>OX454319.1:43934064-48934064 GCA_949715965.1 Dysmachus trigonus | reverse complement strand
GAATGCTGCGAGCCATTTTGTACTCTTTTAAGTGGTAAAATTACAAAGATCACGTGGTTTTAGCGGCCATATTGGATTTTGAGCAAACACAAAGAATGTCTCATATATATTTTAATGTCATACTTGTGACCTACCGCAAACGAACTAGATGAATCATCAAATGTGATTTATGTCATTATAAAGAATTTTAAAATTCCAGCTTCCAATTAAAAAAAATGACTGCAATGTATGTTAAAGAAATCGTAAAATTCCAATCAACAAACTATAAAGCATTAATAGCGTCGTACAAAATTAAAAGAATAATTGTACAGAATTAAATGCACAATCATTATTTACGTCAATATCAGTAAGCAATAATAAAATTCTTATCTACATTTATATATGTATATTCATCAACAATTAAAACTATTATAAAATTATAAGGACACAAGTCATCTAGCTATCAATTAAAAGAGTTAAATCGTGAAATACTCGCAATATTTCATACAACTGCATAAAAATATTACGTCCACGAAAATCGTTATTTATTATATTTCCGATCTAGTCTATTTTGATTATGTTATGCATTATTGTGCATTCTAAACACTTTCTTGTGGATTAAGGCTTTGTAACATAATAAATTCTTAGTAAGAAGCTAGAAGTATCTAAAAAATATTAGTATTATTTCGAAAAAAATAAAAATATTGAAGAACTTCTAAAGCACTAATACATTATTTATGATTGAATATGTTATATGTATAGAGTAGCAGGTTTCATATTTATGCAATGATATTGTAATTTCTACAATAATCTATGCTTCACAAATATTGATCAATCATATGTTTCTCTATTAATGACAATAGATAAGACGATGTATTAAAAAAGGGCAATTTTTTTTAAAGTAAAACAGAAGGGAACGCAATACTGAGGTTCAACCCATCCAGTTTAGTAGCCTTTAAAAAATAAGAAGATTTTCTCATTTTTTATTTCATTATAATAGACACTGAAAAATGATAAACAGCGTTAAAAAAAAGTTGCTCAACTTTGAATAAAATCTAAGCCCTAGCTTCATTAAAAAAAAAAAGTGAAAAGTGAATCAAAACCAAAAATTATTTCCAGTATTCTTTATGTGGCCATACATATACTTGTACTTGTGTGGGCCATCTAGATTATTTTTAAATTATATGTTATTCTGACACAGATAGCTCGCACTCACTCACAAAATAGACAGAAACGTAATGTCTGCGGCAATAAATGAATAAATTTACACTTGAATAACATTGGGAAATATTGATAACTTTTTCCAAAGTGAGAGCTGTGTTGCGGAATCATTGTGAATTTAAAAAATAAATTCGATAATGCACCGTACCTGCTGTACGCAAGTTTGTACACAGTTGATTGACCTTTTTTGGTGGGGTATCGTTAAAGATCGATATTATGCTAACAGCATAATATTGATTGAGCTGCTCGCGAAATAGGCCCCCAAACCATGGAAAATGTACTACAAAATAATGTTGACACGATTGGCAACTGCAAAGCCAACAGAGACAGACATTTAAATGAAATCATATTCCATAACTAATCGGAAGGTTTACTCTTTCCAATAAATCAACGAATTTTGAAAAATGCAGTTTTTATTTTATGGCATTTTTAAAAATAAATCAATCCACCTTTAGAAAAAACAAATTTACCGTCTCAATCTAACCCTCAAAAATAGGTACAAATATATATTTTATATACTCAGAACATATTGTAGGCGTAGAAAGAATTATATATCTTCATGTTATATCTCCGTTTATTAATTATTTTATTTTTTAATCTATTATTTATTTATTATTTTATTTATATTAATATTAATTTTTATTACACTCTTTTTAAAAAGGTCAATTTAATTTTTAAAAACTTTTTCATAGACTGACTTTCTTTTAAAAGCCACCTTCCTAAAAACAATTTCCAAATTTTTTAATTTTAATCGCCTACTTAAAAATTCACAACTTTTTCTTCCACCACAATATTATTAAAGTTTAAAATCGGCTTGGCTATTTGTTTTGGAAGAAAATTTATCTCCCTCTTATTACTGCCTTTTTTATGATTTGATATCCATCTGGAATTTCACAATGAATGACATTTTTGAATAGTTATTCATAGCAAAACTCATTAATTTTGCTAAAAGAACATTAAATTGCATTTACTTATACCCAATGTGCGTCAAAAACTCCAAAAACTCCCAAAATCCAATAATTTGTTCAGTTAAAGACTTGAAGCTTAGATCATAGCAATATGATTCGTTTATTGCAATTAAAACCTGTTTTATGAGGTACATTTTAAAAAATTCAATTCAATGCAAAATTCTAGATCCATATCAAAACATTAAAAAACCCAGCTACTGTATTCAAACACACGATCCCTCCCCTCTGGGAGAGATTATTGGTTATCTTACCATAAAGACAGTATTTTTTATTTTAAATTAATATTAATATCCTGTTTAAATATTAAATAAAAAGTGTTTTAACTGTTACCGCTTTTCACCGCTTTGTGGATATTTGTGAAAAAAAAGGTAATAGAAAAATTGATATTTTCCGTAGTCTCTGCTCGTTTAGCAATCAATTACTGTGGTAATATAGTCTTATATTTAGAAATATCCTGTAGAGAACACTACTGTAATACAGAAGTACTATATACTAGTTTCCTTAATTGGATTTTCAATAGTATGTAGTCGTAATTTAGGTATTGTTTTTAAGAAATTCAATTTGTCACTTCCTCAAAAAGAGATCAATCTAATATATAAAATTCTTCTGTCACAGTTTTAGTGGTTATACTCCTCCGAAACGGCTTGACCGATTTTGATGAAATTTAATATGTATATTCAGTAGGTATGAGAATAGGTTTATAACTAATTTTTATACCCCTAAGTGTTAAGGGTGGCTCACCCTAAAAATTTTTTTTTCATTTTTTGGACAAATTTTTTTTTGGTAATTTTTTTATGGTGTGGCATTAAAAAATACATTTAGTCCTAAATTTTTACCCTTCTACCACCAACCCCTACTTTTTAATAGCATTTTCTAATGTTTGTTCAATATGGTAGCATATTAATTCCTTTTAAAGGATTTTTGATAATAGTTAAGACGCTAAGAGCTCTTAATTTTGATCCAGAATCGGCGGGTAATTTAGAATATTACCATAATTTCCAAATCCAAGATGGCGGATCCAACATGGCGATTAAAATGTCTCAATTACGACGGATTTTAATGAAAATTAGTACAATGGTTATTCTGATTTAACTAATTTTAAATATTATCAAAATGTCCAAATCCAAGATGGCGGATCCAATATGGTGATGCAAATTTCTCGACTTCAACGGATTTTCATGAAAATTAGTACGATTTTTTGTGGTGCCAGTAATTTACTCATTATCGAATTATCAAAGTTTCTAGATCCAAGATGGCGGACCCAATATATAAAAAAAAATTCTCGATTTCAACGGGATTTAATTAAATTTGCTACAATAATTGTGTTAATGCCACTAATTTTAAATATTATCAAGATTTGGATATTCAAGATGGCGGATCCATAAAGGAGTTTTCGGGTTGAATCAATTTCTAGGATATAACAAACGAACATTTGAGAAGTCTTTAATTAGTAAGTATTTACCCAACGCAGGGTGAAACCGGGTAATTTTCTAATATTTGTGAAGTGTAAAACGGTTTACTTAATATTAAACAACGTGTAAGTTCGTTCAATAAATTAATTAGGGATATGAAACGGAAATACTGTTTTCTTATATTAATGGTATTATTTGTAGAAACATGCGAAAAGAAAGAACACGATCAAATATTGGTCATGGCATGGTACATGGCATAATGAAAATGTAGTGGAAAGGACAGTACAACGTCTGCCGGGCCAGCTAGCCAGCTAGCCAGCAACTTTTAACTGAAGATGGATTTGATAGTAAAGTTATAGAGATAGTTTACTTGATTATTTGGCTCTAGAATATGTACACATCGCCCGTCGCTCTTATTAATATTATAAAGATTTAAAAAAAGGAAACAATAAAATAAGTTAAAATTTAAATTAAATAAACCTTATTTTAAAAGAAGCTAACAAACATTTCTAACGACTTCACAAATTGCAAAATAGAAGAATTTAAAAATTAAGAAGAAACTAAGATATTAAGAAGAACCTTTAAAAAAGTTATTAACGTTTCAAAAAGATAGAAATTAGAACGAGCTAAACAAAGCTCGCCCTTTAAATCAGTGCAACGGTTCTCAATATATTTTTCTCATTAACTTTAAAATTATAATTTTGCCTCTATGGTGCCTTTTAGCACCTGTAATTTAAATAAGGGAACTAACTTGCTTAGCTATAGCTATATATTATGACAGCCAAGACACAGCTTAAAGATTGAAAAAGGGCACACAATTTACAAGCAATAAACAGAGGAATTATGTAATTTAAAAAAAAGATTATTTATTGGATTCACGACCTACATTTCATCCTCATAATATATTTTAAGTCTTTAATTTGAATAAAAAAATAAGAATTTTCAGCTCCAAGAATGTATTCTGAAGGCTTGTATTTAACATAATTTTGCACTGGAGTTTTTCGTAGCTAGTATTAAAATTATTTCGCAATGTGCGTGAACCAAAATCTTGATGAAACCGAATCCACTACATATACAGGGAAAATTGAATGAATGTACACTACGTGGTCTAAATCATGAAAATGAAATTCGTTTCGATGTTTACAGTCGAAGAAAGTAAATGCAAAATTTATCATTCAACTTTTAAATTACTTTTCCTTCCGAAGTGGGATTGTTCTAGAACTCAATTTGCGCAGCATCAGGAGTGGGGATCCGAAAACCTAAGATACATGTCTTCGAAGTAAGCTCGCCACATCCGCTGAAATTATACAAGGCCATTCACTAGACAAGTGAGGCACGGCATGGCTTATCGCCTTTTAAAGTGCAAATACCTGCCACATCGCTTTTAATTTCAAAATCAAATTAATTCAATTGCAGAAAGTAAATGTGATGAGATAAGCCCTTCACCTGCCCTAGATACTACGCAGCAGAAAATCTCTGCGACCATCTCCGCCCAAACCGCAAAATTTAGTGCGTAGTGCGAAAGGTTTCGGTATAGGGAATGTAAAAAATAAAATTCAGACCCGTAGTTATCGGAGCAGCATTTTCTATTAATTATCCTTTAAAAATGGAAATAAATATATTTTTGGTAAGCTAAAGACTGCAACTCGTGGCTGGGTCAGAAAGCACGTCGTCATTTATTCATGGACAGACTTCCTGGTTGCGTGAACAGGAAAGCACACCTCTTGCGAACCCACGGGAGAGTCACTGGAAACAAATTCTTAAAGCAGACCGTCGATGATCTAATTAATATGACAAAAAAAAAATCTGACAACAAATTATATTGCCACCGCTATCGATTTGCCCCGTATATCGATTTAAATATCT
The DNA here is from genome assembly GCA_949715965.1 of Dysmachus trigonus. Taxonomy (NCBI): domain Eukaryota; kingdom Metazoa; phylum Arthropoda; class Insecta; order Diptera; family Asilidae; genus Dysmachus; species Dysmachus trigonus. The sequence continues at coordinate 48,928,618 of OX454319.1, read as the reverse complement.
GAGCAATTACAGCGACTGTTATCGTCGCAACTTGAATTAACGTTGGTGCCAATTGGCTCACCCCCTGCACAAAATCGAATTGGTAAATGAGGCCTATCGTGGAAAATTCCACTACAGATAGTATGATGACATCCATAAATTTGTATATCGATTTATTTTCAATTTAAAGAGGATAGGTGCCAACACACGTACGGTTTTTAGGTTTGTCGCTTCTCCAGAAAGCAGTCACGTCCGCCGCACCTTTCTATTTACAGGGAAACGTCTAAGAAGTCCTTTTGCTCCGTCGATAAAAACACACTATAGAGTTTTTCTGCCGCCTCCACTAAATTTTTATAGACCACTAGCAGTGACATAATTTCAGAATTAATTAGTAGGACAAAAAAGGGTTTAAACTGGCTGCAGAGCCCTCACTTCACCGAGAAAAACTGATTAACAACACTCCCGCACTGTTAAACAACGCAGGGAAAATCTGTCTTCAAGGCGAAATCTTGTCGAACTACGTCAAAAAATCCTTCACTATCCCTGTGCTACTGAGAGGAGAGCTGCTGTGGAAAGTCCTTCGCAAAAAAGCTCAGAAAAGCCCTCCGAATGTCCTTGATGTGGAAAACAGGGATACAAAAGCTCTTCAGGCCACTGCCACCAATGAAATGTCCGCCTGTTTTTCCCGACTTAGGCAATATTTACCTCACAGAAACTTGGGAGCTTGCCGAACTTGCATAAGGAAACCATGTGCTCCTCGTCTTTCTTGTAACGTCGTATATGTCGTTCGTGTCCTTTTCTCGAAAGATTTTGAGGACCTAATTGTTTTTTCGTAACAAGAAGCAATTTAAGGAGCTTGAACTTTTCAAACTTTTTAATTAGGAAAAACGTTCACTTCGAAGGTATATTTTTATTTCGTTTTTTTTTTTTTTTTTCTTAAGGCCATCTTGGTAACAAATTCCGGATTATTGGGGAAAAAAGGAAATTTCTCTTGGGTAAGAGGCTAAAGAGTTTTGAGAAAATTTATGAAGGACTGGAAGTTTATATTAAGTCCTTCCCTCTTAGTCAAAGAAATTATGAGAAAACGCGCAAAATATTTCTCGACACACTAAGCTGGAAGTTATACCTATGAGGGATTTTCTTCTTAGTTAGTTAATAAGTTTTTCTATGCGGTTTTGCTAATCCTACAGAGAGTAACTTCTGTTTTTAGAAAATATACTTGCATCCATTCCTTTATATTTAGGAAATACAAGTAATATTAGGTGTGATACTTAATTTTAAAGGATTTTTTTATTAAAAATAATTACGAGGGGTGATCCAAAAGTAATGATAATCGGATATTTGTAGAGCACATAAAAATATGAACAATTTTTTTTTTTTTGCTTCCTCATATATCTACTAGGTCAGCATAAAAAAATCATATTAATAGGCTACGATTCTCGGGAGGTACATTCATTTGAATACGAACAGTTGAAGAGAAAATATCAAAATGGAGAAAAACGAAATCAGAGCTGTCATCAAGTACCTCTGTTTGAAAAAAATGCCTACCAAAGACATACAAAGCGACCTAGTGGAAACATTGGGGGACTCTGCTCCTCCATATTCCACAGTTGAGTGCTGGGCAAAGGAGTTTAAGCTGGGTAGAACATCTACAGAAGATGAACATCGCGAGGGACGCCCATCCACGTCTCTCACTGCAGACAACGTGAAAAAAGTCGAAGATGTCGTGTTGGCAGATCACAGGGATTTCATATGGCAGTGTTCAAAGAATCTTTGCGAACGAACTGCATATGAAAAAGGTCTCTGCGCGTTGGGTGCCGAGAATGTTAACCGACGAGCAAAAGAAAAACGAGTCGATATTTCGAGGGTGAATCTCGAAAAGTTCCAAGCGGATCAGAAAAATTTTTTGTCTTGTTTCGTGACCATGGACGAGACCTGGATCCACCATTTTGATCCGGAAACCAAACAGCAGTCAATGACTTGGAAACGAGCCTCTTCCCCGACGCCGAAGAAATTCAAGGTGTCAAGTTCGGCAGGAAAGGTTATGGCGTCCGTTTTTTGGGACGCTGAAGGAATTATTATGGTGGAATACTTGGAAGAGGGAGCCACTATTACGGGCTCTTACTACGCAGACCAAATAAGAAGATTGCGGGAGGCCATCAAGGAAAAAAGACGAGGCAAACTGCGAGCTGGAGTGTTGTTTCACCAAGACAACGCACCGGCTCACAAAGCCGCCATTTTTTTTTAACTAAAATTCCCTTATTTCATATTGATTATCATTACTTTTGGATCACCCCTCGTATTGTTCGTAAATAAAATATAAATGTAATTTTAACCAATGTATCGTCCATTTCTGTCTATGACTTTTTGCCATTTTTGTACCAACAAGTGAATTATGCGGTAAAAGTATTGAATATCCTTCAAAGCAATCTAATCTTCACATCATTTTTTGAATTCTTCGTAAGAGTGAAACGTGTGTATAGATAGATCATACGCTATTGACCGAAATAAGTGATAGTCAGAAGGACATATTCCAATGTATCTTTAACCAATTTCCCAACCGGAAATTGGCCGAGCGTTGTAATGCAAAAAAATCACTTTAGTTTGCATTTAAGCATATTCATAGCGTTTTTGCTTCAATATTCAGTTAAATGCGATTAATGATTGTTTATACCGACCGGCGGTAATAGTTTCTCCAGGTTTTAACAGCCCATAAAACAATATGCCCTTCTGATTCCACCAAACACACGGACTAACTGTTTTGGTGTCGATGTTGATGTTGATGGTAGTAGTTCGCCTCTTTTGCCATCTACTTTTTTACGTTTCGGATTATCAAAATAGATCCACTTTTCATCGCCGGTCACAATTTTTACATCGAATGACTTCTTTCTTGATTTTGAAGCAAGATCTTACAAGTCATCAAACTTCTTGCTGTCAAATCTTCTGTTATCCATTTTCTTTCTTTCCGACCTATTTCCATGGCTCGTAGACGTTTATCTACTCGGTATTTAATGCTGTTGCAAGTTGTTCTTCAAATTAATTCGGTTTACCCGGACGCTCTTTATCTTCTACATTGAAGTCGCCACTTCTAAATCTCCTAAACGCAGTATTCAAATGTTGAAGTCGACATATTGTTCTTCGTTTTAGTTTCCACAGCAATAACTTTGAGCGTTACTTTTCTTTTTATTAAAGTATAAAAGTAATGCTTCCCGCAAAAGTCGCTTTGTTCAAATGCAAATGTACATTTTTAACATATCAAAAAACTTCTTTATTTTTACTTCCATTCAACGTGCCTAGTCATACTTTAACTTCACATAGATTATATTCAGCAAAACATTACTTAGCATTAGTAACACCATCTTTAAAAAACCTTTAAAATTAAGTACAATACCTAATACATACACATTTACAATTTTAGAAAAATAACTTCTGGATAACGATATAACTTTTATAATCCTTTTACTAAAGCCTTATAAAAGAATGAACTGCCAAATACATCGTACTCAATTTTCTGAAGGAATAGTTGCGCAACATTTTTTAATATCTATGATTACCAAATTACAAAAAAAAATTTTATTTGATATGTCCACGAAAGTTAAAAAACGCAGAAGGATAACATACCGATGGGAATAAACAATTTTTCTTTTCATCGGAATGCATAAGCACCAGAACGAAGAGCGCTTTCTACGACTGGAACAAATTTTAATGACTCCTCTCACGGATGCGATACATGATAATTGCAAAATACCAAATATAACAAATAAAAATGCTTAAACAGACTGTATCTAAAATACACACATTTACCCATTTTAAAAGATTTTCCAGGTTTCGATCGAAGCATGGAATGTGGAAAAAATTGCTAAAATTATAGCATCGATTTTAAACCAAAATAAAAGAAAACCATTTGATTATTTAACAACTGACGTTTCCCAAATAAATTGGAAATATTTTAAAACGATCGAATTGCGGCACATTTAGTTTAAATTCGAGTGAAAATGAATATCGATATCAATTGAATTGCAATCGTAATGTAGAAAATGGAAGATTGTGTATGTTTATTAAGAAAAAATAGTCTTAACCAAATTACTTCTTGTTTTTTATTATCTCTTAAAGCCATAACGAACAAGTTTGACTTTCGTGATTATGATATTAAATTCATGGGAACCTAACATGTATACCAAAATGAATATCCCATTGGACATTTAACAAAGGAATTACGTTAATTTCTCTATTTCGGATTTTTGTATTTAATTTTTACCCGGAGACGATGAAACAAAAAGAATATAACATTCAAGGCTTATTCTTAATAAAATAATCAAGTTGTTGTTTAAAGGTTAAATGAAAAATTAATCGTTGACATTTTATACTTTATTATATCTTTAGCACACAACAAACATAACCTACTCCATGCACTAGTTAAGATAACGACAAGTCAATCAATTAAAGCTATTTTCACTTGCATCTTAGATACAGATTAGGAAACCTTTCGAAAATACAAAAAAAAAAACGATTTAAAAGTTTATATCGTATCTTAAAAGTACCATTTACCTTTGCAACAAATGTAATCAATTATATGCATCTTACATTAAACTCTGAAATTTACATAGCACTTAACTAAATTATGAGGATTGAATTTTGCACTGGAGTCGTTGGAAATATTCATTTCCTTTAATGTGGTTATAAGCGTGCTAGTTTTTTTTATTTCACAATACCATTTTTTACATTCACTAATTGGACTTGGTATAAATACGAGTATAAGTAATTAGTATACAAAGTTTTTACAATAGCATAATGACGGAAGCTTAGTATGTGCAGTGCACCTTTTCTTACCTCGAAATACTCGGTGACCCGAATCAATTTGTAAACGATCTCCCCTGTTTCATTTTCTTTAAGGGGTTATATACAGTCAGGATTTTCAGAAAATCGAATTTTTTTTTATTTTATTTTCGTGATGTACATATATTTAAGTACACCCACAAAAAATTTCATGTCAATCCGGTGAATATTCTCGAAGTTACACGCATATTTGTAATGACGTGTTCGAGTTTTTGTACTATATGTAAAGTGCTTTTGAAACTTTAAACGCGTTTTTCTCAAAACTGTGTTCTTAAAGTCGGTAAGCAAGATTTCTCGGAAACGGCTGAACCGATCAGTTTCAAATTTTAACACAAGCTTCTTAAGCATATTTTTTAGTAATTAATCGAAGCTTTTTGCTCACCGATAAATATTTTCCATTTTATATACAATTTAGAGCGAAAATTGTTGTTAAAAACCGATTTTTTTTTAAGAAGCCGCCATTTTCTCAAAAATTCCTATTTTGCTTATTCCTTCGATTAATTACAAGATAAAACAATATACTAACGAAATATTTTTAGTTTTTTCATTTTGGATGATCCAGTCGAGAGATATCGTGCACACCGCAAAACGCTTTTTTTTTACAGTTGCTCCCGGAGATCAGCTGTAGCAGCTTTTAAAATAATTATTTTTACAAATAAAAAACATTAAAATACACCTAAGAGTTACCATTATATGTGTACAGAATTTTACATTAATAACTTAAAAGATCATCTCAAGAAAAATTCTTGAAAAATCGACTTTTTTAGGCCTCCTGACTGTATATAACCCCTTAATGCCACACAAAGTATACAAATTTTTTTTTTATATACCTACAAACTTCTGCTCATATACTAAATTATAAAACTAATACGTTAAGAAATATCACGATAAAATTAAGAGAAATCTTTTGAAACAAAATTTGATTTATCTTAAGAGGTAATATTCTTTTAAAGCGTTCGAAAACGGTAACTTTATATTTCTTTGTTAGAATGGAAAAAAATTTCTTCTGAAAATCACTAATCACTTGCCTTTGAAATGAATCAAAACATGTTTGTTATGCGTTGAGCTTATTGAAGACAAATTATAATCCTGCATAAATAAACTACTACTAAAAATTTAAAAAATTTTAATAGTTTTATTATTTAAACAATTTCTAGTTTTCTCCTTTCTTTGTTTTCAAAAGTGTGAAACTTTTCGTATTTCTCCTTCTGGGCAAAATCCTTATCAAGAAATGGTTATTATTGTTAAAACAACCTTGATGATAAAAATCATGAAAACGCCTTTTCGTGAATACGGGCCTATGTGGAATTTATCATTGAACCCACATGTCTAAAGTCTTTTGAACAGTTTCTGGGAATGATTGTTTATCAACCAATAGAATACGCTCGTATTTTTTTAGAACTGTAAATTCTCCATATGTGGGTAATCCTCGAGAGGCGGATATTCTTCGGAAAGATACCTATTCTATTCAAAACTATTTTACACAAATTATTCTCTGATTAAATTTTCTTATGTAGGATAGCATACTTCCATGAATTCGGAAAACCGCAAACTCTTAATAATACTCCAGCTACTCAAATATTTATTGAAAGTGAAATTCCACTTTTAGAAAAATATCTTTCACGCAAAGTTTCACTTTTACAAAGCATAAGCAAGCGATATACCCTCTACATAAAAGCGTGAGGATATTTTTAAGAATACAACAATCGATTCGCAAATCATTAACCCACATACATCTTATATCGTCTGCAGACAGCCCTCGTAGAATACCACCAACGGAAGAAAACATTCTATCGTTTCATTCTTCATTTATCTAAACCACAACAATACTGAGTCGCTTACAGTAAAAATCCCTTTGATGGAACCAATCATTAGAATGTCACTCATCACACACTCATCACGACCTTTAAAGACCTTCTGTCAGGGTATGAACCCACGTCGACGCTATTGTTGATGTTGCTGAACTTCACGCTCAATCTAATCGTAAAAACGACTCCGATACATATATTCGTCACCATCGCCATAAAATGGCTATAAAATCAAAACCCAGTATAAATATTCGCCAAGGGCGTAACAAAGTGATAATAACCACTCATTTAGGTATACAACTGCTTTCAAAATGTCGAAGATTGCGGCTCCAAATTTTTCCACGGAAACAATAATAGCCGCCAGGGGTACTTGAACCCATCAGGGCTAAACTGCTTGTTATCGGGGTCAGTTTGTCGCCAGAAGAAAATCGATAGTAATTTCACTGCATGGAAAAGGATAATTCAAAAAAAAAAAAAACAGAGGGAAAACATAAACATCGAAAAACATCGAGAGGCCAATTTCGAAATGTCTAATTAATTATGGTGTTCCGCCCGCCCCCAGTTTACAATTCAGGATTGCATTCGCGTTGCATGCAAGGATCACCATTGTCCTTGTCGACAACCATAAAGTGTTGCTCTCTTGCATTGCCTCTGACGGGAGGATAGTCGCGTGATATTTTCTCTTTTGTTTATAGCGCGCCGTCCCCATTTCTACGTCCATTCAGTTTCCTGTACAGTGGATTTGAATGGGGGAACAGACATGCGCCCGTGTATTGATTACACAATAAACAAGGGGATCTACATCCCATTCCGGGAGCTTCCGAGTAGGCCATGGGGCACAACCACCCGGGTTTAGTGCCCGGCCGTGGGAGCACCAACTATAGTCTATTCCGGCCGAAGGCACCATCGAGCCATTCACCAACGCTCCTTTCGCCCAAGCTTATTATCCTGTGGGCGGAGTGGAGCGAGACTGGAATAATTGTGAATATTTGGAGTCCTAGATGCTATACGAGTATGCATTAAGTGGGCGAAATGGAGAAATGAGTTGAATAAATTTTTCTCCATTTTTTGTGCCGTCTTTTTTCGCTACTTTATATTTTCTGGGGCAAGTGACATAAATCGCTTTTTGCAATTTTCGTCCTTTTTCTACATGCAAACTGACTATAGCTGAGAAACACATGGGAGCTGCGGATAGGGAAAGTACCTTTTTAGCTGAAAGACTTTTTAATTGCAGAGGTTTTTTAAATTTATTTTTTTTTTTTATTTCAAACAGACAATGACAGCAGCAGCAAAGAAATTCTCTGCCTGAGCAGACACTTACCTAACAGTTCGACCAAAAGGCAACTCTTTAGGCAAAGGATATCCAAATTATTCTGAAAGATAGAAGAAAGATTTAAATGATTAGATTTTGCCTCAATTAAAACATATACTTCGCGACACATGATTGTGGGCAGTCTCAAACACACAGGTATTTTAAGTAATTGTGAACTCTAAGAAAATGCATACCCCCATTCACATAGAACTAGTGCTAATTACTTTTTTCGATTTTCCCATGAATCTACAGCGTTCTTTTTTTTAATGATTTTTTACCAGAAAATTGCTATAAAAACCTCCGATTGTAAGCATTTTACGCTTAATACATTTTCAGAGTAATTTCATGATTATTAGAGAGAAAAAAGTGAAATGGGTCAAAAGAAACTGGTGACACGGGTCTTTAATAAATATGCATTCTATGTAAGGAATTTGCTCCTCAATAGACAATTTGTATAAAGAAAATGTGCAACAAGTGTGACCCAGGTGATCCGTACCCGTATCACCCGTATGGTGTGTCTAGTTACTTCTTAAACTAAAACTAAATGTGTCAAACTAATTTATAATTTATTTATAATACTTTTTAGTTTTTTTAATTTAGAGATCTTACAATTAGTTCGATTATTTTTGGTTTTACGAGACAATGCCATTTTGTAAATTAATACTTCATATAGATTCGATAGTTTTTTTTCACAGACAGCGTATTTACATTTTATACCCTATGTCACTCCCACAATTAAGACGAATCTAAAGACACCGATATGCAGACAAATCCCAAGAAGTAATTACCACTTTCTAGTTTCTCAGAACTTATCGTCACTTAAAATACCTGTGTATTTGAGACTGCCTTCAATCATATGTCGCGAAGTCTACATTCATAACAAATTTTAAGATATTATTAAATAAAAAAAATTTGGCTTTCAGCCACCATATTTTTTTTTTTAAGTTATATAAATATCTAACTAGTTTACATATGTATAAGTATGAGCAAATAAGAACTAAAGTATTTCTTCTATTATTTTTAGCAATTACTAACAGCGTCCAAATATTTTGACCCCGGCTTGAAATATGAAAATCATCATTAATAGGCGCGTGTCGAAAACATCAACTTTAGATTAAAAATCATGAGAATTTCAGTTCAAAGAGATAACTTTTGCCATAGCAATGTGTACGCAGTTATCAATTGATACCGTGAACTGCTGCTACGAACCAAAAATTAGCATGGTATATATTTTCATTTTTTTCAATGTCACCTTATCGCAAATTTTAAATTAGAAACATTATTCCAAAATTGATAAAACATGCAAATTTTTCAATAAAACATTAAGATGTTTTTCGATAATATCAGTATGCAAAGATTAAAATTTATACTGAGTCGTCTTCGTCGACATAATAATAATTTTAAATGATATGCATCTACCACAAAATAATTGAAATATTTTATAGCTTATCAATCAATCAATTCAGAGAATTAGAACACTGAAAGTGTCAAGGTTTCTCAGACGCTCCCATCTGAGTTTTGACAACGTGTGCAAATTGTTAAGACAAAATATCACCGGATAATAATACAATTGTTTTTTTTTATACAAGCTAAGTGAAAACACTGCGAAAAGGAAAATTTGTTTACGCAAAGAATTAAGATTTCAACTAAAATTCGAACATGATTATTATATTTTTGCATATATATGATTGAAATAACCATATTCCTGCACCCTATGTGAAACACCAATTTCATTAACTTTCTGGTTAAACTACATAAATGTTGAAGTCGTTTCTATGTAATTAAATAGGTACAGATCTTTGGGTTATTAAAAGTTTATTCCTTTATTTATTATTTCACAAAGTTTTCTTTTATTTATCTCTTCAACGTTTGTTATTATTGTTTAACCCTTTGGTGCACCATTCAGCTATTGCTTATTCAAGGTTGCCCAGTGTAAAGTGCTGCACTTCCTCTACGCATTTAAAGTAGTAAGTCATAAAAATCACAGAGATAAACAGACCTGGTTCATACTATTCGAAAGCTAGATAGAAAATAAGTTACCCTCTCTATGACCTAAATTTGCCGGGAGATCCTAAACTTTTTTTTAAAGAGGGATGGAGGAGTGATATATTTCAAATTTCTAGAAATAGTATGGTTTGGAATTGTCAAATCCAAACAACTTTAAATAGCTAAATATCATATATGTAATTGCTATAGACATTTTACACACAATTCAGCCATTAAACTGGTTTCGACTTCAATCGAAACAAGTTACAAATTGCTACCCCTAACTCAAACGTTTAATTTGTGAAATCCGAGGGTTAACTTAAGCCGAAAGGATTTCAAATTCCTAATTATACATAAACTTCCCATACATATATGATGACTACCCTCCAAAACCTGCAATTACAAACCTTGAACTGCTCTTTTGTCGTAAGTCGTCTGACAGTTCGAAAACTTTACTTAGCAGAGCAATAAGTCACCAAATGCATTATGTAGTTGGTCAATTTATTTATTTCGCTTAATACAAGCTACAAACAAATTAAAGAAGGCTAACCTGATTACACTAATTACAGCTAATGACTACTAACTAACTAATCCTTAATTAGGTGGGAGGAACGATTTAGTACAAAGATTATCTTGGCGACTTCACGACGGAAAGCAAGAGGCTGAAGGTCAATCAGTTTTAGACGATTTTCGTAGAGAGGAAGATTGACCACATCAGTCCAGGGAAGGTCACGCAAGGCAAACCGGATGAATCTCCGTTGAACTGATTCAATTCTATTAATGAACGTAGATTGGGTGGGAGACCAAACCTGGCAGGCATACTCTAGTAGTGGCCTAACAGAAACGATGTAGAGACATTTAGTGACGTAAAAGTTATAGAATTCCTTGAACCAGCGCTAAACGAAATCAAGGGCTGAGTTGGCTCTGCTAATGATATGATCGATGTGAGAACGGAAGTTGAGCTCAATGTCACAGATAACTCCCAGATCACGTAGGGAACTGACAGTTGGTATAGATTCACCAGAGAGCACATAGGTGAGGATACGTTTGCGGATACGTTTGGTGAAGATACGTTTGCAGGAGTAAGTGATCGATTGGCATTTGGAGACAATAAGGTCGAAAAAGCTATGCATACACCAGGTGGAGAAACCATTCAGGTCATTTTGTAGGAGTAAAGAGTCAGATATGCTGGTAATTTGTTTAAAAATCTTCATATCGTCAGCATAAACTAAAATTTCGGAATGACTAATTACCTACACAACATCGTTTTTGGACAAAATGAAGATAAGTGGACCAAGGTGACTGCACTGAGGGACGCTGGAATGGGATGTAAAGGGGTCAGAGATCGAAGAGTCAAGGCGAACCCTATATTGGCGACTGTCAAGGTAGAATTTAATGCATGAAATAAAACAAATAGGTAATTTGTAAGATTTGAAAATAAATTTTCTCATAGCAAGTTCTACAAAATTAAAAATCATCATAATAAAAAAATATCACTGCGAAAATCTGAATTTGATGAGCAGAAGTGTGCATTGTACGTTATAAGTGCACCTCTGGTAAGAAATTAAAAAAAATATGGGGGAAAAACTTGCAAATTCATTATCGACGTCTTAGGTCGTCCCCAGAGTTTTTTTTACAAATGCATTAAAGTCTAAAATAAAAGAGAAAACCAGAGATCAAGGGTTCGATTTGTGTCTTCAAGGACGATTTGCGCAGCTACGGGGAACGGAGGCAGCGCAAGAACTATCCGCGGAAGATTACAAAGAGCAAATCTACCAGGAAGAATTGCTAGAAGAGTTCCTTTTCTTCGTGGGAAAAATTTTAAGGAAAAAAAAAAAAGATTTTGCCATTTTCGATTGGGCCGGAGAAGAAAATCTTAAAAAGTGCTACAACATTCTATGGAGCGATCCTAGATTAACAAAAATGGTATGGGTATTGGTATGGTGATTCTTTTCTTTTTACGATTTCGTCGGTAGTTTATAGAGACATTTTGCAAAATGTGGGATGAGTTGAAGCGATCCTTGGCAAAAGAAAAAATAACAAATAAGGAGCATTTTTGGATTGCGGTTCAGTCGTCTTGGAAAGCTTTACCCATTGAGAAGTGTCATAAATTAATAAATCCCATGCCAAGGCGAATTAAATCCGTTTTGTTAAATAATAGAGGTGCTTCAGGCTACTGAATATTTATTTTTGTTTAATATGTATTACTTTTATACAAGTAGACTCTATTATGAAAGAGAGTTTATTTTTGATATAATCAACTCCCACCTATTATTTTGTCCGACATTAGAAAAGAATTTTTGTTTTTATTTCTTAAATATTATAATTATTGTTGTTTTCCTAATTATAAACTTAGCCAAATGGAAAACGATAGAATAGTTTATTAAGTCATTTTCGTAATAAAAATCCCTTAAGTTTCAAAATTATACGTGACACCTATTATTTTGACCAGCAGTGGTATTTTGTTTAACAATTTGGTAAAAAGTCGACTGGATTGAAAACAAAACCTCTCAAGGTAAAAGTGAGTGAAAATAGTTCTTTTATACAAGCTTTTATCATGTTAACGTTGCCCGCCATAAAACTCAATGTATTTTATTTCAGTTTGCCCTCACATCGCTACACGGCTTGTAATAGAAAGTTTTATATCTTCTTATAATTCCTTCAGTGCATACTCGTGCGATGTCCCTTGCATAAATTATAAAGGCATATTTTACACCAAAAATATTTTCCTCAGAAAAAAACGATCACGACCCCACAGTATCGATTGATAATTTCTGCAACATTTCCTTCCGCAGCATCCCCATGTGCATTATAGTAATAAACGCAAAGTTCATTATCTGCCTATTATTCAAATACCACCTTTTACCGCAAGGCTTCGTTCGTGCACCCTGCACAATTCTACTTGTTTTGTGCAGGTAACTGTTCTTATAACACAATGAATGCACATAATTATTATGAACGAATTCTCGGCGTGAAGCCACAGATCTGCTGATCTTTAATTAGAGTTAAGGTATTCCCATAATTAACATTTGAGTTGACATTTTTCCAATTAGCTAGGTATGCACGCTACAGCTGATTGCATCAGTTCAGCAACCTGTGGGCCTCTCTATTGTGTGTCTAAAAATAACGAACACTTCGCGGGCAACCTATCTTCTGTGAATTTTCTCAAGAATATGCAAATGGAGCAGCGGCCGCTCTAAGTGGAGTGCAATTAGAAAACTTTTCAATTACAAAATTAAAACAGAAACTGTATACACTCCTCGCGCATTGTGCACACAGCTCGGCAAATGCGAAAATTATTAAAAAATGCAAATTGAAGGCATATAAACATACATTATACATATATCGGGTGGCCTGAAAATTTTTAGTTATTGCGCATCAGTTTGCATTTAAGCTCTGCCAGCGCTATCAGCAGCTAATCACAGCTTATAGACAACCTTATTTTTTATTCAATCGCTTTCATTTGGGATTTCTGCCAGATATAGATTATACTTTTTTATCGGGGCGCTAATTAATCTCTGCAGTTAATGGCGTCAATTTCAAGCTATTTTTAGATATTTTAGAGGCAAAAAATGCTCTTTTATAAAATGTTATCAATGGATTTTCTAACCAGTACGTAAACTAAAAGCAGCAGATTATGAATTATAAGGTACGCGTGAAGGTAGCTGCAAGGAATTACATTAATTCAATGCAGCCATATAAATCTATAAAATCGGTAACTTAACCCTTAAAATATAAAATTTTCTATACTAATGTGGCCAGCTTAAAGCCCCCCCCCCCCCCCCCCCTCCCCTCCTTTGTTTCTTTACCCTTTTACCCTACTAACCCCTTCTCACGATGTTACCTTTTAAGACTTTCAGTTTAAGTTTTTATTTTTGTAGCTTGTAGCGAATAAATAAATCATTAATAATTAAAAATAAAGACAAACAGCACACATAAATTACCAATTAGTACTAATTACTAATTAAGGTTCTGTCTGTCATAGGCTTATCATCATTATGGTCGCTATATGACGAAAAACTTGATCATTTATGATTTGCTTTGTGACCATAATTTTTTGATCATTTATACCTAAATGATGAAAAGCATACTAGAATTCAGCTGATTTTGTACTTCTATACCAGTTGTAAAATTACTTTGCGCTATCCATTACAAAAAACAAGAAGAAGACAAGCACAAGGTCTATTGAATAACTGACAGCTGATAAACGATAATTACGAAATGGCTATCACCACTTCATTAATTAATAACACAGGCCTGCGATAGTTTTCTTCTTACAAAACAAAGTAGTCGCTTAGATAGGATTTATTCTGTAGGTCACGAATTTGCAAACGAAAAAGTTCTATCACGGTCACGTTTTTGAAAAAAATAGATTATAAAAGTAAAAAAGACTGTATTTTGGCCATTCCTGCAAATTAATTACAAAATAATGAACTATCACAGGAGCTTGTAAAGTAGCTCAAATAAAATTAGTTAGTTAGTTATTACTTTAAAATACAAGAGGATTTAATACTTTCCGAACTATTCCGTGGAATTCAATTTTTTCCTTAAGCCGATTACTTCATACAATAGGTACTGAATGAAGATGATTGCTTGCGCACGCTCATCTTATTCCCGAAGACGCCTTATAAGTTCTAGAGATTAGTGGTATTTTATATATATCGGATAAGGATTCAGACTCTCTTTTGAGTTGTGTTAATGAATTTTTAAAAATGGCCGAACTACACTACTTTGTGCATTTCAACCCTATTTTGCTAAAAAACGTGATGTGATAGAAAAAACCGAGTTCAGATTCGTAAAGAGGAGGTCCCAAACCCCCATAATCGGCTATAAAATCCGAGGAGAAAAAAGTTTTTAATTCGCAGGCCTAGTGCCAAATTAATAATTAACTAATTATTAATTTAATGCGCTGTCTGTCCTTAGAAAAATATATAAATGCATTAGAAAAATATATAAATAATCGCGTTTTTCAGACTTTCTCTTTCTGAAACATCTTGAGCAGCAGTGCTCAAATGCAAAGTTATTTTTGAAAAATTCAGGAAATCAAATAAAAGCACGTACGTCGTACAATCAAATGGTATTCATTGTTGGATTTGTACATTATTATTTGTATCTCAAAAATATCCCTCGAGTTTTTATGAAGCTTCTGGAGGTCATTCTAAAGTCCACATTCTAATCCATGCACTCTAGCTCAAATACAAAATTATTTCTTAAAATATAATGGCATTGAACTACACAAACTCAAAAAAAAAAAAAAAAAAAAAACATAAATATACAATTTTGCGATACTTGGGTAGGTAATCAAGCGTTTTTTTTAATTTTAACCACTGCTTTTAATATTATTCAGCATTCTTAATTTCTGGAATATTTTAAAAAGATAACGGAATGATGTAGGAGTCTGTTTCTTGGCTTTAAGGAAAATTTGAACCTTAAACCATTAAATTAAAATACTAAAACCTCAAGAAATATCTATGTACAAAAATTCTCGAAATTTACATTTCTTTTATAAACGTATATTAATTATATTATCTCATACAGCAAATATTGGATTAAGACCACAACTGGCGCATTTTCGTGTAAACCCGGTTTCCGAAAAGATATCAGCAAGAGTTACAAATTTATTAAACTTTATATGTAGATATAGCCATAGAAAAATAAAGACAAGAAATCTCACGCATTTTTGAAAGATCAGCTTCCTAGCGATGCCTCCAAACTTAAAAATGTTGTGAAGTTGTTGTTGAAGGTTTTTTCACTTTTTAATCCTATTTTTCTCGCAAACGTGATGTGATGGGATTATGTTCATTTTCAGATTGCAAATCCGAAAAAATTGTATAAAAAACATATGTTACTTGTGCAACAACAAAAACGTCGTTGACCTGTGTAATTAGGCATTCAATGATAAAGTTTTTATAAATAAACACGTTTCTCCTAAAAGAATTTTTTTAGGGCTATAATATCAGCCAGACGACTTTTTTACATACAATTTAACATTGTTCATACAGGAATTTTTAATTTTTGTACGTCCGAAAACAAATTTAATAGATTTTTATAAAAGGATTCAAAACTAAGAAGGACTTTAAATAAATAGTTTAGATAGAAAATGAAATTAATTAAAGCAATATTAAAGAAAACCAAAGTTGTCAATTCAAAGAATTCTACATGACCTATTTAATAAACAGGCTTCTCAAATATATTGTCCTCTCTATCAACGTTCTATATTTAAGTTTTAATTATCATCAAACAATTGTTTTCTTTTTTTGAAGTGGGCGAGCTGAAAAATATATTGATCCACTCACAATTAACACTTGATGAGGGAATTAGACCCCCCTCAGAAATGTTTCTGATGTACCCAACCTATCTTTAAATAGGGCAAGTCTCTGAATTTATCTTATCTCGAAATATCTTAAGTACTCGGAGATTATGGCTTTAATGCCATGTATTTCGCTCAGACATTTGAAAATTGCAAAATATCCAGCGAGTCATTAATCATGACGTACAAATCCCGTCAATGTCAAGAAAGAAGTGCTGAGTGATTATTGCTTTTGCCGCAACATTTTTCAAAATAGAATGATTCCACCCTTTAACAAATGCATAGTCATGATATATCGGATTGCAGGAAATAAATTATTTTATTTATTTATCTTCTCTACAGACATATTTAGGAAAACGTATAAAGTACACTATAAATCGCATTTCGAGAACGTAACCCAAAAAATAGTCAAAATACAAGAGGCACGTGTTTTTTTTTACTGAGTTTAAGAGTAGTTATTATTTTTTTATGGTATATAAAGAAATAAATTCTTTTATCGTCGGGCAGATTGCAATATGTAATTATTAAGATTATATCATTAAAAGCAAGAAAAATTACTTCTGCCACTTAAATTGATAGAGTGACCCATTTGAAAATTGCAATGTGAACTTAAAAAAAAAATAATAACTATTAAATCATTTTATCGTATTTGCCTCTTAATTTTTGATTTTATTACTTAAAAAAACATAAAAATAGAAAAGGCAGATAATTTCAGTGCTGATTACTTGAAGGCAGGCATTTTTTAGTACTTATTTTGTAGACTATTATCGATATATCTGAGAATACTACGTGTAAAATATTGTAAATATTTTTATATAAAATTTATTAATACATTTTTTCAACTAATTTTGATATGAAAATTAAACAATGTGAAATATGAAAACATTAATCGCATGAAAGATGAAGGCAGATAATTAAGAATTATAAATTTAATAATAATAATAACTTAAAAATGCCGATAAATGTAAATATTATTAATTTAATAAAAATATATAGTCAAACAGTTCAGAAATATTGATATTCTTGTTTTTCTGCACGTCTGCTTTTTTCATTTCCTATTTCTGGGGACTACATATAAGACAATGGTATTAAGGAAAAAGACGATAAAATAATTTAATAGTTTCTTTTTTTACATGTTTGTGATTATCATTATGAAAACTGCAACAACCTGGACGTCTACCTTTTGTAAATTTGTTATCTATAAGTCCAGTTCTCCTTTTTCTAATTCACATAAGCTACATTTTTTAATGATCTGATCTTCATCTAAAATTTTGTATTGAATTAAATTTTCTAAACCATATTCATACCAAATTTTGAAATGTTCAATAAGTGCATCAAATTGCCATGATGTTTACCCATCCAAACTTCCAATGTTGAAATTAACAAATTATTATTATTTTTTCACGTAAAATCAATGCAATATGATGTTCTTTTAGCATAATTAAAAAGTTTTATTATGTGTAACTACTCAAAACATTCAATTCCATGCAAAATGCCAGATCCAGATAAGATTGCCACCAGCTCCATAACTAAAAGTAAAAACATCCAGATACCTACACTGCGGAGCATAACTATAAACGCAGTCAAAAAATGCTTGTTTTTGCTATTTGTTTTGTCAAATCCCGTTATTATTTATTGATTTTGAAAGATTAGGGAGAAAGAGTGCCACACACAAAAATTTACCAAAAAGTAATCATTAGAAGTACCGTTAGTTGAAATTTGCTCTTAATTAGGCGGAGCATAACTATAAACGCAGTGAGTATATTATCAGTTCTTTGCGTTATTGACCGTTGATATCAAACAAAAAGTGTGCCAAAAAATTAAATTAATTTTGCTTCTTAAATTGTTGTTACTTATTTTTTTAAATATCACGCGGAACAGTGCTTAGTGATATGGAAACAGGCAAAGTTCTTGCATTTTTTGAAGATGGCTTGAGAAAGCGTGCCATTGCTAAAAAGCTCGGTCGGTCTGACGCTGCTATTCGGAACGTTTTAGAAGCTCCTGAAAATTATGGAAAAAACCGAACAGGAGGTCCGAAAAGCAGTTATCAGACAGAAACAGGCAATACGTTATTCAAAATGCAAGCAACAGTTTGAAGACCGTTTCAGACATCGTTAAAAATTGTGGTCTGAACGTCTTCTAATGGACAATTCATAGAGTTTTAAGGAGTTCCAACCATATTGTGCGCCAGAATCGGCACCGCGACTTTTACCGCGTCACAAATCAGCAAGGGTGGAATTCGCGCGAACAAATATGCAGACCAACAACCAAGCATTTTACCTTGGTTTGGTTTGTTTTCGATAAATTTTTGGAACTTTTTTTTTAAAGGTAATTCTTTCTGATGAGAAAAAATTTAACTTGGATGTACCAGATGGTTTCAGAGAGTATTGGCGTGATTTGCGGAAGAATTCTGAGTTATTGTCAAAATGCGATTTCGGTGGAGGCAGTATTATGATCTGGGGAGCATTTTGTGCTGATGGAATGGTGGGATGGGTACTAGGATAAATTCTTCTGAGTATATCGATGTACTGCAAATGAATTTATTACCATTTATGCGGCGCCAAGGCACAGATTTCTGGATTTTCCAACAGGACAACGCCAGAATTCATGTGAGCCATGCCACTAATTCGTGGTTTATGGACAATAACGTTAAGTAATGGCAAGGCCCGCTTGTTCTCCAGACCTAAATCCCATTGAGAATATTTGGGGACTCCTAACAAAACATATTTATAAGGACAACAAACAGTACAACACTGTCGTTGAGATAAAAACTGCGATCATTCAAGCATGGTACAATATTGACAATAGAACCATAACAAATTTATTAAAAGTATGGCAAACAGACTCTTTGAAGTTTTTAGCGATAAAGGTGGTCACACACATTATTGAAATTACATCTTTGTTTGCTTTTTATTCAATTTTTTAAAAATTATTTGCATGCGTTTATAGTTATGCTTCGCCTAATTCAGAGCAAATTTCAACTAACGGTACTGTTAATGATTACTTTTTGGTAAATTTTTGTGTGCAGTACTCTTTCCCTCTAATCTTTCAAAATCAATAAATAATAACAGGATTTGACAAAACAAATAGCAAAAACAAGCATTTTTTGACTGCGTTTATAGTTATGCTCCGCAGTGTACTTATAAAACAAAAAACTCCAATAAATATTATTGAATTTATTAAAGTTCACAAAATCTTATGAATGAAATTTTATTTTGAGTGTACATTTTTACATATTTATAAGGCACCGTATTTGAGTGGGCAGAGCCCACGTCCACCCAATTCTCTAACATTCGTTTTCTTTAATTTTACAATAAAAAGCAATAAACGCACTTCCTCACGTTGTATTCAACCATATGCTTGTACTCAACGAATTCGCAATTTTAGATCCGGCTTAGACCGCATCATTATAGTTAATTATAGATATTATTAATATCCCGGGATCGATGAATACCTTCATTCACACGAAGTTTTGTAGCCTTAAACATAATATTTTCTTTGAAAGTAAACATTTCATAAGAATTCGACTAAAACAAATTTCATGATAATCGTACTCTGTACACAGCGAAATGTGATGAAGTAAAAACAAGGAGCTAAACAGAAATAAACATTTCAATTCTAAAGAAAATGACCGTTTTTGCTATAGGAGACCGACCCGAGCCATTTCTAGGTGCATATGTTTAACATTCGAACATAAATTATTGTACTCAGATACACATTTGTTGTTCATGTGTTTCAGCAGTTTCGAGGTAGCAATTGAAAAATCGATTTGTGGATTATTTTCTACCAACCTTTATGTTTTCAAACTTAGGGTCAGAAAAATAAGGACCAACACAATACTTTACAGAATTAAACACTTTTATCAGGTTTATGAAATTGCTCTTCAAAATTTATCAAAAGCATATCTCAATAGAAAAAAAAACCAATACATTTCAAAAATATTCGTTATCTATGCATATAATAAAACTGAACAATTTGCGTGTTTGTACAAAAATTAATTGGGGGATTAAGATCATTTTTTTCCTTTTTTAATCTTTTTGTACACACATTACGTAAAAACTACTGGTCGAATTAGGATAGAGTTTTCAAAAATCATAGGTCTTAACTTGAAATAATATTTTTGTTCATCGCAATCGGATCACTCAATCAGAAGATATGAGAATTTAAAATTTTCAAAAATCCACTCCTCCTCGATGCTGTACGCGATATAAGAGGCTACTTCGTTTCCTCAATTTTTAAAAATTTCAATTTGTTGTCAATATTTGTAAGTATGAATAGTTTTCAATTTTACTGAAAGCATTCTCATTATATGGTTCTCTATCACCCACATACTATATTTTAGTAACATCTCAAAGGAATTGGTTGAAACAATTTCTAGGATATACAAACTAGAGCATTTGAGAAGTGTTTAATTAATAAGTATTTGCGCTACGCCCCAGTCTGGTGAAACCGCGTAACTCTACTAGTACACCGTATATGTATAACCCATGGTATAAAAGCACTGATGTCTTCTAACTAGAGGCATAGTCTTTCAGCGCTAAAAAAGAAAATCATTGTAAAATTCTTATTTTCCTTAAAAAATACCTGCATAAAAAACCAAAGCTAATAAGTATATAAATCTTGACGTCAAAAAATAATTTTTTTTGTCTGTAACTAAAATATCAATTCTTGGCACTACACAAAACACGCGTTTATAAATAACTGATGACGTCATAAATATGATGTTAAATATACACCTTACAGAAGTACAACATACATAGATAATGGCCTTTCCCAGAAATACAAAACCTAAGTGCGGAGAGCGGCATGGTAAAAACGGTGGGATTTTTGAAAACGAGCCAATTTTCAAACATTCTAGGTGTATTAAGTCTGTAACAAAATTTATTTTAGATATTTTTTCCAATATTTCAGTCCAAGGGGTGGAGACGAGTCTTCTGCACTTTTTAAGGCTGAAAAATAAATTTCGATGTATTATACAGACATGGATACTCAAAAATCATTTAAAAGTTTCCTTCTCTGTACATAAGATTTTATATTGCTGTGGAATTTACCCGGCCAAAATTGCCGAATTGATCAAATCCGCTTGTAGTATATAAGGATTAAGTAAAAGTAAACTATTAAAAGTGTGAGATATACCCTACTTATGTTAAAATTCCCGCTGATATGTATATTATTTCAAAGGTGTAACTGATTCCGAAAAAGAAAAAGGAACATTATGAGAGGCAAGAGAAATCAATTCGTTTCCTCTGATATACAATATATGTGAATTGCATGCAAAATTGTCTAGAACAATTATTACATGCACTTCAGCTATAACAATCGAAACAAATCGATTTGTTTCATTTCTTATTCGTCTTGTTTCTAACAATAAGATCTAAAGTATCAGTAGATAATATAATGCAGAATCTGCATTAGAACGTGCAGATAAAGATGAAGAAACCATTCAACAATATTTTAAAATTCGGGACCTTATTTTCTGCGCCATCGAGATTATCCGAATTAATAATAATGCAAAAATACTGAGTTTTAAAAACGATTCTTGAGATATCTTGTAAAAACCTTTTCAATGTGGGAAAGTTGTAATGGTGAGATTTTACCTTAATATTAGTGTAATATCTAGTACAAACAGGTCGACACTTTCATTAGATACCTATAATGTACAAAGTGTTTTTTAGATTTTCTCTTTCAAATCAAAAAAATATTTTCTCTTTGTTTGATCGTATAAAATAATGATCTTTTTTTCCATGGTGCCAAGGAAATTTCTTGGTTACTGAAGAACGGACAGAAACTACAAAATCAGGGTACGTCCCTAGAAGTCTAGAATTCGAAATTTACGAAAAATTGCCTTTTTGCTAGATTTTGCAACTATTGTGGATTTTCTGTCTAAATCTTTAAGTATCATATAAACATATAAGTAACAAAAGTTGAATAGAATCTTAAATTAATGAATTAGTGTTAAATGCAAAACTGAGAAAATTATAGGGTTGAAATCAAACCAGACAAAACATTTTTCTGAATTATGAACGAAATAATTTGTATTAATTGTTGAATTTGCATGTAAAGAAATATTGTGACTCATCTCATCAAAACCACATTTCGCAATTCTGTGTCCAACTTCTGACTGCAAAGTACAGAATGGATCGAACAGACGATTTCGTCAGACTTTCCACGAACTGATGATGCACTTCTGTAGTAACTTCGTTAAAATTTTAACCAAGTGAGCTCCAATAGTTGTTCATAAGTAGTATACTATATAATACATTTAACCTCACCAAGAGAGAACTTTCCCTACTAATACGACTTCATCTCAGTAACAGAGGTGTTCACAGGAACAACCCAAAAATAAATTAACAAGTCCAAATTATTTACATGTTTTTGCTTACTGACGTTTATTAATACCTAGAATCATTTTTGGGCTTAAGAAAAATGAACTAACAACAAACCCTTTTTACACTTTCCCATAAAAGATTCAAATTTGTTGGCGTATCGTCTTGAATCTTGTTCCCTATATAATTTAATAGGTTCTCAATAGGTGTAAGGTCAGGATTTGGAGGAGGCCATTCTAAAAGATTTTTCTTTTTCCGTAAACCATTGCTTTACGAACCGTTAAGTATGCTTCGGATCGTTGCCGTACATGTACTTTCAAGTAACTGTCAAAAAATCATCACCATAAGGCTCTATTGCACGGTCCAGGATATCTTTGTACTTTACTGATCCAATACACCATGTATTTTAGCCATTGCTCCAATACCATGCCAAGATATGCAAACCCAAATCATAATAATTCCACGCCCGCGCTAAATTGTTTTTAAAGTGCACAACGAAGAGTTTTATTATTGGTTTGATAGGTTTTTCCATCGGATCCGATCCTGTCCAACTTGGACTCATCATATCTCTAGAACGAAATCGGTTTATTCAAATGAGTTTCAGTGAATTGCAATTTTTATTAATTTTTCCTTTCAGAAACAGTAGGCTTTTACTATTACTATTTACTACTACTACTTTTCTGTAAACAAGAACTAAGAACATGAATTATGAATAAGATGTTTTCTATAAACGATGTTTTTTATTAAAAATAATTTTTTTTAATTCTAGCACCAGATAATAATTACATTGAACTTTTATTTATATGTTCAAGAGATTATACTCCGAACAGGTAGATATTTTGGATGAAACGTAATGATAACAAATGGTACACTTAGGAAGATATTTCCATAAGTATATAATTTATTACTATTGATTTGTGGTAAGTACCAATTTCCAGTTATTTTTTAAAATTAGTAACCTTACAAACAAAGAAAAAGTGTATTTCATCGAGTGCTTTTATTCTAGTGGTAAAAAATTTACTGAACCATATAGAAAAGGAATTTCTAGTATTTCTTCGACTAGCACTAAACATGTTTTTCAAGGTTTAAAATTTAAACACTATGTCGAGCCACACTCGACGTTGGACATGCTGCAAGGGAATTTTATGTTGAGTTAGACTCGACATTGGATAGCAAAGGGTTAATACTAATACCCAAAAACAACTTTACGAGGATTCGTAAATTTCGACTAAAAGTGAAAGCTTTTAAAGAGGGCTAGCAGCATGATTATACGGAGAAAAATACGGATCGAATTGTTCACTTTTTACAAAATATGGATGGATCTTTGCGATATGGAAAATGTTTCCTGGAAAATGATATGCCCCTTGAATTCTTATGAATACGACAGAGAGAAAATAGGTTTTCGTTTGTTTTCATATAAAGTGCAAGGCAGCGACACGTGCACAACAGAACTCATTTCTAGCTTCAGGGTACTCCTCTTTTTTACATTTTTATCTGTGGAGTATATTTTCGGCTTAACTATCGAAAGTGAAAATTTTAAATATAATATTAATTTAGCATATCGTATTTTCACTATTTCATATCAAGTACTTGAATCGAAAACAATTCTACAAGAAGAAAATAAATTTTTATAAGTTCATATTATTAAAAACACCGGGAAAAAATCGATAAAGAATCAGAACTTTCATCAGTGAATCTTTTTAAAAGATTTTTTACTAAATCGTGAAACTATCAAGAAAAACTACTGTAATTCTCCTTGTATACTAGCGAAAACTAAATCTTAAATCTTTTCATCCGAAGTAATTCATTTACGATTTAGTTTTCGCGAGTAAATAAGAAGAATTTATTACCTTTTTCCCCCCGACAATTTCACGATTTAGTAGACTCGTTTAAAACGATGCACCATCAAAATTCCAATTCGTTTACGATTCTTTTTCGATATCAAAATAATTCTTTTTCAATTAATTTACGAATCACGTTTGCTGGATAACCTCGTACGGATCAATTGCAAATTTTAATTAGAATTCCAAGACCCTGGATAACTCTTGATAAACTGTCGGGCCCACTTCCACGAAAGAATGAAAATAATTTGATGGTAAAGAGAAGTGGAAAAGAAGGGATGGACAAAATTGGAGATTGCGTAGGATCATGTAATACACTTTATTTTCCTCCGAGCCAGATGACCTTGGGTTGGTAATGTTAGTCAGAGTGAACAGGTATCATACGTTAGTTGAAGGTCGAATGCAGCAAAGAATATTAAGTGGAAATAAAAGTTCTACCCACTACCAAAATACAATAAACTTCTTATTTTATGTAAGAACATTGTTTTGTAATGTTTGTGTTAAGCTGATGTTTAATAAATTATAAATTTCGGCACTTTCTTATCGCAGACAATTCAAAAACTGCTGACTGAGATAAAACTTGCACTTGAGGAAGTTTTTGTGGGCGAATAATAAAAACAGCAAAATCCCTCGACTGAAGACAATAAAAACCCGCCTCAGTTAAGCAGGTCAGTTCCGCTGAGCAGCCGTCAAGCCCACCGGCGTGTGATTAATTGCAGCGAAGTCCCCACGCCCCGCAGCCCCCACCGGAACGGGAATCACTAGGCCGTGCGATAACTTTCTGTGGTGGTGCACGAACCGAAAATGATTGGCACAAATTATACAAATTATGAGCAGCTACGGCCAAGAATAAACTCGTTTTTTTTCTTTTCTTTTTTAGCATTTTGAAGTCTCCTCCACGCCTTTATTTGTATTTGTTCTGGTTGGAAAGCTAGAGAACAAGTTGGCCCACAGCACAGTTCTTATACTCACCGTCAGAAGTCAGAATCGAGCGAAAGTAGCCTTAAGAAAATCCAAAAGAAGCAAAGAAGCAAGCGCAGCTATTAAATCAAAATTAATTCGCACTGGCGAGGCCTTAGCACCGATTTTCCGACCTGGGGTCTGTTTTTGTTAGTAGCTGGTTAGAAAAGTTAGTAGCAGAGAAACGCAGTGAATTTCTTTTAGCCAAGCATTCGTTTATTGTGCGGACAAAATCGATAAATAATATTTACACAGCAGCTGGAAAAGTGGAAAAACTATTAAAAGAAGAAATGATAATCTTCGTTGGCTGGGCGTAGAAAGCAAGCGGAGACTGTCAAGAGGGGCCACTTTGAGACACTTTCCCAGAAAAGTTCACCCGGACGGGGCTTCGGGGCCACAAAAAGGACACTTTTCTCGACACTCACCCCACGACTCGAACTCCTCGGTGAGCCTTTTCCGCTTGTCTAGCAGATGGAAAAACCTAAGTGCACAAAATTCACTGACAAACCACTTAAAAACACTTTTAATAAGAACACCGAGAAATTTCTACACCCTCATCGTATAGAAGATAATTCCACTGAACTCGATTGGCTGTCAGTTTCGATTTGATGACTTCACATATTCAGCACAGCTGAGGCAATATTTTGATGCTTTTACATAGATTTTAAAATTAAAACAGATGCCGCTGGCGTCGGATTGTGCAATTTAATATGAAAATTTAACTCATTTTACTTAAAAATTTGTGATTACAACACGATTACCATCTTAAAAATTGTAAATTCATTTTTTAACAATGTCTAAACCTGTACAAGCGAACTCAAACCATTTTTCAACTATTAAAACCCGCACCGAGAAATTCCGCTGCAGCTTCAACATACCTGCAGCTAGGCGGCGCTCGCATCGCACAGGAGATCTCTGGAGCAAGTGCTTGTCTTGTTCTCGCAGAGGAATGCGGAGCAGGAATTCCTTCGGTCGGTGGTCGGTGTAAAATGCTTTAAAAACTCGTAGTTAAGTGTCCCGCTTGTTAATTTATTCTAAAATGGCATTCCTATGTCCCGTGCGAATTCGGCGTGGCAAAAAGAAAAAATGTGAGTTGAATTCTGTGGCCCCGGCAGTAGCCGAAACCCAAAAATTTTTGTGGATTTAATAAAGTGGAGTGCGCAGGTCGTTGACATGTTTCTGACGTTTGCCACATATTTTTTTGGGAATGGGAACTCCGAGCCGTTTTTCTGGCTCATTTTCTATTAAATTCGCCGAGAAATTAAAGCTGCTTTTATAGAATAAAAAGATTTAATTCAACTTTTGATTTAAGCGAATTTCCAGCTGGCCCTGGAGAGGTCATCGCAGGATAACTTTCGGTTCTAATTTGGGCGTAGGCACCGATGGTCAAACGTCAAAATGTTGCACCGAAAACGAAAGACCTAAGCGACGAACTTTTTTAACTTTTTAAATTAATTTAAAATTTCACGAGTGTTCAAAGAGCTCAATGGGGCCTTCGAAATCTTGTGGCTTTTGATTGTCTCCTTCGACGAAACTTGCATATAACAAATATTACAAACTGACTTCAATTCGAGCTCATCATTCGATATTGTTTTACAGCAGCGGTTGCACTCACTGCTTTTAAGCTATTTAGTAGAGAAATGAACAGTTTGATTCATAATTGGCTCCTTGGTATAAAAGAAAACCAATTACCAATTTTTACATTAGCCAGTATTAATTTTGTTGCACCTTAATGCCTCCAACAAGGGTCTTTTAAATATCATATAATCAATAACTTCGTAAACATTTACAACAAAATCTATAATTTTCCCATGTTTTCGACTAAAAATCGATGTAAAACTACACTTGAGTGCAGTGAAATCGGGCTACCCTGCAAATTTTACTTTGAAGACAATTTTGTCAGGTATGACTATATGTTAAGAAATAAATTATATATCAATCGAAAGGTTGGTTTATTACCTTCAAAACAAGTTCAACCTTTCAGTCAAGTTGTTTTTTGTTCCCAATTCCGAACACTAAAATTAAACGCAATGCAAAAATCAAGAATATAGCCACCAGTTAACGATGTTATGAGTTGAATAATAAAATCTTGCGGTATGTTGTTCCATTCTTCTGTGAGAGCCCCTTTGAGCTCCTGGATTGAAGAAACAACTGGAACTCTGGCCCGGATTCCTACCTATGCTCAATAGGATTTAAGTCAGGACTTCGCGCTGGCCTATCCATAGCTCGAATTCCGATGTCTGCTGGTTAGTCTCGAACAATTCCCGCAGTATGTGGTCTCGCATTGTCATGCATTAATAAAAAATTGTCGCCAATAAAACCAGCGTAAGGCAGCCAGAATATTGTTGATGTACCGTTGAGCCGTCAGACCACCTCTACCTGCACCGCCGCTTGTCCTATCGATAAAGAATAGATCGCTTCGTGCTTCGAGAGAAATTCCACCCCAGATCATGTACGATCCGCCGCTGTAGTTGACGTGTTCTTCAATGCAACACTGCGCGAACCTTTCTTCAGGTCGCCGGTACATCCGTGTCCTTCCATCGTTACCGTGAATCCTGCTCTCATCAGTAAACAGAACGGATCCCCATTGCTCAACCGTCCAATAGGCATGCTCCTGTGCGAACTGAAGGCGTAACCGGCGATGAGCTGGTGTAAGTGTAGGACCAGTTGCAGCCCTGTGGGGTATTACTCCTGGAGTCTTCACCGCATTGTCCGCCTATTAACATCCACTCCTCGGACCTAGCGGAGTTGCTGTTGAACTTCAATTGCATTAAGTCGACGATTTCGTAGTGATGTCATTGTGATGAAGCGATCATCTCGCTCCAACGTAGGTCGAGATCGGCTTGATCCAGGTCTCCAAACAAAGTTACCAGTCTCTTGATTTTTTGGTTCACACGTTGCACCGATAACTGGCTTATATTGAGTCTTCGAGGCACTTCGCGCTGACTATGCCCTGCTGCAAGTAATGCCACAGCTTGAGCGGCCATTTCCAGAGTTGTATAAATTTTTCACACTTGATAAACAAATGATCTTGAAGTAAGCAAGAGATTATCGCATCAATATTCTTAATAACGATTAAATAAAGGATACTTTTGTTCTTACTACCTGAACTTAGTAAAAAAATAAACGACTTCCAAAGAATTTTGTTTTGTTTTGAAGGTAATAAAATAACCTATCGACTGATTCATTTCGTAACACGGATTCGTACCTGAAAAAGGTGCAGGAACTTGGTGCCATTATAACTTTTGTTCAGCTCAAAAATACCTATCCAACGATGTATCATACGTAGCTATTGGAGGGTGGGACCAGGATTTACATAATCCTTTTCAAATAACTTTTTTTGGACACTAGTTTGTTTTTTTAACAGAGACACTGTATATTCTTTTTTAATGATACGACGGCCAGAGGTATTGAAACTGAAATCTCTTGCCTCTGAAGCTTCACATCCTTCTAATAATGCCGTTGATATGTCTAGACCTGGGATCTGACTGATTAGTTGAAGTGCTTGGCTGCGTCTCCTGCGAAGTCACACGAAAGGGTTATCCGATATTCCTGAAACGGATTTTTCCAGCCCCGTTATACGAATCATGACTCTCAGTTTTATTAAAAGTATGCATTTGGTTCGCACCACCACCTGTGGCTTGAATTTTTCTTTTTCTGTGAGCTAATTTTCGTTTTATGTATGTCTTGCAGTATAATCAAACCTAGGAATCTGCACCAGAAAACAAAGGAATTTTTTTCGTGTTGCAACATCTTTTTGTAGAGAATCAAAACGATTTAGCACTTCAAAAACATTAACCCAATATCTATAACCTATCTAAAACTTTTCTTTATATTCTTTAGTTGGATTTACACTGTCTAAAGCTTATTTGAACCGATCCTTCTTTTTTTATATGAATGCGGCGTCTCATTTTACACAATTTCGATTAAGACGATTTTTCTTGAAACGTAAATTTCGGGCTGTATAACTATTACATTCTAAGAAGAAAAAAAACAGTAAAAACCCGAAGTCATTTACATAAAAAACTATTAAATTGCACTAAATCGCAACAGTTATTAGGTCAAAAAAATTTTTTTGAATTATTTTAAACTGATTTTCTATAGAATGGAAGTGTAAGAATTATAGCTCACCAAGTGTAAGAACCATAGCTCACCTATTACATTTACTCGGTGTAGAAGGGCAAATGTAAAAGCTATCACTAGGATAATAGCAATGAAATGCGCAAATGGAATTAACCTTTGGTTTTTATTTCAAAGAGATCAGGAGAAAACTTACAGAGACTCGATAAGTGGTTGGCGCAAGTGTACGTTTCAGAGAACATTTCAGAGATTCAGTTTTTTAAAAACAAAGCTATAAACACACGGTATTACTTTTTTCCCGCTATTGACCCTAGTTTGTTCTAAGTCTGTGGCTTCTATAAGTTTTTTTACGATTAACCTGATTCCACTATCTATCTGGGTAATTTTTTCCAGTGTACAAGAAACCATTATGTAAACGAGATAACACTTTTACTCTATAGTCCTCACAATTTTTCATTTTGCAGCAATAAATGGGGAAACTGACAAGGATCTCTCCCGGCCGGGTAGTGGTCTTGGACTAAACCACGGGATGGGTCGCATCACGGGCTCAGCCAGCATTGAGACCCTGGTCCGAGTGGGCATCGAGAAAGAGCACGGACTTAGTCCCGATTCGAAAATGGTTGTCCTGCACGACTTCACGCCGTGCGTCGACGACGAACTGGAGGTCAAGCGGGGTCAAATCGTGAACATATTGTACAGGGAAAACGATTGGGTGTACGTCATAGGCCAGGATACCCGCCAGGAGGGCTTCATTCCGCACTCCTACTGTGCGCCATACAACACACAGCTGGCCGACTTGGCCATAAAAAAGAAACTCCCGCGGGATCAGAATCTTCCGAACGATTTAACGGACGGGGTGACCGATGCAACCCCAGAAATAATCGATGAGACTGCCACACCAGGTATTGGGACTGGCGGTAACAACGGGGGCATGCAGTCGCCCCTGAAACACTCCCAAGCCAGCCTCAGTTCAGAGCCCGATTTCTTGCCATTTGCCAAAGATCCTAGTGGTCGATACATAGTGCTCTACACGTTCATAGCCAGGGACGAGAACGACGTGTCCGTGGAGCGGGGGGAGTTCGTCACAGTATTAAATCGAGAGGATCCAGACTGGTTTTGGATAGTTCGCAGTGACGGCCAGGAGGGATTCATCCCCTCTGGATTTGTCTATCCTGCCGACAATGTCCTGCAGACTAAGCCGCAAAATGGGCAGAACAACAACAATTTAGCAAACAGTGGAAACATACAGACAAACAATTCAACAGCGATGAACAATGCTCTGAATAATAATCAGAATGCTGGGATCAACCAGACGAATAACACCAGCCAAGTAACCTGTGGGAATCAGCCCCAAGTGGTGGGAGCGGATGACTTGAGGTATCATGGAACTGAGTTGGTTATGCTGTATGACTATAAGGTGAGCAAATATACAAGACCTTATATACATATAATAATAATTTCTTAATGGCTGATAGTACACCATAATTGATCGACAAAAAACTCAAAGTATGGAGATACAGACTCATGAATTTTTTATTTCGAAGTGATGTTTTTTATTGGAAAAAATCAGAAAATAATTTCAAAGTATTTATTTCCCTGTTTAATATTAGACAAATAGCTAGATATGCGAATGTGGCCTGTTAGGCATTTTTTGGCTAGAACATGGGTATGTCGGTGTGTACTTGGTGTACTGCAAGTACACGGAAATTGAATTAGAATAAAAATAAAGAATAAAGTTATACAAAAATTAAAATTAAAACTCGAAGAAATAAAAAGAAAAAAAATAAAGAAATGAAAAAATAAAAATAAATTGTGCACCTTTATCGAATTTTTTTCGTATTAACTTAACGTATTTTGTGCGAAACATAACAAAAAACATATTTAGAGACTAAACCGCTTTTTTTCTTGGATTTCCAAATCGTACAAAACTGTAATTTCCCCGACTATAAAAAATTGTAAAACGTATCAATCGTGAGGTCCACGGCTATCGTCTAAATGAATGCAATTTATCAACGACAACTTTATTCCTTTATCCTTCCTTTCCTTTCCCTCCCAATAAAAACTCGAACTCGAACCCCTATAATTCCTGGGAAAACTATGAAAAGCTACGCAAAAATAAATGAGAAGCCACCACATTCCTCTAACCACTACATCCCAAGGTGATTCCCGGTATCTACACATATCGACGGATCTGCGGAATATTTATACCGACTCGTGATTGTCCTACCTATTATTTCAATATCCCTTTCACTAGGTACACTTTTTGCTTTGATTTTAATATTCTCAAGAGCAGGTTGAAAAATCGTCTCAAGGTCTCTATTTAATTGTAGTGTTTTAGCAGTCAGTTGTTGACAAATTTTGTATAAATAAAATAAATAAATAATTTTCAAGGCGCATTCATAGGGCCTCTATCTCCAAAACTGAGACAAGTAGACCTCGATTTTTTGTCGATCAAATTTGCTATACTATCAATCATTAACAGATTATCATATATTTATGATATTTATTTTTATTTATTTATTTCGCTTAATACAAGCACCCTGTATAGAAACTGGTGAGTGTTTAATATAATTTTTTAAATTTTTTAAAGGCCCAAGCTCCGGACGATCTATCAGTACGTCGAGGAGACTGGATCTACGCCGATCTGAACAATCAAACAGTCGACGGCTGGCTGTGGGCGTACGCCCCAAAGACAAGGAAGTACGGGTTCATCCCCAAAGCCTACGCCCGGCCGCCTGCAATGACGAGTCTGTGAGGAGCAACGACTTCAATACTCTAGCTTTAGACAGTACGACAATACTATCGAATAGGTGTTATTTGCAGAAGATTTATAAATTAATATAAGGAGACTGGAGACTTTTACTTGTTTATAAGATTGTGTGGGTCGGTAAGGATTTTTAATTCAAGACATTTTGTCTTTCTCATGATCGTTTGTAATATGTATGATCATGATAGACCAGTTTATCATTCTCCAGATACAAGCGCTTTATGAAAGGTTTAAATCAAATATTTTGTTGTGTTCACTCAAAAATATAACTAAGAAAAATTACAGGGCAATGTGATGTGCATCGAGTGTGCTTTTTCTCAGAAAACAAAATTTTACATTAACCCATTAATGCGCAAAACGAGGATTTTGTGCACGCAAGTTCAATTGTACGATTCGAATAGCAAATTGGGGCCAATTTCCTCCAAATTCGTATATAAGGGGTTTTTGGGGGTGCTCTTTTAGAATCTGGCATTTGTTTCGCATAAAAACTTCAAAAACCCTATTATTTTTTGGGTTTTTTCAAAAAAGTGCCGATTTTTTTTTTTGTCATTTTTCGTCTCAAAGTCGATTATCTTGTCGTTGCTGCTATTGAATGATCATATAACTACCAGAAATCGCGGTCCGAATGTCTACACTTTATCAAACCATGGTTTTGAATTTTGTTTTCGCTTTGGTTTTTGCAAAATGGCCACTTTGTACAGCAATGTAATAAAAATATTCGCGATTTTTTTACACGAAAAGGATCAACTTTACAAACAAAATTTATATGACAAAAAGTGCTTATAATTAGCCAAGGAAAACATGTAAATTTTTTCAGAATTTGTTTGGACTATTTTTGGTTTTTTGGATTTGGCCAATTTTTGAAAAATCCAAAAATGTCCCGAAAAATTCTGAAAAAATTCACACGTGTTCCTTGGCTAATTATAAGCACTTTTTGTCATATAAAATTTATTCGTATAATTGATCCTTTTTGAGTAAAAATATCACCAAATTTTTTTATGATGAAATTTATTGATATTTTTACTCAAAAAGGACGAATTATACGAATAAACTATATATGACAAAAAGTGATTATAATTTGCCAAGGAACACGTGTGAATTGGCCAAATCCAAAAAACCAAAAATAATCCAAACAATTCTGAAAAAATTTACGTTTTCCTTGGCTAATTATAAGCACTTTTTGTCATATAAATTTTGTTTGTAAAGTTGATCCTTTTCGTGTAAAAAAAACGCGGATGTTTTTATTACATTGCTGTACAAAATGGCCATTTTGCAAAAACCAAAGCGAAAAAAAAAATTCAAAACCATGGTTTGAGAAAGTGTAGACATGCGGACCGCGATTTCTGGTAGTTATATGATCATTCAATAGCAGCAACGACAAGATAATCGACTTTGAGACGAAAAATGGCAAAAAAAAAATCGGCCCTTTTTTGAAAAAACCCAAAAAATAATAGGGTTTTTGAAGTTTTTATGCGAAACAAATGCCAGATTCTAAAAGAGCACCCCCAAAAACCCCTTATATACGAATTTGGAGGAAATTGGCCCCAATTTGCTATTCGAATCGTACAATTGAACTTGCGTGCACAAAATCCTCGTTTTGCGCATTAATGGGTTAAACAAATTTAATTGCATGATATACGCGAAATGCAGCAATTAACTTTATCTAAAGTTATAATTAAAACCGCTAAGGTGTTATACCAAATATAACACCTTCTATTCTATGTGGTTCTGAATTATGGGCGATGGAACAGAACGATTGTAAAAGAATACATGCGTTTGGTCTTATAGGTCTTTTATATATTGAAGAATTCTGGGAAAGATGGTTTCAAATATAGAAGTTCTGCAACGAACTATTAAAAGTAGAAGAGTAGAATAATTCGGCAATGCGACGAGGAACGACAATTACAACATTATATAGATCGCTGTCCAAGGTGTCATAAATGTGAGGAAGAATATATAAAATCTGGCTAAATAATCATACTAAGGGGTTCAACTGTTCTTCATCCGACCTATTTAGAAGTGATGGCATCCAAACTCAAAAGCGGAAGCGCACCTTAAGATAAAGAAGACGCGAATAAATAATGCGTATATTTTATGAATGGAAACCATAAAAATTAAAAGTTAAAGTTTGAAATTTTGTATTATAGATACGAAATATCTAAAAACACGAATATTTCTGTTTTGTATCCATATTTAAATAAATAGGGAGACTTTCTGCTTCTGATTGTATGTTATCAATAACTCAAATATCGTTCAATTACATCTTGATAAACTATTTACTATTTCTTATGATAAAATATGGCAACCAAATAGTTTAAATTTCAAGGGGTATGTTCAAGATTCCATCCAAAAAATTTCAAGACTCGCTATTAAAAATGGTGCTTGGGGAATTTTGGGCCTACTGATTTCAAATTAGTATGGAATTTTGAAAATTCAATATAGGAGACCAAAAAATTTTATTCTAGGGATGGAAAATGGGCAACAGGAATTTAATGGTTACCGATTTTGAATCAAATTTGGAAAACCCATGATGCATTTTACAACAGAGCTGAAATCTTTAAAGTTCAATAGATTTCCATAAGAACTGATACTGATTTCGAATTCTGTGTTGAAATTTAGAAATTCAAAATATTACAATACACCATGCATGGTATCTTAAGGGGGAAAACCACATTAGAAGGTTCAAAAAATCGTGTATTTATTTCTTAAATCGTCAGCAAAATTTCTGAAAAATATGTTCTCCCAATTTTGGAACGAAATTCGTATTCTTTGCGAAAGTACTCACTATTCGCTACTCGCGTATACGAAACTTTAACCTTTACTGTCCCAATTTGTCCACTTTAGTCTGTCAACTTAAACTGCGGACAATTTTGTTATTCATTTTGAAAAAAATTCTGAATATTCACACCCAGGTATTTTCAATGGTGCTCTTTCAGAATATTACCCGAAAATTAAAAAAAAAAACACCCCTTATTATTGTATTTTCGAATTTTAAAACAAATACCGATTTCTGAAGGTATATTTTATTAAAACTAATTTATATTTTCGTTATGAAAGAAGTTTTGGAAAAAGCCAAAATCACAATCACGCTGGCGCAAAATTTAAAGTTAATAGTAATTAAACCCGGAGGGTTAAGTTTTACCATTAAGGGGTTGTAAAACCACCTCTAAAATCAACATTTTTACGCTAACTTGCTCTCTTATCGAATAAATGTTTCACGGGTGGTTTTACAACCCCTTAATGATAAATATCATACGTAATAACTTTGTTAATTGGACATTTTGAGCCGGAGTTTTTTGTGTTTTTGGCTTTTTTCAAAACTTCCTTCATTACAAAAATATCATTTTTTAAAAGTAAAATTTACCCTCAGAAATCGGTATTTTCTTTTTTAAATTCAAAAATACAATTGGAAGGGGTGTTTTTTTTTTTAATTTCCAGGTGTTATTCTGAAAGAAATATTGAAAATGTTAAATATATAACAGTTGTCGGGACTTAAAATTAACGGACAAAAACGGACAGATTGGGACAATAAGGATTGAACCCGTTTTTCTCAAAATGACATTTTTCCAATTTCCGAGCATAATTACTCAAAAGCTAATTGACTAATTTTCCAACCGTAGGTAAATTCACATTCTTGGAAAACATAACATAAAGTCGGGTAAAGACCTGCTCTGGAGAACTAGTAATAAATCAGTGATTTCAATTCCCTCTTTAAAAAATCCCAAAAACACTAAATTTGACCTCCTAATGTGGTTTCCTCCCTTAACTAACGTATAGCAATTATGGCAATTGTAAATAAGGTATGAATGGTGACTTTTTGAATGAGAGATACAAAAATAAAAATTAAAAGCTTTGAGTGAATGGGTGCGTGCTTGGTAATTTAGGATTAAATGTTAAAATATAATTTAAGTCAATTTATTGTTATTTTTTAAAGCTGGCTGAGCTGCTCTTATACCAGCATCAAGCTGATTGAGCGGCTCAGAAGAAAATTGTAATTGTGATATTCTTTTTTAGAGATTTAGGTTCCACAGGATCCACAGAGCCTAAACTCTTGTACCGTAACGGTGAAGAGTTGGGTGAATGTTTCCAGCAATACGCTGTGAAGTGCGACAAAGAAAAAATCTATTAATTAACTTCTAGAAATTCTCATGAATGTAGGTAGGTATACGTACAGGGGTTTTTAGTGTGAGAATTTTATCTAATTAAAACGTTTCTAAATCCAAGGGATTGCTATGAAAATGGGTATATTGCGGTTTAGCATTTTAAACATTTCTCTTTCATAAGCATAATGCTCTTTTTAAATTTGTCTGTATTTCCTGAAATTTCTTACAATTTTTAATTATCCCCATTTTGATTCAAAATCTTCCTCTTTTCCCGGAGCTCCTCCAGCTGCTTCTTCACGGCATTGATCTCCTCCTGCTGAACAGTGATCGGCACATCACATTCCTGCTGCTCCTTACGAATGAGCTCCAAATTGGCCAGCTTTCGCTCCAAGAACCCTTCCTGCTGGCTCTCCAGCGTTCGTCTGTACTCGTCCAGGCGAGCCGATTTAATATTTTCGCAGTGAATGTTGGTCAATTTTCGCAGAGACTCCTTTCTGGTGACCCTGTGATACTCTGGATGAGGCTTGTATTCCAAATCGAGCTTCTCGAGGATCCACTCAAATCTTCTGTAGTCCCACCGGCGCAGATATTTGAGGAACTTTTTCCTTTTTTCAATTAATTCCTTGAGGAAGACTTTAACGCTGACATCCTTGGGATTTTGCTCCATAAATTCCTGGCACCTGCGGATCGTTGCAGTCATTTTAGCCACTGTAAAGAGAAGTTACGGGAATGGATTATGTGATTATCAGTAATTCAGATCTCTTACACTTCGCTTCCATTGATCTATAGTCCAGAGGATGGCGTTGGACCTCCTTGATAAGCATTTCTTGGTATAATTTAGTTGTGCAGTTACGCCTGTTATTTTCCAACATGAAAAGGGATTTTACTAATTCATCGGCACTGAAATTATTTCGAATTACTTAAGAACATATTATATATTATGTAAAAAGTGATAATTACTCTTGGAGTTCCTTAGATTGTTGAAATTCGGGAATAAACGTCTTGGGGTCAACCGGTGGCAGGTTGGAAAGATCACCGCTCTTTTTTGGGTGAGTGATTGGAAGGGGGTCAGGCCTTACCCACTTTATTTTTAGGTCGGATTTAAAGGCATAGTTTCGACTTAACGTCCTGCTTATTTGTGGAGAAATTATCCTAAAAAGCGAGCAACTCATACTGCCGGAAAAATTACCACCTTCTCTAGACGGAGCTCGATTGTCACTTTGACATTTGCTTGACGTGTTATGAAGAAGAAGTCAACACCGTTTTAAATATAAATAAAAACTTAAACTTTCCGTTTTCTATATAAATAATAATTTAGAATATTAATTACATTATTAATTTTCACAATTATTCTGCTTTTTATCTTGTATTATTCCTATATTCGGCAATAAATAATCATTTTCCGAACCCTCTCTTGATTTATGACAGTTGGAAATGTCAACCTCCTCTTTTCGCTGTCACTTTTCTTAAACCGCTGTTGATCCTCGTGGCTTTTTGTGGAAAATGTCGCTTATTGGGGAGGATTTCATCGGTGATATCGAGGACATTATATCCCCCGACGACATAAAGCCAAAGGAGCGCTATGCCAACAAAAAACATGTTACGGTTCGGGTGAAAAAGAAGCAGGACGACGTAAGAAATGGCTACGTGCCGCTCAAGGAGAAGCCCATATACGAAAGCATCATCCCAGGGACCCAAAAGGTGTTCCTGAAGACGTGGGGCTGTGCCCACAACAACTCTGACTCAGAGTATATGGCCGGCCAACTGGCCATGTACGGGTACAACATTGTCGCGAATAAAAATGAGGCTGACCTCTGGCTATTAAATAGCTGCACGGTCAAGAATCCCTCGGAGGACACTTTCAGAAATGAGATCCAGGCAGGCATAGCTGACGGGAAACATGTCGTTGTGGCTGGGTGCGTCCCACAAGGAGCTCCAAAGGCAGACTATATAAAGGGTTTGCTTACTTCTTACATTTCTAATCTTAATTATTTAAACGTTCATCAAACCCTTTCAGGAATTTCAGTCGTTGGTGTCCAACAGATCGACAGAGTGGTCGAAGTGGTTGAAGAAACATTAAAAGGACACACCGTACGTCTTCTACAGCCGAAAAAAGAAAATGGAAAGAGAGTGGCAGGAGCTAAACTTGACCTTCCCAAAATACGGAAGAATCCCCTCATTGAGATCATTCCCATTAATTCGGGGTGCCTCAATCAGTGCACCTACTGCAAAACGAAACATGCTCGAGGAGATCTTGTCAGCTATCCGGTTGAAGAAATCGTACAGAGGGCGAAGCAGGCATTCAATGAAGGTGTCTGCGAAATTTGGCTTACTTCGGAGGACACGGGGACTTACGGCAGAGATATTGGTACATCTCTACCTGAACTATTGTGGCAACTTGTAGAGGTAAGATTGCGAAGTATAATTATAGACCTGCGGACAAGATATTTTGGTAAAATTCCGAAGTTTTGGTTAAGAATAGAACGTGCAATTTCTGGTGGTTTTTAAAAATTGAAGCAAGAAGTGGCTTGGCATAGAGGAACATTGGTATTCTAAGTTACATCAAATCTTCGGCGTTGTGACCACTTTGATTTCATTTTTAATAATTGAAATAATCGCTCTGTTATTTTTCGTAACTTCAAAACACGTATAACCTTGAATGTAATGATTTCTAAGGTCAACAGACATCCGCATGCACTCTACAATTTTTACAAGTGTTTTATTCCTCTTTCAAACTGCTTTCGAGAAAAATTCGTTGCAATAACTCACCCTTTATGTCGCCCTTTAACTTGTTCTGGTTGTTTTGAATCTAATTTGCTTATATTGACTTACATTGGAACTTGAATTAAACCACCTTGATATTTTCAAACAATCTACACCTAACCCTTGATTTAAACCTTTATACGATTTTTAAATTAAAAAGAAGGAAATTTCAATACAGGGTGATCCAAATGTATGGAAACGGCTAAATAACTTTCCAGAAATGCATTTTAGAGAAAAAAGTTTCAGACAAAATTTTACGAATTTCCTCTGGCTATTCAATGGTGGCCTTAGATTTGACCTTGACCTTCACGTCACGGACCAGACATGACTAGCCCTCTGAAATCACCTTTTTGAAAACAAAACTCCAAAGTTGAAAGATTATTTTAAAAATGGTGCAATAGCATTTACAAATTTTAACACTCAATATTTTAAGGAATGGAGTAATTTTCATCTTTAAATTAATTATTTAATACGCTTGTTCTTTGAAGAAAAGACTACTACTACAAAGTACTTTAGTCACCTTTGGTGGAACACAAAATAAAACAAAATTTGTGAATGAAAGGAAATAAGAAAACATATTTCAAAGTCATATTGATTTTTATTTTTTTATATCTGGTATATTTTTTTTGATTGATTGATTTACTGGGGTGAGGCAGAACACCTCGAGCGCTCAGACTTTCATTAGTCCATTGCGCTCCCCCGCTCTGTATGAACTTCCCCGTTGTCCTGATAAACTGGAGAATCTCAGACAGAGATCGAGAATAAAAATCCTCTATCTTAATGACACCGGCGCCAAACGCGCCCCTGCATGCACGAGAGAACGCAGGACAATGGCAGAGGAAGTGCTTTGTACTGTTCTCCTCCTCCCCACACGAGGGACAAACAGGGACGCCGATGATTCCAAGGGTATTCAAGTGTTTGCCATCTGGTAAATTGAAAATATAATAAGTTAAAACAGCTAAATTCTGAAAAAAAAACAAAGGAATAGTTTCAATACTAAAATATGTACAGAGTTTTACAGTCCAAGATAAAAACATAATTCCATTATAAAAACAAGTTACAAGTAAGCCCACGTAGGTCCAGCATCGCGTATTCAATTTTGGATGAAATTTTTATGTTTATTAATTTCAATTTTTTGTTTTATTTCGTTTTGTCTGAACTGAACTGAAGATGAAAAATCACATCCCGAAACACTACTCATAATTCTTTGATTATGTTTACTCACTCTGAAACTCCTTACACAATAATTGTATTGAATTGTACCGGAAAATACAACTGAGATGCAAATGTAAGTGGATTAGTCTGTTCTCAACTAACCTTGCGGGGGGGTATTGATTTAAACAAAAAGTTTATAAAATACTTACTTGCCTTGCCAGAAAGAAATGGAAAAATAATGCACGTAGATTATTAAACGCTAAAACATTAATTTTTTATTTAAACAAATTAATATGTTGTCTTTGCACTAATCAGTTCCGTGATGAATTTGTAATTTTTTGTTGTATAAATAAACA
This sequence comes from Dysmachus trigonus, assembly GCA_949715965.1. Classification (NCBI taxonomy): domain Eukaryota; kingdom Metazoa; phylum Arthropoda; class Insecta; order Diptera; family Asilidae; genus Dysmachus; species Dysmachus trigonus. The sequence continues at coordinate 48,888,036 of OX454319.1, read as the reverse complement.
TAATAAATAAATTATATGTTTAATTCAGATAACAAAAACAATTTCTTCTAGGTAATCCCCGAGTACTGTATGATGAGAGTCGGTATGACCAACCCACCTTACATCCTCGAGCATCTTGAAGAGGTTGCAAAAATCCTGAGGCATCCTCGAGTCTACTCCTTCCTGCACATACCCGTTCAAAGCGGCAGTGATAGTGTCCTTGGCGAAATGAAAAGGGAGTACAACCGGAAGGAGTTTGAGCACATCGTTAACTTCCTCCGAGAAAAAGATCCTGGGGTCACAATAGCAACAGATATAATCTGCGGATTCCCAACGGAAACAGAGGAAGACTTTGAAGAAACAATGACGCTCTGCGAGAAATACAAATTTCCCAGTTTGTTCATAAATCAGTTCTTCCCCCGGCCAGGAACACCAGCGGCAAAAATGCCGCGGATTCCTGCAAACTTGGTTAAAAAGCGGACCAAACGGCTTACAGAACTCTTTAACAGCTACGAGCCATACACCAATAAAGTCGGGGAGAGTCACACTGTCCTTGTAACAGAAATCTCGCACGACAAGAAGCACTACGTCGGGCACAATAAATTTTACGAGCAGGTGCTCCTGCCCATGGAAACGGACCTCCTGGGAAAGGCCGTTAATGTGAGGATTGTCTCAGCCACCAAATTCAGTATGCTCGCAGAAATTGTTGACTCGAGAGAGGAGTGGAAAAAGTGCACCAAAGATGTTTTGGGACCGCCTAGTGAAGATTATAAGACTGTGGAAAAAATGGTCCACAACTGGGCGACGGAGGGATACCTTCTTGGATGTGGACTTCTAGTTCTACTGTTAGCTGTGGTTTATCGACTTGTTTCGAAGCTTTTGTAAAAGGAACATGTAAATATTTTACCAATCATTATTTTATCGATAAACTAGCTTTACCGATTACGACTTGGTTATTTTAATTTATATTCCCTGAAGAAAATAGAAGAAATGAGACATAGATTCATAAAAAATATTAACTGTACTGCTTATAAACTTTATTAAAGAAAGTAGAATTTTTTGGCATGTGAAATGCAAAATCTCAGATATATAAAGACCCCCAAATAAGTTACGATGATAAGGATTGCTTTTTGAAACTTTAGAAATAGCTCTTTTATGGGGAGTTCTGGTATTTATTGGACAAATTTGTATACTGTAAAACAAACGAAATGGCAAGCTAAGATACATTGATCCTACTAAAGCGTTATATGTATCACGCAATTGTAGTCATCGTTTATCAATTTCGTACACTAACATTTTGATACCAATTTGGGCCTAAATACCAATTTTCATATTAATTCTTCCAAATTAAAGTTTTCAATCGAAGTATGGGATAATTGGCCCTAAAATAACCGAGTTTGGGTTTTAACTTCGGAAATCTTCAAATTGTATCTATAATCAAAAAGGCTCCTTTTCTCGAGACATCGCCCTACAAAAATTGCTAAAATATTGCAAAATTAGGTTACCTCCCAAGGAAATAGTTTTAGCCACTGGACCTGGGTCGAAATTTCCGAAAAAGTGATTCTTTTCTAGACTTTTGGAAACAAATTCCTAGGACCGGAATACAGGCGTTTGCGAAGAAAATTGAATGATGTCTTAGATAACATTTAGATGTAAACTACAGGAGGTTGGCTTCAAAGCCCACACGTAGACCATGTCAGTAATTTTTTAAATTCTAAAAACGAACTTTCTTTTAGGTTTTCCCTCAGTCGAGGGAAGTCGGGAAAATTGTCTTCTCACGATAAACTCACAAATCGCTTTACGAGATTTAGAAAAATTATTGCAATAAAACAATTTGAAAATGTATGCTACCTTGCATTCTATAATCAGAAATCTCAAAGGGGGCGTACGAAAATCGTATAATAATAAAACTTCTTGGAGCGACTATCCATTTAATATTTTATCTTACGAAAATAAAATACATTTACTAAACCAAGTAAATGAAGTATAAATAAACTTAAGTATTGAAAGATATTTTGACTGAAGAGTTGGATCACATTCTTCTTAATTTAAGAAATAAAAACAAAACTCTCAAGGCATTAAGAATCGACGACTGTTGCTTACTACGAACATCTGAGATATTGCGCGACGAACACCATGAATGCAATCGCTTTTGGGCTGAGAAGCGGTCTCGTGTGTCACATAACATTGCACACAATTCTCCCGCGACTACGATATGTACTCCTCAGATGGTTCCGTTCCAAAGTATCTGTCCCCAAAGTTACCAATTCCAGGGATCACGTAAAATTTATCGTTGATCTCAGGGTCTAGGGCTGATGTTACTATTTTGACCTGATAATAATACAAAAAACAAAATTAACCGTTTAGAAAGCGAATACCTTTTATTGCAAAACAATTTTTTTCATATATATTAGAAAAAAATAATCGAACATATAAAAAATAAAAACTGCTTGTACCTTTGGGAACGCATATGCAATAGAATGTACACCGATCTCTGCCATGAGAAGAGAAGCTAGAATAATGTTATCCTCAGTTACGTCATGGTCTAAGAGCACCCTGATTGCCATCATAGCAGCTGCCCCGGTAGCCACGGTTGCGTCCATTAGAATAACTTTATAGTCTTTGATATCTTTTGGTAGGCGCAAGTAATAAAGCTCTGGCTCTCCAGTCGTCTGATTTGTCTGGATGAGAATTTTTCCGATACGGATGTCTTTGCAAACATCACAAACAGCCTGTTCCATTGTTTCACCAGCACGAAGTATTGATACTCCACAGATTTTTTTGCATGATAAACGCATACCTGGAGGAAATGAACTGATTTTCAAAAGATTTAAAAATTTTATTAGTAACATTGGATGATACCTTGATATAGGACACCTTGTGGAGTTTCCACTACTTCCTCCTTAAAGGGGAATAAGCTGAGGGCAAACTCTATGACTAGCCGAATAAGTCTTTTGGAGTAGAAAATAAATTCATCGCGGGACGTATTCTTGTTCCGGATGAACGTGTGCAATCCTTTAATCTGTGAAAGTAGTATTTATGGTATGCTAAAAGAATGAGAAATGAGAGAATAATTTACCTGCGGGGTTGACGGCAAAAGATGTAAGGAATCTGGCATTGGCTGTCCAATATACGAGTGGGCTAATGTCTCACGAAGTTTAAAGCCTCTCTGCAGAAAGAAATATTTTTATTTGGATTTTTATTTATCTATCAATTTTTTGATTATTGCAATCAATCCGCAAAACTTTATTTGAATTATGAAATCTTTGTGTTTCAAAATTTTTTGTCTACTACCGAAATGTGCATTAACCCTCTGAGTACCGAGGAGCGCGATCGCGCTCTTCCATGCATATGCGAAAACTACCGGAAGCGCTATCGCGCTACTCTGAAATTTTGCTCAATAAACTGCAAAAATAAACATTTTTGCCCAGTAAAAGTAATTAGAAATACTAGTACAGTGGTGTTCTTCTATATAACAAAGTGCACTCCAAATAACTGTTAATAATCTACCTTGATACAAAGCATTTCCCGCACCACTGCAAAAACGAATAAAACGTGCATATGTATGGGAAAAATCTCCAGTACTCAAAGGGTTAATTCCTTTCACTTAATTGTTAAAAAAATCAGATTTCCAAAGATATCGAATAAGATGAGGGGTTACAATAAGTTCAAAGATGATATTGAAGCTCAAAATCTTTCTTTTATTGAAATTGGAAATACGCTCTTAAAAGGTATACGTCCGGTTTACACAACATCAAAGATAATTGAGAGGGCGAAAATTTTATTTTTTTAAAAAATGTTTCAAATGAAAATTTTGTATTTTTCATCTTGGAATCCAAATTCGAGATCAAAATATATACGTTGCATTTAAAAAAATCACCTTCTTTCTAAGTAACGTACTTTCGGTCGAGAAGCTGAAAATAGCTCCAATCGATAGAGCATACCCACTTTACTTAAGATGGAGTAATCGCCTTCGCGAAAGAAAAGTTTTTGGCCGATTGGACACCCAGTATATGCTCAAAAGTCCAAAGTATGTGGACAAATTTAAATTTATTTTTGCTAACAGAGAATGTTGCAAAAATTACAGGAAAAATAAAGCCCTGATCCTTATAATTTCTGGGTACACGAACAACTTATAGTAAAAAGACGCTTCAGATTCGCTGCAAAATTCCTAAACCCATAAATAAACATAAAAATATGTTCATTTTTTGTATATTATAAATGTTGAATTGTTGCTATAACTTCAATAATATTCAATTTTGAGTTGAGCCATTGTGAGAATATTAAAATATAAAAATACAACGATCAACTACTGTCCCAGTGTTGAGAAATATGATGTTAACGACGAAATAAAATAAGTTTGAAAAAAAACTCAGTATATTCAACTCCAAGAAAGCGATAAAGACAATAACGGTGATAGCGAATTGATAACTCTGCAGGAAACACACAATTTAAATATCGTATGTAAATTTTGCCGACAAAGTCGATACTTAAAATGCATCCTTCGTGGACTTTTATTTGCACTTTTGCAGATATTTTTTTGTCAACAACTTTACCTGCATAATACCAATGACCCGGTAATAATACATTTTACGAAACCCGTTCTGCCCAAAATTTGTAAAAATGCTAATGATTATGCAAATGAGGACAACTTGTATTCCAAAATGGGGAAAGCCAAGCATGAGAGTATGCAATATTGTTTCAATTTCTTGAATAAAGTCAAGCACAAGGGTTTCTTATTTATAATAAAAATAAATAGATCACTTACTAGTTGCAATTGGGTGTGAACATGTTGTACTATAAGGTGAATTGCGACTTTATTTTCGCCTCCACGAGGAACTATAATATCAGCATGCGCCATTGTAGGGGCTATATAATTACAATAGGAGGGTTTCACCATAGTTGAATACTGTTTTAGCACACCTTCTAGGTCTCGACCTCGTTGTGAGATATCCCTGCATAAATATAAATAAAAATAAATACATTGATGATCTATAATTAAATTAATTTATGCAAAACTTACCGTCTTAGCCTTCTAGCCAAACGAATATCAGCATCTGTATCAACGAACACTTTCATGTCGAGCAATTTAAGTACTTCTGGGTTGTGAAAGACAAGTATTCCTTCAAATATTATTACATTTGCCCCATACATAGTTTTCTGTAATATCACGAAAATCGTTAGCACTTCGGTATCATGCAAAGAGCAGTGGACACCGTACGGTTTGTGTTTCTCTCGAGTGGGTTATGAAATTGTAGACGGGCACTTCGACCTTCCGTCCCTCTTTAAGTTTTGTAAGCACATCTAGCATAAGGTCAATGTCGAATGCGTCAGGATGGTCAAAGTTGTATTCATTTTCTAAAGCGAGCTCGTGTTGCTTTTCATTTAGTACCTTAAATTGAATTTCCTGACTACAAAACAAAACTACTGTTGGAATATTTCTAATTACCTTGTAAAAACAGTCCATTGATAGTAAAGTAACCCAAGGAACATCAAGACTTTCTATAATCTTCTGGGCCACTGTCGTTTTGCCTGAAGCACTTCCCCCGCAGACACCTATAAATTAAATTTGAAATTTGTAGATTTCTGACTAATGTTTACATAACTTTAAAAAGAAAAAAAGCTTACCAATAACGAAAGGCTCGACCTGCTGACCCGCACAATTGTACCATGGTGGACGTCCGGCTGTATATATCGTTCTATTGTTGGCACGAATAATCGACTCTGTTGGATTAGCGGACGTTATCTGATTAATTGAGGTAGTACGTTGACGTTGCCTTGTAATCCGCGGCGGTAATGACCTCACCGGCGAATCTGATGAATTTGAACGGGAGGTCTTAGCTGGGACAGTTGTTGGGGATGCTGGACAGCAGAAGTCTCCATTATTCAATTCATCTATCAGCCCATGATCGATGAATATTGGTTCAGTCAAGTCAGGACGTTCGTCACTGAAATATTCGAATAATAGGACACTGAAATTTCTTTCAAATTAAAGCTTCCTCTTACAGCAAGTACAGTACACAATATAGAGTAAGATGTCAAGACGATCGCATATTCCACATGGCCATCACCAAAGGATACCAAAAATCCAGTTGAAGCAAATTAATGCAAGCAGAAATAAAAATAGCAGAAGCACACAAGCATAACGCGTTAGTAAACTAAAAGGGAAAAAATAAAAAGGCTCTGTTGAGCGAGGAGTAAGCAAGCAAACAAAATAACTAGAAAAACTCACTTTGACATCGTTCATAGCTTTATTCCTCAAATACTTTGCCGATTGTTTTCCAATTTTATTTTAAGCATGATGACTGCTTTGAAATACTTCGATTTTTTTTTTTTTTTTTTTTTGTAATTTTGATGAGAAATTTCAGGTTTAAATAATTACCGTGCTATTTACAATTCAAATTTCATGTTTCTTTGCGCCTTATTTAAGTACTAAAAAAATACTCAATTGTTAGTAGTTGTTTTTGACGGGGACGGCTTTTAGATGTCTGCAAAATTTGTAATTTCCACTTTAAAATATAATTTTAGGTCATCTGCTTTATTTTGAATTATAATTTTGTAGGGTGTAAAAGAAAGGAGTTTTGAATCGCTAAATAAAAATAAACAATCGAAAAACACACAAAAATAGAAATAGTTGACTAATAAAAGAAGCAGAATCTGTGGCCATTTCTTCTGACGAGGGTTCAATATTATCCACTGTCTTCTACATTTGTAAGCTAGAAATTGCAAATTAAAAGCGATAATTCAGGCACTAATCTTGCTAGATACCACTGTTAACCTGTTGAGATTTATTAAATTTCTGAATTCTTCAGATTATTCTGTAGATGTTTGTTATTATTAATAATACCAATATCACAACTGCTTCTTGGACAAGTCTCGGTCCAATAAAGTACTTTTGTTGAACCTTAAGATGATGCACTTACATAAGATGTGAGCGAATTCAAAAGTAAAATTTTATATACTTATTTTTCTCCTGCTCGCGATTTCATATTAGGTATTCCTTAAACTTTTAAAGCAGTGTCATAATTAACTAATTTTTACGAAATCTAAATTTAACCGCTGCTGTGTGTCTTTATTTAAAAAGCACATGCAAATTATAAAATAAAATACATATAGTACTAAAACTACAAAATTAAAAAAAAAAAGATAACTAAAGTACAAATACACACTTTTCAGTAGTGTCATTGTGCCGTGCCCACTACAAAACCTCTTCCAAAATTCCTAGTTTTCTATTATTCTTCTGGATGGAATAGATTTTAAAATTAAATTTGTAATACAAAATTTCATTACTAAATTCAATTTCTGCAATCAAATTTTACACTCAAGGTCCGCTTTTCTGAAACTGAATTGGGCAGCCGAATGCAGAAACAGAATTCTTGAACAGGGGAATAATGCCAGCAATTCTTTGTGTTCTAGAATTCAGTTTTTGCAGTCGACTGCTCAATTCAACTTGGGGATTTCTTAAGCTGAATTGTACATTTGACTGCAGAAACTATAATAAATTCTCGAAAACGGGGAGCATCCCATCTTTTATTAGGTGTTGATGATAATTTTCGCATAATTTCTCAAAAACTACTTATAAAAATTTACCTTAACAAATTTTAAAAAGATATATAGTTGAAATGTTTATTACGAGATCTTTTCATAAATATGTGATTTCCCACATATTAAATATTTGTTAATTTTTAGTTTTGGACTTCCAAAGATTGTAATTTTTAGGAAACGTATGACTTCGGAACTACGTGCGCGTCATAATTCTCTATCCTTGTGCCAAATTTCAAGTTGATACTAGATAGACTTCTTTGAGATACGGAACCTAAAAAAATTCGAATGCTTCCGTCTCGAATTATGATTGTTTTATTTACACACAAATCTTTGACCAGCAAAAGGATCAACTAGAGTGTGATAAATCGTCCAAAGCCACTCCAGATTGTTTATTGTATCGCGTGCTTAAACGAACGTGACGACCGACCGTAGACTCAATAATTCATTGCTTTGTTTTGTAAAATTTGTGTTTAATCTCACTAGCTGATAAATAAATTTCAGAGTGCATTTTAAAGTATATTTATTTTTTTAAAGTGAAATCAGACGAAGTCTATAATTGAGGATAAAGTAATCATAATACCCCTGCAAGTTTGTTAAACACGGTATTCAAAAAATAGGTAACATTTATCTATTAATCGATCAGAATAATTGTATCACTTCCTTTGCCTACAATATGCAGATTGTTTTCAAAATATTAGGAAATAATGTGGTATTATATGAACAATCGAAAAATGAAACAGATTTTCTCGAAATTAAATTTTCAAAACCTGCCATAGCAATATTTCGAAGATTGGGCCTACTTTTTGTCAATTCATATTTTAGGCATATAAAAGGTATAAATTCTGCCCAAATAGCTCTAAAACGTGGGCATTACGAAATACAGAATGATTTAAAAATGAGTTTATTTAAAAAACGATAGACAGAAAGAAAGAAAACAATTCAAAATATAAAAATTGTAGAGATAAGGAGGAAATCTACTGATAACCTTGGATTTTGAGTTATTGTATAATACATACACATTTACTTCATTCTTCTTTTATATAATATCTCGGAAACTAATGAGATTTTCAAAAATTATCTCGATGTTTAAATTTTATCGATTGACCATGTCAAAATCAAAAATTAAAAAAAAAATAATGTTTGCCGTGAACCTCGAAATCTAAGATCATTCAAGGTTATCTGTAGTCAAAGATTTGTTTACTAAATGTCAAGAACTAGTTTTTTTTAACAACTTTAATATACAGATTGCACATTTTTTCTTCAAATACTTAAAACATTATGAAGTGGTTGCTGGTTCCGCGAAAGAAGTTTTCTGTGGAAAGTGACTATTATATCTTATTTTCGAAAATATCAATTTAAGAATCAATCGTCACTGAAGAACTTAAAATTTTATCCGGTTCAAAACATAAAAAGCCGTCAAGTCCGAATGTTAGCGCTCCAAGCGTTCCGCACCATGAATTCTTTGATTAACATGGCTGCGGAAAAAATAGTGTATTGTTTCCAAAGTACTTTTAAACCAGCAATCTTGGGAAAGCATTCTACTTTACAATACAGTCAACGATCCAATATAAAGAAATAAAAAATTAAATTCAAATAAGTAATCGTCCACTCAAGCAAGGATAAAGAAAATGAATAATACTTGTTAATTATTTCCTTCGTAATTTGCAAAAAAAATTACCATTTCTTAATCAGTTAGTTGGTACATGTTTCTCAGAATACTGAATTGAAGTCTTTAAAATTTTTACTTACTTATGCTTTTTTTTTTTTTTTTTTTTTTTAACCGCACAATTGTTATAGTTAACAACAAATTTTAAAAAAAAATCTAAAAAGCCCTCAACGTTTTTTTTTTTTAATAATTTTCAGTGAACATTCCAAGGAATTTTCAGTTGAGAATTAGTTCATCATATGTTAGCCTACATAACTCCGTCATTGTCTTACAAGTTGAACCTTTTTCCAAGCAGCATTTAAGGAATCAATTTTTATACAAATAATATTTGGAACAGGCTTAGCGAATCAATTTACTATTTTAGATATGCTTTTAAGTTTCAACAAAGTCAACGACAGGACCCCCAAACAAATATTTTTTTTTAAAGCCTTCCAACAATTTTACGAGAATTAAGGCAGGCTTTAGTTAAGATATTAACTTAAAAAAATTAAAGCTTAAAAATTCTTTAAGAGGATTAGTAACCAAGAAGTGGCATATAAAATGAAACTGTTAAGGCATCACTTATAAAAATTTGTCAAAAAAAAAAATATTGAGTATATTCTGTTACACACGTTATTCATTATCACATTTTATGAATTATAAAAATAAATTGTGAAAACCTCTAAGATACTAATTTATTTTGCACTTTTAATTAATTACGAGTGCTTTTTATGCAATGTCAAAAATATATGAAGACGTTTTCTTGTCTTCGCTTTATGTGCTCATAATGCTTTTATAAAAGATATTAGATTTGACTCATGATGATCTTACAAGATCGTAGTCCCAGAGCTAATTTGTTCTTAAAAAAGTTTGTATTGAAACTATTAAAAGAATTTCTTCTTTATTACTACTTATAATATACAGTGTGCGCCATTTCTATAAGCGCAGCCAGTTTTATTCATGTTTAAAGAAAACTACTTTTTATTTTTCAAAACCGATTATATAGCATAAATTGCCCATTGGTAAATATTAATTAAATAATATAAAACATTCATTAAAGTAAGTAATTACTTTATAATAAAAATAAATATAATTAAAAGTCTCTTTTGACTGCGCAATTTCTATAAACGCACTTTATATTATAGTCTTTATTTTAAAAGCTTAACGAAAAGAAATTTTTTTTATATTTTCTAAGTATTGTGTTTTACCTCCTTTGTTAGTTATAACTTGAAAAAACCTGTTAGACATCGAATTTATTAAGTTTTTAAACAAATGTTCATCGATATCATTCCAGCATTTCAAAATATCGGCTTTCAGTTGAGATAACGAAGAAAATTGTCCACCATTTGCGTAAACTCTTTGTGCCATGATTCCCCAAATGTTTTCCATTGGATTTAAATCCGGACTACGTGATGGCCACTCCATTACAGGAATATTTCTTTCGCTAAACCATCGTCTTGTTTCGGCAGAAGAATGCACAGCGGCATTATTCTGTTGAAAAATCCAATCTTTTTCCATATTGTCTTTTAAATATGGAATAAGAGATTCCTCCAACAGGTTTGTATATATGGCAGAGTTCATTCGGGTGGGAACAAAGCGTAAAAATAACTTTCCTTGATAAGAAAAGGCACCCCATAACATTAAACTACCAACACCAAAATTACTACTTAGACGAGGCGAATCGGGTTTCCTTAAATCATGCCAATAAGTACTCAATCCATCTGGACTATCTAAATTAAATTGTTTTCCGTAAGAAAAAATAACGTTTTGCCACTTTTCGTCCTAGTTTATGTGGCTTCTAGCAAAATCTAGGCGCGCTTATTTATGATGCTGTTGCAGTTGGAGAGATTTGGCCGGTTTCTTATATTTAATATAAGTAGTGTCCTTCAAAATTTGTTGAACTCTTCTTCCTTTAATTGGGAGTTGGAATTCCGCTATAATTTGAGCTGCACTTAACTTTTTTTTCATAACTTCTTCTCTTATTTTCCCAATATTTTGTTTGGAAATTTTGGGGTTCCCTCTTGGATGATCCCATAATCCATTACGATTGCCCTTTTTAATAAAATTTCGCACCACACATTCTGAACATCCAATTCTCCTTGCAATTTATCTTATACCAAGACCAGTTTCCCTAAACGCACGGATTCTGACGCGATCATCGTTGTCAAGGACCTTTCCTCGGGGCATTACAATAAATCTTAAGAAATAACAGTAATTATACAGAATTAAGCTAGAGTTTGAAAATAAATATGAAACTCACATGAATTGTTTCCTAAAAAGTTGCAAAATTACTTTGCGTTTAACTAGTAATACTACAAAAAGAAACTGCGTTTATAGAAACTGCGCACTCTAAGATCAGTTGTGAAAGATTGATCTATTGCATTCACGCATTGCTTGATATTTGGAATTGTTTAATTGCTTTTATGAATAGTTATAAACTTGAACAATTGTCTTGTAAAGAAATTTTGTTACTATATCGCTTTATTTCAATGAATTGTGCATTTCACTTGAAAATCAGACATGCGCTTATAGAAATTGCGCGCACTGTACATACCAACACAAAATTATTGTAAGACATTAATCGGAATAACATATCTTTTGAAAAGTCAATAATAATATAAGAACAAATTCTTAAAGAGGGTAAGATACGCTATTAGAAATGTTTTTAGATAAATTATTTATAAAGCTTTTAAACGAAACATTTGTTTACGAAAAAACCATAAAAGCTTTATAAGTCTATTTCAAATTTGAGTGAGAGAGAATTGACTCTTTCAAATTGTTAATTGCGCCAGGTCCACAAAAAAACAAAAAAAATAGGTACCCTTATGGAAATAAGGAAACAACATACTTTTGAAGCACTTTTTCAACAATTTCTTGGAAAAAAAATTGTGTTCTAATATTTATAACTAGCCTTTTTTGAGATACGACCTACACTATGTAGAATAAAAATAATAATAATATATAATAATAAAGATTCTAGATGCGTTAGAAAAATATTTAAAATATGTATGTAAAAAGCCATTGTGATGAATCCGACTTGTGGAATTCTTACTTTTTAAACATGTTGAAGTAGGAATATATTTAAGAAGTGTTTAAATCGTTTGCAGGAGTTCCGAAAACGTTCAACCTCAGATTGATCTATACATATTTCTGAATATTGATTGAAAATGCGTTCGAGGCACTTCTGTATTTAGAAGATAATTTTTGGTTTTGAAAAAAAAACAAAAAAACTATTCATCTATAACGCTGAAGGTATTACAAAGTAATTTAGACATATGAAATCACAGCCATAAATCAAAAAAAGAAGAGGTTAAGAATAAGAGCGAAAGAGGAAGGGATGTGAAATGTTTCAAATTCTTTGTTTCGAAAATTTTAATTATTTAATGTAATATAATTAATAAATAATATTTCAACATGTTCGAAAATGAATTTTGTCAATTTTAAAATTTTATGTAATTTGGTTTTTATTAATACTTTACGTTTAAAATTGTTATTTATTGTTATGTCTTATTACGTAAATAAGCAAATTTTCTTACAGCCGGAAAAATATCATATTCATGAAAATACGAAATAATAGCAAAACCATTTTTTTGCAACTTCTACTACTTAAATGCACCAAAAATCCTTTTATGTACTATCCGCTGATGTAATAGGGAATATTCAGAAATATTTTCAATTCAATCAGAGATTGAACGTTATCGAAACTTCAGCCAAATCTTTTGCAATCTCCAGGTAAAAACATACAATTTTACCAGGAATGTCAGGAAAGTATAAAAAAAAATCATTTTCTTTCCTCTTATATTTATGTAGACGTCTTTACAAATTGAGTGCTGCTACAAAATATCAGTTTTCGGAGAAAAACAACCAACTGCCCAAACATTTAGATTTTCTCGCACAGCGAGAAGTAAACAAAAATTCACGAAACGACTTCGCCACAATCAGTCTCGACGCAATAAAAACTGCAATGAGGAAAAAACAACGTTTCATCTAATATGTGAGACTATGTACTACTAAAAACTGATATAAATATGTGTATATACTCGTATGTATTTCGGCAAACACCTGGGAAAAGTCGTAGAATTCGCAAAACCGGCAGATAGCAATAGTACCTGATTTGTTTGTACAACTATCGCAGGAGTTATCACATTTAATTTATGGCAATTTCCGCAACTTGTTAAGATTATAGAAACTGTTAGAGCATTATCCAGCGCTACTTCACAGATAAAAAATTTTTAAGACAAGGCGAGGTGCTTCCCTGAAAAAAAAGTAGAGAAAAGCTGGCACAGTGAACAAAACCAGATCGATGCAGGTTTTGCGTCACCCCGAACGGGGGCCGGACACTGAAAGGAGACAGATAAGAAAATAAATAACCAATTTGCCGGTTACTTGGATTTAGTTTGGATTGGACCACGAAATGTGATTAAATTCAAATGACCCAAAGCCGGTTTACCCATCTCCAAGCTATAATTATTCAATAGGATGCGGCTTATTTGACTGGCAAACTGGTTTGTTCCGCTGTTACCTGGAGGATAATTTCCCACATTTTTTTGTTCTATATTTTTAGGGCTCCTATAAAACAGATTATTGTGGAATTGGGGCGATTTACTAAGGAGGATTCACTGCATCAATGAGTGTGCCTGGAAAAGGCAGATACGGATTATCTCACTATTGGGTGAAGTAAACAGAGAGAGGTCGCATATATTTACTTACTGCGAATTAAGAGGCACGATAATTTGCGAAAGCCCCGCAAGATCCAAAATAGAGGAATAATGACCCTGAAGCTTCGGGCTTAATTACGTCTCATTGCTTGTTGTCTGGGACTTGACTGAATCATTATACAAAATTAATTTTAACATGAATTCCCCTGACTCTCTCTCCCAGTTTAAAGTGCCAGGTCACCGGTTGGATGTTTCTTCCACCAAATCAGCAGAGAAAATTGTCTTGCTGAGAACAAAAGTGAAATTAAATTTAATCAGAGGAATCTACGCAGACTCTATCCTCCTAATTAATGTCATGGGACGCAATTCATCTGAAGAGTGAATGACGGTCTTGGTCGGCGGCTGCGGTGTGGCGCTTTTACCCACACCGGAGCACCGAGGTGCAGAAAATTGTTCCCGACCAAAGACCATTCGTTCTACGTCGTCGTCGTCGTTGCAAGCGACGGCAGCACTCGGTATTATTTTTATATTTTTAGAATTCTCGTGTGGGGAAGAAAACCACATGGCAGTTTGGTTGGGTTCTTCTGCCGCAAGAAAGCCGGGTCATTGCATCCGGCATTTCAGTTGACTGCCCTTACCTCTCTCCCCCTGTCTCACTTGGGATGGATTTTTCCACTGATTTTTGTTTTTGCATAAGAAAGCGAAATTTTTACCTTCTCCTCGTCACTCAATGCGCAAAAATTAAGATCCGTGGCAAAACGTGAATAGCCTCGAGAATCTCGCCAGCTACGGAACGTGACACATGCAGCGTTAGGAGACTTGTACTCCAGCAAGAAAGTGGTCCCGTACGCCCCACCGTGTTAGAGACCGCATGCATTGAGGGGTAATCACTCGGAACAAATCAATCTCAGGCGTACACCACACACTCCACACAAAAGCAGCTCCAGATCACCTGGAGCACTTCCTTCTCTCCACCTCATTCAGACGGGGCACAGGAACTTAACTAGGCCACTCAGCAGGCAAAAAAAAAAATCAAAAATTTACATGTGACTCTTGAGCCCGAGGGAAGGCATCTCCTAGGCCAGAGGGGGATTATCGGTCTCTCTTTGTAGGACCTCCGCGGGCCACAAATTCAGGTGCGGGCTCTATTCAACACAAAAACAGCTGTCGATCCAGCGAGTACGCCAACACGATTGTTAATATTTTATTTCAACAAATCTCGCAAAATACGAAGGTGTCCAATTTCAATTGAAAGCAAGTCCACTTCTGGGGCGTGCGGATGCACTCACAAAAAAAACTCACAGCGAACGTGCTACGGAGCTCGTGCAGAGTTAGAAAAACAAGCGCTACTCTAGCTGCTGGCACTCGATCACGAGATTTTCGACCTTCCAGCTTGGGCCAGACAACTTCCTCAAATTCGGACGAGCCAAGATGGCAAAAAATCACTTCAATTTACCTGTCAGAACTGGCTGAACTTGGAGGATCGAACTTTGAGCGCTTTTGCTGTGCCGACATTTTTGGTACTGACTGAACTGTGCTACGTTTACAATGGGCATTTTACAATAACAGATGGCGTGCGCATTCAGTTGAGAGAATTTAGACGTCAAAATTTGAAAGGAAGTGGCACCGCCTTCGTTTCCGGTTTTAATTTTACGGTTGAAACATGCAAATGAGTTCGAATTTAATTTAAAACTAACTAAACACATCAATTTTCCAGATTTATTCAATAAAATGTTCTTTATCTGGTAGTATACAAGATAAAGGGTAGTATCCTGTTCGCGCTAAACGAAATTTTCCATACAAAATTACGCCTGGCGAAATGAAAAGCTAAAATTCCGCTGCGGAATTTAGCGAAGTGGTACGCTGTTCCTTCGCTAAATGGTTTGTTTCACGGATAAGCCACTAGGTGCGCTGCAAAACTCTTCCCAAGATTTTAGCTAGCCTGTGAATGTACATAGCATTTATTCGCGGCGGAATTTTGACATTAATAAATAATAGAATAATTATTAATAGAATAATAAATAAATATTTGAACAGAGATGGAAAACACTGTAGACGAGGTTTTTTTTTGAAGAATATTTAATTAATGAAATACCCAAGAAAAAGCCTTCGAAAAGGAAGACATCCGTGTTTAACACTGGCGGGAGAAATTTTTCCAATGCATTTATTGCATCAGGATGCGTGTTCCTTTTTGGAAGCAATTCTGGCTCTATCATCCTGAACAGAGTATGGAAAGTTTTTAGGTCCATATGAAAATTTTCTCTGAAAACGCTAGGATTTTGTACCATGTCGAAGAACTAAATTAAAGTGTGAATTATTATCAAATTATGAAATTTACTAATGTGTACTTACAGCTGTTGCGAATCGGCCTTTGGTTTTTCGTTTCTGGAGATAAGGATTTACCCGTACGGAAGGGCTTCGTCTTTGGATCGTAAGCAATTGCAAGAAGAAAACAGCTTCTAGCATTGCAATTTCTCCGATTTCTTTAATTTTATTTCTTTTCACTTGATTCATTTACCTTTTATATATTGTCGTTAAACGCTATGTTGTGAATCTATGCTAAATCTCTACCATCAATTCTACAAAAAAAATTTCGCGAGTGTTTATCTTCGGTTTTCACGCGTTTTTTTGGAGACTGGTGAAATTTTAGCTTAGCGCGAACAGCGTACTACCCTTAAGTTTAAAAGAGGACGGTTGCGGTGTTGATATGCCAAAATGCGTAACGGTGGCAAGGTTTTTTAAAACGATATGTTTGTTTTTTAAATAATAATAGATTTATGGCGCAAAATCTCAGCATGTTGCTTAAAACATTTACTTTATTCTGAGCTGCCTAGACATTAGAATTTTCTGAAATTCTTAAAAACTAAATAAATTTTTTCTTAAATAAAAGTGAAGTCTATTTTGTAACATTGACTCATGATAAGTCTTTACAACTTGCTGTACCATTTCTTGGCGTACATAAAATACTTTCTGACCCTACTTTTTTGTACAATAGGCCATTATTTAGTTCATAAAAGTGACTCTCCTTTTTTTCTAAGTCCGCAGCAATATACTTTATGATTGAGTTGCGATGCGCAGCAACCAGAGCATATTTAAATTATTCGGCCTCAGTAACCAAGATTTAATGCCTCTAAGTATTGCATTCTAGAACCAGCTGTGTCCTATTTTATAATCGTACGATTGAAACATCTATAGCCCCTCTAACAATTCTAGGGTTTATAATATTCTTATATCGCATCAGAGTTATGGGCTAGACTAGAGAAACAGCGCACTACATTAATAATTTGTTAATTACTCATTTAGACAACCATTTCTTAATCATCATTTATCAGTTGTCAGTTATGCAATAGTCCTTGTACTTTTGTTGTCTTCTTGTTCTTTGTAATGGATAGCGCAAAGTAATGTTACAACTGGTATAGAAGTACAAAATCAGCTGAATTCGAGTACACTTTTCATCACTTATCAAAAAATTATGGTCTTTTAGCAAGTAATAAATGATCAAGTTTTTCATCATTTAGAGGCCATAATGATGATAACCCCATGGCAGGCAACACCTAAATTAGTACTAAAAATTAGTAATTTATGTGTACTGTCTGTCTAGGGCATTAGGGATTGGCAGTCGGTGGTGATTCTGGAACCTGGAACTGATATTCATTTATTCCACTTCTGAGAAATTGTAGTATAATTGTGGTCTTAAAAAGCAACCCGATGTCAATAAAATAAATAAGTCCGTCTTCCAGCTAACAACAATTGAGCCTCTTTATTTTGGGTTTTCCCAGCCTACTAAATGTAGTACGAATACATTTCGATTTTTCATGCTCTACGTTTACATTTTGAATTTTCCATGGCCTACATTATAGTACTTAATTATATAAAATATACCTAATTGCCCCTATGCTACAAAAACCTACTCTTGTTGTCTTCCTTTGCTAGTTGACAGAGACTTAGTGGTGAATTTTACGTAAAAGAAGTTAGGAAACGTCAGTTCACATAATATTTTGTGTAATACATTTTAAAACAATTTAATTCTATTTCTTTAAAATATATTTTTATCATAACTTTTAACGACTTCTACTATTATTATTTCAATCATCATTTTTAAAATAAATCTCATGTAAATTATGGAATATTATATTTTAATTGATTTTATGATAGTTCCATTCTAACTCTGTAAATTTGATATTGCAGTTAGTGTGAAAAGTCAAGGTGTGTTTTGTTTGATTACACTTAAAAAAGCACTAAATAGAAATTCTATAAAAATTCCCAGGTTGCAGCACTACTAGAAGTGCTCAAAGAATACGATTACATCCGACTCCGCTAAACTGAGAGAAATATCGCATTGTAATATCAAATGTGCGCGTTTAAGATTATCATGTTTTTAAAATTGGTTGCGGATCGTTGTATAGCACATTTAATAATATTTTATTTGAGACCAATATGGAAGGCAAGTAAAAAGACATTCAACAAATTTAAATGTTAATGCTACGAAAATAATTATTAATTCAACAATGTTTTTTTTTATACAATTTTGTAAATCAATCTGGCAACATGTTATTTTAAATACTTTCTTCCACATAGTTGCAAGTATGTAGGCAGCCATACATTTTCAGTTTTGTTATTGTAGTTTAAATTTAAAATAAAAATGAAAATATTTAAAACAGCTCCGTTTACTATAAATTTAGTGTAGTGAAAAGCTTTATTGTGTACAGTTACATTTTAAAGGTGGTCTAAGTTTTCCATACTTAAAAATTTGTCGAATTTTGTACTTTAATTTTCACAATTTTGAACTTGAATTGTTTCCGACTTTTAGAGTTGTGGCGGACTGAACCATATGAGATACCATCTGAAAGGTAAAAGGATGGAAAGTACATCAAGCTTTTTATCATTATCCTGCGATTTGACAGAACTTATAGCGCTGTTAGTAAGTGCACTTCCCGACAAAGACAAACGATTTTCAACTATCATTTTCAACATCATTCAGGGACACCCTGTATAAAACGACTACGAAAAGATTTTGCAGCCGAAAACTAAAAAAACTACTAAATTTGTTATGCTCTACATAGTCATACTCAAATATATAGCACAAGTTTAACAGTATTTCGTTATAAAAGCAATTATATCATGTATTCAAATCAACGATGGAATATTTTTAAGTAAATGCAAATAATAAAAATAATAAATGAAAAGCTCTAGAGTCTAGATAGTTAATTTTACTACGAAATATATTGTTTCAATACTTTGGATTCAATAACAAATATCTACAAATATAGTTAATAATGAAAATAAACCATTTTATTTCGAATACGTTTAAAATGCTATTGGAAAATAATTTTTTGCCAAATTAACAATGTAGATGTAGATGTAGATTGTTGTGGCTGTCCGAAGACACACTTAGGCCATTACAGGCCCATTGTGATACCACTTTTTTGTGACCAGGGTTTCTCGTGGGAATCGAACCCACAACCTCTAGCGCCCTGCTGGCTCGCAGTAAACACGTCGCGTTACCAACCGGGCTATTGAGGCCTAACAATAGGAATTGGTAACACCAAAGTTTAAAGACGGCGTATTAAGGTATAAGACCTATTATCAGGGCTAGTTAATTGAATATTATCAGGATTCGTTGATTCGGCCAATGGAATTATAATATCAAAATGCCCTTCATTAAAATCTTCTCTGAACCGGATTCTTTGAATTCCTGTTCAGTTCTGTAAGGAATCCCCAGACCGCTCCTGAGTGAAGAAGGGCTCCCGAGTAACAATGAGCGGTGGCTGTACCTCAGCCGTACCTTGACCGTATAGTTTCTAAACGGTGTGGTACACAGCTAAACGCAATCCGTAGTGTTTTTGAAAAATATGAAATGGTCACACGAAGTAGAAATAATTTGTGAACAATTTTAACAGCTGTATGAAGGCCGAACTTTATTGTAAATATATATATGTATATTAGGGTGCTTTTTTTCGATACTATTTTTTTTTTCAGTCCCACCTCGAAATTTTGTGGCAAATACCTAAACAAAAATTCCCTGAAAATTGGAGCCCTTAATATTAATATTAAGTACTAGACCAAGGCGTATAAAGATTTCCCATATAAAATACACGTAAACTTTGATTATTTTTCTTCAAAACTCTACAGCTCAAAGGCATTTTATGGTATAATCTTCGTCAATGGTAGGATTTCTTCAGAATTGAATACTCTACAAAAGTGTCCATTGCGGTGTAACCCTAACTCCCACCAGCAAGGTAGTACGGGTCACTAACCCTATTTTTTCACGAAATTTTTTTTTTTTTTGCCCCTATATCGTAAATAACAAGAGGTACAGAAAAAATGTACATGAAAAACTTGTAGAAAATTCAATTTCCTCCAAAAAGTTCTAGAACACCAAATCGCTAACATCGATATTTCTTGAGATATTGGGCTTTGAAGTTGAGGTAGTGTTTCTACAATTTAGCACAATAATACATGAAAATTCAACGCTACCTCAACTTCAAAGCCCAATATCTCAAAAAATATCGATGTTAGCGATTTGGTGTTCAGAACTTTTTTGTAGGAAATTGAATTTCCTACAAGTTTGTCATATTTACTTTTTCTGTACCTCTTGTTATTTACGAGATAGGGGCAAAAAGCGAGAATTTCATGGAAAAATTGGGGTTAGTGACCCGTACTACCTCGCTGGTGGGAGTTAGGGTTACACCGCAATGGACACTTTTGTAGAGCATTCAATTCTGAAGAAACCTTACCATTGACCAAGATTATACCATAAAATGCCTCTGAGCTGTAGAGCTTTGAAGAAAAATAATCAAAGTTTACGTGTATTTTATATGGGAAATCTTTATACGCCTTGGTCTAGTACTTAATAATAATATTAAGGGCTCCAATTTTCAGGGAATTTTTGTTAGGTATTTGCCACAAAATTTCGAGGTGGGATTGAAAAAAAAAAATAGTCGCGAAAAAAAAGCACCCTAATGTATATATATAAATTGTTTTACCCGATGGTAGCTCTTAAATGGCGGAACTACGGCCTTATATGTACTAATCCCATTTTTGATATATTTTACAGTGCAGCCGTCGTGCAGCCGACCGTGCGAGCCTTGGTGCGGCTGAATTCGCCCTGTTGCGGTCATCTTAAAAATTTAATATATTTTTACTCGGCCTTCAAGTTTGTAGGCTTCATAGTTTTGGAGATTTCGTGATGAGTCAGTGAGTGAATGGTATTTTGCTTCTATATATATATATATATATATATATATGGATGACATCACATTTGATTGCATTCTCAAAAAAATACAACTTTAATCAATAAAAGATAATTGTAAGAATGAGGCAATGCGGCTATTTATCGGTATAACTTACTTTAGTTATCTCATGCGCAAACAAATAAAGAAATAGGCTTCAAAAGGTTCAACATACATGTATACATATGCATATATCCCTGAAACCACAAAATGTTAAAAATAAGACAATTAAATATACAGTAGAACGCCGATTATCCGAACGCCGATTAACCGAATTGCCAATTATCCGAATCGGTCCTAAGCGTAATATAAAAAATTAAAACCAAGTAATTTTTCAATAAAAATAAGTTTTGTGGGGACGCAAGAATACAAAAATGCGAGTGACAATTGCCGTGTTCAATATTGGTAGTCAGAGAGTGCCAGTTTTGAGGTGAGCTCGAAGCTCCAGCCAAACAAACATATATAGATATACCTCTCACCATATACCTACCAAGCTACATATTCAACAAGCTCAAAACTGGTAGTCTCTGGTTGCCAACTTTGAACCTACAAGTCTATGTCCGATTATCCGAATCGACCCCGGTCCCAACTGATTCGGATAATCGGCGTTCTACTGTAATTCAATTTCAGTGGACTTCCCACGAAAAAAAATAGGCGCAAATCGAATAAATTGAATGGGTCTTTTTAAAGACCAAAAACATTACAAATTTATAAAAACTTAAAAATAAGTTCTCCCTTATCTTTTCCACATTCATTTATATATTTCAAACGTAAAACTGATTAAACAATCAAAACTCAGAGCAGATTATTTTTAGCTACTGAATCACTCAGGAGTTTTATTTTTAACTTTTATTCCATTATTATTTAAAAATTAAATCCAAGTTTTTGGGAGGGATTCTATTGCTTGCTAATTTTTGTAGAAATAGAGGTATTCATTTTTAAAATAAACTTTATTTTATTTATACTTATAAATCCATATTTGGATAATGTATAAAAATTCGTAAACAAGACAGTCATAATAAAAATACAAAATAAAAAAAACATAAATTACTAGCGAGTGTTGTTACGTAATAGTTATTCAAATTTGTAACAATCTTGTAATCTTAAAATTAATGTTAATTGAATCGTGTGATCGTTGTTTAAGACATTTGTTAATATTTTAATAGTTTCGCCACAATAAAATGCAATTAACCAACGAACAAACAAGCACTTTCTTGTTTGCCGCCTTCTGAGTAAAACTGACAGTAAAACTATTATAGTCAAAATAAAAATAAGGAAACTAGATAACGAAATGGAGGTGATGATTATTGATAACGTCGTCCGAAATAATTAAAACTTCGGCAACTATGTGTTAGGTTAGGCTTATACTGTCGATGTATGCGTGCTTTACTTAAATTTTCTGTATCAGGCAGTGAAGCTGGATGGCTCCTTTTGCCTTAATTTTAGGCGTAGTCTCGGCCAGTGTTCAATTTCTGCATCTGCTAAAATTATAAAATAATATTAAATTTTACTTTAAGGTATTATATCAACCTCTCGCTCATTAGTTTGTGATCTGTATCTCTCCGCTGTTTCCAAGTTGCCTGTCTCGATCTTGAGAATGTAGTTGTATATGAGGGATGCGGCGATTCCGCCAAGAATTGGCCCAACCCAATATACCTGTAGGGAACGAATATAAGGTTTATTATGATAGCCAAGGTTTTATGTTTATTAAGATCATGAGTTTGATATATTTGATAGTGAACATAATCTTGCTTGAATTTCGTAGATTTTCCTCTATTAACGGAGACGGTGGTGGTAAATAATTCAGACATTATCGTACTAATCAACTTGGTTTATTTTAAAATTATTTTTCAATTTATGTCAATATGTTTTTTATTTACTTAAAAAATTGATCTGATTATTAAAAAATAGCTTCTAAATTTTTAGATTTTATCCGAATTGAGACCCTCGTTAGGTTAAATTTTTTTTAAATATATAGGTATAATGAACCAATTTCGATCTACGTAAATGTGCTCAGAACTAAACTAAACAATCACACAAATAGTTCAATTACACAATCATTCGGTTTTACATAAAAAAAGTTAGAAAACGTAGTTCACAATTGCAAAAATTATTATAATAAAAATAATACTTTCTGTATGTTCCGAATAACCTAAGAAAAATTATTTTCTGGAGATGAAAATGTCCCCAAAGTTCAGTTTGTTATTGCAGAGCAAATATTCGAAGAGCTAACAGAGTTTTTGTGTAGCAGAGGAATTTTTTTAAAACGTGAGTTATGTTTTCTAATTGCATTTTTCTGTAAAATCAAATAGTTCAAAGAGCAATAGTTTTGCAGAGATATTTTTACGAAAATTTTAATTTTTCTTATTTAAAAATTTTCTTCGCGACTAAATTGCTGCACGCGTAATCGATGCACGCGTAAATCGATTTAAGTAAAAGAATTGCAATTATTATTTTTTATCTATTTACATAACAACGTTCATATTTTTTATCTTTTTACATAATACTCATATTTTCGAAAATTATTTTATCCAACACAACGTTGAATAAGAAAATTTATTAAAAAATTTAGATTTTTGAAAAAAAACCTGAATTTTAGCAACTTTGCATAAACTTGTTGATAATATTTTTAATAAACATTATAGAGTTCTAGAGCAGTAATTCTGTTTTCTTTAAATTTGGCACCTTAAGTAGGTTGACTACCAAGTTCAAGTGCCCTTGATAATATAGATACTTATTTAAAAAGAAACAAGGCAATGAGTGGGAAGAAAAACTTTGAAATGTTGATCGCTTAGGACCCAGTCCTTTAAACATGTTGTATTTATTTCAATTTATTGTGTAAAAATCTCACCCAGTGATAGTCCCAGTGATTTGTAGCAACTGCAGTTCCCAGAGATCGAGCTGGGTTCATGCTGGCACCGGTGTATTTAATGGTTCCCAAATGGCCCAAGGTTACTGACAAACCAATAGCCAGTGGGGCAGTAAATCGTGAATCTTTAAAATCAAGATTAGTTAAAATTAATTATAAAATATACTTATATTTATTTTTACTAACCTGGCTTATTTTCATCACATGCACCAAAAACAGTTGAAACTAGGACAAATCCCAAAAAGAATTCAAAGCCGACTCCTTGCAGCTCACCTACCTTTTCAGCGAGCCGAGTGTCTCCGAGATTATTTTGGTACTCTTCTACCAAGAGGGACTAAAAAAATAAAATATAATTTAAGTCACAATCCGCAATTATATTTCATTAAATAATTATGAATATTATGGTATTATTCAATTGACTCGAATTGTTACCTATTCAAATGATAAAGCCTATTCAGATATTTCTAAATGAATCTATGTCACAGTGTTGCATAAACTTGAATAACAAATGAATCTCATAAAAGTTCTTACCTTTAATGCAAGTGTGCCACAGATTGCGCCAAGGCATTGCGAAATTATATACAGCACCGACTTGATAAGGCTTATTTTGCCGGCAACGAGCATTCCGATTGTCACCGCTGGATTAACGTGACCTCCACTAACATGACCCACCACCTAAAATAGAAAAATTTAAACGTTAAAAAAGACGCATCACCTGAACAAATTTGATTTAAATGAATTCAAGATTTTCACTAGCGCCATTCGAATCACACTCAGCGCAACTGAATGAAAAACACCCTACATGGGGTTGCGTGCGTTTATTGAATACACACTTGTGCGTTCTGCTCTATCATTAAATTATTTAGTGGTAGTACAATTCAAAATCACTATCACCGCTGTGCAATGTCACTATTATAAAATCACTAAATAGTGTAAAAAAAATTTTTTTTTGTATTTATGCTCTTTACTATAATAATAATAAAGATTTTTTTTACTCATGCAGAGGACCTTTATACTTTCACTACATTAATTTCTATTGTCAACCGATTTAGTTATAATGAATCCACAATGCACTATTATTCAATCTTTTAATGATAATGAATCTGTAGCGCACTACAATTAACAATTTAGTAGTAGTAAGTTTTTAGTGCACTATCGCTCAACAATTTAGTAATAGTGTAATTTCTTTGTATAGATTATGCCTTGACAATTTAGTGATACTGGTAGTGTGCACTTTCACTTAACAATTGACTAAATAGTTTACTTCGCATAACTCTGGTTCAAATAATTTTAAGGACTGTTTCAAATATAAAAATATTTATTGAACTTGTGCGCTATTTATACTATATGTGCGCAAACAGATGATGGGGCAACAAGTATACAGACTTACCGTGATTGCTATGAAGACACCAAGACCAAATGCAAGTGATGGGAAAACGCCTTCTTCACCCTGTGTACAGGCGCCGCAAGCGAAGAAGTTCAAAATAAAGATACCTGAAAAACATAACAAAATCATAACCGGCTCGACTCAAAAGATATGAACATTATTTTAATCCTTACCCAAAAATTCGGCCAGAACACATTTCCAAACCATTGCCTGGTTTGTTTTGAATTCATTGATGCCCAGGTCGAGCTTAAAGTTCCTTGCCATGTTCTTGTCTAGCTCCGGTCACGTCTTCGATGCGAATGCCTAATTGGTGGTAATGTTAACCATAAGTAATTCATGCATTCATCGACTTGGTAATTTATGAGTGGACTGCTAATTAGCGCGAATATCTTATTCTTGAAATGTTCAGCAAGTGGGGGCCGTTTATCAGATTATTTTTTGCAAACATGCCTAGCTTTATGGGAGCGCGGAAATGATAGCAAAAAAATTCGAATGCTTTTCAAGTGGTTACAGTGTGGTTTTCTGGATAGTTAATTTAGATAGAGAATTATGTTTGATTGAATCAGCCTCGATATATAGTCAACTCGTCGAAATTTGTACTGCACTAGTTTTATTTAAAATTCTAATTGATCTAGAATTTTATTATTAAAACAAATAAAAATTGGCATAGCAGTCTAACTACAAATTCACTTAGAAATATATGTATAGAAATTAATGTAAATTAAGATTTAATAAAGGTTTACTTACTTTAATCGAAATAAAAAACGCTTGTTTCCTGATCATTTTAAATTAAAAATATCAAAATGTTTAAATTAAAATTTTATTGTTTAACAGGTAAATCTAGATATTTTCTTTGTAGTGCTTTAGCGTAGATTATAATTCTATGCTTTGGAATCAATAAAATATATATGAGGTCTTAAAATATTAGGGTTAATGATTACTTTCAAATAAGAAATAGTCTTTTGCAAAATCCAGTGTTGCGGCAACAAACAAAAATTTAGCAGGTAATATATTTGAACTCGCTATACTAAAGTTTAAAAATTACTAAATATGGCTTAAAAATTATCTGAGCCGAATCGAAAATTATGATTGCAATTTCAAGCAGAGAGCTAGTTAAATTAAAGCTGAAACGTATTTAATGCAAGGAATTGTTTTGTTTGCCCTTATCTTGGTTGATGTGAATTTCGCGTTACCAGTTGCGTTTTTCTTGAGATCTCGTTTTAGATGTGATCGATATGCCATCTAAGAAACATATCAATCCATTTAAAATTCGAATGGCATATCATATAACAATTTTCTATGATCTGTACAAAAAAGAACAATATCGATTTACAATTGAATTTTTAAAGCTAAAACAAAGTATTATAGGATATTAAATTCAAAATCATTTTTTGATAGATTACTACACGACGTTTTTGGTTGTTGAACGAATATGTGCAAACAAGTGTTGAATTATTTTACAAAAACTGCTTTTTGATCTGTTAACGTTGAAATTATTATTAATTATTATAATTTTTATGAAATATATGGTTGGACTTAATTTCAAAGATTTAAATATCTTATAAACATTGAAATATTTAAAATAAACTTCATTGAGTGTTTAATTTATATTTCTTTGTAACAAAAGTTCAAAAATGTCCATAATAAATCAGAATACTTAATATAAACAAATAAATTAAAATAAAATAAATAAGTCAAACCTGAGTAACCAGCATTTATAAATCCGTGACCTAATTTTTTTTTTTCAAATACTATGAAAGCAAATAGTTCTATTAATTTCAAGAAACAAACCATCATCGAGTTATGAGTTATGAAGTCATAAATAGCATAACACTCTGTTTTTATAGATTACGTTAAACTGATCCAAAAGTTTGCGAGAAATGTTCACACCCTTCTGTATCTCTATCTAGACGAAAGTCCGAGAGATTTGCCTCTCAATGTTTCAAGGTCATATATCCATCATGAAATTTGATGTTTTAGAACGATGGCATCATTTGAGAAAAAATATTGAGAACTTAGAAACAAAACAAAAAAGAACATCAATATATTCGAGTTTATGGTTCTCAAAGCGTCATGAGTAATGAAAGTAAAAACAGATCGAGACTGAAGTTGAGTAAAATATTGCAGCTGGCACCGGGCCAACGACATTACATTGACATTGATATTTTTTAAAGTATCATTGGGCGGATTAAAGGAAAATTGCTGCCGCCGTTCTAAAGCATTTGAAAAGGAAATTAAGGTATTTAAACTGAGTTTGTAAAAAGCTACATAGAATTAGTTTTTTGATAATCTGTCTTAAAAGTACGAGGATTAAGCACTTAGTCACAAATATATTTCAAATTGTTATGAATTTGAGTACGGGTATGTTCACACCTCTCAATATAATTTAAAATTCGTAAGCGTCACTTGTTAAATTGGAAAACAAACTAAAATATCAATTTATTTAAATTGCAGTTATTAAAACGCACAAAACCTTCGATCGTAGTGGGCAGAGCAATTGGCACTAAATAATTGTGATCATTCGTGCGATTGCCCCAAGGGCACTTTACCACCATGCTTGCTGTTTTGTACGATATTAAATGAATACTTGGTCGCTTTTCGCGATAAATAACTCATTTGTATAATATCAGTGCTGCTTGGTTACAGGTTAAAAATTATAATTAGCTTACCAATGACACATGTACTGTGTAAAAAATGGAAACTCTTTTCAATGACTCACTCACGTCTACAAAAGGAAAATTTTCTGCGGACCAACAATTCACAGAAGGAATGCACCTATGATTTCCGATCGTGATAAATACGATCAAGTGATCATATTACTTTTTATTTTCTGCATGACTTAGCATAAGTTTAGAAAGTCATTATGTTTCTCAGAAAAAGATTAATCGCTTTTGCAGTAAAAACCGTTTTCACGCTAATGACGCTAAATTACTAGTTTAAATCGTTTGCTTTACCACAAATTTGCCAAAAACATGAATTTAACCTTTTTCTAAATATAACTGCTAGTTCCGTAACAATTTAATTTCAATTACCCTGGAGGTGTTTCTAGTATGTTCGCGTCTATATGCTTTCTTTGCCTTTTTTTTTTAAATTTTAAAGTAAAACAAATTAAAGTTGGGAAACGAGCATATTGTTTTAAAATATTTACTTTAAAAGCTTTTTAAAATGCAACGTCACGATTTCGCTTAAAAGATATGCAGTTGTTTTAGTACCTCAAGAATTGATCGATAATAGAATGGGAAAATCGCCAAGAATTTGATCGTCTGGCGAGACTTACTAGTTCAATCCACTTTAGAAATAAATGAATGAAGTAGGAAATAGGAGGACTATTAAAACTAGACTTTTCTAAATTGGTCTTTTGTTATATTTTTAGATAGTAAACAAAAGGTTCAAATATGTAGCACTATATTTTGATGAGTACTGCCGGGAGAAGAGAAGAAACATATACATTAGAAAATTTTGTTTTGTAATCATTTATATCTTAATCTTAATAAAAAAATAAACCATTATTAATTGAAAGCTGAAAACTTTTGTTAAAGAGCGTAACACTGACTACTTTATTTTCAACTATCACCATAACACTAAATTTTAGCAATAAAAATACATACATTATATATACAACCTGTCTAATGACGAAGTCGTAGATATCATTGAATGTAAACAGCAGTCTTCCTTTTTTTGTTAAGAGTACAAACATAGTAGAAAAGTCGGAATCTTCAAAGACTTTTGACCTTAAGATTTTTCGAGATGATACAAAAAAACACAGCATATGAAAATGAAGTGAGAGTCTGTCAATTGTGTTTAATGCAACCAATGACTACTGAATCTCCGTACTCTCGAATGCTATTGTTCAATTGTTTCGCCCATTTATTTTATTCAAATCTCGTATTTATTCAACACAGATAGCACAGCCGACAAAACCTAGGTAATCCAACAATCTGAGTTTACGACTATAATAAGGCATCATCTCGTTTCGGATACGTATCGAGGTTCTTCTTAATAAGAACAAAAATGGGAGGTAGGAATACAAAATTTACATCACAGGAGTTGTAACCAATTTTCTTGGAAAAAGTTGCCTATGGTACCATGTAGCGAGAAAAATTTGTAGCTTATCAACTTATTAGCCAATTTAGATTTGAAAGTCAGGGGTTCAGGGTTAAAAAGTTCATCACTGAATTTTAAGCTTTTTTCCAGTTTGAGGAATAGTCACGTCAGTTTTAATTCTGTAAGGATTCTAGCTTTAAAAGCCTAATACGTAATCAACATTTAAACCCATCGTCACTAAAATCTGAACCGTTTTAAAACAATTATGAAATTAGTTAAAATATCTTGTATGGCTAAACGCAGCGTGGAGTGTAGTGTTGCTTACATTTTAAGAAGAAGGAAATAGTTTTTAAGGCTCCATACTAAGAGCTGAGTTTTTTATTGATTACTTGTTCACCATCTTCTTTTACGTTGTATTTTATCACTTTATTCTGAGATGTGCAAAACGTTCTAATTATTATAAAAAAATTTTTTTGAAATAATAATAATTATTAAAAACAAAAAAGTAGCAAGCTGAAAACTTACTATCAAAATAACTCAATAATTACTGAAACTAATTTTAAACTATTATCTCGCTTTTATGGCATCACATAACCAACTATCGTCATCTAACCTAATAGCGCTAGAACTACTTTTACGAGGCTACACCTATCAAAGATCATGTGAACAGAAATAACCCAACAATTAAGCAATAAAAAGATACCATTTGTAAGCATATGAAAAAAATCATGACAGAGTTTGTGGCAAAAATTTTTCATATATTGTATTCCATTCATAATGGGGATATTAAAATTTTGTATTGTAGAAAACGATAATAGATGAAATAATTTTCACCTGATGAAGCATAGTACACTAACGATTCCAACGTAATTCACATCAGAGTAATAAGCAATTTTGTAGCTGATTAGCAAAATATAAAATAAACGTGTTCTTCTAATTCTATGTTAATTTGGCATACAAAATGCTAATTATGAAATTTTTTTTTAATACCATATATGAGGCAATGAGAGGCAAATGGACTCACCTAGAAAGGCTTGATCCACTTTATGTACTGAAATATGCCGAATTCTTTATTTTAAATTAATGCATTCATAGAAAATTTGTCGATTAGTCTGCCTAATACATATGCAGTATAATAAAAGAAGGTATTTTTTCTATTAATTTTTTAAAATTCGCTAGCTCAAAAAAAAAACGTTCGAAATGTTTTTCTTCAATCCCAAATAATAAGAAAATTCTTGAAATGTAAAAAACCAAATTTGCTTCTTTTCAAAATTCCCAATTCATAAATAATCAAACAAAATTAAATAATAAAACATTTTATATGAGTTACTTAATTTTCTACTCTAAAAAAACCACCTGCATTTTTAAAAAATTAACAATTAGCATGAGAGTAAAATTCTCATCCTTTACTATAATCAATCTTAATTTTTTTCATAGCGTTTCGTGATTTTCAATAATACAATCAAATCAACAAATTAGCCTCACACAAAATTCTATGAATGAATTGTATGACCTAAAATTGATTTTTCTAAACGTTCCCCAACGAAGCTCACGCAACCAATTTAAGATACATCTGAAATGGAATTGACCGCAAATTGCGTTTTTTGTGTCCAAATTAGGCAGAATTTCAGTCTGTTAAAAAGTAATCAAGCAAAAAAACAAACTTTTATACCTCCAAGCGGCAAATTGTCTACATGTAAGTTAACAGCTTCGATCGTGATTTGTTTCTAAGCCAGAATTTGTGTAAAAAAGTAGATAAAAGAAGAAGAAAAACGAAGATCACTTGGCTAATGATCTACAAAAATTGTTTTAAACCATCTAGAAATTACTGCGAACGAAGTATTCAGTTCAAGAGTTCTACTCAAAACACCTCAGATAATTTTTATAGCAAAGCAGCTCAAGGTATTCTATTCGTCACGAAAGAAAATTTAAGCCAATTGAAACGAGCGGGAATCTTATGTTAAACAGCCAGAAGTCGTATGTCACTGAGAAGTTGTTATTCACTTTAGTACAATTCGAAAGATTTAATACTTGAAAATTATCAAACTGATGTTTGCACTGATTGCAACAGGTCTTGGCAGCAATATTTTGCTCAGCAGGTTTTAATATGTAAATTTTACCTATAGCTTGTTTTCTTTCGCGACGTAGTTTTTTGATAAAACTGCGTAGAATCACTTAAACCCTTTTTGAACACTTCTTGCGTGAAAAAACCGACCGTTAAAATAAAAAATTCTTTCAAATCCGAGTGGAGTATCTTCCGCAACCGTCGAACAATAACTCAAGATGTTTCTTTTAAAACAGAAAGTGGAATGTGATTTTGAGACGACCTCCTACGCGATATGATATCAGTTCGTCAGCCGTGTACCGAAAGCTGTTTATATACAAAAAAGAACGCCTAGGTCGCGATCAAAAAAATTCGGCGGAGGTTCTAAAGTCGGTATGATATCATCAAATTTTTCATCCTATCAAACCGCACTACGCGGCGGACCATTTAAATTCGTTAAGCATTGTGTTTATGACATAAGCGTCTCAAAAAAAGGGGTGGCGAAGGATCGAGTCAAGTGTGAAGACACTAAGATCGAATGGATGATCACTAGATCACACCAGTGGTCTAGTTCCGCCCGCGTAAGATGCGCTTATTATGAAATACAAAATAGCCCACACAGCCAAATACCTTGTGAGTGAGTCGTTCAACTGGGCCCACCTAGATAACAAGGATAATTTGCGAAGAACACTAGATATATGAAGCACCACTAATCACTCACTTCCTTCTTAACACGTCTAGCTAGAGCGGCTAAATTCGTTTGATTGCTGAGCGCGCCCGAGTTTAAAATCCCGCGAAAAATCACTAAAACGAGCTCAAGCCAAGACGTCCCGCGAGTTTTTAGTGCTGCTGTAAAGCTTTTCAGATCGCGTAGATGCGGCAGAGAAGCGGTCTGTCTACTCGAGCGGAGCGGGATCAAGAAAACAAAAGCGACGAAGGTGAAAAGACGCCAAACGCCTCGGTGCACGTTAGCGTTAAGAATAGCCGTAGATATGACTTAATCTGCAGACTCAAGAACGACCGGTAGAAGTTCTCATGGTGTTATTTGGAGAGATGATCGCGACCGTTGCGAGCCAGCTATGGACAAAACCAAGCACCCGGCAAAGGTCATCTAGTTCTGAACACTTTGCTAGAAATATTGCATACTTTGTGGCTTTAATAATAATTCAAAATGAACTCGAGTGAACCACGTTCATCTCTTTTCTTTAATAATACCTCCCGCACAATTATGTGCTAAAACCGAATGCGAATAGCTTCAAATTGTTGGGGGAACAGCGACAGTCTATGCAACAATTGAAACACGAAAATAGATCAGATTTAATGAATAATCAAAAATAGGAAGAGCATGACCTCTATGTAGTGCTGGCCCCATGTTTTTTGTGTTTTTTTCCGCTGGGCTTGTTTACTTCTCGCACAGCGCCGAATGGATTTACGAATTTACAGATTTACGACTGTCCCATAAAAAGGTTAATTTTGCACACTTGTTTAAATTAACTTAGGCATATTGCACAGAAATTCCGCATTTCCAGATAAGATAAAAAGTTTAAACATCTGTGATATTGAGCCAGGTTTATATCTATAACTCTAAGCTCAATTTACTTCTTGGAATTTTAATTTGAAAGATAGGGCTAAACTGAGTATCATAAAAGAAACGCATAATTTTTAGGGAATGTTCCTCAAAAGCTGACCAAAATTACAAGAATTTAATTAAAATTACTAACTTTGTTAGATCTGAAGTTTAAAAATATCTCGAACCTGACAATCCACTTTTTTTTTAACTATCCGTTCAGAATTCAAATATAACTTTCATAAAATGTTTATTATACAAGTAAGTTCTAAAAGATCATTGTAGGTCTTTCATTGTGAACTACTTTTCTTAGTCAATATTTAGTACATTCAAATTCTTTAAGAAATACAAATTCATAAAACCATTGGATTAACCAAATTGACCTTTTCGGTTTCAGTTTTTTGCGGTTTAATTTCACAGTATTCAAAATAGATATAGAAAGTTCCTAAAATAATTATATCACAAGTCTTCAATAAATTGAACCAGGTACTTTAAAACAACAAATTACTCGAAAAAAATTTATAAAGTTTATTATGTATAATTTCCAAAATTGTTTTTCCAACATATAATTTTATTTGCAATTTAAAAAAGTTGTGTGAAAAATGTAATTACTTAGAAGTTTTTGGACCGAAAAGACGCCCAAACATTTTAAAATCCGTAAAAATTCAATGTCAACTTAAAAATTCCATAAGTTATGTTTATTGTGCCAAAAGACAATAAAAAATCACTGGAGTTTTAAAGAGGATTATTTAAATAAGATAAACACATGAGAGGTTAGCTTAGACTTCCCTCGAAGTAGTGTAGTTGTATGAAATAATAATAGTATTTTGTCTATTTTTAATAGAAATTAGGTGTATATAATCTTTAAGGGGGGGTAAGGTTTTCAGCATGAAAAAGAAACACTTTTTTTGCGATTTTTTTTTAGAAATATGGTTTGAGCAAATTTATTGAAATCTTTTGTATATTATTAAGTATGATTTCAGCAATACTCAGTAATTTTTTTATGCGAAAATATCGACAGACAAGCCGGTGACTGAACTTTTTCAAAACCACTTTTTAAAAGTCCGTGTACACTGCTATTTAAAAACTACATTACTGATTCATTTCAAACTTGGTACACACTTTCTATATATAAAATACCTCCCCCCAACGTTGAGTTTTAAATTTTTTTTTACATTAAGGGGAGGTTCCTCTGATCGACTCTGAAAAGTTCGTCACTTTTATGAATTTTTTTGAGATATAAAGAAATGTGATATGAACAAACGGGTTTTTGTACAATATTTATTGATAAAAAGAGTCCCTAAATTTATTTTTTCCCCCCTCTTTCAATTCAAAATGGCGGCTCCAGCCATATCTCCGCGAGGCCTTGCGCGCCATATATGCGTCTGCGCGGGACGTTCCCGAGGGTCGTAGGGGTCACTGAAACATGAACATTTTTTAAGTTAGTTAAATAAACATATGTAGCGGCCCTTCAACCAAAAATTTCGAAATTTTGATAAAAAAAACAGAGAAAGTTATCCACTTGAAAATTAAGGTCGTGTTTTGGGGTGTGTTTTAGTTGTTTAAGACAGGCGTAAACATTGTTTATTATTAAAATATATTGTTAATAATGGATCAAGGGCCCCCAGATTGAATTTTACACATGACTTTAAAATTTCAAGTGGATCCGATCAGTGGTTCTCGAGATACACTGTCCCGCGCACTGAAAATATCAACTTTCGGGAAAACGCGTTTGAACGGGGGTTTCCACTTACAAAATGACGAAATTTTTGGAAAAAAATAGCAGTTTTTACTTTAAATGACCACCAAAAATGTATAAATGAAAAAAATAATAATCTGAGAACGTTGGGGGGAGGATTGAATGATACTCTGACTAAATTTTAAAGGTTTTTAATTTCGGATAATTTCCAGCTGAGATACAGTGTACACCGCAAATCGTCTATTTCCAAAGACGTTCTTGGAAAAGCTCCGTTACCGGCTTGTTTGTCGATATTTTCGCATAAAAAAATTATTGAGTATTATCGACATCATACTTAATAATGTACAAAAGGTTTCAATAACTTTGCTCAATCCATATTTCTAAAAAAAAAACGGAAAGAAAAGTGTTTTTTTTCACGCTGAAACCCTTACCCCCCCCTTAATGACTGTTACATAAGTCACGTAACACCGTTTAAAAGTTCAATAAATCTTAATTTTGCATTAAAACAATCTCTAATTAGAAGATCGATGATGATAGACCATTTATACAGGGTGTTCAGAGGTGGGAGGTCAATACTGCAGGGGGTGAAAGGTCAGACCGAGACAAGCAAAAAATCGTATGGGTGGGGGGGGGGGGGGGGGCATCTCGCACCGCTTGGCAGTTACAGGGTGATTCGTAAATCAGGATTTTGCCTTATATGGGAACCGCTCTTGTATTTTTATCTTTTTTTCTACGCATCGCAGCGGCCCCAAACTGATTTCAAAAAATCACTATTTGGAAGCCCTTTCCAAAAAAGTTTACACCACCCCTCTATCCCCAACCCCTTGGCCGCAATCCCCCCTGGAAGTTGAAAAAATTAACTTTTATTTCACGATTTTTCACCTTTCGCCCCACTTTTCTCTGAAATTCATGTTATTAACATACCCAC
Source organism: Dysmachus trigonus (assembly GCA_949715965.1). Lineage (NCBI taxonomy): Eukaryota > Metazoa > Arthropoda > Insecta > Diptera > Asilidae > Dysmachus > Dysmachus trigonus. The sequence goes on along the minus strand of OX454319.1, from coordinate 48,852,439 downwards.
TTTTTATTTTTTTTAAGTTGCCTATCTAATTACCTTTCCAAAAAGGTGCAACATGCCCAGGTAAAAAAGGGTTGCAAAAGTCCTGAAATTAAAACATCCTCACAGGTACCTAATTACTTTATTGCATCATAATGGAAAAAGTCGTTAAGTAAACAATTTTTATGACAGCAAGTTCGGAAATGTTTGTTTAGGAAACAGATGTAGTACATTTTTATTATTTCAGCAAAACAGTAATAAAATAATAAATGTAATCTCGTTAAATAGCGTTATTAGTTTATTATATCCAGTATTGACTCCTAAGTATCCTGACGCTCCGTTTCTAATACTTCGTATGAATTATGGTATAAAAATGGGTAAGTTTGAAAGGACATTGACCACAGTTGAAGAAGCAAGCGATAAGAACGGGTGTTTAATAGAAAAAATTAAGATAAAATGGCAGAATTCAGTGTTGACGAGTATGCCGATATAATTTACGTGTACGGTTTAGTAGAAGGAAATGATAATGAGGCCGTACGAGAATACCAAAGGAGATTCCCGAATCGGCGGGTACCCGACAGAAGGGTATTTTCAAGGACTTTCAGAAGGTTAAAAGAAACCGGAAGTGTAACCGCCCCCAGAGCAGAAACGCGAGCAGGAAAATCGGCCGATTCAGCGGACCCCGACCAACAAATCCTCAACATCGTCAGGAACAGCCCTGTAATAAGCATCAGGCAGGTCGCACGAAGGTCAGGATTGTCTTCAGGGAGAGTTTGGACCGTTGTGAACCGAGAGGGACGACATCCATACCACCATATCCCGGTCCAAGCACTACAGGAAGGAGATTCCGAAAGACAATTGCAATTTGCACTTGGCTGTTCGAGTCTGACATCGAAAACAGAAGGTTTCTAGACCGAATTCTGTGGACGGATGAATCGCAATTCACTCGGGATGGCATCACAAACTTGCACAACCTCCACACCTGGTTAGATGTGAACCCACATAGGACCAGGTGTCGGTCCTTCCAGCAAAGATTTAGTGTCAATGTCTGGGCTGGCATTATCGGCAACCAGTTGACAGGACCCTTCATCTTGCCCCAAGTGCTGAATAGTCAGCTATACTCGGACTTTTTGGAGAATACCCTTCCGGATCTGTTGGAGGACATCCCCCTGGCCACCAGAAGCGCAATTTATTTACAGCTCGACGGAGCACCTGCGCATACTGGGAACATTGTTAGGGCAAGGTTAAATGAAAATTACCCAGAGCGCTGGATTGGACGAGGTGGACCGATTCCTTGGCCTGCTAGGTCACCGAACCTTACTCCACTGGACTTTTTCTTATAGGGAATGATGAAAGATGAAGTTTACTCAAGACTAATCAACACTAGAGAAGAATTAGTTACCAGGATTGGGACTGCAGCCACGAAAATACGGGAGAGACTGGTTACCATAGACCTGAAAAGTGAAATAAGACCAAGGCTACTTGCATGCATCGAAACTGGCGGAGAACATTTTGAACAGCTTTTAAAGGACAAACGTTTTAATTGTAATTAGTTTTTAAGCAAACAAAATATATTTTTTAGTTAACTTCAGTATAATTTCTTAAAAATTCAAATTATCATGATTTTCTGTAAAAGGATTTTTGTAAATAAATTTTCGTATCCTTTTCCTATCTGGGCATGTTGCACCTTTTTGGAAAGGTAATCAGATAGGCAACTTAAAAAAAATAAAAAGTAGGTATGTTAATAACATGAATTTCGGAGAAAAGTGGGGCGAAAGGTGAAAAATCGTGAAATAAAAGTTAATTTTTTCAAATTCCAGGGGGGATTGTGGCCAAGGGGTTCGGGATAGGGGGGTGGTGTAAACTTTTTTGGAAAGGACTTCCAAATAGTGATTTTTTGAAATCAGTTTGGGGCCGCTGCGATGCGTAGAAAAAAAGATAAAAATACAAGAGCGGTTCCCATATAAGGCAAAATCCTGATTTACGAATCACCCTGTAACTGCCAAACGGTGCGAGATGCCCCCCCCCCCCCCCCCCCCACCCATACGATTTTTTGCTTGTCTCGGTCTGACCTTTCACCCCCTGCAGTATTGACCACCCACCTCTGAACACCCTGTATATAATTAATTGAGAAAAAAAAATGAAATTAATAGACTTTTAATAGTTTTTCTAATTAACTTTGGTCAAGAGGATATATTTGATTAATAAGTGATAGTTATTATATTAGTTAGATATTTATATTAATGAGTTGGACATCATATAATGATATTGCGAAATATTTCACATAACATAATATGTCGTCTTATAAGTTTTTAATATGAACGTTGTTAAGTTAAAATTATATAACATTAACCGTAAAATATAATTTAAATTATATATTAGGTCGTCCGGAGCAAAGTTGCATGTACTTAAAATAAAATAAAATAAAATATAATCTGTATTCTGTAGCCGACTTTTTGGTTGATTGTATACTTCCAAATTATGAGGACAGCATACTACGTGTTTTTCCACTTGGCTCGAATTAAGTTCGTGAGGCACCCATTTAGCACAGACTTTTTCATATTCCGTTTTTTGGTAATAATTTCATGCACAATTGATATTGGAATTCCCAAATTAGCCGACACAGAGGTAAGAGACCAAGAACGCGTTTGATTAAAAGCTGACTGAATTAAATCGATCTGTTTTTGCAAAATCTCCTCTGAAATTCGATCACCCCCTCGATGTTTTTCAATGTCGCCCTTCTTCATTTGAAGCGTTTGAATCAGAACTGCACTGTTCGCTTGCTGAGGGCCTTGTGCCCTACAATATTTTCTAATTGACGGTGGGCTTCGGTAGCATTAAGATTTTGTAGAAACAAAAATTTCAAAAAACTCGATGTTCACGATCACTTATAACAATCTTTAATTCTGTCTTCGAACCGGACCCCATAGCGAGCACCTAGCGCTGGTGCACGCTAGAACAATAACTGAGCTACTGCACTATGTGTGAATCATGTCTCAACATGTTACCATAAAAAGTATATCTTTCATAAAATATGCGCAACTTTGCTCCGGACGACCTAATACATTATTAAACAAACAAGACATAGTTATTAATTTAATATTATGGATTATAACATTTAATATTATGGATTATAATAAAAGGTGCATCTAACATTGTTTGAATTCCTTTTACTCTAATATTACTTCCATATTAGAAATGACAAATTTGAATATTCATTCAAAATTACATCCTATTATAAAAATGTTATAATCGTGTTGAACAATCTAAAATATTAATCTTTTGAACTGTATTCTTTTATATTTTTTTCTATAATACCTGGAATAAGGAAATAAAACATACATAGAACTATTGTGATATTGTGGTAGAAGTAATCATAGTGAAACTACAGACATCACAAATTAATTTGATTTGGAAGCCACACGTTAAAGTAAAGCCTTCATGTAATAAAATCACGTCTGTTTGAAGAATCAGAACTATGTATTTTTGAATTTATTTTCAAAATACATATTTAGTTATTCCTAAACATAAAGAGTATTCAATTGACAGCAAATAACGACAAATTGAATATGTTCTTTCAATAAAAATCCTGTCAAATTAATTTTTGGTAACAGCTAATTCATGTTAATGCAATATGGGGTACACGATGAAATTTCTGCTATGTATTTTTGAAATATACTATTAAAATAATAAATGGGTCTTTTTAATGATTAAAAGTTGTTATCCTATTGTGGCAATATGCACTCTGACTAGTATAATGGTTTTGTGGTTACTTATGTACGAATTCTTATTAATTTACGGCACATAAAAATAATAACGCAAAAACCATTGGTTTACCAAGGATGAGGATGAGTGTATGTATAAATTACATATATATAATTACATGTTCTTAAGTGTGTTTTATTTTCGTGACATCCAGAAAAATTGAAGTGTAGATATTGGTCAGTCCTGGGCCCGTATTCCACTCCTCGAAACAATGAAACGTTTCGAAACAAATAAATGTTACCTCCTGGTCGATCCAAAAAAAAATTTGTATTCCGCTTCTCAAACGAATCGACCAAACAGTATTTCCACATAAACTGTGATATTTGACTTGTGGGTAAATATTTTTTGGTAATATCTTGATGATTTTCCATAAATTTCACTAAAATTTCGTATTAGCTTTTTGCAGTCGTTAAAGTGACCTGAATATAATTCATTTATGTTACCTACTTTATACATACAAAAATGTTGTATTTTACTTACATTTTTATGCACTTCAAACGCATTCGATGTAATTCTTGATACTAAAATGTCAACGTGAAATAAAACGATCAAACGACAAACTTCTCAGTATCCAGAAGAAGAATGCCACATCATTTCGAAATCGAGAGTCGGAATCGGGCTACGATATGCCGATTTGTCGTTTTCGACAAAAATTTCTTTCGAATCGAGGAGCGGAATACGGGCCCTGATTGCGAAACGGAAGCAAAAATATGTTAAAAGAATTTATAAAAATATTATCCGAACAGATATTAAAAAAAATTATAATTATTAGAAATAAGTGGCAAGAAAGTGTTAACCATAGAAGAAGCATTCTGACTAGAACTTTAGCAGGAAGGAACATTCACCTGGACCCTACTACTAGCATCCTTCAGACCTTAACAGCTAAACATATAGCCAGTAATCGGCTGTGGTTTATCGACGCATGCTCAATCAATTTTTATTTTCAAAAATGAATGACATCAACATAGATAACTTATAGTTTCAACAGGATAGCGCTACGTGCCATACAGCCATCAAAAACATTAATCTACTGCTTGACTGACAAGTTTGGCGACAATATTATTTCCAAAATGGTCCTGTTAATTGGCCTACAAGATCATGCGATTTGACACCATTGGTTCATTTCCTTTGCGGTTATGTTAAGCCCATGACCTAAACTAACAAACCAATAACTCTTGAAGCATTGGAACCCAATTTCAGAAATGGTGCGTGTTATGCACCATTTCTGAAATAACGCCGGATTCGTTGGAAAAAATGGCAAAAAATTGGACGAATAGAAAGGATATCATTTTCGAAAAATAAATGTATATTCTTCCGAACACAATAAAAAAATTGTCATTTCAACAATACTTGCTTGTTTTATTTCAAATTAAAATACCCTATGAGATGTAGATGTAGATTGCAGTGGCTGTCCGTAGACACACTTAGGCCATTATTACAGGCCAATTGTGATACCACTTTTTTGTGACCAGGGCTTCTCGTGGGAATCGAACCCACAACCTCTAGCGCCCTGCTGGCTCGCAGTCAGCACGTCGCGTTACCAACCGGGCTATTGAGGCCCCCTAAAAAACCCTATACTTTTTACTGACATTTTTCTAAAAAACATTTTCAATTATCTATGGATCATGATTCAGAAGTTATGTTATTTTACGTTATGTTATACAATATACATAACATATATATAAACACAATATGGGTATGAAATAAAAGCGTAAAGTGTTTTGTTTCTAAATATCATTACATTATATAATAAAAATTGTAGTGTTTGTCTGTTTGTTATGAATAAACGTAAAAACGGTTGATGCTTTATTTCCTAAACTTTGGTAAATGTAAAGTACATGCTGCCAGAATATTCCTGTTTTTCAGAACTCCAAAGCTTATTATACCCTAAAGAAAACCAGAAAGTTTTTGAAAATATTTATTTGGTAATTATAAATATTTAACAGATCTCGAAGAAGAGCTTAATTAGGCGCAGACGAAGTCGCGGGAAACATCTTAATGTATTATATTAATGTATAATATATGCGTCATTCAGCCAGAGTTCGTAATTCTTATTGCCCTATTCCGAACATTTTTTCTGTTTCTCTTACAAAAACTGCACTTTTCCATTATAGTAGTAGTCCTGTAGTACCTAGGTTGTAGTTGTACTTATATATATTTTTTTTACCACTTTCACTTTGCATTATTTTAATTCCAATCCACTATATAACTATTAAAACAACATAAAACTATACGCTTCACACTTAAAATAAATCAACTACAAAAGAGCAAGCATTCCGTTTTCCGTATCTATATCTTAAAAGACTAAATGTAAAAAGTACAAGCTTACTTTCTCCAAATACGTGAGAGCCTTACAAATATGTAATTACGGATAATATGGAGCAGGTAGCCCTATATAAGGCTTCTAAAATATTATTTCTAAGGACTAAGAGAAATAGCATAGAAGAACCGTATTTAATACGACCAACGAAACTTTTTCGTATGCCTATACCTACTGAAATTAGAACATTACCGTCTAATTAAATTAGGCAGGTTGCCCGAAGAATTTAAGTGCTTATTTTCTTGGGCTTAATTAATGCTAGTGTGGATAAAAATCTATTGTCGCTAAATATTTTGATATTTTTCTGGTCAATTACTCTAATTGAATGGGCGTCCTGTTCCGCCTGCATTTGTTTGGTTATAATTATTCCTTAAGTTTAGTGCAGTTTCAAACTAATTATTTTAATTTGATATTCCATATCAAGAGCCATGAAATTGTGTATTATTAAATGAACTTGATTGTTTTACAAGTTGTATCATGTGCCCAATTAATTTTTAAACGTGACTAGAGAAAACCGAACGTTAAGTTATTTTCGCACGCAATAAAATGCATTTATAAAGTTCGCAATTATACTGTGGCATTTTTATGCGAGTCGCATCATTCCAAAAGGTGAAAACTGTAAGGCAAATAAATATTTTCTAGCTATAAGATGAAAAAGCACTATTCTATTATTATTTATCTCCATGGTTTTTTTAAGGATCTATGCACTATTTAGGCGAATTCAATTTTGTACATTTTTTCTAGTTTGAGCATAGAACAGTGATTTGATAAAAACGATAAAAACGGCTCAACGTTGAAGTAAAAGAGAATTTAAAAGATATAATCAAAACTGCCGGATACATTGAATTTATAATATCTTAGTATAGCAGCCTACTTACACAGAGATAAAATTTTCTGCGAAATTACACAAACAATTTGTAATTGCTTTTTATAGTAATTTGAACACAAATATATCGTAGTAAATTTTACAACTGATTTGTAATCTCAACAAGTAATCCCAAGAGATCCGTTTTAGTGATTGTTGCGAATTACAAAGAATAGCAATATTTACTATGCATTTTTAATATTTGTAAAAACTATTGTAATTCCTAAAAAACGTAATACGCATTTGTCTAATTTGTGACCTTATAATAATAACAAATGAAATAATAATCCCATAAAAAGTATTGTAATTCCCGCAATATGATAGTAAACCGCTTTTGGATAAGTTGCAGTGTCGTAAAATTACAAATAGAATACTAATGTCAATAAAAGTTTTACTCTCTTTTACTTTACTTTTCCTACAATATTTCGTCAATCATTTTACTAGCCTGTGTCGTCGTAAAATTGCAAATAGGTAATTAATGTCTGCAAAATATTTTGAAATATCTAAAAATTACTAATCGAATAATATAATAACGAATCTACAAAAAATTGTGTAATTCCTAGCAAGTAATACATTTTCCACTATTTTGTAATCAGGCTGGATTATTCTGGCGTGATCTTCGGTCATTTCCTTGCTGAGCTCTGACAAACTCGTGTCTTGTCTTCGTGCGTGAAAAGAATGGGGAAATTCACAAATGTCTTATTTATATATTACATCGTTGTATATTTACTTGGAACTAATATTTAGTGCTTTTTAATTCATTTAACGTAGTACACTTTTGTTGTAATACCTAGAAATCATACTATAGTTTTCTTTTTTGCTTTTCCTTTTTGCAATTATAAGTTAGCATAGCATTACTAAGCCCAATACTTCCTTTAATAATTCTTATATTATATTATATTATATTACACAAAAGAATTATTAAGCTCAACAGCGTATAATAGAAAGAATTGTAATCAAGAAAATTAGAAAGAGCTGTATGAGTACTAGGTAATTGTTAATAAAACTGTATTTAATTAACTCAAGATTCAAGTACAGAAAGTTTTTAAAATAATAAAAACTTTATAACATTTAGCACGACCATTCTAGAAATTACAAAAACAAATTACTTTGAAAACATTGTATTTGATATTACTACAGACCACGTTTGAACTAACCTACACGTTTGGAATTAATAATAAAGTGAACTTACTAAAATCCTTTTGTAACTTTTACAATACTTTTGTTGTCGTAGAAATTTCACGTATTTTAATAATAATTACTGTATTTTAGTATTTGTTCTCTCAGTATATACTTATTAGAAAAATAGTTAAATTCTTTATAAACTGTTTGGAGCTTTGAAATAATTGATTAACATGTTGACCACTATTTAGGTCACCGGTGACCGGAGCCTACGCTGCATGAATGAGCCAATGAGAAATGTTTTACAGAATCCTGTATTGGAATTGAATCCAAAATAATCAATATTCATAAACAACTTTTTAATGATTTTCCTCATTTCCACTGTGGAAGGCAACGTCTGTCAAGAAAAACCTTTTAGCGGAGCTCTTTCTATATTTTTTTCTGTCTGTGTTAGAACATTTTCTAAATATATATTGATCCTTGTGAAGCTAACGTTTTTCAATACCTACAAATACAGACAAAATTTTCTGTAATTCTGTAATTGTACATACAGCGATAGGGCAATGTGGTCTGATTTTATAAACAAAATATTTTGAGTCTTATGACGAGCAACATAAATATGCCAAAAACTTACTGACAGATTCCAAGCTGAAGCTTCTATCTAAAAGCTATTCTCGCTGACGTTTACCCTAAGTAGTTTTCTTTTCAATTCTCTCGACTTATTACTATTTAATAAAGTTTTTTTAAACAAAGTATGTACAAGTTTTTCAACGAAACATACGAACCCTAGACCACTCGAGGGAGATTTGGCTCTGGAGAACCAAAAAAATCAGTATAATTTCGTTAGGAATTAATCCATATTTCTAGACAAATATGAAGCAAAAATGACAGAGAAAAAATTTTCTGCAATATTAATTACTTTTCCTGGAATTGATATAATCAGGCAAAATGTGAATTTCCGTAAGAGTTTCACCGGCCCGCCATTAGTGTCAAAACAAATTTCTGGAACTGTCAGACTACTTACGCATACATACAAAATGCCACTTCACGGCTTACAATTGTAGAAGGTTTTGACACAGAACATTTTGCTGGCTTTTATTATACCAAGGTCCATCACATTGTACATATTTAACTGCATAAAATCAGTACCGGCCTTAGGGGGGGGCAAGCTCGGGCGGCGCCCGAGGGCGCCGGTCGATTTGGGGCGCCAAATGAATCAGGAAAATATTAAAATTTCTCAGAAGAATAAGTTTGTAAAACTGCAAAATTGAGTAAAAATATATGTAAGACGAAGGCAAGGGAGACAAACATGCGTTTTGAAGCATTTTTTTTTTACTTCCCGAGGTGTTTTTGTGTTCCCCCCAAGGAAAGTGGCAATTTTATGTATAAGTATCGAAAAAACAAAACCCATACGAACAATATTATAAATACAAGCCGTCTAGGTCCGATGATTGCTTCTTACGGCGGTATAGCCCATTTATTCTGCTCCACAGGGCTAATCTGCTGAACTATCGTTTTTACGAAAAAGTAATGTTCTACTAATTGTAACTGAGGAAGAATGCCGTTCTTACAGTACCAAAACCATTATAGGGGCGAGAACAAAATGTTAAAGATATTTGCGTTCAAATTTCTGCCATAAGAAGCAATGTAATTTCGCGCCGAATTTCGGACTACATCACTACATGTGCATTTTCAACTTCGCGGCTTGTGTTTATATGTATTAGAGGGAGTTTTGGTAAGAGCGGTTTCTCATTTTTTTGTGTATTTTCGAATAAATTTTTTCTTAGTAATTTGTGATGGGCTCTTTAGATTGTATATATTTGCACACTGCAGCTATCACTCCTAAGCTGAGGACGTCGCTAGTGTTCTGGGCTTACCTAAGAGTTCCATAAAATTTTTAAATAATATTTGCAAATCATTATTTTTAAAAACTCATTTGGTCATTTTTGGACGTTGTACCTTTTATGCATTCAGTTTTTGAGAGAAAAGCAAGATACAAACCTGATTATTATACATTTATGTTAGTATTAAAGCTATTCTAATTTACCTGTAAATGTTATTGAAATGCATAATTTATGAAACGTAAATACGAAATTGATTTTTTCAATTTTTCCAATAGTTTATTTTGAAACTGCAGATTTCATGATAATATCAAACTGCGTTCGAAGTATTTACTAGTTTAATTGATTATTATTCCAAGTTTTCCTGGCAAAGATTCGTAATGCAATGAAAAAGCAATTGGAATGCTATACAATATTTAAATGCATATAGAGATTATTTCAGGAAATCCAAAATACGTTTCGAAAATCATGAAGCCTTAAGATTCTCAGAGATACATAACTCGGATATAGTAAATTTTATTCTCAGATGAAGCATTGAAGATTCTATAATACATGAATCAACATTTTCTACTTACATTCTTTATTCTTCCTAATTTTTGACTTTTTGCTTTTATTATTGCACATTTAACAAGTATTTCAAAGATAATTTTACGGAAGGTATATTCACCCATCAAATTTAATTTTCTTTATCCTGTTCTGTCCAATGTCACATCCAGTATTAAATGTAGTTTTCAGTTTATATATGAAATTCAATAATAGATTATGCAAAGTTGGGAGTATAAAAACAAATTTAAAAAAAAAAAAACCGACTTCGAAACTTTGCCTGTATGTACAAATTTAAACTAAAAAGTTAAAAATAATATTTTTTATTACTTTAAAGAAAAGAGCATTCAAGGATAATATACAAAATTATTGGTATTTAAATATTTACAATAACTAATCAGTCAGTTTTTTAATTGGTGTAGGCAAGGCAAGTTTTAAACCTAGAGAATTTGGGTTTATAAACTTGCCTTGGCTGGCACCGACTTCAAAAAGTAACTGATTAGATATTGTAAATATTTAAGTACGAGTATATTAATAGTTTTGTATATTTTGCTTGAATGCTCTTTTCTTTAAAGTAATAAAAAATATTACTTTTAACTTTTTAGTTTAAATTTGTACATACAGGCAAAGTTTTGAAGTTGTTTTTTATTTTTTTGTAAATTTTGTTTTATTTTTCAATTTTTAGCTGACGGAAAGTGGTTGAAATTCAATAAAAGGGATTCATCCCCTAAGTTTCCACCTTTAGAAGAGGAATATTGTCATCAAATTTAAACGGGACCACCCTCGAGAAATATTCTATTTAACAAAAAAAGAATTATTAAAATCGGTTCACAATCGGCGAAGATATCGTCTAACATACACAAAAAAAGAAAAAGAAGAACAAAATAAAGTCGAGTTGAGAACCTATTCCTTCTTTTGAAGTCGGTTATAAATAAAGAATGCCTAACTATTTGATCTAAGGCCTTCTTTTTTAACACCCGAGTAACATTTACGATTTTTCCGTTCGAAGCCTACGCAAAGTCGAAATTTGTTTTGAGTGGTGGTTACAAAGTTGACACTTTGTAGATTTGGGATTGCAGAAAAATTAATGTTTTCTTATCAACATTGGTTATCTTTGTTTTCTATGCTGGCTGATAATATTTAATTTTAACGATGGAAAACGAGACCTCTACGAAGAAACATAAACCTTCTGGTTATGAATACAGAAAAAGAAAAGCATCAGAACCAACTATTCAAAATGAAGTTAGATCTGAATCGCCTAAACCAATTTCGGATGGAAATAAGTTGAACATAGATGAGGACGAGCCCAACAATCAAGATGCGGTAGATGACGGAACTTGTGAAAATATAGAAGAATTATCTAAAAGTTTTTCGGATTATGCTTTATGGCCAGTTCATCGTACCAAAAAAATCGTACTTTTTTTTCCACTTGGGGAAAAATGTTTAAAGCTATTATTTAACTTGACCATGTTGTCCGTCCCCTGTGCATTTTTTGTGTAATTCAAAATTAGAAATCGAAGTTTAACTATGTTCGGAGAAAGCCCAAACCTTGAAACTGTTCACACTGCTAAATTTTTGATGACACTACAAGTTAAAAGACATTTTGAACCTGCGATAATTGTTTAACTTTTTATTGCGCTACTTATAAAAGCGTGTTTTTTTGTTTTTTAAGCCATAATTTTTATATTTGTCTTTAAAAGGGGCGCCGAGGAAAAGTTTGCCCGACTAAACGCAAAAGCCTAAGGCCGGCACTGCATAAAATCGATAAATTTCAAGTTTTATAAGTTCCCTCTCTTAACTCTGTACAACAATTGTGCAAATTTGTATTTAATTTAAAATTTCAAAGCATGAAGAGGCTAGCACGTATCTGAATTAATTGTACACGCGAAAAAATGCAATTCCGCATAGATGTTTAGTAGTAACATAGATTTTGAATAACAATTTGTATAGGTAACTGGAGAGATAATCGGAAGAGACATAATCGTTTTCACAAAGAAAAGCAATTAGATTCCCTTGAATATTAATGGGGTGTGCGTGTCTACCCAAGAAGAGCAGATCAGAAAAATAATTAATATTGTAACACTTATTGGTATTTTGTCTAAATAACAAGATACATTGTATTGTATTTGTATGAAAGATTTCTCAGAAAAAATCTTAATGATAACACATAAAAGAACCATTTCCAAGTTAAAAGTCAAATTTTTTTATTTGGCTTCCAGTTGTTTGGTAATGGTTATTTCATTAGATAATAGAAAAAAAAAATGTTTCAAATGCGGATAGACAAATCGCAAAAAACTTGTTAAATTTCTAAATCACGGAGCATATTGTCTCTTTGTGTAGTTCAAGGTATAGCGTGGGGGTGAGTAACCTTTATTAAGAAATCTTGGCAAAGATGTTCCCTCTTAATTTTTTTTTTAGTTTTTATTTGGTATTCCCATCGGTACGAGGATGTTATTTTCGAATCAGAGAAGAAATTTACAATTTCGATGTACAAGTCAACGTCAATCACTTCTACCTTGACGCAGTATCAGGTTAAATTACTGCGCTTTCAAAAGAAATAATTTATAACTTTTTTCTTCAGATATTCTCCATTAAAGCGTTTCCGCGAGAAAATGTTTTTAAAATTATTAACGTCTTATGCATTACTGACTTTAGCACTGCTTTTACAATTGGCCACAACCTTCAACTTGAACTTCATTGTGTGCAACATCAGCAGCAACAATTAAGCTCACCGTTGCCCATGCGGAGAATGTAAATGCTGCCTGGTAAAATCATTGTGAAATCTCGGAATCAGAAACAACACTGCTGCGCGCAAAAAAACGGAAAGTTTTCTGATTTGAGCAATTTTGCGCTGTAAAAACGAATAGATAAGTGCAATAAATTGCCCACACACGTTTACTTGAGGAGAAAGCCCGATGGCAATTTGAGATCTCAGTTCTTCAAATTTGAAATGACTGTTTTTACACATCAACGCGCAAGACAATGGAGCTTTTTTTTCATAGACTATAGAGTTTTTTATTAGGTTCGTGTTTTCGTTGTTGTATTTTTTTTTTTTATGCAGGCATTTAACACTTTAAGAGGTATAATAAATCACTTTTGAAAATATTCGTTTCATGTACTTTAATTTAGTGCCGATATCGCTCTTGGGGAGCTGTGACTTTTTATTTTTCCCAATTAATTGGACACAAGGACTGGGATGTTCTTAGAGTTGTTTTCAATGTCTAAATACAGGGGATACTGTAGGTCGGCCTGCCTACACCTGACTAATGTTATTAGACTGTGTTTGAGGAGGCTTCGAGGTATTTTATGAATGGCAAAATTGTTGCTTCACAATTAATTTATTTCGCACGATTTTGATTTGTATAGTAGTTGTACTACATCAAATATTTGTTTGATTACATCAATTTACTGCTAATTTCCTTTGTTTCCTTTGTTGAAGAATGTACATATATTAAAACATCGGTAATCAAATGATCAAAAAAATTATTATCATTACAAAAATTCTACTTACGTATTAGATGAATGATGTAATATATGAGTAGTCATGTCAATCGGTGGATTTTCCTGGAGGATAATTAGACTTTGTTTGGCTTCATTTTAAGGAAACATTTTTTTTTTTGCAAACATTAAGGTGTGGACCAAACTCAAGAAACTCTCTAGACAACTCAAGGAATATAAATGAAAAACTGTTTTTTATCCAAAGTTATTTTGAATATCGGTCGTCGATCGCAAGATTTATAGACGACTTTGTGATTTTTATGACGCACATACGCTTCGTTTATTTTTGGCTTAATGGGTGTGTTAATAAGCAAAAATGAAGATCGTGATCAGCCCATGATCCATTTCTTCGATAATATGAATGACATTGATCCTGGCGAAATGTGATTTCAACAGGATGACGCTACGTGCCATACAGCAAAAAAAACCATCGACTTATTGAAATCACGATTTGACGATAAAATGATTTCGAGAAGTGGCCCTGTAATAGGTCGGGTAATCTGACGGGATTACGTGTAGTCACTGGCTTATGCTGATAAACCTGCAACAATTAACAATTTGAAAGCCAATATTATGCGTGTTAATCGCGACACACAGCCTATATGCGCTTCGTTAAGAACAGTTGCGGTGGCCATATGCCCGAAGTCATTTTTAAATATTGATGTCATGAATTGGTCTCTCGAATAAAAAACTACTTACTATGATTTGAAATCGTAATGCAAAAACATATCAATAATACATCTAATTTGAATAAAAATTTATGATTTTAAGTTAAAAAATTTATACTTGGCTATAAAATAGATAACAATTTACTTAATCAATTCACCTGTATCTTTCCCGGATTAAGATATTTTATTCTTTATTTAAGAATATGTGCACATAAGAACTGAATAGGTTTAAGCATGGATTTATGCGTATTATTCATAAGGAAGAACATATATATATATATATGGGACGATCCATGTCAAGTGGATCAGAGCTGTGGCCAAAATTGTAGGTGTCCAAAAAAATCAACCGAGGGCTCATTTTAAAGCTTATGACGTCTACTTTCGAATGCCGTGTGCGCCTTTGAAAAATCAAATATGGCGGTTTCAATATGGCGACCGGAAGTGGAATGAAAATTAAAAATTTTTGGAAAAAAGCTTATAGAAAAAAAAATTTGCAAGCTACAAGACCGTATTTCGACTCAAATTGTAGCAAATGAACAGCTCTTTAAGGCTGGTGCAGTTGAATAAGAAAATTCAAGATGGCGGATCCAATATGGCTGTGCAATATCCCACTTTATGGCCTAATTTTTCAAATCCAACCATTTTGCACCAAATCTTGTATACGGGGGTTTTTGGGGTCGCTGACCACGAATATAAGATTATATTTGAAAAATTCAAAATGGCGGATCCAAAATGGCGGACGGTTGTTTTCGAAAATCAACCGATTTGCACCAAATCAGGTATACGGGGGTTTTTGGGGTCGCTGACCACAAATATGAGATTATATTTGAAAAATTCAAAATGGCGGATCCGCCATCTTAATTTTTTTCGAAAATCAACCGATTTGCACCAAATCAGGTATACGGGGGTTTTTGGGGTCGCTGAACACGAATATAAAATCAGATTTGCGAAATTCAAAATAGCAGATCCAATATGGCGGACGGTTATTTCAAATCGAACGGCTTTCAGAAAACCTTTTAGCCATATTATATTCTCATAATGTATTTTGCAAATCTGACTTTGTATTCGTGATCAGCGACCCCAAAAACCCCCGTATACCTGATTTGGTGCAAATCGGTTGATTTTCGAAAAAAATTAAGATGGCGGATCCGCCATTTTGAATTTTTCAAATATAATCTCATATTTGTGGTCAGCGACCCCAAAAACCCCCGTATACCTGATTTGGTGCAAATCGGTTGATTTTCGAAAACAACCGTCCGCCATTTTGGATCCGCCATTTTGAATTTTTCAAATATAATCTTATATTCGTGGTCAGCGACCCCAAAAACCCCCGTATACAAGATTTGGTGCAAAATGGTTGGATTTGAAAAATTAGGCCATAAAGTGGGATATTGCACAGCCATATTGGATCCGCCATCTTGAATTTTCTTATTCAACTGCACCAGCCTTAAAGAGCTGTTCATTTGCTACAATTTGAGTCGAAATACGGTCTTGTAGCTTGCAAATTTTTTTTTCTATAAGCTTTTTTCCAAAAATTTTTAATTTTCATTCCACTTCCGGTCGCCATATTGAAACCGCCATATTTGATTTTTCAAAGGCGCACACGGCATTCGAAAGTAGACGTCATAAGCTTTAAAATGAGCCCTCGGTTGATTTTTTTGGACACCTACAATTTTGGCCACAGCTCTGATCCACTTGACATGGATCGTCCCATATGTATATATCATGTATATATACTATACACCCAGTTCTGTTTTTACACGATTTTGATTTAGCACGAACTATAAAACAACTTCATTCTATTTTTACACTAGTTGTAATGATTAAACATGATAAATTCCCATTCTAAGATTTTTTTTAATTCATATTTTACTTCTAACAACTCCACAATTACTTCGCAATTACCTTATTACCACTTGGTGAATTAGTGAAATTTTTTTTTTTTTTTTCAGATGAAAATTTGCTTCATATAATATATTTTTATTTTATATGCAATCTTTATAAAAAAATATGCAGCATGTAAAAATTATAAGGTTCTAAAAAAAGTTTCCATATGGTTTATTTGTATTGTTTGTATTGATTATTTAAGTTCCGGAACCAATTTTCTATTTTTCCATATATGAAATTTTTTTTTTCACGTATTCTTTGGAACAGAATTAGGTGTACTCGTAAATTCTGCATAATAATTATAAAGAACCCCGAACAAATTGTATAGGTTTTGGATCCTGGTCAAATTGTATCACAGGTGCAGACTATTTGACCGTGACCCAAAACCCATACAATTTGTGCGGGGCCCTTTATAATCAGTAACTGTTGAACTGTTGAATTTTATACTTAGTTTAAGTAAAAAAGATGAGTATTATGCAAAATATACGACAACTTTTCTCTCCGTGTTATAAATATTTACCTTTCAAAACAATTTTGACCAAATCTTATAGAGTTTATTTATTTTTGCAGCAAGTATTTGCAATTAGTCAGCCTTCATGAGATATAAAAAGCAAAGAGATTTTTTTTCTTTTTAATCAAATTACATTTATTACGCTTTTAAAATTAAAAAAAAAAACAGCCACAGTAATTTTATCTTAAAATTGAAGAGACTTTTTATTAGAACTTTTAAATAGCATAGCTGCCGCAGGCAAAGCGCGTTGTGATCAATTCTTTCGACGTCTTATAGACGCGGCATTTCCCAAAGCGAACTGCTTGTTAACCAAAGGTTAAATTGCCGATTTATCATGAATTTGCTTGGTGAACTATTAATTTTTCCTATTTGCACTTGTAGGTTGATAACGAAACAACACCGCAACAAAGCCACCACAATAATAATTAAGTTGTGTTTTTCAGCTTTCTTCAACTCTTTTGATGTACGAGTACTACATGCTTTTGTTCTGCGACACGCTTTTTTTGCGGGTAGTTTCATGCCTTGAATTATACGAAAAGTCAGCTATTTCCGGAAATTTATGGAAATTTAATGGAAAGTTTTTAAGTGACATATGTATGGAACACTTTAAGGTTTTAATAATTAGTACAATATTTTAAGATAAACTGAAGGTGATCTTTGCATATCTACACATTTTGGAAATGTATTAATATAAAACATCGATTACTGTGAGAGAGCCAACTTGGAAAATTAAAAACTTTTTCACCTAGGTAGAAAATCGTAAATAGATAAAGTATATAATACTATAGAAAACAATGCTGAAATCATTATACTTTATGAACAGAAGATAAGATTTTATACCATTAATTGGCGGTTGGATGGCAATTATCAATCACTATCATTAACTCGTATTTCTTATAAATATCGAGGTTTTTTCTTTATATTATTAATGGTTACAAAAGATATTTATAAAATTCTATGGAGAAATATCTGAAATGCATAGTTGCGGAAAAGCGGATGGATCTTTCTTAGTAATATAAAGCAACAAATGATAAAGAAAGTATACGCTGGATAGTGTTTTTATTTATTAATTTATGTTTAAAATAATCTTGTCTTAAGTGGAATTGAATATAAAATGTTTGTTTTGAAATTATTTACAATTAAGTCGATTTTCAGAGTCATTGTGTACCTTAAGCGAATGAAATTCAATTTATACATAAATAGACTTTTGAAATTGAAAGTAACAGATTAAATTTTATTTTATTTATTTATTTATTTATTTACAATTCGCCAAAGGCTGACTACTACAAATAAGTACATCTAAATCAATTAAACCAACCTAGCCTTAACACAACTCTTGGTCAAATTAAAATCAATATGCTCGAAATGAGCGTTAATACAGCGAGACATTGATGCTACAGGCTCATGAAGACCATAATTAGTCCTGTGGTTAGGAATCCTAAGAAATCCCGGGTGTCTCAGGAAGCGAGCCGGAACCAGAATATTAAAAGACGATAGCAGAGCCGGAGAGTCAATAATTCCTTGCAGGCATTCAAATGCAAAAGCAGTCTTGGAGATATCACGTCTAAGCTGGAGTGAGTCTAATTTGATTAATTTAAGCCTATCAGCATAAGGAGGCAAAATGACTGGGTTGCTCCAATGAAGCCCCTGAAGAGCAAAACGTAAGAACCGACGTTGAACAGTTTCAATACGATTGATATTAACGGAGTAAAATGGAGACCAGACACAGGAAGCATACTCCAAGACCGGACGAACAAAGGAACAATAAAGAAGCCGCGTAATATAAGGATCTTGAAATTCCTTAGCCCATCTCTTAATAAATCCTAAGGTCGAGTTAGCCCTGTTAACTATTGAGTCGATATGATCATCGAAACACAAACGGCTATCATACTTGACACCTAGGTCCTTAATTTTATCCAGTCTTGCCAAAACACAGCCATTAATAGTATAATCGAACACGATCGGAGTTTTTTTACGGCAAATAGACATATAAGTACACTTATTAATGTTAAGTGGAAGAGAATTAATAGAACACCACTTGAAAAGGGCGTCTAAGTCAGTATTAAGAAGATCACAATCTTGACTAGAAGAGACAACTCGAAAAATCTTAGCATCGTCAGCATAGAACAGGATTCGTGAGTGAGATAAAAAAAGAGGTAAGTCATTGACATAAATATTAAAAAGAAGTGGGCCGAGGTGGCTGCCTTGAGGTACACCAGAAGAATTGTATATCACCTCAGAAAGAAATCCACGGAACAATACTCGCTGAGTACGAAGGGATAAATAAGACTCGACCCAGTTCACAAAGAGAGGAGGAAAGCCAAGGGCCTTCATTTTGTGAATTAGAACAGGGTGAGTAATTTTATCAAATGCTTTGCTAAAATCGGTGTAAATGCAGTCGATCTGTTTACCATCTTCTATAGCATTAAGGCAGAAAGGCGAAAATTCAAGAAGGTTAGTTGTTGTAGATCTACCCTTCATGAAGCCATGTTGAGAGGGGCTAAGAAATGGCTTACAATGAAAATATAAGACTTGAGAAATCAGGGCTTCAAAAATCTTCGCTATAGATCCCAAATTAGCAACAGGTCTATAGTTGGATATATTGCACTTATCACCTTTTTTATGGTGGGGAAAAATTATAGAGGATTTCCAGTAAGATGGAAATATACCAAGCGAGATAGATAAATTAAATAAATAACACAAAATCGGCACAAGAGGACCAGAACAGTTCTTAAGAAGAGAAACAGGCACACCATTAGGACCACACGAATAAATATCTGCTAAACTATTAAGGTAAGTCAAGATTGTATCGTCAAAGAATAAAAGATCCTTCATTTCCAACGATGACGAAGGAAATGACGTCAAGTAAGTGAAATCACTAGGACTAATATCACAGTTGGTCTTAGTAAATGCAGTCGTAAAAAACTCCCCAAAGAGATTCGCCGTGATTAAGGGGTCACTACTCTCAACGTCATCTAGCCTCATTAAGGAAGGAAAACCATCCGTCTTTCGTTTAGAATTAATGAACTTCCAAAACTGCTTAGGCTCGTCACGTAAAACCGACTTCATCTTATATACATAACACTGATATGAAGCTTCAACAGCATTATTAAATTTATCGCGTAATTCAAAATATAAATCGTGATCAGCCTCGCTTCCTGACACACAAAGCCGCTTCCAAGCCTTACTTTTCAAGTTTTTAAGCTTTTTGAGCGAGTCGTCAAACCAAGGAGGGCTAAAAGAGGAGTTTCTAGCTTTGCTAATAGGCACGCATTGAACCACGCACGCAAACAAAGTCTCATAAAATTTACCGACAGCAACATCAATATCCCGCTCAAGAACGACACAAGACCAATCACAATTAGAAAGCAAAGAGTTAAGCTTAGCAAAATCAGCCTTCTTAAAATTAAAGCTACAATTCGCGTGAGACAGCAGAGGAGTAACATCATTGTCAAAGATCAGGGAAACATGAAGAGCTGGATGATGCGACGATTCAGGCAACAGTGGATCCAAACAACGCCTCACGACCGTGCCACCGGTGTCAGAGCCGAACACCAAGTCCAAAAAACGTCCATTGTCGTTATAAACGCCCGAAAGCTGCCTTAGACCAGAAGAAGCGAGGTCGTCAATAAAGCGTATAAAATGTTGCGGAGCCGAAGAGTAGGATGGAATAAACTCATCAAGATCAGACGGCAGCCAATTAATAGTGGGCAAGTTAAAATCACCAAGCAGGTAAAGCTCGTCACATGCCTGCATAGAGTTATTCACATCCTCAACACGGGAGGCGAGCGCCTCATAAGTACCCGCTTTAGCACCAGGCGGGACGTTTGCAGTAGCAACATAGATGTTCTTGTGAGGATATTTTAAAAGAACGACGAGCAGCTCCAGATCATCTTGGTCCGAAAGAGCGACAACAACGCTGGGTATACAACGTCGAACAGCGCATACAACTCCTCCCCCAACTGGCGCATTTGATAGATCAGAATGTCTATCCCGTCGAAACACTATATAATCCGGACCGAAGAGCTCAGCATCCCCAAAAGATTTACAAAGCCAGGTCTCAGTTAGGCAAACCACGTCAAAACATAAATTAGCAGAGTTGGCATACAGGCTCGTTGTCTTTGATCTCAGGCCACCTACGTTCGCGTAGTATAGATTGATTTCTTTGATCCGTTTTTTGATCCGGAAGAATTCATCGACTTTTCGCTCAGTCCAAGCAGACGACGTGGAACGAACTCGCGGACAATAGTTCCCTTCGGCCAAATGTCGGGTGAGATGCATTTGTCAAAATACGCATCAGGGACAACCACCTTAAAGGAAGCTGAGAAAGAAGTATCCCCATTGCGACGCTTATCAATTCGCTTGGACGCAATAGTATGCGGCGAAATTTTCAAGCGAGTAGAAATATGTCGTACGACAGCATCAGCCGAGGTATCAGCGTGTAGGCGAGCCAAAAAAACATTGCGAGG
This sequence comes from Dysmachus trigonus, assembly GCA_949715965.1. Classification (NCBI taxonomy): domain Eukaryota; kingdom Metazoa; phylum Arthropoda; class Insecta; order Diptera; family Asilidae; genus Dysmachus; species Dysmachus trigonus. The sequence continues at coordinate 48,830,974 of OX454319.1, read as the reverse complement.
CAGCACTGCCGATTGTAATTCCAGGCTAGGAAGGAGATCGGCATTATTCGAATCTACGCCGGTAACAGATAAATCAATCGCTGCCATAATTCCAGAAGAAATAGAATCACTTACGGTAGGAGCCGAGGGTTCAGGGATTTTATTATCAGTATCAGGCCCTACGATGGGGGTCTTGGCAGTAACATCACCCTTTCGATGACGGTGGCGTCTGCGTTTATTACTCCGATGACGGAACTCCGAACCGCTCGATGCAGCTTCCGGTATGTCCACCAGTGGGGCCGTAATCGTCTCCACCGTAGCATCGCCAATATCAGTCCCGACAACAGTGCAGGTATTCTCCCCCTCAGATTCACCAGAAAGATGAGGCGCGCATTTAGGCAAATTAGACAAATTCTTGTTAGCTAACAAAACTTATACAAGCGAAAGATGCAACATGATTTTTGATAATTTGAAAAAAATTTTAAACTTAACCCTTTATAGCCCAAGATCATAAAACATTAAAATTATGTTAAACATTGACAGGTTTAGGGAAATAAAGAAATACGTATTTCTCAGAAATTAAAAAAAATTAATTATTAATTATTTATTTCACATTTAAGGGAGTTTAAGATTACTGTACAATTGAGTTAAACGTAAACAAAAAAACCTTATTTGGTTGGAAGGAACATATTCAGTCCCTTCCCTATAGGTTCCTAAGAAAATAACACAATTTTGCACACTTTTTGTATTTTTTTTGTAAAATTCAAAATTTGCACGAATTTCAACTTGTCACTTTCAATTCCGGGCGAAATTCTAATCGATTAACTGTTAACAGTTTACGCTTTCTATGATGATTTCCGTGGATACTACGTTGTTCAATAATGTGTGACAGCAAAGTGGCGACGATTTGAATGAACTAAATACATTCAGTGCGTATTCTGGCGGGATTTTTGAGGTTTGTTACAGAAATGTCACATGGGGCTATAAAGGGTTAAAACTATCGTTAGCTTTTTGCTTCATATCGTAGCTTATCGTTCGCGTTATTCGTACAAAAAATAAATGTTAGGCATACTACACTTTTTGAAAAGAGCTTTTCTTCGTACCTGTTGCCGTTTTCGATACAGAAGGTTGAGCTACACAAAAAGTGCTTTTTCAAATAACATTTCCTCCTTAATGATAGTACTCCCTAAAAACTGCAACAGAGGTAGATCAAATTAATTTCTTTAGTTTGATGAATCTACATAAAGTAAATAAGAACAGGTTCTTCATCTTAATTAGAGTACGGCTACTGCAGGAACTAGAAAAAACATTTGAATCAAAAAATAAGAAAATTGTGCCCTTCTTTCCAATCAAAAAATCATCAATCATCAAAATCAATTGTTTTTTTTTTCGAAATTTGGTAAATTAACTATTGAAGAATATTTCGTCAACATTTCAAATAAATGTTTCTAAAAACACCGTAGTTGGGAGGCTTTTAGTCTTAGCCGGTATGTGGACTACTGAAAACTTTAAATGCAATTATCTCAAAATATGATTTTCAAAGCTGATTACCAAGATTAAAACTATCTATACTATAGCATTGATTGACTCGAAATTTTAACTGATTTTTACTTTTTTTCGAAAGATAAATTTGTATATATGTATACAATGCAAAGCCGTGTGATGTTTCCGATTTCAAATTAACTGAAGGAAGTAATCATGGCAACTGTCCTAGAAAGGTTTTGGCGCGGCCATTTTTTTATAAATATTATTAGGTGTATTCAAAATAGTTATAGTTTTAAATAAAAAAATTCTCAGATTTCATAATATCATCATTTTGCAGAGTTTTTCGTTAAAAATATTAAAGTTTTCGCTATATCACTGTCAATGTTATTGACAATGTTCCCCACAATGTTATCGTAAGTTGCTTCAATGTTAAAGTTCTCCATTAGGTTAGGTTAAGATAGGTGTGTTTGTTACAAACCAATAAGTCTAACAAGGAAATGTTCTCAGGTGTGTCTCACCCATTTTGATGAAACTGAAATATGTTATAGAGTATTGAAAAATAAGAGATACGTATTTTCTGCGGATACGTACATTTAGGGGGTGAAAACCACCCCTAAAATTTACCCCCAAAAACAGTTTTTCCTAAATATTTCAAATTCTAATGAATTTTTTCGAATGAAATAAAATGGAAATGATGTCTCATAAATATACTAAACTTTTGTAAGTAATCCGGTTGCCGGGGGTGGCAACCCTTATTTTTTATTGCAGAAAAACGATTTTATTTTTATCTTTTTGCGTCACAAAAATAAAAGTTTTAGTTAAAAATCATTGAAAAATATTTTTTTACATACGATTTTGAAAAATAAAGTTGACCTGTTTTTGGGTTTTCGTAAAAAAAGCTCCTCAAGGGGGTAAACAACCCCTAGCACTAATACGTAAATGATATATGTATATTCTTTCAGACATCAGTTTTTTCGTGAAAATCAGTATTAAAGGGTTTTTGGTGTCGCTGATTACGAATCTGATGTTAAATTAAAAAAATTCAAAATGGCCTATCCAACATGGCGGACATGCTTTTGAAAAATACACCAATTATTATAAAAAAAAAAAAGTAATAAATAGAAGTACTCCCTAAATGTGCGTATCCGCATATAAAAAAAAATACGTGTCCCTTATTTTTCGATACTCTATAACATATTTCCATTTCATCAAAATTGGTGAGACACACCTGAGAACGTTTCCTTGTAAGTCAATTGATGTAGACACACTGGTCGCAAGTGTGTGCTTGATAAGAATATATTGAATAACTACTAACATTAATATAACCCTCGAATGTGTAAAATTAATTGTTACACATTATCATAAGCTTTAAGCCAAACTTTTTAGTTCATCACTGCCTATGTAAATCAAAAGGCTGTCGATGCATTTATACATGAACTTTTAGTTGAATAAAATTATTGAACTGATAACTAATTATAATAACTAGAATAATCTGTTAGCCTTTCAGAACAAACCACGGCGGAAAAAAATTAAAAAAGGGGCCTGTTTTTTAACTTATGCAGTACATTAACACAGGAGTTTGTAATATAAGTATGCATTTCTTTGAAGGCTTATAAAATTATCATAAACGTCTTCATCCTATTTATTTGTATTTAAAAAAAAAAAATTGCAAGGCGTCATTTAGTATGCCTAAAAAACTTATATACTTAAATCAGTTTAGAATATACGTTTCCTGATTAGTTAAAAACAGATTACATGTCAGCTTCAAGTCCTCTAACAATAAAAAAATAGAATGGTTCAGATAAATTTGCATTCGCTGAAGAACTCCATTACAAAATTATATAACACTATCCTTCCCTGATTGATTCTTCTTTTATTTTGTTTACTTTGCATTTTTATTTATTGTAAAGTGAAGCAACATAAATAAACATCTAAATTTTTTAATTAAATAAACTGACTTAGGTACTGATTTGTTTTTTTTTAAGCAACAAATGACTAAGAGTCGAATATTATCAATTTTGTTTGTTCGGAATCCTGATTGAATTTTAAATTTAAAAAAATAACACAAAGAATTAACTTTTGATGAAAAAAAAAAAATTGTTGTTCTATAGACCAATTCATGATATCAATATTTAAAAATTACTTTGGACATATGGCCATCACGACTGTTTTTGATGAAGCGCATTCTATCAGTCCAATTTTGGGTTACTTTGTCCAGCAATGTCGGCCGTATGTCACGAATAACACGAACAATGTTAGCTCACAAGTTGCCAATTATTTCTGGTTAATCATCATAAGCTAGTGACTTCACGTGATCCATAGGAACTAGTTGAGAGGGGTAAGATCACACGACCTTGCAGGCAAATTTATAGGGCCATTTCTCCAAATTACTTTGTCACAAAATCGTGACTTCAATAAAGCGATTGTTTGTGTCGCTTTATGGCACGTAGCGCCATCCTGTTGAAACCACATCTCGCCAGGACCAATGTCATCCATATTTTTAAAGAAATATTCATTGATCTCAAGATTAACGAAGATTTAAATGTCGCTTTATTCCACTTCCACCTGTGCAAGATAGCCACGAAATCTGTTGAATATTTCAATGAAAGAATGTACGTGAAAGTCAAAATTCATTCAAGCCAGACGGCCGCAGAAACCATTAAAAGACACAATTTTGTTATTTCTATTTCTCAAACCAAAACCAAAACCTCTTCCTAACATTGGCTTTAAAAGGTCAGAAAATAAAACCTCACCCTATAAAATGATCAAATGAATCGTACTAAAACCATATGCGAGTTACCTGCCGTACCTCTTCGACAATCACGTACTTCAACCATTTCTCACGATCTGAAGGATAAACTGCAAAATTTAGTTGTTGACACGGTGCAGCGGAGCCCCTCATCAATCATAAAAAACCTTTTTGTTTTCCAAAGAAATCAACTGCGATTTTTGCGTTTACGGTATGATGTGCTGTGCCCTTGCATTACCGCGATCTCTGGTGCTCAGTAACGATCATTCGTAAATATTTTTTTGTGACCGTAAAGAAAACCTTTGCGGGCAACAATGCAAACCGGTGATGCAGAGGGATTCCCACAAAGGTGTAAAATGGCGTGCTTTTGTCGTGCTTGGACTAATTTGCAATTATCGTCTCGTAGCTTCCTGTATGGAATGTGCGGTAGAAGTTAGAAGTGCAATTTCTATACAGACGTACATATTCTTCTACTGAGAACCCACTTCTCAGAAAGTAGACAACTTAACGAGGCATGTCGCGTAATATGGATAAGTAAAGCTAGGTAAACAACGTGCATACCACCAGCACCGTTGATACTTCTACTCTGCGTAAAAGTCTAGTCTACCTACGACGACACAATCCATAATCAGCGAATTTGAATGCAAATGGGGTTGCAGAAATGATATTAAAATTTCTGCAGCAGATCACTGTAGCCCCGGTCGGCGCGTCGCAATTAGTCACCTTGCGACGACGCGCATTATGCAATTAAATGCAAGCACCGTATACCAGGTATACAGAATTTGGTTTTGGGGAAGCTCTGAATATCTCTATTCCTTAGCATATGGAAATAAGATCCGCGGAAAGTTCAAAAAAGTTTGTTAGTATATCATTCTGATGATGGCAAATATTTAAAAAATACACTGAACAAAAAACTTTTTGAATCTCATAGAAAAACTTAAGTAATCCCGAGTAAAAACGCCATACGATTTCTAAACGGCGCGGGAGCAGCGGTACGACGGCTGCAAGCGAACCGCATGAGGGCCGAACATGAATACAAAAGAAAACAGCCGCACTTCGGCTGCACCACGCACAAACAACTTTATATATATAAAGATATTTATAACTTGCTTCAGCCAATGGTGCAGCCGTAGTAGCCTTTTAGTGGCGGAGCTACGGGGTTACATGCTCAATTTTGTTCAACAAACAGACCCCGTGCGGCCGAATAAAACATTCAAAATGCAGATTTTGTGAGGCCGTGTTGCGGGCTTCTTAAAAGTTTAAGATATTTTTACCCGGAATTGATTTTGTTATGTGCTACTTGCTATTTGCTATTTGTATTTTAACCACTTAAATTATTATATGAATTTCGAGTTAACCCATTGACTGCCAGTTTTGAGATAACTCATTGATGGGTATAGCTGAATTAAAGGCTGAATATGATCGTGCCACGAGTTATCTCGTAGCTGGCAGTCAATGCGTTAAATAACAATCTCTCGGTTTGTTTGGTTCATTGAATATATTTATTGCAAAATAAAATGTATAATATATATATACATATAATACTATATATTGCATTAGAATTTTCAGTACATTGAAGGATAGTTCTTTTTAAAAATTTAGAAAACCATTGCAGAAATGTTGAATAAGAATTGTTAAGAATTTCAACAAAAACCGCATTTGGAAACAATTATTATAAACTTCATTCGGTTATATGTATTAATAAATTGAACTGAATAAATAAATAATATAAAGTTTTGAATAGCAATTTACATTTTACTATATAATTTTTCAAATGATCATCAATAATTTACGTTTGAGATTTTAATCGGGCAACCCTAATGCTACCGGTAATATATTATTTGCAATTTTAGTAAAAAAAAAAATTAATTATTTTCAAAAAATATTTTAAAATTTCATAATTGTACTTGCGGCAAAAACCAAAACACAAATTTGGCTGAAGATGCTGCGTTCCATGTTTTATTTCATTTACATATTTTTATTTTACTCATTATGACTATGTTACTTCGATTATGTTATGTCAATTAATTTTAAATAAATATATCTTACATTATAGTTTTTCTTCTGTACATGTGAAAATTTGAGGTGATTTCACGGATAAAATTATTCCATACGTGTATCAGAAATAAATAATTAACCTTTTCCATCCATATTTCTCTTATATTTTGATTATATATTAATGGTTCATAGAGAGGTTTTACTGTGCCATTTTTCCTCTATTTTAAATTCTAATAATTTACACATAGTCACAAAGGAAATCATAATATCACAGGTGTAAGGATATTTATAAAATCCAAACTCTGCATGTAAATAATAATAAGAAATAAACATATTGTAGACTGCTGGCAACGAATAAATAAATAAATAAATAAATAATATATTAATGGATATCCATTAAGGATGATTTTTATATGTAGTATATAAAATGTTGAGATCGTTAAACTTCTAGTCCAAACTATATACTACATAAGAATGATTTATATAATTCCTCAATTTTTCGATTACTTTATATATTACTGTTACTATTTTTACTATAACTATTACTATAATATGTAAAGTTAGAATGAGTTTATTTATAGGTAAAAGGTAAAATCAGAAAATTAAACTGAATTGAATAATTCTTTTATCGTTGTTGACACAAATGAGCTCTTTATACATTTATACTACTTTTTATTACAGAAGGATTCCTTTTTCTTGTTTTGGCAGACAACACGGTTTGACACATGACATGGTATATAACTTGACACATGGCATGCCATGTGACATAACCTGATATGACATGACACATGACTTGATGCGTAACATAACACATGACATATGACATCACGCATAATATGCCACATAACATAACATATGACACAGTACATGACTTGACATATGACATGTAATATGACATAAGGCATGACACAAAACATGGAAGAAGATGAGAAGTGTAACACAAAATTCGGTTATTGTAATCATATTGAAATAAAACAAAAAAATATATATATGGTATATATATATATATATATGTATACAGGTATCCTTCGTATAACACGGTTTCCTACAGCACGGTTTCGCTCTCACACGATAAGAAAATTGCGGAAATCCCCGTATAGCACCTACAAGACGGTTTCATTCTAACACGGTAATGAAATTAAAGAAACCTTCGTATAACACTAAATAACACAACTTTTATACAATGAAATTAACAACGTCCTTGTAAGGACTAAGAAAGTGACTAAACGATAAGAGGGCTGAAGATGTTTTATATATATTTATATTATTTATAAATGTAAAAATTAAAAAAACAAAAAATTTGGTTTTAAAAGGTTTTCGGAACGCATTCCTTACTTTGTATTAGCTCCTGGTCTTACATAACACGGTTCCACACAACACCGCAATTTTTAGGAACCTATCTATCGTGTTATAGGAGGATACGTATAGTATATATTGGTATAGGTATTTGCTACATGTGACCAGTAATATAATATTAAAATGGAAGGTGGGAAATTTTGACTTGAATTTTGGGCCTTGGTTTGAAACATTTTTTGCAGACAAAACGTTCATACTTTGATAAAGGTTTACTTTCTTTAAAAGAATGACTGCACTCGGACAACGCCGGGTGTCTCAGTTAGTATGATATTTAATAAATTGACTCCCTAGAAAATACCTATCGCACACCTTCAGCACCCCATCAGCGCTGCGGGGCAGCGTCACCTGGCGATCTTCGACGAGGACGCAATTGTCGTAATAAGCGTCCAATAACAATAACAACAATTAGCATCGCGTCGCGCATATTTCCGCCTTGTCTAGCTGCGGCCGATGCGGCGCTGGCAAATAATCATTTTGCTCCCCGTAATTAATTATTCTCTTATTCTAAGCAGTCTAGCGAAATGCAGTCCAGCACAGTGCAGGAATTTCGCGGTCATCCACGGGGCCACCTGAGAACGCCTCCATCGATTCACCTGGGGGGCTACTTCGGACTGGGGCCGGCGCTGCCGGGTCAAAAGCACCGCGAGCTATTACATCAAGTGATGAGCTCAGCCGAGTGCCGCCCTATTCGTGATTGTAATTTTTAGGCCATGAAGGATAAAAGTCGTAAATAATCCAAACGAGCGTTTCGTGGGAAATGGAAAATAAAATCCTTCGATATGCCCGCTACGCCTGGCGTTAGCTAATTTAGGTGTGGAGCCTATGAAAGCATTCGCGGAGAATTGAGGACGAAGTGATAAAATTCCCCACTGTCTTTTGCCAAATGCGTTTGCTAATTTACATATTTTGATGGCACACAGAAAGATAAAGGACCCCAAAGATAATGTTTATTAGCAAGATATATCACAATTTAGCTAATATCGATATTTCTTAGTATATTATATATATTATTATATATTAGTATATTTCTTAGTATGAACAAATTTTATAAATAAGCGCTCAAGTGCGTGTCGAAACACGCAAAAGGTGGGTTCCGTAAAACTACTACTATAGTAGGTATAATTAATTTGATTTGCCTATATCGCAAAATTTTATCATTTTAACATGACTGAAATGATTTTAACGTATTCAGTGAGTAATACTTTTAAAATTGTTTTCGAACTTTATAAACAATTCGTAAATTACTCGAGGAGCATAATGAAAACGAATTTGAAGTTGAACTCGGAAATGTGGCGTCAAAATAAAAAATAGTAAATGGGAACTTCATTTAACTTTAAATAAGCTGTCCAATGGCACCCCATTTGCTCAACGTATCCCCTGTGTATTGGACAAAATTGTAAACCATTACACGATTTATTTATTTTCCATGAAGTACCAACTGGGACTTATTAAAAAAGGTGGATGGATGAACATGACGAAGTTATTGTATAAGAGTTTCGAGTTAGCTATAGAACCATATATGAATGCGAACATGTTTGTTATGCAAGTCGTGAGCCGATTTTGGATGAAGAACAACAGAATTTGTACTGACCTTGATCAGGATAAAGTGCCTGAAAATTCGGTAAGAAACAAAATAAAATTGAAATGCTAATAACAATAAAGATAGTAACAAATAAGTATTCATAAATTTCCGCAGATCCCAGTATATTATTGGCCGTCACCAATATCTCCCTCACAACCCTATTAGGTTAGGCTAGGTTGCAGTGGCTAACAAACAGTGCACACATAAATTACTAATTAGTACTAATTACTAATTTAGGTGCTGTCTGTCATGGGCTTATCATCATTATGACCGCTATATGACGAAAAGCTTGATGAATGACTTAACCATAATTTTTTGAGAATTTATACCTAAGTGATGAAAAGTGTACTAGAATTTAGCTGATTTTGTACTTTTATATCAGTTTTAACATTACTTTGCGCTATCCAGTATAAAGAACATGAAGAAGAAAGTCCCAAGGACCATTGAATAACTGACAGCTGATAAATGGTAATTAAGAAATGCCTGTCTGTCACCACTTCATTAATTAATAATTAGTGCTTTATTAACTAACTATTAATTTAGTGCGCTGTCTGTCTAGGGCATTAGATTAGCAAATGGCCCATTTACCAAACATTTTTTCGAGCTACGGTTTTCGCGCAAACATAAGATATAGCGCAAGAAAAAATGAAAAAGCAAATTAAAGCTTGATAAACAAGCTAACTGACCTTTGTATAAGTTTAACTGAAAAAAATAGTCCAAGCAAATTTAGCAAAACAAAATAAATTTGAAACATTTTTTCTTGTACTATTTCCTATGATTGCGTGAAAACAGTAGCTAGAAACAATGTTTGGCCAAAAGATCTTAAAACTAGAGACTTCACGCTTCACGCTTTTGTTTAATCTCGATACGATCATTTTTGACTAAGATACAGTTCTTCAAAAATTGGCAAAAAATTTCAATAAATTTCTTGCTGCCTTAATTGTTTTGAGTAGAGTTTTGCAATTCTGCAAAATTCTGATAATCAAAAGTGTTTTTAGTTTTAACAGCCGTTTTTTATGTAATTTGGGGTGCTCAATACGAATCTGAAAACAATATTTTTTCACAAAGTAGGGCTTAGGAGGAAAGTAGCTTTAAGGGGGTAGTCCAGTGAAAACGACTGTTTTTTCAACGATTTTTTTTTCATATTAGAAGTCAATTTTTATTAAAAAACTTGTTGACATATGATAGTACAGCTATTAAAATATACAAAAAAAATTTTGTTTTTTGTTTTCGATGAGTCATCCCGACAAAATGGCCGCTCCAAAAAAAAAAAATTTTTGTTGACGGACGTCGAATCTCTGCAACGGTTCATTTGAAACAAAAAATTCAAACGAGGTTTTAATCTGTAGAACATTGGCTATCGTCGGAACTAGAATTATTAATTTTCAATAAAAAATAACAAAATGGCGGCATTTCGAATTTTTCGGGTGTTTTTCGGGTGCTTAATTTGTTTATAACTTTGTAAATAAACAATGGATTTTAATAATTCTAGTTCCGACGATAGATACACAATCAAGAAATATACAGCTAAATTTTTAGATCAATCGGAGCAAAAGACTCTGAGATCTGACGTCCGCCGAGTCAAAACATGCTGTTTTCAGAAAAACGCGTTTAAAGTTTTTTATGCGGAAAAAAGCTAAAAAAATTAATTTTACCTTAGTCAGCGATGCCTGCTCCATACATAACGCGATGCCTCCTAAATACATAACTAACCTTAAATATAAAGCAGAAGGATCTAGACCGTTATAAACCGAAAAAAAATGGGCGAAGCAAACAGGAATACAAGAGTCCTCCTTGCTGCGAAACACGCCAGGGGACCTTCGAGCGCTCGGATTACACGTCTCTCGAAAACTCTCTGTATCTTTAAAACTATTCAATATTTTGCTTAGATATTTTAAGGGAGTATTTTCGAGGTGTAGTAGAGTAGATTTAAGCAAAAAAAAAAAAATTAAAAAAAATTTTTTTTTCACTGGACTACCCCCTTAAAATGTGAAATAATCGATATTTTAACCAATTTTGGAAATATTTGAGAATATTGTAGACATTTATTTCTTGGCTTAAATGAAAGTTTGAATGTTAAACTTTTCAATGAATACATAAAAACCTTTGAAACGTTCTAGAAAATTCATTTTTTTTTATAAACATATTATCTCATACAACAGATATTGGATTAAGAGTAAGACTAAACTTGCGGCGTTTTCCTTTTTAAATTACACTTTATATAAATAGCTTAGATCTCAAGCTTTCATTCGAGCGTTTTGACATTCTGCGAAGGTATTTTATTTTTTAATAATTTACAAAATATTGGTCTTTTCACGTTTATAATTTAATAGGGTTATTTTTCTCGAAAACATGATGTGATGAAAATTTTTTATTTGCGAATTCTTAATCTACGGAAATAATTATATAAAAACGATATATTACGTATGCTGCAACAAAATTATCATTGATCTTTAAATTAAGCAAACAAATGTGACAAAATTGGAAATACGGTTTTTAGAATGATACTATTTATAACAAAATTTGTAATCTAATGTAAATAATTATCTTCAACCGATCTACACAGTGCAAAAGGCTACCACATTTATAAATCTGACATAAATTTAACATGGCATATCGGCGAAATACATATTCTACACATATCTGTAAGATGCATTTACCTTCTAGTTAGTTCAAGGACCAAAGAACATCTGCTCTTTTCAATATAAATCGAGTCCACAACATTTATAACTCTCATAATATGTAAAAATCCAATAGATATGTACCTACTTTTTAACAAACTTTCAAAGTTGACCTCAAAGCCATAATTTAAAGATGTTAAGATCGCACTGCCTCTTCAATTCTTGGTAATATTTTTTTTTCTTGTTTTGTACGCAAATCAAAGAATAGTAATCAACTGAAGAGATTGAGCTACGTCCTCTGCTCTTTATACCTGGACTTACAACCTTAACACCTTTAATCAACAACAGTACTGTCTGTACTGTAACCCAAATTATAGCCCAATTTGTAACGACCGGTGTGACTACAATAAAATTGTTAACCCTCTTGATCCCGTCTGCAAACCGCGATTGTGACTGTACATTTATTTAAGAAACATAACAAAAACTACGTCAATAAAAAAATAAATAAGAAAAACAGCTGCGGGGGCCTTATCAGTGCTCACTAGAAATACTCAAGAATTTCGTTGGCCTGAAGCTTTTTATTTTATATTAACTGCCTTATCGCGTCGGGCTTCTGAACCTGAACAGGTGCTGCAATCTTGTATGAAATAAAAGTGGCGCAGAAAAGATCTGCTCTGGTACATAGTTAGATGCAAATATTTACGATGATAATGCCACGGCGAATTGCGAACGTGTCGCTGGTATTAAAAGTAGAAAAAGAAGCCATTAAGGAGAGGCGATGGAACAATAAGCAAATTCTTGTGCCGCGGCGGTGGCGGCGGCGCAGCGATGAAAGCATCGCCCAAATCGTTTGAAGGTAAAAGGCAAATTGCATGGGTTCATGTGGCTGAAAAGCAGTTCTGCAGCAGTCGTCGGTGAAAGGCCAAAGTGTCTGGCACTGATGAGGACCAACTAATTAGTCTTAAAGATCTTGTCCGAACTCTATTATTTGCTCTTAAGGTGGCCGAAAAACAGACATTTAGCGGCACGCAATGAACATCGGAGGCAGCCAGTATCTTTATCCATCACCGCAGGTATTCATTAGTGGAAAGGCGCTAAATATCAATTCAATCTGCGCGGGGCCAGAAAGGCAAGGTGGTCGGTCATTCGTACTGATTTTATTAGTACAGTGCTGATCTTTGGAGTCCTTGGGCTGAAAAATAATTCAGAATTGCAATTTTTGATTTACCCTCCCTCAGCAGTCATATTTCACTAACGCCATCTACAATATGGGTACATACTTAAATATACTAATTAGTACCTATTCTGAGACAAATTTTCCACATTATTTAGAACAAAAATTATAAGTTTTTTTGCCAAAAATAACAACTTTTTAAAGTCATCCACAATGTCTTCTCAATTTTTAAATATAATATTTATACGAAATCCGATCTATATATAAGGACTTAAGTGAGCGAGCCTCTAAAAAACCGTCCACTGCCATTTTGAGGGGGAAGGAGGCACTTTAAGGGGAGAGGTCAAGAACAAAAATTTGCTCAGGACACTCCAAGGAACCCCTGTATATTGTATAAACCATAATTATTGTATAATCCATGAGTTAATGTCTTTGCTGATTACACAGCTATTTTTACTAGCAATGAAGACGCTTCCTGCACTTTTACCAACCTAAAGAGAGGTCTTGAGGTTTTCTATAGTTATTTTCATCAAGAGGGGATTAAAATTAACGCATGTGATATTCCTTGGACTGACACTGCCAAATATTTGGGTATCAGTTTTGATGCAACCCTCACATATTCTAAACACATTTATACAATCATAAATAAAAACAACATATCAAAATATTATACACATTCATCAACAGAGAGTCGACTCTGAATTTGGAAAATAAGCTTGTTATCTATAAAGTCATTTTGCAAGCCTTTATGATATATAGAGCTCTAATTTGGTTTCAATTATCTTTAAGATGATTTTTAATTTGCCATGGCACTTCTCCACCCTGAAATTGCATAGTCTTGCCGAAATACAGCCTATAGAAACAAAGGCAAACATGCTAGCAAGCATTTCTCATTTTCAGACAATTAGTGTAAGTAGTAGTTCTAAGTAGCCTTAAGTTGTTAATCCTAATAATAGTTAAGTAGGATAGTTTCTCAATGGGTTTTCGCAGGACTATTTTTTCCCAAACATTCAAATAATCACCTTAATTACATCTTTAGCTATACTACATAATATCATAGTTGAATGAATCTAATTCTTAATTTTTTTTATTGTATGAAATGTTATATAATAACTTACGAAACAATATATTATAATAATAATAATAATACGTTGCAATGATTATCAACGGAAAATTAACGAACTGATTAGCATGTAGCGCAAATTAGCTAAATATCTTCTTCTTTCCTTTTCCTCTTCCCTCTGTCTTCCTTCTTCCTTCCCCTTTCTTTTTTCTTGTTAACTCTTTCCTTTTTGCTTCCGCGTCTTCCCTCTTTCCTCTCCAAATGGTGGAGTGCCACCACTTCCACGCTTTTCTTGTACTCCTGTACAATTGCCTTAGTGGCATTCTTCTCCTGAACAGTATAGGCCTCTTCATTCTTAGTAATCTGACTAAGGATTCTGGTACTGGTTTTTAAACAAGATGCTGCTGGATTTCCTATAACCTTTCGGTTGCTTAAGGTCAGTCACAGTGCGTTTACCCGACTTGGAAGACGATGGGTTTCCGCCAGCACGGATATACTATGGCGGGTACTCGGTCTGCTGGTCAGATTAATAATTTTCTCCTGACTGGAGGCAGAAGTTCATTCTACAATAAAGTGGTGATGTCCGGGAGCATCACCGGAGCACCACCATCCATAGCTAGATTATGCTCCATCGTCCATCGTCCCATTTCCCGCCGAGGGAAAAAGAAAAGTAGCAAAATGCTGATCTATACCATTCGATTAACTCTTCCAACGCACTAGGAGCATAACTAACTTACTGATTTATGTATATAGGGGATTAAAAATTGGCGGTGGATTAAAACCTTGCCCTTGCCCCACACCTGCTATAGTGATAACCTTGAATTTTGGTAAAAAACACATATGGCACATCTGCTCAAATTGTTATGGAACAAATAATACAGCACTTTTAGCACCACAAAACCGACTTACAATAAACTATGTCAAAAAAACTCAATTATAAAGCAAATTAAAATGTAGTAACTAGAAAAATCTTGTTGACAGTGTCGATCTTCTTTTTCCCTTTCCATTCCATTGTATCGGGCAAAAAACATCCTTTATGTTAAACTTAATTGAAGACTTCTGTTTACAAAAAGGACTTGGTCCAACCAACAAAAGGTATCGTTACTGAAAGTGTGCGCTCGAGACAACAGTCGATCTTAAGCTATGTGAAGTTAGGAGGTTAACCGCGCCACACAGACCTAGTTAGACGACATAACAGCGACAGGGCGACATCGCTGGGGCACATATGAGCTCCGGGGCTCCGACAAATCAGCAGAAAGAGCAGCAGCCAAGCACCAGCAAACCCAGCAGCAGCTTCAGCAGCAGCAGCAGCAGCACCACCAAAAGTCGTAAAGCCGCGTATATCGCGGCCTGTTGGAGTTCGCGCAGTCTTATTCCCGCTCGAACGTTGCAAAAGGTAACACGCGCTAATAGTCGACACTCGACCGTTAAAAGTTCTCGCGGGCACATAGGTTTCCTTTCGGTTTGCGGCAAGTGACCCACTAACTGAAATTTTTCTGTTTTGATTTTTTGCCTTCTGCGTTCTTGCCATACTCTCTTGCCGTGAAAAATTCTTTTTGACCAGTGATATAAACAGACTATATCCGGACGAGCTAAATATCTTAAAAACCGTCTCCGTTTATTACTGACCTCAAGGTGTGCCGTTGCTTTCTTTTAGTCAAGTTGAAAAAGTATCACAAGTGAACCCCAAAGTGCTCTGCTCAGGTGTGATTTGAATTTGTTCTTGAGGCGGTTGTTACAGAAGTTGCCATCACGACGCTCACCATGGAAGAAAATAAAGGTTTGTTTTTTCCAACTTCTGCTACTTATTTTGATTGCTAAAAGGAGAAATCTTTGCGTTTTCACCTTATTACTGCATCACTGCATTCATATGTTCTTCTTCTTCTTCTTTTGGTCGAGTGATTTCGCTGCACCTTGAAAGATGAGATTATTCGACATAAGCAATAAAATCGACCGACAATAATTGTAAAAACCTTTTCGCTGAATTAAAAGGACATAAAGTGGTCAATTTAGTTAAAACATTGGCAGCTACTCCCATAGGGATTATATTTTAGTGATATGAGATCCTTACACACTTTTATGAGTTTATGTTTTTTTGTTTAATGTTTACTTTTAACGATCATTGAGAAAATTACGGAATTAGACAATGCAACCGTTTGATTAACATCGGCTCTCCATTCAATATAAAACCGTGAGAAACTCATCAAACTACTTAATTAAAGTGATCCACTATTGCTCCCTTGACTCTGTGCTATTCACATGAACGCAATTTCGCTAAAAAGTTCGCGCTCGTGCCCGATGTGACGCAGATTCGTCAACAACTACTTATATTTCCGGTGGATAAAAATGTCATGCCACCCACAAGGAATCGATTGAGGGTTCCTCATTTCCGGTTCCTAAATATACAGATTAAATCTTTTGCTGTTTTACCCTTCTATCACTCTTCGCTCAAGGTCAACTATGTACGAAAAATTTCGTCTCCAAGTTGCGTGCCATCCGATTTCCCGTGGAGTTTTATTTCTGTTCATTTTGCTATTTTAATTAGGCAAACTTCTACCGAATTTCTCCTAGAAATATTAAGGAAATTGCTATATGCTAAGTAGGGATTTCATTGGGAACTTGGATTTTTATGAGATACTTCTGAAGCGTACTCAGTTTTCTTCTGTTTTATTAAGAACGAAATTATTCAAGACTTTAATGTACATATTCCTTCAACCTTAATTTTTTGAGTTCAGTGTTCAAGGCTAAGAAACGAAACAAATAACGAACGAAATATCGTTTTCTACCTGATTGTCTTTCAGTTTGTCATGAAATAATTTACATATCTAATATCCCCAAGAGTGCATATACATATGTATCGATTTACTAACTCTTTTGAGACCGACCATAAGCACTTGTGTGTAATATCTAACTAAAACGTTTGTCATTTTTGCAAAAGAAATTTTTTCATACTTAAAAATAATTGGCGTTATTTAAATGCTTTTCAAAGCAAACGGTTAGTTGAGTTCAAATGAATGATATTTTAAAGGACATAGTAACTTTCCTAAATCAACAGGTTTTTATTATTACTTTAAAGTAAAAAGTAAAGGCTAATTCCTGAGAATTTCAAACTACCATATCATTATCCACATATTTATTTTAAAACTTAGAATTTGCAATTTTTTACATATTTTTGATGAATGATCTTGTTCCAAATGTAATACTTAAGAGAAACCCTTTTCATCACTAGTGTAATAATTCATAAATAGATTTGCCAACAGACCATTCCTGTTCCTGTCTGTATTTCTCCACGAACTATTGAAATATTTAGGGATAACAATACTTAACTGAGTCCAAGAACTATTGATCTGATTTGGATCGTGCGGAAAGCCTTTTTTTAAATAATACGATGTTCCATTAAGCACACTATTATTAAACTAATAATGCTCACTGTATAGACGAAAATATATAATTTATTTAAACACTAAACTAAACTTCCCATATTTATCGAATATTCAATTTCACGCTTTAAAAGCATTTCAAACCAGCTCAACTTGCTAACTTTCAAATTCCTAGACTCAAGGGAATGTGGAATGCATATCTTTTCCAGAAGTAAGAAAATATATCTCCAGAAGATTTCTTTATTTTTTATTTAAGAGTGGATTTAAGGAAAATGTGCGAAATTATTTTTTGATCTACAATTTCTCCCGTTTTTAACTTTATCGAGCTGTTAGATATATGATCAATAGTATAAAGATAGATAAAGAGTTCCTTAAAGAAGTCTATATCCTACTACTTTTATTTATAAAGTTTAAAAAAATTTTTTTCCCAAAAAAAAAGTAAAATCTTAAGCTAATTAGTTCATTTTACTTTTTTCAAGGTGATGATTAGTGGCATTTTAATTCTATAATCTTTCGAAATAATTAAGATAATAAGGACTAATGTACAGTATCGAAAGTATGTAATACTATATGATTCAGAAAGTATGAATCACTTCCGATTTCTACAATCCTACAAGATTTTTAATTTTTAAAATAGCACTAATCGTTTAAAAATATTTCCGAGAAAAAACAAAATATTTACTATCATAAATTAAAGTGGGAAGTGCTTCTACTTAAGTACATATTTATGTGTATACCTAATTAAATTTACACTTGCTAAAGTAAACGACTAGGTGCTGTGCGCAATTGAACTACATATAAAAAAAGAGCTTTTAATAGAGTACTTTATTTAGTATGTAATATTGGCTATATCTATGTTTCGGGATTTTCCTTTAATTTTTATAATGTATAATATAAGCATGTACCATGCATTTTCAGCTCTTCTTCGATTTTTTCAGCTTAAATTGGAATTTAAAGCTCTTTAATCATTTTTTTACAAGCAGAATAGATTCGAAAATAATTAGCTTAAAAAACTAAAATATAAAGCTAAGTAAAAATTAGCTATTTATATTGTATCTGATTTAAATGTTACAGAATGTTTGATTATTAAAACATAAACTGGAGTTTTATAAAAAACAAAATTAATTTACGAAATTTTCAAATTGTCTTCTAAAGTATCTATGCATAAAAAAGGTAAAAATATTTTAAGAACAAGTAAATATAATCCGAACGAAATTCATTTATTTCTTAACCTTAATTTTTTCCGGAGGTAAATCTTTATTGGCCTCATTTTCAACTTTTGAGCTTAGCCTGATTGCCAATATGCTACTGTTGCCTACTAATCCATGCTAAAAAGCAATGCTGTGATTATACCATAAATTAAACTTTACAACATAATAACTGCGATAATCATGTTATAAGTATTGCCGACTCGCAATAACATAAACGCCAATAAAATGAAATAAATGATAAGTTTAACGCAAAGATATAAAATATAAGATTTCCAAACATTTTATAGTTCATATTAAGGGGGGGGTAAGGTTTTGAGCATGAAAAAGAAACACTTTTTTTGCGATTTTTTTTTAGAAATATGGTTTGAGCAAATTTATTGAAATCTTTTGTGTATTATTAAGTATGATTTCAGCAATACTCAGTAATTTTTTTATGCGAAAATATCGACAGACAAGCCGGTGACTGAACTTTTTTAAAACCACTTTTTAAAAGTCCGTGTACACTGCTATTTAAAAACTACATTACTGATTCATTTCAAACTTGGTACACAGTTTCTATATATAAAATACCTCCCCCCTACGTTGAGTTTTAAATTTTTTTTTTACATTAAGGGGGGTTTCCACTTACAAAATGACGAAATTTTTCGTAAAAAATAGCAGTTTTTACTTTAAAAGACCACCAAAAATTTATAAATGAAAAAAATAATAATCAGAGAACCTAGGGGGGAGGATTAAATGATACTCTGACTAAATTTTAAAGGTTTTTAATTTCGGATAATTTCCAGCTGAGATACAGTGTACACCGCAAATCGTCTCTTTCTAAAGACGTTCTTGGAAAAGCTCCGTTACCAGCTTGTTTGTCGATATTTTCGAATAAAAAAATTACTGAGTATTATCGACATCATACTTAATAATGTACAAAAGGTTTCAGTAACTTTGCTCAATCCATATTTCTAAAAAAAAATCGGAAAGAAAAGTGTTTTTTTCACGCTGAAACCCTTACCCCCCCTTAACGCGAGATAACCTAAACCTTTTACTTATATATATCTACATATTTATATATGAGTAATAATTTTGAAATGTGTAGTCACTATATGATGAATCCGAATAAAGAATGATCTACTTAAATAAATCACAATAAGGAAGAAATAGAGTTTTCTTTAAATGGTAAGAATTTTTATAAAGTGCTTCTAATTACTTACATAGTTCCAACTTAAAAAAATCACTAGATATATTTTAAAGTTCAATTGAGGTCACCACTTAAGACATATATATGTATAATAATAAAAAATAAATGAAGCAAACAGTGAAATATCTTCCGAGGAACCAAATCGAATGAAATATATGTCAGTGTTCTTGCTGTACAATTATTAATATTGGCATTGACTGAGCACGTGAGAGGGTTTAATTGTCAACCCGAACAGACATAAAATTTATGAATATTAAAGTAACTTTTAAGAGGTTTGCTTTTTTATTTTACCTGGGCAGAGCGTAATTTTCAAGTTTTAATATATTCTACCTGTGTCTTTAACCACGAAATAAAATAAAGTTTTACACTCAAACAACAAAACAGGTTTGAATACCTTTTAGTACAATAAAATAAAATACTAGCATTTCGCATCGGCGAACATCTGCAAAAATTATTGTGGAAAAAAAAGAGATAAACTTGCAGTCCAGATACAAGTAATTAGGATAATATTAATAATCACAAAGAAATAGAATTGAATAAAAATATTGTCTTTGCGAAAAGTTAAAAGAAAAAAATACAGTTTTTCTCAAAAGTCGAAAATAAAAGTATAGGTTTGCTTCCTCATTTTTTTTTTTTCTTAACTAACTAGACATTCTGTTCTTACTTAAACTAACTAGATATTCCTATTTGTTTATTTGTTAAAGTTAACACCAGTAGTAGCCCTGAAGTTTTTTCTGACAAAATATTTTACAATACCGAGTTAAGGATCAGATCACAAAGGTAGATTTTAACACTAGATCAATTTGAGGGGTTTGAGTTTTCGAAGCGAAACTTAGAGAAGTCGTATTTATTAATTTTTAGTGAAATTATAATTAATATTAATATTATAATAGTACGTTATGTTCTTGTAAATTGCTTACCTCTCAAACCCTTTATTTCGAACGAGAATATATTCAAAACTAATATTTTCGGAATCCCTATTGAATTGAAACAAAAATACTAGATTAGAGAATCGTGTTCATCGAAGTTGACTTATGGCTCGGGTTTTATAACAATAATTTGGGTTAAAGAACATTTTTTCACACGTTATGAAAGTCGAAAAAATTATTGGGGATAATAAAAGAAATTCATTGATTGGAACGTACATACATGGAATCACAGTTTATTGAAAATCTGATTAAGCCATTTCTTTTTTTATCTAAATATGTCATCTGCAGTCCTCAAAGCTTCTGAAAATTAAAAGAATCCCACAAAGAGGCAAGAAAACCAAAGGGCGTTGACAGGACAAATGGTAATTTTATTGACAGAGACCGTAACGAGTAACAAGACGACTCGTTATTTCATTACAAACAGCTAAAGCTAAAAAGAAGCACGCAGCGCAGACTATGGGGAGCGAAAATAAATATGAACGTAACCCCCGCCCACCCATTTACATAGCGCATTTTATCGAAAAAACAGTATACGTCAATGTCCTTAACCTTCTGGTAAACAACAATTCCATCCCTCTCTGTCCCTAAAACGAAATGCGCAAAGACAATTTTGCGATGATGATCCACTTGTTCCAGTTTTTCAGTTAAATCGACGCCTCGAGAGATCCTAGCAAGCGTTTAAAAGGCGGGCACTGGAACGTACTTGAAACGCTTAGCTTTACCATTCTAATCGCAAAATCAGCTTTCGTTCCTTTCGACCTTGCAACAATACTATATACCCAACCGAAGTCACACGATTTATAATTTTCCCTGCGTTTGCATTACGTAATCTTTTTGCAGATTTTCTAGGGGCGATAAAGTAAACTGGCCGCTTTGTTGTGAATTTAAAACGCGCAAGTAACGTCCAGTTTCCCGCCAAAAAATTAAACAAATGATGATGATGTTCGTGGCCGTGTTGCGGAAGTTTTAAGAAAATCAATAGCTGAGATTTATCGCTGCTACACATGACTCCGCACCATAGACGCCTCAACTAAGCACCTCAAGCTGGCCACAGTAAATTTGTGGAAAGTGTGGCAAATTGTTCTATTTTTAAATTTTAGGACTATTTTACTCAGCGGTATGGTTTTCAATTCGATTTGATTTTGAAGGCTGATTAAGGGAATACTAAATGATTCACTTTTTCTTAATATTGGTTACTTTGCGTCACTGGATTTTGTTATTTCATTATTAATGTGAAGGACTGAGGCCGCTTTCGAATTCGCATGCACTTGCATTTTTCATTAACTCTTCGCACCGCACTTGCTCTTGTTACTTAATTTACTTACTTAATTTTCTTTCTTACCAATAATTTCTTTCTTAATCTTAGCAATAATTTCTTTCTTAATGGTCAAAAGGTGGTAATAATTGTTGCAAATAGCGAACAGAATATCTAAGGAATTTATTTTTAGTGCACTTTGTAGAACACTTCAAGTTTGATAGATGAATATGTGCTATTGCAAAGCAACCTACATATACATATTTTCGAACGCCCTAGGCACTATTTTGATACAATTTCGATAAGATACCACAAACAGTTTGAGATATATTATAGGTGAGGACTTGTTTCCCAAGAGAATACAAGAAGTACAAAGTATTATATATTATAGCCAACTATAATTTTCTTAAGCATTCACGTAGAAGAATTTCTCTCATTTATATTGAAATTCAATGAAAAATGAGAAAAATATTTTCATTAATAGTTGTCGAATACGAGAATCTTACCAGTGGCTAGTTAACTTAACCAAGTCTATTGTAATTTCGATTCACAAAGTGGAATTTAAGCAATAATTAATTATCACCTCGCATTTGTTCTACACCGAATTGCTTAAAATATTGCATCAATTCTAAATATTATGCACAAGTTGTGTTGCCACAACTTATATCATTTTTAAGATAATCCGTCATGAATTAGAGAGGTTCCACCTAAAATTTCTGAAAATGAGACTGACTGTAGACTTTCAGTAACATTTGAAGCGCCTTAACTTATTTATGCCAGATTATCTAAAAAGACTAGGAGTAGGATAAAGAACTCGCATAAAGGGTATATCTTATTAGTATTGAATAATGTGTAAATTAAGCTGGTATATTACGTTACAGGCTAGTTACAGAGTGAATAAAAAAATACCTAAAATTGCTTAAAACCTCTTATATAAAATATTAGAAAGATAGACAGAAAATTTTGGAATTCTTCGTAATATTTTAACTACACTCAACTCTTTTTTCACGCGATTTTGAAATAGCACGGTCCAAGAGAAGAAACCGTCTCTCTTTTTATGTAAGCATAGTTTATGCATTCTATCAAGATTTGGCAGTTTTCATGAAAAGCCTACAAGTAAAAGTGCATTTTAAAATGTTATTATTGGACGTAAATCTTTATTGTATTCAGGATCGGCGAATGTACCAGATCGTTCTAGTAATTTTGAGTGATCTCACCCAAAATTATATCATTGTTATTATTATATTTTTTTTTATTTAAAGTTTTTTATTCTTGCTTTTCACAATATGTTACTAATTTTAATTTAATTGATTTTAAAGCTTTTTTTTTGTATTTTATTAATAGACCCGTATGTATGTACCATATATCTCAGGCAGAACTTATACAATTACCCTTTTTACCAGATTTTTGTATACGGTTTTTTCCAATTAAGTATGATTCTTTATTTGATTTAACACTGTTTTTTTGATAACATGGAATACTATCTTTTATAAATAAATAAGTTCTTCGGAAAACCGTGTAAAAAAAAGATAGTAAGATATCTATATATGGCAAAGAGATATGTGTCCGGCATAATAATATGTGAGTATTTTCTTGTCTACACACATAGCTTTTAAACAATTTGTTATGTCTGCCTACCGACAGTAAATTACTACCCAGCATATTTTTTCTACACTAATAGTGGTAAAGGGAGGCATAAACTATCGTCTATTTGTTGAAATAAAGTGCTCTTAAGTCCAAAAGTAACAACTTAATCGCTTATCTCTGTACTCTTTCAACTCTCCAGATTTAAGTAGAAAGAAACTTTCTGAAACTTGTTAATTGCCTAAATACCCTGCAATCGACCGTGCTAAATTTTACTTAAGCAGCCGTTGACGAAAGAAAAAGTGGGAAAATAAAAAGCGTAATTGTGGTAAGATTTGCGTTCCTAATTGATTCAGCATAGGTTTTTTAAGCGCATGCAATTAATACCTACGCAAGCCGCACGTACCATATCTATTAAGTATTGTTAGTAGAAATTACACACTATAAAATCATCGCGATTTTCGCAAGAAATCCAAAAAATTCTTCTATAATCTAGCGAAACGTAAGATAAAAAGAAAATCTCGTCTGCAGCCTGCAAGAACGAAATTCGTGCAAAAGGTGTAATTACTGCAGCCTGTGGTTTCCCATTAACTGGATAATTAATCACCACAGCTTTCAGTGATATACCAGTCCAAGTACGCTTCAGACGAGTCTCGTAGCGGCATAAATCGCGACTTACGACGCTTCTAAAGTTACCTTTAATTTCTCCACGTTTTATATCAGTGGGAATATTCTCAAAGACGCAATTTTTTCGCTGAATAGAGCAAATTTGCGGTCGGGGTATCGGGAACAAACTGGAAACTCTTGAATTTATTTAAAGTCTTCCTCAGCAGCTTCATAAAAATTAAAAATCTTTTGTCAGAGGGAAGCAGTAATTTTCATAAATTTAGTAGTCGTCTTGCGTACGCCTTTCAGAAATACGGGCGCATGGGTCGTGTCAAACAATAATACATATAAAAAAAACAAAATATTTCCGTATCGTTAGCAGGTCGTTTTTATTTCATCTTTAAATGACATGGTATCTGCTCTTCTATTTTTCAATTTTTTCTTTTTTTCTTAATTATAAAAAACACGTCCAGAAGGCAGGAGTGTTATATTTACACCATAACGTTATGAATTTAAAAATTTTCCTGATCACTGATGTGGACTTAATTGCGAATGTTTACCTTAATCCGAGGTTGTTCTATTTTTGGACTTATACTGTATATACATATATCTTTTTGGGAATTGTTCATTCACTTTAAGACAATTGCCTTAAGTGGCGGTACGTTAATAAACAGAATTATAATAGCAGATAACCTTCGAAATTGCTTCATTCAGAATGTCTTATTACTGTAATCAAGCACCTCATTATTTTAAACTGATTCTTATTTTTTTTTTCTGGGAAATCCATTGTCACAATAATTAAGAAGGAATAGAAATTGCTTAT
Source organism: Dysmachus trigonus (assembly GCA_949715965.1). NCBI lineage: Eukaryota > Metazoa > Arthropoda > Insecta > Diptera > Asilidae > Dysmachus > Dysmachus trigonus. Next base: position 48,805,990 of record OX454319.1, on the reverse strand, counting down.
GTAATCCCAAAACGCAGTATACTCCATATTTTTCCAATAATGCGGATATTATAAGAATTGGCTTTAGTTAGACGAACACTATGTACAAAATGTGTTAAAATGTCCTATATTGTTTGGAAACTAATATTTAACTTTCACTACACCTTCAAAACTCGTTATAGTGTGGGTTTCTTTTTAAATTGTTTAATTGTTTAATTTAGTGTGCGATATTTTTGAAAAAGCACATGGTCGAAAATTTGAGAATAGTTTTTAATCTTTATTAAGCATTAAAGCAATTTATTGTGCGGCTGCAGATTACTAAAAAATTAAATTAAAGTGGGGTTGAACATTAATGTATTAAACGTAGTGAGATTCGATTTTATATGCTTTCAATATTGAAATTAAACTATTAAACGCAGGAAGATTTGATTTAAATATACATTTAATTTAAAAATTCGATTGAATCCCGATTGAATTTAGTAAATTTTGTGCATCATTTGACAAGAATATAAATTCTTCTAACTCTAAAAACTAAACTATTACGATTACAACACGTAGGTAGTGTAACAGCATCATTGTGTGTAAAAACTAATTATTACTTTTTGTATGAGGTTTATTAAACAGAACTATTAAATGAGAATTTAAATTGCTTTGCTAACAATGAAATTAGTTTTAATAATTGGCAGTATAAACAACTTTAAACTGCTGGACTTAGCTTTTAATTCTAAGGAACTAGTACTCCAAATCTTTATCTATTAAATTACAACCGAGTTTATGTATTTGCTTTTAATATATTTTTATTGATTTATCATAAAAATATGAATTTAAAAGTAATACTTTAGATATTAAACTTTTTAAATTGTAATACACACAAATCTTAAAAAGAAAATGTAATACATGTAAAATATTGCAATATATTATATAGTATTTTTGGTATGATCATATAAAGAATCCAAAAAAGTGTTAAATTTATTCCAAAATTTTCGTCCGTATACATTTAATATGAAGTTCGCTATAGATAAGATACAAAAAGTAATACAAGCAAAACAACAACAAATCTGTCATCTTTGTTCTTAATGCACTAATTTCAGTCAAGTTTACTTGAATAAATAAATTACATTATGGCAAGAAAACGTTTTCAATAATGACATTCAGAAGAAGCACTTCGAAATGACGTAATAAATAAATTAACTACTATATCTACTATTCTGCCGAAAAAGGTAATGTTCTTTAAAACCACTTTCAGTTTTAATAATTTTCCATTGCATTAAAAGCATTTATATTATTAATTTGTTTATGTAATAGCCCACGCCAAGACGTCATTACGTATATTTAACAATGACTCGTAGCTGTAACAAAATTGCGTTTTCATACCATCACATTATAGCATCAAATGAATAAATACATTAAATTGCCGCAATAGGTTGTATATTGTCAGATAAAAATGCATCATTATTTTGCACAATCTTTCTTTCCGACAAATTGATCCGGCTAGTGAATAACCTTAATAAAATGAGCCCGATACAGTCAAAAGCCGCCAGTGCATCCATCAGTCGGATAAGCACGTGATACAGAGGTGTTTTCGTAATTTATTTATTAACTTGAAATATTTTTTTATTATGCAAAACTATCGCTGAGGGCACAAAGTTCACTAGAGCCCCGTAGACTATACATATGCAAGAATGACCAAATCGGAAGAGCTTATGAAAATTTTCACCCGCTAACTCAGATTCGCACCATGAATTATTAATCAACTCTAACTATAAAGTTGATTTTTCCTCCATTTTGATGGAAACGAAAAATGTTAACAACTTGAGACCAAGGTCAACGGTATAAAAAATCGAAAGGGGACCAAAATATATTGAAAATTTCGAAAATGTTTAGGTCAAAAAAGTAGAAAATTGGAATGCTTCACGGTGAAAGTTGTTTGGCCGGGAAATGCATTTTTTTCTGGGGGATTCAAGTTGTCCAGCCAACTTCAGAAAATGAAGAGAAGCGCATTTCGACAAAAAAAAAAAACCGAATGCAATTATTGGGCAGTAAAACGGCGGAACCATCTGACCGCAGAAGTTTGAGTTATTGAGGCACCGGAAAAGAAAGGCCCGAACAGCATAATGGGGCAGGATGGAATAATGAAAGTGAATTGGCGCTTTCACACGAGAATAGACAGATAGATAGATAGATACATGCGATTTCTATCTTAAGATACATAAGTATCTTTCACGGATCGATTAATTCGAAATTCCTTGGTATACAAAAGCAAAGCGGCTGCATTTCATTAAAACCGGGCAGGTCATTCGCGATGTCAATGCCCACATTTCTCTGACGGTTGATGGACACCGGACACTCCGTAGAATGACTGTCCACTACACCACTGACCGCTTTTTTTCGGATTTTGTTTCACCTGACAGCGATTTAAACTTCTTGGCTACACCTCTGCCGAGTATGGAGATTTGGTCCATATCTGGGTCAGCGCTTCGATTAAGTTGCGCTTCTCGGCAAGCGGACCTGTAGGTCTCCGCGGTGGCGTGACATGCCCAACCAGACTTTGATGCTTTTACTATAGAGATATATACGCGGAATTTCATTGGATTCGAATGAAAATTGAATAAAAAAAGGAAACAATAAAATATTACGATGAGGTACACGGCCAGCACGGCCGCTTCCGAGGTGAATGTCTTTAGCTATTTTGTTTGTTTTGGAGGAAATACGCGAAGATGGCTCAGCAGGCAGCACTGCACGTTTTTCAGTGTTTTGTTGTTATATTATTATTGGAAAAATTATACGCTTCGATGCGACTTGATTATACTCGACGGGGTATGCAATTTTCAATCAATTTGACTCACTTGATAGGTTCAAAATGTTTCAAAGTAGGAAACGTTGAAGAGGTAGCAATTATCATCGCAAAAAATGCGGTAATTTTTGCTAATGATTCAAGGTTGGTCTATTTTAGTGAGAATACCACCTTTCGAACATTGGACCTGATTTATGAGAAATCCCAGCATAGAATATTGTAGAGATATGTCATGAGAGTATACCGCAACAAGGCCAAATTAATAAATAATCTTGTTGTAAAATGTCTGGTAAAATGTACGTTTAACGTAATTCGGGGTTAACCTGTTCTAATCCATTAAAAGAACTACAAAAATTTAAGACCGGATAGGCGCCCCAGGATAATGTCAGAAACTAGAATCGAAACTTTTCAGAAATATTTATATATATATATATATATACATATATCTTATAAACATATCGATGAAATATTACATTCCTACCATTAGTTTTGAAACCTTTAACAACGAATGCCGGAAACGTACTAATCAAGTAATTTTATATCCTTTTATTCATCATTTGTTTGATTTTTTCTTTTTATTTTGTTACATTAATTCCATGAAAACTTGTCTTTTATTGCCACCTATAAAGTTATAATGACAAAAGAAGGAAGTTTAGGTGATTAATTTAGGTAGGCTCTTGGACGTTTTTTTCCATCTTGATTATAACCTTCACCCTTTAAATAGAAATGACGTATTTATAAAAAGAATATTATACCGCCTGATATAATACTTACTTATTTTAAATGCAAAGATCACCTGACCCTTGTTCGACGTTATCCTGTAATCCACATTTTTCGAAGAAAGGAAAATTTTCGACGATATCTACTATCTAGATAGTGAGAATAGTTAGATCTAGATGGATAGAATATTAGGAAAAGTGAAAAAAAAAAATTTTAAGATGTATACCATAAATCATTACCCACTCCAGCTACTTAATAAATGTTGCTAATTTTATAATGTTAGGCTGTTATAACATCTAAAGGGTGTTTTTTTGGCACACATATAGAACTTCCTATAGGGATATGTATATTTATATTTATATTTATATTTATATTTATATTTATATTTATATTTATATTTATATTTATATTTATATTTATATTTATATTTATATTTATATTTATTTATTTATTCACGGGTGTTCACCCAGTAATTAATTTACATGGAGATACATTATATAGATGACTGAAGTAAAGATAAATCGCCTACCTCTTAGCAAAATTACAAAAATCCTATGACATACGATAATAATAGTGAATTCATTTGTGAATATGATGATTACTCTGAAGCAAGATTTGGTTAGTTATCACATAAACAATCGTTAAAATAGAACATCTAAAAATAGAATTATGCACTGCACTATTTGATTAAACCGTATCAACTATATAAAAATTCAGCGTGATAAAGAACAATACATATATAAAAATCGACTACCGTACCCATGACATGACTTATTTATATGGAAAGAAAAGAGAAAATGCTCAATAGAGCTATAACAACAAAATAATGGGTACAATTGAGCATTAGTTTAAGATGCGCCTGAGAGATTTCCTAAAGTATGCTTCTGATATACCGAAGAACTCTAATCCCGAGAGAGAGTTAGCAAATGCGGAAAGCCGATTAAAAGTGTTCTGCTCACCCAAAGAGGTTCTGTATGCTCGAACATTGAAAATTCGATTGCTCCTGGTTCTTAATGACCTTGAAGGGGCATCAAAACCCAGCAATCTACGGACTTCCGAAGATTCAATTACCCCATTTATGATTTTAAACAAAAAAACCATGTCGCTTGCAACACGACGTACTTCAAGCGAAGGTATGTTGGCTCTAGCCTGCCAGTAGGTAAAGTCATGATCAAAGGGGTGCATAGGCTCACCCGTTCTGTACGCTAGCTGTCGAAGAAACCTATGTTGGACTTTCTCGATTTTATATCGATCTGCAATTGTATTTGGAGACCAAATCACTGAAGCATATTCCAAGTGCGGGCGAACTAAGGTAGTATAAAGATAACGATAAGTGTCGACTGAAAAATTACGAGAATTTCTGTTAATAAACCCTAGGGAACGATAAGCCTTCTGGACTATGACATCAATGTGCTTAGTAAAACTGAATTGGGAGTTAAAAACTACTCCGAGATCAACTACTTCAGATACGGATTCAAGTACAGTGTTATTTAAAAAATATTGAAAATTCAACGGTGCACGCATGCGAGATATTTGTGTTCAGTAAGTAATCATGAATAGACTCTTGGGGAACAGTTACAAATTATCTAAATTTATTTTAAAAACCGGGCGTCCATTTGCATGAAATTATAGACGACTTGGTGCTTTTTATGGTACACATAATCATCGCTCATTTTTGACTTAATGGGTTTTTTAATAAGTAAAATTATTAATGAGATCAATTCAAAAGAGACTCTAAAGAGCCAATTACATTCAGAAAAAATCACTGTTTGGTTTACAGTCAGCTGGTATCATTAGTCCTTATTTCTTTAAAAATAAGGCAGAAACTGGCGTTGAGGTCAATAGAGGTCGTTGCCGAACCATGATCAATGAATATTTCTTCGAAAATATGAATGACATTGATCCTGGCGAGTTGTGGTCTCAACAGGATGATGCTATGTGCCAGACGGAGACACAAACCATCGATTTATTGAAATCACGATTTAGTGATAAAGTGATTTCGAGACATGGCCCTGTAAATTGGCCTCCAAGGTCGTGTGATCGACACCTTTCGACTATTTCCTATGGGGTTACGTGAAGTCACTGGCTTATGCTGATTAACCAGCTACAATTGATAACTTGAAAGCTAACATTTTTATTGTTATTCGTGACCTAAAATTGGACTGACAGAATGTACTTCATCGAAAACAGTCGCTGTGGCCATATGCCCAAAGTCATTTTTAAATATTAATGTCATGAATATGTCTTTCGAATAAGAAAAAATTTATCAAAAGTTAACTCTTTGCGTTATTTTTTCAATTTAAAGTTCTATCGAGCTTGAAAAACATCTTTTATAACATGTTTTCATGCGAATTTTTTTAAAATATATTTTCGTGACTCCCACGATTTAAAATGCCAACATCATCAATATCATGTCTTATGATTTACTTTCAAATATTATTTTCTCTTGCTACTTAACAAATTCTTTAAACAAATACCAGTATAGGAAAATAGCAATCTTCAGAAAAAACCTTCATCACTTAAAAATTGCTGGACACTAAATTTCACAGAAACCCAATAAATTTTGAGCGCTATAGGTGTTGTAAGTGGAGAAAACACAAATCGTTTTGTACTATTAAAAGAAATTTAATAAGGCATAGTTGAAAACCTAACCACATGAGACGGCGAAGAAAACTCTACAATAATAAGGTAGTCTGCTATTGAATTTTAAGCGGAAATATAAACAGACATTGAATTTATAATAAATAGAAATATAGAAATAATGAAACTTAAGAATTTAGCATAATTCCTCTCAAATTTTCCATCTTTATAAATAAGCTCAACAAAGTAGTAGTTGTATTAGTAGAATATTGTGAAGTTATATTTCAGTAGTGATTTTAAACCACTTTTGTTGTGATTTTTAAAATTAATGATATATCAAATATTACGAAGAGATGTTATTTGTTTTACAAGATATCGTAAATATAACCACTTCTTCAATAAAACTGCTAATACTGCTAAATGGTTGCAATTCTGGCTATCTGGTTAAGTAAAAGAGCACACAATTTACATTTCGGGGGAGTAATTTTACGTATAGCTTAACGTTATTTGTGCCACAAAGCACAGGATTGAAAAATTATTTAAAAAAACATTTTGTGCTTATGATTATCATAGTAACCTTTCCTAGATGGTGTTGTAATTTTTCTTACAAAATTTTTCCGCTGCAGAACTAAAGGGAAGGACTAATATTTGTTGTTGTCATAATCCATAGCTAATAAACAAGTTAAAAAATTATTTTAATATTCCCTTTTCCTGAATTTCTTAATTCCCATAGAATTAACTTTAAAAAAAATACGTAGACATTTATGTAGTATATACCTACAACTAATTTATACTTAGAACTTACATATGTATGAGTCCTTTCGGCCTTACGTCACAGTCCCTATGTAAATCGTGACAAAACTAAACAAATGAAATCAAATAAAACTCAAGTAAGATTTTATCAGGCAGGGATATTAAAATCAAATATTAACAAACTCCCCAGAGAGTATACCTCCAAATCATGAATGTTTTGTTTTAGACTGATGTTCATCACGCAAATTTCCATGACTGTAAATATCACGGAAAGCATTGTATATTTTAAAAATGTATACAATTAAGAGATTATCGCTAAAACAATCATAAAAAGGACTTTGTGCTAAAAATTGTGGTCTATTATACAAAAAGGACAACAAATTAAAACAACCATTGGTACCCGACAAGGTCCTTATGGAAAAACAGCTAGCAATTATTTCCAGATACTATCGCTAATTATAAGAGCCTAAACAATCCCATTATACTAACACACGTTATATATAAACTCTAGCTTTAACTTAAAAAAGATAAATATGACCTGCCTTAATCGTTGCACAGACTCTTCAGATACTTTACACAATCTCATAAAATAAGTGCTGTATGGCCTGTTCAGATGACATGTTATCACATATAAGATAAATACACCCAAATTTCATATAAGACCTTGGCGCCACCTGAAAAGCTATCTATTTGGCAATGTTAAAGTTATCTCAAACAAAAATTGTTTACTTTTCTTTTACGATATGACTTCTGTGCGAAAGAGCGTACAATTTATTTTACCACGCTTCAAGTAGAAAATCCAAAATAGTAAACTCACGAGACTTGACCAAACTTTGATTTGACCGTAAAAATGTCGAACCCTTTTCGGTCTATATCGTATAGCCTAAAAAAGGCTGAATAACTAAGTACGGATACGCCTATTAATTAGCCTCAGACGGCTAGTTTCACCAGTTCGTAGTTGGTCCGATCAACCCATTCGGACAGGCCGCGATAATACGACGATTATCGTCTATAGCAGATACTCAATCTGAAGTGAGACAAGCTAATAATATTTCTGTTATCACTAATTAGTACTCAATGGTACACAATCAGATATGCCTTCATAACACACAATACCTCCAATTATATCGGGGGAGTAAAAGCTCCCCTCAATGAAATGGATCGCCAGGTAATTCAGATGTGTTTTGCCAGTCGCGCGATTTAGTTCGTTTCGCGAAAAATTTTTTTTTTTTTTGTTGTGGTTGCTGCCTGAGTGCACCTGTATACCTGAATCCGCGCATAAGAAGTGAAATTATTTCGAGTGGATCAAAAATGATTTTCTCAGTGGAGGACACCAATGAGAGTAATTATTAATTTCTTTTATGCAATCGGACCTCGTTTCTGCGTTCTGCCAAGTAACACCTCGACCTTGCCTGCTACTTTTGGACCATTGCCTGGTTACAAGACGGTTGATTGAATCGGTTAAGGTTTTCTAGAAAGAGTTTGTAATCAATAATTTGCTGACTGGGAAATTTTAAATCGGTGCTGTAAAAAGTGATAGCTTAGTTAGACCGTTAATTACTTTCCTCTGAGAGAAAACGGAGAAAAAAACATATTACGAACCACAAAACATTGATTGGAATGCAGACCTTTGTAATAAGATATTTTTTACGTGGCGCTACTGCGGAAGGCGGTGTAAATGTCTCGTATTAACCTTAATATGCATATCTTTAGAGATTCTTTTAGAAAAAATTATCTAAATGCCGGAATCCGAAATATTGTTTCTTCTATTTTTAATTAATACTAGTTAAATATATACATCTAATCTATACCAACTCATTTATGATATACATATCTCTCTCTGTTGTTATATACATTCAGAAAAATTCGCTATTTAAATATTTACCCAGCTGAATTTTTCAGTATAAAAAATCTTGTGAAGGTAGATCTTTAAGAAGGTTTTATTATATTAGTAGTTTCGCTTTCCCGATCTTTGCGTGATTGAAATATTCAGTGTCGTAAGAACATGTAAAGTATCTCTAAAAGAAGTTTTTTGTACATTTATTTGAAACGCTTTATTTGATGACATTATTTTTCAAGAATAATTTGAAATCTCCAGACCATCTTCCAGTTCAAATTTTAAAATGTCAAGTGTAGCTCTAAAAATCAGAAGGGACCATTTCAAAATTGTTTGGTTAGCAACATAAGCTATATATTAATATGTTTATTCGGAAGCAAATAATAGGACATGACATTAATGTTAGTTCTCAAAACAGTGGACACCACTAGATTTTGGCAACTTTTAAAATGAAACTAAATGAGTGGAATGAAATGAAAACGTCGATTTTGGTGACATTTTTACTGATCTATAGAATAAAGTCATAGAAATGATATAATAATATAATAATAGAAATGATTATAATTTATATATGAATCTCCTACAACGTGATTTCGCTGCAACTCAGTTTAAGAAATGCGGAGATTCCTCTACAACGCGATTTCGTTACAATGCGATTAATGAAATACAATGCAATACAATCCTACAATGCGTGTGGAATTTTTATGGCTTATTGAGCTAAATTGTAGAAACAACTTCAAAGCCTCAAGAAATATCGATGTCAGCGATTTGGTGTTCTAGAACTTTTTGGAGAAAATTGAATTTCCTACAAGTTTGTCATTTATATTTTTTCTGTAGCTTTTGTAATTGTTATGTATATTCTGGCGGGGAATATACACAACGGGAGTTTACCGCTCCAGAGTCGTCCGGCTTGGTCCGGGCAGCCCAGATGATGTTGTGTGAGATCAACCGGGGGATGTAAAATATTAAAAGCCGGTTGATCGATGTTTAAGGTGTTTTATTAGTAACACACACCCATCACACATCACTGAGGCAGGTTGGGGCTGCCCGGCACTCAACTGTTTTTCCACTCGCGGTCTGGCGCTTGCGTCCGTGCGCGCTGCTTGTTCTTAATCGACTCTTTCCGTTAGATGTTAAAACGCGACTCAATTTTGTTTTACCGAGGGGACTTAAGGTTCCCTCGGTCGATCGATCGGAAAATTCCAGTCGATCGCTGGGTGGGCCCAAATTCTTGCACAGGTTGCGTGGTCAAGTACTTTTCAAGTGTTCTTGCCTTCGCAACCTGAGTCGTTTGTTGCTTTGGGTCATCCAGCCCAGACTTTTTGTGTTGCAATATCTTTGGGGTGAAGTGCCTTAAAATGCCTTTTGATTTAAATGCATTTTTAAAGTGCTTCACCCTAATTTATTGTTACCAACTGGTGCAATCCTTATATGGGACATTAACAATTCTTAGAAATGCCTTCTTTATTAAGAATTCATCTCTAAGATGTTTTTCCCCTGCACCGTTGGTAAAGAATTCTAATTTTACATATATTCGAAATATCGGGCTAATATGCCGATATTTCGTTATGCAACATTCCTTCCCCCCGCGAAAAAGAGGATTATTCTTTGAAGAGGAATAATTCTCGGGGTTGAAGGTGGCGGATAATTTTGTTTGAAAATATTGATTGATTAAACATAGAAAAAAATATTCGCTGTCAGTTGAGTGCCGTTTACAAAATGGATTTCTTAAGCCTATGGTATAATTGTTATGGTTAAAATGTTGCTTACAATAATAGTTTTAATCATTTTTGATAATATAATTTCTAAACTTATAGTAGTATACCTATTTCTGGATTTACATTTTGGTTGTACCTCCCTTTCTGATAACAATAAATTGAGATTAATTTTATTGACAAATTGCTTAAAAAAATTTTATTTTGTATAATTTATTTAAAAAAAAGTGGTATCTAGAAACACTTCATAAGTTAACCTATATATAAAAAGAATATATATATTATTTTACCCCTATATAAAAATATTAGTCTACCGCCTTACATTCTTGTTGGCCCTGACCTATCTTAAGTTTATTTTTATTTTTTCAATTCAAGGTTACTTTTCTAGTGGCTAATTGTCCCTGAACTAGAACAAAAGATATTAGCCTATAAGGTTATTATTTCTGGGGAGGTACGAATAAAAAGAAAAGACACATTGGCTGGGCGAGCGAATCTTTTAGTCGCGCTATTCGTTTTTGTTTCGGGTCGGGTTGCATTGCTGCTTATGCTGCAATTGCACCTAATTCGACGAAGTTGAATTGCTTCTTCTTAATTTTGTGATTTTTGTTTTATTGAACATATGGAAGACTTTTTTTTTCTTGTATTTAAGAAGTTTGAGTTTTGTGTTAATTTATTTATTGTTATTATTGTTCCAAAGAAAATGTTTTTTTTTTTGGGATTCAAATGCTTAGGGTTGCCGATCTTTTTGCGTCACTGCCCATACTTGAGCACTTGAGCTGATCGACGTGAAGTTAGAGAGTTCCTTGTTTTGGGAAGCTGAGCTGGGATTTTGAGGTTTGCGCTTTCGTAGCTATTTACAATTTTTACTTCGGGTGTTGTTTTGTGTTTATTTGTGGATGGCGGAGTTTTCTTACCTTTGATATTTACTGGTATAGGATAGAATATTTCTTCAGTTCTCAGGCCTTACGTTTTTCTTAAAAATATTAAGTAGGAGCAGCAGTAATTTTATAAACGTGCTCATATTTTGACTTTTTTTGTTTTGTTTGATTTGCTTATTTGTTCATCTTTTTGGATTAGCGTAGCCCTGCTGTGTAGTCTTTTGTTGGAACTAACTGAAGAGTTATGTTGGTTAGGACTACTGGGGAACCGCTAGCATTGAGGATACCAACGAGTACTTCGCTTGCATTTGGAGGGATGAGACTCTTTGCTAGGAAAACTCCATAGTTTACTTTTTGCGATAAACAGAGCCCTTTTTCCTGTAGTCTCAATGGAATGGCTACCAGTCTTTGAGCGCGGGTAGGTGTGCATGCGGATTCCACTAGGGTGATCCTATGCTGTATTCCTCGGCTAGTTGTGATATTCCTTGTTCGTCACCTTGGTCTCAGACCCGGAAGGGTTACAGTTGGCGTTCTCTGACGCCTTGGGGACACTACAGGTAAACAGATTTCCCTTACTAGGCTCTGTCCTGTTTTCTAGTGTTTCCCTTTTGATTGCTGTTTGAGACTGGGAAGAGATTAAAGGAATAGTACCTTCCTCCTCATTATTTTCCATACGAGGAAAACGAAGTTTCTGGTCTGCATCTCAGTTTTTCAATAGATTTTTTTTTTTTTCTGGCGCTTTGGCATATTTGTGTGGCTCTTTGGCAGTTTTTATTTAATGCGGCGACGGTGGAGTTTTCACACCTTGGGTATCTATCGATACAGGTGTCTGAAGGGACTCGCACGCGTCATTTTTCTGGCGCTTTGGCCTATGTGGGCTCTGGGGCCGTTTCTATAAAAATTGAGGCTTTTTGGCCCATCTGAGTGGACTCGTTTGCCGGTTTTATTAAATGTAAGGCTCTCTGGCCTGTCTTAGTGGGCTTTGCTGCCGTTTTTGTTTTTCGCGGATTTTATTTGCGTTTTTATTAAATTTTCCTCCTGCTTAATTTCTATTGGCTTCGGGGCATCCGCTACGGAATGCATTGAGATTATCGAGTAGTCATTCGCTGGAACCAATTTTAATGTTAAATAGGTCAGAACCACTCGGTAATTATTTGAATTGAGGATTCCAATAAGTACTTCTTTTTGTTTAGAGGTACTAATACTATTGGCCAAGAAGACTCCTTCGCGTATCTCTTGAGATAGATAGAGCATCTCTTCCGGCAGTATTAATGGAATTCTAGCTACTATCTGCGATCGCGCAGGTATGCATATTGGCTCCTTAAGGGCTACGGTATGCTGCCTGATTTCGTCGATCGGAGATATGTTTGCTGGAATTGTTTTCTCGTTTTCCCATGGCTTTGCTGAAGCCCGCCAACCAGCATCGTTAGATGCAACGAAAGCTTGAATTGGAGATCGATTAGCCCCGTCGGGTTCCATCTCTTCAGCCTGTTCTTCGTTTTTGGTTGCATTTTGGGAGCGATTTTTTCCTGTATCGGGCAGTATCGGATACGAAAATTCCTCTTTGTTGATTTCCGTGCTGGCAAATCGAAGTTTCATATTGGGTCCGTCAATAATGCAATATTGTGACAGGAAGTCATTCCCTAATAGCCCGTCATGGGACAAATCTGGCAGATCTTCGATGATCTGGAGTTTAGGAGGGACTCGTATTTTTATTTTTTTGAACATTTTTTTTTGCAATAATCTATCGTTTTTTTTTTTTTTTTTTTTTTTTTTAATAGAAGGAGTTTCTTTATTGTCTGTTTCGTGAGCATTAATTATTTCGGGATTTTTAAATGGTTTCTGTTTTTTCTATCCTCAGCGCCTTTATCCACTATAAATTTTGTTTCGTCGTGGAGGCCTATACTTAGCTATAACGATACTGGGTTCGTGCATCTGGGGTGACCCTTAAATTTTTTCTTCATTATTTCAAGTCGAGCCGGGGGTTTTCGTGCCGACTGGTTGTCGTCTCCCTAGTACCGACTTTGATACTTAGAATAATAATAGAAGCGGCGATTTCCCGAATTATGGGGTCCACTATTTACGCGCGCGACTGTTGTCGGTCGGTTTGTGCATGCGCTTGTGGTCCAGGGGTTCTATTCCCATAACTGGAACTTCCCTAATTGGAATTGCTGGGCTGGAAATTGTTTACCTTTCGTGCCTTTTGGCAGTTAAAAACGTCATGCCCGCTAATTCGGTAATTCGCGCCATGCGGTGTGTTTTTTTTGTTTTTTTGCTTAGGGCAGTGAGTGGCCCTTTTATTTTGATACTCAGTGGTGAATAGTAAACTAAGTACACATACAAATGAATGTTAAGTTATAAGGGTAGGTCGCCTAAAGACAAGATTATTTACGGATAAGACTCGTACTCTAATGTCATCCGCGTTTTAGTTTTAGTGTATTCAATATGTAAAATATTATTAATTAAGTTGCCAATAATAATCTTGAATTTTGTACCTTGTTTTGATACTAAAGCGAGTATCTTTCGCCGGGGTTTCGCGAGTTTGTTCTGCGTTTGCGTTCCCTGCTTCGGTATCTTCAGGGATAGCTATGATTTTGGCGTCAAGTGCGGATAAAGTTAATAGTGGTTCTCGCGCGGATTACATTTTACCGGAAAAACGGATTATGGAAGATTATGTACGTGACGATGTGTGTAACTGAACGGAATTGTGGATTGGGCATTGGTCCGGAAGCCCGCACCATGTTGTGGGGGATGAGCAAAAGTGGAAGTGTTGCAATTTTTATGTCGGTTTTATTTTTTGTAAAGTTTTCAAACCGCGAGATTTTACTTAAATTGTTTAATTCGCGTAAGTTTTCTAAACGTGAAGACATATTCAACTCGCTCAACCAATTTAACACTGTTTCAGCCGCCGTCGGCTGCTCGCTAAGTACACTTTCACTTAAAGTTATTTCACTACTTAATGCTAATTCGTTACTATTTATTTGGAGCGAGTGCGAGTATTCCTGGAAATTCAGTAAATTTTACCTGAATTTCTCAGTATCAGCGGTCAGTGATTTTATTCGATTGATCTATTTGTAGACCGATCTCGTCACACTGGTTAATTGTGATCTCGCCCGATACTCGCGCTTTCTCCAATATATTGTTTAAATTAATTACTAGTCTTACTGTGGATTGTTCTGCGGGTCTAGTGCTGCTCCGCTACGCAGACGGGGGTGAGATGTGGAGGTGATGAAGTGGCTCACGATGGTCCCTCGCTGCGGTCGGGGTGTTGCTGGATCCCTCGATGGTTGAGATGAGGTGCCGCAATCGTTGGGTTGCTCCCTCGATGATTGTGGAGTCGGTGAAGTCGGTGAAGTCGCTGATTTATCCCTCGATGAGTGTGGAGAATTGTTGTCGTCACTAGGAGGTTTCTGGGAAGTTGTTCCGGCGGATAGTTCGTCACCAGACATAGACTTATTCTTCCTTCCTTCCTTCCTTCAGTGAATTCGGTTTGAGAGAATGATCTGGAATCGCTAAACAATCCCTCGTGGGTGCCTTTTGCACAACAAGATCGGTACCTGCGTGCTCACCTGGAGCAGAGGCAGTTACAGTTGAGTACCTATAGTCCGGGTAATTGCGTGCTCGCCTGGAGCAGAGGCAACTAAAGTTGATTACCCAGGAGCAGTGGAGTTCTATACTTAATTTGTGCCTCTGAAGCCGAACTTAGCTTCAGATTTTAGGCGAAACAAAATGCTTAAGTTTCGCCTAGCACTTAAGTACTTTTGAAGAACTCTTGTTCGATGGATAGAGCTTTTTCAAGCACTTGCGGTATTTTACTTAACCGGGCCTGCTCTATCCTACCGGCTGCGCCAATTTGTTATGTATATTCTGGCGGGGAATATACACAACGGGAGTTTACCGCTCCAGAGTCGTCCGGCTTGGTCCGGGCAGCCCAGATGATGTTGTGTGAGATCAACCGGGGGATGTAAAATATTAAAAGCCGGTTGATCGATGTTTAAGGTGTTTTATTAGTAACACACACCCATCACACATCACTGAGGCAGCTTGGGGCTGCCCGGCACTCAACTGTTTTTCCACTCGCGGTCTGGCGCTTGCGTCCGTGCGCGCTGCTTGTTCTTAATCGACTCTTTCCGTTAGATGTTAAAACGCGACTCAATTTTGTTTTACCGAGGGGACTTAAGGTTCCCTCGGTCGATCGATCGGAAAATTCCAGTCGATCGCTGGGTGGGCCCAAATTCTTGCACAGGTTGCGTGGTCAAGTACTTTTCAAGTGTTCTTGCCTTCGCAACCTGAGTCGTTTGTTGCTTTGGGTCATCCAGCCCAGACTTTTTGTGTTGCAATATCTTTGGGGTGAAGTGCCTTAAAATGCCTTTTGATTTAAATGCATTTTTAAAGTGCTTCACCCTAATTTATTGTTACCAACTGGTGCAATCCTTATATGGGACATTAACAATTCTTAGAAATGCCTTCTTTATTAAGAATTCATCTCTAAGATGTTTTTCCCCTGCACCGTTGGTAAAGAATTCTAATTTTACATATATTCGAAATATCGGGCTAATATGCCGATATTTCGTTATGCAACATAATTTACGAGATAGGGGCAAAACAACGAGAATTTTATGAAAAAATTGGGTTTAGTGACCCGTACTACCTCGCTGGTGGAAGTTAGGGTTACGCCACAATGGACACTTTTGTAGAGCATTCAATTCTGAAGAAACCCTATCATTGACCAAGATTATACCATAAAATGCCTCTGAGCTGTAGAGTTTTGAAGAAAAAAATCAAAGTTTACGTGTATTTTATACAGGAAATCTTTATACGACTTGGTCGAGCACTTAATATTAATATCAAGGACTCAAATTTTCCGGGAATTTTCTTTTAGGTATTTTCCACAAAATTTCGAGGTGGTAGTGGAAAAAAAATAGCCGCGAAAATAGCACCCTAATGTGCATACAGTTATATTGTTAATTTACAATAAATCAAAAAGTCTAAATCTTACGCAATAAAAGGTTATATTTCTCTTTTTTATAACCAAATCCCAGTCTCTAAATCAAGTAAATGTCTCCTATAACACGTTTTCTAACAAATCGGCTTTTTCAAGGAACTTATATTTCTCTTTAATTTAAAATTCCAAAAAGGGAAATTTTTCGGCCTTGTCGAATGTCTCATCCCTAGCATTAAACATAATAGATTGTAGTGTCCTTCGTTTGCATACTAAAAGTGCAAAGTTCTAAATAAAATTCAATAAATTAGCGAATAAGGTTTGAAGAAGAAATTCTAATAAAATAAATAAAATTATTTCAAATGAGCGCATAACTAACAGTTGAAAATTTCGTCTTAAAATTAACGAAGCAAATTCGTAGTAAATACCATTGTTGTGTTGCCATTAAATTCTTTACAAGTTCATTTCGTTTTCGAATCCAAATATTACTTGTTTATAGTTATAGACATTGCCAATTTTTTCGTATTAATTATATTCATATGATATATTTAAAATTAAGCAGACTGCAATCAAAAATCTAGCTTTATTTACTTCCATGAACACAATTTTGTGGTTTGTATAAATCTTTACTAAACGAAAATCCTCAATGCAAATTAAGTTTTTTGCAATGCAAATTTGCATTTTAAAACATTTTCACAAACAAAGTCTTATCTGATGCATAAAACAATAAGCGTAATTTCATTTTCGCAAACACTAGACTAATTCCTATTGTACTACATATTTATTTGTCGCTATTAGCTGTGAAAACATATGGCTCAGTATGGCTTTCTGTAAAGTATTGCATTCGCTAAGGATGGCGGTATTAAGTTGCATGATTGTCGATTGACCACGGTAACTACATTTGTTATCACGGTAATAAAATTACAATATGTAATCATCTTTAGGCAATTCATTAATCTGTCGTGACAAATTTCAAATAACCAATTCGTAACTGGCAGTGGCAAAAATCTACGGAAATCAAATCTGATTGTTGTTTTAATCCACTTTTTAAATGTCGGGCTGTGTTATTTACGTGCAGGAAATGTAACCGTTCCCCTTTTTAATTTCACAAAAATTCATCATTTTTTATCGTGAAACATTGCCATTAGACAGACTAAGGTAAATGGTGATGACTAATACATATAAAGGCCAAGGTTCAATTGTAGGTGTGGCGGTATCAAGAAAAAGAAGATTCTTTTATTTCCTTGCTTCTTTATTTTTTTGTTGAAGAGGTCAATTTGTGTAATATATTATCTTCTTTGGCGGTTCTGCAACAATTTTGGTATAATAGAAGATATACAAAAGTTGAAGGAAAGAATAGTTTGCGGTTTTTAAAGTTCATTTCGTTCAAGGCATTATTGATTTTTATCGGATCTAACCTTTTAATGATTGGATTGTAAAGAGGTTCTTCCTTGAAATTTGGAGAGAGAATGTAAAAATTTTTGTTGCAAACAGTTTGAATAATTATATTATAAATAATAATAAAATAAGGAAAAAAAATTTGGTGAGACTATTGTAAGATATGTATTTATTTTGTGTAAAAGTTTTAGAAAATATACAATTATTGCACCATATTTACTTTTTGTAAATTCCAATTCTAATACAGCAAAAATAAATATTGCGTTTTATTCACATACTCTTAAAGTGATTTAACACTTTCTCTCCCATATTACAAAATTTGTTATTGTTAGAATGTTGCACATAATTTCAATAATATCTATAATATTATTTAATCAAAAACAAAATAATATCTGAAAAATAATTTGATATCTTTTAAAATGGTGTATGCAAAACGAAACGTAGTGAGTTTCAAATTGCTAGAATATTAAAGTAGACATTGAATTACGTATAGTATACATAGGTAAAGTATGGCAAGCAAGAACAAAAATTGTTTTAAAGCTAAACTGCAATTTACTTTTATTGGCTTAAAAAAACGTCCTAAACGACAATTTCTATATCTTGTTCCGCTTTTGCGTTTAGATAAAATTTACTTTTACTTCTCTTTCAATTTGTATATTTTTTCTGGAATTTTTATTCGGATTCTCCATAAAGAAATTTGCATTACTGTTCTGCCTATATGTACATATATCGTTGAGATTCAATTTTCGGGAAGAAAAGTACGTACACTATTTAAAAAAAAATTAATTATATTAAAATAGAAAATATGACCGATTATTATATTGATCTTCAATATGAACACCGCAGAATGAGATTTCGAAAGAAATTAGCTTGCGCAGAATCTTCTATTACCCGACAGAACTCATTCGAATTTAAGGTGAGATTATAAATTATGAAAAAATCTAAATTTCTTTAAATTTAATTTTCCATAGTTTATTGCCTCAAGAATGTACTGTCATAATTTCAATACGAATTTATGGATATTTTATGTTGTACCTTACTTCACCACTATATTCCAGTAGGAATTTTAGGCATTAACATATGTATGCATATATCAACACAATACGAGAAACCAACATTCGAGAGAAAAACATATTCTTATACCTTCTCGGGCAGTCAGACAGCTCTAAAGACATTAGAATGTTGTATCAAGGGGCATAGCTAACGTTGTAGTAGTTGTACCATTGATATATGCGTAAGCAAAACATCATAAAATGTTGTCCACATATTAATAAAATTAAAGAATAACTTTAAGTTTAAAATTCATAATACTGAAATAAATAAATAATTACAATACACTTCCCCACAGCTCTATATTATTATTCTCGGGGAAGTAACGATTAATTCAGCCAATTCGTTTATCGAGATAAACTGTTAAATAGTTTTACGAGAAGTCCAATAGTTCATGAGATGTTAATTTTTTGAGTTTAACCATAGACCTTCTAACTATTAGACTATTTATAAGCCTAATCTCGTATACAATTCCAATGGGCCAATTCGTACTGTCTCATGGTCCTTTCCTCACGGGCAATACAAAAAGGCAAGAAAAGTAACTTTTTAACCACTAGAATATTTTTTTAGAGTTAAATTTTCTAATATGTATTGCTGGTTTTGTTAATAACAAATTATTATTTCTAAATATCTTTTATTTATGCGATTATTTTTATTTATTTTCCAAAAACGGCACCCCAAAGATATTTTGATGCAGGGTTCACACAAGGGTATATACTATATAGTGCTAATCAAAATAATAGGAATAAGGTTGAAAAATAGTCTATGGTAAACAAAACAGCAATTCCGCGATTAAAATCTCTTTCCTCTTTCAGTATAATAAATAACGCACACTTCGTTACTCAAATAATGATACCAATTAGATTTCAGAGGAAAAAGATTTTAAAAGTGAAATTAAAAATTAGATTACTTCTCAATTTTATTACTTCTTCTTTTAACCATCACTGTATAGTGTATGTATACCCCTCCTTATTGTATCCGCGGAACTCTTATACGAATGCAGACATTTGCTAGATCTATGCCATTATATGCCATTATATGATTGCTGGAGCTGGAGGAGGAAAATATGTCCCACTTTCTGGGTTCTCGTACCCTCCACCTCAGTGTGACACCGATATACTCTTAGCATACATATAGTACACAGTACCTACTACCGAGATACACAAACTTATGAGTTATGTTAGACGAACCAAACGACTAATAGCTCATGAAAGACAACAAGATTAAAACAGGTGGTGCTCTTTTCCTGAGGTATATAAATACAATGGACCACATGGTCTAAGTGCTGGGTATGTTTGCCCGCCTTCTGGAATCTATATCTACATGCGCCTACTCGTAAATTTTTCTTGTTTTTTTTTTATGGAAGTAGGTCAATTCCGAGGAGAATTCTCTCATTAACAAAATCATATTTGGATAACCAAAACGAAAGTAATTTGCATCCATCAATTTTTGTGAATACCGTTCCCATGCAATTTAATTATTTATACATATTTATAACTTATAAACATATTATTTGGTAATATCTTTCGTAAATTTATGAAAATTGTATATTTTCTCTTAAATTCCACTCTAAACATTCAAAATAAGAAAAATTAAATACAAACTGATTCCGAAAAATATTTTATGTGACAAACTCAAGAGTAATTATAGAATTTCCACAATCATAAAAGTACAAAAAACAAGCGGATAGCTTTAAGCTTTATAGATGACATATTTAGTCACTATATTACAAGTGTCATTTGGGTATTGTAAACTAAACCGAAAAAATTATAGGACACCAAATTAAACTTGTTCGCATTACTTTTATTAGTCCGCTCATTAAAGCAGATTTAAAAATAACACGAAACTGGCTTTCAGGTAGATTACATGTAGAGCATTTATATTTCAAATACATCTGTTTGAAGATCAATTTGAACTAAGTCCAATATAATGTCAATCAATCGATTCTAAATCAATGTTCAAATTAAGTTTAGCGACAAACAAATCAAATTCAAACAAAACAGAAGTAAATTCAATGTCAACTGAATCCGAAACAGTTTAAACATTTGAAAACAACATTTTGAATTAATTGGAGTTTATTGGTTGGATTTCAATTCCAAAAATTGGTGAATTTTGTTGACGATAAGTTTGATACTGCTGCACTTTAGTTTTTGTTTGTCGCTAAAATTAATTTGCTTGAAGCTGAATTTTAGTTTGGTTAACGTTGTTTTTGTATTGGTTGTGATCGTTGAAGGGTAATTATTATGTAAAATAATTTCGTACCTGATCTATCTATAATTCATGAAAGGAAACTACAAGTAAATCTTACATCCAAAAGCAGCAGCCTGTTTAATAATTTCAGTAGAGAATCGACACTTTCTCAATATTGATAGAAATATTTATAGTCTTTTGCTGCGAAAACATGAAATGGGAAGAATCTAAGTGTGCGTATATTAAATAGCAACGGAATAACATCATTTTAATTATCATCAATTTTAACACACGAAATATTCAGTAAAAATTTACACAAACGTCAATGCAGTTTACCTCAATTAAATAACATAAACTACAGAAAAACTAGTGACGATCGATTCATAAAAGTGATAAAAAAAAGCTGATTTAGATTTTTGATTTCGAAAATAACTGCTGCACAATATTTTTAATGTAACTATACTAAAAATCGAATGAGGTTTCTTGCAACGAAAAATTAGTATAATGACCCTGGAGAATAAAACAATGACCTCCTAAATCAAAGTCCAATTACTTCTCGATTTAATTGCTGAGGTCATTTAAGTGTTTGTCCTTTAAAAAACTTTGTTCTTCCGGTCTGTCTAATATGATATACGCAAATTTAAAACTTCTTATAGGTTTCATCGTCTTTTTAATCTCTAAAAATAATTCTTATAATTTATAATATAAGTCGTTTTACTTTTCTAAATTTTTAATTAAATTGTTGATTCCCACATTAAGTAAAATTTAACCTGGTTTGAGATTTGAAAACTAAAAAAGGTTGGAGTGATTAGAATTGGGAGAAAAATATTCTATGATTTTTATTAATTACGTTTATACATCAATAAATGAATAAAATCATTTCTTATCTGAAACTTTTATTAACTCTTTTTTTCAGGACTTAAAAAGATTATAGGCATACCAGATGTCACAGACGGATGGAATATATTCCGATGCCTATGCGGAGAGTTCCTTGGTACATTCTTCTTGGTAGTGATCGGAGTAGGCAGTTGCGTCGGTGGTTTCGCAGAGGACTATACACCATCCGTTGTGCAAATTGCTCTCACATTTGGATTGGTCGTTGCAACAATAGCTCAGGTAATTACTTAATCAAAAACTCATTACATTTCTGGTATACCTATCATAATACCGAAACAATTTCGCCTATAATACAATCTTCTGGTGATGAAACTGACCGGTGCGATAGTAATGAATTGTATCTATAAGAATGGAGTCCCACCGAGTATAAGTGACATGCAACCATAATAACCAATGACCGTCAAATAAAAAAAAACTTATTTTTGCTTTCGTCTTTATTATGTTATTCATGCCTTTCAATGCCCGCAGAAAATATCAGGTTGCCAAAAATTAAGCAGCTCAAACAATCATCAATCAAAGCCTACAGAGGCAATTTGATGCGGTATGCATGGTTCCACTGCGAAACATTGCGCTAGCATTGCGGAAGAAAATGTTGTGGAGGTTACTAAATATAAAATTTCATGGGCTAGAAAATGTCTTAATTTGACCATTCTCCATCCTAGGTCTCTTCCAAGAAGTATACTAACTCTCAATGCAAAATTTTATTTGAACGATCGTAACCATGCCGCAAAATTATTAGACTTGATGAAGTGATCCTCGGCACTCGACACAAAAAATACTAATAAAAAATATAAAAAAGGTGTGCGCAAAAACGCGCAAATTAATTCAAGAAAACCTCAATGGGTATATCAGGTGCCTCTTGGTGTACCCACAACAGCGCAACTTCAATTGCCAGTCTCTCTAAATGTTATCGCCGAAAGATCATCTAGTTACTGACAAAGCCATCCTTTCCCTGACCTTAATATTGTACATTGGCATAAACTTCACCTTAGCTGCTGGCATGGGACTGACATTCCGCGGTGCCCTGATCAAATTAATAATTGAGTCGAGGCGGGAGACGGCTAAATATGACCGATTAACGGTCTCGCGCGTGAATTACACTGACAATCTACACCTGGGCAAAATAGATCGCGTCGCGGTGGCGGTCCCGTGAAGAAAGTAACCGCAAATTGGCTGGCAATTGCTACGCAACGCGATCTTCTAAGGTCTCGCGTATCGCTGAAGTTCCGATCTCTGAGCTTGAAGCTGAGGCTGCTGCTGCTGGCCAGGGAGAAAATTAAAAGTGGCCAGTACCGCGAATCCGTCGGGCAACCGGTCTTGGACCGCGAAGATGTGTAGAGAGAGATATGCAGGCAAATTCAAGGTTACTCGCATTTAGGTTATGTAATATCGCGTTCGATCTCAATGGGTCATAAGAATCGCTCATAAACATACGGCGTGCTTATATTGCACTGCAGTTCTGCGGCGCGCAATACATCTCCCAGAGGCGGCCAGGAGCGATCTCAATTCAAAAAGTCGCAACAATACCCGCAATGTCGAAGTCAATCGAGTTCAATTCAAGAGTTTTCGAACTTTTTGTAGTTCACCAATTGCATCTTGCCGAAGAGTTCAATTGGTTATGACTATTTATGATCGCCGAGAAGTGGAACTGATTCTGTGGCTCGCGATCAGACAAGGTCGAGCTTTTTACTACAGAAAATTCAACTCAGATTGTACTGCAGCTACTTAGATCACATATAAAAGCAAATAATATCCCCTAAAATAAAAAGATCTTATGTATTTATTTATTTATTCGTTATTTAAGCTTCCCTTTCATTCCCTTTTACTAATAAATATACAGAATGCATTAGTAACAATTTTGAATTAATACTGTGCTAACCAGAACCTACTTCTGACGCCGACAATTAATTAATTTGCTTTTATTAAGTTCGGGATTGGTAAGTACTAGGTTTTTAAAGTTTATTTGAATTTTTCAGTAAATTGGTTTTTCTGTTTATTAAGGCTGTTTTCTTATTAACTTTTCGGCGTTAAGACCACTACACAAACAATTTTTTTATATTTTATTTTACTTTTAACTCCCGAATGTTTCTGGGTGTTTTATAAAAACATTATTACTTTTATTTTTACTCTATTAGATTTTCCATTTCAAAAAGTTCAAAGAAATTAATAACGAATACAATTACTACAGTACATTTCCCTGCATTCCCTGTTTTTTCGCATTTTATAAAAATATTTTAAAGCATTAAAAACATCCCCTCAAATTTCATTCATACTATATATTTGATATATAAAATGTGCAAAGTTACCGCACTTTGATTAAAACTAGTTTCTAAGCTGTAGTACTAAAATTTTAAACACGTTTTTCTTGAAGCTACATTTTCGAAGTCGCTGCCAATTAGTTCTCAGAAACAAATTGGATCGGCCGATATTTTTAAATTATGTAGTTACAGAATACGATAAGAAGATGTTAATTAATTAAGGTTCTTACTTTATTTAATCGATCTGAATTTGTGACGAATATTTAACACAGATTTTTCATATTCAAATTGATTCTGTGGGTAAATAATACAAAGGTGGTGTTTGTCAAACGATAGTATATATTGTAAGTTTTTAAATTTATTTTAATTGTTATTTCAGATGCAAGTATCTATATCTCATTCAGTTGCCATCACTAAAAGCCTATTATTAATTTCATGAACTTCCATTTGTCCTACCGTTTTTTAAATTTTCAACTGAAAACATTGGTGAAGATTTGAACTGATTTACTAGTAAAATTCATCGTTAATCTAGTAGCAAAAACCATTGCAAGTTAGTTTTGAATTCTTTTTGCTCTTTCTAGAAATTTTGTAAAATTGATTTGTGCACTTAGAATAGCAACCACATTAAATTAGATGTCCAGAAATCAAAAAAATTACTACAACTTATTGAAATAAGTCACAATCTGCTCTTACCTGTTGAATTGTTAAATTAAATTCCAGAGATAAACCCCCACAACATCTGTAATTTTGTACAGAATACTATTGAAATTCTTGAATGATTACTCAATTTAAATGCTTACTACTTAAATAAACGATAAAACATACACGCAATAAAAATCTTGCATTTCTGGAGAGGAAGAAACAGCAAATCAAAATGTATTGATAATAATATTTTGAAGCAGCCGGTACTCAAGTAACATAATTCGATAAGACTTATCCCATCGAGCAAATATATGTACTCGAATGTAATGCTGCCGTATCTGCTTAAATTTAAGTATTGAAAATACTTAATAAGAAAGTTGTTATCTCGAAGTGATGAATTTTATCTTTTACCTTGTTTCTGGGTGTGGAATTTTTTTTTTTTTTTTTAATCTCTTTGACCCTCTAATATTTGAATAAGTTGTTATCTTCCTCAGATTTTAAAAATTATTTCTTAAGCATACAATAATCGAATTCATTGTATATTATAAAAACTTTTAAAGTTATAAATTATAGATGTATAGTACATTATTTATTACATTTTATCTAGTTTTTCTTAAAAGTATTAACAATAAAATTTAAATGAGAAATTCATCAACATCAAATTTCAGTTATGTAAGATTCAATTAAAGCTGTTATACAGGGTGTTCAGAGGTAAGAGGTCAATACTGCAGGGGGTGAAAGGTCAGACCGAGACAAGCAAAAAATCGTATGGGTGGGGGGGGGCATCTCGCACCGTTTGGCAGTTACAGGGTGATTCGTAAATCAGGATTTTGCCTTATATGGGAACCGCTCTTGTATTTTTATCTTTTTTTCTACGCATCGCAGCGGCCCCAAACTGATTTCAAAAAATCACTATTTGGAAGCCCTTTCCAAAAAAGTTTACACCACCCCCCTAACCCCAACCCCTTGGCCACAATCCCCCCTGGAAGTTGAAAAAATTAACTTTTATTTCACGATTTTTCACCTTTCGCCCCACTTTTCTCCGAAATTCATGTTATTAACATACCTACTTTTTATTTTTTTTAAGTTGCCTATCTAATTACCTTTCCATAAAGGTGCAACATGCCCAGGTAGAAAAGGGTTGCAAAAGTCCTGAAATTAAAACATCCTCACAGGTACCTAATTACTTTATTGCACCATAATGGAAAAAGTCGTTAAGTAAACAATTTTTATGACAGCAAGTTCGGAAATGTTTGTTTAGGAAACAGAGGTAATAAATTTTTTGTATTTCAGCAAAACAGTAATAAAATAATAAATGTAATCTCGTTAAATAGCGTTATTAGATTATTATATCCAGTATTGACTCCTAAGTATCCTGACGCTCCGTTTCTAATACCTCCTATGAATTATGGTATAAAAATGGGTGAGTTTGAAAGGACATTGACCACAGTTGAAGAAGGAAGTGAAAAGAACGGGTGTTTAATAGAAAAAATTAAGATAAAATGGCAGAATTCAGTGTTGACGAGTATGCCGATATAATTTACGTGCACGGTTTAGTAGAAGGAAATGATAGTGAGGCCGTACGAGAATACCAAAGGAGATTTCCGAATCGGCGGGTACTCAACAGAAGGGTATTTTCAAGGACTTTCAGAAGGTTAAAAGAAACCGGAAGTGTAACCGCCCCCAGAGCAGAAACGCGAGCAGGAAAATCGGCCGATTCAGCCGACCCCGACCAACAAATCCTCAACATCGTCAGGAACAGCCCTGTAATAAGCATCAGGCAGGTCGCACGAAGGTCAGGATTGTCTTCAGGGAGAGTTTGGACCTTTGTGAACCGAGAGGGACTACACCCATACCACCATATCCCGGTCCAAGCACTAGGGAAGGAGATTCCGAAGGACGATTGCAATTCTGCACTTGGCTGTTCGAGTCTGACATCGAAAACAGAAGGTTTCTAGACCGAATTCTGTGGACGGATGAATCGCAATTCACCCGGGATGGCATCACAAACTTACACAACCTCCACACCTGGTCAGATGTGAACCCACATAGGACCAGGTGTCGGTCCTTCCAGCAAAGATTTAGTGTCAATGTCTGGGCTGGCATCATCGGCAACCAGTTGATAGAACCCTTCATCTTGCCCCAAGTGCCGAATAGTCAGCTATACTCGGACTTTTTGGAGAATATCCTTCCGGATCTGTTGGAGGACATCCCCCTGGCTACCAGAAGCGCAATTTATTTACAGCTCGACGGAGCACCTGCGCATACTGGGAACATTGTTAGGGCAAGGTTAAATGAAAATTACCCAGAGCGCTGGATTGGACGAGGTGGACCGATTCCTTGGCCTGCTAGGTCACCGGACCTTACTCCACTGGACTTTTTCTTATAGGGAATGATGAAAGATGAAGTTTACTCAACACCAATCAACACCAGAGAAGAATTAGTTACCAGGATTGTGACTGCAGCCACGAAAATACGGGAGAGACTGGCTACCATAGACCTCAAACGTGAAATAAAACGAAGGCTACTTGCATGCATCGAAACTAGCGGAGAACATTTTGAACAGCTTTTAAAGGACAAACGTTTTAATTGTAATTAGTTTTTAAGCGAACAAAATGTATTTTTTAGTAAACTTAAGTATAATTTCCTAAAAATTCGAATTATCATGATATTCTGTAAAAGGATTTTTGTAAATAAATTTTCGTATCCTTTTCTTACCTGGGCATGTTGCACCTTTTTGGAAAGGTAATTGGATAGGCAACTTAAAAAAAATAAAAAGTAGGTATGTTAATAACATGAATTTCGGAGAAAAGTGGGGCGAAAGGTGAAAAATCGTGAAATAAAAGTTAATTTTTTCAACTTCCAGGGGGGATTGTGGCCAAGGGGTTGGGGTTAGGGGGGTGGTGTAAACTTTTTTGGAAAGGGCTTCCAAATAGTGATTTTTTGAAATCAGTTTGGGGCCGCTGCGATGCGTAGAAAAAAAGATAAAAATACAAGAGCGGTTCCCATATAAGGCAAAATCCTGATTTACGAATCACCCTGTAACTGCCAAACGGTGCGAGATGCCCCCCCCCCCCACCCATACGATTTTTTGGTTGTCTCGGTCTGACCTTTCACCCCCTGCAGTATTGACCTCTTACCTCTGAACACCCTGTATGCCATATACAGAAAAAAATGAAATCGAGATTTTATCTAAATTATATAGATGATTAATCTGTAGAAAATTTGTTTAGAAGTCTATTTGATATGTTGCATACATATATTTTTCATCTAATTTAAATTAAAGGATCGTATAACCTTTTTTGTAGAATGTCTTTGCTAATTGAATTAATAGTGAAATGGTGGTGGTCAGAATGGTGAGGGTACATATATAATATTTTTTTTTTATTTAAGCTTAATTTTTGAGCTTCGTGAATAGAACGCGACTATATTTTTTCTTAATTTTATTCCTTTTTAAAATGACCACCTGAGTTCGTCAAATTCGATGATTTTTGATCCAATTTTACTATTAGATCTATTGGGAAAACTGTGTGATAAAGAATTCTGAGATAAATCTCCACCTTTGAAATATATGTACTATGTAGTGTGGAATTTTTATGGATTATTGAGCTAAATTCTAGAAACACTACCTCAACCTTAAAGCCCAATATCTCAAGAAATATCGACGTTAGCGATTTGGTGTTCAGAACTTTTTTGTAGGAAATTGAATTTCCTACAAGTTTGTCATATTCACTTTTTCTGTACCTCTTGTTATTTACGATATAGGAGTAAAAAGCGAGAATTTCACGGAAAAATTGGGGTTAGTGACCCGTAGTACCTCGCTGGTGGGAGTTAAGGTTACACCACAATAGACACTTTTGTAGAGCATTCAATTCTGAAGAAACCCTACCATTGACCAAGATTATACCATAAAATGCCTCTGAGCTGTAGAGTTTTGTAGAAAAAAAAATTAAAGTTTACGTGTAAGTATTTTATATGGGAAATCTTTATACGCCTTGGTCTAGTACTTAATATTAATATTAAGGACTCCAATTTTCAGGAAATTTTTGTTTAGGTATTTGTCACAAAATTCCGAGGTGGGACTGAAAAAAAAAAAAAAAAAAAAAAAAAAAAAAAAAAAAAAGTCGCGAAAAAAAGCACCCTAATGTAATAATTTTTGTAACATCCTAAATAATTTGTGAGTTTTAACCGTTTTCTGAAAATATGTATATAGTATAAAGAAGATTTGCTACTATAAATACGCAAGTCTTAAAATTCAATAAAATAAAAATAAAAAAACATACTAGTCAATAATATTAATTAAAAGTCATTTGTATTTATGAATGAAAAATTATCACTTCCAAATAAAATTAGTACGATTGTTTACCTAGATAGGGTCGAGCCACGCATTTTCGAACTATTACAGAATTTCTGCCGCTGGCATTTCGGGCCAACTTTATTGTTAAAAGGTTTTTGCAATTGCTCAAGCATCAGGTGTTCGACAATCACGCACTTTCAGCGTATTGGAGACCTAAATGTTTGGGACACTGCCATTAAGTGCAGACCCTGGAATACGCTCTAGAGTTAGCTTATTGCTATTTTATAAGGGGCTTTAAGAAAAAGAAAATATGTATAAGAAAAAAAAAAACAAAAACAAGAAAGGCTGCATACACGAGCTGAACGCAAGAAGGTTAGATTCGGAACCTTCCAATTCGCGCAGTCACCGAAGACGGAGAAGTGTTTATCATCGACATGCCCGCAGGCCACTTTTAATGTATGTGCAAAATGAGTCAAAGCCTAGAAGTCAAGCACCCGATGATCTTAGAAGTGCAAGAGCGTGCGTTTGTTATTAATGCCAGGTATACCGGTTGCACTTAGCCAGAAGTCACAAAAAACTGCCGCGTTTTTTCACACTAGAAAGCAGATATTGGCTTACCCCACCTAATATAATACCTATGCTGGATTCGTGTGACTCGTGTCTTTTTGACTCCAGTACCAATCCAAATTGCCCGACGAGTGCAAAATACTTAGCCAGAAGCGATGCGATAACCTAGTTTTGCGCTAAACACGTCCGGTACTATGGTTAAAATTAATCAGTTCATAATACGCACTTTTCTTGGTAATAATTTCTTTCGGTTTTTCCTAAAGGTTGTCATGTGCTATAGTAATAGGCTTGCGACTATTTACGACTGTAGAAAAGTAAAAAATTAATAGATCATCTGAAGAATTTCCATTTGTGGGAAAATGAAAGTAGATTTGCAGCGCAGGCCTTTTATGGAGAATATCATCTTCTGCCTTAAGCGAAATAATTGCTGATTTTAATGAAATCCGATTTCTATAGTCCCTCTTTAACCTTTTGTTACAAATCCAAATCCAACGTTTAAAGATATATAAAACTATTATATGAAAGACCATATAAATCATATATGATTGCAAGGTCCTTGATTACACTCTGTCTAGGCATAAAGTCAAGCGTCAGGTTTTGAAGCAATTAATAAATCAATTTTATTTAACAACACTTACAATTCTGAAATAATTGCTAACGCGCTTACAATCTAATCTGAGAAATCAAAATTAGTTTACGTTACGTATTCTTTCTCATTATAATTTTAATACAAACTTTCCTGAAATTAAGCACAGACTGGTAATAAAACTGTCTTGATTCACATGCAACAATTATGTGACTCGGACATGGCATACATTTAGTTTTATGATACATTTTGAATTGCCGGATTGTCTAAAATGAAAGTTTTTCAACTTAGTAAATGACCATGACTCATTTATTTTACCTCCTTACACCTTCACCAGTTTTCTTGTCGAAACTTAAAGTAAAAACAATTATTGACTATTTATTATATTTTCTGAGCGGCTGCAGTTTTTGCGATAGTGCTGTAAACCAACTTATTTATTATATTGTCACACACTGTAAAACCCTGTTTCCTAAAGTTTTGTAACAATTTCGTAGCTAATTGTTTTCCTATTTTACAAGAAAAAATTAAAATAAATGATTGCAGTAATATTAATTATAATCTATTAATAAGCAAATTATATTAAATCTATTACGTATGGAAAATGATATTGTTCACAGCTTTGTTTGTTTTCTTGTTTGATGAAATTCTGACTAACTAAGAATATGTTGAATTTTGTTATTTTGAATTTACACTCTATACATATAACTAGAGTAATGTAATCAAAAAAAAAGAAAAGTGGTCTGTACTTTACATGCGATGTATTTTCGCACGCAGAGCACGAATCTGGAGTCTGAATTGAGCCATCACATCATAGTTAATTCCTAACCTAAAAAAAGGAAAATTACAGGAATTTCTTTTTTTCATATCCAGATGTATATTTTTATGTAAAAGAACCCCATGAATCCAAATCCACCGTTATAGTTGAGGTGGCATGTCATGTTTTTTTCCTAACCTCAAAAAACCGAGTCAGAAATATCGATTTCCAAAAGTCAACCGATTTACGCTAAATTCGGTGTGTGGGGGTTTTAGGTGTCGCTGATCACGAATCTGAAGTCAGATTCGTGCTCAGCGTGCGAAAATACATCGAAAACCATAAATCGCATGTAAAGTACAGACCACTTTTATTTTTTGTGTGGCTGTGTTATCAATTGTCGGGCAGATTTTTAACGAAAACCTACAAACATATTTTAGAGGCATTAGAATCACGGTTTAAGATCAAAAATTAAGAAGAAGTTTTTGCTCGTCGTGTAAACAACATATACAAGTTATTTTTTCCCGTGTATAATTGATGATGGTTTTAAAAATAAACATCCGGTGGGATTTAATTTTATTCGGATCGTAGGAAGATTTAATTTAGGTTAGCACTTTTAGAAAGGATAACGAGTATCATTCTTTTTAAAACTGCCAAACTGCTTTTAATTATTCCTACATTCCGAACAAAATTCGCCAGTCTATTACGCATGATAATTTTATCACTACGATAGCTTGGTAATCTTATATAGAACCATAATTGTGCTAAAGCCAGTTTGTTCGTGGAAGATTAAAGTTATTATAATACTATTATAGATTACTTTGAACTAAAATAATTTTTTTTCCCAAAAATCGGAGAATTACTGTGTAACCAAATGAATAATAATAATATAATATTAAGGTCATTCAACCTAACTAATAAACTTAAAAGCAGATATTCATCTAATATTCGTATGCATAAATTCTCCATACATCATACCTAAGGGGCTGTCCAAATATTACGAAAAATCTTTTTAATTCAAAAGACACTCCCAATTTCTATATAACAAATAGTTAGTGCGTGGGGTAGAAATTAATGTAGGTACTTAAATTGTGAATAGTCTTTCGGATATTGACTTCATTTTGTCGACAATCCTTTATGATAGGATTAGTTATACTTTTAAGAATTTAATTCTACTTGGCTAGTTACTGAACATTTTAAACTTGTTTTGTTTGCAATGGCTGTTCTGGAGAGATATTGATTTTCAATGAAGTAATCAAAAGAAGCTTTAAAGAATTTGCAAGATTAAATTACTGATGATAAATCTTTCTGTTCACCCCCATAGAGGTTATTCAAACAAATGATTTATCGATACACATTTATACAAAATTCTGAAAGGTTTCTCATTTCTTCTTACTTTTAGGCAATTGGACATATAAGTGGATGCCACATAAATCCTGCAGTTACAGCAGGTTTCCTTGTCGTTGGTGACATCAGCATACTAAAAGGAGCATTCTACATCGTTATACAGTGCATTGGTGCTATTGCAGGGGCCGCTGTCATAAAGGTAATTATTAATGCAGCAGGTTTGGTGCTAAATTTGTAATACTGCGTCATAGGTACAGTCACACTTGTCTCGATTAATATCATGGACTAAACCAAAGAACTGGTTTCCTTTACAAAATAAATATCTAATAATAAAAAAACCGATTGCAAGAAATGATGCGCGTATATCCAACAAAATAAAAGTCGTCATTACGGTCAAAGCAAGTTCAAATGATTTGTAAAGATCGAGATTTCGTTAGAAGTCACATGATTTCAGCCAAGTCTGGTATAATTAATTACGTCGGAATTTGCATTATAGGTGAAAAATTAGAATCAAGTGAAAAGTGAACTAGCAACATAACATTATCAACAACAACAAAAAAGTGAATGAAGATGTTGGGGGGAAAATATGTAGCACACGCAATTGCACCTGTATGTAATGAGCTTAGCCGATACGGTGCGGTGCGGCGTGGTGCATTCTATGTAACGCTTTCCCGCGCAACCTCAAGTTCAGCGGGCTATTCAAATTCATCTTGACTTTTACCTTGGCTTCCCACGTGTTTTGCTCGTTTTCTTTTCTCCCATGCCCCGCGTGTGACCCAATTACGCGCTCCAATGGAGTTAGTGCTAATTGATAGGAAAAATGTTGGAGTCGTTAAACGCTAATGATAATTGCTCAGCTGCTCTGCCACAGAGCAAAGTATAATGCCTCAAATTTTGCAAAGCAAAAACGAAAACGAAAACGAAAACGAAAACAAAAACGAAAAAAAATTACAATGTGCGTGTTAAAGATAATTTGATAATGAATCTTTGTTGAAAGCTCGCCCTATAACTACCCAGCGGGAAAAAATGCTGAATCTTCCTCAGAAGCAAATTTGAAGATCTTCCTTCCAATATCTTAAAGTGCTAGTTAGGAAGATTTTAAAGCTTTATTCCGATTCTGCACTCTGTGAATGAAAAAGGAAGATGCTTTTGTTTTCATGTAGTTAGGATGACATCATTTCGTTGTGAAATCTTTCTGATGGAACATTTCAGTTCATTTTCGTTTAGATGCTCGAGGAGCTGTTAGTGATGTGGTTGATCCGATTTGCCTTGCAATAATTTTTTTTATTATTTCGTCCATATAGCGCCCCAATCAAAGCCAACAATATGTATGATATAATATTCCCTGTGAAACTTCTCTCTTTTACTTTTGTCCCCTTCGACAATTGCTTCCGAAGTAAGCATACAAATCTGCTAATAATCTTCTAAAGAAGAACCTCCTCAGAATGGTTTAACTGCTAATAATCTTCTAAAGAAGCACTTAAGCAGAAAGCTCTGAAACTGCTTCCCTCCAATGACATGCCCATACTAAAAAGATACGGATAGGTAAACGGAGAGTAAGCAAATTATGCTTCCGAAATATTGCTTTTTCATGGCTTATTGTATGATTCCGGTTCCCGCTGGGTACTAACAGCCCTCGGATATTCTAGTATGAGTTTAAGTGAATTTAAGTGAAGATAACAAGATCATGGCTATCTTTAGTTTATCATCTCGCACCATACCATTTTCGTTATAGTTATTGTTTCATTTTCAGACGCTTACAAACGTCTGCACCTCGTTGGTATCATGCCTACTTTTGAACTCCCAACACTACTCCAAGTAACAAGGCATATCGAAGTGTTATTTGAGTGGCGGGTCAATTTCCACCAATTTTCCAGATACGGATCTACCCTCAGTCTTGACTTTATCATTAATCATTCTGTAACCAGTTAACTATGCATCCTAACAGAATGGTTCGAATTAAACCATAACTAATTTGTCAAATCGTGATATAACTAGTTCACTTAAACGTTTGTAGGTTGAAATAATTCTTTTAGATAGTCTAACTTATATATCTTCAATATAATAAACGGAAAAATTAATATTCTAGATTCAGATATAATTTATTGAACAGCCAAGCATATGCATTCGATATGATGGTCAATCAATATACAATATATTGAAATTAGATTAATTTTAACTGCTAAAATCATGTAGTACATAATAAGAGCCCTTACTAGCTTCTATTGAAGGCCAGTTTAAATGTTCTTTAAGCGAGCCAAATCTTATGTAGGCTTATCCTATAACAGAATTCACATTATATAACAATTCCAAATAGCATACATATAAGGATGGCCCTGTGTGAATTGTGATTAAATTTTAAACTTTGACAGATGCTGACTAAATTGTTGAAACATTTCAGAAATGCTTCCAATTCGTCAATTAGAATTGGTTAAATTTGAATGTTTTTCCGACCAGACTAAATTTTAGTCAATTAGAAATTACGGACAGTGAATAACAAAACAATTATTGAAATGGAGTAAATGAAAATTTGATTTGATTGATTGATGACCAATAAAATTAGTCAGTGACTAAATTTTATTCACAATTCGCACAAGCCCTTAAACAAATTCGTTTAATGTTTGAGAGGATTGGTGGTATCTTTGAATAGAGAATTGCAATGAGCCATACTATAGAATTAAATAACAACCTGTTATTCCTATATCTTACTATAGAATTAAATAACAACCTGTTTTGCTTGAACTATTATAATAGATTCGAGATCATCATTAATTCTGTTTACATGGGTTATTCCAATTCCAGAGGAAGCTGCTAACCAAGTTAGAATGAAGTCCAGTGAAGTTAAAACTGATAGAGATTTCATACAAAAAAAAATTATATGATCAACGCACACCTTTCGAATGGTTTAGAAAAGTCAAGTTAAATGAAGTATTCTAGAGTAACAAAAATTCTCCTAATTTCTAACTATTATAGAAGTTACCAGAATAAAGATCAAAAATATTATTCCACTTAGCAAATAAGATTTAGATTTTTCCAATTTTGATATCTTTAAAATGAAAGAGAGTACAACAAATAGTTTGACATCATCGTAGTAGGGGTAAAAGCTATACTAAAACTGTATACAAAATTTGAACTCAAATTTGTTTACAATGGGGCATGTCTAATATGCCTTCTGGCTACTATAACTCCAACAGTTTTTCGAATTGGAGTAAACCCTTTTCCACATATAATTTGCATATAGTTTATTTCAAGGAAATATAAAAGGACAAAACATTTAAATTTCTTAACCCTTAGCGGCCACACCTCAGCCGGGCCACATAGCTGCCACACGGGGTAACTCATTACCCCACCCAGAAAAAAACCTAGTTGTACAACACGTATGGGTGTTTTAAGACTTCTAACCGATTGTTTCATGTTTGTTGAAGAGTTTTTCAACATTTCTAATGATTTTTATGGTCATATCACTTTCAAAGGTTTTAGACCTCTAATTTCACTTTTTCTGAGCCTGGGGTAACTAGTTACCCCTTGTGGCCACTAAGTGTTAAATTCTTACACTGGTGCTAGCCTCTAGTCTACAGTTTAGCTAAAATAAAAATCAGTTTTTATATTTAGTATACATTTTTCTTAAATAAAATAATATGTAATATTTAATTCTTTGACAGTGTATCGTCCCCGAGGAAATGTCTGGTGATCTGGGCGTCACCAAAGTTTTCGCTGGCATATCACCTGGTACAGGCCTTTTGCTCGAAGCCTTAATAACATTCATTCTGGTGTTTGTTGTTAAGGGAGTTTCAGATGTCCGACGTGGAGATCTCAAAGGATCAGCTCCTCTTGCAATTGGTCTCTCGATTACAGCAGGTCATTTGTGCGCGGTAAAATTGTAAACAAATTAATTAATTATCTATATTAACATGGTTACTTTACTCCAGATTAAATTTACTGGCTCCAGCATGAATCCTGCTAGGTCATTTGGTCCGGCTGTAATTATGAGTGTATGGACAAACCACTGGGTAAGAAGAAATTCTTTCAAATCAATTTCTAATAAATCAGTTAATTAATTCTTTTTTATTTTTTATTTTTTAAATAGGTCTATTGGGTCGGTCCGATTATTGGCGGCATCGTAGCCGGTCTACTCTACAAATTTCTATTTCGGCAGAGAAAGGGTGACGATGAAGCTTCATACGATTTTTAGAAATCTTCTTCTTTGTAAAAGGAAAACACAAGAAATTTCTTTTTTTATTTCCTCGAAAGCAGCGTTTTTCAGGTTGCTACTTGCTGGTTATATTGGCTAAGTGTGCTTTAGCTAGATGTGCACCAAAAATCCTCCACAATTGTTTCGCATTAAGTAGTCGATAGTTTTTCTTTTCTACAGAATGTTCATTTTCGTAATTTAAATAAAAAGAAAATGAAAATCGTCTCTAGGTGGCGGAACAAATTCGCAGACGAATTGTGGGAATCCCCGTAGAAATAAGCGTATATTTCCTTCATTAACATGTTTCTCTTTAAGAAGTTATTTATATATGTGCCTACTACTTCTACAATTGTTAAAATTGTTAAGTTACTCAAATTAAAACGGTTTTATTATATATAAAGTGTTTCTTTTATAACATTAAGTTCCTAACACCAATTCCAAGCCAAAGCAGCCTTAACGCAGCAAAAGTATCTAAAAATAGGTATCGCAATAAAAAATCTCAGCAGTGAGCTTACGACGAATCTGTAGAAACTCAGTGTCCCTTTATATTTTCACCGAATCATACAGTCTTCAAAGTTAAAATTGAAATAATGACATTAGCTGAGAAGAGCACATTTTTCACAGATTTTTACTTAAATGTTAAAAATGCTTGTAGCCAAGAAGAAACAGAAGAATTTGCTAAACTTAAAAGTGATCTAGAAAGAGTGATATTTGTGTCGAACTTAAGTGCACTACGCAACAATGACCTGAAAATCAAAAGAGAATTTGCCGGAAAAAATGAAAAGCAGGCGGCAGATCTTAAAAACATGGGCAACGATGCGTTCAAGAATAAAAAATGGATAGAGGCTTTAATGCTTTACAGCAGAGGATATATTACAATGCCCGGTGAAAATCGTAAGTATGCAGAAGAAAGTGTTTGATTCAAGTGGGAACACATACAATATTAACACTGACTGGTCAACATATCCCATATATATATATTTTTTTCCCCCGAACAAGTAGCAAATAAGTTCTATTGGATGTGTATGTAGATTAAAGAAGATTGTGAAAGAAATATATAATAGATTGCATAATATTTTGGCGGATACTTGTAGAAGCTTGTAACATAACTCAAATGAAAGGCTGAATCCTAATCTGGAAATGTGAAATACCACTAATACCAAAAATCTCGAAAGCCATTACTAGACATCTTGAAAAAAAAGATTTTCATGAGAGTACTTCTGTTGTGATGTTCATTCACCATCTACTATATGAAATAGTCGTTTAATGCAAACAATTTAATTTCATGAGATATTTCAAATAGTTTTAAAGCTTTCCGTATTTTGGTATAATAGCTTAAGATTCAAACTTTCATTGGAGTCACGTTACAAGCTCCTATGGCAATCCGTAATTTGTTAACGAATTTTTGAAATACGTCTTTTGTACTGTTTCACTCTATATTCCTTGAAAACAGGAGTTGATTGAGCAGTGTAATCTAATAGAGACCATAGACTTGATAATACTTCACGTATATATATTTTAAAGCTGTGTACTATTCTGAACAATACCTTAAAATCGTTGTGAAAATCTATGGCAATGGAATACCATTCAACTGGAAATATACTGCATTTACGATTAGAATTTAACAATCCTTTGAATTGTGTATTTAAGTATCGGCTAGTGTTTTTGGCTTACACAACTGTATTTTTACCTAATTTCAGCAAATATGATATATAGTATATATGTATGTAATACATATAAGAGTTTGCACGACCAGAAAGGTCCTCTGTGTCAAAAAACCCATAAACTTTATATATTTTAGGCAAAATTAAGATGGAAAAATTTAGTATATCCAATTGTCGTCGAAAAATTCATTTACTTATTTAACCAAATAAGTTCTTAATCTTCAAAATAATAAACTTAAAAATTTCTAGATAACTCTTTATTGAACACCCTGTAGTTAGGCAAATATACAGGGTGTCCCATAGGAATGTGTGAAAACTAATGGGTCACAATTTTTTAACAATTGGAGAGCTCGGTAAAATGTAAATACTTTTTAATAAAGGAAAGTCGTCATTTTTATTTCATGTCCATTTTATTATAAAAAAATTAAATCTGTTTAATACAAAACAATTAATTTAAAAAAGTAGTGCAGAACGTTAGTTACTAATGATATATATTTTCGATATTTTAACCATCTAATTTGCCACAAATATCCATATGCTTTCTAAAACTATAAAAAACATGTTCTAACGTTTCATTTGAAATGCCATTGACGATCTTCCCAATGTCTTTAATAAAATCCTCACCTGTTTTTTGGTAATTTTCATAGCAGAGATCTTTAATGTACCCCCCTAAAAAGAAATCAAATCGAATGAGATCTGACGAGTAATGTGGCTATTCTATTCCTTTTCCCCTAGCAAAGCTCTATCGCCATAAAATTTATTGATGATACTTCTTGTGTGCTCCGTCTAGAATAAAAAAAAAAAGATTTAACGCGGCTCCTCTTTTTCGCATGAGAAAGGATTTGGTCTCTAACATCCCTTTGTACTTCTCTCCGGCGACAGAAGATTCAAAGAAATGCAGATAGATACCTTTTATGTAGATGGTTCACATTGCAAAAATATATATTATTAATAATTCACGTTTTTCACTATATTTTTAAATTAATGGTTTGTATTAAATAGGTTTAATTTTTTTATAATAAAATGGACATGAAATAAAAATGACGACTTTCCTTTATTAAAAAATATTTACCTTTTACCGATCTCTCCATTTGTTAAAAAATAGTGACTAATTAGTTTTCACACATTCCTATGGGACACCCTGTAGACTATACGAACGTAGTTAAGACGCTATCTAACAGTATATCCACAAAGTTGTTTATAAACTCTTCTTTCAAATACATACAAAATTGGTTATTTTATCGAGATCAACGGTCTGAGCTCCATATATTTTTCCAATCACTTGTATTATATATACTTCAAGGCAAATTCAATTAAAAAAAGTTTTATATTAATTGGAGTGTATGATTCTAGCCTACAAATTCAATTTCTTCTAAACATATGTAGGTACTCATAGAACCTCAATTAACGGTTTTTCACAATTTTGAGCCTATAAGACTTTTTTCCTTGATGACAGACCCAACTTCACTCAAACTAATCTTAGTTTTATAAAAATTACTGATGGAAAATGATAAACACTTTAAGCTTGGCTAAGCCTAGTTTAAGTCTGATAATTGTCTCAAGCTTGGCTGACGCCTATTTGAAGACTGAATTAAGTCTTGTTCAACTCTTCAAGGTCGTCGCAATTTAAAATCGTTTGCTCGTCTAATACACTAACAAATATTTCTGGTTGATACAACAATGAAGGCTTATTAATTCATATGGTACGAATTTTCTGTTTCAATAATCTTAGATCCTACTAAATAATAGTTTAAATGGAGGGAATTTTACTAGAATACATAATTTTTAAACAAGAGTCATTTCAATTTAACTTTTAGTACATATTAAATTATTGTTTAAATTTATGTTTCAACAAGCTACAAGATGTTTCCTCCAAAATTAGTTTAACACTAGAACAACCGTGGCTTAAAATGTTGAACACTAAATTAACTTATGTGGGAATTACCGGAGAGGTGTCCGTTCGCCGATGCCTTCGAGTAATTGTGACGTTCTGATGAGAAATGCAACCGATCCGACATTTATATAAAATAGCTTAATTTTGCCTACTTTCGCTGTTTTCCCTTTACTTTTAAAGAATTAAGTGTACAGATATGAAAATCAATCTTATTTCAAAGTCTGAAAAGATTAGATTTTATATAAGTTAAAGTAAATTATTCAATAAGTGTGAGACCTCTCAATTTGACGGGTTGGTTCTCCTAGTATTAACAATTTGCCCCGTTGTCTGAATTAATTCTGTCAGATCGTTTCAACTAGATTTGTGGTTTAAATAACATGAATCTTTTATAATTGAAGATCTTGGTGTAAAATTAGTTTATTTTAAAAAGTTTTATATTAATTTTAATAATCAAATGAAACTACATAAAAAATGAATCGGTTACATAAGCTGCATCTTCTAAAAGTTCTTCCCGAGGTTCCGCCATTTCCACTGGAGGTTCTCATTCTGGCCCCTCATGAGCTACAAAACCACTGATCTCCTGTAGGTAATATATTTCTTCCCAGTGCTTTAACATTTATAAATGTTTTCTCATTCATTGGTAATGGATATACCTGAGCCTTTATATGTAGTAACTAGGGATATAATAGTGTAAGGCTTCTTAGCGGAAAATGAAATGAACTATGGTAATGAAGCAGAAACAATGCATTCGATTAGTCAGAGCTTTTTCGTATTAAAATAATCGTAATGTATAGGTAGAAAATGATGATATGGTTTAACTAATAAAAGTGACTTTAAACATGGGTTTACAATGCTCGGTAAAATCCATTATTATGTCCTCCATGATGGTTTGGTCAAGTTCATAGAGCTTGGTATTACTGTTATTATGCTTCAGACTTGTCTAACTTTTCCACCAATCAATCGGTGTTCCTTTAAAATATAGAGCATAGCAATTGATAAAACGAAATTTTACTTAAAAGAGAACTTGGCCAGTCTTTCCACCAACGTGACCGACGCTTAAAAATAAAAGAAATTGCAGCACAGTTCGGCATTTCCAAGACAAGTATTCCAAGGACCCTACATGAGTATTTACAGGGTGTCCAATAGGAAATTGCGAAAACTAATGGGTCACAATTGTTTAACAAATGGAGAGATCGGTAAAATGTAAATACTTTTTAATAAAGGAAAGTCGTCATTTTTATTTCATGTCCATTTTATTATAAAAAAAGTAAATCTATTTAATACAAACCATTAATTTAAAAATATAGTGAAAAACGTGAATTATTAATAATATATATTTTTGAAATGTGAACCTTCTACATAAAAGGTATCTTACCTGCATTTCTTTGAATCTTCTGTCGCCGGAGAGAAGTACAAAGGGATGTTAGAGACCAAATCCTTTCTCATGCGAAAAAGAGGACCCGCGTTAAATTTTTGTTTTTATTCAAGACGGAGCAGCACCTCATCGCACACAAGAAGTATCATCAATAAATTTTATGGCGATCGAGTTATTGGCCTAGGGTGCCCACACTTTGCTAGGGGAAAAGGAATAGAATATAGTAGCCACCTTACTCGTCAGATCTCACTTAATGTAATTTCTTTTTATGGGGCTACATTAAAGATCTCTGATATGAAAATAACCAAAAAACAGTTGAGGATTTTATTAAAGACATTGGGAAGATCAGTGGCATTTCAAATGAAACGTTAGAACATGTTTTTAATAGTTTTAGAAAGCATATGGATATTTGTGGCAAATTAGAGGGTTAAAATATCGAAAATATATATTATTAGTAACTAACGTTCTTCACTACTTTTTTAAATTAATTGTTTTGTATTAAATAGATTTAATTTTTTTATAATAAAATGGACATGGAATAAAAATGACGACTGTCCTTTATTAAAAAGTATTTACATTTTACCGATCTCTCCATTTGTTAAAAAATTGTGACCCATTAGTTTTCGCAATTTCCTATTGGACACATGGGCGGAATTAGAGATTATCCATTGGGGGGACAGACTTTTATCAAATATAAGAAAAACGAACAGTAAACTAATTTCCCGATGTTCGCTCTGAAATCTTGGGGGGGCAGTGCTCCCCCATGCCCCCCCGTAACTCCGCCCATGATTGGACACCCTGTAAGTATGACACAAATTTCTGCAAGGTGGGGCCTGGAATTCTTAGCGCAGTGCAAAAGCAGCGGCGGGTAGAATGTTGTGAGCAATTTTTGGAGCTTTACTGTGAGGAGCAAGAAAGAGTAATTCAATCAATTGTGACGGGGGATGAAAATGTAGTCCTCTACTATGATTCAATATCCAAAAGAGATTCAATGGTGTGCATCGGAAAGGAGAACCTGTGTCAAAAAAATCAAAGCTCACTCAAATCACAAACAAAGTTATGACTAACATTTTTTGGGACTGCAAGAGAATTCTTTCGATTGACTTCGAGGAATCGGATACAATCGTTAACGTGGCATATTATTTTGAATTATTAAGGCGGTTGTAACAAAAAATTACACAGATCAACAAATTTAACTTTTTTTTTGAATCTGAGTTATGAATGCTATTTTCTTTTTGCTTATGTCCAAAAGAGAGGTAAAAGTGCCTTTATTTTGCTAAAACTTGGCTTTTGTGAAGGAAAAGTGGTAATTCAGTTGGATAGTTTGACCCTAAATTACAACTAAATGCATGCTGCGATATTTCTGACTTTTGTCAAAAAGTCTAACTTTTCCACGTTGCCAAAAAGTACGTCATATTCCAAAATACAGTATGGGATATTTTTTGTATTGGGTTCCAAAATGCTGAATCAAATATGGCGTCCGAACACTTGCAATTTCATGGGATTTTTTATCAAAATGAATCAAATAATTTCGCTGAAATTAAATCTGTTATCAAAATAGATATATAAATCAAATGTGGCGGATCTAATACAGCTGCCTAAACTTTAAAAAATGTACACCCCTAAAAGATTTACAAGGAAATGTAAATATAAAGATTTTGGGGATTGGTAATTTCAAATTTCCTATACTGGGCACAAAAGCAAAAAATTTTTTTAAATCATGTCGAGTTTCTTCACTTGTAAGACGAAAGCAATGAGAAATGACCACACATTAATCAGATTCAAAAATCGTATCGACTTGTGTTATCGAGAAAAGGCGCGGAAGAATGAGCCGAGGTGTGCGCTGGCTTCATGATAATGCTTCAATCCACACTGCTTCAGTTTCTAAGGCTACAGTTTTCGTTTGGGGCTTTGCAGAGATTTAACATCCCCCATATACTCCTGACTTGGCCTCGGCTGACTATTTTTTGTTCTCTAATGGGTAGAAAATTTAACGGCGACGATGAAATTAAACAGGCCGTGTACGACCATTTTGACACATCTTTTTACAGTGGCTTCGAAGCTTTAATCAGACGTTTTGAAAAGTGGGTGGAAATAAGGGGCAAATATATTGAAAAATAAAAACATTTTTTTCTATTTATGACCTTTCCTTCTATGTTACGCTAAGAACTCATGAACCGCACTACGTATTTCGAAATAGTCTAATAGTATTTAAGCAAGATTTCGGCTAAAAGAATTTTCTCAGTAATAATACAAATTGTTACATATTATTAGAATAGTATTACAAGAATTGTTCATATTATCGTATAAGGTTTTAAATGGTACTTTAACTGAGATATCCTTGTAAAATCGGAAAAACTTCATTCGATAACATTGGGTTTTATGTAAGTAATTCGAAACTTATAGCTGGGACTAATTTAAAGTATAGTTGGCTATGTGTTATATACGAACAACAATTAAAAGTATTTAACTCAATATAATTTCTAGAAAGAGAGATCTCAATCCTTCTGGCCAATCGTTCAGCAGCCCTCTTCCACCTAGAGAACTATGATCAAGCTTTAGAAGACATCAACCGCTCTATTTCTATGGGGTACCCGAAAGATCTCTCTTACAAACTGTACGAGAGACAAGCACAGTGCTATTTGGCCAAAAAGAAATTTCCAAAGGCAATGGAGTCATTTAAGTGAGACTATTAATCCTTATCTTTTAAAAATGTATTTCACTATATTCCCACAATTTTTTCCAGACAAGTCATACACGCTCTTGATGAATCTAAATTACCTCTAGAAAAGAGGAGCAAGGCTGAGAAAGATGCTCTGGTTATGATAAAAATGCTTGAAAGGGAAGCAGCTCCTCCAAAAAGTGAAGGTGCAGTAAAAAAAAAGTCCAGTGATGAGAGAATGTTTTTGCATCAGTCGATTACGATTGACTACAACAAAGAAGAAGGACGTTTTGCTAAGGCTGCAAAAGACATATCTGTTGGTGAACAACTTGTAGTTGAAAAACCAAATGTCTCGGTGCTTTTGGAAAAATTCAGCAAAACTCACTGTCAAAACTGCTTCTTAAGGTAAATATGCAAAAATAGTGTTTCAAAATACAGTTAATAGGTAAATTTAAAAATTATAGAACAACCGTACCTATAGCATGTCATAAATGTACTGACATTGTATTTTGTTCTGAAAAATGTTGGAAGGAGGCAAGTGAATCCTATCACAAATTCGAGTGTGGACTTCTACCAATAATCTGGCGATCAGGAGCTTCAGTGAATTGCCAAATGGCAATGAGGATCATCAGCACTAAATCGATCGAATACTTCAATAATATAAAAGACTCTCTCGATAAGGAATTGAATATGGAGGAAGCTAAAAAGTAAGATTTATAGATTTCGACATATAGCCACTTCCTAATATTGGTCAACAATTTTTAACTTTGATTTGGACACTGTTTGATGTAATTAATGGAG
The DNA here is from genome assembly GCA_949715965.1 of Dysmachus trigonus. Taxonomy (NCBI): domain Eukaryota; kingdom Metazoa; phylum Arthropoda; class Insecta; order Diptera; family Asilidae; genus Dysmachus; species Dysmachus trigonus. The sequence continues at coordinate 48,761,221 of OX454319.1, read as the reverse complement.
GTATTCTCTAGAATTTTTTTTTGTATTCTTTCATTTGAATCGCATTATGAGCGCCTATGATGTTCCATTATTTTGTTATTAATTTTCAAAACCTCAGGCTAATTGAGTATTTCCGTTTTCCGGATTTGTAATCGAAAGTCACAGATCACTTGGTCATTGAAAAAATCCTTGTTGACAAGACGAAAAGCAAAATAACTTTTTAATTATTCTAATAGTCAAAAATTACTGTTTTATCTTAAACACTATAAATTGAACTATTCTAACTTTATTATACGACACGCAATGAAATATAAAATTACTTTCTTGTAAGACTTCCACATGATGACTATAGACGAATCTGTAACCTAGTACGTCACGAGGACAAACGTAATGTAACGAGCTTCTTTCAAAACACTTTAATGGCACACTTCCTGACATCGTGTCTGCAGTTATCAGAGTACTTTGGATCATCACCTAATTCTGAGGATACAAACTTTATAAAGAGTTTAATACTCCGCAATCTCCAGTTTCTTCAATTTAACTCCCACGAAATATTCGAGTTACATCGCTCAAAATCGGGAGAAGCAAAGAAAACCGTCTTTGTTGGAGCTGGCCTTTACCCAACTTTGGCGTTGTTCAATCATTCTTGCGACCCCGGAATCGTTAAGTAAGTAATACTATAATTTTTCTTGTAAATTTAAAAGTAGACTCAATGTAACAATGTTATAACTGTATATAAAGATATTACCAAGGAACAACAGTTTATGTAAACGCAATTAAACCAATAAAGACCGGAGATGTGGTAGCTGAAAATTATGGACCTTTATACACTCAAGAAAAGAAGGAAGAGCGCCAAAATAAACTCAGGGATTTATATAATTTTGATTGCAATTGCGTAGCATGCATGGAAAATTGGCCACGATTCGAAGAAATGGACAATACTATAATCCGTTTTAGATGTGATTCTGAAGAGAAGTGCAACAATGTTATTGAAATTTCAGCGAATTGCAACGATTTCATGGTTAAGTGTATTGCGTGTGGACAATTTACAAATATCCTCAAGGGTTTGAAAGTTATGCAGGTAAATGTTATTTGTCGATTTATCGTAAGACTTTATTTTGTATTAACTGAATTGAACAATATTTCTAACATTTACAAAAATTTCACATTTATTTAAATTTTAAATATGTACGTTTCAAAATATAAAACATTTTGTCGTTCATTATAAGAAGTGGCGGATTAACGAGAAGCGCAACAAATACATGCTTTTGGCTTTTTATTTCACTTTATAAAATTTTAATGAATTGATATGATATAAAATTTATTATATATAAGTTTTATCAATCGTATATATATTTAGATATTGAGTTCAAGCTGTAATGCTAAGAGAGCAAAATAATTTGGATAACTAAGAATGATTGAAGTGTACGCCATGAAACGTTTAAAATGCATTAATTTTTCAAAATAATAATTTATTCTTCGATGATGAAACAAAAGTTTATCAATATAAACTATTTATTGAAAAATGAATTCCTATTTTAATAAATTAAAATTCATTTCGAATACTACTTTAGTGGCATTACTTGTTTTTTTGTGTACCTTCCAATAAAATACAATAATTTCTTAACATTAAACATCGATTCAAGTATTGTGGCCTCCAAATACTTAATCCGCCGCTAATTATAAGTCTAGTGATTTGCTAAACATATATGTAAGTATTTAAACATCTCTTCTTCAATAATACAGGATACAGAGATGATCAATAAGACTGCAAAGCGACTATACGATGCTGGGGATATTAATAAGGCTCTGGAAAAGTATATTGATCTTTTAAAAATAATGTACGATGTGCTGGCGCCTCCTTTCACTGATTTCGCTCAATGCCAGCAAAATATAAAAGACTGCTTTTTGCATTTTGGGAATTCATATGTGCTGTCAGATTAAAATTAACTGAATTTTTTAAATAATTAAATGGTATTGCATATGTTCTCTTTTATTTCTTAGTCATTATATTTAAGAGTTATTTTCCTTTTTCAACAACCCTAGCAGTAAAATTTTCTTTATTGTGCCTAAATGTCCGAAAAATACACTTCAAAATTTCATAGGATATTGAATATACCATATTTCAGGTATGGAACGTATGTCAAAATTATTATAAATGTGACAGTGATAGTTATAGTGACAGTTCTCAATTTGTACTGCAGTTTCGAGTGTCTAAACAGAGGTGTTATGATTCTAGAGTCCAGGGTTGCTCTTTCCAGTGGTTAATCTGTCATGAATATTGGCAAAATGGAAGTTCGAGAGAATGAGAACGATCGCTGTAGAAAAAGTGTCCCAGAAATTTTTATAAAAATAAGTTATCTCAATAAAAAGCGGGCATTTTTGCGCTAATTTAAAATGATCTACCTACGTTTTAGATAAGATGCCGATGGAGATCATATGTCCCTGCCATGAAGAAACCAAATTTCCAATATGTGCTCGGTTATCTCTTCTAACCATTTGATTTCGACTGGTTGATTTTTTGATGGGTTAGTTAACCTACCGAACATATGAGCTGTAGAAATGCAAAAATCGTTGCGAGAGTCCGGACCGGTTAAAATTAAAGTAAAACATGAGGTGGAGAAACCGACCATACAAAATTCCTTCAATTCATAATTTCAAGAATATGATCATTAAAATATTACGTCCTTTTGACATAATTTTACTGATATCTTGAGTTAGAAATCCACGCAAACGAAATTTTTTGATATTTTTAAGATATCTTTTTGTTAACATTTCTGGCTACCTGTCGAAGGAAAAATCTTAAAGAGTCATTTTTTAAAACATACTGCCTATACGGGTAAATATGCAATTTCAAATAAACCGTTTTCAAGTATATATTTATAACTTTTTATAATATTGCTTCCGTAGAAAAATGACATAAATTAAACAATTCCAGGGGAATTACCTGCTATGGGAGTTATATTTTCATAATTTCATGCATGAAAACATTAACAAATATACATCAAATATTATAAATAATCTGCTTTTTAAGATTTACAAAATTCATAAATCTTTTGTCAATAATTTTCATTAAAACCTAATTATTTATATAAAATATACTATGCCCGAATATATTCACCAGTATATTAGCATTAAAAATATTGCGCAATATTGTGAGATCCATTTAAACCCTTTTGGGATTTACCTTGAAAATTTAATTTTTGCAACATAAAATACCTACTAACATTAAATTACCCTGACAACATTATCAACTCTTTTTAAAGAAAGGCTTCTGCTATCCGAATGTAACCACAAAACTCTTTCAGCTGACCACAGCGCCATTTGGTACAACTTAACGAACGCATGTGCAACACATCACGCCCAAGTACAAGGCAAGCGCTGGAGAAGAGTTCTTTCCGTTCTGAACAGTCGAGGTGGTGAGACCAAACCGGTGTTTTCTTCCTGAAGCATGGGGACTTGTGTGTTAAATAATTTGGGATTGATTTGCTGTCTGCATGATGGCTGCAAAGGTACTTGTTATTTCGCTTTAGATAATTAATATTCCTTGTTATTAACCTTACAATGATGAGTTAGTTACCGCCCCAGTCCGAAAATCGTGTGGATTGGTTTTTCTGAATTTTTAAGGTTACTTAAGAAACGTGCTTTTAAGCATTTTTGGCTTTTAATAACTTAAATCGGTTTTATTTCTTTCAGATTTCTTGTGGTGGTGTTCAGTTTGTGCATTATTAACTAGTGCGTGATTATTATCTAAAACTAAATATAAACCGGGAACCTACCTGAACTAAAGGATTAAATGGTGAGTAATAATGTCGAATTAGTACCCTTTCATCTTAATTTATACCTTCGTTGCATACTTTAGTAAAAGCAAAGTTTAAATGCCCTTCAGAATCTGCGAAATGATTACGATTTCCTTCGCCGCAATATTTTGATAATAGTTTCCACTGAAAACGATAAGTGCTTGCATATTTCAATTTAGAATTCGTATTAAAATCTATTCGAAATCACTTTTGGATTGTAGATACAAGGAAATCGTAACATCCCAGTATTTAATTTTTTTCAAATTTTTAACCTTAAAGTGATGTTAGTTACCGCCCCAGTCCGAAAATCGTGTGGATTGGTTTTTTTCTGAATTTTTAAGGTTAAGAAACGTGCTTTTGTGCATTTTTGGCTTTTAATAACTTAAATCGGTTTTGTACCTTTCAGATTTCTTGTGGTGTTCAGTTTGTGCATCATTAACTAGTCTGAGTTATGAAAAGACTTAATGATTATGTTCCCCGACCGGGAACCTACCTGAACTAAAGGATTCAATGGTGAGTAACAGCACTACTTTCTATGTAATAATGTCGAATTAGTACCCTTTTGTCTTAATACCTTCGTGGCATACTTTAGTAAAAGCAAAGTTTAAATGCCCTTCAGAATCTGCGGAATGATTACGATTTCCTTCGCTGAAATAATTTGCTAATAATTTCCACTGAAAACGATAAGTGCTTGCATATTTCAATGTAGAATTCGTATTTTGAAAGAAAAAAATATTCACGGGGAAAAATGAGTATCTGTGAAAATCATTCATAGAATCTAAAATCTATTCGAAATTACTTTTGGATTGTAGATCCAAGGAAATCGTAACATCCCAGGATTTAATTTTTCGAATTTTTAACCTTAAAGTGATGTTAGTTACCGCCCCAGTCCGAAAATCGTGTGGATTGGTTTTTTTCTGAATTTTTAAGGTTAAGAAACGTGCTTTTGTGCATTTTTGACTTTTAATAACTTAAATCGGTTTTGTACCTTTCAGATTTCTTGTGGTGTTCAGTTTGTGCTTCATTAACTAGTCTTAGTTATGACAAGACTTCATGATTATGTTCCTCGACCGGGAACCTACCTGAACTAAAGGATTAAATGGTGAGTAACAGCACTACTTTTTATTTAATAATGTCGAATTTGTACCCTTTTGTCTTGATACCTTCGTGGCATACTTTAGTAAGATCAAAATTTAAATCCCTTCAGAATCTGCGGAATGATTACGATTTCCTTCGCCGAAATAGTTTCCACTGAAAACAATAAGTGCTTGCATATTTCAATGTAGAATTCGTATTTTTAAAGAAAAAAAATATTCGCGGGGAAAATTGAGTATCTGTGAAAATCATTCATAGAATCTAAAATCTATTCGAAATCACTTTTGGATTGTAGATACAAGGAAATCGTAACATCCCAGGATTTCATTTTTCGAATTTTTAACCTTAAAGTGATGTTAGTTACCGCCCCAGTCCGAAAATCGTGTGGATCGGTTTTTTTTCTGAATTTTTAAGGTTAAGAAACGTGTTTTTGTGCATTTTTGGCTTTTAATAACTTAAGTCGGTTTTGTACCTTTCAGATTTCTTGTGGTGTTCAGTTTGTGCATCATTAACTAGTCTGAGTTATGAAAAGACTTCATGATTATGTTTCTCGACCGGGAACCTACCTGAACCAAAGGATTAAATGGTGAGTAACAGCACTACTTTCTATTTAATAATCTCGAATTAGTACCCTTTCATCTTAATACCTTCGTGGCATACTTTAGTAAGAGCAAAGTTTAAATGTCCTTCAGAATCTGCGGAATGATTACGATTTCCTTCGCCGAAATAATTCGCTAATAGTTTCCACTGAAAACGATAAGTGTTTGCATATTTTAAAGTAGAATTCGTATTTTGAAAGAAGAAAATATTCGCGGAGAAAAATGAGTATCTGTGAAAATCATTCATAGAATGTAAAATCTATTCGAAATCACTTTTGGATTGTAGATACAAGGAAATCGTAACATCCTAGGATTTCATTTTTTCGAATTTTTAACCTTCAAGTGATGTTAATTACCGCCCCAGTCCGAAAATCGTGTGGATTGGTTTTTTTCTGAGTTTTTAAGGTTAAGAAACGTGTTTTTGTGCATTTTTGGCTTTTAATAACTTAAATCGGTTTTGTACCTTTCAGATTTCTTGTGGTGTTCAGTTTGTGCATCATTAACTAGTATGAGTTATGAAAAGACTTCATGATTATGTTTCTCGACCGGGAACCTACCTGAACTAAAGGTTTCAATGGTGAGTAACAGCACTACTTTCTATTTAATAATGTCGAATTAGTACCCTTTCGGCTTAATAAAAGCAAAGTTTAAATGCCCTTCACAATCTGCGTAATGATTACGATTTCCTTCGCCGAAATAATTTGCTAGTAGTTTCCACTGAAAACGATAAGTGTTTGCATATTTCAATGTAGAATTCGTATTTTTAAAGAAAAAAAATATTCGCGGGGAAAATTGAGTATCTGTGAAAATCATTCATAGAATCTAAAATCTATTCGAAATCACTTTTGGATTGTAGATACAAGGAAATCGTAACATCCCAGGATTTCATTTTTCGAATTTTTAACCTTCAAGTGATGTTAGTTACCGCCCCAGTCCGAAAATCGTGTGGATTGGTTTTTTTCTGAATTTTTAAGGTTAAGAAACTTGTTTTTTAGCACTTTTGGCTTTTAATAACTTAAGTCGGTTTTGTACCTTTCAGATTTCTTGTGGTGTTCAGTTTGTGCATCATTAACTAGTCTGAGTTATGAAAAGACTTCATGATTATGTTCCTTGACCGGCAACCTACCTGAACTAAAGGATTAAATGGTGAGTAACTGCTACTTTTTATATAATAATGTCGAATTAGTACACTTTCATCTTAATTAACACCTTCGTTGCATATTTTAGTAAGAGCAAAGTTTAAATGCCCTTCAGAATCTGCGGAATGATTACGATTTCCTTCGCCGAATAAAATTGATAAAAGTCTCCACTGAAAACGATAAGTGCTTGCATATTTCAATGTAAAATTCGTATTTTGAAAAAACAAAAAAAAAAAATCAGTATCTGTTCCCAAAAATGTAAATTAGTGAAAATCATAAAATCCAAAATATATTCGAAATAACTTTCGAATTTTAGATCCAAGGAAATCCTAACAACCCAGTATTTAATTTTAGTCGAATTTTTAACCTTAGAGTGATGTTAATTACCGCCCCAGTCCGAAAAGTCGTGTGGGTTGGGTTTTCTTTTGAAATTTAGAGTCATTTTTTATTTGACCAAAGTAAGTAAGATCTAAATGTATGAAGATCTCAGCAATTTTTAGAGTAATAACGATTTCAATCGTCCAAATACTTGATAATAATGTAAACATGAAAACGAATAATGTTTAAAATTGTAAATTAAACTTTTTATATAAATGCTCAATATAAGTCTAGAATCTTTATATTTTACTGGGTATTTGAAGTCTACACGAAAGCCTTACTCTGATACTCGGTAACGAAGGCAGTCAGTTTGTCTCGACCGCAAGACATTTATCATTTCACTTCCAAGTCGGTTAAAACAATTCTATTTGATTTAGAAACTGAATCGAAATCGTATTATTATTATTTTATTGTACTTTATATATTTTGTTCGAATTTATAATGTTATAATGATGACAAGTTATCGCCCCAGTCCGAGATGTAACTTCTTGTGGATCGCTCTTTTCTGAAATTTTGTGTTTTTTTTATTTTAGTTAAGCAATTTGTTTTTAAATTGTTAAAAACTGATGTATTTTTCAGAATGCATGTGATCTTGTCTTTAAAGCTGGATGGTGCAACCCTATCGATGAGATTACTGAAACAAATGGTGAGTAACAGAAGAAATCTTTCTCGTTAATTATAAGGAAGTCTTAATAATTACATTCGACAAGTAACATCTAAATGTATGAAGATCCCTGCAATTTTTAGAGTAATAACAATTTCAATAGTCCAAATGCTTCATAATAATGTAAATATGAAAACGAATAATGTTTAACATTTTAAATTAAACTTTATATATTAATGATCAATATTAGTGTAGAATCTCTTTATTTTACCGGATATTTGACATCTACACGAAAGCCTTACTGATACTCAGTATTGAAGGCAGTCAGTTTGTCTCGACTGCCAGACATTTATCATTTCACTTTCAAGTCGGTTAAAAACAATTCTATTTGATTTAGAAACTGAATGGAAATCGTATTATTCTTATTTGATTTTACTTTATATATTTTGTTCGAATTTATAATGTTATAATGATGATAAGTTATCGCCCCAGTCCGAGATGTAACTTCTTGTGGATCGCCCTTTTCTGAAATTTTGTGTTTTTTTTATTTTAGTTAAGCAACATGTTTTCAAGTTTTTAACAACTGATGTATTTTTCAGATTGCATGTGAATCTAGTCTTTATGCATTGCTACTCCTGAGTTACTATAAAGCAGGATGGTGGGTGCAACCCTATCGATGAGATTACTCAAGCAAATGGTGAGTAACAGAAGTAATCTTTCTCGTTAATTATAAGGAATTCTTAATAATTACGTTCTACAAGTAACATCTAAATATATGAAGATCTCCGCAATTTTTAGAGTAATAACGATTTCAATAGTCCAAATGCTTCATAATAATGTAAACATAAAAACGAATAATGATTAAAATTTTAAATTAAACTTTATATATAAATGCTCAATATTAGTGTAGAATCTCTTTATTTTACCGCATATTTGAAGTCTACGCGAAAGCCTTACTGATACTCAGTAATGAAGGGCAATCAGTTTGTGTCGATCGCAAAACATTTATCATTTTCATTTCACTTTCAAGTCGGTTAAAAACAATTGTCTTTGATTTAGAAACTGAATGGAAATCGTAACATTCCTTTTATTTATTTTTTACTTTATGTATTTAGTTCGAATTTATAATATAATGATGACACATTATCGTCCCAGTCCGATGTTATCACTTCCTGTGGATTACGCTTTTCTGAAATTTTGTGTTTTTCTATTTTATTTAAGCAATTTGTTTTTTAAGTTGTTAACAACTGATGTATTTTTCAGATTTCATGTGATCTTGTCTTTTTTATGCATTGCTTCTCCTGAGTTACGATAAAGCGGGATGGTGCAACTCTATCGATGAGATTACTCAAGCAAATGGTGAGTAACAGAAGAAATCTTTCTCGTTAATTATAAGGAATTCTTAATAATTCCGTTTGACAAGTAACATTAAATATATGAAGATCTCCGCAATTTTTAGAGTAATAACAATGTCAATAGTCCAAATGCTTCATAATAATGTAAATATGAAAACGAATAATGTTTAACATTTTAAATTAAACTTTATACATAAATGCTCAATACTAGTCTAGAATCTCTTTATTTTACCGGATATTTGAAGTCTACGCGAAAGCCTTACTGATACTCAGTAATGAAGGCCATCTGCTTGTGTCGATCGCAAAACATTTATCATTTTCATTTTACTTTCAAGTCGGTTAAAAACAATTCTCTTTGATTTAGAAACTGAATGGAAATCGTAATATTCCTTTTATTTTTTTTTTACTCTATATATTTAGTTCGAGTTTATAATGTTATAATGATGAAAAATTATCGTCCCAGTCCGATGTTATCACTTCCTGTGGATTACGCTTTTCTGAAATTTTGTGCTTTTCTACTTTATTTAAGCAACATGTTTTCAAGTTTTTAACAACTGATGTATGTTTCAGATTTCATGTGATCTTGTCTTTATGCATTGCTTCTCCTGAGTTACGATAAAGCTGGATAGTGCAACTCATTCGATGAGATTACTCAAGCAAATGGTGAGTAACAGAAATAATCTTTCTCGTTAATTATAAGGAAGTCTTAATAATTACATTCGACAAGTAACAAATGTATGAAGATCCCTGCAATTTTTAGAGTAATAACAATTTCAATAGTCCAAATGCTTCATAATAATGTAAATATGAAAACGAATAATGTTTAACATTTTAAATTAAACTTTATATATTAATGATCAATATTAGTGTAGAATCTCTTTATTTTACTGGATATTTGAAGTCTACACGAAAGCCTTACTGATACTCAGTATTGAAGGCAGTCAGTTTGTCTCGACTGCAAGACATTTATCATTTCACTTTCAAGTCGGTTAAAAACAATTCTATTTGATTTAGAAACTGAATGGAAATCGTATTATTCTTATTTGATTTTACTTTATATATTTTGTTCGAATTTATAATGTTATAATGATGACAAGTTATCGCCCCAGTCCGAGATGTAACTTCTTGTGGATCGCCCTTTTCTGAAATTTTGTGTTTTTTTTATTTTAGTTAAGCAACATGTTTTCAAGTTTTTAACAACTGATTTATTTTTCAGATTGCATGTGAATCTTGTCTTTATGCATTGCTACTCCTGAGTTACTATAAAGCAGGATGGTGGGTGCAACCCTATCGATGAGATTACTCAAGCAAATGGTGAGTAACAGAAGTAATCTTTCTCGTTAATTATAAGGAATTCTTAATAATTACGTTCTACAAGTAACATCTAAATATATGAAGATCTCCGCAATTTTTAGAGTAATAACGATTTCAATAGTCCAAATGCTTCATAATAATGTAAACATGAAAACGAATAATGATTAAAATTTTAAATTAAACTTTATATATAAATGCTCAATATTAGTGTAGAATCTCTTTATTTTACCGCATATTTGAAGTCTACGCGAAAGCCTTACTGATACTCAGTAATGAAGGGCAATCAGTTTGTGTCGATCGCAAAACATTTATCATTTTCATTTCACTTTCAAGTCGGTTAAAAACAATTAATTGTCTTTGATTTAGAAACTGAATGGAAATCGTAACATTCCTTTTATTTATTTTTTACTTTATGTATTTAGTTCGAATTTATAATATAATGATGACAAATTATCGTCCCAGTCCGATGTTATCACTTCCTGTGGATTACGCTTTTCTGAAATTTTGTGTATTTCTATTTTATTTAAGCAACATGTTTTCAAGTTTTTAACAACAGATGTATTTTTCAGATTGCATGTGATCTTGACTTTATGCATTGCTACTCCTGAGTTACTATAAAGCGGGATGGTGCAACTCTAGCGATGAGATTACCCAAGCAAATGGTTCAAATGGTTAGTAGCTTAAGTAATATTTCTTGTTAATTATAATGAGTTCTCAATAATTACATTCGTGGTCAAGTAATATCTAAATACATCAAGATCTTCGCAATTTTTAAAGTAATAAAGATTTATGTGGTCAAATGCTTAATAATAGTGTAAACATGAAAACGAATGCTTAAAATTTTAAATTAAACTTTGTATACTATGCGCAATATTAGTCTAGAATATTATTACCGGGTATTTGTAGTCTACACGAAAGCCTTACTGATACTCAGTAATGAAGGCAGTTTGTCTGTCTCAGTCGCAAAACATTTATCATTTCACTTTCAAGTTGGTTAAAAACAATTCTATTTCATTCAGAATCATTATCAAATGTTAACCAATCAATCAAATTAATTCATCAATCAATTAATCAAAGGTTATATATTTAATTCCAGTGCTTAAACTTTATTTTCTTTTTTCAGATGGCCCGATGGACTGCGGTTTCGCTACCTGATACTACTTCCCTATGTACAGGGAAATAAAGCTCCAAAAATTAAGGAAACTGTAAGTAATTGAGAGTTTGATGATTCAAATATCGGTTTTAGTGATGATAATTATTGACAAGCATATAACTGAATATTTTTGTTGATTAATTTGTCTGATAACTTAAAATAATTGTTCAACTTTTAGAAGGATGTGAATAATTGCTAATTTAAGGTTACAATTTCAGGTTATTTCAGTAATTTAAACCGCTTAATGGATGACTTCTTGTGTGTAATAGAAAACCGCGCTTGCGATGAAGCACAAAGGGAGGCAAAGATAAATTCAACGTTGCTTCAGTTCAAAAGGTAAGCATAATATACTCTTTATACTTCACGAACTCTCAAACTACAAAATGTTAGGTGTTTTGAGATAATAATTTGCCAATGATGATTTATAGTTATCCCTGTCATAAGCAAAATTGATGATTGTAACCTCTGAGCTAAAATCAAAAACTAATTTGTTTGCAAAATAATGTGGCCAAAAACTAATTTGCTTTTTTTTTCAGAACATTGACCGGAGGAAATTAAGTACAAGTACAATGTTGGAATTTTGTTGTTAAACAAAAATTAAATGAAATAAAGTACTTTTTTTTAAAAATATGTTTTCTTCTTTCTTTCTAAAAGTCTAGTAGAACTCCCGGATTAAACATCGATAACCAAGGCACTAACAAAAAATCGAATTTCGAAATTGTAACGGAATTTAAAGTCAAGTAAATATTTTAGTTCCCACACGCACTAGACTTCATGAAAAATATGCCTACAAGTTCTTAGACCCTTACTATATAACTATTTAGACATGACTCCTAATATAAACAAATATATATTTAGGGTCTAATTCACTAACCGAGATTTAGGGCCCTATTATGGAAGTCGATTTCGGTCGACTCGACTAGCGAAGACACTAATTTCCTTAGCATTTCAGGCTTGAAAATGTGTCTTCGCTAGTCGAGTCGACCGAAATCGACTTCCATAATAGGGCCCTTAATGGTTTTTGTGAATTATTATTGATATTAATTCATTAATACCAGACTGTTTCATTTCCGAAACTTCATTGCATCGATTTGTAGTCGAATCTACAAATAATTAAATTTTTGTAAATTTTGAGCTGAGCTATTAACGTCGTAAGAACGCACTAGACTTAAAAGAACCCCTTTGGAGAAATTAAGATGTGAGAAAAAAATTAGACGGATTCGAGTTACATAAAAAGGCGAATAAGTACGAATATACTCAGGCACAGAGGGTTATTTGGCTTAAGTCTAGAATAAGGTAACCTCTCTGATTTTAATGAAACTCGGTAGGAACGTTCGTCTAGGCTTAGAACGAATGAATGTGCAAAGGGTTCCTAGCTATAAGCGTGTCCGCTTGGACCTAAGCAAGAAAATCCCATACCTATACCATACATGGATGTGTCCTTATGAGTTAAGTTTGGAGATACCATATTTATTTCGTATATCAAAAAACAGGGGAACTAGAGGGCGAAAACCTTTTGAACATTAGGTCCTCCTAGTGTCCAACAGAGATTGAGTTTGGATTTTAGATTGCTGTAGTTGTATCATATACTAATGTACTTTGAAATGACAGTGAGAAAACATATATATGTAAATTGAAATGAGAAGTTTGGAAGCAGTGTGAATCTTCAAGGTCAGTAAGTAACAGCTTCCTTTGAGTGTCCAGAGCTGGAAATGAGATATATGATAAAGGGCCTCAAGATGTACATGTATGCCAAAAATGATGAAAATCGAAGGAGTGGAAGGGTCTCATTTTTTTGAGCAATTATTCGTGTGAATTTTCAAGGTCAGTAAGTAACAGCTTCCTTTGAGTGTCCAGAGCTGGAAATGAGATATATGATAAAGGGCGTCAAGATATACATGTATGCCAAAAATGATGAAAATCGAAGGAGTGGAAGGGTCTCATTTTTTTGAGCAATTATTCGTATATTCATTATTCCATTGATTCACTTGGTTCGAGAGCTAAGGAATTCCAAATCAAAAGTTGAGGGATTGGTAAGACTCAATCGAAAAGTCTCATCATCAAAAATAATGGTCCCCGGTGGGAATTGAGCTTCCTGTTTCGTTTTCATCATTTCATATGATATTCAAGTGAAAATGAGCGATTGCTACCCATAAAGTGCAATAAAAATGAATGAAGTGAGATTCAAGCTAATTGCTCTGCAATGACTCACATACATGCTCTTAGACACAAGATGATTGTTGATTGACCCTCTATAAGGTCATAAGTAATAATGAGCAATTATATTCAAGTATATGGAAGATTTGGTTTAGGTCCAAAAGTCAATGCTTATAGCTAGGAACCCTTTGTCGGAAAGCTCAACTTTCTGAGAAATTCAACTAGGAATTGCTAAAAAAGTCGCTTCCACGACTAAAAATTCTCGTTATTTCTCCCGATTTTCATTAATTTCGCGAGAGGTAACCGCACTACACTGCACTCAACACTATTTCTATCCATCTAATCCACCGTTGAATGCATAAAAATCCCTGAAAATAGAAAAATTCGGTATATTTTCTTTGTACTTACCTTTACTCCTGATGACATCTCCCTGGAACTGTCATCTTGGATGCGTTGGACAAGTCCGGTTCTACTTTATATAATAATGCTGCGATCTTAGATTATATAGTACAGAATGGGACCTTAGATTTAGCTGAAGCAATTTCATGATGTTTAGTAACCTTCGCGTTTGTGGCTGTGTACTCAGTGCAGTCGTTCATTATTCGAAGAATGAAAAAAAGAGCACTAAGTTTTAGCAAATTTTATACACAACGTTGCTACGATAGTTCCTTTCTGGCGAGTTGGGCAATTTGAAAGCACGTAAAATTATTTATTATTATTAATTTTTGAACTTCCCGCAAATTCAACCCGTCACGTAAATAATACAATACATAATTCCTTCGTCCTTTCTCTTTCCCTCTCATGTGTAAGCCACCTGACCCCTTGAGGTTGAGGAGAATTACTTCACTCATGTACACAGATTTTACACGACATATCCTATCCTGTAATCTCTAATCTAAGGCTGGGATAGATCTTATCTCAGGTCAGAAATGTAGAATCAGAGCTGTGAGTTTCGCTTTTATAAAGACGTTCTTTAAAATCATTCCACATAGAAAAATAAAATAAAGCGATTGGAACGCCCTAACCCATAGAGGAACGTGCGTTATTATATCCGTTCAATTCTAATGTATATGCACAGGTACCTAATGGACGAACCTGATAATCAAAAATGTAAAGTAACACTGTAGGATCTGTCGGGATTTCCAAAAATTAAGTTTAGAATATAATTCTGTTTGAAATTAGGGATTGGAGAGGTAAGGAATTTACAAGGACATATCTTCGTATATATATCGCTAAAAATTAATAAATGACTTCTGCAAATTTCGCTACGAAATCTGAAATCTTTCAAATTGACGGATTCCGTAAATCTAGTGCTAAAAGCAATTCTTTCGAAAAATAATTTATTTAACTGATAGCTCATTCAATTTCCATAAAACCATCGGCGTTCGTAAGATGAAGACTTTGCTTCTTACTCTCTTCTTCCACAATAAAACTGGGACCAACCAAGCAGTTCTTGAGAACAGATCCACGCTTAACCACAGCCTTGTTGCAAATAATCGAGTTCTCTATCTTACAACTGAAAAAATAGAAAAACTCGTTATGTCCGTGTTAATATTTTAAAGTAAAAATTCTTACCCTTCCTCTATTGTTGCATGTCCCATTATAACGCTGTCCACTATTATGACCTTCTCTTTGACGGTACAATACCGTCCAAACGTGGATTTTGCAAGCGAAGTCTTCTCTGATAATTTTGCATTGTCTGCAACAGCAATATCCTTCGTTTGTGTGCTGTTTACAACAGCATTAGTGGAAATCAGGGGCAGTGACTCGCATCCTGGGATTTGGGTCCAGACAGATGCAATCTGAAAATGTTTATTGAAATTACTGGATTGATTAAGAACCTGTTGTTTTGCTTTTTTGAGTTGACTTTACTCTCAGGGTAATAAGATTCTAAAAGTCGGTATATACATATATAGTCGTTTAAAAAAAATTCCACAATAGATCCTTGAAATTCGGGAAGAACGTACCTTTTGGTTTATAGCGAAGTACGACAAAGTGGTGTTCACTCGGACTCCGAAACTTTCCTTGTTGGCTTCTACCGCGTAGCACCGAATGAGGTCTCCGTTGTAGGGGTTCTTTGTCCGTGAGTCGTTAAAAAGTGAAGAGTTCACAATTTGTTGTTGGTAACTATTCGGGGGGATGAACTGTAACCACAATACCTGAGTTATACATTATTACTATAAAAGCCGTGACCTACGTTAATAATGTCGTCCTCTTGGTTGAGCTTAACACCAAATTCACTTTGCGGTTCTACTGGAATTTGTGATGTTCTGCACATTTGCTTTTTCACAATATACGGTAGGAATTCTCCTTTAAGAGTTGTGAAATTATCTTTCTATAAAGCAAAATACTTAGTTTAGATTAATGCATTTGGCTTTTTATAAATATAAAACTACAGATGTAGACGGGCTAAAAGAGTGTTTGGGCTACTTTTAAACTGAATCAAACGCAAACGCTAACATAACATTACCAGTTCGGCCCGGCACGATTGTCTTTGGAACAAAACTTCGAGTACCCAGGGTTAAGTGCTGGAAACGTTATTGCTTCCTATCAATATTGACAACGTGGAAATTGTTACAAAAATGGCAATCGTTTTAAGCTAGGAAAGTATCTTTCTTCTAATTAACTAAATAAATTATTTATTTTTAAGCCAATATATTTTAACCCTTTGAGAGCTATGAACCCAGCGCTATGCGTTCGGCAAAATCGTTCACCATGGGATATGAACGCATATATGGATTCTCACACAACCATTCAATTTAGACTTATGAACGCTTATATGCGATACTAACGATGCTTGTGAGCCTAGAGATATAAAAAAACGACATAGCAAGCAGTGCACTTTATCAAAGAAAGGACGCTGCCCATAGCACACGCTTAACGTTCCACAACTCAACGCTCAAAGGGTTACTCAAAATTCAAATTAAACGGGAATACTTGGCTTCTCAGATTGAATGAATTGAATACAAATAGCAGCACAGATATTGAAATTGATAGAGGTAAGGTAAGATCGAAATTGTGAAAACAATTTAATATTTTATATTAGAAAAAAAAGTTAACCTTTTCATATTGTTTATCCGCAAAAAAAAACGGTCGCATTCTTAAAATAATTTTGAAAAAACATACCTAATATATTAAAAAAAAAATGCAATGTATAACTTAAGCAGAGCCAACGACAACTACCGATTGGCAGTGAAGCGAAAAACTCAAGGGTGTAAATAGGTTTAATTATTTTAAAAGGAATTGTATTGATATATCCTACCTTTGTGAGGAAGTCTAGGACCCACTTCTTCATAACATAGATATGAGAATCAACCAATCGACTGAAGATATCAAATTTCTGGTTTTTTCTCATTAGGTGTCCATTTATGATGACCTCTTCTTCAAAATCGCTCGAGGATGCCAAGAACAGCAGTCTCTTCGACTCTGGGTGAAGACCGATGAGATCTCGTTCAGGTTTGTACTTCGTTTTGGGTCCAGGGACAGTCACATCACTTCCAAAACCTTTACCGAATAGTAACGTAGTTACAGTCGCATCGTGCTGACGGAATTTGTTAATTAAGGGGTATAAACTGGTGTTAGTCACTACGTCGCAAGAGACTACTATGAAATCAGTCTTAATCCTGCAGATATTTAAAAAAAAAAAAAAAAAAAATTGATAATGGATTTTTTGAGAAGAAAACGTACTTGTCGTGAATATATCTTAAGCTGTCTGCAGTCCCGAAATCAGATTCACTGGGAATCGTTGCGTATTCAATCTTCATCTTGAGGGGAGTTTTCTCGAGACACTGTTGTATGTCGGATTTTTGGGACTCGAGGGCAACGACAATGACATCTAAATACATTAATAAGTTAATTGTCTGCATTAAGGTATTTTTTTTTTTTTTGCAAGCAAATACCTTGAAATCCATGCTGCTGTAACATTTGAAGAGGATACCAGAGCATTGGATACGGACCCACTGGTAGAAGACATTTTGGATGGTCTCCAGTTAATTCTGGTAAGCGGGTGCCACGGCCTGCCGCAAGTACAACGGCTTGAAATTCGATAGCAACCATTATGCACCCTGGAAATCGCAGAAAATATGGTAAGAATCACTCAGGAAAATGCAACTCTGGCAGCAAACGCGAAAAACAGCTGATGAATGAATAGAAATGTCAGATCAACACTTAAAGATCTATAAAGCGATTTAGGCGACACCATCGCCCAATGCAGCGGTGGGTTCCAAAAGTATTTTATGACATTGACGTTGACGTTGACCGGTAGAAGTTAAAGGTGTTTCCGGTTGATTTTACTTCAAGTGGTGAAATGCAAAGTACATAAGTGGATTCCGTTAAGTTTATGCTTTAAAAACTGTGAAATATTCCGAAACAATGCTCAAGGCAATTCGTTTACTACCTCGTAGAAATTGCATTCAATTCTACTCACAAAATGCGAAAATGCGCCAGATTCATGAAGCCTCGAAGACGGTGGATCCGTTTTCTAAAATAAAAATTAATTGTTCTTCAAGCGTATTGGTACGCCCAGTCGATTTATTTGAGTGCCCTAACTCCGATAAGTTAAGAGTATTTGCCTATTCGTGCGCAGATGGGTCGAAAACAGAAATCGATATAAAAGGCGATGAGAAGAACGTCGAAGTTAGCGTTGGAGACAAATTGGGTGCTAAGGAGGACACCAAATTTGTCTTCGAAGTGCCAGTTAAGTGCAACCTGGAAATCACTGCAGGGAAAGATGTCAGCATCGCTGAAATGTACAGTGACTACATCGATATAAAGTCACAGAAAGATATCTTCACGAAGAATTTAAGGGGAACATCCATAGAGCTGTTGTCTCAAAAGGGCAACATCACCTGTGATGGCCTGACACTGGCTCAGGAAATTAAAATCCAGACAAATGATAGAGGGGTAAATGACAACTGGATCTTATGGAATAAGAACAGACATTAAAATATCCCTTCATTTTATAGCACATTCACTTAGATAAAATTCAGGGTGATGCCATGACATGCGCTTCCAGTAAAGGCACAATAAGCACAAACTCTTGCTACGCTGAGGTCTCGAAGTTTACCACAGAGACAGGAACTCTGAATTTGAAAAATGTTCACAAACAAGCTGCAGTTTACGTCCTAGAAGAAGGCGACATTAATATGAGTGAGTTCTCTTTAGAGCTATTTTTACTTCCAATATTTCGATTATCCTTGAATAGGGTGCACTTTTGCTACTTTGTTACGAGACTAACCCATTAATGTTCTAGTCAAATAACCTATTCTTGCGATGGACTTATAAAGGATCATAAAGCTCACTCATTCCCTCTGAGGTTTTATAGTGTCGCCTATAAGAATTATGGTAGAGAAAAGGGCCCTTTAAATCTTCTTACATATAGTAAAAGCAGCATTTTCTTGTACCTATAAACTCTGCCAAAAAATACACAAACGGGTCATATTGGTTTATACCTTAGACCATAGACAGAAAGGATAGGATACCGTGTAAAAAATAAGCCCTACTGGTGATAATGATTGGAGTATGCTAGCGATATTAAAAAACGAGATTTTCGATAAATTTTTGAATAAATGAATAGCCTATATGCAAAACCCGCTATATGCAAGAAAAGTCAATATTCAGTTAATGGTGGAAATATTAACCTTATGTCTTTTGCCATCTGAAAAACAATATTTTGTGCTGCAAAAAGAACTGAAACTCTTTCGAAATAAGGCGAGAAAAATGCACACTCCCTACATATCTATGAGAACTTTTACATGTTTTCTTTGAATAACTCAAAACTTTTTATAAAGCATATAGCGCGTTTTGCATATGGGCTACTCAAATTCAAATCGCACTAGAGCTTAAAGAAAGGGTATCGTCCAAAAAATTTCACCTTTGGGGCTACAAAAGGCTTATTTGCTTTGCATTTAATTTCCCTTTTTTATCTTGAAAATATCCACCTGTACTCAACAAACAACTACAAGAGAGAAGGCTACCACTACATTACGAAATTGCTTCAACTAAACCGACTTGTGCTCCATCCTATTTTCTATGATCTAAGGTTTATATATATCTAGAAAAGGCACTATTTATGTATGTTTAACTTAGTTGCCTATAGTTCTCTAAATATTAATTTTCTTTTCAGCTGGAATCCACGGCAATCTTTTAATAAAAGCGAACGGTGGTAATCTAAACTTGCAATTTTCTGAAGTAATGGACGATACAATCATAATGTCGAACGATTCCAAAAACGTAGCAATAAACATATCGGATCTAGTCGAAGAAAATTGCTTCATCGAACTCAATTCTGATGAAATTATTTTAAAGGAATCAGCATCCCATTTAAAGGACCGTTTAGAAGGGAACAAGTTTCGTTTAGGCAATGGAGACAGCAAAAATAAATTGTTAGTATCTGTAACAGGTAAGCTGGCTCTAGGAAAACTTTCCTGGGCAGACAGTCTTAAATCATCGTTAGGATTTAAAGATATGTAAGGGAAAATTGTATTTGGATAAGGAATGATTTATTGTGATAAGATGGAATGTTTAGCAGAAATATAGTTATTTATTAAACTCCTAAAATCCCACTCAAATCAAAGTTATTTTAATTCTGGGAATTTGAAATATACAGGAAAGGGCTTGAAATGAACAAAGAAACGCGTTCAAATAATCAATTTTATTTCGATGTTTTTTCTTTCTTAAACATACACAATTGACTGCACTAAAAATTGCATAATGTTCTCCGAATTGTGAACTTAAAAGAAAGGTTGCTACTCACAGAAGCTTTCCTTTCGTCGACTTGAATAAATAATAAACAAGAACATGCTGCGTTTCCTTGTTTTTTTTCCAATTATCCAAATAAAATCCGGCTTGGATGGAAACTACGTTTCGCAATAAATAAACTTACACAACTGGTAAACGTTAATTATATTAATAAAATAAAACGTATCGTCTTTTTTCAATGATTGTACTCGATTACTTGCGTTTTAAAACGAAAAAAATTAATGATCGCAATTTGTAAACCTACCTGTAGCTTTTTGTTAAGAACTTTTCTAGTCTAGATTCCTTAAATACATTAAAATTCTTTTCAACTCTGCTTATCTTTAGACGTCTTCGTATTTACAAATTCTCTCCTTTGTTTTTTATTTTTTGGTGGTCAAATGTGTACAGAAGTCTTCCAATTTTAACTACACTTACATGCTGGGTTAGGGTCAGTCAGCATTCTTAAAAGCCTCTTTCAGCTGCTGTAGCCAACGTAACTAGTTTTTCGGAGAAACTGTGATCAGTTTATGAGGCGTTACTGGTGATATCTGGAAGAAACCAAAACGGTTATCACCAACGACAAATTGTAATTATAAAGGAAATATAAAATTCAGAAAATTGTAATTCAATTTGAATAATAAGCTTTTCGAGACTGTGTTTAGCATAAAATAAACAAATGATTGCAAAGACTAAAGCTTGCCAAAAATTTAACTCACCCACAAAGATCTGGAACCTAAATATGAGTCATCATCGTCCATAAGACTGTGGCTTTGTTGATCGATAAATATCAATGTATCTTTGCTGCATGAATTAACCGCATTCCTTCGCATAGATAAATTATCACACTCCTTCAATCGATAGCTCGAACTTTTCGTAAGAGGATAATGCTTGTACTGTCCGCTGCATGGGTCTCCTATTTCTCTACCATTTAACATTCCTCCCGAAAGGGTACCCTTGAAACTAATTCCATTGGTTAGAAGCTGATGTGTAGTATTAATATTTTCGCATTTTGCAAGTGAAGTTTTCTGTAAATTAAGAGCCTTTTCTAGAGCTGATACATTAGTTGCCCTCTCAGGAACATTGCCTTCTTTCTTAAAAGGTTTTTCAGGAGAAACGACTTTTGTAAAAATATCCTTTTTAATTTCCCCAGATGGCTGACTAGTGCTAGCGACAAAAACTTCTTCTTTGGGAGGATTATTCTCAATTACTTCTTTAGTTTCATTAGGAGAGTTATTTTCATCCATAAACTCCAAGGTCTCAATATCAACAAGCTCGTTTTCGTCTGTCTTCTCAATAACCACAGTTTCTTGGAGGTTGATGTTTACCTCCATCTTACTGCCTCTTTCAGTATCTTTCGTTAATACTTTAACCTCGTCTTCTGTGACAGAATGTTCTTGTTTTTCGGGTACAGTAGATATACCAGCACCAAGTGCATCATTGGTGCAACTGCTTTGAATTGATACAGGAGGCACGGCGATTCTAGAAACCCAGTGATCACCAGAAGTCGAGCTTGTCCCAGAACATTCTGTAATATCGATTGCACGTCGCTGATAGAACAGGATGTACGCCTCATTGTTAACTATTTGTTCTTGAACTTGATCCGCAGGTACATGGGTGACTCTTTGGTCGTCAAATTTGTACCACTGATGATCATAAGGGTTCTTGCATGCAGCTGTATAATGGCCCGTCTCTAAAGTGTCGCCCTGATGATAGCATACCGCATAAAGATCATAACGATTGTCCTTATTATCTTTTTCTTTCAACTTATGATCTCTGCTTTTCCTCCAAGGACTACCCACACTTCGAGGGTGTTCTTCGTTGAAACAATCACTCGAAGAAGAGCCACGCGCCAGATGTGGCGACATATCAAAACAGTTTAATGGAAACTTTACCATAGTTGTTAGTTTTGCAGCATCCGGACCTTTATCGTGCTGCTGCCGGAATCTCTTAAAATGGACAACAAGAATGTCAGGTAGAGACCACAACCCCAAAGTTTTTACAACAGGAAGATATTGCTGACAATTTGGGCACCTCCATGCGTCTTCAGCACTTAATGTTTCCGCTTTCGTATAATGTTCCAGACATTGCTCTAATGTTAGCACGGCTTGTTCCGATTTTGAATCTCTAAGCATGGATACGCTCTCGTGCTCAACGATCGGATCACTCAAGTCAACAAAGAAATCCTCGGGATTGGTCCATTCGAGCAGCAATTTAATATGAGGAGGGCCTGCGTCGGGCGATAGAACAGACAGAGCCATGTCTACGACCTCCATGAAGAGTGGATGTTCCACCTCCTCAAGGTAAGTGTCTGGATCAGCAGATGGATCTTGGACGCGAATTTGAAACATCTCTGTGAGAGGTGTAGAATAAGCAAAAACTTCTGGTTTTAGAGTAGATGACATTTCTTTCAGTAGTTTTTTTTGCAATTCAACATACGAGCAGTCTCTATTAACCTGAACACAAAATGGAGTTCCTAAATATAATAAATAAAGCTAATTGAGTTTTTCTAATTATTTAAAGTAAAATTGCATTCTTACCGAATCTGCAAACGTTTCCATCATTTTTCTTAACATTCGCAATTAGTATCATCAAATCGGAAGAGTTTTCTTCCTTGATCTCCGGAACTTCAATGCAATATACCGAGTCCAATTCGTCTAGGGTAGCAATTGACTGGGAGTCGTAGAAAACACGAGAGAACCCAGATTCGTTAATATCAGCCAAAACCATACGATTTATAGCGATACCCGTATCCGCATGTAATTGTTTCCTTAAGGCCATTATCGGAGAGCCTGGAGGCACGGTGAGACCTAGTTTTACCTGACGGGGATGCTGCGTTACGTATAGAACTGTTACGAATATCACTTGCTGTGATAACTGAGGAAGTTGCACCGATATACAATGGAACGGATCAAAAGTGTTGCTTTGCTTTTTACATCGGGGACACGTTAGAGACGATCGGAATTGCGCTTGAAATACAGCCTGCACAAAGGAATTATTACATCTAATGTGATTTGCTAATGTTTCTGCAGCTATCACTTCGTCAGGTCGTCCGTAGTTATTCTGCAAGAGACAAAATCGTTTACCACTAAAATTTATGGGAAAAAATAGTAGATATAGATAGATAATTTTCTCATGCTGCTGTGAAATGTTTTCTACACAACATTATAGATCTTTGTCGAGATAAAATCAGAAACAAATTGGCTTTACAGACTACATTTACGTTAATTTAACCCTCTGTAGTTTTCTATCTACCACTTAGTATAATTTGAGACCCATCGAAATTATCTTGATAATCGCAGTCAAAATATTTAATGGTAATTTTCCACACTTTCATACCCCTTCTGAAGTATTTCCGATAAAATTAAAGCATAATTCTCAAAGTTCGCTACATCACCTCAAGGTGAACAAATGAGATTAGCACTGTGCCGTCGCCTTATTGAGACTTAAGCAGTTTCAAGAAAGAAATTACATAAAGATTGGATAATGAATGAAGCTTATGAAAAGTGAGAAATGAGAAATCTTCAGGACATTACGAAAGGGTTTCACGCGAATTCCCACCACCCTCACTCAAGTTTTGTCGGAATATGAACATTAAATCAATAAAATGACTAGCAGGCAGGCTGGCATGCATGCAGAGTGTTCTTCGCCACTTTCCAAGTATTGATTTGATGCACCGCACAAAAGACAGGCTCTTTGAAGGTGTTATTGGTGTTAAGTAATCCCATACTTAACGTCTTGTTAGCACCGATATAAATTTTTAAAGAGACAATTGAAAAGTTCAATTGAAGTGCCACCGATAAGTCTGTGGGGCTAGTCATTGGCTATTCGATTAAAAGGTGGTTAAAAGGGCTTTTCGCGATGTAATGCAGTTCTACCTAAATGGCTTTAGCATTTCTACGATTTTCCCTACCTTAATCGTTTTGTATCGTCTTTTTGTCGCTGTGTTGAGGTCCTCATGCACTTTGTCGAGCAACCAAAATAGAAACTCTTGAGCATCGTGTTGAGTAGAGCTCCGGAACTGTGACCCATAGCGGTCAACAACAGCCTAAATAATTAATTTATTAAATATCGTCCCATTCACGAATTAAAAACGTGTATACCTTAAAACTGGTGCTGTGATCACTCTCATTCTTACACGTCCACAGGGCCTTTAGGACGTTCGCTAATTGTTCAGTCAATTCACCTTTGGTACCAAACTTTCGTGAGTTTAACTTGTTTCTCCTCTTAAGGTCAGCCTAAGGTGATAAAACGACCTAGAAATTTTCTGTACAAAGAATAATTGCCTTATCGCACTCACCTTGTATTGGTCAAGAACAAAATATTCCGCCAAAATATCTGTATGACTCAGGCACTGAAGAACGGCATTCATAAAACATGTGTTGCCGTGATTTTTTAAACCTGTAACGCCCGGTGTTTGGTCTGGAGGCCACTGGTATCCCCCGATCGGCGGTACCCGATCTGGAACGTTTTGTGCAACCGAATGCTTATTAGCCTGGAAAATTTCAGTAAACAGACGAAATGAATTTGGAAAAATAAAATTAAATATTTCATGTAATAAAGCTTATCTGATACTTATTAGCTCTAAGGCACTGAAACACGATTATAATCCCATAAAAGTGTGCCAAGAGTGGTTGATAAAATAATGATATGCGAGATAAGGTTGCATTTATTTCAGAACTGGCGCATTTGTAGCGGAAAGTGAACGATAAATTGGTAAAAATGTGGGACATTGCTTTTATTATATAATTTTTGCTGCAGTAAAATATCGGGAGCACGATTTTTCCCTCATTATAATTTTTCTTATCAGTATCCCTAATAAACAAAAAACTGCAACATTTCCTCTGAATAAAGAGAACCCAGGAAGCGCTGAGAGCTTTCATGTACACGAGATTCCTTGAAGCCCAGAATGATCTTTCACTGCATGGGTAAGACAAAGAGCCACAAACACCACCCCCAAATTCGCGAAACTCTCACTGAATTTGACTTCTATACAAGTATTTGATTATTAATATAAACAAAACTAAAGTTAGCGTGGGGTGGGGACTAAATTGATGGTCAGTGTTTCTGGAGGCGAAGAATTACACAGGTCAACAAAATTAAACTTTTTTTTTTGAGTCTGAGTTATGAATGCTATTTTCTTATTGCTTGTGTACAAAAGGAAGGCAAAAGTATCATAATTTTGTTAAAACTTTGCTTTTGTGAAGGAAAATTTGACATTCGTTTGGATAGTTTGAACCTCAATTACAACTAAATGCGTTGTGCGATATTTCTGATTTTTTGCCAAAAAGTACGTTATACTAGAGAAAACAGTATAGGTGCATTTTTGTATTGGGTTCCAAAGTGGTGAATTAAATATGGCGTCCGAACATTTGCAATTTTATGGGATTTTTTATCAAAAGATCTTAGGGTCGCTGAAACTTAATCTGTTACCAAGATATATATTAAAGATGGAGGATCTAATATAGCAACCGAGAATTTAAAAAATGTCCGCCCCCAACTGATTTACAAGGAAATGAAAACATAAGAATTTTGATGATTGGTCATTTTAAATTTGCTGTCCTGGGCACAAAAAAATTTTTTTTAAAAATCATGTTGATTTCCTTCAATTGTGAGACGAAAGCAATGAGGAATGACTGCATATTAATCAGAATCAAAAATCGTGTCGACTTGTGTTATTGGTAATGTGCGCAATTCAAAGAAGTAAGGCATTGGTTTGTTTCTAACTTTATTACTGCCGTTGGTCCCCTGTCGATGTATTGTAAAATGTCGCTTCTTGTGCTCTCTTTATTCCAAAATAATTCCCTGCCTAGATTTTCAATGGCTGAACAACTTTCCTTGTAAATTGATATTTTACTTATTTCTTGATTTTCGACTTTTCTTTAAAATACGAGGATTTGCCTTTTCTGTGGGATCCTCCAGCTTTTCTTTAAGAAAAGTTTGTTCTTGGGCCAGTACTCTTTTTATCTTTATAGAAAAGAACTTCGATGATCAAATCTGAATTGGCGCAACACTGGCATGTGTATGGATACTGATCTCATACAAAATTTAATTAATAAATTTTAATTTCATCTCTTCAATCTTAAGTTTATTTCTCGCACACAGGTAGGCAGGCTACTTTATAATTAACCTTCTTAATAACGAAGTGGGGATCAAGTCTAGATTAACAGTTCGGGTGAATTTTGTAATTTACCACCAAATGGACTGTCAACTTTCCTTACTTTGGTACATACGTAAAGCAAAACCTTGTTTATAATAGATGGAAAAGAACGCAACAGATTGGATCCAAGTGTCAAAATTCCATTCCATTGCAAGGAAAATTGTAGAAGCGATTATAATATATATAAAATATGATGTTTTATATAATAATATTAATATGAGTTTTGTTATTTATGCCTCAAATTTGATATCGGATGTTTTTGGAGTCACCAATATATGAATTTTTAGTCAATTTTAGATTTTTAATAGAGTTGATAAATTTTTTCATTTATGGTACAATCGTAATACATACAATATGAATTTTTAAACAACACTTTGATACACTTTAAGTATAAGACTTAAAAGGGAAAAATAAATAAAATATTTTAAAATAAATCAAACTCGATCGAACGGTTTCTGGTAGTCAATGAAACAGACAAAAACGTCCACATTCATGTAATGGTATTCAGAAATGCAGAGTACAACACCCAAAACTAGTCGAAAGCAAAGTAGCAGTAGTGAAAACTAGCGATGGAGTAACAGAACTGAAAATACAGAGAAGGGTAAGACAGGGGTGTATTCTTTCTTCTGTACTTTTCAATGCCTATACAGAGGAAATCATACTAAAAGCTTTAGAGAACATTGCAGACGGCCTCAACGGCGTTAATTAATAAGGTTTATTCTTGCAGGCTAAAATATGGTCTAGGCACGAAAACAAAATTTATGGTTCTCTCTAAAAACTTCGATTCAAACGTTACATTTAAGGTAAGTTGTACCAGGCTAGTAGGTAGACGTTGGAAAATTTAAAAAAAAATTAATTTGTACGGACGCGTTGGTTTTGAAAAGCAGTTAGTCGGTGTTGAGTTTTAATTTTGTTTGGATAATTTCTATTCTCTCTAAAAAAGACTTCTAAGATAAAATATTACATTTTGTTGTTGAAGATATTTAATTTTAAAAAATACAAAGGGATAAGGTTGGAAAAGTAAGAAACCTCAGATATTTGGGGTCTATAATCGATTCTTCAATAAAAAAACGAAATCATCTCGAGAATTGAGATGGCCAGGAAAACGTTCAAAATGAACTTAATCTAAAATTAAAACTGCTAAAGTTTTATAGTTGGTCGAACTATTGTACTTTTACTAAAAAACTAAAGAAATGCACTCAATACTTCACAAAAAACAAAATTTAACAACCTATTTCCTATGTGCAATGTTAGGCTCTGTGCGATGGTTGCCGATCCAAGGTGAGGTACGTTATTGTGGTAATTTCTATCTGAGATAGAGAATAAATTTTACTATCGCGCAGCAAGCCTAGAGCGGTGCGATTTGCGGTTCGCCGTTGAGGCCATACACTAAGGCAACGCAGGGTAATGAACGCCTCACGTAGTTATCTATACTTACATAAAACCAAGAATTCTGTAAATTTAATAAACAAGTTTTAAAGACACTCCGTGAGAGATTAGATAATGCGTTGTCAGTTACTAAGAGGAACCACTTAATTTTTAAATTAAAATTAATTTTAAACTAGATCACTAGATTTTTTAACACATACCAATACCTCTGAAATTTCTTTGATGGACGGTCAAGTAAGGTTTTATTTTCGGCCCGTTCAATTTTATAGTCGAATGGAAGGCAAAACTTGAAGAGAGATATTGCTCATTGAGTTCTTAAGATAGTGCAATGTCAGAAAAATATTTTATATCAGACTGCGGCGATAAGAATGCGACTAAGTAAATGGTGACTCATAGAGCACACCTTAAGAAATTACAAAATGGACCCAAAGCATTGTTGTGAGCTTAATTTTTATTCTCAATTGATTCTAAAATTCCTGGGATATCTTTATTTAATGGCGCGTTAGGTTTCATTTATATAAATAACTTGACACTTTCATTTATATCGATATTCCACCTGTAGGAAGAACAGTCATACGTATTTTTATTTATTTTGTTATATTATTGGGTGAAGCACGACACTTCCACAATATTTTTAAATACAGCAGTAGATAAAGATTCGCCTTTGTCTGCAATTTTAACTCCTAATGCATCTTTACGTGATACTAAGAAATACTATAGTTGAATTACTTTCTTTTGCAAGCTAGCATTATTAATTCAAACGAAAAAATATCTTGCATCAAATCAATTGCTTCAATTCCGCATGCAATGGCTACAAGCATCACAGCTTAATGCACTATTGGGGAATGGTCCATGCTGCTGTCCGACCGTTATTAAGCAATTGGGCCAAATTAATCAGAGCGAATAAAACTGCTAGCCAGGCAAGCGGTTAAAGAATGCGATAGATGGCATTTTCTAATCTAGCAAAAACTGGTGGCTGTCATTTTTGAGATTGTGTGAAAACTAATTCGCGAATTCCGAATTTTTAAAACAATTGGGCAAGGCACTGGAGGCAATTTCAAGGAATAAATCTCGAAAAACGATGCAAATTCCGCCGTTGTCCACACAGAGCTAGCAATTGCCCTCAAGGTAAAACTAATTGAGAGCAATTGACCATTCATTCACTGGTTATCGCAACACTTATGAAACCCTTGAGTCTATTAGAAAGTGTGAAATAAAATGGGCTTTTCGTTCAATGGCAAGAGATAGCTGGCTGGGCTCACCGTTGTACTTACACCAATGCTCACGAAACTGACGTGTTGTGCAATCCTTGATAACAGTCTTCTAAAAGATGACCTCCGGAACAACCGGCTGTTAGAAGATTGCGAATTTCCCTCGCGGCGAGGCGTTAGCTTTTGCAGATGTTGGTGCTGCGGCGGCGGCTGTTGTTGCTGCTGCTGCTGCTGCTGATGGTTGAGACGCCTATTTTCTGGCTCCACGTCGTTTGAGTGGGTGCCGCATTCAGCATCCGAAGCAGCTTGATTACATTTTTCTGAATGTTTCCCATCCGATATAGAGTCACCCTTATTTGTTTTGAATTTACGCGACCAACGAAACGGATTCCGGGGTATGGAGAATGCCCGACGCACTTTTTTCGCTGTTGTGCCCTTTTCGCAGCTCTGCTGAATTAGCTCATCTGTCATGATGTCTGTAATCTCTTCGGTTGGTTTATAGCCGCGTTTCTGGTACTTTTCCGGTGGTGCGCGTGCACTCATCTGCACTCGAACTTCTCACAACTCTGTTGTGAATTAATTCCAATATGAAAATATAATTAGCAACTTAATTATTACCCGTATAATGGAAAACACTCGCGTTGGCCTCGGTAATCAAGCAACTTGTCAAACGTGCGCCATGTTAAATGAGTGCTTGTGGTGAATTCGTATCGTAAGATGTGGGGAGTTTGAAAGCTACCACTTGTAGCGTACAGGGTGTCATTGAAAAACGTTTAGAAATGTTTAATAAATGTAAAAGCGCGCGATTATTTATAATAGGTTTAAACACCGAAATAACATTATGTGATGAAATTTGTCATTAATTCTAATTTAGCGACACTAGAAATCTCTTATTTGAACATTAAGAAATTGTTCAATCCGGAAAAAG
Source organism: Dysmachus trigonus (assembly GCA_949715965.1). NCBI lineage: Eukaryota > Metazoa > Arthropoda > Insecta > Diptera > Asilidae > Dysmachus > Dysmachus trigonus. Next base: position 48,731,225 of record OX454319.1, on the reverse strand, counting down.
TATTTGATATCATTGAATTAAGTATTCAATAACCATAATGGTCGGTATTCTTAATATAAGGGAAGACGTCAAAGTGACATCGGTGTGACGTGAAATTTGTTTGTAAACTATCCGGGAGTATTTTGTGAGTTTATCTCCTTAATAGACCATATAAATTACTTGAGTGGGAAATGAATAACATATCTTACCTTATATATACATTTTAACGGCTTTACTTTTGTGAATCTCCTCGGATTTCGATGAAACTTTGTAAGAACATTTATTTCCACTATGAAAGACATCCTCCGTTGTCCTTTTTTATCCCACAAGCTGAAGATAGTCTGGTTGAACTTGTGTTATAAAAATTGCGGTCAGATTTTGTAAATGTAAATGCGGGATATCAGGGTACGGTTGAGGATAGCGGAGTACGTATTTTTTTAATATAATACGCTTAAATTATACAGATAAGAATTTATTTTTCTTGTTATACATAACATAATTAACTTTTTCTTGTCATATATACCGTAATATAAACATAACGTAAAAATTAAGACGAATAACATAACAACAAAAAACAGGCAAAAGTTCATTTTGTGTTTAAGCTGTATCTCTCACTGTTTTTTGACGACTTCCCGGTTTTGGTTTAAAATTTCCAAAAATCGCTCGCCTCAAGATATATTAAATTTTACTTATAGTATGGTAAGAAGACTGTCCTTATTTAGCGCCGGTTTGTTTGAAATGGGAGAAAGAAAAGGAAAGAAACAAGTCAAAATCCCAAAAAGTACGTGTAAAAGTAGTAAGCGCAGGACAGTTGACAGCCTTACATGAGGCATAACAAAAGTAGTAGCGCACTATGATCTTTAAAAAGTCTAACTTAACCCACACACCGTGTGTTGTTGCGTTTTTTTAATGATCTGGATCTGGATCAGGAATTTGCATTGAATTGAAATTTTTAAACCATGTCCTATAGGAAATATTTTTCAATGTGCAATAAATGCATCAAATTGCCATGATTTTTACCTACCCAAACTTCAAATCTTTAACTGAAAAAATCATTGGATTCATTTTTTGACGGATTCATTGGAATCATTGGATTCAAAATTTTTCAACAATTACTTTTTTTGTTATTAACCAATGTGTATTCGTAATTTCGTCAATTTACAACATTAAGCTTTGCAACAAAATGCATCAAATCATCAAAACTCGCTATTTTCGCGTTTTTAGTCACCACTGTAGGATGTTAAGAGTAATCAAATGCATTTTGTTATTGTTGTAATGTTGTAAATTGACGAAATTACGAAGCACAGAAAATGGTTTTTGGTTAATAACAAAAAAAGTAATTGTTGAAAAATTTTGAAATTTGGCACACTCAAAGATGCCGTTAATACCTACCGATTCCAATTTGTTTCATCAAGATCCGTTTGTTCATGCAGAATTTACAGCGTTCCAAAGTTTTAACTTAACAATGTTGCAATAGGTCGCCATATTGTTTTTGAAAAACCGGACCGGGTGCATTTGGTTAACAATACCAATACCTATCAATAACCCAAATATCAACGATGGAAATCGTTTTTTTCCTTTATTTTTTAATGCTTATTGTTTTTGCATTTTTGTTACTTTTCTGCTGGTTTTCGGTCGGAAAAACAATTTTTTAATTAATCAAAAAACCGTATTCCTACGTAAAATCATCAGCTGAACAACTTTTGTATTTAATATTTTTCGCTGAAACGCTTCGTTTTCGAGTTATTCCAAGAAAACTGAAAAATAACGGGTTATCAAAGTTATTTTGCAATAACAAAGTACCTTCCCGACATCGCTCATTCTAACTTTTTTAATGGGTCACTGTACGGGCAATGACCTTCCCTTTCTGCCATTTTTCATCAAATTCCGTCCAACAACGAAATAACCCATTTTTTGAACCTCTGGCACCCCGACTATCAGTCATTAGTAAAAAAGGGGTTGTAAACATGAGATTGTTTTGAGAGAAATTTTTAAAGGATAAAGGTGCATAAAGAAGTGCTAGTGTCGGATGAATAGTTTGGAAATTTCTAACAGAGTCGCTGCTGTAGTTTTTCTTTTCTGAAATGATGGCAGCAATGAAATTTGTAGTCGATTGGCTCTGAGCACACAAAGAAAAAGTAATTTATAGTAACAAAATAAATCAAATCGTTTTTCTGATTATGGAATTTAATAAAAAACAAAACTTTGAAGGCTATTTTTGAGTTTTCTTTGACGAAAGCTGCCGTCTAATCCCCAATTCTTATTAGATTAGCAAAAACAGGAATTCCAGCTCCTCAAACCCAAAATCGTGATCCCGGTGATTAATCTGAATCGTTTTTTTCATTTGATCCTGATCCAGAGCCAGATCCAGATGAAAAAAACGCAGCTATTAAAGCGTTGCGTTGGCTACATGAAGGAAACATATCCACAGGCAGAATTCTCATTCCAGCTTAATCCTTTAAGGGGCTATATACACCTAGGGGTAGGAATTTTAGGGTAAAGTTTAAAAAAACTTTTTTCATGAAGATAATTGTTTTATTAAAAAACAACTACATTTTGATGTAAACAATTTTATTGAAATTTTCATTAAAAAAAAAAAATTTGCCGTGTATAAGTCATTCCCTGGAATCCATGCGGTGACGTATAGTTGTTACGTCACCGTCACTGTAACTTCTCCACTTTCTATCTTAAAAAACACGGTTTTTTTTCCAAAATTGCAAGATTATTTTAATGTGGAGGTTTGATTTCTTGCTATTAAAATCAACCTCTATTTATTTATTTAAAAAAAAACAAATATTATGTTTAAAAAGAAAATATAATAAAAAGTAATAGTATAAAGAACATTTGTGTAAAATATGAAGTCAATCGGTTTATTAGTTCTCGAGATATGGTTACCGTTTTAGAAAAGATCGAGAAAGTAGAATTATTTTTTTCTTTTTTTCATAATTACATTGAATCTTTTTCTTACTCCTATCCCTTCGATACTCTCGAGAACTAAGTAATTCTCTTGAGCATTTAATTTTTATTTTTATTTATTTTTTAATATGAAACACTGCACAACATAACCTGAATCATACTTTTCACTGAAGAAGCAAAGTGTTCGATCGAATCGAGCAGTAAAATACGAAAGAAGAAGAAGACGAAAGTTAATCGGAAAAGTGCAAATGTTTTCCGTTTGAAACTATAGTTTTGCGGAACGTACATAAAGATTGTGTAAAAGCTCATTTTGCGCATTGTTTCATTGCAGATATCAGTGCGAGAAACTTTTAATAGATGCATTTCATACTATATTGGCGAAATGAAGAAATTTCCGTGTTAGAAACCGTTTTTTAGTTAAGTGGAATGATGGAAATACAACATAATTATTATATTTTCTTAAACCTTATTAAATATATAATAATATACAGGGTGTTTGATCTGAAAACGGTCATATGTTGGCAAATGGTAGGGAGGGGGCAGGTCGGAAAAGCTTCGTTTGGGAGGGAGAGGGCGATTTCTGTATTCAGGTATTAGTTAACGAGCCTACAAACACCTCTCTGCCCCTCTCTGATCGGGAGCTATAAATTCTTACAGTTCGAAAATTGGTCAAATTTCAAGTGATTTTTTAAAATGTTGGGGGTTTTCCCGCCAAAATATCCTACTAACCTACCATTTTTATTGATTATTTAAATTCCTCTACACTTCCCCTTTATTTTGGTATATGACTTGTGTGCAGTTATTTCATAGCATATGGAAGATATAGGGTAATATGTAAGTCGCCTTCAGGGTATTCCTTACTTGGTACTCTGAACTAATTGTTACCTCCCTTTTTGGAAAGAATGTTGGTGGTTGTTAAATTTTATTTCCTAATTTTCATGAAATTGTTTAAAAGAAGTACGTAGTGGGTACGTACGTAAGGTAATGTGTAAGGTATAAATATGAGGTACCCGGGTTTTTGAACATCATTTGTCGAGTATTGTCCACTACAGTAACTTTAAATTATAAAAATCGTTCCCAAACGAAGCATTTTGTCTTCATACGTATCTTCTGCGTGACCAATACAAGTACATTCTAACATATCGGAAAATGTGGGCCGCTAAATCTGGCTTACAACAATTTCGTACTTAGCTTATATTTATATGGAATTAATGTTACAATGACCGCGCGCACATTACTCGTGGCAACTTCGTCAATTTTGCGAATTTTTTAATGAAATTTTCAGAGAATAAACTTGAAAAGTTGTACAACCTAAAAAATATTTTAGAAAAATCAATTTTTTTACCCACCTAGATGTATGTAGCCCCTTAACGAATGCTTACTACTTTCATATTATACGTGCGGAGACCCAAAAATTAGAATCTATTCTGACTGTATTCGTATTTAACCTGTACGGTCGGGCATAAGTGTCAGCTGGCTGGTAAGAGAGAGAAATCTATTACTGCGATGTAATTCGTATGCATATAAATATTTAAATGGATCACTAAAAGAATTATAATTCAGGTAAAACCTACAAACTTATAAATTCTCAATTTCTCTACTGGGAAAGCATTGTAACTTACAGTATCTACAAAATTGTCCCAAATAATTATTGAAAAGTAAAAATAAAATCCCTTTTAAAATTCTTTCTAAATCCCTTTTAGAATTCTTCCTCGTTATGATTGTTTTACTAAATTAAATTTATATGCCAAAATAAGGATTTTTTCAAAGAATTAACGATTAATTAAAAAAAAACCGCGGGGTAAATATTTACCCCGGTTTGTAGTTAAAAGTGGAAAAAATAGGTTTGAACTACAAACCTATTTTTTTTCACCTTTTAACTAAAGACTGGGGTAAATATTTACCCCATAGTTTTTTTTTTTATCTTAAAATGGTTTTAAAATCAGTAATTCGACTTGTGATTATATGAATTTTGTTGTTTTTTCATGCTGAAGAGAGTGGTAAAGAGCAAATTTAATTTTATTAAGGATTAGTTACTGAAAGATCGATTTAAGTAGTTAAAAGTGCTGAAAAACGGTCAAAACCTCATTTTACAATTAAAAATTCATAACTTTTTTCTAAACATCCGATTTCAAAATTTCCAACGCCATTTCAAAGGGGATACATTAGGCTTCGAAATAACATCATAATATTTTGCCTAAAAAGTATATTTATTTGGTACTCTGAAAATTGACAAAAACTAGGAATTTTATATACGAAAAAGTCAATTAAAAACCGATGCAATATTGGTTTTTAAGAATATATTTCGGTTCTTTTTTTAATGCAAAATGTAATAAAAAGAGAAATTTGATAAATATCAAAAATAACTTATTCAAAGGCACCACAATCGCTGCAGTAGATGACTCTGTGATTCTCGCAGGTCGGCCTCTTGCACTTTGAGCAATAAATTCGCGGATGAATTTGTTTGCTACTCCCAGTGTACCTGCTTAAAATATTAAATCATTGCCGAAAATTATATATCTAATGGTTTATTGTAAAATAAGGTTATAATACGCGAATTAAATTTATTTTAGTAAGAAAGAAAAAATTACCTACACAAAACACTAATGGGAACTACAAACCCGGGTAGTTAACAACCCCACACTAGCTTTATGTCTTCACTCTGTCACAGGAAACTGAAGGTTCTGGCGACGGCCGCTCTAATACTAGACCTTAAACTAAATTATGGTATAGGTCTTCAGTCAATAATGCCACTGACTATCTTAGGAGCGGAGTTCTAAATTTAGCTGGCGTAGATATCTACCCCGGTTGGTAGTTCTAGGGTTAAAACATAATATCCAATTAAAGTGTAACTTACAAAACACCCGAAATATTAAATGTAAAGTATCTCTAATTTATATTATCATAAATAGTTCTTTCTGCATAAACAAATACTAATACTGGTAGGCTCTACGTCTTATATCATTCACGTCTAATGCTAATAAATTGCAATTCAAACGTAATGTTTACATATTCCTGGACTTATGATATGTCGCAGAGACCCGCATTGTCATCATTGTTGTTTGGGTAGAATAAATGAAATTATGAGATTATTAAAAATTGTATGTTTAAGATAAGTTAGCAGCACAGAGGTGATTCAGTTTATATTTTTCGGTCTGACTAGTTTAAATAGACTGTAAGACTAAATGGCGGCATAAAAATGTGGATAAGAAAAAGTATTATCAAATCGAGTCTTCTTTCTTAAAATATACTTGAAACACCATATCAAGACTTAACGCCTTGAAGGAGATAAAACAATTTCTTGCAGAAATGTATTGTGTGCTTTCAATTTCTAGTATTTATTAACAATAATTAGTAGTTCTTTATGCTTTATAAGTGTTATTACTACTAGTCGGACGACCCAGTAAGTGAGAGAAAGAAAAGAGGCTTGTATTTGATACAATATTACACAATCGAGTCTACAATCTGATTATTGTAAAAATTGAGGTACAAAGTCAACACAGAGTTTCTATTTTTGGGATTTTGCATTTAAGCGAATTGCGTTGTTTTTGCGAATTTGGAAGTGTAAGCCTCAATATCGTACAAACTGGTAATGTTTTAGTTATCGGTAAGGACTGTGATTGAGAAAAAATTATTAAATATGTAAGTTGTGTGGTTGTTTCTCTTAATTTAACATTTCAACTGAGAAAATCTGTATATCTTCACTAACCTATTCGGCAAAAAGCCAAAGGTGTGTATTTCCCCTTAGAGAATGCTGAATATCTCCTGAATGCTGATAAAATTGTTGAATTCCGAAAATAAACAAATTAAAAGCACCGGATTGTTGGATGCACGCGATATACATATAATCACGCAAATTTATATGTGTTTCCCAGAGGCTTAAATAGCTAGACTAAAGGCTTTCGTTTCGTCAAGCTTTTCATTAGATTCAGTTCGGTGTTTCTAGAGTGCGAAGCATTTGAGAGACGATCTCACAAACGTTTACTTCAAAGAACTACCCCGTGCCAGTGACACTTTTGATATCAAGGTGTTTGGGAGTTATCAAATTTTAAGTCTGTTTCAACAGTGTGATTTATCATTTTGAAATAATACGTTACCGTGACATTTACTGGAGATACGCGTGCGGTTCAGCGTTGTCGTGTTTTATACAAATTAGTTATTTACTATAGATTTTCGTGTCAAATATTTTTAACAACTTTGAAAATAAAAGTGCAGTGTTATTGTAACAATTTCTTGTGCTGTGGTCAGTTCAGGTAGATATCATTATAATTTTTAAATTTATATTTTTGTAAGAGCTATTCAGCCTTATTCTTGATTCCGACGGAAATCAAATCTGTTCGGAATGTAGGAGATTTGAAAACAGGCTGGAAAAAATAAAAAGTTTAGAAAGTGTTGCACTCTCTGATAGTGCCAGTTTGCTTTTGAATATCCTACGTTCCGACAAATTGTAATTCCGTCAAAATGCAGAATACAGGTGTTTATAAATTTATAACTTAAAAATATATAGAGGCAAATTTAATTCATAGTTTTATAATTTCCTGTTTTCGCCTAGTCATGCTGCTTTGCTTTACTAATCCTATGTTATAAACCTCAATTGTAAGTTACGAAATTCCTACCTCGATAGTAACAAGCCAATATATTTTTCTGTTCGTTTGAATGTTATCAGTTGTCAGAAAGAGCATACAATAATGAGCTTTCGAGATGGAAATCTTACATATTTTTCGAGGCAAACAATAACGTTTTCCTCATTTGTGTGCACAAGTGATGGGTGTTTCCCATTCTGGAAAGTTATCTTTAAAAATATTACTTGGAATGCAGTCATTGACGCATTTGAAGTATCTAAGTATTTTAAGAAAAACATATATTAAGATTTAGAAAATCATGATCCTTGAATATATCGTTGCGTGAAGAAAAATGTTAATATTCCCGTAAAATGTTTAATATTATTGAAAAAAGCTATACAAAGTGGTATAAGTAAAATAAATGTAACATTCTAAATAGCTAAATGAAATTTGTTAACATCTTTGAGCTGATTGACCATCTTCGACTTCTAGGAGCACCTTTCTTTTTATGGGAATTTCATAAGCTTGATATTATGTTTACTTTCATTAGTGATATTGATCAATGAACTTGGTTATTGATTTTCGGTGTACTATTTATGTATAGTATTACCGTCTACGTTGATTTTATAGTATTTCTCCTTTACGGGACTGGTTTTCTTTCCTAGCTACAGTTCATGTCTTGATTAGTATTTCTGCGGATAATTTGTGTTAAGTATATAAAATAAAATCAGCCCATTATCAAGCTTATAGATACTCTCTTCAGTTGAATCATGGTTCAGATAAGAGAAGAATTTTACTCAGCAACAAGTATTTGATTTGATTGAAAATATTTGAAAAATTATATTATTCTCTAATACGCTTGAAACAAATTAAAAATTTACCCTGCACGTAATAAGGACGATTTGACATCGAAAAATAAAGTCGGTTATGTTGCTAAAATATTCGTAAAAATGATGCAATATTTTAATGAAAAAGAAATTTTCTTTACCTAGAGAAATTATAGTAAATAATATGCGAAATAATAGCGATGTTTTATCAACCTTACCACATGGCAACTCGAGAGGTAATAGATAGGAACTAATTACCTGTGTCAATGATAATCTTTGTTGATTCAGAAATATATGGACTTTATTCTGGTTATCTCTTAACATTCGCTTTCTTATCCTTAACATGGAGATTTGATTTGATGGGTATGTAAAATTTGGCAGATAGCTTTTGATAAAATATATTAAACTTCGAAAATGCTATAGATAGTAATTTATGATCAATTTTCCAAGCAGGTTCTTTTTTCAATGCAATCTTGAAAACGCAGTTCAAAGAAGATAAAAGGAAGAAAAAAGACAACTCCAAAGATCGAGCAGATCAAACTCGAAGACAACGTTTGAACTTGATGATGTGAATCTTGAAATGCTGTAGGTAATACAGGGAAAAAAACCTAAATAAACAAATCCAACGCTCAAAACCAATTAGTTACCTATTTTTAGTTCTCCCTTTTATCGCAATGAATCATGATAAATAGCCAGACGCTTAAAAGAAAAGTAAAGTTAAAATAATTTTGATAATTCCTAATCTAAACATTGAGTTTAAAGTATCGTGAAAAAATCGTTTTTTTATCTGTCTATTTTTATCTATCTACCGTAATAACAAATCGCAACTACGTGTTAAGAAATCGAATGGTTGAATTTATCAGTTTTGAGGAAAATTATACCCTTGCTTAACTCAATGGTTCTGCATATCCGCTTAAAAGTACACAGAACAAAAGGAACACACACGTCGTTTATATTAATTTGTTCGGGGACAATTCTGAATAAAGCGTCACAAGAAAATAATAATACTAATATTTTGAATTATTTCTTGTTTGTAGCGGATACAAGGTTTGTTTTCTTTAAATTATTAATCATGCAACCAGTTTAAAAGACATTACACTAAAAGTATAAAGATCGCTATTTGAAGTAGGTAAAAATTAAGAAATAGTATAACTAATTAGTTATTATTAGTGGTAGTTCAAGGGCGGCAGAATACTCACCAGTAAAATTTTCGTAATTGTAGATTCTTTATTTTAACACGTTCAACCCGGCGCAATTTTTTATATGTACTTCACTTCATCAGTGGCAGTACAAATCGTATTTTGCTTTATCTGGCGGCGCCTTGCTCAAAATGTTTTAAAAAACCCATAAAAATAATATGTAAATACATTGTGTCTATTATAGCCTACCTGTAAAAATAAGCTGTTCAATTTTTCAATAAAAAAAAAACATGTGATATGATGTGAGCCTGTGAGCCACCGGTAGTACATGCCGGATTGACCGTGTTAATCGAAACCAGTCCTCTAGTAGCTGAAAACATAATTCAATACTATCCACTGTTAATTCTGCAGTAGTGCACTAACTGTTACGTATTGCATATGAATTCTTTCTTTTATTAGTATCTGGAAGGAACTGTTCTTGAGGCATGTAATTTTAGTGAGACAATTAGACATGTGCAACTCCCAATTAATGATTATATCCAGAAAGGTTGTGGGAGTAAGCAAATAGTCCGCGACAACAAAATCCTCTTGCCCGTTGTATGATATCTAGAATAAGCAAAACACTTATGACGACAGCAAGTGCAGTAAAGGTGCTCATAAGTCGTACAATTATCTGATTGTTTCAGATTTGTATTATAAAGTGTTGTACGAAAGTAATACTAATTTTGTTACGACACACTCTTTGACCACCTCAACACGCGACAGTGATTTCAATTTGTTTTGAAGAAAATATTTAAGTTATGATGCGGTCAACGGAAATAAAAATTAAGACAATTTCGTGTCAATTCGGATTAGTGGCTTGATTTTATAAAACATAATTTGGGTCATATCTTGTTGCTTTAATACTTAAGGGGTTATTCTACTGTTAAACGGGTAACAAGCAGTATCTTTTTAAAAGTGTTGTAAAAACAAAACTATTAGAGATATCAATTTGAAATTTTGCATGCATCTTTATTAATGAAAAAAATATATAATGGCATAGTTGATATATCAAAAAAATCGGTTAAAAAAACTTTAAACGCGATTTACTCAAAACGTGTTTTTTTGGTGCGCGGTACATCGTGGAGAAAAAACTAATGAAGCGATTTAGCTAAAAATTTTTTTGCATAGTTATATATCAATTTTACACAGACTGAACCTAAATTGAGCCATAAAAATTGAAATTTGGTTATTTGGGAGCACTTTTTTCATCGAAAAAACGTCCAAAATCGAGCATGCTATTTTCCAACACTTGTCAAATCGCGAAAATTTAATATTTATGGCTCAATTTAGGTTCAGTCTGTGCGTTTTTAGCTAAACTAATAAAATTTCATCGTTAAATTGATTGCAGATCACCTGGACGACCTGGGCAATGTACCGCGCAAACGACTCTGGCCGTCAGCGCGCGCTAAATCAATCATAAACCGAAGCCGCCATTTTTTTTTTTTTTTTTAATCAACTATGCCATTATATATTGTTTTCATTAATAAAGATGCATGCAAAATTTCAAATTGATATCTCTAATAGTTTTGTTTTTATAACACTTTTAAAAAGATACTGCTTTTTACCCGTTTAACAGTAGAATAACCCCTTAATAATTCAATGAAATTTTGATTTTCTTTATTGAAGAGATATTTACAATTTATAATTGTTTCATTCTTTGAAGTGACATAAAAAAAACTGTAAGAAGATACAATTCAAAAAAATTGATTCAAATTGTTACACCTATGTAAATTACATAAATGTTTTCCTTAATTCCTTTTTAAGAGTGGTTGTTTTCAAAAAATCAGTTTGTGCAGTCGATTTCGCATTTCAGTAATTACTCTTGGCGAGATTCAGCACACAATTGCAGAAACTGAATTCTTATTCTTAAAAACGACCCTCACAACTATTTATGTAGTACAGAAAAAATCCATACATTTTTCAACATCTATACGTCTATACGGAATAAAATACTACTTTTTCTTAAACAAATTTTTACGTTTAAGATTCAATTATTAAATAAATTTTCACTGAAGCGTATGCATATTTTTATTTTAATTATTTTTTAATATTTGATTATTCACCATAATTTAAAAAAGAAAGTGAATTGCGCACTATTTTTGCTAAGTTCAATAATAGTAATATTAAAAAGTCTTTTATTTTTATCAGTTTCACGCATTTAAAAAAACATAACTTTGTATAGAACCAACTGATTAGTGGGCAATTCATTTCTAATCGGTACTTTCGCAATGATTCAAAGAATAAATTCCATGTTTCATCCTTTACGACCGTATATTCCTATTACGTACACAATAAGTTTAATAACACGTTTTCAGACTAGACAAATTTGATAGGGAGAAAAAATAATCGCAAAAAATAACGATCATTCCAAGACCATAGCCAGGAACGCCCACTTTGTTTAATGATCCAGTAATAAGGTCGTCTTATTTAATAACGAAACAGTTGTTTTCAACTTAAAGCAGTTTCCACCGGATAGCAGAAAATGCTTATCGACGCTGACACGAAAATAAATATAAATTTTATTTATTCCGCTATTTAATGCGCTATTTCCAATTATTCAGATTGAGATTTGTACTATATGGCGGCGCGGCCACGCAAAAACTTATCACAATCCTCGCATCCAGTTCGAAGAGCTGGATCGATCCAGAATTCAGTTACCAGATAAGTTGATTGTCCTCGGGACTCTGGAATAGAACAGATCTGTACATTGGATTTGAACTCTTCACCCCATCATGGCACTTTGTGTCATGCGCCTGTGGCTACTGCAAACTTCTGGAAATGTGCGCTATCACTTGTTTTTTTGCAAAATATCTTCTGGGGGGTTTCTTAATTTTGGTAATAAATTATGGATCGACCATTGATCACTGATCAGCCAAAATAGTGGTACTTTTCAGGAGATAAGGATTGAATTGTTAAAATAATGATAACTAACTAAATGTAATATTACACACAAAATTGAAAGAAAGTATATTCAAATGGCAATTTAATTCCTAATTAGCTAAATTGGGGTCAAAGGACATCTACAAATCATTAATAATACAAATAGGCGAGGGAAAGCACTTAATGTGACTCTCGCAAGAAATGCCCCGATGCTGCTATTTTTTTCAATTTATATTTAGAAATCGCCTTACTGATAAAATATTAAAAATATTTTTTGGATGTTTTCCGTTCGCGATTATGGTGCAAGAGTGTTTAAAATTAAAGTATTATCCGAATTTTGGGCCCGGCAATTACCAATTCAGAAAATACAGAAAAAGAACAAAGATAAGGACATACGAAAATGCGATTAAGTTAATTTATTTATAATTATAAAACGAGAAAAACACATATTACAAAAAAGGCGATTCTGATGATTCAAAACCATCTGCAAATTATACTTCCCATAAAGAGAAAGCCTGGATATCTACCGTAAATACTCCAACTTTCTACGATACGGAGCTCTTCTTCATGTAAAATCTACAAAAAAAATTCCTTAATAAATTGGCGGTCACATAAATTCACATAATAATCATTGGAGAAAAATGGTCACGTGACCAGAATACATTGGTGTTGTTCCTACTTCAAAAGCAATTTTTTCTTACTATATATGTATATTAACTTTAAGTACATATATTGTTTCAGCTGCAAAAATGTCTTTACAAAGGAAGATGACCAAATTTTATGCAAATTGGGCCCCGTTGTGGGTTTTTTCTAATTTTTTTTTTTTTTGACGAAAAACAAGAAGAAAATAGGGCCACATTTGCATAGAATTTTGCTCTTCTCCGTAAGTTGAATATTTTCAAAGTTATACATATACTACGTATACGGTTGAAATATCGAATAAAGATGGGATTGACTTTTCAATCCGCGTATTTTACTACTTGGGATTGAAGATTTGAATCGAAAGTGAATATGCCCACACATTTCTTTTCGATACTATTTTACAATAATATTTAATGTTTGCAGGTAAAGTTAAATAATCTAACAAAGAAAAGAAAGCTATCAAAGCACGCTCAGCGGAAATTATCCGCGTTGGTAGCTGCCATTTTGACTCGATCCAGCTAAGCGAAATCGGATCCACTCAATCCAGCTTCAATCCAATCTGCTTATACCTATATGGGATTGAATCCATACTCAATTTAGATTCAATCCTACTTGTATACGTAGTAATAACGGCTTGAAAACTTTATGGCAACGCATAGTCTTTGGAAATTGAATTTTATGAGCTCATCAGTTAAACATTCAATTTCACAGAATTTTAAAAAAACGTAGGTATAATTAGTGGAGCTATACTATATATAGTATGTATCCTGATCGCATAGTTACTTTGGAAGTGATTCGGGGTGGGATACCACATTAATCACATAATTAACTAGGCGCAAGGATATTTTGTATTCATCCGCATTATGTTGCTTCAATTATTCGTCGACTGTACAGTTGAATTTATTTATTCAACGACATTTCTATGTCACCATGGGTTCTGATCTTCAGCTAAGATATAAATAATTTTTTACATCAACTGTATATTCAGTAATAATAGTTTTCGATAAGCACGTGGACATTTTTCGGTTTTTTGATTAATTTTTTCAACTTTTATGCTCTACAAGAAATAATGTTCCAATATGCATGTAGTATTAGCAGAGTTATTTTCACCCGACGTAGTGTAAATAATTATAAATTAAACATTCAAATGTTCTAGATTAGTACATCTTATAAATTGTTTGAACCAAATCCATTGAGGTGTTACTAAAATCTGTGGGTGATACAGAACCATAGTATGAGAATTTTTTCATTCATTTCATTCATTCATTTTTTTAAGTTACTTAGAGAAAATAATGCAAAGGCATTTGTACCATGTCTCTCCAACCTATGTGTCTTGATCCGCCCCATCAATTAAATTAAAATTATTACTTTTTTTTTTACATAAAATTAAATATTTTCACTATTTTCAATATATTAGATTACAGTAACAAAAAATTAGGGCAGGGAATATTTACTATGTATACATGGAGGATTGAAGGATCGAAAGATTGAAATTCGATGTGCGTCTATGTCCACACCGGATCGAGAGATTGAAAGCACGAAATGCGGTCGCAGTGACAAATAATGCTTTAAATTCTTACACCTTATTTCAATGTGGTTGCAACTTTTGGTATTATAAACTTTTTTCACAAGTTCGGTTTCAATATTTTGGTACATAAATACATATAAAGTTTGCCGTCAAATAAGGCAAGAGAATTACTTTCTTGCATAATTTCGAGGAGAGCAAGGGTCTTCTCATGCTTCAACAAAATCCTCTTACTCATTGCCTTTTACTGAATAATAAATTAATAACAAACACAGATTACTTATTACGTCGATTGCCTTTGCGAATCACTGCACAGCCCTACGGATTTGAGTTGTCAGAGTTATTTCTATCTTTCGATCCCTCGATCCATGCAGACGCGATAATTTGGATTCGATAGAGGTTGAGAAGTTGGATCGGATCGAGTCGATCTCGTTTGGATTTGATCTGCGTCTACATGACATTTAACTGGATTGAATCCCCGCATGTATACATATGTAGTAATTATTAATATCGAGCAAAACAATAGACGACCTTAGATTGATATGTCCATTGATTTCCCAAACTTTGAAATTATATTATGGTCAAATTATAATATTTCGACATTAAAAAAACTTACAAAAGACATTAATAGACAAAAAGTTCCTAATACTAACTGCACGTATAGTAAAATGTCTCCCATATGAAACATGTGTTTCGTCTCCCCTACATGCAAATCTGCAATCCGAAGGTTATATAATTCTACAGATAAGCTTAAAGTTGAACTTAAACCTTTGAATTCGGCGACTTTGCGAAAGGAATAGCTGAATGGTATCCCAGAGAGGAAATCCGAGCGCAAAGGGTTAATAATACCTTACTATCTTAAAATTCAATAGTAGTAGTTCACCAGTAAAATTAAATTTTTTTTCGGAAAATAAACCAAAATAAAAATTACATATCTCTTTCCAGATGAGAATTGCTATAGTCACGAAGAAAAATGGAAGTACATCAAATAGACCAATCTCACATCCCCAATGGAGGTTGGGGATGGGTGATCGTAGCAGCAGTAGCTTATATCAATGTAAATTTTTTAAAATATTAATTAGAAGAAAAACTCTCTGAAATAAATATTAATTTTTCAGATGTTTAATCAGTCCCTTGTCGCGACATTCGGTTTGCTATTCGGAGAACACTTGCAGAGCATGAACGAAGAAACAACTGGAGCTGCACTTGTTACTAATCTAAACAGTGTGTTTTGTAGTTTTTCAGGTAAGACAAAAATTATGCTTACTTTTTCAATTAAATTATGTAATATTTGTGTAATTCTAGGACTTTTTATTGGGCCTGCAATAAAAAACTCCTCGCCACGTAAGGTGGCCTTTGCAGGGTGCCTGTTTACATCGACAGGTTTGTTGATTTGTGCCCTATCTACAAAGCTGTGGCATGTCATTGTAGGCTACAGCGCTTTTGTAAGTTTTTTAATTAAATGTTTTAAGAAATAAAATTTTATAAAGAAAATTTAAGGTCGGAATTGGATTGGGCCTCATAGCGCCATCATCGTTTATGGCAATAAATTGCTACTTTACTACAAGACGTGGCCGTGCTGTTGGAATATCCTTAGCGGGCACGGGACTAGGGCAAATGATTGTTCCACATATTGTCCACGCTTTGCTGGACAGATATGACTTCGAGACCACAGCTCTTGTTATGTCTGGTTTAGCTCTTAATGGAGTAAGTTATCCACGAATATGAGACTAGAAAGTTATTTATATATGTTTTTTTTTATTTAATTACCAGATTATTGGAGCTTCCCTTTTCCGTCCTCTACCACAAACAGGAAGAAACTTGAAAGAAATTAAACTTCTTTTAGATCTAAAGCAAGAAGATAATAAAAACAATCTATCTGAGATTGAGGTCAATGTCAGAAATCCTGAAGAAGTTCCAGTGTTAACGCCAAAATCTCCGACAAAAAAATTACTTGCCAAAGTATTTTCAAGAGTTTCTAGCGCAATGGATTTAGTGCTGCTTAAAGACCCTGCCTTCTGGAGCATTATAATTGGAATGGCTCTTGTGTATACAGCTACTATTAATTTTTCAATGCTTTTCCCCTATTTTTTGCAAGTAAGATGAAGATATTTAAATTATGGAGCTTTTTAGTAATAAGAATACTCATTAGTTCTCAGCCGGAATATCACGTAAAGATACAGCATTTTGTATGTCAGCGGTGGCTGGAGCAGATATTCTTTGTCGACTACTTCTGCCATTTTTAACAGATAAGTTAAAAGTTCCATACCGTGTAATGTTCCTCATGGGTGCAGCTGGGATGTTGATTGGGAGGGGAGGTAATTAAATCTTCAAATTTCTTTTGTTTCCAAAATTTTACATTTCTCTGTATTTCTTGCAGTTATTGCTGAGCTCAGTGAATTTTATGGAATTGTTGCAATGTGCATCGTATATGGAGCATCCAAATCAGCTACAATTGTTACAAATAATTTAACAATTTCAGCGTATTGTACTCCAGAAAAATTAGCAGGCGGTCTCGGTTTGAACATGATATCGAAAGGCTTTATGGCGATTACGATAGGACAGCTACTTGCATGGATCCGAGATTATTCACAGAGCTATCCACTTTGTTTGCACGCCCAGAATGCGGTTATATTATTCGTATTAATTCTCTGGATACCAGAGTTAGTTTATAAGTATATTAAGAAACGTCCTTCAAAGCAAACTTGTGATCCTGCCAGTATTCCATAGGTTTAAGTACTTGCAGACTTTTTAGCGTAGTTATTTATTGTAGAATTAAGTTTTTTATATCTAGTGACTTAATTAGTTAACTTATTTTTAATGAATAAAGTCTCGAGATATTGATATTCTCCATGTTTTACATTTACTTTAAATTTTCTGGAATCCCAATATCCCATTATTAAAAATTTAAAAGATATTTATAGATAATTCGTTGTTAATTTCTTCAGCCAAATAAAAATGAAGAAAATAATTAGATTTGAAATTTGAAAGGGTTAGGTTCAGGTTCTGAGGTATTTTTAAAAGTTATTTTAAACTTTCTTTTGCAGTTACTTTCCTAACAAGTTTAATGAATCGAATACCTAAAAAGAGATTTGGCTGAGATCTAAGCTTAAAACAAACTCTAAAACAATTTAAATTAGTTCTTTTAATTTCACTCTATAATATCATTTATCTATGACAAATGAGAAGATAACAATGGTATTAATATTTGGATGTAGGCATTAATTGCAAGCTGTGTGGTCATTGGTGATTTTTTAAATCTGTTGTGGCTAGCTTTATACCCTTGATACACGGGCACGACCGAATGAAGATCCAGCAGGGATTATCATCGGCTGTACCGTGTGTCACTGCGGATTCAGTTTGAATCTTCATTCATAACTGCATTTGAAGGCTACTCGATGAAGTTCCAAAAACTTACTTTGCAAACAGTTATTCTATTGGAAGTTATAGACAACTAAATTCTTTGAGTTTTGCTGTTAGATTAAATAGGTTTGAGGGGCAGTTTATTACTTTCCAGAAGATTATTCATTCCATGTAGTAATTTCATAATATCTAAATGGAATGGTCATGCGATCGTGAAGGAAATGAATTCGTCATTAATGCTTTATTTATCTAGAATGGGTTTATAAGTCATATCAAAGAATATCAAAATGGAATGTGTTTGTACCTGAACAAAAACTGTTTGCAGGTGAAATTAATTAAGAATTTAATTTGAAATTGTGTCTCGAATAGAACACATTTTTTTTCTTAGCTAATCAATAATTACACCATAAATTGGATGTTTTTGTTTTGTCAAAACTAGCTTATCAGATATTCTATAAGATTTTTTCCATATATACATTATGAATACATAACAAATAACAAGACCTAAAAGCAATTTTTAATTTATATTCTCGAATTCCAATAAAATATATAAAGCGAGGAGATTTCTGAGCATAAAACAGCTTATATTTGTAGAAAAGGTAAAGATGTTCCATTTTTACTCATGATTTCTGCAGTAAAGATTGGCGCCGACTTCAAAAGATATTTGTTCGCAAAGAAATCGAGGTATTTATAATAACAATACGAAATAACTGAGTAGTATAATTACGCTGATCAACGAAATTTATTATTTAATTTGTAACAGAACAAGTCATATATCATTTCTATAGGATTTTTCCGTAGTTTACGAATTCACAGATAAAAATTTCCACTTTCCAGACGATCGCTGTTGGAGTTCCCCGAAAGACGGAAAATAAAACACCCAGGCAACTCACACTGAGCACGTAGTGTGTGCCTCGAACTGAGTGTGGATGAAGAAGTGGTCGATTTGATTAGATTTTTGCAATCTCCCTTTGCGATACGTTATTGGATAGGTATTGGGGGAGGTATAACATATGTAAAAAAGAAGAAAATTAAACGAGAAAATTTTGAGAAACTTTGAAATTTTTTTTCCAGTATGGGGCTTTGGCACACAAGAGAGGGAATAGGGGACTAATAGTTTGCGATAATGAAGAAGTGGATAGAAAGTTAGCAGGGCTCGAAAGGCACAAAAAAACAAAGAGAAATTAATTGAAAGGAAGTTGGTTGAAAAAATGAAAATGTGGAGAATGTTCAAAAAAAAGTAAATAACATCATAGGCGCTCGTGGCGTGGTCAGAAGGTTGCGGAAAATAATGAAAATTATCACGATAGAGTATGCACCCTCGTGATATACTGGGAATTATTGAAATTACTACTTTATATTATAATTAATAAGTGAATTAAAATGAAATAAGAAAGACAAAACTACTTAAACTTCAATTGTTTTTTTATTTAAAGAAAATTATAAAAACTTAGAAGCCTTCTTCAATTTCACCGTGTCTGTGCATCTCTTTCTGTAAAGAGAAAGAAGGGCATGGTATGAGCATGACGAGCTCAGTGAGTGTGCAGTCACAACTACTATCTACGTATACAAGCATTCGTAGCGGGTAAATATTATATGGTTGCTCTGGGTAACCACACAGGCATGGTGCAGACTAACACCACCGTGACTCTCCCATGAATCGCCTGTCCAGCCGTGACCCACACAGACGCCGGACTCACGCTTCGGACCCTTGAACGGCCCCAACCAATGCTATTTGAAGATGGCTTTACCAGCCATAGCCTACAAGCAATAACTTAAAACAAATAAAGGAATTACAAAACAAGCTACTATTAAAGAATACAACTCACCCTATTTATTTCTGCCTAATACTATTCTTGCACTACTTTTAACATGCACGACACTACTGACAGATAACATATCGGACACTACTCTACGCCTACTATTCTACAGATCAGGAAGTAAACTAAAACACAGTAGGGAAAAGTAAATAGTATTTATGATAATCCAGAAAACTGCGTTATCTTGGTCATTTAATAAGAAACGAAAAGTATGACATACTTAAGCTGGTTCTACAAGAAAAGATCATAGGTAAAAGAAGTAATCAGAAGGTGGTTCACATGGTTGAAACATCTAGCAGACTGGTTCAACCTACAAGTGGCGGTATTAATCAGAGTGGTTTAGCCAGAAAATATAATAAATATAACCAACCTCCATAGTGGAGAAGAAACATAAAGATTTATTCTATTGTATTAAGAAATCTGTTTAAGAGAATGTTAATTTTAAGGAATATTTGTTAATAATTTTTATTTGTATTTTTATATGCAATAGTTCAAGATTCAAGCTTTTACTTGAATTGATCCACTATATTATTTTTCTAAATCGAGATAAAAAAAAAAGACAATTTTACGTTTAACCCTATTATTCGTGAATATGTAGCGCGATGAAACTTTTATGGATTGTTGGTGTAGAACTTTGTTTTTTCCAAATAAAGGTAAACATTTCGCCTTGAATATCGCTTCAAAAGTTTTGAAACTAGAACCCTATGCATTAGGGTGGTCCTTATTTTTCGACTTTTGAATTATCCCCGGGGCACTTTCTCATTTGATTATATACCTCTAAATATGAAATAGGTTCTTTTTTTTTTTTTTGTTAAGATTTACAGGTCGCTACCAGCTGTCAAAATTTTTTAAAAAGCGTTGAAGGACAACTTAAATGATGGTTTCATTTAAATGTTTATATCACATTTTACGTGCAAGTGAAACTCGCATAGACAATCGCTTCTTATCCCCTCCTCCCCTCGACCCCTCTTCTGTACCGACGCGTCGAGATTTAGTTCTAATAAGTCATTAACGAGAGCGATAAAGTAAAATGTTTGTGTTTTGACACTCTGCTGTAAATATCGGCTTAAGAAGTGGAGTATGCGTTCATTAGGAGCAAAAAATGGATAAAGATATGCTTTGGCTCGCTTGTTCTCACCACATAATGGAAATTATGTCCTGGCTATAAAAATAAAAGAATCTAACAAATACAGATTTTGAATTTTTATTTAAAATTCAAACCTTGGTAGCGACCTCTAAATGTCATTTAAAAAATTAAAAAAAAATACTGAAATACCTTCTTATGGTATATAATCAAATTACATGGTGCCCCGCGAAATTAAAGAAACATAATTTTTTTCTTATGAATAAGGACCACCCTACTATGCATATTAAAATAGAACACTGCAAACTAACCCGTGGACATTCTTTCATAAATCTCACACCCGAAAAAATCAAGCGATTTCGAACTTTTAAAGGGAATTTATTAAGACAAGTAAAAAACATTCGAAAACGCCCTATTGACCTGCTTCAAAAGCTGAACCGTCCTTTGTTGCAAAGAAGACCCTTCGCTCAATTCCGTCCTTGTTAATTATACCGATACGACAAACACCTCCTGAGCTACCATCATGATACATAGCGTGATGAATAGCTGGGCAAAAATGAATTCATAGTGGAATTAGGCTCAATTATATAAAAGAGAGACTTACTCTTTTTAACAAATTCAACACATTTCTCTTGTTCCATGTCCTTCTTATAGAACTCCTTAACGAAGCCGTACACGTAACTACTTCCAGATCCCCCAATTGTAACGCCTTGTCGTACAAGCATTCCTCCTAATGGGATCGAGTAGACTTGGCCTCCCAATTTCTTGTCCCATCCAGCCACTATGATGCCAGCTAGAAGGGAATCACGGTAATTGTAGCAATAGTTGCGGAATTCGGAAGCGGCTTCCGCAACGAGGGGTTCCTCTCCTGTTTGATTCCTAGGAGATTTTAGAAGTAAAATTCTCAAATGTTCAGTGCTGGGAACTTACTCATGGTAGTTTAATGAGTAGGCAACAATGTCTGCAACGGCTTGTGTATCAGCCGCTGAGCCACTGCGACAGCAATAAATCTTATCGGTGATGCGAGTTAATTTGTCCGTAACGCGATTTGCTACATAGGTCCCAGTACTTGTACGGGAATCAGCTCCAATAACTACTCCACCGTCAAATTCAACAGCCATGATCGTGGTCTGCAGAAAATTGTGATTAATTTACAATGGAATTAATATTTTTCAATTTTTTGAGATTAACTTACTCCGGTGCTGTGGGCAGCATCCATCCAATCGTTTCCAAACACCATTTTTACTGTATTTTATCCTATTTTCGGTTTAAATTCGTGAAGAACTTCCAAGCGCTGCTAGTGTAGAATGACAATCAAAATTGTACATCAGCTAACCGTATTCATGTGTGAAGTTGGCTGGAGTTTAAAAATGTCAAATACTGTCTAAATTATATTTTTTAAATTATTTATTTAAATCATTCTTTGCTGTATTGGGATAATAAATATTTTCCTAAAATCTATACAATTTTACTCCGGGTTCTTATATCATTCTTAAATGTTTATTATTTTGAACTGTTTGGCTAGTCACAATGTAGGTGGCAACACCTTTTCTTTTTATTCAGTTAGCACCAAAGAAATCTACAATAACAAGAAAAGGGACACTTTAATACCCTCTCAAAATTCCAACCCATATGCAAGTTCTCGAAAATGCACCCATAAAAATTTCCCATTAGATAAAGCAGCTCAAGGCTATACTACCTCTGTAAATGCCTATAAGAAATATAGAGAGAGAAATAGTCACCAAAAAGTTCTCACAGTCAGCTTTTACAGCGTAAGCTACATATAAACTGAAGCTTTTTTTATGAACGCTTTTTTAAAGGCGTTCCAGTTTGCTGCACTAGCACTAGATCGGTCAAGTTTACCTCCCCTCGCAATGTTAAGTTATAGGGAAATGCCGAATCGGAGAAGGGAGAAGAGGCAGGTAGCACACACCGAGCATGAATACGGACGAGATTGTTTAAATTTTTTCATTGTGCATTTTTAAAAGCGTCTAGTTTTAGATTATTGTGTGCTCCGCTCGCTTTGCGGAAAGTACCGGGTGGTCTTGATTTGTTCGTAAATGTGAACAAGCTTAAAAGTTTTTAAGTAAAAAAGTGCTTTTTTAGATGGAATTAATTAAATTAAATAAAATGTGCTTTAGATAAATGATGGGTAAGCATAATATAATGTGTTTGGTGTGTGGCTGTGGAAAAGGCAGCGTGTAATGCGTTCATAGAAAAGTTTTGTGATAAAAGATTTTTGTGAGGTGCACCCTGCAGGAGTGTTCCACATTTCGCCCCAAATTTTTGTCTTTCTCTCACTTATACCTTCTTTATTACTAGCTATTTCTAGCATAAATTCCCATTTCATTCCTGTAACGGTACCAAGGTCGAAAAAAGATAAGGAAAAACATCACGAGTATCCCCTTTTGTTAATAGATACTCTTTGGTTAGCACTGTCGCTTGGGTTTCTCGTTTGCTCTTATAAGAGGCGAGTTTCATCCTATGTTGTTTTGTTTTTGTTAATTAGAAGGGAAATAAATAGTATTGGTGAATAATCACGACTCATAACACATTCGCTACTTATATTAGGTTTGTTTGTTGACTCAAAACATGTGGCACCCCAGGGCACCCTGAGAATTGTCAAAAAAGTGGGGCGCCCACTGGCACATAGTAGGTCTGTCTGGTAACTTTTGGGTAAAAATTTCTTGAGTAAAAATCTGGTAAACATTTTCATATGGTAGGAGGGATGAAAATCCAAAGCTACCATACGACTTCAGGTAAAAATTGGGTACACCTTCAAAATCTTAATTGGGTATGTAAATTGTCAAACGTGATCAAGATGTTAGAGGGAAAACTTATGGATTTACATATTTAATATTTTCGAAGATTTTGAAACATGTTTTTTATTTATTCAAACAATTTTTCAATAACGTCTTCTTCTATCTGAATCGCTACGCAAAATTTAAACACGCAAATGACCGATTACACAGTGACAAGCAATTGGTGATTTTACCCAAATTTACTCGGGCTCGCAGCCGTGAGTAAAATCTGGTAAAATTGTGTAAGAGGAGAAGTGCTGTCAAGAGCTCAAATTTTCCCCTCCATGAGGTTAACAGACACTTTCAGGTAAATATTTTACCCTTGAGTAAAAACTTTATAGTTAACCTTTTGTGTCAGTTGACTACGGTTGTTTCCTAACATGTCATCTCCTTTGGTTCTTTCCTCAAAGCATGGAACAGCAATTCTGGCAGCACTAATCTTGCTACTGTCTAAAGAGTGACAGTTGTTGGCATCCTCTCATGTGCGTGCTTGGCCGTGTATCGACTGGGTTTTTGATTTAAATTAAAACTATGGCAAATGTAGTATTAAGCGAAGCTGAGAAAACCTTCATCCTTCACGGAGTAGAGGTGCTTTATGAACTTCTAACTTAAAACGAAATTGCTCAAAAACTCTTCAAACAGGAGGACTTCCGATGTGATGGAAGAACTCAAAGGGATTACCGTCCGATGGAACTGGAAATGGACATCGTTACTCATGCCAGCGGCTCCGCACGGTTGAGGCTAGCCAACACCGATATCCTGGTCGGAGTTAAATCCGAAATCGATACACCTACTCCATACGAACCGGAAAAGGGGAAGATAGAATTCTTCGTTGATTGGTAACCCATTCCCAACACTTTAATTTGATTTCCTGAAAACCTTCTATTTTTTTAAGCTCAGCAAATGCCGCTCCAGAATTCGAAGGGAGAGGAGGAGAAGATTTGGCTTTAGAAATTGCAGGGACACTAGCCAATGCTTATGAATCTAATAGAGCTTTTGACCTTAAGTCCTTGTGCATTCTAAAAGGCCAACAATGTTGGAAATTGTACGTGGACGTACTGGTAAGAGAAATCATTGAAATTTAAGCACTTTATTTTTATGTAAGCTAAATTTAAGATTTTGGAATGTGGCGGAAATTTGTTTGATGCTGTTTCTCTGGCGGTTAAAGCTGCCTTGTATAACACAAAGATTCCAAGAGTGACTGCGGCTCTTTTGGACGGCGGTTCTGCTGACTTAGTTCTTTCAGACAATCCTTATGATTGTACGAGGATAGACACCGAGCACATACCACTTTTAGTTACAGTTTGCAAAGTAGGGGACTCTTGCATTGTTGACCCATCTGCTGAGGAGGAAGAGTGCAGCACTGCCAGTCTTGTTCTAGCGGTGTCTAGAAGGGATGATAAAAGTAAGTCTTTTAATATCTGCCACCTATAAAAAAAGTTACGTCGTTATATTTGGTTCAGAGTAATTTAATTTAACCACCTCTATTTTAGATACAGATTTTTGCAGACAATTTTATTTTTAACGAGCATTTGATAAGCACAAAATTGCCGAAGGAATTGACTGGGCTCAGGTATCTTAGCGATTCATTTGCAAGAAAGCATAGCGATTGACATATTCTATTCGCAGTCCATTGTCTGATTGTTTTTTTTTACGATCATTTGGGTAACCCGGTTCTCGTTCTTTGTCGTTTGACTGGAGCAACGAGATAATCAGCAGGGCACAGAATAGAGACTAATCAGAAGTCCAATCTAGAACAAAAATTCGTTCAATGAAAGCAATATTTCTCAGTACGTCAAAATCCCATTCCTTAGGTGCAGCGCCTGAGTCTAACAGAGCGGCGTGCTGAGTTAGATATATTTACTTGTGCGCACGCATTATTTATTATTATTATTTATTATGTCTACATAAGACATACGTACAAGTAAATAAGTTGCCCCGTTCGCTCATCGGCTCTTCTAAAGCGGAAGTTGATTTATTAAAAAATTTTTAGACTCAAAGAGGGACCAATTTTTTGTTCTAAATGGCACCTCTGATTAGTCTTTATTCTGTGTTTCAATATACGATAGCGATAACCACGTAAGGAACGTCCACCCAATTTCATGTATCCGAAAAATGGCTCTAATTGGCAGTGGAGGCTGATATCCAGTAAATTGGTCATCATTATACTGACTTTGTCCCTCAGGCAAAATTGAGCAATAAAGGAGTTTTGTTGAAACAAAAATGCACCAACACTGTGGTCTATTGAAATAGGTAGGCTCAATCTGATCGGCATAGTCCTAAAAACGGACTCATTTAACCCACTCTGTCTGGCGACAGGGAAATCCATTAAAGTTTAACATCTTCTCTTGCAAATCCATTGAAAGTGAATATGTTTCGACATCATAGTGGATTCGCAATCGTGAATTTGTAAATTTTCATAACTTGAAGTCAGTGACCTTCAACATCGCCAATTTTCTGGAAACCCCTCAAATTTCAGAATATTCCATAATGGTAGAATTTATTTTTTTATATTTACTTGTACTGGCTCAAGCCTGTATTATAACAAGCTCGAACTTAGTTTAAATGTGATTCAAGCCTGATTTAAGTTTTACTCAAGCCTTGCTTAAGCGTATTTCAACATCGTCAAAATAAGAATAAGATTACAACATTTGCCGGGCCGTGAGGTCTAGCTAGATTAAGTTCTCCTCTTGAAAAACCTGGGCTCGTATTTGGGAACTCGACTCGATTACGATTTGAATCGATATCGATAATTTCGTATTTGGCAACACGATTTCGAAGCCGAGCACTCGTTTGCATTAAGGGGATACACAACCCTGACGCTCGAAAAAATAGGCATACAAATAAACTTTTTTTTTTACTTGGCCATTAAAAATATGAATTATTCTTTATTTTACGTATACATATAAAAATGGCGGAGATATGAGTCGCTCAGTGGGGCCCTCTTTTTAAAATTCTTGCTGACACCGTCATGATTTCTCCGTCTAGCATTGTCCGAAAAAAAAAAATTACTTATTCAGAAGTGTAATAGCTAAGATGTGACGTAGGGAACAAATTACATATATATTTTTGGAGAAATGACAGCCGTTTGAAAAAAAAAATTAAAATTTCCATCAAAATTTTGAGTTTAAAAAATGCATAACTTTTGAATACGGAACCCAATCGAACCTACGTCACTCTTTAGGTAATATTATTAAAAATAAGTCGTGCAAATTTCAGCCAAATCGGTTCAGTAGATTTTGAGATATCGTGTACACCAGTTTGAAAAAAGTAATTTTGAGAAAAACGTGAAAGAATAAAAAATTCGATGTTACTGCCTTAAAAGCAAATTTGTTTTTTAATTACTTTCAATCTGTGATTCCTGGACCGCACTGTTAGTTTAATCTTTCCAAAGGAATTATATTATTGTTAAATATAGATAGATATGTAACGGTCCGAACCCTACCTGAGTTCCGGGTCATGACACACTCACTTCTAATTGCTATAACTTCGGTAATAATTTGAATTTTGGAATGTTTCAACGCTTAAAATATTCTTAACTTTTTATTGCCCAAAACAATAAAAAATTAAAATTATGTTGTAAGGGGCAGGTTTAAGGAAATAAAAAAAACACGTATTTCTCAGAAATTAAAAAATATATATTATTAACTATTTATTTCACATTTAAGGGAGTATAACATTACTGGAAAATTTAATTAAACTAAACAAAAAAACCTTATGTGGTATGGAAGGAACATATTTACTCACTTACCTATAGGTTTCCAAGAAAGTAACACAACTTTGCACACTTTTTGTACTTTTTTTGTAAAATTCAAAATTTCCACGAAATATGATGATTTCCGTTGATACTACATTGTTCAATAGTGTGTGACAGCAAAGTGGCGCCGATTTGAATGAAAGTGCGTATTCTGGCGGGATTTTTAAGGTTTGTTACAGAAAGGTCACATGGCTATAAAGGGTTAAAAATATAAACAATTTATTTAGCAAATAAATAATAAATATATAATAAACTACATTCTGTATGGAAGACAAATTCACTCGACTCGACTACCGAAGATACATTTTCAAACTGCTAAGAAAATTAGTGTCTTCACTAGTCGAGTCGAGCGAAATCATTTTTCATATTAGGACCCATAACCTTAAATTAACTTTCCATAGGTGAAACGTAGTGGTTTTTGAAGAACTAACAGTCTTTATATTAGTAAAATAATATTATAAATTAGAAAATGAGCCAAATTTAATTGCTTGACGTGACTTTTAGCTTAAACTCCAAGATAAACAACTTATAAATTCTATTTCCTCAAAAGGTTTCATAACTAATATACACACAGTTGGAATTGGATCCTTCCATCCAGAAACTCTCAATAAATGCATTGATCTCGGTGTTTCAGCTGCAGAGAGCTTGGATAAAGAACTTCAAAGAGTCCTGAACCTGGAAGAACAACACGTTGACCATTTGGGCAGAAAGGAAATTGTTGGTTTTCTTAAATAACGGAAATAAAAGACATTGGTTTAAAAAATTAAATTGTACAAAATAATGAATAAAGTTAGGAATTACAACTTATAACGGAAATACAGCAAAAAATATTTCAGTGGTTTAGTATAACACTAAGTGTTGGGCCAAGCCTTCCATATGGGTCTTTGGGTAATAAGAACATATCTTTACACCAAGTGTATCCAATCACACGGTTTTCAACAATTTTCTTAAATGCTGGATTCTCGCCCATCAGATCACGGTAGTTGTCATTGGAAACCACAGCTGCATCAAATTCATCTGCCAACTGCAAAATGAATCTGAAAGTATTAAAAGGGAGCTTTAGCATTTTTTTAATCTCTATAGTAGAAGCGAATCAAATTATTGTATTGTAGCAAGAAAATTAAACAACGCGATCTGGGAAAAATACTTAAAATTTTATAGTATTTATATATGTTTGGGGGATTAACATATAATTGTTTAACTGCCAGACCATGTATTCCTAATTCCCTGAATTTCTAGATTTGTTAACTTTAAGCATTTATAATAAGTTTTTCTATTATAAAACTTTTGCAGCTCATCCCTAAACTCTGATGCCGTCAAGTACCCTGAAAAATGTTTTTATAATTATTGCATCGAATACAGTATTTTCTCATTTGAAATCATTAGGAACTTGCTGAAAGTTTTAAATTCCCTGACTAATTTACATTTCCTTGACTTTCCAAAATGTTGATACCTTGATATGTACTATATAAATCAAAACGAGACCAATCGACCAGATCAAACAAATCAGAATGTGTTAGGTATACAAAGAATATTTACCTGTCGTCATAACTTGTGGCGCTTTTACCAGGTAAATTCTTGCATGGCGTGAAGACAATTTTGCCTTCTTTATGCATTGTTTCTAATCTTTCGGGATTGCTGGATTTGAATTTCTGCAGACGAAACTGAGGTACAACAGCTTTCACTTCATGACCCTTTTTGACAAAGTAATCGATGCAAATTTCAAGACCTTTTACGGAGAATTCTTTATTCAATGAATGTCTGCGAATTTCAGAATTTCGATATTATTTATTGTCTATGACTATGAAAAATATGTTTACCCGAAAGCTACATTACTTCCGTCAATGATAACCATCCTCTTTCCAGTCTTCTTTTCTGCTTTATTCGGATTGTATACATTTGAGTTGTACAGTTGATTTTTCTTTTTTTCACTTCGGGTTAGCAAGTCACTGTTTTTGCTTTCTTTGGGAGTACTAGTGTTCTGATAGAGGAAACTTAAGTGATTTTTGAATTTCTTAAAGGGTTGGATCACTTTATCTAGCACAGGAATACTTTTTCGTTTCAATGGGGTTACTTCGTCCTGAAATCAATATAAGTGTCTTAGTCTACATTATAGATTGAAGCATTTAGGAGGTATTTTACTTTAATAATGCAGTTATACCATAGAGTTGACAAACATACAAAAAGAAAGGGCATTTCAAACTCTACATTAGCAATGTTGTCTTCTGCACAATTACACAAGCTTAATGTATATGAATATTGATGTATTACGTGCTATTTAAACAACAATTCCCAAGGAAATTCGGCTACCTTTTACCCCTCGTAAACTTATCATAACTGATAAGAATTCCGTTTTTTGTATCTTCAATAAGAATTGGCTATAGGCAGAATATACGCACTTTTACACATTCACACTCATACAATTCGAATTTTAAAACCTTTATTATAATTAAACATAATAATCACATAAATATATTTACACTTACCACATCATTATAATCTGAAAGTGGAATATAATCCAGTGCTTCTTGTTTGGAATGGACTCCGCCTCGAAGGACTTCCTCGCTAACAAAGATAACAGAATCATCGATATTTTGCATAATTGATTTTTTTTCCACAGTCTCCGATTGGTTATCGACGAAAATAATTGAGTCGTCGGGTTGCACAGACTCATACAATGGAGTTTTGTGAGCATCAAGTGCAGGCTTAGTGTCTTTATAAAATAATTCACTTTGTGCAACTTCTAAAGACTTTCTTGAAGAAGGGCTTAATGTTTTTGGTTGCGATAGGTCTTTTTCGGTAATAAAAACCATTTCTGAACTGGCATTTATACTTTGTGATGGCTCTGCTTTAGTTGGAGTATTTGGTTTCGATTCATTTAAATTTGATCTGTTTTCCGTAATTTGGCTGTCGATCAGAATGACTTCATCTGTATCAGAATTTTCTTCTTTAGTTGTAAGGTTGGGTGTTTCAGACTTATTCATATTATCATCTTCATCGTCATCAATAACGATAATTCCTTGTTTTCTAGCAACAAAAATACATTCATCGGTATCTGAATCCTTTTCCTCTTCAGTAGATTCATATTCTTCGAAGCTAGAGTTTCCTCGGTCTTCCATTTTTTTGTCGTTATGCAAGTTTGATCGATTAATCCTCGATAATATGGATTTCCTCTTGCTGTTTGCTACCTAAATAATAATTTAATTACAATGTTTCTGGAAATAACCGATGATGCACATGCCTTTTTCAGTCTTTTCGATTTAATTAATATTTTGCGCTGATTCCTAGTTGATCCAGATGCGCGTTGATTGACCTTTGAGTACATTTAAAGAGAATACAAAACTGCTTTAATAATATATCTTTGGATCTACCGTACAATTTCATTCAATTTCATATTAAATGGTGTTAAAAACCGTTATCGAATAAAATTACACGGTAGACCGTTTTGTTCTAAATTTATAATGTGATATTGCTAAAAATGAATTAAAAATGTTGGTGCTTAGTCTCTATGGAGGTAGAAAAAAAAGTAGGAAATTTGTAAGAAAACTTATGAATTTTAACAATTAGAAGAATTTTCATAGATATCAATAATAGAAGAAGTGAAAATGCTGAGTATTGAATCTTCCTGTCTTGTAGTTCATTAAGAAGAGGGTCCCGATCGGTACCAGTTCTATCACAATATATTGCACTTGAAATTATCTTTGTTAGTAGGCTTTAGCTTGCAGTTGAAGTGATGAATAATAAGTTCATATCTTTGAGAACTTTTTACAAAAATGACTCCTCCAGTCCGCAAGATAATCAACTTTAGCCTTAGCAACCATTACCGGGCCTTGAACACAAGCTTCTCCGCTTTTAATCATGTTCCATGTTCGTTTAGCGAACGTTTTCTAGTTAAAAAATTAGAAATTACATTTTTTTGTTTTCCCTTTAAAACGAATGTACGAATGCGTACTTCATCCATTTGTTCTACCATCGACTGTCCATTCATGATGATGCACATTTTTGAGAGGGGGGTATATAGATTACATATATCCCAAGGCTACCTGTACATACTATATTATATAGCCAATTTTCTCTCATAAATGGGCTTAAATATAATTCACGTTATTCTATTCTAGTATTTTCCATAAAGTAAGGAAAACAATTAATTATAAAAAGGGCTAAAACAAATCTAAGACTTGTGCGAATTGTGACGAAAGTTGTTCAATGACTACGTTTAAAACAAATATTTTACCTTTCTTTATTCACTGTCCGTTATGGAAAGTGGTCGGAGAAACAATAAAATTTAGCCAATTGCATATCGATTTGTGTTAGTTTGAGGATTTGGAAGTGCACATCATTGGCGTTATTTTACAACAATTTAATCAGCATCTGTCAAAGTTTAAATTTTTTTCACGTCACAATTCGCACAGGCGACTTAAGAGTCGACGACTTTCGTTCGCATATTCTTAAATTTTAATAAAAAATGCGAAATTAGTGACCCCAAAAACTTGTAACGGTCTGACTAACTCTACTGTTCAAGTGCAAAAATACAGCTTAAGGAATTACACTTTAAAAACAACTACTAATACTTACCCGTTATACTTACCTTTATTCGCCAATTTTCTGGATGTTTACTTGGATTTTATAAGCAAAATATAAATAATTAAGATTGAAAAATATTTTATTTCCAATAACTTTTTGTTTAAGATACAACGAATAAAGCTTACAGTAAACGCGTTCACAGAAAAATCACATCGAGAGGTGACATAAATGTACATCCTACGCAATATGAATTAGTCTGTTAAAACTTCTAACTAAAAAACAAACTTCTTTACGCGCATTTTTACTTCTTCAATTCCTCGATTTCTTGGTTAATATTTTTGCGAGCTGTTTCCTCGTATCGTCTATGAAACTCAGGTGTTAAATATATTGTGGGAATCATTAAAAAGGTTTGGAGTATCTGTAAAATAAGAAGTTATGATTTTTGGGTAAAATATGTGGTTTTACCTTTAATCTCATTTTCTTATAATTGGCATCGTCGAGGTGTGAATATTCCTTTCTAAGCAGTTCGGTGTATTTTGTATATTCTTCTGGGGAAGATCTATACGTAGAAAGTTTCAAGAGTTTTGTGGTATATTTCCGAATTGAATAAATTGGACCAAGTAACGTTTGTTGCAAAAGTTTGTCAAGAAATTTACTGCGCATTTCTAAGCAAAACGAAATCATGATTTTTGGGAATCAGAGGCAGAACAGACTTGAATCGTTTGATTTGTTAACATTTTATGCAATACACCAGAAAAAGGCAAAGTCCTTTCTAGGCTAATGTTACCGAATAATACTGAATAATTTCCCGTAAGAAATTTTCAAAAATCTTGAAAATTCGAAAAGTTATGAGTTATCCTCCACGTGATAGCTTTTCTTGGTATTTTTCACCCTTCTAAAGACAACAAAGGAGGACAAATTTGATGATTAAACAACCAGCCATTTTTTCTAATTATTGTAGTACCGGCCATAGCCACAGCCTTGCTGAGTAAAATGTTTTTGTTTTCTGGTTCATGTAATGAGAATACCTTCTTAAGTGGTTATGCAGACCGGTCAGTTTTTGTATACATAAATGAGAAAAATATGGTATTTTACGATAATAAATAGAAGCAGCCTCTGAAGCGACTAGAGGTAAATTTAACGATACTTCTTTTCAAACCGCAGTTTATTGTGACCAAATTACTTAAATGGAGTTCCAGACAAACTTTTGCTGTTTCACTTGTTTACCCAAGTATAATCAAGTCTAGGTCCTGAAACACGTTAGCATCCTCCTCAAAGTCTGTTAGGCTTTCAACAGACACGTCTCCCAATAATTTAGTAACACGTTTTATGGTTGCCTCCTAAAAAACGAAAGATTTAGTCACTACAAAACTTTGAATCACTTATGAAGTAGTTTACTCACGTCCCTAAAGTTTGCCTCTGCGGAAAATTCTCGGAACTTTTCACAATTTATCTCAGCACAATTTGTTTTCACATCAAATTCGTAGTATTGAAAAAACACAGCCAAAACTACAGCAGGGCTTACGCAATTTAGAAATTCCTTTTTTCTCAATAAAAGTTCGTTCCAGTTGTGAAAGTGTCGGTTTGTTTCGGTTGACAATTTTTCATGGATGAGATCAAACCATTTAGAAGCGATATTTTTTGGTATCGCGAGGGTATCAGTTGTTTTAAACCAAACTAAATCCATATTGCAAACAGTAGTAAACCCAAACGGTGTGTGCCCTTTTATTAAGGAAAAAGGAACTTCCTCCGAGATGAATCACCGAAAAAAATCAAAGCACTCGTGACAATTCACAGACGAATCGATTTTTCGAAGACTGTCGGTGCCACTGGATATAATTGTGGCATGTTTACCAAAAAACTCTTATACAATATGCGGGACTGCTACATGTGCGATGGAAGAGGGTACAATTGCAGCGAATTTGCTTAAAGCAACAGGTTTTTTCAGATTTAAATTCATGTCTTACCTCATCAACCAACTCTTGTTGTCGGTTATTTACTGTTCTTCGATTCTTCCTCCTTCCTTTAGGTTTTTTTCGTAATTGTTTTCCTTTGAGGCTGCTCCGCTTTTTCCCCCGGGTAAGTTTCGCGGCTTTCAAATGTAATCCATTTAATACCTTCATTTCACTGCATTTTAATGTGGCTGATTGTGCAACAAACCCGACTAATTTCAATTTCGGCGCTAAAGATGGATAAGTAATTACAAAATCGTCTTTTTCTATACGCACAATTTTGACGTTGCACTAAATAAAAATCACGAGGAATACGAGTTGTCAAGTGTCAAGTGTACCAGCTGACGTTCTTTTGTTTTCAAGGCAATTTTGTGGATGGCGCAAAAATCCTGAACATAATACTGAAGAAGCTATTGGGGAGAAGTGATATAATCGGTTTTCTGATATCATTATTATAAGATATTAAACTAAAATATCTATTTTATGATGATAAAAGTATATAAAAGAATTACATTTTACTAATTATAGTTTATTAACAATTTAATTTTACAATCTGTTTGTGGAACCTGAGTGAAAGTACTGCCAGTCCAAATGAGTTAACTATCAAGTATCAGCTGTCAGATTTGAGATATGAGTAATGTCAGGTTTGCAAAAAGCGAGATTTGTTCTGTAGGATTTTAGGAGATTTTTGCAATTGTTATTCATAGTTCTGTGCTTCAAGAACTATGATTTGAGTCAAAAGGGGAACAAGTTAAGACTGGGGTAACCACACCGATTTTAATGAAACTCGGTAGGAACGTTCGTCTAGGCTTAGAACGAACGAATATGCAAAAATTTTTTGTCGGAAAGCTCAACTTTCCCAGAAATTCAACTTTGAATTTCTAAAAAAGTCGCTTTCACGACTAAAAATTTTCACGTTATTACTGCCGAGTTTCATTAATTTTGCGAACGGAAACCGCACTACACTACACTAAACACTATTTATAGCCTCCTAGTCCATCGTTGCAAGCATAAAAACCCCTGAAATTATAAAAATTTGCGTTATTTTCATTGTACTTACCTTTACTCCTGATGACATCTCCCTGGAACTGTCATCCACATCTCATTCCAGCTCTACTCTTCATGGGAACGTTCAGAAAATTATAAATTTTACAAACTGTTTATTAAGAGAGAATTCTAGTTAATAGACAGTTTGTAAAAGGGAAATTCCTAGTTATTAGGCAGTTTGTAAAAGGAAAATTCCCTCTAATAAATAGGCAGTTTGTAAAAGGAAAATTCCCTCTAATAGACAGTTTGTAAAACGAAAATCCCTAGTTAATAGGCAGTTTGTAAAAGGAAAATTCCCTCTAATAAATAGGCAGTTTGTAAAAGGAAAGTTCCCTTTAATAGACAGTTTGTAAAAGGAAAATTCCCTCTTAATAGACAGTTTGTAGAAGGAAAATTCCCTCTAATAAATAGACAGTTTGTAAAAGGAAAATTCCTAATTAATAGAGAGTTTGTAAAAGGAAAATTCCCTCTTAATAGACAGTTTCTAAAATTTGTAATTTTCTGAACGTTCCCATAAAGAGTAGAGCTGGAATGAGATGTGGATGACAGTTCCAGGGAGATGTCATCAGGAGTAAAGGTAAGTACAATGAAAATAACGCAAATTTTTATAATTTCAGGGGTTTTTATGCTTGCAACGATGGACTAGGAGGCTATAAATAGTGTTTAGTGTAGTGTAGTGCGGTTTCGGTTCGCTAAATTAATGAAACTCGGCAGTAATAACGTGAAAATTTTTAGTCGTGAAAGCGACTTTTTTAGAAATTCAAAGTTGAATTTCTCAGAAAGTTGAGCTTTCCGACAAAAAATTTTTGCATATTCGTTCGTTCTAAGCCTAGACGAACGTTCCTACCGAGTTTCATTAAAATCGGTGTGGTTACCCCAGTCTTAACTTAAGCCTCAAAAGGTGCCAAGTAAATTTTATCTGCATATAAAACGCCCTCCAACGAAGTGCACAATTAAAATTTCCCAAAGCAGCTACTTTAAGTGCTTGTGGAAATTCCTGGGAAGGAATACTTATTATAATTTTTAGCCAATTTCAAAAGGTACTTGGGGATTTAATTCTGTTTAATAAAACAAGTGGGAGAACCTATTTACCTGATACGAAACTACAGCATTATCTTGAAAAATGGATCTGATCCTTTTCATCATTATCGCATTAGTTATCTTCCTATTGTGCAGCCTATGCGGGTACTGCTGCCGTTCGAAGCATCAAGGAGCAATTTTCTCAAGTAAGTGGATTCCTGTTTTTTTAATAATTCCATAAATTAATTAGTAGGCACCGCTGGCTTTTTTTTTACAATGCAGAAAAATGGATAACCTTGGGGCTATCGCTGTTTGTGTACGAGCGAACTTAGCGGGCGAGAGCTTGTTTGATACAAAGTTTCGAAATGCCAAGATGACGCAGATCGGCGATAATAATCAATCGCTTATTCACCAGCATGAGTGAAAGCGTTTAAAGTCTACCTCAAAATATATAGTTAATATGCTATGCCAATATTTGCCTACCTTAAAAGGCGGGCTGGGAAGAGAAGTACGCTATCTTTCAGGCACAATACGCGCCACTTCGGGCTTTCAAGAAAATCGACTACAGGTGGTTATTTCGTTTTCATTCAAAACTTGAACTACAAAAAGAGCGGCAAAACGTTCAAACGCAAATTGCTTCCGAAGCGCTTTTTAATTGTCGTTTTAAATGTGTGGAAAGAATCAATATTGTTATAACGAAGGTATTTTTTATTATGCATGCAAGTAGCAACAGTCTAGAGCGTGGAATATTCTACAAAGCCCCAAACAAAAAATTATCAGTTTGCAAACAATTAATAAAAAACATGTAAAAATTCCCGCCCCATAAAAGTATGAAGTAATTTTATCTGAATATTCATATGCATCAACTAACTGAAGCAAGCGTTATTTGCGGTTTATATCAATGAATGCATTGTACGTATCGGTTCTTCGAAATGTCTTCGAAGCCCTGTTTCCTGTTTTTAAGCTATTAAGTCCCCAAAATTTAATCTGCCCTTCTTGCTTTAGGGAAGCAAGGAATTTCGAAATTTTTTTGTAAATGTTATCCTTTTTTTCATATTCCAATTGCCATTTGAAAAACAAGGAATTCTTTTTTAAAACATTTTCTTCTCAACATGCATTTATCATAAGCTATAAGGCAGGGTGGGTTTATTTTTATGGAATTTAATAAAATAAGTTGTCATTTGGCCTTATATACAAACATTTTTAAAATAAAAAACCACTTTTTGATAATTATACTAAAATTTATTTAGTAAATATAATTTACAATGAGTGTTCGGTTCAAAAATCAAATTCAAACTTAATCTAATTTACAGATATAACAATAGAAAAATTAACTGTTACAATAAATTTTGCATTTTGTTATATGAGCTGATGTTTGCTATACAAGAAATCAATATAAAATGCGTATATCCAAAGTTTATTGATCTCATGTAAAATATTGACTCATATTGGCTCATATAACATTCATAAGCATATTAACAAAAAGAAAAACGCATATTGAAGTAGGTTCAATTCAGGGTAGAGTCAAATTTAGATAAATTACAATAACTTTTAGTGATTTTAAGCATAATTACTGATGTATCTTCTTAGAAAAACTTCTTTTACCTCTGACACAGGTTTAATTTGTATGATAAATTAACAAAACGTATTTTTTAAATATTCGTAAATACGTACACACCTATAAGAACTGGATTATGAGTGCTATTTTCTTGTTGGTTACGTTCAAAAGTAAGGAAAAGTATCCTTATTTTGCTTAAACCCTCCGTTTTTGATTGTTTGAACCTCAATTACACCTAAGTGCATACTGCGATAATCCTGATTTCTTGCAGGAAGATATATAATATCCCAAATTACCGCCCACACCCTTTTTCTTAGTTCTCCTTGGTTCTAAAATGGTGAATCCAATGTGGCATCCGAACATATGCAATTTCATAAGATATCTTTTAAAATGAATCAATTGACTATTAGGGTCGTTGGTATTAAATCTGTTGTCAAAATATACAGGGTGTCCCGATTCAACGTAGGCAACGTTATATTAATCGATTCCTTGGATTCTACTACGTTTGTTGATTTTGAAGGGGAAGGACGCATTTTAAGGGGGGAGCGGGTCTCAGAACCAACGTTGATGACTCTCCAAGGAATCGATTGGTATAGAGTTTCCTACTTTAAATCGGGACACCTTGTATAGATTCAAGATGACATATCTAATATAAAAAAAGCTTACTCCAAAAAGATTTACAAGGAAATGAAAATATAAAGATCTTCGGTGTCGTTAATTTTAAATTTCTTATCCTGTGCACAAAAGCAAGGCTCTTCAACAATCCTGATGATTTTGTTCATTTGTGAGACAAAAACAATTAATTAATTAAATTAATTATTATTATTCGGATACAAAAATCGTATTGATATCAATAAGTGATTTTGTTGACACTATACGGCCACAAATATCAAAGGATATTCGCACCACATGCGAGTAATATACTAGAAATTTTCGAAATGAGTTAATAACCTATTCGAAAATGACCTATAACTTTTGTAAATATATATAACGCCTTACGGTATTATAGGATCTCTGTGCGGTATATCGTATGACACGCCGTTCCCATGTAGAGAGCAAAGTAGTATTAAACTAATACTACGTTATTAATCCTTGTACAAGTAATAGATATGTATGCATAACGCTGATTTTTCGTAATATGTAAATACTTACAAATTTAAGTATATTTAGCTTAAAAATTGTTGGTGACTTTCTTTTCTATTTTTTTTTTATTATTAATTATTACACAAACTTGTGGAATAATTATATTTTTTTAAATCCCCACCCATTACGTTTTGGAACTTTTCGATGTTTCGATTACCACCTCCCTGCACTTTCTTTTTTGTACGCTTTGTCTTGCAATCGTTTTTTTCTTAGGGGAGTGAATATATGTATTATGCTTGTTCGTATACTTTTATTATAAAATGTAGTAAAAACTTCGAAAAGGGCAATTGATAATGGTTTTTCTCAATTACCGGAACCTCTCTTACACACTATTTGGGTCTAATGATTTAAATTTTTGAGTTTTTGAAGCGTAAAAAAAAATAATTCATTTTATATTAGCTAGACAGATTTGATGTTTTTATCAGTCGACTTATCTCTCCGAATTTTAAGTAGTTGAAAGGTTTTTGGTACGCGAATAAATTTAATAGTTTTCCCTTCATTCACGGGATTATTAGATCTGAACTGAGTCCAGTGATAATTGTATTCTCATCAGCACGTTATTCAAAAATGAAATCAGCAGATCTTCAGTTATTATTCTAGATTCTGAAAATGTAGATAATTAGAAACTGCTCCACCAGCTACATTTAGAGAATTTTAGGACCCAAAATTCTCTGCTGGTACAAACAATCGAGTTTTTATGAAGAGACTTCTAAAGGTTCTTTAGCGTTTACACTTTGAATTTGAAAAGCTTATAAGTATTTTTTAGTGTTTCGTAGCTAGTTAGGAATTCTTAATGTTCGAGTACATAGCATCCGCTCTGTTCCGATCCGGCAATCTGTCGAAGTTAAATTTACCTAATGCTGTGTAATTGCCTACAATGAACGAAATGGACCGGACGAGTTGAGCAACTTTTAACTTTGTCATTATGTAGATAATTAGCAACTGCGCCACCAGCTACATTTAGAGAATATTAGGACCCAAAATTTTGTATTAGGGTATGGAATACCATATATAACTAGTATGAAACTTTCTGTACGGTAAGATTTTATTAGAGATGTTAAAAAAGTGGATTTATACTACTGTTAAAAATAATGGCTCATTTTTATTCTGCAAAGTCATCAACCTAAAAAAATGCAGAATGTTTATTTCATTAAGATTGAGCTCAGCTTACTGAAAGAGCTCTCAGATAACAAAATATGTGAGCTTGCAGGTCAAAGCTTCGAAGTAAATATTTTTAAACAACTGATCGAACTCAATATTCTTAATCTTCATTTCTTCATCTCCTAAACTCAGTTCTGAACTGTCTGCAGCATGAGTTGATAATAGCTTAAGTCAGTCGATTGAAAAACCAAGGAAAATCAGGATGAATGGGGAACTATTTCTTTTTGAAATTGGAATTGCCATAATTCTGTTATTTTTATATGGTTGCTTTAGTAAGGAGCTTAATGGAAAAAAAAGGACCATACCTTCAGGTTAGTAGTGAATCATTATAAGCAAGTGTTGCTATCGCAAAAGACAGATGGTGTGGATTCTGCATTTTCGTTTATTTAATGCGTATTTGTTTTTTTTTCTTTGCACCATCTCTCTTTTTTCCTGTTTATCAGTTGTTCGAATTAACTGATAACGCGGCAAGGTTATCGGTTCTGAATTTTTAAAACCAAACTAAATTGAGCAATTTCCAATTTCAGTGGAT
The DNA here is from genome assembly GCA_949715965.1 of Dysmachus trigonus. Lineage (NCBI taxonomy): Eukaryota > Metazoa > Arthropoda > Insecta > Diptera > Asilidae > Dysmachus > Dysmachus trigonus. Next base: position 48,690,951 of record OX454319.1, on the reverse strand, counting down.
TCAGCGAAACCTGCGTAATTGAGCTAGTAAATTGAGCTGGTAAATCTCAAAATCAGTGGACGGTACGAAATGTTTAAAAATATCAAAAGAATTTTGTATTATAATTTCTTTAGATTGTTTCTAAGTTGAAATAAAAGTTTTTTTTTAATTTTTTTTTTTTCGTAATGTTGGTGGTATTTTATTTTAATATGATAGATTGTGGTTAGTTCCAATCATAGACAAATCAACTACGCCCGGTACACGCGTTTTTGAAATATTTTGGTAAATTTTGGGTTTTTATAAAATCAAGTTCCAAAAAAAACACGCCCCGTTCCGATCCGGCAATCTGTCGAAGTTAAACTTACCTAATGCTGTGTAATTGCCTACAATGAACGAAATGGAGCGGACGAGTTGAGCAACTTTTAACTTTGTCGGAACACATAACTTTACAATTCAGTAACAAGCAGTTTAGAGTCGTAGTAGAAATAATCGATGAAGAACATTTTATTGAAGAGATTAGGATTAAAGTTTCGAGTAAATAGCATTCGATTTTTTAAATAAGTTTTACAACACAGAACTAGTCCAGACAGCTGTCAAATGATGGAGCTGAGCGGAATATTGTACTCCTCTGTCCGTCTGTTCGGAGCGGATCGGCGTGGATCGGAAGGGAGCGAATGCTATGCACTAGGCCCTTTATAGTTTCGCCATGTTAGTCTAACCGCCTGTTGGTCACAGCCCTATTACTCTCTTAGTTCTGCACCTTTTGAGACGTAATTGGGTGTAAAGACGTATATTAGCCCTTTGAGTGCTAAGAACCAATATATCGCTCCGCCATACATTGTGAAAAGAGCGATATATGGCTGCTCGAATTTTTTATTTCTGTATTTTTATGAGATACAGTCAATATTGCTTTACAAAAAGAACACCAATATTTAATGCATTTGATTTATGTTTGTTCTACCCATTTTATTTTCCATACCGCAGCGCGTGTAATAGTACTAGGGATTTTATTACTTCAAAAACCATGGTAGGTCCTTGTAGAGAATTTATTCAAGTTTTTAAAACCGCCCTTAAATTTACTGTGCGGTCATTAGTTGCTGAGATATCGATGATCAGAGATAAAAGGGAAAAGTCTGATATTTCAGCGAAAAATTGACGTAGAGCGAATTTATAAAAACCAAATTAAAGCTGAATAAACAAGCTAACTGACCTTCGCATAAGTTTTTCCAAGCACATGGATCAAAAAAAAGGAAAGGAAAAACATTGATGAGTAATAATAACTAAGATACAGCTCTTCAAACATTGGTAAAAAATTTACAAAAATGTTTGCTCCGTTAATTTTTTGGAGTAGTATATTTTTAAAATTTTTAATGGGAGAGAGTGGGCCTGTCTTCTTGGATATCGTTTGAAAAGACTACTTTCATGGATTCCAAAAATATGTGAATTGGTTATAAAGATATAACTCAAAATGTGCGATCCCGCCCCGTTCTATTCGATTTCTAAAGCTAATTCTGATATAAGGTTAGTACGTATTGTATCATAGATAACAGGAAAACTGCTGTTCGTCTGTCTCATAGTTGCTGAAATAAAAATGTTTTATGGAACCCCGATTGCGCAGGCCTGATTTGGTCTTGAGCGGGTTTTTTTTTTTAAATTAGATTAACTTCAATCTTTCAAAGAATATTTATTATTCAGCTGGGAAATATCAAAACAGAATCCCAATATTAAATTTTTTTAAAGCTTAAATTCCTGGCTCAAATGAGTACAATCCATTCAAAATAATAAATTTGTTGAGCTTAGTTTTCGTTTAAGAATTATAATTATTATACAAATGTTTTAAAAAAACACTTATGGGACAATTGAGAAGCATTTCAAATTCATTATATAGTGCTTAAATGCATTGGTAATTAATGTAATGAAAAATTAACACTTCTAATAATTCTATTATATTTATTCTGTTCTTACTTTTGTAAGCATTAATGAAAATTCCCATGGAGTCTTCAAAAATAACCCAGAGCGACAAAGGCTAATTTAAATGTTCCTATATTAAAATTGTTACTTAAAATTATTGTGGTGAAGGATTTTAATAGGAGCGAAAACTCTCACCAGGTAGATGAACCACACCACAGGTGCAGTGCGAACTGAGAACTGGACACAGATCTATAATTTAGTTAGTGTTGAAGTTTCTATAGAAGCTTTTCAATGTTTTTCATGGTTAAATTTTCAGTCAGTTGAGCGAGGAGTTTTTGGTCTAAGCTTAATAATGACGTCAAACTTGTTGGGCGTGTGTACGCATACTGCTTAGAGTTTTTACTCATTTATAACTTTACGTAGAAGCTTGGAAGCAGGAATTTTTAGCTTTGCCGGCATATGTTGTGTTGTGTAGGAACAGGGTTTTGGCGTTTCAGATTCAGTGGCCAGTAAAACAGCACCCTCCCATCAGTCCATTTTTAACGTGAGAAGAGAAAAGTGTGCGAAATCAAGATGGATAGTTCCACAATTTGGGTCTTTGTCTTAGTAAAGATAATTTTTCTTATTACGATAATAGTACTCGCATGCCGAAGAAGACGACACCAGCAGCATTTAAGTTAGTGATCACATTTTTTGGTATAATTATTGTAAGAAACGTGTTATTGACTCTCCCAATATACAAATGTTGGGAGAATATTTTGCCGGCATGTGGAAGGATTTTTTTTTAGCTTTATAGTAAATAATATTTTTCAAAGAATCAGTGAACAAAAATTACTAAAAATATAACATTTTAGCCTTGTAAACATGTTTTGGACTATTGAAAGACAACTCTTTCAACAGACCTCATAGTCTATTAAAAAATAATACGATTTCCGTGTGATTTTTAGTTATATGCTTGACTTGGATATCGTTTAATATGGCTTAATACCTGTTTCATAAAATATAATTATTTTTCATCATTTATTTATCATGACCTTAAACCGTAAGATACTAAGAGATATCGGTATGAAGTAAGCCTGCAGAATACTGTACATCTGGGGGCACGGCAGTGCCCCCGCCAAGTCGAGCGCGAAGCAAACACTGCCGTACTATCCTTTATACTACTTACTCTTAACACTTAACGGACGGGTCGAATCTGCTCTGTCTTTCCTAGTTTCCGGGAATTTTTCAGGGGAATTAAATAAACATGAATGTATGGATTTAAAGCGTTGTAACTACAATAAAACAGTGTGCATAAAAAAAAACCCCAAATGCAACATACTAAAACTTCATGCAAAAACGTAGATCTACGTGGTCCGTCCTAGGAAGTCAGAATGGAAAAACGTAAATCTACGGGGCCCGCCCGTTAAGTGTTAAAATGATTTCATATGGTTTAAAAATTAGGAGCAATACAGGCATTGAAATTTATTTCTCGGGTCATAAATTGGCGCGTAACTCATGGCATACGCTGCTGTTGCTCTGTTTTATGCCCACTCTCCAAAGGGCAAATTAACCACGAACCAACCAACCAAAATGCTGCTACCTTTTCCTTCTCATTGTAAAATTAATCTCCCGTCTCGCTAGTTTTGGTTGGCATGTTCTGTCGTATTCGAAAAGTGCTTTTGCTGTTTTAAAGAATTCGATTTCTGTAGCTGAATACGCAATCCAGCAATTGCCATTGTTAAGCTGAATTACGCAGGGGAGTGCAGAAACTAAATTCGTGAAAACAGCCTTTAAGGGGAGGTTCTCATCTAGAACGTCAAAAAGTAGGTAAAGTTCGTGATTTTTTTGAAGGCAAATGACAAGACATAGGGAAATGATATTTGGCATTATCTTTTATTGTACATTTATCTGTACGAAAAAATTTTTTTATTCGAAAAAAAAACAAAATGGCGCCCGTTATTCAACTTCTCCGGAGGCATGTTTTTCGAAAATTGCCCAGCTGCGTACAATTTAGGGGTCGCAGATTGGTCTGAAATCAAATAATGATGGCATTATTATAAACTAGAATAAATTTGTCTCAGAAAGAGTGGACGACTTTCAAAAAAAATTTAAAATTGACGGAATGGCGCGATTTTGAAGTTTTAAGGCCGTTTCGGCCGTATTTTTTCATAGTTTATCACTTACAAAAAGGAGATAATGTTACAATTTTCAAAATGTGCTCCACTCTTTCTATGAAGAAAATTGTTTACTTTAATATGCACGAAACTAGAAGTTGATCGGTTGAACCGTTTTTGAGTTATCTTGTACGCAAATTTGAAAAATCTTGAAAAACAAAGTTCCGAGATAATCGTGATTGAACGGCACGGCACAGGCTGAGCGCCCCGCTACGATCATGACACCGCCACAATCAATGGGCTGTAGAATCCGTTCTAGTGCTCGGATCAACTAAATATTTTAAAGCAACATTCTAGACATATTAAACTTTAATAATATGAAATAAAAAAAAAATCGAAAATTTCAAGATTCTAGATGAGAACCTCCCCTTAATTTAAGAAAATCAATTTTTTATTTACAGTTAAACTGAAGCTGCAGAACTGAACAATTTTTAAAAATGGTGAAAAAATCTAATTTATCCCGGTTTTTTTTAATTTGTCGTCTTAACGCAAGAAAGTCTTTAAGTGTAGTGTTATTATTAATTTATCAGAATCGAGCATATTAAACTAAGCGTCGTTTTCACTGGAAATTCACTATTCAATAAAATAGTACAGGTACACAAAACGACTAAAGTCTCATTTCGACTTATGTTCTCAAAAACTCGTGGTTTTTCCATTCCGCATGTACATATGTACATATACGCATGAGTCAGCCCATAACGCACATTCCTGGGTTTCAATTCTACAAATGTGTAAAGTGGGTAAGAAGATGTGAAACTTGCAGCTATCCTCTTGGTTTCAATGGCTCGAACCTTTTGCATTTTTTGTTATATTAGATAGAAATTACGTTTTTATTAGTTACAATTCAGAAAATCTTTAAAGTGAACTCTGAAAAATAATAAAGGTAGTATTCATTGCGCAACAGGTTGTTGTGTTTGTTATTGCATAGTTGGAAAAAATACTAAGCATAGAAGAAAATATGTAATCTTATATACCCTGATGGGGACTTATATACTACCCTATATATTCCATAGGCTATGAAATAACCGCACAAAAGTTATATACCAAAATAAAGGTGAATTTTAGAGGAATTTGATAGGTAAATAGGTTAATGGGGCATTTTGTCGGGAAAACTAAAATTTGAAGAAAATCACTTGAAATTTAATCAATTTTCGAACTGTAAGGATTTATAAGTCAGATCAGAGACTGGCAGAGTTGTTTATAGACTCGTTCGAACAGGCAAAGGGTTCTCTGTAGAATGGCATTTAAATATTGGTCATCCGGCTATCGGTAAAAAGTTCAATGTAAGCGATTCAACGAGAATTTTGTTCAAGTTCAATTGTACGATTCAAAACAGAAAATTGGGGCGATTTTCTTCCAAAATCGTATATAAAGGGTTTTTTGGGATGCTCTTTCAGAAACTGGCATTTGTTTTGCATAAAAGCTTCAAAAACCCTATTATTTTTTGGGTTTTTAAAAAAAATGCTGATTTTTTTGGTATTTTTTCTTTTCAAATTCGATTATCTTGACTTTGCTGCTATTGAATGAACATATAACCACCAGAAATCGCGGTCTAAGTTTTTTATATTTTTATTTAGTAAGGATCAATTTTACGAATCAATTAAATAGGACAAAAAGTACTTGTAATTAGCTAAAGAATACGTGTGAAGTTTTTCAGAATTTTTTGAGACTTTTTTGGATTTTTCAAAAATTAGCCAGATCCAAAAAACCAAAATTAGTCGAAAAAATTTTGAAATAAAATCACAAGTGTTCTTTGGCTAATTTCAAGCATTTTCTGTTTTGTAACGTTTAGGGGAGAGTCGCCATTTGTGGGCCACCTAAGGTTAAATGCATTTAAAATCATTGTAAACGTTTCGTTTACATAATTAATAGCGCAATATTAAAATTTGGATGATAATTTACCTTTGTGGAAAGTTTAAGGCAAGTTTGACTTTCTTTTATAATAAAAAATAACGTTTGAAAAAAACGTGCAAGTGGCCCACTTTAGGTGACGAGTCACCTAATGTGGGCCACCTATTTAATAGCACGTAAAATATCTGAAAATGCGAAAATGGTTCGACATATTGTTTAAAACACCGTTACTTATTATATTTAATGAAACAATTAATTGACGTTAATTAATTCGCTGATCAGAAATATATTTGAAATTTAAATTCTCAATAAAGAGTTAATTTAAGGGAACAAGTTTGTACGTTGATGAATGAAAAACCAAATATTTCATTTTTCTTCATAATTTATTATATAGGTAAATATGATAAAATATGTAATAGTAACAGCAAGGCATAAAATAAGAATTTTCATAAAATATAAAACATTACATATTACATATACCTACAACTTATTTTTAGTAACTTTAGTGAGTGGCCCGTATTAGGCGCCCTTTCGAATTGCACAGTGGCCCAAATTAGGGGAAATGACATTTTTCCAGATTGTTTAAATTAATTAGTATTGTTATAGTTTTTAAATTGCAAATACACGATTTTTCGCTAATAAACATATTATACACTTCGCATCAGAACAAATTTTAGATTCATTATTAGATGTATCAATTTCTTTTTATCGACGAGCAAAAATGTCAGATTTTTAAGTCGGCAGATACCATTTTTACGAGATTGTTGTAACATTATTAATTTTGTATTAAAATTAGTATTTCTTTCATTATTTTGTTCTACATTCATTTTCAATCAAATTTTGACATTAATTAATTTTCAAAAATTCGGTAAAATTGAAAAAAATGGGTGGCCCGAAATAGGAGCCGGCCCAAATAAGGCAACTCTCCCCTATCCCTTTCGTGTAAAAAATCCAAAGTTTTTTAATACATCGCTGTACAAAATGACCATTTTGCAAAAACCAAAGCAAAAAAAAACTTTCAAAACCATGGTTTAAGAAAGGTTAGAAATTCGGACCGCGATTTCTTGATATTTATATATTATATATTTTATATGATCATTCAATAGCAGCAACGTCAAGATAATCGAATTTGAAAAGAAAAATACCAAAAAAAATCAACATTTTTTTTTTAAACCCAAAAAATAATAGGGTTTTTGAAGCTTTTATGCAAAACAAATGCCAGATTCTGAAAGAGCATCCCAAAAAAGCCTTCATATACGATTTTGGAAGAAAATCGCCCCATTTTTCTATTCGAAACGTACCATTGAACTTGCGTGTACAAAATTCTCGTTTTGCGCATTAATGGGTTAATTTGAATTAATAAAGTAGTTACAAGTTGTTTTCATTGAAAGGTATTGCATTCAAAAAAGAGGAATTAACTGTTGGATCTGTCATTCAACGATTCCTTTTAAATTCTCGAATGTTTTACGTAGGTGCAGAACAAAAATTCACCGAAATTCTCTGTAACTGGTTTCATTTATGATGAAATTGGATTTTTTACTCAAAGCTTTGTCCAAGAAAGATGTGAGTTAAGAGGAGCTACCCAGCGGGAACCGGAATCATACAATAAGCAGTGAAAAAGCAATATTTTGGAAGCATAATTTGCTTACTCTCCGTTTACCTATCCGTATCTTTTTAGTATGGGCATGTCATTGGAGGGAAGCAGTTTTAGAGCTTTCTGCCCAAGTGCTTCTTTAGAAGATTATTCATTAGCAGTTAGGACTTTCTGAGGAAGTTCTTCTTTAGAAGATTATTAGCAGATTTCGGAAGCAATTGTCGAAGGGGACAAATGCAAAAGAGAGAAGTTTCACAGGGAATATTAAATCATACATATTGTTGGCTTTGATTAGACCGCTATATGGACGAAATAATGAAAAAATTATCGCAAGGCAAACGAATCAATCACAACACTAACAGCTCCTCGAGCACCTAAACGAAAATGAACTGAAATGTTCCATCAGAAAGATTTCACAACGAAATGATGTCATCCCTACTGCATGAAAACACAAGCATGTTCCTTTTTCATTCGCAGAGTGCACAAATAAAGCTTTAAAATCTTCCGAACTAGCCTTTTAAGATATTGGAAGGAAGATCTTCAAATTTGCTTCTGAGGAAGATTCAGAATTTTTTCCCGCTGGGTACTTAGCTATTTTAGTAACTAATACGTTGAAGACATTTTATATTACTTCCAATTAAGATACTGCAGTAATCTTTCTAGCTTACATAGCGGTTGGAGCTTTATCGTCAAGACTTCTTAACTTTACATACTCTGAGCTTAATATACGTCATAGAGTTATTCGAAGCGGCTTTTTGTATAAACACATTCGCATTCCTAACAAAATAAATGAGAGTGGGAGCCATGTTGTTTGACTTTGCTTTGCTCGCAATTTGGCATTTTAGTCCAGAGTAGGGACCGGGTCGCGTGTTCAGATTTTCAGTTCTTTGCGTTTTCACATCGCAGAAGTATCTTCTATAATTTTACGCTAATAAATTTAGCTGGCTTTTAAGGAAACAACGAGATATTAAGATGAATGGTGTGGACACTTTTTTTCTTGTGATTAGCATATTTGCTATAGTTTTAACGCTTCTAATTGTCGCATGCGTTAGAAAACGTGAACGTAAAGCGCAATCGAAGTACCCAGGTTAGTGATGAAATTTGTTTATTTCGTTGAAGCTAAAAGCGCGGGTAAAATCGGTGCTGCGAAAAAAAAAAACATTCCGGGGGAAAACACAGGCACGATGAGTCATAATCAAACTTTTTTTTTTTAATACTGGAATAGTTTTTTTTAGCGAAATTTACTAAATTATGATGAATTTTATTACGTTTTTTACTTGTGTTATTCTGCGAATCTAAATAAATAGTTACACGTTCGCCTAATAATTTAATATTTTAAGGTTTTTTCATAAAGTTTTTATGATAAGGCTTTTTAATTAGCCACACATACATTAGCAGTTTTGATTATGCCCAAAATCAAAACAAAAATGTCTCTAATGCTTGTTAAAGGTGATTTTCGAATATATAAAATTTTTAAGAACTGTGTAATTTAAAATTTCTGTTTATTGTTTGTGATAGTAATTCAATTACTTATTATTTAAATTAATAATCAACAATAATATTAATTACAATAGCAGAAATAATTCACCCGCTGTAGGTCACAAAAGTAATTCGGGTCACCATAAGGGTCACCCCTAGTGAAATAACATAAAATGTAAAGAAGATATTTTCAATCCTCAAATACAATAATGGTTTACGCTGAACCACACCGTTATAAAACCATTTGGTGTTTTTCAAAGGTTAGGATTGGCAGATTAACGTTTTGGCGGTTGAGCTTATACCTTACCTATATTATTTTTTGTCACCATCTAGAGTATTTATTGATTTGAAAAAAAAGAGTAAGATCGATGGATGACGAGATAAAGGAGATCAGTTTCCGCTAACCCAACGGTGCGATATCACTGGTCGACAAAATTTAATATTTAATTTTCCACAGCACAAGTCTTACATTATTTCTATAGGATTTTTTCTGTAGATTAAAAATTCGCAAACAAAAAGTATCCTAACACATCACGTGTTTTAGTAAAATAGGGTTGAAAAGTCCAAATAACCTTTTTCAGCCATTTTTTAAAATTCAGTAAAAAAAAAAGAACGTGAAAATAGCTCGTAACATGACTCCAAAGAGAGCCTGAATCCTTATGTATATATACTATATGAAATACCACTAATCTATAGCACTTACGAAGTATTTTCGGGAATACGATTTTCATGAGCATGCGCAAGCAGTGATCTTCATTCACTATTTATTGTATGAAGTAACCGGCTTATGGAAAAAAGGAAATTTTTATAAAAAAATAAAATTCAACTTACAATACTAGGAACGAGCATATTATTTCAGTCGGCGACGTGTAAGATTACAATCTGCATTTCATAATTAACTAATGTGATTCCCCTATTAAATTCTTTATAAATTTTAATAAAAGTATAGGTAAATAAAATTCATATTACGTTCGCTACGTTGAGGGTTTCCATCAACCCTCATTTATTTTTATATAAAAAGATATCTAACATTTTCCTGGGTCATGTAGACAATGAAGTCTATTGTAGTATATTTTTAAACTCTAATCCTAACGTACAATTACTTGTATTATTTAACAAATTTATTGTTATTACGGCCTATTGTCCATTTTCCCATTATATACTTAATTCTATTTGCTGGAATACAATTTACATACACATACATATATGTTTTATTAACTCTTGATCCATTTTTGCAAATACAACAATATCCTGTCCTATGTAAATCGAAATAATTATTAAAATATGTTATTTCACGAGCAATTTTTTTATCACGAAAGAACTTTGCTTTACTAACACAAACACATAATGATTGCGTCAAAATAGAATTATTGAAGCAATGTAAATTAAGAAAATTGTTCTACATATATTATCAGTTGTGTGAACTTGTGATAATTTTTGAATTTACTTTACATATGTCCATGGGATTTTATTCTAGTTCTATCGTCTGAAGTTTTTATACATATAAAAGAAAATGTTCATGAAAATATCTGAATTTGGTTCGGTATATCATGAATTACATATGCTAAATAAACATCTACATCTTTTTAAAAAAGGTCCGATTGTTATGGACAAGTCTTTTTAACGTTGGGAACGTTCACATGTAGATTTTTTTGAGCACTTCTAGTAGCGCTGGAAACTTCTTGTTAAGTGTAATCAGACAAAACACACCTTGACTTTTCACACTAACAAGGGGAGGGCACAACTAGATAAGAATGGATTTCAATAATTTGTAAATATGTTGTAGGGGTTGGTCCTCTATGTATTATGGTAAAGGGATTTTATGTAACTCTTCTTCGTTTTCGAGATAATTAAGCCCAAACTTTACCGCATAACTTAATTAAGGATTAAGGATAAATCACGTGATCCTTTTGAGAGGGGGTTCATGACAGAATCACGGTTTGATCATTTGATAGGGTCGGGAGTTTCAACACAATCACGTGAAATTTTATAATACTTTTGAACTAGTGTTTAGATTTTCCACGTTCCCACGGGATGAGGTGAAAAAATCATGTTTAATCACGTAGAGAAGAGAGGGGGATAAAAATCTTCCAAATATCGATTACGTGATTTATGAACGGCCTCTAATAATAATAATAATAATAATAATAATAATAATAATAATAATAATAATAAGACATTAATCTTTGAATTCGAACTTTGGTGAAAAATCTCGGGACATACATGGGGGTAATTCGGGTACATCTCGGGGTGCTTACCTCTGAGTGAAGTGAGATTTTGTTTGGATCTCGTGAAAGATTTGTTATCTTTCAAAAGGGTTTGCGACTTTATATCCTTATAAAAATAAATTAATTGAAAATATATTAATTGTACAATTCGAGCATTATTAACTCATTTCTAAACAGTAGTCACCATTGTTAACCGCCTATTGTGTATAGTTTTATCAATATATGAAAAGCATTATTTATAGTTTGCTATATGGAATTGGCTGCTGAATTATTAAGAAATCTTAGATCAGTAATTTAAAAAAAATTTGTCGTTCTACAGCTTATTCAATATCGATACAAAATCATTACTATCTATAGTAAAAGTTTATTTAATTAAGATGAATTTGAAGCTGATTATTCTGTTAGGCTTCAATTCGAAACAAGAAATGAGGAATTGAGTAATGAGTTCATGGACTCAGGCATGCACACCACAATAATAAGCTGAGCGATAGGGAAATTGAAGAAAAAATTAATTCTAAAAAGCGAGAGAGAGCATATCGAGTCTAATTTTGCAGTCAAATCAACTAAACAACGCAAAACAATTCTATTCAGGTTACGTCATTTTTCATGATAACATGATATCAAACATTTAAGCAACTAGGAATCTATGAAATTTGTTAATATAGTAATATTATATGTAATGTGGAACTATGTATTTCACAAGGAAATTAACCTTTAAGATGCCTCTAAAAATTTTTTTAAATGATCATCTAGTTGATCGAGATTTTCAAATCTTTTCTACAATTCTACCGTCTTTAAAGTTTAAAGTCTTACTGAAGGAAATTGTGCAGCGTTAATCCATCCTATGTCGATTAAATCACAATGAATCTAATAAAAGTTATCTTATCAGTTTATTTTGCCTTCCCGCTTTTTGTATATAACACAGAAAGCTGCTCGAGCGTTACCAGTGAATCTCGTTCAGCTTGAATATTGGGTTACTAAACGAAAAATGTCTCCTTCGGAAATAGTAAAAATAATTTTATTGTTGGTGCTATTGCTTTTGCTGTGGTATTATTAATTGGATTAAGCATGATGCTATTTTTCAAAAAGAGGAAATTCAATCGATTTAGAAAAGGTTAGTGGAAAGATTTTACGGTGCAAAAGTTTAAAGTTCTCAAGAGGACATTATTCCATTGCATTGATTTATGACGTGATGTTAATCTTTGCGATAGCATATCATCCCAGCCATCGGATTTTCTTCAGGAGCTTCGACCTCGACTGCCTCATGATAATATTTGCGGATTTGATTTAGCATTTAAAATATTTTATCGGAAATCGGATTAAATTAGTGATTATCTTAGAATGTCAATGGCTATATACTATATAGTAGTATACAATATCAACATGAGAATTTTTGGTCTTTATTGAAAGAATTTTTTTTAAGTTCGATAGGACTTTAAATTTTAAAAAAATTATTGTATAATTTTTTTTTATTTGATGTCCAATTTAGGACATGAATATTTAAAAATGATTTCGGGCATAAGGCCATCGCGTTTGTTCTTTAAGAAGCGTATTCTGTCAGTCCAATTACGAGCAACATCTGCCGAGTATCACGAATAACATGGATAATATTGGCTTCCAAGTTGTGAATTGTTACTGGTTTATGAGCTTCACGTAACCCCATAGGAAATAGTCGGGAGGTGCCGAAATCACTTTATCGCTAAATCATGATTTGAATAAATCGATGATTTGAATAAATCGATGATTTGTGTCACTGTATCGCACGTAGTGCCATCCTGTTGAAGCCACATCTCTCCATTGACCGTAACGCGACCCCCTGCCTCATTTTTAAAGAAATAAGGACCAATAATACCATCAGCGTGTAGACCACACCAAACTGTGCAGTGGGGTCTGTAGATCCTCTATTGCTTATTAACAAATTCATTTGACCAAAAACGAGCAACGATTATGTGTGCACCATAAATCACGAGGTCGTCTATAAGTCTCGCAAACCGAAGACCAATTTTCAAAGTAAATTTGAATAATTCTTAATCGTTTCTCAAGCGTGACCTTATTTTTTTTTTTTTTACAGACCATCAGCTTAGTCTAAGCTTTAAAGCAACAGAAATTAATCTGCTGCATAAGACTCGTCATCATTTGGTCCGTTGTTAGTAGCGACATGACGAACAAGCAAGTTCTTTTTTAATACATGCTTACCAACACGTACATCAAACAAATCGGCATTCTTATTTACACTCAACCTCATGCGGTTAATAGGTTGAAAGAAGCTATAGTTAGTTTTACACAGATCAGTTTGTAGAAGCGGGACATGCCTAAGGTTTCGCTCATTCGCTCTGAACGTGAATCTCGCTTTAAGAGAAGGTGAATCAATATTACCAACTAGAAGTTGATGTACAAATACAACGTCCGCGATTTCTCGACGTTTTTGCAGAGAATGCATGTCAAGGAGTTTCAAACGGTCCTTGTATGGAGGGAGGATGATTGGATTGCTCCATGGCAATTCTCTAAGGGCGAAACGGACAAATTTCCGTTGGACAGATTCGATGCTGTCTATGTGAACTTGGTAATAGGGAGACCAAACTTGACTCGCATATTCAAGAATTGGCCGGACAAAGGAAGAGTAAAGCTGTTTGTATACAGTGACGTTAGAAAATTCACGGGACCATCTTTTAATAAAACCAAGCGTAATACTGGCCTTTGTTACCATGCAATTTATATGTTCAACAAAATCCAGTTTACAATCCAGGAAAACGCCTAAGTCACGGGCAGAGTGAACTCGTCTAAGAATAACATTCGAAAGATTATAATCAAAACTCAGGGGATTGCGGCCTCTACAAAAAGATAAAACTTCACATTTATTAATGTTTAATTCTAGATTATTGTGAACACACCAAGTTTGGAAAGTATCCAGATCTCTGTGAACCGTGTGGCAGTCGTTAATATTATTCGTATAACGGAAAAGTTTCATGTCGTCAGCATAAATTAAAATTTTACAGTCCTTGAGCAAAAATGTAATGTCGTCAATAGCCAAAATAAATAAGAGCGGGCCCAGGTGACTACCCTGCGGTACACCTGACGTGGCAAATATTTTCCTAGAAGTTTCATTCCGAAAAGTAATCTGATAAGTTCTGTTGGACAGGTATGAGCGTATCCAATTGATAAGCAATGGAGAGAAGCCTAGATTTTCGAGTTTGAGTATTATAATCGAATGGGACAGTTTGTCAAAAGCCTTGCTAAAGTCAGTATAAATGCAATCGGTTTGCAGACCCTTCTGAAAGCCTTCAATGACGAAAGGGACAAATTCAAGAAGGTTTGTGGAAGTAGAACGACCCTGAAGAAAACCGTGCTGATTTGTAGAGACAAGGCGTCGACAGATGTTTGACAATTGTGAGTATATAATTGACTCAAAAAGTTTTGGAATATATGAAAGCTTCGCTATGGGCCGGTAGTTACATACCTCATTCATTTTACCCTTTTTGTGGATGGGAATAATAAAGGCATTCTTCCAGAGCATGGGAAACGTTCCGATGTTGACTGACTTCTGAAAGAGTAATGTTAAGGGATACATTAGCTCATTAGAGCAGCATTTAAGGATAGCTGGGGGAATACCATCTGGACCCGACGTGAAATCCATGGGAAGCTCATTGATATGTTTGAGAACATCGGGGGGAGTAATATAAATGGAAAAATTTAGAGGAACAGGATTTAAGGTTAAGTGTGAAAAGTTATTAGGGTTGGGTTGGAAAGCGGGGGAGAACGATTTTTCGAAATATGAGGCAAACATATCGCAAATTGAAGATGGATTATCATCAGAGATTCCTTCGTATTGTAAGCTAGTTGGATAATTGTCCGACTTCCTTTTGGTATTAATAAATTTATAAAATGCCCTTGGATTGCTGTACATTTCAGACTTCATTTGACAGACATAATCATTATATAATTGTTTGGATAAGTCTTGAAATTTATTGTAACATTCAACGAATGCATTATAGGAAACATTATTCCTTTCTAAAAGATATGCCTTCCACAATTTAGTTTTCTTGTTTCTAAGACTGCGAAGATCGCTGCTGAACCAAGGAGGTGAAGAAGTTAAGGGACGTCGACGTTCATATGGAACGCAAGATTCAAAAATGTTGAAAAGATGGGAGTAGAATTTGGATAAGGCATTGTCAATATTTTCATCGGACAATAGTGTAGTAAAATCAGTGGAGGATATCCTTCTAGAAAGTTCGTCAAAATCCGCCTTTTTGAAGTTGAATGCGTAAGCGCTATCATCAATATGCTGTTTAGTGTCATCTGGATTATAAAAGTAGTCAATTTGAAGAGGCGGGTGAAAAACGTCCAGAGTAGAAAGAAAATTCATGATTACTTGCCAGATTATACTGAATATAAATATCACATTCGATTGACTTATCCCTATAGCAGGTCGGGTCCTATCTTAGCTATAAAAACACCACATTTATATGTGCATATGTATAAGGTAATTTGACGATTTATTTAATGTTTTCTAAATTAATTAAAAAAAAAAAAAAAATAATAATAATAATATATATGTATCCAAATTCCATTAATGACATACTTTAGGTTAATGCTGTTGCAAAATGTTTAAAGTACAAACATATTTTCATATTACTGGATTTGAAATATATTACTTTTTATCTAAAGGAAAGAAGAAAAGCGTTTGTTTGGAGATATAAAAAAGAAAACATGGCCATAATTGTGTGGGTTAAGGCTAAAAGAGTTATTAAAGCGAAGCACCGATTAGCTTCTTGAAGAATTCGTGAAAGTGCGGATACCAAAGCCGGCTTATATTTTTGCGTACATATTTTTAAGCTTTTAGTGAAGATAAAGCAAGCTTCCAGATTGTACGGTTACCGTTGCACGTCATAACATACGTCACACCTTCTACTATTGGGAAATACCAATTCTCTTCTGATATTCACTAACACAATTGGGCATTTTTGGGAAGTGCATGACTCATCTAATACTGCATATCTACCTGCGATCGAACCAATGTGCTTTTCTTATCTTCAATTTGATTTTCTTTTGCAGCCAATACATTTTCGATCTTACGTGCTTTAATAGTGAACTCCGGATACCTTTTTGTCAGTTGATTATTTTACATCGCTGAGAGAAGAACATAGAGATCAATCAAAATGTATGATCCAGTGTTTGTAGTGATTGTTTTTGTCATATGTATAGTAATATGTTTTTTCGTGGCGATAATTGCCTGCATCCGAAGACGTCGTCATCAAAAGGGAGCGATTTACTCAAGTGAGTGATTAAATTTGGAGTAGTACATATGGAAAATGTGGATATGACAAGTGATGGCGACAATATCTTCTTTCTGTTAAGAAGGCGCGCAGACAAATTACATTATGTTCTTCGGCAAGCGAATTTATCGTTTCTTATTTTTGCCTGACTTTTAAGAATTGTCTATAGATAGATGACGTCATGCACTTGAAGAAAGCTTCTTCACGTTCAGAATTGAGCCTCTGCCATTTTGCAAAAGCTTCGAAACAAAACGATCTGATCAATTAATTCGGCTAGAAAAACTTCTAAAAATAAGAAGCAGACGGATAATACAAAGTATCTTTCTGTATACATACACTCATTCTTCATTTTAAGTTTTTCAATGTGTCTATAAAAATTTGCCCAATTTGGTTTTTTGTTCTCGAAGTTGTTACAATTCGCTTGATTCACACTGCCTCTTTTTTTCTTCCTTACAAGCGCAATACATATTAATTAATCTGTACCCTTTTTTTTTACCATCTTAGTTAGTGTGCTATTAAAAGAAATTGTATCGTGTCTTTTGTACACTAATCCTAAAAGAGTGAATAAATATGAAATATGTTTATCCATGGGCTGTTGCGCACATGCGGAAGAGTAAATATTCTTAAGATTTGGCAACCCAGGGAAGAAAAGGTGATACAATGTAAATCGGGGCATTAATTGGAAATTAAATTATTTCTAACTATTTCTTCTTTTCTAGATAAATAATAATTATCTGGAGAATTTGTCTTATTAGAAGATGAAGCACTTGTCTAAATCCAATTACATATTTTAGTTTGTTGAGAAGAGAGAACATCAAATTGCATTTTATTTTTTGTTATCAATATTTAAATTTCTGACATTTATTGGAATCGAAGAATATAATAAATTAGTTAAATATGTACTTAAAGTAGTAGCTTAACCCTTGTATGTACATATACAGGGTGTCCATTGACCGTAGGAAACGCTATAACAATAGATTCCTTTGAGTGTTTGAGACCTCTCCCCTTAAAATACCTCCTTCCCCCTCAAAAACGCCGTTGAACATTTTTTGAGAGGTTCGCTCACTTAAGTCCCTATAGGTCCTTGTAAGGACATCGACTAAGGCCTCATTCAAAAGAGGAGGAGAGTGTCTTTCCAACAATTTCCAACTTGTTAAGATATGTCCAAACATGTAAAAGGTGACCCTCTGCCTGTGACGGTCAAAATTTATCGAAACAGGGACACCCTATAAATGCGCTCACAAAATATTCGTAATAGTTTTAATGATAGTTTCTTGTGGAAGTGTGCTACTCAAAGGTTTTAAGGAACAATATTTTAAAAAGAGACTATACATGTCGTCAATAGAGTTCAATAGCAAAGAAAGGAGAAAGATAACTGAATTTTTCGCTACAAACTGTAGTTTTTTACGTAATTGCGTGCAGATAATAATTTATGAGTGCGATACCTTAATTCTTATCTCTTTTGCTTATCGCACTTATTGTTCCGCAGTTAGTTATACCTGCGGTCATGCGTTATTGGAGAAAATAGGCAAATATTTGCCCTAATTTATTTGCCTACCTATAACCAACGTCAGAAGGAAAGTTTTTCATGAAAAAGATGAATTAGCTTTCTTGATGAAATTTTAAATCAATTCTATGTGACCCCTTTCACAACCAAGGAACACCCGTGTCCGTAAGAAGTTTTTTATACGTTTACATATATCTGTGACATTATTATTTTTCTACATGTGTGGAATTTGCAATGTACGTTTAATTTTTTAAGTGTTCATATCAAAAGAGAAGACTTGGTGAATGTGCAAAAAGCTAAATTGAAAACCGCACAAATAACTTTGGTGTCGGATGCAAAGTCCATTTGTGCTTTACAAATAATAGGGACTGTTTTGCTTCATATCAGATTTGAATTTTGATTTTATTATATTTTTCGTTTTGTATAATTAAATTTAATTACTAGTATGATCGTTAATGAAAATATGTAAATTTCATCGTTCGTACAGGCACAGGTGTCCCAAGTTTTTTAAAATAAAATGTGCATAAGTTTTGTATGAATTAAAATATATAGGTAAATTGTTGATTGCCAATGAAAGTATATTTTCATAATCATTAAATATGTCAATGTTAGTGAAAAATTACTTTCATTATCATTGAATTTTTCAATGGTAATGAAATTGAATTTTCATCAGCATTAAATTTTTTACTGGTAATGAAAATATATTTTTACCTCCACAAAATAAGAATTATTAGTTGTATTGATTTTTCTAGGAAGAATTTTTGTTAATATTTATGCAATTTACATCCGCATAAAAAATCCACATGAAACGAAAGAAACCGTGGCAAATATATCTTTAAGGAGAAAAAAACAGTTTAAAACATGTATTCTCGATAAAAATATTCATGTTGAAAAAACAAAGACGAAGAATCCACGTGAAACGAAAGAAACCATGACAAATATATCTTTAAGTTGAAAAAAAAAACAGTATAAAACATATGTTGTATTCTCGATAAAAAATACTCATGTTGAAAAAACAAAGCTCGCAATTAAAACACAAGCTGTAATTTCAAGCTGTTTTTAAGGCATAAAATGATGGTTTTAAAAACTGTAAACTTTAAATTTTGTAGCGTTTTCTGGTGTTATTTATTTACCTTATTTCTTAATTCTTTATTAATGAATAGGTCATAGTCATTATTGTTTATATGCACATATACGTCAAATTCTTATGCTTATTGCACACGATTACCTGTGAATTTTCTCTGAGCCGTACTGTTGACATATAAATTTTCTTTCTTTCTTGTTCATGATCTATTAATATTTTATGCAAAACCCCACGAATTTTGTTTATACATACAATACAATTTCGAACATACTTTCTACTTATAGATCGCGATTCGACGTACATTTGGTCTAGTGTTTTATATTCCACAAGAAAAAACTTATTGGATTAAATTTGATTTCTCTTCATGTAACGTTTTTGTCTAATTATATTTTGTATCCATACTTATTTTGAAAAATATATTATTTCTTTTGTGGACGCCCAAAATCAAAATTGAAACTAAATAATTTCCAGTAAAGATGTAATGTATGTATAATTAACAATCCATAAAAAATGATCTTAAGCCTTTCTTCAAATAATTTCTCTATAATTCCGTTTCGAACACAGACTAGATTTTAAGAGATTACTAATAGTTTAGTTCTGACCATTATAAGTTCAGAATGAAAAATCATTATCTTGATAACACTTAATAAATTTTCTGCTGTGCATATTAATTCCTTATCTGAACATATAATCCGTTTAATTCTTTCACTTGGCTTTAAATAACATAAAATAAAATCGATTTTTATCCATAAGGTGTAGAGCCATCTTAAAAATAATTCGCAAATTGATGAGCTGGCCTGGTACGTAGACAGACAAACAAAAAACAGGGATAGTGAGTATATGTATCTGCAGTTGAGAAACTCTGGTGTATATAATTTTTCCGCACAGTCTGAATGCTAGTGTGCTTTTATGGTGGTTTCCATAGTCCATCAGTCGGACCCATCAGTCCATATCTTGCTCTGTAAAGAATTTGAATTAGCCAACATGTTTCAATTTACGTTTTTTAGTTTTACTTTAATATTATTCTTTTTCCTTTTATTTGTGGTGTTTATTATTGCTTGCGTTATGTATAAAGAACAACAAAAATTGGAAAAAATGAGAATGCGCTATCGAGGTTAGTGGCATTGCAACACAAGTCCCATTATGCACAGAAGTATAAAAGCGGTTTAACCAAGTGTCAACTGTGTGCTGAATCATTTAAAATGTCAGATATTTTTATAGTCTTGAAAATCAACAAGATACACCTCTGAGTTTTTCTCTGCAATAAGGCGATTTATTCTTTCTCTCTAATAAACAGAAAATTCAAATGGTGCCTAAGACTTCATTCTATATATGTTTACTCGCAATGCTAATGTATGTATGCAAGATAAGTAAATCTGCGGTAGAATGTGCTTTTTTTTTTTCAGCCAAATTTTTTTTCTTTGATGCTGGCTTTCATACATTGGTCGAATGTGCTTTTATTTTTTGTTCAGCTAAAAATTTTTTGTGCTTTGATGCTGGTTTTTATATATCTAACCAGCAGTTCGTTTTATTGCGCTGTGGAGCACTTGAATTTGCAAGATGAACCAAAGTCAAGTGTATCTTCTAGTTTTTTTTTTTGCAAACAATTAACAATTTTTACCCTTTTATCCGAAATATGGAATTATGTTCCAATATTAAGTTAATACTGCCACCATTTATAACTTAGTTTTATCTGCCGGTTCAATCAGCTTAATCTTTATATCAGCTTTATTGCCATGGAATTTATTTACTTTTCTCATTTTAAAATAATATTTTAGTCGAATTCGGCAAACGACTACTGCAATCAAATCACCCTTTCGGAAAACTTCATTGATCGATTTGGTGGTATCACGAAGGGAGGCACACAAGGGTGCGTCAAGATAGTTTTTGGTAATATCAACGTTGCGATATTTCCCTAATGTTTTTTAATCTCCTCGATGAAATGTTTTGACTAAACTACATTATAAATAAAGGTGGCTCTTTTTGTCTATGCCTGTGAAAAAAATTAAATAATAAGTGTAATACACGTTGGTGACCTTAAAAGCTTAATGTATACTAAACTGCGGCTTTTTAATATTATATTCGTACAACTGGTTTAAATATATCATATTTGATGAGCCTTTAGACGATAAGATTACCACAAAAAGTCGCAAATCGTCAGATAAACATTAACCTCCAGGCGAATATTTTGGCTGTGCTTTTTCTAGTATGAATAGATCCAGCTGTGAATGCTAACACGCTTTTATACCAGATTTCTATGAGTCTCTTCTATCAGTCCACTTTGTTGCGTTGCGTTGTGGAGGAGAGTTGAACGGAGCGTTACGATGTATGATCCAACGTTATTCGTAGTTATTTTTATAATTTGTATTGCATTATTCTTTATGGTGGCATTAGTCGCATGCTTTAGACTGTGGAAACATATCAAAAGTGGAGGATTGTACACTTATGCCTACCCAGGTCAGTGATGAAAGTGTCGTTAAATTGTGCGCAGAGTGACAACAAATGCTTTACATACATAGTACAGAAGTTAAAATAATTAGACTTGCAATGGATATTTTTATGAGTATTTTCCCCGCTTACTTCACACTGTATATTTTGTTCTTGTATTTATTCGTGTTTTAGGAAAATTACTTTTTCCAACATAGGGTATCTGATAACTTCGATGACCTAATCACCGTGCAGAAAGCTTTTATAAACGTCGGCTTACCAAAAGCTTCAAACGGTAGTTCCACGGAATTTGGCAAAGACATAAGGAAATATTCTCAAAATATGCTTAGCAAGCTTCAGATACAATAAATTGTTTCCATCCTAGTTTACGATAAAGTGGATATGTTTTATACTTGTTAGCGGACTCAGAGCAATATATTTTCTATCCATAGTGAACATTTTTTGTTTTCGTCTACTAAACAAATCAACAAACATTAAATTGTGCCAAATGTTGTAGGAATTAAGAAGTAAAAACACCCTTTGTATTATTTAGAAATGGTTTGTTAACCTACCAAAAATGTAGACTTATCTGATTTTGTGTGAAATTGACAGCATTCGACCTTTTAGAGACCGGTTTTTTAAATAACGCAAACGCCGGCGTCAAATTGTATTTTGCATAAACTTAAAAATATAATACGTACTATTTGAAATTTGATAAACGTGTTCTACATTTTTTTTTTCGTTTTTCTTGTTTATAGAGAAAACTAAAACGTGCTTAGAATACTATTTTTGAACTTATCGCGTAAATGAACTATTTGTACCTACCCAAATTTAAATTACAAACAAATAAAATAAATTTATATGCAAATGCATTCGATTTAGTAAAACTCCCATTATTTTAGTTTAAAAAGGTTTATAAAGTAATAAATCTTTTATATATTATAAATTCAATTGAAATAGTGATATTCAACTGCATTGCAAAATAATCTAGTTAATCAAAGCATAAATTTTAAATGAATAATCTAATGTCTTTCCCAATGTCCTGGTTTGCGATTTTTACAAAAATTATTTAAATCAATAAAATGAGACGACGTCGAAACTAGAAATAGAAACTAGAAACTAGAATAATGCAACATATTAGTGAAACATTATCTAAGAAAAAATCTACCAACCTCATACTATTAGATAACACTGTTTAACATGAAAGACTGATATACATAATGATTATATATATAAGTTTCCTAAATATCTTATCTCTGTAATCCAAAATTACCTCAATGATAGGTACTTTAAAGTGTATGTAGGGTCGAATAGTGCTGAAGCATGTAAGATTGTAGCTAGTGTGCCTCAAGGATCAGTAATTTGACTCATATTATATGATTTTCTTACGGCAGATTTTCTTATGCTAGGTGCTTCCTACGCATCAATTTTCGCAGATAACAAATCGTCAGTAAACCTTACAGAAATCGTGATCAATACGAAGATAGGTCTTAAGGGCACATTTACTTTCTAAATCGAAAAAAAACACACTTAAACATTTTTTTAAAATAATTATATATATTTATTGAAAAACTTTCTTTTTAGTATTATAATATATGTATTGAAGAACATAAAACAATTTTTCTAATTACTTTCCTAGGGGATATACCCAAAAAATTATTTAAAAAAATTTTATTTCGTCACTTTATTCAAGATTTCCAGAAAGTGTTGAAAAATCGACCTTTTGCTTGGGGTGAACTACCCCTGTAAAAAAGGTGGATTTATATATATATATACATAGTCGTGCCATAAGTTCTGTCTCCCTCGCCTCCACTAAAAGGCTCACGACGCATCCCGGTTTACTGTCGCGAATAAGCTTAAATACTTCCCGCTTTGTTAAAAAAATATCATTATGCCATTGGACTTCGAAGGAGCAACATGGAGTGGGGCATTAAAGAGAACAGGATCGCCGTTATTGCACTATTTAAGTGCAACAAGTCAGCAAAGGAGATATTTGAGCTTCTTCAGCTACTACAAATTACAATGAAATTTGTGCATCGTACTATCAAACGATACCGTGAGACTTCCTGTGTCGATGATAGGTCCAGGAGCGAGAGGCCTCGTACGTCTCGTACACCAGCAGCAGTAGAAGCGGTGCGTCACCGCATACTGAGAAATCCGCTCCGGAAACAAAAGGTGATGGCACGGGAGATGAAAATACCTAAAAGGACGATGTCTCGTATTATCAAGGAAGACCTTAGGCTTGGTGCTTATCGACGGTCAACAGGGCATCGGCTTACGGACAAGCTTCGTGCGATACGAGAGATGCGATCTAAAAGTCTCTTGAAGAAGTACGCGGGAAAAAAATACCAACAAATACTTTTTTCAGACGAAAAACTTTTTACTATTGAAGAGAAGTTTAACCGACAGAATGACTGAGTGTACGCGCATAGCTCTAAGGAAGCGGCTGAGGAGATACCCAAGGTAGAGCGTGGTCAACATCCCGCCTCAGTCATGGTTTAGTGGGGAGTTGGATATTACGGTGCTACGGAGCTGCATTTTTTTGAGCAAGGCGTGAAAACGAAGGCAAAGAACTATCAAAGTGACATCCTGGAGAAGATGGTGAAGCCGCTCAACACAACGATGTATCATAGTCAGCATTGGGTGTTTCAGCAAGACTCAGCACCAGCTCATAAATCCAAGACAACGGAAATCTGTTTAAAATCCAATGTTCCTGACTTCATTTCTGCTGAAGATTGGCCTTCTGGTAGCCCAGACCTAAATACTTTGGACTACCGCTTATG
Source organism: Dysmachus trigonus (assembly GCA_949715965.1). Classification (NCBI taxonomy): domain Eukaryota; kingdom Metazoa; phylum Arthropoda; class Insecta; order Diptera; family Asilidae; genus Dysmachus; species Dysmachus trigonus. The sequence goes on along the minus strand of OX454319.1, from coordinate 48,666,679 downwards.
GAATATTTTAGAGGAGAAGGCCTGCTCTATTCAACATCGAAACATTGAGTCATTAAAAGCAAGTTTGATGAAAGCAACGAAGGAAATATCACTAGATGTCTTGCGTACTGCGATTAATGAATGGCCGAAACGTTTAAAAAAATATGTAGCTGCAAAGGGTGGGCATTTCGAATAATTGTCTGCATTACTGTAAATTAGAATATGTATATTACTAAACATAATAAATAAAATTTAATTATTTGTTTCTTATATGAGCTTTTTTTAAATTTTCCTTTGGGACAGAACTTATGGCACGACTATGTATATATCAGTTTTTGGAGGTATATCCCCTAATGGTTTTTTCAAATTGGATGATTTGAGCCTGAGAAATGTGTTTCACGAGTTCAAAAAATGTTGTTTCGAGAAAAACGCGATTAAAATTTTTATTCGATAATTTTACAGATTTTCTCAAAACGGTTTTGGGAGTATATTTCTGTGATGTTTTAGAACACATTTATTTTTTCGATTTAGAAAGTAAATGTCTCCCCTTAACACAATAGCCAAATATTTCCATAAATGGAAGATTTAATTAAATTGTGATAAATCAAAAGCAATGCTATTTGATCAAAAGAGAAAATTAAGCTATTTACCAACCAATAATCTCAAAATAGGTAGGGTAGAAATCCGATTTTGTGAAAATGAGAGATATGTAGATGTCACTTTTGATAAAACTCTTAACCAGAATATTTTCATTAATAAATAGAAAATCAGCCTTAAGCCTGAATAACAAACTCTATAAGGTGATTTTCCAAAAAATAATTGCATATGGGGCTTCCATTTTTCTTATAATTATGCACGCACTCCTAAAAAAAATTCAGATAGCCCAAAATACAACTCTTCAAAAGTATTTTTCAACAAAAATATTGCATTTAATGGCACATATTGAGCTCTTAGAGGCTAAAGTAAATAAATTTGCTAACAACTCTTTGGTCAAGTGTGAATACAACACCAACCTCAACTTTGCCTAGTTTAGATAATAATAAATATAGGTGAGGCACTTTTAGTTCAGATAGTATAGTGTAGTGTAGATAGGATAAATTATAATTCGTGCGATTTTTGTATACATTTTTCCTAAATATTTAATAACAATATGAAATAAATACTACCTTCTTTAGCTAAAATATCTAAGGTGTAGAAATAAATCTGAATCGGAAAATATAATATCCTTAATTATATTTTCCCTTTCACTTTCTAAAAACTTATTTTAACAAAACATTTTGCAGATATTTCCCGTGAAAAATTTTCTCTAAATTATTGAAGTGTTTAAAATAATAGAAATAACGATAACTAATTTTTTTTTATCGATATGTGGTGTATTTATCGAATTGTTATCATCGGTATTTAAACCGAGTTTTTCTGAAAAACCTAACGTTATAATTTTATTACGATGTTTATTTATTCCTGGATTCTCAGTATTTGCTTCAATTTAGTTTTTGTAACAATTTTATTTGTGTTGCTGTTAGAAATCGAAGACGTAAAAATGTTGGTAAAATGTTTTTAGGTAAGTTATCTTATTCTTTGTAATTACAGAAGAAACCAATTTGTGTATACCAGTTTTTATTTTAGAAAAGTATAGTTTTATTTTATTCAGTTTATGGTAATTCTTATGGTACATTGACATGACTCTCAGCATCGATATTTGTGGGTCGATTTCAGAGTACGTAGATGACTGAACACTTATTACATGTGCTTCAAAAAACGATATTTCTTGAGATATTGGGCTATGAAGTTGAGGTAGTTTGGAATTTTCATTTTGTAGAAACACTACCTCAACTTCAAAGCCCAATATCTCAAAAAATTTGGATGTTAGCGATTTTGTGCGTAAAACTTTTTTGTAGGAAATTGAATTTCCTACAAGTTTGTCGTATTTACTTTTTCTGTAGCTCTTGTTATTTACGAGATAGGGGCAAAAAGCGAGAATTTCATTGAAAGATTGGGTTTAATGACCCGTACTACCTCGCTGGTGGGAGTTAGGGTTACACCGCAATGGACACTTTTGTAGAGCATTCAATTCTGAAGAAACCCTATCATTCACCTAGATTATACTATAAAATGCCTTTGAGCTGTAGAGTTTTGAAGAAAAATATTTTTTTTGAAACAAAACAGCAGCGGCAGGTCGAGTTGGCAGCACTACTTTCCGTGGTAATTTGTTCATTGGGTTGTAAGTGTAACTTTTGGACGCAACATTTTTTTCTTGCCCCCTATAATGATTTTGATACCATAAGAACAGTATTCCTTCCCAGTTACAATTAGTGGAACATCATTTTTTCGTAAAAATGATAGTTTAGCAGATTCGCCCTGTGGAACGGAATGAATTGGTTATACCGCCATAAGAAGCAATGTTATTTCGCGGCAATCATCGGACTACATCACCCGACAGATATGGTAGTGAGCAGGTCTGCTTCACGGCTTGTATTTATTATTCCCGCGGGTTTTTGACGAGCTCTTCAAAATTAATTTAGAGGTGTGACTAATAATAAATCGTATGGATCATTCATTTAACTCTGGGTTTTAACTTGCTACATATATCTATTGAATTTTCGTGGTAATAACAGGGAAGAAGGCGTCAGATCTTTTATTATCAATTTATGTATTAAAAAGCGAAAACTGGTTTTTTTCGATGTATGAAAAAGAAGCACTATCTGGGGTATTTTTAAAATACCCATTTTTCGACAATTTAAACTAGTTCTAATAGAGTCCTCAAGCAGATAGGTTTTAAAAATGAGCGATACTGGATGGGTAGTTTTCTTTGTGTTCGCAATAATTTTTTTGGCAGCTATGATTCGTGTAATTGCGGCTTTAATAAAAAAGTGTTGTAAATGCGGAAAAGTGTGTTCAGGTATCAGGTTTATGTGTTTTGAAAATAGTGTATGAGTTTTGAAAAAAAAAAGATCTTTAAACGAATTTTATTATAATTTCACAATCACTGGAAGCTTTGCAAACATTGTTTAGTTTGCAATAAGTAGATTTAGTTTTAGTTTGTTTAAATTTTTTCCATTAGTTTTAACTTAATAACGATATAAGTAAACTAAACAATTTAGATTAATTAAATAGTTTATTTAAAAACTTGATAATTTGGTGGCTTAGTCTTCACTGAAAATTTTCGGCCGGCACTCATTCGTATAAAACTTGTTGCCATATGCTGGCTGTCTTTTGGGATTTTTTATAATAGTTTATTTATAGATGTCGATTCCTGAAATATTTTTATAATAGTTTAATTATAGATGTCGATTCCTGGATTCAAGATTTCTTTACTGTGACTTCGTTATGACAAAAAAAAAACAAAAAAGAAAAACAAATAAAAAATGCAATGAACTGTCTCAAGCCATATCAGTTTATTGCACACACAAACATATTTGGTGAGCCATCAAAGTTGGTTCTTTGATTGTTCACACTCAAACTAAGAGTGTCACCGGATATCAAAAGAAAAACGTCTAAACAAGTATCAAAGAAAATGCAAGTATCTTGCAGATATTTCAATCATAAAATTGTTAGCCACTATTAGGACCCTCAAATGTCTTATAGTCGCGCGGTAGATAATACATCATTTTGCTATCTCCACGTGGCGTTTATTTTTTCGTTAATAGTGATAAAATATATATCAACTGAATGAACGAAACTACGGAAAATAATATGCTTCAAATTATTATTTTATATTACAATGTATGTTTTATGACATAAACTATTTAAATTTTAAAAATAAGCATAATTCGTGGTTATGACGTATAAAAATGAAGACAGTCTTGTTGCTATGTGTCAGTTAAGAGATAAAAAAAAGATAAATCCTCCTTATTTCACTCATCATCATTTATGTAGTCTGTCCCTGTTATTTTATTATTTATTGTTAGGAAAATTCTAAATTAGAAAACTTAAATATGTATCTTGTTTACGAAAGCAAACCGTATTTTTAACTTAAGCTAACTTTATAATATATGCTTAAAATCTAGGTTATATCTAGAAAACAGTTTCTTTTGTAATCCGAAATCTATTGATATAATCGAATGTAAGTGAACTTCTTGAAATGTTTATTCATAGTTCATAAAGCAAACAAAAAATGTACATTTCACATATCTAAATAATGCCGGCTTTCAACGCCACAGCGTAGCGTCATTAATTAATGTCGTGAGACACAACACGTTACAAACTGCTTATCGTGCATTTTTGTAAGATAACACGATATCGTCAGCATAAATATGAAGTTGAGGGGCTGGCAGTGTTTGCCACAATTTTTTACGGATGTTGGTTGATAGCCACCGGAATGACGAACGATTCAAAGACAGAGTTGATTGTGATTCAGAACAGTGAATACGGATGAAATGGATACCATTGTGCTAATTTCGTTTATCCTAGGACTTATATTCGTTGCTGTAATGTTTCTTTGCTGTTGCAAAGTATGTGACTGTTGTAGGAATCGTGGAGAAGTGTTGCGATCCCGTACGGTGAATTGTTGAAAATTATTAATAGTGCAATGTAGTGTATAAATAAAAATATAGTTATTAATATATAAGCAAAAGTTCAATATAGAGTGAATGGCTGATTATTTTTAAAGAAACGGGCAGAAATTAAATTTTATGCAGGCTTAGTCATTGGAGTAGGAGATTATTGTTATCACTTTATTTCAGTAATAGAGAGGAAAGAAAACTGGATAATTCCAACAGAACTACGTTTTTTTTAGAGCAACAACAATAAGAATGAATCAAACCAATCGTTCGATATCGTTTAAATTAAATAGCGAGATTAATTACTATAATAGTTTTGTTTACTTTTCATCTATCTTTCAAATTTAAATCAGTACATATAAATAAAGAGAAAAAACATGGCTTTCTCAGGAAGTGCTCTCATGATTTTGCTCTAATCTATCATAAATTTATCTGCAAAGTTCACATAAAGGAGTACTAAAAATAAATAAAAAATCCCAAATTAAACAAACAAAGAATTCCAATGTTCTCGTAAAGATTAAAAAAATTACTAAAGTAAATCGCTCATAGAAAAATCGTAAACCAAATATTTTTCGTTCCGTTGTGTAACGTACCATTATGACCGGCTTAATTTCAAATTCAGGCTCTTAAATCTTCTAAAAATCCGAGACTTGAGTCAGCTTTTCCCGGCTTATTCTTTCCAACTGATATTGATATGTTTTTATTTCTGTTATCGTATCATATGACGTATTCATAGCATATTATTATAGGGAGATAATCTAAAAATTTGATTAATGTATTATGTGCGGTTTCTTATCCGTTCCAAAAACAAATTTGAGTCAGTCAAAACAAAATCTTAATGATTCATTTAGGTGCTTTCCCAATTAGCGGTGTGCAAAAATTTAAAATAGATATCTTAAGCCTATAGATAGGTAGATGGGGTTTGGCAATGATAATGTATACTGTTACAATTTTGCCCGCCGAGCGGCTGGCCGGCAAAACTACACCATCTGCCTTCGCTATACTTTGGCGAATTTGCCGACGAACGGACTGACGGACGGACGTAGGGACATTTTTATTAAGAATATTACTCGTCCACCGAAGTAGACGAGCCAAAAAAAATCGATGAGTGTTTCGATCCGAGAAGCCAAGCTGATCTCTTCAGTATGGCGCTTGGCTTCTCTGCCATAGACACTCACAAAGGAGGGATCGAAAGCTAATCCCTATATCTGCCCGATCGCAACTTCAAGTGTGAAGTATAAGCGAAGGCAAATTCTGTAACAGTACTCCCTCGTCAGAAGCTCGAAGTTCCATCCGAGCAACTTCATGCGGCATTCAGGACGCCATGGCCAATGCTACCATGGATGCAGCGACGGCATGGCTGCAGCCGCGATACGCGCGCGAAATACAACTGCCACAACGTCACTGCGGCAGTGAAAAACGCGGCCATTGTGGCAGAGGACAAGAGCGCGGGAGGCGCAGGTGGGTACGCAATACAACTGCCACAATGTCACTGCGGCAGTGAAAAACGCGGCCGTTGTGGCAGAGGAGAACCGCGGCTGCATCAACGATCGGCTGCCGAAGATGGCTGCACGATCGCCGTCATTGACGCCCTGGACGCTAGAGGGATTGTGGGGTTGCCCCCGGTTAGGAGGGCTCCGGGAACCCCACACCTGGCACCAGTGTTACAATTTTGCCCGCCGAGCGGCTGGCCGGCAAAACTACACCATCTGCCTTCGCTATACTTTGGCGAATTTGCCGACGAACGGACTGACGGACGGACGTAGGGACATTTTTATTAAGAATATTACTCGTCCACCGAAGTAGACGAGCCAAAAAAAATCGATGAGTGTTTCGATCCGAGAAGCCAAGCTGATCTCTTCAGTATGGCGCTTGGCTTCTCTGCCATAGACACTCACAAAGGAGGGATCGAAAGCTAATCCCTATATCTGCCCGATCGCAACTTCAAGTGTGAAGTATAAGCGAAGGCAAATTCTGTAACAATACTTTCAATAGGTGCAATAATTTGAAAGTCGAACCAACCTAATCTTATAATTTATAAAATACCTAGAACGGTCCGAAGTTTTTATCGCTATAAAAAATTTCCAGTGTTATCTTATCAACGCTACTTTTGAAAGTAAACGAGACCTTTGACAAAGGCTCATTTTAGTACTTCAGGAATTCTCAAACCGAATAACAATATTAAAATGAATTATTTCGCGCTGTGGGCTACTATTTTTTCTATTTTATTTGTTGTTATTATAATTATCGCGGTTCTCTCTTATATGAAAAAGAAACGTAATGAGCAAGGGGCAGTTTTTTCAGGTTTGTAAAATGTCGAAATTAACTTGTATTTCCCCATATTCACTTCATGTTACTTGTGGGAAATTACAATGCCGTTCTTAGTTTTGTGAAGATATTTTAATGTGGGTTTTTTTTTTGGATTCATCAGTTTCTTGTTTGTCAAGTGATTCAATTTTAATTTTATGTTATTTTAAAGCGTTTCGAGGTCTGATCGATTACTTTATTATGTTTCTTTTAGTTAGGCGCAGATGAGAAGTTTCATAGCATCTTACTATATCTATTTAAATTCTTTATCAAACGAGCTGTTGTGAAATTAGTAAATAATAAAAATCTTCGTTTCCGTAGAATGAGTCATGTGATTATGCAAACTTATTTCTGTATTTTTATATATGGTGCTGAATAGTAGAAAAACAGTTATTAAATCATCTATAGTACATTTATTAGTTTCTATGACTACGTAAAAATACTCTAGGCACACCTAATCTTATTCTAAATTTTTTTCTATACTTAAATATATGCAAAGCTATCAATGCACTTACTGTTGCTACTTCCCTCGCGACAATTTCCAAGAACAAAAAAAATTAATATGAATGAAAACTTTTCCGCCAGTTTAACTAGCAGCAAATCATATTACAAAATGTTTATCGTGCACTTTGAGGAGATAAAACAATTTCGTCAGCATAACCTTGGAGTACTTGGGCGTTTGCGAAGTTTTATACGTTGATAGCTTAAGGGGACTTTTACTTTCTACATTGGAAAAACAGACAATTTTTAAATATTTAAAAAAAAAAAAAACAATTATGTATATTTAAAGTTATAATTTTTTTTTATTGTTAAAGAGGTACTGAGGTATACAAACATTTTTTGGCACTTTTAGTTGTTTTCCACCACTGCAGAGAGCGTGTTCCAAAAGATGCATTTTAATTTGGGAGACACTTTTCTGCCTTCCTGTAACACATTTTTTAAAAATTCCAACGGGTTTCAATTCGTGAAACTTTAAACTAATAAATAAACCTTTAAAAAGTTAATTTTGTTATATTTTTATGGCTTTATACGCGATTTTATAAAAAGATCGAAAAAACGCCTGTTTTGGGGGTGAATTTACCCCTGTACTAAAAAGGTGGGGTAGTTTTTTTTTAACTTCTTAGAGGTTTATTTAGTAGTCGCATATATAAAGTATCAAAAAAAATTTGGTTTACTGTGATTGGTTTAGTAGATTTTGAGAAAACGTCTCCCAGTTTTGAAAAATGTGAATTCGAGAAAAACGCGTTTAAAGTATTTTTACTGTAATTTTATCGAATAAAATGGTCATATTATGGTTATAAATACAGCTATAACTTCGTTTCAATTTCGAATTTCTTAATAAAATTTTAGGACAGTATTTCTATGATTCTAAGGAAAATCGATTTTTTGAAAATTTAGAAAGTCGTTTAAAGTCGAGCGTTTAAGAGTCGAAAAAATGTAGTAATTGTTACTTGACATTTTTATAGATGCATGTTGACATAGTCAGCTTCCATAAAATATCTAATATTTTGTAAATATTTTACAACTCCCTTAAGTTTATGGCAGTCTCAAAACATTCATAACAAACAGTGTTATGCAAATTTTTTTTTCGGCCATCAAATGAGCAAAATCTATGGGAGATTTTAACATAAACAAGAATTACGCGTGGTAGTGAATTATCATACCTTTTTTTACTTCATTAATTGTGGAGGAGTTATCATTTGCCGGATATTCTATTATTCGCCTTATCAGTTCAAAAAGTCTAAATACGTCTATCCTCTAAAATATGTTGCAGTATATCAAATCACGAAGAGGGCGATAAAATTTACATAAACTTGTATATTTTTGTATGCAGTTACTAGAATTTGCTCCTTTTGTAAAACATGAATAAACATTAAAGGATTTGGTACTGTTCATTTAGTAGGCCATCAGACCATCGTCAATAATGGCGACCAAATAGTCGATTGAGAATCGCCATTATCACTAATTCCATTAACATTTTATGGGCCTAGGATTTTCTAAGTATTTGTGTTTCTCGCCTGATTAGAGCGGAAAAGTTTCTGCGTTTCGTCATCGCTGCACAAGATTAAAACACTGGAAACAAAATTAATTGAAGTAGTGTTTTTTGGAAAGCGAGTTTGACTGTTTTAGTAATTCTCAATAGAAGTTTTATCTAGTTCACAGTAATAATTGAGCTGCTGTACATACTAAAAAAGGCTTTGATCTGATCAGCTTGAAAATTTGAAAAAGCTTTTTGAAATGAGAAAAAAAAACACGCCTAAAAATTGTTTGTGAAAAGGCTATTATATTTATTGAAATAATTTCTTTTGGCCATTATTATATATTCAGTCTACCGGCTTTTTCTCTTCAAATTCAGGGGCTTTTCAAGGATGTCAAGTACTAATTTTAGGAAAATTCAAGGATTTTAACAGCACAATGATTACAACATTTTTCTTTTGAAGATATAATATTTTTTTCGCATTTTAAACATAAAAATGGTAATTGATCAATGTAAGATGGCGCGAACATAATATAAACTGGCCCCAATAACGTATCGTATGATATCAATGTCTTCCAATTCTGATACATCTAAATCGATATCGTTTATTAGTTTATTTCAAATGAACTTTTTTGAATTTTAAAGTATAAATTTGCAATATCAGTTATTTGTAAACATTATTAAGATTTGTTTAGGAAACGAGTTTCTCATGAATCTTCCTCTGCCATATAAATAAAATGAACAAACTGAACAGATTCATTTGTTCTGTATCTTTGGATGCGATTTACACAGACATCTCTAAAGTCTGATAGAGTTAATATTACAATGCTTATTACGAAGCTTGAACAAATTGGCTTCCACTTTAGTATGCTAATGGATTTTTTAATTTCTAACTGGTCGTAGACAATTTATTAGATTAAATAAAGTTCTATCAAAGGTTATTCTAGTAATTTCAGATGTTCCTTAGCGAAGTCATTTGGGTCTTCTTATTTTTGTTCTACTTATTAATGACGTATTAAATGTATTCAAGTCTTATACGTATCTAAAGTTTGCGGACGATTTAAATTTTATAACATTAAATCTTTAAGTGACTGCCTATTGCCTCACTAAGATTGTAATTCTTTTCATGAATGGTGCAAAAATAATGTTCTTTTACTGAATATTTCTAAATGTAAAGAAGGGCATCTTCTATCGATTTTGATTATAAAATTTATAGGGTGTCAATAATTAGGGGTTTAGGTGTCTTGTTTGATATTAAGTAATCCTACAGTTAACACATCGAATACATAATTTCTAAAGTTTTTACTACTTTAGGCTTAGTAAAATGCAATACAAGGGATTTTAAGGGACATTTTACAAATTTCATGAGTCGCATTATACCGCACAATGGTTGGGTCTATTTTGGAATAAACCAACACACATATGTAACTTCATCAATATTTCTCACTTTTATTTGTGTAGTTCTCCAATAGTTATTCATGCTTCGTTTTATTTCATATCAGCTACATCATGGTTTCAAAAGGTGTGAAATAATTAATTGCCATAGAAATAATTATGAAAATTATTTAAAATTTTACACACGATGTAAGATTGCAAGGGTTGTATTAAAATGTGAATAAAATTATTTTGATTATTCTAATCCATAAAGTCATTTATCTCTGGGATAAGTAAATAAAAAATAATATAGGTAAAAAACTAACATAGTAATTATATGCACAAGCTTTCTGACATACTACTAAAGCTTTCGAGAATCGATTTTATATAGTTTTCTTTCAACTATACATGACGACATAGATCGCAGACTTTGTTATTGAGTCAAAAGTGTTAATATTTTAAGCGTTTTTGAAAGGCAAAAACATCGTAAAACAGTATCAGTACCGTGAAAAGCCTTAAATAAAAATATACAAATGTATTTATGGTAAGAAATATAAATATACGCCCATATTAGTTTTATCAATAGAAAAGTATTTTTTTTAACACACTCATTAAGCTTAAAACAGAAAAAATTGCTCCAATGTTAGTTCAAGTACTTGATAAAATTATTATTAAAAATAAAAGCGAACTAAAGGGAACAAACTTCTTTTGCATAGTTAATTCTAGAATTGAATTTTGGAAAAGTATATTTATATCACAAGTACTACAATTGTGCCTTTTGAAGTGTTAATCAAACGACAGTAAAAACGTGATTGGTGTTTATTATAAGAAGGAAGTTGGTAACAGTTATAATTGTTATAAGAGCTACAACTGATAAGGCTTGGTTCACACCTCACATCTTTCATATTTAGAATTTCCTTATAATTGTTCCTGTTTTTATATTACCAATGATTTCGTTGATAGATAAGAAATAGAAGAATCAATTATTAATCCGGAAATTCTCACAAATATACAAGACTTGGCTTATACAATTGGCTTATATAGTTGTACTGAAATCAAGATATCTTTCTGGTGCTAGTTAATATCTCCATTAATCTTGGTCTTATCTGTATCCGTAAATGGTATAATTTATTATCGCTAGACGCTTATCACCTGAACGGTAGAAATGCTAAAATAGCAACAGCAGCTAGTATAAGACTCGTATCCGCTCAGTCAATGACAATATCAAAATGGATATTCTTATAGCAATTGTAATCTTCCTCGGGGTAATGTTCACGAGCGTTTCACTCTCGATGCTCGTGTGTTGGTGTTTCTTCCTAATGTGTAAGATGCCAAAAAATGAATTGACTTCGTTGGAAGGTAAAAGGTTACCTTTCTGCCGCGGGGAATTTTTGTTAGAACAATATGAACAATGATATCTTTTAATGAGTTTTTAACAAAATAAGTAATCTTTATATTTCATTTATTTATTTCAGCACCTGTCGTGGTGACCTCAACACACGCCACTGCTGCTGGATATCCTACAACAGTGGAATCGACGCCTAGTGGGGGATACCAAGCGGCGCCTTATCCAACTGCGATGCCAATGCCTATGGTCCAGCCAGGTGCAGGAGCTCAACCATATCCCCTCCATCCAGGGTAAGTCGAACTATTTTACTTATTTCACTATCATTGGGTAAATGTTTTTGGGTATTGCAGGGCTATGCCTATGCCAATGTCCCAAGCAGCTCCTTACCCACCTGCAAATATTGGGTAAGCACCTTAATTTCCAAAATTAGTTTTTGAAGACAATTAATACCATTTATATTTACTTTTTATACAGGTTCCAAACACATACGACGCCGTATCCACCTGAAATACCGCCATCTCAAGTAAACCCGCCATCATACGATCAAGTTATTGCATCGGAATCATACGCTAAACAGGCACCATACAATCCCAGCTATCCTGCTCCAGGTCACTAGGGATCGTTGGATACCATCATGTAATATAAGTCTCCTTTAGTGTCTTCTAAGGATATATTTACTGCGAAATTTTATGTATTTGTAATACGAAACAAAGCACAAAGCGTGTACTTTCCATTTTTTGATAGAGCTCTACTTCTTCGAGGGGCGCAGAAATATGCGCTGGTTGAATGTTAACAGTGTGAAAGACAACAACACAACCGAAGTTGGTGATAACAAATAACTTACCTAATTGTTGTTAGCTTTTAAGCATATTTTCGTATTGTTGAACTTTACAATGTGTAAGTGTTTATAAAATACACAAAGAAAATCATACGGAAAAAAATAGAAAACTTAATTTGTTTTATTTTAATCGCTTTTACTAAAGCAAAATTTTATAGCAGCTAAAATTCTAGACATACCATTGGTAAAAATGTTTTAAATAAATCGCCGCCTCCTTTAATGGCTGAATCAACAATTCAGCAGTGTTGGACTAGTAGTGACTAATTCCCGTTTTCAAAAAACACTCCTAAACAGTATCCTAGCTAAAAACTCCTTAGTTACCTAGGTACCGAAACGTAACAAAATTAAGGGTGTTTTCATAAATGCATGATTGCTTGCGTGCATTCCGTCAAATTTGCAGTCAGTTTACTCGTACGCGTAACTGCATATTTGAACAAAACCCGCCATTTTCATCTCATTTATAATTTCAAATTTGACAACACAATTTATAATTTAAAATTTCACATAATACTATAAGCTGGAGAAAAGCCTTCGTATAATGGATGAGTTCCTTTTTATTAGTCTTTATGAAAATTCTCACTCAGAGTAGAGGCGTTCAAAAACTTAAAAGCCAGAGTTTTATTAAAAGGAAAAAAATAATAAGTTGCTTGATAAAAAAAAGAAAGAAAAATATTCCTAAAAACGATAACTATCTGCAAAAAATTCAAGTGTTTATAGAATTTTTTGTGACGTAATTTTTATCAAATTCTTCAAACTACTGCCAATTAGTCCGATTACGCCCTGAAGAAGCCTTTCGTAGTTTTGTTCGCTTATACGTAATGTATAAATTGTAAAATTTTGTTTTTAAATCTTGTGTTGTAAACGGAAATTCGGCATCATATGTCTTGATGCTCTTTAAGACAGCATTCCATAACACTTCCTTTCTTGTTTTTCCATTCTCAAGCAAATCATGCCTTCTAAGTCGCTCTGTTAATAGCAATTTTGTCAAATTCTTATTCCAAACTGGACAAGGTGTAGAAGACCGAAGTAATAGAAGAACTTAGTTAACAAAGAAGTGTAGAATTCCCGCAGACTTACATATCGTCTTCTTCAGTAAGCTCCGTTGAGCTAGAATAATCTCAACCTTCCACTTTTTCGTTAACGAAAGGCACAAAAGTTTGAGTTTTTTTAGATTTGCTCGGTAAGTCAAAGGCACTTCACACTGAGAAAGCCGTTAGAACACTTGACAGCTCTAAATCTTCTTCTTGCTAGTCAACAAAGTTAGCTTCTCATTTTGGTTGCAATTATGCCTAAAACTTGCGTGGTCAGATTGGGTTTATGAACATGCTGGTTGAATTATTGAACACTATGCAAAAGCAAGTTTTACGCAACTATGCATTTCTGAAAACGCCATATATTGGGTCTAAAAAGTAAATAAAAGGCCTTTTTTTGTATTCGACCGAAAACCAAGATACTAAGCAACCAAGTAAAGAAGCTTTGAAAATGTTTCTTGGCTTTCAATCGAATGCGGGAATAGACTAGCGCCTGTATTTGGGAACTTGATTCGATTACAATTTTTGTCGATATCGAGAATTTCGTATTTGACAACACGATTTCGAAACCGAATATTCGTTTGCATTGAGTGTTCACACGATAAAGTTGCTGACATCGAGTGTGAATCCGATTTAAAAAAAAATGATAGAAAGTGGAAGTAAATTTCCTTTTTGTTATTAAATTGAGCTTTAATTAGTTAATTTCCAAATATAAACGCAGGCATAAGTGTAGCAGTCAATTAAGTCGAAACTCGATTCGAATTCCCAGATATGGGCTCTGAATATCCTACTTGCATGATAAGAGCTTGTTTAATCGCCCCAATAATTATTGAATTACGTCCTTGGGTCCTCTAAGAATTTTTATACATATATTCCAGTCAAAATAGACAAACAAATTGTCAAACCTCGGAAAAATTCCAGTGGAGTTGAAATCATCATTCTAAATGAAATATCAAAAGTCCCCTTGGGTCCGATCTGTGCTAAAACTTTTATTCAAGGTCACAGATGTCAAAAAGCGGGTTTTCAAAAATATCTCTTAAGCGGCGAGTAAAAATTGTTGATATAAAATGTATAGAGCATGCGATTCTCCACAGAAGTTTCTAACACTTTTTTTTGTATATGCAAATGATTGTTCGTGAGTTATCTCGATCTAAAAAATTGTAAAACTCATTTTTCATAATATGCACCTCTCTTTTTTTACATGGTATCCCCCCAACAGGTATGATTCACAATCCAGTCTGATTAAATAGATTTATATCGATTAAAAAGGAAATAGCATCATTGTCTTTTCTGTTATAAAGAAAAATATATATATATCAACCATATTGTAGATTTTGAATTTGTAACCAACCAACCAAAGATGCATTGAAGTTAAATAAGTTATTGAATTCGTCTTCGTTAATGATTTTTCTAAAAACTGCCGCATTTTTTTTCAAAATATTGTGATTCACAAAATGTTACCTAAAAGTCCCTAGAGTAGACTACCTACAGGCGTAAGAAACACACGGAGCACAAAGGGGTAAAAACATGTACACATTTTCAAATCCATCGGAATTTTTTCCGAGGTTGAATGTCTATTTTGATTGGACTAATACTAAAACCATAACTGATCGTACTAAGCTTTCATCTCGTCTTTCAGTGTGAGACCTCCCATTGAATGAATTGAAAAATTCATCAAAACGTACATTGATTACCGACATAATTCAGCGTACCACCGCCTGAAGTTGAAGCATAAAAATGAAGATCCATTAACGCCCATTAGAGCCCACACACGAGTGCTTTGTAAAACTCGTGTCAAAAAGGAACTTTAAGAATATATTCTTAATTAATAATAGAATTTCGGTGAAGAAAGAGAACGGTTTTTTGGAATTTGATTCAATTTAGTTTATATTCCTTCTATTTATCAAATCTTCACCCTTTTCCAATTTTATCTTTATCTTTTATCACGGTATATAGTATTTAGTGTTCTGTATGTGGTAGCTTGTTATTAACCTTCACGTCACGTTAACTCATAAGTAGAAAGAACTCTCAGTAGTTGAATACAATGTTCAACATTACTAGACATTTTGCGTGCAATTCTGAGGAGGAATTATATAATTCGCTTGAAGTTAAGTAGTAACGAATTAAACAGCTGAATTGCATGAAATCCTATACATGAAATTCAACATAACTCGAAACAAATTACATAATTTCATCATAAGCTTGTTTCGATTTAATTTTAATTGAGGTAAGATGTCGGAATAATAGTGCTAGCTCACCTTTTCCCAATTTTAGGAGATTTAGTAAAACAACATATATTTCCATACATAACAAATTTGATTCTACTCCAGAATTTTCACATTTACAAAACAGACAAATATACATTTTATTTTTTACCTTAATTCTTTCTATTATGATCATATTTAAAAAGATTTCGAAACAGTTGAGGAATTACTTAATCTGGCAATAGATCAATTTGAACTAGTGTAGGATGTTAATGTAGCTATCAACTAAACAGAAATCACAAAAACGCAAAACAATAATTTTCCTATACGTTAATTTCGTTTTTTGGTCTGTTTTGTGGTTGTTGTTTTCTTTTCCTTATCCTTACTAGATGAGCCTCCAGTAAAGAATGATGTCAGCATCTCACTTATTTCAGGCATGTCATTCGCCATCTAAAAGAAAAAGAAAATGTGCAAGAGGGATCAATTATAATGTGGTACATCGTTTTAAAACTGTCGGGACTTATTTTGGAGGACGAGATGAAGACGATTTCTCTCTTGTGACTGAATTAGGTACAATAATTCCTACATTTACAACTTTTATACGACAAATTTTCTCGTTTCGTCTTCCAATAAATGTCTCCGGATTAATAGCTGAATTGCAAATAAAATTATTGTAAAAATCCTATAGACAACGTTCAACTATTTAAAGTCGTTTTGATTTGACTCGAAACAAATTACAATGACTATTTCCTGCTAACCGTCGCGTTAAGACAAGAGTGCTTTATCATAGAAAATGAAATAAAATGTTTCGCTATTAATTGCTGAATTAATTATAACACATAATTCATCACTTTTATTTGTTTTCTGCGATAAGGTCCAAAAATCTTCATTACAAAACATACCTTTGGAAAGTTGATATTTTCCATTTCCTTTTTAGCTTCGGGGTCGCTCATCATTTTAGGAAGTATGAGCATAAGCAAGAGCGGAAGCAGCATCATCAATACCATTGGGCTGAAGAGGAAATCTGTAACCTAAAATCGTAAAGATGTAAATAAGTGACGAACGATGAAAT
The DNA here is from genome assembly GCA_949715965.1 of Dysmachus trigonus. Classification (NCBI taxonomy): domain Eukaryota; kingdom Metazoa; phylum Arthropoda; class Insecta; order Diptera; family Asilidae; genus Dysmachus; species Dysmachus trigonus. Next base: position 48,650,049 of record OX454319.1, on the reverse strand, counting down.
TATCTAAAACGTACCTTCCATTGCTCCCTCATCTGGAAATACTTGAACCTAGTCAATGCCTTCAGCTTCAGTGGATAAGGCACTTGTATTACAAGAGACGGTTGTACATAGTTCACTTTTCTGGCCCGGAATTTTCCTTTGGGGTTGATTTCTACTCGTACCTAAAAAGAGGATGTTCTAAGTTCTCTCAAATTTTATAGAAAGGTATGCAATTCTACAAAAATCTCCGTTTGCTAAAAAATCGGTCTTTGCAATTAGTTTCATAATTCAACAATTGGACCATCAGATGGTAGAAGAGCATAAACTGCCCAATGTGGAAAATTGTATTATATATAAATTATATTTGAAACTCTATTTAAGAATAATTTGCAATTATTTCTTTTAAATTAACATAAACGGAAAAGCGGGACATTTTTTGTTTCAAGTCCAAAGCAAGGTTCTTAGATAATGTTATTTACAGTATCGGGAAAAACTATACATCTCTTAAGAAAAATGCATTCAGTTTTTTAGCAAAATAACAGACAAGTTTTAAAAAGAGTACTCCAACAATTCAAAGGTAAAAACTAAAGGCAGTACAATAACACAAGTCGACACGATTTTTGATTCTGATTAATATGCGGTCATTCCTCATTGCTTTCGTCTCACAATTGAAGAAAATCAACATGATTTTTAAAAAAAATTGCTTTTGTGCCCAGGACAGCAAATTTAAAATGACCAATCATCAAAATTGTTATGTTTTCATTTCCTTATAAATCTTTTGGGGGCGGACATTTTTTAAATTTTCGGTTGCTATATTAGATCTTTAATATATATTTTGGTAACAGATTAAGTTTCAGCGACCCTAAGACCTCTTTCATTCATTTTGATAAAAAACCCCATAAAATTGCAAATGTTCGGACGCCATATTTAATTCACCACTTTGGAACCCAATACAAAAATTTACCTATACTGTTTTCTCTAGTATAACGTACTTTTTGGCAAAAAATCAGAAATATCGCACAACCAATTTAGTTGTAATTGAGGTTCAAACTATCCAAACGAATGTCAAATTTTCCTTCACAAAAGCAAAGTTTTAACAAAATTATGACAATTTTGCCTTCCTTTTGGACACAAGCAATAAGAAAATAGCATTCATAAATCAAACTCAAAAAAAAAGTTTAGTTTTGTTGACCTGTGTAATCAACTAAACATACCTAAAATTACTTACTTTCAGAACCTCAATATTTCGTGTGGTTTATGTTATTTCTAATAATTTCTGCGCATCTATTTGGCATGGAAGCTATAGAGCTATTTATAGTTTCTTTTAGATAAATTATTTTATTGCTTCAAATAATGGCATTTTATTAGAACAGTTGGTTCTACCATTACACTTGTTAACTATTTCCCATAAATTTCCAATGGGTTTCAGATTAGAGGATTCGGCAGGCCAATCCAATATCTCAATTTGTTTATCCTTAAACCTTGATGGCAACGTCATTTAATTCGTATGTAATCATTTAGAAACGGCAATACCATATTTTTCAAAATGTCTGCATAAACAAAACGATCCATAATTCTATCAACGCGATTAATGGACCCAACCCATGTCCAGTCTCAGTTCATTGTCACAACCATACTTGCACAATATTTTGAGTTCAGTTGCTCTCCTTTTGGTCGCTTAATGAACATTATTCCATTAGAATTCTTATTCTCATCAGTGAATAATTTTGCAATTTCTTAACAGTCCAGTCAATAAGGTATCTAGTAAATAGTAGCCTAGCCTTCCGATTTTATTCTGAAATGAATGGCTTCATCGCAATTCTACGTGAAAACAATTCAAAACCTACAGCTCTGATTGTGCGTACACTAATTGGTAAATTTCTTTAAAGTTTGATTAGCTGAGATCGTTTTTGTGTCACCATTTAATTAAATCATCGTCCTTTTCTATAGTTTTACTCGGCCTTTCTTCAGCATGTGTCTAAACTAACCAAACACTCTTTTCTCCTGATATTTCTGAGATGCTGCTGGACATTAAGTACCCATTGTACAGATATGATAAAACTGTGATACTATTAGAAAATTGCAAAGCGTAAGGATTTCTATCGGTTCGAACTTTAATTAATACAGCACTCTTGTTAAAAATTTATAGTTGTTGTTTTAGTTTTGACCGATAATCTACATATACCGTTAATATTTCGAAAATGTTAACGCGAAACACAGATTTTTGTTTTCTTACTTTATGTTAAGCTCATGCAATTCTTAAGGAAAGAGTGAGGTTTATTCGATTGCGAAACTTTTCAGTAATTAAAAGGAATCATATTCATTTTCAGTAATGTTACACGTATGAAATAAAACCAAATTATGAATATGTGTATCAATAATAATTTCTAAAAAAAAAAAAAGACGTTACAAAGATGCCCTTTTAAAATTAATTGAGTCGACATGCTCAGAAACTAAATTCTCGAACTTATACTAATGAAAAGTACATAGCTTCATTTTTTGCTCCTAATTGAGGTAAAGGAAAAATGAAGATTATCTTGAGATCTGTTATAACTGAATCGAATGCGAGGTTCTTATAAGAAATGTTACATGTAATTCACTTGTAAGATAGAAACGATTAGTTTAGCTTTCTGTAATAAGGTCCACTTTGCGCCCGTATTCGCCCCTCCCCTATCTTAAAATGAAGAGAACGGAACTTACTGGTTCATAGAAAAAGTCGGGATTGTGTATTTCGACCACATAGCTGCCGGACGGGACGCTGCTGATGACAAAGGACCCGTCATCCCTCAGGAACCCCTTGTACTCTCCGCTGTTTATTGAGATCGATGTGTCCTGTTGCCAATTTGAATCGACTGCGTACAGCTCGGGGGGGTAAACTTTACCTTCGATCGTGTACCGCCCGCTTTCCTCATTATCGTCCAAAACGGAAGATATATCTCCATGCACTAAATACGATGAAAACAACAAGAGTTGCAGGAAAATACTCCGGACAAAAATACACGAATCCATTATTATTGAGGATGATATCGCGTGACAGTACACATGTCAGTGAGCTGTCACTTGCCAAGTGTGTCAAATACGGCAGGGTTGTCCAAGGTAAAGGAGATTTTTCCAGTGGAAGTCAATCTTTTGTAGTCATTGACGTATAATAACGGACCAGTTGATTTTTTGTTTCACATTGGTCAAGGGACATAAAGCACCTCGGAGTCTATTAGACGAAATATTGACCTAAGCTCTGCATGCCAACAAAACAAAACAATTAATAAAAGCACTATATCCTCTTATAATATAATATTATATTTTTTTTTTGTATTTGAAAATACAACTCTTCAAGATTATTCAGTTAAAATTGTAGGTCGATTAGAGCAAAACTACCGGAGATATAGTGCCTCGAGTCTCCCGCCGTTCGAACAACTCAATGCGCTATTAAAACTTTAACCCTTTATAGTCCAAGATCATAAAACATTAAAATTATGTTAAAAATGGACAGGTTTAGGGAAATAAAGAAATACGTATTTCTCAAAAATTAAAAAATATGTATTATTAATTATTTATTTCACATTTAAGGGATTGTAACATTACTGTAAAATTGAGTTAAACGTAAACAAAAAAACCTTATTTGGTATGGAAGGAACATATTCATTCACTTGGCTATAGGTTTCCAAGAAAATAACACAATTTTGCACACTTTTTGTATTTTTTTTGTAAAATTCAAAATTTGCACGAATATCAACTTGTCACTTTCAATTACGGGCGAAATTCTAATCGATTAACTGTTAACAATTTACGCTCTCTATGATGATTTCCGTGGATACTACGTTGTTCAATAATGTGTGACAGCAAAGTGGCGCCGATTTGAATGAACTAAATACATTCAGTGCGTATTCTAGCGGGATTTTTGAGGTTTGTTACAGAAATGTCACATGGCGCTATAAAGGGTTAAAAGCGTTTTTCTCCCACTTAGAATGGTGAAAGTCGGTGGACACTGTAACTACCTGACCGATCTTCTTCAAGTTTCACATACTCTGAAAGTACATCAAATATGAGGTAGTGACGTCGAGATAATTTTTTTTTTGCATTATAACTAGTTTTACTATGACAAATAGGCTGATTTGTACCCGTTTTTTCTTTTAAAATTCGTTTTTTTTTACTTTAAAATTATGCCAAAAATTAAAAATCGTCAAAAAAAAAAAAAAAAAAAATCGACGTCATTACCTCGACAAACTCATAAACTAACCAAATATATTCGATTTTTTTATTTTAGATAATCCAGTAATGAGTTCTGATGTCCACCGCAAACTGCCTTTTTTTTTTTAAAGAGTATCCGAAGATGTGCTCTAAATGGCTTATTTCTTAATATTTTAGGCTAAAAATTTAACTGAATATCCTTGAAATGGTACTTTATTATGTGTACAATTTACAAATAAATAAACAAAATTTATAAAATATATACTTAAAATGAAGCGAATCTCTTAATGTATGAAATTAGTATTAGCCACACCTTGAAAATTTGTTAACCCTTCTAACTAACGCTTAAATCAAATTCCTCTAAGCTTGGCATCGAATCTCAAACAATTTATATAGAAGTGAAAATTTTGTTTAATTGCATCTTGTAATAATTCAAACCCTCAACTGACTGCCTAAAATCCGTTAAAATTATGAGCAGGAGGGACTGAAAAGTGCACCATTTTCTGCCATGCATTTTGAATGGGACGAATTATTGGTCAATAAATTACGTTCACTTATGAAAAAAAGGACTTTCGTTATTAAATCTTTTATTACTTTAAGTTAAGATGTTATTATTATTAGAAATTAATATCTTGTATGTTTTTCTTTGAGTTCTATTAAACTATTAATTGTAATAGTCATTCTTATTAGCGAAGGATACATATTTTTTATATCCTCATTCTATATAAGCTCGAATTCAAAAAGTTGATATAAATGGGGTGATACCATGAATTACTGCACCAGGTGACACCATGCCCAGTCGGTAGTCGCTCCTGCACTAAGAATTTAAATGAACAAGGAATAAAGAAAATGTACAAATGATGTTGCCCACGTATGTTGCTAATAATATAAAATTTTATGAATATTTTGAAACAAATTTTGCTTTGTTTAATAAATATACATGTGTTTAAATTAAATACTGTGTATTGAAATAATGTAATATGCGATATCATGAAAACCAGAAAAGTTAGAAATATTTTTGACCACTTTTGTGTCAGCTAGACAATGTCCACTTGGTAATATTTTTTAAATAAAACATTCGATATTAGATATATATATATATGTATACTTAATTTGTTGTTTTTAAATTTTGGTTATCGGTTCTCTTTTATGATATAAAAAATCTCTATATATATAACAATCAAAGTTTGTTTGTTTGTTGCTCAACCACGCCTAAATGGTTCCGAAGGTAGTACATAGTCCACCTTAACATATAGGCTAATTTTTTTTCGGTTTCAAAACTGCGGATCCAAGATGGTGGCTGAAAATTTTAAATTTGAACCGATTTTCATGAAAATTGGTACTTAGGGAATTTTGGGGGACACTGATTTCAAATTCGCTATCCAAATTTATATATTCAATATGGCAGATTCAATAAGGTGACCACAATTTCTCGACTTCAACGGATTTTAAAGAAAATTAGTACGTAAATTTTGCGGCCAGTAATTTTGAATATTAGTTAGATTTGGACATTCAAGATCCATAAAGGGGTTTTCAGGTTGAAACAATTTCTAGGATATAACAAACTAGAAAATTTTAGAAGTGTTTACCCAACGCCGGGTGAAACAGGGTAACCCAATTAATTAGTAAGTTTATAAAAATCAAAGCGTGGGTGATTTCAAAAGCCTGCGCGGGTCAGTGTCTGATCCGCGGGTCATAGGTTCGCCATCACTGCTCTTAAATTATCATAAAATAAAAATGTACGTAGGCATATATGTAATATGCTGTGAAGTAAAGTCTTAAAACATGAGTTTAATTGAAATTATAAGGTACATCTTTCGCAAGTTATTCATGCCTTTGTGGATACGTTTAAGATTAAAACACTTACTACCCAAAGGGTTTTTTGGCATCTCAAAACCCAAAATGGGGATGAAGTTATTTTCATGAATGAACTCCTTTCATACCTATAATGTTTGAAACATTTTTGTTTAAATATTTGTTAATAACAATTATAACTTGGAAAATGCATGCCGTGAATAATAAAATTTGAACGAGTATATGATATTAGAAAAATTTAATGGGAAATGAGAGTTTAAACTTCGCGACTCTAAATCTGAATATTTTTTATATTGTTTTTAGATATTTTTAAATTTTAAATTTTGTTGATTCGGATGAAAGATTGTGTGCAAAATAAAGACAAAGATTCAGTAAAATAACATCTTCTTCGAAATATTCATCAGAACGTTGAGCTATAATTAGCCGGCAAACTATTTCTTGTGATTTTAATTAGAAATATTAGAAATAGGCTTAAAATAACCACAAAAAAGCAATATTTTACTTACCGATAATGTAAAGAACTTGGGTAAAAACCGGAGATCATAATCTATTGACTTGGATTTTTATATAATATCAATCGTTGCAAATGGCCCGAACACAGATGATCCTTGTTTACGTAGTAAATTCTGAATTCGTTAAGGATATAAATCACATATTTTGATTTTGAATTCCTAGAAATCGGTTTTGGGTCTAAATTTATGGAAACACTCTTTAGATATGTATTTGTTTACAAGCGGAAGAAAGAAAGGTAAGATTTACAACGAATAAATGTGAAAAGTGTCATAATTAAAACTATATTGAAAAATATTATTTATTTGGAATTTTTAGGATAAAAATTCATATATAGTACAGAAACGGTAAATTTTGTTCATCACACAAAAAATGTGAGCAACGACAGACTAATAAATTAACGCGAAATATGCTGGCATGGCGTATAAGTCAATAAATACTACAAAAATGAAGCACTGATCTTCAAAGACCATGCAATTTGGTGTTATCGTTGACTACTTCTCGTAGCCATAGTCCTCATCTGTGTATCGTGGAGTTGACGGCAGGAAAAGGTTTTGTTGCGGTCTGCGCTGCTGAAGAGATATGTTGATTTCTTCTGGTGATCTAAAGACCGTCTGTTGTGGCGTCGGAGTAGCAAATCTATAGGGATTTGACTGCGGTGAAGCTGTTGTGGCAGGTGATTTGCGAATTTGATTGTTGAATCCAATTTGGATCTAATAAAAAACAGATAGGACTTTACAAAATCATGAAATATTTAAAATTTTACCGGTTGCCGGTGAGACTGAGGCCGTTCTTCTTGGTATGGCTGTCTTTCGTCTTGATAGAACGCATCTGGATAGTATCGTTCTGAGTATCTTAAGGTAACATTTGGTTTCGTCTCGTGTTCCTCGACATTGATAGGCTTATATAGGTATTCGTTTACAATGTGGTATTTTGCAGAATCCTCGCATATATTTTCACCTGAAGGAGGCATACAAATTAAGTGTACTTGATGGAAGGTGAATCCTTCAGGACAAATCCATGAATGGCGTTGATTATCTTGACAATAGTGGAATACTTCACATCCCAGAGTTTCATCGGCATAGTATCTAAATTATGCCCACAAGGAAATTTAATTTACTTTTTTAAAAAACTCGATCTTGCAAATTATAAAAAACTTACCCAGTGGTTTTTCCATCACATTTGAATGCTGATTTGGTTAGTAATAAACTCAGTCTATCTGGCTCTTCTTCTTCTAACTCTTCTTCACTTTTTGGTGGGTTTTTCTCTTTTTTTGTATTGAATTGTTGTGGTCGTTTCGATTGGTATAATTGACGGGGTTGTTGCTGTTGCTCCTCAGATTCTTCTTCATTGCTGTAGTCGTAAAGGCGACTTCGATAGCCTACTGGTGTTTGTGCCTGCCCATCGTATTCATCTTCTACTTCATAGGAGCGCGATGCAAATCCTTGAGGAGCCAGTTGTGCTGCTTCATTTATATACATAAACGTAGTCAATATAATAGCTATTGGGAGATGAAGCCTAAATAAGAAATATAATTTTTGAAAATGTAATTAACCTTGTAAACATTTTAAAAACTCAATAAAATAAACCTCAAGAATTTATTGATATAGGTACTTTCTTCGTTTATGTATATTATGAAATATACTTATTCGGGTTTTTGTATTTGTAAAAAGTGTTTTTGTTGTGAACATGTATAGGGTTTTTAATTTTCAATGTCCGAATTTTAAACTAGAATAACAAACAAACGGAACTGCCCTATGGTATGCAATTTCAAAACATTTTTAAGTTTGGAAGATTCGTATGGAAAAGAGATATGCGTTTCACTTCTGTTGTTTCTTATGGAACCTCTTGTTGTATTTTCCTATGTCATACACGAGTGACTTGACATAGCTCCACAGAAAAAGTGTTAAGATGTGAAATCATGCGATGTTGGCGTCCAATTAAGGTACTATTACGGTCTAGAATGCTAAAAAATGACATATATTCAACAATTTTTTTTTCACTTTCTTTATTATATATGGTTATCAAACTTTTTTTACAGTATTAAACAGTTCTTGAAGAATACGAAATTTTTTTTTTTTTTTTTTATTTTCTATTAATTGTACATTTAATAGAGGGCGCTCAAATTTTCTTCTCAAAAAAACACTGCTGCATGGCGGACAGTTAATCTCTGGAACGGTAAGTCTGAAACATAAAATTCAAAAAGAGTTACAAAAAGGAAGTGCTCTTACGTGATAGTTTACCAGAAAAATTGAAAAATTATTAAAAATAAAAAAATGGCGGACATTTGAGAATTTTTTTCAAAAATCGCCTTTTTTTCGACCTTTTTTCAGACTCAAAAATTTTATATATTTTTTTTGTGGTTAAATTGTGGTAAACTATCACACAGGATATAAAAGCGAACAAAATGCTTCAAAGTTTATTAAAATTGGCCCAGTAGATCCGGAGATTAACTGTTCGCCAATTAAAAAAACCTAAACTCGAGAAAAACGCGTTTAAAGTTTATTTAGAACATAGAACAGCCGAGAGCGCGCTTCAATTGAGTCGTTATATCTCGGCACTGGCTTCGAATTTCGATTTAATATTTTAGACAGTTATTATTGAAGGTAAAGGGTCATCCCAAAAACGCGCCTACATGTTTCTTTTAAATAAAACACAAACTATTTGCAATTTTTTCAAGCTGTTTTGTTTTATTAAAAGTATGATCCATTACAATTATAAGTGGAATAGAATATCATTCAAATGTCCACCATGACTGCGTCTGCAGGCATCAATCCGAATATCGAAATTTTCAATGACTTTCCGACATGTTGCTGGTGTTATTTCACGAATTGCAACTTGAATGTTGTTCTTTAGATCATTCCATTTGCCCAAAATGCACACCAAACAGTAACTTTTTGTGGGTGTAGAGATTTTTCATGAATAACACGAGGATTTTCATCACCCCAGATACGACAATTTTGCTTATTGACAAATCCATCCATTGTGAAATGAGCTTCATCACTAAACAAAATTTTGCTTGAAAACAATGGATCTGTCGTTCGTTGTTCAATAATCTAACTAGCGAAATTACGACGTTGTAAATGGTCTCTTTCTTTCAATTCCTGGGTTAATTGAATTTTATAAGCGTGTAAATGCAAATCTTTATGCAAAATCCTCCATAAGGAGCCATAAGATATGCCCAATTCTTGCGAACGACGCGAAATTGATGTTGTCGGTTCATTTTCAACACTTTCACTAACAGCAGCAATATTTTCATTTGTGCGTACAGTTTTTGGTCTTCCACTTTTTGGTTTATCAGTAACACAACCAGTTTCTGCGAATTTTTTCACTAATCTTTGAATTGAAGATTGATTTGGCCGATTATTTACACCAAAAAAATCACGAATTTTGCGATGGGTATTTTTCAAAGAACGCCCATTTTCATAAAAAGTTTGAATGATGTAAACGCGTTGTTGCAATGTGTACCTGTCCATGGTTAAAATTGTACTACCTTCTAATAAAACAAAATGGCTTATGTCATTTGAAAATATGTCACGTGTAAAAATTATGTAGTGCTGACATCTAGGCGTCACATTTGGATGACCCTTTATAAAGAATCTAAAAATGTAAAAAAAAAAAAATTCATTTTTTGAAAATTCTAGACGGTAATAGTACCTTAACGTCAACGATTCATCCAATTACGTGTCCAGGAAATTTTTCATGCAATAGAGTGAGTGTTTCACCATTTGTGTGGAATTTTTTTTTTTTTTGGAGATTTATATCAAGAAAACAGGACCACAGAAAATTGTTAATGATCGCCCGATATCTCCCCCCATTGACTTAATGTTCGTCCTTCATTGTTCTCGAAGAAGTAGGATCCGATAACGCCATATACATAGGTAGGAAAAGCGTAATTGTTTGCTTCCTGGGAGTTATCTTTACTGAGTTTCCGGAAAAGCGACTATACAATTTGAAAGTACTCATAATGCATATTTTAATATAAGAGTGAACACAAGTTGCTTAGGTATCTTTGAAAATATACGTATATATAGAATTCTCTCCAGTTAAAAGTTCTACGACAACAAAGTACCTTACCTTCCTGTATCCGTAAAAATGGTAGCGATAAAATATGGTAAAAATTATTGGTTTATCAAATATTTTTCTGCCAAGGAGCATTTAATGATTTTTTTTTAAATTTATTTATGATTCGATTTGCGCGATGAATTTTGGACTAAAGTTTCTAATAGCTGCACGAAAGCAATGTTTGGTGTTTAAAAGTTACAACAGACTCGATCCGCGGTACTAAACCCTTTGAGTGAAAATGACGGGACTCGCCCGGAAAGATTTTCTGTGCCAATTCGACCTTGACAGGTGACACCCGTCGCATATTTAAAGATTTAACAACCACATAAACTTCTAACTTGTAATAAAATATTATTATTATCATTACTTATCATATTTATTATTATCATTACTTTATCTCTCCCTGATTTGCAACCCGACCTTAATAATTTTAACCACTTAAACCAAAACCCTCTTCCTATTAATTTATCCATCTGTATTACTGCTAATGCCTGTTATATTAATCTTCCAAAAGTCGCTCAAGACCGGACAATTCCCTGTGCTCTGGAAGAACTCCTTCATTATTCCGATTCATAAAAAAGGCAACAAAAATGAGGTATGCAACTATAGGCCCATTGCGAAACTTTCGTGTATCCCAAAATTTGTTGATCAATTGTATACTGTATTTCTACTCTTCACAAGCGGCTTGTCTTAACAAACCAGCATGGTTTTCTTCAGGTTCGCTCTACTTCTACGAATCTCCTTGGATTTGTTACCTTTGTTACTGAAGGTTTCCAAAAGGGTCTGCAAACAGAACTGCATCTATACTGACTTCATCAAGGCTTTTGATAAGCTTTCTTATTTTGTAATAATCCTTAAATTATTAGCTCTCTCTGCTTATTAACTAGATTCGTTCGTATTTGCTCGACAGGACATACCAGGTTTCTTTTAGTCGTACCACCTCGAAGAAAATATTAGCTATGTCAGGAGTCCCGCAGGGAAGTCACTTGGTTCCACTTCTTTTTATTTTATCTATCATTTATCTTTTGTTAGACCAATTCTTGAATATGCGAGTCAAGTTTGGTCACCCTATTATCACTTTCAGATTGAATGAGCGTAATCTAAGGGTGGTGTCGCTTCTACAACTAGTTTATGTAAAAATAATACGGCTTTTTTCAACCCATTAATCGGATAAGGTTAAATTTGAAGGTGAAGGCTGATTTCTTGAATGTTCGTGTCAGTAAGCATGCACTAAAGTAGAGTCTACTTGGTGGTTGTCGCATGTCTACTAACATCGGACCAAATGATGAATATAATCAGTCATATGCTTTTATTAATTCTGTTATTTTACAAGGCTTTGACTAAACTGATGGTTCGTTCCCACGCATAGATTTGCGCTAAATTTACTTGTGTATACATTAGGGTGGGTCGAAAAAAAGTTACCCCCCTGGAAAGTTTCGTCATGTGACGTAGATCAACAGAAAAATACGTAAAAAATTCATACTCGAAGTTTAGCGATCGCAATCTTAACATTTGTGCTGGTCGATATAGGGAAAACGGGTTGGGGTCATTTTCGTGTGGCATGGTTGGTGTGAGTGTGTAAAAGGGGAACCTGGTGTTGCGAGCCATTCTGCTGGATGATGCCCGATTCGGCGGCCAGCTTGCTATCTCCACTGTTTCTGGAGGCTAATCGTCACCGCTCCTTGGGTGGCTCCGCGAGGTAATGATTCAGCACTTGTCCACTCTCGTTCTTGCGTCAACTTTGCATCCAGCCGTTATGTGATAATAGTGATTCGCGGGAAGGCAATGGTCACGGTTGTACGAGTCGGAAAGCATAAGAAACGATAAGGCATCATCCCGAATCAGGCATCATCCAGCAGAATGGCTCGCAACACCAGGTTCCCCTTTTACACACTCACACCAACCATGCCACACGAAAATGACCCCAACCCGTTTTCCTTATATCGACCAGCACAAATGTTAAGATTGCGATCGCTAAACTTCGAGTATGAATTTTTTACGTATTTTTCTGTTGATCTACGTCACATGACGAAACTTTCCAGGGGGGTAACTTTTTTTCGACCCACCCTAGTATACATGTACAGTTCTTCGAAATTAAATCGTAAGGCTAAGGTTTAAACCACTCATGTATTGTAACATAGTAAGTAAAAACATTGCAAATCTGCACAAGAAGCTATAATTTACTTAAGCTTGACCAATTTAGGTAAATGATAATTCAAAATGTGGCAAAGGAAATTTCTTTTGAAAATAAGGTACGGCACCTCGAACCATGAAGTACTTTCATGCTTGACCGATATTTTATTATTTTTTAATTTATATCCAGAAGATCGTTTCTCTCAAAATTCGCATTTGTGCCAAAAGGTCAGGGCAATTTATTAGGGTATCCAAATCATATCAATTATACTGTGCCACTTATTAATCAAAGTAATCGAAATATCAACAGAGACTGAAAACCGAAAGTAAAAATTTTTGCTAAACTACCTCAACTGCTGATTGTTCGTCTGTGATAAACTAATGGAGCATATCATTGTAATGATTGGGCTCAGTTATGCAATTTATTGCAGACCTTTGCACTTCTTAAAAAAATTAAATAAAAAATTTCATACCTGAAAGCTTCTTAGATCAATTTGGACATAAGATCCAGCTGAGACAAAATAATTTTTTTCTGTTGAATCATCTTGAAACTCAGAGCGCGTACGTTAAATCCATTACGTGAAGAAAGAACAATAACACATTTATTCGTACAATAATAGTAATTTGTTGGCAGTGAAAGAAAAGGGCGGTCCCATGCACCTCCACTTACAATGAATGAAACCTAAAATAATTTATCGCTCTTCATTCCACTTTATGTAATTAAATGATTTAATCATTTCACAAATGTCATGGACGATTGTTACACATCGGTGGGCAGTTGAGTTGGTAACTGAAGTTTATTGGCCCCCGAAGTGAGTGAAAGTGCCTACCGTCTTGGCGGGCGCCAGAAACTGTTCAAAAAAATTTAACTATTAAAAAAGCGGAAACGAAGGTGCAACTACCACCTCTTGTGGGATGTAGCTGCTTTTATTATTTCCTGTCCATTAAGAGCAGCGGGCTCCCAAAGAAATGATCCGTGCTAGTAACGATTAAGATCCTCAAAGCGCAGGTGTGATCCCGGACCCCGGACTCTCTACTCTACGGCATTATAATAACACGGGCATTCATTGCGTGATGAGACAAATACCGTTATATTTCTTTTCAACTGAATAAGCCTCTTGAAAGACGTGAAAGCAATGAACTTGATTTTATTGTGCCTCATTACGAATGAATGGCTGGAACCATACGGCACACCGCACACCGATGCGCGGCACGTATCAAATATTTCTGCACGATAAGTTGCGAGTTATGCGTCACACTCTATCACTTACGGTTAATGTAATTAGACGGCAATTATAATGTTTACCTAATGAGGATACCTGTCAGGCGCCGATCATCTTTTATGCTCATATTTCTCAGTTTGCATAGTATTTATGGTTTTTGTTTATATTTACGAGTACTTTTTGTCTTTCACTAATTCACTTTTTTATTATTTTCTTTAATATTATGTTTGTTATCCGATTTTCTTTTTTAATGATTGTAGTTTTCTGCTTTCTTGTGAATTGAAAATCTGGATGATTAAATTGCACATTAATTTTCTCTAAATACTTAGTATTATTACTGTGCCAATTATTGGCATTTTTAATGCCGCCTTAGACAGCAGATAGATAGCTTATTAAATTGTTTGTACTTTCACACTAGTTTTTACCATGGTGTCTTATTAATGTAAATATTATTATTTATTTACTTATTCGTTTGACTAGTGTGTAGGAGTTGAAAATTGTTATTTTGAAAAGTGAATCTGCCGATTATTCGAGGCTTTATAGCCAGCATGTCAATATAAAATTAATGTTGCAAAACACGTTCGCGGACGCTAAAATTTTCAGCGAGCTACAAAAATAGACAGGCGATGCTTTTAAAAGCTGATTGTGATATCCGAAATTTGACTAGACACTAGGCAGTAGTTATTTAGTAGTAGAATATCACATTTTAATAGTTATATACAATGAATGCTATAGCTTCCATGACGATAGAGATGAAATTGTTCAACGAGGATGACGTGAACGTTATAGCATTCATATACTGAATTTGTTTATATCTTAAAACTTTTGAAATAATTGATTTTCTTGTTTTTATGGATTTCGATTCGAAATAAATTTGGAAATGAAATAAAGCAAGGATTTATGGAAAATTCGAAACCGTTCCGGGAATATAACGTAGACACTCACAGATTTGAAATAGACTCATAAAGCTCTTATATATTAGTTTTCTTATAAAGAAATGTTTCGTGTAAAAGCTTTATAAATAATTTTTCTAAAAGTAATTTTTAATAGTTTATTTATGTTTTACCTTGTTAAGGATTTCTTCTTATATTGCTTTTAAAAGCATTCGCAGAGAGTTCGTCATTGATAGAAATTCTTCCAAATAAGATTGACTTTTTAAATTTTATGTTAGTTTCATTCTGATTATTACCTTACAATAATTTTGTGTTAGTTTATTATATGGTAGGTACAGTGTAAACTATGTTTAATGAAACTTTTTGTAATGCAAAACTTCCTATAACGTACACACTACTTGAGCTTGGTTGGTTTGCCTTATAACCCATACATTGATTAACTCTCTGCAACGAAATTCCCATTCTCTTTAACGAAACAATACGCCATTGTTTAGACGTTGAAAGACATTTATTATCGGTTCATAAAAGGCTCTGACAATATCTTTATAAGTGCCGAAATTTCCAAGAATGACACCTAAGTTCGTAAACAAGTTTGCTTTTTTTTTATTAATTGTAATGTATTTTTGTATATTGTTCAAGTATCACAAATTTTCATTCATAAAATTCTATAGTTTTCTTCATATTCTGTGTAACGAAAACTCTTCTTCGGTTTTTTTGAATTTGCTTATATAGTTAAAGACTTTAGGAAGGACAAAAACATCTGTTAAATTGAAAGAAAGGCAGTCGTAATTAATTAAACTTGAAGAAAGAATTAGTTAATCTCTTAAAGGACACATAATTCATAAAACGTGAAAACTGTCAAACTCGCGAAGTTAAAATAGTCGTCAAGTTTTCTGCAATTATCCAATTTTCTGCGCAATTTTTTTAACTTTTCTTTCCGTAAGAACCTTCTACAAAGTATTAGAAAACTTTAAAAAAAAAATGAATGAAATCGGTAAAGTCGTGGTGACTAAAATGTCTTGATTACAACGAATTAATTTTAGAATATTACCAACATTTCCAAATCCAAGATGGCGGATCCAACATGGCGATTAAAATGTCTCAATTACAACGGATTTTAATGAAAATTAGTACAATGGTTATTCTGAGGCAACTAATTTAGAATATTATCGAGATTTCCAAATACAAAATGGTGACCAACAATTTCTCGATTTCAACGGATTTTAAAGGAAATTAGTAATATTATTATTCTGAGGCCCCTAATTTGAATGTTACCTTTCCAAATTCAAGATGGCGGATCCAACACGGCGACCAAAATGTCTCGATTTGGACGGATTTTAATGAAAATTGGTATAATGATTATTCTGAATCCACTAATTTCAAATATTATTAAATTTTGTAAATCCAAGATGGCGGGTCCAATAGGGAGACCATAATGTCGCGATTTCAACAGATTTTAATGAAAATTAATACAATGATCATTAATATTATCAAAATTTCCCAATCCAAGATGGCGGATCCAATATGGTGATGCAAATTTCTCGACTTCAACGGATTTTCATGAAAATTAGTATGTACGATTTTTTTGGTGCCACTAATTTTGATCATTATCGAATTATAAAAATTTTTAGATCCAAGATGGGCGGACCCAATATATATAAAAAAATTTCTCGATTTCAAGGGTTTTAATGAAATTTGGTACAATAATTGTTTTAATGCCACTAATATTAAATATTATCAGGATTTGGATATTCAAGATGGCGGATCCATAAAGTGGTTTTCGGGTTGAATCAATTTCTAGGATATAACAAACTAGAACATTTGAGAAGTCTTTAATTAGTAAGTATTTACACAACGCCGGGTGAAACCGGGTAATTTTCCAATATTTGTGAAGTGTAAAACGGTTTACTTAATATTAAACAACGTGTAAGGTTGTTAAATAAATTAATTAGGGATATGAAACGGAAACACTGTTTTCTTATATTAATGGTATTATTTGTAGAAACATGCGAAAAGAAAGAACACGATCAAATATTGGTCGACGCACATGGCATAATGAAAATGTACCGGAAAGGGCAGTACAACGTCTGCTGGGCCAGCCAGTATTCACTAAAGAAAACATTTGTATACGTCTTTTAATATAAAAAAAAAAAAAAATTACAGTTCTATACCTTGTCAAAATAATACGCACTTTATGTGGATTAAAAGGCTAATTTCATTTAAAATACAAAAAGAATCGTTTCAATTACATCAAACTTAAAATTAAACTTATTAATATTTAGTGTTAATATGTAGTACTAATATTTAGTGAATAGTGATATTGATGCCCGATATTTTTTTAAACTGGCTCACATCTTCTGGGCATTGATTCTATTAACTTGCGACATTTTTCCACTGGTATCGACTCCAAGCTAACCACAATGGTTATTTAGAATTTATGGAGTACTTATGGAAATCTTAAATGACGTGTGAAGTACAATTATATGGCAGTGCCTATTATTTTGACCACCACTATATATATATATTTTTTAATTAGTATTTAGCATAATAGTTTCGGCCATGGTATAGGTATGTAGTCCCTTAAATAGTTATCTACAAACACCTGTGCCGAACTAAAATTTTAATATCTAAAAAGGTGGTAAAAAGGCCGGTCTAATGAGGATTGTACAAAAAGTGACAGTTATAAGAATATATTTTTTGATATTATTATTACGTATGAAACGTTTTGATTTCAGTCTGTGATTTTTATAAAAAAGAGGTCATATTTTCATTATAATAAATTAAAGATAATAAAACTGATTTGTATTAGAAGGATATTACTTTTGTTCCAGACGTCAATCATAAAAGAAAAAATTTACTTGTTTAGTTAAATCACGATAACTTTAGAAGAATCTGACGAAATTTAAGACTTATATTAATTTAATGAGAAGATAAAGAATTTAAATTTGATTCAATCTTTATTAGGATATGCACAAATGGTCTTTGAATTCAAAATGATACTTTTATATCCGCTTCCCTCACTCAACATTTCAATCTACTTTTATCTATCCTTTTAATAGGAAATATAATTTCTGAAATCATACCACGTTTATATCTTGTGTTAAGTGATTTTGTCCTTATTTTAAAATCCGAGGATTTTGATGGGAAATAGCTTTCTGCCCACTTTGCTGATATATATTACATATGGTATATCTGCTGATTATATATTGCCAATTGTAAAAACTTAATTACTTCTTGTTATTAGTTTATGACTATCAAGAATTTGTGAAGATTTTAAATTTTAGGCGCGATATTTCGACACCTTTTGAATGCATTATGACAGGTTGGGTCCCATACAACATTAATCACTCAGTTTTGATCCTGCGAGGTGCTTTCAAGGAATTACGTTAATTTAAGCGAGCACTAAGCTTACCGCCTTCCTGATTATGTAAGTGTTTTCCAAGCTGAACTTTTGGCAGTCATGAAGGATTGCGACGCTTTAGAAGACATCAGTTATATAGGACAAATTTCCATCCGTACAGATTCCGCCATTAAAAGTCTTGATTCGGCTACTCTTTCATCAAATTGGGTGGAGTAGTGTAGTGAGCGACTGATCAGGTTAGGCGATCGACTGCCTATCAGTCAGTTCATGCTCCCAGTCAAAAGAGGTATGTATCTAAACACTATCTCTAACAATAGGTGAGTAATTTTAGAGCATGTAAGATTTTTAGATTGACGTGGCCTATAATCTGAGTAGAACGCAGGAGTTTTTTCCAGAAAATTTAGCGCTAATTGGATTTCAACCAGGCTGTTGAGTCGCCACATGAACCAACTAACCAACCAAACCTACTTTGAGTGGAAAGACTTGATTTTGAAGAGGGATATAGAAAATAATCTTGGTAAGGAGACTTTAAGCAATCTATTGGCATACTGCTTCTTATTTATTTTACGACCACACCGAAAATAAAATCTTATTCCAAACTTCTTACAGTTTTTTTTATAAAGTAGACATTCCTTTTATTTTTTCATAACTAGGTCAAACGACTTAAGTGAGAGAATTAATCATATTTACGTAAATGTTTGTTTAAAATAATCGAAATTATAGGAGCATTCAACTTCAGGTAAAGTAATGAAAAGTTAAAATGCGAATTTTTTTTCTGAATTAATAGGTCACCTCCTATAAATTTTATGCACTACTCATTATTATGTGTCATATCATGTCTATTATATTTTCAAGTACATTAAAACTGTGCTTCAATCATCAGCAAAATATTGTCGTCTTTCTGTCTAAAACATGTCTCGGCGATTTTAAGACCATGGTTTACAAAAAGTTCTGCGGAATTTTCAAAAAGCTTAAGTTAGGGGACTATATGACAAAATGCATTTGCTTTTATTTTTTCCAGACAAAGAGCACGGAATATGTTAATGGAAGACTAATTTGTCTAAAAGAGCCTTTAGAACGTTTACAGTCAAAAATGCATTTCACAGAATAATAGGAGGATCTCAAAGTGTACTAATTTAATTTTGACTTATTGTTAGAGAAAACAAAACAAATTATGTGAAATTTAAATGCTGAAATATCTTTCAATATCTCCAATGAAAAAAACTACAAGTAATACCCACTTTATACTTATTGTACGCCAAAAACATACGAAAATTATAGAATCGAAATAATGACTCTACGAAATCGGAAAGTTTGTAAATATATTATATAGAATATATGTGTCGCTTCATACAAGACAAGTTGAGTTATTCAATAGCAATAAACTTAATATGTTAAATAACATTTAAAACATTCCGGAAACCAAAAAGCCTGAATTAGTGACGCAGAAAAGCTTTTCTGTATATTATTGATAGATGTTGGTGAAAAGACATAAAATAGTGGTTTTTATACTATTCTTTTATCTTATGTTTCGGAATTTTAAGCTAAACTTCCCTATGACAGCACTTTCTACAGCAGCAATACATCAGAATAATTTCTTCTTGTTTCTCGTTTATTTACCGCTCAGTCACAATTAAAAACATTACCAGGTGTGTCTTTCCCCTACGATTCAGTGAGAAAAACTGGAAAGAATTGCATTTTTACTATAATAAAAGCGAAATCAGTCAATCAGTATTTTTGAACTTAACCACGAACGTCTTTTGCAGTTTATTCTATTGAAAACGCGATATTAATCGCGGTTGGTTGAAATTGTTATAATTTCTCTTTCAGTGGATCTTTGTGGTTGATATTAATATGAATAATAACTGGACCAGAACTATCATGCATGACTGCTGCGATGGTCACTAAAGATAACGATCAGGTATGTGAACAACGAAGGGAGATGCGAAAGCATTTTCTTCTAGAAAGTAAAAGTGGCCACGAAAAGCAATGAAAAGGTGTTGCAAAAATATTGGTTGGTCAAATTTGAATTTAAAGCTTCATCCGTACAGCTTCGCCTCATAAATCGCTCTCTTTTCCTATTGCACTGATCGCTGGATAAGGAAATTATTTAACCAAGAGTTAACCCGGGCGAGAAATGTATGCAACTTGGACCTATTAGACCGTGTTTGTGTGGTCCGGTCTGGTCCACAACATCTGATGGCGTAATCTCAGGAGCCTCATCATAATTGAACCACTCGAAGTGTACTAAATCGTAACCAATTGAAAACAGGTCTGGTGCGAGGTGCTCATATGTTTCGTTGGACCCACAATAGGGGGCAGCGTGGCAGATTTCTCAACGGGCAGTATATCTTGCCTTTTGCATGTAATGTCCATCCGAGTCTCACCGATATTTTTCCTATAATGACGCGTAATGAGGAGCTGTCCGGGCCTCCAAGAAGAAAGTGGAGCAGGCACTTTCCGCTCAATGTTATCATGTCGGGCGGTACTTTTACTTTCGATCCGTTCAAGAAAAACAGGGCCGAAAATGCCAGTAAAAAACAACATCGCACAGTGCAACGAAAGATGTTTAATTGAAACGAAAACAACAAAAGCAACTGCTCGTGCCTTAACTTGTCCAGGGCAGGTAGATTTTGATCGCAAGGAATGTTACGAGCAAACTTGTTTCACCTTTATGGTGCGTGTACAGAACTTTTTACGTAATCGTGCGTCTGCAGCTGATGATGCATTCATCATCAGGCTGATAGGTGGCCTGGGGACATCTTCTCCGTACGGCAACTCATCCGATTTTGCGGAATGTACTGGAAACTTGTTTTTCGTGAGATTTATGGGAAAAAAATCGAACTGCAGAATGATGATATAAATATTATACATGTATGTTGGGCATTTTTAATAAGTTTCAGTCACATGAATCGTGCTAGTGAAGTGGGAATTGATCATGGTAATTTAAAAAATATTCGCACCAAAATGTTATAGCTAATGATTTCAGTTGTAATTTGATAAATACAGCACACAGAGCCCTATCACGCATCCCAAAACGAACTCGAATCGAATACAAATATTCAATACGAAAGTATAACGCCATCACATAACTTGTTCGAATCGAGAGAAATAAAGTGCCAGATGCGAATGTTCGGCTTGGAAGTATATTATTATTATAATATTCTGAATATTCGCTAGAGCTGATCACTCCTTTCCGAAGCGCATTAAAGGGCAGCTGTGAAGCATAACAAAACGTATTCAATGACGAAATTCATGCTAATGCAAGAATTATTAGAAACAACATAATGAAGTCAATGTTTTGAATATTGTTTTTCGATAGACTTAAATAAATTCAGGCTCCTGATTGTTCAAAAACCCATTTAAATAAATTGCAAAGAATCCAAAACAAGATTTTAAAAATGATTTTGGTTCTTTTCCATTCGTCGTCTGCATTGCAGAGACAAAGTCGATCTTATTTCAATTGTAATCTGTAAATTGCACACTAACTTTGTACAAAGTTATCCCAAATCAAGTAATCCTATGATTTTAAACTTGTACTCCTATATTAGGACATCTAACTTTTTTACATTTAAGTGTAATATTTAAAATAGTTTGTAAGATTTAGGAAAGGTTTTTATTGGTCCACTTAAGTTTCCCTTCACATGAGAAATGAAATAAATTAATACTTCTCACTGAACGTTCAATTAAAACCCAGTTTGTAAAGATTCTAATCACTGCATATATTTTTATGAATTCTTGTTGTATATCTTATATTAATTTAATAAACTTAAATGGCAGTTAAATACAAAAATATATTTTTCCATCCCTTGTAATTGCGAACAGATGGGCCTAGGGCATTCATCTCCACAGTTAAATTGTCCCACAAATATATCAAATTGGTTTTATCCTCATCAGATCATATTCATCCCTTAATTCAGCCATAGCCATCTACGAGATATCTCGTAGCTGGCAGTCAATGGGTTTTACGACTAAAACTACCATCCAGTTACTTTAGTTCATTAAATATAGGGGAGACTGGCCTAAAATTAAACACCTTAAGCTAAAGTGCGTATATTTTTTTATTTTTCAGCAAAACGTAAAATATTTTACGATAAAAACTAACATAGACATAAAATACATACAGTGTATAAAAGTAAACATAAAATAAGTCTTTCTTTCCTGTGTAAATTTGACTTCTAAGAAGGCCTCAAAATATCATTTTACCCAAGTACGTGTGGGTAAAATGACATAGTATATAGATTTAGCATCCATATTTGTTTTTTATTTACACACGCCGGAGACAAAGTGTGTAGCTCTTTTAGATAAGCCTGCACATTCATTGTGAGCCCATTTCTTGCACAAGGTGCATTTAATCTACTTTTCACCAGACCTAGATCCGCATCAAAATCTGTATCTTATATAAGTAAAGCCAGGACGAATGATCACGTCGAAGAAAAACTGTGAGTTTTTGGAGTAACTTATATTATAATTGAGTGTTAAGCATAATTGTACGTATATTTATCTGTTTAAAAAAGTGCTACTGAAAAAACAAAGTTAACCGTGTCTATTCATTGATCTTGTGGGTAAATTGAAATAGTATGTCATTTTGCCCTCAAACGTAGTATTTTGTTTTTTTGTAAAAGAAATATTTCCAACGAACAAAAAAATAACACTTACACTCATACAACCCCTACCAGGAACTATAGTCCTCGCTGATGTCATAAGTTCTTCTCAAGCTCTCCCAGCTTTTTTATACCAACACTTTGATTTCTCTGATAATAATATATTATAGATGACTGAAAATAGGTTTTTAACTACTACTACAAAGGGAACTCACTAAAAATTTTACAGCAGCGCTGGTAGATACGTCTGCTTCCATGGATGGACTGCGAAAGACTGAACTAAAGCTAGAACTGCAGATACGTGCAATGTGTCATTTTACCCTAGTATTTCATTTTAGGCCAGTCTCCCCTACCGAAACTCTTAATACTATGGAAGTAAAGTGAATGTCTAAAGTTAATTAACTTTTAAAGAAAATTTCAACCGATTTTTTTATTTTTTATTTTGTCTAAGTTAGAAACAAAATTTACGAAGGCGTATAAATAGTTTTAGATGTTGTTAAAATGCCCCTTCGACTAGGAGTTGGGATTGTCTCAGATAACTCCATTCGAAGAAAAAGAGTAACCTCCCAATTCTACATAAAAAATAACAGCTCTTAACATTTTAATTTTTCTAAAAAGTCCTTTTAAATCAGAAGGAGCTTTATTTACAGAACACTTCACAAATTATAAGAAATCAACGTATTTCGTACATTTCTTAAATGATGCAATAGAATATTTCTGAATATACCATATATCCTTTAAAACTTACACTGAAGGAAAAAATATGGTTTTTATAACTATAATTTTAAAGAACTACACTAGTTGAATTTGATGGTTACAGCAAATATGTTAAATATGTAACTTTTTTGGAGTCACTATAATATAGTTTAGAAAAACAATAATCATGGTTATCACAAGAAAAATTTGTGGTGGAAGGAATAAAATATATTAAGTGGAATACCATATTCATGATCATCATTTTGTCCTATCAAACACAGTTTATGTTTCTCACAAAAATGTATAATAACGATGACTTTAATTATGATTGAGTTGAATAGACCCACATCATTGAAAAGATAATGCCGCATATTTCTATGGTATGAACTTAAGATTTTGCCAAAATAAAAATAAAGGTAAGATGAATATCGATTTCACTTTGTGTTATTTCTCAGTTGTGATAAGCGGTAAATATGAAATTGGGTTGATATTCATCTTATTCTTATTTTGGGAAAATATTAATTTCCTAATATGTAGAAGCTCGTAGAATTTTGTGACATTGTTATACGAGACTTGTGGACACATTCTATTCAATCATTTAAACACATTCTACTCAAACATTTAGAAATTATATTTTCGTAGAGAAAAGATTTTTGTTATCACAATTTTTATATAAATATGTTATTATAACATTATATTATCAAGTGTATAAGTATATAGTACATAATACATATATTACTATAACACTATATACATAAAACGGTATTTGTACATAAACATTTATTCAGTGCAATATTTATCAAAATTTATATTAATTTTTCGGATTCTAGTGAATATAGTAATATATGATATTAATTTCAAATTTATCGATTCCAAAGGAACAGAAAAGTAAATATAATCTTTTTCAACGAAATATGCAAAATAGTGAGAATAACTTGTTCTTAATAGAGAGAGACAAAAATAAAATTGGTCTTTATACTTCAATATGAAGTTTATTTGAGGAAACCTTTTCATCAAAATTAATAAAATCAGTATAAAACATTATAATTGTAAATTCACTCAACTTCACTTGACGTTGTTCGAACTATGAAAAAGCTGCACTACAAGACTATTACCATTGAAAAATGAAGATGGCAATCATTTTAAGATTAGTTTTAACCAGGTAATGTTTTAAACAATCATACAATATCAGCGAGCATTGTAATGGTTTGAGAGAAGAAATTACTTTGGTGTCGGTTCGGTATCATTATAGTTGTTCTTGCAACCATATTATTATGAATAAAATTATAATGATCGGCTAAAAATATTATGATTGCGAGGATTACGTTATAGTTTCCATTAACGCAACGTTTACTATAAAATGTTCGGCGCTATCATAGATTTATAATATTTGCAAATAGTTTAAAATGTAAATATCATGATTTCAGCAAATATGTGATCGTTTTGGTTGGAATTAACATGTTGTGTAGATAAGAGAAGAGAATGAGATTGATTATTGTAAAAAATTATTTGTCATCATAGTAACTATAATTTGTTTTTTGCAAACCATCATCTACCATATTTTTTCTCTCAGTGTAGTACATAGAATATGGTATATAAACAAAAAAAGAGAAAAAAAAATCACTAAAACCTAAATAAGTAATTTTCGTTATGTGAAAAATAAAACGAATTCTCATGAAAGTAATTACGTTTAGTTTATTTTACGCTTGAATCCATGAATAATCTCCATCAATCAAGTCATGCCTTTCATTAATTTTTGGATTATATTTATCGTGTCGACTTTTATTCTCGACTTGTAGTTATAGATATTTTGGGAAAATTTACCATTTCCTTGCATAATACTTGTATTTATTCGAAATTTACATAAAGCGGCTATAAATCGAATTCTACACAGCTGTTTTTTAAGGTAGTCGTGATAGTCAGATCGCAAAAATATATAACTCCTATATACCGAATAAAATTTTACTGAAAAAAAATACTTGCATAACTTCATCATTCATTTTGTTCACGAGTTGATATTTTTTGCGGCAGGTCTATTTGATCTGGGTGAATTGAAAAACTGGGTCATTATGCTAAAAGGTAAACGATTCCCCTAAAGTACCTAGCGCAATCAAATTAGGCTGAATTGCGCAGTACTACGAGACTGCTGTAATTAAATTATTGCTTTCATAACGTGCTTTAGGTTATTTTTGAAGTTTATCCAAGAAGAGAAGAATTATCCGTATATATACATATATATATCCGTATATAATTACCGTGGTAAAGTTTTAAGACAGGAACACTGAGAGCCACTCGTTCGTGAAAAACCGATTTGATCAGTCACTTGATCGCCATTCGAATTTTGTCATTGTCCATTTTGTGGTTACTACCTGTAAAAATTGATTCTCATCGTCGTTCTAATTTTGTTTATTTAATTTTTTTTTCCGAATTTGTTGAATAACAATTTGTTTCATTATTATGCCCTTTGATTTTTTCTATCTTTTGACCACAGACCAGTTTTCCTTTACAAATATACCCCGATTCTGGATAAAAATTAAGAGCTCTTAACCTTCCAATTGCTATCAAAAATAATTTGAAAGGAAGTGATATTCTACTGCATTACTTAATAAGTGTTAGAAATATGCTGATTTCTTATAATGTGTTAATTTTTCCTTCTTTTAAATTAAAGTTACTTTTTGAACAATAAGAAATCTTAACTTTTACGTAGAATCAGGGTGATAGTTTAGGTAAAGTAAAAAGGTTTCACAATAATTCGAAAATTATATTTCTTAAGAATTTCATTTAAAACGCTCAGCATAAATTTTTATCAAAAGGGATTGCAAATGATTGTCAGCTATGACGGCTTTAAAACGCTTGGTATATTTTTATGAACTACCGTTAGATATACTCTATGTAGAATGTCCATTTAGATGTTGCACATCAATAAAAAACTAGTAGCTTGCGGAATATATATATATTTTTAAATCTATGCTTCAATGGTGCGGGTACTGAACGAAACCGTGCGACGAATAATAGTTGCGTCAAAATACTGTGGTTTTATGTACTCTATCTCTTAAGAATTATTGCGTAAAATACTATTGTTTAAAAGATAATATTAGAGTGATTAGAAATAAGTGATTTTTTATTTTATTGATCCCTTTATTTCATTAAAAATATAATAGCTCAAAAAGACTAACCGGCCGTTTTGAAAGACCCACACACGACCGCTTCAAGTTTAAATAAACAAAAATAAAAAAATGAATTTTGATAATTTTCTGTATAATGTTGTTGACGTTAAATAATTCTTAGTAATCCCAAAAAAAATAAACCAAATCGTAAAATCTCAAAATAAGTAGTCTAGAAGTTTTAAAAACCACTTCGAGAAAAATGTTAAATAATATAGTTTCTGTGAAAAACTTTTCTTTTTCCTTTTTTCTTACTATATGCTTAAATTTTTATGAAATGGTACATACATATAACAGAAAAATATATGCAATATGGTACATATTTGTGCAATCGTTATGAAGAAATTATTTTTCTTACCGTATAATTCATCATTCACCACGTTGCATAGTTAAATTTTAAATTTGTTTATGTCGAACATTGACTACCTATTGAAATGTGCAAGATGTTTGCGGAAAATTAAAAAAAAAGAAAATAACGAAAGTGATAATTCATGTGGATATTTGGTGCTCATTCACAAAATTGTCACGTTCTTCGCAGCTATTGTTAACTATTGATATTGCCATTCATCACAAACGTTCAGCAGTAAAAAAATTTGAATCTTAATTTTCTATACCACTTCTTGTAAGAGCTAGATTTAAGCAGAAATCCTCGTCAATTTACTTTCTCCAGAAACACCATTTCATCCAACTCTAATCCATGCCATGGATCTACACGAATTAATTTCGCCCATGCAACGAATGCTGTGATTTCTTTGCGGCATTGCGGTTCAAATTGAGCAAATAACTTAATTAAATGCAAATCAGTGGGCTTTAAGATTCATTGGGACCTAATCCGAGCACGGCATTAGCGATCCAATTCAAAGAATTTGAAACTGAAAACCCTACGCTTTGGAACGCATTTCCTTGTGGTAATTCAATTTAGTTCATTCAATTGATATTGTCTCTTTAAAAAGAGTATTCTCAAAAGAAAAAAAAAAAAAAAAATTTAAAACCTTCACTTAATTATGAAATATTTGACGTTTTTTTACTTTTTTTTCGAAGCAGAAAAAATTGCAATAATTACCGCATCGTGGTATCCGTGCCGCTGTACAAACTCACTATACTTATTTTTGAACACAAACTCCAACTACCACGAATTGATGCACTTTCTTTGAATGCAGGTAGAACTCAGCTACGCGCGCAGGTGTTTACCGAAGTTGTCCCGGGGTAAGATCAAATTGAAGACTCTATTCGAACGGATCAACTAGCCGAGATCAAGCGACAGAGTGAACAACTTTCTACATCAATTTTGAGCTTTATACCACTTTTCTGTCTGCAGTGGATTTGCATTCAAGGGAAAAGTGGAAATCTTTTCCTGCTCTTTACCCATACCGAACTGTTTCGAAGACGGTCTCTCCTTCGGCTCTGGAGAAGACTCTTAAGACGTGTTTCGGCAAGCAGCCGGCGATGCTTCTTGCCGAAGAGGTTGAGGTTTTTCTGTCCGTCCAACTATCTGTCCACCGATGGTGCAAGTGACCACGACGGATCAGTGCAGTCTGGCGGAACCAGAGCCGCGGACGATGAAAGTCTATTGCTCTGAACGTACGAAATTAGGGGTGAATAGTAACACCTTTTTCTTCTCTTCAAATTGGAGGTAATGTATGGACAAAATCTTAAGGTGCGGTACCTGTCTGCGGCTGATGGTTTGTTTTTATGTCTATCGTCGCTTCATCGTCATATCATAAGGTGCGCAAGCATTATAACCTAATACTTTTTGCTATGGGAGTATGCCTTTATAGTGTTGTAATTTATTTTGTTACGAGTCTATGCAAGTGTATTTAATTTTTGACAAAATTTCGTTTGAAGTAAAAGTGAAACAACGTGACAAAATTTGAAAATTTGATCAATTGTTATTGAATGATTTTCATTTGAAACACATATGGTATATATCAGAGAAAAGACCATGCTTTTTTGATTATTATAGAAAATGAAGTAAATAGCCTGTATACTAGGGTGCTTTTTTTTTTGGTGACTATTTTTTGTTTTGCAGTCCCACCTCGAATTTTGTGGGAAATACCTAAACAAAAATTCCCTAAAAATTGGAGCCCTTAGAATTAATATTAAGTGCTCGACCAAGGCGTATAAAGATTTCCCGTATAAAACACACTTAAACTTTGATTTTTTTCTTCAAAACTCTACAGCTCAGAGACATTTTATGGTATAATCTTGGCCCATGATAGAGTTTCTTCAGAATTGGATGCTCTACAAGCGTCCATTGTGGCGTAACCCTAACTTCCACCAGCGAGGTAGTACGGGTCACTAAACCCAATTTTTCCATCAAATTCTCGTTTTTTTGCCCCTATCACTTAAATAACAACACCGTACTGTCGGAAAGCAAGACCAAGACCAAGACTCAATGTGCTAGATCAAGACCAAGACTATGTTAGTCTTGTCTTGATCTTGCGTTTGCTCATCACTAATGGTAAGATTCAGAAAAAACGTGATTTATGAAAAATGCCCCTGCCAATATATTTCTTATTATTCACTCGGAAAAGCTTATTTATACATTTATTTTAAAATATAAAAAGATATTTTGGTATACAAAGGTCAGATAAAGAAACGATTAGCGAAATAAAAAAATTAGACAGTCAAACACAAACAGATTAGAATTTCTAAACCAATCACTTCTTTTTTAATTTAATCACCTTCTTATTAACTCTGCGCAATATTTTTTTATTCAATTTAGGAGTTGGAGATTTCATCCGATCTTCATCGTCGGTGTCATAAATTGTGATTGTCTCAATTTCGGGTTCTACAAGAATACAATCATTGTCCACAAACGTCTTCTTTCTTGATAACTTTTTATTTTTCTCCATAGTACTTATATAATAGAAAATGTTGGTTTATTTTTATGAAAACTATGGAGATTACGAGAAAATAGCGTAAAATTTATTGAAAATAAATTACATGAAAAATGTCAAAATAATGATATCTTGGTAGTTAACTTTGATTCCTAGATTTCCAAAAATTTATTAAAATTTAAAAGTGAGTTTTTGTTTGAACAATTTTCTACACAAAAAAAAAAAACATTATAATTTAATTTAATAACTTCGTTAGCGTGGATATTAAGCTGAAAAAAAAATTATATATATTATAATATACATGTCTTAAGGGGGTAAATACAATTAGAAGGTCGAAAAAATCGGTTTTTTTTTGTTCCTCTAAAAAGTTAAGAAATTTCCCGTAGAATACGCTCCAAAAAGTTTCAGGTCGCAAATCGAACTCCTTATATATTTTTTCTTCATTTTCCGAGAACGCTTTGTTCAGCGCATAGAAGGTGTTCAAAACTTTAAACTCGTTTTTCTCAAAACAACATTTTTAAAATTTGCAACCACGATTACTCGAAAACTACTTGTCCAATTTAGCTGAAATTTTTAGGGTTTCTTCGTTATACCTTAGGCTTGTCTGTAAGCCTAATTGTTTTGGAATGTTTTGTTGCAAAATTGGATTATTAATGCAAAAATGGCTGAAAAAATAGTGAAAATTATCGATTTTTTACAAAAACCTTTACCAAACGCAGAATTATTTTTTTTTTTTTAATTTTTGAGGCTTACCGACAAATTACATGTATATTTAAGCCACATGTTTTTTATGGGCTGTTACAGATCAATAACACGACGTCCAGAGTGGTTGCAGTTAGTTTTGAAGGTCAACTTCACGCCAGCGTACAGCCGCCATTTTGTTTTCAAAAATTTTTTTTTACATTCCTCATTTATACCTTAACAAGTGTACAAAGTTTTATAATGATTGCATTAAACCTTCTTTGTGAAAAAAAAATGTTTTTTAATGCGTAATTTTTGCTCGTGTAATTGTATTTACCCCCTTAAAGCGAGTAAAATTAATAACATCGGTAAAACTACAGTCGAAAAGAATAAAAGAGAACGAAATCTGCATACACACATTTGGAGGGCAAGACTTGAGGACATGATGCAGATAGAGTTTCTAATATCAAAATGAAAATTTTTGCGTTCTATACATTCTGCACGGGTTAGATTGTGATTAGAAAAAAATATAGATTATTTTTAAATTATTAGCATTTAAATATTTTGGAGGATAAATAGAAAATAACAATTTTCAAATTTTCGAGCACCAATTTCCAGTTTCATTTTCTTTTTGTTCAGGCAATTCGGTTACAATAAATAAAAATATGTGCATAACAAGACAGCAAAAAGATTGATCTAATCGTTATTTGAACTTACTTCATCAAAAATCAACAAATATAATATAAAAATTTTAAATTGTCCAACATATTTCGTAATTTATTTATTCACATTTTTTATAATAAAGTAATGGCAAACAAATAAAAAACATTTTTTTGGTACCTGTTAATAAATAAATTGAAAACAATAAATAGTTGAAACTTATATTAAATGATTACTGACTGTTGCACGTTTATCAGCAAAAAAATGCATCTTAAATTATCACAGTTTTAGACACTAATAACGAGGAGGAGGAGGAGGTTGATTTGAACTGTCAATTGTCTGATTCACAACTCTTCGTATATCTTCTTCCATGACTTCCTCATATGTTGGAAGATCTTTGTCAATTTTTCTATCAGGTGGTGGCTGATTTCCTCTTTCGCCTCTTTCTACGCTGCCTTCGATTGTATGTGGTGGTCCTGAAAGGCAAAATAAATGAATAAATAAATATATATGTATGTGTATATATAAGATTGTGAAAATTGATCACTTAAAAGTTGCTGCAAAACAATAAATTAATTCTTATTAGGTACAAAATAGGAAAGGATAACATCATTTACGAAAGAATGAATGTTATGGGTTTTATTGCATTGGTACATTTGAAACTTTATATACCAATTTTTTATGAGATTTTAAACTTAGTGAAACTTTCTTATTTCTCCGTAGATGGAAGTTGTGCCGTGTTTTGTGAAGTTTCCTGATCAATCAAGTTTCTGGTATGTTTTTTCTTTATCTTTACGCCCTGGGTTGAAAAGAGATAACAGCTCTTATCGAGACGGTTTGGATTCTATTAATACTATTTCACGTTTATTCATCAACATAGAATTTTATTGATTTAAAAGACTACTTGTTAGATTAACAGTGTCCTCTTCGGCTCAGCAGCCCGGACCCTTTTGAAACTAGTTCAGAGGTCCCTCAAGGTAGTCATTGAGGTCCACTGATCTTTACTCTGGCTAAAAACGATGTTCAGTGCATCATCAAACACTCGGACCTTTCCCTTTACGCCAATGATCTGAAGATCTCCAAACAAATTTCCACCGCGGTTGGCTCCCCACTTTTACAAGAAGATATGGATTCTTTTTGCATATGTAGCCGTAAAAACTTCTTTTAGAATTAAACGTCTTATAATGCCGATCAGTTATCTATTCAAACAAATGTCTGCTTCCCTCCTCTAGAGTTTGTCTATTATGTGGTAAGCATATCCCTTCAGTTGTATCCTTTCGTGATTTTGGCGGCATCTGCGATAGCGAACTTAACTATCGTTCTCACACCAACAACTTCACTTAACAATTCTATATATATATGTATGTACAATATAGAATTTTTACTTTATTTTTAATATTTACTTCGCGCTTGGTGATATTTTCTTTAAGATAATTGTAATAAGTTACAGGAATAAATACTATAGTACTATATCGTAGTTGGTGATACTCGGCAGTCAGCCATAGTAATTATTAGGGTACCTTTACCGGGAGAATGTATATTAAATTTGTGATATGAACAGTTCTCTGTATACAATGTAGCATGGAATATAAATTTAGTATAGTCACCTACTCCTGGTGAGCCTTCCCAAACGCCCTCTACCAACGTTTATTGTACTACATTGAATTGGTACCAAATATATTTTTTAAGTGATGTTTTATTTCTATCATTTTGTATGATGCATTTTAGTTGTGTCTTGTATGAGTTACCCATCATTAAAATTACATCGATATTGGCATATATTTGCAACATCTGATTCATCTCATCCACCTTCCCTTATGCATAGAAGCAGGCAAAAATTAGTCCAGTTCCCAAGGGTAAAAATCCAGTGAGCCTCGAATTTCACACTCAGATCAGTATTTTGCCTTTCTATCTAAGGTTATTGAAAAAAAAAATGTTGCAGCAGATTTCCACTTATTTATATAGCAGTAGATTCCTACATCCTGCAGCTGTACTACATAGTGCTCTTCTTAAACTTATTGATCAATTTTCTCAGGCCTTTGATAAAGATGATCTGAATTACTGAATTAATGTTGGACTTCTTCACAGCTTTTGATTCGTTCAATCACAAGCTCTTATGAAAAAAATTAATCGCAAAATTTAGCTTTTCCAAACAGACAAATAATTTGGTGCTTAATTATCTTAGTGGGAGGACTAAAGCAGTGTTTTCGAATGAGAAAATGTCCTCTTTCTTGCCTGTGGCTGGTCTTCCCCAATGCTTAAGTTTAGGCCCCTTACTCTTTTGCATGTTCGTCAATGACTTATTTGATTGCATTTTACATTGTGAAATGCATCTACTACATACAGTGCTGTGCAAAACATTTGCAACTAAAATCATAGTTTATTACAGATCATTATAAAATTTCCTAAACCACTGATACCAAATAAAGTTTTACAGTGCATTATTTTTTATTATGTCTAGTTTCCAGATATAACAATAGCAGAATGTAATATCCCATAATAAGGGAGCAATATCCAGTTTTTTATTCAACGTAACAATTTTGCCTGTGCAAAACATTTGCAACTTTATAAATCAACAAATACTTTTCTCGGAATAAATGAGAATTGGCAGTACTTTGTTAGTTATCTGTTATTTTCTATTCCATGTATAGTTAATAAAAAATAATAATAATAATTTTCTATTCCGATCCAACTACTGCAGGGCATATAATCCAGTCTGTCGGTCAGGTCCATGCGCGGAAGTGTATTATTAAAATATTTGTTTTCCTTTAAACGCAATTAAACTAAAAATTCGTAAAATGGGAGTAATTAATTTTACAACGAAATAAAAAACCGAATAAAATAGCTAAATCCACCATATCCAGAATTATAAGCAGTTTTAAAAAGACTGGTAGTATTGAAAATATTCATAAAAGGTGGTAGACCAAGGAAAACGACAAAGGCTGAGGATCGTAGAATTCAAATTTTAAGTAAATCTCGGCCTTTCCTCAGTTCAAGGTACTTAGGTAAAAAACGAATAAAACCTGGATGTGGATCCTTCGACAGTAAGAAGAGGAGCCATAGAAATTGATCTTAAGACTTACAGGCCAGCGAAAAAGCCACTACTTTCCGAAAAAAATGGCTGAGCTCGACTTGTCTTTGCTCAAAGTCATTTAGAATGGCCCCTAGAAAAAAGGAGAACTGTCCTTTTTTCGGATGAGTGTTTAACTTTAAGTTTAACTTAGTGGGGCTAGATGGAGGGCAAAAAGTAGGACGACCGACGAACAAACGACTAAATCCGCGATAAACTGTGGTAACTGTGAAGCATGGAAGTGGTAATACAATGGTCTGGCGGTGTTTATCAGCTCAGGGCGTCGCACAGTGGGGAAAAAGTGAGGTTTTTCATTCAAACGCACTTTCTGAAGTCAATTTATATCGAATCAAGCCTTTTTTTTTTAAAAATATTCGTCAGAAAATTTCCTATCGATTCCTCTGGCTCGATTTTCAAGTTAAAAGCTTATTTTTTAGTTATATCGCATATAACCTCAAAAAAAGGACCCCGCAAATTTCT
Organism: Dysmachus trigonus; assembly: GCA_949715965.1. Taxonomy (NCBI): domain Eukaryota; kingdom Metazoa; phylum Arthropoda; class Insecta; order Diptera; family Asilidae; genus Dysmachus; species Dysmachus trigonus. The sequence goes on along the minus strand of OX454319.1, from coordinate 48,615,687 downwards.
TATGGAAAATGGGTTTCACTGAATTTTCTTCAAACTTAGCATAGTGATAGTTTTCAACGTGCTGATCAAAAGTCTCAATGGGCACGAAGTCATCCTATGATTAGTTGCGGAGATATAGAGGGGTGAAGCGTGAGACATTTGCTGTACACTCAAGTAATAAAAAAATTTCGCGATTTTTTTACACGAAAACGATCAACTTTACAAGAAAATTCTATATAACAGAAAATACTTTAAATGAGCCAAAGAACACGCGTGATTTTTTTCAGAATTTTTTCGACTATTTTTGGTTTTTTGGATTTGGTCAATTTTTGAAAAATCCAAAAATAGTCGAAAAAATTCTGAAAAAATTCACGCGTGTTCTTTGGCTCATTTAAGGTATTTTCTGTTATATAGAATTTTCTTGTAAAGTTGATCGTTTTCGTGTAAAAAAATCGCGAAATTTTTTTATTACTTGGGTGTACAGCAAATGTCTCACGCTTCACCCCTCTATATCTCCGCAACTAATCATAGGATGACTTCGTGCCCATTGAGACTTTTGATCAGCACGTTGAAAACTATCACTATGCTAAGTTTGAAGAAAATTCAGTGAAACCCATTTTCCATAAGAAATTTGCGGGGTCCTTTTTTTGAGGTTATATGCGATATAACTAAAAAATAAGCTTTTAACTTGAAAATCGAGCCAGAGGAATCGATAGGAAATTTTCTGACGAATATTTAAAAAAAAAAAAAGGCTTGATTCGATATAAATTGACTTCAGAAAGTGCGTTTGAATGAAAAACCTCACTTTTTCCCCACTGTGCGTCGGACCTCTTTATGAAATACCACGGATAATGAAAGCGGAGGACTACAAAAACATTATGGAAAATGTTATGCTTCCTTACGCAGAGGAAGAAATGCCCCTGCGCTGGCGCTTCGAACAGGACAATGATCCCAAGCACACCTCTAGACTTCTTCAGGCTTGGTTTTCGCAGCAAAACATTGAAGTTTTGAAATGGCTCGCACAGTCCGCAGATCTCAACCCCATAGAAAAGCTATGGCAACTGGCTAAGAAGAATATGAGGGGTAAATTTTACAACAACTGTGACGAACTCTTTAATGGTATAAAAAAGGCTTGGAATGATATAATTTCTTTACATATTGAGTCACTATTTAATTCTATGCCAAGAAGATGTGCACCAGTTATTGTAAATAAAGGATATTCAACCAAATATTAATGATAATATATATTTAAAGTTGCCAACATTGTATTTGTCAAGGAGTTGCAAATGTTTTGCACAGTCAGTTTTGTATCTTACAAGGAGACTTTACGTGGTCGTCATAATCGAGTTCGCTCAAATTTATAGCACATGTAGGGCTTGGAAACAAATGAAAGTACCCGAAGTGGGAACTCCAGATGGCCAAGCGTTTACAAAATAATAGTATACAAAAATTTTCACGCAGCTCTAAATCCCATTCATTGTATGTAGTACATTCCCAAAGTGACGGCTGGTGCAGTGTAGAGTATCTCAGCTTGGAATTCAGAGGTTACGGTTTCGAATCCCAGCGTAGGGGTGCTTCTTTTCGGATTTTTCCCAATTTTTATAAGATTCGAGCCCGCAATCAAGTGAAGTGATTAATTTTTTTTTGAGACGAAAACAATTTGACTGAAACTAAATTTCCAAATAAAATTAAACAAATACCTATTTCACAATTAAATTTTGAAGGTCCCTCCCGGCGGCCATACACGAACATTAGTCATTCCCTTTAAAAAAGAATAAAAGTATTAATTTGAATGTACAGTCTTTTGGTATTCGCTTTAATTACAATCCTTTGCTGAAAAGTCCGCAATCCCAATTTTCACTTCACTTGATTGCGGGCTCGAATCTTATAAAAATTGGGAAAAATCCGAAAAGAAGCATCCCCACGTTGGGATTCGAACCCGTGACCTCTGAATTCCAAGCTGAGGTACTCACCACTGCACCAGCTGCCGCTTTGGGAATGTACTACAATGAATGGGATTTAGAGCCGCGTAAAATTTTTTGTATACTATTATTTTGTAAACGCGCGGCCATCTGGAGTTCCCACTTCGGGTACTTTCATTTGTTGTCAAGCCCTACATGTGCTATAAATTTGAGCGAAATCGATCATGACGACCACGTAAAGTCTCCTTGTTAGTATGAAAAAACGAATAGTTCCACTTTTTTATTGTATAGTTACCTTTAGTTTTTTAATATTCTTAAATTAGATATAATAAAGAATAAAATCCTGCTTTTTTGTTTTTAAGAATTTAAGGTTTGTTGTAGTAAGACATAGAAAATTGGGGTTTTAGTTGCAAATGTTTTGCACAGCACTGTATGCGGATGATTCTGTTTCTATTTCTGCCCAGAAATGGAAAGACTGTGACCTTGACCATGACCTCGAAGGTCATATCAGGGTCAAGATGGTTCTTTAAAGGGGAACGTAAAATTTTCCGTACTTTCCATTTCCGTGGACAAAAATATGGTTTCCACTTCAAAAAACCACCATGACATTGATGTGACCTTCGAGGTCATGGTCAAGGTCATGACCAAGATCAAGGTTGTGGTCAAGGTCACATTCGGACGTAAAACTTCCACTCTTTCCAAATCCGCAGTAACATTGCAGGTTCCCTTTTAAAGAGCTATCTGACCTTAATATGACCTTCGAGGTCATGGTTAAGATCATAGTCGGACGTAAAATTTTCCGCTCTTTCCATTTCCGTGGTCAAAAATATGGGTTCCAATTTAAAAAAGTTACCTTAACCTGGAAATGACGTTCAAGGCCATGGTCGAGGTCAAATCTACGGCCACCATTGAATAGCCAGGGAAAATTCCTAAAACTTTTGTCTAAAACTTTTTTCTCCAAAATGCATTCCTCGAAAGTTATTTAGCCCTTTCCATACTTTTGGATCACCCTGTATAGTTAGGTTAACTTTATCTATTGAATTTAAATTAATTTTGAATTTTTGCTTTTTGTTTGTTGTTTTCTTTTTCTTTATTGGACGCTTTCGACACCTCTTCACTTCTAGCGCCCTATCCTAACGTCGCTACTGCAGACATACTATATATTACAGATGCGCTAAAATATAAAAGCGGCATTACATCACATTTTTTTTGAGAGATATTTCAAAGCTGGAGATAAGAATAATCAACCCTATGATAATTTTATCATTCTCAAGAATTTACGTATGTGATCACTATTCACTATTTTATTTATAAAATCTGTAGGAGAGTATGTACTGCATGAGATCTATATGCACTATACGCACATAAATAAGGCACATATTTATAAAGAATTACTCACTTCCAACATTGAGTGTTATTGTTTGAAGAACTCTTCCCTGTACCCGGCGTTCTCGCTCTCTACGTTCTGTGAGCGAGTCAAAATATTTGCAGCATCTTCTTATGTGCATCTGAAATAAAAATCTAAGATACAGCATTTTCTGTCACATATGAAGATTTCTGCGATGGAAATGCACACATTTAAAATGAACCGATAATAACTGATTAAAAGGCAGTAAAAGTTATCTGCTGACTACTTTCCAACTCAACACGCACTTATTAGTTCACTCGCTAATTTATTGCAAAAACATTTCCGTAAATTTAATATTTTTGACACTGAAGATAAGCGCATGAGTGTATCACGCTAAGGTGATAAGGGCGACACTTTACATTACATTATATTAAATTATATTACATCACATACGACATACGAGTTGCACGTGTTTAAAGGGCATCAAACTGACTCCTACATCATGAATTCACTATAAACAACATGAATTCCTACGCATGAATTAACTATAAACAACACTTTTTTCATACTAGAACGAATGACGGAATACACGAAATATTTGGGCGTTGTTTACAACTGCGAAAAAAGCTGCGCCGATAAGATAAATTGCGAAATTGCTTAAATCTGTGGTTAGGGAATGTTTGAAAAAACTTAAAACGAACTTACTCCCCAAAGAATAATTAAAATAATAATCACAATAATCCAAAATAAATTTAAGGCGTTCATTTGAAATGTCTAAAACAATCCGACAGGTAGATCGTGAACACGAACGCAGGTGTCTCTACTAAATGCACTTCTCAGGGTGAGTAAAGAGGTAAGATTCTGAACTGAGCGAATTTTATAATTTTTTTCCATATCTGCTGAATTGCTCGGTTGGCGGAGTTAATCGATTTACAATTGATGCGATAAGATATCAGGGCGGAAGAGGTTATTTTGCACTTTTATATTTTATGATTCATTTAAATATCTGCTCTAGAACGTGTTGTCTTTCAGACTAATTTATTTATATTTTGGGGACATTGGGGGCACGATTTACATAGTATTTTCAGACATTTTGGTCGGTTATCTTTTGGGGGAAAGCTTCTATATGCGAAGAATATATACGTCACTTCTCTCGGTACTTTTCAGATTGGAAGTATACAATTGTGTCTGAGAACATAGTTCGAGTGTAAGCAAAGTAAGAAATAATATGAGCGAATGCAGGGTTAATATGTTATAGTTTTATTCCTTTAATTTTTCACTTAAGTTTCTGTATTATTAGAATAGCCCGGAGTCGAAACTATCATTTTGAATTTAAGACTCCATTGAGATTAGAGTTTATGAGTTATGAGGAAAAGAATTTACCTGATGTTACACGATCTATTTGGCTTTTCCATAGCGCTTATTATTATTTTTATATATTACAGGGTGTCCAATAGGAAATTGCGAAAACTAATGGGTCACAATTTTTTAACAAATGGAGAGATCGGTAAAATGTAAATACTTTTTAATAAAGGAAAGTCGTCATTTCTATTTCATGTCCATTTTATTATAAAACAATTAAATATATATATTAATTTAATACAAAACAATTAATTTAAAAGTAAGTAGTGAAGAACGTTAGTTACTAATAATATATATTTTCGATATTTTAACCATCTAATTTGCCACAAATATCCATATGCTTTCTAAAACTATTAAAAACATGTTCTAACGTTTCATTTGAAATGCCATTGACGATCTTCCCAATGTCTTTAATAAAATCCTCAACTGTTTTTTGGTTATTTTCATAGCAGAGATCTTTAATGTAGCCCCATAAAAAGAAATCACATTAAGGGGGTATCCCACTCTAGAACGTTCAAAAAATGCATTTTTTTTTTAGTTTTGAAAAATTCTGTGTTCTTTCCTGAATCGTTTAAGCTATCTCTTGCCGCGAAATTTGAAAAGCTCGCGCCGCTACAGGCCATTCCGTGCGCAGCTGCGCTCTCTCCACCACTCTTAACTTTAACTTAAATGCCGTTTTTCTCAAAACACCGTCTTGATGAATGGTGTGCAGCATTCTGAGAAAACCATTCATCCGAAAAATTTCAGATTTTGGTACAAGCTGTGTTAGCTTTGTGTCTATGACCTAAGTGGAGCAAATCAGGCATTTTTATATTTACATAGCTTGTATTCCATATTTTAACAATACAAAATCAACTAAAATATAAAACTTATAGTAGACAAAATGAAAAAAATGAATAACAATTTTTTTTTCAAAATGTGCCACACTCATGCCATAGCCACATATACAGGGTGATCCAAAAGTATGGAAACGGCTAAATAACTTTCGAGGAATGCATTTTGGAGCAAAAAGTTGTAGACAAAAGTTTTAGGAATTTTCCCCAGCTATTCAATGGTGACCTCAGATTTGACCTTGACCATGGCCTTGAAGGTCATTTCAAGGTCAAGTTGACTTTTTTAAATTGGAACCCATATTTTTGAGCATGGAAATGGAAAGAGCGGACAATTTTACGTCCAACTATGACCTTTACCATGACCTCGAAGGTCATATCAAGGTCAAAATGGCTCTTTAAAGAGGAACCTGCATTGTTACTGCGGATTTGCAAAGAGTGGAAGTTTGCGTGCAAATGTGACCTTGACCACAACCTTGACCTTTAACACGACCTTGGCAATGATCTTGAAGGTTATATCAAGGTCAAGGTGGCTTTTTGAAGGGAAACCATGTTTTTGACCACGGAAATGGAAAGAGCGGAAAAGCTAACGTCCAACTATGACCTTGACCATGACCTTGAAGGTCATATCAAGGTCAAGATGGTTCTTTAAAGGGGAACCTGCATTGTTACTACGGATTTGGAAAGAGCAGAAGTTTTTCGCCCGGATGTGACCTTGACCATGACACACTTGACCTTGCCTTAATCGACTTCACCATGGTCGGTCGTTAACTTTTCCGCTCTTTTCATTTCCGTTGTCGTTAACTTTTCTGCTCTTTCCATTTCCGTGGTCAAAAACATGGTTTCCCCTTCAAAAAACCACCTTGACCTTGGTATAACCTTCAAGGTCATTTCCAAAGTCATGTTCAAGGTCAATGTCACATTTGGACGCAAAACTTCCAATCTTTGCAAATCCGCAGTAACAATGCAGGCTCCTTTTTAAAGAGTCATTTTGACCTTGATATGACCTTCGAGGTCATGGTAAAGGTCATAGTTGGACGTAAAATTTTCCGCTCTTTCCATTTCCGTGGTCAAAAATAAGGGTTCCAATTTAAGAAAGTCAACTTGACCTTGAAATGACCTTCAAGGCCATGGTCAAGGTCAAATCTAAGGTCACCATTGAATAGCTGGGGAAAATTGCTAAAACTTTTGTCTACAACTTTTTTCTCCAAAATGCATTCCTCGAAAGTTATTTAGCCGTTTCCATACTTTTGGATCACGCTGTATAACGAGTACTAATGTGCAATCTCATAATTTTCAGATTATTTGTTTGGCTGTTATCGTCCACACCGTTCCTAAGGTATGAGTCCCAGTAGCAGGCCTGTCCTGACCCAACCACTCAATAAAAAAATTTTTTTTTCTCGAAATATTCATTAAAGATCATATAATAAGAGGATTATTATGTTTAACTTTAAATGTTCTGTATTTTCTTGTTCAACTCCCTGAAAAAAACGTTCAATTCAAGGGCCTCTAGAGTGGGATACCCCCTTAAGTGAGATCTGACGACGTGGCTATTCTATTCCTTTTCCCCTAGCAAAGCGTGGGTACCCTAGGCCAATAACTCGATCGCCATAAAATTTATTGATGATACTTCTTGTGTGCGATGAGGTGCTGCTCCGTCTTGAATAAAAAAAAAAAGATTTAACGGTCCTCTCTTTTTCGAATGAGAAAGTATTTGGTCTCTAACATCCCTTTGTACTTCTCTTCGGCGACAGAAGATTCAAAGAAATGCAGGTACCTTTTATGTAGATGGTTCACATTTCAAAAATATATATTATTAGCTGGGTTACCCGGTTTCACCCGGCGATGGTATACGTACTAATTAAACACTTCTCAAACGGTCTAGTTTGTCATATCCTAGAATTTGTTTCAACATGAAAACCTCTATATGGATCCGCCACCTTGAATATCCAAATCTTAATAATATTCAAAATTAGTGGCCTTAAAATAATCATTATACCAATTTTTATTAAAACTCGTTGAAATCGATAAATTTGGGCCCAAAAAAATAGCACTAATTTTCATTAAAAAACTTTGATCACCATACTGGATATGCCATCTTGGATTAAAAATTTTTGTTAATATTCGAAATTAGTGGTATCAGAATAATCATTGTAATCATTTTTATTAAAATCCGTTGAAATTGAGACATTGTGGTCTCCATATTGGACCCGCCATCTCGGATTTACAAATTTTGATAATATTCAAAATTAGCAGCCTCAGAATAATCATTGTACCAATTTTCATTAAAATCCATCGAAATCGAAAAATTTTGGTCGCCATCTTGGATCCGCCATCTTGGATTTGTAAATTTTGGTAATATTCATAATCGGTGACCTCAAAACAATCATTGTACTAATTTTCATTAAAATCCCTTGAAATCGATAAATCTTGGTCGCCATATTGGGTGCGCCATCTTGGATTTGTAAATTTTGATCACTCACCGTTCGGCAGTTACAGGGTGATTCGTAAATCAGGATTTTGCCTTATATGGGAACCGCTCTTTTTTTTATCTTTTTTCTACACATCGCAGCGGCGCCAAACCGATCTCAAAAAATTAATATTTCGAAGGTCTTTCCAAAACGGTCAACACCACCCCCTATCCCCAACCCCTTGGCCACAATCCCCCCTGCAAGTTGAAAAAATTAACTTTTATTTCACGATTTTTCACCTTTCGCCCCACTTTTCTCCAAAATTCATGTTATTAACATATTTATTTTTTTTAAGTTGCCTATCCAAAAAGGTGCAACATGCCCAGGTAGGAAAAGGATACGAAAATTTATTCACAAAAATCCTTTTACAGAATATCATGACAATTCAAATTTTTAAGAAATTAGACTTAAGTTAACTAAAAAATACATTTTGTTCGCTTCAAAACTAATTACAATTAAAACTTATGTCCTACAAAAGCTGTTCAAAATGTTCTCCGCTAGTTTTGATTCATGCAAGTAGCCTTCGTCTTATTTCGCGTTTGAGTTCTATGGTAGCCAGTCTCTCCCGTATTTTCGTGGCTGCAGTCCCAATCTTGGTAACTAATTCTTCTGTGGTGTTGATTGGTCTTGAGTAAACTTCATCTTTCATCATTCCCCATAAGAAAAAGTCCAGTGGAGTAAGGTCCGGTGACCTAGCAGGCCAAGGAATCGGTCCACCTCGTCCAATCCAGCGCTCTGGGTAATGTTCATTCAACCTTGCCCTAACAATGTTCCCAGTATGCGCAGGTGCTCAGTCGTGCTGTAAATAAATTGCGCTTCTGATGGCCAGGGGGATGTCCTCCAACAGATCCGGAAGGGTATTCTCCAAAAAGTCCGAATATAGCTGACTATTCAGCACTTGGGGCAAGATGAAGGGTCCTATCAACTGGTTGCCGATGATGCCAGCCCAGACATTGACACTAAATCTTTGCTGGAAGGACCGACACCTTGTCCTATGTGGGTTCACATCTGACCAGGTGTGGAGGTTGTGGAAGTTTGTGATGCCATCCCGGGTGAATTGCGATTCATCCGTCCACAGAATTCGGTCCAGAAACCTTCTGTTTTCGATGTCAGACTCGAGCAGCCAAGTGCAGAATTGCAATCGTCTTTCGGAATCTCCTTCCTGTAGTGCTTGGACCGGGATATGGTGGTATGCATGTAGTCCCTCTCGGTTCACAACGATCCAAACTCTCCCTGAAGACAATCTTAACCGTCGTGCGACCAGCTTGATGCTTATTTCAGGGCTGTTCCTGACGATGTTGAGGATTTGTTGGTCGGTGTCCGCTGAATCGGCCGATGTTCCTGATCGCGTTTCTGCTCTGTGGGCGGTTACAGTTCCGGTTTCTTTTAACCTTCTGAAAGTCCTTGAAAATACCCTTCTGTCGAGTACACGACGATTCCCGATTCGGGAATCTCCTTTGGTATTCTCGTACGGCCTCACTATCATTTCCGTCTACGAAACCGTACACGTAAATTATATCGGCATACTCTTCAACATTGAATTCTGCCATTTTATCTTAATTTTTTCTATTAAACATCCGTTCTTATCGCTAGCTTCTTCAACTGTGGTCAATGTCCTTTCAAACTTATCCATTTTTATACCATAATTCATAGGAGGTATTAGAAACGGAGCGTCAGGATACTTAGAAGTCAATACTGGATATAATAAACTAATAACGCTATTTAACGAGATTACATTTATTATTTTATTACTGTTTTCGAACTTGCTGTCATAAAAATTGTTTACTTAACGATTTTTTCCATTATGGTGCAATAAAGTAATTAGGTACCTGTGAGGATGTTTTAATTTCAGGACTTTTGCAACCCTTTCTACCTGGGCATGTTGCACCTTTTTGGAAAGGTAATTAGATAGGCAACTTGAAAAAAATAAAAAGTAGGTATGTTAATAACGTGAATTTCGGAGAAAAGTGGGGCGAAAGGTGAAAAATCGTGAAATAAAAGTTAATTTTTTCAACTTGCAGGGGGGATTGTGGCCAAGGGGTTGGGGATAGGGGGTGGTGTTGACCGTTTTGGAAAGGGCTTCGAAATATTAATTTTTTGAGATCGGTTTGGCGCCGCTGCGATGCGTAGAAAAAAGATAAAAAAAAGAGCGGTTCCCATATAAGGCAAAATCCTGATTTACGAATCACCCTGTAACTGCCGAACGGTGCGAGATGACCCCCCCCCCCCCCCCCCCCACCCATACGATTTTTTGCTTGTCCTTTTTGAGTAAAAATATCACCAATTTTCATCATAAAAAAACCGATGGTGATATTTTTACTCAAAAAGGATTAATTATACGAATAAATTTTATATGACAAAAAGTGCTTATAATTAGCCAAGGAACACCGTAGGAATTTTTTTAGAATTTTATCACAGACCATCAGCTTAGTCTAAGCTTTAAGGCAACAAAAATTAATTTGCTGCATAAGACTCGTCATCATTTGGTCCGCTGTTAGTAGAGACATGACAAACAAGCAAGTTCTTTTTTAACACATGCTTACCAACACGGACATCAAACAAATCGGCATTCTTATTTACGCTTAACCTCATGCGGTTAATAGGTTGAAAGAAGCTATAGTTAGTTTTACACAGATCAGTTTGCAGAAGCGGGACATGCCTAAGGTCTCGCTCATTCGCTCTGAACGTGAATCTTGTCTTAAGAGAAAGTGAATTAATATTACCAACTAGAAGTTGGTGTACAAATACAACGTCCGCGATGTCCCGACGTTTTTGCAGAGAATGCATCTCAAGAAGTTTCAAACGGTCCTTGTATGGAGGGAGGATAACTGGATTGCTCCATGGCAATTCTCTAAGGGCGAAACGGACAAATCTCCGTTGGACAGATTCGATGCTGTCTATGTGAACTTGGTAATAGGGAGACCAGACTTGACTTGCATATTCAAGAATTGGCCGGACAAAGGAAGAATAAAGCTGTTTGTACACAGTGACGTTAGAAAATTCACGGGACCATCTTTTAATAAAACCCAGCATAATACTGGCCCTTGTCACCATGGAATTTATATGTTCAACAAAATCCAGTTTACAATCCAGGAAAACGCCTAAATCACGGGCAGAGTGGACTCGCCTAAGAATAACATTCGAAATATTATAATCAAAACTTAGGGGATTGCGGCCTCTACAAAAAGATAAAACTTCACATTTATTAATGTTCAGTTCTAAATCATTGTGAACACACCACGTTTGGAAAGTGTTCAGATCTCTTTGAACGGTGTGGCAGTCGTTAATATTATTTGTATAACGGAAAAGTTTCATGCCATCAGCATAAATCAGAATTTTACATCCTTTGAGCAAATATGTAATGTCGTCAATAGCCAAAATAAATAAGAGCGGGCACAGATGACTACCCTGCGGTACACCTGACGTGGCAAATATTTTTCTGGAAATTTCATGTCGAAAAGTAATCTGATAAGTCCTGCTGGACAGGTATGAGCGTATCCAATTGATAAACAATGGAGAGAAGCCTAGATTTTCTAGTTTGAGTATTATAATCGAATGAGACAGTTTATCAAAAGCCAAATTTTTCGGGACATTTTTGGATTTTTCAAAAATTGGCCAAATCCAAAAAACCAAAAATAGTCCAAAAAATTCTGAAAAAATGTACACGTTTTCCTTGACTAATTATAATCATTTTTTGTCATATACATTTTTTTTGTAAAGTTGATCCTTTTCGTGTAAAAAATTCGCGAAGTTTTTTATTACATTGCTGTACAACCAAACCAAAGCGAAAAAAAAATTCACAACCATGGTTTGAGAAAGTGTAGACATTCGGACCGCGATTTCTGGTGGTTATATGATCATTCAATAGCAGCAACGACAAGATAATCGACGTTGAGACGAAAAATGACCCAAAAAAATCGGCACTTTTTTGAAAAAACCCAAAAAATAATAGGGTTTTTGAAGTTTTTATGCAAAACAAATGCCAGATTCTGAAAGAGCACCCCCAAAAACTCCTTACATACGAATTTGGAGGAAATTCGCCCCAATTTTCTATTCGAATCGTACAATTGAACTTGCGTTCACAAAATCCTCGTTTTGCGCATTAATGGGTTAATATGACCTTCGAGGTCATGGTTAAGATCATAGTCGGACGTAAAATTTTCCGCTCTTTCCATTTCCGTGGTCAAAAATATGGGTTCCAATTTAAAAAAGTCAACTTGACCTTGAAATGACCTTCAAGGCCATGGTCGAGGTCAAATCTACGGCCACCATTGAATAGCCAGGGAAAATTCCTAAAACTTTTGTCTAAAACTTTTTTCTCAAAAATGCATTCCTCGAAAGTTATTTAGCCCTTTCCATACTTTTGGATCACCCTGTATAGTTAGGTTAACTTTATCTATTGAATTTAAATTAATTTTGAATTTTTGCTTTTTGTTTGTTGTTTTATTTTTCTTTATTGGACGCTTACGACACCCCTTCACTTCTAGCGCCCTATCCTAACGCCGCTACTGCAGACATACTATACAGGGTGTTCAGAGGTGGGAGGTCAATACTGAAGGGGGTGAAAGGTCAGACCGAGACAAGCAAAAAATCGTATGGGTGGGGGGGGGGGGGGGCATCTCGCACCGTTTGGCAGTTACAGGGTGATTCGTAAATCAGGATTTTGCCTTATATGGGAACCGCTCTTGTATTTTTGTCTTTTTTTCTACGCATCGCAGCGGCCCCAAACTGATTTAAAAAAATCACTATTTGGAAGCCCTTTCCAAAAAAGTTTACACCACCCCCCTATCCCCAACCCCTTGGCCACAATCCCCCCTGGAAGTTGAAAAAATTAACTTTTATTTCACGATTTTTCACCTTTCGCCCCACTTTTCTCTGAAATTCATGTTATTAACATACCTACTTTTTATTTTTTTTAAGTTGCCTATCTAATTATTTTTTCAAAAAGGTGCAACATGCCCAGGTAGGAAAAGGATACGAAAATTTATTTACAAAAATCCTTTTACAGAATATCATGATAATTCGAATTTTTAAGAAATTATACTTAAGTTAACTAAAAAATACATTTTGTTCGCTTAAAAGCTAATTACAATTAAAACGTTTGTCCTTTAAAAGCTGTTCAAAATGTTCTCCGCTAGTTTCGATGCATGCAAGTAGCCTTCGTTTTATTTCACGTTTGAGGTCTATGGTAGCCAGCATCTCCCTTATTTTCGTGGCTGCAGTCCCAATCCTGGTAACTAAGTCTTGTCTGGTGTTGATTTTTCTTGAGTAAACATCATCTTTCATCATTCCCTATAAGAAAAAGTCCAGTGGAGTAAGGTCCGGTGACCTAGCAGGCCAAGGAATCGGTCCACCTCGTCCAATCCAGCGTTCTGGGTAAAGTTCATTCAACGTTGCCCTAACAATGTTCCCAGTATGCGCAGGTGCTCCGTCGAGCTGTAAATAAATTGCGCTTCTGGTGGCCAGGGGGATGTCCTTCAACAGATCCGGGAGGGTATTCTCCAAAAAGTCCGAATATAGCTGACTATTCAGCACTTGGGGCAAGATGAAGGGTCCTATCAACTGGTTGCCGATGATGCCAGCCCAGACATTGACACTAAATCTTTGCTGGAAGGACCGACACCTGGTCCTATGTGAGTTCACATCTGACCAGGTGTGGAGGTTGTGCAAGTTTGTGATGCCATCCCGGGTGAATTGCGATTCATCCGTCCACAGAATTCGGTATAGAAACCTTCTGTTTTCGATGTCAGACTCGAACAGCCAAGTGCAAATTGCAATCGTCTTTCGGAATCTCCTTCCTGTTGTGCTTGGACCGGGATATGGTGGTATGGATGTAGTCCCTCTCGGTTCACAACGGTCCAAGCTCTCCCTGAAGACAATCCTGACCTTCGTGCGACCTGCCTGATGCTTATTACAGGGCTGTTCCTGACGATGTTGAGGATTTGTTGGTCGGGGTCCGCTGAATCGGCCGATTTTCCTGCTTGCGTTTCTGCTCTGGGGGCGGTTACACTTCCGGTTTCTTTTGACCTTCTGAAAGTCCTTCAAAATACCCTTCTGTCGGGTACACGTCGATTCGGGAATCTCCTTTGGTATTGTCGTAAGGCCTCACTATCATTTCCTTCTACTAAACCGTACCCGTAAATTATATCGGCATACTCGTCAACACTGCATTCTGCCATTTTATCTTAATTTTTTCTATTAAACACCCGGTTTTATCGCTTGCTTCTTCAACTGTGGTCAATGTCCTTTCAAACTTACCCATTTTTATACCATAATTCATAGGAGGTATTAGAAACGGAGCGCCAGGATACTTAAGAGTCAATACTGGATATAATAAACTAATAACGCTATTTAACGAGATTACATTTATTATTTTATTACTGTTTTGCTGAAATAATAAAAATGTACTACCTCTGTTTCCTAAACAAACATTTCCGAACTTGCTGTCATAAAAATTGTTTACTTAACGACTTTTTCCATTATGGTGCAATAAAGTAATTAGGTACCTGTGAGGATGTTTTAATTTCAGCACTTTTGCAACCCTTTTCTACCTGGGCATGTTGCACCTTTTTGGAAAGGTAATTAGATAGGCAACTTAAAAAAAATAAAAAGTAGGTATGTTAATAACATGAATTTCGGAGAAAAGTGGGGCGAAAGGTGAAAAATCGTGAAATAAAAGTTAATTTTTTCAACTTCCAGGGGGGATTGTGGCCAAGGGGTTGGGGATAGGGGGGTGGTGTAAACTTTTTTGGAAAGGGCTTCCAAATAGTGATTTTTTGAAATCAGTTTGAGGCCGCTGCGATGCGTAGAAAAAAAGATAAAAATACAAGAGCGGTTCCCATATAAGGCAAAATCCTGATTTACGAATCACCCTGTAACTGCCAAACGGTGCGAGATGCCCCCCCCCCCCCACCCATACGATTTTTTGCTTGTCTCGGTCTGACCTTTCACCCCCTTCAGTATTGACCTCCCACCTCTGAACACCCTGTATATTACAGATGCGCTAAAATATAAAAGCGGGATTACATCACATTTTTTTGAAAGATATTTCAAAGCTTGAGATAAGAATAATTAATAATTTTATCATTCTCAAGTATTTACGTATGTGATCACTTTGCACTATTTTATTTATAAAATCTGTATAGGTAATGCCAGTACCCACTTAAAGAGGAGAGTATGTACTGCATGAGATCTATATGCACTATACGCACATGAATAAGGCACATATTTATAAAGAATTACTCACTTCCAACATTGAGTGTTATTGTTTGAAGAACTCTTCCCTGCACCCGGCGTTCTCGCTGTCTACGTTCTGTGAGCGAGTCAAAATATTTGCAGCATCTTCTTATGTGGATCTGAAATAAAAATCTAAGATACAGCATTTTCTGTCACATATGAAGATTTCTGCGATGGAAATAAGTTAAATAGATCTTTTAAGGTATGCACACATTTAAAATGAACCGATAACAACTGATTAAAAGGCAGTAAAAGTTATCTGCTGACTACTTTCCAACTCAACACGCACTTATTAGTTCACTCGCTAATTTATTGCAAAAACATTTCCCTAAATTTAATATTTTTGACACTGAAGATAAGCGCATGAGTGTATCACGTTAAGGTGATAAGGGCGACACTTTACATTACATTATATTAAATTATATTACATCACATACGACATACGAGTTGCACGTGTTTAAAGGGCATCAAACTGACTCCTACATCATGAATTCACTATAAACAACATGAATTCCTACGCATGAATTCACTATAAACAACACTTTTTTCATACTAGAACGAATGACGGATTACACGAAATATTTGAGCGTTGTTTACAACTGCGAAAAAAGCTGCGCCGATAAGATAAATTGCGAAATTGCTTAAAACTGTGGTTAGGGAATGTTTGAAAAAACTTAAAACGAACTTACTCCCCAAAGAATAATTAAAATAATAATCACAATAACCCAAAATAAAATTGAGCCGTTCATTTGAAATGTCTAAAACAATCCGACAGGTAGATCGCGAACACGAACGCAGATGTCTCTACTAAATGCACTTCTCAGGGTGAGAACTGTGAACTGTGGTTGTGAACTGAGCGAATTTTATAAGGCATCCATATCTGCTGAATTGCTCGGTTGGCGGGGTTAATCGATTTACAATTGATGCGATAAGATATCAGGGCGGAAGAGGTTATTTTGCACTGTTATATTTTATGATTCATTTAAATATCTGCTCTAGAACGTGTTGTCTTTCAGACTAATTTATTTATATTTTGGGGACATTGGGGGCACGATTTACATAGTATTTTCAGACATTTTGGTCGGTTATCTTTAGGGGAAAGTTTCTATATGCGAAGAATATATTTTTTTATATTTCGAATTATTGCTAATAATATACAGCGTCACTTCTCTCGGTACTTTTCAGATTGGAAGTATAAGATAGTGTCTGAGAACATAGTTCGAGTGTAAGCAAATTTGTAAGAAATAATATGAGCGAATGCAGGGTTAATATGTTACTTACCGGCTACCAGGAAATATTAGTTTTATTCCTTTCATTTTTCACTTAAGTTTCTGTATTATTAGAATAGTCCGGAGTCGACACTATCATTTTGAATTTAAGACTCCATTGAGATTAGAGTTTATGTGTTATGAGAAAAAGAATTTACCTGGTGTTACACGATCTATTTGGCTTTTTTTTATATATTAATAAGTAGAGCATAAATTAAGGTGCAAAACGAGAATTTTGTGTACGCAAGTTTCAATTGCACGATTCGAATAGAAAATTGAGGTGATTTTCTTCCAAAATCCTATATAGGCGGTTTTGGGGATGTTCTTTCCGAATCTGGCATTTGTTTTGCATAAAAGTTTCAAAAACCCAATTATTTTTTTGGTTAAAAAACAAAATGCTGATTTTTTTGGTGTTTTTTCTTTTCAAAGTCGATTATTTTGCCTTTGCTGCCATTGAATGATCATATAACCACCAAAAAAGAGGGGTCTGAATGTCTAAACTTTCTCAAGCCATAGTTTTGAACGGTTTTTTTTTGCTTTGGTTTCTGCATAATGGCCATTTTGTACAGCAATGTAATAAAAAAATTTGCGATTTTTTTATTTATTTATTTATTTATTGGCAGTAAAATACATAATAAATTAGGTATCCGACTTAAAGTAGCGCAGCTCGGGAACTCAGCCCATATGGCGCATCTGACGTTTTTACAGATCAGATTTATTACAGTTTATTCCAAATTAAAAAAAAAAAATACTACTCAATGCTATTGTTGGATTTAGGCTATAATACAATATGTGTGTTATTACTTAATAAATTAAACATTGTTCAATGTGTGTATAATAATAAACAAAAGAAGATTACTGAGAGAAAACATGCTTATAACTAGAATACGAGTTTAACGATAAATATAAACTTTACCCAGGAGGGTGGAAACAGGAAAGGCAAAAGAGTAGTGGTCGGAAAATTAAAGCCTATTTAGGACCTTGATCTTTGTTAAGATTTTCAGCAAATCGTCAGGCGACGCTGGATCAAGGAGATCGTGTAAAGGTGGCAAAGGGCCGCCGTGGGCTCTGATGGTGATAGGACAATCCCTGAGGATATGTTGAATAGTGAGAGGGGCTTGACAAAAGTGGCATCCAGCTCTGGGGCTTCTATTAAAAAAATGACCATGTGATATTAATGTATGACCAGTTCTTGCGCGTAGGATCTGCACTCCTCCAGCTCTGGTTAAATTTATGTTATAAGTTGGGGCTTCAGTCATTTTCCAGTGGGAGGCGAGAAAGGTTTTCTCTTTGCGCCAACACTCTTTAATTTTTTCTAGGAGAATTTTCAGCCGAAATCGATAGTGGAAGGATGAAAAAGGAATTTGCTCGATTGGACGCTATGATGGAAACCTTAATTTGGCGTAATGGTCCGCCCATTCGTTCCCTAGAATCCCAATGTGACCGGGGACCCAGGCAAGAGAAATTTTACTTCCTTTGGAATTTAATAATTCTCGCAGGTATTTCACAAAAGGTTCTTCGCTTCGTCCTCGCTTAGTCCTCGCTGTTATTGCATATTGGATAGCCTTCCAGATAGCGAACATCTCTGCTTCGAAACTGTTGACCTCCAGATGGAGCTTAAATCTTCTTTTGGACAATTGGTGTTGCTGTCGTGGACGGAAGATAACAAGAGCGGCTGATGCATGGCTGTCGTAGACAGATCCGTTAGTGTAAATTTGTAAACATTGATGAAATTTTTCCGTAAGTAGTTTATGATGAGAAAGCAGTTCCTCTCTGGAGGTTTCTTTTTTGTTCCCCTTGCCCAGAAAAAATCTCACACCGCAGGGATTGTCCTGCCAACGGCCTAAAGACGGAATTACTAAGGAGTTTGGAAGGGGGGTAAGATTACTTAAACTTAAGAAAAAACCTAAAGCTAATTTCAAGGATGATGTCGTCCTGGGTTGAGTGGTGATCTGGTCAAGTTAGATAAGCGAATTGTGATGTGGCCTGTCCAAGTCAAACCAGTTCCTGGCTATCATTTTTATTCGAGCCTTTTCGGCTCTGTTTTGAGGTGGGTGGCAGCCGCTCTCCACCCATAATGACCGTCTGGGGGTAGACCTCAGGGCACCCGTGGCTGAGCGAAGAATTTTGTTGATAGTTGTTTGTAGCTTGAGGAGGTTGCTAGCGGGAGTTGAGGAATATAGGATTATGCCAAAATTAGTGAGGCCTTCCAGCAGGACCCTGGCAATTTTAATTTTTGAATGGATTGGAGCGCCCCGTTTTCCGGAAGCCACAGCTCTGATCAGGTTATTGATTTTCAAAAGTTTGTTGGATATCTCGCCGCAGTGTCGGTTCCATTTAAGGTTTTTGGAGAAGAAAATACCCAGAATTTTTTGAGACTTGGAGATTTGAATTTGGTAGTCGGCAACTTCTATGATTTCAGGAAGTGGGTTCCGTTTTCTTGAAAAGATAATGGCTTTGGCCTTAGACATCGGCACGATGGCGCCTGTTTTGTAGGTCCAGATGTTGATGCGGGAAACGGCCTGTCGCAGTACGTCCGTGGGGTGGTCGTGGTCAGTAGTAAGTATAATGTTGTCGGCGTATGCGTAAGTCTTTAGCTTCCTGATTCCCTTTAAATTAGCAATCAAAGTGGCTAAATACACATTGAAAAGAGCCGGAGATAATGGGGATCCCTGTGGTAGGGCATTATCGATGTTTCTTTTTCCAGACAGAACCCCGTTAGTCCTAACCTGCAACACTCTATAACGCAAAAAGTGAAAAATTAATTTTGTGGACATTTCGTCAAAACCCCAGGCGGACAACTGGTCCGTAATAACGTCCCGGCGCACCCGGTCGTAGGCTTTTTCTATATCAACCTCAAGTAAGTAAATGGATTTGTGTCGGCCAAAGGAAAGCATTAAATCATTTTCTAATTCCAGGAGAAGAGAGGAAGTTCCCCGATATCTCCTGAAGCCGTGAATTTCATCAGGGAGTAACCGCTCCAAGATTTTGGCTAGTCTTCGAGCAAGAATTTTTTCCAGCAGGCGAGATAGACAAGAAATTAAAGAGATTGGCGGAAGGTCCTTAGGGGAAATGAAATCTCTGACCTGTGCATTCTTTTTTCTAATAGGAACGAGAATAGCGTTCTTCCAGGCATGAGGAAAGAGTCCGGAATTTAAAATTGCATTGAAAAGAGCACATAGTCTTTGCTTAAAAGAAAGGGGGGCATTTTTGATCATTGCGTAGGAGACTCGATCATGCCCAGGAGCTGAGCCTTTGCAATTGCTCATAGCAGAAGCTAACTTAGTAAGCGAGATGAGTTGCACGAAGGAAGATTTAATATTAGTCGAAGGTGAGAAAGTCCAGTTGTTTCTTTTTTGAATTAGGTCAGGCCTAAAGGATGAGTCACCGGAATAAGATGACCAAGCCAGGGACAGCTGGTCTGCAATCTGAACCGGGTCATTGTACGTGGTAGAATCAACGACTAGATTAGGAATTAAATTGCTCGTCTTATTACCTGCAATCCGCCTAACTTTTTTCCATACATCCGATAGATTTGAATTTGGGTCAATGCTTTGGGCGAAATTAACCCAAGACAATCTTTTGGCCTCTTTCGTGCATTTTTTGACTACAGCTGAGCTCCTACGGTATTCGATAAAATTTGTAAGGCTAGGTCTTCTTTGAAAATTTTTTCAAGCTCTATTTTTTCGCCTAATCTTACCAAGAATTTCAGAATAGGCTGAGGGAATACTTGAAGAGGCCGCTGCTCGAATGACTCTTGTCAATTGAGCCGCCTCTTTATTAATATTAGTCGATGGGCATCGGCTAGCCAATTCCTCACCAGCTGTCTTTGCAAAGCTAACCCAATCAGCTCTACTCTCAATGAATCTTGGAACAGGAAAATTTTTGGCCGAACGAAAATTCAGTTTAATAATTATGGGAAAGTGGTCGCTTCCTTCAGTTTTATCATGCGTTAACCAAGTTATTTCAGGTGTCATGTCAGGAGGGGCTATGGAGAGATCAATGTGCGAGAAGGAACCAGCACCAGAGAGGAAAGTAGGCTCGCCGGAATTAAGAACGCACAGCTGTGCATTCTCGATCCAGCTTACCACCTGCCTCCCCCTGCGGTCCGAGCGAGCAGATCCCCACAGGGGATTGTGGGCGTTAAAATCGCCACAGAAGATCGTGTTTGGGGGAAGAGTCTGGGACAACTCGACCAACTCAGCTGTAGTAATATCCCGAGAATTCTCCAAGTAAATTGAAGCGATGGTACACCTTCGAGAAGACCCCACCGAAACGGCGCAAGCCATAAAATTAACGTTAAGTTCAATATCCACAGCTGGAATGGAGTTGTGGACCAATATGGCCACACCTCCACGCCTAGACTCCCTGGAAGAGTTTGTACCAAAGTAGTTGAAACAACCCAACCGCTCTGGCTGCTCCTCCAAGAGGACATTTGTTTCTTGTAGAGCTATAATTTTAGGTTTATATTGTAAAATTAAATTATCTAGATCACAGCGATTATTAAAGAGACCTCTAATATTCCACTGTAGTATATTGAAAGATAAATTCTCATTAGATGATGAATCATCCATGTTTTTTATTAAATTTAACTTCAGCTCATTGTTCCCCTTCCGAGGATAGAGAAGTAAATTCAATGTCTAAAGAGGATGAAGAGGAAAAAAGATTGGGATTATTATACTTATTAGGCTTTTGTTTTTTTTTATTGTTAAGCGTTGATGTTCCCGATTTTTCTTTATTTTTCTTGCGGCTTGGCAGTGCTATGGTACTTGAAATTTCAGATTTCAAGATTTTTTGCAGCGGATGTAGATGGCGTGGAAGTTATTAAAGTCACAGGAGAAGCACTGAGATCATCAGTATTTTTGACGTTTTCTAATGTCAACTCTTTGTTCACAATTGAAGTATTTTTTTTAATTCCTGAACTATTTACTAGAGATTGCTATTTTAGATTCTGCACAGGAGTGGAATCAACCGAGTTAGATTTACCGATACCCCGCTCTGCCTGATGGTCAGGCTGAGGCATAAAATTGAAGGGTGAACCCTTTGCAGAGGCTTTTTTAAAACCTGGAGGAGTTGGTTTAGATTGAGAAATTTTAGGAAGAGGAATAGCTGCTTGGGATGGAGCATTTTGCACTGCAGGCGTGCCGGAGCTAATCGATTGTGCGTAGGTTGGGCCTTCCCTGGCTTTCACGTTTGCCCAATATTCTTTTCGCGCTTCAAACATCGTACACTTTTTGTTTGTTTTAATTTTTAAAATATCTTTTTGTTTCAGAAATTCCGGGCAGTTCCTATTATTGGATTCATGGGAATCCACATTGCAGTTTACGCAAAATTTGCGAGTGCATGTTGTTGGTTCATGAGGCATATCCAAGCCACATGTTCCACACGTTTCCCCAGCCTCTTTACACCATTTTGCAGTGTGCCCCAACTTCTGGCATTTCCTACACCTCATTGGGGACGGATAATATTCCCTTATAGGGATGAGTTGCCATGGGCCTTTGATTTCTTTTGGCAATCTGTATGCGTCGAAAGTCAGAATTAATAACCCTGTTGGAATTCTTTTATTAGGAGCTAAAGGATCAAATTTTTTTTCAAATTCAAATTATTTATTTGGCGACTAAATTTTACATTCAATTTACATGACAATCACTCGCTTAAGACTAGGATGACATTTGAGTTTATGACTTTCCATACATATTTAGCCTAGGCGGCATACCATTATACAAGACTTTTCATTTATACATATCTTTCTAATTTGTTGCTTCGCAGTTGCGCCACGTGCGAATTCGTATACTATATTTCTTATATGTAAGTGTAATAAATAGAAACTATAAGGTAATTCAAGTGGTATAGGTACATAAATAAAATAAATTCGTTGAATGAAATAATAAGATGAAATAATAAGCTGAATAAATGATAACGTAACAACTCAACAAAACAGCAACAAAAAATCTAACAAAATGTATCGGGGATTAACCCATAGCTCTCAGACTGCATTTAATGTCTTCTGCTTTGAACGTAGCCATGTTGTATTAATATTAACATAGCTCACGTATACAACTACATGCCAGTGCGTCATGCGCGTTGGCCATACATGTTACCCTAAGCAATGTGTACATGGTATATCACTGGTATTGTTTCCCTAAGACATTTTAAGTCTTCACAACCAACCCAGTTACTTACTACGGACAACACCCGCCAAATGCGGTGTTACTACTGTACTTACACTAATACTTATCATAATTCTTATCATTATGGTTGGAGTACACCAACGCCAAGGCACACAGGAATACTTAATAATACCTACAGGTCTAATGACTATACAACTACAGAAGTGATATGTGTGCTACACCTGTACTCACCACCCACCATCCTGCTACAATGTCTTTGTGGCATCACCGCACCCCGCGCGTGAGTCACTCTGGCTCCAATACAAATGAGCATCCTATATGTACTATAACACATGTTTCTTAATTAATATTAATATTTTATTCAGCAATACTGATACTTAATCGTTACAAAGTGATGGGGCTGCTACTAACATCCATACATCCCATGCATATTATAATGATTTTACCTACTATTAAAAAAAAAAATCTTCATTCATCTACAATACTGATAGGGGGCATCAACACAGTGATACACAGTATACCCATCAATACCTAGTGCTGGGCCGGACACTAAACTCATCCATACGCTATAAACATCATACACTACAATTCTGGTTCTCAACGACACATATCTTATTAGTATAAGTACTGATCTCAGTGTACATAATAATACATTTTTCTTAATATTAGACTTATTCAATTATAATACCCATACAAGGGTTACACCTACAAGATTACACAGCGGAGGGGCTGATTTCCAGACTGCACTAATCTATTCACCCATACATCTCAGGGCACGCATTGCTATCTACTTCCTAATATTCAGTTTTGATACTGTTACAAATACATCATGTTGGTCACTCAACATGTCTGCTTATCCTATACGTACTGCACACATCCCTAAATGTTAACCTTATTCCTACTATTCAGTCGCAATAATGACAATGATACAAGCGTTAGTGTTGGAGCCCTGTTAGTGAGGCACCCACATCTACAAACAAAGAGGCCCATATCCACAGTCCGAGGGGCGGGTTGACAGAGTCCCAAACCGCAATCACAACGCGAACCCGAGGCGCAGTGGCACGGCACGGTCGAAGGCACAAAACTATTCAGAACCATCCACTGGGCACGTCGACCCGATGATGCAAAGAAAATAACTCAGATCAGTGGCCAACTATCCGCGGTACATGTCCGATCCAGCTTTCCAATAGAACATTGGTGTACCAACCTCCTCTGAATCCTCAAAGCAGTGTCCCGAGTCAGCATGGAGAAGTTCAAATGGGGACAGATAATAATTTTCAGTGAGTGGGCATCTCGTGAAGTCAGCATAGGCTTTTCGGACTAGCCCATTACGGTGGCCTCTACACCTAGCCATAGCCCTTCTTAACAGTATAATGGCATACTCAAGTAATGGTACAACATTGGCCCTCTCATACAATGCCTTGTTGCTCAAGTATTTGCCCTCGGGACTAAGCCTGGTGTTGGTACACCTCCTGAGAATATCCCTTTCGAATCTTGATATTTTAGCAACTACGCTGGGCGAAGCCCAAAACCAGCAAGCCGACCCGTAAGTCAGGATAGGTCTTATTAACTGTTTGTAAATTAGCAGTTTGGTGCTAACAGGCAGGGAATTCCCCGTCCGAAGCATAGAAGCCACCGCATTCCGGGCCCTCACCGCTCTACTCAAGGCATAGCGGACGTGGCCGTTGGCCTTCAGTCTGTGGTGGAATTGAACTCCAAGGTATTTTATATTATCCCTAGCAACGCCAGATCGACCGACAAAATTCAGTCTCAGTCTACGTGCTTCCCCTGCTATTCCCCTAGGGGCAGTCGTGCACGGCCTGCGTATGCAGATAAGCTCCTTTTTTCCGGGTTGATCTTAATTCCCCACCTACCGTAATAAGCACAAATGACGTCTAGATGTTTAACCACTGCGGCGGCCGCAAGCTCAGGTCTCCTGTCTGAAGCGTAAACGAGCGTGTCGTCAGCGTAAAGCATTGCCGAGGAGAGACCAAGGACAGAATTGTGCTCATGGCACATGTCCGATACAAAAAGGCTATAGGGCTTGGGCCCCAACACAGAGCCCTGTGGGACTCCTCTACCCAGCCCCACCCGGCCTGAGTATCGGCCATCAATTTCAATTTTAACCCCCCTATCTTCGAGGAAGGAGGCCACCAGCCTAACCCAGATCCTCGGAAAGCCAGCCTTAATCATTTTGTATATCACGCCGTCCAGCCAAACGGAATCGAACGCCTTCTCCACGTCCAGTGAGCAGGCCACCACGCAATTACCCTGTCTCAAGCTTCTAATCACGTCCCCGTGAAACTTCGCCAGGGCGTGGGTTGTCGCTGTTCCGGGTCTAAACCCAAATTGCCACTCCGGAATCACCTTATCAGTTTTGACGTGACTTCCCAGTGCCTCGTTGATCACACGCTCAAAGAGCTTACCCAAGTTGGGTAGAAGGGTTATAGGTCTAAAACCCGAGACTTCACTATTACTTCCCTTTTTCTTGATCGGAATCAAGGTACCCAGCTTCCAGTCGATGGGGAAATATCCGATATTGATACATTGGTTAAATAGATGAGCCAATGGAGCCGCCGTCACAGGTGCTGATTTTCTAATTATAAAGTTAGACAAATCGTCCGGGCCATGTGACCTCTTGTTGTTTAGTGAGATGCACGTCTCGAGCACCCTGCTCTCAGAGGTGAAGAAGTCCCCGCGCACACCCAGACCTTCAATCCCCTCACAGTCCCCAGACACAATCCCCAAACATTCGGGACCATCTCCCGCCCTCTCCGACCCCCTAAAGGCCTCCACATAACGCTCGACGACCAACGTGTGTACCCTGGACCTATCCATAGAATAGTCGAACAGACCACCGTAGTAGCCCTCAAAAGCGCTTAGCTTCTCCTCAGCCGTGGTGCACCTAACCCCTCCGGAAGACAATCCACCCACCTTCCCCGCTTTTCTCCCCGTGAGTTTATTAATCTCACGGAAGGCATCTGGACCCGGTCTTATTTTAGAAAGCCTGTCGTTGAAGAGGGCAACATTAATGATTCTAATTTTTTCATTTATTATAACATTAAGACAATCGATACTGCTAGCCAGAGTCCTATATTCCCTGTTCCGAGTGTTGAGATGTCTCCTGTACATTACGCCAAGTCTACGACTCCGCTTCCACTTTGTTTTAATCAGGCTCACGAGGTCGGGAGGAAAAAGTTTGACCTTGTCCCTACCACTCCGGACCCTTGTGCCGAAAGCTTCAGAAGCCTCCATCAGCGAGGACGTGATTTCCGAAACTACCCCGTCAATCTCGGTAGCCGTGAGGCATCGCTCCCAAGGCTGTGGAACCTCCGGCACCGAATCGCACAAATACAGTCTAAAATTCTCCCAGTCAACGTCCAAGAACGACAGAAACTCCCTACGGCTCTTGAGCCTAACCTCAACCGAGTCCATCGACAGCTCCAGACAGACAGCCCTGTGATCCGACAGCGTATGGTCGGTATAGCATTCAACGTCTCCGGACAATTCATCCATCAATTCGCCCGATACAATAAAGAAATCCAGGATTGCCCCGCTGAGTGGAAAAGTGGGCACCCCGGGCCCGATGCATTCCAGATCCGATTCCATCCCCTTCCCCTCGAACCACCGCTCGACATTTCTCCCGTTCGAGTTTGTGGAGACGTCGCCCCACCGGCCACTTCTGGCGTTAAAGTCCCCCCCAGCAACGACCAGCACTCCCTCTCGAGACAGTTTGTTCATAAATCTCATAAGCGATTCCATCGCCGAATAATCAGCTCCAGTTGGCACGTACACGGCAATCAACACAAGCCTGGACGGTGCAGCCCCTACGACGTCCCCACTATTAACCATCTTGTCCAAGCACATTACGGCCCCACACACAACAACTCCGTCAGCGCCCGGTCCCAGCTCGCAGTCTAACCTCGTCCAATCAATGTCCCTTCTTATCACCAGGGCCACCCCCTGCCCAGAATCGTTCCTGATAGTCTGATATCCCCTGAAATAAACCTTATCTCCGTCACCCAGATGTGTCTCGCTAATCAGCAAAGCAGCCGGATCATGATCAATTATGAGAGCGTCAATTGCCCTCCTTTTAGCCTGTGAAATGAGACTATTGATATTAATTGCTATAACGCCAATGCTGAAGGACATTACGGCGTTATTTTAATTAGGAAGCTAATGAGCAGCATTGCCTTTTTTTCCGTGTCCGCTGCCCTAAAACTGGGCAAGAAGACCTTCACCCTGGCGTACAGCCTGTCCAGCATCATTCCGAAACGGCACCACAGAAATCCCCCACATCCCCAGCCCCCCCGAACAGACCGCCCATAGGACCCAGCGCCTCAGCGGCGGCACCAGCCCCCACAAGCCCCTGATCCCCTGACCACATCCGCAAAGGAGCCAGACGACACCCCCGCAGCACTCACCCTCCCAACCGATCGAGCCTCCTCGCGCAGCGCCCCAGACGCGGCCATGAGCCTCCTGCCGGACTCCATTTTATTCTTTTTTAGTTTAGCCGCCAGCTCCACTCGACGAGGACACCCCCTGTAGCTGGCGGGGTGCCCACTCGTTCCGCAATTACTACAAAAGAGTGACTCCTTGCCCTCATCATTCCCAACTAGGCAGAGACCAAGGCCGTGCCCACCTCCACACTTGACACATATGTGTCCAAAAGCGCAATTATTTGCCGAGTGTCCGAACCTCTGGCAATTAAAGCATTGTATGGATCCTTCTCTGCGCAGGCCCTCCCATCTCACCCTGTGGTGGAGAATTTGGGCGATTCTAGAAGCCCCAATCCTGGACTCCTCGCTACCGAATACAACAATCAGCCAGCCTCTCTTTATCATTTCGCCTCCCCCAAATCTGATGACCTTCTTGACTCCCAGATCGGGATACCTATTGTCCAGATCAGCCCTTACTTCCTCAGGCGAATAACTGGGGTGCACGCCCTTAAGCAGCGCCGAAAAGGCTCTAGAATCTCTAGGGGTATAAGTGTACCCCCCGCATTCCTCTTCCCTCAGCCACAGTAGCACCCGTCTATGCAGTATCGACGACTCGACCAACACCTTGCTTGTTCTTGGTCTATAGATAATCCTTAATTTGGGAGAGACATTATTCTCTAACGCAAATCCCTTTGCAAAATCTAACAGTTTCGGAACCCCACCGGATGGGGCAAAAATGGGAGGGCAAAAGCGGATCTTCTCACCAACCCCTACAACGCCAGCATTGTCATTCTGGCTGATATTCGAATTTTTGTTCATATGTTTTTTGCCTTTATTATGTGTTATTGTTATATTCTCGTTATTATTTTTTTTTTTCTCCCGAGACGCAGCAATACCGGAGCTACCCCCGGATTGTGGACCCGCGCCACTCTCCTCGTCAATTACTCATGTTTTCTTAATGTAGGGAAAATTGGTATTGTTCAGCTTAACATCACTGATAATATTAACCCTATCGGAATGAGGCTTGCCCGGACTATGCCTAATCGAGTGACCAGGGACACTCCCCTTAGCCGCTTTATTGCCCGATTCAAAATAATTATGCTTAGAACTATCGATACTAATTCTATTAACTCTTTTTGGTCTGACCTTTGCCCCCGGTGTTCCCAGGCTAGCCGAGGGGCATCCAGTGCGAGCTCCATTCACCTCCATATAGGGCCCGCCTCCCTTCCAATGTCCATCGCCGCCCACGGGTCCCGCAACATGTCGACTGCGGTCACCCAAGTCCTCACCGTCTCTCTTCGTCTTGTAGCGGCGAAAAACGCCCGCCAAAGGCACTTCCACGAGAGCCCTCGCAGAACCTAGCGGCCTTGAGCAGGTCCTCAATGCCACTACCATCACGTCTTCGCATTCCAGAGCTCCAGTCGCTACCATTCCCAGCGACCGAGAAAATTGACTGGGAGGAACAAGCTCGAGCAGAGCCTCCCATGCCGGAGCCGCCATCAGAGTCCATAAAGCCGCCGCGGCCGCCGCCTCCCACAATGGAGCCTAGACTTCGGCTCAGGCTGTATCCATGGTCCCTCAGTACCTCCACTGCATGAGCAGATCTGCCAGCGGAGTCCGTGACCGAACGGTCAGAGCACCTGGAGTCCCCTGTGCTGGAATTAGATAATTCGAGAGAACCGCACTCACCTCCGCGGTCCTCATCACCTCTGCGCACCTGCACCGTGCCAGCCCTTCCACTCCCGGAAGCCACCAGCGGCGTTCCTATGCCGCCACGTGTTGCCACTGTCCCAACGTCAGAACATGCAGAGACACGCTCACTCATGTCTATCTTTGCCGCCCCGTTATTCCCAGCGTTAGTTGAGAGAACCGTTACGACGCCGTTGTCGGCGTCACCGCCTCTTGATGATGCAATCGGTGAAACCGACGAGGGGCCCGATTCCCCAGAAGCCTCCACCAGGTCTCCACTAAGCCTCAACTGTCTGCATGTGCAGTCCCCCGGCAGCACCAAGGGTCTGGAGCCAGCAATCCTGGCCGATTTGCGAGGGGCCATGGGCCCCGCAGCCGCAATGCCCTCTCCTGTAATTTTTTTCCCAGTCCCGCTACCAGATACCGGGACGCTGCCTGATGCTTTTTCTTTTTTTTGGCGCCCCATCGGAGCGCCCCATTCAGTCACTTCGCCAATGAGGGGCCCGGCAAGGCCGGTCAGCACCATCCCGGCACAGGGCCAAAAGAATTGCCCAAAAAGTTTTTTTAGTGGGCACCAAAACCCTGTACAGAATCAAAGAATTAGCGTCTACCCCACGTCAACACTACGCACAAAACAAGCAATTCAATTACCTGACCAAAGATAAGAAAGGATATAATATCCCACATTCATTTTGTTTTTTCAGTTTATTCAGTTTCTGATTATTATTTATATCGGCCAACAACAGCCTCACTAGTTTTATTATATTTTACTTTCACAGTTTACTTTCACTTTATTTCGCCACTTAACCAAGATGTCTGCCAAGATTCACAACTGCGCATTAGCTTCTCGAACTTCCTACACGTCTTCACTCAACGAGAGACACACCCAGAATGAGCTAAAGGATCAGGCCTTGTCATTTGAACCACCTCAGTGATGCATTGTGACTTGAACCCTTCCAACAGCTCTTCCTGAGTCATATGCTTCAGATCCGGACAATAGGCTGTACCTTTCACGAAGTTAAGTGAGCCGTGAAGTTCAACTTTAACATTCACCCCATCTAGTTTATTTACCCTTAGGAATTGCTCAGCTACATTGCGGTTGTCCACCAACAACAATAGGGAGCCATCACGGACAAAATTCGCCTGGGAAAACCTTTGGGAAACACCATCTACCGCCTTCCGTATCCTGAATTGGTTGTAGGTTCGCAGAGGTTTAGAGTACGTACACACTAGGCGTTTTTCAACGCGCGCTTTGGTTACGCGCGGTTTAAGAACTATGAAGTCGCATTACGGTGTACACATTCAAACGCGCGCTTCTTCATAGTTCTTAAAACGCGCGCTACCAAAGCGCGCGTTGAAAAACGCTCAGTGTGTACCTACTCTTATTCTCGTCTACAGCCTTGATAAAGATGTATCTTGGCTGACTGTTTGAATTTAGTTCCTTCACGGCAGGTTTTGGCAGAGCTGGGAAGCATTCGTCCGTAAGGGACACACTCTCCGCGGCCCTCTTATTCGGCTTTTTAACTTTTTTTGCCGGTGGGGAGCTAGGAGCTAGCATGGAGAAGGAGTTGACGCTGGCTAGGCCAGACGCCATTGTGAAGATAGTATTTGCCTCCCTTATGGGGAGAGTTTGGAAGAAGAAACCAGCTCAAGAAAAAGAAAGAGAACAAGAAACGGTAACAAATTTAAAAAGAACTCAACAAAGCAAAGTTAAAAGTTTTTTGTCCGTCTAGGTCCTGAAAGTCGACTCTTCCTGACCAGACCAGATACAACTTGGTTCTTCAATATAATTCTTCTTTTGGGGGCACGGGCAGAAGAGGTGCCCCCTTGGGCTTCTTTGCCAACAAACGAAATAACACAACGCAATTAACGGTAGTAAGATACCTTTAGAATTCTTTTTTTGACTTGTGCTAATTCAATTTATTTCCTTACAGAGAAAATTCGAAACTGGTTTTTGTTTGGGGACCATCCCCCTTCGCAACCAGGAAAAAAAATTTCTGCAGACCGGTCCCGCGGCTCCCACAAACCAGAGGGACAGGAAAAAACAGGGTAGGAGGTCGGTTCCAGATAAGAAAGAGGCACGCCCTGCTGCCACTAAAGCGCCAGTCCTCCGAGTCCAGAAAGAGGGTCCCGTGCCGGCGGACAAAGCAGGAAACCCCGCCGACCTCAGCCAGAAATCCTCCTCTTGATAGATGAGAGGACCAGAATTCTTCACTCTATAAAGTTTATTATTTTTAGTTTTTCCCGATTTATTATTTATATAATAAATTAATATGAAGAAAATTGATATTTTAAATTTCTTCTCAAGGAATAAAATTTTCAGCAGGAAACAAAAAAGCGTCCGCTATCCGTCAGAATGAATGCGATTTTTTTACACGAAAAGGATCAACTTTACAAAAAACTTTTATAGAACAGAAAATGCTTGAATTTTTTCAGAATTGTTTGGGCTATTTTTGGTGGTTTTTTGGATTTGGCCAATATTTGAAAAATGTCCCGAAAAATTCTGAAAAAAATCGTTAAGCGATGGTGTAGGGTTTTGAAGATTCTTGAGACCTATTTTAGAGTACACTTATTGTGTTTGGTCACCTTTTTACATTACTAATATTAATTGCTTGGAGGCCGTTCGGCATAGACTTCGCGGTCTTTGGAGTAATCCTATTTTGTTACCTCCTTATTTGGATAGACTGAAACTTATTGGAACATCGAAGCAATGCCTCCAAAACTGTCTTTGCCATGGATTGTTTACAGGGTTGTATTGATTCGTCTCGTTATTTAAAATATCCATTCCTTCTCACTCTCTAAAGAACCGTGAATTCTTTAGCGTTCCTTATAATCGCACTAACTACAGTTTCAATGCGTCGCATATTATGTAGTTATCTAGTTCTGCATTTTATTTTCTCTTTATTTCTTATTTATATACATATATGTATGTATGTATTGTAGTAATCAGCCATTTGATGAAATTGAATAAATAAATGAAATTTGACGCAGATGTCAGTTAGAGTGGTACCAACACTAAGAAAAAAAAACCCACGTTTGGATTAGCCCGCGTGACTTAAATGGGATAACGAAAAGTCTTACTATTTTTTGATCACAGTAGTATGTACCGTTGTTTTTGGAAGTAGTATAAGTCCATTCTTTCGTGAGTTGAGATATTTAATGGTTTGCGTTATAAACTTGTAAAATTTTATTACACAAATAATGAATAAAACTGTTAAAATATACAGGGTTTTCAGAGGTGGGAGGGAAATATTGCAGGGGGTGAAAGGTCAGACCGAGACAAGCAAAAAATCGTATGGGTGTGGGGGGGGGGGGGGAGGTATCTCGCACCATTCGGCAGTTACAGGGTGATTCGTAAATCAGGATTTTGCTTTATATAGGAACCGCTCTTGTATTTTATATTTTTTTCTACCCATCGCAGCGACCCCAAACCGATCTCAAAAAATTACTATTTCGAAGCCCTTTCCAAAAGGGTCAACAGCACCCCCCCCTATCCCCAACCCCTTGGCCGCAATCCCCCCTGGAAGTTGAAAAAATTAACTTTTATTTCACGATTTTTCACCTTTCGCCCTACTTTGCTCCGAAATTCATGTTATTAACATACCTACTTTTTATTT
Organism: Dysmachus trigonus; assembly: GCA_949715965.1. Taxonomy (NCBI): domain Eukaryota; kingdom Metazoa; phylum Arthropoda; class Insecta; order Diptera; family Asilidae; genus Dysmachus; species Dysmachus trigonus. The sequence continues at coordinate 48,583,395 of OX454319.1, read as the reverse complement.
TTGTTAAGTTGCCTATCTAATTACCTTTCCAAAAAGGTGCAACATGCCCAGGTAGGAAAAGCATACGAAAATTTATTTACAAAAATCCTTTTACAGAATATCATGACAATTCGAGTTTTTAAAAAATTTTTACAAGTTAACTAAAAAATACATTTTGTTCGCTTAAAAACTAATTACAATTAAAAGTTATGTCCTACAAAAGCTGTTTAAAATGTTCTCCGCCAGTTTCGATGCATGCAAGTAGCCGTCTTATTTCGCGTTTGAGGTCTATGGTAGCCAGTCTCTCCCGTATTTTCGTGGCTGCAGTCCCAATCCTGGCAACTAATTCTTCTCTGGTGTTGATTGGTCTTGAGTAAACTTCATCTTTCATCATTCCCCATAAGAAAAAGACCAGTGGAGTAAGGTCCGGTGACCTAGTAGGCCAAGGAATCGGTCCACCTCGTCCAATCCAGGGCTCTGGGTAATGTTCGTTCAACCTTGCCCTAACAATGTTCCCAGTATGCGCAGGTGCTCCGTCGTGCTGTAAATACATTGCGCTTCTGGTGGCCAGGGGGATGTCCTCCAACAGATCCGGAAGGGTATTCTCCAAAAAGTCCGAATATAGCTAACTATACAGCACTTGGGGCAAAATGAAGGGTTCTATCAACTGGTTGCCGATGATGCCAGCCCAGACATTGACACTTAATCTTTGCTGGAAGGACCGACACCTTGTCCTATGTGGGTTCACATCTGACCAGGTGTGGTGGTTGTGGAAGTTTGTGATGCCATCCCGGGTAAATTACGATTCATCCGTCCACAGAATTCGGTCTAGAAACCTTCTGTTTTCGATGCAAGACTCGAGCAGCCAAGTGCAGAATTGCAATCGTCTTTCGGAATCTCCTTCCTGTAGTGATTAGAGTGTGATATGGAGGTATGGATGTAGTCCCTCTCGGTTCACAACGGGCCAAACTCTCCCTGAAAATAATCCTAACCATCGTGCGACCTGCCTGATGCTTATTTCAGGGCAGTTCCTGACGATGTTGAGGATTTGTTGGTCGGTGTCCGCTTAATCGGCCGATGTTCCTGATCGCGTTTCTGCTCTGGGGGCTGTTACACTTCCGGTTTCTTTTAACCTTCTGAAAATCCTTGAAAATACCCTTCTGTCGGGTACACGCCGATTCCGGAATCTCCTTTGGTATTCTCGTACGGCCTCACTATCATTTCCGTCTACTAAACCGTACACGTAAATTATATCGGCATACTCTTCAACACTGAATTCTGCCATTTTATCTTAATTTTTTCTATTAAACACCCGTTCTTATCGCTTGCTTCTTCAACTGTGGTCAATGTCCTTTCAAACTTACCCATTTTTATACCAAAATTCATAGGAGGTATTAGAAACGGAGCGTCAGGATACTTAGGAGTCAATAGTGGATATAATAAACTAATAACGCTATTTATCGAGATTACATTTATTATTTTATTACTGTTTTGCTGAAATAATAAAAATGTATTACCTGTGTTTCCTAAACAAACATTTCCGAACTTGCTGTCATAAAAATTGTTTACTTAACGACTTTTTCCATTATGGTGCAATAAAGTAATTAGGTATCTGTGAGGATGTTTTAATTTCAGTACTTTTGCAACCCCTTTCTACCTGGGCATGTTGCACCTTTTTGGAAAGGTAATTAGATAGGAAACTTAAAAAAAATAAAAAGTAGGTATGTTAATAACATGAATTTCGGAGAAAAGTGGGGGGAAAGGTGAAAAATCGTGAAATAAAAGTTAATTTTTTCAACTTCTAGGGGGGATTGTGGCCAAGGGGTTGGGGATAGGGGGTGGTGTTGACCGTTTTGGAAAGGGCTTCGAAATGGTAATTTTGTGAGTCAGTTTGGGGCCGCTGCGATGGGTAGAAAAAAATATAAAAATACAAGAGCGGTTCCCATATAACGCAAAATCCTGATTTACGAATCACCCTGTAACTGCCGAACGGTGTGAGCTACCCTCCTGCAATATTTCCCTCACACCTCTGAACACCCTGTATAAACGATTTTTTAGCTACTAATGGACTTATACCACTTTAAATAAAACCATTCCTCCGATAACATTTTACAGTACATCATCTTTTGATTAATTTATGAGGATATTGTACTCTATTGACAGTGTGATTATAAATATAGAAAGAGAATATATATATATCCGACTAAAACTGCCATTAGCCATTAACTCATTTTTCAAAAATGAACCTATACCATTTTCAGAAACAACGGCTCATATTTATATCGGGTGGCAGAGGGGGCCTCAATAGCTCGGTTGGTAACGTGACGCGTTGACTGCGATCCAGCGGGGCACTAGATGTTGTGGGTTCAATTCCCACGAGAAACCCTGGTCACAAAAAGTGGCATCACAATAGGCCTATAATGGCTTAAGTGTGTCTTCAGACAGTCACATTAATCTACATCTACATCTCAGCGGGTGGCATAAAAGTACTGGAACAGCAGAATACCTGATCAGGATACTTTTTCAGAAAAAATGTTTCAAACAAAAATTGCAGGATTGCTTCCTGACTATTTGGTGGTGACCTTGGATTTGACCTTGACCATGGCCTTCAAGATCATTTCAAGATCAAGTCGATTATTTTAAATGAGAAGACATACTTTTGACCTCGGAAATGGAAAGAACGGCAAATTTTACGTTCAGATATGACCTTGAGCAGCTTGAACTTTTGATCATATCATATCACGCTCTTTTAACTCGTGCTATCCTGTTATTGATTTTAACATTAACCGAGCTCAATTGAAGAGTCGGCTTCGTTAAGGCTTCTTTATAGATCATAATTAACATAATATAAATTTGTATTGATATTTGAAGTAATCAGGATTGTTGATAAAACTGTTAGAAATAAATAAAGATAAAAAACTAGAACATAAAAATTAAGTCTGGAAGATGTCCAGAATAATGTCATGGTCAAGGTCAATCAAGGCCCAGGTCATTACCAGGTAGCCAGGAAACAATCCTACAACTTTTGTTTGAAACATTTCTTTTCTGAAAGCCTATTCCGCCGTTCCGGTACTTTTATGTCACCAGGTATAATGAAATAATAACTAGCGTTGTATCTGCGCCAATGACCAAGATGGGTACTAAAAATTTTAAACTTCATTCGATTACCATACAACTTGGTACTTGGAATTTTTTGAGGTCACTGGTTTCGAATCTACTATCAAAACATTGAATTTGAAAATGGCGAATCCAATATAGCTATCAAAATGTTTAAAATTCAAGGGACTTTAATGAAAATTAGTACTAAAGGCATTTCGGTGCCTCTGATTTCGAAACCATTACCAAAATTTGGAAAATCGAAATGGCAGATCAAATTCTGTTTGTCTGTTTGTGTACGCGCTACGCAAAATCTAAGGGACGGGATTTTATGAAACTTAACATAGTTGTAGCTTATGCCACTATTTATGACAAATTTTATCCCCATCAGCCATGTTCTAAATTCCAAGTTCCCGTACAATTGAAAGTTCGATTTGTTGTGCAATATTATGCAAAGGTATATACAAAATGATTTGATAGTGTAATTTTCCTGCAACATATTTTAAGTTATATTCAAGAAATATTTCAGGTAAACACGAAAAAAAAGTCGCGGACACAGCTAGTAGATATAATAAAATTACTTTCTCCATAAAGAGAAATAACCAAAAAACTCACTACAAACTAAGTCCTATTTATTTGAAATTGCAGCTGATTATTTAAGAAGAATTGAATGAGATACATCCGAAAAAAATAAACATTCAAAATTATTATTAAGGCGCACTATTTGCGATAAAAATATAGTATATATATTAGGGTGCTTTTTTTTCGCGACTATTTTTTTTTTTTCAGTCCCACCTCGAAATTTTGTGGCTAATGCCTAAACATACATTCCTTGAAAATTGGAGCCCAAAAAAATAATATTTAGTACTAGACCAAGACGCATAAAGATTTCCCATATAAAACACACGTGAACTTTGATTATTTTTCTTCAAATCTCTACAACTCAGAGGCATTTTATCGCACAATCTTGGGCAATGGTAGGGTTTCTTCAGAATTGAATGCTCTACAAAAGTGTCCATTGCGATGTAACCCTAACTCCCACCAGCGAGGTAGTACGGGTCATTAACCCCAATTTTTCCACGAAATTCTCGCTTTTTGCCCCTATCTCGTAAACAACAAGAGGTACAGAAAAAGTGAATATGACAAACTTGTAGGAAATTCAATTTCCTACAAAAAAGTTTTGAACACAAAATTGCTAACATCGATATTTCTTGAGATATTGGGCTTTGAAGTTGAGGTAGTGTTTCTACAATTTAGCTCAATAATCCTTGAAACTTCCACACTACCTCAACTTCAAAGCCCAATATCTCAAGAAATATCGATGTTAGCGATTTGGTGTTCAAGAACTTTTTGGAGGAAATTGAATTTGCTATAAGTTTGTAATATTCACTTTTTCTGTACCTCTTGCTGTTTACGAGATAGGGGCAAAAAGCCAGAATTTCGTGGAAAAATTAGGGTCAATAACCTGTACTACCTCGCTGGTGGGAGTTAGGGTTACATCGCAATGGACACTTTTGTAGAGCATTCAATTCTGAAGAAACCCTACCATTGCCCAAGATTGTGCCATAAAATACCTCTGAGTTGTAGAGATTTGAAGAAAAATAATCAAAGTTCACGTGTATTTTATATGGGAAATCTTTATGCGGCTTGGTCTAGTACTAAATATTATTTTTTTGGGCTCCAATTTCCAGGGAATGTATGTTTAGGCATTAGCCACAAAATTTCGAGGTGGGACTGAAAAAAAAAAAATAGTCGCGATAAAAAAAGCACCCTAATATATATGTATGTAACAGTGGCGTGGGGTCCATATAACACGATTCCTACCGGCTTCCCTTTTGGGAACTCATCCTATTCCCGTAAATTTAAAACTTGTTCTATGCCTGTAAAATTCCTGGAAAGCGCTCCCAAAATTCATCTCGTAAAGAAAACATGGCAAAACAAGTGTTACAACCAAAAACAACCATAATCTGTTGTTGCACTACGATGGAACCTTCGCTCGCACCGTAGCAGGTTCTATCAAGGGGTTGCATCGGGTATGAAGTGCTCGCTCGCTGCTTCTGTAAGCCGGTCATTTTACGGCTTACTCAAGCCCACACTTTTCTCCACGAGTAACAAAGAAATCGTGTGTGATATCCTTTGCTCACTAAAGACAAATCCTATAAGAAAATAACACGATAGAAACCGGCTTCTCGGCTGTTTTTGTTTTGCAGAAGTTGAAATTCGGGTCACTTCGGCGGGTGGTTGTTTATTTCTTAGAATGGCAGTTGATTCGTGTCTTCTCTATGAACGGGTGTGAGTGTAGTGGTGCTCTATACACGGTAGAAAGCGGCTTCTCGGGTGAGTGGGGTTGGTTGGGGTGGGTTTGGTTATTAAATCTCTTTGATACTGAAGGGGCTGTGAATTGTAGGAGTGAATGCTCCCTTATTTCACAAGAACACGGCAGAAGTAGTCTTCTCGGAAGGGAGGGGTGTTGTGGTTTTGTTTATTATATTTTAATAAAAAAATTGTTAACTTGTGTCTCTTTTTGCCTTGGTGCTCAACGGATTGTGACTTATGAGTGTGGTGTGGTGCTATTTTATTACCTCTCGATAACACGATAGAATCCGGCTTCTCGTCATTTCTCAGATTAAAACTCGGTATAGTTCCTTTAGTCAACTAAAATTTTTAGATTTACTTAATAAATCAAAATATGATTATTTTGCTCAATCAAGTCCTAACGAAAAGATATCATTTTTAATTACAGTTTTCCCGGGAATTTTCCAGTTTTCTGCTTTAAAAAATGAATTGAACGTTTTATATACCACTTCTTCATTACGGCAATTTGATATTCTCGCGCTTTACTCGCATATTAAATGTGGCATTTTAAAAGATACTTTTCCTCAAATTTTAAACTTGTGTTGTATATTTTTAACTCTTCCCATTACAGTTGCTTCCGCGGAAAGATCTTTTTCAGCCCTTAAGAGAATACATACTTATTTAAGAAATTCTCAAACCGAAGAAAGGCTCTCAAATTTAGCACTCTTATCGATAGAAAAACACCTTCTTTTACAAATAAGAAATCAGTCGAATTTTTACAATGATGTTTTGGTCGAATTTATAAAAAAAAAATCGTAGATTAGTTTTGGAGTATAAGTAAGATTAATTATATTTCATATCAACTTTTCACAGTTTTTGTTAACTGCTTTAGTTTGATTGCACGATACACGCGACTATAACGGTTTTTTTCAAAGCCACTTATATTATTCTTGAAGTTCATTGTATGTGCATATTTATTCATAATATTCATATAGCACTTAACTTCCAATGACTTTAAGTATGATAGAAGTGGCCGACTAAATTTGACAAGAATACACGCAGTCACTGTTGAACACATTTTGTAATATCTGACTTCATTTGGTGAGTTTTTTTTCGCTATTAAGTTTCTGATTTTTGCACCGGCTTACCTTCTCAAAAATTTCACCCCACGCCACTGGTATGTAATATTAACATAAATATATGTATGCGTACAACTGTGCCATTCTTAAAAGGATGAGGAGTGTTTTTGTACAATATATAGTTAAAGTTAAAGATAATAAAGAAAGAGTTTGTAGTGCTCAAAAACATTATCGATGGAACAAATAAAGTAACATTTTTAAAGACAAATCAACACGTTCAAATGAACTCGCAACCTGTTTTATGTTGCGGAAAAAATTACTTTAACTAATAATGAGCCTACTTTTAATATCCCGGTCAATTCCCTTTTTAAAAGTAAAGGATCGTGCAGTAATTCTTAAGTCGTTAAATAGAAAGTAAGGCATAAAGAGCCATAGATTTTCTATCGAAAACTTTTAAAAGTAAAATTTGTTTTAAACTGGCATAACTTCGTGAATAGTGAATTTTCGTGGAATGTAAAAATAATAGCACTGTTAAGGGGAATTTCCATTCCAGACACTACTTTCTTGAGTTTATTAAATTTATATTATGAGTCCAAAGCTGAAGTATAATGTTTATAACAAAAACCATATTTTCAGAACAGCACAAAAGATGAGAGTTTCCCAATTTTACAAATTATTTTATGCCCATTGAATAGACATTATCAAAATAAAGAGTAAACAAGTAGCTACAAATAAGTACTTGGGTGAAACCGATTTAATATGAAGTATGCAACTAGATAATAAGTCATGAACTTTGTTTTTCATTGTTAGCATAATTATCTAGTGATATCTATATGATCGCTTCTGTTTACTTTTCATTTCATGTCTGTACGATTGTTTGATAGCTAGCTTATTTTAAATAATGAATAAAATTACAGATATATGAAGTGATAGTGAATATACGATGAATTTGAGTTATTTTCTATTATTGTTCTATTTGTCTTCTTATTTAGTTTCCCTATTGGGTTTGATATTTTGCATTTTCGATGCAGAATAGTTTTTTAACTTTTATTTTTCTTCTATGTAAATATTTTATATATAAATCAGTTTCATACTGTATTTTACAACGTAATAAAAATTATTCAGTAGTTATCAATTAGGGAGTTTAGAAGGCGTTTACAGCAATTAGGGAGTTTAGAAGGCGTTAGTTTTCATCAGCGGATTCATTTTTATGAACATAGATGAATTAATTCGTAAGCTTTTGTTGAATTTACCATAAGTCCATAAAAATACATATTTGGGTAAGATTTTAAGTTTAGTATAACAAAAACTGTTGAATAAAAATAACAAATAAATGATAAACTAAATTCATGCGCATTCCACTAAGAATTAAAAAAATATGTATGGACTCTTCAACCTGGAGACTACGTGCCGATTTTGAATTTGGATTCACAAAATTGAGTTAAAGCGTCAATTGCTGTAAATATTCCATTTGACGTATGCCGGGACAAAATAGACTTCTTTAATTCGTATTGTTGTATTGTAAAATGTGAGAATAGATGAGATTGCTTTTAATTGGACAATGAGACAGTGATTCTATTTGCACACAACTTAGATAAAAAATGGGACTGTGTTTTACTAATAATGGATTACAAAAATATGTGTTCCTTGAGAATCGGTTGAACTTGATCCTCTCATGAAATGATAAGGTATTTGATTTAATATTGATTTTCATTCAAATATTCTTCATACTTTTCATACTTAATGTCTGACTTGATTCACAAATGGTCTGAATTGCAACAAAAATATGCTACTTACTCTCAAATTCAAATTCGTAATTTTTTAATTTATACAGGTGTTAAATGTTTATTTAACTCTTCGAAATCCATTAGCTTCGAGAGTGAGTTATACTATAAAGCTATCTGAGGTTCGTGAAAATGAACAACTTTTTAACTAGTTTTGTGGAGTTAATATCGTTTGAGTTGAGTTCTTGAAAGTAAGTTCATCATAAATTAGCTGGTCATTTTATCATTAATCAAGTTTCATTTTCAAAGATGAAGTTTGTACTCTTTATTGCGTTACTGCAATTTATGATTCTCGAAACAACTTCATATTTTAGAAAAGTTGAGAAAAAACACGATTGGGGCCATTCGGAAACTGGCGAAAAGCATATTTTCCACAAAAGTGTCTGGACTGAGTTTCCTGGTGAAAGTTATTTCAGATTTCCTGAGGCAGTAAGTGAAATATAACCTTTTATTAATATCATGTTCTCGTATATTAATAATAATCTATTAAGGGATATCAACACAATTTCCGAATTACTCGACTTGAAGTGAGAGATTACAATCCTTATTTTGCCATAACAGAAAAACTAACACCTGGCATTAATTCCACGTATGTTCATTTTCGTTTCGAATCCAGAGAGTTAAGAGCATTGGATATAGAGTTTGATGTATGGGGAGTATATATTGGTGCTTGTCAGCCACAAACAATGTCTGTGAATAATTAAAATAAAACTTTTGTTTTTAGTTGCAATTCATATATGTGTATTATTTTTAAAATCTACCAATTGTTTTCATTAGAATGACGAAAGTATGAGAAATAGCTTATTTTTGAAGCTATTTATTTATATATCAGGTGTTTCGAATTTAATACGACTTGTAAACATGTTTAAACTGACGATGCTAATGTAGTACACATTCATGGTGTAATTATAAATAAATGTGTCTGAAATTAATACATTGATATTTTTACTTATACATATGTTGGAAAATATCTATTTTAGAATTAAATATAATGTTTTTTCCACCTATGCGAAAGGTAGCTACGAATATTTAGTGTTTTTTAATTTTTAGTGGTTATATATTTGAATAATATTTTCCTTTTTAATGAGAAATGCATCTAAAAAATAAAATTTATATTTGTTTTACTTTAAAACTTTTTCGCGCTCTTCATGATCAAGCATACATATTTAACTTTTTCATCAACAGATTGGAGGTTTTTTGAGTTTTAAGAACAAATCTACCTAGTACTTAGGGATGCAGGAGAAAAGATAAATTCAGTAGAATAAAGATGGAACTATATTTTGGAAAAATGAGGAAAAAGTACTGAAGTTCTTTTCGAAATACATAAAAATTACAAATTTTTGTCTTAACATATTATCTATCTAAATAGATATTATAATTTAAAATTTATTAATTTAATTTACACATTTTCACGACTCGCTGAGAGATTAATATGATGCAATAAACCAAGGAAAAGGAAATTGTAACAAATAATACATATGCTAATTAATTATCTCAACCTTCTTGGAAATGGATTCTGCAATTTAACAATATTGACTAACAAAGTTTTCATTGTGGTATGAGGTTGAATAAGTAATTTGAAAACAAAGGAGTTGGGTTGATAAGGCTCATTCAATATATTTTACTTAGGATTGGCCTTAATATTAAAGAAAATAACATTAAAGATCTTTAATTTTGTTCATGCTAAAAATAAAAATTATTTTGGGACAAAAAGTTGGATAAAATGAACTTTTAAATGAAAAATAATCTAAGCTATGTCCTGAGTGAAATTTTTAGAGACGACTAAAATGATAATGCAACAAGATACGACTAAAATATTTATTCTTGACTATTTATCTTCAGTTTCTGTGTCCGCCACCGTTTCGTCTTCACTTGACCGGCCTCTTTCTGCATCACAGATAGGTAAGACATAGTTTTTTTTTTTTCTAAATGATGCCAATAAAACAAATACCATCAAACTGACTCTATGTGGGCGCAAAACCCTACTACTCTGGCGCCACTGGAAATCAGGTGTACTATACATATGTCCTTTTCCAGTAGATAACACAATCAAGACTACTACTTCTGTAAATTCTTATAAGAAATAGTCACCTAAAAATCCTCAACAGTGTATGCAATAAATTGAAGCATTTTTTATAATGCATTTTTAAAGGCGCCCTGGGATGATTGCATTGGTATTGGTCTCTCAATTCTACCTCTCCTTCCAATGTTAAGTTCAGAACAAATTATGGCTCTTTAGAACCAGTGTTAGCAATGTCCCATGCGTATAAAAACCTATATAACGATTGTATAATTAAATAAGAATGACTTGTCTAGGAAAATGTGTTTCTAAGTCCACCAAAAGTTTTAATTTTAGTCTGTTAAAAGTCCCAGATTATAACTTATCTCGCTGACGTAGTAACACAAATTGGCATCCAACACGAGAAGACAGCACTTGCACATTGCACGATTTCTTACTAGACGTCAGAATCTGAAGAAGGCCCAGGTTTGTGTCCTAATTATTTTCTAGTTTTTCGTACAGCTGATGATTTAAAATAAAACCGCTTAACGTACACGTTTTTTTTAAAATTTTTTTATGAATCTGTAGTTAGAATTGGACAATTCTTAACGGACAATTCCAAAATGACGTCTTCGATAGGACAGTGGTAATCTTTTTATAGGTATTTGATGTTGCTCATTACGGAACTTGAGTCAATATTTGATTTCATGAATGCCGTATTCATACAGTACCATTTTAATTTTGTTTTATTTGATAGCGTATAAATCAAAGATTATTATATGTAAAAATTATATGTAAAATTGAAAGTGGCACGCTGTGCACTTCATACTTAGAAAGAATTATGTATCTTAGAATAGCAAAAAATCACTTTTGACCTATATTGTATTGAAAAGTAATCTAAAATATATGTTAAAATACTCTGTAATCTTTTTGGAGTAATTTTCAGTATTAATTGGAATAAAATTAGATTAAAAGAGAATACTTCAATCCAAGAAGATTGAATTTTAAGTTTTTTATGTCACAATGTGTCACGTTGGCCATGCCGCGTCGGTAACTCATTTCTTTCAGAGTCAAGATGCAGTGCGAGTAGAAAGTGAAATTTGCACGGGTAAAATTTGGCGACAGACGCATATTAGCTCCTTTTAGGAAGGTGACCGATGGTTATATTATAACAAGTGAATATACATATATTATTGTGGAGTAAGTAGAGAGAGCGTTGTTTTGTTTTGTTGTTTTGTATGTTTAGAATAATGTTAAAAAATTAATTTTATAAAACCTAAATATTCCTTGAAATGAAAAAGAAAATCGCTGTCACTGTGTCAATGGATTTGCATTATAAAGTAAAACAATTAGTATTAACTTATTAAAACCATGGTAGTAGATTGGAGGTAATGTATTGTTAATATTAAATGTCTTCTTAAAGTCCCAGTCGCTCCCTTTTGATATTTTCGCCCTAACTGAAACAAACCTAACTCCTGACTTCAACAACTATGAACTATTCCCACATGACTTCACTGTCTTTCGTGTCGATGGTCATTTAGATTCTACTGGCCCTTCAGGTCGTGGTGTTCTCCTCGCTGTTCACAACCGTTACAGCGCTACTCAAATCACCACCTCTGATACTCCCTTGTTCGAATATGTGTCTGTCAAAATTGCCCTCAACCGTCGCGCGCTTTTCATTTTATGTTGCTATATCCGCCCTGCACAATCGCTTGAAGCCTACAAACTTGCTACTGATGCAATCGACGCCCTGTCTGCTCTCCTCGATCCCTGTGATGATATGACAGTCCTCGGTGATTTCAATCTCCCCCGCCTGCAGTGGTCTCTCTCTGATGATGATTCGTTTTATATTCCAACTAATGCTACATCTGCAACAGAACTGCTGATTGTTGATCATCTCTCCGACTCTGGTCTTTGCCAAATCAGTGGTGTCAAAAATAACCTAGGGCGTCAGCTTGACCTAATATTTTCATCTAACCCTATTAATTCTTTTGTTAGTGAAAGCAACGACCTTCTTTCCACCCTTGATCATCATCACCCTCCTCTTTCTCTTACCTTATTTTATGTTTCTTCTCGCACTAACGCCTACTCCGAACCCCGTTTCCACTTCAACTTTTATAAAACGGACTTTTCGAAGTTAAATTCCCTCCTATCCAATTCTAACCTCTCCTCATCCCTAAACAATCCTCAATTATCCACTAACAACTGTGTTGGCATTTTCTACACAGTTCTATTTAATTGCTTGTCCCAATGTGTCCCCTTGGAACCTATAAAAACTCGCACTTCTGCCCCACCTTGGTACGATAAAGAACTTCGATCTCTCCGTAACAAAAGAAACAAGCTATGGCATTCCTATCTCAGTTCTAGGTCCAACCCAGACTACTCTTCTTATCTTGCCATCTCTGCCCTCTTTTCCAAACGTTGTGAATCTCTCTACAATGAATACCTTGACCGCATGCAATTTAAACTCATCTCCGACCCTAAGCAATTCTACAATTTTATCAATTTGAAAAAGAAATCTAATGGATACCCTTCGACCCTTAAACTTGGTGATTCCTCTTCATCCGACCCGGCTACCATCGTCAATCTCTTCGCTGATTTCTTTAGTCAATCTTTTAGCGATCAAGTTTCCGATCCTGATCTCACCTATTTCCGTTACATGCAAAACAGCCCTCAAACATCCCTCACTTCCATTGACATCGATCCTGCTCTTGTTGCCGCCAAAATCAACGCTCTCACCGACGATTACAATCCTGGCCCCGATGGAATTCCTGCCATTATCCTAAAAAAATGTGCTGCCTACTTGACACTACCTCTTTCTACCCTCTTCTCGCTTTCTCTTTCTGAAGGTGTATTTCCCTGTTCTTGGAAAGTTTCTTATATTGTCCCAATCCATAAAAAAGGTTGTAAAAACGATGTTTCAAATTACCGTCCCATAGCCAAACTTTCCTGCATTCCCAAACTTTTCGAAAGCCTTGTCTATGACGCCATGTTTTTCCACTGTAAGTCTCTTCTTTCCCCTACACAACATGGTTTTCTTAAAGGGAGATCCACAACTACCAATCTGATCGTTTTTGTGTCACGAACGCTGCAAGCTATGGAAAGTGGTGACGAAGTTGACGTTATTGCCACCGACTTTAGTAAAGCTTTCGACAAAATCTCTCATCAAATCATTGTTTTAAAGCTCAGTATCCTTGGTTTTCATCCTCGTTTTATCTCCTGGATCAAATCCTACCTTGATGATCGGCAATACATGGTACGATTTGACTCAGCGGTCTCTAAACCCTTTACATCCCTCTCTGGCGTCCCCCAGGGCAGTCACCTGGGTCCATTAATCTTCATATTATCCATAAATGACGTTGAGTTGGTAATCAAACATTCCGATATATTAATTTATGCTGATGATATGAAAATCTCCAAACGAATCTCCCACGCATCAGACTCGGCATTCCTTCAAGATGACTTAAACAACTTTTCTATCTGGTGCCTAAAAAACTTCCTTGACCTGAACATCTCCAAGTGCCAATCTATCACTTATTCCCGCAAGCGTCTCCCCGTCACTCCTAGGACCTATTTTCTTTCTGGCGAACCCATTCCTTCAGTCAGCTCCCTCCGTGATCTGGGCATCATCTGTGATAGTGAACTCAATTTCCGTTCTCACATCGATCACATCATAAGCAAAGCCAACTCAGCTTTGGGCTTTATTAAACGCTGGTCTAAGGAATTCTCTAACCCTTATGTCACTAAAGCTCTTTATATCTGCTTTGTCAGGCCCCTACTTGAATACGCTTGCCAAGTTTGGTCACCCTCCCAGCCAACAATTATCAATAGAATCGAATCAGTGCAACGCAGATTCCTCCGCTTCGCGTTACGTGGCCTTCCCTGGGTTGATAACCTTAATCTTCCTCCTTATGAGGACCGTTTGAAACTGATTGACCTCCAACCTTTAGCAATGCGCCGTGACCTCGCCGATATAATCTTTATCCATCAGGTCCTAACCGGTTCCATTGACTGTCCTGAAATTTTGCATAACATATCCATCAACACCAATCCTCGCAACGTACGATCCTTTCCACTCTTTCGTCTAACCAGTCACCGCACCAACTACGGACACTTCGAACCTATTACTAGAATGTTACGCAAAACTAACAACTCTCCTGCCTTCAATTTCCATTTAGATAAAACCTCCCTCAGACATGCCCTTTACCAGCATGACCCCCCACCATAATAATTGCCCCCTCCCCCTCGTTCTCACCTTTTAATTTTATCAGCTGTAGTTTTAGTTTAGTTTTAGTTTTAGTCTAAGCTTAGTTTAAGTTTTGTAGCTTGTATTAAGCGAATTAAATAAATAAATTAATACAATAAGTACTAGTTTTAATAGAAAGTGGGATTTATTTATATCTCAATAAAAGATTACAATTCAATATTTTTGTATTAAAACACACATTAGTATTAACTTCTTAATACCATAGTGGATTAAAAGTAAAGTATAGGTAATATTACCTTTTAATACAACAAGTATTGATTTTTAATGTTCTAGTATTAAAATGCATTTAATACTGAAGAGATTTTATTTTAATACCTGCCAATATTACAGTTTCATTTTAATTCTTTCAAAATATTAAAATCTAATACTTTTTTGGTGTGGACTTATATACAATCCAGAAAATATTGGTTTTTAGTCCAAAATTTTTTACCGTGTACAAAAACAATTTTTCCTCGACTCAGCGATGGGCCGTAAATTGGCCTTATCAGTCCAACTTCTTCAAAAAGAATTGTTAAATAAATTAAAAAAATGAATAACTTGATGCAATGGTTGGTTGATAATAACTTCTCGAAATCTAAACTTTTGTATATATAAATAACTTAACGTTTAGCACTAAGCATACAGCTTGTTGTATGCTTAGTGCATTTAGTCAACTGTGTTAACAAAGTAAACTGAGAATTTTTACTTAAGTAACAAATTTTTCATATAAAGTGAATGCGCGACTATGCTCTGAATAAAACTATTCGATTTATACACGTTTACTCCGTTAAGTGAATACTGGTAATATTTTAAATACGAGTATTATTACTATTGTTACATATATAATTCATCCAAAGTTATAATTAATATGTCATTTACATACTATTATCGTTTAGGTGTGCTGCATTTACTGCGGCTCCCCGTCGGACTCCGCTCTCCACACGTTCTTTGAATGTGATAGATGGAGAGCGGAGAGGGAGGAGGTGGAGAGTGCGGCGGGCAGCATAACCCCGGACAATATAGTCGAGGTTATGCTACAGGGGGAGGATCTCTGGCGAAGGGTCGCTCTTTTCGTTAGAGCGATCCTGCGCCAGAAAGAAAGGGACGCCAGTAGGGAGCGGGAGGGGTAAATCGCCCGGTGAAAGGAGGGCCCCCGGTGGGGGCGGCTCTAAATAGGACTCCACCCTGAAGTAATGTCCAACAGACGGTTCCGGGGTGGAGGTCCTGCGGGCGGGGAGTGGGGTTTTAGCCGGTAGGCCTGGGTAGGCTGAGCAGTCCGGCACACGGCTGTCTTCGGATACCTATGGTGCATAAAGCATTCCCCCACTCCCTTAAAAAAAAAAAAAAAAAAAAATTATCGTTTAGGTACTCTGTAATTTATTTCATCCTGAAGATATGCAAACTTTAAAAAAAAGATTTTTATGTTCGTATGAATCACTCGAGTACTAATTTTAATTACATAATATGTAATATTGGATATAAGTCCACCATATCGTAATCGATAATTTCTTTATGTATAGATTGATACAACATATTTTCTCGAAAAGAGATGCTTTAGTTAAGTTCATTCATTTAAATTTTTGATTGATTGAATGATGCCCGAGGTATAGATATAACAATGGAAGCCACATCACCAGCGATCGCTTTATGTAGTGAAATCAGCAAAATCAATAAAAGCGACCCCAAAATTTGGCGTATGGCTTACCTAGATCAGTATGTTTGTATCATATTGTATAATAATTTTATTTCCCAAGGTATAATTCTTAAAATTTGTTTAGCTTCGGTTTTCAAGTTTAGGTTTAAGTTCTATAAACTTGAACAATAGACAGGTATAATAAATAAAAGTATAAAAGTAAAAAGTGGTAAAAAATATAAGAACTAATTTTTCATCGGTTTAATTGGTTATTACTGCTTATAAAGAAATACTTTTTTTGTGATGAAATACTGTTTAACATGATTACAGATAAAGACTAAATTAAAATTTCATTTTGCTAGCTCATATTTTTGCAAATATTGATACTAAGTCCGTCAATGGGAAAGTGTCAATTAATTGCTTTTTCCTAATGTAAATTAAACTATCATCTTTGGAATATAATATCGCAGAATCAGAACAATAGTTAATGTAAGGAAAATCTTCAGTAAGTCGATATTTTGTATAAGGGAAATTTTTAGTTAATAGCACTTTGTATAAGGAAAATTTCCAGCAAGAAGGATACTTTCACAAAGATGGCAGTTCCACAAAATTTTTTTCGCGATTACAGGGATCCAGGTGAGTATGAAGAAAATAATGAAATTTTTTGTATTTTCAGGGGGTTTTGTTCCTGCGGAGAGTGGAGAAAAGTGTAAAAGTGTTGTTTAATGTGGGTAGTGCGCGCAATTTGAATGAAATTCTGCAGGAATGGCGGCTATAAATGCAGATATTTCTTGTTGACGAAATGATTTTTCGAAAAAATTCAAAGTTGCATTTCCTGGAAAGTACGGCTTTTCGACTTTGCATATTCATTTGGTTTAAGCCTAGGCGAATGTTCCTTTTATTTATTACAATCGGTGAGATGACCGTAATCTTGACTTACGCCATAATACTATAAAATAGAAAAGATAAGTCGAAAAAACAAAAGCAAAATTGAAGTTCATATTTGTGGTAAATAAATTAAGTTGCGAGGAGAATTGGGATGAGAAATTAAATAAATTTTATTTGGAATGCTAAACAATAAATTTTTTCAAACAACGTCTTTTGTATTATCAGAAATGTAGGTATCTTAAAATGAATTAAAATTTGGAAACTTGAAAATCAAAATACTTTTTTGATGCAACATATCACTTTGATTCACACATTAAATGAACTACCAATGGTGATGGGTATACAATCCTACCGTTGGAGTTAGTCCTCCCTCTCTCCTTCTTCTTTCAACGTCTTGATATGCATACTTGCTTTCGTAGCCAAAAGCAATAATATGCAAAGTAAGTCCTCTAAAAGTAGGAGACTCAAATTTGAGTTTGATAAATCCTTGATTAATTCCCCCGCCCTCGACGTAAACTTTAGCGTAGTGATTATCATTCAAATCTGTTATAACGACTCTAGTTAGAGTAATGTTCCAATCTTTCCCCTAAAAAAACTTAGTTAGATATAAAAATAAAGAATAAAAATGTTATACATACTTTCCCCGGAATTTCTATTTCCCTTGTCGCGGGATATTTAGATTGTATAGTATCCGTGAAGACATCGGTTTCACCACAGCAATACCTCCTATATCCTAAATTTGTTATATTGGGCCTTAATTCTGCAACTGCTGCAGGGGCAATTTCACAGAAAAATAAAGCGTAGAGAATAATAAATAACATATTGTCTTCAAATTAAAATAAATTTAATGCAATAATATTTCTTTCTGATAGAAGTAACTTCTTGCAACTTCAAGCAGATGGAAATTCAAACGACAATTGAACAGCACACACTTTACAATTTATTTGAAACACCTTGAGCTGTAGATCAAGTGAACTTTAGGAAAAAAATTCTATTCTGTTTACTTTTATTCAAGTGTTTTGAAATCGTACATACGTATGTCGATCTTATAGCTGTGTGTGTTGCTATTACCATGTTTATTCTGACTGTCTCATAGTAACAAGTGCAAAAAGAAATAAAGGCAAACACATTGCAAAATTTTTTGTATGAATAATAACACATTGTATGATTCATTATTTTTCTGAGTCATATGACTAAGAAGTATAAAACCGTCCTTTTATTCTCCTTTTATGATCTCATTTTTGTATTAAAATCCTTTCAAGAAGATTGTTTCTTTCCTTTCCTTCTGGAAAGGTTATAGGACTAACAAAAAGAGTTTAACAAAATTTAAACTTTTTCAGTGGTTTAAAATAAAATTCTAATAACATTTAATGTATGGTATTCCTATTTAAGATTTATCTGTAAATTTCACTGCATTTAAAAACAATGTATGATACCTCTCGTAAGTTTGACCGCTTATTACAATTTTATCAAAATGCTTTAACAGATATTATATTATACATCTATATGTATATGTTTTCTGCAGTCTACAGTAATTCCATATTTATTTCTTTACACATATAGATTTTAATTTTCGTTAAAGGCAAAAAGATGTTTGATTAAATTAAAAAAAGAAAAAACTTTTGAATTATTTATCAGTATTTGATATACATTATTTGGCACTACGAATTTCTCTGGTTTTTAACAGACGAAAAAAAGGAGGAAGTTCTCAAGCGGTCTTATACTTATATTTTTTTATGTATGACCATGCATAACTTTTTACAGAGTAGGCCGATTTTTATGGTCCTATTTTTATTTTTAAATTTGAAAAAAAAAGTCCACCCCTAAGGGTAGGAAAAAAATAGGGGGTGATTGATTGTTCACCCCCTTAATTTTGTTTCTGTTAACCAATTCTACCATGCATAACTTTGTACTGAGTTATTTCGATGATTCTTTTTTTATTGAATAGGGTATACCTCGAAGTTGGTTCCAATTGAATTTGGAAAAATGCTACCTCTAAGTAGTAATTCGTAGATTTTAGCAAGACAAAATTAAAAAATAAAAACTTTTTAACAAACAATTAAACCGACAGAAAAAAAACTGAAAAGCGAAAAATCAAATAAACCTTTTTAGTCTTAATAACTAAAATCCTAAACTAATGTTAGTAACTAATTTTGAGTCGGTTCCAAACAAGCAATCAACGAAGATCATTCAATTACTTTAGAGAAATAACTAAAACAAAATAACATAAAATGCAACGTGAAATCTCCAGTGATAAACAATAACATTTCGCGATTTATTTGGCCCCGGCTAAAAATTAGTTACTTACATTAGTTTAGGAGCTTCGTTATTAAAAATACAAAGGCTTATTTTATTCTTCGCTTTTCAGTTTCTTTTTTCATCGGTTTAATTTTTTGTTAAAAAGTCTGTATATTGCATATATTTTGGTGCTTTTGTTTATAATGAGGAACGCTTAAAATACAACGTGTAATGCCCCCTAGAAAGGTGCCTCATAAATATTAAAATTTGAGGCTAAACCCTTTCTCAATTTATAAAATTTGATTTTTATTACGATTAAATATCAGTCCCTATATTTTGGAGGATGTTTCAAGAAAGAATATTTGTATACAATAACTTTTCTCTCTGTGTGACGAACAGATTTTACCAATTTGGACTGCCAGGTGAAAATTTATATTAAAAAAAATGAAAATAATGTAAATAATATTGTTTTTAGTTAGTTAGTTTAGTTTTTTTTTTTTTACATTTTACCATCGCTATATATATACACAAAAATGAAAGTTCGTTTGTTTGTTTTGTGGCTCAATCACTTCTAAACGCTTGCATCGATATATAGGGTTTCAAAATGGCGGATTCAAGATAGCGGTTGAAAATCTTAAAGCGATTTTCATGAAAATTGGTACTTAGTGGTTTGCAGAATGCTGATTTCAAATCCGCTGTCCAAATTTAAGATGGCGGATCCGATTTGACGACCAAGATTTCTCGATTTCAACGGATTTTAATGAAAA
Organism: Dysmachus trigonus; assembly: GCA_949715965.1. Lineage (NCBI taxonomy): Eukaryota > Metazoa > Arthropoda > Insecta > Diptera > Asilidae > Dysmachus > Dysmachus trigonus. Next base: position 48,563,391 of record OX454319.1, on the reverse strand, counting down.
TTAGTACAGTGATTGTTTTGAAATTGATTGTTTGATTGATTTTCAAATTTTCAATATTCAATATTATCAAAATTTACAAATCCCAGTTGGCGAACAATATTTTTCAATTTCAACGGATTTTAATGAAAATTAGTACACAATTTTTAAATCCAAGATGGCGGATCCAATATGGCGAACAAAATTTCTCGTATTCAATGGATTTTAATGGAAATTAGTACAGTGATTATTCTGAGGCCACTAACTTCGAATATTATTAAAATTTGTAAATCCAAGATGGCGGATCTAATATGGCGACCAAAATTTCTTGATTTCAACAGATTTTAATGAAAATTAGTACAGTGATTATTTTAAGGCTACTAATTAGAATATTAGCAAAATTTCCAAATCTAAGATGGCGGATGCAATATGATAACCAAAATTTTTTCGATTTCAACGGGTTTTAAAAAAAATTGGTAAACTGATTATTTGAAGGCCACTAATTTTGAATATTATTAAGACTGGAGATTCAAGATGGCGAATCCATAAAAGGGTTTTCACGTGGAAACAATTTTTAGGATATAACAAACTAGACCATTTGAGAAGTATTTATTTAGTGAGTATTTACCCAACGCCGGGTGAAACCGGGTACCCAAGCTTACTAGCTTGTATGTATGCAACTTCTGTTGAAAAGTACTAGATTTTATAATTTACTAATTATAAAATCTAGTACTTTTCAACAGAAGTTGCATACATTTATAATGTTAAATTCGAAGCCATTCACGTTGGGCGACCATAATCACAAGGGAAAAATTGTTGGATAAATGTTCGCCTCTTTCATTGTTAACTTATAAGAATCCCTGAGCATCACTCGTGAAATATTAGAGACCACTTGCTCACAATACGAAAAATTTTATTAACGTATGTATCATATATTATGCAGTTAGAAATAATAATTTTATCAAAGGCGTTTTAATAGTATTTATAAACTTAACATATGAAGTTGTCAGTTGCCGAATGATTTTAAAAAATTCTCTTGTAAATACGGCGATTTGACCATAAATATTTATTTTATCCTTTTTGGGAATGTAACTTCAACATTTTGCCAAGGAACAATACCATTTGAAGCATATTTTGGACTAACTTTAAAAAAATTGGTATCAGTTTGACCCATACAGTTATGTATTTGTTTTCGTCGCCTAACTTTCGAACGCATGAACCGATTTACATGATTCTTGTATTATTGAGCAGCATAGGTTTGTCGAAGGGCACAATGACATATAAAGGATAGGACATTTGTTGGTGTGTTTTTAAAATACATGTTATTTTGACAGAGACAATTCTTTCGCGCTCAAAAATTTGACAAAAACACAGTATACAGGGTGTTCAAATACCTTTTTTTCGCCAAGCCGATTGATTGACGCTATGTTTAGCTTCCGGTCTCGATCGGAGGTACGATATTTAGATCGGAAGTACATTTTTTAAATGGAATGGGTATATTTTGACCTCGAATACGGATTCCACTATGAAAAATACACAGCTTTAATTTGATACATTTTTTTCAAAACTAACATTTTCGCCCGCGAAATGACCTTGTTGTTCAAATCGGAAGTAGACCTTTAACGGAATTGCATTTTTTACGGCGAATCAACATTCTATGTCATCAAGTGAAAATTTATGTTTATCAAATTAAGCTTTATTTTTAGTAGTAAAACAATTTCTTTCACCATAATTTGCGCTATTTATTTTGAAAGAGAAAGTTGTTCTTATCAAATAGTCGAGTTATACGTACCTACATAGAGAACAGAATTATTATGGAAGTTTTGGAAATTTTGGAATCTTGTCTTGGAAAAACGAAAACTGATTTAAATCGAAATTTATGATCACAATGTGTCAACGACGTAAGTCTAGAACTACGTAGGTGTACATTTTACTAGTGCCAAAATATGAGTTGGTTTCATGTCAAGTCGATGTGTTACAAAAATGTTGTAAAGAGTTAAGGGTAGTACGCTGTTCGCGCTAAGCTAAAATTTCACCAGTCTCCAAAAAAATGCGTGAAAACCGAAGATAAACACGCGCTAAAATTTTTTTGTAGAATTGATGGTAGAGATTTCGCATTTGACACAACATAGCGTTTAACGTCAATATATAAAAGGTAAATGAATCAAGTGAAAAGAAATAAAATTGAAGAAATCAAAGAAATTGCGATGCTATTAAATTTCATAATTAAATATGTATTCTTCAAAAAAACCGCGTCTACAGTGTTTTCCGTCTGTGTTCAAATATTTATTTATTATTCTATTAATTATTATTCTATTCATTATTATTCTATTATTTATTATTCTATTTGGTTTTACCGCTTACTTACCTCTTCGTTCTTCAAATACAATTTCAATAAAAATTCAAATTCAAATTCAAATGCCGCAAATCCTTCAAATGTCGAAATTCCGCAGGCTAGCTAAAATCTTGGGGAGAGTTTTGCAGCGCTCCTAGTGGCTTATGAGTGAAACAAGCCATTTAGCAAAGGAACAGCGTACCACTTCGCTAAATTCCGCAGCGGAATTTTAGCTTTTCATTTCGCCAGGCGGAATTTTGTATGGAAAATTTCGTTTAGCGCGAACAGCATACTATCCTTTATTGCAAGAATTACTTCATCGGTATACACAAATTACTAATCAACGATCAACCGAATACAATATATCATACTTATATTTTCCACTGTGCGAAAATGTTTGTATCCTTTTAACCAATAGCAATTTCAAAGTGTTCATGCCATTGTGTTATTCATTTGAATGAAATGTCTATCTCCTACCATTTTTGTTGTTTTATTTAAACAGATGTCTCTGTTTACTGCCTCGCGAATTATTTTTTGTGTGTCAAATAACTCGATAACTGGTAATTTGTCTCAGTTTTTAGTTTAATTCGCAAAAACATTTTTGAATACGCAATTGTTTTTATTTTTTTAAAGGAAAGAAACTGAAAAAAAAAATTTTTACAATTAAACAATTAAATAAATTTTAAATTTTTGAAAAAATTGTGTGTTTTTTTTATTATATATGTTATTTACATATCCATTCGGCATGTGATATTTTCACAACATTACGTCCTTCTTCCCTATGATTTTTAAAGAAAAGTATCATATTTTACAAATGTATATTTTTATTTCAAACAAAAGTACCAATCTTATCATGCTCAGACGTCATCTGTCGGGTTCCATTCTGAAGGGATACCAAAAACAATTTTGAAAATAAAGTTTATACACATTGTTGAGGGTTGTAAGTTCCAAAAATTTCTAGTTTGAATTCAAAACCCCTAAAATAGTCGGTATTAAACCAGAAAAACAAATTTTTCTTATAGAGCCGGTCTCTTTCTACTATCAAGTCGTTGGAATCATTAAGCCACACTCGTGAAATTTCGTAAAGTTGTTTTTCACCCTGGAAAAATTAATATTTGAATTTATATATCAGAGAGATTTGTAAAATCATGTTTATTGCCTCAAGTAATTCTTTAAATGAATTTAAACACTTGGGATTATTTATAATATACTATAATTATAATCGGTCACAAACTATATCGATAGCTTGGTGGAGAAATGATCCAAGTGACATTGGTGACAAACGCGGAGATATCGTCATTTCTGCAATTAATTAAGGGGGTAAATACAATTACACGGGCAAAAATTACGCATTAAAAAACATTTTTTTTCACAAAGAAGGTTTAATGCAATCATTATAAAACTTTGTATACTTGTTAATGTATAAATGAGGAATTTAAAAAAAAAATTTCTTAATTTTTTTAAAACAAAATGGCGGTTCCTTCTAATTGTATTTACCCCCTTAAGTCACTTAATTTATTATGTCACTGTGATTCAAGTAACCATAGGTACTTTAAAAAAAAAATAGGGTTCAATTATATAACTTATTCATAGTTATAGTACATCAAATACGTTTGGCTCATTTTCTCAGAATCAATAAAATATCACTTGGATCACTGCTCGAAACTATCCATATAATTTAAAATGTGTCTTTCATGAATTAAAGGAAAATGCAAGTCATGGCATATTATGAAACGAAAAACTAACATTCTTGCTTTTGCTTTTGTTAAATTACTTACTTCACCAGGAAAATAAAGCTTAAAGGTGTCCCACCACCCGACACCACTTGTTACGTGCGTTATAGAATATAATTTTATTTCTCCAGGTTTCTGCTTACCCCAAGTTTCAATTTTCGCAAAAACTACACAGAACAACAGCAGTAAAATAAAAAATGACTTCATTTTAATTATCTGTTATGTAATAACAATGGTAGAAAGTAATGAATTGTCCTCGATTCTCTTTCTTAAACGCAACTAACTAATGTCAAACCTACTTGGCGTAATATATATCGAATCGTTTTCGAGATACGTATGTTTGTTTTCACAACGAAAATTTATTGTTCTCATTGTTTTTGACGATCAACAGAAAATTTGAGCAATGTTTACACAGCCTTTTTGAAACAAGTATTATAAATTATTTGGCATTATAGCCTTAGGTTCTCATGAAATGGCCCGAGAATGTTTTTGATACAAAAGAAAAGAAAAGAATATGCTGCCTGCTTGAGCACTTTTTAGACATAGGTACGCAGCTTATTGATTTCTAAAGTAAGACAATTTTAAGATATTGTATTAAATTAGGTGGAATATTATAATAAATAAAACACTGCAGCTATTATAATTTTCTTACATTTATTTAAGTTTTAAAAATACATTAGCACTCAAGGTACATTTAAGATGTCTGTTCGGTTGAATTGATTCCTAGACGATATGTTTTTGTTGAGTTTGATGATATGTATAAGTTTGCGAAAAAATGATTCAGTAGGTACGTCTTAGAGTTAGTGGATTCGATATGTGTACGGTTGTTTCGAAAATTTCTTATGTAGTAGCATTTTTGCGCTTATAGACATACAATTTAATTTGTACAGCTATTTGATAAGGGTAGAAATTAATTCGAAATATTTCACATTGCCATTTTATAAACATTGTAAGATTTGTTTACTAGTAGTAGTTTCCATACAATAGTAGTATAGCTAGCGAAACAGCAAAGCAAATTAAAAACACCTCTCAAAGTTTAAGTTATAACGATATACTTGTACAGCTGCTTGTATGTTAATTTTTTATGAAAATTTATCTATGGCTTCATAAAGCGCTAGACAGAAAGCAAACTGCTGCAAGATGTTTTTGTTTTTTCTGTGTCTTGTGTGCTTCTTAACTTCAATTTAACGTGTCGCTTATTCGCCTTCTGTATAAAATTATAAAACGACTTATTGCGGTTGTTTTTTTTGCTTTTTCTTCGAATTAAGCTTTAATTTGAATTTGATCACTTTATAATAAAATTTTCGTTGTTTCCAACTGCTTTTGTTGCCCAGTGTTTGTTTACACTATGTCTTCTATTAGCTTCTTATTTCGCATTCGAAGAAATCTGTATATTTTGGCATCTCAAAAAAAGGTTTGACAAGAATAAACAAGGTAAACATAGACATTGTGCATAAATTATTTTAGAATTTTTACAAATGCAACAGAAAAGTACTTACAAGGAAACGTTCTCAGGTGTGTCTCACCGATTTTGATGAAATTAGTTTTCTTTATAAAAATTGGTGTATTTTTCAAAAGTTTGTACGCCATGTTGGATCCGCCATAAACCCCTTAATACTGCTTTTCACGAAAAAACTGATGTCTGAAAGAATATACATCATTTAGGGGAGATCGGGGTAAGATGGGATACTTAAGGGGGTAGTCCAGTGAAAACGACTGTTTTTTCAACGATTTTTTTTTCATATTAGAAGTCAATTTTTATTAAAAAACTTTTTGACATATGATAGTACAACTATTAAAATACACAAAAAAAAATTTTTTTTTTGTTTTCGATGAGTCATCCCGACAAAATGGCCGCTCCAAAAAAAAAATTTTTTTGTTGGCGGACGTCGAATCTCTGCAACGGTGCATTTGAAACAAAAAATTCAAATGAGGTTTTAATCTGTAGAACATTGGCTATCGTCGGAACTAGAATTTTTAATTTTCAATAAAAAATAACAAAATGGCGGCATTTCGAATTTTTCGGGTGTTTTTCGGGTGCTTAATTTGTTTATAACTTTGTAAATAAACAATGGATTTTAATAATTCTAGTTCCGACGATAGATACACAATCAAGAAATATACAGCTAAATTTTTAGATCAATCGGAGCAAAAGACTCTGAGATCTGACGTCCGCCAAGTCAAAAAATGCTGTTTTGAGAAAAACGCGGTTAAAGTTTTTGTTGCGGAAAAAAGCTAAAAAAATTAATTTTACCTTAGTCAGCGATGCCTGCTCCATACATAACGCGATGCCTGCTCCATACATAACTAACCTTAAATACAAAGCAGAAGGGCCTAGACCGTTATAAACCGAAAAAAAATGGGCGGAGCAAACAGAAATACGAGAGTCCTCCTTGCTCCGAAACACGCCAGGGGACCTTCGAGCGCTCGGATTACACGTCTCTCGAAAACTCTCTGTATCTTTAAAACTATTCAATATTTTGCTTAGATATTTTAAAGGAGTATTTTCTAGGTGTAGTAGAGTAGATTTAAGCAAAAAAAAAAAAAACGAAAAAAATTTTTTTTTTCACAGGACTACCCCCTTAAGGGAAAAAACATCATAATATGAAAATCAAGCTGTTTATTAAAAATCTCTTACAACAAGAGCAACACTTACAGTTTTAATTAACATAATTATAATCTTTTATGGCGCTAAATCACATGTTTTTTTGGCAAATAGGAATTAAATGGCACATGTCAAATATACCGTTTTGCCCCATGACCGGGGCAAAATTGGAAACGCTATGGGGCATATTGAGTACACATTTTAATCTGGTTGGCAACGTTCACATATATGTGCCTCTCATCGTTATCGTCTACACTTGCGCAGGAATTATGGGCCCAGCCATGGCACATGGAATGTGAATATAAGTACAGTAGAATTCGGATATAACGACCCTCAAGGGACCGGCGACACTTACAAGGAAACGTTCTCAAATGTGTCTTACCGATTTTGATGAAATTGAAATATGTTATAGAGTATCGCAAAATAAGAGACACGTATTTTTTTTATCTGCGGATACGCACATTTAGGGGTGGTTTTCACGTATTTTTTTTTCTGCGGATACGCACATTTAGGGGTGGTTTTCACCCCCTAAATGTGCGTATCCGCAGATAAAAGAAAAAATACGTATCTCTTATTTTTCGATACTCTATAACATATTTAAATTTCATCAAAATCGGTGAGACACACCTGGGAACGTTTCCTTGTTAGTATAATTTTGAAAATAATGGCAGTCGATGCAAACAGGACGATAACTTCGCGTATTTTCTAAGCTATAATTCCAAAATATGAAATTAATTCGAATTTCATTTCCGAAAAAAAAAATAAGATTTTTGAGTTTAAATTCAACTAAATGAAAAATATGGACTCAAGACGGCTGTTTAATAGTGGGAAAAAGTCTTAGCAAACCGAAAAATCACTGCACTTTTGTGAGAAATTAATCCGTATTATTGGTCTGTGTGCAGTCATACTGCTCAAGATTAAAGTTTTTAAAGCATTGCTTTGATTAACTTCTGTCGAATACGACTAAATACGAATTTCACTCGCACGCTATAAACGCCAAAATAAATTTCTTTAAATTTTAGACAACTTATACACACAGGCACACGCAATCAAAAATTCAGTTCAAGGCACCTAGGGTTGGTAGAGTCAAAATTTTCTACAATCACAAGCCGTCCAGTGGGAAAATTCGAAGTGCTTCGAAAAAAGAAGATTCGAAATGCTTCATCCACATTTCATGATATGCTTCGAAAAAGTGTTTCCCAAAGAGCTCAAAGAAAGTGCTTACTTCTGCGGACATCCCTATCCCTATATACAGGGTGTCCAGGAAGTAGTGCGCCAAAATTTAGGGGATGGTAGCTTGGGTCATGACCTACCAGAATATCAAAATATGATCTTAGTGAAAACCTCACCGTTTTCGAGATTTTTGGGTTTTTATGAAAAATTAAAATTTCACTACCTTTCGTCAAATTATTGACTAGTAGGTGCACATAAAAAGACATGTTATCATTTTGTTTTTTACTAAAATATTCTAGATAAGCAAAATGTATTATTTTTTTCGCGACGGTTATGTATCAGTAATAAAAAATAACATGCTTACCAGGTAGGGCAATTTATCTAGAATATTTTAGCAAAAAACAAAATGATAACATGTCTTTTATGTGCACCTACCAGTGGCGTGGGGTCCATATAACACGATTCCTACCGGCTTCCCTTTTGGGAACTCATCCTATTCCCGTAAATTTAAAACTTATTCTATGCCTGTAAAATTCCTGGAAAGTGCTCCCAAAATTCATCTCGTAAAGAAAACATGGCAAAACAAGTGTTACAACCAAAAACAACCATAATCTGTTGTTGCACTACGATGGAACCTTCCCTCGCACCGTAGCAGGTTCTATCAAGGGGTTGCATCGGGTATGAAGCGCTCGCTCGCTGCTTCTGTAAGCCGGTCATTTTACGGCTTACTCAAGCCCACACTTTTCTCCACGAGTAACAAAGAAATCGTGTGTGATATCCTTTGCTCACTAAAAGCAAATCCTATAAGCAAATAACACGATAGAAACCGGCTTCTCGGTTGTTTTCATTTTGCATAAGTTGAAACTCGGGTCACTTCGGCGGGTGGTTGTTTATTTCTTAGAATGTCAGCTGATTCGTGTCTTCTCTATGAACGGGTGTGAGTGTAGTGGTGCTCTCTTATTATCCCTATAACACGGTAGAAAGCGGCTTCTCGGGTGAGTGGGGTTAGTTGGGGTGGGTTTGGTTATTAATTTTTTTTCATAAACAATATTCAGCTGACTGTAAATCTCTTTGATACTGAAGGGGCTGTGAATTGTAGGAGTGAATGCTCCCTTATTTCACAAGAACACGGCAGAAGTCGTCTTCTCGGGAGGGAGGGGTGTTGTGGTTTTGTTTATTATATTTTAATAAAAAAATTGTTAACTTGTGTCTCTTTTTTTATCCTTGGTGCTCAACGGATTGTGACTTATGAGTGTGGTGTGGTGCTATTTTATTACCTCTCGATAACACGATAGAATCCGGCTTCTCGGGTTTTTTCGTTAGGTTCGGCTATTCGGATGACGATTATTTATTTGTTTCAATTTGTCAGTTGAAGGATTTGTCCCGTCTATCGTGCATGTTTGATTTGAAGTGGAGTGTAATTGTACTTTAATATATAGAATTTAATTGTGAAAAGCTGGTGAGAATTTTGTAAGGTCTAGGTGGTCTGTTATAGGACATTTTAGTAGCTTTTTATTTATATCTTGTTCTGTCTTTAATTTTTGTTGGAAATGGCGTTACTTAGTGTTGAATGCTGCTTAACGGATTTTTTATTAGAACAGGCAAATGAATTTAATAGATTATCTTTTCAGCAAAAAAGCAGAGTTATCGAATTAGGTCGCGCTAAACCGTCGATGAAAATAGATTACAAGGACGGGTTTTTCAAACATTTTAATAATTCGATTTATGAAAAATATGCGTGGCTGACCGGAAGCTGCAAATTAAATAAAATGTTTTGTTTCCCATGTCTTCTTTTTTCGAATTCTTCGAGTGTTTGGAGTCCCACAGGTTTTACGGACATTAATAATTTAGTAAACTCTTCAAGTAAGCATATTTGGTAAGTTTTTTTTCGCTATTAAGTTTCTGATTTTTGCACCGGCTTACCCTACCCGGGGTAGAGTGCAAATGTTGTCGCAGCCTGAACCTGGGTGCATTTCTAGAAAATCCGCGACAACATTTGCACCCTACCGGGGTAGAGTGCAAATGTTGTCGCAGCCTGAACCTGGGTGCATTTCTAGAAAATCCGCGACAACATTTGCACCCTACCCGGGGTAGAGTGTAAATGTTGTCGCAGCCTGAACCTGGGTGCATTTCTAGAAAATCCGCGACAACATTTGCACCCTACCCGGGGTAGAGTGCAAATGTTGTCGCAGCCTGAACCTGGGTGCATTTCTAGAAAATCCGCGACAACATTTGCACCCTACCCGGGTAGAGTGCAAATGTTGTCGCAGCCTGAGGCCCGGAACACAATGATACGACCGACGACCGACGAGCGACGGGTACGTACGCCATTTACGTTGCCCATGACACAATGATACGAACGACGATCGTTGCCAGTTTAAGGAGAAGGAGATCTAAGGGGTTACGATGAGAATGTGTGAAGGGCTGAAAGTCCGTGAAAACAGCTGATATTTGTGAAAACCATATAGAACTAAACCGCATACACCGAAAGTTGTGTCTGTTTCAATTTTTTACAGTTGGCACTGACGACGCGTACGACGTGCAAAATAGAATCGGATCTATTTTGCACGGCGCGTAGCTCGTGTCGCGTCAATGTGTTTAGATGTACACAGTACCCTATGCTCGATAAGCTTTGTCGTTGTGTCGTCGTACGCACCCGTCGCTCGCCGGTCGTCGGTCGTGTCATTGTGTTTCTTGCTTGAACCTGGGTGCATTTCTAGAAAATCCGCGACAACATTTGCACCCTACCCGGGGTAGAGTGCAAATGTTGTCGCAGCCTGAACCTGGGTGCATTTCTAGAAAATCCGCGACAACATTTGCACCCTACCCGGGGTAGAGTGTGAATGTTGTCGCAGCCTGAACCTGGGTGCATTTCTAGAAAATCCGCGACAACATTTGCATCCTACCCGGGGTAGAGTGCAAATGTTGTCGCAGCCTGAACCTGGGTGCATTTCTAGAAAATCCGCGACAACATTTGCACCCTACCCGGGGTAGAGTGCAAATGTTGTCGCAGCCTGAACCTGGGTGCATTTCTAGAAAATCCGCGACAACATTTGCACCCTACCCGGGGTAGAGTGCAAATGTTGTCGCAGCCTGAACCTGGGTGCATTGTGCATTTCTAGAAAATCCGCGCCAACATTTGCACCCTACCCGGGTAGTTCAGTTCAGTTCAGTTTATTTTGCGACTTCTTGACAATGATTGCTTAACCTACTACAATGAAGAACTAGGGAGATGGTTACAGCGAAACCTATCTACAAATGGCTGTCGTTCGGTGACCTAACCGTTGACTATGGCTTAAATGACTTTTATATTATATTTACATATTCGCGCTTATATGTGTATGTGGCTGTGTATCTGTGTACCTAATACTACCTTAAAACTAGTTAAAAACTTATATACTACGGAATAAATAAGAGCTAAAAGCCTAAGCCTCTGCCTTAGTGTAATCAGTTTCACGAATCAATGTCAGTATTGCCAGATTATAAGTCATGGTAATGATTATAGAAACAGCTTGTATGGCTTTATTATAAGATTATGAAAATTATGAAAATATATTAGCCTCTGGGTTTTAATTAATTAGCTATTGCTCAGGATTGTGGGATATTTAAGAATGAAGCGCGGTAAAGCTCAGTGGATGAATTGGGATAGGGGAATTTCATGGATGATAGATAATATTTAGCCTCTGTGATTTAGTTTATTAACTTTTACGTAGAATTGAGGGATATTTTGCATTGGAGCGCAATATAGTTCGGTGAAGTAGTGAGGATGGAGAAAATTGAACGGTGATAGATAAATAGTTGTCTCTGATGGATGTTGCGATGTTGCGATCATGAATCTCTCTGAGGGTCTTATTAGGATGGTGGCTCATTTTTCCCAGTTCGCTTCGCATTAGTCTTGTCAGGAAGCAATCCAAAGGTTCTATATCTGCTGTTGCGTAGACTTCATTTTTTGTAACGTATTTTTTAGATTCTATTCTAAATCCTTTGTTGGTGCATATCCTTAGTATCTTTCTTTCAAAGATGAGCAGTCGTTTCATTATTGTTGGAGATATGGTAGCCCAGCAGGGGAACGCATATGTGAGTATCGGACGAATGAGTTGTTTGTAAATGAGTAGTTTTGATTTTACTGAGAGATCATTGTTAAATCTCAATAATGATGCCAGTGCTTGTTTGGCTTTAGTTGCCTTCTGTAGGACTTGATTCGCATGATGATTCGATTTTAGCAGATGGTGTAAGTGAATTCCTAGATATTTAATGCTGGTACTTGTACGAATTACGTTGCCTTGTAGATTAAGTTGTAGTTTACGGCTTTCGCTGGGAGTGCTTCTTTTACCTTTGTTATAAGCATTGCGAAAGCAAATCACTTTGGTTTTGTTCTCGTTGATCCTAAGACCCCAAGTACTGTAAAACTTTCTAGATAGATCTATGTGTTTAACCACATTAGCCATTGCCGTAATAGGTCAGTCGTTGGTGGAATAAATGATGGTGTCATCCGCGAAGAGGATAGCTTCTGATTGGTTATCTGGGTGTAACCAAAGGTTATGTTGAAAGTCTGAGAGGTAAATATTATAAAGTTTTGGTCCTAGTACTGATCCTTGAGGGACTTCTCTTTGAATTGAGATAAAGTTGGAGAAATTGTTATTGAGTGAGATAAGAATATGTCTGTTTGTCAAGAAGGAAGCGATGATTCGTATAATATAATTAAGATATTTGAGATGGTTAATTTTGTATATGAGTCCTTCGATCCATACAGAATCAAAGGCTTTTTCTAAGTCCAAAGAGCATGCGACTGTGCACTTCTTCTCTCTGAGTCCTGAGATAACTATGTCTTGAAATTTTAATAATGCATGTGTCGTGGAGTGATGCTTTTTGAAACCAAATTGAAGTTCAGAGATGATGTTGTCTGTATCGGTATGAAGGTCAAGTCTTATGCCAATGATTCTTTCCAGCAATTTGCCCAGATTGGAGAGTAAGATGATGGGTCTAAAGTTGTGTTTCGGTGTTGTTGGAGCTTTTTTGGAGAGGTATTAGGATGCCTTTTTTCCATTCAAGCGGGAAGTAGCCCATGTTGATACAGTTGTTGATGATGATGACGAGTCCTTGAATGATTCTTATGGGTGATTTCCTAAGTATGAAATTAGAGATATTGTCTGGACCAGCAGATTTTTTGTTGTTCACTTTCTGTAGTATGTCAATTACCTCCTGGGAAGTAGTAAGTTCGGCGTGTTCATGCTCGTTGAGCGCTGTGTTAGACGATGAGAATATGTATAATGGTTGAAGGGTTGGTGATGTGTTTCCTAGTTCCCTGTTTAATAGGAGCGTACTCTGGTTGTTGACTATCCGTGTGAATTCAGAGGTGGGATTAGGTGTGTGGTGTTTATAGACTTTCTCAAAGTAATTCTCGAAAGCTTTGAGTTTATCCTTGGTTTCAATTAGTGTGATGCCTTCAGATGTGATTTTATGAGGAAAAGGTTTTTTACGACCTATTATTTTATTGATTTCTTTAAAAGCGTTGGGTCCTGGCGTTATTTTGCTTAGTCTCGCTTGGAAGCGTTTGTTATTATGAATTCTGATGCGTTCTCCGATGATTTTATTTAGTAGTCCAATCTGTGTCTTAACTTCTTTATAAGGTCTATAATTTGGGTTGAGTGATCTTTTGTAGAGGTGCGTTAAAGCCCTTTGCCATCTTCTCTTTATGTTCATGAGTTTAAGAATGTCCGGTGGATAAAGATGAATTTTGTCTCTGTTACTGCTAATAGTTTTACCTGCAAGTTGAGCGGTTTTCCAAATGAGATCAGTGACTATTGATATTGAAGAATCAATTTCTGATATGGTGAGATTCCTGTCAGCTGCTGGAAGGACTTGGTCTGCCAAATAGTTTAACCTGATTTGGTAGTCTGTCCAGTCGGTGTTAAGGTAGGATATGAATTTTTCTGGCGCTCTGAGCTGTATTCTAGTACCTGGTAAAATAAGTTTTAGTGAAATCGCAAGGTGGTCTGAATCGCATGTCAACGCGTTACAAGAAATATTTTGATTGGGGTTATTTAGAAGAGCATCTGTTATTATGAAAAAGTCTAAGTAAGATCCACTGAGTGGATATGTGGGCATGTTAGGCCCTAGGATCTGTAGATTATTGATGGGGTTTTTGTTGTACCATGTTGCTATTGCTCTTCCATTGTGGTTAGTCATCGTGTCTCCCCATAAAGGTGATCTGGCATTGTAATCTCCTCCGACAATGATGTAGTCATGACTGCTATGCAGTTTGTTGATAAAATCAAGAAATTTAAAGATTTCCAATTGTGATGTGTTCGTGGGAACATAGACCGCTATGATGACTAGTGATATTGGTTGGTTACTCACATTCAGACAGCTGATATTGGTGGCACAAGTTATAATTGACGGCAGGTGTGTGCTTTCAAGCAGTGCATTGACTTGTAGATTTTGAGTGTAACTTTTTTTGCTAAGTATAGCAACTCCTTGACCTTCGTCGTTCCTGATTGATCGATAGTTAGCAAAGTATAAATTGGAGGTTTGAGGTAGGTGTGTTTCGTTAAGTAGCAAAATGTCAGGATCTAGATCTTCTAGCAAGTCTTTGACAACATTCTTTTTGAAATTGGATCTGAGACTATTGATGTTGAGTGCTATTGTGTTCAGGTCACTTCCCACCCTGATATAAGTTTAATAGAAAATTGATTAACAAGAGGTCCTTGGTTGCATGATCATTGGTCGATCGAAATTTGGGTATAAAAGCATGTATTTTGGCAAGTAAATCCAGGATGTTGAGTCCAAATCTTGCTTCAGCATATTTGAAAATTTCATCGGCTGTGCTTTTAGCTGACGATATTGCTGGCTGGGTCTGAGCTTTTTCAGTGATTACGTTAGCGTACGACGGATGTGGATTTGTTTTCAAAGGAGGGAAAATATGTGAATCGTCAAGATTTATAATTGTGTTTGTGACTACGTTTTGTATTGCTTTTTTATTTTGTTCCCTGGCCATTTTGTTTTTATTAGCCTTGTCTATGATTTCTTTACGGTAGGAGCAGTCGAAATAATTGGCTGGGTGTCCATATTTTTTGCAGTTCACACAGTAGACCGTGGATGTATCAGAAGTTTTACGTGGGCATTCACCAGGGCCATGACTTTGATCGCATTTTACGCATGAGTAATTATAAGTACAATTTGCAGCTATGTGCCCATAACGTTGACAATTTTTACATTGTGTAGGTCCGTGATTTTTGATTTTTTCCCATGTTATTTTTTGGTGCAAAATTGAATTTAATTTGATGGCATCATTCAGGTCTGAGACGCTATTAAAATGTACGATGAAAATGTTGAGGGGTTTATCAGTTTGTCTGGATCTGGGGGTACTAAAGTGAGAAATTTTAGGTGGGTGTATATGAGGAATCAGGTCGGTTATAGCTAATGAAATCGCTTCTAGTTCATAACTGTGATGTATACCCTTTAGCAGTATATTAGCCGGTTTAAGCTGAGGTGGCGTGAAGGTAAATTCTAAATTGGCTTTACGCATTAATTCGAGAAATCTGGCGTGGACTTCAGGGTCCTCTATAAATATTTTAGAACTGTTTTGTAGGATTACAATTTTAAAGGAGTTGTTGCTAGTAGAAAGAGCTTGAATACAATGTATAATCTTTTTAGTGTTAGTATATTTTACAAATATAGGTGGGCAAAATTTATGTCTGGCTAACTTATTAATGTCAAAGTTTGGGTACTTATCTTTATGGTTAGTTGATGATGAAGAGGAAGCTTGTGATGACTGTTGTGTATGCTTGAGTGCTGTCGGCTGATTTAATGGCTTTGTAGGTTGACTGACTCTCGTCTGTTGTTTCTTAGAGTTGGTGGATAACGTAGTAGAATCAGTTGGTTGTTGAACAGTGTGACGGTCTGATGACGAGTTGTTGATTTCACTTCTCAGGTCGGTGGCAAGTTCCGCGATGAGAGGAGCGAGGAGACTGGTTGTTGCTTGGGCATTGCTATTAAAGCTAGCATGACGTTTGGAAAATGTTGCTGTGGATGGTGCTTTTCTTCGTTTGTTTGGCTGCTGAACCACTGGGGTTGAATGACTGTACGATGAAACTTTCTCCTGTGTGAGCACCTCTTCTTCTTGAGCTGTGGGTATTTCGACTGCTTGAAATATTCTTTCCTCTGCAAATGATAAATCTTCAGGGTAGTGACTGAAACTAAAGGTGTCACTTGCCTGTTCATTGATTTCTTGTTGATGTTGAGAAGTTGATGGATGGTGTACTCGTGAGATTGGATCACTGGTGCGTCTTACCGACTCATTGGCTGGAGAATTTAAGTTATCCTCCCTTAGAGATTGATGGTTAGGGGAAGAGCTCTGACTGTTGTTTTTCCTTTTATTTTTGTTTTTGTTTTTCGCAGCTTTCCCTGCTGCATTGTTCGGCATGATGGCTCAATTTACGCTGATGCGGTACAAGTCCGTTGTTAAGGGCTATGTCGGTGAGATGTGCCGCTTGGGCTCTGCGTAGATTATGTCCGTGTCGGTGCGGTGTGTCCTCCCCAGTGAGGGGCTCGATTTCCCTGGCTAGGGATGCCAGGATCTCCGGTGAATAATAGCAATAATCAGCCGCTGGATGGTTAGTAACCTAATACAGGATGCTGACTTCATGCTACCACATGCCTCGCCAATGTATCAGCCACTGTAATCCGTTAGGAAGATTTACCGTTCGGTTTAAGATCACGCCGTCGAAAACCGTTAGGGACTTGCTGGGAAGTCTGAAATGTGCTTATGAAAGCACCTATGCAAGAGAGGTTGAATTTATACTGCCTAGGCAGATCTCGCTGAGTAAGACTCCTGAGGAGGGGCCTCCTACGAAAAAGAAATGAAAATTAAACGCAGATTGTACTAATTGAATTTGCGCCGCTCGGGCGGTAGCCACGTGCTCATGCTGTGTGTGATTTCAGCGCTCTGATTTGGTTCCCGCACTTGCACTCAGTAGAGTTCCCCTGAATTAAATTAAATAATTAGGCCACACTGCTCACCATCAGGGTGGTGAGGAATATATTGCCAAAATTTGAAATTGTTGATCATTCCTGTTTGTTGGCTCTGCTGCGCATCCACACTCTTTGTGAGTTCCAAATGGATCCCTTAGGCTCTGAGTACCGCTATGCTAGTTTACCGTTACGGCTAAAGACACGCCGTCAATGCCGTTATAGGCTTGGCGGGTAAAGAAAAATGCGCTTATAATAGCACCTTCAAGGAAGCTGAATTATTTCTGCCGAGGCAGAATACATTAAATGGGGCTCCCAAATGGGTCCTCCAGCAAAGGAGAGAGCGAAAATAAGAACAGTTTGTTCAACTTGTTCAAAATGTACTTAAGCCCTAAGAGCTTCAAACACGTGCACACGCGGTGTGTGAAATTATTCACTCTTAACTTGATTATCGCACTGCACTTAGTTGTGTTACACTGGTTATAACAATTTATTAGTTTAATCACTGTACTCACTACCTAGTAATGATGCTGATGAAAGCCAAGATGATTGTTCCTTAGAACTTCTGATTGCTGCGTCCGCACTCGTTGATGGTTCCAGAGAGAATCCCCCTACCCGGGTAGTGTACAATTGTTGTCGCAGCCTGAAGCTGGGTGCATTTCTAGAAAATCCGCGACAACATTTGCACCCTATCCCGCGTAGAGTGCAAATGTTGTCGTAGCCTGAACCTGGGTGCATTTCTAGAAAATCCGCGACAACATTTGCACCCTACCGGGGTAGAATGCAAATTTTGTTGCTGCCTGAACTTGGGTGCATTTCTAGAAAATCCGCGACAACATTTGCACCCTACCGGGGTAGAGTGCAAATGTTGTCGCAGCCTGAACCTGGGTGCATTTCTAGAAAATCCGCGACAACATTTGCACCCTACCCGGGGTAGAGTGTAAATGTTGTCGCAGCCTGAACCTGGGTGCATTTCTAGAAAATCCGCGACAACATTTGCACCCTACCCGGGGTAGAGTGCAAATGTTGTCGCAGCTTGAACCTGGGTGCATTTCTAGAAAATCCGCGACAACATTTGCACCCTACCCGGCAGTGGCGTAACTATAGGGTGGCAGGGCTGGCAAAATGCCACGGGCCCCCAACCCAAGAGGGCCCCGGACCAAGAGGCCGCGCGCTCAGAAATAACCTAACATTTTTAACAAAATTTTGTACCTAAGTACTTAAAAATTATAATTTTTTTATGTAATGGTTACCGTAATGGTTACTGTAATGGTTACCGTAATGGTTACTGTAATGGTTACCGTAATGGTTACTGTAATGGTTACCATAATGATTACCGTAATGGTTACTGTGATGGTTACTGTAATGGTTACCGCAATGGTTACTGTAATGATTACCGTAATGGTTACCGTAATGGTTACCGTAATGGTTACCGTGATGGTTACTGTAATGGTTACCGTAATGGTTACTGTAAAGGTACGGACACACCAAAAGCGACGCGAGCGAAGCGAACAATTTAAAAAATTTGGGTGCCGTACAAACCAATTGAAGTGTCCGAATAGAACGCGACATGAGCGAAGCGTCTACTGCGACAGAATGTTCCCAAATTTTAAATTATTCGCGCCGCTTCGCTCGCTTCGCTTTTGGTGTGTCCGTACCTTAATGGTTACTGTAATGGTTACCGTAATGGTTACTGTAATGGTTACCGTAATGGTTACTGTAATGGTTACCGTAATGATTACCGTAATGGTTACTGTAATGGTTACCGTGATGGTTACCGTAATGGTTACTGTAATGGTTACCGTAATGGTCACCGTAATGGTTACTGTAATGGTTACCGTAATGGTTACCGTAATGGTTACCGTAATGGTTACCGTAATGGTTGCCGTAATGGTTACCGTAATGGTTACTGTAATGGTTACCGTAATGGTTACTGTAATGGTTACCGTAATGGTCACCGTAATGGTTACTGTAATGGTTACCGTAATGGTTACCGTAATGGTTACTGTAATGGTTGCCGTAATGGTTACCGTAATGGTTACCGTAATGGTTACTGTAATGGTTACTGTAATGGTTACCGTAATGGTCACCGTAATGGTTACTGTAATGGTTACCGTAATGGTTACCGTAATGGTTACTGTAATGGTTACTGTAATGGTTACCGTAATGGTTACTGTAATGGTTACCGTAATGGTTACTGTAATGGTTGCCGTAATGGTTACCGTAATGGTTACCGTAATGGTTACCGTGATGGTTACTGTAATGGTTACTGTAATGGTTACTGTAATAGTTACCGTAATGGTTACTGTATTGGTTACTGTAATGGTTACTGTAATGGTTACCATAATGATTACCGTAATGGTTACCGTAATGGTTACCGTAATGGTTACCGTAATGGTTACCGTAATGATTACCGTAATGGTCACCGTAATGGTTACTGTAATGGTCGCCGTAATGGTTACCGTAATGGTTACTGTAATGGTCACCGTAATGGTTACTGTAATGGTTACCGTAATGGTTACTGTAATGGTTACTGTAATGGTTACTGTAATGGTTACCGTAATGGTTACTGTAATGGTTACTGTAATGGTTACCGTAATGGTTACCGTAATGGTTACTGTAATGGTTACCGTAATGATTACCGTAATGGTTACCGTAATGGTTACCGTGATGGTTACCGTAATGGTTACTGTAATGGTTACCGTAATGGTCACTGTAATGGTTACCGTAATGGTTACCGTAATGGTTACTGTAATGGTTACCGTAATGGTTACTGTAATGGTTACCAGTGGCGTAACTATAGGGTGGCAGGGTTGGCAAAATGCCACGGGCCCCCAACCCAAGAGGGCCCCGGACCAAGAGGCCGCGCGCTCAGAAATAACCTAACATTTTTAACAAAATTTTGTACCTAAGTACTTAAAAATTATAATTTTTTTAAGTACTTAAAATCAATCAAAGTGGGGCACAACTAAAGACCATATACAAATTCAAACTAATCATTAAAATTTCAACACATTGAAAACAAAAAGATGTCGATTTTCAGAACGCATCCATTGGTTGCTTCATTTTTTGTCGCGGTTCATTGGTGACGCGGGCGAGCTAGTGACGGTCGGGGAATTCCCTCGTTTTTTTAACCAAATAGGCTAGGCGCCGGTGTCACTGAAAGTCCCGTCATCGCGGATTTGAAAAATTTATATGTAAATCGATAGTTAACAATTATACGAATAAAATCAACTTGGTAAGCGTTGACTTAGTAAGCCGAAAATATGTTAACACTAGAACTACCGGCGCTCAAGCTTGTAATTTTGATAATTTTTGGCACCTTTACAGTAATATCCTTTCACATTTAAATTAATAATTATAAATGGAAATAGATTCGCGAGATGTCGTAATTTTGAACCTTAATAAGATTTGGTATTACTCTTAAGAGATATTTTCAAAAAATATGATTAATTCAAGCAAGAAATTTAGTACCGGTCAATTTGACCGGTCTTGGTAGTTCTAGTGTTAAATAAAAATTATTATTATAAAATAGCAAAAATGTATCTTACTGTTATCGCGGATTTTGATGAATTTTAGTGCATTCGATAGGAAATTTCGCGATTTAACCGAAAATGTTGCTGACAAACTTCATTTCGCTGGAAGGGTATATCGTACCTATTTATACGGTGTGATAAGGGGTAAAAAAAATGTCTCTTAAATGAAATCCAATGAAATTAGCAAGAAAATGTCAAGGAAATATTAAGAAAATCGGCATTTCTAAAATTTTTAATTAAAAAAAAAAAGAAAGCGCAAAAAATTCGCAAGTTTTTTTTACTCCTTCTTATTCTAGATTAAATACATACAACATACAAAAATACATTATAAATCTCGGCATCGGCAAACACCGCTAACTTTTCAAATTTTTAACAAACTTTATAAAGTAAAAAAAAACCCATATTTTTTTATTTAAAAATTTGAAAGTTGTTGTTAGGGTTCTCTTTTCAACTGTTTATTTTACTACAATATTATTTTTAACGAATTTTATTGTTAAAAAGGGGTTTTACACCTATAAGTTTAAAATAAGGTTAAGTTTTCACGTACTTATTTTTATGAGAACTGTATACTCAAGAACTGTAATATTGAGTATATAATTGCTAAACATAGCAATCTTAAAGTTCTAATGGTTAATTAAAAAATAAACATTTTATTAGCTTAGGTTTTACTATGGCAAAGTGAAACTGCTTTTTCAAATATTTATTTTTAAATTAAAAAAAAATAAATATTTATATTTGGTACTACAGTTAGAAAGCCTATATTCTCAATATTATATGTAAAAACTTTCATACAGATATGTCAACAAACAAAAAAGTTACAGATATATGATACGAAAACGTTACGCTGGGCCCACTGTGCGCCGGAGGGCCCCATCCGAAGAATTTGCCACGGGCCTCAGATGGTATAGTTACGCCACTGCTACCCGGGTAGAGTGCAAATGTTGTCGCAGCCTGAACCTGGGTGCATTTCTAGAAAATCCGCGACAACATTTGCACCTTACCCGGGGTAGAGTGCAAATGTTGTCGCAGCCTGAACCTGGGTGCATTTCTAGAAAATCCGCGACAACATTTGCACCCTACCCGGGTAGACTGCAAATGTTGTCGCAGCCTGAACCTGGGTGCATTTCTAGAAAATCCGCGACAACATTTGCACCCTACCCGGGGTAGAGTGCAAATGTTGTCGCAGCCTGAACCTGGGTGCATTTCTAGAAAATCCGCGACAACATTTGCACCCTACCCGGGGTAGAGTGCAAATGTTGTCGCAGCCTGAACCTGGGTGCATTTCTAGAAAATCCGCGCCAACATTTGCACCCTACCCGGGTAGAGTACAATTGTTGTCGCAGCCTGAACCTGGGTGCATTTCTAGAAAATCCGCGACAACATTTGCACCCTATCCGGGGTAGAGTGCAAATGTTGTCGTAGCCTGAACCTGGGTGCATTTCTAGAAAATCCACGACAACATTTGCACCCTACACGGGGTAGAGTGCAAATGTTGTCGCAGCCTGAACCTGGGTGCATGTGTAGAAAATCCGCGACAACATTTGCACCCTACCCGGGGTAGAGTGCAAATGTTGTCGCAGCCTGAACCTGGGTGCATTTCTAGAAAATCCGCGACAACATTTGCACCCTACCCGGGGTAGAGTGCAAATGTTGTCGCAGCCTGAACCTGGGTGCATTTCTAGAAAATCCACGACAACATTTCCACCCTACCCGGGGTAGAGTGCAAATGTTGTCGCAGCCTGAACCTGGGTGCATTTCTAGAAAATCCGCGACAACATTTGCACCCTACCCGGGTAGAGTACAATTGTTGTCGCAGCCTGAACCTGGGTGCATTTCTAGAAAATCCGCGACAACATTTGCACTCTACCTGGTCAGAGTGCAAATGTTGTCACAGCTTGAACCTGGGTGCATTTCTAGAAAATCCGCGACAACATTTGCACCCTACCCGGGGTAGAGTGCAAATGTTGTCGCAGCCTGAAGCTGGGTGCATTTCTAGAAAATCCGCGACAACATTTGCACCCTACCTGGGGTAGAGTGTAAATGTTGTCGCAGCCTGAACCTGAGTGCATTTCTAGAAAATCCGCGACAACATTTGCACCCTACCCGGGGTAGAGTGCAAATGTTGTCGCAGGCTGAACCTGGGTGCATGTCTAGAAAAGCCGCGACAACATTTGCACCCTACCCGGGGTAGAGTGCAAATGTTGTCGCAGCCTGAACCTGGGTGCATTTCTAGAAAATCCGCGACTACATTTGCACCCTACCCGGGGTAGAGTGCAAATGTTGTCGCAGCCTGAATCTGGGTGCATTTCTAGAAAATCCGCGACAACAATTGCATCCTACCCGGTTAGAGTGTAAATGTTGTCGCAGCCTGAACCTGGGTGCATTTCTAGAAAATCCGCGACAACATTTGCACCCTACCCGGGGTAGAGTGTAAATGTTGTCGCAGCCTGAACCTGTGTGCATTTCTAGAAAATTCGCGACAACATTTGCACCCTACCCGGGGTAGAGAGTAAATGTTGTCGCAGCCTGAACCTGGGTGCATTTCTAGAAAATCCGCGACAACATGTGCACCCTACCCGGTTAGAGTGTAAATGTTGTCGCAGCCTGAACCTGGGTGCATTTCTAGAAAATCCGCGACAACATTTGCACTCTACCCGGGGTAGAGTGCAAATGTTGTCGCAGCCTGAACCTGGGTGCATTTCTAGAAAATCCGCGACAACATTTGCACTCTACCTGGTCAGAGTGCAAATGTTGTCGCAGCTTGAACCTGGGTGCATTTCTAGAAAATCCGCGACAACATTTGCACCCTACCCGGGTAGAGTGTAAATGTTGTCGCAGCCTGAACCTGGGTGCATTTCTAGAAAATCCGCGACAACATTTGCACCCTACCCGGGGTAGAGTGCAAATGTTGTCGCAGCCTGAACCTGGGTGCATTTCTAGAAAATCCGCGGCAACATTTGCACTCTACCTGGTCAGAGTGCAAATGTTGTCGCAGCTTGAACCTGGGTGCATTTCTAGAAAATCCGCGACAACATTTGCACCCTACCCGGTTAGAGTGTAAATGTTGTCGCAGCCTGAACCTGGGTGCATTTCTAGAAAATCCGCGGCAACATTTGCACTCTACCTGGTCAGAGTGCAAATGTTGTCGCAGCTTGAACCTGGGTGCATTTCTAGAAAATCCGCGACAACATTTGCAGTCTACCCGGTTAGACTGCAAATGTTGTCGCAGCCTGAACCTGGGAGCATTTCTAGAAAATCCGCGACAACATTTGCGGTCTACCCGGTTAGACTGCAAATGTTGTCACAGCCTAAAGCTGTGTGCATTTATAGAAAATCCGCGACAACATTTGCACCCTACCCGCTTAGAATGCAAATGTTGTCGCAGCCTGAACCTGGGTGCATTTCTACAAAATCCGCGACAACATTTGCAGTCTACCTGGTTAGAGTAGTCGAGGTAAGTATACTGTTTGACAAGTTCTATGGTTTCGTTTTGGTATTTGAAAGGAGCAAGTTTTTCTTATTACTGTGACCACCTTTTCTCTAAAGTATATTTCAACAATGTCAATCGTAAACATTAAAGGCAATGAAAAGATTTTATTTTTATTTGGTAATATTTTCACCTTCCAATTCCATATTACCACACCAAAAAATTATTAAAATAGAATATTTTCGGAATTCGGGATAAGGAACATGTTATTGGTTTAAATTGTTAGTGCATAAACTTCGGTGATAAGATACTTCATAAATTAAAGAAAAAATAGTTTTAGAAAGTGTAAAGAATGCCACATAATGAATTTCAATTCAATGGAATGCATTCTTTCTGAGAAAACCAGCTGTGACATACAGACCGACACCCAGAACTCAACATATGATTTTCAATTTCCTATTCGCAAATAATTCTGCTGCGTGCAATCGGAATGCCTTTAATCATTGATGAAATTCGTAGGCTATGCATATGTATTTTTCGAGCCAAGAACTTGTCAGCAAGGAATATCGATAACATTCGTGATGTTTTCCTTATCTTTTGTCGACCTTGGTGCCGTAAGAATAAAGTGGAGTAATTTGCTAGAAATAGGTAGTAGTAAAGAAGTCATGAGTAAGACAAAGACACAAATTTAAGGGGGAAATTAGAACACTTCTACAGGATGGATGCAACACACAAAAATATTTTATTGTAAAACTTTTCTATGAACGCATTACACATTGCCTTTTCCACAGCCACATACCAAACACTTTATATGATGCTTACCCATTATTTATCTGAAACAATTAAATTTTATTTATTTAGTTGTATTTAAGAACGCACTTTTTTTTTTAAATCTTGCATATTTACGATTAAATCAAGAGCACGCTGTATTTTTCGTAAGCGACTGGCACACACGAAAATGTTCGTCCCAGATCGCCTTTAAAAATGCGCAGTGGAAAAGTGTAAACAATTTTATCTGTATTTATGCTCGGTATGTGCTACCTGTCCTTTCTTCTTCCCCATTCTTTCGATTCGCCAGTTCCCTATAACTTAAAATTGGAAGGGGAGGTAGAATCGAGAGACCAATACAAATGCAATCGTCCCAGATCGCCTTTAAAAAAGTATTAGAAAAAAATGTGGATCATCGAAGACCTCACACATGTTCAGGCAAACTCGTCAGTTCTAACAGCTTTGATTGGAGTGGTACTTGGTTTAGTGGTTGTACGTGGTTTTGGAAATGAACTGACGACTGAACCCACACACGTTCCGGCACTAGGTTGCACTCACTGATATATAACAACTGGACTGCTGATCCCGTACAAAAACTCACTTCGAAAGTAAAACCAAATTTTGACCGAATTCTAGCTATCTCGCTCTGACTTAAGTCCCGCAGGCAGACAACTTAACAAAATAACATTCCAATTGCCAAATGAAGGTGGCGCTATGTATGTGCACTTATTTTGGTTTCTTCTAGTATCTTTGCGTGTGATACGTCTTTTTGATACCCCCAATCGATAAATAAAAGTAAACACCTGCTTTTTGCACTTGCACTCACGACAGCCTTTACAAATTGCCCGCCAACGCTCACCAATAATTATAATCGCCCTCGCCAGATGATCCAAATTATTTTTCTTTGCAATTAGCTGTAAGAATAGTTTTACGATGTCCGTCCAACATATGGCTACGGCCATCTTTTAGCGGTTGGTATATATGAAACGGTTGGTATATATAAGAGAAATATGAAGGTTAGACGAAGGCAGGAACAATGACTTTTATGTCTATCTCTGTTATTCATAAGTCCCCAGCTGATTGCCGCGAGGAACACTTTTTTGAAAAAAAAACTTAAAATTGAGCGTGATATAATAGAAATCGGCTCGTGAAAGTTTAATTGTTTTTGATTTGCGTCAATCTAAATATAATTGTGCGATATTTTATTTAGCAGTCCAGTTCTTTCATGTCAGTGGGTGCGCTCTTCCAACCTACTCGATGGACGAATGTAATATGTGTACAAGGAGAAACTCGGCTCTGAAATTGATTGCATTAATAGACATACTTGATCGCATCCAATTCGCCCTCCATTTTGGATATAAGTAGCTTAGTCATTGCTGTTTTTATGACATAAGTTTCAGTCATTTACAAGCTGTTATTCTGTATCAATTTTCAATTTTATAAGAGATGGATGTCAATAAGCAACCTTTACGCCATTGCATTCTGTTCTGTTTGAAATGAAAAAAAAATGATGCTAAAGCTATGGAATTGATTAATTCGACTTTGGGTGAACATTCTGAGTCATTCAATAGTAAAAAGTGGTTTGCAAGATTTCGTGATGGGAATTTTAGTCTTGAGGACGATCCACGTCCAAGTGAAGTAAAAAAAGTTGAGGACGAAGAACTTCAAGTTTTACTTGTTGAAAATCCATGAAGAAGAGTTTGCAGAATAGTTAGGAGTTACTCACTAAGTAATATCACTTCGATTGCATACAATGGGAAGTATACAGAAGGTAGGAAAATTGGTTCCTCATAAACTGACAGAAGAAAACAAAAACCGAAGAGCTGAGATCTACATGAATTTGCTTTTTCGGCATAAAAAAAAAATGTATGCACAAAATCATTACGGGTGATGAAAAGTGGGTTTTGTATGACAATCCTAAACGCAGAAAAGCGTGGGTTGATGAAGGCCTGCCATCAACATCAGTTGCAACAACGAATATTCATGCCAAGAAAGTGTTACTGTGCTTCTGGTGGGATTTGAAAGGAGTCATCTACTACGAGCTTCTAGAACCTGGTCAAACTGTTATAGCTGAACATTACCAGGCCCAGTTGATCAAATTAAGTGATGCTCTGGAGAAAAAAAGACCATTTACGAGCCAAGGAAGGCGAAAAGTGATATTGCTGCATGACAACCCTCGTCCGCATATAGCAAAACCAACCCAGGAACTTATCTTCTTCTTAGACTGAGATCTTGTCCAGTATGCGGCGTATTCTCCAGAGTTGGTTCTTTCTGATTACCACTTATTAATATAGGTGTTGTCATATTTAAAAAGCCAGCAGTTAACGAACGTTGAAGATGTGGGAAAATTTTTCAATCAATTTTCGGTCGCGAAGGCATTCTTCATGTACCCGCTAAATGGCAAAAGACAATAGATAGTCATTTCGATTATTAATCTTTGTAATAAGTGTCTTTTCAATAAAGTTGAATTTGACAAAAAAACAAGTTAAGTTTTTACTTTCACACCTATTACTTTTGATTTCAATCCAGCTGCCTGTACTGTCAGTACTGTCGTGTGTAGTTTATAGTTTTGGAACGTATGGTCTATTTTTGATTTGGTATTTTTAATAGATCATAGAATATTTCGACGAGAAGGCTCTGAGGTATACAATATCTATATAAACAGTCACCATTTTGGATTTCCAATAAAGAAATTCCCTAGAATTTACCTTATAAAATTTTTATTTATAAAATTAAATTATAAAATTTTATTTAGTACCTAGGATAGGTTAGGCATCAAAGAAATATTAATTCTCTTGAAGAATTTTTAGATGAGTAGCTGATAAATAATATGATGTATAGTTTATAATAAATGTTAATAACTAATCAGTAATCAATTTAATCTTAATCGTTTCGTTATTTATTGAGATCTTTTGTACCACTCCCACTGTTACCTAAAGCATGGAGAGACATTATAATAAGTTGGACTTAAAATAGATAGAATAAAATTTTTGATCTAAACTTCGAAGAGTTCATCCACATTTTGCTCAATAAAGTCATTCAAATAAATCTTTGAAAATTGTTACAAAATACGATGAACTTCTAACAACCAAACATTTTTAAATGCTTATACCTTAAAATTAGTATTAGTATGTAATTACTTACATAAAATATGTTCTCAATGACTTCCATATTATCTTTGACAAAATCCCCTATCAGGAATCATGCATACCCTTTTTTATGATAAGAAGACGTGCCATAGCGATTGACTCCATTGGAACCTTATTGCAAGAATTTTATGGGGCTAAGCTTTATTTCCTTAAGCTTTTCTATGTACAATTTAAATTTGAATATTCTAATTTATAAAAAATGCTTCTACCGCTGGAAGAAAAGGTTTTTGACCCAAGAGGAAGTTGGGAACCCCATTTTGGTGGGAAACACTTGAGCCTTTATTTCTATAAATAAACTATAAATATATTTAAACTATGATTATGTAAATATTTTTATAAAGTATGCCTATCTATCACATTTCATTAAAGAATGCAAGAAAAATGATCTCAGGTGCAATCTTATGTGGAATAAGGTAGGTGCGCCGTGCGGGTAATAAGGCCCGTCGGCTAATAAAGCCTAAGTAACAAAAAATATAATTTAAAATGATCGATGTCGCTCAAGGTCATAATCGCAGGTAGCTAACACTCATCGATGGCACCTGAAACTTTTTGCGACGCTTTTGTTGATTCGGATACATACTTTTTATTTTATTTCAAATCTCCCTTAGCTAGGCCTTATTACCCGCACCTACCTTATGTTCATTCCCCTTTAGATGTTAAGCTGTTATATTTTGTGTATTTATACTATTTCCACAAAGAAAATGTGAATAGTTGTCTGTAGAAGTCGAACTTTCCGTTTTGTTCAAAATGGTTTTAATAATTATTTTATTTACATATGGCTTCACAATATAACTAAATAAATTTTAAATTTTTGAAAAAATTGTGTGCATTTTTTTATTATATATGTTATTTACATATCCATTCGGCATGTGATATTTTCACAACATTACACCCCTCTTCCCTATGATTTTTAAAGAAAAGTATCATATTTTCCAAATGTATATTTTTATTTCAAACAAAGATACCAATTTATCATGCTCAGACCTCATCTGTCGGGTTCCATTCTGAAGGAATAATAAAAACAATTTTGAAAATAAAGTTTATACACATGAGCAAAGTGAGAGACTGTGAAAATATATTTATTTAAATTTTGGTTCTAATTAAAAACTTTTTATTTAACATGTCACTTTGTAAGTTCCAAAAATTTCTAATGTGAATTCAAAACCCCTAAAATAGTCCGTATCAAACCACAAATACAAATTTGTCGGATTGAGCTTGACATCTTGTACTATCAACTCGTTGGAATCTTTAAGCACCACTCGTGATATTTTGTAAAGTTGTTTTTCACCCTGGAAAAGTTATTATTTGAATTTATATATCAGAGAAATTTGTAAAATTATGTTTCTAACCTAAAGGAATTCTATAAATGAATTTCAACATTTGTGATTATTTATAATTTACTATAATTATAATCGGTCCCAAACTATATCGATAGCTTGGAGGAGAAATGATCCAAGTGACATTCGTAACAAAATGGAGATATCGTCATAGTGATTCAAGTAACCATATGTACTTTAAAAAAAATTAGAGTTCAATTTTAAGTGATTAAAACATATTCATAGTTATATATATATAGTTTGGGTAATTTTCTTATAATCAATAAAATGTCACTTGGATCACTGCTCGAAGCTATCCGTATAATTTAAAATGCGTCTTTTGAATTAAAGAAAAATGCAAGTGATGGCATATTAGGTCTGTCTGGTAATTTTTGGGTAAAAATTTCTGGAGTAAAAATCTGGTAAAAAGTTTCATATGGTAGTGGGGATAAACATCAAAAGTTACCAGACGACTTCAAGTAAAAATTGGCTAAATCTTACTTGTGTATGTAAACTGTCAAACGTGACCAAGATGTTAGAGGGAAAACTTATGGATTTATTTAATATTTTTGAAGATTTTGAAATATGTTTTTTATTTATTTAAAAAATTTGTCAATAACTTCTTCTTCTATTTGAATCGCAAAGCAAAATTGAAACACACAAATGACAGATTACACAGTGACAAGCAATCGGTGATTTTACCCAAATTTACTCGGTCTCCGCAGGTTGAGTAAAATCTGGTAAAATTGTGTAAGAGGAGAAGTGCTGTCAAGAGCTCAGTTTTTCCCTTCCGTGAGGTTAACAGACAGTTTCAGGTAAAATTTTTACCCGCGAGTAAAAACTTTATAGTTACCAGACAGACCTATTATGAAACGAAAAACTAACGTTCTTGCTTTTGTTTTTGTCCTCAGGTTTTGCTTTTAATATGATAGATCCTTAAAGTTTAATTATATACTTACTTTTCTGGGAAAATTAAGTTCAAAGGTGTCCCAAAAGCCGACACCACTTGTTACGTGCGTTCTAGAATATAATTTTTCTTCTCCAGGTTCCTCGTTACCCCAAGTTTTAGTTTCAGTTTTTTTCGCAAAAACTACACAGAAAAACAGCAGCAAAATCAAAAATGACTTCATTTTAATTATCTGTTATGTAATAACAATGGTAGAAAGTAATTAATTGTCCTCGATTCTCTTTCTTAAACGCAACTAACTAATGTCAAACCTACTTGGCGTAATATATATCGAATCGTTTTCGAGATACGTATGCTTGTTTTCACGACGAAAATTTATTGTTCTCATTGTTTTTGACGATCAACAGAAAACTTGAGCAATGTTTACACAGCCTTTTTGAAACATGTATTATAAATTATTTGGCATTATAGCCTTAGGTTCTCATGAAATGGCCCGAGAATGTTTTTGATACAAAATAAAAGAAAAAAATATGATGCCTGCCTGAGCACTTTTTAGACATAGGTACGCAGCTTATTGATTTCTAAAGTAAGACAATTTTAAGATATTGTATAAAATTAGGTGGAATATTATAATGAATAAAACACTGCAGCTATTATAATTTTCTTACATTTATTTAAGTTTTAAAAATACATTAGCACTCAAGGTACATTTAAGATGTCTGTTGGGTTGCATTGATTCCTAGACGATATGTTTGATGATATGTATAAGTTTGCGAAACAATGATTCAGTTGGTACGTCTTAGAGTTAGTGGATTCGATATGTGTACGGTTCTTTCGAAAATTTCTTATGTAGTAGCATTTTTACGCTTATAGACATATAATATAATTTGTACAGCTTTTTGATAAGGGTAGAAATAAATTCGAAATATTTCACTTTGCCATTTTATAAACATTGTAAGATTTTTTTACTAGTAGTACTTTCCATACAATAGTAGTATAGCTAGCAAAACAGCAAAGCAAATTAAAAACACTTCTCAAAGTTTAAGTTATAACGATATACTTGTACAGGTGCTTGTATGTTAATTTTTTATGAAAATTTATCTATGGCTTCATAAAGCGCTAGACAGAAAGCAAACTGCTGCAAAATGTTTTTGTTTTTTCTGTGTCTTGTGTGCTTCTTAACTTCAATTTAACGTGCCGCTTATTCACCTTCTGTATAAAATTATAAAACGACTTATTGCGGTTGTTTTTTTTGCTTTTTCTTCGAATTAAGCTTTAATTTGAATTTGATCACTTTATAATAAAATCTTCGTTGCTTCTAACTGCTTTTGTTGCCCAGTGCTTGTTTACACTATGTGTTCTATTAGCGTAGTGCTTCTTATTTCGCGTTCGAAGAAATTTATGTATATTTTGGCATCTCAAAAAAAAAGGTTTGACAAGAGTAAACAAGGTATACATAGATATTTTGCATAAATTATTTTAGAATTTTTACAAATGCAACAGAAAAGAGAGTGGTTCCCTTTTAACAATACTGAGTAGAAATGTTTGTTGCTTATAAAAATCATTCGAAAGGAAAACTTAACATTCTCTGACATGTGTAGGTACTTAAAACAAATTTTTAGTAACTGCATTAAATCTTGGACTACTAACATATCCTCACACTTGAATGTCTTCTTGATATTCAATATGATTTTTTTTTATAAAAATGGGTGTATTTTTCAAAAGTTTGTCGGCCATTTTGAATTTTTTAAATTTAACATCAGATTCGTAATCAGCGACTCCAAAAACCCCTTAATACTGCTTTTCACGAAAAAACTGATGTCTGAAAGAATATACATAATTTAGGGAGATCGGGGTAAGATGGAATACTCAAGAGAAAAAACATCATAATATGAAAATCAAGCGGCTAAAAATCTCTTACAACAAAAGCAACACTTACAGTTTTAATTAACATAATTATAATCTTTTATGGCGCTAAATCACATATTTTTTGGCAAATAGGAATTAAATGGCATATGTCAAATATCCCGTCTTGCCCCATGATCGGGGCAAAATGGGAAACGCTATGGGGCATAATGAGTACACATTTTAATCTGGTTGGCAACGTTCACATATCCCTTTACCACCGAGAGAAAAAGGTTGAGAATTTCCCAAAAACCAATTAACTGAGAAATTATCTAGGTGACTACGGAAAATAAGAAAAATAATAAACGAAAATCCTTCATTTTGCCATTTTCTGAAAAGCTGCCCTCACGATAGGTAGGCCTGCGTAATTTACAAGTCGCAAGATAGTAAATGTTACCCTTACGTTCGTATACTTTCGGTTGTAAAGGGATATATGTGCCTGTTCATCGTCATCGTCTACACTTGCGCAGGAATTATGACCTCAGCCATGGCACATGGCCTGTAAATATAAGTACAGTAGAATCCGGATATAACGACCCTCA
Source organism: Dysmachus trigonus (assembly GCA_949715965.1). NCBI lineage: Eukaryota > Metazoa > Arthropoda > Insecta > Diptera > Asilidae > Dysmachus > Dysmachus trigonus. The sequence continues at coordinate 48,531,049 of OX454319.1, read as the reverse complement.
AGGGACCGGCGACACTTACAAGGAGGTGCGTCTTACCGATTTTGAAGAAATTGAAATATGTTATAGAGTATCGCAAAATAAGAGACACGTATTTTTTTTATCTGCGGATATGCACATTTAGGGGTGGTTTTCACCCCCTAAATGTGCTTATTCAAATGTGCAAATGTTGTCGCAGCCTGAACCTGGGTGCATTTCTAGAAAATCCGCGACAATATTTGCACCCTACCGGGGTAGAATGCAAATGTTGTCGCAGCCTGAACCTGGGTGTATTTCTAGAAAATCCGCGACAACATTTGCACCCTACCCGGGTAGAGTGCAAATGTTGTCGCAGCCTGAACCTGGGTGCATTTCTAGAAAATCCGCGACAACATTTGCACCCTACCGGGGTAGAGTGCAAATGTTGTCGCAGCCTGAACCTGGGTGCATTTCTAGAAAATCCGCGACAACATTTGCACCCCAGTCTCAGTTGAGATCCGTGAGCGACAAGACGTGCGATACGCATCGACCGATCGAGTCAGTTCAGTTTAATTTAGCGGGATCCTATAGTAGTTCCGATTTTTATCATTCTTTTCGCTGTTATTACTAATACCCTATTATTTCGTTCGTACGGGCTAGTGTTTCTTTTTTGTTATCAAAAGCGGTCGACAGGGACGACAGTGTGACGGGGTATCTTCCCCCCAAGTGGGCTTGTCCAACGGGCAAGCCGAGCCCGAACATAACCTTAAGTGCAAAGACACGTGCTACTCCTGGAAGCGAAATAACCAGCTAAGTATTAGTTTTAAGCAAAGTTCTAGTGGTTTTTCAGTAAAAGGGGATCTCAACTCTCCAAAAGAAGGAAAACACTTAATCCCCAATCATGGCCCTCGGGCCTAAGAATCAAAATTACTTTGCGGCCTTGCGGAGTTCGAGTTCGCTCGACGACTCAAGGCCCTCCAAAAAACGCAGAGGTACAACTTCTCCTCTAGTCGAAGCCTTTCCAGCCCTAGCTGAGAAAATAATCGATCCGGCACAGTGGCGGACTAAGCCCGTTAGAGGCCCGGGGCGGCAAAGCGGAATGAGGCCCCCCAGCTTTAAAAAAAATGTAGTTTTACAAGCTTTTTATTCAGTTCACATTTGTATGTATAAATAAGTGTTTATGTTTATTTCGTTAAAATCTGGCAAGTGAAATTTAAATTCGAATTAAATTATTTAGGCTAAATAAATATAAATACCTACAATATTAATGGATATGGGTGAGGAAAATAAAATACGAATCGATCGACAAAAAAAAAATTTGATAAAATAAATCAAAGATAGTTTTTTTATTTTTTGTAGCGTATTATATGTGTTTTCTCTGCCTTCAATTTACTGAACTCCTCAATAACTTCTGTGAAATCGATTTCTTTGGAAATTTTTATTTCTATTGAAAGCACGGCTAGATTAACCAGTCGCTCTTGATCCATTGTAGATCGAAGATAATTTTTAATTAGTTTAAGTTTCGAAAAACTTCTCTCGCATGATGCAACCGAGATGCAAATGGTCAAGAAGTATTGAAGTATAAGCGATATACAGGGTAACGATTCACTGAAGTCCCATTTTATTATAAATTGAAGGATTTCTTGGGCTCTCCATTTGGCAGCAACGTCCATACTCGTATCGGTGGCTTTTACATGCCTGCGGTATCTTTTTATTTCTTTGGAAACTTGCTCCTTTTCAAATTCATCATACATTTGTATCAGATTTTCAACTGCTACAGCCAGAGCGTCAACTGAAGCTTCTAGCATAAACTTTGATTAATTTTTTCGGCAACGCCACTTTTCTTCTCTTCAGAATTCGAAAGGTATTTGGATAAAGATCCAGCAAGCGATTTTGCCTCTTCAGTCTTCGTTTTTTTAGCTTCCTTTTCTGAGAGCCAGACGGTTGAATCCTTTTCACTAAAAATAATGAGATAAATAAGAAACTTTTATAAAAGATAGCTAAATTAAGCCTCATTATTGATTTGACGATATAGATATACAAATGTAAAGAGACTTTGCCATGTTGAGTCTCAAGATGAGAAAAAGTACATACCTACGTCCCTAATAAACGTGCACTACAAATAAAATAAGGACCACTAGCGAAATGCAAGAACTGAAGCAATGTACTCGTAGGTGCATATTGACTAGAAACTACGGATTATAATTTCTAGGCTAAATTATACGAAGAATTACTTACTTTTTTCAAATACTCGAAAATGCACTAACTCAACTCTGAACTCATTTACTTTTATATCGCAACAAAAATCAAAAACACTATTACACTTTTTAATGAAATTACTTTGAACGGATAAGATCGCGTTTATTACTCTACAATTTGAAAAAAGGCTTATCCGTTCGCGAAAATATCAGTACACATTACTTAACTATTAAATATCAATGTACTGAAATTTAATATATTTTAAATGAGGCCAATGTTTATTTTCCGACGTAAATATAATGTAGTGAATGTCAATGTAGGCGTACACGAGTGAATTTATTTGCACTTCATTCATTCAGGAATTTCTGGGGAAGTACCCGCTACAAAGACGGGAGTTTCCCCAGCGTATTGGACGCGTTCAGCAAAGTTAAAAGAATATTAGTACCGCGTAAAAAGTCTAGATGGCTGTAGTGTTTTGATCTTGATGAAATTATGTAGATAGCGGAGAGTCGCCAGTCATGGGCCACCTAAGGTTAAATGCATTTAAAATGATTGTAAACGTTTCGTTTACATAATTAATAGCGCAATATTAAAATTTGGATGATAATTTACCTTTGTGGAAAGTTTAAGGCAAGTCTGACTTTCTTTTATAATAAAAAATAACGTTTGAAAAAAACGTGCAAGTGGCCCAATTTAGGTGACGAGTCGCCTAATGTGGGCCACCTATTGAATAGCACGTAAGATATCTGAAAAACGCGAAAATGGTTCGGCATATTGTTTAAAACACCGTTACTTATTATATTTAATGAAACAATGAATTGACGTTAATTAATTCGTTGATCAGAAATATATTTGAAATTTAAATTCTCAATAAAGAGTTAATCATCATAAATTAAGTATTTACTCAATGACATGTAACATTTTATAATCTAAAATAATAACAATAGGCTTAATATACTAAATTTACTAAATATCTCATGTACACTTACCGTTTTAATGAAAAAAACATTTTTCCTTCAGATAGTGTTGCTTTGTTTACATCGCGTGAGTGACCCGTATTAGGCGCCCTTTCGAATTGCACAGTGGCCCAAATTAGGGGAAATGACATTTTTCCAGATTGTTTAAATTAATTAGTATTGTTATAGTTTCTAAATTGCAAATACACTATATACTATATAAACATATTATACACTTCGCATCAGAACAAATTTTAGATTCATTAGATGTATCAATTTGTTTTTATCGACGAGCAAAAATGTCAGATTTTTAAGTCGGCAGATACATTTTTACGAGATTGTTGTAACATTATTAATTTTGTATTAAAATTAGTATTTCTTTCATTATTTTGTTCTACATTCATTTTCAATCAAATTTTGACATTAATTAATTTTCAAAAACTCGCTAAAATTGAAAAAAATGGGTGGCGCGAAATAGGAGCCGGCCCAAATTAGGCAACTCTCCCCTACTAAGCGCATTTTTAAAGTCTTGTTTAGGATTTGATCAGGGGAACGCGAAGGCATTTGGGGGCCCCCCAAGACCGAAGGCCCGGGGCGGGCCGCCCCTTCCGCCCCCTGTTAGTCCGCCACTGTCCGGCAGAGGAAGCAAAATTCATAGTGCTTCAATCGACAACTCCCAATAAAAGTATGAAAGACGTGAATCCTTTCATTCTTAGGAAGGCAGTCGATGCTGTCTCTTCCAGATATTCTAAGTCCTCCTTCCTGAGAGATGGCAGCTTACTTTTGCTTTGCGACAACAAAGCTTCGGCCCTAAAATTTATAAATAAAAGTAAGTTACCAGGAGACATTCCCTATAAGGCGACTTTTCACGAAGGACTCAATAAAACGAAGGGAATTATATATTGTTCAGGGTTAATAAATCTTAGCGAACAAGATATAGTCGACGGTCTTGCTCATTATGGGGTTACTGAAGCCTTTCAATTTAAAAAAACGATTGATGGTATCGAAAGGAAGAGTGGCTTAACCATTCTCTCATTCGATCGTTTCTCCCTCCCGAAAGAGATTGTTATTGGCTTCGAGGTGGTTAAGGTTAAGGAGTATTTCCCAAACCCAATGCGATGCCGCAGGTGCCAGAGACTTGGGCATACCACCAAAAGATGTGTTGCGGTGAAGGAGACTTGTGCCGATTGCGGGCTCGAGCTTCCTCACAACACTCCGGATTCTCTAAATGCCCATAAAATCCCCCTGTGTGTAAACTGTGGTACTACCGATCATTCTTCTGCTGACAAAAATTGCCCAAAATATTTAGAAGCTAAGGAAATTCTAAAAATTAAAACCCTTAAGAAATGCTCGCAATATGAAGCCAAAAGGGAGTATTTCGCTACCAGACCGGGAACAAGTGCAATAAATCCTAATGTTACCTTCGCCTCAGCCACCAGAGAACCACAGATTATTAACCCCTCGGCAGAAGTCTCTGCAACAAAAAGCAATTTTATTCCTAGTGCTTCCCCCCAATCCACCGGATCGACAACAAAAACAAAAAATGTCAAAGGTGCCAGCACTAGAGATCGCCAAACAGCCATCCCTCCGAACACATCCACGAAAGAAAACGCATCCGCTACCAGAGAACAAGTCATAGAAGCCCTGAGAAGTTCTTCTCAACGGCAAAACGTCGGAAAATCCATATCTACCCCATCGAACAATAATGAATCAGGAATCATCCCCCCTTCCAAAAATTCGGTATCCACCTCCTCCCCCCAACCCACTGATCCAAATTTTTCACCCAAAACCTCATCCATACCCCCCACTCAAGAAACTTTATCAAAGAGTTTTGTAAACGAGTTTTTCAGTTAGAAAATAAAGATATACGGAACATTTTTTATAAAAGACATATAATCACCTCGCACGAATTACAACTACACCATGACTTCACATACAAGCTCTTTTCCTAGTCCTACAATACACTCTAGCACAACTCTCCTGCAGTCTGCACGTACACAGCACCATTTACATATAAGTAGCGCCACTCGCGGTCTCACAATTTTACAGTGGAACATCCGAGGGTTTTTTAATAATCTACCACACCTTCAGATCCTCCTACACCACTATCGTCCGCATGTGGTGCTTCTTCAGGAGACAAAACTTCTCGCGGGTGACGGACCCGATACTTTGGGACAGTATAACTGTGTCCACAAAAACAAACCATACGATTCAAGGAAAAGTGGCGTATCTATCCTAATTCATAAGTCTTTGTCTTTTACTGTCACCCCCTCCAACTCAAACATCCTTGCCTTAGCCGTTACCTTACATACCAATCCAGAGCTCACTCTTCTTAACGTCTACCTAGAGGACAACGTACATCTCCAACCGGAATATTTACAGAGTCTCTCAAGTCAAATTCCAGAGAACACAGTCATAGCTGGAGATTTTAATGCCCACAATCCCATTTGGGGCTCCACCAATTTAAATAGAAGAGGAAGACTAATAAGTGACTGGATTCGAGAGGAGGACTACATTCTTCTCAATGACGGCTCTGCCACCCTTTTTTCATCTAGAAATACCCTCTCTGCCATCGACCTCTCTTTCTCCTCCCCACAACTTGCCCCGTTCTTATCCTGGCACACTCACGACAACACGGAAGGCAGCGATCACCTGCCCATCATAATCACATCGAGAATAAATGTGCCTGCTTTTAAACCAAACCCCGTTTCCTTGAGCGCCAGGCGGACTGGCCCAGCTTTGCATTGCATGTTGAGAGAGCCTCCAGACTCTTTCCACCTGCGAACACAATTAACAGTGAAGCCGCAAAAATTAAAAAGATAATACGTTCCGCCGCCGCGTCTTCTATCCCTTCAGCCAGTCCTAAATCTAAAACCCAACCCTGTTGGATGACCCAAGCCATCCTTTCGAAAATTAGAACCAAGAATAGAGCTTGGAAAAATTTTCAGAGACACCCTACAGCAGAAAACCTACTGGTCTACCGCCGGGAATCAGCGGTTGTTAAAAGGGAAATAAAACAGGCCAAAAAAAGGTCATGGGAACAATTTGCCAGCACTATCGATCCGAATACCAACCTAACGGACGCCTGGAAGAAGGTAAGGGCAATCTCCGGTAACAAAAGCCCAAATTTAATATCAAACTTGATCACCTCCAGAGGAGCTATAACATGCCCTGACGATATCGCCTACGAGTTTGCCAGCACTTGGTCCGGTTATTCGGCAGACAGCAATTTTTCTCAACATTTCCTTTCAAACAAATCGAATTTTGTTTTAACTGGACAATCCAGCACCCCAAACCCGAGTAGATATCTTTCTTTCCCTGTCACCCTGGAGGAGCTTAATAACACGTTGAGCTTACTCAAAGGCACTACTCCTGGAATTGACAGAATATCTTATAGAATGATCCGAGAATGTCCCATTTCATTCAAAATCCGATATGTAGCACTTCTGAACAAAATCCTCGACCAGGGCGCTTTTCCTCAGGAGTGGAAGATTGCTACACTGGTTCCGATACCAAAGAGATCCTCATCCTCCCACAGGGTCAACGACTATAGACCCATCTCTCTACTACCTTGCCTCTCCAAAGTCTTCGAGAAAATTCTTAGCCGGCGTCTAGGTGTTGTCCTTGAAGAGGCCCTCTTCGATCAGCAACATGCTTTTAGGGCAGGTAGAGGTACGCAGTCTCTCCTTCACCTTTTGGAGAGTGACCTGGCCGAGGGAGTATCTCAAAGACATCATGGTGTCGTCCTTTCCGCTGACTTAGAAAAGGCCTACGACAGAGTGGGAAAGCACATTGTCGTCAAACGACTTTGTGATTGGGGAATAGACTTGAAATTTAGCCAACTTTTCCTCGACTTCCTAACCAACCGTGAAATTCGTACCAAAGTCAACGGAATTTTGTCTCCCCTTTTACCCCTAGACAACGGCACTCCCCAAGGATCCCCTCTTTCGACGAGCATTTTCAACTCCTACATCGACTCTCTCTGCTGTGAATTAAACTCTCTAACCAACATCAAAAGCTTCATATACGCCGACAATATCCTCATAACAGGCCACGGCCCCCGCCTGGAAGCCAATGGCTGGGTCAGTAGAGCACTATCTGTAACCAGCCGCTGGGCTGTCAACAATGGAGCTGTTCTTCCAGCAGACAAAATGGAATGCCTGCACGTTTGTCGGAAGAGGAACTGTAGGACCACGGGCTGTCCTATACAAGGACAAGATTATGCGTATAAGGATCAAATGAGAATCCTCGGGGTAACCTTTTCCAGAAACCTCAAATGGGACGCCCATATCCGATCCCTATCTCAATAACTGGAGGGAGCTCAAAATTTAATTAAAGTCCTTACATACAAAGGTAATGGTGCAACACCAGCAGCTCTCACCAAAATAGCGAAGGCTTTAGTGCTGGGCAAAGTTGATTACGGATTAACTCTTTACGGACATGCAGCTCCAACCACACTCCAAAAGTTACAGGTACGCATAAATGCTATACTCAGAACTGCTTCAGGAGCCTTTAGGACATCACCCATCGAGGCCCTTCTCATAGAAACAGGCTTCCCCTCGATCAGACACCGCCTAGAACAACGCCAGCTTACACTTGTTGCTAAGAATTTAACAGATCCATTTCAACCCCTACACCCAACTTTCAGATCCTTATTAAACCAATCTCCCAATCGTTGTCTGTCTTCCTTGATGAGATCAATACAGGGTGCCCTAGAACTGGGTATTCCTATACCTCCCCCCGCAGCAAAGTTCTCAATCGCACCCATTAATTTTCTGATCCGATCTACCCATTTCATCAATTCCCTACGGAACCACTCTAAGTCGAACACTTCCGCTGCGAGCTATCGTCAACTTTTTGCTGAAACAAAAAGCAACTACTCCAATGCAGATTTCTGGTACACGGATGCCAGCTCCTCCACCCAAGGAGTTAGCTACGCAATCGGACATTTTGTCAATGACGACTGGGTTCTCATTAAAGCCCAGAAAATCCATTCCGACTGCCCTATTCAAACTGCTGAAGCTTTCGCTGTGTATCAAGCTTTGGAGATTGCCAAAGAATCTAATGGCACAATCATCATCTGCACAGACTCTAAAGCGACGGTGGAAGCAATCGCAAATACCAGGAACCTCGAGTACATTCCGAGAATTTCAAGGCATATACTTCAAGGTTCAAGATTAAAGCTGTGCTGGGTGCCGGGCCATGTGGGCATTCACGGAAATGAGTTAGCGGATCGGGCAGCAAAGAATACCTTGATAAACACCTCGGGGGAGGCTGTGATCCCTCCCGCGAGTAGTGTTCTCATGAGGACAGGGAAATCGGAACTGTTTAGAAGAAAACAGAGTGCCTGGGATCGAGAAGACACCTTCCTTCATTCTCATTGGCCCACTGCAAAACACCCATTCTACAACCTAGAACTAAACAGGATAAATATGGTATCTTTACTCAGACTAAGAATTGGGCACACACGGCTTACCCACGAATATCTCCTCCGTCGGCAAAACCAACCCCTTTGCCCACACTGTGCACAACCCCTTACAGTTACCCACATCCTAACCACCTGTCCTAAATCCCTTAGCTACATCCCTTCTCCAAACCTCGTAACGCTACTTGACCCCAACCAACCAGACAATTCTATCCTCTTTCGCCTCCTGAGGCACCTTAACTTTAAACTTCCCCTGTAAATATGTTGATCTTTAAACCATAATCTAAACCTACACTAAATCTATCATGCTGTGCGCCATATGGGCCAAAGGCCACGAGTGCGCCCCCTCCTCCAAAGGTTAGGGTGTCATTAATGCACCCATAGCCTCTTCCTAAATAAATAAATAAATAAATAAAACATTTGCACCCTACCGGGGTAGAGTGCAAATGTTGTCGCAGCATGAACCTGGGCGTATTTCTAGAAAATCCGCGACAACATTTGCACCCTACCGGGGTAGAGTGCAAATGTTGTCGCAGCCTGAACCTGGGTGCATTTCTAGAAAATCCGCGACAACATTTGCACCCTACCCGGGTAGAGTGCAAATGTTGTCGCAGCCTGAACCTGGGTGCATTTCTAGAAAATCCGCGACAACATTTGCAGTCTACCTGGTTAGAGTAGTCGAGGTAAGTATACTGTTTGACAAGTTCTATGGTTTCGTTTTGGTATTTGAAAGGAGCAAGTTTTTCTTATTGCTGTGATCACCTTTTCTCTAAAGTATATTTCAAAAATATCAATGGTAAACATTAAAGGCAATGAAAATATTTTATTTTTATTTGGTAATATTTTCACCTTCCAATTCCATATTACCACACCAAAAAATTATTAAAATAGAATATTTTCGGAATTCGGGATAAGGAACATGTTATTGGTTTAAATTGTTAGTGCACAAACTTCGATGATAAGATACTACACAAATTAAAGAAAAAATAGTTTTAGAAAGTGTAAAGAATGCCACATGATGAATTTCAATTCAATGGAATGTATTTTTTCTGAGAAAACCAGCTGTGACATATAGACCGACACCTAGAACTCAACATATGATTTTCAATTTCCTATTCGCAAATAATTCTGCTGCGTGCAAGCAGAATGCCTTTAATGATTGATGAAATTCGCAGGCTATGCATATGCATTTTTCGAGCCAAGAACTTGTTAACAAGGAATATCGATAACATTCGTAATGTTTTCCTTATCTTTTGTCGACCTTGGTACCGTAAGAATAAAATGGAGTATTTTGCTAGAAATAGGTAGTAATAAAGAAATCATGAGTAAGGCAAAGACACAAATTTAAGGGGGAAATTAGAACACTTCTACAGGATGGATGCAACCCACAAAAATATTTTATTGTAAAACTTTTCTATGAACGCATTACACATTGCCTTTTTCACAGCCACATACCAAACACTTTATATGATGCTTACCCATTATTTATCTGAAACAATTAAATTTTATTTATTTAATTGTATTTAAGAACGCACTTTTTTTTAAAAAGCTTTTAAAATCTTGCATATTTACGATTAAATCAAGAGCACGCTGTATTTTTCGTAAGCGACTGGCACACACGAAAATCTTCGTCCCAGACCGCCTTTAAAAATGCGCAGTGGAAAAGTGTAAACAATTTTATCCGTATTTATGCTCGGTGTATGCTACCTGCCTCTTCCCTATTCTTTCGATTCGCCAGTTCCCTATAACTTAAAATTGGAAGGGGAGGTAGAATCGAGAGACCAATACAAATGCAATCGTCCCAGATCGCCTTTAAAAAAGTATTAGAAAAAAATGTGGATCATCGAAGACCTCACACATGTTCAGGCAAACTCGTCAGTTCTAACAGCTTTGATTGGAGTGGTACTTGGTTTAGTGGTTGTACGTGGTTTTGGAAATGAACGGATGGAAATGAACTGACGACTGAACCCACACACGTTCCGGCACTAGGTTGCGCTCACAGACATATAACAACTGGACTGCTGATCCCGTACAAAAACTCACTTCGAAAGTAAGACCAAATTTTGACCGAATTCTAGCTATCTCGGTCTGACTTAAGTCCCGCAGGCAGACAACTTTACAAAATAAAATTCCAATTGCCAAATGAAGGTGACGCTATGTATGTGCACTTATTTTGGTTTCTTCTAGTATCTTTGCGTGCGATACGTCTTTTTGATACCCCCAATCGATAAATAAAAGTAAAAACATGCTTTTTGCACTTGCACCCACGACAGCCTTTACAAATTGCCCGCCAACGCTCACCAATAATTGCCCTCACCAGATGATCCAAATTATTTTTCTTTGCAATCAGCTGTTAGAATGGTTTTACGATGTCCAACATATGGCTACAGCCATCTTTTAGCGGTTGGTATATATAAGAGAAATATGAAGGTTAGACGAAGGCAGGAACAATGACTTTTATGTCTATCTCTGTTATTCATAAGTCCCTAGCTGATTGCCGCGAGGAACACTTTTGTGAAAAAAAACTTAAAATTGAGCGTGATATAAAAGAAATCGGCTCGTGAAAGTTTAATTGTTTTTGATTTGCGTCAATCTAAATATAATTGTGCGGTATTTTAGGGAGTTTTTAATTGCATGATTTGCTCCATAAAGTCTGAGCTGTGTTAAAAATGGTCTCATTTTTCAGACGACGGTTAGCAGTCCAGTTCTTTCATGTCAGTGGGTGCGCTCTTTCAACCTACTCGATGGTCGAATGTAATATGTGTACAAGTAGAAACTCGGCTCTGAAGTTGATTGCATTAAAAGACATCCTTGATCGCATCCAATTCGCCCTCCATTTTGGATATAAGTAGCTTAGTCATTGCTGTTTTTATGACATAAGTTTCAGTCATTTACAAGCTGTTATTCTGTATGTATCATTTTTATAAGAGATGGATGTCAATAAGCAACCTTTACGCCATTGCATTCTGTTCTATTTTAAATGAAAAAAAATGATGTTAAAGCTATGGAATTGATTAATTCGACTTTGGGTGAACATTCTGAGTCATTCAACAGTAAAAAGTGGTTTGCAAGATTTCGTGATGGGAATTTTGCTCTTGAGGACGATCCACGTCCAAGTGAAGTAAAAAAAGTTGAAGACGAAGAACTTCAAGTTTTACTTGTTGAAAATCCATGAAGAAGAGTTTCCAGAATAGTTAGGAGTTACTCACTAAGTAATATCACTTCGATTGCATACAATGGGAAATATACAGAAGGTAGGAAAATGGGTTCCTCATAAACTGACAGAAGAAAACAAAAACCGAAGAAAACAAAAACCGAAGAGTTGACATCTGCATGAATTTGCTGTCTCGGCATAAAAAAAAAATGTATGCACAAAATCATTACGGGTGATGAAAAGTGGGTTTTGTATGACAATCCTAAACGCAGAAAAGCGTGGGTTGATGAAGGCCAGCCATCAACATCAGTTGCAACAACGAATATTCATGCTCAGAAAGTGTTACTGTGCTTCTGGTGGGATTTGAAAGGAGTCATCTACTACGAGCTTCTAGGACCTGGTCAAACTGTTATAGCTGAACATTACCAGGCCCAGTTGATCAAATTAAGTGATGCTCTGGAGTAAGAAAGACCATTTACGGGCCAAGGAAGGCGAAAAGTGATATTGCTGCATGCATGACAACCCTCGTCCGCATATAGCAAAACCAACCCAGGAACTTATCTTCTTCTTAGACTGAGATGTTGTCCAGTATGCGGCGTATTCTCCAGAATTGGTTCTTTCTGATTACCACTTATTAATATATATGTTGTCATATTTAAAAATCCAGCGGTTAACGAACGTTGAAGATGTGGGAAAATTTTTCAATCAACTTTCGGTCGCGAAGGCATTCATCATGTACCCGCTAAATGGCAAAATACCATAGATAGTCATGGTGAATATTTCGATTATTAATCTTTGTAACAAGTGTCTTTTCAATAAAGTTGAATTTGACCAAAACAAGTTGAGTTTTTAGTTTCACACTTATTACTTTTGATTTCAATCCAGCTGCTTGTACTGTCAGTACTGTCGTGTGTGGTTTATAGTTTTGGAACATATGGTCAATTTTTGATTTGGTATTTTTAATAGATCATAGAATATTTCGACGAGAAGGCTCTGAGGTATATAATATTTATATAAACAGTCACCATTTTGAACATCCCATAAAGAAATTCCCTAGAATTTACCTTATAAAATTAAATTATAAAATTTTATTTAGTACCTAGGATAGGTTAGGCATCAAAGTCATCATCATTAATTCTCTTGAAGAATTTTTAGATGAGTAGCTGATTAATTAATATGATGTATAGTTTATAATAAATGTTAATAATTAATCAGTAATCAATTTAATCTTAATCGTTTCGTTATTTATTGAGATCTTTTGTACCATTCGCACTGTTACCTACAGCATGGAGAGACATTATAATAAGTTGGACTTAAAATAGATAGAATAAAAATTTTGATTTAAACTTCGAAAAGTTCATCCACATTTTGCTCAATAAAATCATTCAAATAAATCTTTGGAAAATGTTACAAAACACGATGAACTTCTAACAACCAAACATTTTTAAATGCTTATACCTTAAAATTAGTATTAATATAGTATGTAATTACTTATATAAAATATGTTCTCAATGACTTCCATATTATCTTTGACAAAATTCCGTATCAGGAATCAGGCATACCCTTTTTTATGATAAGAAGACGTGCCATATCGGTTGACTCCATTGGAACCTTATTGCAAGAATTCTATGGGGTTAAGCTTTATTTACTTAAGCTTTTCTATGTACAATTTAAATTTGAATATTCTAATTTATAAAAAATGATTCTACATTTTTTTATTATATATGTTATTTACATATCCATTCGGCATGTGATATTTTCACAACATTACGTCCCTCTTCCCTATGACTTTTAAAGAAAAGTATCATATTTTCCAAATGTATATTTTTATTTCAAACAAAGATACCAATCTTATCATGGTCAGACCTCATCTGTCGGGTTCCATTCTGAAGAAATACCAAAAACAATTTTGAAAATAAAGTTTATACACATCAGCAAAGTGAGAGACTGTGAAAATATATTTATTTAAATGTTGGTTCTAATTAAAAACTTTTTATTTAACATGTCACTTTGTAAGTTCCAAAAATTTCTAATGTGAATTCAAAACCCCTAAAAGTGGGTGTTTGCAACCACAAATACAAATTTTTCGTATTAATATTGCGTGTTTTTACTATCAAGTTGTTGGAATCTTTAAGCACCACTCGTGAAATTTCATAAAGTTGTTCTTCACCCTGCAAAAGTTAATATTTGAATTTATATATCAGAGAGTTTTGTAAAATCATGTTAATAACCTAAAAGAATTCTTTAAATGAATTTGAACACTTGTGATTATTTATAATTTACTATAATTATAATCGGTCACAAACTATATCGATAGCTTGGAGGAGAAATGATCCAAGTGACATTCGGTACTTCAAAATAAAAAAACCATAGACACTTCAAACAAATTAGAGTTCAATTATAAGTTATTCATAGTTACATTAAATACATTTAGCTCATTTTTTTAATCAATAAAATGTCACTTGGATCACTGCTCGAAGCTATCCATATAATTTAAAATGCGTCTTTCATGAATTAAAGAAAAATGCAAGTAATGGTAATGGTTCTTGCTTTTGTTTTTGTCCTCAAGTTTTGCTTTTAATGTGATATATCCTTAAAGTTAAATTACTTACTTTTCCGGGAAAATTAAGTTCAAAGTTTTCATAGAAGTTGATACCATTTGTTACGTGCGATCTAGAATATATTTTTTCTTCTCCAGGTTTCTCCGTACCCCAAGTTTGAGATACAGTTTTCGCAAAAACTACACAGAACAACAGCGGCAAAATCAAAAATGACTTCATTTTAATTATCTGTTATGTAATAACAATGGTAGAAAGTAATGAATTGTCTCGATTCTCTTTCTTAAACGCAACTAACTAATGTCAAACCTACTTGGCGTAATATATATCGAATCGTTTTTGAGATACGTATGCTTGTTTTCACGACGAAAATTTATTGTTCTCATTGTTTTTGACGATCAACAGAAAACGTGCGCAATGTTTACACAGCCTTTTTGAAACATGTATTATAAATTATTTGGCATTACAGCCTTAGGTTCTCATGAAATGGCCCGAGAATGTTTTTGATACGAAACAAAAGAAAAGAATATGCTGCCTGCTTGAGCACTTTTTAGACATACGCAGCTTATTGATTTCTAAAGTAAGACAATTTTAAGATATTATATTAAATTAGGTGGAATATTATAATAAATAAAACACTGCAGCTATTATAATTTTCTTACATTTATTTAAGTTTTAAAAATACATTAGCACTCAAGGTACATTTAAGATGTCTGTTCGGTTGCATTGATTCCTAGACGATATGTTTTTTGTTGAGTTTGATGATATGTATAAGTTTGCGAAAAAATGATTCAGTAGGTACGTCTTAGAGTTAGTGGATTCGATATGTGTACGGTTGTTTCGAAAATTTCTTATGTAGTAGCATTTTTACGTTTATAGACATATAATATAATTTGTACAGCTATTTGATAAGGGTAGAAATAAATTCGAAATATTTCACTTTGCCATTTTATAAATTTTGTAAGATTTTTTAGTAGTAGTAGTTTCCATACAATAGTAGTATAGCTAGCGAAACAGCAAAGCAAATTAAAAACACCTCTCAAAGTTTAAATTATAACGATACGCTTGTACAGGTGCTTGTACGTTAATATTTTGTGATTTATCTATGAGATAATGATGGCTTCATAAAGCGCTAGACAGAAAGCAAACTGCTGCAAGATGTTTTTTTTTCTGTTTATTGCGTGTTTCTTAATTTCAATCTAACGTGTCGCTTATTCATGTTCTGTATAAAATTATAAAACGACTTATTGCGGGTGTTTTGTTTTGCTTTTATTTCGAATAAAGCTTAAATTGAATTTGATCACTTTACAATAAAATTTTCGTTGTTTCTAACTGCTTTTGTTGCCCAGTGTTTGTTTACACTATGTCTTCCATTAGCATAGTGTTTCTTATTCCAGCATTCGAAGAAATCTGTTTATTTTGGCATCTCAAAAAAAAGGATTGACAAGAATAAACAAGGTAAACATAGAAATTGTGCGCAATACAGTAAGAAAAAGTTCAAAAGTGCTTAATTGTATCTAGTGGTAATATCTAAATTATTTTAGAATTTTTACAAATGCAACAAAAAAAGAGAGTGGTTCCCCTTTAACAATACTCGTAACTCGAATTGTACCAGCTGGTCAGGTTGAAGAACTGAGTAGAAATGTTTGTTGCTTATAAAATCTCATTCGAAATGGAAAACTTAACATTTTCTGACATTTACAGGTACTTAAAACAAACTTTTAGTAACTGCATTATATCTTAGACTACTAACATATTCTCACACTTGAATGTCTTCTTGATATTCAATATGAACATGTAAAAAACGCACACAATGCTCATACTGGCCGTCTTCACCACGCGTCGTCTGTAATACTTAGATTAGTTTTTACAATAAATCAAAAAGCAATTATAATTATAAAAGACGGTCATAAATAACGCATTTTCTTCTCTTGTCTATTTTACAGGTAAATATATAATATCATACATTTTGTATACATACAAATCTTTCATTTATCTTCAATAGGTAAATAAAATTTGCTCTCTTGGCTAGTGTCGCTACCCTAAAGCTAAATTGATGTGTAAACGATATTTCAGATTTTACTTGATATGTTTCAGTTACTCCTGTCTTGGACTCTTTTCGTTTTTCTAAGTAGCTTACTGTTGTTCCCGAGGATGTCGTTATGTAAATAATAAATATGTTAAAAATGAACTATAAGAAATTGGCACTGCCGAGAAATTGTCGAAGTACAAATTTAATATTGATTATATATTATCATTATTATTTTCATGGACAAGTGCGCAATGATTCGGTTATGCGGTTTTCTCATATCCATATTTGGGACACGTTGCCAGAAATGTTGATATCAAAAAGAAAAGTTGGGAAAATGATTTACGGAGTTGATGGAAACCAACTTTTAAAAATTATAATCTTAGTATAATTTTTAAAATAATGGCAGTCGATGCAAACAAGAAGATAACCTCGCGGTAGTTTCTAATCTATAGTTAAATTAATTAATTATTAATTAAATTAATTCGAATTACGTCATTTCCGAAAAACATACATAACATTTTTTTAAATTCAACTAAACGGAAAATATGGACTCAAAACAGCAAAGTACGGCTGTCGAATAGTGGGAAAAAGACTTAGCAAACCGAAAAATCACTGTACTTTTGTCAGAAATTAAAATTGGTTCGTGTGCAGTCATACTGCTCAAGATTAAGGTTTTTAAAGCATTGCTTTGATTAACTTCTGTCGAATACGACTAAATACGAATTTCACTCGCCCGCTATAAACGTCAAAATAAATTTCTTTAAATTTTAGAACACTTATACACACACATACACACTCAAAAATTCAGTTCAAGGCTTCTTTTGCACCTAGGGTTGGTAGAGTCAAAATTTTCTACAATCACAAGCCGTCCAGTGGGAAAATTCGAAGTGCTTCGAAAAAAGAAGATTCGAAATGCTTCAACCACATTTCATGATATGCTTCGAAAAAGAGTTTCCCAAGGAGCTCAAAGAAAGTGCTTACTTCTGCGGACATCATATGAGAAAATTTGTATGAAACTGAAGCGCAAACGAAGCATTTTGTGCTTCAGTAGGAACATTTGGAAAAATCTTTTAACGCGTTTCTTTTCCTGCTGGGCGTGAACTGGCCTTTTGTATATGTGCGTAAATGGTCTGGGAGTTCGAGAAAATGTCATTAAATTTATAAATATTTTAGGAAATGCATTTACTAAAAGTAGCTTTACCCATTTCCACAATTATATAAGATTCAACAAATTACTGATTGTTTGGACTCATGCAATTATATGGAATTTATTAGACCGATTGTAGTAAATTGCACATTCGTTTGACCATCTGTACTAATTCATGGTAATAATTTTAATTCCTATTAAAAGAATTATTTAATTTATAATACTTTATATGAAATAATTTAATATTGTAATTGGATTACAAGGAAATGTGAAATTAAATATGTATGTATCTGTATACTAGAATGATACCAGTTTTTTTTGGTAGCACAACATTTTTTGTCGCAATAAAAGATAATCTAATTAAGCGGTCAGTACACTTTGACACCCAAAAAATAAAAGAGCCTTTTTTGAGAATTCTATGAAAGATATTGAAATAAATCTTTTCAGGTTCAATAAATTCCAAAATATATATGAAATTTTTTCTTAATTATATTACATGTTATATATTTTCAAAATGGTGGTACTTTCGCAGATGTCCAAAAAACAAGCGATGATAACTGTGCCAACGATTCAATTTAGGAAAAATGAAGCATCTAGAACACACAAACCAAAAATATTTAGTTTTTTTATGTCAAGGGCTATCGCGTGAACCTAAAAACACGAATATTTTAGCATTAAAAAAAATAGCGGAGGAAATTCGTTTTTTTTCGGATAATTTTCTGGTTGAAAAAAATATTAAATTTATTTGTATGAAATTTTTAACATGTTAGCAGTTTACACAATATCTATACATGTCACGAATATTTGGTAAACATTTCAGATGGATCGGTTGAGTAGTTTCGGAGAAATGATTGGCACGGCATGAAAAAAAGTGGTTTTGAGAAAAGCTCGTTTAAACATTTTTTTTTCTTAAAAAAAAAACTTACAGCTAATCAGCAATGCCAGCTCCATACAAAATGCTTTCAGATTCTTCATTTTAATGCGTTCTGGCATTTCACCTAGCTTTTGATTTTTTGAAGTTGACAAAGTGTACTGACCCCTTAAGAAAGGTTTTTTTGGAGACGTTGCTATTTTCGACCTCATTAATTTATTTTATATAGTTTTATTTTTACTCTGCGTCTAGATGTAGATTTTATCAAGCTTTATTTCATGTTATTTTTGAAATTTGTACATAGATCTATGGGCAATTTCTAAATTTCTCCTCAAAGGAAGAAAATACATGAATATTAAATTTAAGAAATCTAATGTGTAATTATACAGAATGTCAAAACCAAAATCCGGAAGAAATTTCTTTTAAAAGTAAACAGTTGTTTTCAAGCAGTAATAAAGTATCGAGATCTACTGTCCTTTTAAAAAATCATCTATGCCAAAGTAATAAAATACAGCAATATAGTAGAATATGTTGTATAAAATAATATAATAGTGAAAATGGTATGCAAAGTACTCCAACAATTTCTAGGCTATGTAAAATTTGTAAAATAATTTAATGATTATTTTCGGGATGGCTCCAAATCTTTTACTTAAATAATATATTCTTATGCAGACGAAGTTTCGATTAAGATGATAAGTAGATGACAAAGTCTAGTGATAAGCGACTTGTTATTCTCACCTATTATCTTAAACAGACCTACTCCTGCAGAACAATTAACATATTGCAGTTTAAACATGTAAACACCTAATAAAGTCATAAAAACAACAAAGTAAACTTAATTCTATATCAAAGTACAACTTTTGGCTACTTATACCTGAAAAGCAGGTAAACGTTCATACAATCAAAATGATATGTTCATGATATCCCGGTCTGACGGGTCAAAACTTTTCCTAAACTCTAAATTTTTTTTTTTTTAACGGCGAATTGGTTTTTATCAAAAAATTATCATCTAATTTACTCGCTAGTAACAACACCAAAATAGTTTCACACCGACCGCTAAAACGTGAAGTAACAAAAGTTCAGATAAAAACCTCATTCAATTAGAAATATCTAAATCAGCAATACAAAATATAACTTATTTGCTAATTAGTTGTCAACAGAAAATGCCTATATAATTTGCGCAAAAGTGATATGTCTAATCTAAGTTTCATTGTATATAATTTACCTATTTAGTTGATATGTTTGGTTTCGAATTTCACATTTTTTTTTTAATATTTGATATGTTTTTGTTTGTTGCATCATTTTTTTTCATTTTGTAAATATAGTTTTGCTTGTCCTAAATTTTTTTTTCTTAGACACCATAAATGATTTGTTGCCTTAAAACTCTTACATGCTATCGAAAATCACATTCATTTTTCATTTTACTTAAATTCTAGATTTTTTCGAATATTTTTCTGCACTTAACGTGTATCAATATTAAAAAAATTGCTTCTGGTTTTTTTGTTGACATGATTAAAATAACCTCCGAATTAATAACTAATTTCATTTTCTTAAGCCAACCGAAATTGATATGTTTCCTGTAAATACTGTCTTTTTTTCGTTTGTTATGGTTATTTTATTTTCAGTCTGATTACTTGGCATTGTTATATTTTTTGTGTGGTTGGTTGTAAGTTTGGAAATTGATTGGTTAAAATAAAACTGCAGTGACCGCATCCGCTTCATGATTAGCAATGAGCTTCATTGTCTGAAATAATTCCGTCATATTGTTTCAACTAAATATGTATATGCTGTAAATTACAAGATTGTTCCATTATTTTTAAATAGATTTTTCTGGTTATTCTGTAATGGCTATCAGCAATTTTGTTAAGTTTGTTCGTTTGAATCAGGTATTTTTTTAAATACCTTTGGTTGCCATCGAAGGCAGTCATATTTGGAAAAAAACAGAACCACATAATACCAACATTTGGTATTACGCCTCATGTGAAATAAAAGAGGTAATGTTTTGAAAACTACATTTTACTAAGGTTAAATTTAGTAATAGTTGCCGCTAATGAACTGCCTCGTCAGCCACCATAAGTTTATCAACAGTTTTTGAGATATCTCGTATATTTATTAATAAACAATTAGATTATATATCAAAAATATAAATTCGGATTTGTAATTTCCTTTAAATTACAATAAATCCTCAAAGAAGTGTGTCAAGTCTCAACTGTCATTTCTAGCCTATTATAATTAGAATTAAAAAAAAAACAAGCTCAAAAGCTTATCTTTTGTTTTTTTTTTTTTTTTGGAAAAAATAAAATGTTAGCTTGGCTTTCTATATAATTAAGATAATTACAAGGTTCAAAACTTGTTATTCTTGGTTCGAAAAAATAAAAAGCTAAGCTGGCTTTTTATTTTTCCCATCGTCGAGTTCTTTTCTCTTAGCTTCAAATTAATATCGGTCAGGTGCAATAGGTAAATCGAGTTTTTTTCAAAAGAAGTCATAACTGGTACTTTTTGTTTCCAAAACTTCGTGACATTGATGTTGACGACTTGTGGTTAAAACAGGACGGCACTATGTGTCATACAGCGACGTCGATTTATTAAAAGAACAGTTTGGCGAAAATTTTATTTCAAGAAATGGGTATGCCAAGTGGTCACCAATATCGTTTGTAGGGATATGTTAAGTCTCTAGTCTACGTAGTCGACATAAGATGTGTCATTGCTGATATAAGGCCCCAAGTACTCGAACATTTTTTCAAAAATTGGACTGATAGGATGCGCTATGTAACTGACAGCCGCGCGTACTCATATTCTTGAAATTGACTTTAAATATTAAATTTAAAACCAGTATTTCTTGAATAAGGTCAAATTTATGGTCAATTTGTGTTTGTGTTTTATGTAAATTCAAAACCCGGACACGCTGTAAATATACCTTTTATGAGCCCAGTTTAGTCCAGCTTAATCCAAGTTTAGTCTAGCTTGTGCCAGACTTACGGACTTTATTGTGATTGTCGAAAAACAGTCGATAAATGATGCTTATCGATTATCGTTCGTCGATTGTGAAGTTTGGTATTGTGAATGTCGATTGTGATTGCTAAGTGTCGATTTGATAGACGCTTGTTATCGATGGTGTTTTACATGAACGACGACTGACGGTCACAAACGCTTACAAAATACCAAACAAAATTTTATCGTTTCGAACGACAGCAGTCGAATGGTCATCCAATCGACAATCGCAATAGAGTTGTTAGACTATTTTTAGGATTAGCAGCAGTAATTTCGATTAAGAAAAATCTCTATACAATGACGTCAAACATATTAGGCATCTTTAAATCTACTGAACTAAGTTGACTCATTTTAGTATGAATTAGTAAAGAAAGGCATTGCGAATTGTAGGGGGTGAAAATAGTTTTCGAATTTGACACAGAAACTCGGTAGCGTAGAATATAAAAACATAGTGGTAGGGAATGGCGTCCAGTAGAAAATATGAATAAAATTAAAAGTTACAGAAATAATTCGCAAGTTAGTCTAGTCTTGTACCAGGCTAGAGCCAAACTTGAATCAAGCTTTAGTCATGTTTGAACTAAGTTTGAACCACTCTTAAGCCCAGATAAAAAACAATCTTAACTAGTACGACACACTTTACCGACTGAAGTTTGGTCAAAAGATTGTATATATATTTAGGGGACTACGGGTGCCGGTATAGGATTTATCTTATCCTCTACTGTACGCAAGAAAGGCAAATATTTAACCATTTCGGAAAGATAGCTTAATCAGCAGCTCGTTTCTGTAACTTTTAACTCTATTCAAATTCTCTATTTGACGTCACTTTGACGTCATTCTCTATCACTGTGTTTTTATATTCTCCTCTCTTGAGATTCTGTTTCAAATTCGAACGTTAATTTTCACCTGATTCAATTCACGATGCCTTTCTTTACTGGTACATCCGAAAATAAATCAACTTAGCTCAGTCGATTTAAAGACGACCAATATTTGTGACGTCATTTAATAGAGAATATTCTCAATCGAAATTACAGAAACGAGCTGCAGGTATGGGGGGAGGTCGCCGAGAAAATACTAGTTATATAATTATTCTAAAATATAAGGGAATTTAATATTGTATTTTGAAAGTCAGCAGTTTTCTGGTTTTGTTTTAATATCTAAAAGATGAAGTTATCAAATTGGTTTCACTGTATATGTACTGAAAATTTAATGCTTCACTCACATTTGCGCAAATTTCATTCTGGAAAATATATGTGGAAAACAAACTCCACCAAAAATAAATTCAGAAATTTCAGTAAATCATCGAAATTGGAAATTATGAAAATGGGTCAATTATGCAGAAGTATTGCGGAAGTGAAATACAATTTAATTTGCTTCCGTAAATCGCCGCACAACAATCTGTAAGTATAAAAACTTAACGGGGCTTAAAAGCGCAAAAACACTTCCGCGAGGGACTAAAAATGAAAACGAAAAAACGAAAAAACTGTTAATATCCCTTGAAATTTTGCTGATGTTAATTTTTAAAAGCGAGACATTTCGGAAGTGCTTTGTTAAATGAATAATAATTCCTCTCGCTGTCGTCTCGGGTTTTTTGCTTGGTGGAGTGGAGATGGTGGGTCCCGAAAACCATTCACCCGCATGCCACCGCATAACCTCCACTCAGCTTGTGCCCAAGTCATCCCAATAAAAGCGAAGGACCCATCTGGCACCAGAGAAAACTTCTCTCCTTGCTTTAATGGAATAAAATTATTTTGCCCTACAAAATTTTCATGTTTGTCCCCCCGTACCGGTGAAAATAGCAATTCTTTTGCTGTTCATAGTCAGCTGGGTACAATGCGCCCGCGAAAATTGTTTTCTTCTTATTCTTCCACCATAATCCAGCTGCGGTTCTGATGCAGGGGATTGGGGTGAAATTATGAAAAATCTCTTCAAACACAAAGGTCGCATTGTATGCCGGGGATGATCCTTCGATTTTCTAAATTATTTCAATGTTGGCTGCAGTGGATAGTAGTCCCTGGGGACTATTTTTCAACACTTTTCTATAGAGATAGACCAACTCTGTGCAACAATTGGCTTTGTGTGCTTGCTTTGCTTGGGATGACCTTATGAAGGGCGTCCTCATTTCGCTGATGCAGTCATGCAGTTTCACTTTTTTTATCTGTTTAGAGTTAGCTAGATGGTGTTTGCTTTTTAAGATCCAATCAAATTGCGTATTCTGTATTTGTAAAGGAGAATGCTCTTTAAATCGGAATTGTTTTTCATGGTAGCGTCTAGTTATAAATTTAGGTCTCTCAACTGATTTTGATGAACGAGATTTTGATTTGCGGAATGGTACTGACTAAATTAAACTCAAGACAGCAATGTGGTCCAACGTCAGTGTCACTCTAGGTCAGAGCCGGGAAAAGTTGTCCTGCAAGGGAGCCGTGTACTTGCCTAAATTTTGGGGTGCTCCATAAGCCCCATGAGTGGGAATGATCTAGAAATTCCATCCATATTCTTGTCTATGGAATGGAGGGGACTTTGAATTGGAAAGGTGAAGAAAAGGTTAGAAAGATGACTTTCTCACTCGCACCTGTCGGAGCAATGAGGAGCTCCTAAAATCGACCTTGGCAGCTCTGGGAGCCAAAAGAGCCAAGTTTGCCCGCTGTTCCCTAAGTAATTCTAATCAATCAAATTTGTAATAGCCGGGCCACATGACAGACTTTGGTCCACGCAGCTTTTAAACTGGCTTGCGCTTGAAACCAATGCTAAATACGGCAACACGGAATTTCAACTTGAAGCTGGATGCCAGCTTTGTTCAAAATTGAAATTTTAAGCTGATATGTGTCATGTTTTACAGTGGATTTGTCAGACTTGACAAGTTCTATTTTTAGTTTTGTACCGAAAAATAATTCTTATAAACAGTTTGCATATTTTTAACAATAGAAGAAGACAAGCCCACTTTTGATTTTGTCTGTACGATACAAAAGTCTGCGTCGTGTGGACCGGTTATTAGATCCCAGCATATGACAATAAAACGTAATTTACAAAATGCTAATTCATTTTCCTATATCTCAAATTTGTGATTGTTACTTAGGTTGATACGAACTCCCAAGTACACAAAATTTGATCAATAGACGGGAAAAATCTAACATGATTGGTTATACTATAACAAAAAAAAAATTTCAAATAAAACGTGTGTTCCATAACCTAAAATGTTAACATTAAAATTGAAAAATTCGTATATTTTTTGTTTTACTATCTTAACTAGAACCTATTCATTCGCGTTACGCGTTACGTTCTTTGATCAGTTGGGTAACAAGGCAAAATTGAACTTGTTTTAAAGGGGAGGTTATGGTCTAAAAATGGGAAAGAAATCGACTTTTCCTCATTTTTCACTTAAATATTTTAAGAATATGTTTTTAAAATGAAATTTAAAAATTACCAAAGTTATAGCCTTCGAAGTAGCAGCTACCGCATGAGTTTTATACTTGATTCTAAAAGCGACTTGACATGTAAAACTTTAAACGCGATTTCCACGAAACACTATTTTTTGAGTTGGTGGGATAAATATCTCAACAAGTAATTAATCCATTTTCATGATTTTTTTTCAAATAAAAAATTATACTTTTCCGCAGGCAGCCAACCTTTTATATTAGTATGTTAAGTTTATGCAAATTTACTAATTTTTAAGCACTTTGAATTGCAGAAACGAATAACATCAAAAAACAAAATTTGATTTCAAAATGTCAAAAGAAATTGACTTTCTTTAAACTTTTTTAGCAATTTAATATATGTAGAAATTGGAAATATTATTTATTTTTTGATTTCCTCTAAATTAGTTAACTACACATTCTACCCTCTGAGATGAATTTTTTTTGGCTGTTGACAGGAATGACCGCCATTGTTTAAATATTTAATTTTTGTTGAAATTATTATATATGTTAGATCATTTTTTTTTAATTGAATATGTATACAAATAAAATATAAAAATGAGTGATTGCGATCGTTATTGGCTTTTTGATAAAAAGAAATCCGAAAAATTCCTTATTATTTCGCGGTCTAGACCAGAACCTACCCTTAATTTTTGTTGATCATGTACCCTTTTTTAACTGTTGTAATTTGAAATATAAAGTATTCCGGCATATTTTGTTCCCAAAACATTACTTATTTGTGTAAGTTTAGTGCTATTCGTAGATATTCGAATATCCAGGTAAAATTCAAGAAAACAGAACTGTAATTTCTCTTTCCACTTCACTAAGCTTTCTAAAACTATAACTTTTCAAACAAAAAATTTTCGTTTTTGGTTTTAAATTTAAATATAAATTGAAAGCAAGCTTAATCGAAAAAACTAACACCAGACCATTGGTGTATTCAATATTTATCTCTTTCGTTTGATGCCTATGACTGAATCACTCGGCTTTATAAGAAAACATTTTTTTGGCGAAAAACACTAACTAAATTGAAGGCATCCTGTTTTATACAGAGATTGATAGCTGGTAGCCACTAATACTTAAGGTTTTTCGTTTTAAATTCGCACTTTTAGAACTTGTGACTTCAAAACAGAACGTTAGGAAGAATTGTAGTTAGTGAAAATACTTGGGGTAATTTCCCGAGAAAATTGCCCTTTCCGCATTTTTGTATTATATTTGAAAATGCAGAACTTTGGCATTTTAGAACCTATTTTATTATAGTTCCTCTCGAACTTCAGATGCCTTAAATAAAGTTTTACTATGGACAACGATAGTTGACATTACGTATTACCATAGAATAGACAAATAAATATAAAGATTACCCACTTCAAAGAAGCAAAATGCGTCCAAAAGGTCTGAGAACTCCACAGCGATACCTCCGCATGTGCACATGTGAAAAGAATAAACAAATAAATTATTCGTTGGCTGGTAAAAGATGCATGTGTAAAATGTTTGATATTTGGAAAGCAAGAAATATTTTGTTGTTTTGCCTTTTATGAATTGCTCGATAAAATGAGAATTATGGATATTTTCATTAAAACTATTTAAGAAAAAATAATTTCATTGAATGAAATATAAATTATGATTAGATATTTAGTTTAGATTGAAAACTAACGCAATTTGCACAATCAATGATTTAATCACTCTAATATGGGGATTACCTGACATGCACTTGTTAAGAATGGAGAATTACGCTTTCAAGCAATTGATTACTTAAAGCAAATACCAATATTAATAATTAGATTTATTTTCTTTTCTTTTGAATTTTGATAATTTCTTTTAATCCAGTCAAAGTAGACAAAAAAGATTTAGAATAATTCGCATATAACTGACAATTACAAATGAAATGTCAAAAGTCCCCATCGCTCCCGCTTGTGTTAAAAATTGTATTCAAGGTCAAAAGGTCACAAAATAATTTTTTTTCTTTATATACAGGGTGATCCAAAAGTATGGAAACGGCTAAATAACTTTCGAGGAATGCATTTTGGAGCAAAAAGTTGTAGACAAAAGTTTTAGAAATTTTCCCCCGCTATTCAATGGTGACCTTAGATTTGACCTTGACCATGGCCTTGAAGGTCATTTCAAGATCAAGTTGACTTTTTTAAATGGGAACCCTTACTTTTGACCACGGAAATGGAAAGAGCGGAAAATTTTACGTCCAACTATGACCTTTACCATGACCTCGAAGGTCATATCAAGGTCAAAATGGCTCTTTAAAGAGGAACCTGTATTGTTACTGCGGATTTGCAAAGAGTGGAAGTTTTGTGTCCAAATGTGATCTTGACCACAACCTTGACCTTGTCAATGACCTTGAAGGTTATATCAAGGTCAGGGTGGTTTTTTGAAGGGGAAACCATGCTTTTGACCACGGAAATAGAAAGAGCGGAAAAGTTAACGTCCGACTATGACCTTGACCATGACCTTGAAGGTCATATCAAGGTCAAGATGGTTCTTTAAAAGGGAACCTGCTTTGTTACTGCGGATTTGGAAAGAGCAGAAGTTTTGCGCCCGGATGTGACCTTGACCATGACACACTTGACCTTGCCTTAATCGACTTCACCATGGTTGGTCGTTAACTTTTCCGCTCTTTTCATTTCCGTGGTCGTTAACTTTTCCGCACTTTCCATTTCCGTGGTCAAAAACATGGTTTCCCCTTCAAAACCCACCTTAACCAATTTGACCTTGATATGACCTTCGAGGTCATGCTAAAGGTCATAGTTGGACGTAAAATTTTCCACTCTTTCCATTTGCGTGGTCAAAAATAAGGGTTCCAATTTAAAAAAGTCAACTTGACCTTGAAATGACCTTCAAGGCCATGGTCAAGGTCAAATCTAAGGTCACCATTGAATAGTTGGGGAAAATTCCTAAAACTTTTGTCTACAACTTTTTGCTCCAAAATGCATTCCTCGAAAGTTATTTAGCCGTTTCCATACTTTTGGATCACGCTGTATATCTCAAACGATAAGTGTTTTTGTAAAAATAGTTTGTGCAAATCACGATTTTAAAAAGAGTCTAAATACAATAAAAATTGTTATAAAACTTGAAAATAATAATGTTAATTTAGCGATTGAAGAATGGTTACATGCAATTGCACATACGCTCAGTGGAAATCTCATAACTTTTGGTCGCGTTTTGCTTCTTCAAAGTGAGTAATCTTTATATAATATTTATTTGTCTATAGTATTACTTAGAAAAGTTGAAATTTCTCCGCCGAAAATCCTGTTTGTCTAAAAATGCATCTACAAAGTCCAGGAAAAAACATTTTTTATAAAGTTTTCATTCTAGACTCAATAGTTTTAAAAATTTGTTACTTACTTTGATATGAATAAAAAGTATAAGTGTTTTCATAAACTAAGAAAAATTTCAACAATCCTTTCCCTGTGTAATACAAATCGTTATATATGGAAAAATATCTTTAACAAAATTTATGGACCCAAAGATTATAATAATGAAGTCTATTCCCTCTTAACAAAAATAAATGAAATTCGCATAAACTGACGCAATGTGCGAGGAGCTTAAAAATATAATTGCTGCGATTAGACAAAAATACAACTACCATATTTTGTCTATGAGTTAATTGTTTATTTTTTTAAACCTATCGATTTCGTTTTCGTGTTCTCATCAATATACGCTATAAATCATCAAAATCAAAGTAGATTTTACAAATTTTTGTAAGTACCGAAAAGTTTGAAACGTTATATCCTGCCATATTTAATTGTGCGTTACTATGGGTTATCATATCCATATTCATGAAAACAACATTTTTATACTCAAGTTGTGCTTTTACATTTTTTTTATGGATCGCTTTTTCGGAAACTCTATGTTTTATTGTAATTGAAAAATTTGATTGAAAACCTATATATTTATCATATAACGCAATGATTTGTCGAAGACATTCTCCTTCACAACTCAGAACGATGAAATATAAAAGAAATTAAGACGACTGAAGCTATCATAGCTTAAATCAAGAGAAATTACATTTTGAAAACTTTTGCGGAGAGGGAGGAGCGGCAAAGTCGTATTCAAATTTGCCCGGGCAGGCCCATGAAAAATCCATCAAACCGCCCTCCCCTAGGATATTTTTGGGGGAACATAAGCTCTCGATATAAAACGTAAGGACGCAAATTAATCACAGGGTTTCGGGCACACCGTCCGGATCAGGGGACGATAAATTTGATGCCGCAACTTGGGCAAACTTCTTAATGAGCTCAATTACATGAAATTCATCAAATTTGATTGGAACCTTAAAAATCAATAGAACTTAACTTTTCTGCGGGGATAATAAATTCAGCTTAAATAATAAAATTGTCTACGTCACGGGGGTGTCGTCGATCCCCCCGTATCCGGTTACCTCCTGCTACTCCTCGGGCCAACCGAGGTCCTCCCCGACCAACTCGTAGAACCTTTGGTTGTGCTCGGCGAAGAACCGCCGCAATTTTGAGACGACCAGGGGGTCGACGTGGGGGTGCTTGCGTCCCTTTGTTTCCCGCAGGCATCTATCACCGCTGTCGTAGCGTAAACAGTAAAATCCCTTCGTTTCATTAAAGTAAAAATGGTTGCTATTGATTCGGTGCTCGATACCTGAAAGAAGAAATATAGCGCTCCTCGTTAGTGGGCGGGACGATGGGGTAGATGGGTAATAGCGATAGGGGGTGTGGTTTAAATTTGAATTTTATACCTAAAAAGTTCTCTATCCGCTTGAGCTGTGAAACAGGATCCTCGATTAGCTGATCCCCGTTGACGACTAGCAATTGCTCCCGAGGGAAGACCTCAAGCCAGCGGTGTAGATGCAGGTGGTACATCGAGATGGTGAGCGGGCGGTACGCCTCGTTGACCGTCCCATTAGGAAAAATGGCCAGTTCCTCGAACGTCCTTCAAACAGACATCAAAAATTTATATGTATATGGGGCCAACATGTGTCAGGACATAATTAATGCAAATTTACTTGGAGGAGGTGGAAGAGGTCGTTGCAGATGATGATGACGATGACGACGTCAGCGGAGAGGAGGCTCCAGCCCCACTGCCTCCGGAGCTCCCAGCCTCCGACACTGTCGAGTACGACGAAGATGAGGACTGCGAGAAAGATGATTGCTGCTGATGATGGAGATGGGCCAGCGGTAATGAAGCAGTCCCGGCGTGGCTCCGTAATTGCGTGTAATCAGAAATTGCTCTTGTAACTGGCTCCCGGACTATCAGCAGGAGCTTTATGCTGGCGTTCATGGCCCTGACACGTTCCGGGACCTGGGGATAGTTTAAAAAAAAAAAAACAAAAAAACATAAATAATGGACTTCGGGTAATGCTATCTACTTGAACCATCGCCTGAATGTCAGGTGTCTCCTGGGGGCGCTGGCTCTATGGCTCCCCGAAACCCCAGTAATTGCAAGGTAACTGACAAACGAATAAGATATGGAACTATGGAAAGGTGCGGCCCAGTTTCCCGACTCACTGTCCCTTCCCTCCGAAAACTACTACTTCTTTATCAGTCTATCGGACTGACGAGGTAACATAATTAATCACATCACATTTGTGACTTTATACTACACAGTACACATATATACTACCTTCTATAGATGCATTAAGTAAATCACGAGTAAGCAGTGAGTTCCATCTATGCCTTAATATGCATTTATTAAAAAGTAATTATCCATGTTTATACACTCAGAAAAATAATCCTAGGTTAATCAATGGTTTTTGCGTGATTATTTGTATGTACCGTGAATTAATAAGAATTCGAATAAACAACTAGCAACACATTATACTAGCCAGATTGCACACATTACCACAATAGGATAGAAACTTTTACTTATCAGAAAGACCCATTTATTATTTTAACCCTAGGATTATGGGTCTAATATTTTTTGAGATGAGTAGCAATATTTGCAGAGCCCGGTGCGTCGTTAAAAATAACTTTTTCGAACTAACAACGCTTCTATCGAAAAGTATATTCTAACTAAAAAAAACCTTATAACACAAATTCTTAAAAAAACATAAATCGCGAAAATGTTCTGGGATCAACTAGACCCTTGTGTGTCCCCAAATGTTGTATGGGGGTGTGCAGTTCCAGGGTTAATATGATTTCCCATTAATACAAGCATTCATAGAAGAAATTTCATTGTATACTAATATACATATTTAAAAATTTTAAATTCAAACCTACTGAATTAACGTTTAGGAAGCTCAAAAAGTGACTCACTGTTTAAAACGGGACTTTTGGAATGCGCCCTGTACCGCCGATATAAAGGATAAAAAGTCATAAAAAAAAAAAATATGTTCTTCATTACATATACAGGGTGTTCAGAGGTGGGAGGTCAATACTGCAGGGGGTGAAAGGTCAGACCGAGACAAGCAAAAAATCGTATGAGTGGGGGGGGGGGGGGGGGGCATCTCGCACCGTTCGGCAGTTACAGGGTGATTCGTAAATCAGGATTTTGCCTTATATGGAACCGCTCTTGTATTTTTATCTTTTTTTCTACGCATCGCAGCGACCCCAAACCGATCTCAAAAAAGAAGCCCTTTCCAAAAAAGTTTACACCACCCACCTATCCCTAACCCCTTGGCCACAATCCCCCCTGGAAGTTGAAAAAATTAACTCTTATTTCACGATTTTTCACCTTTCGCCCTACTTTTCTCCGAAATTCATGTTATTAACATACCTACTTTTTATTTTTTTTAAGTTGCCTATCTAATTACCTTTCCAAAAAGGTGCAACATGCCCAGATAGGAAAAGGATACGAAAATTTATTTACAAAAATCCTTTTACAGAATATCATGACAATTCGAATTTTTAAGAAATTATACTTAAGTTAACTATAAAATACATTTTGTTCGCCTAAAAACTAATTACAATTAAAACGTATGTCCTTCAAAAGCTGTTCAAAATGTTCTCCGCCAGTTTCGATGCATGCAAGTAGCCTTCTTCTTATTTCGCGTTTGAGGTCTATGGTAGCCAGTCTCTCCCGTATTTTCGTGGCTGCAGTCCCAGTGCTGGTAACTAATTCTTCTCTGGTGTTGATTGGTCTTGAGTAAACTTCATCTTTCATCATTCCCCATAAGAAAAAGGCCAGTGGAGTAAGGTCCGGTGACCTAGCAGGCCAAGGAATCGGTCCACCTCGTCCAATCCAGCGCTCTGGGTAATGTTCATTCAACCTTGCCCTAACAATGTTCCCAGTATGCGCAGGTGCTCCATCGTGCTGTAAATAAATTGCGCTTCTGGTGGCCAGGGGGATGTCCTCCAACAGATCCGGAAGGGTATTCTCCAAAAAGTCCGAATATAGCTGACTATTCAGCACTTGGGGCAAGATGAAGGGTCCTATCAACTGATTGCCGATGATGCGAGCCCAGACATTGACACTAAATCTTTGCTGGAAGGACCGACACCTGGTCCTATGTGGGTTCACATCTGACCAGGTGTGGAGGTTGTGGAAGTTTGTGATGCCATCCCGGGTGAATTGCGATTCATCCGTCCACAGAATTCGGTCTAGAAACCTTCTGTTTTCAATGTCAGACTCGAACAGCCAAGTGCAGAATTGCAATCGTCCTTCGGAATCTCCTTCCCTAGTGCTTGCACCGGGATATGGTGGTATGGATGTAGTCCCTCTCGGTTCACAACGGTCCAAACTCTCCCTGAAGACAATCCTGACCTTCGTGCGACCTGCCTGATGCTTATTACAGGGCTGTTCCTGACGATGTTGAGGATTTGTTGGTCGGGGTCCGCTGAATCGGCCGATTTTCCTGCTCGCGTTTCTGCTCTGGGGGCGGTTACACTTCCGGTTTCTTTTAACCTTCTGAAAGTCCTTGAAAATACCCTTCTGTTGGGTACCCGCCGATTCGGGAATCTCCTTTGGTATTCTCGTACGGCCTCACTATCATTTCCTTCTACTAAACCGTACACGTAAATTATAACGGCATTCTCGTCAATACTGAATTCTGCCATTTTATCTTAATTTTTTCTATTAAATACCCGTTCTTATCGCTTGCTTCTTCAACTGTGGTCAATGTCCTTTCAAACTTACCCATTTTTATACCATAATTCATAGGAGGTATTAGAAACGGAGCGTCAGGATACTTAAGAGTCAATACTGGATATAATAAACTAATAACGCTATTTAACGAGATTACATTTATTATTTTATTACTGTTTTGCTGAAATAATAAAAATGTATTACTTGTGTTTCCTAAACAAACATTTCCGAACTTGCTGTCATAAAAATTGTTTACTTAACGACTTTTTCCCTTATGGTGCAATAAAGTAATTAGGTACCTGTGAGGATGTTTTAATTTCAGGACTTTTGCAACCCTTTTCTACCTGGGCATGTTGCACCTTTTTGGAAAGGTAATTAGATAGGCAACTTAAAAAAAATAAAAAGTAGGTATGTTAATAACATGAATTTCGGAGAAAAGTGGGGCGAAAGGTGAAAAATCGTGAAATAAAAGTTAATTTTTTCAACTTCCAGGGGAGATTGTGGCCAAGGGGTTGGGGATAGGGGGGTGGTATAAACTTTTTTGGAAAGGGCTTCCAAAAAGTGATTTTTTGAAATTAGTTTGGGGCCGCAGCAATGCGTAGAAAAAAAGATAAAAATACAAGAGCGGTTCCCATATAAGGCAAAATCCTGATTTACGAATCACCCTGTAACTGCCAAACGGTGCGAGATGCCCCCCCCCCCCACCCATACGATTTTTTGCTTGTCTCGGTCTGACCTTTCACCAACTGCAGTATTGACCTCCCGCCTATGAACACCCTGTATTATAATACTAAAAAGAAAGTTTATCAATAAATATTATATTTTTTAATTTTTTTTTTTAATTTTTAAAAGTATGTTTTTTTTTTCTAATTTAGAAAGTAAATATCCCCTTAAACGTGCACATGTGATATTAAAATGCGATATTTTTCTCAGTGTATTTAGGTTGTTCAGCATGTTGTTAAAAGTAACACAATTATAGCCAAACGTAGTTATGCGCCCGTTGCTTATTTGGTATGTATGTGCAAATAATTTATAAAGAATTCTTTTAAAGCATCTGGGCTACTAACTAACTTAATAGACCTAAGTTCGTAATTACATTCATTGAATCTATTAATTGTCTGTATTTTCAAACTCATACATTGCTTACATTTAATTGACGCACTTTCTCATTTAACTAGTTCTGTAAACAGCTGAATCCACAAATGTTCGGCAAAAGGAGTTTTAAATGCATGCGCAATTTTTCAGTTATGACTTTGAAGGTAAAAACAATTAATAGATTCAATGAACGTAATTACCAACTTAGGTTTAAAAGACAAGATTGAGATGATTATCATTAACTATATCCTTATGAAAACATTATAAGAAACCGTAAACTTTTTTAAACTGGGTATTTTCTGAAAATTGATTTTTATATTAAATTTCGTAAACTTGATCTTTATGTTTTTGTCCGTATAACTAGAAATTAATTTCATAGATTGGAAATTATTTACAAAAAAATCAGCTATTAATTTTCTTTACAGTGTTCTACAAAATCGAAAAAACTAAAGAAATTGCTGAGTATGAGAGACGTTTTCTTTTAAAATTTGGTGATTGCATGTTTTCAAAAACACAGTTAAAAAAAATGGTTTTAATTTTACTTATTTTTTTAAAAGTTAGGTTCAAATTTGGGAATAAAAGAAAATTTTTTTCTCATGTCTTATGTTCCCAAGTATTCAAGAAAAAATCACCATTTGTTAATTTTTATTCTATCGAAAAAAAAAAAAAAAAAAAATAATAAGAGGTTTTTTTTTTAATAAATCTAAAACTCTTCAAAATTAAGAGCTGAAATTTGGGGTGAATTATATTATACTATATCGAAAACTAATGAGATGACATATTATCTTAATGTGATAACCAACTCATAAATATATATATAAACTATTACTTATTAATACGATATATCCCACTGGACAAAAATAATTGGAAAAACTACTAAAAACCTATTAATTTTAAATAATTTTACTCTGAGTGCACTTTTTCTGTTCTTAAATAGTCTAGAGTGCTTCATTTGCAGATTCACTTCAATTTCCTGAGTATCTCATTGATTTCCTTAGCTTAGAAAATTACTTCAGTCTTACTGTACTCTGATGTTAATGAAAGCGTTCATGATTTTGCGGAAGAATTGTTTCGAAGAATTTTATTTGTGTAAGGAAATTAGTTTAACTCAAATTAAGAAAGTGTTTGTTGGTTTTTAATATTTCTGAAATGACTGGCTCTAATTTTTCGATGGATTGGGAGTAGTCAAAAGTCGTTCATTACCAGATAAAGGGAAATTTGAAAGCCAATCTGGTGACCCTGTTATCTTTATCATCATGAGAATAAGAAATGTGTAATTCAATAAATAGGAAGACAAAAAAGAATAATTAGAAAATTATTATGTATATAAAGTCAAATAAACAAGATTTTTGACTTTAGGACACTAAGCAGCAAATTTTCACTTTTCATGTGTCAATTTAATATATGAGTTATTTTAAATAATAGTAAAATACTGGGTTTACTTAAGTGTTGTGCCTAAGATTGGTCCAAATATTATTAGACATAATTTTAACTTTCGGTGTGTTTTTATATAGAGACAGAAATTTCACTGCACATATTTTGTAACTTATCAATTATGGAGAAACTTCGAATTTCGATTTTTTATAAAATCTTCGTATTTCATGGTTTCTACTCAAGAAATTTAGAATATATGCAGTAATAAACTTACTTTTTCTGATATGATCTTAGTTGATTGGAGGATTTTTAAAGGCAAAAACATCCAAAAAGGAGAGATTTGGCCGTTTTCTGACTCCCAGTTTATTTAATAATATAAGATTTATATATTGGTGTAAAGTTATTAATATACAGGGTGTTCAGAGGTGGGAGGTCAATACTGAAGGGGGTGAAAGGTCAGACCGAGACAAGCAAAAAATCGTATGGGTGGGGGGGGGGGGGGGCATCTCGCACCGTTTGGCAGTTACAGGGTGATTCGTAAATCAGGATTTTGCCTTATATGGGAACCGCTCTTGTATTTTTATCTTTTTTTCTACGCATCGCAGCGGCCCCAAACTGATTTCAAAAAATCACTATTTGGAAGCCCTTTCCAAAAAAGTTTACACCACCCCCCTATCCCCAACCCCTTGGCCACAATCCCCCCTACAAGTTGAAAAAATTAACTTTTATTTCACGATTTTTCACCTTTCGCCCCACTTTTCTCTGAAATTCATGTTATTAACATACCTACTTTTTATTTTTTTCAAGTTGCCTATCTAATTACCTTTCCAAAAAGGTGCAACATGCCCAGGTAGGAAAAGGATACGAAAATTTATTTACAAAAATCCTTTTACAGAATATCATGATAATTCGAATTTTTAAGAAATTATACTAAAGTTAACTAAAAAATACATTTTGTTCGCTTAAAAACTAATTACAATTAAAACGTTTGTCCTTTAAAAGCTGTTCAAAATGTTCTCCGCCAGTTTCGATGCATGCAAGTAGCCTTCGTTTTATTTCACGTTTGAGGTCTATGGTAGCCAGCCTCTCCCGTATTTTCGTGGCTGCAGTCCCAATCCTGGTAACTAATTCTTGTCTGGTGTTGATTTTTCTTGAGTAAACATCATCTTTCATCATTCCCTATAAGAAAAAGTCCAGTGGAGTAAGGTCCGGTGACCTAGCAGGCCAAGGAATCGGTCCACCTCGTCCAATCCAGCGTTCTGGGTAAAGTTCATTCAACGTTGCCCTAACAATGTTCCCAGTATGCGCAGGTGCTCCGTCGAGCTGTAAATAAATTGCGCTTCTGGTGGCCAGGGGGATGTCCTCCAACAGATCCGGAAGGGTATTCTCCAAAAAGTCCGAGTATAGCTGACTATTCAGCACTTGGGGCAAGATGAAGGGTCCTATCAACTAGTTGCCGATGAT
The DNA here is from genome assembly GCA_949715965.1 of Dysmachus trigonus. Classification (NCBI taxonomy): domain Eukaryota; kingdom Metazoa; phylum Arthropoda; class Insecta; order Diptera; family Asilidae; genus Dysmachus; species Dysmachus trigonus. Next base: position 48,494,417 of record OX454319.1, on the reverse strand, counting down.
GCCAGCCCAGATATTGACACTAAATCTTTGCTGGAAGGACCGACACCTGGTCCTATGTGGGTTCACCTATGACCAGGTGTGGAGGTTGTGTAAGTTTGTGATGCCATACCGGGTAAATTGCGATTCATCCGTCCATAGAATTCGGTCTAGAAACCTTCTGTTTTCGATGTCAGACTCGAACAGCCAAGTGCAAATTCCAATCGTCTTTCGGAATCTCCTTCCTGTAGTGCTTGGACCGGGATATGGTGGTATGGATGTAGTCCCTCTCGGTTCACAACGGTCCAAACTCTCCCTGAAGACAATCCTGACCTTCGTGCGACCTGCCTGATGCTTATTACAGGGCTGTTCCTGACGATGTTGAGGATTTGTTGGTCCGGGTCCGCTGAATCGGCCGATTTTCCTGCTCGCGTTTCTGCTCTGGGGGCGGTTACACTTCCGGTTTCTTTTAACCTTCTGAAAGTCCTTGAAAATACCCTTCTGTTGAGTACCCGCCGATTCGGGAATCTCCTTTGGTATTCTCGTACGGCCTCACTATCATTTCCTTCTACTAAACCATACACGTAAATTATATCGGCATACTCGTCAACACTGAATTCTGCCATTTTATCTTAATTTTTTCTATTAAACACCCGTTCTTTTCGCTTGCTTCTTCAACTGTGGTCAATGTCCTTTCAAACTCACCCATTTTTATACCATAATTCATAGGAGGTATTAGAAACGGAGCGTCAGGATACTTAGGAGTCAATACTGGATATAATAATCTAATAACGCTATTTAACGAGATTACATTTATTATTTTATTACTGTTTTGCTGAAAAAATAAAAATGTATTACCTCTGTTTCCTAAACAAACATTTCCGAACTTGCTGTCATAAAAATTGTTTACTTAACGACTTTTTCCATTATGGTGCAATAAAGTAATTAGGTACCTGTGAGGATGTTTTAATTTCAGGACTTTTGCAACCCTTTTCTACCTGGGCATGTTGCACCTTTTTGGAAAGGTAATTAGATAGGCAACTTAAAAAAAATAAAAAGTAGGTATGTTAATAACATGAATTTCGGAGAAAAGTGGGACGAAATGTGAAAAATCGTGAAATAAAAGTTAATTTTTTCAACTTCCAGGGGGGATTGTGGCCAAGGGGTTGGGGATAGGGGGGTCGTGTAAACTTTTTTTGGAAAGGGCTTCCAAATAGTGATTTTTTGAAATCAGTTTGGGGCCGCTGCGATGCGTAGAAAAAAAGATAAAAATACAAGAGCGGTTCCCATATAAGGCAAAATCCTGATTTACGAATCACCCTGTAACTGCCAAACGGTGAGAGATGCCCCCCCCCCACCCGTACGATTTTTTGCTTGTCTCGGTCTGACCTTTCACCCCCTTCAGTATTGACCTCCCACCTCTGAACACCCTGTATGTATTAAACGTAGGTTAATTTTCGTGAAAGTATCTCGACAATCGAATGTTTTTAATCTGTGAACATTTTATATTGTAAATCTATTGAATGTTTGCTATTGTTTTGGAATTTTTGCCAGATTCAAAATATCGCATGTTTACGCTCAATGAAATAATCTTGGTTATAAAAATATAAATACGTTTTTACGCTTTGCGACAAGGAACACTCTTCGAATAGTTATATTAAAATTTTATTATTTTTTAAAATTTATTATAAACAGAATAGTGGCCTTGACCTCTAAAGTGATCAATTTTCACTTAATTTCCAAGAAACGAACTATTTATTGCTGGTGACTTCAACTTCACCTGCAGTTTACAGTTATTAGCGAATAATGGATAAAGGCGAGGAGGGAAACCATTCTTTTTTGTAAATAAATAATTTTAGGTCCGAAAACAAGCATTTTGAAATTCAGATTTTTAATTTTTGACCTACGCATTTAAAAATTTAATTGGGAATTAAGTTGTTACATATAAAGGGTGATTTTAAAGAATTGTTTATTGTAAGTGTTAATGTAATTTTCATTCGGTAAGGTCTAATAATTCATCGTAGAAAGATATACACTGCAGCAACGATTGCAAATCGTGAACATTTATTTCCAAAATCAGGGCTCAGTTATAAAAAGTTATAGAGCACTTCGTGAATTTTATGGATCGAATAATCGCCCATCAGAACATGCTATTCCTCGTGTTATTGAATATTTTGTTTCCAAATCTTCGGGGCAATAATGTTAACGACTTACGGTTTGAACAGGACGGAGCTACGTGCCATACAGCGACAGAAACAATCTATTCATTGAAAGGGAAATTTGGTGAAAATTTTATTTACAAAAATACATTTATCAATTGGTCGCAAATACTGTGTGATTTTACGCCGTTGGACTATTTTTTGTGGGGGTATGTAGTCTCTGGTCTATGCTGATAAACCGGCTTTGATTGACGTATTGGAAGTCAACATGAGACGCGTCATTGTGGATATACGGACCCAAATACTTGAAAAAGTGGTCAAAAATTGGACTGACAGAATGTGCTTTGTAACTGGCAGCCGCGGTGCTCATATGGCCGAAATTGAATTTAAATATTAAATGTTAAAAAATTATTTTTCGAATAAAACCAATTACTGACTTACTCAAGTTTACTATATCCTGAAAAAAACAGTGAAAAATGTTAGACAAGGCGGAGAAAAATCATTCTCATATTACTTTAAATTGCACTCATTTATATTCAATGTTTCGTACTTTCATCTTTAAAGTGGTCTAAAGATGTTCATAAGATACATGGGAAGCTTCTTTGTTGTACGTACCTCGTTTTATCACGTTTATAGGAAGGTATATTAAAATTTTGATTTTATCTCTCTACACCTTTACAGCTGAACTTTCCGTAGAGAATTTGTTTAATGAACTCTTTGCGGTGCATAATTTTGTGAATATTAGTCCGTGGGAAATCGATAAGAGTTCTGAAGGTGCTACATAAACTGGAATTTTCTGCAGATAGCCAATAAAAATTGTTTGCTGATAGTTTACTATCTTTACCGTCGATTTTGAATATCGTTCGTCGGAGTCGTAAGCTTTAAATACCCTTTGGATTGATTTTTTTTCCATGAATAATGCTTAGGACCTCATAATTTCGTCGGGAAAAATGCAGGAGGAGCTCCCGTGACGAATGTTTGAGCTCAAGGAAAGCGGTATCAAAAAGAAAACGAGCCGTTCACTTTTTGCTGGTAAAATTGCACTGCTCGCTGCAGTCCCAATTCGCAACCTTGAATAAATGCCGTCGCCGAGTTTTTGGTTCCATAAAATCACCTCGTCTCCTGTCCCAGATCCATCACCCACGACAAAGTTAAAACCTCCCTTTACCCAGGCCCAGAACTCTGGAGTGCTAGAGCGGAGTGGGGCGTATTCATAAATTTTGCTCGTGGGGTTCCAAAGTTTTTGTGCTGGAGCTTTTCCCTACACTTCATATACGTCCGTGACAGGGAGGCCCCAACGGAGGAGTGCGCGTGCGGCAGTGAGGACGGTGCATCGGAAGTGTTCCGGCCTGAAGCACTTTTAATATTCCAATAAGTGAAAGCAATTCCCGGTCCCTGCCCCCGCCCCTGCTGGGGCCAAAGGGGACTAAAATGGGAGAAGAATGGGGACTTTCATAAGCTCTGATCCTGACATCTTATAATTGATCCTTAAAATTCATATAAAACTCCGGTGCTATGGCAATTTAAATGCATGGAAAATGTATGTATGCACATGCACAGGAGTCGTTATCGATGCAGGCGGCGACAGTGGCGGCGAAGGCGGGCGGCTTTCCGAGGTCGGAAGGTAACCTGGTTACAAATAGGTGCACATTGCGCTTATTCCTTAACCGCTTGCCGCCGCCGTGGAAGAAATATTCTTTGCGGGGAAATAATTTCCTCTTGCATCATCGGGATAGTACAGAGTGGAAAGACCCTCCTCCCCCGGCCGTTGTGGGCGGCTTTTGTTGTGCGCCCCCTGAGAGTGGCATTTCATTCATGAATTTAAATATCTGAATCCGGCACGGGGATACGTGCGGGGGCGTTTGCTTGCTTTCACAGACGATTAACAAGACGATGATTAAAAACTGCAATGTTCACTTCACACTGTGGTTTTAAACGGGCGTTGCGATGAATTGTTGGTAATGAGGGGGCGGGCGAATTGTTTATTTTACTTGTAAATCAGTCTTAATCTACTAGAAATGATTGGCAGTCCTTAAAAAAGTCTGAGAAGCTATGTGAAGAACAATGTCCCTGTGCGCTCTCTCTGCACACCTCATGTCTATTCAATTGCATACTAAAGATCCTCGTAGAGTACAAATGTCACATACTCATCGAGTTGGGACGCACCACTCTTGGATGGAAAGTTCGAACGGGGAAAGTATGAATTCGATTCAACATGATCTTCTACGATCACTTTGCAAACGCAAACTATCCAAAAATATCTTAAGATCAAATCTCACTGTAACAAGAGTTGTAAAAAAATTACCAAAATTATCATTACAATTACCAGTTCAAGTAATGCAAGCAAGTCAAATTACCAGTATTGATACTTCAAGAAATTTAATTACGATTATCAAGAATTGGTTGCCGTACTTAAGAAGCATTACTTAGTATTACCTGACATTACTCAGCATTACCTGACATTACCGAGAATTCTGACGGAGTAAAGCTAGGTAATATGGAATACTTTTGACCCTATTTACCCAATTTCCTTGCCATGTACTTCTATTTTTTTTTTTTTTTAGTTTTAGTTAAAGTTCAATTTTTTTGTGGTTTTTTGTAGGTTGTATTAAGTGAAATAAATAAAGTACTGTTAGACATCGCTAGCTAATGCTGAGTATTTTTAAGTAATGCCAGGTAATTCTAAGTAATGCTTTAAGAAGTTAAGTTAAGTTAAGAATGGTGAAGTACCAATACCATTACTAATACTGGTAATGGTACTGGTAATTTGTTTTGCTTTTACTTGTATTAGTACTGAGTATGGTAATGCATTCCAAGAATAATGCATTATTTTACAGATCTGACTGTAACACTGTAAAAATGTCAATGTTCCCGCCGTAAAATTTATATTTGTCACCTATAATTAGCAGTTAACAAGAAAAATAATATTTCATTTTATCAACAGTTTGTAATAATATAAATTTAAAGGAAAAAATGATTACTTTAACATCTTAAATGTGAATTTGAAATTGATATTGTTTAATATCATCGTAATCTTAAGAAATATTAACTTGATCTTTAAAATGTAGCCGATAATCTTATAATGTTGTATATCATCTTTATCTTCTTCATACCAATTTATCATTTACAACTTTTAAAATCTGATATGATGTAATGTAGTAAATAATGTAAAATTTATAACTAGAATATCAAAATTAAATATTCGCAATTGTAATACGGTCGGATAATCAACGTCATACATTATTAAAACATTTTATTTTGAAAAGCATTTCGACGAAAAATAACAGCTACAGAGGTTTTCCAAAATGAAATATTTTAAATATATTAATTTTACACGAATTATTACATTACACAAAGTAAAATACATATCTACAAATGTTAGTTGTAATAAATTCTTTTTAAAAATAAAAACAATTGTAGGACGGTTTACATTTATTGATTAATAATATAAATTATATTATTATATTATATAATAATATAAATTATGTAAAACAGAAAATAAGGTAAATTGTCATAGATATGAGGAGAGAGTATTTGCGTTATATGTTGTATGCTATGACCAAATTATATTAGAATTTGAAATTACAAAGAATTTGAAACACGATTAGTTTTATTTTATTACCAAGACTGTAAGAAAAAACTTGTGAACTGTCCTATTTAATCCATTAATGCGCAAAACAAGATTTTTGTGCATGCAGTTCAATTGTTTTTTCTGTTTTTCTGTTTCTGTTTTTCTGTTTTTCTGCCAAAATCGTATTTAGGGATACTCTTTCAAAATCTGGCATTTGTTTTGCATAAAAGCTTCGGGTATTTCTTGGGTTTTTAAAAAAAAACCATTGATTTTTGTTGGTCTTTTTTCGTTTCAAAGTCGATTATCTTGCCGTTTCTAGTATTTAATGATCGTATAACCACCATAAATCGCGGTCCGAATATCTAAACTTTCTCAAAACATAGTTTTGAAAGTTTTTTTTTGCTTTGGTTTTTGCGAAATGGCCATTTTGAATAAGAAACTTCACGATTTTTTTACACGAAAAGGATTAAATTTACAAAAAATTATTAGAGAACAGAAAATGCTTGAAATTAGCCAAGGAACACGTGTGAGTTTTTTTTTCAGAATTTTTCGGGCTATTTTTGGTTTTTTAGAATTGACCAGTTTTTGAAAAACCCAAAAAATTTCCCAAAAAATAGCAAACTTGACTATGTGACGCGTATAAATCATATGGTTTCTATCTAATCAAGAGATGGTCCCATGAATTTTTGTGCATTTCGGCTTTCAAGCTGCTCTACTTTTCCTTTGTTAGATCCTTGCTTGAATACGAAAGTCAAGTTGGGTCTCCATATTGCACATCCATAACATTGAATCTGTTCAGTGTAAATTCATTAGATTTGCATTAAAGAATTTATCTTCTCCCTTGTAATGACCGAGTTATACTGCTTAGTTCAGTATGCACCCTTTAGAAAATAAAGTCAGGAAGTCTTTGATCGTCGCTTTTGTATCCCATCTTTTAGTTGGCAACATCGATTCTAATGCTTTAATTGATAACTTTCAGTTTAGAGTGAGTGACTACAATTTAAAGAAATTATTTATAGTAGGATCTAATCTTTCCAGGTCTAACCACTTAAGTGTGAACCAATTAATCGCTTGCGCTTATCTATTAAGAGTATGCTGATAAATTTGGTGTGGCTATTAATAAAAATGCTAAAAGTCTACGTTTGTCCGCTCTCACTAATCATATCTTCTTAATATAACTGGTTATAAACATTTTATTGTAAGTTAATACAATTAGGTTAGACAAACTAAATGTCTTACGGCTCACGAAGGGCAACGATATTAACCTGGATGACAGATCCTCCTCTGAGGCACACATAATGGACCACATGATCTAAGTGCTGGGCCACAACGTCCGCTTCCTGAAATCTACATCTACATCTAATTTCAAGTTGTCTCTTACTGTCATATAAGCGTCTTGATTGTTTTTGATTGGCTCGATAACTACATATTATATTTAGTAATGGTGTACTTTATTTTGCTGTTTTTATTCTGCGGGCTGTATCCAGCGTGGACTAAGCTGATGGTTCTTTTATAATAAAAATAAATAATTTTTTTATTAAAATCGGACTTTTAAGGCAGCTTTCGAATTCGCAGGGACTCGCACTTTTCACTAACTTTTCCCGCAACACTTGCTCTTGATTCTTTTTTCCGCTGCTCAACTTTTGGCATTTAAAAATATGAATATTTAAATATATTTTTAAAATGTTAAGGAAAACGGTGAATCTTTCTTACCATAATATTGGCAATAATTTCCTTCTCAATGATCAATAGGTTGTAATTATTGTTGCAAATAGCGAACACAATACCTAGGGAAATCATTTCTAGTGCACTTTGGAGAACACTTCAAGTTTGATAGATAGATGCTATTGCAAAGCAATATTTTCGAACGCATTACGCACTATTCGGGGTTTTTCGGAAAGCATTTAGTGGGAAAAATAGATCTAAGTACAAGTGCATGTGAATTCGAAAACGGTCTAAGTGTATTTTATTAAATTTTAATTTATCAAGGAGAAATTGGATAACTCTTTATTTCTATTCAAGTCGGCATAATTAGAAACATGTTGAATGAGCTTTCCGCATACATTGTTCATATATGATTTACATTATTGTTTTTAGTTCAATACGTGATAGCAAATATGCGAACTGGTATACGAGTTCAAAAATTGCGTACCTAAAGTGCGTGCAATGCGTTGAGTTTTATTTGCAGTGGGTTAATTTAAGAACGACCCAACAAGGATTTAATTATTAACAAACACATAAAACATGCAAAACATTTCCAGCAACGATAATGCCATTTTTGCAGCCACCCTTAGCACAACAGGCAAACATGTCTTTAGTGGTAATTCACCGGGAGACTGGGTGGGGCCCCAGCGAGACTACAAGAAATGTCCTTATTAGCCATTCCGAATGCAAATTCCGGCCGGAGCTGCCACGCCAGGATAAGTAACAATTGTTTGTTGGGCATACGTCTCCTGTGCATGCTGTTCAGCACTTCCGCTGGAAAAATGCAACAATGTCCCACTCGACGGTGATTTTTTAATTCAATTCAGCGTTGTCCGACTTATTACAAGCGGCGGCTAGCGAAGTGATTTTAGTGGAGTTAAAGTGTCTGGCTCGTTTCCAGTAATCTTTTTCAAATTTGGCATGCTTCAGGTGCGCCAGGTGTAAATGTTTGCGGGGGGCCTCTTTATAAATGAAGTCATGAAAATATCATTAACGAGCCCTGTGACCTGCCCACCTTAAGCGCTAGAGGGCTGGGCGGCTGACACAGGTGCTGGGACAGAGGCAGATTTCAGACTTGTTGAATCGCTCGTTTGTCGTGGAAAGAATTATTATCATACAAGCGGCGAGGGGAGCCTTTCGCACTTTAGCGCGAAGGGTGGGCGTATCGGATGGGTGCTGCCCATTCAGGTTAATGTGATTGGATTTCCTTAAATACTAAAAGGACTCATTCTGTTCAATTAAATGGAGGTGTGATGAAAATCAATTTTCGAGGACACAAGGTTTTTAGTCTATTCTATGCCATGGCATAATTCCAGCAAAAAAGCTCCATCCTCTGAGTTCTATGAAATTGAGCCCCGGGAGTTCATAGCTCAGCGCGAATCCCCGCTCCCTGCCAGTTAATTATTTTTTGACAAAAGCAGACTGCAAGGAGGTCAGAAGCCATTTTTACAGAATGCCCGCATTGCATTCTGCTGCAACCCGAGAAGTTTTCAAGTCCCATTTGCATTACCTTCGCACAGCATCTTTTGTTAGAGTTTTCTCTCCTCCTCAGAGCTGTTGTGTGGTTTTTCCCTTCCATAAGTTCAATTCTGCAGGGTATTCACCTTCTACCGGGGTTGGATGGGGGAAATAAATTGCGAAAAGAAAAACTTCACGCTACGGTCTTGACTGATAATGGACAATTTTCTTTTTCGAATGATGTAAATTTAATTTTAATTTAAAACTCTCCGAGGTATTTGTCGTCATAATTTTTAAATAACTTAAAATAAGATTTTTCGTCATAATGTGTTATAATACACAACTTTGTATTAGTCTTAGACGAAATTAAATTAAATTCAAATGTTTTCATAAGTCTTTCCATTCAGCTTAATTTCGTCGAAGTCTTGAATACAATATTGCTTGGATAAATATCTCCGGTAAACATTACTTATATCTCTTAAAAATTAATTTAAAGGATAATTCATATCTTCTATAATAAATCCGGCAGACAGAGAATGAGAAGTTGTAGAAATTACCGAAAGTGTCTATCGAATCAACGATTTCCGGTTTTGATTTTCAGCTAATCGCATAAATAGTTAGAGTAACAATTTACAGGGCCAGGGTCGTTTAAAACTAACAATATTAACAGTTAAGTCAACATATTTGTATGTTAATATTTACATATAAAAGCTTTTTTGGTAAAATCAATTATTTTTAATATTCAAAATCAAGAACCAATTTGTTGAATTTACAGTGTAAAGAACGTAAAAAAAAAATATATTAACATTAGTTTGAACATATTTGTATGTTGATGGAACAGTTTTTCTAGTGAAATGAGCTATTGAACAGATCAGTTATAGCGAACCTTGTTGAGAAATGGGTCAAATTTTGTTCGTTATTTTTTTATAGTACTAGGTCGTGGGTCACTAAGTCAATGACGTCACTTGGAAAGGGGAAGGGGAGGATGGTTAAAACCTACTTTTTTTTGCTTTTACTTTTAAAATCCTCAAAAATGTTTACGTTTTCTTTTTGTTTTATAACTTTTACTTTTGCAATTGAAGATAGGAAAATAAAGGTTGACATAAAAAGATTGATATAAATGACGTGATTTAATAAATTATCGCCTAGTCGGCAGTCGCCCTTGCACTAAGTATTTTAATGAACAAGGAATAAAGAAAATGTATAAATGAGGTTGCCTACGTCTGTTGTAAATGATATAATATTTTGTGATTTTTTTAAAGAAAACTTTTGTTTTGTTTGATAAATATACATGTCGAAATTATGTAATAACCACCATTGGGTTGCGACATCATTAAAATCAGAAATGTTAGAAACATTTGACCACTCTTGTTCGTCAGTGTACGTCATACACAGGTGCAGTGATACGATAGAAAATCAGATAGCCAATGTCCACTTGGAAATATTGCTTTATAAATTCGACATTAGATATACTACTGTGATAAAAAAATAAGGTGAATTTGTTGTCCATAAAATGAAAAATCTTTATCTATTCTTCCAAATCGATTTCATCTCCTTCAATGTAATCCCCTCCGGACACAATACACTTATGCCAAGTTGTTTTCCAGTCTTCCGTAACAGTTGTTTATGTCGATTTTCGAAATTGGCTTTCAAAACCTTCTTCGATTCGGCTTGTATCTCTTCAATTGAGTCGAAACGATGTCCTCGGAGCGGTTTTTTGAGTTTCGGGAATAGCCAGAAGTCAGACGGATCTAAATCAGGCGAATAGGACAGTTGATGACTTTAACATCATAGATTTAGCGTTTTCGTCCGTTTTCGCACCATAAAATTTCTGAATATTCTGAATAAAATCGCAGAGGAAGACTCTAGGTAGAACAACGCTAATAAAACAGTAAAGCGTACGAGTTTGCAACCAATTCGGCCTCGGACAATTTTTTTTATATACTATATCTCAAAAACGCAGTAATTTCGAGACGAAAAATATATTCATTACCAGTCACCTGCCCTACATGATGGTATATACAACAATATACGTTCTTACTGGGGGCAGATTCATCATGCTAACACGGCTAGACATTGTATCTGTACAAGAGTATTGCGGGATAAGCACGCTGAATCTGCCCTCGCGGCGTTTTCTATTGACACTTTGGGGATCATTTTGATATCAAATAAAAGTAATTCACCCCAAATTTCAGCTGGTTAATGTTGAACAGTTTTCGCGTTATTTAAAAAAAAAACTCTTTTTTGGCTTATATTTTTTTCTTCAATAGTAAAAATAAAAATTAACAAATAGTGATTTTTTCTTGAATACTTGGGAGTATAAGACATGAAAAAACATTTTTGCTATTATTCCCAAATTTGAACCCAATTTTTAAAAAAATAAGTAAAACTAAAATCATTTTTTTAATTGTGTTTTTGAAAACATGGAATGACCAAATTTTAACAGAAAACGTCTCTCATACTCCTTCTTACTCATCACTTTTTTCAGTTTTTTCGATTTGGTGAACACTGTTAAAAAAATTAATAACCGACTTTATTTTAATAAATCATTTCCAATGTATGCAATTAGTTAACTAATTAAAAAATCAATGTTCAGAAAATACCCAGTTTTAAAATGTTTACTGTTTCTTATAAGGTTTCCATAAGGATAGTTAATGATAATCGTCTCAATCCTGACTTTTAAACCTAAGGTCGTAGTTACGTTCATTGAATCTATTAATTCTCTGTACCTTCAAAGTCATAACTGAAAAAGTACGCATGCATTTAAAACTCCTTTTGCCGAACATTTGTGGATTCAGTTGCTCATAGAACAAGTGAATTGAGAACGTGCATCAATTAAATGTGAACAATTTATTCAGTTGTTTATAGGACTGCTGAAATGGGAAAGTGCGTCAATTAAATGTACGCTATTTAGTACAAATAGAGAACAATCTCCTCTACACTGTACACGGGGAGGTATATCTGCTTTTGTTTCAAGTTCTTAGCTAATTTAGCTAACGATTTTTCTACTGAAATTCTTAAGTCTACAAACTCTTACGTAAAAATGTAAATTTACGTAAAAAAAAAAAAAAAAACAGGTTCAAAATAAATTATAATTGTTCTTTTGTTCTGAAATTAAATTTATTTCCTCGCTTTTTGTTTGTTTGTTTATCCGTCGTTTTGATTTCAAATATAAAACTTCTTAGAGACTTGACAATGAATATATTGAAGGTTTTATCCAAATACATCAACCAGAAGTATCACAGAATTTAAGTTCCAAATAACACCGAGAGATAATTTGTACATAACGACGTTGAGACGTTGACAGCAAATAACTCTATCCGAAAGGTAATTAAAAGTCTCAAACTATTTAAAAAGTTATATATTAAGATCTTGATATTTATTTGGCATATTCGGTACTTTCATAAATTTAATTTCAGAACAAAAGAACAATTATAATTTATTTTGAACAGAGACCTGGTTTTTTTTTTTTTTTTGCATAAAATTTTCTTTATTTAAGTAGAAAAATCGTTAGCTAATTTCATAGAACTTGAAACAAAAGCAGATATACCTCCTCGTGTACAGTGTAGAGGAGATTATTCGCTATTTGTGCTAAATTGCTTACATTTAATTGACGCACTTTCTCAATTCACTTGTTCTATAAACAACTGAATACACAAATGTTCGGCAAAAGGAGTTTTAAAAACATGCCCAATTTTTCGGTTATGACTTTGAAGGTACAGACAATTAATAGATTCAATGAACGTAACTACCAACTTAGGTTTAAAAGTCAAGATTGAGACAATTATCATTAACTATCCTTATGGAAACCTTATAAGAAACAGTAAACATTTTAAAACTGGGTATTTTCTGAACATTGATTTTTTAATTAGTTAACTAATTGCATACATTGGAAATGATTTATTAAAATAAAGTCGGTTATTATATTAATTTTTTTAGCAGTGTTCCACCAAATCGAAAAAACTGAAAAAAGTGATGAGTAAGAAGGAGTATGAGAGACGTTTTCTGTTAAAATTTGGTGATTGCATGTTTTCAAAAGCACTGTTAAAAAAATGATTTTAGTTTTACTTATTTTTTTAAAAATTGGGTTCAAATTTGGGAATAAGAGCAAAAATGTTTTTTCATGTCTTATACTCCCAAGTATTCAAGAAAAAATCACTATTTGTTAATTTTTATTTTTACTATTGAAGAAAAATATAAGCCAAAAAAGAGTTTTTTTTTTAAATAACGCGAAAACTGTTCAACATTAACCAGCTGAAATTTGGGGTGAATTATTTTTATTTGATATCAAAATGATCCCCAAAATGTTGATAGAAAACGCCGCGGGGCAGAATCGGCATGCTTATCCGGTTCAGAGCTGTAAAATATTGCATTACTTTGGAATGCATTAACGTAGACATTACCATTACAAGTAATGCAATTTAAAGATGATTACCAGTACCATTACTAGTAATGGTAATGCAAGAAAATCGAATTACCATTACAGTACTGGTACTGGTACTTCACCATTACTGTAATCACATGAGCATTACTTAGCATTACTTGGCATTACTAACATTACTCGGAATTACGTAGCATTACATGGCAGTACTTTGCATTACTCATAATAAGAAATGCCAATTTGAAAGTTTTTTTTACGTTTTGGTAATAAAATCTTCGATTTTATATGAATAAATATATATTTTAATATTCATTCAAACATGTTTATTGTAATAATTTTGAGTAAGGCTGAGTATTACTGCTATACTGAGCAGTAAGTAACGCTGGTAATGGTTAGTAATGCTAAATAATGCTCATGTGAGTAAGTAATGCTAGTAATGGCGAGTAATGCTAAGTAATGCTCATGTGATTACAGTAATGGTGAAGTACCAGTACCAGTAACTATAATGGTAATTCGATTTTTTGCATTACCATTACTAGTAATGGTACTGGTAATCATCTTTAAATTGCATTACCTGTAATGGTAATGCATGTTACTGGTAATGCCATTTGTTACAGCTCTGATCCGGTTATACCCTTTTTCCACTGAACTATGACATTTCTGTAGGATTTTTCTCGTTGGTTACGAGTTTCCAAACGAAAATGTACAATCATGTCGCGTTTTGCAAAAGAAAATAAGTTTTAAAGGTATAACAGGTCATATCTGAGCTATTTTTGAAAATTAATTTAAAAGTAATAGCTTATAACGTAGCTTAGATAAAAGGTTGAATCTTTGGCTATACTAAAATACGAGAGGCTTTAATATTTTTCAAAATAATTCGCGGAATTAATTTTTTTTTCATAAACCTATCACCTCATACAATAGATAGTGGTATCTAAAATCTTCATACAAGGATTCAGGTTTTCATTTCAGATATATTACGAGATCTTTTCACGTTTCCTAATTATTTAATGAATTTTTGAAAATGAATCAAAAACGGTCTTTTGTATAATACTTTTCAAAAATACTTTTCTCAAAAGCGCGACGTGATGACACAATTTAATTTGCGAATTCGTAATTTATGAATAAAATTCTATAGAAATGAAATATAACTTGTTCAGTGAAAAATAAAACATTAAATTATGTTGCATCATTTATATCGTAATGTGAGAAATACACTGATTTCTTATCATTTGTGAATTCTTCTATAAATAGAGCTCCTTCTCAAGGACGTACCAAGCGAGTGACAGGGGAAGAAAGTAGGAAAAATAAAGTCTATGATCTCTGTAGACCGAATTCGCATCCCGTCCGTCATACAGACAGACGTATCAATTTAGTATATATCAGTAACAAAGAAAGAAATCAATTTACTTCCGCAATTTTGTATTAACACAACGCACGCAACGAGTTGTTATAATTTGCGGTTGAAGAAGAATTTATCTGAAGACAAATTAAGGGATTCAGAAGTCGTTGACCTGTTTAACGAAACTAATATTTTTTCCCCGCCATAAGAAAAACACTCTCAATTCCACACACTATTCCAAGAAGGTATTAAGTACCTTTAAAGCAACACTCCGTCATATCGTTTCAACAAAATATGTAATTTAAATAACAAATAAAACAGTATTGTAGTAGTAATTTTTAAATAGACTTCGGTGGTCATGCCTACCAGCAATCCACGGCTAGCCTGAACCAAATTTAATTTTTTTTTTTTTAGATTCCGTTCACTTATTTTCTGTCCTTGATTGACGGTATCTCCACTGGTTTTATTTTTGTCTATTAAATTAGAATGTTTGCTTTTTGTAGTTTACAATGCACGACCACGGCATTTAATGTGAAACTGTCAAAAGGAACTTGTTTCTAATTTTTCAGTGAAATTTATTTATGTATGCCTAGTCAAGTTAAAGGTTTTTGAATTTTTTTTCCCTTAATTATATTTATTTTTTTTTCCTTAGTCAGTTTGCAGCTTTTTAAACTTTTTTTTTAATTTGAAACCTTTCCGTTTTTTAATGTTGTACTATATTTATATTTTTGAACTCCGAATTTTCTCGTCTTTCATTTGACATCCCACTCGATACAATAGCAAAAAAAAAAAAAAAAATTGCAGTGAACCCCAATTTTTGGATGTAACATCCGTCATATTGACTTAGTTCATATAAATGTAGCCTATGTCACCCGACCATAATAACGAATCGATTGAAACCGCATCATCAAAATCGGCTCAGTAGTTTAGGTGGTACGGTGGAACATACGTAAATACAAACATATATACATACATACATGCATACATAGAATTCTAAAATCATTACCCGTCTTTCGGCCTTGCCGTTGTCGAATAAAAAGCACGATGCAACTACAGATTGAAAATCTTTGAAACACTGGGCGTATTTGACACAACCAATACTGCACATTTCCAGTAATATATCTACATTTTTGAGTAATTGTCTACATGAATTACCCGCAAAGGTGGGACTGCCATGAACGAATTCCATCGTAACACTGCATTTCTTAGCTCATTCATATTCTAAGAGCATATTTTTCTAAAGTGTATTGACTATACCAATCATCAAGTACAATTCTGGTGGAGGAATAATTTGCAGTATTTCAACATCATCATAATTTGAACCAAGTATAGGGGAATTAGTGGAATTTTTACGAAACTTAGCAAACTTTGTTTTTTTGCGTTCTTTCTGCTACACCGAAAAATTATCTTTACAGCTTCCAATAGTACGTAATTCTCCAAAATGAAAATTTTCTTTGGTCACGGTACATCAGGTACCAAAAGGATTCAAATTTAAATTTACTATTAGTTATAGTCAAATTTTCTTTAGTTTTTAGTCCAAATTTGAAAAATATTGGTGTGTGTGTGTGTGTGTGTGTGTGTGTGTGTGTGTGTGTGTGTGTATGTTATGCATGTACATTGTACATGCCTGTGAATGTGTCATTGCACATGTGCGTTTCTAAAAATTTTATACTTTTATAATTAATTTAAACAGTAAATTTTATTTGTTGACATTTTTCTTAAACTTTTTTCGGGAGGTTAACAGCTAACATTTTTTTATACTTCATTTTAATGATAAGAAAACGGAATCTAAAATACAAATTTGATGTGCTCATTTTTGATTTAAATTTGGTTCAGGCTAGCCGTGAATCTTGTTAGGTAAAAATCAAAAATAAAAATATATAAATGAACCATGAAATGAGCAAGATAAATTTTTGTGTCATCCTGACTTTAAGGAATGAAAATTTGAAAGCTTTTGTTAATATTTGAACAAATAATGAAGTATTATTAAATATTTTCTGTAATGAGCTTCAAAGTAAACTATAATAAATGTGAATTAGGGTTATTGTTTTCTTTAAACAGGTTCAATCGTTGCTAGGACACGAAAGGAAAGTCCTGGCCCAACCCCAGCTCATAATATCAATATTTACTGGTGGCTCATCGAGCTTTTTTGTTTTCCATAAGAATAACATAGGAAAGAATGCATCACTAGACGTTCATTAGAAAGAGCATAAAATTTGCTACAAAAAAGTATTCTTCCATTTTTTTCGTAAAGTTAACACAATATTACTTTATTAGCATTAAAACTAGAGGCATAAATTCAAGATTGAGGAAAAAACGATTTTATGACTTCTTCAATGAAACTATGAATATTATTGATTAACCTATCGAACCGATGCTCTTTCTAATGAAATTGGTCCCATTCATGTATGATCATTTTCTCACTAGATACAGACAAAAACGTCTGGTGATGCATTCTTTCCCATGTTATTCTTATGGAAAACAAAAAAGCTCGATGAGCCACCAGTAAATATTGATATTATGAGCTGGGGTTGGGCCAGGTCTTTTCTTTCCTGTCCTAGCAACGATTGAACCTGTTTGAAAAAGAAAAAAAAAATTTTTTTTTTTTTTTGAATCACCCTAATGTAAATATTTTCGCTTCATCCCTGTCCTCAAAATTATTCGCTCACCCCAACGAGATAGATCATAAAAACTTTTCTTTGTCTTGCAGTTAATACTCAAAGCCATGATAACACTGAATTTCATATTAAAACGCGAGCTATGTCTCAGAGTTTAGGCTAGAACTTTTACCTACTGTTGTATGCAAAAAAGACTAGAAAATGCTTACTTACTCGAACTCAATTTATTTGAAATTGATCTAAAATCTCTTATAATTATTTCAATTTACGCCTGGGGCAAGGTAATACTAAATATAATAATAATAATAATCAAGTCTTCTGGAGGTGGTAGCAAGAATTCTGTTGAACTGAAAAGGTATAATTTATTGATGGAAAAGCAATTAGAACTCAAGAATCAATTTTAATCATAAAAAAACCTTAAAACAAATCATCACAACTTCATATTTTATTGATAAAACCTTATCGATACCTATGTGAAATTTTCTTGAAATTAAAGCGGGACGACCTTAATCCAATTAGATTTTACTACTCTAATCAGAAAGTATAAATAATATGCAATTATAACTCAATATAAAAATATACAGAAAAGTTTTTGTTTTTTGCATAGAGTTCATAAAAGTTTCTTACTGCGAGATTTTTACCCGAGAACGTTTTCATACTTTGAGATCAAGTCAAGCCAAAATCTGTTTTGTGAGCTCAATATTTTTTTTTTGCATATTACTTTAAAAAATTTTCCCATAATTTGGGGAACGTGATAGCGCTCTTGTTTCTGCATACGACCCACTTTTTCCTATTATAAGTAAGGTAATAAATGTTAACAAAAGTCTTGAAGTACCATAAGAATCCGTGTAAAAAACTACTAATGAGAAAAGTAGAAGTAAAGTAGAATAGCTAACATTTGCAGGACTCTCTAAAGACATAATGATTGATTAAAATGCAATGCTCCCGGATGCTAAGTATTCCAAATCTTGCCAGCTATTCTTTCCTAGAAATATGGGAACCCCATTACCAACAGTTTCAAAAGCAACCCATTAATCACGCCCGCATCTTTACCTGAAGAACTGGGAGGAGGTTGAGAAGGAATCTCTCTAAAATTCACATCTTAAACTCTTTCCCGGTTTTGTCAGATCTTAGAAATTAAAAAAGTATTCCTTTCTCGTGAGGGAGGACAAATGCCAAGAAATGTAAGTCAGAGAAAACAGAGGCAAATTGCTCGTGTATGTTCAATGAACCCAGAAATGCAGCAAGAGTCGCAGTGGAGACGTCTCAACGAGGACATGTATATTTCGTCTTTTGTTAATTTTCTTATCCAGTTTCTTATTGTTTGTCACATTTCCCAGCGGGAGCTTCTTAAGTGCTCATTTGCGGTAAGTACGTTCGCTGGTTTGTGTGTTGTGGAGGTGTTAGAACACATCCAACCGCAGGGATGATTCTTGGAAGCAAATGCAAAAGGCTGTTTCCGACTTTTTACTTGAAGTTTCCTCAAGCAAATTATGAAAGTTTTCCATGCTCTGTGCTTCAGGTAGTCTGTATTCTTTGGAAAAGTAGCACAAGTAAGCTATGTAGAGACAAACTTGTTTATACTTGATCTTTCTATAAGGATTAATACGTAGTTATTTTGTTTCAAACAAAATTTTGACTCAACTTCGAGTCGAGTATCTTAACCTGGAGAAATTAGTTTTCAGCAAAGTTTGGATTCTTATATAATTACTCAAAAACACATATTCACTCAAGCCATACAACACAAAAACTCAATCTCCTCTTATATAGCTAATGAGTACCATAAATTAAAGGATCACTGTCTGTTTAATTTGAATAATTGATGAAATAAATTGGGTTAATTGAGCGTCCTGTGAATCCTGTAATGTATTTATCTAATACTATACTTTCGGACTTAGATAAAATAGGATAGGATAGGAATGTTCTTGTGCACGCCATTTAATTTAAATTAAGATCTACTGGCACTTTCGTCATATTTTCAATTAAAAATCATATCAAAGCAAACTAGTAAAATGGTATAAAATAATCTTGAGATTTTTGCATTCTTGATCTAAAAAAAGAGTTCCTAAGTTTTGTAAGTTCCTTCTTTTTCAACAGCGAAGGATGTGCTGCTTTCCAATTTTTATTCAGAAAATGTGAAAACTTTGTATCTAGCAATCGAAAAACATAAACATGAGAAAGAAATACGAAAATGCGAGAAAATCTTAGTACATACTAATGAGAAACAAAAGGGAATAAGAAATACAACTAAGTAAGTCGTTCAGAAAGAGTAACAGCAGCACTGTAGGGGTTGGAGGAAATAAATAATAAACTATTCTTCTATCTCGTGCAGCCGAATTGTTACAGAAGAAGTACGGAAAACGGTCTGGCAATACGGGCGAAGATCGTCAAAGTTTGAAACTTCATAATTATAGCTTACTTGAAACTCTTGAAGCTGCGGCTAGGAAAAATTGTAGTCAAATAAAATTATTGCATTCTTTCACGTTTCCTTGCATTTCCTTCTGGGTAAAAAGAGCTGAAGGATGTGTTTATTGAAAGGCACTTTGCAGAAGAGCTAGTTTGCAGGATTTTGCAGCTAACGAGGGAAATTATGTCCTGTTTTTAAGTAGAATGTAATTCAGTAATTCTCTTAAAAAAGATTGCAATAAAAATTGCGCGGTGAAATGAAATTTTTTAAAAACTCAGGGCTCTGACAAATTTTAATAATTTTAAATATGCACTGATAATTTTTTTTTTTTTTAATTTTGAACCTGAGACTCTTCGTCATTCATATGAATGTGTGTTTTTTGAGACTAAAGGAATGCTTTTTTTCATATTAACCCCTGGAGGAGATACTTATTTTGAACTTGTCTCTTAAAGGGATACTGGGAACTTTGTTCCCACTTCACTTCAAATCTGAATAACTTCGTTTCTAATTATCGTAGATTTTTATTTAAATTAAAGTTCAGGCGATACTGAAGAAGAAGTTTTTTTCTCATATTGATTGATTTAATACACATTTTTGAATTGAAAAAGAAGAAAATGACTTTTATTTTTATTTTAGTTTATCAAATTATAACTTATCGTGGAATGAAGATAAATATAAAAAATATGTGGTTTTCTGAAAGTTCAAAATATGATCTACAAGATGGTATTAACCATTTCTCGATACGTTTCAAAAAGTATAATTATTTGAATTTTCGAATTAGTTCCCAGGGTCTTTTCGTTAGAATCGTACTGCACGAAAACTAATGCACAAATGAACTTAGGGCGATGAGAGACACTTTCTAAAAGTTCGAACAAAATTATGGTAGGGATAAAAAAAGATTCCCTTCATCCGACTGTTCAGACCAGCATACCTGACAAAGTTGGTATGGGAACTTATGCCTACTCTCCAGTCTCCAATGAGCAAGCCAACCACAAACCAACCACTTATCAGTTGGCTGACAAAATGCGTTCGTACACATTTTTATCAATGAAGATGTGAGATGTAAAACGTTCTGCTTGTTTTAATCGGGAGTGAAATGGAACAGGAAGAAATTTATATTTCGCAATTTATGAACAAGGATGTTTATAAAATTCATCCTTTTTTACTTAACACTTCAAATAAATACCATTTCCACTTAAAAATGCTTCTTCACTTTTGGCGGCAATTTTTTTCTAACACTTAACCTCAATTATTTCTTAAAATTTGACATTTTGGCAGTACTGAATATGTAGCTAGGCTCAGAACCACTACTAGAAATCGGCTGAATTTCAAATGATTTAACCAATACGAACGAAAAGCTAGAGCATGCCAACCAAAACACAAGCGAGACGGGAGATTTATTTAACAATGAGAAGGAAAAGGTAGCAGCACTTTGGTTGGTTGGGTCGTAGTTGGCTTGCTCATTGGAGAGTAGGCATTAGTTCCCAGAATCCCCTCCAGAGGTTAAGAAGGTATTCCATTATTTCGTTTTAGCAAATTCGTTTAGCAATTACGGATTAACGTAATTTGAAAAATTGTCAAAGTTATACAGATAACAGTCGATATAAAATGTACTTAAAACCTTTTCTCAAAACTATTTTAATCGTCGACATTGGCAACTTAAAAATTTATCAATAGAAATAAATTAATGATTTTGTTTGTTATTACCATATATACCTTCTATTGCGTGAATTATTTAAATTTAAAATTTAAATTGATTGATATCTTCGATTTTTTACAGCTAGTCAAAGTGAAGAAAGATTAAAAATGCGCTGTTGTTGTTTTATATGACCATCATTCTTTTATTAATCAAGTAGAATATCCATAATTAACGCGATTACGGCACTTATTAATTACCCGTTTGGTTTTTGTGTTTTGCATAAATATAAAAAAAAGTTATTCAAGGCTTCACGATAACAAACACTTTTCCAGGTCTCCATTCTAGCTCCAATTATTGCAGATATTATTCAAATACTAATAAACATGTAAAATAATAAATAATGAAAAAAAAAAATAGTAAAAATCCATTCTTATGCAATAGAAGAAAATATTTCTTTATAAAGAGTATTTTTTAAGCTTGTCCGCATTTTGAATTTAAATAAACACATATAAGTTTAACAAGTTACCATCCATTTTATATTATTCGAAAGATTATTTCTTAGCATTTAATATTGAAATTCAATTTTGGGCATATGACCCATTTACATAGTGCATCTTATCAGTCCAATTTTTGACCACTTTTTCGAGTTTTTGGGGCCGTATATCCGCAAAGAAACGTCTTATGTTCACTTTCAATACGTCAGTCAAAGCTGGTTTATCAGCATAGGACAAAGATTTCACATATGCCCACAAAAAATAGTCCAGTGGAGTCAAATCTCACCATCTTGTAGCCAGTTTAGGGGTACATTTCTTGAAATAAAATTTCGTCAAATTGTTCTTTCAATAAATTGATTGTTTTTGTTTTTGTTGAAACCATAAGTCGTCAAAATCAATGTCCCGAAACAAAATATCGCGCATCATTGTTCTTGAACGCTCACCACTGACGGTTACACATTGTCTTGTCATATTTTTGAAGAAATATGGCCCAGTGATACTCCCAGCCCATATACCGCACCAAACAGCGCATTTTTCTAAATGCATAGGAAGCTCTTGTGTGACTTGAGGATTCTCATAACACATAATAGGACAATTATGCTTATATATGTACCCATTAAAATAGAAATGAGCTTTACCGTTGAACAAAGATGGAGCAGAAAACGTTGAATATTTACCCCTTTTAACCTTTGCATTAGTTGCTTTAATTTATGATGTTATTTCCTTCAAAAGCTATGCAGGGTGCAAAAAAGGGGCGAGTTCGGCGGTTGCTCTTTTGCCATAAATTAAAGGGTCAACTTGCAATTGATTTTGTGCCCATTCCGCGAACATCCAACTCAAACGATAGTCATGTTATTTCAATTCTTGCATCAATTATATCTTGTAAGCGTTAAGGCAAAGATCTTTACGCATAATTTTCGAAATTGTGGACGAACAAAGCTCAAGTTTTTGCGCAAGCATATGAATAAACAAATTCCGGTCTTCAGCAACACTGGCCTCAGCAGCCGTGATATTTTTTTCGGAATGCACTAGTCTCCTTCTTGTTGTAGGTGTATTGTCATGTAGTTGGAGCTTAAAGTTCAATAACACGAATAGTACGTTCTGATGGGCAATTATTCGGTGCATAAAATTCACGAACTGCTCTATAACTTAGCCCAGATTTCGGAAATCAATTTCCACAATTTGGAATCGTTGCTGCGGTGTATATCTTTCCACGATGAATTGTTAGACCTTACCGAATAGAAATTACATTGACATTAATAACATTTGACAGACCCCATTGGAAATCCGGTGCCTCTTAAAAACTAACACCCTTTATATACGTCCTTTAGCAAATTATTTTTACCATAAACGTATACGAATAAAATAAATAAGTTTTAAAAAAAAATGATAAAAGTCAAACTTGAGTTGTTGAGAGTTCTTGTGAACGTGTAACTCAATCATCATGTCTGAGCATTTTCAATTTTTTTATTTAGGAAAAAATTAAAAATTATTTTATTGTTTGGATATAAAAACATTTCCAGGGTCTCCAATTCATTTTTTCATATAATATAAATAATGGAAAAAAAAACTAATAAGATATAAGATTTTTTAATGATTGAAGTAAAAGTGTAAATATGTATTTACTTTTGTATTTTAATATTTATTTTAAATATTAAAGAAGGATTTTTAAAAAAACTTTTTATGTTTTCGTGTCAGTTTTAAAAGATATATTTTAAATAAGCTCATACGTGAATCGTATGATTCGAATATGGTTCCTTATCAATAAATATAAATTTAATAAGAGTCATATAATTTTAATATACCTCCTTATCCTTAAGAGTATTTTACTATCAATACGTTTTCTTACAAACATAATACGCTGCCAAGAAGTAATAAGTATTCATATCAAAATAATACTCCATTCATATTGGACAGAATTTGTATTGGAATCTTATCAATTTTATAGCAGAAATTTAATGTTTTTTCTTTCGGTGTAGTCACCTAGGTACTTTTATTGTTTCGAAATTAAGAAAATTCCAAAAAAATTCAAAAAGCAAAGATACTGTCTGAAAAAGATTGAAAATTTTATAGATTGATTTTAGAATATAAGCCCATTGAATTGAATGTAATTTTAAATGCAAATATTTAATTTTAATACTCCAGGAAGAATTATTGCTAAATTCACAAATTTTTTTTTTAATATTAATATGTGTAGTTTTTATATTGCCATGTTCAATTTTACCACATCAACAGGAGTAAAACTTAAATTCTTTACTGCGTATATCAAGATGTCCAGAAGAGATTTTTAAAATATGTATCTATTGATTTCGTCTTAAAATGTAAAGGCAATATTATTAAATATTAGTAAACAATATTATCATTCCTAAAATTTAGAACCGTAGATAGGTAGGAGGTTTTAGGATATAAAATAACAACAAACAAGTAAAAAGCCACAATTTTAGTATTTACAATATGAGTTATTAATAACTCATATTTATTCTATAGCTATATTTATAAGTTAAGCTTATTGCTCAACGATAACTACAATCGCCATTATAAATGATTGCAAATTTTGTAACTATTGAGGATTATGGAAACTTTTTAGGTTATCGTTAATCATTGTCGATAAAGTAGCAGCTGTGTTTTTAATAAGTTTCTTGGTAAGCAAAACAAATTTGAGTGATGGATGGCGGTTACTGATAAAGGAAAAAAACAAATCAGTGTCTGATAAAATTGTTAAGAACAACCAAACAACGTTTTCCTCATCAATAATGCTTATCGGCGACTAAAAAAAATATTTGTCAGTTTTCAAAGTTTGGGATTTTGTTATCTAAAAGTTTCGGAATAAAATAATGTTATGGTTATAGATTACCTCGAAATTTGTTAGTTATGGAGCTTATGAAGACTGTTCGTTCTTTCTTTAATAGTAGTTAGTAGAGTTTAAACTACTGTATCTATTCAAATATCTCTAATAAAAATATCTCCTTTCAAAAAGACTTTTCTCATTTATGGATTTATAAAAACAGTAAACTTCCAACCAGTTTATTTATTTAATAACTTTCGTTCTTAATGAGAAAAAGTTGGGGCGCAAACTGTGACCGTATTCTTTCTGACACTAATGATTATTTAAAATATTGTAATAAAAATTGAACGAATTTCAGTAAAACCCATATAACTTTTAAGTGCTCGTCGTAAATTAACCCAAAAAATTGGCACTTAAAAACACTTAAATTTTCCCACCTTAAAAAGATGATAAAAACTTTAATACAGCAACCTTATTGGAGATAGAGTAAAATTGCAGTGACTCATAAGAAAGAAAACAGAACAGGATCTAAATCTGGCAGCAATTTTATACCACCGAAAATCTTTTTACTCCGCAGTACGTTGTGGGTTGGACACTTAAGGTTGCATCCCCTGAAAATTGTGGATAAGGTAGTAAATCAAATTACGGGAGAAATAAGGAAGAATCTGGGAAGCTATTTAAAGAAGTTGCCGTGCGAATTGCACTTCTGGGACGTCATTCTGGGAGGAGGAATGAGCTCCTGTGACTTTTCATATAGTGTCCATCAAGCTACGCGTCCCCGTATACGTGAGTTTTTTTGTTCATACACAAGGTGGATTGAAATGAAAAGAGCAAATAGCAAATTCTTTCCGTTTTTTTCGCATTCTTTTATTTTTATTATTTAGTGAAGTCAGAGTCGCTAGAGAGGAGTGGAAAATTTGAAATAGCACTCCCAGCGCCTGACTGTCAGGGGTTACGTGATGTGTAAAAAATGTTAAGAACAATGACGAGGAAAGGAAATTTCTCTGGAGTTTACCCAAGGATTTCGAATAATTTAGGTGCTCTACGTGACAGTTATCATTTGCTTGAGTTTTCTCCAGACGAAATCTCGAGGCAGAAGCGGAACAGCTTTAGAATCAGAACGGACTATCGTCGCTGTGATGAATATATTTTTCGAACAATTTTCAGCGCTCGTCCTCGGGGATAAATTTCTTCAGAATGAAATTGGGTCTGTGTCCCAGCAGCTATTGGAGTTAGAAATTGCCTTTGTTGTCTAATTGAAAGCCAATTGAAAAATAGACAGTCGTGGAGCTATAAAGATGGTTACAGCTGGCCATCATACTGATTTTAAGAACTGTTGAAATTTTTTTGTACACAAAATGTTACGTATATATTTGAATTGTTGTAATATTCTATTTAATCTAACACTACACAGTAAAAATGTTGATTTATTTTCAATAAATTGCGATGTTTTAAGGGGGTATCCCACTCTAGAGGCCCTTGAATTGAACGTTTTTTTCAGAGAGTTGAACAAGAAAATACAAAACATTTAGAGTTAAACATAATAATCCTCTTATTATATGATCTTTAATGAATATTTTGAGAAAAAAAAAAATTTTTTTTATTGAGCGGTTGGGTTAGGGTAGGCCTGCTACTAGGACTCGTACCTTAGGAACGGTGTGCACGATACCAGCCAAACAAATAATCTGAAAATTATGAGATTGCACATTAGTACTCTTTATATATGTGGCTATGGCATGAGTGTGGCACATTTTGAAAAAAAAAATTTTATTCATTTTTTTAATTTTTTCTAATATAAGTTTTATATTTTAGTTGATTTTTTACTGCTAAAATATGGGATACAAGCTATGTAAATGTAAAAATGCCTGATTTGCTCCACTTAGGTCATAGAGACAAACCTAACACAGCTTGTACCAAAATCTGAAATTTTTCGGATGAATGGTTTTCTCAGAATGCTGCACACCATTCATCAAGACGGTGTTTTGAGAAAAACGGCATTTAAGTTAAAGTTTAGAGTGGTGGAGAGCGCGCAGCTGCGCACGGAATCGCTTGTAGCGGCGCGAGCTTTTCAAATTTCGCGGCAAGAGATAGCTTAAACGATTCAGGAAAGAACACCGAATTTTTCAAAACTAAAAAAAAAAAATTCATTTTTTGAACGTTCTAGAGTGGGATACCCCCTTAAGTCATGAATCTCAGAAGAATAATTGGAATAAATTCAAATTACGTAAGAAATTCTCATGAATGTAATACATATATGTATAAATTTAATTCCAAAAACATACATTTTATGCGAATATGGTAAAATGACTACACACACAGTATAAGATAAAACTGTGAATGTATTTTTTCTATTAAATTTATGCAACAATCATATTAAAATAACACTCATAGGCATAATCTTGATTTATAAAGTTTTCATGTACTGGGCCCGATTCCATCCAACCGAATATATAGCTGCCCTCGTGTTCGCATTCGGCTAGCCTGTTGATCCTGCGCATCTAAATGAGATACTGCTTTACAAACCCTTGGCTGGCTTGAGCTTTAAAGCAGTGAAACTCAATAAGGCAACACGAAATTGAAGCTTGTGATAAAAGCTGGATGGCAGGTTTGCACAAAGTTCAAATTTTAAGCTGGCTTATGTCGTTTCTTATAGTTGATTTGCCAGACTTGACATGTTCTATTCTTAGTTTTAATTTGTATAGTTTGCATATTTTTAACAACAGACGAAGGCATGACCATTTTTGACTATCATCCCTTAATAATTTAATGCCATAAATATCAAATTTCAAGCTATAGATATAGATAGAGGAGGAGTAACTTTTGATAGGTTAGGAGACCTACCGAAAAAATAATACATATTGGAAATGGTTTAGCTTAAGATTGGAGTATTTATTCAATTTTTTGCTTTAAAATAAAGATGACTGGATTTTTCAGTGTGAATTTTTATACAATATTTAAGCGTAGAGTTATGATATACATATCTATGTTAGTTCAAAACGGCTCAGAGTCGGTTGCTTGAGGTTATTTGAAAAAGAGATACGTTCTTGGATACGTTCAGGCATTTTCTTTAGCTTTACATTTCGGAGATATTTGTGGTATTATTTTAAGTACAATAGTATTGCCTGTGGTCGAAATTCGACCAATTGTGCAAAGGGATTTAAGCTCATACAGTCACGAACGTGATTAAAATGCTTTCATTTAAATCCAAATTTTGAGAGGGAAAAAATGTAATTTTTGAACTTTCATTGCAACGGCTAAAGAGATTTCTGTCTAATAATACTGAGTGAGTTTCACAAAATGTAAGTTTTCGAAAATTACAGGTTATTGAGTACCCAAACTCATAAAATTGTATTTTTTTTTTTTTGTTTTGATATTATATACACAGCGGAGCATAACTATAAACGCAGTCAAGAAATGCTTGTTTTAACTATTTGTTTTGTCAAATCCTGCTATTATTTATTGATTTTGAAAGATTAGAGGGAAAGAGTACTGCACACAAAAATTTACCCAAAAGTAATCATTACAGTACAGTACAGTACAGTACATTAACAGTACCGTTAGTTGAAATTTGCTCTTAATTAGGCGGAGCATAACTATAAACGCATGCAAATAATTTTAATAAAATTGAATAAGAAACAAACAAAGATGTAATTTCAATAATATGTGTGACCGCCTTTTTTGCTAATAACTTCAAAGAGTCTGTTTGGCATACTTTTAATAAATTTGTTCTATTGTCAATATTGTACCATGCTTGAATGATCGCAGTTTTTATCTCAACGACAGTGTTGTACGTACTGTTTGTTGTCCTTATAAATATGCTTTGTTAGGAGTCCCCAAATATTCTCAATGGGATTTAGGTCTGGGGAGCAAGCGGGCCATGCCATTACTTGAACGTTATTGTCCATAAACCACGAATTAGTGGCATGGCTCACATGAATTTTGGCGTTGTCCTGTTGGAAAATCCAGAAGTCTGTGCCTTGGCGCCGCATAAATGGTAATAAATTCATTTGCAGTACATCGATATACTCGGAAGAATTTATCCTAGTACCCATCCCACCATTCCATCAGCACAAAATGCTCCCCAGATCATCATACTGCCTCCACCGAAATCGCATTTTGACAATAACTCAGAATTCTTCCGCAAATCACGCCAATACTCACTGAAACCATCTGGTACATCCAAGTTAATTTTTTTCTCATTACAAAGAATTAGTTCCAAAAATTTATCATTATTTATTTACAAAGAATTAGTTCCAAAAATTTATCGAAAACAAACCAAACCAAGGTAAAATGCTTGGTTGTTGGTCTGCATATTTGTTCGCGCGAATTCCAGCCTTGCTGATTTGTGACGCACTAAAAGTTGCGGTGCCGATTCTGGCGCACAATATGGTTGGAACTCCTTAACCCTCAGTCACAAAGGTCGGGTGAACCATACCCAGAGCCTTTTAGAAACGCGTAGCATTTTCCAGGGGGAAGGGGTACATGTCTAAAGCGCATGCGTAAAAAAAGTAGAGGTACCAAAGTACCTAATTAGTGCTTCGTCAAAGTTATTAGTGTCACCTAGCATACTGTTTAATTTGTCCGAATATTGGTTTGGGCATTTTCTACCCGCCACGTGTGAATTCTTTAGAAAACGTCGATAATCAAAATTTGACAAGTAAGTAAAAATGCGTAAAAAAGAGCAATTACATCAACTTTTGATGTATATTTTTAGTATACAAATAATATTTTATAATTTTTTTCTTTCTAGTGATCAAAAAATGAGCAAGATGCGTGTTTTCTGTGACAGTTTAAGGATAGTAAATTCGTATATGGAGGCCTATTTCTAAAGTATGAAGACATAATTTTTTATGTAAAACAATTTAAGTTGGTGTTTCTTGAACTATTAAACTATAATAAATCCTTGCTTTTAGTATGGAAACCCGTGTACGAAGGAATGCGGTTGAAATTGCCTTGTTGGCTGAGCGTCGTACAACGAGTTACCGGAAGATCAAGATCCACGCGATTTACTCGCGGAAAACAAGCTGCCGAATTACAGGCGGTGTTCTTTTTGTCCTTCTTCTTTGGACAGAAAGACAGTTCAAGTGTCTGCGGTGCATGAAACCAATGTGCAAAAGCCACACTGCGAAAATGTGCTTTAGTTGTGCTAAGTAAGATGCTTCTGAGGCGTACCTTATTATAGTAAATAAACTTTGTTAAAAAATTGTTTTTTAATTGATTATTTCCTCAAATTATCAATAAATTTAGGATATTTTTGGTCCGCCATTTTGTTTTTCGAAAAATTTTCATTTGTAAAATAATGTAGTTTTCATTGAATAAGTTTAAAATATCGAAAAGAAAACTTTAAAAAAAATCATCTTTTTTGTTTATTTAAACAATAGTGTCCGCCATTTTGTTTTTAAATATTGGTTGTTATGAACAAAAGTTCATATTTCACATAAAAGAATCGAAAAATTAATATAAAACTTACTTTTTTACATCTTAAAAACCAAAATTTCAAAGCAATACAGTAATTTGCTTTTCCACTTTTTTGGAAAATTGCTCATTTTCAAATTACAAAAAAAATATGGTTTTTGGAATAAAATACTAAGTCGTGCTGTTTTTATGATAGTTCGAACATTTGTTTACAAGAATTGATGGTTTATACTTTTTAAAAATCGTACTTGATATGTTTTATAATTTTTTGAAAAAAAAATGTTTTTCTGAAATTTTGCTTTTTTTTTTTTTTTGTTTATTGCTGTGTAATTTTTACAATTAATAATTTTTTATGTTGGGAACGATCAAATATAAAGGTTAATATCCCAAACAAATGAAAAAGTAGCATCGAAATTGCTAACGAATACTTTCACTATACGGTATTCACGTCCAAACTCTGGACGGGCAGACCATGCCCGACTTTGTGAATTCTAAATGGAAAAGGCCTTGTGTGACTGAGGGTTAAAACTCTATTAGGAGACGTTCAGACCACAATCCTTAACGATGTCTGAAGCGGTCTTCAAACTGTTGCTTACATTTTGAATAACGTATTGTCTGTCTGATAACTTGCTTTTCGGACCTTCTATTCGGTTTTTTCCATAATTTTCAGGAGCTTCTAACACGTTCCGAATAGCAGCATCAAACCGATCGAGCTTTTTAGCAATGGCACGCTTTCTCAAGCCATCTTCAAAAAATGCAAGAACTTTGCCTGCTTCCATATCACTAAGCACTGTTCCGCGTGACATTTAAAAAAATAAGTAACAACAATTTAAGAAGCAAAATTAATCTTATTTTTTGGTACACTTTTTGTTTGATATCAACGGTCAATAACGCAAAGAACTGATAATATACTCACTGCGTTTATAGTTATGCTCCGCCTAATTAAGAGCAAATTTCAACTAACGGTACTTTTAATGATTACTTTTTGGTAAATTTTTGTGTGTGGTACTCTTTCTCCCTAATCTTTCAAAATCAATAAATAATAGCGGGATTTGACAAAACAAATAGCAAAAACAAGCATTTTTTTTACTGCGTTTATAGTTATGCTCCGCAGTGTATATTATTTTAAGATTTTTCATACGATATGAACCACATTTAGTGGTTGTATACTATACCAAAAAATCTTTTTCACAGGTCAAAATTATCAATTTTTCAATAAAAACTCCGTGATCTGCTTGAACATATGATTTTAAATTTTTTTGATGGTTAAATTACTTTACACATTATACATGTTTACTTCGGATGGGAAATAAAACTTTCGGATATTGAGTTTTTTGTATCAAATACATAGATTGTTCAACCACAATGCACGTAGGGGAAAGTGGGGGAAACACGAACACCTAAGGGAAAACTTAAATAAAACAGTGGAATTTGATCACAGAGTTTTTTTTATTGTTTAACTATAAAGTTTACTTATCTGTCTAACGAATTCCGTAATCAATTTTTATATTTTTAATAAATTGTGACAATATGAAAAAAAAAACAAAACCCTTAGTGTTCGGCTTTACTCGACATTAGTGGGGTAAACACGAACACCAAGTGGGGTAATTATGTATGAACATTAATAACGACAGTGATCACATTTATAACCCAAAGATGGTGACTGTCCGTCAGTACAATTCTCGCGAGCCCATTTTTTACACACGTAGCACATAATCCAGTCTTCAACGGGGGATCTATACAGGGTGATCCAAAAGTATGGAAACGGCTAAATAACTTTCGAGGAATGCATTTTGGAGCAAAAAGTTGTAGACAAAAGTTTTAGGAATTTTCCCCAGCTATCCAATGGTGACCTTAGATTTGACCTTGACCATGGCTTTGAAGGTCATTTAAAAGGTCAAGTTGACTTTTTTAAATTGGAACCCTTATTTTTGACCACGGAAATGGAAAGAGCTGAAAATTTTACGTCCAACTATGACCTTTACCATGACCTCGAAGGTCATATCAGGGTCAGGTTTGTGATTCCCTTATTTTCCTTCAATCAAAATTTTACCATACATTTTTCCAATAAATTCTCTAAACTTTAAATTCAATTCAAAAACCCAAACCCCAACAGGAAATCAATTATCAGTCCGAAATACCTCTAAAAAGAGCATTACTTTGAATAAAACCGATAATCAAAAAATCGAAGAAAAAATAAAAATACATTCCAATCATTATAAATCGCTGTGAACAGAAAAACAAGCTTGGCAGAAACTTTAATTAATGCACCCAAATCGTGGGTAAAAATCAGTGCTCAGAAATAGAACATATGTTAGTCAACGAATACAAAATGTAGGTACGACAATAATGAAAAAATGGGATTTTGAGATCTTCAAGACTGTACTTTGTTTTGGTCTTTCTTTTGTAATTATGAGGCATCTGAAAAAATAATAAAAAAAGATGAACGCGGAACCAACAAAAGGGAGGGGGTAATGCCGAACGTTCGAGATTGCCCGACATGGAGTGTTCGCCTTTACCCCGCTGGATCGAAAACAATAAAATGGAAAAAAAAATGAAGGTTATATTTCTTTTGCTGATTGCGTCATTGTCATTTAGCTGATCAATATGTGAGTATTCCACTATGTAAAAGTTAAATTACTATTGTAGATAGAAATAAAGCAACACCAACTTTAATTTACCAAAAAAATTACATCAAAAACATGCAAAATATTGAAAAATGCATATCTTGACAAGTACGTGCGTCCGCGTCTCCCGTGTTGTTGACTGGCACAGGTGGTGGCATGGTCTCCGAAATGGCGGCAAGTAAAATATGGCTATCTCTCTCTAACACATTAGAACCATTGGATTCGGGATTACCCCACGTTCGTGTTTCCCCCACTCTCCCCTACATTTTTATTTACGTACATAGGTTTCTTTAGAATTGCTTCAAAAAGTTGTTGTTTATTTTAACTTTTAATTTTTCGATTTTATATGAATCTGTGGTGGAATAATATTTGGCAGTACAAACAAACTGACGAATTTGATAGTGTGTTGTATGTTCGGTGTGAACATGTTATCTAGCAAAGATTAAAGATTTAATAACTGGAGAGTGTTGAAACATGGAAACCACTAAAAGGCTTTTTCTTCTCGAATACTTGTGGATTATATTTCTAATTGAAAGTCAATTGCAAAACGGACACTCTTTTTGCCATAAAGACAACACTTGAACAGATCGCTTCTCGAGCTGGCCATAAAGGAAATGTTAAGGCAAAGCCACAATACCGTCATCCATGAGTCAATGCCAGACACATAAGGCGTAGCGCGGCTGCACGAATACGCCTGTAATTGGACGATAAAAATGTGGAAAGCATCAGGAGGCAATCGTAGGGGTTCCGAGGAAATCCTTTTATCTTTTGATCGATTCCGGCAGCATCATGCAACGTGAGAATGACATTTACCTCGGGTGATACAAAGTAACTGGGGCTCTTCTCGATGGTTATTTGCCCTCGAAAAGAATGGGGCATTTTCTTGCGATACCATTCCAGGCCCCTCATGTAATTTTCATCCCGATCGAAGAAGTGTACTTCACCTCCAGCCTTTTGTATCCGGGGATGAAGGTAAAGCATCTCGAGGAGGGCTCGTGTCCCACATTTCCTGACACCAATTATTAGAGCCTGCAAGGGTTCAGTTCGGTCCATGTGAGTAACTCTGGCGAGTCCCAAGAATAACACGTACTCACCTGAGGTAGTCTTCTACTCGTTTTCGGGAAGTGTACTCGATTAGGAAATATCATGGGGTGGTTTATCGTATTCATGTCACCCGGACTCACTTCAGGCACGCGGTTTGTGAGTATTGCTAGTCGGTGCTCGGACACGGCCTGGGCCGCCTGAATGTTGTACACGGCGCTATCGTAGAGCACATGGAAGGTTAAGAATAGCGAAATTAGCATCACTGTCAAAAATACAGCTGCCAGCTTAGGACGGGATACGCCTACGACTAGGATGCAGTCGCTGTGTGAAGTGTCTGGCCCGACAGGCCTCATTGCCGACTTGGGTAACCATCTGGAAATAAAAAAACAGAAAATTAATTGACAAATCTATGTTTATATGAATACATATTCACTTAATAATCTTATTTAAATCAGACCATGTCTTTATTGGGAAATTCTATCTGAATTTCAGTGGTAAACATAAGATACATATACATACTACAAATACAAAATATAGTAGCGTTATTCAAATGGGGTTTCAATTTCTTTAGTTTTACTTAAAAATGTACTCAGGGCATGTAAAAACAAATTAGTACTTTATATTCTTATGAAAACTGGAACAAAGGTATATTTTTTTTTAATAAAAGGGTGATTATTATAAGATATTGAAATAAGTGGGAGGTCGTGAGAGCACGCCGATGTTGAGTTGATAATATGTATTAATAAAATACTATTAATTATCTTATTATTTTTTTTTTTGAAAACGAAAATATATAGCAGAAAAGTGTTGGTATATGTCATTTTTACC
This sequence comes from Dysmachus trigonus, assembly GCA_949715965.1. NCBI lineage: Eukaryota > Metazoa > Arthropoda > Insecta > Diptera > Asilidae > Dysmachus > Dysmachus trigonus. The sequence goes on along the minus strand of OX454319.1, from coordinate 48,459,969 downwards.
TAATTATACACATTGGAAGTTTCAAAATTGTACAGGCACCCCCTGAGTAGGGGTAACCAACCCTGTATGCGAGATTAATAATATTGCTGGTCACAAAAAATGTTTGATGTTGATCATGGTAACCCTCAGATAAACCTTATTTGTAAAATCATCCCTTTTTTAGGGGTGAAGTGTGATATTGAATAAATGTAAATGAAAATAATTTGATGTTTTTTTATGTTTCCCACTATAGAGTTGTACTTCTTAGTATCTATTGCTTTTTTTACCATAGAAGTATGAACTAAACACGGAACATGGAACGACGCAAAAAAATCAACCGCTCAACCTTCAACAACAGAAACAATAAGTGTGAAAAATAAAACATGTTCAATTACAGTTTAATATAATCGCTGAACTTCTTAATTTCTCAAATGCGCGCTCGAAAACTGATTTTATTCACCGCCATTCAATTAACAAGCTGCCTGGAGATGTTGCTCTCTTTAAACCAATATGTATATAGTATGTTGACTCTTTCGACAAGCTACTAAATATCCTTAAAGGTAGTCGCCCACCTATAGGCTTTTTATACGATACAGCCGTCCTGTGTTAGCTTAGGGGAGAGTGGGGCAGATTCATACAAGGGGCACCTACATACACTGAGTATATCTGAAGTTAGGCGCGGAGCAAAAGAATGAAGTTAGTGTGTGTGCGTAGTTCTTAAGTGTGTGTACTGACTAGTGAAGTTTGACAGCAATCGCTGCGGAAAGCGCGTGTGTGCAACACGGAACGTGTTTTTGCCTCGCATAAGTAATTTCATAACCTTACTTTGGGCGTATTTTGTGACTAGTTAGTGTTGTTTAGATTAGTCACTGCTATCTAATATTAACCCTTAACGGACCATGGGCGCCGTATAGGCGACATGGTACTTTTACTTACTGGGTCCAATGGCGCATATATTGCGCCAATTGACGCGTTAAGTATTGTGTCATGACCTTTGTGTGTTTTTTTTCTGCTTGTTATCTATGTTCCGCTATCTTTTTCTGGTTTTTTTGTACATGCACTTGTACATTTCACTGAAATAAAAATATTTATTTTTCTATACTTGATTTATAAATGTTTTAAAGCTTCTCTTCGTCTGAAAAATAGCTGGACCTGGTGAGAAGTGAACTTGAAATTCTTTCGGACCGTTAAGGGTTAATCATAATATCATTGAGTTTATGATTTGATTTGTAAATTATCCTACATGAAGAAAGTTTTTTTTTTACATATTTCTTTATCAATTAACATGCGATAGGGTACATTCATACACAAGTACAAGGGGCACATTCATACTATATAAATGTGCCCTTGCACCTGTGTTTTTTCGCAATTTAATGATACCTATCATTTTTTGTTACACAGAACGATAATGGTTAGAAATTATAAGAATTTATATATATTTATATATTTTTTGCTAGCTAACATGATGTCAAAAAGGTCACGAACAGATATACATAGATAGATAAAGTTTTTCATTTTTATTTTTATTATTTGTTTGTTATTTTAAAGAATTATTTTTGTTTTTTACTGGACTACTGGACTATGACGAATAAATAGTGATTTTTAATCCTTCTTTTATTTTTTTTTTCAAGTGTGTATTAACCTACCTCTTCATGTATGAATGTGCCCCACTAATGGGGTACATTCATACATTTTCCTTTTTTTTTTCAAAGCATTATGGAAATTCGCGCACGTGATTTTTCAGTAATATTATGCTTCTACTACAGTATAAAATAGTTAAACTATGAATTTGTCATAAATTGAAAGACCTATGTATATGTAATACAGAGCATTCTACAAAGCGAAATATAAAACTGTATGAAGCTGCCCCACTCTCCCCTATATGTGTATTCTTTGTTTATATCCTCAGATCTGCTGGTAAGAAGAAACACACATACTTTTCACCCGCTGGCAACGGCCCTGAGTTGGGCCACACAAGAGTTTACTTGCAAATGATCATATTTAGCTACAGTATTATATTTTCCGTCAAGGGCTAAAACTTTTATTTATTATAAAGACTACTAAATACAAAACAAATTATTCGCTTTTTTGTCTCATGCTGCATGGATTGCAGAAAATAAAACTTTTGATATGTATGTTACATTATGTAGCTCCAAATGAAATGTTTGAATGAACTTGATTTTTGAGCTTATAACATTATCTCTTGATGGGTTTTCCTCGAATAATACAATATTTTAAATGAACTTGGAAACAAGGAATTGGGAATCTGGGAAATTTCCACGCTACTAAATTATGTAAAATCTTAGAGGGCCCAGAACAACAAGTACTGCCGATTTTGAATTTCCACGAATAACTTTTCACAATTAAAATCATTTTGGGCGTAGCCCAAGCTCTCACGTTGAGCTTCTATCACGTCCCAAATATTTTTTTTAGGCAATATAATAAGCAAACCACTTAGCGAGAACCATTAAGCCTATTTTAAATTCCTAAAAATTCTGGAAAACGTTCAGGAATACTCTGCCCTGTACGAAAATGGTTTTCAGAATTATTCAGAAGAGCAAAAGTGGAAACGTGGCGTACATACCGCTGCACACTTGAAATCGGTCCCGGACACACCTCAGCCCACCTGTTCCACGCCCGTAATGACCAATAAATCGTACGCTCGTCAGGTACTCACGGCTTAAATTTGAGCCGAAGCTATAATAATGTTTAATATTCCGTGAAGAGGTGGCGAAGCCAGCGCGGTGCCGTGAAACATGAATGCGACGATGGTCGGGGGTGGGCACCCTCAAAATTCAATCAAGCACAGTTCAGAGCACTTTTATTCATGTTGAACAGAAAATCGCCACCGAGTGTCTTGCGTGCGAAGAGCAGCCGCGTTCGGCTAATAATAGCCCAATTAAAGGCCGCGATGGCGATAGGAGTTGCCGACAGTCGCGGTGTATTCCTGCGTCGTGATACTTCACTCCCGTCATCCCGGCACTCGACGAAGCACCCATTTTTGGGACGAATTTGCATAAAATACAAATAAAAATTTGTTGCATGCATGACTGCTTCAGCGACGGGGCGCTAGATGGCGCCCTAGAAGGAGACAGGGCCCGAAACCAATTCGTGCTTGATAGCTCCTCATAAGCTCGGGTCCTGGCAAATGGCGATGTAGCAATTCGCAGGAGCTCCTCGACGCACACATGGCCGACTCAGCGCTCTACGCAAATTGTGTCTTTTAATGTCGCCATAACATGCCAGAGATAACCGTAACAAAATATGAAACGAAAGGGACTATTCGGCCCTTTTTAAATTTGATTCAGCCATTTGCATCGGATAAGGCCTTCTATTCGAAACCCGCTCACGTCCGGCGGTACGGCAGATTTTCTATGTGATGGCCGTAATCAGAGCGAACGTCTCCTGCGGAGACTCGACGCATATGTATTTGACTACGACTCGAACCTGGGGCCCCTTTAGAATCGACTCCACTGGCGCCGTATCGTCGCCTTTGAGGCACCTCCTAACTTCTCAAAACATTCGCTTTTGGGCCTAACTTGAAATCAAATAAACACATTAAATTGAAACAAGGTTCAAACCTTGAAGGTTTTATGCAGGATGCCTAAGGCGTGCGATCTGGGATGAGGCTGAGAAAATCTCGGAGGAATTTAACCCGAATTTAGTTTGGCTTGGAAACACGTCTGGTTCTTTTACCTTTTTACTTGGAACAATTCAATATTTCAAAAGTTCATACCTATAGAGAATATAACAAATTCTGATGGACAACTAAAAACCTTATTTCAGAAATCTTCTATATAAATAGATAGGTGTGCTGTTATCACACTTGAAATGTCAATCAAAATACAAAAAATTCACAATTTTGGCGCTGCTTTGGTGAATTATACTAGGTTCAGAGAAACAGGGAATAACTTAAAAAAACTGGTATGATCATTTTATTATATTTATTATAAAAAACAAATAATATTGTATAATAGCATACAAACAAAAATATTGGAACAGTTCTCTGAGACATTTTTGCATCTTAGTATTTGGTCTAATACCCTTTATTATTTTTCAGTTCGTTAATACTCCGAGGCATACTTTCATATAAATTCTCGATATATGATTGAGGAATATTCTCCCAAAGATTTTAATCCTGCTCTAAAGTTCATTTATCCTTTGGGGAGGGTTCTTTACAATTCGCGAGATGCCTTTTAATGTAACCTCAAACATGTTCTCTTAGGTTGATGTCCGGACTCTGCGCAGGTCATTTCAAAATCGTAAAATTGTTGTTCTGCAGCCCTGATAATTTCAGTGGTATGTTTTGTACTGTCCTGTTTAAAAATTATTTCCTGAGTCGGGAGACCACCTTTTGCAAAGGCGATGTAAAGATTTCCCTTAAGATTAGTTAAATACGATTCTTTCCACCTTATTTCTTCGTTTCTTACAAGAATACCTGAAAACTTGATTCTAAACAGCACTTGTCCATCTTTCATGCCTAAAGGCGGCTACAGACGACCCAATCTGCAGGGCCCAATTTGTAGGGGTCTTAAAAAATGGGGCGTGTATAGCACGGTTTGCCCGATATTGTTGGTCTTCCTAGAAACCGCCCGACTCTGAAGTGCGTAAAAATTTGTATTTAATACAAACTATGATATTCACAGATTTCAGTTGTTTTTTTCCTGTAATCTTTACCCACCGAGATATCTAAAAAAAGTTTTCTGACTAAAAATGTTGTTGATATATTTTTTTTCATGCAGTTTTTATGAAAAAAGTGAAGCGAAATGGACGAAAAGAGTCCTTTCAAGCGATATTCGACTAGAATGACTAAAATAAAAATTTCCGATTTTGTTGTGACTGAAATATGTTATTCTACATCAAATTTGATAGATACATATTTTTTTTTTTTGCAGATAAGCATGTTTTAGGGGTAAAATAGACCCCTTAAGATAACCACCTTAAGAGACAGTTTGAAGCTTTTACATACTTATAGTCAGTATTTTTCCAAACGACCAAATGAGTATTAATCTACATGAAAATTGATGAAAAATGCATATATTATTATAGTGCATATTCCAAAGTTATAAATGATTAATATTTAAAATGCTTGAAAGTAATCAATAATAATCAATAATCATTTTAAAAATATCTGTTCTTGCGTTTTGGGAAAAATATATACGTATATATTTAAGGTGCAAACTGGCCCCAAATAAGAGTGTACTGCCAGATCATACGTTCATATATACACAATCGCAAATATATTAATAACTAGCTGGGTTACCCGGTTTCACCCGGCGCTGGATTAATACTTACTAATTAAACACTTCTCAAATGTTCCAGTTTGTTATATCCTAGAAATTGTTTCAACCCGAAAACCCCTTTATGGATCTGCTATCTTGAATTTCCAAATCTTAGTAATATTAAAAATTAGTGGCCTTAAAATAATCATTTTACCAATTTTCATTTAAATCGGTTGAAATCGAGAAATTTTGGTAGCCATATTGGATCCGCCATCTTGAGTTTGGAAATTTTGCTAATACATATTCGAAATTAGTGGCTTCAGAATAATCATTGTACTAATTTTCAGTAAAATCTGTTGAAATCAAGAAATTTGGTCTCATATTGGACCCACCATCTTGGATTTATAAATTTTGATAATATTCGAAATTTGTAGCTTCAGAATAATCATTGTACCAATTTTCATTAAAATCCGTCGAAATCGAGACATTCTGGACGCCATGTTGGGTCCGCCATCTTGCATTTAGAAATTTTGATAATATACAAAATTAGTGGTCTCAGAATAATCACTGTACTAATTTCCATTACAATCCGTTGAAATCGAGAAATTTTGGTCGGAAATTTTGATAATATTCGAAATTAGTGGCTCCGGAATAATCATTGTACTAATTTTAATTAAAATCCGTTGAAATCAAGACATTCGGTTGCCATATTGGATCCGCCATCTTGGATTTACAACTTTTGATAATATTCGGAACTTGTATCCTCAGAATAATCAATGTACCAATTTTCATTAAAATCCGTTGAAATAGAGACATTCTGGTCGCCATGTTGGATTTGGAAATTTTGCTAATATTCAAAATTAGTGGCCTCAGAATAATCATTGTACCAAGTTTCATTAAAATCTGTTGAAATCGAGAAATATTGGTCGCCATATTGTGTCCGCCATCTTGGATTTGTAAATTTTGATAACATTCAAAATCAGTGACCTCAAGATAATCATTGGACTAATTTTCATTAAAATCCGCTGAAATCGAAATATTGGTCCCCATATTGGTTCCACCATCTTGGATTTGTAAATTTTGATAACATTCAAAATCAGTGACCTCAAGATATTCATTGTACTAATCCCTATATATGTATATATAAAAATGAAAGTTCGTTTGTTTGTTTGTTTGTTTGTTTGTTTGTTTGTTGCTCAATCACGCCTAAACGCTTGCATCGATATTTTTCATTTTTTGTCCGAAGGTAGTACATATTCCGACTTACCATATAGGCTAATTTTTTTTCGGATAATACGTAGGGTTTCAAGATGGCGGATCCAAGATGGCGGCTGAAAATTTTAAATTTGAAGCGATTTTCATGAAAATTGGTATATAGGGGTTTTGCGGGATGGGGATTACAAATCCGCTGTCCAAATTTAGAAATTCAAGATGGCGGATATGGCGACCAAGATTTCCTAATTTCAACGGATTTTAATGAAAATTAGTACAATGATTGTTTTGAGGTCACTGATTTTGAATATTATCAACATTTAGAAATCCAAGATGGCGGATCCAAAATGCCGACCATATTTCTCGATTTCATCGGATTTTAATGAAAATTAGTACAATGATTATCTTGAGGTCACTGATTTTGAATGTTATCAAAAGTTACAAATCCAAGATGGCGGACCCAATATGGCGACCAATATTTCTCGATTTCAACGGATTTTAATGAAAATTAGTACAATGAATATCTTGAGGTCACTGATTTTGAATGTTATCAAAATTTACAAATCCAAGATGGCGGAACCAATATGGGGACCAATATTTCGATTTCAGCGGATTTTAATGAAAATTAGTACAATGATTATCTTGAGGTCACTGATTTTGAATGTTATCAAAATTTCCAAATCCAAGATGGCGGACACAATATGGCGACCAATATTTCTCGATTTCAACGGATTTTAATGAAACTTGGTACAATGATTATTCTGAGGCCACTAATTTTGAATATTAGCAAAATTTCCAAATCCAACATGGCGACCAGAATGTCTCTATTTCAACGGATTTTAATGAAAATTGGTACATTGATTATTCTGAGGATACAAGTTCCGAATATTATCAAAAGTTGTAAATCCAAGATGGCGGATCCAATATGGCAACCGAATGTCTTGATTTCAACGGATTTTAATTAAAATTAGTACAATGATTATTCCGGAGCCACTAATTTCGAATATTATCAAAATTTCCGACCAAAATTTCTCGATTTCAACGGATTGTAATGGAAATTAGTACAGTGATTATTCTGAGACCACTAATTTTGTATATTATCAACATTTCTAAATGCAAGATGGCGGACCCAACATGGCGTCCAGAATGTCTCGATTTCGACGGATTTTAATGAAAATTGGTACAATGATTATTCTGAAGCTACAAATTTCGAATATTATCAAAATTTATAAATCCAAGATGGTGGGTCCAATATGAGACCAAATTTCTTGATTTCAACAGATTTTACTGAAAATTAGTACAATGATTATTCTGAAGCCACTAATTTCGAATATTAGCAAAATTTCCAAACTCAAGATGGCGGATCCAATATGGCGACCAAAATTTCTCGATTTCAACCGATTTAAATGAAAATTGGTAAAATGATTATTTTAAGGCCACTAATTTTTAATATTATTAAGATTTGGAAATTCAAGATAGCAGATCCATAAAGGGGTTTTCGGGTTGAAACAATTTCTAGGATATAACAAACTGGAACATTTGAGAAGTGTTTAATTAGTAAGTATTAATCCAGCGCCGGGTGAAACCGGGTAACCCAGCTAGTTTTCATTAAAATCCGTTGAAATCGAGAAATATTGGTCGCCATATTGGGTCCGCCATCTTGGATTTGTAACTTTTGATAACATTCAAAATCAGTGACCTCAAGATAATCATTGTACTAATTTTCATTAAAATCCGATGAAATCGAGAAATATGGTCGGCATTTTGGATCCGCCATCTTGGATTTCTAAATGTTGATAATATTCAAAATCAGTGACCTCAAAACAATCATTGTACTAATTTTCATTAAAATCCGTTGAAATTAGGAAATCTTGGTCGCCATATCCGCCATCTGGAATTTCTAAATTTGGACAGCGGATTTGTAATCCCCATCCCGCAAAACCCCTATATACCAATTTTCATGAAAATCGCTTCAAATTTAAAATTTTCAGCCGCCATCTTGGATCCGCCATCTTGAAACCCTACGTATTATCCGAAAAAAATTAGCCTATATGTTAAGTCGGAATATGTACTACCTTCGGACAAAAAATGAAAAATATCGATGCAAGCGTTTAGGCGTGATTGAGCAACAAACAAACAAACAAACAAACAAACAAACAAACAAACAAACGAATTTTCATTTTTATATATATATAGGGATATATTGATTAAATCCTATACAATTCTTTATTAGTTAACACATTCGCGAAGTGCAACACACCGTTTGTTATGCTTTTCCGAGCCAAAACGACTCACAACACACCGAATGTGTTATGAAACTGAACTTCAATTATCAGTTATTAATTAAAAACTAGAAGTGAAGATTAGTTCGTATTGAAAAATATTAAAGCTTTAAGTTGCGTTACTTTATTACTATTAATTATTTTGCATTTCCGATGGTCCTGGAACCAATACACACTTTAAGCTTTGAAGCTCCTATCAATAGTCCATATACCTGCCAAGACATAAAGCCTCTGAACTACGGTGTTTTTAAGAATTTTTATTTGAAATTTTGACGAAATGCTTTCCAGAAGTTAAATTCGAAAGCTACGAATTTCCGCTAAGGTATTGTTAAGATTTAAGTTATACTCTTTTCAAAAATGTATTAGTTCTGAAGAGAACTGGTTTTTTCGCCCAATCTTTTCTCTTAAAGAGATTTTGAAAAATAGGATTTTAACAAAACAGGATTTCAAAAAGCGAAAAAAAAACAAATTATTAAATTACTAAATTCTGTAAAAGCCTTGATTTTATAGCCGGAGAAAAAGAGAATCCCCCCACATTTCAAAGCCTATTTTGAAGAAGAAGGGTTGATTTCAAAGGACAGAAAGGATATAGAAGAAAATCTTGACCAGGACACTTTAAGTAATCGATTGGCACACAGTTCCTATATATTTTCCGCATAGGCTGCATAAACTGGGGTCAAATCGGATTGTTTGAAATCAGTTAAAAATGATAAATCTCAGATCTAAATATTTAAAATAAAATCTATTACATGACGATCCTTTCCCTTTTAGGGACCCAAATTAGAAGCGCAATAATACCTACTCCCCAAACTTTTCAAATGTTCCCCCTAGACTCCGTTTGTTAGGGGATCCCAGGAGATTTCCTCTGGGCCTTCAAACAATTCCCACTTTAGCATAAATTTCGGAAGAATTCGTTGCACTGAGGAGAAAATTAAAGCCCCAAGGAGGCTACTTATTAAATAAAACACTTCCGTCGAATGGATGGATGAGCTTCTTGCGCTAAGGGACGGATCGGGGGCGGTAATGTATATAAAACGAACGCTTTTGTAGAAATGATCCCTTGTCACTGCTGTGAAAAGATTTACACAAAATGTCACTTTTGATGGAGGTTCACATTCAAAATGGTCCATCGCCCCACACGGGACGCTGCTGCTGGTACACGTCGCTCCTAGAAGATGTGTGCGCATCCTTCGCTCATTCGCTCACTCATGTTCCGGCGCCGAGCACCGTAGATACCTGCCATTAATCAGATCGCTACTCATCATTCGTGATGAAAGTCATTACGGGTGGGAAAAGAATTATCAAATTGCACAAAGCAATTAATTATCTTCACTTTTAATAATTACTCCCGCCAGCTGCGTCTCTTTGAGGAAGCTCGTTTTCGCCGGAATTGAACGCGCTTAGTAAATCACCTTTGCGGTGTTCACTTGTCGTCGTTCGCATCCACTTCCGCTCTCATGCCAAACGGCCCGGCGGAGCCCCATTCCGCGCCTCCCGGGCTTTCATTTAGTAATTAGTGAATATTTAAAGTAATTGTTGCAGCAGTGCTTCTGCAATTAAGCCGATAAGACCGAAGCGGTGTGGCGGGCTTTGTGTGAGTTTTTGAGCTGTTTCGTGACGTTAGCGACTCCTTGGCTTCATGCGGACCAGAACATGCAAGTGGTCGGGCCCGGTGTGGTGCACGTACACCTCTCGTGGAGACTGAGAGCACCAAAAATTTAATACTTATTTAAATTTATTTTATGCAATTACCCGTAATGAGCTATGGAATATGTACCTCTCTCAGGTAAAAGCTTCGGATCATAGTCCCACTGCTGTAGACCGCAATAACCTTTGTTTTGGCCTTCCGGTGCGCTCTTTTGTATTTTATTATAATTTATTCAAATAAGAACCACAGAGCCCAAGAGGTACACACGTACAATGTTGGCAGTATATAGAAGAAAATGCATTCGTAATTGCAATGTTTACAAAAGCATAGAAAAATAAAGATTAGACAAATATATTTTTGTAAGCAACAATATTAAATATTTGTTTTTTAACTAACAATAAGTGAACTCTTCTTCATGATAATTAAACAGACTTAATACGCCTGTTTAATAAACATATCAATGCTCTATTAAACCAATATATACATTGTACATAACATAATTGGGGGAGAAAATAGAAAAAATACACACAAAACGTATCACGCTATTTATTTGATACAGAAGTATTTAAGAAAACATCCATCCAGAAAAAGTACACTTTTCAATTTGGCACTTCCTGCTCAGTCTCCAAAACTAATTCCCTACTTATAAAGGGCAGGCCATCGGCTGGTTTCTTTTTTAAAATGCTATAAAATAAGCATTGTGCAATATTTTTGGAAAGTTTGTTGACTTATTGAAAAGTGGAAAAGTAAAACAACCCTGCTCCCGTAGGGTTTTGGAAGTGAGGGGAGGAGGTGGGGAGTAGTCTCCGAAACATAATCCTGTTGGAATTATGGGACCGTCACATCCCGTTAAAAAATTATTCAAGGTCAAACATCAATAAAAATGATCGTCTAGAAGGCTGTAAATTTAGAGAGCGTGCCCCATAAAACGGCTGGAACGAAGTATTTATTGTTCTGTTTAAGTACATTGGTCCACTCTTCTCAGGTAGTTTGCTTTTATATAGGTTGAGGAGCAAGCTCCCAGTAGAAACAGGTACTGGATTATTAGGAAACAGCGGAGAAATTATGAAATAGAAGGGAAATAACCCACTTAAGGGGGTAACCCACTGTTGAAAAAAAAAAATTTGATTTTTTTCTTTTTATATATTTCGATAGATTAGCACTTTAAGAATATGTGTGTAAGATTTCAGATCGATATCTAAATAATTGTTCCTCCGTTTAACTACGATTTCGGAGCGCGCGCGTCCTTGTAGCCGCTCAAACAGCTGCCGCGTGTATTACCTATTATAATACTTTCTAAATGTATATTACATAATACACTAATACATAGTTCCTTATACTATTATAATTAGAAGGTACCCACTATCACTTGGGATTCGCTGATTAAGGGTTAGTTGAAATTTTTTTTACTTATGTCACAAAATTTCTTTAAGAAAACTTTAAATGCGTTTTTCTCAAAACGCTCTTTTTCGGTGCGCGTCAAAAAATTGTGAAAAAACTATTGGGCGGATGTACTTAAAATTTTGCATACACCTTTATTAAGTACTTAACTATAGAAATAACCTATTATTAGAGTAAAAAAACAAATTTTGTTGATTTAGGATCAACTTTTTCGTGTTAAAACATAACGAAAATCGATACATCAATGTTCGAACGTGCACTAAATCATCAGATTTTTTTTTTGCTCCGACAATAGGTTATTTCTATCCTGTTATAAAATCAAGGTAAGAGCCTTAGAATAATGCTAGTGTAACGTAGGCTTAAGGTTAGGAAGAGGTTCAGTGCACAACCGAGACCTGTCATTTTGGGGGCATTGTGAACTATGACAGTCAGTACTGTCAGTTCTGTGGTGTGGTTCCAGGGTTCGCTGTAGTACAGGTGAGGATAATTTTTGGTCATAATTGTAATAGTGAATTAGGAGAGTTTGTGGTGGCTCCAGGTTGGAGGGGGACTGGTGGACCGGGTGATCGGCCCTCCCTGTGTTTCGCATGTTCGTGCATGTTTGGGGTAGCAATGGCGCCGGGGTCCCTGGCTGTTCGTTCGCCTCGAGATACGGGTGGCATGTGTGTCACCACCACCAAGCCGTGTGTGCGCTGGCAGAGTGTGAGTTCACTCGGGGTCGAGGCGTGTGTGCGCTAACGCCTGAGTGTGTGTTCACTCAAGGCAGTGTGACGTGTTGCCATCTCTCGTCCTTCCTTGGAATGTATGCGTGATGCGCGTTATGGGGTGCTAGTGCGTGAGGGAGTAGGCTAAGTTAGGGGTCTCGCCTCACTGAGTATGGTGAATACTCACCCTCTCTTTCTTTTTTTTATAGGAGAGGCAGAGACGGAGGACCGCGGCAGGCCCAGACAGCCATAAATACAATAAAATGGGAAATGAATAAAGATTTATGAACGCACATTTGTTTCATTAGCTTGTCTGTTTTCCGAAATAGACGTTAAAAACCTCAGAAGTGGGATAGAATCTGGCCAGCCGTGCGTCGTCCCTCTCTGTTTCTCGACAAAAGTATGCGGGACATTTCCGCGAACCGACACAAAGAAATAAGCAGTTTCGATCAGTTTGGTTTTGTTGCAAAGCGAGTCGCTTCGGTTTGGGTTTCATAAGTAATTTCGGATTTGTTTTAATAGTTTTGCGAGTAGATTATAATGGCGGTACCCAACAATTGGCTCGTTGAATCAATTCAACCCATTATGGTGCAACCGAGAGAAGACATCACAGTTCCTGAAGAAGATTCGGGTATGTCTGCAAGTGCTTCCACCGATATGTCAGTGAATTCTACTCTGTCCAATATGGCGGACTTGATGAAAATGTTGGCAACAAACGTGCAAGCTATGAGTGCTGTAAATCACCAGAGGAGAGCAGGTTCAGATGCAATTCCTCCCTTTTATCCAGACGATAAATGTACCAACATGCAACGGTGGTTAGCCAAAATTGAGGAGCTGAAAGTAATTTACCACTGGGATGACGTCACGACAACATATTACACAACAAGCCAGCTTAAGGGCTACGCCCTGACGTGGTACAAAAGTCTGCCAAGCATAAAATTTTCTTGGAACGAGTGGAAGGAAAAACTTCTTAAAGCATTCCCGGTAGAACGCGATTACGCAAAACTACTCGAAGAAATGATTAAAAGAAGAAAACAGGAAAACGAACCTATCCTTGAATATTATTATGACAAATTGTCCATGCTGAACGCATGTGAAATTTATGGAAGAAAGGCCGTGTCGTGTATAATGTCAGGAATTCCGGATTCAAGTATTCAGGCTTCAGCGAAAGTAGGCGATTATGAGGACACCGATAAATTATTACGATTTCTGAAGACTTTGAGTGATGATCAACGTGGTGAGCAAACTGGAAAATACTTCAAAAGACCCCGATATAAATTCAGCCAACGTCAACAAAAACTTCCCAGTGCATCATTGATGAAAACAGGACATTTTATTAACACACGAAAATGCTACAATTGTGGAGACCGTGGACATCTGTCATTTTCCTGCCCTAAAAGAAACAGCATCTCTAATTCCAGCGAGCGAAGCAGATCCTCCAGTGGAAACGTCAGGCAGGTTATGTTAACCAAAGGAAGTAAAAACACAAGTAAGAAATACTTTATGAACATAAAATTAAATGACGCTGTAGTCCCAGCTTTTATTGATTTGGGGTCTAATTGTAATATTATCACTGAAAATACCCTAGATAAAATAAAAAGTAAATTAGATGTAGGACACAAAATAATAAAGGGCTATGGAGGGGGAACGTTGTTAACATTAGGAGTAATAAGAAACGTTCGAGTCCAAATCGATCAGGCTTCAGCTCTCTGCGATTTTGACGTAGTAAGAAGTGACCAACAAGATATTCCTATTATAATTGGGCAACCATTCACAGAAAAACAACACATACGAATATACAAAGATGATAAGTTACTACGCGTTTATGAGCAATTTGATTCAATCTTACCTCAAACTGTAATCGATCTACCACCAGTTTCAATACCAATATGGGTAAGTGAGGCAGTGGTCATTCCCGCAAAACACACCGCCAATATTGTTTGTAGAACTGAATACCAGGGTGATATCTACATTGATTCTAGTATACGATTAAAAGAAAATTCAGAATACTGCATTCCAAGATGCGTAATTAAAAACGGTGATGATCAAGAATGTATTCTACCTGTAATTAATACCTCAAATAGGGATCTTGTTATTAAACCTAAATATCCTGTAGCTAGAGGACAATTGTGTAAGGCAGAAAACAATGATCCTGTAATTGTCCTAAAGATTGATTCGCTAGACGAATTACCCCCTCTTGAATCAAAAATATTCAATATCGGTTCAACATTGACAGTAAAAGAGAAAGAACGGCTTGTTTCCCTATTAAACAAAAATCGTCATTGTTTTTCAACCACTATGGAGGATATTGGATGTACTTCAACCACTGAACTTGAAATTGAACTCCTTGATGAAAAACCAATTACCTACCGACCCTATCGGATGAGTATGGACCAAAAACATAAAGTCAAATCCATCGTTGATGATCTTCTTCAAAATAAAATTATTAGAGAGTCCGTTTCTCCATTCGCATCACCAGTATTACTCGTTAAGAAAAAGAATGGTGAAGAGCGACTGTGTATAGACTACCGAAAGTTAAACTCTAAAATCAAACAAGATCGGTTTCCTCTTCCTAGAATGGATGATCAACTAGATCAATTACAAGGCTACAAATACTTCACAACTCTAGATATGGCATCAGGCTATTACCAGATTCCTGTCAAGGAAGAGTCGAGAGCCAAAACTTCTTTTATAACCCCCGATGGTCAGTACGAATTTAATCGTATGCCATTCGGTATTAGTACAGCACCCGGAGTTTTCCAAAGAATGATCAACAAAATACTTGGTCCACTTAGAAATACTATCGCTATGGCATATTTAGATGACATTTTGATCCCTTCAGTTGATTTCAACGAAGGACTGCACCGTCTTCAACAAGTTCTTACAATTATAAGCAACGCCAATTTAACGCTCAATCCCAGTAAATGCAATTTCTTTAAAACCAAAATCTCTTATTTGGGTTTTGAAATATCAAAGAATGGAATACAACCTGGAACGTCAAAAATTAAGAGTGTGTCGCAATTCCCAGTTCCGAAGAATGTGCACAATATTCGTCAATTTACTGGATTAACTGGATTTTTTCGGCATTTCATAAAGGACTATGCCACGCTGGTCAAACCTCTTACAAAACTAACTAAGAAAGGTTCGAAGTGGTGTTGGGATGCGGAACAGATACAAGCCTTCGAACTCCTAAAACAATTACTAACAAAGAAACCGGTACTAGCAATTTACAATCCTAATGCACCAACTGAGGTACATACAGACGCAAGCCAGATTGGTTTGGCTGGAATTCTTCTTCAGCAACAAGATGAGGGAAAGTTGAAACCAGTCGCCTATTACAGTCGACAAACTACTGATGCCGAACAGAAATACCACTCATATGAATTGGAGTGCCTGGCTGTAGTGGAGTCCCTCAGGAAATTTAGAACATATCTTTTAGATTTGGATTTTGATGTTGTCACAGATTGTAACGCGATAAAAGCGGCGGCGAGTAAGCGAGATTTAGTACCACGAATTGCACGTTGGTGGCTTTCGCTGCAGGAGTTTCGTTTCACCGTTAAGCATCGACCAGGAGGAAAAATGCGACATGTAGATGCAATTAGCAGAAATCCTGTCAGTAATTTCCCACCTGAAGAAGCCGAATATGCAGTACTACGAATTGAGCAGGCAGACTGGGTACTCGCTGGTCAACTTAGTGATGAAAAGATTAAATTAATCCACAAAATACTACAGGAAAAACCAACTACGGATTGCGAACACTCCATCCATAAGGAGTATTGTTTGGAGCAGCAGCGAGTTTATAGGAAAACAAGCACAGGTAAACAATGGGTTGTTCCAAATGCGATGCGAAGACAAGTTGTGCAGGCTTGCCATGATGATTTTGGACATTTCGGCGTGGAAAAAACATTAAATAAATTAAGCGAGACTTATTGGTTCCCAAAAATGCGCGAGTATGTCGGTCGTTATATAAGTACATGCATCCCGTGCATGTTCCATAAAAAGCCAAGAGGTAGACAAGAGGGTTCACTTCACCCAATTGAAAAAGTAAGTGTCCCTTTCCACACAATCCACATGGACCATCTAGGACCATTTAAAAAGAGTTCAAGTGGCAAACAATATATCATTGTAGCCGTCGAATCCTTCACAAAATTTACAATAATAAGGGCTGTAAAGGATACTAAAACAATGCCTGTGATTAAATTCTTCGACGACATAATTGAGTATTTCGGAGTTCCGAATCGTATAATTACGGATCAAGGCACATGTTACACATCTCATATTTTCCGAAACTATTGCAATGATAAAGGAGTTAAACATATTATGAATGCAGTAGCTACTCCGAGAGCCAACGGACAAGTTGAAAGATATAATTCGACAATTTTATCCGCATTGGCGACGTCAACGGAAAATGATCAACATTGGGACAAAAAGGTTCAACAGGTACAGTTTTCTATTAACAATACCATTCATAGCATCACCAAGAAGACGCCCAGCGAACTTCTTTTCGGGTATAGGCCGAGAGCACCCGCTGATGCTCAACTGACAATGGAAGTCCAAGTGAGTCAACCCTGTCTTGAAGATGTATTACGAACTAGAAAGGAAGTTGCAACTAGAATAGGAAAAAACCAGGAGGCATCAAAGTTACGATATGACAAGCGAAGAATTCCTGCAAAACAATACAAGGTTGGAGATCTTGTTGTTGTCAAGAAGGCCATAGTTTCTGATGGTCAAAGTAGAAAACTAGCACCACCGTACAAAGGACCATACCAAGTTAAGAAGACTCTACCAAATGACCGATATGTTATAACAGAATTAACAGGAGCTTTACGAAGTAAAAGAAGGGCCTTAGAGAGCGTGGAGGCTGCTGACCATCTGAAGCGATTTGTTATGCCAGGAACCACGGATACCGATTCAGAAAACGAGGGAAGCAAAGACGAGGGACCTGAAAGAGTTGATTCTGATTATGAAATCGAGGACGATTTAAGCGTCAGGACGGCCGAGTTGTTATAAAATCAAGGTAAGAGCCTTAGAATAATGCTAGTGTAACGTAGGCTTAAGGTTAGGAAGAGGTTCAGTGCACAACCGAGACCTGTCATTTTGGGGGCATTGTGAACTATGACAGTCAGTACTGTCAGTTCTGTGGTGTGGTTCCAGGGTTCGCTGTAGTACAGGTGAGGATAATTTTTGGTCATAATTGTAATAGTGAATTAGGAGAGTTTGTGGTGGCTCCAGGTTGGAGGGGGACTGGTGGACCGGGTGATCGGCCCTCCCTGTGTTTCGCATGTTCGTGCATGTTTGGGGTAGCAATGGCGCCGGGGTCCCTGGCTGTTCGTTCGCCTCGAGATACGGGTGGCATGTGTGTCACCACCACCAAGCCGTGTGTGCGCTGGCAGAGTGTGAGTTCACTCGGGGTCGAGGCGTGTGTGCGCTAACGCCTGAGTGTGTGTTCACTCAAGGCAGTGTGACGTGTTGCCATCTCTCGTCCTTCCTTGGAATGTATGCGTGATGCGCGTTATGGGGTGCTAGTGCGTGAGGGAGTAGGCTAAGTTAGGGGTCTCGCCTCACTGAGTATGGTGAATACTCACCCTCTCTTTCTTTTTTTTATAGGAGAGGCAGAGACGGAGGACCGCGGCAGGCCCAGACAGCCATAAATACAATAAAATGGGAAATGAATAAAGATTTATGAACGCACATTTGTTTCATTAGCTTGTCTGTTTTCCGAAATAGACGTTAAAAATCCTTTATAACAAATATTGAAGGATTTTTCTTTGGTATATATTTGCAGGTGCATACTTTTGCCAGGATTTTACGAGGCGCAATTTGTATTTTTTTTGGACTGCGTGCGCGCTGCATCGTGACGGCCGCCATTTTGTTAAAAATTTTTTTTTTATAATCACAATATAAACTTTAGTCCTCTGTAAAGAAGTGTGGAAAAAATCAAAAAGATATCTCTGATAGTTTTTTTTTATCGATTTTTTACAAAAAGTTCCATTTTTTGGGCTTCAACAGTGTGTTACCCCCTTAACATTGATTCCACTAATTTCCACCTCTACATACAAGATGACGAAATTCAGAGCCGGGCAAACTTGGCTCTTTTTGTTCCCGAGATCTCCCAGGGTCGATTCCAGTCAGCTCTATTGCTCCTGCAGGTGCGAGTGAGAAACTCATCTTTCTATTCTTTTCGTCTCCTTTCCAATCCAAAGTTTCTTTCATTCGCACTCATAGGGCTTATCGAGCGACCCGAAATTTAGAAGGGGTACGGCTCCCTTGAAGGGGAACTTTGCCCGGCTCTGACGAAATGCCGTGGCAAAGTCAATAAATGAATCGAATTCCTCGAATTCATCATCGCTACTGGATCACATGCAGTGAAAATTATCTATTTATTGAATTTGGGTAGAAAAACTGCACATTCCAAGAATAAAATCGGAGATACTCAAAACTAAGATGAAATGTAAACACAGAGTCACACGTGTGTTTTTATTTTTGTCACACTCTCTGTCATATTAATTATATCAAAAATACACAACCTTTGTGGAGGTAAATATATTTACTTTGTACAAGGAAGATATTATACTGTGTTTCGGTCAATTTTTTGAGCGCAAAAAAAGCTGCCCATGTCAAAATAACACGTAATTTAAAAACAAACAAACAAATGGCCCACCTCTTATAAACTTGGTTTTGTTAGACTTTGAACCAGAATATCTCGCAAAATAATCAATGGTTTTTAAGGTTTTCTTTTTCAGGGGGACTATCAGTTTAGAATTCTAAGATCTTAAGAATGAGGCCCAAAACGTTTTATGGGGTACAAGTTTTTAATGACATATTCCGAGTATTATAAGTGAATGTGATTTAGCCCACTTCAAGACGTTTCGGCACTACATAAATGAGTTTTTTCTGAAATAGCTTTTAGTTTTCAAATGTTATTTTAGTTGTAGTAGATCAACAGAAGGTTTTTATTTTTAATTCTTTACATTTATTTTTTGTAGACACTAAGCATATAGACAATTCGTAGTATGATATTTATTTTTATTTAGAGTATTATTAAAAGATCAAGATTTAAAAAATATATAACTATAAGCTAAGCGCCATATGGGCTCGTTCCCGAGCGTGCTACCGTAACCTAGGTTAATCCTAATTATATGGATTATAAATAAATAAATAAATAATAATAAATTTTTCTGAAATCAGCACATTTCCACTTTTTCACGTATCTATTGTTTTGAATGTTTTTTGGAACCTTATAACATATTTCACATAGGAGAAGGTCGGATAGCCCCGGACGGCGGGTAACCCCGGACATTTAAATTTCTTAGAAACTAACACGTTGCATAGGTATAGTTTTATTATAAATATGTGCCCTCTGGAGTAAAAACAAATCCAACTTAATTGCGGCGTGGGCACAGAGTGAGTTACACGTGAGTGTGTGTTTTGTTCCTTGCAAAATAATTTCGTTGCTCCTGTCAAGCTTCATTGAAGGTTATCAAGTACAATAAGTAAGTGTGCGTACTTGTTTTTTGGTTAATGTGTAGGAAATTTTGTATATTTAAACGTTGTAATAGTATTTGTAACATTTCTTGCACAATTTAAGAGCTGTGTCTAAAAATTTTGCATGATAGCGATCAGGTACCCCCGGACACGATAATGTCGGGTACCCCAGGACATGGTTTTAAGTTTTGAATTTGGCGATATTGTTTTAACAAACTATAATTGTTTTGTCAGTTTGCTTATTTATGGAAATTACATACTTTAAAAAGTTGTTACTATTGTTGCAGAAAGACTTGAAATATGCCGAAATTTAAGGGGAGAATTAGTTAGTTAAAAGTTATTTATATCAATAAATTTTAATAATTTTGAAAATGTACAATTGAAGTGTTTTTTCTTTTATAATTGAGATCTACAGCTTCTCTTCTTAATGCCGAATAATAATCTGCTAGCTCAAATAAAAAGTCTGCCGTCAGTCCCGCTGTCCAAACAAAAAATCCACAATCCGCAGAGACCGACGCACGCCGGCCAAACGGAAAGTTCACTGTCGGTCATGGGTGATCGACGCACGCTGCGATCAACGTGTTAAATATATAATATTTTCATATAAAATTTCACCCTTTCCCACGCAAAAATTCCTTTTTCCACTTGAAACGTATAAAAATCTATTTCAAAATTGGTCTTTTTTATATCAAAAATACTAAATTCTAAAACATTAGTATCGATGTTTAATTTCGAAAAGAGCTTATTATTCTAAATGCAAAGTATCAGAATTCAATTCAAAAGTGTATTTTTGTTCAAAACAAAAGTAAAAAAGTTGTTTGTAAGGCCAAAAAACGATTGGACCACCATTGATTACTATGTCCGGGGCTACCCGCCATATTTTGTGTCGGCTAAAAACGAAGTATTTTTTAAATATTTCTTTGAAATATTTGGATATGATTACTAATTCTTAATTAACATAAATGAAGAAGTTCATAGTTTTATTTTAAGAGTAAAATAAAGATAGGAATTTTGTTTTTTGGTATTTTTATTTGCAATTCATTTAAGTGTCCGGGGCTACCCGACTTTTCCCTATAGAGGTACGTAGGGGATTTTTATATGTCGAAAAGTTCATTTTGAAAAAAAATATTTTCGGCAATACTTTTTACTGAAAACACTATTTTTCGTTATTCAAGCGTGCACCAAATTTATCTTAAATCGATATTTTTTGATTTCCCTATGTACTTCAAATTATTATATGTTTACATTTTCTTTTGCCGGAAAAAATTGGAGGAGAAATCTTTACGGCCGGAGGACACTATCAGAAAATAAAGAGAAGAGAGAAGAAAAGATGACTAGCTCCATTCACCTTCAGCGCTACCATTTAGTCAAAAAATCTTGTGAAGAAATTTGGGCAGATACTTGATGATATTTAGAATAAAGGCCACTTTTGGAAAATTAAGAAAAGCTCAATGGTAATAAGCAAGGAATATTGGATTTTAACAATAGGTTTACGGAAAGCGTCAATTTGACGCATTTCAGCTTTCGTGGCGAAATTTACAGAAGTTGTATTTATCAAGTTCTAGTAATAATTTTTCATCTAATTAAAGTAAAATATGACAATATGTTCTTGTAAATTTCTTAACTCTCGAAAACGAAAATAAATATTAAACTTATTTTTCCGGAATCTTTAAATCATACAATAAATGTCTAGTGTTAAATAGCATTAACTTGAAACCTTTGTTAATTTCTTCATTCACTCAGAAAAAGGATGCTGCAGCTACAGAAAGTATGGTTATTTTTAAAAAAAAAATTATTTGAGGAACATTTTATAAAATGTTTTGTATTTCTTTTTTTTAAATTCTAGTTCAAGGTTGAAGTTTTAATTTTAGCTAGGTCACAAAATTCTACAGTACTTCGTTAGTTTTATAAACATTTAAAAATCTTTTCGAAAAGTGTTGTGTTTAACTTTAGAAATTCTTTATTTAAAATATTTATGTATTGTAATATAAATGTCAATTGTTTTATAAATATACCAAAAATTTAAAATTATATTATTTATTAACATTTTCTGAATAACCATTTTATGAGAGAGAGACCTTTCATTTGTGTATCGCCTTTGGTACACGCGGTACAGAAAGTGTTAAATTATTCGATCGTTTTCTTTAAGCTAAAAGTTATATTATTATTCCAAAAATACGCGTAAATATGAACGAACGCATTAAAAAACAGCAAAAAATCAAAAGCTTTTATTTTTATTGAACTGATTCTAAAAACAAATAATACTATTAAATACTGCATATAAATATGTATGGTAAAGTGTAACTATGCAGGATGGGTCCACATTTCAATATTTCTTTTCGATTAATTTTAACGCGTTATTTCTCTTAGGTAAAACTATATAGATTACAATAATTAATTATTAATTAAACTACAATATTTGGGAACAATGCAGTACAACTTTTCTGGGACTACTTTCATAGAAATTAAATCATTAGTATTTAAAAATATGCTTCAAGAATGAAAGTTTGTATATACGATTTTATTTAACTTAACAGTTCTGTAAAGTTGGAATCTTGTAATTTTTTCTTTCTCACAGCAATTCGTTCTAATCTTTTCAAATATTTTTTTTTTTCAGTTTTGATAACAATACACTCGATATGCTGTTAACTTTGACTTTCAATACTCAAGCTCTACTGTTTGCTTCAACGATATAAAATTCAATGAAAATTGGTACTCAGGGATTTTGAATCTGCTCCCGAAATTTTACAAATTCAAGATAACGGAATCAATATGATGTTAAATCAAGGAATTTCAATGTACGGTTTCCTAGTGTTGCCGATATTGAACTTACTATACTCTGAGAAGTACAACGTTGTAAAAATAATGGGAACAACGTTAAATCAATAATTTTCAAAAATTATTTGGCGCCAATGCTGAAAATTATTAATTCAACTACGTTTCACATTAAACTTTGGAGTTAATAATTTGACAGAAAATAGTTTTGAAATAAATTGTAACGTATTCGAAACAATGTCGTTGCATTAAAATTAAAATTTTGTAGTTGTTTCAAATAAAATATTATTAAATGTACACCGATCCGTAATCAAATAAAAAACAAAAACTCGATATTTTTCTCAGTGTATAAAACATTGAAAGATTTTTCTGTTTTAGTACGTAGATAAATTGATCATATCAAATAAAACCGTTTAACTTAATAAGTAGTTTCGTACTTGTTTTAAATGAATTTTCTATCGTAAAATGATTACGTAACGTAATATTCTATTTCACAAACTTTGAAATTGCGCTAAACTCGGTGGTAGCTACTAAATATTTATGTATATTGCCAATACTGTACAACCTTCTATATCAGCACTTTACTAGAAGAATCTTTATAAGAAAAATATCTCCCGGCATCTTATTATGTTCCCAGTAAATTCCTAAAGCCATCCAAACACAGATCGATAACCTTACCTCACATTGTTACTCCACGGATCCCATTTAGGAAACGATGCATAAAAGAAGAGCTCCTTGGTATAGAGCTCTAAGATGAGGATCCGCTGTGAAATTCAGTCGCATGCATGAGGACCCATCATTTGCCTCAATTTAGGGGAGATGGGGGTAAGACGGGGTAGCGGGTAAGACGGGGTACCCAGCGAAATTTGCAGTTTAAACTGACCAATCACACTCGTTCATGCATCGTTCGATGCATCGCCATGACACCTGTCAGTTGTCCAGCCATTATTTGTTCGCAAGTGTACGCGTGCCGAAATACTTTAAAAAAACTGTTTTACTGCAAAGTGCTTATCACATTTTCTTCCAGTTTGACACGTGACTGTGGTTCATTAAATAATACTAGCTGGTGAGGTGTGACTGCTATTGACGCTTAAACTAACCTACAATAAGATAAACATTGTGTTTCCTTGAGATTGCTGACTGTTTCTTTTTTGTTTTAATTATTATTAAAAAACGGCACGGTAGGCAAGATGGGGTAATGACTACACACCATGTATGTATTGTATAGAAGTATATTTCGCTTCCATTGAAGAGTGGATATCATGCTCAAATTGTGGAAAATGGGTACATAATAGCTGTGCAGGAATCGACGATGATGATGACGAAGCCTTCCACGTCTGCGAGTTGTGCCAGTCGGAATAATCATCATTCTGTCTAATAATTCTCATTACCCCATCTTACCTCAGGGGGGTACCCCATCTTACCAACACCATGGGGCAAGACGGGGCAAAACACCTTTATTTTGATTTTAATTTTTTTTTCTAAAATGCATAATTAAAAGTTCCTAATTTCACCAAATATTAGAAGAGTAATAAATAGTTGTTAATTAAAAAATAAATATGAATGTCTCACTACGTAAAGTTTTCTTTTATTGATCTTCAAACCTTAAGTACCCCATCTTGCCACCATCTCCCCTACAGGTAGTGCTTGCTATGGTTACCAGCCGTTGAAAGAAGCTAAAGCCCATGTCCCATCGAAAGGCAGGTTGTGAGTTGCAAGTTTGTCTCCAATTGCCTAAAAAGTCTTCCGTTGTTGTTTCCCCCTAACTTGGGAGCAATTTCTAGGCAACAAATAGTTTCAAATAGCACAAAACCGTCTCAAGACTCGTAAAAGTCTCAAGAGTGAATGCTCCTTCAAATGCTGTTCTCCACACTGGAACAGCCCCCTTGAGTATGTAATTCTATTTCTCGACCGGCACTTACTCGAACACACCCGCCCAGCATACCGGAACTAAGTCTCAGTATCGCTCCCTATATCTGTACACCACCGGGATTATCAGTTGAGAGCGCACAAATTTGACCCATATATTTACAGCCCTCCTACAGGAATAGCAGGAGCCCCAGCTAGGCGACGACGTCTGAGAATGTCGAGTGTTCAGAGTTCCGCAAAACTAACGCATTCACGAGGCGTAAATATTTTTTACGTGAAATCAGCGCCGTTCTTGATAAGAGTGCACTTTCTAAAGGATCAAAGGACGTAGGGGGATTTTCCATTTGAAGGGATTCAATATGTTTTTGTTTAGTTGTATGTAAAGAGAATAACGATAGAACTGTAGTTAGAACTACACATAGGCTTCCATGGAAGTTCTAGGGCCTTAAATATGAAATAGATACACACATTGTTGAATAAAGCAATATAAAACCTGCAAAATACTTTCTATTGGGGCTGACTCAAACTATAGGGCTGAGTGTTTGTTCAGAAATATTTCTTTTTTTAAAGAATTGAAACAGTACTTTGAGGTTTTTATATTAATAAACACCACTCACTTTGGAAATAAGTTTTCAATATTTCCCAACGTTGCTTAAGAATAAGTCGATTAATTTCGTACCGCAAATATATGATAATGTATTTCTGTCAGTCTTTTGAGCGTGTAAGAGATATCTGTGTTAAAATAGCATGTAATTTAAAAATAATGCAACAGATTGCTCATCCATTACATTAAATTTTTTTTGATTAAGAAACAACGGGTAGTTTGTTCGAACGTCGAACAATATTCGGATTTTGGGCGTTATGGAATATTTGAGGTACCCGCGGCAATTATCTGAAAGTTTCAAGTTAATCAACTAATGTCTAATACCAATCTACTAATGAAATTGCAAATTCAAAATTATAGCTTCTTTTTCGTGATAAAATATATGTGTAGTTCAAGTAGAGTATAACTAGTGAATACGTAAAATTAATGCAGTTAAAATTAAGCGACAACACTAGAAAAAAAATATGTTAATGAAGACGAGTTACAAAACATGACTTAAAATTTTGTATGTACGATGTATAGTAGGGTGGTCCTTATTTTTCGACTTTTGAATTATCTCCGGGGCACTTTCTCATTTGATTATATATCTCTAAATATGACATAATTTTTTTTTGTTTTTTTTTTTGTTAAGGGGGTATTCTAGTCTAGAAATTTAAAAAAATCGATTTTTTTTTTTGCTATTTTCAAAGCTTAACTATTCAAGAATATGTCTACAAGAGGATTTTTCAAAATTCAAATTATTTTCGGATTTAAAGGTATTTTGCTGAGCCGGCATCTCATGCTTTAGACTGCGAAAAACTTTACGCGAAACTTTAAACGCGTTTTTCTCGAAACTGTCTTTTTCAAAACGATACCCACGATTTCTCAGGTTCTACTGGACCGATTTACTTGAAATTTTTAGAGAGCCTTCTTTATAGACTTGTCTATGGTTGGAACTACCCCCATCCCCAAATTTCAATTTTTACTATTTTTAAAAAATTCGAAACAATCCGAAAAAGTGGTCCAAAAAGTGTTTTTTTTTCAGGCAGTCGCCATTTCGTGAAAAAAAAATTTTCCAACTTTTCCGTAGTTCCAGCCATTGCGACATTATTCTAGATTAATAATTTTTTTTTTGCTTGGTTTCAGATTACTAGGAGGGTTGAAATCGTGGGTATGGACATGTGCCAATTTTTTGAGACCCCCCACTTCATCAGCTGCTAATTTGTGGAATTTTTTAATTGTTTTCTCTATTCTTATAATGTTATAATAATATATATATATATATAATAAAATATTAATTGCCTTTTTTTTACGACACTTCAAAAATTACCTGAAATTCATGCCTCTAGACTAGAATACCCCCTTAAGATTTAGAGGTCGCTACCAGCTGTTAAAATTTTTACAAAAAGCGTTGAAGGACAGCTTAAATGATGGTTTCATTTAGGTGTTTATATCACATTTTACGTGCAAGTGAAACTCGCATAGACAATCGCTACTTATCCCCTCCTCCCCTCGACCCCTCTTCTGTACCGACGCGTCGAGATTTAGCCCGCCCCGCACTTCAGTTCTAATAAGTCATTAACGCGAGCGATAAGGTAAATGTTTGTGTTTTGACACTACTGCTGTAAATACCGGCTTAAGAGGTGGAGTATGCGTTCTTTTTGAGCAAAAAATGGATAAAGATATGCTTTGGCTTGCTTGTCGTCACCACATAATGGAAATTATGTCCTGGCTATAAAAATAAAAGAATCTAACAAATACAGATTTTGAATTTTTATTTAAAATTCAATCCTTGGTAGCGACCTCTACATAAATGTCATTTAATAAATTCAAAAAAAATACTGAAATACTTTCTTTTGGTATATAATCAAATTACGTGGTGCCTTGCGAAATTAAAGAAAAATAATTTTTTTCTTATGAATAAGGACCACCCTAATGTATAGTGTAGAGTCTGATATCCCTTTCTATAGGTATGACCTTCAAAAAGCTGTGATAGCCATAGTCGAGAAGTAAGAAAGTAAAAAAGATGCCAAAACTCAACAGAATCAATTACATACAGTGCGCGCAATTTCTATAAGCGCACGTCTGATTTTCAAGTGAAATGCACAATTCGTTGAATTAAAGCGATATAGTAACAACATTTCTTTACAGGACAATTGTTAAAGTTTATAACTATTCATAAAAGCAATTAAACAAGTCCAAATATCAGGCAATGCGTGAATGCAATAGATCAATCTTTCACAATTGATCTTAGAGTGCGCAGTTTCTATAAACGCAGTTTCTTTTTGTAGTATTACTAGTTAAACGCAAAGTAATTTTGCAACTTTTTAGGAAACAACTCATGTGAGTTTCATTTTTATTTTCCAACTCTAGCTTAATTCTGTATAATTGCTGTTATTTCTTAAGATTTATTGTAATGCACGAGGAAAGGTCCTTGACAACGACGATCGCGTCAGAATCCGGGCGTTTAGGGAAACTGGCCTTGGTATAAAAGAAATTGCAAGGAGAATTGGACGTTCAGAATGTGTGGTGCAAAATTTTATTAAAAAAGGGCAATCGTAATGGATTATGGGAACATCCAAGAGGGAGCACCAAAGTTTCCAAAAAAAATATTGGGAACATAAGAGAAGAAGTTATGAAAAAAAAAGTTAAGTGCAGCTCAAATTATAGCGGAATTACAACTCCGAATTAAAGGAAGAGAAGTCCAACAAATTTTGAAGGACAATACTTATATTAAATATAAGAAACCGGCCAAATCTCTCCAACTGCAACAGCATCATAAATATGCGCGCCTAGATTTTGCTAGAAGTCACATGAACTGGGACGAAAAGTGGCAAAACGTTATTTTTTCTTACGAAAAACAATTTAATTTAGATAGCCCAAATGGGTTGAGTACTAATTAGCATGATTTAAGGAAGCCCGATTCGCCTCGTCAAAGTAGTAATTTTGGTGTTGATAGTTTAATGTTATTGGGGGCCTTTTCTTATCAAGGAAAGTTGTTTTTACGCTTTGTTCCCACCCGAATGAACTCTGCCATATATACAGACCTGCTGGAGAAATCTCTTATTCCATATTTAGAAGACAATATGGAAAAAGATTTGATTTTTTAACAGGATAACGCCGCTGTGCATTCTTCTGCCAAAAGAAGACGATGGTTTAGTGAAAGAAATATTCCTGTAATTGAGTGGCCATCACGTAGTCCGGATTTAAATCCAATGGAGAACATTTGGGGAATCATGGCACGAAGAGTTTAAGCAAATGGTGGACAATTAACTTCATTATCTCAACTGAAAGCCGATATTTTGAAATGGTGGAATGATATTGATGAACATTTGTTTAAAAAGTTAATAAATTCGATGTCTAACATGTTTTTTCAAGTTACAACTAACAAAGGAGGTAAAACGCAATATTTAGAAAATATACAAAAATTTACTTTTCATCAAGCTTTTAAAATAAAGACTATAATATAAAGTGAGTTTATAGAAATTGCGCAGACAAAAGAGACTTTTAATTATATTTATTTTTATTATAAAGTAATTACTTACTTTAATGAATGTTTTATATTATTTAATTAATATTTACCAATGGGGAATTTATGCAATATAATCGGTTTTGAAAAATAAAAAGTAGTTTTCTTTAAACATGAATAAAACTGGCTGCGCTTATAGAAATTGCGCACACTGTACTATATACCTTGCACTGAAATTCATTTAATTAATTCGGTTTCCATTTTTTATTGGCTAGATAAACAATTCGTGCCATTGAATATTTTATGTGTTTTTTTTTTTTTTTTATTGAATCAACTGAGTATATGCTGAATCCAAATCCGTTAATTAAAGGTAGAACTCTTCACGCCTGTTTGTTTTTGTTACGTTACGTTAAATAATGCACGGTAAAAAATTCTGGTGTGACCAGTTTTTTTTTAAAGTTAAAAAAACCACGTCGTTTTCAGTCAAAAAAGAAGACGATGCTCATGGTTTTAATGGATTACAACTGTGTTGCTGCAAGGTGAAACAGTTAGCGAGCAGTATTATTGGGGGAGTTATGAGACGTTTGCGTGAAGCAGTTCGTCAAAAAAGACTGGATTTGTGGACAAACAACTCGTTAATTTTGCATCACGATAGCGCACCGTCGCATAATGCCATCTTTATCAGGAATTTTCTGACCAAGAACCGAACGAATACCATCCAGCAGCCACCAAATTCGCTTGATTTGGTTCTCTGCAACTTCTTCCTGTTCGGTCGAAAAACGCATTTTAGGAACCAAGAGGAAATAATGGAGAAATCGAAGACAGCTCTGATGGCCATACCGAAAAAAGAGTATCAAAAATGTTTCGAGGATTGGATCAAGCGCTGGCATAAGTGCGTTGCAGTTGATGGAGAGTACTTTTATGGGGAAAATGTCTATTTTGATGAATAAACTTTTATATTTGTTTTTCTGAATAAAATCCCGAAACTTTTTGATCAAGGAGGTATGTAAAAAATTTACAAATTTTCTCATATATAGCTTACAAGAAATTTACGAATACCTGTTTCATAACTTCATCATAGTGAATAGGATTGGACATAAGTCGGTTGAGTTGAAGCAATTTCGTAATGTAGTGGTAGTCTTCTTCTTTGTATTTGTGCGTCCAGTGCAGGCAAAGCAAATAAGCGTACTGTCCCCTACTGCCCGCAAAAGTGAAATTTTTCACATGATACTCCTTTTTAAACTCTGGCGCGATTTGACATTAAAAAAGTAACTGATAATCTCGGTTTTTTATATCGCTGTATCATATTTATGCTTTACTCACGTACACAGTGTTTCACCATTATGTAGGACATAATCCTTTCTATCTATGATCTAAGTTTCAAAAATTTGTAATACCAATTTTATGGATATAGGGATGAACATAATCAACCGATTTGGTGTCAGTTATATTGAATTTTAGAAATCTGACGGTTGATTCATAATCACCAATTCCTAAAATTCCAATATGTCAAAAAATTGTTTACTTTAACGGTCACCTGGTTTTTTGAGGATATAAAATCGAATAATCAACATTTTTACCATTTTTTTTTCAAATTGTTCGTTTTTGCGGCGGATTTATGAAAAAAATACAAAAATTTGAAAAAATCAGTATTTCTGTTGATTTTTCAGCCGCTATTATTGATTGATTCTAGCGCTACAATAAATTGATAATCAAGGCAATTTGAAATTGCCGCCATTATTGACAGTTATATTGACCCCCTTCTCCTCCAGAGAGAGTGGTAGTAAAATTCAGGCGATGTTTTAACACCCTCCCCCTGACCCTATCCTGCCCGTTACTCCTTTTTCTAACTTTCTCCCATTTCCAAAATATTGATTGGGATGTGCAAAATCAAATAATAAACTAAATTTTTGTTGTTGTTGTAATTGTTTGTTTTTTAAAACACGCTTTTTTCAGCATTCAAAGCTAAAAAGTTAACAGATATATTGATTTTTTCAAATTTTTGTATTTTTTTTCATAAATGCGACGCAAAAACGAACAATTTGAATAAAAAACATATAAAATCCATACATTTTTCGATATTTAGTTGGTGAATTACCTCAATTTTTACGAAAAATTAAAAAAAGACATTTTTGTCCGCCATATTGGATTCACCATTTCGAAGTTTGAAAATCTGACAGCAGATTCGCAATTAGCGTCAACCCTTACGTTCAAGTTTCTAGGCAAATGTAGCTAATTTTTGATTTTATTATGAATTTATTCTAAAAAATCTATGCTTTTTGTTATACATATATTTACTATATTAATTAGCAATAACTATCTCAATATTTTACGAATAACTAACAAATTATATACAGAAAATAAAAAACTGCTATGAAATCGACCATATATTGCTCATGAATGTTTATAGGTCTCTGGATGATGCAGTGTACTTCAAAAGGTTAAGATAGGATAAATTAAGTGTCTAGCTGGATAGACGAGATTTTCAAAAATGTATTTAATGAAAAAATAAGAAACTGTGTCAATGATGAGTACTCCGTGAAATGTAAAAGAAAAAAATCGATTGCGGTTTACTCTGTATGACCCCGAAATAAGGTTGTAAGCGGATGCGTGGGTTCTTGCTCAACCTACTATACTTGTATGCACAGCTCCACTATATAGAAAATAGTTATATATTATGTTAAATTTGGAGCAAAACCGACTCAACATTTTCCTACTAAACAATCTTGTGTACTGTCTGTCGAAAAAGTATTTTATTTAACATACGGCCTAACTAAAAAGGCAAAACTCAAAAATTGTATATTGCCAAGCGATTAATTATTCTATTTTAAGTCGTCGGCAAGCATTCAACACAAAAGGACACCATAATGAAAGTTGTCGGAAACATCCGGCCTCGAGTCATTCTTTTTATTCGCGGAGGCGGTCCTTTGCTCGGGATCGCGCTCGTCAGTGCATTAGGGCGCTCCTGGAACGACTTTACGTCTGGAGATGAAAAGAAATTTACTATTTTAAAACAGACGAAAAGGCAGAGTTATAAAATGGGTTAAAAGAATGCCTCGGCCGCAGCGGGCGGGCTGAGCTCCGGCGGCGTTTTTACAGCAAAACACAGAGCGCAGCACCGTTCATATGTGCGGCGAGGGCATGTTCATTCAAAGCTACGGCTCAGACATATAAGTAATTGTCTGCGATTCCCGGCAATCGAAACAAATCAGGCGCACAAAAGCTCCGGAAGAAAAGCCTGTTCGACAAAAAGGCACAAAAAGAAGAAAATATAAGAAAAAAAAAAATCAGAGGAGGAAAAATGTTTGGAATATTGAAACAAGATAATAAATTCCCCGCCCTCCCTTCCGGGTCCACCACGCTGCTGCGGCCCCAAATTCCGTCCTGCCTCAGGCCAATTGATTGATATTATCGAAAATTTATTGGTGAATGTGTCGTGGCTGTGTAAACAGACGAAACTTTGGGTCCTAGATCTGCTGCGTATCTTCCGGCGTTTCGGGCGTTCTTGCCGGTGGGCCGGCGGGTAGGGCTGCAAAAAGAGTTTTGTAGCGACTCCGCCGGCGAGATGTGTGTGAAATGCAGGGCAGGTTGCCAGAGGCGTGAGAGGGAACCGTCGGGAACAAGAAGGACTCCTTCCTAACTCTCCGACAGGAAATCGCCGTGCAAGTTTTCCCATCGAGAAGGGATTTAACAGCGCGTTCTCGAATTAACTGAAAATACTTAAAGGCAACTTGGAGCGCGCTGACCCAGTTTAGTTTGCCGCTTGTTTGCCTTATTTTAATTGGATGAAATGCTGAAAGCAAAGCGTTCAAAGCGGGTGCCGCCCGCCGACTGCATGCCGTACCGCACCGCAACGGTCGGAGTTCAAAGTCCAGGCGACACCAATTAGGGGGATTAGTTCTAATTAGGTGGGATTTTCGGGGGATCAGCGGAAGCCGCTTCACTTACAGAATATCTAGAGGTAACTTGACGGAGCAATCTCTGAACTGGTCGGGACGACGTTTTGTGGTCATCAGTGCTGGTTGGTGCGGCCGTAGCTCCTTCCCGGTCGAGATATGTTTGTAACGGCCATCGGTCTACTCGCTGCTTCCTGCCGGCGCGGCGAATTAATTTCGATTGAGACCCCTGCGATTGCCCGGATTGCCCTTGTGGTCTGACATCTTAATTGCTTCGTTGTCTCGCCTTTGCTGACATTGTTAAAATCAGTGTCCTTTTGGATTTTCGAACCTGATTTGATAAGTTCTTGATTTCGCTTGCTTTTTATCCTTTTCCCTATATGTTAATGCTCCTGCCTCTCTGCAAAGGAAAATAAATAAAAAAATGTTTTAATTTTAATTCATCTATATATTCTAAAAAAATAATCTTAAAATTTCTATAGAAACTCAAGTTTTACCTTGAGTCAAATATAGTACATGAAAAAATTCAATCTGAGTTCAAAATTAGAGTTCAATGCATATCTGCGATTTTTCGAGCAATATAACACCATTCGTTCCAATTTTACACAACATTTAATGAAAGTGCAGCGTTAAAATATGTGTGGAAAGATTAATATTATAATAAGTTGTATCATCAGATTTTTATGCAAAAGGATTACTTGAAATTAAAATTGAGATTGAATTTAATTCACTATTTCGATGTCTCACACAGCAAAAGCATATTAAAGAGATATTTTTAGTCTTCATTTGACTTAGAAATTCATAATAAACAGTGTAATTTGCCCCTTCTACTGCATTCAAACTACTTAAATATTTATATGTGAAACTAAACCTAAATATTTACAACTATTCAAGTCTAACCTATGAAGCCTTTAATAGTGTATAATTTAAATCAAGTGTTTCAAGGTAAAATTACACCTTAAGAGTGTACACTATAATTTTATTTAATAATAAAAATCTGTACTTTAAAGGAACGACACAACAATTTGGCAGAATGAGAGTAGGGTTACCATAAGATTAGGATTATAAAACATACTCTCAGGAGACTACTTGTACTCATTTTTAACTGACTTCCAAAAGAATAGGTTGAGAATGTGAAAATGCATGAACCGATTACTTTTTTTTTATTGAATAGTGTAGGTTTGTCGAAGGGTATTTATTTATTTCATTTTTCTTAATGCAAGCTACAACAACACATGACATAAAAATTACCCTAAACGAAATCAAATTAAAGCAAAAAGGTTGGGAAGGAGAGAGGGCAGGAGGCATATTGGAAGGGGATAGGTTATTGCGAGTGAGGACTCATATTGATATATACAATATAAAAAGCCTAAATGGGCAGGAACGACTCACTAGAGGGGTATTCTGCAAAGTGACTATGTGGGGATTTATAGGATCGTTCATTTGAAATCTTGTTCTCGATTCTCCAATTCAAGGTGGCAGAATCAAAGTATACGCGAGCTCTTGAGATTGCTATTTTCAAATCAACTACTTGAGAATTCAAAATTGCTGAGCTAAAATGGCGGTTTTAAATTCTGTCATTCCAATTTTAGGTCACTTTTTTCCCGCAATGTTGGCCATATATCACGAATAACACGAACAATGCTAGCTTCTGTTGTCAATTGTTTCTGGTTTATCAACATAAACCAGAGACTCCACGTAATCTCATATGAAATAGTCGACCTTGAAGGCCAATTTACAGGACTATTAATCACAATCAGTTTATCGCTAAATCGATAGTTTGTGTTACTGAATGGCACCTAGCGCCATTCTGTTGAAACCACATCTCGCCAGGATCAATGTCATCCATATTATCGATGAAATGTTCATTGATTATGGTCTGGTAACAATCTCCATTGATCGGAGCGCGATTAAAAAAATAAGGACCAAAAATGGCACCAGCGTGTAAACCGCACCAAACAGTGCATTGTCCTGGATTTAATGGACTCTCGAGAATTCCTTTTGTATTGGTCTCACTCCAGAAGTGACATTAAGTACAAAGTGTGTATTAAGTAATAAATGTGCACCATAAAAATCAAAAAGCCGTCTATAAGTCTCGCGAATCGACGACCGATTTTCAATGTAAATTTGGATAATTCTTAACCGTTCCTCAAGCGTGAGTCTATATTATGATTGCTTGCCAGACTATAGTGAACATAAATTTTACGAGCTCTGAGAATGAATCTTTCGATTTTACCAGATGTTTGAAGTCAGAGCGAAAACCAGGCTGATATTAATCCAATGCATACTAAGAACTCAAGACAAACAAATTGCTTTTATTGCTATCTACTGGATTAATATTAGTCAGTTTTCTGCGCAGACTTTAATCATCCGGTGAAATCGAAGGATTGGAAGTATGTACAGGGTGTTTCCTTTGTGGTGGTCCAAAAGAAAGGGGTGATAGAACTCACCTAGACAAAAAAAAATTGTATGACATGGTAAGGGGGTAATGTCTACCGTTTCCGAGCTACAGGGGAAGATTATTAAATTCAAATTTTTGATGGAGGTGATCTTCATATTTTGTTAATATCTTTTTTCTCTAATTATTACAGCAACATCAGTCCAACGCCAAAACATTACTAACAAAATATCCCATTCAAAACAAAAGACAACATTGAATTTGTAGGGTTCAGCTAAGAGAAAAACTACGTCCGATTGCCACGAGCACTTTATTCAGAAGAAGGTAGTTACCAGAATTTTACAACTATAAGCCCGTTGACCGCTGGTCAAACGAAAAACGGTAATATTGTGCATCTCTAACGATCACGGTCATCGGGCTTGCACTTTTCACATTGCATGGAGTGCTTATTTCTAACGACTGCATACGTATGTGCGAGGTGAGATTCGCTGCAGGGTGAATCATATGAATATATGAATTTTCGATTCTTTTTTAAATATTATCTTGTCAAGTAGGACTGAATCGACTACAACTCGGCCGTTCCTTTGAACAAATCGTCCTCGATTTGATACAGATACTTTTACAAAAGTGCGGGCATTTTTATTTTAAAGCTTTGCATTCTCCTCGTAATTTTAATATTGTCGCACGTACGTATGCAATTTACATTTATTCAAATTGAAAGCTTTTTTTTTCATTAAAAATTAACAATATCGACAGTATTTAAATACCAGACTCGTGTTACACTAAATACAATATAAACTAATCGATTTAACATTCATGCATGCTGCTCTAAATTTATGTAAGGCTTCATATTCGCCGGAGACGAGACTCCTTCGTAAGGTATTCTCGATCTTTGGAGATTCTCAATGTCTTTTATTACGTAACGATCGTTAGGTAAAACTTTTGTGACCTCATAAGGGCCCTTATACTTTTCCAGTAACTTTTTATTAGTTCCCGCGGTAGTAATTACATTTTTAATCAATACGTAGTCCCCAATATTATATTTTTGAGGTGTTTTGTGCCTTTTGTCAAAAAGTTTCTTATTTAGGTCCTGGTTGTGAACAATATTTTCACTTGCCTCCTTTCTTCTTTGCTCTAAATTTCGCGGTTCATTACATGATAAGCTGTTTTCTAAATGATCTCGTATTTTATCATTAATTTTCCCCCTTTGAGGAACACCAAATAGTAAAAGACTGGGTGTCGAACCTGTGCTTTTATTTGTCGTGTTGTTAATTGCATATTCGACTTTACGCAAATACTTTGTCCATTGTGCTGGTTCAACTTCGCTTTCCTTTGACAACATTGGTGTAAGCGCTCTATTAATTCTTTCGACCTGACCGTTTGATTGCGGCGAATTGGTGGCTATTTTAATATGCTTTACGTCATTGTCAAGGCAAAAGATTGAAAACTCTTCGGATGTAAAACAGCTGCCTCTATCTGAAACTATCCTATTAGGTTTACTGTAATTTTCAAAATATAATTGCAAACATTGAATGACCTCTTTGGCACTCGTACTCTTGACACCATAGAGTTTCACAAATTTGGTAAACCCGTCGACTACGAGAAGAATGTACTTCTTAAGGTTTCTAATTCCTGATGGAAGGGGTCCATAATGGTCAATGTGAATTGTGTCAAAGGGTTTATCACCCTTGGGTATGTTGTGGAGT
Organism: Dysmachus trigonus; assembly: GCA_949715965.1. Classification (NCBI taxonomy): domain Eukaryota; kingdom Metazoa; phylum Arthropoda; class Insecta; order Diptera; family Asilidae; genus Dysmachus; species Dysmachus trigonus. The sequence goes on along the minus strand of OX454319.1, from coordinate 48,423,340 downwards.
ACACCTTCCTTTTTGCCTGATGGTACTGAAAAGAAGACGCATTTAAGGCAGTTTTTTACATAGTCCCCAATTTTTTCCTTCATCGATGGAAACCAATAGGTTTTTCTTAAGTAATCATACAACTTATTTACCCCTACATGACACAATTCATCATGGTGTGTTTGTATTATATTTCTTTCCATCTGAGATGGCACATAAAAAAGGACATTATCACCCACTTTACGGTAAACAAGACCATTTATCAGTTCAAAAGCTGGATGCTGTTGGTTTTCCAGCATTTGCGAAACCTTTTTTATCTCTGCGTCCTTAAGTTGAGCAGCAGCTAACGCATGCTCGAGAGATTCTGGCTCTACCAAAAGGATGTTGTGGCATCTACTTAATGCGTCCACATGATGCATTCTGTCTGCGCTTCGGTGTTCGATAGAATAATCGAACTCTTGCAACTCCAAAGCCCACCGGGATATTCGCGGATTCAAAAGCTTTTTGTTTAACGTAAGCATAAGAGACCTACAATCGGTAACGATTTTAAACTTTATTCCAGTTAAGTAAATGCGAAAACGTCTAAGAGCATAAATTATTGCTAATGTTTCCAGCTCATAGGAATGATATCTAGTTTCCGGTGGTGTGGCTCTTTTTGAAAAAAAGAACACTGGATGGAATTTATTGTCACTTTGGCGCTGCAATAGGATTGCGCCGAAACCCAAAGCGCTTGCATCGCAGTGGAGTTCCGTTTCTGCACATGGCGAATAAATGCTCAGTAAAGGTGCCTCTAGTAGCTTTTCCTTTAAAAGCTCAAAGATTTTTACCTCATTTGCCCCGAACTCAAATTTTGAATTTTGTTTTAATAAATCGTACAGCGATTTTGATATTAGGGAGAAGTCTTTAATAAATTTCCTAAAGTAGGAGCATAAACCAAGAAATGAATGCAGTTCTTTGACATTTTTTGGTACAGGAAATTCCTTAACGGCTCGTAAGCCTGCTGAATTCGGTCCTATTCCCTCTATGCTTACTTCATACCCAAGGTAAGTGATTTTCTCCTGCATGAATAGACATTTATCAAATCTCAGTTTTAAATTGTTTTCGCTTACGATTTTAACGACTTCTTCTAAAATTTTGAAGTGTTCAGATTTAGTCTCGGAGGCAATGAGCAAATCATCGATGTATACTAGTAGCTTTCCGGAATCAATCAATGTCTTAAACACAGAATTTATGTATCGCTGAAAAACAGATGGTGCGTTTTTCAGACCGAATGGCATTCGCAGATACTCGAACTGGCCCAAAGGAGTCACAAAAGTGGTATATTTTATAGATTCTTCAGCCATTTTTACATGGTGAAAGCCGTTTTTAAGGTCAAGCAGAGAAAAATAAGTTTTGCCTCGCAAACGGTCCAAATTATCGTCTATTAACGGAAGAGGATAGTTGTCTTTTTGTGTGATTTTATTTAGTTGACGAAAATCTACACATAGCCTAAACTCTCCGTTCTTTTTCTTGGTCAAAACTATTGGCGAGGCGTAAGGGGAGTTGCTTTCACGGATTATTTTCTTATCAAGCAAGTCATTCAGAATTTTCCGTAGCTCTTCTTTGGGCGCGAATGGTAATCTTCTTGGAGGGCAATTGAAAATATTGTTCGTATCGGTAAGTGTGACCTTCATTTCGCATGCGTTATTAATTTCGTTATGTGTTTCGCTAGGTACAATAGCTTTTTGCATAATTTCGCGTACACGGCCTTTCTCGTTGAAAGTTAAATTATCGTTTATATTTAAATTAAATTCTTCGACTTCACAGCATGCATCAATATTTAAAATTTCTTTTGGAAAATTGTCAAAATCTGTAATATTTTCGTTATGTAAGCTATCATTTAAAATAAATCTCGCATTGCATCTATTTAAAAAGTCTCTACCCAATACGACGGGACATTTCATACTTTGATTTCTAACAACAAGCAAATACATTTCTACTTTATTACAGTCAAAGGAGACGACACATTGTAACTTGCCTAAAACTATCAGTTGACTTTCGTTGATGCCGACGTATTTTGTAGATGTACGTTCCACTGGTGATATTAGATAAGGAGGGATGTAGCGTTCCTGGACGAAACTTATGGGGCTACCTGTGTCCAGCATTGTGTTTGCCTCGAACCCTATTGTAAGCTCCGGTGATGTTTCGCTGGCGAACGAATAACTAAAAATATGATGGAAATCATTAGCGATATTTAGGGACCTATAGGTATTGCCTCCTGATGGTGCACCTCCTGCTGAAATCTCGTCAGGGGTGTTACTTTGAAGTAGCATTACAGCAGCTGTAGATGATGCTGATGTGGATGGTGCTGATGTGGATGATGCTGGAAGATTTCGACGTTGGTCGCAGTTTGTCGCAGAATGCCCATATTTTCCGCATTTAAAACATGTACCTCGAGCCCTTCGTGGTTTAGGACAATTTGCCGCCAAATGACCCACCTCATTGCAATTGAAGCATCTATTCTTTGGTAATGAATTGTTGAAGCTCTTGTTGTCGTGCCGCAAATTCTTCGAGGATGGTTGAGTTGGGTTATAAACAGCTGCTTCAGTAGGATGGACTTTCAACTTTTCGTACTTTCTTAGGATTTGTTTTAGCTCGCTGATATTTTTGGCTGTAAACAATAGTTGTTGAGAGAGAATCTGGAATACCTTTGATTATGTAATGTATTAAATCCTCCTCTTCAATATCAGCGAGCGAGGCTATTTCCTGCATGCTCAAGATGTACTGGTGGACATTCTCCTCCCTGCGCTTCTTTCGATTCCTTAGCGTATTGTGGACATCAGCCGGTGTAACACCATGATCGAATTCTGCTATCAAGGAACTCCTCAGGTCGTTCCATGTTGCGCAAGTTGACGATCGCAAAAATAGCTTTGCTGTTCCCTTGAGCAGCCTTTTGCCGTAAATGAGAGCTTGCTGATCGCTCCATCCGTGGATGTGTCTCGCTTCCTCAAAATTTCTAATCCACTGTTTAATTGAATAACTTTCGTCACCGCTGAATATAGGCAGAGACTCCTCAATGTCTCTAAATGGTATTTGTGTACCGATGGTTCCCATGTTAGCACATTGTAGAGAAGCTAATTTTTGTTTTAATTCTAAAATTTCTTCCTGTCTTTTGATCATCTCATTGAGCTGACTGATCGTCTGTTGCGGGTTACGTGCTGCAGATTCATGCAAACTCTCACCTATTTGTGGTCTTAACATGGGTGCAGGAAGAGTTACATTGGGCTCCTCGACATGGCCTCCATCACCACCATCAAGCGATTCTGAGACGTCCTCAGAAAAATACTCTTCAAGGTCAGGATCTGTAATATTCCCTATAGCTTCCTCTAATCGCAGCTTTAAAACGGATTTCGCACCCGCAGTACTTAATCCGAAGATTTCCAATTTTTGTTTCAGTGACGAGACCGTTGCATTTTGGATAAATCTTTCCGCATGTGCTCGAGCCATGATTAATATGCCTGCGTCTCGAAGTTTTACAGATTTGCGAAAAATACTTTACGATTTATGTGCTTGAAGCAATTTGAACGCACTTTTTGTTTGATCGGATATCAGTTTTTTATTGATGTCGGAAATTATCGTGGATTTTAATTCTCTAACCATAAATTGATTCACACCATTACCGTACATAAAATCTTCGTGCGAACTTCGGAATTTCATAAAAGTTGATAAAGTCACGATAATACCACACAAAACGCTAAATCCGCCTGTTCAAATAATTTACACAACTTAATAAGGGTACTCTAAATCCCACTTCTGAGGTTTTGTAGGGTTCAGCTAAGAGAAAAACTACGTCCGATTGCCACGAGCACTTTATTCAGAAGAAGGTAGTTACCAGAATTTTACAAGTATAAGCCCGTTGACCGCTGGTCAAACGAAAAACGGTAATATTGTGCATCTCTAACGATCACGGTCATCGGGCTTGCACTTTTCACATTGCATGGAGTGCTTATTTCTAACGACTGCATACGTATGTGCGAGGTGAGATTCGCTGCAGGGTGAATCATATGAATATATGAATTTTCGATTCTTTTTTAAATATTATCTTGTCAAGTAGGACTGAATCGACTACAAATTTGTATTTATTCTTGGCAACTTTTTGAAAGAAAAGTAGTATGAAAGACGAATCGTACTCTAAATTAGTAAAAAAGAGTAAAAATTCATTCTTTATTCAATTATTCTTTAATAAAACAAGAATACGCATTTTTGAAAAATAATACGGACAGAAAACTAATGGAACATAATATAATAGAAGGTATTTAAAAGTTCATTGGTAAACATTATCTGTTTTTCTATCCAAATTAAAGGCACATATAGTATGCAAAGGAAAATAAAGAAACTTTATTGATCAACTCGGTTATCTTTCAAAACATATTGCGAAACAAAGTGTAAGTATATATAATGTATTAGTATGGTGTCGCATATGTCTAATAAGAGTACAAACATTTTTTTAAGTGTATATTTGGAAGCCCTAGATTAAAGGTTCAACATTAAAGAACAATTGTAGTATTTGTCGCGTTCATTGATAATATAATTCGTATTCGTATAAATCATATTTTTGGTGGAATTCAGCAAAAAAGTGTGAAATTACACAATTTTAAAGCTTTGGGTATGATAATCACTCACTTTGTAAATGTTGTCTGATTTTACACCAAATTGGTGTAAACGTGTACATGAATATGTAAAATTACTTCAAACTGATGTAAATCTACGACGTAAATTCTCTCATTCAAACAGAATTAATGCGCAATAACTTTGAGGAGGTATAAAATAACTAGATTGAGGAACTTTAGAAAATGAAATATGATATGTATTCATGTATACTAATTTTAATAATTTAATGCAACGGTGAAAAAAAAAATGTTTTTGTTATTTTATTTTTATGTACTATAAGTTCGTATATCTTATTTTTATGAGTTTATTAAACACTTACAAACAATAACGTGTTCCGAATTTATTATTAAATTAGCCTTATTTCTATTATGTTATTTCTATATGTCTTATTTTTAAGAGTTTATTAAGTACGTAACAAACAAAAGGCTATTGCGAATTTACTATTGAAATAACCTTATTTCTACTATTTCCTTCATTTTATCCCATTCATTAGACATAATGTCCTTGTCCCCTTAACTGTATTGTAAAAATACTATATTCAAAGGAGTATTTAATTCCGAGAATTTACATCTCTTATGTGTAGATTAACATATTTGAAGAAGTACACAATATACATTTATTATGCAAACTTCACATCATTTATGTGTAATTTTTCGCATATGTACGTAATACTTTTACGCAAGAAAATTGCATTTGTACACAGCCATTTGCGAAATTTTGTTACACCAACGTTTTTTAGAGTGTTGATTCTAGGAAAATTTTACTTTTAATTTACTCGTATTATTACTAGAGTATCCAAAACACCTTACCAAGCTGCTCAACAGATTGGTAATAAGCAAGCAAATGGACTACCCGAAGAGTTTTGAAGGGGATTAAGCCTGAAGACAAAAACAAAAGAAAAAGGCGGCTTTTCCTGCTAGAAATATTTTAACACACAAGAGATTTGATAAGCTCACCTTAAGGCTAATCCTCTTCAAGGTTCTTTGGGTAAAAACAAATGGCTGATCTTACATTTCCTGTCAATTCGCCTAAAGGACTCATCTGCCCAAGGAAATTCTAGGAGTAACTTCAATTTATAATTTTACTAATTTTACTTGAAATCATCTTCATGATATAATTTTATTGAATGCATTAATCAACGTGCGGCTTTCACCAACTTGATGATCGTCGAAGGTGTTTCGTTCCAAATAACTGTTGATGCGAAATATGTACGATATGTGCAAAAATAAGAAAATGCATTTCATCATGATTTTTATTAATTTTCCATATATTATATTTTGAGCTCGGAAGAACATATATGATATTGTATTTCTGGGTAAAGTAAAGTCCGACTAGTTTACTTCACTGTCCTTATATGAAAATTCTTTAAACAACAATTTCATTTACTTATTACATTCATTAACGAAATAAATATCGTTAATTGCACAGCTGCAGACACACGTCGTCATTCATTAGTAAGTCTTATTTGTTTTACATATGACTCATTTTGGGGTCTACAATTATAAAGTTTTGTAAATTGGGGGAAATTTAAAATCAGTTAAACTGCCACGAAGGAATGATACATTGCTTTATATGGTATTAGGTGTACCAGAAAGTTCTGTCCGATAATGTCATTTCAACATTCAATACGTATGCAAGTGTCCATTTGAGACACGTATGGCTGTCTCTATTTATCATTACATTTATACACCTGTGCTCTTCTAAATTAAATGAAACAAAGGTGTCTTCGACTAATTTTTCATGAATAATCTTTGTTTTATTCAAATTTGTATGACGAGAATGCAAAACATCCTTGAATACGATTGTCAGGCTAAATTAGCTGCGCGATGAGCGTTACCGTCTAATACCAAAAGTCCCGAAGTTAGACAAGTCTAGTGGTATCAGTAAGTGGGGTAAGTGCTTAAGTGCCCTGAACAAATTTTCACATAGTCGCCCTCTTTCAGCACCAAAAATCCCAATCCATTCCAAGGCATTCCTGCTAACTGGCAGTAACCTTACTCCGAACACATAATTGGCACAATTTTAATTATTTCCAAAGTCCAAAGCAGTAGGCTGACTGGACTTAATGGTGAGCTAATTTGTCCTAAACTCGGACCCTAGGCTTTTTTTCACGCCTGTCGTGTCTAGTTCCAATTAATCACCACAGGAAAAGAACAATGTCTGAAATTTGTAAGGTGCTGTTCCACTTGTGGCCGTTGTTGCTTTTATTCTCTGCTCGGATTAACCATTTTATTGCGTCGCACTTGGAGCTCCAACTCTCGAAGAAATCCAAGTGCGAATTAGCTGAGAGCAGGAGCACATTCCAGGTGTCATTTAACTACTCATCAGATTCCTGTTTTTTGCTATAATTACCGCTTGTATGGAATTCGAGCAAGTATGGTTCAGGGTTTAGGGTGTTAAGATGTTTTTGCACATACGAAACTCAAAGTTTTTTGTTACCGGAAATATTCCCATTTCCCTTGGTTTTGCTTCGCATTGGTCGAAATCTTTCCGCTTTTGTTTTTTCGACAGATTAATTTTAAATATCTGCATCCAATGAAGATTTTTTAAATCGTTTTATTAGAAACTGCTTGCTCTGCAAGCACTGTCAAAGAGGACTTAATCATTCCAATATAAAAAACCGCAATTTGAAGAAGGAACAATTTCCAATTAAACGACAGAGCAAATTTTTAATGCAATTTCCAAGCAGCCACTGCTCTGCTTGGATGCTCCGAAGGATGCAAAACCGACTGCACTAAACCATCAAAGAGTCTTGAAACGCAGCACCTCTCGGAAAGAGCCCTTAAGTACTTAATCCTGACCTGTACATGGATCGGAAGCAATTATGTTACTAGTAAGCAGATTATGCCTGTAATCAAGTAATTTTCACATGGGTGCAACTATTTTACCCTCAGTTTTGCAGATTTACCCGCCATTAAACAATTTTCAGGACCATTATTCAGAATTTTAGCAAGTTGAGTAATCAAACCCACTTTCTAGATTTATGTGTAACCAGGGCCTGGGCGAAGTATTTTCGTGCGCCCCAGGGCAGGCAAGATGCACCCGAAAATTGAAAGAAATTATTCATTGCTTCGTTCGGGCTGTTTGTTGCTGCCGGCGGAATATACAACGTAGTGGGATTAAAAGCCCTGGCGCTTTTTGGAAATTACGGTGGGACATAAATTAAAAACTTGCCACAGTGCGCACCTTCATTCGACGTTTTTATGTCCAAATGGAGCGCACTATACTATAACCTTTTTTGGCTGGAGGCAAATTAAAATGTTTACAAATTTGGCCCTGTGTCGAGCAACTGCTCATTGAATATTTAATAAGAGCACAGCTTTAGTCGAAAAATTAATTTCCTCCGAATTTTAAATATTAATTAGGGTAGTGGCTGATTTTCGAACATGCACACATGAGTCTGACGGGGTTTTGGGAAACATAATTAATACTTGAATTAATCCAATGAACTAGTTTACTCCAACTATAAAGACTTTGGTGGTAATTACATGACAAAATTAGTGAATAAACTATGGCATAGTATTGGTTTTCTGGTAAAAGAGTTTTCAGTGTGCTGACAAGGCAATGACAGAGTGGTCTTGAACTTATAAACAGCTATAACTAAGCACTAATATCTTCATATTCTCGGCTTCCAGAAAAGTCTTAATAACTTTTCAAAGCCCTTAAGTAAATTTTCTCATAAGATTAAACAATAAATTCTTCTTGGTAGGATTGGCTACAATGCAATCCAAAATAATAAATAATTGATGAGCTTTAAACTTTAATTCCAAAATGTGAAAAGATTCCAATTAACTTTTTAGGTAAAACTTTTGTTGACTGTTAGATATACACTACATTAATATTTATGAACTATTACGCAGTTCTAGGCAATCCAAACTTTCATATAAATTTGTTATACCTCTTTTTAACTTTGAATTTGTATACTTCCATACTGAAAAGAATCTTTTTGGTAAATTATGCCCCAAGATCAATATTTTTTCTCAATGAATGTCATTGAGGATTCTAGAGTTTTCCTACTTTTGTTCTTTGACAAAAATTTAGTACTGGGCAAACCCTAAAATGAGTCGAATAGCAAAAAAAAAAAACAACCTAGGAAATTAGTTTTATGGAATACGTGGGGAAGACGTGTCCATAGAATTTTTGTTGTATGGTAGGTTGTCATTTTCGATTTTCTCATTACTGTGCACGAAACCCTAACAGGAAACAGATTAAAATTGCTCTTTTTGCAAAAGGCGTGAATCAGTCAAATCTCTATAAGTGGTTTGTATAATATTTCGTATCTATATGATAGAATAATAATAAAAATAATGGCCAAGTGCGAGTCGGACTCGCCCATGGTGGGTTCCGTAGCAGCAAGTAACATAATATAAAAGTTCTTGTAGTTCGTTGTAATTTTGATCGATGTTTTAATAATAGTGTATTTTTTATAAATTAAGTTATTGATAAGTAAACATTATAATTAGGTACCTAAATGATGGAATTTAGTTCTAACTATATGCGAGCCCATATAGGCTTGTTTTTTTATTTGAGTTGATTGAATGAAAGGTAAATTGCGGTTTACGATTTATGACGTATTAAAAAAAAACTATGCACTAGATCTCGTTCAAACCAATTTTCGGTGGAAGTTTGCATGATAATGTACATCATATATTTTTTTTAGTTTTATCATTCTCTTATTTTAGAAGTTCCAGGGGGGGGGGGCACACATTATACCACTTTGGAAGTGTCTCTCGCGCAAACTATTTAGTTTAGAAAAAAATGATATTAGAAACCTCGAAACCATAGATACCCCACACGTATGGGTTTGATGAAAAAAAATTTTTGAGTTTCAGTTCTAAAAATTTATTGTTTTTTTTCTATTTTTGTGTGAAAATCTTAATGCGGTTCACAGAATACATCTACTTACCAAGTTTCAACAGTATAGTTCTTATAGTTTCGGAAAAAAGTGGCTGTGACATACGGACGGACAGACAGACAGACATGACGAATCCATAAGGGTTCCGTTTTTTGCCATTTGGCTACGGAACCCTAAAAACTGCCCAAGAGTGTGTCGTACACGCATCTGAGGAATTCGTAGTCGTATCAAAATAAATATCTAAATAATTATTATTATTTTGATATAAAATTACGAAATCTACGTTGGACTCAATAACATCCCCTTTTAACTTTATGTCATACACACGCAACACATACAAATGTAATAATATTATTTCACCATGAAAACAGATTTTCGAAAGTTAGAAAGCATTTTTGCTTCAGTGTCCGTTATAGTTAGAATTAAGAGCTATTGTATTTATATTTATGAAATTTTCCTGTTTTTTATAAATGCCTTGATAGGGGAGCCATGCATTCACGCAAGCAAAGATATGATAATACAAATCAAATCCTTTCACTAGTAGTAGTCCCTAAACATGTGAATAAAATTTCAATCAAGCTTCAGTCGGTAAAGTCTCGAAATGGTTCAAGTCCTATTTAAGCTATTTTATTCTTGGACTAAAGCCTGGCCTGGATTAAAACTAGCTAAGTTTTGGTTTAAGCTCGATTTTTGTTTGGTTCCAGCCTGGTTCACGTTTAACTCAAGCCAATGTTTTTCCCAAGACTGGCTCGAAACTTGTCCTAAGCCTGGCTCTAGCTTGACCGAACTTGGCGCAAGCGGAAATAAGCGGACTTAACTCACAAGCCTAGTTTATAACCCTTTGTATGAGTACAATATTTCATTGAAATCGGCTGAGATGTTAAGAAGTTATGACAGAACACACAGACACAAACACCTCACAGTTTTATTATTAATAAGGATTTATTAAAAACCCAGTACAAAACAATAAGCAATTACTTGCTTAATGGCTAATATAACTTCATAAATACTACTTTAGGTTTAGAATATTCGCGGCTGAATCACTCCGCATGAATCGGTTCTAATCCTGCCCCTGAGAATGGAGTAAGGAGGAGTTTATGAGATTTATTTTCATTCTTTATTTGCTTATGGGTGTGTGCTGAAAAAAAATTAATGTTATCATTTTAACTGCGCGTTTCATTTTCTCTAGTTCGTTATTAGTTTGGTTAGCAATTTCAAAGGGTGCATTGCTTGACTGCGATTTTAATTGAAACTTTAGTTAACTGAAATATATTTATGTTATAAAACGTTGAATTTAAACAAATTATTTATTAAGGGTAGTTCTTTTAAATTACTATATTCATTCATTTTTACTACTGAGTATGTTTATTTCTTTTTCATCTTAATAAATGAATTAAAGTAGTACATACTCTATGCAAAAAGTGTATTTTAATATTTTATATGAATATTAGAGCATTCTTTTATAGGCTTAGTATTTAGTAGAACCAACCCTCATTTTGTCATGCAACCTTTTTCTCACTTTACACAATTGTTGTGAACATACTTAGAACTTTTCTTTATATTATTTGATTCAATTTACACGGTCTAAAGCTAATTTGAACCTATTGTGGAGGAGAGATATCGGTAATTATTCAGTATAGGTGTCACATCTCCTCTGACCATAACTATATGACTTGAATATACTTTTAATGTAAGCTGGATTTTTTTGACCATTCAAAGCCACAAAACTATCGAAAATATTCATTTATTCTTACTTTTGTGATTTTTACCATAAATCCGCCGTCAAGACAAACAAGGAAAAAAAATGGAATTTCCGATTTTTTACGGCCATAAAACCAGGTGACTGACCAAAATTTCAACGGCAAAAAAAAGTATGAAGGATGCTCCAGCTTACATTAAAAGTAGATATATTTTTAATCGGAATGACTCCAAAAATAAAATTTTTCATGGCCAAGGTCAGGTGTGACACCTATACTGAATAATTACCGAGGTATCTCTCTAACAAAATAAAAATCCTGGTTGGCATCGCTTTTTATTTGAAAAGTTTTCGATTAGTAAAGTAGGCGTTGAAAGAAAATAAAAGTTGAGTTCGATTATACTTTGCTGCAAACAAGATTAAAAGTTCTTTTTGATTGTAAAAAAATAAAATTAATTAAAGATAACCATAGGAATTTTTCGTTCGAATAAATAAATATTAATTATAACTTCGACTAGTGGCCATAAATAAATCCTCACTACAATCACATTGTCACATTGGTGACCCCGACAAGGAACGCACGTAAATATGGAGAAACTATACGCATCTTCAAAGATCAAATCCAACAGTGGGTGGATGAATTAAAAAGAAGAAAAATGCTTGTAGGATCCGAAACATGTTGCTAAGGTTGTTTGATAATCACACATACAGTGGGTCAACGAATTACGATCACTTTGCAATTTTTCACGATTTCGACTTTAATTATTTCGGAAGCTTACAAAAATGAAAAAAAAAATGTTTTTTTTAATGGAAACTAACAAATATATTCTTACTTGAGCAGGTTTAATCAAAAATACATTTTATACTAATATTTAGTAAAGCCCCCCTTTGCTTTTAGAAGTTCCTTAATTCTATTTGACATACTTTTCATATTTTTAATCACAGAGTTCTTAAAATCTAAGTTGTTATCCCATACATCTTGAATGTTTTCTTTTAAAATATTAATATTAGTGTTCTGCCGTTGATACACTCAGGTTTTCAGATGTGCCCAACAATTTTCAATGGGATTCATGTCCGGTGAATTGCCTGGCCAAGGTAAAATCATGATTTCCTCCTCGGCAAAGAAATTTCTGATGGATGCTGCTGTATGGCAAGGTGCTCCGTCTTGCATGAATGTGTATTCCGATCTTCCAAGTGGTAAGGAGTCCATAAATGGTAAAAGCTCAGCCCGTAAAATGGTTTTGTATTGGTCTTGACGCAGATTCCCTTCTACAAAACGCAATGGTCCTGGTCCCTCTGATGTTATGCAACCCCATATCATCACTGAGGGGGGATGTTTCACCCTTGTTACCACGCAGGCTTGATTGTATTTCTCTTGCGGTCGTCTCCTGACAAATTGTGTTGATTCCGTCAACGCCTCTAAACGACACTCGTCGCTAAAGATAACCTGTATAAATTTAAAAAAATTGTAATACCAAAAAGTCGAATATTAAGCGATCTGTTAGTAGCAACCAATGTTATTTTTTAATTTACCTTATCCCAATCGCTTTCCGTGTAGTTCTTATGAAGCTTCGCCCAAATTAACCGTTTTTTTTTCATCGCTTCGGTTATTCGTGGTCTTTTAGCGGGACGCCTACATTTTATGTTGGCTTCGTAAAGTCTTCTTCGTACTGTAACTGCAGATAAATTAATGCCTTCTTCTCGTATTTTTGCATTTAGTGCTCTAATGGGTGCGTTACGATGTTGCAGAGCGGTACTAATAATTTGTCTGTCCATACGGGGTGTTGTCTTCCGTTTTCCACGGCAGTTTTTGCGTCTATTTGTACGTGGAGATAGCCCTAATTCCAAATTTTTGGCAATTTTCGCAACTGTTCCGTAAGAAACGCACTCTCTTCGGGCAATTTCGCGATAGGAATAAATTTGTTGTTTCAAAAGCGTTGAAATTGCAACTTTTTTTAATTCACTAATGTCTTTTGCACGTCCCATTATTAAGACTTTTCAAAAAAATTTTAATTTCGACTTTAAGATGGCGAGCGCGTACTTTAACCACTTTAAATATTTTTTTTCTCAACAGAACTTCACTTGCACTTATCCACGAACAATCTCAGAATAGAATTGTTTTGAAAACCTCCGTGTATTTATATCTAATTTAAGTAGGAGGTACTTCTACCTAAGAAAGTAGTTTAGGTGGGATGAGCATTACCTCTACTTTCTTCGAAATTAAGGGTTTCTACCTGTTGAGAGGTCATTAAAGGACATGTCGGTTACCTGCAGAAGTTTCCCGAAACCCATTCCGGCGAAGTTGACAACTAATTATACTTTAATAGCATCATAAAACAATTAGTTTTAAAATTTTCTAGAAAATAAGTAAGTGATCGTAATTCGTAATTCTGCCACATCAGTTATCTGTGGAGGAAAGGTGTTTCTCTAAAAAAATTAAAAATCCTGGTTAGCATCGCCTTTTATTTTCAAAAGTTTTCGATTAAAGGTAGGCGTTAGAAGAAATTAAAAGTTAAATTTCGATTATACTTTGCTGCAAACAAGTTTAAAAGGCCTTTTTTATTGTAAAAAATAAAATTAATTAATGATAAATATAACAATCTTTTTTTGAAATAAAAGAATCGAGGAGAAGGAAATAAAGATGAATTATAACTCGAACTAGTGGCCATAAATAAATCCTCACTACAATCACCAGGCCACACTATCCTATTATTTTACATGTATGCGGAATCTCGTTTTACACGGTTTCGATTAACACGATTTTTCTTGGAACGAATCTACCGTCTAAATTGAGAAATGCGTTTAGTTATATCATTGCTTCTTACACCTGATTTTTTCTACTGGGAAACGATAAACTTATTTACTTATTTGAATGGTTACGTAAAAACCTTGTCTACCTGTGTGTACTTGTAATTTTATCATATACAGAACATACTTACTAAGCATGGGAGAGAATTCGGGAATGATTCGACAAAATTAACAATTATAATTGATTGAGTGTTGCACCTAATCGATGATAATCAAAATATGTTGGGTAATTGTAATTAATTAATTGTAATTTGTCTTCAGGACTGCTGTTGCGAATACTAAAATGACCCTCACAAATTCTTGCAAACGAATCTATAATATAAAGACGAACATGACAAAATTATAAGGGTTTCTTAAAAAAATATATACTTACTTAGAGTTTTCTTCAAGAATTATTAAAAAAAAAATCGTATCACCCCATTTCATTTTTTAACGATTAGTTAGTTATACAGGAAAAAAGTTTTTGATTCTTAATCGAATGAAAAAGTGTAACTTAATTAAGTAACGTTAACTTCAATATCAAATACATATTTAATTTGGACGATTACGGCGTGTTATTCAATTAATTGTAAATTATGCTCATAGAAAGGGACAGACCTGTGATTATTAGATCTCGTACATATTTAAACTAACGTCCGTTTTCGGGTTCTACACCTAACAACTTTATACAACTACACCTTTCGACGCAATCGTCCAGTTCATTTTAGAGATATTCAACTTAGGAGACTTAGGGCAGACAGACACGTGCATGTTTGCATAAGTATTCGACCTATATCGACTATCCTTTCGGTCCGGAACCCTAAAAAATTAATGAAAGTCCAACCTTCGGAATAGTTTACCTGTGTCGAAGCGACGGCGAGGGGTTGCTGTTACAATTTTGGTACGGAACCCTAAAAACCGAAGGGTATGGAATTTTTCTGGAAGAAAAAAAAATAATAATACGGTGGCATAACTACGTCACATAGGAAGCAATATTTGTTGCCAAAATCAAATTATTTACTTTGGACGCTCCTTCCTACTGTGCGCCTTTGTCTTCCAATTTCGGCAGGGAACATATAAAACTCCAGGCGATATGAAGGGCTCTTGCGGGCTTCAGGACACATATTGACAGGGAACATGCGAACGGGCCGTAATGTCTGCCAAAGCAACTTGTTAAGTATTCATAAATAATCCGGCAGCATAACATCCAAATGGGAGAATTTCATCAAAAAATTAAATGTTTCCAGGGAAATTCGACATAATTGATTTTCCCCACTCGGGAAAAATACTTTCAAGGACTAAGGCATTGCCTCACTCGTTCAGCCTCGCTTGTGGAACGCGCACCCTCAAGGTAGAAACTTTTTTCCTCATTTTATTATTTTTAATTTTTTCCATTTTCTTCGCCGTCCAGGACCTTTAGTCCTTCCTCGGATTCGGGCGGTCTATAAAATACGAAATGTTGCAATCGTTTATGGGAGATGAGTCGTACAACCTCGGTGACATTTTCTTCCTGCGGGAAGGTCTGGAGCCAGCGCTGGTGGCCCATGATAAAATTAAACTTGCCCGAACGCTCAAACGTTTAATTATGTCAGACCTGTCAGGATATCCAGCGGAGTGATTTGCGGGCATTTAAGCTGGAGGGCTAATTAAATTTTTATTAATTTAAAGCCCTCGCGCCATCAGCTGCACGATGAGCTGCCGGGCTATGGCTTCGTATGAGTCTCGCCTTTATTTTTGCTCTTCGAGAGCACCACAGGATTGGAGACTTTGCGGAGCCCGACCTGGACGAAGAATACTGCAATACTCTCAGGATCAACCATCAAACGGTTAATTAAGCTGAAAATCGCTTTTGTTATGAAAAATATTTTACAGCCACACTTCATTGCTCCCATTTTCAAATCTGAACTCCTTACAGTGCTTAAGGACTCAGGGGATAAAAGGTTTTGGCTGCTTCGAAAATTTTTATAAATTTATAGGAAAATGTGTTTTCAGAATAATATCAAAAAGAGTGTTTATTTCAACTTTACCTTTTCCCAATCATCTGTAGTCCATGTCAAATGTTTATTCGCCCATGTTTTTCTTTGCTGAATCATTTTAGTATTCAGCTTCTGTTTTATGCGTGGCCGTTTTGCACATAGCCCAGATTGAAAAAGTCGACGTCTCACTGTCCGCTCTGATATTTCTGCACCAATATCACGCATAGTAACCTTTAGAGACTTACTGAATAGGGTTCGGTCGTCTACAGCTTTCCGCTGCAAATATCGTTCCTGGCTGCCTGCTGAATTCCGGCATTTTTATTTTCTTTTAGAGCTTGTTGACAACTTGGCAGTTCTATTTTTTGCGAACTTGCTAACAAGATCGACTGACTCCGATTTTCTGAGCTATTTGTCCATGAGACTATTGTCCTTCTTCCAAAAACGCCGAAATTTTCGCTTTAGCCACTGCACTGATATCCTTTATATATATATAAAATATTATAAAATTAAGAAAAACATCTATCACGTTCGAAGTCACAAATTAGGTTGGTTAGATACTAATCCTTAAATACTCTACAGGAACCATAAAATTAAAGCATTTTGTAACTGAAACTATTTAGCAAAACAATAAAAACTCTAAACTGTTACTTTCCTGAAAAGGCCATTCAGGTAATAATTGCTTCCGGGAAGGGATATTTGCAAGAATATGACATTTTCATTGCATTACTTCTTTCGTAACTCAGGTAATCTTTGCAAACCACACGCCAATTTAGAAAAAGGATGTAATTGTGGGTTTGTAAACTAAATTGAAAAATGTTTTTAAGAGATGACAATAATTTGGCCACTTCTGTATGTATGTCCACCAGTAATAGCCCACCCAGCAAAGCAAACGACTTATAAATGAATCGAAACAGAATAGTTTGCTAAATATATAAATATTCGAAAACGAATAAGCTGTTGGACTATTTGGAATTTCGTTAGTGAATAGTTTTAAACGTTTCTTTACTAAATCGTGAAATTCCAGGGAAAATCAAAATAAATTTTCCTTATTTTCTCGCGAAAACTAAATCGTAAATAAATAAATTACTTACGGACGAAAATTTAACTCACTTAACCAATTCGAGACGACATTTTTTTAAGACCATCCCCAGGAGCGAAGCAATTTTTTGTTGTTTACATTAATTATATTGTGTTCTCGACGGTCCTGGCTGTGGGCTACTCAATTTAAGGTCTAACTTAAAACCACTAAAAGTTTAAGCTTTACGCACCTTTATCCTCTAATTTTTTTCAAAACGATCTTATCTCCAGCACTGTTCTTTTACTTATAACCGACAATTGAAGTTCAGTTTCATACCACACACGGTGCGCTGCTCGTCTCGAAAGGGTTTTAGTTTTCGGGAGTACATAAGAAAAATTCGCTTTTCTCGAAAGTTTCACGACTTATTAAAGAATCGATGGAAGGATTCACTTACCAAATAGTCAGACAGCTGATTAATTCTGTACTTTTTCGATGTTTTTAAAACGTGAAATTTTTTCGATTCAATTAGTGAAAATAAGATATGTATGTTAAATTTATATTACTTTATATTTAACTTTTTTACATTCGATACTTAACGTTTTCGGTCCTACCATTGCCTGTAGTCGGCATCCACGAAACATTCTCCGGGTACGAACGACGCCTAAAGTTGGCAGTCGCGGAAAGCTCTGTTGGTACGATCGCCAGCGCTACTCGTAATTGAGCGCGAAAGTGAAAGCTTTCCATGGATGCCGCCGACCAAGGGCTCGAGCTTTCTATGAATGCTCGTTATAAGTGGTGCAGTTTGGAATGCTGTGTTTGCAGCAAAATATATTATATTTTCGGGGTCTTCACTACCGGGCAGTTTAACCACTCTCGTGGAAAGCTTTCTTGTACAGGAAATGTATCACCGCGGCCAACTGTGCTGTACCGAAAGGGTTAAACTATACTATATTCTACAGATAGTAAGACTGACCTTCTTTGAAGCTAAAACTTCATTTTCGAGAAATAATTTTCCACATATTTATAAACCGCTAGTCATATTGCGTAAAAAGTGAATAATTCTTCCATCCGTAATTTTTCTCCCCACAATTATTTTGCTATCCTTCTTTAAAACGTTCGTTTTTATTCAAAACTAGCTGGGTTACCTGGTTTCACCCGGCGTTGGGTAAATACTTACTAATTAAACACTTCTCAAATGTTCTAGTTTGTTACATCCTAGAACTTGTTTCAACCCGAAAACCCCTTTATGAATCCGCCATCTTGAATTTCCAAATCTTAATAATATTCAAAATTTTTAGCTTTAAAATAATCATTGTACCAATTTTCATTAAAATCCGTTGAAATCGAGAAGTTTTGGTCGCCATATTGGATCCGCCATCTTGAATTTGAAAATTTTGCTCATATTCGAAATTAGTGGCTTCAGAACAATCATTTTACTAATTTTCATTAAAATCTGTTGAAATCAAGAAATTTGGTCTCATATTGGACTTACAAATTTTGATAATATTCGAAATTTGTAGCCTCAGAATAATCATTCTACCAATTTTCATTTAAATCTATCGAAATCGAGACATTCTGGAAGCCATGTTGGGTCCGCCATCTTGCATTTGGAAATTTTGATAATATTTAAAATCAGTGGTCTCAGAATAATCACTGTACTAATTTCCAATACAATCCGTTGAAATCGAGACATTTTGGTCGCCATCTTGGATTTGATAATTTTGATAAAATTCGAAATTAGTGGCTCCGGAATAATCATTGTACTAATTTCAATTAAAATCTATTGAAATCAAGACATTTTGGTCGTCATGTTAAATCCGCCATCTTGGATTTAGAAATTTTCATAATATTCAAAATAAGTGGCCTCAGAATAATTGTTGTACTAATTTTCATTAAAATCCATTGAGAAATTTTGGTCGCCATCTTGGGTTTGGAAATTTTGATAATATTCTAAATTTGTGGCCTCAGAACAATCATTGTACCAATTTTCAATAAAATCCGTTGAAATCGAGAATTCTTTGCCGCCATATTGGGTCCGCCATTTTGGATTTGTAAATTTAAGATGGCGGCAGCGGCGGTCGGTATTTTCCAGCGCCATGGTGATATGTTATCGCTACGCGAATTGGAGCCTGCCTGCAGCTGTGGCCCTGTTTGTAGTAGTGTAGGTAGTAGGAATGTTTCTCGGAACGTTAGTGGTGTACAGGATGATTACGTTTTGTGACAATTATTATTTTATTTTTTGTATGAAAAATAAAATGTCCTCTGATAATGTTGATTTTTCACTCAAAGCGTTTATTAGGACGTATACATACCCCTCTCAAAATATCCGTATCTAATAATGTTACACCTTATATATAGGGATGGCCGTCAGTCGTTAGGCACACAGGGGGAATAACACATGTACACAGGGGGAATAACACGTGATGTAGTAGTAGGGTACGTGCCGTATCTGTGTACATGTGCCGTAACTGTGTGCACTGCGGAAGTGCGACCATATCCTCCACGCGGGGGCGGCTGGAAGCAGGCTCCCAGTTAGGTTATGTCTCTGCTGGGAGTGCTGACTAATCGTGGTCGGGCGGAGAGAAGGAGACTCTCTTATAAAAAGTACCCCCCCTAACCCAGGGTGTAATGCGATCCGTGCCCATTGGGTCGTTTGCAGCCAGGGGGTTACATCGGGCTGTATTCGTACGGAGCCTTCCTGATACCTGTCCACCTCAGGTCGTATTCTGGACTTCCCATGTAAGGGGCGCTGCATGGGTGACTTCCTTTCCCCTTTTTCTAGCCAAGACCATGAGTAGCGCCTCGTCGCGAAAGTGGTCGTACGAAACAGTTGTACTTCATGAACCCAACACCAGCCTCGGATAAAACCGAGACCAAGTCTAAGACTTCTCTTGCGTCTGCTCGAACAGAGCAGCGCACGGCCGTCAAGGCCAAGGCACCCGTGAAGGGAGCCGCACGACCCTCAACGTCGGCGGGCACCGCCCGCACCAATGCTCCAGCTCCATCGGTCAGCACTGGTGCTGATAATTCCAAGTCAGCACCTAGTGCAACCCCTGCTTCGAGGCCGCAGGCTGCAGAATCCGGCGCTAAGCAAGGATGCAGTACTGTGGGTCCTCCATCGCCCGCCAAGATTGCGCAAGGTAACGTGTCATCGGCTTCTAAGCCTGGACCGAGCGGTGCTGCTGCGCCTCTTAGGGCACTCAAGCCCAAACCCACCCAACCCACGCGGCGCGATAGCCCCTCTGCGGCGACCTACCGAGAAAAGCGAGCGGCCTTTAGGGTCCTAGATAGGCTTAGCGCTATCTCGGAAACGGAGCTTTCGGAGAAGGAGAAATCTTCTCTGAATTGGGCCAGGAGCGTGGTTGCCCAGCACAGGGCAAAGCAGCAGGACCCTGCTCCTAAACGGCAGCGCTCGCAAGACGAGCAGGAGACATCTGCCTCTAAGAGGCCAAAAGCTGGCCCCCCTAGGCCCCCCCCTCAGCTCACCAGGCCCTTCAGCGAAGCTGCGAAGGATCACCTCATTTGGGCGATAGTTGATTTCGGCAACCAGGATGGCACCATTTCAGTGGATAACTGGAAGACGGTGGAGATGGAGCTGCTGAAAGTATATGAGGATATCCTCGAAAGGAACCCTGGACCCCCTCCGTTCTGTCGAGATGCTGGCTGGTACCAGGGCCGCATTAAACTCATAGCTTGTGCAGATCAGCGTTCGGCCGATCTCTACAAGCTAGCGGTATCCTCCGTAGGGGAGGTTTGGCCGGGTGCTAGGCTAGAGGCAGTTAAAAAGGAGCAGATTCCTAATAGGCCTAGGTCTAGGGCGTGGATTCCTGCAGAGCCATCAAGCCCTGCAGGAATTTTGAAGCTGATCAGGATGAGCAACACCAATCTCCCCACCCATGATTGGAAGGTTGCCCAGGTCAGCGAGGCTAGCGGCAAGCGAAGACAAGCGGTGATAATACTCAACGAGGAGTCACTTGCCCCGCTTAAGGAATCCAATGGCGTCATCAGCTACGGCTTCGGCTCGATTACCCTGACGGTCTATCGTAAGGATCTGAAGGGTAACAAGGCGGAGATCCCCACCGAGGCCAAGACAGTAGCTGAGGAGGGCGCTGTGGATATCCCCACCTCCGTGGCTCCAGACGTGCCACCGCCACCGGCCCCACTTATAGACGAGGACAGCATCCAATCAACATCAGGATTGCTTGGGGACCTGTACCTCCATCAGGAAGAGGAGGAGATGCCTGAGGAGGGTGAAGAAGACGACCTGCTTTTCGACGCGGAAGACGCGGATATGACGGTCGTCGAGGTGGCTAAACCTAGCAGCAGCCATGGTGGGAGTGGTGCAGATTAATCTACACCACTCCAAGGCGGCGTCGGCTGCGCTGCTTCTGCGTCTCTCTCAGAAAGGGGAAGACGTCGTCCTAGTCCAGGAACCATGGGTCGTTGGGGACCGGGTTTGTGGACTTAACCTAGCCGGGTATAAGGCTTTTTATATAAAGGGTACAGGTAAACCAAGATCATGTATTCTGATAAATAACAACTTTAGTGCATTCATCCTCACTAACAATAGTGATAAGGACAACGTAGTGGTCATGCTGGAGTCCCAAACCAGGCCCATATGGCTGATTTCCAGCTATATGGCTCATGACCACGAGGAACCCCCCCCGCATCAACTCCTACGCAAAACGATAAAGGAAGCTAATGAGCGGAGGATAACAGCGATTGTCGGCGCGGATGCAAACGCTCATCATACGATCTGGGGAAGTACGGACGTAAACGAAAGGGGTGAGTCTTTATTAGAATTTATTATTGGCGCTAACCTCTGGATTTGTAATGTGGGAAACGAGCCCACATTTATGAATGCGGTGAGGCGAGAGGTTCTCGACATCACTCTCGTCACTGGGCGGGATGCCCATGCTATTAGAAGCTGGAGAGTATCCGGCGACCCTTCTATTTCCGATCACCGGTATATCGAGTTTGAGCTTGATATACAGAAACCGGTATGTACACCCTTCAGGAATAGAAGGAAAACCAACTGGGACGCATATAGGAAAACCCTAGAGCGTGCGCTCTCTGGTGGGGAGCCTCCCATGCTCCACTCCAGGGAGGAGGTGGACAAGGTGGTGGAAACCCTCACCAAGGCGTGTAACAAGGCAACGCGGACTTCGTGTCCCATCAGGAGGCCCAGGGGGAAACCTAAACCTCCATGGTGGTCAACGGAGATCATGACCGCAAGGAAAGAATGCCGCAAGATGTTCAATAAGGCTAAGCGTACTGATGATTGGTCATCATATAAGGAAAGCCTTAGGAACTTCAAAAAACTAGTCCTGGGAGAACTTCTGCAGTAGGGTGGAGGAAGTATCAGAGACTAGCCGTCTACGTAGGGTCCTTTCGACGACCCCGAGTACCCCTAGTCTCCTGTTAAAAGATAACGGGGAATGGACCTCCTCGTGTTTGGAAACGTTGGAGCTGCTAACCGAGACTCACTTTCCCGGTTGCTCCTCAGAGCAAACGGCTGAGTCGGTAGTCGCTACCGTCCCCAACGAACTCGCCCGGAAAATCCTTAGTAGGAGCAAATTGGAATGGGCTATAAAGAGCTTCAAGCCTTTTAAATCCCCAGGCTTGGACGACATCATACCAGCTGAGCTTCAGGAAGCCTCAGAGATAATTATTCCTTGGCTGTTGGCAATATACAGTGCCTGTCTTAACCTGGTCTATATTCCCAAGACCTGGACTGAAGTCAAGGTTGTCTACATTCCCAAGGGGGGGAAGGTCTCGCACTGCAGGTCCAAAGACTTCAGGCCCATTAGTCTTTCTTCCTTTCTTCTTAAAACGCTGGAAAGACTAATCGATATATATATAAGAGGGTATATAAATCCGTCTAGATTATCACCCTCGCAACACGCGTACACCAAGGGCAAATCTACCGAAACGGCCCTGCACACCCTGGTTGACCACATTGAGAGGGCCATGTTGTACAAGGAGTACACACTGGCGGCCTTCTTGGACATCGAGGGAGCATTTAATAATGTCAGACCTGAGGCGGTTGCGGGAGCCATGAGGGGTCTTGATCTGGATGAATCGATTATTGGGTTGATCAATCAGATGTTGTGTGGCAGGATTGTCAGCTCAGTTCTCGGGGCATCTTCCATCAGGAGACATGTGTACAGGGGCACCCCCCAAGGAGGGGTCCTGTCGCCGCTTCTGTGGAACCTGACCCTGAACGATCTCCTCCTAGATCTTGACCGCTCGGGCTGCTGCGTGGTTGCGTATGCGGACGACATTGTCATTGCAGTATCAGGCAAATACCTGAATACGCTGTCGGAGGTGTTACAGCAAGCCCTAAATAAGCTCACAGCGTGGAGTGTAAATAGTGGCTTGTGCATTAACCCGAGCAAAACGGAACTTGTACTATTTTCCAGGAAGTACAAGATTCCCTCTTTTAACACACCACTCCTTGGCGGAGTGAGGTTGGTACTCACGGACCAGGTAAAATACCTTGGTCTCGTTATTGACAGGAAGCTGAATTGGAAAGCCAATATTGCTGAAAGAGTACGCAAGGCTACAATAGCCTTGTATTCATGCAAAAACGCAATCGGCAAAAGATGGGGCCTAGAACCACGCATCGTCCACTGGCTCTTCGTGACAGTAATCAGACCGATACTGGTATACGGGGTGTTAGTGTGGTGGCCCGCCCTGGAGAAGAAATGCCACCAGAATGCGCTGGACAAGATCCAAAGAATGGCTTCTGTCTTGATCACGGGTGCTCTTAGGACAACTCCCACCAAAGCCCTAAATGTCATCCTACATCTTCTTCCAATGGAACTCTTTGGCAAGCAAACTGCAGCCTCCACTGCCGCTAGGCTCAATTCTGTGCATCCCTGGGCACGCATGGATTATGGACATTCAAAAATCCTCAGCACTTGTACCCAGGGCTTGGACTATACTATTCCAAACCCCTGTTTCGAGATTAAATTCGACTCGCTCATCCCAGCGAGACATGAGTGGGGGGAAGAGCTCCTTAGCAAAGCAAACTCGGTTAAGATATTCACCGATGGCTCAAAGTTGAAGGGCAGAGTTGGAGGTGGAATATACTCGGAGCAACTAAGCCTCGAAACGTCATTTCGGCTGCCAGACCACTGCAGTGTAATTCAGGCGGAGGTCATGGCTATCATGGAAGCCCTCTTATGGCTGCAGGAGAATATATCTTCTTCCGGGGGTATTTCTATCTTTACTGACAGCCAAGCTGCAATTAAATCACTTACAGGTGTGTATACGACATCAAAGGTGGTTGCGGACTGCCGCTCTCTGCTTAATAAAGTAGCGGAGGGGGTTAACATTAGCATAATCTGGGTACCAGGGCATAGTGATGTCCCGGGCAATATAAGAGCGGATGAGCTAGCCAGGCAGGGTACACACTTCCAGAAAAGGACATCATTCGGCGGATAGGGACACCGCTCGCCTCCCATAAAGCAGAGATTGTACGATCATACTTAAGGATCGCCGATAATAGGTGGAGGAACGAGAACACTTGCGTGACCACCAGGCAGATCTGGCCAACATTTGACCGTAATAGGTCTAAGAATCTAATTACTCTCAGGAGGGAGGCCATTAGTAGCGTCGTAGCGGTAATTACGGGGCATTGCCTCGTAGGCAAACATGCCAATAGACTAGGCGTTACCTCCAACGACTTCTGCAGAAGTTGTCACAATGAGGAGGAGGAGGAAAATATAACCCATCTCCTGTGCCAATGCCCAGCACTAGCAATGTGCAGAAACCAACATCTGGGCGCTTATTTCTTTGATGATTTGTCGGATCTGAGTTCAAAGAACATCAGAGACATTGAACACTTCATCAAAGGCACGAAGTGGTTCAAAGGTTAGCTAGTTTTTATGGGAAAAGCCCCCGTGGGGTATCACAATGGGCCCTTGTGGCCTAAGTGCGCCGCCAGGCAGCCACGGCAACCTAACCTAACCTAACCTATATATAGGGATATTGTAACAGTGAAAACATTTTTTATCAGAAATGACATTAAAAAATAATGGAAAAGTGCTGGTATAGGTAAAAAAACCAAGTTAATAATGCAATTAATGTGGTAAACTCTCACCGAATCACTTTCCAATTTGAATTTTTTGAACCGATAAGCTCGAAAACACTGAGCGCCGTTGAGAAAAATACTAATTAGAAGGTAAGGTTTCCAACCCAAAATTTGGGAATTTGATGAAACTTTGCAGAAGATTTCTAATAAAGTATTTTCAAAACATTTTCAATTTACGTTCTTCGGTGATAAAAGTCGACAAATATCGATTTTTTAATAATCCCAAGTTGATTATGTTCCTCTTGAATATGGGAGTCAAGTTTGGTCTCCATATTATCAAGTGCACATCCATAACATTGAATCTGTTCAACGTAAATTTGTTAGATTTGCACTAAAGGATTTACCTTGGGACAACCCGCTTATACCTCCCCCTTATAATGACCGGCTTATGCTGCTTAATATGCACTCTTTAGAAAAACGTTGGGAAGTCGCTGATGTTATTTTTATACACCAGCTATTAGTTGGCAAAATTGATTCTAGTAGCTTTAGCTGATAAGTTCCAGTTCAGAGTGAGTGATTATAATCTAAGACAATTACCTTTAGTAGAAACAAAACTTGCGCTCACTAGTCATGTCTTCTTGATTTAACTGGTGGTAATAGTTTATTGTATGTTAAGGTAATTTTAACTTGGCATGATTCTGTTTTCGACTGGCTCGATAACTATTTAATAATGCTGTACTTTGATTTTACCGCTTTCTGTTTTAATTTAATTGCTTTTTGTATTCTGCATGCTGTATGTGATTACTAACAGAACCAGATGATGATGTGGTGGCATACACTTGTAGCCTTGCTACTCGGATTGATATTGCTGAAGGAAAATCTGAACCATGTATGCCGAAAGCTACGAAAGCTGGTATTTTGGGATTCTGGATCCAAGATTATGTAGATGTAGATTGATGTCACTGTCCGAAGACACTCTTAGGCCATTATAGGCCCATTGTGATACCACTTTTTATAACCAGGATTCCTGGTGGGAATTGAACCCACAGCATCTAGCTGATCGAGAGATTATTGAACTTTTTCGTTAGCGAATTCGTAATCTACGCAAAAAATCTTGAAGAAAGGAAGCATTATCGGTAACAGAAAAACATATAAAATTTATTGCCCCAATGTACTATGTATCGCACTATCCCATCTAGATCTCGTTTTGTTTGGTATTTCTGTTAATACTTATTATTAGGATTGAAGCTATTTTAGGTAACTTTCGAGTTACACTTAATTAATCAAATCAGTGTTTTAATGGTACCATAGTACAATTACCTAACCACAAAATATCAATATTTGATCAGCGCCATTTCGGAACATTTGGTTAAATTAAAGACTGATTGCCTGCTGCTTCTGAAATGTGAAACAAACAGAAAATTTTAATAAACATGAATTCAGCCGCTAATTACAGACTGTATCGCCCTTCGTGTGCCGGTCGGGAGTAAATCAAAAAGGACCTCTTCTACCCTGCGCACCTATCTGATCAGAGCACACTGTATTCTATGGTTTTCTATTCCATAGAGGAGGGGGCATGCCGGCGGGCAGCGGGGCAGAGTCCTTCTGTCTAAGCAACTCTAAATCAAGCCTATTCAAAATCGATGTTTGTTGTTGGCGGGAGACCGGGGCGACGGTAAGGCACGACAGCCATGCTACGACCTAGTGAATGAAATATTCACGGCGAAATTAGGTGAAAGTGTCGCGAAAAGTTCAATGCCGCAATTGTAGTTACGGTGGTGGTGCGGCCTAAATTATGTAAGCGTCAAGTCACATAAACAATTCACGAGAAGGGCGTTAATGACAAATCAATATTACTCAGCTGGTGCGAATCAAGGGTACAAAAATATGCCAAGGAGCATTTGAATGGGACCTTCTTAAACAGCATCCAATTGCCTTTCTTTATGCAGAGGAGTCCCTAGAACCAGGGAAGCTTCTGAGGAAAATGTTGTCGTCCTCCTCCGCCGCCAGTGTGATGCCTCTAAACAGATTAGATAAGTTCAGAAGTGGCTGCGCGTTATGCCGGACCCGGACTCCGGCATGGAGACAGATTATCCGGACACGTAGTCACAATTAACTCGGTGCTGTGGGTGCAGGCGGGCACACCTTAAGTATCGATTTATTATTTAAAATAGCACTGAGCTTGAACTTTAGCAGTTATACTTGAGAAGATAACGCAACCCTTCCATTGTTTCCAGCCCGGGATTTATGTAACGACCGACGTTATATAAAAGGACAGAGCTCGGTTGGCGCAAAGTTTGTGCTCTTCTGTAAATCACTTTGAGACAGCATTTTTGAATGGGAGTAGTCTCTGAAAATTAATTTGCTTGAGGGGCTTAGTTTCAGGAGGTGTGAGTTGGCAGAGGGAGAGTAAACCATGGTTAGTTGTGAAGCTCGAATGATATCCATAAAATCGTTTAAAACAATATGAACCATCTTTAAAAATCCAGATGCCCTAAAAATTATGTAATACACCTAACTCTCTTAAGATTTTACACGATAGAATACTTTCCTCGAAAAACCGTGCAGAACAAAACAGGATTCCTATAGTAAAAATCGTCTTAAATAAAATGAAAATTATATTTTGAAATATACAAAAATGCATTTATTTATTTCGATTTCATTAATAAACTGATGTTGTGTTGTTTTGATACGGAAAGAAAAATATGAATTTTTACAAATCTGACTTACAATTGAACCTATTACGTCAATGTAAGGTACGTTCAATAGTTACTTTCAACATATTGTTTTTCACCAGTGAAGGTACGTAACATTGACGTAATAGGTTCGGTCAGTCTATAATTTGTATGATGAAGAGGCCAACGCTAGAAATTATAGTGTCTTGTCAGGCGAGTCGGAACAGAGATGTTAACGAGAGCGAGTAGTAAAAGGGGAGTTGAAGTTTCCTGATACACAATCAAAGGCAATTCTAAGATAGTAGAATTATTGCCGCGTTGCTCAAGATATTATAAAGAAATTAATTTGACAACGTCCACATAATGAAGCAGAATTAATGGGTCGCACCAAGGAAGGTTTTGAAGAGTGTATCTAAGAAATCTTCGTTGCATTGTTTCAATATAGGAAAACACATAAAAATGCATTTGTCTATATTTAACGGCAAGCGGTTAAGCACTCACCAGTTTTGAAAAGCATCCGTGTCAAAATTTAAAAGAATGCAATCTTGCTCGCTAGATATAACTCGAAAGATCTTGGCGTCATCAGCATAACAGAGAATCTTAATGAATATGATGAACAAAAGAGGACCCAGATGAGTACCCTGAGGTAAGCCCGAGTTATTAAATACTTCCCTGGACAGAACTTCTCGAAATAGGATACGCTACGATAACTGGGCATGGGCGGAATAAAAGGATTTCAAGATTTCATAACGAAAGTCGGAAAATTAGTTCACTGTTCTTTTTTCAAATTATTTATTAAAAATCCATAACTCCACAACCACTAATTAAATTTATTATTGCTGTTTTAAATATAAAATGTTATTTTTATACATACGTACACTAAAAAAATACTGGCCCCCTCTTTCAATTATTTTCTAATAATTGGTGCAACTTTTCGAAATTATTAGATTCAACCATTCTTTGGGCAAACACAAAATGCAATTGAATAAGGTGCAATTCGGACATTTTTAGGTTGATTGAAGGTCAAAATTCAGTTGAATCTGCATGCTCCTGTAAAAGTATCCTTGAAACTTCGATAAATAGATAGAGTTTTCCTTACATTTTCACATGGAACTGCACGATTCAGCAGAGCACTGCAGCAGAGTAAAATTTGTACAAAAATGTAGAACATGTTAGTATGAATACTATTTCAAATAAATCACGCACTATACACACTATATACCCATAATTTATTTATGCATCTATTTCCCAAGAAATCTTCTATTTTCAATAAAACCTTTATTTTCAGCTGCATTTAAAGAAATCACTGTATTACACAAACTCTTACCTTTTAAAAAGTGTTCGAAACACACCTCGTGCACATACACAGACACATTGAAACGCATCTTTATCATGATACTTATAGAGGGTCAACGTTATATATAAATCGTTAACAACTTAAAGATTTATAATAGTCTATCTTCGATCTACAAATGAGGATAGATGCAATAAAAAAAAAAAAAAATAACAGGTATTTTTTCAACATTAATTTAAATTCAAATATACATTTTTTACTAATTTTTAATTTTTCTTCGCGTTTGAAACAGCCTTTCTCCTGTGGGGAAATTTTAGAAATTTCATACAATCATTTAAAAAAAGAAAAAAGAATTGTACTAATCTACGATATGCTTAAAAATGAAGAATTTTCGTTTGAATAAAATCATAAGAAAATCGCACAAAATTTCCTCTTTATCAATTTCTCCATATACCAATTTGTTAAAAGTCCGCCCCCCACAATAGATAAACTCTAACTCCGTCCATGTAGATGGGACAAGTAAAAGCAAAGCACTAAGCAAAACCATGTGATAAAAAGAGAGGGAAATCCAAGAAGGTTTTGTTGTTTATGGAGTAGAATTCGGTAATTGATTCTGTCAAACGCTTTGCTGAAATCTGTAAAAATGCCATCAATCTGTTTACCATTTTCAATATTTGAAATAAAGAAATTAGAAAATTCCAGAACACTGGTTGTGGTAGATTTCCCTTTGCGAAAACGATGCTGACAATAAAAGGTGTCACCAATCAATGACTCATAGAGTAGCGATAGGAAAATAATTCGAAATATTTCCCTTTGAGCTTTTTTTGTATTATCGTCAACATTCCCCAAGATTTCGGAAAGACACAACAGGAAACAGACAGATTGAATAAATAGCATAAAATAGGGAAAACAGGCACGATACAAGGTTTAATGAAAAAGCTAGAAATGCCATCAAGTCCGTTAAAAGAACTATCAGCTTAGCATGTTTATACATATAATGGATATCCCTAGCAAGGTAAATAAAATCAGTCCTTTTGATGGCAGTTACTCATGCTAATCCAATTCGGTAATAAGAATATATGTGTTGTTTCAAACGTTTAATTTACATGATTATTTTGTTGTATCTTTGTATTATTACGTCAAATTTGATATTCCGATATGTCATTTAATTTGAAAATAGTTTCATTTAATCCGAAAATCCCAGGTAGGAAAAGGATACGAAAATTGATTTACAAAAATCCTTTTACAGAATATCATGATAATTCGAATTTTTAAGAAATTATGTAAATGCAAGTAGCCTTCGTCTTATTTCGCGTCTGAGGTCTATGGTAGCCAGTCTCTCCCGTATTTTCGTGGCTGCAGTCCCAATCCTGGTAACTAATTCTTCTCTGGTGTTAATTGGTCTTGAGTAAACTTCATCTTTCATCATTCCCCATAAGAAAAAGTCCAGTGGAGTAAGGTCCGGTGACCTAGCAGGCCAAGGAATCGGTCCACCTCGTCCAATCCAGCGCTCTGGGTAATGCTCATTCAATCTTGCCCTAACAATGTTCCCAGTATGCGCAGGTGCTCCGTCGTGCTGTAAATAAATTGCGCTTCTGGTGGCCAGGGGGATGTCCTCCAACAGATCCGGAAGGGTATTCTCCAAAAAGTCCGAATATAGCTGACTATTCTGCACTTGGGGCAAGATGAAGGGTCCTATCAACTGATTGCCGATGATGCGAGCCCAGACATTGACACTAAATCTTTGCTGGAAGGACCGACACCTTGTCCTATGTGGGTTCACATCTGACCAGGTGTGGATGTTGTGGAAGTTTGTGATGCCATCCCGGGTGAATTGCGATTCATCCGTCCACAGAATTCGGTCTAGAAACCTTCTGTTTTCAATGTCAGACTCGAACAGCTAAGTGCAGAATTGCAATCGTCCTTCGGAATCTCCCTCCCTAGTGCTTGGACCGGGATATGGTGGTATGGATGTAGTCCCTCTCGGTTCACAACGGTCCAAACTCTCCCTGAAGACAATCCTAACCGTCGTGCGACCAGCTTGATGCTTATTTCAGGGCTGTTCCTGACGATGTTGAGGATTTGTTGGTCGGTGTCCGCTTAATCGGCCGATGTTCCTGATCGCGTTTCTGCTCTGGGGGCGGTTACACTTCCGGTTTCTTTTAACCTTCTGAAAGTCCTTGAAAATACCCTTCTGTCGGGTACACGCCGATTCGGGAATCTCCTTTGGTATTCTCGTACGGCCTCACTATCATTTCCGTCTACTAAACCGAAAACGTAAATTATGTCGGCATACTTTTCAACACTGAATTCTGCCATTTTATCTTAATTTTTTCTATTAAACACCCGTTCTTATCGCTTGCTTCTTCAACTCTGGTCAATGTCCTTTCAAACTTACCCATTTTTATACCATAATTCATAGGAGGTATTAGAAACGGAGCGTCAGGATACTTAGGAGTCAATACTGGATATAATAAACTAATAACGCTATTTAACGAGATTACATTTATTATTTTATTACTGTTTTGCTGAAAAAATAAAAATGTATTACTTGTGTTTCCTAAACAAACATTTCCGAACTTGCTGTCATAAAAATTGTTTACTTAACGACTTTTTTCATTATGGTGCAATAAAGTAATTAGGTACATGTGAGGATTTTTTAATTTCAGGACTTTTGCAACCCCTTTCTACCTGGGCATATTGCACCTTTTTGGAAAGGTAATTAGATAGGCAACTTAAAAAAAATAAAAAGTAGGTATGTTAATAACATGAATTTCGGAGAAAAGTGGGGCGAAAAGTGAAAAATCGTGAAATAAAAGTTAATTTTTTCAACTTCCAGGGGGGATTGCGGCCAAGGGGTTGGGGATAGGGGGGTGGTGTTGACCGAAAGTGCTTCGAAATAGTAATTTTTTTAGATCTGTTTGGGGCCGCTGCGATGCGTAGAAAAAAAGATAAAAATACAAGAGCGGTTCCCATATAAGGAAAAATCCTGATTTACGAATCACCCTGTAACTGCCAAACGGTGCGAGATGCCCCCCCCCTACCCCCCCCCACCCATACGATTTTTTGCTTGTCTCGGTCTGACCTTTCACCTGCTGAAATATTGACCTCCCACCTCTGAACACCCTGTATATTCTCACTACATGAAGGCGTAATATTTGAACCTTCCAATACCCATTTGAAAAAACTAAGCCTAAAAAATGATAAGAATGAATGTATAACAGGATTCTAAATGCAAATTCGATTTTACCATCCTAAAATTTTACTTAATATTTGTAATCGCGTAAATAAAACAGATTGTCTTTGATTTCATGGTTCATTAATCGGTTTATCGCGCCGATTTCAAACATGTACGGAAATATTATTATAAAAATTGTTAGCAGCAACGGAAATCCCAAAGATAAATGTATGGTATTTAATATTTTTTCGGCCATCTGAATACGTGAGGGCGGTTATTATTTGTATAAAACTTTTATTTTATTTATTGTGTTTGTGAGATATTAGTGAAATGTAGAATACGGAGGCATTTTTAAAATTGAGCGCCACATTTGAGACCGGAAATATCAAAATACTCTGTGTACTCATTTTTGTTAAATTTTAATAAAGTTTCGCATTTAAAAGATGCCATTTTGGATCTGCTATATTGATTTTTTGAAATTCGGCACCAGATCTGCAATCAAAGATCTAAGAAATCCCTTCGTACTGATTTTATAACCACCTTGTACAGATCAAAAGTTATCATCGAATTTATAATTAGTGGTCCGAAAACCTCTATGTATCTTTGTGAAAAGCCATTGAAATTTAGTATTTTTTATTTCGAAATTTCAAAACTGTGCACAGAGCACATTTTTATACAAATTGTAGACAATTTGTCATTTACATTTCACTTTACCACGTTACACGCTACTCGTACCTTGATTTCAATAAAATTTAAATGGTATTAATTCGACACAATTCCGATTTAAGATTTAACTATATACGTGGCGAATGTAAAGCATCCTCCTTTTTAGAAGTCAGTTAAAATACTCCTAAATACATATGCCCATACGCGGACTCCTTTTTCTTCTTTTCCAATTAGGCTCATTGACGGGGAAAAGTGCTATTATTCTTAAAATATGTATGTCAAATTTTATGAAGAATTACACCCGAAGACATGAATTCAGTGGGCTGCCATCAAGAATGTATTAGTAATATTAAAGGCAAGAAAAGTTGTAATTAATTAATTTCAACATAAATAGAACAGCACTGACGCAGATCGTATATAATTATGCCTTCCATTACAGATTTACCAAACCAGTGTCTTTAAAAACAGATTTCAACGGAGAAAGGCTCACGCAAATTTAATTCTGAAAATTTCCACGAAAAATTCAAATCTTTCAACAAGTTTGCCATTCTTCAAGAAAAGTTCAAGAGTTCATCTCAAAAAAAGTTGAGGGAAATGGTTTTCGAGATTTTGCTTGAAAACAAAGCATGAGAAATTTGTGATAAAAAATTTAAATATTTTTCTAAAAATCAATTAATAATTCTTGTTACAATTAATATTTAAAAGAAAATAACGGTACTTTACAGTGGAAAAAAAAATAAATTTAAATGAAAAAGAATCATTAATTAAAAAAATTCTTCCCTTCATAAACATCATCAGAATTGGGTTTTTCATCTCAGGTTCATGTTCACTATATTGGATACACCCGAAATTGTTATAAATATTTGAAACAACAGAATTTACCAACATTAAGATTTAATTTTAAGATTTGAGAATCCAGCCTGATTTATTCAGCAATTTACATTACTTTTTAACAAACAAAATCGTATAAGGTGTGATCCTTTATATTAGTTGTGTAAGATAGTTTTACCTATAATAACCATGCTACTATATGCAACATTATCATTATTAAAATTATTTACATATTACAACATAGTTCGCCTATTTTGAAACGGCTTCCACATTCGGATAATATACGGTTTCAAAATGGCGGACCTAAGATGGCGATTGAAAAGTTTAAATTTGAAACAAACGATTTTCATGGAGAGTTATGCTGACCTAAAATACGCTGTGCGATTTTGGAAATTCAAGATGGCGGATCCAAAATGGCGACAAAAATTTCTCGATTTCAACAGATATTAGTAAAAATTAGTACAACAATTATTTTCAGGGCACTAATTTTAAATATTATCAAAATTTCTGAATCCAAAATGGCTGATCCAATATGGCGACCAAAAGTTCTCAATTTGTACGGATTTTAATGAAAATTAAGTACACTAATTATTTTGAGAATATTATCAAGATGGCGGACCTAATATGGCGACCAAAACTTCTCGAAATTTGAAGAATTTTAAAGAAAAGTTAAAAAAATGATAACGGAGGATCCAATTTGGCGACACAAAATTGCTCACATGAAAGATATATATTTGAAGAAAATATTATAAATTATTCAATATTAAATATGTGAGGGCTCCAAAAAATAAAAGGGTTTTGCCGTGATCACTGCACCTCGTTACTGATATATTGCTCCGGATGGACGAAGCGATTTGAAAAATTTTGATTTTTCGAAAAATCTCGGATGTTGAAATTCAAAATTGTTTATAAGACCAAAATTTGATCATCGACTTCGAAAACATGTTTCGAGAAAACGCGTTTAAAGTTTTGAGTATGATTTGCATGCAGAGTTGAGTTGTGTGCTTTTATGCATTAGAGTCGGCTCCATTCAGAATTATTCATCTCTATAAATAATATTCCGATTTGGCTGAAATTTTCAGAGAATACTTTTGAAATATTCTATTTTTTTCAAAATTCTAATTAGGTTTGCCCCCTTAAACATCATGTGGCTAGAACATTTTGCACAGGTGATATTAATTTCGACATTTTTCATTATGGTAAATAATAATGTGAAAAATTAACTCTCAAATTAGAGAGGAAAAAATAAGGTTTATCTGTGTAGAAAATGGAGAAGATAAATGTACCGAATATGACAAATGAATATCAAGATCTTAATATGTAACTTTTTAGATTGTTTGAGACTTTTTATGACTTTTCGGATAGAGTTTTTATTTGCTGTCAACGTCGTTGTGTACAAATTATCTCGGTGTTATATGGAACTTAAACTCTGTGATACTTCTGGTTGATGTATTTAGATAAAACCTTCAAAATATATTCATCGTCAAGTCTCTAAGAAGTTTTATATTTTAAATCAAAACGACGGATAAAAAACAAAAAGCGAGAAAATAAATTTAATTTCAGAATAAAAGAACAATTATAATTTATTTTGAACGGTGGCCTGTTTTTTGCTTTCTTTTTTTTTTTGCGTAAAACATTTTTACGTAAGAATTTGTAGACCTAAGAATTTCAGTAGAAAAATTGTTAGCTAATTTCATAGAACTTGAAACAAAAGCAGATATACCTCCTCGTGTACAGTGTAGAGGAGATTGTTCTCTATTTGTACTAAATTGTTTACATTTAATTGACGCACTTTCTCAATTCACTTGTTCTATAAACAACTGAATCCACAAATGTTCGGTTTTTAATGCATGTGCAATTTTTCAGTTATGACATTGAAGGTACAGACAATTAATAAATTCAATAAACGTTATTACCAACTTCGGTTTAAAAGTCAAGATTGAGACGATTATCATTAACTACATCCTCATGAAAACGTTATAAGAAACCGTAAACTTTTTTAAACTGGGTATTTTCTGAAAATTGATTTTTTAATTAATTTTCGTAAACTTGATCTTTACGTTTTTGTTCGTATAACTAGAAATTAATTCCACAGATTGGAAATTATTTATAAAAAAATCGGTTATTAATTTTTTTCAGTGTTCCACCAAATCGAAAAAACTGAAAATATTGATGAGTAAGAAGGAGTATGAGAGACGTTTTCTTTTAAAATTTGGTGATTGCATGTTTTCAAAAACGCAGTTAAAAAATGATTTTAGTTGTATTATTTTTTTTAAAAATTGGGTTCAAAGGGAATAATACCAGAAATGTTTTTTCATGTCTTATACGTAAGTTGCTACTTAAGTTTTGAGATATCGCAACACCAGTGTGAATATATCAAATCTGACATTGTCATCGTAAAGTTTGCCATTTTTAATAGTAAACGTATTCAGAACATTTTGTCATACGGGTGATATTTGTGTTGTTTACAGATACTTGAAAAATTAATTTTGTTAAAAAAATGGAACTAAATCGTGAACATTTTCGTGCGATGATTTTCTATGACTTTCGACGTGGATTAAACCAACAACAGTGTGCCGATCAACTTGCTGCGAGTTTTGGTGATGAAGCACCATCTCGAGCCACCGTGTTTCGCTGGTTTTCTGAATTCAATCGTGGTCGCACTTCGTTACAGGACGAATTTCGTGAAGGTCGTCCAAAATCGGCTATTGTGCTTTGCGTGAGCTGATATTGCAAGATCGTCATGTGACATATCGTGAGATAGAGGCATACCATACTTGGGCATTGTTCCACTCGCATACATTCATTATTGCATGAACATTTGGTCGAAAAGATTTATTCGCTTTGGATACCGCATAATTGGACAATCGCTCAAAAAAAGGCTCGTGTCGATTGGTGAAAACAAATGTTAAAAAAATTCACTCACGGTGCTTCAAATGACATCTATAAGATCGTGAGAGGTGACGAATCATCAAACTAAACAACAATCGACTGTATGGATCTTTCAAGACAAGCCAAATCCAACAAAAGTTGTTCGCGCACGAAGCACTTCGAAGCAAATTGTCGCTTGTTTTTTCGGAATAACTGGACATGTCGCATTCGTTCCATTAGAGCAACGTAAAATGGTCAATTCTGAATAGTACACCACCATTTGTTTGCCAGAAGTGTTCGGGAGACCAATTGCAGAAGATGAATCATTCTCCACCACGACAATGCAAGATGTCACACATCAGCTCAAACAAGTGAATTTTTGAGCATTCAAAACATCGTTCATTTGGCACCCAATGATTTCTTCTTATTCCCGCAAATCAAAAATAAATTGCGAGGTCAACGTTTTTCGAAGCCTGAAGAAGCGGTTGATACATTCAAATCACATGTTTTGGAGGTACCTCAATCGGACTGAAAAAAGTGTTTCGAAAATTGGTTCAACCGCATGAAAAACAATAAAGCCACTTTCAATTATAAATATTTGATTTTACTTGTCTATCTCAAAACTAAACCTCGTATTCCTAAGTATTCAAGAAAAAATCACCATTTCTTAATTTTTATTTTTACTATTGAAAAAAATATATAGACCAAAAAAGGGTTTTTTTAAAAATAACTCGAAAATTTTTCAACATTTAGAGCTGAAATTTGGGGTGAATTATTTTTATTTAATATCATAATGATCCTCAAAGTGTCGTTAGAAAACGCCGCGGGGGCAGTATCAGCATGCTTATCCGGCTATACCCTTTGAATAATATTTACTACCGAGTTAACAAAATACGTGCAGTGAATATTTTATTATCGAATGATGGAATAAAATTAGCCGCCATAATGCAGATTCAAATGGATCATTCCTGCACTCTGCAATTATTAATTTTAATTAAAACCTCCGTGTATTTGAATTTGTAAAACTTTTTATATTACTACCATACCTCGTAATCCTTAGTATCTTTACACAGGTATTTAACTAGTGAAGTTTAGCATGAAGTTCATTTTTTATGATTCATCCCTATTTTGTGTTCCCTAAATAAACATGCAAACTTTATTTAATTGTGCTTCAAATACAAAGGATGGGGAGGGGGCGGTCCTATACGGTTTCCGCTCCTGACTGTAGAGTATGTAAATTAAGGAGAGGACGAAACAGACACATTGATTCATTTTCATTCTAATCAAAACTAAAATGTGGCAAAAAAGTAAACTGCACCGGGCGTTTAATGGAATAAATTGCATGCAGACCTCGATTTAATTGCTTACTACCACTCTTCTACGTATACTATATATCAGCCTTTGGTGATGGGGTTCGACTGCAACTGCCGCCACTACCACCACCCCGACATGCCACGGACGTAATAGCGTTCTATTTGAACAGAACAAGGGCATTAAGGATTCAGGAGACACGACATATTACGGGCGCCTAAAATGTTATGTAGGTTATGGTCATCAGACAAAAATTTATATCGCCACTTAATGACAGGCAAATAAGACGTTTGTTTGCAATGAAGCGGCTATTCAGGAAGTTATGGAAATTTAATTCCGGCCAACTTTTGTTGGCTACTTCGTAGATATGTACATTCAACTGAAATTGCTCGACTGGCGTGCAGCCGATTGCTGATTATTACAATTTCTCATATCTGCACAAAGAAAGGTTTGACATTTATGTAGCCAGGTCGGGATTTCGAGTGAGTTCGGAGTACATGGTACTCATCCTAGAAATCCCCAGCCCCTCCAGACTTTTCATCATTTTATCTTTCGACAAACCTATGATATTTAATAAAGAAAGAAATCATCGAAATCTCTTTACGCGTTCCAAAGTTACAAGCTAACAGGCATAAACAACGGGGTGATTCGTAATGATATGTTTCAACATATACCAATCAATTCTATGGAATTCCCCGATCAACGTTTGTTCCACAGGAACACATACCCTAAGAATCTTTTTAAGGGGGTAGTACCGGTTATAATTTTCTAAAAATCAATTTTTTTGCATATTTCAATTCCTTATACCTTTAGAAATTAACTCTAAAAATTGTATTAAGAAATTTCAAAAAGAAAAAATAGTTACAGCAGTTTAAGCGTGCGCACCTTTTTCGCTCTCACGTGGTAATTTCGGCTATATAATAAATTGAACAAAAACTTAAAACGCGTTTTACTCAAAATGACGTTTTTTCAAATGGCGGACAGTTAATCTCCGGATTGGCTGAACCAAGTGTCCTGTGTGGTAATCCACCACAATACAGGCCAAAAGCCAATACAAAATTTTTAATCATTTATTCCAATATTGTGGTGAATTACCGTGTAAGAAGCATTCCTCTTTAAAATGCCGGTTGGTTTTTCTGTTTCAGATTCTTCATTCCTGAGATTAACTTTCCGCCATGCAAAGAGGTATTTTTTTGCGGTGACAACTTCAGCGCGCCCTACATATAATAACAAAAATTGCAAAAATAAAAATTTTTTTGTTACAGGTTTTTGAACTTTGACAATTTGAAAATTACGATTGGAGCGAGGATAGGAGAAAGAATTTTCTATCAATTTAAGGTTAAGGAAATTACAGGGTGTTGAATGAGAAAAGTCTCTGTAAACGACGCATTTTAGAGGAGGGGTCTCGAAACAAACGTTGATAGCGGGATTACATAGAATCGATTGACATATTGTGAAACACATCATTATGAATAAGCCTGTACAGTGTACATACAGGTTGAACTGACAATTTCATTATTTTATGTCAGCTAAAAATAGGGAAATATTTAATATATAATAACAATACAATTTATAATGTATATTTCAAAAAAAATGTTCTAAGGATGTTCGTTATTCGAGCGATATATGAATGTTTAACGTTTTATGTCCATAAATAAAAGCATATAAAGTATGCTGTGTAAAATTTAAAGGCAATCGGATCATATTAAAGTGTAGCTCAAATTAAAAAAAAAGTATTTAATTATTAGGAAAATTGCTGTCGAGAAATATGATCAATTGTAAGGATTTTGGGTCCCAGTCAAATTATCTGTATTTGTAATATTGGGCGTGTGCATATGACTCCGCCCTTTCCCAACTGAAGTCATTTTTAGTATTGCTTACGTGTACTAATAAATGGCAACACTTGTGTTTGATAGTACTTTATGTCAGCTGGCAAAAGCACTACGTGACATTTGGTTGAAATATTAGCAACAAGTGCTTTTACCTCCTTGAAAATGTCGGTTCCAAGTAAACATCATTTGCGGGAAGTGCTATTACACTATTTTATTGCGAAGAAAAGTGCAACGGAAACTTATCGTTTGCTTGTGGAGATTTACGGTGAGCATGCTCCATCTAATACAACTTGTAAGGAATGGTTTCGATGATTTCAAAATAATGATTTTGGCACTGAGAACAGAGAACATGGAAAGGCACCAATTGTTGCAAAGCATTTAAAAGCAATGGGAATGGTTCAAAAAGTTGGTAATTGGGTTCCATATGAATTGAAAGAAAGAGACATCGAATGTTGAAAAACAATTTGTGAAATGCTACTTTAAAGGCAGCAAAGAAAAGGAATTTTGCATTAAATAATCACGGGAGTTGAAAAATGGATATATTATGAGAATCCTTAACGTAGAAAAGCTTGAGTGAAGCCTGGTGAACCCAGCCCATCACAGCCAAAGAGAAATATTCACTGTGACAAGGTTATGCTCTGCATTTTGTAGATTCAGAGAGGTGTTGTTTATTATGAGTTACTCGAACCCTCTAAAACTATTGAGAAGTTTACCAACGACAACAAATGCGTTTGAAGGGAGCTTTAGAAGAAAAACGACCAGAATGAGTTAACAGCCAGTGTAAATTAATTCTTCAACAGGATAATGCCAAACCACATACCGCAAAATTCGTGATGAAAGATATTTAGATGGATAGAACTGAGAAGTGCTACTCCACCCGTCATATTCGCCAGACATAGCTCCTTCAGATTATCACTTATTCCGAACAATGCAGTCAGATCTTACGGGAGAACGGTTAAAAGTATCAAAATTTGGATTGATAATTGAATCAGCTCAAAAGACCAGAATTTCCTCATGCAAGGAATACGTAAATTACCTGAAAGATGGGCGAAGGTTGCAGCTGCCGATGGAGCATACTTTGAATAAACTTTTCATTCATTTTCTAAAAAAGCAAATGTGTTTTATTTTAACAAAAAACGGCGGAGTCATATTCACACACCC
The DNA here is from genome assembly GCA_949715965.1 of Dysmachus trigonus. Lineage (NCBI taxonomy): Eukaryota > Metazoa > Arthropoda > Insecta > Diptera > Asilidae > Dysmachus > Dysmachus trigonus. The sequence continues at coordinate 48,382,522 of OX454319.1, read as the reverse complement.
AATATGTTACACTTCAAGACGTTCTGATCAAAAGTTCCTATAGGCACAAAATCTAAAACTGAACAGTTTTTTAGATATCAAGGTCATAAGGATTGAAAGTATACTGTTTTCTGAATATCAAGAAATCATATAATTTTAAAAGTAAGTAATTTCATCAACAATTTTAAGTTTTAAAAATTTACATTAAAATAGTTAGATGAAGTTCAATAGCACGGTGTTTCGTATTTTATTTCAAAATTAATTTTTTTATACTCTAAAGCGTAAACAGAGAAACGATAACAAGGTATCATTTTGAATTTTCAAGTCCAGAGTCAGTTGGACCTATGTAAATAATACGAGGTCACCAACAGGTGACCCATCCTATATATACATATACAGGGTATTTAGATTCAACGTAGGAAACGCTATAACAATCGATTCCTTGGAGTGTCCTAATGAACGTTTGTTCTGAGACTCAACAATAGAAAAAAAACGAATCCCCTCCATAGAAAGTTTTTGTAAAAACAGGATAAAACTGCAATTTATTTTTGAGCATTTCGATAAATTTTGAGCTTGAGCATTTTTCGAAAGTAAATGTTTTCAAAAATGTTCTCTGAAAATTCTAGAATAATCCGAGCATTCTAACTATACTTTTCGATACCTTTAACATGAGTACCTGAGCGCGCTTTATTACTCCGGCTAAGCCGCTTACCTGGAAAACTTTAAACGCGTTTTTCTCGAAACAACGTTTTTTGGCTTTACGTTGCTCAACTCTCGGAAACTACTCAACCAATTTTCTTGAAATTTTAACCATATATTCTCAACATGTATGAGTGCGTTCTGAACTACGAGCATATCCAAATTTTAATTTTTACTGTTGCAAAAATCACTGAAAAACAAAAACAAATTTTTTTCTTTTTCGGAAAAAGTCCGCAATTTTGTTAATTATGCATAAAAATTAATAATTGTAGTTCGGAACGAATTCACAGTTATTCTTTGTCTAATAACATTTGATTTTCATGTTTCAAATAATTTTTTGCAGAAAAATATACAACGTAAGTCACCTGCCTACTTTTGTCTACCATTTCTGCATATAAATATTGAGTAAAATGAATAAAAAGAAATATTTGCATATATTTTAGAAGTATATTTATTGAACTCAACTTTTTTATTTATAAATATCATACCAACGTAAAAAAAAAAAAAATCGTTTAAACAGTCCTTTTTTCGACCGTCTAAAGTGGACACTTAAGGGATTAGTGAGCGAACCTCTAAAACAATTTAACGGAGATTTTGACACTTTAAATGATTTATAGATTTTAAAATTTAAGCTCGTAGATGATAATATGTTCATTCGAATCAAACCAACAGATATAAAGCAACGAGGTACTATTGCAGCTTTTATATTTTCACATCCGAAACTTTTATCGCACTGATAAAAAGATGAAAATATGTTTTCGAAAAAGACTTGTGTTTCGATTTTTCTTTTACTTTTGAAGATTTTCTGTTTCATACCTGCCAGATGCCAGAACTTACTGAAGTTGAAAAAAGTGATACTTTTAAAAGATTAAAGATTTTGAAAATCTGAAGGAGAAGAGAAAATTTATTTCCTAGAATTCACATTTTCTTAATAATTCATGCTCATTCACATCTTGCAAGAAAATCTTTGTCGAGATATCTACAGAAAATGGACAGATTTTAAAATAAGCAAAGTAATCCTTGCTTAGTTCATAAGGCAGAAATAATTGGAAATGGAAAGTATGCTTCGCGTAAATTTAAATTAAATTAGAAGTTCCTGTCTGCAGCACAAATCCATCAAAAGGCCTCCTCTTGAGCAAATACGCAACGAATAATTCCCGGGAACAGCAGCGAACTCCGCCGTTCGACAAAAGTTTCAGCGTGCGATTGTGAGGTGGCCCCAATCCTCCGGTACAAAAAGGGCATACCTACCTCCAGCTGGCACAACTTTCTCGATTAGTTTTTCTTCGCTAGACATTTTTCCAGAAGAATCAATGTGCTCGCACAAACAGAGGAGGGGGAGCAAATTTTATTGCTTTTCAGTTCCAACTATCAAACTTTTTACCCTACAAAGTTTGTAACCTCTCCCGAGGGAGCCCGAGCCTGCGGAAGCTGTTCATTTGTAGCGCTTGATTAGGAAATTTACAGGGATATAGTACAGTGCGGCTGCGAGCGGGAAATATAAAAATGCGAAAATTTCCATGAAACTAGGGATAATAGGTGGAGACGCTGATTACACAACCGCCACGAGGCATCCCATGGGAGATGCGAAAAAAATTATTAATTTTCTACTCCACACGACGAAGAGATGAACTTGAATTTTGGGTTGGATCCAAATATTCCTAGAGCAGCTTATGTGGGATTTTCGGCGGAATTAGCCCTGCCAAGGAGGGCTATTTTCCGTCGCTCAGCCGAGGTGTGAAACGCCCGCCTTCAAGACGACGAAATGCGAGGTGAGTCCTAATCTTATGCTCATCTTATGCGCGACCGTCTCGGTATCGATCTCACCTGCATGAATATTGAATGCGACTCTGCGACGTTGCCTCTGGTGTGAGTAAGCTCCTTCGGGGTTCCACCTGAAGCGCACGACTCCAGGATGCCCGGATGTGCCGCAAAGAAGAAGGGCAAAGTGGGTAGCCACAATCTATGGCAGAACTAGGCTGACTTCAAAAGGACGGGTAATGTGAAATTTGGCATGTTCCCGGGCGCGTGCAAAGTAGTAGGTGGCGAATTTCAGGTAATTTGTGGCGGTCGCCGGTTACCCGGGTTGGAACTCGAGCCCCGGAATAAATTTTAGATGAAATCCCACCGAATAGGTCAGGTTGATGCGCCGACCTTGACTCCAAAATGATTTTATTTAACTTCGGTTTTATGCTGGAGTCGTATTATGCTGATGCAGCGCGATTCGAATCGGTAATTGAATAGCTGAGTGCTCCAGGGACGTGAGAATATCTTTAGCTAACATATATAGAATGTTTATACATGACGAATTGCCTCGACGGTATCCAATCTGAGCAGATAGATAGATCAATTCTGATGGATTTTGGGTCAGATACCTGATGGCATTTTGGCGGATGTGTTCACTCGTTTGCATATTTCCATGCAAGCATTTCCCCAAAAGGTATCATAGATGACAAACTCAATGTGCAGCTGCTACGAGTATTAAACGAATCAGGTTTCGAAGTGCAAGCGTCACCTACCGAAAACAGAATTCGGTCCGTTTGCCATTTCAATCATGAGCCCGTTGGCGTAATTAGGCTTATTTTCTATGGGTAGTTCGGCACTTAGTCTTAGTCATTTTAGCTTAGCCAAAATAATCTAGTTTATCGTAAATAAAACTTGTTCCAAAAACTATTCTACTGCATTTAGAAATAATCCGTAGTATATAATATGTAATTAAAACTTTTGAACTTATAACAAAAAACACGAATTTTAAATAAATCACAAGCTATATTTAATTTTAATTAATCAAAAAGAAATTAATCAAGCATTACAAACACTTTCGCTATTTTTCAAATATTATTTAAATGTTACTTCGTAATTAATCTTACACCTTCCCAAAATTAAGCATTTCAGTGGAAATTATGAAAAATCCTTCTCCAACAGTGAAACCTTATAGGGCCTAAAAGTCTACATATCACACAATACCTATTTATAATTGCATTTTCTAAGACAACAAAATATTTACTATAATTGTTAACTGAAAGTATTCCTATTAGTTTTGAATACTGCATAAATAAATAAATCAATAAGAAAACTGCTAGTTTGAATTGTCCATAGAAGTATTAGTATTTAACTTCAAAGTTTTAAAGAATAAAATCATCAGTAACAGCACAAGCCAGATAAGATTTGAAAGTTCATAATTTAAAAATTGATCGGATCGATAATTGGCAGGGCAATTTAGGAAAGCTGCGAATTGTTCCTTACATACAATATCTGCAATGTATCCTGTTAATTTATATTTTAGTGTATCTAAGAAAATAAATAAAATAACATCTTAACACCATCCATATTATCCGATATCACATTCCCATTGCATACAATTAGAGTATTCGAGTTAATAATAGTGGGTTTTGTATTCACAAATCGAGGTCAAAGTAACGCGGAACTAATCCATAGCTACTCATAACAAGTACAGTCATATAGTCATAAAAAACATTAAGCTTTCATGATTTATACCTACTTTTAAATCAGTATATTTATCAGATATTTTAAAATATTACAATTTAAATTTTAGAATCGGTGGCAATAATGGGAATTTATATAAACAAATACATATATTTATTTATTAAATATAAATGTTACATAGCACAGGTTAAGAAACTTCCAACATAAGTATAAGTATTTGAATGTTATTAAGATCTGGATATTCAAAATGGCGGATCGAGGTTTTCGGGTTGAAACAAATTCTAAGATATGGGTATTTATTACCAAATTTCGAGATTTAAGTCCCGAGCTGTTAGTGCTGAATCACATGCATTTATTTTCGATGTAATATTTTTATTCAAAGCAAGATAAGTTAATATTACTATTATTTCAAAAAACGAAACGCATTCAATAAAAGAAAAAAGTTATGGTCAATTTAATGTCATGAAAATCATTCCCTCACATTGTCCCTCAGCCCGAGTTAATTGATAAAAAAGCTGCCTTTCTCAAATAAAGCAATGTTCTTATTAATTAAATACTGCAAAAATATTCTAAAGATAGTGTTTATTGTATTTCAGATTTTTTTTTTTTTACGTTGCGACAAATACATTAATTATAAAAGGATTTAAATATCCGTCCTTTAAAATAAAATCATTCCCTCACAGTGTTACGAATATTCAATTTATGATCGTACCGAATGACATTTGTGAACGCAACCTTCAGTTGTTGATACCTAGCAACACTGTTAATATGTCAATATAGCGATTTCTTGTTCAACTTCGCCACGTGTTTGTGCAAGAATGCATTTGGTTAAAATTATTTAAATATTACATTTGTCTGAATCATTACCTCACTGAACGTAAATAAACGATAAGGTTAGTATAAATAAATGTTTTAATTCTTTTCAATAGGTTTTGGTGAGTAAAATGCATAGTTCAAAATGCTAAAACAAATTGAGGTTATGTATCTGTGTTTTCTTAGCTTTTGTATGAATTCGTCATTCCCTCATTATTTAAAAAAGTGAGAGAATGACAATCGTGTGAGGGAATGACTTATACAATATTATCACAAACTACCTATATAAAAAAATGTGTTTTTGGGCTTCTTTACTGCTTAGTTTCAACTGGTTTTGCATGACTTTTAATTTTAAACAGATATTTCGAGCGATAAATAATGGCACGATGAAAGAAGTTCGCTCATTTTGTATTTTTTTTAAACCCATTTTTTATAATGTTATGGACAAAAATATGGAATACCATTACTCTCAAGAAAACCTCACATAGTAAAACTTTGGATTTTTGCTATAAAAAATGATTTTCTGAAAATAAAAAATTTACATGTAATCCAAACTGAAATTTCGGAATTTGGTGAGAAATGCCCATATAACAAACTAGCATATTTGATAAAATTAATATTTTATGGTGATTTCAACCCTCAATTAGGGGTGACTTTTTCATATTTTCGAAAAACTTAAAGCAATGCCTCTCTTGATTTTTTACGACGATTAATTTAATACCTGATACATTCTTTTATGTGTTTTCCTTAGTTCGCTGTGAAATGTGCAAAAACAGGCGGTTGTTTGCGGTCACTCTTGAAACCTTATAATAATATTGAAAGAGCTGGTAATATTTTAAAGTGTTTCGTTAGGAACTTTAGAATTTTAATACTTTAGATTTACATGTGACGTCACAAAGCTTAAGCCTCGTCCTCCCCCTTGTCACACTTTGTTGACATCCTCCCTCCTCCTTAACGTATGACGTAATTTATGGATGACCTCTAAATATGAAATAAGAGTAGTTTCATAAAAAACATTTACTAAAAAATAAAATAATTAAATTTACTACTAATTGTAACTGATGTGAATCGAGCCCATATGGAATGAAACTGGTATGCCCCATACCTCCAGCAGATTTTATGCACGCGTACCGCTATATTTTTAAAGATCACATCAATACGAGTAAATTAAAAAGAAAAGTTTTCCCGTGATATGGAGAATTTTTATACCCTTTTACATTTTTATAATAAGTAACCCAGATTCTTTCGGCTGAATAAGGTTGGTAAACTAATTTTTTTCTTTTAAATCATAAAATTTCCTATCGAATACACTACTTTTTACCAAGATTCGCGATGACAGTCAAACATTTTTGCTTCTTTTTTAATAATTTTTTTTTTTATTTTCGGCCTACTAAATCGACGTGCACCGAGTACATATTGTTCGTACAACTGTTAGCTATCGATATACATAAAAATTGTTCTATTAACCGATCACGGGTCTTTCAATATTGCCGGTTCCCGGACTATTTAGGTTGTTCTACTGTGAAACTAACTTTCGAGCAGGCATCTAGTAGCAACTTATGTATAATACATGCTTGTTGAAATGAACATTGACCACGTTAAGTTATGTAGAATTTTTGTCAATTTAACGTGAACTAAAAGTTAAATTGAAATTATTTTTATTCAAAAATTAACAAATGTATTATAGTAAAATTGATATGCATTCCCTCTAATTTAATTCAGTATAGATTTTAAAACTAATAGTTAACCTTAAATTAACCATTATGAAAAAGAATTAGGAATGGAAGTTGCCTACACATATCCCTTGTTCGGACAAAAAAGCTTGTTTAAAAAATTAACTTTTATACAAAGGTTTTTATTTTTTCTGCAAGAAACATGACACGACACATATTCAAATACATATGTAAGTATTTCATTCAAATTATGAAAAAATGTTATGTTAGTTTTCCTGAAGGCGTCTGCTATCTACATTCTATAGGTGTCTAAGTCTTTTCTTTTTCGTATCACGATCTTTATCTCTTGATGCCTAAATGCCCTCTTCAATTTCTCCAACGTATTCATATTGTTTTTTTTTCTTTTTTGTTAATGTCAGTTCTCGCTCCAAAGTTTTTCATTAATTTGCTTAATGGAGATTTTATGTATGGCAAAGTTCTGGGTAGGGTCCTTCCCTATGAACATTTGTTTTCCCTCAAAATAAGTAATAAAATGACTTAAGAAATGCAAAAAGGCCAGCACATTTCCTTAAATGGCTTTATTCCTAGTTTTGCAATAACATTTTTAATTGCAAGGTTAATGAGGGCGATTTGTTGTCTTCTAAGAACGCACATTTTGTGAATGGTATGGACACTGTAGGGCCTGTGTTTAATTAAACGAAATATGCCATAAATTCAGAGTAAATAGGACTATTGGCCCAAAGATGGGCGAAACTTTTGTCATTTTAAATAAATGTGTATGCCTGTAGAACGCTTTACAGCGGCCATAAAAACTTTACGAGCTGCGTGTAAAGCGGGTGAAATGAGAGCAGGCCCAACGCTTGATAAATTGCTCTTGAACTTTTATTGAGGAATTCTTGCATTTAATACGAGAAAAGTATCTTCCTAAAAACAAAGCATAAATGCAGGCAAAATTCTGACAAGATATTTTATAGGAACATATTTCTGATGTGCCTGTTGTTACAGGAAATAGAAGTATCGTGTTTATATATGGGTGTACAATATGGTGTCAGGAGTGGGGTTTGGGTATTGTGGAGTTTCAGGGCAATTTATCCAAATTACAAAGTTGAGGATCGTACCAAAAATATGTTAAAGTTTTAATTTAGAATTTTAAAAAGTTCCTGGCTTTGTTTTAATGTACTCCGAAAAGGCATAAATAGAAAGCGCACTGCTTATAAAATGGTAACGCGTTGTACTGATTTGGTGCAACTTTTGAAACACCCAACCTTCGAATCTAGTGGGCTGCACTCTGATCGACCCTACCCCACTAATCAATCGCATGATAGGCTTAAACTTATATAATAAGTATGCCGTTCGATTTCCCCTTCCCCTTCCTTCCACCAGTCACGCAAAATCCTATAACCTTTGCATACTACATGCAATCACTTCCGCTCTTCGAGGAATCATATCCGCGGAAAATCGATTGCAATTATACAAATAACTTCGTGCGCCTCCTAGGGTGCGTGGAGGGCAAGGAAATGAGGAGAAGGAAGTGGGGAATGGGGGGGTGACCTTCTGCCTACTGACTGCCGTGAAATCAAAGTCACGTTATTAATGCAATAATACACGAATGTTGCTCGACGCAAACAGTTCCTCATTGCGAGCCTCAAATAAAGCAATTTTACGAAATTGTTCCTCGATACTCCTCTCCCCCGCCACCTGAAGACTGAGGCCTCCATTGTTCTCAGGGAAGGGGTTAGTAGTTTTTTTTTTCGAGGGACGAGAGGGAAGCGAAGAAGGGCGTCCGGAACTTCTTATGGCACCCCTTGGGAAGGAGTGGAAAAATATTTTTTTTAGGTTGCTATCAAGGACGTCTGAACGCCATTTACCGTTATACTATAGAAGAATCATCAGACCGCACAAAGCCAGCCGACCCGTGCCACTCCACCCCTTGGGCCCCAGCAGCAACATACGGGAGTTCCCCTTTTATGCGACGTGCTCCGGCACAATGGCATGGTGGAAGTATGCTCTTGACGGGATTTTTCGGCTCGTCCCGGTTCTATCGGAATCAATGGCAGCCCGATAAGGATTAGTATTATTTAGTAGCTGCTCTCCTTGTCCGCCCCCGTTCCCGTCCCCGCCGCCGTCATTGGAGCCCCACAATGATATGCAATCTAACAACAAAAGACCCTCTCTCACCCTGAGATTTGCGTCATAAAAGAGGACGTCTTGATATATAAATTATCGCATGTGTGGCCGTATGGGTAGTAAATATCTTGCTCCCCCGGCCAATATATCACCGTCTCAGACGTTTTCCTAGTCCCCGGGGGCGTCGTGAAATTTATATCCTCCGGCCCTCGCTCTTTTAACAGGCACTCTTTTAACATTTTCTTTTAATACACTTGATTGAGTCCGGCCACTTGCCCGAGTGGGGTTTGCTTACGCGGCAATTGCCTGGGTAATGAAGTAAAAATTTGTTTTGTTATACTACGGCCATTTTCGCAATAGCTGAACAACTTTCTGTTTGCTATGCTGACCGGGGGTCTGGGGGCAGCGACTGAATAAAGACGGGGGGGTTACTAAAGTTCTCTTGGGCGGATAGTACCATAAATTTGGGACGGACAATTTGCTGCTGTCGAACATTCTTTTCATAAAACAGTTTTTTTAAGGATTGTAAAGGTGACTTCAATATGAAGTAAAAGCTAAACATACTTATAGGCGCTTGTAGAAGATTAAACGATTGTCCAAAACCAAATTAGGAATCTTATAAATATAACGAATTTTACAATTTGAATTAGCATTGAAATCTGTAAGTAACGAATTTTTACAATATTGCAACATTATACAGTTATGGACCCACCAAACGAGACACAAGCGAAGTGAATAATTTTAAAATTTGATTTACGTGCAAATTAATTCAAGTGTCCGAAAGTAGCACGAACGAAGCCATCTACTGCGACAGAGTGTTCGCAAACTCAAAACTAATTTTCATACGCGTTCGAAGCGAATGAAATTAAATTTTGTTTTAAATGTAAATCAAGTGTATTGTCTTCATCTGACGCGGGTGAAAACATCGCGAATGTAGCGAATAAAATACTCTCGTCCATAACAAACGCGAGGCGCCACAGCAAAAAAAAAAACGCGTTCCAACAAATAATTGAGTACGTCCAGACTAGATGCGATATACGTCCCAAATAGTTCAAAAGCATGAGGGTTTTGACGCGTGAGGGTTTTGTCACGAAGCGTTAACCGACCAGTTAAAATTAGTCGCTTTATTCCCGTCGCATATGTCGTGCCGCTTAATTGGATTATACCCTAAAATATTTTTTTTTTATTTGCAATTTAATTTTAAATTTGACGTGAATTAATCCTGGCAAAAATTTGTCTCAGTGTGTCTACGTATGAAAGAAAAATAAAGCTACAGATAAAATTCAAACATAAAACTCTTCTTTTCATTATTAGATTGTTCGGATCAAACCCGTCCACAAAATTTAAATGTTTGTATAGATATAAGATATATCTTAGATGGCTCGGTTGTTGATGATATGCACGTAAAGGAGGAGAGCCAAATTCTATGCAAATGTGGCCCAATTTTGTTTCGTCAAAAAATTAAAAAAATATTTTTCCATCATCTATTATTAATTTTCAAACGATTTCACCTTAAACGGAATGTTCTGGAAAATACATGGGAGGTAGATGATCAAGCTCTGAAATCTAAAAGAATTTCGTGTTTGTATTGCTTCTTTAGGATTTAAACGGGATGCAAGAGAGGGCGTAGCAGGCGGAAGATCGTCTACGCGGTGCTCCCTGACATTGAAGTCCCCATTATTAAAAGTTCTTTAACCCTTCCCTGCACCGTCAACCGTCGTTTAGAAGAGTGCATTGGAAATTGGAAGTCATCGCGTTGACTAGTCTTCGGCGGGCTTCGGCTGCTGATTTATTCTTCAAGATACATAAACTTGATTAATTGACGCTGCGAAGATACATCGATAGAGTTATGACCTTCTAAATTTGGTATTTGCAGACATAGCTTAGTGATGGCAGTGAAGGATGAAAAACAACTAATTGTAAGTGCTGTACTTGATGACAAAATAAGATTACGTAATAACAATTAAATATTACGCAATGAATTTCAAAACCGGGCGGGTTTGATTCGAACGACATAATATTTAACACTTATAGTTGAAAGTTAACTTAATAATAAAGAGAGCTGTAAAAATATTTATCCATATGAGAATGTTCCTATTTAATTAAAATATAAAAGTATATACAGCTGGAACACACGCAGCCCTCAGAAGAAACAGAAACTGAATAAAAAACAACTTTTGCTTCTATGTGCAATATTTCGGTTGCTGTGCTAACCTTGCCATGAGGGGAAAGGAGAGGCAGCCAGCAAGGCCTTAGACCATAGCCGGGCAAACTCGGCTCTCTTGGCTCCCGAGATCTCCCAAGGTCGATTCCTCTCAGCTATATTGCTCTCGCAGGTGCGAGTGAGGAACTCATCTTTCTATCCTTTTCTTCTCCTTTCCAATTCAATGTCCCCTCCATTCCATAGAGAAGAATATGGGTTGATATCTCGCTCATTCACATTCATGGGGCCTATGGAGAGACCCGAAATTTAGGCAGGTATACGGGTCCCTTGTAAGGCAGGCCACACACCAATTAGTCAAATGCCTAATGCATGCAGAACAAGTAAAATGTGCATGAATGAATGATGCCGAGCACGTGTTTTTAAATGGCAAGCCGTACACTGATAATTCATTTGCTTATTCGCCGAAAGGAATGAACGAATCATTTTTCTGCATGACTAATCGAGTTTAGCTTGCACAACATTTGACTAAACACTTTTGCGATTGCGTTAAGTCAGTTGTGGGAAAAAATGTACCTATATATTTTCATAATGAGAAGCTTGTCGAACATTTGTATCTCTTTTTCGTATTTTGGGGCCAACAATTTTGATTAATTCTGAAAACATTTCTTTATCCATTCAATAAAATGAAAGGAATTTCTTATCGTCTTTAAGATCTTTCATCATTTGAAAAGATCCTGTTTGAATTCTTTTTTCAAATTCAGGATTAACCCAAAATCGTCTCAACGCTTTCAGTTTCTTATATGCTGCAGCAATGATGATTATACTATCATCTGAATCTGAGCCTGAAGACATTTTTAATTTTAAACATTGAATTTTAAATTTCTACTCAACACTCAACAAATTTCCACAAATGACTGAGAGAAGTGACTAGGCAATGTGCAGCTATATAAGTCATTATTTATATTATGCATGATTCTGCATTTTACTAAAGTCATGCATTCGGCATTTGACTAATTAGTGTGTGGCCTGCCTAAGGGAACTCTGCCGGTCTCTGCATTTGACTGACTTGTGCGATCTCCTTTAAATTTATCTTTAATTCTTCGAATTGCGATGCCGTGCTGTGTGCCCTTGAAAGAAATTGCATGGTATTTACCAATTCTGTAGACGTCAGTGTTGGGCTGGGAATGATGACATACTTGCATTTAGTAATAAGAAATTTAATTTTTAAATAGCCTAATTGAATTATGGATACTAAAATTACCAATTAATTGTTAATTGTGAGAAGGGCAAAATTAATTCCTGATTAATTTGCTTTCCAAAAAGAGTTGGTATGTGCAACATTTACAGTAGTTATTTCATTATCACAAATAGAGAATGTATATAAAAGGCCCGTGTCTTGATAATTGATTACTAAAACTTCAATTTATATAATCCGACTTATGAATAATATTCCAGGAGGTAAGTTAATATATCTTGCGTGTAGAATTAACATAATTCCTCTGAAATTTCAAAATATCTATAATATCTTTAATACTTCTTTTCGAGAGAAAAACGTTTATTTGCTGGCAAAAACCATTGCAAAAAATATTTGAATTTACAAATTAGCTTAAACGGTATTCATAGGGTGCATATATGGTAAGTAAAAGTGTGATTAAACAAGAGAAAATCATCACAATGTATCTGCAGAGCTAAGAAAATTTTAAAGTCTTTGTTGTGAAAGGTCTTCTTCTACCATTTTCGTTTGAGCACTTATTTTTGAAAAAATCTGTATATGTAAACAGAGAGACAGGTATGATATATAAATAATCTCATTTACATGTTATTGTAAAACACTTTTTAATCGACTGTTTGTTACTTTTTAGTTGGACTAAGTAAATTTTTGTAGTTTACAGTATATACATATATACATATTTAATTAAAAACATTTTACATATTAATTTTCACTTCTACCGGATATAATGACGAAATTGTTCAATCTCTTCAATGTCGTTATAACTGATGTTCACTGCATATTGAAAAAGTTATCGGTAGGTAATGCAATGCATGGTACACCAAGGCATATACACTAACTAGCCCAGTCCCAGGCGCAGCAGCCGCGTAAAGGGAAAAATACTCATCGGATATTTATCACTGATTACTGCGTGTGTATTCTCATTGAGCCGAATTACTTTGGGTAAACTCTTCTTTAAAGGCCCCATTACAATGAACAGATCTGAGCGCAACAGAACGGAATTGAAATGTTAAATTGGTTTTCCCACCATACGTTTTCTACCTCAGCTATTACATTGAAAGGATTACAAGCGGATTCGATCGGAACTACGCGCATTCAATTTCATTTGTTTAGAAAGCGCCGGATTCAAGGGCGTACTTTGACATTTCTATCCGTTCAGATCCGTTCATTGTAATTGGGCCTTAACGTGCCTTTGAGCTTTGTGCTTTCATGACAGAAAGTTATGTCAGTCAATTTTTCGACGATATTTGAAGGAGAAATTACGAGTTGTTCGGCTTGAAACTTCTAAGTTCTTTAGAAAAATTCCTAGGGACTGATGATCATGAGTTTTTAGCCTAACATAGCAGGAAAGGTCATAAATAGAAAAAAATGTTTTTAATTTTCAATATATTCTTCTCTTATTTTCACACACTTTTCAGAACATCTGATTAAACCTCCTAAGTCACTATAAAAATATTATGCATTCTTGGAGTCAAAATGATCGCGTACTGCTTGTTTAATTTCATCGTCGCTGTTAAATTTCCTACTCTTTACGCCTTGAGTTTTGAGAACAAAAAATTGTTAGACGGGGCCAAGTAAGGACTATATGGGGGGTATTCAACCTCTGTAAAGCCACAATCGCGAACAGTAGCCCTGAAAAGTGAAGCAGTGTAGATTGGAGCATTATCATGAAGCAAGCACACACCTTAGCTTATTTTCCCTTGCGTCTTCTCGATAATTTTTTGGCGCAACTACTTTAATAAGTCGGAGTAATATGTCGCGTTAACGACTGTATTCGACTCCTTGAAGTCAATCAAAAAAATTCCCTCGCATTCCCAAAAAATTGTAGCCATCACTTGTTTCATGCTTTGAGTGGCCTTTGCCTTTTTTTGGCGTAGGTTCTCCATCCCAATGCCACTCAATTGAATCTTTTTTGGATGTTGGATAACAGTAGAGGACCACAGTTAACATCCCCCCTCACAATTGATTAAATTACTGCTTCCTTCCTCACGGTAAAGCTCCAGAAATTGCTCACAACATTCTACTCGCCACTGCTTTTGCACCGCGCTAAGAATTCGAGACACCCACCTTGCTCAAATTTTTATCATACTTAAATAGTCATGTAGGATTCTTAGAACACTTGTTTTGGAAATGCCAGTCTGTGCTGCAATTTATTTTGTTTTTAAGCGTCAGTTACTTAAATCAATTTCTTCCACTAATTTAATGTTTTCTGGAGTAGTCACCGTCACAGGACCTACCGCACGGTGGCCTTCTTCTAATGATTCTCGTCCCCAGCGAAACAACTTAGACCAGTTTTTTATTGTTGAAAATTATGGACACAAGTCACCGTAAACAGCTTCCATTCTTTCTTTGATTTGTGTTGGCGTTAAAACTTCAAACGTCAAAAACTTTATAACAGCGCGATATTTAACTTGAGACATTTTTTTAAAATCACTTGTCTGAGTTGTCGTTTGACATCTATTACAATTAAATGGATTACAGCAGCGAGTTAAAACTTTCTGTAGAATTGGTTGGTCTTTTCGAACACACTCTATTTACTGTATGAGGCTAAGAACTCATGCACCGTACTACGTACTTAAAGATAAGTCTTCTAGCTAGGGTGTTTTATTTTAGGATTTAAAAAATAGATTCTTGTAGGAACTTTTAAGATTTGAAAACTAAAAGCAAAAACAATATATAGAAATAAGATGCCCCACCAGAGCAATATTTAAACCTTAAGCCCTAAAGAAATATTAAATGTTTTCAAAGTTTCAGAGCAGCTTCGAACATCAAATTTCTTTGGTTTCGATATTATAGTATGAGATGAGTTTGACTATAACACTCGTTCTTAATATTGTCATACAACTTCATTTTACGTTCAGTTCAGTCGGCGTTACTTCAAAACTCCTGACTGTATGTTTATGTCTTTGAGAGAATACATTCTATTTTTAAAATAAAAATCACGTGAAAGTATACGAATTTCCCATAAGATAATCAGGCGGAAACATATTTCCATTTTATGATAAATACTGATATAATTATTATTCTACGTAGATAGTGGAGCATTCTAAACCTAATTGATCACTTACTTTTGGAAAACTATAAATATTTTTCGAAGGTTTAAAATGAAATTGGTTATACTGGAAGACATCTAGTTTCAAGCATTCAAAATTGTGAAATTTCAGAAGTTTTCTTGATCGATACTATCTGACTGACCTTATCCCAATACAAATTTGGGTAAAAATTAAAACACTTTTCGATTTACAGCTCCTAAAATGTTATGTGTTGAACAGGTAGGTACATGCATACCTACATGCAATATTCATAACAAAAATTAATTTTTAGTTTTAAAGTTTACGTTACATAATGGAATATAACAGAACCTGTACACGTATCAAAGCTTTTTACGAGGCGTGTAGTTAAAAGGGCCACTCCTAAAAGCCTGAAGGTTTTGTTAAAAAATGTTAAATTAAACTAGATTTGTAAGTAGTTTGTTAGAATTATTTAAATAAGTAAACACTTATAAAACAAAATTAAAAATATTGTTATCGTAAATTATTTATACCTATACTATCAAAAATTCTAGCACAGAAAAAAAGTCCTAAGCATCCTGAAATTTTCGATATCTTAAGGGGGTAGTCCAGTGAAAAAAAAATTTTTTTTCGTTTTTTGTTTTTTTGCTTAAATCTACTCTACTACACCTAGAAAATACTCCCTTAAAATATCTAAGCAAAATATTGAATAGTTTTAAAGATACAGAGAGTTTTCGAGAGACGTGTAATCCGAGCGCTCGAAGGTCCCCTGGCCTGTTTCGGAGCAAGGAGGACTCTTGTATTTCTGTTTGCTTCGCCCATTTTTTTTCGGTTTATAACGGTCTAGGTCCTTCTGCTTTGTATTTAAGGTTAGTTATGTATGGAGGAGGCATCGCGTTATGTATGGAGCAGGCATCGCTGACTAAGGTAAAATTAATTTTTTTAGCTTTTTTCCGCATAAAAATCTTTAAACGCGTTTTTCTGAAAACAGCATGTTTTGACTCGGCGGACGTCGGATCTCAGATTCTTTTGCTCCGATTGATCTAAAAATTTAGCTGTATATTTCTTGATTGTGTATTTATCGTCGGAACTAGAATTATTAAAATCCATTGTTTATTTACAAAGTTATAAACAAATTAAGCACCCGAAAAACACCCGAAAAATTCGAAATGCCGCCATTTTGTTATTTTTTATTGAAAATTAATAATTCTAGTTCCGACGATAGACAATGTTCTACAGATTAAAGCCTCGTTTGAATTTTTTGTTTCAAATGAACCGTTGCAGAGATTCGACGTCCGCCAACAAAAAAATTTTTTTTTTGGAGCGTCCATTTTGTCGGGATGACTCATCGAAAACAAAAAAAAAATTTTTTTTTGTGTATTTTAATAGTTGTACTATCATATGTCAAAAAGTTTTTTAATAAAAATTGACTTCTAATATGAAAAAAAAATCGTTGAAAAAACAGTCGTTTTCACTGGACTACCCCCTTAAAACACATTCGCTGTTAAATATTCTTTTCGTTATGTATAATTGATCACTTTACGAAATGAGCTTGTGTACATATTTAGCAGACAAATGAAATGATTGATGATTATGTCACTTCACTTATGTCTATAATGGTAAATGTAACGCAAAATTTCTATTTAATTATGACGAATGCATCAACACTTAACAGCTACGCTATTATGAATTCTTAGCTTTGAGTCAGATAAAAAGGTAATAAACTTGTAACTTTAAATGCAGCATAGTCGGAATATCCTAAATATGGTTTGACGCGCAGTG
This sequence comes from Dysmachus trigonus, assembly GCA_949715965.1. Lineage (NCBI taxonomy): Eukaryota > Metazoa > Arthropoda > Insecta > Diptera > Asilidae > Dysmachus > Dysmachus trigonus. The sequence goes on along the minus strand of OX454319.1, from coordinate 48,365,596 downwards.
GTGGAATGAATATGTACATATTTGAAGCAAAGCAAAATATATGAGTAAAATGTCTGCACTGCTATTTCCCACAGCTTTCTGGCATAGCATGAAATTGTCGCGTAACTCTAAATCCGCGCTCCACTTTGAAATATTCGTGTTTACACTAGGGCTGTACAGCTCACTACCAGAGGTCATAAATTCAGCAACCGAAATAATCTGCCGAGTTCATAACTTTCCCTATAAATTACGAGCAACCTTAAATTATTGAGGCGCCACTGTAAGCGCGCCAATAAATTACTAACAAATTTAATTCCGAAAACTTTGTAACGTCAGCGTGCGGCATTATTTATTTAAATCGCCTCCGAGAAATACATATTTGCGCACCGGCTGCATGAGCGAAGGTGCCCGAAAACAAGGGAATCCCCGCCTTTGGCCGGGTGCGGCTGATACGAGCTTAATATTCCTATTCTGAAGGATTCATACAGCGATATTTCAGGATAACAATAATGAAGAATAAACACCGAAGGAAAATTCAATATTCAGTTGAACAAACCCAGCTAGCAGCCATTCTATCGGATATCCTGGATCCAAGTCAAAAATCCTAAGCAGTCGGAGACGGAGATGGCTCCGGTGCCCGGGATTAAAATAACACACCAGCTGCTCGGCTAAAGGTCATGGACTTATGCCAGCAAATATCCATTATGTTTGTGCATACAATGTGCTCTTATAAGATATTTATGGAGCCTCGGTGGCATAATTCGACTCGGATCTATGATTCCATGAGAAATGGAGGGAACTACGCTATGACTAAGGAATGAGGACAGAAGTTTGCTGTCCGGATGACTTATTATAGTTATTCCTCTTGCCTTCCTGGCTTTTTCCCATTTCGGGTTCGGATTTCTTCTGTACAACTAAGTGCCTTTCATTTCCAAGATTTAAGGCATTCAACGCCATATATATGTATGTACGTTTCGGATGAATGGACGTGAGACTCGGTTTCCGGTTCCGCTGTGACAGGAAGTGTTCGATTATTTGTTATGATTTTTTCCTCCCTTTTGTATTGTAGAAGAATATCGTCATCCTACTTTTACGTATGTTCCTAGTTGGTTTATGAAGCTTGAAGCTAAGCTTGGTTTACAAGAGTGGCGCCTTGTTGTGTCTATTTTTTTGAAACCAAAAACGCTCTTTTCGACGCAACCTGATGTTACAAAAATCATTCAAACATATTATAATTCTCATAATTATAATAGGACTTAAGTTAATTAAAAATATTATCTGCGCATTTTAATGTATTTAATAAATAAATAACTTTGGGTGAAACACCTGTGTTATTGTTAGGTGTGAAAACGTTGATGGATTTCATTCCTTCGTATTATTTTGAAGTGAGCGGTTCTGGTAAAAAAAAGTTACACAGTATTCAAGTAAAAATTCAGTTAGAAAATTAAGGTGAGTCTTTTTTTTGTGAGAAGTGTACGTTTCGTGTCTATTTAAAATTGACCATATTAATGGTCCACCAATTTTCCAAAATTGTCGGACAAAGCTTTACAAAAAGCTGATGTTTTACTTTCAGAGACAGTCAGAATGATATTTCGAGCGAAAGACAATTTAATAGAATTGAGTTTAAAGACATGTTTGTTAACGCAAAAGTAGTAGCTGAAGAGGTTGGTGCTGAGCCATGGCACCCACAAAAAAATTTGGCTAGGCGCCATAATTCGAATGGAATAAAAAGGGGGTAGCGGGTTAAGAGGGGCCTTGAAGAAGGCAAAAAAAAAATTTTTAAGATTTTTTTCGACCCCCCCCCCCCCCCCCCCCCCCCCCCCTAAAACCCCATAAACGAAAAAAATGTGTTTTTTTGATATTTGATTTTTTTTTCGAGCATGTAAATCAATTTATAAGCGGTTTCAACGCTACTTAAAATTTGTTTGGGGTGTGTAGATGTCCCCTGAATTTTTTCAGATTTTACTCTTATGTTTAATCGAGTGAAACATAGCTTTGAAACCAAAAAAATCGTTAAAAATCGCGTTTTATTAAAAACAAGCCCATGGGATTTGAGTGTAGACTTGATCAAAAACAACGGCCGAAATAGGGTTGAAAGATACACTCTTCCCCTACAAAATGGCGCCAAGCGAAGCCAATTTGGTTGCGTGTAGCCGCCGACATTTGAACTTGAGTAAAACGCGAATTTTGAAAGTATGAAATTTTGAACTCTAAAATTAGTCGAAGTTTATCTAAACAAAAAAATCACAAAAAATAATGTATATTGGGGGTTTTCAAGGTCGCTGAACAAGAAATTGATGTCTAAATTATGTTTTGACAATTGACAGTTGTCAAAAATGCTGTCAACAAGAAACAAAAGTTTGATTTCTTCAATTTCTTTGATAAATGATAATGAAATGCTTAATCTACGGGATTTTCTGACTCGTTTATTATGAAAAACGTTTATATTAAAAACATGTTTTGGCAGTTGACAGCTGTCAAAAATGTCGTCAAAAAAGAAAGAATCATTTTTTAATTTTTTCCAATGCAGGCATAATGGGGGGACATCTACACACCCCAAACAACTTTTAAGTAGCATTGAAACCGCTTATAAATTGATTTACATGCTCGAAAAAAAATCAAATATAAAAAAAACACATTTTTTTCGTTTATGGGGTTTTAGGGGGGAGGGGGGAGGTCGAAAAAAATCTTAAAATTTTTTTTTTGGCCCTCTTCAAGGTTTTGGGGTCGATTTTATCAAACCCTGTGGGGGCCGCCAGACCCCTCTTAACCCGCTACCCCCTTTGAAGGCAAAAAAGTCTTATTGAAAAAACTTCAAAACAGTAAATCAAAAATTTTTCAAAGATCATGATCTAAAATCATGATAAATCAGTATTTTTCCGCATAGAATGGTAATATTGTTAAAAATACTTTTTCCGTTAATTCTAAAACGCATTCAGAAAACGTATTAATAATTATTATAAAATCGTGTTAATAATTATCATAAAAATGCATTATAATTTATAATAATTTGTTAATAAAAATTCCAATTAAAGCTTAATCATTAAATTCGTCAATGTACAAACATCTCAAAGTAAGGGGGAAAGTTAAGAAATCAAATAATTTAATCCAGTTTACTATTGGGATATTTAAATGTTTGTTGAATTAGTCAGAACAATAATATTTTAGTTAAGGGGTTATATACAGTCAGGAGGCCCAAAAAAGTCGATTTTTCAAGAATTTCTCTTGAGATGATCTTTTAAGTTATTAATGTAAAATTCTGTACACATATAACGGTAACTCTTGAGTGTATTTTAATGTTTTTTATTTGTAAAAATAATTATTTTAAAAGCTGCTACAGCTGATCTCCGGGAGCAATTGTAAAAAAAAGCGTTTTGCGGTGTGCACGATATCTCTAGACTGGATCATCCAAAATGGAAAAACCAAATTTATTTCGTTAGTATATTGTTTTATCTCGTAATTAATCGAAGGAATAAGCAAAATACGAATTTTTGACAAAATGGCGGCTTCTTAAAAAAAAAAATCGATTTTTAACAACAATTTTCGCTCTAAATTGTTTATAAAATGGAAAATATTTATCGGTGAGCGAAAAGCTTCGATTAATTACTAAAAAATATACTTAGGAAGCTTATGTTACAATTTGAAACTGATCCGTTCAGCCGTTTCCGAGAAATCTTGCTCACCGACTATAAGAACACAGTTTTGAGAAAAACGCGTTTAAAGTTTCATAAGCATTTTACATTTAGTACAAAAACTCGAACACGTCATTACAAATATGCGTGTAACTTCGAGAATATTCACCGGATTGACATGAAATTTTCTGTGGGTGTACTTAAATATATGTACATTACAAAAATAAAATAATAAAAAAATCGATTTTCTAAAAATCCTGACTGTATATAACCCCTTAATTCAATCAAATATTTATTCAACGCACTTGATTGAATCAACTAAATCAGTTTCATTGAAAAAATTTAATTAACGAAATGACAAAGTTTTAATTAATCGAACTAAATATTTAGTTATATTAATTACACATAAGGGCAAGTGCAAAAGGCGGCACTTTTATTGTTGGTACTGGCTGAGGTTGATTTTCCCGCACTACCCCAAAAATTCAATTTTTATCCATGATGTTGTAAATCAACCCATGACAGATCCAGAAACATATTTTAGAATATATTTTTATTATTATTTACTAGTCGTCACTATAGCAAAATTTTCTGAACGTTTCGAACTTTTAAATAAAGGTAACATATCTTTTTCATTTTTACAAACATACATACATAATTACAAAAAATTTGTTTCGGAAGAAAAAATAACACTTTAATTAAATTTACAAAATAAATGTGGTAAATAGTGGCTTAAACTCTGATATTGATCAAAACGATCCGTTCTTTCAATGAAATCGAACTTTTATCAATCTTCGTCGATGACTGCACAACCCCATTAGATATTTTGAATTATTAATTTTAAAACAATTTAATTTCAATATTTCCAAATTTATCTACCGCTCTTCAAATTTACCTAACATTACCAGTGACAGTAGCTCAAAATGAAAGATCATTTTCTAAATTAAAATTAATAAAAAATTCCCTCAGGCTGACGTTGTCGCAATCGAGTCGAAATTTTTGATTCTTCAGAGACAATGGGTTACCGTCTTTTACATCCCATTTGTGTCGCAACTAAACATTTCCCGGCAGATTTCTTTATGTCCTTTGAAAGCTCGCACGATGATCTCTAAAACCATTAGTGTTTAACATTGTAACTTATCTTCAATCTGTTTTGATTGAAAACGTTGTCAGTACATAGGTTCTCATTGAACTTTCAACAATGTTCCCATCATTCTATGGAACTCAAATTAAATGTATACTAATTCGTTCAAAGTCTAGTTCAATCCACCATAAGGTGGCGCTTATCCTCCTACAGGCCACTCCCAACATGGATCTCAATAATCTTCTTTACTATCATATTCTTAAGATGTGGTACTAATATTTTATGGGGGAAAGATCTTTTATATTTTTGAAAATTCTAAAATGTTTCTCATATTAGAATAAGCTACAGCTTTCATTCCAAAATTTGTCCATACCACATAATGTAATCGTTCCAGCAATTTTTTGCATGAATACGAGAATGAGATAGATGTTTAACAAAAAAACTGATTGCTTTAGCGGTTTGAAAGAGTCACCTTGATCAAATTTCTCACCTCAAAGAATGTCAAAGTACAAGAAGAAAAGGCTGCGGGCGAAATGCGAAACCTAACAAAATTAGTTGCCCATCATGTTGCTCCCCGAACATCGTGTCACCCGCCGCGTCATATTGCCCCCGTCCTATCTACAGAACATTGAACCTTCATCGTGTTCGCAGAGGAGGAAAAACTTAATCTCCGCACCAAAATTCAATGCTTCTTAGAATCGCTTTTAATATTTTCCATATAGTTCACTTGGGAGCGATTTAATTGGATCTTCGAAGAAAATCTGTTCGGTTCTCATCGTGCACGTGTGGGGGCGTCCTTTGTCTGAGGGAGCAGTTTTAATACTGTGGAAATTTAATATTCACCAAATTGCGTCGCAGGATACCGTCGAATTTTTGGCGTAGATCACCTTTAGAAGCACATATATGGCGAACAAGGCCATGCTCACGTTCCTTCCGAATTCAATATGGGTGTTTTTTTCAATTTAATAGAATTCGGCGGATGGGACAGAAGGTGGAACTGATGCTACACCACACCTGACGACCCAGAAAATCTTCCATCCTCTTGCGATGTTGTGGTTTCCATGAGGACAGAAAAAACGTAAGAAAAGTACGTGATTTAAATTTAATGGAAAAGAGTGTTTTGTTATCAGTGCCAATCCTTTCTTCACATTTTGTGTGCTTTTTTACCTTTTCTTCTCCTTTTTGCGGGCGGGTGTCTTTACTCAAGAGATTTCTTGTACCCATGTCCTAGTTTAGGACACAGAAAGACGCTGGCAGACATTGTTCGAGCGATTAACAACAACAGCTAGGTCAGAGCTATAGTTTGACCCTTTTAATTCATGTCGAGAATTCCCCATTCGTCCTGGCACGCCTGGCAGCCGCCTGCATCTTTTAATTACAATTTTTAATTAAGAACTAAAAGGGCCTTCACTTCCCCAAGATGCAAAGATACTTCTGCTCTTTCCCGTTTTCTCGTTTTACAAATTAATTAAAACTTTCACAATTAAAATTAATTTTCATGTCCTTGTCGTCGTTCCGTTACGGAGTTTCTCCTCAAACTGCACCGTTTAGAGTACCCCGTCCTTACCTAACTTAGAAACTAAACAAACGCCATCGAGGGCTTTTCCGAAAATGTTCTTTAGTTCCTCCAGTGCATTCACTTCTGTCGATCTTTTGCTAAATTTTCACACTTATGGACAATCATTTAACGGATCGGTGTAGTATGACCATTTACAACTTGTGACTTCCTGTTTCCTTAAGGAATTTGTTTTGTGCGGAAAACTATGTCCAGCAGCCAGGTATTCACGTACTCCTGATGGAGTTTTCAGGTGGGAGCAAAGAACCGGGTGTTGGCTAGAAATTTAAGTAAGTGAGCTTTGGCAACTAAGTAGAGCGCAAATTCACCTCAGGTGCTGGGATTTTATGAATGAATTAAATCTTAATTAAGACAGGCATTTGAAGAAACTTACATACCTAAATTTTATTAGAATAGTACGTATAGTTTTAAAACTAAAAGCTACTAGTACCTAAATCTCTCTGCATATATGGAAATTTGATGTAAGTAAAGCAAAAACTATCTGGAAAAGTTTGGCAAGTCAATAACTTTGATGAGAGACCACCACTCAAATTACCACCTTATTTAAGTATACACACAAAATTTCCAGTAGATCTGTGAATTGGAACATTTTTGACAGAGTTCGAGAACGGATAAATTTGTGTTTCTTAGCAAACTTGAATTTTATGTGCACTCAAGAAACCCGCTAAGTTTTTTTTTCCATTCGTATTTGATAAAGGATGGCCTCGGTTTAACTTTGTTACAAATCAATTTGATTCTACACTTGACAAATGAAAAATCACTGCTCTTTAATAAAAATTTTGTTCGCGTTTTAGTTTCCATACATGACAGTTTTTTGCCGACAACTTGGATAGGTAAGGTTTTCGGAATTGACCAACATAACAGATAATTTTTCGTAAACAAAAGAAGTGCATCGTACGTTCAAAAAATTTACTTAAAGCTTACGCAAAGTTTTAAGGTGAGTTACTTTGGACATAACTCCTTTATACATTTTTATTTGTTTGATTTTCAATAATCGGAATTTAGTAGGCATTAGTAGAGTAAATAATGGAATTTTTGTTTGACCTCTCCCTCACCCCCTCTCATACGCACACACACAAACGAGCGCACGTGCGCTCAACAACAATTTTTTTTTTTAAATTCGGTGTGATCATCAAGTATACTTTTAATTACAGTAATTTTGGTTTATAAATTAATTAAAATAAAGACTTAACACAAAATAAAGAGATGGAAACACTTCTGTGTGAAAAGCAGTGAATTTCTTCAAGTCTTCTTTAGGTCCTTTAAGTGTCATCCTTAGGTACCACAATGATTTTCGGTGTCTGCTTTGGATGCCAAGATCGATTTTTAAAAAATTGTATACATTTTCTCAGAAGCGATAATACTTGTTAAAGTGCCCTTATAGACACAATAAAAGGGATGTACAGAGAGCATAAAAATTGGTCTTCTTCAGTTCTGGGATGAAATACTTTGATTCTGCAAAGAAAAAACGTGGGGCATGATACTTATGGTGTCTGCTATAGGTGCCATTACCTTACCTATAAATAGATTTCTCATGATGGTTTAGTTTAAGTTACATAATTAAGCTTTACCAAACAGCTATAAATGTCAGTTTTATAAATTTTAATCTTAACCCTTTATAGTCCCATGTGACATTTCTGTAACAAACCTCAAAAATCCCGCCAGAATACGCACTGAATGTATTTAGTTCATTCAAATCGGCGCCACTTTGCTGTCACACATTATTGAACAAAGTAGTATCCACGGAAATCATCATAGACAGCGTAAACTGTTAACAGTTAATCGATTAGAATATCGCCCGTAATTGAAAGTGACAAGTTGAAATTCGTGCAAATTTTGAATTTTACAAAAAAAATACAAAAAGTTTGCAAAATTGTGTTATTTTCTTGGAAACCTATAGATAAGTGAATGCATATGTTCCTTCCACACCAAATAAGGTTTTTTTTTTTACGTTTAACTCAATTTTACAGTAATGTTACACTCCCTTAAATGTGAAATAAGTAATTAATAATACATTAATTTCTGAGAAATACGTGTTTCTTTATTTCCCTAAACCTATTCATTTTTAACATAATTTTAATATTTTATGATCTTTGGTTATAAAGGGTTAATATAATAATAACACTTGTTTACTTTAATACTAGTAGGTAAATTTTAATCCTGAGAGAGGAGAAGAAAATATCGCCACCGATAGTACATCGATATAATATCACCAAAATGTAATTTTCCTGATAATAATTGTAAAATTGAGAACGTTTTACCCGAATGTAATTTATTTATTTCTTAGATGTTCAAGACAAATGAAAAACTCATCATTCCCTAACTACTCAAAAGACCGTCATATTTCATCCTGAGAATTCCATGAATTGAAAATTTTACTCAAGTAACTGACACTTCAAGTTGTCAACCAAGGGTAAAATAATTCCACCTTTTCCTAATAACTTTCAAAAAACGTTCTCATTTACCCGAATGTAATTTATTTATTTCTTAGATGTTCAAGACAAATGAAAAACTCATCATTCCCTAACTACTCAAAAGACCGTCATATTTCATCCTGAGAATTCCATGAATTGAAAATTTTACTCAAGTAACTGACACTTCAAGTTGTCAACCAAGGGTAAAATAATTCCACCTTTTCCTAATAACTTTCAAAATACATATAATAAAATCTTTGGAATAGAATTTGCTTTCCAGCTTATTTTGAGGCATTACTAAATCTAAATTGGATAAGATTAAACGAAAACTGTCTATCTTCTGTCGACTTTCTAACTGTGGGTAACCTCTTTCTCTGTGTGAGATTTTGTTAGATTTATAAATAATTCTTTTCTTATCTTCTTCTTTCGATCATATTTTTATCTGAGATTATGCCCTTTCAAAAGAAAAAGATAATAAGGGGCGAAGATGTTATGAGAAAAGATAAAGTTTAAATTCTAATTCTTCAAACCATTGTGTACGCAAATAACTTTAAATTTTTCTTTTATCTTTCTTTACGACACATTTGGCAGGGCTTACGAAAACCAAACTCGTGTCGAGTTCACCATCAAATTTTTATAACCTTTAAGATGTACGCCACATATGCCATCAAATGCAGTGCACTACCAGCGAAATGTGGTCTCTAAGAAGTGCTCATAAATATTTTCGTCATTGTCAATTATTTCTAGCTGTCCTGCAAAATGGAGAGCGGAATTTTGTTTGTTAAGTGCTCCAGAGTTTCCTACATGGAGCACATCGCATATAAGAAGGTTGCTACAACCCTCCGAGACCGCCGCTCTATAAACTAAACTGCAAGGCTGGCGAAAAAGGTGCCTGCTGCCTTGCCCGTCTGCCATGAGGTTCGGTCTTGGTGAAATGCTTTCAACTCTTAGGAGGGCACGAGAGCATAAAGATTCTTTTGAAAGTCTCTAGCTTGTTATTAGTGTTGACACATAGCCCGGTTATATTTGTTTAAAAGCAGCTATTAGCCTCCTCTCTCCGGGAATAGGGGAGGATGAAGGAACATGCTGCTATGTGAAGTGGCATGCTTAGCAAGCGAATATTTTTTTTACCAAAACCACCGGAAATCACTTTGGGGATGAGATGACAGTGCTACCTCAAAATTTAGCGATGTGGTCGACGGGGGTGCAAATTGATTCAGTTCTGGATAGCGGAGCCCTCTGACTAGGAATCGTGACACGTTCCAGGTAGTGGTTAACTACGCTCACCTAATAGAACAGGTCAACACCGATTGATATATGACCAGTCAATTAAGCTGCACGCAAGTCAAGTTCCGGCGATTCCGCGACTCGCCCGTGTTGACTGGGCTTAATGCGCTCGGCACGTCATGACATCAGTTGGGTCTTTAATTACGCAAAATATAAAATAATTACCAACTCATAAAATCCCCGTGAAGGGGAAGAGTCGGGCTGGCCGCTTACACGCCTCATCGCAGCTGTCGGAGTGCCGGAAGGGCTTGAAGCGGCGCGGCGGTAGTGCCCAGCAATTATTCACCAGGCCCATCTAACGTCTAATCAATTTAAGAATCTGACGGTAGCACTTCCCTGCCCGTGGCCAATTTTGTAATGGCACTGTGCGGGTCGATGTCACTCAGAATTTCGCTTTTTATTAGTCATAAGAGGCTCACTGCCCAATTCCCACCAAGGGTTGCCTCCGGCCTCCGTGTTGTCAGTCACCCTAAATACCCTTAACTCTAACCCTTCTCTTCTACGGTTTACTTTACTACATTGCCCTCAGTCAGTTGAACATGCAAACCCTCATAACCTTTAGTTGCGTTGCGTTCCACGTGTGCTTTAGGCCTGGTACACACTAGGCGTTTTTCAACGCGCGCTTTGGTAACGCGCGTTTTAAGAACTACGAAGTCCCATTACGGTGTACACATTCTAACGCGCGCTTCTTCATAGTTCTTAAAACGCGCGTTAGCAAAGCGCGCGTTGAAAAACGGCTAGTGTGTACCAGGCCTTAATGTACATATGAAACACGCATTTCCTAGCTTTATATAATTTGTTATGGAATTTTGCATTACTGCACGAAAGGGACTTAAAATTTCGATTTTGTGAGACCTTTAGGAGCAATATATGTACATATACATATACATATATGTATAATAAGTGGGAGCTACTTAGAATTAATTCTCAAGAAATTTAATGTACATTATGTCAAAAAAGTACGGGGCATTTGTAATTTAAACAGCCCGCGCTGAAGGGATTCCAAAAATCTCAGTACTGTCCTTTATTATGATGCCAAGTTAGAGCAAATTCCGTTGGCTGGTTTGTTTACAACAGTTGAATAAAGCAGTACACCTCGCTTGTGCTCCGCAATTTTTAAAATGAGTGAAATTATGGAACAAAAAATTTGCTTTAAGTTTTGCGTTGCAAACGAAATTTCATGTGCTGACGAGTTAAAATGTTAGAAAAGGCGATTGGTGATTCAGTCTCACCAAAAACATGTGCTTATGAGTGGTACACGGCGTACAAGAAGGTCCGTGAGATCGTTGAATACATGCCGCGTTCTGGACGATCTTAGACTTCTACCACCGAACTGAACAATCGATTGATTATCGCGTTAATGGACGTTAAACGTAACCCGACTAGAATTTTGGTGCGGTACAGCTAGGGCCCCTATGAGGCTAGCCACACTGCCTCATGTGGGTCCCATGAGGCTGCCCTATAAGGCGCACGAAGGGCAAATAACGCCTTGCCTCATTCGCGCATCATTATGACGGCCTCATGTGGGCCTCGTGAGGCAAAACGCGACTAGAATTTTGGTGGGGTACAGCTAGGGTCCCTATGAGGCTAGCCATACTGCTTCGTGTGGGTCCCATGAGGCTGCCGTAGGGCAAATAACGCCTTGCCTCATTCAGGCTCTCTTTGTAATACTTAATAATGTAATCCTAACTCCTTATACTTATATACATGTGGAAATACTTCTTTATTAGTATAAATTATTATAATAAACTTAAACTCAGTCCGAGGCGAGTGCGCCCTGATGTTGTCCGTCCTGCGGGTAGAATCCAAAAAAGAACGAGTGCCGCAATATGGCGATGAGCTGTCAGCTCGTAGGGGGATTCGTCGAGGGATTCTCAAGAAGATGATACTTCATGCAATAGATTATAAAATACGAAGTTTTTGTAAGGAAAACCCGATAAGACAGCTATTAATAATACTGGGATTTGTGCTTTAATCGAGCCCAGTTGATAATTTGCAAATATAACCCACTAGCAGATAACGTCAAGTATGCCTAGGCCCTAGGTGTATATGTGATGTTTGCCTAATCGAACCCCTGTAAAGCAAAAGGTGGGATTGCCTATTTCATTGTAAGGTTTGCCTCATAAGACCCTTGTGAGGTACTCATAAGGTAAACCTCACTTCAGTATCGCTGATTTTATTTTGTGAGGTCCTCATGAGGAATTTACGGGGAAATCCCTCTATCGGCATGCCCCTCACTTGCCACATGAGGACCTCATGAGGAATCTACGGGGAAATCCCTCTATCGGCATACCCCTCACCTGCCACATGAGGCCCACACGCTTCATGAGGCATGCCCCCTATAAATTCTAGTCGGGAAGTGTAGCCAAAACTCAACGCGATAATTTTTCATTCTTAATGCCGTTTGACGTTAGGCGATAACTCGGGTGGCGGTCTTTTTTGGTACATCACAAAGATTTAACTCGATAATTACTGCTTGTGTGCCCACCCTGACGTTTGTTCATTGTGCGCCGTATTTTTTTTTCTGACTGGAGTGAGTGACAGTCGTGACAGTTGATCGACGATAACTACGGTTGAGTATTCTATGGCTATGAATTGGCCAAATGAAAGAGTGATTGAGTTCCTTGAAATATTTCAAACTGAACCATGTCATATTTAACGCCATTTTTATTGGCGATGATGGGCATTGACGTTGAATTTGTAGTGTGACCATCACGTTATCGCGTTTATTTTGTTGCCGTTTTTATGGCGTTTGCCATTAATGTGCAAATTTACGCATGAAACTCGCCGCTGCACGGCTTGTTCCAAAAGAGCTGAATTTTCTTCAACGCACCATCGCATAGAGCCACGATTATGAACGAATTTAAGGTCAAAAACTTAATAACTACCATTGATCAACCACCATTTTATTCCCAAAACTTAAATTGCCACTCCGTGGAACCCGTTTTGAGTCCGTTGAGATATCCAAAAGTGCTTATAAAAAATGTTTTGAAGGTTGGGAAAATCGCTGGAACATTTGTGTAGTTTCGAATGGGCAATATTTTGAAGGGGACAAAATAAACTTAGATTAATGTAAAATATGTGTTTTATTTAACGATTGCCCGTACTTTGTTGACCTAATGTATATCCTCTTATTTAGAGTATCTTAATGGAAATTAAATTAAAAATCTATAAATAATATATCAAAACTCAACAAAGAAAACAGAAAAGTCCAATGGTCCTAATGCCGTAGCCGTACTTTCTCTACTACAATTTTAAAGAAACTCATGTAAAAATGAATATAATAACTCAACGAAATTTGTTAATGAATTTTTACCAGTTCCTTGGCATCGTATCATACATATATGTACAAAAAAAGTTCGTGCCAATTCTAGCATTGTATCGTATATGGACAAAAAGAATAACTTCCTGAATTTCACGTGATTTGAACCAAACTTGGTATACAATTTTTTGGGGATACTGAATCCAAATTTGGTATCAGAATGAAAAAAAATCAATGTGGCGGATCCAAAATGGCCGATTCGGAATGGTAAACAAATATTTTAATATGTTTAGAACTTCAGAAAAACCGTATATAAGGTTTCTTGGTAACAAATTACGAATTTAGAATAGATTTTCTTAATTCAATATGGCGAAGACCTGAAAAACCCCCGTATATGTTTGAAATAGTTTGATTTAAAATAAAAGAAACTCTAAAATTCAATCTTCAAATCCTAAATTACACCCTTCAGGAGTGGCAATCATCAAGAATTAAATCTTACCATTAAGGGGGTATCCCACCCTAGAACGTTCAAAAAATGCATTTTTTTTTTTTAGTTTTGAAAAATTCTGTGTTCTTTCCTGAATTGTTTAAGCTATCTCTTGCCGCGAAATTTGAAAAGCCCGAGCTGCTACAGGCGATTCCGTTCGCAGCTGCGCGCTCCCTACCACTCCTTTTTGTTCTAACTGAAGGAAGGTTCGACTGAGGGACACTCACTGAAACGCTTATAACTTTTAAACAACGTGGAATTTCGTTTTGAAATTTTCAGAATACATTTTTGAATAGTTCTACGATCGATTTATTTATTAAAAAAAAAAAAATTGAATTTTTTGAAGCCTATACACCTATTTCCCCCCTTAAATTAAACACGATTTGAACCAATTTGAAGTGCTTTGATAAAGATTTTAAAAAACTCAAAAATACACCACAACCTTATTTTTAATCTTTGAGAGGGTTAAATTGCAAAAATAACCCCTGGAATCTATTCAGCGTCGTAAAGAACCCCTAATACCAAATATTGTGTAATTTAGTAAAGTATTCAAGGCTACCAGTTTTGGCACGAAAAGAAAAAAAAATCTGTGCCAGTCAACCGGTTAAGGGAAATATACAAATTTACAGCAGTATGAAAGAATATTAGTACTCATATGTAATTTCCATTAATTTAGTTATATTTCTTAAGAAAGTTAAGGCTGCGTTAAAGAGGGACCGCAAAATTTGCTCCTTCAACCTTTAAAACTCGAAAAACTACCCCTAAAGGGTACTGAATAGTACTCTAATACCAAAAAACGTATAAAAAAGATTTAATTAACTTTCATATTATAATATTCAATGTAGGTTCTACTTCCTTTTTTTAAAAAAACAGATCGCAATCTCCACTGTTTAGAGGGCTCCAAGTTCAATTATACATATATAAGTATCTGTATAGTACTGTACCCGCTCCAGATAAATTACAAATTGTTTCAAAAGTAGAATTAAAATAAATATTTTATCAGATTCTCTACAGAAATTATATAAAGAGTGGACAATTCCCTATAAATTGGATTCTTTTAAGAGAAGAATATTAAACTATTAATTTGAAATATGGACAATAATACAGGTACAAAAATGCAAATTTTATATTTTATTAATTAAAACACAACAAACTGATATTTTTCTAAAATTATATATACTTCATTCAAAAGAGAAAAGTTACGTAAATCATTACAAGTTTTCAATTGGGTTCAAGTTGGGAGACTAACTTGAATAACTCAGTATGGAGACATTTTCGTGTAGAAACCAATCTTCGACAATTCTTTGATCCGTCCTTGAGGACGTGTTTTTCTGGGTTTCCACGTGTTTCGATGTTTTTTTCTGGCTTAAGAGCATTAGTGACGAAATTAAAAGACCTATTTAATAAAAAAGAGAGAAAAATAAAGTAATATCGAAGAAGTTTTTTGATGTTGTACAAATTTTATTAAAATTTTTATCAGTTTCTTGAAATGACTATTTAATTAGTTAAAAATTCTATACCAAAGTCTCTACGAGCTGACATTTTGGTTATGTAGGTAGGATGTTAAAATTTTATTGGTTTTACTAAAACCACCCTTTATTAAACAAAATTGTTATACTTTAGTACAAGTTCACTATCCTATTGTGAGACTAACTAACCAATTTTCGACTTACTATTACTGAATCATTGTTGGAATTACCAAAAGGAAACTACCACGTAAGAAAAATACACAAATTGTAAGCATTCTCGAATTTAATATAAACAAATTTTAGACCAAATAGACAAACCCTAACAGATTATATTTTGGGTAGTTTGTGAATTATTAAGCCTGGTGCCCTATATTTCCTCTTTTGCAAATATGATTTGAACATTCTCAGCAATTTTCAACAATTTCATAAATAGTTTTGCTGCTCTGGTTTAAACTGCTTTCGACCGACTAATATAGTTTAGCATCTTTAAAGCGAGCTTGACTGGAATTGCATAGGAGCCTAAAGTACCGGCGGAAATTTCGTTAGGACGTATAAAGGATGAGGAGCCCTAGATAAATAGCTTTAGATTAATTTTCGAGAAATATATAATATATGCATACCACCCCATTCATATCCCAACTGCCCCCATAAATTCCCATGAGAGTGTGTTAATACATAACTTTCGGCCATTTCGTAGGTATGTGCACATACGTTCTGCTAATTATTCCACATGATGTCATATCGTTAGGAAGATAACTCTAAAATACTGCAGTCTTCCAGCTTTCGTTTCGTTCTTTCGACAGCTTCCAGATGTGCATACTTTAGCACAAATATGTATGTAGGATATACGTATGTGCCCGGCTGAAATGCAAACATATTTCCGCATGGCCATGCAGATACACGTCCGTATTTGCAGAAGCACCCAACTATTACATATTTTATTATCGAAGTTAATTCAAAAAATGAAAAAGCCAAGGAACAATCGAATTCAATTTGGGTATGCTTTGGAATACTTATCCCAATCCGGTGCATTGACTCTAATGCAGGGCATTAATATACTAATTTATATCCGGTATAACGGTAAACAATAGGTATTGCAGTACATCGCTGTTGAATTCAATTAACCGACCGTAATCGGTGCTTGATTACATTTAATCGTGAAATATTTTCGCCGAATTCCGAATTTGATTATTTCCTAATTAACTTAAACGAATGATTTTGAAAGGCAAATAAGATTTAATTCAATTTCATAAATGTATAGCAAACAAAGAAATATGCTTGTTTCGCTAATTTACGATTCTAATTTAAGAAAAAGCCCATCCAAAAATACAAAATATCTATCTCTAGAATTCACTGGCAAGTATGGTGCAAGAACTTCAAATTTTTACTTGAACGCTTGTTTTTCCATGATTGATCTTCTTAAAATGCATGCATTGATTAAATTTTAATACATATTTAATTTAGCTTTTAGGTACGTAATTAGCAAAACTTTTAATAATTTATGAATCCAGGGTTCAACGAGTTTTGCGCAGGTCGCTGCGCTATATTTTGCAGAAATTACGAGTATGTTAGTTACATTTTTTTTATAAAAAGTTCATGAATATTTGCAGCAATAAAACATTTTGAGAGTATGAGTAGTGGAAAATTCTTGCTATTTTTATTTTATTGCTCATATCTATTATATTTGTTTTAAAATTTGTCATAATATGTAAAATAATTTGTCATGATATTGTATTTACCATTGTTGTGGGAAATTTAACGGAATAATTGTCTTGGTAAACTAGATTAAAGGATTAGTAATATAATAATAATAGATAATTTTGTTATGAGATAGCTTATAAATAATCAATTTCGTTCCATCAAATTACAATAAACATCGAGAGGAACTACTTATAATTATGAGGAATCTATACGACTACATTAATAAATTGGGATTTGTTGAAACTTGAAAAAAAATCTATATACACCTATCCCTCGATTTACACGATACTTTTTTTACACGATTTCGCTTTTACACGGTTTATAAAATCAGAGGTTTAAGAAAAAAACAGGTAAAACTGAACATTTTAACTGCATGGATATTACCATTTACCACTGCCATTTTTTAATTGTGTTCACAATAAAAATCGTCTAAGTAAGAGTTTATTTATTTATTTATGATTTTTAATTAGGATTTTAATACCAAGTTTGGTTAATGCGAGATTGTGTCTTATTTCTCTACATAGAACCAATATCGCATTAAGTACTATCAAATTATGAAAGTTACACAACACCAATCAAGAAGAAAAATTTAGAAAGAAAGGTTTTAAGGACTTGATTTCTTCTTTCTATATGTAAAATGAATAACATACTTATACCTTATACACCTACTACTAATTTTATAAATAGACTAGTATTTTTATGTTTTTCAAAATATATTTACTTTTATTTTACGTTTAAATAAATTACCGAATTATGCACATTTCAGTCTGTTTTCGTTTTACACGGTTTTACTTATACGAAATCCCGATTTCGATTTGCACGGTTTTCTGAGGAACCTATCTATCGTGTAAATCGAGGGATAGGTTACATATATAAAAGAAAGCCGTGTTAGTTACACTATTTATAACTCAAGAACGGCTGAACCGATTTGGCTGAAAATTGGTGGGGAGGTAGCTTAGAACCAGGAAACGGCTATAGGATACTTTGTAGGGTTTTAAAATGGCGGATCCAAGATGACGGCTGAAAATTTTAAATTTGAAGCGATTTTCATGAAAATTGGTATACATATAGGGGTTTTGCGGGATGGGGATTTCAAATCCGCTGTCCAAATTTAGAAATTCAAAATGGCGGATCCAATATGGCGACCAAGATTTACTGATTTCAACGGATTTTAATGAAAATTAGCACAATGAATGCTTTGAGGTCACTGATTTTGAATATTATCAAAATTTAGAAATCCAAGATGGTGGACCCAAAATGGCGACCATATTTCTCGATTTCAACGGATTTTAATGAAAATTAGTACAATGATTATCTTGACGTCACTGATTTTGAATATTATCAAAATTTACAAATCCAAGATGGCGGACCCAATATGGTGACCAAGATTTCTCGATTTCAACGGATTTTAATGAAAATTGGTACAATGATTATTCTGAGGCCACTAATTTTGAATATTAGCAAAATTTCCAAATCCAACATGGCGGATCCAACATGGCGACCAGAATGTCTCGATTTCAACGGATTTTAATGAAAATTGGTACAATGATTATTCTGAGGATACAAGTTCCGAATATTATCAAAAGTTGTAAATCTAAGATGGCGGATCCAATTTGGCAACCGAATATCTCGATTTCAACGGATTTTAATTAAAATGAGTACAATGATTATTCCGGAGCCACTAATTTCGAATATTATCAAAATTTTCATATCCAACATGGCGACCAAAATTTCTCGATTTCAACGGATTGTAATAGTAATTAGTACAGTGATTATTCTGAGACCACTAATTTTGAATATTATTAAGATTTCTAAATGCAAGATGGCGGACCCAACATGGCGTCCAGAATGTCTCGATTTCGACGGATTTTAATGAAAATTGGTACAATGATTATTCTGAACCTACAAATTTCGAATATTATCAAAATTTGTAAATCCAAGATGGCGGGTCCAATATGAGACCAAATTTCTTGATTTCAACGAATTTGACTGAAAATTAGTACAATGATTATTCTGAGGCCACCAATTTCGAATATTAGCCAAATTTCCAAACTCAAGATGGCGGATCCAATATGGCGACCAACATTTCTCGATTTCAAGGGATTTGAATGAAAATTGGTACAATGATTATTTTAAGGCCACTAATTTTGAATATTATTAAGATTTGGACTTTCAAGATAGCGGATCCATAAAGGGGTTTTCGGGTTGAAACAATTTCTAGGATATAACAAACTAGAACATTTGAGAAGTGTTTAATTATTAAGTATTTACCCAACGCCGGGTGAAACCGGGTAATTCAGCTAGTATATTTATAAATTGATTCAGCCGATAGTGCGGCCTTGGCCTTTAAGTGGCAAAGCTTTGGCCTTTCATCTACTAGTCCCATTTTTGATATATTTTACAGTGCAGCCGTTGTGCGACCGTATTAGTTCGACAAATAAACCCTGGGCGTGTTGCGGCCTTCTTAAACACTTTAGATATTTTTACTTGGGACGACAAAGAAATGCGGTGTTATCCGATCTTACATAGTATTATTGTAAAATTTGTATGATCTTCACATGACATGGTTTATGAATAACTTTTGTATAGATCTTAGTTTTGGTATGAACCTTTGTTATTTAAAACTTATTGCAGTTGGCAATCCACCGAAATGCCACAATTGATAAAACTCCATTTCGCTTGTGTTTGTTTGTCAGAATCACGAAATTATTCTCATATTCCTGTTTTGTAAGAATGAAATCTTATTTTTCTTTGTCAATTCTAGGTAAATTTCACACTTTTGATCTAGTTGCTTTGAAATTTCAAATCTAATCAAATTTACAGAGGTTCAAGTCTCTCTTATTTTGTTAAATTGCGTTAAACCGCAGATCCAAGTTTAGATATTTTATGTGTTTGTAAAAACTAACACATGCACAATGCAATTTTACCACGTTTTTATTAACTCCCTTTATTATTTTTTTACTTTTTTAAATCTTTAGCTAGTGTGTTTTTGCTTTTGTTCAATCACTTATTTCTAAACTTTCCATTTTTATTTCAACCATTTTTTTCACAATTTTAGACAATTAAAAATTAGTGATATGTATAATACTAAAATTATAATAGTAAAAAGTTGAGCTTGTATTAGACGCTCAAAGTAATACCATGAGAATGTAGAATAATGTAGTAAGGTGAGAAATACTATATAATTCAGGTAAACAGCTAATTAAGGTACTGCAAGAAAAAAAAATGTTGTTAAGCCGGCATGGATGACGCTCGCTGGGTCATAATGACCCGAGGCGATTTAAAACGGCCATATTTTTTTTTCCCGCGAACCGTTCTACTCGAGCATTTACGTAGCTGGAGATGCAACCCCCCTCTACCCGTACCGCTGGCGTGCTCAGTGCAACGCCGATTGCGGAAGGAGATCAAAATCAAGATAACCCTTGCAGTTTTGGTACAAAGCATCGATAAAATTCGGGTCACGGTGACCCGGCGTCATTGTCCGCGTAATTATTTTCACCTCATCGACGCCGGGTTAAGGGGGTAGTCCAGTGAAAAAAAAAATTTTTTTCGTTTTTTGTTTTTTTGCTTAAATCTATTCTACTACACCTAGAAAATATTCCCTTAAAATATCTAAGCAAAATATTGAATAGTTTTAAAGATACAGAGAGTTTTCGAGAGACGTGAATCCGAGCGCTCGAAGGTCCCCTGGCGTGTTTCGGAGCAAGGAGGACTCTTGTATTTCTGTTTGCTTCGCCCATTTTTTTTCGGTTTATAACGGTCTAGGTCCTTCTGCTTTGTATTTAAGGTTAGTTATGTATGGAGGAGGCATCGCGTTATGTATGGAGCAGGCATCGCTGACTAAGGTAAAATTAATTTTTTTAGCTTTTTTCCGCATAAAAAACTTTAAACGCGTTTTTCTCAAAACAGCATGTTTTGACTCGGCGGACGTCAGATCTCAGAGTCTTTTGCTCCGATTGATCTAAAAATTTAGCTGTATATTTCTTGATTGTGTATCTATCGTCGGAACTAGAATTATTAAAATCAATTGTTTATTTACAAAGTTATAAACAAATTAAGCACCCGAAAAACACCCGAAAAATTCGAAATGCCGCCATTTTGTTATTTTTTATTGAAAATTAATAATTCTAGTTCCGACGATAGCCAATGTTCTACAGATTAAAACCTCATTTGAATTTTTTGTTTCAAATGAACCGTTACAGAGATTCGACGTCCGCCAACAAAAAAAAATTTTTTTTGGAGCGGCCATTTTGTCGGGATGACTCATCGAAAACAAAAAAAAAAAATTTTTTTTGTGTATTTTAATAGTTGTACTATCATATGTCAAAAAGTTTTTTAATAAAAATTGACTTCTAATATGAAAAAAAAATCGTTGAAAAAACAGTCGTTTTCACTGGACTACCCCCTTAAGAAAAAAGTTTGTTCACCTAAGGAATTGTATTAAATTGTATTAAGAGTTTATAAAGATAATATAAAATGTACCACAAGAATTCATAAAGTAGATACAGTGATTAGAATTGAGTTCTCTACAATCTGGGATTTAATTGGACGTTGAATGAAAAGTATAATTTCTTTGATTTCGAATGTGAAGAGATACTTAAGCTATCGGGATCAATAAAAACTCTTCCTAAGTATTGCAAGCTATTTTAAATATTGCCTTTAAATGTAAAAACTAAGATGTACCAATATAGGAGAATAAGTTTGAAATCATAGGATTACTTGATTTGCGACAACTTTTTATAAAGTTATTGTGCAATTTTCAGATTTCAAACAAGATCAAGTGGGAAAGAACCAAAATCGTTTTTAAAATCTTGTTTTGGTTTCTTTGCAATTTATTCAAATGGGTTTTTGCACAAACACTACAAACCAAACGTCAGAAAAGCCTTAAAAACAAGAATATATATGATCATTTTCCTAACTTAATTCAGAATTTCGATTTATGAACGTATAAAGCCATTTTATTAAATTATTTTTCTTCCGATGTGTTGTGTAAATGTATCTTTCAAAAAGAAATTTTTCGCCACAAATGATGCCTAGATAGTTCATTGCTCCAATTAATATTAGGTTGTAACATAATAATCTGATAATTTTTTAAAAAACTTTATTTTGATATTTTTGTACAATTTAGCTTAACATTTTATTGAACATATAGTCCATCATTATCAATGATCTCCTGCCAACGTTGGGGAAGCGACATTATTCCATTCTCGTAAAACTTGGGCTCACGAGAGTTAAAAAATTCCGACAACCACTTTTCCAATGCATCTCGGTCATCAAAAGATTTTTTGCTAATGTGAGCCTGCAACGATCGGAACAAGTGGTAGTCAAGACATATATATCCGGCGAGTATGCAGGACAGACTAAGGAAATCCAGCCTAGCTTCATAATTTTTTTACATGTCATCGAAGCGGTGTGAGGGCGGGCATTGTCGTGGAGGAGGTATACATTGCCTTGTTCTCCTTTAAGATTCACGGCTACCTTATCTAGCATATCACAGTAACGTTCACTATTTATAGTCGTTCCTTGTGGTATTAGTTCCCAGTAGATAACGCCGTGAACATTCCACCAAACACTCAACATAACCTTGTGTATAGTAATTTTACATATGACTGTCGGTACTCCTCTTTGACCCGCGCTAAGCCATTGTCGCTTATTATTATGGTTAACATAAAGCATCCACTTCTTATCCCCAGTAACCAAATTACGAAGCCAAGCAAAAGTACGATGTGAAGTGAGTAATTGCGTACAAACCGCCACTCGCATCATCGGTTGACCATCCGTCAATTCGTGGGGTACCCATTGACTGTGCCTGTACACTTTACCCATCACTTTCAAATGTCGAGCGATACCCGACTAGAATTTTGGTGGGGTACAGCTAGGGCCCCTATGAGGCTAGCCACACTGCCTCATGTGGGTCCCATGAGGCTGCCCTATAAGGCGCACGAAGGGCAAATAACGCCTTGCCTCATTCGCGCATCATTATGACTGCCTCATGTGGGCCTCGTGAGGCAAAACCCGACTAGAATTTTGGTGGGGTACAGCTAGGGTCCCTATGAGGCTAGCCATACTGCTTCGTGTGGGTCCTATGAGGCTGCCGTAGGGCAAATAACGCCTTGCCTCATTCAGGCTCTCTTTGTAATACTTAATAATGTAATCCTAACTCCTTATACTTATATACATGTGGAAATACTTCTTTATTAGTATAAATTATTATAATAAACTTAAACTTAAAGTCCGAGGCGAGTGCGCCCTGATGTTGTCCGTCCTGCGGGTAGAATCCAAAAAAGAACGAGTGCCGCAATATGGCGATGAGCTGTCAGTTCGTAGGGGGATTCGTCGAGGGATTCTCAAGAAGATGATACTTCATGCAATAGATTATAAAATACGAAGTTTTTGTAAGGAAAACCCGATAAGACAGCTATTAATAATACTGGGATTTGTGCTTTAATCGAGCCCAGCTGATAATTTGCAAATATAACCCACTAGCAGATAACGTCAAGTATGCCTAGGTGTATATGTGATGTTTGCAAAAGGTGGGATTGCCTATTTCATTGTAAGGTTTGCCTCATAAAACCCTTGTGAGGTACTCATAAGGTAAACCTCACTTCAGTATCGCTGATTTTATTTTGTGAGGTCCTCATGAGGAATTTACGGGGAAATCCCTCTATCGGCATGCCCCTCACTTGCCACATGAGGACCTCATGAGGAATCTACGGGGAAATCCCTCTATCGGCATACCCCTCACTTGCCACATGAGGCCCACACGCTTCATGAGGCATGCCCCCTATAAATTCTAGTCGGGTAGTAGTATGGTAGCATCCGAGTTCTTCTTTAAGTTGACGAGTGGTTGGATCTTCCTCGATGAGCTGCGCTAGTCGGTCGACATCAACCTCAACCGGCCGCCCTTCGTAAGGTTTATCTTCAAGGTTGTAGTCGCCATTCGAGAAACGTCGAAACCAATCTACTGCTGTATGATAAGAGACCGCATTTTCTCCCATACATTGACATATATTTTGTGCCGCCTGCTTAGCTGTATGCTTCAAACGGAACTCATAAAGTAGAAGGACGCGGATGTCTCGTCTTTTCAAATCGAATTTTTCCATAATGCTACTCGCTGCGTTGTCGATTATTGAACTGATGAACTGAGCGCGCTCACGGGTATTTATACTCATAGTCACAGAACTTTCTCGAAGTTGTAAAAAATTTCCAGAACGTTTCCGAAAAAATTATCAGATTATTATGTTACAACTTAATACATGAGAAGCCTATCTGTAGATTTAATTCTTGAATTGAATTGAATTCTTTTTTGTTTCGCACGTTTTTATTAATTTATTTTTTCTTGCATTTGGTGTGTGAATTGTTTGGTCCCTGATCATTTTGAGCCCCCCAAATTTGAGTTCTATGATTTTCTAATATTTTCATTAGTTTTTAGTGCCCATATTAATTCGGAAATCCACTGTAAATTATGCTCTAATTATCGCTTAATGTCACGGCATCAACGTTGCTTTGATTTATATTGAACATTGTCAATTTAATATTTCATCAAAAATCCATTATACCGCATTTTTCATTTCATAACGCATATTATTCTTTTGCATACCAATCAGCATTAATAATGAAAATAAGAGCTAGGTCATAAATTAGTCATCAAAGAGATTAAGTGTCTATGACAGCGTAATAAAATTTACGAATAAAATCGAGAAACACAATTATGAGCTGATCCGTCATATTCGCTATTGTTTATGTGCATGCTAAAGTAGCTTAAATGCAGAAATTCTCATTTTCTAAAATCACATTACGGCCCTGGGAGTCCGTGCTCTGCAGGTAAGCTCTTCTGCAAGCGAAGTGGCACGCCAGCTCAGCTCGTACATTCA
This sequence comes from Dysmachus trigonus, assembly GCA_949715965.1. Taxonomy (NCBI): domain Eukaryota; kingdom Metazoa; phylum Arthropoda; class Insecta; order Diptera; family Asilidae; genus Dysmachus; species Dysmachus trigonus. Next base: position 48,340,834 of record OX454319.1, on the reverse strand, counting down.
ATTCGATGGGCGCACTGAAATTTTGTTTATTTCTGTGGAATAATAACGCAGTTAGAATTAATGCAAATATGAATCCACTGAATTTTATTTGCCGTCCTGCCCAAATGTGTATGTGTGTAGGTGGAATAGCGACTAAAGCCCACCTGGAGAGGCAGAAATTCATTTTAATCCAACTTTATGTATATTCGTGCTATGTATAAAGGTTAGCTAAATTCTGCAGGCTAAAAGGAACATATTTTGCTGCAGTTTTTAACTTTTCCCATCTATCTTTATTTTTCTCCAAGTATTTTTTCCTAAAAAATGAAGTAGTTGCCTCTGAAGTGGCCGTGGAAAGTAGAGGGATAAACATATGCGCGCAGCACACAAACTCAAATGAGTAAATATCCCACCACAAGTTTGTTTGCGAAAATTATTATCCTTGCCGAGCAATCACAATCCGGGCGGATAATGCAGGGGATATCTCCCAAGACAGTTGCTGATTTATGCTGTAATCCTTTGGAATTTCTCGAAAATGTCTGCTTCAGTGCAGTTGCAACCGGCGGGGACGGCGGTATATCATCCAAGGATATCCTGAATTTGTATAAAAGTGCTTATCTGCGGAGGAATTTTTATTGTGCATGAAAACTCATTTGCATCTGCTCTCTGCTGCGGATAGTGTCTCCTGCAACCGCCCGCAAACCTTCGAGAGGGACGATCAGCCATTTATGATGCATGGCCACAAGCGACAATATAAAAGGCACATTAAAGAAAGACAACTATTTGCTTTTATGACTTACTTGCGGAAAAATTCTATAAATGTCTGATGATAGAGCTAAAAAGTGCTCCATTGTATGCGTGCAAGAGATAAATCATCAACCATGGATGATGGTCCTGGGCGCTCAAATATATCGAGCACTATTCACCACAAAATGATCTTTCAAAGTAGTTTTTAGGTTTGCGATAGCCATTTTATTCGGTACTCAGGTATTTTTACTGCGGGCGTAAAATATGATTTTTATGCGAGTTTGGAAAAAGGACACTTTGTGCAGTTTTATGCCACAGTACACGCTGTTATTATTCGGGATTTCACGGATATTTTTGCTCACAAAGCAGCTGTGGTTGTTGGCCCGATTTTAAAATGTTTTCTCTTTGTGGAAAGCATTTTATTTTGTCCAGATTTTTGTCAGCACGAAGTAATAATTTATTTTTCGTTGATAAAGGCATGTGAAAAAATTTTTAACGTCGAGTTTGGGCTTAAATTGAGTTTGTGGTCTCTATGAATTTCAATTAAATTTTGCACCAACTTTCATCTAGGGTCAAAAGTAATGAATATATGGGTTTATAGATCAGGGAATTTGGGAGAATTTTAATTTTTTAATGGTAGTCATTTATTTTAAATCTATAGTAGGGTACTAATCGGTTTCTACCTGGGCATTGAAAATAACTTTGCTTAAACAAATAATTCTTGAATAAAAACACCTCCTAATATTCAATATTCTCACTTCGCTGTGGGGCGATTTTCTATAATGCGAGACTTAAGTTGAATAGATTAGTGCAAGTTTGTTATAATTTAAATAACAATTCTATCATTCTCCATTTCATTTCATTCATTTATTTGTCACTGAACAGAGGCGATACTAGTCGCATCATTTCCCTGCCACCTTAAATCACGTTGAAATCGCCCGCCAAATATATAGTAAACGCCATTGCCGTTTTTTCGATTCAAAATACAGAGTGGAGTTAGCCTAGTAACGTGCTCCGGCCAACCCGCGAATAGATTAATCGTGTCTGAGCTGTCATTACTGGCTGTCAGGTCCGGGTCAGACAACTTCTCACTTACCTGGTACATATTTTCATGAACATTAAAAATATATAATAATAAATAAATAAATATTATTATATATTAATTATATATATATTAATAATAAATAAATAAATATTATTATATATTAATTAAAGTTGTTTAATCAACTTGCATTAATTAACCTTGTATTTTCATAGTTTTAGGGACAAACATCCAAAGTATCAAATTCCTGTTTATTACCCACGTATACCCAAAAAAATATCTTGCTCCAACAACTAATTTCATGGTTCATTTAAATATTTTTACTTATGATTTTCATTTCAAATAAATTAAAAAAACTATAAAACAATCTTGTGAGGGAAAGCGAAAAATAAATCAAATTAACCCATTAATGCCTGAATAACAAAAAATTATACGGCAACTTCGAGGCGCTAACTTTTATCGAAGGGGTGGTCAATTCTGATCGAGACCAACTTTTCTAGACGTATTTTGAGTCGTCCGACACTATCCAACCAAAAAAAAAAGTGAAAAAAATTATTATTATTGTTTTTGTGCAATATTATGTAAATAAATACCTTTTTCACGTCACTTTTTTTCGAAAAACGTCTGATTTAGTCGGGAAAAAGCAACTTTTTACTGCAATAAAATGCCTAAAACGTGTTATTAGGACTTAAACTTAAAAAATATGCAGGTATTTAATCAGTAATCAGTGACCCCAAAAACTCCGAATACCCACTTTTTTTTCGAAGAAATTGAGAATTTTGCCAAAAATTGTTCGCCATCTTGGATCCGCCATTTTGAATTACGAAAATCTGATAGTAAATTCGTAATCAGTGACTCTTAAAACTAGTGTATATACATTTTTGGGAATAGTCGAATATAGTGAGATAAAAAAAGTGATCGAAAGTAATGCAAATATGCGTTACATTGTTGCAATTTGTATGCAGCCTATTATTTTTAACGAAAAAAATGCCTGCATATTTTTGAAGTTTAAGTACTAATAACACGTTTTATGCACTTTATTGCAGTAAAAAGTTGCCTTTTCCACACTAAATCTCGTTTTTTAGAAAAAAATGACGTGAAAAAAGTATTTATTTAGGTAATATTGCAAAAAAACAATAATAATAATTTTTTTTCACTTTGTTTTTTGGTTGGATCGCGTCAGGCGACTCAAAATACGTCTAGAAAAGTTGGTCTCGATAAGAATTGACCACTCCTTCGATAAAAGTTAGGGCCTCGAAGTTGCCGTAAAATTTTTTGTTATTCAGGCATTAATGGGTTAATATAAATGTAAATAAAAAAAAATAACAAAAATCGATTGGGTAAAATGCGAATTAAAAAGATGGAAACAAGATGACGTAGAAACATAATTAATAGAATGAATAATTGAAATCCCTTTTTCTTAAATTACAATAAAATAGTCATTGTTATTATCCGTCTTTAGCCTGTCAATTAATAGGTGAAAGATAAAGTCGTGGAATCTGCAGAAAACCATACATATTTATTAAATATGCTAAATAATTGCAGTAGGAGGCATCAGATTCATGTTTTACTTGCTGCTACTCCTGCTACATGTATGCCTAGTTGGTAGTTTGTACGCAGTCGGGTTTTTTGATTTTTTTGGAAATTCATTACTCTTGAATTCAAATGCATGTTTTTATAACGTTTTATAAAAATCTGTGAGGACATTTCAAACCCAATCTGTGACAAAATAATAAATAACGGAAAAAAACAAATTGTTTCAGAAGTTAAAATATCAGCAATAATAACCAAAAAGCCCTACCAAGCTGTGTGACGTAATTATGGAATTAGATGAACGCTTATACGGACAAAAGCATTTCTTAGAATGTGGGTTTATCTTGTTAAATCAAAACAACTCGTACAACAGTGGGAAGAAAAGAACTGGGCTGATAAGACCCACTTATGGCTACCTCAGAGTTGAAAAGAAAATTTTGTTTGTAGGGCTGTTTTGACCTTGTTTTTAAATAATTGAAGATATTCATTTTTTAACTACAATAACTAATAACTAGAAATATATAGTAATAAAGAAGTGATTAACGAGCGAAAAACAATTTAAGAGGAAAATTGCAACACTTCTGCAGAGTGCACTCACAAAACTTTTATACAGGGTGTCCAATAGGAAATTACGAAAAATAATGGGTCACAATTTTTTAACAAATGGAGAGATCGGTAAAATGTAAATACTTTTTAATAAAGGAAAGTCGTCATTTTTATTTCATGTCCATTTTATTATAAAGAAATTAAATCTATTTAATACAAACCATTAATTTAAAAATATAGTGAAAAAAGTGAATTACACAGGTCCACAAAACTAAACTTTTTTTTTGAGTCTGAGTTATGAATGCTATTTTCTTATTGCTTGTGTCCAAAAGGAAGGCAAAATTGTCATAATTTTGTTAAAACTTTGCTTTTGTGAAGGAAAATTTGACATTCGTTTGGATAGTTTGAACCTCAATTACAACTAAATGCGTTGTGCGATATTTTTGATTTTTTGCGAAAAAGTACGTTATACTAGAGAAAACAGTATAGGAACATTTTTGTATTGGGTTCCAAAGTGGTGAATTAAATATGGCGTCTGAACATTTGCAATTTTATGGGGTTTTTTATCAAAATGAATCAAAGAGGTCTTAGGGTCGCTGAAACTTAATCTGTTACCAAAATATATATTAAAGATGGCGGATCTAATATAGCAACCGCAAATTTAAAAATGTCCGCCCCCAAAAGATTTATAAGGAAATGAAAACATAACAATTTTAATGATTGGTCATTTTAAATTTGCTGTCCTGGGCACAAAAGCCAATTTTTTTAAAAATCATGTTGATTTTCTTCAATTGTGAGACGAAAGCAATGAGGAATGACCGCATATTAATCAGAATCAAAAATCGTGTCAACTTGTGTTATTAATGACTTTTCTCTCTCTATATTTCTTATAAGAATTTACAGAAGTAGTAGTCATGACCTGTCTTATCTACTGGAAAAGGACCTACACCTTATTTCTGGTACTGCCAGTGTACAGTAGGTGCCAGAGTGGTGCGCCTACATATAGCATCGGTTTTATGGTACTTGCCTTATTGGCGTCATTTGGCAAAAAAACCTAGTCTTGCATATCAATCTTCACTCAGTGATGCAGAAAGAGGTTGGTCAAGTGAAGACGAAACGGAGGAGGACACAGAAACCAAAAATAAAGCTCAGGTATAAAATGTTTAGTCGTATCTTTTTGCTTTATCATTTAGTCGTTTCTAAAAGTTTCAATCGGTACATGACTTTAAGAAATCACTATAAGTGCTTCTAATTTTTACTATTTGGATTATTTTCATTTAAAAAATTATTTTATCCCTCATTGTATCACAATAATACTCTTAAAAATGATAACGAGTTGCTTGAAATCATTTAAATGATCGAGTTTTTTTTTTTTACCACGAACAAAATTAAAGGTCTTTAATGTTGTTTTCATTAACATTAAGGCTAGTACTACGTAAGAAAAAATTGAATATCAAACCCCAGCTAGTGGGCCAAATATTTTTAATCCGTAAAATCTGCTGATTGTATTCTGCCTCTATTCTGTTCCTTTATAGAGTTGGAGTAGCTGAAAGGCTCAACCAATTCTATTAAAACAATATGTATTGCTAAATTTTAACGATAGTGGCACAGGATGCATTAAACTTGAAAAGTCAAATTTTGGACGTCAAACTAACAACTCTTAAGAAATTAAATACCTCTATATTTTAGCCTGATTCTAAAACTTCCCCTATATGATGAGCGTAACCCAGCATTTTAGAGTTTCTTTAACTGATCATTTGACGCAGCAAACTTTCATTTTAAATCAATTACCTTGACAGTAAAAAACAAAATTACATAAAAAAAGAAGAACGAACAAAGCCTAGTTCTTCAAATGTGCACATTGATACTATAAAAAATTGAAGAAATTGTCGATATCAATCAATTTTTTTATTTAACTTCCATTATCCTCTTAGTTAAAATAAAAGAATTTGTTTTCTATACATAATCGTCTATTTCCAATAACTATAATTTTTCTCAAGTTGAATGCTTTTCAAACTTGATCGTTCTACGCTGAAAATTTGTTTGAATGACGGATTAAAATTTATATTTTTTTTTCAACAATGCTATCAAAATTATAATAACAACTTTTTTTCTTAGCCTACAGTCACCATTAAGCCCAAATAAACACATATTTTATCCAAAATCACTCTTTACAATAGGTGTGCCTGTTAACTCCAAAGTTTTTACCCATGGGTAAAACCTTTTACTTGAAAGTGTCTGTCAATCTTAAATTTTAAGTAAATTCATTGGCTGCTTATCAGTTTAGGTACAAAAATAAAAGTTTGAAGTTTTATCCAACATATGTTTACTTGAAGTTTCTAGTGAATTTTACCGGGTTTTTCTCAAGGATTTTTTGTCCTAAAGGTACAATTTTTAGTGGTCTTTAAAAAAAAGGGAAGATTATTCGCAGGAAATAAATTATGTTTTTATTATATTATATATGATATATGGATCAACTTGGGAATTAATTTAGTGTACAGATTCATGAAGTTTATTTCTTACTTATGTCGTCCTGTATTGTTATTGTCGTGTCATTGATTTCTGACATCTGAGAATTCGTCGAACCTATGCATATTTTTATATATGTTCATTCATTTATTTTCATTATTATTGCGGACATTGCCTAATATGTTCATTAAACAAATTTTTCAGAGTTCAAAGCTCTTAAACTCTTTGCATCTGTGAAAGTTATTCTTAAGGACGCATAATTTAAAAATATAATACTAACAAGGGAAAAACTAAAAAATCCACTTTGATTTGATAACTTCTTTATATACATAAGCAGCCCCCGCATGTATTTTACTCATTTAAATGTCGTAAGTTGCTACGGTGATGGAATTATTTTATGCCAAATATCAATTTCAAAAAATACTTTTACACTAGTTATAACGAATTTTTGGAAAATTGAAAATATTAATTTAACGCAGTATTGCGCAAGAATTTTTTTTAATTAATTTAAAATTACACTTATTAATATATATATACAGGGTGTGCCATCTAACGTTTGGAATTGGAACTATAGATTATTTTGAGGTTGGACGGTTTGATGACATTTCCCATGTGACAGAAGGTTAGTTTTATGTTTGACATTTATGAAATGGGTCGCTTTTCGCTTGAACAAAGTTGGGAAATATTAAAAACTTATTTCCAAAGTGGTGAGTCTTCTACTCAAACTGTAAGAAATTTACGGAAAAAATATCACAAAAAGGATGTGCCAAAAACGCAGTTTGTGGATTAATTTGTGAAGCGAGTTCGTGAAACTGGATCTTTGTTGGATAAAACAACCCGTGTACGTACTCGTCCAGTGCGCTCAACCGAAAACATCGCTGCTGTTGCTCAGAGTGTGCGTGAACAAACATCAACATCAACTCGTCATCGGTCTCAAGAATTGAACATTTCACGCACTTCTTTGAGAAGAATTTTGCATAAAGATCTCGGTATGAATGCGTACAAAGTTCAATTAGTGCAAGAGCTGAAGCCGATGCGTTTTCGGTTTGCCATCCGATGCGTTTTCGGTTTGCTCAATGGGCCGAAGACCGCTTGATCGAAGATGGGCATTATTATCGAAAAATCATCTTTTCAGATGAAGCTCATTTCTACCACGGAGGATACGTCAATAAACAAAATTGTCGTATCTGGGGCTCAGAAAATCCACACGTCATCGTGGAGAAACCAATGCATCCACAACGAGTGACTATCTTGTGCGGATTTTGGTCTCGCGGCATTATTGGGCCATTTTTCTTCGAAAATAAGCAAGGAAACACCGTTACAGTGAATGGCGATCGCTACCGCGCCATGCTAAGCGATTTTTTGTTTCCCAAAATTGAAGAGTATGACATAGACGACATTTGGTTTCAACAGGACGGCGCAACGTGCCACACAGCCAACGTAACAATCGATCTTTTGCGCACTGTTTTCGGAAATCGCATAATCAGCCGAAATGCTGATGTTAATTGGCCACCTCGAAGCTGCGATTTGACTCCGTTAGACTTTTTTTTTTTGGGGAGCCGTTAAGGACAAGTGTTACACTAACCATCCAGAGACGATTGACGACTTGAAACGTTAAATCGAAGTTGCCATCGACGAAATAGAGGCCCAAACAATCGAAAATGTACTGAAAAATAGGACTAATCGAATGGGGTATTGTAAGCTAGCCGTGGCAATCATTTGAATGATGTTGTCTTCCATTCCTAAATGGAAAGGTTCAATCTTTCTAATAAACTCATAACTTTGAAAAAAATATTCATTTGTTTTTGTTTCATAGACGATCCACATTCCAAATCTTAAATGGCCCACCCTGTATATATGTATCACACAGACAAAACCTGAAACCTGTTGACTATAAGTGCACTTAATTAACTCTTCCTCTGAAAACCTTTTTTGTACATTCTGCGTACGCTCAAGTAATAAAAACTGCGTATAATGTATACACTGGTGTTCTTTACTTATCGATGCAGGTATACTTGCTTTTATGAAAGATGTGAAATTAAATTCTATTTCTCCTCATTTTGCTTATTTGCTCCTGCCATTTACTTCAAATTACCTCAGAAGAAAGCAATCTTTAAATTATGACTGGCATTAAACGGCACAAGCATCTGTAAGATGTTCTACTTATCTCAACCTCAACGTATCGGTGCCATGTTCACATAATGTAATTTAGCAGACAAAGCCTTTTTCCGTATTTTTACGACACCTATTTGGACACGCAAGCAAACTAACGAGGAGTAAATGAAGAAATAAAAAGGGAAAATAATGAAGTATAAAAAGTCTGCAATTTCTTTTCAGTGCTAACCAGCAGTAGTAGGGGTTGGTACCTATAACCTTTTTAGTGACTCGTTAACGAACAATGCGGTCTCATCCGAAGAAAGAAAGAAATTAAGAAATTAAGTGAGCAGACGAGGCGAATACTTCCACATTTTTACGTCATTTAAGACGAAATTAACCATTTAACCCTGCTCCGAAAGCATCTATCGCTGTTTGCACCCTCTACGTAAAATACTGGCCGTAAATTTTGGCAATGTTGAAACCGTGTGCAAATGGACGCCTAATTGTCGGCGCTAAGAAGGCGTATAAAGGTCCTGTAAAGTGTTTTAAGCTCTTCACCCGGGTTCCGAACATGACCCTATGCCGCGCAGGTGACATGCTCGCCCAGCCATAAACCATGTTCCTTGCAGTGCGATTTAAGGGCTGCTCTGAGCAAACAAGCGGCGAATCAGACTGATTATTGAATAATAAATTCGCCCGAAAATCTACCGACCATTTCAGATCCGAGCGACGACTTTACTCGGCTCGACAGAAACATAATTACTTGTCGGGCATCCCGTTAAATAATGATAGATACACTCTACTGCAGTTTGGTGCACTCTCCTGGTGCTCCCTGTGGACTCCGGGGTATCCCAGTGTCCCCGCCGAGGTCGCTCTCCCTCGCCGCCTGTCCATTTCGAAATTGGTCGAACGAAAATCGTTCTGCGAGCCCCCCGGAGATCGATCCGGAAAATTTGCAAGTTTGCAAGCTAATTGATTGACTAATGTTGTCCGGGGCAAAAAATGGTTAAATTCATTTGAATTTGAAATTAAACAAAGTCTGCTTGCTCCTCGGGGAAATCAGAGAGGAGAGTTCTCAGACCAATTGGTAGGTTATACAACAAAATTTTGAATTATGGAATCGGGCCTTCGGGGGCTGAATTGAAAATAAGGCTCGGTTCTGACGTTACCGCGTGTCTTTGCTCGGCTATTAGCATTTATCAATTCTGGAAAGCCAAATATTGTTTCAGGACGCTGGGAACAGTACTTCTGATTAAATACACGTGCAAATCAAGGTACGCAATTTATTCTGAGTAGGAATCAATGGTGGGCGGGTTTTTAAGAGGCAAAAACAGTGTAATTTTGTATCTTCCACGAGAAACTGAAATCCACTCATTTACAAACATATAGGATAATTACTTTGCAAACAACTTTTAAATTCCATATCACTTTCCATTGGGATAATTTCTATCTCACTGTTTTCTTTTTCGCTTATTCAAATAAAATGAAAAATGATATGCGTTGTGAAAGCCTGAGGGGTAAAAATAAAGCAAATTAATTAGCAAACGCCTACAGGTGCGAAACAGTCAATATTGTGCTTAGGAAGTACATATTATTCGTGTCAACGTCAATGCTATCGAGAAGTATTCGCTCACTTCCCGTTAAAATAAATATATATGTATATATATATGTATAATATATATACATATTTACCATATATAAAATATCTTTTTAATTAAACCTCTACGGAAGGACTTATTCCCCTGATCCTGCAGAAGTACTTGTCTCCCTGGAGGCTATGGACGTTTTAGCCAATTTGGCTGGTTGCTTGTACGGAAAAAATCATAAAAGTCTCCGTAATTGGGCGCTGACCCATCCGGGCGCCAGACTAATATTGAACATATTTTTCTAATTATATTCCTTATGTCGGTGAGTCATCCGTTCCAAAGAATCAGATATCCCTCAGTACCGGTCAGGACTGGATATTGATTACGAAAAAAACTCGGTCCCAAAGTGGGTCGCAACGGCATCTTCGAGGAATGTAATTAAATAAAAAGAAGGGCCACAGCACAATGCTTTGTGGTACTCCACCAATTACGCAATATTTTGTACACGGCCTGGTTCTCCAGCCATACCCATTTATATACCAAAGGAACAAATGATCATTTGTTGTTAATATTTTTACTTGGGAAAAATTGTTGTCATGTTTCATTGCGAGTTAGGGTTGCTTTCTTGAAATAGCCTACAACGATTTTGAATGGAGAAAGGGTGTGAGACCATTATTATAACTCCAGCCCCTGAATCCAATCTGTCGGAAATTTGATACCACTCTCATTCGTTTAAGGCGTTTTCACTTTCATTTTTCGTGGGCGGATTGTGTGTAGGCCTGAAGAAACGTGGAAACAGAAGGTCACATGGCCTTTAAAATGTTTTCATGAATTGGTTTTGACTTGGATTTAGATTTGTAATTACCTAAAGAGAGGTTATTTGCAAGATATGCCATGAACTTTCCGTCATCTGGCTTTAATCACCTTCACATAATTCTTGTGAATTTTTTTATGAATTGAATTATACAAAAATTTCAAAAGTAAACGAATGCCATTTAGCTTTTAATTAACTTCATGGTAAAGTAGGAAAAATAGGCTCTTAGAATCGCCAGTAAAATGTTTTTTTTTTATGTAATTTATTATTTTTGATAAATGTCACTAAATTGGGTATAATATAAAATAAAATGTGTGATAGCAAAGCCGATTGTGTCATTGGATCACTGATTGAAAATGTCACGTGGTACTGAGATAATTTAATGAATTCACAAGTTTTTAATATAAATTATATTATATATATCGAGGTCCCCTCATTGATTTTGATGAAACTTTGTAGGAACGTTCATTTGGCGTCAAAAGTCATGAATATGCATATGGCGGTCAATTTTACCTCTCGAGATATTTAACTTTAAAATTTCTAAAAGTGACAATTTATATTTTCAAAGTAGGATGGGAGGTTTCTTACAATGCAAAAGTGGAAACATTTTTATTTTAAGATATTTACACAATCAAAATCAAAAATCCGTGAAGAGACTACTTACTAAATTGAATTGAATTAACAACATATATAAGTATATTTATAAACATATTATTTGTAATAGAGTACATATAAATTGAAAAAAAATTAAATATTCTGAAAGGAATAAAAACATTCATATTCAGATTAAAATGTGCCCATTTTCTCAAAATGCCACGAAGTTTAAACTTCTAAAGTCTTATCGTACCTATATTTATAATTTAATAAATTAAGTTTTAATAATATTTCTAAAAGTTCATCAAATCCGTTCTGTTCTACCGATCTGGAATCGCGTTACAAATTTTCTAGAACCCCATAATATATAATATTTTAATCAGTCATATTTAATCTGCTGTTGTGAATTCCTGAATGTAGATGAAGATCTTGAATGCGCAATCCAATTTTTTAAATAATTGTTAGAATGAAGAAAAGAATACGGGTGATAAATACAAATAATTTCTATACATATAGAGAGAAATCAACAGCCCAGGTGGCATCATCAAATGCGTTAGTCGTATGAGATTTGAACTTTGGTACTTCGTTTAGAGCATAATATGTTTTTGGAAAAATAATAGTACGAGGGAATAAGAACAAAAGATATACTAATTAAGAAAAAGCGCAAATACAATACAGTTTGGTGAAAGCAAAACAAACATATTTATATTAAAATAATACAAAAAAAAAAAAAAAAAAAAAAAAAAAAAACGCCCAAATTAAAGGGGTACACAAAACCAATTATGAGGAAACTTTTTGTTCGAATCAAAACCTCAAGATAATTGACAGAATACAAGATACAGAAGTAACAACTACTTATTTGAGGAATTAGCAATTTTAAAATCAGTAAATATCAGTGCAGTGAAAGTAGGATAATAATAAATTGTTCTGGGAATGAAATGAAATTAAAAATAAAATTGCTCAAGTGATATGTTTTTATTTAAATGAAAATAGTGCACTAAACGCAGATCAGCTCGATGGTTCTGTAAATTCCTATCATTCAAACCATATACACTTGTATTTAAGCTCAATCGGTTAATGGAAAGTGGGTGAAGCATCGATCACTACATTTGATGTAACTAACCATATATATACCACAGATATGAAATTAAAGATAACCCTTTAATCATTATATTTTCAAAAAGTAAGGTAGCGGTGTTAGTTATGTACAAAATCTTTTAAGAGTATGGTTAGAAACCCTACCTGCAGTATCCTAAATATGCCACACTTCCTGTACCCAGACTGCCCTAATAATAGCCCTAAATGCAGTGTAATTAATGAGATTTTAGGCTTTTTGAATATTTATGAATTCTCTTAGAGAGCTTCATAAAAGTTTATAAAATTAAAAAATAAATCCTTTAAAGTCTCACTTTATACAGAAAACTCATAACTAGTACTTATACAAAATAGAAAATTTATTTTACAACGAACTAAACGTTTCCACATATCTTTAAATTCTGAATAATGTTAAAACTATGACCTTTGCGATATTTCAACTAAATTGTTTGCACAGATTGTGTTGGTTGCTCCATAAATTACCATACTTAATTGCCCGCATTAGAACTCTGTTTAAATCACGTCATCGTTTCGGTTGCTAACTTCATGTCATGTCGGGCTTATCAAAATTTTGTATATCTGATCGCATTCGTCTTAAATCATCCAATCGTTTGATGGACGGAATGCGACAGGCAACGAGTCTCTCTGGTCAATTACAAGTTGAAAAGTTTCCCGATTAAGCCATTAAGCCAATTTTATTACTTTCACCCGATGGGGCCCCAAATGACGAACAATCAAGTCATGTCAGAAACCCAACGCACATATGCCACACCACGCCAAAGCCGCGATTGCGTTTGATTGATGCGTCTGATAATTTCGGTGCAGGGGGCAGCAGCGTACTGCCACGTTCGCTCGTCCATTGTGTGGCCTGTGATCGGACGGCAGTAAATAAGCTTCGTTAAAAACTTACCCTGCGCTCCTGTTTCATTGCTTAATTAAAAATTGCCACCATCGAGGACGCGCGCTTTGTTTGCAGGGCGAGCAATGACAAAGCGAAATTGGCACGGGTCCCATCAGCGATTTCCATAAATTTAATCAGAGCTCCCCATCGAAACAAAAGCCAACCGGAAAGCTTGAAGTATGTAATAGTTGTGTCCCGCACCGACCGCAAGGAGCAACTGTCGAACCGCTTTGTACCGCCTCTGCCGGCGCTTAACGCATGAAAGTGCCGCCTGCCGCCTGCCGCTTGCCGCTTGCCGCCTGCCGATTCGCGCGGCAATATCGCATGTAGAGGCTAATCTTCTGGAATGCTTAGAGGCGATAATTATGACGGCAGTCAGAGAAGCCACCATTTGGGGTTAATTGGGGATTTCATAACACGAACGTGATAACTTCCCTTTTTAAAGTGCCAGTGAGCATAATCATCGCACAATGTACACACTTTTCTGGGGAGTCCGTCCCAGAAAATAGTCGTATCTCGATCTGATTTCAGGGAATTACGTTATTAATTTAAACGACAACCACTTGGCACTTGCAATGATCTCGAAGGGGCGTATCATAACGAATGTACTCGTATTCTTAGAAAAATCAGTCTTTTGCTATTGCATAAGAACAAAGTACTGAAATTAGCATCGACTAATTAAGAAGACAATGAATTTAGAAATGAGAGATTATTCAATTAACGCTGCTAATAATAATTAGAATTAAACTAATAACGCTGGTTGTCACATGCTAATCAGCGTGACCAACTAATGACAATAAATCGAAATTACCACTGGCACTAAATTAACTCAAATATTGATGTGCAAAGCAAGACCAAAATGAAGCCTGTAATAGTCTTCGTATTGGTCACAGCCTTGAACACTCGGGTCTTGGGCTTGGTCTCGTTACAAACCTCTTGCAGTCTTGTAGTCCACACTCAAATATTTAAGATAAAATATTTACTCATATTTAGTAGATTTTATAAGTGAACCGAATAAATGATTAGTTAGATTAGATAATGACATCTGTGTCGAATTTTTGAGAATTTTTGGAGTCTACCCACTATTCTCTACCCTCCGTACTTTTTAAATTGAGATCTTTTTTAAGGAATAATTATTAAAAATAAATCAAAGTTATACAATTTTTGAAAAATATTTAACAACGCATAATTTTAATTTTAATTAAATTTAAATTTAATTTTAAGTGTTAAAAGAAGGAAGACTACATTTCTTCTGAATTGGTATTAATAAGCAAGTGGATTGGTAATTTCTGCCATATTTGGTAGGAATATTTTTACTATAATTTTACTAATAAAAAGTCCTATATAATTTTCTCAGTATATTAATTGCACTTATGCTCTACTGTTTTTGTTTTTAAGTGATATTTAACCAAAGTTGCATTTATAAGAATAATCGCCATAAGAGTCCGTGCATACGAATCAAATTTTGAATTATAATGTCTCAAAAACTGTAAAACAAAATACTTTCAAATTTGGAGTTCTTTAAGTTCAATTAATTCGAAACCAATAAATATTTTGTTAAAATTTCATTAAGTTCTAATAATTTTCACTAAAATTCGCGTTAAATATATTGTAGAATAATTTGTTTAATACTAGCAACCCTCCTTAAAAATAATAAAAAAAGGAAAAAAGTGTTTCAGTCAGTAAAGATCTTGCAGCTTGTTCATTTACTTAATAAAGTATCACAAACATGGTCTTGGTCTTCTAAGTCGAGTACTAATCTTGGCCTTGCTACCACAGATATAGTATTGGTCTTGGTCGCGATCTAGAATTTTCTGTAAGACCGAGATCAAGACTGCAAGACCAAGACCGATTCTGCTTTATTAATACACTTATAAATAATGTAAAACAAGTGTCAACAAAAAATTCTTTCTTTTTCTGCAATATGTATTTTGGTCGTTGAAGTTAGAAATCTTAATTCGGTGGCATGAATGATAACTCAGCCTAGACACGAGGAAAATCAAAATATAAAGAATATTAATAATCAGGAAGAGTATCGCTATAGTATGAAACATTAAGCATTGTTTTCAAACGATTGAAAATGCGAACTGAAGTTATTCAATGCATCTAATATTGTTTCTAATTTTTTTAAATATTAAACTTTCAAGATAAATATAATAATGTAATATATAACGGTGTTTCATACAATAGTTAATAGTGTATAGAATATTATGTAAAAATGTCAACTTCTTCGGACAGTTAGCTTATTTATTTATAAACGTTTCAGGTTTGATCCCGCATAGTAGGATACTCATACCGCTACAAAAGGCTGTAACTCGCGATCTATCAAAAATATTGAAGTTAATTTTAATAGCCTATCCTCGAAAGTTCATGCCTTTTGAAAATTGCTGACCAAAATGATCCCTTAATCAATATATAAACCATTTTGCTTACTATTTTCGAGACAGATAATAAGTTACTATTCTGTGAAAGTTCACGATGCCTCATTATATTTTATATATTGAACAAGACAAATGCTTTTTTGTCACCGTCAATAACTCGAAGAAGGTAATTTCCTCTAATTCGTTAATTTTAAGAATTCTTGTAAATTTTTTTATAATGGCAAGTGGAAACTTTTTCATATTAAACTAATTACATACAATTTGAAACAAAACTTTCAAGGTAAATATTTCGGAATATATAAACGACCAAAAATAAAATCAAAAAAGATCATACACATATACATTAGGGTGCTTTTTTTTCGGCACTATTTTTTTTTTCAGTCCCACCTCGAAATTTTGTGGCAAATACCTAAACAAAAATTTTCTGAAAATTGGAGCCCTTAATATTAATATTAAGTACTAGCCCAAGGCGTATAAAAATTTTCCATATAAAATACACGTAAACTTTGATTATTTTTCTTCAAAACTCTACAGCTCAGAGGCATTTTATGGTATAATCTTGGTCAATGGTAGGGTTTCTTCAGAATTGAATGCTCTACAAAAGTGTCCATTGCGGGGTAACCCTAACTCCCACCAGCGAGGTAGTACGGGCCACTAACCCCAATATTTCCATGAAATTCTCGCTTTTTGCCCCTATCTCGTAAACAATAAGAGGTACAGAAAAAGTGAATATGACAAACTTGTAGGAAATTCAATTTCCTACAAAAAAGTTCTAAACACCAAATAGCTAACATCGATATTTCTTGAGATATTGGGCTTTGAAGTTGAGGTAGTGTTTCTACAATTTAGCACAATAATACATGAAAATTGCACGGGTACATCGACTCGAGTAAATCTTGTTTTTAGGTTTGCAGCACTGTCACTCATATCTGTGTAAAATTTCACACTAGTACGTCACTTGTTCAGTTTTGTGTTTTATGAGCAACTAAAAGTGAATTTTTTGATTTTTATAAAAGTGAATTTTTTGATTTTATTGAGCAAAGATGTTGCATTAAATTTTGTTTGTGGAATGAAATTTCTGCTGCAGAAACGTTTAGAATGTTGCAGAAGGCCTTCGGCTATCAGGTTTTCTCTGAAAGAAATGTTTACAAGTGGTATAAACAGTTCAAAGGAGGTAGAGAAAGCATTGAAGACAAAGAGCGGACGACCATCAACATCAATCAGTGAACAACATGTAAATAAAATCAAAGAATTGGTGCTCAAAAATCGTCGGTTGACAATTACAGACCTAGCTGATACTGTAAACATTTCATTTGCATCGGTCCAAAACATATTGGAAGAACATTTGTGCTTAAGAAGAGTCACATCTCAATTGGTTCCAAAAACACTCAATTGCTTGGAAAAACAAAATCGTGTTGAAGTCTGTGAAACGATTCTCTCTGACTATCAGAACGAGATGAAACGCATCATAATTAGAGATGAGACTTGGATTTATGCTTACGACCCGGAAACAACCGATCAATCCAGCGAATATCGTGCAAAAGGCGAGGCAAGACCAAAAAGATCAGGCCAAAGTCGTTCAAAAATCGAAGTCATGTTAACAGTTTTCTTCGATTATTGTGGTGTGATCAGAGCTGTAAAAAATGGCATTACCAGTAACATGCATTACCATTACAGGTAATGCAATTTAAAGATGATTACCAGTACCATTACTAATAATGGTAATGCAAAAAATTGAATAACCATTACAGTTACTGGTACTGGTACTTCATCATTACTGTAATCACATTAGCATTACTTAGCATTACTCGCCATTACTAGCATTACTTACTCACCTGAGCATTATTTAGCATTACTTACCATTACCAGCATTACTTACTGCTCAGTATAGCTGTAGTACCCAGCATTACTCAAAATTATTACAATAAACATGTTTGAATGAATATTAAAATATATATTTATTCATATAAAATCGAAGATTTTATTACCAAAATGTAAAATAACTTTCAAATTGGCATTTCTTATTATGAGTAATGCTGAGTACTGCTGTATAAGTCTGAGTAATGCAAAGTACTGCCATGTAATGCTACGTAATTCCGAGTAATGCTAGTAATGCCAAGTAATGCTAATTAATGCTCATGTGATTACAGTAATGGTGAAGTACCAGTACCAGTAACTGTAATGGTAATTCGATTTTCTTGCATTACCATTACTAGTAATGGTACTGGTAATCATCTTTAAATTGCATTACTTGTAATGGTAATGCCTACGTTAATGCATTCCAAAGTAATGCAATATTTTACAGCTCTGGGTGTGATGCCCGGTTAACAAGGAATATTATTTGAGTGTAATGCGTCGTTTGTGTGAAGCAATTCGCCTCTAGAGGCCAGATTTATGGAAAGACAAGAATTTGTTTTTGCATCGCGATAATGTGCCATCTCACACTGCCTTGGTTCTTCGAAACTTTTTCATCAAAAATTCGATGCATGTCATTCCACAACCACCGTATTCGCCCGATTAAGCTCCATATGACTTCTGGCTAGTCTCTAAGCTCAAAATACCGCTTCGGGAACACCGTTTTGAATCGTCTGATGAGATAAAAGAAAAATCGAAGAAGGAACTGAGGGCCATTCCAATCGTCGAGTTTCAGAAGTGTTTTGAGTATTGGAAAAATCGCTGGCACAGGTGTCCTGTATCGGGCGGAGACTACTTTGAAGGGGATGATAGATTTGGAAGAATAAATAAAAATTTCCAAAGTTATAAACAAATTGGCTTTACTTTTTGATCACAGTAGTAAATGTAGTAAATTTTTGTGTTTTTGAAAATATCGAATGAGGATTATCTCTACTATTAATTTGAGAAGTTATTAAAACAAATCTTAAAAAGTGGGCTTACACCAATTTCAAAATTAACGATTCATATTACGTTTTTGTGTAAAAATCCATAACTCTTTATAAAATCGAAATTGTATATACTCTCAACTTGGTGATCTTTTTACTCAAACAGAATTTTTAATAATTTTTTAATGTTTGTATGTGCAAAGAAATAATTCCTTTTCAGAAGAATATCAAAAAATGTCTCACGGAACCTTAAAGCCCTTTCAAACGTCGTGCGAAAATTATTAAAATGATTAAAATTGATTAAGACGATATGACGGAATTAATTCAGATAACGAGGCTCATTGGTGAAATAGCTTATGAAGTCCCGAGTTCTAAACTGATATTTTCTAGTTTCCAAAGTTCTATATTAAATCTTTTGAAGAAAATTTATTCATAAAAAGAAGCTTTAGAGAAAATAAACTTTAATTGCGATATTCTTAAAACGACATCTCGTTCAGTTAGAACTGAGAAATCCCAGAGCCGCATAGTAGATCGCCGCAGTGACTATACATTTTTGTTAAAAACGAACATTGACCATGATAAGTTATGAAGAATATCTGGTCAATTTAAAGTGGATTAAAAAGTTAATTGACACTATTTTTTATTAAAAATCAAGAAATGTATTCTAGTCAAAGTTACATTCTCGTTATTTCAAATATTATCTAGTAAAATTGCCATAAAAATAGTTAGTCGAACAAATTGGAAAAAAAAATATAAAAACAAATTACAAAATTGCAACTTACTCAATGCTTTATTCTATCAATAGAACCTAATTTCAAAATTGCATATAATAAAACCTCCTTATTTTATACAAAATCTGGATTCAACTTTAAT
Organism: Dysmachus trigonus; assembly: GCA_949715965.1. Lineage (NCBI taxonomy): Eukaryota > Metazoa > Arthropoda > Insecta > Diptera > Asilidae > Dysmachus > Dysmachus trigonus. The sequence goes on along the minus strand of OX454319.1, from coordinate 48,321,340 downwards.
TAAAATGATAATTACAATGATAAATTGGATTTATGTTTTTTTTTTTTTTTATAAAAGAACATTTTAAAGCTAAAGTTGTACCTCCATTCGATTTTAATTTTGCTTTAGTTTTCTAAAAGTTATATGCCATAGAACATTAAGCCATAAGTCGAACCTATCCAAAAATCTAAAGAAATAATTTTTACAACTTTAGAATTCAATTCAAAAGGGAAAAGAATATTTGTATGCTAAAAACTCTTTAGAAGATGTTCTTATCCCGACTTAGAGAATATATTAAGCTAATTTCATTTAAGTTCAATCATACCTTAAACTACGGTCTTTTATATCCCTCTCATTCAAATTCAAATTCATTCAATTGTTTGAAACAACAATTTCTGTCGGTGCAAAACAAACAAATTATTTTCCCAAGTTCTCTGCGTGTAATTGTTAGTAAGAGGAATATAGAAGTTATACAAGTTTAGGATATTTGTCCTAACTTATTAGCTTGGTTGAAAACGGATAGAACATAAATTACCTTCGTTAAAGCTTCGGAGTTGTAAAAAAACACATATAGCAAGGATTTACATTAAAAACGAAAAATATGACAGGAAAAAAGGTAGTCATCAAAAGCCAATAACAAAATAAATAAACAGAATGGATTATTGTACTTTGAAGATCGATATATTGAAAACCATGCTGTGGGGTGTATTAAATATTTATGTAGGTGAGGTCAGAATTGCTCAAGGTAATCGATAGCACATTATCTTAAAATTAACAAAATCTGAGTTGTCATATACTCCCAATAACTTTTACCCTTTATATAATATAACAAAAAACAATTTTTGAATTTTATTTTTTTCAATATTGTCAAGGCAAAACAAAGCAAAGTGTTTCACAATTAAAACACTTAACGGAAAAATATTTATTTCGTTGAATATTATGAATAGAAATGTTTCAACAAGCATTCTCTCAATGTTGCTCAACAAAATGTGGTTGGATTTTCAAATCTTAAACCGAAAAAACTAATATAATGCAATTTAAAAGATCAGCGGAATAGGGGGAGGGGGGGGATTATCCAGCGACGTATAATATGAACAGTTTTGGACCCATCCGAAATAAAAAGTATCAAGTATTATGCTTTTTCCTTTCGTTTGATGGACATAATCATAATTTTGTCTCAAGCCACAATATACTTATTAATGATTCCGTTTATATTATAGATTTGGTTGAATACATTAAGACATTAATTTCCTTGAAGTGTAGATACTATCAAGAGTACAAACGGAAAACCGCCGATTTCCAAAAGATGGCGCAAGCAGTAAATGCTGGTCAAAAATGTCACATGGTAAGGTTAGGCATCTGTCAACAACTCCTCATCATTGGATATGTAAATTTTCATCGACGTCATATATTTTTTTGTGCACGACCACTGTTGAAAATTGAGCCAAATAAGCGTCATTTGCGGGAAGTTTTGTTTTTTGCACTCAATTTGAAAAAACCTGCATCTGAGGTAAGTCGAATGATTGTAGAAACTTATGGTGAAGTTTCTATTAGTGAAAGAACGTGACGCGAATAGCTTCAACGCCATAAAAGTGGTGATTTCGGTGTGAAGGACAAGGAGCGTCCCGGACCAGTGAAAAAGTGTGAAGACACAGAATTGGAGGCATTACTGAAGGAAGATTCATTCAACGTATCGCAACAAGCGATTTCACATAATCTTTCCACAATAAAGCCTCAAATTTTGGAAAATACGGTGGTTTTCCATTTAAAGAATATAGTAAACTGCTGGAGAAAATTTTATTTAAAAAAGAATTAAAAATTTAAATTTGAATTTAACACTGAAAAATTTAGAATTTCATTTAAAGTAGTTGATGAACACTATTGATTCTTAAAGCGACGATGGTTGCATGTTTACATACAACTACAAAATCGTTTTGATCAAAACTAATATATGTTTTATTGAGTTTGCTCATATAAAATCGGCAGCATTTATATTTTTATATCTTTGTTCCTAACCATTTCAGCTTAACTGATTGATTTTCAAGGAAAAAATTAGTCTATTTCTTTTTAATGCTAGGTACAAATATTATTGTACTTGTATTTAAGATTTTCGAGAGATATATTGATAAAAACAAAAGGTACATAGATGTATATTATACTGAAAGCTGAGGCCGGTATGATATCAAAAGGTTATTTCTTTTGAGAAACAAAGGAATCTTAGCCCGCAGCAAAAATAAAAGAAACTTTTTGGGAGTCTTCAAAATGCTACAAATTACCGGTGGATGTCGATTCCACAAATTCCCTTTGGGCTACTAGCCAATAACTTTTTCCCTCAATGGGCCGCAGGTCAAAGGGCCACATGTAGCTTCCCACAGCCACTGAACTGGCCAACAAAATAGGTGCCACATAATATCTGCCCTCGATCGGCCTTTATCAGAGATCTTTTGTGTAATTAGGCTCAAAGCAGGGAATTGCTGAAAAATTCCTTATTTGAGTTTGGAGCTTACTACAATTCCTCGAAATCTAGATAGCTTTGCTCCTGGGGCTGCGACTAATGAAGTCGTAAGGTTCGCATCGGATTCATTAAGGTCAATTAATGTTTCCTAGCGTTAAAAAAAAAACACAGAAGAAGAAGAACAGCACACAAAAAATCAACCACCTTCGTAATAGCCTTCGTATCCCGAAAAAGAAGAAGACAAGAAAAAAATTGTAAGGAATCGCTGCATAGTCTTTATATGCTTTGCCCAAGGAGATGCAGATTGCATTGCCGGCATAGTGGGGGGAACCTCCTAAATGCAAAAATAGCACTCACCTGTCTTTGGCTCCTCTATTCATTCAGCGGGAAAAAACTACAGCAAAGGGACACTGATGCGTAGAATATTGTCCTATCCTTGGCGTGTTCGGCTTGTCGTCGGCGGCGTATTTTAACCTACATTACCCACCACCCTCTCGGCGCACGAAGCCCACTATTCCTGCTCCTAACTTTCGCTACGGTTTACGCTATGTATGGTCCACTTTTCACCACCACCACCACACGGTCAGGCGGGCGCTTACTCTCTGTGTCGACTATATACAAAGATACAAGATATATTACGTCACCATATCCTTTTTAATGGGCAAACACTACGAATAATGCACGGAAATGGGCTTTTGTGAGGGGGTGTGAGGGTGGTCCTCGAAAAATGTGGGGTAATGCCGTTTCTAAAGCTCCACGCACAGTGACACGCACATATATATATATATTTTTTTTTTTTGAATGCACACACAAACGCGCACGAACGTACGCACGCACAACGATTCCTCACCAATCCATTGAAATGCCAAGGAGGGTTATGTTTTTCTTTGCCTTTTATAGCACTGTGTACAGGACGACGGACCTTTGTGGATCACAAAAAGGATACAAAAGGACATCAGCGGAGCTCCCCTAGCTGGCACAGCAACCGCTTAAAAGGCATAAACTCCTGACCGCGGCACAAAGCCCACGCGCGTGTTTTTATTAACAAGTTGTAAAGGATCTGAAGAGCTTTTGGCATATATCCAAAGGTTTCATTTCAAGGATAAATAATCATTTTGAGGGTAACCTACTGCTTCACTACACAAACACACACACCGCACAGCCACTGGGATTTTGCACTTTCTACCGCGCGGCAACGATTTCGCAATATCCTAAATATTTGAATAAATTCGGCCTTGAGTCGCCCCTTTAATTTATTTATTTATATTTTTTTTTTTTTTTTGATAATTCTCTCTCGGCCAGAAAGCTTGCGTTTTCGCCAAAACGACAAAAAGAAATTTCGGCAAAAAAATTTCGATCTGTGACGCAAGGGCAACCGCAGGAATACGAGCAGGGACCACAGAACAGAAACGTTCTTCGACCGGGCGGCAAGAGATCGCACTCTAGCCTGGCTAACACACTCTAGGGGATCGGCGGCAATGAATCTTAAAGACACACTTCTTGACACAGAACTTTTCTCAAGCTTGAGACGTGCACACTGTGTCCAACTACGACCGACTTTTACATGTTTCTGATGGAAGAGTGACTTAACAAAAGTCTTGCGATACTTTTCCAGATGAAAAGCGCGCCCGTCTCCACGGCCCTATGTACAATCCGGTGGAGCCCTTCCAGTAAAGGCGGCGAGAAGAGGGCGTCGCTTCGGTGTATCTGTCGCGGGGGCTTTTTCCTTTTCCATAGAAAAGTTAGGAAAATGTTAGCTTAACGTTTAGAGACGTCGAGCCATCGGTCGTCTTGCTTGTGTGGATTGTTGGGGTAGACCAAGTCCTCTGGAATAAATATTAAGTTCATTCTAGGTACAGGGAGAGCGTGTGCCCGATGGAGAAAAAGCCCTTCTGTTTCTTGCGGCACCTGCGTGCTTCGGCAGACTTTTCACTCTCATTTCTGTTTGTATTCCTGAATGAATAAAGCTCGCACATGGAATTTTAAGGGGACATTAGATAACCAAACGACAGACACTAATTTTGCAGGATTTAGTAGATATCTCAAGCACGCCAACATGTTGCAAGCAAAATATATTGTATTATATGTACATATGCAAAGCCAATAGCTGAATTGTTCAAAAATAAAAATAAAATAAAGTAAGTCAAATTAGATCAAATGTGAGTCGGGCATTAAGTTACGAGTATAAAGAGCTCCGTAATTCGTTTTTGCATTGCTTTACTAAACCCTCACTCCACATGTTTTTATAAGCTACTTCATAATGGTTTAATTAGACTGTAGTGGCAGCAAAAATCTCGCAAAGGTTACAACAGAGAAATTAGCGTGTTTATTCACACGAAGCGACACTTTCGTGATGTTGCATTACGATAATTTTATGCAATTACTCCTTACTCCCTCTGACCTTGTCAATGTTGTTGACGTAGTATGTGATGCTTCCTACAAGAAAATAAAATTTCGCAGCTTTTGACAATATTTCAAAGCCGTTTTTTAAATTGTTCATTTTTTAGGTAAAAATGCACGTATGTAAGATTTAGCACATATTATATGTTTGCGTATATTTTTTGCGTGTAAGTTGATGAAAGAGGACTGAATAAAGCACTTTCGTATGTTCATAGATAATACTGCAAGAGAACATTAGTTAAATTAACTTGTAAGAATAATAAATCTTGCATTCTCAATCGAAAGTGGTGTCAATCAAAACACACAATTGTAAAATTTAGTATTATATATTGGGTTTACAAATTAATTCGGTCCGTTTTTGTTGTTGTTAGAAATATATTTATTTTGAAACAAAATGAATTAACAGATTAATCAAAGTATTGTCCATCGTTGATTACTACTTTTTTCCCACCTCTCAGGCAATTTTCGACTTCCATCTTGAAAAAATGTTTTGCCTTTTGAGGCAATCCAACTTCCGATCTAATGTTATATTTCTGCGAAAGAAGTGAACCGGTGACCTGCCAAGTCGTGCTGCATCCGTCGGAATAACCAGTAATCAGAAGGAGCAAGGTGCGGAGAATACGGCGGGTGCGGTAGAATATCCCACTTGAGTGTTTCTAAATATTTTTTGACGACTTTTGCGACATGAGGTCGAGTGTTATCGTGCAAAAGAATTACTTTATCATGTCTTCGTTCATATTCCGGCCGTTTTTCTTATAATGCACGGCTCAAACGAGTCAATTGTAGCCTATACCGATCGCCCGTAATAGATTCACCAGGTTGTGGCAGCTCATAATACACAACATCCTTTTGGTCCCACCAAATACACAGGAAGATTTTTGAACTTATATTTTGCTTTGATGTTGAGGTCGATGGTAACAATTCACCAGGCCTAGCGTAATATTTTTTCTTCTTGGGATTATCGTAGAATATGCATTTCTCATCCTCAGTAACAATCCGATGTATAAAACCCTTTCTTTTTTGCCTTTGAATCAACAATCTCCCAAGTGAAAAATCGCTTTTCAACATCTCTTGGTTTCAATTCATGAGGAACCCAGTTTCCTTGGTTTTGAATCATTCCTATGGACTTTAATCTTACAAAAACTGCTTGTTAAGTCACTCCCAATGTATCTGCAAGCTCCCTTGCGTTTGACACGGATCTTCATCGAGTAATGCCTCCAATTCTTCGTCTTCGAATTTTTTGGGTTGTCCAGGGCGAGGCTTATCTTCAACGCTGAAATCACCATTCTTAAAACGTCGGAACAATCATTCCCTATATGATATATCAGTTGGAGCATTATCACCATAAACTTCCACAAGCATTCGATGCGCTTCCGCTGCACTTTTCTTCTAATTACAGCAAAAAATTAAAACCTCCCGCACATGCAGCTTAGTTGTTCGACAAAATAAAAAACAAGGTTTTTTATGAAATTCAAAGTAATAGAAACTGAATGTTATTGACAGATGTCTAACCTCTCTGAAACCACCGAGATCAGCTGTCACAATGAAACATTCATAACAGCTAGAACCATCTTTTGAAAACGGACCGAACTAATTTGTACACCCAATAAATTTTAAACTTTTTGTATTATATAGATTAGAAAAAGGATTTTACTATTGAAATAATATTCTCAAAGTATGAAAAAGTGTTGTATAAAATTTACATAAATATAATATATAAACTATATCACAGTAATATTACAATATTTATAAGAATTTCAGATAGAAATAATAAATAAGTAAATTCATAATTAATGGTATCCATTTTATCTTCCTTCGTATAAATTAGTTAATAAGAGACAGCGCGAAAACCTGACTGATGTTAATCCAATACTCAGTAATGAAGACAATCAGTTTGTCTTGAATCCTTATTAATAGTAATTTGATTTTTGCGCCGAATACTTAGATCTTAGGATTCAATATTGAAAATATATGTATAGAATCAGGGGGATTTGGGCATAGGCGTAACTAGGGTTTTTAATTGGGGAGGGTCAGACAACCATTGTCTATATCTTTACCTATATAATATCAGTAAGGGTGTGTAAAAATTTCAATTAGGGAGAGTAGAGTCTGCAGGTTTAGGAGTAAAGGAAAGTCTTACAGATAAACACTACTCAGGCGCAGGGATGTCTGAAGTAATAAAATTAATATATAGAGAGTAAGTAATATTTTAGGATTAATGATGACAAAAGTATGTTAAAAAGATTGATGAACATGACGACAGTTATGTATAAACCCAGTAGTACATAACTATAATGAAGTTTATAGATGAGAAGTCCCAAAACTATTTATTTGGATACTTAAAACATTATTTAAAAATCAGTTTTTCTAGGGAAACGACACTGGTGTAAGCATGGCCCACCCGGCCCTCGCGCAAGTTACGTCTATGAACTTTTTAAGTGCAATTATAATTTTAAAATGAACAGACTGACTTATCATATTTCCTAAGAAATGTTATTAGGGAATATTTTTTATTTCATAATTTCAAGAAACTTTTTGTTAAGTTAATGAGGAGCATGTTAATAGCAAAGAAGTAATTTTCTGCTGAGTGAGAGACTGACCTAAAACTATGAAAGTGAATACTGTTGAGAGGGTAAAAAAGTATAGGAGAAAAAAGATACAGAGAAGGAAAAATCGCTTTGCGTTTGATAATTTATCTTGAGTTTTTTTCAATCGTTTACTTTATTTAATTGAGCATTTGAATTTTTCCGAGTTTTAACAGTTCCTTCTCTTGTATTAAGAAAATGTTCCTTGGATTAAACAAGCTTTTTGTTTCAGGGTATACTGAAATACATATTTTTAGTTGAAATATTAAGGGGCTATTCTCATGTGACCACTTCGAAAAATCGATTTTTTTTTTCATATTTCGATAGTAAAACCTATCGAAAATATGCTGTGAAATTCCTAGTATTACATAAGTTACAACACATAGTCGCCGACGCGCCGTAAGCGACTTGTTCTGCTCTTGAAACTTTAAATATTATTTTCTAACACTGTCAGGGTCCTAAAAAAACAACTATTCAACCGATTGCTTTGAAAATTATATATGTTCTTCTACTCATTAATAGTTATCGTCCGTACCAGAATTGTCTATTTTCGAAAATATTTTCTTAGTTTTTTTAAACGATTTTTAACAAAAAAAAACATGATTTTCGTAATTTTTTTTTCTACAGTCCGCCATTTTTTGTTTGTCAATGAAATTCATTAATTCTGGTAGGGACGATAGCGACAGACCTACTGAACTATAATCCATTCGATTTTTTTATTTGAGACAACATCAACAGCCGCTATTACCCTGACCAGTGACCTGCTTTTTTTTTGTGTCTAATTTAATTAAAAAAAAAGTATATAAAAAATGTAATATAAAATAAGAAAAAAAAAATTTTTTTATACAGTTTAAGATACAAATAAAAACATATAAAAAAATTCAATTGTTTGAATTTTATTGTCTTATAAAAAAAAATGCCCTAAAAAGAGGTAAAATTTATGCGTTTACATGAGAATACTTAAGGGGGTATAGTTAATTATGCATTTTTTGGAACCATTTTTAAGATTTTTTTTATCGATCTGGTCAAAGTAAGGTAAATGGGCGAAGGCCTACACTAAAGAACAACTTTTTAACTTTCAAAAAAATTTTTATTAATATAAAAAATATTGATAATTGATGTTTTGACATAAATTGTAAGTTGACGCTCTGAAAAAAAAAAAGGCTGGATCATCTGAAACAAAAAAACCAAAAAGATTTTGTTAGTTAATAAGTTTCTTGAGGTAACGCTGTCGAGTTTTTTTATTTATTTCGATTATTGAAGTTTTAGTGTGAGTTTAAAGTAAAAAAAACGAAATAAAAGGAAATTTGTTTTTTAGAATTTCTATTTTCAATCGGAAAAAATTCTATTAAAAAAAAAACATTGAAAAAAAAATATCTCGACAGGAATACCTTGTAAATTGTCTACAAAAAAAGTGTGCACAATTTCAAAAGGATCGGTCAAGTAGTTTTCGAGTTACGTGTCTCACCGCAAATCTACTTTTTTTTCGAAGCGTCAACTTACAATTTATGTCAAAGAATCAATTTTCAACATTTTTTAATAAAAATTTTTTTGAATACTCTTAAAAAGTTGTTCTTTAGTGTAGGCCTTCGCCCATTTACCTTACTTTCACCAGATCGATAAAAAAATCTTAAAAATGGGTCCAAAAAATGCATAATTAACTATACCCCCCCTTAACAAATAACCTATCACTGTATGGAGGTGCAGATTATTGGTCCAAGGAAGCCCACGAAGGGCGAAGCCTCAATTCGCTTAATGTGGTTTAATTATTTTAGGCCTACATTGAACTTATTTATAAACTCACACAATCGATCAAATAATACTTCCTCTAAAATAAATCACACATAATTTTTCCTTTCCATGTTTATACTGCGAAGTATAAATGGCAGGCTTCTTTGAAGTGCGTTAATTAAAGCGTTAGGTGATAAGAAAAAAGGCAATTTCGTGGTAGTCCCCTCGAAAATTACCTTCAAATGACCTCCGCGTGATCTTCGAATGACCTCTATCGTTCTTCTCTAGTTCTAAAACTCCTATCGAGGAATATCAGCTAGAAATAAAATAAAAGGGAAGATTGACATAGTTTCTACATACAAAAATATCAATTTTTCTAAAAATCGTCAACTTTGAAGCCAATTTTCAAGGTCAAATAAAGGTCATCGGAACTTTTTACTATTTTTTCCGAATCCGCAATAGTGTTCACTTTAATTAAAAAAAAAAAAACATCTGAATAGCATTATTCTAACGGGAGATAATTGAAAAATGGAAACAATTCGTCCAAATATATCATAGTGCGCCGTCTTAAAACCGTGCAGCCATGGTGCGACTGAGGTTCAACCACCGTTCATTTTTACTCGTGTTGTGTTCATGAGTGTTTACAACATCACCCGATAATTTTTAGTTTCAAATTAATGTTAATTATTCTTGATTTTAGAATATAATTTTTCTTGTACTGTAACTTTAAATGTGTAAACCAAAACTCTGATCGACTTTCGTGTTAGATAATAATGATGATGTCGTTGACTGAACTAATTCAGTCATATCTGCTTGAAAGTAGTTTCTATAATAAGATAGTTTTATCATTTTTAAATAGACTTCTCTTCTCATGCTTACTAGCAATCTTGTTAGGTGACAACACCAAGCAAAGCATAGTTAAATGAACAACAAATGTATAAGTTTTGAAAAAACTTTAAAAGCAAAATATTCTTTGAGCCTCACATCTTGAACATCTTAAGTTCCATGGGAAATGTGCCCACTTTATATGTATACAATGGATCAATACACACAACAGGAGCTCAGGAACTTAACCAGGGGAAGAAAAACTTGTGCATGCGTAATAGAGATGTGCAAAATGTTGCACACCGATGGATCAATTCTGGAACCATTTACTTCGTTCCAGGATTCCTTGTCGAGCCTGCAGCTCTTCTCTTCTCCTGGGGCATGAGTCTCACGCAGCTCTGGCCTGCTCCTTGCCTAATTATATGAAGTAAACAAGGAGACACTTTGAGCAGCTTTGGCCCCTTTTCAGGCTCGCATTCGGCAAGTGCCATCTAGCCGCCCGGCAACTCTTTGGCACGCGCCTTTTCTAATAACAACTTCATCTCTCCTATTGCTAAAATAATCACAAAATTACGCGAAATAAATGCGAATCAGTTCAGAGCGGACCGGAAGAGGATGAGTTCTGCAGAAGTTCAGCGGGTCGAGGTTACGGTGGCATACCCTTCCACCCCCTGCTCAGAGTACACCTCCTGCTTGAGCTGTGGCTTAATTAAATTATAATTTATGAGCTATATTTGTTCTCATCCTCGCAGCGATAATACGGGCCGCTCGGGTGGTTAATGAACTTCAATTGTCGGCCGAAGGCACCCTGTCCGCATAAATTAAGCGAGCTCCGGTATCCGTGCGAGTTTAATAAGCCGCGGCGAGGTGAGGCGGTCCCGCGCCCAACAGGTGCTTCGGAGGGAAAAAATATAGCGCCCGCCCCTTATAATGAACTCCGGTTAAATACTGTCTTGTGTGGGTGGATTGGATAGCCCAATTTTAGTAACAACCGCCAGAGCCGCAACACCGTGAAACAAAAGGCCGCGCAAGAATTAAAAGTGGGGAACCAAGAAAGAGCCCTTCTTCTCATATCGGAGGAACTTCGACCTCGGGAGGTATGTTGCTGCTTAATGGCCTTAACTTATTTTGATCGCGGTGTTATTCCCTGCTCCCTGGGGACTTTTGAATTTTCGTCTTTTCGTGAAACCGTGTGCCTCTGTTTCGCAAGATTTAAACAGACGTTACCGGCTCAGTAAACTTGAGATGTTTTATAGCCGAACTTTGTACCACAAGACAGCAGCCCGGAGCGTTTTTGGGCGGACAGCTGCCATCCGATCTATTGTGGAAATATTAAATTGACTCGGCCTTAATTTATCAGATTTAGCTGAGCTGCTTAAATGAGTTTCGGGAGTAATTAGATAGCACTCTGCCGGAACTAAGTAATCCGTATCGTAACGAACTTGAGAACTGATCTTGGCAAAGTGACGTCAGAGCTCAACTGAGCTATATAGTTCCAGTCGTTTTATCGTTTTAATTAAACCCGCACAGCAGCGATGTTTCAAAGCATTTGAGGCTTAATCAATTTTATAAATCACAATGCCAGACTGTAGATTGAACATTTTATATCATACCCACAGTAACAATTATACTTACAATCACAGCTCGCAACGAGTTAATTTTAGCGCTGACCTTGGTTGGGTCGATTTCACTTTGAAAACTCTGTGAGCAGTAAAACACAGTTTTATTACTCATAGCTCAAATTAATCTCAATTATGAGCATTTGCAGTTAATTTGTAAGTTTTGATAATGGATGGAATTCTGGGACCGTAACTGTTATAAGTTTTATAATCAAAGTACCAAAATATAGTTTTCTTCCTAGTAAAAGTTATTGGTTATCGTTTTACATTTATTTCACAAATTTATTTATTTTTGGGTTAAGGCCACAGACATATTATACAGGATGTCCAATAGGAATGTATGGTGAAAACTAATGAGTCACTTTTTTTTAACAAATGTAAATAATGTAAATAATTTTTAATAAAGGAAGCAAAACGTGGGTACCAGTAGGCCAATAACTCGATCGTTATAAAATTTATTTATGACTTCAAATACTTCTTGTGTGCGATGAGGTGCTGCTCGGTCTTGAATAAAATGAAAAGATTTTCGCATTACGAAAGGATTTGATCTCCAACATCCCTTTGTACGTCTCTCCGGCTACGGATACAGAGAAATGCAGGTAGATAGCTTTTATGTAGATGTTTCACATTTCAAAAATATATATCATTAATAATTCACGTTCTTCACTATATTTTTAAATTAATGGTTTGTATTAACTCGTTAGTTCACAGTGTCACCCGTAGGTGACAGTAGTATTTGTGTTTTGTTTTTTGTGACAATACTGGTGTAATGTCATCTGTCAAATAAGTTCAATTATTTCTAACAGTTTTTCAATTTTCTGGCGTGGCAGTGACTTGTTCTGCACAAATTGCAATAAAAAATGTCAAAAACGTGAGTATTATTTTTGTTCTTATTACATGTAATTTTTTAATAAATATACTAATATAATCAGTGCACTGTGTATGGAAAAACTATGTGTCTAATTTTCAAGTGCCATCCGTGGGTGACACGTTTTTTATAAGAACCCTAAACAATTTTTTTATAAAAATATTACTATTCTTCTTGGGGATGTCTAAAGGAATACATAATGGAAAAATAAATTTTTTTTTCTATCAGTCTCGTCATGGGAATTGAAGGGTTAAATAGATTTAATTTGTTTATAATGCAGGTTTTGTTATCTCAGTGTATTCAACTGCCAAAAGTTCAAAAGAATTAAAAACTCACTGATTGATTCTTTAGCAAACAGATTAATAACACTTCTTTTTGCTTTTTAAATCGCTGTATCTTCGCGAAATAGGAGCTCATTTTAAAGCTTGTACTCCTTATCTTGAAACCTTTATGTCAAAACAATTTTTTTCATCCCCAATCGCCCCATAAAGAATCCAAAAAGAAAAAAAGTGAATTTTCAGTTGAATACTGCAGCCTCTATAGGCTTGAAAAAGAATTTGCGAGTAAATCCAAGTAAAGGATTTTGATGCAGATATTTTCCCTTTAAAACGGTTTCGTTTTAAATTCTCCTGTGATGTTGTTCAACCGAGCTATGAGGTTTCAAAACAAAGACATCATTTTCAAATTTGAGCTTCCATATCTCCCGAAACAATAATCGTAAAGGAGTGTTTTCAACGCCATGAGAAAGCTGAAAGTGTCTCTTTGAAATCGTTTACACTCAATATGTTCGAAAAAATTGGTATTCTGTTTTTTTTTTTTTTTTTTTAATTAACAATCATCTTAAATAATCGTTTTTCACCCCGGCATTAACATTACTCGAAGCGTGCCACGAGGATGGTCGAATTTGCGGTTCACCACCTGCATGGAAAGGAGAGATCCTTTTATTCATCACTCCTGCAGTGGACAGTCAATTGACGTTATTTCCGTTGACTTCATTTCAGGCACCAACTTTAAATAAAAGAACAGAGGCTGAAACTGAGACGTAACAAAGAGGTACCATATACATATTATAATTATAATTGTGTATGACAAAATCTTTGCTCTCATTTTAATTTATTTCTTAAGTGCGGCCTGCAGCCACATTTGGAACGAATAAAACGTTTAAAGTTAGCAATTCATAACTTAGAAGCATGCCAATCCGATTATTAGGTAACCATATAAAATCAAAGAACTTAATTTATTATTCAACTTCGAATAATATTTTGAATATTCTCATTCAGGTATTTGCTTCAAAGGACTCTTGGGAGTACTAATCCACTTAGAAATTCTCTTAAAATTGCGGAAAGTTGTCACGTGGGTGCACTCAAAAAGATTTCTATGAATTTTAAACACTACCATTAGAACAGGTGCACGTATATATGCCTTCGACAGAATACCTTACCATTAATAATAGCAATAATTGCGAAATGCACTTGGGATACCTGAATAGCCCTTAAGTTTCATAAAATACCTTTTTCGAGTTCGGCTCACACCCCGGCTCCTTAATCGTACGAGTTGATACGACTTCGAGCGAGCAGTTCGTAGACACAATTTATCCTGTTTTGAGCTATAAATGTGTGCAAGGTATATAATATTTAGATACCGCCCCATAACTTTGTAGGACAATTGGATACCTGCCTCCCCTGCCGGCAGCATGAAGGCACATAACCGAACTTTACGGCTCTTCAGGTGCGTCGAGCACCACTAACCCATTAAGCCGGCTACTGCACATGTGAGTACTTTTGTTACGATGATAGCGTAACGTACGAAGGTGCATAATTTAGGCATATGAAAATGAGTTATATCCGGCATTTATTTGCGAGAGCTCCCACCTGCAGGAGCCCGAAAGCCCAGCTCAATCCCACCTGAATTGTCTGGGTCTGGTGGGAGCTAGAACCATACCGCGACCGCGCAACCATTCGGAGAGATGATGTACGATATGGGAAAACATTTGAAAAGGTTAGTTTTATCTAAAAACCATTACCTCAGATTTCATGTAATTAAAAGTTCTGCTAAAAGTATGTGAGCCCTAATTAATGTCATATTTTGTACGGGTGGTGTATGCCCAATGGAAGGATGAAATCATTTTCTTTCCTGGACTCTTTAGAGCTGCGACCTATTTTCTGGAAAATTTCAGTCAATTTACAGAACTGTCCTGAGGAAAACAGGCAAAGTTTTGAGGGGTTACTTAGAAGAGTTATTGCTATATTAATATTAGACTTCAAATCTTTTAGGTAAATCACTTTAGGTAGATGTAGGCCACTTTGTGCGTCCAAGACTACGAAGTTACTAATAATTGCAAATTAATCCTTAATTAACATTGCCTCTTCATTGGTTTTGCGTTTTTAATTGATTTCCACCAAAAAAATTAACCACCGAGAGTTGATTTGTAAAACAAACGAATTGTTTACATTTTCATCTCATGCGCAGCGTAAAAGTTGATTGGCGGTTCTCATAAAGAAAATGAATTATCTACCACAAGGTTTGGAACTGATATCTAAGAAAATATTCATTTAAGGGGGTATCCCACTCCAGAGGCCCTTGAATTGAACGTTTTTTTCAGGGAGTTGAACAAGGAAATACAAAACATTTAGAGTTAAACATAATAACCCTTTATTATCTGATCTTTAATTAACATTTTGAGAAAAAAAAAATTTTTTTTTTATTGACTGATTGAGTCTGGGCAGACCTGCTACTGGGACTCATCACTTAGGAACGACAACTAATGGTGTGCGCCAGAAAAGCCAAACAAATAATCCGAAAAAGAGATTGCACATTAGTACTCTTTATATTTGTGGCTATGGCAAGAGTGTGTCACATCTTGAAAAAAATTTTTCCTACTATTTGTTATATTTTTTAGTTGATATTTTACTTTTAAAACATGGAATACAAGCTATGTAAATGTAAAAATGCTGATTTGCTCCACTTAGGTTATAGAAGCAAAGCTAACACAGCTTGTACCAAAATCTGAATATTTTCGGATGAATGGTTTTCTCAGAATGCTACACACCATTCATCAAAAGGGTGTTGTGAGAAAAACGGCATTTAAGGGGTTACATACGTACAGCAGCGCCAAAAATGCGCTAAAAGAAAACTGTTTTTAGAAGGGATAGCAATAGAAATTAATAAAAACAACTATTACACATTGTTCACCAGTATTTAAACTTTATAAAAAAATTTCTTTCTTTTTTTTTTCAAAAATTACTAAATAAAAAATCATGATTCCCGAAGCCCTATAAAAAAAAGGTTGCTCCACGGTATGCATCATTTCTCCTTGAAATGTTGATGGATTTGCAAAACATAAAAAAATTCATAACATTCATTCGAGCCGGATTTTTGAAATTCGAAAAATTTGGCAATTTACGGCAGTTTAAAAAAAAAATTTGCATTTTGTGTCATAAATTTCACACTTTAATTATAAAATTTTTAATCACAATATCAAAAATCCGGCTCGACAGACTATAGAGAAAACAATTTCGAATATTTAAAAAAAAAGCATACAAAAATATTAAAACCTGTATGAGTTATCATGTCAACCGTGCCGGAAAAAGTAGTTTTGAAAAAAACACATTTAAGGTTTCAAGTGTGTTTCGCTCGAGGTCGCGCGCAGCTAAAGCAAGAAATTTATGAATTTTTTAATTTATATTGTTAACTTACGTCTAATCTCCCATTCTAGCTTCAGATTGTATGCCTTCCAGTAAACAATTGTTGTTGTTTATTTTTTTCCGACAGGCTGAAAGGCTCTGACAGTAACGGCCAGCAGCCTCAAACAAGCGACAGCTACCTTTGCGCATCAGACTCTCGTCGGGCAGTCACGTTTTCTATAATAACTTTCGATCTATGTGGAATTTTTACAATCGACTTTCACAGAAATACGACTAAAACTATAGAGAATAATAATCTGTAAAAAAAAAAAATCGATTTTCTGAAAGTTCTGTACGTATGTAACCCTTGTTAAAGGCAACGAGGAGTGCTGGGAAGCGCGCAGCTGCGCACGGAATCGCCTGTAGCGGCCCGAGCTTTTCAAATTTCGCGGCAAGAGATAGCTTAAACGATTCAGGAAAGAACACAGAATTTTTCAAAACTACAAAAAAAAAAATGTTTGATCGTTCTAGGGTGGGATACCCCCTTAGTGATTATGGGTTATGGAGAATGGGTTTTAAATTCACTTTTCCCAATCCCTCAATATCTAGATTATGGCATATCTGAGCATTCAAGGCATACAAAAAATCTAAGTGTATATACTTTTTATTTTAAACTAAAGGTTATTTGTTAAGAGGTGCTGGATTTCCGATAGGGATAACTGCCAAATGATGTCATTTTTATTCGGTAAGGTCTAACAAATCATAATGGGAAGATATACACCATAACAAAGATTCCAAATCCTGGCAATTTATTTCCAACTTTTCTGGATCGAATAATCGCTTTTAAGAACAGTACAGAGCAATGATCCGCGACTTTTTGTATTCAAAACTTCAGAACATTGATGTTAACGATTTGTTGTTTTAATATGACGGCGCCTAAAACAATCGACTTATCGAAAGGATAACTTGGAAAAATTCTTATTTCACGAGAATCATGCCTGTCAACTGGCCGCCAAAATTGTATGATTTGACACCGCTGGACTAGTTTTATGTGAAATCTCTCTGGTAAACAAGCCACAACAACTGAAATTCAACATAAGACGTCTTATTACGGATATAAGTCCCGAAGTGCTCCAAAAACTAATCAAAAATAGGACTGATAGGATGCGCTGTGTAATTGACAGCCGCGCTGTACTCATATTCCTGAAATTGAATTTAAATACTGAATGTTACAAAAACATCTTTCGAATAAAACTAAATATATGGTCGCTTGGTTAATTTGAATGATTTTTATTTAAATTTTAAATCTTGACGCGCTTAAAGCTACATTCATTAAAAAGAAACAGTCGTTTTAAGACATAAAATGAACCTTAACCCATTAATGCGCAAAACGAGTATTTTGTGCACGCAAGTTCAATGGTACGATTCGAATAGAAAATTGAAAATTGAATATCATATCTACAGGAAAAAATTTTGTTCTTAATGCGAGGGTAAGGTCGCGCATTGCTGGCTGTCACGGGTCACTGTCTACATCTGAAAATTAAAGAAAACACAGGTGAGCATTTTATCCGGACGTACACCACCGGGCCGAAACCGTGGATCGTTGGAGGACATAATCGTTTTTTTTTTTTCAAACATAATTAGGAGGAGGTGCACTGCGTGGCTTATCAAAGTGAGGTGAACACCAACCCCACTACGTCACAACATCCCCCAGAAACGACATACAATTGAGTTAAACCACTCGCCTGTCATCCCGATCTGGGCCGGTGAAACCAACCTTTCGAATGCCAACCGAGGAGAAACACCATCACGCCTTTTCATTTTCACTTGAATATGGATTAACTCAACCAACCAACTCATTCAAAAGCAAAACTAAAAGTGAGTTCCTTGTTAAGTGAATCCTGAAGATCGGACGGCCCGAAGCCGGATCGGAGCGGCGGAGATTTACAACTCCATATCTCCGTTAGTTTTACTGCAATCGACTTCAAATATTAACACAATAATCCTGAGATGTTGTACATTTATATGAGAAAATTTAATAAAAACGCAAAGAAATACCCTACCCCCCAAAGTGGTAACATTTTTGTTCATTGCACCATTGAAAAGTATGCAAAACTATATCTTGTACGACAACGATCGCTTTTTGTTTTTTTTAAGAATGTATATCCACTTACTTTTTATCTATCCTTTATCGTAAATGTTACATTGCAAAGTTTCCCCAGAAAATCGCATTATTATCTAGAAGTTATTTACTTGCAATTTGCACCTCTCATCCAGGCAGGTGACGCTTCATGCTCAATGGTCGTTTCAAAGAGCTACTTATTCCTTCCCGAGCACGACATCATGCCAACGTGGTTTCATTTACTCTAAAATCCACCTCTGCGTTTATTAAATCGATAGCTTTTAGAACTGAAGCGCTCCTCGGCCGGCAGAAAGAAGAATCCTCTCGAAGCCAAAAGACATTTGCTTACCTTCTCAGCAATGTGTCTTGCGATCCGTAGTCGATTCTGTCCTGAATCATCGATTGCCCGTGTCGGAGAAGCGCATGATGTGGAGCAGGGCTCCACCACAAACCGAGGGCCAAGTAAGGTAAGGCTATATCAGGAAAAGCTCACAGGTGCTCACTGCGGCGTCATGTTCAGGAAAAGCAAAAATAGTTATGGGCCCCCGCACCACTGCCTTGCAGTTGGATGACTATCGCGGGAAGACAGCAAGAAAATTGCAAGAACGGAGTATTGACTGCGACGGTTGACGCTGCTTCTGGCGCAACAGTAGCATGCCAGGACTGCAAACACAGCGAAATTCTGCAAAGGGGAGGAAATCGACAGGTAAGGCAGGTAAGCAACTTGCTCTGCAACCGTCGAGAAACGAGTTTTTTCCACGGCGCACTGTATCTCTATGGCAGTTCAACACTTCGCAATTGGCCCTGCAACGGGTCGACAGGTGAAGGACGAAGGGAAGAGCAAATTCCAACCATGAAATCGATTGCAGAATTTTAATAAAAGGATGGCACGGCTGCGACCAGTGTGGACGGAAAGATAAGGCATCAGCAGGGTATCCAATAGCCAAACAGTTTATTTAACCCATTCTAACACGACTCCAAAAACAGAAGTCTTATATTATGTAGAGTTTAGTTTATCCAGTCCAATTACATATAAATGTAAAAACAATTTCTCTATAATAAAGATTCGTAGTATATAAATTAAAATGACAAATATGTACTTAAGTGTTACGCACATAGGTAGTTCCGTCTTTACCCATTGGACACGTGGTACACAAGCTCAGGCCTAGGAATCCATGCCCATATATTTATTTTAATTCCTTGGTTTTTACTTTATCCGAAAAAATAATTCATAATATAAAATAGCTTTTAGCATTATTACATATGTTTTTATAAATCATATCTATGTATTATTATTTTATTGCATTTCAGACAAATGATAAAAATTGGTCTTTTTACATTTTAACAGATTTTTCTGCAAAATATTCTCGATATAACAATTCAAGTGCAGGGTCAAATTATCTTAAAAGTGCATTCTTAACAAAAAAGACATTTCCAAGAAATTACTAACGCAGATAAAAATTGCACCAGTTGGTAACATTAAATTAGGACCATCGAAATCATGTCTTTCGCGATGTAAACGCGGTCCCTTTTTGAATGAAATTCAGTTCTTTCGGCACCAACTTTGCACCGACACGTCTAAAGCCCAAATCATTAACCAAAATGCCTTGAAAGGATCCATAAACCATGTTTAAGTCCTCTGCCAATCTCTTTTCGGCAATCATTTCTTTGATTATATCGATGTTTTCGTCGGCCTACAACTGCGTTCATCATCCTCGACGGACTCCTGTTAAATTTAATACAAACTCGTTGATGCCAAGTTATAAAAATCGAAAGACGCACGTGGTACTTTTACAAACATGAAGCTATAACGCTGCAATTTCGCGGGAATTTCAATGACAGATGTGGCAACCTTAAAAAAAAAAACTTCAATTGGGTGACTGACAGCACCACACGGTGGTCTTCCTGAAATTTTTTGATCAAAGTGGTATGTTCAGTATTAAACTCGTAAAAATCGAAATCACTCACAGAGGCAGATGTATTCAAGCCGTCGGCACTTTTACAAATATAAAGCGGTAATGCTGCAATTTGGCGGGAATGTCAATGACAGATGTGGCAACTTTACAAAAAAATAAGAACTAAAATCGGGTGACTGATAGCACCACACGGTGCTCGTTTGTGAAACTTTTTGATCAAGGTTGTATTAACTCCCTAATTTGAGGAAGAAAGTATATATAATATGAGTTTTATTCTAATTAGTAGTGGTCGAAATTCCACCAAAACTTGTTTTTCACATAATTAATTGGAATTTATTTTTATGCAATTTCATAATTCTTACCTGGACGCTATGAGGCGCTATGTATTTGTTTCCATAGCTTTTTTTCTTTGTAATATTCTCCTGTGCTGTTTTCTCCTTTCTTTTATAATAAATACTCAAATAAATAAGGTACGATAATTTTCTTTCTTTAATTAAAAAAAAAAAAAAATTAGCTTTTGACCCAGAGTAGGTAATAAGAACCGAATACATGGGAATTATAACCATCCGGATATGGTTTGGTTTTTTTACACATATCTGGTTGAGGATTAGGCAAATTTTGCATAAAATTAAAATTTAATAGCAAATACTTATAGCTAGGATTTTAGATAACTCATTAATTCATCAAATTGCTGTGATTCGCACACAAAGAAACTGATAAAATTTGAACCTGAAAATGTTTGGTTCTTGACGGTTTGCATGGGTGACTTATTTGACTTGATCATGGCCTTGAAGGTCATGTCAAGGTCAAGTTGACTTTTTTAAATGGTAACCTGTATTTTGTACCACGGAAATGGAAAGAGCGGAAAATTTTAAGGTCAAGGTCGTGGTCGAGGTTCCAAATCCGCAGCAACAATGCAGGTTCCCCTTAAAGAACCATCTTGACTTCATACGACCTTCGAGGTCATGGCCAAGGTCATAGTCCGACGTAAAATTTTCCGCTCTCTCCATTTCCGTGATCAAAAGTTGTACGCGAAAAGTTTTCTTAATCTCAAATCTCAATATTTTCAAGGCTTAAAACTTTAAATCAGAATTAGTCGAAATCTCAAATTGGATATGCCAAAGAACTACTATTGTCTCGCTTAAATTAGCAGTGTCTTAGAAATACGTAAGACTTCATTTTTCGGTTCTTTCAAGTACATTCACTTAACGAAATCGCCGAATTCATGCAAATAATTAACAGAAATTCGCGTAGAAATACGTACTGTAAAACTGTACAGATTTAATAAAGACAATGTAGAATTGATTGCGGATTAAAGTATTTCTGAGGTTTGTGGTAGATTCTGGATTTCAATAAGGACTAACCAAAAAAGAAAATATTCAGCAGACTACCGTGTCCAGAATTATATCATAAGTTGCGAAAAACATCGTAATGGATTAAGTTCCCTTCAATTTCCGAAAAATTCAAAAATGCAAAACGTCCGTAGAATACCAAATAGAAGTTGCTATTCATTGCACTCAAGTTCAAATAAGAAAACCGCCTTCTCAAAAAGAACATTGAAATCAATCATTATAAATTTTAAATAAAAGACAGTTTTTTAGTGCGAATTTTTATTTCATTTCAAAGTAAGTAGGTAAAGTTCTGAAAGTAATTTTTAACAAAATGTCAACAAAATATCCTCCACGACTGTCTTTGCACGGTGCACACAAATATATTTTTGATAGGATTTCACAAAAATTATGTTCAATATCGCCAATCACACAATTGGATTTTATGGTTTACGATCATCGCACGATTAATGTCTGTAAAACGTAGGTATTGTGGTTCATTCGTTTAACCACAATAACTACGTTGTCATAATATGGCAACGAATATTGTTCACGGTTTCTTCACGGTCTTAAAAATCTTATCAAAAGAACATAAGAACAATCTGTGGAGAACGTTTGGCGGATATTTTATTAGAGAAAATAATCTGAGCTTTTCTACTTTGCAATGAAAAAAAATATCATTGTTTACTAAAAACCAAAAGTGCGTGTTATTTGAAAATTAATAATGTGCACTTCCGATGGGGCGCCCTACATATTATATGAGAATACTAATATAAAAATTATGACTCATCTCAGTGTTAGTCCGCCTGTCTGTCTAAAAATTCACAACAAGTATAATCCCGAAAAACTCAATATATTATGCTTGAAAAATTAAAAATAAGTATTCGACACATTGCAAAGGTTCATACGGAAAATTTATCGCGCAAGCTCGTCTACTTGACCGGACCGATTTTTTTTCTAGGAAATGTCGGTAAATTATAAAAATTTTCCAAGAAATAAGCGTTTGAATAAAAAACAGAAAAAAATATGTTTTGAAAAGCAAGTTCAATTTTATATGTGATTAAATCTCAAAGTCATTATATGTATATTATTCATTTCAGTTTTACAGAAAATGTTTTTGCTCTTATCTTTTATAACTTCCGAGAAAAATTGCTTGAATTTTTAGTAAAATTAGTCACGGTTTAGAGCTTCTTAGCTATATAAAGTCTGTTAGTACTTTCATTTAAAATAGTTTTGATTAAATGGACGGGGAAAATGTAAGGGTTAACGTTTGTACAAAGTGCAAGCGGTGCAAAACTTATAATTAAATAATACTTGTATGTAAGTCGACCCAGAAAACGTTTTATTTTTCATTATTTATTCAAAGTATACATTGACAGAAAAAGGTTAATTTTAGGATATAACTATAAAATCTTTTCTACAACTTTTGTATGTGGTGATTTTCTCTTATCTGAGATCATCTTGATTTCACAAAGTCATCGTGCATTTCTTGATTCCCCACAGATTCATCATTTAAATCATTCTAGCAATGCACTTAGGACGTGTACAAAACCATCCTAAAAAACTGCTTACTAAATCTACTACATTTTCACTTAGCAATATTGCGAGTTTACTAATTTTCTTTCCTGAATAAATACTTTTTTAGGATTTTTTTATCTAGTAGTCTAAGTGGTTTCAATGTGTATACATATTCTACCTCCTCTGACCTTACTAAATTTCGAGATGGATTTTATGTATGTTTATAGAAGTTTGACTCTTGGGTGAAAAGCAGTATGGGCTCTTTGATATATGTAGATATAGTACACCTTAATTAAATATATTAAAATTAAAATCATTTCCCATACCTTCACAAAAATGAACAAGTTATCCATATTTAGCTCTGAGGTTCTTTTTACACTTTAGTTCCTTACACTTCGGAACTAATAACTAACCCTAATGGCTAGCTCCAACTTGATAAAGAACGCTTAACTTTTTTTACAGCCGAGTAAGATATCGTCAAATTCGATATTGTACAAATATTACACGGCTGTCACTTTTGCAAGAACCTGAGTGACCCATATCAACGAGTGTATGGAAAGGGTTAAAAGAGCCCTGCCAAAATTAAACCCTCGCCGGAGAATCCCGACTGGCAGTAATTCGATTAAATGCGGGTGGCGTCGAAAGTCCCGGCGAGGAAGTACGTTCGCACTCTTTCAATTGGCGCCAATGTTAGAAATTTAGATAACCGCCGAAATTGAGTTTGGTCTCCAATTAGTTGCATTTGTCTCGCACGGATTGGCTGTGGAGCTTCGGGAGCAGCATCAGGAGCTGCATCGGGAGTAGCCGCCTCGAGTGTGGTGCCTTTGGCAAATTTTCAACTTACAACTTCCGTAATGAATAATTAAAAAGGTGTAAGAGTCTCTCCATTTCTTTCCTGACTAATTGCTGCTCCATGCTTTTGTGTATTCCTTCCCGGGCGATTTTCAGATTTTCAGGATAGTGTGGTGGCGGAGGCGGCACCACCACCACCACCACCAAGACGAGTACATGACGGAGTTGAAGAACTAAATTTTCCGAAGTTTTATTAACTTGCCTCCTCGGAATTCTTCCAAAATGTAGCGCAATTAGGATACATTTGTTGTAGCTCGAAAGGCAAATAGATTGCACGAATTAGGACGCCCAATAAAAGAATGGTAGGGATGCGAAGTAATACAATTAATTCGGTGAGATGCGGACGCTTTGTATTTCTTGCCTGAATGGTGAAGAGGGAAACAACTTTTTGCACCATTGTTTTTAACCGAATTTGAGTTTGAAATGAAAATAAATTCACCAGGAATATTACAGCTCCTATTGTTAGATACTCTCCAGTGGGCTATCTCCTGTAGATTATACGAGAATACGCAAATGTTTTTGTTACTTTGAGAAATCGATAATTGTTATATTGTGTATATGTTTATTGTATATTGTGTATATCTTTACACAGTATAACAATCATTGCAAGGAGAGCAATTTGCATATTTTCACAATTTTTCTTTATCGTAGACAGAGTACAGAAATCCTTTGTGTATTCGAACTTTGTTTTTTGAAATTCAGTGCACAAATTTGAAAAGCGGCTCCCTACTCAATCGGCTGTATGACACAAATTTTTGAAAATTTTGTAATAGAAACAACATTATTTTTTTTTTTTTTTTTAATGAATCGGAAAATGGAGAGAATCAACATTTTTAATGCTTTCTTTAGTTAACACTTAAACTATTCTAATGCGTTTTGAATTGGAAAGTGGAATCTCAAATTCCTGAAATAAAAACGTTTAATACGAAAACACTAGCGATTCCTGATTGAGGTTTCCGCAAAAAATCCATTGCGGATTTTTAGGAAACTTTTTTGTTCTTTAAGGGAAAAATCAAAAGTTTCTCCATTTGACAGAAGTGAGGAAAAGAAGATTAATTAATAATGCTGAAATAATGAAAGAATGTTGTTTTTAAATGTTAAAATTGTCAAATTTCCTAAAACCTTCAAATGGCAGTAAAATGAAGACTGGACATTTTACAACATTTTTATTTAAGCTAATTTATTAATTAAGTTTATACATTTTTTCAGAAACTCTGAGCATACAGGTACCCAAAATTGTGCACAAATATGATTAGAAAATAGGATTGATGATCATTTGAGGGTTTAACATACATCTTTTATTTCTGAGTAACCGTTTCTTCAAAAAAGCGACTTTTATTGTCATTAATTGTATAAGTGATACATATTTACAACAAAATATTGAATAAATCTTAATGACATGCAAAATTGAATGAGTTATATTAACACTTAAACGCCCGACTTTTTATTTTGCAGCTGTGCATAAACATTCGGTAATAGGTAATTTGCGAAGTTTAATATGAGTCGTCGTTTCGAGCCAGTACAGGCTTTTTCCTGTTTCGCTTGCTATATGCGTATCATTTCTAAGCAAAGTTTGTGAGACTATCAATATGTAAAAAATAAAGTATACTATATATTTACAAGTAACCCTCGTTTAACACGAAATTTCGTACCGTGCTTTATTGAAGCCGTGTTAAACGAAACCGTGTAATGCGAAATCGTATAGGCCAAAAACATAAGTTCAAGGTCTCAGAATACCGTGTTATACGAGGGTATCCGCAAATTTCTAACGACATAAAATGTAACTAAAACATAGAAAAAGCTAGTTTGATCTCGGACAATACAGTGCGCGCAATTTCTATAAGCGCACGTCTGATTTTCAAGTGATTCAATTCATTGAAATAAAGCGATATAGCAACAAAATTTCTTTACAAGACAATTGTTCAAGTTTATAACTATTCATAAAAGCAATTAAACAATTCCAAAATATCAGGCAATGCGTGAATGCAATAGATCAATCTTTCACAACTGATCTTAGAGTGCGCAATTTCTATAAACGCAGTTTCTTTTTGTAGTATTACTAGTTAAACGCAAAGTAATTTTGCAACTTTTTAGGAAACAATTCATGTGAGTTTCATTTTTATTTTCCAACTCTAGCTTAATTCTGTATAATTGCTGTTATTTCTTAAGATTTATTGTAATGCCCCGAGGAAAGGTCCTTGACAACGATGATCGCGTCAGAATCCGTGCGTTTAGGGAAACTGGTTTTGGTATAAGAGAAATTGCAAGGAGAATTGGACGTTCAGAATGTGTGGTGCGAAATTTTATTAAAAAGGGCAATCGTGATGGATTATGTTATCATCCAAGAGGGAACACCAAAGTTTCCAAACAAAATATTGGGAACATAAGAGAAGAAGTTATGAAAAAAAAGTTAAGTGCAGCTCAAATTATAGCGGAATTACAACTCCCAATTAAAGGAAGAAGAGTCCAACAAATTTTGAAGGACACTACTTATATTAAGGGGACGTGACACACCCAATTTTTTTATTTTTTATATTTGGAAAAATTGGAAAATTGAAGGGAAAAACAGTAGATACATTAATCAAACTTTGCATATTTATTAAAAAGGGTTAAAGTAATACAAACAAAATTTTTTTTAATTTTTTGAATTCGTTTTTTTCTTTGTACAATTTTTTTTGTAAAGAACCACAAAAACTGACTGCGGACACGATTGGGAGCGAATGGAACGTCTGAAAAAAAAAATAAAAAATATGGGGTTAATTGTTATCACAATCCCCAGGGATTGAACCTAAATGGAAAATTTTTCACGAAAAAATTACAAAATGGCGGCATTTTTCCGGGACAAAAAAAAGTGAATTTTTGAAAAAATGCCGCCATTTTGTAGTTTTTTCGTGAAAAATGTTCCATTTAGGTTCAATCCCTGGGGATTTTGATAACAATTAACCTCATATTTTTTTTTTTTTTTTTAGACGTTCCATTCGCTCCCAATCGTGTCCGCAGTCAATTTTTGTGGTTTTTTACAAAAAAATGTACAAAGAAAAAAACGAATTCAAAAAATAAAAAAAAAATTTGTTTGCATTATTTTAACCCTTTTTAATAAACATGCAAAGTTTGATTAATGTATCTACTGTTCTTCCCTTCAATTTTCCATTTTTTCCAAACATCAAAAATAAAAAATTGGGTGTGTCACGTCCCCTTAAATATAAGAAACCGGCCAAATCTCTCCAACTGCAACAGCATCATAAATATGCGCGCCTAGATTTTGCTAGAAGCCACATGAACTGGGACGAAAAGTGGCAAAATGTTATATTATCTTACGGAAAACAATTTAATTTAGATAGCCCAGATGGACTGAGTACATATTGCCATGATTTAAGGAAGCCCGATTCGCCTCGTCTAAGTAGTAATTTTGGTGTTGGTAGTTTAATGTTATGGGGTGCCTTTTCTTATCAAGGAAAGTTATCTTTACGCTTTGTTCCCACACGAATGAACTCTGCCATATATACAGACCTGCTGGAGGAATCTCTTATTCCATATTTAAAAAACAATATGGAAAAAGATTTGATTTTTCAACAGAATAACGCCGCTGTGCATTCTTCTGCCGAAACAAGACGATGGTTTAGTGAAAGAAATATTCCTGTAATGGAGTGGCCATCACGTAGTCCGGATTTAAATCCAATGGAAAACATTTGGGGAATCATGGCACGAAGAGTTTACGCAAATGGTGGACAATTTTCTTCGTTATCTCAACTGAAAGCCGATATTTTGAAATGCTGGAATGATATTGATGAACATTTGTTTAAAAAGTTAATAAATTCGATGTCTAACAGGTTTTTTCAAGTTATAACTAACAAAGGAGATAAAACACAATACTTAGAAAATATAAAAAAAAGTTCTTTTCGTTAAGCTTTTAAAATAAAGACTATAATATAAAGTGAGTTTATAGAAATTGCGCAGACAAAAGAGACTTTTAATTATATTTATTTTTATTATACAGTAATTACTTACTTTAATGAATGTTTTATATTATTTAATTCATATTTACCAATGGGGAATTTATGCAATATAATCGGTTTTGAAAAATAAAAAGTAGTTTTCTTTAAACATGAATAAAACTGGCTGCGCTTATAGAAATTGCGCACACTGTATACGGTTTAGATATTTATTTACAAAAGCAAACAAATTTATGACACATTCACATTTGATAAAAATACTAACATGGTAAGAGTATCCTATTACAGATTCCATTTAGCGATAATCAAGAAACGTTACGTAAACGCCGGATGTTTTAGTGTCAACATGGGTCGGTCAGACCCATTTTCAAATTTAACCCGAAATAAGTATACGGAAGTATTGGATCGTTGCCTCTGACGCTTTTCCCTTTTTCTTACACACTATCAATGAGAAAAAATCACTGTTGAATAGTAGTCAAAACCAAGTTTACACTAACCTATAACTTTGTAGTTTTTCAATCTATCGAGCTTGTGGTTGTTATAAACAAATGAAATTTCCTGATTAGCCAATTTTTGTTTAAGGGGAATTTCTGATGGATTTGATTGTTTTTCAAATCTTTTTTATTTCATAGTAGAAATTATATACTTTAATATCAGATCTTTTCATGTGTATTTTTTCCAAAATGGCGGCGTCACACTTTTTTTTATTTTTGCTCACGATCAACTGAAAGTAGAAAATGAAATTGTTTCGTATCAATCATTATTCTGGCTATCACCCGTTCTAGAATCACTAATTTTTATTAAAAATCAAACAAAATGGCCAAATTTTGAAATTTTCAACCTTTATTTTAATTTTAATTGCTTATAACTTTTATAAATAAAAATAAAAATTCATAACTGTAGTACGAGCGATAGCGACACATTTGAAGATTAAGCAGTTAACATTTGAACTTAATCGGTGTAGTCGATTTTTGTAAATCACTTGCACCAGGTCGAAAAATGTGGTTTCAAGAGAAAAGAGTTAAGAGCGCTTGAACGATACAGCTGTCTTACTTTATTTTAAACCCGTT
Organism: Dysmachus trigonus; assembly: GCA_949715965.1. NCBI lineage: Eukaryota > Metazoa > Arthropoda > Insecta > Diptera > Asilidae > Dysmachus > Dysmachus trigonus. The sequence goes on along the minus strand of OX454319.1, from coordinate 48,292,496 downwards.
CTCGACCTTGAAATGATTTTTTTTCATATTTCTAGAGATATATTCTAACGAAAAATGAAAAAAACAACAACCAGAAATCCCCAAGTATTATATTTACCAAAATCAAAAAAACTGTATTATATGTATTATTGTCATTTATAATCGTGATGCGTTAAACTATTTTTTGAGAATTATTAAGCGCTAAAATTAAATTGTTTTCTTTAAACCAAGCTTTATGGTTGTACTAACAGATCTTATTTCTTTAAGTGTTCATACACCAATTTAAAAATAAGTTCTTTGTTAGACAGTTCAGATCAAGTTAAAATTAACCAGTTTATTTTTGTTCAAATATACTAGCCAGAAAAAAGGAAGGCTTTGCTGAAAAAAGTTGTCATTTTAGTTCGCTCAACATGATTCTGGTTGGTTCGGATTATGTTTTCGTCCAAAAATTAATCAAGCCAGTTTTATTACATCCACATGTATTATTTTTCACAGTGTATAAGACCCTACAGTTAGCCTATAGTTGGAATAGGTGTCGTTAAAATCGATATTCCAGAAATTGTAGCTCCTGTAGAGTCCAGCGATATTCCAGAAATTGTAACTCCTGTAGAGTCCAGCGATATTCCAGAAATTGTAACTCCTGTAACGTCTGTACAGGATGTGTTAAACTAGTTAAACCGTTTTATTATTCTATAACTGAATCTGCTTTGGCTTAAAGCTAGTTGAGAATGCCTTTTTACATGGAACTAAGGGCTTATATTGGACCCATGCTATGACAATTAGAAATTGCAATAAATTAATTTTTTTGTCCCAATCAATCGTACAGATACTATCTATCTTCCATTCCCGAACAAAAGTAATGCATTCATCCAGGAATACGTTTTCGCCTCCAGTATATCTACGTACCAATGACGTACCGCGTTTATGGGCAGAATTCCATTAGTCTAAAAGGCATCATTCCGGCAGTATTGGAGTACACAGTCTGCTCACGTTCTGTGGAACTTCCCCAAAATACAGTTGAAATTAAATTTATTAAGTGCACATGCATACAGTGATTGAAATCAGCGAACTCCAAAGTTAGCTCCTTTGTCAATCTTCCTTCGACTGGGTGGATGCAGAGGGACCAATTCTCTTCTATTGAAAAGGCAAACTAGTAGCAGGTCTAGTCCCATTGATGTAATTTGACTGGATAGTCTTTGTGTCTTATCTAGGCAGAATCGGAAGTAAGTTAAGTCAACTTTCTCAAAGAAGAACAGCAGAAATCGGTTAATGAAAATGGCCTCGAGGACTAAAGTAGCACTTAATTTGCTAACCTCCGATGCAGGTGGGAGATACAGAGATACTGAGATATTCTGTCGCACAGTAAACACACAGTAGATATACTTCTTGGGTGGTTAAGGGCACCCTGCGGGAAGCCGCCCTGTTTCCCACCTCTCAGAATCAGATCGCATTACAGCACACAGGAATTAGCTGATGATAACATTGAAAAGAGAACAACGGACTTTGTTTATTGTCCCGCCAGGAATAAGTAATTAAGGCAATCCTTAATCCTGATAAGTGTACATTATTACTCCCTCGGGCTGGAGTATCATTTTAAATGCAAATGGCTTCGAATTGAAAATGGCACCACCGCTCGCTCGGCGCTTGTTGCGCACAAACTTTACAAGATTGCGATATAAAGGCGTATAAAAAGATTACGAGGCGCTTCCCATAGAAAGAAAAGGCTCTCAATTTACATAATGGCTTCTCTGCCCGGTCGACGAGCTATAACTCACTAGCTCGCATTGAGTTTTCATTTATTATTCAAGCCTTGTCCCGATTAAGTAGTGAATGATTCGCCGGAATCACTAGTCCAAGGATCTTTTATTAATCCCCGAGACATTGTAAAGGGGAATCCGTTCCGAATTAAGCACACATCCTGCGATTTCAAGCGAATCTACGGGCGGCTCAAGGCTGAAATGAAGCGGCTTAAGTGCTCCCCTCCATCTGCACTTTAGCACTTAAAGTAACGAAGATGGCGCCGTGGGAGTATTCCTTGCAATGAAGGTAGCGAATATTTGCTATGAATGCATACATTTAGGTTGATGGTGGTTTGAGTATTGCTGATTTATTTTACTGTCGTTTATCATTTACCGTGAGATATTTGCAAAGTAACCTTTCCCTTAAGATTTAAAAAAATTTTAATTAATTCCATAATTTCAAAGCATTTAATTAATATACTACGCATCCTCGTCAATACTGATTTCCTCGAAAGATACATATGTATCACAAAATTCCTCTTTTAAAATTAATTAATTCATTAAATTAATTAATGCGACTCTTTCAATAGTCAAAGTCCCGGGATAATAAATATACATAATTTATAAGTACAAGCAAAATTGTCTACAATTACAAGCCTAGAAGTTGTGCGGGTCTTATGACAAGTGACGTAAACATAATAACAGAAACATCACGGCAGCTTCCAAACTAATCAAAACACTATATGTTTTGTAAAAGCTCAATTCAACAGCTTCGAATTTAAAATAATTTAACATACTTATCTTGGTTTAAAAAATATATATATATACATATATGGCCAGGGATAAATTTCAGGGTACGATCTAAAAAGTGCACTGCTTTTGAATGATTTGCCGAAAGTAAATTAAAAATTAGTAAAATGTTTAAACTAAACTAAATATTAAAGTATTACATACAATATAACTAACTCTAAAGAATTTCGCACATTTCTTATGGAAATTGGGTTTCGGCGAATTCGTTCCAAAATAGGGAGAAAATGTTCCTTTACTAAGCTGAACAAAACTCAAAAATCCCGTGTTCTTATATACTTATTATTATAATGAACATCAAAAGATTCTTTTCACCAATCAACTAAGAAAAAGGTAGTTACTTAAGCAGCTCCTGCCTCTCGCTTGCTGTATATAGATACACACACGAACACGCGCGCGCACCTACATACACATCCATTTACACAAATATAGAATGACACATACTCATACAGTTCCTAGTATCAGCTTTACCAAAACCTTCTACATTTACAAGCCATGAAATAGTCCAGCGTACACACGCAGTGATAGGGCAAAGTGGTCTGATCAGTCACAAAAAATACATTCGATCTTAAGACGTGCAACGTAAACATGGGAAAAACTTCACAGCAGCGTCCAAACTAAAGCTTCTATCTAAAAACAATTTCTCCCCACTTTTACCTTCGGAGTTTTTCTTGTCAATTCATCCGAATTTTTACTATCTTTTTAAACAAAATATGTGAAATTTTTGAATCTGAATGCAACTCATCAAGACCTATGAGCGCTAGACCACCTGGTTACCACCAGGTAATGTCAAAACCTTCTACAATTACAAACCGTGGTCCGACAGTTCGATAAAATTGCATTGACGCTTATGCCGGGGGAAATTCGAATTTATCCGAGATATATCATTATAAGGAAAACGAATAGAATGTGTTAGGGACAACCTCAGGAACTTTTACTACCTATGGGCTTAAAATTTGGTTAACTCCTAATGAAATTACAGTGATTTCTCGATTCTCCGGAGCCAAGTCTTCCTCCAGCTGTGAAACAGCCGTTCCTTGCAATTGGTCTGGGGGTCGTGGCTTTTGATGAGTTGGATTCAGATTCTAAAATTTTACATATTTTCTTTCAAGAGATTGTAAAAAGTCGATGTAGTGATGTAGTCCGAGAATCGCCGTGAAATAATATTACTTCTTATCGTGGAAGATCCAAAGTATGTCGCTCCACTTGCCTGAACTCCTACAGAATGACTTTTACGCGAAAATGATATTCTACTAACTATAACTATAGAGGAATACCTTTCTAGTGATCTGAAAAACTTTATAGTGACAAGAACAAAATACATACTAGAGTTTTTTGCACTTAAACACAACTCTTCCCCGAACAAAACAGCAGCGGCAGGTCGACTTAACAACACGACTTTCTGTGGTAATTTTTTCGATGAGCAGAGTAATTTTTGAACGCAAATATCTTTAATATTTTGCTCTTGCCCCTATAATGATTTTGTTACCATAAGAACGGTATTCCTCCCCAGTTACAGTCAGTAGAACATAACTTTTTCGTAATATACTTCTGCGATAGTTTAGCAGATTCGCCCTGTGGAGCGGAATCAATGTGCTATACCGCCATAAGAAGCAATGTTTTTTCGCGACAATCATCGGACTACATCACCCTATACATGGGGTAGTGAGCAGGTCTACTTCATCGCTTGTTATATAGTTTCCCGAGGGTTTTGCCCAGATCAAACGACGCGATGTGAAGGTGGTGAGATTTCACCTCTACACGTTGCTTGTTTTCCGTGAAGAACTCACGCATCTTTTGATGTTCATTACAATAAGAAGATTTGATTTTTGAGCTACGTGCCCATTAAGACTTTTGATCAGCGTAAAAAAAAAGAACAACAGACTTTAAGCAGGCCACTCCCGAACTGCAATGCCTCAAAACATTTCCATATTGTTTTATATAAAATTCCTTTTTTTCCGTGTGGGAGGGGGCAGCCATTTGTCTTGTTGGAATACACAGTCCTCATTCAAATGCATTTTTAGCCTTTCAACAGGTTAACGTAATAGCTTTCCGTCATTTTACTTTCTATTTTGACCAGCCGTCACTCCATTCATGCTGAAACAACCCCAAATTAAAACATTTCCTCCACTATGTTTACAGTGCGAGATTGATGGTGAAATCTGTCCTCAGCGGAATCGCTACGGCGGGTGGCGTTTTCGATAGGTTGTGTAAAAAGATGCCTCCATGCCAATTACAGCCCTCTAGGTCTACAATTTTCAATAAAGTCAGTTAAGTTCCATTTTTTCGAAAAACAATTCGTACAGTCGTAGTTCTCATTAAAAAATTCTAAAAATTTTCACAGAGTTTTATTTTTATGTTACAAATAACCATGCATAAATATTGGAAACGGGAGTTATGATTTTTGACACATAATATGTTATATTACAACAATTTTTTTAAGTCCTTGAACGTTTGTTGGTGTTTTTTGAGGATATGCCTTAAATGCATAGCAAAAATTCCAAAAAACCCAGTTTTTCTTAGTTTTGAGACGTAATAATCTACCAAAAAATGTTTTCATTTAAAAATAAGTCCTAGAGTTCTTGTGGTCATATGGGTGAGCATTGCGCTCTGTAATTTTGAGGTTATATATCAAGTAAACGGTTAAAATACCACAAAAAAATAGTTTTTTTTTCAAAAACAATCCTGCAATCATGTTTTCAACTGAAAATTAGTCCTGGAATATTTTTGGTTGTACGGCTAAGTACTGCGCCTTTAAATTTTGAGGTTATACCTTAAGGTACTATTACCGTCTAGAATTTTCAAAAAATGAATTTTTTTTTTTTTACATTTTTAGATTCTTTATACCTTCAATAATAACTGTCTAAAATATTAAATCGAAATTCGAAGCCAGTGCCGAGATATAACGACTCAATTAAAGCGCGCTCTCGGCTGTTCCCATGTTCTAAATAAACTTTAAATGCGTTTTTCTCGAGTTTAGGTTTTTTTAACTGGCGGACAGTTAATCTCTGGATCTACTGGGCCGATTTTAAAAAACTTTGAAGCATTCTGTTCGTTGTTATATCCTGCGTGATAGTTTACCACAATTTGACCACAAAAAAAATATATAAAATTTTTGAGCCTGAAAAAAGGTCGAAAAAAAGGGCGATTTTTGAAAAAAATTTTGAAATGTCCGCCATTTTTTTATTTTTAATGATTTTTCAATTTTTCTGGTAAACTATCACGTAAGAGCACTTCCTTTTTGTAACTCTTTTTGAATTTTATGTTTCAGACTTACCGTTCCAGAGATTAACTGTCCGCCATGCAGCAATGTTTTTTTGAGAAGAAAATTTGAGCGCCCTGTATTAAATTTACAGTTAATAGAAAATAAAAATAAAATTTTTTTTCGTAATCTTCAAGAACTGTTTAATACTGTAAAAAAAGTTTGATAACAATATAGAATATAGAAAGTGCAAAAAAAAATTGTTGAATATATGTCATTTTTTAGCATTCTAGACGGTAATAGTACCTTAAATAAAACGGTTTTTCTGATTTTTCGGAATGACGCACCCTGAAATCACTATTCGAAAGAAAGGAAAAAAATATAAAAAAAAACAATAGTTTAAAAATTGGTCAAAAATAGGGTTCTAACCTAAAAGTAATTTGAAAAATTAAAATAGCTCTCGTGGCCCCCAATTTTAGAGGCTGCAGATTTTTGCCTTAAATTTTCATTTTTTTAAATTTTCAGAATTTTTGAATGAAAACTGTGGCCATACGAATTGTTTTCGAAAAAATGGGACTTAACCGATCTTACCGGAAGTTGTAGACCTAGAAGGCTAAAAATTGGCATGGAGGCATCTTTTGACACAACCTATCGAAAGCGTCACCAGACGTAGCCATTCCCCTGGGAGCAGATTTCACCATCTTATCCCGTTAAAGCCTTTTTACTCATCTGACCATATTACTTTGTGCCAAAAGAATTGTGGCTTTCCAATTAACTCCTTTTGCATATTCAGGTCGCCATTTCTAGATCCTTGCACTGATAAATCCAGTTTTATTTTTGACGCTGTTTTTTTTTTTGTATTTATCTGCGATTTGTTGGCAACTCTAGCTTTCCTTACGATCTTCTACCACATTACTACACTGTCTTCTAATTTTTCACAGTATGTCAACTCCTCGTACACGAACGTAATTCAAGAACTTTGAATAAATCACTTTTGTACTTACCTCATACGCAGCCAGTGGCGTGCGCAGGATTTTCTTATTGTGGGTGCCAACAATAAAAATGCCGCCTTTTGCACTTGCTCTTATATGTACAAATATGTGGCGAATACAACGGAGAGGTCCCACGAGTGAAGACTCCCTCCTGTAGAAAAGCCGGAAACCCTAAATGATTGGGGGAAAGTAAGCTTTACACGTGGTACACCGGGGGCAGTAGGCAGTAAACCCTAAATGCTCCTTTTTACCTTAAACTATGACAGAGAAATATAATTTTCCTACAGAAATTCAATTTCCTACCAAAAAGTTGATAGTCCGGGAGCCACCAATCCTGAAAGTTCCGTGATCGCGGATTTGAAAATTTTTGGTGGGAATGAAAAGTTTTCACTCAGACGAATAAGATGGGCTTGGTCGGCGTTGATTAAATTAGCCGAAAACATGTTTAATTAAATTTTGTATTATTCGATGGCCACAATGTTTTACCATCATCGCGGATTTTGATCAATCTTAAGTTAATTTGTGCGAAATTTTATACAGATTTAGAAAAAACCCGGCCGACCGATACTTGTTAGCCGGAAAGGTTCGGCATACCTATTTGAATGGTGTGATAAGGGGTAAAATTTCTCTGTTATCACGGAAACATTTTTTTTTTTTTCGTTTTACGCATTTTAATGCCAGATTCGAAAATATCTTGGTATGCGGGCTTAGAAAATGCCCGCATACCAGTTGTTATTACATGGTTGAGATTTCTACTATTACACATTGTACTTCGTTGAAGACATTTTTTTGAATGAATGAATTTAAAAGCTACCTGCCTCAACAGTATGACATACAACAATACCTTAAGGTGAGGTTGTCCCTCAGCAGGCCTCGTCAACTAATACATTGACCCATCTGCACCTTTGAAAGTTGAAGAAATTCTCAGTAATCAACAAAATGAGGAAAAAAGCGAAGAACCAGAAGAGGAAAGAAATTATAATTTTGATGATAATGATTTGGATGATTATCAATAAATAATCTTGAATTAAATATAAAATTCTGTATCAACCTTAATTTATTGTATGATCAACTTCAATTAAAATTTTCCTATAATCCCCTTTTCCATACTAAACTGCATATAACTAAAAATCTAAGAAAGAAACCGGAGTTAGATAAAATACATTTACTCCAAAAAAAGTAATTTTCTGAGCCCGCATACCAAGATATTTTTGAATCTGGCATTAATATGCGTAAAACGAAAAACAATAAAATGTTTCCGTGATAACAGAAAATTTTACCCCTTATCACACCATTCAAATAGGTATGCCGGACCTTTCCGGCTAAAGAGTGTCGGTCGGCCGGGTTTTTTCTAAATCTGTATAAAATTTCGCACAAATTAACTTAAGATTGATCAAAATCCGCGATGATGGTAAAACATTGTGGCCATTGAATAATACAAAATTTAATTAAACATGTTTTCGGCTAATTAAATCAACGCCGACCAAGCCCATCTTATTCGTCTGAGTGAAAACTTTTCATTCCCACCAAAAATTTTCAAATCCGCGATTACGGTACTTTCAGGATTGGTGGCTCCTCGCCTATGACAACACCAAATCGCTAACATCGATATTTCTTGAGATATTGGACTTTGAAGTTGAGGTAGAGTGAAATTTTCATGGATTATTGAGCTAAATTGTAGAAACACTACCTCAACTTCAAAGAAATTGAATTTCCTACAAGTTTACATTTACATTTTTTTTGTAGCTCTTGATATTTATGAGATAGGGTCAAAAAAACGAGAATTTCATGAACAAATAGGGTTTAGTGACCCGTACTACCTCGCTGGTGGGAGTTAGGGTTACGCCGCAATGGACGCTTTTGTAGAGCATTCAATCCTGAAAAAACCCTACCATTGACCAAGATTATACAATAAAATGCCCCTGAGCTGTAGAATTTTAAACGGGAAATCTTTGCACGCCTTGGATGAGCACTTAATATTAAGGGCTAACATTTTCAGGGAATTTTCTTTTAGGTATTTACCACAAAATTCCGAGGTGGGAGTGAAAAAAAAGTAGTCGCGAAAAAAACCACCCGTCCACCCCTTCTAAATCGGCCAAAAAGTTTTTTTTCGCCAAGGCGATTGCTCGATTTAAGTAAAGTGGGTACGTTGTAACGATTGGCGGAATTGCCAGCTTCCGGTCTCGACCGAAAGTGCGTTATTTAGACCGGAAATACCTTTTTTTTAATTGAATGGTAACATTTTGACCTCGAATTCGGATTCCAAGATGAAAAATACACACCGTTTATTCGAAACATTTTTTAAAAAAAAGACGTTTTCGTCCTCTAAATGACCTTTGAGGTTGTTCAAACCGGAAGTAGAGCTTTAACTCCGGAATTGCAATGTTGTACAGCGAATTCACATTCTACACATGCTGGGTTTCAATGGGGAATTTATCGCCTCCGCCTTCCACCGGAAGTGGAATATTCAGACCGGAAGTAGAACTTTTAACGGCTGAATTGGGTTTTTTGTACAGCGAATTCACATTCTACGTCATAACTTGTGCATGCTGGGTTTAAAAGGGACTTTGTCATTTCCGCCTCCTACTGGAAGTGGGTTTCCGCGCCGGAAGTAGACTGTCAACCGCACATATTTATGTTTTGATCATAAAGTAGTATTTTATTCTGAAAATGTCATTTTCTTCAGACCCCTTTATATATTCCATTACTTTTCGATACTAGGATAATATATATTTTTTAAATGCTTCAAAAACTGAAATTAAATATTAAAAATTTGATAATTCGCATAAGACTTCTGTATAAGTTAATTACTTACGTTTTACTTGATAAAAGAAGAGTATATAGCAGTTTGAATAATGGGAAAGAAAATTAGATTAAAAATAACACAGCCCCACCAAAAAAAAAATAAATCTGTGCAACGGACTGATATCTTTATGTTTTTGACGTCGTTGAATCCTAATCTGGGATCGGTTTGACCCCATCAGTTCAGCCAACATCTTTTCATCCCATCGGCCCTGATATATTTTTCCCATAGTTTTAATATCTTGCTCGAACCTTTCCCCTTGTTCTTCACTGAAATCCCCTACATTCACTGGCAAATAATCTGAATGAATCCAAGAAATGCAGCTTAAGATTCATTAAATATCCTAATTTCTCATAGTTCTCTACCATTCTAGCCACTATTTCTTTGTAGTTTTCACTTTTATTTTTTCCAAAGATAACGAAAACGCTTTTCTACTCCTGCAGTTGTAAACATGTTCGGCTGAAAAACGAGAGCAGTGAGGAGTTTGCGGGCGCCGAACTGAATGAAAGGCGTGAAGGAATTTCAATGTTACAATCCTCCCATATATACACCCATTCTGTTTCAGTACACACTGAAGCAACGAAAAGGAAAAGCCAATGCGCATTCGGATTATTATTATTATTTATGTAGTAAAGTGAACGGGAAGGGCGGCAAGGAGTTGAATGCAATCATCATTGGAATTTAGGAATAAGCTACAGAAGTAGAGTAATTCCGTTTAAGGGGTTATTCTACTGTTAAACGGGTAAAAAGCAGTATGTTTTTAAAAGTGTTGTAAAAAAAAAACTATTAGAGATATCAATTTGAAATTTTGCATGCATCTTTATTAATGAAAAAAATATATAATGGCATAGTTAATTAAAAAAAAACAACAAAATGGCGGCTTCGGTTTATGATTGATGTAGCGCGCGCTGACGGCCAGAGTCGTTTGCGCGGTACATTGCCCAGGTCGTCCAGGTGATCTGCAATCAATTTAACGATGAAATTTTATTAGTTTAGCTAAAAACACACAGACTGAACCTAAATTGAGCCATAAATATTAAATTTTCGCGATTTGACAAGCGTTGGAAAATAGCATGCTCGATTTTGGACGTTTTTTCGATGAAAAAAGTGCTCCCAAATAACCAAATTTCAATTTTTATGGCTCAATTTAGGTTCAGTCTGTGTAAAATTGATATATAACTATGCAAAAAAATTTTTATCTAAATCGCTTCATTAGTTTTTTCTCTACGATGTACCGCGCACCAAAACAACACGTTTTGAGTAAATCGCGTTTAAAGTTTTTTTAACCGATTTTTTTTTTTAATCAACTATGCCATTATATATTTTTTTCATTAATAAAGATGCATGCAAAATTTCAAATTGATATCTCTACTAGTTTTTTTTTTACAACACTTTTAAAAAGATACTGCTTCTTACCCGTTTAACAGTACAATAACCCCTTAAGATTTGTTTGCCTTCAAATTTTTATTCCATCCCAATTCTGGCGCCTACCCAAATTCGTTTGTGGGTGCCAACGCACCCACGGCACCCACTGTGCGCACGCCTATGTACGCAGCTAGCCAAAAACTACCATCATATTCACAATTTTGTTCAATAAAGATCCCTAAAACGGTTTTAACATAGTAAAGTGGAAAAACCCGGTATAAGGAATGCATTATAACTGAATCACTGATCAACGAGTTACGATTGAAAATTGTTAGAGCAATATTTGTACATAAGATAGGACGATAATGTCATACTTAGTCAAGTTTTGTAATAACATACTGTAGCAACGATCCAGGGACACACCTTATAAAAATTACCTTGAACATTTTTTCACTCGACTGTCAATATATAATACATCGCTTAGAATTAAACTGATTTATTACAACAAATACTATCAAAGACATTACTATATTAACCCTAGAACTACAAACCGGGGAAGATATTAACCCTAGGTAAATTTAGAACTGCGCTCCTAAGCTAGTCAGTGGCATTATCGACTGAAGACCTATACCATAATTTAGTTTAAGGTTCTAAAGAGCGTCGTCGCCAGAACCTTCAGTTTCTTGTTTACTGTGACGGAGTGAAGACATAAAGCTAGTGTGGGGTTGATATCTACCCCGGTTTGTAGTTCCCGTTAGTGTTTTGTGTAGGTAAGTAATTTTTTTCTTTCTTACTTAAATAAATTTAATTCGTATATTATAACCTTATTTTACAATAAAACATTAGATATATAATTTTCGGCAAAGATTTCGAATTTTAAGTACACTGGGAGTAGCAAAACGCGAATTTATTGCTCAAAGTGCAAGGGACCGACCTGCGAGAATCACAGAGTCATCTACTGCAGCGATCATGGTGCCTTTGAATAAGTTATTTTTGATATTTATCAAATTTCTCTTTTTATTACATTTTGCATTAAAAACAAACAGAAATATGTTCTTAAAAACCAATATTTCATGGGTTTTTATTTGACATTTTCGTATATAAAATTCCCAGTTTTTTTCAATTTTCAGAGTTCCAAATAAATAGACTTTTTTCGCAAAATATTATTTGAAATTTTAAAATCGGAAGTTTAGAAAAAAAGTTATGAATTTTTATTTGTAAAATGACGTTTTGACCGTTTTTCAGCACTTTTAACTACTTAAATCGATTTTTCACAAACTAACCTTAATAAAATTGAATTTTTGTCTTTACCATTCTCTTCAGCATGAAAAAATAATAAAATTCATATAATCACAAGTCGAACGACTGATTTGAAAACCATTTTGAGATAAAAAAAACCGGTGGGGTAAATATGTACCCCAGTTTGTAGTTAAAAGGTGAAAAAAATAGGTTTGTAGTTCTAGGGTTAAATAATTAATCTTGTAATCTTGTCTCGCCAAACTAATATCAATACAACACAAAAGTTGTGTTAAAAGATTAACTATTGGTGTTTATTGTTTTGATATTTAGTTATTAATTAATATTCAACAAAGGTGAAGAATTATCTATAAATGGGGTTTATATTATTTATAAAGGGCTTTAGTTTCATCGGAAAGTAAAATGGCAACATTTCTCTGAGTAATCAATGCATTTCCACTTTAAAAATTCTTTTAACAAAGATCTGAGTGAGTGTCGCCTCAGAAAAAAATCATCATTATGTATACTTCTGTTTTATTTTTATTTTTCCATTAACCCATTAATGCCTGAATAACAAAAAATGTTACGGCAACTTCGAGGCCCTAACTTTTATCGAAGGGGTGGTCAATTCTCATCGAGACCAACTTTTCTAGACGTATTTTGAGTCGCCTGACACGATCCAACTAAAAAAAAAGTGAAAACAAATTATTATTATTGTTTTTTTGCAATATTACGTAAATAAATACCTTTTCACGTCATTTTTTTTGAAAAAACGACAGATTTAGTGGGGAGAAATCAACTTTTTACTGCAATAAAGTGCATAAAACGTGTTAAGAGTACTTAAACTTCACAAATATGCAGGCATTTTTTTCGTTAAAAATATGAGGCTGCATAAAAATTGCAACAATGTAACGCATATTTGCATTACTTCCGATCACTTTTTTATCTCACTATGTTCGACTATTCCCAAAAATGTACATATATACACTAGTTTTAAGGGTCACTGATTTCGAATTTGCTATCAGATTTTCGTTATTAAAAATGGCGGATCCAAGATGGCGAACAATTTTTGGCAAAATTCTCAATTTCTTCGAAAAAAAAGTGGGTATTCGGAGTTTTTGGGGTCACTGATTACTGATTAAATGCCTGCATATTTTTGAAGTTTAAGTCCTAATAACACGTTTTATGCACTTTATTGCAGTAAAAAGTTGCTTTTTCCCGACTAAATCAGTCGTTTTTCGAAAAAAAATTACGTGAAAAAGGTAGGTATTTACAGTAGAACTCCGATTATCCGAACGCCGATTAACCGAATTGCCAATTATCCGAATCGGTCCTCAGCGTAATATAAAAAATTAAAACGAAGTAATTTTTCAATAAAAACAAGTTTTGTGGGTAATTTTTCAATAAAAACAAGTTTTGTGGGGACGCAAGAATAAAAAAATGCGAGTGACAATTGCCGTGTTCAACTTAATAAAGTTTATTCTATGTGTGACAGTTCGTTTTTCTTTATTACCAGTCTATGTCCGATTATCCGAATATTTGATTATCCGAATCGACCCCTGTTCGACCCGATTCGGATAATCGGAGTTCTACTGTATTTACATAATATTGCACAAAAACAATAATAATATTTTTTTTTCACTTTTTTTTTTGGTTGGATCGTGTCGGGCGACTCAAAATACGTCTAGAAAAGTTGGTCTCGATGAGAATTGACCACCCCTTCGATAAAAGGTAGCGCCTCGAAGTTGCCGTACAACTGTTTGTTATTCAGATATTAATGGGTTAATAAAGCATGGCTAAATCGATAGGGAATATCAATACCAAAAATTCTCTTTTTCGGTAAATCAATACAAAGTTGTAAAGAGGTGGTCGAAGATTCTACAGGATAATGTAATGCATACAAAGTGAAAAGGTTTTCTAGATATTCATTAAATCAAATGACGTTTTTAGGTCGAAGGCAAGAAAATTATTTATTTTATACGAAGTAATTGTCGTACAGAATGATTTATAACTTATAATATGCTCACAGCTTTTCGGAACTTAAATTTAATAATGAAAACCGAAACAAATGAATTTTCGGTTAAATGAGGATTCAGAAATTTGTAAAATTCGGATAAAGTATGGACACATAACATGAGCCATAAAGATCTTGGCTTCTTACAAAGTTCTATTTTAAAGTATTTAGATACAAAATATTGGCCGTGGGGCACTTGCAACACTTGCACACATGGTACGTGCCCCAATTACCCTGCCCTAGCTACTTATCATTAAAATATTTATTACTACTTACTTGCTTCCTTGTTGGAGCTTATTATTCAAATTTTAAAAAATTAATACTTTTCAAAGTCAAACGCATACTTTTACTCCAAATATGGGGCAATCGTGTGCATAATGTGCAGCAAAAATTTGCTTAATAGTACAACATGTAGGTATGCCCAACACTGTAACTTACAACATAAAATTTGTCCCCTTTGCTATGTAATCAAGCTTTATGACGCTGTAGGACAAGTCAAGATAAGAAAAAAACTGTATTGGTAAGTACTTATTTATTATTGATTATCTTTCAAGCTTTATTGAGACAAAAAGTACAACTACAAGAAGAAGAGAAATCTCATTTGGTTCAATCAAATAATTTTTATTTTAACGAAAGATGTGCAAAAATATCTTATAAGTTGAAGATGAAGGGTAAGTAGGAAATGTGATGTAACTCTTGGAAGAGTACGCCTACATCAAAAAGTCTTGAATCGGAAAGATCTATTTTTCATGAAAGCAATTCAAATGCAAAAATGGTTCTGTCAAAAGATCCATTATATTATTATAAGAGAGTAGCACAAAGCTATATTAACATAGAAATTAGTACTTTTTTAGAACATAGTGCGCATTCATTATTGGGATTTTTATTTAAATTATTTTTTTCCCTAAATTGAAATCGATTTTTCTGATCTCTTAAGTGATTTAAGACATTTTTCCAATTGCTAGAAGTAAAAAACATATTTACTTATGTCTAATAAAGATCTCTTTATATAATGTTATGACGTAAATTTGAGCATAAATTAAAGTTTTAAAGTTCAATTTTGGTGAAAAACTCTATGTCGACTTAGTATTTTTTGGTTACTGAACCCACATACTCGCATTGACGTATCGCTGAGAGCATATTTGTTCTAAAGTTGTTGGAGATAATGCCAAGATTTGCCGCTGGCAAACCTACACCCGAACACCTACACCCGAACATTCCCAAAATCGGAATTTTTAATGTTTTGTTGTATTTCCCCAGTAAATAGCTTATGGTGGAAACCTACAAGTTATTTACGGTATATGTGACGGTGGAAACCTGCCTAAATTCTAACTTTGAAAGTGCTCAAATATGGTGGAAACATATACTGGAACACTCCCGAAATCGGAATTCTGTATTTGTAACCAATAAGCTCATGGTGGAAACCTACAAGTTATTTATGGTGTATGGTGGTTGAAACCTACCTGGCGGTTGAAACCTGCTAGATTCAAACTCTAACCGTGCTCAGTGCGGTGGAAACCTACACCGAACACTGCCGGAATAAAAATGAATATTGAATATCCTTCGTAGTTCGCCTCCTTTTATACTAAATTTGGCATGAGCAAGGATTGCTGCGATTGAAATTCTCAAATAATTCAAAATGATTAGTTCCAAATTTTGATGCAGATGGCGCTCTATGTGCAACAGCGAAAAATTGTTGTTGTCAAATGACAGCTGTTTTGTTATTGCAAATTGAGGAGGAAATGCCACAGGAATCGATTTTGTTGTTTATTCCTGTGCAAATCTCAATTATAATCAAGTATTTTATCTTTTTTACAATTACAGATAATCTGCATATCGCAGCTGCAAGTCAAAACTGCGACAGTGTATATGTACATCCGATTCTGTTTTTACACGATTTTGATTTAACATGGTCTAGAAAAAGAAAATTCAAATTATTTTTTACACGACTTAAGGGGGTATTCTAGTGTAGAGACACGAATTTCGGCTGTTTTTTCAAGTTTCGTAAAAAAAGAACAAAAAATATTTTTACTATACATTTTTTTCTTATTTGCTTATTGATATTTTAAGAATACATAAAAATTAAATGAAAAAAAAAAAACCAAAAATTCCAGAAGTTATCGCCTGGCAGAGTGGGGGATCCAAAAAAAAGGGGGTGTGACGGCGGTAAAAATTACAACCGTTCTAGTTAACTGAAACAAAAAAATCCAACGGATTCTTAATTAGTAATGTTGTCGCTATCGCAACAACCTCAAAAAAGTAAAAAAAGTTTTTTTTTCACAAAATGGCGGCCGGTTGAAAAAAAAAATTTTTTTTTTGCGATTTTTTCAACAGTTTTAAATTTTTTTAAAATATTAAAAATCAACATTTTCAACTTTTTTGAGGTTGTTACGATAGAGGGATATATAAAGAACGTTCACACCAAATTTCAAGTAAATCGGTTTAGTAGATCTCGAGATATCCTTACCGCCAACTTGAAAAAAGTAGTTTCGAGAAAAACGCGTTTAAAGTTTAGAGTAAAGTTTCAAGCAGTTGCGCTCATACAATTGTACGGTATACTTAAATATTTTTAATCGGCGATCCCTGCTCCATACCAGGACCTTCCTCCCGTTCAAAATCTTCAATATATAGGTATAAAATACAAAAGAAGTTTCATGGGGGAATTTATCCGCAGGTACTCGGGCCGCGCCTACCGTGTATTGTTCAATTCATTCCGGTCTGACCAGTTTGGTTGTCGCTTCACCAAAATCGCTATAACTCGGTAAATAATTGAAATTTTGGAAAATCCTTTTGAAGGCATATTCTTGAATGTTTAAACTTTATAAATGTGGAAAAAAAAAGTTTTCGATTTTTTCGAATTTCTACACTAGAATACCCCCTTAATTTAGCACGATTAAAAAAAAGCTAAAAGATTTAAATTTGAAGTACAACGCTCATGTCAACAAATATTAGAGCGTCAATCTAAAAAGTTTGCTCTTAGATTTTGGGGAATATTTAATCCAGAAAAGTATGTATCACATTTTCGAGAGAGAGTATAATGTGACACTGAGCGGGAAGATCACCACGTGGAGAGACCTCGGATATTGAGTGCCGCGGATTGTAGGGGACGTGCTCGGGATCGTGCCCTATGGATGAGCACTGTAGTGAAGGCGGCTAAGATCTTACAGGGGGCGATTTAGGATTTGATGCTGGTGGCATCATTGGTCCTTATTTCTTTAAAAATGAGGCAACGGCTCGCGTTATAGTCAATATACTCTCCTCCTCCCTCCGAAATTATGGATGATATTGAAAGTGTGGCGAAAGTGTTTTCAACGAGATGGCGCTACGTGCCTTACAGCGGCACCAACCATCGATTTATTGAAATCACGATTTGGCGATAAAGTTATTTCGAGAAATGGTCCTGTAAATTGGCCTCCAAGGTCGTGTGATCTGTCATCTCTTGACTAATTCCTAGGGGGTTATGTGAAGTCAATGGTTTATGCTGATAAATCAGTAACAATTGACAACTTAGGAACCAAAATTGTTCATGTTATTCGTGAAAAACGGACAACATTGGAATGATAGAATGCGCTTCTCAAGAACAGTAGCGATGGCCATACTAGCGAGTATGCTCAAAGTTATTTTTAAACATAGATGTCATGAATTGGTCTTCCGAATAAAAAGTATTTCATCAAAAGTTAACTTTTTGTTTTATTTTTTAAATTTAAAGTTCTATCGGTCGACAAAAAACACCCTTTATATGAAGTCAAATAGAAAGACACCGAGTATTATTTAAAAATTAAAAGGTAGGGAATAAATAAATTTATTGTTAATGTAACTGTGTTAATGAAAAAAAAAAAGAATTGAACAAAATAAACCTATCCCCCATGCCTTACATTTTCAAATAAGTTCATTTCAATTTGAGAATTTTGTTGGATTCAAACTGAGTGGGTGAATGGTTTTCCCCTTTTCCAAAAACATTCTGCGAAAAAGTTTGCTTTTGTACCCATCACATTAGTTGAATTGCCTCGAACCCAAAAAGGGCTTTATTGATTCGAGTCATTTGGAAATGTCTAAATTAAAAGGCTCCTTCAATGACATGTTGCTCAAAGCCCAGGACAATTGGATGACTCTCCATTTATTTTAATAGGCAATTTGTCCCTGCATTAGCTACCCCAAACTCAGGTTAACGAAGGCCCCAGTGGCGCCCTGCATTTGCAAACATTTCGAATCAAAGGACCTCCCCCGCACATTTCATTTGATTTCTTTTTTTTCCAGCCACCTTTGAGTAGGACGGCATTCAAATGTATTCAGTTCAGGCCCGGCCAACATTTGCTTTCGCAAAAAGTCGAATAGCATCAATTTTGTACGCCAGGACATAGGGGGTATAAGGAGACTGGGAGATGAGGGAGGGTTAAGATTATCCTTGTTGATCCTTATTCAAATGTTGATAAGCTTAGGGGAATTTACTGGCACCAGATACAGCGCCCACTCGCTCCCAGCGATATGTGTCGAGACATCCATATAAACATGTATTTTTACATGCTTTAGCACGTAATGTTAGCGATAACGACAAAACGCCTCCGTCTCCATAGAACTTGAGGGAAATTTTCTCGAGAGTTTAATTTGATGTAGTCGCGCGATAAAAATTTCCGCCTCTGGTATCTCATGTGATGTGGATATTGTCGGAAGGGATTCCTTTTGCTGAATGCTCCAACATTCTACGGTATCGTTCCGGTTAATCTTTTTTGTCGCTTCTACGGACTTCGTTCCTCTCTCAAGATGCCGCAGACCTGCACCTTTTCGTATTAAGGTGTTTACCAGATAAGAATCAAAATCTTTTTTGACCTGGTTAATTCTAAAAAGTCGACTGACGGGCGAGTTTTAATAATTTATTATTTACATTGAGATTCCGTTGAACTTTCGAAGTTCCCTTTCGTCTCAACTACAAGTTAATGATTTTTTATGCAAAAAAGAAAACAAAAACTGTAACACGAAAATATAGTTTTGTTTTAAATAATCTTCTTCAAAATTTATTATCAGTACAATTCAAATACACTTTTGAATATGTCTACAGTTCCCTTCTAAAAAATGGGAACAACATTAAAACAATAATTTTCAAATATGAATTGACATCAATGCCGAAAATTATTAATTTATTTAATTTAAAATATTCCTTCTTTGATTTGCATGACATGATTGCTTTTATAACTTAATATTAAACAACTGAGATCTTAAAGTTTGTGCAACTGCATACAATAAAGCTCCTCTCTAAAGTTACATTAAATTCTAAACGTTTTCCTTTTTGTTAAAGTTGTAACTTAACGAAAATTGTTATTTACGTGCACATACAGCTCGAAATGTGCACACTGACTTGCAACTACTTGGAGGAAAGTATTACATGGTGCCAGATTATTCTACAAAGCTTATTAAAAAAAAAAAATTGTTGAATTAAAAACTATAGTTGTAGCATTAAAATTTAACTCTAATTTTGTGGGAGAAACAGCTATTAAATAACTGGCAAACATAGCTCAAAATCACCTACTAAATAATTGGCAAAAGTCAGTTAATAATTTTGTTCAGTGTACTTGATACTTTTTGGAAATAAATTCTAATAAACATATATTTTTAAATACACCTTTAGTTTTGAAATTCGCAAGCGTTTTTTTTACTTCGAATCTGTTCTACTAGTTACCTTTAAAGTGAAATGAGTGTATTAAAACACGATATAATTCAAATGTGATTGATGTGAGAGTCATTAGGAAACTATAGCTAAAGTATTATATATGTATGTATCTGATTTATGTACATATTTCTAGCTTATAATCTTAGAATTTTATAAAGGTAATACTCATTTTTTGCCAACAAAATTTCAATATATGGTATTAAAACAGAAAGCATATAACACCTCGTTATTTTAAAATAAAATTTATTTAATGAAAATTTAAATGAAAAAAGTGTCTATATAAATAAAAATTCTACATCAAATCAATTTATCTGTTCACCGCAAAAAATGCCCATAATGCACCAGCGACTGATTAAATACCAGCACGATTACTGAGATGTTTCTGAGGGCTGCCAATTATACAATTATATTATTTTAATGCACATCAGTTCATTCTTGTAGTTAAAACATTTCAAAATTACATCAGCATTTGTTAAAATGAACTAATTATAATTTAAAAATGAGATGATATTGCTTTTACAATTAAAATTGTGCCATTTCATATTTATTTATTTAAAGAGTTTTTCTTATGTTGTGTTGTTTTAAATGTATTATGTAAGAACGGTATTTTCTTTCTATGTAAAAATAAGACCGCTGTCAATTTGAAATAAAATATAATTTTTAACTGGGTGTACAAATCCCTTCATGTTAAGAATTTCCGATTATCATATTTGATGCATACTTTCGGGTAGCATATTTTATCCGTCATCTTGAAATTCCTTATTCGGATCATTAAAATTCACAGGCCCTGACATTTTCTGTACAGATACTAAATTCTCTGGAGTTAACTTTTTCTAGCGACTTCCTGAATCGGCTAATTTCCAATTTCCAATAATATCTCAATAGAAAGTTTAAGGTCTATATTGGCAGACTCTATTAACTGTATACTGGCGTGTATCTCTAAAATTAGATAAGGTAGATACAAATTGCGAAAATTATAAATTATGATTAATTGCACAGCACCACAAAAAAAAATTCAGACCAGCGAACAAGACCATCGTATTCCTATGTATTTTTGGACGCTGAATCTGAATCTGAGGTAAAAAAAAAACTCATGCAGGTGTCATGGAGGTATCACTGGTGTTATTTGAGTGTTTAACGAGTTAGTGTAGTGCGCGATTTTAGCCAATCATAGTATCCATACAAATGAAAATCATGTTAGATTTAATATTTTTTCCCTGGGATTTTCGAGCCATTTGAAGTCAGGGGTTTTTTCTCACAGTCACAACCCTATAGAGGTGCTTTTCGAGTATTACGTCAAATCTATTGCAGTATCTTGTCACTTTGACAAAACTTAGACGTTTTGAACTTTTTCATCGACCATTGTTGTTTTTGATCAGTTGGGTAAAATATGGGGGTGTCATTTACACCCCCTCCCTGTATGTTCCATATCTATTGTATGGATGGAGTGTCTACACTTAATTTAATCGTGATACACCTAAAAATTTATATAATGCGTTCCACTAAGATCGCACAACTATTCTCGGAGCTTAATCTCATTTTCACCTTATTCAGGGGGTGTTTTTTGGCTCTAGCAAATGATTTGGGGGTGTATGAGTTTTTCTGACGTCCAGAGCGTCCAGAAATACATAGGCCATAGGGATATGATGGTTTCGTTCGCTGGTCTAAAAATTTTCTTTTTTTTGAGGTTGTGGTACTAACACATTAAAAATATCCGAAAAGAAAATTTTAGAAAAAGCAATTGCATACAAGAAATGTTATTATATAGGGTTTATATTATGTTATGTTATTATGCTGCCGATTTTCCTCTTCTCATTTCACACAGGCATCAGTTTAAGAAAACGTGGTGTTGAACAATAATATATTCCGATTTTTAGTTTAAAGTGTATGAAGACGTAATATAAAGTGTAAATTTTTGTGAATTTATTAATATCCTAAAAAACGTACTGAGCTTAAAAGACCCCGTTGAAGGGATTAAGAAGAGAAAAAAACATTGGATGGATTAGGATCAGGATTTTGAGTAATACTACTATAAATGAATTCTAAAGAATTTCAAAGTTACGGAACAAGAGCATTAAGAAAGAAAGCTAAATGGAATTAAAAAAGAAAAAAATAAACTAAGATTACCCAGTGCATGCGCGATACGACGAGTATTATTAATTACAGTAGAACGCCGATTATCCGAACGCCGATTAACCGAATTGCCAATTATCCGAATTCGTCCTAAGGGTAATATAAAAAATTAAAACCAAGTAATTTTTCAATAAAAACAAGTTTTGTGGGGACGCAAGAATACAAAAATGCGAGTGATAATTGCCGTGCTCAATATTGGTAGCCAGAGAGTGCCAGTTTTGAGGTGGTGACAATTGCCGTGTTCAATATTGGTAGTCAGAGAGTGCCAGTTTTGAGGTGAGCTCGAAGCTCCAGCCAAACAAACATATATAGATATACTTCTCACCATATACCTACCAAGGTATATATTCAACAAGCTCAAAACTGGTAGTCTCTGGTTGCCAACTTTGAACCTACCAGTCTATGTCCGATTATCCGAATATTCGATTATCCGAACCGACCCCGGTTCCAAGTGATTCGGATAATCGGCGTTCTACTGTACAAGTAAGAAGTCAGGTCAAATGCTAATGGAGTAGAAGTCTAAAAAAGAGATCGACCTTTTACATTGAATTACTGGTGGAAATGTGTTCCATATACTATGCTGCAAAAAATTGGATTAAAAATTTATGTAGCTTAAAAATTTTGATAATACAGAATGACCCGTAGACAAGTAGAAAGCAGTACAACCAATGGCGGATTTACACATTTGCCGCCAGTAGGCTATTTAAATTTTGCCGCCCCTACCCACCTCTACAGTTCGATACAACCATATTAATTAGAATTTTTTTGTCAACGAAATTGTAACTTTATGATTTGTGCACTATCGTTCTAATTATGAATACTATCCCTAAGCTATTAGATGCTCTGGTTGCCTCTAAAGCGGCTTCATTGGTCAAGCATATTATTGTGAATGAGCAGCATGGATTTTTCGCTCCTATATTCACTATTTCGAATCTAGCGATATTTAAAACTTCTGTGCTCTGAATATAGGAAATGGTATTCAAGTGCATGCACTGTATAACGACTTTTCTAAAGCGTTTGATAAAGTATCAATTCCGATTTTATTGGACATAATAAAATACTTTGGATTCAACGGATCAATTTTGAAGTGGTTTCAGTCGTATCTTATCAATCGTATACAACGGGTATGGATAGGAGGCCTATATTCTAAGGATATTATTGCCTCATCAGAAGTACCACAAGGGAGTCACCTTGGGCCTCTATTATTCATATTATTTATCAATGATATTGTTGAAATATTCTCTTTTGCAAAGTGCTTCATTTACGCTGGTGATTTAAAATTGTTCGCCTACGTTAGATCCTTAGAAGATTGTGCTAAGCTTCAAAATGGTTTGGATATGTTAGCTAACTGAAGTAGTATTAATGATCTTTCTCTGAACGTTACTATGTGCAAAACCATGACCTTCCACAGATGTATCAACCCTGTAAGATGGGATTATAAAATCAAGAAATTTTCAATTGAAAGGGTAGACAAATATAAAGACCATCAATAAAACACTTAAGCTTTTACGTTTTGTTAAAAGGAACACAAAATAATTTCATAATTGTTTTACAATTATGATTATTTTTATCTCCTTAATCAGATCTGGAAGTTATATGAAGTCCTCAGTATCATCGCTGGATAACCCGAATAGAATCGGTGCAAAGAAGTTTTACTCGGTTTTTATTCAAAAAATACAAGTTATTAGGTAATACAGTTTCATCTTATGAAATTCGATGTCCACTGTTAGGGTTAAAAATGTTGCATAGTAGACGAAGTTATTTGCGTGTCTTATACATAAGAGATATTTTAAGTAGCCATATTGATTGTCCTGAACTATTAGCCTTAAGCAAAATATTTATGCCCCTGAACGAACGTTGAGTATGAGATATTTGTTGTATACTCCTGAACATAGAACGAACTATGGATTTTCTGAAGTTGTTACTGCGTCCATTCAAGACTTTAATAAATGTTGTAAATTTTTGGAATTTAAAGATATTATAATTGCTTTAATTATGAAATCTTTGTTTTACTGCATGTAGATGTAGTGTGTTTAATAGGAATTATTGCCTAGTCTGTAAAACTATTGTATCGGTAGACTTAAGTAAATAAATAATTACACGACCTTTTCCCGGTAAATAGTATGATTGTGAACTAGGGGTTCAAAGTGTCAGTTCATAGATTATTTTTACAACTCAACGATTAAGTAAAGATTGCACAAGAAATAGTTTTTAGGTAGAAATTACTATAAATATGAATGAAAATTTTTAATTTCTGTAAGATCTAAAAAAAAAATGTTGGCCCCAAATTTGCCGCCCCTAAAATCTGCCGCCCTAGGCTTCAGCCTACTCAGCCTGCTGGTAAATCCACCACTGTACAACAATCAATTCCTTAAAGTGAAAGTCCTAATAAAATAATAATGGGTTATGATTATTATTAATATTTGTTTATTAGTTATCAGAGCTTGAATAACTATGTAATTTAAATAATATATCCTAATAAAGTTGAACGATTTTATGATGTTTAATGATGATTTTCCCCCTCTAAAATGAACCTTTTCCCCTCAAAATAGGATTATGTGTCACTTTCCGACTCAAATGCAGGCCTAAGGTTGAGGATTTTGTGCGAAAGGGGACGTTTTTTCCTTTCTAACGATATCCAATATGTTATAATTCATAATCCCTTCAAATGTATCAGGCATTCAATCCGAACTTTTTTGTTTACGACTAAGAATAATATATCAAAAATGTCAGAAGAATTGTACCAAAGTTCAAATTTGACGCCCCATAACTTGAAATATTTTGAATGTATTCTGACATATTAGAAAGAATGAAAAACTCTCTTTTTCACAAATCTTCAGTCTTGCCTCTACGAGGTAATTGAAAAGACTTACGAGCATTTAAGTTAGAGGAATTCCTATTTTCAATTTCTATTTTCTGAGAGAAAAGCTGATTTTAGAGGAGTTATAGAAGAAAATCTGTTTGAATTATTAACACAGTATTTTGTTATTAAAATCATATTACATGCTCTTTTAATTTGCAATATACTTTTAAAAAGTTCCGCATTAGGGAATATTTTTAGAAGTGTATTGTAAAGTAAAGAAACCTGAATTATGATTTTATTGACAAAATAATGAAAATTCAAGGAGATAGATAACAGAGCTAATAGTCCAATCTTTCCAAAGAACGAACACTTATTGGGAGTTACTTCAACTACAATTACTCTACTATAGGGCGGAAAACATAGTCATTTAACTTAAACTTAACTTAAATGCGATATATGTTTTCGATGTATTTTCGCGCGCTGAGCACGCATCTGGGGTCAGAATTCATCCATCACATCACAGTTAATTCCTAACCTCAAAAAATAGGTAAAAAATAGCAAAAATCCGGATAAATGTACAAGGAAAAATACAGGAATTTCTTTTTTTTTATATCCAGATGTATAATATATATATGTATATATATACAGTGAAGTGCAAAACTGATCACATGATTCTACATTTTGACTTCTGTGGACTCCTGCACACGGAAAAAAGCTCTGATTTGAGTGAAATAAAATTCCCTGAATTCCTCGTGTTTAGTATAATTCTTAGTAAAAAGCACTCTCCATAATTCTTCATACAATTTACGTTTAATTAAATTTTCCGCAAGTATCTCATGTGATCAGTTTTGCACCCGGTTGAATATATAAATGAAACTCCCATATTTTAATAATTAATCCACAACCCTTTATTTTTCTTTAATTCATTAAGACTGTTTGGCATTGATTGGTATAGATTATCAACAATTTGTTGAAGAATTTTATTCCATTCGTCTTGGAAGCGATCCCATAATTCGTTTAGCCCTTTTGGTGGTTCTGCGTATCCTGCTAATTTTCTTTTTACGTAAGCCCACAAATTTTCAATCGGGCTTATATCTGGGTCTTGTGCCGGCCACGTTAACATTGAAAAATATTGGGTTCCCAGCCATTCCCTCACTATTTTGGCTGTATGTTTGGGGTCCCCAACGTGTTGAAATATAACTTTTTCCCCAGGCATCCCACTCTTTCTTATTGCCTGAGGTAAGTTGCTCTGCAAAATTCTCAGGTAGTCCTCCTTCTTCATCGTACCTTCCATTATACATACGGGACCGACACCATTCCTGGTAATACACCCCCAAATCCTAATGGATCCACCCCCGTGTTTCATCGTCGCGTCGGCGTCACTGAATTACGATGAAGTTCTCTAGAATATAACTATATTTATTGTAATAAAGAAAATTTTTTTAATATTATTAGGTTATATGGTCCGATGAGACCAAAATAAACAGGTTCGAATCAGATGGGCGGCCTTGGTGTTGGACTAACAATTCTAGAGGACTTCATCGTAATTCAGTGACGCCGACGATGAAACACGGGGGGTGGATCCATTAGGATTTGGGGGTGTATTACCAGGAATGGTGTCGGTCCCGTATGTATAATGGAAGGTACGATGAAGAAGGAGGACTACCTGAGAATTTTGCAGAGCAACTTACCTCAGGCAATAAGAAAGAGTGGGATGCTTGGGGAAAAAGTTATATTTCAACACGTTGGGGACCCCAAACATACAGCCAAAATAGTGAGGGAATGGCTGGGAACCCAATATTTTTCAATGTTAACGTGGCCGGCACAAAGCCCAGATATAAGCCCGATTGAAAATTTGTGGGCTTACGTAAAAAGAAAATTAGCAGGATACGCAGAACCACCAAAAGGGCTAAACGAATTATTGGATCGCTTCCAAGACGAATGGAATAAAATTCTTCAACAAATTGTTGATAATCTATACCAATCAATGCCAAACAGTCTTAATGAATTAAAGAAAAATAAAGGGTTGTGGATTAATTATTAAAATATGGGTGTTTCATTTATATATTCAACCGGGTGCAAAACTGATCACATGAGATACTTGCGGAAAATTTAATTAAACGTAAATTGTATGAAGAATTATGGAGAGTGCTTTTTACTAAGAATTATACTAAACATGAGGAATTCAGGGAATTTTATTTCACTCAAATCAGAGCTTTTTTCCGTGTGCAGGAGTCCACAGAAGTCAAAATGTAGAATCATGTGATCAGTTTTGCACTTCACTGTATATTTTCGCGACTATTTTTTTTTTGTTTTAAGTCCCACCTCGAAATTTTGTGGCAAATACCTAAACAAAAATTCCCTGAAAATTGGAGCCCTTAATATTAATATTAAGTACTAGACCAAGGCGTGTAAAGATTTCCCATATAAAGTACACGTGAACTTTGATTATTTTTATTCAAAACTCTACAGCTCAGAGGCATTTTATGTTATAATCTTGGTCAATGGTAGGGGTTCTTCAGAACTGAATGCTCTACAAAAGTGTCTATTGCGGCGTAACCCTATGTCCCACCAGCGACGTAGTACGGGTCACTAACCCTATTTTTTCATGAAATTCTCGTTTTTTTGCCTCTATCTAGTATAGTAAATAACAAGAGCTATAGAAAAAATGTGAATGACAAACTTATAGGAAATTCAATTTCCTCCAAAAAGCTCTAGAACAACAAATCGCTAACATCGATATTTCTTGAGATATTGGGTTTTGAAGTTGAGGTAGTGTTTCTACAATTTAGCTCAATAATCCATGAAAGTTCCACACTACCTCAACTTCAAAGCCCAATATCTCCAGAAATATCGATGTTAGCGATTTGGTGTTCTAGAGCTTTTTAGAGGAAATTGAATTTCCTACAAGTTTGTCATATTCACTTTTTCTGTACCTCTTGTTGTTTACGAGATAGGGGCAAAAAGCGAGAATTTCATGGAAAAATTGGGGTTAGTGACCCGTACTACCTCGCTGGTGGGAGTTAGGGTTACACCGCAATGGACACTTTTGTAGAGCATTCAATTCTGAAAAAAACCTACCATTGACCAAATTTATACCATAAAATGCCTCTGAGCTGTAGAGTTTTGAAGAAAAATAATGAAAGTTTACGTGTATTTTATATGGAAAATCTTTATACGCCTTGGTCTAGAACTTAATATTAATATTAAGGGCTCCAATTTTCAGGGAATTTTTGTTTAGGTATTTGCCACAAAATTTCGAGGTGGGACTTAAAAAAAAAAAATAGTCGCGAAAAAAAAGCACCCTAATATATATATATCATGTAAAGTACAGACCACTTTTCTTTTTTTGTGTGGCTGTGTAATTATTAGTGAAATTTCTTGGCCAAAGCCCTTGAAAAACTCATTCGACTTCAAATCATGGAGCATATATCTGGGAACAATTTGTTTTCCATGTGGCATTCAGGCTTCCGACTTTCGAATAGGTTCGAGACTGCTCTTCTGAAAATAACAACAGATATACGCGAAGTCCTAAATAAAGACCACAAGACTATTCTTACCTTGCTCGATTTTAGCAAAGCTTTCTGAGCAGTTCGCTTTCTCTTCTTCAGCAGTTAAATTGGTCGCAAGCTTCTTAACAGGGCACTGCCAATTCGTTAAGATCGAGAACAGTTTATTTATCTTGGCCTTTCTTCACAGCGTGGTACCGCAAGACTCGATCCTCGGCCCTGTTAACTCTTGCCTTTTTATTAATGATCTTCCGGAGGTTGTGAGAGATGTTTCTGTGCACTCTTTATGCAGACGATGTACAAATTTACCTTATTAGCCCAATTGGCCTATCACTCTCATAAATCAGGACTTGCAGAGAGTTTATAGTTAGTCGGTTCAAAATGAACTAAATCGTAGCTAAAGTTCGATCGTGAGATAGAAAAATATCATTAAAGCTTCGGTTTTTTTATCTTACGGAACGGATGACCTTTTAAAGTTCAAGCCCTTTCAACGTACAACCCTTTCCCAATCCCTCAAGTGCATTTCACTCTAATAATTCACTCAATCAACGTCTCCAGTCGCAGACAAATTGCTTTAAACTATTTCTCGGTGGTGTAAGGAGCAAAAACCACTTTCAATCAAAGTCGAGTTATCCTCGAAAGCGATGGCCACATTTATCACCGCCGCCCGAGCGTGCTATTGATGCAACAGATTTGCCCTCCCCCGCTGGCCTTCACCTATTTTCGTAATCGCTGCTGTATGGGCTGTCAGCAGTTCGTGGGAAATAAATTCAGAACGCTCCCAAAGAATTGCATTTGCGGGGGTGTTCTACCGGACAGACCACCGCCGCTACAATTGGCGCGTCCTGACAGTGAAAAGTGGTGCAAGGGACCGCGGCGCGGGAAAGTCACTATTTCAAAATAGTTCCTTTTCTGTAGTACTGTAGACTGTTGCAACTTGTGCACTCCGCGCCCCAGGATACCCACCTCCCCCCTGGGGCCAAACACAACCGAGAACGTCGGCTACTTTATGTCCTCCACTTTCTACTCCCGTAATGAAATTATAAAAGAACGTGAGCCACCCCCGTGCAGCCGGACTGCGGCCCAGTGCATGCGGGCAGGGCATGCAAATTAGCTGGAATCCACTTCCAGAATCAAGGTAACACATTGATTAATGTGCCAAGATACTTTTCTCAGGAAATTTTCATTTGAATTGTCAGAAGCGAGTTGAGGAGTCCTTGCATGTAGCGGAAGGACGTTCTAGCGTTTTAATGCTAATGTATTCATCTGAATGCAAATTTCGACCGAGCACCGTCCAGGCCCCGTCCGTCCTCGGTCCGGGACAAGACCCTTCTTCTTTGCTCGGCTAAAATAACAATTTGCGCCCAATGAGGGGGCGAATTGTGGAAATTATTTTTGAGACCGGCGATATGTCCATTTTCGCAATTAACGTCACTTCACCGCCGTTGACGGGAAACAGCACGTTGAATTACTTTTGCCGAGCAA
This sequence comes from Dysmachus trigonus, assembly GCA_949715965.1. NCBI lineage: Eukaryota > Metazoa > Arthropoda > Insecta > Diptera > Asilidae > Dysmachus > Dysmachus trigonus. The sequence continues at coordinate 48,262,764 of OX454319.1, read as the reverse complement.
GGGACAGGGCAAATACCCGTAACTGAAAATTGGCGTCAATCATCGGATAGATAGTTCAAGAGCTAGCGAAGGGGCGTTGTTGTTGTAGGAGGAGGGAAGCTTTCAGCGCCTAAAAGCAAATCTAAATTGGATAAATTAAGATTATGGGTTAGCTTTGTATACGTTAAATTAAATTGTTTGAGGAACGGACAGGTCGTTAATTACGTAAAAAAGTTAAAGGTAAAGCTGGGAGCTGTGGTATTGAAATTTTATTGTTATACAGACCGTTTCATAATTATAAAGTTAGGGGAGAATCGCCATTTGTGGGCCACCTAAGGTTAAATGCATTTAAAATCATTGTAAACGTTTCGTTTACATAATTAATAGCGCAATATTAAAATTTGGATGATAATTTACCTTTGTGGAAAGTTTAAGGCAAGTTTGACTTTCTTTTATAATAAAAAATAACGTTTGAAAAAAACGTGCAAGTGGCCCAATTTAGGTGACGAGTCACCTAATGTGGGCCACCTATTTAATAGCACGTAAAATATCTGAAACAGTCGGACTTCTTTGAGTTGAGCTTTCTTTTTACGAGTTTCTTCAGCTAGCTTCTGTTTCTCTTCTTTCGCTTTTTTTCTGTCGTTCAAAATTTCCCGCATTATAGGATCTGTGTAAATTTCGGAATGTTGTTTGTGTCGAGCGTTTGTCTGCGGTTTTGGCGTCATGTCCGGGACAGGCGTGAGTGGCCCGTATTAGGCGCCCTTTCGAATTGCACAGTGGCCCAAATTAGGGGAAATGACATTTTTCCAGATTGTTTAAATTAATTAGTATTGTTATAGTTTTTAAATTGCAAATACACGATTTTTCGCTAATAAACATATTACACTTCGCATCAGAACAAATTTTAGATTCATTAGATGTATCAATTTGTTTTTATCGACGAGCAAAAATGTCAGATTTTTAAGTCGGCAGATACCATTTTTACGAGATTGTTGTAACATTATTAATTTTGTATTAAAATTAGTATTTCTTTCATTATTTTGTTCTACATTCATTTTCAATCAAATTTTGACATTAATTAATTTTCAAAAACTCGGTAAAATTGAAAAAAATGGGTGGCCCGAAATAGGAGCCGGCCCAAATAAGGCAACTCTCCCCTACTTGTAAAAGTGTATAATATGTATTTTCTCAAAACACATTGTTTTCTTAAAATACCTCTTGTGACAGAAAGGGTATAATCTTTTCCATAAAAATATGCAGTTATCCTTGTTAAATATTTTATTATCTTTCGAATATCGTTGAATATTAAGAAAATACTGAATAAAAACTGATTTGCCCCGGGAGCAATCATCCTTTTAAGGGGTTATATACAGTCAGGAGTCCCAAAAAAGTCGATTTTTCAAGAATTTTTCTTGAGATGACCTTTTAAGTTATTAATGTAAAAATGTTTACACATATTATGGTAACTCTTGACTGAATTTTAATGTTTTTTATTTGTAAAAATAATTATTTTAAAAGCTGCTACATCTGGTCTCTGGGAACAACGCCTTTTAGTGGTGAGCACGATATCTCTGGACTGGATCATCCAAAATGAAAAAAACAAAAATATTTTGTTAACATACACGCTGAGCCTGAACCATGATTAAATGAAAAAATCTCGTATATTTAAAATCAGAAAGAAAAATTGCAAGCAAATACAAATGAATCATTTTGAGATAAAAATGAAAATATTCTGTGGAGGGCTTTTTTAAAAAATTAACTTTTCATCTTTCTCCAAAATCACAATATCACCATTTTGAAATACAAGGCCTTGTGAGATATTTCCTGATCTGAGAAAAGAAGGAATAAAACGGGACTTTGTATATAAGACCATAAAACAATTCAAAGTAACCTCGTCTGTTGAAACCGTAAGAAAAGTGGATGTTCACGCACTGTACTTACTAAGCAACGCATTAAAGGTGTAAGAGAGCAAATTCGAAGAACAAAGTGTTCGGTAAGAAAACTCGCTGGAAAATTAGGAATCGAAAAGTCTTCGGCACATTTGATACCCAAGATCTTGGATTAAAGGCTTATAAAAAAAAACCAAAAATTCATGCAATTTCGACATCATGCAAAGAAAAAAGAGCTACAAGAGTTTCCAATATTCTTGTTTGGCACGCTGGAGAAGAGTTTGTGTTTTCCGATGAAAAATTCTTTGTTTTGCAGCAACCGCACACCCTTCAAAATGATCGCGTGTGGTCAGTAAAAATTCAAGATATTCCAGAAAACGAGCATTATGTGCTTGAGGAGTTATTGTGAAAGGGGTAAGCTCTCTCTGGTTTTTATTGAAAAGGGTGTCAAGGTCAACGCTGAATACTACCAGAAGAAGGTTCTTCAAGCCGAGTTGCTCTAAAGAATTGTTTGGAGACGACTACTATTGTTTTCAATAAGACGGAGCATCTCTGCATACCGCAAATTCAGTTCAAAAGTGGTGTACTGAAAATTTAGTCGACTTTTTGCTATAGGATGAATGGCCTCCTAGTAGTCCTGATTTTAATCCCTTGGATTTTTTTGCCTGGGGTTACATGATATCAAAACTCAAGGACCAAAACATCAGTAATTTAGAGCATTTCAATTAAAATTTGGGACGAAATGCCTGTGCCAATAATCCGTGCCGCTTTTGAAAAGAGATTATTATTAGTAAAAAAAAGCTAAAGGAGATATAATCAAAAACATTTATTGTAAAATGTTCTTAATATACACTATATTAAATTCCATTAAAAATAAAATTTAAATACGTGTTTCGATTTCGCAAATTCTTTTTGTATTCGAACTTATTGGTGAGTATGTATGTATGTTATCATGTTAATTTATGTATTTCTATTAAAAATTAAATATTTACTGCAATACTTTTCAAAATAATTATTCATGATACTTGTGTTTCAAATTGGCGATATTGTGATTATGGAGAAAGATGAAAAATCAATTTTTTAAAAAAGCCCTCCACAGAATATTTTCATTTTTATCTCAAAATGATTCATTTGTATTGTATATTTAAAATCAGAAAGAAAAATTGCAATCAGAGATTTTTTCATGGTTCAGGTTAAGCGTGCATATTGTTTTATCTTGTAATTAATCGAAGGAAGAATGTGGGTAAATGTGAGGGGTTGTGTACAGTGTGGACAAAGGGGTTGGTTTTGGCGCCCTAGGATATTTTCGTTTGTAAGCCAAATGTGCCCGATTCTCAGTCTGACTAAAGACCCAGGAAAAAACATGTATTGTAAAAAACTACGTCAGAAAGTCACAAACAATTTTTGGTGATTTTCCCGTACAGTCATAACCTACAAAAACCAAATAAAAATCGACATTTTATTTTTTTTAGATGTCACGCCGGTGGGAAAAAATATATGTTATACAAAACTATGTTAGGAACCTATAAAAAAATTTTGGTGAGTGTACCAAAATTCAAAATAGCTGAAAAAAAAAATTTGAAAAAAATTGTTTTTAGGTTATATCAAGTTTTCAATTTCACTGATTTTTTCTGTGATTTGCCTCAGTGACATCTATAACATATCAGAATCTCAAATGATATATATTAAATTTTTTTTTTTGGAATTTTCAAAATTAATTCTCACCCCCTGGGACTTAATTATTAAGGGATGAAACTTGGCTAAATTATTACTTGTTAGTCCTGACGATAAAAAAATATAACGCGCGGGGCACTTTACCCCTTCTTATCCCCATATGGCCTTTGTTTATAAATTGTTCTCCTTCTTCAATGTAGTAGTAGATCTTAGGTTTCTTTAAATTTCAAGATTGAAGAAAATGCAATGTAGTTGTGCTTCTGTTCTGTTTATTTTCGAAATAAAACTTCGAAAAAGAGTATATTATGTTATATTATGACTTTTAGACCATGATCTTTTACTGGGACTGGTTTAAATTTAATTTTGTTCAATAATAACGTTTGAAAAATCTGGTTTCCACATTAAAAACAAAAAGGGATTACATTTTTAAATTTGGGAAATATTCACCCAAAAAAATAAGTACTCTGCTGACACAACCTCGTAAATTGCCTTAGTACATTATACCTATATAATTTCGATGAAAAATTTTCATTTCGTTTCTAATTATTTCTTTTGCGCTTACAGAAACATAATACTATATTAATAGTATCCGCGAAACAAATTACTTTATTTTCCGAAAAATACTGCCGAAAACAATATTCATAAGCTGTAAATGCAATGTTTAGTTGCGTCGATCGAACTAGTTCTTGCTAGAAATAAATTTAAACTATTCATTCAGTTACAACAACACTCCTTGCTGTTGAGTACAAACTAAACTAGTATTTTAAATTGCGCGGTAATGTTTGGACTTGATTATCTCGTACACTCCCTTACCATAATATTTAGAGGACTTACCCCTACAACGTATTTAAAAATGATTCATATCCATTCATAGCAAGTTGCGCACTGCCCTTGTAAGAGATGTTTGATATTCTGAAATAATGAATAATTCACATTAAATTTAGGTTGAGAATTTTCAGTGAGTTGAAGTTGTAAATTACGGTTATAAAAACATACTGATGTACAAAAATCACAATAGTTTCCATTCAAAGTTTTAAAAACTCTAATTAAAGCCATAATGAAAAATTAATTAATAATCAGTGTTTTCCTGAGTTAGTATTTTTTCCATGAAAGTTTAATTCAATTTGTTTTCAAACAGGGATCACCTCACCGTTCGGCAGTTACAGGGTGATTCGTAAATCAGGATTTTGCCTTATATGGGAACTGCTCTTGTATTTTTATCTTTTTTTGTACGCATCGCAGCGACCCCACACCGATCTCAAAAAATTACTATTTCGAAGCCTTTTCCAAAATGGTCAACACCACCCCCGTATCCCCAACCCCTTGGCCACAATCCCCACTGGAAGTTGAAAAAATTAACTTTTATTTCACGATTTTTCACCTTTCGCCCCACTTTTCTCCGAAATTCATGTTATTAACATACGTACTTTTTATTTTTTTTTAAATTGCCTATCTAATTACCTTTCCATTAACCCTAACTCCCACCAGCGATGTAATACGGGCCACTAAAACAAATTTTTCCATGAAATTCTCATTTCTTGCCCCTATCTCCTAAATAAGAAGACCCACAGAAAAAGTGAATATGGCAAACTTGTAGGAAATTCAATTTCCTACAAAAAAGTTCTGAACACCAAATCGCTAACATCCATATTTCTTGAGATATTGGGCTTTGAATTTGAGGTAGTGTGGAATTTTCATGGATTATTGAGCTAAATTGTTATACATATATGTATATTGCGTGGATAGGTAATAGTTCCTCAGAAAGATCGCCATGCATTTTTTCTTGTCATTAAAACTGCGAGTTTGTTTCTTAACACGTACCCTGCTACGTGTACCGTTTTCGGTACACGCTAAAATGCATCTGCAAATAATTGTTGATAACACTGTCTTATGTGACGTAATGATGTTTATAACAATTGTGCGTTGTGTACTGATAACGGTACACGCAGTGTGGTAATTAGTTATCAGTGTAAATTTCAATCTTTAGCTGTTCGCTTTGCAGTTTGCATTGTAACATTGCAAATTTGTTACCGTGTACCGAAAACGGTACATGCAGCCTAGAAATGACTAGAAATCTCTTTATAAACAGCATTGCAGGGAACGTGTTCACTGTCAATTGTGACAACAAATGAATTCGAACAGGTTAGCCGTGTCTTAATTATTATAATAGGTCAGTTTATTAAAGTTGAGAGCTTGGCGACTCTGTATTCGATCTCACTACTTTTTACAGCCAAACCAAAGACTGTCTGCCTTTGGCCAAATTATTAGTTACTCGAACCTGTTTTAACAGAAGTATTCCTGATAGAATAAAAATGAAAGTAAATTGAAACGAGATTTATAGAGATAAAACTTAATCATGCTACAGAAATTATTATTTTTGTAAAGGTCAGTGAATTTTTTAAGCAATAAATTAAGCTAAATTATTTATTTGTCTCTTCGTTATAGGTATTTGGCAATGTATGTATAGCTAATACATTGACAAATACCTATAAACCTACCACAATACTCGTCACCTTGTGGGGTTATAGTCCGAGAGGCAGCGTTGCAAATCATTTCAACATTTCTGAAATTATGATTTTCCTATAAAATGAATGTTTAAGTACAACAAATGGCTGTACTAAGCGTCAGCTGCTTCTATCTCGGGGGACCTATATGTGAGAAAATTCATAGTATGTAAAAAAAAAAACCAAAATAAAATAATTCTGAAGATCAAATTTTTTTTTTAACGTAATGTTTAAATAATAAACAACTGAAAAATAACAATCAGCTGAATTAATCACAGTGGATCATTAGTCAGCTGACCTTATCAATATGTAATTAAAAAGGTAAAAAAGTAATTCCTAAACAATGAAACACATACAGCTTGTTTATTACATTATTGTGTTGATAAAAATTATAATCAGCTGCACTTTAAGTGGGGGGAAGGACGTCAGCTGGGGGATTATAGGAGCCGAGCGCGCATGTTAGTTTATAAGCGAATAATTTTCATAACTCACTGACTGGCAGTTTTCCCCTCATTATATTCTCAGCTGACTATTAATTTTATAAAATATAGAATTTAATTTAATAAATATAATAATTTCAATCATTAATGTATCAGTTTTATATACCGGGTGGGTCATTTAACTTGAGACAACCTAATAACTTTTTAGGATCACATAATATTGAAAAAAGTTTAATATGAAAGTTGTAGGGTATCAAAAATGGCGTTTGGTGATGATCTTAAAAATGACCTTGACCTTGACATTCAAGGTCATATGAAGGTCAACTTTAAAATTTCAAATGGGATGACCCCCTATTGACCCCGGAATTGAAAAGAGCGGAAAATTTTACGTTCACATATGACCTTGACCCAACGGTCAAGGTTAAATTTCAAGGTCATTTCACGGTAATTTATCTTCATGTACAATAGCGAGAGGCGATGACGTTTTTTGAAATACATTTTAAACTAAAAATTTTAATGTGAAGAGAGATATCTGACCACGACCTTGAAAATTACCTTGACCCTGACCTTCAAAGTTATTTGAAGGTTAAACTCAAAAATTCTATTGGTAACCCCTATTTTTGACGCCAGAACGAAAAAAGCTTTCGACCGAACATGCGATAAAGTATTTAACTACATTTTGCATTACCCAGGAACAACGACGTGGACGTAGTAGTTTTCTGTTCCCTTTGGGATGCTTGATTCAGGTGAGTCGAGTCCCCTCGCCTCTCACCGTCGCGCAGTGGGGCCATATTGCTAAATTGGTTCAAAACCACCCACAAATCGTAATTTTTAACGGAATTTGAAAATTCTTGTTTAAGGATACTCGTGATGAGGAAACAAAGAGACTCACGAAGCCCTTTTTGCCAAAAATTGCTTCGGTGATTTTAAAAATTTAAAAAACTTCACTTTGATCTCGAAAATTCAGCATATTGAAAGTACTATCTTATGATCCAAGAACTTAAAGCAAAAATGAAAATCTGGAAAAAAACTACAAGTAGGATTTCGAGGTTGCTGAATCTAAATTAGTCATTTACTTGATCATTCAAGGTCTCCTAAAGGTCATTTGAAGGTCAAGTGAGAATTTTTAAAATCACCGAAGCAATTTTTGGGAAAAAGGGCTTCGTGAGTCTCTTTGTTTCCTCATCACGAGTATTCTCAAACTAAGAATTTTCAAATTTTGTTAAAAATTACGACTTGTGGGTGGTTTTGAACCCACTGGGCCCACTGTGCGTCGGGGTGCTTGATATAGGTGAGTCCCCTCGCCTCTCACTGTCGCGTCGGGGTGATCGATTTATGTGAGTACTCGCAATTCTCACCAATTTAGTTTAATAAATGCTCGAAGTGATGTCCATCAACTTCAATACACTTATTAATGCGGACCTCAAACGATCTTACACAACTTTGAAGCATATCAGGACTTATTTTGTTGCAAGCATCAATAATTCTTTCAATCATATTTTCATGAGTAGTTGGTACTTCGTTGTAAACTTCACCTTATCAAGCATCCCGACGGTGAGAGGCGAGGGGACTCACCTAAATCAAGCACCCCAAAGGGAACAGAAAACTACTACGTCCACGTCGTTGTTCCTGGGTAATGCAAAATGTAGTTAAATACTTTATCGCATGTTCGGTCGAAAGCTTTTTTCGTTCTGGCGTCAAAAATAGGGGTTACCAATACAATTTTTGAGTTTAACCTTCGAATAACTTTGAAGGTCAGGGTCAAGGTAATTTTCAAGGTCGTGGTCAGATATCTCTCTTCACATCAAAATTTTTAGTTTAAAATGTATTTCAAAAAACGTCATCGCCTCTCGCTATTGTACGTGAAGATAAATTACCGTGAAATGACCTTGAAATTTGACCTTGACCGTTGGGTCAAGGTCATATGTGAACGTAAAATTTTCCGCTCTTTTCAATTCCGGGGTCAATAGGGGGTCATCCCATTTCAAATTTTAAAGTTGACCTTCATATGACCTTGATTGTCAAGGTCAAGGTCATTTTTAAGATTACCACCAAACGCCATTTTTGATACCCTACAACTTTCATATTAAACTTTTTTCAATATTATGTGATCCTAAAAAGTTATTAGGTTGTCTCAAGTTAAATGACCCACCCGGTATATAAAATTGATATATTAATGATTGAAATTATTATATTTATTAAATTAAATTCTATATTTTATAAAATTAATAGTCAGCTGAGAATCTAATGAGGGGAAAACTGTCAGTCAGTGAGTTATGAAAATTATTCGCTTATAAACTAACATGCGCGCTCGGCTCCTATAATCCCTCAGCTGACGTCCCACCCCCCACTTAAAGTGCAGCTGATTATAATTTTTATCAACACAATAGTGTAATAAACAAGCTGTATGTGTTTCGTTGTTTAGGAATTACTTTTTTACCTTAAATTTAATTACATATTGATAAGGTCAGCTGACTAATGATCCACTGTGATTAGTTCAGCTGATTGTTATTTTTCAGTTGTTTATTGTTTAAACATTACGTTAAAAAAAAAATTTGATCTTCAGAATTATTTTATTTTGGTTTTTTTTTTTACATACTATGAATTTTCTCACATATAGGTCCCCCGAGACGCTAACAGCGGACGCTCAGTACAGCCATTGGTTGTGCTTAAACATTCATTTTATAGCAAAATTATAATTTCAGAAATCACACAGAATTTTGCAACGCTGCCTCTCGGACTATTAAATGGGCTGATGACGCAAATGTGTTGTCTCCACAAATCACCCATTTGAGTAGGATGGGTTTCACCTGGCGCTATTACGCGAATGAAAGTGAATTAGCGCCAAAAACGCTTTCCTTGTAAACCCTAAGCACGGCCGTGCCAGCGAAAACCCGAGGTGCTCTGTGCAATTGAAAACTTAAAGTGAAATCCAGCGTTTAACAATTCCCAGTCATTTCGAAATTTAATGAAACCCTTTCGTTTACGTGCCGCTGGGGCATAAACCTCCCCCGAAAACCCATTTATAAATATCATTGTGGCTCGAACCCTCGGGATCTTTCGACGTCATTTTCTGCTCTGTGAAGGGGCACAGACAGCAGTCTAGACAGGTTTATTTTTGGTGTAATGTGCCCCTGACACGATACTCTCCAGGCCCCAACTCGTAATCCGCTCCCATGCATGTGCGAATATTAAGCGAGTGCGGCCCGGGCCTGACTAGAGCTCGGAGATTTTTTTCAAATTTATATCCATTTATGATCAAAAAGTTGGGCGCAAGCAGTGAAGTGAGAAGTCTTGGAAACGAAAGGCCCTCAGCCTAACCTTAAAGCGCATCGGGAGTAGGGTCAATCGGTCGAAATTTCCCTGGGGACTCTGTTGAAGGAGCAGGGTCTGTGCAAATGTCCTTGCAAGACGGAGTGCGAGTCAAGTGCACAATTTGATGTGTCACAGGCCCAAGGATACCCGAAGATGCTGGTTAAGAGAACTTTCGCTGAATAATTAAAATTTCACTCGAGCAGCACTCAATTCCGCCCACAAGGCCATATTCGGAATATATAAAAGAAAACTCAGCGAATCAATAAGTTTGCAAAAATCCTGAACGTGATATCACTCCGCTATTGATTCCCGAAAAAATCAGGGTCTGATACTATAACTCTAAGGACTCAGACGCCTCCGCACTTCCTGGAAAAGGGAAAAAAAACCTCTTTCCGACAATAAGAATTTTTTATGACGCAATTTCGAAGGTTTAGGATGGCTCTAGGGGATTAATGGAGCGTCCTGTAAACAAAGCGAAATTGCAGAAGCGATATGACGGCACTTTGTAGGCAGAAACATTTCCCGAATTAATCTTGGCATAAAAATGTGCAAACAAGTGCTTTACTTACAAATCATCAAGTGGGTTGGGTCCCACGGCAAACACACACACACACACACACACACAGACAAATGCTCCCCATAAAGCATCCCCCAAGAGACGCCGTATGTTACATGGCGCACCCTGAATCTTTGCATATTTTAAATTCTTGGCTGTGCTGCGTTATGATACGGAAACATTCCGGGGATTGAATTCGGGATAGGACACTGTGATACCTTCTTCTGTCGACTCGGCTCACTTTAACGTCCCGGATGATATCGCTGGGCGGGAATCCGGGAATATGCACGTTTCTCACACATAATTGAATTTATTGAGAAAACTCGAGCAGCAATTTTATGTGGCGCTCAGCACGTGCTCCGGGATACCAAACGGCGGTACCCTAATGACGAAGGGCTCCACCGGGATATCTTGTAAAGCAAGGCCTCCCCATTTAACATTTTGTTTGAAATAGATTTCTAATTTTGGGGAAAATCTTTCTACGAGCTGCGAAATTCAATGGATATTTAGATGCTAAGGTTTGGCTAACTTTACGATCGTAATCCTCGAGGAGCTCAGTAACGACAGGAGGTCAAATTTGTAGGTCTTTGGTGTAAGGGTCTTATTTATTCAATGGCGAAAGGTATATAAGATAAGATATTTGAAAAAGATGCTAGCCCGCACCAAAACAATAGTTATATCATAATTGATAATAAGATTATAAGTAACATTGTCACGAAATTGGAAGATTTGTTTTACTTTGTGTACTGGCAATTCAATTCAAACAAGAAGAAGGACCAGTATTAGAGTTAACATTAAATTATATAGTTTATAACATAAATCCTAATAAAAAAGATAAAAATTTGAAATTTCATTCTTGCGCCCTTTTGTTTAGTCAGCCCTTTTAAAGTAGGAAGTAGTATAATTAGACAAAACAACACAGCTTGACTTTTGACAATAAGTTTAATATAAGATTTACGGAGCTACAATAGAATTATTATAAAACTAGCTGGGTTACCCGGTTTCACCCGGCGTTGGGTAAATACTTACTAATTAAACACTTCTCAAATGTTCTAGTTTGTTATATCCTAGAAATTGTTTCAACCTCAAAACCCCTTTATGGATCCGCCATCTTGAATTTCCAAATCTTAATAATATTAAAAAAAAAATTGTTTTTTTTTTTTTTTGTCCTGTCTTACTCCCTTCGCGAGCATAGGGCGTCTACAAAGTCTCTCCATCCGTTTCTATCTTGGGCTAGTTCCTTAAAATAATCATTATACCAATTTTAAATCCGTTGAAATAGAGAAATTTTGGTCGCGATATTGGATCCGCCATCTTGGATTTGGAAATTTTGCTAATATTCGAAATTAGTGGCCTCAGAATAATCATTGTACTAATTTTCAGTAAAATCCGTCGAAATCGAGACATTCTGGACGCCATGTTGGGTCCGCCATCTTACATTTAGAAATGTTGATAATATAAAAAATTAGTGGTCTCAGAATAATAACTATACTAATTTCCATTACAATCCGTTGAAATCGAGAAAGGTTGGTCGCCATCTTGGATTTAAAAATTTGATAATATTCGAAATTAGTGGCTCCAGAATAATCATTGTACTAATTTTAATTAAAACCCAATGAAATAGAGACATTTGGTTTCCATATTGGATCCGCCATCTTGGATTTACAAATTTTGATAATATTCGATACTTGTAGCCTCAGAATAATCATTGTACCAATTTTCATTAAAATCCGTCGTAATCGAGACATTCTGGTCGTCATGTTGAATCCGCCATCTTGGATTTGAAAATTTTGCTAATATTTAAAATTAGTGGCCTCAGAATAATCACTGTGCTAATTTTCATTAAAATCCGTTGAAATCGAAAAATTTGGTCGCCATCTTGGATTTGGAAATTTTGATAATATTCGAAATTAGTGACCTCAGAATAATCATTGTACCAATTTTCATTAAACTCCGTTGAAATCGAGAAATATTGGTCTTAGATTTGTAACTTTTGATAACATTCAAAAACTGTGACCTCAAGATAATCATTGTACTAATTTTCATTAAAATCCGTTGAAATCAAGAAATACTGGTCGCCATATTGGGACCGCCATATTGGATTTGTAAATTTTGATAACATTCAAAATCATTGACCTAAGTATAATAATTGTACAAATTTTCATTAAAATCCGTTGAAATCGAGAAGTATTGGTCTCCATATTGGATCTGCCATCTTGAATTTGTAAATTTTGATAACATTCAAAATCAGTGACCTCAAGATATTCATTATACTAATTTTCATTAAAATCCGTTGAAATCGAGAAATATTGCTCGCCATATTGGGTCCGCCATCTTGGATTTTTCAATTTTAATAACATTCAAAATCAGTGACCTGAAGACAATCATTGTACTAATTTTCATTAAAATCCGTTGAAATCGAGAAATCTTGGTCACCATATTGGATCCGCCATCTTGAATTTCTAAATTTGGACAGCGGATTTGAAATCACCATTCCGCAAAACCCCTATGTACCAATTTTCATGAAAATCGCTTCAAATTTAAAATTTTCAGCCGTCATCTTGGATCCGCCATTTTGAAACCCTACGTATTATCCGAAAAAAATTAGCCTATATGTTAAGTCAGAATATGTACTACCTTCGGACAAAAAATGAAAAATATCGATGCAAGCGTTTAGGCGTGATTGAGCAACAAACAAACAAACAAACTTTCATTTTTATATATGTATATATAGGGATATAGGGATACTAGCTGGCCCAGCAGACGTTGTACTGCCCTTTCCGGTACATTTTCATTATGCCATGTGCGTCGACCAATATTTGATCGTGTTCTTTCTCTTCCCATGTTTCTACAAATAATACCATTAATATAAGAAATTTTAATTTAATATCCTTAATTAATTTATTGATCAAACTTACACGTTGTTTAATATTAAGTAAACCGTTTTACACTTCACAAATATTGGAAAATTACCCGGTTTCATCCGACGTTGGGTAAATACTTACTAATTAAAGACTTGTCAAATGTCGGCACTTTTGACCCCGTTAGTAACATGATAACCTGTACTTCAATTTTTAAAAACATGTTGAACGCTGCGTTATTTTACACTGTCCTTATGATTCACTAATAAATTGACAACATTTTAAGGGGTTAGGTGTAGTCAGAGGCATAAAAAAATTACAATTTTAAATAATTTTTTTTTGCCACTAAATTATTTTATTTTATAAAAGTAAAAACATAGCATTATTAAATAAGGTTTCGACTTGACTTGACAGAAATTTTAGAAAAAAAATTAATAATTTTAAAAGTTATGGCTGTTTGTTTTGATCCAGTTCCAACCGAAGCGCCTTGCGGTGACCATCACTTATCCTTGGAGATTTATCCAAAATCAATTGGACAAAAAAAATTAGTTTTATTAATAGATAATCTAGTGCCTGATCGAAGCTTTTTTTTTCTGAAATTAACAAAATGGCGGCCTCAGGAAAAATTTTTCCAGATTTTTGGGAAAAAACCAACAGTTAATTGTTTATAAAAAACCGAAATTAAAAAAAATCCTTCGATCAGGCACTAGTTTTTTATGTTTTCAAAAATCTGTATAAATTTCATTAAAATCTACCGAGCGGTTTTTGAGCTACAGTGGTCACCAGTTCAAAAAACATAGTTTTGAGAAAAACGCATTTGAAGTTTTACACTCAATTTACGTAAAGTAATACGTATTATTTAATTACTTACACCGAGTCATCTATTCCTGTCGTTAGCGCGCTTATCTGCCACTTTCACACGTGCAGTATCGGTTTTTTCGTTCCAGAGCGCCCGAGAACCCTTTGTTAATTATCGAATAACTCGAAAAGTATTTGTCGGATTTACTTAAAATTTTCAGAGAATATTTCTAAGATATTATACTTTAAGAAAATGCAAAAAAAAATCGATTTTTTGAAAATTCTGACTACACCTAACCCCTTAATAAAACACTGAAAAGAGTAGCATACAAAATGTACGAAATAGACCAAAAAATATTTACACCAAAATATTTACTTACGTAGCACCAGCACGGCACGTGGCTAGGATCTACTCAGACCGCGGCGCTGACGCAACTAAAATGGCCGCCGACTGTGCGCGTGTGTAAAGGATTTCTCGACGCAGCAACACAATGTATCTATCTCTTTTCCTCATTGAAATATTCTCATCGGCACAACCTACCCCCGGCACTTTGAACCCCGCTCTCCCCTACATATATCAATCAGGTTGCAAATTATTCTAAAAAATCGCGCAACTATTAAATTTCATTGGTTAGTATAAATATTTTGTTGAAATAAATAAAATTCTGTAATTTAGGCACATCACATTGTGTATATTTAATTTTACATTTCAATGGAAAAATTATTGCTCCTCTTTTAACTATGCCGTAACTGTTTCAGTGTCTACTAGTATCGCAAAAATCGACAAGTTTATTTATGTATAAATTGAAATTGTATTAAAATAAAAATTATAAAGCAGTAAAACTGAAAGCACATATGAAAGTCTTAGCTATTGCTTCTCAGATTTCGCTAGTAGCTTTTACCTCAGGGATTGATATTTTATTTATCTCATGACTCTGTACGTTTTAAAAATTCTCTAATTTGATCAGATTTCTGCAGTTAACAAATTTTAGTAATTAAATACAGACATAAGGTGCCCATTTCAAATAAGGTTAGATAATGTGGGTCGGTAAATATTCTATTAAAGAGTTCCCCGTGGACTCGGTGTATCTCACCCGTTTAAAAGACTTACTTGCCTTACCTGCTTGCATAACGAACAGGAGCAGCGCTAAGATAATCCCAGGTCCTTTCGCCCCGTGGGATTCAACAGATTCAGTGCAGCCTGAATGGGTTACAAATAGCAGCCACTTGTAGCTGTGTAAATTGTTAATTTTATTTCTGTGCCATATCCAGCGGACTTTACAACACTTGGCGGAGAATGTGACTGGAATACTTCGCTCGCACATTACCTGGGATTACTCGTTAATGGATCCTATCTTATCCGCAATTTATCACGGATAACGTGCAAAGCTCCTTACCCCCCGCCCGCCACCGGGATAACACAATTTGATATCCTTCCAAGCGGTGCTCTCAAGGATCCCGTGGGGTAAGTGATGACAACGGCATTTTTGTTTTGAACCAAGTGCATAAGGAACGAACCTCCTAGATGACGATGACGAAGACGCCCGTCAGCCAGCCGTGCCGGGGATTCCCCCGCACACACGGCACGAACAGAAGGGGCCCCGATGACTCTGAGGCCAATGAGGCTCGCCCCGCAGTACCAAGAGGTGATGGACAGCGACCAACAATTTAGCCAATTTGATGATACCAAATTAACTTTCAATCGCTCTCATCCTGAACACATTTCCTTTCATCGAATGGTTTTCCTGAATAGAAAGCATGACACGGAGCCGTCCCGTCCCTGTTGCGAGCTCGAGGGTGAAACTCGAGTGGC
This sequence comes from Dysmachus trigonus, assembly GCA_949715965.1. Lineage (NCBI taxonomy): Eukaryota > Metazoa > Arthropoda > Insecta > Diptera > Asilidae > Dysmachus > Dysmachus trigonus. The sequence continues at coordinate 48,246,935 of OX454319.1, read as the reverse complement.
CCAGGACCAGGGATGCGGTCTCTGGCCGAATTTTCCTCCTGGATGTTTTAATGGCACCAATTATGGAGGACGGAGCATCTGTTGTGGCCATTTATTCGATTCATTATGGAGCGTCAAATTTTATTTCAAATTCTTTTGCCAATATTTGCGCCAATTTCCTTTTACTTTATCGCTTACTTTGTACTTAATTATTTTTCAGTTTTTGTCTGTTATGCTCATAAGAAGAGCATGGAATGCCGATATATTTTGACTATACCGATATTTATTTGGTATTTTATTTTTAGTACCGGAATACTGGCATTTCGGATTTCAGTTTAATATACATAGATTTATGTAACAAGAGTGCATATTGAAAAAAACTACATCACCTCATTTAAAATTATGATTTATTTGGTAATAAAATACAACATAATTAAAGAATTTGCACTGTCAATTATCTCAGTAAAATTAAAAATTAAATATCGACCTACCTGAACTAACACAATATGTATTTTTTGAAAAAGTGACATCGACCCTATTATGGAAATCGATTTCGTTCGACTCGACAGGCGAAGACACTAATTTACTTAGCATCTCAACTTCGAAATTGTATCTTCGCTAGTCAAACCGAATGAAATCGACTTCCATAATAAGGCTTAATTTCCCTTCTTAACATAAAATAACACAGCCCCACAAAAAAAAAAAAAAATAAAAATAAAATTGTCTGTGCAACGGACTGGACTACTATATCTTTATATTTTCGAGGTCGCTGAATCCGAATCCGGGGTCGACCCATCAGGTCAGAGTCAAGAGCATTTCAAAGTCAAAGCGAACGATATAATAACTCACTGAGTTCGAACCCGAGGTCCATTTGATCCAATCAAGCCAGAGCAAACCAAATAAGTAAACCAGGGACAAATATGATAACTATACGTTCATTGCGCAGCTGAGCTTGAATCCAATTATTTGATCCATCAAGTTAGATCCAAGGTTATTTCAAGTTTAAAATAAGTAAAAATGAGTAAGTCTGGGAGAAATATAACTACATTTTTTGGAACATAAGTCAACAATGATAAATGATACACTGAAATAAAATTTTTTTAAAATACTTTTATTACTTTTACCTCCGAATATCTAGAATTCTCCTGCATTCATTGTTTTTCATGGTATCTAACGTTTAACGTTTAATTTTTAACGTTTAATGTTTAACGTTTAACACATGCTATAATATATATAGGCTCATAGATACTACAGTTAGTTTATATAAAGAATGCATGTTGAGTAACTGCACTCGGCCTTCGTAAGGGGGAAAACAAATCTAACCGACCCAAGGTAAATCCTTCAGGATAAATCGAATGAACCCTTGGACAGACAGAACGTTGTTAGTGTGGGTATTCAAGTACTGGTCTCACAAAAGAAAAGAAAAGTTGTTTATATACTGAAATGCTCGAGAACTCACATGACCATCTTTTTATGAAACCCAATACAGATTTTGGTATATTAATATTAAGTTCAAGGTCATTGTGAGCACACCCAGAATGGAAGATATTAAGATCCTTTTGAATAATATGGCAATCGTTAATATTCCTTATATGAAAGCATATATTTTTGTCATCAGCATAGATTCAGACCTGATATTGTCAGTCGACAAAATAAAAAGAAGAGGACCCAAGTGACTACCCTGAGGGACACCCGAAGTGGCTAAGATATTCCTCGAATTGGCGTCACGGAAAGCAACCTGTTTGACAAATAAGAACGTATCCATTTGACAATTGAAAGTGATTAGCTTTTCCTTTCAAGTTTTAACGTTATGATGGAATGAGAAAGCTTATCGAAACCTTTGCTAAAAGCTGTCAAGCCCACTTGAAAGCCCTCAACAACATACGGAATGAATTCAAGAAGATTCATGGTTGTAGAGCGACCTTGAAGAAATCCATGCTGTTTATGGGTAATAAGACGTTTACAGATGATTGTGATTTGCGAATAAATAATAGCTTCGTAAAGTTTAGGGATGCAAGAGAGTTTTGCTATTGGTCGGTAATTGATTTCGCGTTGCATTTTTATGTTATTTTGTTTTGATTATTTCTTTTAATGATCTTCGTTGATTGTTTATTTGATGCAGACAGAAAATAAATAAAGCAATCTTTGGGTCTTGTAATGTTAATGGGCTTCTTAAAGTATCCAACAATTGAAGATTACTACTTAGAATAAATGCACGCTGTTTTCAAACCAATTTGTTCCTGTTATAATGCCCAAAAATCGCTTCCAACTTCTTCTAGGGTTTATTCACTTATCTGCATCGTCTTCTTCGTAGCAGGCACGCAAAAAGCCTAAAAAAGTAGACACGTATTGAGCGTCCAAAAAATCGTTTTTATGCCTATAACATTTTCAAGAACGTCATTGAATTTATGTAAATTATAATGAAATAAAATTTACATGTGCAAATATTACATCGTATTTTCTTCTGATCAACAAAATTAATTTTTTTTTGAATTTTAATATTTAGCATTTGGGAATGAATTTTTATAAAACCAACCTGTGCATAACTAGTGATGCATTGCCTACAAATAATAAGACTTATTGTGATCACCGTAATGCCTACAGACAATAGCTTTAGCATGCTCACCGGTGATGCATTGGCAGCCAACGTGTTAAAAAACACTACAAACCATCTAGTAAGACTGGTGTAGGCTCCAAAACTTTCCGTAGACATAGGTTGCCTTTCACATATATGTTTATTAAATTTTATAATACGGTTCTTTCGTAAAATTGTAACCCATTTTGCAATTAATTTTTTATATCATTATGTCCACTAACCCACCCAACTAGCATTTTTTGTATCCCACAACGTGGCTGCCACCGAGAATGGTCAGTATAAAGTAGCAGTTACCAGCGACGGAAACGTGTCAGGTACGCTCCAACAACGATTTCGTCACTAAAATGGGGAATGAATGGATACGTTTTTGTTTCGTAATTGGGACGATGGACGGCCACGTGGCACAAACGTTCCGAAATGGTAAAAAACACCACCCAAAATCGTATCTGGAACTTAAATGCCACTCTCGTACTAATACAATGAAACAATCCCTGTTGAAACATACTTTACTATTATAAATACTTTGTCATTAATTTAACAATACAAATAAAATGGATTCTTGTAGAAAATTGTGATCATTTAAGTGTGAATATATTTTTCAAGAGGAATCAGACATAAGAGTATTTTAAATTTGATACTTTTATGTGTTCAGAACATTGTTCCTCGTGAATTAAACTTGTTGCGAACAAAATTTTGTCGTAAATAAGGATATTTTACTTCGGTAAAATACAATGCGCCTTAAAAATATTTTAAAAAATGGAACATTTTTCCTAAATTCTAAATTTTGTCATTTTCGAAAAAATGTTTCTCTCCATTTTTAGAAAGTTTTCGATTTCCAAATTAATATAATATTTAATTGTGTATTGTTTTTCATTCGAAAAACATTGTTTTATACTTTTTTATAAGGCATTTTCGTTCATGTGAAAAAATTCTTTTGATTAATTTTAAAAGAAAATGGCAGGTATATGGCGCTGCCACTATAAAGTTTGTGTCACTTTGAAATGGTACTTCATGGTTCCAGTTACCTGAAGCAAAGTTATTGCCACTTGGCAACTGGATCTGTATAGTATCTGAAACTATAAAATTCTGAAAATGCCTGTTTATAGTTCCGAAAGCCACTCTATAATTCCAAGAACCACTCTATAGTTACAAAAACCACTCTATATATTCAAAAACCACTCTATAGTTACAAGAACTACTCTATAGTTACACTATAGTTACAAAAATCACTCTATAGTTCCAAAAAGCAGTCTATAGTTCCAAGGGTCACTCTATAGTCCCAAGAATTTACCATGAAGTTAAAAACGGGACTTCTTGCATCCAACCGCCACTTTGGGGTGACAACCTGCACTTTGCACTTTATCGTTATTAGAGCGAACAAGTTGCATGTGTAAGGTGTGAACAACCAAAACCCCCGGGAATACATATAAACACAAGCCGTGAAGTAGAAAGTGCATACGTAGTGATGTAGTCCGAGAATCGTCGCGAAATAACATTGCTTCTTATGGCGGAAGATCCGAAGTATGCCGCTCCATTCGCCTGAACTGCTAAACAATAACTTTTACGCGAAAATGATATTCTAATAACTATAACTATAGAGGAATACCTTTCTAGTGATCTAAAAAACTGTATACTGACAAGAACAAAATATTAGAGTTTTTTGCACTTAAACACAACTCTAATCATTTCCTCGAACAAAACAGCAGCGGCAGGTCGACTTGACAGCACGACTTTCCGTGGTAATTTGTTCGATGGGCAGTAAGAGTAACTTTTGAGCTCAAATATCTTTAATATTTTGTTCTTACCCCTATAATGATTTTGGTACCATAAGAACGGTATTCCTCCCCAGTTACAGTCAGTAGAACATCACTTTTTTGTAAAAGCGATATTTCAGCAGATTCGCCCTCTGGAGCGGAATGAATGGGCTCTACCGCCATAAGAAGCAATGTTATTTCTGTGCAATCATCGGACTACATCACCCTATACATGTGGTAGTGAGCAGGTCTACTTCATGGCTTGTTATACCGGGTGAGTCATTTAACTTGAGACAACCTAATAACTTTTAAGGATCACATAATATTGAAAAAAGTTTAATATGAAAGTTGTAGGGTATCAAAAATGGCGTTTGGTGATGATCTTAAAAATGACCTTGACCTTGACATTTAAGGTCATATGAAGTTCAACTTTAAAATTTCAAATGGGATCACCCCCTATTGACCCCGGAATTGAAAAGAGCGGAAAATTTTACGTTCAGATATGACCTTGACCCAATGGTCAAGGTCAAATTTCAAGGTCATTTCACGGTAATTTAGCTTCATGTACAATAGCGAGAAGCGATGACGTTTTTTGAAATACATTTTAAACAAAAGTTTTTTATGTGGAGAGAGGTATCTGACCACGACCTTGAAAATTACCTTGACCTTCAAATGGAACAGAAAACTACTATGTCCACGTCGTTGTTCCTGTGTAATGCAAAATGTAGTTAAATACTTTATCGCATGTTCGGTCGAAAGCTTTTTTCGTTCTGGCGTCAAAAATAGGGGTTACCAATAGAATTTTTGAGTTTAACCTTCAAATAACTTTGAAGGTCAAGGTCAAGGTAATTTTCAAGGTCGTGATCAGATACCTCTCTCCACATCAAAAACTTGTACATGAACAACACAAAATGAGACTTTCAGAGACAGGAACGTAGTAGCTACTTTATAGAAACAATGGCTACTCGTTATTGAAGTGTCAAAAACTTTATAGTCCCACTTACAAGTAATTGCCACTTAACCAATTTTAAGTAGGAATTTTGGTACTACGTAGTGTCTTGCATATGGTTTCCGGAACGTATTCGCTACTAAAACAAATACTTTAATTTCGCCACTTTCTAGTGTCATAATCTAGTAGCAAAAACGTGCCAAACCGAGGTGTGAAACAACTATAAAGTGGCAGAAACTTTGACGACTTTCCGCAACGGTTTTTTTACTATTTTGGAACTTCAATTGGAACTTTAAAATTGAGATGCATATAGTTCCCATAGTCACGTTTCATATACGTTACGAAAGCAACTTTAAAGTGATGGCCAACATTATAGTGGCGAAAAAAGTAAGGAAAACGTGCCCTTAACTACATTTTGGTGGCAATTCACTAAGGCTTGGCATCTGCCACTGAAAATGCTAGTTGGGAAATCAATATGATTCACTATTCCAATATGATTCAAGCAGTTGCTGAGCTATAAAATAATATATAATATTTATTTAATTATTGAATGCTTGAATTATCACGTTATTTTTTCCTCAGTTAAATGCTTTGGTTTCGAGAAGAATTTTTGAGCAAATTATGTTATTGTATTTGAAATTCCCGCCATAGCCACGTTACCATCAAGCGCTGCGCCTTTTGTAAACGCAGCTGAGAAAACGTCAGAATTTCGCATCCCAAAGGTTGGCTGCGCTGCGGAAAATTGCAATTAGTACGCAGTTGCCATGCATATTCGCTCAGCGGCCCGCGCTCGTAAAGACCCCATAAGAGCGAGCGAGACAAAGAGCTCCCGTGCCACTGTCAAATTGCAATGTGTGAACACAAACATGGCCGCCTCGACTTCCGTCTTTTTCTGCCACCCGCGCGACTGGCCGCATGACTGTAGAGCGCTCCCTTATCGCTGTAATAGCCGATAAAGCGAGAAGGCGGAATTGTTTTTGTGTGCTAATAAAAATTGTGTGGATGGCGGAAAGAGTTTGCGGCTCGATTTTATCACATAAAAAGGCAGCGGAGTTCTGATTATTGGCGGCGCATTAATTTTCTTTCATTTTCGGCGTATGAATCGCGCGGGGATCGGTCGCGCGCTGCCGTTACTTAATTTCTAAGAGAGAAGCTCCTCTGCGCCTTTCTTTGCAGCAGCAGCAGCGTCGGGAGCGGTGCTTTTGGGAGGGTGGCTCGCGTGGGGCTTCGTCAAATCGGTGGGTCGTGTGGCGGCCGGAGTCGCGCATTAGCGGTAAAATTCTTGCGAGCTTCTTCAGGTGATCTGGCGGATTGTTTTCATCGCCAAAATGGGGGCCTATTTGTCCGAGCCAGTGATTGAGAAATATTCCAGCGACGAGGCGAATGACTACATGGACGTGGGGGCTAGCTCCATGCAGGGCTGGAGGATCAGCCAGGAGGTGAGTTGTGAGTGCGGTCTGCAAACTACGCGGTCACGGCGGTACGCAGCACGCGGAATGCTGAGACAAGCGGGGCCGCGCGTGCTTTAATTAAATCTGAGAGCGTTTTAAGGTTATGACTACTTTCAGGATGCCCACAATTGTATTTTGAGCTTTGACGAGAAGACGTCGTTCTTTGCGGTGTATGATGGGCACGGAGGCGCCGAGGTGGCGACCTATTGCGCCGAGAAGCTCCCCGAATTCCTGAAGCAGCTCAAGAGCTACAAAGATGGGGACTTTGAGCAGGCGCTGAAAGACGCATTCCTGGGCTTTGATGCGACTCTCCTCGAAGAGGACATAATCGACATTCTAAAAAAATTAGCTGGCGAAAAGAATCCGGACAGAGATAGTGAGCTTGGTGAGGAGGAGGAAGAGGAAGATTTGGCCGAATTGTGTCAAGAGGGCTCCCTACCAATCGAAGAGGTGCTGGAGAAATACAAAGGCTCTGCTGGACGATTTCCACAGTTCGCCAGATTGAAGAAGGAAGACGCAGGAGCCTCCGGGTCTGGAACTTCAAAACCACTTTCACCATTCCTGAGGGGAAGACGCAATCCAGTTATTGCCGTGTGCGAGGAGAATAATGATGGTCCCTCCTGCTCCTCGTCCCTAGCCGAAAACACTGAGGTAGACGATAAAATGGAGACCGACAACGTTGACTCGACCGTAAGCAGTTCCAGCTGTAAGACAGACAATTCCACACCTACAACAGAAGGCATTGACGGTAAAGATAAACAGAACGAGGTTGAGGAGATAACAAACAGCACCGCCAGCCCAGCAGTATCTTTGGCAAAGTTGCTGGGCAACAAGAAGGTCCAGAATGGGGACATCTCGTCGTGTCAGGACAACACAGATGATGCAGAAGTGGTAGCAGGTTCCTCCAGCAAAAATGAGGTTGTGTCGTCTTCGTCGTCGTCCTCGTCGTCTAGTGGCGCCGTGGCTGACGCCGGTTCAGGTGCCTTGAAGCCAGTGCCCTCCAATCACGAGAATGGTGAAGTATCGAGCTTGTCCTCATCCCCACCGTCAACTAATAAAATTAGGCAATCAAGCGGCTTATCTAGCAGCAGCAACATAACATCTAGTACAAACGAAGGCAGGAAGGCGGCTGTCGCTGCACCTGGAATGCCAGAAGAGGACACCAGCAGCTCCGATGATGATGCTGATTTTCACGGTAAGTTAAATTATTTATTTAATGGCACTGACACATCCATGCCTCAATTTACACGGTAGATATGTTCTAAGAGAAGTCGTGTAAAACGAGACGCCGCATACATGAAAAAAAGAGTATAGCTTCAAGTTAACTTTATTACCGCGTAAATCGAATTAGAAAGTATGAATAAAAGTGATTTTTAGTGATTTTATGGCAAAATTATGATTGGTTCTTCTGAAAACTAACCCTTACCACTCCAAGAATTTTGTAGCATTGTTGTTAACCAGACTACAAAAAAAAAATTTTTCAATTACAAAGTGGAAGAGAGGGATACTATATCATTTTTAATAAAGTATTTATTACTACAGATACAGATATTTTTAAAGGCACAGTAATTCCAACCTAGCTAGCAGCAAAGTAAAAATTAAAATAGCAAAATGCAAAAATTCTAGCAGAGAGACTGTCGGTTGGAGTGATAAGGGCTAAGCCTAATTGATGCTCTAATAATCATATAAAATATTAATAAACTCATACTTTTTACAGTGCGTATGTACTATTCCAATTATTTCATGTTGTGTAGTGTTTTGTGCTATTAACATGTACGAAGAGGGTACCTTCGATATTGTGGAAGGAGTTCATTGAATATCTTTAGTTATTTAAAATAATCGAAATAACATATAGACTTATCTTTTAAAATTAAAAACCGCGTGTATGTAATCGTCCCATACACAATGCCTGGCAGAATGTGGTGTATTTTTCTTTCCCTTTTGCTTACACTTTTAAGAGATTTTAGGCAATCAGCTGTGGAGTAGAATTATGACGCATTTTTAAATTTTAACGATATAAATTCGTCAAGTAATTACATCGAAGATTAGTATCTTAGCTCCTCAAAAAGAATGCATATATCTGTGGTATCCACTTTACATTTGAATTTCTCAGAATTTTTTCAAATATTATTGAATGATGGAAATCGATTTTTTCTGAAAATGCCGCAAAATCCATAACAAAAAAAGAGGGAACTTAATGAGGCGAATTAAATCTGATTTATGTAAATTTACTTCCTTCTATCGTAGGTAAAATTAAATTAGGATTATGGTAAAAATAATCTAATAACCATTTTTAGCTTTTTTAAAGTGTTATTTATTGACTTAAAACATATTTCCGGAAAATGGCATCTCCCAGCTTGGCTGGAAATTTTTCAATATTCGAAACCGCGCTAACAACAAATGTGATGAAGTAATTTTATTGTGCTACTAGGATCGGTTTATAGTTTAGTTTTGTCACTTGATCTACTCGTAATTTAAAATTTTAGAAATTGTGTAAAATATCTCGAATGTAAACCAAGGTTATGTAGGGTAATTTGAGGTCAGAAGAAATATCCCTTTGGGGATAACAAAATGTATGCAATTTCCAAAATTACTTAGCGTTTCATGGGGCCTCAGTAGGTCGGTTGGTAACGAGACGCGGTGACTGTGAGCTAGCAGGGCGCTAGAGGTTGTGGGTTCAATTCCTACGGGAAACTCTGGTTACAAAAAGTGGCGTATAATGGCCTGTGTGTCTTCGGACAGTCACATCAATCAACATCTCTACATCTAGCGTTGGATGTTTTTTGCGTTGACCATATTTAAAGTATGTATTAACGAAACAAAAAATTTTATTGCTGCATAAATTTTAAAAATTGTACAAGTTAATTTTAAATTGTAATTATATCAAATATATTTCTATGTTGAATCTTAATTATAAGAGTTTTGTATTTGGAGACGATCCCTTATTTAAAATAAAAAATACACTATATACTTCATTTCGAATTCTAGCATGAATAGAAGTATTCATTTGTGATTTTTATGTCGTTTTCGGGGCCTTATTCACACTTATGCGACTAAAAAGCATAAGTGGCACCATTGGTAAAACGAGTCTTTTTAACTCGCGGAATAAAAAAGAACAATGGCACCATATGGTGCCACCATGAATATGTCAACGATTTCAGTATATTAAAATCGACTAAACCACTTTCCTTGTAGCGGAAGATAACTCCAGCACGGAAGATGGAGAGGAGGACGTGGATGACCCAGCTGAGGAGGATACAGACGAAGACAACGAGGACGGGGAGACCGAGGATGATGAAGATTGCGGCATGGATGAAGATTTTTGTACAAAAATGACTGAAGAGCCAGGGAAGGACAGCGGATGCACAGCAGTGGTCGCTCTATTGCATGGCAGGGACTTGTATGTAGCGAACGCCGGCGATTCCAGATGTGTAGTGTGCCGCAAAGGAAAGGCTGTGGAGATGAGTTTGGACCACAAACCAGAGGACGAGGAGGAGAGCAATAGGATAATGAAAGCCGGCGGAAAAGTTACTCTGGATGGACGTGTTAATGGTGGTTTGAACCTTTCCAGGGCAATTGGCGATCACGCCTACAAAATGGTTTGTAAAACAAGCAAAAGCACTTCTTTTTTGATTAGTAATTTTCGTTACATTTCCGCCTGCAGAATAAAGAGCTCCCTCCGGAGTGCCAGATGATCTCAGCTCTGCCTGACGTCAGGAAATTGATAATTTCTCCGGATGACGAATTTATGATTCTAGCATGTGATGGCATTTGGAACTTTATGTCCAGTGATGATGTTGTTCAATTTATTAGGAAGCGGATTAGCGATGGGCAAGAAAAAATGTCTAAGATCTGCGAAGAGGTAAATCATCTCACCGTACTTTACATTCAGTTTTCTAATCTCTCCTTGCAGCTCTTTGACAGTTGTATTGCTCCAAACACTTTGGGAGACGGGACAGGTTGCGACAATATGACTGCAGTGATCATAAAGTTCAAGCCAAAGATCACCGAATTGCCCACAAGGATAACAGCAGAATCAGAGGTGATTGCGACAGTAACATCCTCCAAGAGGCGATGCTCGTCGCCCACTTCTCAAAGCGACAGCGAGGAGTCTAGCGAGAATTCATGCAAGCGCCTCAAGACTGAAAATGTCGAAGACAAGGAGTGCGACAGCGGGAGCAGCAGCAGCACGTCGGATCCTAGCGCCGATCAAGCCGCCGCGACCAAAATGTAAGCTGGGGGACTAACTGCGCAGAGAAGCAAACAACAACAAAAAACAAAAAAAAAACATTACATTTAGGTAGCAGATTCAGACGATGGAGCACCCAATTGGTGAAATATTTCTTTTCTTTTATTTTCGGGATTTGTGGGCAAGTTGCAAAACTCTTTCCTCTTATCAGTTATACTTCTTTCACACCTCCGAGTATGCTGAGTTATTCGCGACGCATCCGCGTGCCCCTCTGGGTACGAATAATTTCTAGAGAATGATAACTTATGTAATCCTCTTTTTCCTTTATTGTTAATTCATATTTATGAATAGAGATCGTACAGTAAAATACAAAAAGTAAAAGTATATTTAAATAAATCGATCGTTTTCGTCGTATCCAGGTCTCCCTTTAAAATTGGTAATATAACATTCATTTTAAACTTCTTAGCTTTGGTGCCATCTTTGACGACTTTTCTCGACTGAAGATTTATACTTTAAAATAAGGGTTCAAATTGTGAAACTCTATATTGAAATGACATATTTGCCTCATATGATTCAATTTGTCGAACATCTCAGCAATGTTCCGCATTAACATCTCGATTGTAATTTCTGTGTGGAAAGGTCATACATTTTCGTCAATTTTTTGCAGCGGATTTTTAAAGTAAAAATAAAATATATATACAAAGTAGAAATATGTAAGCATATGGGTTGGGGAAATAATCTCCCATTTCATAATACTGCCACAACAAAACCTTCCATTTTATAATCTCCCACAACTAAAACCACACTATGAAATAACTCGTCTATCAATTGAAACTTTGTAAAAGGAAAACATTTAGGCAGTGGGCATTTTGTAAAAGGAAAATATTCAACCAATGGGGATTTTGCAAAAAGGAAAAATCTGCATTTAAAAATGCTGAAAGGTTGTAATAATTTCTAAACTGAAACTTTTTAGGCCACCAGTAATGTGATTTTCTTTTGCGCGGAGTGAGTGTTTTCAGGATTTTTGTGAAGATTAAGGGCCCTATTATGGAAGTCAATTTCGGTCGACTCGACTAGCGAAGACACATTTTCAAGCCTGAAATGCTAAGGAAATTAGTGTCTTCGATAGTCGAGTCGACCGAAATTGACTTCCATAATAGGGCCCTAAGTATATACATATTTGTATTCTTTCAGGTACTATTATTTGTTGTCAAGAATTATGAATTGTTATCCGTAACTACTTTTTCGAATTTTTAGGGAAATATCGTATTGCTAAATTGTAGCACTTTGATATAATGGGGCTTATTTTTAAATCCGAATTCAGATTCAATCACTGCGAAATATCTTAGTTGCGGAACCGGGCACAAGTAGGGGAGATGCCTATGTTTTATGATGTAAATGTAATAAAGCTATGAATAATAACAAAATTAAATATATTTGAAGGTAGGTATTAAATAATTTCTTTAATTTTTACTATCATATAGAGGAATCACAAATGAGTCGGGTTGGAGGGATTGGGATTAAAGACTTACCAGAAGACAGAGACGAAGCTCAATTTTCAATAGTTTAACTAACGAGGAAAGCAAACGCTAAATTAAACAGTTGATAGCATTAATGCTTTAGTATTGGAGTATTTATTTTTAAAACGTTCTGAGAATTCATGCCCGGGTATTTTCAATAGTACTCTTTCAGAATTTCACCTGAAAAAACCCTTCCTATTGTATTTTTGAATTTAAAAAAAAATATCGATTTTTGAGGGTCAATTTTATACAATTACATATATTGGATATGAAATAAATTTTGGAAAAAGCCAAAACCACAAAAACTCCGGCTCAAAATGTCCAATTAATAAAGTTGTATTAAACCCGCAGGTATGATTTTTATCATTGAGGGGTTGTAAACCACCCCCAAAATCAAAATTTTTATGCTAACTTGCTATCATGGATTTTTCTGAAAAAAAATTGGTTTTGGCTTTCGAAACAAGGTTAAAAATGGAAAAAATATAATAGGGAGTATAAGAACCTCAATTCTTTTGTTATCTAAGGTAACATTTTATCACCACCTCAAGAAAAGCCCTAAAAGGGGTAAAATTCACCAGTTTTCAAGAATACTGTTTTGAGAACTTAAGAGTTGTGAAATTCTGAAAATAAATTACAGTGAAACTTATGGTCTAACGTACCCAAATATCGGGTTGGCACAAAAGTAATGAGACACTTGGTTAACGTTTTATATATTTTATTATTATGATACAAGAAGCTCAGTCAATAATGTCATCACCACACCATCAGCACCCAAAACATTCCTGATCCAACGATCTGGCAAAATTTGAATGCCTTTCGCCCAGAACTCTGATGGCTACGACTCGAAAAAATTGTTCAACTCCGACTCTACATCAGAGAAATTAGGAAAATGTTTATCCCGCAAATGGTTTTTCAGGGATCTAAACAAATGATAATCTGATGGGGCGATGTCTGGGGAATATGGTGGGTGAGGTAGCGTCTCCCAGCCCAATTTATCCATCTGTTGGCGAACGGCAGATGCAACGTGAGGGCGTGCGTTATCATGTAGTACAACTACATTGGTTCGTTTACGTCGTTTTTCCTTGATAGCAGCAGCTAGTTTGCGAAGCTGAGTTGAATATTTGCCGGCGTGGTGACTGCACTTAAGTGCTTCCGTTAATTCACGAGTGGTGACATCCGGATTCAACTGCAATTCGCGGCGCAAATCTTCATCACACAATGCCCGTGGTCGCCCTGAGCGTGGGTGACTTTCAAGGCTTCTGTCCGTTGATTTAAAACGTTCAAACCATCGAGACACCCTGGCATCGCTCGTACTTCCAGTGTCCAATGCAGCGTTGATATCAGCCGCAGCCCGCACGTGGGAGCGCTTTTATATACCCACAAAACAGAAGTACTTAGAATGTTCCACAACGTACTAGAATATGGTCGAAAACAAGTAATTTGAAAAAGGACATATGTAGAGTTTTCTAGAATGGCTCATTACTTTTGAGTCGACCAAATAGTTCCCACCCCTTTTTGGTTGTTATAAGGGATGAAAACCGGTAAATGCATGGTATTCATCATATAAAGTTGCAAAGTAATATTTGTAAGGTTTTTTGGGCATGCAATTTTGAAATTTGTATATATTCTAGCACTACAACATTTTCTTTATGCTGTAAAAGGGTGGAGGGAGTGAGTAAAGGTTGAAAATTCAAAAATCCGTAGCATTAGTTTTACCCACTGTCGTTTCTCGGGGGTTCTACTTTAAATAATTCCCCTTTACCAGCGGATAAAGTCCACGACTTTATTTTCATTTGCGGAATTTGCGTTTTCGAGATATAGTGCATGAAAAATCAAAATTTTCCCGCTGCGCTAAATTCTTTTTTCACTTTTTCTCCGTCAAGAAAGCCTGTAGAATAATTTCTCAAGTGAGATTGGATTTACCACCAAACTTTGAAAATATATCAATTAGGGGAGATTCTTACAAACATATAATAATACAATTAAATATTTTCTTTTCATCAACCACAGAGTCAGATACTTATCAAAGCCCGTCGATTAGATTATTACTCTGCCTAAATTCATTTATTACAAAGGCTAATGAAAGTTGTTCTATGGGACCAGCTTTGTGCACTCTGAGATTTAATACAAGAGTTGTCGATGGGTAAGTCTAATTTAAATATTTATTGAATTCTTACCATTAAAATGTAATGAAAACAACCCATTGCTTTTAAGTTTATGATAACTCCTTCCTGCTTGCCATTTATCAATGAAAATCGTGGAATTCTTAGATGGTATTTAATGTTTTCTATATTTTCTAAGCTTGAGACAGGAGATTGAGCGGTCTATCTTTATATTTGTCACATCGATGAAATCCACATTAAAAAAGTCTAAATTCAACTAAAACTAAATTACACCCAATAATTAAGACCACTTTTGAAATAAAATTCAAATAAATATTATAATACAGGCGGGCCTTGATTTACGTCGCTTCGATTTAAGTTGTTTCGATTTACGTTGTCTTACTTTTTAATTCTCAGTTTCGATTTACGTCGGCATCTTTGTTTTTGTGCATGAACATTTCAGCGAATTTCCTTCGTTCTTCATTCTTACTACCCGAAATGGACTACATTTCTGTTAGATGCGATATACGTCGTTTCGAGTTACGCGTTTTCCCGGTTCCGAAAATGGCGTAAATCGAGGCTCGCCTGAAATATAAAGGAATTGTACATCTAATTGTGAAGGTAATTTATATACACCCAACTTAGAAAACCGTGCAAACAAAAATCGTGTACAAAAATACATGCCACATATGGTAAAATTGGGGATATATGTATGTTACAAAAATTTAAAAAATCGGAAAGATAAAAAAAGTAAATATTTTCCCAAAAAATCGTGTAAAAAAAGTAATAATGAAATCCATATTACATATTTATAAAACAAAAACAATTATTTTTATTACAAAAAATCTCAACATTAGCAGAGTTCAGTTGCACTTATCTCATTAATTTTTACAGAAGTAGATAGGTAACAAAATTTCGCTTAACCTACTCGAAGTTAATTTTCAGTAGGAATAATAGTTTAGGAGCTAGGGTGTGAGAAACACAAATTTTCTTTTTTATCTCCATATGAAACTATGTAGCTGCGAACAGTTTACCGGCCGACTATACGACACTTACAATACCGGAGGTTACGGTTTTCACCCAATTATATTTTACATAAGTTTCTGTAAGACTTTGTCAAAAAGAAAATAGTTGGGCTTCGTGCCAGAACAAAAACTGCGTGTAAAAAAGTGTATTTGTTCGTATTGGTTAATTAATCGTATAAAAAAAGAGTTGGGTGTATTCTCCACGGTCCACAGTTTATATACTTTCAAGAAATTATGATTTGATATTTAATGTAACATCCAGTATAATGTTCTGATACAACGGAATTTTTTTTGAAAAATAGATTCCTAAGTCATTTAAATAACAATTACTCGGCTTTAAAGGGAACAAATTAAAAGAGCTGTATCATTCTGAAGTATTTTATTATAAATTAAATGTAGGTTGACTAGGGGCTCAGTACATTTTTTTCCACCAGAGAGGGTTAAAGTTGGATAATCAAGGTTCGAGTTTATTTCATTTTAAAATAAAACTTGTTTTTATTTAAAAAAAACCATAGTAGCAATTGAAACCTTTTTTTAATAAAATTACCTGAGGGATATTTGAGAAATATTTATCAAAAAAAATATTTCAGGATTCTTTCATTTGGAGAAATGGTATAAAAAAAACTGACAAAAAATAGCAATATTCCCGAATTAAAAAAAAAAAAAAAAAACACCCATGAAAACCGTTTATATCCCAAACTATTTGCCTTTCGACTGAACCGCAATGAGGTCCTCTACCCATGGTTTGGACGTCTCTAACTGTGACGCCCCGTTTATGAATTTCAGGGTTTAAACATAACATATCGGAGTTGTGTAAACAATTCACGGGTATGTATATAGGTATTTTGCTTTCTTTTTCCCTTAGCTTAGTTACATTTACGACGGTGGATCAATAAGTACCCGTGTTTGAAGGCAGTTGGCATTGCTGAGGTAAGTTGCCAATATCGTCGTGTACTTATCATCTATTAAACTTATACGCCGCCGTAGAGAAAAGGAACGTTGTGAAAAACTTGCATCTTCATTCCTACCATGAGTACTTATTGATCCACCCTCGTATATTGTCTTTAATTAAAGACTTCCTTCTCATTAATTTAGATTGATTTAGGTTTTCAACTCATTTCATTGCTGTTTTGTACGACTTACCAAAGATTGTAATCATGCAAAATTGCACAAATCCGTGTAATTAACGAACACTCTAAATTACACCTGCTTGGAGATATAAAACAAAGGGAAACGAAGATGATGATAATGCCACACCAAAAAGGCATGCAAATGAAGAATATAAAGAGAATGAAACGCCCGTACTATACAACAAGTACTCAAAAAACGTATATTAAGGTGTAAATGAAAAAAAGACATCTTACAACGCACTAACAGTTCCAGAAGTGTGGCGTCGACGCACAGATTGAGCGCATGGGGCACGGCTTCCGACCGGACATCGAAAGCATTATTCCTTAGTGAGTAGATTACGTCTAGATTAACTTGAACGATTGAAGTAGAATATTAGTTTAGGGGCAGGGTTTGTCATGGAACGCTCGGGCTGAGGAGGATCACTTCCTTTTGGCATTTAGACCTTTCCGCGTATTGACAATAAACTGATTCACGAATCATGTCGGGTTATTCCTCTTGTTCGACCGCAGCCGGGCCAAACCAGTTCGTTCCTCCTCCTCGTCACTGGTGTATTGTTGGATGCCGCCGGCGCCGACTCCTCCACGGACCGAGGATGTTGCTTGGAGGAGCTCCTGATCGGGTGCGTTCCGATTTTCGTATAGGAGCACCTGGAGCGTTTCCTCGTATATCCTAGCCTCAGGGAATTCAACTTTGGTATGTTTTCTATCAGTCGCATAAACGATCGAGGTGCAGCACACTTCCGCCACCCGCTTGCCGTGCCCATAGAATGACCAGCAGCAGATCTCACTCGATCCGATCACGTCCTTAATGAAGAGTATCCGCCCACTGAATCGTAGCGAAAGTTTATCGAACAATTCGATATTTTTGAGCAAATTATCATCTGAAGTATTTGTGTACGAATATTTATTGTTGTGCCGGTTGACCAACAGCTTCACCACGGGCTTCGCCGACGAGCTGATCAGAAGCTGTTCCTCTTTCTGGGAGGTGATCAGTGGAATGCGGCAAATCGGCTCAGGTTCCTTGTGTTTTATCAGCGCCCGTTCGCATGATAGAGCTAAGTCTGTGATGCAATAGTACTTTGCTTCAACGAGGAGCTCAGCTATGTCTTTTGGCGAGTCTGGGAGAGCTACACTTCCGTCGCGGAGGTAGTTTAGAATTGTCTCAAAGTGGGTGCCGCATCTGTCTATCAAGATCCAGCCTGGAAAGAGAAGTTAGCTTGATTTAATTCTCTATGGAAGAATGGGGAGAATTTTGCACTTTGCCCCAAAATGGGCACACCCCCTGCAGAGCAGAGCGGCCGCACCTTCGCCGGTTACAAACCTTCTGGATCTGTTAGGACATTCATCCGGCCGCTGAACATAGCGCTGAGCATTGTGTCCAATTTTGTGAGGGTCCCGACTGTCGTCTGGTAGAGCCGCCCGCCGACGTTCAGCTTCACGTACTGGGATGGGCTCGCTTTCAGGAAGGTCTTCTGGTCGCCCGACATTTCAAGCTCGTTCGACTCAATTTTGCAGAATTTTTACGTAAAACAGTCACAAGAAAACAGATTACACGGTCCCCAATTGGTCACAAGTGCGTTACGCCCCAAATAACACGAAAAAAAATGGAAAAAGTACGAATCACAACAAGAAAAACCCTCTTGACATTTAGGCGACAGCTGTTGGTGGAAAATGGACGATGGTATACCAGTTTCGGTCGTATAACAGTTTCCACTGTGACATTTCGCAGGAGTATCTTTTTTGTTGGGTAACGGTTACCCGAGGAACGGAAGTGACATTATACTTTTCCTGTTTGCGATATTTCAGCCGCTAAAACTTCTAAAAATGGCTGAGGAATTGAGCAAGGTCGGAATTTACATCGACGACATTTACTCACTACGAGTTTTAGACCCAAGAATCGCAAATGAAACAAATGAGCTGAAGGAGGAGTGCCTGGAGTATGCAGAAAGTGAGTACAGTTTAAGTTGACTTTTTAAGGAAGATGAAATTTAACACAAACCTTCAGAGCTTTTAGACTTTAAGAAATTAGCGGAACAATTTGTTTCTATGGCTGAAACCTTCTCAAAGGAGGTCGAACGGGAGAAAATCCGAGCTGTTAGCACCCAAAATCGGCTCAAGACAATCTCTAAGCAGAGAGAAGCGGAGCAGCAACTGTATCAGGTACCCAGATAGTCAAAATTATTAAGAAATTAATTTAAAGTCTTTTTGCATTTGCTAAGTCGCAAATCTTGGAGAGAACTATGGAATTGGATCGCCTTAAGATCGAGTACCAGTACCTGCAGCGCATCGAGTCAGAACAGCAGGAAATTATTAACCATTTCACTCAGAACCAATAAAATTTGAAATTAGATCGATTAAGTCTATTCGTTATTAATCCCTTAGACTGCAATTTATTTGCAGACAATAATAAGGCATTCAGTGGCCATTCATTATTATTATGTTCGTTACTGATCGTTACGGAGGGGGTCGGGAGGGTTCCTAAAACCGTTAGGTAAAGTTATTAATGCAAACGTTATGCAATTTTCTTTTTTAACAATAAATTTAAACAAATTATAAATTTTTATTAATTTTGATTAATATAAACATCATATTTTTCGATGCATCTAATTTTATCGAAACTAACACATGTAAGTAAGTATACAAAATTTAATAGGAAGAAAGGCTCTGAACTACTGAACGGATTTTCATGCGGTTTTCACATGTAGATTAAGTATAGCTTGGAGCACCACATAGGCTTTGTTTAATGAAATCGGATGTCGGGATAAAAAGTTATCGTCATTTAACGATAATTAGAATCTTGGAATTTTGCAGGTTTCTCATATAGCGTAGGCACCCACTAAAAACGATTTTTTAAAATTCAACCAAAAAGGGGTAAAATAGGGTTGCGTGATAAAACCGAATGCCACGCGGACGAAGTCGCGGGCGATAGCTAGTGTTATAAAATTTATTAAAATTGAAATAATATTTATTACTTTTTACAGAAAATAAGAAATTATAAAATGAAGGGTGGTGATACAATTTCGGGGGAGGGGGTTAAAGGCTGTGTTACGGAGCGTTATAAAGGGGGAGGAGAGGATTCAAATTTCTAAAAATTCGCGTTACGTAATTTATGAGTGGCCCCTCACTTCACGTGACACTTACTACTTACTTTTATACAAATATATTTAAACCTTACACTTACATACAAATATGTCAAAGAACTAGACCCAATTTGAAATTTGGCATTCAATGATAAGCGGTCGCTTATTTCGAGTCTGCGAGGATGAGGATTCATAATGTAAGAAAACTTGCTCTGATAATTGGTGAAAAATTAAATGAGTTCAACTGAAATCCTAGCTTCTATTTTTAAATTTACCTACCTACTTAACATTTCAATCAATCCTTTTTTCATTCTATTAAGGTACTACTACCGTCTAGACTCTAGAGAGCAAAAAAATTACATTTTTTCAAGTTTTTTTTCTCAGCCCTTTTATTCGATATTTGTTTACATTAAGTTTGATCCTTGTAGATTGAAAAATAAAAAAATTTAATTTAATTTTGTATTTAGAAATTTGTATAGAGGGCGCTGAAGCTGGCAGCTCGAAAATATGCTAGTCCCCTTGCCCACAGATAATCTCAGGATTGAGATGTCTGAAACAAAAAATTCAAACGGGATTTTAAAAAGGAAGATCCCTTACCGTCAATTTACCATATTTAGTCGAAAAATGCAAAAAAAAAAAAAAAAAAAAAATACAAAAGTTTGAAAAAAAATTATGAAAAAATGGACTTCTTTTCTCTTGCCAACATTTTTCTTTTTTAATTTTTGGACTAAATTGTAGTAAATTACAATAGAGGCAACCTAAACAAACAAAACGCACCAAGGTTTATTCAAATCGGTAGATCCGGAGATTATCTAGGGGCAGACTCAAAAAATGTCATTTCGAAAAAAACGCGTTTAAAGTTTAGAGAGTCGCTCGGAGCCCATCCGCATGCTTTCGCTGTATAACGCTATAACTTTTTTTCTATTACGAATTTCTCAACAAAAATTTAGGAGATGATTTCTGAGACTATGAGGAGTCGAAAAATGAAAAATGTTTTTTTGAAAATTCTAGACGGTTGTAGTACCTTAATTAATATTTATGTCTGTTCTAGATTTCCAAACTTGAGTAGTTTAAGGCATTTTGTGAAAAATCTTTGATTTTTCGTTATTCTCGTCTTGCTTTAATAATGAACGCAACGTTGATGCACTTTTATTAATTAATCACTTAATAACACATAACATACAGGGCTTCTCGATTCAACATTCATCGTATGAAATGCTATATTAATCGATTCCTTGGAGTGTCCTTATTAATGTTTGTTCTGAGTATTGATAACGTATTGACTGATGATGCCATATAAAAATTGAAAGTATTTTCTGAAACCGCAACCTCAAATACACAAATCTAAACATATAATTCTTTAGAGCGAAAGAACTAAAATTTTCCACTTCCGGGAAATTACCACTATGGTACGTATTTTTCGATGCTGAACACGTTCCCGTGGTCAAAACATGCATTTTACATTTAAAAAAGTGGACTTCCGGCTGAAATTCCCCACTTCCGGTTAAAACCGGAAGTTGAAAATAGTGCCATTCGATAGAGCATCCTCGATTTACCTAAAAGGTGACCTCAGAATCGAAAAAAAATCGATATATTTTGTTTTAAAATGGGTGAACGGGTGGTCTGGGACACCCCGTATACACGTAAGTACCTATGCATATCAAATTATTCGTCATGAATTGCACTACAAAAAATTTCCTATGCATTTTACTTATAAAATAAAAGATATTTAACTTAAAAGGTCTTCATTCCCCTTACTTTCTTTTATTTAATTGTTCATAATTTCTTTGTTATTGAAATTACTACAAAAAGTTGTTTAAGCAAAATTATAGATTATTAAGCTTTCTACAAAAATTTCCTGTATAAAAATTCTTATCCGACGTTATCGAAATATTTGGGAAAATCAATTCACCTTTCTTTTTAAAATGGCTGAATTCCCCACCATCTCCCAATTAGGGCAACTTAGTTTTAGCCTTAGCACCGACCCCCTACACAATTGAAAAATGAATTTGTGGTCAATACGGAATACACGGTTGAATTTCCTTTTTATTATATTATATCGATACATTCTAAATTATGTCCCGAAAAAATTATGTAGTCATTTAAAGTTATGATTTATTCGGTGTAAGATCTAACAAATTATGTCCTTAAGAGTCGCTACATTCTTCCTATAGCAGGAAAAACTGCAGAGAGGTACCTTTGTTTTGGAGCAGCTATACGACTTGAGATTTGTGCATCCAGGAATACTGCAGAGGACTGGCTTGGGCGGGTCAATGGCCACCTGAGGCGCTAGAGGAAACTCAAACATTTGGGGGAGTGAAATCATCCCGCCCTCAATAGTGTTTCTGTAAGAGATCATGGGCTGTGCCGCCCTCGTGACTTTCGCCTTCGTCTGCTTCCCAGCTTTGGTTTCCTGCTTCTTGAGCAACCTTTCCATTGTCTTCTTCTTGTCCTTCTCCCGCTTTTCATCCGCCAGCTGCTTCCTCTTCTGTGACTTAAGCTGTGCCTTTTGGATAGCCTCCGCGGTCATAACCTTCTCCTTATAACCGGTTGGGAGTGACATCAAAATCTCGCCGCCGGGACTGGGCTCCTTGTCATTGCCCCGCTCGTACATTGCCCGCTGTCTGGCAGTCATCAGCTTTGGGTCTTTGATCTTCTTCAGCTCGTCGTCCACCTCTTCCAGCTTCCCGGACTCGATTGCATCTAGCCACCGCTCCTCATCACTGGAAGTCTCACTTTCCTTCCCTTTAGTTTTGCGCTTCTTCTGGGATTTAGCTGATGACGGCGTCCCTCTGGAAGATGAGCTTGCTATTTTTACCTTGTCCCCATCGCCGATGTGAGACTCCCTGACGGGGGTGATCGGGGTGACGGGGTGCTCAGTCACAACATCCACCGGATCCGAATCGTAGTCAACTTTTCTTTTTTTGTGCTTTTTATGTTTCTTGTGTCTCTTCGGCGGAGTGAGGGAATTATCAGCTGAAAGTGAAAGGGATTATTTAGTACTTTCCTGGAATTCTTGATATAATGCAGAGTTACTAGAGTCAAAGTCATAGTCCTTCCGTTTTCCCATTTTTTGTTTCGACTCGACAGAACAGCGCGCACGGCGAGGCAGTGACAGTTGGACATGACAACAAACAGGTGCTGAAGAAAACAGCTGATCAATTCAGCGAACTAACATGGCCGCCTGTAGAAGTGCTAACTGTGCTACAGTCAAAGAAAAACGGTCTTAGGACTTTTTAAAATATTTAAAACTTTTCGTTAGATTGTCGAGTGCGTTTAACACTTAGCCGACCGATCGGGCAGATCTCCCCATTATGAAATAAGTCGGTGTCCGACTGTGACTGTGACTGCTTAAAAAAAAGTGATTTCCGGGAATTTATTGGAAGGAAATTATTGCACTGAATGTTATGAAAAGTTGAGTATTGATTTATTCATAAATTACGTATTCCGCAACTTATGCGCCGTCTCCCGAGTCTCAAATAAAAAGTCCTCCCACTGTCGCACTGATTGTGACCATCAGGGTACATGAATTAAAAAATACAAAAACGTCCGTTAGAGTAGGACATATTTCCTTGATTGTGATTTATTTCAATCGCATATTAATTGGATCATCTCCAAAGCTTATAAGATGCTGGGGTTCATATTTCGCACACGTAAATATTTTAAGCAAACGTCAATTTTTATTGCTGTCTATTGCTCATTGATAACACAAGTCGACACGATTTTTGGTTCTGACTAATGTGTGGTCATTTCTCATTGCTTTTGTCTTACAAATGAACAAAATCGACATGATTTTTACAAAAAACTTTGCTTTTGTACCCAGGATAGGGAATTTAAAATTGCCAACTCACAAAATCTTTATGTTTTCATTTCCTTGTAAATCTTTTTCGGGCGGACTTTTTTAAAGCTTTTATAGAGCTATAATAGATCCGCCAGATAGATCATCTAAAGTACAAAAACAGCATAACGACTTATTCAATAATGTTGATATCTTCAGTCGTAGTCTCTACTCCTTTAAAATATCTTGAAAAAATGGATTTTCACCCCTCTTACGTAATCCTTGCCCGAAAATAATATTTGCGTCGCCCAGTTTTTCTTTTTTTTTCTTTTTTTTTCTTTACTTTTTCAGTTTCTTAAATTGTTTTTGGATTTATATACTTTTAAATATTAATTATTGATTTTTTGTTTTCGATTTATTATTGTATTTTTTTTTTCTTTTTAATTTTTTTTTGGATTTATATACTTTCGATTATTAATTTTATTATTTCTTTGATTTTTGTTCTTTTTTTTATATTAATCCTTTTTATTATTCTTCTGTTTCTTCTTTTTTTTAATTTTTAATTCCTAAAGCATCGGCAGTATTTAATTGGATTGATTCTGTTGGCTATCGGCGCAAAATTTGTATAATTAAATAAATAAATAAATAAACTTGAATTAACTTTTTATGCTTTTATATTCGAACATTTTGTTTTGGGATTTTAGGTTTTCGTGGTCGCGGCTTATGAAGTTTTAGTAATTTTAGAAATTCAAAATACAGACAACAGACAATATAACGATTTTTTTTTACTTTTGGGTATCGTTTTTAAATAAAATGTTGTTTTAATTATGTTTTTTTAATAAAAGCTTTTTGTCCTAAATTTTTTTAAAAATAGTAATTTTTTCTAATTAAAAGACAAATCTGGGTTTGTTTAGGATTTTATTAAATAGTCACTAATTGTAGAATAACATAAAAAATAACTTAAGAAATAACTCAATCACATACAACTAGAGCAGAGAATAAAATAAAGAATCAGTGGAAGATGAAAGAAATGAAGAAATGGGTAATGAGATGAAAGGTGTTAATGCCATTGAAAAGCGAAACTTCTTCTGAAGGGGATATGATATAGATCGAATTGCAACAGTATTAAAGTACCAATCGTTTAACAAAAAATAAAAAATAAAAAATAGCACAAATAATGGCTAAGATAATGAACTGGTTGCGTTTCCCCGCCGCCTCGCTATTCCTAATTTTTACAATGTAAATGACTTTCAATGGAATTCTCATCCAACTAGGAATGCTACAAAATTTGGTATTAGTCTACATTTGGCGCTATCTCTAATTAGTACAGTGAAATCGGCGGTAGATGGTTGCCGCAACGAGGGAAATCTGGCGGTACTGGAGGTAGATCGGACTGGCTGCCTATATGGATGACGAGGTTCATCCCGATGAGGATGTGGAACAGGAAGTGGCAGTGGAACAACCAATATCCGGGATTATCGGCTCGGAAGCGTAAGACAACGTATCCATTGTTCGGGACCGCTATGGTATCCTTGAGGGGTGGTCTAATGAAATCCCTTTTAAGCATTCCTCGTCGATCCAAGTCCAGGGCGTGCTTCAAGTTGATCTTCTTGACATTGGTGTCCGGTGATCGACCCATTCCAATAACGTTGAAAGCGGTTCCGTGCAAGTGGAAGGGATGGCTGAGATTCGTCTGTTGAACTTCATCGACTAAAACTACTTCTACGATGGCACCTAAAGGTATGTCAACTTTATGCGTGCATAAACAGTTAGGTCCACATGATGGCGGTCGATTGTCTCCATTGCAAAACTGTTCAGGTGGGATGTCTTCGATTTGCGATAACATCGGAGATGCCGGAGCTCTATAGGAGATTTCGTCGATTAGGGATATCAAGTGGTCTCCACCAGGGGCAACTGAAATATTCGAAATTTTTTGAAGTAGTTGGTACTAATTCTGTAAGAGTGGGCCCTGTGGTTAAAGACCGAAACAATTCGACTTGTTCCGCATGTTTTAGTTTAAATAAGAACTTTTTCATGTATTTCAGCTATAAGAGGTCATGTTCAGTCATAATTTCCAAAAAATTGGTCAAGTGTACATCTTGTTCTACCATATCGACCTAGACCTAAAATTTGGAACTCGTTTTGTACTTTTGGTATTGAAATAAAATTAATGAATATGTTTAGTCTGCCCAGGCTACGAAAGAAATTAAAACCTTTGTACGTCCATATGATAAATAATGTGAAAATTATAGATTAGTTTATAGTACCATATGTCCTAAAGTACAGCAATTTTAAATAGTGTATATCGGATCAAAAATGTTAGATTTATCGTCGCATGTTATATGAGGAAATTTATGGTATGAAGCAAACCTGCTTTAACTGCAACATTCTGTATGTGTTTCTACTGTAGTCAATTTTTTGGCGTTATGACTGAGCATGATCCCATAAGTTACGTCACAAGAGAATTTTTTCAGACTTGGGCCTGTGAGATGTGTCGTTACCCAAATATGTATTGTAGGTGTTGGGCATAAACAGCTCTTCTGGTCGATAGAAGTAGAATCTAAATGGCAAGAAGATTTTTACGTCAGGACGGTCGATAAGGACTCCTTTGTCCACTTTTTTCGAGTTTTTCAGATTGCTAATACAGACAGCATCCCGACGCTTTACATCACATACCGCGTCCAGTGGGTTCAAAACCTGTGAAACGAAAAGGGGTAAAGTTAAATACAGAAATCATCTAGGTTATTATATAAAAATTAAATATAAACATTTTAGCCTACAGCAGATATGCAGAAAGTGTGCTGCTAAAGCAGAGTTTGACTTAAAATTTAACGTAAAATGTAAAAATGTAACTTACTCAAAATGTTGAACCCGAAAAGAATTGCTATACACAGAAAACAGTGGTGAAAACTCCTTCAATAGAGGTCTGTACAGAGATACAGTCTGAGGCGAAGGATTATATAATAGTATACGATTTTATATTTACAGGTAAAAGAATTATTTACAAAAAAATTATTTTATTTATTTTGTCATAATGTCATGTGTGTTCTCTCTGGCATTAATTTGTTTACAAACACTTCATGCGTTGCGAACACTCAGCCGATTTACATTTGTCATGTTGCGTCCAGTGCTCTCATGATAGAGTCTTTAATATTGTTGGTGTCCTCTTTGAGTATTTTATTCAAAAACATAATTATAAACATAAAAATAAAGAAAAGTATAAACATTATACTACATAAATACAATACATACAAGGGGTTCTTTCATCCAACAAATTTATATAATTTATGATTTTCGATTTTTACTAGAGATGTTTTCCGTATGGGTTTTTGTGTCGATCACTGGTCAATTTTAATGTTGGTCTTGGAGTTTTAAATTTTTACATTTTTACAGGGAGTATTCGAATACTTGGGATGGCTCATCAGGTTCATATTTAAAACTAAATTTATATATTTACCCTACAATGTGGTAGCATGCAGGAGTTCATGATTGTTAGTTATATTGTTGTCTCTTTTTAGATTATGTAGCTATGTGTTTATTTTGGGCACTATATTGAAAATATTTCATTTTGAAGAGTTTTTAGCATTTTAAATATCATAGAGTTTTCACGAATAGGAATGTATGTAGGTAATAAAATAATAAATATAAGTTTTAGGGAAAATAGCGTATATGAGTTTGAATTTATTAAGATATTATGATTTAGACTACTAGTTTTACAACGACAATAAATATGACTAAATAAGTAAGGAAGGGAGTAACATTTGATGAAAGTGGCAATTCAAAAGTACAAAGTAGAATATACTATATGAACGAATTTTAAGCACTCAAAAAATAGTAATATGAGCGATTTATTTGAAAGATGTAAAGCGAAATAAAGAGAGGAAAAAGTTATGGAAAGTGCGAAGAAGACTGAAATGAGAAAGATTAGGAGTAATACTGAGATAAATAAGGCGAAAGAAGATCAATCGACAAAAATGATGCAATATAGGTAACAGAAAGATAAACAGATATATTGTTCTTGATATCGAAATTTATTAGAAAATTTACATCGATAATATTGCTATCTGCTGTGATCGGCAACATTATCGAAAAAGAAGTTTATTTAACCAAATTAGAGAAAAATGAAAGAAATATAAAAGTTTTAAAATTAAATAAATATTAATATATTTAAAACGCCTTTTTCGAAATATTCATTGTTGATTTGACTGTGTTATGTGGGGTAAGCAATACTACAAGAATTGATAAGATATTCTCACAGATTATTTTGTAGATTAAAAGGAAGTACAAAAACATTGGAAAAAAAGAAAAAGAAGAAAGAAATGTTATAGAAAATACGCCTTAATAAATTACGGTGGATTTTAATGTACACACACACCTAGAAGGGTCAAAACATCGATTTTAAATACACTTTTTAAAATTAACATAAAGAAAGTGTGGTGAAAATTTTAAACCAGCGTTTTCAAACGTTTATGTGTCGAAACAAAATTTTTTTTACTGACTTTTATAAGTCGGAAACTACTGAATCGTCTTATCTAAACTTATTTGTGGTCATTCTATACGCAACAAATTTAAAATTGCCAAGTTTTAATCACAAAAACTTTGCATTATGAACTGTTTAGTATGTTATAGTTTTCAAGAAAAAAAACAGAGTAACTTTTTCTAATCCTCCTAGGTGAATGTGTGGTGTATAGCCACCTAAAATTTACGATATTTGAAAATGTATTGGCATTTCAAAAGAAAATATTCCCAATTATAGTTTTCCATTGCCCTGATAAAAAAATTATGTTTTTAAGAGATTTCTAAAATTTGAAGAGTTTCCGTAATGAACGACATCTGTGTTTAACAAAAGAAATGTAAATTTTGTAGAAAAAGAAATTCTCTAAATTTGCTAGTTTGCTTTTGTTGTTTTTGTCGGATTTAAAATGTTTAAAAATCTACCTTAGATTTGAAGGATTAGAAAAGAGTGATATGAAAGAAAGAATTTATAGCGAGGTTTGAAAGTTATACGTATTTGAAGAAAAACTGATTGTCAGAGTTTGAAATATGAGAATGAAATTAGAACTAATAATATAAACACATAAGCGTAAGGATAGTAAAATTATGTCGTATATTCTAAGAGACAACCATATACACTAAACAATCATTGGAAGGAACAGGCATATTGGGGGTAATGAATTAATTTAATTGATGTGTTTATGTTTGTTTACAGGTGAAAAAATGCGTTCTGATAGATACAGCAGTCTGATTAAGACAGATATGCTGAGCGGTAACTACTTATAATTTTTACATTAAACCGTTCACTTTCCATCACTATTTATAAAAAAAAAGAGTGAGAAAAGTGAGTAATAATTTACTTAGGCGGTTCCTCGTTTGTTCTCTTTTGAAAGGTTGTCTTTATATTACAAAGTAAAATTTTAAAATATAGGAATAGGAGGAGTGTGATCGCCACACGTTGGAAATCCTGGAGGAATCGGAGGAAGATCTGCGTTTGTACCAACTTGCAGGATTAGATTCATTCCGATCACGATATGGAACAAGAAATGACAGTGGAATAGCCAGAAGCCTGAAATGTAATTAAAAAAAAAAAAAAGTAAATATATTATTAAATGCGGTGAATCCATTAATATCTGTCACAGCTCCGATCATGGGTGACAGAGTTGTTATACAAAAAGAAATCTTACCGGGATTATCAGCTCGAAATCTTAAGACTACATAACCATTATTTGGCACAGCGATTGTATCTTTCGACGGTGGTAAATTGTACTGTCTGTGCAGCAGTCCGCGACGGTCCAAGTCAAGTGCATGCTTTAAGTTGATCTTCTTAACATTAGAGTCTGGCGATCGGCCAATACCGACGACGCTGAACGCGTATCCGTGCAGATGGAACGGATGGCTGAGATTTGGTTGTTGAACTGGAAAGTGAATCGTTTTGTTTGATGCCCGTCTTCCTGCTTGCTACACTGCTCAAATTACATACCTTCGTCGACCAAGACGACTTCAACGATCGCGTTCAGCGGAATATCGATTTTGTGAGTGCACATGCAGTTGGGGCCGCAATCAGCTGGACGATTGTCGCCGTTGCAGAACTGCTCCGGATTTATGTCATCGTACTGGGAGGTGAGTGGGGCTGGCGCCGACAGGTACGAGATCTCATCGATCAGCGAAATGACGTGATCACCGGTCGGTGCAACTGCAGGAAGAAAGTGAATCAGAATATTCAGCCCACCTGCACCAGATCTCGTCTACTTACCTAAAAATCTGTTGTACGTGTTGGGCTGGAACAATTCTTCAGGCCGGTACAAGTAAAAGCGGAAAGGCAGGAAGATCTTTACGTCTGGCTTCTCTTGCAGAATGCCGCGATCGATGTCTAAAGCGTTTTTCAGTTGGCTAACGCAAATGGCATCGTCACGTTGTCTGTTGCATTGCGCGTCTAATGGATTCATTACCTGGTTTTTGTTTTTTTACAGTGGTTTTGCATAGCGGGTTGGTTTGGAAGCATTTACATTGTTTTTATATATTTTTTGTTGTATTTTGTAGTTTTGTACAGATATCAAGCGGAAGAGAAAAGAAGAAAGAAGTCACATTAATGAGCGGATATTTACACAGTCCGGAAAATTGCTAGGATCTCTTTCAGCACACGTTTTTCTGATCTTTTGCCATCGTACCGTAGATTATGTATACATATACAAGACGTTTTGCTTCTTCGTCGTGTCGTGTCACTCTCGGATGTCGTAATGTCGTAAGATTGGTACCTTGGCATTATTTGTAACCTATAATTACTCTGACATTGGGTAAATGTCGCCAATTGCACTTTACTGATTTGGAAAATAATCGACCGGCACAGGGTCCGAATTGTTGCACAGTGAGTGTGCTATTTATCTAAGAGAGGTTCGTCATTCGGATCGTGAGTCGCTCTGATTGGGATTTACCTGATCTCTAATTGATGAATAGTTACAACAGATATTTTCAGGTATACAAAAGAAATATTCACATTACGTGGATTAGTTAGTTCTCAAAGCCGATTTGTTCAAAATTTCCGGCCTTTTTTTTTGTTACTTAGAGAGTTTTAAAAGTTGGTCTTTATTTAATAAAAACAGCGGAAGCTGTGAATAAATCACTCAGCAAGGCCATCATTAGATAAGGTTACAGGATTAACGATTTTTTTTTTATAAACAATCGTTATCGTTATTCTTTAAAAAGCAAATTTGTATTTTAAAATCATGTCACAGTTTTTTCTATTTAAGAATAATAAAAAATAGGCGACTCAGAATTTCTACAAATTTCCAAGTCTTCATCAATTCAAAATTTTCGATCTAACGACTATGAAAAATCATTCTTTGAATAGCCTTTTATAAAATATTAAAGTAAAAAGAAGAATGAAGATTGTTTCGATGTAAAATATGAATGAACTCATTGGAAATGCTTCGAGATTCTTGCTTTTGCAGTAATAGAAGATATTTTCTTTAGCACTTCCAAAATTCTTCATAAGCTAACTGATAAAAAGGGGTAAAAAGTGATCGCTATAAAAAAGGATAACTTTGGTTTTATTCTTAAAATTTTTATATGAAAACACGATGTCTTGTAATTAAATTATATTTCTATCTAATACTGATACACATGTGGTATCAATATTGTAATTTCGATATCATAATATCTTCACAACCGGGACACATAAACCTATTAGTTTATCGAAGTAGTTTATCTATTGAAATTTGGAGTATACGCAAGTAGACAAAAGAAAATTGAAATGAGAAATGCACTATTTGGCAGGAGTTTAACATTATCTTTTTAAAAACGTAATTTCCTTGCATCTTCGGACTCCATTTTACTCGGTAAAATTCTCAAAATTAGCAACAGTTGATCAGTCGCACCTGTTTTGTAGAGCAAATTTACCAGCAGAGGTGCTGTATGCAGGTAAAATTATGTATACTATGTTAATAACACCGAAATTTTGGAAATCTTAATATTACGCACATATTAGATTGTTAACCAAGTCTATTGCAGGTATCAGGTGACAGATATGTGGTATAAACGGAATATTTGGGATATTGTAATATTGATACTGCATGTGTGTCAAAGGTATAACGTATAGATGTGCTTTATTATGTTAAAAAGCAATGAAACGGATTATTTATATTCGGTGGAAACATTTCTGTGAAGTGTTAAATTAAAAACTTCAGAAATTTGGAAATTTAATTAACTGAAGAAAATTGCACTGCACTTTTACTGCTTTCACTTTTAACGTTCCTATTTAAGTTTTTAGGGACGTTAGCAATGAAAATAAAACAATGAAGCAATACAGCATTTGTTTGCTTGTTTTAATTTCCTTTCGATTTCATTATATAGATAAAAACCCAATTTTACAATTAGGTACATTTTATGGAATATGCCCAGCCGACGACGCCAAACTATAGCGATTAAAAACTTAAATCGAGTTTCGGAATTCCCTCAAAGGAATTAAACTGTTTTAAAAAACGATAAGCTAATACAAATTGCCAGTTCGAAACAAATTGCTACTGGTCAATTCCCTCGCTAATTTTGCTTAAGAGTTATAAAAAATGAATTATCGCTATTTGCGGAGAAATTAGCTCACAGCAATCACTTTTCCTCGACATCTTAGCAAGTGTATACCGCTTAAACGAAAGAAGTTTTTAAGTAAAACCTGATATTTTAACTCAAGCTAAACTGGATCAAATGCCTTTATTGGAAAATTACGAACAGGAGCGGTATATTTTCGCTTGTCACTTCCACTTTCGGACTCAATTTCTTCGTAATTTTATTGTTTACCTATTAAAGCATGTTGTCGCGTTTTTTCTCTGTCTTGTAACGAATAGAAAGATGATTTCAGATTTTAACCGCTTGTATCTCTTTTTCAGTTCGGTAAGGAATGTTTTGTTTAAGATCAGTAGGTACTGATGGACTAAATGCGTATTATTATTCAGTGTATAATAAGTCACCTTTTTCACTTATTTTTTGTTTGCTTCTTTTGTTTTTCTTTTAAAACTAGTTATAGCACAGTCTATTACTTGTCTGTATTTTGTTGTACAGTTTTCTAAATTATCAAAAATTTGTACAGTAGGAGGCGTTAAGTCTACACGAGGCCGTCCCTTTTTTTATGCCTGAGTCTATCGACTTGCATACCTTTCGAATCATGAATTCTTCATGGTAATCAGTACTGATTTCGGTAGAAGCAGAAAATTGAAAATTGACTTGCCGTATATGGTATTTCATAACAAATTACGTAAGAGAACTTCATTCACTAAAATTAATTGCACTCCAAAAAAAATGCATGTGAAAATGTTTGCGTTCAGGAAAAGCACATTTTTTCAAAGTTTCAGCAGTTATTTAAATAAAAGTCCAAAAAGTCTGTATGTATACTTTCTCGACATTCACGTAATTTTGGGTGCAATTTTCTGTTTTTTTTTCTGTTTTTAATCACGAAGGTGGTAGCTTATGATATTATTACGTTCATATACTTCATGTAAACACCTTAAATAAGTTAAGCAGGACAACTTAAAAAAATTAAATTCAGAGCAACTTAGTAATGGGATCGATCATGAGTTGCATAACGCGGCCTTGATAATTGATGTGTCAACAAGGTGGCAATTACCTTAAATTTCGAATGAAATGAAATATCGTATGATTATACAATTTCCAGATGAAGACAATTTATGATCTAAAAAGATAAAAAAAAACAAAATAGAACAGCCTTCCGAAAAGTATTATATAATTTTATTTTAAAAATGAATTCACCAGATGTTTGGAATCGGCGCGAAAACCTGACTGACATTAACCCAATACTCAATAATGAAGACAATCTATTTGTCTTGATTTCTTTGCTTTTTAAAGTCAGTTAAAAATAATAGCGATCAAAAAATTAAATATCATATAAAACTATTCTAATGATCCATATCATTTAGGTGAGGATGCGGCAAGATGGGGTAGTTGATGTTCGGAGATCAATACGACTTACAACTTACCAGATGGTAGGATATTACCTTTTAGCAAATAATCTTTGATCTATATTTTTTTATCATTTAAAACAAAACAAACACAAAATAGTCATTAATTATAATAGTTGAAATAAATAAAACAAAAAATAAGGCGGGGCTTGTCGCATAGGAGGAAAAATTGTGTAATTAATTTATAAATTAATTTCATTAATTCTAAATAAGCCTAACACAATAGGAAAGGTATTTGACTTCGACGTTATGTCCTCGATTTCTGTACATAACCAATTGGATAATTTACAGCAGAGTTATTAGAAATTTCGAAATTCGCTACTTAAAATGCAGGTCTTAACCCTTTATAGCCCAATATCATAAAACATTAAAATTATGTTAAAAATTGGCAGGTTTAGGGAAATAAAAAATACATATTTCTCAGAAATTAAAAAAATATGTATTATTAATTATTTATTTCACATTTAAGGGAGTGTAACATTACTGTAAAATTGAGTTAAACGTAAACAAAGAAAACTAATTTGGTATGGAAGGTACATATTCATTCACTTATCTATAGGTTTCCAAGAAAATAACACAATTTTACACACTTTTTGTATTTTTTTTGTAAAATTTAAAATTTGCTCGAATTTCAACTTGTCACTTTCAATTACGGGCGAAATTCTAATCGATTAACTGTTAACAGTTTACGCTGTCTATGATGATTTCCGTGGATACTACTTTGTTCAATAATATGTGACAGCAAAGTGGCGCCGATTTGAATGAACTAAATACATTTGGTGCGTATTCTGGCGGGATTTTTGAGGTTTGTTACAGAAATGTCACATGGGGCTATAAAGGGTTAAGTGTTTGAATATAGAATATTTCATTTCAACGTGTTCATCATTCTATTAGAGGGCTATCCTACAAAGGTTTTAATTTAAATAAATCTCAATTATGAAGTTAATTACAATGCACTAATAATTTTTACCCCATCTGACTTTGAATTTAAAAATAAATGCAAACTTGTTAAGTTATAAATCATAACATTAAGCTTTGATATGAAGTAAAACGAAGATACTCTTACTATAGTGTAATTTCTACGAACGCATCCCTTGCGAAACATTGATGAATACTAGAAAATAATATAGTAAGCCATTATCAAAAAAGCAAATGTTTGTTTTTAAAGTCCTACAATATCTAACAATATTTCCTTTTCCGATAAGTAACTTATGTGTGAAGGGAATTATAGGAAATTTGTATAGTATCTTTCATACTTGGATAAAATAAGGATACCCCATCTTACCTTATACCTTACCTTGCTTCAATTTCTGTGAGCATTTACCCCTAAAGAGAAGTGAGCAAAATTTAATATATTATAATTATACATACGCATATATATATATATGTAATAATTTATATTTCACCAAGAGCATTTTAAATTTTTTAGAATTTTTCAGAAAGTATTTTTGCCCAGTGTACATTCTAGTTTTTATTGAAAGTATGTATACTTATAAAAAGTCATATTTCTGCATTTTTTCAGATTTTTTTATAACTTAAGCCATCTTCCCCTTAATAGCTAATTTGAAAGGTAATATCTCGCGACTGTAGTGTTAAAATTAAAAAGTTTCAGAACATTTCCTATTG
The DNA here is from genome assembly GCA_949715965.1 of Dysmachus trigonus. NCBI lineage: Eukaryota > Metazoa > Arthropoda > Insecta > Diptera > Asilidae > Dysmachus > Dysmachus trigonus. The sequence goes on along the minus strand of OX454319.1, from coordinate 48,211,794 downwards.
AATTTTGATAGACGTATCCAACGATATCCCACTCGATGGGGTAGGTCAAAACTTTTTTTGTCTCTTCATTTTTCAATGAATGGAAAATAAAATTTTTTTTCGAATTTTCTTCATTGGTGGCTTTGAGTTATCAACGTGCCTCTTTACTCCAAATTTTATTTTAAAAGGTGCGAAACTGAGAGGGTAATAGGGACATGGCAAAATTATAAGGGTTCTAAGTCGACTACGGAACCCTAACTATGGGATGAACATTTTAAAAAGGCATTGATGTTTTTTTTTTCTCATATAATGCATCGCGCTATGGCATAGATATTTTATGATGCATTGAAAGGAAAGATCAATTTTGTTCGATACATCATTTCATTACTAAATAATCAGCGTAACCGATTAACGAAAATGCAAAAATTATAGCTTTAGCTTTACCAATGAGCCTGGATGCATAACTAGCTGACTACGGAACCGTAAAAACGCAAATGCTGTTTCAGTAGTTTTGAGGCCACTGCTTTATGCGATAACAAAACATTGAAATTCTATCAACACCAGCCCAATTTTTTATGCTACTATTTGACTGACGGAAAGCAGTGATCCTTGTTATCTATGATGTATGTACATAACATATATTGTACTATATGCCTTTCAAATGGACTCAGAAAATGTTTTCCTGCTCCCATATAAAAATACGAGCGAATAACACCAACAAAAAAAAAATTATTTTTTTCAGTACGCATAAAATCATGAATATCCGAGTTCCCAAAGATTTCTTTTACAATTTTGGATTTTTGTTAACACGATCATGTTGAATCCTCAATTTTATTGGAAGCTTAAAACTATTCAAAAATTGCTTAGATTCGCGTACAACTTCGAAGAAGAAACAAAACGTCTTTGACGTAGAAATCACACCGTAAAAATATACATGATCGACAAATCATCGATTCTAACATTTTATATACAAATCATAACTTCCAGGCTTCCAGCAGCTGCGAAGCATTTAAAATGAACATTTGGAGAATCTATACACATAAATTTACAAAAAGCTAATGTAAAAAGAGCGTTCCCAGAAAATTAAGAGAAACAACTGTGTATGATACAAGGCTGCGACTATTTACATTCTCACGCCTGTTTAGCCGGTGCGTTCTGTGTTTTATGCAGCTTACTTAGGCATCGTCGCGTAAGAAAAGATCGCAAGAAAGAAGCTTCAACAACTTACCACACCCTGGGGCAGACCGACGTCGTAAGTAGGTGCTGGCGATGCTGGCTGATATGGACCACGGGCGTATCTAAGAATGGCCAGCTGCTGGGTACGGCGGATACCGCATTCGCCCAGACCTCTTACTTGGATCCAATAAGCGCCGACTTGCTGATCGGCATTGATTACGAAGTCGTAACGCTCGCCTAAAACATACAGTCGTGATCCATTATTAATTCAAAGTGTTCGACATATTTTGCTGAAAGCTTCCCGTGTTTTACAACTCACCTGAGAATGAAATGATCGTGTTCACCTGAACCGGATGCACAGGCTCGCCATCTGTCGCGATCACAGTCATTGTGTGTCCTTCGATCGTTACCTGGGCAGGACAAACGGATGCAAATGCGTTTATCATACGGAAACGATATCTTCGGCCAGGCGTGATCGTAAATATTTCGAGGGGGGTATTCGTCATGAACCCCGTGTTTGGATCTCTGAACTGTCCCTTTCCGTTGACTAGAAGTGACTCGGGATCTTGACCGGTGTTCACTGCTAGACGGCCGGGATACCGTTCTGCAGCATCCTCGTGCAGCCAATCACTGATTAGCATAATGTGAGTGGTCAAATCAAAATCGTATAGATGAGAGTTTGGATCTTTAGATGGTGGCTGTCGCACAATTATGCTGCCGTAGAGACCGTCCAATTTCTGAAGACCTGTATGTGCGTGCCAAAAGTGTGTACCAGCATTTCCTGACCACTGATATCTGAGAGAGGAAGAAATTATTGATTTATTCGTAACTAGTCAGATCATTCAATCTAATCAAGTATATCACCTAAAGGTATTTCCTTGTTGAATTGGACATTGCGTGACGAATGGTACTCCATCATAGTATTGGGAACCTCTTTGCCAAATACCGTGCCAATGAATTGTTACTTCCATACCTTCCATGTGATTTTCAACATCGATTACGACTTTGTCATTTTCACAAACTTGGATACTTGGACCCGGAATCATTCGGTTCGCTGTGAGGATACCTCTTTCAACACCATCGGCAAGGACACATTGACAATGACTCCAGACTGTGTTTGTTGCATTTGGTGTGCAAACTTGGCATGCTCTGGAAATAAATAATAATACAAGATTATTGCTTTTAACTTATTTTATAAACAGCAAGCAAGTTGCAACCTAATCTAGTGCGTATATTTTAAATCGAAACAAAAAAGTGAAATCCGGTGAATGAAGAGGGTGAATGAAAGAATATCCATGAAAATGAGTATTTAGGGGTTTCACAGTAATTTGGCTCTCGCGCAAAACATCGAACAAATTTCACCTATCTGTTATGGCACTCATTGTGCTAAATGAGCTGTGGAGAAACATTTTATCTGCAAGAACTATAGAGTGTAGGAAAGGTTCGAGATCAAATGTGAAAAAATGTTGTAGGGAATATTTCATTTCTTTTTTATGCATAAATAGTCGGGGTGCCAGAGGTTTTCATTTCGTTGTTGGACGGAATTTGATGAAAAATGGCAGAAAGGGAAGGTCATTGCCCGTACAGTGACCCATTAAAAAAGTTAGAATGAGCGAGGTCGGGAAGGTACTTTGTTATTGCAAAATAACTTTGATAACCCGTTATTTTTCAGTTTTCTTGGAATAACTCGAAAACGAAACGTTTCAGCGAAAAATATTGAATACAAAAGTTGTTCAGCTGATGATTTTACGTAGGAATACGGTTTTTTGATTAATTAAAAAATTGTTTTTCCGACCGAAAACCAGCAGAAAAGTAACAAAAATGCAAAAACAATAAGCATTAAAAAATAAAGGAAAAAAACGATTTCCATCGTTGATATTTGGGTTATTGATAGGTATTGGTATTGTTAACCAAATGCACCCGGTCCGGTTTTTCAAAAACAATATGGCGACCTATTGCAACATTGTTAAGTTAAAACTTTGGAACGCTGTAAATTCTGCATGAACAAACGGATCTTGATGAAACAAATTGGAATCGGTAGGTATTAACGGCATCTTTGAGTGTGCCAAATTTCAAAATTTTTCAACAATTACTTTTTTTGTTATTAACCAATGTGTATTCGTAATTTCGTCAATTTACAACATTAAGCTTTGCAACAAAATGCATCAAATCATCAAAACTCGCTATTTTCGCGTTTTTAGTCACCACTGTAGGATGTTAAGAGTAATCAAATGCATTTTGTTATTGTTGTAATGTTGTAAATTGACGAAATTACGAAGCACAGCAAATGGTTTTTGGTTAATAACAAAAAAAGTAATTGTTGAAAAATTCTGAAATTTGGCACACTCAAAGATGCCGTTAATACCTACCGATTCCAAATTGTTTCATCAAGATCCGTTTGTTCATGCAGATTTTACAGCGTTCCAAAGTTTTAACTTAACAATGTTGCAATAGGTCGCCATATTGTTTTTGAAAAACCGGACCGGGTGCATTTGGTTAACAATACCAATACCTATCAATAACCCAAATATCAACGATGGAAATCGTTTTTTTCCTTTATTTTTTAATGCTTATTGTTTTTGCATTTTTGTTACTTTTCTGCTGGTTTTCGGTCGGAAAAACAATTTTTTAATTAATCAAAAAACCGTATTCCTACGTAAAATCATCAGCTGAACAAAGTTATTTTGCAATAACAAAGTACCTTCCCGACCTCGCTCATTCTAACTTTTTTAATGGGTCACTGTACGGGCAATGACCTTCCCTTTCTGCCATTTTTCATCAAATTCCGTCCAACAACGAAATAACCCATTTTTTGAACCTCTGGCACCCCGACTAAAAGTAGAAGTGCTCTTGAAATTTTTATTAGACTATAAGAGGTATCACGTAGGCTGACAAATTTCAGTCATCATATTGGATTCGTAATTTTTATATTGCGATGAAAAATCTAAATCAGAGACCTTGGAAATCCAATTTTCATAGAAATCCATTATAGAAATTTTTTATTTGCTAGATTAAACTTGCCACTGTATAATATTTCGATTTATTCCCCAGTTATAATCATGCTTTTTATAGCCAATTTTTATTTAATTGAATCTATTCGTATATTTTATAATAGAACACCACAGAAATTTCATAGACAATCAATAAAACTTGTTCAATTATCTCGATATTGGTATGATCAATAATTTTGAAATTTATGATTATTAATGTATGTGGGGCATTCTTTGTCAAATTAGCCACCCTCCTGCCCATATTTCTTGTAGGAGAAAAAATGTTTTGAGCACACTTAAAAAATTCGTCATGAAGTATAGTTTTTGATGCCGTCCGGTGTTTTATGAAAAAACAATGCTCTAACCTCAAAATAACTATCTAAAGAGAGGCGTGTCACTAAATAATGCCATTTTTTTACCAAAAATGGTCGAAAAAATAAAAATTTTCAGATAATTTTGACCAAATTACTATTTAGGCTTTTGGGAAGTGCTGGACAAGAAACCGATTTCAGTTTTCAAATTCAAGATGGCGGACCCAAGATGGCGGGCAGTATTTGCTTTTGTTCTTGACCGATTTTTACAAAATTCTTTATATGGGGGTTTTTGGGGTCGCTGATAACGATTCCGAAGTCCGATTTCAAATTACCATTTTAACACCACAAATCCCTTACGCATGGGTAAAACAAAAATTCAAAAATGTAGGAGTTATTTACTTCGATAAAGAATATCATGAAAAAGTAAGGAAAAGCCTGAACAAAAGATTTGCAAACTGCGATAGAGTTCCTGAAATTTAAAAAAATCACGGATTTATAATAAAAAATGATAAAGTTATGATCAAAACATTTTCAAATGATGAAAAATATACTTTGTGGTCAACGAGTTTGGAAGAATAAAGTAAGAACATCTTTATACAAATAAGATGTTACTTAGACAAAGGTTTGATGACAAAGACAGACAGACGTACAAAATATAGACGACAAACTCGTGCCGGGTTGATAGCTAGTCCCGCATCGAGCGCCTCCCCAGGAGGTGGATAGGGGAACGCTTCCATTAGGAAGATACCGAGTAATAAAATAATCGGGGTGAACCAAAACTAGCGCGAAGAACATCGAATTCATAATGAAAGAACAGAAAAACTGTTATATAACTAATGTTTTACAAATATGTTTTGTTTTAATTTTTTTTTCGGCACATTGGATCCGCCATCTTGAATTTTGAAAATCTGAACTCGATTTCGGGATCAGCAATACAAAAAACCCCCTTCTACCAAACTTCAGAGAATCAAGTAGTTTTTGCAGTCCCCATTCACCATATTGGATCCACCATCTTGAAATACTGGATGCGTGATCTAGAATTTGAAATCTGACCTCAGATTAGTGTTTAGCCATCCCAAAAACTCCTTAATACCGAATTTCGTATAAATCCAACCATAATAAAAAAAAAAAAATATGTCCGCCATCTTGGATCGCCCATTTTGAATTTGAAATTTGACTTCGGAATCGTTATCAGCGACCCCAAAAACTTCGGATTCTTGTCCAGCAACCCCCAAAATCCCCAAAATAAATAATAAATTATTTGAAAATTTTTATTTTTTTCGACCATTTTTGTTGAAAAATGGCATTTTTTGGTGACACGCCTTTCTTTAGATAGTTATTTTGAGGTTAGAACATTGTTTTTTCATAAAACACCAGACGACATCAAAAACTATACTTCATGGCAAATTTTTTCATGTACTCAAAACATATTTTCTCCCACAAGAAAAGTGGGCAGGGGGGGTGGCTGATTTGACAAAGAACGGACTTTAAAACTTTGTGATATCTCCATAACAAAGCACTCGAATCTTATATTGAAATTATAAAATTCAAGATGGCGATGGTGGGCCAACATCTTTAAACTCTTCATAAAACAGCGTGCAACCCCTCTAGGTAGTGTAGTGCAGTTTAGTGCCTTATGGAGACACCACAAAATGTGAAAATCTCGTCTGTCATATTTGGTCCGCCATTTTTCGAAAATTTCGAGATGGGATTCGAAATCAGTGACCCCGATAACCCTTTTGAGCGCTGTTTTATGGAGAAATCACAAAGTATAAAAATGTTTTTATTTTCAAGATTTTGGTAAAAGTTTTGAAATCAGTGGCCCCCAAAACCACTTTGTATACTGTTTCCAGGAGATCCCATAAAGATTAAAAATTTTCGTCTGCCATATTGAATTCCAAAATTTTGATACAAGATTCGAAATCAGCGTCCGCTATTGTTTCTTTGTCGAAACAGTGTTCTTTCGCTAATTTGCGAATTTTTGACACTATTAGCTTTTTGAATTTTTTCTACAGTGCGCAAGTTTGCAAGTTTATGCACTTGCAGAAAACCAAAGGATCCCTGTAATATGGAAATTTTAATTTAAAGTGGTATGTTGTGGTAAAGTTTTTTTTCTAACATGTCGCGATAATTTATGAATCAATTTGAAATTATTGTTGTTTTAGTTTTATTAAATATATCATAAATTGGTAGTAAACATTTTATCGTTATGTTTTTTTTTAAAGCGAACTAGTAAGGTTGAAATTATTGTATGAAAGAATTAAAGTATTCTCGTATAGTGTTGATTGTCCAAATTGTAACCTCTAAGTTCATTGAAAATAATTCTAAATTAAAATTATTTCAAGTGGACCATTCTATAAGGAGACTTTTAACCAGTTTTTTAGTAATTTGTTAGACTCTTACTATTCAAATATGGATTGATATACCATATTTGGATTATTTGGAGAAATTTAATTCTTGGAATTTTGTCCAGCTTGTTTGGAAAAATTGCACACATTGTACGCCGCCGCTTGTATACAAATTACGAGTAATTACAAAAAAAAAAAAGGTAGAGTATGCTTAATATAGGAAATGTGTTAGAAGCAAGTTGATCATTATTCTCAAACCGCACGAAAACATGATGAATGAGTGTCGATTTTAGCAATGAAAAGGTCAACAAAACTACGCCTCGCCTTGGGCAGCAACAGCCCTCATCAAACTAAGCCGTAACCTGTGTTTCCTCAAATAACTCCTCAATCGAAATAGTAAAACCTCCGCCCAATTCATGCCGCCCAAGAGCAAATTGAATGTAAAGCGAATTTTTAAAATGATTAAGTGTCGTCCTTGGGTGGGACGCACGGCTGAACGTGTTACACAAAGCCGAGCCACCTGTTTAAGGTCTCATTTTTGTCAGTGTTAATTACCGGAAAATCCCCTCAAGAGAAGCTCATTACTGTTCACAACATCACACCAAGAGCACCTTAATCTCCAAAAGAAATCGCAGCAATTAAATTACGAAACCCGATCCAGAGCCAGAAGTTGTATCTATTTTTTTGTTATTCTCACTTTTTTATGCGCGTTGCGAGCCGCGAACCTTGCACAAGATCTAGTGCATTTTAGAGTTCGACATTGACCGCATCAGGCTTAAGGCGCTCAAAAAAACTATCTGAAAAATACTTCACAATTTATGCTGTGCGGCAAGAAGCGCACGAAGAGCGAAATCGCAAAAAGAGGAGTAATTTTTACGAAACTAGTAACTGGCTTTTGAGATATTGTAGAACCCTGGTTTTGAACTGGACGGGGGCGGATCATTTTCCTTTCAATTAGCGAAGAAAGGGGCTGAGTTTGCAAGGCGGACCTCATATTTTGCAACCATCGTGCCTCCCAAGTCTGCAAAATCGCCAAGCATTATGTCGGTGAAAAAAACCTTGTTAACCATCATAGGCCAACCTGGGCGGATAGGTTCGAATTGGTTTTTGGGCAGTATGATGCTGATTGTTAATTATCTGTAGCTGCCACAATAGGGAAAAATGTAAATCACAAATCGTTTGGCAGTGGGAAGGCAGGCCTGACCGCTGGCATTGTTTGTCAAATGTAATTAGGTCCACTTTCTCACGAACGCAGCCTTAAATTCTCAGTTTATGTTTGGCCGCGAGAAACGTAATTGCTCTCGATTTCTTCATGCGTATACCTTTTTCTAGGCTACCTCAGATTGAGCTGTACTTTTTTCTTTTGCCATTTGACAGCAAATTAGCTATAGTTTTGCATAAGGCCCTGTTGACCCAGAACTTTTTTATGTGATCTTCAATATAACGCCAGAAGAAGTGCCATTAATCATAATTATGTTTGTTGTGCTAGCCGAGAGTGTGGTTTTTTTTTCTACAAGCAACATTTTTATTAAAAAAGAGAAAATAGTGAGAAGGCGAATGAGCAAAAACTTAAGACCCGCATTATTGCGAAACTAAATACATTGTTTTTGTTTACTTTTCGATCACGCACTTCAGCAATCCAAACGATTCGTAAATGGATCGAAGAAGAATTATTTTAAGTGAACATGTACGATAGTTCCTCAACGATATCAAAAACGAATTAACAACTATCGGACTATCTGAACTTTCGCTAGCGATTCTTTGTTAGATCGTGAAACTCTTGGAGAAAACGATACTACCAACTTGACTATTTTCGTTTCACGCACTCTGCAAGCGATAGAAAATGGAGCCACCGATTTATAATGTCACTCTAATTAGCTTGGTTTCCTTGGACTCCGCAATTTCCAAACCATTCATATCCCATTCCGGCATCCCACAGGGCAGTCAACTCGGCCCACTAATTTTCATACTGTCCATACTGTCTGTGAAGGTTATTAATCATATAGCAATATATGTAGACTGAATGAGTGTTGTAGATTTTTAAAGAAAACATTTCCTAATCCGTCAAAGCGAATATTCGTAAAATCGTTGAAACATTTAATAAAAATTTGTTTTGTCTACAGCTTCTATAATGAGAACAAAGTTAATGAATAGCATCAAAATCTAATTTTTCGAATTCGAAGTTTTGGAGTTTTACGATTGGAAATTTTAGTCTAATTTATTATTAACTTTCAAATGCTCTTTTATGTGTCCGATTAAGTTTATATCATTTATCCAATGAAGAAAAAAAAATTTATAATACGTTCGTGCTTGATTTCGACTTTGCGAGTTTGCTTCTCACACCTTGTTATATAAAGTAGAAAAAATAAATTTTAATTTGTGAACATAAGTTTCAATTAAAACCAAAATATGTTTCAAAGTAATAAGTGTCAAATTAGGAAACCTATTTTAAAAATTCTCCGAATCCCAGAGCTTGTTTTCGAAGCTTCCAAGTACTAAACATCCATAATGTATGTAAGGGTACTTTCACAAAAATAGAAAAAGGAAAATTAGATAGCCATTACAGAAAGTGAAAAATGTGTTTTCCTCCTTGTACCATGAAAGTTCATTTAAATTAATCTATGTTTTGTACGAACTTATGGTATAATTTTCAGTTTAGAAAATATCTACTAACGAAAAAAAATGGCATGTGCCATTTCATGGGAACAGAAGGAACGAAACCAAAATGATTTTCATAGAAATTTGTTTGTTCTACATAAGTCCAGTGACTCAGACCACTCAAACAGTGAAGCACAGAGACTTCTAAAGCTAAAGCTAAGGCTGAGCTACCTAGGATTGGAAATACCAGACGGTGCAAGCAGTGCCGGTTTTAGCACTACCAGCGCCCTGGGCGAGATTTCTACGGCGCCCCCTATCTGCTATTGAAACAGTAGGTAATGGGTCAGTTACCTACTTGAAACGCATTCGAAAAAAAGGCAAGGGATATAATGAAATAACCATTTATTCAAAAAACTAATAAAATTTCTTTTCCTTTCTATCGGCAAACTCTTTTATTAAGACATCAAGGTCTATGTTTTCCGCAATTTCATTTTCGATTGACAAAATTGCTAAGTTTGTCAATCTAGATCGAGATATTGTGGATCGCAGATAGGTTTTTATCAGCTAAAGCTTAGAAAAACTCCTTTCCCCACTAGCCACAGTTACAAGTATAGTGATCAATATTCGCAATGCTATCCATTCATGTGGATACATACAGCTCTTGTAAGTTGCGATCTCTGATAAAATTTAAAATAAAGACAGGATTAACCACATTCTGTTCAGGCAAAAAAGATTTTAGACTTATGAGTTCATCGCACAACATACAACCATCTATACCTGATTTAGAGTCTACAGTTAATTTCAATTGGAGATCACTACAGAATTTGAGAAGGTCTATTTTTCCGGAATCTTTTTTATATTGTACAAAAAAGACCAAGATTCCCAGTATTCATTTAACTGTTCAAATCTTTCATTGAGTGAATTTATGGTAGTGTCCAAAAGACAATTGAAAAATTCAACTTCAAATTTCTTTACTGGAGAAGTTATAGGCTCATCGCGAGTAGTTTCACCAGCTTGGCGTTTAACACGTCGAATTCTTGTCATCGTTCTAAACATAGGTTCAATTCCAACTCCTTCGCAGTTAACCCATTAATGGGCGATTTCGTTCCAAATTCGTATACAGGGGGTTTTTTTTTGGTTTTTTTTTTTTCAAAAACCAAAGCAAAAAAAAATATTTCAAAACCATGGTTTGAGGAAGTTTAGACATTCGGACGGCGATTTCTGGTGGTTATATAATCATTTAATATCAGCAACTTCAAGATAATCGACTTTAAAAAGAAAAATTACCAAAAAAATTAGCACTTTTTTTTAAAAAACACAAAAAAAAATAGAGTTTTTGAAGCTTTTAGGCAAAACAAATGCCGGATTCTGAAAGAACATCCCCAAAAACCTCCTGTATACGAATTTGGAAGAAAATCGCCCAAATTTGCTATTCGAATCGTGCAATTGAACTTGCGTGCACAAAACCTCGTTTTCCTCATTAATGGGTTAAAATGGCGCTTTTGAAGCCTGTTTTTCTATATTCTTCCAAGAAAGCGCAGCATTTTTTCAACATTTCTGTGCATTTACCGAGATCCATGTCTAGAGATTTACTAATGACATTTATTTGAAAAAGTATATCATACCAAACAACCAATGAAACCTAACACTGCATTCCATTCTAGTGTTGCCGTCATAACGATTTTGAACTAGAATTAGTGAATTTACTAATAAGTAGGACTCGCTCAATGAACAAGCGGATATAAAGGGGGGCCTGCGGCGCCCCTTCAAATCTGGCGTCCTGGGCGGGCGCCCAACCGCGCCCTACCCTAAAGTAAGTAAAGTAAAGTAAGTAAGCAAGTAAAGATAAAGTAAAGTAAGTAAGCAAGTAAAGATAATTGACAAAGTCTGATATTAGAAATCAATAAATTAAATCACATAGTAATTTACAATCAGAAATTTTAGAGGCGTTTCTATGCAAATTTAACGTGACTCGTTCGGGTGTAACTCATTGATTTCCGCACAATAGTTGAAACAACATAATTACGCCTTGGGACAAGGTAGCCAGTAGATACGAAAAGATAAAAGAAAATAATGCTCGAAGCAAAACTAAACAGATCGTGATTTTTTCAAGGTAGAAAATTTCGTCGGCATTTAACAGCTTGTGGCCTCAAAATTTCACTGGCATCAGGGAGGATTTCTTTGGCAGTCAAGTTGAAGAATGTTTTGGGTGTCTAAATCTGAAACCAGCCCAGTTTCACTTTTATTAATTGGCATGAACTCAAAGATGAAAGAAGCTTGAAAAAATCTGTTGACCGCGAATTGATTGATTAGCAAAGTTATTTGGGAATAAACTGCACAAAGTCAGGTTTTCACCATGAGCTTTGCTCCGCGCCAAAACCTCTATGAGCAGAGCAAGTGCTTTACCAATTTTATTTGTTTTTAAAGGTCGTAGCAGGATAAGCATAAGTACTTTGTCTTTAAAATAACTATAGAAATATTTATCCATTTTAAGTGTAAGAATTATGTAAAAATATCTTTGACCATTTCATGTTTATATAGTGCAAACAAATTGAGTTTTTTAGAGAAATCAAATAACGACTCTCGGCACCTTTAAGCTTGAAGTATCCCATTTTAAACGCTGCCGTTCGAAAATTATAAATCTTTCAAAGGTTTATAAGCTATATTTTGAAATGTAATGTAATATTATAAAAGCTCACAACATGGCTAAAACTAAAGTTCAAAATTTAAGGTAATGAAGGTATTACCTTAAATTATAAATTAAAAATAACAATGCATCTCGGTGTGTTTGGAAGATGACAAAAATATCTAGACCGTTAATATTGTTATAATTATTATTACATATTATTTTTGGATTATGGAAGTTATGATCAGGAAAGATGATTTTTATGTAATTGTTTTTATAAGCATAAAATAGCGAACTAAACGGCTAATGTAGGTGACACCGGGCATTGTTTTATTTACGTTGTTACTATGCCTTGTTGAATTATGATTTCGGTTTCATGTGTCTAGATGCCCAATTCTCTTTGCTGGGTTGACCTTGGATGAGAGGAATAATACCCAGTGTCACCTGCAGGTGACAACCCCTTTAAAAAGTAGGTTTTATATTATATAAACATAATCTGAATACATTTTCTTTTATATTTAAACTTGTTTACATATAGGAATTAACGAGTTACGAGACTATTAGTCTACGTCTAAATATATGAGTTGTCTTAAGGATTTCACTTTTTCTGTTGTCCAGGAAAAAAATTGTATAATCCATATTTCAACCAATTTTAAGTAAGATACAGTTTTGAAATTTTTCATACGTGTGCAAGTTAGTTGATAATGCGACATGGGTTATGATGTCATTATAAAATTAATACGTATATGTCGGACGCCCCGGAGTATTTTTTTTCTTCAAAACCTCCACTGATATGGGTATCAAAGGAAAGGACTTGGCGAATGACGAGTAAAATATAATAAGCAATGTGATGTCGTTACAAATTCAGCGCCCTAGGCATACATATGTATAATATAAAAATATTTTACCACCAAAACTAAAAATATTTTAATGAAATAAATAATATAAAAAATCTTTAAAACAACATTTTCGTACTAATTTAAGAAATGTATCAGATATAAGATACAAATAAGTATTAATTGATACTTAAAATTTGCAACTTTTCGCGCCTAACAGTTTTAGTTTTAGTAGTTTATCTAAATTGTTTAAAATTACAAACCGAAAAGGATTATTTTACTCTTTTAGTTCATTGGTTTTTAAAATTTATTTTAATATTTATTTATTAAATATTTGTATGTATATGATATATATGTTTTTTTTTAATATAAGGAATGAAGTTTTACTTACGCCCCCAGAACGGTGTAATACTCCAAGGTGAAATGGTAGTAGCATATCCTTGGTGGTTCACCTTCTCTACAAGCTCTGGCACATTCGTCGGGCGCAGATAGACTAGGATTTCGTCGGAGCTCGGCGGTAGCGCTAGTTGAGAAGTCTAGATGGCGGAACGGAGACTTTGGGTTGGGATTGACGACAGTCCCAAGGCTGCTAGACAGTCGAGCCCCGAGGCTAGCTCGTGCTCCAGAACTGGAAGAGCCACTGCCAAGGCTGTTCCCACTGAGGGGTGCAGGACGGGGTATGCTCCCACTAAGTGATGGGTGTGTTTGGACCAGCCCGTGGGTGGCTGAGAAGAATGACGAGTCCATTAATGGTGGATCTGATGATGTAACCGCCACATGTGCCTGCCACCAGGATGCCGCTGTTGACTGGTCTAATTTGTCCGAATCTGCAAAGATCAAGAATGGCGAGGTTGAAATGATTTATTTGAACAGGTTTCCATAATTTCATTGTTCTAGATACAGCTGGTACTAGGTATGCCAAAAACAGCCTGTTGCACAACAACTGCTCTTGGGCGCATGGACAGATAACGCCCATTTATTGTAATTTATTCAAATCAATTTATTTATTTCCGGAATTTTATTGTCTTCCAATTGCATTTGAATGGCGCAATATTGCGAGATGTTTACTTCGTGATGGAATTGTTTAGTTTAGGCGTGGTCGGTCAGTGCGCATTATTTGACCCAAATTGGTTATAATATAAAATAAACGACTTTGCAGTTCATTCTTGCTTGATTAGGCAATTGTCGAAATTTTCCAATGATCTTTAATGCGGAACTATTCAAAATAACAACAATATGATTGCATTTCAGGTAAGTCTGGCTTGGGCCGAAAGATTTATTTTATAATAACCCCAATTACAGAAGTTTTGCAAGATAAATTTTCCTCCCAATTTTGCAATTTGGCATTATTACGTGCTAATGTGATCTACATTTGCGTTAATATAATTGATGGACATGAGAATTGTAAGGCAATCAATTACTTGAAACGCAAGACTGATTTGATTGCATTAAGCTTAGGAGGGTAATAATCTGTTTGCCCTTTGTGTAGGTTGATACGTATATGTATGAATAAAATGTGTCTATGTTTAAGTTTTACCCTCAATCGGCTGAACTAATTTAAATAATTGAAGTGCTGTAATATTCATCATAATCGCATAAATGTAATCACAGATGGAAAATTGAAAGAAAAAAGTCAGTAATCAAATAATACGAAATCAAGTTACCGCGATACTGTCACATTTATACATGTTGATTTATTGTAAAATATTGTTTATCATATTACATAATATAAATTATTCCGCGCTACAGACACCTATTCTTCGTATCTTTGCATTTATTAGATTTCATTGTCCAAATTTCTACTGGATATAAGAGGAAATCTATATTAATTTTCTGTTTAATTTGGATTTTTATATATTTTGTTGTACAGGGTGGGCCATCTAACGTTTGGAATTGGGACTATAGGCTAATTTGAGGTTGGAAGGTTTGATGACATTTCCGATGTGACAGGAAGTTAGCTTTATGTTTGACATTTATGAAATGGGTCGGTTTTCGCTTGAACAAAGTAGGGAAATATTAAAACTTATTTCCAAAGTGGTGACTCTTCTACTCAAACTGTAAGAAATTTACGGAAAAAATTTGACAAAAAGGATGTGCCAAAAACGAAGTTTGTGGATCAATTTGTGAAGCGAGTTCGTGAAATTGGATCGTTGTTGGATAAAACAACCCGTGTATGTACTCGTCCAGTGCGCTCAACCGAAAACATCGCTGCTTTTTCTCAGGTCTGCGTGAACAACCATCAACATCAACTCGTCATCGTTCTCAAGGATTGAACATTTCACGCACTTCTTTGAGAAGAATTTTGCATAAAAATCTCGGTATGAATGCGTACAAAGTTCAATTAGTGCAAGAGCTGAAGCCGCATGACCATCCGATGCATTTTCGGTTTGCTCAATGGGCCGAAGACCGCTTGATCGAAGATGGGCATTTTTACCGAAAAATCATCTTTTCAGATGAAGCTCATTTCCACCTCGGAGGATACGTCAATAAACAAAATTGTCGTATCTGGGGCTCAGAAAAACCACACGTCATCGTGGAGAAACCAATTCATCCACAACGAGTGACTGTCTGGTGTGGATTTTGGTCTGGCGGCATTATTGGACCATTTTTCTTCGAAAATGAGCAAGTATACGCCGTTACAGTGAATGGCGATCGCTTCCGCGCCATGCTAAGCGATTTTTTGTTTCCCAAAATTGAATAGTATGACATAGACGATATTTGGTTTCAACAGGACGGCGCAACGGGCCACACAGCCAACGTAACAATCGATCTTTTGCGCACTGTTTTCGGAAATCGAATAATCAGCCGAAATGCTGATGTCAATTGGCCACCTCGAAGCTGCGATTTGACTACGTTAGACTTTTTTTTGTCGGGAGCCGTTAAGGACAAGTGTTACGCTAACCATTCAGAGACGATTGACGACTTGAAACGTGAAATCGAAGTTGCCATTGACGAAATAGAGGCCCAAACAATCGAAAATGTACTGAAAAATTGGACTGATCGAATGTGGTATTGTAAGGCTAGCCGTGGCAGTCATTTGAATGATGTTGTCTTCCATTCCTAAATGGAAAGGTTCAGTCTTTCTAATAAACTCATAATTTTGAAAAAATATTCATTTGCTTTTTTTTATAGCCGATTCAAATTCCAAACCTTAAATGGCCCACTCTGTATTAGATACACATGAAAATAAAAAATTTAGTTATGGATTACTTACAATTTGTGAAAGTTATAGATGGCAATGTTGATCTTTTAGTTGTTGATTAGATTTACGAAAAAAAGGACTAATATTAAATTTATTTTTGCTATATGAAATTCACCTATTACGAATTTTCCCAAAAGGTTTTAATTTTGGAGTAGAAAAATAATGCTTGAAAAATCTATAAAAATTATTTACACCCACACAGTAGATCGTATAAAACAGAATCATCCATATTTAATAGGAAAAATCACTTTAAAAAAGCGTGTAAAAAAATTGGGTGGATTGGGGCAAAAAAATCTCACTTAGGGTTCATAATCATGGTGATTTTTCAAAATTGCATCAATATTTTATAGCAAAAATTTTAAGTTTGAATTATTTTCACGTGATGCATTATTTCCGAATAGGTCGAAGTTGTCGAATGTATTGTTGATTTATTCAATAACTCAACGTCGTAAAGTATGTAAGTAGGTGCGCGTAGGTTTGTTAAAAATGGCACATAAGCTTTCAAAGAACGACTAAATAAGGTTAAAAATTGTATGTTGTGTTATCTCATACATGAAAGGTATATAATTCTTATTGATTTGATCTGGCACTGCTAAACTTAAGCTGTTTCAGTCTACTAATTGAAATGTGCAATTTCAGTAAAAACTAAAAATGTGATTGATTTAACAAACATGATGAATTAACAAACACAAAATCACAGTGAAATCTAAACCAAATAATCTATTTATTTCTAAATTGCAGTACTCGTAGAACTTTTTTTTTTCATAACATTGGAGCCTTGATACCGGAGCATTGATTTAAATTGACAAATTTATGATACCGGTTTTGATAAGAATTAAAAGCAGTCATGTAGGTGATCCATTTTCCACAAATAGTACTTACCTGCATTTCTAAAAAATAAGCAGCAGATCTGCGTATAGGCCGCTGTGGAGTAACCCGTTCATCAACGACAACATTTTTGCTTATCTTAAGTGTTCAACTCTGGTAAAAGCATATCTTGAAAACGATGATTCTGGTTTTTACCGATGTTGGCTTGGTTTTAAATAATACTCTATTTAAAAATTGAAGAAGATTAAGGAAGGTGAAATGATCGCAAAATAACTGTAATTACAATTGAACACGGAAACTGGAAATGGACAATGCGCCCAATTTGCATGAATTTACTTTTGTTACTTTTGAAAATGCGCTCATATCTCCTGAATGGATCATTTTAGCTGTAGCTTATTGACCTACTACTGCTTTGCATTCCTTCGTTTCATCATTCATAACTTCTTTGCGATCTTGATGAAAAAATTCAGTTGCGTGACCCAAAATATTTCTCATTTCATATGAATGCGGTCGAAATCGAAATTTTGATGGTCCCAAGACAAATTATTGTCTGCCGAATATGCCGACAATGAAGATGGGCACTTCACATTGTTCTTTACTTTCAGCGCCGAATTTATTTTATTAAACGAAAAAGGCAATGAGGTGTACCACCGTGAACATTTCTCAGACGTTCCCAATTATTATGCAGCGAAGACTTTCATCTATAAAGTGGTTTTTGTCAACGGCTTACTGCCGAAGAGTGCGGTATTTGGGAGTGATTTATTAGCTGAAGGTGAATGCGCCATTTGATGTTAATTTGCGGAAATAAGATGAGATTTACGGGACTAAACACATCAAATTGACGCAATTTGGATTTTGTTGGAAGTCTGTATTAAAGGAATTGGAATGAAAATTTAAATAATGAATTATTATTACATTCCTCCAAAAAAGTGTTATACTCTGGAATTTTTTGTCTGAATATAAATCTAATAGAACATGTGAACATATGTGCCTATTACATAAACTTCTCAACGCCTAAATATTTATAGATGATGTTTAACATTTTAACTGCCAGCTACGATATAATTTGTTAATACGTATAGTTGAGTTTAAGGCTAAATATGATCGCAGCTGCCGAAATGTTAAGTACGTATCCGAGCATAAGATTCTGGTGGGAAATTTTGACTTCGTTAATTTGGTTATCTTCGAACTTCTAAATGCAATACGAATAACAGATATAGTAAACGAGAGAAACAACTGCTACGCATTCAACAAAAAGCTTTATTTAAGCTGGTTTATTGAAAATACCCTCAAAATTAGAGCTTTACGAAAATCAAATTTTAAATTAAACATCCGACGATTCAAATTATGATGTCAAGTCTACCATAATAAAAAATATACAAAAAAAAAAAAAAAATAGATTTCTATCTTTCTTTTAATGATATTTAAACCTCTTGGTTCAATATTTATTTAATAATTTTTTATTTAAACGAATTTTTCGAATGTCTCATAAGCAGCATGCTTGATGTTTTTTGAAATATTGCTATTACTAGCTTTGAATCCATCAAATTATTATATTTGTAATTTTTAAGTGTCTTTAGTTCTAGTTCATGTTGCTGGAAGCTGTAATATTCGGCTCCATGTATCCCCGAAAAGGGTCTCCTCGCGATATGTTGTATAAAAATATATCAAGTATGATATCTCTCAAATTTGACATGTCTCTCCTTCTGACTTCTGCCACTAACAAATCTAAAAATAAATTGCACGCACTCAGAAAACATAAGAGCTTTTATTCAATTCGCAAGCGCTCCTGTCTTAAAAAGATTGATTATGTAAGACTTCTGTAAACTTGTGCAAGAGTACATGGATATACCGTAAAATTGAGTTTTTTATAACCGGATTTACGAGGTAAAGGTATGCAAAAAGAAAAGTATAGAACAGGCGCGGATCCAAGGGGGGGGGGGGGGGGGGGGGGGGATCACGGGGGTCATGACCCCCCCCCCCCCCCAAAAACAGCCCGAATTTAAAAAAATAGAGCTGAAACAATATTTTGCAAACCGAAAAACAAAAAAAAAAACGAACGAACAAAACTAGGTTTTGAAAACTTAAAAACCTGAAACTAACCAAACAACCAAAATTAACTTAATTTTTGCACTCTGAAAAATTGGAATCAAAAAATGACTAAATCAACAAAATTGACTAATTTTCTTAAACAAGACTAACTTTTTTATTATTTTTTCTATATTTGGATTTTAGATCAACAATGGACTGTTGTGTTTTCAATGTTTTGATTGCAAACTGTGAAGTTAGCCACGCTGCCATAAAAGGCGCCAAGTCATTTGAAAACACACGAGGTAACGTTTCAGAAGAAAATTCGAAATAAAAACATTCAGACATTTTTTAGTTATAAGAGTACATTTTTTATATAAAAAAATTATAATTTTATATAAACAATAAATTTATATATGAATGTAATGAATTTTCAAGTAAAACAAATTGGACGGGTTTTTGCATAAGGTTATTCAGGCTTTGTTTTTTATTCACTGAAGAAATTTGGCTTACATTGTTTATTTGGTTATTCTTGTTATTTTTGTTATTTTTGATTTTTTTCTATCCCGTGATCCCCTCCTGAAAAAAATTATAGATCCGCGCCTGGTATAGAACAAAATCTGAAGTTGATAGGCGCAAACGTTTTTCCAATAATTCTGTATATACTTTGCTGTCAATTTCCAAAATTCAAATGAATAAATTGTTTTCTTCAACAAAAAATCACTAGAAAGTCTAAAGTCATCCTGAAGCTAGGTGCACGCTGCGGCGAAAATCAAATGATCGCAGATTTCATTCAAGTCAGACTTCAAACTTTTCAAATTGTGATATACACGCTCCAACTTCAGTTTGTACTTACTTTTGCTAAGTTAACCCTCAGTCACAAAGGTCGGGTGAACCATACCCAGAGCCTTTTAGAAACGCGTAGCATTTTCCAGGGGGAAGGGGTACATGTCTAAAGCGCATGCGTAAAAAAAGTAGAGGTACCAAAGTACCTAATTAGTGCTTCGTCAAAGTTATTAGTGTCACCTAGCATACTGTTTAATTTGTCCGAATATTGGTTTGGGTATTTTCTACCCGCCACGTGTGAATTCGTTAGAAAACGTCGATAATCAAAATTTGACAAGTAAGTAAAAATGCGTACAAAAGAGCAATTACATCAACTTTTGATGTATATTTTTAGTATACAAATAATATTTTATCATTTTTTTTCTTTCTAGCGATCAAAAAATGAGCAAGATGCGTGTTTTCTGTGACAGTTTAAGGATAGTAAATTCGTATATGGAGGCCTATTTCTAAAGTATGAAGACATAATTTTTTATGTAAAACAGTTTAAGTTGGTGTTTCTTGAACTATTAAACTATAATAAATCCTTGCTTTTAGTATGGAAACCCGTGCACGAAGGAATGCGGTTGAAATTGCCTTGTAATTTGCTTTTCCACTTCTTTGGAAAATTGCTCATTTTCAAATTACAAAAAAAATATGGTTTTTGGAGTAAAATACTAAGTCGTGCTGTTTTTATGATAGTTCGAACATTTGTTTACAAGGATTGATGGTTTATACTTTTTAAAAATCGTACTTGATATGTTTTATAATTTTTTGAAAAAAAAATGTTTTTCTGAAATTTTGCTTTTTTTTTTTTTTTGTTTATTGCTGTGTAATTTTTACAATTAATAATTTTTTATGTTGGGAACGATCAAATATAAAGGTTAATATCCCAAACAAATGAAAAAGTAGCATCGAAATTGCTAACGAATACTTTCACTATACGGTATTCACGTCCAAACTCTGGACGGGTAGACCATACCCGACTTTGTGAATTCTAAATGGAAAAGGCCTTGTGTGACTGAGGGTTAAGTCTAAGTGTATATAGCGTTTTTTATAGTGAACAAGGAGCAGAACGGGCGTACGCTTGTAAAATGTTCTAATATAGCTTAGGATTCAAGTTTTTATTCGAATTTCGTTTTGAAACTCTTCAATACTGATTTTTAACTTTTCAAACTTAATTTTTTCAAAACCGAATAGTGGAATGGAACATTAACTATTTGAAAAAGGGAAAAATCCTACAGATGACGTATATAGAGAGTATGTAATAGAGTATACACGCTGTGGTGTGTAGTAACATCGTGTTGAACGTAAAACGATGAACTACTAGAGAGATTTCCAGTATCTATCATTCAAGCCAACTAATTAGTGATCGATGAAAATCAAAGTCATGCCAAAGGCAGAACGTTTGTAAAAATTCTTATAAAAAGCAAACCAAGCAACTCTATCGTTAAGGATTAGGAAACAAATCTTATAGCACTTACGTCTCATCGCTCAAAGAGTGAACATTATAATACCGCTGGAATTTCAAGAGCAATCAGCGCAAATGGCCTGTTTGCACATACATAATTCAATTGATTTCTCGCTAGATCAGTTCCACTCGCGCATGTAATTATGCAAGCATAATGCGATTTCGATTACCCCAAAGAGGCGGCCACCAACAGTATCAGTTAAGCCCCCAATGGGCATTTATTATAACTTTTTACTTCCGACTCGTTTGCCTAAGCACATGCTATTTGCACTCTTGATATCACATTAGGCGCGTTTTAGCGCTAATGTTGTAACATAAACTGGATTAAATGCCTAACAATGGGTTACGTAAATAGCGGGGCTGCAGAATGCGGTAGCCAGTTTTTACGGCACGTTTCAATGAGTACAGGCTGTTCTGTAGAAAGTGTTGCGCTTGCGGGCACCTTCCCGGCATTTCTCAACATAATTTCAAAATTCATTAGCTTTCACATGTAGACACACTTCGATTTGCCAGTGGACTGACGGTGGAGGCAAAAAAACACCGACAGCAGGCGATTATCAGAAATCGCAATCGTGGCTCAGAATTAACTTCCTTTTAACCGAGTAAGGTGCGCGAGCATGCGCGGTTCTGGTAAGGTTCACGTAAGTCGGTAGCTTAAGGGCACCGGTGAATCATTTGCAGACCAGATTGCTGCTGAATTAGTTGACTCTTTTCGGTCGAGACTCTATTCTCTACAGGAGCAGGCATGTATGATAGCTTTCTTCCGATTGATTTATGTGCCCCAAGGTACCTACTGTTGATCTTCTTAAATTGACTGATAAAAGTTATTTATTCACTTTCCATGGGATTTCGCCCAGAAGCGCAGTGCCCCGCCCAGCAGCTGAATCGAGATGATTGCCTTGTTTTATTTTGTCTTAAATTGCCAATTTCCTTTGGTGAACGATGCAATAGGATTGGGTGCAATTGCAACAGCTTTCAAAATTTACAGTTTGGACTTTATGGACTTGTAAATAATGGGGAGTGATTAAGGTTAAAGCTTATTAAAAAAAATTTTCTGTTTTGTGCAAGGCGATTAAATGCAATAAACAGTTGGAAGTCAGGTGAAATTTTCTTTTCTTTTTGCAATTAAGGTTTTATTGTCTTTTAACATAATTCACGAGTAAATAAGGTAAAGAAAGTAAGATACCTATACACTAGCTTTGTTATCTGAAATAATTTTTGCCTGTTCGATATCTTTTTTAACTTACACACGGATCGAAAATACTTTCTACCACATTTCTTGGATTAAGCCATAAATGGAAGAGTTGATATCAAACCAGAACTAAATGTGAATTGTATTAAAATATAGGATTTACAAATAAAAATGAGATTCATAATACGATGCGATCTTGTGTACGAATTTAGTGGGAGCTACTTAATTGATTTTTGTAAAATTGATTGCGTTCAATTAAGGGGAGGATATAAAAACTTCTTCATCGGTTTAGTAGTTCTGGCGGTTTCTGAAGTGTAGATATATTTAACTATTATATATTGAATTTTGCGATATTTTTATAAGTCCGGCCTCAATAGCTCGATTGATGGCGCAATGCATTTTTTACGAGTCAGACGGGCGCTAGAGGTTGTGGTCTCTAGTCATAAAAAGTAGCATCACAATGAGCAAATGGGCCTAAGTGTGTCTTCCGACACTCGCATCAATCGAATATCTAACATATCTATAATATAAATTAATCTCGAAGATCCAGAGAGAGCAGGGTGTCAAATAGTAAACTTCATACGAGTGTAGTACAAAAACAAGCTAAACAGGGTTTACGAGATGGAAGATATAAAACACAGGTGTTCAAATGTCAATTTAATGTGATTTTTAGTAATGAGTAAAACAAAACTAAGACCAAGCCTAGGATAGTTTTGGTATTGCTTTTGATCTTGCACACTCGGTCTTGGTCTTGGTCTCGTTTGCAAGACTTGCAGTCTTGTATTTCATCACTCAAATATTTTGGATAACTTATTTACTCGTATTTACTAAATCTTATAAGTAAAGTACGTACATGACTTTCAGGTACTTACACCGTTTAAGTAGTCAATTAAAAAAAAAAATGGAATTAAAAATAGAGAAAAAAAAATTAACTTTTTTAAAGTTCAATGATTTCCTTTCTACAGTTTCTAAATTATATTTAACCAGTAGTGATCGTCATAAGAGCCCGTGTATCAAAATTAAATTTTGAATTGGAATATCTCAAAAACTGTAGAACGAAACACTTTCAAATTTGGAATATAAGTTCGATTAATACCAATAAATATTTTGTAAAGTTCTGATCATTTTCACTAAAATCCCGTGTAAAAGGTAGGATTTTTTATTAAAAATAATGACACAATGAACTTAGAAAAGTGTTTTTCAGTCTTGTTTTTTTCTTGATCAAGTCTCAAAAGTATGATTTTGGTTTTTGTCTCGCTACAGCAGGTATAGTATAGGTCTTGGTCTCGGTATTAGACTTTCTGTAAGATAGAGACCAAGATCGACTCTGCTCATCAATAGTAATTTTTATTTCACGCGCGTTTTAAAGAAAAGTACAACTATTTGTTGAAGTACAATAATTTCAAATACGCTACCGGATTCAAGATTACGGATGATATGTGTCAATCAGTTACTCAATGTAAGATTTTAACTTAAAAAGCATTTTTTGTAACTGATTATACTCAGTTTTACCAACAACAATACTTTAGCGACATTTAAGAAATAACAGTTTAAATTTCTGCTCTTCCATAATCAAGATTTATAAAGATATTATTGAAAGAATTGTAAGAAACATATCCTAACTAAAGGACATTAAAAATATGTATGATATCAAACATTGTAAATTAAAACTCTTTACTTACTAGTATGGACTGATATATCACTGGCTGTAAGTGTGTACGGAAAAAATTAGCGAAAAAAAGGAGTAAAATTGTTGATTAAGTTTATTCTATACCTATAAATGAAAAGCACTTGTTTGCCTCTTAAAAATATTTATAGTGTGAAATTGTTTCAAGATGAGGTTTCAGCAAGTATCTGCGAGACGTTTATTTGATAGAGTCATATTAAGAAGGTCGGAGTTTTTGAAGACGATTCTCTTTTAATATTTAAAATTTTTTTATTAATTTACGGAATTAAACTAAAAACAACAATCGACGAATTATTTTTCATTGATGCCGACATGCGTACACCGTTTCTGTTATTTGTAACAAACAAAATATAACTTTCAAAAGTTTTAAATACATATAGTGAATTATAAATTGTAATTAAAACAATCAACTCCCTCTTTACTTTTTGAAATAGAACTTTTAGTAATTATGTTGTTAGACCGTAAGACAGTAAGAAAGAATAAATTCGTTGCTGCAGAAAGTCTCCATATAATAATGAAGAAAATATATGTCATTGAGGTAATAAAAAAATCAGCAAATAAAAAAGTAAAAAATATCAAAACAAATAATGTATAAACCAAAATTGCACCGACATCAGGGCTATTAGCTACCGAAGAGCCTTAACATCACGTATCCATGAGGTTACAAAAAATTTCAAAAGTCTTCAATTCCGAGGAAAGTTATAAAAAGAGGGACTTTCGCCTCTACATTGATTATGCTGCCTATCTACCCAGTCATGATAGTGATTTGCAGAAATCTTGCGATGAATTTCTAAAGTATTCTTTATAATTGCACGAAAAGTGTCATATGAAATTGAATTAATCACTCATGTCAAGTGGGTGCACCGGCGGCGGCGGCGAGGGAAAACAAACGGTCTACCTGTTCGATGATCACGATCTGCAGGATCGTGGTGACATTTGGACCATGCGAGGCTGTGAGAAAAACAACATCTCGGACAGCGATTACATGCCTGCACCTATGGAGTAGAAATGGTAATTAACGATAAAGCGGCCAAGGAATAATAAACAAGCCACCTGTCGAATTGCGACGATGTGGTTCTAATTAAGATGCTGTGTCCGCGGTTCACAATGCCACCGTGCCGGTCACAGGCATCTTTCACAAGAACTTTCACACTCAAAATGTTGTCAGCACAACTCTTGCAGGCAGAGGTACATGCCACGAAAAGTAGTTCAAGTTGAGACTTATTATGCGAAAAAGAAATGCCGCGGAATGGAAATGAACGTACATAGGCCTGATTGTCCACTCACTTTGATCCGGTCACAAATTGTCGGACAATTTAAAAAGATACCGGGATTTTTGCCGTAATTCGACTTATTTGTTCTGAACAAGTTTCCCCAGTCATTTTGGACCAAGACCATGCCAATTTGCACCTGTTTATTTACAATCTGCTATTACGACCCAGATATTGTATTGTGTCGTAAAAATGCATGTATTAAGAAAGAGAAAAAAAAATTAATAAAAAGCGATATAAGTGAGGAATGAATTATACCGCGGTAACTTTCAGAAATTTCTTTTACAAAGTTGTCTGAATTTTTGGTAATCGGGAACAAAGTGAAAGGAAATAACACCATAATTCGACAAGCAAGTACAGTGTCCTTCAATTTTTTTTACAGGTATAAGTGTGATTGCATTGTATCACATTGTAAAATCTGTAATATACTTTTAAATAAGCGAAAGGAAATTAACATGAAAGATTTATGCGATAATATTACCTAAATTGTAACATTTATTTATTAAGATAATTTTTGATAAATGAAAATACTTTAACGTAACCATAAACCTCCACATTGTAACATAATATTTCAAACTAATAACCTTCTCTTTTTTTGATTTACAGATACAAAATCTATTCAGGCGGTCCATGTCAACACAGCTGTGAGATTGTGTTTTATAAATGTATGGGAAAGAAAATGTTCCTGCTTATCAAAAGAGGCTTATTTTGTGCTATATACCTTTGCATCAGACAGGCAAGGGTGGAATATTCAAGCCTCTATCCTCAGAATTTTATTGCTAGGGACGAACGTTGAAGGATAAGGCTAATTTGTTCATCACCTTTTCCCATGAGCTGCTATTGTTCGAAGGTAGGCCGACGGAGAAGAATTCCTAAATATTAGGGGGTTAGGGCTACCCGAAAATACTTGAGTTGACTTCTAAATATAAAAGGCAGTTAAGCCTTTAAATCTAATATCTTTTCGTAAAAAACAATCGGCAATGGGACAGCGCGTTGAATTCTTGAAGAGGAAATGGTATTCCGAACCAATTTTACTAGGAGGCTTTAACAATTTACCCCTTCAGTCGCTGGCTCACAGGCCCGATTCGGAATATTTTTAAGTGAAACACCTGCTGTATCGGCCGTGAGAAAAGAGGAGTGAGGCAGTGTGAACCGGGCCTTTTAGAATGACTATCCCTATGTTCCGGAATAAAAGATAAATCGAAAACTATGCTTTTCCACATAAGCCTTAAAACCTTACAAATCATAGAATTATGATATTAAAATTTAAATTTTAAGAAATAACACAAACTTTTTGACTTTTGAAAAAACATTTCGATTTGTTCGACTATCGTGATTTGGTCGATACATGAGAAAATGCAAATAATCTTATAGTTTCTTTTTTTATTGTAGTTTCATCTTATAGTTCCGGGTGAGTATATCAAGGACTTAGCAGATAAACCTTACTTCAGACATGTAATTTGCCGTAATTAAAATACCATGGAATAATTAACTTCAATCCTTAAATGTAAAAACCATTAAGCAAAAAAAATTTGAAACATATTACGGCGTTAATGTTCAAGGACGCACAAGTCAGCGAAGAATTTTCCAAAAACAAAAGTTGTTTCGTATGTTACGTACTCACCAACTTATCACGATTAAACATCAAAAGCACATAAGTTGTGATTTCCGCGAAATTTTAATAGCTGACCATAAATAAGCCTCCTACTTTCACGTAATTACACGTAGATATCATGTACCACCAGACGGACATGTAATAAAAGAAAGGTCCCGCATAGCATATTTTCAAGAAATCGCAGGTGTGATTATTTACTATACCTCTCATGAATTCAGCAAAAATGTCACAAGTTTGAAGTGACACAATCATAAACATTACGGTGAACGAGATATTCATTGTTAAGTGCTTTTTGAAGTCATCGTAATCCTGCCGTACCTCCATTTGTATGGAATTTGCATATAATACGATTCATAAAAAAATGCGAATTAACGAAATTATTTCGCGGTCAGATGAATCAGGAAAAATGAAGGGAGGCTCATGCCCTCAATCAGGAACTTTAGTGCCCTGGGTGTATCTGCTTGTCTTATTGGATCTTTTGGAACTCATGTCTGGCCGGATGTAGATGTAAATTGTGGGGAAAACAAGAGAAACTTGAGTGAGTGGCAAGTTCAAGTTTTTCTCAACATATAAGCGATTTCGCGCCGGTTGTCACTTTTAATACATTGCTAAGAGGAACGGCTGATCTGCTTATTAGTTTTATTGGATCACACCTTTACAGCTGCCTATCCTCCTTATTTTATGCTTTGACTTCACCGCATTCTTAGCATTTTTACGAGCACTTTTTACGTGATGGGTAATGGAAGCTATTACTCGCTAAGAGCCTTTTTGCCTACTTTACTACTACTCAATACACAGTCCTAGATAAGTGGAGTCCACTTTCTCCAATTTTCAATTTAGTCCGCCTGTTTTTATCTGGCTATATTTAAACGTGAACATCTGAACATATGAATTTCTCAATTATATTCAACATAGTTTTCGCAATTGCCGGCAGGAAATAAATAAATTACAAATTATCTGTAAGAATCTGGCATTACTAGAAAATGAAACTGTCTTTATTGATCGCTACCTATGTATCGAAACGATAATTTTTTAAGTTTTACGACTATTTGATGAAGGTAATGAATATTTATTGCAAAGTAAGTGCACAACTGATGGGATTTAAATGTATGATGTACTTAATCAATTTTAATTTTACAAACGATCTCTGGGTATCGAAAAATTACAAAATAATATTTCTAAATGTTTCACTTCTCATTAAATTTATTATTTTTTAAGAAATGATTTATTCAACAATGTTTTATTCTACATTGGAATCGATATAAACAATTTTCAGTTTTGATCAATTCAGTAGGAATGTTCTTTAAAATGTTATTCAAGTTCTCCAATTTTAGGCACTAAAACACTGAAAAATGTGTGGAGAATGTATAGCTTCTCGGACGAATTTGAAAAGTTAAGGATTTTTATTTACACAATAAATGTTAGTTTCTTGAAAATTTGTGCTTTTTGCTATTCTCAAGTGTTCATTGAATGTCGACATTTTGGATAATATCATATTTTGCGAAGGATTTATTTATTCTTATTTTCAATTTTTCCATACTGTCGGTCTTATTGTCATTTTAAAATGAAACAAATATGTTTTTAAAAACTTGTTTTTCCTTAATTCTAACTCCTGAAGGATTAAAGACTTAAAACAAACAAATTGAGCCCAATTCCATAAACTGTGAGTGAATTATAGCTTTAATCTATAAAAGCCCATTCAAATTGATCAAAAATTGAAAATTAAGACAAATTTATATAAAGCTGTTATGTAAATGAAATAAAAACTGTTTATTTGTGCAGTCAAAAATCACAATTTATGTTAGTGGCTATGAACCGAAACTCATGCTTTTAAAAAGTAAGTAATGACTAATACTATTGTTTAAAATGTAAGAAATCATTCGTAATCCAATATTTGTTTTTTTGAATTTGTTTGTAATAACCCATAGCAAATATTGCTGCATTGATTCTATTGTAAATTTTTTGTTAATTTGATCTGTTCAGATGGGAAATTTACAGGCATCTTCTAAATAGTGTATAAAGTGAAAAAATAGGCAATATTTAAGTTACTCAAAGAATGAGTGAATTGACAATTAAGGATTTGTATATTAAAGAAAAATTTTCAATTCTGCAAGAGCAGAATTCCTTAAGATCAATTGATATCGACTTCTAAGATCTAGTCCCTGATCTTCGATACATAAATGTTAAAAGTTAACGGTATATTCAAACAGTCTATAAAAGCTTCAACAGCTAGGAGCCAATTTCACTCTTTATTCGCAGGTTCGTCGCTTAAGTCTTTTGTTTTTCTGGGCGAAATTTTCTAATTAATCCATTTCTCAGCAGTCACATTCTATTTTAGGATCATACCATAAATCAATCTGAGACCCGCGAGCTCATTTAAGAGGTCGGGACAGCTAGTAGAAAAAGTTGTCTGAGAAACGGTTGCGATGAGATCATGCGCCACATACCTTTTGTTTCAAATTCGATCCATTCACATGGTTACTGTCATGCGGCCTGGTACACGCGGTAAAACGAGAACGCTTGTAATAAAGAGATCAATCGGCGAATATTCTGACAGGTCTGCAAGGCCTCTAAACGGTAGATAAAATATTAAGCGGGTAAACGATCATTAATCATAGAAACTAAAGCAAAAGCGTGAATCTTAAGTAAGGGGCAGGCGCGGAGAAAAATCGCAAGGAGACAACGACTCCAACTGCAAAAAGCAGTTCACGCAAAATCCACCGTGGAAACTTGTTTTCCCTCGAATCGACTTTTACTTTCTTCGACAATTGTGTGCGCACAGGCGAGAGGGCATTGTCGAAAATTGGAATCCGACAATGCCGCGCGTAATGAACACGAAATGAGTCGCAGGACTTTGATTAATTACCAATGGTGAGCTTGCTGATAAATACAGTAAGCATTAAATGCAATTTTTCTTGGGGAAATTGAAAAATTGCAATAAAGTCGAACTCCAGCACGATAAAAGTAAAAAAGGAGATTAGACGATTTTAATGAAAGCAGAAAGTCGACTAATGCCGCTTCGGGCAGTTTAACTCAGGGGCGGGTCCTGTTTGCGTATTAATAAACTTTAACGAGTTACGTTCAGTCCGTAACTGAGTTGAAAATATTTGAAATATGCATTTCGGTTACGAAAGGGCAAGTGAACAGGTACGCATTTAATTGCTCTCGAAATATTTAAAGGCAACTGTTTCAAAACTTTCTAAATCAACAAACAAATTATTCACGATTTTTGAAAAACAAGTAAAGCATGCGTTAAGGAGCACTTTCAGGTATTTTTCCTGTCAGAGTAAATGAGTCTCTGTCATGTTCGCTTACTTTAAATTCCATTAGTTGAAGGGTATAATCGTTGATGTTGATAAATGGTTATACAGTTGGGGTTTAATTTAATTTTTTAAAGAATATATTACATTTAGTTACTCATTCATAAAGTAACAGATTAATGCTTATTATAAAAGCCTTAATCTTATAGCTTGGCCATAATGAACATAATTTAATTATCTTCAGAATAAATTACATGTCATTAAATTGGGTCTCCATCAATCATACTTGATTGAGTAACTTGGTACTTTAAAAAATGGAATATGGGAGTAGCCTTATTTGTAACATGAGGAAAGTAGATTCTAAAAAAAAATAAAAGTGGCTAACTATGAGAAACTCCGTGTTGCTGCAAAATTACTTAAACGTGTTCTTAAATATTTGTTCCTTAAAAAAAGTAAAATTTAATTCGCTTAAAGATCAATGTAACAAAGTTTTACGCGAATAATAACTTTCTAGTCATATAATAACGAAGGCTTAGGTTAGACATCAATGAAATTGTTTCTTACCGCAAAAAAAAATTTTGTTTCTGATACATCTTGTTTCAACTGTGGATACGTTTTTCAGGTTTGTGAAACAATTAAATTTCATAAATTTTTTGAAAATTTATGGTTTTAGTACCACTCAATAGCTCGAATAGTAGAAAGTGTTTCAATGGTTTTTCCAAAAAAATTGGTTGAATTGTTTATATTGAAATTTTTTTTAAATAAGTCATTATCACTAAATCAGTATGTTCACAAGACTATTATTATTGTGTGGTGCGATAACTTGTAGTATTACATGATTTGCGCGCAAATTATTTGTTGTAGTATTCAAACTTACCAGATTTATCTTTGTCAAGAATTTTTGGTGGATTGCCTGTGAAATTTTTAAATATTAATTTAGATAAGAAATCCAATTTCAATTTAACGTGGTCAAATAAATTTTTGTGCAGTAAGTTTGGAAATCTACTTCATGATATGTGTAATGTTATGAGAAGTTTGAGAAACAAACAGGTTTTAAGGGATGTACAGTACAGTAATATTTCGTTATAAGTTAATTTTATTTTCTTATAAATAAAAATGTTTGGAGGGGTATACATATCTACAATAAAATCAAGTAAATTTAAAAGGATAAAAACAAACAAAATTCTGGTTGTAGCTAATGTAAGAAAAGTTAACTACATTCTACACTATCAAGTGCTATGAAGACGCCAATTGCTCATATTTCCAAAACAAAATTTAACAAGATATACATATAACGTTGCCGAATTTGGAACAGTTTGAGGTTTCCTCACGGATTTTGATAAAACATTGTAAAAACTTGAATATGCACAAAATGTGCCATGTTACTTTTAGAAATTTTAAAGTTAAATATCTCGGCGAGTATAACTGACCAAAAAAAATTTTTTGTTAACAATGGATAAAAGTTGTCATAGAATTTTTTAGAAGCATTAGTTTGTAAGATGGTAATACAGTTGTAGATAGTGTTTCATAAAGATTGGTATAACTTGTGTGTAAATAAAAAAATTATTACCAATTATGACATAAGACTTTCACAATAAAAACAAAAATTGACTATTTTCGGCAAGATGATGGAAACGATACAACAAATAGAAACTGTGCTTTGCAAAATGTGTTACATTTTCATTCCTCGTAGTATTCAAAAAATATAAAAGCCAATCGATTTGTTTCTCAAAATAAAACGGGAACGATTAATGAACGATAAGGTCTACTGACTGCGCGGTTACTTACATGATTACGAAAAAATACGTGACATATCCGCTCACGAGATTTTATCAAAATACCAGAACAACTGGCTAACAAATTAAAAACATGATAATACGAAAACTTTAATAGTAGGAATGGCAGCACAATTTGATAAATCACGACAAAGCAAATATCCATATCAACCGAACGCCTAAAATTTGCCGTTGTATATAATTAAATTTTATCACTTTTCAGAATCTTGCCAATGGCCTTTTGGGCGCGAATGCAGACCAATTGATTACTACAAGCTCTGATTAGCAAAATCCGGGTACGGTGCGGTACACCCACTTGCTGCTGCTTTAGGGAAAAAACCATAAACTGTTCGCTGATTTAATTACTAAATCAAGAGAATCTGGAGCATAAATGTAAGTTTTGTGCGCAAGGCACCCATGTCGCCATTAGCAAATATGTCACGAATTTGATGAAATAACATATTTTTAAAGTTTATTAGTTTATACGATCTCTGGTTACACTGAATGTGAGACAAGCCCGAATCCGAATACATGCGAACGTCTTATGGTCGTACTTGACCGGAAGGTACTATGAGAAAACATTAAGTTTGAAGATGGTCTCATCAATCCCAGGAGCCTTTGTTTCATCAAGCAACGTCTTCAGCGGTTTCCATCTTCACGAGCTGTGAAACGAGTTTGGCTATCTGTCAGCATTATAGCACATTGTTTACACTTACAGTACACGGGCAGCTGTTGCGTCCCAACAATCTGCACTGGTGCATTTCCAATTTTCCACCTGAGTTGTGCCCGGCAACTGCAGTGGCGGAATTTTGCATTCCGTCTACTGGTGGTATTGTGCTACTATCACCAGAAGTTCAACTTCCACAGGTAGCAACTTTCTCTGGTGCGATTTCGAAGAAGTTCGTTACAGTTGCCTTCAAAGGCGTCTTTTTCTGCCGGTGGTGGAGAAAAAAGCGCGGGCAATTTATCACACCGTACAGCCCTGCGAAAACAAGCCTACGACTAATGGTAAGAAGCAAGAGCTGGATGTGAAGGTTAGTCACTATCTGCAATCTACTGCAAATTATCTAACCGGCCCGTGGCCCATCAGATCCATCGGTTTGCCTTTACGGTCGCTTAATTGCCAAGAAATGTACGATCAGGTATCTCGGTAATCGTTGCATCTTA
Source organism: Dysmachus trigonus (assembly GCA_949715965.1). Classification (NCBI taxonomy): domain Eukaryota; kingdom Metazoa; phylum Arthropoda; class Insecta; order Diptera; family Asilidae; genus Dysmachus; species Dysmachus trigonus. The sequence continues at coordinate 48,178,609 of OX454319.1, read as the reverse complement.
CGCTATGGTTTCAGAGAAATGATTGGTATATCGACCTATCGGACTGTTCCTGATTCACCGCGGGGCACCGCGTATAGTTGCAGTACGGCCGCAGTGTCACACGTCCGCGAATACCTGGCGTCGATTGTCCCTTTAAGTGACCATGCAAGGCCTACCGTGGACAATAACTACGGCGGCAACTCACGTAGTGCTCGGAGCCGATTTTCTCGGCGATAATCGAATGTAATTGCAAGGGAACCAACCACTCCTCTATTAAATGGCACAGGCGAATCAAATAGACGCAAATTAAACGCTCATATGCAGCAAAAAGTGGCCGCGAGGTGTGTTTCACTTCACGTCTATCGAATGGATCCATTGTCTTTTGGTTTTCAGTGGTTCTGTGTCAAAGGTTCATTGGCAAGTAAAAGGTGGAACATGCTGTGAATAAGTGTCGAATGTCTTTCTCATGATAAATGGTTTGTCAAACAGCACATATATAAATAATGTATCACAGAGCAAGTATCAAAGAAAACAGGTAATGCAGCAATTTATTTAATGTTACGAGTATCATGTGAATGGAATAAAAAATAGATAGACCCTCTTAACCTACGGCATCAAAGTTTTTACTTAATGTCGAGAATTATTTGTATCAGATTTTGCAGTCTTGGAAAACTATGTTCTCAAGAAAAGTTTTGATTTTAATTTGATTGAGTTTCAGTCAAAATAGATTTTATCACACATTTGAAATTATGTGCTTTCTTTGTAGTTTCAATAAGACTGTCAAAGCACAAATCATATAATATCTTACAAATGCCATCTTAGTATGGACCAAGTGTAACTAACGTTAAGCAATATTTAAAAAATAATTTAAAAAATCATAATAACAAAAACTATGTAATACATGTTTAGAACGAATTGATATGTCAGCTCATTAATAGATATATTTCAGCTGTTCCTACTGTGGAGGAGGTGTCTTTCCAAAATTGAAACTCGATTAAAAATCGATTTTAAATTTTGAGAATTAATATTAAAAGTTTCAGTTTCAATTGTATCTTCGATGTAGACTAACATAAAAAGAATTTGCTGTTAATTAAAAAGTAAAAAGATAAATAAAATAAGAATTTTTTGTTGGATGAAAGAAATAAAATAAATTAAAATAACTATATGTAGATTATAGCAAATTCCCCAGCATTTTTTGGGTCGTCCATCTTGTTGCTGTTTTCGGGGTCACTAGTTATTCGATGTTAGGGTCACCAGTTATGGCGGTATGCGGTATCTTATGATTTCTCAACTTTTCCATTTATTTCCGTTTATTTAGTTTTAATCCCAAAATCATTTAGAAATATGTTATTATCTGTAATAGATTTATTTTACATGTTTCCGTTCCAAGAATTGAAAATAAACTAAACGAAACTTAAAAACTACTTCTTCTTACTAGTTAGAATTTCTTTTTTTAAATTTACAACGCCTGTCTGCCACACTACCTTAAAAGTTATGTCTTTAAGGGGACGGGAAGTCTTCAACTGCCAAAGAAAAGTCATTGGTGGGAGTTTTACAATATAATTTTCTCTTGACAAATTACGGCAAACAGAAAATACAATTGCAATAATTTAGTTTGTTATTTTAAACTATATATTTTTAATTTATTGCCTCGTAGTTGGAATATTAAGCCATCACAAAGCGACGCCAGTTTTTATGTTTAATTTAAATATTTTTCGTTTCAAATTAATATACTCAATTCTTTCAAACACAAGATAACAACTAAAAGCATATATTTTTTTAACATAATAAGTTCTAAGATCACAAGAAACCTTAAAATTACAGGCTATAACTTTTTCAAGAGGATGTGATCTTTAAATCTAATTTTATTTAGACTTTATTGGTTATTTTTATTTCATAAACTATTTTTTGACAAAATAAGTAAGACTTACTCAAACCAACAAAATTATCATAATGGTTAATAATTCATAAACACGAAAAATATTGCTAACCGCATAAATTTTATATTTGTTTTCCTGAGAGTGATTGACGTAAAATGCATGCAAAATCATAGTCCAGGCTACCAAGGTAAAAAAGAGGTATTACCTCCGAATTTTTTGAGCATACATCGATTTTAATGAAATTTTGATAGCATGTAGGGAATACCTCAAAAAGCAAAATCTACCCTATCCCGATGTGTGCTTTTTCCCTGGGGGTGAGTTCCACCCCAACTAGGGGGTGAAAATTTTTTTGTGGAAAATAACCACGGAAATCGATAGAGGAACAAATTTTAAGCAAAAATTGTTCTTAGCATTTTTTTTGAAAACTCAATAGTTTTCGAGTTATACGCGATTGAAAATTGGCATTTTTCGTGAAAAAAACCACGTTTTTAATCGATTTTTTATGAATAACTCAAAAACTATTCATTTTATCAACAAAAGTGTAAGAACCAAAAATGAAGCTTATAAAAAAACAAAGAGATTGGTGCCTTTTAATTGATTGTAGGCCTAATACAAACCGAGTAATGATTTATTGAAGGTTGAATACATTATTTGAACGAAAATTTTTTAAAATTCAACGTCAAATAACGGAAAAATGGCCAATTTTTCGAGAAAATTGCATAGAACCTTTTTCAACGTATTTTTAAAAAGCTTTAAACTGAGGGTTACTAGAACTCTCTAGCATGAAAACTAAGAGAGTTATGGCCGAAATAAAATTGATTTATATTTTTTTTTGTAGAAATTAGTTTTTTGTTTTTTGGCCATATCTAGGTTAATTTTCAAGCTATTAAGTCGCTCAAAACGTAGTTTTAAAGGGAATTTCATAAGCTATAAGCATATAAAAGTTTTACATTTTTTGAGCCCTTTATTTTTAAAAGGGCAACGTTTAAAGGGTTCTAAAATGGCACCAGTCATACGTTAGGGCAAGCTTTGGAAGGTCATATCTCAGTTATTTTACAAGCTAAAAAAAATTTAAAAAAAGCAAAATGTTTGTTAAAAAAAAAGCTAACTTTTTGTTCCTTACTAATTTTTACGTATATCCTATAGTTTTTCCGAAATTTTGAAAAAAAGAAAAAATTTTGAAAATTTCGAAAATAATTTTTCGACTTTAATCATAATTTTTTTTCGAAATTATGCATTCTAAATCGTTCAAACTCTCACAAATCATTGTGAGTACATAAATAAAGTAAATTGACCATGAATTATCTTTTTATTGCAATTTGGGTACTATTGCCAAGGGTGAAATTGAGTTTTTTTTCTACAAAAAAAAATATAAATCAATTTTATTTCGGCCATAACTCTCTTAGTTTTCATGCTAGAGAGTTGTAGTAACCCTCAGTTTAAAGCTTTTTAAAAATACTTTGAAAAAGGTTCTATGCAATTTTCTCGAAAAATTGACCATTTTTCCGTTATTTGACGTTGAATTTTAAAAAAGTTTCGTTCAAATAATGTATTCAACCTTCAATAAATCTTTACTCGGTTTGTATTAGGCCTACAATCAATTAAAAGGCACCAATCTCTTTGTTTTTTTATAAGCTTCATTTTTGGTTCTTACACTTTTGTTGATAAAATGAATAGTTTTTGAGTTATTCATAAAAAATCGATTAAAAACGTGTTTTTTTTTTTCATGAAAAATGCCAATTTTCAATCGCGTATAACTCGAAAACTGTTGAGTTTTCAAAAAAAATGCTACGAACAATTTTTGCTTAAAATTTGTTCCTCTATCGATTTCCGTGGTTACTTTCCACAAAAAAAATTTTCACCCCCTAGTTGGGGTGGAACTCACCCCCAGGGAAAAAGCACACATCGGGATAGGGTAGATTTTGCTTTTTGAGGTATTCCCTACATGCTGTCAAAATTTCATTAAAATCGATGCATGCTCAAAAAATTCGGAGGTGAAAACCTTGGTAGCCTGGACTATCATTGTAAGACAATAATCTGAAAATAAACTGTAGAGCGAATTTGACGAAGGATACTGAAAACTAGAAATCAAAGCAGTTGTCTATTTTCGGTTTCCTTTCAAACTTTTTTCCTTGATAGATATAGTGGCGAGTGTCAAAAATAATTAACGTTACACAATAGATAAAATCATATGTTTAACGATGAATATGTATCAAATAATATTTGACTAAAAGGGAAAACAGAATCCTATTAAAATTATGATCAAATAAGTTATATATGTAATTAAGTTGGGCCTAAGAATTAGTTTAAAAACAATCGCAAAAGAAATTGAGCTAATTAGGACAACCAAAAAATGTTAATTTGTTTTTACCCAGTGAAACTTTTACCAGTATCTATTTTTAATCAATTAACAACTTTTTTGTGAAATCCATTAAAATCTTTTATAAAATAAGACATCGATCGATTTTTGTTTTAGAGCAAATAAAAAAAATAAAAAAATCATATAAAACAAATATAAAAAGTTCCAAAAACTTGTTCCTTAAATGGTTTTAAATTGTTAGTTTCACCGGAATTGATTTGAGGAAAAACTTAGTTGTTCGACCTTTTTGCGATAAACTTTCCTATTTTGCACTTGATTCTGAAAAAGTTGGAAATTATTTACAAAATATCCTAAGTTTTTTATAAATCTTACAAGCAAAAGTTTTAAAAACGTAAAATAAAAAGTGTTCTGCAAATTTAAGGTAATATTTTATCATGATTTATTAAAACTTTAAAGTCCAAGGTTAATGAATCTATAAAATATAAATAGTAGCTTCTAGTTTTTAAAAACACCAAGCATAATTCAATATCCGCGTCGTTGAATAAATGCATAATATTCTAATAGAAAATAAGACCTTCAATTTAAGATCATAATAAAAATCAGGTATTTGTGATACTATCAGGTAATTAGACTACATAAAATTATTATCATGTTGCCCGCGCTGCAACTTTGCCTCACTTTATCGAACGTATTGACTCTTATCGATCATGTGAGATACAAAACCAGTAGCGGAAAGAAATGTATCATATGCTTTAATTTGCGATTAATTAATGCTACTAACTACAAAAGCAAAGCTGTATTTTACAATAAATATTTTTTTTAAATTATATGGAGTAGAAGATATGTAAATTCTATGTTCGACAACATCGTTGCGATATAATCGCGTGTTGGGACAGCCGATGCCGATAATTTAAATCAATACGACTACGTCAATAGTGGCACCTTTCCAATACTAGAAGAAAGAAGAAAGGCATTACTACTTTGAAAACAAATATTACTTTTAAAGAATTGATTGATCATCAATGTAAATCGAACTATGGTAAACGATAATCCATCTTCTGAATTATCCATAGGTGGTTTTGATAATGCGTACCAAAGTACATGTTTAGAAATCGAACAATCTTCCGTTCAATTTAGAGTCTTTCTTTGGTATTTCTTGCCAGTATCTCCATATCACCCGCTGTTAAAGCCCATTACTATCGTCGACATTAAGGAATTTAGGCTGAATATAAACAGATGCCAATTTGACAAGAAAGTCTCTTGATTGAGCTCAGTTAAATTAACATTTCGGCATAATTGGTCTATTAGTAGTCCAGAAAAAATTCTCACAAGAATAGCCATCACCATAAAAAGACTGAGCAAAAAGTTCTAATGATCTTGCCGAATCAAGTAAAAAGTAAGCAAGAAACAGAACAAAGCAAGTGAAAGCTGGCAACAATCAAAGCGGAATTCCTGGAGAAAAATGATTGAAAGGAAATATGAAATTACTTCACTAGAAATTTTCATAAGTGCGTCGAGTAATTTGGTATTGAACAGTTTTTTATAGCACGCTCCTAAGGTATTTAGACAACTCAGAAAAAGACCAAATTCAAAAGACTTTCACTGATCTACGACACGTTCAATCTTCGACCGTACTTTGTACCTATACGTCTTCAAGGTTTATGTATTACAAAAGATCGCTAGACTGAATCTTTTTGCTCTAGTGCATGAGATTCTCTTAAGAGCTCTCAGCAAAACTACTTTTTTACCAGTTTAACAAAATCGGAGGCAAAACAGTAGCAAATAATAAACATCGCCTTGGGCTGTTTACTAGCATTAAAAATTTTACGCTTTGTTGACAAAAGACAAAATATGAATTACCTGGCACATCTGAAGCGTGGCGATCGCAAGATAGTGCCCCTAAGGAGGTATGATGGTAAGGTATGCAAAATTCGCGATCGTAGATACCTTATGCTGCAGGGGCAAGAATAATCGAGTATTAGGGACATAGTCGAATTATATAAGACTTATAGTAGACCTACATTTTAGGTGAATGCGGGCCGGTGCGGGAAAAAATATCGGTCACATTATGCCATCCTTCAACAAATTGCGTCACGTCGTCATCGTTGGCGTTGTTGTTGTGAAAGATCACTGGGTCCGATAATTATAGTGGCGCGCATTTCGTCTGGTTGAAGAATATAAGTAAGAAAAAGAGGAAAGTCTACCGACTCATCTTCAATCGTGGCAGAGTCTGTTTGTTTGCAATTAATGTCGCGGATGAAGCTACAAGCTGGTCATATTTCACTCAATAAATCCGCTCGAGTAATTTGCAATGCTTTGTTGTTCCGATAAATGGTGAAAACGACTCCATTGTTAGCCAAATGCGCTATTGACGAAATTATGGGTATAATTGGATTATTGTGGGTTTCTTGCCTTCGAACCGATTTGAAGTTTTTCATCATATTTTGCCTTTTTGTTCTCTTCACTGTTTTGCACCTATTATACCTTTCTCTTGTTTACATTAAAGAGTAATGAATCAAGTAAGATGATCCAGCTATAACTAATGATGCTGCTGGAATTAGTAAGTTTTGATAGCTCTTTGAACAACCATACTGCGTAAGATGGGCAGTTTCCTTAGTTATTACTGTAATAGTTTTTGGTTGAATGAAGAAGTCATTACAATTGAGTCTTATAGATTGCAATTGAGTGTTACACATAAGATAAGATAAGATAATGGAATTACAGACAGCTCATTTAAAATATATGGTGTATATAAAATATCTATTACAGAATAATTAATTCAGAATATAATGAACAGATTCATTTTGAAGAAAAGTTGATGACTCATTTCAAAGCTACTCTCCATTAGCCAATATGTTCTATGCAGAACCATTTGACTAAATGGCTAAATATCCCTTTGGCAATCTGGAGATAAAATTGAACCAAAGGCAAATTAAAATCGAATCAACCAAAATTACGTATTGTGGTTTACATTCACAGTATTGAAGCAAACGATTATTTAAATTCGATTTTCGAATATAGTTCATTGCACACAATTTTATTGAAAATCCGATTCGTATTAAACAATATATATTATAGAAGAGCAATTTGGTATTAAATAAAAACGCTTGCTATCAGGAGCTTTTAAGATGTAGTCTAGAGTGTGCTTAATTGCAAAAAAGCTGTCTACAATTTCAGATGCCATCAAATATGCATGAAATTTGATATTGCTGATTTCGCTGATTTCGTTGCATAATATATTTACAATCTTTTCTGTTAAAAGAACATTGTAGAAAAATTTGAAAAGCTTACAATAAACAATTTATTAGAAAATGACAAGAATTTGTTAGCTATTCTTAAAAAAGGAAGCAATGGGCGATTTTGCTTATTTGACAACTTGTGGATTTATTTTTACAAATGTTGCTTTTTTTTAATTTAGTATACAACAAATAGCAATCGTAGTACTTTCGTAAGAAAGTTTTTGTAGCCGAGCAGAATGCCCATTAAATATCAATAAATTTTACGTACACAAAATTTATGCTGTAATCAACGTTTTACTATAACTTTGATTGTTTCTCAAAGATGAGATCATTATGTGGGACACTTAGAACTTGTGAAAGATCTAAAACCACAAATACCAATTGCTCGAATTGGAATAAAATTTCCGTAGGTGTGGTTCCAATGACATGGCGGATGTTGTGTGGTAAATAAACCGTTAAGAAGCAAATTACCTCGCGTAAGAAAACACATAAACTACAATATATCTTCTTTTGTATAATTTATTTCGTAGCCTTAATCCAACAAATTATGAAACATTTTACCAATTTCATTGTCTCTTCTGTACGACACAACTTGCACAAAGAGTGACTTAATGATGTCCAATTACCTCTCAATTACGGCATCTACTATATATTTTAGAAGAACGAATAAGAACAACAAATAGGTATAAGCGAAAAAAAAAAACGTATCATACAAAGTAACAAAATTGTTCCTTTTTTCTTTCGTGGCTTGTTAAAGCAATCAGCTCGATGAAAAAAAAAATGCTCTCATGTGTCTCAGAGCGGACACGGTAAATAAAATAAATCGCGGTCATCATTCCCTAACGATCAAATCGCGTGCAAAATCAATTAAACGAATCCCCATCACCTGCATCTATCGATTCGGCCAGAATTCCAGATCTGCACATTCTCGCAACGACCTGCATTTACCATTGCATAATTTCTATTGAAAATCATCAATTCGAGTTGACGTAACATCAAGGAAAGTTAAGAAAAACAGATCAGTCGGCATGAGTTAGGTCCTAAAATTGACTCATGCGTACCTGTGCCTGCATCTTTTAGGCATTTGCGAAGACCTCGGCGAAACGAAGCAGCCCGGCTGCAGACGATTGATCGTTTGTTTGGGAACATGTTCAGAGATCAGTGCAAGCTGATCAGCACGCCGGCAACTTTGGCTGCAACTGGAGCAACTGTCTGTTGCAAATCGAAAGATTTATTTGGTCTTTACTAAGCATTTTTATCAGGCATACCAGACATTCTTCCGGCGCGGACAGCTGATAAATTACAATCGGCGAGCAATCGGGATAAAGGTCTGAAGTGTGTCCATATGGGAACGAACACCGGTTGCTATGGATTCCTTTTTCGCGGAATGATTTATGAACGCAATCGGTGTGTTTTGGGTTGCACAACCGAAAATATGAATTTATATGAATTATCTGCGGTATGTGAACTCTGGAACTACTTCTGAATTTCAATCAGGGGATCGGAAGCATATACGTACTCAGGACAATTTACTACAACGTTTTTTTCAGGTAAACCGTGTGGCAATTGCTAATAGCAGGCACGCGAATTATTTGTTGATTTCAGCAAATTTTTACGGTTGTTAACGAATAAGCCGATGCAAAAGAAAAACAACTGAATACGGTGATAAATCATAAAAATTTAGTAGAGCGGTAGAGTTAATTATACGATGACATTACGAAAAAAGTGAGAAAACAACAGTGCAATGAATTATCTCAAAATAACGTTTTTATGATGTGGCTTTGCGTGAGATTTATTGCATTTTCTTAAGAAAATTATTTTTCACGGTATTTTTTCACAAATAGTGCTTCTTTAATTGGCAACGATTAAACTCTATACGTTGTCAAAACATGTCAATTTTTGCAGTGCAATATTTTTTTGAATTTTAAGCATTTAGATAAAACCTGATTAAAATGGAAGTAAAGTTGCGTTTTAAAAAAAAAGTCGCTGTATTTAATTAGTGTTTTTAATTGAAATAAACACAGCTATGTTTTAACTTTTGAACTAATTCTCAGAATTCAATAACTCTGCCAATATGGTAATAAATAGCTAAATAGAATAGAATAGAAATGATTTTGAAATTATTTCACAACTACATAGAATATACAGGGTGACAAATGGAAAGTTGCCTAAAGTATACCTATGTCTTTTCCTCTCTGATATGTCGTAGAAGGTTGGGACCCCGTAGTTATATACTAGAGTGTTGTCATTTGCTGTTGAGATGTCATAAAGAGAAATATGTGTACTTTAAAATGAGTAACCTTACAAACGGAGAAAAATCGAGTCCTTTTATTCTAGAGGTAAAAACTACATTAAACTATCGAAGCTTACTTACTTACTTACTTACTTACTAAGCCAGATTATGAAATCTATTTGAACATCTGAACTAATATTGAACAGAAAGGTAAATTAAAGAAAATAGCATTTGCAATAGGCGTAGTTATTCTTAGGTATGGTACTTACTTATGTACTTACTACTAATGATTAGTTATGTTTTGATGAATATAATCTATGTAAAGTTAAAGTGTGTGTTATAACCTATAAAGAGTGAATAGTCATGTTTAATAGATTTGAATGTGGAAGTTTAAGAGTGTCTAGGTCAAACGACAAAAAACGAAGATACAGAATTACAAGAATTATTTGGATGAAGATCCAAGTCAAACAGAAGAACAAGCTGCAACAGCATTAAATGTTAGTCGAGAAGCTATAGCTAAACGGTCTACGAACCATAGGAGTGAGTCAGAAAGAAGGAAAGTGGATAACACATGATTTTACAGAAAGAAGTATTGAGAGACATTTGATGATTTGTCAAATCTTGATTAAAAAGCAAAAAAAAGGAAGTCAGTATTACATCGATTTGTGTCTGACGATGAAAAATGGATCTATTTTGATAATCCGTAACGTAAAAACGTATATGGAAAAAGAGGTGTACTACTTCCATCAACGTCAACCTCGACACCAAAACGAAATATTTATACTGAAGAAGTTATGCTTTTTGTTTGGTAGGATCAGAAAGGCATATTGTTTTATGAGGTGTTAAAACATGGTGAACTATAATATTAAAGCCGATTATTATAAAGAACAATTAGTAGTATTCAACCGAACATTTTAGCAAAAACGCCCTGACTATCACTATCTATACAGCACTTTTCCTCTTATGAAAAAGGATATTCAAATTTTTCACTGAGGAATACATCTGTTGCTCGAAAAATGGCAAAAAGTTATAGACAGATGGACAATATTTTGATCAAAATAAAATATATTTTTCATTTACAAAAAAAAAAGTAAACAACAGTAAAAAAAGAAAACAACATTTGGAATCTCGGTAAGTATTATAATAAATATACATAATACAGATAGTTAGAATATGGTATAACTAGGGTATATATAACCAACTAGTAGTACCAGTAGCACAAAAATTTGACATTTCAATATAATTTTGAAAACTCATAATTTTAATGCATTTTTTTGTTATTTTATAAGAGCCATTCTTTTTATCGTGGTTTTCCTCATTCCATGTCGGTATTGTGAACCTTTCTGTTATCGTGAGTCTTCCGTTTGTCAGTGGCGACGAGTATGTGAGATTGGTATGTATAACTTAATTGGCGTAGTATTTATTTTTTTGGTAGTTGTTACCATAGCAATTTAGTTTGACTTTGTAATGTAATAGTAAACACTGTAAGGAATTTGATGTATCAAAGCCCACGGGAACACTATATAAAAAAGTGAAGTAGACTTGCTCACTATACATTTAAAGGGTGTCCCAAAAGTAGTTGTTGAAACTAAATGTATATTTCCCCTTTTACAATTTAAGTAGTGGCTGTACGTTTGAGGTTAGCATACCTGAGACCCTACAGGCTAGAGCTTTCTTAGAAGCACCAACGTTTGAGTCAAGATGAGTGACGTTATGACGGAAGGAAAAGTTTATCTTATCGAGTGCTTCTGTTCTAGAGGAAAAGTGTAAAATGGTGAGAACGTATTATGCACATATTTACATGTATTGTGCGTAAGCCAGTGGCAAGGCACTCTTTGACATTTTTCTTGTTACTTAAGTGTTTTTTTATTATATGTACCGCTGACGTCTGTAAATGTTTCACTTTTTGTAAATAATGAAATATCCCTATACAAAAGCGCCCGTTTGCACTTTACATATATTCAAATAAAACCTCCATCCTCTTTCGAACGTTTTTAATGTTTTTTGAACAAATGTAAACGCTAGAAAATAACAGTCGATTAGTTTTTTTTGAGACACCCTGTATAAGGTGATGTAGTTCGATGATTGCCGCGAAATGACATTGCCTCTTATGGAACATTTAAGTAGAACGTCGTTTTCGCGTTAAAGTTGTTGTTTAGCAGTTCAGGCGCGTGGAGTTCGCATCTTCCTCCATAAGAAGCAATGTTATTTTTCGCCGATTGTCGGACTACATCACTATATGTGCATTTTCTACTTCACGGCTTGTGTATATATTGTAAGTATTGCCGACGGTTTTGGATGTGTAGATGTAGAATTGAATGTTTCTTACAAGGGAACATTCCCAACCGATCTCCGATTTTGATGAAACTTGGCAGAAATGTTACCTTTAGTAAGACATTTAAAAATCCATTTTCAAACCGTGCTGTAATTCGGTCCTTGGGGGGGAAACCCCCCTCCAAAGATCAAAAATGGGCCGTTTTCGGGTCGCTTTATGACGCATTATTTCCCGTTAAGTTAACTATTTTTTAGATTTGAGAACGCAAGCTTTTTAAGGAAGGTCTGAGCTTTTAGAAAAGCTATAAATTATATATACTTCCTTTAGAGTTTCTCACTATAAATCGCTTGCAAAAATGTTGAATATCCCAAAAAAACTTCATACGCATAAACTCATTTTTCTTTAGGTGTTCGCTTTGCTTTCAATTTAAATCTTTATTTTTCGCAATGGTGATGAGCTGCAAGTATATGATTGTAAGAAAAAAAGAGCAAACCAGAAATGGTAATTGCATGCAAGAATGATGTATTCTGTATACTGCTTCTGGCTTTAAAATGAGAAAAAACATGAGATGTACTATACATTCAATTTATATTAAATAACCATATATAATTGTTGAACCTTTTTTAAATATAAATAGTAAATATTTACTTTCTCTGAAATTATACATAGTTTTTAATTTAAATGTAAGTGTAATTCTTCAAAAAAATGTTGGAAACAGTATATATTTGAACACCATGAACAACGAAAATCAGCATGATTTTCGCATGATGAGCACAGCTGATTTTGTAGAACATCTTGTTGCAAGAATATAAAGTTAACTGGATGGTCTGCTTTATCTGGCCGCTGTTCCAAATACCCACTTTTATATCAACCATATTTGAATATATTAAAATATCTTGGACAAGAAAATTGATTGGGGGCAACTTTATTATATTCTGTCGGAGGTGAAGGTTAACTTCCTGGTTTGATAGTAATACCAAATCTGAAAATGCTTTGACGAAACCTTTCGATATCCGGAAACCGTAAACGTCTAAGGGCTGAATTAATTCGGTGGTTTTTTTAGGAATAGTAAATAACTGAATATTTTTGTTTGGAGGAATAGATTCCGTTAAAGAATCCGGGCAGTGTCCAGTCCAGGAATCCAATAATAAAACGCTTCTTGGCCCAGTATTTGGTATAATTCAAGATAAAGATAACAATTTGAATGAACAATGAATGATAACCAATTTTTGTGAAATAGATTATGCGACCGCGAAAATGCATTTATCAATCCAAAACCGCATCGTTAGGTTTAAATTGAAAGCAAACCGAACACCTAACGAAAAATGAGTTTATGCGTATGAAGTTTATTTGGGAAATTCAACATTTTTGCAAGCGATTTATAGTGAGAAGCTCCAAAGGAAGTATATATAATTTATAGCTTTTCTAAAAGCTCAGACCTTCCTTAAAAAGCTTGCGTTCTCAAATCTAAAAAATAGTTAACTTAACGGGAGATAATGCGTCATAAAGCAACCCGAAAACGGCCCATTTTTGATCTTTTGAGGGGGGTTTCCCCCCGAAGGACCGAATTACAGCAGGGTTTGAAAACGGATTTTTAAATGTCTTACTAAAGGTAACATTTCTGCCAAGTTTCATCAAAATCGGAGATTTCGGGTTGGGAATGTTCCCTTGTTAGTAGCGTAGTGTAGGTTTTGTTTTGAAAAAATTATTTTAGGATTTTCTCTAACTTACAGCTCAGGAAACCTAAAAGTACAATAAATATTAGAGATGCCACGAATATTCGGCAACTATTCGTTATTCGGCTATTCGGCCACTTTATTTCGCTATTCGGTATTCGGCCGAATATGGTTAACCAATTTATTTATTATTTTTTTATTACTAGCTGAAAATATTACTCACAAAGATATTTATTTAACCAAAACAAAGAACTAACAAATTAATATTTAAAATCTACCAGTGGTAAGTTATGATCAATGAAAACAATTTTTTCGGCGTTTGTTGATAGCAGACGATTGCGTTTTTCCTCATAAATTATACCTGCTTCCGAAAACAGCCACTCACAATACACACTGCTACCGGGAGATGATAAATAAATCTTAGCAAATTGTGAAAGGGTTGGATATTGATTCGCGTTTACTGACTACCACTTGTAAGGGTCTGCTGTCCGATCTAACAGATGCCATGTGAAAATCAAGTTCATTTGCAACAGAATTTGTTCTGAGTTGTGACTTGTCGCCCGCGGAAAGTACTAAGTGTGGCCGAATATTCGGCTGCCGAATGTTCGGCGCTTCGGCCAAGAACCTCGCTCTTAATATAAAAAATAATAAAAAATTCCATGCGCTTCTTCGAAACAGTTCCAAAATCTGTAGAATATCATGAATTTATAAATGTATTTAATTTAAGTTTAAATATTAATATTTTAAAAAGTTGCCATATAAAGTAACGGGTAAGTAAGTAAGCGTTCTGCTTAGGTTTATTTCTATCAACATGGAGGCTTACCTATTGTTATTATTTGGGTAAAACTTAGACAATTTATTTTGTCTAAACACAATAGCAGACAGTATATTAGATCCACCATTCTAAACATGTTGTGCTTCTGCTAATAAAAGCAATATTGCATCTCTTTTCTTTTTTAATTTTAGTTTTACATTCTTTTCGCAATTGTATGTGTGGAGGTAAAAGATAGGAGACACAATTACCTACTAAAAACCAACGACCGTTAAAACGCCTGTTCTATAATAAATTTCTCTACTATCTGCAGGTATTCAAATTTTACGGTATTTTCACAATTGTCCGTAGGTCATTTCGCGAGACCATAAACTTGTAAAATTATTATAATATGCAAATTTAATTCCAACTCCATTATTCCCAAATAACACTGTTCTTTGACGAATATAAGCCATAAAATTCACTTGGCTAGTGCCAAATAAATATTAAAATATCTAAGCAATCGAAGCCAACGACCTGAAGACTAGTATCTTCTTCCTTCTAACAAAAGCGCCTATTTAAAACGGTTTATCAGCCGACAAGCGGACGCTTAGAAAGTATAAAATAAAAATACATAATTTTTTTAAATTATGCTAAACGATCTATTTACCTGAGAAAAATGCAAATCACCAGAGGAAACCACTTTTGAATTCAACGCGCTAGCCGTCTTCTTCGGAGCTTTTATAAGAGCTCCGAAGAGACGGAGATTCCTCACTCAATGTCTAGGTCAAGTTCAACAGCATATGATGGCCGGTGTAGCGCACCGCACCGTCCGTCATCGTTTTGTAATTATGATTATCATCACTTTGTACGTTGAACTTGCTAATGAGTCCGGGAGATAAATTTGAAAATGGCCAATTGTTTTGCCGTAGTCCCGTATTTAGCACATAATAGAAAATGTTGCAGAACTACAAAATGCGTCTGTCTGCTCTTGAGCATTTGCGGTTTGAGGAAATGTCAGGTCATGGACTAGTGGCTGACCTACATCCATTCAAATTTGCATACATATAAATAAAATAGCAAAAAAAGAGCATTAATTTGACTTATGTGACAAGAACTGAAAGATTCATTTGTAAAACTATTCTGAGATATTAAGCCGTCGCACCAAGCATGCAGTTCGCGGTAAGGCCTAAACCAGATCATTTATCAAAAACCTATGGTGTAATCAACATTGACATTTTTGAGTGAAGAAAAACGCTTAATTACAAAGTTTCGCTAAGAGCGAATGTCTTGAAATGATTAAGTTTCTTTGAGAGCGGCAAAAAGAGTAGCATTTTCCTCAAAGTGCAAAAACGCTCCAGCACCTGTCAATTAAGATCAGACCTATATGGGTCTAAGGCGGTACGATCAACACTACGAGTGATTATGAATGACACGGGACTATTATCGTAAGGCTCCCCTTGTGCACCTGTCGTTTTTCTGTGATCGCGACTGGACTATCGATCGCAATTTAACGATCTTTCCGAACAGCCTCAAAAACATACATGGGAAATAACTAGCGCAGCATGCTTAAATGCCGGGAATATCTGGAATCTTTACCATTGAGCAGCCACTGAAGATCACTAACAAGATCAACACTGCGCTTGAAGCGGCAGCTACTGGCCATTTCGTAATTTATTGAATACCATCGGGGACGACGGCCGGTCTTGGATTTCAATTAAAATTCCCCGAGATACTCGCGCGCTGGTTCTTAACTCAAATTGAGAGATCCATTTTGAGCTGGTGTTACGTTCAATTCGAATAGTCTTACTTAACAGAGACTCATGGTCACTTTGGATTCATTAAAAACATGAAGTGCTTGCGTGCTGACGTGATTTATTTTCAAACCTATGGCGGATTTAAAAAGGTTGTACGCTACTGCGTCGGGAGCAGTTCACCGCCGCCGGTCGGAATTAGCTTTCTTTGGGACTGCAGTCGCCTTCTGGAAACCGATTTATGGTTGTACGTTTTCTTGGCGCCTTTTCCTTATTATTTATAGCTTGTCTTTTTTAGCACAATATCGATTAACGGAGCTTTGATAACAATAAAATGTAAGTAGCTAGACGATTTTCATGGGAGAGACTCATAAATATTTTCACTTTTTTTAAAGTATTTCTACTGGTCTGCTTGGCACTTTTAAGTAGGTCTTTTCGTGACACCTTTATCTGACAACCGTTTCGAAAATCAATTTAAGCAACAACAGTTATACTTCATTTGCTACGTTTTTCCTTTCTAATAGAAATCGTTAAATCTTTACAAGCTGTTTGCTAATTGATTTTTTCTTTGCTTTAACAAAATTGACCGTTTTTATAATTAGTAGATTAAAGATTTATCTCTTAATTACTACACCTTTTAAAATCCATTCAGTTCAAAACTGGTATACGTTCAGAAAGTTTATATTGAGTTAAATAAAATTCTGCTGAACCATGGTGGAGCATTAAAACCTTGTATTCAGGAAGCCATATTTTTTCTTCTCTAGAGTTTCTAAAATAAATATAAAAATACATATACGACGAAATTTAAAAAAACCTTAATTGATTAGCTTAGTTTTTGGCACTATTGGCACATTTATATTTTAATAAAATCATAAAGTTTGTCGAAATGTCCAATCCAATATGGCTAACTTTCAAAAGCTGGACTTAAACAAATTAGAAAAAAGTCAAATTCAAATATATGTAATCAATAATTTTTTAGATTGTTGTCTATATAATCTCAAAGCTTCAATTTAAAGCAAAACGGTGCGCGATCAGTGAAATTTAATTTAAAATTTATTCAAAATTATCTATCGAGTCTTATTACTTAACTGCTGACTTATCTTCGAAGAAAAACTTAATTAAATTATACTCTTTTTACTACAAAGTGGGAACAATCAAACTCTAAATAATTTATAAATACAAAATTTTAATAAAATGGGCATCCACGACGGTGTACGTACGTTTACTTCAAGTTTTCTTGCTCACAGCATTTTGCATGGAAACTTTCTTACTTGAATAAAAATACTCAGTTTACTTTATTTACACGGTTTAGTAGACTTTATGTGAATGCCTTTTATAATGTTAAACATAATTTTGACTTTAAACAATTTGTCAATTGTTTAACATGAAAATGCTTACTTGATTTTCTGAAAAATCCATAAACTCGTTTTTATTTGACATAATGTTAGGAAAGAGGTTTTTTCAGCAGTATTGGGTGTGTGAAAATGACTACGCCCTTTCCCAACAGATGTCGTTTTTAATATTGCTTACATGTACTAATAAATGGCAATACTTGTGTTCGATAGTACTTTATGTCAACTGTCAAACACACTACGTCACATTTGGTTGAAATATTACAAACAAGTGCTTTTATCTCCTTGAAAATGTCGGTTTTCGTTCCAAGTAAACATCATTTGCGGGAAGTGCTATTACACTACTTTATTGCAAAGAAAAGTGCAGCGGAAACTCAGCGTTTGCTTGTGGAGATTTACGGTGATTTGAACCCGGCTCATCACAGCCAAAGAGAAATATTCACTGTGACAGAGTTATGCTCTGCATTTGGTGGGATCAGTGAGGTGTTGTTTATTATGAGTTGCTCGAACCCTCTCAAACTATTAATGGAGAAGTTTACCGACGACAATTAATGCGTTTGAAGGGAACCATAAAAGAAAAACGACCAGAATGGGTGAATAGTACACAGTAAATTAATTCTTCAACAGGATAATGCCAAACCACATACCGTACAAGTCGTGAATAGATATTTAGGTGGACAAAACTGGGAAGTGCTACTCCACCCGCCATATTCGTCCCGACATAGCTCCTTCGGATTATCACTTATTCCGAACAATGCAGTCAGATCTTACGGGAGAACGGTTCACTTCATATGAAAGTATCACAATTTGGATTGATAATTGGATCAGCTCAAAAAACCAGGATTTCTTCATGCAAGGAATATGTAAATTACCTGAAAGATGGGCGAAGGTTGTAGATGCCGATGGAGCATACTTTGAATAAACTTTTCTTTAATTTTCTAAAAAAGCAATGTGTTTTATTTTAACAAAAAAGGGCGGATTCATATTCACACACCCAATATAATTGGTAATATAATAATGACAGTTGATATAGTGTAAATAACAAAAAGGGTTTTCAAGATAGAAGTATATATGTGGGAATTACTCGATAAAACCGGGTTGGACACGCGCAGGGTTCGAACCTGCGATCTTCGAATTGGCGCTTCGATGTTACAGCCAACAATACCAACCGTGGCCGGTTGCCGATGTTTTCAAGTAATAGCGACATTCTGATGAGATCCTGAAATTGCGTTTGCATTTCATGGGATCGGTTGCACTTCTCATCAGAAGGTCGTAAGTACTCGAATGTATTGGCAATTGGCGACCGGTAGCTCAGCTGGTTAGAGCATCGAAGCGTCAATTCAAAGGTCACAGGTTCGAGTCGTATGTGTATGCGGCCCAGTATTTTCGAGTAATTCCCACATGTATAAGAGTTTAACACATTCAACCCGGGGCGCTTTTTCGAAGTCTACATGATGGGCTTAATAAGGCGAGATTATAAGTTGCTTATTCTTCTGGCGGCAGTTGCTTGATCCACAGCTTGTTTACGTTATCAGTGGCTTGAACTTAGTTTATCCCAAGAAGTGAATGGCCAAAATAATACTCTCTGATTACTTTCGCGAAATTGTTAACAGGTGCACATACAACTCTATTTGTAGAGAAAACTAGGTGTGGACCACTGGTGGTACACGTCCGTCAGGTTGAACGTGTTAAAAGTACAATCCTAGTAAGCAAAGAAATTAATATTCTTCAGTTTATAGAGCATTTAAGAAAACAAACCGTGAAATCGACAGTTTCTCAACTGTGGGGCAATCACACTAATTTATTATTTAGAAAACATATTCATAAAAAAAATTAATATTATAACGGGATCGGTAATATCGGAAAAAATTTGTATAGAGGTAACTGACATGAAAAATCGATTAAGCATAGCAAGGTTGCGGGAGCCGGGTCCCACATAAAAATGGACAAAACTTCAATTTGTTGCAGCTGTTGTTTACTAGAAAAATTGTCTACTCACATAAGTGAACAATTTTATTAGCGCAAATGAGGTGAGTGCGAAATTGTCTTTAGGGGCAATTCATAGTTTTTAACACATTCATGGTCGGGCGGCGGCGTATACTTCATGGATTGGTAAACTCGCGTTCCCCTTTACGCTTGGTTTAAGCTAGCTCGCATTAAACGCTGCCACCGCAGGCACCTGGGCAGGAAGCCGGAATTTTTCGTAAAAATTCCGATTTTATTTACTTCGGTTAATTAGTGCGATCGTTAAAATGCAAAATGGGCAACTCAACATTGATTTGGAAGACGTGAACCTGGCAATCGCCTTAAAATAGCGCTCTAAACCAATTGATTGATACCAATCAGTGAAAGGAATACTCGACAGTTTTCCGGGATTTGCAAAAACTGCAAACTAATAATGTGTTCAATAAAAGACACATTTTATGCGCCACTTTGCGGTGGCATAGTGTGAATAGTCGAAAAGGTAGTAAAGTTGATAAATTGCTTTCTACCGATCTTCTCAAGAAGCAATTTGCAGCTGTATCTGAAAGCCGGCGAGTAATTTACGGCGGTAATCTAAGGACAATGTCCACGTGGCCGGGTAGATTACGGTCGATTTAGGATCCAAATGCTAATGATACTGCACCGCGGCAGTTCAAGAAAGCCAATCGGACAATAATTGGCACCTGGTTTTTCGAAGTATTGCATCTCATCGATTTCTATAGTAGCCAATTTTGCCGCTCTTGGGGACCCGATTCGCAGCGCAGACGGAGGCAACCCGCGGTAATTGAAAACGTTGGCTTAGGAAAGAATCGTGGGCTGGCAGGCTGCAGGTTTTCAAATAATTATATCGCGCGGGTCCCACAAACTGGGCAAAACGATTTGACAGACGGGTTACGTCAGCGACCCGGTCATAAATCATTCGGAGCGAGTGAAAAGTCCCCCCTGTGGGATTGAGCGTTTTCTTCGGCCTCATATGTTGCACCAGCCGATTGGCTTTATAATGCCGACTACTTCTGGAATTATAAATCTTTGCTAAATTAAATATCAGGGAAAAGTTAATGATAGGGGACTGCATTAGCGAAACTTGTCTGGCAGCGTCCGCATTTATGAGATCCATAATCCAATTTACGAGACCAATCGTCGAATAGCAAATGTATGTTGGATTTATGGATGTTTACTTAACGCCACTCGAAAATGGAAATGAATTGAAATTTGAATTAAGTGCTAACTACATTACGCTCGCGCTACGCAGTAAGATATTACATATTATTTCCTTGGGGTATGTGAGGAAATATAATTGGAAAATTAATATTACTAAACGTGTTTTGGTTTTGCAGTTTTATTCTTTGCTTAGTTACGAAATCTACTGGGTTAAATATTTGCAATACTTTCCGTACAGACCTGCAGTTGAAAAATCTCAGAATTTTCAGAGTGACAGTATGCGCTAAGCACTATTCATATTTTAAAATAAAAGCTGGCTGAAAATGTTGTAGATTTAGTAAAAGGAATCGATATTCCAAAAGAAAAAGTAGCCTATTTCCAAATTATTGATTGGAGATTTAAACTCCAGACAAACAAATCATTAAATTACTTTAAACAAATAATCAAAACAAAATAATATAAAAATGCAACGTGAAATCTCTAGCGATAAACAATAAAAGCGCCGACTGAAAATTAGTTACTTACATTAGGTTAAGAGCTTAGTTATTAAGACTTAAAAAGTTTATTTATCGCTTTTCACTTTATTTTTTCGTCTGTTTAAATTTTAAAGTTAGTTTTCTATATTTAATTTTAGACAATATACAATTAACATTTTATCATATTAAATGTTGCAATATTATTTTTTTACTGTGTTCACATGCTTGCTATAATAAACAATTTTCAAATTCCAAAAGTACACACGTTGGAATTTGTATTCAGGTTCGACTGTAAAGTTAAAATATTTTGTGGAGTGTAGATTATAAAACATTACTAATCCAATAAAAACAAATATTTCAATTTTTCCAATTTCCCGAAAAATATCGATATTCAAAAATGTTAAAAATCTTTTAGTAATTTAAAAAAGCCAGATAATTTTTCTTTTGACTTGATAATAGTGGGAAATATTTTCTCTGAAATATAGTAAAATCTTTGATTGTTTAACCTTGTAGTGTATTCTTTAAAATTATAGTAAAAAACTGGAATTTTCTTCACTTTTGCAAAAATCTGCTTGCTCTCTCCCATCGTAAAAAACGAATCGTTAAATAATATAATAGAATAAATTATGTTTTGCGCAATAATTTGAAAACATTTTGATTAAATAATAGTATTCAAAATTTATGTTCGAATCCAAAATAAGGATCCCCAAGTCTGTACTGAAAATGATAATTCGTGTTCATATTTGAGTAGCCTATATGCAAAATCTGCTATATGCAAGAAAAGTCAATATTCATTAACTGAATGTGAAGTGGAAATATTAACCTTATGTCTTCTGCCATCTGAAAAACAATATTTTGTGTTGCAAAAAGAACTGAAACTCTTTTGAAATAAGGCGAGAAAAATGCACACTCTAACATATCTGTGAGAACTTTTACACGTTTTCTTTGAATAACTCAAAACTTTTTATAAAGCATAAAGCGCGTTTTGCATATGGGCCACTCATTTCAAATATCAGTAAAAGGTTCATTTCATCAAATCAGATGAGTTTGCTCTCGAATAATAATTATAAAGATATTTTTATTATTCGGCAGGGTATAGAACCCTTTACGCGCGTGGCAAACTTGCACTTAAAATTTTTTTTTAATTTTATTGTAGTTTCTTAAATTCAATTAGAAATGATATTATTTTGCGCCATTTTGGTTGACTTGCGTGAAGTGGATGATGGCATTGCGCATAAGGATCGAAGAAAATTTTTTTATTTATTTTTCTCAAGAAAAAAATTTTTCCGCTCAAAATTCATACCAAAATGTAAGACCTGAAATTCAAATTCTTTTTAACGATATTTTGTCGTGTGAATGGAATTTTAATTATAATTTAATTGAAAAAGCGACATACTTTTCTGAGCCTTTAATTGATATCGGTTCCTCATAGTGAAAAAGCTCATTGCAAACATCCGTTCGTGCCCAACATATTTCGTAATACACGTTTGATCTGATAGTTGCAACATGGTGTATCGCAGGTAATTAATTAGTGCGCGGTAATTTAGATATCTCGCACTTTACTTGATAACACAAGAAAGAAAAAACCTAAATGAGAAAGTCTGTATATCGTGACTGCTGTTGCACGCATCGTGTGATTTATATGATAATTAAAATTTTTCTGATTAGCACCTAGCAGCATCGAAAACATAATTATGGCGAAAACGGTGAGCGCATATATGCGAAAAAGATAACAATTGCGATCGCAACATGCCGCTGAAGTGTATGGGAAAATGGAGCTAAATTGGAGTTATCCAATCGCTGACCGTGCACAATGAGATCATGTTGCATAACTCACTATAGAAGCCCCGAAGTGTGCATTTTATTGGCAATCGTTACGATCGCTTCGAAGGAAGCATATTCGCGGTACATTCGGACATATAAGGAGCCCCCGCACGGGCAGGTACGTAAACATTGTTTTGGTTGGGTCGTCGATAGTGATAAAATGTGGAGCAGTCGCCAGGGCCTGTGCTCGTGGTGGGTTATCTGAACGAAGGTAAACAACAGTCGGCGAGCGAGCCGGCCAGGTAATGCAATAAACAATAACAGCGCTAGTGCTACGGGCAATTTCGCAGCGTGATAGCAACAGATTGCGCGCCGTACAAATTTGGTGCATGCGGCGTGCATGCCGGAGTCTGGAGATGCCCGAGACGTTGGCTGCGAAATTTATTCATGGACCCATTCGAAGTCGCTTATCGCGGTCGTGAGTGAATTAATTTGCCCTGTCCCCTGGACAAGACGGGGAATTTAATTAGAAATCGGGAAAGATCGTAATTGCAGAGGGAGAAAATTTTATCAACGCCTCACCAGCTCCTGAAGTGCTGGTGAGCAATGCAATGAATTTGAATAGTCAAAAGTCTTGCACATTGTTTTTAACCCTATTATTACGAGTCAGAAATATCTACTTTCATTTTTCAATTTTTCGTTTTACATACTTTCAAGTATAGGTATGTCCAGCAAAACTTATGCTCCAATTCCCAGAAGTGATAAAGTTATATCATTTCAAGTAGGAACAGGTAGAATGGTGAAGTAAATAAAATTTAACTTTCGATCACGTTTTTCTTGGAACGACTTATTTTGAACTGGTTGACATGCTGAATGGAACGCTCAATTGATTGATTTTTTAATGAACATTTCCGGTAATCGTCATTTTCAGGCGTAGCCGTTTTTTATTTTAAAATTTCCTACTTTTTAGGGTATCTTGAGTAGGAACAAAAATTGGTAAAAGTTACACTTCCCTATAAAACACATTTCCACTTTTTCCAAAAAGAAGAAGAAAAATTATAAAATTTGCGCGAATTTAAACAAATTATGATTTTGTTTTTAATTTCTAATCGATCTTCACTCTTGAATTCGCCAGTAATATAATGATTATGTGAACGAAATGCATACAATGTATAGTACACTATATATATATCCCAATATTTCTACTGATAAATATAGAAGATCACGGAAAAAGAAATTATGGCCATCAAGAGCTAAGTTCCTAACCTATAAATAGGCGAAACCGTGATTGCTACAATTTACAGCAGCAAATATCGAAAATTATGGCTAATATAATGTTGCACGGCATACAATAAAGTATGATACTTTATGTCATAATTATAGCTTCTAAAACAAACCCACGTGTGTAGCACTATAAGAAATGGTAGCATTGAAAGCAATATTTTTATCACACTTTGCGCTATAATGCGTCATAATGTTTGATATTTGAAATAAGAACTGTATTCTATTTCTATTTTCGATTTGTTGTGATGACACACATGATTATTATTCTATCTCCTGTATTTCTTCAGTTTAGTCTCAAAATATATAGGTTTAACAACAAGAAACATTTCTTTGATGCTCTTTTCTGAAATGATTAATTGAATCTACAACTACTTACAAGGAAACGTTCTCAGGAGTGTCTTACCGATTTTGATGAAATTGAAATATGTCATAGAGTATCGAAAAATAAGAGACACGTATATTTTTTTATCTGCGGATACGCACATTTAGGGGATGAAAACCACCCCTAAAGTTTACCACCAAAAACTGTTTTTCCTAAGTATTTCAAGTTCTAATGAATTTTTGCGAATGAGACGAAATGGAAATGATGTCTCATAAATATACTAACCTTTTGTAAGTAATCCAGTTCCCGGGGATGGCAACCCTTATTTTTTATTGCAGAATAAATTATATTTTTGCGTCACAAAAATAAAAGTTTTAGTTAAAAATCATTGAAAACTATTTTTTTACATACGATTTTGTAAAATAAAGTTGACGTGTTTTTGGGTTTTCGTAAAAAAAGCTCCTCAAGGGAGTAAACAACCCCTAGCATGAATACGCAAATGATGTATATTCTGTCAGACATCAGTTTTTTCTTGAAAAACAGTACTCAGGGGTTTTTGAAGTCGCTGATTACGAATCTGATGTTAAATTTAAAAACTTAAAAATGGCGGACCCAACATGGCGGACAAACTTTTGAAAAATATACCAATTCTTCTTTAAAAAAGCAATAAATAAAAGTATCCACTAAATTTGCGTATCCGCAGATAAAAACAAAATGCGTGTCTCTTATTTTTCGATACTCTATAACATATTTCAATTTCATCAAAATCGGTGAGACACTCCTGAGAACGTTTCCTTGTTAGATATGAATTTTTACCAAAAGTAAAGTAACTAGTACTACAAGTTCTGTTGCTTTGTGCAACATTTTATGGAATAAAAAGCTATCTAAAGGGTTATTGAACTATAAAAATATATAGTTTTATTTTTATAACATGTAGTAAAAAATCAGCAAATCTACCTGCCCTTTCTTTATCCTGAAAAAAAAGCATTATTAAATTTCGAGTTTTTGGCGTTTTGTTTATCTCTCACACTCAATAGAATTCAATAGTTTCAGTTTATTCATTAAGCCCCGCACTTAGTATACTGTTTATTGATTTCCGATATTTGAGTTTAAATACGAGATTTGTAAAAAGCCCAGAACAATCGCACTGCATAAATATCAAATGTGAAATGATGCACAAACTTGATTAGTTAACCGACCAATTGAGTGGTTATAGCCGTGAATAATTGTTTGGATATTTCTGATAAATGTATAACATTAATGCTAATTTCTGTATGAGAATTTGCTTTATGTATACTGTATAGCTCTGTAATAATAAGTATGACTTCTATTTCTACAAAATATATGATTGGCTATAATGGCAGTACAATATTTATTGTAGTTTGTTCTACACAAATTATTTTCCAAAGGGATCTGTCTGAAATGTGCTCTTTTGACTTTACTCTTCTATTAATATGTTACTTTTCATCAAAATCTAAAGGACGCTCATTTTGTCTTATTGGCAAATAAGTTTTTTAATAAGTCATATCATCTCCGAGATTTCATATTCTAATAAAATACTGCTTGAGTCCTACATATTTCTGGGAGAAATATTCTAATAAGTCCAAGTAAAATGACCCAAAACCCCAGATTTGTTTTGTCGGTATTTAGTCTGTTTTTGATACGCAGCTGTAGAATAACATATGGAAAGAAGAACAATTAAAAAAATCAAATTTTTCATAAATTAAAATTTCTTTTTTTGAAAATATAAATTGAAGTGAGTGTAACTGAATATTCATTTTAAAGCTTGAAGGTTTTGTCATCTATTAACATACCAGTGGCGTGGGGTCCATATAACACGATTCCTACCGGCTTCCCTTTTGGGAACTCATCCTATTCCCGTAAATTTAAAACTTGTTCTATGCCTGTAAAATTCCTGGAAAGCGCTCCCAAAATTCATCTCGTAAAGAAAACATGGCAAAACAAGTGTTACAACCAAAAACAACCATAATCTGTTGTTGCACTACGATGGAACCTTCCCTCGCACCGTAGCAGGTTCTATCAAGGGGTTGCATCGGGTATGAAGCGCTCGCTCGCTGCTTCTGTAAGCCGGTCATTTTACGGCTTACTCAAGCCCACACTTTTCTCCACGAGTAACAAAGAAATCGTGTGTGATATCCTTTGCTCACTAAAAGCAAATCCTATAAGCAAATAACACGATAGAAACCGGCTTCTCGGTTGTTTTCATTTTGCATAAGTTGAAACTCGGGTCACTTCGGCGGGTGGTTGTTTATTTCTTAGAATGTCAGCTGATTCGTGTCTTCTCTATGAACGGGTGTGAGTGTAGTGGTGCTCTCTTATTATCCCTATAACACGGTAGAAAGCGGCTTCTCGGGTGAGTGGGGTTGGTTGGGGTGGGTTTGGTTATTAATTTTTTTTTCATAAACAATATTCAGCTGACTGTAAATCTCTTTGATACTGAAGGGGCTGTGAATTGTAGGAGTGAATGCTCCCTTATTTCACAAGAACACGGCAGAAGTCGTCTTCTCGGAAGGGAGGGGTGTGTGGTTTTGCTTATTATATTTTAATAAAAAAATTGTTAACTTGTGTCTCTTTTTGCCTTGGTGCTCAAGGGATTGTGACTTATGAGTGTGGTGTGGTGCTATTTTATTACCTCTCGATAACACGATAGAATCCGGCTTCTCGGGTTTTTTCGTTAGGTTCGGCTATTCGGATGACGATTATTTATTTGTTTCAATTTGTCAGTTGAAGGATTTGTCCCGTCTAGATAGAAGTGGCCGACTAAATTCGACAAGAATACACGCAGTCACTGTTGAACACATTTTGTAATATCTGACTTCATTTGGTAAGTTTTTTTTCGCTATTAAGTTTCTGATTTTTGCACCGGCTTACCTTCTCAAAAATTTCACCCCACGCCACTGTAACATACTCATATCACCCTACAACTCGGTAACACTATACCTAAAAATTTGAAATCCTAATACCTTAATTCCCACGGTCTTTGGAGTTGTATCTATCGTCATAGTAAGAATTGAAGTACCTATATCATGATATTATTCAGCTGACATTTCTACGCTGAGACAAAGGTTTTCCAGCAGTACTTAATATATAAAAACTTAATAAACTTAACTTAATATGTATTTAAAAACTATTAAACGAGTTTTAACTGTGTGGGAATAGCACTTATTTAGAAGAAAAATTAAAAAAATAAGCCCCAATGGAGTAATTGTTGTCAAGCATATGTTATCCCTGCACTCAGGTTTTCACCTCTAATGGCGATAAAATTCACCTTCCGGCTCTGTTTCGTAAAATCAACCCAAGAACCATCGGTATCAAGGTGAGTGCTTGAAGCCGATTGTATCTGCACGGTGCATGACTATAGATGCCTCGCTTAAGCGCTTGTTAGAAGAAGCATTATATAACCTCGCTAAGAATTTACGTTTCGGCTTAAGGCTCTTCCAATTAATGAACAATTAAGACTGCACTTCACTTTTAACACAATTTCCCTTTCGTATGTTAATTAGTCCAAGACGGAGGAAAAGAAGTTGAACAAAAAAATCGAATTCCTGAAACTCACGGAAGTTTTCTGCTGGACTGGACTTGTCTTGTTCGGTGTTGTTCGTCTTCGAAGAAAGTTGGCTCGGATATAATTTTCGCGGGTAGCAGACCGTGAACTTTTGATTAAGTTTCGAAATCAATTGCTATGTTCAGATCGCGCCGATTGCAACCCTACGGCCTTAAATGGCTTTAATTGTGTGCATTTAAATGGCCAATGGGGTGGGATCGGTCCGTGGTTATTACACAGTGGCAGGTTATTACCCGCTAAATCTTTTATTGTCCTATTAATTTACGCCGGTCTAGGGTGCTCTCGGCCTGACTGGCTTTCTGTAGATTGATGGCTACTGATTGCTAGATAATTGAAAAATGTTGCAAATGATTTCTATTTGATATTGCAATTTTTATTTTTAATATTTAACAGCGAAAACGAGTAGTATTTTGGTCCAAATGCTTTCGATTTTGGAATCAAGGGAAATTATAAATTTGTCTGGTCCAGTGAGGTTGTTTAAACGGTTGGCTAAGTGCATATATTAATTGCGTAAAATTTGGGGAATTGTTGCAAAGGGTTATTTTGTTTTTTAATCAAAAAGTGAAAGTATTAGACTTTTTTAATAGCGAACTAACCATGCAGATCGTATAGTACTTATCTGAGGAAGAAGCTTTAATCACATTGTCATAAAACTTTTTGTTCAAAGAACGCATATACCATTATATACCAAGTATAACTTAAAATCTGAATATGAAAACTAATGTTTTTTAAAATCAAAAATAAGTTTTGCTTTAAAATTATACGCATATTTGTGTGTAAAACGTACATATAAAAAATCTACCATTATGCAAATTTCAACTTATGTAAAATTGTAGGATAGGGCGGTGCTACTTGAGTATAGGGGTAAGTTGGGCAATCGAAATATCTCAGAAACTATACACCGCATGCTAATACATCAACTTGGGAAAAGAAGCGGTCGCGGGGGGAACTCATCGCGTAATCGCCAGTGACGACTTGTCGATCGAGTGAAGTACAGCCACGCTTTGTTTATTTGCGACCAAAAAGTAAAAAAATTGTGAATGGTAATATTTCTTCTATACGAGTCAAATATTATCCGTTTTCAATCAGGTAAGTGTGAAACTTCCATAAAAGTATATTTTTGGTATGTATAAAGATTTTGGAAATTATTCTAACATTTTTTTTTTATAACCTTACTTTTGTTTCAAATTTTTGGGTTGGGGTTGGTTGAGCAATAGTTGCTTTGGTTTCTATTAATTGCAACAGCGACAACGATAATTAAGTTTCCAAGATCTCGTTAATTTTTTTTTTAGTATAAGCTTTATTGATAATTATATAAATATTCAAGTCTGATTTTAAGTAGAAAGACTGAGTTCTAATCCAAAAGTTAAGCTTAAGATATGTTGAGTTTATGTTGATTCTACTTTTTTTTAATATTAGAAGAAAATTACTTTTAGTTTCCCTGTTATGCCACTAAAATACTATAAATAAAAAGTGGATTGTAAAATAGAAATTTTATTTCATGTCTAGTAAATATTGAATCCATGATTTGGCTAGAATTTTTAACTGCTCAATTTACCTCATACCCTTGCTCAACTTACATTACCTGTGGGGTACGTTGAACATCTCTGACTTTCTTCACTTAAACGGCTGTAGATCTTAAATGCGATTTGTTAGAAAAAAATTACTATGGACACTTTTGGAAAGGGATAAATTACTTACTCATCAGTATGCATAACAAGCCATTAAGACTTATCTTTGAGGAGCTATGACCGCTCAATTGAAAAGTTGCTCAGCCTCGCGCTACCCTATTAACGTTTTTAAACTGAAATTTTTACTTTTGTAAAGTGTGTAGTTTTTCTGTGTTATTTGTGCTTGACTTTGTAATGATATTTCGAAGAACTGATAACATTTTTTTAATTATTTAATAATCATTTCTGCATTGGAATTTAAAGAGTTAAAATACTGTACTGGAAAATCAATATATAACGCTTTTCAGTCTCTACGTACGATTATATTGCGGACTACAGCACAAATTCTTGGATATTCGGAATTTAAAATAAATTATAGTTTTATTTATTTATTCCAATTCAACCTTAGAAGTGTATTGTATAGAATAATATATAGAAGAATAGAAGTATATTGTATAACAATAGAACTCATACAATTGAGAGGTAAACTTAAAAATTCATTCATCTATATTATATTATAATTAGTTTTGCATAAGAGAATAAATGTTTAAAAATGTATTGCTTTTGGGGAAAGTAAATCCGAGCCTTTTGGAATTCTTTTGGTAATAGGAAACTCAGGAGAAAATTTATTCGGAATGGAAACAATCAATAAAGATACGACTATACAATAAATGTTTGATTATTAAAACAAGTGCAGAAAGTAAACCGAATTTTATCATTTTATGTACAAGAGCATCGTGCCAAACAGAGTCAATAAATTCTAGTAAAGAATACGGATTACAGGTTTCGTTTTTAACCGAATTAAAATTTGTTGAGACGTAAGAAGCTTTTTCTAATTGCGTTTTTATGTAATACGACTTTTTCTTCCAAAATATTCTTACATTTTTTATTATATTTTTTGAATTTTATCACTCTTTAAGTCGTTAGAAAATAAATACCATAAATAAATAAATACCACAAAGAAATTACGAATGCTTGAGTATTATTTGAATTCCATCTGTAACGCTCTAGTTCACAATCTAAACACAAAAGGTATAATATAATATAACAAGAAACGCTTTCTGCACGTCCCTTTATAAATTAAATTGGTACTACGAATTGAAAAAGGAAATAATTTCGAATTTTAGAACAATTGGCTTACGTAGACTATGTGCATGAGAACTAAATAAAACCATTCATTACCAGAAAAAGTAAAACATTTTAATTAGAAATGAAAAGCGAGAGATTGCTTACAACTCTATTAGCTGTTGCACC
The DNA here is from genome assembly GCA_949715965.1 of Dysmachus trigonus. Classification (NCBI taxonomy): domain Eukaryota; kingdom Metazoa; phylum Arthropoda; class Insecta; order Diptera; family Asilidae; genus Dysmachus; species Dysmachus trigonus. The sequence goes on along the minus strand of OX454319.1, from coordinate 48,147,650 downwards.
TTACTAGGTAAGGTAGATCAGATTAACCTACTTCCAATTTACAAATACAATTTATCAAATCACGTGCAACTGCCTTAGAGATGCTACAGAATTCCTTGTTGCAACTCGCGTCGCGAAAAAGGCTTGAACTGAGCATTATGATATACTTAGGTATTTAACTGCGATTTATTTGGTGTCCAAATTAATCAGTCGTTCAGCAATTTCTTTCTTATTTTGTAAAAGTCGGGTAATTTAAGAAATTTATAGTCAGCTCAGTCGGTGCATTACGACTGTATCTGGCAGATAGCAAACTGCGTAAGGTTGCGAACTTGCACTTGGGTCAGGGCTATTAGTCCTGCAGCATGCGCCGACGTCGCAGGTTCCGCATTGAAAAAAGACTTAATTAAATTTGCCCATATTTATATATTTTCCTCGGTAAGGCACACCGTGTTTCTACCTAAGGTAACGTGGACTTATGCATCACGTACTCAGGCTTATCGACGCATAAATCTTACATGAGTTCATCACGTCGGTAGCTCTTGCAGCACCCAATTAAACGCCTTCTTTTGAAGTAACCCGCACATGCATAGGTAATTAACACTCCTGAATTAATGTCTATTGGGAGGTGCATTTCTGCATGCCGCTCAGCTCAACTGAAGTATAAGAAATATCTAGATACTCTAAAAGACCGAAACACTCTCAGGACTGCACTGTTGCGCAGACGAAATGTTATTTGCAAGCAAGAGCTTTGGATAGTTTTCATGCTAACATTATATCCCACTTGTTAGCTGGTCGCTCTTAATTTACATTCCATAAATACCTGTGCAATATGTAATGGTATTTCCTTGTAAGAAATAGTTTTGTGACTTGTTGAACAAATATACAGGACGTGAACATGAATTCCGTAACCACGCTACTACAGTGATCTATAATCCAGTCCGATTTTTATTTACCTGAAAGAAGAAATACATTCAAATTAGAGAACAGCAATAATTAGGACTTTTTGTTTTTTTAAGTTACATTGTTACTTATAAATGATCAATCATAGTGCACATATGCTGGAAAATATTGTATTAGGGGTGTTCACTTTTTTTTTCATTCGTACAAACGCTACAACATTTGAACAAAATGTACGTGGCAGACCTTGTAATTTAAAAGTTAATCTAATAATAAAAGGTAATCTTAAAAAATTGTGGAATTTGAAGTAGTTTATTTACAAAGTGCAACTTTGTACCTTTTATTTTGTGAAAATAATTTTATCCGTATTCATTCTTCTTGAGATTTTTCAAAAATTCTCGCTCGCATATAGATACGTTGTTGTAGTGCATTTTTCAAATTCAAAGTTTATTACATAATCAACTGACGAAATTTAACATTTAATTAGCTGAGAAACTCACACTCCTTTTTTCATAAAAGAAAATACTACGAATTTGTTATTAAAAAAAAAATATACCGCAGAGTGCGTGATTAATATAATATCTCTATTTATATTCTAAAATCGATCTGCATACACTCAGAAAAATAAAGTTGGTTAATTTAAACAAAATAAATTGTTGTACATATTGGTGGAACTCTGTAAATTTTTAATCATTTTCGTACTTCAGTACTAACAGTAGTTAATTCCAATTTTTATTCTTAACCTCCTGCGGCCCACAGTCCGACCAGTAGTACTAATTCTTTGTAGTAATGCAGACCCGGACCTCATAAGTGCGATGTACTCATTACAACCCAAGGGCCTACTTGTAGGCCTTAATATAAAACGTCAGATTTCCGATTCAAATTAAAGTGTTGGGTCTGAATGACTAATAATGAAAATATTAGTACTACTGGTAGGTCCTTGGGCTGTAATGACTAGTTCGCTAGTTAGTGATCTGGGCCGCAGGAGGTTAAGCAGGCACACTCATTATTGGGATTAGAGTGCAATAACTCATGTTTTGTGTTCGTATGTAAAGAATATCCGACGAACTTAAAAAATTTAAATAGTTTTAAGCGCTTTTTACTCCTCATAGTTTTGCCTAGTCAATATTTTTAAGCTGTTATCGAATTTAGTAAAACGTGGTCAAGACTTACTATTTTAATTGTTCAATAATAGTGGGGTCAATTTTTACGAAATGAATGAGAACATGTGTAAATTAATAAGAAGAGGATTTGTATATTTTTTAACTTCATTTAATAAAATTTTAATAAATGCATTATATCTCAAAATTGTAAACAAAAATAAAAGAGTTAAGGGGACCTTTACTTTCAAAATCGAAAAAAAATCAATTATTTTTTTTTTTTCATCAAAATGCTTCTTAACATCACAGAAATACTGTCCTTAAACCGTTTTAAGAAATTCGTACAGGAAAAAAAATTATACTTATATTTGTAATGCTACCTCTACTCGTTTTATATGCAAAAATTATATAACAAAAACTTTGAACGCGTTTTTCTCGAAATCACATTTTTGAAAATGGCCGCATCTGTATCTCAAAAACTATTCAACCGATTTTAACAAACCAAACGCCATTCGATTCGTTATCAAATATACTAGTAACTAAACCTTTAAAAATATTATTTTACCCCCCCCCCCCCTCATTTTTTTATGCGGAGGGGTAGTTACCCCTAACTTATAGTCGTTTTCTAACTTTTTTAGAAAAATGTGCATAAAATGATATATTTATTAAAAATAAAAGGTTTTTTAGGTTTAGTTACTAGTTTTGTGTCTTATGAAAACAATCCACTAAAGATTTTTACTCTCTCTGTTACAGGAAGCCCTAGAGAAATGCGGCCGTTTTAAAAGTGCATTTTGGATGAAGCCCTCTGCAGGCATTAAAATAAACTAAAGTTGCATTTAAAAAATTTTGTTATATTTTTCATAATCTTACCAATAATGCACAAAAGGTTTCAGAATAATAAATATAATAGTCTTTTCAAAAAAAACTTTTAAAAAGTGTGTTTTTTTCGATTTTGAAAGTAAAGGTCCCCTTAAAAAACGCAAACAATTTATGGTCTTTTAATAATTGTTATGGAGCATATTATATGTACATATTATTGTTGTTTTATTGTTATTTGTTTGTTATGGATTCTAGCCCCTTAACTCAAGAAAATTTGAGTTTATATTTAAATAGTTAGCTTAACGAGAAATGTTATTCTACCTTGGACATAGTAAGTTAGCTAACAAAAATGTTAATAAATATTCAAATTGTAAGTTTTTAGTTTTTTGGAATCTATGCATAATAATTTGGTATTTTTCAACATTTTCCACTTGTCTTGCATTTTTGTCGTATTTGTTATTATGTATTCAAAATTCTTATTATTTTGTTTATTCTTTTTTACTACAGAAATAATAATATGATAATTAAAATCGCACTCGTAGTTTTGAAAATAAAAAGGTAATTTAAGAAATATACAATGTAAGAAGTGAAGCATGCATCGGGCTTCAGGGGCCCTTATTATATAATACTACATTATTTTAACCTTAATCTAATAAGTAGCTCCAAAGCACTATCATCGGGGTTATCCGTTTGCAGTATTTAGGATTATTGTTCTTTTTGGCAAGCCATACACTTTTTCTTGATAGATCTTCTATAGTCTTTACAAAACTGTGATACATTAGTGGTGGTGCCATCAGGGCGGTGAAAGGTAATTAAAAATTAAAAGTAACATGGCTACGCAGATTTCATACATAATTACATCTATATTCCCTCACTTTACCTATGAAAACTTAAATAAATGACAAAAGACAAGAAAAGAGCGCAACGATTAAAATAAATTTCTTATAATCTTTGAAAATAATCAGTGGAGCAGCGCGTTCGCCTCGTGTACACCGAGTCACTGGCCGCTGGCCGGACATAATTAATGTGTTGCAATAATTGTTTCAATTACATAATTGCAAGAATCAGAGCCTATTAATCCCTGGACCCTTGTCAATTTTCCAGTTGGCGATTATTACCTGCGAGGCGTTACAAATGGCACAGATAATTTCTCTTCTGTCTCATGCTGCAAGCGGCATAGCAGCGCCTTCGTTTCCTGTGGCAGCATATCCAGCCGATTACAACTTTTTCCCTGCCCTTGCCCATAAAAACGAACTCCCATTACAACGCGGCCATCTAATATTTTGCTAACCTCCATACATCCGCCGGGTGTATGAAACCAAAGCCAGCATGCGATTTTTCAATGGGATCTTAAGACGTCTACAAATTGACTCTGACACGGCTCGACCCGGGCTGAAAATGGACCCTGATTGTTCGGATCCGAAAAACCCGTTCCCAGCGGGAAGTGGTATAATTATTATTTTCGCATTGCAAAAATATTTATTCCAATTGAAAGTGTAGACCTGACCTTAAGCTAGATTTCAAGATCCCAGAGATACTGCGAGACGCACAAAAGGTCCGCCACGCAGGCAGGTGAATTATGTTTAGGTCAGTGCGACTGCGCGCCGAGCCGTTCCGTGCGCTGGAAGGTATCGTTGGCCGGGGCGGTAATTGTCCCATAAGTCAAGGTGGGAGTGGCGCAATCCGTGAAAATGACAGATCGTCGAATTCAACAATAACTGAAGCGAAAATTTTTGGAGTCAGATAATCTTTCGTTTGGCGGTAGAATGAATTCAGCTCGAGTTGCGGGTCCCGACGACAGCGGACGCGACGGCTAGCGAACCATATATACTGCTCGCGTTCGGTACCTTGGCGGCTGCAGGTTGCATAATTTCTGCAGTTTAAAGTCCGACTTAGAGCCCATGAACGGAGATAATCTTAATTGCATGCCCAGATATATTTTATGCAAAGCAGCGCAAATGCCCCGCTTATCTGCTTTTCTTTCGGATCTCGCTCCGGCTGCGAACATGGTGCAGTCATTAATGAGGTTCATGCGAAAAACTGTTTCATTTCAGCCCGTGGAATTCACCGCGGACAAGCTACTGTACGGCGGAAAAAGGTCGTCTTAATTATGCTCAGCCATGGAATTATCACAACCTGCAAATATTAATATTAATTCTGTGGCAGTGTCGTTTATCCACCCCGTAATTATCTCGTTAATCGTCCGCTAGTGGTGGGAACGTCATGGTGTAAACAAATTAAGTGAGACACACTTGCGCAGGAGCTTTAACTCTTTTGCAATTAAAACAGGATCACTGCCGTAGCGAGGTTACATTTTTTTTCATATTGCACATAATAGTAATCAGATTTTTATTAAGAACGCTAAATATTGTAGTTGTTGTTTAACATATTTAGGATTTAGTCCGTTGATATTCGGGAAAATATGTGTATATGGGTTCAATGACCTTTTTAGTTTGTATATTTTGAACTATATTTCAGAATGCATATGTTTTCAGGCCTCAATTAAAAAAAAGAAAGTTTCTTTAGAAATTATAACTGGTTTTCGGAAGCGCCTTCGATTGAGATTGGTTGTAATTTTTACATCAAAACAGAAGACAATACTATATTTTAAATTGGCAAGAATATGAAACTTATGACGACCTCAACCAAAAGAAAAGTATTTTCCATCACAAATATATATCTTCTGTAATTATTTATAAAAATAAATTGAACGACGGATAGAAAAATACTTTCCTACACAGATTAGTACAAAAAATGTCAACTCCTAATCTCTGGTACGAAGGAAGACTTGAAAGGACACTAACGTTCTCTATTAGAAATCGCCGAATGCGGTCGATTATGCGTTCGTTTTCAGTGTTGTACCTACAAAGAATACATTCAGTCACTATATAGGAAAATTATTGGTATAAAGTTAAAAAAAAATTCATAAAAGGAATAATTTAAAAACCTCGTACAGGTGGTCGAGAAAGAATAATACTTAAGCTAGAGTTTTCAAGTAGTACTTAACTATTAGAGCAAATATCTATGCTGTAGGAGATTTAGAGCTATGTTTGATCATTTTTTAATCTATTCATATTTATAGTGTAGATTTCCTCAACTAGTGAAGTAGTTTTGGGACAAAATTGAACCGACCTTCTAAATTAGAAACCAGACTATACTTTTACGAAAGTTTTTGACCTGAATGAATCCGACCTCTGAGTTGCTCCATTGCGTCAGGTTTTCGAGAGATTCTAAACTAAAAGTGGAAAAAATTCGGGTTTTCACAATATTTGAAGTAATTTTACATCATGAGGTAATTTTTCTCCACAAAACTCGTAATGGCATCTGAAAGTATTATTCTTCCCCTTCAAAAAAATTTAAATAACAAAAAAAACAAAAATTCCACTGCATATGACAGCTCTTCTGTCTTCTGAAGTTTTCATCTGATGCTACTCAATTTCCGAATACCCACTGATATCCTAGACTCATAAATTCCAACTAACGATTTCTAGGGGAGAAATCAAATTCAAATTTAATCAAATTCAAAGTGGATTTTGAAGACGAATACTTTTAGATGCGGTAAGGAGAATTAAGGAGAAAAATTACCTCGTGATGTAATATGACTTCAAATATAGCGAAAAAATAGATTTTTTCCACCTTCGGATTTAGATTAATTTTTTTAAAAACCTTTGAAAAAATATAGTTTGTTTTCGTTGTACCGACTACACCGATATGTTCACTAGAAATTTCAATCTTTGTTTGCGTTCATTCGCTCAGTGTGTACAGAAGTGTGCATAAGAAGTTATCTTTATTAAATTTTTCATACGTTAGGTCAAGTTCCACAGATAATGCCTTTTAATCTACAACAAGCTATTTTCTCAAGACCTTTGCAATAAAAGAGAGTTAGTCAATTCCCATTTAAAAGAGTGTTGCCCAAATATACACATACTCCTTGTTTAAGATGTTTCTTTAGTTTATTAAAAAACTTTGTTGCAGATGATTTTAATGTTTGAACACAATTATTAGTTTTCATTTTCGGCCTGTAATATATAAATAAAATTATATACTAGGAATTTTATTTTGGTATATTTTAAACAATGAGTTGTGTTTTTTGCGGTGGTTGTGGAAAAAAGTGTCAGAAGAAAAGCATTATGTACGAAGAAAGTTTTCCAGTATTTTTTCATACATACGTACATATACAGATCACATTTTACAACTCTTTTTGAGTTTGTAAATCAGCAACAGTTGTGAAACTTCAAAAGTTTGACCACATAGAGAAAAAAGTAAAATGTCATAATTATAAGTGTAGTCATTACATATACATTTTCATTTCAATATTATTAATATAAACATTAATTCTGAAATGGCAACTATTTTCAGATTTATGTGCCTGTTGTTATTCTTTTCACTTTTCACCATACCTTTAAAAGCTCTTATTCGTAGTATAAGAAATTAATTTATTTTACTTTTAAGAAAGTAAATTTGTCAAAAATACGCTGTTTGTGTTTTTGATTTTGCATGCTTGCATGTACACAAGGATTAGGTATAAATTTGTAGAATTAATAATAAATGTCTGAACATATCAACAGTTCCATTACCTAAAAGCATACACAGGAAAACTCCTCGTAGGAGGAAAGTAAATGAGTCACGATTACAATTTCCCGTGATTGGTATAAATTTGAAATTGTTGCAAAACATCGCAACTCGCAGCACAGCATCAATTTCCACGCGAATGGAGGGCGCTTAATCAAACACAATTTCTCGTAGTACAAGTACAAGTGCTACGGTATCACTTAGAGGCTTTTTATGAAAATTTACAACCCATTTAGCGTCGTTAGGAAATCTTATAAAATATAATAAAGTCAGCCGGCGATTAATTAAGGTGCAAAAGCCTAGCTAAGTATGCCTCCGAGGTGATTATAAGCCATAGATCAGTTCGGCGCGACGCGAGCCACTAAGGCGTGTTATGCAAGAAATCGCTTAAAAGTCACTCAATGTGTTGTAGGTTGTGGCAGGGGACCCCGTGTCGTGCGGGCCAGCAGCCCGGTGGACCCATTATTCTTGGGAGCTGGGGCTGCTATCCGATTTATTTCCCATTCGACAAAATAAACCAAAATGCCCAGCGAGAATTCCAATTCTGAATTTTTTTCGTGTGCACTTATAAGTCGTGACCGGTCCCTCAGTTTGCATAATCGAATTCGCGCCAGGCTAGCGGTTTCAGTGTACTTAGCCCACGTTCTAGCTCAAAATTTATTTACCTGAGCCCACTGATCCTGGCCCGGGTGACATTTTCTGGTTCAGCAGTAAAAGGGCAGATTATTTATGGTACTCTTAATGGGTGAAGTAGCGCAAATAGCTTAACACAATTTTTTTTTTTTTTTTGTTGGGATCAAATATTGGCACATTGCGATACCTTACTTCCCAGTTTTAATTAAAGTCAGAATTTGCAGGTATGCGATTTTCTGAGATACCACCAGTTACGAGACTTTATGATTGCTAATTACTTTTAGTGCCATCTAGCTGCGATATTGGAGCAACCAACTTATTTCAACAGTACAATGGAAAGTTCAAGTTGAATTAACAAGCCCAGTCACCTCAACCAAGCTGGGCATGTTCTGTTGTTTTTACCCTTACCTTACCGTCTTATTTTATATCGTGCCCGAATTGTCGATATAAATCTCCGCTAAACATTCGCTAAGCTCACAAAAAACCACATCTGCAACGCTTTGCGAATTTCGAGTGTTCTTACCACTTTAAGATATATCTCGGGCATGCTCCAATTGGCCTAGGGCGTAGTCACGTACAGCCCGATGGTCTTAGACGGTGCGCAAGAATTAAAATGGTCACAAGTGGAATACCTGATTTATTTATAATTGAAATTAGCGCCCCAGATGACCTTAGCTTTCTTCTAAACCAACGATCGAATCGTAACCTTCGGATATCGATTTTAGCGATTCGATCCCTGACGTTAGTTTGGCGATTTTGTTTCTGATATTGCCGAAAGAGTGATTTATAGATTGCATAAAAGCTTTAATTGGAGAAACTGCAGTGCACATGGAAAGAAGTTTTAAAAAGCAGGGTATTAAATATTTCGCAATTAAAGGTGTATGGTATTCCCTAGATTGTTACCGGCATGTGATTTCGTGAGATACTGTTTTTGTTATTTTGCTTACAGAAATGTGCATGTTTTCTGCGCGTTATAAAAAATAAAATCCTTGACAGAATTCGATTGTTGAATAAACTTAAAAGGCGGCATGCTAAAAAACTTTTAGGGGTCATTTAAGAATAACGTAAGCATATTTTTATTCTTTTTGGCACCCGTCGGTCCGTTTGTGAGATAAAATAAACATTATTTATGCCCTCTCTTTTCTAAAGGTATAAGACGTAAGTATTTCTTTGGGGTGTTGTTTTTTATTTATGTAGTCGTTTATGTTACATATATGAAAAATTAATGATGGATGTAAAATGAAACACAACAAAAGAAAATTGTGAAAGTATATAGATTTATTTTCTTACAAACATTCCAAAAATAAACTTTGAAAAATTAAACTTTTGCTGATAATTTACTCCAAGCGTTCAAGCTAATCCGAAATACGTGTGTGTTTGCTTCCTTTAGAGTTTCATTGTAACCGAAAAATGTCTAAATTTTTGTTCGTGTCTATATATCAGTTCTGCTACATATGAAAACTAAGCTTCTGTACAAAAACATAATTTTCATGTATCAAAATAATTAGATTTTCTAAAATCGGGCTCAAAGCGCTTAGCGTTTTGTTGTTTGTTAATAATTTTTTTTTTATGAATTCGATGTATTAAAAATCTTACATACAAAATTTTTTAACTATCCCCTTTACTTGTTAGCAAAAATAAGAAAAATCAAAAGCGTCTCTCTCCTTGAAATTATTTACATAATACTTGAATGGCCCATTAGAAATACAAAAATTTATTTTATTTTATTTAGATAAAATTTGAGAAATCACAGCATTTTACACTTTGAGATTTAGACAGCCAATATGCTCAATATATTGGTATACGATCATATCGATAATTTTTCACGGAACAATGAATTATTAATACTACTTATGCAAAGTGCACATGTTAATATTTGCATATTTGCATACAGCAATTGGCGCCGTTTATGCAGACAGCTAACGAGTTAACGCTTACTCAGGTACTTATTGATTACGTTTGAGAAATCATTGAGTAAATGTAAAACGAAAAAACAAATTGAAAAGATTTTATATTCTGTCAAAGTCATCACTTTAAAATTCAAAAAAATTATCATTATATATAATACAATTGGGTTCAACTACGAAATATCGACAGATGACAGTATTGGCTGCTTAAAATTATATATTAGTTAAAATGCATATTCAGTTCACATACCAAGTTATATCCTTTTTAAAAGACAGATATGGTATTCAGTTAGCTCTTTTGAGTTTCATAAAACTTTGAATGGTCCATTTGTGTAAGCCGCGTAGGTATCTACTCATTTAAAATTTTGGAAAAAATTTTTTATTGAAAGGTAAAAAAATTAATGCCAATAAGACACATTCATATCTCAAAACAATAATAAATAGAGTTTTCTTTATTTAAAATTATTTAAATGATTATGCAAGCTGGTTCCTTATACTGAATCCATAGTTCGACCAATTTTACTTTTGAATCCGCAAATTAACATGGGAACGAAAAATCTAAGCTTGAAGCTTGAATCTAAGCGCGGTCCGAATGATGTCTGCAGGAGCAATAAAATGATTTTTTAATATAGCTTTTTGTTTAATGTTAAGGTATTTTTGCATTGGCATTATTAAGTAAACTCACATCCGTTTGTTGAATTACAGCTCGCCTGAGCAAAGGACAGACAGAAAAGTACGGAAATCTCACCAATTTCCTACATCTCATCAACTATAGATATAAAAAACCAGAATTTCGCTCTATTTTATTAAATAATATTAAACTGAATTTTGAATGACGTACGCTTGCTCGTAAGCATAAAATTAAAATTAAATTAAATTAAAAAGAATAGAAGCGGATGTGTTCGGGCGGTTCCGTAACTAGTTCTGAAAAATGCATGTCGTCAACTTAAGATGATTAATATGCCACTGAGTAAAGAAGGAAATATTACAAATTTTATTTTATTTTAATTACAGCAAGGTTATTGTATTTAATCAGTGCGAATGATCAGTTTATGCCGTGCAGGTGACTAAACGATTAGTTTTAGTGTTCAAGTAAGCCGATCGCTAACTGCGTTCGCCATAAATCAACTAAAGGAGACAAAATTAAATTATGTGCAGAGCGCTCAATAAATTTTAATGATATTTTTGTATTTTAATCACTCGGTTCGCATGGCTTTTAGCCCTTGGGAAAACTGCCAGTGAATATAAATGTTTGCAATTTAATACAGTTTGCATACTTGTCGTTTTACATTGTAGTTAATTTCAATTTCATGCTCTGGGTTTGGCTGTTTAAAATGGTTATATGACCGTTTAGTAGGAATTTAAATAATCATAAAATGCATAAAATATGTCGTATCTGTTTTCCATTTAGTCTTAGAGCACTTTAGGTGAAATACAAATGCCATTTACTTTTACTCGAGCTTGATTTAGAGGACTTTTACTTTTCAGTTCATGGTCTTGTTTAGTGGCATATGTATTCATGTCCATTATCCGGTGGCAAACTTCTCCTTTCCTTTCATTTTCTTACTTTTTTGTTGAAAACTTGAAATGCCACTGTAGTCACACCCTTAAAAGGTTTCACAGGTTTTTCTTAAATTGATTCACCCCAGGCGCTTAAGCCGAAAAGAATTCATAGCATTGAGACTTCGATTAATCATAACATCAAAATTGCAAAAGGCATAATCTTCACCACGCCTTATTACCTTGTGATGACACTTTTCTAAAATATCTGAGAAAAGATCATCACTCAAGGTGGACACCCGTGCGAACTTAGCAGAAAATCGATTCTACGTTATTAGGCCTTCATGGCCAATCAAGTAGCTTGAGAAATAGATCATTAATCACTTGAGAACGTTTTCTTTTCCATTACTCAGCAATGGATGGAAGTGCGTTTAATGCCAGAATAACATCTTATAGGGTCTTGAGCCTTCACTTGTTTGCTTAAAGTCATATGATACTCTCTGGTGCGTTTGTAACGCTAAGAACTGGATCAAGCACATGTACATTGATTTTCAAGATAACTCAAAACCACATATTGCTCAGAATATCTTGAAATTGAGTAATGGGTATTTGATTGCTGGAGTCTTTTTTTTCAATAAGTTTAGGTGCATTCGCACGCCAGTATAAGGTGCGTCAAGTAGTATGTATTTACACTTATCTCTATAAAATCTAGGAAAACCAAGCACTCACATTTAGAAACTTTTGAAAATTAAAATTAATATTTCGGGTTAAAAATATTAACAATTTTGGACAGAACTTGAATCGTATTAGTTTGTATTTTTTTTGCTAATTTGAAAAAGCAGTAAGTATAATAATAATTTCCACAGGAATGGTATAAAATGTTAGATTTATCTATTTTACGGGTTGACTTGAAATGAGCATCGAGGTAAAATAAAATTACGTCGACAAATAAATCGTATCTATCATTTCAAATTTCAAACAGCTGTTGAATGTTACATGTTTGCGAAAATATAATCAGATACATATGTACATATATTGTTAATAGAATATGATCTTTTTTCTTAAATGTTCTTTGAATATATACCTTCCCTTGTAGTAGATTTAAACAAGGCTGAATCGGGCTAAATGCAACGATAAGGGATAAAAGTAGTAATGTTTTTTTGTGAACTGGTCTACTCAAAATTTCCTGCCATATTTTAAAATATTTTAATGCTTATTAATGTTAATCACTTTAATAGATCCTTTTACCGACGAAGCGTTAAATTCCAAAATTTACATAACGTTTATTTCAGCATGTTGACAATTTGCCATTGTCAAATTATTACTATTGTGAATTCTTCGAAATATTTGATTTGGGCATTAGTGTGAAAAAGAAGAGAAAAAGGACTTCAAAGGAACAATACGCTGACTCGATATGGGAAGTAGATAAATATGGGGAAAAAGTAGTATTCAGAAGTTTTGAAAGCCGATGTTCCGAAAACATTCATCCTCAGCAGAAAGTTTCTGTAACTCTCACAGTGAACAGTGAATCATGAAAACGTCACTGTGAATACTATTTTCTTACAATTCCAAGTTATATAAATCTGTGCGAAAAGCTGTAACACCACATATTGGAAAGTGAGATGAAAATGCGATTCTGCAACCAACTTCGTGAGTAATTAGTCGCAAAACGGATGAATGAGCTGGACTTGTTCGGTTAGATTTGCTGAATAATTAAAATGGAGAGTCAACAGCAGGTTACAAATAAAGTAAATAGACAAGTTAGTATATTAAATGCTTTATTTTTACGAAATGTATATAAAATTTAAATTTATGTACAAAGTCACGAGATATCAACGGAACGGTAACAAAAACTGAGAAAGCTAAACTTGTGGAGTTTATATCGAAGAATCTTGAATTTGTAGTTTACAAGTTCAGAGGGATTAATGGTTTGAAGGCAAATAAAAATATGATCATTTTTATCTTTACAGTTTTGACATCAGAATTCAATATAATGACTCATAGAGCCACTAGAATCCAATGTTTTTGAAATACCATCAGCAACATTTGCTTCGAAATGTTTCAAAAGTATTGACATAAGTGATCCGAAAAACCGATGTACAAACTTTTATTTAAATTCAATTGAATTAAGTATGTTTTGTCCATCATTTTGGTTCGGCTATATTGAAGTTTTAAATGTTGATATGGGAACTGAAATAGGTGACCTCTAAAATTTGCACATACCAATTTTTTGTGAAAATTCGATCAAATTTAATACTCTTGATCTGCCATATTAGATCGACCATATTGAATTTATCAATTTTGATAGCAGATTTGAAACCTACACTTAAAATCCCTGTATAATTAATTACAAGCATATCCGACGGCATTTCGAGTTTTGGTCAGCTTTTTGACGATTTGGGACATTGTGAGACGTGTCGCGTATTCTTACAATGGAAGGTGAGAAATCACTTGGAAGTTACAGAAATCAAAAACTTGTCAATGTGAGAAAAAAAATGTCCAATACTCTACCTACGATACTAGTGAGTATATTCTCACTAAAAGTTACAGAAACTTACTGCAGATTCATTTTAAACTTTTTCTGAACATTCGATTAGGTTTAGAGAAAAATTACCTCAACGGATTTTTGGCTCATTTGACTGGATATTTTTGTTTTGTTTTATATGATATACATATATACTTTTTGCATTTTCCCGAATATAATATTACTACGAATCAAAAATATTGATTTATTCACTTAATTAAAAACTATTGATAAAAATATATGAAACGACATTGACATATTCTCGAAAGAATAAATAAGAAAATAATAAGATATTGATAATAACATTAATTATTATAAGGAATAACCAACATTTTTAAAATTATTGATAAAAATAAAAGAACAATAATAAAAATTAAGTTTTTCTTTTCTCCATTTACGGATGGAGTGTCGGACAGCCACCTTGATGGGGAATTAATAATACAATATAATAGAACAATAAAACTATTACAACGAAAATAATAATTATGATGAATAATAATAAAAAGTATAACAAAATAATACCACAAATAATTAACAAAAGTAATCATAATACTAATAAAGAAACTAATTATTATAATAATAATCTATTCTATTTTACTCCTCAATCGACTCATTTTTTCTCATCTACTAAGCCAAACAAAACAAATTAATGTACTATATACGGGGCGAGGGGAGTGGGGCTTGAAAGCAGAACTCATACTTCAAAATATTCGAGGATGAATTATGCAATTTTTCAAGTTATATGTAATTTATGATATTTATTGTTAATAATATTCATGAATATACGAAGAAATAGCAAACCCCACTTCTTAAATGCGCCGAAAAATCCTTTAAGGTATTATCATCAGTTTTAACAGAGAATGATCAGAACAATTTTCAAGTTAATCTGAAGTAGGACATTTTCGGAACTCCAGCTTGCTTTGAAATTTTTAAAATTCAGTTTTCACATTGTAAAGTCGTCATACAATTTTAATGTCTTCTTCTAAGAAGTCATAATTTTTAGTTATTTTGAAAATAATTTAAAAACATACAACATATATATAAAGTAGTGAATTATTAAAGTAACATGATCTAGTTGACCCTCCTCTTTTTAAACGATTTTAAGCTTAAAATCTTTTATTAAAATTGCTAACTCGAATGTATACATTTCAAATATCTGAAAATATTTGAAGAATTCGTATATCCTTGCGCTAAATACCTACCGTTTATCGACATTTCAGTTTACATCATTAGATGGCAACCGATTTCCAATAACCTAGTTAAATAATTATTCTCATGATTTTTATAAAAAGTCGCAATTATTCGCAAACGAACCCAACGAAACCCAAAGGCGAATTATTTTATTAGAACATTTCTTAAGTTGTTAATTATACTTAGATGATATATTGCCGTCGAACACGAAAAGTGGGCAATCCCACGAATAGTGTGCTGAATATTGAAATATTTCGTGACATTCTCGATTGCTTCATTTTGTGCAGTAATTCACTGGTTACAAATTTTCCGATTGAAATTAATTGGTGGTGATTTAGCAGTCAACAGAAGTCCATCAATCCCGCCAATTCTTCATATGAACCTAATTGAGGATCACTTAATGGCTTAATTGCATGAAACGAGTGAAAAACAATAAGGTGGATTGGATCACTTCACGTTTTTTGTTATGAATTCTACTGGGACCCCTCCTGTGCAGCGATACAATCGTTTTACTGAAGCAAGTGCCTTGGAAAAAAGGAAATATTTTTTCCCTATCACGCTAAAATACCTTTCGGCAAGTGAGTTTTTGTGTAATAGATTGCGCAGATACATTGAGCCCATTATGCCAATTTTTGAGCAGAATTTCACTCTTCATCTACCTGCTGCAGCGATATACTTGATCGGATTTCCGGGAGTCACTTCAAATCCATATAGGCATTCAAATAGCTGTCTGAAGTGAAACAATTTTAATTGCCACAACTCATTAAATTATCTAATGCTATGGGGAGAAGTAGATATATTGCCGCGACCGAATAGCGAATTGATTTTGTATCGCGCAAAATGGTAAAAAAGGTAAAAAATGCAAAAAGGCAAAGCGGCGTGGCTGTGATTGAAAAATAGTCAGATTACAGCAGACTTGATCGGCACTCAGTGATCAGGAAAACACACCATGAAATGATGATTGTGCCACGCCTTTTCTGGTCTTCGGGAAATTCGAAATTATCCCATGGTGGTGTACTGTGAAAAATTTTACGATTTTGGATCGGTTCAAAATCGCGAAATGTTCAAGCCTTAAAACTCTTTAAAGGTAGCGGAGTGAAAGTTAAATGTAATAAGACTACATGTAACATCAGTGGACTATTTGCATTCAATCAATCGAAAGATCTACTTTGTAGACTGCTTATAACGTCCTCTTATCAGAATTCTTCTGTTGAATCTGCTATTGCCCTCTACTGTAGAAATTTCGCAGCTTTCTTATAGGTTATATATTAAAATTGCATACCACAGTACAGTAATATATTATTTTTACAAAACACATACGTCTCCAGCAAAAAATACTTTATATTAACACGTTCATTTGGCAGCTCCACAATCGCACGTAAATTGAGAAAAGTATTGATGCAGCTGCTAAAAGCAATTTTTTCGCAAGACTTTATGGCTAAATTTATGTCTTAAAGAAATTGTTTTCGTTTCGCTTAATTACGTACGGAGAGCAGTCAATCAGATATTTCTTTTTTCCCCCAATGCTTCACACTTTCCCAACAACGTTGGTTGATCATTAAGCTCAAATTGCTGTTGACTACGGCGGCATTCCTGAAACAGGATTGATGAATAACTTTATTCCAAGGTCATCAAGGTGATCACATAAATTAACGAATTGGGTTCTGATTGGTGGAATAATTATAGGGTTTTATGGTCCCGATGGTATTTCTGTGCTGACTAAAGTTTCTCCACTTCTTTTGTTTTCTAAGTTTTAAAATAATCCTTATTAAAATATTTCTCAAATTTCTTTTATGAAAAACAGTTTTATCCTGCGGTTTATATGTATAACGATACTTCGATATCTCGATTTAATTAATATTTCTTGATATATCATAAATTATGAAAAGTATTATGAATACTTCCAGTTGAAAACTTAAATAATAATCATTATCGGGTGGAAGTATTATAGACAGAGTATTATGACGATTTAAACTAAATCAACTATAAGGAAACACAGTTTCAGTTGGTATGTTATTTGGAATCAAATCGAGCAACAAGCAGGATTTAAGAAAGGACGGCGAAAAGGCTTTAAATTTCGCTTTCATCTAATAAATATTTCTTGCTAGAGTGCGTCATCATTAAATTCTAATTAAACATATATTTTGAGTACTAGTTTTAGTAAACCACATTACGCTTGTAGGCGTATAGGAAATATGTGACTATAAAGCTTATACATATATTTTATATACATATATATATTTTATTTGAAAAAAAACAATAACAATACAATTCTAAATTTCCCTTATATGTAGAATGATTGGCCACCATGGGCTAAGATACCACCTACATAAAATAGGTCTGTCAAATGAGACGGAATGTCGTCTGTCGTCTGTCGTCTATATTAATTTAAAAATTTGTTCCTCCAAATCTTCTAATTAATGGAAGTCCATATTTTTATTTAAAATACATTTTTTGACAACGCCTAGAGCTTTAATAGAATCTTTTAGAACTAGTGGTGGTAAACTTTTATCAACTTCCTCGGGAACAACCTCACTTTTGTCCCATGAGACGTCGTTAAGTATTTCGTCTTCTTTGAAAAGACCGTAGTAGGTTGAGGTTTTCATCACACATCAAATATTCTCTAAATTCGTTAACGGATATAAAGCTTTCTAAAGGAAAGGATACCTCTTTCTCAACTAAACTGTCTTTTATAGGTTGAAGAAATTCTGCGTAGTAAATTGTAGTAATAAAATTTATTTAAGAAAGTATTTTTTATCTACATTTTACTTTATGAAAGAAGTTCTCTATAATTATTGAATTTACTAAACACCATGTCTTTTTGGTGTAAAATAACGCATGTAAAAGATTAGTTGACTTTATGAATTGCGATATAATCACTTATATTTCAATAGCAATGTTTTTAATTATGATTTGATGATACTGTGATTGTAAGTAATGTGATTGTAGTAATGAATAATGTAATGAATACGAACTAAATTTGAGGTTTGTCTTAGGCAGTTAATCGAAATTTTTTTTATAGAAATTGTGATTGCAGTATAAAAAAGTTGCTGCACTTATGAGGGTGACGCACATAAATGTAGTGCTGTTAGAAGCGGAATTTGTTCTAGAAATGAGTACAAATTAATGAAATCTAAAATATTATGCTAGTGAAGGAGGAAATACTTTTAGATCCGTGAATATATACGTCAATTTGATAAAATGAAGGTACTGAAAAAAAGAATTAACGCCCCAAATAATTTCAATTTTACATCAAGTTTTTAGTTATTTTTGCAATGAAAAACTAATTTTTTTAAAATGATTTTGAAATAGAAAATAATATTTTTATTAAAATTTCTGCAGAATCAGTCAACAGCTTTGTTGAGTAATTGCAAACACCAATTTGAAATCTATAGTTTTAAGAAAAACGTGTATAAAGTTTGGATTTATCTCTATCTCTTTATCAACTTTGGTAGCGTTTCTTGATACTTATATTTATATAAACATTTTATGAAAAAATGTATTTCCTTCCTGGCGAAATGTGCCGTTAAGTAGATGTTCACCAAACCGGGTTTTGCTCTATACATAAACATTATGACATGTGAAAAGTATGCGACTGATGTTCGTTTGTGCGAAGAAAACTATTCATGGAATAGTAAAAATCCAACAGAAAAGTTCGTCCGAAAGTTGAAGGTTTACTATATTTTAATATATTTCAGAAATTTCGCTGCAAACGCTTTATTATTTCTAAAAAACTGTATAGAAATTAGATTTTTATTTCAAAATAATTAATATACTTTATTTAAAACATATTGATATACCTATTATGTTGTTTGGTTTTTACCATATACAATTGTGCAGCAGTGGCTTTCTTATTTTATTACTTTTTTCCACTTTGTCCATGAAGAGAAAATCAATTAAAATAAATTAATTTAAGTTAAAGAAGCATAAAAAGCACCAGTGGCAAACGCATTCCTGATTAATTGCAGAAATTAAAATCGTTCGCGTTTCGAAGCGAAAGAATCACCTGCGATAAAAATAGCCTTAGGTGTTGGATATGAACAGCTCAATCGAGTAATGGGTGTGATTTGAGTTTACAACAACAATTAATGGAATTTATTTCAGAGGTGTGTATGTATTTATTTATGTAATACAAAAATGGTGAGGTAGTGAAATCGTGTGAATTAAATGAATTTCATAATAAGATAGTTTAATATAATCAGATGCTGCAGAGATGTAGTACTTTTGGTATAGAAGAGAAAAATGCTGATATTACTGTTTCTTATTTGGATTTATTACATCTTGTTATAAGGAAGAGTATAAAGACTGTGGCTTTTCTTCCCATATTTAATTGTAGAATAGCCCTTGTATAGAAAATCACCTGTAAAATCAAACCGTTGAAACCATTGCGCATTTCATTCCTTGGAACTATAAAAAAAAAACTGTGAAAGGAAATTCCTTCAAGCACTTTTTTATAAGTAGGCGTCTCGATTTTATTATCTAAACGATGCTGAAACACATTTCGTTTTGTTTCAAAACAAACTCCAAATTGGTCCAATTACGCTAAAGCTTAACCAAGACAATTTCCCAATGTCAGGCAATCTCGTTACCAAACCGCACTTAGCACCTAAATTTTATCTTGCCGCGTATTGAGGTAAAAATCAGTGTGGAAAATTTCAAAATTCTATTGTTTGTCGCACATGTACGGGCATAATTGTAGTAATTAGAATATCTTAGAGCAAATTTTCATTTTCTTTGCATCACATGTCAGACTCTAGCTGTTTCACATGTTATAGCATGCGAGGCGGAATTAAAGGCTGCCAAAACAACAAACAGACAAATTATGGGACAAAATAGCTGCATAAGTAGCACAAAGGGAGGAATTACCACACATAATACCGTGGAATAATTTATTCATATACTCGTAGCAACGAAAATGGGAAAAGCGGTTGGCTTTTCTCATAGTGCGCGATAGCCATCAAGGCGACGGATAGGACCGTGTATCTATGGGAGACCCGGTCGAGTGAACTGCCTATGAAAAGTATGTTGGTTTTGATCCAATGTCGCAACAGTGTGCGAATTCAGTCTTCTATAAAAATATCCGTAGTTAAAAGGCTGTTCCAGACTACGGAAAGTCTTCAATCCGCGATGATGACAACGGCGGAAATTTATGGTGTATCTGTATCTGATAGCAGCACGAGATAGACGGTTGGCCGCAGCCTTCCTTATTCGCTAAAGTCACAGCTCACCAGGTGGATTTAAACCTGGCGCGCTATGGGAGAAATTTTACGAGGAAGCAGTGTAATAATTTGCTGGCCAATTCCAATTTCCCTCTCAATAATTTGCCACCTGTGGAGGTTGAGGGTAATCAGGTGCCATCATCCGATTAATTACCTCCGGTACTTCTGCTAGTCGATTACAATTACTTCAATTGCCCTTTGGGAGAAATCGATTTTAACGACACAACTCATTTTTTTTTTAATCTAAGTGTCTCGGATCTCATTGGCCTATTGCATAAGGTGAACTGATCAGCCGTCTTTTATGGCTTGCGAAACGATCGCAGAATTCACGGTAACAAAGTCTCCCTGACGCTGTACCGGAATCAAGAATTCTAACACTTTGCACCACAGCTGACGTAATTGTGTAATCAACACTCGCTTTTCTCCAGCTAATGACATAATTTGACATTCCACAGGGACTCATATACGCGCTCGCTTGGGTTGCAAGTATATCTAACCACTTCCGAGTGAAAAATCTGAGAAAGTCGGGCCGCGATCAATCCGTCATCAAAAGTCCATTGAAATCTTGCTCCGGAGCATCGGTGCCTCGTAGATGCATCTCATAGAGCAGTAGATCTCGTAGCATTTTCCAAGATATTTTATAGTATGCAACTATCTCAGTAATTTCTTCATTGCAAGATCGCCCGTCTTTCTGTGCCCTGTTGTTGTCTACGAAAGTAGGCACGGTAGTGAAACCCCAAAAAAATGTTCATGATTTGGAGATTGATCGCGTTTATCTTAGAATCAGGGTCACGTGCGGCCTGTGGTGATCTGCTGCGATTTCGGTTCAGACCTGTGCTTCAAAGTGTTTGTAGAGTTCGCCGAGATACCACAAGATGTATCGAGGAGAGATGGCCAAGATAGCCTTTTGGGTCTTAACGGCAGGTTGTTGCTTTTGGTTAAGGTTGGGCACTTATTGAATTTTATAATGGGCAGTGGTCATATTCTATTTTGAAAGTTTCAATGCCGAGTTGATCAACGTAACCTTTTATAATACCTACTTACGTTGTTTTTCTTTCTTTCTTTTTTAACAACTGGCATGTGCATTTTATAGCGTTTATCTGCACACACCGATCTACAGGTTTATATGTTTTTTTTGGCTTTGAATTCACACAAACTGGTACATAGGTAAATTTTAAAAAATACGGAAGCATACTAAATACGTTCTTTTAATAAATACAGATCAGAATTTTGCATGAATTGAAATTTATGAATGATTACCCATAGCAAAAGTTTTTAATTTTGGTGTTGAATTGGTAGAATCTTCATTGACTTTCTTTATAATTTGTAGTATCAAACATCAACATTTGTAATAATCACAGTGTTTTGTTAATATCATATTTTTGCCTCACTTCCATTTTTTTCGTTTTTTTTTAAATTTTTTTGGAAATATCCCGCCTGATGTTTGGTTTACGTGTTATACTCATAAACCTACGTCTCGTCACTAGTTCTACGTTTGATGAATGTTTGGTCGGAATCAGCCTCGGAAAGCATGTCTTTTGCGATGTCAACAGGGTGTCGTTTTTACAAAAAATTCAACTCTTTTAGCACTACCTTTTAGTCATGCAGCAACACTTGATTGACTAAAATGCCTTGAATGGATCCAAACGAGATGTTCATCTCCTCTGCTAACTCTCTGATGGTCGATTTGCGGTTTTTGGCTAATAATTTTTGAATTTCATCGATGTTGCTATCAGTTGTTGACATCAATGGTCTGCTACAACGATTATCATCGGCGATAGACTCACAAGCGTTCTTGTCACTTGAAAACCTTTGATCGCCCCAGAGGGTCGTCGCCAAATTACTTTTGCGAGATTTGCAACGTTTTTAATGCAAATTTGGTTCTCAATTTTCTTATCCATTTAAAAAATGGCAAACCATCCAATAAAGATGATGTTAGCAAAATGTTGCGATTACTAGAAATATCAATGTATGACGCCACAAATTATAAAGAATGTCAATGACGATTTTAGCAATAAAAAAAAAAATGTTTTACAACCGTATAGTAGATGACACCTTTCTTTTTGATCGTGGTAGTATATACTATACTCCATAGATACAAAATTAATTCATAAGCTCGAATCGCTCTCCTTTTGTTTGTATTATTTGACTCATTCTTCCAAAAAATTAAATGCATGTAGCACACGTACGGACTCATCCGCTATATCGTTCTATATCTTGACCAACCGACGTTTCAATGAATCCAAATTCAAGCCACATGTACTCCCAATCTCCACATGAAAAAGTCTAATGGAATTAAATCTGGTAAAGTTCTCAAGGTATCAAATAGGGTTCGACAACAGTCCTGAGTGAATTTAGCTTTGTGGGTTGCATAAAAGTTTCTAGTTAAATTAATATTTCTTAATTTTCCACATGATTACTAGTAAGAATCTACATATTGATAGCTATGAACATTTCAGAAAAATTATACTTTGTAGTGACTTTCTCAATAAATTTTTGTGTAGTATTTTCTTTGAAGGGGATGTTTTTTCTTAAATTTTTATTTTCTCCTTTTTAGTAGTTTACTATTGTTGTATAAAATATTAATATTGATTTTAGGGACTTATTTTCCCATATTAAGCTGAATTCCGGACTGATTATAGTTTTTTGTATATTGCAATATTAATACAATTATTCTCTTTTAAGTTAAATTCATTTGCTATCTTTATATTTTACCAATATAATCGTGATACCCTAAACGTGCTGTATGTTATCTCCCACTATGTAGGTATTCTTCTGAAAACGCTGTATGTCATCTCATTCTAAGTCCCCACAGAAAGGCTGCTTATGCGAGAAGTGAATATTGAGATTATTGTTGATTTACTAAAAACTACTGAACCGATTTTGATGAAATTTTAATGAGACCAATTCGAAAGTATCTGTTTTCAATTATGGAGGATTTGGTGTATATACATAAGGGGGCTTTTTTTTCGCGACTTTTTTTTTTTTTTTAAGTCCCACCTCGAAATTTTGTGGCAAATACCTAAACAAAAATTCTCTGAAAATTGGAGCCTTCAATATTAATATTAAGTACTAGACCAAGGCGTATAAAGATTTCCCATATAAAATACACGTAAACTTTGATTATTTTTCTTCAAAACTCTATAGCTCAGAGGAATTTTATGGTATAATCTTGGCCAATGGTAGGGTTTCTTCAGAATTGAATGCTCTGAAAAAGTGTCCATTGCGGTGTAACCCTAACTCCCACCAGCGAGGTAGTACGGGTCACTAACCCCAATTTTTCCATGAAATTCTCGCTTTTTGCCCCTATCTCGTAAGCAACAAGAGATACAGAAAAAGTGAATATGACAAACTTGTAGGAAATTTAATTTCCTACAAAAAAGTTCTGAACACCAAATCGCTAACATCGATATTTCTTGAGATATTGGGCTTTGAAGTTGAGGTAGTGTGGAACTTTTATGGATTATTGAGCTAAATTGTAGAAACATTACCTCAACTTCAAAACCCAATATCTCAAGAAATATCGATGTTAGCGATTTGGTGTTCTAGAGCTTTTTGGAGGAAATTGAATTTCCTACAAGTTTGTCATTCACATTTTTTCTGTAGCTCTTGTTATTTATAAGATAGGGGCAAAAAAACGAGAATTTCATGAAAAAATAGGGTTGGTGACCCGTACTACCTCGCTGGTGGGACTTAGGGTTACGCCGCAATGGACACTTTTGTAGAGCATTCAATTCTTAAGAAACCCTACCATTGACCAAGATTATACCATAAAATGCCTCTGAGCTGTAGAGTTTTGAAGAAAAATAATCAAAGTTTACGTGTATTTTATATGGGAAATCTTTATACGCCTTGGTCTAGTACTTAATATTAATATTAAGGGCTCCAATTTTCAGGGAATTTTTGTTTAGGTATTTGAAACAAAATTTCGAGGTGGCACTGAAAAAAAAATAGTCGCAAAAAAAAAGCACCCTAATATACATAATAATAAATAAAATAAATACGAATTGAGAACCCTCTTTTTTTGGAAAGTCGGTTAAAACTAACTCAAGATCAAAAATTGTATACAAATCTATGCTTTTTTCCAATGGATCAACATAAAAAATTTAAACGTATATCATTCGAAAGGTACTGTACCATAGAACCACAAAAATGTGTGTATGCTGACGTTAAGACAGGTAAAATAAAGTGGACATGCAGACAGGATTTCCCCATACAAAATGCTTTAACCAATTAAATGAAAGCATTTTGATCACGTTCATGGCTGTATGACCTAGATCCTTTTGTTTTCCCTGCACGGGAGAATACTTAACCCTTTCAGACACAATGTCCAATATATTGGACAAAAGTTGTTACTGATTTTAAAGCTATTTAACGTAGACACCAATATTAAATCTGCAATGGTTGGCAACTCTGTTAATAAAGTAGCTTTTAAACTTTACAAAAATAAGTTTTGAACCGAACTCTGACCATTTCACATGGTTCAGTGCCTTTTTTGTGAAATTATATTGTGCGGCAGTAAACAAGTGGTCCTTAGTGCTCATATAAAGGTTGTTTTTTTTTTTTAAGATCGAGTTTTAACAAAAATCGGTAAGTACTCTTTAACTATTTTTTAAACAATTTATGCAGAGAAGTGTAAAAAAATACGTTTTGATTGGCCGCCACGCGCAAAAAAAAGGCATGTCCCATATATGGGACATCACCTGGTGGCCAGGTGAGGCATCCTACCTTAATTGTTTTTGCATATTCGTGTTTATTAGTGTCATATTTGTGTATAAGCAAAAATTCAGATTTTTATCTCAAACGCCTGATTTTTGTGTCTGAAAGGGTTAAACAAAAAAAAAAAAAAAGTTGTGCAAAAAAATACATAGTGCCTTAGAGTAAGGTAAGAATAAAGAATTAAGAATTTGCATATAAATAATGTTGGTCGAATTTCGATCACAAGCGATATTAGTCTTAAATTAATAACCAGCTGATATCAATCATTTGTTTGTAAAAAAGTGTTGATCTTGTGTACAAAACATAGCTTATGTAAACAAAAATTTGCAAAATTGGATTGAAACCGATCGTTCTGATAAAAATTTGTAAAACTAGTAAATTAACAAAAAGAGCCAACGGCGTTTACGTAGAATTCCTTTTATTTATAACTATCGAAACAAATTCTTTAGGCCTTATGCATATATGTATCTCGTATTCCTTTAGACCCCTCAAGTAATGAATGTTAAGTTAAGGTACGCTATGTCTAAATTTTGAAGTTGACAACTTTAGTAGTTTCCGGGTACACAAAAATGTACATTAAAGAGAGAATTAGACTGCAAGTTTTTTCTAAGATAGTATGGAAAAGTATGAGGAGTAGTTATTTGTAAAACTTGATTAATTACCAATTCACAATGAATAAAATAAAAATAAATTAAATGAAGTACAAAACGTCATAAATTACGAATGTAAAAACCCAGTATCAACGTCAACATTAGTACTATATACGATAAATACTCGGTTTGTATTTTTTCCACATGAAATTTCGTATTTATGTTATAGATCGAAACACAACTACAAAAATTTGGTAATTGAAGATGTTTGCCGATCAGTACCTAATCGACTTAATTTTTTGCATTGAACCAAAGAAACAAAAAACTTATCCGCTTTCAAATGCAGTTACAATATTATTTGTTTTGAAAGATCTATTTTGTGTTACGTAAAAGGAGACTAAAAGAACGAATTTCAGTAAGAAACGAACCCTTTCATTTTAGACTTATGAAAGGGCGCTGTAATGCACACTGATTGCAAAAATTATATTTGACTTGAATCGGTGCTAAATTTCATCCAGTTAATTTTTCGCCACTATTAGAAATATTATTATTTATTAATAATTGTCTGGTTTTTAAAGCTTGAAAAATGATCAAAGGTTCAAAATTCTTTATATGTTTGAAGAACAATAGTTGTGGACTTAAATTTAGTTATTTTGTTAATATTTAATTCATTTAAATTAATAATGCTGGTATCACACCTACCACTAATGATACTTATATGAACTTATAATCTTTTTTTTTTTTTTTTATTATTTCTGTCAAATAAAAATTTTCATATTCACCTGCGCGAGCAAGAACTAGCTGTTCAAGCATGCTGGATCGAATAATATAATTTGATGTATTACATGAACAGTAGACCTACATCAAAACTATTTTTTTTTTTAAATTGAGAGAATCAAACCGGAGCAGGGCATAACGAAATCCAATTTTTAAGACATAACTACATATTGTACATGTAAAGAAAAGAACAGCTTAGAAAACCTTGAAAGAGCCGCGCCCAAATTCACTCTAATGACCATAATGTAAGCGCCTATAATGGATTTTTGATTGAGCTCCAATAAAAGAGGTATTCGTCTCAGTTAAGACGTCAAATTAGAGAACCCACCTGTGTCATTTGCTGCAATAAAAACCTGATAACATTATTTTCTTTCCGGCTAATGGCTTGATCGAAATGGGGGTCTTCACGCCCTCGGTACTATTTCAGATTTCCTCGGAGCACTGTGGGCCAGTTCCGAAAATTACAGGTTTACCCGCACAAATTGTGCCTGACTGACATGAAAACAACAATCTTGGCGTAGGTACCTACCTACTACTTTCTTTTCGCTTGGAATCTTATAGTGCAGTGAGACACCGATTTTGGCACCTCTGAGCCTGTGATTAGTTGAGTAAGACGAGCACCTCGGGCATCACAGCAGCCAGTTTTAAAGAAACATGTCACACCAAAAAATGCGGGCTTTGTGAAATTTCAGCAATTTTCGAGGAATTTCACAAAATGTTAGGGGTAATAACAATAATAAAATATGCGAAATATTACACTTAAAATGTAACAGCGCAGCAATCACGCGGCGCGACCGAGTTTCATGCGGCGAATGTGCGCGTCCGGCGATTGCTATCATCCGCCGCGATTATGTGTCCAAAGTTGTGAAAATATCGCCTCGTCCAAGGGAAATTTATGCGATCAATCCTGGTGGAATTCTGTGTAATAAGAGCCTTTGTCACCACCGATCTTTGGCCGGCGATATGGCCGCGGTGGACTCCTGGCACGGGTTATGTAATGAAATAAGGCCAAGCCGACTATCTGCTCGCGGCTTTGATTTCGTGTGTCGATTTATGTTACGTGCACAATCCAAATGCACAGCATAGATTCTATTAGACACCTGTCGTGCATGCGGTCTATCATGCGCATTTTGAAATTGTGAGAAAATCTGAACAAGACCGCCAGCATAATTAAATTTTCGAAGAAAGCACCGAGTCTCGAATGCTCTACGTAAACATGAAACATGGTCTCGGTGAGATTTTCCGGCTGGAACAATTTGAAAACTGTCCATACATATACCCTTATTTAAGAAAAGCGAAAGCAAAGATAGGCTGAGAATTTTTTTTTGTCGGATATCGCAACGCAACTCGCTTGCGTTTGGCACCTGAATGCGCTTTCTTTTTACATTACAATTGTTTTACGAGCGCACGCGAGGCGGCTACTTTATTTTCTTTCGTTTCGCAACTGGTAAAAACCAATTAATGTGAAAATTAAAGGTCAGCAAATCGTTAAATTAATCCCAACGGGACTTGTGTCCCTGGGCCATTTATTGCAAAATCGCCAATTGCGCATTTAACCATCTCCCGCATAAGAAGGTGGTAAGCGTTTTTCTACAATCTTATGGGCGCAATTTTTTTACTGCCCTGCTTGTAGGAGCAGACCACTGCTAACTGAGAAAATTTGTAAAGTTGATACGGTCATGCTGTTTTGTTGTTTTCTTTAAAAGTTTACGATTCGGTGCACCAACCCGAAATATGAGGTGAAAGGCTTTTAAAATTAATGAAGTACTGTAGGCGTAGTAGCAACAGATATGCGCCTCATTTCGTATGTACTTTTGCGGGGCTAACGAGCAATTGAATTATTTAAGGTTATTGCACGCGGGAAGATACAATTTATCAAAAAAACCTGACTTTCCATTAGCTGAATCATTAATTAATTATGTTAAAGAAAACTGCTACTGTCATTGACTATCTTTTTAAGATCTAAAGTTACGTAATATTTTTATAGATTACTTCATGGCTTGTTCCTACTTTGCAAAAATCAGTATTATTGCAAATTAAGATATAACTGGCATTGCATATTAAGATATAGATATATAAATATTTTAATGTTTTTTAGTAAAGTAGTCTTAAATAGCTTTTTGTAAAAATCATTACTTAGAAAAAAAAACTATCAGCTTAGTCCAAACAGCAAGGTAGCAAATGTATGTGACTACATCATCATCTGGTTCTGTTAGTAATCACATACTCGTACAGCATGCAGATTACAAAACGCAATTAAATTAAAACAGAAAGCGGTAAAAATAAAGTACAGTACTATTAAATAGTTATCCAACCAGCCGAAACAGCCAGAATGATGCCAAGTTAAAATTTCCTTAACGTACAATAAACTG
Source organism: Dysmachus trigonus (assembly GCA_949715965.1). Taxonomy (NCBI): domain Eukaryota; kingdom Metazoa; phylum Arthropoda; class Insecta; order Diptera; family Asilidae; genus Dysmachus; species Dysmachus trigonus. Next base: position 48,118,851 of record OX454319.1, on the reverse strand, counting down.
TTACCACAAGTAAAATTAAAAAGATATGACCTTAGAGCGCGGGCAAACAAGCACTGTTTCAAAGCATTTTTATTAATAGCAACATCAAAATAATCAGCATTACTCATAATAGATAACAGCATGCGTTTGATTAATACGTTCAAACTTAAAGTAGTTAGACCTACAAAGATTTGTTTCTACTAAAGGCAATTTTCTTAGATTGTAATCACTCACCCTGAACTGAAACTTATCAGCTAAAGTATTAAAATCAATGTTGCCAACTAATAGCTGGTGTACAAAAACGACGTCTGTGACTTCCCGACGTTTTTCTAAAGAGTGCATATTAAGCAGCATAAGTCGGTCATTATAAGGGGGAAGTATAACCGGGTTCTCCCCCTTATAATTATTTATATAAAATGCTAGAGTAATAGTTCTGAATCTCTTTTCTCCTTGTACATAAATAAGGTTATCAAGATTAAAACATTTTAAAAAGAGGTAATTCAAGGTGACGCACAATCAAAGATAGCATCTTTTTGTATTAAGATCCAAATGGAATGGTATTCAATCATGGAATCGTAATTTAAGAAATTCTAAAAAAAATTCAAAGTTCGACGAATCTTGGAATATACCAGACTTTTAAATCAAATCACTAAGGGGTTATTAATAGAACTTTAGCTGTTAACAGAGCTATGTTTCGCATTTGGTGAATGTTATAAAGTAGAGAATTACTTAAAGAAACCTCCACTTGCAATTTCTAAGTTGCTTTTGAAATTCTAGATAGTAGTAAGAAAATGAATAATCAATAATACTTACAACTTACAATGGAGAGGACATAAAAATGGAAAAATGAGATGTGATTCTTAATTATATATTTGTACTTTCTAAACAACTTCCCACTTTTGTTAAAATTATAAAAAAGGAATATGTTTTAATTGCTGTGCAAATTAATAATGTTATACTCATTAAGACTCGAACATTTTAAATCGTATGCACTCTTCTGTGGTTAAGTATATCTGATCTTCTTTTTGTTAAATACGACCATTATATCTTGTTAGTGCAGCAAAATGATGTTATTTTCTAGACGTTTTTGTATGAATGGAGCATGTTACCTTTCATATAATAAATAAGACCGATACTCTTCCCAGCTAAAAAATCTTGGTTCGTCTTTAATAATAATATAAATATAAAACTTCAATGAAATCGAAATTCTCTTTTCGTAAAAAAGGGCCTATTTCAATATATTTTTTCTCGTACTTTGAATATTTATGCTAATTAATTTGAGGGATAAAAATTGAGAAATCTCAATTTATTCGACCAATTAAACTAATAATATTATATAGTTGTTATTAAAGAAACAATTTAAAATAAATATTTTTCCCATAGTAATTTAGCGTCAACAAAAGAGAGCTTCTGCCTTTTAAATTTACTAATTATGGTTTGAACACATATTTTAACATAACGAAATTCAATATAATATTAAAGGAAACCTAATAAATATCATAAAAGACTAAAAGATTTATGTATCCCAAAGAATTTATATACTAGATTTCAAGTATAATTTGATCTGAAATACCTAGGAAACATATATTACTTTTACAGAAGTCAATTGGTATTTCCATACTGCTAATAAAAGTTATTTCAAAGAAATTAACGACTATATTTTTAAACTGATAAACAAAAACTTTTACCTCTCAAAATTTGATTTTAACAAGCATAAAAATTTCCAAATATCATGTCATATGTTGTATCCAAAAACCATTTGGCAATTTTGCATGAATTTGCTGTGAACGAAATATTTAAAATAGAAACAATTTTCCGAGTGTCTTCAGAGATTGATATTTTCATTGAGTTGAATTGGAAAACTGGAGATTTTTGCCTGTAATTTTGAAATAACGGTCATTCTTTATTAAGTTGATCAAGCTTTTATAATAATTATTAAAATATGAATAAATAAAGTAATTCGGTATATTAATATAGTCTTACTGGGCTTAACATTTAACTATGTCGACCATTTTTCCCTTACAGCGTTTTGTTATATGAATTTCTTAATTTCTTAAAATCTTTTCAGCTTTTAGGAGGCACAGTACACACTTATATGCAAACATACTAGTATTTTTTATGTTCATTAAAATGATTCTTTTTATTTCGCACCTAGGCAAAAGAGTCTTAATGACTGTTAATGAAGTTGCCCTTCGTTAAATGTCTATAGGACAGGTAAAACATTTTATTATTCCAAAATCGCTAATTTCTTGTGGTAAAACTGCTACTAAAGGAAGTTTGTTTAATGTAAAGGTAGCCTGAAGGTATACTCAACCAATCCAACAAAATACAATTTAGCACATCCGTTGGCCGTAGTATGGACATAAATTTTACTGTCTCGTGCAGATTTTAATTGTTCGCGTTTAGAGTGCTACTTGGCTCTAAAATGTCAGCAGCTCTCCTCAAGATTTCATACTTAACACATTTGGCGCAATTTTTCCTCAGGCTATCTGCAGTCGAACTCTAGTGCATCAAGTCGTAGTTTTGTAGTGATGTATAATTGTATAACCTAGAGTCTGCTCCCTTCTTTTACTTTTCATGGAGAAAATATTAAAAAGCAATAAACTCCACGGGCTGAGCGAGCGCAGCCACAGGCTGTTGGTGGAAATCACCGAGCCTCACAGAAAGGAAATTGCCTTATAATTATTTTAAAAAGTATGTTTACCAATTTTATTGCACCAACTGTATTTGTTGTCAACCTACATACATAGGCGTGGAACGGGTGGAGCTTGCAAGGCCGAGCGGATGCAAAATACAGCATTGCAAATTTATATCCGCGAAATGAGTATACTCTTAACCGGATCAATGAGTAAAATGCTAGTTCCGAAAAAGTTTTATGACCGTTTCAACGATCATGCCACATGCAAACTTAAAGATGGTTATAAGAAATATAACTGATCATAGAATGCGATCCGCCTGCAAAAATTGCAGTTCGCGTGCTTGCTTTCAATGCGGAGTAGCAATTAGTGTTTCCAGAAAAAGTGAAGCTGACGGGAAGTTGAATAAACGCAAATAATTGGATCGTTTAAATAACCCACGCAACAAATGCTATCTTCCTATTTTGAGCAACATGTACTGCGATTGAGTGCGCTTAATACAATTCTATAATTTTTATAATTTAGCGTGAGGTCACACAGAATGAAGTACCTGTTTTCATTTTACGAAGTGATAAGATTTTGAAGTGACAATGTTTCTAGTTTTAAAACTCCAATTTCTTCACGCATTGCATTGTCCGTAAGGTAATGAGTACAGCGATTGAGATTTCAAGGAACTCGCTTGAAGCAATGGCGGATGATGTGTCCCTGTTGCTGCCGTCGGCGAGGCGGTAATCGCGAAAAGCCTACTTCAGATGACAGATACGGTAAAGAATTAAGCTGTCGAGCAGGACAAACAAGATCTTCGTGTATGGAACAGAGTCAGACTAGAATGGCTAGAGACATCTACGGAATGAGTTTTTGTACTAAAAAATATCGGTTACACTTTTTATCTACTTTGTATCTGTTAGTAAAGTGCCCCGTGCGAGCATATTTCAATGGAATAAAACAGCAACATCACAACGAAAGCGCGTCTCACCTGATCCACATTTATCTTATGTAGGCTACTTGAAATCTGGTCATGTTTCATTGATTTATTTCATCAGCGATCTTACTCTTCAGTCCATCATCATCGTGATGGACGTTTTCACTTATTTTTATTTTCGCGCGCAATTTTCGCTTCACAGCGGTTGTTTTTTTTTTATTATATTCTAAAGGCAGTTTCATAACCAGTTGGATCACTCTTTTGTCTCTTTTGTGCTCCCGTTTTATATCAGGTGTACCGGAAAAATATTTTTGAAAAAAGGAAAAACTATGGAGTGACAATAGACAGATATTTTTTTCGGGAAAATTATTTCCGAGACGGAGACGATTCAGGCGAAACAAAAGACTTAAACGACAAACCCGATTTTGCCGTATGATGTAACTTTCATTCGATTCAGCGATTGTTATACAATATAAAACTATGAAATAGCAGATTTAGAGCAACTTTTCGCACTTTATCATAATATCTATTTTGGAATTTTGGCTGAAAATGCGTTAATGCAACGCACGCGATTCAAATATTTCTCTGAAGTAGTAGGGAAACTTCAAGATCTCAAAAATAGTTCCAGTTTACTTTTTCGACATTTTACAGCAGAATGTTATTGGCAATCAATATTTCACACCATTGTTGCGCATGTTATCTTTAGGAATCTTTTGCGTTGAAATGAAGTACTTTCATTTTTCCTTTCTTTTATAGTTGGCAGCAGTTCAAGGATTAATTTTTAGATAAAACATGTTGCTAATTTTTGTTTTTTAATGTTACAAATTTAACTGAAAAACAGATCAATTTTTAGCACATAACACTGCAATAACTAAAAAATAGTCTGCACATCAAATACTTACATATATGTATTTTAAAGTGAAGTAATATAAAGTTTAGTGACCCGTTTTAGTAGAATAGGGAATTGAAAAAAATTACAGCGAACATAAAGGAGTTTTGAAGCTGGTGTACTACTATACTTATGGAGCATTGATAGCTTATGTGAATTTAATTCAATTTGTTTTCTTAAGCTAAACTTGGGTTAGGAGAAAAATAAACACATCAATTTATTCCATTTATAAATAATACACTTTTCATTAATTAATTCACAAAATATCAGAACAAATTTCCATTGTGCAACCCTAATTAAACTTTTTAGATTGTTTTGTGCTGTGTTGGTTTGGTATGTATTATTTCGATAAAACTTACACAAATGAATTAGTTAATCCATGAAACAATACAGCTCAGAAAATGTTAGTGTTGGTATTAAAGTTTTTACATATTTGTAAAGAATGTGTCCGTGGATCGTTCCTACACTGTATTGCTTTACAAAAATTGATTAAATAATGACATTATGGCTCTAAATATGTGTCTATATTACAGTAAACATTTCTGCGACTCTCATGTAAATTTGTAGTTTGGATATTTCAGAATTCCTGAGGGTGAAAATGTCGAAAATCAAGATTACCAATAAAATTAATACTGATTAATAATAATGCTAGATAAATACTGGCAATTTTCTTGAGAAATTGGACTTCCAGGTATTTTTTTCGTTGTTGATAAATTATGTCAAAGCTCCAAATAGCGAATTTTAAAATCTTGAAATTTGGTTGGTATAAATTAGAAGCTGGATACCAGAGCGGTTATGTAAACCTAAGATTAGGGCCATGTAAGGAAATGCTTGTATTAAAAGTTAAATAAGGCTCATACAAAATATGTTAAAACAGCAATTTATAGTGGAAACAAGAATCATGGAAAATAAGTTCACACCTTTAATTCAGCTTAAATATTATCTTACTGTAATTGATTTGATGTGTAATCCCACAATTTGAAAAAAAGTTCCAATTTATGTTTAATATTCCACACCTCAATATAGAGTAGAAGCAATTAATTTTTCACGCTATAGTTGCTCCCATTATCTTTGGAAATCTTATACCTGCAATCTTTGTAATGTTTGCCGTTCAAGGACCATTTATCAGTTAATATATTATTAGGTTAAAATTATGTTTTGTAATAATTGAAAGTTATCTGACAACATCAAATTTTATAAGATATAACATTGAATTAGGCAACAAACAAGCAATTGCCAATGAAAGGGTTCGATTTCTGTATTGAAAAATAACAAAAAAGATCCGAAGAATTCAGCCCGTGTTGGTTACGTTAAAATTGCAATTTCTGTCAATCAGTGAACGCACGTAATAAGGAAGCCATAAATCAAATTACGAGTTAAAGGCGAAAGACTGAAATGCCTTGAAAATGCATGAAATTATTATTTCAACCGCATCAGCACGCGTACATGATCCGTTTCCTATTAATGAAAATCGTTCAATAGCTGAAAGCCTGCAAAAATTTGAGCAAAGCACGTGAGTTAGAAAAAATTCGGCACGCAAACCAACCCGTACGGCCGTAATTGGCGGTTCATTAAAGCAAAACTTAATTACAGGCAAGCGAATAAATTTCCTAATCAGCCATGAGATACCCAGCGGGGGCGTTATAGGAGGTATGGGGCAGAAATCTTTGTGATAAACTTCTGTAAATAGATCCAAATTCCTGCCACATTATACGGCTGCCTCGGTTCATGTGATAAACGCTGAGGTGTTGTGTCACATTTTATGCAAAGTGACTCAATTGTATGTTCAAGGACTCCCTGCTTTCTTGGCAGTTCGCGGCGGTGCCGGATTAGAATGATGCTGACAGTGAGGCCATGAAGGCAACTAAAACTCAGGGGAGACGCCTAGAATTTATGAATTTAAGAAACATAAAATAGAACCACTCCAGCCACTGATACTGGACAAAATATGGGTTGATGTGGATGAGATTACAGCTGCTACATGGATAAAACCATGATTGGCACTAATTTTATGAATTTTCATAGATCTATTAGATCTATCGTAAAATTAACTGATTTTCCTCCGCCCGGCTACAGTTCGTTATCTTCAGCTGTTGAGAAATTATAATACAATTACTAATTGCGCGCACAATATACTGCTAATTGTGCGGTGATAAATTTTCATAAGCGAAACGCCGAACGTGGCTCACAATTGTTTCTGAGTACCATTTTATGGACGGTTTCTTTCTGGTTCGGTGAGGCTGATTTAGTGGGACTGTGTCAATTATTCACTGATGCTTCGGTTTGTCTCAGTGAAATCGCGTGCATTGTCGTGGTTAGAATTAGTAGGACTATTTCTTTTCAATTTCATGCTTTGTCTTCAAATTCTAATTAATTAATGAAGTATGGAATAATTGTATAAGACAGGGAGAGCAAATTGAGACACAATTAGGGTGTATATATATACAGGGTGTCCGGGAAGTAGTGCGCCAAAATTAAGGGGATGGTAGCTTGGGTCATGACCTACCCGAATATCAAAATATGACCTAAGTGAAAACCTCACAGTTTTCGAGATATTTGGGTTTTTATGAAAAATTAAATTTCAGTTTATTGACTAGTTGGTGCACATAAAAAGACATGTTCTCATTTTGTTTTTGCTAAAATATTCTAGATAAGTAGCCCTACCTGGTAAACATGTCATTTTTTATTACTAACACAAGACCGTCGAGAAAAAAAATAATAAAATTTTGTTTTTGCTGTTCAAAATTATTTGACTCTACTTTGACCTTAATTGGTGAAAAAAAAATGTACTAGGCACTAGGCAGTGATGGGAAATCAATTCAAAAAATTGCTTAATTGATGCAGATTTCAGAATCACCCATTTTATTCATGAATACCAAGATATTGCCATGTTCATTTTAAATCAAATTTAATTTTTCATAAAAACCCAAATATCTCGAAAACGGTGAGGTTTTCACTAAGGTCATATTTTGATATTCTGGTAGGTCATGACCCAAGCTACCATTCCCTTAATTTTGGCGCACTACTTCCCGGACACCCTGTATAAGGGTAATATAATAATAATGGGTAAGGGGTATTAATGAAAAGCTAGCAGTGAACTATAAAGCTATGAGGGGAAAGTAATAAACGGTGAACGTTGAGCGGTAAGAATTTCGTACGAAACAAACAAACGTTGAATGAAGTATAGTTTTAAGATAGATTATGCCGAGTGAATATTAAATTTGGCGATTTCATTTTGGTGATTTTTTAAATTGACAGAACTGGTATAATTTGTATGAATATATGTGGGCCATTTGTTGGGTTATTTTTAAATTACATGTTATTTTCACACAGATAGCTCTTTTGCGCTCAAGAATTGACAGAAATATAGTATAATATCTCTACGGTACGAAATTAATAGAATTACACTTGAAAAGTGTTGTGAAATATTGAGAACTTATTTCCAAGGTGATTGCTATGTTGCCGAAATACTGCGAATTTTTAAAAGAAAATTCGGTTGCGCCTGTTGTACGCAATTGCGATTTGACGACGCTGGACTTTTTTTTTTTGTTTTGTGGGTTGCCGTTAAATATCGATGTTATGCTGAAAATCCAGAAAGGATTCAGGCACTTAAGCACAATAATGATTAAACTTTTCGTGAAATGAAAACCATTGAAAATGTGCTGTCAAATTGGTTTGACAGAATGGGCTACTGTCACGCCAGCCAAGGCAGCCACTTAAATGAAATCATACTCCATACCTAATCGGAAGGTTTACTCTAATCAGTAAATCAACAAACTTTGGAAATTATTATTTTATGGTATGTTTATGAAGAAACCAGCTGATGGTCCACCCTATATTTATGTTTTTTTGATCATATTATATATCTTCAAAAAGATTTCGAGATATAGTACATTAAAATTTGTTACAAATGGTGTGTGGTGTGGAGCCGTCTTTTTCCTCTTTAAGCTGGCTACATACGTTCGGGTACGAGGCACATGCTTGGTATTTTGTCAGTCATGTTCATATTTTTAAAATATTCATTGCTAGCAATAGCGGGCAGTGGGTAAACTGCGCATATCCCCTTTTAAAATATCTCAAAAAACTATACGTCAATGTAAAATCTCGTACAAAATGTTCTATTGTTTTGAATAGACGATAAAAACGCAGATTGTTCAGTTAGCTGCTCTTAGTAATGTTATTGAATTATACAATTCGTATACCTGCCATTTAGGAGGTAATTGTTTTAGCTTTTGTTAAGTGTTTAGCACTCGAAAGAAAGCAGTACGTGCGAAATGGAATGGGTTGTGGCGCCGGACTAGCCTCAACCTCAGTGGGTGATTTCAAATTAAAATTACATATTCTTTTGATCTTTTTGTCTTAATTCATGTCTGTGCATTATGAATAAAACACTTTGGATTAACAGCTGTAATAGGAAATTAGTAATTTTTCACCCGATTCCGTTCTAATATGTTAGAAATAGCAGCAAGAAATGTATATTGCTATATTAATATAAATGTCTGGGTTTTTTCAGGAAAATAATTAAATTACTGCATTTCTGAAGTAGCAAGGTGTAAGCTCAGTAACCAATAAGTTAATTAAAATGTCACTCAATCATTTAGATTGATAGTAAAAGCTTGCGCCGATTTAATTGGTATTAATTGTAACAAATAAAGGATGGAGAAAAACCAGTTCGTTTCGATATTTTTCAGCGAAATTATAATATTTGCCATATCCAACTTGGCTAGATTATTCATGGAATTTTGTAACGGAATTGAGGTCAAATACTTGTACGGTTATAATTTTGATTTCAAAGTAAAAAAAAATAATTTGAGGTAAACATGTCTGCAACTGTTTTTGTAAACAAATTACCTATACAAATAATTCATATATACATAGCACATGAGTTGAGTTGGTTTTTTTGATAGCAGAACTTAAACTATATAATTATAACAATATTTATATCAAATTCATATGTATCATTGTATCCAAAGAAATAAAAAACAACGCAGAGTACGAATTGGGGCCACATGTAGGATGCATGTTTGTAAACTTGTCGCTCGAATTTACTTTGATATTGAAGTTGACGTATCAAACAGCACTTAAACGCACTGCAGGTTGTCCGCCGAAAACGACATGCAGTGCGGTTTACTTATGCGTAGGTATTTTTAGATTTAAGGGAGCGACAAGCCACTCTGCGTGAATGAGAGGCCACAGGTGTATTTGCTAACACCACAAATTTATATTTTTTTCTTGACTAAGGCCGCATTACTCTTGAGATTGAGAGAAAGATGATTTTAACTGAAGAATATTGTTTTGTATCTATAAATCACTTAAAGTGTATTGCATAATACATACAAAAATGGATAATGTGTGTTTTATCTTTTTTTGATCAACATGAAATCTTTTCAATTCTTCGAGCTTATTTCGACACTGGACACTGAAAAATTAATATTAAAAGTAATCATACAAGAATACCTCTGCGTAAGTGCTTCTGATTACGAAATGTTTAGTTACTTATTTTCTTATTAAAGTATAAAGGTTCGTGACATTTTTTAAATGTCCCATGTTAAGTTATATGACGAAACTGTGACATACTATTAACTTAGTGAGTATTAAGGAAAATTTAAACAACAAATTAAAAAAAATAAAAGATTATGGAATGCCTGCAAAACATCCATTGTACGTATGTTCAAAAAATATACCCAACATCTCATTTGCAAGTTTATGAAGAAATGTTTTTGTCCACTTTAAGCTGCTAAATGTGTCAGATTGAAATGTTTCATTTTATATAAGTAATTAGCGTAACTTCTTTTTAAAAAGGAATTTTAATATTATTTTTATTAATAATACCAATCCAACAGATTTTACTATTACGTCGGAATCCGATTTGAGTCAGGCAGACCTGAAGCTACACAAGGGTTGTTAAGAAAACTATGCTAAGACTTACTAAACCTTTATTAATCAATGCATAATTAAGAATTCCATATCAGTTTTGCAAAATCCAAATTATTTCCCTTTTGTTTTTCAAAATTGTACATAACAGTAAGTATCTGTTTTCCCAATTGTTAAAAAAAACTAACCGTGGATATTCATTCATAAATTTTAGTCCGAAAATATATTCTTTCAGTATATAGTTTTTTAATAAAATATAGTACTTTTTTAAGTAAAAATCTCACAAAACAGTTTTTCCTGCCTTCTAACTCAACATAACCCATTATAGCAACCATATCAAATTATACCTAGTAAAACAGTTATTTATTTCTTCATTTCATAAAATGTGGGTAAAATGTATCTTTCATCCAACTGGCTACAATCCACCAACGTAGAACCGTTTTGTTTTTTTCAGCGGCATCTTTCAGCGAGCATCAATAAATCATTTAAGGTTAGATGTTCGATGGCGATAAATCAGAATTGCACAAATCCAATCAATTGTGCAATTAATTCACTCAATAAGGAGGGCCATGTGTTTTTGCAGAAAAAAAACAGAAACAATTACGAGTATGCTGAGCGGGCTAAGCTTTGAGCGCCGTAAAAGGGAAGGCCTACTGTAAGCAGGTAAATGAATCAATTAGAGAAAATGAATTGCTACTACGATTTCGCCAGCGAATTAGTCTCATGTTTGCTTCTACACGTACTTGCAGCCTGTGGCATTTTCGAAATTAGAAGTTCTCAGGTGGGCAATATGCAATTTGTGGGGAGTGACAGGAAAAAAGCAATAATTTTATATTCACTGCGATAAATGCATTTGTTATGGATTACGGGCAATCTGCCTATTTGGAGCATATCCTCGCGGTACATTTGGGGGCGTTATCGTATTACAACCTCCGGGAAACCGCAAATGATAGTCGTCATTAGTTTCACTAGATGAAAATTTCCTGAAAATCTATGCGACCCGTCCCCCATAAATCATCGGACCCCAGAGCGGTATTCGTTTACATTGTGAATTCAAAAGATTGTAAGACAGTCGTGGCCGAGGTAATTAGTATGGTTATTAGCATGATGAAAGTTATTAGGCTAATTTCAAAATTACTGTTTTCTGCATGCTTTCGCCCGATTACGCATGCTCACGGGTCTAATAAGGTTTCGCTGTCGGTGGGACAAATAGCTCAAGAGTGGATTTTCATTGGGTGCAATTAATTCATGTCATTTGTTACTTAATGCGACCGCTAATTTACGCATTGCGGGTTAGTAAGCTACTGACAGGCCCATTTTATATTGTGACACTTCCGACAACCTTAATACTTCCATATTTATTATGCTGCTGCAGGTACTGCGGGAAAGATGTTTGCATCCAAATTTCAAAGTTATCATAAGCACCTGTTGCAGCTCAGTTCAATTGTAGTAGACCTCTTAATTTCCATCAGAAATCTTTCGATCGTGTTCGACTGAAAAATTCTTAACAATCGATTTATTTTGAAAATGTTAAGGTCTTTTACCTCGAACAGCATTTGCCATCAGCAACCAGCGGCGTTGTGTTTCAAATACACCAGTAGTTGCAGTTGTACCTATTTCTCTAGCTAATTAGCCGACATGCAAAGATACAAGTACACCACGAATAGCCAGCAAAGTGCTTCATTCATGATCGAATCGCAGCCAACAGGTAACGTACTAGCGTACTAAGTGAGTAAAAAAAAAAAAAAACAACAACAACAAAATAGAGAAAAATGTAATTGCCTCATGATAACGTCTTGTTTATCTCGTTTTCCTTCTGAAGAACTTGAAGAAAATTTCATGTTCAGTGTTGCCACATCAATAAATTGTCTTTTAAATCTTTCGAAGATTGTTCCGGCTGCCATAAAGTTTGTGCCGTATTTGTTTAAATACAGGAAGTAGAAACAACCAGACAAAGTCAATATTTTCATTTTCCTCTTTAAACCTTGCCGTTGCATCTCTAATTTATGAGCAATGTGAAGAGGCTGTTGAAAGCGAGATGCACTTTCAGTTTCATTCCCAGAGGAAAAGACTAAGCGTTTTCAATAAATAACAAGATCAAGCAAATAGCACTACTTTCCTTCTATACACAATGAAATTTCTAATTTGTTCCACTTCGTGTAACAACATTCTTTTAATTTGACTTTTGGAATAAGATGTACAATATTTTAAGACGTTAGTAATTTGAATTTGTCCAATTTATTGCAAGGATACATAAATTCATGCAGTGCGAAACTTGTATGTTACTATGTTAGATACTTGTTTTTTAATTTTATGTTAACATGCTTTGATACAAGTTTCCAACGCGATGGAACATTAATCATCCGGGTTGGGCAGGATAGAAAAGATCATTTGCAGTTTCCACATGTTCTATGAAAATGGGTTTAAATACCAGTTTTAATAAATTTAATGTGGAGCTAATTTTGTAAATTAATTAGATAGATGAATTTCAATTTGTCATTGCTTGTCTAGATATTCGTTCGAAATTAATTTGGTTGTTTATTATTGAAAGAACGTCCTTTATCATGTATCTTTTCAATATCGTTGAAGTTAATAACATTTTATAAGAAAAAGTTTAACCAAATACCATAAGAAGTTAAGCTTTATGAGTCCTAATGAATTCGCATTCTTTGTGGTAAAAATAAGGTATTAGTGAAATTTCATTTATTTTATTTCTAAATTGAATAATTTTTATATACTGCTACAGTGTTTCTGATTTCATTAATGTTTTGAGACAAAATCATATGGAATGTTGGTGGTTTAAGATCTTTTATTTTGGTGATAATTTATTTTTGAGGACTAATAATAATTTATGAGTAATAATAATCCCGTCTTAATTTTATGGAATAATGACTTCTATTAATAAAAATATTTGAAAAGTTTTTAACATTTTGGGTTATCAGAGTTTGGGATCCCTTTTCCTTCCTCGGATATTCTCTTTTGATACTTTGGGCAGTTATTGTATGTCAAAATTATGGGTTATTAAAATAAGTATGCTTTTCCAATCGCATCACTATTGTGAACTATTCCTTTGGGAAGAGTTAATTTCTTTGATCAGCTAAAGAATTTTTATTTTATCTGCTAAAAAGTAAGTATTAGATGAGTATTATTATTTCCTTAGAATACTTTCGAATGTGTGAATTTCGGGGATCGTGGTGAATTTAAACAGTTAAAAAAAGATGATTTAGAGGAAAAGTATCTGAAGTTTAAATTTTTATCAGAACCTTCGATCGCTGAGTCCATTATATGTTTATAAGTTTCGAAATAATAAAATGCAAAGAAAAATTTTTGATTTTTCTCCATATAAAAGTGTAAAAATCTTTCAAAGTTACACATTAACCCTATTTTTTCATACTGCTGTCGCTATATTATCTTTGGTATTTATTCGAATATTAGCTGACATGAACAATTTTTTGAAAGACCATAATTTGAAAATAGTAAAATCAATAATAAATCGATTTTTCGAAAAATCTCATCAAAATCTATAAAAGTTTAACTGAAAATACTTACGTGCACTAAAATTACCCGTACAGTTTTGGGTGCTACAACAGCATTTAAAGCAACGTTTTAAATGATGTCCATAAATTTCAGTTTCTTGATTAAAACTTTTGAAGAAAGTAAGTTTTATTTATATATACCCGCTTTAAAAACTCGACTCAAAATAGATAGGGGCTATATGTTAATTAATAAATTGTAAGTGGTCAATATAATGTCAATATTCTCAAAAAATTGGGTGTCTATATAACTATATAGACATTATTGTCCCTACCTCTTTATACGAGAACAAAACGTAAACGTTCCCTAACTCTTATTAAAACTGAATAATTCATCATTCCAATTGCCATAATGATCACCTATCTAAAGTATACAGTACCTAGTAGTATGAATAGCATTCTATGCGACGGAACTAAAAACAATTAAGGCACCGCAGCAACCGTTGACAAAATGTTGGAAACGACAAAAGATAAAGGCAAAGTTCACAATCATCCGATCTGACGGCATGTGGTTCATTAAGAAACCGTCGGTAACCTTTCAATTGCATCGAATAGAACACTGCACCTACTTGGCCTCGACAGGCATGGAAAACATGCAGTCGTCCAAAGCTGACATTAAGCCATTCTTCTTCTTCGTCGTCGTCGTCGTCGCCGCCGTTTGCCGTCGCAACAATACTATGTATATAATATTGTTCGCGGGACAGAATAAATAGGGAAAAACAACAAAACTGAATCACTCGTGATTGCATTTAAATTCCTCCTACAACCGACATACGCTTCGCGTCTAGGATCCAATATCGTGAAATTTCCCTTTTCAAGACACGAATTGCAAGCCAGCTGCGATGGTGTTTTTAAGACGTTGACTAGGTGCGCGCGCGCTGCATTCGCAGCTTCGCACAGTGACACAGTTAAGTGGCCAGCGAGAAAAACTAGTTTAGCGCAATTATATTGCTCCATATATGAGTCAAAGTGGCTTTTCTTGATTTTACTAAATGTCTGCCAGCGAATCAGTATCTTGGGCGCAATAAAGCGATGAAACATTTTTGTCAACATGCACTCACCTTTGACTCGCTTCGATTGCACTCTGACACCCTGCACTTTTCCGGCTAGAGAGACTGTTAACAGCACTATAGTTAAGGAACATAACAATCCACTTGATATTTTCCACTTAACAGACATATTCACGTGATTTTTTTATCTTTTTCTTTTTTCTTATCCTCTTAAGCAAGTACGATCACTGCTAGACTCCAGCGAGAAACTTTCCCGTCGCTGGTCGACACCACTGTCTTGAGTTAGTAATCCAAAGAAAAGATATATACGAAAGCGAAACGCTGTCGATCACACAGTACTATTTAATATATATATTATCCTTGGAAGCGATCCTTAAGGCACATTTTCACTGCGTAGGGCACACGGTTCCGCACCTAATCCGAGTAGCACACCAAAGTAAGGCACCAAAAGGTATAAATTTTAATCTCGGCTGAAGTGTGTGTTGCAACAGGAGATTCGCGCCCCGCGTCTTAGCACCAAACTGAACGCGATCGGTGAACCCGATGGATATATAAAACCTTCTGGTGCACCAGCTGAACCTCTCGCTGTTAGTAAGTAAGTGCTGCACTCACTCAAAGGCGTAATTCTGCCATGAGACTATACAGTCTTTCATTTTTTTGGGCAATTTCTTGGCGCTCAAAGAAACAAGCGGGAGTTTCTATGCCCAGGCAACTAAGTGAGCCCCCCTTTTTTTTGAGGTGAAAGACTCAAATTTGTGAGCGCTGGCAAATTTACGCTCTTAAAATCGATTCGAAATGGATTTTTAACAGTGTAGTCAACTGTTACAGTGATCCAGTAACTGATCTTAACCTGAAAGTCAAGTAATACCGTTAGGCCCAACAGCCTTGCTCATGTAAACTTCTCTTACTGTCTTTTGAGCTGGAGAATGCCTTAAAGTCCCCCCTTCGGCGGTCTTTCTCTTAAAAAGCTTTGCCCCACCCTGTGCTGTGGTAGAACCACCACCGAGGTAGTTTCTTTTGCCTTCCGATTTCGCCTCAGTCTCGGCGGATTGGTTCGCTTCTTAAGACGGAGCACTGTCTTAAGCTTCTCAACCACAATGTTGAAGCTCATCAGACGTTTGTTGATACGAATTTTTGAGCCATACCACGATGTTAACGTGCATCGAAAACAAAAGTAACTAAATACCTGTCCAAGGCAAACTAAGCCACCTGTCGAGCTCTTCTATGCTTTCCATTCATCTTAAGCTCAGTGGCTTGGTGCAATACATCAAACACCTCAGCGTATAAAGTGAGACAGATATGCCACCTGGTTTGCAAATGAAAGCTGGGCGGCTGTGCATTTTCGTGGGCTGCGCAATTTCCCCGACCGGTTTAAATTAATGAAGGGTTATAGATTAGGACAAATTATCTAATATTTGGGTGTAATAGAGCGCAGAGCTGGTGAACGGACAAGTTTGTTGTTTTTTTTGTCGAAAATCACTTTAAGTTGGACACCTGTGCTGCAGTATAGGACTGTAATTTTCAACGCATTGCAATTTAGCGAAGGGTAGCTGTTACGACGAACACGCGCGCCATTAACCGGTGACTTTTTATCCAATGGAAAAGAGTTAAGTAGTTTCTTATGAAGTATACTTTTTGCACTAAAAAATAAATAAATTGGAGAGGAGCGAAAGAAACTTGTAATAAGGTTAAATTTCTTAAGAAATAAATAGTATAGGCCTTCAACAACAACAACAGTTTGTTGATCTGACAGAAAAATTTCAGAGTATGAGCTTTGTATGCCCAACATTTTCACTGAACTAAATGTAATTAAAAAGTAAAAGATTTTCATTAATTGATTATTATAGAAACACAAAACAAACAAAAAATTTAAGAGTAAATAGGAGTAAAAAACAAAAACTATATCACAGGTGCATTAGCAATATATTTGTAATATCATGTACACACGTTAAGCAATATACACATTTTTAGGTAGAACTTATACAGGGTGTGCAATAGGAATGTGTGAAAACTAATGGGTCACAATTTTTTAACAAATGGAGAGATCGGTAAAATGTAAATACTTTTTAATAAAGGAAAGTCGTAATTTTTATTTCATGTCCAATTTATTATAAAAAAATTAAATCTATTTAATACAAAACGATTAATTTAAAAAAGTAGTGAAGAACGTTAGTTACTAATTGTAGTGTTCAGGTTGAGGATAGTTTTAGGGCAGCAAGAAAAAACATATATTTTTGATTTATTCGAAATTATATTAAAGTTTAATTCAGACCACAACTTTATGGATCACATCACTTTATGACTGTTCGAGCTAGACTGACTCTATCTGCTTCTAGTTAGACTTTTCCTAACTGTTATTCCGTTAATTTGTGATTCCTGTTAACTTATCTGTGATGCCAATGTGATACTCTTAAGATTTATATTTAATGTTAAATACTTATTAATCTAGATTAAGTTTATTTAAATATTCTACAATTCCCCCCTAAAATTTTGGAGTTTCTATGTTATTTCAAATTCAAGTACAAAAGAAAATCTGATTAGCAATTTGCCTAACTACATTCAATTCTAATTATTATGTACAATTCATTTTACATTCCTATCGCATAAAATTCATTTTAATTTCTTATTGATGTTAGAGGGACCCGGTACTATAGAATATACTTCAGTTTAGATAATTTATTAATTTCGAAAATGTTTAACATTATAGAAGCATGCATTTATTATTATAATAATTCTTGTTTTTTTTTTTTTTTTTTTTTTTTAATCATCCAGTACATATTCTGATAAATCTCGAATTTCTCCTAACAATATTTCCATTTCCCAGCTTAATCCAATAAGATCTCGGTGCTTTGTCTTTTTCTATAATCTCTGCTTTTCTCCATACCTTCCCCTCTAGGACCCAGATTTTTGACCCTACCGTAAATTCTGGTCTGCGCCTAGAAGTTTTATTGTAATAGTTTTTATTTCTTTCACAATTATTCTTTAGGACTACTTTCGTTGCTTTAAACAAATCTTTTTGAAACAGTGATAATTTGGCTGGAATGAGGGTTCGGCATCTTCTTCCAAATAAAAGCTCGCTTGGTGATACATTTAAACTTTTAATGGGAGTATTTCTGTACTCCAAGAGAGCTTTCCATAACTCTCCTTTATCATCACTTGTTTTATTTATAAGTGATTTGGCTATTTGCACATACTTTTCAGCCAACCCATTTGACTGAGGGTACTGTGGACTGGATGTGGTTAACTCAATGTCTAAATCTGTGGCAAATTTTCTAAAAGAATAGGAATTAAATGGCATATTGTCTGCAACGATAATTCGTGGAATTCCATGAATAGCAAACAAATCTTTAAGCTTTGTTATAACAATATTAGCGGTCTTTTTTGACAATTCAACAATGTCTAAATACTTCGTAAAATAATCTGCAATAACCAGAAATGATTTATTTTTAATTTCCATTATATCCATGCCTAACTTAAAATATGGGAATTCGGGAATTTCGTGAGGAATCATTGGTTCTTTGATATTTGCGTGCCTATATTTTTGACACACTGGACACTTAGCGACTAGATTTTCAATTGCCTCATTTATTCCTGGCCAAAATACGAGACTTCTAGCTCTTTCTTTTGTTTTGACAATTCCTAAATGAGGTTCATGCAGCAGTTTTAATATCTCAGGCTGAAGTGTGACTGGCACCAAAATGCGATTGTTTAAAAATATTAAATTATCTTCTACATAGAGATCCCACCTAAATTTCCAAAAATATTTTACGTTTTCCTTTAATTTAGATTTATTTTCAGGCCAACCCTTTTTTATCACATTCATGAGTTCTGATAACATTGTATCCTTTTTAGTTTCTTCTTTAAAGCTTTTCTTTTTAGTTTCACTAACGTTGATAGTATGTATAACTTCGTTTAAGTCTTTTATTTCAGGTTCACGTGGTTTTGAGGAAAAATTTCTTGACAAGAGGTCTGCTATAATTAAATTTTTTCCTGGCATGTGTTGCAGTGTAATATTATATTTCATGAGCCTTAACTTCATCCGTTGCAATCTAGAAGAGCAAACTTGACTTATTTCTTTATTAAAAATTCCGAGCAACGGCTTATGATCAGTAATGACTGTTATTGATCTCCCATAAATTAATTTGTGATATTTCGTGCATGCGAAAACAATCGCTAACAGTTCTTTATCGATTTGCCCATAATTTATTTCAGCAGGGGTTAGGCTACGTGAAGCAAAACTCACGGGTTTGTTATCTTGAATAAGACAGCAACCGATTCCAAATTTTGAAGCATCGCATTGCAAAGTAATGTTTTTACGAATGTCAAATGGTTTTAGTGTAGGTGCTTGAGATATATGTTTTTTAATTTCATTTAAGCATTTCTCTTGGGTAGAAGTCCATTTATATACAACTCGGTTTTTTAAAAGTTCTCGAAGTGGTTGAGACATTTCCGACAGTTCTGGGATAAACGGCCGTAAAAAATTAATCATTCCTAGAATTCTCTGTAATTCTTTCTTGTCTTTGGGAGCACTAAGTTCTTGTATTGCCTGCATACGATCTGGATCTATTTGAATTCCGTCACTCGAAATAATGTGTCCCAAATAATTAACTTTATTCAATCTAAATTGTAACTTTTCCTTGTTAAATTTTATATTTCTTTCTATTGCTCTCTTCATGACTTTCTCTAAATTCGCATCATGTTCTTCAATTGTCCTGCCACCTACTAAAATGTCGTCGATATAAACCACTATTCCTTCAATATCCGAAAAATTTTTCTCATTTAATTTTTGAAACGCTTCCGGTGCTGATTTTATTCCGAAAGGTAATCTTTTAAATCGAAAGCAACCGTGTGGGGTTGAAAATGTGCACAACATAGTAGATTCTTTATCCAGCTTTACTTGCCAGTAACCTTCCTTTAGGTCTAGCACAGTAAAATATCGCATGCCTACTAATTTTGTGGAAACTTCATCAAATGATGGAATTATGTACGGATCATTAATAATAGCCTGATTAAGATATTTTGGGTCAAGGCATAGTCTCAAACTTTTGTTTCGTTTCTCAACTATAACGAGATTTGAAGTCCATTCAGATGGTTCCATAGCTCTTTCAATAATTCCTCGTTTACACAGTTCCTCTAGTTCATTCTTAAGAGGTTTAAGAAGTGCAATTGGTACTCTATGAGCAGGTCTTGAAACAGGACTGGCATACTTTTTTAAGGTTATATGATATTCTTCTGGAAATTGACCTAAACCCTCAAAGACTTTTTTATATTTCGCAATAAATTCGTCAACTGACGATAAATAATGCGTCGTTTCTAATGCGTTTATGCGTTTTATTAACCCTAATTGCATGCACGTACGCAACCCTAATAATGGAATTTTGCCATTTTCCACCACTACAAATTCTAGTTCTGTTATTTTTTCTTTTACCTTGCATTTCAAGCGCACGGTTCCTTTTACTTTTATCTCTGCACCACCATACCCTTCTAACTTAATTGATTTATACATTAACTTATTTTGATTAAGCTGAGAAAGAAGTTGTACTGGAATTATGTTGACGTCCGCGCCCGTATCAATTTTGAAATGAATTATTTTACCATCGATTAATATTTTTTCCGTCCAACAATTTTCTTTATTATAATTTATTTCAGAAATCGTGTCAATAAATGAAACTTCTTGACTTACATTGAGTTCCGATACTTCATTAACCTTCTTTGTCTTGCATGCTGCTATAAAGTGATTACTTTTCCCACATTTTTGGCATCGTTTCCCATATGCCGGACATTTTCCTCTAGCATGATCTTTTAAGCAATATCTACAATTTTTTATTAAATTAGCATTATTAGATTGATATTTATTCATCTGGTTGTTCTGACTATAGTTTGTATTTGTATGATTTTTATTTACCTGAGATCTAACTCTATTATACCTATCTTTACTGACAGTCGGTTGAGTTTTTGGTGTAGCGCCCGTTGAAGTACCTCGGTATCTGCTGATCGTGTGTGCCTCTGATGATCCGTTCGGTTGTACTTTCATGCCCTGAAGCTTCTCTGATTGCTTCCTTGTAGCTTCAGCTGATCTTGCCATCTCAATTGCCTTGCTCGCATCTAGTCCATCTGTTTCCAAAAGCTTTTTCTGGAGAACTTTGTCCGCTGTCCCAATGACCAGACGATCCCGAAGCATTCTGTTTTCTTGCTCCATGCCACCAAATCCGCAATTTTTTATAACTTTTTTTAGGTCCATAAGCCAATTATCAAATGGTTCCGATGCTCCTTGATTACGGTTGTGAAAAAGAAAGCTTGCGTATACCTCATTGGATTTAGGCTTACAGAAGTCTTCAAATGCCTTCACGACTTCGCTATACTTTTTCTTTTTATCCTCCGTTAGATTAAAGCTGTTAAATAGCTCTACAGCTTCTTCACCGATCGCATTTAGAAAAATTGCCGCCTGAACTTCCTCGCTTTTTTTACTCAATTCAGCAGCGATATAAAAATAGTCGAAATTCTGCTTGAATTTTTTCCACTGCTCCGAAACGTTCCCGTCCAGCTCGAGTGGATTAACTTTCTTTAAGAAATCCATCGTTTTATACACAGTCACAGTCCTTATTCGAGGTGGTCTTCCACGTGGTCTCTTTTCTTCAACTGGCTTAGGTTTTTTAGTTATTCCCATTCAAATCAGTACATCATCATATATTTATCATTATTAAAAAAAACATTTTACTGGATTAACTCCACCGATGATCCATTTTATCCACAGATTTGATTCGATTTCCATCAGCAAGCTTCCATGTATAATATATTTATAAGTAAATCCATTTAATTACCAATAGCTTTCTTAGATTTTCCTCGTCGCCATGTAGTGTTCAGGTTGAGGATAGTTTTAGGGCAGCAAGAAAAAACATATATTTTTGATTTATTCGAAATTATATTAAAGTTTAATTCAGACCACAACTTTATGGATCACATCACTTTATGACTGTTCGAGCTAGACTGACTCTATCTGCTTCTAGTTAGACTTTTCCTAACTGTTATTCCGTTAATTTGTGATTCCTGTTAACTTATCTGTGATGCCAATGTGATACTCTTAAGATTTATATTTAATGTTAAATACTTATTAATCTAGATTAAGTTTATTTAAATATTCTACACTAATGATATATATATTTTCGATATTTTAACCATCTAATTTGCCACAAATATCCATATGCTTTCTAAAACTATTAAAAACATGTTCAAACGTTTCATTTGAAATGCCATTGACGACCTTCCCAATGTCTTTAATAAAATCCTCAACTGTGTTTTGGTTATTTTCATAGCAGAGATCTTTAATGTAGCCCTATAAAAAGAAATCACATTAAGTGAGATCTGACGAGTAAGGTGGCTATTCTATTCCTTTTCCCCTAGCAAAGCGTGGGTACCCTAGGCCAATAACTCGATCGCCATAAAATTTATTGATGATACTTCTTGTGTGCGATGTGGTGCTGCTCCGTCTTGAATAAAAAAAAAGATTTAATGCGGCTCCTCTTTTTCGCATGAGAAAGGATTTGGTCTCTAACATCTCTTTGTACTTCTCTCCAGCGACAGAAAATACAAAGAAATGCAGGTAGATACCTTTTATGTAGATGGTTCATATTAAAAAAATATATATTATTAACAATTCACGTTTTTCATTATATTTTTAAATTAATGGTTTGTATTAAATAGGTTTAATTTTTTTATAATAAAATGGACATGAAATGAAAATTACCTTTTACCGTTCTCTCAATTTTTTAAAAAATAGTGACTAATTAGTTTTTACACATTCCTATTGGACACCCTGTAAATAATTCAGTATATATTTATAGAAAAACAAGGCAAGAAACGCGTATTTTTAATTGTCGAATTCCGATATATGCATTCACATTACCCTAAAGGGTTTTATTTTTTGCTTGATTTTATTGTTTTTAATAATCAATTTTCTTGAGGACAGACATAAAAAAGATTTTATGCATATAATAGTTTATTGTAGTCTTTCCTAGTCGTTTTTTGTTAACAATGTCTATTTTAGAAAGTACAACATGTTTATTGACACAAAGAATAATGCCTATTGGATTTTAAAACAATCGCTTTAGCTCTTCATTTCAAAGATATAGTTAAAGATACAATCTTTTGTTTCCATAAAATAGTGCCAGTTTAACCGAATACTTTAAGTATTAAGCTTAGTAAGTAATTATAGATCCACCACCCTGAATATCAAAGTTTTAATAAAATATTTTAAGTCATCGATCCCAAAAACACATTTCTATTCAATTTCACGAGAATTCCACAAAGCTGATCAGACGGCGTTTTCTTTTTCGACACTAGATTAAAAAGTTTGTTAAAATGTAAAATTTGTTCCTTCATACAGGTCGTTATCGAAAAAAGTACCACCTATTGATCTGTTTATAAGTCTCAATCTTGCATGACATATTAAGCTTGAGGCTGTAAGTCACACGTGCCTTTGGGGAAAAGGAGTATTTAAAAATTGCAGTATAGAGCTTATACAAGTCAAAAAGCAATGTACAATCTTAAAAAAAATGTTTCTTTCTTTTGTGGCTTCCTTTTAGCTACCTCCACTTCCGTGAAGTAATTAACACGAAATATTCGAAGGGGGCAGCGAACCAATTTGTATTTATCTATTTGACATTTTGTAACTAGCTTGTACTTCCCAATTATGAAATCTTTCATGTTTTTAGATAGATACTGAAGTTGCACAAAAAATTGGGGTTAAAGTAAATTTTGATGTCAATCCTTGATTGTTTTTCCATTTATTTTTACAATAATTCATTGGATAATGACAAGTCTTTCACATGGATACTTGAATTTAAAAACACTTCTGTTAGATAACTATTAATCACTGCGAGAGTGAAATATTGCCCGATTTTTTTGTTAAATTAAATAACTTATGAGAAAATATAGTGAGGTAATTTAACTAAGATTTTTTATTGTTTTATTAAACTTGTTTCATTATCAATAGAATACTTATAAGTTGTTAAGAATTCATAACAAATATCCAGGCTTGTGTGGGAAACGTTTTCTTATATTATAATATATATAGTTATATCAATAGCAATTACATAATGCGTGGTTGTCAGTATGCTATTATTTAAACTGTAAAAGTAATCATTTTAAATATTGAGTCTAGGGTGCTTTTTTTTTTGTGACTATTTTTTTTTTTCAGTCCCACCTCGAAATTTTGTGGCAAATACCTAAACAAAAATTCCCTGAAAATTGGAGCCCTTAATATTAATATTAAGTACTAGACCAAGGCGTATACAGATTTCCCATATAAAATATATCTAATATATAAAATTCTTCTGTCACAGTTTTAGTGGTTATACTCCTCCGAAACGGCTTGACCGATTTTGATGAAATTTAATATGTATATTCAGTAGGTATGAGAATAGGTTTATAACTACTTTTTGTACCCCTAAGTGTTAAGGGTGGCTCACCCTAAAAAATTTTTTTTCATTCTTTGGATGAATTTTTTTTTGTTATTTTTTTATGGTGTGGCATTAAAAAAATACATTTAGTACTAAATTTTTACCCTTTTAGCACCAACCCCTACCTTTTAATAGCATTTTTTATTTTTTAACCCCGATTCATAGCTAATCAATGGGGTTCCGTTTTGCCACGCAATAACTTGAGAACGACTTTACCGATTTCATTCATTTTTTTTAAAGTTTTTTAATACTTTGTAGATGGTTCTTACGTAAAGAAAAGTTAAGAAAATTGCGCAGAAAATTGGATAATTTCAGAAAACTTAACGATTATTTTAACTTCGCGAGTTTGATCGTTCGCGCGTTCTCGATTTCAACGGATTTTAATGAAAATGAGTACAATTATTGTATTGAGGTCACTGATTTTGAATCTTATCACAATTTACAAATCCAAGATGGCGGACCCAGTATGGCGATCAAGATTTCTCAATTCCAACGGGTTTTAATGAAAATTAGTAGTGTGGACTTTCCATGGATTATTTAGCTAAATTGTAGAAACACTACCTCAACTTCAAAGCCCAATATCTCAAGAAATATTGATGTTAGCGATTTGGTGTTCAAGAACTTTTTAGAGGAAATTGAATTTGCTACAAGTTTCTCATATTCACTTTTTCTGTACCTCTTGTTGTTTACGAGATAGGGGCAAAAAGCGAGAATTTCGTGGAAAAATTGGGGTCAATGACCCGTACTACCTCGCTGGTGGGAGTTAGAGCTACACCGCAATGGACACTTTTGTAGAGCATTCAATTCTGAAGAAACCCTACCATTGCCCAAGATTATGCCATAAAATGCCTCTGAGTTGTAGAGATTTGAAGAAAAATAATCAAAGTTCACGTGTATTTTATATGGGAAATCTTTATGCGTCTTGGTCTAGTACTAAATATTATTTTTAAGGGCTCCAATTTTCAGGGAATGTTTGTTTAGGTATTAGCCACAAAATTTCGAGGTGGGACTGAAAAAAAAAAAAATAGTCGCGAAAAAAAAGCACCCTAATGTACATATATACATATATAAATTTCTCACTCAAGGTTGATATACACACATTGTGGTATAAAACACTTAAAATTCGATCTAATTAGATTGAAGAACTAACTTTTAACCTAATTAATATTAAAATCTACTCCAAAAATATTACAGAGTATTTTAACATATATTTTGGATTACTTTTTAATACAGAAGTTATTGCATTTTTGAGTAATATTCGATGAATATTTACTTTTAATTCGAAGTTGATTGAAAAATTACTATAATACAAGCAAAAGATTAAATTATACTCCAAAATTGTTAACCGAGTACAACTACTATCCAATTTTTTACTAAGCCAGGCAAGATTGCCGAATAAGGGGGTTGGAAGTAAGTTCGCTCTTTGCAAGAAAGCTTTGACTTAAACTTAACGCCTTATGATAAGTTCTATATCTGGCTTAAAATGCCAACGCTTTGTCGATCAAGGAAGATTTAATATAATTTTGAGAATTTTATTCTGTGCTCTTTGTAATTTCTTCTTGTAGATACTAGTACTTGTATGTGTATATGGTTAATGAATTGGACTTTTCGACCTCGAAGTTTCCAATAGTATTTAATAAAGCTTTATAGTTAGATTAACCGCACGAGATTAAGTTTTTATTCAGAAAATACTCTTTCAGAACGCAATTAAAATAACGCAAAGATCTTATTAAGATTGATTTTCGGAGATCAGCAGCAAGACACTTATATTTTTCTGACGCCGATAAACATCCATCATAATTTTATTGATGTCACTTTCATGTTGCAATGGCTTCTCAAAAATTTCATCTGACTGGAACCATTAAAAACCGTGCCATGTGTCAGGTGGTGTTGAAATGATGAAAAATGACAACCTACATTCTCATTTGGTTAAAAAAAAAAAATTTTCGCCATGTTCACAGCATAGTCGGCGCTTGTAATTTTTATTATCTTAACATGCGCTAGTCATTGTGTAATCATAACGGAGCCACCCACTTGTAGCTAAACAATTGCAGTTGGTTTGGCAAATTTACCGAGTCACCAGCTCCTTATCTGAGTCCGATTAATGCACGAAAGGCCCGCAAGCCTTAATTGGATATCTTATGTTTTGTTAGCACCCATTCGTATCTCCTAGATCGGAGGGTACTTAGCTCCTATTGCCCCTTAAGCACCTGACAGATACAACTCAGCGTGCATTGAACGAAAGGAGCGTGTTTCGTCGACGGCTGCACAAACCGAAAATGTCATCTGATAAAAATATGCCGAAATATCTCCGGAATTGTCGCGCAGCATTGCGCCGCTGAGATAAATCGACTTCAATGAAAGTCGCGGACTAGTCGCCGGGTCGTGTTTTTTTCTTAGATAATTTTTGAGATACCCACGAAAAAAAAGAAAACATTTGACCTTGATACTCTGCGGGTCTATTGTTGGGGCGTTATGATCCAAATTCGATCAACGAACGTAAAAATATCTGAGCTTGGCGGGAAGTAGTCCAGATGCAGGCCAGTGCGGATCAGCAGACCGGGAGGCTTGAGATTCAAATCGACTTGTAATTATCTTATGGCGCGCACTTACATACACGAAATTGGGACTTAATCACGCAGCTTTTCTCAAGGTAAATGGTTTGAGTGACCATTTGCCGGGCGCATGACGGTTGGAGTCACTTCGGACTCCGGCCAACCGGGCCACTTTATATGGCCTTGCCTGGAATTTTTACTCAAGAATGCCGCCGCACTCCCCAAAAAGCATGTCAGTCAGTTTAATGCCGGATGTGTTGTTAGGCAATTACCACCGCCGTGTGAAACTGAAATGTTATTCAGGCGCATAAAGCGCGTACCCCAGGTGGATGCTGCGTAAATCGCTGCCACCTGTAATGGATGAGGTGCCAGATCGCTTTTAAAGATCAATTTTCCTGAATTGAATAGCTTATAATTTTGATTAACAAGATTCGGCCGATCGTATCCAACCGTTAGTTTTATATCTTGCAAGTTTCGGAACTTGGGCGGAAGCAGATGCCATAATTTCTCCCAAGGTTTTTTTCTGATTGCAGCATTTCTTCGAATGTTTACTAGTTTAAACGTTTGCGCATTGCGGGAAAGTTTTTTTTGGTGCTTCAATTTCGATAATTATCATTCGAGGAATGCTTTTTTTATTAAAACAACGGTTGTGGCTCTAGCCTTAACCGAATTAATTAATTTGAGAAATCAGTTATATTTTTTATATAAGAGAGTTAGATGGAAGATTTGATATGAAAATTAGAAAAATTACTGAAACATTTTTCTTAACATCTAGCCGGGAGTGTGATAAAAGGCAATTCAGGATTAGGAGTTGATAAGGGTTTAATATGTGCCAACTGATTTAGGGTCAAAATCTTAAAAATAAAGTCCTAAAATCGAAAGACTCAAAGGTCAGTGTACTAAAGAGTTAAAAATCCGACGACTAATATCCAAATAATTCGAAATTCCAGATATCATATCCATTAGCGTAGCTAGGGACTTTTCCTAGGGGGTAGCTGTCCAGCTGAACTAACCACAGTCATTTAAGGAGAGATCATAAATGACATGTAGTGATAAATAATAATGCAGTTCATTCACTCTCCTTATTACCATGTGGCGTCTTTCTTAACTACTTAGAAAAGTTGAGAGACTAATGGTAAAGCTAAATCTATACTTCTATTCTAATATTATAAATGCGAAAATAACTCTGTCTGTCTGTTACCTTTTCACGCTTAAACGGCAGAACGGATTTCGATAAAATTTGGCAAGAAGATATAATAGTATCCTGGGGAAGGACATCGGCTACTTTTTACCACGGGAAAATACTTCATTTCCAATCTAATACAATGTTTTTTAATTAGAACAGTTGATATTTATAAAAACTTTTGCACCGTCTACCTCAGTTTTTGGGCGATTTTCTTCGGATGGAGCTGGTATTGGACTGACTGGAGCAATCCTCAATAATATCACCCGAATTAAATCAATGAAACCATGAAATGAAGCATGGTGGCGATAACATCATGGTGTGGAGATATATAACAAGGAATGGAAGCAGACCGTTGCCCAAAATTGAGGGGATGATGAAAAAGAAGCAGTATTTAGATATTCTCCAGAAGAACCTTCCGGATGCTAACCTTTACGCAAAAATTAAGGAGGAAAATCAAACTTTTCAGCAAGACGGAGATCTTTACAGCAATTGTAGTAAAAAATGGGCTCAAAAATCAAAAATTGTATACACATAATGTGGCCAGCTCAAAGCCCGGATATAATTTATATGAAAAAAAAATCTGGGAAATTATATTGAGCTGCCTAAAGAGATGAATGCGTTATGGGAAATTGGGAAGGATGTGTGATATAGTATTACTCCTCAAACTGCAGTATACCCACAAGGATAATGAAGTTAGAAAAAGCCAAAGCATATTGGACTGATTAATAAATTATTAACAACGAATTAGAGTTGCAATAATGTTACATTACATTACATTTTTTTGTGTAAGTCCCATAAGTTTCTAACAGATGGCAGTGTAAAAGTTAATTCATCGACACAACACTTCATTATCTTTCGATATTTAGGGTGGGTAAGCATCTAGTAGATGGCGTGGTGTGTCGATTTCTTAACGTATTTGTATATGTTTACAACATAAGCGTGCTTTTTCAATACTTCGTGTATCATTTTTATAATTTTACTAGGTATTGTGTTATAATTGTGTTATGTATTGTTTGTATGTTATTATTGTTAAAGATCAAATAATAATATAAATCTTTGTATATAATTTTTTCTCGTTGATTTTCATAACATTCAAGAAAACGATAAATTCGCAAAACGTGTAAGTATTTTTTGCTTGCTTTCCATTTTTTATTTGTATTTGATTCCAATTATTTAATCTGTTAATTGTTAATTATTTTATTATGTGTTATTTAATTTATTTATAATTTGTTATTTAATTTATATATTAATTGTTTTTATTTTAATTTTAGTAAAATGCTGCAAAAAAAGTCTGACCTCAAAAACAAAAAAAATTATAAATTAACGTTATCTACCTCATTTATAAAATTAAATTATTTATTTTTTATTTTATATGTTTTTTTATATGTATAATACTTAATGAATGAATCACTAATACATACTATAATCAAATATGAGATGTATAAAATAAAATGTTTAACTCTCCTAAATTCTTTACTGAACACTTTTAAATTTGGCGTAACGTTCATTCTCAGTCCCATAGGTTTTTAGATCAGCTAAAACGTTTTTATCTTTATGAATATTGTGAATATTGATTTGACTGTACTAAAAAGATTAGGATAAAATTAATTCAACGTATTATAGCTACTTAGCCACAGCAACGTGTGGTCGGATCTGCTAGTTCTTTTATAGTTTTGTTCCTCATTATTTTCTAAATTTATGCATTTGTTGATAGCTTGAGATTGTTCATGCAAACAGTCAAGCCTTTTTTTAAATTAATTCCTGTTAATCTGACTTCAAACCTTGACCTTGATGTATAAAGACTTTTATAAAACTACTTAATTATTAAAAATTTAAGAAATGAGTAGAGTTAATATTTGGAATCAAAAATAAATATTTCAATAAATTGAATGCACCTCATTATCGAATCATTACTAATTCTCAAAATATTACAATAGATATTGGCTTTCCGGGATTAACTATCCTAAATCGAAATCTTATTTTATATTTATAAGCTCTTAAATTTCATATTTATTATCTTGTTATTCCATTTTAAACCATCCCATCGGTAACTCGGATTATTGCAGAAAGCAATAGAAAAGTGGATCAAATTAGTTACATTCGCTTTTGGCTAAACTCTTTCTTAGATTGTCACTAGGACTGACATAACCAACTTAATTAATGTCATATCCCACTTCTGCGGTTCCTTAAAACAAACCAAACAGCAAATATTTTTAGTGCAAGTGACTTGATATGGTAAAGAATTGAAAACAGGCTACGATTCAAGTGCCTACACCTGGTTAAGTCTGAAAGAGATCTTATAATTACTTAATTATAGATAAAGTTAATTGGGAATGAACAAAATCATTTCATGTTCCCAAGATATGGGTAGTTCTACAAACTAAGGAATTTTTGGCGGCTCAGCCAAAATATGATAGAAAAATTGTTAATAACAATTTTTTTTGGATGGAATACTATTAATTACAATTGTTTCTAGATGGTCACTAAAAATAATTAAGATTCAAAATTCTTTTCTGAACAAAATTACTGTGCAAAGTGCCGAATTCTCAGGATCCTGCAGTGTCCCTCGTACATATTTTAGTTCAAAGTGCGTCGTGATACGTTTACTTATACATTAGGGTCTTAAAAGAATCCCAAATTAATAAATTTACTATTTTTCCTGGCTAGGTAGAACAATTACTATAGTATTTACTTCAAAAATATTAAATAAATCTTGTTTACATTTTGTCCCCACCATTTTATCTCAGTATCCTGTTCGCTGTTGAATTAGCAAATATTTACTAGACTATTTGCCTTGCGTCTTTACCATTCCGCTGAGTCGATAGTACCTACGAAAGAGATAAAGAATGTCATCTATCTATTCTCACTTAACACGTTGTTTAGTGAGCCTAGTGCGTTCGGCGAGTGAAGTGGTGTCGTAATCAGTGAAGTTCTCAGGATCCTGGTAAGATTTTTCTTTACGAAATAAATAATGAATATGACTAATTTTAGCGTATTGATATGTAAGATGCTAGCGCATAGGCCTAGTTTAGGTTAATTTTTGTTGAAAGTTATAAATTGGTTTGTTTATTTTATTTTTAGACAGAAATTCTCAGGAACCTGGCCTCAGGATCCTGTCCAATTGGTACTGAGAACCATCCAGGATCCTGAGAAGATCATATTAAAAATATTGTTTCTGTGTAATAATCGTATTTTTTTACACATAAACATTAAACTACAAATAAATAATTTAATAAATAAATTGAACTTACTCTCATAATTTGTTTATATACAGTTATTTAGTTTTGGTGGTGGTCTAAGTTTAAGTTTAAATGGACATAAATCAAAAAATATTAAATTTTTTGACTGTTCCCTTTAGGATAAGCTAAAAGACACTGTACTCTAGTTATTAGACTGAATTCTGCCACCAGAATGTATAAAAAATGTCGGGCCGAAATCAGACTCGAATTCTTCCTTAGTTTGTAGAACTACCCATATACCTTTAATCAGAAAATTTAACACCCTTTCCCGTTAAAAACCAGCCAGCCGAAGTACGAGCATACTTATCCACATGTCGACAGACTCAGACTTTTATTGCTTTGCTATGAGTTATTATATTTCGAATTAAATTAGCTTTTGTTGCTTGACTACTTATTACTTTTCTACGAGCCGTTACACAAGACATTGTTAAAATAGCCCTTCGAGTAATTGAAATAACCACCAGGCTACAAGTGCCACTAGAGCGCAAAATATGAAAGATCAACTTGGGAGTTAAGTATTTATTAGAGTGAAAATATAATGGAGTATACCTTCTTCAGTGCTTAGGGTATAACACGTGGCAAAGATTTGCGAATTTCTTTATGGATAATAAAATTTAATGATCAATTCTATATCCGTGTATCTACTTAGAGATTATTAAATTGTCGTTTACACTCGCTCAGTGAGTTAATTGTGAATTTTTTTATGGATAATAAAATTTAATGATTAATTCTATTTCCGTGTATTAATACTTTAGTTATTACAGACAAATTAATCAAAACCCTTGTAATAACTCCGACTTTTTTTTTTTTTTTTTTTGGCTGAACATCTCACACTGATCTGACAAAATATATACCTATAGTATTCAAAAAATAAACTCGGCCACTGTTTGCATACGAGTGTGTACAGACAGCAGGTCAAAAACGGAAGTATATATTTGCACTGATCTATTAAATCAGTGGTCTTTTAAAGTGAAAACTGCTATTTTTTACGAAAAAATTCGCTATTTTGTAAGTGGAAAACCCCCTTAATGTAAACAAAAAATCTAAAACTTAACGTTGTGGGGAGGTATTTTATATGTAAAAAGTGTGTACCAATTTTGAAATGAATCGATAATGTAGTTTTTAAATAGCAGTGTACACGGACTTTTAAAAAGTGGTTTTAAGAAAGCTCCGTCACAAGGCTTAACGTTAAACGTTAAGCGTTAGACGTTAAGCGTTAAGTGTTAGACGTTAAACGTTAAGCGTTAGACGTTAAACGTTAAGCGTTAAACGTTAAGCGTTAAGCGTTAAGCGTTAGACGTTAGACGTTAAATGTTAAGCGTTAAGCGTTAAGCGTTAAGCGTTAAGCGTTAGACGTTAAACGTTAAGCGTTAAATGTTAAGCGTTAGACGTTAAGCGTTAAGCGTTAGACGTTAAGCGTTAAACGTTAAGCGTTAAACGTTAAGCGTTAAGCGTTAAGCGTTAAGCGTTAAACGTTAAACGTTAAGCGTTAAACGTTAGACGTTAAACGTTAAGCGTTAAGCGTTAAGCGTTAGACGTTAGACGTTAAGCGTTAAGCGTTAAACGTTAAAGTTAAACGTTAAACGTTAAACGTTAAACGTTAAAGTTAAACGTTAAACGTTAAACGTTAAACGTTAAACGTTAAGCGTTAAGCGTTAAACGTTAAGCGTTAAGCGTTAGACGTTAAACGTTAAGCGTTAGACGTTAAGCGTTAGACGTTAAGCGTTAAACGTTAATCGTTAAGCGTTAAAAGTTAAGCGTTAAGCGTTAGACGTTAAACGTTAAGCGTTAAGCGTTAGACGTTAAACGTTAAGCGTTAGACGTTAGACGTTAAACGTTTAGCGTTAGACGTTAAGCCTTAAGTGTTAGACGTTAAACGTTAAGCGTTAAACGTTAAGCGTTAGACGTTAAACGTTAAACGTTAAGCGTTAAACGTTAATCGTTAGACGTTAAGCGTTAAAGGTTAATCGTTAAGCGTTAAGCGTAAGATGTTCAACGTTAAGCGTTAAGCGTTAAACGTTAAACGTTAAGCGTTAGACGTTAAGCGTTAAACGTTAAGCGTTAGACGTTAAACGTTAAGCGTTAGAAGTTAAACGTTAAGCGTTAAGCGTTAGACGTTAAGCTTTAAGCGTTAGACGTTAAACGGTAAGCGTTAAACGTTAAGCGTTAAGCGTTAGACGTTAAACGTTAAGCGTTAGACGTTAATCGTTAAGCGTTAAACGTTAAGCGTTAAACGTTAAGAGTTAAGCGTTAAGCGTTAGACGTTAAGCGTTAAACGTTAAGCGTTAAACGTTAAGCGTTAAGCGTTAGACGTTAAAAGTTAAGCGTTAAGCGTTAAGCGTTAGACGTTAAACGTTAAGGGTTAAGCGTTAGACGTTAAACGTTAAGCGTTAAATGTTAAGCGTTAGACGTTAAACGTTAAGCGTTACACGTTAAGCGTTAAGCGTTAAACGTTAAGCGTTAAACGTTAAACGTTAAGCGTTAAGCGTTAAACTTAAGCGTTAAGCGTTAAGCGTTAAACGTTAAGCGTTAAGCGTTAAATGTTAAGCGTTAAACGTTAAGCGTTAAGCGTTAGACGTTAAGCGTTAGACGTTAAGCGTTAAGCGTTAGACGTTAAGCGTTAAGCGTTAGACGTTTAGCGTTAAACGTTAAGCGTTAAGCGTTAGACGTTAAACGTTAAGCGTTAGACGTTAAACGTTAAGCGTTAAACGTTAAGCGTTAAGCGTTAGACGTTAAACGTTAAGCGTTAAGCGTTAGACGTTAAGCGTTAAGCGTTAAACGTTAAGCGTTAAGCGTTAGACGTTAAGCGTTAAGCGTTAGACGTTAAACGTTAAGCGTTAAACGTTAAGCGTTAAACGTTAAGCGTTAAACGTTAAGCGTTAAACGTTAAGCGTTAAACGTTAAGCGTTAAACGGTAAGCGTTAAGCGTTAAGCGATAGACGTTAGACGTTAAACGTTAAGCGTTAAGCGTTAAGCGTTAAACGTTAAGCGTTAAGCGTTAGACGTTAAACGTTAAGCGTTAAACGTTAAGCGTTAAACGTTAAGCGTTAAACGTTAAGCGTTAAGCGTTAAACGTTAAGCGTTAAGCGTTAAGCGTTAAGCGATAGACGTTAGACGTTAAACGTTAAGCGTTAAGCGTTAAGCGTTAAACGTTAAGCGTTAAGCGTTAGACGTTAAGCGTTAAGCGTTAGACGTTAAGCGTCAAGCGTTAGACGTTAAGCGTTAGACGTTGAGCGTTAAGCGTTAGACGTTAAGCGTTAAGCGTTAGACGTTAAACGTTAAGCGTTAAGCATTAGACGTTAAACGTTAAGCGTTAAAGGTTAAGCGTTAAGCGTTAAACGTTAAGCGTTAAACGTTAAGCGTTAAGCGTTAAACGTTAAGCCTTAAGCGTTAAACGTTAAACGTTAAGCGTTAAGCGTTAAACGTTAAACGTTAAGCGTTAAGCGTTAGACGTTAAGCGTTAAGCGTAATTATATTTGTCCTCCCTAGGTATTGATTCTTATATTACTCTTAAAGGCATTCGCGGAGAATTCACGCTTGGTTGAAATTCTTACAAGTAACATTGCCTTTTCAGGGCACTTGTTATTCTGATCACTATCTTACAATAATCTTGTGTTGGTGTGTTATAAGAAAAGTAAGAACACATTCTTGTATGATTGTTGTAAGAATAAGGACTTTCTTGACGTACTACAAGTATTCTTCTAAAGACTTAATGGAATACAACAACAACCGGCCATTTTTCGCTTTTCATTGAAACAATGTAGTGGGTAATAATAGATTTAAGTTGAAAAATAAATTAATTTGTCTGAAATTTCAAACTGTTTCACGTATTATATTAAAAGGAGGGCTTTTTGAAAATATTTTTAAATTTTTTAATTAACTGAATTCAAAGGAAATTTTTTCATCATTTCATGTCGATTAATTTGCAAAATTTGTAGAGCGATAAGCACTTTTTGTAGTGTGATACCACATTTTATCAGTTTAATTTCTTTTGCAGTAATATTCCCACTGATAAATTGTAATAAACATTATAATTTCATAGTCATTTAGTTTAGTTTAGAGGTGTTGCGAGAATATGTATAAGACACAAACTCTAAAAATAAATATCGTATGTGTAAAAAATCACAAAATCTTATTTAAATTTCATTGTGTAGGTAATGCTCTTAGTTTTACTTTTGAGAATTCTTGATTCGTGATTTGAAGAAATCTTCTAGATTCATTTCATACGCCACTTTTTAGCTAGTAATGCTCTTGAAGAATTCTTAGGGAGTTATTTTTTGAAGGTATTGTCTTAGCTAAAGCTTATTTTAATTCTCATACAACTCTTGAAGGGCTTTATAAGAAAAATATTGTTTGTTGGGAAGCAAGTCTCTTTCGATATTTTCCTTCAAACAATCATTTCGATATAATTGCACTTTAATTTCAATGAAATATAATATGTATACAAACTCTGAAAAATGTTTTAATGTAAAGAATGCTGCCATTTATATATTTTGAAAAATAATTTTTTTTCAAACTTTCGTTTTCACTTTAAATATCTCAGCCCAAAAACTTTTCAGTAATCCCTCGTATCAATTACTATTTGCTGAATGAAAGGACGATCTGATGTTAATTTGATTAATTGACAACACGCTGCATCACCAATTCACCTGACATTCTCTTCAATCACTTTTTCAAACAGAATGATTTATTGCCTCACAAGATTTGTGCAAAACGCTTTGCTAATTTTAATTCAAAGCACAAAGGCGATACATTTTCTGAATTTTTTAACTCAGAAACAGTTCACACCTTCTTGTTTCCCGCGGTTACCCCCACAGATCCACCTTGTCCAGGTGCTCACGTACTGGGTATAAAGCTGGGTCTACGTGTCAAGAGCACGTCGATCCAAGTCAATACCAACCACCTGCAGAGCTGAGCTCTGTGACCTGTCGCTAATAATCCCTCACTTTACCATCAAATTCATTCTAGAAGACAAACAAGCGACAATGGCTCGTGCGGCTAATAAGACGACACCGGTGCAATAATCTCCCCGGCCGGGCGAGCAGTCGTGACTTGATGGTTGGGGCTTAATTGAATTATGTAGGAGTTCTCCGGCGCAATTGTTATCGCATGTCGAAATTGTTCGAATATTACAAATATTTTGTAATGCTGTCGTAACTAGACGAAATCGACGTGTTGTAAAAAGTGATTCAGAGTCGAACATGAATGAAGCGCTCTAATTAATTTATTTCTTGTTTATGCTCCGTCTTTGTGATGGGCGCAGTTTCATTGTTTCTTTTGAGCAATTGTTAGTTTCCATTAGACTCTTTCAGAAATTGCCATTTTCGGTGAATTCAAGGCAACGAAAAAAGTTTCGGTAGTGCATAATGCTGTAGTCAAGCCGAATAGCTACAAATTAGGTTTCGGATCATTAAAGGAAGCGTACAAGTATTTCACTGAGCACTTGTTAGCCGGTAGTTGGTAGGTATTGAATAAATCGTACGGCACAAACAGACTTCCTTATGGTCGTTGCATTTTGTTAAGTTAACAGCATGTGTTCATAAATTATAAGCAAAATCATTGGAAGAAGAGTAAGTAAGTTAGAAAAAATTAAACACAAATTGAAATGGAATATAGCAAGGGTAGCCAACTACACTATCTTTGGAAGCCATATTTTAGGAAGGAATATGTGAAATAGTCTTTTATTTATTTTCTATAACAAAACAAACAATGAGAAATTGAAAAATCAGTTCAATTTCTTAAAGTCTACTCACAGATCTTCCCTCTCTTGGTGACTCTGATTTAGTTTCTCGCAGGGTTTTGGTTTGCCATTGATTTTTAAAATCTAGCAAGGTGCATCTAATGGTTAATGGAGTTGTTTGTGTATGAAGGTGTTTCATACCGTGAAATTTCAAAGTCAGTTGGTGTGTCGTTAGGTGCTATGGGTAAAATTCGGAAGAATATGGAAAGCCCCCCAGCCAAAAATAAGGGAAGTCGAAGAAAATGTTTCAATAATATGAATACCTTACTCGATTTACGACGCTTAAAATTTAAAAATGCCAACGAATTTTTCCATTCGCTAATCAAAGATGAGAATATTAAAAATTCAACGGAGATGGTCGACAAAACATTAAGACGAGCGGGTTTTAGAGGTAGTCCAAAAATAAAGATGGAAGACAATGGGTGTGGAGAACCCCAGGAAGGAAACTTCA
Source organism: Dysmachus trigonus (assembly GCA_949715965.1). Taxonomy (NCBI): domain Eukaryota; kingdom Metazoa; phylum Arthropoda; class Insecta; order Diptera; family Asilidae; genus Dysmachus; species Dysmachus trigonus. The sequence continues at coordinate 48,081,379 of OX454319.1, read as the reverse complement.
ATATGCAAAGCTAAAAATGAAGTTTGGAGGAGGATCAATCATATACAGGGTTACGTTATAAAATCTGTACTTTTTCTTGTCAGTACAACAAATTGGCTCTGTGGTTTCAACAGTACTTTCAGTAGAAATGTGAAATATGATACTGTAAATTTTGCAGCAAAAGTTTTCAACAGGATGTAGATCATACAGAGCTGTGTTGTAAAAATTACAATTTTCCTTGTAAAGATTAGAAATTGGTTTTGTGATTACAACCACTTTTGCATGTAAAAATCAAAATATAAAACTGGAAATGTCATAGTTAAGCTATCAAATTGATATCTAATGTATTCAAACTTACACAGTTGTTAATTTTACAACCGACAAACTTTCATATCGACAACAGTGGAAGTAGGGTCGTTGTTGACGGAGAATATAGATTAAATTTACAGTAAAACTGGCATTTTTACATGTTTTTTTCTCTGGGTGTAGTGTTGGTTGTCGGAACCTTACATATGATAGCTGGCAGGATGGCGGCAGCATCTTATGTTGACATTTTGGAAAGAGAATATTTTACTTCAATGAAAAAGTTTAAGGTTCAAGGTTCGGACATCGTCTTTCAACAAGACAATGATTCGAAGCACAATGTGAAAATCACAAGGTCACACAATCTTAAAAAGGTCAGTTGCAGGCGATATAGGCGATATGAACCAACTGTGACAAAAGGTGGAATTTTCTTGGCGCGAAATATACTCCAAAACATGTAAAAATTTTGTGGATAGTATGCTAAGACTCATCATACAGGCCGTCATTGCAACAAAAGGTGAATACACGAAGTACTAAATGGATATTATATGTAGATTAAAATTTAAATTATTTATATTATTATTATGTATATTGGAAAAATGAATAATAAATGCTACACACTTCTTTTTGAACTTTAGTATTCATGTATAAATAAGAAAAAGTACAGAAACATTTTACCAGATGCAACTGTTACTTAAGAATTGGCCACGATTTGTATTCTTTAGAAAAGCGTGATCACTTCTGTGAGTTATTGTCACTGAACTTGTGCGAACTGCCCTAACAAGTCATCATCAAAACTTTCGGCAGTTAAATGCTAAGATGAGCAACATTAGTAAAGAATCTGCAAGCAAATCCAACTTTTAAAAAGTGTCTTTACAAAATTGTTTGATAGAATCAGTATAATGTTTTTATTTTTTTTTATGGCTTTGAATAATATTATTGACTTCTTAAGGGGACCTTTACTTTCAAAATCGAAAAAAATACACTTTTTAAAAGTTTTGTTTTGAAAAGACTATTATATTTATTATTCTGAAATCTTTTGTATATTATTGGTAAGATTATGAAAAATATAAAAAAAATTTCTAAATGCAACTTTAGTTTATTTTAATGCCTGCAGAGGGCGTCATCCAAAATCCACTTTTAAAATGGCCGCATTTCTCTAGGACTTCCTGTAACAGATAGAGTAAAAATCTTTAGTGGATTGTTTTCATACGACACAAAACTAGTACCTAAACCTAAACGAATCTAATGGCGTTTGGTTTGTTAAAATCGGTTGAATAGTTTTTGAGATACAGATGCGGCCATTTTCAAAAATGTGATTTCGATGAAAACGCGTTCAAAGTTTTTGTTATATAATTTTTGCTACAAATATAGGTAGAACTTTTTTCTTTTACGAATTTCCTAAAATGGTTTTAGGAGACTGTTTGTGTGATGTTAAGAAGCATTTTTATGAAAAAAAAAATTGATTTTTTTTCGATTTTGAAAGTAAAGGTGCCCTTAAGTAACAACAAACGAAATAAATTAAAAAACTTTTGGGCATTGAGTAGTTTTAGTTTGCCATATTTCATACATATATTTTATTTGCATAGCAGCGGCAGAATTCTCCTGAGAGAGCCGCGCTATGACCATCGCTGGCATAAAAGTTATGTTTAATTATTTATTTATATATGGCGAGCGTAATGTTCAGAAAATTTCCATGTAAATTGGCATATAGGATTTTCGAAGTCGTTGCTTTCAAATCTTCCATTAATCAATCAATATTTTGAAACTCAATTTTTTGGATATAAACCTGTTTAGAAACTAGCGGATTATTACTTTTAGTTTTCTTTTCATAGATTACATATAAATAATTAACATATTTATAAAATATCTTTCACTACCAAGTAATGTTTCCACAAGTGCGTTACACATAATACCAATAATTGTGTGAACGGAAGGGCAATTCCATGCCACATTATTAAGTTCTATTAAATGTTAGGAGAATTATTGCGCAAGACCGAAAACCAGTGGTATTACTTCAAATGTAAAATATCCGCTGGTAGACTGTTTGCCAGACATAACTTTTTCGAAAAATTCAAAAAATCCGGTTGTTTCTCATGTAACGCGAGTTGTCGCACAACTTGTTTAGGGTGCTCCGACTGAGTGCGGCGCGGCCCGTTCAAGTGCTTTGGCGCACAAACCAGAAGCAAAAACTGAGTTATTAAAACTCTCTTGTTTAATAACCCATTCATAATGTCACTCACTAGCCGATCCAGTTCATGCTTGCGTTTTGCTTCTTCGGACATCGAATGGGCTGTCCAATTAGGGAGGAATTCCGTTTCTTCACAAACCGATAAATCACAAAAACGCGCGTTTATTTGTTCGTTAAATTTCCAATTTCTCACATGAATAGGCTATAGTAAAAAGGCGCGAAACATGTTTTCGACATTTTCGCATTGAATTGGGGCTTTTTTCTGCTTTCGCTTGCATCAGTGCTCATGAGTTTTTGCCGGTCTGGGCGGATACTTCAGAGATCTTGAATGCAGCATTCATCTGAGTGATCTAGTTGAGTCAGATAACTTAGCCTCCCTATACGGAAACTGCCATAGCAGTGATTCACAATGCCACTGAGAATTAGTACTGAATTATTTATCAAGCTATTGTGTGCGAGTCTCATACATTTATTTATTAAAATTGATTACGCTGTACACTGTACAGCCTACCTGTTTGAGAAAAGATGTCATGGAGGAATCCCCAAAGGATGCCGCTGTCTTGTGGTTAAACAGAAATTGTGACGAGCAAATCACAATAATTAGATTGCCTTGAATTACTCGTATCCATATTTTAATTTCATTATTTAAAATCCATTGCCAAAGCTCGACAACATTATGAAGGACACACGATATTCATTATAAACCTAGTCAGAAATATGAACTAAACTATAAACTGTATGAAAGTAGGATGATCCTCTAGTCGGAAATATCATAATTCTTTAATTTTGTTCCTTTTTTAATCACACCTCCACAATAAAATAAAATAAGTTTAGAGCCAAATCAGAATTGGACTGATTGAATTTAGATAAGTTTATTTTCTGTGCATAACACTGAATCGCAACTATGGCACTGAACCTACTTTTGCTTTTTTATATGTTAGCGAAAAAAGTGGAGTTCGGAAATAATTGTTGACCGACTTTTTCTGTAATAAAATATTGCGACTCCGACAAGTGAGCAACGCCCACTGGAAACAATTTTGCAACACCGATAATTTGCCTTCTGGGTGTTACTAAGTTGTGAACATTAACGCAGGCACACTATGGTAAGTTGTTTGCAAAAAGTGCATAGAACGACAATTTAAACTCGTGCTAAAATCTTGGAAATGATTGTTTCAAGGATAAATACTTGCGGTGTCACCAATTTAGCCAGGTGTTTCCTCATCTGTATATGAATCTCATATTTACTTATGTAGGTATTGTAGATATACAGTGGTTCAAACGCAAAATGGGACAAGCACATAAACCAAATAAAAATCAATGAAAGGGATAGAAGGAATTCTCCGAATGGTATGAATGACACCTTGAATCTTTCCTTATTTTGTGTTATTCAAAAAGCAACTTCCAAAACTCAGAAAAAATTAACCGTTATATTACAGTTAATAAAAAACTAGAAAAATATCAGTTTTTCACTTCAAACGAAAAATGGGACAAAATTAAAAACACAACAAAATTACTTGAAACTAACGGTACTGATGGTGAATTCGTAATAAATTGGTATCCCTGATAACTTGCAGCTCTTGCAGCACAGATATAATTTAGTAATTAGTTTGTTGAGACAGTCGAAGAGTGAAAATGGCACCATGAGGAAAGCAAACCTCCTTTGAAATCAGACAATTGGTAATAAAGTATTTTGGAGAAGGGAAAACCGTGCGGGAAATTGGAGTTCTTGTTGATAAAAGTTCCTCGACAGTTCACAACATTATAAAAAGGTACCGCGATGAAAACAGGATCACAAATAAAAGCAAGGAAGGACAGGGAAAAATACTGAATGATGGCGAAGAACGTTTAATACTTCGGGAAATAAAAAAAGATCCTTTTAAAAGGGCTAGAGAGTTAAACGCCATTGTTAATGAACAAACTGGGAAGACTGTTTGTGACCAGACAATTCGAAATGTATTGATTAGGCACGGCCTCCATGGAAGAAGTGTACGCAAGAAGCCGTTTATAAGTCCAAAAAATAAAAAACTCCGATTAAAATTCGCGAGAGAATATGTGCTTAAAAGTAGCAACTTTTGGGATACGGTAAAAAATTGGTCCTATTGCAAAAAAAGTTATTTTTACTAATTCTAGTGAAAATCTATAGGTATTATTTACTGACGAAAACAAATTTAACCTCCATGGTTCGGATGGGCGGCATTACGTTTGGCGACAACCGAACTCAGAATTTCACCCGAAAAATGTACGTGGGACAGTGAAACATGGAGGTGGATCTGTGATGGTTTGGGGCTGTATGTCCAGTTCGGGAGTAGGCAATCTAAGTTTTATTGATGGTAAAATGGACAAGTTTGTTTACCTGAACATCCTCAAACAAAATGTAAAGCAGAGTTGTGAAAAACTGGGCATTTTGAACAACTTTGCATTCTATCAAGACAACGATCCGAAACATACATCGGAAGTTGCAAGGCTTTGGTTGATCCATAATTGCCCCAAACTATTACAACCGCCGCCACAATCACCTGATTTGAATGTCATAGAACATCTATGGGAGGAACTCGCGCGACGAACTTACAAAAGGACATTCAAGTCAACATCGGAGCTAAAAACAGCTTTACAGTACGAGTGGGAGAATATTCAACCAGAAGTTTGCCGAAATTTGGTGAATTCAATGCCTAATCGTCTAAACGCCGTCATCCAATCAAAAGGATACAGCACAAAGTATTGAAGAAAAATAAAATCCGCAATCAGTACCGTTAATTTTAAGTAATTTTGTTGTGTTTTTAATTTTGTCCCATTTTTCGTTTGAAGTGAAAAACTGATATTTTTCTAGTTTTTTGTTAACTGTAATATAACGGTTAATTTTTTCTGAGTTTTGGAAGTTGCCTATTGAATAACACAAAATAAGGAAAGATTCAAGGTGTCATTCATACCATTCGGAGAATTCCTTCTATCCCTTTCATTGATTTTTATTTGGTTTATGTGCTTGTCCCATTTTGCGTTTGAACCACTGTATATTTGGTTAGATTTTACCTTTTTCACAAATTTTTTTTTTTTTTTTTTTTTTTTTTTTTTTTAATTTAACCAGTTATTTATGATTCTCAATAAAGTTTTTTAATGGACTGAAAATAAGGCAGCAGCACTACCTCTGAAACAAATGTAGATTAGAAACGTAGATGAGTATTCTTAACACTTTTCAGTAATGGGTTTCATCTAATTCCAAATTTCGTTATGATATAATTCTTAAAGTAGAGTCCAATAGCAAATCAACTTTAGAATCAAAACAAAACGAAAGTATGATTAATCCAGTCTAGAAAAGGAGAATTAACACTGGTGGATAGTACGATTAATTTAACCTAGCAAACAGCAGCCAACTATATAACGTTTAAGACTTGTATTGAATCAGGTGCAGAGGCAACCGAATTGGCAAAAATTTCTTAATCTCCTTCACGTGCACTTTGGTAAAATTCCGTATACTGGCCATTTCAATGCTTACCCGAGAAGTAACCACTACTTGTTTGATTGAATAAATATATGTACCTCTCTAATATAGTGTTGCTTTAAAAAAAAGTATTGAAATGTTTTATTGTGTTATTACTTCATAAGTTGGAAATTTTGAATTTAGTCTAAAATCTTATGAGTTTGCTATTTATACGAAAACCAATGAAATCAATCTTACAAATCTTATCAAACGAAGGTAATACGTTATTAATTTTGTTCTAAATTAGTGTACATTCGACTAATGCTTCGTATTCTGGATCAAATTCACCCCAAATTTGTTGATATGATTGATTTCTTTTTGCATACGTAGTCTTAAAAACACGACTCCTAACATTTTAACATAGAGAAAGAGTTATATTAAAGAGTCCGTGATCAAAATGGATCTGTTGAAGAATTAAATTAATATTTTTGGATGTTACTATTGTTACGAGTTAATTCGAGCAATGAACTTTTTCTGAGTGGTCGGATTTGTTTAAAATATGTTGAGATCACATGTAATTTGAGTGCAAATTAATCAAGTAATATTTGAAGTTTCAGAAGAGGTTTGATAAATATCTCAAGTAAGTCCGAATTAAAATGTAATAAAATTATGAATTAAAAAAAACAAATTATTATTAGTTCTCGTCTGAACCAAAAATATTACGTTTTTTAAAAAATTTAATTTGTTTTCAAAGACGTGTGCAAAATTCTTGGAAAGAAAAATTCCCGATTTGAACTTCAATGTCATGCTTTTTTACTCAATTTTTAAATAAAAATATTTATTTGATCAAACTAAAGCGACACTCTGATTAGGAATATGTGGTATGTATTTCTTTTTACCGATTAACCAAAGCAGAAAAATCACGTGAGTTACAACCTCTATAAATCGGTCAGATTCATCTTTGAATCCGCAATTTTTATTTTTAATTATTTTTCGTAAATTTATGTAATATTTAGTAGTAACTAAGGAAAACAATAAAATTGCTCTTATTTACGAAGAAGAAATCATAAAAGTAGGTAATCCTGCCTTGCATCAGAATATCCCCTTAAATCGGTTTCACTGTCTAACATTGTTGTCGTAGTATCACAAAATCCCGAACGATAATAATTTGGAGCTAAGAGAGAAAAGCTCAAAGGCTTGATAATTTTTTCTTGTAAAAATAAAAAGCCAGCTTTCCTTTTTATATTTTCGAGCTAAAAGCAGCAAGTTTTGAAGCTTGTAATTATTTTTCAGACAAAAGTAAAAAGCCAACATGACTTTTAAAAGTATATTGTTGCATTGTCATGGTCAACCAATTGTAATTGTAAGGGAAAAGAATTGGTGAAACCAAAAATTCAACTACACTTGACGATGTTACAGTGTCTCAATAACATGAACGACGTTAACAATTTTATTTTAATGCATAGATAGAACAGAGTAAGACATTGACTCAAAACGTATTAGAAATTTGAATCGTTGTAACTTTATAGTTCCAGGTTAAACTTCACAATTTGTTATTTTTGGCTCCAAAATTTAGAAAAACAAGCTATTTTTTATTTTTGGCAGAAAAAATATTAAGCTTTTGAGCTTGTTTTTGTTTTTATTTTCTTCAAATTATAATCGGCTAGAAATAAACCTTTAAGTACCCCTTTTTTGAAAATTTTTTTGAAGAGCTTAACAGAAACTGAAAATGAGCATCACGCCCAATCTTTTGATGCACTTCATTTTACTCTACTGTGACAACTTCCCTCAGTTTTATAGTTTAAAAATTGAAAAAGTACCAGTTATTTTCGGTCTCTGCACAGAAAGTCAATCTATAACAGAAAAATAAAACATATTCATGAGTTTAAAGAATGTTTTAAAAAAAAAAAATTATTGATTTGACAGAAATTATTTTCTTCTAACACTGATACATACTTTACATTTTAAATTGTAAGAAATATTAAAAAATCCTTACTGACCTTGAATTGTTTTTTCAAAATATTGGGTACTTAGATTGTAAAGTTCTTGCCGTTTTCAGAGCAAAAATTAAAAGACTCGTTTCATGTTTCACAAAAGACTTTATTCAATAGAATAATCTCCATCATGTGATCTTCTGTGACAGTGAATTAAAATAGTCATTTAAGATCCTGATTATTCAAAATTTGACTTTGAAGAACATTGCTTAGGGCCCGGAAAAGATGAAAATCGGTCAGTAAAAAATCTGGGGTATAGGCAGGGTTTGTAAAATATCCCAGCCTAGTTCTAATAGTTTTTGTCTTATTACAATTGCAACATGTGGCTTTGCATTTTCGTGCAGAAATCCGACTTTACGCTTCTGAGGTCGTACTATTGGTAATCTGTCAATAACTTTTTGCAATTGATTGCAGTAAAATGCAAGGGCTCACTGCTCTTATATACTTTACTCTAAACTTTCTAAAAACTTCCTGACTAGTCTTCCTAGAAAAATATAAACAACGGCAAGAAATTTTCGATCTACCTAATACATAAATAGAGAAAAGCTTTTCTAAAAGTATTTAAGTTGTGAAAACTTTGAACGATATATTCCAACTGGGCTATATCCCTAACATTTCAAAATTATCAAAATCGGAAGGAGATTTCTAATCCAAATAATAATTATCGATTGTTTTACTTTTATATGTGGGAATTACTCGAAAAAATCAGGTCAGACAAGTGCAGGGCTCGAACCTACGACCTTCGGATTGGCCCTTCGATGCTCTGACCAACTGGCTACCGGTGGGCGTTTGCTGATGCCTTCAAGCAATTACGACGTTCTGATGAGAAATGCAACCAATCCCATATCGTCGTTGCGCGTGCAATACCGCGAAAGAGCAACTGGTAAATACCGCGTATCTGCATTTTCACGATTTTACAGGAGGAAGAAAAAACTTGCCGCCGACTTCAAGCCAACAAGTGTATCGCGGCATTGTTTCTATGTCAAAAATGAGGTTTCTTATGCCTACTCTCAAAACCCCCGGGAACACATATAAACACAAGCCGTGAAGTAGAAAATGCATACATAGTGATGTAGTCCGAGAATCGCCGTGAAATAACATTGCTTCTTATGGCGGATGATCCAAAGTATGCCACTCAACTTGCCTGAACTGCTAAACTATAACCTTTACGCGAAAATGATGTTCTACTAACTATAACTATGGAGGAATACCTTTCTAGTGATCTGAAAAACGTTATAGTGGCAAGAACAAAATATTAGAGTTTTTTGCACTTAAACACAACTCTAACCATTTCCTCGAACAAAACAGCAGCGGCAGGTCGACTTGACAGCACGACTTTCCGTGGTAATTTGTTCGATGGGCAGTAAGAGTAACTTTTGAGCTCCAATATCTTTAATATTTTGTTCTTACCCCTATAATGATTTTGGTACCATAAGAACGGTATTCCTCCCCAGTTACAGTCTGTAGAACATCACTTTTTCGTAAAAGCGATAGTTTAACTGATTCGCCCTGTGGAGCGGAATGAATGGGCTATACCGCCATAAGAAGCAATGTTATTTCGGTGCAATCATCGGACTACATGACCCTATACATGTGGTAGTGAACAGGTCTACTTCACGGCTTGTATTTATTATTCCCGGGGGTTTTGCTACTCTCCAATGAGCAAGCCAACCGCGACCCAACCAACCAAAGTGCTGCTACCTTTTCCTTCTCATTGTAAAATAAATCTCCCGTCTCGCTTGTGTTTTGGTTGGCATGCTCTAACTTTTCGTTCGTATTGGTTAAATAATTTGAATTGACACATGAAATTCAGCTGATTTCTAGTAGTGGTTCTGAGCCTAGCTCCATATTCAGTACTGCCAAAATGTCAAATTCTAAGAAATAATTGAGGTTAAGTGTTAGAAAAAAATTGCCGCCAAAAGTGAAGAAGCATTTTTAAGTGGAAATGGTATTTATTTGGAGTGTTAAGTAAAAAAGGATGAAATTTATAAACATCCTTGTTCATAAATTACGAAACATCTTCCTGTTCCATTTCACTCCCAATTAAAACAAGCAGAACGTTTTACATCTCACATCTACATTGATAAAGATGTGTACGAACGCATTTTGTCAGCCAACTGATAAGTAGTTGGTTTGTGGTTGGCTTGCTCATTGGAGAGTAGGCATTATAGGCTAATTTAAATTCTGTGAGATTTATAAGGAGCGAAACCATGTTAAGAATCCGTAGGTTCGATATTTCAATTTTGCGCCTTTTGCTGTTACGCGGTATTTACAAACGCAACGACGATATACTATATACGTATATATTTATTGTGTGTTAAATGTTGTGCAATTGTGAAACTCTAGCAAAAACTCAAAACGATCCAAAGCTGAATGATATAATCGAATTTCATGTCTTCATAGTACCATAGTATTTGAACCAAAAAAAATTATATTATATTCTTACGTAATATTGTAACATTCTAATTTTTAGATCAACCTCTATCTCTCACTTCCTAGGGGCTGAGTAAAGTACTGTTTAGCTCAAAGGTTATTTGGCTTGCCCCTTCTTCCAAATATTTATTTCTTTTGTACTATGTACTTTAGAGAGGTGTGTCGCAATTAATTAATTATTTGATGAGTTAAATGAAAAAATGATAAACTCAAAATTAAAAATGGTATGCTTTTCAAATAATCTCAATTGTTGGTGATAATTCCGTTTGATGTAATATCAGTTTTAAATAATCATAGTTGCTTATTCATGCACCGGCAGGATTTATGTGAATGGCACATATCGACTTAATTATTGGCGTATAATCAACAAAAAAACTTGCACGAATCCTAGAGATAATTTTTTAAACTATCAAACGTATGTTTAACATTTAATCAAAAAGCTTCCTTGCTTTTTATGCAAATTGAAAGGCCATAAAACATTGGAGAGAAAAGTTATGCAAGTACTTGACATCAGTGGACATCAAGCACTGACCTCAAGAGAACTCGAACAGAATGAAAACTCACACCTTGAGCCCTTTAAGACAGGTGAAAGTGCTTCGAAAATGTGAAAGGTGGTTTGGGGACTACAATCACTTCGTCGAAATTTTAGGGCAGTCGTGCTTCCTTATATGCTGGGTGTTGGGCTCACGCAGAAAAAAGTGAAAACAATAAGCCACACCGATGAGATGATCTGAAGCTGGTAAACCAAAGATTGGAGCATCTCACGGATAGGCAGGTAAGTTCAGGTAAAACAGAGGAGGCATCTAAAATTTCGATCTTTTCCCAGCGGGATTTTTGCCGCTGGTCTAGGCCAAAGCTCGTGTTTGTTTTTGCGCTAATTGGAATGAAAACCAAATTAAATTTGAGCTTACCTGAGCTGGGTGTGTGCCCTGCCTCATTGATTCAAAACGTGATCGTACGCAAAGTGGAGAAACAACGCACGACTGATGCAAGGCATATCAACGCGATCTGGTTCTGATCGGAACGTAAAAAAACCCCCCCCGACCGCGACCGCTGTCCGTTTTTGTAGTGCCGACTCACGCAGCTGAGCTGTGCGTTGGGCCCGCGCCCATTCAAATGGTCAAGTTCCGGAAAGGAGCACCGTGGAGCCCGTGGCACGTAATTTCGCAAGTAAGCCGCTCGTCAAGGTCGTCGAATTGTTCTGGGCTGCAGCTGTTTGGGCACCGGACCATTTTGTATAGTTCAAGCACAAGGTCACGAGCCTGCCTTTCGCTGGAATTTTCGCTATCATTTTTCTACTGCTGTTTCTGTGATTGCCGGACCAACCCGACCGCTTTGGCACTTTTGGAGTGTGCTCTGACAAAGACCATTGTCACTGCTCTGGCGCGCGGCGGCGGTGGCTCTCTAGGCCGGGAACCTTGTCCATAGCACGGTATCAATTATTTGCAATTTCTTGGGCATTGTGTCCCAAATCTCACAATATGATCGTGATGCAGCAACCAGGCGGTTGGGCAACGCTTGCCAACTTCCAGATACGCCGAACCTTGCCGCAAATTTCGTGTAATTAGGATGACTAATGACGATTTCGAGTTCGACCTAAAAGCGCGGCTGTACCGCATGTATGCCGCCGCTGCATTTACACGCCTGTTAGTCAACCTTTGATCAAAAATCCATTTGCTGATCGGGCTGCACACAGTACCTAACTACGGCTGGACATGATAATGAAAAATGGTACTGGAAAGGTATCGAGTTGTGAAAATTTTTGAGCAACTTTCCCAAAGCACATAAGAATTGGAAGCGTAGGCGATAAAACGATCGACAGCATCTAGTAATTACGGCGAGCGATTCGTGATCGCCAGGATGTCGGCGACCTGTGATTAGTCCAGCTTGAGTTGTATGTACCTCGTCACAAGTAATATATTTTGCGGTGGTATCGATTAATCCGGGCGTTGTGCAATTCGCAGATATCAGAAATGGTGAATTAATTGTTTCTCCTCTGGCTTGGATTAGCTCTTTGGCCATCTCGTTAACTGCGGGGGGCGTACTGCGGAAAAACAATTATTTGTATTTATGTCTGTCCCTAAGACAAGAGTAATTGTCTCATAATTTCAAGGGCAGCGGAACGCGTTGTTCTTAATCGGGGATTTTTGCTGGCATTCATACATTTTAATGTCTGTAATCGACATTTTTGGTGATAAGCTATACAAAAATGTATTAATCTCGAATAATTTTACCGCTCCTTAAAAAAGAGGGATCAGTTTACGTTGTTCGACGTCGAACGACATATCTTGAAATATTTTAAACCTCTGTACTAGATATCAATTTATACCACACATGGAGACTCAATTCAGTATGTTAAATATCGAGTTTTTACTCAAAATATAGAAAACTTATTTTGGGAAAAGCGATTGAACTTTATTTTGAAACAATAAGATTAATACAATTTATTAAAAAAAAATTTATCTTACAGCTTTTAACTTAAAATATTGAATTTTGCTAATCTTTTAAAGAGTACCTAAAAAATTATTATCACTATGTATTTAGTTATGTGTAAAAATGTAATCAGTGATATCAAAAACAACACAAGTAAAGTTTTTCCAAAATTCATCTGAATCGGTCATTTTAGAAACTATTTAATTTACACAATGAAAATTTTACAAAAATTAATAAAAAAAATATGTCACATATTATACTAATATTAGACTTTTGAGGAACCTTTTTCCGACTCATTGTTTTTATAGTATTTTTACCATGTAACTTATGATTTCATGTGTCTAAGAAAACATCAGTTTTGAATTTTAAGAAAACTGACAGAAGAAAAGTGAGGAACAATTAAGCAGATGAAATGTAAAATTGTATATATACTTATGCATTATTCATGAATTGTATAATTTAAGGTTACACACTTTTCTTTCCTATTACGGACCCCAGATTCCACTTTTGATGAAGGAATTGAGTATTATGGTGTCTGAAATCGTCAGCAAAAATATTGAGTTTTTAAATAACCTAGAGCCTTTATTATATTCGTAGTTTATTCTGATTCACCTCTAATAAAAAAGATGCAAACAAGATGACCTAGGAACATATTAGAATGCATAATGGAAGTCCTTTTTTCCTTAAATTAAAATAGCCATAGTTATTATGATAAATAATTGTATTCGGAGCCATACATGGAGCAGAAGTCGCAGCAAGTAAATGAATCTGATGCCTATATCTGCCCGATTAAAATACAAAGTGTGAATTATAACGAAGGCAAATTTTGTAACAATATGTTAAGGGTACCCCGAACTTGGAAATGCTTACATACAATGATACAATAAGTACGGCAACAGCATTACATACTAGAACAACATGCTGAACAACAAGCTCATTTGAAAGAACAGCAGCATAACATAACTGATGCTTTTATTCAGTCAATTCAGCTCTTCAGGAAAACTTCAATTATGATCTATACAATATCTCTAAATTACATACTGCAGTTGCACCTTGGCGGAGTGCATAAACATTGCAATTACGTCTGGTGCAAGTAGCCCTTGTAAATTCATCAGCAGTTTGCCATCAAAGGACCCAGCAACCAGTTCGTAGCCATTCACGACTCCATGGTATGCACTCTTCGACCTTGTCGACAACAAAGGAAAGTTAAGATCTATTGATCTCGATCTCGATCTTGTGACTTGTAGCATACAATTCGGAAAGCGATTTATCTCTAAATGGCTGGCATACTGTGACGGCCAGCCAGTCCACGTTCACTTTTCAGCGAGCCACGAACCACGAACGACAAAAGCACCCTTTTGGGTTGAGCATAAAACTCCCCAGGTGGGACCGTGTGACAATAATATTTGAATGCATTGTCGGCCCCAGGTGAGCACCGAACGGTCTCTGACTGGTGCTCAGTGCACGTTTTTCATAAAATTATCGAATTAAAGTCGTCGTGAGTGGCACTTGAGATCTTTGCGGTTGATGTATTGTCAACAGCCCTCCGACTATATGATGGAAGTTGATGTAATTCGCGACCAGGTAAATTGGCCGTAATTTGGCCTTATTAAGAAAGAGCAGCGGTCTGAGCCTCACGGGGGGATCGGATGCAGCGAATATATCACCGACCACAAAATCCACCGGCGGAAAAGTGTATCTACAGGGACTCTGGCTCAGATTTATATCTCTATTTAGTGAGATTGCTGCAATTTCAATGAGGGTATTGTTTGTGAAGCTTTTAAGTGCATACTCGATGCAGCGGGCATCATTTCGGACAAGATAAATTCAGTGCTCACCGGGCTGGAAAATTTCGATCTGATTCAGAGAGCCGGGAAGACCCAGCTGACGCTGAAAGTCCGCGTACTTCACGGTGTCTGGTTCCCGACTTACTCTACTTAATGCCCAGCATACGACATCCGCTGTTACACGTCGAAATGCAAATTAAACTGCACTGCAAGACAGCAGCAATGAACTTGAAGACGAACTTAAGAAATGGTCACCGCTCGGTGGTGATCGAGTGTCGGACCCTTGTTTTCTTCACGTTCATTTTCACCGCGTCCATCTTCTTTTTACTGGCACCTAATTGCCGAGGAAGATTGCTTGACCGTTGCACTGTTTCGATTGCCAATGATCAACTTGTTTGATACGACTGACTCCGAACTGAACGAAGTCTTGGCTCAGCTCCAGCGGCTTTCTTTCTTTTGGCGGAAACTGAAACAATGCAACATACAACATCGCCTCATTTCTCTGTCATTGGAATTTTTGCTGATTGAATTGCTCGGCCGGACTGCGGTGGAGCAGAACTGGCGACCTCAATACCTAAACGCTCGCAGGAACAATTTATTAGGCGATTAACGCACGAGCGCTTGGTAAATATTTTAATTGACTTCAAATTGACTTGTGAGCTCCTTCAATTGGAGACCTATGTAAACTTAGCGGTCGTTACGACAGCCTTGCAGCCATTGTATATGACTGGCGGGCGTTTTTAAGTAGTTTTGAAACACTAAAAAAAACTAATGATTTTGATTTCCTGTGAATAAGTTAATGATCAGTTTCGAGGTTTTTTTTATATTTGTCTTTCAGATTCAATTCCAGTTGCTAAAAAAACTTACTACATTGATTGAAATCAAACTAAAAGATTTTGGAACATTTATCGACATTTAAAGATTGTTTCGACGGATCTTAGTCAAAAGGGCATCTGATCTATTGCACAAAATACAGAAAATTTGTAGCTTACACCTCCTACAGTTAAAGCGAAGCACTTGTCAAAAAAGGAATGTGAAATCAAAAATAAATTGTTATTGCTTAATGTCATTTTTTATTTTCTGGTATCTTAAAATTTAATAAACTTGACTATTACATATATTAGTTAGATAATTTCTTTAATTATAATATGTTCTTTGTGATTAAACGTATAGACCGTGGCCTTTGAAACAAAATTTTCTTGGTAGTATCACAAATAAATACATGTTAATACAATACGCGGGGAAATTTTAGCTGGTGATTTTCCCAAGCTAAAAATTTGAGAACTTGTAAAAATATAGATATAAATTTATATAAACTATAATAATAACAAAAAAGACGAACTGTGTTTGCAATGGCGAAGGAAAATAAGTATTTTGGTTCAATTTGATTGTTTATGTATTGAGGTAGGTCCAACAATTTTTTAAAATTTATAATAAATACTTTGCCACACACCCTGGATTTTTAAGTGACATAAAAATATCCATACTTGCCGTAAGTAAATTGCGGGCAACAACTACGTAAGTAGGACGATATATGAAAAAAACAATCTGTTATAAATATTACTTAAATGATGCTATTCTTTTTACAAAAATAATAGCCTTAATAAATATTTTTTGGTTTTCGAAAACCTGACTTCTGTTATAAGGAAAAGCCGTGTTTATAAAAGCAGCAATTAACACAACGATTCGGAATGAAAGAATTCCGTTTCCGCCAAAGTTTCCCTCTCAGCGTTTAAAAAACCTCAACACGATTTCATGACGGATCAACGCAATCCGTGATCCTCAATGCATGCCAGTAGCTTGTAATCTATTCAGCGCTATCAAATTCAAATTCATAATTAATTATGCGCATGCCTTTCTGCAGGATATCTTTTTGCACGATAGAAAATCTTGTGTTGTGCATAAAAGCTTGACAGAAGCTGCAAGACTGCCCGGTGCGACAATTAGTAGAGCTCCGATATATCAGCGGCTTTTATTGGCAAAAACAAAGCTATAAGGTAATTGCTCAATAGTGCTAGATAAATGTAATTACCTTCAATTAGTTTGTATTTAGTCGCCACCACAAAGCTCTCCTGGTATTGGTTTTATGTTGCGCTAATCGACTGGCCGTTAGCATGCCTGCACGCTATGCTCGGATTCCTTCGCGCATGATTAATTAGCAGACTTTTATCATATACAGCTGAGCAGCTTTCATAACTTTTTATGTTAATTAAATTAAAAGTGATCGGCAACTAGCCCCTGGTGCTCAACACCCGCTACTGAAAAAGTGATAGGTGCAATTCACAGCTCTATAAAAATAAAATAACGGGGTCTTTTAAAATCAAATTTAAAGGTGTTGTTAACATGTAAAAAATCGTAAATGTTTAATTAGGAAATATTTTT
Source organism: Dysmachus trigonus (assembly GCA_949715965.1). Classification (NCBI taxonomy): domain Eukaryota; kingdom Metazoa; phylum Arthropoda; class Insecta; order Diptera; family Asilidae; genus Dysmachus; species Dysmachus trigonus. The sequence continues at coordinate 48,064,462 of OX454319.1, read as the reverse complement.
CGACCTTGGCGTGATTATTTATGGAGTCTTTAAAAGACTATTTTGCACTTATAGTGAAATTCCGCGTTACTTGGCCTGTTTTGCGCCCATATTCTAAGAAAATTATGAAATGCTCACAAACGTGCTATCGCAAAACTCGTAAATTGATCGATTTTATTACCCGTCCTCGCGTAGAAGTTTCCGAACCATTAGAGGGTTTGTTGGAGCTTATTAAAATTCTTCACGTCTTTCACGCAAATATTACAATTGCCCATATATGTATCAGTCTTGTGCGTGCCAACAAGATCGATTCAATTTCAATGCGAAACTCTATAATTTACAGGCGTTTGAATCCTTTCCAAGCGCAGTCATGGCAGAGTTTACATCGTTTGAATTCAGTTACTGCAGCAGTTGGCTTGGCCCAGTTTGGTCATTGATTGCAAATCAATGACAGCCATGCATTCAAGTTTCAAAAAATAACGTTTCATATGCTTTTTCTTTGCTTAGAGCTTAGGGAGCAAATATTGTGAAACATTATTTTTGATCAACTTTAGCCTAAATGGTCATAACGAAAATGAGCAATGTTGGTTCCTAAAACTTACACAAAAACCGATATACAGTGTGCGCAATTTCTATAAGCGCAGCCAGTTTTATTCATGTTTAAAGAAAACTACTTTTTATTTTTCAAAACCGATTGTATTGCATAAATTGCCCATTGGTAAATATTAATTAAATAATATAAAACATTCATTAAAGTAAGTAATTACTTTATAATAAAAATAAATATAATTAAAAGTCTCTTTTGTCTGCGCAATTTCTATAAACTCACTTTATATTATAGTCTTTATTTTAAAAGCTTGGTGAAAAGTAAATTTTTGTATATTTTCTAAATATTGTTTTTTACCTCCTTTGTTAGTTATAACTTGAAAAAACCTGTTAAACATCGAATTTATTAACTTTTTAAACAAATGTTTATCAATATCATTCCAGCATTTCAAAATATCGGCTTTCAGTTGAGATAACGAAGAAAATTGTCCACCATTTGCATAAACTCTTCGTGCCATGATTCCCCAAATGTTTTCCATTGGATTTAAATCCGGACTACGTGATGGCCACTCCATTACAGGAATATTTCTTTCACTAAACCATTGTCTTGTTTCGGCAGAAGAATGCACAGCGGCGTTATTCTGTTGAAAAATCCAATCTTTTTCCATATTGTCTTTTAAATATGGAATAAGAGATTCCTCCACCAGGTCTGTATATATGGCAGAGTTCATTCGGGTGGGAACAAAGCGTAAAAGTAACTTTCCTTGATAAGAAAAGGCACCCCAGAACATTAAACTACCAACACCAAAATTACTACTTAGACGAGGCGAATCGGGCTTCCTTAAATCATGCCAATAAGTACTCAATCCATCTGGACTATCTAAATTAAATTGTTTTCCGTAAGAAAAAATAAAGTTTTGCCACTTTTCGTCCTAGTTCATGTGGCTTCTAGCAAAATCTAGGCTCGCATATTTATGATGCTGTTGCAGTTGGAGATTTGGCCGGTTTCTTATATTTAATATAAGTAGTGTCCTTCAAAATTTGTTGGACTCTTCTTCCTTTAATTGGGAGTTGTAATTCCGCTATAATTTGAGCTGCACTTAACTTTTTTTTCATAACTTCCTATCTTATGTTTCCAATATTTTGATTGGAAACTTTGGTGTTCCCTCTTGGATGATCCCATAATCCATCACGATTGTCCTTTTTAATAAAATTTTGCACCACACATCCTGAACGTCCAATTCTCTTTGCAATTTCTCTTATACCAAGACCAGTTTTCCTAAACGCACGGATTCTGACGCGATCATCGTTGTCAAGGACCTTTCCTCTTGGCATTACAATAAATCTTAAGAAATAACAGCAATTATACAGAATTAAGCTAGAGTTGGAGAATAAAACTGAAACTCACATGAATTGTTTCCTAAAAAGTTGCAAAATTACTTTGCGTTTAACTAGTAATACTACAAAAAGAAACTGCGTTTATAGAAACTGCGCACTCTAAGATCAATTGTGAAAGATTGATCTATTGCATTCACGCATTGCCTGATATTTGGACTTGTTTAATTGCTTTTATGAATAGTTATAAACTTTAACAATTGTCCTGTAAAGAAATTTTGTTACTATATCGCTTTATTTCAATGAATTGTGCATTTCACTTGAAAATCAGACGTGCGCTTATAGAAATTGCGCTCACTGTATGTATATATTTGGAAAGATAAACTGACTGAAAAAAGTCAGTAATTTCAGTGGATATGAGTCATAAGTTTTACATTAATTTGCTGTTTGCTATTAATTCATTGCAAAAGCTTCCAAAATGAATAATAATTTGTTAATTCTGAGCAAAACTCGTGAAACGAAATAAATAGATTAACCTTGCAAAACATTAGAAAATGTTGAAAACTTATTTCTAAAGTGAGTGCTGTGCTGTTCAGCAAAATGCGAGTTCTGAAAAGAAATTGTGGTCGAAATAATACACCAATCGCGCCTGCTGTACGCAAGTTTGTAAAGAAAGTTCGTGAGATTGGCATGCTAATTGATAACACAAGTTATCTGTATGTTAGTCCTGTGCACCCAGCCAAGAATATTGTTGCTGTTTGCTGAAAGTGCACGCCTAAAGTCGAGAACCTCAACTCGCCACAGATCTTAGCTAGCCGGAAGAGAATTCAATTTTTAATCGGAATACCTACCTCTAAAACATTCCAGGCATCACATTTTCTCAAAACATTAGCTAGCCATAGCATAGGATTCACGTGTCTGTATGTATGTCAGATTAGGGTACAATATATCCAGAGTAAATCAAAATTGAAAAAAAAAAATTTGTTTGCCTGTCTGCTCAGTGTGAAATGCCAAAAATATCAATTGAAAAGGGCTATGTAATCAAACCCATGAAAATTGGCGCGATTTTCTTCCAAAATCGTATATGTTGGGTTTTTGGGGAAAATTCTGATTTTTTTTTCTGGCCTTTTTTCTTTTCAAAGTCTATTATCTTATCATTGCTGCTATTGAATGATCATATAACCACCAGTAATCGCGGTCCGAATGTCTAAATTTTCTCAAACCATTTTTTTGAAATTTTGTTTTTGCTTTGGATTTGCAAAATTTCCATTTTGTACACCAATGTAATAAAAAACTTCGTGATGTTTTTACACGAAAAGGATCAACTTTCCAAAAACATTTTGCAAAAGAACACATGTGAGTTTGTTCAGAATTTTTTGGACTCTTTTTAATTTTTTGGATTTGTGTTCTTGGCTAATTATAAGCACGTGTTCTTTGGCTAATTATAAGCACTTTTTGTCCTATAAAATTTATTCGGCGTATATAAAATATGCTAGGGATTGTTAAAACTTAATGCCCATTTGCCATTCTCCGAGTGATGAACGGCCGAACTGGTTGTAGGTACAACCACAAAAGCGAAGGTTACTAACACGTCGCTAAATTGCTTCAACTTAATCGTGCAATGTTACATCCTATACCCTATAATCCAGGAGTTTTCACTTTAACAGATTGCACACATTTTCAAGAATATGTACTTTCAGAAAAACATTTGCTCAAACCGTCACAGTGGCGCTCCGCCTTAATAGATTAATTAAATATATAGAAATGGCACACGTTTAAAATAACAAATCCAAGTCCTTCATAAATAGATTCAATCCAGAAAACCAGCACCCTAATGATACAATTATTATATGAAAAGTTTTTTTTTATTGTACTCGTGTACATTTGACAGTATTCACCCAGTTCTATATACTATAGAAAACAATATATTGCATCTATACATATTTTCGTAATTAAATCAGTTTCGGGCAAAAATAATTATATCAGTACTCAGAATGTTCTTCTTGAATTCTGCTTCTAATACCACAAGAAGGAAAAACTAGTTATACTTGAATTTTGGTCAAGTAGTGATATGTTATGCGAGTGAACAATGTCCGGTAGATTATAATCTATTACCCATGAAAGCAAAATTTCTTCGAAATAAATGCATATGGATAGAAATTTTGGGTTTTTGTATAAATATTGTAATTTTCGTAATGACATAATATAAAACTAATTCTTTCTCAATCGTATTTAACTTATTAATGGCTCTAAATGTTTGCACCATATCAGTCCTAAAGCCTTGCAGGTTGCGAGCTATTGAGTTTTGTAAATCAGCAGCTGATTGCAAGTGCAGTCCTTAGGTGCAACGAACGGCTACGTAGAATGGTGCATAATTAATCAGTCAACAAAAAGTGACATAAGAGCGACAGAGTGCGTCCATTGGTGTTGAGTCCGCGTCCGCGGAGAAAGTGATTTCTAAGCAAATTGTCGCAGGAATCCACGGCGGGGGCTAAGTCCTCTTCAGTCGACTGCCACTGGTCCTCAGAGCAACGGGCTGAAGAAGATAAGCAAAGCACCAGCACCACGCATCACTCAGGAATGCATCGTGGCGTTGAACTTGGGAGCGGGTGAAATGAATGGCGGCGCTTTTCGCGAATTTCACTATTCCCATTGATTGCTCCTCCTGGCCGGGATTGTTGGCACCAGAACAGTGCACGATCCACAAAACGGCGATTTCCTTTATTTTATCTATGGAGCGCGCCTTCCGTGCATACGAAATGCAAATCGCCGGGGAGTGCAGTGCACTGCTAATGCACATACAAGTCGCACGTCTAACAACAAGTGGCCTCCTGAAGGGAATGACTAATTGCACTCGAGCAGCAGCCGTGAAAAAACGAAAAATCAATTGTTGGAATTCAGCGCATGAGTGCAGTGCTCACGCCGCCGCGCCGCAGCAGACTGCTTATGGGATTTTCTACTGTTCAACATCGCTGATTTCGGGATTTATTGCATTTGCATGCGGTAGAAAAGGCGAGTGAAAGACATTCGAGTAACCATTGGCGAGTGGGAAAGCGCTAATGTAAGTGTCGCGTTGAAAAACGCCGCAGATAATTAATCCGCGTGTCCGCAGTTCCGGCAATTGGTCAAATCGGACCGCGGTTACCTCATCGCAGAGCTGCGCCGCTGCACCGCTGCGCCAGCCCCCGCGACGAAATCCACCTGCCGCAATAGGATCACATCAATCAAATATTTGTGCCATATTACAGCCATGAAAATATGTTCAACCAGCTCGACGGAGGCGGGACTGATGTACGCCGCCGCTATCTTGATCCAGTGGATTAACACGGAGATTGGTCCTTTTATGCTTGCAGCCAGAAACCAACGCAACACTCATTAGTAGTTACGGCTCATTTGGTTTTTATATCAGCTAAATTCTAAGCCAAACGAAAACACAATTTTCCTATAGTATGAGAAAACGTAATCTATTGTGGAAATTTAAAGATTGGCAGATACGACCCGAGGGAGCGTGATCCCAAAATTGAAAAGGAACTATCGCGCATAATTCTGGTGAATCAGCGAGCATTGAGGTTTGGCCGAAGTCCAAGAAATTAAATACATAATATTTCGTAGGCATGCATGCAATGCCGTAATTAAAGCCATTGATCCTTATCGCATCGCGATGGTCTTGGGCCAAATTATTTATGCGGTAATGGCATTTATGCTCACCCGCCCATTCAAGTACATCATTTTTAATTAGCCACGTGAAGTGGTGCGGATTGCTCGAATTCACCATGCATATTTTTTGCGTTGATGACATATAATTAGCGAATATCGTAGCGAAGCGGCTTTCAACACAAAAAATATTTGTAATTATATTTTAGATTTACAAGGCTGAAAATATCTAAATCTTTGTCAAATTAGACTCCGATAGCGATCTTTCCATACCAGTTCTTACCGAACGTGGTCGAGCTATTATTAATTAATTTAGCCGGTACACCTAGAGGCAAAGGCAAATATTTAGTTATATGGTATCTTAAAAATGCATAGTAAGATTCAAAGTAGGTACCCTGCTATCAAGTTTAGTTATGCTGGAGAAAATTTAAAGAAGAACGTAGGATCTATTTTCGAACATAGCGGTTCAACCACAAGTTTATGCATTTCGTGGCCAGAAAAGTAAAGGACCATGGTCAAGATGAGATTCGAGTACAGAGTTTTTGATTTAAGCGATCTATATCTCATTTAAAAAGCTATGTACATATATTTGCCATAACCATCTTGATCCTGATTCTTGCTAACTGCGGGTGATACGTCTTAGAAGATTCCAATAGTTAAAACTTTTGACTTCCAATTCATTCTATTATATTTTTAATCCAATGCTAAAGTGATTATATATTTAGAATAACAAGAGTAACTAATTCTCTCTCTGGTTTAAACCAGTAACTGTTATAATAAGATATAAAACTATACTACAACTAGGTTTAAGCCTATTTTACAGTAAAGCTGTTGCAATGAGCACTTTGATTCAATATTTCAAAAGCTATGGTAATCAATAGTTTCTGCATTTATAACAAAGACATTGAATGTTAATTTCAATGCTAAATCTTTAAGTGCTTCATTTTTCAAACTGAACACAACTTTTGAACCAAACGTGATATATTCAATTCAAACACTCTTAACCAGTTAACTGTGATTGACGAGTATACTCGTCATGCGTATAAATAAGTGACCATTGGCTATTTAAATTGCAATTTTTGAGAAAAACAAAACATATTCTCAAATTTAAAGATGTTTAGAATATTTTGACGCTATGCCGGAATAAAACAAACAAGTAGAAAATATAAACAGTTTGAGATGATCTCATGTGTCCCGGTATGCACTGGTTGAAAAAGTTTACCAGTTCGCATAATGAATTTATTTATGTGCGATGATAACGTTTTTTAGATGTTAACCAAAAAATATGAAACTACAAGAACTCTTGTCAGTCTGAAAATAATTTAGATTTTATAAAAGAATTGGAAGCTGTCGGGCAGAGAAAGGGGCTAATTAGTACAGTGAATCTGTCGTGAAAATAAGGTTTAGGTGGAAAAATTTTTCTATCGAGCAAATGTACGTGGAATCGTTGAAGGGTAAGGAGACAAATTGATCTGTCATAAATTTGTCACTTTCACATCCTACACTTTTTTGAAAACTCAAAAAATTTTTTTGAAACGCATTTATCTCGGATTCTATGCATTTCTGAGAAAAATTTATTAAACAAAAAATGTAGAGAATATTAAAACCTAAAATTAATGTCATTGACCCAATACCGTACGACAAAATCTGCGCGCTGTTGGTGGCGCTGAAATTCGTAAACATGTGTTTTTCGACTTTTTTGTCCGCAAAACGTTTTCTTTCAGCAAAAAAATGAATGAGAAAGTTGTTGTTCATAAAATTACGTACAATATTTATTTAAAACATTTTTCTGTACGACTTACCCTTCAAGAGTTATAGCGCAACAAATGCCGTGTACCACGGTGAATAGTTCTATTCTAACTTTCACTGGCGGGATTGGCTTAGATGTACAAAAGGACCGAATTTCTACAGCCCCCTAAACACTGAGAAGCGTACATTTTTCAGTTCCTCAGTGAATTTTGGAGAGTAATGTGTCACAAGCGTTCTCTCTTAAAATGTCTGTTTGTTTCGTTTGTAATGAAAAAGTGGTGGATGAAGGGCGTTCAGTTACTGCGAAAGGTCGGGGAACTTTGTTAAAAAGAGCCGTAACGAGATGAAATCTTGCCCATCAAAAATTGCTCGAAGATGAAACCAGTTCAATCGTCATTCACAACAATTGCTACGTCAGTTATTCTGATGAACGCCGTGCTAAACGTGATGCTCAGAAACCACACAACTCGTCAAGGTATTTGAACCAAAAAAATAATATTTCTCTTAGATGTAATATATAATAACATATAATTGTCGATTTGAAGTTCTAAGAAAACGGTATTGAAACTAAAATTTCTGGAAATGTCTGAAGGAAATGTCTGAAGAACACACTTTGTTGCGGCATAACTCGAAAAAGGTAAGTCGTACAGAAAAATGTTTTAAATAAATATTGTACGTAATTTTATGACCAATAACTTTCTCATTCACTTTTTTGCTAAAAGAAAACGTTTACAAAAAAGTCGAAAAACACATGTTTACGAACTTCAGCGCCACCTACAGCGCGCAAGTTTTGTCGTACGGTATTGGGTCAATGACATTAATTGTAGGTTTTAACATTCTCTACATTTTTTGTTTAATAAATTTTTCTCAGAAATGCATAGAATCCGAGATAAATGCGTTTTGAGTTTTTTTGAGTTTTCAAAAAAGTGTAGGGTGTGAAAGTGACAAATTTATGACAAATCACTTTATCTCCTTACCCTTCAACGATTCCACGTACATTTGCGCGTTAGAAAATTTTTTCCACCCAAAATGACAGATTCACTGTACTATAATTGCATGAATGTCAACAAAAAACCATTCCAAATACAAAGCATATGAACTGAGAGGCACAAAATTTTCTTGGAAATTGTCTCCCTCGGTTTAGTGTTCCAATAATTCAATCAATTTGTTTACCAAAAATAAGCAAACGATACTGACTATCCCACGATTCATTAAAAAATTTATAGAATCATCACGATCTGAGGAGAGGTTTTTGTGCATGGCCTTATTTTACCAGCGCAACTTATTCTGTGATTGACGAATATACTCGTCATGGCTCGATGAGGGCACCACAGTTAACTGGTTAAATCAAATGCTTCGACTTCCAATTGAAATGAAAAAAAACATTTGAATCAAGCGTAGCGTGTTCAACTAAAATTCTTAAACAAAAATTGCCTCAACTTTAAAACTAAATGCCAGAACTTTTGAACCAAATGCTTTCAAATCAGGCGCTTCGACTTTAAATATAAATTTTAAAACATCTATACCAAATGTAGTGTATTTAGGTAAAACGCTGTAAAATTAAACTCTTTCATTTCTATTGTCAATTAAGTGAATTAAACAAAATTAAGCCACAAATAGAGGCAAATAAAACAAAATGCTATAATTTTGAATTACATGTTTATTATTATACATCTACTCTACCTATTGCAAACGGTATAGGTTAGGTATATGATTTATTTATTTATTTATTCGTATATCAACAGGTACAATTGATTGACCATCTGACACTAAGCAGAAATATAAACAAATGTTAGGTAAAAAAGAATAAGTAGGTAAATAAGCAAAAATATGATAACAATACCAAAACGAAACTAAGTTAATTGGTTGTTGCACAGTTGAGTAAAGATTTTCTAATTGTATATCTAGAAAGGTTAAAATCTAAACAATTAAAGTAGTTATTGTAATCTTTGGACATGGACGAAATCAGTTCAAAACTGCCGTAATTGGTTCTGTGGTAGGCGGAATATAAAAAGTTTCGTCCTCTGGTCATTCGAGGTCGTGAATTAATATTGACTAAGTTCAAAAGAGTTGGAGAGTCTATAGTGCCAGTAATAACATCATGCATAAACAACAACATGATATTATAATATATTTGCACTTATCAGATGATCTCTGAGGGCATTAAAAACAAGGTAACTGAAGCCAAGACAAATGACACACGGACTGATCGGCAGTCAGCTCAAATGAAGAAATTAAAAAGTAGAACCAGTAGCCCAACAACGCAATGTAAGACCTTTGGTAAATTTTTATACTGGGTCACTCAAAAAATAACGATCCTTGTTGTTTAAGATGTAGGAACTCATGTCATACTGTCTCGTGGAGCTTCAGTTCGATCAGCTTGGTATACTCAAGCCTACTTTTTTAATAACAGAATCACAACTTAAACAATAAATGTTTCTAGTTGAATAACTCTGAATATTAAAATAACAATTTTATTCATTTATCACTCATGAGAAAACAATTATAAAAAGACAAAATTGTTTTTTTCCGCCTTTCGTTTTGAAAAAGTTGGCAATTACTTCATCAAAATCCAAATTTGGGGCAAAGGAATGTTCTATCGACAGTTTTGCTAAGTTCTGCAATCTTTCTTGTCCCATAGAATTCCTTAATAATAAGTTTTTATTAATTTTAATTTCGAGACCGATCGCTCGGCGCTACCAGTAGTGACGAAAATTGTCAACAATAACATCTACTACCACAATATAATAATTTATTTAACAATAGCTCAGATCCGAAGCCCCTTGAATTTTGCCAGTCCTGCCACCCTATTGTTACGCCACGGGGTAGAACATCTAAACTCAAACGTGCCAGCCTTTGGTTTAAATACGGTTTTCATTTGAATGGAGTAAAGTCAAATGTTCAAGCATGCACTTGCTTTTAACTAGAAGGTAATTTTAGTTTAAAATTCTCACTTTAAAAATTCAAACAGCTGTACATTTAGATCAAAGGTGCTAGGTTCCGCTTCGAATACGATTGTTGTTTGTTTAAAAATATTTAAACTTTTGATCATTTCATTCTAACGCATCAACACTTATTTTGAATGTTAAAAAACTACACCAAAACCAAACATTTAGACATTTAATTTCAAGTAAATTTCAAAAATGTAATATTTTCAAAAACACCAAACCAACGTGGGTTGAGTTACATAAAAAACTTTACGATCAAGCAACATTTTTTTCGAACGTGGATTTCTCTATTATACGATGTAATGTTTTTTCTATTTAGTTGCGAGAAATCTTATAGATAAATGTAAATTTGCAATGCAATTTGCTTTATTCGATTCAACTTCTCTACATAGTTATTGCATTTAACATTTAACATATCAATTGCAATTTTACAATTTAAACCTAAAACTTCCATTTAATTTAAGTTTTTCTATTTTACTTACATAAATGATTCATCAATTACTTTTGTGTTTTATCTTTGACATGCGTAATTCCACCCTTTAAAGTTTTTATTAGAAATTCCTTTTTACCTATTCAGGATGAACTTTGCCACCCAAATGTGCACATTTAAACTGTTGTACACAAATGTACAAATTGAGAGTTAATATTTTATATTTGAATTTCAGTTAAGAAATCGTTGTGATTAGATTCGTCGCGTAATTTCACAGTTAAAGATTCAGCGAGCTAGAGTGTTTTGTGTGTTCATTTCGGTGCAAAGTATTAATGTGTGGAAACAATTTATACATAAATTGGTTCAGCCGTCGCGCGTCCGAGGGTGCGGCCGTGGCCTTTAAGTTGCGGTGCTATGGACATCTTAATTTAGATATGTATATTTTACAGTGCGGCCGTCGTGTGGCCGATCATGCGAAGTGTAAACCAAATGCAGTCTTTATTTTAAAACGTTTTAGTGTTTAAATTGATGTTCCCAATTAGGCGTTTTGAACATATTCTACAATTTAAATGAATTTTTTGAGAAATATCTCGTCCACCGAAGTAGACAAGCTCAAAAGGATCGACGAGCTACTCTGCCATAGATACTCGCAAAGGAGGGATCGAAAGCGCATCCATATATCTGCCCGATTCAAATACCAAGTGTGAATTATAAACGAAGAACAAATTTTGGTAATTATTCAGTATAGGTGTCACGCCTCCTCTGACCTTGACCTTGAAATATGTTATTCTTGAAGTCATTCCGAACAAGAATATATGTATATACTTTTATTGTAAACTGGGGCCTCCTTCAAACTTTTTTTGTGGATGAAATTTTGAAAATTTCGGTAATTATACTTGCACAGTCACCTGGTTTTTTTGCCGTAAAAAATTGGAAAATCAATGATAAAAATCACAGAAATAAGAAAAAAAGAAAAAAAAAAAGAAAATAAATAAATAATTTTGATAGCTTTATAGTTCTGAATGCTCAAACAAATCCAGTTTTCACGTATAAGCGCGACGGTGATTGATGGGGAGCGAATCTTGCTCGAAATGACTTCAACAATAACATATTTCAAGGTCAAGGTCACAAGAGGTGTGACTCCTATACTGAATTACCCAATTTTTTTATAATAAAACTTTTCAATGTCTAAAATAAGTAAAAAAAACTTATGCTGTTTTTATTTGAAACAGTTCATCAAATAAAACACTTTATAAATAAAATGATAATATGTTTTGAATTAAAACACTTAGATTTACAGTGTAGTTTATGTTGGACAGATTAAATTCATGATTAGAATAAATACAGTATAAACATTTACAAAAATGGTATGCAGCCTATTCACGGATTGTTAAGAATTACAATTTATCCCTATCAATTAGAACATTTGAGAGGAATGTGAACTGGAATCAGAAATAAGAAAGGTTCATATAGGAAACTGTGATTAAAAGCCGGTTACACCTATCTATCTATATCGATTAAACGGCAATTAAATTTAATCCTAAAAAGGTGTTGGCTTATATTAAATATTACGTGATTTGCAGACATCCGATTTTTTATCTAGCAGAAACGTTTAGTTCTTAGAACATCTTGTTTAGCCTTAAATTGGACATAATTAGCGCAGTAGATTTTATATAAGTATGACAAAATCGTTACTTAACTTAAAACGAACGTGAGGAATGAGTTGCAGTGTAGCATGTTTAGTTTTGGTTTGAAAGAAAAACTATTTATAGTCTGTTGAACACTTGACTACGTTTTTTCATTGTATCACAAAAAGATTCGGTTACTTGAACATTGCTAACATTTGATTTGTCTTTAAGATGGAGGAAATGAAGTAACTACGGATGAATTGAAAAAATGCATTTATTTTTTTACAGTTGGTTTATAACTTTCTGCCAATTATGCAAGCTTTAAAACAAATCCTAATTCCACAAACTGCACGCATGAATAGCCCGTTTACGTGTGCTCTTAACATGACTTAGTTATTTGAATTCATTATATATCATATCGCACGAAAGCGTGTTTAAAATGGTATTAGTTAATTGCGGGAAGTAGTCATTAAATTTTTGCTTAACTTGCGAATCTATTTGTAAATAAAATTAACGATCAATCGCCCTCTTTTATGTTCTTTCTAGTACTGCCCATGGCATATCGGTAGAATGCAGCAGCTCGAAGGAAGCCGGATTTTACGGAATTAAATCAGGGTTATAATAACATTAATAAAATTAATTCAACTATTAAAAGTGAGAAACTCGACTGAGGTTCCTCCAGGAATAAGCGGATTGGCGCGGCTGTAGTAAGGACAGAAAAAGTGAAACACTGGTTTGGGTTCTCTGCGCTACCGAGGCGGAAAATAGAAAGAAAGCTGTAAGTCTTCCTCATAATCATAATTGCCCGAATGTTTGCTCAAGTAAACCGAAAAGAAAACGCCATCAAATGGACTAACCACGCAAAAAAGTCGACGCGTGTAGCATATTTTCGCATTTCGCCGAGGGCCGTAGCCCGTAGTATCCATGTAATTGCATCTTTCAACGGACACATTTACCTTGACGGTCGGCAGTTATGTTTTAAAGCGAATGAATTTTTTGATATGTATGTCCGATATATCTTAACGATTCGGTATGTTACAGCTTAAATTCGACGGAATTTCAAGCGCATTCCGTGTCCAGGGAATTTTTAATTAGGAGCTCGGTGAAAGTGCGCGAATTGGGCGATTTTATCATGAAAATTAATTTTAAAATGCATCGATTTTGGTAATTTATGGGCCTACAGGGCGCCGCGGATACTTGAACTAGAAATATTGTTTTCAGCTTTTTGCCTATCGTACATACTTCCATTACATCCAGATCGTTGGCTCGATCTAATTATGCAAAGCGGGCAATTTACCAGTTTCAATTATGCAAAAATGATCGCTTTCGCTACAAACAGATGGAATTATAGTTCTTAATTAGCAATCAATTTACCGCCGCACTGACCACTCTCAGCACGTGTACGTGTGTAATGTTATAACGAATATTGCAATTTAATTTAAGGCGTACAACGCTGTCATACCGCGAGAGGTTGCAATACCTTGAGGAGATTTGAAAATTGTGAAAAAAGTAGTCGAGGAAATGCAAAATGATTGAACTGAAACGACATGGTGGAAACTCGCCTTTGTATCTTTTTATTTGAATTCCGCCTTTCTCGATATTAGCCCATGAGATAATGATTTCCTTCGGTTTATTATGCTGTATTAGGGTGTTTCCTTTAAAATGTAATTTTACACTTTAACTACTGTTGCAATTCAAGTGGAATGAGTACTTTTACTTTTACTTTGTTTTGAAAACACGAATAAAAAATTTAGTCGAAACTTAAACATTTTTTGTTGCTACACCAATACTATGCATCGCTAAAGTCATACATACTATTTAATGACCATCCGGCCTTAGGTTTTAAAGTTAAAAAAATTAAAAAAAAATATTCACCCATTAATATGCAAAACGAAAATTTTGTGCACGCAAGCTCAGTTGTACGATTCGAACAGAAAATTGGAGCAGTTTTCTTCCAAAATCGTATATAAGGAATATTTGGGGATGTTCTTTCATAATCAGGCATTTGTTTTGCATAAAAGATTCAATAACCCTATTATTTGTTGTGTTTTTTAAAAAAAGTGCTGTTTTTTGTTGGTCTTTTTTCTTTTTAAAGTCCATTATCTTAACGTTGCTGCTATTTAATGATCATATAACTACCAGAAATCGCGGTCCGAATATCTGAACTTTCTCAAACCATAGTTTTGAACGTTTGTTTTTCTTTGGTTTTTACAAAATGGCCATTTTGTATGTAATAAAAAACTTCGCGATGTTTTTACACGAAAAGGATCAACTTTACAAAATTTTTTATAGAACAGAAAATTCTTGAAATTAGCCAAAGAGCACGTGTGAATTTTGAATTTTGAATTTTTATCAGAATTTTTTCGACTATTTTTGGTTCTTGGGATTTGGCCGTTTTTTAAGACGAAATTTGGTAATATTTCTACTCAAAAAGTATCAATTTTACGAATAAATTTTATAATTATAATTATAATTATAATTATAATTATAATATAGTAATATAATATAATTATAATTAGCCAAAGAACACGTATGAATTTTTTCAGACATTTTTGGATTTTCAAATTTGATCAAATCCAAAAAACCAAAAATTTTCGGAAAAATTCTGAAATAATTCACACGTCTTCTTGGCTAATTTCAAGTATTTTCTGTTCTATACATTTTTTTGTAAAAAATCGATCAAATTTTTGTAAAAAAAAATCGCGAATTTTTTTGTTATATTGCTGTACAAAATTGCCATTTTGCAAAAACCAAAGCAAAAAATAACTTTTAAACTATGGTTTGAAGTGTAGATATTCGGACTATATATATATATATATATATACATATATATACATATATTTATATGGTTATATGATCATTAAATAGCAGCAACGTCAAGATATTCGACTTTGACAAGAAAAAAGACCAAAAAAATCAGCCCTTTTTTTAAAAAACCCAAAAAATAATAGGGTTTTAGAATCTTTTATGCAAAACAAATACTAGATTCTGAAAGAGCATCTCCAAAAACCGCTTATATACGATTTTGGAAGAAAATCGCTCCAATTTTCTATTCGAATCATACAATTGAACTTGCGTGCACAAAATTCTCGTTTTGTGCATTAATGGGTTAATGTTTTAAGTAAAAGCAAACAATAATAATAAAAGTCAGCAATAGTCGAATTGTTGTATTTTTGAATCCTCTAATGATTTCCTTTATTTTAATATTTTTAAATCCTTTATATCATGACATGAGCATATGCTTTCAAAAATTAATTTAAATATGTAAGTAAACAAATTAGTTATGAAAATAATATATCACACCTATTTATGTGATTTGTAAATTCACCATTAGGCTCATTAATAAATCAGAAATTAAAGAGTAGATAATTTCGAGAAAAAGCTTCCATTCCTTACAATTTTTCATATACTCGGCGGCGAGCGTAATTAATGTCATTGATTTATAGCGCTGCATGGGGCGACTCTTAAGCAAATGTAAACAGCTTTTGCATTCAAATAATTTATATTGATTTTTGTTTTTTGATCACAGTCTAGCTGAACGCTAGAAGAATATTTAAGTAGAGTCAAGAAAAGGCACAGTACTTCTCACTTTAATAAATCACAAAGATTATTGGGTTTGTTCTTTTCGTTTCGTGGGAAATTTCTTTCACGGTGTTTATATAGGCTGATCAAATTGAATTAATAAAATCTTAAGAGTATGTATATATATGCATCGACAATTAACTGGAAATGGGGAAGAATTATTAGGTATAATATCCACTCCTTAGAAATTTATAACATTCTATTTTGTCCTCAATTAAAGATTAATTATGATATGCGGAACTAAGTTATTGGAAAAAGCTGGTAATTCAATTTTCGATGCCTTAATCGGAAATTTTAAAGGATATTCCTAAAACCGTGGTAAAAATAGGCAATATTTGGTGATGTAGAATAAGGACTATGCATGCATAACTATAATTGGCAAAATGCAAAATGTATATAAAAAAACATGAATACATACAAATGGTTGAGTTGCTCGTAAATATTAGTTACTGCATTTCTTGCTAATTAGACAGATATGTGCTACTTTTTCTATTTCGGTAGATATCAGAATAGGGTAAGGCCATGAAAATATCTATCTGAAAATTTTAAAAACTTTAAATCCTTGCGAATTTTATGTTTTTAAGGATTTTTCGAAATTTCTCAAGTCAAATTTCTTATGCGGCACCAATGTCTCAACAATTTATGGGGTAAAATGCTGGGTCGATGAAACGAAAAGGAATTACGGCGTAGGACGTATCTACTCTTTTCTTGCCTGAACTCGTAAAGTCATCTCATAAATTTAAATATTGTAATAAAAATTTTTTTTTTTTTTAAATACAATTAATTACATAAAATGTAATTATTCATACATAAAAAATTACGGTCGTATATCCCGCGACAAACGCGTTTTTCTAGCATTTTGTATTTTCTTAACTACATCTAAGAGCTAATTAAAAATTGGCATGTGCATTTTGTCGAGCATATTTAAATCAGAATTTTCGCGCCGCTTAAGATAATCCAGTACACCTAAGTTACGTGGAACTTGCAACGATCCCACGAACAGCAAATTACTAAGTTCCGGTCACGGATATCCGAATTGGTTGAATTTTCACAGTATCCAAATGCGCTTTGGTGTAGAATCGGTCACGTAAATCAAAATTTTCCTTATCACGAGTTTCGCGGGTGCAAAAACAGCACCCAAATTGAAGTAAATTGATAAAGTGATGCAATGGCGTGCAAAATGTAATGGACTTTCGGAACCTACCCAGTTTAATATCCATTAAATTGAATCAGCACAGCAAAACCGGGTACTAACTCCAAAAAATTTGCGGTTACGAAATTTCGGCCGCAGTGGTGCCGTTTTGAGCCTGGTAGCTGTCTGGGTCACTTTTTGATAGCTCAATCCAGAGCTTTGTCAATGTCAAATGATTAGTAGCATAAATCATTTGTTTTGGCGAATTGCGCTACCAAAAAGTTCTACAGGGCGAGGTCGTGGGAACAATTCAATTTCGCGGTATCTGGACTTCGTGGTTATAACCAGGCGTCTGGAATTGCGCGCATATCTTACCTCTAGTGGCGGACTTTGAAAAGCAAAGCACTGTCACTTACCGGGCTACTTCCTCTATCGATAAAAAATTTATTCCGACACGGACTCGCGGCTTGGCGCGCTTATGCCAATTTTAGCCGCAGATTTAGCACCCAACTCGTGGTAGCCGCAGGCATAAGTGACTTTTCGGTTCGCTGCATGCGTACCTCTTTGTCTTGAATCGCATTCTTTTCTATTCGATTAAACTATGAATTTTGCATGATTTCGTGATGGGTTGGAGCCAGGCTTAATGGCACGTTTCGGTGGAGATATGTCGAAATCGTTAACGCTTCAGTTATAATTGCCACTCAGCAATTCGCTTTATTATCGGCTCTTTACGGTCGACATTAAAAGCTCTTAATAAAGTTGTCTCCTTTATTAACTCAGTAAACGACTAATATTTGCAATTCATATTTTAAAATGTTAATACTTGTACCAGTTTTAGGGCAACTGCTTGATAAATTGAAAGTAATAATTGTTGTGTCACATAATCTAACTGGTAAGGTGAAATTTAATGGTTTCGTTTGATATTTGTGGCAGATCGTTTACATAAGAATTTTTAGGAAAGGCTTAATGCTTTATAAATCTTACTCCAAAGAAATGAAAGAAAAAATCTCGGAAAAAATATGATAAAAATCACTTTTAATATTAGGAAACAAAAGGTCTAATTCTTGTAGATTATCTTATGAATTATTTTTCTTACTATTGAGAAAGATTTTGATTCATACTTCTAAAGAAAAATGTAACAATATTAAATTGACTTTTTACTAACAATAAAGTACATTAAATTATAATTAATATCATTAATAAAACTTTTAAAAGTTGCTTTCAAGAAAAAAAGTCACAAAAAAAAAAAATTATACAATGAATAACTTATAATCTTCCGAAGAGTTCTTAATAAGTTAACATTTTTCAGCACGAATTTTGTTTTGCCTATAAAGTTGATTAAGATCGGAACTGGTTCACGGATATATAATTTCTTTAATTAATTTTTTTTTTTTTTTTTTTTTTTTTTTTTTTTTTTTTTTTTTTTTTTTTTACGAACCATCAGCTTAGTCAAAGCCTTGTAAAATATCAGAAATTAATCTGTAGCATATGACTGATTATTCATCATTTGGTCCGATGTTAGTAGACATGCGACCACAACCACCAAGCAGACTTTTCTTTAGTGCATGCTTACTGACACGTAGATCAAACAAATCAGCATTTCTATTCACATTTAACCTCATGCGATTAATAGGTTGGAAAAAACTATAATTATTTTTACATAAACTAGTTTGTAGAAGCGACACCACCCTAAGATTACGCTCGTTCAGTCTGAAAGTGAATTTGCTTTTAAGGGAAGCTGAATCAATACTACCAATTAATAATTGGTGAACAAAAACAGTGTCTGCAATCTCCCGGCGCTTGTGCAGAGAGTGCATATCAAGAAGCCTCAGACGATCATTATAAGGGGGGAGAAGAACTGGATTGCTCCAAGGTAAATCTTTAAGAGCGAATCTGACAAATTTCCTTTGTACAGATTCAATACAATCAATATGAACTTGATAATAGGGCGACCAAACTTGACTCGCATATTCAAGAAGTGGTCTTACAAAAGAAAAATAAAGCTGTTTCAACACAGCCCTATTGGAAAATTCACGTGACCATCTTTTAATGAAACCCAACATAGAGTTGGCCTTAGTCACCATAGAGTTAATATGCTCAATGAAGTCCAATTTGCAATCCAGGATAACTCCCAAGTCACGGACAGAATAAACACGTCGTAGAGCATAATTTGATAAGGTATAGTCGAAACGCAGGGGGTTGCGTCCTCTACAGAAAGTCATGACTTCGCATTTACTAATATTCAGTTCCAAATCATTGTGTGTACACCACAAGTGGAATAAGTCTAAGTCCTTTTGAACCACGTGGCAGTCGTTAATATTTTTGGTACAAAAGAATATTTTCATGTCGTCTGCGTAGATTAAGATTTTACAGATTTTAAGAAGTTGTGAGATGTCATCGATAGATAAAATAAAAAGAAGTGGACCCAAGTGACTACCCTGCGGGACTCCTGATGTAGCTAAAATCTTCTTCGAGGTGGTACGACGAAAAGAAACCTGGTATGTCCTGTTGAGCAAATACGAACGAATCCACTTAATAAGCAGAGATGGAAAGCCTAAAGATACTAATTTAAGGATTATTATGGAATGAGAAAGCTTATCAAAAGCCTTGCTGAAATCAGTATAGATACAATCTGTTTGCAGACCCTTTTGGAAACCTTCAGTAGCAAAGGTAACAAACTCAAGGAGATTCGTAGATGTAGACCGCCCCGGAAGAAAGCCGTGCTGGTTTGTTGAGACAAGTCGCTTGCAAACAGTAGAAAATTGTGAGTATACAATTGATTCAAAAAGTTTTGGAATACACGAAAGTTTCGCAATGGGCCTATAATTGCATACCTCACTTTTGCTGCCTTTTTTATGAATTGGAGTGATGAAGGAGTTCTTCCAGAGCTCAGGGAATTTCCCGGTCTTGAGTGACTTTTGGAAGATTAATGTGAGAGGTGTGACTAGCTCATTGGAACATGCCTTAAGAATGGCAGGCGGAATGCCATCGGGTCCTGATGTGAAAACAAGTGGGAGCTCATTGATATGCTTGAGGACATCATTCGCAGTAATACAGACGGATAGATTAATAGGAACAGGGTTTTGGTTTAAGTGATTAAAATTTCTATGGTTTACAAACCGATAGTTTTAATTTAGAGTGCAATCTATAATTTCTCTTATTTCTTATAGATTGTGGATTTGAACCGATGGTTCAGTTATATTATGCGAATTACAGGGTCTCTTAAGGGAATCATCCACCCAGTTGAATTGTTGCACACATCTCCATTTAGGCATATTTGAAAGAAAATCCAGAAAATAAACATTTTGATGACAATTGATTGGGTACATTCAGACCCTTTTTCAAAGTTGTCATATCAGCTAAGTATTGATCAGGGATTTGAACAGTTTATTTCATGAGTAAAAGTTAAATAGTCTAATACACATAAAATTGGTTTAAACGATACGAAGTGCAAAAGTCAAAGTTAAAAAATATATAAAAGTCAACTTTGCTTTTTGGGTTACCAAAAAGTCAAAAAAAAAAAAACAATAATAATAATTTCAACGTCAAAATATCCAGCATTCGATTTTGAATCGAGTTGAATTTTTTCAGACTTTTTGAAGAATATATACACCTTTCTTCTATTAGTTATATAAGTCGCTACATACTGACATAATACATAGTGACATACTCTAAATAGGGCGTTAAAAACAGGCATTTCTGGGCTTGTTCGCAGCTCGTGAACATTTTATGGAGAATTTTATACTCTACAGAAATGGTCTGATGACTTTTTGCCATATCCAGATTCATTTTTCAACGTAAGCGGTGAAAAGGAAGAAAAAAAAAATCATTTTTGAAACTTTAAATATTTGCCTTTTTTGTAGATCAAACAATCTTCTCCTTGAAATTTTCACGACCAAACACTCAACTCGATGTCGCTTACATGCTGATATCACTCACATATTTCTTTCAATTGAGAATTAAGGGGGCGAGATATAATGCGGCTACATGCGTCCATAATGCGAAATTCTTGTCCATTTTAAGGAATTTTCTCCACACAGAATTAATAACTAAATTTTGTGAACATTTGGTATATTATTTGTTCGTACATTTGTATACAAGTGTATACAAACATTTTTTGCTTTTTAAAATAATCCAAAGTGGCGGGTTATGGTGGTCACTCCCAAAAAATGTTAAGCCAAAGATCCAAAATAGCGTACAGTCTGCTGTGTTGATCTGAAAAGAAAAGAACATTTTTTTGTATTCAAAACAATCATAATTCATAGGTGAACCATAAAAAAGTGAGAACAAAAAACACGTTTATAGTTTTGTTTGACACCTTACAATTTTTATGATTTTAGTGACTTACTGGTGTACCTACTCGGCGCAAAGTGTCGTGCACCTGTCGCACGCACAATGACTTCAAGCTTACGTGATTTATTGCCCATAACTTCTGAACTTTTCGGAATTTCGCAATAATATTTTAATGAAATATCCTTATGAAGTTGTAGTAACCATTTATGATATTTTGAAAATTCTGTTTAGGTATACCCCTTACTGCTACCGAAATCTAAGTAACTCTTAGACTGTAGTAGTAATAAAATAAAGGATATACGGGAAAAATAAGAGATAAAATTGTTCAAAATATTAATTTATTCTTCGATATTGAGCTTATATAGTATGCAAGAATTTTTATCAATATAAATTAATTATCGAAAAATAAAATTTCTAATTTAACAAATTAAATTCATTTCTAACACTACTTTAATGATATTACTTGTTTAAATGTTTAAAGTTATTTCTAAGTATTAAACATCAAAAAAGCTTAACAAATGATGTTTTAATCTTTATTCACCATATCTTCATTTTACCTCTTATCTTACTTTAATATTGTATAATTAATAATTATACTATTGATTGTAATAAACGTTGTACTACTTTCTGCCTGCTGGTTCAAATAGCCCAAGGCGAGGTTCCACAAAACTTCTGTGCTTGGGGCCTCCAAAACCTTAAGCCGCCGCTGCTTCCATGACATTTTTTATAACGACGAAGGTAGGTGCAAAACTGATTTTAAAAATGTAATTCTAATTTAACAGTTTTTCCGCCATTGTAACATTTTAATGTAAGATTAATATATGCATAACAATATTAATACTACCTTGTTTTTTTATCTCTCATTCAATCGAATGCTTAAAGATATTGCACAAATCGTAATGTTAGCAATTGATAGCAATCAACTAAACACAAAGAGCCGTGGTTCCTTTTTCTTCACCCTGAAATGAATAATCGTGGAATTATTGAAATATCAACGAATCGCCTGAAATGCGTTGAAAACTACTGTGATTATAGAAAGGGAGAATTGAGTCGTTAGTGGAACGTTAATAGGTCATGCCGATTGGCCTGTCAGGTACACCGCGCAAAGTTGAACTTTTTGCGCGATGCAGTTGTTTGTCCTAGAGCCGGACATCGGCCGCAGAGGTCCGTATTTGGATCACGATTTCTAGATGAATGATAAACAATTCAATGCCCCGTTCTACTTGTTTACACGTTCTTATTGATTCTTGATCAACTCCGAAGAATTTAATTGTTACAGTGGTAATTCCTCAAAATAGGAGCAGGTGACTGTGGCGGCCACTTGCAGTGCTCGAAATACGGTTGGAAATCGTGTGTTAGACTCGGCATCACGATTGATGCAAATAACGTTTCCGATAAAAAGATTTATTGTTTCATTCCGGTGACCACCGTACATTTTCAGCATCTCGACCGGAGCTCTGTCGTGACAAATTCTCTCTGGTTATTCTAATTTTCCTGGGACCAGTAACCTTGGCAGATGCAAAAAACGGCACAGCGAATGGTATCAAGAAAATTTATTGGCCAATAAAGGTACTTTTCCCATCGTAAAATTGCGGTGATTAATAAGTGCGGCTTAATAAATTTTCACAAAATTTGTGCTTTAATGTGTTGCAACCGAAACCTGTCGATATCTTTGAAGGAAACTCAAGACGAGAGCCCGCGCTTGCTTTGTCCCTCAAGTCAAGTGCCACACGACTCTGTACCTGAGCAAATGTGTGCGAGCAGGTTATATTTGTTGTGCAACACCTAAATGCCCGAATGCAGAACAAATCCAAGGAAAAATTTATTTGTGACCCGAAAGATTCCGGCAATTGGGCCACACATTCACCCCGTCTTGGGCTGGCGGCGCACGGTACAGTATGGCACGGCACGGTCTTAAAGTCATGATTTGGCCCCATGTAGAGGCAGGTCCACATAGATTTAATTTAGCTGACAACAAGTATCGCTACGGTTCGTAGAACATCAGTAATCTGTCTTTTAAAAATGTCTATAATAAAAAATAAATCTAGGAACTATAAAGTACGATGTCAAATTGAATGATTTAACTTATAATAAAAACATTTTTTTTTGCGAGAAAAAATTATAATGTTTCTACAGTAACGGAAATCCTCGTTTTATTATTTCCATATTGCTTTTATAGCAATCATATGCACAAACGTGGAACAAATCTTTATTAATTGTCTTGTCATATTTCTTGTAAACAATTCTAATATATAGTCGTATTTAATTCCAGGCAGCATTAGTTTTGCTTTTTTTGTTGTTTTTGGTCTGTTTAATAATATATTCTCGAAGTTCTATTCAGCAGTACCCGTGTAAATTCCCATTTTCCACTTCATTGGGCACACAGGGAAGAAAAAGAATTATAGAGCTCGTTTAAATGGATTTTAGTCAGGTATATATATTTACGTATTTTCATCGATTTCATCGATTGAAAAAAAATTTCATCGAATTTTGAATATTGTCAACCACCATGATTATTTTAAGGACATTACTTTTGAATATAAACAAAATTTGTAAATCCTACATGGTGGGTCCGAAATTGTGACCTAATACCCGTGATTTTAACGAACTGTAATGAAAATTGGTACAATGACTATTTTAAGTCCACTAATTTTTAATATTATCAAAATTTTAAAATTCAAGATGACGGATCTATAAACGGAAACAATTTATAGAATATACCAAAGTTTGAGAAGAGAAGTGTTTATTTAAAAAGTATTCACGCGACGCCAGGGGCCTATAACACAACCTCTACAAGTCCAACAAGTGTAGAAATAAATTATACAAGTGTAGATATTCTGTAACACAAAGTAACTTGTAGTTACTAGCGGGGCACTTGTAATTATTGAAATTTTTCTACAGTTGTAGCTTCTTTCCATAACACAACGACCACACTTGTACAACTGGGTTACGAAATTTTCAAAAATTGTAAGCAATTTTCTACCTATATTGAACGCTGAGTAGATTCAGTGTAGTGAAGTCTTTCATCGAGAACGAATCATATTACTATCAATATGTGGTCAAGTGATTCTGAAAGTTACAACGAAAATGCTACAGTGTATCTCTGGCATATGTCCAGTCTTTGCCTTTTTTTTTTTTTCATAATTTTGAAGTAAAAAAAGCGAATTTAAAAAGAAAAAACCGATAAAACAGCCTATTTTTCATAGTAAAACTAATTATAATGCACAACAAAAATTATCTCGATATCACTACCTCATATTTTATGTACTTAAAGAGTATGTGAAATTGTACATTTTGAGTTACAGTGTACACCGACTTTGAACATGCTAACTGGGAGAAAAGTCTAAAGTTTGAATTTAAAGTCTAAACATTGAATTTATAAGGCACAGGAATAGCTCGAAGCTGGATCGGAGCGGCGGAGACTTACAACTCCATATCTCCGTTAGTTTTACTCCAATTGACTTCAAATTTTAACACAATAATCTTGAGATGTTATACATTTACATGAGAAAATTAAAAAAAAAAACTCAAAATAATACCCTACCCTCCACTTAAACAAAGGCTCTTTGCTAACGCCAATTCCTTCCATTTCTCAAATTTGTCCGTTTTCTTCAATCTATCGGAAAAGGCACCGAACAGAATTTCTTTATTTTCTTTAACTTTTTCTAAAAAATGCATCTTCCTCTCAAATATTATTTGTTTGCCAGCCATAGCTACCAATACAATACTGCTTACACGTAAACAAAAACCAGTTAATCTCTAAATTATCCCGTAGCGTAAAAACGACTTGTACAAGTGTAGAATATTTCACTAATAACTACAAGTGTATGAAATAATATTGTGTTACAGGAAATCGGGGTACTTGTAGGTACAAGCGAATTCATGGGCGTACCCAGCATTTGCTTAGGGGTGGGGCAAAAGTAAGAAAACTCGATAAGTATGCTTTTTTTATTTTTATTAAGTGATCTTCCCTTTTTTATCTCAACAATATTCTGCGAGGGTTCTAGCAAAATCTGTTCAAAATTTATTTTCCAAATTTATGTTGTGCTTCCAGAACCCTCTTCTTATGCACACTCATCATGCAGAGGCCGACAAGCCAGTTCTCTGTCATTGTTGACCGTAACCAAGTTTTTACTCTGCGCAAAGTGCTGAAGGACCTTTCTATAGTGCATGTTGTGCAGGGCTGTGTATGTAAAATACGAATCGCCTATTTTGTGGGTGGATAAAATAGTTGTGTTTCTTTAACTAGCGCAACTAGCTCGGGTTTTTTCTTCTTCTGATTCTGTCTCGCTAAAAAAATCAGTAGGTATAGTTAATTAAAATCTAGGCCAGGCTGAATAACGCTTCTAACATTTTGATATTTTCGAATCACCAAATAAATAGGTTTAAGATTACGTAGTTAATGTACCTAGTTTCTACTCAAAATGATAGATCTGTCATCAAAATAGAGTCATTCATTAACCAATACCAAAAAGATTTTTAAGAAGCGACTAAGTGCGTGTTGGGCCACGCATAGTGAAGGGTTCCGTATTTCACTGTTAAAATCCCATATTTCAAAAAGTACAAAAGTCATTCAGAAATCTCTATTTCACGTTTGAAGAGCTATCCAATGATACTCCACACACTTATGTCCATTGAATGTTTTTATTCCTCAGTCATTTACATATATGGAGTGCCACCCTTATTTTTTTCGTAATTTTTATGCACTATTGAATAACGGTTTATAGGCCATAGGCTACACCTAACTTCTAATTTTCATTTCTATAGCTTCAATAATCTCCGAGTAAAACGGCTGTGATATACAAAGAGACAGACGGACAGAACGAAATTATAAGAGTTTCGTTTTTGTCATTTGGCCACGGAACCCTAATAACTATAAAATTGTTAGGTTTAATGAATGATCAAATAATGTGTAGGTAATATAAGATAGGCTTGCGTTAAAAACTAAGTGATCAAAGTATTCGAAAACAATTACTTTTACTGACTTTTACTTTCTAAATTTCCAAAAAATCGATTTTTTTTACGTAAAAACATTCCTTAGTATCATAGAAATACTGTCCTTTATTAAGAAATTCGAAATAGAAACGAAGTTATAGCTGTATTTATAACCATAATATGACCATTTTATTCGATAAAATTACAGTAAAAATACTTTAAACGCGTTTTTCTCGAAATCACATTTTTCAAAACTGGGAGACGTTTTTCTCAAAATCGACTAAACCAATCTCAATAAACCAAATTTTTTTTTGATACTTTACATATACGACTACTAAGTAAACCTCTAAAAAGTTAAAAAAAACCACCCCACCTTTTTAGTACAGGGGTAAATTCACCCTCAAAACATGTGTTTTTTCGAACTTTTTATAAAATCGCGTATAAAGGCCATAAAAATATAAAAAAAAATTAACTTTTTAAAGGTTTATTTATTAGTTTTAAGTCTCACGAACTGAATTCCGTTGGAACTTTAAAAAAATTTGTTACAGGAAGGCAGAAAATTGTCTCCCAAATTAAAATGCATCTTTTGGAAGACGACCTCTGCAGGGGTGAAAAACAACTAAAAGTTCCAAAAAAAAATTTTTTTGTATACCTTACAACCTTCTTAACAATGTATAAAGAAAATTATAACCATAAATATAATAGTTTTTTTTTTTTTTAAATATTTAAAAATTGTTTTTTTTCCCAATTTAGAAAGGAAAAGTCCCCTTAAACATATAATCTGTTATCTAACAGTGCTGAAGTAAATTATGTATATTGGGTGACAAAAAATATTGTTGCTTTTTCTAATTAAACTCGCCACCCACAACACAGTAAAAAGATACCTACTTAATACAAAGCAGGCAGTTCACTTTGCCCAGTAGTTAAATTTTATTTTTTATTGTCGCTTACAAAATGTCGAATGTGAAAGATGTATTTTCGCATTCGAAATCTCAAAAATCGCATCTTTGAACAGTCATATCATAGATTTTTTGAGCTTTCGAATGTGGGAATCCATCTTTCTTCCACATTTGATATTTTGTAAGTGACATAAAAAATTGATCTAAAGATATCCTTACAAATCATCATAAGTAGGTACACTACTAATTTTGTAATATACGTAAATTTCTAGCTTCGAGTCAGGGTGGAGGGTGGGGCAAGTGCCCCACCCTGCCCCACCGTGAGTACGCCTATGAGCGAATTACTAATAACTTGTAGACTTGTTACACTTGTAAGCGTTGTGTTATAGGCCCCAGGTGAAACCGTGTAAATCAGCTAGTATATAACTATTTATAATGTAATTTGATTAGGCTGCTAACATAGAAACGTTACTATAAATGTGAGCAGATGTCTAAACATTTGTTTTATTATAATGCCCGGGCTACATGTATTCAACTTTCAGTCAGTTAATAAACTAAACGATTTGTTTTAAAAAGGGTGAAATATTAAAGCTGCTTTCGAATTCACATGCACTTGCACTTAAATCTATTTTTCTCACTAAAAGTTCTCCTAAAAACTCCGTAGGGCGATCGAAAATACCCGTAGTTTGCTTTACAATTGCACTATTTTATCCGTCGAATTTGAAGTGTTCTCCAAAGTACACTAAAAATGCTTAGGGAATAGTGCAAGTGCATGCGAATTCGAAAACAGCCTAAGCTTTAAGCAAAACCACTGAGATTAAAATGTTAAGTAAAAGCGAAGTAAAACCTGAGTGAAAAATTTGATAAACAACTACCTTGTGTAATTTCATAAAAACGAGGACTTTCTAATAATTACAATGTAACACAAATGTAAGTATTTATACCTTATAAATTAACTAGGCAAAAAACTTAATCATGAAGCAAGCAATTATCTGGTGAAAATTTCAAAAATAATTAGTTTACGTTGGTTGCCATTAGGATTTAAGGACTGATTTAAAAAGATGTTTGGCAGGCCAATATATAACATGGGGTAAGTACTGGCGATAATGCAATTATGAGGTATCCAGTTTAAGAGGAAATAGAATTAGTGAACGAAAATCATTCAGCCGCAAAGGGAACTTGCGCAAAACAATCTTTAGATTGGACCGTGCTCTATATTCAGCATGAGTTTCGCGCACGTTAGGACCTAATGAATACATTAGTTATGTAAATGGCTGTTCGAAAGTAGGTGGGTATTGCAGCACATTCGCGTCGCATGTGGCTATTTATGAAGCGATTAGCCGTGGACAGTATAATCGTTTAATTACTTTTGACCACTTCTTATGCTACCCGCCGACTTCGCGAGTCCTGCTGCAGCGAAACGTCGCGTCCACTCTCTTTGCCCTTGTGGGCAAGATTTACTGATTTCTATAATCCGACGCAACGGCCCGACGAGATGAAGTACTGCAACGAGCAGAAAATTGCCCTTCAGGTGATGTGGCCGCTGCGAAAAGACGTAAATAAGAAGCTAGAGATGATTAACGACCGTCTCGAGTGCACGGTCTTTGGGAATTACCATCAAAACTCCATTCTACACTTAACGACCATAGCACACACATGCGTCAAACAAGAAAGTGGACAAAATGCGACTCGCACGCGACCACCGAATCGAAGTCTGACCAGTTCCGCATAATTTGAGTCAGTTGCTCTGGCGATGGCGTTCATAACTTGCATTCCATCATCCGAATGTTAGTAGCCGAGATTTATGCAGGTTGTTAGCTTTTAATTGACGACTGCCGTTAACGGGACTGTTGGGAAATTTTTGTAGATTTACGGGTATAAACAGAAAAGCCCCATTGGCGGTGGGCAGCAGGTGCATACCACTAAATAGGAGTTTGGTTAAATCCGTCGTCGTCGGTGGCTGGAAGGAACTTCAATTTGCAAATCGATTTCGTAAACTGATCGGGTTGCATAAACTCAACACGGGGTAATTTCTTCTTTAACTGCTTGTTGGGCTAATAAGAGTAGATCTTAATGAGCGAAAGATTTAATCCCATCGAGGAATTAGTAATGCTCTTTCAAACTGATTTATAGCTAAAAATGAGGACGAGTTAGTTTCGTCCGCTAGTAGGAATTTGGAATTTTGTTTTTGATCCACTTTTCAAACAGGTTTAACAAGGTACTGATTCATGATAAGTTTAAGATCAGATATGCAGTAACAAAATCAGTAAATTAAATTTGAAGTGATAGTTGTTAAATCTTAGTTAATGTAGGTCATTAATATGTTGTAAGAGCCACATTTACAGTGTAATTACTACGTCCATTTTAACAAACATTAGAGCCAGTCTTTCGGAAACATTTAATTAAAAATTTATTTATATATATATAAAACTTAAACCTCAGCTTAATTATTCGCAAAACCAAACCCAAACTAAAGAAGGAAAAAAATAAATAAAGAAACTGAAAAACATATTGTTATACCGAACATATAAAAGTTGATGTGTTAATTCGTAAAGATCTAATGATTGTACGAGCTGTTTTCTAAATGAAATTGGACCTTTAAATTTTAGTCAACACTTGTTTAGTTACGGAATATGATTTCGGATGTTAGTTACGGAATATGATTTCATTTAAATGGCGGTCTTGTCTGGCTTGGCAGTAGCCTATCCTCTCAGCCTAATTTTACAGCATATATTCGATGGCTTGGCGCTCTATTTCACAAATAGTTCGATATTGTGCTTAAGTGCCTGAACCGTTTCTGAACTGCACCCTACTCTTTTCACATCTCCAAAACAGTTAAACGATTATTGAACTTAATAGGCAAAAGATCGTTTATTGCAAGGCTTGAGTGGCACATAGCGCCATCTTGCTGGAACCAGAGCGCTCTTAACTCCATTATCTTAATTTCTAACTAGTAAAAAAATCGGTTATTATGCCTCTTTTCCTCCCCGTTGACCGTAATGTTGTTGCCATCTTCATTTTCGAAGGAAATTCGAGGTCTTTCATAATCAGTTGCTGAGATCTGTGATTTAGGTTTGAGGTTCTCAGGTTTAGACATACGCAGGACGAATACGAGGATAACTTGTTCTAACAATTAACATGACAATTTTACGAAAATTCTGCGTACAACAGGCGCGGTGGGTGCGTTATTTTGATTGTAATTTCTTTTCAAAATTCACGCTTCTTCGGCAACAAAGCACTAACCTTGGAAATGAGATTTCAATATTTCCTAACGTTGTTCAAGCGTAAATCTATTCATTTCGTCAGTCTTTTGGGCGCGAAAGAGCTGTCTGTATCAAAATAACATGAATTTAAAAAGAAACCAACAGATGGTTCACTCATTATATAACCATTTAAAATTTGGATTTCGGGTGATCTGAAGGGTCACATATTTTGCCAACACTGTCAAAAAAATTCGAAATCATACTTCATGGAGGTTATTAGGTACACATGAGCAAAGAAAATCAAGCAATTTGAGTAATTTGAGCTTTGTTAACTTCCTTTTAATGTGAACTTTTTGGACAAAACCGATTGTTTTGAAGTGTTAACCCAAATACTGTGGCACAGTGAGCAATTTTCCCAAACTAGTTGGACAAAAGTTTGGAAATTGATTTTCTTCAAATAATCTATATCCATCCATATTTAAATAATAAGAGACTAACACCTCTAAATGCATAACGCATATTAATTTTAGTGTTATGAAAGGCGACGGTGAATAAAAAACTGTTTTAAAGTCACTTAGTAGCGCTTTGTGCAAAAAGTCGTGTCAGTCAACAATATACTAGAATACTTTTGACTTTCTCAACTCTATGATACCTTTTACCTTCCAAATTTAAAAAAAATTATGAAAAATTATTTACTGTTAATTTATTATATTTTTAGTAAAACGAAAACACCAAAAATTTGGACGTGAATTCATACATATATGATCGTAACATTTTAGAAAATAACTTATAGTGTAACATCAGATAAAACCTAAAAATCAAACTTTCATATTTCACTGAAAAAAAACGAAAAACGAACTTGCGCGCTTTAGAGAAAACACCAAAAAAGTAACAGAATGAAAAATTCGCTAATTTCGGCAATGATACTTTGTAATCACTAATTTAGATTCTTGTATCAAAATTTTGGAATTCAAGATGGCGGATACAATATGACGGGAGAAAATTTTTAAATTTTATGAGATCATCATAAAATAGCGCACAAGCAGGTTTTCAGTGTTACTGATTTCGAACTTATGCCAAAATTCTCGGATTCAAAATGACGGGTCAAATATGGCGAAAGACTTTATGATATCTTTGCCATCTTGAATTCCAAAAATTCGACATGAGATTGGAAATCAATGATCGCCTAACCTTTAGCATTTACCTTTCAGCTCTTTTTTATGGAGATACCATAAATTTTCAAAGTGCTTGTCCGCTATATATGGTTCATCACCTTGAATTCGGATAAAATTGAATAAGCTTCTGTCCAATAATATGAACAATATTCCAAATTAATTAATAATGGCTTAAGACACGTACACGTTTACATAGCTAGATATCGTAACACAATCTTCATTAACTCGACTAGGTGCGAGATTGCCACCTGAAACCTACACAATGTGCAATTTACTCAATTAAAATGCAATATTTACCCAATGAACAAGCAAAAGAATAATTCTGAGACAAAATAAACAAGGCGCTGGTGCAAGCTAGGGAATATTTCAACACCATCACGAGACAAACTCAGCTCATTAACATTCCTATGCGAAAATTATTAATTATGTACTGACCTTGGGCCAAGAACTTGAGCCGGAGTGCGCCAGAATGACCGAAGCAGAAAATCATAGTCTAATTGGATAAAATTCGCTGTTCGGGCTTGTTGTCTCGATTCGGGATCATTCGCAACTTAATACCGTGCAATTGGTGGCCGAGCACCGCAAATTGGTAAAATACATCCTATTAGACTCGATAAATATTCGTGAACTGCTCATGCGCAGAATGTGGTCAATTGCATGGAAATGACAAATTGATCCTCGATCTCCTGGCGTGTATTAGACAGAGGTGCCACATTTCTAGGCTACCGAAAAGGCCAAGAATGCAACTAATATTTAAATTGAGCCACAAATCACTCTGCCAATGTTTGGTAAGACATCGTTAGCAATGAGTTGCTTTGCAACTCACGGCGCAGGTGATCTGAGATGGACCCGTACTATTAATTTTCTTAAAATCCTTCTGATTGTGAAAAATTAACTCATGTATGTTAGGCACAAATATACAGATTTGCGCGATGATAGACAGGCAGACATAAAAAAAAAGCTACGAAGAATGAAATTGCATAAGATATTCAGTCATCGGAAAGCATTTGGCCCACCAAACGAGCTTATGATCACTTGAATTTCTAAGTCAATTTGGTATATCTCGTGGCGTTAATGGGATCACCGTTACGGATATATCTGTCCAGTGCCTACAAATTAGTGGCAATTAAGCCCGGTCGATTTTTCATTTTATAATTCTACGATCGTGACAACTAATTTGATTGAGATAACTGTTGGATTGATCTGGAGCAGGAGAGTTTTTGGCCCGAAACGTGTCGCTACGCGATGTCTTGCATATGCAAATAGCAATAAAGTCGCTGACATGTTTTCTAATTATGGCCTCAAGTTGACGTGCATGATTTTATGACGAATAATTGATTGTAATTTCTTGGCCCGCGAGCTATAACTACTGGATAAGAAAGTGTTTATCTTTCAATTCGAAGGAGGGAAAATTTTCCGAACTGGCCGTTGATTATTCAGTAGATTCAGTGGCAAGGTTAAGAAGAAAAAGAAGTGTCAAATATGTGGAATGTGAGTGGTAGCATGTTGTTTGAATAGTAGTAGTATTACTTATTTGAAAAATACACAAATTAATTTCGTTATAAAACTATTTACAAGGAATTTGTTTTTTTATACTCCGAATAATATCTACAGTGCTGTGCAAAACATTTGCAACTAAAATCATAGTTTCTTATACAGATCATTATAAAATTTCCTAAACTACTCATACAAAACATATCTACAGTGCTGTGCAAAACATTTGCAACTAAAATCATAGTTTCTTATACAGATCATTATAAAATTTCCTAAACTACTCATACAAAAAAAAGTTTTACAGTGCATTATTCTTTATTATGTCTAGTTTCCAGATAAAACAATAGCAGAATGTAATATCCCGTAATAAGGTAGCAATATCAATTTTTTTATTCAACGTTACGATTTTGCCTGTGCAAAACATTTGCAACTTTATATATCAACAAATACTTTTCTAGGAATAAATGAGAATTGGCAGTACTTTGTTAGTTAACTGTTATTTTCTATTCCATATATAGTTAATAAAAAATAATAATAATAATTTTCTATTCCGATCCATGCGCGGAAGTGTATTATTAAAATATTTTTTTCCTTTAAACGCAATTAAACTGAAAGTTCTTAAAATGGGGGTAATTAATTTTACAACGAAATAAAAAACCGAATAATATTTGTTTACACAGATGGTATAACCTAAAAAGACATTAGTGAAAAATATAAAATAGCTAAATCCACCATGAGCTACAAGCCAGCGAAAAAGCCACTACTTTCCGAAGAAAATGGCTGAGCTCGACTTGTCTTTGCTCGAAGTCATTTAGAATGGCCCCTAGAAAAATGGAGAACTGTCCTTTTTTCGGATGAGTGTTTAACTTTAAGTTTAACTTAATGGGGCTAGATGGAGGGCAAAAAGTAGGACGACCGACGAACAAACAACTAAATCCGCGATAAACTGTGGTAACTGTGAAGCATGGAGGTGGTAATACAATGATCTGGGGGTGTTTATCAGCTCAGGGCGTGGGACCTCTTTATGAAATACCTCGGATAATGAAAGCGGAGGACTACAAAAACATTATGGAAAATGTTATGCTCCCTTACGCAGAGGAAGAAATGCCCCAGTGCTGGCGCTTCGAGCAGGACAATGATCCCAAGCACACCTCTAGACTTCTTCAGGCTTGGTTTTCGAAGCAAAACATTGAAGTTTTGAAATGGCTCGCACAGTCTCCAGATCTCAACCCCATAGAAAAGCTATGGCAACTGGTTAAGAAGAATATGAGGGGTAAATTTTACAACAACCGTGACGAACTCCTTAATGGTATAAAAAAGGCTTGGAATGATATAACTTCTTTACATATTGAGTCGCTATTTAATTCTATGCCAAGAAGATGTACAGCAGTTATTGTAAATAAAGGCTATTCAACCAAATATTAATGATAATATATATTTAAAGTCGCCAACATTGTTAATGTCAAGGAGTTGCAAATGTTTTGCACAGTCAGTTTTGTATCTTAGTATGAAAAAACGAATATTTCTCCTTTTTTATTGAATAGTTACCTTTAGTTTTTTAATATTCTTAAATTAGATATAATAAAGAATAAAATACTGTATTAGCTTTTTTGTTTTTAAGAATTTAAGGTTTGTTGTAGTAAGATATAGAAAATTGGGGTTTTAGTGGCAAATGTTTTGCACAGCACTGTAGAAAAACTTTGTGTTACTTTTTTCTTAAGCCAAAGAAAATTAAATTTAACTGTTTTATATAATAAATAAATATTTTTATATTAATATATTTTAATTTTATTTTACTACTAGCTGTACACGCGACTTAGTTCGTAGATTTGCTTGAATACTATACAGATTAAAATTTGTTACAGAAAAATGAAAATATCAAATTATTTTGCAACATTCTGCATAAAATATCGCATATCAAAATCGAACTTTCAATGATACGGTAACTTGGAATTTGGAACATGTGATGAAGATAGAATTTATCATAAATGTTAACATAGGGGAAAAGCTATAAGTACCCGAGTCGAACTTTTGCTACTTTTCAAAATCTAAAGATTTTACTTTTTAGAATTTAAAGGACATAAATATAATTTATTTTCTTTATAAAAAAAAACCTCTCCATAAAACCTCGAATAGTCGGTTACCGGCAAAATAGACACTTCAGTAGTTGTTTAGGCGTAAAAGATTTATAATTAACGCCTTCTCTAAACCTGAATATATTACAAATACTCATTAAGTCTTATTTATTCTCCCTTCTTCTAATATGTAGAATATGTAGAGGTTAATTAGTATGTGCTAAATATTAAAAATATGAAATTTTCAAT
Organism: Dysmachus trigonus; assembly: GCA_949715965.1. Taxonomy (NCBI): domain Eukaryota; kingdom Metazoa; phylum Arthropoda; class Insecta; order Diptera; family Asilidae; genus Dysmachus; species Dysmachus trigonus. Next base: position 48,029,156 of record OX454319.1, on the reverse strand, counting down.
TATATAGAATCACTAGAGGTTAACAAGTTTGTGAAGAATACAAAAGTACTAAATTAGAAGTTCACAATTTTTAAAATGTGGAATATTTAGGTTTAATAGTAGAAGTAGTTTCTGTAGATTTAAATAACAACTAAATTTTTTACTTTGATATAATTGTTAGAGGTTCTCGAGTTTGTAGTGTATATAAAAGTACTAAATTAGGGTGTATAAAAGTACTAAATTAGGCGTTAAGAATTCTTTAAATGCAAAATATTTAGATTTAAACTAGCATTTTTAGGCCTAATAATCTCATAATAGTATAAATAGTTTTCTAAGGTTAAAAAAATATGTTAATTCTGACTTCTATAGATTTTTTACTAGTTAATGAGCGTAAAAAGTTCTTATTTAGGCACTTTTAAGAATAAAAATTATTAATTTAGGTCTATTTAAGTATGTTCAGTATCTCAACCGTAGATAAAGTTTGACCCGGGTACATTGCAATAACTGAGTGAATATTCACACTGATCTTAAGAGCAATTTTACATTTTTTTTTCTGTGTAAAAATTTATCATGATCGTAAAAGTACACATTTTTGGTGTAATTAAGCAAAAAAGAGTGAAATTACACAATTTTACAACTTTGGACGTTATGTTTCAACTTTATAAATGATGTGTGATTTTACACCAAACTGATGTAAACGTGTACATGAGTATGTAAAATTACGTCAAACTGATATAAATCTAGGACCTAAATTCTTTCATTCAAACAAAATTCCTTTCATTCACACAACAATCATTTTGAGAAGGTATTGCTTAAAATTATGACGTACTGTCGGAAATATTTTGTTTGAAGGGTGTAATTTCCATTAAAGGTAAAAAATGAAATATTTTATGTATTCATTTATATTATTTTTAATAGTTTAATACAACGGCGAGAATATTTTTATTTACCATAAGTTCATATGTCTTATTTTTATGAGTTTATTAAATACTTAACAAACAATAAGCTATTGCGACTTTATTATTAACCAGTTAACTGTGATTTTCGAGTATACTCGTAATGCGTATAAATCAGTAACCATTAGCTATTTAAATAGCAATTTTTGAGAAAAACAAAACATATTCTCAAATTTAAAGATGTTTAGAATATTTTGAGGCTATGCCGGAATAAAACAAACAAGTAGAAAATATAAACAGTTTAAGATGATCTCATGCGTCCCGGTATGCACTGGTTGAAAAAGTTTACCAGTTCGCATAATGAATTTATGAATTGATAACGTTTTTTAGATGTTAACCAAAAAATATGAAACTACAAGAACTCTTGTCAGTCTGAAAATAATTTAGATTTTATTAAAGAATTGGAAGCTGTCGGGCAGAGAAAGGGGCTTGCATGAATGTCAACATAAAACCAATTCCAAATACAAAGCACATGAACTGAGAGGCACAAAATTTTCTTGGAAATTGTCTCCCTCGGTTTAGTGTTCCAAGAATGCAATCAATTTGTTTACCAAAAATAAGCAAACGATACTGACTATCCCACGATTCATTCAAAAATTCATAGAATTATCACGATCTGAGGAGAGGTTTTTGTGCATGGCCTTATCTTACCAGCGCAACTTATTCTGTGATTGACGAATATACTCGTCATGGCTCGATGAGGGCACCACAGTTAACTGGTTAAAATAACCTTATTTCTACTATTTCCTTCATTTTATCCTATTCATTAGAGATAACGTCCTTGTCCCCTTAACTGTATTGTAAAAATAAAAATACTATATTCAAAGGAATATTTAATTCCAAAAATTTACATCTGCTATGTGTTTTACCTACTTTAAAGAAGTAAACAATACACATTTATTATGCAAAGTTCACACCTTTTTTGTGTAATTTTCTGCATATGTGTGTAACACATGAAAATTGTATTTTTACACAGGCATTTGCGTAATTTTTTTTAAGTATACTTTTAATACTATTATGAAAGATATTCAATTTCCTTCCAAAAACGGAGTAAAATTACATCAATTTGTATGTTAAGTTCCATAAAATTTCGTCCCGTATATTTTGTATGATGCGTGTACAAAAAGACAAACAGAATTTGGTCTGCCATTTCGAATTTCCAAATTTTGATAATGGATTCCTTTTGTACTAATTTCTCGCACGTCATATTGGATTCGCCATCTTGAAATTCAAAATTATGATAGAAACAATTTTTATGGTACATAGTTCCCTGAAGTTTAAAATTGTTGGTAGCCATCTTTTATTCATCATTTTAAAACCATTTATTTTATCAGAACACATAATATCATAAATACTAGTTCAGAACATAAGCTATAACTATGCCAAGTTTTCTTAAACACTGATGCGTGATGTGTGCACAGTCACGACTAGGTTACAATTTTATTATATGTATAAGTGCATATCTATAATATCTTAACTCTAATGATGTATATCGTGATAATTTAAAGATAATGCCCAAGCCTCTAATACTTATGGCACACATGTGATATCAATATTGTAATTTCGAAACCATAATATCGGTAATATCATATTATAATATCTTCACAACCGGGACATAAAAACTTAGAAACTTAGTATGCGAAATAGTTTATATTTTAATATTTGTAGTGTAGGCAAGTGGAAAAATTAAATGCACCATTTGGCAGGAGATTAACATTTTCTTTTTTAAATGTTATTTCTCCATGCCTTCCACTCCACTCCATTTTGTTTAATAAAATGCTCAAAACTAAAAAGAGTTCATTACAAGTACCTACACCTGTTTTGTAGAGCAAATTCTGTTTACAAGAGCAAGAGCTGTTCACAGTAAAAATAATATATACTACGTTGATATACTAGTTGGTTTTCCTAGTCTGTTGGTAATATTATGTGACACACATATGGTATAAACGTAGTATTTGGAATACCATATTATAATATCGATACACACTAGTGGTATAATAAAGGTATAACATGGAAAAGTTTCATTAAAATCCGTCCAGTAGATTAAGTGTAATACTGACATAGACACAACACTAGTTATCACATTATTAACTATGTACTATATGCATAGATATAGATTATTTGGGGAAAATTATCTAAAAACAAACCCATTTTGAAGATTTATCTATATCCTTTGTGTTGACCATATGGTAGAAAACTAATAAAGCAGTTTGAGTGAATTTTTAATCAGTTTGAAAAGGACGGGAATCGATAAGGCTTTTTTACCAATATAATAAGAAAATATTTATATTGTAAAAATACGAAGATATATACTCATATCTAGTATATTCTGTCAGAAGGGGACGAAATGGGGCCTTATCGATATTCTACTTACTTCCAGAAGATCGAAAATAACAATTATTTTCAATTTTTCAAACCAAAAAATCATGTAGACAAATTTATGGGAAAATTGGTTCAAATGTAGCATTATAATTCTTATGGCCTGGAGCTTTAAAAATGTTATGTGCTTTTTAAATGTGTGATCTTCTCCATAAAACTCACAAAAAAAAAAAAATGGTTTCGCATTTTTATTTTTAAAATCAAAAATAAAAATCAGAATATTATTTTTTTGTTTTTAAAATTAAAAATCAAAATCAAAAATTGGTTATTATTTTTAAAATCAAAAATACAAATCAGAATATGATTTTTATTATAAAAATCAAAAATAAAAGTCAAAATATGATTTTTGCTTTTAAAATCGAAAATCAAAATCAGAATTTGACTTTTATAATAAAAATCAAAAATAAAAACCAGAGTATGATTTTTATCCCTAAAATCTAAAATAAAAATCAGAAAATGATTTTTATTATTAAAATCTAAAATAAAAATCAGAGTATGAGTTTTATTTCTAAAATCCAAAATAAAAATCAGAAAATAATTTTTATTATTAAAATCCAATATAAAACTCTAGAAGTGATTTTTATTATTAAAATCAAAAATTGAAAAAATAAAGAAATTATTTTTACTATTGTGTGGAATTTTCATGGATTATTGAGCCAAATTGTCAACTTCAAAGGCCAATATCTCAAGAAATATCGATGTTAGCGATTTGGTGTTCCAAACTTTATTGTAGGAAATTGAATTTTCTACAAAGGAGGAGGGTCAATAAGGCCGGTTTACGGCCTAAATTTTTTGGCATGAAGGACTTGAAATTTCTTTGAAATTCTTTTTGGGTTTTTATCTATAATTAATATATAGTCAATTTCAACCAATATGAAACTTCCAAATACCATCCCCCCTCGCTGCCATCCCCTAAAAGTTATGAAAGAGCAGCTATAAATAGCACTATTTTAATGCATTAACGCTTATAGAAAATATCTCAGCTAAATCTTTTATTTTACAATACAGATAATGCATCTAGACAACCAATCAAACATAAATACCCTCCTCTCCACACCATACTCCCTCCGCCACGAAATTTCAAGTTCTTCCTGACAAAAAATTTAGGCCGAAAACCGGCTTTATTGACCCTCCTCCTTTGTCATTTACATTTTTTCTGTAGCTCTTGTTATTTACGAGATATGGGCAACAAAACCAGAATTCCATGAAAAAATTGGGTTTAGTGACATGTACTACCTCGCTGGTGGGAGTTACGATTACGCCGCAATGGACACTTTTGTAGAGCATTGAATTCTGAAGAAACTCTATCATTGATCAAGATTATACCAGAAAATGCCTCTGAGCTGTAGAATTTCGAAGAAAAAAAATCAAAGTTTACGTGCATGTTAAACGGGAAATCTTTGCAAGCTTTGGTCGAGCAGTTAATATTAATATTAAGGGCTCAAATGTTCAGGGAATGTTCTTTTAGGTGTTTCCCACGAAATTTCGAGGTGGGAGTAAAAATAATATATAAAATAATAATATATAAAAATACGTATTTATTAGAATGCAACGATATGTAATTGTTTGAATTTAAATTTGAATTTCGAAGCAATCGGTGAAGAACTTTCGGAGATTTAAGATTTTGAACAAACGAACACATTTTTATTTATATAGATTTTAATTTTATTTTTTTTTTACATTTTTATTTATATAGATTTTAAAAACAAAAGTCATTTTCCGATTTTTATTTCAGATTTTATAATTCACTACTTGATTTTTATTTTTAATTTTAAAAATAAAAATAATTTTTTGATTTTTATTTCTGATTTTAAAAATAAAAATCATTCCCTAATTTTTATTTTTGATTTTAAAAATAACAATCACTTTCTGAATTTTATTTTTGATGTTAAAAATAAAAATCACTCTCCGATTTTTATTTCTGATTTTAAAAATAAAAATCATTTTCTGATTTTTATTTCTGATTTTAAAAAGTAAATTCAATTTCTGATTTTAAAAATGAAAATCATACTCTGATTTTAAAAATAAATATCATATCTACTCTGGTTTTAATTTCTGATTTTAAAAATAAAAATCAAAAGATAATTTTTATTTTTGTCTAGAAGAATAACAGTCAGGAAAAAATTTGTTAGATCTGATTTTTACCGAAAATATCATAACCATGGTAATTTCTGGAAAATTCATATTTTGCTATATATAATTGCGCATGATTATACAAAATACTTAGTATTTGTTTTTACGTTTTCAGAGAGAAATATCTTATTTAAAGTTTTTAATCTAAATTTATGACTATAAAAATAATTGTCAAGTGCGTCGCTGTAAAAACAGCAGTAACAATTAAATTATAATTTTGCAGTTTGAAAAAATTAGTTTTTAAATTTAATAGTGTTCAAAAAAGAAATAAAAGATTTGTAAAAATATTATCGATCTCAAAAATGTTGTGCTACACTGTATTTTATGAATTAGTATTAAATGCATATGCACCTTGCCTTAAATTGTAACAATAAAAAAAAAGTGATGCAACAAACAAGTCATTAGCTATTGGCATCCGACGGACAAAAACCATTTGTAGCAGATCAAATCGCGCTTTGATTTCAAATGGTTATTATACTTTCCAATTACTAGTTTTTGCTGCTCAACAACAGACAAGGTACAAACCGTCAATCAAATGCGACGATCTTCTTTAAGACGCGCCGCTGTTCAGAATGATCTGCAGAGATGAGTGACTCTTTACTTTCTCATTACGGTGTGACATAATCTTTATTACTATTTTTTGCGAATACAAATGACTTAAATTATGTTAGATGTCTGAAACCGGAATTTAATTGGAGCCGGAACAATTTCACTTCACGAAATCCGTCTTACCACTGCACGGATTCCGTGTATAACCTTCAACTTGAAATCAAGCGGCAGCAAGTGATTGTCTATTCAGAAAAAGAATTGAACATAATTTGCCAGTTGCGTATGCGAACTATTTTCTCGGTCGCAATAACTTTCAAATAGTTGCATGAACATAACTTGATCGTGGTAAAGTTTTTGCTTTTTGAGAGTAGCACAAGAAATTTTTAGGGAACTGTTACACATATGAGTTTTTCTTCAATTTTTTGAGGGTTTTATGCAATAGTGCAGATTGGATGATAAGTTTGTAAGCTAAGTGTTCGACGTCTATTTTGATTACACAACCAAATTTTGGTTTGATAAAATTATTCTGGTACTTATAATTTTTGTATCTACATAAATTACTCATATTTTTTCCGTCACGGCACAACAAATCGCGTAAATGCAGAGATAATTTAAAAATGTCGTATTTTCATCAAACAAATTGTATTAACTTAAATTATTCTGTTGAAATTTCCCACGCAAAAAATGGAAAGTAAGGCAGAAGACCCAAAACCGATTTCAATGTTCAAAAATCATTACTTCAGTGGTGGACTGTTGGCCTAAAGAGGAAAGTTAACCCTAAAAGAGAAAATGTTTTATGTGACTTAACAATCACTTCGTCAAAAAAATTGGAGAAATTTGAGTGGATGTTTTCATTTTCCGGCAGTGTAAATTGGAAATTATTACAAAAACATGTTAAATTTTCTTGACACGTTGCTTCATAAATTAACACTTTCCGCAATGATGATATTACTATACATTTTCCTTAGAATAATTTATCAGTTAGTCAGTCAGTGATTTAAATTTTTGCATTACTATACTTAGTCGGGGTGCCAGAGGTTTTCATTTCGTTGTTGGACGGAATTTGATGAAAAATGGCAGAAAGGGAAGGTCATTGCCCGTACAGTGACCCATTAAAAAAGTTAGAATGAGCGAGGTCGGGAAGGTACTTTGTTATTGCAAAATAACTTTGATAACCCGTTATTTTTCAGTTTTCTTGGAATAACTCGAAAACGAAGCGTTTCAGCGAAAAATATTGAATACAAAAGTTGTTCAGCTGATGATTTTACGTAGGAATACGGTTTTTTGATTAATTAAAAAATTGTTTTTCCGACCGAAAACCAGCAGAAAAGTAACAAAAATGCAAAAACAATAAGCATTAAAAAATAAAGGAAAAAAACGATTTCCATCGTTGATATTTGGGTTATTGATAGGTATTGGTATTGTTAACCAAATGCACCCGGTCCGGTTTGTCAAAAACAATATGGCGAGCTATTGCAACATTGTTAAGTTAAAACTTTGGAACGCTGTAAAATCTGCATGAACAAACGGATCTTGATGAAACAATTTGGAATCGGTAGGTATTAACGGCATCTTTGAGTGTGCCAAATTTCAGAATTTTTCAACAATTACTTTTTTTGTTATTAACCAAAAACCATTTGCTGTGCTTCGTAATTTCGTCAATTTACAACATTACAACAATAACAAAATGCATTTGATTACTCTTAACATCCTACAGTGGTGACTAAAAACGCGAAAATAGCGAGTTTTGATGATTTGATGCATTTTGTTGCAAAGCTTAATGTTGTAAATTGACGAAATTACGAATACACATTGGTTAATAACAAAAAAAGTAATTGTTGAAAAATTTTGAAATTTGGCACACTCAAAGATGCCGTTAATACCTACCGATTCCAATTTGTTTCATCAAGATCCGTTTGTTCATGCAGAATTTACAGCGTTCCAAAGTTTTAACTTAACAATGTTGCAATAGGTCGCCATATTGTTTTTGAAAAACCGGACCGGGTGCATTTGGTTAACAATACCAATACCTATCAATAACCCAAATATCAACGATGGAAATCGTTTTTTTCCTTTATTTTTTAATGCTTATTGTTTTTGCATTTTTGTTACTTTTCTGCTGGTTTTCGGTCGGAAAAACAATTTTTTAATTAATCAAAAAACCGTATTCCTACGTAAAATCATCAGCTGAACAACTTTTGTATTCAATATTTTTCGCTGAAACGCTTCGTTTTCGAGTTATTCCAAGAAAACTGAAAAATAACGGGTTATCAAAGTTATTTTGCAATAACAAAGTACCTTCCCGACCTCGCTCATTCTAACTTTTTTAATGGGTCACTGTACGGGCAATGACCTTCCCTTTCTGCCATTTTTCATCAAATTCCGTCCAACAACGAAATAACCCATTTTTTGAACCTCTGGCACCCCGACTAACTACTAATTAAACAAAAATAATTTCGCTTCCAGTGAAGTAGGTTTTTAGTTCTTGATTTCTGTTCTTCAAGTAAATCTAAAGGGATTTTATGTCCAAGCACTTTTCCAATTGCATAGTAATGAATAACGAAATAAGTATGTATGTAATATATTTTTTTATTTTTTAATATTTCCTTTTAAACGTGATAAGCATACTTTTGATGAAATCATTTTTTGTATTGACATTTAAATTAATTTAACGTTTTAAGAAAACAAGACAAAAGCTATTAAAAGTATTGCAAAAAAAGCAAAAAGTATTAAAAGCTATGGCATTATGAAAAATAAATATATGAGTCGTTATTTTGAAAGTGATACATATACAGGTTGTCCAATAGGAAATTGCGAAAACTAATGGGTCAAAATTTTTTAACAAATGGAGAGATCGGTAAAATGTAAATACTTTTTAATAAAGGAAAGTCGTCAGTTTAATTTCATGTCCATTTTATTATAAAAAAATTAAATCTATTTAATACAAACCATTAATTTAAAAATATAGTGAAAAACGTGAATTATTAATAATATATATTTGTGAAATGTCAACCATCTACATAAAAGGTATCTACCTGCATTTCTTTGAATCTTCTGTCGCCGGAGAGAAGTACAAAGGGATGTTAGAGACCAAACCCTTTCTCATGCGAAAAAGAGTAGCCGCGTTAAATCTTCTTTTTTTATTCAAGACGGAACAGCACCTCATTGCACACAAGAAGTATCATCAATAAATTTTATGGCGATCGAGTTATTAGCCTAGGATACCCACGCTTTGCTAGGGGAAAAGGAATAGAATAGCCACCTTACTCGTCAGATCTCACTTAATGTGTTTTCTTTTTATGATCTCTGCTATGAAAATAACCAAAAAACAGTTGAGGATTTTATTAAAGACATTGGAAAGATCGTCAATGGCATTTCAAATGAAAAGTTAGAACATGTTTTTAATAGTTTTAGAAAGCATATGGATATTCGTGGCATTAGATGGTTAAAATATCGAAAATATATATCATTAGTAACTAATGTTCTTCACTACTTTTTTAAATTAATTGTTTTGTATTACATAGATTTAATTTTTTTATAATAAAATGGACATGAAATAAAAATGACGACTTTCCTTTATTAAAAAGTATTTACATTTTACCGATCTCTCCATTTGTTATAACATTGTGACCCATTAGTTGTCGCAATTTCCTAATGGACACCCTGTATGTGCCTTTTTTGAAAAAATCGGAAGAGGAACATCTACACGTGGAGATTTATTCAGAGGAGTTGATAATATGATATATTAAAAAAATTGACTTGTACCACTTTGACAAATAGCGACTCATATATAGATATGTGCATACGTATATATGTACATAACAAATATGAATAAGATCTACCAAAAAGAAAGTAATCAGACAATTTTGGAATTTCGAGTGTCTAATTTTTTAAATTATCATATTTCGTTGAAATTAAATTACAATTTTCCCCAAAATCTTTGTTCGATCAAATATTCATTTGATTTTTCCTAAAAAATATAAAAATAAGATATTTTGAAAACTGAATAAGCATCAAATTTTAATTTCGTCGATTTGTGAAATGTCATTAAATTGTCAGAGAACGTATATTTCAAATATTACAAATATAAGAGCTTTGCCAAATTATGTGTACACTACGAGTAAAAGCTCTTTCATATTTTTTATAATTAGAGTTTTCAGTTAAGTTATTCTTATTTTTAGAATATTAATCAAAAACCCAGATTTATCTCCAGTAATGTCCATTTATCGTCAACCAGAATATTAGATTGGACGTACTATAGTCAAAATAGAAAACAGATGCACGGCTGAAAGATCTCTTTGTGAAAAAACTTGATATCGCTTTCAACTATGTATATAAATTCACTTTTACTTATCTTTATTAATTGGCTCAAAATGATCTCTTTTGCGAAATCCTGCCTTGCGCAAGACATTTTAATTACTACCTTTTCCCACTCAGGACATTTTAGCTTTCACGTATTTCTAATGAAAGTATGTTGAATCATGCCACAAACTGGAGTATCTCAGAGAGCAGATAAATATCACAAAAAAACAGAGCAAATCCTGCAATTCGGCGGTGCAGTGAGTTACTTAAAAAATTATGTTTAAAACCGTCTATGTGCCTCATCGCTTGGATCAACAAGATATCGCAATTGCATAACGCGAATCCAGAAATACTTGATCCACCAGAAGAAACGGGGACGAGAATCTTATCGAACAGGCGGCTAATTTACATATCGGACATGACTGTTCAATAATCTCACTATTAGCGCACTGATGAAGGAGTATCTTTGGAGCCTTGAACGTTAAATTTGTCTCCAGTGAGTGATTTTATGAACAACAATAGACGGCAGCTTCTCACGACATGCTGTAGCCTCAGAAAATATTATCATGGGCTATTCCGCGCAAAACGCTATAAACATTGAGCAACTTCGCGGACAGCCAACGAGCCGCAGTGCTGCGCGAATCGATTGTGATATTATCTGCAAATCGAATTTATAGGCTTTGGTTAGGCAGTCCAATCAGGTGCAGGCATGCTTCTGGATGAAAATGCACTTTCTGTCAGGTAAATGTATGGTTTTCGTTTTTCTGGCGCAGGAAGGTTCCATTTTTTAAACCATTTCATTGAAGATTAGCCCGCCCTAAAGGCGTAACCAGCAGCACTTGTATTTTGATCACGAACCGTCGATTGATTACGCGATGAATACCAAATGCGATAACATCATAAGGTGAATATCATAAATTATCGATAAAATCATCTCGCATATTTCAAGAAAGTTGTTCTATGAGGGAAAAATTCGTCGGTGCGCAATCTGTGAGAAACTGGATTTTTATCCGTACATTCCGACGGAGGTAGACAAAAAGTCGAACGAAGTCAAATTGCATACATACGTATGATTGATTAAGGCTTGCTAAATTTATCAATTTATTTGACTTGGGGTAAATTGACGCCTCCGACATAAATTTCCTAACAAATGCCACCTGAAAGTATGAACTCGGTAGTGGCTTACTTTTCGGACCATTTTCAGATAACGATTACCTTTCGCAACGAAGGTGTCTAAATTGATTTATTGGACACGCAGCATTTAGATCAAAGAGGATTGAATTTATCAACCGTTTCGAAGACTTATATAACTGCCTTGTTCGAAAACCTTCATGGTGTACTTAGTACATACATATACGTACGATTTTTGTTAATTTTTGGAAAAATTTGGTAAAACAATATTACTTTTATACAAAATTGCACATTTCCCTTCTAATAAGATAATGTAGTGCAAGTAAAATTGAAAAGTCATGTTTAGATTGTTAGTTATTTCTTAAAATATTGAAGCTAGAGATTCATAGAAAAAAGAATACCATTTAATTTATGGATACTGATTAAATATTTATCATTGATGTACTTCATCCGACTTAGTTTCTTTTATTATCAAAACATGTTCTTAAATATTTTATTTAATATTTCATTTTTGTAACCCATCCACTGGCGCGATTAATTATTAATATTAAAATTGATTTTCGTTTTACCTAAAATTAATGATATTTTGCAAAGCCTTTTTTTATCACTTTATTGAAAAATCGGTCAAGGGCCAGCTCGTTTTGTACTACATTTTCTGAAATTTCTAGGATTCCATGGGACCTAGAACTTTCCTTTTAATTTTCTTGTGAACTTCAAGTAAGGTGTTATATTCCCTAATTTTTTTTTTTTTTTTTTTAATTTCAGGTCCAGAAGTTTCGGTTATAAGGGGTGGGGAGAGTGGAGGGTGTAATGCTCTATTTATGCTTATTTTTCAGAATATGTTTCTAAATATGTTATTTAAAATTATGAAAAAAATAATTTGGTATTCTACATAATAAACTATTTCAAGTGATAATTCTGAAAATTTCTGAGAAAAGCGGCTGTGACAGACGGCAGATGTTTAGGCGGACAGACAGACAGACACGCGAGTATCTTATAAAAGTTTCGTTTTTTTCCTTTCAAGCACAGAACCAATGACCGCTATAATGAATAATAAAAACTTCAATAAAAACTGAACAAGTTTGCAAAAATTAGGACGTTGATTTTTCCATTTTGAAATTTCAAAGTCGTTATAATTTTTTAATTAATATCTAGCACCGTAAATGTATAACTATAATTTGTCTTTTGAATTATAGTTTATTTTTTTGGCTGTAGGAATGTGGTATCAATAAATTATAGCTACATTATAAATGTGAATTTTGAACGACGAGAGCAAAATAAATATTTTGGGAAGAAAAAATGAAACAACTAATATTAATAACAACCAACAGATTTTTCGTATTTATATTATTTTCCGTAAAAGTTACAAACAGTGGGAAAAGTATTCGAATGAATTTTAGAATGAAAAAGTAATTCTCCAAATGGAATTTGTTAAAATCGATAAAAACTCTTTCATTTTGATGTTGGATATATTATAAATGATATGTTCAATTTCGATATTATTTTCACGTTGAAAATATTAAACTTTTGAAAACTACTATTATCGTGGAAAATATCTGAGGTAGTTGCGAGGTTTTATGAAATAGACAAAATTATTGTGATAATAAAAGCCATTTGTTTTTGATCGTGTATTAACAAGGGATTTTTCAATCCAACATGTATTTTTTTCATTATGATCGTTAAATTTCTCTCAATGTGGTTTGAGTTTGATCTTAATGTGTCCCTTTTTCCATGCACGAGAGTAAAAGTAAAGGAGATGACGCTCATTTTCATCATCCACATGAATTAAATGATCACACCTGCTTTGAAACTGAGAAAGTTGTTTAATCTGCCGCCAATTTGCTTGCAATAAACCGCCAACGTTCATTGATTTCTTTTCTGTGGAGCAGACGATAACCCGACATTCAGTTATCAGTTCGGGCTGCTAAATTTCTCCAACCACCTCGTTGAGAAATTTTCGAGTTAAAAGCCTTTATTAACTAGTAAGATTAATTGACAGGGATGAGACTGGTTCAACAAGCGTTGCTGCACACTGAACTTCAGGAGACGTGCAGACGCTCAAGTATTTCACTTATGTATGTTTTAATGCTCTTCTGCGTCTGCAAGTAGAAAATAAACATAAGAAGAAAAATCGCGGCGCACATACAGGTATTTCTGCATGAACAGCATACCTGCCGAACGCGTCTAACGACTTGCACTGTCTGAATTTTTTTTTTTTTTTATTAATAATTTTATTCTCTGCGGTCAGCTAGACAGCCGGGGAAGTATGCACTGTTCCGATAATAAAGCGAGAATTGTTGGACGAGACCACGACGAGTTCCGCATGTTTCCATAGAAAAATAATGTGAAAAATTGTAAATATTGCGAATTTTACGGAACATTGGCTTTTGCGGCACTTTCTTTTATTTAGAAAGATTTATGTGCATTACGTGCCTGATGCGACTCGCAAAGCAAAGTAGTTTTATCTGTAAGATCTTTGGAATCAGAGTCTTTTGAATGGTAATAAGATGTCGGCAATTTCGAGGAAGTTTTGCATTTTTTTTTACTACATAAAAGACTTTCTTGTTACAACAAAAAGTTATTGTCCAAATCGAATTTGATTGGTTCACTGAAAGGCATTGTGCACACAACCAGGATTAGTTTAACATTTTAAATGGTATCAGATAAAAAGTGAAATATCTACATGAAAATAATAAAGCATTCGAGTAATGCATTTCTTTATATTTTTCTTTTTGGAAATACATTTTTTTTAAGCTTTTCAGTGTAAAAAAGAAAAAAAAACATTGGTACAAATAACTACAGCCGTAGTTGTAAATGCGCTAAGAAATATATTTTTTTAAACAAGATATTGAAAAAAAAAAAACTAGTAATCATTTCTTGATGAATTTACAATTCGAATTTAGCTAACATTCGTGTGTGTTAGTTAACATACTATGTAAGTACAACGTATAATAACATTTCTTTGTAAAATGATCATTAAATGTAAACTGACATTTTCTTGAATTAAGGGGCTAGGGATACGTAGAGGGAACCTTTTTCCGACTTTTTTGTAATACAGAATGTGTGTTGTTTTGCTCGATGTCTCTGTGAGCAATATTTAAAATCTCATTCAAGGTTGTGGCAACTTTTTCTCAAAACCTTTTAGAGCGATTAACATGGAAGTCTGAAAAATCACTATACACTTAAAGCTGAAATCACTTAAAAGTACTCAAAAAAAAAAAAAACCTTCCTTCACAAAAATTTCGCAGTGAGATACCAATAGGATTGTTCTTGCAATAAGACTTTTTTGGAAATTTTACCACACAAAATTGTGATACATGTCCGTCAAAGTAGGCAATTCAAGCTTTCAAAATGAATTTTCATTCATCCAAATCCGTCCATTTTTCGCGAAGATACAGCGGTTAAAATGTAGCAAAGTTCACCGATTTTTTATTTTATCTCGTAATTTAAGTTTTCACCACGTCATCGTTTAAAACTATTTAAAGATATTTGGGTATTTCTTACCAAATTCCGAAATTAAATAAAGTCCCGAGCTATTAGTGCTGAGTCACATGCACTTATTGTTGATGTAATCTTTTTATTTATAGCAAGATAACTATATATTACTATTATTTCAAAAAACGAGACGTCATTCAATAAAAAAAAAAAAGTTATAGTCAATTTAATGTCATGAAAATCATTCCCTCACCTTGTCCCTCAGTCCGAATTAAGGGGAGGTTCCTTTGATCGGTGATGAAAAAATCGATTTTTTTTTTTTTACATACTATCAATCTATAATATGTTAAAAACATGATCCTAAAACCGTTTTGCGTTTTATGCAGTTTTTAGAAAGTTACAGCGCTTCAAAGAGAAGCGTGCAACTGTTAACGCGGCACAACTAGCGAACAAGACGAAATGGTTCTAAAACTTCAAACGCGTTTTCCCGAAAGTTGATATTTTCAGTGCGCGGGACAGTGTATCTCGAGAACCACTGATCGGATCCACTTGAAATTTTAAAGTCATGTGTAAAATTCAATTTCGGAGCCCTTGAACCATTATTAACAATATATTTTAATAATAAACAATGTTTACGCCTGTCTTAAACAACTAAAACACACCCCAAAACACGACCTTAATTTTCAAGTGGATAACTTTCTCTGTTTTTTTTATCAAAATTTCGAAATTTTTGGTTGAAGGGCCGCTACATATGTTTATTTAACTAACTTAAAAATTGTTCATGTTTCAGTGACCCCTACGACCCTCGGGAACGTCCCGCGCAGACGCATATATGGCGCGCAAGGCCTCGCGGAGATATGGCTGGAGCCGCCATTTTGAATTGAAAGAGGGGGGAAAAAATAAATTTAGGGACTCTTTTTATCAGTAAACATTGTACAAAAAACCGTTTGTTCATATCACATTTCTTTATACCTCAAAAAAATTCATAAAAGTGAAGAACTTTTCAGAGTCGATCAGAGGAACCTCCCCTTAATTGATAAAAAAGCTGCGTTTCTCAAATAAAGCATTGTTCTTATTAATTAAATATTGCTAAAATATTCGAAAGATAGTGTTTATGTATTTCTTGTTCAACTTCGCCGCGCGTTTGTGCAAGAATGCATTTGGTTAAAATTATTTAAATATTACATTTCTCTGTATCATTACCTCACTGAACGTATATAGACGATAAAGTTAGTATAAATAAATGTTTTAATTCTTTTCAATAGTTTTGGTGAGTAAAATGCATAGTTCAAAATGCTAAATCAAATTGAAGTTATGTGTCTGTGTTTTCTTAGCTTTTGTCTGAATTCGTCATTCCCTCATTATTTCAAAAAGTAAAGGGAATGACGATTGCGGAAATGATTTATGCAGTATTATAATAAACTACCTATATAAAAAAATGTATTTTTGGACTTCTTTACTGGTTAGTCTCAACTGGTATTGTATGACTTTTAATTTTAAACGGATATTTCGAGCGATAAAAAATGGCACGACGAAAGAAGTTCCCTCATTTTGTATTTCTTTTAAACCCACTTTTTATAATGTTATGAACAAAAATATGGAAGACCATTACTCTCAAAAAGACCTCACATAATAAAACTTTGGATTTCTGCTATAAAAAATGATTTTCTGAACACAACAAATTTACATGTACTGAAATTTCGGTATTTGGTAAGAAATACCCATTTAAGTTCATCGGACACTGTTTGCATATGAACACACATCGTGAGTTCCTGCATTCTAATCCCAATAATGTGACCTGTTTGAGAATAAATATTGGGATTAAATATTTTTGGTAGTTACTACTGAACAATGAAAATGTTTAAAAATGTACAGACCCTTAAAGAAAGTACTAAAAGCTAACACAACTAATGAAAACTAGCGAAAATACTAGTGAAAAACTAAAATTCTTTAGTGTGAACTCATGGAAAAATACTAATGAACTTTAGTTTTTTTCGCTAGTTTTCATTTGTTGTGATGAGTATTTATTAGTACTTGTCTATAAGGGGAGTTTCACCAATATGTGTGATGTGGTTTTCAACAATTGATTTTGTTTAAATTGACCAAATTTATTTTTCTGAAGGTTTTCTGAATATTTTTATATATAATATTATTTTTTGTTTTTTTTTAAAGACAATAATAGCATATAGTACATATGTACATACATACTTTGACAGAAATTCAATGTTTTAAATTATTATTTTAGATAATAGTACATTAAAAACCCAGTGAATTCATTTTAACTAACTAATAAAATCGACTTATAATTTTTTTAAGTTAATATTGCAATTATCTTGTTTACCGGTTTGTTCAAAGCTCTCTAATACGGGTGTTTTCTTGGAAATCAATCAGTACCATTTTATGATTATTACATGAAAATTCCAATTAACAATCTAAACTCGTAATGAAATAATTTTTAAGTTTTTTTCAATACCTTTTTTAAGAACTGTTTCACGATGATCACTATTACCTACAGCAGAAAAAGCCGTCCTCAGTTTCTTCGCGCCTTTCTTGAGCAGGGCGAAAAGAAATCGATTAAAAATGCATCTTGTTTGCAACGCGATTTACCTTGTAAACTTCGTATTCGCATTCTGTCCAAAAATTTGTCGTTTCACTTTTAAAAAAGATGATTAATTGCAAGAGGACCAAGTCCCAAAAGCATCAGGGAACAAGCGCAGCTCAAACATTAGCGATAACAAGAAGATCGTTCCAGGCTACCCAAAAGACTGATCTACTTAGAGTATTGACCTGTTGTCGACTGATGCTAAACAGGTATATAAATTGGCTTGTTTCAAACTCCAGTAGCTTTATTTGCAGATTGGTTACCGCAATAACTAAGCAACGGTGTGGCGCACCGAAATCCCATTGCGATCCACCTCGGAGAGCGGCTTATATAAATAAATGCTTAGGTCATTGTGGTCCAATCGCGTCGGGGGAAATTGAGGTTATCAATTTACTTGGACATAAACGAGCGCTCGGAGCAACTGAGACAACGACTTCCAAAGTGAAATTCACCGCTCAACTTAAAGGAGGATTATGACACAATCGGTTTATCGGTCAGCACAATCGATGAAGTCATTGGTGACTTCCTTTTGGCGAAAATGGTGACATGAATCGGTTTCCGGCTCTTTTTTTGTCCATCAAGTCGTTTACCCCAAGTTTAATAGTATTTTTCAGATTTAGTGTTAAATGAATGAAAGCAGGCTTCTAAGTAGCAAAAGTATTATAAAGTAATTTTAATTTTGAAGGAATATATAAGGGGTGATGGTACTTTACATTTCTTGACTAAAATGACAATCTTTTTAAATAACATTGAAATATTTTTTTAAAATAAAGTTTAATTTTTACATCTTCAATATACTTATTTAATTAAATATTTTTAAAAATATCTGTACTACTAACTCTTATTAAAAAAATACAAAATAAAAGTTTGAATTTTTTAAAACACTTTTTTTTGAAAAATATATCTTACAAACTTAAAAGTAGAGTAGAGTATTTTATATAAAGAGGCATGCACAGCTCGTTATACTTTCTACGGGGGCGCTAACTGCGGTGGAGCTTGAAAACTGTGTTTTTTTCCGCGAACACTTAATAGGTATAATGAAAGAGTAAGAAATATTTTAAAAAATATGTTTGAACTTCTTCAGTTATCAGTTACTATCAGAGTAAATCAATAAGTGCTTAAGGTGTATGTTGATCACATCTAAAATGTACTATTTATAATATTCCACTACTTTCAAATTGAGTAAACACGATATATTTATTGCCTAGTGGAGAGTATTTTGTTCCTTTATTAATGAAATAGGAAAAGTATTGAAATCGCTTTTTATTTTTTTGTAAAAATTTATTTTTTAGATTTTTTGCTAATATGTGTGAAAGAAAGGTAATACTAAATTGATCATTTGCGTTTGTTTGGCAATAGTAGCTATGGTAATGTAGACCATTATATATTTAGAAATGCTTTTCATTGCTAATGTAGATAAGAATATAGGGGAGATGGGGGTAAGACGGGGTAGCGGGTAAGACGGGGTACCCAGCGAAATTCGCAGTTTAAACTGACCAATCACACTCGTTCATGCATCGTTCGATGCACCGCCATGACACCTGTCAGTTGTCTAGCCATTATTTGTTCGCAAGTGTACGCGTGCCGAAATACTCTAAAAAAACTGTTTTACTGCAAAGTGCTTATCACATTTTCTTCCAGTTTGACACGTGACTGTAGTTCATTAAATAATACTAGCTGGTGAGGTGTGACTGCTATTGACGCTTAAACTAACCTACAATAAGATAAACATTGTGTTTCCTTGAGATTGCTGACTGTTTCTTTTTTGTTTTAATTATTATTAAAAAACGGTACGGTAGGCAAGATGGGGTAATGACTACACACCATGTATGTGTTGTATAGAAGTATATTTCGCTTCCATTGAAGAGTGGATATCATGCTCAAATTGTGGAAAATGGGCACATAATAGCTGTGCAGGAATCGACGATGATGATGACGAAGCCTTCCACGTCTGCGAGTTGTGCCAGTCGGAATAATCATCATTCTGTCTGATAATTCTCATTACCCCATCTTACCTCAGGGGGGTACCCCATCTTACCAGCACCATGGGGCAAGACGGGGCAAAACACCTTTATTTTGATTTTAATTTTTTTTCCTAAAATGCCTAATTAAAAGTTCCTAATTTCACCAAATATTAGAAGAGTAATAAATAGTTGTTAATTAAAAAATAAATATGAATGTCTCACTACGTAAAGTTTTCTTTTATTGATCTTCAAACCTTAAGTACCCCATCTTGCCACCCTCTCCCCTACTGTAGAGTAGATTACTGCAGAGGTAGAAGGAGTCTGCTTTCCTTGTTTGTGTGTTAAAGATAGTAATAGCGTTGTTTGAAAAAATATTTTTAGTCAAGTTTTTTTAAAAAATCGATTGTTATAATTTAAAAAATAAAGCACATATTTTAAAACAATAAATCAAAAAATTAATTAACTAAAAATTATTTTTAGATGATTCTGAATAGCTTAGACGATTTAAAAAACGAAAAGAAAGGTTTGATAAAATTTTATTTCAGTAGCAGAACGAAATTAGTGTAGTGATAAAATAAACAATTAATAACAGAACTTAATATAACTTTTTTTGCTAATGTCTGTTGACTTAAGACGAAATAGTGAGTTTTTTAAGAATCATTTCATCAAGTGAAATTTATGATTTTTGGTAGCTTGTAGTCTATGCAGTCTTATGTAACTATAGCTTACATAGGCAATGATGTTTTTTGATGAAATATGATAGGAACATTATGATCTCACGCGAAAACAAATAAAGTCTGCAGAAAACCATTGAAAGAAAACAGGTATAACTTATAAGTAATGCCTCAAAGTATCTTATCGGAGTGATAAAACACTCGTTTTACGAAGCAGTTTATGACTTCATTTGCGAATAACTTGTCGAAGGCACATTAATTCTAGCCGAGCTAGACAGACGAAACAGAAAATCTGAGCATCACGTATGCTTTCCTCGGCATCCTGAATACCCAGCCAGGTTATATGCATGACTCGCAGCTAATTATCAAATTACGGAATCACGCTGCAAACCAGATTAGCGCAGCAAAATTGTAAACGGGTTCGGTGCTGATGGTTTAATTCGCCTAGATTCTAGTCATATGTGAGTTTTTTAGCCCAGACCCGGATAAAAAACTGCAGGGTGCTAAAAGTGCACGCAATCCTGGCAATATCCTGTTCAAATTTGGGCCACTAATAAGTTTCATGCCACTTACCTTGTCAAACAATTTTAGGAGCGTCAGGTTTTGTGTAAAAAAAACTCCCGAAGTTGATTGATCGCACTCATAATTGCACTAAGTGGCGTCCAGCACATTTCCGACTTTTTTGTTGTATCGTATTTATTATAATTTTTATTTTTTTTTTTCGGTGCAATATCACCGGGAGTATCATTAAACATGAAACTGGAAAGACAAGAAATGGTAATGTAATGAAATTTTGCAATTAATATGTAATCGCAGCCAGGCGCAGGCTCTCGCTACCAGGCTGGCGTAGGTTGCAGAAATTCCTGCTCATGCATTTGTGAAAACTCAAAGAAATGCATATGTAATTTGGTCAGACGAACTTTTACGAGTTCATACGCAGTACACGCAGGCTTATTTCCGCCTTTTTATTTAACGAACACTGAGGTCAGTGGAGAATTGCATATGGCATAAATTTTATGTTGCTTATTTATAAGCAGCATACAACGCATTATGAAATTAACATTGTGACACTATCGAGTGCAGGAGTTACTCTAGGTGAGGTAGACCTGAATTTTAATCATTCCGTACATAACTAGCTGTCGATAAGTGTTTGATAAATTTCTTACTCTCGAGGTAAAAGGAAAGATAAGTGATTTTTTTACGTTAAATGGGAGACTTAGGTGGGTAAATAAATTTTAACTTGTTTTTATAATTTAGTGTCGTTGATCCAAATTATTGAATATATTTTTAATCTATTTTAAAATCAACTAACTAGCTCAGTTAAGTTGAAACATACGTAAATACCTAATCTATACCAAGATGGCGGATCCACAATGGTGACCAAGATTTCTCGATTTCAACGGATTTTAATGAAAATTGGTACAATGATTATTCTGAGGATACAAGTTCCGAATATTATCAAAAGTTGTAAATCCAAGATGGCGGATTCAATATGGCAACCGAATATCTCGATTTCAACGGATTTTAATGAAAATTAGTACAATGATTATTCCGGAGCCACTAATTTCGAATATTATCAAAATTTCCATATCCAACATGGCGACCAAAATTTCTCGATTTCAACGGATTGTAATAGAAATTAGTACAGTGATTATTCTGAGACAACTAATTTTATATATTATTAAAATTTCTAAATGCAAGATGGTGGATCCAACATGGCGTCCAGAATGTCTCGATTTCGACGGATTTTAATGAAAATTGGTACAATGATTATTCTGAAGCTACAAATTTCGAATATTATCAACATTTGTAAATCCAAGATGGCGGGTCCAATATGAGACCAAATTTCTTGATTTCAACGGATTTTACTGAAAATTAATACAATGATTATTCTGAGGCCATTAATTTCGAATATTAGCCAAATTTCCAAACTCAAGATGGCGGATCCAATATGGCGACCAACATTTCTCGATTTCAACGGATCTGAATGAAAATAGGTACAATGATTATTTTAAGGCCTCTAATTTTGAATATTATTAAGATTTGAAATTTCAAGATAGCGGATCCATAAAGGGGTTTTCGGGTTGAACAATTTCTAGGATATAACAAACTAGAACATTTGAGAAGTGTTTAATTAGTAAGTACTTACCCAACGCCGGGTGAAACCGGGTAACCCAGCTAGTAATAGATAGAAAAAAGTACCAATCACATAACTACCAGAAATCGCGGTCAGAATGTCTAAACTTTCTCAAAACTTGGTTTTGAAAGTTTGTTCTTGCTTTAGTTTTTGCAAAATGGCCATTTTTTACAGCAATATAATAAAAAAATTTGCGGTGTTTTTCATGATTCCTGATTTGATACCTAATTAATTGTAATTTATTGAAAATATACCAACTTTTCTTATTTTGTACGCACAATTTATTTCTTATAGGTATATAGTCAAACATTTCAACACCAGATTCTCTTTCTATTTTACTTAGTCGAACAACTTAAATTTAAGGATCTGTCAATAAGTTTTTTTTTTTCTTTTTATACTTTGATGCCATTTTTATATCTCTTAAGCCGATCATTAAACCAGTTAAATTCGCCTAAGTATGTAGTTTTCATCATTAAAGGCACGATTTAATTTGCCGTACATTACAAGATACGTTTAGAATTTGAAAAGACCTCGAGGAAATGATCACTGTCCTCATCGCAAAAAACTAACCACATTTGGTCGTCATGTATGAGATTTTAAGTCAAGTGCATACAAAGTTTAGATACTGTAGTAGTAAAATGTGTTATTTTTTTCAATACCTTCAACAACTTAAAAATCCGGAAGCAGAATTAGTCGGGAATTAAAGCAATTTTAGATAACCCTGCAAGCACGAGACAGAAAAACATTAATCATCTTATTCTTGAGCTCATTACTAGTGTCATCTACGACATCCACGAAATACTTGGTCGCTACCAGCTACCAGTTTTTACTCCTCCTTAAGTCGACATGATCTCAGGGAAATATTATGAAACGGTGCGGCCGAACCGGGCAGAAACAAAGCGTAGCATTGGGCCTTTTTACGCGGTGCTCTGGTGCTGGTGCAGGGAGATAATTGCGCCAATAAAAGATAAAGATATCACCGATCACTCCTGTGCCGCACGCCATAGCAATTCCGCAACCTTCGAAGTACCGCGGCTGTGGGGGCTCGGTGGTCGGCTCAGGTGAAGCGAACCTTCACAAATCACCGAAGTCGCGAGTGAACGCGATAAAAAACATAGTAATTCTACACGAAGGACAACGGGGGTATCAAAACTAATCACGAACGCATTCCGGACGCGTTTGAGTTTGTTTGGGGTCCAACCAGCACCAATTTCGCCGTAAATCCGATGATGTTGTGAACGCGTGCTATTTTTTTGCCGCGCGTGTCACTCCTCCAGGCGATGGATGCACTTGAGACGGTTTTGGGGCGATGCCAGACATGGGCGGCGGTTCCACTTATAATTTGAGTTGAATCAAATCAAAGAGGAAAATTAATCAGTCGAAAACTGAGGCGGAACAACTACTCATTGTCTTAGGGTCGTGATGCAATAGACACGCTGGCCTGAAGCGGTGCTAGTTAATTTCGCTGTTAGAGGTCACTTGGTGATATTAAATTTATCGAGACCTTCAGGCAACGACAAGACAACATCCACTTGCTTCGTAAGCCGAAGTTAAAGACTTAATTTGGCTGCCGCCCTTTCACATTCCGCCAAATGCGTTACGGCTGGTTAATTTTCGCTCAAAAGACCAAAAACCGCCGATAAGTTTCACAAACTGTCCCCATAGCTTTTTGTGAGCTCGAACCACCTTAAAGCCACTTCTGCGGAATTAAATAATTAAGTTAAGGTAATCGCGTGTTGCATGTGCTAATTATAGTGCAGATACAGAGGCGCGTATGCCACTACGATTTTGCACCTGGATCAGTGGTGAACGACGGCTAAAGTTCGAACATCTGGTCACGCACGGGCTACGATACCTAGGCTTAGAATTTCTAGAAAGCAATTTAACTAACATGTTACGGACTGCAAGGAACTTGTCGAAATATTCAATCATAGATTATTAATAGATCGAGTCGCGCTTTGGGCCCATTCAACTCGTTAAATTTGTAATTTTCACCACGGACAGTAGCCGGGTGCCGAGAAATAATCGTTCTAGCGCACTTTAGCCACTCTACCGAGGTATTTGTATCGATTTTAAAAAGCTGGTACGTTTGAAAACGATCTCAAATTTCATACCTGTAAATGTCTAATTAGAGTTTACCTCAACTATTGGCTCTTTCATGCGAATTTCATTACGAAATGACCGAATTTAGGCGGAAATTTGCATGCTAGTTTCAGGTATTTTAATTCTGCCCTTGTATGTTCGAAGCCAGCAAGAAATGTATGCCCCAGATTCGTTTCGAGTCGAATAGACAATTTTACTATGTTGCAGACAGGTTGTCTGTTTTGAACAAAAATTAAACGAATTACTTAAGTTGTATAAAAAGTATGTTTCTGTAAATCCGGTGGTATTTCTTTCATGGAAAGCCCCACTAGTCGTCTAGAATTGCACTCAATGCCAAAAGAGGCTTAAGTGCTTAGGTGAGAACTCATTAAAGATCAATTAGCGTTTTTGAGAGCGGAGATCACATTGCTTTTTCTGTGCCTGTTATATTTCCTGTTGCGATCGTTCCTGCACATTACTATTTTAATTTATGCGTAATTAAGCTAATTATTTCGTGATTTTAAGTATTCATACTTCATGTATTTTCATTAAATGTCGCAATTTAAATCATTTTTAATTTTCGACTGAAAGGATGTCAACGTTTTTTTGATGTCGCTGAATTGATTTTGAACTGAATTAAGGACTTTTAAGATAAATCAGGCTATTAATCTATTAGATATTAATTCTAATTTGTCGTCTTACTTGATATTTTTTCCGCTGGAACTGCATAATCTTTTAAAACTGTACTCATGAGTAAAGTTTGTAAACTTGTGTTATTACTATTCTATTATTTTTTTTAAATTTTACACTCATTGAGTTAAACAATTGCTAACTTCAAATAGCTTCTTCAATATGCCTAACTTCATGAAAGGCAATCCAATCGTTGTAAAAGTACCGCTGTGGTCTCAGAGCATAGAAGTATGGAATATATGTGAATTAATGAAAAGTTTTGACAACAATATCCTTTTGTTACTTGACAACCAGTTAGAATTCTTTGGGAGAAAAATGTTCAAATTCAATAAAATTAGCAGGAAATACTAATGAGAAAAATTCAGAAACAGCTGATTTCCGGCGTTGTCCAGGAGCAATTATTCTTTCAGAGAATCCAAAACTTAACGTAACATAACAGAGTGCTCGAAAAAACAAATGAAATGAAAATCTTGTCCTTAAACATAGTTCAAACCAAGGCTTAAAATTCAAGTCCAGTTTCCCTAACTCACATGTTATATTACTGGTCACGTGTAACAAACGTCATCTTCTTCCATGTATTGTGCCATGTCCTATGGCATGTCATGTATTATGTGTCATATCATTCATGTCATGTATCATGTGGCATGCCTTATGTTATATAATGTCATGTTATGTATTGAGTTGTGTGTTATATCATATCATATGTTATGACATCTGACATATCATGTTATGTATTTTTTTTTTACGATCAGCTCTTTTCTCATTTCAAAGTCGATTATCTTGACATTGTTGCTATTGAATGATCATATAACCACCAGAAATCGCAGTCCGAATATCGAAACTTTCTCAAACCATGGTTTTGAAGGTATTTTTGGTTCAGTTTTTGCAAAATGTCCATTTTGTACAGCAATGTAATAAAAAATTTTGGATTTTTTGCACGAAAAGGATCAAATATACAAAGAAAATTATAGAACATTTGTGAATTTTTTCAGAAATTTTTCGACTATTTTTGTTTTTTTGGATCTGGCCAATTTTTGAAAAATCTAAAAATGTCCCGAAAAATTTTGAAAAAATTCACACATATTCTTTGGTTAATTATGATGCAATTTGGCGATATCTTTACTTAGAAAGAAGCAATTTCACGAATAAATTTTATAGGACAAAAAGTGCTTATAATTATCCAAAGAATACGTGTGCATTTTTTTCAGAATTTTCGGGGACATTTTTGGATTTTTCAAAAATTGTCCATATCCAAAAAATCAAAAATACTCGAACAAATTCACACGTGTTCTTTGGATAATTTCAAGCATTTTCTGTTCTATAAATTTTTTTGTATATTTAATCCTTTTCGTGCAAAAAAATCCAAATTTTTTTATTACAATGCTGTACAAAGTGGACATTTTGCAAAAACCAAAATAAACAAAAAACTTTCAAAACCATGGTTTGAGCAAGTTTAGACATTCAGACCGCGATTTCTGGTTGTTATATGATAGTGTAATGGCAGCCACTTCAAGATAATCGGCTTTGAAAAGAAAAAAGAGAAAAAAAAATCAGCACTTTTTTTAAAACCCCAAAAAATAATAGGGTTTTTGAATATCTTATGCAAACAAAATGCCAGATTCTGAAAGAGCATCCCCAAAAAAAAAAGACCTCTATATACGATTTTGGAAGAAAATCAACCCAATTTTCTATTCGAATCATACCATTGAACTTGTGAGCACAAAAATTTTGTTTTGCGCATTAATGGAATCAAGCATTTTTTGAACATATGCTTATTAAGACATGTATTAAATAAGTCAGAATTTTTGATAACATTTAAGCACACGCGATTAATAAGCTCATAGATACCACAGTTAGTTCTACAATTTTTAGTTTGTAAAAGACTTAGATTCCTTAGGTTACGAGGGGTAGCTCTAAATATGTCGTATGTAATTTCATGTATTAGGTCTTGTCGTGTGTCATGTCTGCCATGTATCATTTCGTGCATCATTCCACCTTTTATGTATGAAGTGTCATGTCTTTTGTCTTCTGTTATGTCTTGTGTTATGTGTCACACAATGTCATGTCGTGCCGTGTTATGTTATGTAATGTCGCGTTATGTTGTGTAATGTCATATATTTTATACCGTGTCGTATTATGTCATGTGCCATGTCATATGTCAAGTCATGTTATCATGTATCATGTCAAAATAAACAAAAAAACCTTCGAAGTAGAGAAAAGTAATCTTTCTGTCATAAGAAAGTAGTGTAAATTAGCGTAATTTAAATAACCCTGAAAAATCCTAATACCAACATTTTGATTCTATTTATATACTGAATGATTAAGATATGTATACTTCGTTATTTAAATATCAGTTTGACGTCTACAGGTACATCATAAAAAATTTCAAGGATTCACAAATTATCGCAAGACTCCTGAAAACTTAAATTTTAAGATTCGCCATCCTGTATACTATTAATTAAAAATACGTATTTGATATGAATTACTTCGTGAAACACCGCAAACAAATAATAAAAATTGCACAGTCTAACTGTTTATTACCATATATAGGTTTATGATCATTCCTTCCATTATTAATCAGAGAACAAAGTAGTGGTTTATATTTTCTTACAAGCCGCGATAAGTGGAAAAAATTAAATCCAACTTTTTTGCTCGCTAGTGTATAAGTCAAGGCAACATTTGAACACTAGTATAATGTTACTACAAATTAAAACTTTATTACCATTATCCTAATCAAATTAGTCGTTACGTAAAGAGCTAAAATACATCAAACAAAAAAATTCCTTTCTGAAACTGTTAAAAATTGTAATAACCGCCTATCAAATAACGTACTTCATTCTCGTCGAGATTTGCATCCGTTTGTCTTGGATCCAATTACTCTGTCTCAATTAGTAGTGATCGTTTGGCAATTTGGTTCGAATAAGATAATAAGAGTACGTTGTACGTAAATTGGCATGAGCTAAAAAACCATATGATTTCTAACCAATTGACAGCTATTGGCAGCCTTGTATGCCCGCACTTAGATCTTCTATGATTAATTTGACCGTTTTTGCACTGAATCGTAGCACCTTGAAATTTAAAGGTACACATTCAATTTAAAAGAAAAACATAATTTCCTATATCCAATTCAGGCTCTCAATGACAACAGAAATTAAAATCATGTAACGAATCGTATATGTTGATCGAGCTGTCAGGAACCAAAAGTAATTGCTATGCTCTTATAAGTCTGGCTACCACTAAATGGATTGAATTAAACACCTTTCGCAACTACATATAATCGCGAGAATTACAAGACGTTACAGTTTTTCATCAACAACTCGTAAATGAAATCGATAAGACAAACGTATGCACTTATTTCTTCCACCGATCTCCGTGATCTTTAATTCTTGTCTTCCGCTTTCGCGGAAAAAACGGCCATGTAAACTCATTCTAGAATGGCTAAGTTTTTGTGCCGGACACTGTGCAAGAACTTTAATCGCTTCGCATCCGACGCAATTCCTGCAGCGTGACTGATGCTTCTTAATGGAATTGACAGTGATCCTATTACTCAATTAAAAAGCAATAAATATAAAATTGCCGCCATCGTTCCAATTTCAGTGTTTCTGTCATACCACCTGGCTACTGTGCGTCCACGTGCTCAAGTAAGCCGGACGAAGGCCGAAGATGTTTTGATTTCGTCTGAAGATGCGGTCGCCTCGCTCAAGGAGAACTACAAAAGCCGTGAGCCATGCGCGCATTCTTTGCGCAATCTTCTGACTGTTGCATGTGGACGAGCTTCAAATTCATTCATCGAATCTCCAGTGGCTAGTTCATTGTCAATGCCCAAGGATGACCAGGCAAAAACGAAGACGATACACGAGATACCGTTGTTGGTCATTGAGCTTACTACAAGATGTCGTCTTTTCACTTGAAAGTGTCGTTGACATCTGACTTCAGATTGTTGATATAAAAATGCTTAAAGCTTGGAAATTTAATAACTTCTTAACAAATAGCTATCAAATATTAATTTGTACATACAAAATCGAATGTTCCTGCCATAATATAGTGAATATCTTGTATAGTAGTTAATGTAATTAAATGTTTGCAGTCGTCACGAAATTATTATGCATTATGCATAACCTATTGACAGCAAATAAAAATCTACACAAAAAAGGTACTGCATTTTAAAGACGACCATTGCAAACAAAATGTTTAATAATTTTTTTTCTATATGATGGTTTTCTTTCGTACATTTTATCGCCACGGAGTTTTATAAAGAAGTGAACCGGAGGAGACTTTTGATTAATAATATTTTAGAAAGTCATACGTAAATAAATCTTTTTGTGGTTAAACTAAAGTCGTTTCAATTACATACTTGTCTTAATTTATATTAGCCAACACTGCATAACATCAACTTTAAAACAAAAAAATTGTTTGACGTTCGCTTATTTTGAAAGGTAAAATACTAAATTTTTTAACGGTTTTTTCGAAACGTGACGTAATGAGATATTTTAGTTTACTAATTTATAATTTGCGAAAAAAGTCTTTGAAGCTTTTATTCGTTTGCTCATAACATTAATTATTTTTTATAATTATTTTGTACTAAGTTAAAAAAAATCCAAACAACAAAAAAATAATTCACTTTAGAATGATGTAAAAAGTCTAAACTTCTTGCTGCATAAAAAATCATGCAGTGAAGTTTTAGTAAACTTCTAAATATGATTTCTTCCGATATATTTTCATTTTTGACTTCATAGATATCTTATGTCGATTTGAAATGATAGTCACTTAATTAACATTAATTTAACTCAATACCGTATAAAGCTATATATTAGAAATAACGAAATTTTAGATTTTTTTTTTAGAAAAGAACAACAATTTAACAAAAATTTAAATAAATGTATCTGTATCTGATTACGAATTTCAAGTCCTCTTGAAGATTAATTAAATATTGTGGAATAAAAGGGATAACATTTTTAGCATCTTCAACCGCTTTAAATTCATAATAATAATAATGGTAGAAGTAGCCAGGACTATAGACGGCTACAGACGATCCAATCTGCAGGGCTCGATTTGTAGGGTGAAAAATTATCGTGTGCTCTCCATACGACATAATTTATCAGACGCAGCCGACCGCTTGTGAGTCAAACATGGCTCCTTTGAAAAGCCAAAAAATTATTTATTTTTTTAAGCGTTGGCAGTGGTGATATCCGTATCACACATTTTCGTCCCTGTACCTACAATGGCCCATTACTTTAGGCACACTGACGAAAAATCGAACAAGTTGTGCTACACATATCCCAGTTTGTAGAGAACTAGAGTGGGTCCTGGGGGCTCAATATAAATATAGACCCAACAGTGCAGTACACTACCCAATTTGTAGATCAGTAGCCGCTTAATGTTTTGTAGAACTGCAAAAGGTTTATTCAAATCTATCTAATATATATTATTTTTGGGAAGCCTTATTACTTGTATTTAAAAACGAAAATTGTAAGCTAAAATTATTTACGTAGTTTTAAATTTATATGGAGCTAATATTAAAGTAAATTATCAATTGTTTTTACTGTGGTCAACTAGATTTAAAAAACATTCGTTTCATATATTTCAAACCACGAAACGTCGCTTTAAAAGATAGTTAATATAGCTTTGTAATTATGTATTCAAGTAAAATTACACGAAAATGCTTACCGTATTGAGTGATGTAATGGTGTGGTTCTTAATTTTAAAGGATTTCTATTATAATAGATAGCGTTACTAATGCTTAGTAATATTTTGGTGAATATAATCTGCGTTAAGTTAAAGAGCTGTTATAACCTATAAAGTGTAATTAGCCACATGATGAAGATCCAAGTCAAACACAAGAACAACTTGCAACAACATTAAATGTGCCATGGGAGTTTGTCAAAAAGAAGGAAAGCGGATGATACCATATGATTTGACAAAAAGAAGTATGGAAAGAAGTTTGATGACTTGTGAAATCTTGCTTTAAAGACAAAAAAGAAAGTCAGTTTTTCATCAAATTGTGATTGGCGATGAAAAGTGAATTTAATTTAATAATCCTAAACGTAAAAAAGTATAGGAAAAAAGAAGCGAATCACTGCTATATACGTAAACATCAAAACGAAAATGAAGCATTCATACTGCAAAAGTTATGCTGTATGTTTGATAGGATCAGTAGGGTATATTCTTGTATAAGGTGTTAAAATCTAGTAAAACTATTACAGCCGATCATTATAAACAAAAATTAATGGCATTAAACCGAGTATTGTAGCAAAAACATCTTGAATGTGCCAGAAACTCGACAAGCGGCCACATGGCGCGAAATCAGTTAAAGATATATTGGAAGCGCTTGGCTGGGATGTCTTGAATGATGACATATCTACACAGCACTTTCACTCTTATGAGGAAGTCGAAAAATTGGTCAAAGATTAGATTGCCTCCAAGGAGATTCGTTTTTTTTCAATTTACGATCTATCTGTTATCAGAAAAATGGGAAAAAAAAGTTATATGTACATATACAGCAATAGACGATACTTAGATCAAAATAAAATTTATTTTTTTATTTAAAACAATAAGTAGTTATTTTTAGTAAAACATCCTTTAAGGGGGTATTCTCATGTGACCACTTCGAAAAATCGATTTTTTTTTCCATATTTCGATAGTAAAACCTATCGAAAATATGCTGTGAAAAATTCAGACTGAAATTCCTAGTATTAAATAAGTTACAACTCATAGTCGCCGACGTGCCGTAAGCGACTTGTTCTGCTCTTGAAACTTTAAACGCATTTTTCTCGAAACATCATTTTCTAAAACGGTCAGTGTCCTAACAAAAAAACTATTCAACCGATTGCTTTGAAATTTATATGTGTTCTTCTACACATTAATAGTTATCGTCTGTACCAGAATTTTTTATTTTCGAAAATATTTTCTTATTTATTTTAAACGATTTTTAACAAAAAAACCAAGATTTTCGTAACTTTGTTTTCTACAGTCCGCCATTTTTTTTTTGTTTTTCAATGAAATTGATTAATTCTGGTAGGGACGATAGCGACAGACCTACTGAACAATAATCCATTCGATTTTTTTATTTGAGACAACATGGACAGCCGCTATCACACTGACCAGTGACCTGCTTTTTTTTTTGTGCCTAATTTAATTTTAAAAAAATATATAAAAAATGTAAAATAAGAAAAAAAAAATTTTTTTATACCATTTAAGATATACATAAAAACATATAAAAAAATTAAAGTGATTGAATTTTATTGTCTTATAAAAAAAAATTGTCTAAAAAGAGGTTTTTATGCGTTTATATGAGAATAACCCCTTAAGGGGGTATAGTCGGGGTGCCAGAGGTTTTCATTTCGTTGTTGGACGGAATTTGATGAAAAATGGCAGAAAGGGAAGGTCATTGCCCGTACAGTGACCCATTAAAAAAGTTAGAATGAGCGATGTCGGGAAGGTACTTTGTTATTGCAAAATAACTTTGATAACCCGTTATTTTTCAGTTTTCTTGGAATAACTCGAAAACGAAGCGTTTCAGCGAAAAATATTAAATACAAAAGTTGTTCAGCTGATGATTTTACGTAGGAATACAACAAAATGCATCAAATCATCAAAACTCGCTATTTTCGCGTTTTTAGTCACCACTGTAGGATGTTAAGAGTAATCAAATGCATTTTGTTATTGTTGTAATGTTGTAAATTGACGAAATTACGAAGCACAGCAAATGGTTTTTGGTTAATAACAAAAAAAGTAATTGTTGAAAAATTTTGAAATTTGGCACACTCAAAGATGCCGTTAATACCTACCAATTCCAATTTGTTTCATCAAGATCCGTTTGTTCATGCAGAATTTACAGCGTTCCAAAGTTTTAACTTAACAATGTTGCAATAGGTCGCCATATTGTTTTTGAAAAACCGGACCGGGTGCATTTGGTTAACAATACCAATACCTATCAATAACCCAAATATCAACGATGGAAATTGTTTTTTTCCTTTATTTTTTAATGCTTATTGTTTTTGCATTTTTGTTACTTTTCTGCTGGTTTTCGGTCGGAAAAACAATTTTTTAATTAATCAAAAAACCGTATTCCTACGTAAAATCATCAGCTGAACAACTTTTGTATTTAATATTTTTCGCTGAAACGCTTCGTTTTCGAGTTATTCCAAGAAAACTGAAAAATAACGGGTTATCAAAGTTATTTTGCAATAACAAAGTACCTTCCCGACATCGCTCATTCTAACTTTTTTAATGGGTCACTGTACGGGCAATGACCTTCCCTTTCTGCCATTTTTCATCAAATTCCGTCCAACAACGAAATAACCCATTTTTTGAACCTCTGGCACCCCGACTAGTACATGGGTTTCAAAATTTGAAAAAATCGATTTTTTTTTGTTTCATTTTAAAGTATATCATAACAAGCGTATTTTCTCAAAGTTTCAAATCGATCGGAGCAAAACTCTAAGAGAGCGAGCGATTTCCCCCACTAAGCTCTACCACCTGCTCGAACCGTATATTCACAACGCTGGTTTCTTCTTCATTTCCAGTCCAGTTTTTCTCGAAAACACATTTTTTAACCCTTTAACTGTTTATGTCGAGTATACTCGTCATTAACCCTCTGTAGCCAAATGTCTCTCTCTCATAGGACACTCACTATAGAGCTCTCGCTGTTGTACGACAATTATGTCTATACATTAGTGTAACGATCGAACAGTAGCGTGGTGCCCGCCGCTCAATAGCTGTTACTCTAGAAACATCGAAAAGTAAGCATTAACCCCTTTGGCCTTGGCGTTACAAAATTGTGAGTTCATACAGAAATAAGTTATTTAGAATTGTTTTGAGAAATGTAGTTACCTACTAACCCCAAATTGTTGGTAATCAAAGAGAAGACAGGATAAGGTAAACTCATTCCTCAGAAAAGATACTCGCCTCGCTTGTCTGTGACGCCAGTAACATAATAAATGTACCTAACATCCGGCATGTTTTGAAATTAGCTCAACTAGCGTTCAGTGAATGCAAAGGAGTGCACATCGACACAAGGAAAATACAACAAACAATATTCTTGTATTTATTTTAGTCTAATAGGTAAGTTTTAAATTTTTTTGCTGCAATGAACGATACTTAAATTAAAATAAAATATATTTTTTATTTAAAAACATAGTTATTTTTAATAAAACATCCTTTAAAATAAAGTACCACGCCTAATAGTAGTAGTTGAGTAGGAAAAGAACTATAGATCTGCTGTATCAGGCCCCTTATGCAGATGTAGATTGTTGTGGCTATCCGAAGACACACCTAGGCCATTATAGGCCATTGATATCACACTTTTTTTTTTTGTGACCATGGTTTTCGTGGGAATCGAACCCACAAACTTTAGCGCTCTGCTGGCTCGCAGTCAACACATCGCGTTACCAACTGGGCTATTGAGGCCCTTACTTGGATACGCTTGTCAAGTTTGGTCATCCTCTCAGCCAACAGTTATCAATAGAATTGAATCAGTGCAACGCAGATTCCTCCGCTGCGCGTTACGTGGCCTTCCCTGGGTTGATAACCTTAATATTCCGCCTTATGAGGACCGTTTGAAACTGATTGACCTCCAACCTTTAGCAATGCGCCGTGACCTCGCTGACATAATCTTTATCCATCAGGTCCTAGCCGGTTCCATCGACTGTCCCGAAATCTCGCATAACATTTCCATCAACACCAATCCTCGCAACGTAAGATCCTTTCCACTCTTTCGCCTGAATAGTCACCGCACTAACTACGGACACTTCGAACCTATCACTAGAATGTTACGCAAAATTAACAACTCTGCCACCTTCCATTTTCATTTTGACAAAACCTCCCTTAGAATGCCCTTTACCAGCCCAACCCGCTACCATAATTATGCCCCCTCCTTTGTTTCTTTACCATACTTACCCCTTCTTTCGATGTTACCTTTCAAGCTTTTCAGTTTTAGTTTAAGCTTAGTTTAAGTTTTTGTAGCTTGTACTAAGCGAATAAATAAATAAAATAAAAGAATTTAAACTAATTTATAAATATTTACTATTTTGAACTGCTTTTACATAGACTTTGGATAATCTTTCGATTGTATCGAACTTTAGTATTATTCTATTACAAAATTGCATTTCAGAAAATCTTGATCTTAGAGTAGGATGAAAACACAATCATAATATTGGGTGTGTAATTAAAATTAGTAAACCAGAACACTAGTGATCATAAGCAGACAGATATGGGCCTTCTAAATTACGCTCGGACCTCAGCGTAATACCTCCGATTAAGAGCTCGGCGCAGCTGTGATTACCACCCAATTGCCTCAGTAAATTGCCTCTAACTACGTCGTGATCACCGCAGTGGCCGGTACTGCCCACGCCTCCGAACAGAGTGTTAATATCACCGGTGACTGCTATTAGCATATCCAAACCCCAACCCGCCGCTATCGTCGCGAATTATCACTGTTTACCATCTCGATCAGTCATACAATCTGCACCCAAGTTCGATCGCGACCCTACCATCCACAGGGAGTGGTCTCGCCATTAATGCGCGATTTGTTGCGTGCATCACAATACGACTAACATGGAGGCCGCTCGATCGGATTAAATGTAATTGGAGCCTCTGGAGAACACTTTAGCGTTTGTTTGCAAAGAGAGCCGAAACCTTCGGGCTGTATAAACCACGCACGCACTGACAATTGTTGCAAATCTAAGCCTAAATAAAGCTACGAACTGCAAAATTCATGAGGCTTCTTAATATTCTGCCGATAACGTTGATTATGTACGCACAGGTGTTTAATCAACGAATGCAAATCCGTTTTCAATTTTCACAGTGTTTTGGACCATTACCTCTACTTATGCATGCATTTCGAGCAATAACCGTACTCTGCCTAGGGCAATATATACTAAATTCCGAATTTGCACCAGTTTTCTAGTCATTCCGCAGACCCCGCTGTCTTCCGCACCTGTCGCATACATAAGGCCGGTGGTGGACCGGTCGTGTCTCATTCTGACTACCTATATCAAATCCTCTCGGACCTGTCCGATCACTGTCTCAGCCATACTTAGGTTGAATAATAAAACTTTAGGATAGTTGTCGCACACCTGCCGGATTAGTCTAATGAGAAAGCAGCGAAAGGAAAGGGTTCGAGAGGTTCGGGTTGATTGCGGCTGTGATCTGTTTTTAAACTTTCGTTCTGTCGACATTTAAGTCTCCGAATTTACATAGATCTCGTCACGCTGATAGTCCTGTAAAATTATTAATGAGCTGCGTGATTTCCGCAATTATCGCTTTAAGCCAACATCATGTACCTTTACCTGCGGCAGAGTCATAAATCTCCAGAGACTGTGGAAATTAATCTAAACTTTCGCCATTTTCACCCAAGGCGGGCTAAATATTTTGAGAGTTTGAATTTTGTGGGCGGTTCAAGTTTTTTTACTTTTTATGCATAGTATTTCTTCATCATTCAAATTTCATCAACGAAATTAATTACTATAAAAAGGAATAAGAAATTGCGAATGAAAATGATTTGTGAACTCAACTCTAAAAGTGTTTGTTATCGACTAATTAACGATAATATTGGTTAACGCATAAAAATTCAAAAAAAATGCAACACATTCAAGTTTATTCCTATTTTAATATAGTAAAAGGTAATATAAATTTTATAGGAATCGATTAATAGAAAAAAAAAAAAAACAAATATAAAAGAATAAATAAAATTATATTATTTAATAAATTATCGTTTTAAATAACAAAATGCAAAATTCATTCAGAAGAATGTAAAAAAAGAATTTAAACATACTCTCATGTTCTGATCATCAGTGTAAACAAAATATTCTAAATATATTACTCTTATATCTTCCATTAGGAATATAGCAGCAATCATAAGCTTTTAAGAATCGACCATTCTTAGAGGTAGTCTAGGACTTTTTTCTTTATGTAAAATTGAGGCAACATAAGGAAAGGATTTCAGCAAAACCTACAGCATTGTTGAAATACTGTGCAAAATTTTTTTAGTTTCTCCATATTACCTATATGACACTATTAATTTGTTTCTTAATTCAAACATCTTAAATTCTTGTCAAATTTTTAAATTAAAACATTTAATTTTATTTTACTTGAAGTACTTGATTGTTTGTTTGGCGCTGAATAAAAATTAGTTACTTACATTAGTTTAGGAGCTTAGTTATTAAGACTAAAAAGGTTTTTATTTCTCGCTTTCCACTTTCTATTTTCGTCGGTTTAATTTTTTGTTAAAAGGTATTTATTTTGTAATTTTTTGTGGGTAAAATCTACTAATTACTACTTACGGGTGGAACCACCTTCGAGGTATACCCTATTCAATAAAGAAATAATCATGGAAATCGGATAACCCAGTCCAAAGTTATGCATGGTTGAATCGGTTAACAGGTAAAAATTCAGTGAGTGAACAATTATCATCATCTATTTTTTCCTACCTTTAATGTTTCTTTCAAATTTAATTGGGACCAAGTTCGAGGTATACCGTATCCAATAAAAAACGAATCATCAAAATCAGACTACTCTGTAAAAAGTCATACAAAAAAAAAATAAAATAGACGTGTCGACTTGGGAACCTCCTGCTTTTGTTGGTTAAATATTAGAACAACAGCTTTTAAAAAGGTCAACTTTACATTAGTTTAAAATTATTTAATATCTATTTATTATATTCCATTTTATGCAAGACATAGGATCAGAATGTTTTCATTTCGGCTTGTGTAGCGCATAACATCAAAATATTTTAAAATGCAAAAAAGGCACCAGGAACCAGGTTTGCTGTAGTGTTCACTTATTATAAAAAAAAAAAAGGCACGAAAGTGAACCAGGTTTGCTGTAGTGTTCACTTATTATAAAAACCATAAAAGATATAAAGCATGGCTTAGTTCCGTGAAAATTAGTGATAGAAAGTTTTTGAGATAGCTAATTCTGGAAGGACGGATTTCTCAGCTTAATAAAAAATTAGAACTAGTTTCTAAGAAAAATCAGAAGATAACATTTAAGGTACTATTACCGTCTAGAATGCTAAAAAATGACATATATTCAACAATTTTTTTTTCACTTTCTATATTATATATTGTTATCAAACTTTTTTTCCAGTATAAACAGTTCTTGAAGATTACGAAAAAAAATTTTATTTTTATTTTCTATTAACTGTAAATTTAATACAGGGCGCTCAAATTTTCTTCTCAAAAAAACATTGCTGCATGGCGGACAGTTAATCTCTGGAACGGTAAGTCTGAAACATAAAATTCAAAAAGAGTTACAAAAAGGAAGTGCTCTTACGTGATAGTTTACCAGAAAAATTGAAAAATCATTAAAAATAAAAAAATGGTGGACATTTCAAAATTTTTTTCAAAAATCGCCCTTTTTTTCGACCTTTTTTCAGGCTCAAAAATTTTATATATTTTTTTTGTGGTCAAATTGTGGTAAACTATCACGCAGGATATAACAACGAACAGAATGCTTCAAAGTTTATTAAAATCGGCCCAGTAGATCCGGAGATTAACTGTCCGCCAGTTAAAAAAACCTAAACTCGAGAAAAACGCATTTAAAGTTTATTTAGAACATGGGAACAGCCGAGAGCGCGCTTCAATTGAGTCGTTATATCTCGGCACTGGCTTCGAATTTCGATTTAATATTTTAGACAGTTATTATTGAAGGTATAAAGAATCTAAAAATGTAAAAAAAAAAAAATCATTTTTTGAAAATTCTAGACGGTAATAGTACCTTAAAACAAATATTTGTTGCTTTATCCTTATTATTACTATTACAATATATTTAAAATACTTAGATGCAGAAAATTTGTAACAACCTTTTCTCAATGATTTTGCTGAACTAATTGAACACATACATACTATAAAGCTACGCTTCTCAATTAATGTCAGGAAAATTTCCCATAAATATTTCCACGTTGTAACATTTTCAGGCGAAATTATCCCCCAGAAGCAATGCAGAGTTTATCCAAGGTCTGCAATAGTCTGACCTAAATACCATGGAATGACTCCAATCCTCGGCGGATCTGCGGTTTGGGTTTTTATTTACGTGAACAGGTAAAAACGATCACATCCAGCCTGGCCGGAATTCTTTCACGTCAGTTCCGTGCCGCCTTCTTAACTTCAAATTAACCTGTACCTGGATCTATCTTGTCTGTCATATGCCTCATTGACTCTACCGCATGCAAACAAATGAATCGGATATTGCTCGAATTAAATGGAGCACCTCCAACTCTCGAGGTTTCTTACGGAGCTAGACCCGATCTCTGCAATAATTAAGCTCGTCGTTATCAAAACTGCCTACCAGTTACCAAGCATAGCTAGAGCATAATCGCCAAGCTACAAGTGATCGAATCGCAAACAGGTGTTTTGGTATTGTCTCATATCAGCCACATCAGAAATTCTGCAGCATTCAAACGTGCTGCTTGAAGTGAGTAACGTAAGTAGCTGAACGGAGAACTTAATAGTAGCCCAGCAGACAAATAAATCCACTTACACGTGCGCCGGGGAAATTGAAACATGTACTTTGACCCATCCGCATAAATCCAGATTAGTCGATACCTTGCAAGCGTGAATGCAGTTTTGTTGCATCTTAACACGTACCAGACTTATACCGATTAAATCTCCGCGAAATTGCAGCCCTTCGCATATCCAGCGATATGTGAACGCTCGATGACAAACTTTCTTCATCTTCTTTCGATCAAGGTTCGGATATATTGCTGGGCGACGCGTCGTGACATATCGACGGCACTCAAAAATAAAACGTTCAGAGAAAGGCGCACGGTTTTAAACTTTTTTATGTCTGTATAATTCGTGTTCGGGCCGACAACTGAAGAATACCAAATGCCCAATATCGGCCAGCTCCTGTGATAACATTTTATTTCGGATTTGTGTAAAACTAGCGGCAAAATTTAAATAAATAAATAAAACCGGTGTCACGAAGTTGTTAAGCGCATATAAAACCGAAGCGGACCTCAGCATTCTGAATAAAATATGTCCGCACTGCCCATATGCAAATCCCACATGACATATGCTCAGCTTGAGAATTGCACTTGTTGTAAATCAAAACTTGAAACAATGAAAGGTACTCCAGAGCTCTGCCTCAGGCAATTACAAGCTCACATCCTGAACGGCTTCCTGTATCTGTCGGGTAGTTCACGCCTACTTGGTATGAGATAATATATGCTTGGAAAAAAATATATCAATAAACGTGATTTTTCACATCAGAGTTATGTATCACCTTACAAAAACGGGAGTAAACCATACTATTAATTAATCGATAACTAAAAAAAGCCATTATTCTGTTTGCTATTATTATTTTTCTAATGTTACACAAGCATTCCTATTTTTTACTTAATATTACAACTAGTTTTAGTATCAATTTTAATTGAAAAATCGAACCGAAGAGTATAACTATAAATGCGCCAGATTTTCATCGTACCAGTCGGAGCTATTTAAGTGCATTATTAATGACTCAATCCAGCATTGAGAGAATAAGGAGCAATACACAGCTACTTTGTCCGACATAAGTTTGAGTCCAATATTCCCATAAATCTATGCTGACAGCATCAGTAAAAGTGTTGATATTTCACATATACGAGTTTCATACCTAATAATATATCTACTATAAAACAAAATTAATCTGTTGCTAGTAGAATAATAATGTTTTCTTGGTTAAATTAACTTTCTAACTTAAAAAACATCGTAAAATTAAAATGTTTAGTATTTCTAAATGATTTGTAACTAAATAAAGTTATTGAAAAATGATCTCAAAACAAAGCAAAATAAATGGTTCGTAAACTATAAACACTATGAAATTTTACAGCACTTCGCAAGAATTACTATACACGTAGGAGTAGCTATATGCTACACAAATTATAAGAGCATTAATGAATTTCATGCTATGTAATTAAAGCAACATTTTATTTTAATTATTACTTTATTATTGTTGAAAGTTTCAATAGATTAATAAGGGCGTTTCATATTTGTCGAACACTTAAGAGACCGCGTGCAGCCGTCGTACCGCCGTTTAAAAACTGTGCGGCCGTGTTGCGATCGAGTGCCAAATAAAAGGCGAATGGGCAAAATTATTTAATTTAGCATTACGGCGATTCAAGAGCATAATTGTATAATTTATCAATAAAATAAATGTTTAGGTATTCTTCCATACCAAACAAAATTTGTCTAGACACTAACTTACTTTAAAAATCTCTCTATTGCGTTCTGGGCGCCTTACAGTCTTTAGAATTTGTTTTGTTTCCCAGACACAAAAGAACATAACTAAAGAAATAATTCAAATTAAAACTATCAAAAAATCTTAAAACCTGTCTAAGTTTTACCAGTCCAAAATGAAAGAAATTCTCAAATCTTTCTCTGCTTCCGACCAGTTATTCGAGATTGAATTAAAAAGCGTGATAGAACTAAACTTGGTTTTTCTATTCAAACTTTGGTTTAATATATATATAATACTTTCTCTGAGTATTTTCGATAGTTATTAATTGGACGTAGGGGAGAGTGGGGGAAAAACGAACGTGGGGTAATCCCGAATCCAATGGTTCTAATGTGTTAGAGAGGGATAGCCATATTTTACTTGCCGCCATTTCGGAGACCACGCCACCACCGGTGCCAGTCAACAACACGGGAGACGCGGACGCACGTCCTTGTCAAGATATGCATTTTTCAATATTTTGCATGTTTTTGATGTAATTTTTTTGGTAAATTAAAGTTGGTGTTGCTTTATTTCTATCTACAATAGTAATTTAACTTTTACATAGTGGAATACTCACATATTAATCAGCTGAATGACAATGACGCAATCAGCAAAAGAAATATAACCTACATTTTTTTTTTCCATTTTATTGTTTTCGATCCAGCGGGGTAAAGGCGAACACTCCATGTCGGGCAATCTCGAACGTTCGGCAGTACCCCCCTCCCTTTTGCTGGTTCCCCGTTCAACCTTTTTTATTATTTTTTCAGATGCCTCATAATTACAAAAGAAAGACCAAAACAAAGTACAGTCTTGAAGATCTCAAAAAGGCTATAGACGATGTTAAAACCAAAAAACTCAGCATCGGCAGAGCAGCAGAAACTTATAATGTTCCAAAAACAACCATTTTTTCATTATTGTCGTACATTTTGTATTCGTTGACTAACATATGGTCTATTCCTGAGCACTGATTTTTACCCACGATTTGGGTGCATTAATTAAAGTTTCTGTCAAGCTTGTTTTTCTGTTCACAGCGATTTACAATGATTGGAATGTATTTTTATTTTTTCTTCGATTTTTTGATTATCGGTTTTATTCAAAGTAATGCTCTTTTTAGAGGTATTTCGGACTGATAATTGATTTCCTGTTGGGGTTTGGGTTTTTGAATTGAATTTAAAGTTTAGAGAATTTATTGGAAAAATGTATGGTAAAATTTTGATTGAAGGAAAATAAAGGAATCACAAACCTTCATGCGTCATCTCATCGCTACACAACCACCAGTATTTTGTTGCAATTATTATTTAAACGTTTGCTTCATCTATGAACAAGAGTATTTCTTTAACCTTTTCTATAATTTCATTATGTAACAACTGATATTTATTTTCAATCAAAGTAGTAAATACTTTTCTCATATCTTCAACCATCTTTTGAAAAATTTATTTTCTACCACAATAAGTGGTAAAGATGCATCAACGGAAAAGTTGATTAAATTCTGCTGTCCAAATTTAGAAATTCAAGATGGGGGATCAAATATGGCGACCAAAATTTTACGATTTCAAGAATATAAAAGTCTTTAGTGACCCTAGTCAAAATACGAAAGAAAAAGAAAAAGACGAAAAGGAAAATGAAGACTT
The DNA here is from genome assembly GCA_949715965.1 of Dysmachus trigonus. NCBI lineage: Eukaryota > Metazoa > Arthropoda > Insecta > Diptera > Asilidae > Dysmachus > Dysmachus trigonus. Next base: position 47,986,321 of record OX454319.1, on the reverse strand, counting down.
CTTTTGTATTTTTTGTAGAGATAAATATATAGATCCCCCGTTGAAGACTGGATTATGTGCTACGTGTGTTAAAAATGGGCTGACGAGAATTGTACTGACGGACAGTCAACATCGTTGGGTTATAAATGTGATCACTGTCGTTATTAATGTTCGTACGTAATTACCCCACTTGGTGTTCGTGTTTACCCCACTAATGTCGAGTAAAGCAGAACACTAAGGGTTTTTTTTTTTTTTTCATATTGTCACAATTTATTAAAAATATAAAAATTGATTACGGAATTCGTTAGACAGATAAGTAAACTTTATAATAGAGATGCCACGAATATTCGGCAACTATTCGGTATTCGGCTATTCGGCCACTTTTTTTCGCTATTCGGTATTCGGCCGAATATGGTTAACCATTCGGCCGAATACCGAATAGCAATTTATTTATTATTTTTTTATTATTAGCTGTTTTCCCGCGACTTCTTCCGCGTAAATTATAGCCAATGTCCTTTCTAAGGCTCTAGAGTATCTGTGTACCAAATTTCATTTAAATCAGCAGTTCAGCAGTTTTGGCGTGAAATCGTGATAAACAGATTTACTTTCGTATTTATGATAAAATATAGTAAGGATTACCAAATAAATCATGAAAAAAGAACTAAAAAATTAATATTTAAAATCTACCAGTGGTAAGTTATGATGAATGAAAACAATTTTTTCAGCGTTTGTTGATAGCAGACGATTGCGTTTTTCCTCATAAATTATACCTGCTTCCGAAAACAGCCGCTCACTATACACACTGCTACCGGGAGATGATAAATAAATCTTTGCGTTTGCTGACCACCACTTGTAAGGGTCTGTTGTCCGATCTAAACGAACAGATGCCATGTAAAAATCAAGTTCATTTGCAACAGAATTTTTCTGTTCCACACCTTCATCTGAACGAACATTTTCTGCAGCGACGAGTTGTGACTTGTCGCCCGCGGAAAGTACTAAGTGTGGCCGAATATTCGGCTGCCGAATGGTCGGCGCTTCGGCCAAGAACCTCGCCGAACATTCGGTATTCGGCCAAATTACTATTCGTGGCATCTCTACTTTATAATTAAACAATAAAAAAAACTCTGTGATCAAATTCCACTGTTTTATTTAAGTTTTCCCTTAGGTGTTCGTGTTTCCCCCACTTTCCCCTATATACTTATTATTTAGCTAATATTTAGTTTATATTTATTGTTTTATAAAATCGTGATATATATTTTGAACATACCTATTACCTACCTATGCGAAACATGTTAACTATATTTTCAGTGACGCGACGTTTGCTTGAAGGGGAAGTTATTAAAAAAAGATTGACAAAATAACATATTGAGTTAGGGTTAATACATATAAATAAAAACACAGAAGCACTTCTTCAAAGTGTGTTAAAACATTAAAAGTTTTTCCTGGAAAAGAAATTGATAACTGGAGATAAAAGATATCATTAATTTTCTTATCAAAATATCTCTTGCTATAGAATTACATTTAAAATGCACCTTTTAAGCTGTGAGTAAAACAAATAACAACAAATAATGAAAACAGAAAAATACATGTCTCACAGAGAAATGTTCAAAAGGAATTATTTCTGCAAAATAATTTGCTTTAAATATTTTATCCAGCTCTTCTGAATGCAATCATCCAATCACTTAGAAAGTCCCAGCTGACGAAAAGCCATGTAATTTTCAATTACTGCTTCGATTAACCGAGCACTCGTGGGCGTCACTGCTGCAAAAATTGGCTTTCACTTTTCCAAAAATAGCAAGAACCCGAGCAGCCCGAGCAGACCCATTCAAAAAGTTCAATGTTCCGTAAGCACCTGATCACCCTCTCACATGGCATTCGAATCGAAATGATATCAAATGTGGCGGTGGAATGATCGTTCGTTAGTATCAAAACCAATCACCACTTAAGAAACTTTCCGGTGAATGCCCACTCTGAATGCCTTCTGCTCGAAATTACTGCATAGGTGCATAAACCTGCAGTGACCTTGCATTCCTAGCTCCAGGTTTAGACGTTTAAATTATCGCGCCACCCACCCGCCATTGTCGTGGCAGTCGTCACGTTGTTATGTGACGATTTCGCGCACATTTGGACCTTTCAATGGTCGGTGGAATCATAATCGGTGCTGCACTGCGAGCATGTCCTGGGTCAATTGAGCCGCGCATTAATCGCTGCCGATATGATGAATGGACAACTGATCGCGCCGCTGTGATATCTGGAGTACATCGCGGCCACCGAGAAATCAATTAAAGGCCGCGGCGGCATGCGTCGACACAATAGCACACCGCGTAAAGTGCTTGTAATGAATTCATCTCGTTAATTTGCTCCCAGTTCAATGGAAGATTTATGGCGGTCCGAAAGCGAAAGATGGGAACCAGTCGATAATGCGCCTTCGGGATGTTGGATCGCTTTCATAACAGCGCTGGAATTGAGTTTATTGCCAATTACAAATTAGCTGTGCCTAGGATTGTTCGCGTTAATTAAGCCAAGAGTGACAAGTGCGTCCAATCGTATCTCTTTCGTATGTCAGCTATTTACATAGCATGCAGTCGTTCTTATGTAAGACAGTAGCATTTTACCTGGCTTGAATTTATTCTTGCCCACCTCTGCTGTCTAGACGATTTTGAGGCATGCAATTAATTATATAGGACTTCATCTTTTTAGATATTGATAACTATATCCTAAACATATTCTAAAATTAAGCTATGCAGGGACTTAAATATACGTTTTGTGCCTCAAAAAGCGATGCTGATTATTTTACTTTCATTCATTCATTCATTCATATAATGATTAAAGTATATTTCTAGAATGAAATAAGCTTTGCGTAAAGAGCCTAAACACTTTTCGGAATTTTGTTTATTGAAAGCGAAACTCCGATGGATGCCCCTCGGTTTTGAAATTCATCGAAACATACAGTGGCAATCCATTTGAAACCGCCAGTCGCTTTTGTAACTTTTTTAAAACCGCATTCTGTGATAGACTCTGTGATATTTGCACTGAAAATTTTACCCATTTGAAAAAGCTTGCGCTGACCACGCTGTAAGGTCCTTGTTTTCGATGAAGAATCCATCTGGGACTATATTTCTACGATAGCTGATGGCTTTTCGAATAGTTCAGATGGTATCTCTATTAATTTTTTTAGACGATGTTGCTCGTCTCATCACTTTTTAATTTTTGCAATTACATCTCTGCATAAGAAAGGCAATCGATGTGATATTACAAACCATCGGCCTATTGCTAACGTGTGTCACATTGCTAAAGTCCGTGAAACTCTTGGTTTGCAAAACTTTAATAACATTTCTTTGATTTTCAAAAACTCAAAAATCCTATGTTATGCTGACGACTGACGTCCAAAAATTTGTTTCTAATGAACGGGACTACGAAATCTTAAGTTCTGACTTAGACATGTTTTATAAATGGTGTCATATCAACTTCCTCACTCTTGACATAAGTTAGTTACTTTTATGGCATTTTCATGGAAAAATATCCCTTTAAACATTCCCTTTAGAGGGAATGTCATTAAACCGCCGTGTCAAAACGACAAATTTGGGTGTCTTATTCAATTCTGGATTGTCCTTCGATCATCATGTTGACGCTATTGTTGCTACAGGTAACGCAACTTACGATTTTGTCAAAAGATGTTCCAAAGGGTTTATAAATTCACACATGACAAAACTTCTTTATTGGATTCCAAAATTCATTCACTTTTATCGTTTTTTACCAACGTGTACACTGCAAATTCTAGTGTTTTAATTTAAGACGACTAAACGTTTTAATGTTTAAATTGATGTGCCCAATTTTAAAACGTTTTTGAGCGTTTTAAATATTAAAATGTTTGAAGTGTTTTAACGTCTTAGGTGTTTTGAATATATTCTATATATACGAAATCCGCCTTTGCTACAATTTGGCGAATTTATTAATAAATATATCGTCTACCGAAGTAGACGAGCGCAAAAGGATAAACGAGGCTTTGACTTCTCTGCCATAGACACTCGCAAAGGAGGGGTCGAAAGCACATCCCTATATCTGCCCGATTAAAATACCAAGTGTTAATTATAAACGAAGAACAACTTTTTTATAATTAAACATTTCAACGTCTAAAATAAGTAAAAAAACGCTTATGCTGCTTCTATTTAAAATAGTTCATCAAATAAAACACTGGAGTGCTTTAAAAATGCTAACATGATTTGTATCAAAACACTTAGATTAACAGTGTATATATGTCTAACCACTTTAGAACTATTGTTTGAAATGACTTACCTTTTACCCATTGCTCCATTCTAAAAATCCTTTGGCACATGGCAGCGTTGTACCTAAAAAGTTGTAAAGTATGCTAACTTATCTGTATTGTGAATTGCACACAATTATGCAGGTTCTGCATTCTCTCTCCAAAAGTAATTCCCATTGAATAATTTTCAAGTATGCAAAGAAGAACGAGAATGAGAAATAAATCAGAATGGTCCTGATCTTTGATGTCCAACTCCGAAGCACCTTTATTTTTATTTTGTAATTGACTTTAAATCTTAAATCCTTTTTTCGTTAAATCGTTTACATTATTTTAACTTACGTAAATACCAAAGAGTCAGGGTGAATTCTGCTATAAAGCATCTAAAACATGGATTTTTTCGAATTGGTAGACTTTACCTTGGCATACTAAGTTACGCGTACCTTAATTCTAAATACAACCTAACAAATTTTGCAAATAAAATTTTATATGTAAGTGAAACTGAGTCCGTAATTCCACTGCAAACTCCATTTGCCTATTCAGCAAGTAAAGCAGTAAACATAGACAAATTAACCAATTTATTGGCTTGTTAAATGTGCTAAAATAAAAACCAGCTCTTCATTAACAGTACGAAGGATCATTATATATTGAACTTGATTGGGGCAATAACGTCAACTATTATGTAAAACCATCGCCAGCATGATCTCGGCCAATTCGCCGATCGCTTCTCTCTTTAAAGTCCCAATTTGGGGCACTGCCATAAATAACCTGAGGAGAATTGTAAGGAGCTAATAGAGAGCGAAGTGGTAATTTTCCTCGGTAAATTACCCTGTACAAAGTCATCGCATGATCAGCGCGCCGGGACACTATCAGGAGGAGACTTATTATTAGAAAACAAACCTTTCGCGGACAGTGGACCAACTGACTTCCTCTGCGCGAAACGGGTTCAAGCACAACTTTTAGCGATTGCATAACGATTGCGGTAACTAAGTTTTGCATTTTTTGTGATATTATCCCGACACGATCACTCTTGGTGCTCACCAGGTTGCATGGTGGTCTTGGCCGGCTTCAGGTAAGTCCCAATGAAAAGTTGATGACTTCAATTTAGCTATCGGTTTCAGTGGGTTCAATGTGGCACTGATCGCGGGTCTATTCATCATTGGCAGGGGTCAAATGGTTGTAATGATTTGGAAGATGATCGTCGATTTTGAAAGTCACTCCATTCATGATTTAACCCCCAGACAAGGAATCGCATAATTGTGGTAAATTGTGGAAGTGTCAACATATTTTGACTTTGTTGTGATACCCATCTTTTTGTTGGGTTGACGTAAAAGTCTCGTTGGTAATTTAGAAAGGAACTCATTGGTACCTAATTGTTACACAATATTGCCTGCGAGTAATGTAGAATTTAAAACAGAAAGGAATTACGATGCAGGTATCTATCTATCTACTGGGGCATTTTTCGTTCGCATTATTCGTGCCTGTTGAACACGATTTTGCAATAACACGAATTTACTTCAAGGGATATTTTCTCTATTAGTTAAATTGCATTGACGATAAAGTGGTTTCATATATCTACAATCTGTCCGAAACAAGCGCGATATTTGCTTGCATATTTAAAGTCGACGCTTCTACTTAATCGTAAATATTTTGGTATTTTATTCGTACACAGGTATTCATTTAAAAGTTCATCTTAATCAGGTAAATACTATAAAAAGACTTCAGTGCGTGAAAGTTCACCAAAAACAACCATTAATTTTATTTATCTTGGAAATAATATATTTTTGTTGTGAAAAAGGCACATCAAATTTGCTGATCTAAAAACAAGGTACTCTTGACTTATTAAACATATGCATTTTGAAAAATTTAATATATTAACTCATGCACCTGGACAACACAATAAATAGCGACAGAAATAATAGAATGCCTATTATTTTCTAATATATCACGCCATCTGCACCTTCTGATGAATTTCACTTAATCGCACAGCAAAAAGGATTTAGCCTGGAAAATACAACATTTAGATACCAATACAAATTTAAGCGCTATTCATGGATGAAGAAAACTTACCAATCATAACGTCCATAAATTCTAGCAAGAATAAAATAAAATTTAAAATCAAACTTTTTAATTAGGGTAAATTCAAACAAACCATCAAAGTCAACAGTTCCTGAGCCATCAGCATCAATTTCATCAATCATCATATCCAGATCCTGCGGTGATAGCTTATCGTCCAGCTCATGGAGAATGTCACGCAGTGTTTCGACAGGTAAATACCCTTTACCTTCCTTGTCATACATTCGGAAGGCCTCTTTTAGCTCCCTCGCTACCGCGTCTAAATCTTCGTCCGGTTCTATGAACCTAGAAGCTAACGCAACGAATTCGTCGAAGTCGAGTTCGCCAGATCGATCTGAGTCGACCTCCAATATCACCTGCTTTAGCTGCTTATCGTCCAGTTTTTGACCCAACATTTCCAAAATTGTGCTGACCATATCGCATTTAATTGTGCCTTTACCTTCTTGATCGAAAGCGTTGAAAGCATTTTTGAGCACTAGTTATGAAAAGTTATGAAATTAATGTTGGTTATCAGAATGATTATATTTTATTATATTATACTTTTAATTTGCTCTTTGTCGAGTTCCTCCTGCAATTAATAAGAAATTTAAAATATTTGAGAAGTTTGTCAAATTTACTTCAAAATTTTTTTACAAACATCCTATTAAAGAATTAGTTTACAAAGCAGTGAGAACGATTTATTTAGCAATTTTTTGTATTTGCCTGAATATTAATTTTTCTAAAATATTATTAATATTAACAGCTTTTGAAGCATACAGAACGTATAAAACCCTCTAATTACATTAATTCCCTAATATAATTAACCCATTAATGCGCAAAACGAGGATTTTGTGCACGCAAGTTCAATTGTACGATTCGAATAGCAAATTGGCGCGAATTTCATCCAAATTCGTATATAAGGGGTTTTTGAGGGTGCTCTATCAGAATATGGTATTTGTTTTGCATAAAAACTTCAAGAACCCTATTATTTTTTTGGTTTTTTCAAAAAAGTGCCGATTTTTTTTGGTCATTTTTCTTCTCATATTCGATTATCTTATCGTTACTGCTATTGAATGATCATATAACCACCAGAAATTGCGGTCCGGATGTCTACACTTTCTCAAACCATGGTTTTGAATTTTTTTTTTTTGCTTTGGTTTTTGCAAAATGGCCATTTTGTACAGCAGTGTAATAAAAAACTTCACGATTTTTTTACACGAAAAGGATCAACTTTACAAAAAAATTGTATATCACAAAAAGTACTTATAATTAGCCAAGGAAAACATACAAATTTTTTCAGAATTTTTTGGACTATTTTTGGTTTTTTGGATCTGGCCAATTTTTCAAAAATCCAAAAATGTCTCGAAAAGGATAAATTATACGAATAAATTTTATATGACAAAAAGTGCTTATAATTAGCCAAAGAACACGTGTGATTTTTTTCAGAATTTTTCGAGACATTTTTGGATTTTTGAAAAATTGGCCAGATCCAAAAAACCAAAAATAGTCCAAAAAATTTTGAAAAAATTTGTATGTTTTCCTTGGCTAATTATAAGTACTTTTTGTGATATACAATTTTTTTGTAAAGTTGATTCTTTTCATGTAAAAAAATCGTGAAATTTTTTATTACACTGCTGTACAAAATGGCCATTTTGCAAAAACCAAAGCAAAAAAAAAAATTCAAACCCATAGTTTGAGAAAGTGTAGACATCCAGACCGCGATTTCTGGTGGTTATATGATCATTCAATAGCAGTAACGACAAGATAATCGAATATGAGACGAAAAATGGCCAAAAAAAATCGGCACTTTTTTGAAAAAACCAAAAAAATAATAGGGTTCTTGAAGTTTTTATGCAAAACAAATGCCAGATTCTGAAAGAGCACCCTCAAAAACCCCTTATATACGAATTTGGATGAAATTCGCGCCAATTTGCTATTCGAATCGTACAATTGAACTTGCGTGCACAAAATCCTCGTTTTGCGCATTAATGGGTTAATATGGGGACGAGAAAATCAGGTGACAATAATTTTAAAATCATTGTCTTCAACAAATTTTAGATATGGAGAAACTCTAGCGGTGCAATAAATCACTGTCGTCCTTGAAAGCTTTACATGGGCTAAAATTTAATTTAAATGGATTTAGCAAGCTTTATTTTTTGAAGTTTTTTTTTTTATGCTCTCATTTTCTTCAAAAAAGATAATGATTTACTTTCTGATATGAATTGAATATGTTTGCTTATAAATAATATCTATTATACAATTTTTTTGTAATGTTTGTAACGTTTGGTAACTTTACTAACAAATCTTAAAAGTGTCAGTACCTTGATTTTAGATTCTTGTAAATTGGCGGAAATTTAAATACATCAATACCAAAGAACAGCCTTCCGAAATAATATATTTCCAATATATGTATATTAGGGTGCTTTTTTTCGCGACTATTTTTTTTTTTCAGTCCCACCTCGAAATTTTGTGGCAAATACCTAAACAAAATTTCCCTGAAAATTGGAGCCCTTAATATTAATATTAAGTACTAGACCAAGGCGTATAAAGATTTCCCATATAAAATACACATAAACTTTGATTATTTTTCTTCAAAACTCTACAGCTCAGAGGCATTTTATGGTATAATCTTGGTCAATGGTAGGATTTCTTCAGAATTGAATGCTCCACAAAAGTGTCCATTGCGGTGTAACTCTAACTCCCACCAGCGAGGTAATACGGGTCATTGACCCCAATTTTTCCACGAAATTCTCGCTTTTTACCCCTATCTCGTAAACAACAAGAGGTACAGAAAAAGTGAATATTACAAACTTGTAGCAAATTAAATTGTATTAAGTATCTTTAATGACATTGAAAGCAGTTATTAAAACTAGGAAAAGTTTTAGTTCCCCAATTTTCAAGACTTTTAATCTCTTTTAAGTGCAAAACTAGTTTTTAAAACCGCAACCTCTATTTTGCCAATATCGGTTAGCTGCTTAGGACATATAAACTAAATTAGTAGATTCAGGGCCGTAGCCAGCGGGGGGGTTAGAACCCCCTCCGAAATTTTGAAACCTAACAAAAATTTACATGTATTTTTAAGAACAGAACAAGGGTTGAATACTCAGATGAGTAAAACTGCCGCTCTTCTTTTTTCTTTGACAATGATAAAATATGTTAAAGACATGTTTTGTATTTTAGGCAAATCATATTTTATTCCAATTTTTTAATTTAATAAAATTAATTAATTTTATTTTAATGAAAATATGTGCAACTGTTCGACATATTCGGTTGTATTCAGTTGAGTTGAGTTTTATTTACATTTTTAATTTTGTAATATTTAGTTCTATAAAAGTATATTCTTATAATATAGAAAATGTAAAACAATATAAAAATTAGTATAAATTAGTATATCGATGTAACTTTTTAAAAATAATCAGTGATGTTTTTCTCATACCACAAGGGTAGGTAGCATTTACCTTTTCAAGGATCTTTTAAAAAAAGCGCTCTGTCCATAAAAATATTGATGTGTGAAAAAACTGCGCTCCGAATGAAAAAATAGAATACTTCAGATACCTCATCGCAAAATTCATTAACAAAGGTAACAAAATAATAGGTCCTCTCCACTAGGCAATAAATATTGGCGCCTTTACTCAATTTGAGTAGTGGAATATTATAAATAGTAAATTTTAGATGCGATAACGAACACCTTTAGCACTTTTTAATTTACTCAGATTGTAACTGATAACTGAAGAAGTTCAAACATATTTTTTAAAATATTTCTTACTCTTTCTTTCGCTGCGAAAAGTGGAAAACTAGATTTTCTTTTGTGAAATCCTTTTTTTTACGTTTGTAAGATATCTTTTTCGAAAAATTAAGTGTTTTAAAAAATTGGAGCTTTTATTTTGTATGTATTTTTTAAGGGGTTACAACTCTTTGAAATTTTCAAAAAATAGTTTTTTTTTTTTGGCTAAATAAATTGTTTATACTTTTAACGATATTTTAAGCGTTGAAACATTCTAAAATTCAAATTATTACTGAAGTTATAGCACTTATAAATGAGTGCGTCAGGGAGCCTACCCAAAACTTAAGTAGAGTTCGGACCGTTACGTATCTATCTTTAACAATAATATATTTCCTTTGGAAAGATTAAACTAACAGTAACTCAGGTAACGGAGGACATCGCAAAAGCAGCAGAAAACCTTATGTATGGTCCACGAATCGCAGATTAAAAGTAATTTAAAAAAAATTTCCTTTTAAGGTGTTAGCTTCGAGCTTTTTTTCTTTCATGTTTTTCTCGAAATTACTTTCTTCAAACTGGTGTACACGATATCTCAAAATCTACTGGACAGATTGACTGAAATTTGCACCACTTATTATAATATTACCTAAAGCGTGACGAAGGATTTTTTCGATTGGGTTCCGTATTCAAAAGTTATATATTTTTTAAACTCAAAATTTTGATGGAAATTCGAGTTTTTTTTTCGAACAGCTGTCATTTCTCCAAAAAAAATTTTTTTTAAATTTTTTCCTTTCGTCACACCTCAGCTATTACACTTCTGAAGAAGCAATTTGTTTTTTTTTTCGGACAATGCTGGACGGAGAAATCATGTACACCATCAGCAACGATTTGAAAAAGAAGGTCCAACTGAGCGACTCATAGCTCCACCATTTTTAATGTTTTTTTTTTCAGTATTGGAAATTGTTTATAGATTTATTATGTGTATACCTAAAATAAAGAATAATTCATATTTTTAATGGTCGAGCCAAAAAAGAGTTTATTTTGATTCCTATTTTTCGAGCGTCAGGATGGTGTAACACCTTAATAAAAGTAACACAGATATAGATATTTTAAAAAATATTTAGTTAAATATATATTGAAGATGTAAAAATTAAACTTTATTTTAAATTAACATTTTAACGCTTAAAATTGACTTCAAACATGTAAATTATCAACCCCCCCCCCCTCCCCCCGCCCTCTTCCACTTTTTATTTTGAAAACCCCCCCCCCCGAAAAAAAATTCTGGCTACGGCCCTGCGTAGATTATATTCGTATAAGTGCTACCTTCGTGTCATAGAAGAGAAAGTTAGGTTCAGCCAGACCAAGGTAACATTTTTAACACTACGTGCATTATTTTTTGGAAAACATTTGTGGGTTAAATTTCTTATGCTGCTTTTAATAAAGCAGATAAGTGAATTCGTTTCATTCATTCATATTTTGCACTTTTTCAAAATAATAATCTGGGGACCACTATATTTTAAATCGGTTTCGACGTTGTTGTCTTTAAATTACTGCTGGGTGCTGCAATACCTAAATTTAATTTCTTAACATATACATATATATTTCGATTTTAATTTGATGTTAACTATCAAGAAGATTTGAAATTTAAATGCTTCGAATTCGCCTTTAGTTGTACTGTTCTATAAATATCTTTATGATCTTAATTTCCTTAATTACGTAGTACTTCTAACGCTATTTCGGTATAAAATTCCAAAATGATTTGCGAAGCCTGAATACAGTAGTTTAGGAAAGCTTGTTCTTAAACGTGAATAACGATTTGTGATTTTTTTCCATTTTTCCTTCGTTTAGTTTCTATTATTCACAAGAATTTATTGAAACCCTTTATAGCAAATTTAAAATGATAAGCGATCCAAATCTGGGAGTTCTTTCCATTTCCTGTTTAAGTTTTATATACTTCTTTCATAAATCTAGATTATAACAAATTGATATAGTAATTAGAGTCTACATCAAAAACCAGCTGAAAATACTCTACACTTGCCGCAAAAAATGAAAGGACATGAGATAGATAAAAGTTTTCAGAATGAAATAATTTTTACGATTTTCCTGATTCTAGTTTTCATTTGTTTGGAATTCATTTCGAATATTGAAGTATTATATAAGTATTTTACGTAGCAACTATCAGTTTCGCATTATTAATATTACTTAAGGATTCTTGCAATTAACTCTCCCAACGCACTGCTGTTTACTATTATTACAAACATTTAAAAATTGAAATATCGTAATTCTTCACAAAGTTGGAAAATACTCTTTAGCGCACTTAATCTTCGTAAATAGACCACCTTTCGTCTCTTACAATATTTATAAATCCGAGGAATTCAGATTTTACAGATTAAAGTTCGCCATTTCACAAGAAATCGTTTATCTTGAATTCAAATTTCTGCAACCTAACTTAAATTTAGGTATTTCGTGTTCCCCTGTCTACGAAATTGGTCTCCAAAGGCCAATTTTTCCTATTTTATATACTTTAGAACAATCACTGAGTATCATTAAATGTCGGTACCACTTAAGTATTTATGTTGACATCAGTTCAATTAGTTTTGTTAGTAATTTAACTATATATTACGATACAGAATAAAACAGTCACTCGAAAACTCACCACCATGGTGACGATTACTTTGATACACTTCCGCAACAAAAATTTAAAAGAACTGCGCGATTATCGCGATAATGCTGTTAGCCCGCAAATTTAAGAAGAAGAACTGATCGCCGTTCGATCGATGGCCGACTTCAAAATTACCGAAACGTGCGACTAAAGATCAATTGTGATCGAAGACGATCGAACTTATAGAATTAATCGAGTTGACCGCTTACCGACCGCTTGTCAATTGACTATACTCATCCGTGTTTGCGTTTATTTTTGGACCTCAGTGTTTTTTATATGATGCAAAATAAGACTTATCAAGCAGTTATAGAACCACCACCACAGACACGGTCGATCACCGCCAATTACATGCGTTTTGGGTCCTTCTTTAAATATATCCCCCGAGGCGGCGGAATGCGCTGGGACTCCCTTGTAACAACCCGCAGCTGTACACCTTCCTCGAGTTGATTGGGTGATCTATTTTCGTGTGTTACCATTAATCCGTTAATTAGCCAGAATAATGTTTTGAAATATGTAGCGCTCACGTCGATGTCATGTTGCCTAAGTGAAATTTTATGTAACCGACGACATCTTGCAGGAATCTGCATGCAGCGGTATGTGGTCCGTCGATGGAATGGCGGAACCGATTGCCTGGCCCAGCCGACTGGAGCTAAGTATCGCAAACATTTGATCAGACGCGGATCTTTCTCCGGCTCGTCAGGTGCTAGGCGTCTTCCCGGCTTTTATGCATTTCGCGGGCTCATTTGGTTATGACGAGATTTCTATCACGATCCCATAGATTTATTGCTTAGATGTGCATGGCTCTAATTCGCTTTTAATTACGTTGAGTTCAATTAAATGTAATAAAGGCATTCAATATGCCGTCTCTATAAGTTATTACGAATACAAGATTACTAGAACATGAGGATGATTATGACTCAGGAGCTATTTAAGCATGGTATTCATGTTAAATATTTGCATATAAATCCTACATATATGAGTTTTATACCTAACAAGCGAAAAAACGACATATGGGATATTTGCTCTTGCAGAGATAAAATTAGTTAACAGCAATGAAAGATAACATAACCAGTGCTCTCGAGTCAAGCTACAATACTTTTTTTTTCTGTTGCTAAGAGCATCAGTTGGCTTAATTTCATTTTTACTTTTGGGTGAGTTATTGTTATTTAAAGTTAACATCAAACAGCCGGAGTTAAGCCAAAATTAACAATAAATACACATAACATGCAATTCTTAATCATTAGATATTGTATGAGTGCATCTGAATATCACAAGAAGAACTACCTGTACCTACCCTACTGACTTAAATTTATACGTGTTAATAAAAAAAGGTTTAAAAGTAGTTCGACTTGAATAAGGTCACTCCATTTATAAGCTTGCGTTTTTCCATTCTACTAGTACCATTCTTATGGTACATGGGTTATTTTACTTTTATACTTTCGTTTGATCTTCAAGTCATCTTAAAAATGTTAAGTCAAAAACCTAAGTATAAGAGAGATATATTATTATACTTTAAGCGAAATAAAAAATTTTAGAAAACATTAAATATCAGTTTTTGTAAGATTTGTATATCTAAGTTATTGTTTTACTATCTCTCAAACTCAGGGCAATATTTCAGTTAGAAAATTGTTACAATAAAAGTATTTTAATCGATAATACTTCATCAAATTGAAGTTAAAAAAGTTTTTCTTATAAATATGCAAAAAAAAAAGAAGATGAAGACCCCAACAAACTAAAACATAAATTAAACCAATAAATTATTATTAACTAGTTGAGTTACCCGGTTTCACGCAGCGTAGTATAAAGTAAAGAGTGTTTTTTGTAGTAGATAGAACTTCCTATAGGAAACGTCAGAATGACAGCTCTATGTGGTATTTACGTTCAGTATAGTCTGGTAAGTAATCATGAACAGATTCACGCTTAAGGAAGGGTTAAGAATTATTCAAATTTACTTTGAAAGTTGGTCGTCGGTTCGCCAGACTTACAGACGACTTATTGATGTTTACGGTGTACATAATCGTGTCTTAATTTTGGCTTAATGGGTTTGTTAATAAACAAAAGAGACTCTAGAGACCTAGAGGTCATTCAAAAAAATGTACCGTTTGATGTGGTTTACACACTGGTGGCATCATTAGTTCTTGTTTCTTTGAAAATTATACAGGTGCTTGCGTTACGGTCAATAGAAATCTTTCCCGAATCATGATCCAAGAAAAAATGGAGGGAATTGATCCTGGCGATATGTGGTTTCAACAGGATGGCGCTACGTGCCATATAGCGATTCATAATCATCGATTTATAGAAATCACTATTTAGCGACATAGTTCCGAGAAAGGGACCTCCAAGGTTGTGTGATTTGCCACCTGTCGATTATTTGCTATGGAGTTTCGTAAAATCACTGGCTTATGCTGATAACAACAATTGACAACTTGGAAGCCCATATTGTTCGTGTCATTCGTGACAAAAGGCCGACATTGTTCGAAAAAGTAACCTAAAATTGGACTGACAAAATGCGTTTCGTCAGGAAAAATTGCGATGGGTATACGCCCGAAATAATTTTAAATATTAATGTCATGAATAGGTCTATTGAATAAAGAAAAAATTCATCAAAAGTTAACTCTTTGTGTTATTGACTTATACTAATCAATAAGTTACTTCTCAGATCCTAGAAATTATTTACACCAGTTAGAAGATAAGTCGTAGATTGGAATGTTAATAAAATCTGTACGTATTACAGAGAACCATAGAGTGAAAATGCTTTCTTACAAAACATTCCAAGGTAAAATTGAATACTATTCGTAAAATTATGCGGTTCAAAATTCTATTCTTTTTTTGACGGGTGTCTCCTAACGTGATTTATCATCTTTTTATAGAGTTCCGAAAATGTACAACTAATTTTTTTATTGTTAAGTATTCAGTTTAAATAAATTTTCTTTCTTTAATAAACATAATATTTTATTATGATCGTGTTAATCACTGATATACTCTCCTTCTTCATTTACAACTCTTGCCCAACGCCCTGGTATACTTTGAATCCCATCCATCCAAAAATCCTTTGGTTTTGAATCAAAAAACGCTTCTAGGGTATTTTGAAGGTCTGTTTGGTCATCAAACTGTTTATCGCGTAAATAATTATTTAAAGCCCGAAACAAATCGTAATCAGACGGAGCTAAGTCTGGTAAGTATGGTGGATGAGGAAAAACTTCCCAACTTAGCTCTGAAATAATTTATTTAACTAATTTAGCTATGTGGGGCCGAGCGTTATCGTGAAGAAGACGAACATATAAATGCTTTCGCCGTTTTTGTTTAATAATTGCAGACAGATTTTGTAGTTGTGATGAGTAGGTCTCTGCGTTTATTGTTGTGTTAGGTGGAAGAAGTTCGTAACACAGCATGCCCTCAGAATCCCACCAATAACAGAGTAAAACTTTTTTCTCAGCATGGGTTGGTTTTGGTTTCTCGTCTTGAGGTAGCCACTGGCGCTTCCGTGTATGGTTAACATACAATACCCAGCTCTCATCTCCAGTAACTATTTCGCTGAGAAAGTCCTTTCTATGTGGATGAAGCAACAATAAAAGGCAAATAGACATGTTGGTCTCGCTGAGTTCATGGGGTATCCAAGATAATAAAACTTTTCTGTATCCATACTTCTTAAAGTGTTCAAGGATGGTGAAATGACTACAGCCAAGTTCATCTGCTAACTGTCGTGACGATGCATTGGGTTTCATTCGTAGTAGAGATCGCAGTTCTTCATCGTTAACGACTGTTGGCCGGCCGGACCTAGGTTTGTCTTTGAAGGTTATGACACCAGAAAGGAAACGTCTAAACCAACGTCCTACTGTCGAATGATAAACCACATTACTGTTAAGCACACTGCACATATTAGTAGCAGCAGATCTTACAGAACGTCTCTGTAGGAATTCGTAGTAGGCAATCGCTCGAAGCGCACTCTGATCCATCTTTTTTAACACTGCCTGACCGAAACAAATTGACGCTTTATATAACCTTTGACATGGAAGCTTCTCAAATTTTCTAATAGTTCTTGAGGTCGAATGATCTCGAACAGCTTTCCAATAAATAATATTTAGTTGAGCACAAAAGTGTCGCAAAACTTTCCTACCAATCCAATAATTTATATATTATAGACTAACTATAGACTATTATAGTGTTCAAGGGGGAATTTAGGGTTTTAGAGTTATAAGACAAAACGACTGCTTTCGTTGCCAGTCCAAGTAAAAGTAATTTATTGCGCCCACATCTTACAATTAACAAAATTCAGCAATAATTAGCATTATCGAGGTGGCACGTGATCGTCGGTGATTGAACTTATTAACTAGAACAAAAAAGTGATGAGCGATCGATCACGTGCAATCTCAATAATGCTTTACATATGCATGTTTTATTGCTGGCTGCTGCGTTAGCCAGTGCGCTGATCGCCCGGTAGTTCAGCGGATATGCTGACCGCCGCACCACCCTGACTACATTGTAGACAATAGTTTAACATTATTTTCCTTTTCTTGATAAGAATTTGTTGTCTAGCTAAACACTTCACATTATTATTCTATAAAACTTTACAAATCCAATAATTTCTCATGACAATCGTGCAAATTTGAACTCCGCGATTCTAGGAAACCATTTATGCTAACTTTCATCGAAATACTTTGAATTAGAAATATTCGTCGCCAGATTCGATCCACCACCTTGAACTTTCGAATTCTAATAGTAGATTTTAAAGCACCGAACATTGAACGGATATGAACTGATTTTCGATATATTCGACAAAATAGTCCTAGGAACCCTTTGTATTAATTTCCAGGGAAATCCCTAAAAATTAGGGCATTTTTGTCGCCACACTGAATGCGAAATTCCAATAGCAGATCCGAAATAAGGGATAATAAATCCGTTGAATACCAATTTTAAGTCGCAATATTAGATCCGTTATCTTGAAGCTCAAAATATTTATGTAAATATAGTCGATTGAAATCACAGGCTGCAGAATCTCTTTTGTATACCCTTGATATTTAAGAATTTTAGTCCGCCATCTTCAATTACCTAATTATTAAAATCCATCAAATGGCTAGAAATTGTGGTTGATATATTGGACCGGTCATTTAAAAATTCCATGAGTATATTCGAAATCAGCATCCTCAAAAACTTCTAGTTACTAATTTTCATGAGAATTATTTGAAATTTCAAGTTTGCGGTCGCCATCTTGGGTCCGCCATTTTGAAACCTTATATTTTATCCAAATGAAGAGTTGTCTATATCTTAAGTCAGAATATGTACTACAGTAGAGAGCCAAAAAAATTATAACAGCTAAGACAAATTTGTACTTTCATATTTTATTTGGTAATGCTTTATTAAATTATTATCTATGGTATAAAATGGAATGAAATTAACGTTTGAAAATTCATAAATTTTTAAAATTGAGAAGAGATAAAAAATACAAATTTTTTTAATATTTAGTCCACCCGCCTTTATTTTTAATAACACTTTCCAATCTTCGCGGCATACTTTCGATGTAACTACTTCTGCTTTCGGCGATAAGTGAACTACCATGCCACACTTCTTTGATATTTTGAATTAGTATTTATTTATTGGTATTTGATTTTCTATACACTTTAATTTTAAGGACATTCCAAACATTCTCAGTCGGATACATTTGAAGGCCAGAGAAGAATTTTGATATTTTGGTACGAAAGGAAAATTTTAACCGATTTTGCATTGTGACATGGCGCATCATGTTGAATAAAAGTTACATCTACCGCGTTTTGTTCTTAAGAATTCTTATAAGGTAAAAGGACGTTTCTTAGCACCTCCAGATACTGATTGAAGGAGTATTTCCTTACTATTATTATTCTTTGTAGTGATATATTTAAACAAATAAGTAAATAAGTATTTTGATATTTTTAACAAAACAATTTATTCTTTTATTTTTTATTATTTTAAAGTGGAACAATCCAAATCTCAACACGACTAAAATGTGACTGACTCTTCATTCTCTTTTATTTTTTATTTACAAAAATCTAAGGCAACTCGATTTAATTCAAAATACGCAACGCCTGCTTGCATGCGCCTCCACACTGACGCTGGTTCATCATACCATCTATAAAATAGAGGGGTTCAGCACCTTGACCGCTTATAACACGCCATACCATTAAAGTGAGAGGGTGCTTATTGGTTTCTGGTATACAGCAAGGCATAAACTCTTCTGCTGGACGTCGTCGAACAAATCTACACTGAGAGAAAATTCTAATAATTTTTACGATTTTTTCAAAGAAAAATTACGGTGCTCTCCCGTAAACAGGACTTAAGTGACAGGTATAGGTAAAAGTACTATGTGCACAAGATAAAATTACGCTGTGACACCGTAAATTTCCGTCTACGAAAAAAAAAGCACCGTTGGGTAAATTTTGATGTAGATATTTTAATGCATTAGAAAGTAGGATAAGATATTAACTACAAATATTTATATTGTAAAGAAATTCCAATCGAAAATATAATAAAGCATATAAACCCTCTCTGTGAAAGACTTTTGCGGTGAAGAAAAATGCATATGATCTAACTCTTTCGAAGACTTTCGGATAACTGACCTGTCCGACTGCACTCCGATTTGAAGATTCCATGAAACACATGTTTAGCAGTAATAATAAAAATGTCATACTTACAGACTTTCCGTAAGCGACCACGCAGCGAGCAAATTTACTATGAACAACACCCGTAAGCCGTACCAATTTCCGAAAAAATCCGATCGTACACCCGATGTACTTCGGCTTCTAAATTCAGTAGAAAATTACGTTGTGGCACCGTAAAAATTCCTTTATGAACTAGTACAATTTCATGAAGACTAAGTAAATTTTCCTTGAATCAACAGGAAATTCTATATAATATATATATATATAACTATAACTATGTCAACCGTATTTTATCTGTTATTCCCTCGTAAATTTTCTAGGAACTTGTCACTTAAGTCCGGATTACAGGGGATAGCACCGTAATTTTTATTAGAATTTTCTCTCAGTGTATCAGATTATTGGAGATTGTTTTCATCGCTTTCCTGGAGAGTGTTTTCATCGCTCAATACAACCTGACAGAAGCAAAAGCAGTAGTATAATAGTAAAACAATTATCCACGGCCTTGTATTAGTGGCGCAATTGCAAACTTTCTTCATTTAGGACTGGATTCTTCCCCCTACTGAGAAATATATAAAATTTGAATAGGAAAAAAACACTTATAACTTAAAATAGGTGTAAACAGGATGTACTTACCTTTAATTGTTCTTAAACTATTTAGCTTCAACTGAAAAAAAGTTGTTTAGAAACTATTTTACAACTTCACAAAAATGTTTAGCATACTCTTTTTAACAACTCCAAGAATAACACTGAAATGAATGAGTTGTTTGCGAGAGAAGTACAATTAGAGTTAATATCTGGAACTTGTGGAGAGTTATAATTTTCTGGGAGTATACTGTATCTTCGGACAAAAAACAAAAAATATCGATGCAAAACAAACAAACGAAATTAAAATTTTATATACATATGCAGAATGATTTTTTTAAATATCTAAAACAATAAGCATTCTACGAAAAAATGTTTGAAATCAAAAGTTAATATGTATTTTCAAAAAGGCCATTTATCTATGCTGCAGTCGTGTCATTTGGTTAATCTGCTATCGAATTTAATAAACCACGAAACCTGCTATTTTTATAGTTAATCAATAATTGTAAGGTAAAATTTTAACGAAATTCTAGTTTAAGAATAATTCATTCGGCATTTCAGAGTGACATTTTGTGAAGGAAGGTTGTTTTTGTGAGCGCTCTTTAAGTGATTTCAATATTAAGTATAAAGTGGTTTTTCAAAATTCCATGTTAATCACTCTAACAGTTTTTGAGAAAAAGTAGTCACCACTTCGAATAAGTCTTTCAACACTACTGCGGATATTTCTGTTAAAAATTAATATTTCTGAATGAAATCTTACTTAGTTACTCATAGAAACATCGAGCAAAACAACATACATGCTACATTACAATAAAATCAGAAAAACATGCTCCCTCTAAGTACCTCTAGCCCTTTAATTAAAGAAATGCAAATTTACATTTAAATAGTCATATTAGACATATTCTACCTGCACATAGTGATGTGTTAGTTAATTGTAGGCCGTCAGCCGTCAGGTACACAGGGGGATTCACGCGTGCACGCAGGGGGAACAACGCGTACACACTGGTGTACGTGCCGTATCTGCGTGCATGTGCCGCAACTGTGTGCACTGATGGTAGTGCGACTATACCCTCCACGTGGGGGCGGCCGGAAACAGGCTCCCGGTATGGGAAGTCTCTGCCGGGAGTGCTGGCTAATGGTAGTCGGGCGGAGAGAAGGACACTCTCTTAAATAAAATACCCTAATCCAAGGTGGAACAGCATACGCCGAGGGATGCGTGGCCAAGAGGGAGCTTGGTCGTGAGTATGCGGACTCTGGATACCGGTCGCCCTCCAGTTTCAATTAGACTTCGCCGCATAACGGGCTCTGTGCGGTGTGACCTTCCTTTCCCGTTTTCTCGTGGGAACAAAACTGAATAATACACAGGAAAACCCCCAAAAAACTGATGTAGTTCCGACTGCATCCGCCGATGAACGGGTAGCGATCACGGCAGAAAACACTGTAGCCATTGGGCTACAAGAATCCATCTCCTGTAGTGGAGCCATTGGGCACTCTACAGAAGAACCTTCTTCGGAAAAGTTGGAGAGCAGCTGTGCCCCAACATTGCCAGCACTGTCGGTGCCAAGGGGCGACAGACGTAGTGCTGTGTCTGAGGAAATGTCCTCGGATACAGACTCCGACTGCCACGAGGTGCCGGATAGTGTAAGCCTGTGTTCGGAGCAGTCCGGACTTACGGCTGTTGGCGCAGAGGTGAGTCGGATGAAGCTTGACGCTGGTTCCGGTTTTGTCAGGCTCACCAATGCAGAGAGGAAGAGATTTAAGAAGGCTTTGGCGAGTGGCCTCTCCAGGGAAAAGTCTCTGGAGATAGCAAAGATTAAATCTCCGGTAAAAGTTGAGTCAAAGAGGACTCGATCAGAGGATAAGTCCCCTGATCTTCCGGCTACTAAAAAGCCAAAGACGACCCATATGGGGTCCGCGAAACCCACCTTTAGCCAGGTGGTTAGTAGCATCAAGTTAGGTCTAGTATCGGCGGACATGGTCAATCGTCCCCTTTCAGCGGAGCAAATGGCTCTGCTACAGGAGGCGATTGTCGATGCCACGATTGAGCTCGTGGACAAGAGGATCCAGCCGGAGTTCGAGGCATGTATGCCTCGAACCGGCTGGCTCCTTCTTGTCTGCACGAATGAGCAGACGGCCAACTGGGTCAGGAGCAATTTTGAGCACATTCGTGCCAAGAGCGCTCTTGACATTGCTCTCGTTGAGGAAGAGCAGTTCCCCCGGACTCATGTGATCCGGGGCTACTTTCCTCAGAGCCTTTCCCTCACAAACGAGAAGGTGCTGGCATCAATTGATGCCCAAAATGCCTTCTCAGCCGTGCAGTGGAAGGTACTGAAGAGGTTGACACATGGTCAACTGCTTCATTTGGTCATTGCCATTGATGATGTTTCAATGGCAATCTTGACAAAACAAAAAGGCAGGATCGCCTACAGGTTTACCCACCTTAAGCTCATCCTTAAGGGCGCCACTAAGGATGAAGCAGTAGTAGGGGGAAGCGGCAGTAAGCCAGAAGGAGAGGGACCAGTGTCTGTGGACCTACCCTCTTCCGGGGTTGCTGCAACCGGCGCTAGAGGTGGTGTCTTGCCAGCTGGGGGGTCAGTGGATGTTATGGCCACTGCTAAACCCTCAACTAGTCGCGCCATTGGGCAGGCTAAAGCTGCGACTGTTAAGTCGGCCACTAGAATGACGACCACTGGGTCGTCTCAAGGCAGTGTCGCCCCAGCTAGAGGGTCAGTGGATGTTAGTTCCACTGCTGGGCCCTCAACTAGTCGGGTCACAGGACAGGCTACAGCTGCGACTGCCAAGTCGGCCCCCCTTCAGAAGACGATGACCACTGGGCCGTCTTCAGCCAATGCTAAGAAAAAACAGCAAAGGCCAAAGGTGGGTAAACTGCGCAAACCCCTTCAGGGTGGCAGTTCCAAGGGACCTCGTCGAGCTAAGGCAGCTGCGCTCGTCAAGAAGTCCCTCTCCAAAGAGGAGCAATGAGCACCATGAGGGTGCTCCAGGCGAACCTGCACCATGCCAAAGGGGCATCGGCCACGCTGTGCAGAACCTTCGCCGAGAAACAAATAACCCTTGCGCTCATCCAGGAGCCCTGGGTTATTAGTGGCCAAGTCCGAGGACTCAACATCGACTCATGTAAGTTGATCTACGACCGCGGGGTAGAAGTACCACGTGCGGCGCTTCTAATAGACAAAAGTGTCAATCATCTCCCCATTCCTAATTTTATTTCCAGGGACCTCGTAGCGGCGCTGGTGGAGATCCCCACGCTGGGTGGAATACAGGAAGTTGTCCTGGCATCGGCCTACTTCCCAGGGGATAGGCCAGATATTCCACCAGAAGAAGTCCAGGAATTCGTCGAGTACTGTCGACGATCTAACCGACAGTTCCTCATCGGTTGCGACGCAAACGCGCACCACACGGTGTGGGGCAGCAGCGACGTAAATGAAAGGGGTGAGTACCTTTTGAACTATCTATCTAGTAAGAATATAGATATAGTTAATAGGGGGTGCAAACCAACTTTTATCACTGCGGTCAGAGAAGAGGTATTAGACCTCACTCTTGCCAGCAGGATCCTGTCCGAGTTCATAGTGAACTGGCGAGTATCAGATGAAGCGTCACTGTCGGATCATCAACACATTAGATTCGACATTCCAGGACGCTCTGAACTCACTTCAAAAGCTTATAATCCAAGGAAAACAGATTGGAGTGCCTACAGAGCCATGGTGAGCTCAAAGGCAGACACGCTGGTGACCAGTATCAGCTCAACTAGTGAGCTGGAAGTGGCTGCAAACCAGCTTAATGAAGTAATAATATCCTCCTACCATGATAGCAATGTCGCAGTTCCAGCCAAAGTGGTACGCAAGGTGCCCTGGTGGAACGAACGGCTATCGGATATGCGTAGGCATGTGAGGAGGTTATTCAATAGGGCCAAACGCACTAAGCAGTGGGACGAATATAGATCTGCTCTCACTGACTACAATAAAGAATTGAGACGCTCGAAACGCGAATCCTGGAGAAGGCACTGTGAAGGTATAGAATCATTACCGGAAGCAGCCCGTCTTCAAAAGGTACTAGCTAAGGACGTCTCAAATGGAGTTGGACTCTTGAAGAGACAGGATGGTACCTTCACTGAGTCGCAAAGGGAAACACTTGAGTACCTACTACAAGTACATTTTCCCGGGTCAACTCTAGGAGAAAATTCGCTACAGCCTGCAGACTCTAATCCTAGCGATAGAGCAAGCCGCAGAGCGTGTAGCAAGTCCGGTGTCATCTTTGACAGGGACAAGGTTAAATGGGCAGTGGCCTCTTTTCAACCTTTTAAAACCCCAGGAGGTGACGGGATCTTTCCGGCATTACTTCAGAACTGTCTGGATACGATCCTTGATCCTTTGGTTTGCCTGTTTAGGGCCAGTTATATTTGGGGATACATACCACGTTCATGGAGGAAAGTGGTGGTTGTATTTATTCCAAAACAGGGCAATAGGCCCCTCGAGCTGCCTAAGTCTTATAGACCAATCAGCTTAACATCTTTCCTGCTGAAAACAATGGAAAGATTGTTGGACCTTCATATAAGGTGCAAACTGGAGCAATCAACACCGCTCCACAGATCACAGTTTGCATACACTAAAGGTAAATCAACAGAGGTTGCTTTACATAGTTTAGTCAGTAGGGTCGAGAAATCCCTTCAGGCCAAGGAAATAGCTCTGTGTGCTTTCCTGGATATAGAGGGAGCTTTCGATAACACAGGATATGATTCTATATCCAGGGCTCTTGTGCGCAGGGGTATAGACTCATATACAATCGCATGGGTAGATGCTATGCTAAGAGAGCGAGAAATCTCATCCATGCTGGGCAACACCTCTGTGTCGATTAGGGCAGTCAGAGGATGCCCACAAGGCGGGGTACTGTCGCCATTGCTTTGGTCTCTGGTTGTGGATGGCCTCCTAGTCAAGCTTTGTGAGCTTGGCTACCACGCTGTTGGCTATGCGGATGACCTGGCAATAATCGTTACGGGTAAATTTGACTCAACTGTCACTAGCTTGATGAGGTCCGCTCTTCGTGTAGTCACTGACTGGTGTGTCAGTGAGGACCTAGCCATCAACCCGTCTAAGGCCGTCTTGGTACCTTTTACAAAAAGGTACCGTCTGAACTTGGATACTATATCCATCCAAGGAACGGTCGTTGAGTATTCCAATGAAGTAAAATACTTAGGTATTTGGCTGGATAAGCGGCTAAATTGGAATACTCAACTAAACTACTCATTAAATAAGGCCACGCGAGCCATGTGGGCCTGTAGAAGACTTTTTGGTAGGACATGGGGTCTCAACCCACAGATGATCCTGTGGTTATATAATACAATTGTCAAACCAATTGTTGCATATGCCGCCCTTGTATGGTGGCCCAAAGTTCAGCAGCAGATGGCAATTGCTAAGTGCAACAAGCTACAACGGCTTGCTTGCCTCTCCATAACAGGAGCCATGAGGACTTGTCCAACACTCGCCATGGAGGCGATAGTAGGACTCGAACCTCTGCACTTTTTCATTTTGAAATCAGCCGCAATTAGTGCTCTGAGAGTGCAAATCACATCCAAAACGCAAATTGCTGACAATGGTCACATGAGCATCCTGCAGCGCATCCCTGACTTAAGGATCTGTTATATAACAGACTACATGACCAGGGAACTGAGCTTCGGGAGGAGATTCAGGATTCTCATCCCTGAACGTGCAGACTGGAATGGCGACGGCCTCAGTCTGGACCCCAGAACTCTCCGTTGGTTCACAGATGGCTCAAAAACGGAACATGGTGTTGGTGCTGGTGTCTATGGACCCAACACCAAGGTCTCGATAGCAATGGGAAAATGGCCCAGCGTTTTCCAGGCTGAAATCCATGCAATTGAAGCCTGCGCCCTTCTCAATATTAACAAGAGACTTAAAGGTGCCAATATCACTATCTTTTCCGATAGCCAAGCGGCCCTCAAGGCACTCTCGTCATGGCGCTTCTCGTCTAGACTTGTTAAAGAATGCTTTGATACCCTTCAACACCTAGCAACTTCCAACAGGGTTACCCTCTGTTGGGTACCGGGACACTCCGGCGTTGAGGGAAATGAGGTTGCTGATGAACTTGCCAGGGAAGGTTCATCTTCTCGACTCAAGGGCCCTGAGCCCTTCTGCAGCATTGGCTGGTCTTCGTCCAAAGCTGTGATAGAAGAATGGGTCAGGAATCTACAGTGCATACACTGGGATAACTTCCCTGGGATCCGGCAAGCCAAAGAGCTCGTCAGACCCTATACCTACACTGAAATCAACGTTTTGAGTAAAGCGGATCTCAGACTGTTGGTAGGTTACCTAACTGGCCACCATGGGCTAAGATACCACCTAAATAAAATAGGTCTGTCAAATGAGACGGAGTGTCGTCTGTGTCTTGAAGACGACGAAACTACATCACACATTTTGTGTGCTTGTCCGGCTTTAGCACGGTTAAGAAGAGGGATCTTCGGTCAAGAGTTCCTGGACTCGGCTGAAGCTCGTTCATCTTCTGTAAAAGACCTTCTGGCGTTCCTTAGGGTAGCAGATCGTCTTTTACTGTAAAGGGGATTCGGCACAAAAGACCGCCTGGTCGCAGTGCCCACCATGAGGGTCACCCCTAACAATAATAATAATAAAAAAAAATAAATAGTTAATTGTAAGCTCATCAAGAATTGGTTAGTATACAATTTTCTTGTTCAATATCTTATATCAGGATATTAACTATTTTTCGTTGTTCAAACAAATTTATTATATAGCGCATTTTTAACCTAAGATTTTGGTTATTTTTTCTTTTAAGTGTAAAAAATAATTTAGTTTTGATATAAGTTTGTAATATTAACTGCCACTTAATCAGTACCTAATTAAAACATCGATAAAATTAAAGAAGAAACCATACTCGATTTTGTATTGTAAAATTTATTAACGAATTTTTATCGCAACTTAATCTCTAATCGAATACTAAAGGTAAAGGTACACAAAATACAAATTTCACGTTTCCACCGACATACTGTATTGTTCGTTTATAGCATAATAAACATAACAAATAAAGAACTTGTGCCTTGCTTAGTGGCAAAAACAATATAATTTTCTATTTTATTTCGAAAACACTAAACAATCCAAGACTGGGTTAATAATTGGACAATGCAGTGGCCGATTAATCGTAGAATCGCGCGTCAGATACAAGACTAATTGTAATTTAAATGATGAAGCAAAAACAAGTAGGTAAACATAAAAAGCAAAAGTAAAACAAAATGAGAACGAAAGGTGCTCGCACGGTGATTTATGTCATGTTCACGCCTCGTGAGTGATATGTGTCAATAAGCAAGATCTCCACCATCAATTGAAGTCCGCCGCCAACACGTCGCAGGTGGTGCTTGGGGCGCTTATTCGCCTGTCATGACTTCCATGAATTCTGCGGAGAGGGAGTTCGCCTTAGAGAGGTTTCTATTTTCAGTCGATTAAGGTTTGGCCTTACCGTCAAAGTCCACGGTGCCGGATCCGTCGGAATCGATTTCCTCAATCATCATGTCGAGATCATCGTTTGTCAGCTTGTCGTCGAGCTCCCTCAGGATTTCGCGGAGGACGCCGGTGGTTATGTAGCCGTTGCCCTCTTTGTCGTAGAGACGGAAGGCCTCCTTCAGTTCCTGCAGCATTGCTTCCGAGTCCTCCTCAACGAGGAACCGCCCCGCCAAGGTGCAGAACTCCTCGAACTCAATTTGGCCGGAACCATCCTCATCGACTTCCGCGATGATCTCGGCGAGCACATTGTCGTCGAGCTGATGGCCCAGCATGGTCAAGATGGTCCCTACCATGGTGGTGTCGATGTAGCCCTTCTTTTCCGCATCGAAAGCGTTAAAGGCATTCCTCAGCACTGCAAAGAAAATATATATAAGTATACTATAACTTTTGAGAAAAACCACTTCGTGCTGTTGACCGAATGTTGCATAACATGCCGGGGAGAGTTAAGAAAGACATTTCGCTATATGTACTCTCCTTTTTTGTCCAGCCATCCTTTCTGTTCCGCGAGCAAAGACAGAACCGACACGGGTCTAGGATACCTTAGCCTAGGCTAGCGCTGTTGTAAGTCAAAACGACGTCGGAAATTTATGTACGCAGCTCCGATTTCCATGTTTCGACTTCGTGGCTGACCACCTACGCCACTTGACTTAGCAACAGCGCAGGTAAAAGGACGTTTCTTAGCACCTCCAGATACTGATTGAAGGAGTATTTCCTTACTATTATTATTCTTTGTAGTGATATATTTAAACAAATAAGTAAATAAGTATTTTGATATTTTTAACAAAACAATTTATTCTTTTATTTTTTATTATTTTAAAGTGGAACAATCCAAATCTCAACACGACTAAAATGTGACTGACTCTTCATTCTCTTTTATTTTTTATTTACAAAAATCTAAGGCAACTCGATTTAATTCAAAATACGCAACGCCTGCTTGCATGCGCCTCCACACTGACGCTGGTTCATCATACCATCTATAAAATAGAGGGGTTCAGCACCTTGACCGCTTATAACACGCCATACCATTAAAGTGAGAGGGTGCTTATTGGTTTCTGGTATACAGCAAGGCATAAACTCTTCTGCTGGACGTCGTCGAACAAATCTACACTGAGAGAAAATTCTAATAATTTTTACGATTTTTTCAATGAAAAATTACGGTGCTCTCCCGTAAACAGGACTTAAGTGACAGGTATAGGTAAAAGTACTATGTGCACAAGATAAAATTACGCTGTGACACCGTAAATTTCCGTCTACGAAAAAAAAAGCACCGTTGGGTAAATTTTGATGTAGATATTTTAATGCATTAGAAAGTAGGATAAGATATTAACTACAAATATTTATATTGTAAAGAAATTCCAATCGAAAATATAATAAAGCATATAAACCCTCTCTGTGAAAGACTTTTGCGGTGAAGAAAAATGCATATGATCTAACTCTTTCGAAGACTTTCGGATAACTGACCTGTCCGACTGCACTCCGATTTGAAGATTCCATGAAACACATGTTTAGCAGTAATAATAAAAATGTCATACTTACAGACTTTCCGTAAGCGACCACGCAGCGAGCAAATTTACTATGAACAACACCCGTAAGCCGTACCAATTTCCGAAAAAATCCGATCGTACACCCGATGTACTTCGGCTTCTAAATTCAGTAGAAAATTACGTTGTGGCACCGTAAAAATTCCTTTATGAACTAGTACAATTTCATGAAGACTAAGTAAATTTTCCTTGAATCAACAGGAAATTCTATATAATATATATATATATAACTATAACTATGTCAACCGTATTTTATCTGTTATTCCCTCGTAAATTTTCTAGGAACTTGTCACTTAAGTCCGGATTACAGGGGATAGCACCGTAATTATTATTAGAATTTTCTCTCAGTGTATCAGATTATTGGAGATTGTTTTCATCGCTTTCCTGGAGAGTGTTTTCATCGCTCAATACAACCTGACAGAAGCAAAAGCAGTAGTATAATAGTAAAACAATTATCCACGGCCTTGTATTAGTGGCGCAATTGCAAACTTTCTTCATTTAGGACTGGATTCTTCCCCCTACTGAGAAATATATAAAATTTGAATAGGGAAAAAACACTTATAACTTAAAATAGGTGTAAACAGGATGTACTTACCTTTAATTGTTCTTAAACTATTTAGCTTCAACTGAAAAAAAGTTGTTTAGAAACTATTTTACAACTTCACAAAAATGTTTAGCATACTCTTTTTAACAACTCCAAGAATAACACTGAAATGAATGAGTTGTTTGCGAGAGAAGTACAATTAGAGTTAATATCTGGAACTTGTGGAGAGTTATAATTTTCTGGGAGTATACTGTATCTTCGGACAAAAAACAAAAAATATCGATGCAAAACAAACAAACGAAATTAAAATTTTATATACATATGCAGAATGATTTTTTTAAATATCTAAAACAATAAGCATTCTACGAAAAAATGTTTGAAATCAAAAGTTAATATGTATTTTCAAAAAGGCCATTTATCTATGCTGCAGTCGTGTCATTTGGTTAATCTGCTATCGAATTTAATAAACCACGAAACCTGCTATTTTTATAGTTAATCAATAATTGTAAGGTAAAATTTTAACGAAATTCTAGTTTAAGAATAATTCATTCGGCATTTCAGAGTGACATTTTGTGAAGGAAGGTTGTTTTTGTGAGCGCTCTTTAAGTGATTTCAATATTAAGTATAAAGTGGTTTTTCAAAATTCCATGTTAATCACTCTAACAGTTTTTGAGAAAAAGTAGTCACCACTTCGAATAAGTCTTTCAACACTACTGCGGATATTTCTGTTAAAAATTAATATTTCTGAATGAAATCTTACTTAGTTACTCATAGAAACATCGAGCAAAACAACATACATGCTACATTACAATAAAATCAGAAAAACATGCTCCCTCTAAGTACCTCTAGCCCTTTAATTAAAGAAATGCAAATTTACATTTAAATAGTCATATTAGACATATTCTACCTGCACATAGTGATGTGTTAGTTAATTGTAAGCTCATCAAGAATTGGTTAGTATACAATTTTCTTGTTCAATATCTTATATCAGGATATTAACTATTTTTCGTTGTTCAAACAAATTTATTATATAGCGCATTTTTAACCTAAGATTTTGGTTATTTTTTCTTTTAAGTGTAAAAAATAATTTAGTTTTGATATAAGTTTGTAATATTAACTGCCACTTAATCAGTACCTAATTAAAACATCGATAAAATTAAAGAAGAAACCATACTCGATTTTGTATTGTAAAATTTATTAACGAATTTTTATCGCAACTTAATCTCTAATCGAATACTAAAGGTAAAGGTACACAAAATACAAATTTCACGTTTCCACCGACATACTGTATTGTTCGTTTATAGCATAATAAACATAACAAATAAAGAACTTGTGCCTTGCTTAGTGGCAAAAACAATATAATTTTCTATTTTATTTCGAAAACACTAAACAATCCAAGACTGGGTTAATAATTGGACAATGCAGTGGCCGATTAATCGTAGAATCGCGCGTCAGATACAAGACTAATTGTAATTTAAATGATGAAGCAAAAACAAGTAGGTAAACATAAAAAGCAAAAGTAAAACAAAATGAGAACGAAAGGTGCTCGCACGGTGATTTATGTCATGTTCACGCCTCGTGAGTGATATGTGTCAATAAGCAAGATCTCCACCATCAATTGAAGTCCGCCGCCAACACGTCGCAGGTGGTGCTTGGGGCGCTTATTCGCCTGTCATGACTTCCATGAATTCTGCGGAGAGGGAGTTCGCCTTAGAGAGGTTTCTATTTTCAGTCGATTAAGGTTTGGCCTTACCGTCAAAGTCCACGGTGCCGGATCCGTCGGAATCGATTTCCTCAATCATCATGTCGAGATCATCGTTTGTCAGCTTGTCGTCGAGCTCCCTCAGGATTTCGCGGAGGACGCCGGTGGTTATGTAGCCGTTGCCCTCTTTGTCGTAGAGACGGAAGGCCTCCTTCAGTTCCTGCAGCATTGCTTCCGAGTCCTCCTCAACGAGGAACCGCCCCGCCAAGGTGCAGAACTCCTCGAACTCAATTTGGCCGGAACCATCCTCATCGACTTCCGCGATGATCTCGGCGAGCACATTGTCGTCGAGCTGATGGCCCAGCATGGTCAAGATGGTCCCTACCATGGTGGTGTCGATGTAGCCCTTCTTTTCCGCATCGAAAGCGTTAAAGGCATTCCTCAGCACTGCAAAGAAAATATATATAAGTATACTATAACTTTTGAGAAAAACCACTTCGTGCTGTTGACCGAATGTTGCATAACATGCCGGGGAGAGTTAAGAAAGACATTTCGCTATATGTACTCTCCTTTTTTGTCCAGCCATCCTTTCTGTTCCGCGAGCAAAGACAGAACCGACACGGGTCTAGGATACCTTAGCCTAGGCTAGCGCTGTTGTAAGTCAAAACGACGTCGGAAATTTATGTACGCAGCTCCGATTTCCATGTTTCGACTTCGTGGCTGACCACCTACGCCACTTGACTTAGCAACAGCGACTTGATCTCAATGGACCATTCAAATTACGTGATTCGTTGCGGTCTACTAGCCACTTCTAGTCAATCTGGTCAAACGGTGAAACGACCGTCTTTTTTTCAGATCAATCACTGCGATATCATAGTGCACTTTTGGCGAAAGAAGAAAAATCGCAATTTTCCACTGGTCGGCGCGGGCCCAGCTTAAAAAAGAGACGAGTGCGCCGCATAAACTCCTTGAGGTATTTTTGAAAGTTTAATTTGCACCGATCGATTTTTGATAGTGATAAGCTTTTACGAATATCTGGTTTTGTTTTTTGGTTTATTTTATTTGTGGTTAGCTTGAAGTGTTCTGTTTCCTTAAAAGAGTTTTGGTTGTTTAAAATAAATATCTTACTCTACGACAATATTGAACACCTGCGACCTATTGCACATGATGTAACTACTTTCAAAAACTATAATCTATGGATCATAATGTTATCCTTTTAATTTTTTACACTCCTAATTTAACAAAAATCATGTGTATAATTAAATTTTCGGTAATTCAGGATTTCAGCAATTCTTCATATTTCTATTTTTTAATCATTAACAAAAAAATGTGTTATACCTAAGTACGTAATTTTCAAAATTAATTAGTTGTCAGAGGGATAAATAATACGTGTGCTGCGTTTAGTCTGTACACTGAGAGAAAATTAAAATAGTAAGATGGTTGTTATCACCATATATTGGTCATCACAAATAAAAATTTGTTGTTATAACTAAATAATGTTAATGGGGATCAAAATTTAGATAACACAAATGACCGTTCTTTTTCTGCAAACGAAAAAAATATTTTTCATTTTGCAGTAACTAATCAGTATTCTATTTTTCGTTCATTCTAACAGTCAGTTATAGCAACCGAATAGAATTTAATACTTTCGAATTTTGGAACTTCTTTTTGATTACCATAGACGAAATTTGGTCGTCGGAATAAAATAAATTTGTTACTGGAGGTAGCTATTTCCCGAAACATATTGTGAAGTTATCACAACTGAATTTATAGTTTTAACAACTGAATTAAGAGTTCACTGTAATAGAAATTCTGGATGAAATGAAGTAAATTCACAGTTTGGTGGATTTTAAGAAAATTAACCGACGCTTTTGTTACACCAATAAAATCAAAGTCATAATTCGGTTACCATAACCGAATAAAGCAATCGTTCACTTATTACAACCGAATTGTAGTTGTCGCAACTGATTATATGGTTTCCTTAACCATTTATAGGTCAACTCACCGAGAAATTACGTTATAGAGACGCATCTTTTGACTTCTCAGTCAGTGTCTTGCTTGTGAAGTGAATGGTTGGTTCTTCAGTGTTACATGTGAGTAGGTTAAATTAATACATTTTAAGGTTTCACAGTTTAGGCAGTTTATTAATAGGTTATAAATTGAACAAAATGGCTTTTTTTATAAATGTTCTTTTTAATAACCAAGCTGGCATAATAAAGATTCAAGAGGATGACGCAACAATCGCCTACATACAAAATTGCGGTATATATAGTCATTATTTCAAAAATAACCTTTACTTAACCATAATAAAATAGTTAAAAACCACTTCAATATTAAAAGTGAAAAATTGAAGTTTTTCGACTGTCATACAAGAGGCGTAATTCAAGATGAGGATTTAGTAGCCTACGTTCAGCAATTTAAGAATTCTTCAGGCTGGTCTCTCGGAATTTATTTATAAAATATATTGTGGAAAACAGCATATATTTCCTCAATACTCGACTTTTACTTTATAAAATCAATATTTTTTAAAGACAAAGAGGCAGAACCGGACGCTGCAAATGACGCTCTTGAGTTCATCAAAAATGAAAATAATCCTTTTAATCTGGTAAAAGCTAATTGGGAAAAAACTCATTTCATTCGGAAAAAAATTTTGGAGGATACATCAATTTCTACCGCGGAGTACATAGCCTTATTTCCAATTTTTAAAAGCAATGAAAGCACTGTACTTGAGCTGGTAAGTTCTGCATACAATTTAGTGTTAAAATTTGTCTCATATTTTCTATTTTTTTTTAATCTAGTTTTTAGAGGATGCTAAACTTTTTTTGTGTCGTCGGACCTACGAATTAATTTATGGCATACAATTTATTCCAAAGTTCTGCTTCAAGCCACCAAAATAAACGATCCTTTAGTAAAATCTTGGCTTCGTGAAATCACTGATTTAAGTGAAGGTACCCTTCTTACCGATGTCTTTATTAAAAAATATTAGCAATTAAATCCTTTTTTCTTAGATAATAAAAAAGCAGTTGCACTTCTTATACTGCCGTATTTTTTTCCTTCAACTAAAACAAGGGGAAGGCCTTCACGGAAATCATATAAGGCAGCAAAAATCGAAGTTCAAGAAAAATTTATTCTGTACTTCAAGGTAATTACAGCAATTTTAAAAAATGTGGAGAACTACACCTGCAATGTATTAATATAAATATAATATCCCTTACAGACTTTGGAGGAGGCCGACAATTTTCACTCGAAGACAGTTAGTGAACAACCGCAAATATACATCACCTTCATACAAAAGAAATATTGATATAAATACTTTGAACAAGTTTTGCATTCCTCAATATAAAAATAAAGTACTGGATGTTTTGTGGATAAATTTTCACGGTATAGTATTAAAGAGGCATACTATAATTTGTGTCGATGAAGATATAAATAATAAGCCAATTTTTGGATTAATTCACCATTTAATAAAATTAGACTCTAATTACTATATTTGTATACAATTAATTAATAACCTTTTTTTTAATACTCATTATTTTGGTTACGAAGTTCAATATACAGATATTTATAGAGTATATGATTTATGTTGTCTTAAAATTTTTCATGTGTCTTATTTAGGAAAATCTGGAAATAAAAATATTATTGTTTGGGACTATTAAGTTAATCTTTCTGGAGAAATAAAAACTATGTACAAAGTGTCCGTATTATTATTTTATTCGAATTATTTATTTGTTTATCAAATATAAAAAAAAAATGTAAAAAACATTCATTTCTATGCTGAAAAGACCTAGAGTAAAAGTAATTATAATATGTTCTTCTGTTGCCTCAATTGAACTTAATGTTTGTTTGAATTGCCATTATTTTGTTAATAAAATTATATTACATGTTCCTTTAATTTACAATTCACTTGTAATAAGTCTCTTCAATTCGGAATTTTGGAGATAATTTTGTTTATTTTCAAATAAAAGAAGAGAGGACTTTAGCAAAAAGAAATGAAACATGTATAATATTGCTATTGGGTATAGAAATTCCGAATTGAAGAGACTTATTACAAGTGAATTGTAAATTAAAGGAACATTTAATATAATTTTATTAACAAAATAATGGCAATTCAAACAAACATTAAGTTCAATTGAGGTAACAGAAAAATATAATTGCTGTAACTGAAGAAAAAGCTTCGAATTTGTTTGTAGCAACCGTTAGTTCCATCCGACGAACAAACCAATTCGTTTAGAGCATCTAAATATTGTTTGAGGAAACTAGATGTAGTTTCAGTATGTTTGCAATAACTATAAATTTCATCCGAAGAAAGAACTAATTTGCTTGCAGTAACCAAATGTTATTTCAAGGAACTTCTACTATTGTTGTAAGAAATGAGAGCATGATTGCCGTAACTGCACAGTAGTTTGCTCCAACAGAGAACACTCAGTCATGACATAAGAAATTAGAAACATTTTTGGGAACCGAAAATATACGGTAGGGCAATTTGTGAGGTTGTGTTAACAGATTTTTTCTCTGAGTGTATGATCGGAACAGTTTAAAAGATCGAAAACCAATAAATCACTGGGAAGTGATTATTCGAAGAAAACTTTTCATTTTTATGTTATTAAAAATTTTTTTAAATACACATTTCTTTTTAAAAAGTCTACAGCGCCGTAGATAGAGGGCGCCAGAGCAGCAAGTAACCGAAGGGCCCTTTATCTCCCCACTTTTGTTTAGTAAGCCTTTTTAACGTTGGAAACGTTTATAGGAAGATTCTAATCAATTCTAGAAAACTAGAAACTTGAAAACAGAGTAAGATATTGAGACACTGACTACTTTCTTTACTATTAGGAATTCCGAAAAGAACTTTCCAATTATTCCATAGAGAAAAGAAAACGCATCCAAACAATATCTTATAATACGTACAGAGTATATTAATTGTTGCTAGATTTTATAAACGAATCTCTGAGACAACTCTCACTTCGAAGACTTTGGAAGTCGACAAATTGCCACATTTCCCTAATTTCCCGTTCGGTATTTTCAATAGCGTAATGGAAAATGATTGATTTCTATTGTGGCAATTAGTCGACGTGGAATTTCGTATCCACCTTCAAGCCGCTATAAATCACTGTCTCTGCTACGATAAATATTAATACAGTGCGGTACAATTTTTCACTTCTTACGAGTCAACAATGCCTCAGACGTAATGACAGGTGTTTCAAGACAGTCCCCCGAGACGAGACCATCACCAACAGCAGGTGAAGACCGTGAGAGGAAGCGAAAAACCGCTAGCAATTTACTATTTTATTAGTTTCACTTTCAGTGCATTCTTCGCAGCTACTTGCTCACCACCCTGTGTTATTGCATTGTCTACAAAGATAAAGAAAAAATGCAGTGGCCGTTGATGCACAATGCTGCATGCCATGCCGTATGCGACTCTATTGACTATTGTGCTTTACACCTCGCACTGCTGACTTAATGGATTTAATTAGAAAACTTTCAGCTCGGCTGAATGTAAATAACACCACCAGTTCGTGACGGTTAAAAATATTTCAACGTCGGCGTCAATCGGCCTGATGCTCATTCTGTGAAACAAAAATGCCTAAATTTCGCACGGTCCAACAAATTGATTTTTTTTAAGTAGGTATCAACATGAGCATTTTGTCGACAGACAACGACACAATCCATTCATTTCCCATTTCGACCCCATAATCCGATATCGAAATTTGCTGCTAATTAATCGGCACGATTTAGCCATTTTTCAGTATCAACAGCCAGATATTATTTTTGAATTAATTTGTTGGCAAAAATTTCTGGGTCCTGCCTCCCGCCCATACTGCCAATCGCTACGAACAAATCTTTTACAAATCGGACGGATGCAGACGAAAGAGACGAGGTTAAACCTCCCTGATAAAATCTCGAGAATTCCGCAAATTTATGAGGCAGATTTTTGAGGTCTTTTGGTTAAATGTTAATTAAAATGATTGATAAATTGTGTTGATTTTACGCTGTTTTTCGAAGGCTCTATGAAGGTAAAGTTGCAGTAATGAAAGTTAAAATTAACAGGCGTTTTGGGTTTGTATAAGTTTTTAAAAAGACTTAGAGTGGATAAGTAAACTGAAATGCATATTACTATGCATCTTTAATAATTGAATTGATTAGAAAAAACCGGAAAGAATATTGACTACGCCTACCTGAATAAGTTCACCGGTGCTGGCATAGACATTGGTATTGTTATTGAACTTTACAATAAAACAATAATTAAATGCACTTCACTCTAAAAATTACTTAACATTTGCATTGATTATTATTTTATGATATTTGTTTCAAAATGAAAGCAAAAATATTTCCCACAATGTAAAAATATTTCCGAAAACCTTAGAATACGCAGTGAAATGTATTTTTCCACCTATTTGCTTCCTTAAGTGTAAACTTAATAAATAATATTGAAAAATTCTGAAGATCTGTAAATTTACTAGGGGAAATATAATTATAAATATAAAAATTAGGTAAAATTAATAATGAAATTGTAATAAAAAAAAAAAAAAGGAAAAATACTTTGAAATGTGCAATTTAACATTTCCGACACTGAACGTACTTAATATGAATATTAATTGTTTTTCTTAGAAATTAATTAAAATTTGAAATTGGATTTTTTTTCGTATAGTAAACCGGAAGTTAACATTAAAAATCTAATTTTTTCCAACTTCGCATTTTTTTAAATTTTTTTTTACCAAAAAATATAGTTTGTAGTATAGAAATGTTATACAAAAAGTTTTAGAATGGTAACTCGATTCGTTTAGAAGATATGAACTAAAGTACGAAGGTGCCGGATGGTGCACTGTACTGAGAGTAAGAGTAAGACAACCACATTAAGGAACTGTATTAATAGCATTCGAAAAATCCGTTCCTCAAATTTTGTCATTTCTTTGAAGTCGCATAAATTGGTACGAAGCTTAAAAAAAATAAAAATAATCATGTACATTTATTCAGGTCTTATAGAAGTACAATTAACCCAATTATGAACAAAATCCAGTACTTGAAATTTTTTTAGTTTTCCGCTTCACGTGAAATGCCCGAAATGGCAGTTATATGGATCAGAAATAATTTTTTCAAATTCTTCATATCAAAAATTTTTAAAATTAATAAAATCATCCATAGATATAGTATGTAAAACAACATACAAAAATATCAAAAAAATTGGTAACAATGGCTCATATTTTAAAACACTATATCAATATCGATTTTTATATAGAGAAAATGAGTTTCAAATTGAGATCGAGCTTTTCCATTTGAAAATTTAATTGGATCTTCTGCTCACTTTTTTACAATGTGAACCAATATTCGAAAAAGTGTGCAGTTGTGACAATGCTGCAAAGTAATAATGCTTAAAAGATGCTTTATTACAAGGAATTGTTACTTAAAAGGCAAGCAAGTTGCTTATATTAGAAATAATGTATTACTAATAGATAAGTCCAATTTACATAATACATAATAAGCGACCTACTTAAATCTGTGTGATATTCCTTCTGTTTGTAAAATTACACATGAAAATGGTATCACATTAAATTTTATTATTTACAAATTAGATAAATCAAAGTTTTTTTAATACTATACAATACGACACATCAAATACAATGCATTATATTATGTTAAAATACTGGAGTGGTTTAGACAACGCAATTTCGTATATCTGTCTTGTAAAAACATATATGAGTGTTCGGGGAATTTTTGTAATATTCGAATTTCGATTATGAGTAATTGATTTCTTTTAGCAGAGCAGGTTGCACTCTTTTTATAAGAAAATCTTTTGAGAAATTGAAATTAACCCTTTGGCTATGAACCCATATATGTATGCGTTCGGCAAAATCGGTTACCATGGGCTATGAACGCATATATGGATTCTCAGACAACCATTCAATTTGGGCTATGAGCACATATATACGATACTAACGATGCTTGTTAGCATATAAATATAAGAAAAAAACATAGTAAATAGTGCGCTTTGTCATAGTAAGTACGCTGGCCACACCATACTATTAACTTTTTACAACTCAGCGCTCAAAGCGTTAACATTTTGAGAAAATTATGTTTTAAAACGTCTCTCCGTAAATGTAAAACTGCTTTATTCTTATCTTATCACAACATTTTGGAGACATACATACAATATATGCAGCATACGTTGGAGCTATAACAAAATTAATCGATTTTGCTAAGATTACATTGAAATTGTGCTGAAAGAGGAATAATAGAAAATGACTGTTGCTATAATTTAATTTTAATATATTACCTTTAAGGTTTAAAAGAATTCCTTTTCGCCACATTTTAATATTATATCATAAAAGCAATTTAGTAGATTATTATAAGTTTTAATGTTATATAGAAGACTTGGTCACTAAATATATATTGGTTACCAGATTTGTGGTCATATGTGCATTTAAATCGTTGTGAGACTGAAGAAAGTACAATAGTGGCGGTTGTTTTATCATAAATCGACTATCAATAGTTCCCAAAATTTCTAATACTAAATATTGTAGTATCACTTAAACTAAGGTAAGAATTTTTGTTAAACGATCAGTTTTACCTGAAGACATTACATTATGGGGACATTACTTTCTAAATCGGAAATTAAAACAACTTTTAAAAATGTTTTTAAAATAAATCTATAATATTTATTAAAATATTTCCTTTGAGTATTATAATATATGTATTGGAGAACATAAAAAACATTTTTTTGATAACCGGCGGTAGAGGGCGCATTACAAAAGTTACGTTTTAAACGGTGCGACACTTTTTGAGCTTTCTAAGATAAAGTCAAATCAAAATTGAAAATGGGTTATGTTCATTACAAATTTTCCTAGGAGGATATATCTAAAAAATTATTCAACAAATTTTTTTTTCGTTACTTTATTCAAGATTTTCAAAAAATTATCTTTACTTGGGGTTAAATACCCCTGTAAAAAGGCTGGATTGGAATATATATAAGTTTTTAGAGATATGTATATCACCTAATATTTTGTATAAAATATCGAATGCTTTTTGGTTTTTTCAAATCGGATGATTAGAGTCCGAGAAATCTGTACCACGAGTTCAGAAAACGAGAAAAACGCGATTAAAGTTTTTATTAGATAATTTTAAGGAACGATAAGCGTAAGGTACTGCTACAAATGTATATATAACTTTTTTTATATATTGAAGTTCTCAAAACGGTTGTGGGCGTATACTTCTGTGATGTTTTTAGAACGATTCTTTTACGATTTAGAAAGTAAAAGTCCCCTTAAGAACCTTAAAAATTGCTCAGAATTCAAAAATCCTTTCAGAAATTCGAAAACCTGCGAAACACTGCGCAGTGACAAATATTATCCTCTGAGCATAGCGATTGCTCAAGTATTCTAGTTTAATATTTTTACTTTTATTTATATATAGTTGATTAAAAACACTTGTTAACTTTGCTTAAATATTTATTTAAAACAGATCATATGAGTGCGACGCGTTTCGCCCTATCAAGGCATCATCAGGCTATCGACTGGTCATTCCCGCCGGTTACAAAATTCTTGGGGTTTAATAACGGGCTATTGTTCACGAAATCTAGCTGATCATTGACTATATCATACCCTCTATACTTAGCTTTTTTTATTTCATAAATTTCAGCTCTAGTCAAGATTTCTCCTCCTTCTATGTTATGTAAAATTTTTATGCTGTTTGAATTTATGTTATGATTATTATCTTTAAGATGTTTGGAGATAGCAGACTGTGGCCTCGTACTTCGAGCTCCCGCAATATGCTCAGTTAATCTAGTCTTTAGAGTTCGCTTCGTTTTACCTATATAAATTCCCGAAAAATCATTGCATCTAATTTGATATACACCACTCTTGTCTAGTAAATCAGTTTTTGGTTTTATTTTATGATTTAAGATGCAATTTTTTAATGTGTTTTTACAGAAAAAGGCGGGATTAATATCTTTAGATGTTAAAATTTATTTATTTTTATTTTATTTATATACTAGGGCCTTTTTAAAGCATAGTCGGTCCACACTAATAAAAATTAGTTTTAACTTCTATCCCATATATTTACACATAGCTACTTAATGCAGTCATCTCATTTTTAAAGAGCTTCAAGTATTTCACAAGTCATTACTGTTCCTTATATAACTCTACAAAAAGATGAGCATTCGAACTATGCGATCTCGAATGCAGGCTTATTTTACCAAGTGAACGGATTAAAGTAAGCTCCCATGGGCAATTTCCCGTAAAATATCACATAATTGCAGATCGTATGCGCGAAAATTATATTTAAGTGTTCCCTAACGTTCGATCATTTGTTGAAATTTAGAGCCGTACTTAAAATTAACTGCAATTTTAATTACTTGAGCAGTCACATAGATTGTAGTAATGGTGACAGCCAATGGCTGCCTACCCTTTCCGGGTAACCTTCGCTAATAAACACAAGAAACCAGAAAGCGCGAAAGTGCGTCGAAGTGCAAATTAGTAGAACTATACGCACATGCTCAACTTACACTCGGTTGGTTCTTTGACTGTCACCGACGTGGAAAGCGGGCACATTTTGCGGACGACAGCGGCGTATGCAATCGATGTTTCTATGGTCGAGATATAGTAACCTAACCAGGCCAGGCCGGTCCAGATATCAGCTAACAAATGAGGTTTGCCTTAAGACGGTGACGGATATTTGTTAACCGTATTATTTGCAAGCAAAAGGTTGTCTTAACTAAGTCTGCGCAGAAACAAGACGACGTAGGTGCTCGCGCAGCTAGACGCAGCTTCTCGTAATCGGGGGACGCTCGGTGACATTATTTTCTGATAAGGACCCTCGATTACAAGTCGGAATGCTGCGCTGTCCTGCTTTGCATATCATGTCGCGACGTGCTCTTATTTTGGCGGTATGTTGTAACAAATGTTGCTGGGAAACTGTGCAACGTGATATGAATTATATCAGCCCCCAAAAACGGCAAGGAGCACTTGTTGAGCGGGATGCATTAGCGCCTACTTATGCGCACTTGTCCGGCGCCCAAACATGAGTTAGGCGCTAGTACGTGGAAGAAACCCGCTACTGGGAATAATTCTTGTTGCTCCGTTTCCCACCAGAAGACATTTTTCTGAGCTCGGTTCACAATGTTGAACATTTTACTGGGCTCACCTAAAGGCAGCATGAATGCGATTTGCATATTATTGCATCGAGCCGTCGACGTAATGCACTTTTAATGTTATGTGATATAATATGTGAATTCAATAGATACGATTCTGTCCGAGTTAATTTATCGGCATCGCTTTCTTCCACTGAACGTAATGAGATAACTGGACAGGATTGATTTATATAGACGATGGAATTATTGAGTACATAATTAACTTAGCATTTGTACTTACGGGCAATTTGTTCTTTTGGTAGATCCTCCTGAAAGATTAGAAAAAATCAAATTAAAAATAATAAACATGATAATTTCAAGATAAGAATTAAATAATCTCGGCTTAATATGATAAAAAATTGCATTTGATTTATTGGGGAAAGCTTATTTGTGGGTTGGAGAGGCAAAATAACTCTACAGCTTCTAGAGAAGCCAAGACATTTTCATTCAAAAGTGAACTTCACTTAAGGGGTTACAGGGGTCTTAAAGGTATAAAAAAACGACTTCTTTAAACAAATTTATTTCAAAAACGAAAAATCTTTTTTATTTAAAATTTTAACATATGAAAGTAAAGAACTTAAAGTACTTGTAAAAAAATGTTCAGCCAAAAATATTGAAAATTTTCCATTTTCCAGCCGTTTTTCGCCGTCAACCTTTTTTTTTGCGGTGGACATGATATTTCGGTGTGTATTCATCTGAAATCAAAAATTCAAAAATTTTCTTGTAGTTTATGCCCTTGGCTCGTGATTGAACGAAGGAATTGAAAAAAAAAATGAAATTTGACATTTTGACATGAGTTTGAATCAATTTTCGTTTAAATTTTTATGCGTTTTTCCGATTCTCATCATTTTTAAAAGTTCTTTTTCGTATAAAACAAGAACGACTTGACCGAATGAAAATTCCTTCGTTCAATCACGAAACAAGTTTCAACCAAATCGGTCAATTTATTTTCGAGAAATCGTGTCCACCGCAAAAAAAAAGGTTGACGGCGAAAAACGGCTGGAAAATGGAAAATGTTCAATATTTTTGGCTGAAAATTTTTTTAAAAGTACTTTAAGTACTTTACTTTCATATGTTTAAATTGTAAATAAAAAAGATTTTTCGTTTTTGAAATAAATTTTTTTAAAGAAGTCGTTTTTTATACCTTTAAGACCCATGTAACCCCTTAAGAAAACCTTTTTTAGATACTCATTGATAATTTCACAATAATATTGGTTTTAGCTACAAAGATCGGACATGGCAGAGGGAGAAGGTATGAATTTGATGAAATATTTATTTTATTGTCATCACCGTCATATGTAAGTATGCAAAATTTCAACAGAGTCAGATTGGTAGACATAATGCTTTATGGTTTATATCCCGTCCCACGAACAACGATTTTGTTAGCATGTTAACTAATAAAGGTTGCTTATTTCAAATGTATCTCAATTCCATTCTTGAGAGATACCAAAGTCCAAGCAGCTCTTCTTGGCTTTACTTCCAGCAAGTAAATGATCTATGAAAATTTTAAAATTATGAACCTAAAAATTAGTACTGAGTCTTTGCCCAAACCAAACAATCAAACTAATACAATTAATTAAAGAAAAAAAAAAAGACATTGAAATATTTAAAATAATTTCCACAATGTTGAAACTTAATTACAATAACGTTTTAAAATTGAACTCCATTATTATCAAAGCTTCATAGTGCCATTATGAAATATACAATAATTCCACCAAATGCATCGTATTTACTTATCACATGTTGATGAGGCGACACGTACATATTTGGGTTATCCCTTCACCACATAAGGCCCAAATTATAATTTCTATGTTTAATACCAAAAATCTAGTGTTTCTATGAAATGTACACCTTTCCCACCGAAAAAAGAATTTAAAATAGAGGTCAAAAGTTATAGGTATGCGTAAGTAGTTATGTGAACAGACATGCGTAGAGTCTCGGAAAAATCGGGAATAGTTCTAATAGAAAGTTCTAATTAGTTTTGGACATTACTTCATAATAATTATAAAAAACGCAGCGCTGTCCTTAAATTGATGTTAAACCCTGGACAGACTACGAACAAAA
This sequence comes from Dysmachus trigonus, assembly GCA_949715965.1. Lineage (NCBI taxonomy): Eukaryota > Metazoa > Arthropoda > Insecta > Diptera > Asilidae > Dysmachus > Dysmachus trigonus. Next base: position 47,941,915 of record OX454319.1, on the reverse strand, counting down.
TTTAGAATTTCGGGCGTACACAATTTTAAAAATAATAAAATCGTTCATAGTCTGTCTAGAATATTAGAGAATCACAATAGATATATAGAGCCATTGTGCCATTAAATTTGGTGAAAGCTATTATAAGAAGCGCAATGACAGACGCAGTCAATTAATATGAAGAAGGAAAAATAGACAAAGATTTGTTTGCCTATCTACTGTGTGTCTTTTGAAATAAACTGAACGCATGTACTTTCAAAAAATTTATTTGCTAATTTCTAGAAGCAATACTAGACAAAACATTGTATATCAGTTGAAAGAAATATGTGTCAATCAGAAGCTCAAAAGTTAGAGCATGGTATGGATCTACCGCTGGGTGATAATTAATGCTGTATAATAGACTGTGGGTTAATTGATTCAGATGATCTGTCTACACATAATGATTAATTCTATTAAAAAAAAAACATATTCTCAATAATTTGTTCTGACAACATAGTTAACATTTATATTTTAATTTAATTAGTGTATAATAAAAAGACATGTGAAGAATATTTTGTAAAATTTTCATTTATATTTATAAAGAAATGATCCATTGACAGCAAATCTTCACAGACGCCTCAAAAAAAAGTTGGATTGCGGTGAACCGCATAACTCATGACTGGATCATTTGAAATCAAAAAACCATAAAGATTTCATTAGTTGATAATTTCCTTAAGGCAACCCTGCCGAGTTTTTTTATTTATTTTTTGTTAAAACTTAGAAATCAAAATAGCGATTGTTCTTTAAAAAAAATAGAAAGTTTTGTTATTTTAAAATAAGTAAAAATAAAAAAATAAAAAAAATTACAAAAAACCCGATAGGTTACCTCGTAACTTATGTCAAGAAAGGAAGATGGAGTGTGTAAAACTTCAAAAAGATCGAAGTAGTCGATTTAGAGCAAGAGAGTTCACCGGCTTTGAAAATTCTAAGTGTGAGAAAAACGCGTGAACACTGAAGTTTTACTCCAATCGACTTCAAATTTTAACATAATAATATTAAGATGTTGTACATTTATATGATAAAAAAAAAAAAACCCAAAAAAATACCATACCATTGGACATTGTCCATTCAGGTATCAACTCAATAAAATTAGCAGAGCTGACTCGGCTACTTACTACTTTTGTTCCAGAGTCTCTAAAGACCTCCCAGCACTTGCTTTGTCATTGTCCAGCTACAGCTAGGCATATACAGGCTTACCTAGGAGAAGCATTTCTAGAACCCAAAGTGGTATGGACCACAAGATCAATATAGGCATAATCAAAGGACTTGACTTGGGAATATAACACATAAAGAAATCGGGGTGTCACAATAGACCTTGGTCGCTTGGTCGCAGTTATTGCGAGGCTGTCTAATCCTTTCTCCCCTATTCAAATAAACTTAATTAAACTAGACTTGATAGTTTACATATAAGATTTTAAACTCAATCCAAACTAGCTCTCAACTTCAATCAGTAATACGACAGATCAATAATAATTTTAAATCAATTCGCAAAATAGGTATGTATTATTTTGTTTCTATTGTATTTATGAAAGCACATATTATTCATTTAATAGATTTGTCCACAGAATAAATGGTGCCAAGAACAAATATTGGTATGTGATTCGTTAGATACATTAAACGTTAAAATATTTGATTGATGAAACAACCAGTTCATTTGATTCCATAAATAGATATGTAAATCTGAAGTAAATTATGTTTACTGAAAAATAAACCAGGGCAAATAGAAGTATTGTTAGCATGATCCAATTTCCGCAATTGTAATAGTGTTGCACAAATGCATTTCAAAAACCTTTTAACTTTCAAGGTCGTGCATGTAATTTTTAATTGATAAAGTAAATAAAGTTTTCTCAAAACAAAAGGCATTGCTTTTATCTTCAATATGGTAAACATAAAATCAGTACGATAATGATTGCATAAATATTACAAAATCTGGAAATCGTTAATACTGACGCCAGCTTGATTTGATTGCGTCAATCATCCTGAACAAGTGACGACAAACGTCGCGCATTTTACCGATCGGTAACCTCATAAAATTAAAGTATTGCCACACTATCAATCACAACAATTTTGTCGCACATGGCTGATCGCAAGTATTCCGAACGTCTATGACTAAAAATAAATATTCTCACCATTTCTAAGGTGAAAGGTTGGTGGACAAGACAAAAATGGACGAAAACAAGAACAAAGTTCACAACACAACACACAAACGAGCAACAAATTGCACGACACGACACAAACGAGAACTCTGCGCTGCGAAGTAGCTCGTCTTGTAGTACCTTGCGCTTAGGTTCTGAGCACTATGCACCGCTCGCCAGCGAAGTCCTTTGCTTTAAGCTCTGGTCAAAATTGAGAAAACTTTATAGCCGATTTTTCAATTTCTAATAGTAGTTTGTGTCGAAAATAGGACCCGAGCCAGCAGAGAAAAAATAGGAAAAAAAATTGTGCACCTCCTCGGCTCGATTTGTTCTGGGGCTGGCCTAATGGCGGTGAGACAGAGGCTCATTATTCACGGCTCACGTTTTACGGGCCATGGGAACAAAGAGCGGCAAAAACGCAAGACGCTTCGCATTGTCATCGCTTTCTTGGCTTTCAGTTATGCTAGGACGAAATACTTCAAATGTACACCGATTCCGAGATGTTGTGAACTTGTGGCCGGCGACTATTTTTGAAATTCTCAATTAAAATTCAAATTGCCACCGGGCCATGGTACATGAAGCACCTGTGGATGAGACATTTTTAGAGATGTGCTCATGCTTCGCAACCAATTTTGCATTGGGTTTATTTCATTTAAATAAATTCCACGCGCAAATTTTAGAATGATCAAACACATTAATGAAATGTATAGTAAAACATTCAATACAATTCTAAATGTCATATATACCTAGTGGCAAAATCGAGACTTGGAGGACAGCCGTAACTCCCTCAGACCCAAGATAAAATTTTAACACTTCACTACTTCTAGAATTGTACTGTTTCCATGCAGGGTTCAACTCGGGTTGAGTTGATTTCGTTAAACCCAAGTAAACCCACGAGTTGGGTGTTAGCTTCAAATGTCATTCCTGTTTATTTTGTTTACTCAACTCCAAAGTTTCGCATGGAAACAGTTCAGGTTTAGCGGCCATTTTCTTAACTCAACGAAAACTCAGCTCCACCTCAACCCTGTGCATGGAAACATTAATTGTGTACTTTTAGGTAATTTTTATAAAAATAAGTTAGCCTTTAAAAATTCATTTCAATTTTAATAAAATTAATAAAACAAAATTTTCTTCATGATTGCATTATATTAAAAATCTTTAAGAATTAAAATCTAAATCATAAAAAGTAATTTTGGAGTTTAAAGAGTTATGTTATTGTGCCAAAAAAAATGTTTTTTTGAGTCTGAGTTGAAGTAGCAATTTTTTATATTTCCATCTCCAAAAACTTTGAAAACTTCGAGAGTCTTCTGTTGGGTAATTCTCCAACAGTATTGAGAGGTTGCGTATTTGCTGAACTCCAGGTTGATTCATCTAAAGTGTGTTTCCTCAACTTGTTGCTTTTCATGTTTGAAGGTACGCATTTTTTCGAATGATTTGTAATCAGAACTACTAGGATGGATCAATAAGTACCCGTGTACCCAGGTTTCATCAACGGTGACGCATGGATGCAAAAACTCCTGCGGATTTTGCTTAAGGGGGTGGGCTTTTAATTCCAAAAAAATCACAATTTTTCAAATTTTTTTTTACGTTTATAAAAGAGATTTATTTCAACTATTAGGATATAAAAGTACAGCACTTGAACAAGTTGTTTTAGCTTAGGGAGCGTTCAAGTATTACGTAACGCATTTTTTGTAGATTTTAGACCCTCCCTCCTTCCCATGTAACGCATCGTATCGTTTTTCTGTACTGTTTTTCTGTTGTTCCAATACCCCCTCCCGCTCCTGTAACGCACCGTAACGTTTTACAACCCCCCCTCAAATTGCGTTACGTAATACTTGAACGTTCCCGTACAACTCGAGGGGGGATGACCTTGACGTATTTTGTCAAGGTCGTCATACTGAACAATATGAGGGGGGGAGGGTGGGGATGGAAGGCGCGCTTGAGTAAAAAACGCTTGAAAAAAATACTGAAAAAAGTGAGAATCGGAGGAGGTAGAAGAAGTGTATAGTGAAGGGAATTGGAGGAGGAGTAGAGGGAGAAGGGAGGTAGGGGATGATGATGGGACTTGCGAGACGACAAGGATGGGATGGGGTGAGGGCGTATAAAAAAAGAAATCGATAAGTAATTGAAAAATAAAGTTTACTAAAGCAAAAATGAAAATAGAAAAATAGAACAGAAGCGAATAAATTCGAGAAATAGTCAAGAGTGGCTTTGAATAAGGAATGCGAGAAAAAAAGTGAATCAAAGCGATATTAATGAATGTTGTATGAATAAATGGAATGTAAATAGTGACCGAGAGTGTTTACAGATGCACAAGGCATAGTGAAGGCAAGTTAGAAGATGGAAAATGAGTATAATGCGTAAACGTAAAAAGTGCAAATAGTTAATTTTCAATGGGAAAAAAAAATGAAAGAGGTGTAAGCGCGCCTTAAACAATACATAGGCATGCTCAGAATAACCCCAAAAATGACATATGTCAAGATCACCCCCCCCCCCCCCCCCCCTCGAGTTGTAAGCTAAAATACATAATTTCCAAAAAATTTTTTCTTAGTTTAGAAAGTAATTTTACTTTACTTTACTTTATCAAAACTATATTTTTGAATCCGGTAGCCATGCTTTCTCAAAAAGTAATAATCCAATCTTACTGAAATTTTCCACACTTCTTCTACATAGTATTGACTTGTACTTGAACGAAGGATTTTTAATTTCGTTCATTATATGTCGTTTTACTAGTAGAAAATCACCAAAATATAACTGAATGTTCACAGAAATTTAAAAAAAAAATTCAATTTTTTGTTAAAAAAAGTTGTCCAAAATTCAGATATCATTTTATTTTCAAATCTTTCGCCCAAGTACAAGCCATATGCATCTACTAATAGAAAAAATTGTTTTTCGATTTTAGATAAGCCTATCTCGAGATATTCTGCCTACGGTAAAAAATCATCGATTTTCGTAAACCAGCTGTCAGTGGCTCAGTTTTAAATTATTTTTATGAAATTTTTTTTACAACTTGCTCAAGTGATGTACTTTTATATCCTAATAGTTGAAATAAATCACCAATTTATAAAAGTAAAAAAATTCGAAAAATTGTGATTTTTTTTTTTTTTAATTCAAATAATTCAAAACCCACGTAACCCAGATTAAACACTGCTTTGAAATTCTTAACTTATCGTGTAAAATGTTGATTGTCGTTCCATACGACACGCTTACGAGTATACAGCCTCTGCGTCTTTGCGCATTTTCGTTCTGCGACCAGCCGGACCAGCGAGAATCATGTAGTGGACTTTTTGAACGTTGTCCTAAGTAAGCTTGTATTTCTTCGCACGTTGTTCCATCCAAAAATAAAAAGCGAATCATGGATATATATTGCTCTTTTTCCACAGCATAAAAAAACAGCAAACATGTTTAAAACAAATGGCTATCAAATCAAAACTAACCTATAAATCAGTGTGAAATTTTGTATGGCGTCGTTTGAAAGATAATAGAAAATAAACACAATGATAATGCTAACAATCCCTCAACATTGCCAACTGTCTTCAAAAACGAGTTCTATTGATCCACATTCGTATTTGAATAGTTCGGGTGGGAATAACCCCGGAAAGTTAGCATCCTTCGTCGCATTGAAGTAATATATAAAGGGTCATCCAAATGTGACGCCTAGATGTCAGCACTACATAATTTTTACACGTGACATATTTTCAAATGACATAAGCCATTTTGTTTTATTAGAAGGTAGTACAATTTTAACCATGGACAGGTACACATTGCAACAACGCGTTTACATCATTCAAACTTTTTATGAAAATGGGCGTTCTTTGAAAAATACCCATCGCAAAATTCGTGATTTTTTTGGTGTAAATAATCGGCCAAATCAATCTTCAATTCAAAGATTAGTGAAAAAATTCGCAGAAACTGGTTGTGTTACTGATAAACCAAAAAGTGGAAGACCAAAGTCTGTACGCACAAATTAAAATATTGCTGCTGTTAGTGAAAGTGTTGAAAATGAACCGACAACATCAATTTCGCGTCGTTCGCAAGAATTGGGCATATCTTATGGCTCCTTATGGAGGATTTTGCATAAAGATTTGCATTTACACGCTTATAAAATTCAATTAACCCAGGAATTGAAAGAAAGAGACCATTTACAACGTCGTAATTTCGCTAGTTGGATTATTGAACAACGAACGACAGATCCATTGTTTTCAAGCAAAATTTTGTTTAGTGATGAAGCTCATTTCACAATGGATGGATTCGTCAATAAGCAAAATTGTCGTATCTGGGGTGATGAAAATCCTCGTGTTATTCATGAAAAATCTCTACACCCACAAAAAGTTACTGTTTGGTGTGCATTTTGGGCAAATGGAATCATTGGGCCATTTTTTTTCGAAGATGATGCTGGAAATGCTGTTACTGTGAATGCTGAGCGATACCAATCAATGTTGAGAGGCTTTTTATGGACACAGTTGAGTCATATTGATGTGTCTGACGTCTACTTCCAGCAAGACGGTGCTACATGTCACACAACTCGAGAAAACATTACGTTTTTGCGATCAAAATTTCCTCAACGTGTAATTTCACGAAATGCAGATTTCAATTGGCCAAGGTCATGTGATCTAACACCATTAGATTTTTTTTTGTGGGGTTTTTTGAAAAGTCGAGTGTATGCTAACAAGCCACAAACAATTAATGATCTAAAGAACAACATTCAAGTTGCAATTCGTGAAATAACACCAGCAACATGTCGGAAAGTCATTGAAAATTTCGATATTCGGATTGATGCCTGCAGACGCAGTCGTGGTGGACATTTGAATGATATTCTATTCCACTTATAATTGTAATGGATCATACTTTTAATAAAAAAAAACAGCTTGAAAAAATTGCAAATAGTTTGTGTTTTATTTAAAAGAAACATGTAGGCGCGTTTTTTGGATGACCCTTTATTTTAACCTCTTATATGGTGCATATATTTACGGGAAATTAAAGTAAAAACTTCTGAATTTTCTTGAAGCTCAATATTTACCATATATGTTATTTCTTACATCATGTAGCAAAAAATAAGCATTCTATGGACACTAAATTAAATAAAAACTGTTTGAAACGTATTGAACGAAAATTAACGTGCACGAATTTATTCGAAAGTTTTTCCCCGATTTATTCAGTAAAAAAAGTATTAATTTTGTCATAATAGTTTATTTGCAAACAAAGAAACAAAAATATTAAGGCTAAAATACTCAGATCAATTGAACAAAATTAATCATAAATCTGACCATTTGTTAAAATCGTGTTCAAAATATTTGAAAAATAAAATTTTGAAATTCACATCGTTTTTCACTCCACAATCCATGGGCAATTTGCGAGGTATATCTTTGGTGAATTTCTTATTTAAGTAACAGATACGCCTAGGCAGGTGCAAGACTTTTTAGCAGATCCCCAGATACATCTAGTTATTTTCTTCTAATAATTTCCTTTTGTTCTTCTTTCAACAAAATTATAACTGATTTCTACACTCTGATCCCTAGAAATCAGACTATGGTCGTCGTCGTCGTTGTCGTCTCTCTGAGTTTAGCCAGAAGGCCAAGTGCATTGTTTATGAAAAAGCAGCAAGCAATCGTCAACCTTCGTGTAGCTTTCAGTTTTTTGGCATTGCCTACTGCCAGAACATAGCTTGAATATCTGCCTTGACTTAAGAAGTATTTTAGCACTGATAAGAATATTTTTACGATACATGTTATTTTTTTTAAATTACTAAAATTAGAATTGAGGGGAAAAAATTAATAGCTCTCGAGGGTACCTAAATTTGGTTTCTTATATACCTACCTGTGTAAAGTTCACAATAAAATTAAGCATTAAATAAATAAGATGTGGAAACAATTGTAGAAGTTATTTATTTATGTGTACTTCTATGAAACTCCGGTATCTTCACATGTATTTATATAGCCTAGACTACCATCAAACATAGTTAATAATTACCACTATAAGTTAAAAGAAAAAAAGTACTGCATCATTCTAACAACAAATAAATATTATAAATTAAATTGATACTCTTTTAAAAATCGTCCTTATTCGCCTGAAACCTCAGACACATGTCGTGTCAACGTTAAAAAATTTCACAATAAAATATTATATCAAGGTCTGAGCTGAAAAATTGGCTTAAATTTAGGTCTAGTTGACCATATATATAGTTAATTAATTAATATGATTTGTAGTAATCACTTTGTTGATGAATGTGGAATAAATAAATAAATAAAGTAGGTTTATACAGTAAATTTAACTACAAAGTGTTAGGAATCAACTAATTATGAAATTTAAAATAATGTTTAAATGGAACTCACCGCAGAGCCGGCTGCATACAAATGAGACGATTAAAATTTCGCGTAAAATCGATCATACTATTATCTTGTTCTCCTTTTCTGATTTGTTGTATTGTACGTTGCGTCACTCGCGACACTTCAAGGAATCTTCTGACATCTGTCCAGTAATTTGAATATGACCCAAAATTGGCCAAAAATTAAAAATAACTAAATATGTTCAGATACGCTTCGGAGCTTCTATTCGGTACATACATACGTATACATATTAGGAGTAGCCCTAAGTAATCAATAATTTTCAACGAAATTATTTATCATTAGTTCTGTATCGATCGAACAAGTGCAAGCACGATATTCTTTATAACTATTATTCAATCAATTTGTTATAAATATTTACAAATAATTTTAAATTTGTTTTTATTGCTGTGCAATAAAATGGAGGACTTTATATTGTACCTTCTACACGACCCAATAGATAGTAGGATTATTTCACCTTACACGCTCACTCATCCCTATTTTCCATTCTCTTATAAACCATTTCCCATGTATCCACTCCTCCATTGTTCTCCTCGTGAACCCCTTTCTTTCTTACGACCCCTGTTTTCATCCTCCATATCTCCTCCATACCTATTACCCCAAACGTCTTTCCTGCTCAATATTTCTCCCCTTCTGTACCCCTTTTCATTCCGCTACACATAGCTCTACTTCCCATCCTTTCCTTCAACGACACTCTCCTTTTCCTATGATCCTTTACCTACACTTCTGTGGGGCGAAAAATCTTTCACAATAGCGATTCTTTTCTACAATTTTTAGTAGAAAAACTAAAACCACGTGCATCATTCTGCTGTTTCTACGAAAATATAATTTTTTGAGCCTAGTGCCCATTGAGCCTTTTGATCAGCATGTCTGCAAAATTTCAACAAATTTAGCCGTGGGCCATTTTCCATAGAAAACGTGCGGGGTCTTTTACAAACACTGGTTGCCGAATATATGTACAACAAACTTGGATCTGGCTGCATGACTTTCAGCGGTCAAAGGTTCTAGTTGCTCAAGTTCATATCTTTACGTAAAATTTGCTGCTCTTTTTATTTCTGGGGTCAAAAGCATGTCTTCCCATTTAAGAAAATCAACTTGACCTCGAAACGGTCTTAAAGTTCATGGTCAAGGTCAAACCCAAGAGAACAATCCTAAAACTTTTGAACAATTTTTTTTCCCGAAAATACACTCCTGCAAATTATTCTCTGTCCCGATATTTTGACCATCCTTTGATATGACCCTCAGCAATTAAAAGTTCAAATTGCTCCAACTCAAAATCAAAATTATGTCTTCCAATTTAACAAAACCAACTTGACCTCGAAATGGTCATGGCCAAGGTCAAATCCAAGTTCACCACCGAATAGCCCGGGGAAACAATTTTTGTATTTAACATTTTCTCCCAAAATGTGTTCCCGCAGAGTTATTGTGCTGTTCCGATACTTTTTCTCACGCTGTATATTATAATCTAATAATACAAATAATAAATAATAGTAAAAACTTGCAAAACACGAAGACTTTAAAAATAAGGTAAGCCATATTAGGAAGAAAGCAACTATGTTAAACATACACAGTTTTGCATTATAAGGTAAATTTGTGAATTAATCGGTACAAATAGGGGAGCTTCATATCACGTGAAGATCTCAAGATTTGACATGTGCTGGCACACACTAAGTATAATGAATGTGTGATTGACGTATTGAACCACTTTCCACATGCGTAGCACTTAAAAGCACTTTGATTTGGAACGTGTCCAGAAGGAATGCATTTCCTCGTCCGCGTTTGTCGTCTTAAGCCTAAGCTATTTTTGTTCATTGAAGATTTAAATTTATCCTTTGTTCGAGCGATCCACCGATTCCCTTTGGTCACGAGTGTCCCGCTCAGTCACTGGTACTTCACTCATAGTTATGACGTCACCTGCAGCCAAGCAGCCGGATAACAAGAGCCGCAAGTATTTGCTTCTATCATCACCGCCTGCAGTTCAGTCTATTTTTGTCAGACTAAATGGCGCATAATGGTATTTCGTTTGGGCAGTTGTTGGTTATTAATGCCGCTAGTGATTTGTATCATGCACCTCTCTATGTGCCAACTATTCTGATTTGTAGGTGCCAATTGTATTATGTGGTCACCGCTGCAAGACAAATGCCCACAACGAAATTAACCGGCGACATTATAGTGTGCGAATTTTCGACTTTGGGAATGCTTGCCCGTTTTCACTTTTAGATAACAAAATTAGCAATCGACTGTATGTTCTTTGCTATAACTTCAAAATATTTATTGCTCTCCCTTCGGAATGCTTTATAAAATCGTTTCACAAATGCTACAACAGTATCAAATATCCTTCTGTAGTTTGCGTTTTATGCTTTTTATTTATGTAGAAATACCGTTAGGATTAAATTTAATTTTCAAAAACTAGGTACGACGATTAATTTTGATAATTTAAAAAAACAGCAAGGCTTGTTTCATATATGATATAAAAAAGGTCTTAAATTCATGAAAACCCTTCGAATTTTGCTGTCCGAATTTCAGCTGACAGCATTTTTCGCTTTGACTACCAGGGACAAGATAACAAGTTATGTATCCCTCATTAAGTGTATCCACCTCAGATTAGTTATATAATTTTTTTTGAATTTATTGGAATCTGGTGCGAGTTTATACGACTCGAATTCGAATAAAACGCCTTATGAACAAATTTTCGAAAACGCATGGAAAAGCGTCAAAATTATATGAGAAATAATTATTAAAATCGTTAAAATTTTAAGGAATACCAATAGTAATATTAGAGTACTACGAAATTCATGCGAGCTGTGGATATTTCTGAATTAATCGTTTCGATTCGGATGTATGTTAACTTTTATCTTGGTGTTATACCAACAATTACTTTAAAATTATGCAAATTAAATAATAAAAAACCATTATCCTCTGAAGTATTAGCATCTTACAATCATACTCTCTATGCTATACATTAATTTCTTGACTTAACCGGCACGTGAACGAAATTAGTACCGCAATTCAGAAATTATGTTGTAACGTACGTCACTGATAGCATAGTATAATATAATGAAATTGCTGTTGCCTCGATCAAAATGCAAAATTAGTTCATTTGGTAGCTTTAAGTGACATGACCCTTCATTATCGCAATTATCTTTTTAAATTCTCATACATGAATACTGTGCTGAAAAAGCAAGAGTACTTTCCTTTCAGTTCGTAGAAGGATACTTATTATATAGTATAAAAATAATCACGGAAAAATATCAAGTTATTTCAATTTTTGTGCTGAGTTTTGAAAGAGGAATTTAATTTACAATATCCTTACAACCATGCCAAAGAATTAAGAAAATTTAACACCCTCAGCAGTTATGTATATACTTATTTGGTTTCTGTTTTTGTTTATATTTTAAACAATTGTTTGTACTTTAAATTTTGCTTATAGCTCAAACTAATATTATTTTGTTTTTCTGCATGCAATATAATATGTACACGGTCTAGCAGCAATCGATTAGTATCATAATAGAAGAACGGCAATAAATAATTTGCGATAAGCCAACTCTAAAGATAACTTTTCAACGAGTTTCGACTTTCCCGAATATCCAAGTTCAGGTGGGCTTCTGACTGCGCTAAGCACTGTGTCCACGTTAATATTTCAGTTACCTAGATAAAAGGCGATGAAACCATGTTTCTTGTCGGAAAAAGTAATCAATTACACATGGTGCGCATATAATGAGAAATTTTTATGAAACGTACCTCATAATAACTCTAACAATTGGTTAGTAGGTGTCTCTTAAAATGCAGCTGGCAAAAATAAACGTGAAATTTTGGTGAATATTTGTATTATTGCAATGTTTTCATGTAAAATGAGCGCAATTTAATTTCATTAATAGGAACTGCAAAAAGAAGCCGAATGTGAATAGCGACTATATCAAAACATGTGTGTGTGTATTTTCTGGATTGGTGATCTGCCTTGTACTGGCTTTAGTTTACACTGCCTGCAAGCACACAGAAGATGAACCAGACCAATATTTCGGCTTAATGAAGTAAGTGAATAAAATTTGTGATACATTTAAGATGAATTAATTTGCTTATGTACAGGAGCTTGGATCTTGCTCGGGTGAAGATATCCAATATAACTTCAGGCTGTGGTTTCGAGAATTGCTCATTTGTTTGCGCCAATACGACTCAGTTTAATCAGGACCTTTGTAAAGCTATAGAGGTATGCCATATTCCTTTTAATATTTTTAAATCTAGGAGGAATTAGCGAACAATTCGGAATTGGGAGTAGATTTCTTTCGAATAGAATAACATTATTCAAAAATTTCATTGAAAGCCAATAATTCAAATTATTCGCTGACGTCGAACAATGTGGAAAGTTTTGAATAATCTCCATTCAATTTTTTTATTTCCTGCGCTTTTAAATTCCATTTGTATCATAAAGGAAAAAATAATGCAATTTACAATTTTTTCCAGTCCATTCATGAGTCATCATTAGAGTCATTAGACTGAACCAACAAATTTCTTATTTCGACTAAATAATTTGCTTTCAACAGTATTTTACAAAAAAACAAAAACTCCGTAGATCTATTTAAGAAATGTGGAATTAAAGAGCAATGCTAAGATACAGAGAATATTTCTTTATATATACTATTTAATGTAACTTTTGATTATTATCTAAATTAGAATATTCAGTATTATTCTATCATTTCGGTTATGTAAATTTTTTCATATTGACAAAGAAGTCGTTTTACTTGAAGGTTAAAATTCAATACTGGTCTACCAACTTATGACAAATATCCATTAAAAAAGCTTACCTGCAGTGATATAATTCCTTCGTTGATATTTTACTACTCTTATCAGTGTTCAACATAAATATCTGAATTACTTTTTCCGTGAAAAAAACCGGCAATTCATCTAGCTTATCGATCTAGCTATCATGCATCGGTAGTCCATTTCTTTAAAGTTGAAAAATGCTATTTTCCGCTAAATTTTATAAGCAAGAATTGAATTGTTCGTCCTCATACTATTTCGGAAAGCAATTTGTTTTACCTGAAATAATTTGGTTAATCGAATATACGATGCGATTTTCAATTATATTCCAACAATTATTGTATACCCTTATTAAACAGCTAATGTAAAAGAAAAACAATTAATTACAGAAAAGCAACTGTTCCATAATTGAAATACTGCACATCGAGAGACAATCTTTTCCAAACCACACTTTGTCAAAGGGTTTTATAGATACACACGCAAATTTTTTGGAAATATCACTAGCCAACAGCAATATGATTGCAATAGAAAACGAAGCTTTTAATGATGATGCATATGCAACCACTTTCAGTTTAAGTCTTGAAGGATTGCCGATTAAAAATCTAACAGCTGGAACACTTCTAGGACTCTCGAATCTTACGCTACTCACAATTGCATGTCCAATTGAAAATATCAACCGTGGTTTTTTCCAGCCAGTCAGCTCATCGCTGCGATACCTTCGAATGAATCACTTGACCAGCAAAGTGGAGTTTGATACAATATTTGGTATAAGCAAAATGAGCAGTTTGTTGCATCTAGATTTGAGTGGAAATAATTTTCCGAAGCCATTAACGATAAAAGGTTTTCTCCGATTAGTGAAAATTGAATTTTTGAACCTATCGAATTCGAAAATTACTGCAATTGGCGAAAATGCTTTTAATCCAATTAAAAACAGCATAAAGTACTTGGATCTTTCTCACAACTATTTGACACAGATTGGTACTGATATTTTAGACGGTATACTATCTAGAGGCAAAGCTTATATTTACCTTGGTGAAAATCCATGGTTATGTACTTGTGAAATAGCGACATTAGTTGAATACTATAAAATGTATCCTGAAATGTTCTTGGATAAGCCTTACTGTAAGTCACCGCAAGAATTGTATGGAACAATTATAAGTGAAAATCTGTCATGCCCAAGAGAAGCAACAGTGACAGTGGGCTCATCTAAGACAACATTGCCAATTACGTACAACAGAACCTCAACAAAAGATCCAAGCCGTGATAACACTGAAGAACAAGATAAGCTGACTACGATGTCGGGTCAGACTACAGCATCAATACAAAAAGATTACTTCAAAGTGGCTTGTGCTGCATACAGAGAAGACGCACATTTATCGTCCTTTAGAACGAATTACGACTTCCTAAAGTTCCAACCCCTTCGTTACGAATTTGAAATTGTCCTTATAAACCATACAGCGGCTGAAGTAATAGTACATGAGCAGAAGCAGCAACTCACTATCTTGTGGCACAGTGACTTTGACGATTATAAATCGGTTTATGTCCCTCAGAAAGAATACGGGTGTCGAAGCCACTACAATGAGTCAATAATTATAACAGATTTGAAAGATAATGTTTCTTATACATTCTGTCTGATACCTGAGGGCGAGGAGGAGATCACACCATTCAATTGTCAACCCTTTCACGTTCCTGTTGTAAAAAGGGCAGATCCCAATAGCTGGATATCGGCAGATAAGAAATATCTTTATCTATCTCTAATTACTATTACTATTCTAGCTTCCATTATCATCGGTGGCATTTTGTGTTACTTCATCATAAAATTTTTTCCGAACTTATTGAAAGGAAGTAAACACGTTCTAATAGTTAAAAAAGAAGACGCGAGCAATATTTCAACGATTTCTGGAAAATGTGATAATCTTCAAAATATGAATCCGATAACCTGTCGAAAAAAGTAAGTGTTCAATTTAAGTAGAAAAATCATAAACAACTAGTGGAGTTACCCAGATTCACCCATCGCACAGTGGTCAGAAATCCCAAAAACGCGAGATCTAGCCAATTTTCGAAGATAATCCTGATGTACCATAAAGATACATTTTCTTATTCCTAAAAGTCCGTACCAATATTTTCTGCCCGAAATTTTACCATTCCTTCATGTGCAAGATCATGGTACACCCTCAAAGTTACCTCATTTGCAGCATTAACACATTTCGTTATGATGTAGTTAATTTTTCTGCGATTAAGGCGGTTTTTTCCTAATTAAACTTGCAGAAAGGGTAGCAACCAGCGTATTAAATGGAAGAATAGGCATTGGCCTTTCCAATAGTCCAGTACAAAAGTAAAACAGATTTACAGGGTATCCAATTATGGTTAAAAAAAATTAAAGCTGACCCTCGTTAATCAATGTTTGAATTGAGCTACAAAAAATGCTTATAGACGCCATGCGTCTCATGCATACTACGTAATAGCCCAATATGTGTAATTAAAGGCACAATCTTGTTTTCTTGCCCCAAGCACTTTTTTAGTAAAAATGTGTAAGAGGGTTGGGAAGCTCATCAACGAGAACAAAATAAATAACACTTTCTTCCCGACAAACAAGTTAAACAAATCTGCCATTTTAACGTTTTTGGGGATGTTGAATCCGTTTCTGGGGTTAGTTTTATAGTAGTAAGATACATATCGTTTCTTACATTTTAGAGAACACAAAGCTCATTTCTAGGGCTATTTTTTTCCTAGGGGTTGAAGGGATGAAGATATGGGGTGTGAAGTGAGCTCTGGGTTCTCAAAAATGTAAGTAACCATATGCATCTTGCTCTTAGTTTTAATTTAGAAAACTATCCCTTCTATCTTCACTCCTTCAACATGTAGGTAGGAAGTTACTCCAGAAATAAGCTTTGCGCTCTCGAAAACGTCAGGAACGATATGCATCTTTTTATTTTCGATAACAGGGAAAAAATGAATACGACAACTTAAAGATGTTTTTTTTTTTTTTAATTGTGTGTTGAAAAGAAGAGTTGCAATTATTGAATCTCGCGTTTTCGGGATTTCTGACCACTTATTAATTAAACACTTCTCAAATGCTCCAATTTGGTATATCCTAGAAATTGTGTCAAGCAATTCCCAAAATCTATGTTTGTGATAGAGAACCACATAATTAGAAGGTTTTCATCCAAAACATACCTCAGTAAAATTGAAAACAATTCGTACTTATAAAACTTCACAACAGAATGAAATTGGAACCCGATTTTATTAAGTTCATAATTTTAAACCAATTTTTTCTTATACAACTTCAGGTATCCTTCCATTTCATACTTGACATCTCAAATTAGCACTTTTCCATTGATCTTTACCAAAAATGAAAAAATCAAAGAGTATGCATTTATCTAAAATCGATTCGATATTATTACAATTTATAGTATTTATTTAAAAATTAATCGATAATTTTTTGTAGATATTAAAAAGTTTAAACTTCTTTTCATTTTCACAGAATTACCCCTCCTCCTCCATATCAAAGTATGTTCGATGAATTCGACAGCACGTATGAAGATCCTCTTGAAATGAAGGGTTATGAAACTCCCAGGAGACACACCTACTGCTTCAACAAATATGAGTCAATCGATAGATCTCCAAAATCTCCCCCACCTTTACCAAAAAGAAACTCGGAGCCTGCATATAGTACAATTAACACAACACTAATTTTACCGATACGGAAATGAGGGTATTTTTATAATTGTCTTTTTGAGATAATAAATTTATATTTTATTTAGGCCATACGTATGTATGCATAATATATTTTTTATATAAATATTAATAATAAAACGCCTAGCCAGAGGAAACATATTCATTTTATTTGCTTTCTATATACTCATCATTACGATTAAATTTGGTTAATTTTATTATTAATATTTGGTGTTTAAGTTTTATTTTTTCCCGTTTCCCGAATCAGCCCTCGAATTTAATTATTATTGTATAAGAAATGACGTGGACATATAATTGGGTAGTAAAATTTTTCTTTCCGGAGCGAAGAAACTTTGAAAACACCATCATATTTGTGAGCCCAGTCTTCTTGATTGTGATACGTATATTACACGATTTTAAATGAAATGCCAAAATTCGATTTATGTAATATTTGGCTGCGTTTATATTGTAGCTAGAAGAAATTTTTCTTCACAAGAACAAGAAGAAAAAGCAATGTTATTACATAGATAAAATGGAACTCAATTTGAATGAAATTAAACTCAGTTTTCTTATATAAATATCGGGACTGCGCTTTTGCTCAGTTTTTTAGCATATGACCCAATATCCCTTTATTAATTTTTTAATCCAAAACTTTCGTTAATAGAAATAGCAAAATATTGTATTCTGCGCCAGTTACAGTAGCGACTATATTTGTTCCATTATTAACACTTTTGCTAACATGTTTTTGTTTCGATGTCAGATAAAATCACAAAACTAAATATTCTTGAAGTCATCTTTATTATAATAACAAAATAAGTTTTCGATGGCATTTGGTTAGTTAGTTTTCTAACAGTTCCGAAAATATCGATAGAGCGTTAAAAAACGTGTCTGAACTCTACTAAATTCTTAAAAAATTTCGTTTATTTTCATTTTGAAATTAATAAATACTTTCCTCATTATATTTTTTTTATTTTTTTTGTGATTTAATGTTGCTGGGAAATGTATTTGATTTATAATGCGATAGGAAGCATTACGCAAAGAACATCAAATAATATTATGAATTATTAAATAACATTTTGCTAAAATTTAGATCGTATTGATTGGATAATTGTATGACTTAGATATTCATATTATTTTAGTCAATTCTTTTTAGCAAAACCGTAATAAATTGTTTTCCCATTTATAGCTTATATTATAAATATTTAAATAAATATTTTAAAAATCACAAAATGTTGATTAAGGTAAACTTATTTTATATAAATTTCTGATACTCCTCTGTTAATTCGGTAGTCATTGGTTGGGTTAGGACCTCCGTAGAGTTCTTCAGCTGGGATTGTAGAGCGATTAGAAATACGCTTTGGCAGTGGTGGCGGGCAATCTTTTGGTATTTTATCTTCATAGATTCCTTCTGCTGATCGCCATTTTCTCTGTTGGTATTGTACAGCTTCATACAAGTTTATCGGTACAACGTAGCTTTTCCCACTGAAAACACTACAGTCGGAGTGTCTACGCAATACAACTTTTCTAAAATAAAAACTTCGGTCATATATGCGACTTCATTGAAAACAGTATAACCTTTGATTTGATTCATTTGTTGTAAATGAAGAATTACTATTCCTTGGAAGCACCAAAACGTTCGAGGGGCTTTTATTCACCACAATCACGCGTTTACTTCCTTTTACTAGCGTTGGCTTCCAGCTGATGATGTAATACGCGGAACAGCCCCCAATAAAAAAAGATACCAAAATTCCAATACAAAGTAACAAAATCGTTAATGGCTTTGAGCCCCAAATATACAAATTTTCATCATTATCTGGATCTCCATTATCCGGAGCTTCCAAGTAGTGTGAATGACAGTTGAATGGAGATATCCGAACTGATCCTACTTTTATCAAACAGAAGACATAAGTTGAATTAGTCTTCATTCCTTCTATGACGACATTTTCGAATATCCTCGTATTGCATCCCAATCCGAAGTCGTTATAGTTTGTCTCCATTGCTTCAGGTTTTCTTGAGGCACTGTGGAACCATAGAATAGAATACTCACCAATTGTCTTAATCAAGGTGATTTGAACGCCAGTTCGTGAAACCGTCTCCACGTAAAACTCAGCATCTGGGGGTGCAACTTCTAAAATGTCATTTTGTACGTTTTCGTCACAATGAATTTTTTTCCTATCTTCCAACATTTCAATGGATGCTTCGGTTACAGGAATGTCGGGACGTTCTATCTTTTGTATTGCTTCTTTACATAATACATGATCCTCCAATTTCATTTCTTTTCCGATGTCAAAGCACTTCAAGTTGGGCTCAAAGCTCTCTTTATTGTTTATATACAACTCAATAAAAGGGCACATATCAGTCGAACAAGAGAGAGGATTGTTACAGAGCAGGATCTGTCTTCCTGGAGCCGGTACCAATCCTTTGAATACCTCTGGAGATATCGATTTGATTGAATTTCGTCTTAAGTCCACAAGTTTAAGTGTGTTTGGGAGCGAATCAAAACTACCTGGTTCAATTTCCGATATGTGGCAGTCAGCCAAAATCAACGTTTCAACCCCGGTCAATGTATTGAATGTATCATTGCCGGCAAGTTTTCCAAATCTATTTCCAGTCAAATCCACTATTTTTATTGAAGGAGTCTTTATAGATCCTAGAAGACTCTTTGGTTTGATCACTTTTTTATCGCCTGTAACTTGAATTGCTAACTCTTCTAGTAGCAGTCCTTCAAAAAAATTATCTTCTACGTAGTAATCCTCGCTTAAGCCCAGCAAAATCAACTTTTTCAAACCATGCAAACCACTGAGGGACTCTTTGCTAAGTTTTTCTAATTTAAGATATGCCAACTCAACCATGACAGTTTGGGCAAACACTGGACTTTCAAAAGAGTCCGGTGCTATTTCTCGTAGATTGGCTTTTCTAATTTTAAGGGATTTTATTTTAAAATCACCACTTATCCACCCTTTTATCATCTTTTCTTGCGAAAAACGCATGTTCAATAGATGAAGGTCCATTTGTTCGCAGTTCTCGTGAGATTTCTACAAAAAGTATATTCAAAATACACTTAAGGTAAAATAAATAATTCAAGAAAGTTTACAGTTTGTGGAATGTGCATCTTAAGGTTACTTATATCTCCATCGATGCAAGACACCACACAAAACAGATTCTTCGTGCACTGTAAGCCAGTCAAAGGACCCATTTTAACTGATAAATGCTTGTGGGTAGAACTGCAACTGTTTTTTTTTTCTTTTAAATTAAATTAAAATACTAAAATTGTCCTTACTCTTCTTTCCTGTAATAGTCCGGAGGCTTCACATTGGATAAAATTAAAAGTAGTGTAAATGCCGCCAGTCCAGGGATTATAAGAAATTTTACCCAGCTAAAAAAGTTATAATCGATTATTTCAAACATCAATTAAATTCCTAGTAATTAAAGGTTGTGGAAAAGGATCAGGATTGCGAAGAAGTGCTTTATTTTAAAATGTAACAAACTCAGCAACACATGGGCTTTATTTTATCTTTTTAAAGCCACAATTCTTTGTGAATATTTCTTACTTCATGCACAGTTATTAAGTTTTTTTTTTCTACTATTGTATATCATTTGGATAGCCATCGCCTAAATTTATAAATATGTGTAGTATTAGATACTTTGCACCAACTTTATATAAAGTCCTTAAAATAATTTGTAAAAAAAACTAATATTTCCAAAAACCACTTCCAATATTAAAAATTGAAAAACAAGCAGACATATGTATTTAAATGCTTAAAATATCTGCCTTATTTTATTTATGTGGAAGTTTGATTGCGGTAAATAGTTCTTAGTTTATCCAGTCTTAAAGTAAAAATAAACTCATTTTACTAGTAATTATTGCGATAATGCAATAATTTCTCATAAAAATTCATAAACTAGACTTAATTGGTCGATGTAAGAAAAATACTAAAAGTTGCCTCTTAAGCAATGTTTTGAAACACCTAAATATTTATTTTGATTCAGATTGATCTTGATTCACACATCTGTTTTTTTGTGTTGGAGATTTTAGTTTCGCTAGTATAAAAACAACCATATAACACTTTATATACCAATCACTTTCCTCTTTCTTGGACTATCTTGATTCTTTATGGTTTCATTAATCAAAAGATTCAAGTATAAAAAATCATGTCTAAGCTAAGTGCTGCTTACATCTATCTGAAATAGACACGCCTGTCACCATATTTGCAAATTGACCCCAGCAACAAAACTTCAAGAGATATGAATTCCCTTAATCAATAATACAATTGCATATGATTAAGGCTTATTAGCAATTCTATGATTACTAGCTATTTTTGGCTTTGATAAGAATACCTTCATTTGAATAAATAGACTTGAAAGGTCTAATAAGTACAAAAGCAGCCTTCCAAATGAAGTTCCCAAGTTATTCTAAACACAATACATTGTAATATAATTTTATATAATACAAAATATATAGTTCTGATAGACTAAAATGAGACGGTAAGAAATGATAATATCTTATAAAATATGCATGGTGAAAGATTCACATTCCAACTCTAATCATTCTATATTTTATGTATTTACTGGATTTATTCTTTTGACTTTAACTATAAAATTTTACATATTTTTTAATTAATTTCCTGTAACACTGTTCATAATTTTTTGTGGGATTCACATCTGACACACACTATTATTTTTCTAAGTATACAAATTCGTTGAATTGCATCACAATTATTTACGTTAACTCACCTCAAATTCACATATCTGAACCTTTCCTTAACCAAAGTGAAGGATTTAGAACGGAACATTTTATGCCACTTTACTGCGAATTATTTTTTAATTTTTAATTCAATTAGCCTTCCCTTGGTTGTTTATCACCCCATACAACAAAAAGTAATTGTCTGGTTATTGTGAGTAAAAGGTTCGGTCCCGGTCATTCTCATACCGCGAATTAGATATCACTGAATCAAATTAGTTAGTCAAGGGCATTATATCCGAGAATTTATGTGGATAATTCGATAAAGAACTGCGGAATATTGATATGTTATTTTGGCTTGATTAAGAAATTACCCGATAATTTGTAAAAGTGCATTGTTGACTACTTGTATATATATATACATGTAAATAATTTGTAATGCAAATATGCATATGTGAAGTGCCACATTCAATCTTTGTTTAGCAATATGACGGCTTACATGAATTGCATATACTACACATTTAAACATTTTTTTTCTATGTATCAAATACCTCTTTAATTTCTTTAATTGAATTCATATAGATAGTGTAAGTTATAATTGCTAATTATCACAAATATAAAATATACCTAACTGGAAGTGATTCTTTGTAGCGACAATGCGATAACTCTTGGTCTCTTTGAGTGTTTGTTTGACATCGACGACAAAATTTCACCCCTGCCATCTCGAAATAATGTTGGGATCGAAGATTTTTCCAGAAATATAGTCGATAGATATTACTATCGTTCGATAGAAGCTTGCTACGATAACGATAACTTTTTTTTCGATATAAAGTTAAATGATTTGGATCCTGAATTTGGGGCTGCACTCCGGGTGGATTCCCTGTGAGTGTAATCTGTAGATATTATTAAACCCAAACATATCGATTCTTCATCATTTACAACAATTATAATAAACATTAAACCAACGACATTATTCAATATTTTGCATAATGCTCTTCATCTAAAAGCTTACAAGATCTAGCTAACTCCAGAATTGAAGCCAACTGATCATAGATTAAGCCGTGTATTCATCAATGGGCTTTAGCAAAACTAGAAGAAAATGAAGATTTTTTCAATAAAATCATTATTATCGACGAAGCTCCTTTTCACCTTCTTCAACAAACCAAACTGACGAATCGGAGGGCAAGGAAGCCCGCAACAACTATTGTAAAATCCTATGCAACCAAAAAAAGTAACTATTTGATGTGGTTTGTGATCTCGTGGGATGATTGCTCCTTACTTTTTTTGAAAAACGGCTGGCAATGTTGTTACTGTGAATAGAGACCGATATCGAACGATTATTAATATTTTTTTATAGGAGGAATTGGAAGCTATTATTTAGAGAATTCGATCTTTTGAAAGACAAATTTGGTAATCAAATAATTTCACGAGGAACAAATGTTAATAGGACTTTTTCCTATGGGATTTTTAAAAAAGCCATGTTAATGCTTATCAATCAATACAACAACTTAAACACAACATATGTTAAGCGAACATATCATTGAAACTGAGACTAAATTATGTAAAATGCCATTGGAAACTTTGCAAAAAGAATGCTGGCTTGCAAAGCTAGCAAAGGAATTGTCTATCAGATATTGTTTTCCATTGTTGACCGGAACATTTCTACTTTAACTTTCAATAAAGATTTCGGAAGAACTCCAGCCAGTATAGTATGCGCTTTATTAAAAAATTAAAATTAAACCTTAAATTTTTACAACTTTTATGCCCCGGATAGACTAAGAACGAAATGTAGAATTTGCACGTAATTCTAATTTTCGTTCGTAGGCTGTCCAGAGTATTACTTTATGTTAAATTTGAACGATCAATAAACCCAAAGCTGTAAGAATCCCGGAATATTGCAATTCATTATTAAGATGTCATTAGAAATTACACACTATTGATTTGAATAATAAAAATTAATTTCTTCAAACGACCACAAAAAACGGAAATGTAAAAAACCGGAAGGGTCCAACATATAAACATATGAAAATTGATTAGGAAAAAGTAATATGATAACTTTTTTTGTTATAACACTTTTATTAAAATTTATTTATTGATTCACTTACATATTATTATTATTTATCTTTTTAGAATGCTCTGAGTGTACTAATGCAAGACATTTTTTACAAGTATTCTGGAAAACCTATCCGACCCTTTTGATCGTTTGTGATTTTAAATACAAATAGAAAAACGAAAAACAAACCACAAATTGTTTATGATTTTTAGTTTTTCCCCATATACCAAGTCGGCGAAATCCTTGAAACGACTATAAACCAAAGTGTCCTAGTATGATTTAAAAATTAAAAGCTTTGTTATCAGGCATTATTGGTTCTTCATGTTGCCCTGTCATTACAACACACATTGCAAGCTTTTTCTGTCAATTATACATAACAAACACTTTTAAGCTATTTAAATTTAAATTTATTTGTAAATATCAGCATTAAATTTCTTTGCTTAATGTTTTGACTGAGATACATATATAGATACATACCTGAAAGATTTATTTTAGAGATGCTATATTACTGCAAATCACTGCATATTAAATTATCGAGTATTGTCATTACAGGGCAGGATACAGCTGCCTGTGCCTACATAGAAATAAGTTTATCATTTGTCAGGCTAAAAAGATAACGATGATGACTCATGTTTTACAGCATTTTATAAAGTATGTACTTAATCAATATAGGCATATGAATGTGTTTACTGATGATAATAAATAACTTTTATTCATATCTGGAATAGAAAAACCAAGTTACCTGTATGGGCTTCATTCTCTTCTTGACGCTCAAAAGTTTTAAAACTCACAACTGAGGTAATTTTATAGAAAATAATATTTATTGCCTTTATATATAAACTATTGAAATGGCTCAACTTTACAACAAAAATAGATATATTTGTAAATATTAAGCGTTACTATCGCTACAGCGGTATTCCTTAAATTCTAACTCTGAATAACCATCGGTAGGAATGCTTGGTAAAGGATCATTAGATGTCCTTTTTACCACTGCAGGATTATTGCTACAAAATGACATAATCTCGTTGTTCTTTGTTGATGATTTGTTTTCAACAGCTGGTATTACTTCATACAAGTTCGGAGAAACATAACTGCTGTCAATACTGACATTAGAAGATCGCCGTAGATGCAAACATCTAGAAAACAATTATTTTTTAAAAGGAGTTAAAATAGATTAAAACAGATTATGCACTTAATGATGTGGTGGCTCATTAAGGGAACCATTGATTTTGTTTTAAAGAATAAAAATATTTAAAAGTTGGCTTTGATTTAAATAGAAGCCAGTTAGGATAAAAAAATCAAAAGCAATAAGTTATTAGTTCAAAACTTCAAAATAAAAGAAAAAAATTTAGATAACATATATAATAAAATGTAAAAGTGTCCGACAAATATAATAAAATGTAAAAATGTTCGACCGGATGTTTGATAAAAAAAATAAAATAACATATATAATAAATAATTAATATAGCACAGATAGGCTATAATGACTATTATTAAAATGAATTTTGTATGTATGTGTTCACAGTGCAATATCTTGAAACACTTTGCAATATCGTTGTCGATAATTTTAATTGATTATGCCAACTTTTGGTTGTAGTAGTAGATTGGAATTGTTGTGTGGATCGAACTAAGGATATTTAAGAGTTTTATTGTCACTACTTAACCCTTGTTTGCCACACTTCTCTGGAATCACCTTCTTGACACACTGGGGTTGTTTGTACCCCAATGACAAAAATTGTTATAAAAAACTATGTTTTTAATATTTTAATCTACCAATTTTTTTATAGCTTCTTGAAGGGTTTGTTATTATGGTTGTGTAAGTATTATGATAAAATATCTTAATATAATGTGTTTAAAAAATGAAATTATAAAAAAAAGTTAAAAAAAATTACTACTTTTACAAAAAAATGCATAACTTTTTTCAATAAAAGTTGCTAAAAATTTAGGTGCGTTTATTTGAAGTCTTCTACTACAGGGAAAAAAATACTTGTTTGGAAAATTGTACAAAAAAGGTATTTATTTTGAGAAATGAATGGAGAAATGTTGTGAAAAAATTGACTTTTTCTTAAGAGTGAAAATATGTTGCAATAAATATTATTTAAGCAAAATAAACAAAAGATTTACATTGAACAATGAGTAAAGAATATTCGGAATGTAACAAGTATTTCAAATAACAAAGTTATTCTAAATTCCGGCACAATCTTCGCAGGGAAGGTATCTATGTTATTTGCAAACCGGGAGGAATCTTAAATAAAGGAAGTTTAGTCTTGGGGTCATTTGTACCCCAATGCGGCAAACAAGGGTTAACAACAGCCTTATACAATACCTTAAATTGTATCGTTTTCTATTTGTGTCAGAGTATTTTAAACTTAAGTGCCTTATAATATATTTATTTATGCAGAAATTCATGGGCCGTTATTTTTGAAACTCGTATAAGACCACATTTTGGACTTTTAATAAATTAAGATTTAACTGAAAAAGTTATTAAAATCTCATAGACTTGTACAACTTTCAAAAATAACCTCTGCAATATTGAAGGTAATAATATATTTTAAGTACCTAGTTTATTTTATGTAGTAATGAAAAATCTTAGAATTTTAAGGCTGTCTGTTTTGAAGTACTCTATTCAAAAAACCTTATTCAAATAATGGCCATCATAAAAAAAACAATCTAATATGGCCTATGCCGCAAACGATAATTGTTTTCACAGTCGTATACCGATAATTAAGTAGGCCATCATTAAATGCTAAATTGATCGATTTTACATAAGTATAGTTTTTATTTACCTATTTGAGACAAATGCAGAATTTTCAACTCTTTTGCTGTCATTGGACAAGCTGCCACATCTGGGCAGTACCATTATATCTTCTGAACTCTTCTTGGGTGTGATAACCCTCTTGCTGCCTCGTAAGAGCGTTGGCTTCTTCTTGATGACACAGAACATAACGGTCCCTCCGAGTAAAATTGAACTTAATATTGCCAAGATAGTAAATGAAATGCATAAAGTTTTCATTCCTTGTGACAACCAAACATCGACTTTATCCTGATAAGGATAAGAAGACCGATATGCCATGCAGTTGAAGGGTGACGTCATCGGATGTTCCATGTGTACTAGGCAGAATGTATAGGTTACGTTCGGAGTCAGTTCATCAACAACGATTGTTTGGTTTATATTCCTTAGACAACCTAGACCGTATTCCTTGTAGTTAATTTCCATCTTGAAAAACTCTTTTGTGGCTCTATTGAACCAAATTAAAGCAAATGAATCTTCTATTATTGTTTTTACACCCACAGTCACACTAAACTCTGTTCGTGGTGTTATGCTGAAGTCCAACGATCTTGGCTTTACTCTTACTCTATTATATTCCGAATCCTCCGATATGGAACAACTGGTAGCATTGCATACTATGCACTTGAGGACCATACTCTGTACATCACCACTGTTCCAAACAGAGTCTGGGGAAAATGTTCCATTCATCTGGGTATTATTTGTCGGACTTATAAAAGTGTCTTTTGTAATACTTTGATCCAAAGCGCTTCCAGTAGTTGTAGAGATAAGTGGTCGTGGTCTTGATCGGCTGGCGGGACGTAGTTTATCCAGTATCCTATGTCCATGACAATGGAGTTCCAAAAGAGGTAAGCCATTTTGATTTTGTCGTGTAGAACTCCGACACATTATTTTATCAGGCTCATGAACTAAAGAATGTTGTACAAAAGTCTGGAGTTTACAACAACAAATCCAAAAGTTATCGTTCAACTTAAAACGAACATTTGTTGGATGTCGACTGGGATTAAAGATGGAAGAGCTGATGGTTTGCAGACGATTATATGACAAGTCAAGGTTGCGGAGCTTTGGCAAAAATTTGAAGGCACCACGTTCAAGACGGACTATACCCGAGTGAGACAAATTTATATCTTCAACTGATGAAAACTTCTTAAATGTCTCTGAATTAATTTTTTCGAAATTATTAAAGCTAAGGTCTATGCTCCTCAAAACATCAAATGAAGCGCAGCATCCCGTTAAAATATCTGGAGATGAAAGACCAGCGCTAAACTGCAACTCCACTAAAGTGAACTGAACTGGATTAAGCAGTTCACGAGGAATGAACAGTATAGGTTTATCTTGAATAACCCTAAAGGATTTCAGACTTGTTAATCCAGCTAAAGTTTTCTCCTCCAGTGTCTTTATATTTAAATTGTCTAAGAAGAGCTCAGTAAAATCGTATTGCTGAAATGCCCCATGTTTTATAAATTCAACGTCTGAATTCTTAATCCACAGTTTTCGTATTCTGAATGTAACTGGTGACCATTTATGCGGTATTGTCTTATCGTGAAAGTGGTAGTCGTTTAATTGCAGCTGATTAACTTCGGTGCATTCAACATCTTTCTAAAATATAAAACAAATGATATGAATGATATTTTAAAATTAATAAATTCTTGTTTGGGCACCTTAGTTTGAGCAAATTGGATATCAAGGTATAAAAGGCTGTCATCACCGTTAGTGCAAGATATGTCACAACGATCCGCGTTGCAATGCCCATCCGGAGCATTTATGGGCCTGTAAAAGTATGAAGATTAAGATATGTTTTCATTGGGTGAATTGATTTATTTAATTCTCTTCTAAATAAATTAGATATTGGTACAAAATTGGATGTATCCGGCAGAGAAACCTAGTGCTTTACTGATGAGAGGAGCCAGCTTAACTTCTCGAATCAAAAATCTCATCGATATTCTTAACAAAAATGTCCCTCTATATACGACTTATAGCGAGTGCAAGTTTTGTAGTTTTGCCAGCTGGCCGATCGGCTAACAAAGTTGCAATATTGGTGCCAGGTGTGTAGTCCGGAAATTGTTTTATTAATTTTAATAAGCAGTTATTTTGTTGGTGTGTATCTAATTTTGAAATATTGAAAAACAATTCTGAAATGTGAGGAAGGTAGGTAATTAGGGAATTTTTTTTATTTACCTTCATTTTCTGTCAACTATTTACATACTACTTACTATAACTACAAACAATTTTTTCTTCAACATTTTTAACACTAACCATACAAGCAGTTCCCTAACTATTTTTATCCGTGGCAGTAAACAAGCCAGGCCATGAATTATTCTAAGCAAAAACAAAAATTGAGATATTGATTAATCAGATAAAATAAGAATTTATATAAAGTTAGATGAAGCGAAAAAAAAACAATGTGTATAATTTTAAATTATATTTGAAATCTGTCATTTGACTGGACTTGGTACGCTTAGTGTTAAAGAAAATTAAATCATTCCTAAATTAATATTTTGATAAATTTAATTAAAAATAAAAAGTCATTTTGGAGTGAATTGCTGCAACGAAAAGTTTTGTTAACAGCATAATGAAATGCAAGGTGATTTATAACAATGTGTTCTAACATATGCCGATCAATTCTAGGGAAACCCCCGATCAACGTTTGTTCGGTTTAGGAACTACGGGCAAATTTATGTGTACGGTGTCTGTTTTTGTTCAACACAAATTTAAATTAGTTTCAATTAGTGACAACATTATTTAGAGGCAGTTGTCGGAACAAACGTTGATCAGGAGATTCCATAAAATCGATTAGCATATGTTGGAATATCATTTGCTTGTTTTGTTTTTTATTTTTAAGAGGGGCTGGAAAAAAGCCAAAAGTCATAAATGGAACGCTTTTAATATGTTGAAAATCTGGCAACGTCGCCTAGTGAACCTTTACAGTCGGAACCTCCAACCGAAACAAAAAGTCAGTCGTCTCAGTTAGCCGATGCAAGAAGCACCGATTATTAGCACCTCTCTATTATATCGGAGTATTTGTAATTTTTAAGAATTAAACCTTAAATATAGTCATTGAAATTAAATAATATGCACCAAATGTTGCATTATAGCTAGATTATAATAAGGTATAATATTTAAAAACACAAGAGGATGCATTGGAGCTATATTATGATATGGGAAAAAATAAGAAAAATTGAAAATCGGCTTCAAATAAATGTTTAATTTACTTCTAAGAGTCTACAAAAAGCGAAACATTGCTCTAATATGTAACATTTAAGCACTTTGCAAAAACAAATGTTATTATTTAATTTCATTTTTCATTGTTGTAAATACGACAGCAGTCTTTAAACAAATTCTTTTAATAATAAATAAATAGATATAAATGAATTCATAAAGGAAAGCTGAAGTAACTGAAACCAAAAATATACCGATTACCTTCTGATAATATAAGAATTAAACTTATTTCTTATTTTAATCACTTAGAAACCCTTTAGAAAAGTTATTTCTAAACACGAGCAGAATACAAAAATAATCAATAAAAAAATTGTCTACATTAATTCGAAACAACATAATTCAAAGCTATAAATATACTGACGGCAACGAACAAGATTCTATTTGATGTCTTGAATTAGGAAAATTTAAAATTTTCATTTTCTTATAATTTTCACTTAAAATCACAATTCGTACTCATATTCATACTGAAAAAAGGTATAAAAATCAATCATCTAGTTGCAAGTACATATTTTCATATTTTATATTATATTTTTCATTCAAATTTTTGGATTGCAAGATATTATATATACGGTAATTCAATAATATCACAGACTTCCTTTTTTAAATAAAACGCAAAAAATGTTTTTTTAAATCATCGTCTTCATGCGCACCTCAACTCCTGTGGCAACACAGGATACGCATATGAAAATTTTCTTGTCTTTTTGCCGTTATTCGAACTGTGTCTTATTAATAACTAATATGATTTAGTTCTAAAACTCTGGAATCGTCTCGGACTTACTGGCATAGACCTTACTTTTCACGAATCCCCAGAAAAAGAAATCCAAAGGTGTGAAATCGCAAGATCTTGGCAGCCATTTAACAGTTGTGTGGGAATTTCGTTCGCGGCAGGGCCATTGTTTCACGCGCCGTATGGCAAGTGGCACCATCCTGTTGAAATTACATATTATCCAAGTCAATGTAATCCGAATTAGTCCGGTCCAGATGACCTGTTGTTGACAAGAAAAATCACGCAAAATGCATTTCTTTCATCACTTGAACCACTTTTACGCATTATTCAATTGTGTATTGCCAAAGTCAAAACAAAATATATACGAGTATTCCCATATCAGAAATTACCTTTCAAATATTTGGATTACCATTGAGAATTTCAATTTTAGTCCAAATTTATCATATACACGCTTCTAGATTACGACTATACGTTCAATAAAATTGTTCGTATTGTACTTACTTAGAATACCATTCTACGCAAAGTCATACTTATTTTTCTTGATAAAAAAATCAAAATAGCCAAATAAAGTTAATTAATTGATCTAAACAAACGAATTCACATAAAATACATACATATATGTATATACTAGATTTCATGAAACATAACAATTTTTATAACTTTTCACAAAAACATCACATTCACAGCAACTACTTTATACTGATAAATTAAGAAAAATCCATGTGTTTCTTAGCTATATCCTGTTCATTAGTTATTCAAATTATTCATCACCGATTATGACGAATAGAATCAAAACAGCTCAGAAATACACACTCCAACTTTGGCCACGTGATCAAAGTCTTATCACTGCCTGTTATTTAACGTATCTAATTACCAGAGAATTGGAGTGCTTGCACGATGATAGGATATAGGAATATTTATGAGTCTTACAATATATTATTGGAGGATTTGCAGAGTTCGACAAGAACGCAGTTCCATTTACCTTTGAAAATTTTCTATTTCCACAACAGGTGTCTCAGAAGTACTTTTCGCAATTAAAAATACCACAAAAATGTGAAAACGTAATGCCTTTGGTTGCATTATAAAACTGTTCACAAGAAGTACCATCTTGTCTATGAAAATTCACTTTCAGACATCACATATTTAAGACACGTAAAAAACTCGCACTGCTTCTAAAAGGTGTTTCTATATTCATACAAATTCACATCGCAGAAAACTTTTTCGGTTTGAAAGTAAGAAGGGCACACAATAACTAATATTTTGTAAAAGACCAGACAATTTCGGCACCTTGTTATCGGAGACCCTTATCAGGGAGATGTTTTTCTAGCTTCGTCGTTGTGATGTGAGAGCTTTTTTTGATTCTTTTCCAAGCGAAAGTCATAACTTCCCTTTTGAGGGTTGTATTGGCAGCTCATAAATATATATCCTATGCTTGATCAAAGTTCAAAGTACGGGGGTGGTAAATAATTTGTCAAGGACAATTTGTCATATCCACACGAAAATCTGAATGTTGTTTGAATATTAAATCCCATAACTTTTAATAACACTTTCAAATTTATGGCATTGCATTGACCTATGTAGGTAAACATATTATGTCATTACACTGAACATCATTATTAATAAAAACAAAAACAAAAATTCAAAACGCTCTATAATGTTGAAGCAAACGAAATATTAAAAAAAAAAAAAAAATTACTTAAAATCTTTCTTTTGATGAAGAAATCTAAGAAGTTGACGTACAATTATATACATTTTTTTAAGTTTTGATTAACAATAAAATGTAAAGAATGGAATAATTGACTGTGCAATCCTCAATTTGCTACAGGAGGTATGCCGTATAATGTATATAGAGGGTATATTGATGAAATAACTTAAACACTTTAAAAACTGATAACAATTTTAACTGTATATCAAGAATGAAAATTATGGCAATGCCGAATACACTAAGTGTAGTAGGTAGAGTAATGAGCACAAAAATTATTATATTAATTTCCTGTGGCATGTGATGTACAGTCAACTAAGAACTGCCCTGTGAACTTAGAAATATTTATAATATATTAACAGTATCCTCCGTTAATTCCAACTTCGTAGCAATAGTCCTTGAATATGTTATAACATGTTCTTAATATTAAGTCTAGACCCCACTGCCCAAGGAAGAGAACTAAAGTTTTATATAACTTTTCTTAAAAATCTACACTAAAACATACACTCCTGGCCAAAAAAAAGCCGAGGAAATAAATTCCCAATTTTTCAACGAAAACTTCTTTTCTTCGCAAACTGGTGACGTTTTTACCAAAAATTCTTACAATACGCATTTTACTATTTTAGTTTTATGGTAAATAAAGCAGGTCTTGTTTTAAATAGCCGCAAATTCCCTACCTACACTCAGGGTAATTAAACGAGTTATACAATCTTACGGAGCAATAAATTTCTACACTCGGGAAAATCGGTAAAAAAGCAATAAAACAATTAAGGACGTAATAAAACTAATTATTCAGGTTAACATTACTATTATTACTTTATTTTACAGTAGTGTACTAGTAGATTCAGTGGCGTAGCGTGGGTGGGGCGGAGGGGGCGGCCCGCCCCGGGTGGCAGTCCGCGGGGCGGCAAAATGTCGCCGGTGAAGCGGGTTGAGATCTATGATTCATTCATTTCATGTGTCAGAACGTCTGACAAGTCAAAAAACAACAATGACGTAAATTTGAAAATAGATCCTGTTAACGGCTGTTATTTATCATTATCCAGTATCCTCCATCATCCATTGTTGATATAATGAATTCGCTCAGCAACAGCGCGCACAATGCGACGTTGCCTTTATGCCGTTGTTTTCGCACATCGCATCAGCGGAACGGCACCAACGCGCGCTGGCCACGTGCAATTGTTTTTGTTTATGTTTGTTTTAGTGCATCGTGAAGTACCGTTACGCAATCACGCATTATGTTTGTTTCGCGAGAGTTTCGGATTCGGAACGAAAGTCATTTCGATTGTGTTTCGATCGTTTAAATACTGTTGAATCTTCTAAAACTAAACATTTAGAACTTCACCCAACCTTTGAACTAGTTTTTGAAAATGAAAAGAGTCAAAGAAAGCGGTGCGGAATTCCGCAAAAAAAAAAGGCTAAGAAAGAAGCAGATGCGAAGAAGTCTCAAGGTGCATTACTGAAATATTTCACTTCCAGTTCTGGTTCGAAAGCCACGTTAACGTCTTCGGTGGCATCCTGCAGCAGCGGAAGTGATTCCAGTGTAAGTAGGTATATGATTCCTCCATCTAGAATAGTGCGTGGCCTAGAATTACTAAAGTTATTTTAGACATAACAAGTATGGGTTATTGGGCAAGACCGTTCATCATGGAGATCCTTGGGGGAGGCCTTCGTCCAGCAGTGGACGTCTTCCGGCTGAAATGATGAAGTATGGGTTGGGTCGCAATAAATTGCAAGGTTTTAATTTTTACTTTCTAGTGAACGAAGTATAGAGGAAGTATTTATAATCGTAAAAAAAAATCGAAGTTGAGATTTTGATTGGGATAGGTTCTCTATCTCTATCGTTAACTGAGTCCGAAAAAGTAAAAAAATCAAAATGTGTATGCATGTATGTATGTATGTGCGTCTGTTTTCAGTTGTCAGCTCTAGAGCCTAAACCGTTGAACCAAATTGGATGAAATTTTATATTAGGAGATGTTTTGTAAATATGTATCTAGGAATATTTTTTTTGTTTTTGGATAACTTAATCATTTATTAAATGCAGAAGATCTCAGCAACGATATAATCGCGAAGATAACATCAGACGGACTGGACATACAGAATCTGAGAGGACAGGCTTATGACAATGCTGCCCCAATGTCAGGGATCCACAATGGAGTTCAAGCCCGGATTAAAGCACTGAATCCGAAAGCTACATTCGTTGCATGCACAAACCACTCACTAAACTTGGCTGGGGTACACGCTGCTTCTGAATCAGTGGATTCCGTGACGTTTTTTGGAACTCTGGAGAAGCTATTTGCCTTCTTTTCTGCATCAACTGCTCGATGGAACGCTTTGGTTGCCGTCACAGGTCAAGCAGTGAAACGAGTCACTGAAACGCGCTGGAGCGCTAGACATGTAGCTGTCAATATGCTTAAAAATAAGTTTGAGGTAGTTCTTGAGGTACTGGAAGAATTAACAGATTCATCTCAAACTTCCGAAACAAGATCGGGAGCCAGTCTTCTCCTGACAGCCATGCAGTCATTTAACTTCCTAACTTTTCTTGGCTTTTGGGCTGCAGTGCTACCTGAAGTAGATGACGCACAGATTTACCTGCAGCAACGAGGACTAAGTGTGGATAAGTGTGCTCAGAAACTCTGCGCTTTAAAAACCCTCCTAGTGGAAAGTAGAGACTGTTTCGTCCAAGACGCAATCGACTTTGCTAAGACTCTCTGCAAAAAACTCGGAATCGAACTCAAAACGAGAAGAATTCGCAGGAAAAAACGCATGCATGGCGATGAATCTTTTGAAGATGCAACTTTGTCTCACGAGCAGGAACTCCGTCGAGAGGTGTTCGCATCATTCGACAAGATCATTCAAGAAATGACGACTCGATTCCAGCAAATTCAAGAAATATCGGACAAGTTCGGATTTTTGACGCCAGCGAAACTTTTGGACAGCAAGTACGAGTGTGATCTTTCTCATGTATTAGAAGACATCGACAAGGACGAGTTACAGATGGAGCGGAACCGTCTCCAGCAGTTTGTTGCCAGTTCTGAATCAGAGGAAGATATAAGGGGTAAAGGACCACTGGAGCTCCTCCAGTTCATTCAAAAACTGAATCTGGGAATTTCGGTTCCAAATATAGTCATCTTGATTCGTATATATTTGACTTTGGCGATTAGTGTCGCAAGTTGTGAGAGAAGTTTTTCGAAGTTGAAGCTAATAAAAAATTATCTCAGATCTACTATGAGCTCCGCTAGACTATCAAACTTGGCTATATTGTCGATTGAACAAGAATTGGCTGCAAATATTGATTTTGACAAAGTAATTTCTGACTTCGCTGCTCATAAGGCCCGTAGAATCCGCTTGTAAAACCGCTCATCCTATTTTACCTTCAATAAAAGATACCTCATTGCCTGTGAAATTTAATTTTAATTAAGCACCTATAGAATGGGGGCGGCAAAATGGGTCTCCCGCCCCGGTCGCCGAGATGGCACGCTACGCCACTGAGTAGATTATCATCTTATTTTATAGTAATGATACACTTATATTTTTCTTAGGATCGCGTACTACCTCCTTTCGCTTTTATGACTTCAGAAATTTGACAAGGGATTGAGTCGTAAAGATTTGATAGGAAATCCTGGTCTATGTCGTTGTACCATACCTCCTCAAGTAGCATTTTGAGTTCCCTTATATTTTGTGGCCTTTTATCGGTAACTTGTTTTCCCATTTCCAACCACACATTTTCAATTAAATTCAAATCCGGGCAATTAGATGGCCAAGGAAGAGACTTTATGCCCAAAGTGTCTTTCAAATCGGTAATCTGTATTGAATGAATATTAAATTAAGTGGTTATTATAATCATGATGTTCATAAAAACGTACTGTCTTTGCTCGATGGCAAGGTGCTGAATCGTCTTGAAAAACAGGTTCTTCAATATTTTCGGACAATTCTTCTACAGTCGGTAGAATGCCATCGTTGATGATTTCTTTGTATTTTGGGGCATTGACTGACCCCTCAAGAAAAATAAGACGGCTTACACCGTAGGCTATGATGCATCCCCAAACCATAACGTAGGGGAAAAATTCCACAGTGTGAGTAATGCATTCATCGCTATATCTTTCTATATCTGGTCCTATTTTGCTATATCTGGTCCTATTAGGCTGAATTTAGATTCATCTGAAAAGATGACGGTCCTCCAATCCCCAACAGTAAAATTTTCGTGCTGCTTCGCCCAATCCAGCCGTTTTCTCTTCATATTCTGCGTAAGTAGGGGTTCCTTTGCCGGTCTTCTGGCAACTAATCCAACTTCGGTGAGCCTCCTGCGTATCGTCCTGCTTGATACCGCTGTTCCTGTTTCCTCCACAAACACCCTTCTCAGTTCGCCTGAGTTTAAAACACGACTTCGTAAATTTAACCGCTCGGCTACTGAGCCGATCTTCTCTTGGGGTAGTTTTTCGTTTTCTTCCACTTCCTTTTTTCCAGGATAATTCCTCAGTTTCCCGAAATTTTTTAAAAAAAACCCCTAACGTATGATTCGTTACACTTTATCCGTTTAGCTATATAATTTTTTTTTTTTTTGTCGTAGAATTGCTTTCGATTCAAGTATTTGATATGAATTAGTGAAAATAAGATACCTAAATTAATGGTATTTCATATCTCCAACATTCTGCTGTGGCAATACTTAAAATATATCATTAATTGATTCAGTGAGAACCCGAATATGTTAATTCCTCGCTGACGCCAGGAATTAGGCGTTACTTTGCCTAGAGACTTGGATTTACATCCATATAAGATTCAGTTGACTCAAGAACTAAAACCCAATGATCATGCATTGTGTCGCTGATTCGCTGATTGGGTTAGAGCAACTTCTAATTGATCCTCATTTTGGCAAAAAAAAAATCCTCTTCAGTGACGAATCAGATTTCTGGTTGAATGGCTTTGTTAACAAGCAAAATTGCAGAATTTGGGGTGAAAGCAATCCACAAAATTGATAGTTTGGTGTGATTTATTCTGGTGGCATCTTTTGGTCAATAGTTTGATGGGTATGCATATGATTTTCTACGCATCTAAAAAATGTTCCTCAAAATCTGCAAAAAAACTCGATCGACCCAACTACAAGAAATCTTTACACTTTGTCAAATTCCAATCTTCCCAAAATAAACTTAAAAGTCGTCCCAGTCGGCATGACCGGCACTCGGCTGATCACATCGACCGAGTTTAACTCATTTCCATACAACCGACATCCGACAAAACACTCGCACTTCTCTGATGAGTTCGCGAAGCGGAAAATAAAGTCCAAAACAAAACTCAAGAGCCAACCGCGTACCTGCAGCGGCACGACATCCACACGTGAAGTCGTCAGGGCCAGACCAGGCCGATTTCCGCGGCCAGCAAAACAACGACGTGCGAGCTGAACAAGGAGAAACGCATCGACTTTGAGCAGGCCGCTCGCTGCACAGCGAGACGGCTAACCCGGCCGACTTTGCTTGCGGGCGCGTGTCGCAAGCGGTGGAAGCCGTACGGCTAGCTGATGCCGTGCGGTGCCTGAACCGAATACGTTGCGTATGTCCGCTGGCAAACAGAACGGGAAGGCGGTGTGCGAACACTCAGGCAAGTTGCCCGACAAAAAGTCGGACGGTTGACCTTCGGCTTTAGTCGTGCATCGTCCGTCCGCCTTGCGAGTGATGCAAGGCGAGCTTTTGCAAAGTTTGAGCTGTGATTTTTCAGTTGCTGAGTGGAGCTTCTCAGACATGGCGTCGCGGCTGTTCCACATCGGGAGGATGATTATGGAGGTGGAGAAGCGGCCTTGCATCTGGCTACCCTCTTGCCCTGACTACTCGAAGAAGGAGGCGAAGGAAAAGGCTTGGGAGGATATTTGCTTAAGTGTATTTCCGGGAGTAACTCGTGAAGAAATACCCCTCAAAGGTAAGCCATATTGCCCTAATTGCTTGCGGTTTTTATCTCTTTGGGATGTTAACTTACCGTTAATCAGAAGCTTCTTGCGGATTTTATTTTAGATTTGTTTCATAAACCGTATGTGCTTTTCGCTTTTTAGTCACAATTCGGCACTCTATCTTTTAAGCTTTATCTGTGTGTAACACTTTGAGCTTTTAATTAATTAGTCGAAACGTAGTCTCCGCAACTGTACTGTTACTCGACCTTTTTGATTTTAAAGTATATCTACAATGGAATCCGTTTATTACGACTTCACTTATAACAACCAACCGCCTACAGCGACTCGTTCGGCTTGTTCTTTAGTTTGGTTTTCATTGAATTATGAACAAGTCTGGTTGTAGCGACCATTTACTTATAGTGACGTAATTTTTTTTTAATTTGTACCAGTTATGAGGACGCATCCTCATTTGTTTATAAATAAACATCACTTCCAGCGGCAGGTAAAGTATGGCTTTCACCTGTCGCCCAATATGTTACGATAAGGACAATATTAAAAGTGTTGTATTGTATTACCTACACGATGTGATGCGTATTAAAGAATAGCAAAATAACAAGGAGGGACACTACCACGCCAATCCATTCTAACTCATATGTAAGCTCGCAAAAATACGTCTAGCAAAATTTAAATAAAGTAGGCCAGGACTATGACCTCTGTAAATAGACAGCATTTATAGCTTAAAGCATTTCTTTTAATGCATTTGTAAAGGCGAGGTGGAATGATTGCATTGGATAAGTCTCTCAAATCGACCTTCCCTTTCAATGTTAAGTTACATAGAAATGGCGAATCGAAGAAAGGGGAAGAGGCACGTAGTTTACACCGAACAAAAATACAAATGAGATTGTTTACATTTCTTCACTGTGTATTTTTCAAGGCGACCTGGGACGAACATTGTTGCATGCATTGCTCGATTAAGAAAAGTACAGGGCGGTTTTGATTTAATCGTAATTTGAACGATTTTAAACATTTAATTTGTTTTAGATAAATGATGGATAAGCATTATATCACATGTTTGGTATATGGCTGCGAAAAAAAACAATGCGTAATGCTTTGTAGAAAAGTTTTGTAATAACAAATTTTTCTATGCTAGACCTGTCTGATCTCCTTTTTACGAGCGCAATATAACTCGTATTGAGGCTGTCCAATGTAGGTTTTGGAGATTTTCTCTCCAAGGACTTCCTTGGGAAAATAGTCTTATCAGCTCGTACCGTTTATTGTACGGAATATAATCAGTCCCTTGATCGTTGTTATAAGTGAACTCCACTGTATTTTTATATTAATAATACGTCGTTCGAATCAAATTCGCCCGGTTTTGAAAATTCATTGCGCAATATTTAATTGTTATTGCGTAATATTATTTTGTCACTAAGTAGAGCATTCAGTGGTTTTTCATCCTTCGCTGCGATTACTGCGCTATGGCTACAAATACAAATTTAGAAAGTCGTAACTCAGTGGCGTAGCGTGGGTGGGGCGGAGGGGGCGGCCTGCCCCGGGCGGCAGCCTGCGGGGGCGGCAAAATGTCGCCGGTGAAGCGGGTTGGGATCTATACCTCAAAGGTTTCGCTAAATTTGGGGAAGGAGTTTGAGTGGTCTGTGTGCCAGTAAAATTCATAGTCTGTGAAACTGCTGACATATCCGAGAGATTTGACACCCCGAGTACTGGTGTTTCCTGAACGGCAGGATTATTTAGCGGTGCAGACTGGGTTCGGTATTCGTCGCAGCTTCCTCCGAAGTAACCTTGGGGCGCGACGGATTTAAAGCCGAACGCGCCGCCCCAGGGTTTGTCGCGCTCGGCTTTTGGTTTCCCGGTAAGCCAAGACATGAAGGGCAGTTCGGTTTGCGGAAGCCGGGGCGACCGCAACCGTAGCAGAATACCCCTAGGTACCCTTTTGTACAATCGTGGTAGTGGTGCCCGATATCGCGACAGTTCCAACAAATCAAAAATTGATTATCGGTCTTGCTCTGAGATATTTTCTTGTCTAGAGCGCAAATTTCGGGTGTAGAATCCCCAGAGGAAAAATTAGATAGAGCATCTGGCTCTATGGCGTGAACTAAGGGTTGAATTTTAGACCTAGTCGAAGCTGTAATCTGTCTGGGGTCGTGTCCAGATAGGTTCCAAAGTTTTTCTAGCCTTTGGCTAGCGAGACGTAATTCTTCGGTCGTTCGAAATTGCGTCATTATCATAGCACCTTGCAAGGCCGGGTCCATATTGTCACGCAGAATTTCTAAAAGTTCATTCTCCAAAAAAGGACGGCTGAGGCGACCGTTAAGACGTTCAACTTCCAATAGAAAGTTGTTAAAAGACTCTTTTGGGCCCTGTTTACGAGATTCTATCGCTCGCCGAATTTCTCTCTCTGAAACATAACTTCCAAACCTACCTATTAAGGCGGACTTAAATTCCAGCCAAGATGAATTTGGAAATTTTCGGTGGTGAACCCAGTGGCTTCTGCCGTACCCGTCAAAAAATTAGGAATCACATTTATTAATTTCTCCCTGGGAAAGAAAGACTTTTAAAATCAAGAATAAAAATCAGAATATGATTTTTATTTTTAAAAACAAAAATAAAAATCAGGAAATAATTTTTATTTTTAAAATCAAAACTAACAATCAGAATGCGATTTTTATTTTTAAAATCAGAAATTGATTTTTATTTTGAAAATCAGAAATAAAAATAACAAAATGATTTTTATTTAAAAAAAAAATAAAATCGGAAAATGGCTTTTGTTTTTAAAATATATGTAAATGTAAATGTTCGTTTGTTTAAAATCTTAAATCTCCGAAAGTTCTTTGAAATTGCTTTGACGTTTTTTTTAAACTGCGCCATCGGACGTATAAACAACACACGCTAAGCTAAATATTTTACGGCAATGGGAGCGCTATCTGTTGAATGTGATAGCAATGCACGCATTACTAAACATTGATCATGCCGGACACCTCTGGATTTTTATTTTAGATTTTAATAATAAAAAAACATTTTCTGAATTTTATTTTAGATTTTAAAAATAAAAATCATATTCTGATTTTTATTTTTGATTTTTGTAATAAAAATCATATTCTGATTTGTATATTTGATTTTTAACTAGATACCTCATTGCCTGTGAAATTTAATTTTAATTAAGCACCTATAGAATGGGGGCGGCAAAATGGGTCTCCCGCCCCGGGCGCCGAGATGGCACGCTACGCCACTGTCGTAACTCTATCGATGTATTTTCGCAGCATCAAATAATCAAGTTTGTGTATCTTCAAGGACACTCAGCGGCCGAAGCCCATCGAAGTCTAGTCAATGTGATGACTTCCAATGCACTCTCCCAAACGATGGTTAAAGAGTACAGTACTGGTAGAACTAACTGTAAACCTAGTTTATATTACTAGATTTAATAAGAGATTCGGTAAGGTTAATAGGAAACGTTTTGCTGCCTGTTGGTCTGTTTTGCTCACACATGCGAATCAACCTCTGGCCTGCTCGTTCAATATTCAACTCAAAGTTTGATAAAAGTAGAAAACCTGGAGATCAGAGTGGGACTTCTTTTCTATGGGTTCAAATGTAGTATTTTAAAGCGCTGCTTTGCTTTTCAGTATATAGAAATACTAATAATTACAATTTTGGTTTTTTAATAATTACAAAAAACTAACTGCAGACTAAACCGAAATGTCAGAATTGGTATCATTGTAATTGAATCAGATTCATCATAATATTCCATTTGAAATGTCAGTTCTGAAATTTTTACTCCGATACCTATCAAGCTATTAATTTGTGTGTATAGGTAATATGTAGTAATAAATAATCATTCTTACTATTTGTATATATATTTTTGCAGTTGCACTTCTAAGGAAGAAATGGTTTAACATTAGAGACTGTTATCGCAGAGATACACGTGAGGCGAAAAAAGGCGAGGAAAATTCATTCAAAAGAAAGTACATTTATTCCGATATGTTGCATTTCCTGGATCCGCTAAACCTAGACACAACAAAAAGGTATATATTAGAATTACTTCATGAAATATTTGGAAAAAAATTATTAAATTATTATTCCATTCAGCTATAATCACACAACAAATTCGAACGATTCAGATGGACACAACGCGTGCTACGAAATAACCATGGAAACCATTGACAAAAATGAGTCCCACAGTCCAGCTTATTTACCACGATTGCCATCAAAATCGCCAGACCAGTACAAAATAGAATCTAGAAAAAGGAAGAAATTAAATTTAGAAGAAGAACTTTTGAGAATACTGAAGCCAAAGCAACGCAAAGTAAAGGTTAATTCTGATTGCGACCCTGAAAAATCATTCCTGCTGAGTTTCCTTCATGATTTCAAGAATTTCAACGATGTGCAAAAAATACAGTTCAGACGAGGGATGGTGGATTTAGTTCAGAATGTAAAGTTTCCAGGTTTTGCTACAAGCACATTTCCACAAGCTGCAGTCATATCATTCGTACAGCCACCACAAAGCTCAGTTGCAATTCCACCATCCAAACAAATGAACTCATTTAATCCCACAAATAGTCACCCTGTACACCAGCACTACCCATCCTCCTCATGTAGCAACATAAATCCTCCATCGGCCTCAGCGTCATCCTATTTTTCAAACTCAGGCGAATAAGTTTATAACACACATACTGCGTACTATAAGTAAGCTTTAAGCTAATGTTAATAGAATTGCAATAAAAAGAAATACTTTTATACCTTATTACTCATTATGTGTTAACTTTTATAATCCATTATTTTATTTTCCATTCAGAATTCTCGAGCTCACCTCATCATACCTATTTATTAATACTGTATATGAACTTCTTAACACTTTGCCGACCGATCGAGGAAATCTTCCCACTTTAATTTTAGTGACGCGTTTTTCTTTTTCTGTTATAAATAAAATAAATAATTATATACTTCTAATTCTATATTTTGTATAAACAATACGTGAAATCGTTAAACGAAATTATTACCGTAAATATTATTTACTACTTAAATAGTTTTCAGATTCCTTTTATTTCAAATAGTGAGTATCATTCGCGTTGCGTTGTCTTGCCCGAGTGCTGTGGAAATAGTACAGATCACTGTAGCCCGCGTGGTCGGCTAAGTGTTAAGTTAAACGAATTTATTATATATATAGAAAAATCATCTAATCTAAATTTTTATGGTTAGTTAAAAATCAGCGACACTGGGAAACCGTAATGTCCCTCGGTTCTGTCATATTTCATAATTTCAAAATTCGATGGGAAATTCAAAATCTACAACTCCAAAAATCCTAAAGTACCAATTTTCATGGCATTCCCTTGTTACGTTAAAGTAGACAGTAGAGCTCTACTTTTAGGGTTTGAGGATTCAGAGTTAAACGTACATATACAAAATTTAAAAAAAATCCTGCTCAGTGGAAGGCGCAAAAAATTTATTACAAGATTCCTACTTTATAGGGTTATCAAGTTAAATCAAACCGTTAAAAATATACTTCTAGGGGTCTAATCTGAGATCCGCTTCACGTGAAAAATCGTTCACATTTCAAAAGTGTTAATCTGACATTCGTCTAAGATGAATGTTCGACATGTTCCATGTCCCATGTGGAACTTGCGGAAATTTTTAGCTATTCTCGCAATCGTCAGAGGTGAATGCTTTCGGTGTGAGGTGAATAATTCGTTCACTTGATTTTTCCGAGTGAAGGCAAT
This sequence comes from Dysmachus trigonus, assembly GCA_949715965.1. NCBI lineage: Eukaryota > Metazoa > Arthropoda > Insecta > Diptera > Asilidae > Dysmachus > Dysmachus trigonus. Next base: position 47,898,211 of record OX454319.1, on the reverse strand, counting down.
CATTAAAGTTTCGGGTACAGGAAGTGTTGGACGAAATGAGAGGAAAAAAGTAAGTAATGTTATTTTATATCCAAAATATATTTGTCTGAGCGTTAATTTGAGTTTTTGAGTATATTTTCGTGTTGATTTCTTTGCAGGAAACTGACTAATCGGTAACAGTATTGAACGTAAACAGTCCTCAAACCAGAACTATTTTAGAGTGGCAAAAGGTAAATTTGTTACACGAATGGGTAGCGGATTTAGTATTTTTCATATATATGTAGATACATATATGAAAATGGTAAATTTGTTTCTCTGTAGGTTTGGAACGACTTCAAACTGAACACAAAAAAAATTGCAGGATAATAAAAAAGAGGTAAACGCAACAGTTCGTGGACCAAACATACTGCATAATTTCTCCGCACATGAAAGAGCAATTGCTTTACTAAATTTACATAAGGTGACACAAATATCGGGAAGAGTATTTGGACTACCTTCTCCGGCAATGCAGAGATCATCTGAATTTTCCCAAGCTGCAGTTTCAGCATTAAGCAATTCAGGATCTTCTCAACAAGGTACCAATCTGCCAGAAGTGTATCCTGAAACGGAAACGTATGAACCGAGTTCTAGAGAACATGATCCTGCTCTTGAAAATGATACACACTCTTGCAGAAAATGATTTAGCTGAAGAAAATTGTCGCAGTTTCGACAAGCAGGTCTCCACCCTGCCACCACAAAATCAAACACATAAAAGGCAAGGCAGCATCCGAAAAAATAGAAAAGTACTTCTTGAGCACCAAACGTTTTTATTAGAAAATATCAAGAATTCCATATTTAAAAATTTATAATCTCTAAATAATTAAAATCCCTTAAACTTTTAATTCACTGTTTAAAAGCAAAGTTCTCTCCTTGTTAGAATATTAGAGCCGATGACGTTTGTACTGGGACAGTTCCAATTTCACCTGTTCTATGCGAAATATTTTTGTTCGATTCATGTGAATCTCGGAATAGGCATATTCACATGAAACGAAAGTTATGTAGAAATTGCTTTTCATGTGAAGCGGATCTCAGAATAGAACCCCTAATTTTATATGGATTTTAATTATTTGACTAAAATATTGAAGTACACCTTCCAAACTATTCAGAAAAGAGATTGGTATCTTTAACCTCACTCTTTCATTGATTATGTATTAAAATTTGGTTAAAATGTTATTCAATTTAATCCTATAATTTTTAGAGACAACAAATATGGCAATGTGTAGATAATTAAAAGGAACTATTTTAATCTTTTAACGCTCAGCTTATCAAAATTTGAAAAAAAAAAAAATAGAAAACTTCAACTACTCGGAAGCTAGGCCAAAAATTGGCAATATAGTTTCTGAAAAAACTTTGGAAGCCCCATTTTTATGTTGACGTATTATTGTATAAGGTATGTATGTGTTGTGTGTGTATAAAATAAAATTGAAAGGGAACGTTTTTGAGTTGAACGTAGTTTTAGTAAATTTACATTAGTAATAATTAAATATTAATAATAATTGCGTAGGTATTTATTCTGATATGATATGGAAAACGGTTTTATTTAAAACATGGAAATTAATTTTTTCAAAACATTCACAAATTAGTGACTCTAGGAAGTGTTACCTAGTTTATTAAAGTTTGCAAATTTTGAAAAATTTTTCTTATTTTCATGAATATTATTATTATTATTATTGTTAGGGGTGACCCTCATGGTGGGCACTGCGACCAGGCGGTCTTTTGTGCCGAATCCCCTTTACAGTAAAAGACGATCTGCTACCCTAAGGAACGCCAGAAGGTCTTTTACAGAAGATGAACGAGCTTCAGCCGAGTCCAGGAACTCTTGACCGAAGCTCTTCTTAACCGTGCTAAAGCCGGACAAGCACACAAAATGTGTGATGTAGTTTCGTCGTCTTCAAGACACAGACGACACTCCGTCTCATTTGAGAGACCTATTTTATATAGGTGGTATCTTAGCCCATGGTGGCCAGTTAGGTAACCTACCAACAGTCTGAGATCCGCTTTACTCAAAACATTGATTTCAGTGTAGGTATAGGGTCTGACGAGCTCTTTGGCTTGCCGGATCCCAGGGAAGTTATCCCAGTGTATGCACTGTACATTCCTGACCCATTCTTCTATCACAGCTTTGGACGAAGACCAGCCAATGCTGCAGAAGGGCTCAGGACCCTTTAGTCGAGAAGATGAACCTTCCCTGGCAAGTTCATCAGCAACCTCATTTCCCTCAACGCCGGAATGTCCCGGTACCCAACAGAGGGTAACCCTGTTGGAAGTTGCTAAGTGTTGAAGGGTATCAAAGCATTCTTTAACAAGTCTAGACGAGAAGCGCCATGACGAGAGTGCCTTGAGGGCCGCTTGGCTATCGGAAAAGATAGTGATATTGGCACCTTTAAGTCTCTTGTTAATATTGCGAAGGGCGCAGGCTTCAATTGCATGGATTTCAGCCTGGAAAACGCTGGGCCATTTTCCCATTGCTATCGAGACCTTGGTGTTGGGTCCGTAGACACCAGCACCAACACCATGTTCCGTTTTTGAGCCATCTGTTTGAGCCATCTGTGAACCAACGGAGAGTTCTGGGGTCCAGACTGAGGCCGCCGCCATTCCAGTCTGCACGTTCAGGGATGAGAATCCTGAATCTCCTCCCGAAGCTCAGTTCCCTGGTCATGTAGTCTGTTATATAACAGATCCTTAAGTCAGGGATGCGCTGCAGGATGCTCATGTGACCATTGTCAGCAATTTGCGTTTTGGATGTGATTTGCACTCTCAGAGCACTAATTGCAGCTGATTTCAAAATGAAAAAGTGCAGAGGTTCGAGTCCTACTATCGCCTCCATGGCGAGTGTTGGACAAGTCCTCATGGCTCCTGTTATGGAGAGGCAAGCAAGCCGTTGTAGCTTGTTGCACTTAGCAATTGCCATCTGCTGCTGAACTTTGGGCCACCATACAAGGGCGGCATATGCAACAATTGGTTTGACAATTGTATTATATAACCACAGGATCATCTTTGGGTTGAGACCCCATGTCCTACCAAAAAGTCTTCTACAGGCCCACATGGCTCGCGTGGCCTTCATGAATATGATACGTTTGAATTTTAGAGTAAAAGCTTAGATTAAAAATCTTTCTAATTTCATAGTTATCTATATATAATCAGTAATTTATATTTAATTCTTAATTGAAAGATTCTCTACGACTTCTTCTCTTTTATTTTAATTGAATAATTATTTTTATACAACTATTGCCCATTAAGAAACTCCTCCTCTTACTTGCAAGGAAGGTCTCCCTCCGACTTTGTTGCAACTCAAATATGTTGTTCTGTTACTATTTTTTCTGCTCTTTCAATTGCGGTTGGTCTGCTTGCGAAATAATCAATATGTTTCTTTTTTACTGAATTTTTATTATTTTCAATCATTGTAAATATAGATCAATTATAACTTTTAAATGTGCACTTTTCATCATTTTTCATGTGGACTAATACCCAGTTCGTAGTTTGGAAAATTATTAACTATAAGTATGTAAAACCTTCAAACTGTCTCTTACGGTGATTATCTTAAGGTGATTATTTTATCCTCAAAATTAGCTTTTTTCGGCGAAATTTCTAGATGTTTTTATAATTAAATATTTACAGCAAAATCAAAAAATTATAACAAAGTGAATAATTTGACGACTATGAGGTTGAGCTGAACAGCTGTTGAATGTTAATGTTTGAAGACAAATTGTTGGAACCTTTTGAAAAACTTTTGAGGCCAGAACCCTGTGCAAAGGATTAGACATTTTGTCTTGAATATGATATTTTTCTTTTTTCCTGTAAAATTGTCAATACCTTCTTGAGAATTTTAACAGCTTTAATCCGTAGCTCTGAATATCTTTTTCATACGTTGAAGGAATATTTTTAATTCTAGTTAATAGAATTTATTAAAATACAACGGGAGGTTTTCTATATTTTCTTGTTTGTTAAAAGCTTAATTCAAAATTCATTTGAAGAAAAACTTTTAATTTAGTACATTCAAATACCCAAGAACAAAGATAAATGAATAATTTAAAAATACAGCACTTAAGAATTTTTCTTACTTTTTTACTTTGTATTTACGAAAAACAATTTTTTCCTTGCTAAGAATTTTATGAGTAAATGATGCAAAATTAAATATCCCAGTTTTAATGATTTAGGATGAAAACGTGAATAAGTAAAGTTAAAAGTTTTTTCATAAAATCTATAGTTTTATAGTGCAGTGCTCTTAATTCAAATAATTCAAATAAGAAATAGCCAAATTGCAAATGAGTATTTAAGAAAGATCTTTTGTATAAAGAATTGGCTATGTTTCATATTCCACCCATGCGCCTCATCTACGGCCAGCGGTTCTTCCATATCTATCGAAATACTAAAATTTTTTGAAAATACCATGAAAAAAGTAATAAAACACAATATGCCTCTCCAATAAATTTTTAATTTTTATTTTCCACATTTTGTATGCTTTTTATAAAGAGCTAGAGTACACTCCCCCGCGTGTGTGTCACAAGAAGAGATTCGTTTTTTAAGGATTAAAGTTCCAAAAGCAAACATTTCTAAAGTTATTACAGTCAGAATTCTAGCAGTAAAAGTAACTACCAGTGCTCTTCTAGTCGCTTGTTCGCTTACAGCTACACAAAGTACAGGGAAAGTAATAAATATACCTAGGGATGGCTTACGCGGTAAATAAATTACTTATAATTAAGAATTTTACATTATTTAACAGTACGGATTGAGAGAGACGCCCTAGAAAATATACAGCGAGTCCCCGGAAAAAGCCTCCAAAGTCAAGGTAGTAAGCAATTCCTGGGCCTGAGTATTCCACAACTTGGTCACTTACGACTCCTACTACTTAATACGTGCTTTTCAATTCGAATAAGTTAAGACCTAGTATCAACTGCTTGCCTCTTAGAGTAGACTTATCGTAATGCTTTAAATTAGACCTTAGATGTAGTTAAGTGTTTAGGGTTTTAGTCTTTTTGGAAGTCTTCTTATTTACACGTGTGCTCCTCCAACACCTTGACGCAGACCTCACACTTCACCTGGCAGCACCACTGAAATTTGCAGTTGCACCGCTCCCGGACGACAATGGTCTTCGTGTTGTAGCCCCGTCCACAGCACAGAATCGCACAACCGTCGAGCCCTGACGATGTCTTGTTGCATACTCTTCCATGGGTACCTGCAAAAAATGTTGCTATTATTTCTTAAGACATCTGCTTCCGTATTTTAAGAATACTTTAGAACAATTTTTAAATTTTAAACTAATTTTAACGGATATTTTCGACATTATGAATTTGATAATTCTGAATTTGTTGTGCAAATGCGTTTAGCAAAACTTTCAATTAAGTTATTTAGAAACCATTACTCGCTCATTAGTTTCTGAATTACACTTGAAAAGAGAAATTAAAATTTCAAATTTTTATCTAAGTTTTTCAAATTCTCTACACAACTAAATCAAAAAAATAAAAAAGACCCAAAACATTTTTTATAGCATTTTGAAAGACGTATCCAACGATACCCCACTCGACGGGGTGAGTTAAAATAAATTGTCTCTTTTCACTCTATGGGAAAAGGTGCCAACCTACAAGCTACGATCCGGTTATTAATGGATTTAATTTAAACAGTAAGAAAAACCAATGTCCCCCCTGAACAAATTTTCAAGTTCCAAAGTCAGCTGACTAGCTGTCACAACCAATTTAGAAGACATCACAGCCGAATCGAGATCTTTGGTAGCTGCCTTGGAGTTAGCTAGAATAGCTAGTCTGAGTGTTGTGTGGCATGATCAGGAAGTCTATGTAAAATAGTCTGACAAGGAGAAGGCACCTACGCGTCATAATTTTTATTATACTATTCTTTTCTAAACGCTTGGCCGTCTGGAGTTCTCACTTCGGGTACTTTCATTTGTAGCCAAGCCCTACATGTGCTATAAATTTGAGCGAAATAGGTGATGACGAATAGGTGCCTTCTCCTTGTTAGTCGTTTTAAGGGTTTTCAGAATTTTTTTCACCAATCAGCATGAAAAGTTTTATGTTTTTACTGTTTGGTACTACTGTATCTCAATGATTTTTTGTGCATAGTTTTGTATATAGTATATGTATAGGATATCAACAAATTTATGTCAAAATCAACGTAGTACAATTATTCCTGCGAAGTGTACAAAACCGTCCAAAGTACTATCAACAAAAACAAGAACTAATTATTAGAGATGCCACGAATAGTAATTTGGCCGAATACCGAATACCGAATGTTCGGCGAGGCTCTTGGCCGAAGCGCCGAACATTCGGCAGCCGAATATTCGGCCACACTTATTACTTTCCGCGGGCGACAAGTCACAACTGTCGCTACAGAAAATGTTCGTTCAGATGAAGGTGTGGAACAGAAAAATTCTGTTGCAAATGAACTTGATTTTTACATGGTATCTGTTCGTTTAGATCGGACAGCAGACCCTTACAAGTGGTGGTCAGCAAACGCGAAACAATATCCAACCCTTTCACAATTTGCTAAGATTTATTTATCATCTCCCGGTAGCAGTGTGTATAGTGAGCGGCTGTTTTCGGAAGCAGGTATAATTTATGAGGAAAAACGCAATCGTCTGCTATCAACAAACGCTGAAAAAATTGTTTTCATTCATCATAACTTACCACTGGTAGATTTTAAATATTAATTTGTTAGCTCTTTTTTTTGGTTAAATAAATATATCTTTGTGAGTAATATTTTGAGTTCTTTTTTCATGATTTATTTGGTAATCCTTACTATATTTTATCATAAATACGAAATTAAATCTGTTTATCACGATTTCACGCCAAAACTGCTGAACCGATTTAAATGAAATTTGGTACACAGATACATACTCTAGAGCCTTAGAAAGGACATGGGCTATAATTTACGCGGACGAAGTCGCGGGAAAACAGCTAGTAATAAAAAAATAATAAATAAATTGCTATTCGGTATTCGGCCGAATAGTTAACCATATTCGGCCGAATACCGAATAGCGAAAAAAAGTGGCCGAATAGCCGAATACCGAATAGTTGCCGAATATTCGTGGCATCTCTACTAATTATACAACTACACATTCTGAATTAAATAAAACGATACCAAAAGTGTTCTAGACCGACAAATATTCGCAAACTAACTAAAAATGCGTATTTTCAACCTTTCTCCTACTTAAGAATTTATTTTTTTCAACCGCGCGAAAACGTAAGCTCTAAAGTTGAAAACTGAATTTACTTCATAATTATTTTTGCTGACCATATCCTCTAATTTAACCGAGGTTTGTATAAAATCATATTAAAAAGTAGAACCAAATCTCTTGGAATTACACCCAACTAGTTCCCAGAAAATCCGTGAAAAAAATATCTTCCAAATAAATATACGATAGAGGTTATGATAAAGAATTATATTTAATGGAAAAAATCGTGTAAAAAACCAGACATAAATATAACTGTGCAAGTTTTCTCTGAGATATGTATGTATATATAAAAACTACACTACAAAAGTTTACATACGCATAGCAAAAGTAGTGAAAAGTGTTGAATAAAATTCTTAATTACACATTTGTAATAATTTTCCATCTTTGTTAAAATTATAAAAAAATAAGTTTCAATTTCTTTATAAATTAACTAGCTGGGTTAACCGGTTTCACCCGGCGTTGGGTAAATACTTACTAATTAAACACTTCTCAAATGTTCTAGTTTGTTATATCCTAGAAATTGTTTCAACCCGAAAACCCCTTTATGGATCCGCTATCTTGAAATTGTCTTAATAATATTCGAAATTAGTGGCCTTAAAATAATCATTGTACCAATTTTCAATCAAATCTGTTGAAATCGAGAAATGTTGGTCGCCATATTGGATCTGCCATCTTGAGTTTGGAAATTTGGCTAATATTTGAAATTAGTGGCCTCAGAATAATCATTGTACTAATTTTCAGTAAAATCCGTTGAAATCAAGAAATTTGGTCTCATATTGGACCCGCCATCTTGGATTTACAAATTTTGATAATATTCGAAATTTGTAGCTTCAGAATAATCATTGTACCAATTTTCATTAAAAACCGTCGAAGTCGAGACATTCTGGGCGCCATGTTGGGTCCGCCATCTTGCATTTAGAAATTTTAATAATATACAAAATTAGTGGTCTCAGAATAATCACTGTACTAATTTTTCTTACAATCCGTTGAAATCGAGAAATTTTGGTGGCCATGTTGGATATCGAAATTTTGATAATATTAGAAATTAGTGGCTCCGGAATAATCATTGTACTAATTTTAATTAAAATCCGTTGAAATCGAAATATTCGGTTGCCATATTGGGTCCGCCATCTTGGATTTACAACTTTTGATAATATTCGGAACTTGTATCCTCAGAATAATCATTGTACCAATTTTCATTCAAATCCGTTGAAATCGAGAAATCTTGGTCACCATATTGGTCCGCCATCTTGGATTTGTAAATTTTGATAATATTCAAAATCAGTGACCTCGGGATAATCATTGTACTAATTTTCATTAAAATCCCTTGAAATCGAGAAATATGGTCGCCATTTTGGATCCGCCATCTTGGATTTCTAAATTTTGATAATATTCAAAATCAGTGACCTCAAAACATTCATTGTACTAATTTTCATTAAAATCCGTTGAAATCATGAAATCTTGGTCGCCATATTGGATCTGACATCTTGAATTTCTGAACAGCGGATTTGAAATCCCCATCCCGCAAAACCCCTATATACCAATTTTTTCATGAAAATCGCTTCAAATTTAAAATTTTCAGCCTCCATCTTGGATCCGCCATTTTGAAACCCTACAAAGTATCCTATAGCCGTTTCCTGGTTCTAAACTACCTCCCCACCAATTTTCAGCCAAATCGGTTCAGCCGTTCTTGAGTTATAAATAGTGTAACTAACACGACTTTCTTTTATATATATAGATAATATATTTATTTAATATATTTGCCTTAATTCCCGACTTCCTGAAATCATATGTGGGCTTTTGTGGCTAAGTGTACGTACAATACCAAAATGCATAAGACATAAAATGAACTCATATACAATTTTTAATGTAACGCAAAAAAGGATAAAATATTTAAGTTTTAATTTCTAGAATAATGATAAGGGCAGACCTTTTCGACTAGATCAAATCGCTGTCGTTACTACAACGATCTGGCATATGTATTGGCCGACCATTAATCTAATGAATATTTCCTCTCGCTGATAATATTTTGAGAGTTTTTATGATTTAAACCTATTTTATAAAGAAAAATCGTCAGCCACGAACAAATTCAAAGAAAATGGTTTTAAAACGGTGTCAGAAAAAATAAAAAGATAAACGGGTTTTTTTCTTAGAGCCGTGGTATTTCAAAGTCATGTAAAAAAAGATTTGAGTATACTTATAAAAAATTCCTACTTTCAAGATTTTAATTACGATTTTCAGCCAAAATGCGGTTTTTATTAAAAATTTACAATTTTGTACGAAAGTAAGGGTCTTTCGGCAGAAAAGACCTTTCGGTCGCAGTTGCCCCTAATAATAATAATAAGCGTCTTAAAGCCGACATACTCAACCCTGTTCTGATAGCCTATACCAGAATCATTTAAATTACAAAGTGAACCCAGTCTGGGAGAGAACCCTGATAAAATAAACCCCAGACACAAACCTGGCCACTGAAGCTGCCTGCTGTTCCGGCACCAGTCGGGGCTTTCGTCCAAGTACACGAGGTCGTGTGCCGTGGGAACTTTGTAGCGGGGGTCCCTCACCTGCAGCCGCCCTCGCTTGTTGAGCTTCACCTGTGTCGCGGCGTCGTACTTCTCCCGGAGGTAGTCACCTAGGACGAGAACCAAACGTTACTTGCATTATCCAAAGGGGTGTTTATAAACCAATTGGATTTTGTTGGGGAGTAGGACTTTGCTAAATACTGTACTTTTTAAACGCAACAGACAGAAAAGTTTACGAAAGCCGTTGCCGAGCGAAAAATTAAATTTTTCCAATCCACAAAAGTCAACAACGAAAAAAAGCGACACCCCGAGTATCGTTTTAATTTAATATTAGGAATCAAAACGAAACTCGATTTTGAATGAACTAAAAAGATGGGATGTAATTGATAACTCGATCAGTTATAAATATTAAGGGTGGGAGCGAATTGTGACTAAAATTTAGACTTTGCACATGTCCTTAGTCAGAATTCGTGCGAGGAACTTTAATTACTTGATTTCACGACCTTGTTAATTTCTTAATTTTTCCTTACGTAACATTTTGTTATCTTCCTCATTTTTATAAATATTCTCCGCAACTATGTACATAAATGAAAGTCTTGCAAATAATGTCATTGCAATTAAATCATAGTCCACTGCCAAAGATTCAGTACGCATATCCATTTTAAAGTATTCAAATGGCAATGGTCTGTCCGAAATTGAATTGTGGAACTGTCCCAAAAAATTAGTAAAAAATTCCAGTACAGTATTTAAGGGGGGAAATAGGTGTAGAAGCTTCAAAAAATTCAATTTTTTTTTCATAAATCGATTGTAGAACTATTCAATATATTCTGAAAATTTCAAAACAAAATTCAACACTGTTTAAAAGTTATAAGCGTTTCAGTAAGTGTCCCTCGGTCGAACCTTTACTACCACTCTTATTTTTAAACGCGTTTTTCTCGAAACAACTTTTTTCGAATCTGTGTTCACTCTAGTTCCTACAGTTTTTGATCAATCGTTATCAAACTCAGCACATAGTTTCATTATATAAATACGCTCTATTTGAACCTCAACCCTAAACAATATATTCATTTTAATTATTTTTTTATTGCAAAAAAAGTACGAAAAACTGGTAAAAAATGATACTAAATTTTCACATTCCTTAAAAAAGTATTAATTTTCGATTTATTTGTGAGAAATGAGGTTCAAATAGAAGAGACACTTATAAAAAAAGTAAATTTTTTTGAAATATTGATTTCAGATGAAAATTGTGACCTCCAGGATGTACACAAATCGCTCAGCCGGATAGCGACTTACAATGCGCGGCAGCTGATATCTCCGTTATTTTTTGAGGAAAATGATTGAAAATTTCAGAATATACTCTTGAATATATGTTTAAAATAATCCCAAGGTATAAATAAAATATATATATATTCCTTACGTGTTAAAAAAATTCATGAAAATCACTAAAAATACGCCGTCCTACACATATTTCTCCCCTTAAAGCAGTCTAGAGAACTTCAGAAAATAACAAGGGGCAACTCGTATACACCGAGCATAAGTACGGATGAATTCACGGCTTGTAATTGTAGAAGGTTTTTGCATAGTGCAGCATTCAGACGGTGGCGGTGGCATTGTGCCCGTAGTATTTGACTGCACTAGATTCGTGCTATTTTTAAGAAATGGAGGGAACCAAAGTGGAAATGTTGATTGAAAATGACAAATTGCATGCAATTTTATTAGACACTAGCGGCCCGTCCCGGCTTTGCACGGGTGGAGCTGATTTTTTTTTTATATTTTTACCTTTTATTTATATACATACACACAAAAATACAAATCTCTCCTCTTTATAATATTAGTGTAGATGTAGATTAAACACTTCTCAAATGTTCTAATTTGTTATATCCTAGAAATTGTTTCAACCCGAAAACCCCTTTATGGATCCGCCATCTTGGATTTCCAAATCTAAATAATATTCGAAATTAGTGACATTAATATAATCATTGTACTAATTTTCAGTAATGTTTGTTGAAATCGAGAAATTTTAGTCTCCATATTGGATCCGCCATCTTGAATTTGGCAATTTTGCTAATATTCGAAATTAGTGGCTTCAGAATAATCATTGTACTACTTTTCATTAAAATCGGTTGAAATCGAGACATTTGGTCTCCATATTTTATCCGCCATGTTGGATTTGCAAATTTTGATAATATTCGAAATTAGTGGCCTCAGAACAATCATTGTTCAATCAATTTTCATTAAAATCCGTCGAAATCGCAACATTCTGGTGGCCATGTTGGATCCGCCATCTTGGATTTGGAAATTTTGATAGCATTCAAAATAAGTGTTCTCAGAATAATCACTGTAATAATTTTCATTAAAATCCGTTGAAATCGAGAAATTTTGGTCGCCATCTTGGATTTACAAATTTTGATAATATTTGGTATTAGTGGTCTCAGAATAACCATTGTACTAATTTTCATTCAAATACGTTGAAATAGAGACATTTGGTTTTCATATTGGATCTGCCATCTTGGATTTACAAATTTTGATATTATTCGAAATAAGTGGTCTCAGAATAACCATTGTACTAATTTTCATTAAAATCCGATGAAATCGGGAAATCTTGGTCGACATATTAGATCCGCCATCTTGGATTTGTAAATGTTGATAACATTCAAAATCAATGACCTCAAGATAATCATTGTACTAATTTTCATTAAAATCCATTGAAAGCGAAATATATTGGTCGCCATATTGGGTCCGCCATCTTGGATTTGTAAACTTTGGTAATATTCAAAATCAGTGACTTCAAAACAATCATTGTACTAATTTTCATTAAGATCCATTGAAATCGAGGAATATAGGTCGCCCTATTGGATCCGCCATCTTGAATTTCTAAATTGGATATAGCCTATGTTACTCAGCGTGAATGTAGCTTTCTAATGGTGAAAGAATTTTTGAAATCGGCGCAGTAGTTTTTGAGTTTATTCATTTCAAACATACACACAAAAATACAAATCTTTCCTCTTTATAATATTAGTATAGATGACTATTTCTCTCCTTAATAATAAAAAACAAAATATCTTCTTTTTACGGGGCTCAACGAAGGCAAATCGATTATTTTTTAAATGTAAAATATATTGACCTGTAAGAATTTTCCCTTCTATATGCTACTAAAAGTACCGACATTTTATATAGCGCGAATATAAAAAATCTTACCGCCACCACGTCAGTGTCAGTAGCTCTACACCGCACAGTGGGCCCAGCGGGGCTTTTTCGTCTCATAAATCTGTAACTATTTTGTTTGTTGTCATATCTGTATAAAATTTTTTACATATATTATTGAGAATATAGGCTTTCTAACTGTAGTGCTAAATATAGATAACTTTTTTTTTAATTTAAAAATAAATATTTGAAAAAGCAGTTTCACTTTGTCATAGTAAAATCTAAGCTTATATTATGTGTATTTTTTAATTAACCATTCCAACTTTAAGATTGCTATGTTTAACAATTATAAACTCAATATTACAGTTCTCGAGTACACAGAACTCATAAAAATAAGAGATAATAAAAGAGAACCCTGACAAAAACTTTCAAATTTTTAATTAAAAAAATTTAGGGTTTTATTCACTTTATAAAGTTTGTTAACAATTTTAAATGTTAGCGCTGTTTGCCGATGCCGCGATTTATATTGCATTTTATAGTTAATTTTATCTAGAATAAGGAGGAGTAAAAACAAATTTGCGGATTTTTTGCGCTTTTTTTTACAATTAAAAATTTTAGAAATGACGATTTTCTTAGTATTTCCTTGCCATTTTCTCGCTAATTTAATTGAATTTAAATTATTTATGTTTGGAACTACAGTTAGAAAGCCTATATTCTCAATATTATATGTACAAAATTTCATACAGATATGTCAACAAACCAAATAGTTACAGATTTATGAGACGAAAAAGTCCCGCTGGGCCCACTGTGCACCGCCACTGCCACTGCGTAAGGGTTTCCGGGCTTTAGTACACTTTAGAAGGCAAAAAAAAAAAAAAAAAACCAAATTGTCCAGAATTTTTTTCACAGTTCTTTTATTAAATATGAACATGCAAATTTTTTTTTTAACAATTCGTCTATCCTTTGAGAGGCTATTTTTAGAGGGTGCTCAAGTTGAGACCTCGAAAAATTCTTTGTCGCATAGCCAAAAAAGATTCAAAATTGGCAAGTCTGAAACAAAAAATTCAAAAGTGTTTTAAAGAGGAAAGTGTCTCATGTGACAATATACCATCATTTATATAAACTCGATAAAAATAAATGGCGGAACTTTGGAAAAAAGTTCGAAATATCGACCCTTTTTTTTCATTCGTTTTTTTTTTCACAATAAAATTACTTTTTTTCATTTTTTGGTCAAATTGTGGTAAATTGTCATGCAGAATATGTTAACAAACAAAACGCACCAAGATTTATTAAAATCGGTTGACAAGAACCGGAGATTAACTAGCGGCTGATTAAAAAAACGTCATTTTGGGAAAAACATGTTTAAAGTTGGTACTGTGCGACCGAAACCTGCATCAGCACCTGCAAAGAACCAAGAACGCGCTTCAAACACACGATTTTAACGTACATACTTCAAAATATTTTAAAAGGTCATTTTAAAGGTTGTAAAACCGTGTTTGTTATTCGATGCAGATGAAAGAATTATATCCAACTGAAATCTCTATTTTTGATTTTTGTGGACTTGTATTCTTTTACATGGTACCTCCTCATTTGAACTGTTGACACTTTTTTTGAAAAATTGTCTTTTCGAATTTTTTGATTTCAAATTACCTGAAGGAAATGATCGTGGTAACCTTTCTTGAACGTTTTTGAGCGGACTCATAATCTGTAAGCATTTGTAGCCATATTTATGGGAAAATCATTTATCATTTTTTGTAATAAATATATTAATAATAATATAAATTCCAAATATCATCGATTTTACATTAAAAAAATTGTAGGATAATATCGGCAATGAGGTTACTCTTCAAATTTGTCAAACTTACTCAAATCTATAATGTAATTGGTTACAGTTTAGTAGTTTTTCGGACAAGATCGAATTTTTCACATTAGATATTATGGACTCCGTCTAGAAAGAATTAGCGTGTGACTAAATTTTGGTCACAATTCGCAAGGATCGTAAATAGTAAAAAAACGGAAATTCACAGGAAGGAATTTCCGTTGGGTTGGTACTCACCGATTTCCCTGATGGAGGAGAGCTGCTGCCAACAAGTAATAAGACTACAGGATCCAGAAACTCCATGGCATTTGCAAGTAATCCGCGTCTTCTTGATGACCGCCTGTAAGAGGTACAAATACCCACCGAATTAGTCTCACAGGTGCAAGATTCAAGAAAATTATTTTTTAATTAGGCTCATTCAGAGGTCGACAATTATCACGTCATTCCAGGCAAGCAGGTGGCTAACGTGTTCGCAATTAAACGCTTTAGTCCGCAGCAAGGACTCTTGGAAGCACTATGCAACGCCAAGTGGCACACACTCACGCCAAAAGTAATTGGACTGCAAATAATTATTGCATTTGACGAATGACTTATGGCTGCATTGCACCAGCAAATCCTCCCAAGATCCCTAAGGCAACTTAATGACCTGTTGATTGCGGACGTAATTGAAAATATATCTGGAGGATTTCAGCTGGTTTCCTGCTTATTAGTAACCTAGAAACGCCATAGCCTTTCCAACCCCACTGGCGAAAATTGATTTTTGCAACTGGAACAGCCTCCTGTACGTAAATGGCTTAATTAGTACGGGACGTTCGTGTGGCGGTGGGAAAACTTACGCTTGCAAGGTAAGCTAAAGCAAAGTGCACATGAGCGCCTCAGGAGGAAACAAACTCGTTGGCAAATTTATTTGGACTACTGCCTAACGAGCGGACATAAATCTTTTCGGTTGTGGCCTCTAATCACTTCGCAAAAGCATCAAAATTCACCAGGTGCACATGAATGGGCTTCAGACGGGGAAACCTCTTCTGAGTTTTCGTGAGTCCCTGGTACCTTAAATTTTGCATGGTTTCGTTTTTTGCATACCTTAGAATTTTTTTCTTTAAAAATGAAGCTGTGAAAGAAGTTTTGAATTAATTAAAATATGAGTACCGTGAAGAGATGGTGACTATTTTTACCATAACTTTTATTTTGAATAAAGTAAGAAATCGTGTATTTGTATGTATGTGTTTTGAAAACAGAAGTCAATGATCAGGCTAAAGGGTTAAAATCAAACACGCGGAAAATTGTAATTGTTGTGGTTGCAACGCACAACGCACAACGAAATGGCAGCGCACAATATTGCAAGTAGTGTGGAATTTTCATGGATTATTGAACTAAATTGTAGAAACACTACCTCAACTTCAAAGCCCAATATCTCAAGAAATATCGATGTTAGCGATTTCGTGTTCACAACTTTTTTGTAGGAAATTGAATTTCCTACAAGTTTGTCATATTCACTTTTTCTGTACCTCTAGTTCTTTACTAGATAGGGGCAAAAAGCGAGAATTTCATGGAAAAATTGGGGTTAGTGACCCGTACTACCTCGCTGGTGGGAGTTAGGGTTACGCCGCCATGGACACTTTTGTAGAACATTCAATTCTGAAGAAACCCTACCATTGACCAAAATTATACCATAAAATGCCTCTGAGCTGTAGAGTTTTGAAGAAAAATAATCAAATCTTTATAAGCCTTGGTCTAGTACTTAATATTAATATTAAGGGCTCCAATTTTCTGGGAATTTTTGTTTAGGTATTTGCCACAAAATTTCGAGGTGGGACTGAAAAAAAAAAATATAGTCGCGAAAAAAAAAGCACCCTAGTGTACATAGAATATCTGAATTCACTGGACACGTGATTAATAAATAGAACAAAAAGAAGAGGACGCAAATAACTTACCCGAGGAACACCTGAATTGACTAGAATAATTTATATAGCATACTAAAACTAAAAGTGTTGGGTGCGAAATTTTGGAGATTTTAACAAATGCATCAACGTATACAAAATACACAAGATAGTTAAAACTTTACTTCAGATTAGCCAATCACCATTAAAATTTGCAACTTTTCCAGTCCAGCGCTTTTAGTTTTAAAATTCTACATTGATTTCTTAAAACTTCTTGTAAGCTTGGAAAAAAGTTATTTTACTCTTTTTATTATAACACATTTATAAAAGTGTTGTTATTAAAATTTTGGCTTAAGTTAAGACTGGGGTAACCACACCGATTTTAATGAAACTCGGTAGGAACGTTCGTCTAGGCTTAGAACGAACGAATATGCAAAAATTTTTTGTCGGAAAGCTCAACTTTCTGAGAAATTCAACTTTGAATTTCTAAAAAAGTCGCTTTCACGACTAAAAATTTTCACGTTATTACTGCCGAGTTTCATTAATTTTGCGAACGGAAACCGCACTACACTACACTAAACACTATTTATAGCCTCCTAGTCCATCGTTGCAAGCATAAAAACCCCTGAAATTATAAAAATTTGCGTTATTTTCATTGTACTTACCTTTACTCCTGATGACATCTCCCTGGAACTGTCATCCACATCTCATTCCAGCTGTACTCTTTATGGGAACGTTCAGAAAATTACAAATTTTAGAAACTGTCTATTAAGAGGGAATTTTCCTTTTACAAACTCTCTATTAATTAGGAATTTTCCTTTTACAAACTGTCTATTTATTAGAGGGAATTTTCCTTCTACAAACTGTCTATTAAGAGGGAATTTTCCTTTTACAAACTGTCTATTAGAGGGAATTTTCCTTTTACAAACTGTCTATTTATTAGAGGGAATTTTCCTTTTACAAACTGCCTATTTATTAGAGGGAATTTTCCTTTTACAAACTGCCTAATAACTAGGAATTTCCCTTTTACAAACTGTCTATTAACTAGAATTCCCTCTGAATAAACAGTTTGTAAAATTTATAATTTTCTGAACGTTCCCATGAAGAGTAGAGCTGGAATGAGATGTGGATGACAGTTCCAGGGAGATGTCATCAGGAGTAAAGGTAAGTACAATGAAAATAACGCAAATTTTTATAATTTCAGGGATTTTTATGCTTGCAACGATGGACTAGGAGGCTATAAATAGTGTTTAGTGTAGTGTAGTGCGGTTTCCGTTCGCAAAATTAATGAAACTCGGCAGTAATAACGTGAAAATTTTTAGTCGTGAAAGCGACTTTTTTAGAAATTCAAAGTTGAATTTCTCAGAAAGTTGAGCTTTCCGACAAAAAATTTTTGCATATTCGTTCGTTCTAAGCCTCGGCGAACGTTCCTACCGAGTTTCATTAAAATCGGTGTGGTTACCCCAGTCTTAACTTGTTCCAAAATTTTTTTTACATATTTTTTGTTTAAATTTCAATATCTGTTTTAACAAAAACCGAGAAACATATTTTTACTGGCTTAATAGATATAAAGTAACATGAAACTATGAGCTCGTTTTGTTCGTTCCAAAACATAATCCTTAAAATCCTCCCGGTCTTTTAAGGCGCTAATGCTCCCCTAGGTGAGAGTGGGTCACAACCCGGCGGCAAAAATTCAGAGCCGCCCAATTTATTTTCATCAGTCCCCACCCACCGCCCACCCTCGCCTGTGCAACAGCCCATGAAACGACGGCTTAATGCCGCACACAAAAGCGGGCGCCGTCTCGGCCCCTCGGAACCGCCCGACCGCTCCTTATCCCGGTGACTAATCGATGACATTTTTTACAATTTTCAGGAAATTGTTTCAAATTGTCACATTACCTCGCCGCAGCCAATTTAAAAGCAATCCGCAGCATCAATTCCCGTAACGACATCGCATTTGTCGAGGGTTATTTTTTGGAAAAATTCTCATCAACGAGACAGGGCGGTAAGTGGCCGAGACGCCCGCCCCTCCCCCTCCGGCTGGTGAGGTAGCACCGGATTGAGCACTGAAAAACTCCTTTTCGCTCCGCGTCACTTACGTTTTATTAAAATTTTTTTTATCCCGCCCAGGACCGAGCGCAGAGGATCCCCTAAGCAGCTCCCATAAATCAGGTCCGGTGCGGCTCGCGGAAAAACTTCGGGAGACTTGCAATCGACAAGATGTCCAGGACCACCAGTTCCTAAAGAATTCGTCGACAAGAAAATACGTCCGAGTGGAAGCAGCAACTCGGGCGGCCAGAACAAGCTCCCCATAAATCATAATCCCGGCATCCCGAGGGAGGACCGGGACGAGCATGGAGATGGCCCTTCTTACTTCAAGCCGTGCAGCTTGTTGGCACGAAATTGAGACGTAACCGTGTCCATTCCTTCCAGGACTCCCAGCACTCGAAGATGAAGATCTCGCCAGCGCCAAGCGACAGCAGACTTCTTTTTCCGCTGGACCCCGGCGGACGAGTTTATTGCTATCGGGCATCAGGTGAATGTCATCCCGGGCAGCGCTCAACTCGACCGCAAAGTTTAACTCAGTTTTGGACTTTACGGCTTATCCGATTGGCCGGCGCGCTGTCCGCTCGCTTTTTACGGTCCGGTCCGCCAAGATGCCGTTCAGCATCTAACGAAACGTACGTCTTTCATCCCCATTCAGAGGAAATTGAGTGCAGCAAACTTTTCTGGCTTGCGAATCGCTGCTTGGTATTATGAAAGTTTTGCAGGCGTCCCTGAGGGCCGCTCTTGTACTCATGCAGGCAAATGACGACGAGGTGATGGGCGACCAAACATGATTTATGGGTTTTCTTGGGACATAAATTATTTATTGCTGTCGAAGTCTCCCTGCCAACTATAGTTCCCATAAAAACGCAATTACCTGTGATACATCAGATGATGGAAACTTATAATATCTATGGATTGGAATTTGATGAATCAGGATTATGTCCAAAGTTTAATAACTTTAAATCACAACCTTCTTCATATAATATGAATCAAAAACCATTTACTATTGTTAAGAAAAAGTAACGGAGAGAAATTTGTAACCATGGATAAACAGTATGAGTTTCATAAGTTATTATGGTAATATCAAAGTTTCAAAGCTGAGTTACCCGGTTTTACCCGGCAATGTGTAAATACTTATTATTATAATTAAACACTTCTCAAATGCTCTAGTTTGGTTTGGTATATCCTGGGAATTGTTTCAACCTGAAAATCTCTTTATGCTAATTTTCTTGGAAATCTTAAAATTATTGTAGAAATATTTTTCGCTATATTGAAAACGCCACGTTTAATTTCCAAATTCTTTCAAAAGATTCGAAATCAGTGGCCCAGAAAACTCCTTTGAACTGATTTTCGAGAGATTCGAAAAAGTGGTGCTGAGAACCTCTTTGTATTAATTACACTGTGTGACAGTGATTTCGTACTGAAACAAGTAATATATCATTTCTATAGGATTTTTTCCGTAGATTACGAATTTGGAAACAAAAATATCTTATCACGTCACATTTTTTAACAAAATAGATTTGAAAAGTACAAAATGCCGTATTATGGCCATTTTGGAAAATTAATTAAAAAAAAAAAATTATTGTAGGAGCTTGGATAGTAGCTCAAATATAAGTATGAATCTTTAGTTATTATATTAAAATACGAAAGGCTTTTTGTTTGCTAATTCGTAATCTACGGAAAAAATCCTATGGAAATGATACATGACTTGATCTGTAACAAATTAAATATTAAATTTGGCGCACAGTGTTATCATTGAAATCTCTTAGAAATGTTGATCGCCACATTGAATGAGTTATATTATATTTCGAAATTATAATAGCAAATCCGAAATAAACGACCAGAATTGCCATGAAGAGCAATTTAATGTCGCCATATTGCACCTGTCATCTTGAATCTCAAAATATTGATTCAAAATCAGAGGCTCCGAAATACCTTTTATACTTATTAATTTTTTAACAAATTTTCATTAAAATCCTTCAATTTTCAAGAAATGTTTGATCCGCCATCTTGATTTTCCAAATTTTGATTATATTCAAAATGAAATCCAATGAGATCAAGAAATTTTGGGCGCCATGTTGGATCCGCCATTTTGATTCCTACATTTGGACAGCGACAGATAGATTTGAAATCAGCATTCCCCAAAACCCCTAAGTATCAATTTTCATGAAAATAGCTTTAAATTTAAAATTGCGATCTTGGGTCCGCCATTTTGAAACACTATATATTATCCGAAAAAAATAGCCTATATGTTAATATGTACTACCTTCAGACAAAAAGTGAAAAATATCGATGCAAACGTTTAGGCATTTAGTTTTGTCAGCTAACCGTTCAGCGGGCAACATTTTTACAATATGATTTCTGACGATTTCGACAATATTCTAACTGAAATTTTTGAATGAAACGAAGAATCAGGATTAAGAGTTTACAATGACATTTTTTTTTTTATAATTGGCAATGCCTAATGTCATAATTAATAAAGGAGGAAATATTTATTTTTGAGAAAATAATTTATTTTTTTTTCAGGTGCATTAATCCCTTATATTCAGTTTAAAAGCTTTTTCAGCTATTTCTCATATTCGCAAATAAATTTGATCCAGTCGCAAATATTTTTTATCCATTAACAGAAATGTTTAACCTATTCGCAAATAAGTTTGAATCTTTTTACAAATTTATTTATGCGTCACAAATTCATATAGGCTTAAAGATAAAATAACTTTTTCTTTCTAACTAAAATAAGGTCATAAGAAATAAAAGAGCTGAGAAGAAAATTCTTAAACATTTTTCTATTTTCTTTAGCTTTCTAAAGTGGTACTATGAGTCAATGAATGCCTATATTCATGACTTTTAGGGAGATTTTAGAGAAATAACTTCTTGAAGAGATATCGTTAACATTTTGAGAAATTTGTGCTATTATTATCAGATAAGCTCATTGATCAGCCAAATCGGTTAGTTTCAAAATGCTAATATTTCCAAAATAGTAAATAAAACAATCAATAGCCAAATTTACCTTTCCGGATATGGCTATCGGCTTTTTATTTTAAATTATACATATTAATACTCACTCTACTTAAATATCTACATGCATACACATGTCCAGTGCGCTCGAAAATCCGTATTTTTGGTAAATTATTTTCAAATTTAAGTGTATTTAGTGGGCCATTTTTGTTTAAAGTATCAAAGATAATTGAAAATAGTAATTTTTAATAGATTCTTAATATATAAAACAAAGAAATTAGATTTTGTCTTATGTGGAAGGGATCAGTATATAATGTGTATGTCTGTATGTGTAAAAAATTCTGATTTTCTAGCGACATACATAAAAATCCCTAAATGTATTTTGCTGCTGCAAAAAGCAACAGCCGAAATAACAACTTTTTATTTATATTGCTCATAAGTTCCTTGAATAAAATTGTATATATCTTTTTAATAATGCTGTAATTAATTTCCCTAGAAAATAATTTCCAATCAAATTTAAACGACCATATCGACAGAGTGCATGTTCACGTGATGGCCATCAATAATGCAACCTCGATGGTTTATCATTAATATTTCCATAAAGGATCAATATTCCGAAAAAATCGACTGAAAAGTAAAAGGGTTGCAATAACATCCGGCCAGCAGCCGTGAAATCGAAATTTTTCGCTGAATCGAGCCTGTTCCCGGGATCAAGGTTCGGCTGCAAAACTCAAACCCTTACCAAAACCAAAACCCGAAACCACCCACTCACCCTGCGTCCAGCCTCATTGTTGTGCAGATTCATCAGACTACGGGCTTTCGCTGAAATGCCACTCTTCATCCGGGGGAGCGCGGAGGAGGATGCGTGTCCGGGTCCAGCTCTTTGATGCTGCTTCTTCCCGTAGATGATGGCATGATGTTCCAAATTGAATACTTTCGAGTTCAATATCTCCCTGTTGATTTTCTCCTGGAATGCGGGGAGATAGTCAGACGGAGGTGCAGCCCTACAGCCGACGCATATGCATGCACACAAGGACGGTCACTATAACTACCTGTAATTCGAGCATCTCCTTCTCCTGCAGCTTCGAGTTGAGGATTTCCTTTGTGATCTTCTCCTGGAGCTCCAGCAAATCTTCTGGCTTAAAAGGTATCATGCTGTCGTCTTTGCTTTGTGTCGAGCTGCCGTTTTTGTGCCGCTCATTATCCGATCCCGTCGATGTCCCATTCCCAGACCCGTCAGCAGTCCCTCCGGAGGCGGACTCGGACAGGAGCTTCTCCTCCAGCTTATTTTTAGTAGGCACGGAGACTAATCCCCGAGTGCCCCGCTTCCTTTCCCGCTCACGAATATCGATGAAGTCCTGAGCAAATCTGAAATTACAAATTAATACAAGAGTCAGTTTCAACTTAAGGAGACATCCTACGGTTAAATAATGAAAAATATGCACTATTTTAGAATTTAGGAAAGGTGTTTTTTAAAAATATTTTTACGTATTTTTTATTTAACTTAAAACAATAATTTCAGCGAAAAATTATAAATATTATTAGTTACATCGTATGGAACGGCAGTTCAAACTGATGAAAATGATTCGATTTTCAAGAATTATTTTTGCCGGTTTAAGAGATTGTCCTACTGTGATAGATAAACAATCATACCTTAATTGTAGGAAAACTATAACTTTGATTTGATTTATTCTTATATTCTTATTAGTAAATATGTTTATAAATATCCAAATAAATTTGTAATTCTTAATATCAAGAAACACAGAAGGCCTGGAACCTCCAAGGCACACTAATACACATATTTAATAACAATATGAAAATAAATCAAATCAAAGTCATAGTTTTCATGTAATTGATTTATGAAATTATCACTATTTTTAGTAACATCGCAGTAGGATATTCCCTTAACATTTATTGAAATGCAAAAGCAAACAAATATCAAAAAGTACATACTACAGGGTGAGGCATCTAAAGTTTGGAATTGGAACTATAGGTTATTTTGAGGTTGGAAGGTTTGATGACATTTCCGATGTGACAGAAAGTTAGTTTTATGTTTGACATTTATGAAATGGGTCGGAAAAAATTTGACAAAAAGGATGTGACAAAAACGCAGTTTGTGGATCAATTTGTGAAGCGAGTTCGTGAAATTGGATCGTTGTTGGATAAAACAACCCGTGTACGTACTCGTCCAGTGCGCTCAACCGAAAACATCGCTGCTGTTGCTCAGAGTGTGCGTGAACAACCATCAACATCAACTCGTCATCGTTCTCAAGAATTGAACATTTCACGCACTTCTTTGAGAAGAATTTTACAGAAAGAAGGTATGAATGCGTACAAAGTTCAATTAGTGCAAGAGCTGAAGCCGCATGACCATCCGATGCGTTTTCGGTTTGCTCAATGGTCCGAAGACCGCTTGATCGAAGATACGCATTTTTACCGAAAAGTCATCTTTTCAGATGAAGCTCATTTCCACCTTTGAGGATACGTCAATAAACAAAATTGTCGTATCTGGGGCTCAGAAAATCCACACGTCATCGTGGAGAAACCAATGCATCCACAACGAGTGACTGTCTGGTGCGGATTTTTGTCTGACGGCATTATTGGGCCATTTTTCTTCGACAATGAGCAAGGAAAAGCCGTTACAGTGAATGGCGATCGCTACCGTGCCATGCTAAGCGATTTTTTGTTTCCCAAAATTGAAGAGTATGACATAGACGACATTTGGTTTCAACAGGACGGCGCAACGGGCCACACAGCCAACGTAACAATCGATCTTTTGCGCACTTTTTTCGGAAATCGCATAATCAGCCGAAATGCTGATGTCAATTGGCCACCTCGAAGCTGCGATTTGACTCTGTTAGACTTTTTTTTGTGGGGAGCCGTTAAGGGCAAGTGTTACGCTAACCATCCAGAGACGATTGACGACTTGAAACGTGAAATCGAAGTTGCCATTGACAAAATAGAGGCCCAAACAATCGAAAATGTACTGAATGAATGAAAATGAATTGGACTGATCGAATGGGGTATTGTAAGGCTAGCCGTGGCAGTCATTTTAATGATGTTGTCTTCCATTCCTAAATGGAAAGGTTCAATCTTTCTAATAAACTCATAACTTTGAAAAAATATTCATTTGTTTTTTTTTATAGCCGATTCAAATTCCAAATCTTAAATGGTCCACCCTGTATATGTTAAGGTAATTTAACAATTTTCTTATGAAAAAATAATTAAAAATGTAGCCAACTAAGACCCCTTATATTTTCGCCATGTCTTTCTATGCATCACAATCCTATTACTCTCTTTCTTTAGCATCTTTACAATTTTGTGTAAAGCCGTATATTGATAACTAAAAGGCAGGAATGAAAAAAAAAAAACGAAAAAAAATATTGCTACTTCCCTTCCCGCACAGTGGAAAGAGAAGAGCAAGATTTTTTCTATTCACCCAATCGAGTGTGATCGATCATCGGATACGTCTTTCAAAATGAAACAAAACATGTTCTGAGACATCTTAATTTTAGCACTTTAGTCACGGCATATTCGCTTTCAAATTTTTCCTTTTTTGGAATTAAAGAAAATGTTTATCAAAGTTAAGATTGCACCGTCTAACTCCTGCATATTGTGATATGGATTTGAAATCCATCAGTGAAATAGTTTATGAGAAAGTTTTCTCACTGAAGCGGCACTTTTAAAATAACACAGCGCTGCCTAAAAGCTTATAACTTTTGAATGAGAGCTCTGATTCTTTTCAAATTTTGGGGAAATATTAATAAGATATTATACTTCAAGAAAATCCAATAGAAACTTTAGATTTTTTCTATCTATCCAACTAGACGTAGCCCCTTAACTCATGTTGACCCCTTAAATAAGTATAGACTGCTTAGAAATTCAGACAAACTAATTATCCTAAAAATTTGGTTTTATTTCATGTGTCACCTTACTAGTGCCAATATTATATTCTAAAAATTGTGACGAGACGAGTAATGAGATAAGTAAATTAATCAAATTGACTGCTACTAAATACCTCCCTTGAATTAATTATAGTTTTCAAAGTTATCCCTTAAGATTTATGCCAAAACTTATTAAGGTTTAAAATTACGACATATTAAAAAAGCTTTTCCATTTATAATTACCAATTCATAGTTCGAATCATATTAAATTAAAGGTGCATAATAATTATTAAAATTACAAACTTGTGCTCCGGTAGTTCTAGTGTTAAATTGGAATAAATCTTGTTTTCTTTGTTTTAAGAATGTTCATAGGACGTTTCTTTTTTTAATTATAATGATATCTTTCTACCAAAAAAATTCTTATTTGAGCATTTAACAAACTTTTTTTCGAACAATCGATATGTATATCATGTTTACAAGTTTGTTTTTCCATAGATTGCGAGATTAAAATCAAAATTGTATACCACATAATGTTTTTAAAACAAATAAGATTTGAAAGCAGGATTTTACGTACTTTTATCATTTTTGTTTTTAAGTGATTGAAAATTTATTAAAGATCTACACAAATTGAGGTTATTTATCTCGTTAATAAATGTTTCAAAAATCAACTCCAATGCGATTATTTGTTTTTTCTAGGTGTGTTATTGAGTATTAAAAAGTCGTGTTTCGCGAAAATCCCCATCAACGTATAAAGAACGTAGGAAGATATTTATAAAAGTGGATTTTGTGCTTTAACTACTTATAAAATCTATACTGCAATTCTTGAGACAGTAAGTCCACGGAAAAGTTAAATGAAAAAACAAATTGATTTCTTCATCATTTAACAGTAGGATCTCCCCTTAATCAGACAAGTTCAAATATCGCAAATTAATTTGTCGAACTTGTTCATTAAAACAATTCAAAATATGCAGTGAAGGAGCAGAGTTCCTAGCTGCCAATTCTTGACTCCCAGCACCAAAAAAGTTGAAAAATGAGAGCCAACGAGGTAGGAACTAGGACAAGTGATTGCCTACCCGTCTCTTCTGGCCTTAATCGAACGGACTGGGGGACAAAAGGTCCTTCGCGAACATGTTGCCAGTCTGATGAAATTACCTGTGATGAGGGCAACGACTCGTTATAACATGCTGCAATATGCAGCACTTTCGATTAGGACTTGAAATCACTGATGGCGCGATTTCCCTGCAATTTGCTATTCGACTGCAATTGCAGGGCATTGCCCAATTTCTTGATTTTTCTTATGCAAATAGACCCTGTTACTTGAATGGGATTGGTGGATCTTAAAAATTTAAGCCAATATCACTACTACTGCATAATAAAACATTTCAATTATTGGAGTCCCAAAAAGTGTACCTTTGGTAGGGCAGATTGCGTTTCGTGGGAGGCAAATTGGAATTTTTCAGAGCTCGACGATTGCTCCTCTTTCATGGAAGCCCGTGAAGTAGCAGGCCATTGTGCACCACATCTGCGCTACATCGATTGTTTGTGTTTTGCCCTAAGCGCTTGTTGTGTACGTACAAGATGGAAACTTTGGTACGATTTAGCATTTTGTCTGTATTTGAGCGAATTTGGTTTAATCTTACCTGATGAGTTCTGCAATATGAGTTCAAAAATTTAAATCGTGGTATACTTCAGTTTAGACTTGAACTTGATAGAATTATTTTACACAAGGAAAACATGGACTCCAAATTCAAAAATCTGTATATACTTCGTTTGGATGACAGAGCAATTTTATGGAAAGTGGCTAGGCACTTGTCCGTTGAAAACCAATTTGGATTAAACTTAGTTTAAACTTGAAGATTGGGTTATTATAAAAATATTCAAACAATCGATGGACAAGAAAGATGGAAAAAATTTCTAAAAATGAGGCATAAGAAGAAGCTGAAGGTTAGTGTTGTGTGGAGTTGCAATTACAGATTAAATATAATTAAATGTTTAATATACATTTTTCATACTTAAAATTTTAAAAACGTTTTCTCAAAATCTTTGGTTTCACCTGGCGTTAATAATTAATAATACATAATGCAAATGACAACTTCTAAAGTTATTACTTACATTTTCAGTATTGGCAGTAATAAATTGTCAGCAAAAATGTATTTAACATCATCATCTTTCATTTACCTACTTTTTAATACTTAGTACATACCTATATACAGAGTGATCCAAAAGTATGGAAACGACTAAATAACTTTCGCGGAATGCATTTTGGAGAAAAAAGTTTTAGACAAATGTCTTAGGAATTTTGTCTGGCTATTCAATGGTGGCCGTAGATTTGACCTTGACCATGGCCTTGAAGAGCATTTCAAGGTCAAATTGACTTTTTTAAATTGGAACCCATATTTTTCACCACGGAAATGGAAAGAGCGGAAAATTTTACGCCCGACTATGATCTTAACCATGACCTCGAAGATCATATCAAGGTCAAGATGGCTCTTTAAAAGAGAACCTGCATTGTTACTGCGGATTTGGAAAGAGTGGAGGTTTTACGTCCGAATGTGACCTTAACTACAACCTTGATCTTGGCCATGACCTTGACAATGACGTTGAAGGCCACATCAAGGTCAAGGTGGTTTTTTAAGGGGATATGAAAGGTCATATCAGGGTCAAGATGGCTCTTTAAAGGGGAACGTAAAATTTTCCGCTTTTTCCATTTTCGTGGCCAAAAATATGGGTTGCCCTTCAAAAAACCACCTTGACCTTGATGTGACCTTCGACGTCATGGTCAATGTCAAGGTTATGGTCAAGGTCACATTTGGACGCAAAACTTTCACTCCTTCCATACTTTTGGATCACCCTGTATGATTTACTATAAATTTTATGAAATAATTAAGTATATGTAGTTGGGAATCTTTGCCAGCAGTAAGTAATACGATGTATTGTAATTGGATTTCATTAAAAAATACAGTAAATGTTTACAACCAAATTAAAAAAGAATGCTATAAATTTTTAAACCTGTTCTTGAAGGCAATTGTGACACCAAATATTCGCATTCTTGTAAGAAAAAGGCAATAATGTATGTTATTAAAAATAAAATTAGGTGCGACACAATAGAATTATATTATATATTTTAAAACGCAGTTGATAGGCGATATTTCTGCTCTGAAAAGGGTACCGAAAGGTTCAAAGTTGTCAAATGGCCTAAAACTAAGCTATCATTATATTTTTTCACTAACTAATTGAAAATAAAATTATTGTTGTAAATACAACACTACAACAAAAGTGTAAGATATGTAAATAATATAATTTATGAGGAAATTTTAATAATATGTGAGCTAAATTAGATTACTGCTTTCAGTGAACATTGTAATATAAAAAAAATATAAAATATTATTAATAGACGCAAAACTTAATAAACATTCTTCACGAGTCGATATTTACTCTTTTATAATTTTTGTTATTTTCAATTAGGTAGAGAACAGAGATATTAGGTTTATTTATTGGAAAATAATTAGACTGAAAATAAAAACTTCATCGTGGAGTTGGAGGGATATAAAAAATATTTAAATCCAAGCAATAATGGGACTATTAATTCGAATTTTTGCTGTCAACGATATGAAAGAGTTGAACAGACTAAATAGCAATTTACTGACAAAAGCAGAAACATTTTCAGTTTTATTTAGCTCAGTGGGACAGGTATATGTCTGCATAGTGATCATACCTCTAATCATACAACATTGAAATAACTTCATTAATTTTTATGTTTATTAAAACATAAAACCGGTAGTTAGAAGTGATGTGAACATAATATTGACTGAACGAATGGAATTATTCAACCTTGTAAAGCGGTTTAGTCATCACCGAAGTATTATTCTTAATATTTTATTATCCGCGAGACCTTAATTTGAGCTCAATTCTTATAACGATTGCCTTTATGAATTTATAAATGCATTTTATGAAATTTGTTTGTGAAAAGTAGCACTAGCAATATCATCTATCTTAGTAGATAATTTATTATCTACAATATGGTTTAAATAGGTTGTTTCTTCTAATGTAATCTCGAATCGGACTAGCTGTTGGGTTGGATGCTATTTTATATAATAGAAATATGTCGAGGTATTTGTTATGTCCAAAATATTTAAATTTGAAAAAAAAAAGAAACTTTAAAGTTGACAATTTATAATATGGATATAAGATGTAAGATGAGAAAGTAGCTCCACATATAAAGGTTAAGTTCTTTATACATAAAGAGCTTGAGTTATTTTTAGCCTTTTCAGATAGTTTACTCGATTTTACACAAAATGCGCTGTACTGGAACGCATCTTTATAAAGCCACCCATAACTGTTGTACTTAGGCCTAGGTGGTTCATACTACAATACTTGGACTAAGGGTGAAAACAGTCACATGACAGGGCTAGGAAAATCGATGAAATCCACAAGTGGCAAAGGCTCTTCGGAACGCGCTCAGACGGCGCATTGCTCCTTTGGAACATGCTCGCCTGGTCGGGGAAAATTCAATTCAAGGAAAGCTGTTTTGGCGGCAAAAGTGAAATTCCTCTGTGGGTCGCCTGCAGCAAGAGGGGCGGCAGTACACGCCTCGACGAAGAGGGGAGGAGGATGTGTCGTTAACCCTCATCCAGCCACCCGCAACTGCGGTCCAGAAGTCAAAGCCACAAAATGCGGGAGGTTTGTTTCCGAGCAGACTTCACTGGCTTTAGATAGGGCCCTTACAAGTTTTTCGGGGGAGTAAGTTTGTTTGTTTGCCAAGAAAAACGAAGAAGTAAAAAAGGACCAAACAGGCGTGCTTCATGGCCTGGAAGTGCCCGATCAGAATCCTCTCGAATGGGACGCGAGCCATCCCCGACGAACGGGAGGGTTCTGAATTTTATGCGGGCAATAGCGGCATCAATTATACTCAAGTGAGCGTGAAGTGAGCAAAATTGCATATTTCAATTGGATGAGTTTTGTGGTAAACAAAACCGATGGGCAGATACGTCCGGGCGACCCTTGCAAATGTTTACCCTTAGGATGACGTCCCTTGTGCTCCTAGTCCCACTGCAAACGACTGATTTGTGTAGGTGCGTGCTCGTGCACACCACGCCAAATAATTTATGGACCCCTTCGAAAGTAAAATATTTCTATAAATTAGAGGCAAGTGCGTATCATACGCTTGGATGAATTTGCACTTGACATCGCCGCCACATCTCGATATTGGCGAGCTGATATCTATCCGTCGTTTTTTTAGGTACTACCATTTGATACATTTTATATCCTTAATCTGTTTTTAAGAACAATCAGTCATACGCACTTGTAGGCGAATTCCAAGTCATCTCCACAGCCTCCCCAGGTCCAATCGTCGTGCAGCTGCTTGGGACGGGCGCTCCTGGAGCACCCACAGGAAGCCAACTGACCATCTCGGCAGGATCTGGCTATGAAGCTGGTCACTGTTGCGGCGGCCAGCGCGTGGATGAAAGCCATCTCGGGAGAACCTGGAAGAAAAACAAACGGTGTATGTAGTCTTAATCTGTAGAATCGTAGATTTGTACGATTTCCGAATATTAAATCGGGAGAAGCAAACAGTAAGCCTGTTTTAACAAGGTTTGTTGCAGTACCCGTGGGTAACCGCTTTTTTGTGTCTAGAATGGATTTATCTTTTGGTCAAAGTAAGCGGTATTGTACGGATTGCCTTTTTAGCTTTCTTAACTTTCTGAAAATAATCTGAAGCACTCGGAGACTACGAATTTGCATGTTAAGGGATGAATTTTGTAATTTTTGCAATTGGGATGTTATGAAAAATTCTATTTAATTGCCAATTGAAAGGCTAAAACAAATTACATTCGTATTCTATCCACAAACATTTTTAAATGTGAAACTCTCAGTAGTTTTTGAATGATGCGATAATCTTTCTTTAAAGAATCCTCTCTCTAGCTACACATTATTAATTTATTTATATTAGAAAATTATAAATGTTTCAATAAAAAGACACAAGTTCTAAATATACTCAAAAATTACAAAGGGTGGAGGTGGTATACCTAAAACCACCTGTTATGAAATAATTTAAAAAAAACTCAACTTGACAAAAATCAAGACCAAGTGGGCGGGTTTGATCCGAAGAACCTAATATAAAATTTTCGATGATGACCGTCATAAAAACCGGATTTTCACCCAAAATTCAATTGTACTAAGCATACCATACTTGAGTACATAATAAAATTGTAAAGTCTTCTGATTAAGACGAATAAGCGTAAAAGCAGTTGAAGCTTTGTTTCTGAAACTTTGATCTGTGAAAGTAGATGCTTTAGGTGATTAAAAGATGCATTCCCTACATATTATTTTAATTTATTTTTAATACGACAAAAAGTATTTAATAAAACAACCTCAGCCCATACATAGTCGAAATATGTTTATATCTAGTGTAGTTTTTACTCATACGAAATTGAACTATACAGTATCGAATGAACTCTATTTGAAAAATATACATATATGAAATTTCTGTTGTTGAATTGCGATTAAATTAATTAACTTTCAGTAAATAACTGAAACTACTTAAATTCTAATATTTTTCGTCAAGATTTAGGTTACACTAACTACTATATACAAAATTCGATTCGAATCGTATCGGTTCGTCTTTAATAGCTTATACGTACCATATATAGGGTGGGCCATCTGATGGTTACTTTTTAGATTAAATGTTATTTTGATACAGACAACTCTTTCACACTCAAAAGATTTACAGACACACAGAATCATATCTACGCGGTAAGAAATAAATAGATTTAGGCTTGAACAACATTGGGAAATACTGAAAACTTATTTTCAAATTGAGTGCTGTGTTGCCGAAACAGTGTGAATTTAGAAAAGAAATTGGGTTCCGATATATCAAGTCTACCGCGCAATTCAGCGCAATGTGACGCTTTTCGGCGGTGCCGTTAAAGATCGGTGTTATGCTGATAATCCAGAAACGTGCATTAAAGTACAATTTTTATCGAATTATTCATGAAATAGAGCCCCAATTCATCGAAAATGTGCTGCAAAATTGGATTGAAAAAATCGGCTATTACCAATTGCCAATTCAGCTAATTAAATGAAATCATATTCCATAACTAATCGGAAGGTTTACTCTTTTCAATAATTTAATAATTAACAATCTGTGAAAAATATTGGACAGTGTTTATTTTATAGCATACTTAAAAAGAAACCGACTGATGGCCCACCCTTTATTTCAGTACATACATACTTTATTATAAATAATTTTCCCGCCATTTGGCAATAGGACAATTTATATAGTTCACGCGATAGGGACCCAAATTTGTTATAAAATCCTGCCTCTAGCTACAATGAGCCGTATAACTTTCCGCAATTCCAACAAATACCACAGCTTAACTTTAACCCCAATATTTACGTTTACAGTGAAATCCAAAAGTCGGAATTGTTCAAATTAATAACCCACTCAAACTGGGAGTTGAGCAACATTCTCAGATTCTCCACGCGTAATAAAGACACGGCTGAATCTTATGTAATTCGACGTGACTTACTCGCCAGTAAATTAAATTTCCGGGACATTTGATGCTATAAATGAAGAACGTGGCGGTGCTGTATCAAGGTACTTACAGAGCACGGACTGAGTAAAGATATGACCCGAACGGAGCCGTCTAAATTATTCTGAATCCTGTTCTAGCAGCGCTTGTAATATGACGCAGATGGAAAATATGTATTCGGGTTAAGTCCTCAAATCCATAGATGTGCAGCGACCAAAGAATCCCATTAATGCACCGAATCTAAGCCTATAGAAGCCTATCGGGGCGTAGCTAATTCTTTATGGATGCCATGTTTCAGTACAGAAGAGCAGCAAGGATTTACAAACTAACTGGAGGACTGGGTACATTGTGTTAGGGCCCCTCTCAGATCCTCGAAAGGAAATTTCACAGAGTATCTTAAGGCGTAGTCGCACAGGCCTCTGCGACACGAAGGGTGCAGCGAGATGAAATAAGCACGTCGATTATTATCGGGAATTTTTTTCAGTTTTAATGTACTCCTTGCACCGATCCTGTTCGGCTGAGGGCATATTCGTCCCCAGAAGGCTTCATTAAGCCCCGAACGACACTAAATATCTCAAGAGCAATCAAAGCGGAAACTTTAAGGTTAACAATGTCCTTTTTAGCAGTAACAAAGCCCGAGTAATCCTCTTAGGAGGAAGATGCTTCGCCTGAGGAGCGATGCATGGCGAGAGGACAAACAGCCCTGCAAGGAAGGAAGTTATTGAATGCTATACAAGGCCATCAAATGACTTTTTAATTAACGCTAATAGTCCGTTGTCAGCAAACAAAACGGGACAAGCGATGCCATCCCTCGGGCTCCTCCTCGGAGTCCATTCGCCACCGGCAACAGCAGCCAGGCTATGAAGGGTACAGTAAATGAAAATTAAAGTTAAAGCGATAAACTGTCGGAATACAATTAACTTTAAGTCCTTGTCTGCGACTCTTCCCGAAATTGGGAATTATTTGGACCCGCCCACTTCGAGCCGGACGGACGGGAAAACTTTCAGATGGGAATACACGCATCATTTAATCTTACGAAATTAATTATAGTCCGAGGGCTCCATCCGGCCGAATTTGGGCATCGCACATCGTCCTGCTCGCGATGATCGGAGTTATAATTGCTGTTTAAGTAAATTTTTTGGCATTTCAGGGATCTTTCAAGAATAGATGGTATTTGATCTTATTTAAATACGAATAATTCACTCTTCAGAAAAAATGGTTTGGGAAATTAATGAAAACCTATAATACCAATATTATTTTTCCAGTAGGGTTTTATTAATTTTAAAATAATAAATACGTGTACACAAAATATTAAAAGGTTGATTTTGTAATCTACACTAACTAATGATGAGAAGAATCGGTCTTTGTATTGCAAACTTGCAGAATGTCCAAGACCGAGACCAAAACCAATACTATATCTGCGGTAGCAAGACCAAGACCAAGACCAAGACCAAGACCAAGAGTCGACTTGCAAGACCGGGAACAAGACCAAGACAACGTTTACGGGACTTCACCAAGAACAAGACCGAATTACTGACTGACAATTTTTTTCCACTTTTAGTAAATTTAAGGAGGGCGGCTGGTTTTAAAAAAATCTTCAACGCGGGTTTTATTGAAAATGACCAGAAATTTATGAAATTTTAACATAATATTTATTGATTTTGCATTAATTGAACTTATACTCCACATCTGCACAAGTTTTGTTCTACAATTTTGGAGACATGGTAATTCAAAATTTGATTCTTTTAGACGGGCTCTTATGGCGATAATTATTATAACTGCGACTTTGGTTAAATGTAACTTAAAAAACTTACTAGTAAAATTGTAGCAAAAATGCCTACCAAACATGGTAGAAATACCCAATTCACTTAGATATTCATATAAATTCACAGAAAATGTAATTTAAATTTTTTAAGAGTTGTTAAAACTATTGTTAATTAAAATTTTTTCAAAAATTGTACTTTGATTTAATTATTAATTAAAAAAACATAGTGTGAAAAGTATGGGGGCACCAAATTAACAAAAGATTGGCACGTATTGTTTTTTGTTGTTTTGTTTTTAATACTATTCCTTTTTTAATATACTTTTTCACTTTTTTGAGTAGAAGTTTGCTACTTTTTTTCGAAGGATATTTTCTTATTTCTTTCTTTTTCGAAACTAAGATTAGATTAAGATTAAATTAAACCATTTTCAGATTAAATGAAACTCTTCAAATTGAACAAACCTATATTCAAACTGAATGAAACTATTTTTAAATAAAATGTAACTATGTAATGTAAAGGAAATTTTGTTTTTTTAAATAAAATGAACCCTCATACGAATAAAAATTAAATTAAATTTATTTGAAAGTGGAATATATAGAAGGATTGGTAGACACTAGACAGAGATCCCGAAATTACAATGAAAAACATAAAGAACAAGTGAGTGGGCTCTACAGCAACGCGAAAAATTAATTATTATGGACGAGTGTGGTTTCAACCTAACTCTTCAAAGATCACAAGCCCGTGCTAGATTAAGTACAAGAGCACACGTTGTTGTACCAAATGTGAGGGATTGAAACGTGAAGTTAAGAGCGCAGTAAGTAATTGGGGTATTTTATACTAAAAATAATAGTAAATACCAATCGGTTCAAAATATTCATATGAGAGCTCTTTGAAAAAATTAATAACGATCCACAGTTGCACAACCCGCTTTTAATTATGGACAATGCTCGTGAGATAGTAAGAAGTAATGGGTTTACCTTTAAATTTACGCCTCCTTACTCAGCAATGCTTAATCTAATTGAAAAAGCCTTTTTAAAATAAAATTGTATGCTCGTTGTATATTAAGCAATACTAATACAGAACAAAATGACTTATTTAATTATATAATGTATATGGTTTTACAAATTCCATATGCTGCAGATCGTCAACCTCTTCATTAGTGTCACTAGCAAAGTAAATAAAATCGGTTTTTTTGCAGATTCATGTAGGGGAGAGTGGGGCAGCTTCATAGAGTTTTTATATTTCGCTTTGTAGAATGCTCTGTATTACATATAGGTCTTTCAATTTATGACAAATTCATAGTTTAACTATTTTATACTGTAGTAGAAACATAATATTACTGAAAAATCACGTGCGCGAATTTCCATAATGCTTTGAAAAAAAAAAGGAAAATGTATGAATGTACCCCATTAGTGGGGCACATTCATACATGAAGAGGTAGGTTAGTACACACTTGAAAAAAAATAAAAGAAGGATTAAAAATCACTATTTATTCGTCATAAATATTGTTACTTAACATACTAGTCCAGTAAAAAACAAAAATAATTCTTTTAAATAACAAACAAATAATAAAAATCAAAATGAAAAACTTTATCTATCTATGTATATCTGTTCGTGTTAGCTACCAAAAAATATATAAATATATATAAATTCTTATAATTTCTAACCATTATCGTTCTGTGTAACAAAAAATGATAGGTATCATTAAATTGCGAAAAAACACAAGCGCAAGGGCACATTTATATAGTATGAATGTGCCCCTTGTACTTGTGTATGAATGTACCCCATCGCATGTTAATTGATAAAGAAATATGTAAAAAAAAAACTGTCTTCATGTAGGATAATTTACAAATCAAATCATAAACTCAATGATATTATAATTAATATTAGATAGCATAATCTAAACAACACTAACTAGTCACAAAATACGCCCAAAGTAAGGTTATGAAATTACTTATGCGAGGCAAAAACACGTTCCGTGTTGCACACACGCGCTTCCGCAGCGATTGCTGTCAAACTTCACTAGTCAGTACACACACTTAAGAACTACGCACACACACTAACTTCATTCTTTTGCTCCGCGCCTAACTTCAGATATACTCAGTGTATGTAGGTGCCCCTTGTATGAATCTGCCCCACTCTCCCCTAAATACAATTCGGCAATAAGAAATTATGTGCTGTTTCAAACTGTTATTCTTACATGAATACTTTGTTGTATCTTTTAATTATTTAAAGAATAAAAAAATTAATGAAGTAATATTTGGTATTTGAGGTTTTATTTGATTTGAAAGTAGTTTCATTTCACTTGAAAATGGTTTTATTCAATCTGAAAATTGTTTCGTTCAATTTGAAAATAATTTCATTCCAAAATACATAGTTTCATTTAATCTGTACATGTTATAGCGGCAGAAGCCTGAAAGTAATCAAATACAATCAGCTAAGGTATTTGTTTCGCAATTTGTCCTAAACTATCCAATTTCAAAACATTTTTAATTTAATTCATGTGATAAAAGAGCTGTCAAAAAATTGTTCACTTCTGTTATTCTAGATGAAGCTGTCTCTAT
The DNA here is from genome assembly GCA_949715965.1 of Dysmachus trigonus. Classification (NCBI taxonomy): domain Eukaryota; kingdom Metazoa; phylum Arthropoda; class Insecta; order Diptera; family Asilidae; genus Dysmachus; species Dysmachus trigonus. The sequence continues at coordinate 47,860,895 of OX454319.1, read as the reverse complement.
TTTTTGATACCATATTTCTACAACATTATTTTTCTTGCCATAGAGAAAGAATGAAATATGCTCCATTCTTGTATAAGTATTTTATATAGGACGAGCCGAGGGGGCTATTACACTATACACAAGCGGGGGCTATTACACTATACACATGCTTGATATATCTCCCTCATTGTTTTTTTTAATTATCTGTGATCCGGATCATTAAAAAAAACGCAGCTTATGGTATACTGAACATGAATATCACATAGAACTGTCAGAATTACAGTTAACCCTATAGGAAGGTCTATGTAAACTAAAAGAACACCCTTTACAAACACAGTTGTACCTAGTCTGCTAAAAATGCTTAAATATTTCGATGATGTTAAAATCACAGTACAAGCACTCTTTCCATTGTTGTCCGAAATTTTGAAAAAAGCATGAAAAATATGCTCAAAACACGCTTGAAAGCGGTAATTGAAATGGACAAGGAAATGAAAAACGGAAGGCTCTCGCAATTGTGGCAATTTAGACGCACATAACCGGGTATAAAAGGACCCCGTCCGGGAGCAGGGATAATCGCTTACTGTTACGCATTAATAGGACTCAGTTTCAGGGTTAAAGCTGGCAATTGTGTGCGGGGCGCTCGGATTTTCTAATTTGTTACGGATATGTAAGCGGAATGTAAGCGGGTTACACCCCAGGGCAAGAGCCACCGCAGCCAACAGGCGGAAGGGTGAAATAAAACAGCCGAAATGGCCGTACGTGCTGCAGACAGGGGTCGTGATTAGCACGGGTCCGCAGCTCCGCCGGCACGGCATCGTGTGCACGTAAACTCATCGGTTTTAAAATCTCTGCCAGGTCCTGCTCCCATTCCAGGCGAAGGCCTACATCCCGTTCCCGAATCCCGGACGAGCGCACCTCCAATTTCGATTCTAGGCAAAAATCAGCTTTATTGAAACTACGACGGCCGGCGGGGCAGGGTGCGAATCCGGACCGGGCCGTGCTTATTGCGTCCCAAATTAGTTTAGGTCAATGACGGGGTAAAGCTTCCTGGCTCGAGCCCTTTAGCGTAACGAGGATTGAAACGAGTCGGATAACACAGGGCCCGGCTCGTTGCAGATGTTCGCCCCGGGGAAGAATTTCCCCTGCATTGGTACTTGACTTTTTTCAATTGCTCTGCGGGACAGGGGAAGACATTTTTGATTGATTCGATGAGAGCTGCCTGCAGAAGTCGATTGTGATTAGCCCGAATCCTGATGAGGGCAAATCGGTTCTCTGTGTAAAAATCCGGATGTAATTACTTCAACAGCCGAAGGGAGCGCGCCAATTAAGTTTTGTGTACTTCCTTAACTCCTTTCGACTGCGCTTTTAATCACCTTTCCTTGTTGACAAGTTTTTCTCAATTCGAAAAGTTAGGTCAGACAAACTTTTATTTACTTTTCAGCCAATTCAGTTTTACTTGAACTCAATGTGCCGGCATTTAGACTGCTTGCTTGATTTTTATTATAAGACACACTCGGCTAATATACATACATAAAAGTTCAGCCGAAAAGAGTCGATTTGGTCCAGAGGCGAGGTGTGCCCAGATACAGATTTTATTTAATTAAGATCAAGTTATGAGCGTCTACCTTACTTACTCTTGTTGAATTAAATGAAAAAACTTGCTCTATAAATTTTTAAAAAAAAACCCATTAAAAAATAATTGATGAGCACTGACTTGAACACTAAAATTTCAGGAATGCAACTTACTTTTAGACTGTTTTTGCTATGTATGTAGTATAAAGTATATAGCTAAGTTATGTAAAATCAACCATTACATATGTATTTTAGAGAATGTGAAACCGATGACTTTCAATATCATCAAAAAACATTTTATTATAGATATCAAGTTATCAGTACGTAAAGAAGTTGTATCGATATTATAATATTGCAAATATTGTACTACTAGGTTTATAACATAAGTCTGTCACCAAATACTAACAATAGACTAGGTAAACAATCTCATATATGCGTAGTATTGAGATTTGCAAAATGTAGGTGATATTAACGTAGTATACATCATTTTTACTGTGCACAGCGCCTCTGCCAGTAAATTTGCTCTACAAAACAGCTGTATTTGCAATCAACTTTCTTTTTAGTTTGGAGCTCTTTACTGAATAAATTAGAATCTGAAGGCAACATTTCAGTTTTCATTTTTCCACTTACTTGCATTCCAAATGTCAAATGATAAACTACTTTCCGGTCCTGAAGATATTATGATATAGCCGATATTATGATATCGAAGTTAAATATTGATACCACATTTGTGTTATAAATATTAGAAAATTCGTCAACTCCATATTAAAACCATTATACTATTACTGATTTTTCAACCACTGCCGAAAATGAATAAAATAGTAAAATTTAGTAATTAGGTATTTATTTTGCTTGAAAAATGGAGTAAGGGGTTTTCCGATTTAATTATATTATATATCAAAAACAAATGTCCTTTCCATTATTCTAACCCATAATTAAACTCCACTATATTGGAATATGTTGTCTGAAAGGGTTTTTTTTCGGAATGAACATATGTGATATCTTACTAAAAATCTAATCGAAAATCTTATGTATATATACAGTTTTAAACAACGTGGAGCGTTTTAAATAAAAGTTTTGATTAACTGATTTTCGGCTATATATATCCTAATTTCAAATTTATTTTTTTGCAAATGAAATTGAAATAAAAAGAAAATCTTTACCACGTGACCTCTTGTCGACTTAACAAAATAAAAACTAAATCCATAGTACACGATTTGAAACTAAAGACCATTTGTTTATTTCAAAGATGATCAAACATGATACCCGAAAATATTTCACTTGAAAAAATCCAACACAAAATCGGAACTTTTACTAATATTTGATCTGATCTCAGTGGTAATCACTCCACTCAACTCTTTGCATACCGCTAGGCTTATACTGCTCTGTTCTGCCGCTCAGAAATAATATTTTTGTTTTTTTCTTACCAACACAATCAGTACTTAATAAAAATATAATTAATGAGAATTTGCTTCAGCATATTGATGAGTATTATTTCCAGGAATGGTACACAGCTAAAATACATAAGGCAGATATGTGAATTACTTCGTGCATAATTTCTTGAAGACCTCTGTTTTAAGGGGTTACATGGGTCTTAAAGGTATAAAAAAACGACTTCTTTAAAAAAATTTATTTCAAAAACGAAAAATCTTTTTTATTTAAAATTTAAACATATGAAAGTAAAGTACTTGTAAAAAAATTTTCAGCCAAGAATATTGAAAATTTTCCATTTTCCAGCCGTTTTTTACGGTGGACACGATTTCTCGAAAATAAATTGACCGATTTGGTTGAAACTTTGCACAGATATTCTTTATAGTATTGTTTCGTGATTGAACGAAGGAATTTTCATTCGGTCAAGTCGTTCTTGTTTTATACGAAAAAGACCTTTTAAGAATGATGAGAATTGGAGAAACGCATAAAAATTTGAGACGAAAATTGATTCAAACTCATGCCAAAATGTCAAATTTCATTTTTTTTTCAATTCCTTCGTTCAATCACGAGCCAAGGGCATAAACTACAAGAAAATTCTTGAATTTTTGATTTCAGATGAATCCACACCGAAATATCATGTCCACTGCAACAAAAAAGGTTGACGGCGAAAAACGGCTGGAAAATGGAAAATTTTCAATATTTTTGGCTGAAAATTTGTTTACAAGTACTTTAAATACTTTACTTTCATGTGTTTAAATTTTAAATAAAAAAGATTTTTCGTTTTTTAAATAAAATTTTTTAAAGAAGTCGTTTTTTTTATACCTTTAAGACCCATGTAACCCCTTAAGCAAAAATGAAATAGCTCAAGTGGCCGTTCTAATTAATCATTGTAACTTGATTTTTTTCGAAATCCAGTATGTAAAGAAAGACTGTTTAGAATTTAGTTTGCACAAGTTTTTTATCAAAATATCACTGTACTCACCTATACTAGACATTGGCCCAAAGACAGTATTATCCTGTGTCGTACTGCAATTCCATCTTCGATTTTTGAACTGGTGCTGACACTCCTGCAAATGGAAAAAAAAACATAAATCATTCACCTAATGAGATTATCAAAAGCTATAAAAGCAGCAAATTTCTCCTCCTGATTACATAAAATCCAATTACCGAAATGCCAATTGTATCACCTAATTTAAATTTAAATTTGAGTGTGTTTCGAACGATAAAACTTCAGAGATTGAAAGCAGCAGTGCCACAGAAAGTACCTCGCAAATATCTACCGCTTGCATCGGTCACGCAACCTTTTGAAAGGGTTTCATTAGGGCTGGAGGGTTTGACTTATGGACATCATGCTACCGGGCAGTAAGCATCGATAATTAAAATGTAAAATAGCACCATAAAATGCATACACAGATTTACATATCCACAAGCATGCTCCCTGCAGGCACATTAAACAATCAAGGATTGGGACATTCTGAATCCGGTGACATATGGCAGACTGTCCCATACGAAGGGCAGCAGACAACAGGTGGTCATTATGTTACTTGAAGGCATATTTGACTGCCTGGCTGGGCACTTGTCCACTATATGGAAGTACGAAACAGGAAGGAATTTTGTCTTCACCCAAGGTAAATATGATAAATGCGACACAAAAGGCGCAAAAAGAACTTTATGCATGCTGTATATTAAACCTTTGACAACCTAAGTTTTTTGAGTTACATATTCAAACACCAACGAGCGGTGATGAAGTGGATAAATAATCTCTAAAAAAAATTTAAAGATAAAGTGTATTGAACCATAATTATGAATTATGAATGAATTATTATAAAGTGTATTGAACCATAATTATGGAATTAAAAAAAACGTTATCTCTAATATCAAAGGAAAGGAGCTATTGATAAGGCCAAATTTTGGCCCACATTATAGCCGAAGAAATTTTATTTGTAGGCCTGTTTTTACCTTATTTTTAAATAATTGAGGATATGCACTTTAACTTCATATTTATTTTATTTTTGTACAAGACGATAAATACCAAAAATAATATCACTAATATAGGTCAAAAGTGATTTTAGCCATTTTTACATTATTTTCTAAGATACATAATTTTCTGTAAGCATGAAGTGGACAGAGTGCGACTATCAATTTTACATAGAATAATCTATAATTTATACACTATAAGAAATAAAATTAAGTGATACAATGTGCACTTCATATCTCAAAAAGAAATCTACGCTCTTACTATAGAATATGCCAGTCAAAGAATATCTACAACAAGAAGAGACACCCGTGACGTTTTCGACCTTGGTACCGTCAGAGGAAATATTGCTTATATGCATAAGTGCTGCTGTGAGAATATTTTGGCGACTATTTCTTTCTTTGTATTTCTTATAAGAATTTACATTATTGATCTGCTTTATTTAATGGAAAAGGACACACAATACACCATAAGCGATAGGTTTTTTTTCGTTGAATTTTTATTATTTTGAAGCATTGTAAATATTAAGGGGGCAGTACACTTCTATTTTTTGAAAAAATCGATGTTTGCAAAAACATCAAATTTGTATACTATATACCTCCAAAAGTAGTTTAAAATATGTTACATCGATGGAAAAGGCTTTGCCGAATAAGCGTAAGATACTTTTTTTTTCAGAATTATCTGCGAATTGAATAAAAAAAACTTTAAACGCGTTTTTCTTGAAACTACGTTTTTTGACTTGGTTGGCAGTTTTTTGAAAAAACTACTGGTCCGATTGGGCTCAAATTTTGCGGACTTATTCCATATATGTTTGCTTATGGTGTGAACCATTATAATTCTTATCCGCAAACAAAAAAATCAGTGGTGATACGTCGGGATAGCTTCCTTTCATAGCTGAAAATTTAAATTTGTTAAACAGGGATCGTCTTGCTAGACTGCGCTCTAAAGAACCATAACTTGGCTACTTCTTGTTATAAGAGCATGCTTTTGTGTCGCATTCACAGGGAAATTAAGTTTCAGGATATGTTTCTTAATTCGACGTTTATTACGCATTATTTTTCTGTGGAGCAATTTAATAAAGTAGCCCCCTTTAGGCGAGCGTATCCTTGGAAGCGGGGAAAAGTTCCAGAGTGGTTTTCCTAAATTAGAGGTTTGTATCTCGGGACGACTTTTCTGTTTTTTTCTTTAGAGTGCAGTGTAGCAAGACGACGCCTGTTTAAAAACCTTCAATTTTCAGTTTAAAAAAAATTGTCCAATTTTATAATTTTCGCAGTGTAGTTCCTATTTAGCGACACCAAATTACTTAAAGCTACACGTTTTAATAAAATTTCATTACAACGAAAATTGCAATTGTAAATATGAGAAAATGCTGCACTGAACTGCTAATAATACTGAATATTATAAATTTATATTAGCTCAAAATTAATTTTCTTTTTCTTCTTTGTTTCTCTAACCAACTTCCCTACCTGAGGCCTTAATTAAAAAATTAAAAATATTTACAATAAGCTAAAACCTTATGTGCTTTTCTTATACAAGATATAACTAAATAAATACCTGCTACGATGAACCTCATAGAATGGGTGGAATTTGTATCATCAACAGCAATATAGTATTTATATAAGTATTGTGTAGTGTTTATTACATTTTCTTATAAAGATAATTTTAAATATTACTACGCGGTTCTTTTTTATTTACACTTTTAGGTAATATCTTATTAAAATAGCAATACAAATGTTTGAGAAGAAGAAAAAAGTCCCCTGATGTTTTTGGGGGACAACAAATATCATATTTAGGTAGGTACGTAAAAAATTAATGACGTCTTTCACAACAGAAACAACTTCAAAATTGGGAGTCTCCGGCATTTTGTATTGAACATCGGCACCTAAAACTCTAACTGATATCTATGCTATTTCTCTGTGATAAGCCTTAAACTGAAAATAATAATCTATTTAATTTTAATGCTTTATTTTAATTTATTTATGTAGTGAATATTCCAAAAAAATTGTTTTGCTCAAATGATGTCAAAAAAGCTATCGTCAATTATATATTTTGCGTATGCAAATGAACGCACTGGTTTTCCTGAACTACGACAATAATTTTATGATGCCTAAGATGGTTCAAAAAAGTTTATAAGATATAATCGTGACGACAAAGAACCATGGCCGAAAAATATGAACTCTATGAACCTAAAGTTCGTTATTCAGCAAAAATCGCTAGGTATTCCTTGAGTTATATGTACATCTAAACAAACAAAGTAGAAACCTTGAAATGAGATAACAAAAAAATTTTAGGCTAACTGCCGCACCTAATAAAAAAAAAAATAATAATAATAATAATTTGACAAACAAAAAATGCAGAAATCGAAAAGTTTATGGAAGAAAAAAACTAAGATAAGGACCAAAACTGCGTACATACATAGAAAGAATATTTTTTTGCCGTCATGGTGATTGCAAGTGCGCAAGCACGCAGCTTCGGACGAGTTAAAACCCGACGCAATTGAAAAAAAATTTTAAATTTAAAACAATGCCAAGTACGAGAGCGCCATCTTTGACCGTGTAAGACTACTCCAAGGACAAGAGGTCGTTTAGTCTGTCTGTCTTGCAGAGCGACTTACACTCAGTGGCATAAATGTGACTAATGAGTGGTTATGATTTCCACTAAAAATCTCAGCAATTTCATAATCCGATTTAATACACAAATAGAAATTCTAGATGAGCTAGAGCACGGCAACCAGATAAGAGGAGGAATTCCGCGGAAAGACCGCGTTTGCGTTTATCTCGTGAATAATATGTAAAATTTTGACCGACTGGCACACGTTTTATCGCGACGTATTACACGAGCTTATAAGCAAGGTTGATCAGTTTACATTCAGCACTTGATTTTATAGCACCAGTTACACAACCTCGCGAGAGTTAAGACATTAAAATATCGCGACTTTACGACACTTACGATGAAATTGGTTTCGGTTATCGCGCTAATCGGTGGCGTTTTTCTTATCAATGTAAACAGTGAAAGTGCAGAGTTTGGGCAGCGGGAACGGGACGACGAGCTGCTGCATCTGGAAATTGTCACAAGAAAGTTTAAAATTATCAATGGACAGATCTACGACGATTACGAGTTTCCACCGCCAGGAGTATGTGCTTTTGATTTGTTAATCTTTAAGTAAATTTCGGCCTATATAAATACCATGTTTTTTTCGCTCACCTACACTTGAAACAAATATTACTTGCACTGATAAAACAATGTAAACAACAACAGCAACTTGATTTACCGCCGGAAAGCCAATTAGCTGGTTTCGCGGTAAATTCCCCCGGGACAGTTTACAATAGAAAATATGTGCGATGTGCTTAAGCGGATAATAATAAGCGACATATGTAACATGTAGTATGTTCAGTTAAATGTTGCAATTAGCTGCAGCAAAACTAATAAACCGATTGAAAGTTAACGCGGGCACAGTGAAGAGTGACTTTACTTCAAAATTGATAGATTTCCAGCGTTGTGCATGCAAATTCAATTGTTCGTCGCTCCTCGTCTTTCTCGCATGATTTCTCACAAATTTTAACTGACCTTCCTTCCATGAATGCGACGACGGACGTTGAGTCCGAAATTTCGCGATAAAAGCTTTACTGTCATGTTGAAAGGTCACATAAAACGAACTCAAAATAACTGTGACCATTTGCTAGATTGCTGTTGATGAAAATATCAGAGAAATTAAAACATTTCAAATTAAATCGTTAATTCATTCGGTGTGTGATAAAGATGCAAAACTAATCCATTGCAAAAAGCTTCCAAGAGAAATAATGCGCTACTTTTATAGCCGACTGTTGAGCATATTGTTTATGTCAACTTTAATGTATATTAATTTTTGGCGCTTTAGCACCCACATCAGCCCACATACCCAATTTTTACTAAACTAAGTATTTTTCAATGTTTTTCTTAACGTCACAATGGAAATTGGGTATATAAAATTCAAAATAGCCAATTAGTAACCATCGAAGAGATTATTTCAAATATACAGATGCTTCATTATATTCTTCTAAGATTCTGCTCTAAAAGCAAAGTCGTTTATTGCTAAAAATCTTTACTCCAGTTAGAATAGGAAGTAAATGATATCTATATTTTGATGTTTTCGATCAGGGCTGATCAACAACATAATCGGGATCGACCGGTCGATCTGAAAAAGATTTTTGGTCGATCACAAGGGGACAATTTCAACACGCAAACGGAAATAACTTTAACACACCAAAGCAAGAGTAATATCAAGAAAGCGCAAGATTTTAAATAATTAAACTTGGATCAGTGTTTTAGTAGTAGTGTAGTTTAGTATAGTTTCTTACAGTTTTTATATCGAAATTAATTGATTTAAATTTAAAATTGCAAAGAAAAAACACGAAATTTGAAATGATCAGTAACATTAATGCATGTCTTGAACAAACTCACATCATGTTGTTCAAAATGTTGCCTGGACGTGAACCCAAATAAGACGGAGTTGGTGCTTTTCACCAGGAAGTATAAGATTCCCTCCTTCGATTTACCGCTCCTCAATGGAGTGAGGCTAAGACTCTCAGACCAGGTTAAGTACCTTGGGATCATTATAGATAGGAAGCTAAACTGGGGGGCCAACGTTGCAGAAAGGGTACGTAAGGCCACGACGGCCTTGTACTCCTGCAGGAATGCGATTGGAAAAAAATGGGGCCTCGAACCACGCATTGTTCACTGGCTCTTCGTGTGCGGCGGAGGGGACCCACAATAATAAAACACCCCGAGAAGTGAGAGGCAAGGAGACTCACTGTAATAAAGCACCCCAAAGGAGACAAAATTCTACCACGTCCACGCCGTTGTCTCTGGATTACGCAAAGAGTAGAATTTCGTGATCAGCAACTACAAAAACCCCGAATTTCATGGAAACCTACAAGATTTTCAAAACTTGATGTCCGCCATATTGAATTCGCAATTTTCAATTTTCAAAATTTGATGTTAAATTTGTGATTAGCGACTACCAAAACTCCTGTACACTGAATTTCATTAAAATGAGAGTGAGATTTTTAAAATTTGTTGTCCGCCGTATTGAATTTGCCATTTTGAATTTTAAAAATCTGATTTTAATCTCATAATCAGTGACGATAAAAACCCCTTGGTACAGAATTTCATGAAAATCTGTACGATTTTCAGAGTTTCAGATTTTCAGAATCTGCACTATAGAAAATCCGCCATTTTGAAAAGGTTATGAGTGGTTGCGATCAGCAAAAAAACTTTTTTCTGTAAGCTCAAACATTCCGATCACCGTTGATCATAGTAAGAATTGCATTGCAAGACTCTATTGCCTTGAAAAAAAATTACAAAAAAAAAAAATTTCAAATTTTTTGATACTTTTTTTCGAAAAAGTCGCCATATTTAATTTCCTATTGGAAAAAACTCAATTTTGACGACAGATTCTGAAAGAGCACACTCAAAACTAGTAAGATTCATAGTTTTTATTGGAAAATAAATGTCCTTTAATTCTAAGAATGAGGTTTCAAACTGCACAAAAAAATTAGGTTCTTTGGGCGTTAATGAGTTAAAGGTGCAGAAAATTATTAAAATTACAAGCTTGCATTCCGGTGTTAAAAAGTGATTGAACACTTTGACTCAGATTTCATGATTTTGAAAAAGTTGGAGTTATTTTGCAGTATCTGTTTTTAAGTTTTAAAAAGTATTGAAATGTAAAACATTTTGCTGCAAAAATTTCGGACACATTTAATATTAAAAGAAAACGCGTTAGAAAATGAAATTTTATAAACTGATCTAATCTTACAAATCAGAGAACTTAAGGAAGATTTTTGAAAATATCGAGAAAAGTATCCCAAGATAACTAAATGTAGCGGATATTATATACTCATGTTTTGGATCTACATACTTTATGTAAATTGACTTTTTCATATTTAAAATTCACGAAAACTAAATATCCTACTTTTCTGAATTATGAATACTTGGTTGGAGATGTGTGAATGCAAGTCAAGTTTCTAATTTAATGAGTATTTTTCCTGTGGGTACTTTGCAATTCATAAATATTATTAATAAAATATTGTCTTGGTTTAATAGCCCCTTTCCCATTGACACTTATTAATATGCAAGACATGAGTTTGTATTTGTTAAATGTCCAGATTTTAGAAAAACTCTTTCATGTACATATATATCTATAAAAGTTGGCCACCCCTGGTCTAGATAGGATAGAAACCATAAACTTGGCATACATACTTGACATCAAGTAAATAACACAAATTGCAATATTTGGCATCACTTGCGTATTGAATTAAAAGTAAACTTAAATAGACTATCAACAATACTTTTGCTACAAGTTATCTAAATCTTGTTTAGCATGCACTAAAAAAAAATAGTTAAATTTATTGATTCTTTTCAGATTTCAAAAAGGACTCAGAAAAATTTGATAGTTGACTGAACTATGTTTTGTATTTATGAATAATAATATTTTAACTATTACCTCATAGGAAATTCATTTACCGTTTATTGATGGTATGAATTCTACTATATTTACTACTTTTATGTAGTAATAGTTACCACTTTTTAACTGTCAAGTCGTAGTAAACGTAACTAATTCGTTTCATTAATTGATAATATTCCAATAAATAAGATTTGACGTTGTTATTACGTATTGACAGCTATAAAAACTATAACTAACTATAATAGTAAAACTTACATTTTTATTTTAATTATTAGTATTCTTTACTTTGTACTCTTGTTATTGATTAACAGACCGAGGTACATTTTTGTTAAGAATTTTCATGAGGGTTCTTTTTTATTTTTTTTTTATCGAAAACGAATGTGGATATAAGCAGTTTTAAAATGTTTATGATATTTTATTAAATTGTATTTTTTTTCAATTTTATTAAATAGTTAAATTTTAGTGTATACCCATTACGAGAAACTGTTCAAAGAATCATATTGATTATATCAGCATCAGCTTCGAATTTAAGAAGTGATCCAATTTAGATTTAACAAATTGTATAACATATGAACCTGTGTGAACATTCATTTTAATACAAATTAATTTTAATTTTATTCCTTAAATGACTTTCCATAACATATTATTTATTTTACTTTACTTAAATTCATCTTTTATATTTTTTCAGGGTATAGATCTGGGACCGTTAACAATTTCATACATCAAAGTGACAGATCGATGGGATAATGGTGCTACTGCAAATCTTACAAATGGTGGACCAGGGATGGGATGGTTTACAATGCACTTGGAGGCAAAATGGTTTAAAGGCTTTAGTTACTTATTTGAAATTTATGGACATAAAAATTCACAACTTTTATATTATACTAGTTAACTTAATATAGATATACGTATTTATTTGTAAGATAAAATGTTGTACATATTTATTTTATTAAACAAAATCACTCGAATAATTTTAACCTGAATTATTGAATTAGATTTAAGAATTTTAGGGCGAGATTCTTAAATAGATGTAAAGGACTAACCAGTTTTTTTGGGTAAGTTCTATTTTACACTCTTATTGTGTCTCGGAATAGAATAAGAAATTGTGTTGATTAGAAAGCAATTGCTCTAAAATAAATTTAACATTAATTTCCCTTACAATAAAACAAGGGAAGTTATAACACCACTTAGTAAGAAATAAAATGCATAGAAAAAAGATGCTGCATGTTATATTTATACATCATGTTGCTGTTAATGACGACAATTGGAGGAACCATTGAATTACATTAAGAATATGCCAAAAATACAGTGTGTTTTTTTTTAATCCAGTAGATTATGGCCAGGTACATCAACAAGTGAAATATATTTCTGAAGGCAATGATTTGCAAACTCTACTGATGATCTTGACATATGCTAACCTTGAAATTGTCCTGGCAATTATTATAGTTGAATTTTTTTAATGATCTTGATCACATATCATTAAAAATTAATAAAGGTAATTTATTTAGTGTGGCACCAAATCAACCTGCACTGTCTTCAGATACAAGTACTGGCGTATAAAATAATGAACCAATATAATCGTCCCGTATAAAATGCCTAGAAAAGATGATGTACATTTCATTCTTTCTTTATCGCAGGAAAAAAAAATTTCTGTAGCAACATGAACAACACCTTAAATAAAAATTCATTAAGTACCTGTGTAATTTGCAACATTCTGAGATGTGAGAAATTTCTAAAATTTTCCTTAATTTGAATATACATCCAAATAAAAAGCTCGATCGCTATATAGATCATCAAAAAAAACGCAGCTTATACTTTATAGATACATGCACCCACTTACAGACGGGAGGCATAAGCAAATTAATAACTCTGATAAGGACGTGATATAATTGTAACCATAAACTAAAGGTCAGCCCAGCTTTCACAAAAATTATCTACAAATATGGTAATACTTGTCATCGACAAACTGCAATAATAAGAAATACTTGCAAAAGATTGACAAGAAATAATTTCGAATTTAGGTTCTGGCTTATCCGGAGAGAATCGGAACCAATCTGAGATTCAGATTCAGATTCAGATTCATATTCAATCCATCCAAATACTTTTAATTACAGATGTTAAATCTGCTCCCTTATCTCATTTGCAAATATCAATTAAAATAGGTGGTGTAATCATTACATAATATTTAATTTCTCATAACAGCTATTACTTTTATTTATTTCATGATGCGGATATCCGACTGAATGTTTGCCGGGTCCTACAACTGTCCGGATATCCGAAACTGTCCGAGTCTACTGGATCGCAGCCGGTCATATCCGCCTATCCGAATATTCGAATAGTTTGAAGGTTCGGATAACATTTTAAGCGCTATACCAAACAATTTCCATGGCAAATAACATGTGTAGCAATTTTATAAAATTAATCCACATATTTCTATTCGGTTTTTGACCTAGAATCCAGCTTTTAAAAGCGATAAATATTAGTAAGAAATCTATTTTCATCATTCTCAAGGTATTATTTGATGATTAAAATTAACAATAAATACTAATAGTTATGAATTACGTCAAAATTGCCGAAATATGGATGGGCATTTAATAACGAAACAAATTTATAAGTCGGTCATCTGATCAGGCAGTTAAAAAAAACTACAATTAAATATATGTATATATTTAGAACGCAAAAAAATAGTTATGCATGAGAAAATATTGCTCTTCAAAATAAGTTAGTTTGGATACAGATAAAAAATGTATAGGAAAAAACGAATTTCAAGAAATCATGGATAATACACGTAGTTAATTAAAACCGACAAGAATGACTTTTAAAATCTATTTATATTATTTCTAAAAACAACTAGAATTCTCAGTCATTCCGAAGTTGAATGATATTTTCTTTTTGCGGTTATAATTATTCTTTAATAATTTCAGATAATATATATATTACGGTGCTTTTTTTTCGCGACTATTTTTTTCTTTTCAGTCCCACCTCGAAATTTTGTGGGAAATACCTAAACAAAAATTCCCTGAAAATTGGAGCCCTTAATATTAATATTAAGTGCTCGACCAAGGCGTATAAAGATTTCCTGTATAAAATACACATAAATTTTGATTTCTTTTTCTTCAAAACTCTACAGCTCAGAGGCATTTTATGGTATAATCTTGGTCGATGATAGGATTTCTTCAGAATTGAATGCTCTACAAAAGTGTCCATTGCGGCGTAACCCTAATTCCCACCAGCGATGTAGTACGGGTCACTAAACCCAATTTTTCCATGAAATTCTCGCTTTTTGCCCCTATCTCCTAAATAACAAGAGCTACAGAAAAAGTGAATATGACAAACTTATAGAAAATTCAATTTCCTACAAAAAAATTCTGAACACCAAATCGCTAACATCCATATTTCTTGAGATATTGGGCTTTGAAGTTGAGGTACTTAGTGTGGAATTTTCATGGATTATTGAGCTAAATTTTAGAAACACTACCACAACTTCAAAGTCCAATATCTCGATGTTAGCGAATTGGTGTTCTAGAACTTTTTTGAGGAAATTGAATTTCCTACAAGTTTGTCATAATTACATTTTTTCTGTACCTCTTGTTATTTACAAGATAGGGGCAAAAAAACGAGAATTTCATGGAACAATTGGGGTTAGTGACCCGTACTACCTCATTGGTGGGAATTAGGGTTACGCCGCAATGGACACTTTTGTAGAGCATTCAATTCTGAAGAAACCCTATCATTGACCAAGCTTATACCATAAAATGCCTCTGAGCTGTAGAGTTTTGAAAAAAGAAAAATCAAAGTTTACATGTATTTTATACGGAAAATCTTTATACGCCTTGGTCGAGCACTTAATATTAATATTAAGGGCTCTAATTTTCAGAGAATTTTTGTTTAGGTATTTCCCACAAAATTTCGAAGTGGGACTGAAAAAAAAAAAATTGTCGCGAAAAAAAAGCACCCTAATATATACAGGGTGTCCAGGAAGTAGTGCGCCAAAATTAAGGGGATGGTAGCTTGGGTCATGACCTACCAGAATATCAAAATATGACCTTAGTGAAAACCTCACCGTTTTCGAGATATTTGGGTTTTTATGAAAAATTAAATTTTCACTGCTTTTTGTCAGATTATTGACTAGTAGGTTCACATAAAAAGACATGTTATCACTTTGTTTTTTGCTAAAATATTCTAGATAAGCTGCCCTACCTGATAAGCATGCTCATTGCGCAATGAACATAGCAATATCTCGTTATTCATGAATAAAATGAATGGTGTTATACCTTTCTGAAATCTTCATTAATTAAGCAATTTTCTGAATTGCTTTTCCATCACTGCCTAGTACATTTTTTTTTTCACCAGTGAA
Source organism: Dysmachus trigonus (assembly GCA_949715965.1). Lineage (NCBI taxonomy): Eukaryota > Metazoa > Arthropoda > Insecta > Diptera > Asilidae > Dysmachus > Dysmachus trigonus. Next base: position 47,845,139 of record OX454319.1, on the reverse strand, counting down.
GGTCAAAGTAGAGTCAAATAATTTTGAGCAGCAAAAAAAAAATTTCATTATTTTTTTCGCGACGGTCATGTGGCAGTAATAAAAAATGACATGCTTACCAGGTAGGGCAACTTATCTAGAATATTTTAGCAACAGAAAAAAATTATAACATGTCTTTTTATGTGCACCTACTAGTCAATAATCTGACAAAAGTTAGTGAAAATTTAATTTTTCATAAAAAATCTCGAAAACGATGAGGTTTTCACTAAGGTCATATTTTGATATTCTGGCAGGTCATGAACCAAGCTACCATCCCCTTAATTTTGGCGTACTACTTCCTGGACACCCTGTATGTATAGAAGAAAATGAAAAATTCACGGGAAATAATATATGCTGCCAGTACCTATATATGTAAATAATTGATTTGAAAAACATTTTAGGTGACTTGACTGTTACGCATGTCATTTTGTAATTATCCTATAGAATTGGTTCTTTGCGGAATACTAACTAAATGAAGTATGATAATTAAAGCATATAAACTTGTATTTCAATGGAATAATAGTCCTACTAATATAGTACATTCATTTGATGTCATTCTTGCTGAACAAAATAAAAAAAAATAAAAATAACTTAAACAATCCGGATATGTTATTTTTTACCCTATAAATAAAGGCAAATGGAAAATTGTACATTTTAATGAAAAATGTTATGATCAAGTGTATTATAATGTTAATAACTACAACTGGTTTATCAATAACGCTGCTATAACTAGAATAAAAAAAACACGAAAAGAGGAAAATAAGGACTTCAAAACATTTTTTAAATTGTTAATATGCTGCAGGACTTCCTTCCCTTAATAACAGCTTGGATTCAATTTGGCATTGAATCTTACAATTCTTGAAGATAGTCTACTGAAATATCATTATGCCAAATATTTTCACATGACTTTTTCAACTCCAAGAGGATTTTTGGCTTCTTTTCTGGGATTTTCCTTCCCATTATTGACCAAACTATTCCAGTAATAGTGAAGTCAGGACTGTTGGACGGCAAAGATAATGACTCAATTCCCAATTCAGTTTTGAGCGTCTGACACCTAACAAAGTGAATTTTTTATTGTCGTATTTTTTTTCAAAAAAGTTAGTCGTTCTGGAATAGACTATAGAGAATAGAATCCAATCTATTACAATTACAATGACTCCCAACACAAATCTTGTGTTTCGCTATTTTTTTAACGAGTCATCTGACAATATTTTCGTTCCATTTCTTTTGACGAGCTATTTCACGAAAACGAAGATTCTGGTAAACAAAAGCTAAAATAACAGCCCTTTTTTTCCTAGGAATTAGTATCCGACTGAGAAAATACTGCAGAATTGAAATTCCGAGAAATAAGCATTAGCCTACAATAAGGTGTAAGATAAATATAGAAATTTAGTTCCGTGGCTATTTTCATGTGGCGGGGTGCAGATTAAATTTTCTAATAAGTGTAAGATCCATCAATTTGACAGGTCAAAACGAAACTCAAAATACTCTCGAGAATTTGGCGATTTTTGAACAATAATAATAGGCGCACAAATAACTTTGAAAACCCTTTTCTCACTGCGGTGTTTTTTCAGTTTGTGAATATGATAAAAGTAACAGTACTTAATTGCAAGTTTCTATTAGAACTCCATTTTATAGTAAATTAGTCTAATATTAAGATATTTAGTCGTTTATTATAGTAGAATTATTATTAAATTTTTTTTTATTATTTCGTGCGTTCAATTTGAATTTGTACACCAAGAGAAAAATGTTGGTCAGATCAACAAAAATAAATGGTTTTCTCGTTTGAAAATGTGCCGAACTCGAAAATATTTGTCTCAAACATATAGCCGAGTTTAATTTAAACGCTCTCTGAGTTAAATTATAATAATTTGGAATGAATATAAAAGTGGGATAAGCTTAAACATTTTTTGATTCAGACACGTTAAGCCTTTAAAGCTTGAAAATGTTTGATTCAAATGAATTTAGTAGTTGGAATAAAGCTTAAAATTGTTTAATTCAATCGCATTTAGTTGTTGCGTTAAATCTTAGAAATCTGTTAATTTACTTATTTAGGGCTTATGTGAATTGTGACTAGAATTTAGACGCTGGCTAATTTTTCCCAGACTTGGAAATCGACTTTGCAATGACCAATCTAAACAAGTTGTTTACCACTTCTTATTCAACATACGTAATTTATATAACTAAAATTTAGTCGGGCCGGAAAAACACTATATTCAGAAAACTAAATTATCGATTTCAGTAAGTTTCTTAACTGGGAAGTTTAACCCAAAAATCTATCAAAGTCTAAATTTTAATCACAATTCGCATAGGCCTTTAATTCTATCGTGTCTCTCTCTTTACTTGGCTCCTAAACAAATTAAATTCTTCAATAGTAACAAATATTTGAAATAAAACATCTCAGGATTTGTAATCATATTGAAATTTCGTCTCAGCGCGCACTTTTTAGCGACACTCTTCTGTTAAACGTGGCATTAGTACTTCAGAAGTTATGAAGAAGTAAGTGGTTTAGGATACAAATTGTTAATTCTGTTGTAATTTTCTAAAAAAACAAAATTACACTCTCAGTCTTGATGTTTGTTGTAATAACTAATTCACAATGGAAACTAAATGGAGTAGCGGCAGTAGTGGGAACGTATATGTATATATATGTCAATGTATGGTGGCTGATTACAAATGTTATATATTGTTACTTCAAACAACTTAATATGATATTTAATTCAAACTCGCATTAAATACTTAACATTTTTTACTCGTGTAAAACAAAAGTAGGGAAAATTTAATCAAACAAATTTTGACATCAAACAATTTCCAATAATATTTAATACAAATGCGTATCCGTTTGAATTACTCTTATGGTAAATAGGTTACAATATATTTACTGATAATTAAGAAGAACTCACGATAATGGATAGATTGCTTTATAAACATTTTAGTACCAAAGAAATACTACCGATTCAATAAAATTTTTTGATAAGATTCAGCAAACTTCTAAAAAAACAAAAAAGGCATGGTCTCCTCGACATTTCTCTTCATTTCACCCGGTTGCTTATATTTTTTTAAATTTAAAAATTAAAAACTTTCAAAATTGCCCGCCACACTCTCATTACTTTCCGTGCTTAAAACAAAAATGAAAATATTTAAATCAAACGCGAATATTTTTGGCAGAAATATGAAATGTGGAAACTACATACACGAATTTCATATACATATAAGTCAAATCAATCAATCGACATAGGTCAAACGCTATTTTCAAACATGCGTGCGTTTAGCACGTTTAGAACGAAATGTTTGATACAAATAGAAAATATCTAAACAAAAGTGAATTGCATTTAAATTAAATGAAAATCATTTGATTTAAACAAATGTCTGCTCTCGTATGTCCACCGTGTTTGTTTCCAACGCAGGGCTTTCTCGGCGCACGCATTGTAAATAAATTAATAAAAAATAAATATATTTTTCGACCGAAAAATGTGATTTTTGCCTTAAAACACGGCTTGGATGAGGCACTACCGTATCCCTAGATTGTGGTCGATTGGTACTATCGTGTCCCTAGACACTGACTACAACTAAATACTAGAAGACATGCCAGAGAAGCGCCAGCAGTGGAATAAAGCCTTAAAGAAAATGCCAGACGTTCCTCATTCATCAAACTCGAGACAATCCAAGAATTGTCTTAATTTGTAATTCTAGTAAAAGCGGGACTACGATGAGAATGCGAAAATCGTTTAGAAAAGAAGGCGAGCAAAACTGCAGGCATTTAATCGAAGACGGGCAAGTCATCGCTATCGCACGGAGCGATCTCAATTGGATTAGAAATGTCCACTGGCAGACAGCGCAGCAGCGCACGCCCACGTTAATCAGGAAGGCGATAGCGATCAGCAATAGCGCGCCCGTCGCAGCGTCTCAAGATTGAGACCGATTTCGAAATGAGTTCTCCCAGCGATGGAGACGGGAAAAGAAAATAATAAAAAACCCAGAGGGAACAGTGCACTCACCTGGATGGCGGACCTGGCCCCCCGGCTAATGGCGGGCATGATGCTGGTGTGCAGCACGCACAATTTCTGCTGGCCGTACGTCATCCCGTCGACGCGGTAACAGAGGTCTGGGTTGAGATCGACGGCCTCTTTATACGCCATCGATTGATTGTTATTGATGACGTTGCCAACGGGAATGATAAAATCTCTGGAGGCCTGGGTGCCCTCATAGGATGATCGGGCACCGCCTGCATTCCGCCGAATGTGGTGGCTGCGCACCGATCGCGATAATTTCTGATCATCATCCAGTGGCCTCCCGCCACCCAGCCAGAAATGATCCTGGTCGACGGGGGCGGCGCGGGGTTCCGTCTTGTTCCGGGGATCTGTCGACGGGAACGGTCGCTCCCCAGAGGTCATGTGCAACGTCTTATTAATGTTTAGGGAAAGGGCAAGCTGCCTTCCGCGCTGGCGCTGGCACCGGGGAGTGTCTACGTTCTTGCAATTTTGCTGACGCTTCTTGTTGCGTCTCTCGCCGTTGCCGCCCCTCTGACGCTTCGGATTGCGACGCGGTTTCTCAACCGTCGCGGCCGGCGTCGTCACAATCGTCGTCGTTGTCATTGTCGTCGAGGTCTTCCGAAAATTCCTTCTGCGCGAGTACGTAACCCGGGTCTCCTTCTGCCCCCCACCACCCCGCCTCGGATCCTCCTCCTCTTCATCCGGCGGGGTCTGATCGTTCAAGAGCAAAACCTGCGGGATTATCGAGATCTCCTTGTGATAGTCGTCGTGGGGCTCATCATAATCCAGCGCCTTTGATTTTGCCGGCTCAGGAATTTTTGGTGTGACGACGACGGGAACAATTCTTTTGGGTGCTGCCGTGGTCGGCGGATGCGTCAGGGGTCTCGGGTGCGTCGAATTTCGCTCCCGCTGAATGCTCGGGAAGACGACAAATTTACTCTGGAAGGACTTGTCATTTTTCGTCATGTTCTGCAGCATAAGAATGTGATTTTTCAAGTCGTCGATGTTCGTCGAGAAGTCATTGGTCGCTGGAGCCGCCTTTTTTGGTTCACTCGTTGGATTTTTTAGGGCCATAGGGACGATAAATTTACGATCGTCATTGCTAAGTCCTGGAAATCCGACGTTCGGGTCGGTCTCCTCCTCGAGCAACTCAATATCCTTTCGGTCCATTTCTTCAGCTATTGGATTTTCAGTTCCACTCCTCCGGCGACCGGCAGGAGTGGGCGGTATCTTCTTAGTAAGATTCGATTTCACAAAACCTGTGGTCGAATTGCGAAGGTCTACGGGCTTTATGAACGTCCCCAACTTTTTCAGGCTTTCTTCATGCATTAGCACCTGCTCGTCTTTTGTTATGTTCAGAGAGATACTTGTGTTCGCCAAAATCTCGACCTCGTTCCTAAACTCGATAAAGGGCGATTTGATACCGAGACACCTGAAAAGAAAAACAAATTGTTAGCCTTTTAAGAAAATAATATCCTAATTTAACTAAATAACAAGCCCATCAGCATGGGTGCTTGTCATTGTTTCTAGCAAACTTGGGATCGCAAACTCAATTTTTGATTAACTTTTTGTTCTTCTTCCTCATAGGGAGAGCAAAAAAAATGTTTTGTTAACATTCTTAAAGTCACGAAGAAAATATGGTTCGGAAAAATATTGCCCCTTAAAAAATTCAATTCGCTAGCCTATTGTTGGTTGTCCTTCGAAGAACAAAATATAAAATTTGTCTGAACAGATTAGATTTTTCCTTCTAAAAATAAAACATTCGTCCCAAGTAATAAAATCCTGAGCTAAGTAATTTGAATTTTCAACCCCTGCTGGCCTGGTACAAGGCTCATAAGCAAGTACATTATTTTTCAGAAAGTGCCCACATATATACTAAATACAATCTCACAGCCATGTTCACACAGATCCTCTGATTATAATTTTTCTCCGAAACTCAGAGTACGTGATGATCATGAGCAGCCCCCTATCACTCTCTATAAAGCCTTCAAAAAAAAGTGGACTTTTAGTGTCGCCACCGGAAACTACTCCGCTAGGCGGCGAAACTGTCCTTGTAGGATGAACGAGCGCGAATGTCAGGTTATTTGAATGGTTGTCATCGCAATTGTGTTTTCGAAGTTGTGCAAATTGTGTTTTTATTTTTTGGATTTTATTAAATGGATTCGGAATTGGATCGAAAAGATCTTAAAGATCATCATAGAATTTGTGGAAAACATTTTCCACCGTCTGATATTATATGGGAAAAAGAAATATTTTCAAAAGTCCCGCCATCGTTCGCCTACAAGTACCATCAGCGTCGCGTAGCGGATGGGGTCACTAAAAATTCGTCCTTGAGCACAAGTGGCAGGGGCCTGATCATGAAGCAGTGTGAATCAGGCCCCTGACAAATGTCAAAAAGAACTGTCATCATTAGTTTGACAAGTGAAAGTGACAGTGACAGAAAAAAAAAAAAACACTATTTAGTATATTGAAAGAATTTACGTACAGTATAGTCCGGAATAATAAAGGAATACAAAACAAAATGTACAGAATGTTTGGGTTGAATAAAGAACGTTTTATACTACATTGTGAAACTTCGGAATGAATAAAGAAAAAATATATAGTACATGTCTGGAAATGTCAGACTTTTAAAAGCAGGCTTACAAAATACAAACTTCGAATAATAATTTGTGTCTTAATGAATATTTTTATTATCTCAATTTTTACGCTTTTGATGTTTCACAGCTTAGATGAGTAAAATAACTAAATTTCCATCGGCATACCACAAAAAAAAAAAGGATCTGGAAAACAAGTTGCTGCTATGTATAGCGGCATAGCGGCATAGCGGCTTCAGTTCGTTGCACTTCTTTTTTTTCCACGAGTTTAAAAGATGAAGGACTTACATATTTTCTCCAGTATCTTAAAAAACACATTAAATTTTCAAATTTGGAAAGCAAACTGATAAAATTATGAATGATATGATAAGAATACAATTTCAGTATATTATTGCTTGTTATCATATTGCTGGGTGTGTCTTAATAGCCTTAAAAGGCCAGAAACCGGTAAACCCCAGGACTTTCAACATACTTGTTTATTAGATAAATATCGACAGGCATATGGTGAAAAAACACGAAAGCAAAACAAAACGAAGCGTCCCATTGGCCAAAAAATTAATTAATTTCGCATGAGTTCCCCGATGGTTGTGCTGATTAAAATCCAATTAAATTACTCATTTCCGGTTATGCCGCGCCAATGGAAAATTCAATGAAGATTTATTGCGCAATTACCTCTCCCCGCAGCCGCAGCGGTCGAAGAGATCAATACGATCAGCCAGCCAACTCGGGGACTTCGTCTCTAGTTTTATCATTAGCAAAGTGGCCACCTGGAGTTCGGTTGTCCCTGGACACGATCGCTTTCCCGGGGAGAGCAAGAGCTCGACCGGAGAAGTCTGGAGTTATGCATCGCTGGCCGTGATCTTGCGGCTGCAGCTCATGTTTTTTATAGGCCTGCTATTATCTTAGGATCTCCAGAGCGAGACAATCTACTTCCAGATTTTTCCAGATTCACAAATCATTTCTGGTCGACCGCAAACCGCGGGACGGATAGGCCAATTAGAGGGACTTTGTCTCGCTTAATGCGACCGCGATCGCTGCTGTGATACGAACTAACACCTAATTCAGTTGCCCTAATTGCGGCTTCCTTCGGGGCCGGGGGACTAATTTTAATTAGAGTCTTCCTTGAGTTTGGCCTGGTCTGGTACGCTCCCGTCTCATCATCATCAGCGCCCGGATCATATCTGGCAGTCTCGACTTGACAGAATCTTGTCATGGAAGACAAACATGTGTCGCCGTCAGGCGTGATGCTGAGATGATGAAAGAAAACCGCCAGCTGGGATAACGTGCGGAGTAATATATCTTCGGAAAAAAAGTGAGAAAATGCCAAGCGTTGCGCATTTTACAACTTTTTCCAGAAAACAGATAATCTCCCACTTCCTCAATGAAGCGATTAACTTGATCGTAGGCATTATGAAAGCATTTCACTGTAAACTGATCTTAGTGATTTTGCTTTTGTTTTTGTTTTGACTCGCTGTAATTTTTGAACTGTTAAAGCAGGCTGTCTGAGTTTGTTAATAATATTTATGCCATTATAAGTTGTTATGATCTTCGTAAAGATAAGAGAATGTTGCCTTAAAACAATAAACAAGATCGCTAATTGCAGTGCAACGATCGAAGAATTGAATTTGAGTGAATTTTTATTTTCTTTGATAGGTTGTTTTCAAAATATTATCCACAAGAAGACGAGCTTATTTCCTGGTTGCTCCGTTTATTTAAAATCAAAATTCCAGGAAGATTTTATGTTGTGATGAGGAATATAAATAAAATACTTTAGTAGGTTAGGTACTGATAAAAAAAATTTAAAATTTAGTTTAATTTGTAAAGGACGTATCTGAGGGAGGTTTTGTCTATGTGAAAATCCAAGATCGTTCGTTTGAAGATCTTAATATCATCAGCATAAATTAATATTTCAGCATGTTTAATTATCATCTCAATATAATTTATGGAAAATATAAAGATTAATGGACCCAGACCCTGGAAACCGCTGAGTCAAATTGAACCGCCGATTGTCGAGGTAGGACTTGATCCAGAAAGTGAGAGTGAAATCCGAGGATACTGCGCTTGAGAACAATGATTTGATGAGAGATTTTATCATAGGTTTTACTAAAGTTGGTGCCAACAACGTCGAATTATTCACCATTTTCCATAAGTTGCAGCGTACGTGACACGAAAACTGTCACGTTGCTAGTTGCGGATCTACTTTGAAAAAACCTAGTTGGACAGAGGAAAGAAAGGCCTTACAGTGGAAGGACTTGGCATCATATAGATAAGTCTTTCGAAGAGTTTGGGAATGTAGGAAAATTTGGCTATAAGAAAGTAATTCGAAACATCGCTTTTACAACCTTTTTGATGGATAGGTTAGGTTAGGTTAGGTATTTGTGGCTGCCAGCAAAGAGGCACACTTAGGCCAACACAAGGCCCATTGTGATACCACACGGGACGACCCCGATTTTAACTAACCGTCGAACCATTTCGAGACTTTGATGAACCGTTCAATGTCCCTGACGTTCTTCACACTCAGGTCTGACAGGTCATCAAAGAAGGTGGCGCCCAGGTGCTGGTACCTATGCCGCGCAAGCGCTGGGCAGTGACAGAGGAGGTGATTGATACTTTCCTCTTCCTCCTCATTCTGGCAACTTCTGCAGAAGTCATTTACTGAAACGCCTAGTCTGCTGGCATGTCTCCCTACAAGACAATGCCCAGTTATCACAGCTACGACGTTGCTAATGGACACTCTTTTGAGTGAAATAAGGCTCATTGACCTGTTTCGGTCGAAAGTCGGCCAGATAAGTTTGGTGGTCGCACAAGTGCATTCTCTCCTCCACCTATTTTTTGCGATACTCGCATACACTTGCGAGATCTACTTTTTTCGATAGGCGAGCGGTGCCCCTATATCCCGGATGATATCCTCCTCCGGTAGGGTTGTACCCTTTCTGGCGAGCTCATCCGCCCTAGTATTACCCGGGATGTCATTATGTCCCAGTACCCATATAATGTTAATTTTGACCCTCTCTGCTACTTCGTTTAGCAGAGAGCGGCAGTCTGCTACGACCCTTGAGGTCGTGAAGACGCCCGTGAGGGACTTGATTGCGGCCTGGCTGTCCGTGAAGATGGAAATGTCCTCAGAGCTTGACATGTTCCTTCGCAGCCATTGTAAGGCCTCAGTGATAGCCATAACCTCAGCCTGGAAGACGCTGCAGTGGTCTGGCAAGCGAAACGACGTTTCGAGGCCTAGGTGATCGGAGTAGATTCCGCCACCAGTCCTGCCTCTAACTTAGAGCCATCGGTATAAATCTGTATCGAGTTTATACGATTCAGCAGGTCCTCACCCCATTCATGCCTAGTCGGTATGAGTGATTCGAATTTCCTATCGAAGCAGGGCTTTGGAACTATGTAATCCAACCTAGGGGCACGGGTATTAAGGATTCTGGAGTGTCCATAGTCCACTCGTGTCCATGGTTGCGTTGAGTTAAGCCTGGCGGCTGTGGAGGCTGCAGTTTGCTTGCCAAAGAGTTCTATTGGGAGGAGGTTTAAGATAACATTCAGGGCCTTGGTGGGAGTAGTCCTGAGGGCTCCGGTGATTAGAATCGAAGCCATTCTTTGGACCCTCCCCAACGCATTATGATGGCAAGCCTTGTCCAGTGCAGGCCACCACACAAGCACCCCGTAGAACAGGATCGGTCTGATCACCGTCACGAAGAGCCAGTGAACAATGCGCGGCTCAAGGATGGATAAGGATAATATAAGAAATTTTCCAAAAGCAGGGAAAGAAGTGGCTAATAAGAGGTTGTGTTAGATAAGCAGGACGTTTTTTTAAGACAATGTCGTGAATTCCATTGAGGCTAGGATTTTAATCATCGGTGAGATGCTGATTTACATAACATAGAGCCTGCAGAATATATAGAGCAATTAATCAATACAGAAAGCAGTGTAAAACAAAGTACAAACGCATTACTAACTAGCTATCAAGCCAGTCGAAACCAGACACAATCTATGACAGCAACAGCAGAGTTCAAATTATAATAGTGTAAAATAAAATGTATACAACTAGTTAAATCAAAAAGACAGAAGAGCGCGAACCAACATGGACTTTTTCAAAGCACTTTCATTAATAGCAACATCAAATTGATCAATATTACTATTAATGAGAATCGCATGCGACTAATAGGTTCAAACTTAAAATAGTTAAACCTATAAAGATTAGTTCCTACTAAAGGCAATTTTCTTCGGTTGTAATCACTCACTCTGAATTAAAATGTATCGATTAAAAAATTATCGATGTTGCCAACTAATAGCTGATATATGGAAACGACATCAACGAATTCCCGAAGTTTTCTCAAAGAATGCGTACTAATCAGCATGAGTTGTTTATCATTAGGGAGAAATTTGAGTTAAATCTTTCAGTGCAAATCTAAAGAATTTTTGTTGAACAGATTCAGTGTTATGGATGGGCACTTGATAATATGGAGACCAAATTTGATTCCCATATTCAAGCAAGCGTTTAACAAAGGAAATTTAGAGCGCAGAGAAAACCGAAACACAAGGAAATTCCCAGAACCCTTGATGAATCCTAGCATAAAATTGGATCGAAAAAACCATATGGTTTATATAGATAAGTCACACAGCCACGTTTGCTATCCTTGTAATACCCAAATCAAAGACGGAGTGACCTCGTCGAAGAGTGCAGTCAAAGTCAACTGATCAGTGTGGACAAATAATTTAATGTCATTTTAAAAAGGGAAGAAATTTGAGTACAAATAATAGCTTCGATCAATTTGGGAATATGCACAACTTCGCTATTGGTCTGATCAGTTTTGATTTTTTTTTAAAGAATTGTAAGGGCCACAAGGGCTTCAGATCACAATTTCAGAGCAGGTAGCCCAAGTAATGTATCAGGAGTGATCAGAATGGGAATGTCGATAGGGTGAAGGAGAGTGAAATTGCTCGAGTCCGATTGAAAAGGTGGAGAGAAGGACCTTTGGAAAGAGAAGGAAAACATATCGCATATCATAGAATTTGGCACAAATTTGATGGTACTTAAGATCGTGTTATTCAACTAAAAACGCTGGTACGGAAGTACTCTACCAAATACTATGTGCTCACTACACACATTTTAAAATAATGACTTCAAATGAGGTTTGCAGCAGGTTTAAGCCAAACATTTTGCGCCGATAACGACGCCATTTTCAAGTCGCTATTTTAAAAATTCATAAGAATCCTATGGAATTTGATAACTTTCTACCAGACAAACATTTTTGGCCGCATACCTGAATTTTAGCCATCATAGCTCCTTTTTCAGTAACACTTCTTTCAGAAGGTCGTGAAAATTCGTGGATAATAGCCGCCATATTGCAGCCGCCATCTTGAAAATTAAAAAGCGCCACACGCCTTTCGAAGGAGCTCATCTCAACGAATTTTTTAAGCCATCACACGATTTTTTTTACCCACTCAATTTTTGTATTAGCGGGTGGCACGGTTGACACGGATCACTCCATATATATTTATAAATAAGAAAAGAAATCAAGTCAGATTTTTCAATCCATCACATATTTACAAATATATAACTTAATTTTAAAAAAATATTTAAGAGAATTGTTCAAGCAGAAATATTGCAAACATTTATTTAATATCTTTATTCATCGATCGAAGTTAAGTAATTTAAAAACTACATAACAATTAGAAATACCAACAATAGTCAAACTCCCATAAATCAAAACTTCATAAAGTAAATAGCGTTAAATGGATTCTCTACTAGAATACAAATTTATGTCTACAAATCTGTAAATAGAGTTAGCCTGGATTAAACAACAGGTGATAGGCTCATTAAAGACAAAATTCACTCTATAATAAGGGACATGAAACAGACCTAAGGTCGCGAGAAGGTGCATATAGACTCATAGGAGACAGTATAAAAAGGCAATCGTTTTGATAATCATTAATAACATCTCAACCCACCAACGACCTTTTGGACCTATAAAAAAAAAAAGTATTTGTTATGCTCATAAAATGCGCAACGTGCACCACATCGGCCACAACTATATCAAGAAACAAGGCAACAAAACGAGAAATAATTCTTCAAATCGGAAATATAAATTTTACCCCAAGACAGGTGTTTTTATGTATTTTTAGAATCACTTTAAGAAAAAATGTAGTTTAGCAGAAGTTCTATTAAGGTGCCGACTTAAGTACACAAATATGGCTTTCTTGTTATATAAACGTCACCATAGCATCTTGTAAGAGAAGTCTTTTTGTAGATTTCAAACAAGTTACTTGCGCTTCAACCAGCAATTGAAAGTAAGGTTAAATGAATAATAAATTAATGAGAAGTAAAACAACTACTCTATCTTCCAGATGAAATATCTTGTCGTAGTAATTTTGGCTGTAATCGGCTGCTTTTCAGCTTCATCTGCCCAGAGTCACAGTGTTACTTTTGGAAAGGCAGGACCAGAGGATCGCTTACTTTATTCGACTTTAGTGAAGCGACCAGCAAAAGCGGGATGGGAAGTCTCCGAAAACGTTTTCTACCCAGGAATAGTTAGTAGCTGTAGCTCTAAAACTTACTTCTCCTTTCCCATTTTCTTCTTCCTTATGTACAATATTGTGTCATGTGTTAATCTAGTTATGTATGGATGTGTATGTTTTATTATATTTTGTTTAGAGCAATTACGTGCTGTAGCTTTATCCATCTTTAGATTGTTTCGAAATGCTTTTCATTAGACAAGTGTGTAAATTAATTTTAAAGTAAGACAAATAAGATTATAAAAAATTAGATAAAAAAGGATAGATTAGGCATATAATAAACCTGTTACCTTAGCTATTTGTGATAGATCAGGCTAGAGTCCACACAAGTTAAAGTCTTAAAAACGACTTCACGAGAGTCTTTTCAATTAATGAAGTTGAATTAAAACGGCACTCAATATGTCGTTTTCATTCGCTATCTACTTATTTTAATATTTTCCTAGGCTAGGAAGTTTCTTAAGTTCCTTCCAGACTATGTCTCGTATGAGTTCATAAACGATTCGGATTAAGTAACGCTCATATGAGTTCTATTTTGAGCATTTCTACTGCGTTCCATATCATATGAGCGTTTCTATCGAGTTAACACTATTCGATCTATTACTTAATCTGACTCATTTGAGAACTGATATGAAAAACTCAGTTAGTCAGCAGGGGCCTTTAGATAGAATTGTTTTGCTTTCATTTAAGGTTTTGAATATTATTTCATTGTAGGGAGGAGGAGCTTCATACGACCACATTTTCACAGAAATTCGGATAACAGATAAATGCGAAGATGGAACTGGTGGTTACGCCTATATTACGGAAGGTGGTATTGGACAGCATTCTGCTAAAATTCATTTCATTTCCCAACGAGGAAAAGGATACGAATTCCTTTTAGAAATCTTCGGACACTAAAATCCCCGCAAACCGCAAAAATTCATAATGCAAAAGCAAAAGTTATCTTTGGAAATAAATGAGCTCTGCTTCAAAGCGTCTTTCATTTTCCCTCCAAAAGTCTCAGTACTCCCAGATCAAAAGTGGGTTTGGGCAACCTCCAGCTAATAATTAAATCCCCATTTTCGCCTTCTGATGAATAGGGCTCGCTCGTGTTGGTGTTATTTTGAGTGCCAGGATCCGAGGAATGCACCACAAGAGCTGGAGCCACGCGGGCACATAAAGAAGCACTTTTGCTTATTCAGAAGACATTCACGTCTCGTCTTATCACATTCCCCTAATTCTCTGGCGTCATCCTGAAATCACATCAAAAATTCCTTGCTGCCACCAAAACTAAAATATTCGCCGGTGAACACGTTTCTTGAAGAGTATCTGAGTTTAAAGTATCTGGGATGTATTTGGGATTTGGGAAGCGGGGAATCCCGAAAAGTCAAAGAAACCGGGGGGTTCGGAAACAACAGCTGAAAGGGCTGGCGGAGGGATCGTTCGCACCATCGCAGCCATTGATTCAGGCACAGGACGCACTGTAAGACGTTCGGGACTAAACCGCACGAATTATTTCCAACCCATGAACCACTTGATGAATTTCTCATCACAGACAGCTAGAAATTAAATTAAAATTCCCGGCGGCTGGAAGACGTTCCCACCCCATGGACAAGACAAGTTGACGAGAAGCAGGCAGGGTGTGCGTGTGTTTCTTGATGCGGTGATCCTTGACAGAGTATCAAAGAAGCTACTCGCTACCTACCAAATGTGTTGCTCTGATGCGATGATGTTACAGAGATTTCTAACGAACAATTTCACGAGGTAAAGTTGCCAAAGACATGATGCAATGATGCAGCATGGAGCTGTTGCGTTATTTATGAGCAAAGTTAGCCCGCAGTTTATGGTTAACAACCAGCTCGGGGAGGTTCTGAGATTGACTTTGAGGGATCAAAAGTTCTGCTGCTATCAGGCAAGTAATCAATTTTTCATTAGTCGACTTACGACTTCCTTAGTTTTAGTTCTAATCGATCTAAGTAAAATGTAAAGTCCACTTTTCCATGCCTCAAAAAGTTAATACCAGCATTTCTTGTAATTTAAGAACTGACAAGCTAAGAACAATTGCAAGAAAATCTTTAGTTTTGATTAAAATAAATGTATTAGATATTTCATCTACACCACGAAAACTGCCCTAAATAATAAAAATGAATGTTTTAAATTTTCGAACATAGTTAAAAGTGAATATAACCTACAATCTTTAAAGACACTTTTTTTATTGATACAGAATACCTCTCTGACCATCGACAATAGTAAAAATTTACCACATTCTATAATACATTAATTTTTATTATTAACCGACTTACTGAAAAATTTAGTGATAGTGATATTTCAGTACACAATTCCTTGACAAATTAGTGATAGTGAATTTGAAGTGTGCACTACCTCTTAACAATTCAATGATTACCTATTATCACTATATTTTTAAATGAATGGTTTGTATTAATTAGTTTTAATTTGTTTATAATAAAATGGACATGAAATGAAAATTACGACTTTCCTTTATTAAAAAGTATTTACATTTTCCGGATCTTGTTAAAAAATAGTGACTCATTAGTTTCCCCACATTCCTATTGGACACCCTGTATATGTGTATGTTCTTGTTCACATTGACCCCAAAAATGTCATATTTTTAGTCATCGGAAAATTGGACCTTAAAGTAAAGAATTAGCTAATTCTTTATACCGAGCCCTAGGTTAGCCCTAAATACTATGTTTAATTTAATTAGCAACAAATATTTCTAAAATATGTTTGAATATTGAAGCAGCAGTAAATGTTGCATAAGTTATTTTGGCATTATAACTAAATGTTACAAAAAATTATTTCTTTCTTCATACATATACATAACGCCAACTTATTATTTTAATTCTTACTTTTGTTGTGAAATATGCTTCTTAAATCTAACCCAGACTCAATCATAAGCTTATAAAAAAATTTATGAAATTCCAACTTTCTCAAAATATTACATCAAATAGTCACAATTCGTAAAAAGTATTAAATAATTCCAATTTCTCTATTTCTATTGTACATGTAAATTTTGTAAGATGTTTGTATTCAGCAAACTTTTGAAAAAACAAAGTTCTCTATGACAATTTTCATTTGTCTTTTTTGAATAGAGCTTGCTTGCTTTTTCCTACTATGCACGAAAAACAAATAAATTACGTTATCTACGTAAGCTAAGCCTTCACGCGTATTACTAAGAACATTTTGAGTGCATTTACCATTTGTGCAAATATTGTATTTATCACAATTTGTGACGACAACTTACTGTTTCGATGCAAAAACATCTGTTGTGACAAGTTTTATTGTAGTAATAGTAACCTTAGCAACTACAAGAAACTTAGAGTTGCGTCCCATGCTTTGAAATGCATAATTATACAATATATTAAATGTATAATACCAATTCCACAAATGTTACACGAAAATTAGTTTCGGAAAACCCAAAATTTCTTATTAATCAATGAGAAAAGTCTACAACTGAAGAGTTGCTTATTTCTTTCGACAATCAACTAAATCTTTACATCTGAATCCACGTTTTAAACATCGTATGGTATTGTATGGTTGAAATCATACACAAAATAAAATAGCATAAAATATACATAACTCAGTAACATAACTTGCATATAAACAAAAACATGTATGCGAAGAAAATTTTGAATATTGGCTTATATGATATTTGCTTTTACACAAGTGCTACCTGCAGTTATACAAACATGTAGTATAATATTCGTTGTTTCATTTTGCCAAAATTCGCTGTATTAAGTAGATCATTTTCGTCATACTGCATATTGCGATAACTGTCTCTGCTGGCGAAATCACTATATAAGCGGCAGATAAATTCTAGACAAAGTAGTAGATTTTCCACCGTAGTCATTCATAGTTATAGTTACTGCTGCAAAAGTAATCAAAAGTGATTCAAGGTATGATATTGAAATATTTTGTATCTGGTATTTTGTGTAAAAATTACTATAACTTATTACAGATGAAGTTTTTTGGAGTGTTTGCCCTTATTTTTATCGCTGGTCTCTCTGCTGTATTTGCTGTCAATTCGACTTTCGGCATTATCCACCGGAATGATAGCATTTTGTACGATGGCAAAATTTTAAAAGTGTCCCAACGTTTCAAGGTTATTAAAGAGGAATTCAGATTTGGATACACGGTAATTTCAAATTTTTTTTTTTTTTTATATCCTTTTAAATACATCACATATATAGGAAATTTAAGTTAGCTGTTAAATAACAATTTCAAGAGAGTTCTGTCAAATTAATTTTTGATTTTATTTATATCACTTAGAAACCCGTTTTTATTACGGCCATTAAAGTTATTGACCTAATCGTGAACGGAAAGGGCGGTACTACTTCCATTGTATCCGGAGGTCCGAACAGCAGAAATGTCACTCTACGCTTCAAATCTCAGAAAGGTAAGGGACTTTCCTTCCGGGTGATAATCCATGGAAGAAATGTCACTCGCCCAACCAGACACTCAAACTTTACCACAAATGCAAATTTCTGATAATTTTTGTACAATGATTGTAGCGTTTACAATCAGTAGTCTTGATTGATAGATGCATATAATAAAATAAATTAATAATAATGAAACGTATTTTACTGATCTATTTAGCTGAAAATATTTTCTATAAAAATGGAACCCCGTCTAAAAAATACTAAGTGCTAAAAAGGCGACAAACAATAAATTTTGTCTTAATTTCTTAGTACCTCTTAAATTAATATCAGTCAGATTTTCTCGCCGTCTTCGAACATGTAGAAAATCTATGGATCCAATATTTAAAATGGTAAACGTGGATTTTTAAGTAAAATTACTTAATTCTTTTAGGGTTTGCAACAACTCCAAGTACAAATTTAAATTTTTTGTTTTGCAATGTATTGTGTAATTTTTTGTTGTATCTTTCGAAACGAGTTCCCAAAAATATGCACGAACAGACGTAAAAAAATAAATATGTAGTGGGCATATTTTTCTAAGTTGGTTAAAAATAAAATTTGTCATACTGTAGTCGTGTAAAATTACAAAAATTAAATAAATAAATAAAATTTCAAAACCCAAGGAAATTACTTTTTTTAAGAAATAGAAGTAGATTTAAATGTTTTTCAATTTTTTTTTTCATGAGTGGAGTTTTCAGGTACGAAGCACTGTTCAGAAAACTCACTCCCCCCTATTCAAAAACAAAAAACCAGCAAATCCACTTTCATGCGGTAAAAAATTTTCCATTTTGTGAACTAATTAAAACATAGTGTGTTTATATAAATAAGATGAAGCGTGAGGAATAAAATTACATTTTCGATTTGACTGCAATTTTTATTTAGAGCTGAATTGCAGAATGAACTTTAACAATTGTCAAAATCTTGAACATTCGCGATTCAAGCACTAATCGGTTTTAATACATGATTTCATTTGGTTTAAAAAGGTTCAAACGTTTTGGAATTTGGATTGAAAATGGAACTATTTGAATTGAAAGCATTTTAATTGCACGCGCCTGCATTTGGTTCAAAGGTGCTGGCATTCAGGTTGAAAATCGAAGAGTTTATTTTTCAAATTTTGCTTTGTTTGTTTTGAGTTGAACACACTGCATTTAATTCTAAAGTTTTTGTATTTCAATTGAAAGCGTTTGATTTAAGATTTTGAATTACATGTGTCTTCTTTAACTCAAATTTATTTGCATTTAGTTTGAAAACCTAATCATTCGGAAATTACATAAGTAAAGAAATTGTTTATAGCTTCGGCTCTAGAATAGAAACATCCCTTAATTATATTCCACGAGATTTCTCTTTAGGCCCAATACTATTTTACTACAATTAGTAGTCATTAATACGTAGGTTGCTACTTAAGTTTTGAGATATGGCAACACCATTGTGAATATGTCAAATCTGACATTGTCATCGTAAAGTTTGATATTTTTCATGGTAAACGTACTCAGAAAGTTTTGTCATACGAGTGATATTTGTGTTGTTTACAATTTGAAAAATTAATTTTGTTAACAAAATCGTAAACATTTTTGTGCGATGATTTTCTATGACCTTCGACGTGGATTAAACCAACAACAGTGTGCCGATCAACTCGCTCCGACTTTTGATGATGAAGCACCATCTCGAGCCATCGTGTTTCGCTGGTTTTCTGAATTCAATCGTGATCGCACTTCGTTACGGGACGAATTTCGTGAAGGTCGTCCAAAATCGGCTATTGTGCTTTGCGCGAACTGATATTGCACGATCGTCATGTGACATACCGTGAGATTGAGGCATGCTTGGGCATTAGTTCCACTCGCATACATTCAATATTGCGTGAACATTTGGTCGTCAAAAAGATTTGTTCGCGTTGGATACCGCATAATTTGACAATCGCTCCAAAAAAAGGCTCGTGTCGATTGGTGCAAACAAATGTTAAAAAAATTCAATCACGGTGCTTCAAAAGACGTCTATAAGATCGTGACAGGCGACGAATCATGGATCTATGCATATGAACCCAAAACTAAACAACAATCGACTGTATGGATCTTTCAAGACGAACCAAATCCAACAAAAGTTGTTCGCGCACGAAGCACTTCGAAGCAAATGGTCGTCTGTTTTTTCGGAATAATTGGACATGTCGCCACCGTTCCATTAGAGCAACGTAGAACGCTCAATTCTGAATGGTACACCACCATTTGTTTGCCAGAAGTGTTCGAAAAAATAAGGGAAACAAATTGCAGAAGATGAATCATTCCCCTACACGACAATGCAAGCTGTCACACATCAGCTCAAACAAGTGAATTTTTGAGCATTCAAAACATCGAATTTATGGGTCATCCGCCGTACTGTTCTGATTTGGCACCCAATGATTTCTTCTTATTCCCGCATATCAAAAATAAATTGCGAGGTCAACTTTTTTCGACGCCTGAAGAAATTATTGATACGTTCAAATCACATGTTTTAGAGGTACCTGAATCAGACTGGAAAAAGTGCTTCAAAAATTGGTTCAAACGCATGCAAAAGTGTATTGATCCTCAAGGAGAATTTTTGAAAAACAATAAAGCCATTTCGATAATAAATATTTGTTTTTACTTGTTTATCTCAAAACTTAAACAGCAAACCTCGTACAATACATTAAATGTATAATACAAATTCCGTAAATGTTGCACGAAAATTTGTTTCAGAAAATCCAAATTTTCTTATTAGTCAATGAGAAAAGTCTACAACTGAAGAGTTGCTTATTTCTTTCGACAATCAACTAAATCTTTACATCTGAATCCATGTTTTAAACATCGTATGGTATAGTATGGTTGAAATCATACACAAAATAAAATAGCATAAAATATACATGATTCAGTAACATAACTTGCACAAACAAAAATATGTATACGAAGAAAATTTTGAATATTGGCTTATGTGATATTTGCTTTTACACAAGCGCTACCTGCACTTGTACAAACATATAGTACATATTCGTTACCTAGCGAAGTCACTATATAAGCGGCAGATAAATTCTAGACAAATTAGTAGATTTTCCACCGTTGTCATTCATACTGCTGTAAAAGTAATCAAAAGTGATTCAAGGTATGATATTGAAATATTTTGTATCTGGATTTTGTGTAAAAATTACTATAACTTATTACAGATGAAGTTTTTCGGAGTGTTTGCACTTGTTTTTATCGCTGGTCTCTCTGTTGTATGTGCTGTCAATTCGACTTTCGGCATTATCCGCCCGCGTGATGAAATATTGTACGATGGCAACATTTTCAAAGAACCCAAACTTTTTCAGGTTGTTACAAAGAACTTCGAATTTGGATACACGGTAATTTAAATTTGTTTTTTTCTAATATCTCTTTAAATACATTATATATAGGGTGATTCAGATCAACGTGCCACGTATACCACGTGATTCCTTGGGGTGAGCTGATACAAAAATCGTTCCACATATCCCACCCTAAAACCCTTCCCTAACGTAACGAGTTATAACTCCTCAAAGATTTTCCGACTTTGGATGTTCCTTGATGGAAATTATTGCTCATAGCTTGTGAATCACCCTATGGATTCTGGTTATTTGTGGTAAGTTGAAAGCTGTCATAAGTGTCTTTCTTTTGGTTCCCCACTTGTTGCTATCGACGAACTATTCTTCGAGATATTACAAAAAGAAAATTTTCGGTTTTTTACCTAGAATTTTGAAAAATAAATCCATTTATTTTCAATAGAATAGTTCATCGATAGCAACAAGTGAGGTACTAAAAGAAAGATACTTATGACAGCTTTCAACTTACCACAAATAACCAGAATCTATAGGGTGATTCACAAGCTGTGAGCAATCATTTCCATCAAGGAACATCCAAAGACGAAAAGTCTTTGAGGGGCTAGGGAAAGGTTTTAGGGGGTATGTGGAATGATTATTTTATCAGCTTTCCTCAAGAAATCACGTGGTATATCCCGCTGTATATAGGAAATTTAAGTTAGCTGTTAAATAACAATTTTAAGAGAGTTCTGTCAAATTAATTTTTGATTTTATTTATATCACTTAGGGTAAACCCGTTTTGATTACGGCCATTAAAGTTATTGACCGAATCTTGAAGGGAAAGGGCGGTACTGCTTCAATTGTGTCTGGAGGTCCGAACAGCAGAAATGTCACTCTACGCTTCAAATCTCAGAAAAATAACGGACTTTTCTTCCAGGTGACAATCTATGGAAGAAATGCCACTCGCCCCACCAGACACTCACAATTTACCACAAATGAAAATTTCTAGTAATTTTTGCACAATGATTGTAATGTTTACAATCAGTAGTCTTGATTGATAGATGCATATAACAAATAAATTAATAATAATAAAACGTATTTTACTGATCTACTTTCCTGAAAATATTGTTTATCCAAAAAATACTAAGTGCTAAAAAGGCGAAAAACAATCAATTTGTCTTAATTTCTTAGTACCTATTGAATTTATATCAGTCAGGTTTTCGCGCCGGTTTCGAACATGTAGAAAATCTACGGATCCAATATTTAAAATGGTAACCGTGAATTTTCAAGTAAAATTACTTAATTCTTTTAGGGTTTTGATATTTGGAGGTAGTTGAAATTTCAGTTTTTAATTTTTATGTCATTATTTTTTAAATTCACCATTTTAGGCAATAAGATTAAAATCAATAACCCCAAATACGCAACTTTAAAAGATTTAAATGCATAAAAGCATAAAAGCATAAAGCATATTGAGGGAAAAAATTAGTTTTTTTATTTTAAATTTTAAAAATTTGGCACCTATTTTGAAATTATTCCAAGAACTCGCATTTTAACTTTCGACAAGCGTTTCCAAAAATATGCGCGAACAGACGGATAAAAAATATATACTATATGTATGTAGTGGACATAGTTTTCTAAGTTGGTTAAAAATTAAATTTGTCATACTGTAGTTGCGTAAAATTACAAAAATAAAATAAAGAAGTAAAATTTCAAAACCAAAAGTAAATTTAATGTTTTTCAAACTTTGTTTTCTGAGTGAAGTTTTCATGCATAAAGCACTATTCAGAAAACTCACTTCCCCTTATTCAACAACAAAAAACCAACAAATCTACTTTCAAATGCGGTAAAAAATTTTCCATTTAGTGTGTTTATATAAATAAGATGAAGTGTGAGGAATAAAATTACATTTTCGATTTGACTGCCATTTGTATTTAGAGCTGACTTGCAAAATGAACTTTTTCATTTGTCAAAATCTTGAACATTCGCGATTTAAGCACTAAGGGTTTTAAGTTTTGAATTCAAGGCAATTTTCATTCCGAATTGTTAGTTCTCTCAATATGTCAGCTAGAAACCCTTATATTTGATATATTTACAAAAATCCGACAGTATATGCTCTATACTGATGAATTCAAAGCAATGACATTAACTGAAAGTAGAGACGGTTGCAAAAAATCCATCAAAACAATCACTATACTATGCATATATAGTTTTATATATAATTATTCTACCAAACGCATAATTTCGAGATTTATAATAATAAAAATTAATCAATTTTTGTAATCATTTTGTATCTGGAATTTACATTCAAATAAACTGTCTAAATGTTTGATTGTGGTGTAGTTATTTAACATTCAAAACTAACGGTAATCGACAATTGTATTCAAAGCAATACGTAGCACTTTTCATTCAAATATTGGAATTTTTAAAGTTAGTATTTCAAAAAAGGATTTTCTTCAACTTAAAAGCTAGCGCGTCTAATACAAATCTTCGAACGTTTGACTTTTAACCACTCAAACGAAAATTGTATTCAAACCAAAAGCCAGCATATTTGATTTAAAAATTCTACCTTTTAATTTCTTCACTTTTGCAAATTAGTATAATCCTCTGCATACACAGAAGTAAAACTCAGCCACATTCTTAAATTTTTCCCGTCTGTGTGCCATTTAAATCAGTTCAACTTGATTTTACATAAACCGAGCCTCCGGGTATTGTTGGTTTAAGTGACTTCAGTAACAGTTTTCGTGCCATCCACCAAAAGTTTAATGAATTCTTTCATCTGATAAGTAAAAATATATACATATAATATCTATAACGTATGCAATTTAATATATATACAATAATATACATAGTTCAATTTAAAGTAATTTGTTTTATTTACCTCGAGACATGGTTTCATTTGGTTTTAAAAGGTTCAAACGTTTTGGAATTTAGATTGAAAATCGAAGTATTTGATTTGAAAGCGTTTTCATTGCACGCGCCTGCATTTGGTTCAAAGGTGCTGGCATTCAGGTTGAAAATCGAATTGTTTATTTTTTAAATTTAGCTTTGTTTGTTTTGAGTTGAACACACTACATTAAAGTTTTTGTATTTCGATTGAAAGCGTTTGATTTAAGATTTTTTGAATTACATGTGTCTTCTTTAACTCAAATGTATTTGCATTTAGTTTGAAAACCTAAGCATTTAAAGATTTAAAGGTATTGGAAATTTAAGCCAACGCCCTTGTGTAAACTGCAAAAGATGTTGATTGCCATGGCGTTTGGTTTACAAATACAGCGGATTTAAAATTAAAAATTATTACTATTGGAACATATTTAAACGTGAAAACACTTGATTTAAACCGCGTTTCCATTAGGAAATTACATAAGTAAAGAAATTGTTTACAGCTTCGGCTCTAGAGTAGAAACATCCCCTAATTATGTTCCACGAGATTTCTCTTTAGGCCCATTACTGTTCTACTACAATTAGTAATCATTAATAATAATGTATGAAATTGCTGTAAATAACATTATAAGAATTTCTTCTAAGAAAAATTGTTGTAAAGCGTTATGTAAATGACTCATTATCGACACTATCGAAGCAAACATTTCAGCTGCTAGTAATTTTCTAAAAATTCGTCTGTAGATTGCTGAAACAATTGGTTAGATTTGAAGACATATCATATAGACCTTTAGGAAATTGTTTTTCTACGAAACAATGTTATCTTCCTCGATGTTTTAAGCAATTAATTTTTCTCGCTTTCATCCACTTCAATTATCCGAATTCCAATTTATTTATTTTTTTGAACCTGCATTAGCTTACACAAAAATAAATAAATGACTCATTGTTTGCGGCAATCATCACTGACTACAAATAAATATAAATAAAGTACGGTGGAGAAGAAATCTCTTAAGGGTCGTTCGATAGACTTCTTGTGAAATTTCCTGGTCAGCTCGTAAAGCCAATTGTGCAAATATAAACATTGCAAAGTAGTTCGTTTCCGGTAATTACTTCAGTAAAAGAAAATCAATCTATTATCACCTGGCTCGGAAAGGTAGATAAGGCAGAACAATTGCTGTCGCAACTGATTAGGTTCTTATAAAAGAGCTCGGACGAGACTGGACAAGACAGTAACCTTTTAGTTGCAATCGTAATTCAAAGTGAGTTCTCTTGAGATATTTGAACTTTGTTCATTGAAAATTATTAAAAATTGTCAATTTTTTTCCAGATGAAATACTTCGGAGTATTAGCCCTTGCTGTTATTGCTGCCTGTGTAGCTGACACCTACGCTCAAAGTCACAGCCTCACTCTTGGAAGCATCACTCCAGGTGATAGGAAGCTCTACCAACAATATGTGATTAAGAAGGCCAAAACTCTTAGGGTTGTTTCTGAGGATGTTCAGTACCCACCAAAGGTAATTTGAAGACTTTTTTGTGTTAAAAATTAAAATTACCTACAGCGACAAACTAGACTTACAATTGTACAAATAAAAATTTTGATTTTAACATGTATTTTTTCAGGGAGTTGTTGGACAAAATTTGATCACTGGAATTAGGATAACTGACCAATATACTAATGGAAAGGGAGGATATGCTACCCTGGTATCTGGAGGTCCAGGACAAAGAGAAGTCACACTCCACTTCAAGTCTCAACGTGGTCATGGATACAACTTCATTGTTGAATACTGGGGCAGATAAATTTTCAATTGCATAAAGTGATATTATGGGAAAATAAAAACAAGAAGTTTAAAAATTTAAATTGTAATTTTCTTTCTACTTAAATTTTATTCTAAAATACTAAAAGTGTGTTCTTAGTATGACATAATCTTATTTGCATGGACTCAAGTTGTCATAAAACATATGAGTGGCTACTTGAAATGATTGCGGATTTTAGATTGTATAAAGCATAGTAGGTGCAATTCAAACAGCTTTATCTATTCCCATTTTTTAATGAGATTACTTTAGCTCTTTCGATTTCATCCAGTTGGTAACATAATAAAAAGGAAATTAATTTATATATATTCAATAGAAAATCTAATGTATATGTTTTTTCGGAACCAACAAAACTTTATAGATGGATAAATAGTTAGGATATGTATCTACCATAGTTACATTTTTCACATTTGCATATTCTACAAGAAAAATAATCTTCGCTAGATAGCACAGCCGAAGAAAAAAAAAGATATTTCAACGTATAATGCAACGTTTCAACGCTTTAATCAGACACTGTAGAGCTTCGTATTGTTCAAATATACCTTTTATCTTCACGTAAAAGGTAGACATTTTACATCGACCTCATTTAGTCATCGCACTTGAGATGTCACGAACGCGCAAATATCTGACTCATCGTATCTACAATTTCGTTAACAACAAGTTTCTGAGTTTTAGTTAATTACTAAGACGTAAACTCAATCTCCAAAAATTGCAAACTTTTCCAAAGGGTTTAGCGCAATCTCGTGCACTTCGGTTGTAGATTAGGATATCGAGATAATTTTCCCCTTTCCGGAAGATAACCAGAACTCGCAGTATAAAAATCCGGTGATAAGCTTTTCGAGGCGGTAGTTAATTTTTAGTGCGACAAGTGGACCACCTAATTACGGTAATTGCTTTCGTGTCGGGAAGCACCTTGGTTAATTGCTTAGCGAAAAAAAAATAACTTTTATATTAAGATGAAGCACTTTGGCGTCTTATCATTTGCGCTGATAGCTGCATGTTTCGTTGGCATTACTCTGGGATACAACGCTACATTTGGACGGATTGGACCTCAGGACGTTAGAATGCATATTGAATTCACCTACAAATCGAGCAGACCCTGGCTTGTCGTTTCTGAAGATCGCTTCTACCCACCAAAGGTATAAAATTGCTTTTACTTGTAGATGGATGTTGAAATCTTATTTTGTAAGTTAGTTTAATATTTCAAAAGTATTTCTTCCTTACAATGTGCAGTGTGCACTGTTACAAACGGTGTGAGCCATCTGTTGATTTCTTTTTAAATTACATGTTATTTTGATATAGATATTTCTTTCGCGCT
Organism: Dysmachus trigonus; assembly: GCA_949715965.1. Taxonomy (NCBI): domain Eukaryota; kingdom Metazoa; phylum Arthropoda; class Insecta; order Diptera; family Asilidae; genus Dysmachus; species Dysmachus trigonus. The sequence continues at coordinate 47,818,321 of OX454319.1, read as the reverse complement.
CAAAAAATTTACAGAAACATAGTATCATATCGCCGCGGTACGAAATGAAAAGATTTACGCTTGAACAACATTGGGAAATATTGAAAACTGATTTCCAAATTGAGTGCTATGTTCCCGAAACAGTGTTAATTTTGAAAAGAAATTTCGGTCGAAATAATTTCATAGCCACCGCACACCTGTGACTTGACGCCGTTAGACAGTTTTTTATCGGGTGCCGTTAAAATTCATGTTGTGGTGGAAATGCAGAAATGATTCACGCACTTAAGCACAATACTGTTTGAGCACAAACCATCGAAAATGTACTGCAAAATTGGTTTGAAATTAATTTCAACAAACTTTGAAAACTATTGAACAGTGTTTAATTGATGGCATTTTTAAAAAGAAATAAGCTGACGCTCATTTTCCATAGTTCATTACCAGTGATATATTTCCCCCCGGTGGAAAAAAAATTGTCAGATATTCTAATAAAGTGTTTTGTTCTCACCTCTCACTCTACAGTCATATAAATTCATAATTATTTTTCATTTCTCCAACGAAAATTCATGAGTCTATGTCTTATTGCGGAAAACTTCCGCTTTCAGAATGTAATGCTTCCATTTTCCGCTGAAAAAATACTCAGAAATTAAATGTACTTCATACGTGTTTAGGTTGCCTGTTATTCGGTCGAAATCTTATTTTATGTCTCCTTATCACCTCCAAAATTTAAGCAATAGGCATAAGAAGAAGAAGACCATGCAAACTTTAAAGATAATCAGATATGTTTAATACAACCCACCAGGCAATTTAAATTTTAAATTGGAAAAGCATGTATTCTTTCGAAACTAAATACGTATTCGTATAGTTTATTAAAAAATAAATTATTTAAAATATTTTCTTAAGTATTTATATTGTATTATTAATTTTTTAAATCCTCGAAAACAAATCCACTTTATACCTGGAGAACCTGCTGCAATTAGTTTTAAAAGTTTTCATCAAATTATTATTTAATTTTCATTTCATCAAATTATTATTTAGCTTCTAATTGGACAAAAATGTATTTTAAAGAATACTGGATGATCTCTGATAACGAAAAAGATTAGGAAAGAGCGAACTGTACCGAACCGGTCTGTGGACCCGGCGATGACAGGAATTGGAAATAGCTTAACACAAAGAATGGTGAAATCGAATATTATCAAAACACAAGTTTTATGTTGTAAATTACAACCGGTTAAATTATTAAAGTTTTAATTATGACGGAGAGTTTATTTACTCTCAGTTTTGAATCTATGCTTGGTTCTTCATATACCTGACAATACGATTGTTATTGTAAAAAAAATAGTACTACCAAATTACATTCAAATTAAGCTGTGTGTCCAATTAGAAATGGATTTATTACCAAAAATTGTAAACACAAGAACAGCTAGTGTATAACATAATTGAATAACTATGGGAACACATTGGTTTATAAGGATTTTAAAAAAAAAGTTTATCTATTTGACATGTCTGTATAAAACTTCTATATAGTATGGAGCTCCCCATAAGAATATCTTGAACCCCTGACAGGTAAACATATTTTTCGCTAGTCCCTTACAGATAAAAAGTGTAAAAAGTGCCCAGTTGTGTTTTTCAATAATACATCTCTGCTCTTAATGGACCAAGCGAATTGTTTTCTTTTTTTAAATAGAAGATTGTGCTTTTCTCGTAAAAAGAGCGTAATTACAATTCGTTCAGAATTGTTTAAAGGGTCGAAAATGCGAATCATTTGTCGAAGTATCTAATACCTGCTCCAGTCGAATAGGATTTTTCGTATGGCTCAGAAAAATCCTCATTACCTGTTAGGGGTTAAGGGGACCTTTACTTTCAAAATCGGGAAAAAACACACTTTTTAGAAGTTTTTTTTTTGAAAAGACTATTATATTTATGATTCTGAAACCTTTTTTACATTATTGGTAAGATTATGAAAAATATAAAAAGAATTTTTAAATGCAACTTTAGTTTATTTTAATGCCTGCAGAGGGCGTCATCCAAAATGCACTTTTAAAACGGCCCCATTTCTCTAGCACTTCCTGTAACAGATAGAGTAAAAATCTTTAGTGGATTGTTTTTATAAGACACAAAACTAGTACCTAAACCTAAAAAACCTTTTATTTTTAATAAATATATCATTTTATACACATTTTTCTAAAAAAGTTAAAAAACGACTATAAGTTAGGGGTAAACTAACCTCCGCATTAAAAAGTGAGGGGGTGAAATAATATTTTTAAAGGTTTAGTTACTAGTATATTTGATCACGAATCGAATGGCGTTTGGTTTGTTAAAATCGGTTGAATAGTTTTTGAGATACAGATGTGGCCATTTTCAAAAATGTGATTTCGAGAAAAACGCGTTCAAAGTTTTTGCTATATAATTTTTGCATATAAAATACGTAGAGGTAGCGTTACAAATAAAGGTATAACTTTTTTTCTTTTACGAATTTCTTAAAACGGTTTGTGTGATATTAAGAAGCATTTTTATGAAAAAAAAAATTGATTTTTTTTCGATTTTGAAAGTAAAGGTCCCCTTAATGCATGCAACATAAGCAAAGAACAGCCCTAAGTTATGGCAGATTTGCAACTTTCTTAAAACTCACTGCCGAAATATTGTTCAGTCCAACATGCTTACTGTTGCATATTTTAATCTCTGATTAGCGCGGGATTTTGGAAAAAAAAACTTTATGTCACTTAAAGGCAATAGTTTAAAATTGGTGCTTTCATTTCAACTACTTTTTCCAAAACCTCGAAATCATTCTGAATTGGAATATAGTATATCTAAAAACATTGATTTATATCATATATTTTTTCATATTGAACAAAAGCAAATTAGGTACTAACCAATAAAAATCGAACCCTATAGGTTTTCTAAATCTAAACATAATAATTAAACCATTTAATGATCACATGACGTGTAAAATCTTTTTATATAAAATACTCCTTTTTTTTTTTTTATCAGACTGTAATAAACCTTTAATAAATTTTAGAATGGATCACTTCAAACAGTTGGACAGTGCACAATATCTGGAATTCGTGTAATTGACCAAATCCCTAATGGCAAAGGAGGCTATGCAACATTGAGGCAAGGAGGACCTGGATTCAGAAACGCGACCATTCATTTCAAGTCTCAACGAGGATGTGGTTATGACTTTAGATGGGAGGTCTTTTGCAACAGATTTCTGTAATCTTTAAGAAATCTCTACAAACAATAAATGCATTTATTAAAAATTCATGTTTTTCAACTACCGATAAAAATAAGTTATATAACTGTATATATAGTTATCGTATGAGTGATTGTCCATGTGTGCGTCAGTATTAAATTTTTTTTTATTGTGATCGTTATTATTTATTATTATTTTTTAGAAGACGCAATTATTTCCAAAAAATCCTTAATTACACCGATCAACAAAGAAAAATTTGTTTTATTGTACCTTTTCGCACTGGGTTGAAATAGTTCGAAATTTTTTGGATATCCATCTCAAAAATGAGCGAAAATTGGCAATGTTGAAGAGGATTATTGTACACTTAATTGAAAGTTTAGGGGCTTTCTACCAGAAAATTCTTCAACAGTGTTCATAACTTGCATATTTGCTGAGTTATAGGATTATTGATAAAAATGTATATCCAAAGCTTAAAACCAGTTATCTCAAAATCCAATGGTCCAACACAAAATTAGATCCAATTTGTCTAAGCCATTAAAACGTATTATAATTAAAAAATTTAAATTCTTTATAATCATCCGTCCCAAATTAACTAGATAAAAATTAATAATTTAAAAACTCCAAACATAAATACCTATTAGCTACAATAGGGACTCAACGAGTTCGTATTGGTTTCCGTATTTGGTATAAATATATTTGAAAACAGAAAATTAGAGATGAACATGAATTATCTTCAGGGATATTATTTAAAGAAATCAATTAATGTCGCCACTTCCAAAAGTTTGAAAATTAGTAGTAATATTCGTAAAGAAATATCCAACGATAAGGTATTTATATTTGGTTCGCATTTTTATATTTCAATATGATCTCGAATCAATAATCCACGAAGTATTTATTATTTTGCTGACACAAAATGAACAAAACTAGTGGCATGTAAAACGATTAGCTAAATAAGTTCGTTAGTTATTACCAATTGAAATGTTATTATATCTCCATTCTCCTTTTAATACTTTTTTAAATAAAGAAAAAAAGCTTAAGTTAAAAATTGTTAATTAAAATATTTTAAGAGACAGATTTTTAACAATGATGCTGCAATCAATCATGTGAAAATTTATTGAAAACCAAACAAAAAATTATTACAGTAAATGAGAGGATGGAATGTCGAGTGAAATTTGTAATAAAATTTTGCAGTTACGAACAAATATTTGTATTTTATATTAGAAAAGGTAATAGAGAATTTAACAAAGATTAATGTCCATAAATTTCTATCCTAAATCTAAATCCTTTGCCGAGCGAAGATTTCAAATTGATGGTGGCAAATGTATGTCCTGGACCTCCCGCTTTAAGTTTTGCAAATCCGTTTTTATAGAGATCAGTGACTCAGATTTCACTGATCCTACGGTTTTGAACTTCTCCCTATAAAATGAAAAGAAAAATACAGTTAAAACAACATTTTGTTTTAATTTGACTGGATAATTGACTAAACGCCAAATTAAGATAAATAATATATGCTTACCGGCAGAGGGAAGACATAGTTTTGATTTGCAATGAGCAGCTTGCTAGGTGGTTTAGTTACAATCTGGTTCGAAAATAGATCGTCACCAAGCTTCATTAATCCCCATTGATAGTTATTGGTCCGGGCATTTTTAATTGCCGCGCAAGTGGTGAAGACAAGGACTAAAATTTGTAAATGTTTCATCTAAAAATATAATGGGATATCTTAGAATTGTATACTATATCTCAATAAAAAAATTTAAAATTATAGCATATCTCACATAAAGACACAACACAACTTAGGTATAAGAACAGATTGCAAAAGTATTTAATGATATTATTTATTACTTACTTTGAGAGCAACAACTTTTTATCCAATATTTTCTAGATTTTAGCAAGTTCGACAGTGGGACCCAAAGCATTTAGGTTCTTCTTATACGGGAAAACAATATCTGATAAATGTTTGTTTATAATACATACATATGTCCAAAAACTAACACTTGAGCAGTTGCATGTCTCAAAATCTACTTTCGATTGCACAACTGGTTGGTTAATTTGTAGTCAACTGACTTAATTCTTACCTGCTACACTGTCTTCACATGCGCACTTGTAATTCCCATGTCAACTGTTAAGAATACGCGGCAATAGAATTGATTATGTGAATGTTAAACCCAGTTGTATTTAATATGAGGCGGGAATGAAAAAAAAGATAAAATAGCTTGCCACTAATGTATTGGATTCATGTGTTTAGTTATCCGTGCAGAATAAAATAACTGTATTCGGGTGTAAATATTTTAAAATTTTACATAATTGATACATTGTAAAATTCTACATGATTGATGATATTATCGTGTTTTTTTTTTAAATGTATCTCTTTTAAAATATTTTAAATAACAATTTTGAATTGTATCATTTTATTAAATAAAAGAAAATAGTATAATAAAGTTAAAACATTTTATTTAATATTTTTTAAAAGAGACAAATTTAAAAATTAATGAACTGCCATAAAATCATGTAAAATTTTATTGAAAACGAAACAAAAGATCAAAAACTCTATCAATAATCATAAGATGAGTAAAGGCTGTAAGCGATCCAATCTGCGAGACCGGATTTGTAGGGTGAAAAATTAAGTGTGCTCTATACACGAAACAATTTATAAGATTTAATCGAGCGCTTGTGAGTGAAACATGGCTTCTTCGAAACGTCAAAAAGCGGATTTTTTAAATATCAGTACCACAAACTATTGTCCATGCACACGCTATGGCCCATGACTTGAGGCAAACTAACGAGAAATCGGTCCAACCGTGCTACACACGACCCAATTTGTAGGGAATTATAGTGGAGAATCGGAGCAATAAAAATATCGGCCCAACCATGCTATACATGATCCAATTTGTAGGGTCCCTACAAATCGGGCCCTGCAGATTGGGTCGTCTGTAGCCGCCTTTAAGACTTAAGGTAGAAGCAAACTATGATGTAAAAGTACAGGATAATGTTTTTGTTGTTTTGCGCCTCGCAATGAACTTTAAGCAAAAGCAAAGAAATTCAGTAATGTACAATAATCATAAAAGTTAGCGACAATCGCTGATTGAAAAGTCAACTGACATAATAGAAAAAGTAATAATGTGCGCATCTGTTTAAATTGATGTAAGTACATAATCAAACAGATATTTTGTTATATAAAAGCACTTGATACCCGTACAAAATCAAGAAGATAGTAACAAAGCATCTGACGTTCAAAGTAAGTCAATGTAAAGGAGACATTTTTTTTTAATATTTAAAAGAGGAATGCCCATCATTGGCTCACCCGTTGACAAACAGATGGAGTGAAGAATGTTGATTTCTGGCTTAATTGTCCGATAACAAAGCTCTCGAAGTTGGGAGTGGGTGACAGGTGATTGATTCAGGTTAATTGTTTACTTAGTTGTTCTTTTAAAGAACAATTTTCTTTTAAACTGAATCACTCTATTTCTCCGAATTCCCAACTTCTAGATATTTGGTGTACTACATGTTTTTGTCAGAACTACATATGCCTTCATTTGACACTTGATGAGAGCGTGTAATAGACCTATTATTAATATTATTATTATTATGTTAGCGGGTCGTCTAAGGCACTCCTAGTGCCAACCGAATAGCAACGCTACCTATAAGATCTATTGTGCTAGTCCCTTTTATTTAAACCCCTTCCATAAGGTCCTTAAAATAGGCTATGGTGTGTTGGGGAGTCGCATTCGACACATCTTCCGGCGCTATGATGGATGCTCCGAAGTGTGCCAGCCTTTGTCGACCTAAGGCTGAGCATTGGCAGAGTACGTGTTCCGCTGTTTCTTCTTCTTCAAGACAGAAGTGACATGTATCATCGTCCTCCACACCTATCTTTTTAAGTAATACAGTAGTGGAAATAGCTATAATTCCACTGAGTTTTTTTCTATTGAAAGCAACTGACTGCTAATTTATAATTCGAAGTGAGCCGTTTTATTTCCGTTTATTGTATCATTTCTAAAATCTAACGTAAAAAACAAAAATATCACTAGTTGAAAGCAAAATTTTAAGTAATATTAAAAACAACAATTTTTAGCATGGAAATAACTATAAATCCACTATTCATATTTTAAGAAGTACAACACAACTTTTTTTTTTTAAAACGTGTACTGCCTCCATTAGCCTGAATTACTTCGAAAATTCTCGTTGGCATGCTGTCTATCAACTTTTGTAGCTGCGATTGAGACAATTGCGCCCAAGCATGTTTTATGGCCGTTTTCAACTCCTGAATCGTTGTAAACTGCCTTCCATTTGAGTAAACCTGCCGAATCAATATTGCCCATAGATTTTGAAATTGGGTTTAGATCAGCACTATGCGACGGTCAATCCAAAACAGGTATGTTCCTGGTCTGAAACCACGATTTCGTTTCGCGAGATGAGTGGATGAGTGCATTGTCTTGCTGAAAGATCCACTCCTTGCTGAGATTATCATCGCCGAAGTCAATTAGGATACTATCCAGTAGTTGAATATAATCGCTGGATTTCATTCTGGTAGATATCCAAAAAATGGGTGTCTTCGCTTGGCTGTAAAAAGCAGCCCAAACCATTACCATACCACCTCCAAAATTGCGACTCATAGCGACCTCTGTATCTTTTCTAAGGTCGTGCCAGTAAAATTGACATCCATCTGGACCGTCTAAATCGAACTTCTTTTCGTTGCTAAAAATCACTTTCGTCCATTCCCTGGTCCAAGACATATGATTTTTAGCAAATTGAAGTCTGGCTTCCTTATGCTGCTTGTTCATTGCCGGTTTTGATATTCTTTTTCTCCATTCTAACGTTCCACTGGTATGCAAAATCTGCCGAACGCGTCTAGAAGTCACGGGCAACTTAAGGTCATTCACAATTGGAAAAGAACTTAAATGTTTTCTTCCTGCTAACCCAATTATAGAACGCCGGTCCATGTTGGTAAGTCTTGGCGGAGGTTTTTTTTTGTTAGTTTTACCATAATTTGCACATAAACACAGGAAATTTCGTACAGCTGTGTGAGTCCTTCCATTTCCCAACATCTGAGCAATTCTTCACAGTGAAAAATTTGCTGTTTTGAACGCAACCACTTTCGTCTGCTCATCTTTAGTTAATAATTTTCCTGGATAAAATATAGTACTCCCTTTTTTTTTTTTTTTTTTGCTAAAATATTTAAATTACCTCCAAAATTATTTTTTATATCTTAATGAATCAATAACTCCTTGTTTTAATCCGCCAGCGGCACTTCAACACTTCTGGAATTATAGCAATTTCCACGCGCAATCACAACGAAAATGATTAAAATTCACCCAGAAACCGTTAACACTAACCAATTTGACACGAATTCTGACTAAATTGATTGAGCATGCGCACAAAGCCGAGGAGTGCAGTTTTCATTTTTTTCTCTCAAAATACAAAGCTATGGCATAACTTTTATTCAGTGGAATTATAGCTATTTCCACCACTGTAGGCCTAAACTCCAATACAAAACTCGCATTCCCTTTCCATGTTTCTTGATATATAAAAGAGAAAGTTTTTCACTTATTTATTAGGTTGTAACATAATAATCTGATAATTTTTTAAGAAACTTTATTTTGATATTTTTGTAAAATTTAGCTTAACATTTTATTGCACATATAGTCCACCGTTATCAATGATCTCCTGCCAACGTTGGGGAAGCGACATTATTCCATTCTCGTAAAGTTTGGGCTCAAGAGAGTTAACAAATTCCGACAACCACCGTTCCAATGCATCTCGGTCATCAAAAGATTTTCCGCTAATGTGAGCCTGCAACGATAGCAACAAGTGGTATTTAGAAGGAGACATATCCGGCGAGTATGCAGGATGCGCTAAGGAAATCTAGCCTAGCTCCATAATTTTTTTACATGTCATCGAAGTGGTGTGAGGCGGGCATTGTCGTGGAGGAGGTATGCATTGCCTTGTTCTCCTTTAAGATTCACGGCTACCTTACCCAACATATCACAGTAGCGTTCACTATTTATAGTCGTTCCTTGTGGTAATAGTTCCCAGTAGATAATGCCGTACACATTACACCAAACACACAACATAACCTTGTGTATAGTAATTTTACATTTAACTGTCGGTACTCCTCCTTGACCTGCGCTAAGCCATTGTCGCTTATTGTTATAACAGTTAACATAAAGCATCCACTTCTCATCCCCGGTAACCAATTTACGAAGCCAAGCAAAAGTACGATGTGAAGTGAGTAATTGCGTACAAACCGCCACTCGCATCATCCGTTGACCATCCGTCATTTCGTGTGGTACCCATTGACTGTGTCTGGACACTTTACCCATCACTTTCAAATGTCGAGCGATAGTAGTATGGGAGCATCCGAGTTCTTCTTCAAGTTGACGAGTAGTCCTCATTGGATCTTCCTCGATGAGCTGCGCTAGTCGGTCGACATCAACCTCAACCGGCCGCTCTTCGTGAGGTTTATCTTCAAGGTTGTAGTCGCCATTCCAGAAACGTCAAAACCAATCTACTGCTGTATGATAAGAGACCGCATTTTCTCCCGTACATTGACATATATTTTGTGCCGCCTGCTTAGCTGTATGCTTCAAACGGAACTCATAAAGTAGAAGGACGCGGATGTCTCGTCTTTTCAAATCGAATTTTTCCATAATGCTACTCGCTGCGCTGTCGATTATTGCACTGATGAACTGAGCGCGCTCACAGGTATTTATACTCATAGTCACAGAACTTTCTCGAAGTTGTAAAAAATTTCCAGAACGTTTCCGAAAAAATTATCAGATTATTATGTTACAACCTAATATTTACCCAATACGAGATATCATAAATATCATTTCTTCCTTTATAAATGAAATACTTAGTTTAACTCTTGCTTTCCTCTCACGCGTGACACCTAAGGATGACCAATAAAACAACTATCAGAGGCAGTACCATAAAAACCGTTTGATCACCGAAATCCAAGTAAAGGATTTGAACAAAAATCCATATGCAATTCCCCATGCTGCAAAGCATGGATCTCGTAGTGTCACCATCCGCTTAAAGTCAAAACGCGGCAAAGGATTAAGATTCGTTATAGAAATTTATGGATATTAAGATGTTAAAACTTTTTGTTTGTTGTGATGTTTAAACCTGTTGAAAAATAAAAGTAATTACACCCTAATAAAGTAACGATTATACTTTGTTCTACACGGATAATTTGACGCGCGAATTCAGTACATAAGTGGCAAGTTATTTTATATTTACTTTTCGTTAACTCCACAAATTAATTACAACTGAGTTTAACATTCACATAATCAATTCTATTGTCGGATCATTAGCCCCAAGTAGCAAAGTGCTAACTATTTTGTTGTGCGAACTATAACCCTTGTTGCAACAGTGAATTTGGTCATGAAATTAGTGTATGTTAAAACCATTTGCAATTGTTAAGGAGTTATACGAACTATTTAACCAAACAATTTAGTGATGATAACTATATAGTTCGCGTGAGTAGTTATAAAAGCTATAGGCGAGCCCATTTTCACAACTAAAAACCAATTATGACATTTGTCTGGCTGTAAAATCTAATTGGCTACCGTTACATATTGTTAGAACTGTCTAGGAACATATCTCAAAAACTATTTGCGATCAGCCCGATATAGTTGGAAACGGTGGTTCCCAAAACTCTATCACTACCCAGCGGGAATTTTGGTCAGGCATTCCAACGGAAGCCTTGTGGAAGCAAAGAACAATTTTCACTATTAATTCCAATTTAGTCGCATGGAAGCTAGGTGGAAGGACAAGCGCGAACGAAAGCTCCTTGTATATTTTCTCCTCACTCTCGCTCTTTCCGATCGAGTTCTTCAAAGACGCAATTCGTGAATACCGGTTGAAAATAATTCATTCCTGTTTGTACTTTGAGTTGAGCCTGTTCGTGCTTTATCCCGCCTTTTATGTTGTATTATTTTCCAAATTGAATTATAATATAATAATGAATTGAATTTTGGTTAATAGAGTTGTTTCATTTATTGACATTATAATTTCCAAACCCAGGAGTCGATTTCTTGGATGCTTCTGGGGAAGCGGTAGGAGCTATAGACTTTGATTCCAAATAGATCTCATGTCCTGTTAATGTCATGCATTCCTTATTGCTCCTATGGGATCTTGGAGGAAGCAAAAGAAAAGCTTTTTTACTGCTTCCTCCTAATGACATGCAATGTTAAAATGAAATGAAGTGGGCAACAAAGAGTCATGCATCCATGCCTTCGCAGGAGTAGCTTCCACTTGCATCTAGGACCGCTTCTTTTCCCGCTGGGTACCTTCATTTGGCTCCGAACAAAACCAACATATTTCCTACTCTGAACTAGATGTATTGCGTACATTTTCTCTCCTCCCACTCTGGCAGGTCGGTTGTTAAAGAGGCGGACGCCTAAGACATGAGATTGAGCACTCCATCTTTATATGTATTAATGGTTTTGAAGAAGAAAGATCTTCAGTCAGGAGTTCTTGGACTTGGCTGAAGCTCGTTCGTCTTCTGTTAAAGACCTTCTGACGTTCCTTAGGGTAGCGACCGTCTTCTACTACAATATAAAGGGGCTTCTGCACAAAAGACCTTTCGGAAGAATACTACATAGAACATACTTGCATGCAGGTCTCTGAATTTCATTCCAAATGAAAACTATTTCTATGCCATTAAACATGGTGTCAAAATTTATTTTTCAAATTCCTGCATCTTCCGACAAAAATTGATACATTTTTTCTAATAGAGAATTTTATTATTAATTTCAAGGAAGATTTTTTCGGTTTTGTTTAGACATTCTGACTTAACAAATATCATTTTTTCAGATAAATATATAGAATAAGAATAGAAAGGAGCACATTTTATTATCTGCAGAAAATCATACCTATAAATTGTTATCTATTTCAGAGACATTTAAAAAAAGATTTCTTCCAAAATGGCAGCAGAAGCAAAGCTTTTCCCTTCGTCAAATTATTCCAACATCCAGCGTGGAATCGCTTAAAATATCAAAAAAGAGATGTTTTATGTAGGGCAGGTAGTAATAAAATTCTGAGATTTCTTTCTTTCTAAATATGTAGATAAGGTAATCAATCCTTATAAGAATTTTAGAATTTTTCTTCGGTAAGTCTGTGAAAACAAATATTGACTCTAATACAAGTATGAAAAACTATGTATATTAAAAATTAAATGACCTCAAATCCAAATGAATTAATAATAAATATATATAAATATAACAGCTAAAACGTCTTATATAACATTGTGAAGTTTGGAAAGTAGTTTATTTCCTTAATTACAAGTGGCTATTTCCTAGTACATTCATTATATTTAAATAGAGCATTTTCGCAAACTACATACTCAAATCTGAAGTATTAGTTCTTGTCACCAGAAAACCATGTGAGTGTCATGACATAACTTCAGGAAACAGTAACTTATTATTAAAATTCAGATAAAACAGATTTTAATTTATCATCGTTTTCTAGGAATTCAGAGTCAGAACAATACGAACAAATTCAAGAGGTCTGTGCGTAATCAGTTCGAAGTTAAGTTTTTTTTGTACATTTTCCAAGTACCTACTACCTATCTGTTCGGACTAATTGAGAAAAAAATAAACAAACACATATCAGTAAAAATCATTGATTGCAGATATTGTAGATTGCTATAAGAAGCACCTGGAAGCTTTGGGCAGTTATAGTCCAGCAGTGAACACAGAAAAGTCATATTTTGTAAAGAAACTATCTGTTAACAAAAGTAAGTGAAATTGATTTATTCGCTTGTTGATCACACGATTTTAAGAAGTGTTTTCTGTACTGCAAATGTGTGTAATATTAAAAAGCATATATTTTTATGTCCAGATGAAATACTTCGGAATTGTAGCCCTTGCCTTCGTTGCATGCGTGGCAGTTACAAGTGCCCAGAGCAACAACATTTCTTGGGGAACAATTGGACCTGGTGATGCCCTCCTCGACAGACAGATCATAACCAAGCCATCGAAGTGGCTACGCATTGTAACCCATGACTACAGCTTTCCTCCAAATGTAAGAACGTTTTCCCTCATTATTTATTTTATTTTCAATATTTTATTTGAAAATATCATTTATTTTTATGAAATTAGCAAATTATACTTTGATTTTAAACAAATATTATTCCATAGGGTGTAACGCCAGGACGTTTGATTACTGGAATCCGAGTAACTGATCAGTACACAAATGGAAAAGGTGGATATGCAACTCTCTACTCTGGAGGTCCAGGGTACCCAAGCGTAACTATCCACCTGAAATCTCAGCGTAGCCAAGGAATTAAATCCATCGTAGAAATTTTTGGACGTTAAGATACGATAAATGTTGTGTAACCTTGTTTTTAAGAAAAAATATAGTTATATCTTTCTATGAAGAGTTTTCCGATAGCGGATTAACAAAGCAATATTCTTATTATATTTAAGTTGCAATAAACCGAACGCGACGAAAATATTTGTATTAGGTGTTTATACCAAAAAATATTTCCTGAAGAAGGAAATTCTAAGTCTTTTATTACTCACGGTTCGATTATATTAAAATTCAATTTCCTAGAAATCTTTTACGTGATTAAACATAGAATCAAACCTTCTACAAAGTACACATACAACTAACACCACATCACAAGAATTTTAACCCTTTCAAGCAATTTGATTAAGCATCCATTATACTATATGTATTATTTCCAGCACATTGAAGTTTCATTAATTAATTTCTTACGCCCCATTGCTTTAAGGAAAAGATCTGAAGTTCTTATGGTGTTGTAAATATTTTAATTATTCCTCCTTATATAATATTAAGAAAATAATTTATGATGATTTTCTCTCTATAAGGACACCGATTTTTTAATTTTTTTTTTTTTTGTGTTTATACTTTTTGTTTCAAAATTGGGATAGGATTAGAATTAGTTTACTCTTCAAGTTATTTATTTTGTACACAGTCAAACATTTTGCAATATTTTCTGCATTGGATATATGGCCACACCAAAAAACTATTAACTTAGAATCCTTTGCCAATATTTAAAACATGTTCGACTTTGCTCGACTCGACTAACGAAGATAAATTTTCAAAACGGAGGCGTGAAGAAAATCAACGAAATCGACTTCTATAATAGGGCTCTTTTATTGTTGATTAATGTGGTACCTTTTTGTAAAGATAGATTCAGTATACCAACCTTCATAAAATGAAATTACTTCTACATTGGTAAGATTTCGCTACTTCAGGATCAGTTTTGGTTATTAATGCTCTTTAAATACTGAAAAATTAATGTCATAACACCGAACGTCGACACACTACTGTCACGATAATGGTGCGAGGGTATAGGAAGTATACTACATACTTCCATGCAGAGCTCTGATTTTCATTCGAAATGAAAAATATTTCTATTCTATTAAACCTGGCGACAAAATCTTGTTAATAGGCCGCAATCAGAATTATTTTTCAAATGTCTGCATCTTCCGACAAAACTTGATACAACCTTTCTAATAGAGAATTTTACTATTAATTTCAAGGAAGATTTTTTCGGTTTTGTTTAGACACATTGACTTAACAAATAAGGTAGAGTCGCCAAATATCGTTCCCTTTTTGTAAAACAAATCTAAAAAAATAGAAAAAAATACCACAGTAATAAATGAAACGTCAAACATTAGGTTCAATATTCCTTTATCCTTAAAAATAATCAAAAACGCGTTAACATTGTTAGAAAAAGTTATAAAATAGCTTTAACAAAAATACTCAAATTATGAAAATATATTTTTGGGCTCCTAATTTCGTCCCGGGGACGATATTGAGATCACAATAATCAGTACGTGAACTTACTCCTTTTCTAGTATATAAAATTGAACCTAACTATCATATTAATATCTAATCAGCCCTTTCTTAATTATTTTAATCATTGGTAAGGTATTAAGGTATTAAGTGACATGACCGTTGTGTTCACATAAGGGGACGATATTAGGAAATTTCTATTTATTTTTTCGCATTCATTTAAGCAAAAAACGTGTCATAACCTGAAAATTTTACTTAATCGATTAACATCTGAGATATTAATAATTAGTTTGACAAAAAAAATTGTATCAATAAGTCAGGTATCTCAATATTTTATGGAATCCGAGAATATTTCAATGAAAAACTCACCTTGAACACTTTTTTTGATTTTCGAATTTCTGTCGGTACGAACGTCGTGACGCACTCACTTCTACACAATGGCCGACTGATGCAACTAGCTGTCGGTTCGGGTCACTGATAATAGATGGCGGTTTTTTAAAGAGTAGATATTGAAGGGGACGAAATTAGGTTTGGGGACGAAATTTGGCGACTGTACCTTATCCTTTCTTCAGATAAATATATAGAATTAGAATAGAAAGGAGCACATTTCATTATCTGCACAAAAACATATAAATTATTGTCTACTTCAGAGACATTTAAAAAAAGGTTTCTTCCAAAATGGCAGCGGCAACAAAGCTTTTCCTTTCGTCAACCTATTCGAACATCCAGCGTGGAATCGCTAAAATATCAAAAAAGAGATGCGCTACATAACGGCAGGTAGTAATCAAATTCTGAGGTTTTTCTCTTTCCTAATATGCAGACAAATTAATCCTTGGAAGAATTTTAGAATTTTTTTGCGGCAAGTATGTGACAACAAATATCGACTCTAACACAAGTAGAAAAAACTAGGTATATTACAAATTTAATGAACTCAGATCCAAATAAATTAATAATAAATGTGTATAAATACAGCGAAAACGTTTTATCTGATGTGAAGTTCGAAATGTAGTTTATTTCCTTTATTACAAGTGGCTATTTTCCAGGACATTCATCAAATATTAATAGGGCGTTTTCGCAAAATACATGCTCAAATTTGAAGTATTAGTACTTGTCACCAGAAAACCATGTGAGTACCATGACAAATGATCAATAACTTCAGGAAATATTAACTTATTATTAAAACTCAGATAAAACAGATTTCCAGTTATCATCGTTTTCTAGCAATTCAGACTCACAAAAATACGAACAAATTAAAGAGGTCTATGCGTAATCAGTTCGAAGTTAAGTTAATACATTTTCCGAAGTACTACCTATCGGATTAATTGGGAAAAAAAATAAACAAAGAGATATCAGTAAAAATCATTGATTAGAGATATTGTAAACTGCTATAAGAAGCACCTGAAAGCTTCGGGCAGTTACAGTCCAGCAGTGAACACTGAAAAGTGATATTTTTTGAAGAAACCATCTGTTAACAAAAGTAAGTGGAATTGATTTATTCGCTTGTTGATCACACGATTTTAAGAAGTGTTTTCTGTACTGCAACTTTGTGTTATATTAAAAAACATATATTTTTATTTCCAGATGAAATACTTCGGAATTGTGGCCCTTGCCTTCGTTGCATGCGTGGCAGTTACAAGTGCCCAGAGCAACAACATTTCTTGGGGAACAATTGGACCTGGTGATGCCCTCCTCGACAGACAGATCATAACCAAGCCATCGAAGTGGCTACGCATTGTAACCCACGACTACAGCTTTCCTCCAAAAGTAAGAACGTTTTCACTCATTATTTAATTTTTTTTAAATATAATATTTTATTTGAGAATATTATTTATTTTTATAAAATTAGCATATCCCTTGATTTTAAACAAACATTATACCATAGGGTGTAACGCCAGGACGTTTGATTACTGGAATCCGAGTAACTGATCAGTACACAAATGGAAAAGGTGCATATGCAACTCTCTACTCTGGAGGTCCAGGATACCCAAGCGTAACTATCCACATAAAATCTCAGCGCAGCGAAGGAATTAAATCCATCGTAGAAGTTTATGGACGTTAAAATTCGTTAAATGTTGTGTTACCTTGGTTTTAAGGAAAAATAATAATATAAATATGATATATTTATAGATAATGCAAATGATCTTTTTTTGTCCCCATTATTTTATTCATAAACAGTTGAAATTCTTATTATATTTAAGTTGCAATAAACCGAACGCGATGAAAATATTTGTATTAGGTGGTTAAGTATACCAACAGATATTTCCTGAAGAAGGAAATTCTAAGTCTTTTATTACTCACGGTTCGATTATATTAAAATTCCTATTTCTAGAAATATTTTACGTGATAAAACATAGAATCAAACCTTCTACAAAGTACACATACAACTTACACCACATCACAAGAATTTTAGCCCTTTCAAGCAATTTGATTAAGCATCCATTATACTATATGTATTATTTCCAGCACATTAAAGTTTCATTAATTAATTTCTTACGCCCCATTGCTTTAAGGAAAGTTCTTATGGTGTTGTATTGGGTGTGTGAATATGACTCCGCCCTTTTATATTAAAATAAAACACATTTGCTTTTTTAGAAAATTAAAGAAAAGTTTATTCAAAGTATGCTCCATCGGCAGCTACGACCTTCGCCCATCTTTCAGGCAATTTAGGTATTCATTGCATGAAGAAATCCTGGTCTTTTCAGCTGATCCAATTATCAATCCAAATTTTCGATACTTTCTTATGAAGTGAACCGTTCTCCCGTAAGATCTGACTGCATTGCTCGGAATAAGTGATAATCCGAAGGAGCTATGTCTGGTGAATATGGCAGGTGGAGTAGCACTTCCCAGTTCTGTCCATCTAAATATCTTTTCACGACTTGTGCGGTATGCGGTTTGGCATTATCCTGTTAAAGAATTAATTTACTGTGCCTATTCACGCATTCTGGTCGTTTTTCTTCTATGGCTCCTTTCAAACGCATTAGTTGTCATCGGTAAACTTCTCCATTAATAGTTTGAGGTTGTTCGAGCAACTCATAATAAACAATACCTCTCTGATTCCACCAAATGCAGAGCCTGACCTTGTCACAGTGAATATTTCTGTATAGCGGGCGTTGTATGTTTTACAAAAAAAAAAAAAAAAAAAAAAAATCAAATTTTAGGAGCATTCGACGGTGTTGACCAACATGCAGAGTTCACCTTGAAAGATCAATATCAGTAATCAACCATAAAATTATTTTGTGTATTATATGTACATATTTTGAATAAAATTAATGAAATTAGTTAAAATGTTCACTATTTCCTTATTTTCTTTTTTCAGAAAAGAAAAATAATTATTATTTTTGGAAAAAAAACGTAATATCTATAAAACCTAAATATTCCCTGAAATTCAGCAAAATGGATTATAAAGCAATTCAATTAGTATTAACTTCTTAAAACCTTAGTAGATTAGCAGTAGAGTATAGGTAATATTACCTTTTAATACAACAAGTATTGATTTTTAATGTTCTACTATTAAAAGTAATTTAATACTGACAAATGTTATTTTATTGTCTGCCAATATTACTTTCAAAATATTAAAATCTAATCTTGTTTTGGTGTGGACTTACATGCAATCCAGAAAATATTGGTTTTTAGTCCTAAATTTTTTACCGGGTAGGAATTCAGACTCAGAACAAAACGAATAAATTAAAGAGGTCTGTGCGTAATCAGTTCGAAGTTAAGTTTTTTTTTGTACATTTTCCAAGTACTTACTACCTATCTGTTAGAATTAATTTGGAAAAAAAGTAGACAAACAGATATCAGTAATAATCATTGATTGCAGATATTGTAGATTGCTATAAGAAGCACCTGGAAAATTTGGACAGTTATAGTCCGGCAGTGAACACTGAAAAGTGATATTTTGTTAACAAAAGTAAGTATAATCACACAATTTTAAGAAGTCTTTTCTGTACTGCAAGTGTGTGTAATATTAAAAAGCATATATTTTTATTTCCAGATGAAATACTTCGGAATTGTGGCCCTTGCCTTCGTTGCATGCGTGGCACTTACAAGTGCCCAGAGCAACAACAATTCTTGGGGAGCAATTGGACCTGGTGATACCCTCCTCGACAGGCAGATCATAACCAAGCCGTCGAAGTGGCTACGCATTGTAACCCATGACTACAGCTTTCCTCCAAAAGTAAGAACGTTTTCACTCATTATTTAATTTTTTTTAAATATAATATTTTATTTGAGAATATCATTTATTTTTATAAAATTAGCATATCCTTTGATTTTAAACAAACATTATTCCATAGGGTGTAACGCCAGGACGTTTGATTACTGCAATCCGAGTAACTGATCAGTACACAAATGGAAAAGGTGCATATGCAATTCTCTACTTTGGAGGTCCAGGCCACCCAAGTGTAACTATCCACCTGAAATCTCAGCGCAGCGAAGGAATTAAATCCATCGTAGAAATTTATGGACGTTAAAATTCGTTAAATGTTGTTACCTTGTTTTTAAGGAAAAATAATAATATAAATATGATGTATTTATACATAATGTAAATAATCTCTTTTTGCCCCATTATTTTATTCATAAACACTTTCCATATTTTTCCTTTAGTTATATATTTCTGTGAAGAGTTTCTCGATTGGCTAATCTATCCAAATTTAATTAATGTAATGTAATCTTAAATTCAAAACGTGTATTCACAGTTAAGTCTAAACTTGCAAGATAAAAGGTACTTATTGTAAGTAAGTTAATAAATGATTGGAGAAATTCAAATTAGATTTATTTATTAGAATTCCTATCCTATTCTCGGATTACACGCTATTGGCAAGATCCTGAAGAATTCAATTAGCAACAGAAAAACGTAAGATGAGAGAAAATAACTACCGCCGCGACGTTCTGAAATAATATGATTATAGAGCTTCATGTAAAATTTAGTACTTTTCGCCTACGGCACACTATGGGCTAAACGGCATTTTTTTCGTTTAAAACCTAATATCTCGAGAAAAACCGAAGATATTAACGTAAATTTATTTTTAAATTGAAGCTGAGACTATGTAGATTACTGGAAAATTAACCAGAATGGCTGAAATGAAAATAAACACTATGTAACATAACCTCAAAGTTGCATTTTTTTCTGAAAAATTGAATAGGCTCACACCAACAAAAAACTTGGTCTTTATTTTAAATGTCATATATGCTATCCGATGAACTTTAACCTGCTGATCACGAATCCGAGGTCAGAATTGCCCCCCACCCTACAGTTTTCAGAAAAATGAAGAATTTCCGTGCCTAGTATAAGCCTTTTTAACTCTTTGAGTTACAAAAGACGAGCTTAAATTAATTTTTACTATAACATACTAACTGAAGGTTTTTGGGGTCGCTGATCACGAATCTGAAGTCAGATTTTGAAAATTCAAAATGGCGGATCCAATATGGCGGACCGAAAATTTAATATTTGACCGAATTTCGACTCAAGACCGTATACATGGGTTTTTGGGGTCGCTGATCACGAATCTGAAGTCAGATTTTGAAAATTCAAAATGGCGGATGCAATATGGCGGACCGAAAATTTAATATTTGACCGAAAATTTAATATTTGACCGCCATATTGGATCCGTCATATTGGATCCGCCATTTTGAATTTTCAAAATCTGACTTCAGATTCGTGATCAGCGACCCCAAAAACCCATGTATACGGTTTTGAGTCGAAATTCAGTCGAATATTAAATTTTCGGTCCGCCATATTGGATCCGCCATTTTAAATTTTCAAAATCTGACTTCAGATTCGTGATCAGCGACCCCAAAAACCCATGTATACGGTTGTTGATGCAGCGCACGCGCGTCCGGCCTAGGTCGTCGAATCAGCCATTCCGAACTGGAGCAGCAACCTTTGATCGGTCATCGATCAACGATTGGCAACCTGGATTCTCCGCGGCACGAGGCACCGGGTCAGCACCTTTTTGGAAAAATGGGGAATCGATGATCGATTGGGGGCAGTAGCGAAGAGACAGCGCGCGCGACACCACGGAGAAGTGAGCGACGTAAATTCAATAAAGTATAAATATTTAAATTCAATAAAGTGTAAATATTTAAATTCAATACAGTCTAAAAGTTAAATTCAATCAAGTGTAAATATTTAAATTCAGTAAAGTGTAAATTATAGGAATAGAGTTAAATTGAATAAAGTGTTAAAAGAAAAGTTTAAATTGAAGTTATATATTTTCCTGAGTACAAAAACACGGTTTTGAGTCGAAATTCGGTCAAATATTAAATTTTCGGCCCGCCATATTGCATCTGCCATTTTGAATTTTCAAAATCTGATTTTAGATTCGTAATTAGCAACTCCAAAAACCCATGTATACAATTTTTAGTCCAAATTCGATCAAATATAAAAATTTTGGTCCGCCATATTGGATCCGCCATTTTGAATTTTCAAAATCTGACTTCAGATTCGTGATCAGCGACCCCAAAAACCTTCAGTTAGTATGTTATAGTAAAAATTAATTTAAGCTCGTCTTTTATAACTCAAAGAGTTAAAAAGGCTTATACTAGGCACGGAAATTCTTCATTTTTCTGAAAACTGTAGGGTGGGGGGCAATTCTGACCTCGGATTCGTGATCAGCAGGTTAAAGTTCATCGGATAGCATATATGACATTTAAAATAAAGACCAAGTTTTTTGTTGGTGTGAGCTTATTCAATTTTTCAGAAAAAAATGCAACTTTGAGGTTATGTTACATAGTGTTTATTTTCATTTCAGCCATTCTGGTTAATTTTCCAGTAATCTACATAGTCTCAGCTTCAATTTAAAAATAAATTTACGTTAATATCTTCGGTTTTTCTCGAGATATTAGGTTTTAAACGAAAAAAATGCCGTTTAGCCCATAGTGCGGCACTGGTGATTACGATATTACTAGTCTTGCAGTCAGGTAGTATCATAGACGAAATACAAACATGTGAAGTCAAATAGGAGATTGTAGAAAGGTCTGTACGCAGTCTGCTCAAAATTAAATTCAAATATTTTTCAATTAAGTACTCCTCAGTTCCAGTTCGGAAATCGGACTAATTATAAGCACAGATATTAATCAGTGTGTTATAAAAACAAATGAACGTTTTGAGTTGATACAGTCCAACAGTGAACACAAATTCGCTATATTTTGAAAAGCTTTTATTAAAATAAGTCACCTTTTGAATTTAAGTTCCCAATTTATTGTAATGTATACATATGTACAACATTTTTAACTAACTTCTATGAGTAAATGTGGAATTATATCCCTCACCATATTTGCTTCATGGTAGTGACAAGTGTTCAAAGCCACAACTACATTTGTGGAACATTTAAACCTGGTGACATTCTGCTTCATAGAAACATCATAAAAAAAGAATACGAATCTAATCGAATTGTATTAGCGTACTACTCTTTTCAATCAAATGTAAGCAACTAATTCCTTAGGTAAGATTTTTTGTTGATCATTTTTTATACAATTTCACCTCATGTAGAGAGGAGCCAACATTTATTTGATCTCTGGAATTCGATTGATCGATCAGTATACTAATGGAAATGGCGGATACGCAAATCTTGAAAATGCAGGGCCAGGATTCACATCAGTATCTATTTATTTTTAATTTCAGCGCAGCGAAGGATTTATTTTCATCATAGAAATTTATGGCCGTGTTGTTTCTTAAAAGAAGAATGCAATTCTAGACGTCGAGGGTTATATCTGCAAACGCCTTTTTTATTTTTATTTCAGAGTGAATTTTAGCGAGAAATCTTTCACGACTTTTCAGCTCTAAAAAAGTGTTTATTTTATTTTGCGCAGTATAGATAACCCAGTAAAATTGTTAAATACCTACATATTAATTACTTCCAAATATATAATTCTTATTATTGTTTTATTATTTCATAGAATTTGCTTTGAGGGGAATTATGGGCTAATTTGTGAAATTGATAGCGATAAACCAATTTCATTAATCTTATCAGCACTGATTATTTTTATTTTTTACAGTTACGAAAAGTGTTTCAGTAATCCACAATGGCAAAATTCTTTAAATCAGTTTCCATCTACACAGAACCTCAGAAAAGAAATTTTTAATTTTGATAAGACAAAATTGAATGAAATGTTTTTGCTTGTGAACCGACTAAATTTTGTTTACTTTAATAAGTGTGGAAAAATTAAAGTAATTTTTTTCTTGAATGATTAAAAAAATGAACTTCGTTCCATTGCTGAAATGTTAGATCAAACATTAGATTTCAAAAATGAAGAAAGATAACATAAAATTTGAAAACTAACTAATTCGCGAGAGTTTTCTCAAACTCGATTAGATGTGAGATATTAATTTTTAGGAACATTTTTAATGAATTTACCTAAATTGTTTGTACTCAGTTGCATGAAACGCTATTCTTGTAATGCGAATAAAAAACCTTGGCAACAAAATTGTAAATATGTATAATAATAAATTTCATTTTGAAATATAACATTAACATTCGACTTTATTTTTATAAAGTCGCAAAATACAGAACCACGCATACACAACAAATTCTGCAGCAAAACTTTATGCACCAATTCCGCATGCTAAAATCTAAGAACTTAAAGGTGGAATAAAGTCCATAGAAACAACATATGTATCTCAGATACATATTACTGCACTTCCTTTACAAATCAATTGCGATATAGAAAGTCAACATCTTTGCAAACGACAACAAAAAGATAATAATTCAGAGTCCAAAGATTAAGAGTGACACTACAGACAGTGAATCTCAAGCAAAAATTTGTCATACCACAATCATCGATGTTTAAACAAATGGACAATCTGTATGCAATAAAAAAATTACATGACGAGACCTTATATAAGAGAAGGAATTTGATTTTCAGCAATTCAGTTGTTAATTCAAGTTCTTGTTGCTGTATATCGGCGAAAGTATCGTAGAAAGGTAAAGGGATTACAAATTGATTTTCATTTAAGCAGTACTTAGTACTTATTACATTCTTTATAGATGAAGTATTTGGGGGTTGTTATTTTAATGGTGATAAGTTCTTGTGTGAGTAAGGCTTACTCGCAGAATAATATTATTTGGGGTGTCATTGGACCGGATGACGTGATACTTTTTAGGGATCGTATAATTCAACCTATCAGGCATAACCAAATTGTTACTAGGGATGTGTCGTATCCTCCATCGGTGAGTATTATTTTATCAAAATATTAAAACAAATTAGAATTATTTTAAAACAAAATTGTGCTACATTACATTTAAGTGTTTTTGGCTGTACTGAACTAAATTGAATAGAACTATAAAATTAAACTTAACTGAATAATTATAACAAATAAAAAAGGCATTGGCACAATTATACATATTTTGTAAGTAAAACAAACAACTTTAATTCAATACAGTTGTACCTAAAAAGATCAAGAGCACTGATGAAGGCAACAAATTCACCCACAAGTCATAACAACTTTTTGATTAATAAAATTCAAAATTAAAAACAAAGTAAATTGAGGTAATCAATTTAGATAAACTCGGTTGAACTTAGCACGATTCAACAGAACTGAATTCAGATTATCAACAAAAACTCAGTTTGATTCTGTCTTCACTTTATAATAATTCATTTCTATTTTTTGCGTTAAATTTCTAAGGGAAACTTTCGGCAGTTTTTAAAAATAAAGGAAATTCTGGGAATATCATTTATATTTTTTTTATAAATTCCAAAATCGACATGATTCTATTTTTGTTTGGAAAATTTGTTTAAGAGACATTTATACTTCAATGAAAACTTTCTCCAGATCAAATGATAAAACAAAGTAAGTTTTATGGTATAACTTTTAAAAGTTGAGCCAATACATATCGCTCATTAAATGCAATAACGTCATAACCCAAGAATTGTCATTTTTCAGAAAATGCATTTCAAAGATTAGGCTCTTTGTTATTTCAGTAAGAAATAGTTTCAAAACTACCTCTCACTTGTCGCGAATTATGAAAGCTCAGATATGACGTTTTTACAGTTAAAAGTATATACGAAATTTAGTCTACCCATATAAATAATTAAAAAATAATGATTTTTGAGTTATGACGTTATTGCATTTAATGAGCGATATGTAGTTTAATAGTTTCAATAATTTTGAGTGTATGCTAAAGCATACGCCCTCCTTATAAAACTATAATTTATTAGAAGCAAATCGCTAGAATTTATCAAATGTATGCACCAAATTAATTAATTAATTTCAAAATAGTGGTTTGAAAAAAAATTCTTTTGAGTACCAATTTCGGTACATACATTGTATTTTTTTAATATAAGCTGCTAAATCTAGTCTTCTGACTGACTGATTCAGATTTTTCCAAGTGCCTTATAAACGGCAAAGTTCTTATACAGCATACATTCAAGGTCAAATGTTTTCTTTTAATAGTTACTTGCTTTGCAAATGTAGTAGAATTCGGAGTAATTCACGTTATTGTATGCAAATAATTTTAATGTTCGTCTTACATTCGTGCGCTTCTTACAATAACTTGATTCATTGTCTTTTTCCTAATCTAGGGTGAAGATCATCAACATACAATAACAGCCATTCGCTTAAGGGGACATTCTCTTTCAAAATTGGGAAAAAAAGCACTTTTTAAAAATTTTATTATGAAAAAACTATTATATTTACTGACAAAATTTCTTTTGGACATTGTTCAACTGTGTCTTAAGAATATAAAAAAATTTTTTTTTTTCATTTTTAGTTTCCCTTGGCTCCTGTAGAGGGCGTCGTCCAAAAGTGACGTTTTATACGGTAGGACAATTTGTGGACCTCCTGTAACAGATTTTTGAAAAATTCAAAATGGATTCTATTCTTGAGACTCTAAACTAAGGGATATGCCTCTAAAACTCATACTTTTTCATATTTTGAAGTTTTCATATGTATATTTCAGAAAAATGCGAAAAAAAAGCAATTTTGTTTTGGGGTAAGTTACCCCCGTAACAAAAGGGGTTTTTTGTTTTTAAATTTTAGAGGCATATCCTCTAGTATTTTCAATAAGTAATCGAATGCTCTTTGGTTTTTTAAAATCGGTCAAGTAGATTCGGAGAAAACCGTCCTACCAGTTTGAAAAAGGTAGTTTCGAGAAAAACGCGTTGAAAGATTTTTTACCATAATTTTATTGCATAGAAACCGGTTGTTACTCATGGGTGAGCGCTCTTACAAATATAGCTGTAACTTTTTTTCTATTACGAATTTCTTGATGAAATTTTAGGAGGGAACTTTTGAAAGTATATAGAATCCAAATATGTAAAAATCTCAAAATCGATTTTTTGACAATTTAGAAAGAGAATGTCCCCTTAACGGATGTCCACACGGACGGCAATGGCGGGTATGCAACACTTCAATCTGGAGGCCCTGGTCAGAGCCACTGCACAGTTCACTTTGTTTCCGCACTTGGTCACTCGGTCAACTACATCATGGAAGTTTACGGACGTCGAAACTAGACAGTTTTCAAAAGTATAAAGAGATATTAAAGTGATATGATCTTGCGAAGATTTTTTTTTTATCAACCTATCCGCAGTCGTTTCAAATTTCGACTATTGTATCTTTCCAGCCGTCATAGTCGGCACCGATCTTAAAGAGGGTTCAAATGTTCTGAATACTTTTCTGACTAGGGTTCAATTTTTCTGCCTTTATATTCAGGGTCGCCTGCATTGATCGTGTCTGGTAGTTTCGTAATGTGAACTGCGCCCTTTTAACTAATCATGCAAATGCTGTCAACCCATGACCACATAAATCACGAGAAAAACTCGGTTACAGCCAGAGCGCGGAATTTTATTCCGTCGAGATAAAATCAGTGCCACAGCCAGTAATTTGACATAATGAAGCAATTATTCCGCCTGCCGGTTCTTGCCTGATGCACGGTATCGGGGCGACCGGGAAATTCTTTCCGCAGAATATAGGGCTTTTTTAATTAAGGAAGGTGTTAAAACTTAACGACCGTTTAGTCAAACGTTAATTTGCTACGTTTTGGATATTTGAACGTAGGAGACTGTAAGATCTGGGAATAATTTAAACGGCCGTTGATTGCTAGTCGACTTCTTATCTAGACACGATCTGCTTGTTACCTGTGAGATTATTGCTCGATCCTCAGACCTTCTGCTTTCACATGTCTCTTTTGATTTCTAGCCTTTACGTATATACTCTTGATCTATTAAAAAGTTCATTCCGAAGCATTTTAATTTGATTCTCGATAGACATGTGGAATTCGGTGAAAGAGCATCAACTCACGTCACTCCTTTGAGCGGTAGTTTAGGTTTTATCGAAATTTAATTTCTAGTCTTTTGTTGAATTAATTTTTTTTTTCACTCGATTTTTGAAAGACCGTCATAACGTGTAGAAACCCTTACTCCTGCCAACAGATATAATCAGCCGCACAAATTAATTCCAACGCGCGTAGACTTAAGATGGAATTCAAGAAACGAAATAGAGATGGCGCCATCTAAACGAGTCTTGTACATCCATCCCGATAAGGGCTCGCTCAGGTGTTCGAATATAACCTGTTGGGCCCAGAACGATATCGATAAGTCTGCATCTTTATGTCGGGCACCTACAAGTCGAAATGGACCTTTTGTTCGAGTACCTGCCCCATCACAGCATCGGGGTATCGGGCCCTGATAACCTCAAAAGTATCATATTCATCCACTCAAATGAAGCAATAAATAAGGCGAAAGTCTTGTTGCTTTTGTTGCCTCTGTTGCTTCTCTTGTTGATGGGGCAGTCCGCCAACGCGCTCCTCCGGTCCGCAATGCGCATCGTGGATCAATTTCAAGTTTCAACTTTATCTCTCCTCTGCACTTTTCTTCCCAGACACTTGGGCGATTCTCAGAGTCTTCGAATTGCTTCTTCATTGCGATGGCGGACTTGATGCATCAATTTACTGTTTTAGGATGTTACGATGGCAATTAGGGTTTATCGCGATCGAAGGGTGCATTTATCATGGGACGATATCGCCGAGTGCAAGAAGGGGTGCATCATTCCTTCAGCGATGGCCATTGAGTGCTCATTTGTCTTGTTTTGTTCTCGATAAGATAGAAGTTCTTATTTGCTGACCAGTCAGAAAGATCGTTTTACAAGAATTTATTGCTAACGTAAACCTTTATCAATTTTTTCTCCGCTTTCAACAGGAATTTTTTGATTATATAGACTTTTATTTAATAAAAGGAACCTGAAACTATTTATAATTTTAACTTATCTTATAAGATACGTTTTCATTCACCTTCTTTTAGGTTGTGTAAAAGCAAGATGTGAGCTATGTATGTATGTATGTTTAGTTTATCTCCGGAAGGTTATGTACTCGGCGTGCTGTTGAAACTAGTAAATGTTACTTTGCTGTATTTATTTCTCATTCAACTTCATTTCCATTTTCACATTGTACAAATAGAGTGAATCATTGAGGATAGATAAAGACCTCAATACCATCGACTTAACACTTTGATATTTATTTAGCGATATTCACAGGTACAATAGTTGTTCAGAAATTTGTGAATTTGTAAGTCATAATCTAAAAGTTAAACATTAACTTCAGTGTTGTAATTTTACTATGGATTAGTACTAGGTTCATTATTTTTTATGAACGTACCTTAACAAGGATCGTAAATCGACGTAAACGATTACATTTTACAATATGATTACATTAGTCGGAATCACAAATGATTAAAGTAACTTTGACATCTTGTTTACTGATAATAAATATTTTTGATTATAAAGTAATTGGAATTACTTGATAATTGTATTACTTGTAATTAAGATTGATTATATATAGTTAAACTCTCTAAAACAATCATTAGCTCTTATCAAATGATTCTTCTCCACAAAATTCGTTCGAAACGCAGAGAATATCAAAGTGCAAGCTAGAAAGTTTAAATAGTTTAACAAGCGTCGAGCTCTGACTGTTCCAGCCCGATTTGAAATTTCCCACGTTTTGAATGGATTTGAATTTCATTGGAGTCAAGAATAAAGGTGAATATTTATCAGATCCGCCAGTTAGTAGGTAGCAGGATGGTAGATTAATTGCTTTACCTTTCTTCAGTCAATAATGTGTTAATTCACAGATATTGAACAAAATGACTAATAGCTCACAGTTAGGCTGAGAATTAAAGTAAACAAGAACTTGGACACTATGTAGAATCCAAGTTTCATATCTGTACTTATGATATGTAATCTTCGGCAGATTAAGTTTATTTGCTGCACCTAGACATAAATTTCTTAAAATTGCATTGTTTGTTTTTTTTTATTTTCATAAAGTACAATATTCCGAAATTATGTTTTTAAATCTTTACATAAAGTTTTAGCTTATTTTAGCAAAATAGTGATGTTACAAGAATTTATATCTGCCATGTTGTTAATTTAATTGACAAAACCACACAAAATGTATACTACAGAGTGATTCATTCACTTTTTCGACATTAAAACAAAATACACGTTTAAAAGTTTAATGGTTGTACTTAAGAAGTTGAAAAATTGCCAAATATACGTATATAAAATTAATAAAGTGTCTACCCTCTTTTCTTCGCGCCATCTTGTTTGGTTTGTCAACTTAGAACTCAATGTGGAGATAATGATTTCAATAAACAACTGCCATACATTTGTCTAACTAACACCTTAAATTTTAATGAGCTAATAGTTACAAGCAAAATAATACGTCCACCTGTGCAAATTTTTGGTATCTATTGCTTAACGGGTTTGGACACATTTGTTTAATACTCGTGTAGCCTAACTATGCTTTACTTCAGTACTTCAGTTTGTCTCACTTCTTCTTTTTACTTAAGGGGGACCACTAGTGTGACCGCCTCAAAAAAAGGTGATTTTTGGAATTTTTTTTAAAGACAACTACTGCATGGATTGTTTTAATATTTTAAGGGTATATTTGTGGATATATAGTAAATACATGATAAAATTTTTGAACCAAAAATTTGAAAACTCAGCGAGTTATTCGCAATTTTCCAAGGCTCCAAAAAAAAAAGTGCCCCCACTGCTGCAGTTATAGAGACCTTCACATTGCGTGAAATCAAAAAAAACAAAAAGTTTATCAAACTAGAAGGTATTTCCCGTGCCACAAACCTCGAAAAAGAAAAAAATTTTAAATTTAAATTTAAAAAAATGGAGTTTTAAAAAAAAATTAAAATTTCGCGCGAAAATTTGGTGATTTTTGGCCTGCCAAAATTACATTTTTTATTCGATCCGGAAAACTGGAGGTTTATGGCACGAAGAAACATGTATAAAAGAAGTTGCAATAATAATCAAATCGATCGGATGATTTGTCTTCGAGCTACAACTGCAGCAAATTTGAAAAAAGTAGTTTCGAGAAAAACGCATTTAAAGTTTAATTCATACATTTGTTAGTACCTCGATACGATGAGCGGCTGCTCTTCTGATGGCTGTAACTCAAAAACTATTTGAGGTATGCACTTGAAATTTTAGTATGTTATTTATAAAGGTATAGACTACCGAAATATGACAAAAAAAAATAATTTTTTTTTTCAAAATGTCACACTAGTGGTCCCCCTTAAGGAGTTATATACAGTCAGGATTTTCAGAAAATCGATTTTTATTTTATTTTATTTTCGTAATGTTCATATATTTAAGTACACCCACAGAAAATTTTATGTTAATCCGGTGAATATAATCGAAGTTACACGCATATTTCTAATGATTTTTTTACTATATGTAAGGTGCTTTTGAAACTTTAAACGCGTTTTTCTCAAAACTTTGTTTTTAAAGTCGGTGAGCAAGATTTCTCAGAAACGGCTGAACCGATTAGTTTCAAATTTTAAAACAAGCTTTTTAAGTATATTTTTTAGTAATCAATCGAAGGTTTTTTCTCACCAATAAATATTTTCCATTTTATAAACAATTTAAGGCCAAAACTTTTGTTAAAAATCGATTTTTTTTTTCTTAAGAAACCGCCATTTTGTCAAAAATTCCTTACGATCGATATATTTCTTACACTCTGGACACCACACTACAAATGAATATTCTAAAATAGACCTAATCATTGTGCAATATAATGTGACTAATGTAAATTGTTCTTTAAAGTCCCTTGTATGTATTACGTTTTACAAAGCCTAAAGTAGTAAACGCTTTAGAAATTATGTGTTCGATGTGATGACTGAAGGATAACTTAGTATCAAACAATACACCTAAATCCTTAATCATTGAAACTCTAGGAATACAGACACTATCAATTTTATAATCAAAATCAATGGGAGATGCTTTTTGGTAAAAATACATGACCTAACATTTAGAAATATTTAGTGAAAGCGCATTGTTTTTGCACAAATTAAGAAAAGAATTACAATCTTTTTGAAGCAATCGGCAGTCACTCAAAGATTTAATGTTATTAAATAATTTTAAGTCGTTCGCAAACATTAAATACATAGAAGACTTTAATACATTTGATACGTCATTAATAAATAGAACAAAAAGAAGAGGACCCAAATGACTTCCCTGAGGAACACCAGAATTGACTAAAATAACCCTTGATAGAACAATATTTAACCTAACAAATTGTCTACGACCAGAGAGAAATGAAGAAATCCACTTTAATATATTAGAATGAAAGCCAATTTGTTCAAGCTTTACAATAAACAATCTATACGTTGTTTTATAGTTCTAACGCTGTCAATTGCAACGCTTGATTTAAAAAACAAACAACCATACCCTATTGAGACAGGGAGAATTCAATACAAGTACAATTTATTTTTTTTTTAAATCCCCAATTGCAATGTGCATCTCCCAAAATATTTTCCTCATATTTTCACCATCACGTAGATATTGTAAGCGAAGGCGGAACAGAATTCAATTTGTGCGTAATGAGAGTCCCGTTCTCGTCATCGGTGCAATTTGTAATATGCGGTTTCATGTTAGGCCTGGTACACACTAGGCGTTTTTCAACGCGCGCTTTGGTAACGCGCGTTTTAAGAACTATGAAGTCCCATTACGGTGTACACATTCAAACGCGCGCTTCTTCATAGTTCTGAAAACCCGCATTACCAAAGCGCGCGTTGAAAAACGCCTAGTGTGTACCAGGCCTTAATCATGAACATGCCCGGCGATAATTTTGTAGTAATTATATGCCTCTTAAATATAGAAAACGTATTATTAAAGTTCGACTGATATTAATAATAAAAAAAACTTATCTGGTAGGAGTGCGACTATATCCTATATTATATGGGCTTGTGTTTTTTCTACTTTCAGTTAAAAAATGAGCGTATCTCCCAAT
This sequence comes from Dysmachus trigonus, assembly GCA_949715965.1. NCBI lineage: Eukaryota > Metazoa > Arthropoda > Insecta > Diptera > Asilidae > Dysmachus > Dysmachus trigonus. The sequence continues at coordinate 47,786,152 of OX454319.1, read as the reverse complement.
TTCCACATTTCTCTAGGTATTCCGCGGACACTATTACATTCGTTAATAAGGCCAATATTACACTTTCAGCAAAATTGACAGTATTCATTTTTGCTGATCTATTAATTTTAATTCACCTATCTCAAGACGTTGGATTTCTTTTAATAAAAATCTTAATGTTATTGGTTGGTTTAATGTCATACTGTTCGCAACTATTATAATATAATAGTTAAGTAATGCAATTGTTTTAAACGACCGCAATATGTCAATTTGCGTCTTTTTTGATAAACCAATATTTTTAATTATATGACGGTTTTATAAACGAAAGAACGACGTGAATTAATTTACATTTATTCTCCTTAAGAGATTTTTTAGAAGTAAATAAAACTTGTAAGCAGTATTATCTACACTTAATTAATTAAAATGTAGATATATACTTTACAAATTGAAACAAAGATTATTAACGAAAATAATATTAATAATATTTTCGATGATTTCAACGATTTCTCGAACTCTGGAAAATAGGCGTTTGTTTCAGCGATTGTCCACTCGTTAAATTCCAGTCTTTTTTCCCATCGTGGCATTTCTTTGTATTTAACACTAGATTTACGGATCCCGTCAATGTGACGGGTTTCAGTTTTCGTGGTGAAACTTACAGAAGTTGTATTTACCAATTCTTAGTGAAATATATTACATTTAATTGATGTAATAATACGACGACATTTTTTTGTAAATTCTTTACCTCTCAAGCCCTTTATTGCGAAAGTGATTATATTCTAAACTGATTTTTTTTGGAATCCCTACAAATCATATAAGAAATATCCGTAAATCTGGTGTTAAAAAGTAAAACACACGAAGTCAAAACTAAGCAATATGGTAGATGAGGAGAGAGCAATTCGTAGCAAAATTCAACAACTTTGTCCATGGCAATTACAGACGTATGATCTTGTGCGTTATCGTGGTGGAAAAGGAATTTTGTTTTCGTGAAAAAGTCAGTATACCTTGAAAGTTTATTATGTAGTATACTGCACTAAAATCGATTTTCCTTTCCGAGTTGTTTAACCAATTACACTGTTTTTGCCTTCTTCAGAACACATTCGCCAGAAAATAATACTGCTTTTATTACTTTTCCATTTATAGAGTTTACTAATTGATCTATTTGTCTCATATTATCAATACCAAATAATCATAAAAAATATGAAGAGTCCACTCAACCCAAAAACTTACTTAATATACCTCTTCAGCTATCTCTCTTGATTCGGTTATCATCAAAAACAATCATCATGGAGTTTCTTAACCACCTTTTATTTATAGTTATGACTTCATTAGTGCACTGTATTTTTCACCACTTTTCTATTGTAGCAAAGCAAGACTTACCGGACTTAGCCGTTTTCGAACGCTATTAAATATTCGCTATTTTCTATACATCAATCATAATATGTACCTAAATAAGATGGGAAAAATCCAAGCTAAAAATACATTTGCGATTTAAGTGCTGTCTCTTTATTTCTGATTATTTTATATTTGTAATATTTATAAAGATATACATACTCGATCATAATTTTGTAAATTTCCACCAATTTGAATAGCAAAGACACTAAGCAATCAAAAAACTTTAAGAACAAGATCAAAAGAAAATGTAAGTTCTTTACCACACTCTAACACTTATTCTTAACGTTCCAATTACCTGTAAATTACAGCCTTCATTAAGCGCAACTATTTTTATAGTCAATCAGCAGAATTTAATGCCAACAATTTAAATGCCTTAACCCTTCAAACCTGCCTGAGGCGACCTCAATCCATGTTAATTTTCTCTGAGACCCAATTGCGCACCTCAGGCAAAAGGTTCTATCTACGAGCATCTTCTAATTTAAGCGATAATTCGATTAGAATCTTACGATTATTTTTATAGCTGCAAAATTGTTGCATTCACTTCGCGGCGAGCCGCTTAATTAAGAACAGACTGTGTGTCGTGGATGACGTCTGTAGGGCTTTATAGTTACAGCGTGCAGGTTATCTATAGAAAACTATCTTTACTTTTGATTTGTTTTCTCAAGACGCCTCTTTGTGCCGCCAATTAAAGGCATCAGCGGTTTTGTTCGCAGATTGCCTGACAATAGGTAATTGCCTTTTAGATTTTAACTGCACTTCACTGGGACGGAAGAAATATTTTATGAGCTCATAATCCTTTTCTTCTTTCTTCCCGTTATATAGAATTTTTTCCTAATAAGTTGGGTACTGGGAAAGTACTCATTAACTCGACGACTTCAATGGGTCCGTGTGCTCTGGACCGCAGACCGTTCGAGGCCCTAATGACGCAAAGAGAGATAATTACAGAGTGACCTTGATGACGGAGAGACAGGGGATTTACTGGGTAAATTTCCTTCTTTCGGGGTACTGAACATCTGGACATCAATCCCGCGTCCCGGTGTGCAGTGCGGTTTCGAATCAATCAACTGTCGCAACATCGCCAGTCATTCACATCGGCCCGTGTCCTGACAGACAGGAGGCCGTCGCGTCGGTCGGAGCCGTCAGGGGCTGTGTTTTGCATAAATTTCCGCGTCAGCGCCGATCAATAACAGAGCAGTCCGCAGATGTGCAACATATCATTTCGCGGAGCGCTAATTAAGTTGTAATTGAAGCGAAGATGGTCGGACTCGACCATCTCGCCAATTTCCCCCATTTCGTCCAGCCAGATGATTGCCGCCTGTCTCGGGAACGATGAAGGGTTGCGGGCAAGAGATGTGTCAGGCTGTAATTAATGCGAGTTTCTTAAGGGCTTAGCCGCCTGCTCGTCTCGGAGTTCCCTGGACAAACCTGACACGGTATATTCGTGGAAAAATCCATTTGGGGGCACATAACTTACGACTAGTTATAGCGGGGACACGAGCAACATTTTAAGGTTTTTAACCAGGTGAAGTGATAAAGGGGCAGTCGCTGGGTAATTTGACACGGAGCACTCCTGACGCCTACGTGGCCGTGTCCAGACCGGCTGCCCTGTTCAGCAGCATTGGCCACTTTGTGAGAAGCAACATGTACCGGGGCTCCCCGTGCCCATTCATAAAAACTGCTGCTGCCCACTGTTCGGCTTGTTGTTGCCCCTTTTTTTATATAATCTTCGACTAAACGGCTTCGAAGCGCAAGGTGTCAACCGATACGGAGCCAGAAGACCGTGGAAATTCCATTTGGAACGTAATTACTGAGAGGACCTAGAATTTATCGGGAAATAATTGAGCCGGCCCAGCAGAGGTGGTGGACATGTGAGCCCCGGGAATTGGGTTACAGGGGACTCGGTAGGAATGCGAACAAGATATCTCCTGGCTGAGTAGGAGCTAGAAGTCACCGTGATGAATTTTATGGGCTTTAAATTGTACCACCCGGGAGGCTGTGAGCTATTGCTCGCCTGCCCTTTTATGTTTAATTTTAACAGCTTATGCATCCAAAGGTACAATGAGGTTTTTTATAGCCGAAGTGTTTTGAATAAACAGGAATTTAATTTCATAGTGTTTAAACTCCTTGCGTAAGATTAACGGTGGAAGTGCAGCGGAATAATGAATAATAAAAATAAACTGAAGGACAATTATAATTCAATTCTCTTTCCTTTAATTTCTTGTGTCATAGTTTCTACAAAATTTTACAAAAGTTCAATCAATTAATTCGATTAATTCAAAACTAAATCGCAGTAACTATACTAAATTTTATTCTGATTTTAACAATTTATCCAAAATAATTACACTTTTGTGTTGTAAAATTACATAAGGAAATTGCCTGACCATTAGCATGTGCAATTCAAATGACAATTTACAGTTTCCAAATAAAATTTATACAAATTTATAAGTTCTACTCTATATAATTTTTCTATCCGTAAATATTAAAAAAAAAGATCTCCATCAGCAACTATTCAAAGAAAATTCCTGAATACCAAAATTGTATCATGACCTATTCTCAAAAGATTATATTTACAAAATAAAATAGCCGTATCACCAATTGCATATGAAAATCGACTGACCCTTTTCGGCATGTACAATGATGACAATTTACACTAACAAGGAAAGAAAAATAATAAAATTTTGAATTTGAATGTGCAAAGTCTTTTGGTATTCGCTTTAATTACAATCCTTTGCTGAAAAGTCCGCAATCCCAATTTTTTTCCTTATTTATGCCTTTTGCGTATAAATAAATAAAAAAAAAAAAAAATTATCACTTCACTTAATTGCGGACTCGAATCTTATAAAAATTGGGAAAAATCCGAAAAGAAAGCATCCGCACGCTGGGATTCGAACCCTTGACCTCTGAATCCCAAGCCCAAGTATTCACCACTGCACCAGCCGCCGCTTTGGGAATGTGCTACAATGAATGGGATTTAGAGCCGCGTGAAAATGTGTGTATACTATTATGTTGTAAACGCGTGGCTATCTGGACTTCTCACTTTGAGTACTTTCATTTGTTGCCAAGCCCTACATGTGCTATAAATTTGAGCGAAATCGGTGATGACGACCAGGTGGCTTCTTCTTATAAGATAAATAACGAAAGAGAGTGAGATGCTGGAACGCGCGACTTTTATGCTCCTCCCAATACACAGGATTCCATACTTGGAGCAGAAGCTGCTGGTTTTTCGAGATTTGCTCATTCAAGGTCTTTAATTTCTCATTCATGTTCATCCTAGTTGAAAGACAATAAAATTATTGGTTAAAAAACGTCGCAATTTGGATGATATATATTTAATTCAATGACAAATTATTAAAAAACCAGTTTGCTATAATATGGCGGTTTTAAGCTAAATTCGGCCATTTTTGACTATCCGATAATAGCAATTTCGTTTTCTTTCTCCACTCCGCTTGATTGCTATCTTTTTTACTCTTATTAGTCGTATGGAAATTTTAGAAAAACGTGATTAATTAATTACCCGTGCAATTTACCGCCCCTGTGGCAACGCCATTCAATTCGTCGCATAAAATTGCCTCTGAATGATATGTCAGATAAAGTCACAATATAAAGTTTGACAAGTGACCGGCAATACAAGTCGCGCGAGTGGAAATTCATAAAATCAGGTAAGTTAAATGTGTTTAATATTGTAACCCAACCTCTAATGCATCAGGTGTACGACAAAATATAAATATCTGCTACAAATTAGCATAAAAGTGCCGGCCGGCCAAATGCCAACAAAAGACAAAATTACCGAATTTTCGCGTAATCAAAAATTCATGTCATACACAAATAACTTTGAAACATGAAATGCTGTCTCATTGTTCTAAGCGCGTGAATATTGGATTACGCGAATAATTATGGATTTTTTTACTATTATTGTTGTGTTATTATTGTTGATCAGTATCTAAGAGAAAAAGATCCCTCAGGATGGAGCTTTTCAAGGTGAGGAGTACCTGTGTGATCCCAGGTACCAGATATTGAATATTATTAATCAAAGTTGATTGTTTCTTCATTTTATGTCTTTTAGCTGTGTCTCAAAACATAGCACCTAACTATTAATCTCTAACAAAATCAAAATTATGATAAAGGACATGTGCAAACCCAACTTTTGAAAAGCTGATTTGAATGATAGTTTATATGAATAGTTATATAGTTATATAGTTTATATGAAAAGGTGATTTTTAACATTTTTTTCAATTTATTCGAAAAGTTTGAGGTTATGTCGAAAAGTAGTTCCGACAAGAATTGCTTTTATATTTAACTTTTTTTGATCCGAGCTATAATTTTCTTTTTATTAACAAAAAACCGTTTTTTTTTTGACGTGTCGCGCTATATAAACTAATGTTTTAAAAATAGTAATAATAAAGGTACCATATTTTGAAAACATGCTTTTTATGTAAAATTTGACGGAGAATACAATAAAAATACTAAAAACTTACTACGAGGTGGGGGTCATTGTTAAAAATTGGTTTAAACAATTAAACTGTTAATAACAATATGAATTTGTTAATAATTTTTATTAAAAATATTTTTTTCTCAAAACTCAGTCCTTTAGATTTAAAATGAAAAAAAAAGAAGTTTGTAGCTCAAATAAAACCAGAGTTATAAATTTATGAAAATGAGTCTCCAAAAAATTCATTACTCTCACATTTTCGATCACTAGTATTATCGAAAATATGCGGAACAAAAAAAAATCCTCGGACACGTATCTCTTATTTTTCGATATAGAATCCGTAAAAAAAATTTCAGCCAAATCGGAGATGTGTCGGTCAAAAAGGTGTTCGGTTTGTAAAATAATTACCCATATTCGAAATAATTGTGTTTTAAGTTTTTTTTTTTGGGTATATTTTTCTATATCACCCTGATGCGTTCAGTAAGAATCACTATTAAAGTTCCGTTTTAGTAGATATTTTATTTGTTTACATGTACCTATTTATGTTATGTTATCTTATTTTCATTTAAAATATTGTGTTTTAAAAACAATTACCAAATGTGTTAAATGTGCTACGGTGACAGAGTTAATATAGCGCCAAATATTCTTATACGGCAAAACCCTTTTCAAATGGAGAAGCCCCGGAAATGATAGATCTGCCAACTACCGGCAATTCTAAAGTCAGACGATTAATTTTAAAGTCGAATTAATTTGAAAGCAATATTATCAAAAAATTAATAACGTTGTTTTTTTTTCTTTACCTTAGCTTAAAAGATAAAATTTTCCAGCTTCCAATGATATAATCGGAAAGTAATTAAAAACGGTTGTGATGCTGGTTTTCTGACAGCTTAATAAAAAATTAATTACTTCAGTGCAGACAGCATTAACTTTCCGTGCAATTGAGTTGAAAACAAACCAACTAAAGGCCATAGATTCACGACCTGTGCCGGATGATTAAATGTTACTGTGTCAGCACGATAAATTATGAATTAATTTCAGGAAGTAGCGAAACGCTCACAATAGGCGGCAAAAACCGCGACTCCAAGTCAGAGCACATCTGGAGGCCCTCGAGAATGAGGCACAGTCAGGGCAGGCACTAGCCGCGGGGAAAGGCGCGTTAATTAACGCCAATTAACCGAAGATGTTTTCCACTCGAAAGTTTCGTAATGGCAGACTCCGAGGCACAAGCCCCGGACCGTCGCGCCACCATCGACCAGCCCATAAACTGCGAGTTTGCATGCCGAACGATCGTTTCGTTCCATCGCTGCCATCAGCTTCGTCTCCCACGTCTCGACCCGCGCCGACCAACACTTCCTCTCGATTTTCATGCAATTAAATTATCGATCATTAGGAGATATCTTGCCATTATTTGCTCATCAGCAATTGGCATTTCGCCGGTAACTACTCGGCGCGCTGAAGTGTTTACGTTCGGTCTATAATTGTAGATCGCCTTCGATCGCATCGCGGCTGCGAGTGGGCCGCTGCAAGGAGACCCACCTTGGAACCTGGAACCTCGGTTTCCAGGTAAAACGGTGCCAAAAAAGAAGAGCAGAACCCACTGCAAATCGAAGACGATCGTGTAATTACCGAAGAATGATCATCATCCGCCGGGCCCGATTAGAACGTCTTCGCGGCGCAGCACCAATTTCTTGCTCTGGCTTGATGAATAGTCTTCAGGTGCTGTTGGCAAATATCTTGCGGCTGTTTGCGCAGTATATCCGCACCATCGCATCGGATTATTGCTTTTGAAGGAATTAGGGTTTTGGAGAACGTGTCCAATGATGATGAGTAGCTTAAGCAAATTGCTACCACGTTTCGAATATGATAAAGCCCGCGATGATCATTTCTTCTGTTGTGCTAAGTGGCGCAATCGAAACTCATTCGCGGACCGACCTTGAGGCGTCTTGGAACAGAATGTCTTATTATGTGAATAAAGATCCGTTGAGTTTTGATTGAGCAATTTGAGGCGGAGATTGGTGGAAAAATAAATGTCAAAACAGATGTTAGCAAGATTAATAAGATTAATCTTAGAGCCGCAAAAAAGGGAGGTCGCGCGCTTTTGTTGGGCGTGAATAGGCAAACAAAGGAGCGCCTTTGATCTACACACAATCGGAAATCTTTCTCATTATAGGCAAAAATCTGACAATGTTTTCTTTTCTTCATTTCATAACAAGACATTTTTTAAGTCGACTGACCTGAAATTTTTACCATCAAATTATTATTCACATGTTAGTAAAATATAGTGCCTAGAAATTTATTGACAAGGAAACTTAATGCATCATTAATTTAAAGGCTAAATCAATGTAGAAACCAGTGGCGGCTGGTGACTAAATTATCAAGGTGTGCGCTATTTTACCTGAGTAACATAATTAATTCGACCAATGGGAGATATTTCGCTATTGCTAGTGTAGTTAATAATAGAGTTATCCTTCTAACACAGAAGGCGCACTTCCCGACTCTAAGCCGAGAAATTATTTACCTATTCCAACAATGTCAAAAGTCAGAAATTAGGCTCAAACCAAAGTATAGTAAATCGATCCTCCTGTCTTTAATGCAAAAAATGTCAATGATTTTTTGATAAAACTCTGGTCTCTCTTTCATTGAATTTAGCAATGCCTTTTCTATTGACATTAGCGCCAAACCTGACAATCGTTCGTCCATCAATGTACAGGGTCCGCCAAATAACTTTTCTTTTTTGAAAATGCTATAAAAAAAAAAACTACTGAATATTTTTTCCAATTTCTTTTTTTATTTCAAATTACAATCCTTCCGGTTAATGATGGAAAATAATTTCATTCAAATGGCTGCCTCGGCTGGCCATGCAGTAGCCTACACGATCGGTCCAATTTTTAAGTACATTATCGATTGTGTGCAGCTGTATTTCACCAATGGCTTCACGAATATTGTCCTTTAAAGCGTCAATTGTCTCTGGCTTGTCGGCGTAACACTTATCTTTGACGGCACCCCACAAATAATAGTCTAACGGTGTCAAATCGCAGCTCCGAGGTGGCCAAACGACTGCGATTTTCACAAACAGGGCGCAAAACATCAAGTGTAGCGTCGGCTGTGTGGCACGTAGCCGATCGTGTAGGCTACTGCATGGCCAGCCGAGGCAGCCATTTGAATGAAATTATTTTCCATCATTAACCGGAAGGATTGTAATTTGAAATAAAAAAAGAAATTTGAAAAAATATTCAGTAGTTTTTTTTTTATAGCATTTTCAAAAAAAAAAAGTTATTTGGCGGACCCGTTATTTCTGGAAAAAGTCTTTATCCTCTTTAATGTCGAAAAAGACATACTTTTTCACCTGGTACCACTGATTGCTCAAATTCTGCTCGATAGATTTAAAAAAATCAAAAAGCATTCGACTCATTAACATAAATACTAGAACATAGACCTGTAAAAATGCAAAAAAGTACCCCCTCCCTCTTTTTTATGCGCGTACTTTCCCCCAAAAAATGGCAAATTTTTGAAATTTTTAGAAAAACCAGTCCTAAAAGTAATTTAAAAAATTAAAAGTACTTTTTTTATAGGTCAATGTTCTAGAAAAAAGTCTAAAGAACAAAACCCATTTTGAATTTTGTCGTTATCTTTTCCAGGAAGATCGCAGGAGCTGGTACCAGCTAAAAAGGGACTTTTCGTACAACACCCTCTATTGCCGCAAAACATAACAAAAAAAACAAAAAACAAATTTTTTTGTATACTTCAATGCCTATATATTCAATATATGAAAAAAGTTTTTTGAATAAATGCAATAGGGTTTAAACAAAAAAATTCCGAAAAAAGGCGTTTTTTTGTCAATTTCAATGAGAATGTCCCCTTAACTCTTCAAAACTTGGAAATCCTTTTCCGCCCCGTCCCGAATCAGCCCTGCCAGACTGCATCGAAAGAGTAAAAGTAGTCACAACGCAAAGCGCACAAACGCAAACATAGCACGGCGGCAGCAGCGCAGTCAGATACAGCCACTGACATAGAGGAACTGGACTGCTAACCGCCGTCTGAAAAACGAGACCATTTTTAGCGCAGGCTCAAACCACATGGCGCAAATCATGCTATTAAAGATTCCCTAAAATACCGCACAATTATGTTTAAAATGAAGCAAATAAAAAATAATTAAGCTGTCATGAACCGATTTCTTTTATATCACGCTTAATTTTAAGTTTTTTCACAAAAATGTTCCTCGCGGCAATCAGCTGCGGTCTTAAGAAAGACAAAGATAGCTATACAAATTATTTTTCTGCCTTTGTCTAACCTTCACATTTCTCGTTTATACCAACCCAAGCTAAAAGTTGTATTACAAAATGAAGTAGCCATCTGTTGGACATCGTTAAACTATTCTAACAGCTGATTGCAACGGAAAATGATGAGTTGGCGGGCAACTTGTAAAGGCTGTCGTGGGTAAAAGTGATGTGCAAAAAGCTTGTGTTTACTTTTATTTATCTATTGGGAGTATCAAAAAGATGTATCACACGCGAAGATACTAGAAAAAACCAAAAGAAGTGCACATACATGGCGCCACCTTCATTTGGCTATTGGCCATTTTTTTTTTGTAAATTTGTCTGCCTGCGGGCTTAAGAAAGAGCGAGATAGTTAGAATTCGGTCAAAATTTGGTCTTACTTTTGATGTGAGTTTTTGTACGGGATCAGCAGTCCAGTTCTTATATGTCAGTGGATACAGCACAAAGGAGCGACACAGCGAAGGATCGTTAGTCGTTTCTAAGTGATGGCTCTTTGTTTTACCCCACATTCTCTTTCCTTTTGAGTTTCTCCTACGTCGCGTTCGTACTTTGCGGTGCGATTCGCCCAGCGCACCACATTTCGTATACTTCCCGCATAGAAACTCAAATCTTATGAGCCGCCAAGTCCTGACGAGTTTAGTGCAGAATTCCTATATTGCTCAGGTTCGCCAGTCAACAGAGAACTCAGAGCGAGAAATATTATAAGGGGAACTAGGGTGGGTGGTGCGTTTACAAACTTTAATGTGGGTAAATGTTCGCTACTCGGAAGAGAACACAGAGACCATGTTCGCTAATTATTAGGGAATACTTTGCGCGGAAATGAATTTTATTTGTTATGCTGCGGCAGATTTTATCTTTAGTTTGTAAATACTAAAAGATCGATTGATTTTAAAAGAAATTATGGGTGTGCGCCGAACACCTAGAACACCCTGAGCAGCCGCCACTGGTAGAAACGTAACATAAGCATTCAAAGAAGCTAAGCTTACGTACGGAAAACTAATACTTTGCTTAAAATAGGAACGTGAAATGACATAAGTGAATATCAACAAAATGAGTTCTATTTTTAGCTCACCCTTTCCAATGCTTTTCGCTTTGCATATTTATTCATATACCCACCTTTTTGAATATAAAAATTCTTCTTGCAAGATTTATACATAGAAAAGCAGACCCCGGTATTCATCATTTAAATTTTCACTTAAAAAAAACAAATAGAACTATCTCCGCCACTTTACATTTTGATCGATCCTTATAGTACTTTTCGTACGGCAAAAGTGATATTTCTAGAGCTAACAAAGATTTGTTATGGTTTGCTTAAGGGGACGTGACACACCCAATTTTTTTATTTTTTATATTTGGAAAAATTGGGAAATTGAATGGAAAAACAGTAGATACATTAATCAAACTTTGCATATTTATTAAACAGCGTTAAAACAATACAAAAAAATTTTTTTTTAATTTTTTGAATTCGTTTTTTTCTTTGTACAATTTTTTTTGTAAAAAACCACAAAAACTGACTGCGGGCACGATTGGGAGCGAATGGAACGTCTGAAAAAAAAAATTACAAAATGGCGGCATTTTTGCGGGACAAAAAAATGTAAATTTTTGAAAAAAATGCCGCCATTTTGTAATTTTTTCGTGAAAAATATTCCATTTAGGTTCAATCCCTGGGGATTTTGATAACAATTAACCCCATATATTTTTGTTTTTTTTTCAGACGTTCCATTCGCTCCCAATCGTGCCCGGAGTCAATTTTTGTGGTTTTTTACAAAAAAATGTACAAAGGAAAAAACGAATTCAAAAAATGAAAAAAAAATTGTTTTGTATTGTTTTAACGCTGTTTAATAAATATGCAAAGTTTGATTAATGTATCTACTGTTTTTCGCTTCAATTTTCCAATTTTTCCAAATATAAAAAATAAAAAATTGGGTGTGTCACGTCCCCTTAAATCCATTTAAATTGGTCAAGTATACTTATTCACGTTCGCACTTTACGTTGTGTTATGCCTCATTTTGGTTCAGGCTTAAGCCACAACATTACCAACTCCAGGCTCATGTATGAATTTTGATTTTTGTACAATAGCAAAATAGACTCACAATACAATTTCCAGTAAGACAGATCATATGACACATGATCACAATCTTCGTTGGTAAGATTTCTCTTATTTTTTTTTATTATATTGTATCAAATTCGAAAGACGTCAATATATGAAAATGGGAAAATATAAGGGTTATCTCGGACACTGATTTTGAATCTATCATCAAGATTGTTGCGACCGAAAATTCTGAAGTTCACGGGATTTGTACGAATATGAATACATACAGGCTTTCAAGGCCAATTGCGAATTTGTTTTGAATATTTCGAAATTCAGATACCGAATCCAATATACCAGCAAAATCAGTACATAGAATCTTTCATTTTAAATATTAAAAACAGGAATATTGCAGTTTCCAAGGTTATTGATTGCAAAAAATAAATAACGAGACCATATCAGTCTTATTTAATTTTCTTATAAGGCTCATCTGGATATTTTTAGGATCGTTGATTTCACATAAATTATCTCATCAACAAGCACTAAAACCCTTACATGTGTAGAGGAGATGGTTTTTTAAAAAATATGAAATTTTGAAGTAGGCGTTTTTTAAAATATAATTTTTGAAGTACCTATCCCTCGATTTACACGATAGATAGGTTCCTCAGAAAACCGTGCAAATCGAAATCTGGATTTCGTATAAGTAAAACCGTGTAAAACGAAAACAGACTGAAATGTGCATAATTCGGTAATTTATTTAAACGTAAAATAAAAGTAAATATATTTTGAAAAACATAAAAATATGTACTAGTCTATTTATAAAATTAGTAGTAGGTGTATAAGGTATAAGTATGTAATTTATTTTACATATAGAAAGAAGAAATCAAGTCCTTAAAACCTTTCTTTTTAATCTTTTCTTCTTGATTGGAGTTGTGTAACTTTCATAATTTGATAGTACTTAATGCGATATTGGTTCTATGTAGAGAAATAAGAGACAATCTCGCATTAACCAAACTTGGTATTAAAATCCTAATTAAAAATCATAAATAAATAAATAAACTCTTACTCCCACGATTTTTATTGTGAACACAATTCAAAAATTTCAGTGGTAATATCCATGCAGTTAAAATGTTCAGTTTTACCTATTTTTTTCTTAAACCTCTGATTTTATAAACCGTGTAAAAGCGAAATCGTGTAAAAAAAGTATCGTGTAAATCGAGGGATAGGTGCGTTTGCTAAAAAATAAAATCAGTCCGAATATCTTTTGAATCAAAAAAAATTATTTAAAATAAAATAAATTGTGAAATAGAATAAATAATAATTAATTAAAAATAAAAAAACTGTATAAAACAATAAAATATAGCGTACAGAAGCCGTTATACATGGTTACGGTGTTGAATAACAAGCATTTGTATTGCATGCCGCAAAGAGGTTTATTGTAATATTCGGTACCTACTATGTACAGTGTGCGCAATTTCTATAAGCGCAGTCAGTTTTATTCATGTTTAAAGAAAACTACTTTTTATTTTTCAAAACCGATTATATTGCATAAATTCCCCATTGGTAAATATTAATTAAATAATATAAAACATTCATTAAAGTAAGTAATTACTTTATAATAAAAATAAATATAATTAAAAGTCTCTTTTGTCTGCGCAATTTCTATAAACTCACTTTATATTATAGTCTTTATTTTAAAAGCTTAATGAAAAGTAAATTTTTGTATATTGTGTAGTATTGTGTTTTATCTCCTTTGTTAGTTATAACTTGAAAAAACCTGTTAAACTTCGAATTTATTAACTTTTTAAACAAATGTTCATCAATATCATTCCAGCATTTCAAAATATCGGCTTTCAGTTGAGATAACGACGAAAATTGTCCACCATTTGCGTAAACTCTTCGTGACATGATTCCCCGAATGTTCTCCATTGGATTTAAATCCGGACTACGTGATGGCCACTCCATTACAGGAATATTTCCTTCACTAAACCATCGTCTTGTTTCGGCAGAAGAATGCACAGCGGCGTTATCCTGTTGAAAAATCAAATTTTTTTCCATATTGTCTTCTAAATATGGAATAAGAGATTCCTCCAGCAGGTCTGTATATATGGCAGAGTTCATTGGGGTGGGAACAAAGCTTAAAGATAACTTTCCTTGATAAGAAAAGGCACCCCATAACATTAAACTACCAACACCAAAATTACTTCTTAGACGAGGCGAATCGGGCTTCCTTAAATCATGCCAATAAGTACTCAATCCATCTGGGCTATCTAACTTAAATTGTTTTCCGTAAGAAAAAAGAACGTTTTGCCACTTTTCGTCCCAGTTCATATGATGCTGTTGCAGTTGGAGAGATTTGGCCAGTTTCTCATATTTAATATAAGTAGTGTCCTTCAGAATTTGTTGAACTCTTCTTCCTTTAATTGGGAGTTGTAATTCCGCTATAATTTGAGCTACACTTAACTTTTTTTTCATAACTTCTTCTCTTATGTTCCCAATATTTTATTTGGAAACGTTGGTGTTCCCTTTAGGATGATCCCATAATCCATTACGATTGCCCTTTTTAATAAAATTTCGCACCACACATTCTGAACGTCCAATTCTCCTTGCAATTTCTCTTATACCAAGGCCAGTTTCCCTAAACGCACTTATATAAAATTAAGCTAGAGTTGGAAAATAAAAATGAAACTCACATGAATTGTTTCCTAAAAAGTTGCAAAATTAGTTTGCGTTTAACTAGTAATACATACTACAAAAAGAAACTGCGTTTATAGAAACTGCGCACTCTAAGATCAATTGTGAAAGACTGATCTATTGCATTCACGCATTGCCTGATATTTGGAATTGTTTAATTGCTTTTATGAATACTTATAAACTTTAACAATTGCCCTGTAAAGAACCTTTGTTACTATATCGCTTTATTTCAATGAATTGTGCATTTCACTTGAAAATCAGACGTGCGCTTATAGAAATTGCGCTCACTGTATATCCTTAAATCAGTCACGAATATTACAGTTTCCAAGATTATTCATTGCAAAAAATAAATAAGACTATGCATTTCGTGTGTAATTGTCCCAGATATCTCACTACAAGAAACATCTCATACAAGGAATTCCGATCATAGCAATTGATAATATGACATTGCATAAAATAAGGAGTTTTATCGTGCGAACTAAACGTTTTACGGCTCATGAAGCTTGTTGCCCTTCATTCAAGCACATTATGATGACAGATTCTGATCATGCCCAGCCTTTCCACAATCTACATCTACAACGTTTTGTGTGTAAAAACTTTTTTTTAAATGATACGAATATTTTTTTCTCCCCTGATAGGACAATTTTGTTTTGAAACTGATTTATCCATTGTGAAATGAAGATTTATCATATTACCTTTGGCATCTTAAAAGTTATTGGATTTTTTCCGTATAACCACAGTACACAATCACAGTGTACCTACTGTAGGTACAATTTATTACTCTGTAGAATTATAACGCCTCTCTACTTTTATCGTTTCATTCTAAACCGACTGTCAACCGTCCCCGATATAGTTTTTAAAATGGTACTAACTAATGCCAACTTATGAGAATTATCGAAGCCTTAATTAATCATAGTAACAAGGAGCGAAATGGGTTTTTAATCATATGCCTATTTTTCTCATAGAACATCTCGTAGAACATATTATAAGAAATTAAATCTACAAAGTAATCTTTAACTGACATTTTTATGTTCTTTTAAGCTTTAAGTCAATTCCTCGCATAGCCTGGATTAACCTTGAAGCCTGCTGATTTGTACCGATGCTAAGACTTTCTCAAACGGTGCTTAGGTCGACATGTCTTGAAATCGACCGCAAAAACAACTTGTGATTAGGTGTGTCCGGAAAACGGAATTCAGAGTCAGAGGCCTGCTCGAAAAAAAGGCAAAACATCATCGACGAGGCCCAGACCAAGAGATATGGAAGCTGGCGGCGATATGCTGATTCGGCAAGAATGGGCTCACAGATCTCCCGCAGCCGCGGGCGGCGGATTGAGACATTAAGATAAAAATCTGTGACAGCCAATTACAAAAGAAGCCTAATCAGATAAATATCGAATTGGCCGCGCGACATGATCCGAATTGGGACTGTGTGTGTCGTGCCCATTTTCTCTGAGCGCTAAATCTTCCGATTTAGCACCGATTGACAGGCGCAGCGAAATGCCTGAATAAATTGCGAATCTCGGCCTGCATCCCGGTCCAGAGTGCGGCACGATCGAGGCCTATAAATAATAGTAAGTGCACGTAAAAAGATCCCAAGCATAATGTCGATGCGATTATGATATTAATGCGCGGGACCCCGGCGAGAGGGCGGTACGGCCCTTTGGCACTCAATGTCCGAGCCGGTTGTACCTGCTCACTCGAGCCGTCTCGGCCCGGCCCGGCCCTGCACCTGAGCGCTGGTGCTCCAGCTGATTTCCGTCGTGTTTTATTGTGTTCCGCTAAATCCATGAAGAATTTTATGTTACCTGGGAATAAATTACAGGCGACGTTAATGGTCCGAAGCTGTGGAAAGCGCTAAGCCCTCAGTTGGCCATTTAAATATGAAACGAATGACGGCGCGGGAAACGTTGGAAAACGTCCGAAAGGCCGCTCAGGGCGATTTGCATAACACCATTGATTCCAATTAGGATCAATGCGATGAGATATTATTCTTTTATCCGCTTCATTTTTTAATCTATTATACTCGCAGAGTCGAGTGGTGCGCTAAGCTCGCATTATCTCCGGCATTCGCTGAGGAATGTGCTTTCTGCCCTTATCGCGCCTGTGTCAGTCGTCCATCACGGACCGCTCGCTATCGCGTTCATAAATTTTTGGATTTTAACCGATGACAATCGATCGCTTATTGTGCTCACCATTAGAAGAGATTACTCTTCAGATGGCCCTTCGATAAGAAACCTGAGCTCTTTACTGAATATTTTTACACCTTCACGGGCCGGTGGCATGAGCCGACGATCAGGTGTTCGGTAGGATGGACATAGGTGTTTATGACCCTACATGGGCAATTGCAATACAATCTGAGATGGTAAAGACTTCGAGTGAGTTGATTAGGAAGCATTGTGTATTGTAGGTTTTCGTCCTGTGTACTTTGTTTTCTTTAACATTTCCTATCCACAAGACGCCATGGGACAATTCTGCATTTATTGTTTGTTTATAACAATTTATTGGCTCTTATATTGGATATTATACAAATGGACGAGTATTTTGCAACTGAGGTTAAAAACCGACAAATTTTTAATAATCTCAACTCTTATTGGAATTGAAGCTCCACATACATTGTAGATACCGTTTAAATCATATATTTTTTATCGTAGCACTGAGCTCTTATACATTTGGGTGAAAATAGACTTTGGCGTATTGCACTAAAATTTCGTTACATCTAAGTGGACCACCAATGCTAGTGTAAATTAAAATTGCACGACCACTGACGCAGTTGAAAGTAGAAATTTATTTGATCGGTAGGGATGAAATTTAATTTGGACTATCACTAAATCAATGGCTACGTACCGGAAAAATTAAATAGATCTAGCCCTCTTCTTCTTACCTATTAGGCCGTACACAACGTGTTAGTTTTCGCAACGCTCTTTCCAATGAAATAAATAACACATCAGGCGTCCCTCAGGGTAGTCACCTCGGACCACTGCTTTTCATTGTATATATTAATGATGTCTTTTTATTATTAAATAATTCACGCATTCTTTGCTATGCAGATGACGCCAAAATTTTCCGTACTGTATCAAACGCAAACGAATGCGAACTTTTAAATTCTGACTTAGACACTTTTTATCATTGGTGCTCTATTAACTGTTTACCCTTAAATATAAGTAAATGTACCGTTATGTCTTTTTCCCGTAAACGGTCACTTCTTGACTTCTGTTATGTTCTGGATAATTCATCCTTATCTCGACTTGACAAAACCAAAGATTTGGGTGTATTATTTAATTCCCGTTTATCTTTCAATGATCACTATGACGCTATTATTGCCAAGGGTAACTCCGCTTTGGGTTTTGTTAAGAGGTGGTCTAAGGAGTTTGACGATCCCACTATAACGAAACTTCTTTTTTGCACTTTTGTCCGCCCTATATTGGAATACGCTAGCCCGGTTTGGTCTCCTTTCCATGCAGTTCATATTAACCGCATCGAAGCCGTCCAGCGTAATTTTGTACGTTTTGCACTTCGTGGCTTACATTGGGACAATCCCTCCGTGCTTCCGCCTTATGAAAATAGGCTTAAACTCTTCCCTTTGTCCTCTCTCGAGGATAGACGAATGAATGCCAGAATTGCTTTTGCTTTTGACTGTATACAGGGCGGTATTAATTCTGCTGAATTGCTTTCATCATTCAATATTTCTGTACCTCCTCGCTCTTTTAGGAGCTATGACTTTTTCCATGTTTCTAGGCATAGTACTAATTATGGGATGCACATGCCAATCTCCTCAATGTCTCGTCTTTTTAATAGTAAATACGATGTGATTGATTTTAATTTAAATAAGCGCAATTTAAAAAATCAGCTTCGTTAAGGTTTCATTTATCTAATTATTGTAGTAGTCAGTTGTTGATGAATCCTAAATAAATAATTCTATAATTCTCATGAGCACTTTTTAAGACAAAAAAAACGAACTTTGAAGTTTGTATCAAAAAACTAGATCAAATTTTAAAAACCGCTACGATGAGTATTAAGTATTAGGTCTTTTTATTTTCTGTCGATAACTTAAGTTTGAACTCAATCGGTCCATTGGCTTCTAAAGACACCTTCAGACTATATGAGTTCTCAAATGAATCAGATTAAATAATATATCTAACAATCCAAACGTTTTAAGACAACTCATATGAACACTCAGTTGAACGTTTCTACCACGTTTCCTATCATGTGAGCTTTTCTACCGCGCTCAGATCTCAGTTAGATCTGTTACTTCATCCGGCTCATTTGAGAACTCATATGAGCTACTTATATAGTTTGGAGGGACAATTCTGGGCATCGCACAGAACACCCGTCTTAACTGATGACCATCAATATGGTGCTGTAAAGATATTGATTTTTTTCGGTTAAAAAAACTTTTATTTACTTAAATGAACCAAAAAGCAGAAAGTATTGCGCCTACAAATTGTAAGCACATTCGAATCGAACCACAAGTGGGTGCAGCTCACTCGGATTTAAATTTGTTCCCATATGTATACCATGAATCCTGCCATCCATAAAAACAAATATTGATGGTATCATAAAATTGCTCATTTGGATAACGGAAAGTGTGTTAACCTTTAACCAGGGTCATGAAAAATGTATAAGTAACACAGGCTACTACTTTCAAAGTCAATTTTTGTTATAAAAATCAATTTGGATGTTTTAAAATTTTGTTGATATTTAACCTTTGGTATGTAATAAAAAACATTAAGTACATTTAACCAGCTTTTATTATCAAATATTTAAAAAAAAACAGTATAACAGTCAGTGGTGGCAGAACGCGCGACGCCTGTGAGACTCCATGTCACCAGTTAAAGGTTAAAATTGATTTGCAAGATTTCAGGTGAAGAAATTACATAAATAATAAAAGTTTGACATGATATACATGGATTTAAAACATGCCAATCTTCCAACTTTCTATATCCTAGTTGCATTTTGTTTTGAAAATTTCTGGAAATAACAAAAATGAGAATTATCAGAAAATTGATTATCTATTGCAAATGATAGTTTTTTTTTTTTTTTTTTCTTTGATGGGTTCAAATATGTCTCTTAAAATATACACCCAATTCTTTTTTGCACTGTCCTTTCTTACACGATTTTGAAATAACACGATTCAAGAAAAAAAAAGCTCCCCGTTTATGCACGATTTACTAATTTTAACACGATTACAAGATCAGTTTCTTCGAATTTTTTCGTCGTTGACAATGAAAGCTGAAAAAATTATAAGTAAAAATGCAATTTTCACGATTTTTCTGATAAATTGCATCGATTCAAAATGTTATTAGGTACCGGATGAAAATCTCCATTAGATTCAATGAATTCAAATTCAATGACAAACAAATCAAATTCAATTGCAACCAAATCAAAATCATGATCAACCGAATCAAAATTAGGATCTTCCAAATCAAAATCAAGAGCAACTTTTTTCAATTCAAATGCAAACCATATAAACTTCAATAATAATAATAACTATCCATCCCAAATACAACTACTTAATTCAAATTCAATTACAACTACTCCAACTTCCAAACAACCGTCTATATAGTAATCCAAAAAGATATATATGTTAGTATATAGTGTACGTAATTAAGCCTTTATAGTTTTCTGCGGAAAGAAATCGCGGTAATTATGTATTTTAACTTACAACTCGAGGGGGGAGTGACCTTGACATATGTCATTTTTGGGGCTATTCTGAGCATGTCTCTGTATTTTTTTCAGGCGAGGTCACCCTTGGCATGTGTTGTCAAGGTCGTCATACTGAACAATATGAGGGGGTGGGAGGCACGCGACACATGTTATCAATATATGTTGTCATACTGATCAATATGAGGGGGGGGGGGGGGGGGTTGAAGACGCGCTTAAGTAAAAAACGCTTGAAAATAAGAGTGAAAAAAGTGAGAATCGGAGGAGGTAAGAGAGTGTATAGTGAAGGGAATTGGAGGAGGAGTAAAGGGAGAAGGGGGGTAGAGGACGATAATGGGACTTGGGAAGATGACAAGGGTGCGGTGTATAAAAAAAGAAAACGAAAAGTAATTGAAAAATGAAGTTTATTAAAGCAGTGCAAATCGTCAATTTTCAATGAAAACAATGAAGGAGGCATTTCCGCGACCTATATATCTATATCAATGTGCTCAGAATGACCCTAAAAATGACAAATTTCAAGGTCAAGGTCATTTTAGAGTTGTAAGTTAAAGTACATAATTACCGAAATCACTTTGCTAATAAATTTAAGTATAGATATATTTAACCACATATTCCTCGTGTCGCTTTAGGAAGAGGACTAAATTAAAAGCCAGAAAGATAACATACTACCTGATGAATATTATGTATAGTGATTTGAAGCACAGGTAACATACAAAATTTTAATTACATTCTTAACTGTTAACGGAGGTAATGAATTTATTAATAAATACTTAACAATAAGCGAAAGGTTGTTATTAAATTTGAAAATTTTATTATTGTTTTGGTCGATACTGTTTCTATTTAGATTAAACGCTTAATGTATCTATTTAAATTACGAACTGCATGGTTGTTTTTGAAGTTGAAATGGTTGTAATTGAATTTGAATTAGTTGTATTTGGGGTGAATATAGTTGTTCACGTTGAAAAAGTTGTTACTGAAGTTTATATAGTCGCATTTGAATTTAAAAAAGTTGCTCTTGATTTTAATATGGTTGGTCTTGATTTGATTTACTTAGTTGATCCTAATTTTGATTCTGTTACTTAATCTTGATTTTGATTTAATTGTAATTGAGTCTCTTGCTGTAATTGAAACTGATATGGTTGTACATATCGTTGAAATGGTTGCATTTGAAGTGTAAATGCTATATAACTATATATATAAGACAGAACTTAGATATTTATCAGATTTTTTTACACGATTTTTCCAATTAAATATGATTCTTTATTTTATTTTATTTAAATCTAGGAAAATACGAGTAAAAAGAGTTTTGGGTGTACTTCCTTCACTCAGATCTAGACTTTTTACTAAAAATTTGGGCAGTATAAGTTACGATGCTTGTTTGTTTTTAAGATCTAAAATTTTTAGAGGATTTTTGGAATGAGAGAATATTACGGGACCACTGTTGATCTGTTATAAGGTAAACTGACCCAAAACATTACAGAAATAATAGCAAATTCTGCCATTTTTATGTGTTTTTAGTTGCTTTATTCATTGTTATTATCTTTATTATTTAAATATTCTCTTGTAAACGTCCCAGAATTTTTTAAATACTTTTCTTGGACTTACCACCACAAAATATATTCACAAATTCATAATTGTCTATGTTATTTATCGCTGATATCATAATACTTAACATAATTATTTCCGATTTATTTTCTGCAAGCCAATGAGCCGATTATTCACAGAATTTTGAAGTTGACCTCAGAAAATCACAGTATCCTTCTTGGCACCTTTCTGCCAACAGAATGGGTGTTGCGTTAAATGTAACGTCGAAAGCCCTCATCGCAGTCATAACTCTGTTCAAACAAATCCCCTCACGCTTTTAATCGTGCGCGTGGGAGAGAGCCCAAAGGAACCCGAGCACTATGCGTGCGCATAAACCACGCTCGTAAAAAACCCGTAAATACCTCGTTAAAACGAGCGTCGTGTGAATGCACTGCGGCGGCGCAGCAGCCTGACAAATAAACACAAAGTGGCCGGGGCCAGGATTTGTACTTACATCCAGGTGGGAACGCCCTGCAGCCCATACCCCTCGTCGACCAGCCAGCTAACCAGGAAGATAATCCACAGTGAAAAATGCTTCCTCTTAAGGAATTCCATGTCGGGGGGGATTTTCTCGTCCAAGCGCTTCCTGCGGTCGATGTTCCTGTTCGCGAGCGCTAATTCACCTTTTGCCGCGATCAAGACGATAAAACGATTCGTCCGTTGCCCCTAACTCACGCGCCTCGCACTGCTCCTTTGCACCTCACACTTGCCTCCGAAGGCTCACCACTTCACATCTTCTCACGCACGCACGCACTTCACTTTCCACTCGCCGAAAAGGAGTCTTTCACTTCTTATCCCCACGATCGCGAGATTGTTTGCTCCTCCGGCTGCTTTTGGGAGCTCACCAAGAGGTCAATTAGCCGCTATAAATCTTGCGGTCGCACGGAGGCCTTCTGCTGGTCAGCGATTTTCGAGGGTCCACTTATGCGGGATTCGTTAAAAAGCCGGGGATTTCTCCAGAGTGCGGCTGCAATTACGGTAGGCGATCATCTGGAAAGAAAACGGATAATTAATTCGGATTTCTTATGTCTCCCCGTCAAAATATTGTGCGTGCACGACTGGCGGGAGTCTGTGGATTCGAGAAGGTCATTAGTCACTTTTCGGGAATTTGGAGAGATTTTCGTTTCACTCAATGGTCGTGAGTGATTTTAGGTCATTTATTATTGGGGACTTCGGGATGCTGCAGGAATGCTCTGGACCTAACTGGGGAAATGCAGCAGGGAATTCTATACCCGTTGGGAAGTGCCATTGACCCTGGCTTAAATAATACTTCAACTTCTTTCATAATATTAATCATTTTTCTACAATTTGATTTTATTAAATACCTCTGCAAAGTTGGAAATTTACAATTGGTTTTCGCGCTTCTATCGAACCGATACTTTTCAAAGATGGATGTTAAAAAAGTGTCGATTTCTGCCCCCCGACTGTAAACTGAAGTTCTTAAATGCTTAAAAATGTATTTTTGAGTCCTAAGCATAATGATTGAAACCTTGCTTGTGTAACACACACAGCGAAAAGAGCTTTGGGTGTGGAATACCTCAGAAGTGAAGAGTCAAAACCGTCTACACTTACAAACTATGAAGTGGTTCGGTGCACACACACACAGTGATAGGACAAAGTAGTCTGATTTGTCACAAAAAATACATGGGATCTTATGGCGGGCAACGTAAACATGGAAAAAACTTCACTACTTCACTACTTTCCCTCACGTTTACCCTCAGAGGTTTTCTTTTCATCCGACTTTTTACCATCTTTTTGAACAAAATATGTAAACTTTTTGAATCTGAATCAAACTCATCAAAACCCACGAGCTTCAGACCACTTGCATGGAACGGCTGTTGGACAGCTGGAGGAAGACTTGGCTCCGGAGAACAGAGAAATCATTGTAATTTCGTTAGGAGTTAATCCAAATTTTTAGCCCATTAGGAGACTATTTCAAGACGTAAACACAAATAATTATTTCAATAGACAAACGCAAGAGTAAAAGATCAAGAATGTGCAAAATGATTAAATTGGCTCAGTGATATAGCGTTTCTTACAGATTTTACATCGAAATTAAGTGATATAAACTTAGAATTGCAAGGAAAAAACAAGGCAACAATTGAAATGATCAGAAACATTAATGCATACATAAATCTTCAAGTGAAATAACCATTAGCATTAATGTGTGCAAACAACTTCAAAAAAGCAAATTAAAATATCTTCCAAATATATCCGATCACCTACAAAAACATCAACATTGTAATTATAACACTGAAAAAATTAAAATTTTTTTTGAACACTTTGAGTCAGATTTCATGATTTTGAAAAAATTAAAGTTATTGTGTAGTATCTGTATTTTCTTTTTAAAAAGTATTTAAATGTAAAGCACATTACTGCAGAAATTTCGGACAAATTTAATATTAAAAAAAAAAAGCGTAAAAAAATGCAATTATAACTTTACAAACTGATCTAATAAGCCAGAGAACTTAAGGAAGATTTTTGGAATCATTTTGAAAAACTACGATTAACCGAAGTCCAATAATTTCAATTCCATTCCATTCCATTTCTAACATGAATATTGTTTATAGATTTTAAAATGATTCTTCGTCCTTTTTTCATTTTGTCCACATGGCTCTTTTTAAATTATTTTGTATGCCATAAAATCCAGAGTAATTACGAGTTTTTTGCATACCTCATTTTCTGAGATCTATGTACATCATTAAAAATTAATCAATCACGAGAATTTTGTTTTGCTATCATTAAGAACTCATGGAAAATGTTTTCAGGAATAAAAAAGAAAATTAAAGTGAGAAAAAGTTCTAGTTTAATGGAAGCAACACAACGCAACGACGATGTGGTGATGAGAAAATTAATATATTAATCCATGCCAGATGAAGGAAAAAGATTTTCTCCTGTTCAGCAGATGTTGTCTAAAAAGAAAGTTGTTTTTTCAAGGTATTCTGCTCTATAAAAATACAAATATCAAATATTTGCTTTTCATTGAGGAAATTTTAATTTGTTGCGATATTTTTAAACTGCATAATTTTGAAGAAACTATGAACGATAGAAGTTAGAGTTTTTAGGCTAATGGAGTACGTAAAATATGTGTTTGATGTTTGATTTTAAGAAACATAATTTGGGGAAAAAGGTATTAAAGTGTTCGTAAATAAAGATACATGTTTA
This sequence comes from Dysmachus trigonus, assembly GCA_949715965.1. Classification (NCBI taxonomy): domain Eukaryota; kingdom Metazoa; phylum Arthropoda; class Insecta; order Diptera; family Asilidae; genus Dysmachus; species Dysmachus trigonus. The sequence goes on along the minus strand of OX454319.1, from coordinate 47,760,943 downwards.
ATAGAAAGGGTTAGTTTCATTAGTTAGTACAATTTTGAAATATTTGACATTTTTAAGGAAAAGGATTAATATATTTTTGTGAAGTGAAATTTGTATATCGATAAACCTTTAAGTGCTTTTTCGTAATAAAGGAAAATTTTTGTTTTATTCGTCATATTTCTTCGTCCTTTATAATATTAGTTTACAAATTTTTCAACGATTATTCTGTACTTTTGAATAGCAACATTTCAAATATTTCTGCTCAGCCATTTCTCAAAAAATTTTGACAAACTAGAATTAACAATTTTAAGAAATATGTAAAATAATGTAATTTTTGTTTTGGCTTCGAAAAATCCAAGCAATACACACACTCGAAGAACAGTTATTTGTTATATTAACCGAATCTCCTTAACTCAATCTCTTACGAATTCTGAGTTCGGGACTTTAATGAGATAAGGATCAATAAAAATTAGCTCGTTAAATACAAGGTGTCCCAAAAAAGACTGTCAAGCGGTGGTCCAGAGATAGTACACCCCCTGGGGCACCCGAATAATCCCCATGTATGTTCTGCGATTTTTCGTAGTTTACGAGTTATGAATTTTTTTTTAATTTTTCACTTATTTTCGAGTTGCAAGACAATTATCGTCATACTGAAGTGAATAATTGATATAAATTCTCAATTCTTTTTTCATTATTTAGTTACATATTATAAAGATAATCTGCCTCAAAACCCATACCATTACGGCATAAAATAAAATAGGTTTTACATAACAGGAAAAAGATAACCAGTACCAATACTTTCAAGGGAATTTAAAAAAAAAAGTCACATAGCTTTCTCAATCCAAAATTATTTTAAAAACTTCTCCATTTCATCAGCTATTTACCCTGTAGATTTTATTGAGCTATCTCTGTGGCATCATACTTAAAAATCGAAATCAAGTGTATCAAGTTTAAAAACCAAAGAATTTGAATTCGTTCAAAATTTGCTTTTCTTTACAAAAAATTTCAGTGCTGAGTTTGTAATAATTAGAACATGATGAAAGAACTCGTTTTTCGCAAGATTACGCAAAAAGAATTCAATTCTGTGAAGAAATGTTACACCAACAAACAGAAAATGAAAACTTTTGTAAAACTATTTTATGGCGAATCCCAGTTTCGACGAAATAGAAATTTTAATATGCACAATTACCATTCGTGGAGTCTCGAAAATCCTCATCTCGCACGCCCATCAAACTTCCAAGAACAGTTCAGTGTTAATCTATGGTCTGGGGTAATCAATTGAGAACTGATTGGCCCTTTGCAAATACCAGACCGCTTGAATGGTGAGTCATACTTACATTTTTTGACCGAAAAGCTCAATCGCCTTTTAGAAGATGTCGATCTGGAGACTCTTGGGCATATGGTATTACAAAACGATGGCGCACCATGTCATTATGTGCGTGCTGTTCGAGCCTATTTAAACAGAAATTTTAGAGATAGGTGGATTGGTCGAAGCGGGCCAATTGCGTGGCCCCCAAGATCACCTGACTTGAACCCCATTGACTTTTTTGTATGGGGTTACTACAAAGAGCTGGTATACTCACAAAAATTACAAAGCTTGGAACAATTAAAAATAAAATTAACCGGTGCAGAAAGGACAATAAAAAGCAACATAACTGCGTTCAGACGTCTACAAGCCAATTTTTTTCGCCGATGTCGCATATGTATTAAACAAGGAGGTCGTCATTTTGAAAATTTCTTGTAAGTGCTATGAAAAATAAAATTATTTTAAACACATTTTACGTGGTTTTATTTATAAGTAAAATTTTAAATATTAAACATAAAGCAAAATTAAGGTGATATGCCATAGTATCTCTATGTACCTATATCATCTTACCATACATATTTTGCTTTATAAATGTTGCGCATTCAATTAGTAGCTAATGAAATGGGGAAGTTTTCACCATCTCTCTCTAGTTCATACAAAATTTACATTAGTTGTCTCTTTTTTACTCTTGCAAGGTCTTTTGTCCAACCAAATCCAACTGAGGTAGCCGTGCCTCGGTCGCATGACGCATTCATTGTTTTAGCGAAAAATGAGTTCTTTCGTCACGTTCTAATTATCACAAACTCAACACTGAAATTTTTTGTAAAAAAAAGCAAATTTTGAACGAATTCAAATTCTTTGGTTTTTAGACTTGATACACTTGATTTCGATTTTTAAGTATGATGCCACAGAGATAGCTCAATAAAATCTACAGGGTAAATAGCTGATGAAATGGAGAAGTTTTTAAAATAATTTTGGATTAAGAAAGCTATGTGACTTTTTTTTTTAAAATGCCCTTGAAAGTATTGGTACTGGTTATCTTTTTCCTGTTATGTAAAAACTATTTTATTTTATGCCGTAATGGTATGAGTTTTGAGGCAGATTATCTTTATTCTGGAATGCCACAATATGTAGCTAAATAATGAAAAAAGAATTGAGAATTTATATCAATTATTCACTTCAGTATGACGATAATTGTCTTGCAACTCGAAAATAAGTGAAAAATTAAAAAAAAATTCATAACTCGTAAACTACGAAAAATCGCAGAACATACATGGGGGTTATTCGGGTGCCCCAAGGGGTGTACTATCTCTGGACCACCGCTTGACAGTCTTTTTTGGGACACCCTGTATAAAACAAAAAGCTTCAGACAGTAAATTTTTAACAGGAGAACCTGGTGTATATCGCTAAAAAAATTCAGAATCGAGAGCACACAAGTCTATCTATCCGAAATTTCAAAAGCAATTTACATATGACAGCAAATACCACAAAACAATACATATTAATTAAAAAATAATGGTATTTCATATATTATATTCATGCTTCGCCACCGAAGTTGTCAATTGGCGGGAAATAAGAATATTTAATTGTTTTCGAAAACAAACAGAAATATTTAGAATTTTCATATATATAAAAATTAAAAGTGTATGTTACTAGCCTATAAAAATTTCAAATGTTTGAGCCTGACCCTAGAAGCATTATACAGGAAGATTCGAAATTTAATCTGCACTCGGTGCTCTTTTCTAAGCGGAATTGCCCCATATCAAATTGTCTTTAGTAAATGATAAAAAGTGTTTATCTAAAGTTCGACAAAAAGATACTTCGCTCGAAAGATAAATTAAAGAGTATAGAGAAGAAAAGAAATATGAATAAAAATGAGTATAACTAAGCCAAACAATGTAATCGAATCTGGTAAACATAAACACATGCATTTCACATGAAATCGCGTAAAATAAATGTTGATTGTTGATCGCAGATTGTTTTTAGAAAACGAAATATTCTGCACAAACACTCGTAGCGGAAAATGTTGTATCTAAAAGGTGCTTTTCTTGTTTAACGATAATAGTGGACTTAAATTCTATCGGAGTATTTCGACGTTTATAGTCGATCCACAAAAACTTTAACAGGGCGGAAAATGTATTCGCCCTCTGCCATCCGACGCACACAGACGTCAACCACCCACTACCGCCAAGTGGTCGAAGGACCTAGGCCATATGTAGCAGGGTAGATTACTAACTAAATACAAGTTGGCGTCCGGGCTTTAGTGCCCGCCCCCAGATCCAGGGTTGAAGAGGACGGAGCGGGGTGGTAATAACACTTTTCCCGCCTAATCCTAATGGAAGCATGTTAATTGTCTGCTCTACAGAATCCTGAATGATTAATCAAAGGTGTTCTCCTGGTAATCTGATTAAGCGCCAAAGTCTCCTTAAGTATCGAACATGAGAGAAATAAAAATTCTGGGCTTTACCAAGCCTGCTCGGAGGAAGGGAGGGGATCAGAGCTGGAGCACATTTGCGGGACGAGACGGGCTGATTCTTTCCTTGGGATTCAATTACAATTTGCTGTTGGTTGAAGTGCACCTGCGACATGAATGAGTGGCTATGATTTGGCAAGATGTCCTTATTATCTCTAGCTTCCCTGGGGGACGATGGGTCTGATTCGATGCAATTTTAAGACATTACGTGCAGTGGTGGAATCGATAGGAGGGTCTGTCCAACCTAAACTGATATTGATTTCAAATAAAATCAGATTCTTTATTTCAGTTTTATATATTATAAAAACAGTAAACAAACTGAGGTATAACAAAACTTTAGAAAAACAAATCTTCATTTTCATTCGATTTGAACGATTGGGATCCATCCTAAAACTATTTCAATATGTCTTAATAAACTTAATTAATTTATGTATCAGTAATCTCGTGTGAAAGAAATTTCTCAAAACTAAAATAATTAGTTCAATTAAATATCCTTAGTCAACAATTAACAAAAAAACACTGGGAATAGATTCAGACTGAGATCCACTAACGGACTTTGATGAACGAAACGTCGTAAAAACCTGTGATGAATATGTAATATCCTGAGATATTTAAGGGGTTATATACAGGGTGTCCAGGAAGTAGTGCGCCAAAATTAAAGGGATGGTAGCTTGGGTCATGACCTACCAGAATAACAAAATATGACCTTAGTGAAAACCTCACCGTTTTCGAGATATTTGGGTTTTTATGAAAAATTAAATTTGATTTAAAATGAACATGGCAACATCTTGTTATTCATGAATAAAATGGGTGATTCTGAAATCTGCATTAATTAAGCAATTTTTTGAATTACTTTCCCATCACTGCCTAGTACATTTTTTTTCACCACTTAAGGTCAAAGTAGAGTCAAATAATTTTAAACAGCAAAAAGAAAATTTGATTATTTTTTTTCTCGAGGGTCTTGAGTTAGTAATAAAAAATGACGTGCTTACCAAATAGGGCAACTTATCTAGAATATTTTAGCAAAAAGAAAAAAAAAATGAGAAAATGTCTTTTTATGTGCACCAACTAGTCAATAATCTGAAATTTAATTTTTCATAAAAACCCAAATATCTCGAAAACGGTGAGGTTTTCACTAAGGTCATATTTTGTTATTCTGGTAGGTCATGACCCAAGCTACCATCCCCTTAATTTTGGCGCACTATTTCCTGGACACCCTGTATAGTAAAGAGGCCCAAGATGTAGAGATGTAGATTGCAGTCGCTGTCCGTAGACACACTTAGGCCATTATTACAGGCCCATTGTGATGCCACTTTTTTTTTGTGACCAGGGCTTCTCGTGGGAATCGAACCCACAACCTCTAGCGCCCTGCTGGCTCGCAGTCAGCACGTCGCGTTACCAACCGAGCTATTGAGGCCCCCCAAGAGGCCCAAAAAAGTAAATTTTTAAAAAATTTTCTTGAGATGACCTTTTAATTTATTAATGTAAAAATTAGTACACACATTACGGTAACTATTGAGTGTATTTTAATATTTTTATTTATAAGACTAATTATTTTAAAACGCGAAACACTGAAAATTTTATTTATTCTATCTGCAGATCATCCAGCATCTTCTTCAAATCCTTGATGATGTAATAGATAAATAATAAATTAAGTTTCGCAAATATAACAAAAGAGACACTCTGTGGAAGTGAAGTAGGAAATAAAAAAATAAATGTTTTACATGATAATTAATTTTATTTTTTTATATGAAATACTTATGTATTCTCTTTTAGTCGACTACAAAAAAAGAAAATTGTCAATTCAACCCTAATGTAATTTTTTAATGTTCCCGTATAACTTCTGCTTGGTCCGATTTGAATGATGCTCTTTTGTTGCATAAAGAATGGTCTCCGAAGAGTAAATTTAGCCTGGGGGCGACATAATAGACTAATAAAGTGAAACGAACATTTTGAATGTTGTGTGATTCCATTGAAATTATGAGAGGTTATGAGACCTATATGAGTCGTTAATTCTAAGATGAAGAATGACAGCATTTTATTTTAATGCTAATTTTCATCAAAATATCAAAAATATTAGTACAAGGAGTTTTTGGATTCCCTTAATAAAAAATGGCTCCGCAAATATGGCCAGTATTTTGGACTCACTAACTTCAAATGTAGTATCTAAAATATAAATATATAGTATAGCTTGGAGCAACATGTAGGCTTTATTTCATCGAAATCGGATATCGGGAAAAAAAAGTTATTATCATTTAAAGATAACTAGAATTTTAAAATTTTGCAGGTTTCTCATATAGCGTAGACACCCACTAAAAAGGATTTTTCAAAATTCAACCAAAAAGGTGTAAAATACTGGTGCTGTGATGAAACCGAATACCACGCGGACGAAGTCGCCGGCAACAGCTCTAGTCTTATAATATATAATAAAATGTATTAACATTGAAATATTATTTATTACTTTTTACAGAAAATAAAGGGTACAATGATACAATTTTTCGTTACGTAACTTGATGCTGTGTTACGGAGCGTAATAAAGGAAGACGAGACAGTTAAAATTCCTAAAAATTGGCATTACGTAATTTATGAATGGCCCCTTTCCTCATTCATAATCTACGGACAAAATTCTATGAAAATTACCTAACATGTAATCATTGGCAAAAACCTTGTTGAACTGTGTTCTTAAAATGAAAAACTGATAACTTGACAGAGGATGTATTTTAGACATGTGTATCTAATTGGGTAATATCATAATTATAAACTTTAGCTGCTTGGAAATAAAACGGAGTTTCCAGGTAGTAGATAACTACTATGAAGTAGTATAGATGGGAAATTCCAAAACTATTTATTTGGAAATTTTGAATTACTGATCTATTTTTCTAGGGTGGGCCGGACGGGACTCTGTGGTAGGCCTGCCGCCTGACCCACCTGGCCCTTCCACTAGTTAGTCCTATTTGAATGAGTAAAAGTTCAAGTTATGTGCCGCCATGTTGGACTTTAGTTTTATTCAATTATCTCGTAAACTCTTGATCGTACGACAAAAATAGTTCCGACCAATTTAGTTCTAAATTTTTTTCAGAAACTTTTTTTCTGAAATATATGACATTTTCTGAGTAATAGTAGGTATCAAACTTTGTCAAAAATAGCTTTCGTCAAGTTTCTCATTAACATATTAAAAATTAACAAGTTTGGTGCGCTTTAATATAAAAAGTATCAGTTTTAGAAACAAATGTTTCAAACCAAAATTATGGAATTTCGTTTTCTATTGAAATGATATGAAGAAATGTTTTTTTTTTTTAGATCAATTTCTTCACAGGATAATTGATTAAATTAATAATAAAAGATATTAAAATATTTTCGTATTTCTTAACGCGTTAAGAGCGGAACCGAGTTGCTCTGCTTTCCGGTCAGGCGGCACATCAGCGATCACTCTGGGAGGTGTTCGGTTACAGAGTATAAACAGAAGATAACACACATGTCGCTGTGACGACTTTGTTTCACTGCTGTTTGGGCTATAAGAATGTTGCAGCCAATGCGGAAGTACATAAATAAAATATAAACCCAAACAAAAAGTTCACTGTCAGTTCCGACGGACTGCCGCTGTCTAAACGGAAAGTTAACTGTCAGTCCCCACGGAATGACGGTGCGCTTAACGTATTAAAAACAATCTATGTATAATATTACATGAAATTTTAGTAAAAAAGTGTCCTCCACTGATTATGTGGATGTTACTTTAGAAATTTATGAGTTGTGACGCAGGAAACGCTATTCTGTAATTTTTTGGCGACAGACAAACGCGAAACTGCTGGCACTCAATCAGCCCGGGGAAAATATTAGGAGTACAACGACAGACAATGAGACATTTCGCCGTTCGTCAATTTCGATTCGGAACAAGCAAAAGCAATCTTGCAGGTGATAGCGATGGCATCCATCACAGATTGAAATTTCCAAGCACGCTGTACATTTTTCACGTCCTCGTCTCCGTCAAGGAGGTTTTCCATTATTCTTTCCCCAATTTCAAGAGCAGAAGTGGAGATAATGAAAAATGCAACCTACTTCGTTCCCGTCACCACTCCCCGCGACTCGCCCTACTTGCGGGACTGTGGAGCTGTGCAACGAGCCCAGGCTCTAGCCTGGAAGTTTTGTCTTCTTGAAATTAAAACTCTGCAGTCGTGTAAACATGTTGACATCTTGTAGGTGGATGCCCCGAGTTGGGGCGCATCGAACTTTTTCCTCGGGGCGTGCGGCCCAGCGGCCCCTTTCTTGTCGCAAAGCGCACTAAATTTTTATGTGCTCCGCTGGGCTCCCCTTGGTTAACCGATACCCTCACAGGTAAATCTGAGCGCATTTTAGTTTCATCTGAGGATGTTGTAAGATCTTATATAAAAATCCCCTAAGCCACGGATTAGAGCGGCAAATCTCACCAGGACGAGGGCCCTTCTTTCGGGAGAGATGCGCCCTCGAAAGGGCTTATAGTTTTCGAAAGATCCTCATTCGGCAAAAGTCAGCTTAAATCCAGCCTAATCGTGTTCTGTTCACATCGTGACGAATTTTGAATGGGTCCCCGAGAACACGGGCGCGCCAGGAGCAAAGGAGGAGGGAGATCTTTATATTGCGTCCCGTTCCCATTCCGGCAGACTCACACATGCCCGGGTAATTGCTGAAATTAGGGACGCATCAGAGGTCTTCAATTACACTGCCTGCTCACCTCTGCGTTCGATTTATTACGCTTCGTGACGTGTTATTAGCCGCACGGTTCGAGTCCGCCTCGGATCCTTCCCTGCAGCGCTGCTCCGTCGCGTCGCCCAGGTACGACGGAGCGACGCGGCGCGGCACAGCGAATGGGCAGGCTCGTCCTGCTTTTTTCTGGAATAAGATTTATGCCCCCGACGAGTTTTGTGGGCTCTTCATGAGCTGTCGAGAGATCTTTTAATTCGTACGTTCCTGGCGAACTGAGCTATGGCATTTTTGCATTTTCACTGGGATTAGGTCGTCCAAGCTTCGGGTAATAATCTTAAATTTGTATAAATGGAACTCACGATTTTACTTACATACGAATAATAGCATTGTCCCTGCCTTAACCTGTTAACTGATTATGTCGTATATATGTGTCAATGTCAAAAGTTTCATATTTTTGCATAAATAAGATTGTAATTATAAAACTACATTTAATGTTGAATCAAACCCAATTTAAAAATATTACACTTTTTCAACTTTTATAACGCATAGTAATTTACTTTGCTTATGTCGTAAATACACGTCTTTGCTTGAAATGAATTCAGCACATATCGAGCTTTCTAAGAAAAACTAATCAGTTAACAGGTTAAATATCTTCGCAAGAACCAAAAGCCAGAGATGAACTATTTCAGCATTTCGAACAACTAAGCTAAGCAGCATTAAGCCAGCTTAGCTTTTTAAGCTGTATACAACGAATTATACCGACGTTTATGTATGTGTTCTACCTTCAAAAAGCTAATCAAATATAGCTAGATTAATTACGACAATAAAAAAAAAAAAAAAAAAACCAATTATATTTCGAAAAATGCAATTTTATATGAATATTCACATTTTTCCGAATTTACAATCAACAAAAACGATGTCACAATTCACGTACCATTTACAATATATTCTTCTTTACAGTTTTTTCATATAGTATTAATACTACGTATACAAACATGAATCTTACATTACAGATCCATGCAAAATTGATAATCGCGCGGTATTTTATTTACATATTATAGCTTTTAACGATATCTATGTCAAATGTAAATTTAAATTAAAAATTCTATACAGGTGCATTAGGGTAAGTCGTTTAATATTTTCCGAAATGTCTAGCGTAAACGTAATAATGAGTCAGACCAAAGTTGCAAAGTACCTTTTTATTCAATTGAAAATAGGATAAATGTTGGAAAATTTTTAATAATATGAAGCTTAATTTAATTTTTTCATGTACTTTTGATGTTACTTTTGATTGAGCAAAAGTTATTGCTTGCTGTGAATTGGAACTTACTTCCAATGTAAAAATCTCATTGAATTTTTTAAATATATTAAAATATTTAACTTGACCGAAAAAATGTTCAGACTGTTTTTATTTTAAGGAGTTTTAGCGAAAAAAATCTCCCCATCAATATTCCTAATGTGCAGGGTTGTATGTCTAGAGGACTTTTTGGGTTTGTGAATTATAGCAATATCCTCCTTTTGAAAACTCCAATTTTCAGTTCAGAATAATGTTTTTTTAAGTCGACAAATTAAATAATTGCAGACGTAATGGAAACAGACCTAAACTAGCTCAGGCCAGTGTTTCGAGACTTCCTGAATTTTCATTATAATTACATATCAATTTGGTATACTACTTAATAAGATTCTGCTATTTTCTAATAGATTTCGTTGTAATACTGCTTGCACTGTAATTTAATATAGTAGTTAATAGGAACATTTACTTAAAAAGTCTGACAACAAGCTTTAATAAGCATTTGTGACATTAATTTAAAACATGAACAACCATTATTTTTGATTTTGATGAGATCATTTGTCTCCGTTTGTTAGTAGGCTACCTATCTGGCCCCCATGGGCTAAGATGCTACCTACATAAGATAGGTCTGTCAAATGAGAAGGAATGTCATCGGTGTCTTGAAGACGATGAAACTACATCACACGTCTTGTGTGCTTGTCCCGCTTTAGCATGGTTAATGATAAGCTTCAATCAAGCGTTTTTGGCAGTATTTTCGGGAAGTTTTATTTCTTATTTTATTGCAAAGAAAAATTCAGCAGAAATGTATGGTTTACTTGTATAAATTTACGGTGAAAATGCTCCATTGAATAGAGGAGATGAAAAACGGATTCATTACGATAATCTAAAAAGCAATCCAGCTTGGATGAACCATCAACGCCAAAACGAAATATCCAAGATTCGAAGGTTATGCTTCGTGTCTGGTGAGATTAGAAGTTTGTTATTTATTATAAACTGCTGGAACCTTCTGAAAACATTACTGGTGAACGCTATCAATTACAAGTCATTTGTTTGAAGCCAAGTCTGAACAAGAAACGACCAGAATTGGAGAACAGACAGGACAAGGTAATTTTACAACATGACAGCCAACGCCAGACGTGTTTATTCGACGGTTAGAAATACTCAATAATAAAATTCTAAATAAACGCTCAAAATATGAACTTTTTGTTTTTGTGAAAAGACAAACATTTATACATTTTTTCAAAACTTTTGAAGTCAACATATCTTGTTGAAACAACCAACATTATAATTTATTTAACTATTTTTGTTTTTGATTTTTACCTTACAAGATTGCTGGTAAGTCTGAAAATCTGATTAGAAGAGTATATTTAAAAATCATCATACCATCTTGTTACTTAAACTACATATCTGGTTGAAGCGTTATGATGAAATTAGTTCAGTCAACAAGTTCCATTGCACATCTAACAAGAAGGCCAGTCGATCAGGGATTTGGTATTAAATACCTTTAAAGCAAGCTTGATTCCTGGTTGCCTTAAAAGTATTTAACCCTTTCAGACACAAAAATCAGGCGTTTGAGATAAAAATCTGAATTTTTGCTTATACACAAATATGACACTACTAAACACGAATATGCAAAAAAAATTAAGGTAGGATGCCTCACCTGGCCACCAGGTGATGTCCAATATATGGGACATCATTACCCTGTGTACTATGATTTTAGTTGAACACCTGTATATATTTTTTGTAAAACAAAGACAATTATTTTTAGCGTGTTTGCAATGCTTTATTGATTGTATTAAAATACATTAAAAAGCAGTTTATTGTTCATGATATGCAGCAAAGCAGTTACTCTCGCACAAATAAACGTTACATTTTTTGCAAATAATGAACGTTTTTTTTTTGCATCCAGAAATTTTACAACGTCCAGCGTTCTTTTCGTTAACAAAACTTATTTTTGTAAAGTTTAAAAGCTACTTTATTAACAGAGTTGCCAACCATTGCAGATTTAATATTGGTGTCTATGTTAAATAGCTTTAAAATCAGTGACAACTATTGTCCAATATAGAAGAAAAAACTGGTATTCTAAAATCATGAATGATTAAGATGAAATTGATTTTGAAAATTATCTTTTCAATTGGTGAAGCCGCCCTTATGGAAAAACACTCATGAACAAAAATCACAACTGCTGGAAAACTAAGTAAAACTAATAAAAACTACACTATTACGAAAAATTAACGAGTAATCAGTATTTTCGTGATGAAGTTTTAACTAAATTTTTTTTTTAAACTAAGTACTTCAAACATACTTCACCTGAAAATCATATATACTTGAAAGTTCTTATTATAAGAAGGTTTATATTATTCCCACTGATCTTTTCTCAGTGTAGTAGTAACAACTACACTATACATGATTGTTGAAACAAACATTAACCATGTTAAGTTATGAAGAATGAATTAAAAATTAAATTGTCAAGATTTCTGTTTTTTTTTTTTTTTTTAATTTACATGCATTGCCTCTTTTTAAACAACTCTATAGTAAAATTGAGATTATAATAGTTAGATGAACTAGGACCCGGTTGTTTGAAACAAAAAATTCGTACTCAACGAATTAACAAGGTCACCGTTGAATCGACTAAAAATATTTTTTTCAGTGCATCCTTTTTATAATGAAGATATCCAAAACAAACGTGATACTTTTTTAAATATAGTTCGTTCGTTATATAATATTCGTGAAATGCTATCGCCTTAGTATCAATCACCTTATTTCTTATCTCTCAGTCTTCATTTGGAACTATTTTCAGCAGTAAAATCAACCTCAGTTTTCTTTGGTAAAGAGTAAATTCCGCAGAAATACTTCGGGGAAGTTAAACAATGCCAAGAGATTATCAAGACAATCCCACATCCAATGATGGAATTCTGAAATCACACAGTTGCAGTATCTAATTACAACAGTTTTCGTTTTTGAATAAGTACGAATGTAGTTGTGCCATTATTCATTTAGAAAATCCTTTAGCAGGAAAGGAAACTCCTTCGAACTTCATTCAACGTTCTGACTATACCCCTCTCAAGCATCGTCAGTAGTATCTAGATATCATTAAAAGATCTCGGCAAAATTCTTGAGAAATTCCTCAAGAACAGAACAACTTCCCTGGAGGCGAAAGTGGGCTCCTTCGCTTCACTTTCGCTATTCTCATTGTATCCAAGTTGGTTGCTGGAAGTCTATTTCACTCTGCTGGCCTAATCTTATTCAAATTAAACTCCATTGAAAAAACTTTCGCATTGTGGCCGCCCATGCGTGAAGTGTTTTCACCCGAAAGAGGGGGCGGGCGGCACTACTGCCCTCTCGGCCAGAAATGAAACCGCCTAATCCGCACCCAGAAGACCAAGCGTGGGGCTCTGCTGGCGGATAAAAAGTTGCTTAATCGATTCCGGCCAAGGGAGAAAAAGGTTTAGAACTCACCGAGCCATTTCCCTGAAAAAATTTATTAATGAGCAACAGCAGCCAGTGCGAAAAGGCAGAAATGAAGAGGCCGTCACCTCATCTCTGCGGTCGCGAACGCGATTATGATTTCTACCCCACGGGTATGCAAATTGAGAGCAGGAGCCGCGCGAGTGCAGCAGGTAAACAAAAGCCGCCGCTCGCCACCGTGAAGCCCCCGCAAGATGCAGAAAAGGTGCAAAAAGCAATTGCGTTATGCAAATAGCAGGAGTCAAGGAGGTGACAAATTGGCGATGAACGCGTGTTGACACGACCGCAGGCAGACAGACTGGCCACAGGTTTGCGTTGCCTGCCGCCGCCCGCACGGGCAGTGGAGCGCAACCCCAAAGGAAGTGGACGCCTAGGACGTGAGCTCGCACTAAATTTGGGCCATTTAGTTCGTCGAGTCGCTTTCATTTGGGGACCCTAAGGAGAGTTTAACCGTCTTTTGTGTTATGTTACCTTTTTAATGGTCCATTCCGGGAAGTGCGCCTCTTATAGCCTTGCACGGCCACTGGACTACAGTCTGGATGAAGCTGGAACTCCGTGAATGTGGGCAATTCAGCAGTTTTGGAGCGCACACCGATCGCACCAGAGCACTGGAGCAGCGAAGGCACTATCTGCCACCATCAGGTGTTTTGTGGTCTCGGAGAGAAGGCCCTCCCCCTTATCGGGTAAATTCCCGGGATTTGTTTCCGCTGTCTCGGCAATTTCCCTTAATCCCCGGGTGCACTTCACTTGTGGATTAATTCCATAAATCACAAACGCGCCGCTATCGGGCCGCCCGGAGAACACAAACAAACAAGCAAGCAAACAAGCAGGCCACCCAACAAATAATTTATCAATTCGACGGTAGGACTCCGCAGGGTTCTTGCGCGGCGCGGACACAACCGGCCACTCTCATCAAAATTTGTTTTGCGAAGGAAACGAAGCACCCAGCTAGGGCCCTGTCAGGACTCTGGTCTTACACGCGATTACAAAGTGCATTTCACTGCAGCCACTGAAGCACCCGCGGTCGAGCAGCACAAACAGGGAGCACGGCTGGAAGCAGGAGCACCCTTCGGTAACAACCCTTTCCAGGTGGTGGGGGATATCAAAACGGGCGGACGACGGACGACGGACGACGGTCGCCTGCCAACTTCCTGAGGAACTCTTCACTTAGTTTACTGCAACAACTTCCGACGGCGAAGCCTCGCGAGCTTCACGATATCGAGTCGAGTCGAGCCTGAGAGGTGAACGGTATCTTCGCGAACCGAACGCGTGCGGTGTTAGTAAACAACTGAATGGGATGTGGTCCGTCACGGCCTGGAGCACCGCGACACGAACCAGCTGAATGTTGCTGGACTGGGTACCCGTCGCTGGCAACTTTGCTGCACACCCACTGGATGTTGCTCGAACGGTTTCCGGTACTCGGGCACGGACGGGTTGTTCCCAGCTGGGTGGGAATTTTCCTCGCTTCTTTGCGCAATCTGCATGCAAGGACATTCGGGCATTTTTCCTCCGCACGAATGACACAATTGTTTTCAATTTTATTATAATTAGGAATAAATGTTATATACTAATGTAGATAGATCTACATACGAGTAAGAAACCCATAGCATTAAATGAAACGTTTATAAAAATGCCTTGCCCTTCAAAATAACAACCTGGGTGCATACCGCGTTGTTGATGTCAGAACTACATACATGGTAAAAAATGTTAGACTAAAATCCAATAATTTTTGTACTGTATATAAGTCCACACCAAACAAGTACTAGATTTTAATATTTTGAAAGGATTAAAATGGAACTGTAATATTGGCAGATATTAAATTAAAATTTCTTCAGTATTAAATGCATTTTAATACTAGAACATTAAAAATCAATACTTGTTGTATTAAAAGGTTTATATTACCTATACTTTACTTCTAATCCACTATGGTTTTAAGAAGTTAATACTAATGTATTGTTTTAATACACAAATATTGAATTGTTATCTTTTATTGAGATATAAATAAATCCCATTTTCTATTAAAACTAGTACTTATTGTATTAAAAGTTAATATTAACGATACTTTACCTCCAATCTACCATGGTTTTAACAAGTTAATAATAATTGTTCTACTTTACAATGCATTAATCCATTGATACAGTGACAGGAAATTTCAGGGAATATTTAATTATAATGTTAAATTATTTTTTCAAAGAAAAATTATTAATTGTCTTTTCATAGAAAAAATAAAGAAATATTTAAACAGAAACTAATTTATTTAATTTTCTTCAAATTATATACAGGGTGTCCAGGAAATAGTGCGCCAAAATGAAGGGAATGGTAGCTTGGGTCATGACCTACCAGAATATCAAAATATGGCCTTAGTGAAAACCTCACCGTTTTCGAGATATTTGGGTTTTCATGAAAAATTAAATTTCAGATTATTGACTAGTTGGTGCACATAAAAAGACATGTTCTCTTTGCTAAAATATTCTAGATAAGTTGCCCTACCTGGCAAGCATGTCATTTTTAGGGTTCCGTAGCCAAATGGCAAAAAACGGAACCCTTATGGATTCGTCATGTCTGTCTGTCTGTCCGTATGTCACAGCCACTTTTTTCCGAAACTATAAGAATTATACTGTTGAAACTTGGTAAGTAGATGTATTCTGTGAACCGCATTAAGATTTTCACACAAAAATAGAAAAAAAGCGGCCAAGTGCGAGTCCCCATACTTAGAACTGAAACTCCAAAATTTTTTTTCATCAAACCCATACTTGTGGGGCATCTATGGATAGGTCTTCAAAA
This sequence comes from Dysmachus trigonus, assembly GCA_949715965.1. NCBI lineage: Eukaryota > Metazoa > Arthropoda > Insecta > Diptera > Asilidae > Dysmachus > Dysmachus trigonus. Next base: position 47,744,962 of record OX454319.1, on the reverse strand, counting down.
ATGATATTGAGGTTTCTAATATAATTTTTTTCTAAACTGAATAGTTTGCGCGAAAGACACTTCCAAAGTGGTAAAATGTGTGTGTGTGTGTGTCCCCCCCTCCCCCCTGTAACTTCTAAAATAAGAGAATGATAAAACTAAAAAAAATATATGATGTAAATTTCCATGCAAACTTCCACAGAAAATTGGTTTGAACGAGATCTAGTGCGTAGTTTTTTTTTAATACGTCATAAATCGTAAACCGCAATTTACCTTTCATTCAATCAACTCAAATAAAAAAACAAGCCTATATGGGCTCGCATATAGTAAGATCTAAATCCCATCATTTAGGTACCTAATTATAATGTTTACTTATCAATAATTTAATTTAAAAAAAATACACTATTATTAAAACATCAATCAAAGTTACAATGCACTACAAGAACTTTTATATTATGTTACTTGCTGCTACGGAACCCTTCATGGGCGAGTCCAACTCGCACTTGGCCGCTTTTTTTTTAACTGAAAGAGGATCATGGCAGCCAAGGCAAGAAAACCAAAAAAATAGATACCTACCTCAACGGATAACTATTTACAAGAATCCAGAATTGTCAAAAACAAACGAAAGCAACCTAAACAAAAAGAATAAGAAATAACCGTACTGGCACCGACTCCAAAAATAACCGATTAGATATTGTAAATATTTATTATAAGTATCAGTAATTTTCCTTAAAATAATAAAGAATATTATTAATAACTTTTCATTTAAGTTCATATAGGCAAAGTTTTGAAGTCGTTTTTAATATTTTTGTAAAAATTTACCTTATTGAAAAACAATAGACAATATTTTTAATTTCAGTCCTTCACAAAATTTTATTTTTAATTAAATCTGATTTCAATATGTTCCCAGTTAAACCCTTTTGAGAGCACTCGAACCGAAATGCCCTCGTGCTCCCTTGCAAAACAATTTACTGCCAGCTGTCCTCATTGTCCCGGCGCAGTAATCCTGAAGGTTCACGTGGCGACAAGAGGCGTGGTTACGGTGTTACTTCACACACATTTGTTCCTGCAACATGCTGCTGCTCGACCGTCGAAGCAGACACCAGCGAGAGTGGAAACTTTTACCTGAGTTCCATTTCTTTGGAGGCTGCAGCCGCTTAGCACCTCAGAGTCTCTCGCGATTAACTGGTCCTCTCACTGTTCCTTTTTGGACATCCGATACACGGCGGCGAGGCCGGCTTCTTTGAACCTTAAGGAAAGTCGGCAGGGTTCAAGGAGCCCAGGAAGGGCTAATTACATAATGGACTGAAACGATATAGTCCTCGGTCGTGGCGCGTACCTTTTGTCAGTTTGACCCTTGGAAAGAAGACGACCCGAGACTGCTCCAGTCGCCACTCAGGCCGTCAACAGCCGCCACTTTGCGTCCTTCGAGTCCTGGCCGATCTGATAAATGATAGCAACTTCGCTCCGAACTCTGCGGCAAGGACACCCATCCGTTTATTTGATATTTGATACAGAAGCCCTTCCCTTCTCCTCTTCACCCCGCAGGTCCACAGATTGCGGTCACCATTCGGGGACGAATGCGGCGGTGTTGTTTTCAAATTTTCGAGCAAACCTCCTGACACTGGACAAATATTTGTGGACAAACCCTCCCGACCTGCCCGCAAGGGAATCCGAGAGGGGTCCTGGTCTCAGTACACAATCGGTTTCTGGCTAATGAATGAGATTTCACCGAAACAGGAAAGAAAGGTAGCCGGTCTTAACCAATGTCGTCCAAATGGTATCTAAAGGGCTCTTTAAACTATGCGGAATTTGTACTTGCTGCAATCGGCGATTTTTCGACCATCGTTAAAGAATCTGCACTAAATTTAGTTGGTTGGATTCGACATAATACGAGTTAATCTTAAAGCCAGCTGATACTGATTTCAAACAAAAAATAGTTCATGAGTGTGTTCCTTACCTTCAATAGGAAAGAAAAAAAAATCAGAAAATATTTAATACTTTTAGATCATAGAGAATAGGCACAGAATAAAGACTAATCAAAAGTCCCATCTATAACAAAAAATCACTCTATGCAAGCAAAACTTCTAAATACATCAAAATCCCATTACTTAGTGCGGCGCTTGAGTTGAGCAGCAGCTCGTTTCTGTAATTTCGATTGAGAATATTCTCTATTAAATGACGTCACAAATATTGGTCGTCTTTAAATCGACTGAGCTAAGTTGATTTATTTTCGGATGTACCAGTAAAGAAAGGCATCGTGAATTGAATCAGGTGAAAATTAACGTTCGAATTTGAAACAGAATCTCAAGAGAGGAGAATATAAAAACACAGTGATAGAGAATGACATCAAAGTGACGTCAAATAGAGAATTTGAATAGAGTTAAAAGTTACAGAAACGAGCTGCAGAGCTGCGTTCTAAGACACATATATATTTGTATAACTGCTTCTATTGTATTTTATTCTCTTAAATCGAGAAATGTTGGTTCCGCCATCTTGGATTTCTAAATTTTGATAACATTCAAAATCAGTGACCCTAAGATATTAATTGTACTAATTTTCATTCAAATCCGTTGAAATCGAGAAATATTGGTCGCCATATTGGGTCCGCCATCTTGGATTTGTAAATTTTGATAATATTCAAAATCAGTGACCTCATTGTACTAATTTTCATTAAAATCCCTTGAAATCGAGAAATATTGGTCGTCATATTGGATCCGCCATCTTGAATTTCTAAATTTTGATAATATTCAAAATCAGTGACCTCAAAACATTCATTGTACTAATTTTCATTAAAATCCGTTGAAATCAGGAAATCTTGGTCGCCATATTGGATCCGCCATCTTGAATTTAGCAATAAATATAGCCTATGTTACTCAGGGTGAATGCTTTCTAATGGTGAAGGAATTTTTGAAATCGGAACAGTAGTTTTTGAGTTTATTCATTACAAACATACACACACAAAAATACAAATCTTCCCTCTTTATAATATTAGTGTAGATTATTGGTTTTAGCTTACCAATTATCAACATACGGTATACAGGGTGTTCAGAGGTGGGTGGTCAATACTGAAGGGGGTGAAAGGTCAGACCGAGACAAGCAAAAAATCGTATGGGTGGGGGGGGGGCATCTCGCACCGTTTGGCAGTTACAGGGTGATTCGTAAATCAGGATTTTGCCTTATATGGGAACCGCTCTTGTATTTCTATCTTTTTTTCTACGCATCGCAGCGGCCCCAAACTGATTTTAAAAAATCACTATTTGGAAGCCCTTTCAAAAAAAGTTTACACCACCCCCCTATCCCCAACCCCTTGGCCGCAATCCCCCCTGGAAGTTGAAAAAATTAACTTTTATTTCACGATTTTTCACCTTTCGTCCCACTTTTCTCTGAAATTCATGTTATTAACATACCTACTTTTTATTTTTTTTAAGTTGCCTATCTAATTACCTTTCCAAAAAGGTGCAACATGCCCAGGTAGGAAAAGGATACGAAAATTTATTTACAAAAATCCTTTTACAGAATATCATGATAATTCGAATTTTTAGGAAATTATACTTAAGTTTACTAAAAAATACATTTTGTTCGCTTAAAAACTAATTACAATTAAAACGTTTGTCCTTTAAAAGCTGTTCAAAATGTTCTCCGCCAGTTTCGATGCATGCAAGTAGCCTTCGTTTTATTTCACGTTTGAGGTCTATGGTAGCCAGTCTCTCCCGTATTTTCGTGGCTGCAGTCACAATCCTGGTAACTAATTCTTCTCTGGTGTTGATTGGTCTTGAGTAAACTTCATCTTTCATCATTCCCCATAAGAAAAAGTCCAGTGGAGTAAGGTCCGGTGACCTAGCAGGCCAAGGAATCGGTCCACCTCGTCCAATCCAGCGTTCTGGGTAAAGTTCATTCAACGTTGCCCTAACAATGTGCCCAGTATGCGCAGGTGCTCCGTCGAGCTGTAAATAAATTGCGCTTCTGGTGGCCAGGGGGATGTCCTTCAACAGATCCGGGAGGGTATTCTCCAAAAAGTCCGAATATAGCTGACTATTCAGCACTTGGGGCAAGATGAAGGGTCCTATCAACTGGTTGCCGATGATGCCAGCCCAGACATTGACACTAAATCTTTGCTGGAAGGACCGACACCTGGTCCTATGTGGGTTCACATCTGACCAGGTGTGGAGGTTGTGGAAGTTTGTGATGCCATCCCGCGTGAATTGCGATTCATCCGTCCACAGAATTCGGTCTAGAAACCTTCTGTTTTCGATGTCAGACTCGAACAGCCAAGTGCAAATTGCAATCGTCTTTCTGAATCTCCTTCCTGTAGTGCTTGGACCGGGATATGGTGGTATGGATGTAGTCCCTCTCGGTTCACAACGGTCCAAGCTCTCCCTGAAGACAATCTTGACCTTCGTGCGACCTGCCTGATGCTTATTACAGGGCTGTTCCTGACGATGTTGAGGATTTGTTGGTCGGGGTCCGCTGAATCGGCCGATTTTCCTGCGCGCGTTTCTGCTCTGGGGGCGGTTACACTTCCGGTTTCTTTTGACCTTCTGAAAGTCCTTGAAAATACCCTTCTGTCGGGTACACGTCGATTCGGGAATCTCCTTTGGTATTGTCGTACGGCCTCACTATCATTTCCGTCTACTAAACCGTACACGTAAATTATATCGGCAGACTCTTCAACACTGCATTCTGCCATTTTATCTTAATTTTTTCTATTAAACACCCGGTTTTATCGCTTGCTTCTTCAACTGTGGTCAATGTCCTTTCAAACTTACCCATTTTTATACCATAATTCATAGGAGGTATTAGAAACGGAGCGTCAGGATACTTAAGAGTCAATACTGGATATAATAAACTAATAACGCTATTTAACGATATTACATTTATTATTTTATTACTGTTTTGCTGAAATAATAAAAATGTACTACCTTTGTTTCCAAAACAAACATTTCCGAACTTGCTGTCATAAAAATTGTTTACTTAACGACTTTTCCATTATTGTGCAATAAAGTAATTAGGTACCTGTGAGGATGTTTTAATTTCAGGACTTTTGCAACCCTTTTCTACCTGGGCATGTTGCACCTTTTTGGAAAGGTAATTAGATAGGCAACTTAAAAAAAATAAAAAGTAGGTATGTTAATAACATGAATTTCGGAGAAAAGTGGGGCGAAAGGTGAAAAATCGTGAAATAAAAGTTAATTTTTTCAACTTCCAGGAGGGATTGTGGCCAAGGAGTTGGGGATAGGGGGGTGGTGTAAACTTTTTTGGAAAGGGCTTCCAAATAGTGATTTTTTGCAATCAGTTTGGGGCCGCTGCGATGCGTAGAAAAAAAGATAAAAATACAAGAGCGGTTCCCATATAAGGCAAAATCCTGATTTACGAATCACCCTGTAACTGCCAAACGGTGCGAGATGCCCCCCCCCCACCCATACGATTTTTTGGTTGTCTCGGTCTGACCTTTCACCCCCTTCAGTATTGACCTCCCACCTCTGAACACCCTGTATAATTGGTGTCAAAATTTGTGATTGATCCTATTCACACTGCCTCATTTTTTATAAATAAATAATTTTAATAAGGATAAGGACACAAGTTCCAGCTCGCAATATTCTCTGACACTCAAATTTTAACGTAGTAAATAAGTTGCTGCGTTCACTCGATGACGTTTGGTATAGGTATACATTATGTCAAAAAAATAGTAAATAAGAAAAAGCTTGTTTTCTGGTGATTACGCGAAAACCGACTTTTTGAAACTTGATACCCTCCTGAATGTAATTATATCAATGTTCTTCATGAGCAGTATATCGACAAGACAGTGAAATGTTTTTATATTATTCATTTCCTATATATGAGAATCTCTATTTTGTTTTTAAATTTACTAAAATTTCAACTAAATAGATTTTCATTCTGAAAATAGTAAATTATGACATATGATTTCTTATAAATAAAAACCATAATCCTGGCATAATTTTCCAGCTAAATTGCGCTACTGCAGCAGCGATGACCAGTAAAAAATGTTAACTGTTAAAGGTCAATAAGGATAGGTATTAAAAGGTTGACGACTCCTGCTGTAGTAGTTGGAAGGTTAATTCGCTTCATTTTAAGCATATGGTAAATTGAATTTATTTAAAAATTGTACACATAATAAAGAATATTTAATTAAATGTTTAGCCTAAAATATTAAGAAATAAGCCACTAAGAGCAAACCTTCGGATACTCTTAAAAAAAAAGGCTGTATTGTAAATCAAAAAATTGAAAATATTGTTATGAGTTTCACGAGATAATGACGTCGAGATTTTTTTTTTTTTTTACGATTTTTCAATTTTTGAAGTCAAAAAACGAATTTAAAAGAAAAATTCGGTAAAAGTCAGCCTATTTTTTTATAGCAAAAGCAATTATAATGCACAAAAAAAATTATTTCGACGTCATTACCTCATATTTTATGTACTTAAAGAGTGTGTAAAATTTGAAAAGGATCATTCAAGTAGATTTTGAGTTACAGTGTTCACCGACTTTGAACATGCTAAGTGGGAGAAAAATACCTTTAAAGTCTAAACACAGAATGTGCTATAAGGCACAGGGATAGCTCGAAGCCGAATCAGAGCGGCAAAGACTTAGAACTCCATATCTCCATTAGTTTTACTCCAACTTCCAATATTAACACAATAATCTTGACATGTTGTACATTTATAATATGAGAAAATTAAAAAAAAAAAAAAAAAGCCGATGTATCGAATATAGGTAGTTGTTTTGCTGTATCAACCTCTGTTATTTTTTTAAAAACCCAATGTGTCGAATATCCGAAGTTTTTTCTTGATATCAACATCACTATGCTAAAGCAAAAATCGAAGCGACATGCATTTACATTTTATGTTTGTTACACAATCGCACAAGTCGGATCTATTAACCCACAGACTTCCCATAAACGATGAATTAATTAATTAATTAAAAATCAAATATCAAATTACGAAAATATTTTGTTGAATAAAGTATTCGCATCTACTCTTAAATCTTAGTACCTGGAAGATCGAACTCTGCTCGGATCTGAAAAACTCAACTTCGTCTGGCGAAAGGGGCGTTGAGATAATCCAGCTTCGCTAAAGAGGAATTTTTCCTGCCTAAATCTGGGTTAAACTTGGCTCAAGTCAAACCTAGCCAAAGCCATGCTAAGTTGGTTCAGATCTGGTTTAAGCTTGACTTAAGCCCGGCTCAAGCCTACCTTCAACGTTGTGTTTCAAGAGCATTTGCTTGTGTACTACATATAATAAGTAATAAGCATCCGAGTTTTGTTCGGCTCAAAATATTTAATTTTTTTAATTTGTCTTTTATGAAATTGAATGTAGATATAATTCCATTTTTATATGTAATTTTTCGACTTACAGCCGCCATATTATATTTGTTGACAACCTATGTCATTCTCGAAATTAAGACGAATCTAATGACACCTCATTTATTTAAATCCATCCAGCCATTTGGTGTAGCATACAAGGAAATAAGTAATCACACATACATAGATACGCGCGAAAAACATAAGCCTGCCTGTGCAGTTGGCTAAAAATCAACAAAACTGGTGTGCAATTATTTGAAGACTGAAAAGTAAAACAAATATATCATAAGTATTCATGAAAAATAATTTCACTACCGAAAATGTTAAATTATACTACATAGTTTAAAGTATTTTGATTTTCTTATTAATATTTCATTAATAATTTTATACACTAAATACATTTTGTTATGTAAGTTCCAGGCTTCTTACTTTGAAATTATTTGTGTATGGTGTAAACAAGCGTGAAGCGTGATCGTGAAGAACTTTAAAAAAAAGACGAACCAGTGCTAGTAGGACTCGTACCTTTATATCATATTATCGTAAACCTTTGTTCAGATTGATAAACTGAATTATGTAGTTGTTTTACTTATGTTATGAGACATTTCTTCATACCAAACAAGATTCTAGGTCAATAGAAAGTATCCCATAGATTTTGATGGGTCAGTGAGTCAGAATTAAAATACGTGATTTTTTTTCCAGATGTCATATTTTATTGCATTGAGTGATAAGCTTCAATTTTTACTAAGCTATGGGGTTGTAGATTTTAGCATTATTTATTTGTATAAATATATATATAAAGCGTGTTAAAGGATAGACAGGTACGGAACACTAAAAGAGCTACATTACGCACATCGACAATTTTAAATATTCTGATGATGAATATCATAAAAACGAGCTTTGCATTAATGTTCAAGGCGGACATTTAAATGGTATTATTCACAATTGATGGGAAATAAAATTATAACTATTTTTAAACATTTTCAAAAAAAAAACATCGTTTTCAAAAATTAGGTATCTGTCATATGTAAAGAAAATCGGATGATACGTTTTGCGCCACATTGTAAAACCGTCTTACAAATCGGTACAATGGTTGTATAGTTTAAAAAGCTCTTAGCTATCTATCTATATATTTATTTATCTGTGGTCCTATCTAATAGCCGTTCTATGTCAGCTGAAATGAGGTCATTACGATGACGCAATAAAGTCGGCCAAGCCGACTTTTGTGGCCACTTACTTACTTGATTAAGGAGGGAAACCTGTTACCTGTTGCCGCGCCGTTCATAAAAATGCAATTTTCCATTTGTAAGTGGAAGGACGTTTCGTTATCTCTTGAGGGCAAGATTTCCTTCAGTCGTAAAAGGTATGCTTCTGCAGTTCATTAGTACCCCCCTTCCCCTAAATTAGTCGAAGGAAGGGCGAGAGTATCTTTCTCAGGTAGCTAAGATACAGACAATACCTTTTGTGCCATTGTGGCACTCTCCTCGAGGAGGTGCTATTAACTAATGGGCCTCTGCTACCCCCGGTGCCCGCCATCGCCACTGCCCGGGGTAAAGCGCTTATGAGGCAGCATTTTGTTAATCATCGTTGTTTGTTTTTTTTCCCCGGGATGGTAATTTGCGGAAACGAAGGCAAGTTTGCCACAGTTTATTGGTTATGATAATGAAATCGCATTTAAAGGGCTGGATTAGCCGCCGCAGACACACAGGAGTCAGCCAGCGAGAGTGCGGAGGAACACATCCCGGCCTATCAAAACAAATGGAAAGATCCGCAACCGGGAGCTCATAAAAATTTAACGTTCTCCCCGAAAAGGGGAGTTTTATGGGTGGACAAATAAAAAGTCCCATTTCCCGCAGTACTTCGTGCGGATGTGGCAAATTGGGGACGCCACTCGAACAACAGGTCAGTCGACCTCGACATCCCGATGATAGCGATCTCGGTATACATCTGCCCTAATGGCGGGCATCCTGTGCATTTAGGAAGCGGCGAAATAACAAAACTCCATAAATCTCAGAAGATATGAAATTTATAAAGCCACTCAGTCTGTTTTTATTGCGGACATTTCGTATTGTTTCTCAAGATGGAGACAGAAATTTCGAGCTTCCGACAAAGATTTTACGAAACAAACCAATGAATTCTTAAGTTCTACAGGACTATTAAAAAGTAATATCTGAAAGGGATTATACGTACATGTCGATAATAATTAAATTTATATTGTAAATCAGAATCTACTTTAAAAACATATAATTTCCAACATCTTTTAAGTCGACTAAAAAAGTAAAAGTTTTATTTATTTTTTTAATTTATATCCTACTTTGCCTTCAAATTTTAATTAAACTCTTAATGGAAGAAAGTTGGAAGAAACTGGAATTAAATATTCATTTAGTAAATTATCTTCAACCGCTTTCTCTCGGTTCAGAAAAAGGGAGTTATTATTTTTATCTGTGTTGAGATGTTTCCAATTTTTTTCCAGCGAATTTCATTTTCCTGCTCAATTAAACTTACACCGTACTAAAATGGATGCATATAATACCTTTATATACCTTTTTTGCATAATTTCAAAATAATCGTATCAGTTCAAAAAGTTGTCAAGATAACTGTATCTCATTGACTGGTTTTTCGAGTAAAGTTTCTTTTTAAGAAAATATCTTCAAAATTTTAACGTTCCGAATATAAATATAAATATATGTATATCCGTAAGAAATTTTGAGGTATTTCTTATTTAACGATTGCTAAATCACGACCCGTATCTTAAGAATATAAAAAGTTATGCATTTACTTATATCATCGTTATTTTGGAATATCTATCAGAAAGAAACTTGAATAAGGGTTTATGAATATTTTATATGTGGCAAGCAAATAAACGAAATATACAAATTTTAAATACGAAAATCCAAGTAGACTTTGAGTTGAGTCGAAGATTAGGGCAGTCAGGTTTGATTTTTAGAACGATTCGTTTGTTTTTGTGTTTCTCTTGGTCAAAAATAATAAATATTTTATATTAGCCATTCCCTGAGCTTCATCTACATTATTTAAAATTTATTTAAATATAGCTACCAGCAAAGTAGCTATATATGTTATCTTATATTCAACATTTAAATGACAATAGTCAAATGATTTTTTTTTTATTTTTTTTTTAAGGTTTATGTTAATTTTATCTTTGAATTTTAACTAGACACAGAAACGAACCCGCTTTCTGCCAATTCAGATTTAATCCATTGAACCATCAAACTCATATTCAAAGTCTATTCAATCAAAATAGAGTTGGTGGAATTCATAAATTCAACACAGGATAAAATTTCGATTCTCAATGTAATGACTCTAAGACGATTAAGTTTTAGTATCCGATGCTTTCGGTCGTTGACTTGTGGAGTTTTGAGCATTTGGTATTAAACTTGAAAATAGGAATTTCTGTAATTTCATCCATTTCACAATTATTACCCATTCTATTCAATTCGTTTATTACTACACGAACACTAAAGAATTACATTTTTTATACAAGTGCGCTAAGAATAAAGATAAAATCTTAAGAGAATTAAGCATACTAATAAAACATGAATAAAATAAATAAAACAACCGAAAAAGAGGAAGGAAACAATAATAAAACGAAGTTGATAAATAAATTGAAATTGATAACAAGACCGCAAAAATTAAACAAATGTTCTAGAAACGGTGAGTAATGTAGAAGGCGTATCACAGCGCATAATCGCAGATTAATCGCTTAAGAAATAAATATATATATAGAAATAGTCGTTCAATATTTCTTTCCATACATATACAGGGTGTCCCGATTCAACGTAGGAAACGCTATACCAATAGATTCCTTGGAGTGTCCTGATCAACGTTTGTTCTTAAAATGCTTCCTCCCCTTTCAAAATCGCCGTTGATGGTTTTTTAGAGGTTTGCTCACTTAAGACCTTATAGATCCTTGTAAAGACATCGCAGGACATCGGGTACAGACTAAAGAGGAGGAGAGCACCTATCCAATAAGGCCCTATTTGTTAGGATATGGGGCAAGTGAGGTATCGATGCTGCTCTTCTCCTCTTTTGAATGAGTCTTTGCTCGATGTCCTGTGATGTTTTTACAAGGATCTATAAGGACTTAAATGAGCGAACCTCTAAAAAACCGTCAACCTTTAAAGACAAAAAAACCCAAGTTGCACAGAATTGTTTTTAATATAGAAAGTGGAAAAAATGTAAATAAAATATTAAATTCTATGACTATGACATTCAACTTTTTGAGGTAGGTTTAAAAACATCCCACCTTGCATAAAAATCTGGACAAAAGGTGGGATAGTTTTTAACCCACCTAACCACAAAGAGTTAAGAGGGGAGAGGGAGGCGGGGTCTCAGAAAAAACGTTGATCAGGACACTCCAAGAAATCGATTGGTATAGCGTTTCCTACGTTTGAATTGGGACACCCAGTATACATGGTTCAATGAGTGGGGACTTTCCATATTCATCCTTTTTAAATTCTCCGCTTTACTATTGTGAATCTTTTTATCAATAAATGTGAAAGGAAGTTAAATTGATTGTTTATGTAGTCATTGTTTGTCAGGGTAGTTTCCGTAGTAATTTTAATTGCTACATTTTTTACTGTATAATTACTGTAGTATAGAAGTAATCTAGTTTTATTCATATAGCCTAAGTATAGATTTATAGTAGCCTAAGTATAGATCATAGAAATATAAGCTGAATAAAACTGCTGTATCGTGTAAATCTTTGAGCGACCACTTAAAGGTGACAGCAATATTGTGAAGATGGAAACTGAATAAAAGAATATGATTGAACGTTCTCACGTAATAAATCGGGAAGTGCAAATGTTTACTGTTTAAAAATATAGGTTGAGAAAAGTTCCAAAGAATTGTGAAAAGGCCTATTTTACACATTGTTTCATTACAAATATCAATGCCAGAACCTTTTATAGACGCATATTTGCGAAATGAAGTGCTCGTTTATGTAAAATCATTTTCTAGCACGTGGGATGATTGAAATGCAACGTAGTTATGGTATTAGGTATTATATGTCATGAAACCTTATTAAAAAAGTTATATAAATCGTCGCTGGCTTGTTTACATTGCACAAAAGCAGGGTAATTTATTGTGTTAATGGTAGCTTACAAATCCAATAGACGAGGGGGCATTAAGATTATGCCAGGATCTTCGGTAAATGTTTTTTTAAATATGTACGCTTAATTTTAACATTTATTTCATTTACCACATTATTTTAAAATTGTGCTTTTAAAGTTATACATTATCTAGATCTGCTTTTGTCCTCATATATATCATTTTCAGATTAAACGAGTCTACTTTCAAACAAAATGTAACCTCAGAATACCAAATTTGATTTCAATTATTTGATTCAAGTTTTTTGTTCTTTGAATAATAATTCAAAAATAGAACAAAGTATTCATGTAAATAAAACGTTTGAAACAACACATATTTTAGTATTGCCGAATTGCATTTGCATGAGTAATTTTCATCAAAAAGACCGATTTCATTTAACTTGCTAGTGATAGTAATGAAGAGATTGACCATACCCATTAAATAATTAGATAAGTCATTTTAATTTAATTGTTGAATACTTTGCGCGATATCACTGAAAATATTGTGTGCAGTATTAGTATTGCTTAATATATAAGGAGCATACAATTTTATTTTAGAAAAGGCTTTTTCAGTTAGACTAAGGCTTTCATCGTGACTAAGGCTGCAACCATTTTAAGCAATACCCATTACTTCTTACTATATCAGGAATTTCTCGCGTTTAGTGAATACGCGCATTGTCCATAATTAATAGTGAATTGTATAACTGTGAATCGTTATTAATTTTTTCGAAAAGCTTCCGTAAGAATATTATGAACCGATCGGCATTTACGATTAATTTTCGATGTAAAATAACCCCATTGTTTATTGTCGCGCTTAGATCAAGTTTCCTCCCCTCACAATGGGTACAACAACGTGTGCTCTTTCACCAGCACGGGTTTATGATCTTCGAAGATGCAGGTTGAAGCCACACTCGTCAATAAAAAATTAATTTTTCACGTTGGCCATTCGCAACTCTAGTGTTTTTGATGTCATTCATTCGATCCACCTCAACCGAAGCTAATTTAAAAGTAAGTTTCAGTTCACGTAGACTGTTAAAAATCGTCGATAAGGAAGGAGATATATTTTTCTGTGAGTAACTTGTTCTTTATGTTTCACATTGTAATTCCGGGATCTCTTTCTACCAGTACTTCAATATATTCCACTTTCAATGAAAATGCATTCTATTTTTTTTTTTTTGTGTGATGTTTCATTTTATTTGAAAATAGTTTCATTCAGTTTGAAAACCTTTTCATTTTATTTGAAAATAGTTTCATTCAATTTGAAAATGGTTTCATTCAATTTGAAAATGGTTTCATTTAATCTGAAAATGCTATATACGACTGTACTGAGCGACCAACATAAACATAGCTAAATCTAACACATCAGGAAATTTGATACCCTAAATCTGGCTTACAGTCATTCAGAACTTAGCTTATATTTGTGAGATGTAGGTATTGTTTTTAGAAAATTATAAATTGTAGTAGGATTTCAAGGGAACGCACTGCCCTTAGAATAAATGTGCTATACAAATTAATTAATTGCAATCGTGTTTTCTTTGGTGTACATGGATAGTTGGAAGACAGGATTACATTGTTCCCTTATACCTCAAGGTTCCTTCTTCCACAAATGTATTAAATAAAAATAAAAATATATATATATATTCATTTCCTTAAAGAATCTAAGAAGAGTTTAACCTTTGAAGTTTGGTTTCAAAAGAAGGAGCATCCAGGCCCCTTCAAATTCTATCTTCGGCAGCCGAAAAAGTTCTATAAATCTGTTACTGCGGTTTTAAAAACATACTAGATATACAATTTAACTTACCTCTTTTCAAGTTCAAGTTCATCCATTTAATAGTGAATACCTTAATTAGAATTCCTCCTCAGTTTCACTATTGCTATTGTAAATGGATACATTTAACATTAGGGACCGTACCTTCCTAAAAGCCAATTATTGTATAATCAGTTTAAATTTTTTTTATAGTTTACGGTGAGAACTTGACAGTTTTTCGTGAGTTCAACAAGAAGTTCATAATGGAATTCGGTTATGACAATGCTTTGATTGACTATTGAGTATCGAAATTCATGAATACAAAATTAATCTCCAATCAAATATGAAAGTCATAATGTATTCACATTCGTGTAATATTCATGAATATGTTGCCCCTAGTTCAGTTAGTAAGGCATAAGGCGCAAGGTGTTTCACTCAAATTGCAAGAAGGTGCAAAACACAATTAATATTACATTGTTGTTACCTTTTCTTCTACTTAACGGAGCAAATCTTTCGTTTTATTTCACAAATAGGTATATCTAATTCTAGGCTAACCCGCAAATATATTTCGATTTATAATCCTTGCGAAAGTCTCAATCTTATCCAGTATTATTTTATGTCTATGTCAACGTACAAAAACATCCTCGTCGTTCCCATGAATCACGTTGTTTTCCAATTGTTTTGACTTTGGCAATTCGGAAGTAGGGCAAAGTCTCCTTCCGCGGTGGTCCCTGAACACATCCCATAAAACCAATTCAGCGGAGACAGCTTTCGTCATATAAACAAAAATTAAATCGAAATTAAAGTCGCACTCGTGGCGGCCCCAACTGTTGCCAGAACGCTACCTAATTTTATTTATAGCTCGGAAAGGCGGTGAGCGATGTTCGGAGGCGTCCCACAAGTGGTCTTTTGTCATAAATTGAAAAGGCGTGAAAACGTCGCCGCCGCCGTCACCAGCGGGGGCAAGACCGAGCGGGGGAATCTTCCATTAATCTTGGCGACAGTGGCGTGCACCTTTCCCGCGCTCATCGATAACCATCGATGGCCGGGGGAAGCGCCGGACTTTCTCGACTTTCACATAGTCATGCGGAGCACCGCTTAGAGCCCCATAATAGTCGTTTGCTGGGGGAGGCTTCCAACGTCGGAAATTAAGTGGAAACGGGCTCCGCTGGCTTTATAATCACTCCTTGGCATGGGAGCCCCGCCGAAGTCGAAGCCCAACTATAGTCGAGGAAAGTGGCGTGAACAGTTGGATTGAACTGCCTGCGAGCTGCACGCCCGTTAATTAATTGGGCGCTTCCTATGACGGCGGCGTGAGGCACCGCTTCCTCCTCCGGTGCTATCAGCTTTCACCCGGGGGATCAATATCTCTGAGTGATTTCACTTTTCAGGGAATTCCCCCGAGGGAGCGTCTGGGACGCAAACAAAGCGGACACTTGTTTGTGCCGTCTTACGAAATGTCGAGATATTTAGAAAAAAAAAAAAAAAAAAAAAAAAAAAACCGGGGGAAGCGGCAAACAAACACGCGGGATGAAAAGGATTAAATATTTGAAGAAGCCAAGGGCAAAGTCCTTTAGAATGCCGCTCCTCAGCAAACAACCGCAGTAAAAACATCAGCGACAAGAAAAGGGTCCCGGGCCGAGACGTGAAAAAATCCAAAGAAATTTGTTGGAATTTGCTGACCAGAGAAATCAATTAAGGCTTCCAGGTAGCGCTCCGCCGGACTACACCTGAGCGGGGCTTTCATGTGTTGCTCGCAGGTCTTCTACTCGTTTTACTTTTGTTTAATTGAGTGCGGTTAGAGTTAATTTAAGTCGAGATATTGACCACTTCTTGACGTCACGAGGACTCGAAGAGCGAAGAAAAATTGAGGCGAAAAAGTACACTGACCAGGCTGAGTGCAAGCAGGTAATCCAGTTCGATTCACCTGTGATTTCCAAAGAAACGCAACTTGTACCAAAAAAGGAATGCGGCAAATTTCAAAGGGTCATCCGGGGCATCGAGCAGAACTCGATCCCGGAGAATACAATGGACGTAAGTTATACTCTGTGGGCAGGACGTTTTCGGTCCTTTTTTCACCTATCATCGAGGTTTTGTCCGCTTTTCGCTTTTTAGGCATTTCGGACTGCTTCGATTATTAGAGAAAAGGTCATTTTTGTCATCTTCTGAAGAATAATGGCCACTTATGATGGGCAGACTTGCCCAATCGCATTCTATGATAATGAGCCTTGAAAAGGTTCGGTAGTCCGATTAGTAATGGATACGAATTCCAGCCCAAATCATGAGTCAAAAAATCAACCAAAATTCTGGAGATTTTATGTATTCATTAATTTTATTTTTTTAAAACGGACTGATTACTTTAAAATACGTAGAAATTATAATAAAAATTCAAAATCATGCC
Organism: Dysmachus trigonus; assembly: GCA_949715965.1. Lineage (NCBI taxonomy): Eukaryota > Metazoa > Arthropoda > Insecta > Diptera > Asilidae > Dysmachus > Dysmachus trigonus. The sequence goes on along the minus strand of OX454319.1, from coordinate 47,728,415 downwards.
TTTAAGGGGAGGTTCTCATCTAGAACGTCAAAAAGTAGGTAAAGTTCGTGATTTTTTTGAAGGCAAATGACAAGACATAGGGAAATGATATTTGGCATTATCTTTTATTGTATATTTATCTGTACGAAAAAATTTTTTTATTAAAAAAAAAAACAAAATGGCGCCCGTTATTCAACTTCTCCGGAGGCATGTTTTTCGAAAATGACCCAGCTGCGTACAATTTAGGGGTCGCAGATTGGTCTGAAATCAAATAATGATGACATTATTATAAACTAGACTAAATTTGTCTCAGAAAGAGTGGACGACTTTCAAAAAAAATTTAAAATTGACGGAATGGCGCGATTTTGAAATTTTAAGGCCGTTTTCGGCCGTTTTTTTTCATAGTTTATCACTTACAAAAAGGAGATAATGTTACAATTTTCAAAATGTGCTCCACTCTTTCTATGAAGAAAATTGTTTACTTTAATATGCACGAAACTAGAAGTTGATCGGTTGAACGGTTTTTGAGTTATCTTGTACGCAAATTTGAAAAATCTTGAAAAACAAAGTTCCGAGATAATCGTGATTGAACGGCGCGAGTTACGTGCACGAGCATGCACGTCAGCACAATTCACATCAGCACATCAGCATTCCTAGAAACCCAGTAAGAAGATACAACTAGCATTCCTGCAAACCCAGCAAGAAGACACGATTGGACTCCCCCGGGTGATTTTCGTGGTGGGACAACAGTCAGTCTGACAGAAGCTTCTGGACCATAATCATCTTCAACAATTATAACTTAGAAAAATTATTCAAACATTTTATTCGTATCGTATCAATAAAACCAAAACTTAAAAGTAATTATCGAGTTTTCATTAAAACCCGTAACTGGCGCAGTCGAGTAACTTTGTCACGGAGATATCCATCGCGGACAGCTCTAACTATTTCTAATAGCTAAGTGGCACAATCGGACCGGAAAAAAAAAATAAAAGTAGCGTGAGCGAATCGAGTGTGAACGGAAAAATTTGTTGTGGTCATACTTACTGTTCAAGCGCTATCAGGAAGGAAATATGGCAAATGAGAAGATTTTAATGTAAGTAGAATTTTTGCTCCATGTCAGACTCCTCTAGAACCCCTGCCTCCTTTAGCGAAAGCAGTAGTCTGGAGCCAAATATCGAAATTTTATGCTCTGAATTAAAAAATATCTCTGTGAGTGAGAGTGAAAATAAAATAGTTCAAACGGAAAATAGTGATATTTCAGAATTAAATAAAATGGCAGTTCCAACTTTCCTAAAAGTCCACGCGGAAACGATACCCGAGTTTGATGGGGATACAAACGAGTTGCAATTTTTCATCGAGAGTGTTGATAGTATAGTACAAAATTTTTATGATACCGCAAATGCAAGTAACTATCAAAACGTAGTCATATTTCGAACAGTGATTAGCAAGCTTAAAGGCTCAGCTCGCGAAGTGGTAAATATTAGTTGCGCGAATTCAATCGATGAGATAAAGAAAGAACTAATCGCAAATTTTAGCGATCCACGAAACGAAAACTGTCTGTCCTTCGATCTGAACAATTTGAGACAATTTTACAATGAAACACCCTTCCAATTTCATGATAGAGTAAGAAAACTTTTGAATACAATCTCGAATTACTTGGCCCTCCACGAATCAAACGCAGAAGTCCGAAAATTCAAACAAAATATGTATAATAATCAAGCACTTGAGGTTTTCCTGGCCGGCTTGAGAAATCCCTACGGAATTATGGTCCGAGTAAAGGAACCAAAGTCCATGTTAGAGGCAATAAATTTTATAAAAAAAGAAGAAAACATTAAGTACTTGCAAAACGCTAATAGCCGCTTCTTTCCAAACCAGCGAAATCAGGTTAAAAGTGACACGGGTAGGGTGAACCACGAAACTTACCGTTATATTCCAAGAGAAACTCATAATTTAAGCCAACAAGATCAACTTCGCACGAATAAACCCCATGCAGAAAATCTTAATGCTACTACTAAGCTACCCTTTCCAAGTAGACCGGTAAACTTTGCACCAAAACAAAACATTAAACCCCCTCAACTACCGACACATTCCCAAGTTTTCGGCAAACCGAAAAACGTTTGGAACCCGAGTCCAAATCACGTGAATAATCGGGACAAACCGGTTCCAATGAGTGTCACTACCAGATTAACTAATTCATCTCACAAACCTCAACCTTCCACGTCGAAAATGGAAGTAGAGGAACTATTTAATACAGAACAACTAGACACGCCGGAAGACAAATCCTCAGGTCTCGAAGACGAATATTCCGGCCACGAATACGAAGAATTAACAAATGACGAAGACTACCAAAATTTTTGTCCAGACCCACAGAACTTACCACCACCATAATCGATTTGAATCTTTCTTGTGACCAGAGACAACTACCCTTTATTAGTATACAAAAACCACCTTTAAAATTATTGGTTGATACAGGTTCAACAAAGTCCTTCCTCAACCCGGAACTTATTGAGAAATATTACCCTAATTGCGTAAAATTCGACCCTTTCGTAGTGTCCACTTCGTTCGCATCCTCAAAACATAATAATTCTGCTACAATACCAACTTTCGAGGAATTTAATGAAGATAAGATGCTTAAATTCTATGCATACAAATTTCATAATGTCTTTGATGGACTTGTCGGGTTAGACATCATAAAAACACTCAAAGCCAACCTAGATTTCTCAGAATCAAAGTTCAAAACGCCTAAGGCAGAAATAAAAATTAGCTTTCTGAACACACCCCCAAAGGTTTTACTGGAAAAAAAGCTCCCAGGAAACACAATATCACAGGTAAAAATACCCGTTACACCTAAAACCGGTGAAATAATTGTGCCCCTTCAGACCATTCAAAACTGCATAATACCGGAAACTCTCACAATGGCAGAAGATGGCTGGGCTAACGTTGAAGTCCACAATAATTCTGACAATGACGTCAACTTCACCATGCTATACCCGTTAAAAACCACTTCAGTAAAAAATAATTTCGAATTCTACTATATGAATATACGGGATGTTGAAACGGAAGACATAAAGGATGTTATCATAAATTCGTTAAGAACCGATCACATGAACGACGAAGAAAAATCACACATATTTCCACTCCTCAGACAATATTCAGATATCTTCTACGCAGACGACGGCCCCCTATCATTCACTAGTAAAGTCAAACATAGAATTAAAACAACAGATGAAATACCAGTTCACCAAAGAAATTACCGCTACCCTTTTGTGCACAGACAGGAGGTTAGTCAACAAATACAGAAAATGCTGGATCAAAATATAATAAGACCCAGTATTTCGCCCTGGTCTTCGCCCATTTGGGTGGTGCCCAAGAAGCCTGATGCCAATAGCAAAAGGAAGTGGCGCATAGTCATCGATTATAGGAAACTAAATCAAAAAACAATAGACGACCGTTATCCTATCCCTAACATAAACGACGTTCTTGATAAACTAGGAAAGTGTAACTACTTTTCCACCATCGACTTAACAAGCGGTTTTCATCAAATCGAAATGCATCCTGATGATATCGAAAAGACCGCATTCAATACTGAACATGGACACTTCGAATTCCTCAGAATGCCTTTCGGCTTAAAAAATTCCCCAGCGACGTTCCAAAGAGTTATGGACAATGTGCTTAAGGGGCTCCAGAACGAAATCTGCCTAGTCTACGTCGATGACATCATTGTCTACTCAACCTCCCTTCAGGAACACATTGTCAATTTAAAAAAGGTGTTCCATCGTCTTCGCGAGGCTAATCTCAAAATCCAAGTGACCAAATCAGAATTTTTAAAAAAGGAAACAATATATCTAGGTCATGTCATAACCCCTGAGGGCATCAAGCCCAACCCCGACAAAATAAAATGCATACAGAATTTTCCGCTGCCAAAAACCCCCAAAGAAATTAAAGGATTTCTGGGCCTGTTGGGGTATTACCGTAAATTCATCCCAGATTTCGCAAGAATTACTAAGCCTATGACCTGCTGCTTAAAGAAAGGACAAAAAATCATTTTTTCTCCTGAATATATTCGATGTTTCGAAATATGCAAGGAGCTACTGACAAACGAACCCATCCTTCAGTACCCTGACTTTACACGCCCCTTTAATCTTTCAACCGATGCCAGTGAATTTGCAATCGGCGCAGTTTTGTCTCAGGGACCTCCTGGTAGGGACAAACCCATAGCCTACGCGTCAAGAACTTTAAACGACACAGAACAGAAATACAGTACAATCGAGCGGGAACTACTCGCCATAGTGTGGGCAACAAAATACTTCCGCCCATACTTATACGGCCGCAAATTCTATATTTTCACAGACCATAAACCGTTGAACTGGCTCTTTTCTATTAAAGACCCAAGCGCAAAGCTTACAAGGTGGAGACTCAGGCTCGACGAGTTCGACTATGTCATAGTCTATAAAAAAGGGTCAGCGAACACCAATGCTGACGCATTGTCACGAGTAAAAATCGGCGAAGTAAACACTAACACAGTTACCTCGGAAGATCCGGATGGCGAAGACCTCGAAACTATCTCCATTTTAGCAAATGTCTCTGAAGGTCCCAACGTGAACGAAATTGAACCGAGTAACGATGGAGACGAAAACGATACAGTACACACCAGCGAAGAAAACCCTATATTCGGAGTACCGATTTCTGAAACCCCTATTAATTACTTCAAGAACCAGATTTTCCTAAAAATTGTTTCACTCCCTGTAAAGCCACCAAAACTTTATCGGTTGTTTCAAAATAAAACTAGAACAATCATTGAGATCCCACAAAGTGATTTCGAGAGGGACGTTATTAGTGTTTTCAAAGAATTTGCCGCGACACACAAAACGTTCGCATTAAATCTAGACCGAGAAGAATACATCCCCAGACTCTGTAATATCCTCAGTAGTACATTTAGAAATCCTGGATTCAAATTGGTCCTTTGTAAAAAGACATTAGAGGACATAAAAACTACGAACCAACAAGAGAATATCATCAAACTGTGTCACGAGGGTAGAACAAACCATCGCGGCATACACGAAACAGAAGCCCAAATAAAACAACGGTACTACTGGCCTAATATGAGGAACGGTATAGCCCGCTACATTAATAACTGTGATTTGTGTTTAAGAATGAAGTATGACCGCCATCCGCCAAAACAGAAATTTAGCATCACCCCCACACCCAGCAAACCTTTCGAAGTCGTGCATGCAGACACGTTTACGTTAAAAAAACAAAAATTCCTCACCATAATTGACAAATTTTCGAAGTATGGGCAAGCCTATCCTCTAGACGGGTTGACTGCGATTCATGTTGCAAAAGCTTTCATTAATTTCATGACCCATCACGGCACGCCCAAACTCTTGGTCCTCGACAACGGCTCTGAGTTAAAAAACAACATAGTAAAGGACTTGACTTCCCTACACAATATAGACGTCCACTACACAACCCCACTCAACCCCAACTCCAACAGCACAATTGAGAGATTCCACTCTACAATTATAGAGCACTCACGAATCCTAAGTGAGACAAGGAAAGACCTAAATATTATTGATCAAATCCCATATGCAGTCCTCGGTTATAATCATTCTATCCATTCTGCAACAATGCAACGACCAATAGATATAATAAATGGTCATTTAGGTAGCAATAGCCCATTCAACATAGATATCAATAAACTTCTGTACTCAAATTACATTAACCACCACAAAGAAAAAACTTTAGAAATATATAAACAATTACACCAACAAATGTTTAAACAAAAAAATGATGTTATCGAAAAAAGAAACAGGGATAGGGAAGAACCGCTACCATATCAGCCGAACACGTTGGTTTACCACAAAACGAGAGCTCGGGACAAAACAAGTCCTCGCTTTAGACCTCACGCCGTTAATAATGATAGAGATATTACAGTCGAAACCCCAGAAAACACGTACCACAAAAGTAATTTAAGACGACCCCCATCTAACAACCAAAATATATACTTACAGGAGCTTGCTCACCCTGGTGACGGCGGTGACCGCGGCGGAAATTAAGATAACAAACCTAGAGTCCAATCCTGGCATCCTGCCTTTCAAATTGGGTAAAGCAAAAATTAAGGCTACCTACCACACCTTTATACATTACTTCGACCTTGAACCAATAGGGAACGAGCTGAGCTCAATTTCTAAGCAATTCGAGACCGTTGAGTCAACTGATATCAAAAAGGAACCGTATGCCTCGGCACTGAAAACAATGAAAAATTCCATATCATTTCAACTTGAACTTTCAAGAGAGAAGCTAAATTCTCTCCATTATCCGGCTAATAGCAGGAAAAAGAGGGGTGTTTTCAACGGTTTGGGAACGATCTTCAAAAGTATTACGGGTAACTTAGATTCCGAAGATGGCAAGAGATTCGATGAGGCCATTAATGCTTTAAAGTCTAACCAGAATAATATCGCCACAACGTTGAACAGACAGATTTCGCTGACCACTAGAATACTAGAAGAGTACAATAGCACACTTAAACTAATTAAAGAAAACGAATATCGCTTAGCCGCTAAAATTAGCGATATCATAAAGTCAACACAACTAGATGAAAACAACTTCTTTCGAATTAAGGTTGCACTGGACGAAATAGGTGCAGTGACTAGTGTTATTTTGCAAACCCTTAATACACTAGAAAACGCGGTCACATTCGCGCGACTTGGAATTTTACACAGTAGCATCCTTAGACTGAAGGATTTGGAATTCGTCACCCAGATGATTCTGAAACATCACTCCCCGAATGAGCTGTTTTTCGAGGGTGGAATTCATAACACCCACAAATATTACGAGCTGCTAAGTGTCGAAGCATATTATTCAGACTACAGAATTGTTTTCATTATCCACTTCCCCATAATGCACCCCGAGATCTATTCCTTCTACCACTTATATCCAATACCTAATAAAAATAACGATATTATCATCCCCTCCAAACCATTTCTGGCAATGGGAGACAAGAACTACTACTACGACGACAAAGAATGCAGAAACATTGGTTCAATTTACTGCTGCGATGCCTACGAAGAGATGGAGCAGACCAAACAGGAAGATTGTATCCACGAGATACTCCAATTGAAAGCTAATACTTCAACTACTTGCAAAACAGTCCCAATTATCGTAAAAAACGAAATAATTGAACGAATAACTGATAGCCACTATATTGCCATTTTTCCCCAAGAAACGAAGATCAAAATAGATTGCACGACATCAGATTTCACCACACTAAGGGGAACCCATTTGATAGAACTCCCACTAAACTGCAGCTTCCAAACCACACAAAATCTTTACACAAACAATGAACACTCGACCATAGGACAACCCTTACTGCTACCAGCCATCAGAACACCAAAAACCACAACCAACGATCTTCAACATCTGATCCTAAACGACATCCCTTTGGACAAAATACATCAAATCTACAAAGAACAGCAGACCATCCAAGAAGTCAGCCTTAGAAGCACGTCAAGCGGGTTCGAGTACAACTGGATAACCTTTCCTTGTGTCATCGTGGCAATTATAATAATAACAACGAAGTACATCTGTAAGACCAGAAACTCAGTCACAAAACCAAAGCAACCAATTCCCGAGGCGGGACAACCAGCAAAAATAGACGAAGCATCGCCATCCATTCATCCTTCAAACCCAATAAGGCACTACGCAACAGAAATCGAAGACGAATAACTGATCCATCCTGTGCATGTATGGATCCTTCTAAGGAGGGAGGAGTTACGTGCACGAGCATGCACGTCAGCACAATTCACATCAGCACATCAGCATTCCTAGAAACCCAGTAAGAAGATACAACTAGCATTCCTGCAAACCCAGCAAGAAGACACGATTGGACTCCCCCGGGTGATTTTCGTGGTGGGACAACAGTCAGTCTGACAGAAGCTTCTGGACCATAATCATCTTCAACAATTATAACTTAGAAAAATTATTCAAACATTTTATTCGTATCGTATCAATAAAACCAAAACTTAAAAGTAATTATCGAGTTTTCATTAAAACCCGTAACTCGCGGCACAGGCTGAGCGCCCCACTACGATCATGACACCGCCAGAATCAATGGGCTGTAGAATCCGTTCTAGTGCTCGGATCGACTAAATATTTTAAAGCAACATTCTAGACATATTAAACTTTAATAATATGAAATAAAAAAAAAATCTAAAATTTCAAGATTCTAGATGAGAACCTCCCCTTAAGGGGCAAATACAATTAGAAGGTAAACAAAATCGATTTTTTTTTTGTTCCTCTAAAAATTTAGGAAATTTCCCGTAGAATACGCTCCAACAGGTTTCAGGTCGAAAATCGAACTCCTTATATAATATATTTTATCTTCATTTTTCGAGAACGCTTTATTCAGCGCATAGCAGGTTTTCAAAACTTTAAACGCGTTTTTCTCAAAACAAAATTTTTAAAATTTGCTACCACGATTACTCGAAAACTAGTTGTCCAGTATAGCTGAAATTTTTAGGGTTTCTTCTTTATACCTTAGGCTTGTCTGCAGTGCCGGATTTACCTATGACGGGGCCCCAAGCAACCTCAGGTTTTCGGGGCCCTCATTCTAAAATTAACCCCCCCCCCCCCCCAATATTTTAAAATAATAAATAACCAGTTAATTTTGCAAAATCAATATATTATTCAGTTTACTTATAATTTACGAACTAACTTACAACTTTTTCCTACTTTTCGCAGTCGCAAATTGATGAATGACATCATCAAAGTCAAGTTTTTGAAGCTTGTCTTTTTCGAAAGAGTAAGCCCAAATCACTTACTTCAAGTGAGTGGAGGTTAGAGAGAAGGAGAGCCATCGCCGTAGAAAATTGTGTCCCAGAAATATGGACAAAATAAGTGAGGCGCTGTGTTCACGACGTTGTCTCAATAAAAGCGGGTACTTTAAATAACGATGATTGACGCAAATTGTTTTTCAGTCTATTTTTCCGATCAGATGCTAAACCGCTTGTACATCCACGCACAATACAATATTTCACCATTTTGTAATGTTTCTTTTTGTCAAAGCCAATGCCGCGAAGAAAATTTGTACATTATGGGACTAACTTCATCTAATTGTACTCATAAACAGCTAACTTCGCAGATACTACTTGTCACGACAGCGCGGCTGGTGGCTGAAAAATGAACTATAAATTTACAGGGACAGGCGGCCTAATGCTTTAGCACGTAGCGATGGTTCTCCTTCTCTCTAACCTCCATGGAAGACACGAAACACGAGCGACCGAAGCGCCAACTATACGTGCGAAATACAGTTCTGAACAAATTTAAGTTCGTTTGAGGACAATGAATAATCGTTATTGTTCACATGGATTTTTTCATTTTGCATTTTTTATTTATTTATTTTTTTTCAAATTTCCGAATGTATTTTCAAAATTTTTTAATTTTTGGGGCCCTTGTTCAAGCGGGGCCCCAAGCAATTGCTTCCTTTGCTTCCCGGTAAATCCGCCACTGCTTGTCTGTAAGCCTAATTGTTTTGGATTGTTGCAAAATTGAATTATTAATGCAAAAATGGCTGAAAAAATAGTGAAAATTATCGATTTTTTATAAAAACTTCTACCAAAAGCAGAATTTTTTTTTTTTTTAATTTTTGAGGTTTACCGACAAATTACATGTATATTTAAGCCAAATTTTTTTTTATGTGCTGTTACAGATCAATAACACAACGTCCAGAGTGGTTGCCGTTTTTTTTTTTTGTAGGCCATTTTGTTTTCAAAAATTAAAAAAAAAAATTTCTTTACATTCCTCATTTATACCTTAACAAGTGTACAAAGTTTTATAATGATTGCATTAAACCTTCTTTGTGAAAAAAAATGTTTTTTATGTGTAATTTTTGCCCGTGTAATTGTATTTACCCATTAAGTTGGCCCTAATAACTATATACTTTAAATAAATTAAAATCTAAACACTTAAATCTACTTTTAAAACAACGAGACCTACATATTTCGATGGAATGTAGAAAATCTTCTGAATCCTCAAGAAGCGACGAGAACCGACATAATAAACGAAGAAGGGAGTCTAAAAGAGTCAGTGTTAGCTTGCAGGCTTGCAGTGGATTGTGTCGCTGTTCCAAGGTGTCAAGCTTTACGAGTTTAACTTTATCAAAAGTAAAACATCAATTTTAGCACAAGCCCAGGTCTGTGGTCTCGTCAAGTCAGATCAATACACAATCATTGATTGTAAAATCAAAATTTATAGATATCCTTTTACTAGAAGGACAGGGTAGTAGTATGAGTACATTTACCAATATTAAGAGAAAGGTAATTGAAGCAGCACCATTGTGACAGTTACGTGCAGTAGAAGAAAAAACGTCATTAGCATAACAAAAAAATTTCGAATGCTTAGGACACGTCGATAAGTCAATATAAATATTGAATAAAAGTGGTCCAAGATGGCTTCCCAGAGGTAGCCCAGAAATGTTGGCTATTTCATTACATAGGAAAAGGCTATTATATTCAAATTCGTACCAAATTTGTTTAATCATAATTTAGTACGATTTTCATTTTATGTCTGTTTACTTAACTGAAGTACTCCGTCAGTTTCGGGAAAGTTAATAATAATTATGGGTACCTTAGAGTCTAACTTAAATTTTAGGCATAACAATATTATGTCACATTTCGGAATCGAATAAATATGTTAACGAATATTTTTGATCTCATAAAACTTAGAGTTCTTATGTTCTGACCCGGAAACATACTACAAGAAGATAAAGTATTAAAGTTAAAATTAAGAAGTTTTAAAGTTTATGTGACAAAATTCCGATGAGAGTGTGTCATACCCCAAACTGTTTGAAATGATCTAAAATCTCGTCAGATATTTTCAGGTAATGTATAAATAAAAACTGCTAGTAGAACCGAGCATCATAAACGGCAACTAAATGGGCGATACATGAGAGAAAACTAATTAAATTAACTCTATAAATCCTCTGATAAAGGTGTATGTACTGATACACTGCTGACGCCCTAAACAATTCTTCTAAGAATCTTTAAGAAACGAACGAAGCCGTACAAGTAATTTGTGCCTGATTAAGTACTTTTAACAAACATAAATCTCTTTAGTCTTTAACTAACATAAATCGCTCTTCTCCTTGTTGAGGCCTTCTATCAGAAACGATTTACATTTTGTTTGTACTTATAGTGAACTATATCTATGGAACTATAATCTCGGTAATTATTCACTTTAAGGTCCAACTCCCCGATGACCTTGACCTTGGGATGTGTTGTAAGAGGACTTGAGACAAATGAAAAAGGCTGGGGGTGCGCTTGTAATTGTAGGGGGTAAGAAAACCTCCTAAAGTGAAAACTTATTCGTCAACTAAAAATAACGCAATTTCAAAACATATTTAGGAGGCATCGCTAGAAAGTTAAGCTTTCAAAAATTCGTTTCACTGCTGTTGTTTATCTACTATTTGCCCTAAACTGCCCTATAGTATGCAATTTCAAAACATTTTTAAGTTTGGTGGCATCGCTAGGAGAATGAAATATTTAATTTTCAACATTTTCAAAAAGTATCAAGGAGACAAATGCACTTATTCAGAATGACTCCAAGAATGACATATTTCAAGTGCAAGGTCATAGAGTAATTGGACCTTAAAGTAAATAATTGCCAAAATCTCAGTGTACTCGATTCGCAATCATTTTGATACATATCTGTTTTGGATCAAGTACATTTAATGATATAGATATTTTGTTTATATTGATTAAATAAAACCAGGAATAGACTTACAGTCCCGACAAATATTTTACCATATGTGATATGCTTACATATATGCGCATACTTTCAATTAACTAGATATCTTATTTTCCAGATTCAGATTTTTAGGATTACTGAAGACTATTTCTTTTTTCTAAATACACACGTCAACGTACTATGCGTACTATGGAACAAGGTAATTAGACTATAATAGATGAAAAACAGATAAATTCTCCTCTGCTTGCGAATTCATTTTTAATCAGATTAGGAAGTGACCTCATTTATTAACAAGCAGTCTATTCCATTATACCTATATATGTATATAGGTACGCGGATGTCGGGCTTGCTTTAAATTCTCACAAATAATTGAAAGCTTTATAAAATATTACTTACAAAATACATAATGCTTGAGGTATGAACTATCTACAACTTTAACAAGATTCATCCATTTCTGTTTTAATTTATTATTCAACTTATTTACAAATATAATATAATGTTATTAATTAAGGGGTTATATACAGTCAGGATTTTTAGAAAATCGATTTTTTTATTATTTTATTTTTGTAATGTACATATATTAAAGTACAGCCACAGAAAATTTCATGTCAATCGGGTGAATATTCTCGAAGTTACACGCATATTTGTAATGACGTGTTCGAGTTTTTGTACTAAATGCAAAATGCTTTTTAAACTTTAAACGCGTTTTTCTCAAAACTGTGTTCTTATAGTCGGTGAGCAAGATTTCTCGGAAACGGCTGAACGGATCAGTTTCAAATTTTAACATAAGCTTCTTAAGTATATTTTTTAGTAATTAATCGAAGCTTTTTGCTCACCGATAAATATTTTCCATTTTATAAACAATTTAGAGCGAAAATTGTTGTTAAAAATCGATTTTTTTTTTTAAGAAGCCGCCATTTTGTCAAAAATTCTTATTTTGCTTATTCCTTCGATTAATTACGAAATAAAACAATATACTAACGAAATATTTTTGGTTTTTCCATTTTGGATGATCCAGTCTAGAGATATCGTGCACACCGCAAAACGGTTTTTTTTAGAGTTGCTCCCGGAGATCAGCTGTAGCAGCTTTTAAAATAATTATTTTTACAAATAAAAAACATTAAAATACACTCAAGAGTTACCGTTATATGTGTACAGAATTTTACATTAATAACTTAAAAGATCATCTCAAGAAAAATTCTTGAAAAATCGACTTTTTTGGGCCTCCTGACTGTATATAACCCCTTAATTTATTGTGCAGCAAACAACGCATTTACTATGCATTTGGACTAATATCAGTTATTAAAAAAGAAAAATACCTTCAAGCTCGAGGAATTTATATCTCATCAAATAGCGATTTCAAAATTAAAACGACAAATTTCAGAGATGAAAATATAACTTTTCATGAATATTAATGTGCCGTAGGGAGTACCGCACCTAAAGGCATGCAGTTGGCGTGCCCTTATGAATTATTTCAGTTAACAAAAAAAAAACTAATGTTTTCAGGTTTTGTCTTTTATGACCGAAAGTTAGGTTTTTTTTTATATACTTACATTATTGGTAACATATAGCGACTTTTCATAATGTTTTAATATAATATTTTCAAACAGTTCCAAATAATCTTAGAAATAAATTTATTTATTTCAAAAAACTCTTTTTATGGACAATTTTAGTTGTCACATTCAAAATATACATTAAAAAAAAATTATTTATCCATTTTGTTGTGACAGTATATGTTTATTTTTAAATTCAAGTGTTTTATTATTAGCTTAATTTGTCTAGTCTGACTTATAAAGGGTGGGCCATCTGTTCATTTCTTTTTAAATAACATATTATTTTGACACAGACAACTTTTTTGTGCTCAAAAAATTGGCAGAAACATAGCATCATGCCTCCGCGGGACGAAATGAATAGATATACGCTTGAACAACGTTGGAATATATTAAAAACGTATGCAGGATGGGATGAGGTACCATGGCCACCGTGCGGCTACGATTTGATGCCGTTGGATTCTTTTTGGTGGGGTAACATAAAATATCAATGTAGTGCTGACAGTACAGAAACGGTTCAGGCACTTAAGCACAATATTGATCGAGCTTATAGTGAAATAAGACCCAAACCATCGAAAATGTGTTTCAAAATTGGATTGAGAAGATGGCCTACTCCTAAGACAGCCGAGCTAGTTATTTAAATTTAATTATTTTCCGTAACTAATTGGAATGTTTGGTCTTTTCAATAAATCAACAAAATTTGAAAAATATTGAACAGTGTTTATTTTATATCATTTTTAAAAAGAAACCAGCCGATAGCCCATTCTTTAGTAGAACGTTTATGTTTAGAGTTTAACATAGTATCCTAAAAAATCACATTATCGTAAGCTAACTGGATGAAAAGTTTCTTATTTTTATTGATTTATTGAGTTAGTCTACCCTACTTATTTAACCTACATCATACATGTAAAATACTTTTATATATACAAATTCCGAGTTATGGCTAATTTCATTAAATGCAGCCAATCTAAATTATTACTTCTATATATTATTATCTGAATTTTAGTAAGAGTTAAATACCTTAACCTGTTTTGTAATTTTTATATGTATTGAAAAAAACAACCTTGTCTGCCTTAAGGTCGTCTTTTTACTACCGCCACATCATCTAGTGGAGAAGAAAATCTACACCACGCTACCTATCAGTTCAACGGCTTGTTTATACTAATTTGTTAACTAGCAAAACGTCTTCTGCAGCCGCAAGCCCCGCAATGATGTTGAAGGAAGCGGGATGGCGAAGAGTGAACAAATTACAAAATCCCTTTAAATCGCAATGAATGCATCCGACGAGCGGAATACCAAGAGCCTGAGCCCGACATCGCCTCGAAGAGGCCTCAAAAGCCACCCAGCTGCATCCCATTTTAACGTCTACGCGCAGCCACAAAACGGGCCCCACACTCGGGCGTGCAACAACGAAGTCCATGTCCGAAGGTGTCTGGGCAATAAAATCAGCCCAAGGTGGAATCCGGCTCCTCTGCTCGTCGGATTCGGATTCATCATCGGCAGATTTTGTAGCTTTTGGTAGCGTTTTATTTATGTTTTTTACAACTTTTATTATTAGCGGCATTGTAATGGACGTCGTTGCTACAAAACGACAAGACGGCCCACTCCGCCGCACTCCAAAGTAGCAATAATATCGGAAATTTACGACGGCGAACCGTGTCCAGAGCTCCGTGACGCTGTTAAGTGAAATCAAAATGAAAAACGCGACACGTGTTCCTTGTAAAGGTAACATAGTCTGTAGATAAATAAAAAAATTATTCTATTAGAGGACAGATTTAGGGTGCCACGGGCGGTGATGTGAATGAATTTGACCCCGCAAGGAATGGCACAAGTGGATGAGGACGTAAACTAGTTAATTTTTTAACCTATTGTAATTTTTAATTAAGAATCGAAGCACTTGCCGCGTGCTGCTGTAAAATAAGAACAATTCAGAAATAACAGAGGACTCAACTCTGTTCAGTCATACTGATTTTATTTCTTTTAATTTATGATACTTTTGTGCATTAATACAAATGCAATATGGGTGAACCGATTAAAGAGACCTGGATCAATATCTCGAGAAAAAAGAATCCTACGAAAACATATCGCAGACAAAATTACTCTTCGCGAAAGGAGGCACTACGTTACAATATCAGTTTCAGCATAGGACAGCGCTATTGGTTAAAGTGAGGTTAAGCAACGTTTACTTGAAACATTGTTTTCTAATAATTGTGTATAATCTGCAATCATTACAAATCGGGTCTTGTATCACTTGTTTGAAATATGCATGTAAAAAAACAATTGTACGATAATACAAATTGATTTTTTTGTAGAATATTAATTTTGCGTTGGTTGTACAACGTGACATTGTGATTCGTTGAATCTGAGTATCCAATTAATTGATTGTAATGCATGTTAAATTCTATTTTTTCAAAAATGGAAACTAACTAAAAGTATTTCTTTGTAAATTCGAAAGTAACAGAATAAATCTTACATATATGATCTATCACGACTTCGAAATCATTTTAAATTTTTGGACTTGTGTTACACATTTCACTTACAAGGAAACGTTCTCAGGTGTGTCTCACCGATTTTAATGAAATTGAAATATGTTATAGAGTATCGAAAAATAAGAGTCACGTGCGTCCAAAGTGCAGTTTTCGATATATTTGAATAAAAACGTGGTGTTGGTTTGTTTATTATATTAATTTATTATTATTGCATATTAGTGAAACCTTAACTACTAACAAGGAAACGTTCTCAGGTGTGTCTCACCGATTTTGATGAAATTGAAGTATGTTATAGAAAATCGAAAAATAAGAGACACGTATTTTTTTTATCTGCGGATACGCACATTTAGGGGGTGAAAACCACCCATAAAGTTTATCCCCAAAAACAGTTTTTCCTAAATATTTCAAGTTCCAATGAATTTTTTTCGAATGAAACAAAATGGAAATCATGTCTCATAAATATACTAACCTTTTGTAAGTAATCTCGTTCCCGGGGGTGGCAACCCTTATTTTTTATTGCAGAAAAACGATTCTTTTTTTATATTTTTGCGTCACAAAAATTACAGTTTTAGTAAAAAATCATTGAAAAATATTTTTTTTCACACGATTTTCAAAAATAAGGTTGACCTTATTTTGCGTTTTCGTAAAAAAAACCCCTAGCACTAATACGTAAATGATGTATATTTTTCAGACATCAGTTTTTTGGTGAAAACCAGTATTAAGGGGTTTTTAGAGTCGCTGATTACGAATCTGATGTTAAATTTAAAAAATTCAAAATGGCGGATCCAACATGGCGGACAAACTTTTGAAAAATACACCAAGTTTTATAAAAAAATACAATAAATAAAAGTACCCCCTAAATGTGCGTATCCGCAGATAAAAAAAAATAAGTGTCTCTTATTTTTCGATATTCTATAACATATTTCAATTTCATCAAAATCGGTGAGACACACCTGAGAACGTTTCCTTGTTAGTAGTTAAGGTTTCACTAATATGCAATAATAATAAATTAATATAATAAACTACATATTGGAGATAGACATGATGATGATATTAATATTGACTGTAATCAGAGAATCGAGGTAGAAACAAAACGACGTATTTAATATCAGTACATTTTCATTTATTTGTAACTATAATTTATACAGAAAATTCGCTTAGCCTAATACAAATACATATACAAAATTAATAATCAATAACAAATGCATATACAAAAAATGTGCTTATAGAATTTTAAATTCAATAAAAGAACAAATATTACGATCAATAATTTACTTAAAAAAAATAATAAAAATATAACGCAAAGAATTTTTAAACTATTTTTAAATGTTAATATTATAAATAAAATATTCAAAGAAAAAAACAATTCTTAAATTTTTATAATATAGTTGAATCGAAAGAGGATAAAATTCGCTTCAATTTCATTTATATGTCGAGAAGTGAATTAAGTACGAATTAAGAAATTAAAATCTTACAAAATAACTCGTACCATAAAAAGAACCAAAAGGAGAGCTGCGTTTTATCGCACTCACAGCATGATAGGACATAAAACAAGCACGGATACGAGTCATAAGTAAGAGATACCATTCTCTGTTCAGCAGTGGGGCTCATTCAAGAATTTTTGACTGCAAAGAAAAATAATTTTTTTTCACTAAGCTTGTCTGTTGCATGTAGAAAAGCTTTAAATATCCATTAAAAATTTCAAAAAAATTGAAACTACAAGAGAAAAATTATTTAAAATGCTCTTCACGTTTTAAAAAATTCGTACACCAGCGCTGCCGAGAATCGGCGCGGCCCTGCTTCTAAGACAAAGTTTTTGGTTGGAATCATGAATAAATTAAGGGAGTAGTACACTTCTTAAGGCCTTTTTTTAAAGATTTTTTTTATAGTTAACTTTATTTTGATCTTGCAAACTTTTTATATATGATACAACTAACATTCAAGAATATAAAAAAAAATTTTTTTTTTTTTCTTCATAGGGCCCTAATATGGCTGCCTGAAGGTGACCCCTTTTTAATCTGGCCGACATGATATCTCGACTCTGGAACGTCTGAAACAAACAATTCAAAGTGCATATTAAAATATAGATCAGTCGTTATCGCTCGAACTAGGATAAAAAAATTTGGTAAAAAAAAAGAAAATGGCGGACGTTTTAATTTTTCGGTCATTTTTTTTTTTGCAAAAAATTGTTTAAAAAAAGGGTTAAACATTAACCGATTTTCAAAATCCTAGTTCGGGCGAGAACTACACATGTATAGAGTATCCCATAAAAATTTGAGCCCGATCAGACTAATAGTTCAATAGTTCATAGTTCAGCCAGGTCAAAAAACGTGGTTTTGAGAAAAACGCGTTTAAAGTTTTTATTCGATAATTTTAAGGTGCGATAAGCGTAAGGCACCGCTGCAAATGTGCCTATAACTTTTTTTATATATCGAATTTCTCAAAACGGTTTTGGGAGAACATTTCTGTGATATATTAGAGCACATTTATGAAATAAAAAAAAAATCGATTTTTTCAAAAAAAAAGAAGTGTACTACCCCCTTAAACGGAGAATAAACTAGAATTTAATTTTTTTCAATACATTTTACATTGAACGCAGTTTAGCTTTAGTTATTAACTGGAGAGTTAAAACTCGATTAACTTCGTTCTGATTGACGACAAATTTCAAAGCAACCGGAAGAAAACTCATAATAAATTCACCACAGCATGGGAAGTTCTTAATCCATAAATGGATTGCTATATTTTATTTTTTTAAGTAAATTGCTGTCATTGAGCGATTGGGGGATTTCAAAAATTTTAATATTAAACCAAATAAGTGAATTATAGTCATATTATCCAGGGATCTCACAGAGACAAAATTATGTGATTTCGAACATTTTCCTGATTCTCGCGTTACGGTCAATGAAAATCGTTACCAGACCGTGATTAATGATCAAAATCAACAGGATGGCACTACCTGTCGTACAGCGATACAAACCATCGATTTACTAAAACCACGATTTGGTGATAAAATGATTTCGAAAAATGGCCCTGTAAATTGGGCTCCATGGTCTGATCTGACACTCACTGGTTTATGTTGTTTTATAAACCAGCAACAATTTGGAAAATGTTGGTTTGGTTCGTGTTATTCGTGACATACGGCCAACTACAGTCGCGGTGGTAATTTTTACATATTAATATTATGAATTGGCCTTTCGAATAAATATAAAATGTTCATCAAAATTAACTTTTTGTGCTTTTTTTTCTACTCTTTACTAAATCTATCGATTTTTTTAAAGGCGATCTTAGTAAATTAAAATTACTCAAAAACTACTTAAGGTCAACAATGAGCAACATGTGGTTAAACAATCCCTCCATATTGGCAATAGAAAATGAGGTAATACCAAATATTAATTTTGAAGATGTGATTTCCGAATTTAAAGCTGTTAAAGCTAGAAAGAAAAGATTTTAAATGTGTTTGTATCTCGTATTTAGTGTTTTTCTAATAGCTATAATGCAATTTTATTAATAAGCGACTCCGTTATATATATTTTATGTTACATTTTTCGGATCAAACCCGCCCAAACAATTTAAATTTTTGTATAGATGTAAGATAACGTTTTTTAGACGGCTCGGCTGATGATTATATGCACGTAAATTTACTTTTGCATACTCCACTCGCATATTTTTTGATCTTCAGTTAATTCACGCGGAACCAAGTTTGAGTTTATTTTTAAATTAATTCATAACATGTGGTTTTAGGTATACCATTCTTAGCCGACCACGAGGTTCACGACCAAGACCTTGATACGCGAAACGCTTCTTGAACCTATTCTAGGTGCCTGTTAGTTTCGGGACTAGATTTGTGATGCGCGGCGGTGCTCCCCGACATCGAAGTTTCCATTGTTGTAGCGTTTCGATAGAGCTACGGCCTTCTAAATTTGTTATTTGTAGCCATAGCGTAGTGATCGCAGAGAAGGTTGAAAAACAACTGAGTTTTCTACTTAGTGACAAAATAATACTACGCAATAACAATTAAAAATTGCGCAATGAATTTTCAAAACCGGACGGATTTGATCCGAACGGCGTAATATGTTTATTTAAACATGTTTTATTAAAATAATACTTTTCGCCTGGTTATCGGGTGTTTTATTTTACTTAATGTTTAATTTAACAGTTTTCATAGGGTGATGCCCATCATGCTAGCTACGCCACTGCCAACTGTAATCAGTATAAAATGGCAAAGGTTTATACCGAAACTGAAAACTTACCCCCCGATTCTACATAAAAGATTTTTAATATATCTCTTAACCTCTTAAATTTCTCAAATAAGAGATATTAAAAAAATTGATATTCTGCATAAAAGTTTTTGGAGAAATTTTAAGTTTTAGAGATTAAGAGGTTTTGGAGAATCGGAACGCTATGAAATTCAAACAAAGTATGCTGTGATTTTGGGTAAATATTTCATATCGGTGATAGTGAAATGAAAAAAGTGCATTTAAGGGGGTAAATACAATTAGGTACACGGGCAAAAATTGCGCATTAGAAATCATTTTTTTTCACAAAGAAGATTTAATGCAATCATTGTAAAACTTGATACACTTGTTAAGGTATAAATGAGGAATGTAAACAAATTTTTTTTTATTTTTTGAAAACAAAATGGCGGCTGTACGCTGGCGT
This sequence comes from Dysmachus trigonus, assembly GCA_949715965.1. NCBI lineage: Eukaryota > Metazoa > Arthropoda > Insecta > Diptera > Asilidae > Dysmachus > Dysmachus trigonus. The sequence goes on along the minus strand of OX454319.1, from coordinate 47,707,996 downwards.
GAAGTTGACCTACAAAAAAAAAAATGCAACCACTCTGGACGTCGTGTTATTGATCTGTAACAGCCCATAATAAAAATTTGGCTTAAATGTACATGTAATTTGTCGGTAAACCTCAAAAATTAGAAAAAAAATAAAAAAATTCTGCGTTTGGTAGTAGTTTTTGTAAAAAATCGATAATTTTCACTATTTTTTCAGCCATTTTTGCATTAATAATTCAATTTTGCAACAAAAAATTTCAAAACAATTAGGCTTACAGACGAGCCTAAGTTATAAAGAAGAAACCCTAAAAATTTCAGCTAAATTGGACAAGTAGTTTTCGAGTAATCGTGGTTGCAAATTTTAAAAATGTTGTTTTTAGAAAAACGCGTTTAAAGTTTTGAAAACCTGCTATGCGCTGAAGAAAGCGTTCTCGAAAAATGAAGAAAAAATATATAAGAAGTTCGATTTTCGACCAGAAAGTTTTTGGAGCTTATTCTACGGGAAATTTCCTAACTTTTTAGAGGAACAAAAAAAAATCGATTTTTTTGACCTTCTAATTGTATTAATATTCCATGGAATTTGAAAAGCTGGGAATATAAGCTGAAGAACAAAAGGAGATACATAATTTCATCATTTCAATCATGGATATCCCGAATCTCTGAAAATCTAAGATTCACTCTGGGGTTCTATCTTCTGAATATGACGACGAACGGCGAAAGTCATTCCTATTCCACTGTCATGAAAGCTTCCGGCCAATTTGAGACGCAAACCTGAAGTTTAAAATAAATTAAAAAAATTTTAAAATCCGAGTTCATACAGCTTCCACAATGCTGCAGAAACCTTTTTCTGTTTGGATGTGCTTGTGGCGGGTGCATTTCGTTTGAAACAGCAGGGGCTATTATAGCTATGTGGGTGCAGTCTATACACCCTACTATATTTTCTATCCCGAATTTAGAACGAAAACTATTTTTTACCTCATTTATTTCCGAATTAGTTGAAGGCGACTTAACGTAAAAATTTAAATGTTCTATTATTAATTGCGAAACATAAGTAATACACCTTGAAATAGAGGATTGACTTAAATCTAGTGAACTATTATGGCCAACAGGATTGTGGTAAGACCCAGTTATAAAAAGGTTTAAGAAGAGTATCTATAAGTTTAAAAGCAATTCGTTAAGGCATTTTAAGATTTCGTATGAATGCTGTACTGGAAACCCAAAAAGGACCAGCTATATCTCGCAGATTCCTTCACACGATTCTTTGAGAATGGTTGCAAAAAATTGTTTTGATTGCTGTGAAATGATGACATAATTTCTTTAAATCACCTCCTACCATTTAAAAAGTCAGTAAAGAAGTTATTTCTGTCATGAGCAAATTGGTCGTTCACCCTCTATTTATTTAAATAAATTATATAAACCATAATATTTTAAAATTAAAATTAAATAAAATCTTCAACTTCTACGGTGTCATGCTTCATGACCATGATGTATATTGGCGATTTTGATAATTCCTGTTTTGGATGCTTTTGTTTCTATAATTTAGACCACGACTGGTATTAACGAATACATATTGTAACTTACAATCGATTTGTATTATTTGTTATATGTATCATAGATAATTATTGTACAATTTAATGTGATATGGCACATCGACTTATTTATTGAAACTGTTTTACTTTAAGCCAACAAAATTATTAATATAAAAAATGTAAATATGTATATATATTATATACGGCCTGTTTCTTCCCAAATAAATAAATATAAAGTCATATGCATATTCAATACTTTCAATCAATAATTTCATTTCTTTCCTTGTTAAAAATTATCAGTAACAGCACTTTTACTCTCGCTATCACTTTATTTTAAATGTCAATATATTATAACAGCTCCCCGACGAGGTCCTCTAAACTTAAGAGGTTTCCTAGGCTAAAAAAGTCTATTACACTTTGTTTCAGAATACGAAAATCTCTTAACAAAAGTCTCCACAAATAATAAGAGATCAGCTGATTACTGACTTCTCTTAAATGCTAAAGTAGAATACGAATTTCTGTTAACTGATTTTTGACAACGATATAAGAGGTTAAGAGCTAATAGCTTTTATGTAGAATCGGGGGGTTAATTTCAAATATAAACTAAAGAACCTTACACCAAATACATGGGAAAATGTGTTTCGGTAAAAAGTTCTGCAACTCTGGGAAATAGTAGTCCTTGTTGTTCTGATAAAACTTTCAAATGTAACTTGGGTCTGAAAATCCACAGTTTTGGATTTATGGAAATCCAAAGTGTGGCAAAGGCATTTTCCGGTTTCCACCAAATGACTATATTGGCTGGTATGAGCAAGTGTAAAAACAATGATAAAAATAATGAGAACAACATACAATAACAAAAACAACACTAACAGCAGTAACAATAAAAAGAACAACAAAAACTAAAACAATAGCTATAGTTTCATCTATATTCTATAATCATAGCCCCAACATCAAAATCAACAAAACTATCAGGAAATCTTCAGTGCATTTGAAATCATTTCTATAAGCTTCCGATATCTGTTAGAGTTATTTAGAGAGTGGATGTCAATAAATAAATATTATTGAATAAAAGTGTGTTTATTAATTCTATTATACATATACGTAAAAATGAAAGTTCGTTTATTTGTTTGTTTGTTTGTTTGTTGCTTAATCACGCCTAAACGCTTGCATCGATATTTTTCACTTTTTGTCCGAAGATGGTACATATTCCAACTTAACATATAGATAAATTTTTAGGATAATATATAGGGTTTCAAAATGACAGATCCAAAATGGCGGATGAAAATTTGAAGCGATTTGCATGAAAATTGGTACTTAAGGGTTTTGCGGGATGCTGATTTCAAATTCGCTGTCCAAATTTAGGAATACAAGATGGCGGATCGAATATGGCGATCAAGATTTCTAGATTTCAATGGATTTCAATGAAAATTAGTACGGTGATTATTTTGAGGCAATAATTTCGAATATTATCAAAACTTCCAAATCCAAGATGGCGAATCCAATATGGCGACTAAAATGTCTAGATTACAACGGATTTTAATGAAAATTGGTATAGTGATTATTCTGAGGCAACTAATTTAGAATATAATAGAAATTTCCAAATCCAAGATGGCGACCAACATTTTTCGATTTCAACTGATTTTAATGGAAATTAGTACTATAATTATTCGGAGGCCAATAATTTCGAATATTATCAAAATCTCCAAATCCAATCCATGGCGACCAAAATGTCTCGATTTCGACTGGTTTTAATGAAAAATGGTACAATGATTATCTTAAGGCCACTAGTTTTGAATATTATTAAAATTTCGAGATTCAAGATGGCGGATCTATAAAGGGGTTTTCAGGTTGAAACATTTTCTAGGATATAATAAACTAGAACATTTGAGAAGTAAGTATTTACCCAACGCCGGGTGAAACCGGGTAACCCAGCTAGTTAATTAATAAATAAAGATTACTGAATAAAAGCGTTTGATTTCTGTGAATCTAAAAAAAATGTTAGTACATTATCAAAAGTATATATTAATAAATAAAAAAAAGAACAGTTTTTGAAAAGAACGTACAAATAAGAAACAAATGCTTTAAATCACTCTGTTTTTAAACTTATAAATAGACTAAATTAATAAAAGTTTACATAAAAGGACCGCCTCATCTAATCCTCTCGCAGCGCAATCGTCTTCGTGCAATTTGTCCCAGTGGTCAGATGAAAGCCGCATCTTATCTCATCTTCAGCGAACATGTGTTTCCAGATAATTCCGCGGTAATTACACGGTCGGACAGCCGAAGCATTTATCGTCGCAATTATGAAATTAATAAGAGCTCCTCGGAGCGCGATTGGATAAGTGGCGGCGGGCATGCAACCACCGCACGGAAGACTTATCTAGTTGCGAAGGCATCGCACTATCGACGGAAGAAATAAATCCGTCGCTAAACGAACGTTTCGAAGGTATTGGGGCCGACGAAAGGAGAGGGCTCCATGCACCTCCGGGGACCTTGTGGAGCGCCTGGCGGGACCGCTGCGATCGCGGAACATTCAATAAACCATTTCTGCAGTAATTACATGTGTCAGAAGTGGCCGATCGCTGATTCTTGCGCACCGAATTTCAAAGCGGTCTCATCTACCGTAAAATGGCGGATCGTCGGCTGCATTGAAAAACTTGCTTTCCTTAACGAACGCCTCCCATTACCGCACCGCTACGCGATCGTGATTTAATTCCGGACTGATTGCATTCCGGTTTCGGGACGGCAGCGTTTTTTCCCTTTTTGGACTTTTCCCACCGGACAAGATGCTGATCAGTGATCAGTGGACGCGGCCGTCGATCGATCCGCGACGGCGCAGCGGTCACTTAAGTGATCGCTCATTGATCGGCCGCCGCCGTAATCGGCGCATTAGGCTAGATCGCGGCGGAACTGATGATGGTTCTTTGAGATACAAACACGTCAGTACGTGTGTTCCGCCCAGGTGATCGCGGGGAGCCGCCGCGCCGCCCCCGGGTCCCCACCTGGCAAGCGCAAGATTAGCGAGTAGCGCTGCACTGATAGCCGCAATTATCATCCATCAGCAGGTTAATGTTTTACCAATTGCGGACTGATCCTCACCGGACTGCAATTTTTCTCGGCATGTAGTGGTGTGATCGATCGCAGCGATGGTCCCTGATTTGGTCGAAATGAATTCGCAGACAATGGAATCCACAGCGAGTGATGCAATAAGAAGGCGCGCGATTAAGCGATCAATTAATCTAGGCCGAATTGGGGGCTCTCTGGGTGCCGGATACGCGACCCAGGCGAGTGAAAGCGATCAGGGTACCCCGCGAGTCTTTTGATCTCCGGATTAGAAACGCTCGGGACGATTGTGTCAGACGAATCGGGACCGCTGGAGCAGGTCGCGTGAATAAATCGTCTTTGATCATCCGATTTATGGCCGCGGCTTTCTAGACTGACACGGCTAATTCATTCCAGATTACTAGATTTGGGCGGGGCGAACCTCGAGCGATGCAGAGGAAATCCGGACCGCATCTCGCCGGGAGATAGACAGGTAATGTCCAATGCCACCATCTCGAGTCTTCTTAAGAAATTCGAGCATCCACTTAATTTTAGATAAAAGCTGGACGAAAAATAAAAAAATATTTCCGTTCAAATGTTCAGAAAACGTAAATTTTCCTATAAGGAAAATCTTACTTTTTCTTAAGACACGCTGGTGTTGCTCATCGCGGACTGGCGTGAACAGGACTTAAAGGTGTCCCGCAGTAGTTCGTCAACTTCTCAGTTTTTTTAAGTACTTAATATTTGCATAATTATCTTCCAAATTTTCCGCCCAAATATGAAACGCAAGTTTTCAAGTGCACTGTATAACAATTTTTAAACTGGGATACCATTTCAATCCAAGGCACAAACCAATTTTAAAGCTTGAATCTCTCGCCTACTACAGCGCCCCTTGCGGCGAGATAAAACTTTCTCCTCGAGTTTATCTAATGCAACAACCCGGGTGCAAAGTTAAAAGTACATTAGTTTAGAAAATTGTTATGTATAAATTGGCAGTTCATAAGATAAGAAAATGTTGTGATATACCTAATTTATAATGTACGTAATGCAAGTTCAGTCGTTAGCAAGGCCTTTTTTCCCAAGGCGATAATAATACGATATACAGTGTTGGATAAAACTAAAGCAACTCAACACAAAAAAAGTTGTCTTTAAAAAAAAAATAACAAGGGTATGCTTTCCTTTGAAATAAAATATATTTAAATTAATCCTCTTACATCCTTCTAAATAACGACAAAATAATATTATAATAAATTCAACATATCACACTGATAAACAGTCTAAGTTCTTAGAAGTAATAAAAATTGCCTGGGAAAAAAAAGCAACTTTTATTCAGGTCAAAGAATGAAAGTGAAAAACGTAGTTTTGCAATTTATTAGCCAATTCTTTTTGTTATCCTCTGCACGGCTATGAGTGTAACGACTAATGTACCGTTCCACAATTGTAACGGTGATGCACGATAAGAATTATTTGCTTTGTCCTTTCATTCGAAGAGTAATCGCGCAAAGTGTTGTTTCATCGAATTTAATGAGTATGGCCAGGAATAAGTACAACGATTTCACCAAGGAGTGCATCATAAGTGATTTTAAAAAGGGTTTGACTCAAAAGGCCTTATGTGAAAAGTACAGTATAAGCAAATCTGTGATATTAAGATTTTTAAAAAAATTTAAAGTGACCGGTAATGTGAAAACTGTCCACAAAGGTGGACATCCGAGGAAGACGACAGCACGAGATGATGCCCTCATTATACGAAAAATAAAAATAAACCCTTTTGTATCATCAGCCGAAATTCTCAGGCAGATCCCGTTGAATGTTACTGATAGGACCATCAGAAATCGAGCCATCAAAGCCAAACTTCCTGCAAGAAGGACAGCGTCTAAGCGAGCAATATATAAAAAAAAAAAAACAACAAGCGAGGATTAAAATCGCTAAAAAATACCAGAACTGGACCCAAGAACAGTGGAAAACAGTTTTGTTCTCAGATGAATCAGAATTTAATTTGATTCAGACTGATGGAATGACAAGTGTCGGACGTCCTATCGGACCAAGACTCAATCCTAAATATTGTAATCATACAATAAAACATGGAGGAGGCTCTGTAATGGTGTGTGGATATTTCTCCTGGAGAGGAACTGAACCTCATTGTTCGAATTGAAGGCAAAATGGATCGTACAGTACAAAGAAATCCTGGAAAATCACATGTTACCATATGCAGAAGAGGAAATACCACTATGTTGGGGCTTTCAACACGACCGCGATCCAAAACATACCTCAAAATTTGTAACTAACTTGATCAGAGAGAAGCATATCGATATTCTGGATTGGGCTGCGCAATCACCTGATATAAGCCCAATAGAAAATCTATGGGAAATTGTTAAGAGGCAATTGAGGGGCCCGAAGTTCTCCAACCAACGGCAGTTTGAAGCAATACAATCAGAGTGGTCGCAGATTTAAAAAAAAAAACCATTGAGAACCTTATTTTATCGATGCCAAGAAGATGTAATCAAACAAAACGGCTTCGCTACTAAGTACTGAAATTTCTTATGTTATTATAATTTTTTAACTATAGTTGAGTTGCTTTAGTTTTTCCCAGGAAATTTTTATTACTTGTAAGGACTTAGACTGTTTATCAGTATGATATATTGAATTTATTATAATATTATTTTGTCGTTATTTAGAAGATGTAAGAGGATTAATTTAAATATATTTTATTTCAAAGAAAAGCATACCCTTGTTATTTTTTTTTTTTAAGACTACTTTTTTTGTGTTGAATTGCTTTAGTTTTTTCCAACACTGTATATAGCAATAATAATTTTATAGATATCGACGTTAAGTCACTGCACCTCTAAGATCTGAAAGATCTGTGTATACATTTTTCTAAAATAATTTCAGTCGGTTAATGATAGCGTAAAGAACATTTATCCAAACATAAATCTAAAGACAATGTTTTGAATACAAATCCTAAAGAAAATAATTAAATATAGCTTTCTCAATGCTTTGATGTTGCAAAAATCTTTTTTACTATATATGTAAGTATTGTCTTTTCAAATTTTCAAATCGGCATAAGAAAATTGATTCGATGGTGTCCATTTTTTTTCTTAAAGAAACATTCTTCCAACTTACCATTTAGACTACTTTTTATTGTATTGAAAACATACGGCTCAAAAACAGCGAATCGAATATGGCGACCGAAAGAAAGATACTGACATTTGTCACTGATCTCACATCTATTATAGAAATTTGGCAATTAAAGATAAAAATATGGCGATCAAGAGTTGAGAATCCAAGGAATTTCCTTGAAAATGAGTACATATACATATGTACATAGGTTTTTGGCGTCGCTGATTTCAATACTGCTATAAAATTTCGCAAATTTAAGATGGCAAATCCAATATGATGAAAATAGAAAACCGAAGAATTGAATTGAACTGAAATTCTAAGGATTTCCATTCAAAAAGGTACATGGAGTTTTTTGGATCACGGATTACGAATCCTCTTAGGTGTGGCGGAAGTGAGTGCAGATAAATAATAAAATATCACATGACGTTGTCGTACAGTGTTAACGTATCAATTTGAAAAATTCAGACCTCTTAATCGGATGCCACAAGAATTAGTTTTATGGAAAAACCAGCACTAGCCAAATACTTAATGACTGCATTTTATTCGGTAAAACTATAAAAATTTTAAAAATTGCCTGAAAGACTCTTTATAGCTCGTTTAAATTTCTTATATTTTTTTATTTATTTTTTATGTCGTGAATAATATAGCTTTCCAGGCTTATTCTATCGCCATTATTTTCATGTTTAAATAATTTGCAGCAAAATGTTTTTACACCTGGATATTTAAATAACATATTTAATAGCATCAAGTATGGGATTACAAATTGCATAACATATGATTACTATTAAAGAGCTAAGTTTTGTTTTCCTCCTTAATCGTCATAGAGTCAGGATAGCTTTTTGAAACTTTTTAATTTTCGTATGTTTTGCAAAATAAAAATACCTAAAATCATAAATTAAAATGGTTAGCGTTTTATCTAGGTAGCAATAACAAATTATTATGATTTTGAAAAGTTCGCTTTCACTTTCTTCACTTAGGCTTATTTCAGTATTCATTTGAGCTTGATAAACTTTACTTATAAGTTTGTTCTTTCTTTCTATAATAATTATGAAAGTTAAAAAAATTAAGTGAAAAATATACTAAATATGCAGTGATTGTCCATAAGATCATGTGCAGTAGTCGTCCCGGAACGTCCCATTCTAGATTTTCATATTTAAAACCAGATTTTTGGTACAAAGTTATCACTTTCTTGAAATGAGTAATTATATTATTTTCCCTTTTGTAAAATAAACTGCAGGTAAAACCAGGTCGAATTGCAAATCTAGGAAAGGCTATTTTACGACAAGCTATAAATCATCATTGATCCGCTTCCATACCTGCCTAAAATAACTAGAATACAGGTAATAATAGTTTGCAGTGAGTGACTAATGGTTTAGGCAATTTACAAGGGAACCCAACTGGTATCAGCATCCACAAGGCCATAGGATTTTAAGGATCTCCTAAACCGTTTTGATACTTCCTACCAAGCCAACTGAGGCAATAACCCTAAAATAAAATATGATGCATTTTTACTACGATTCCAAGAGATCTTTGTCCTGGACATCGATCCCTTTCGAAAATAAAGAAAAGCTGTAACTATGCAAAATATGCTTCATAAAATGGTAACCATTATTGAGTGATTTTGGAAATTTCAAAGAAATTGGGATATTCTTATATTTTTTAGGGTTTTCTAGAAACTACATAGACTTTATGGCAGCTCTAGGATTTTTAAAATTAGTTAACGATCACTATCTTCACTTTCGATAATACAACGATGAATCTTCAAGGTTCTGTTTTACTTAAAATATGTTATGGAAAAACGAACTTGGTTCATAAAACTAAAAGTAAAATGGGCATTAGCAATGACAGGTATAAATTATTATTATTATTTTTATTTTTATTTTCCTCTAAAAATTCATTCGACATGTCTGCTTTTTGATAAACTGATTTTATATATATAATTTTGCTTTGTAGAAAACATTTAAATAATTTTTTATTTTATGGAAGTGTGCTGTGATAATAAGATAATGACATTATTAATCTTCCTTTTCTTACTTTGTCTAGTTTAAAAAAAAAAACAATTTGTAAGTACATATTCAATCTTAGAATAATGTTAGAATTTCATTTAATACCTATGGATATTTAATAATAAAATGTTTAGCAAATATAAAATGTATTAAAAAAAACCTGAGGTTTCATGTCTGAGGTCTTGAATAAATTGGAAAACCTCTTTTTAACAATGTATTTTGCATGCTGCAGATAAAAGTATGAAAAGTGCGAATCAATGAAAATTAATTTTCTCAAATTTGATTATTTCTTTTTATTAAATTAGGTACAATGTTACTGTTTTTGAACTTTGACAAAAACTCGTGATGGGAGAGAGATAGAGGAGTGTTTGCAAACTAATTGCAACGGAGAAAGAGTTCTCTACCAATTGATAAATTAAAGAGGTTGTGTGTGTTGAATGAATGAAAATTACAGGGTGTTTTGAATAAAAACTGCCCATAGCATCTAAACGACGTATTTAAGATGGGGGCTCTCGGAGTAAACATTTATTGGGGGATTCCATAGAATCGATTGGCCTATGTTGAAACACATAATTACAAATCATCCTGTATATTATAAAAGTTTGTAACCTTTTCGTATTTTTATGTGACAGATTAAGGTCCAAAATTCTCTTTGAGCCACGTTAAAACATAACATTCCATTATCTTATAAAAATAGTCAATAGTCGATGGTTCTTTTTACTTTTTAGTCCAATGGTAAGTTAAATGAAGTTTTTTTTATCAAGCAAATTTTGCAGAACTATGTACTTTTTACCTGTTCGTATACTTCGTTTCTTCATCTTCTTGTTAAAAAAAAAAAGGAGAGTTTTTAAAACATCCGTAGCTGCTGAAATCGTTCGACTTTATTCCATATTATATTTGTAAGAAATTCTAACTAAAGACAGTTTAATCTTTGCCTTATAGTATCCCAGTACCCTATTTACATGCATATCAAATCAAACATCAAATATTCATAACGGCCACGCAATATTTGCACTAAATCATTGTGAGTAATATATATGCATATCCTATATACTATATAACTATAGCTATTTCACACCGTGTACCAGAGGGTACACTTCTTGGTCCTGCTGTGATAACGTTACGTAATGCGTTCTTTAATTTTCTTCTTAATTCAACCTTATAATATTTATGGTATATCGAAATTCAATCCTTTCCTGGATGAGGTTTAAGTGTTCAAAGCAACTTCCAAAAATGTATCGGAACGTTTTTGAATTTTTACGGAATTATATAATTTCATTGTTTTTGGCGGGAAAGCGGCATTGGGATTGAACTTATGACTCCAGCTCGATTAAAACGGTCCCCGAACTCTCGAAGGACGTTGCATTAGAAAAAAATGGATTTACATTAAATCTGGTAATACTTCCCCCCACACGTACAGGGGGTACGTCAGTACCGCAAATACTTCTGCACTGATAAGAGAAGGCATGTTATCTCTGTCATCTCTCGTCCGATTATAGGCACACAACTACACTTTCACTCATTTTTAAATTTTTATTCACATAAAAGTCACACAATGCACACAACTTAAACTCATTTCAAAGGATTTGCTTGTGGTAAAGTGCCTCAAAGCAGGTTTGCCTTCAAGGTGTAACCACTCACACACAGCTAAACGCGCGCTATCTCCCAAAATCCAGCTACCTGCCCTGCTCATCACTTCTCGAAGGAGAAACGTGTTTCTGTTTGAGCCAGCCATTTCCATCTTCTTCTGCCCCACACGGATGAGCCGTTATCGCTGTTGCCAATGCTTTCAGTCGCTTGGCCCGGTCGAATTGTCGAAGGAGCCTTCTTGCCAGTTCCGTAATTGTTAGTCAGCCTGAAGTTGCGGTCTTGCTTGTAACGCTGAGTGCTTCCACGATAGTTGAATGTCGTCACTCGAACCGTGAAGTTGTAGTGTTATCGGTTTTCTCTGAAACAGATTTTCGGGTGCACTGAGTTTTTCACGACGCGGAAAGATTTTGATAGAAGCCAAAAGGGCGAGTGTTCAGTTTAAAGAATGTTTTTGTTGAGGCAAAAGGGCAAAAGCAAAGAAAAGGTTCTCTGAAGTGTGATAAGCGCACAGTGACGTGGTTATCAGCGGCCGAATGTGAGGCGCAAGAAAAAACTTGGTTCTGTGCTTATTTGTTGATTCGGAAAATTTGTTGAGAAGTTTGTGTTTTGATCCCTTAGTACAATTGAGTAGCACAGTAAGGAACGTGTTCTCTCGTTGAATTTTATTTTTAGCCGTTTATTCCCCAAGCTCGACCGGGCGAGCACGATCGCGTATTAAATAAAAAAATAAATAAAAAATAAAATGATTGTGACAGTGATAAGGACTATCTAGTCAGAGCCGAGCGCCAGTGAGCAATCTCCGAGTCGATGTCGGACGGCCGGTATACCCAAGTAATTACGACGCACTATAACATGACGACAAACGCTGAGATTTTGCCATACCACCAGACAACACTATCCATTTCGCCAGCAGCGACTCTGCCGAACTATCACGGGACGACGACCCACAGCTGGAGCATGGAGGACCACCTCATGCAGCAAACGGAGCTTCCTGGGGGCCACATAACGCACCGGCCGCACCATCTGCTTCGCTTCGCCCCCTACGCACTGCATAGACCCCACCTGCAACCTGTTGTGCCGCCCCTGTACTTGCACGCGCCGCCCAGGATACCAGCCCGGCCCAAGACGCCAATTTCGCCACCGCCACCCGAGGGAACCCACATCGGCCACCTGTACCCGGAGATCTTAGAAATCATTTTTCAAAAGTTAGCTGTCCGCGACAAAGGCAGAGCCGCCCAAGTTTGCACTGCGTGGCGCGATGCTGCGTATTCCAAGAGCGTGTGGAAGGGGGTGGAGGCGAAGCTGCACCTGAAGAGGCCATCGCCTACTCTCTTCGCGTCGCTGGTCAAACGAGGCATCAAAAAAATCCAGATACTGTCGCTGCGAAGATCGCTGAAAGATGTCGTCATCGGGGTCCCAAACATGATTTCGCTGAATCTGAGCGGCTGCTACAATGTCTCCGATGTCAACCTAGGGCACGCGTTCTCCATGGACTTGCAGAACCTCAAGGAACTAGATCTGTCGCTCTGCAAACAGATCACAGACTCGAGTCTTGGCCGGATAGCGACACACCTAAAGAACCTGGAGGTACTCGAATTAGGTGGCTGTTGCAATCTGACCAACACGGGTCTGCTCCTCATAGCCTGGGGTCTCAAAAAACTTAAACGTCTAAACCTGCGGTCATGCTGGCACATCAGCGATCAGGGCATAGGCCATCTCGCCGGGCTAAGCAAAGAGACCGCAGAGGGCAATCTGGAGCTGGAGTACCTGGGCCTACAAGATTGTCAACGGCTCAGCGACGAAGCCCTCGGCCACATAGCACAAGGTCTTAAGTCACTAAAAAGTATTAACCTTAGTTTTTGTGTTTCTGTCACTGATAGCGGTTTAAAGCATGTCGCTAGGATGCCGCAGCTCCAGGAGCTGAATCTTCGATCCTGCGACAACATTTCGGATATCGGGATGGCCTACCTGACGGAGGGCGGCAGCGCCATAGTCTCTCTTGATGTCAGCTTCTGCGACAAGATCAGTGACCAGGCGCTCAGTCATATCTCCCAAGGCCTGTTCCACCTGCGTACACTTAGTCTGAACCAATGCCAAATAACCGACGAGGGAATCTCGAAGCTGGCCAAGTCGCTGCACGAACTGGAGACACTCAATATCGGCCAGTGCAGCAGGATCACGGACAAGGGTCTCCAAACGCTCGCCGAGGAGCTTACGAACCTGAAGAACATCGATCTTTACGGATGCACGCAGCTGACCCCCGTCGGCCTGGACATAGTCATGAAGCTGCCGAAACTCACCCAAGTCAATCTCGGGCTGTGGGCCGTGAGGTGATGCGCCTGCGCAGGCAGGACACCGAGGACGCATCCGGGCAGCGACCGCCCACCCGGCTCGCACCGTTTCGCCACCAGGAGGACCACGATCGCGGGCCGCCACTAACCAACCCTAGGAAAATAAAGGAACTGATCGCTTTTTCGAATAATTTTCCTTTCCATTGTTTTGTAAAGTAATCGATTTCTCTAATTGTGATAAAAATGTATAAAGCAGAAGTGTACATGTATAGATTAACGGTTATGTAAGTAAACATTAAATACTTTAGAGGTCTAGTGCGAGGCGATTGTTTTGTTTATGTTATCTCTTTTTTAGTTCTCGATAAGTTCTCTAAATTAAGAGCAAAATTATACGAACGCGGACGAGAACGACCGTCGCGAGTGCACGACACGCGAAATGCAAAATATGTTGAACACTGGAAAAGGACGGAAATAACAACTTCCTTTTGAAAAGTTAAAATCTGCCGTTTTATTTGAATTCTTTCTTCCTGTATTTAATAATCCAGATTCACTCGATTTTGCCCCTATTTTTTGTTTGAAGTTCTACGAAAAAAAATTTCATATGATAACTATAGGAAAAGTCCTTTTTTTGCACATTATTGTGTAGAACTTGAAGAACATTGAAAAATTTATTTTGACCACTTTTGTTTCTTGCTGGCAGCGGTAGAGGGCGCATTCCAAAAATCACTTTTTAAACTGTAGGACACTAAAAAAATCAAATCAGAATTCAAAGTGGATTCTGTTCTATAGAGATTTCGCTAGAGGTTATACATAAAAAATTATTTGTAAACATTTTTTTTATCACTTTATTTAAAATTTTCGGAAAATAATGAAAAATAAATTTTTTTTTTTGGGGTGAACTAGCCCCGTACAAAGGATGGATTTTTATACACATACATTTTTAGAGGTATAAACCCTAATATTTTGTATAATGAATCGAATGCCTTTTTATTTTTTCAAACCGCATGATTAGAGCCTAAGAAATTTGTCCTACGAGTTCAGAAAACGTAGTTTCGAGTATAACGCGATTAAAGTTTTTATTCGATAATTTTAAGGTATTTTTTTCCAATAGTGAATTTCGCCAAAAAAATTATTATTTTTTTTTCAATTTCGAATGAGAATGCCCCTTAAGGTCTTATTATTCTTTTTTATTTTGTACTTGTCATTTATTTATACTATAACTACCAGAGTACAAACATAACAATTTTCTGCAATTTTGAATTAATACTTACAAATGGTTTTAACAACCTTTTTTAAATATTTCGTTTAGCATAATTCTTAAGAGACAATTTTGACAAATTTAAGTAATTAAACGAAGGAATCGAGTGCCCGTCAATTTGATGGGTCTTGGTAGCTGTAGTGTTAAAAACCTATATTACATACCTAGAGAAAATCTTTCGCAAAAGGTTTTATTTCAAAATTGGTTATATTCAGCCGTCAGTTGTACTGAAAATTTTAAAGGCAAGAGCTTATTTTGCAGATTAAAATCTTTGGGGTTTACACAAAGAGTATGAGTAATCCCTCTAGTAGAAATTAAAAGAGCATTTCAAAGCTGAGAATGTCAATGTTTTGCTTTTATGTCAACGTTTTTTTAATCAATTTTCTAGTAATCAGAGATGAAAACTTGTTAGAAATAAGCGAACATTTAATCCAGCCTCAAAGCTAAAATTTATTAATTTTGGAATAAGTTCACGGACGAAAGTTCTTTAAAAAAGATGTACATTACAAGAAAAGATTTTCCGCACAAGATACAATTGCTGCAAGACACAAACATTTTAGAGTTAATTTTTATGCGTAGTTTGACCGGATAGAAACTAGAGGAGTTGGGAACTGGAGTGATCTTATTGTAATAACAAAAGTACGACAAAATCATCTAACTCTCTTCCCTTAAAGGTACACCATTATATTTATATAGATAAAATTAGGATGGGTAAAGATTCAAAAATTATAAACTTATGACACATTTGATTTTCCGTCCGAAAATTAAATTTTTATGACTTTAGGAAGAAAAGTAAGTAAGCAAATTATATTTCACTGAAAAAAAAGGGTATGAAATCCATAAACAAGCATCGTCGCACCCAAATCCCATTACATAAGAACCCTTTGATTTAAAAATGGTATCGAAAATTAAAAAACAAAAAAAATACCGTCATCCAAGAACAAAGTTTAATGGACTTTTAAAAAATAACTACAAACCGATGGAATAGATTCTTAACTTACTCGGTCAAATCTGCAATTAGTCCAATTTCATGCAAAATTATGATCAGATGTAACGTAATGTTTGACACTGAAGCTATAACTTGGCCATTAAGTAAAGCTGACTTGTATTTTATTTGTGATATTTCAAACTTGTTTTGAAACGCATATGTGCATTTAAAGATTAAAAATATATACATATTAACAATTTTAAATTCATTAAAAGCAGTCAGTACACTCGTTGAAAGTCGATATATATTTAATTTCTGAGGTAATGAACGTCAATCTACTCCATTCCTTAGTATTGGGATATTATAGATTTACATATGTACTTTTGCTTAATTTCATGAATTATCATTCTCCTTGTTTCAATTTTGCAACGCTTGTTTTAATTCTACGCTTAAACAACCAGGTTTACATTTTAATATACATGCGATTTCTCCACTGCTACATATCTTTAATAATAATCTAACTAATCTATAACTAGAAAGTTATGTTTAAAAATTATCTGCTAGTTAAAGATTTCCCGTCAGTAAATTTACTTTTGTTGAATAATACGTCTAAACCGATTTTATTACGAGCTGTAGTGATTGACATACTTATTAATATGTTTATAATGAATCTATTCATCTCGTTAGCGTAGAATATCGCGTAGATATTGCACTAATATATAGTCAGTAATGGTCAGAACTTTTTCCACATTTGTATGATCGTCGTATTTTGAAGACCAACCATACTTAATCGAATCATGAAAGTACTTATTTTATGTATGACTCGAAATTGTTTGACTCCCCTGAGTTGGGTTTTATTCATGGTAATTCTAAATTAGACGCACTTGTATTACCGGTTCTTTTTTATTGCATTATATTTTGGCCAAATTTTTAGGTTACACATTACATTATTTGTTTATTTTCTATAAAGATTGTAAAATTTATTGTACATATATAAAAATCAACAACTTTCCAATTTTAATGAAATGAAACATTTTATTTTTGCCCTTTTAAAATTTCGTTTATATCAGGTAAATTCACAATGTCTTCCAATATTTTTACTGTTGAATATATAAAAAATTGCTATTAATTTGCCAAAAACTAAACCTGCAATTACCTTTCAGATAGCTTTATTTTATCCGTGATGTCATTAAAAGGGACTTTCAAGAAGCAGATCATTAATTCGGTTTGTACTATTTCTTGTGTTTTTTTGAGATCTTCGATATATTCTCAGATTTTGTTATGCATTTCGCACTACACGAAATCTCGCTACGATTAAATTTTGGATGATAACCTTGCCAACATTAAAGAAAAATAATTTCCTGTATATAATCGCTTAGTCAGAATGACGAACGAAGTCTATTATTATCAACCTTCTTAGGTTTTTAGAAGTTAAAAGACCAATTCATGATATTAATTTTTTTTAAATTACCACTTTTTGAGCAATGTCGGCAGTATGTGACAAATAAACCAACAATGTTGGCTTCCAAGTTTTCCATTGTTCAAGTTTTACCAACATAAACCAGTGAGCTCATGTAACTCCATAGGAAATAGTTGAGTAGTGTCAGATCATACGACCTTAGAAGCCAATTTACAGGGCCATTTCAATAAATCGATGGTTTGTGTCACCGTATGACATGTAGTGCCATCCTGCTGAAATCACATCTCGTTAGGATCAATGCTATCCATATATTCATTGATCATGGTCAGCTAAGAATCTTCATTGACCGTAACGCTAGTCGCTGCCTCATTTTTAACCCTAGACAACTAACGTTGGCCCGCCCCCGTCGATTCGACGAACATTTTTTATAGTGTTTTATTTTTATTTATTAACACAACTTTTCACCTGTAAGTGGACCAAATATTATTCTATAAAATAAAACAATTAATTTCTACTTTACTATAAATAATATTTATTTTATAACTCTCATATCATAGTAAGTCTCTAGTTTTTACAGCGAATTTTCTGTCGCGTATTTGTCGAATCGACGAAGGTTAGGTGTCTAGGGTTAAAGAAATAAGGACCAATGAGTATAAACCGCACCAAACGGTACGTTTTTCTAGATGTAATGGGGTCTTGCGGATTGGTGTCAATTTTGCTTATTAACAAACCCATTAAGACAAAACTAAGCCTCGTCACTGAAGATAATAGTGTGATAAATTTGCGGATTAGCTTGCAACTGGTATAGAGCTCAATCAGCGAATGAGCGACGTAAGCGATTGTCTTTTGGTTTTTAATTCTGCAACTGTATATTATACAGGTGTAGACCAAGATCTTTCCGCAACATTTTCGACGTGATGAAAGTCCTAGTTGCTGCTTCCGACGATGGATCGATTTTGGATCATTTTGCACGCACATTCCGATGACTTGTTGGTGTTTGATGGCTTGCTCCCACGGACGATTATGCGCGACGACTAATTTGCAAAGTAAATTTGGATAATTCTTCACCGTTCCTCAAGAGTGGGGGTCTATTCATGATTATTTGCCAGACTATATGGAACATATAAATTACGTTGAACTGTCAGAATGACATTTATCTCTATAGGAAGTTCTATTTAAGCTTTAAAAAAACATGCTTTATATATCGTCGGGGATACCGCATAATTGTGAAACTAGTAATATAACCCTCATAAGACCTTACCAATTGCGTTAACGAACCATCAGCTGGAAAATTCTAATTATGCTACTATAAGCAGTTATGAAGTTGTGAAAGTGCTAGCCTTACGATTATGCATCACCGACGATATACTGAAACTATGCTCGAAAATGCTCATAATTAAACGTGTGTGTTGAAAAGCAGACTCACCTAGCTTTAGAAAAACCGTTTTGCATTAGAGCAACAATCCGTACACGAATTAGCTAGAGGCCCCTGAAGTTGTGAACATATCAAGGTATCAAGTCGACTGAACCCAGAGACCCCCGAAGACTATCGTGATCGAAATTGTCTTTGAAGAATCAGTATCTGCCCTAAGGACACCGCCAAGATCCCATCGAAACGGTCCGATTCGAATCCGGCGAGAGCAAAAAAGGCCCCAGTCGGTCGCATCGTATCGAATCGAAAGTCGTACCTGCAGCAACTCGGGCCGGGCTGTCTTCCATTCTCACGACCCTTCCCGCATTATCTGCCATTCTTTGCCGTTCACTGGTGCTTCTTTCGTTCTGATAAAAATTCAGAGCCCGAGCATGGCGACGGCGACTCCTTGTCCTTTCCGCCGCTTTTTGCCACCGCACCACACCGCTGCTGGAGTTTTAAGGCTTGTAGCGAACCGAGAGCCAGGAAATTTTTCTTCCAAAAAAGCCAATTCAAAAGCAGCCGCCGCCGGAGGCGATGTTGAAGAACTAGAAATCCACCGACCGGACGGCAGCCAGCAGAAGCAGAGCTCGGCGGCAGCAAAGCAACAACAACCCGCAACGACAAGACGGCTCCGGGCCGCGGCAGCGAGCACAGCGAACCCTCCGCGCCGTCCGCAACGTAACGTAACACACATTGCGCCGAGCGAGACTCGACTTGAGAGCCCCATGCAATCCGCCCGCCAGCCGTGAGTCGCGCGATGCATGCAGGTGTCTGTCTCCCCCTTCACCGGCTTCTTATGTTTACCCACGCATACGTTCCCAGCACTCCCGCGTCCCACCCCCTGCTTGTTCCGTGGATAAAAACGGTCTATTCCTCCTAACACAGGCGGGAGTCGCTCTCTGCTTGGCATGCCCCGCGGCCACACCACAGCCGCACCAAGGACTTTTTGCTTTCTTTTGGGGCGCTGCTGGGTGCGTGTGTGTTCGTTTTTTTCCCGTGAATTTTTTGTTCTAAATTTTCTTAGCGAGTGTGCATGTGTGTGCGGCGTGCGGGAGGCTCTTTGGTCGGGCTCGGGTTGCCCGAGCGCTGCGAAGCGACCCGCTAAAAAGCAGCCAGTGAGCCAGCAGCGGGGCACCACCACCGTCCGGCCGTGCGTCGCTTGCATGACGATTGAGAAGACTGGTTCCTCCAGTGCGGTGGTCGTCTTGCCTTTTTTGTTCGATCGTTTCCTTTTCTTGGGCTCGCCTCGCCCGTTGATGGGCTCGGGCTCGGTTCGCCGCGGCAACTTAAGTATTCATTCGATCGCTGCTCGGCCGGGCAGTGGTGTGCCGGGGACGCACTGGGCATCGTCGCCACTGTCATGCTACTTCACATGAGTGCCCGGGAGTCTCCGCTCCTCCGTTCCGTGCCCGCATAGTGCATATGTGCACGTTACCTTAGAGCTGAGCCCCTCGGGCGGGCGACGCGGCAAGAGGGGGCTGGGGCTTTTTTTCCGTTTGTGAATTTATTGAGAACTGACCGAAATGTGTTCGTTCGGGAAGTGGAAAACTTGCTTGACAGAGCAAGGCAACGTTGCCAAGTTAGCCGGCTCGGCCTGGCCTGGCCTGGCCTGCGCTCGCGGTCGCCACAGGAAATAGCACAGTTCTGCTGCCGAGAGAATCGACACAACGTGGGATTATTATTCAAGGTCTGCCGCGAGCTTTGCTGGGCCACTTGACTGCATTTGAAGTTTCTTTCAATTGGCGTTTTTATTTTTTTGCGGCGCAAAAAACAACATCGAGGATAGTAGAGTACTTGAAGATTTCTTTCTTTGAAGGCTTTAAGAATTAGCATTGTGAAATTGGGCCTATTTCGATTTTATGGTACACACATGGATATTGTCAACGTACAGAAAACGATCCAAAAATCTCATCTCATCTCTTTATAAAAAGGAAGCAGAGCAGAACACTTTTCTATAATGAAAAAGAAAGAACGTATAAACAAAAAAAAGCTATTCTACTCCAATAGCTTGTATTTGCAAAGAGTTGGAAATGATGACAAAGTGATTCACTATCATGTCAATTGTAATATTTAATATTACGTCAGAAATAGTGATGGAGGACGTTTATATCGTCACCTTGAGTAAAATATTCATTAAATTGCCGGCTACGAAAAAAACATGATATAATCAAGAAACTTTAAGAGTAGCATAGCAAAGAAGCATTTCAGAAAGTAAAACATCAGCGGAGGAAATGGCATTCAACGTCATTATATCCAAAATAATAAGCCAGATATTGTGTGATAACAAATAAACATCCAACCCAACTACATTTTGTTGGAAAAGAGGATTTGCATATAACTAAAGAATATTCTTACATCAACCAAACGATAAGGTAGACTAAAACTAAAAGGATATTATGGAGTTGATTAAAATATTTGATAGCAACCATATTGTGGAAGAGAACAACTCCGTGATAGTTCTATATTTAAAATAAAAACAATTATTTCTCAAAATGCGTCGATCTTCAAATTAGAAAGAATGTAAAGCCTTTATTTTAACGTGCGTAATTTGAATCATGGTGAATTTTATTGTAACCGGATTCTTATTGAACAAATTTTTTTCAGATGAACACTAGGCGAAAATAGAGAGAAATATACTAATTAATTTGACAATGGGGAGTATATTTCAAAAAATGTAATAGTATGGTAATAATATATTAATTAAAAAAGGAACTTAATATTTATGGTTTCTTTTATTGATTGAGAAATTTGTTTCGAATAGTTTAAATTTGTAAGGACATTAGATCAGTTGTAAAAGGACTGGAGCCTAGGGTCGCCATTTTGTAGAAAGTTCCATAATGGAAATATTTAAATTTAGTTTTATTAATGATTATACGGACGAAAAACTAGACAAATTATCGACTTTATTTAAAAATGTAATAATATTAAATACCATCCCTACTTAGCCATTAGTACATTACATGAATATTGTGACTTTGTATATAATATACCCTTAGTTAGATTTCAATTTAGACTTTTCCAATTTCGGACCTGGATCTGGATCTGGATCTGTATGCAAAAACATGTTTGGGATCTACTGGTTATTAATTTTTGAAGAATCCAGACTATAAAAGTGTCTCTAACTGCGAGAATTACAAGTAATTTTCAGATCTCTAAAGATCCAGATTCAAGATCTGCATAAAAGTCTACAACTGTGATTTACATCTCAAAATCTTGGATCCTTAGCAAAAACAAAAATACAGTTAATGTCAATTTATGTACAGAGATAAACAATATTTTCGTTACCAAACCATAGTCTGTCTGTACAGTACTGCGAAATTATAAAGATGTATCATCTTCATGTGTTACATTTGGAATAACCGTCTCAGTTTGGATTAATTGGCTAATGTTGACATCTTAGTTTTTGTTGATACTCATTTGAATGATGATAAACCGAAGAAAATTCTCCTAATAAGGCAGCGCCATTATAATTCTGAACGAATAAAATTAATTACATCACAGATAAACATATTGTTTCGAGGGTTTAATAATCGCTTGTTTAATATTATCTGATAAGCTTGAAGGTATGTAATACAGGATGACCAATGAAAAACTGAAGGGTTTGAAAAATTCATAACTTGTTCATTTGCAATCTTTTTTTATTATATCTTGTTTTGTTTTAGTTTACAGAGCACCCTTTGAGATTAAATGGCCTATGTACATAAAATATCCAATAACTAGTAAAACGCATCGAGTTTTTCAATTCCAGTGAAAGATCTATTATTCAAACTAAGAGAAAATAGCAGCAACATTTTAATGACAGGATATCTCCTAGCGATAACATGAATCTGAACATAATCGTCCGGTTTGAAAGAACTGGGAAGAGGTCGTAAGCAGCGGTGTAAGCTCTACGGCGGAGTGTCCTTGAGAATTCATCTGCCTCTATCCGTCATCACTCTGCTAAACTAGACATCGCCAGAACATAGCTTCAGAAGATTCCGAAACTGAATTTTAAAATGTTTCCACACAAAATCCAAATGGTCCTAGCTTTACCACCACAATAGCGCCTACAATACGCCAATTCAATTTCAACATCTAGCCAGAGATAATAACAACTTTTTGAACAACTTGATAATAAGTGATGAGGCCCATGTAAACAAACAGAGAAAACTGCGTATTTTGGGAAATTCCAAGAAAGTACGTTAGTATCAATTACATCCTCAAAAATGCATTGTTTCGTGCAGCTTTATGTTCGAAAACGTTATTGGCCCCTATTTCTTGGCAAATTAGGAAGGTCAGCCAGATGGAATCAACGGGTCCCTTTATAGAACAATGCTTGAACAATTTTTACTCCCAGCAATCGAAGATAATCAGGAAGTATGGTTGCTGCCACGACGACGATGGACTTCCTGCAATTTCAGTTTCAGCGAACGAATAAGTTCAAAAAAATGCTGAATTTGGTTGGCCTCCGCGTTCACCTGATTCGACGGCACCAGAATTAATTTTTGCGGGGCTATTTGAAAGAACAGATTTACGTAAATAAAAATTCAAGAATTTATAGAGAACTTTCTAGTCGAAATTCGATGTTGGAGGACTTAAAGCCCTGCGTACGGTCAAGGAAAATGCTGTGGAAAGAGACTGTACTTGTGAGTACGAAGGTAGTATAATTTGAGGAATGTTTTTCACACAAAATACTGAACAAAATTCATTAATTGTATATCTTAATAAAATAATAAAAAACTTAAAAAAGTATGTATTTGTAAAAGTTATATTTGTTTTATATCATTCAGTCTTTTAGTTCCTCTATATAAGTTATATCTGCGAATCTAATTAAAACCAACAGTTTCTTGTGAAAAAAAAAAACTAAAAAATATCCAAACATTGATAACCTTTAGTTCAAGAGTGATCTTAGCAAGTTCCTTATGACCAAGACGTCAAGGTTCAAAAATCCGTCTTTCTAGCGTGTTGTGGATCATAAGGCGCTGACGGCTGCGATGCAGCTGCCCCGATAAAACCTTTTCGTCCATAACCCCGTCAACTCGGAAAGTATCGCAGAAGACAGTGAGGAAAAGGCAAGGCGGTGCACCTCCAGGGGCGCGCCTGTAGCCGCATGTAGAAACCCTTTCGTGACTGAGCCGACCTCCAGCAACGCTGTGGGTCGCATCAAACTTTAAACCCTTTTCCTTCAAAAGCGCGAATAATCGCCACGGAATCGCGCAAATTTTCATCTCTCCCGTCGTCGACGTCGACGTTCAAGTTGGACGGCGACGACGACGACGATGACGGGTCGAGCGGAGCTCACTTTAATTATTCGATCGCGTGTCGAGCTATCGTGCAACGGCCATGGCGGACCACATCGTTTGCTTCGATCGAATCCGTTCAGCTTTTTTGCATTTTGCCTATGGCTGGGTGGCTTGGCTGTCATACCGCCGCCACCCGTGCCGCCTCTGCTCCTGGTGCTACTTGACGGTGGGTAGGCTACCCGCCGGTGTCTTTTATCGTTTCGCTGGCAACCAAGAAATTGTTGCTGTCTTCAAGCGAGAACGAAATGTCCGCGGCTATCAGTTTTAGCCCCGAAGACCTGCACTGCACTGCTAGCAATGTTGTTGTTGCCCGTGCAAGTTGCGCTGTTGCTGCAGGGGCGGCGAAGCCCGGGACCAGGAATCAGCAGTGTACTATTAGCGATAGCGCAAACAGCAGAAATACACCTCGGAACGGAACCAAGCCGAGTGTAGCCGGTGCCGCCGGAGCATTGCATTCGAGGTCATTCCCATGGAAATTGTGTGGAAAGCTGCTTTTTTGGGGGACATTCAGTCGGTGCAAGTTGTACGCTCCTCGCAGCACCGAACTAGGTGGAAATGAGGCTCACAGCCGCCGTGGGGCCGTGCACCCCTCGGTCGCTTCGCTCGGCGCTGGCGGCACCGCGGCACATTCTGTACTCTGCTCTGTACGGTGTGTTTGCCAGCTAAATGGAATGCAAGGGATTAAAAGCGAAATCGATTGGGGAAAAGTTAGAGACGACTAGATAAAAAAAAATTCACTTCTTTTTATACAACCGGCTTTTTTTCGTCTTTTTATTTTTTAATTATGAATTTTTGGATGAGACGACGTTCTGACGTTCAGTACACTAGGGGCTTCTGAAGTAAGACAAGGGGTGCTCTTTAAATACGAATATTACATTCAGCTCGCGAAGTAGACCGATGGTTTGTATAAAATTAATTTTCAGGTTATACAAACTTCAATGGAAATTAAATTATTCTTCATTCAGAGCAATATCGACAGTTGATGTAATTTGTGGAGAAGATAGTAGGCGGGGAATTTTTGATTTGAATTTAGTAGGCTTTTCATTGATAGAAAGAAAATTATATTTTTGTTTTTTTAATATTTGTCAGTTGGGAAATAGATTTTATCCGGATAAGAGGTTGATAATAATTAAATAAAAATAAATAAATATAAATAAAATAACAATAATAAATAAATATGTAAATAAAGAATAATAAAAAAATATATAAATAAAATATTAATATACCAACAATTATAATCCACAAATTGGTGACCCCGACAACCGGCTCCAGTACTGGCATTAATAGCCAAAAATGGAGTCGGATCATCACGATAAAATTAATAAATTTTCTAGGTCGGCAGTCATAAAAGCCTGGCTTTCAGCACAGACTGCCGACCGTAGTTACAGGTACATCGGTCGAGGGAGGTTTATTATAACCTCCCCAAAGCTGGTATCGACCCAATATCGGCCCATCGAGCCGAGGACAACCCAATATCGGCCCATCGAGCCGAAGTCAACCCAATATCGGCCCATCGAGCCGAGGTCAAACCAATATCGGCCCATCGAGCCGAGGACAACCCAATATCGGCCCATCGGGCAACCCAATCATCGACCCATCGAGCTGTTATCCACCCAATATCAGCCTATGGAGCCGAAAATCAACCCAATATAGGCCCATCGAGCCGAAAATCAACCCAATATAGGCCCATCGAGCCGAAAATCAACCCAATCATCAGCCCATCGAGCTGTCATCAACCCAATATAGGCCCATCGAGCCGAAAATCAACCCAATATAGGCCCATCGAGCCGAAAATCAACCCAATATAGGCCCATCGAGCCGAAAATCAACCCAATCATCAGCCCATCGAGCTGTCAACCCAATATAGGCCCATCGAGCCGAAAATCAACCCAATATAGGCCCATCGAGCCGAAAATCAACCCAATCATCAGCCCATCGAGCTGTCATCAACCCAATATAGGCCCATCGAGCCGAAAATCAACCCAATATAGGCCCATCGAGCCGAAAATCAACCCAATATAGGCCCATCGAGCCGAAAATCAACCCAATATAGGCCCATCGAGCCGAAAATCAACCCAATCATCAGCCCATCGAGCTGTCATCAACCCAATATAGGCCCATCGAGCCGAAAATCAACCCAATATAGGCCCATCGAGCCGAAAATCAACCCAATATAGGCCCATCGAGCCGAAAATCAACCCAATCATCAGCCCATCGAGCTGTCATCAACCCAATATAGGCCCATCGAGCCGAAAAACAAACCAATATCGGCCCATCGAGCTGTCATCGGCCCATCGAGTCAAAAACAACCCTATTTCAGCCCAACCAGCAGCCACCATCATCTCTAATTCGCATAATCGTTTCACTGGTGGGAGGGTGTTGTGGAGAAGATAGTAGGCGGGGAATTTTTGATTTGAATTTAGTAGGCTTTTCATTGATAGAAAGAAAATTATATTTTTGTTTTTTTAATATTTGTCAGTTGGGAAATAGATTTTATCCGGATAAGAGGTTGATAATAATTAAATAAAAATAAATAAATATAAATAAAATAACAATAATAAATAAATATGTAAATAAAGAATAATAAAAAAATATATAAATAAAATATTAATATACCAACAATTATAATCCACAAATTCTTAACTCAAACAGGGTTATGTTTTAAGCAAGGTAAGAAATTAAAGGAACATTATTTTCAAGTTTCATTTAATTCAAATAGGCAAACATAGATTTCTATGAACTACAACATTATTTATATTTTAAACGATTTAAAGATAATAGTTTCTAGTTTGTTTTAATTTAGTTTAGTTTAGTTTTTATCTCATTCTCATTTGGATAGCTTTAAGGGACTACTACCGGTTAGATTGCAAAAAAACAGCATAATTTTCAATAATTTTTTTCTCAGCTCCTTTATTATATATCAATTTCAAATTTTGCATGGTGATAATAATTATTTCAAATATTACAAAAAAATTTTTTTCTTATTTTTATCATTTTTTTCCTTGTTTATAGAGGGCGCCGAAGTTGGTAGCTCAAAAAATGACTCGTCCCATGGCGGACAACTCATCTCAGAAACGAAGAGTCTGAAACAAATAAACCAAACGGCATTTTATTAAGGAATGTCCCTTACGTAGGAAAAAACCAGAATATGTCAACAAATGATTAAAAAAACAAAATGGCGGACGTTTGAAATTTTTTTTCAAAAAATCGCTTATTTTTTCACTTGTTTTCACTTGCTACATTTTTTTGGATTGAATTTTGACTAATATTGTGGTTTTTTCCTGTGCAGAATACTCAAATAAAGAAGCACTCCAAATTTGAGCCCAATCGGTTGGGCCAATTCGGAGTTAGTGTGTCCGCCATATGATAAAAGGTCATTTTGAGAAAATCACGTTTAAAGTTTTTGTTTTACTTATAAATATATAATAGGCGGGCACGCTTAATTTGCTGTAACTTTTATATTTTTGGGAATATCAAAATAAAATGTTGAGACGTGATTTCTGAAGGTATATTGAGTTGAAAAATGTAAAAAAAAAAAAATTGAATTTTTCAAAATTATAACCGGTAGTAGTCCCTTAAAACAAGTGAAACGAAGTAAATAAATCAAGCATATTTTTTGAAGAAAACAAAGTTCCTTCCAAAAATATGGAACACATTGTGGGAAGTAAAGGAAGTTATTACCCAAGATAATAAATTTAAGCTATACTATTATTAACAATATTTCTACTTATTTCAACTTAACTTGAGTGCAAATTACAGGTCTCACCCGCAAAGATTTTCTGTGCCGCCGCATATTTAAAGGTTTAAAAACAATAGAAATTTCTTCTAACTTGTAAAAAAAAATTATTATGAAATTTATTATTTTTATTATTTTATAACTCCACGCATAGATCTGCACTTAATTTAATTTTCGGGCGCACAAGATTCTTCATAATATTAACGATAAGGCAAAGGGTTAAAATTATTATCATTAGTTTAATCGTTTTCCATTAATTCGATTTTCTACTTTTCCTACAGTGGTTGTTAAATTAATTATGCGCTATGTTTTTCCACCACTTTTCTTCTGAATCTAAAATAAATATTTGGTACACCTATTTCTACCATGAGGTGCCTTTTAACGCCTTAAACGTTTTATAACATTATGTATTTAAATGATCTTAGGGGGCATCCATTAATTACGTGAGCTCAGAATGGGGGGGAGGGGTCCAATAAAATCTTACCAAATCTCATTTAAACCGGAGGGGGGGATAATCGAAAATCTCACGTCAACTTCAAAAAATATAAAATACTACAGATATTTAAAAAAAATATTTTAATGCCCCCTTAAATCATTGTGGCATAAATGTCAACACAATTTCAATTCTAAGGAATCCTCATTTCCGTTGTAACAAAACTAGAAAGGAGTTTGTGAATTTTACTATAGATCATTGTAGTAATAAGTTCTTAGACGAGTTCTGGTATTTACTTCGCAGTGACTTCAATTCATTCTTGCAATCGCGAAAATTTTGTTAAAATATTTATTTGCAGGCAAGTAGTAGAATTATTATAAAAACTTGTATGTTTTAGTTTATTTTGGTGGAAATACACAAAGCCATGGTAGAAATAGTGGTAAACAGAAGGTGGCATACTGAGAGAACCGGCCAAACCTCTTTGACTACATTTTGCAAATTGTGCAAAAACATTTGTGCAGTTATTATATTACGACTTTTGGTTGGTTTTAACTTAAAAGTAAGTGGTCAGTTAGGATTTGCTTATCAGGAAAAGTTTATATAACTTTATTTTTAGAAGATAGCCCAACAAATGAAATTGAAGGCAGTTTGTGGCTTAATTATCGATAGTCAATAGATTTGGACACACAGGGTTTGTGACACCCGAAAATTTTCATAGCGAAGGAGCGCTGAGTTGAACTGATGAAAATCGTTCTCGTTTTTTAACTTATTCGTCATGTAATGAAGAAAAAGACTATGTACCTCAAAATATTAAGAAAATTAGAACCATTAAGATTTTAAAGCAAAAGAAAAAAAGAAATAAATTGAAAAAAAAAAAAAATAGTATTTTGTTTTGCTTTCTTTTTAATTCATAGTTTTTTTGTAAAATGGAAATACAAGTAGTAATACATATCATCAGCACAATTCTTATTAAAATGTGTACATTACTAGAAAAATAATTTACTATTTACTTAATTTGTAATTGTGAAAGAACAATTCATACAAATCCGTGAGGTATGTTCTTTTACTTTAGGCACTTATAAAATGTTTTCCTGTCTGTGACAATAGCCACATCGTTTCTGTTTGAACATTTTGTTATCTGCTTATAAATCCTGAGGATTCTCATTTTCAGGTAAGTCCTTATAATTAAAAAAATTCTCAATTTCGTCGCGTATTGTTGTAAAGTTGGTTGCGCTAATCTTACCATTAAAAATGATTTAATTAGAGTCATGCAATACATAAAGTAATGCGCTCAGGGTGAGAGTAACGCAAGTATTGAATTCAGTCACTGCTGCTCCATTCTGTGATGACGTAGCTATTCGGCTATGGTGGGGAACTTTTAGTAGAATTATAATTTATAAATCTCTACCGCAGAGCAGGGACTGTAACCATTTCTAAGTACTGTACAATTCTATGCGGATTTTGGGTGACCACAACTCAGTATGTCGGTTATCATCAAATTGATGAATTTCAATCAAGATATTATATATATTTTCTCACTTTACAGACTAACAAAGATACAAAAATATGAGCATAATTGCAAATATCAGTTTAACACCGTAAATACCTTATGAGTGCGAGCGAGACAGACTGGTTTGTGACTAAACAACGCAGCGCGGTTGAAAGCTCTAGGTTAGCATCTACACTGAGTGTATTATGCACAAAAGTACGTAAATAGCATTACTTGACTAAAGAATAACTCTGAACGGACTAAAATTTGGAACTTGGTGCCAATATAACTTTTGTTCAGCTCAAAAATACCTATCCAACGATGTATCATACGTACATAGCTATTGAAGGGTGGGACCAGGATTTGCATCCTCCTTTGCAGGTTCATTTTCTAATAAACTGACACTGTTGTCTTTCAGTGTCTGCCCAAGAAGCAATTAATGGTTGTAGATTGGTTTGCAGAACTATTTCTCATAACTCTTTAGTTGCTGCGTACCATTCGCAAATAGGTACGACAATCCCGTTTACAACAATTTTACAACCAAGTTGGCGAAAATATTCTGGTTCACATATAGTTGTGACAAACAATATGGTTGTAAGTGACAACTACTACCTATTCATATACTCGCCATCCGAGAGCGAAACCTTTACAAATATAATTATAATAAATTGAACGAACAAATGAGAACAATATAAGATATTTAATTTTTTATACGAATATAGCAATCAGAAGCATAACGAAACTAATAGTTATTTTCCGCTGTTATAACTCTTCTCACATATAAAAAAGAATGTTATTTACTTAATTATATGTGATGTTCCGCTTCGTCAAAAGGCAAATTTTATAAGCAATACTATTTTTCATGTAAATATGATATATGCTAAATACTTCGTGAAATAACAACGCGTCTCATGAGTACGAATAAGTATTTACGAAGTATAAGTATTTAGGTATTATCCCAAATTAAAAAATTTAAATTACCGATACCCGTGATTATAAAATTTGTAAGGGATATAAAGTATTTTAAAATCCATAAAGTATCTCTTTATGTTGCAAAAATAGGACTAAATTATTAATTCATTAAAATTAATTAATTGTAAAATGTTCCGAAATGGAGAATCAGACATTTTAGTCAATAAGTATGGCGTGTCATCCTTAGTTGTAATGTACAACTATTTGGTTGGGGAGCACAACTATTCGTTCAAGTTTGACAGCTAGTAAGTTTTAATATAAAGATGGACCGCTCCACCTCCTGTCTCAGGCGCCAATTTGACAACCGGCCAACCATAGTGGGAGGAGAGAGAATGTATACGATGCAGCTCTCCCTGGAGATGACAGAGTAGTAAATATGTTGGTTTTGTTCAGAACCAAATAAAGGTTTTGGTAAAGTTTGGAGAAATGTTTTGTAGATAATTCTCACAATTTACTGAAGGAAAAAATGGTTCTTTTTAGGTTGTGAAAATAGGCTGGCTTATAGCTTTTAGAACTACTCACGCGAACTAGATAGTTATCATAACTAAATGGTTCGGTGAAATAGTTCGTACAACTTTTTAACAACTGCAAATGGTTGTGTAACACATACAATCATTTAATGCCCAAATTCACTGTTGTAAGAAAGTTCTACCAACAAGAGTTATAGTTCGCGCAACGAAATAGTTGGCACTTTTCTATTTGGGTGCAAGCGCATAAGAAAATACATAATGCAATGCGTTTAGATGTTATGTTTTAATGTCAACAAAGCCATACTATTTCTTTACTTATTTTGATATGGTTAAATAAGCTAATATTATACAGAATGCGAAATTCAACTCTAATTTAAAAAAGTGGCAGTCGCAGCCGAAAAATGTTTTCAAACAATAAGGAATTAATAATGACATTCAATTGGGCAGGCATAAATATTTGTATGTAACTACAGTGGATATCTTTAAAGCTATCTGGACAAATATTTTGATCAGAAGTGAACGAACGAAGATAGTAAACATTCCACTCATGTATTCAAACTAGCCAGAGCAAAAAAAATGTCTAATGTTAACACGATAGCAATATTTACATAGTACTTTCCTCTAAGAAATTTATAAAATTGTAAGAGGAGCGAACGCGGACTTAATTACTCTTAAATTATCCACAATCCACTTCAACAGCTTTTTTATTGAATGCGGACATTTAGAAACGAGGAAAAAACAGCGATTAATGTGGACCATCTTATTGATAACAATTAATATTTATCAATATTCTAATATTAATAATCGAGTACTGGATATATATGCCCCATCAATAAGGAATAATAAAAGTTGTTTCAGGTCTAAAACCTCAAATGATAAAATAACATTTAGTACTTTAACAAATTTTAACAAATTGCTCAAACTTATGCTTATGAACAGAGTAAAATTGAACCATTTGTTTTTCACTAACATCTCACTACTAATAGTGGTCGCTGTTCAACTTACGATCTATATTAAGCTTTGGGCTTACAAGGATGTTTGTTCCTATAACTTTTTTCACTTGATATTGGTGGTGAAACTATCATCGCAATTAATACAACTTTGTTGTCATTTACTGATAGACGATTTTATTTCATATCATAAAATACTGCTGAATACTCTTAACTTAGGTTTAAAGGTAAAATTTTTGCAAAAAATTTAGGTAATCACTAAAATCTGATTAATTTGGTTTCGTCACAAGGTCGTCCCTGGGTCAGACGACAACCCAGCAAAATACCACACGTGAGATATTACAAATATATTTTTTCTTTCCAGCTGACGATTAGCCCTGAGTAGTCCAAACAGGTACATTTAACCTCAATGTTCTAATTTTAGACCAACACTTTTCTGCTATTAAACTTGTTTTTTTTTTTCATATTTCAGTTTATCTATAATATAATATTAAATCCCAACACAGATGTTACAATATATTAAGAAAGAGTGTATGTATCAATAAAATCAGTCATCAAAAAAATTCTTCTCTGCATGATCACGATTTGATCACAAAGTTGCTTTTCATAAGATCCGCCCAATTCCATCAGAGATTTTATCTTGATTCTTCATGTTCGACAAAAAAATTCAAATATTTACCTTTGACAAAAAATATTCAAACAGTATCTCGCTCAAGTGCCACCAACTTGATAATTTTATCTCGTTTGATCTGGTTCAACAGGGTCATTTAATCTGAATGTGATTTGTGAAGTTCTACACATTGTTTTTACTAACGATTTTTCTTATCTTTACAAACCTCGCGATTGAATTTAAGATTTCCCTACAGATTTTCATGAAACGTTGTAGAGAGTTCATTGAGAGTCAAAAATGACGAAATAGATAGAAACAATTTTTGTCAGTTTTAACTTTAAAATTTTGAAAAGAGACATTATTTGTTGTCATTTTCTGTATACTCCTACAAAGTTTCGTTGGTAATTAATTAATTAGCTTTAGACCCTAGTCCACAGTTCGATTGCAAGGTGTTATACTAGTGAAAATACAAATTAACAAGTAAAACGCAATTGAAAAGTATATTTGTAGTATACTAGTAAGAATATTTTATAACAAATATATTATTGTATTATTATTATATATTATTATAGTATATTGAATTAAAATCCAAGTCTTTTTATCCTACCCGGCACACTACAATGTTGAATATAAATTTGCTTCACTATCGCATCACGAAGATGTTGGGCCATCTGCTCGTTTCGTTAAAAATTATATCCTATTTTGACATCGACTGCACTTTCGCGCTCAAAAAATGGACAAAAATTCAGTACCACATCTCCGCAGTAGGAAATTAATAGATTTACGCTTATACAATGCATGGTGGGAAATATTGGAAATTTATTTTCAAAGTGATTGCTGTGTCGACCAAAACAGTACGAATGCCGTTAACGTTTTTATTTTAGTGGGATGCCGTTAAGGATCAATATTATGCTGACAGTCCAGTAACGATTCAAGGACTTAAGCGCAATATCGATTGGGTTATTCGTGAAATGGGGCCCAAAAATAGAGAAAATGTGCTGCAAAATTGGGTTGATAAGGTGAGCTACTGGCAAACCAGCCTAGAAACCATTTAAATGAAATCATATAAATAAAAATATCAAACAGTATTTATTGTATTGCATTTATTAAAAACTAGCCGGTAGCTCACCCTATAAGTATAATTTGGTCCTGTTTATGTATTTACTACGTAAGCTTTCAAATTTAGTACGGACAAATCATTGATTTTCTTACACTTTGTCACACCCTATGACATCTAAACTTGTGTGCGTTTAGAATCAAGGAAATCAATTAATTTAAAAGAAATAATTATATTATATTCGACATAAGGTGTTGTGAAATTCTGACTTTAGCTTATGTGTTTGCTAAATTAACATGTATCAACTTAGCTACCGCTGTTACTTAACGCCAAGTTTATGTGCTCAACGTTTTCATCAAAATGCGTGAGGAGATCTGAATTCAAGCCTTGATTTATGTTTACTTCACTACCACATTTTTAGAACTTCAGCATAACATTAAGATCATTGTATGTAAGTAGGTACTTACCAAATTTTCAATTCATAGGATAACGACTCGACCATCTAAAATGACTAAAGTCTAAAAGTGGAAAAGTTAAAATTTTAGAAAGCAAAAAAAATGGTTGGAGGAAACAAATCCATTTTTTACCTCATCGATTGCAATATCAAGGCCAACGACATAGGGCGGCTGGGTTCAAAAGAGTCCTTTGCTTCGTACAGTCCCTAAAGGGTCAATAAATTATTTTCCGACAGAATTTGAGATTTTCTTCTCTGCTCAAAAAACGAAAAAAATACAAAGAAGAAAAAAAAAAAACTGAGAAAATACTGAAAGCATTGAAAATTCTAATTTAGTATGTCTTTTGTCCCCAGGGGTACGTTGCACCTTCATCGGGGGTAAAAGTAAACCCCGATAGCATCCTGTCCCTCCTGTCAATTCCCTTCAAAAGCAGACACAATAGCAAGATGTAAGGTAGGGAAAAAAACTACGTAAAATTTGTTCGGGGCAAGCAACAAAAAACGACACATCCTGTGCGCATGAAATTCAAATACCTGCGCATCGATCCCAAGTCTTGCCGAAGGTACGTATATGCGCAGAGCGGAGCAAGACAGGATTTGTCCGGCCATGCAACATTCTGCAGCAGGAGGGAGCAGGATTCCAGGATGATCGGCACAAAAAACGCATCACATGTTCTCATCCGTCGACTTGCTGCTGGCAGGTCTCTGATTTTGGGGTGATCGGCAGGAGCGTGGTGGTAGGTCAGCCCCAGAGTCCGGGTCCCGGGAATATGTGCGGCTGCAAATGCCGAGAGACAGGATGTGAATGGTCGGCGTTGCTGTTGCAGGGAGGAAATGGGGTGCACAGGAATGTCCGGTCGAACAAAGATCTAGGGCAGACAAAGGATGTCAGCGGAAGCGCCTGAAAGGAGCTCGGCCATCGCTTTGCTGCGGTCTCAATGCCGCGATCTACACAAATCTGGCTCTTACCCCTTCATCTGCAAAATCTGCAGTTTATCTGAATCTGGTTCACTGCATACTGGCACCAGTGAGCTCCGGAGCACGCCGCCTCCGTTCCGTTGGTGGCCCCACCAAGCGGAGCAGACTAGAGCCTCTGGTGCAGTGCAGCCGGTTTCGTGCTGAATTGAATTACTTCGATTTTCCCTTTTTCTGTGGGTGCTATGCACGGCCGATCTGTGGCATCACATCGCGTTCGTGTTAGTTTTCTTCAGCTCAAATTCACTCGCTGCGGTGCCATCGTGTACGCACAGCAGCGCAGCGCAGCGTACTCCAAGCCAGGCGAAATGTTGCAACTGCGCCGTAGATGACTTCACTCGAAACCCTGAGCAGAGCTCTGAGGTAAGCCAGAAACCCATCCAAGCAGTCATCTGCTCGCTGGATGCACTCCACGAAATTTCTCCTTGCGGTTTGGACTTGAAAAAATCACTAGAAATTTGCGTAAAACCCGCTTCTCGAGCTTGTTTAGATGTTGAGATTTGACAAAACGGGAGTTATAGAGGAGCTCGAACTGCATTGCCGACCTGGTTATTTCTAACGGTCAAAATCCGCCATCTTTGGGCAGTCGATCGAAAAGTTAATCGTTAATCGATGTCACCGTAAAATAAAACTAGTATTTTGCTGAAATTTAATTATAAATTTAGATTTATTCCTTCAATTATCTACCTCTACAAATTGTGGGTAAAATTTAGTCACAGACTATTTATTGTCCATCGACCGTAATATTAAATGATTAAAATTTTCCATTATCGATCTGAATAAGTTTGACGAATTAGAAATGCAGAGGCAGCAACTCAAGATTTATTTATGTTAAATAATGCTACGAAGAAGTATAAAGTAACATCTTTTTATGTATTTGAGTTAATTTTAGATTGAAGAACACAAATTTTCAGTTATATGTAGTTAATTCCAAAGATTATTATGTTGTAATTAAGTTTGAGATGTGTATGTCTCTTAATATTATTAAATTGATCCTTGGATGTATGGAAAACTGATAGGATTAAACTTAGCCTTTATGAATCCTTTGAATACAGCGCTGAGGAACATAAATATTGTTTACTTTACATCTTTTATAAAAGAAAGTACATATTTAAGTCGTTATTATTCTGAAAACCATATCTGAAAAGATATTTACAAAGTATATTTTCTATCTCTTCCTACAATTTTCTGTACGTATCAGAGCCGTAGCTACCACCGAGCATAAAGGACCTCCGAACAAAGGGTTTATTAAAAAAGTTTTGATTCAAACTCATTTTGTTTGAATGAAACATTCAAAATAAATTTATTTGAAGATTAATTTTATAGTGCTTTAATATGACATATTTAAAATGTACCTAATTTTGCCTATACTAAAGGTATCATTTTCGTTGTGTCAAATATGGAAGTCTGACATTTCATAGTTGTCATCAGCAAGCTTTAAGGTTAAATCACGAAGCATTTCACAATCGAACAACGCATAAAAATTGTGATATTCACTACTGATATGGTGAGAATTTTGCAGAGACGTTACGAAAATGCCGGATATTTTTCATCATCCCAAACCATCTCGGCGTGCTGTGATCAATTCAATCAATAATTATGAGGCTCTTGATTCAATTCAGAATTTTAAAAGAGATGGTTGTCCTCGTATGGGATGATCGCCTGAAAACAAACCGGCAGGCGACAGTTAATGAAAGCGTAAACTAACATCCATCCACCGCCATTCATCATCGTTTTCATTTTTCAACAATTAAACATCTCACGTAGCAGTAGGCAACGAATTTTGATTATATAATATACTTACATATGAACGGGTATTTGTCAAATATTGTATTCGAGACTTAACTTTCATAACCATATTCTATGTTGAACTAAAACATGCGTTTTATTAAAAAAATAAAATAATCTACTCTCGTAACCCAATCAAACAGGAAAGACTCAGCAATCTAGCTTTGATTTCTATGGAAAATTATAGAGCTCAACAAATTTACAATGATAATGTTATCAGTAAATTTGCTTCTACAAAAGGTAGGAAACAGAAGTTCACGTAATATTTTGTTTTATACATTTTAAAACAGGTTACTTTTATGTTTTTAAAATATGTTTCCGTTTTAACATTTAATGACCTCTATTTTTATGATTTATTTTATAAGTTATGCTTGAAACTTTTAATATTGAAATGTAAATTAAGCATTTGTAAGTGATTGCATTTGAATATTATATTGTTTGATTTTACAATAATTCTATTGTACCTCCGTTAATTTTATATTAAACTTAGTGTGGAAAGTTAATGTGCGTTATCTCTGATTATCTTTAAGAAGAGACAAACTTAATGTTAGTAACCCTATAAAAATTTCAAGTCACCAGCACTACTAGAAGTGCTCAAGGAGTACAATTACATTTGCATTCGCTACAGTCTCCATTAAGACGTTTACAACGTTAAAAAAGGCTTACTAAATGAAAGTGAGGAGATAAAGGGTCTCTCGATTACCTACTTGCTGCCCCGGGGCTCTAGAGCTTTCAGGTACGATCCGCTGACGCAATAACCGCGCACTGTTTCCCTATAAATTTATTTACTTTCTATATACCCCTTAATGGCCTAAAATTAACGAAAGGCAAATGTTACCACAATTTTTAAGTTAACTTAAAAGTTAAATCTTTGACAAAATATCAAGTTCGTTAATTAACGATTAATAGTTAAACGGATTGGTGCACAGTTTACGTACCGGTCAATAGCAAATGTGGTGTCAAAATCATTGCGGGACATCGCTGAGAGAAACCCTCTGAATTTATGGGTAGTCTCTTGCGTACCTGCTTAAAATTCCCAACTCAACTTTTTACGGAAATATTGCAGCGGGCGCTAAGTGCTTGCATGAAAAAATTTCTCATTGTTCAAAAAGGGGGAAAACGGCACGCAGTGCATTGTCGCTAAACAATCAAAACGTGTGCTTCCTTCGTATTTCGAATATCACTCGCGGCTGTGTAAGAAAACCCGATTATAATTTAGGACCGAGGAAGTCGACTGTGACTTGCATGCATATAAAATCGATGAGCTAACCACGCGCTGTGGCCAATTCCCGAATATGTGTGAAGGCAGCCTCAGGTCCCACAAAGGCTCAGATAGCAGCGCTGTTTGGCTTATTCAGTCAACAGTGTGATTCCAAACCCCAGCATGTGGGAAACATAGAGACTTCGGCGCATAATCAGAAAAACTCTTATCTTGAGGTACATTCACCCTGCAAATAGAGCTTGGCGGCGATAACTGCGCTGATAGCGATGATAAGCCTGATGCGGCCCACAAAAGGTGCATTCTTCCAAAAGCACCTATTTTTCCAGCTTGTAAAAGACGACAACTTCTCTTTTCTGTGGAGACTTATTTTTGGCGTATGATCAGATCTACGAGCAATTTAACGCAGCTGCGCATATTGCTTTCAAAGACATAATAAACAGTTAACATGATAACAAATTTCTCCTGCTTAGGTAGCTGCACGAATTAAACGTTTATGTCATATATTGAAAGATCGAAACTGCGTATAGTATAATCAGCTGTTGATTACTAACACAATTGGTGCCCTGTAGAAACTCTGGAGGTTCTAACAATCTAACAATGCCGTGAGTCAATAAACATGTATGCGGCTTCAGGGTTGACAACAAAGCATATTGCGTCGTTGCGACGTACTTAAAGTCTTTAAGGGGTTATTCTGACACTTTTTTAACCTTTATATTTCTCGAAATTTGTTAATTCAACAAGGTTATAAAACCTGAAAAAACTTCCCGCACAGATCGTCAAATTCTAAAATTTAACATGAATCAGAACCGTGTTTTTACACATGGTTTGCATGATAATCCAAATTTCATTCGGCTAATAAAGAATTGCGTTTAAACCAATTATTTTTAATTTGCACAAACTTTTACAAAATGACAATTTACAAATATAAAAAAAATAGATAAGTAGTCTGTAGTAGTAATATTGTAATATTGAGAACTTATTGTACTAGAAAGGGTTCTAATCTCGAGAGGTTTCAACTCAACTCAGTTTTGAACTTGTCAGAGTGACAAGGTCTGAAAGAAAGTCACTAAACGTTAATATGACTTGATAAAAATCAAAATAAAACAAACAGAATCTAATACAAATTAGTCCCCAGTACATCGGTCTCGCGGAAAGTATATTGCTAAAGTTTTCTTACATAAATTGCTAAAGTTTTCTTCTTCTTCTATTTTTTAAATAATTTAATTAAACATCAAACCGTATAGCGACATGTGAAGGCAGTGGAGAGTTTCCCAGCTATTGAAAAGTAATAGCTAAAGTTTTAATTTTCTCAGGGTTGTTTAATTATTATTATTATTATATAATTGGCTAAAAATGGGTTCATTTAAATAGATGATACGTATAACGTAATTTTTATGGCACTTGGTGGAACCAACATGTTTAGATTTTAGGTGAAATCACAAGGAACTACAACAGGAGAATTACGATACTTGTAGAATTTAAAGAATACACTGGGCAAAAACTGGAATCAACAGCAAAGAAATAGCCAAAGGAAATTTTTTGGAAGCAGATTGAATTTAATGTGTCCTAACGGGTTTTGTAGGAACGTTCAGTTGGGGTCTGTATATCGTTAGGTTAAGGTCTAATATAATATTTAAGTTATACAAATGTCAAGTTATATATACACTGTCAATGTGACTTTCCTTTAGGTTTTAGTAGGTTTTTCTCAAATAAGATAAGAGGTTGTTGGTAGTTAGGACTTATACTTAAGGTACTATTACCGTCTAGAATTTTTTTTAAATTAATTTTTTTTTGTAAATTTTTAGATTCTTTATACCTTCAATAATAACTGTCTAAAATATTAAATTGAAATTCGACGCCAGTGCCGAGATACGAGAACGACTCAATTGAAGCGCGCTCTCGGCTGTTCTATGTTCTAAATAAACTTTAAACGCGTTTTTCTCGAGTTTAGGTTTTTTTAACTGGCGGACAGTTAATCTGCGGATCTACTGGGCCGACTTTCGTTTTTATATCCTGTGTGATAGTTTACCACAATTTGACCACAAAAAAAAATATATAAAATTTTTGAGTCTGAAAAAAGGTCGAAAAAAAGGCGATTTTTGAAAAAATTTTTCAAATGTACGCAATTTTTTTATTATTAATGATTTTTCAATTTTTTTATCACGTAAGATCACTTCCTTTTTGTAACTCTTTTTGAATTTTATATTTCAGACTTACCGTTCCAGAGATTAACTGTCCGCCATGCAGCAGTGTTTTTTTGAGAAGAAAATTTCGAAAATAAAAATTTTTTTCGTAATCTTCAAGAACTGTTTAATACTGTAAAAAAAAGTTTGATAACCATATATAATAAAGAAAGTGAAAAAAAAATTTTTGAATATATGTCATTTTTTAGCATTCTAGACGGTAATAGTACCTTAAGAGTATAGAGTAGATGGGAGGAATTTCTTGTTGATGATCTTGAAAAAGATCACAGTATTTAGCTTTTTAAAAGTGCACGATAAAATATACAATTTTTATAAAGGTCATCTGTGTTTTAAATCGATCGGTTTTTGAGGTAACTAAGGTTTCTCCTAATTCGATTTTAATTTGCGAAATATTCGCTAACGCCACAAGAGGATTACTCTGTATATGTATATGCTTTATCTAATTAATTAAAAAAACAGCTAGTATCTGATATAAAAATACTATATAGTTTACAACAAAATTCGTTAAAAAACAAAAGCAAAATAGCTTGTCTATCTCAAAAACGAAGCAAAATACTCTAGTTTTGTTCTAGTAGAACCGCAATCAATATTTTAAAATTCATTCTGTTTACAGGTACGGTGAATAAAACGGTTCGTAGCAAAACTGTAAGTCAAGAAATTAGAAAAGCTATAATTAATGCTTATCAAAAGGGAAAATCTGCATATCAGTCAAAAGTTTAGGCGGTCTACGGTTCGGGACATAATTAAAGTATTTAAAATAACAGGAGATATAAATTCGAAGCAAACAATGGGGCGACACCCTGAAACGTCAACATTAAATCTTCGTTCGCAATTGATTGGAAAATAACTTCCTGTTGACACTTGTAAGCGTTCGTTAAACAAATTATAGCTTTTATAAAGTATGATTGTCAGACGTAAGTTAAAGCTAATGTTAAAACTAAATTTTTTTTCGAATTTCGAAAAAGCCTAAATAACTACCAAACAAAAGAAGAAACAGCTTGCTTTCCTCAAAAACCACGAAAATTGATAAATAAATTGGCAATGGCAGTCCATAATTTGGAGCGACAAGTCCAGGTTTGAATTGTGCGTAGGAAAAAGGGGTAAACGGGGCAAAAGGGTCATACGAATCCCAAAATAAGCTTTTCACCCACATTGTTTGTGAAGAACATTCAAATTCCCAGCTTCACTTATGGTTTGGTTATGTACGGCGTCGCGTGAAGTTTGACGTCTTCACTCTGTTGATTGTACTATCAACGCTGCGAAGTACCAAAATACCCTATAGGTAGAACTTGTACCTTCGATTCCTTTTTTGGAAGCTCCTGAAGGGGAATATATTTTTCAGCAAGACGGCGCATCCTGCCATAATATTAAAACAGCCAAGGCTTGGTTGGCTGCAAGAAATATTTCTTATGGAATGGCCTTCAAATAGCGCAGATCTGATACCTATAGAGTCCATATAGGGAAAAAATTAAAAAAGGTAATGCGTCAACAACCTGTCAGGAATATTGAGGAATTGCGGTCTCAAATACAAAGTATTCTCCATTGAGCCGGAAAATTGTCGACAGTTAGTTAATACAGTGGTGGAAATAGCTATAATTCCACTGAATAAAAGTTATGCCATAGCTTTGTATTTTGAGAGAAAAAAATGAAAACTGCACTCCTCGGCTTTGTGCGCATGCTCAATCAATTTAGTCAGAATTCGTGTCAAATTGGTTAGTGTTAACGGTTTCTGGGTGAGTTTTAATCATTTTCGTTGTGATTGCGCGTGGAAATTGCTATAATTCCAGAAGTGTTGAAGTGCCGCTGGCGGATTAAAACAAGGAGTTATTGATTCATTAAGATATAAAAAATAATTTTGGAGGTAATTTAAATATTTTAGCAAAAAAA
This sequence comes from Dysmachus trigonus, assembly GCA_949715965.1. Classification (NCBI taxonomy): domain Eukaryota; kingdom Metazoa; phylum Arthropoda; class Insecta; order Diptera; family Asilidae; genus Dysmachus; species Dysmachus trigonus. Next base: position 47,665,894 of record OX454319.1, on the reverse strand, counting down.
AAAAAAAAAAGGGAGTACTATATTTTATCCAGGAAAATTATTAACTAAAGAAGAGCAGACGAAAGTGGTTGCGTTCAAAACAGCAAATGTTTCACTGTGAAGAATTGCTCAGATGTTGGGAAATGGAAGGACTCACACAGCTGTACGAAATTTCCTGTGTTTATGTGCAAATTATGGTAAAACTAACAAAAAAAAACCTCCGCCAAAACTTACCAACATGGACCGGCGTTCTATAATTGGGTTAGCAGGAAGAAAACATTTAAGTTCTTTTCCAATTGTGAATGACCTTAAGTTGCCCGTGACTTCTAGACGCGTTCGGCAGATTTTGCATACCAGTGGAACGTTAGAATGGAGAAAAAGAATATCAAAACCGGCAATGAACAAGCAGCATAAGGAAGCCAGACTTCAATTTGCTAAAAATCATATGTCTTGGACCAGGGAATGGACGAAAGTGATTTTTAGCAACGAAAAGAAGTTCAATTTAGACGGTCCAGATGGATGTCAATTTTACTGGCACGACCTTAGAAAAGATACAGAGGTCGCTATGAGTCGCAATTTTGGAGGTGGTACGGCAATGGTTTGGGCTGCTTTTTGCAGCCAAGCGAAGACACCCATTTTTTGGATATCTACCAGAATGAAATCCAGCGATTATATTCAACTACTGGATAGTATCCTAATTGACTTCGGCGATGATAATCTCAGCAAGGAGTGGATCTTTCAGCAAGACAATGCACTCATCCACTCATCTCGCGAAACGAAATCGTGGTTTCAGACCAGGAACATACCTGTTTTGGATTGACCGTCGCATAATGCTGATCTGAACCCAATTGAAAATCTATGGGCAATATTGATTCGGCAGGTTTACTCAAATCGAAGGCAGTTTACAACGATTCAGGAGTTGAAAGCGGCCATAAAACATGCTTGGGCGCAATTGTCTCAATCGCAGCTACAAAAGTTGATAGACAGCATGCCAACGAGAATTTTCGAAGTAATTCAGGCTAATGGAGGCAGTACACGTTTAAAAAAAAAAAAGTTGTGTTGTACTTCTTAAAATATGAATAGTGGATTTATAGTTATTTCCATGCTAAAAATTGTTTTTTTTAATATTACTTAAAATTTTGCTTTCAACTAGTGATATTTTTGTTTTTTACGTTAGATTTTAGAAATGATACAATAAACGGAAATAAAACGGCTCACTTCGAATTATAAATTAGCAGTCAGTTGCTTTCAATAGAAAAAAACTCAGTGGAATTATAGTTATTTCCACTACTGTACTTTGCCAGATCGAATTAAAAGGATAAAAATAAATGTCACGCTACGAAGTGGTTGCCAATATGGGCGAAGTAGTCTGCTCTTTTTTTTTTTAATATTTAAAATTTGGTTGTAAATGGTGAATTACGGATGTAGTTGTTTTTTTATCAATCATTAAAACGTAAATATAATAAGCTTAAAACTGAGTGCAACATACTGTTGTTAATTATTGTAGAAAAGATATTATATTTTTGTCTTCTCAAAAACGGGTAGGCGATATCTTCGCGTCGTAGTAGTATGACACCTCAAGGCTCCATATTAGAACCACTCTTCTTAAAAGCTATGCACAGAGTAAGGGCACGAGAAGGCAGAAAAGTTTTAAGTCTCTTAAAATTCAAATATGTATGAGAAAGGTAAAGAACGTAATCTACAAACCAGGACGGAAATCGCGATAGTGCTTGCTATACCCAGGCATACCTAGTTTTTATTCACGAGAAACAGCACAGCAAGAATCGCCGGAGTTGAGCACTTTTATGAAAATTGCAAAAATCAGATGACCATCGCTGCAATGCACAATGATCGACTTCCTCATCGCGGGGAGTGGAAGTGGTGGCTGGTTTTGTTCATTTTTTTTGTTTTTTGCATCCACAATCAGATTGTGTGCCCCGAAACGCCTTCAGGTATGGAAATCACCTTCAGCGGGGCTCGACGAGTGGGTGCTCTGCGTAACCAAGAGGTGCACACCTCTCACACGTGAACCGCATCACAGCCCATACATGGGAGCCTAGCAAAACGATGCTTTTTTCTTCGGTTTTTCTCACCTGTGTGAATGAGCGCCCGAATTTCAATGGCAGGCCCCGGCGTATATGAGCGGGGAGCATCTAAAAACACCTACGAGCGATCTAGAGGTTTTATGGGCAGCAAAGGCTTGAAAACAAAACAAAGTGCGCGACGGCAGCAGCAGCAGCAACAATGGGATTCCGATTGCTGCGCTTTTACCTTCTACCGCTGCTGTCGCCGTCGTCGTCGTCGTCGTCATCGTTATCGCCGCCGTCGTCGTAGTCTTTTGCCCCTTCTGTTCGCGGGCATATCGTACCCGGCTGGCAAGAAAAAGCAGCAAAATCGTCTCAGCGCGGAATGACATTTGAATTTCTGACGTTTCAAGGCGACGAGAAAAATTAATAACGCGCGGCAGCAACAATAACAGCAGCAAAAAGCGAGAAAAAAGGGAATCCGCCAGCGGCGAGCATTGGCGATAATAGCACTGGAGATGCTGCGCCGCTGCTCCCGCTGCCGCCACCACCAGCGGAGAAACCCCCAAGATTGCGAGCTCCGGTCCGAGAGAATCTTTATGATAGAGATGGGATTCTTTCTTAGATCTTTTCTTATTTGCGCAAAAGAAGGCAGCGAAGTTTTTTCGCATTGCTCCTCTACAGCCGGGCGTACTTGGCATGCATATGCAAATAGCGCGTTGCGTAAGCGGTATACGGCTGCCGGGAGCAGTCAGTCGATCGGAAAGGTTAGAGGACCAACGCACATAAATCCATCTTAGCTGGCAGGAGCTAGTCATCTAGCCGGAATTCCTCAGGCAGCTATTTCGCCTCGCATGAAGAAAGCCCATAAATTAATCGGAAGGGCAAATAGTTCGCGGTCTTTATCGGCAAGGGCCCAGCTATTGCGTTTTTCTTCGCTTTGGAGGCTATTCTGGGCAAATCCCGTACGCTTAGGACTGGAACGAGGTCTTAGGCTAGCAACAGTACGTAGCCATTTTCTATAAAAGCTAATCTAGATTCAAGAAATATGATATTTATGTGCCACTGGCGTGGGGTGAAATTTGTTAGGAAAGTAAGCCGGAATAAAAATCAGGAATATAATAGCAAAAAACTTATCAATTGAAGTTATGTATATACAAATTTTAAAGAAATAAAACAAAAAACGAACCCTTATTTAAATGGTCTTGTGGAACCTTTATTTTTATTAAATTAAAAATATTTTGTCGGTGAATTATTTGTAAGGACATTTAAAAAGCTTGTACAGTAAAACCCGCTTAAATGCACATCCAATTTGTCAGAAAATTTCGTGCATTTAAACGGTTTGTGCATTTAAACGTTTTTAAGATAAAAGCACATGTTGTGCATTTAAGAGAGCTCTGATTACTTTTTTTCAGTTTGATTAATTACATAGCGTTCTGTTTTCGTCTTTACTTTACAAATTTTACCAAAATTAAACAATTACAATCCGCAATTTGCAAGGTCCACCCGCCAACTCAAAAAGACTGAAATGTCAAAGCAAAGACTAACGAGAAAGTGTTCTTCTTCTTCTTTGCCTTTAAATGGTAACCACCGAGTGGATAATGTAAAAGTACTACACTTCTACAGATCTGTTCATTTAAAATATGTATATTGCATTTATCCGGTTATTTTTTAACTCAAATAGAAAATTCGTGCCTGAAATTAATGTGCAAATAAGAGGTTTGTGCATTTAAGAGGTGTGCAATAATGCGGTCTTTGTTTCTACACATTAATAAAGCAAAAAATTCGGTGCATTCGCATCGTGTGCAATTAAAGGAATTGTGCAGTAAAGCGGGTTGCATTTAAACGGGTTTTACTGTATTTCTTTATGAGAAATGTTTGAAAACAAAATAAAAATGCCTTTGAGAGAGGAATTCGGGGGGCACGGCAGTGCCCCCGCCAAGTCGAGCGCGAAGCAAACACTGCCGTACCATCCTTTACTGGAACCATTTCGCCGCATTTTCAGGCCCCTATTTGAGAACCTCTGGATAAGACCAGAACGCAGAAATTTTCGTCATCCAGTAAGCTATAATCACATACTTAAAATCCAAAATTTTAAGTCTGTAGGTCATTTAGTTCCGAAGTTAAGCGAAAGTAAAGTTTCGCATTTATGACACTCACTCACTCATGATCATCAGAATAAAACTAGTACTTCCCATAAACTCAGAGAGCTGAAATTTGGTACAGAGTTAGGGTTTAATGGCCACATAAAGGGAAAACTATAAAAACTAGGATAATCGAAGATCTGGAGTACCTGGTGACCCTGATTAGAAAACACAAGAGCCCAACCAAACTATTAGAGATCGACATACCGCCTTTACAAAAAATATTCAACTTGGTGGGCCGCTTCATTTGATGTCAAAAATCGAAGGTCTGAAGTATCTGATGAAGAACCCTCAGCTGGTCTCAGCTGTATTAGAGATATGGTAATGCCCCCTTCTACTATTGGTACATAAAAAAATCGACTGTCATTGCAAAAACCCAGCGTAGTGGGACACATCTTCTAATTTAATCTAGCCTATAGCGTCCCACTGCTGGGCGAATGCCTCCCCTTCTGCCTTTAATACGCATATAAATAAAATTAAAGGAAAACTCTGGATAAGACTAGACTGGCTTTTATACTTATACTTACAAGTTTACAAGAAGAAATAGTCGAACGATTAACTTTATTCTACTCGAACATTACACAAATTAAATAAACAAATCTAATAAAATAAATCAATATGCCCACGTTTCTACAAAAAGAAGTGAAATCCCACCAAAAACATTCTGTAAAAAACTAGCCAAGTCTCGATGGAGCTGCTTGTTTATCTCTAAAAAGTAATGAAATCTAGACAAAGTCGTGCCAAATCTAAGGTTACTTACTGCGATTTCTTTATTATTATAGTTAATGTTGTATGACTTGGCCGTTGAAGGGTACACAAGGGTACAAAACCAGGTGCTCCATGACACCATTGCACCAATCTGTCGCCAGAACCGCTACCCATTGACGATGGAAAATTGCCACTTGGAAAACGTTGATTCAATAACCAGTCAATTGTAGGCTTGATAAAGCTGCGTATTTCAATAATACTTATGTATAGGCGAGTCTGAAACAAACAGTATAAAAAATTATTTCCAGTAAAGACGGACTTCTAATCATTGATAGAAGTCCGTCTGTACGTCTATTTCATGTTAGAGCGGTGGTCGATTTGACGCTCCAAAAAGAAGAGAGCAGAAGTCAGCATTGTCAATGCTGAATGCATGTGTTGCACAATCAACAACAGCCTAAAATGAGACACTAGCGTCCAATTACCAATACCAGTATGGGCTATTATCTCGCTTAACAAACATAGGTAGTTACAACAGATATAACATGACGTGTAAACAAAATTGACTTGTACCCACTAACGTATAAAGAATGTTCAACGGCCAAGTCACACAACATTAACTATAATAATAAAGAAATCGCAGTAAGGAACCTTAGATTTGGCACGACTTTGTCTAGATTTCATTACTTTTTAGAGATAAACAAGCAGCTCCATCGAGACTTGGCTAGTTTTTTACAGAATGTTTTTGGTGGGATTTACTTTTACAAATTCAAATACAGGTGAATCTCAATAAGTTGAAACTCGTTAATTTGAATCTCTCGATTATTTGAATTGTTTTCGCTTTCCCTTGAAAAATACTCGATAAATTGAATAAATTCAATATTAATTGGTCCCCTCGGTAATTTGAAGTTGAAGGAATAGTATCTTGCCCGCCAACATGCAATTATTTGAACTCCGGACTTCCATACTCTCTATATTTGAAGCGTTTGTTGTTATCAGTTAAGTCGTTTGTTTACATACATGTTTGTTTACATGTAAAGACCTGTCGATTCATAAGTGAGTTTGCAGTTAGCATTCAAAAAGTGCGGGTTTAAAAAATTATAAATTCTGACTTTTACCTAACTGTGGAGAATTAACATTGGAGGATTATGCACATGTTGACGATGACATCAGTGTCCACGGAGCCTTAAAGGATGCCGAACTGTTCAATTTGAATGAAGACGATGAAGAAAACGAAGAGGAACAACTGCCCATTCCAATCACATTGAGCGAGGCAAGGAGATTTATTAGCAACCTACGCTTCTACGCCCTAAGAACCATCACAAGTGACGATCGCAGCTCTCACCACTATCGAAAATTCATTGGACAATGATAGACTGAAGTTGATCACTCAACAGAAAATTACGGACTACTTTTCAGTAAATGATAATTTTTTGTGAATAATTGTAGGAATATTTAAAATAATAAATCTCGAATCTTGGTCAGACTCTTGTTATTTTGAACTCTTGGTAATTTGAAATTTTTCCCTGGTCCCCTGAGTTTCAATTTATTGAGATTCGACTGTATTTGTTCTAAGAAGAATTCATATTTAAAGAAAAGGTTCCATATATAAGTAAAACACTAACATTAACAATGATAAGATTTACTTATTCAAAGCTTCATCAACAAATGACTACTACAATAATTAGATTAATTAACCCTTATCACTCCAAGAATTTTATAGCATTGTTGTTAGACGACTCCAAATAATAAAGTATTTATTTATTATTACAAATAACTAAAGATATTTTTAAAGGCTCAGTCATATCAAGCTAGCTTGCAGCAAAGTATAAATTAAAATAGGAGAATGCAATAATTCTGGCAGTTAGACTGTCGTTTGGAATGATAAGGGTTAAAATTCAACGAAGCTGATTTTTTAAATTCTAGAATTTTTACATCTATTCTCAAGAGATGACAGTGGGAAAAGTCTTAAACTATATTCATAAGGCGGGAGAGCGAAAGAATTGTCCCAGTGTGTTTACACATGGAGGGCAAATTGTAAAAAAACCGGCCAAGTGCGAGTAGGACTCGCGCACCGAGGGTTCCGTATAAAAATATTTTTATTATATGATGTAACTAAAAATTTACGGTTTTCGCAATTTTTCCTTTATCTGTGCTATAAGACGTTGCTTCGTACCAAATTTCAAAATTCTGAGTTCACGGGAAGTACCCTGTAGGTTTTGATTCCCTTGCGAGTGTCGAAAATTTGCGGAAATTTGCGGCATAAACGGCTGTATCTTTTGATTGCGTTGGATTAGAAGTTTAATTTCACAGCTCCAAGGGACAGTAGACCTGAGTATTTGATATAAATTCCAGCTTGATACCTCCACGCGTTCCTGAGAAAAAGGGTCTTGACAGATAGACAGACGGACGGACAACAAAGTGATCCTATAAGGGTTCCGTTTTTTCCTTTCGAGGTACGGAACCCTAAAAATACGCTGGACGGTTTCAATACGGTTTATATGAATGACACGAAAAGGAGACCAATCTGGACTTGCATGTTCCAATATAGGACGAACAAAAGTGCAGAAAAAGAGGTTCGTTATAGTAGGATAATAAAACTCCTTAGACCTTAGACCTTAGTCTTTAAAAAACCCAAAGCGGAGTTAACCTCGACAATAACACTGTTGTACACCGAATTTTACCTAAGGTCGAGACTAAGCAGAATGGATTCATTGTATTGAAATATGACATTTCGCCAAGTTTCATGCAAATTCATAAAAAAATTAAAAAGTTATTAATTTTTAAAGTTTTAAAAGAGACGAAAAAAATATTGTCCAATTTACTTGGTTTTTGGTATACGAGTTGAGAATAATTAATTAAAACTGTTTACATTGTCAACAATTTTTTATAATAATTAATTATATAATTTTTTTACACGAAAATTTGTCGAAAAATTAAAAAAAAAGTTATAAATCGGCTCATTAAGCAGAATGTTTGTCGAACAAAAAAATTTGTTTATGCACATCATACATTTCTATGATCAGCTAGAAATTCTGCATACACTCATACAAAAAAATATCTAATTTTCAATATTAACAATTTTTTGTTAATAACTTTTTAATTTTTTTATAGAATTGTTAAATATTTCGGATTATGAATCCTCTTGATGTCCTTCACAAACGCTATAAAGGGTTTGCTTAGGTAAAATTTCAAAATCGATTCTGTACAACAGTGTAATAGCATCGTAGTGATCGTTTAAAGATAAGCGGGAATTAAATAATACATCCAAGTCATAATTTTGTCAAGTCGGGATAGGGATGAATTATCAAGATTATAACAGAGATAAATAAGTAACCGTTTACGAGGAAAATACACAACTTATATTTAATTGTAAACAGTTACAGAGCACCAATTATAAACACCAATTATACGTCAGAGTTTAAAAGTTCTCTTTCACTTGCGTTTCATACAATACGGAATATTTTGGCTTCATCTGCTTAACAAAGAATGCATGAATTTTTAAAGAATAAAAAGACATCATTAATGTAAACAATAAAAAAGAGATGACCACCTTGAGGGATACTTGATGTGTTGTATATTTCGTCAGAAAAAGCATTGTGAAAACTAACGCGTTGTATACGGCCTAACAGGTAATAAAAAATCGAATTAACAAAAAAAGAAGGAAATCCTAAGAGAGATAATATAAGAATGAGAATTTTATGATTAACTCTGCCGAAGGTCTTACTAAAATGCTGTTAATCTTCTATCCATTTTCCAGGGCTGTTGTACAAAAGTTATTAAATTCTAATAAGTTTGTCGTAGTCGATTTTCCTTTAATAAAAATGTTAGAAAAAACCCAAGAAGAGTTTGCAGTGAAAACTTAAGACACCGCAAAGTAAAGTTTCAAAAATGTTTGCAACATAATTTAGCAATAGGCTGATAGTTGCTTACATTTATTGCACTTATTACCTTTTTATGCAAAGGAATTATTAATGACAACTTTTAAGGAAAACTCCATGAATTTTTAAAAATTGTCTATCTTGATGAAATCCTAAATTTCGGTCTTATATAGGAAAAAATTGACAATTGGCATATTAGAAAGATTTAAAAAATACTCAGGTGTTAGGAGATTGCTAGTGATGAATGCAATGTCAGATGTCAAAAAAATTCAAAATGTCGGATCCAATATGGCCAATACGGATTTCATCAAGATAGAAAATTTTTAAAATTCATGAATTTTTTTCTCAAAAACGGCAATTTTATTCAAAAATTTGCAAAAAACATTTCTTACTTAGAATTTTATGCAGAATATCAAAGTATTTTTTTATTCAAATTTCGTTCATTTTTGAAAAGTTGGCCGCCATATTGGATCCGCCATTTTGAATTTTTCAAAACGCCAGTTAAATTTCTGAAGAGTAAAGATAGACCAAAAATTTAAGCCCAAAAACAATTTTCTATGTCTCCATGATTTTTGGTCATTTAGGTGGCCCGGTTGACGTGGAATGTCCCGTATATATATATTGAGTTATATCGGAACATTAATGACAAAATTCCTCCTCCACCTTGAATTTCTAAATTTTGATTCAAAAATTTGAATTCCACAACCTTGGAAACTCGTAAATATTGGCTTTGTGTTGGATCGGAACATAAATGACGAAAACCGAAACAAACACATGAAGTTAAAAAGTTTGTAATAATAAAAATTACATAACTATACCACGACATAACGACCATTCAGCTGAAATGGTCAGAAATTACTAGAAAAGAAAAAGACATGGAAAATGATGCAGAATATAGCCTAGAGATGTAGAGACTGAATTTTCAGTAATTATTGGGAATTTGGGGCTCCTGCGGAGCAGCTCTATTAATGAGAATGAATACACCTTTTGATTTTAAAAATGAATTGCAATGTAAGACTGACTGAAAACTAATGGTTATTTTTATTCTTCCTGCCTCAAAATATGTAAAAAAATAAAAAAATCATGTAAGAGCATATTTGTACAATTTTGCACCTAGCAGTGCATATTACGCATCTACTATTATATTCCTTTAGTTGCTTACTAAAATTAAGCAAAAATATAATTACTTCTGCAATGATGATCATATTAGTATAATCCGCAGTAAAATGTTTGTCTCCAATCATATAGTGTCAGTTTCATGACTCCGATTTCAAGTCAAATTAAGGGATTAGACTCGTAGACAACATTTTTGTTTATTATTTTAGCATATATGTAGTTTAAAATCTTAAGAAAAATTTGATTCATCATTCATTCAAAAATGAAAATAATTGTCTAAGTTCTAACAATTTGAAATTAGCCAAAATATCTTGAGTTTTTACTTCGGAATTTTCTTCGAAAATATTACACTTGTTTGACACTGGTGGAACAAAAAATCACGGCATTGCAAATAAATCAGTCAAATTTCAATATATAAAAAAAAAAAATCATATAAACAAAACCAATCAATCAATAAATTTTACTACATGCAATGGTTAGTTCCGTCAAAAACAAAATTGAATTTTGATTAATTTACAATCCTGCCAGAATGGTCTAAATTCTTTAAAGAGTTAGCACTTTAATTGTCTCAGAGGAATATTCCTGTAAGACAAATTGACGAAAATAAGAACAACTATTCAGCATCCACTCAAAAAATTAACAAAGGTGCCAGTGAAGAATGTCATAAGCAAAAATTCAAAGGTGGAATTTTCGAACATCCATGTTAAAATTTAAACTTCGAATGAGTAAAGGAGAAGGGAATAAATGAGAGAGGTGTTTGGCAAATGTTTGGTTGCAAAGGCAATTTAACTACAAGCTGGTTGGTTTAGATGGCTGGGTAACAAAAATTTGCTACAAACCTTCAACATCCTCTGTATGCCTTACCTGTTCCCCACAAATTTTACTTGTTTTGACTTCCCCATTCATCTCCTTTCGGATTGAATACACTAACACGCAATACCCAGTATATATATTAAAATTAAAATTAGTAAAATAAACTATTAGTACAAATGGTTAATGAATTTGTATCACACCCTCGAAACACTGCTAGAAGAATAGAACCATTGTATTCAAGATATTGCTACTATCGGTATTTAATCATAATCTAAGTTTACCTGTTAAATTAAATTTTTCTTTTCTGGTATAAAATTTTGCCATACTAATTGCGGTTCACAATCTACTAAAATATCATAACCGGAATCGATACTATAAATTCTTAACCTTCTGTGAGGAATCTGTAAAATTAGTAATAGTGATATTTTGGATGTATTGATTCCAAACTGTATAATTTTAAACTTTCTGGAATTTGCATTAAAATTAGTAAGAAGGGATTTTCAAAAAATCCGCACAATGCAACGAGGAATAGAAAACATTAAAGCCAAATGGGAAAATTTTTATTGGCGAATTCACAGCAAAAGTTACGTAAGACGAGAAAGGCGAAATTGCTGTGACTAATAATGAACGATGATAATGACTTAAAACGTTCCTTACCTACTAATAATAAAAAAAGAATAATCGAATACGGAAAACATACTCAGATAATATAAAATTACTTGTTTAAATTTTGTTAATTTTTCTATTTCTACATTTACAGTCTTATGAAAAAGTTTAAGCCCACTTTCGTTGTTGAAATGATCTGCAACCTTTAGTGCATATGGATATGTTATATGAGTCACAAGAGTCAAACGAAAACTATGGCAATGTGTCGTACATATTTCCGTTTAAAATTCTTTATGGTACTCTGTTTTGTGCATTCTGAAGAATAATAAGATAAGGAGAAAAACTGTGGATATTTCGATTTTATGGCAGGTAAACATGTTTAGCAAATATTGTTATCATCTTCAATAGATTAGAATGCATTTCAGATCATTGGCCGTTTGTATCAAAATTAAACGTAACCGAGACCTGTGGCCATAAGGCAATAAAAAGGTGTGAAGAAACGGGTACAGTTGAACATCGACACAGATCAGGACGCAAATCTTTCATCACACGCTCATTTAAAAAGCAAACTAGTGTTTATGTAGGAGTAATAGGACTGCTATCGAAGAATATTATGCAAAGAAAACCTACAAAGTCGAGCATCCACAAGAAAATGCTTTTTACGTCGTATAAATATCTCTAGACGATTTTTATAATCTCGTGCAAATAAAGTCTGGTCACTTGACAATTTTCAATTTCAATTGTTTCCAAATCGAAAAGTTTGCGTCCAACTGCTTTCCCATTACGTTCAATGTGTATAAACTACCAAATGCAAGGAGGTGGGGGAAAAGTCACTGTATGGGGTGCTATATCTTGGTATGGTTGAACAACTCTGCATCTTTGCTCAGAAACTGTGGATCGGTATTCGTATGTTGAAATATTGACCCAACATCTGATGCCATTTATTCAAAATGAAATACCTTTGCGAGGGACAATATTCCAACAAGATAATGCTCATCCCCATATCGTAGCATACACACTCTCACACACCTTTTCGAAGTCCAGACATTAATATTATTTAAAATATGTGGAAGATCTTGGTCTGCAAAAAAAGACCACAAACAATAGTGGACTTAAAAGCAATACTAGTGGAAGAGTGGAACCAAATTAGCGATCAGTTACTTTATATCCTTGTAATGTCTCTGCTACGTCGTGTAAACAATGTGATTAAGGCTCAGAGGACAACATATAAAAGAATAATGTATACGATACTATTACTAAAACTCCTATGAACTGGTCTTAAACTTTTTCACAGGGATTGCTTTATTTAAAGTCATTTTTTGCTGTCATTATAAACGAACTATACAAATAACTTTTTTATTTCAATAAAGGACATTTCAAGATACAATGCTATAGTTTTCGTTTGACTCTTGTAATTCATATAACCTATTCATATGTAATATATGTATATTCACTAAAAGTTGCAGATCTGGTCATATTTTGCAAAATTTGATAATTTTCATGTAAACAATTGAGCTCTTTATCTTTTTGGTAATTTTTGTAATAATTTGGCTTTCAATTTTATTGTACGTTTAATTGTAGTTCACATTATATAAAAGCTTTTGTATAAATTTAGCAATAAATTATTATTATTGAAAACAAAACTAAATTGTGGCGCTTATTGCAAAATTTGTTAACATCTTGGTGTGAAAAATCTGTAGCTGTAAGCACCACAACATAATTAATGTAAAAGCCATAAATCAAGTAAATCAGAGCACACATGAGTATGTAGATTTCACCTGTCGTGTGCTCTATTCAAATTTTTCACGACAGATATATTGGCTTATCAAAAGTAAGTGAATAGACTGCAAACCACTGTGATTAGATCGTCATACTTTCTTGTGGTAGGAGCTACACGTAATCTTTTGAGACTCGACAATCCGCTCATCGCGAGTACCTGCACGTTCCTCATAATTTCGATTAATTGGCTGAAGTCATGAAATTATTCTTTAAAAATTCCCAGATACGACGAGGCCCACACAAAAATTTTATTGTCTCAGTTCAAGGAACTTGTCCAGTCGAACAATGTTTTTTGTTAGGCCCCATCTACATCGGCATCGTAAGCATCTCCTCCTTTTGTTGTCATCTCTCAAAGGAGCAAACCGAGCTTCAGTTGGACAGGCATCACAACCGGTCCACTTAGGGTCCCATCCCAGTGCCCACATGCACCTCTTGAGGACCTCACACTGGCAGGTTCTCTGTCACATATCCCGGACCATGTGCAATGTCGATCCCGTCCTACTTGAGACCGAACTACGATAGCATGTGGTCTTCTCTTGGACGCCAGAAAATTCCCAAGAAAAAACCCCAGGCGAAAAGGAGGTACGAAGTATAAAAAACTGGGTCCGCTCTTGTAAGCCGAGCACACATGTTCAGAAAGACGGGCCCGACCAGCGCGATAGCGGCGACGGCGGCTCTGGCTCCTCGGATGTCAGACGAGGGAATCTTGCAGAAAGGCTTTTTTTTATAATCCTCTGCCGAGTTTAAAAATTTATTCCAGCATCTAGCGAAAACTGCCGGGATGGGGTGCAATTTGCGCACAGGTCTCCCCTAACAAGAAGACGTGCATTGGCCCCTCGTTCCCAGAGGAAGCAGTTGCACCAAGTTACGCTGGTTGGCATATGCTGAGGAGGGTGTTTTGCAATCGACCGGATGATATTCGGTTGCAGGCGGATGACGCGGATCAAGTGGGAAAGCGGCGAAGAAAGCCGGGATTAAGACGCGAACGAATAAAAGCAGGTGCAGCGCACACCTATCGCTGAGGGTTTATCGGATGGCCTATCGTGCGGGGAGGTCACCTTCCAAAATTTCATAGAAAAAGCGATCCCAGGTGAAAGATATGAGGTCAGCGGACGTATTCACCTCTTCGGAGTCAGGTTTCTTAGCTGCGCATGGGGTGACTTAAGACTTTATCAGGATGTAATCATCTGCCTTATTTTCTTTAGGGGCTGGCTTGAAGAAAACACTCATTTTTTGATTTCAATACATACTCAGTTAATTTAGGAATGTATTACTACCATTTTTTTATATTCATATATATATGTAAACATGCTTCAACGCTAATTTCAGTTACTTACAATTAAAATAAATATTAATATCCTGGGTCAACTAAAACATTCAAGATGTCTAAGCTAATATGGACGAATTTGTCGATACATTGTCTGATTTATTGAACCTGGGTTTAGTGTTGTAAAATACGATTGATTTAAAATTGGGTTAATTCGAGTTAACATTGTTGTCTCCACACGATCCTTCAACCCTGCAAAGGTCGCGGATTTAGCATTGGAAAAAATGTAGAAATAAAAAATTACAGCGAACGAATTTTTCCATTCATAGCCCAAACCAACTCAAAATGGTTTTCGGTTTTGGATCCAAAAATAATCTGAATTGATTTTCTAAGATATTGACATTATTGTGAAGTATTCAATATTCTGTTGAATTGAATTTCTATCAAATACCAGAATACCAGAGAGCAATAGAATATTATATTAATATATACGTATGTATTGTTTCCATATGAGGATAAATCAGTGGATATTTAGTTTAAATAACACAACAGTAAAATTATGCATATATTTTAACATTCCATTTATATTTAAAGACAAAGTAAAGGACAATGAGAAATAATTGAAATCAGTATCGTCGAATTCTAATTATAAAAAAGTCATAATTATATTGCTAAGAAATTATAGTATTGGATGCTGAAACAAAAAATTCAAAAGAAAATTACGCTTAGCTACCTATATTAAAGATTTTCATTTAAGTACAGTCATTCCAAACATTTGGAAAAAAATTATTATACCGACTAAATAAAAACCAAATAAAAAAACCTGAAAAAGCTGAATTTCTAAAAATAACTTCTGCGCCTCAACTTCCATCTATGGAAATATTTGCTTACCCTTTAAGTACCTCATAGAGATCGACATTGTTGTCCTTTTAAGCAATCATGCAAGAAAATTTAATGTCGCTGCATCATGTTAAATTTCATAATTTTTCTATACGAATGAGTAGAGGTATTAGCTGCCAAGGAAGCAACATTTTCTTTCCATTTAAATCGAATGTGATGACAAGTAGATGTAAATGGATATCGCCATTTTAGTAGCCAAAATATAGTATTCTTCGTGAACGAAGTTTGAGGAAATTATTTGAAATATATACATACATATGTACGCTCTGGGCCAAGTCGGAATTCAGGCGAATTTAAGTTAAAGTCATCTTTAACTATGATAATTGATTCTTCTAACCACTTGGATACAAATTAATTGAACTAAAATCTCTTCTAGAAGAATCGTTTGATATTTCAGTTATATATGTGTATAAAGGACTACTTTACTTTCAACTTTAAAATAACGTTATATTATCTAGCCCTTGTCCTATATCGGTTAGTATCCAAGAAGGTATGGAGATTGTGGAAGTTTGTGATACCATTCCTGGTAAACTACGATATATCCTTCCGTACAATTCGGAATCTCCTCCTAGTAGTCCTTAGATTGGGGTATGGTGATATGATATCCCTCTCGATAAATAAACCTCCAAACTTTAGCTGAAGGCACTCCGAATCGTCTTGCAACTCATTTCGTGATCATTTCAGGGTTTTTTCTGACGAGGGTGATTATTTGCTGCTCAACATCGATAGAATCTTTCAATATTCCAGATCGTGATTCCTTGATATTTGGAGTTACAGTCTCTTCCTCCAGTAAGTCTCCAAAAATACCTCTCCTTGAGAGGCACAAATCTCTTTTGGTATACCTGTACAGGCGCTCTTTCGCTTCTGTTTACTATACCTTAAATGGAAATTATATCCGCATATTCCACAAAAGTAAATTCAGCCATTTTTTAATAATTTTAGCTGAAGAACATCCATAATTATCGATTTGTTTTTAACTATGATCGATATTCTTCCTGACTAACTCTCTTTTATAACAAAATTTCCATCAGATATTAGTAATAGAGTGTCAGGTGTGGACACTGGCTAAAACAAGCTAATGACGTCAATAAAATAAATTACACAAACTTTTTATAACTTGTTTGCAGCAGTAATTCAAATGAATTAACTGTGCACCCTAAAGACACATTTTTAAGCATCTTTCAAAGAAATTTTGTTTATTTTATGAATTTTCTAAGTACAATGAAATAAACTCATAAGGTATCAAACTCATAAGGTTTCCTAAGGAACAGATTTTTCTACCCGTTTTTTAAGTTTTTTTATAATGTACCTTTTTGGAAAGGTAATAAGATGTGCAATTTAATTTTAAAAAAAAGCAGGTGTATTAATTACATGATTTTCGGCGAAAATTCAGAAAAATCCTTAGTTTTAGGAAATTGCCAATAATTGTTTCAGCTTCGCAAGTGATTGTACCTACAGTGGTGGGAAGTAGATCAACATAGTTGTAATTTTTGGATCGGCATCGTAAATTTTTCTATTTTAATTTCAATATTATAAATTTCCATAAAGCCTAAAATAACCGGATATTTCGTACTATTTTCTGAAACAAAGAATAAACAAAAATACACCGATTTTTGCAATTTGTGACTTCGTTATTAAAAGATTTGGTTCTTCTTGCTAATGAATTATTTTAAGGTAAGATCCTTTACAAAATATAAAGATTACAAAAATTATTATTAGTAAGTGAAAAACCAAAAATAACTGAATACTTCAAATATTTAAAAAAAGGAAAGGTAACTTCGACAAAGATAAGTATAAGCATTAAAAATGCTGCATATGTGATATTATTTTGAAGAAGTGAAGAAATTATGTTCTTAGATTCTGCTTCTGTGTTAATTATTTTTTCACTGCAATATTTTGTAAAGTATTTTTGATTATTTATATTTTAAAACTAACACATAAAAAAATTGAATTCAAAAGGTATCAGACTACTTGGTGTGCCGCAATTTACCAATTACATCATGACAAATTAAATTAATTAAATTTTACCTTACATGAATTTATACCCTTATGCCCTTTACCAGCCCGATCCGCTACCATAATTATGCTCCACCTCCTTTGTTTCTTTACCCTACTAACCCCCTTCTTTCGATGTTACCTTTAGGTATTTCAGTTTTAGTTTAAGCTTAGTTTAAGTTTTATTTTTGTTGTTTGTATTAATCGAATAAATAAACAATATTCATTGTTGACCTTTGACCCCTTCTTGGGTAGGAATCGTCCGAGATCTTAGTAGTAACGGTGTACTTGTAGAATTAAATTTGAGTAGGTCTTACTTTCTGAAGATTATCTTTAATTCACCAAGATTATTTGCGGCTTGTAAAAGTATTTTATAATACTTAAAATGTCGAACTCGTCTACATCAGAAAAATACAATTTCCTGCATAGCATTGAGATATGAATAGGACAATTAGTCTTCATCACTATCTTCTTCAATAATTGGTTCAACACCTTCGGTTTCAAATATTTTCGAAAAAAATATCGTGCTGTAGCTGACAAAAAACCCTATAATTTGAGAGAAAAAAGCAATTTCTAATTATAAATCACGTTTTAATTTTTTTTTTGAGGTTATGTGATGATCTATGGGTCTGACAATTTCAGCAAAGATGTATTTTTTCATGTACTATATAAGAATATTTTTTGTTTTTCAAAAGCGCTGGAGTACTTTTCACCTTCTGAACCGGCTAGACCCTTTGTTCATGAAATATTAAAAAATAAACTTATTGAACTTAATTATTTTCTCACGAATAAAACGCCTGCTGATTTGCTAAGTTAAGCTTTATAGGTATATACTGAGACATTTTAAAATGAAGATATTAAGTATTATTTGTTATATCAGTTTCATTAAGTTATACAAGCCGATTTTAGTTGTTGATTAATTTATTAAATATTTAGTGAAAATTAAGTTGATATCTTGCTGTCCAGTTAGTAAGTTACCGTAGGGCGTAGGCATAATGAGTGCGATTTATCATATTCGCGAATTAACAAATCGTCTTATTCAAGTATTTTCTTTCTTATTCGTGATATTTTTTAGTTTTGTTTATAATTATTCTTTTATTACAACAACTTAAAACAGTTTTTGCACCTCGCTGTTTTCCGCTCATATCCTCAGCTATGATTCCTCTAACACCCATCTTAAGAAAACTTAAAAGCAAAAAACTTAACGCCGTAAAACTTTAACGGCTGATAGATATTCAACGCCTTTCATTGTAACAACGCCATTATCAGAAAAAAAGTTGTTCTACTCGGTTACTTCGGTACGATGATGTAAGACAATATCGAAATCAGTGAAATGAAGTATTTAAAAGCTATAAAATAATACTCATACGTATAGGAGATGTGGTACTTTAGTCTCCACGAATGTTTTAGAAGACTTAAAATTCCAGATGAGCGTGTCAAACGGAAAACTGTTTTTAATTATATTCAAAAACAAGTTAAAACCGAAAGCTGGAAAAACGACGTGTCTAAAAATCCAGGTTAACCTACCACACGCACGGTTAAATGCTAAAAGAAATCGGACCATCATTAGCCCTTCGGTCCGTCGAAGTTTTGGTGCCTTTTTGAGCCAAAGTTGGGAACGGAATTACAGAGAAATGCTGGCCTCCCGGATTACCCCGCTAAACAACCTCGGCTGAACCCCTTTGGCCAATATTTGGTTAATCTCTCGAACCATACAAGACCTATGAAATAATCTCGAACGAGCCATTTTCCTTAATAGCTGCAGCTCGATATGCTTCTGCAGGATGCTTAATTAATTTGAAGCCATTGTGCAGCGCACTTCAAAGCAGCTTAGCCCCAGAACGAGCCGAGCAGCCGGCTGGCTAGTTGGGGCTCAACAGTCACTACTCAGCGACGGCGGCGGCAACCTTGAGGGTATTAATCTTGCCTAATGCACTGGTGCCAGCTGGTAAGACTCTGGCGCAGATCTCCTTACGCAAAAATTCGCGCTGCATGAGTTGACAATTTTACTAGTGCTATTAAAGTCCGAAAGGCTGAGATATTGCGGAGAAGAAAACACAAAAATAAAACGAATAAGCAGCCCCTCGGTGGCTCGGCAGCCGCGACCCGATTGGAGTTTGGAGTCCAACCAGTTTTTCAGTTGCGGCCGCATGCAAAAAAGACCCGTCCATCGGGAGGGTACACATGCGAGAAAACAGTAAACGCCGTCAGAGCCAGACTTGATCCGCGCGCTGCAAAAACCGATCGACTCGACATCGTCGCAGCCTTACGTAGCCGCGGGCCAGCCATGAGCCAACACATATGCAATTTTCTAATCTAGAAAATGAAAACTGGAATTATGACAAAAAATGTCCATACACGGCACGCTGGATAAAATCTAAAAAAAACAAAAACAAAAAAAAAAAAATCGGGGTAAAAATGAGAACGAAACGACTCAAGAATTCTTCAAGAAGCACCAAAGCACGCACACATGTGAAAACGACTGGTTGAAGAAACGGGAAAGCCATCTCGGTAACTCCTCAACGAACGGGCCCACACAAGCGAGCATCTCGTGCCAAGGCTGTGTTCGTAAAGTGTAACACCTTTTGTCTCTTTTCATCTTCAAGAAGCCCGTTCGACCTATACGACCGGTGGGGAAGGTCGGATGTGTGCGTGAGCGGTCTCGTCTCAACTATGGCACGCACACACTAGCGCAGTCTACATGACAAGTTGCTTTAGAAAAATTTCAGAACGCTGGAAGGAAACCCCATAAAGTAGCGGAATCACAGCCCCAACGTTGTTGGCGCGCACATTTCAGATGCTTGCTGGGGCGCTCGGTCCAAGTAAGTATACCGTTTCGATGTTGGAATTGGTATCCGGGAAATTTTCTGATACTTGCTGGGGTACAGCCGTCCCATGAAGTGCCGCTTTCGCCATGTTCGTCGGGGATCGGGGCAAAAATTCAGATACTTGCCAGGGCGGCGCTCCAGCAAGTTTCGAGAAATGTCAAACTTGCTGTGTCGTGCAGGGAATCCGGGAACTTTTTGGCCGATTGGAACGGGAATACAAATCGCGTCGGAAAGTAGCGAGTTTCGATGTATGGAGCCGAGGTAAAGGGGATTTCTGTGACTTTTTGGGGCGGCCCCGGTACACTCGACGCAGCAGCTGGGTGGAATGTTTACAGGAATGTGTTTCATGGCGACGACGGCAATTGCTGCGCGGAGTGTACTCGGGCCTGCTATACAGCCTGCGTGTACGAAATACAGCACAGGGCAGTGATGAAACGAGCGGACGTGTATATAGCGCTCGCTGTGGCTATAGGCTCCGTGCATTTCAGATGAACACTCGCCCCAAACGCTCCCCGCTCGCCTTGGCACCGGCGGCTACGGACTATAAGCCGTGCGAGCGGCGGTGTTGGTCATGTGTGTGCGCTGCTCTGCTCCTAGATAACGCAAGAAGAGCCGCTCGTCAAGTTTGGCCTGGACTGGTGGCGGTGCATTTTTCATTTTCCCCCTTTTTCTCAAATTCCTCGCACTTTGCTCGTTTTTGTTGTGTTTATTAATTTTCCGGCCGTTACTGGCTCGTTTTTTACATGGTCCCTCCGCGTTTTTTGTCGCCCCGACTCGCGGACTATGCATTCCATTTTTTACGTAACTCGGAGTGTCCCCGATCTGCTTGCTGCGCGGGTCGCTCATTGTCGCGCCCAATGCACTCGCAAGTTGCAGCGCATGTTACGAGCGAGCGGATGCAGCGAACGGATCAACCCAGCTATACCGGCTTATAGACGGTTTACGGATCAATCCGATAGTGCTTCTTCTGCGTCACAGGATGTGTGAGGGGATTAAACCACGGCAGTGTGGTCGTGAACAAGAGGTCTGTGGCCTCGATTGATGAGGACTATCGGAATTTAGAGCACATCGGAATCCCTTGGAGCTGGAACGGGTTAGGCAGGGCTGTTTTCCTTTTTTTGTGAGCCGCTCAGGTTCGCGAAGGTTTTTGAAACTTATTTTTATCCCCACGACTTCAACAAGATCAATTCACTTCTAGTTCGAGGAACGGTTTTCAACGTACACTTGTCCCGCAATGGTGGAAATTGCTGGGTACTAGTCCTTCCCCGATAATGTTCTTGTTCTGGTCAATCTAGAAAATGATATTACGTTACTTTTACTGTTTTCATCTGAATTCCACAAAAATGAATAACGCTAACCTGGAGATTGGGCGGATACTAAAGAGTGATGAGAAATCTGGGATTTAATAATAGTGTTGGTTTTCACACTGTTATGTCTGCACTAAAATATGAGGTTCTAGAAGTAAAAGTTAAATTAAGAAAAACGTAGGAGGCTTCTAGTTAATTTCTAGATATTCAAAAGCTGAACTTAATAATATCGAATATTGATTCTGTAGGAACATCAAATTAAACAGCAGAAACGGGAATTACAACTTCTGATACTCCATAAATGCGAACAATGTTGTTTAAAATCTGTTTTCATGTGGTTACATTAAGCTCTTCAACAATGAACAATTGTTTATTAAGTGCAAGTGCTGTAAACAGCATTTGGCAAAACGGTGGACGATATCTTGGTGTTATTATAGTGAAGTACTAAAAAGGAGACTACTGAGATTCGTATAGGGAGTGAATTGTGAGAGGATAAGCGTCATCTTGTGGTGGACTGAACTAGACTTTGAAGTGATTAGTATACACTTGAGTTCCATAAGATGATGGGTTGAAATTGGGTCCAAAGTTCAATGATAACCTAGGTACTCACGACTTTTCAAACGAAATAGATGGATTTATATGAATCATCCTGTGACCTTGCAAGGTCACATACAGCAATCTGTGGGAAAACGCCTAGTTGCGACGCAAATGTCACGTAAAAAGCCATTCCTTCCGAAGAATAAACATAATTTATTAAAGTTGAAAACAAAGCTCATTAATTTGTATATATAATTAATATATTTTCAGAGCGAAAAATACATAGTTTAAAATAAATTGGAAGATGAAGGAATAGATGGGTCACCCTCTTAACCTCTGCATTAGCCACAGTCACTTACTGACTAGCCTATGCTTCCTCCAACTGCATCATAGGAAAGTAGAATTGGAGATCAGCCATCGAAGAAAAATTGTTATATTCAAGCAAGGAAAAAAATTATGTAGAAGTAGTAATTATTCTAGAGGTAAAAACAAGCATACCACGTTTGGAATTAAAAAAATTATTTGATTTCATCGTATGACCGCATTTATTAATAATGTTTTCACGCATTTATGTAAATGGTTATCCCCTGGCCGAATTTTACCGATTATTTTAAATCTCAATAAGTATCTGTCTAAAATGTCTGATTCAACTGGAACTAATTTCAAATAAAAATAACATTTTTACGTATTTTTATTTTTCCCACTATACTCATTTTTAAAATAATGAATGATTAGTTAGACAACTTTCCATTTTTCACCATGTACCATGTGGATGACGGAGACGTCCAAAACTTTAAAAGATTTAAAAAAATTCGGTACAACAAGGAAATGTTAAATATTATCACAAATTTCTGAACAGATGACAGATGACAGATTTTTAAGGGCAAAACATAAAATTCAGGTGGAAAACAACGTAAGAGATGATAAAGGCTATATTAGATTAAGGAATTACGCTTTCAAGTATTAAAATGGCTTCTTCAATAAAATTGCGATGTTTACAGTCATGCGATACGATACGCCCATAAGTTTAAGGGTTTTACTTAAAGGCCGTCATTCTTAGCCAGTGGCTCCTCCCCCTCTTTTAAAGTTTTGTTATCAGTCCCACTATCTGATTAGATCTCACCCAAAATAGACAACATTAAATGGCGGAAGCATGCAGCAATTGGCAATTTTCACAGTCATTTGTCTTCTCTGGTACTGTGTCCAAATGAAATCGTCATAATGTCCGTTTGCCATGCCTACTTACGGCCACCCGTGAGGTGACCATCGGTTTCCGTGTTGGCACCTTATCACGCAACCTAAAATATACTGCAGCAGCCGCCTTCTCTTAGTACGGTACGCCTGCCCTAGTTCTTAACAGTAACCCCAACTACGGCTATTTGCAGCAGCAGTAGAACTCCCCGAAATATTGGAAGGAGGAGAATTTCGGGCGATCAGATCACAGCGCGATTAATTCACGTTGACTTTTCTAAGAGCACTTCAGTCAAAGTGTAGAGTTCTTCGAGGATTTTAAAGAAAAATTGAGTCCTTTTCACAAGACGGAGTTAGCCCCCCACACCCTGCAGTGAGTAGGATACAGTGCTTGCTGGAGTGGTGCGAGAGCAGGAGCAACTAAGTGTACCGTCACTCCCGCATCTCTTCAGAAAAGCATTTTTCTTTAGTTCCTTGCCCGGTGGATATCCTTTTTTCTCTGGCCATCTTCGACGGCAATGTCCAGTTCCTGTAGTGGACTTTGTCCCCGAATTGCGGGTCCACCACCACACATCGCTGCCCTTTAAAACCATCTCGAGGGCCCTCCAGCGCCCCATCCAGCCACTGAAGTGTGTGTGCATGTGTCTCCAGAGCCCTTCTTAAGCATTTTTCATCAAGTGCGCCCTTTAACGTTTTTAAAGTTCGCTTCTTCGGTTTCTAACCTTAAAGCCCTTCTTCCCTCTCTCCCTTTTCCCCCGCCCCCTGTCTCATCTGAGAGTAATTCTCAGCCATCAGCCGAGAAGGATACTGCCGTACAGCGCGGGGCAGCTGAACACTGAAATGAACTCTCCTTCCTTTCCTCCGTCAGCCCACGACTTACCACATCGACACAAGGAGCATAAGGCAAGCACATCGCAAGGATTCCAGACGAACAACCCCTGGCACTCTGCTGCTACCCTTCTCCGGGCTTTTGTGGGAGCCGCACACACTCCTACACACGCCTGGAATGGAAAACCTTAAAGCGATTCGAGGCTGGCATTAAAGGCGATGTACCCTTCTGCGGCAATGGGTTAGATAGGAAACTTAAGATAAAGGGGTGGATAGGAACTGGTTGGGGGATGAAGCAGCCGGAAGGGTAGGAATTCGCTTTAAAGCCAGCACAACCACACTCACGCTCTGCCAGCAAAGCACCATACCAGGAGTAGGAGCATGACTAGGGCCTAGGAAAACGTGCGAGCGGGACGGGTGGGATCGGGTTGGCCTGGCTGGCAGGCTGGGAGGCATACACTTGTGCGGCACCGGGCTATAGAACTTGAGCTCTTCCGTTTCCCTTCGGATTGTGCCAAAGAATTTTTCCTTGGGCCCAAAGAAACCGGGGCTAAGGCTATAGGGGCTGCGGACATTCTCCTTTTGATGTGAGCTTTCCCTGGATAATAATTGTGCCAGGTGAGAAAGGGTTGCTTTTTGGCAAATTATCCCAGAATGCAACGGCAACGAACGGCCCAACTCTACTGCCTTCGTCGACCGTCAGATCGACCCAACCGTTCGTTAGTCCGCCCATGCCCGGAAAGGATTAACGTGTCCTGCCGGCTGCAGCAAGGATATTGCGCTTAGATTCGCGATGGGCATTGGGAGGCTCACGAGGTGATCTCGAGGAATTTAAGATTTTTCTTTTTTTATTTTTGGGGGAAGGTGAAAAGCGGAACATTTTTCAAAGCAGGGAAAGAAGGATCATTAACTAATGTCCTCACGATGGGGTGATAATATTTTGTGTCGGCTCTAGCATAGCGGTAAGGGTTACGGATAGACAGCTTTAGGGCGGGAGGTGTTTAATCCTTTTAATGCTTTGTAGGGCGAAATATGTCAATCGCATTAAGGAGTTAAACCCTTACCTAAAGTTAAGGGCTGGGAAAGAGACCTTGGATTAATTACACCCGCATAAGGATTAACTACTGCGGAGGTTGGGCATCTACATATTTATTGCCAATCGGAACGTGAATATGCATTTTCATAGTCCGTAATACTGCACGTGTCCTATGACTTATTACCTTCTGTGCGTGGGTGGCGAATATCTAATAACCCTCTTACAAATTAAGTGACTGTGCGAATTATGATTAAAATTAAGTCACTAGCTAATTGTTACAAAGCCTGCAAATCGAATTTCCAATTATGACTATATTTTTAACAACAATTTGTATAGCTTCTTATTCAATGTCTCTCATCCGTCAGTATGAAATAAATTTTAATATTAAAATGAATCATTATGAGAACCTTTTGAAAGTGAATAATAGTGAACAGGGAATTTGGCGTCAGTAATCGACATATCTTATCATCAAACGTGAAATACTTAATATAAAATGACCAAACGAGAAGTAACCCGGAAGCTTATTTGATTTTTAAAGCAGTAATTTCTTAAAAGCTCGAAAGCAAATGGTTTAAGAACTAATTTTGGAATTGTAAATAATGGAGAATCTTTAAGGCTGGAAAGTGCCCATTTAACAAATATTCAAATTAAATTTGTCTTGCTAAAAATATTTTAAGCAAAATTTGTTGCAATAACTAAACTGAATTGGAAAAGGAACTGAATATCACGGGGATAGAAGAAATACTATATACGCATTCAGCAGATTTGGTACTATTTTCTTGACTTTTCCATCGTACCGAATAAAGAGTTCCGATTATCAAAATGTCCTGCAAACTAATCTCTTGTCGTGCCTAGGAAATTTTTCTGAAAAAAAAATATAATTCCTCAACAGCATAATGTTCGGGTTCATGTAAGACAAGAGAACGATTTTCAGGACACAATGTAGAGCTACTTGAAGATTGAGATTTGAATCCAATGCAGAATGTGTGGGGATGCCGTGTAAGGGAAGTCCATGCAGCCAATACGCAATTTAACAGCGTAGCAGAGCTGAAACAGATTGTAGAAAATGCGAGGTTTTCCCTGATGCCAGAAAAAATACAACCATATATCGACTCAATTAAAAATAGCCTTAGTGATATAATTCAAAACCATGGTAGACAAAAAAATTATTAATATTCATTATTTTCTCAAAATAATCTTATTTCAGTACAGAAATGAAGAAGAAGGCGTGTCTATAGCAATGAAACAATGATTTTCCCACCGTTCTTCGCACAGCAAAATTCATTTGGAAACTGCAATTGGTAGCAAAATTTGTAATGCAATTGGCAGCAAAATTTGTTTTTTTCATTTGATTTCTATTTTTCTAGAAGTCAATCATTAATAATTTATTATTTATTTGTTTATTAACGATACATACAAGCTTAACTTAATATATGTACATAGCGCGCTATGTACGGTACTATATCCATATGGCGCTTAACTTATAGCTATCCTGGGGTGGGAATTTTAATTTTAGAATTCATGGATCGGGTTATTGAAATTGACATTTTCTTATTATTTTTTGGGGAGAACTAATTTTCAAACATTAATAAGCGTGTATAGCTATGAAACTGATTTTACAAATGGTTAGCGTACATGTTCATTATTCGATTTTATATCACAATATTACTGAAAATGATTATGATGTCTCTTTTTAAGTTATTGCCATAAGAATTGCATCAGCTTATTCATACTGATAAAATAATGTATATAATAACTTCTTTACATTAAAATTTTGAAGACAAAAACCGTTTGCTTTGAATTAATAACAATTTGCCTCATCCCACTACAAGAAAATTCTTTGATTAGTTTTTGAAATATTTAATTGATTACGTTGCTACGTTTAGTGCTTTATGCAATAATGCATTAGGTCTAGATCTACAATTTATTATTATTATTATTATTATTTTTGTTGCACTTAACACCAAATTGTCCAATTAATTAACTACCTTACGCCTTACGAATAAAGCTGCTACGTTTTAGTGCATTGTTTTCTATATATTTAAAGTATCTTCTAAATAATTGAATTTAGAAATGCAGTAGGGGAACTAGGGGCAAGACGGGGTAGCGAGGTAAGATGGGGTCACGCACACATACAAGAAACTCAACGTCTCTGCGCGGCGGCGCATTAGCCAATCATAAGCCGCTTTCGAACAATACTCAGTACGGCCATGATAGTCGGTTAGAGTGCGTTCGTTCTTTTTTTATAAATAAATTTGTGTTCAAGTGCATAATTGATGTAATATTTTGTGTTTCTTAGCGACTTCAGAAAAAGGTAAGATAAAGAGATAAACTGATGATTTTACTAGCCTTCTTTTTACGTTTTCCTTACTGTTGATAGGCACATTCAAAATCAAATTAGTCCCAAACGTGTATTTTATAAATTTTATTGTTTCAAAACACAGTGACGGGGGCAAGATGGTGTAGATCATACGGGGCATGATGGGATTATAAAAAAGAACTTGACGCTTTAAAATTACCAAAGAACGCTGCCAAAAATAAAAAAACGTCAAAGAACGTTCAGGACAAAAATAGTAAATCCTCAAAGAACAATACTGTCAAAAATACTAAACTGCAGAATAAGACTAAGCCATCAACTTCAAGATAAGAAGATAGCGTTCGTTTTTATTGTAAGGATTTAAACCACACGTACCTAAAATCAACAGAAAACTGGGTAAAATGTCAACTCTGTGAGCGGTGGGCTCATACTGCATATGCTAGGGTGGATGATGAAGACCCATTTATCATTTCCCATCTTACCCCACATACGGGGAAAGACGGTTTTTTCAAGTGTTCTTAAAAAAATACTATTATTAGAAATTTGTGATAACATGTCCGTCCAAAGATTATGCCAATTTGTAGTTGATTAAGAAACAAAAGTGCTATAAATAAATGAAAACATTATGTTGATTATTAGTATGTTTTTTTGTTGTTTTCCCTTAGCGTCACCATCATGCCCCTAGTTCCCCTACTAGCAATTTAAGGGGTTATATACAGTCAGGAGGCCCAAAAACGTAGATTTTTCAAGAATTTTTCTTGAGATGATCTTTCAAGTTATTAATGTAAAATTCTGTACACATATAACGGTAACTCTTGAGTGTATTTTAATGTTTTTTATTTGTAAAAATAATTATTTTAAAAGCTGCTACAGCTGATCTCCGGGAGCAATTCTAAAAAAAAGCGTTTTGCGGTGTGCACGATATCTCTAGACTGGATCATCCAAAATGGAAAAACCAAAAATATTTCGTTAGTATATTGTTTTATCTCGTAATTAATCGAAGGAATAAGCAAAACAAGAATTTTTGACAAAATGGCGGCTTCTTAAAAAAAAAAATCGATTTTTAACAACAATTTTCGCTCTAAATTGTTTATAAAATGGGAAATATTTATCGGTGAGCAAAAAGCTTCGATTAATTACTAAAAAATATACTTAAGAAGCTTATGTTAAAATTTGAAACTGATCCGTTCAGCCGTTTCCGAGAAATCTTGCTCACCGACTATAAGAACACAGTTTTGAGAAAAACGCGTTTAAAGTTTCATAAGCATTTTACATTTAGTACAAAAACTCGAACACATCATTACAAATATGCGTGTAACTTCGAGAATATTCACCCGATTGACATGAAATTTTCTGTGGCTGTACTTTAATATATGTACATTACAAAAATAAAATAATAAAAAAATCGATTTTCTAAAAATCCTGACTGTATATAACCCCTTAACCCACAACGTATTATTATTATAATTATATTTTTGTTGCATTTAAGACAGAATTGTTCAATTAATTCGCCCTTCCAATAGTAAATTATTAATTATTTGAGATGAACCACCTTTCCGATGAACATTTTGTTGAGATCTCGTAAAAAAGTTCGTAATGCAAAATGCAGTTATGTATGTTCATTTTGTCCTTTTGTGGAATTAAAACAAAAACGGCAGATAAACTCCTTTCTCATTCCGAAAGGACCACGATTTATAAAAGATATCACAACGTAATTTACTTCATTAAATGCACATCACGTGATGCACTGTTAAAAAATAGCCATGGCCCGATCCCCGTTGGTGGGACCTTAAGCTCATTTGCAAAGCTCGCCATGGCGGCGGCTGGCTTAATTGGGGGACAATCCGGCGTTAATCACTTAAAGAACAACTCCGTGCCTTCCGAGCGCGTGTCCACGCTTTTCAGCGCCATTAAATTCCGGACAGTTTTTTGTGCACTCAATTCATTCGACGACAGATTACTTTACACAAAAGTCCCGCCGTAAAAAAAGCTTTAAAGAAATCAATTACCGATCAAAAACCGTCAAAAGCATAAACGAAACGAGAACACGAATAAATCGCACGTTGGACTGCAGGGCTCTCCCGTTCGTCCCGGTTGTTGTTGGCCGTGACGCGCGCGGGGACAGGAACGCCAGCAGCTGGTGCAGGGTGAGCGCACCGATTTTCCCCGGTCGCTTTTTTCCGCAACTTCTTTTTTTCGGGAAGGTTTTTGCTGATATTTCGCCGACTTGATTTGATGTATGCATCCCGGGCATACGTAAAAAACTGATGGGAGCAATCATTTCACACATTTTTCGGTGTGCCGGCGGCGGCGGCTGCTGCTGCGGAATTTTTTTCCGTTTTTTTGCAACCCGTCTGGCGTGTGGGAAATCATTTTTTTTCCTCGAGGCGCAAAAAACTAGGTGTTTTCGGGGGCAATTAAAAGCGTAAACAGAGGAGTAACCGCGCGGATATAGTGGCATCGGGCAATCATTTTGGTCATTTGACAAACGACATCAGAGCGGAAGATCTACGAAAAGCGAAAGTGAGATTTGGTGCTCGGTGTGGGAAAACTGGACCATGTTGAACGCGGTCGGTGGTGCAACAGGATGACAGGACACGTCATGGCTCCTGCAGACAACAAGCGACGAACATGACAATTTCGCGGTTAATTAACGGGAAAAGCGATGAGCCGAGTTATGGCGAAGTATGGTTTTGTTTTGTCGTCTTCTCTCGTCCGCTTTGTACATTTCGAAAGCTTAACGGTTTACCACCCTTCAGATTTTTATGTCGGAAAAAACGTTTATGAAGAAAACTGATGTTCTGTAATATTTAAGAAGATTACAAAGCCTCAGTCATATTGACAGCTCAATATTGTAAACGCAATAAATAAAATACATATCAGACCAAATCAAATACTGTCACTGGACTGCTGACCTCTTACAAAAACTCACTTCGAAAATAAGACCAAATTTTGACCGAATTCTATCAATCTCGTTCTCGTCTGAGTTCCGCAGGCAGACAACTTTACAAGAAGTCAATCCAATAATCAAATTAAGGTGGCGCTATATATATGTATATATACTTGTTTTCTTTTTTTTAGTGTCTTCGCGTGTGATATATCTTATTGATATCCCCAATCGAGAAATAAAAGTAAAGATATGCTATAACATGCATCCACGACAGCGGTTAAAATTGCCCGCCAACTCTCACCACTCATTACTACTACCATATGAGACTTGTGAAGTAAGCAAAAAAAAATTTTGAAAGTAATTATTACTTTTTCTACCATGGCTTAAACAATTCCCCTTTACTTGCGGATAAAGTCCCCGACTTTATTTTCATTTGCGGAATTTGCATTTTCGAGACATATTGCATGGAAAAATCAAAATTTCCCTAAATTCATTTCTCACTTTTTCTCCTAAAAATTCTACTAAAAAAATTAAAAACGCACTCTGACTACGTCAATGAATTAATAATATAGATGAATGAATTGTTATATTCCGCACTAAATATAAGGGTCCTATTTGTATAGACATTGTTAATAATATAAATAAATACACTAATACTACTTAAGCCATGGTAGAAAAAATAATAATTACTTTCAACATTTTGTTCGCAAACTTCACAAGTCTTACAAAATGTCTTAAATTATTTTAATTTATTTCGCTGCAATTGGGGGGCGCAGACTTTTATCAAGTATAAGAAAAACGAATAGTGAACTAATTTTCTGATTTTCATTCTGAGGTCTTGCCCCCCTTAACTCCGCCCATGGATAGAGTAGTTGTACAATAAACGGTTTGCTATGGCGTTTATGCTGCAACTTTTAGTTTTGGTTGGTTTATTCGTGAAATATGAAGGTTAGACTAATGTAGAAATAATGATTTTTATATCTATCTCTGTTGTTCATAAATCCCCATTCGATTGTCGTGAAGGACATTTTTGTCAAACAACTTAAAATTAACGGTAATGCAAAAGAAATTGGTTCGTGACAATTATTATTTGTTTGCTTTTGTTTAAACAAATTGTGCAGCATTTTCAAACATTTTGAATAGTATAATTTGCTCCATGGAATAAGCCTGTGCTAAAAATGGTCTAATTTTTCAGATGATGTAAGCGGTTCCGATCTTATATGTAGCCTTTATTCCTTTATATTGGTGCATTTGAGTTTTTCGTTGAAAATTTATTTCATAAATCTGCAGGCGAGTTTTCACACTCCGACGTTTCTGCTATTTTTTTTTTTTTTTATAATTATTTTAGATTTAAGATTTTTTCATAGATGAGTTCTTTCTTGTGTTCTGTAGGCTTAATAATTTTTGTATTATTGTTCTTTGCCCCATTTGTAAATTAAAATTCGATTTAGATTTTTTGCACGATAGCTGTTTTGCAAGTTTCGTAGGTCAAGTACATATAGCTTCATATAGCTTTCAACGTAATTTTAGTTCTTATTTTATTTCTAAATCTTTTGTATAAATTTTAAGTTTATTGGATGATGCTTCCTATACGAGAGATTTCCAATATGTCTTGGGAAAGAATTGCTGTCAAGTAACATTAAAATTGTTCTCTGAGCGAAGATTATTGAATTTTCCAAAAAGTATTCTGAAAATTATTCTCGGTGGCTTTCTACTTTAGATATAGTTTCTCAAAATGCTGTAAAAAGTGGGAAACGCTCCTATATATTTCGAAAAGAAATATTTCGGTAAAAGGAAATTAAAATCGGAAACAGTTCCTACCTGAAATTGAAAAATAACTTAAAATTAAATCCGGAATGTAATGATGATGATAATGAACTACATTTTAATTTTTCGGTGTACAGAAATACATATAAGAAAATAACATAAGATTCACATTTTAGCACTGGAGAACCGAACGAAGCTTCTTTGATTTTAACTGCAGCGTAAATAGAAGATGGCATTAAATGTCGGTATTACTAAGAATGCCCGAAGCAATTATCTTATATGACAAGAAGTAGAAATTCAAAAAGAGAGTAACACATCTGGAAGCTGAAAAATTAAATTTACGAACCAGAAACAAAAATTTAATAAATAAAATGCCATGCATGATGAAACCAACTTTAAAAATGAAAAGTTGTTGACTAAAAATTAAAGCCATTCCAGCAGGATTTCATAGCAATGTATTATATGAAATTACAGAACGCGAGCATTCAAGAACAATTAGCTTATAATAAACTATTGGATAAAATAGATGGATTCATGGATTTTAAAAATGGACAAAGAACTAAAGATAGTGCCAAATCAGTTTGTGTATTTATGATTCAAAGTATTGCTGGAAATTTCAAATAAATACTATATTATGTTGCTTGTCCAAGCGCTAATCCAGTAAATGTTTTGGAGACTGAAATTACAGTGTATTAATGTTTACGGTCCGTAGTTGTGTCCATTATCCAATTAACAGAAAACTGTATAGCAAGTAAGAAATTTCACTACAGATAAAATAATTTTGCTTTATAACACTGTTGTACACCGAGTTTTACCTAAGGTCGAGACTAAGCAGAATGGATTCATTGTATTGAAATATGACATTTCGCCAAGTTTAATGCAAATTCATAAAAAAATTAAAAAGTTATTAATGTTTAAAGTTTTAAAAGAGACGAAAAAAATATTGTCCAATTTACTTGGTTTTTGGTATACGAGTTGAGAATAATTAATTAAAACTGTTTACATTGTCAACAATTTTTTATAATAATTAATTATATAAGTTTTTTACACGAAAATTTTTCGAAAAATGAAAAGAAAAGTTATAAATCGGCTCATTAAGCAGAATGTTTGTCGAACAAAAAATTTTTTTATGCACATCATACATTTCTATGATCAGCTAGAAATTCTGCATACACTCATAAAAAAAAATATCTAATTTTCAATATTAACAATTTTTTGTTAATAACTTTTTAATTTTTTTATAGAATTGTTAAATATTTCGGATTATGAATCCTCTTGATGTCCTTCACAAACGCTATAAAGGGTTTGCTTAGGTAACATTTAAAAGTCGATTCTGTACAACAGTGTAATGAAAAGAAAATTTACACTGTTTTTGTTTTGTCGTATTTATTTAAAAATACCAGAAATAATCTTTTATAGTCTGATCTTAGCAACTCTGGCTGGATAGTAAGCTGGAAGGTAATTGAATTTCTATATAATCTAGAGAAAAGCGAAACTACAAGTCTTCCCGAAATTAACTTTGGCTCATATCTGCCCCACGGCTTTTCAAAAAATTAGCGTAAAACTTGCTGTGCAAATACTTAGTAAAAGCGTAGCTGCGGGGATTAAAGTATTATTAGCCTTAAGAAAATATTCACAAAATTTAACGGGAAAAGCTCTTCCTACATCTTTGTTTTTAGAGAAAATGAATAAATTATTCGATATTCTCAATGGACGTCCACCTATTAGCGGAAATTCGATTTAAATTAAATTCTTATTAAATACAGTATGAAAACATAAGTATATTTTTAATATAAATCCAGACGGAATTTAGTTTCATTTTAACAATATGAAGATGTTAATTATTATCATTGTAACAAAATAAATCTAGATCCATAGGAAGTTTTTTTTTTTTAATTCCGAGCCCGAAATGCTTATAAATGTATGGTAATTCAATTTTCTTTAGAATTCTCACAATTTCGCTAAATTGATAGCAATAAAATTTTCATTTTCATCTAAATATGAAAATTGATGATACAGACAAGATTTTGGGCATTGATTGGAGTGTACCAATGCAAATTGAAAGCTCAGAAAATACTAATATATTTTGTAATATGAGTAATGAACCCACAGCTGATAATTTTATTTTTGATGATGCAGACACTGTGTTATCAGAAGAAATGA
Organism: Dysmachus trigonus; assembly: GCA_949715965.1. Taxonomy (NCBI): domain Eukaryota; kingdom Metazoa; phylum Arthropoda; class Insecta; order Diptera; family Asilidae; genus Dysmachus; species Dysmachus trigonus. The sequence continues at coordinate 47,631,821 of OX454319.1, read as the reverse complement.
AGACACCGAAAATTATGTACAGCTGAATGCAGTCGCCATAAGGTATTTTTTCCGTGTATTGTTTTCTTCAAGTCATGAAGAGCTTAAAAGGTATCTGCATTGAATGTGTTGGACACTCTTTAAATACCAGGCTAAGTTCAAAATGAATAAAACTTAAGCAGTATGAGAATTATTTCGATGATAAAAGCTTGATTGCACCTACTCATATATTAACAGCAACATGTATAAATTACGAACAAAAGTTTTCGAGTACATATTCAAAACTAAACCCTTTATTCCCAAATTCGACAATATATTGATAGCAAAAGTATTAACAAAACGAATTTATACAACCCGAACTGGCTTAAGGGGTTACATGGGTCTTAAATGTATAAAAAAAACGACTTCTTTAAACAATTTTATTTCAAAAACGAAAAATCTTTTTTATTTAAAATTTAAACATATGAAAGTAAAGTAGGGGAAAGTGGGGGAAACACGAACACCTAAGGGAAAACTTAAATAAAACAGTGGAATTTGATCACAGAGTTTTTTTATTGTTTAACTATAAAGTTTACTTATCTGTCTAACGAATTCCGTAATCAATTTTTATATTTTTAATAAATTGTGACAATATGAAAAAAAAAAACAAAACCCTTAGTGTTCGGCTTTACTCGACATTAGTGGGGTAAACACGAACACCAAGTGGGGTAATTATGTATGAACATTAATAACGACAGTGATCACATTTATAACCCAAAGATGGTGACTGTCCGTCAGTACAATTCTCGCGAGCCCATTTTTTACACACGTAGCACATAATCCAGTCTTCAACGGGGGATCTATACAGGGTGATCCAAAAGTATGGAAACGGCTAAATAACTTTCGAGGAATGCATTTTGGAGCAAAAAGTTGTAGACAAAAGTTTTAGGAATTTTCCCCAGCTATTCAATGGTGGCCTTAGATTTGACCTTGACCATGGCTTTGAAGGTCATTTCAAGGTCAAGTTGACTTTTTTAAATTGGAACCCTTATTTTTGACCACGGAAATGGAAAGAGCGGAAAATTTTACGTCCAACTATGACCTTTACCATGACCTCGAAGGTCATATCAGGGTCAGGTTTGTGATTCCCTTATTTTCCTTCAATCAAAATTTTACCATACATTTTTCCAATAAATTCTCTAAACTTTAAATTCAATTGAAAAACCCAAACCCCAACAGGAAATCAATTATCAGTCCGAAATACCTCTAAAAAGAGCATTACTTTGAATAAAACCGATAATCAAAAAATCGAAGAAAAAATAAAAATACATTCCAATCATTGTAAATCGCTGTGAACAGAAAAACAAGCTTCACAGAAACTTTAATTAATGCACCCAAATCGTGGGTAAAAATCAGTGCTCAGGAATAGAACATATGTTAGTCAACGAATACAAAATGTACGACAATAATGAAAAAATGGGATTTTGAGATCTTCAAGACTGTACTTTGTTTTGGTCTTTCTTTTGTAATTATGAGGCATCTGAAAAAATAATAAAAAAATATGAACGCGGAACCAACAAAAGGGAGGGGGGTAATGCCGAACGTTCGAGATTGCCCGACATGGAGTGTTCGCCTTTACCCCGCTGGATCGAAAACAATAAAATGGAAAAAAAAATGTAGGTTATATTTCTTTTGCTGATTGCGTCATTGTCATTTAGCTAATTAATATGTGAGTATTCCACTATGTAAAAGTTAAATTACTATTGTAGATAGAAATAAAGCAACACCAACCTTAATTTACCAAAAAAATTACATCAAAAACATGCAAAATATTGAAAAATGCATATCTTGACAAGTACGTGCGTCCGCGTCTCCCGTGTTGTTGACTGGCACAGGTGGTGGCATGGTCTCCGAAATGGCGGCAAGTAAAATATGGCTATCTCTCTCTAACACATTAGAACCATTGGATTCGGGATTACCCCACGTTCGTGTTTCCCCCACTCTCCCCTACTTAAAGTACTTGTAAAAAAATTTTCAGCCAAAAATATTGAAAAGTTTCTATAAGACCCATGTAACCCCTTAACGAAAACCATGACTGCTACACGGTTAAAAATTTTGGAGTAAAATTTAATCTTTTGCTTGTATTACAGCAACTTTTCAATCCACTTCGAATTAAAAGTAAATATTCATCGAATATTACTCGAAAATGCAATAATTTTTGTATTGAAAAGTAATCCAAAATATATGTTAAAGTATTTTTTAATCTTTTTGAAGTAATTTTCAATATTAATTGGATTAAAATTAGATTAAAAGGTACTACTTCAATCCAAGCAGATTGAATTTTAAGTTTTTTATGCCACAATGTGTCACGTTGGCCAGTCAAGATGCAGTGCGAGTTGAAAGTGAAATTTGTGCAAAGTTTGGCGACAGACGCATATTCGTTCCTATTAGGAAGGTGACCGATGGTGATAGTATATCAAGTGAAGATATATTATTTTCGAGTAAGTAGAGAGTGCGTTGTTTTGTTTTGTATGTTTTATTGAGAAGTAAGTAAAACTTCAAACTCATTGTCAAATACAACTCCTTGGCAAACAAGCAGAGCTATGCGATTTATATTATGAAAGAAAAGTTTTATGTTCTTGTTCCTATTATTATATATTGAAAGACTGCTTTAGTTTATTTCTTTATATTTAAGAAATTTTATATTGTTTAACATTATTCTGTATACTATATATATAATTTGAATAAAATTAATTAAACCAATAAAAATGTTTGAATATTTCCTTTTATTTTTTGGAAAAAAATTAACATCATACAACCTAAATATTCCCTGAAATCCCAAAAAAATCCCTGTCACTTTATCAATGGATTAATGCACATTTTAATTATAAAGTAATACAATTAGTATTAACTTATTCAAACCATGGTAGATTGAAGGTCAAATATCGTTAATATTAACTTTTAATACAATAAGTACTAGTTTTAATAGAAAATGGGATTTATTTATATCTCAATAAAAGATTACCCTTCAATATTTTTGTATTAAAACTATACATTACAATTAACTTCTTAAAACCATAGTGGATTAGAAGTAAAGTATAGGTAATATTACTTTTTAATACAGCAAGTATTGATTTTTAATGTTCTAGTATTAAAATTAATTTAATACTGAAGAGATTTAATTTTAATACATGCCAATATTACAGTGTCATTTTAATCCTTTCAAAATATTAAAATCTAATACTTTTTTGGTGTGGACTTATATACAATCCAGAAAATATTGGTTTTTAATCCAAAATTTTTTACCGTGTACCATTATCGATTTAAAATACAATATAATATTAGAATTTATGTTATTGTGTTACTGCGTAAAAATTGTAAGTGGATAAAAGACTTAGAAAAGTCTAAGAAAATAAAAATCTGTTCTAAAAATAAGAAAAATTTATCAATATAACATACACATAAAATGCCTTTCCTTTATTAAGAAATGTTAAAATAAAAAATTTGACAATGTGAATGAAAAAGCCTTCTTACTAAGTTCCATATTTCTAGGTTCGATTTTGGAGCCGCCATCTAGATTTGGCGAAATAGGACACCATATTTAAAATTATTTTTTTCAAATCGATAAATTTCATTTTTAACCCGTTAAATGAAATGGGTGAAATGTCGCAATTTGTTTGTTGCATTGAAAAATGCATAATTAAGGCAAATGAATACCGCCATCGTGTAAAGCGTCTAAAAGAACATAAGTTTTTATTTGCCATAGTGCATTTAGTATTTACGCGTAAAGGTTAAAACAAATTGTGATAAGCGTAGCTTAAATTTAAAAAATGTGGAAATCATTTCACATTTTCATTAATAATCGCAAGTACTATTAAGAAATTTGACGAATTATTTCAGATTTCTCCAAGTTTTATTTATTTATTTTACAATTATTAAGTGGAGTGGCAGAGTACCACGAAAAAACATAATTTTAATATCGTGGGCGGGAAGGTGAAGATGTGTTCTCACAGACTTTTTGTAGATTATTAGATGGTCTGTAAAAAAGGAAGTATCTATTTTGTCGCTTCTAATACTGTTTTCGCTCGTAACCGTATTAAACGGTAAAAAAATGCCAGCTTTAAAATCTGAACATATTTTAGTACCATACGGTATTTGTACCAGGGGCGAATATCCCAATAGGTCAATAGGCCCAGGGAAATTCTGCACGTCAAAATAGCTGACGTTTATTCCATCTAATAATTGCTATCTTTTATATAACTTTTATTGTTTTGTTCTCATTTATTTATTTTCATAGTCTTGTAAATTGTTCTAGTTACGTTTTTTTCGGTTAAATTGGTTAATATAAGCGTATATAGGGTCTCCCGATCCAACGTAGGAAACGCTATACCAATTATTATTATATTATAATTTTCTAAAATTCATTTCATTAACTGGAGATTTTAATCCTGCTCTCATACGATGTTGCTCATAACATAATTCAAATTTAAGATCGTCTTCAAACTGGAGAACTTTTTCTATGGGTTCAGTAGTTCTTTTTGCGTGAATTCTATTTACGCGTAATTTTTAGGAACGTATCTATCGCGGAAGAGGTTTAGGTGTACTTAACTAATTTCAATGCGATTGTAACAAATGCCCAACAAACAATACTTACAGTGAGAAAATGTAGCTGCACTGTATGCTTATGTTTGACACAACGGATGCCTGCATTTGGGAATTAACGATTCTAGCGGCAGTTTAATGTCTTACGTTAAGGGATTCAATGCACTTTAGTACTTTGGTATAATTGCATTTCAGAAAACAACCAAAACGAAACACTCTTGGTACGACCGCCGCCTAAAGTTGGCATTCACGGGAAGCTCTGTGGGTACAATCGCCGGTTCTAATCGTCATTAAGGGCGGCAGTAAAAGCTTTCCATGGATGCCGCCGGCCCGGGGATCGAGCTTTCTACGAATGTCCGTTATAAGCGATGCAGTTAGAAATGCTGTGTTTGCAGTAAAATATATTTTCGCAGCTTACACTCAGTTTGTCTACTTTTTTTTTCAAATTCAAGGACTTTCCAAGGATTAATTTTAGGAAAATTCAAGGATATTAACAGTACCAAAATGTATTTAAATGATGGCATTATATTTCTTATTCATTACTTTCAAATGAAAAATTATTACAAAGATTTCGTTTGAAGATATATTTAATTTCGCATTTTAAACATTAAAATGACGAAAATACAATAGATACAATTTAACTGAAAGATTCGATTTTTCATGACTGCCAAGTTTTTTTTTTTTTTTTTTTTTATGAAATAATACTTAATTTTTAAAAATTGAAGGATAATTTCATTATTTTCAAGAACAACAAATAAATTCAAGGAGTTTTCAAGGATTTCAAGGATCGGTTCACACCCTTTACACTGCCGTGCATTGCAACCGCTCTCGTAGAAAACTTTCTCGTACAGGGAACATATCACCGAGGCCCAGTAGCGGCGTTAGGGTAGGGCGCGGTTGGGCGACCGCCCAGGGCGCCAGATTTGAAGGGGCGCCGCAGGCCCCCCTTTATATTCGCTTGTTCATTGAGCGAGTCCTACTTATTAGTAAATTCTCTAAATCTAGTTACAAAATCGTTATGACGGCAACACTAGAATGGAATGCAGTGTTCGGTTTCATTGGTTGTTTGGTATGATATACTTTTTCAAATAAATGTCATTAGTAAATCTCTACAATCAATAGACATGGATCTCGGTAAATGCACAGAAATGTTGAAAAAATGCTGCGCTTTCTTGGAAGAATATAGAAAAACAGGCTTCAAAAGCGCCATTTTAACCCATTAATGAGGAAAACGAGGTTTTGTGCACGCAAGTTCAATTGCACGATTCGAATAGCAAATTTGGGCGATTTTCTTCCAAATTCGTATACAGGAGGTTTTTGGGGATGTTCTTTCAGAATCCGGCATTTGTTTTGCCTAAAAGCTTCAAAAACCCTATTATTTTTTGTGTTTTTTAAAAAAAAGTGCTGATTTTTTTGGTCATTTTTCTTTTTAAAGTCGATTATCTTGAAGTTGCTGATATTAAATGATTATATAACCACCAGAAATCGCCGTCCGAATGTCTAAACTTCCTCAAACCATGGTTTTGAAATATTTTTTTTGCTTTGGTTTTTGAAAAAAAACCCCAAAAAAACCCCTGTATACGAATTTGGAAGGAAATCGCCCATTAATGGGTTAACTGCGAAGGAGTTGGAATTGAATCTATGTTTAGAACGACGACAAGAATTCGACGTGTTAAACGCCAAGCTGGTGAAACTACTCGCGATGAGCCTATAACTTCTCCAGAAAAGAAATTTGAAGTTGAATTTTTCAATTGTCTTTTGGACACTACCATAAATTCACTCAATGAAAGATTTGAACAGTTAAATGAATACTGGGAATCTTGGTCTTTTTTGTACAATATAAAAAAGATTCCGGAAAAACTAGACCTTCTCAAACTCTATAGTGATCTCCAATTGAAATTAACTGTAGACTCTAAATCAGGTATAGATGGTTGTATGTTGTGCGATGAACTCATAAGTCTAAAATCTTTTTTGCCTGATCAGAATGTGGTTAATCCTGTCTTTATTTTAAATTTTATCAAAGATCGCAACTTACAAGAGCTGTCTGTATCCACATGAATGGATAGCATTGCGAATATTGATCACTATACTTGTAACTGTGGCTAGTGGGGAAAGGAGTTTTTCTAAGCTTTAGCTGATAAAAACCTATCTGCGATCCACAATATCTCAATCTAGATTGACAAACTTAGCAATTTTGTCAATCGAAAATGAAATTGCGGAAAACATAGACCTTGATGTCTTAATAAAAGAGTTTGCCGATAGAAAGGAAAAGAAATTTTATTAGTTTTTTTAATAAATGGTTATTTCATTATATCCCTTGCCTTTTTTTCGTATGCGTTTCAAGTAGGTAACTGACCCATTACCTACTGTTTCAATGGCAGATAGGGGGCGCCGTAGAAATCTCGCCCAGGGCGCTGGTAGTGCTAAAACCGGCACTGCCGAGGCCAACTGCGCCGTACCGAAAAGGCTAATAAAAAAAAAGATACTTACCTTAATTAAGATCTTTTCCATTCTAAAAGATATCAGAAATGGTAAAAGGAAACATATTTGGGGAAAAGAAAGATCCATTTGGCTGGAATTAAATCTACTTTATTTTTTACGTAAAAATAAAACCAATAAAAATACAGTTATAATAAAATGTAGTGTAAGTCTATAAAAAGTAAATAATGTCTGCGAGTGAATTAACAATAATATTACACGAGGATAGAACATTTCAACATGGCAGTTATTATAAGTTTCCTCATATTTTCCCACTAGTCCATTTCATGTTATTATTATTATTTGTTTCGTTTTGGAGAAGTACCGTCTTCACTGCACAAAAGAAAAAAAACGGGAAAGATATTTTACCTACCCTTTCGGTGATGATGAGACGGAAACGACTCAGAAATTACGTTCGAGAAACGATGTGATGCATAAATAGTGTCTTCTGTCTTTTTCTCCCAAGAATACATGTGAGTCCAATTGCGGATAAAAATGAGTTTGTCAATGGATTTTTGTTTCGAATATTTACAGAAAACGAAAACGAAGAGGCAGCTGAAGTGAACAACGATACTCTGAGTGGATTTTATATGTTCTGGTTCGGTTGCTTGGAGTTTGCTGCTACTGCATATACAAGAAATTTGTTGAATATTTCGTTAGCCTACTTGGTAAAAATGTTGCCTATAAATTGTTTCGTTCGGTGTGTTCTTGTTGCTGTTGATGTGTTGTAATATTTACCTTTGCCACTTTAAGCTGTTTTACATTATTAGCAAAAATACATTCTTACACAAATACCACATTCGCCTCAATTTTATGTTACAAGTGCCATTTCTACAAACGAACTATAAGCGGGGAGTCCCCATTTTGTTTGAAACTTTATCACACTCAAGCATTCCGCCGTCCGGGTGCGGCCCATCGTAGTCTAGGGCATTTGCGTCAATAGCGCATTAATAAATTACAAAAAAATACAATTGAATTAAGACCCAAAAATTTCCAGTTGCTTTGCCATAATTACAATTTACAGATGATGACATTAACTATATAAACATGGCCGGCCTGTGGCAGCCATATTTAGCCGAAACATGATTCGAACGATATTCGAAAATTAAAATGGAGCACAACTGTCTATCTTACAGCCTAAGGAAGTGTGTACAAATAATTTAAATAGAAAATAAACGTAATAACATTACAAGGGTTGTGGGGCAGCGATATGCACTGGGGTGGAGGGGCACTGCCAGAGATGCGCCCTCTATATATCGGTGCGGCCGCCTCACTTAACTGCGTGAATCATTACTTTCGCTAAAGCTCTGCTCGCTGGACTCCCTGCGATTCACCACCGGCTTCGGTTTGTACTCCGTTATTACAACAGTCACTGAATTTACGGTTACCTCGCGTGTTTGGGCAGTCGATCTGTCCACGTTTTTTAATCTTGCCGGGTATTTTTTGTGTTTGTTTTTATGACGCGACGACATTTTCGATGATGACGATTTGGTTCCGTTCGGTACACCAGAGGCACCTGGCAATGTGGCAGCTTGCTGTGCAACTAAGGCTGAATTTAGGCGTGGTTTACGCGTTGATGTACCTGTGAGAAAATAAAAGAGACATTTTGCATTATAATAGCACTATATTTCAATGACAGTTACAAATACACTTGATAAAGTAATAAAATAATTAAAATGCAACCTCTACCGCTCCCCCTCCACCGTTCGTTCTTCTCAATAGAGAAAGCAATTTGGTAAAAACATTGTAAACAAAAACACCGCTTATTTAGGCTTTCCGGGGGTACAGTTTGACATATCGCGAGGTAAGGACCGTTGGTTCCGTCCCCGCAGTTAAAAACGCAAATAAAACTGTGAAAACTCTCCTTCGAACATTCCTCTGACATCAATTCCCGATAGGCCTGTCCGCTGATTTGACATAAACAAGTCACATTGAGGCTCCCCTACTCTTCAGAATCAGGTGAATCTTTCATGGCAGAACAGCGTGGAGCAGCGGTAGCATAATTTATGCCCGCAGTGCTCAATGAGACAAGGAAAGAGGACCTTTGGTTACTACGTCGAAGGACGCACAACTCATACATAACCTGAATCCCTCATCCGAGACTGAATGAACATGAACGCGCACCGCCAGCCCCTAGCTCTTCCCGGCGACCCACCTCCTCCACGTCCCACCACAGCAGTCAACCACCATCCACCGACCAATGTCCCTGTCTAAAACAATGGGGCTGTGATATCTTGTTCTAAGTCCCCAGTGAGTACTCCTTTCGCCTGGACTGAATGTTGTATATTTTCACTCCCCATACCCTCAATAAAACTGTTATGTGTGTGTCCTTCAGGCACTAATTTTGGTTTTTGGAGCACACGATGACCATTCACTTTGTTGGTCAGTTGACCGCACGATACCAGGAATACCCAACCAGCCAACCAACATCACCACTGGAACTATATTAAACTACCCTAACCCTCTGACTCCACTGTGGAATATCCACCTTCTGGCATCCGGTTTATGTTTCAATTTATGGTTACTCACAACGTCGTTGGCAAGGTCAAATTAAGAAAATTTCCTTCGAGCTCCCACGCGTTTTTTTAAAAGATAACAATTTTTACCCTCTTTAAGTGTATCCGTCTCTTTTTCTTAAAAGGTAAGTACCCTATGTTGAAAATAACACTTCTTGAGAGTTTTTACTACCAAATTAGTTATTTTACTCGGAATTTATATTATTAAAAAACGCAAGTTGTGTTTAGTAGCCGCGACGATGCCCGCTTGAAAATTTGCTTTGCAATATGTTACGCTGTACATTAATGGCTAAAGCCAGGAATAGTAAATTATTTCTTATTTTGATTAAATTATATGGGAATAGATTGGATAAGCCATCAGAAAAACACCTGATGTTATTGCAAAAATGTCATTTAGGTGGATTCTCCAAGGTAAACGAGCACATGTAGAAGTACAGTCATACGAGAATTAAAAAAAAATCATGTGCCATCTTGAAAGAAAATTATTTTCATCGTCTAATCAATTATTAAAACATATTTTAGTCTGTTACAACATATCTAATGTTGATGATATATTCTGCATCTGGATGAGCTCAGAACGACAATTAGATATATTTAAGAACACAATACTAAACAAATTCGATAACTGCATAAATTTTATAGTAGAACTTGGAAACAATGAAATTAATCTTTTTGGACTTAAGCTAAAAAAAAAAAAAAAAATTACTTGACCTTTAATATATATTAGAAAAGATATCTTCAAACATTCTCTAATTCCATATTCTTCCAATTATCCGTGGAATATAAAAATGTCAACTTTTCGTTCCTATCGCTCCATCTTTTCAAAAAATCGATTTTTTTCTTTCTACATTTTCTGAAAGTATATCGGAGTAGTCTAAATATGTTATTCTGTGACTTATACGTTGCTACCATCCGCCATTTTTTTTACCGATTTTTTTTACTAATTGTGGTAAATTGCCTTATAAAATATCTTCCTTTTTAACATGCTTTTTAGTTTTTTTGTTTCGGACTTGCCGTTTCTGAGATTGAGTGTCCGCCATGAAACCCTATTTTTTTTGACTGCACATTTTTGAGAGCCCTCTATATATTAGGTTGTAACATAATAATCTGACAATTTTTTCGGAAACGTTCTGGAAATTTTTTACAACTTCGAGAAAGTTCTGTGACTATGAGTTTAAATACCCGTGAGCGCGCTTAGTTCATCAGTACAATAATCGACAGCGCATCGAGTAGCGTTATGGAAAAATTCGATTTGAAAAGACGAGACATCCGCGTCCTTCTACTTTATGAGTTCCGTTTGATGCATACAGCTAAGCAGGCGGCACAAAATATATGTCAATGTACGGGAGAAAATGTGGTCTCTTATCATACAGCAGTAGATTGGTTTCGACGTTTTTCGAATGGCGACTACAACCTTGAAGATAAACCTCACGAAGGGCGGCCGGTTGAGGTTGATGTCGACCGACTAGCGTAGCTCATCGAGGAAGATCCAAGGAGGACTACTCGTCAACTTGAAGAAGAACTCGGATGCTCCCATACTACTATCGCTCGACATTTGAAAGTGATGGGTAAAGTGTACAGGCAGTCAATGGGGACCCCACGAATTGACGGATGGTCAACGGATGATGCGAGTGGCGGTTAGTAGGCAATTACTCACTTCACATCGTACTTTTGCTTGGCTTCGTAATTTGGTTACCGGGGATGAGAAGTGGATGCTTTATGTTAACCATAACAATAAGTGAAAATGGCTTGGCGCGGGTCAAAGAGGAGTACCGACAGTTAAATGTAAAATTACTATACACAAGGTTATGTTGAGTGTTTGGTGGAATGTGCACGGCATTATCTACTGGGAACTATTATCACAAGGAACGACTATAAATAGTGAACGCTACTGTGATATGCTGGATAAGGTAGCCGTGAATCTTAAAGGAGAACAAGGCAATGTATACCTCCTCCACGACAATGCCCGCCCTCACACCACTTCAATGACATGTAAAAAAATTATGGAGCTAGGCTGGATTTCCTTAGCCCATCCTGCATACTCGCCGGATATGTCTCCTTCTGACTACCACTTGTTCCGATCGTTGCAGGCTCACATTAGCGGAAAATCTGTTGATGACCGAGATGCATTAGAACAGTTGTTGTCGGAATTTTTTAACTCTCATGAGCCCAAGTTTTACGAGAATGGAATAATGTCGCTTCCCCAACGTTGGCAGGAGATCATTGATAATGATGGACTATATGTTCAATAAAATGTTAAGCTAAATTGTACAAAAATATCAAAATAAAGTTTCTTAAAAAATTATCAGATTATTATGTTACAACCTAATATATAATAAAGTACTAAAACGAGAAAAACAATTTTTTTTTGTCAACTACAAGACATATTCAAATAAAAAAAAAAAATGTAGTTAGATTTATAATAAAGGAGCTGAAAAAAAAAGTTTAAATGTTTATTTTCTCCTATTCTACAGGGACCTAGTACCTTAAACGCGTTTTTCTCAAAACAACGTTTTTTCAGGCGGCGGCGGTGGTTGCAACAGAACTATTGAACCGATCGTTATGAAAGTTAACCAGATATTCTACACATGAATAATTAATTTTTACTACTTTTTTTTGCCAAAAACAGTGGAAAAAACCAGTTTTTTTTAAAATTTCCGCCATTTCATTATTTATCAATAAATATCAATTTCCATAGAATGCGCGAGAGCCACAGTCATACTGAATCTAAGATTTTTGAATATTTTGTTTTACATGAGCTGCTCTCGAGATATCAACGCCCGCGCCGCCAGCGACATATCTACTTTCCGAGGAGTTACATACGTTTTCCTAATTTTTTTTGTGTGTAAAAATTGTTTAAAAAAAAGATGTTTTATGTATTTCGAGCGTGTATTTATTAAGCTCAACAAATTTTATATCAATATCTATAATAATACATTCTTTTAAAAACATACAAAAATAGCCCTTTTTTGAGCATCTAAACTAGAATTATTCCTTAATAAAGAATTTAAAACGATTTTAACAATAGCTGAACATAACGGGTACCACAAAAGACATATTTATAATTTATTATATAAAAAAAGTAGAATAAGATTCAATTAGATTTTTATACACTGGACATAGGTTAGAACCGAAAGCAAGGATGTGGGAAAAAATTCCATCTATTAAGGGGTTACGTGGGTTTTGAATTCCCAAAAAAATCACAATTTTTCGGATTTTTTTTTACGAAATTTATAAAAGTGATTAATTTCAACTATTAGGATATAAAACTACATCACAAGTTGTAAAAAAATTTCATGAAAAAAAAAAAAATTAAAATTAAGCCATTACATCTGGTTTACGGAAATCGATGATTTTTTACCGTAGGCAGAATATCTCGAGATAGGCTTATCTGAAATCAAAAAAATTTTTTTTTCTTCTATTAGTAGATGCATATGGCTTATACTTGGACGAAGGATATGAAAAAAAAGTGATATTTGAATTTTTGACGTTTTTTAACAAAAAAATGTTTTTTTTTTATTTGATTTAATTTCATTTTGGAGATTTTATACTAGTAAAACGACTTGTAATGAACGAAATTAAAAATCCTTCGTTCAAGTACAAGTCAATACTATGTAGAAGAAGTGTGGACAATTTCAGTAAGATTGAATTATTAGTTTTTGAGAAATCATGCCTACCGGATTCAAAAAAGCGTTTGAAGTATAATTACTTTTAAAACTAAGAAAAAAAATTTTTTACAACTTGTTCAAGTGATGTACTTTTATATCCTAATATTTGAAATAAATCACTTTTATAAATTTTTAAAAAATGAAATCCGAAAAATTGTGATTTTTTTTGGAATTCAAAACCCACGTAAAAACTCCAAAGAGATCAAAACTGCCTTTTCCTTTAAAAACTCATTACAGAAATATATTTTTAATCATAAAATTAAACCGAAAACGAAATGAGTACATATATTAACAAATGCTTTCAATAAACCATAAAAAGATCATTTTAGCAGAATATCGAGTTGGAAAGAGAAGGTATAACTTTATTCAAGTTTTTGCAGATTGAAAGTTAACACTATTACAGGTTAACAGAACTTAACACATTAACTTCGGATGACGCATACAATTCATGCCTAGATAATGCATTTTGCGAGTGGATTAATTCACGTGGTTCCATTTGCACGCCTTTTTCATTGAAACTTTAAAAACCTTTTTGTTTTAGTGGTGACCAAAAATTAAGCAACAATGCAGAATTGTAATTGCTTTCTTGCGTAGTGGGGCAAATAATTAATAGATTTTAAAATTTTAAAGAATCGAACAGAGTTACGAAAGATTCTTTAGTACCTTAAACTTATACATGTTTACGCAGTTGTAACAGAAATTTATGCATCAATCGTGAGGAATTAAAATGTTGCAGCTGACTAAAGTTTAGTAATTCGGTTTGTTTTCATTACCAAAATGCACCATTACTACTCCAAACTGAGAGTAGCTCCTGCACAATTCAAAATTGTTATTGTTTACAATGAGACGTGTGCATGAAAGCAAAATGCTCCCCTTTGCTGAAGACTAAGGGCCTGTCCGAATCCAAGTCTTCGTCTTCATCTTCGTCTTGTTATGACACTTCATGACGTCACACTGAGCTAAGCTCTGTCCGAATTCATGTCTATGTCAGTGAGCTTAGCTACTCAGTATAACAGTTAAGTCACTTGGTTAGCTTGATGAGCGAGTCAAGGTTTGCGTTGACTTTTTGGTGCAATATGAGTATTTTGTTTGAAAATGTCAGCTAAAAAGTGTAAGTAATTATCGTACATTTTTGCAATTATTCGGGGACTAGTTTAGTGAAAACTGTTTTATATTTCAGGGCCTAAAGACAAAGTGTTGAGATTAATTGAGCTACGCGGAAGAGTTCACAAACAACTTTTTAAAGGGAAAACCTCCAACAACCAAATAGCTTGGCAGTAAGGGTTATTTAAAAATTAATTTATTTACAAAATTTAATTTCCCGTGTTTTTTACTTGACAAATGACAAGCTAAGCCAACGAATTCGTACATCTTAGCTTTGTCTTTGCCTTATTTGCTGTAATAGCTTAGCTTGTTTGTTGACGTCACAAACTGTCATAACGAGACGAAGACGAAGACGAAGACATGAATTCGGACAGGCCCTAAATACTGTTTGGGTGATTATTTCATCACTATAACCCTAAGCACATAAAGATTTCGAAATGTTTAAACAAATGAAGTGTTTTTTTACTTGCAGTTAGAAGTGACTGTTATATAGTAATTTGAATTCACTTCATAGAAATTTCTCTTTTAAGACAACACCTGAAGCGCACTGTACTTTCGCATGTCAAAAAAATCAGTTATAAAAGTTGTATCACTATTATCAAACTCCTTTTTTGCAAAAAGGATCTTCCTAAGTCGCACAATTCGCGCGAGTGGAGGATCGTACGCGAGCGCCGAGTCATATAAAGAAGTGCATAGTACCCCATAATTAATAATAATATATAATTAATAATAATAAATAATTGAATCGCGGACAATCCGCATCATCAAGTCAAGGTCTAAGCGCTGTCATGAGCGACGCTGTCAGCTGCTGCTAAGCATATTGTTTTCACAGGACTGTTTATGCTAAGGGCTGCCAACAAACAATGCGACACGAATTGTAGATGTGAAAAAACGCCTCAGTTCGATTTATTAATTATACTTGCGAAAATACGTCATCGATATCTTCAATATACCTGTCTAAAATAAAGTATCATGCACTCGTTCCGCCCAGCCCTAACAACCTTATTTTCGACATAACGAGACATACAATTTTCCCCGAAAGCGTTTATTTCTGTAGTTCTGTAAGTATACACCCTTATTAACTATCATTAGGCAGAAGACCCTCCGAGCTTTTCAGCTAAGTAATCACTCCTGAAAACCTTTTTTCAATCTCAATCCCTCCAACCTGGCTAGTCTCTGACTCCTCTATTTCTTATAGGCGTTAGTTTAGGAAAATTAATCGTTGTGAAATAACAATATAAACAAATATTGGGTGGTTGCATTAAAAGTTGTTGTTTTTTATGTTTTTTGAACGTTTATTACTATGATAAAAATTGAATTCCGTGGCGAAAGAAAGCTCTATCCTTTGAGGCTGTCCAATCAGCAATTTTTGGACTTCTTCATAATTTTTAAAATGCCTGTCTTCTAAATCATGCTGCATCGACCGAAACAGATGATAGTGCTAGGTCTGGGTGTGGGAGGGTTTCCCATTCGAACTTCATCAGTTTTTGTTTGATCTTCAAAGAAATATGAGACCTAGCGTTATCATAAAGAAGAATCATTTTTCGTCGATTCGATGCAATTGATGGTCTGTTTTTCATCAAATGTTTGTACAAATTCTCCAACTGTTGTTCATAACACTCAGCGGTGATTGTTTCATTCGGCTTTAACAACTCGTAATAGATGACTCCTTCCATATCCCACCAAATACAGAGCATTGTGTTATAAGCGTAGATGTTCCGCTTTGGAGTCGATGTTGTCGGTTGGCCAGGATCAACCCATGATTTTTTTTCGTTTTGGATTCTCAAAATAGATCCATTTTTCATCTCCAGTCACAATACGCCATAAGAAACTCTTCTTTCTTTGCTTTGCAACTAATGAAATGCAGATGTTTAGCCGATTCGCAATACCACTGTCGGCCAATCGATGTGGCAGCTATTTTCCTTCTTTTTGTATCTTCCCAATGACATGAAAACGTCGCGATACAGTTGATTTATCGACTCCAAGTTGTTGAGCTAATTCTCTAAGCGATTGGGCGGGATTATCGTCCAATAACGCTTTTAATTCCTCATCTTCAAATTTTTTCGGTTGACCTGGCCATTCTTTGTCATAACATCACAATCACCGCGTTTAAACCTTCTAAACCAATTTCTGCATACTGTTTCGGATGGAGCAGATTCCCCGTAAGTTTCCGCGAGTAATAGGTGAGCTTAAGCTGCACTCTTTTTCAAATCGAAATAATGCAGAAGTATACAGCGGAAAAACAACTTATCGCGATCCATTTTTCAATGTATATTAAATATCACTTAATGAATATAAAAATGCCGACTGTCAACTGGATTTAATTAACACACCTTCAAGCTTCAAAAATGTACATGTGACAGTAATTACAGTTCAGTGTAAAAATTGCTACCCACATCTATATGTGAACAGCGGGAATTAATGCAACCACCCAATAATATCCTGAATTTCTTGACAACGATTTTTACTTTTTAGGCGAGACGTACAAATCGATGTAGATTTGTGCGAAATTTTCACAAGATCGTCACTGGAGGGATTAAACTGCGAAAAAAAAGTAAGCATTAGAGTATTGAAATGGGCAATGCAGTAATTCTCTGCTGCCTTTTTCCATTAGAAGCATAAAAAGCTCGCCGCCTTTATTGCGTATATTTCTTCAGAATCAACTTAAAACACTATATTGCCAGTTAAATTTGAAGTTAAATATCCTTGCCGCATTTCTTCTAACGTCTGTCTACTACTTTATTTTGACTCTTGCCCTTTCAGATATTTCTCCGTTTGCATTACATAATATGCAAAAATTCAGTAAAGTATAAAGATTAAAATATTAGGAGAATTAAATGTTCTCAGTTCCAGCTCTAAATAATATAACTCATCCTTACAACTATTTGAGGTCTGTCACCGATGTGGGGGGAAAGAATAACCTGAATATTGCCCATTATTTCTTACTATTCGCGTTGCGCCTTATAGTCCAGGCTACGAAGGTTTTCACCTCCGAATTTTTTGAGCATGCATCGATTTTAATGAAATTTTGACAGCATGTAGGGAATACCTCAAAAAGCAAAATCTACCCTATCCCGATGTGTGCTTTTTCCCTGGGGGTGAGTTACACCCCAACTAGGGAGTGAAAAATTTTTTGTGGAAAATAACCACGGAAATCGATAGAGGAACAAATTTTAAGCAAAAATTGTTCTTAGCATTTTTTTTTAAAACTCAATAGTTTTCGAGTTATACGCGATTGAAAATTGGCATTTTTCGTGAAAAAAACCACGTTTTTAATCGATTTTTTATGAATAACTCAAAAACTATTCATTTTATCAACAAAAGTGTAACAACCAAAAATGAAGCTTATAAAAAAACAAAGAGATTGGTGCCTCTTAATTGATTGTAGGCCTAATACAAACCGAGTAATGATTTATTGAAGGTTGAATACATTATTTGAACGAAAATTTTTTAAAATTCAACGTCAAATAACGGAAAAATGGTCAATTTTTCGAGAAAATTGCATAGAACCTTTTTCAAAGTATTTTTAAAAAGCTTTAAACTGAGGGTTACTAGAACTCTCTAGCATGAAAACGAAGAGACTTATGGCCAGAAAATTTCGTGCATTTAAACGGTTTGTGCATTTAAACGTTTTTAAGATAAATGCACATGTTGTGCATTTAAGAGAGCTCGGATTCCTTTTTTTAGTTTGGTTAATTACATAGCGTTCTGTTTTCGTCTTTAC
Organism: Dysmachus trigonus; assembly: GCA_949715965.1. Classification (NCBI taxonomy): domain Eukaryota; kingdom Metazoa; phylum Arthropoda; class Insecta; order Diptera; family Asilidae; genus Dysmachus; species Dysmachus trigonus. The sequence continues at coordinate 47,613,771 of OX454319.1, read as the reverse complement.
TTTACAAATTTTACCAAAATTAAACAATTACAATCCGCAATTTACAAGGTCCACCCGCCAACTCAAAAAGACTGAAATGTCAAAGCAAAGACTAGGTCTGTTCGTTGGCATGAAAACCTGTGGCACCCCAGGGCGCACTGGTTCGCCCTGGTGCGCCCTGAGAATTGTCAAAAAACACGGGGCAGCCCAGTGCTTTTTACACCAGCGAACAGCGTACTAAAAAGGAGAACTGTCATCTGGCCTTTTACACAAAAATTATGAAATAAAACCACTACTTTTTCATAATGTTGACATCGAAATGCTCAAATTAAGTTCTTGTGCCCGCAACAAGAGTTAATTCCACTTTAAATACCGTATCTGTGAACAATTAAACTGATAACCGTCATTTACCCTGAGTTTTTATCTGGGGTAAAACCAGGGTGCACCAGGGCGCCCCAGGTTTCTCAAAAAACACAGAACTGTCACTTGACGTTTAAAAACCAGTGCAGATAGGGGGCACTGGGGCGCACTGGGGTGCCACAGGATTGCCAACGAACAGACCTAGTACTACACTTCTACAGAAAACGAATTTTTGACATTACATATTTGTTCATTTAAATTATGTAAATTGCATTTATCCGGTTATTTTTTAATTCAAATAGAAAATTCGTGCCTGAAATTAATGTGCAAATAAGAGGTTTGTGTATTTAAGAGGTGTGCAATAATGCGGTCTTTGTTTCTACACATTAATAAGGCAAAAAATTCGGTGCATTCGCATCGTGTGCAATAAAAGGAATTGTGCAGTAAAGCGGGTTGCATTTAAACGGGTTTTACTGTATTCAATAAGTTACGTACTCGGACAATCGCGTATTCGCCGTATATTGTGATGAATTGAAAGCATTCTACGCGCCGCAACGGCAGAATTATTAGTTTTGAAAAATTACTCTTTACAACAAAAGCTCGGTGCTCCGCCGGCCAGCAATCCATGGCTACTAAAACCCGCACGACGCTTACGTAGAATGAACACCCCACCTCGACCAACGACGTAGTGCGCGCCATTAATTCAAATTTAAAGTTGACAATTCTTCCGCGCACATCCTTTTTTTTTATATTTATGAAATTTTTTTACATAATCATGAAATTTTGTTAAAAATATCTATTGGAAGCAAATGGTAGATATATTACAAACCCTTTTATTTTTTAGTTTATGTGTTCTAATTTATTTCTAAATAACAAGGAAGTTAAGTATCCCCAAGATAGTTGCATTCAAACGCAGAGGTGTCAAGAGACACTCCAAGTGTATACCTACTTGGCCATAAGTAATTTTACACTTTCATATATTCTTGTTTTAATTTTTCGTATTCGTCTTCATTTTGCAATAATACATTACTAAAAATTTGTTTAATGAAAAATAGCATGTCATATAATATATAAATTAAAGAAAAAGGAGCATTTGACCAAAGCCAAAAGCAGGGTAAAGTGTTTCAAGAGTATATATGTGGATATGTTCCCAACTACTGCCTAGGCACGCCATACAATTTGGGCAAAAGAGATCTTGTGGAATTCATCACCCTTAACCTAATATGGCGGATACCACCAGTAATTTTTTTTCCCGCATCCAAATGGTTATTAAAAGATGTGTATTAAATAACAAGTTTACCCTGAAAATGTCAGTGGATACATGACCATGACGTCACGCTAAATTGAATATTCCGGACGGTGCGGCGCCAGGAATGTTTATCAAAATGCCACCGAAGTGAGTATGAAAAAATAGGTTTAAAAAAATAATATTAAAATAGTAAACAAAGCTTGGAAAACGGCTACTCGTGCTGATGCTTTTGCAAATTAAAGTACCAAGCCCACTGCACTGTTGTACTTATATTAAATAAAAAGTACTGCTGAATGCTGCTTTACCTCTACTTTATTCAACAGAAGTTAAGGACGGATTTCCTTTTCTCGACTAAAAAATTGAACTTTAATAGTTTCGTTAAAGTTCCAAATAAAAATTCCTAAGACACCGTACTTCGGAGACTTTGTGCTTTTGTACTATCTGTGGGAATTTAATATTTGAAGCTAATTGTCAAAATGGAAACAATCTATTCCATTGATTGGCGGAAATTTTAAATGCATGTTCAGAAAAGATGCTCAGAACAGAAAGAATGATACATTGAGTATTTTTTTTTTTAGTATTAATAAATTACCCTATTTGATGGATGAAATCGAACTTTTGAATTTGAATTGCTACATATATGAATTTTTTTATTTCAAATGACCGAAGGAAATTACCGTGGCAACCGTTCTTGGAAGTATACTGTGTTATATTGAAGTATTTTTAAGAAACTCGTTATTTTACACATGTAGAAATAAGTTTTCAATATTTCCCAACGTTGTTCAAACGTAAATCTATTGATTTCGGGCCGCGGAGATGTGATACTGTATTTTTGTAAATTTTTGAGCGCAAAAGATTTGTCTATGTCAAAATAACCTGTAATTTAATTGTAATTTATTGGTTCATTTTTGGTGAAGTTATCATGTTGTACCCCTTAAGTACAGTAGACTCTTCCGTTACGTCTTATATGTATCCATGTTGTACGAGTCACTTAGATTATACGAATAGATGAGTCGTTCACAGACCAAACCGATTAACTTATTTGTTATATTTAAAAGAGCTTTCGACACCAATTTTGCTACAGAACAAGTGTTATATCATTTCTATAGCATTTTTTCAGTAGATCACGAATTTGCAAACAAAAATGTTCTATCACATCACGTTTTTGAAAAAAAAAAATTGATTTGGAAAGTACAAAAGAACGTATTCTGGCCATTTTTGCAAATTAATTAACCAGTTAGCTGTCTCGCATAAATGCGAAGGCATATTTAACCTAATTAATTAATTATTTCTTGCTGATGAACATGTATGGTTTTTTTTTTTAATTTTCTCACATAAATGTACAAAATTTCAAGATAATTGTTTTAACATTTGAAGTCGATTGGAGTAAAACTAATGGAGATATGGAGTTGTAAGTCTCTGCCGCTCCGATCCGGCTTCGAGCTTTGCCTGTACGCCGCGATGTTTTGAATTGTGGTTGAGGAAAAGTCTAGCAAAGTAGGAAACTAAATATAATACGCAAATGTTGAACACATTTACTGCCACGGTGATCATAGGTAACCAGCGCTACTAACTTTTTTAGTCTATATTTATATTATTTAAACCAATTTTTAAAATTTTGAACATTGTGCAATAAAAAGTGCACTATTTAATATTTTACCATTGTACAACTATACTAAGAATAATTTAAATTATACTGTGGCCCCCTGAGCGCACCATATAAAAAGTGCGTAGTAGTCAACATGTTAACCTGACGGCTTTCTAATTTAATTATATAGAAAAACCATAATTCCTAAGGGAACTGGAGGCACTGTGTGGAAGCATATAAGATAGTCATAAGCAGAAGGAAATACTACTGCTCTATTCTTCTCATTTCGTTTGGTAAAATTAACCTCACGTAAGAAATCGATTAATTTTCGGCCACATTCAACTGTAAAATTTCATATCCACTTGGCACAGCAAGTTCGTGAAATATGTATATATAAACTCACCAGAGAACATTTTCTCACCTCTATTTACCTCGAATAAAAAGTTTCCGATTGGCACAGACCCTTTGCTAAGAAAAAAATTACGTGATAGATAGGATATTGTTGTTTGCAAATTTGTAATTTATGGAAAAAATCTTATAGAAATGATATATGTCTTGTGCTGTGGGAAATTAAATATTTAATTTTGTCGACCAGTCTAATCAGACTTAAGACACTACATGATAACAATTTTTAGAGCCGTTGAATAATAAAATTGTTTAATATTTTCTTACTTGTCTTTTATGGAGTTAATCGAAATGAGATAAACTTAATAAAATTGCAACATCTGTGTCATTCTCTTACCGTGTTATACGTACCCGTGGAACCCGTGTTAAAGCCGGGTCTACTGTACCCGTCAATTTTACGAATCTTGGCAGTTCTAGTGGCGAATAATTCAACAATAATTGAGCCGCCGAGGAATTTTTGAAATATGACTTTCTCATAAAAAACAAGAATTGTTGAAAGAGCGTGCATTTGCACAGCAGCCGAGTGAATAACGGTTGCCGCGCTTTCGTCGACAGACTTACATCTCCAGGCAACTACATACCTATTCTGCTTCAGAGTCGAAATAAATTTTAATAATTCTCCAGAAACTAACGATCGATTTCGATCAAAAATCTAAAAATGCGACAAACAGGCTTAAGCCGGCGTCGACACCGTTATGCAATCAGTTTACCAAATTGAAATCCTTTTCGTTATGAAGTCGTTTATTTACATAAACAAATTTATTATCGGCGATTTCTGCGGAAGAATGCAAAGCGTGGGCGGGACAAGGTTTAAATAAAATGTATGTAAATGATGCAGAACTGCAGCTAGACAATATTCTCAAGTTTTCAAGGAAACACCGAAAAGAGCACGCAAAATGCTCACCGTAAGCTGAGCTTGTTTTTATATCAGTTTTGATTACAAGTCGCTGATTGTGAGCACAGTCCGGAGGATTGACAAGTGAAATCCACTCCTCGCGGTGCGGCTTATGTTTATGCAAGTCTCAAGAACATCGCAGAATTGCAGGAATGTGTTTTCCTTCGACGCGGGGCAAGGAATTGGTCAAAAAAAGGCTAAAGAAAAAAGCGATCGAAGTTCATTAACCAAACAAACACAACTGTTATACGTCGCAATTTGTGAAGCTTGTTCAAGAGAGCCGCTGTACGCAAACCGCGACACCGTGTGCCTGTGTTTGCGTGCGTGTAGTAAAGTGCTCGGGGGAAATATAAACAAAGTCATAACCACGGGATTTTATGGCTACGCGGCCACCAGCTGACTTTCTGCTCTATGCACAGCTGGGGAATGTTTATAAACTAAAAAGACCCACTAGACAGGTTCCAGGCTCGCTTCGGATCGAGATCCTGGCAAGAGCTCCACTGGCGGAGTTCAGCTACCCAGCGAGGGGGAGACTGTGGGCGCGAGTGTCCGGGGTTCCTTGCAAGGAATGCACTGCTCCCAAGGAATTCCGTTATTGATTTTTCAAAGTGATTTCTTGCCCACGGAATCGGCAGAACACGAAACGAGGCAGCCCCCTCGGCGAATTGAGTGCATCTAGCGGAGAATGCGGGGTTGAGGAGGGTGGCCCACCCACGAGTTACGCAAGTTTTTCTGCGAAAACAGGGTGGTGTCGTCAGGGCGAACAGTTTTCGCTTTGGGGCCCGGAGCACGCACAAAACATGCAAAACGAAGCCAAGGCGAATCAATCAAAGTGCACTAACCTTTCCGTACGTCACACATTAAACACTTGAACGCTTCGGCCGTGTTCCGATATGTACAAACACTGCAGTCCCAGAAATTGTCCTCTAAAACTTTCGACTGGCGTTTTTGGCGACGAATCGGCGATTTCTTGTGATCCATTATTCACCGGAGCACCACTCGGAACCGCTGGAGCCTGCTTTTGACGCCCGTTCAGCAATTAGCTAGCGAACACCTTCGGTTTTGTTTCTAACAAGAAATTTGCGGCACACACGAACAGATCTGACATTTCGTTAGACAGCCATGTTGGAAGTGCTTGCGCCTGGAGAGGAGAGCTCTCTCCGCCGGTGGCGGCTGCATGAAGTTACATCGGCCGCTCATAACTGTTATACGGGTCGGGTGGGTTTGCAGTTTTGCTCTTTTTCGCCCGCCGGACTCTGGACGCTGGTCCCCGCTCGGCGGACGGTGATGATGGCCTGCTGGCTCGGGTTCCTGGAATGATTGCTCGCAGGTAAAATTTTTTAGCTCGCGCGGACCTGAGTCAGACAGTGAAGAATTTGTGCTTCTCAAAAATGTTGCACTGATTTAATTTGTGGGTATATCGCTGGATGTCATCCTCGCTTCCGTTAAATCCAACAGATTTGAAGTAGTAAAATGGAAGCGTTAACGGTTTATAACAATATTTATAGATAACGGTTCAAATCGTACACAGTGAATATCGGTTATAACGCACCTCGAAATTTTGTGGGAAATACCTAAAAGAAAATTCCCTGAATTTCAACCAAGGCGTGCAAAGATTTCCCGTTTAAAATACACGTAAACTTTGATTTTTTTCTTCAAAATTCTACAGCTCAGAGGCATTTTATGGTATAATCTTGGTCAATGATAGGGTTTCTTCAGAATTGAATGCTCTACAAAAGTGTCCATTGCGGCGTAACCCTAATTCCCACCAGCGAGGTAGTACGGGTCACTAAACCCAATTTGTTCATGAAATTCCCGTTTTTTTTTGCCCCTATGTCGTAAATAACAAGAGCTACAGGAAAATGTAAATGACAAACTTGTAGGAAATTCAATTACAGTAATGACTCGCTAATTCGGACCACCTTTAATCCGGATATCACGCTAATCCGGACCAGCAAATTTGTATCATTATGTATTCTACAGTCCGGATCACTTTTTGAAAGTGTTTTCTGTAATCCGGATTTCCTAAAATTTCAGAACAAATAAAACAATTATGTATTTATTATTCTACTGGTTAGATCATGCCTAGGCAAAACTTTTATAAATGACTGGGTGGACGTGGACGAGCATCTAGAATTAGATGAAGTAAGTAGTGAGGAGGACGAGAATTTGGCATGTGAACATAAAACAAAAACCAATCATGAGGAAGGAATAACAGCTCTTTCAACTTCAATAGATTGGGCAATTCAAAACGAGGTTCCATCTTCCGACATTTTGTGCCTCTATAGACTAAGAGAAAAAGCAATAAATTTAGCATTAAGGTACTAGTACCTATTACGATTTTGAAAAAATCGATTTTTTTTTCACGGATTTCGATTCGTTAGACCTTCAAAAATAACTCCCTAAAATAAAAATTCGAAACCGAAAACGAGATACATCAACTTTAGTGAGCGCGCGCTCTGGGCTGTTCTATGTTCTGAATAAACTTTAAACGCGTTTTTCTCGAAATCACTTTTTTTCAACTGGCGGACAGTTAATCTCCGAATCTACTAGCTCGATTTAAATAAATCTTGAAGCATTTTGTTTGTTTAAGCTTCCTTTACAAGAATCGACCACAATTTGATTAAAAAATTGAAAAATAAAAATTTTAGCGTCAAAAACATATCGGAAAAAGAGGTCGATTTTTGAATATTTTTTTTGAACGTCCGCCATTTTTTTTTGTATTTAATTTTTCAAATTTTCTGGTCGATTCTTGTGTAAGACGGCTTCCTTTTTAAAACCCATTTTGATTTTTTTGTTTCAGACTTGCCGTTCCAGAGATTAACTGTCCGCCATGGAGCAAGGTTTTTTTTAAGGGGTCTATTTTGGCGCTCTTTATAAGGCGCGCATAATTGGGATAATGAAAAAAAAATTTTTTTTTATACTACAAGAGTTCCTTGATATTATAGAAAAAGTTTGATTACCTTATCTGATAAATAAAGTGTAAAAAAAAATTTTGAAAATGTGCTTTTTTTTAGCTCCTAATAGGTACTAGTACCTTAAACAAAAATAAACAGACTTCAATTACTGAGTTCATAACTAAAAACTAAATAATAATTCGAAACTTCCATTGTAAAAATCATTTTTTCTTATTTTATTTTTAATAAATGGAGTTAATTACATATTTTTGTTTATACATTTTGCGTATTAATTCTGCTTCCCCCAGTCCGGATTTTTCGCTAATCCGGATCACCCCTTGCAATAATTAATCCGGATTAAAGAGTCATTACTGTACTTACAAAAAAGTTCGTGAACAAATCGCTAACATCGATATTTCTTGAGATATTGGACTTTGAAGTTGAGGTAGTGTTTCTACAATTTAGCTTAATAATCCATGAACCGAAATTACACTTCTACAATTCTACAATTCTACACACTTAATAATATTAACCTTTAGAGGTCATAAACAAGATCCAGGGCGTTTTTGGGGTTGCTGATCACGAATCTGGGGTCAGATTTGATAAATGCATTCACCCTACTACCTCCTCCCCTACTCTTCAAATGCCTCCCGAGATAAAATTGTTCAGTAGCGGAGGAGCTAGAGTGGGGGATAGGGATATGTAAATTGATCAAATCTGATCCCGGATTTGTTATCAGCGACCCCGAAAACCCCTAGAGTCACATTTTCACCGAATTTTAGCAATTTCATAAAATTTAATACTACACAATTTTTCCCAACCATTACCGGACTGGAGAGCCGATATATCGGCTCGCCCTTTGATATGAACTTTGTATATATTGTAGTTGATACGTGATACCAGATACAAATTTGGGCACTTTTCAAGGGCGATGTTAGCTCTCAAATCCCGGCCGTCTAAAGGTTAATATTAAGGGCTCAAATTTTCAGGGAATTTTCTTTTAAGTATTTTCCACAGTTTCGAGTTAGTGGGAGTGAAAAAAAAATAATCGCGAAAAAAAAGCACTCTAATGTACATATTTTGTAATATTAGGATTGTTACATCAAATTATTGTTTTACGAAGTATGTCGTAATTGATGGTTGATTGACAGAGATTCTCTCATAATTTTCTTTTTATTTTGTCAATAGAATCCGAAGTTTTCTCGTTACACTCATTGATAATATGAGCTGTTATTTTGAAAGTGGTATAAGTCAATTTTTTCATGAACTGAGATATTTAAGTGTTTGCTTTTGGATCATTTTAAAAATAATGACAAAACTTCATCAGTTTGGGTAATGTTTTCAAGACTATAAACTTGGTAAAATTTACTATGCAAAAATAATTAATAAAATTGTTAAAGAAAATTAACGATTTTTTTAGTTATACCACTCTCAATAATAACGAATTATGAAAAATATTGAGACGTTTTTTTTAAAGTAGTTTAAATCCATTTATTCATATATTGAGATATTTAAGAGTTGGAGTTTGCGTTTGAATCAAATTAAAAATATTTACAAATGTTAATCAATTTGGGTTATGTTATTGCACAAATTTGCAAAAGTTTATATATGTACTAATAGCTGCGTTTTTTCGGTCTATCCAGATAGAACATTGGAAATTATCCCTTGAATTGAGATTTCTCATGAATAACACAGACATGAATTGCTTTCAATATAACTGTGCAGTTCTGTGTGACAGCACCCATAGATTCAAGTGAGAATAAAACGAAACTTCTTGCTTTTATAGAAACGTAATATTTCTTTATATATCTTTTCGTTTTTAAAATTGCAGCATCTAATAGCACGTAAATTAATCCTTTTCTCTGACACATTATGGTTTATTTCAAAATGAGTTCTTCACGTGTTGATTGTTCAAACTCTCACGAAAAATGAGTAAATAACTGAGCAAATTGTGCATTTAACTGTACTGTGTGTGGACACCCTCTGGCGCAGTTTTTTGCGCAATATTTTACAGTTTTATTGTGCAATATAGATGAAATGTTCGCATTACCAAAAATATCAAATCTTTATTCTGGGAAGCAGCTAATAAACTTCCGTTCTATTCAAAATGTTTTATTGTTCTGGATAGACGAAAAAAAAAACAGGTAATAATTGATAAAAATGTTAAAGAAAATAAACTATTTTTTACCCAAAAATGGACTTTTATCATTTTCAACAAAAACATTCCTGCGATAAATTTTGCAATTCAAATTATTTTGATTAATTTAGGAGAATATTGTTCACCATTGACTGTGTTATTATAAATATAAAAATAGGATATCTATATTTGATTAAAACTACAATTAACTCATTTTTTTCAAAAATGGACTTATACCACTTTAAAAATAACAGCTCATATCTCTTCACTATTTCAATTGCTACGGTTGCTTGAGACAGGAGCTTGTAGTGGAAAATATAAAGAAAGAAATTGTTTTTGTTAAATATGAAATATCAAAGCAGATTCAACGATTTTTAACTTCATCATTTTCAGACAGGATTTTCTTAATCAATAATTTTTTCTTCAGACAACTCTGTTGAAGTGATGACGTCATTTTCTACAGATACAAATTAATCTCAACTGCAATGTAGCTGGAAACCTTGTTGATGTTGCAATTGAATTGTTAACTCTGCAAGTGATACGTCATCTTCAGGATCAGTCTGACTAGTCTGTGTCTGCAAACAATTAAAACCTGTGTGGGAAAAACAATTGACAATCGTTTACTCGCTTACTCTTTCCAAGGAAGCATCAAACGAAATTATTGCGTCGAGTAAATATCCTGTCGATCTTCATCTAAAGATTGTTGCACAATTTTTAGCATGAGCAAACGTCTGTAGTGAACCTTCAAGGATCTTATCACACCTTGGTCCATTGGATGTGAAACAGAGGTAGTATTGGGAGGTAAAATACATATAGATTTTTGGATGAACCGTACAGTTGTCAACAAGAAAAATATTCTTTTTTTATATGCTTGTCAAATAAATATTTTTGCTCCCTCGGAACCAATCTATCAATTTAAAATACTCATGTTAAAAGCTTTCTTTTATTTATTTACTAGCTGGGTTACCCGATTTCACCCGGCGTTGGGTAAATACTTACTAATTAAACACTTCTCAAATGTTCTAGTTTGTTATATCCTAGAAATAGTTTCAACCCGAAAACCCCTTTATGGATCCGCTATCTTGAAATTCCAAATCTTAATGATATTCAAAATTAGTGGCCTTAAAATAATCATTGTACCAATTTTCATTCAAATCCGTTGAAATCAAGAAATGTTGGTCGCCATATTGGATCCGCCATCTTGAGTTTGGAAATTTGGCTAATATTCGAAATTAGTGGCCTCAGACTAATCATTGTACTAATTTACAGTCAAATCCGTTGAAATCAAGAAATTTGGTCTCATATTGGACCCGCCATCTTGGATTTACAAATTTTGATAATATTCAAAATTTGTAGCTTCAGAATAATCATTGTACCAATTTTCATTAAAATCCGTCGAAATCGAGACATTCTGGACGCCATGTTGGGTTCGCCATCTTGCATTTAGAAATTTTAATAATATACAAAATTAGTGATCCCAGAATAATCACTGTACTAATTTCTATTACAATCCGTTGAAATCGAGAAATTCTGGTCGCCATGTTGGATCCGCCATATTGGATTCGGAAATTTTGCTAATATTCAAAATTAGTGGTCTCAGAATAATCACTGTACTAATTTTTATAACAATCCGTTGAAATCGAGAAATTTTGGTCGCCATGTTGGATATGGAAATTTTGATAATATTCGAAATTAGTAGCTCCGGAATAATCATTGTACTAATTTTAATTAAAATCCGTTGAAATCGAGATATTCGGTTGCCATATTGGATCCGCCATCTTGGATTTACAACTTTTGATAATATTCGGAACTTGTATCCTCAGAATAATCATTGTACCAATTTTCATTAAAATCCGTTGAAATCGAGACATTCTGGTCGCCATGTTGGGTCCACCATGTTGGATTTGGAAATTTTGCTAATATTCAAAATTAGTGGCCTCAGAATAATCATTGTACCAATTTTCATTAAAATCCGTTGAAATCGAGAAATCTTGGTCACCATATTGGGACCGCCATCTTGGATTTGTAAATTTTGATAACATTCAAAATCAGTGACCTCAAGATATTCATTGTACTAATTTTCATTAAAATCCGTTGTAATCGAGAAATATTGGTCGCCATATTGGTTTCGCCATCTTGGATTTGTAAATTTTGATAACATTCAAAATCAGTGACCTCAAGATATTAATTATACTAATTTTAATTAAAATCCGTTGAAATCGAGAAATATTGGTCGCCATATTGGGTTGGATTTGTAAATTTTGATAATATTCAAAATCAGTGACCTTAAAACATTCATTGTACTAATTTTCATTTAAAATCCGTTGAAATCGAGAAATCTTGGTTGCCATATTGGATCCGCCATCTTGAATTTCTAAATTTGGACAGTGGATTTGAAATCCCCATCCCGCAAAACCCCTATATACCAATTTTCATGGAAATCGCTTCAAATTTAAAATTTTCAGTCGCCATCTTGGATCCGCCATTTTGAAACCCTACAAAGTATCCTATATCCGTTTTCTGGTTCTAAGCTATCTCCCCACCAATTTTCAGCCAAATCGGTTCAGCCGTTCTTGAGCTATAAATAATGTAACTAACACGACTTTCTTTTATACAGGCCATTTAAGATTTGGAATTTGAATCGTCTATAAAAAAAAAAATGAATATTTTTTCAAAGTTTTGAGTTTATTAGGATTGAACCTTTCCATTTAGGAATGGAAGACAACATCATTCAAATGACTACCACGGCTAGCCTTACAATACCCCATTCGATCAGTCCAATTTTTTAGTACATTTTCGATTGTTTGGGCCTCTATTTCGTCAATGGCAACTTCGATTTCACGTTTCAAGTCGTCAATCGTCTCTGGATGGTTAGCGTAACACTTGTCCTTAACGGCTCCTGACAAAAAAGAGTCTAACGGAGTCAAATCGCAGCTTCGAGGTGGCCAATTGACATCAGCATTTCGGCTGATTATGCGATTTCCGAAAACAGTGCGCAAAAGATCGATTGTTACGTTGGCTGTGTGGCACGTTGCGCCGTCCTGTTGAAACCAAATGTCGTCTATGTCATACTTTTCAATTTTGGGAAACAAAAAATCACTTAGCATGGCGCGGTAGCGATCGCCATTCACTGTAACGGCGTTTCCTTGCTCATTTTCGAAGAAAAATGGCCAATTAATGCCGCCATACCAAAATCCACACCAGACAGTCACTCGTTGTGGATGCATTGGTTTCTCCACGATGACGTGTGGATTTTCTGAGCCCCAGATACGACAATTTTGTTTATTGACATATCCTCCGAGGTGGAAATGAGCTTCATCTGAAAAGATGATTTTTCGGTAAAAATGCCCATCTTCGATCGGCCCATAGAGCAAACCGAAAACGCATCGGATGGTCATGCGGCTTCAGCTCTTGCACTAATTGAACTTTGTACGCATTCATACCGAGATCTTTATGCAAAATTCTTCTCAAAGAACGTACACGGGTTGTTTTATCCAACAATGATCCAGTTTCACGAACTCGCTTCACGAATTGATCCACAAACTGCGTTTTTGGCACATCCTTTTTGTCAAATTTTTTCCGTAAATTTCTTACAGTTTGAGTAGAAGACTCACCACTTTGCCAGAAAATCCGTCGCCATATCCGGTTCGTCGTTATAACCAAAGCCGCTCTAACATATGGCAATAAGTACATAAATGTACGTGGGCCAACCAAAAAATAAAGATTTGGTCGTTATATCCAGTATGCCGTTATAACCGAAGTCGTAATAACCGATTTTCACTGTAAAAAGATTTAACGGAACCTCTCTTCGTCGCACGAGGAAAGGATTTTTCTAACATCCCTTTGTACGTCTCTCGAGTGACGGGAGATTCAAAAAAATGCAGGTAGATACCTTTTATGTATATGGTTCACATTTCGAAAATACGTGTAAATATTATTATTACCCTGAGACCACGGAAGAGGAGATCCTACAGCACATTTCGTCGCATATGGGCATTTCGCGCGATCTTGTGGCTTGCCGTAAATTTGATAACGCGCGTGGCAACGGTCGCTCATTCACGGCGTCTTTTAGAGTCCTTGTACCTGAAGAAATTTTTGAAGCGGTATTTTCACCTGAAATTTGGCCTTCTAACACAATTGCACGGGAATTTGTCCCCAAGGGTCACCCTAAGACTGGCTCTTCAGCAAAAAACGCATTAGCCAAATCTCCATCAACTACGCAAACGTAACTGGCTTGCGATCCAAGACGACCCGAATCTTTATTAATTCGACGAATTCTTGTTTCGACGTGGTCTGCCTGACCGAAACTTGGCTATGTGGAAGGAATTTTTGGTTTTCCGCCGTGATCGTCACCTTTCTGTTTTGGATGTTCCCGTGGGAGGAGGAGTGCTTTGTGCCGTTCGCCGTGACATACCTTGTTTTTTGGTCGATGCTGTTGGATCAATAGACTTGGAATTTATTTGTGTTGCTTTAAAACACCAACGAAAAATAATTTATGTTGCCAGTCTACATACCCCCCGGATCATCACCTGAAGTTTATGCGGCCTTGGCTTCCTGCGGTGAGGAACTCACATCTGTGCTATCAGCTGCAGACGGGCTGATTCTCCTGGGTGACTTCAATATGCCCACCGTTTCTTGGGAGTTATCTTCTGACAAGGATGTGTTGCTGCCTAGCCTTTCAGGGGCTGCTCCTCACGTTTCCACGTTTATCGACGATATCTCTTCTTTTGGGCTCTCTCAGTCGAACCCCATATCGAACGACACGGGTAGATTTCTGGATTTGGTGTTTTCTTCGGATCCGGATAGTACTCTGGTGAAAAGATGCTTGGCCCCTTTGGTTCCTGAGACTTCGCATCATCCTGCACTTCAACTGGTTATTTTTTTTGATCCTGTGATTCAGTCCATCTCATCTACTGAATGCTTTTGTTATAACTTTAAAAAGGCCGATTTTTCTAAATTGTCTGACTGGCTTTCCGCTTGTGATTGGTCGAAAGTTCTGAATGAGCGTGACATTGACAAAGCCGTTGATCATTTCTATGATGTGATCTTTCTATGCTTTAATCACTTCGTACCTCTTGCTCCCATTAAGAGCTCTTCGGCATTCCAGCCGTGGGTTAATCGTTCAATAAAACACTTGAAAAACTTAAAAAACAAGGCATGGAAGAGGTTCTGCTCCTCGAGGAGTGATTCCGATTTTGAGTTTTATTGCAATTTGCGTACAGAGTTTACATCATGTTTGGAGGTCTCTTATAACGAGTATCTTCTTGACATGCGGTCTGCCTTGCGCAATGAGCCCAGACAGTTTTGGAGATTCATCAACTCCAAACGTAATTCTGACGGTTACCCTTCTTCATTGAATCTTGGCGACAATTACAGTGCAGACCCCCTGGAAACTGCCAATCTTTTTGGTGAATTTTTCAAAACAGCATTCTGTGATACTCGCCGTGATAATACTAATGATTTTACCCACTTGACGAAGCTTCCGCAAAGAAGACGAAGAGTTTCTTTTTAAATGTATCTCTGATATGGCTGATAGTTTCGCAGTCGGTCCAGATGGTATCCCTGCATCTTTTATCAAAATGTGTAGTCCGTCCCTTGTCTCTGTGTTGTGTTATTTATTTAATTTATCTTTATCTAACGGTGCCTTTCCAAAACAGTGGAAGCTTTCAGTGATACTGCCTCTGCACAAGTCTGGTAATAAGTGTGATATATCTAATTATCGCCCTATTGCTAATTTGTGCTCTTTTGCTAAATTGTTTGAGGCTGCAATCTGTGATACTTTGTATTTTCACTGTAAACCTTTCCTCGGCTCATTTCAACATGGTTTTATGAAGGGGAAATCTACCACCACTAATTTGTTGTAGTTTACTAATTTTTGCATATCTGCTATTGAAGCAGGTATGCAGGTTGATTGCATTTTCACTGATTTTAGTAAAGCGTTCGACAAACTAAATCACAATATTCTTATTTATAAGTTATTTGTTCTGGGCTTCCCCTCTAGTTTTGTGAATTGGCTAAGTTCTTACTTGTCCGATCGTACGCACCGAGTTAAATTTCGCGGAGCTTTATCTGACGTAATAAATACCACTTCTGGTGTCCCTCAGGGTAGCCATCTGGGTCCTCTTCTATTTATAATTTACATCAATGATGTATCATTGATCTTAAATAACTCTAAGATCCTATGTTATGCTGACGATGCCAAAATATTTCGCCTGATTTCTGGTGAAAGGGATTGTGAAATTTTAAACTTTAGATAACTTCTTTAATTGGTGCTCTATTAACTGTCTCCCTCTTAACGTAGGGAAGTGCACCACAATGACGTTTGCTCGTAAAAAGATCCCCCTTCTTTTTTTATATAGTTTAGCTGGTAGCTCATTATCTCGTCTTGACAAAGCCAAAGATTTGGGGGTTGTACTTAATACTGTTATGTCATTTGACGACCATATTAACGCTATTGTCGCTAAGGCCAATGCTACTTTGGGATTTGTCAAGAGATGGTCAAAGGAATCAATGATCCGCATATAACAAAGGTTCTTTATTGTACCTTCGTTCGCCCCATCCTTGAGTATGCTAGCCCTGTCTGGTCCCCGTTTTACGCCGTCCACATTGATCGTGTTGATACCGTCCAGCGAAGATTTATACGCTTCTCTCTTCGAGGTCTTAACTGGATTGATCCTTTTGCCCTTCCGCCATACGCTGACAGGCTAAAGCTATTTCCTCTCCTTTCCCTCGAGGTTAGGCGTGATGTCTCCAGAACTGTCTTGGCTTTTGACTGCATACAGGGCACAATGAATTCCCCTGAATTGCTCGATATGTTTAAGGTCTCTGTTCCTTCCCGCTCTTTGAGGAATCACAACTTCTTCCATGTAGCACATCATAGTACGAATTACGGTATGCATGAACCGACTTCGTCAATGTCACGTCTCTTTAATCGGAACTATTCAAATATTGACTTAAATCTTTCTAAAAAACAAAATAAGGAATCGGCTTAGTTAAGGTTACTTTCGCCTTTTATTCTGGATTGTAATCATATTCTGTAGTAATCAGTACTTGATAAAGTTGAATAAATAAATGGTTTGTACTAAATAGATTTAATTTTTTTGTAATAAAATGAACATGAAATGAAAATGACGATTTTAAAACCAAATTTATTTTCCGAGGTGAAAATTATTCGTGCTTTTTAGGGTGCTGACTATTTGAAGGCGGCTTCAGATGTGATGCTTTTTTAACAATAACTGAAATTTTTTTCTTATTTTCTTTCCATTTCAGACCTCATTGTTAATTTCCCTTCATTTTGGGATCCTTTAACTTGCGTGTGTTTGCTTTAGCCGTCTCCGGTGTTTGTTTACCTCGCGCCGCGCCTAGGCTGCTTCAAAACTCGAGAAAAAACTCCTCTGAATGGAACCCATCAGCGGGCCTAATGTTTGCCCGAAAATGCGAGCAGATCCCTTTTAAATCCACAGCCATCAGTTCGAAGCCGCATCGTCAGAGCGGAGGTGCGCAGCACCCCGAAGTCCCAGTACCGGGCGCATTTACACTTTGAAAACCAGTTTAGAACTTCAAAAAGCTTTCTAAGATCCATCCAGGGCCATTGAGCAGCAATTCCAGCCCCGCTCCTCCAGTGCAATTTGAAGCGGATCCTGTGTTACGGGCACACGCCGCATCAGCAGCAGCAGTAGCAGCGTCGCCGAGGGGGAACCAGGGGACATTCTTTTATTTACGCCCATACTGTAGGGTGGGTGGTGCTCGTGAAGGGCGCACCGCGGGGCGCGGAGCTCTGCACGCCGAGTTTGATTAGTGCCGCACAATGCGAAGACTCGATTAATACCATTATCCACTCGACATAAGTCTCAAAGCTCCCCTGAAAAGTCCCATCAAACGCACACGTACGGTGGCGGAAGGAAACTCGAAACCGGCTTTCGTAGGACCGTTCCGACGCGGCGCCCTCCGTCCGTTCGCAGCCAGAAAGGAGGCTGGGCGGGGCACGATCCATCCACACGTCCTGGCGCCATCCACCCGCTCGCCGAGAACGCCATAGACGACTTCCAGCGCTTATTAGGCCAAACAATGTGAAGAGCGAAAATTAAAAAAAAAAAAAAAAGGAAGAGGAAAAAAAGCAGGAGAGCCGGCGGAAAAGCAAAACAAAAATTAAATTAAGTTCGTTAATTAAAAAAGCAACGGACAAGGCGAGGAAGGCGTCGGTCGGGACAGGCGGGCGGTACTCGTCGGCCTGCAAGGACGCAACTTTTTATCAGAACTTCAATCAGAGAAATGTGGACATGAGGCGAACTAAGTCAGCCCTTAATTCGGAGGATTCCTCTGGCAGGGCTGGTGGTGCGGTCCCTTCTCCCCTGGCCGAGCTAGCCATAAAGGCAGAGGCACGGAGTGCGCACTGATTGGGTGCAGATCATTAGCTTTAAGATTCTGGACAGTGTTTGCTTTAAGAAATGTTTTCGCCTCTTGCAATTAAACTGGATTACTTCGGCTGCTCCTTCGCTTCGGCGCTCCTATTCGGGCAGTGGGCTTCGAGTATGAGCCCATTAAGCCGGCAAATTCAATTTTTATTTCGTTGCCTTCCCTTCAAAGACGCCCAGATTTTGAACTCGCGCTCATACTTATTGCGATTAAAAAGAAAAGCATACAGCTAGCAACCAGAATGCTCACAAAAAGTTTATGTAAGTTACACATAAAAAGGGACCCTTTTTCTTTAATAAGGTTATGTATACGAACCCCTTTAAGTACAATACTGAATTAAGCTTTACAGCACCTTAACCTAAAGGATTTTAAGGTTTTCTTCTTTTCGAATTACATTTGTATCGTACCATGTAATCGGAAATCCAAAATTTTTTTACCTTATGATATTTATTTATGTGTATAATAGCCATATGTATGTATTCCGACTGAGTTGTTACAGAATTGTGATAAGGCATGTCCAATTAGCTGGACTAAATCCTTTTACAATTATAAGTCGCCAAGTGGCCCGGCGCATTTGGTTTGTTAAATAAAATTCTATATAATACATCGTGTCTTATGGCGGGCAATGTAAACATGGCACAAACTTCTAAGCAGCTTTCAAACTAAAGCTTATACACTGAAAAAAGAGTTCGGCTGAGCCAAATAAATATATTTATTTGCACTATTTCCCTGAAAATTTATTATTTATTAATAAATTTAATAAATGTTATGACACTGTATATTTGAATTCCATGTAATGAATGCTTGTGTTCAATCGACCTGGCAGCATCCCAGAGTATCGAACGAGTTTGGTAACGGTGTACCATGGAAACTACTCTCTCTAATCTTGATCGCCACTTCCCGGTTGGCTCTACGGTTGTAAAGTCGTGGAATAAACTTTACTTGAATTATCTTATAATTTGTTTTTTAATTTAACTATTCCATTAACCATATAACCAATTCAAACATTTTGGTCCTTCGAGCCCGGATCTATTCCGGCAGGTACAGGTGAAATTATTATCCTAAAGCTTACTGTGCGCTGGTCCTACTTTCGCGCCAGTCCACGTGGTTGCCGTCGCGATTCCGAAAGATGAACTATTGTTGTGCAGATAAGTTGTGAGACAAACTTTGGAACTAATATAATATTGCTCTATAAACATTTCCTAATATTGCTCTATAAACATTTTCGGGTATTTAGCTATCAAAATCGGGAAGTGAACTTATAAACTTGCTATTCGAAGAAAAAGAAAAAAAAGGAGAAAAAGCGGTGTGATAACGGTATACTGTCAAAGCTATCTATACCACCTCGGTGCTTACAAGACATTCTCACACAGTTTTTAGAAATAGCATTAGAATTTTCATCGCTATAATTGCAAGCCAACATTCGGGCACCTTATTTGAACTCTTTTTGGGTAACAAAAACATTGTTCTGGTGACTTTAATTTGATTCGGTGAGTGCTATTACGGTTTATTTATTTATTATTGAAGATTCATCAAAATACACTGATTACTACATATTTAAGCAGACCTTAAGAAAGCTGACATTTTAACTGACCTTTAGTCAAGTTAAAATCAATATTATGATAACGATAAATGTTAACAATTAACTAATTCCGTCATATCCTTTCAACTAGATATGAGGGATATAAATAACAAAATACTTTCATAATTCATATATTCCAGAATTTCTAGAAATCTATAAGACCTTAAACTTCGAGCAACGTCTTATATTTCCAAACTTTTTTAAAATTTCAGGTCCAGTAGTTTCGGAAAAAAGAAGAGGAGGAGGGAGAAGATTCTATATTTTCGCATATTTATCAGAATATCGTTTTTAATATGCGCAAAATTATGTAAAAAAAGAGTTGGGTGTAATTGTCTGCTTATTATGAAAATGTGTTCGTAGCTGCAGAATTGTTGATTATTTTACATTCTGTACAACAAACAGGTTGCAAGCGCCAAATATAACGTTGATTAACTATTTTTTACTCTATAAAGTATTTAAGGAACATTTCAATATTTTTAAATTTACAATGGACTTAGGCGTGGTTTAGAAACATAATTAATAATTTACGAATGGTGAAGTTAACTATTATAAGTAAATTTAATTTTGATCAGTAGCATCTATTGGTAGTAAATATAGATTAATGAGTAGGGGAGACCGGGGATGGTTGACCAAATTTCAGTTTAGGTGCTTATATATTTTTTGTTTTAGTGTATATTATTGTAAAAACCAATAAATTTGATAGGTACACTATTAAGCTATAAAAACAAATGACAAAAGTCGCAATCAGTTATAATATAGAGTATAAGCATGATTTGGTGGAATATGAATTTTGAGTCAACCTACCCCTGACATGGGGTAGGTTGACTTATCACTAGGGGTAAGTTGACCTACAAATTAAATAGTGCAAGATCTACGGATATATAAAATTAAAATAACAAGAAGTAATTGAAATAACATTTTCTTCATTGAAACAAATAATTATCAATTCTATGACAATTGAAACAAATAAAATAAACTTCATATTAGAATAAATAATTAAACATTTAAACATTTGTTCAACAAAATACTTAACGTATAATACTATTACTCTTAAGTATCTGAAACAAAACTAGAAAAATTGTATTTGGTTTATTCATTTGGTAACAAACTTACTTTAGTAATAAAGCTAATATTATTGTTAATTTTAATTATTTGGTAACAGTCTTAACTGATATGAGATCAGATTATGAAACCAGTCTTCTAAATCAGAGGTGCAATATTTACATTAACCTCCAGCGGCCCACGGTCCTACCAGTAGTACTAATTCTTTATAGTAATTCAGACCCGGACCTCATAAGTGCGATGTACTCATTACAACCCGCGGGCCTACTTGTAGGCCTTAATATAAAACATCAGATTTCCGATTGAAATTAAAGTGTTGGATCTGAATGACTATAAAATATTAGTACTACTGGTAGGTCCTTGGGCTGTAATGACTAGTTCGCTGGTTAGTGGTCTGGGCCGCAGGAGGTTAAACAAACAATAGATTGCCATTTACACATTTTGTATGGGACTAGGTAGTCAATCAGCCCCGGATCACTTTGCCATTTTCACACACGTGTCATAACCTTAATACTGCAGCGAAATTAAAAAGAATGATATGTAACATAAAGATTAACAATCAAACTTTTATTTTAAATTATTTGCAAATAAACAATAACAAGTATATAGGCGTCATTACAAATAATATAACAAGGAAAAAAATTACCTAAGTGTATTCTTTTTCAATATTATGCTCCTTCTCCCGAACTACGTGCGTACGCGATGCCGCATTCGAGACGACTGAGGGGGAGGAGGTAACGGTTTCTCACGCCTAGTTGGATGATGCAACACTTTTGAACTAGTCGAGTTTTTCACAATTAGTCAACCTACCCCTATGGTCAACCATCCCCGGTCTCCCCTATAACTATTGCTGAAAACTGTCATAATTGATAATGATTCATTGTTTACTCAAAATCGCACACTCAAAATTGCATTTTCGACATTCACTTCTTTTCCATGCCTATGAAGATTAGAGAAGAAGCGAAATGTGAGTTCCACAAAGATGATTGTTCTACAAGGATGACAGATGTCATCGTGATTGCAGGGATCCAGGTGAATATGAGAAAAAGAATAAACATTTTTATATTTTCATGGGGTTTTGAGGTACTTTGTGCCTGCGGCGAGTGCAAACAAGTGTTATTTAGTGCGGGTAGTGTGCGAATGGAATTCTGCAGGAACTGTGCCTATAAAAGCAGAAATTTCTTATTGACGAAATTACTTTTCGGACAAATTCAAGGTTGAATTTCCCGGAAAGTATGACTTTCCAACAAAAATTCGTTTGCATATTTGTTGATTTTGAGCCTAGACGAATGTTGCTACAAAGTTTCATTGAAATCGGAGAGGTGACCGTCATCTTGACTTATTCCAAATTAATAACCACTGCTTTTCTTTAAGCGTTCGAAAAATAAAAAGGACATAATTTCATTTTGAGAACTGCCTACAAAAGATCACCAAGTTGAGTGCAGATGGAGTCCTCGCTTCAATTAAAAGCCGCTTGTATTGAACATTTCAGATTGTTTCAACTCATCCATCTGTAATTGAAAATTGCTGCGAGCGAACATTTTAAATTCAAATGTTGAAAGGTGGAAACAGTCTGTACATGCAAGGCTATTTGTAATTAATTAATATTTGAAGTCAAAGTTGCAAGGTAAAGACTTTGGTTCCCCGGACCCGTACCTGGACCTGGACCCGGATGTCAAACAGAAAAAAGGTGGAAAAGGGGGTGAGGGTGAACGGCCGTTTTTCCTATTGTGTGTGCACACTGTCAGCAATTGTGTCGCCCCCATTCTGCTGGCCGCAGTCCTCCTGATAACGAATTGTTTTGTTAAAATCTTTTCACAGCAATTCATTTCAGCTCGAAAATAATGCAAATATACGCAATTTTGCAGTATTTTCAAAAAGCTCGGGGACTCCATATCCTGGCCATCGCCGTTGCCGTCCGCCGTCGCGCCGCCCGAGCACATAGCGTGGGAATAGTACTCGTAGATTGGTGGAGCACCAGGCTGCATCTAGATAATTATATGTAGGCTTTTACGCTTTTATCTGCATATATGGGCCTGTACTTAACAATTTATTGAAATTGCGAGCATCTATGCATGTGGTCATGTACGGGGGATAGTGCGGTGCACAGCAACAACGAAAAAAGGGAATAAAATAAGCATTTTATATAGAAAAACATATGCGCCCCGGCGCGGCGTGCATTGACAGTGCTCTGCGTGTGGGTAGCCGTTCATATTTTAATGTTTTGAAACGAAACGCATATTCATTATGAGTAAACTGGAAATTTGTGCGTATATGGCGCAACTATGTCAGGCCGGGCTGCAGGCAGAAAGCATCGTGATGGGCGTCCGGTCCGGGGCCGAACCCGGCCAGTGGCGCCTCTGTGCCCCTCCTCCGCTTTTGTGCGGATCGAACTGCATTCGGATTCTGCAGCTCGGTTGCACGGATGCTCTGTGCTGCATGCACACGTAGACAGCCCAGAACCGGAGTCGGGCCTGCTTAAAGCCGTGACTTTAATTTCAGCACATTTTTCCAGGCGGCCGGGCTTTAAAATTTAAAATAATATAAAATTCATTTTATGTGGAACGGGGCATACATGTGAGCGCATAAATACACGGCCCAGACTACTATGAAAAATGCAAGAATCCAACTTTTCACGGGGAATATTTGCGCTCAATGGGGTGGTGGGTAACCCGTCCGGGGGACGGGGTGTGTTTGGACTTTCGTATATTCGGAAAGCATGTAATTTAAAATCTGCTTCATATTATATATAAAATTGGATTCTGGCGGTGCTATTATATTCGGCCTTTTATTCGTCCGCCGTCCTGCCCTGCTGCATGCACATGTACTGCCACAAGCGTTACGAAACTCCTCTTCGGTTTTTCCGGGTGGCCATGGCCGACGAACACTTTTGTGCGAGCGGGGTTTCTTTCGAAATCCGACCAGGGGGTAAGCGATTTTCGCACAAAATAATGAGAATTCTATCGAAATTCAACAAACTTGCTGGTGGTTAAATTTACACGTGAACTCCGTCAATAAGGCTCCGCATTATCTTTTGGTAATTCGAGAACTTGTGGGGCGCCCATTCGGTCGAAATTTTGTTTCAAACATTTGCACGTGCGTTCACAAGCTTGCCGGATTTTGGGGTCTTACTCCCACATCTAAGAGGAGCATGGGGTGCTTGCTAGAAAACTTTGCCTACTTCGGAACTGATTTATACTCGCAAGTCAGGACTGAAGGTCTGCTTGCCTTTGAAATTATTTTACACACAGGTGGAAGCACAACTTAGGAAGAACAGTGGTAGCCATTGTTCCTTTCTTTTTGAGCACGATGAATTTCAAGGAAAATAGGTAGATACACTGTAATTCCATTCAGTAAAAATACGTTAAATGAAGGCCCCTAAAGCAAAACAGTCAAAGTTTTTCTTTCAATTTTAAATCAATTAAATGAAACTGTTTATATATTTCAGGCTGAATACTATCTCCAAACATGGCTTGAGTTCTATATATATATTGCTATAATAAATACCGAGTACAACATTTAAACTGTGTGGTATTCTACTTTAACATTTTCAAACAATCGATCGGCAAGAAGAATGGAATAAAATTACTGAAAATGAGATGTGCAAAAAAGCTGAAAAAGCAGATAAAATGCACGGAGAGGAATTTGTAATCACGTATTACGAGTAAGTGTATGGCCATAATAGCGCACCGCACCTAACACCACACCTAGGCCTGCACATAGAACAGCAAATAGGTTTAAATGACAGTGGAAAAAGTGATATAGCTAGAATTTGGTGAAAATTTGGTCTTATTCTCGAAGTGAGTTTTTGTATGGGATCAACAATCCAGTTATTAAATGTTAGCAGATTTTTGATAGAATTAAAGAATCTGGAAAATTGAGGTCTTAATTGATATATTATCTTAGATCGTAGAGGACGATAGGACATACAGTGTTAAATCTGTGTACATGAGGTAAGCATTCTGCCCTCAAAATTAGCATGGGGAGAACATAATTGGAGCGATATAAAAAAAAAACAGATTTTCAATTAATTTTTCGGGTGATGTCAAACCGCTCCAAAGCTTAAACAGGGATATCGTGTGACAAATTTCACCTTTGGGGGCTACAGTATATTTATTTGCTTTGCAATTTGTGCCCCTTTTCTATCTTGATGAAAATACTCGCCTGCACTGGACGCACAACTAAAAGAGAGGACGCTACCACTACATCACGAAATTGCTTCAACTAAGCCGACTTTTGTCTAATCCTTTTCTCTATGCTCTAATTAATTTCACAGTCGTATTGGCACGGACCGGCTGATAAGATTTTTCTCCGCAAGTTAAGAAAGAGTACAACATATTTATGATAATAGTACTTCAATAGTGTAAAATTTCGTTTATAATATTAATATTATCCTAATAATTTTCAGGAAAACTAGATGGGGCCCATAAGGAACTTCGGTGAACACCGTCGTGAGAATAATTAAATTATCTTGTGTACTTTATAATAACAATATTTTGTAAGATTAAGTTTTTTAATTGGCTGAATCCTTCGAGTCGCATTTTTTAAATCAAACCTTAAAACTGTTTTTCATTTATACATAATAAAAAACTAATAAGAGAACTGTCGAATAATTCATGAAATTTATCCATAATCATGGATTTTTATTTTCTACGCGGCGTTTATTCGACTTAATTGTCAGAACTATGATCTTTAAATGCATATTATTATGATTTTAAATCAAAAAAGCAAGAACAAGTTGCATATAATATAACAATAACACAGATCTGCAAGGTTTTGTTGTTGGGCAGCTGAGGGTCATTTTCGAATTACTTGTCTGTGTAGAATCCAAATCAGAGCTCAGAATTGGCCCATTACATCAGGATTTTGAGATATTTGAGGTTATGTATACGAAAAATGGCTTTTTTGGCTACTTTTGAGGTTATGTACAGAACCCACCAATTTTTTTTGCTCTATCCTACATTTTTAATCATTTAGAACTATTCTTACCCTTCTAATAGTACTGTGGAAAGCATATGCTGAGCTAGACCAATCCCTTTTTGGTATACATTTTTTAAACCATCTTAAAATGGGCTTAACTTTTGAAGGAAAAATCATATTGCACCATTCGATGAGGTATTTTGAAGGGAAAAAGTAATACTAAATGTTTGAATATGTAGGATAGAGCAAAAAAAGCTTGGTGCGTTCTGTATATAATCTCAAAAGTAGACAAAAAACCATTTTTCGTGTACATAACCTCAAATATCTCAAAGGCCCGACGTGGTGGGTCAATTCTGAGCTCGGATTCGAATTGTACGCAGAAAACTACTTCGAAAATGACACTCAGCTGTCCGACAACAATCACAACCCCCTTTTTTTGCAAATCTGTGTAATATGTCAAATCTTAATCAAAATTTAGGATTATATATATCATAGATAATGATCTTAAATCAATATGCATATAAATGTATTTTGCTCTGTTTGTGAAATTTTAATTTTTTATTTAAGCATATGGAATTGAATTGTATTATTCATAAGGATTAAAATCATACATATGTATATAGTCTTAAGTCCTGAATAATAATCATAAATTTAAGATCAGTAACTTTTTCTGAATTTTACATTTAATTTAAGTAAAAACAATGCATAATATATAACTTTTCTCTCCAAGTGGTACTAAATATTTAGCATACGTGTTTTGGACGTTAATTGCATAACAATGCCCATTCGTTGCCGTTCTAAATCTGGCATTACATGTCACACTGTCCTCTTACAATAAGAGAACCAGGAGCTGATTTTTCAAATCCTACAACAGCATCACACCATCCTCTTAAAGTTAAGAGAATAGGGAGCTGCTGAGCAGTAGCAGCAACCAATAGAGATATTGACCTTCTAATCACGCAGTCACATCAGCGGATACAGCACACGATCTCTAGTTACGATAGTATCGAATAAACTGAATATGCCTTAACCTTAAAACCACGTTTTAAGTTTATCCTTCATCCCTAAACAATACGTTTTGCATACTTAAGCTTAAAAATGCATTTTTCTCAAAACAAGTTTTTTTCGTTTGGCCTTGATGACTTTTAAGAAGAAAGCTACTGGATCAGTGTTCCTCAAAATTGATATTAACATTATTGATTTTGACTTTTGGTGTGTCTCTCGTAGCGACCAGACGTATTCTAAAATCGTAGTCCAGAATAGTTCAGTTAACTAATATCTAATCCAAAATTATTAAACGAGCTCGCGAAGTGTATTCCAATGATGACGACTTTAAAGAGTCGGAATTAAATCATTCGGGAAAACCTAAACGATTAAAGAACCCCGCACAAAATGTATGGGAATTGAACACCGGTCAATTTGTATGAAACTTCGTATTTTGATAGCCCCCGTTATGCTGATCAAAAGTCTCTATGGGCACGAAGCCCGAAAACCCCCCCAACTCCCCCAAAACCGCCCCTAAAGGTCAGGGGCTGTATTTGATAGATTTTATTGGTGAATTGCCTTACCGAAATATTTTACTACTGTAGTCAAACCTACGGACTCCATACAGTAACTAGGTCATTCCCAAAACAGTCAAACTCCCCCCTCCCCCCCTCTCCCCACACCTCATAGCTCGACATGCGACTTTTCCCCGTTTACCGGCTGTGAGAACGTTTCATCGTGAATTCCATACCACAGTCACCTAAACGATCACTACTCAATACCGTTCGACCCCCGCCAAATGAACCTTCCACCCCAACACTAACCCTGAGGGTTGAAACAACCCCACTCCGTACCAAACCTGCCATATGAATTATTCCTGCTTACGGGTTCTCAAACTGGGTGACCGTGATTTGCATTCCAGAGCCACTTAAGCATTCACTATTCAATATCTTTCGAACCCCCGTCCCCAACATACACCCCAACCCTCCCCACAGCCCGTAAAACCTGCCATATGACTTTTCACTGCCTACGGGTTGTGAAACCGTTTGATCGTGAATTCCATCACACAACCATCTGAACGATCACTACTCAACCTTCGACTCCCGACAATTGAACCCTCCACTCCAATAGCAACCCCGGGGTTGGGGGTGAACTAACCCCATTCCGTACCTAAATCTGCCGAGGGATATTGAATAGTGAACGCTTAGGTGGCTGTGGAATGCAAATCACGGTCACCCAGTTTGGGAACCCGTAAGCAGGAATAATTCATATGGTAGCTTTGGCACGGAGTGGGGTTGGTTCACCCCCCAGGGTTAGTGTTAGGGTGAGAGGTTCATTTTTCGGGGGTCGAACGGTATTGAGTAGTGATCGTTTAGGTGGCTGTGGTATGGAATTCACGATGAAACGTTCTCACAGCCGGTAAACGGGGAAAAGTCGCATGTCGAGCTATGAGGTGTGGGGAGAGGGGGGGAGAGGGGAGTTTGACTGTTTTGGGAATGACCTAGTTACTGCATGGAGTCCGTAGGTTTGACTACAGTAGTAAAATATTTCGGTAAGGCAATTCACCAATAAAATCTATCAATTACAGCCCCTGACCTTTAGGGGCGGTTTTGGGGGAGTTGGGGGGGTTTTCGGGCTTCGTGCCCATAGAGACTTTTGATCAGCATAACGGGGGCTATCAAAATACGAAGTTTCATACAAATTGACCGGTGTTCAATTCCCATACATTTTGTGCGGGGTTCTTTGCTGGAAATAATGCCAGATAAAAAAGCAAGCACATCGCAGCGCGGAAAGACTCTCGCGTCCAGAGACAAATCAAGTGAAAACAGTACAGTGCAGAGTGGAAATTATTTTACACCGCTACAAACTCTTGCCGATGAGGCAGACTCTTGTGATGATGCAGATCAGCCAGCGGCTGCTAAGGAAAACAAAGTTGCGGATCGTAAACCTCCTCCCATAAATGTAATCAAATGCGGCAGTGACCAAATTCATAAAATCTTGAACGAAAATGGAGTCAACGACTATACCATCAAGCGAATGTCGATAGGGATTAAGATCATACCACTATCAATACACAGCTTTCGGAAGATTTGCGAAATTCTTACAACGTCCAAATGTGAGTACTTCTCACATAGCATTAAAGCAGAACTACCCTTTAAGGCGGTATTATCCGGACTAGATATGAACGATCTCGAGCCCCTAAAGTCACATCTCATTGCTAATAATATCAAATGCAAAGATATTAAGCCCATTAGCAGAAAAACTAACCTTGGACAGTTAACACTTTTCATCGTCTACATTGAACGAGGTACAGTAACCTTAAGGGAGCTGCGAGAAAAGTGTGGCATTATAAACCGGACTGTTGTAAAATGGAACTTTCATAGAAAACTCCCGAGGAAAGTAACGCAATGCTACAATTGTCAAATGTTTGGGCATGGATCGAAACACTGCCATGTTAAAACCTTTTGCGCACACTGTTCCGGACCTCACGCAACGGCTGAGTGCAACTCAAAGGACAACAACAAATGTGCAAATTGCCACGGCAACCACAAATCAACGGATCCAGATTGTCCCAGCCGACGGAGTTATGTAGACTTCCGTCAAAAAACTACTACAAAAAAACCATCAAACACTTCCTCTAGAGGATATGTACCCCGACCGGAAGAGTTCCCACCGCTGAAGGGAGGAAACAATAATCAACATAATGCCGGTAATTTGGTTTGGTCAGGTCAAAGGTTTAATCAGCAAATAGTAAATACTAGCCCACAGAGTAGTAATAATACAAGTAACACAAACTTATTTAGTGCAATCGAAATTCAAAAGCTAACCAATGAATTGGTATCAAGATTAAAAATATGTAAGGATAAATTTGAACAGTTCAATGTCATAACAGAATTAGCATTGAAGTATCTAAGCAATGGCCCGTGATAAAGTTAAGCTCATTGCGTGGAATGCTAGAGGCATTCGATCAAAGACCATTGAATTTTTCAATTTTATGAACAGCAATAAGATCGATGTAGCACTAATAACAGAAACAGGCCTAAATCCCAATCTCACCTTCTCACATGCGAATTATAACTGTTTTAGATTAGACAGGGAAAATTCCAGAGGTGGGGGAGTTGCAATTGTCACCAATAAAAAATTGAAAGTAAATATATTACCATCAATTAGGTGCAAAGTGATTGAAACCCTAGGAGTGGAAATCAAAATTTGTAAGGACGATCCATTAAAAATTATTTGTGCCTATTTTCCAGGGGGTCCATCTAATAAATATGCTAAAGGTTCTCTACGAGCAGATTTATTAAAACTCACAAGACTACGCGGAAAATATATTATTGGAGGTGATCTGAATTGCAGACACCGATCATGGGGTTGCCTCCGAGCAAACTGTTGGGGAAATATCTTGCACGAATTAAATTCAAATTATTCATTTACCTTATTGTACCCCCCTGACCCTACCTATATTCCGAGCTATACTAGAGCAAATCCCTCAGTGCTAGATCTTTTCCTCACAAACTGCGCTGAACACTTTTCACAACCAAATGTAATAAATGACCTATCCTCAGATCATCTACCAGTCGCCCTTGACCTATTAAAAGATCCCTGCTCACAAGACCAAAGTAGACCCAACTTAAAATTAACAAACTGGTACCGTTTCCACAATCTAGTTAAGCAGAAACTACCTAAGTTATCACGCCTGTCGCTTGCCGAAATTACAAACTACAGCCAAATAGACGACATGGTCGCAACACTTACAAAAATAATAAACGACTGTATTGAAGTATCTACTCCACGTCTGCCTATTAAAGACAAACATCAAAAACTGCCGCAATATATACTTGAAACGATCGCTCAGAGGAATATTGCTAGGCGAAATTGGATACGATACAGAATACCATCCTTTAAATATGAACTTACACAGTTAAATAACCAAGTAAAGTCTTCAATCACCCAGTATAGGAACAAGAAATGGTCCACATTACTAGAAAGCTTGGAAAAATGCTCTAAGCCCTTCTGGAAAATAACAAAAATAATTAAGAATAAACGAGCTCCTTTACCCGTGTTAAAAGCCCATGATCGTAGATATATTACCTGCAAAGAAAAGGCGGAATTACTCTCACAACAATTTGCATCGAATTTCACAGTTTCCGCAAACCTCAGTGATCCCCTGACGGAAGCACAAGTCAAAACATCTCTGTCTCAGCTAGATCTCATGCAATATTGTAATGAGCCGGGCTGGTATGTACGCCCTAAACTGATTAAAAACATAATAAAGGGTTCTCGAATAGGCAAGGCCCCTGGGCTGGATGGTATACCTAACATAGGTTTGAAATGTCTTCCAAAGGGCGGTCTTGTGTATCTTACATTTATTATAAACTCCTGCCTTAAGCTTCAGTACTATCCTATATCATGGAAAATAGCCAAAGTAGTCCCAATATTAAAACCTGGAAAACCTACAGATGATCCATCTAGCTATCGGCCAATCAGCCTATTAAGCAATCTTGCTAAAATATTAGAAAAAGTAATAAAAATTAAAATTGTAGATTTTATTGAAGATATTAAGCTGCTGCCCAACGAACAATTTGGCTTTAGATCAGGGCACAACACTACACAACCTGTTTTGAGAATATCTAGGCACGTCAAAGAAAATCTTGGGTGGAAAAGATCTACAGGACTTGTACTTCTTGATATTCAATCTGCCTTTGATTCAGTATGGCATGATGCTTTATTGCACAAAATGATAGCATTTGGCTTTCCCATCCATATTACACGTTTGATTTCCAGTTTCTTACGTAATCGTCAGTACAGAGTACATATTGCCTCTGAATCTTCCATAAACAAAAATATCCCAGCAGGAGTCCCTCAGGGATCTGTGTTAGGTCCAGTTTTATATAATATATATACAGCTGATTTCCCAAATTTACCAAATTGCTATTCATCTATCTTTGCTGATGACACAGCAATTTTTACCACCAATGAAGACGCTACCTGCATTTGTGCCAACCTACAGAGAGGCATTGAGATTCTCTATAGTTATTTTCATAAATGGAAGATTAAAATTAACGTAAACAAAACACAAGCTATGTTTTTTACACGCAGAAGACATCCACGCTTCTTACCGGATCATACGATAAATCTAAACGGATGCGATATTCCTTGGACTGACACTGCTAAATACTTGGGTATCACTTTTGATAAAACCCTCACATATTCTAAACACATTTATACAATCATAAATAAAGCCAACATATTAATCAAAATATTATACCCATTCATCAACAGACGGTCGGCCCTCAATTTGGAAAATAAGCTAGTTATTTATAAAGTCATCTTTCAAGCCTTCATGTTATACGGAGCTCCAATTTGGTTTCAATGTGCTCGTACCCATATAAAAAAATTACAGACCATCCAAAATAAAATCCTTAAGATGATTCTTAATTTGCCATGGCACTTCTCCACCCTGGAATTACATAGTCTTGCTGAAATAGAACCTATAGAAACAAAGGCTAATACAATTGCAAACAAATTTTTTGAAAAATGCTCATTTTCAGACAATCCCCTGATACTAGAGCTACGCCCTGTAAATCCGTAGCAGTAGTAGTTTTAAGTAGTCTTAAGTAGTCGTAAGTTTTAATTTCTAGTAATAGTTAAGTAGGATTTCTTCATTGGGTTTTCCACAGAAATAATTTTTCCCAAACATTGAATAATCACCTTAATCATACATTCTGCTAGACTACATAATAATATTATAGTTGAATGAACATAGATTCCGGCACTAATTATAAGACTTTCTCATTGTATGAAATTTTATATGTTATATTCCGAAATAAATAAATAATAATAATAATAATACATTATTGATTTTTCACTGAACTATAATTGTTTAATGATAATTTCATATTTTTTAAATAATTATTACATATTTGTTTAATACCAATAAGATAAAAAAATATCTTTTTCTTCAACTAGAGTAATTCATCTATCTACTATTTATAATTTTAAATTTATGCATGTAATTCGGGCTATACATTTTTACATTTAAATAAAGAAAAATTAAGTTCACAGCAATTTTCTTTGTGTTAAATTATTATTATAAATGGAAGAATGCAGCGATTTTCATGAGTGCTAGACAGGCGCCATTAGAAGTCATAATAGAACTATCTAAAATAAAAAAAATAGAAAAGTTCTTATAATATATGATTCATTTCTTATTTTTTTTTGATTTTTCACATTTTTGCTTTTTAAAATTAAAAAAACAGTATTTTTGGCCCATTGTGAACAAAAAAAAAAAAAAAAAATTACTGAATACATTTATAATTATGGATAAGACCATAGTGACTTTAATCACAAGTAGAATACAGCAAGTTTTTTTGAAATATCTGAAAAATATACGAGAAAAACGAGTTTAAGTTTGTATTATGTAATGAATAAATTATATTTTCAGCGTACTTTACCGACCTGTATTATCTAAACTATTGGGGATTTAAATTTTTGCGCAATATTTTTTCAAAAAATTTTAATAGAAGAGTACCCTTAAGAAGTTTCGTTTTGTTATATTTAATTCTACACAATTAGCAATAGATCTTACGGCATAATCCAGGTTTAAATTTGAATGCATATGGACAATTTGATCGAAATGGAAGAAATATAAGAGATATCGCGCGTTATAGGGCATAAAAAAGTACAGCCCCCACTTCTCTGACTTTTCGCCTCCATTTAAAAACTCGATGAGCTACTGGTCTTATTAATGCATGAATAAAGTTTAATCGAAATCTCTTAATAAATACGGAGGCCATCATAGTGAAAATATTACATATATATGTATAAGTATTCCCCTAACTAGCTAGCTAATATCACAAATTTAAGAACACAACCACAATATTGATTTTATCAATGTACAGGCCAATTTTCATCAAAATTGAGAATCAAAAAACCCGGCAATTATCGTAGTAACAAAGTTATATTTTGAAATGGGTGCAGCCTTTCAGCCCCTTGACCACTAAGACATCGGTTCGATGAAAATATAGGGAAATTTTGATGAAGATCCATTAGGTTTTTTACAAAATCGACTCATAAAAACTGAATATTGAAAATTTTACTCATAAAACCTGCATCTATGTAATGCTCTTAGGAACAACAACAAAATTCTCAGTATGTACAGAACTTTTTAGAATTGTTTAAGTAAGCCTAAACTCATAATGCAAGACCGCAGATACTGTAGCAATAGGATTATATTATGGCCGCATTGAAGCAAGAAATTGTAAACTTTTATATAAAAGTACACACTAGAAAAAGTGCATTACCTCTAATGTCCAAAAAATGTCTTAAATTGATTTGTGTTCAGGCATCCCCTTCTTTCTGCTTGTTGCAATTATTTTCCTTAAGATCGTTTCTTGATTTTTGATTTAATTTTCGCCTTTATTTTATTATTTGAACAATCAGAAAAATAAAGATTATCAATCTAAACAAAAAAAAAATTGTTATAAAACAACGACATACCATTGCTAAAACTCTGTAAATTTTAGTTGTTCAGTACCTACCAGCTACCAAAAATAGTTAATTCGAAATTTTATTCTTAAGCAGACCTCACATCGCATTTATCGGGTTAGAGTTCACGCTTTCTGTTATTATGCAAACAATGCTCGATGATCTTAAATATGTTTAAGTTATAACCGATTTGAACTTCTCACATTGTTGATTTTAACTTGCATTGTTGATTTTAGCTAGCACATTTTGTTTGCTGCTATCGAATTTAGTAAAACGCGGTCAAAGCTTATTATTTTTATAATTCATCACTAATTGTGTGGTAAATGTTAACAACATTTTTAGTTAAAAGCAATTCACTCCGCATTTCAGAGCTTTTGAAGACTACCATTTTGTAAAGAAAATATTTTTTTACTAAGTCCTTTTATTAAGCACTAGTTTTTCATATTTAGAAGATGTTTATGATATTTCGTGCTGGTCTTTTGAGCAGTATTTAAAAAGAAGAATTAATATTTTTGAATGAAATTTTTACAAAGTGTTCTTGAAATGTTACTCAATTTTAAATATAAACAACGAGCTAAACAATACACTGCAACAAAACAAAATCCCGCATTTAAAAAAAATCAGTAAAAGTATCCTTTCTGAGTACCCTTAACTTAAAATTTGAAGAAAATCTCATTCTACATTTAAATAGTCATTTTACTATGAGAAATGTGGTTATACCTTGCGCATAGTAAGTTAACACTAGGTTTACGGACATTTATTGTATGATTTGTAGAGATTCCGAAAAAACAAATTTAAAATACATTACCATTTGTTAGTGTTAACTAACAAAAAAGTTAGTTAACATTCAAATTCTAAGTTAATCAAGAAATTGTAAGGTCTGTTTCACCTTGTTTCTAAAGTCTTATTAGCTTTATTGTCTCCCAAAATGTATTTCTTACGAATTGAATTATAATTATTCAACAGATAAAAATAGAAATTACCTCTTCCTCCCGTAGGAAAGTCATTGGTGTGATAGATTTGTCAACGCAGAATGCAGAATGATTGCTTCTGAATTCCTCTACTCATCATTCTTATCATTTTTGTTTACGCTGAATAGAATACTTTTCCAGAAATTATTTTGATGACGTTATAAATATAAAATAAATTTTATTAGAACTATTCTTGTATGTTGCGTATGCTAAAGTACGATTTTCCCTTATTTTAATTAATATTAATTAAGGGAGTAGTACACTTCTTAAGGCCTTTTTTTAAAGATTTTTTTTTTTCATAGTTAACTTTATTTTGATCTTGCAAACTTTTTATATATGATACAACTAATATTCAAGAATATTAAAAAAAAATTTTTTTTTTTTTTTCTTCATAGGGCCCTAATATGGCTGCCTGAAGGTGACCCCTTTTTAATCTGGCCGGCATGATATCTCGACTCTGGAACGTCTTAAACAAACAATTCAAAGTGCATATTAAAATATAGATCAGTCGCTATCGTTCGAACTAGGATAAAAAATTTTGGTAAAAAAACAAGAAAATGGCGGACTTTTTAATTTTTCGGTCAGTTTTTTTTGCAAAAAATTGTTTAAAAAAAGGGTTAAACATTAACCGATTTTCAAAATCCTAGTTCGGACGAGAACTACACATGTATAGAGTATCCTATAAAAATTTGAGCCCGATCAGACCAATAGTTTTTTCAAAATCATGTCGGCCAGGTCAAAAAACGTGGTTTTGAGAAAAACGCGTTTAAAATTTTTATTCGATCATTTTAGGGTGCGATAAGCGTAAGGCACCGCTACAAATGTGTCTATAACTTTTTTTATATATCGAATTTCTCAAAACGGTTTTGGGAGAACATTTCTGTGATATATTAGAGCACATTTATGAAATAAAAAAAAATTGATTTTTTCAAAAAAGAGAAGTGTACTACCCCCTTAATAGAAATATATCTGAATAGTTTCTTTTTCCATATATTAAAAGAAAATATTCTGTAGAAACTATTTTGTAAAATGGTAAATTCAAATTTATGCTTACAAGCATGACCCAAATGTGAGTGGCGCTCAATATTTTTTCCCTTCATATGGAAATTTATTATCAAAAGGTGTGGGGCATGGTAGTACATCTATTTTATTAAAAGCATTCGATTCCAGGGCAATCCTTTATACAGAGGCAATATTTAGCTCCTGTTCATATACCCGCGAAATGTATGTATATTTCTACAGGAAATTTTAAGTTATAACTTAAACATTTTGTTTAAACATAAATAAAAAAAATTAGTATTACAACATAAACCAAAGGAGCTTCCACTCGCGAAACAGAAAGCATTGCCCAAACTTAGCGAAGCTTTACGCTAGACAGACCCCCGGCTGACGAGGCATGTTAGCCAGGTGTATTTTCGAAATAATTTCCAAAATTGGTAATGTTAATTAACTAATTACTTGCAACATGGCGGTAAAACTAACAACGGTTCCGCCGACAAGCTCCCATCTTGTTTCAGCTTTGCATTAAATTTTCATCAGCGCTTTGGAAAATCGTGCCAACCCTTTAGATGCCACCCACGTCTGCAGCAACATTGTGTCGGTCGAGGAAATGCGGAAAATTCATGATTTTTTTTTAAATTGGTGATATATGTTTTATATATATATATTTTTTTTTAATTTTATTTAAATTGGCTACCAAAACGATTTGCTAATAAATTTTATATATTCCACATAGTAATCTGGCTGGTCGAGGATTATGTTATTGGCCAGGTATAAAACCATATTCTCGATGAGTGATGAAAATCGCCCAATAGAACGAATAAAATACAATAGATTTTAAAAATAAAATAAAAAATTTAGGGGGTAAAAAGTAATTTAGGAACACGTAGGTTTTATTCTCAGAATAAATAACATTCTTAAGGGGTTATTCTCATGTAAACGTACAAATTTTACCTCTTTTCAGGGAATTTTTTTTTATAAGACAATAAAATTCAATCACTAATTTTTTTATATGTTTTTATTTATATCTTAAATTGTATAAAAACATTTTTTTTTTTATTTTACATTTTTTATATATTTTTTTTAAAATTAAATTAGACACCAAAAAAAAAAAGCAGGTCACTGGTCAGTGTGATAGCGGCTGTTCATGTTGTCCGAAATAAAAAAATCGAATGGATTATTGTTCAGTAGGTCTGTCGCTATCGTCCCTACCAGAATTAATCAATTTCATTGAAAAAAAAAAAAAAAAATGGCGGACTGTAGAAAAAAATGTTACGAAAATCTTGTTTTTTTTGTTAAAGATCGTTTAAAAAAAATAAGAAAATATTTTCGAAAATAAACAATTCTGGTACGGACGATAACTACATATTAATGTGTAGAAGAACATATATAAATTTCAAAGCAATCGGGTGAATAGTTTTTTTGTTAGGACACTGACCGTTTTAAAAAATGATTTTTCGAGAAAAATGCGTTTAAAGTTTCAAGAGCAGAACAAGTGGCTTACGGCGCGTCGGCAACTATGAGTTGTAACTTATGTAATACTGGGAATTTCGGTCTGAATTTTTCACAGCACATTTTCAATAGGTTTTACTATCGAACTATGAAAAAAAATCGATTTTTCAAAGTTGTCCCATGAGAATACTCCCTTAAATAAAAATTAATTAAATTCACTTCAGACCTACCGAGCATCTATATAAGGAATATTGGTTGAGGTCCTAGGCAGATTTCAGTGTAGTCATTGGTTCTTAGTTCTTCAGTCCTACATTAAAGAGCTACACAAATTTGATTGGGAGGGGGGTTTAAAATAAAAAGTGAAAGAGGGGGCGGGGAGGGAGGCGTTGGTAATTTACATTTTTGAACTAAAATGACATTTTTTTAAAATAGCGTTAAAAGCTCGAGCCCAATTGCATCTTTTATTTTATATGTACCGGAACAATCAGCTTCCGCTCTGTTAGACACTTCCTTCTGGCCCACTGGTGCTCTAGTTAAAAATTTTGTCCCCCGTAGGCTTGCTGCTAAGCCCACACCGACTAATCTACATGGCAACTCATCGAAGCTAACTGCTTCAAAAAACTGAATCCCCAGACGACCTCCATATATTATCAAAATGTAAGGGGTATTAGGACTAAGACTAGGACTCTCTACCAGTCGTCCATAAATAGTAATTTTGATATTATTGCATTAACCGAAACGTGGTTACACTACGGTTTTCTTGATGCAGAGATTTTCGATTCTTCCTACCAGGTATTTCGTAAGGATAGGTATACTGATTCGGAGGCCCGAGGTGGAGGAGTTCTTATAGCTTGCAAAAACCACTTCAATTGCAGCTTGATCTCACTACCCGACATCTCTACTTCTTCAGACGTTGAGCTAATTGCTGTTAAGGTAACATTAGCCAGAAATTCTCTATTCATTTTGTGTTGCTACATCCCTCCTGACCTTGTCAACTCTCTTGATATGAATGGAAACAACACATATGACCTTTTAATTACAAAACTGGACTTCATTAACAACCTAATGAATCCGGTTGACGATCTCCTTTTAGTGGGTGATTTCAATTTACCCAACGTACAATGGGTATTTAATTCTGATGACGATTGCTGCCACCCCTTAAACAAAATAAATACTAAAGAGTCCTCATTTCTGGGTTCGGTTTTCTCTTTCGGTCTCAGTCAAATGAGTTCCATAAAGAATGACATGGGGAGGCAGCTAGATCTTGTTTTTTCTTCCGACTGTAACAACACAATTGTTGATCACAGTCCAATCGTTCTTTCTACTTTGGACACATTTCATCCGCCTCTTCAAATTGATTACTTTTATAATCTAGAGGACACTAAACAGCATACTGATGATGGCGCCTACGCATACAACTTCAGAAAGGCGGATTTTGACGAACTTTCTAGAAGGATATCCTCCGCTGATTTTACTACACTATTGTCCGATGAAAATATTGACAATGCTTTATCTGAATTCTACTCCCTTCTTTTCAAAATTTTTGAATCTTGCGTTCCATATGAACGTCGACGTCCCTTAACTTCTTCACCTCCTTGGTTCAACAGCGATCTTCGTAGCCTTAGAAACAAGAAAACTAAATTGTGGAAGGCATACCTTTTAGAAAGGAATAATGTTTCCTATAATGCATTCGTTGAATGTTACAATAAATTTCAAGACTACTCCAAACAATTATATAATGACTATGTCTGTCAAATGAAGTCTGAAATGTATAGCAATCCAAGGGCATTTTATAAATTTATTAACACCAAAAGGAAGACGGACAGTTATCCAACTAGCTTACAATACGAGGGAATCTCTGATGATATTCCATCTTCAATTTGTGATATGTTTGCCTCATATTTCGAAAAATCGTTCTCCCCCGCTTTTCAACCCAACCCTAATAACTTTTCGCACTTAAACTTTAATCCTTTTCCTCTAAATTTTTCCATTTACATTTCTCCCCCCGATGTTCTCAAACATATCAATGAGCTTCCCATGGATTTCACGTCGGGTCCAGATGGTATCCCCCCAGCTATCCTTAAATGCTGCTCTAATGAGCTAATGTTACCCTTAACATTACTCTTTCAAAAATCGGTCAGCACCGGAACGTTTCCTATGCTCTGGAAGAATGCTTTTATTATTCCCATCCACAAAAAGGGTAAAAAGACTGAGGTGTGTAACTATCGGCCCATAGCAAAGCTTTCATGTATTCCAAAACTTTTTGGGTCAATTATATATTCACAATTGTCAGGCATTTGTCGACACCTTGTCTCCACAAATCAGCACGGCTTTCTTCAAGGTCGTTCCACTTCCACGAACCTTCTTGAATTTGTCCCTTTTGTCATTGAGGGTTTCCAGAAGGGTCTGCAAACCGATTGCATTTATACTGACTTTAGCAAGGCTTTTGATAAACTGTCTCATTCGATTATAATACTCAAACTAGAAAATCTAGGCTTCTCTCCATTGTTTATCAATTGGATACGCTCATACCTGTCCAGCAGGACTTACCAGATTACTTTTCGACATGAAATTTCCAGAAAAATATTTGCCACGTCAGGTGTACCGCAGGGTAGTCATCTGGGCCCGCTCTTATTCATTTTGGCTATTGACGAC
The DNA here is from genome assembly GCA_949715965.1 of Dysmachus trigonus. Classification (NCBI taxonomy): domain Eukaryota; kingdom Metazoa; phylum Arthropoda; class Insecta; order Diptera; family Asilidae; genus Dysmachus; species Dysmachus trigonus. The sequence continues at coordinate 47,573,733 of OX454319.1, read as the reverse complement.
ATTACATATCTGCTCAAAGGATGTAAAATTCTGATTTATGCTGATGACATGAAACTTTTCCGTTATACAAATAATATTAACGACTGCCACACGGTTCAAAGAGATCTGAACACTTTCCAAACGTGGTGTGTTCACAATGATTTAGAATTGAACATTAATAAATGTGAAGTTTTATCTTTTTGTAGAGGCCGCAATCCCCTAAGTTTTGATTATAATATTTCGAACGTTATTCTTAGGCGAGTCCACTCTGCCCGTGATTTAGGCGTTTTCCTGGATTGTAAACTGGATTTTGTTGAACACATAAATTCCATGGTGACAAGGGCCAGTATTATGCTGGGTTTTATTAAAAGATGGTCCCGTGAATTTTCTAACGTCACTGTGTACAAACAGCTTTATTCTTCCTTTGTCCGGCCAATTCTTGAATATGCAAGTCAAGTCTGGTCTCCCTATTACCAAGTTCACATAGACAGCATCGAATCTGTCCAACGGAAATTTGTCCGTTTCGCCCTTAGAGAATTGCCATGGAGCAATCCAGTTATCCTCCCTCCATACAAGGACCGTTTGAAACTTCTTGAGATGCATTCTCTGCAAAAACGTCGGGAAATCGCGGACGTTGTATTTGTACACCAACTTCTAGTTGGTAATATTAATTCACCTTCTCTTAAGACAAGATTCACGTTCAGAGCGAATGAGCGAAACCTTAGGCATGTCCCGCTTCTGCAAACTGATCTGTGTAAAACTAACTATAGTTTCTTTCAACCTATTAACCGCATGAGGTTAAGCGTAAATAAGAATGCCGATTTGTTTGATGTCCGTGTTGGTAAGCATGTGTTAAAAAAGAACTTGCTTGTTTGTCATGTCTCTACTAACAGCGGACCAAATGATGACGAGTCTTATGCAGCAAATTAATTTTTGTTGCCTTAAAGCTTAGACTAAGCTGATGGTCTGTTTTTTTTTAAAAAATATTAATTTAAAATAAAGTTTAATTTTTACATCTTCAATATATATTTAATTAAATATTTTTAAAAATATCTATACTATGTTACTCTTATTAAGGTATTATACCACCCTGACGCTCGAAAAAATTGGCATAAAAATAAACTTATTTTTGACTCGGCCATTAAAAATATGAATTATTCTTGATTTTAAATATACATATAATATATTTATAAACAATTTCTAATACTGAAAAAAGAAAAAACATTAAAAATGGCGGAGATATGAGTTTAAAAAATATATAACTTTTGAATACGGAACCCAATCGAAAAATCCGTCACGCTTTAGATAATATTATAAAAAATAAGTGGAGCAAATTTCAGTCAAATCGGTTCAGTATATTTAGAGATATCATGTACAACAGTTTGAAAAAAGTAATTTCGAGAAAAACGTGAAAGAAAAAAAGATCGAAGTTAATGCCTTAAAAGTAAATTTTTTTTTTAATTACTTTCAATCTGCGATTCCTGGATCATACATAAGGTTTTCTGCTGCTTTTGCGATGTCCTCCGTTACCTGAGTTACTGTTAGTTTAATCTTTCCAAAGGAATTGTATTATTGTTAAAGATAGATAGATACGTAACGGTCCGAACTCTACCTGAGTTTTGGGTCGGCTCCCTGACGCGCTCACTTCTAATTGCTATAACTTTGGTAATAATTAGAATTTTGGAATGTTTCAACGCTTAAAATATTGTTAAAAGTATAAACAATTTATTTAGCCAAAAAAACCAAACTATTTTTTGAAAATTTCATGGTGGTGTAACCCCTTAAAAAAATACAAAATAAAAGCTCTAATTTTTTAAAACACTTAATTTTTCGAAAAAGATATCTTACAAACATAAAAAAAAGGATTGTACAAAAGAAAATCTAGTTTTCGAATTTTCGCCGCGAAAGAAAGAGTAAGGAATATTTTAAAAAATATGTTTGAACTTCTTCAGTTATCAGTTACAACCTGAGTAATCAATAAGTGCTAAAGATTTTTGTTGATCGCATCTAAAATGTACTACTTATAATATTCAACTACTTTCGAATTGAGTAAAGGCGCCAATATTTATTGCCTAGTGGAGAGGACCCATTATTTTGTTACCTTTGTTAATGAATTTTGCGATGAGGTATCTGAAGTAGTCTATTTTTTCATTCCGAGAGCATTTTTTTCATACATTAATTTTTTTGATGGATACAGCGTTTTTCTTTTTAAGACCCTTGAAATGCTACCTACCTTTGTGGTATGAGAAAAGCATCACTGATTATTTTTTAAAAGTTACATCGGTATAGAAATTATACTAATTTTTATATTGTATGTAAAAGAGAAGAAATTTACAATTATTACCTTTTGTATATATAAGAATATACTCTTATAGAATTAAAAGTGTAAATAAAACTCAACTCAACTGAATATATCGAGCAGTTGCACATATTTTCATTAAAATAAAATTAATTAATTTTATTAAATTAAAAAAATTGGAATAAAAAATGATTTGCCTAAGATACACAACATGTCTTTAACATATTTCATCATTGTCAAAGAAAAAGAAGAGTGGAAGTTTTACTCATCTGACTGTTTAACCCTTGTTCTGTTCTTAAAAAATCATGTAAATTTTCAGTTTTCGGCCCTGCCTGTATCTAATATAAGGATCTAGGTCCTGTGATCTCTTACGTGCTATGTTATCATAGAGGAAGGAAAAGTTTTATTGTGGTTGTTATTTTAAGGGGTAATGCCATTCTAGGGATTAAAAGAAAACTTTGCCATTTTTTATAAAAATGTAGTAACATTTGGGTAATCTCAGAGGCAGAAAGTAGCTAAATTATAAAAAAGATTAAATACCGAGCGGTATTTATTTAAAGACATTACAGCGTTAGAAATACATGAATAATTCTCGATTTTTCGGTATGGCTTGTTTTTATTAAGTTTTTTTTCGAAAAAAACAGTGTAAGTTTGTTACCGAATTTTATAAATTTTCTATGAAAAAGAACGGGTCGATTTGAAAAAAAAAAACCCTAGAACAACGCGAAATTCTTTACTCAATTTCAGCTAAGTAAAATTCGGCTTTGGCATTTACTTCCAGCTGCATTCCAAGCCTATCATAAACCTCATTTCGTTGGTAATTTTTGTGTTATCGATTCTTTTCAATTTGGTGTAATATATTTCTCGGTATTAAACTATTTACTGACTTAAAAAATCCTCAATTCCGGACGCCATTGACTGTTAAGTACAAATTTACTTGTATTTCACTTACATATGCCTAAGGCTAATGAGTTCGTTGTTTTCCAAGAATCTGCTATACACAATGCGGGGATTAGTACGTAGTTTGAGGAGTTATTTTCATGAGATGACAATAAGCTTTTTATAAAGCCTATATTTAGTTTGTATCCACAGCACATACAATTTTCGTAATTAAAGAATATGGATATTTTACAATTATACTTTTTTTAAAAAACTGTATTTTTAAAATTTTTCTTGTTTTTATCTTGAAGTATATTAATATTAATTTTTTTAAAAATAAAAATGAATAAAACCAATAATTATTTTTTTCACAAAAAAACATTTCATTTCTCTCATAAATAAAGAAAATATATATATTTTTTTAACATAATATCAAATGTTCTTTTATTAAACAGGATGTCCAAACTTTAAATCTCTATTACTATTTTTTCATATAGGGTTTACTCTGCGCTGAGTTTAGTTTCAGTTCGTTTGAGCCTGTTTTGAGTCGAAGTTTGTTAGATAAAAGTAAACTCCACGATAGTGGTCTTAAAAGTATTAATTTAGTAGATCTGCCGTATCAAAATCCCCTATAGTATATGAAATATTTCAGAAAAGTGCCCCTGAAAACATATTTCAAGGGGAACTCAATCAGAGATGACACCCCTAAGGCGAAAATTTATAGAAATTTTCTTAAATTTTAGTTACATTAATATTGGTTGTGTGCAAAAGTTTTTTCGATTTTATTTTGTCCACTTCCATTTTTATCGAAAGACTTAGGCCCCGGACCGCACACTCGCCTTTTTATAGCTACGTATATGGAAGTTTCTGAAAACCAGTAGAATCCAATGTATGTTCAAAGAACAATTATTGACAGACTCGACAATTGTTGTAGGTACAGACCGAAGAAACTGTTGCACACATCCAATATTTTGATTTAAAAACCAATTTTCTTCAAATTAAGGGGACCTTTACTTTCAAAATAGAAAAAAAACACTTTTTAAAAGCTTTTTTTGAAAAGACTATTATATTTATTATTCTGAAACCTTTTGTACATTATTGGTAAGATTATGAAAAATATAAAAAAATTTTTTAAATGCAACTTTAGTTTATTTTAATGCCTGCAGAGGGCGTCATCCAAAATGCACTTTTAAAACTGCCGCATTTCTCTAGGACTCCCTGTAACAGATAGAGTAAAAATCTTTAGTGGATTGTTTTCATAAGACACAAAACTAGTACCTAAACCTAAAAAACCTTTTATTTTTAATAAAAATATCATTTTATACACATTTTTCTAAAAAAGTTAAAAAACGACTATGAGTTAGGGGTAAACTACTCCTCCGCATAAAAAAGTGGGGGGTGAAATAATATTTTTAAAGGTTTAGTTACTAGTATATTTGATAACGAATCGAATGGCGTTTGGTTTGTTAAAATCGGTTGAATAGTTTTTGAGATACAGATGCGGCCATTTTCAAAAATGTGATTTCGAGAAAAACGCGTTCAAAGTTTTTGTTATATACATAATTATATAAAACGAGTAGAGCTGCCGTTACAAATATAGGTATAACTTTTTTTCTTTTACGAATTTCTTAAAACGGTTTTAGGAGAGTGTTTTTGTGATGTTAAGAAGCATTTTTATGAAAAAAAAAAAAAAAAATTTTTTTTTTTTTCAATTTTGAAAGTAAAGCTCCCCTTAAGAAAGTAATTCTTTAAATTTCTATATTTTATCTTCAAAACTAAGAGTTACGTGATTTTAAATTTAGGTAAATTGGCATAGGCTCTTATTCAAAGACGTTTTTCTTTGGTATGGGAACATTTTTCTCTGATAATATGGATAGTTAACCCGTACTGCAAGTTTGCGAATATTTAGATCATTTTCAAGACTTTTTAGGGCGAGCTCAGACTAGCCGGGCGGGCACACATCTGCCTCAATTATTAATCACCTTCGCCAGTAACGGGTATGATTAAGTAATGACTGCGTAAATACCTTCGCCCATTAAACTCGGGGCCAGAATCGTTGATGATTTATTAAATTTGCCTTAACCCATTAATCCCCGCTGTGACTGGGTATAACTCGGGGTTTGCCTTCTTCTGTTTCCGGGGGGCGGGGGGTTTTGTTTGTATGTTTGCATTTGGTCCGAGCGTTCTCACACTGGGATTACCGTGCCGCATCGAAGGAGGTTCGGAAATTTATAAAACAAAACGACAAGCACGATGAAGCGAAAAAAGCCAAACAAGGGAAACTCTCTGCTCCCAGGTCGAGTCAAAGGGGATTTTATATATGTATATATTTTTTTTTTTTGCGAGCCCTTGAAGAGCAGGGGGACTCATGAAAGAGTCCCGTGAATATTCCCACTGAGGGTTCTTTCTCGGGGGTGATTTTAGTTTCACATTCAGAGCGGTATACTTGCTCTTTCACCCTGCCCACCTTCACACCCTTTGCTCCCTTAAGACACATTTTTCATTCTTATGGCTCCCCTGCAAGGAAAGAAGGGCTTCATGAACGGGGCAGACTGCCTTCAAATATTGTGACCTTTCTCTTTCAATTCCCTTCCCGGCGATGTGCTGCGGTGCGGCACGACAGTACGAGAAGTGCCTAATGGTTGATCGGGAAAATTAAAAAAAAAAAAAGATTTCGTGCAACAAATGGAGTTTTTTTTAATTTACATGTCAAAGCGCAACAGCATTTCAATTTCGAAAAATTCACTCGTTTTTTGGCATTCGCAATTTTCATGTTCTATCGCCTTCTCGGGGTAGAGTGCATATTGCCAAAATTGTGCTGGGAAATTGATCTCATAAACTGAACTCGGGAAAAAAAACGACAGCGGCGGTGGTGGCGGCAGCTAAAAGTTTCGGAATTCCCAAATGCAGCCAGAACAGTTCCTCGGGGCACATTCGACCCATTTTACAGCCATTAGCTAATTATTTATCTCTCGTCCCAAACGTGCAATTTTCTAATCACTGCCAGTGCACGGCAGACAGGTTGATCACTTAATTGCAGCAGGTACCGCCGTACGCTTTCGGAGTTCCCCGCGCTTCATGAAATTTCCTGCGAGTGGTAACGCAGAGCGGAATCATTCCTGATAATGCGCCTGAATTGCGGCAGGTATTCTCCGGCCGAGATCCTCTTTTTAGTTCCCTTTTAGGGATAATTGCATCGCTCTGGAGCCTTGCGACCATTAGGAGCCCGCAATTAGTGAAAAAGATGTTTAGGTAGTATATCCCCGGGACTTATCGCATCAATACCTTCATGCTTCCTTTTAAAGCGTTTATTAACTCCATGTTAGCACTCAAATTGCAGATTGTGCTTGCTTGATAGAGTGATTTTCGAAAATCTTAGAAAAGTCTAAATCCTGTCTCTGAGGATTTGTTAAACTATCGAGTTATTAAAGTAAAATATATACAAAGGAAGCTTTAAACACTTTTCGCCACGTTGTTTCTATTCTTCCTTTAGTAATTGATTAACTTAATGAAAGTTTTGTAATTTCCAGAGAAAATTGATTTCTACACATTGAAGGTAAGGTATGTAAGTTTCAAAAATAAATAAATCTTATAACTGCTACATGTTGGACAAAAAAGAAGTATTACTTCTTAGTACAATACCCGATGATAGTATGGTGGAAATAAATTAAAGAAATATGATAAAGATGAAATCACCAGTAGTTCACGACTACAATAACAAAATGGGCGGGGTGGACAGCAATGACGGCATCGTCATTGCATACTTGACAGCAAGAGAAAGATTAAAAAGATATTATAAAAAGACATTTCTTTATCTGTTAGATATTATCTGCTTCAATTCCTGCGCGTTGCATAAAAAAAGCACTGGAAAACTTATGAATGTTTTACTCGAATATGTCGAGAAAGTTATAGATGAATATGCAAATTTGTGCATACAGGTATCGTTAATTGGTCGGCCAAGTCAACACGCCTCATCGGGAAATATTTCCCGGATTTCGTACCAACAATCTATTCGAAAACTTATCCTAAAAAAAGATGTTCGTACTGTTCGAAACAGGAGATTCGGAAAGAATCCAGGTATGCGGGGTGGTATTCAATTAATTTTATGTTTAATCATTTCTATTTTGCAAATATTTCAGTTTTTACTTCTTTTTATGAATTGCATTCAAGCTGTTTTCTCAAAATTTTTAATTGCTTTCAATTGTTTTTGTCTATGAAATAATCTTCAAAAATTAAATATTAAGCTCTGTAAATACTGTCTGTGAATTACTTACAAATAAAATTAGTTTTTTTTTTTTTTTTTTGAAAGAAACAATAAATAACATTTATCATTTTTTTAAATAATTTAACTCAATCTTACAGTAAACGCATTTACTCCGTTTTCGTCGACTATACTCATCATCACCTAGAAATAATTAACCACAGCAGTGCACATTCTCCAAATAAAACAAAACGCTTAAGGAGTTAATTTAATTAATTTCAGAATTCATGGTAACAACCATTGTAATAGTGCAGCAACCTTTTGAAGAGACTTTTTAAATTAAAAGGAACAAAAATAATTAAAAGTAATACGTATCACTATAAATTGACAGGCAAAAGGAATGTGTAGTAAATTATATATACAGGGTGTTCAGAGGTGGGAGGTCAATACTGAAGGGGGTGAAAGGTCAGACCGAGACAAGCAAAAAATCGTATGGGTGGGGGGGGGGGGCATCTTGCACCGTTTGGCAGTTACAGGGTGATTCGTAAATCAGGATTTTGCCTTATATGGGAACCGCTCTTGTATTTTTATCTTTTTTTCTACGCATCGCAGCGGCCCCAAACTGATTTCAAAAAATCACTATTTGGAAGCCCTTTCCAAAAAAGTTTACACCACCCCCCTATCCCCAACCCCTTGGCCGCAATCCCCCCTGGAAGTTGAAAAAATTAACTTTTATTTCACGATTTTTCACATTTCGCCCCACTTTTCTCCGAAATTCATGTTATTAACATACCTACTTTTTATTTTTTTTAAGTTGCCTATCTAATTACCTCTCCAAAAAGGTGCAACATGCCCAGGTAGAAAAGGGTTGCAAAAGTCCTGAAATTAAAACATCCTCACAGGTACCTAATTACTTTATTGCACCATAATGGAAAATGTCGTTAAGTAAACAATTTTTATGACAGCAAGTTCGGAAATGTTTGTTTAGGAAACAGAGGTAATACATTTTTATTTTTTCAGCAAAACAGTAATAAAATAATAAATGTAATCTCGTTAAATAGCGTTATTAGATTATTATATCCAGTATTGACTCCTAAGTATCCTGACGCTCCGTTTCTAATACCTCCTATGAATTATGGTATAAAAATGGGTGAGTTTGAAAGGACATTGACCACAGTTGAAGAAGCAAGCGAAAAGAACGGGTGTTTAATAGAAAAAATTAAGATAAAATGGCAGAATTCAGTGTTGACGAGTATGCCGATATAATTTACGTGCACGGTTTAGTAGAAGGAAGTGATAGTGAGGCCGTACGAGAATACCAAAAGAGATTCCCGAATCGGCGGGTACACAACAGAAGGGTATTTTCAAGGACTTTCAGAAGGTTAAAAGAAACCGGAAGTGTAACCGCCCCCAGAGCAGAAACGCGAGCAGGAAAATCGGCCGATTCAGCGGACCCCGACCAACAAATCCTCAACATCGTCAGGAACAGCCCTGTAATAAGCATCAGGCAGGTCGCACGAAGGTCAGGATTGTCTTCAGGGAGAGTTTGGACCGTTGTGAACCGAGAGGGACTACATCCATACCACCATATCCCGGTCCAAGCACTAGGGAAGGAGATTCCGAAGGACGATTGCAATTCTGCACTTGGCTGTTCGAGTCTGACATCGAAAACAGAAGGTTTCTAGACCGAATTCTGTGGACGGATGAATCGCAATTCACCCGGGATGGCATCACAAACTTACACAACCTCCACACCTGGTCAGATGTGAACCCACATAGGACCAGGTGTCGGTCCTTCCAGCAAAGATTTAGTGTCAATGTCTGGGCTGGCATCATCGGCAACCAGTTGATAGAACCCTTCATCTTACCCCAAGTGCTGAATAGTCAGCTATACTCGGACTTTTTGGAGAATACCCTTCCGGATCTGTTGGAGGACATCCCCCTGGCCACCAGAACCGCAATTTATTTACAGCTAGACGGAGCACCTGCGCATACTGGGAACATTGTTAGGGCAAGGTTAAATGAAAATTACCCAGAGCGCTGGATTGGACGAGGTGGACCGATTCCTTGGCCTGCTAGGTCACCGGACCTTACTCCACTGGACTTTTTCTTATAGGGAATGATGAAAGATGAAGTTTACTCAAGACCAATCAACACCAGAGAAGAATTAGTTACCAGGATTGTGACTGCAGCCACGAAAATACGGGAGAGACTGGCTACCATAGACCTCAAACGTGAAATAAAACGAAGGCTACTTGCATGCATCGAAACTGGCGGAGAACATTTTGAACAGCTTTTGAAGGACATACGTTTTAATTGTAATTAGTTTTTAAGCGAACAAAATGTATTTTTTAGTTAACTTAAGTACAATTTCTTAAAAATTCGAATTATCATGATATTCTGTAAAAGGATTTTTGTAAATAAATTTTCGTATCCTTTTCCTACCTGGGCATGTTGCACCTTTTTGGAAAGGTAATTAGATAGGCAACTTAAAAAAAATAAAAGGTAGGTATGTTAATAACATGAATTTCAGAGAAAAGTGGGGCGAAAGGTGAAAAATCGTGAAATAAAAGTTAATTTTTTCAACTTCCAGAGGGGATTGTGGCCAAGGGGTTGGGGATAGGGGGGTGGTGTAAACTGTTTTGGAAAGGGCTTCCAAATAGTGATTTTTTGAAATCAGTTTGGGGCCGCTGCGATGCGTAGAAAAAAACATAAAAATACAAGAGCGGTTCCCATATAAGGCAAAATCCTGATTTACGAATCACCCTGTAACTGCCAAACGGTGCGAGATGCCCCCCCCCCACCCATACGATTTTTTGCTTGTCTCGGTCTGACCTTTCACCCCCTTCAGTATTGACCACCCACCTCTGAACACCCTGTATATGTCCATCGCTCAATTTAATCTTTGATCTTTTTTGAGCTCGTCTACTTCGGTGGACGAGTAATATTCCTAAGAAAGCGTCCCTCAGTCGGTCTGTCTGTCCGTTTGTCGCTGAATTGTAGCGAAGGCGGATTTTGTAGTTTTGCCGGCTAGCCGCTCGGCGGGCAAAATTTTAACAATATATATGTATATATGCGTCGACTTGAGAACCTCCTCCTTTTTTTTTCTTCGATTAAAAATCGTAGATACCATTCATAATAACCGTGTAAACTAAAAAACTATATTTTGTCATAAAGATTGGTTCTACTGAATACTAAGCCTCAAAATTGATGATCTCTCTCTATTAATATAAAATTCTAAAAGACTCACACTTTTTACGTTACATATGTATGTACTATTTCAATTAAGTCCATTATCTTGACATTGCTGCTATTGAATGATGACATAAATACCAGAAATTATCTTTATCAACTTGATCAACTTTACAAAAAACATTATAGTACGGAAAGTGCTTGAAATTAGCCGAAGATCAAGTGTGAATTTTTTTCAGAATTTGTCCGACTTTTTGTGGTTTTTTGGTATTTGGGCAATTTTTGAAAAATCCAAATATGTTTCGAAAAACTCTGAAAAAATCGCGCGTATTCGGTGGCTAATTAGAAGCACTTTTTGTCCTATAAAATTTATTCGTTAAATTAATCCTTTTTGAGTAAAAATATCACCAAAGTTTTTATGAAGTGTTTTTATTTTATTGCTGTACAAAATGGCCATTTTGCGAAAACCAAAGCAAAATAATACTTTCAAAACTGTGGTTTGAGAAAGTTCAGACATTCAGACTGCGATTTTGTTATATGATCATTCAATAGCAGCAATGTCAAGATAGTTGACTTTGAAAAGAAAAAATACCAAAAAAAATCAGAATTTTTTTTTTAAACCCAAAAAAAATAAGAGGGTTTTTGAACTTTTCATGCAAAATAAATGCCAGATTCTGAAAGAACATCTTGGCAGAAAATCGCCTCAATTTTCTATTCTATTTCTATTCGAATCGGACAATTGAACTTGCGTCCACAAAATTCTCGTTTTGCGCATTAATGGGTTAATTTCATATTAAACTCATAATTTAATGCAAATTCGATGCCCAGTTTTCATATCCATTTCAAAAATTGAAGAGAGGTAAAAAGACTATGTTAATAAAACGCTGTGATTACTGCAAATGTTAATGTGAGGTGCCACGAATTTTACCAATCCACTAAAAAAACTATTACAATCGGACAAAAAATTGCACTGTACGGTCAAAAGTTCCCTTTTTTTATCTATCGTAGTATGTAACTCCAAGAATTGGTTATTTCAATTCCGGAATGTTTAGTACTGTCTTAAACAATTTTTACAAAACCACTTTTCGAATATCTTGGTTTAATTTGTCACATTTGTGATGAGTGTTATTATTGAATCTCTTGTAAACTAATCAAGATGATTTTATTATTATTTTACATAAAGAAACAAAATATCGATTAATCATACTTTGGCAGAGTGTAAAAAATAACTATAAAAAAGAGTAATAATAAAATATAGATTTAAAGAAATTTTTAATAATTTGTGGAAGGCAAACATTATTCTAATTAGGTGCATCATATTTTATGAATAGTGTCTTACATTTTAGATTTCTTTAAAAGACTAAATTCATATCCTTATGCATAGAATACATGAAAATTATATCAGAGAAAATATCTAAAGAGATTACAGATTACTTTTTCAAAATAAGAATTAAATATACAAAGACCCAACGAAATATAATACTCTAATTTATTAGCATAGCAATGACTATACAAAAATCAATAGTATAAGGTGACTGAACTGTGGTTTCCACAGAAATATTAATCAAGCTGGGTTCTTCGGTGCCTAGAGTGTAATTATAATATATGCAAATATTCAGATAGCCCTTACTTCCGAAACAACTTGTGATCTAAGTGTACTTTAATGCCTTCGTAAAATCTGCATATGCCTTTCAATTTTCGCCACTTGTCTTCGGCTTGATTAAATTAGTTTAATTCTCAACTTTTTAAGCCAATGACTGACTGACTATTCTGTTATATTATATAATTTTTAAACCTTTTAATTTAATTACTTTGCTTCCGATTTTCGTGTACATTGTTGTTTTAAAGTTATACATATTATGACTAAATAAACGAATTTTGAATCGTGACTCTCAAGTAAAAACTACAAACTGAGAATTACCCAGGTAATCTTAATACATGGCATGGATACAAGAAATTACCAATTGTAACCCTTGACATTCGCAACAAACATTTTGATTTCTCTCGCATCCTTTAAAGGCAGGGCAACGTGAAGAAAACACGAAACTGAGCCCTAGAAATTTGCATACATACAGGTATTTTGCATCGGTTCACGTGCCAGCCCCATTCCGTTTTTCCTGCCTGTAAGAGAGACACGATACCATCAATTGCAGGCGGCCTTTTAATTGTTTTCCTTAAGTTACAAATTCAACCAGTAACTTTCCTGTTTTCTCTCCGAATAGCAAAACGTTCACTGAAGGGATATGCCTAAAAAGTGGAGGTGACCGGGCTAAAAAAATTACCGCTGAACACAATTTTTTTGAAAAAAAAAAAAAAAAAAAAAAAAAAAAGAATTTTCAAACTGAACACATACGCGGTCCCGCACTTACGCAAGTATCCTCGCAAAAATTGCCCGTACGTGCGTATATTTCTAATTCGCTATACGTGCCCGGGTTCGATTCATTCATTCATGTACGCGAAACCCCTGATCCGTGTATGTGTGTATGCTGAAGCAGAGCGGCAACAACAACAATAATGGAGAAGCCAAGGAAGAAGAAGACGATGACGACGGCTCCTGAAAAGTGTATACATATACAGGCGCAGGAATATATCCTTTCTGGGAATATCCTTCCTATAGTGTCTCGTATATTGCTAGAGCCATCTATCGTGCGGTGTATACCCTCCGCTGGTATACATGTTGCTGCCTGTATGGCTGTACGTTGGTATGTTTGTGTGTATATATGGAACACCCGGGCTGCATGCTATTTCAGATAAGCAAGAAGGGACGCCCCAGAAAGCGACGAGTATCCAGGCACAGCATAAAGTACGGCCAAGATAGGGCAGCCTTGATGGGGCGGTCGCTCCAGAAAGTGTTGATATTTTGAGAAGAATTCCCATCGAAATTGCCCCAGAAGATTTTTATTAATTACACCGTACCTATCAAACGTATCTCTGCGATTTTTTTTCTGGACAATCTTATCCACCGAATGAATGTATGTTTCGAAAATCGTAATGATACGTTTAAAAATCGCCGCACTGCAGCCATTTAAATTCGTCGTCTCAAGCAGGTTGAGGAAAATTTTAATTCGGTTTTTTATGGGACAACGACATTTCGTCTGAAGAAAGTATGGAGTTTCTCGAACCGTCGGGACTGCCAGACAAAATCAAATACTTTCCGGAGCGAAAAACTGAAGGGGATGTATACCGGGCTTGAATTTTCTCAACGATTTTGAATTTTCGTATGCCCCGTCTTTCGCTCTCGTCCGCACTTCTTTGGCCCACCCATCGACTCCTCACCCACCGGGTATTCATATAGCGGAGGAAAGATTCTTCTAATATATACAGCCATACCCGAGAGCCGTCATATATGTGTATGCCTGTACCATATCTATAGCGGTGGCTGAATGTGTGCGCCACGGATAGTATGCCCGTGTGTCGGGGGATGAAAGAGGATAATTTCGGGCAAAAACTTAAAGGGGATATACCGTGCTGTGGACTCAGCTTTAAGGTATGGGCAGAGGAGGGGAGGTGGGATCGGCATCAAGGTGATGGATGTCCACTGGGAAAAGATAACTTCTTAATGCTCTGCGAGACTTTTTCAGCTCGGGATATACATATAGTATATATATATATTTTTTTCATTCTTTCTTCTAGTTGCGGGGAGCTTCCCTGCCCTTTGACTTTATCGTGATAAACCCTTTGCCCAATCATTTAAATCCTCCGTAATCCTTTTGAGCGTCTTTATCAGCTAAAATCCGCCGGTGTAGGTTATACACAGCTCCGTTCTACCCAGGCTTCAGGCCCGTTTATATTACCTATCGATTTTCGGTGCAGTTCTCCTTTAAGACATATCAAAGGAAGTGGCCTGAGAGTGCGGGCGGACTGCGAAGGCGCCATCCATGTCTTTCTTGTAGGAGCTGGATGCGGATGGCAGTGAAACGCAACAACAAGAAAGTCAGTAGCAGCTCCAGCAGGAGCAAAGCACAGTTACAACAAGGACCCGGGGAGCTGCCATGCCAGATCCCGAACAAAAGAAGTCCCAAGAAGAGGACTAGAACTGATAGGATTCGGGGTCGGGCACGGGAGGATGTATGTGGCCAACTGGCAGCATCCTGAGAAAGGGGGCGGGCAGAGGAGAAGGGCGGGTTAGGGACAAAAAGTTGGAAACGTTCACTTCCTGCGATAACTTTTCCAGCGTAGGTCAAGAAAATGTTTTAAAGTTCTTTTGTTTGCTCGCCTGCCGACTTTTTTGCACATCCGTATACTCTTACCCGTGCGCTGTGCCGCGAGGCGAAAAGCGCCCGATCCCGAAGGACTACCTGGAAACCAATTCCAAGTTTTCCTATTTTTTTTTTTTCCAACCCTAATGTGTGAGCTCGTTGAGCTTCTCTGCCCGTCTTCCCTACGGTGACGGGTCGTTTCGAGCAGCAGGGTCTCCATCGGGGGCGCGCCGCACCGGGTGTGCGCCAGGTGAAACTATGATGAGAAATTTTATTAAAATTCGTGTGCATGTGGGTCGATTGCCGCAGGTCGTCTAATCAGGATATTTCGCTGCATAAATATTTACCGCCGCCCTATTCGCCCTCACCTCGGCCAAGTTGTGAGCGGGGGGACATTAGAATTTTTAAGCTTTCCCTTTGTTCGCACCTCGTGTGACTGTGTGCGGAACGGACGACCCTCGCCTTTTCGGGGGAGGGTAATTGGATTGCTAATCCTAATCGTGTGAAGGGAAGTCCTTTGAACTTAAGGGTATTGCGAATTTGGGTCACAGGCGATCGAAAGGAGGTGCCGAACCGACTGCTTTAGCTCGTGTGCTCCTCGTTTCGTTTAGTTCGGGGGTTGAATGCAATTTCTATCCGAGACGCTGAACACATCGTCAGGACTGATGGTAATCTTTGCAATTTATAGAAAATTTACTGGTTAAACATAATTTTACAATTTTTAGTACACCAAAATACTGAAACGAAGGAAAAGATAAACCAATATATAATGTATTTTTTAAACCTTAATAAAGACCATTTTCAAATCACAGAGGTAACATTTAATTTCAATAATGTTGTATTTAAAATCAAAAAGATCTATTTTCATTTTCAACTCAAATAGATCCAATTTTTCAATTCAAACAAGTACTAATTTTCACCTAAAAAATCGTATTTTTTTGGGGTTTCGTACCCATATCGGTCCGTCCGTTTGTGGGTCATACACTGAGAGAAAAAATATGTTTTTTTGAACTAATATATAATTTTAAAGAACTCTAGTATGGTTGAATTTGATGGTCACAATAAATATGTTACATATGTAACTTTTTTAGAGCTACTATAATATAGTTCTGAAAAAAATAATCATGGTTAACACAATGAAATTTCATGGTGGAAGAAATATAATATTTGAATTTGTATTTTTTGTTATGTTACAGCAAACCTGGCGTTTATCGCTCACAACCAATTTTGTGGTGGAAGCAACTATTGCAAAGTTTGTATTTAATGAACATTTTTGATCATTGTTTTTTTCTAGTAAAGGCAATTAATGTTTCTAAAAAAAATAATATATGATAACGATGCCTATAATTGAGATTGAGTGCAATATACCCACATGATTGGTACGATGATGACACATCTTTTTATGAATTATTAGAATTAAGATTTTCCCAAAATAAGAATAAATCGCGGCTTTCTCATATCCAAATGATCTCTCAAATGTGTCTGCACCCTTTAGATTGAGATGCACACAGCTTTGCCAATCTAATACTCTTTCAATCTCCAATCATTTATTACTATATCTCAAACATTTCTGGTGAAGTGACCTCATTTGGACAACCTGGACGCTCTTTATTACAAATTTGGCCGCGTTTAAATTTAGCTGTCCAATATTTTATTCTTGCAAACGAAAGTCCCTATAGACTTTACTTAATTCCGTTTTAATATCATAATTCATTTTCCTTCCCAAAAGTTAGAATTCTATCACTCATACATATTTGTATATTTTTGCAAACATGCAAAAGTTGTTCGCTTTCCATTCGAATGTCAAATACATTTTTAACAATGCAGCTGGCTAACAAATTGGCATTAGTCATTTGAAGGATGAAGCCATCTCTTGCCGAGGTCAGATTCTTATCACTTGACCTTCGTAAATAATAAACTAATTAAACAAACACTGCATTCTTTTAATCCCTGTTTTGGGTATCATCACTTTATAGCAACTATGTATTTTATTATAAGGTATCACTTTGAAAGTTTCTCAGAGCCTACAAGACCCTTTATGGAAAAAGTATTGTCTAAAAGTAAAAAAATTGGTTCTCATTCGTGTTCTGAGTAAAAGCAGCTATTAATTCTGATTTGGAAGCTACATTATTTTATAAATATGAAAAATATTCTCAGTAGCTACAAAATCTATAAGTATAATTTTAAGAACAAAACCTAGATTTAAGCAAATCTTCTTAATTTAAGCAATATGGTACTAATTTAAATGCAATGTTATTTGGGAGAAATTGTTTAATAGTAGAAAAAGCAAATTTAAAAATTAAACCAAATTTATCTTCTTAGCTGAGCAAGGACTGAAAACCCTAAAGAAGCCGGTTGGCACAGTTGTTAAAGAATGCATTTTTTCCGAGATGCATTCCTATAAATTGTTTTATTAAAATGAATTCACTCAAAGCTGCAGCTAAAGTTCTTTTAAAGATTGAGGATGGAATTAGATGAATTCCCATTCCTCAAAAAATATTGAGGAATGCATTCTATACACCTAATTCTCTTTTTACACGATAGATACGTTCCCAAAAAATACGTGTAAAAAAAAATTCGTGTAAAAATAGAATTAGGTGTAAACAGTATTAAATAGTTCTTGTTGGAGTTCACTTAATTTATTTCGTGCTTACACATTTTAATTCATTAAATATTTTATAAAAAATAACTTCTACTTTGGAAAAAGGGAATTATATCTGAAATTCATTAATATAAAAGAAGTTAAAATAATAAAGACATAACAAAATTTTATGCATTGTCACTTTCTGACAATAAACGCATACGTTTACGTAAGACTAAAATATTCCTGGAATATTAAAAATCGTGTTAAAACAAAACAATTCGTGTAAAATGAGAAAAATTTTTTCTTTTGAACTCGTGTTAAATCAAATTCGTGTAAAAAAACATCGTGTAAAAAGAGAATTAGGTGTATTCATTTTGCAAAGAGAATGCATTACTTCGAATGCATTCCTCCGGAATTCAAGGCAACCTTTGTGAATTCACTTCCATTCACTTGAATTCAATGAATTTTTTTGCATTCTACTTAATTATTTTTGTAAAAAAAAAAGACTAAAACAGCTCTAATCAAAAATTTACAATGTGTTTTTTTTAAAGAAATTATTTCTACAAAAAATGTTTTTCTTAAGATAAATATGCGGTACATAGCTATATTAGGTTTTAAATTAATAATCAACCAATCCTTGGCCCTTGGTTTTCCAGTGACGACTTTTTTTTCAAAATTCGCATTCGAGATTGAAAGAAATAATTAACTCTTCTATCGTGTCGTGCAATAGAGGAAGTTTCTCCACGTAAGCTGGGAATATGAGGTAAAGGTATGCAGAATTTGAAATTATGTTTAAAGCAGTTGAATCATTCATTACAAAATGAAATTAAGTTTAAAATCAATTCGTCCAGTATCCATTGACCAGAAGAATCACTTCCTCAAACAGTTTTGTGACTTGAAGAATTTGGCAGTGGAATAAAAAGTTTCGCATAAATTATACTGGAGTACAATTCGATAAAATTTCTATTACTTCTCAAGATCTCATTCTTATTAAGGCTTGTAAGTAAACGAAAAGTCTAAAAACTGAAGTAAATTACGTATGCGTAGATTTACCATATAATTTTTTAAATTTGATGAAATTAGCATTTCGGTCTACCATATTGAATCCGTTAAATTTGTCCATCAGTCAGATATAAAATAAGAATATACCGGCTTCTGATTTAAAAACATTAGGAAATTTACACATATTTATATAAAGTGAACACTTTTGACTTTTTTCATTGAAATAATTATTTTCTTATTTTATTAAATAGTTCTTTTAATTCAGGAATATGTTCTGAAATTTCATTTTGGAATTCGCAGAACTGACTAACAAGGAAACATTCCGAGGTGTCTCCCGCCGATTCAGTAGCGGCTGCAACATGTTAATCTACATCAAAATGGCATTTTTGAACCTAAATATGTACAGTCTATTAATATGATTACTAGGGTGCTTTTTTTTCGCGACTATTTTTTTTTTTTTTCAGTTCCACCTCGAAAATTTGTGGCAAATACTTAAACAAAAATTCCCTGAAAATTGGAGCTCTTAATATTAATTTTAAGTACTAGACCAAGGCGTATAAAGATTTCCCATATAAAATACACGTATACTTTGATTATTTTTCTTGAAAACTCTACAGCTCAGAGGCATTTTATGGTATAATCTTGGTCAATGGTAGGATTTCTTCAGAACTGAATGCTCTACAAAAGTGTCCATTGCGGTGTAACCCTAACACCCACCAGCGAGGTAGTACGGGTCACTAACCTAAATTTTTCCATAAAATTCTAGCTTTTTACCCCTATCTCGTAAACAACAAGAGGTACAGAAAAAGTGAATATAGCAAACTTGTAAGAAATTCAATTTCCTACAATAAAGTTGTGGACACAAAATCGCTAACATCGATATTTCTTGAAATATTGGGCTTTGAAGTTGAGGTAGAGTGGAATTTTCATGGATTATTGAGCTAAATTGTAGAAGCACTACATCAACTTCAAAGCCCAATATCTCAAGAAATATGGATGTTAGCGATTATGTGTTTCCAACTTTTTTGTAGGAAATTGAATTTCCTATAAGTTTGTCATATTCACTTTTTCTGTACCTCTTGTTGTTTACGAGGTAGTGGTAAAAAGCGAGAATTTCATGGAAAAATTGAGGTTAGTGACCCGTACTACCTCGCTGGTGGGAGTTAGGGTTACACCGCAATGGATACTTTTGTAGAGCATTTAGTTCTGAAGAAACCCGACCATCGACCAAGATTATACCATAAAATGCCTCTGAGCTGTAGAGTTTTGAAGAAAAATAATCAAAGTATACGTGTATTTTATATGGGAAATCTTTATACGCCTTGGTCTAGTACTTAAAATTAATATTAAGGACTCCAATTTTCAGGGAATTTTTGTTTAGGTATTTGCCACAAAATTTCGAGGTGGGACTGAAAAAAAAAAAAATAGTCGCGAAAAAAAAGCACCCTAATGATTACGATCTTATTTTCTTTTGAAAAACCCATCTCTTCATCTTGACATAAGGATTTATTTCTTTTCTTTTTTATCCACAATTGAATTTACTAGAACCAATCGATTTTTTTTAAAAATTTGAATAAATTCGCCGTTTCGCTATTTTTTCAGATGTATAAAATCCCTAATGTCAAGTCGCAAATGTAAACAAAATTTAGAACTGTCAAATGTATAGTTTGTTTAAAAAAAATCTTAATAATCGTCACTTTGCAGCCAGAAAAGAATGCAAAAGAATTCATTGAATTCAAGTGAATGCAAGTGGATTCAAGGATGCAAGTGAATTCACGAAGGCTTCTAGAGGAATGCATTCTCTTTGCAAAACGAATATAGAATGCATCAGCGCCGTAGCCAGCAAAGTAAAAACTGGAAGAGTGGGGGGCGGTGTGGTAATTTACATTTTTTAACTAAATTGACAACTCTTTTAAATAACGTTAAAATATTAATTTAAAATAAAGTTTAATTTCTACACCTTGAATACATATTTAATTAAATATTTTTAAAAATATCTATATTACGAACTCTTATTAAAAAAATACAAAATAAAAGCTCTAATTTTTTAAAACACTTAAATTTATTAAAAAGATATTTTACAAACTTAAAAAAAAAAAACGATTTCCCAAAAGAAAATCTAGTTTTCGACTTTTCGCAGCGAAAGAAATAGTAGATTTAAAAAAATATGTTTGAACTTCTTCATTTTTATATTGTATGTAAAAAATAAAAGTAAATATATAATGTATATTACAAAATTAAAAATGTAAATAAAACTCAACTCAACTGAATGCAACTGAATATGTCGAACAGTTGCACATATTTTCATTAAAATAAATTAATTAATTTTATTAATTTAAAAAATTGGAATAAAAATTATTTACCTAAAATACAAACATACACTGAGAGAAAATTCTAATAATTTTTACGATTTTTTCAAAGAAAAATTACGGTGCTCTCCCGTAAACAGGACTTAAGTGACAGGCATAGGTAAAAGTACTATGTGCACAAGATAAAATTACGCTGTGGTACCGTAAAATTTCCGTCTTCGAAAAAAAAGCACGGTTGGGTA
Source organism: Dysmachus trigonus (assembly GCA_949715965.1). Taxonomy (NCBI): domain Eukaryota; kingdom Metazoa; phylum Arthropoda; class Insecta; order Diptera; family Asilidae; genus Dysmachus; species Dysmachus trigonus. The sequence continues at coordinate 47,552,847 of OX454319.1, read as the reverse complement.
AATTTTGATGTAGATATTTTAATGCATTAGAAAGTAGGATAAGATATTAACTACAAATATTTATATTGTAAAGAAATTCCAATCGAAAATATAATAAAGCATATAAACCCTCTCTGTGAAAGACTTTTGCGGTGAAAAAAAATATATATGATCTAACTCTTTCGAAGACTTTCGGATAACTGACCTGTCCGACTGCACTCCGATTTGAAGATTCCATGAAACACATGCAGTAATAATAAAAATGTCATACTTACAGATTTTCCGTAAGCGCCCACGCAGCGAGCAAATTTACTATGAACAACACTCGTAAGCAGTGTTGTCACCTTACTACAATTGTAGCAAAGCTACTACATTTTTCGTGTTTTCCTAACTTTTGCTACTTCACTACTCAAATTGCTAAATTTACTACTCATTTCAGAGATGTAATATAGAAGAAGATAAACCGGGCAAATGCATCAATTATCAATATGAAAACGTCATTTAACGACGCGGCCGCGGCGATGGGCGATGCTGCACTTCATTTTTAAGTTGGTCAAGTGTCGTCCTCCATTTGTTTATGCTACTCTACTCTTACTTTTGTTCTATTTCTATTACAAAACGAGCTACTATACAAATACATTCTGTCAAATGTCAATTGTCAATGCATTATTCTTGCTTTTCTTGCTCTCTTAGTTTACTTCTGTATTCTATAATTCTATTCTGTTGTGTGGTCTATTTTTCACAGTTATCAAACTATCAATTTATAACAACTAAAAATGATAACATCATATTTTAAAAAGAAAAACACGTAAGTAGAAAATTCCACTCTAATTACGTACATATTTATGTATTATATTCAATAAAAAGCGATAGAGATGCTGAAATGAATTCCGTAACCAACAGTTGCTATGAAAGGGGCGCTATTTCAAAAGAAAAAGAAACAGAAACTGATGACAATGACAATTTGGAATTTAAAGGTAATATTTACAATATTCTAAATTCATTTATTTTAATATACAATTGATTTCGACATATCAGTAACTGAAAATAAGAAGTACACACAAAAATATAAAAAAAGCTGGGAAACTTCTAGAGTTTGGTTAAAAGAGGAACAAGGACAAGCTTTCTGCAAAGTGTGCTGCAAATCTTTAGCCAACAACGTTAGTCTATTAGAAAGGCATACTTCATCAAAAATGCATCAATTAAAAGTAAAATCTGCTTCAGAAAATATTGTTGAGATAATTAGAAATTCTTCAGCTAGTGCTAGAGAAAACTACAAATTAAAGAATGAAATTAGATGTGTCATGTATGTGGTGGCCAAGTTTTTACCGTTTTCTATAATGGACAGTTTACCTTTGTTAATAAAAACGTTTTCAAATGATCCCTCTGTCCAGAAGATGTCATGTGCCAGAACCAAAGGAGTTTCAATGTTGACTGTTGTTATTGCTCCGTTTTCGAGAAAATCAATCAGTACAATTTTGGCAGAAAAATGCTTTTCTTTGATAATAGATGAAAGTACAGATGTTAGTTGCCAAAAAAGTCTTGTTGTAATTGTACGTTATTTTGATTCAGTATCCGAAAAAATAAGAGATCGCTTTTTTGGTCTTTTGAAATTAAATGAATCGAATGCAACTACAATTTACAACGCAGTAATGAATCATTTGAATATAAATGCTGTGCCGATAGAAAATATGATCGGTTTAGCAACTGACAATGCATCTGTGATGAGCGGGGCAGTATCCGGCGTAAAAACACTTCTTCAGAACCTGAACAAAAACATTTTCTACTTAGGATGTACTTGCCATTCAGTTCATTTATGTGTTGCAGCCACAATGACAACTTTACCGCATAGCATTATTAAATTTATTCGAGGCATTTCTAATTATTTCTGCCATAGTCCTAAACGAGTACACCAATTTGAAAGTTTTCAACAGTATTTTGGTACAGAAATGCACAAGTTTATACAACCTAGTCAAACAAGATGGCTTTGTTTGGAATTATCTATTAATAGAATTTTAGAACAATGGTCAACCTTGAAACATTACTTTACTTTGGTCGTTTTCGAAGATTCCAAGGACAAAACTGCTGAAAATTTACTACAACACTTAAATTGTAAGAAAACAAGGTTATATTTATTATTTCTGTCTTATATACTTGGAATATTGAATAATATTAATAAAAGTTTTCAATCTGAAAACAGCATGATACATCTTTTGAAAACCAATTTAGAAAACCATTACTTGAATATTTTGAGTAACTTTATAAAAAAAGAAAATGTCAAAGTTAACGTAGATTATAAAGACAAAGAGAATCAGTTATCTATATCTAATATGTACTTTGGATTAAAGTTTGCCGAAGAAGAAGAAAAGTTAAAAGGTAGCACTGAAGATTTTGAATTAGAAGACCTTAATGACGTTAAAAGAAATATTATAAATTTTTATGTTGAATTATGTAATCAAATGTTAAGACGTTTTGATTTTAAAGATGAAAAACTTCGTTTACTAGAATATATAAACCCAAAAAACATTATGCGTGGTGATCTACCTACTATACTTCCTATTTTTCGTGCTTTTCCATTTAAAATAGAATGTGATTTAGAAACTTTGGACAATGAATGGCGGTTGCTAATTAACAGTAATATTAATTATGATCAAAATACTGATGTGATTAGTTTTTGGAGTTCTTTGGGTAAAAAAGAAAACATTTTAGAAGAAAATTGCTTTAAAAACTTAGCTAACTATATGATTACACTTTTATCGTTGCCACATAGCAGTGCAACTGCGGAAAGAAAATTTTCGGAAATGAAAAATATAAAAACTGATAAAAGAAATAAACTCAGTATTGAAACGGTTTCATCGGTTATGTTTGCCAGAGAACTCCTAGATAAAAAAGAAATATATGAGCCTTCAAAGGACTTGATTAAATTTTTCGATAAATTTAGATTTGCTAAAGGTAATTATATAGAGAAATAAAACGTTTATGTATTTCTAAAATTTATAGAATTTTTTTGTTATGTAGTTCAGAAAAAATGATTAATTTATGTTATTGTTTCTTGTTTGTTTTGTATTGAATTACAAAGTTTTTGTTTTTTGTTTATTTCTTGTTCCTTTTGTTCTTGAAATAAAGATGTTTACAAAATACCTACTAGTTTATAGATAGATAATATTTAAAAAATCTAGGTTATTGAGCTTCACTAATAAAATCGATTGATCTTCAAATTTACTACTCAAAAACCGGTATTTACTACATATTTTTTATTACATCTACTTCAAAAATTTGCTTGCGCGGTGACAACACTGCTCGTAAGCCGTACCAATTTCCGAAAAAATCCGATCGTACACCCGATGTACTTCGGCTTCTAAATTCAGTAGAAAATTACGTTGTGTCACCGTAAAAATTCCTTTATAAACTAGTACAATTTCATGAAGGCTAAGTAAATTTTCCTTGAATCAACAGGAAATTTTTCTTAGGATAAAAATTTACTGTGCTGTACAGTAAAAGTTCCTATGACTTTTCGGAAAAATTCTTGTATGAATAGTAAAAAATACTATGTCAACCGTATTTTATCTGTTATTCCCTCGTAAATTTTCTAGGAACTTGTCACTTATATCCAAATTACAGGGGATAGTACCGTAATTTTTATTAGAATTTTCTCTCAGTGTACCTTTAACATATTTCATCATTGTCAAAGAAAAAAGAAGAGCGGAAGTTTTACTCATCTGACTGTTCAACCCTTGTTCTGTTCTTAAAAAATCATGTAAATTTTAGTTAAGTTTCAAAATTTCGGCGAGTTCTAACCCACTAATGCGCAAAATGAGGATTTTGTGCACGCAAGTTCAATTCGATTCGAATAGCAAATTGGGACGCTTTTCTTCCAAATTCGAATATAAGGGGTTCTTGGGGATGCTCTTTCAGAATCTGACATTTGTTTTGCAAAAAGCTTCAATACCCTATTATCTTTTGGGTTTTTTCAAAAAAGTGCTGATTTTTTTTGCTCTTTTACTTTTCAAAGTCGATTATCTTGTCGTTGCTACAATTGAATGATCATATAACCACCAGAAATCGCGGTCCGGTTGGTTGGTTGGTTGGTTTAGGTGGCGATTCCAACGTCGATTCTCGTCGGAATCCAATTAGCGCTACAAAGGCGCCATTTTGATACCACAACAATCTAACTATGATCAGGTTATTAAAGTGTTTGGGGTGGTTTAGTGGACAGGGAAACTTCGCCTTGGGCTAAAGCCATTCTGTGGCATTGAGATAGTGAACAATGTCACTAACCCGCTTTTTGGACATCTCCCTGAGATCATCAATAAAATAATCACCCATTGCGCGATGTCTGGCCACAGCAAGGGCCGGACATTTGCACAGAAAATGGACAGGCGTCTCCTTCTCATTTGGGTCTTCGCAACTGCGGCAGTAAGGGTTGAAGGGGATCCCTAGCTTAGCTGCGTGCTCACCTATGGGCCAGTGACCAGTGTAAACCGCCACAACTCTGGCCATGTTCTCACGGGTCAGATTTAGAAGCTCTTGCGTTTTCTTCCTGTCGCGGTCCGAATGTGTAAACTTTCTCAAACCAGTTTTTTTTTGCTTTGGTTTTTGCAAAATGGCCATTTTGTAGAGCAATGTAATAAAAATCTTTGGGTTTTTTTACACGAAAAGGATAAACTTTATAAAAAAAATTATAGAGCAGATTATGCTTCAAATTAGGCGAAAAATACGTGTAAACTTTTTCAGAATTTTTTTGACTACTTTTGGTTTTTTGGATTTGGTCAAATTTTGAAAAATCCAAAAAAGTGCCAAAAATTCACACGTGTTCTTTAACTAATTATAATCACTTTTTATCATATAAAATTTATTCGTATTATTGATCCTTTTTGAGTAAAAATATGTGTAGTGTTTCTACAGTTTAACTCAATAATCTATGAAAATTCCACCCTACCTCAACTTCAAAGCCCAATATCTCAAGAAATATCGATGTTAGCGATTTGGTGTTTTAGAACTTTTTGGAGGAAATTGAATTTCCTACAAATTTGTCATTTACATTTTTTCTGTAGCTCTTGTTATTTACAAGATAGGGACAAAAAAAAACGAGAATTTCATGAAAAAATTGGGTTAGTGACCCGTACTACCTCGCTGGTGGGAGTTAGGCTTACGCCGCAATAGACACTTTTGTAGAGCATTCAATTCTGAAGAAACCCTATCATTGACCAAGATTATACCATAAAATGCCTCTGAGCTGTAGATTTTTGAAGAAAAAAAAATCAAAGATCACGTGTATTTGATACGGAAAATCTCTATACGCCTTGGTCGAGCACTTAATATTAATATTAAGGGCTCCAATTTTCAGGGAATTTATGTTTAAGTATTTCCCACAAAATTTCGAGGTGGGACTGAAAAAAAAAAATAGTCGCGAAAACAAAAGCACCCTAGTATATATAATATATATATATACTATAGATTGTAAATTTCTCATATATTATAACTTTTATTTCTGAAGAACAATATATACAAAATGCAGTAATCGAATAACAAGATATAGATAGATACATAGAATTCGGATATAACGACTTCGTTTATAACGGCTAACTGTTTTTAGTGACGAGAATGCAAACTCAAGTTAGGTTTCATATAGGCGTACTATGAAAACATATTCGTTTAGTACGATTCCGGTTTGAACGACCAACTGCTTATAGCGACCTATTTTGACAAGAAATCGTTCGCTTAGAACGACGCGCTGTGTTGTTTACAATACCCACGCACAAACAATACCTAACCGCCCCGTGTCCTGGCTTTCTCCCCTCTCTTACGTACGTATGCTGATTAGTGCGCTTAAACCAGAGTTAGTGTTTTTCATCTAATGTGCCAAGGTCAAGGACTCATTATGTGCGCTAAAATGAGTTCCGAACCGGAGGCGATTAATTGCAGGAACGCTCAATGTGTTTGTTCAAACTAACTTTGATGATGGTGTAATAAATATGATGTATTTTATTCACAATGCTGTACATAATTCTTACTATCGTAAAAAAATCAGTCAAAAACAAACAAAAATTACAGACTTTCTACGACAGTAAATCATATAAATTTACATGCATAGAATGTAGTGTGCAATGTTTAAGTTCCATTAAAGTTAATTGTTGTTTATTTTAATATGAATTTCTTTTATTTATTTATAGAAATTAATCTAACTATGTATATTATTATTTCATAATTACAGTAATATTAATACATAAAAACAAGCTTAAATTCATTCGTCGGTGTTCGTTCGTTTTGTGCGTCGTCCGTACGACTAAGTGTCGCCGGTCCCTTGAGGGTGGTTATATCCGGATTCTACTGTAGTTTAATTTTGCTATACGGTGATATTCAAAAGAAAAACAAAAATAAGTTAGTAAATGAAAATCTTTAAAACACTGCGAACAAAAAAGATATTGATTAGCACCTTTTAAAGGTAAGCGTTCAAATTTTGGAGTTTGTTATAACGATTTTATATAGAGAATGAATTGTAATTTTATGCATAATGCAGATACGTTCCAAACGCGATAAATGTAACAAAAAAAATGAATAAAAGTGGACAGATGTGCGATTGTCCAATATCACTTTTGGCAAAAGTGTCTGGTCGGGTCATCCGGTTGTATTTTTGCAATGCGGTCACCCCATTTGCATGGGAATTCACCTCGACTCATTAAAATATGTAATTAAAGCTTTAAAGGGAAAAGTTACCATTTGCATAGTGGAAAAAATAACAATTTTGTCCGGTTGCCATTTAACAGTTGCGTCAGTGCGCGAAGATAAACATCATTATGGCAATTATCAGTACCTGTGCTAGCGCTTTGGTCCAATAATTTATTTTCGCCGACATTGCGTTATGAAAGACTCATACTCCCAATTCATATAGGGTGGGCTGGACGATCCCTGGACAGGGACCCGCATACAAGAGATATTAACAAAGCCTGCCATCATCGGGGCGGACAGTGTAGTTGACCAGTGTAAAGCTGAAACAGGCCCTGGAAAAATGCGCGCTTGTGTTATATTTTAGTCGGCAATGCATTTATTATGTGACCAAATTTATAACAACGCCAGCCAGCCCAGTGACAACATATTTGGGGGATAGTTGCGGCCTACCCCGACAAATCTAAAATTTTACCTGTTTTGAAACATTATCTCCGCCTCTCGCGGCGCAACATAAAATACTGCCCCCTTTTAATTATCTTTTATGGCGAGGTGCATTAAAGATAACTTTTTCATGGCAAACTTTTTGGACGGCAACTATTATTTCAATGAGGGGACGACTAATAGCCATGCGGCGGACACAGCGCTATGGTAGCAAGTGGTGGGTTACCAAGACTAAGTATAGTTTCAAACAGTTTCGATTTAAGCATAAACGATATACATAGAGTAAAGGCTAAAAAGAATTTGTATAGATATAAGTTTTAGTTCAATGCATTGTTCCCCTGCTTTTCCTGTTAAAAACATTTTTAACGAATATTAAATAGCAGTTTTCCGCAAATGCTGGCTTGAACTTCATTGATCAGAAAAATATTCTCATCTGCGAATTTGTCATTGTTATAAAGTTTTAGATACTTCACAAAGGATGGAACATTTGCAAATACGGTTGTAATTTAAACAGTCAAATGAACTTATTTTATCCGTTGCTTTTTTCTCCAAAGGGTATGATTTTGTTTTCCTTTATGATTTTCGTAGAATAGATACCGCATAAAAATATTTCCTAATTTAGTAAAAATGGTAATATTTAAAATCCAGGGTCTTACTTTAAAAACATGTTGGTTATTTTGTTTTAAGAGAACCAATTAAAAATTAACTTGACGACCATTCAGTTCGGGGTTTTATATATTTTATTTAACTAGTGATATAACTTTTCTTAAACTTATAATAACTTTAAATAAAATTCTACAAAATCATTGTATGTATATGTGATATTTTGATTATTTAATAGTTCCCCTAAAAATTATTATATCTGGAGAAAAAAAAATTAAATTCATAAAAGATTAATTTCTTGAAGTCATCATCTCAAATTTTGGTAAAAGATAATATTTAAAGTCCATTCAGTTAATTAAAAAACAAATAAAAGGCCGTTCGATAGCAACGATTCCGCTTTGAGAGACTCTAAAAAAATTTTTTTAAACGTAGTTATGAAATTACTTTCGTGGTTATGAATAACACTTTTATATTGCAATTATTTTAATCCTAAACCCATTAATGCGCAAAACGAGAATTTTGTACACGCAAATTCAATTCGAATAGAAAATTGGGGCCTTTTTTATGATGAATTTGGTGATATTTTTACTCAAAAAGGATCAATTTTTAGAATAAATTTTATAGGAAAAATTTTTTCAGAATTTTCCGGGACATTTTAGTATTTTTCCAAAATTGGCCAAATCCAAATAACCAAAAATAGTCGAAAAAATTCACACGTGTTCTTTGGATAATTCTAAGCATTGTAAAGTTGATTCTTTTCGTGTAAAAAAATCCAAAGTTTTTAATTCATTACTGTACAAAATGGCCTTTTTGCAAAAAATAAAGCAAAAAAAAAAAAACTCTCAAAACGATGGTTTGAGAAATTTAGACATTCGGATCGTAATTTCTGGTGGTTATATGATCATTCAATAGTAGCAACGACAAGATAATCGACTTTGAAAAGTAAATGATAAAAAAAAAAACAACAGCACTTTTTTTTAAAAAACCAACAAAATAATAGGGTTTTAGAAGCTTTTATGCAAAACAAATGTCAGATTCTGAAAGAGCATCCCCAAAAACCCCTTCAATACGATTTTGGAAGAAAATCCCCCAATTTTCTATTCAGATCGTACAATTGAATTTGCGTGCACAAAATTCTTGTTAATGGGTTAAACCTTAAACTGTCCTAAAATAAAAGAAACCTGACAATTTTAATTGCATTTCCATAAAATAGGCTGTTTGATGTATGCAAATTGCAGTGTTGTGGTGACGCCAGTAACACCACCCTATTGAATTATGTTGTTATGACTGTTATTGTTGCCGTAGTAATTTTCATGTAATATTTAGAAATCTGTAGTGACTTTTAATATACAAATATGTATATGTAAATTTTTTTGATGTATAAATGATGTGGTTGTGTTATGTAAGGCCTCAGTAAATCTATTTTTCATGACAATACTTTGCTTATAAATTAGTAGTCGCAGTAATAGCATTGTTTTTTATTAAAAAATAGAGTAATAAATTTTAGGTATTCAATCAGTCTCATCTTAATTCCTGGCTTGACCTGATTTGAATTTAACCCTTAGCGGCCACACCTCAGCCAGGCCACATAGCGGCCACATGAGTTAACTTATTACCCCACGCTGAAAAACTTAGTTGTGTGGGTGTTTTAAGACTCCAAACCGATTGTTTCAGGTTTGTTGAAGAGTTCTTTATCATTTCTAATGATTTTTATCGGCCAATTTATAGATGGCGTTCTAAAAACTGGTCATATATGTGAAAATTCAGCAAAAATGGTTTTTTTTCAGAAAAAAATGTAAAACTCCGCCATTTTTCAATATTAAGGGTTAACATTTTAGAATTGTATGCACAACATATATCACTACCATAAAAAAATTACAGTATTCATCGATCATTCAAAACGTATATTTATTTTGCAAAATTACTGGAGGGAAAATTGAAGAAAATTACACATCATAAAATTTTTTTTTTTTTGTTTTTTATTAGCTTCTAAATATATATTTACGTAAAGAAAAGTGACCAAATTAATATTTTTATCATATTTGAACAAAAAAAATTTATTTTGAATCCTATTTTATTGACCAGCACACGTCATGCACAAAGGGAACTAATGTTCCTCGCAAACCGGTCTTCTACAGGCCGACGGAACACTTGGGAAGTATGCTTTAGTTGATATCCGGAGCGATACTGACCACTTGACAACAAGTCAAGAAGTGATTTACTCAATTGCTACTGTTTCTTTTATAATAAAACTAGCTGGGTTACCCGGTTTCACCCAGCGTTGGATAAGTACTTACTAATTAAATACTTCTCAAATGTTCTACTTTGTTATATCCTAAAATTGTTTCCATCTTTAATTTCTAAATTTGGACAGCGGATTTGAAATCAGCATTCCGCAAAACCCCTAAGTACCAATTTTCATGAAAAACGCTTCAAATTTAAAATTTTCAACCGTCATCTTGGATCCGCTATTTTGAAACCCTATATATTATCCGAAAAAGGCCTATATGTTAAGTTGGAACATATACTAACTTCGGACAAAAATGAAAAAGATCAATGCAAGCGTTTAGGGGTGATTGAGCAACAAACAAACAAACAAATTTTCATTTTTATATATACACTAGGGTGCTTTTTTTTCGCGACTATTTTTTTTTCAGTCCCACCTCGAAATTTTGTGGGAAATACCTAAACAAAAATTCCCTGAAAATTGGAGCCTTTAATATGAATATTAAGTGCTCGAACAAGGCGTATAAAGATTTCCCGTATAAACTTCACTTTGACTTATTTTCTTCAAAACTCTACAGCTCAGAGGCATTTTATGGTATAATCTTGGTCAATGATAGGGTTTCTTCAGAATTGAATACTCTACAAAAGTGTCTAGGGCGTAAGCCTAACTCCCACCAGCGAGGTAGTACGGGTCACTAACCCTATTTTTTCATGACATTCTCGTTTTTTTGCCCCTATCTTATAAATAACAAGAGCTACAGAAAAAATGTGAATGACAAACTTGTAGGAAATTCAATTTCCTCCAAAAAGTTCTAGAACACCAAATCGCTAAAATCGATATTTCTTGCGATATTGGGCTTTGAAGTTGAGGTAGTGTTTCTACAATTTAGCTCAATAATCCATGAAAATTCCAGATATACACCTGCGGTCATAAAAACCGCACCACTTGATTCTTATGAAAAAATGGAATAACAGGATACCTACTTTTCCAAATGGAATGATTCTTTGTCTTAATAATCCATAGTAACTCATAAACAGTTTGGCAGAAATTCATTTTACTGCCTTTTTTTTTTGAAGAAATAAATAAAAAAAAAGTTAGACTATTAATGTTCATTCTTTATTATTATTTACTTGTTTATTACATTAATTATGAAATTTGTGGATAATTTGTTATATTGTTACACCTGCGGGCGAAAAAACAAAATTAATTTGAATTAGTTTTTAGTACTTGGGAGAACTTACCCTTAGGTTTGGGACAAGTCCAAGGGACTGCCCTAGTGAATCTCAGCCGAAGGGTGAGTCATCGTTTTTTCCCGCGCTGCAGGCAGTCCTAGTGCGGATTTTGAAAGAGCGACCTGGTGGAAGTAAAATTAAAGAAAAATAAAAGCGAATTTATCCTTTAAAAAATTTATTTCTAGTCAGTTAGTCGGAAAGTGCGAAAAAGTGAACCGCCAACTACTCGTTATAAATTGCGCGATCGCGGAAAATAGGTGTTTCTCTGGAGGACAAATTACCTGCGGTTTCTGCTCCAGCTTGTCCCGGAATTACCGGTAAGTACCGTGCGCCTTCTAAAAAATATTAGAAACCCTCCGAGCCCTCTGGGAGAATCTGAAAGAAAAAAAAGAATAAATAAATTAACGTGCGTTCTCGTCGTATTGCCGCGATACTTATCTGCGCTATCCTCTGTATCCCTTCCGGGCGTAGCTCCCCATTTGGTCCAGCCGCGCATCTCCAATCCGGGTTGGAGTAGTTCCCACAGCCAGCTCTGAAAAATTCAAGCGGAAAATCGTCAGGAAAAATTGGCTAGAGATTAAGGAGAATCAGCTGATTCTTCGGCCGTGAGCATAATTCTAAGTCTGCGAGCATAACTCGGAGGGGAAGCGTTTTCGGGCACACACACTACCGTCAGTGCATGTGCCTTTCCCCTTCTTGGAGCCTGCTACACACCTTGCGCTTCACAGGTAACCAGACGACGTGAGTTGCTCACCTGCGGATCGTGTTCGAGCTCCTGTTGTGCCCCGTGTGGCTACTCGAGCCTCCTTCCCGGCCTCTGACGAGGTTTCAGCAGCTCCCTGGAATTACACTGCACACGGAAAACACCTACGAAACTCCGGCCACAGCCACATAGCACTCCGCACAACATCTTAACACTATTACTCCGCTGACTTCCCGATCTGACAGTCCTTAATTCCAGCCAAAATCGGCAAAACGCAAAACCCGACGCGGCGGCTTCCAGTTGGGCGATCCCAGCTGACACACCGATTGACAGGTGGGGTAGGGCAGTGCGAGAGTCGAAGGGACCATCGACATCGAACTTCGAGTATCGAAGCGACGCGAGGAATTAATCGAAGTGAGGAATTAATCGAAATCCTCGATTCGATTGCGGCAAGATCTCCCTCTCGATTTTATTCGCTCGAACGTCGTAAGGTGGAATTTGAGGAGCGATAAATTCTTCTTTTTGCCACCGCGAAGTCAACTTTTGTAACATTGGTGCCAGGTGTGCTCGGAACGGACGAGTTCTGAGAAGTTCTCCATCCACACAGCGCTGAAAAATAAGAAATAAATTTAAAAAAAAAAAAAAAGAAAGACAATTTTTCGTTTTCGTCTGCGCTCCTTCACGATATTTGGAGGAATATTTTTTTTGTTTTTGGGTTGTGTTTTTTTTTCCATTTTTTTTCGGGTCCTAGCGGAATGGCGAGCGGCAGGGAAAACCCTACGGAGAATGACATAGTATGCCGCAAGTATCGGGACGGAACAGGGGACCACCTACAAATCCTGGTTCCTGACGAGCAAAGAAAACGGGTGTTAGAACTAGCACACGACGGACCGGCCGGCGGACATTTCGGGGTTGAAAAAACTTTGCAAAAAATCCGAGAAAACTACTACTGGGTTGGCTGTGCTCAGGAAGTAGAGGATCATGTGCGAAAATGTTCGATCTGCCAGCGGCGGAAAGGACCCATTCCACGAACCCGTGCTCGTCTCCAGATTTATAACGTAGGTGCCCCCTTCGAACGGATCGCCATCGACATACTGGGCCCATTGCCGGTAACAACGAAGGGGAACAAATACGTGCTCGTGGTCGGCGACTATTTTACGAAGTGGCCGGAAGCAATCCCATTGCCAGACCAGACCGCGGAACGGGTGGCCGATGCCCTAATAGACCACGTGTTCAGTAGGTTCGGACTCCCATTACAGCTGCACTCCGACCAGGGACGGAACTTCGAGTCAGCCGTGTTTCAGGCGACTATGAAAAAGTTCCGAATTGACAAGACCCGAACCACAGCGCTACACCCTCAGTCAGATGGAATGGTCGAAAGATTCAACCGAACCCTACTGGACTACCTTTCGAAGTACGTAGCCGAGCATCAGAGGGACTGGGATGAACACCTCCCCTTTCTACTCCTTGCGTACCGTTCCGCGGTTCATGAAACTACTGGCATGACACCAGCCAGGCTTACTTTCGGACGCGAACTGAGATTGCCCGTTCAGCTCTGCACAGGGGAACCCACAGCGAACACTTGCGCAGCTTCAGAGTATGAGGAGAAACTGGCGTCGCGGCTGAAGGCTGCCTACGAGTTTACACGGAACAGATTGGCGGACAGGAGCCGAAGGATGAAGGACCGATACGACCTTTCCGCACGGGGTTCTCCATTCAAACAAGGAGATATAGTTATGCTGTATCATCCGAAAAGAAGGAAAGGGCGTAGTCCTAAACTACAGCTCGACTGGGCCGGCCCCTATGTGATCGAGGAACAACAGTCGGACGTCGTTTACAAGATAAAGGACAAACGGACGAACAAACTCATGGTGGTACATCGAGATAGATTAGCCCCGTACCAAGAATAACGGCGATGAAAAAAAAAAAAAAAAAGAGAAAAAAAAGGATAGCGCAGAGGCGAGTAAAGTTGAATTAATTTGTTGTCTTCTTTCTCTTTTACGTTTAAGTTTTTTTCTTTAGTAGTAGAGTTTTTTTTAGTCTAAGTTTTTTTACTCTAAGTACACTTAAGTTTTAGTTAAGTTTCGGGCATCGCGTTCTTAGTGATAATAAAATAAGAAATAGATTTAATGAATTGAATTGAATTGAATTGAAGTTGAACTGAGGGTTAAAAAAAAAAAAAAATAAAAACAAAAAAAAAAAATAAAAAAATAAAAAAAAATAAGGGCACGGTACTACGCGCGCGTGTCCGTTCGAGCGAGTCGGAGGCGCTCTTGACAAAACCTCCGCCGTTCCTGGACCAGTTTGAGCCGGCCGAATTCGTATTACTCCGGCGCGGCGCGGGCGGAAATGCCAACGGCTCAAACTGGTCAAATAAAATCAAACGAGAAGAGGACTCACCGGACAAAGCCAAGACCCTCCAGAAACACTCGCCGTAGTCTACGCCCGAGCTGAGGACAGCTCTTCCTTAAGAGGGGGAGTAGTGTTACACCTGCGGGCGAAAAAACAAAATTAATTTGAATTAGTTTTTAGTACTTGGGAGAACTTACCCTTAGGTTTGGGACAAGTCCAAGGGACTGCCCTAGTGAATCTCAGCCGAAGGGCGAGTCATCGTTTTTTCCCGCGCTGCAGGCAGTCCTAGTGCGGATTTTGAAAGAGCGACCTGGTGGAAGTAAAATTAAAGAAAAATAAAAGCGAATTTATCCTTTAAAAAATTTATTTCTAGTCAGTTAGTCGGAAAGTGCGAAAAAGTGAACCGCCAACTACTCGTTATAAATTGCGCGATCGCGGAAAATAGGTGTTTCTCTGGAGGACAAATTACCTGCGGTTTCTGCTCCAGCTTGTCCCGGAATTACCGGTAAGTACCGTGCGCCTTCTAAAAAATATTAGAAACCCTCCGAGCCCTCTGGGAGAATCTGAAAGAAAAAAAAGAATAAATAAATTAACGTGCGTTCTCGTCGTATTGCCGCGATACTTATCTGCGCTATCCTCTGTATCCCTTCCGGGCGTAGCTCCCCATTTGGTCCAGCCGCGCATCTCCAATCCGGGTTGGAGTAGTTCCCACAGCCAGCTCTGAAAAATTCAAGCGGAAAATCGTCAGGAAAAATTGGCTAGAGATTAAGGAGAATCAGCTGATTCTTCGGCCGTGAGCATAATTCTAAGTCTGCGAGCATAACTCGGAGGGGAAGCGTTTTCGGGCACACACACTACCGTCAGTGCATGTGCCTTTCCCCTTCTTGGAGCCTGCTACACACCTTGCGCTTCACAGGTAACCAGACGACGTGAGTTGCTCACCTGCGGATCGTGTTCGAGCTCCTGTTGTGCCCCGTGTGGCTACTCGAGCCTCCTTCCCGGCCTCTGACGAGGTTTCAGCAGCTCCCTGGAATTACACTGCACACGGAAAACACCTACGAAACTCCGGCCACAGCCACATAGCACTCCGCACAACATCTTAACACTATTACTCCGCTGACTTCCCGATCTGACAGTCCTTAATTCCAGCCAAAATCGGCAAAACGCAAAACCCGACGCGGCGGCTTCCAGTTGGGCGATCCCAGCTGACACACCGATTGACAGGTGGGGTAGGGCAGTGCGAGAGTCGAAGGGACCATCGACATCGAACTTCGAGTATCGAAGCGACGCGAGGAATTAATCGAAGTGAGGAATTAATCGAAATCCTCGATTCGATTGCGGCAAGATCTCCCTCTCGATTTTATTCGCTCGAACGTCGTAAGGTGGAATTTGAGGAGCGATAAATTCTTCTTTTTGCCACCGCGAAGTCAACTTTTGTAACAATATTTTTATTTAAACTTAGATTAGACATAATTTACATTTTATGTACAATGCTCAGTACCGCATTGCCCCACCTTTGGCTGTAATAACCGGTTCGGTTCTAGAAGGCATTGAGTCTACCAATACTCCAATGAAGTCAGCCGTTATCTCGTTGCTCCACACAAGATCCAGTACTTGATTCAGCTTTCTTTTGCACTCCGGTTTATGATCCGCTACTTTCCGTTTAATCATATGCCAGAGATGTTCGATAGGATTCAAATCGGGCCAATTCGCTGGCCAGTCTATTTTCTGAATTCCAAGATCAGAAAATGTTTTCTGAAGCTGAAAATAACATAAAATGATAAATTAGTTTTTTACTTATTGTGTATGAAACAGATATTTTGCAGTTCATACCGATTTGGTACGATGGCAAGGAGCAGAATCATCTTGGAAAATTACTTCGTTAGTAAACGAAAGGTGCTCTTCGGTGGCTGGTACCAAAAATTCTTTTATGACTTGCCCATACTTTTGAGCGTTTATTGTCCCATCAACGAAGTGTAAAGGACCTAGGATGTAGAAGGAAAACCATCCGTAGACTATTTGACTTTGACTTCGCTGTTTTGATCTTGCACTCTTCCTAAAATCCAGGGTTCGGAGAGCGAAAAAAATTATGCTCGCTCCCGAGCTAAATTAGCTCGCGCGAGCCAAATTTTCAAATCGCGAGCGATTTAAATTTTTCGGCTCTTGATCAAAACCGGTTTAACTCCGAGTAAGAGGCAAAAAATTCGGGAGTCAAAAATTTGAATCATTCACGAGCAGAGCTGAAAAGATCGGATCGAGAGTCAAATAAAACGAGATGATATGTTGAATGTTGGAGAAAGTTTATTTGAATTAATTATTCCTACATCCTAATAAGTAATTTTTTCTTATTCTAAATAAATTTGATTTAATAAGTGAGCGTTAAGTTTAACTAATAATATATTGTTTATTGTCTCTTTTCCTAATTTCGACCGTTGTTTCGTGATAATTGTTGAGAGTGCACTGAATGCACACTCAACAGACACTTGTGTCGATGGGACTGCTAACGCAGTCTGAACTAGTTTTCCCAGTTGTGAAGTTCCTGCCAATAGTCCAAAATATTTGTTTCAAAATACATTTTTTACTACCGAATTTACTTGAGGCTCGTTATCACTATCACTTTCGTCGAAATTTTTATTGTGTACTACCTTATAATGTCTTTTAATGTTACATGTCCTATTTATAAATATCATATTTCATCATATCATTTACAAATTTTCATCGTATCGCACATATTTCTTAGAATCAAAATCTTTACATCGACCCATTTTCTTGGAAAATGGCAGTTCAAAATTAATTGCCAAGTAACAAACTCGAACACAGTACAAAAATAAAAACAATCTTCACCACACTAGGAGTCGAAAAGGATTGAATCTTTTCGGCTCTAAATCACTCCCGGAGCCGAAAATACAGAGAGCAAAATTTCTGGCTCGCTCTCAAGAGCGATTAAAACTGAAAATGGAAAGTTAGCTCTCGCTCCGAAGCGAGTCAAATGTATAAAGATCGGAGTTGAATTTTTGGCTCCCGATTCGAAACCGTTTTAGCTCTGAGACGGAGTCAAAAAATGCGAGCGAGCTAAATTGTTTTCGATCGGGAGCGAAAAAATTCCGTACCCTGCTAAAATCTTTCTCCTGCTGAACGTTGCACGTATGCTAAATTGTCTACACACAACAAGTTGAATTTGCTTTCATAGGACCAAATCACACGTCACCAATCTTCCTTCGTCCATGCTAGTCCATGCTACTTCTTCGCCCATGCTAGACGAGCCGTCTTCATTTTCTTTGTCAACATGGGTTTTTTCGCTGGTCGTTTTCCATAAACTTTTATCTCTCGTAACCTTCTTGT
The DNA here is from genome assembly GCA_949715965.1 of Dysmachus trigonus. NCBI lineage: Eukaryota > Metazoa > Arthropoda > Insecta > Diptera > Asilidae > Dysmachus > Dysmachus trigonus. The sequence goes on along the minus strand of OX454319.1, from coordinate 47,535,299 downwards.
TTCGGCGCTAAGGTCGACTTGATGATAGTCCTTTAGCTCTGCCCTCATACGGACTGCGGTTTTAAAACGATCCTTCAAAGCCATCCCTCGTAAGGCCTTGTTCGTCCTTGAATTTGTTTTCCGTTTTCTTCCACATCCTTTCGTGCTGTCCAGAGGGTCCAAATTCTCTTTTTTCTTCATTAATGGTAAGATAGTTGAGTGGCTGGACCCTGTTGTAGCCGCTATCTGACAATACAACAGACACTGATCTACCAATGTAAAAAAATTTAATTTTTCGTCTTGGGTCAACTGCTTGTATTTTCCGGCCCTTTCACTTTTTTAATTTTGTCGTTATCACTTCTTAACTTAAACTGAATATCCTTGTTCTTATACCCCCTTAGAGCAGGTCAAATGATTGCATCCCTCCCCCTACCCTACATTCTTCAATTAAGTGCATTATTGAAACTACCTGCGTGGTGCGGTTTTTATGACTGCAAGTGTATATAGGGATTTTTAATAACAGATATTTCATTACCATGGTAATTTAATAAAAACTTCAAATTTAAATTCTTGCCTACTACCTGGCGGTGCTTTTCAAATGCATTACTAATATGATACAAATGTTGATATACTATATACATATATTCATAGTAGAAATTAGTAAATACAATGTTGATTGCTGAAAATAAGATGTCAGAAGGAGTTGAGTTGGGAACTGCTTGTAGATCCTTTTGTAGGCATGCGGTCTGACAAGCTCTTTAGCCAGTATATAAACTATTGAATCTTCTGATTCTTCTATCACAGCCCTGATCGAATGCTACAGAAGGCTACAGAAGGTCCTAATAAGTCGCTAAACTTAAATTTTCTTTATTCTCAAAATCTGTCCGAGTGGACTCCCGTGGAACCTTCAAATGAAAAAGTAGTCCTTGGATACTAATAGTTTTCTTTTTCCTCACCAAGGCAGCAAGTCAAAGCGCCCTTAATTAGCCCGTTCGTCACTAAAGTTAAAACCGTCGACATCGACAATTTAAAATATCAAAGATGTCGAGCTGTTGACAAAAGGGCGACGTCACACGACAGCGTCCCCGCGGGGAATTTCGCATCCTCCAAACGCGGGGATCGTTCGAATTGTCACACCGCGCGTTGCCTGCACCGTCGACGTCGGTTGTTTGCCCGCTCCACGCCATATTCATCCGTATATACCTGGCCCGGCCTCGTTCAGGGCCAAAGCCCCACAATTACTCTCCGCAGTTGTTTTTCTGCATTTTACTCACGTGCACCCTGTTTGCATGGTTACAGTTTTTTATGCAGCTGCTAAACACAAAAAATACACAAAACCAAAAAAAAGGCGAACAAAAAAGTCAAAAGGACCTTCCGACAAAACAAAAAAAACCTCCCGATGTCTACGGATAAAAAAATACTCGCGTATTTTTAAGCGCAACAGGTGTAGACACCGTACGACAACCGAAAAAACTCTTTTCGCGATATGGGTGGGTGGGCGGATGTTGGGACAGCTCCGCGGTGGTTTTGATAAGGCCGGAGGTTTTTCCAGAGTGGAAAAGCCGCGACTGATGATGGAACTGACGCATATCTAATAATTCCGCGAGATAGTTAGAGGACGTGGTGGGAGGGTGTGGGTACTGGTGATGCCGCGCTGAAATTCGCGAGGGGTGAAATGATTTGGAAAAAAGGAATTTTGCAGTTTTCCCTCTCGTTTGATTTAGCACTTTGCCAGGTGAGTAACGTTTTTGACGGGTGTAAGCATTTGCAACTGGATTGCTACTTGTGCTACGACAGTATCATTCCTTTTACTATGAGAATTACACTTATGACGCAGTATGTGATATCAATATTGTAATTTCGGCAATATCATAAAAACTTCACAATCAGGACATATGTACGTATATGATGCTATTTCGTTAGAGATTAATCTATATTTTTAGGCTATTTGAAGTTAAAGTTGCTGAGGTTCAATTTTCTAGAACATTGTGGAAAGTTTTGTTGTAGTGGACTTAGTTTACTTGAACTCTTTAAAAAATAAACTATACTATATCTCTGAACTTGATCATCTTTATCTTGTAATTAATCGAAGGAATAAGCAAAATAAGTTTTTTTCTACGAAATGGCGAAAAAATCGATTTTAAACAAAAATGTTACTTTAATTGGTTATAAAATGGAAAATTTTTATCGGTGAGATAAAACCTTCTATTAATTAGTAAAAAATATACTTCAAAAGCTTGTGTTAAAATTTGAAACTTATCGTTTCAGCCGTTTCCGAGAAATCTTGCTAACCGACTTTAAAACACAGTTTTGATAAAAACGCGTTTAAATTTTCAAAAGCACTTTACACATAGTAAAAAAACTAGGACACGCCATTTCAAATATGCGTGTAGCTTCGAGAATATTCACCGGATTGACATGACATTTTCTGTGGGTGTATTTAAATATATGTGCATTACGAAAAAAAAAAAATCGATTTTTTTGAAATTTCTAACTGCATATAATCCCTTAAATACTGTTGTAATTTTGCCCGCCAATCGGCTATCAAAACTACAAAATCCGCCTACGCTATAATTCAGCGACAAACGGAAAGACAGACGGACAGAGGGACATTTTTGTTGGGAATATTACTCGTCCACCGAAGTAGACCAGCCGAAAAAGACCGATGAATGTTTCGATCCGAGAAGCTAAGCCAAGCAGAACACTATGGTGGTTGGTTTCTCTATCATAGACACTCAAAAGGGAGGAATCGAAAGCTAATCCTTATATCTGCCCGATTATAACTCAAAGTGTGAATTATAAACGAAGGCAAATTTGTAACAGTACAGTACAGTACAGTACTGATGGCGCTATTCGTGAAATAGGGCCCTGTTACAGCGTCTTGTCTGCCTCTTACAGCTGTACTATAAGAGGTAAAGGGAAAGGTGAAATGAAAGGTGTTTAATCTATGATCATATGGTTTGAATTACGTTTATTTTCAATAAACAAAAATTTATAATTATAAAAATAAAACTATAGTATATGTTATAATTTAAAAAAAGAAAATTTACAAATTAACTGAACAATTTAAAAAGTAGGTACAACCGAATAATTATATACAAAATAGAACAATAAAAAATGTATATATTGTATATATTTCTTGTTTTCTCTGAAATAGGAAGCAAAAGAAATGATTTGTTTAATGGGAAATTATCAATCCGATTAGTACAGAATTTGTGGTGAATACCAGCAGTGTATGATATATAAAAAGGCCCTAATTAGTATAGCATTAACAATATTCCTTGGGAGACACCAAAAAAAGATTGTAAATGTTTGAAGTAGTAGCTGTGAAAATCTTCCTAAACTCTAACTCCAAATATGATAAAATGCGGTACTAGATGGTGGTTGAAACTGTGCTTGATGCGAGGACAACTTACACCAAGCACTGCCGGAATTACAATGAGAATCCTCTCCATTTCGCCCACTTGTATACTAAATTTGTCATGTGAAACGATTACTAGGATTCAAATTTTTCAAATGACTAGTGTCAAATTGTAATACAGATATCGCTCTTTATGCCACTGAATAAAGTTGTTGCTGTCAAGTGACAGCTGTTTCTTAATGCAAATCTAGGAGGAAATTTCAAGCAAAATTTGATTTGTTCATTAATTTTTACTCAATTGCAGAAAGGGTTATGTTCTTCGCGGCGCTTCTATGCATATTTGCTTGTGGGTTATTTATTCTCTCATAATACTCAAACGGCTGAATGGATTTTTATAAATGAGGTTTATTAAATTCCTCTTGATTCCGAGAGTGGCATAGACTATCGGAAATGACAACAAAACAAATATAGCGGCGGCTAGTCGCCATATTGCTTTTGCACGTGTAATTTTCAATGGCTGTCAAATTAAAGGTTTTTATGAGAAGATTTCAAATATGTATAGAGGATTAATATGTATCAAAACGTATAATCGATTTTTACGAAAACAACTTCTGGACAGAAAAATTAAAAAAAAAAGTGAAAAGTGAAAGGTGGGGGGTACATTACATTGTATATTTGTTAATGAATTTTGCCACGAGGTATTTGATGTATTCTATTTTTTCATTCCGAGGGCGTTTTTTTCATACATCAATTTTTTTGTAGGACAGATCGCTTTTTTTTAAAAGACCCTTGAAAAGTTAAATGCTACCTACCTTTGTGGTATGATAAAAACATCACATCGATATAGAAATTATACTAATTTTTATATTGTATGTAAAAAAATAAAGAAATTACAATTATTACCTTTTGTATACATATATACTTTTATAGAATTAAAAACTATAAAATTAAAAATGTAAATAAAACTCAACTCAACTGAATGCAACTGAATATGTAGAACAGTTCCACATATTTTCATTCAAATAAATTAATTAATTTTATATAATTTAAAAATTGGAATAAAAAATGATTTGCCTAAGATACAAACATGTTTTTAACATTAACTCATTGTGAAAGAAAAAACAAGAGCGGAAGTTTTACTCATTTTACTATTCAACCCTTGTTCTGTTCTTAAGAAATCATGGAAATTTTTAGTAGTAGTCAAAATTTCGGGGGTTCTACCCCCCTCCCCCCGCTGGCTATGGCCCTGACAAGAAATTATTGAAAAAAAATATGAGAAAATCTCACGAATTCCGTGGTAATCAGCACACGACCGAGTAAAGTAAATTATTTGCAAGTACTTCTGCACAGAAATTATCGACAAATACTGATTTTGATGTAAATAGCGATTATGGTTATAATTATTATATCCTAGTATTTGCACTCGTTTTCACGGCCTTAGCTAGTATGCTAAAGTGTAAAACATGTGATCCCGACTTTACTAAAACCGAGATTCTTGGACTTGGATTTAAAATAAACGTTTCATGCGATTGTGGTCATAGATCAATAAATTCGTGCAAGTTTGTGGATAAGGGAGTTGAAATCAGCCGGCGAATTGTGTTCATTATTCGATTACTTGGCGTGGGTCGTAACGGCTTACAACTCTTTTGTTCATTGCTGGACTTGACATCAAGTTTTTGGGAAACAACATATCATACACTTTAGAAAATGACAAAATTGCATCAAAAGCTGTCGCCGATATCTGCCTAAAAACCTTTAAACGACTTTTTCTCGAAATGTCAAATTGACAACTTTCGCTCGTAGGACTGCACAAACGCTAAATTTGTAGGACAATGTTGTCACTTAATTTTAAATACATTTATTAACCGATACCAAAAAAATCAGGTGGTTAGTAGTCACTTTGGACTACTCATTATTTCGACATGTTGAGGGTGGGAGACCTCCGCCGTCAAATCATCGGTTTTGTAGGACAAACGTTTTTTCGTGTTTGACGAAAGAAAGCTGCTCACGAAAACTTAGCCTGTTAGTAATCAAAAAATAAAATTGGTGGTGGACTGCGGGCTAATATTCTATTCCACTCTGTTTCCATATTTTTAGTTTGCTTTCATTTAGCAGTCGGTTTTTTAATTTCCTTTTTTACAAATTTTAATAATTAATTATTAACAAATTAATTATACAGAGTGTTTGGCAGAAGGACCAACAAAATTTGTTGGTGGATTCATTTCTAATTTTTTACCGATAAATAAAATAAATAAATAGTTGCTTACGATCACCGCTTTTTTTTTTTATGTAAACTGGTTTCGTAATCAGCAATTGATAAAAAAATTGTTAGGACCAGTGAATCCTTAATTTTTACTGCTTTAATGAATGACTTTATTTTACATGTGGCATATCGTTGGAACCGGCGTAAACCAAGGAACTTTTTAAAAGAAAACGAAGCTCTCAGTGGCAACTTATTTTAAAACTAATTTTAGAAAAAGCTATTACTTTACGTAATTACCTGTTTTTTGGATTTTGGAAGCTCACATTTCCTTTTTTTTGTTAATAAACTACATAAATTTTTTTTGTTTAGATGGAAAACATAAATCAAACATGCAATAAAAAATAATTTCAAGCTGTGGTCACCACAAACAAAACAGTTATGAGGGTTTGAAGGGGGAATTTAGGGCATTTTTTAAATAAACTGGAACAAGTCGTATATCAGTAACCGGATCACATACGACTTAGGCCTCATCGGTAAAAAATTAGAAATGAACCCACCAACCCACCAACAAATTTTGTCGGTTCTTCTGCCAAACACCCTGTATATCGTTTTGTTTCTCTAATAATTTCACGCGATTTGCACGTCGTAATTGCGACAGGTCTAAAATCATCGAAAACGTGCTTTGAAATTGAGTTGAAAAGATGAGCCGTTTAAATTAAATTATATTCCCTAATTAATCGCAAGATTTACTCCTTTTACGTGGGTTTTGAATTCCAAAAAAAATCACAATTTCTCGGATTTTTTTTTACGAAATTTATAAAAGTAATTTATTTCAACTATTAGGATATAAAAGTACATCACTTGAACAAGTTGTAAAAATTTTTTTTTCTTAATTTTTTTTTTCTCAAAACTACATTTTTGAATCCGGTAGGCACGATTTCTCAAATACTAATAATCCAATCTTACTGAAATTTTCCACACTTCTTCTACATAGTATTGACTTGTACTTGAACGAAGGATTTTTAATTTCGTTCATTACAAGTCTTTTTACTAGTACCAAAATATAAAAAAATGCTCACTTCAATTTTTTGTTAAAAAACGTTGTCAAAAATTTAAATATCATTTTTTCTTCAAATCCTTCGTCCAAGTACAAGCCATATGCATCTACTAATAGAAAAAATTTCGTTTTTTGATTTCAGATAAGCCTATCTCAAGATATTCTGCCTACGGTAAAAAATCATCGATTTTCGTAAACCAGCTGTCAATGGCCCAATTATCATTTTTTTTTTTTTTTTCATGAAAATTTGTTTACAACTTGTTCAAGTGATGTACTTTTATATTCTAATAGTTGAAATAAATCACTTTTATAAGTTTCGTTAATAAAAAACCGAAAAATTGTGATTTTTTTGGGAATTCAAAACCCACGTAACCCCTTAATAAATCAACAAGCTTTGAAAAATATTCAACAGTGTTTATTTTATAGCGGTTTTAAAAAGAAATCTGCTAATGGCCCATTCTTTAAAATTGAATTTGTTTTGTTATTGTTGAAAACGAAAAAATAGTACCAGTTATAATATTTCTGAACTCTGGTTTAAAAATAAGAAAAGTCGAAAGTGAATAAAAGGAAGAATATTCTATAAAAAGTTAAATATTTGCCACTAGCGTACAGATTATTATACAAAATACCGCACAACAGCTTTCGAAAACGCCTGCGTTTTATTTTCCTTGAAACCAGCTTTGACCATTTGATTATAAACCAATCTGCATTCGTCAATATATTTTTTTTTTCTGTAAATTTTGCATAAAAAGAATTTTCCATTTACCTAAGCCACTTTGAAAACAAAATAAAACCGGAAACGAATTGGAATAACTAAAATGGTAGATGAGCTGAGTTTTGTGTAAACAATGGTTTAACAAAGCTTTAAGCCATTTAATCCCTGGGGGAGGTGGCCAAATTTAAAAAAGTTCGGAGAGGCAAGCGCCTAAGCGCGGCGCAGTAATCCACTTGTCCGCGGCCGTAATCGATTTTGCAGCGCCAAAGTAATTACTGTGCGTTTGTAATATTACACGGGAGGAGCATTAATTCCCCGTGTCGCGTGAAACAAAGCAAGGAACAGAATTTTTTCGGCATAACAAACCGGTGTTATGCCTATCTAATTACACGGTGCAGCAAAGAGCCGGGGTCATTCAGACCCGCACCTCCGCGCCCCAACCCCCACTGCGGGATCATACTGACAAAAGCTTCCCATGATTCAAATTTGATGCGCTTTCCGTTTGTCGGGCAAAAAAAGGCGGTCCGCACCAAAGTATGGAGCAGGACTGGCGGCTGGGGGTGGGCTCCGGTGCTCCCCGAGGATGCACAATGCAGGGGCCGTGGGTCGTTGGAAAAGTGAAAAAGTTCCATACACACGTACGGGCGCTCAGTCGATAAGGACGACTTATATCTGTTTTTATTTTTTTTTTCGAGTGATTCCGTGTTTTGCAGCATTCAACACATTACGCCTCAGCGCAGCCCCTGCACTGTTCGCCCGCCCGCCCTTGCTAGTGCCCGTTTTTCATCGGGCGCCTGATTTTTTTTCGGCGAAACTTTCCCCAATATGCGCTCTTCGGGGACGCCTTACACGTGTATGCGAAAGGTCACACGACCGATGTATAGGTGTGCTTTGTGGGGCTTTACATCCCACTCAGAGCGCCGGCTGTTTTGAATTCTTTTTTCTTTTTTAAATTTTGTTCGTTCGCTTTTTTTCGCTTGCGGATCCTGTGCCAGAGATCACCACGGTCGCTGTCTTCCCTTTTTTTGTGGCGAGATTTTTTCCCCCGGAATTCGATGAAAGGAGTTAAGTGGCTTTAATTGTTCGAAAGTGAGAGGAAGTTTATGTGGCGGCGCGGCGTGTCCCGTCCCGGTGCTGGCGAATATTCAATTGAGTTCGAAATTTCACTGCGCCTCCTTTTTGAAATTGGCTTTACTTAGGCCCAGAGTACCGTTATGCCGTTTACCCGATGCACGGAAGGGAGGGGGCAATGCGTGATTAATGGCCACCCCCATCCGCACCAGGTGGTGTGGCATTAACTTTGTTGCCACCGCCAATATTTGACGTGGGTGATTTTGTTAGGTTTAGCGAGACGTTTTAATAAACCTCATTCAGGGCGTCTTTTCATTTTATAATTATTGACTGTATTTTATCCTTTGAAAATGGAATAGGGGTTTAAGCGTGTTTTTGACTACATTTGCTGCGTTACATACATACACAGATGTTCAATGGTACGCAACATTTCTCACTAAAGGTATATCTTAACCTCAAACTGAAATGTCATAACAGGTTTGATCTGTTTGGGTTTTCACTTCTTTGGTGTGGTATTTTTGTCTTTGGCAGTGGAAATATTCATTACCATAAATGTATCCATATTAAGTTTTTATCCTATTGCTTTATAATTTATTACCCGTAAAACTTCAAAATAAAAACAAGCAAATGTCATTTTCATTGAAATATAACCATAAATAATTTTAATCCACCTATGGGGCAACAGAAAATATAAAAAATCGCTAGCGGAAAAAAATTGCGTAACTACTTGTCAAATTTCTGCTCAACTACCTCCAGCCAAGAGCATGTGTACTTGCGAGTACTTTGCTAGGTCCAATGGAACGCCAATTGTCGTGTTATTGAAAATTTTGTTTCCAAAACTTTGGGATATTGATACTGACGACTTTTGATTTTAACAACACAACCTTACGTGCCATAAAGCGACCCAAAGACGCGATTTATTGGAATGACAATTTGGCAAAAATTTTATATCAAGAAATGGATCTGTCAATTTTCCACCATGATCCTGGGATTTGATACCGCTATCCTATGTGAATTTGTAAAACTATGTTGATAAACCGGCTTCGATTAACGTAGTGGATGCCAACATAAAAAGGGTTATTGCGGGTATACGGCGCCAAGCGCTCGAAAAAGTGGTAAAAAATGGGACTGATTGGATAGAGGTCCGATATTGAATGTGAAGAAATTATCTTTGGAATAAAACCAACGTTAGAGAGGTTTTACTGTGCCATTTTTCCTCTATTTTAAATATTAATAATATACACATAATCACAAAGAAATCATGATATCACAGGGTAAGGATATTTTATAAAATCCAAACTCTGCATGTAAATAATAATAAGAAATAAACATATTGTAGACTGCTGGCAACGAATAAATAAATAAATAAATAAAATAAAGCCAACGTTTTGGTCACTTGCTCAATTTGTATGTGCTATATTTAAATTCAAAATCCGGACGCGTTTAAAAATGCACCCTTTATATATGTATGTACAGTGAACTTTTCACTTAAAAAAATTGAAAAAAAGTGCCGCGTATAAGTCATTCCCTGGATAAGGTAGGGTCGCCAAATATCGTCCCCTTTTTGTAAAACAAATCTAAAAAAATAAAAAAAAATACTACAGTAATAAATGGTTCAATACTCCTTTATTCATAAAAATAATCAAAAACCCGTTAACATAGTCAGAAAAAATTATAAAATAGCTTTAACAAAAATACTCAAATTATGAAAATATATTTTTGGGCTCCTAATATCGTCCCGGGGACGATATTTAGATCACGTGAACTGGAGTTGTACTTACTCCTTTTCTATTATATAAAATTGAACCTAACTATTATATTAATATCTAAACAGCCCTTTCTTAATTATTTTAATCATTTTTTCGGCATCTAAAAAATAAAAAAAAAAAACATTCTAAAGTTACATGTTACGATATAAGGTTCACGTAAGGGGACGATATTAGGAAATTTCTATTTATTTTGTCGCATCCATTTAAGCAAAAAACGTGTCATAAACCTGAAAATTTTACTTAATCGATTAGCATCTGAGATATTAATAGTTAGTTTGACAAAAAAATTTTATCAATAAGTCAAGTATCTCAATATTTTATGGAACTCGAGAATATTTCAATGAAAAACTCACCTTGAACATTTTTTTTGATTTTCGAATTTCTGTCGATACGAATGTCGTGACGCACTCACTTCTACACAATAGCCGATTGATGCAACTAGCTGTCGGTTCGGGTCACAGATAATAGATGGCGGTTTTTAAAAGAGTAGATATTGAAGGGGACGAAATTAGGGTAGGGGACGATATTTGGCGACTCTACCTTACCGTTCGGCAACGTAACTCTGTACAGTAAGCCTTGTAACTCCTCTATATTGCATCTTAAATGAAAAACAAAAAAACTTCATTGAGTTAATTCGAGCATGCTAAACGGCCCAAACTGTGCAGGCTCGAGATAATTCGAGCGGCATCGTATTTTATGCTGTTGTTATTTTCGCTCTCGAATATATTCGAGAATTGAAAATAACAAAATGAAAGCTGTGAAGTCTTCGGACAAAGCCAATTGTTGGTTGTATTTTACGGATATTATTGCCTTGGTCGTGAAATGTCAAATATCTTTTTCCTCCTGTTTTGTGGTTTAGTGCAATATTTGCCTAAGTGCTGTAAGCTTGCAAAGTATAGAAGGAAGTTGATTGTTGTGTTTGCAGAAAATCTCATATATTGGATCTTTATTGGTTTGTTTTATAATTTTCAAATGATTATTATTTTATTTTGTATCATATTTTAGCAAAATTTATACCGAAAAATGAGCGATTCAGAATCTGAGTATGGATATGTTAATTTCTCGGGAAGTGACTCATACCATGCCTTTCTTTCCCTTTACAGGACAGACACCGTGATACTGAGGAAGACTGCTAAGTTTTATTTTTCTTTAAATATAAAAAAAAAAAACAGTTGAAGATTAAGTATTTTATTTATTATGGGCGTAAGTCTGTCGAACATTAAATCTGTAAATTCCAGTTTGTATTATCAATTGATATGTTAAGAATAATATTAAAATATGCTCTTGCCATTTTAAATTGAATTCACGAACTTGTATTAATACTTCAGTTAAACAAATGAATTGAATCGCAAAAGCTGTCAAATATGAACAATTTGCATTGTCATCGTCTGCATTTGGGCGGGATCAGCTGCCTTTGCACAATTCTTATTTGTGGCAGTTCAACTTCCAATTAGGATTTCAGCATTTCTGCGTCGTTGAGAACTCGACCTCCTCATTTCTGACTAATTTTTGATTTGATAACAAATTCGTTTTAACACAATGGGAATAGAGTGGACTTATAAAAAACGTACTTTTTGGGCCTATTTAAAGTTATGACCAGATTAGGGTAGCTTTATGCACACAAGTGCGATACTAATCCATTCTAATCGATCGGTAGTGAATGACAATTCAATTCTCCAGAATAGGTGTTGCCACCGTTCCTGCCACCTCGTAGAGTAGAGTATCTTTAACAGGAGAACGCCCTAATCCCGATTACGGAACGGATTATGAAATTTATTCATTAAGAGTCATAACCGAAAACAACTTTCGCAGGGTCGAAAAGTCACCCTCAGCTGGGCGAAACAAAAGGGACAGCGGACAAAGTTTTGCTGAAAGGCACTCAAATAATCCTCCTGAATTTCGGACTGACCATTAACCACTATGGCAGCTCCCAAAAAAGGATCTTCTAAACTGCAGGTCGCTCGTGGCCTCAACATTTTATGGCGCAACTGAATTGAACCTCTGGCCATTTACGTGTCTGAATCATTTTTAAGAACAAAAGTCGAGCGCGATTCGGGATGACTTTTAGTTTGTGAAATTGCGGAAGAAAGAGCAAACATGGGATTTTCGCTTGAATTGACGGATTAAAGCAAAGAGCGCGTGTTTTAATTACGCTAATAAATTGCTTCGGTCCGCTGCCGTTTTCCTACGCGCACAAAGCCATTGTTTGAACTAGTCGCACTTAATCTATAGCTAATGTGTAGAGTAACTGAACCTGCATTGACAAAATCGTCATCTCTGCGCTCAAATTACGTTCGCAGGCCGTCCAATTTGTTGTCCGCGCGCTATTCAATTAAGTGAAAATTTCGCGCTTGCGTTTCATACCCGTAATAAGACGCACTCAGACCATTCTTAGTATCAAATGTAACACTTGCAACTTTGTGGCATCTTGCAAGTAATTTAAGTTGTCGCGCGAGACGAACTTGCAAAAAAAACTGAATGCATTCGTCGGTTCGCGAGCATCTGAGCTAATTCTCTATTTTTAGTAGTCAAAACAAAAAGAAGGAAATTATACCGCCTGGAAGTAGTTCCCCCCAAGGCCGGGACCGTGTGAATTGTTTAGGTGGATAAGCACCCATAAGAATAGCTTGGAGCTCGCAACGGTGCGCGGGGGCGACAGTAGAAATCTGTTGTTACATAACTTGATTTGAATGGTACACTCGACAAGAAACGCACCAACAATGCGCGTCCGTGTATTATATTAATAATAAAAAGCATAAATGCAATAAAACACTCTTGAGGAATTCTCTAGCCGAACAATAGTCAAGCTAGACGCGGGCGTTTCTAGTACGTGCGGCTCCATGGACCATGTTTTAACAATAACAAGTTGCCGGCCGTTTCACGGGGCCAACATATGTATTACTTTTGTGTTTTTCTTTGCTTTGTATATATATTTCTTTTTTAATGAAACTGAAAATATGGCGAAAAAGAATTATGAGTAACATTAGGATGGCCGGAGTCGCGCTATTTCCCCGAGAGATTTCATTCATGAAAACCATTTGGCTGAGACTTCTTCGGGGCACTTAACCAATTTCCCGCAAATTGCTTACATCCTGCTCGAGTTTTTATTGTCGAATTCCACTGGAAGGGTGCACATGATACCCTCGAGGAGCACGGTGAACATATGTGCCCGGAATTAGTTATATTGGGTCACTACACTTTTTGTAGTGCACCCAACACTCGGTGGCACACAATTTCATATTTCTTCTTATTCAGGTTGCCCCGCATTAAGTGGAGTATTTATTTCGGAACAGACGGCAACTCTTATGCTTATATGTACGTATGTAATTTTCAGAATAGCATATACGTATAAAAGTAGCAGGGATTTTTATTCGACGAAGTTTCAGTATTGTTGTTTGATTTTTTCCAGAAAATATTATTTTTTGTAAAATTGCAATATTGAAATATCTTCATGGCTCTTTATGCATTTATTCATTATTTTTCACTCATATTTTTTTGTTAATAAGTTAAAAAAACATACTAATATGTTTGAATGTAGGGTATATACAGTGACAAATTTTATATGAAAAATTACTTAGTTAGTTGACGGTCTTTTCCGAAGAAATTGTTCAACCTGAAAATTTGCCCTATCACGTCAGAATGAGATTTTTTAGGTTAAGTACTCAAATAATGACTTTTGTGGCTTTTTTTGTGGTTATGTGTAGGACTAAAATGACTTTTTGCTCATTTCTAGTAAATACATCATTTAGTACAATCTTTTCCCTTCAAAATAAGCTTGTATTAATTTACGATGTTTCCATGCAAAGTTATAACAATTTTAAGGTGACATGAATTTTTAACCCTAATACGCTACCACCAAATAGCTATTCACATATGTATGAACTTGTCACCTTAAAATGATTATAACTTTGTATGGAAACATCGTAAATGTAAAAAGTAGATTGTAGTTGCACAATAAAATGTCATAAATAAATGTAGAGGAATTTTTACCATTCTGTCTGGGAAAATTTACCGCACCTCAGTCGCACCACTAAGCATAAAGTAATATACCTTTACACTTTATGCTTAGAGGTGTACATCGGCTGAACCAATTTTTCCTATACACATATCTGTATAAATTGCTTCGGCCGTTTTTGTTTGTACTCAAGTGTGGGCCTAATACGGCCGAGTGTGCGACAGTTAAAATTGTTCACAAATTATTTCTACTCCGTGCGAACGTCGCGTCGTGGGGTTGTTTCATATTTTTCAAAAATACTACAGTCCGTGTGCGGCCGTTGTACTGTAGTTTAGAAACTGTGCGGCCGTGTTGAGGCCGAGGTGTAGCTACCGATCACCGCACTTTTTTATTTTTACTGGTTACTTTAAAAAATATAATAAAGAATCTTTTAATTTTTATCATGTATGATGCATCATGGATTGGAAAAAAGAACATTATAATAATTTGTATTACATTTTTAGTAAATAAAAAAAACTAAAGCAAAAAAATTCGGTAAGGCAACTACATATGACTTTTTTCTACCTACATTTAAGGAATTACTAAAAGTTTTGTGATTGTTCCTAGACTTTGGAGTTGTTTTCTCATTAACATAAAGTATAAGAATTTATCCCTAAATTTTTTTAGAAAAAATTCTATAAACTTGTCTCTACTCATATCTTTCGAGAATTTATAATGTTTAGACGTGAAATACGTAAAAACTTTCAGAATTTTCTTACGTTTGGCTCCATATAAAAGATTTGCTCTGGATAAAATTTTGTGAATGCTGGAAAAAAATCTTGGAATTTAACGATATTGCTACCCAATTCTTTTAAAATACAATCTGGAAGGTTAAACCAATAAATGGTACGGAAGACCGCATATTCTTTCGTGTTTATGAGCACTAGCCTTGATTTTTCGAATTTTTGAAAACTGGGAAAACTTATCTAAAGCTCTTAGATATGAATTTTGAGCAAGATAGACCCACTGGGGCTTAGGCGTAGAGTCTATTGACAGATACTCTTGGAGACGAGCATACAGATATTTTTGTAATTTCACATTACTTGTGTACCATAAGGTTCCAATCTGTTGCTGCCGTGCCATTATTTATTTATGCTCAAGTGTTCCGATATAAGCATTATTATGTTAAGTTTTGTCTTTTCCACGCCTCGCCTCAGTCAAATTCCTGAATCAGTTGGGCCTTATAAGGGAATAATCCGAGTTTTTTTGCAGTATTCCCCACAGGCGGCTAATATTCAGTTGCTGAGATCTATGGCGAGTTGAGCTTCCTTGGCATTTTGTACTATGCTTCTGCAAAATTTGAAATATCTGTTTGTGTCAAAATAACATGTCATTTAAAAAGATATCAACACATGGCCAACCCTTTACATGGAAATCCATTAAGTAAAAAGCAAAATTAGAAACTGCGCACCATTTTTTTTTATGTCAACAAAATGATGGTTCTATTGATCTCATTAAGCATTTAGCAATTAGTTCCTAAAAATAAAAAAATATTACATTTGACATGAAAGAAATGACTTCGCGGTAGTAAATGTCAGAACTCGACTTAGAACTTATCACTGCAATGATCCACAGTAAAATGCAAAATTGTAAACATTCGAATATAGTTGCTATAACGAAAATTCATTTCTTGGTTTGTTACTGAAATGCGGACTCCTTAGAATTCAAATGGTGTTAATATTTATGTGTAAATGATTTAAGAGCATTTAAACAATGTTATAAAATTATTAAGGTGCCAAAAGACACATCATGGCAAAAAGAGGTATACCACATACGTATTTTAGATCCAGCAGGAGAGTGGTGGCAAAAGAAGGAAATATTTTCATTGAAAAATGGTGAAATCGTCAATTAGGATATGCCTTATAATATATTATTATTAATATTACATCGATATTATCTTCATTTAATTTCATTAATCTGATTTAATTTCATACAGCAAGCCTCTTTTTTAAGTTTTTTATCTTAACGAAAAAATCAGACATTAAATAAGAAAAATTGACAAATGTTCTATAACACCGATCATTAACAAATTGTTTATCAAAAACATAAAAAAATGTCAAACATTTTAATGTACTTCACAGCAACGAATTATGATATATGCTTTCACTTATGTATTTTAAAGTCGGAGCAAATATGGTATGCAAAATGAATTAAGTTATTCTTTCAAGGGCATTCAAGGCTTGGTCGATTTTTAAGGTATTAGGCTGCATTGATGTAAATACACTTAAACATGTAATATTAAACGAAAATTGTATATTTTTCTAGGCGAAAATGTTTAAGTTAAATGTGGCATAAAAGTTATGGCAGCCGGATTTTTTGTACAAATACATTTAATTCTCTCTTAAATTGGGTTATTTTGCGTACTATACATTATTATATGTTATTATAAAAGACAATAAATGAAAATGTAGTAAAACATCATGTAGAATACCCTATCCATTTACAATTTTTTATGAATAACTGTAAACTCTAATAATTTCAAATTTCAAATTTTAATAAGAAAATCCTACATTCATAAAAAGTAATTTTCGAGTTATTGCTACTAATTCGCTATTTCTGCGTATTTATACGTGGTGTGCTTAAACCAAATGCAGTTATTCTGTAATTTTACGAAGAAATGTGAAAACATGGAAATTAAAACATAACATTGTAAGTCCTACTGTAACTATGCATATTTCTCTAGTAAAATTACTCAAGAATTATCTCACCCACAGAAGTATTGTAGAATTCACTGTCGACTTCAAATTTTTTTGTGATTTTTATGTTAAAGTGAATGGATGTTTTGAAAATATTATACCAGCTCGTTTTGTAATTTTACAGGAAAGATATGGAATTTTGAAAGAGCAAATAACAAAATACAATATCACTGGAAATTTGCGAACTTTTCTTGTAAGATTTCATTAAGTGTTATTTATACATAGGAAGACTTGTAGAATTGGATAGTTTTTAATAAAAAACATCTAACATAATAAAACACGCTTAGTAGTATCTAGCGTCATATCATATATTGCATCACTACCAAAGTTCCCAAATGCTTACGTGTTTTATTTGACTGTTTTATTTTTTCAATTAATTTAATTAATTTTAACAAATGGATATATATAGATAAATATGAAAGACGATCACGGCGGTTCCCGGTGTTCTCCACGACTGACCCTCGACTCCCTCTAGGTCAGCGACGTTGCCTCCGTCACGTGCGGGCGCTGGGTGGCTCGATGCGTATGGTGCTGACACGGCTGACACACGCCGGTGTTCCACTTAGCTGGGGTGAATGCCTCACGGTGCTGATGGTGATTCCGTCAGCAAAGGTGAATGCCTCACCTTTGCTGACGCTACCGATGGCGTTCAGCACGGTTACTAATTTACAGATGCAACATTCTGCCTCCCTTTGAACCATTGCAAGGTTCAACAAAGGCAGCGGAGAAAGACTAAGGGTGTAAACTTATTGATGATTGACTAGTTAGTTCCAGCGGTATTTCCACCTTGACTGAAACAGGTTACTAGTCCAGGAACGGGAGGTTTTATGGCGCCTCGACTCGCCAGCTATTTAATATTTTCAGCTACTATACTATTAGCATATTATTGAACTGCCGCACTACAAAAACATTGGGTTTTAATTAATGAGAGGGAATTGGGAAAGGGAAGGTAAGAGAAAAAAATATTTTTGAACTATTCGTTAAGAAAGCTGGGGATACAATCGCATTTTCGTTTTCGTTAAGCTTGATACGGTAGCATAATTATCCTCTTCAGTTGGGTTGGGCGTTTTTGATGATGATGCCTCGCCTTGAGTTGTAATTGATGTTAGCTCTATGTGGGAGTCATGTCTCCTTGATTGGTGATATCGGTGCATTAAGAAATTTGTTATTGAGGTACATGTAGCGGCAATTAAGCTCCAGCTCCAACCAAATGTGGCTTTCAGAATTTTTACATTGAGAATTGTATCAATAATGTATTTAATAGCAGCACCTACTACGTAAACTCCTAGAATGCCAGCTGATATATTGCCCAGCAAACTGAATGCTCCCCATACCTTGGTTTTCAAAGATTCAGCTAGTTTGTTCACTGAGTCCGGTGTTAACAATTGTAAAATGTCAATATTTTGACTGTCCACGTTTGTTCCCATCATTCGTTGTGTTAGAATGTTACTTATCGCTTGTCGTTCTGACGGATACATTATTTGTCTTCGCAACCTGTCCATTGACTCCATTGAATAAATTCCAGCCTTTATTAAATTTCCCGGATCTTCATAGGCCCAATCAACAACATTTGATGGTTTTAACTCGTTTGGGCTCTTCAAACGATGGACGTAGGGATTGAGTCCGTACCATTCTCCATTAATAAGATAGCCAGGACTCATTAATGATGAACAGGGAATTTCTGTTCCATGTTGTTGGATTAGATGGGTGGTAGGTGTCATGAAATAAAGCTCATTATTGTAGGTAATGGGGAGTTCCAAAAAACAGCGATCTACCTTCCGAATCGTTACTTCGACTGGCTGGCACTTAATCATATAAATAATTTCTCCACGTGGTACAGCTGTGTAGCCAGGCTCTTTCATACGCATGTAAGCAAATTCTGCGGAATGATGGGATGCTATGCTGATTTGCGTCTGAAGCACGTCACGTTCTAATTCACATTTTTTTAATAAAATATTAAAATACAATTTTTCTACCTGTGTTCTGATGTGTCGTTCCGTATAAACAAATTTTGAGTTAACGTAAGCGAATAAATCAAGACTTTTTGTGGGTATAGATTTTTTTCTGAACCAATATTCGCTAGATGCCTTTGGTACTATGACCAGTCGTGGATGTTCTGTTTGGTACCCACTGAATCGGCATACTGATACAGGCTTTTTTATTTCCAATGCGAATACTGTATCTTCGGCATTGACGGTATACACGATGTTATGTATAGGAACGGTGAGATTTCCCGTATGTCGGATTTTGGTGGCTTTACCTTGCCATATTACATCATATTTCAATGTTTCGCATGACGTGTCCGCAAGCATGTCCCAAAAACTTATGCCATTGTCAGGATCCATACATTTGCCATTGAGATAAGCGCAAGCTATATCATTGCGTAGAATGACTTGATTATCTTCTAGTCTCACAACGCTTATATAATCTGTTATTTTGAATTCCATTGCTTGTATTACTACTACGTTATCCCAAGAAGAAGCTCCGAAAGTGTAAGGAGCTCCCGTACAGCCACCATTCTGATCAATTGATCCAGCAATGGTTTCTGTGTGGGAAGTGGAGCTGTTGGTTTTGATATCCGCAATTATGCGACCCGTTTGCAATTTGTATGTCCCGAACTTATGGATATTCATGCAATCTTCCCGAGCTATATCTACTATAAAGGTTCGTAGTCCCCCAGCCACAAGGCTGACATGGCTAAACATTCCACACTTGTATACCGACTGAATGATGTTGATTTTACATTGGTATATGTGAATAGGGGAGACATCACTTATTTGCAATAATTGAATGTCTTCTTCGTCCTTTTCGATATTGTTTTCTTCGAAGTGACACGTTCCAATGGACACTAAGGATACGGCGGTCAAATTTACACGATCATGACCACAATCGTAGGCAATTATTCCATGCACGTATGGGGTATTGTATTTTTGAAGTCCCAGTAATATCCAAATGAAGATGCTGAACCGTATTGCGTTCCAATTCAATTCCATGTTTCTGTATGTAATAATAAAGGTCAGTAAAATTAGGTAAAGTATACACTATGATTAATGCTATAGTTTAATTATTGTACTTAATAATGTAACTAAACCAAGATGTTATACGGTAGATTTTATAGATTTATTGGCTTCCATTTGAAGGGGGGTTAGTAATTTCGGCTATGTTATCTTCAATAGGAAGTGGGCATATTTTAGTAATAGGCCGCTTTAAGATTGAATCCTTGCATTTAAGAGTGACTACTCTCACCAGTTGATCTTTCCCTGGATGTAGCTCAAGTATGCGAGCTAACAGCCATTTACATGGGGGCAATCTTTCATCTTTAATTAATACTAGCTCTCCAACTTTAGGATTCGGTTGTTTATTTACCCATTTTGGCCGTTGTTGAAGCCTTCCAAGAAATTCGATGGACCAGCGTTTCCAGAAATCTTGATTCATTCGTTGAATTTTCTGCCACCTGTTAAGAACATGGATGTTTGTTTCTAGTAGGTTTGGTTCTGGTTCAGCTAATAATGCATCTCCTACGAGGAAATGTCCTGGTGTGAGTGCGGTATAATCTTCAGGATCTGTTGTCAAAGGGCACAATGGTCGTGAATTTAAGCACGCTTCAATTTGTGTCAACAAGGTAGTGAGTTCTTCAAATGTTAACAGTGAATTTTCTATAACACGTTTTAAATGATGCTTTGTTGACTTGACTCCGGCTTCCCACAAGCCTCCAAAATGGGGCGAGGCTGGAGGTATGAAGTGCCATTCGGTACCCTTGTTGGCTAGAATTTCCCTTAGATCTTCTGGAAGTCCAATTTCATAAAGATATCTGGCTTTGGTGATTTGGGTGTTGGCTCCAACAAAGTTAGTGCCGCAGTCACTGTACAAATTCGTGCACGGCCCACGTCTGCTTGTAAATCGATGAAATGCTGCGAGAAATGCCTCGGCAGACAAATCACTTACGGCTTCCAAATGAATTGCCTTAGTTGTAAAACAAATAAACACTGCGATGTAGGCCTTTGATGTTTTGACTCGGCCACGACACTTCGACTCTTTTACTAAAATTGGACCAGCAAAATCTACACCAGCGTGCAGAAATGGGCGGCTTGATGTGACTCGATTCTGTGGTAAATCAGCCATGAGTTGATTTCTTGCTTGAGCACTGTAGCGATAACAAGGGATGCACTTATGAATTTGGAGGCGCACTACGGTACGTGCTCTCAATATCCAGAACTTTTTTCTGAGCATATTCAAAGTCAACTGTGTTCCTCCATGAAGAGTGGTTTTGTGTGCCTCATCAATTAATAATCTGGTTAGTTCGCTTTTGTCTGCTAAGATTATTGGGAATTTTTCATTATAATGTAGTTCAGAATGCCGCAGCCTCCCCCCCACTCGCAGTATTTCATCTTGATCGACGAATGGGTGCAGCTTTAATATGCGACATTCTTTTGGCAGTTCTTTATTATTCTTCAAGATGGCAATTTCTTTCGCAAAATTTATTTTTTGAGCTACTTTTATAAGATATAGCATAGCTTTATTTAATTCTTGGGCAGTCAGATATCCGGTACTTCTGCTTCGGTTGCGCAGATTGTTATAAAAACGAAGGCAGTACGCAGTCACGCGTTTTGCTTTATTGAGGGATGAAAATCGGGATAGCAATTCGTCTTTAGATAATTTGCTGTCTGTGACGAGAAGGGTTGTTTTCTTACTTTCCAGTTCTGTGGAATTTGGTAAATTGGTCGTTTTTGGCCAGGAATTTGAGGGTTTCTTTAACCAAGCCGGTCCTGACCACCATAACGGGTGACACTTTAGTTCAGCTGGTGGAACTCCTCTAGACGCACAGTCTGCGGGATTATGTTCTGAATTTATGTGAGCCCATTGATTTACATTTAGATGTTGTTGAATCTCGCTTACTCTGTTGGCGACAAAAGTTTTCCATTTCGAGGGCGTTGCTTTTAACCATGCAAGAACGATGGTTGAGTCCGTCCATGCATGAATGGATGAATGTTGTACTTCCAATGCACATTGTACTTGTTTTAATAATTTACTAAGCAGCACTGCCCCACATAACTCTAATCTAGGAAGACTTATTTGTTTGATAGGTGCAACCTTTGTTTTCGCAGTTAACAGTGATATATATACCTTTCCGTTCTCATCTTGGTATCTTGAATACACTACCGCAGCGTAAGCTTGGGTGGAAGCATCGCAGAACCCGTGTAACTGAAAAGACTGTCCACTCGGGCAAAAATGGATCCATCTTGGGATCACAATCTCTTCGAGCTTGTACAGGTCTCCTCTGTAATTTTCCCACTCATTTGCTAATTGCTTAGGCAACTCATCATCCCAACCTATACCTGCCAGCCATAGTTTTTGAAACATTATTTTGGCAATGATTACGGTTGGTGCTAGCCATCCCAGAGGGTCGAATATACGCGCAATTTCCCCTAGAAATTTTCTTTTGGTGGTCACATTATTTTTTAGGTCTATCCGCACCTTAAATTCGAAATTATCGCTCCTTGGGCTCCAGTGTATCCCTAATGCCTTTATGGTTTCTGTTAATTTTATCGCAAGTGGTTGAGTTATTGCTCGATCTTCTGGGGGAACATTTTCTAAAAGCTCTTGTCTATTGCTAGACCACTTTCTTAAATTAAATCCGCCTGATTTTAGTAGTAAGCGTAATTGATTCTGAATACGCATTGCTTCTTCGACAGTATTAGCACCTGACATTACATCATCTACATAAAAATCTTTCAATACTACTTCAGATGCCAGGGGCAACTGTGCTTTTTCATCAAGGGCTAGTTGTCTCATGGTTCTAATAGCTAAGTATGGGGCGCAAGCAGTACCATAGGTGACTGTTAAAAGTCGAAATTCTTCTATTGGCTCACCGGGAGTATTGCGCCACACAATTCTCTGGTAATCGGTGTCTTCGGGTGCCACTAAAATTTGGCGATACATTTTCTCGATATCGGCTGTGAAGACGATATTGTGTTTTCTCCAGCGAAGCAGAATTGCTGTAATATCATCTTGTAAAGTGGGTCCAATGAGCAATAAATCATTGAGTGAGTTGGTATTTGAGCTTTTGCATGAAGCATCGAAAACGACTCTTAATTTTGTTGTGGTGCTGTCCTCTTTGATGACAGCATGATGGGGTAAGTAATAAGGTGTGTTTATAAAAGGCTTGTCTTCAGAAGAAATTCGTTGCATGTGGCCAAGCTCAAGATATTCATTTATAAATTTTCGATACTGTTCTTTTAATTCGGGGTATCTCAGAAATCGTTTTTCCATTTGTAACAATCTCCTTATTGCATTTGCTCGTGAAAAACCTAATTCTGCTACAGTTCCTTCGCTCTTAAATGGAAGTTTTACTACATACCGCCCTTCAGGAGTTCGGAAGTGTGACTCTCTGAACAGCTGTTCACATCGCTCATCTTCAAGGCTCAAAATCGGGTGACTGGGTATGTTTTCAATTTCCCAGAATTTTCGTAATAACGTGTCTAGGTGATCTTCTTGTTTCATTGGTATGCTTGCTGTTATATGCAGACAGGTCTGGTTTATTTGCCTGCAGTTGTGATTGGCAATTTGCCCGGATAGAATCCAACCTAGCACAGTTTCTTGAGCAATGGGGGTACCTTTGGGTCCCTTTATTACTCCCCCTAATAGAATTTCTGCATAAATATCAGCTCCTAGAAGCATATCAATCTGCCCTGGCTCACAGTAAAATGGATCAGCTAACCTCAGGGACTCAATATGAGGCCACCTCCTTGCATCCATTTTCTGTGGAGGCATAGTTCCGGTAATATGTTTTAGCACAAAAGCTTCAAGTTCGATACTTTGGTCGGATAGCATGTGAGGTTGGATTGTAATTGAAACAAGACTTCGAGCGAGCCCTGCCTCCATTCCACCAAGGCCAGTAATGCTCGTATAACTCGGTCTTTTGGTTAGTTTTAGGCGTTGCACAGCTTCCTCGGTAATGAAGGAAGCTTGGGAGCCTTGGTCCAGCAACACTCTCATAATCTGGCTTTCTGTTTCGGGTGACTTTACACGTACGAGAGCTGTTGCTAGCAATATGGTTTTCGCTTGAATCCCATTAGCAATATGTGCTTGGTAATTCTGCAAGGCTTCACTGGGTTGCTTCTGGTTCTCAGAGATTCCTATGTTACTGCTCTGAGGGGGTTCAATCTGTACAAAATGAGCATGATGATCTCCATGCTGCCCATTTTGCTTCGGTATAAATGGTGCTGCAGCCGGTTGCAGGGGTTGTTGCCTGTTATAATTTTTAGGGGCAGAAGCTGATACAACTTGCTGAGCTGATTTGAATTTTTCATTTTCAAAATGAAGCATTGTGTTATGACGTTTTCCACAACGCTTACAACCCAGTGGATTGGGGCAATTGTTGGTAGCATGCGACGATGCAAAGCAATTCAGACAACGGGATTGGTTTTTAATTATTGAGTACCGTTCCTTCACCTTCATGTTTAAGAACTGCCGACAGTCTTTGAGTCGATGATTTTCGGAACACACAGGACACTTGTTATAATCAGTAGCAAGGTGAACGAGTGTGCTACTGTGGTTATTCTTCGCCCGTTCATTTATGAATTTTGTGACGCCTTTCGTACTGGTAATCGCTTCTAATGTGCGGAATCTAGTTTCTAGAAAACTAGTAAATTCCTGTATCGTTGGGAGAGCACTTGGATCTTGTCTTAAGCTTAATATGGTTTCCCATTGAGTCACGGTCTCGGTGCTTAATTTTTGAGTCATTAAATATATTACAAACGGGTCCCAGGTTTCTATGTCAATTTCCAGTGCCTTAAGCGCCTCTAAAACTTCATTCATTTTATCAACTAACTCTTTCAGACCCTTAGCACTTTCATTTTGCCGGCTAGGAATCGATGTAAGAGCTTGTAACTGAGCATTAACTAAGGCCCTCTTATTCTGGTATCTTTTCAGTAAAATTTCCCAAGCGGGTAAATAATTATTTTCGGTAATATGCAAGTGACGTATTAACTGTTCAGCTTCACCAGACAAACTCGTTTTAAGGTAGTGCAACTTCTGCACGTTGGAGATTTTCGGGTTTTTGTGGACTATCGCGTCAAATAAGTCATGAAATGAGGACCATGTTTGGTAGTTTCCGGAGAAACGAGGGATGTTTATGCGTGGTAACCGCAGATCAAAACTTTCACTGACCGTTGCCTTTGTTTCAGCTTTGTCTGACACAACAACGGTCTTTGGGGATAGTTGTTCCAACTGGTCTTGAATAATGCCGTACGCTAGGCAATAATTTTCCTCCATTTCGGAGAAAATATCATCTGAAAAATACGGTCTTTTATCATCATCTGGCTCATGAATGTCTAGCATATTTTTATGCTTAGTGCGACAATCTGCCCACAAGCTTTCTAACATATCTAACCGCTTTTTAAGGTAGCCTTCTGTACGTCTTTCTTTAGGCGCTTTCTTTAAGTTCTTTATGAATTTATCTAATTCATATTGAACCAAAGTTTGGCTTTTTACTAAACTGTCCATGTTTGGTTCGATAAGGGTGATTAGGGATGAAAAATATTAATAAGGGAGACGCAATAATTTTAATGGGAACTGGTCAAAGAAAACCCAATGTTTATGAATTAAATTTACTTACTTCAGTAACGGGCAGTTATGCAGCAGTTTTTTGTTTTTTCACTCACACTACTCACAGATCACTTAACTTTTTTAACTTTTTGTTGCACTGCACTCACAGATCACTTAACTTTTTTTTTTTTTTAACTTTTTGTTGCACTGCACTCACAGATCACTTTTAACTATTTCACTTTCGCGAATCCGGTTCCGAAGGACCAAAAAATGTTTTATTTGACTGTTTTATTTTTTCAATTAATTTAATTAATTTTAACAAATGGATATATATAGATAAATATGAAAGACGATCACGGCGGTTCCCGGTGTTCTCCACGACTGACCCTCGACTCCCTCTAGGTCAGCGACGTTGCCTCCGTCACGTGCGGGCGCTGGGTGGCTCGATGCGTATGGTGCTGACACGGCTGACACACGCCGGTGTTCCACTTAGCTGGGGTGAATGCCTCACGGTGCTGATGGTGATTCCGTCAGCAAAGGTGAATGCCTCACCTTTGCTGACGCTACCGATGGCGTTCAGCACGGTTACTAATTTACAGATGCAACACTTACGTCTTTTCGATAATTTAATTAAATCACTTGTGTCTTTGATCAACATTTCCGAAACAAAAATATAAATTTACAAGCAATATAAGTTTTACTAAATATAAATATATTTAGAAGTATCAGGATGTATTTTAAATACTGATGTGATTATATATTTGGTGATAATAATAAGAAGACCTTTGTTTCAAAATGAAAATGAGATGTTTATAATTTATCATTCATGCTTACCGAACCAAATAAAATATAAATAGAAAAATTAGATTAATGTGTACCTACCTAATTATTAATTATTTTAATCAAATAAGATTATATGTTAAACAAATTGAAACATTGAATTTGAGAAATTATAAAGGTTGCGCCATCGGCTAGTTTCCTTTTAAAAGTACTATAAAATAAACATTGTTCAATTATTGAAAAGAGTAAATCTTCCGATTAGTTGTAAAATATAACTTCATTTGCTGCCCCGACTAGCGTGGCAGTAGTCAATCCTGTCAGCCCAATTTTGCAGCACATTTTCGATCGTATTCGATCCTATTTCACGAATAGCTTGATCAATATTGTGCTTAAGTGGTTTCCGGTTTGTCAGCATGATATCGAAACTTCCAACGACGTCAATTCGCAGCTACGCGATTATTGAACTTCGTGCCCAAAAGATCGATTGTTACATAGCTTGTGTGGCACGTAGTACCATCCTACTGGAACCAGAGCTCGCTTCAGTCAAATTCCTGAATCAGTTGGGCCTTATAAGGGAATAATCCAAGTTTTTTATGCAGTACTCCCCACAGGCGGCTAATATTCAGCTGCTGAGATCTATGGCGAGTCGAGCTTCCTTGGCATTTTGTGCTATGCTTCCGTAAATTTTTTGAGCGTGAAAGATCTGTTTGTGCCAAAATAACATGTCATTTAAAAAGAAATCAACACATGGCCCGTGGAAATCCATTAAGTAAAAAGTAAAATTAGAAACTGTGCACCATTTATATGTCAACAAATGATGATTCTATTGATCTCATTTAGCATTTAGCAATTAATTCCTTAAAAAATAAAAAAATATTACATTTGACATGAAATGACGGGTAATATACCGCCAAGTAAATGTCAGAACTTGACTTAGAACTTATCATTTCAATGATCCACAGTAAAATGCAAAATTGTAAAAATTCGAATATAGTTGCTATAACGAAAATTTATTTCTAGGTTTGTTACTGAAATGAGGACTCCTTAGAATTCAAATGGTGTTAATATTTATGTGCAAATGATTTAAGAGCATTTAAACAATGTTATAAAATTATTAAGGTGCCAAAAGACACGTCATGGTCGAAAGAGGTATACGACACATATATTTTAGATCCAGAAGGAGAGTAGTGGCAAAAGATGTCGTATACTTAGTTTAACAACCATTACAAGAAAAGTCAAAACTTAATCGGGGGAAAACGATTAAACTAATGATAAATTAAATTAATTAATTAAAATTTCAAAAGATGTCTTTTGACACCTTCGGTAGAAATACTGTTAAATTCATTCACACAATATTGATAAATTTGTTGAAATATCTTTTACAGGCAAGTAGTAGAAATATTATAAACACTTTTAATTTTTAGTTTATTTATTCTAATTTATTTGTAATAATAAGGATGTCAATTATTCCCAAGATATTTGCATTTAAGCGTAAAGGTGTCAAAAGACATCTTTTGGTTGAAATAGGTATACACGAAACCGTGGTAGAAATAGTGTTAAGGTTTTATTTGATTTTACGGCAAAGTAAAGCAGAGATGAATTTTAATAGATTTAAAAATACAGCGATCAAATCGTTATAGGAAAAATATTATGATATACATACAAATATAAATATTATAAAATAAAATATAAATTAAAATGTTATATCCTATATGGGGAAAGTTGGGCTGAGCTGTATCCTTGCGAATTGTTGATGGGCAAAAATGTGTTTTAGTGGAGAGTGTCACGCAAGGATGTAGTCAAGATGGGGCAAATGGGGCACTGAGTCTTCCCCTCCCATCCCTAGATTTATGGGTAGAAAAAAATTCAAATTCATTTTTCCTAAATGAACGTCAGTTACCTTGCTTCTTTAAACAATAAAGGCGTCAAGCAACAATCTTTTCTCTCATTCTGTGATTAATGTTCGCTTCACTATACTGTCATTTGTCTTATGAGCGTAATTACTAATATTATTTTAGTAAAACATTTCTTAATACTACTTTGATTACCCCGCGATCAGCGATTTATTATATGAATAGATAAGGGAAAGTTTTAATAAGTTGGAATTCTTTCGTATTTGTTTAGAAAAGTCGCCAGGATCTTGCGATTACTAGAAATCCCGTGTACCATCATCTAAGGTAATATTAATATACACCTCAATATCTAAGATACCCTCTCCATCTTTGCGAAAAATAACTCTACTCTTCAACATTTGGTAAATAAACAAAAAGAATAAATTTCTCCTCAATAAAATCTTCGCTACGCCCTTGGTATCACGAATCAATAAATTGTTTAAGTTAATGATAACATACAATATTTAAAATTCAAACTTCGAAATATTTAATTGTTTCCCAAGATTAAGGGAAGGTAGTTACTTTAAGTATTTTATCAAATAATAACGAATGATATATTTGATTTAGTAAAGAAACAACTAATAAGAAATAATAATTTCTATAACAAAACTTCAAATGCAAATAAAATATATTGTTAATTTTTCTGATAATAATGCTGCTGCAAATATCCACATCCTGGATTAAGGCCGAATATTCTATTGTACATTCAAAAGTGAATTATTAACCAAGAAAATAAATATTAAAATTATTTATATCTAAGATTATAAAGTTATAAGGCTCAATCGACTGATATTTAGTAGTTTTAGAAATTTATAATCTAATCGTTTGAAATCTTTCTTAACAAAATATATCAAGGTGCTAAAGAGGCAAGGTCGAAGAGCCCTAGAGCAGTTAGCATCTTCATCGGACTTGTCCCAAAGAAGCTGATAAAGAAAAAACACACAGGTGCAAGCAGGAGTAATTAACTTCGAGGAAAGGATATCTCGTTCAAAGCGTCATTAACGGTTTACTTCGGACCAGAGGAAGATAATCCTGGCTCAGCACCTTATCTGCCTTCATACAGCTCGCACAGAACCCTTTCACAAGCGAGCGAGCTGAACCCCAAAAAGGAGTATCAAAGTTGAATTCGGTGTGTGCCCTACAGGAGCAGCATGCTCGTATCAGTGGCAGAGGACGACACCTTAATCTTAAAGGGATTATGCAAATGAGTAATGGGTTCCTTAAAAGGATATTTTGTTGCTAGCAGCTCCTGCCGTCGTCTCTTTGCGTCGCATAATCGCCAATAAGGTGAGCCTGAGTGCGGCAAGGCACTTCCACGTTATTAACTTAAATTCGGAGTCCTGCTCCTTCTGTCGACTTGCACAAATTTTTGCTGGCTGCTGGAGTCGTTGCAGAAAACGGCTGAATTTATATTTTCGCTCTTATTAAAAAGTTTACCTCTCGCTTGCTTGGTGGTGCTTGCGAGTAGTGCGAAATAGGTGGGAATTTCAGCGAGTGCTGATTTATGTTCGATGATTCGGGGAATGCGGCCCGAGCGTCGAGCCCTTTTGATTTGTTGCCATTAGGGTCGATTACAAGTGCCGCCCGCCGACCGACGTCTTCTAGGAACCGGAGGACGGGACGTTTTTTATCGCTCGGCTGTGGGTGTCTACGCCGACCTACGACAAAGGAAGAGCGTTGTCAAACACTTTGCAGAAAAGGCGCCCGTCCCGTGACGAATGGATGAGTTCGAAGAAATACAAGTGTTATTTCATTTCAAAAGGATTCTCCGGTTCTTGGTCCTCGAGACAAAAGTCGCTTGGAATTTGCTGACCGATCGATTTTCTGGCCGGCAGGACAGGAAGCGGTCATTCAAATATTATAAGTGGTCAAAATCAAATAAATCACGACTTGAGTTTACTTTCAGGGTAAGATAAACTGGAACCGTATTTCTAATTGTAATGCTATTTAAAATTTTATAAAAAATCTTATGTTCTTCTTTTTAGATATATGCAACATTATATTCCTAATGATCTAGAATAGATTAATTAAAAACTTTTATTCAGCTTCACCTCTTTGTTGTATGTAAATCTTTCCTGGTCATTTGCAAGAAATTTTTATACCACTTGCAATCGCCCGATTAGACTCAAACTCCGCACATATGAGCATATGACAATACATTTTAGTAATTTTTATAATGAATTAATTTAATGTTTTAAATTTTTATAATAATATAAATTATGTTTAAAATGGTTTTTTCTTTTATACAATTTCTAATAACTCTATTGTTTCTATCTATTTAGAAGAAAAGACATATAACAATTTAAGAAGTTCTTTTAAAATGTTGTTTGGAAAATATTTATCTTTAGATAATTTTATAAGTATTGATTTGTCAAGTCAATAGGTTTTATATTCTAAGTTCATATAATAAAATAGAAAATTATCGTACGGAATTTGATAAATAATAATGCTCTTAGTTGAAGTCACCTAAAATTGCTGTCTCTGCGCATCCACAATTCGATATGTGCCATTTTACTTTATTTTTTAAAATAAGCTTTTTATGTCTACTGAGTGTTAAGAAGCATAAAAAATCATTATTGACAAACACAACAAATAATGCACATACATAATTTTGGAGGCGCAGCGAGGATAAATAAAAATTGAAAACTCATCTTATTCTAATTAGATCACATCGTGGAAGAATGGAGGATAACACACATTTTCCTTGTCAATTCACCTATTTGTTTAGAAGATGAATGACCTTTTACGGAGAATTCTAGTTGAAATTTGCATTTCGATTGCGTCAGTGCCAGCGGAGAAGCATTCAGTGACTAAGTGACTATTCCATGTGAAGAGAGAAGAAGTGGTTTGCTTTATTATTGTGAGTCGTGTTGATTATTTGCATTATCCATCATGGCAGAAGAAGAAATAATAGAAATAGCTGCAAAAGCATAGAATTTTAACGCCATGGTAAATTTTGCAAATGTTTTTATTAAGAATAATAAGTGTATAAGCTCCGAATTGTTTCTTTTATGTGTAGGCAAAGTCATAGATATTGATGTATTTAAAAGCCTTACTGCTGATGACATTAATAGTTTTATAACCAACGACAAATTTGAAGTACAAATAAAATTCAGAGAAAAACTTTTTTATGGATTTAATTTAGATTAAAGTCTTCATTTAATAATTTTGAAGGCGTTTTGGCAAAACCATTAGGTCCCACTCTTTCAGTTCCCGTTCAGTCGCTAAATGGATAAACTGCAACAAAGATTCTTCCAGTTATGATATCAAGATTAAAGAAACTATCTAAATTCTAAATTCCAAACTTCAGGTTAGTATACGTATACAAGGGAAATAAAGTATATATAAATTCTGAACTTTTTATTTGTAGCTACTCTACACACTTAGCAATTTTATATAGTTTTAGTGACTACACCTTTGAACTTTTTACGATTTTGTTCAATGTTAAAAATTAATTTATATTATTAAATACATTTAAATACAATTACATACATATGTCTTAGGCCGAGTGGGTTTATGACCGTAATGGTTTTAGTGAACTTATTTAGAAAACTTGTCTAAATTTTTTCAATATAGAGGATGTTTCACGGGAAGTTGTTGAAACTAATCGGCAATTATTTTGAAATGCATGCAGGTATAAAGATTCCTTAAATTGCTTTCAAAAGAAGACATATGGAGGTATTTTCTGCATACATAAATTTATTTTGATTAATAATGTTTTAATACATTTATTTCACATTTTTTCAAATGGATAAATTTAATGGTAAATATTATCGAATGGTTGACCATTAGTAACATTTGAATGAAATTCAGTTAGGAAAATTACCTAATTAACACAAGACCAAGGATTTAATCATCAAGTTTAATACATTGTCTATTGATTTAAATACTTAAATACACAAAGTAGATACAATGTATCAAAGTCGGTGACATCTAAAGACAGCGTGTAGAAAACACGGGTTATTTCGTGATCCATCCGTAACTGATGGAACGCGAAACACGAGAATACTCGTGAGCGGTACTTAATGTGTTAAATAGTGGACGGCGAAAGAGGTATTCAATATATTATATGCAGGGTATCCCAAGGGAAAATGTGGACGCCATGGGGACTTGAACTCACGATATTCAACAGTTTGCAATAATAATAAGTAAACTGAAGAAATAAAAGACTTCTGGTTGACCCGCAAGAATTCACAAACAACATATGATATTGAACACATTTAAACCAACGAGGAATATAGTAGCAATGACTAGTTATACTTGTTGTTTCATTAAGATATACTTTTTCAGTTTAAAATGAATTAAAAGTTGAATTGATTTCTACATAATTAAAAATTGAAGACAAACTGACATAATTATTTATTAAAAAGCGTTATTTCAACCATTTTCTAGTAAAATTAACATGAAAATCGTTAGTTGAACGTGAACCAGTTGATGGAAATATAAATCCAAATAGTTGAATCATTTTCCACTGTATTTATTATGCAGGTATTAATATGTTACTTTTACAAAAAATACTTGGAGAACTAACTCATCAGTGGTACACATATTAATATATATTAATATTTTCAACTAATTCTTTTAAAGATTATAAATTTGAATACGCAGTACTGTTTTACTTATCAAAATAGAAGCAACTGCACTCTTTCCTTCAAGAACTGGTTTCAAAATAATGATTATTAAAATTACTTCAGTGCAAACAAATACAAATGTCTACGATTAGCCGTAAACATGAAGTTGTAAGTTTCAAGTTTAAAATTGAAATTTATTTTATGAAAGTACACTTTTTTTTCAATAGTAGGCTTAACACA
Source organism: Dysmachus trigonus (assembly GCA_949715965.1). Taxonomy (NCBI): domain Eukaryota; kingdom Metazoa; phylum Arthropoda; class Insecta; order Diptera; family Asilidae; genus Dysmachus; species Dysmachus trigonus. Next base: position 47,502,424 of record OX454319.1, on the reverse strand, counting down.
TCTACATCCACAGTGCTCAGGAGTAGTAATTCAGACTATTCGCAACGTATTAGTCAGCAGGGCTTGCGTTGAAATGCTGTCCACTGACATTAAATTGAGTTAGCTAAACATTTAAAATGAGCTATATAATTTGCAAAAGATTCATGACAACCATAACTGAACCTATATAACGGGACGTACAGTAAGGATATTGAGCGGATTGATCTTTCTGATGCATACAAACCAATGACAGATAATAGTTCAGAATATAATTCTATATGACAAAATATCTTTTACAAATAACGCATAGTTTACTTCCCTTCTAAATGGTAAACTTGATAGTCAAAGAAATAATCGTCTAGCATCATAATTTGGCATGCAATCAGCCAATAATTTGCACTTAAAAAAACTAATCGAGTTGTAGTGAATTATCACTACAATTTTTAATAATTTTTAATATTCTATTCAATTTTATTTGATAAATCTTTTATCTGCTTCCAGTTAATAGAATGATTACTTGACAACTAAATTTTATTTTATTTTTCTTCAAAAAGGGTCAACACCGTTTTTTTAAAAGAAGGCCTACTTGATAGTTTTCCTAACTGCTTGCACAGAGTGAAATTCCTCTGTACTGATTTTGTTTTATTTATACGAATCTGATAATAAGGACATCATATTATAGAAGCATATTCAAGTAAAGGACGTACTAATGCGAAATATATTAATAAAAGGGTTTGTTGAGATTTAAATTTATTTTATTTATTTATTTTGTTATGATACAGAGAGGCTTAACCTAACTATACAGTTTTTGATGCGCTCTCGGGATCAGAGCCCATATTGCGCTTAATCTGCTATTAATACTAAGCCATATACAATAGTATTTATAATTATTTAGATTATTTTTCCTTTGGTAATATTTCAAAAAAAAATTTAATTCTTATTGCATTTTCTGATAATTCTGTCATTTACAATTATTTTCCTTAAGAATTAAATTAAATAAATTTCGTTTTTTCTTTTTAGGCTCCTGATATGGTCCTATGGATGTATCATTATGTATTCATGAGCTCATTTAATTTTTTTCTTTTTTTATACATATATATAATTATACATTTTCAATAATCTTAGATATCGGGCGGGCGGCGTTTTCAGCGGGAGTAGAGAATAGAGCAAAATGAAAATGTTAACGCGATATGACCTATAAGAGGTAGGGAGATTTAAGTCCGTAGAATAGAATCCGAATCTAGTATTCCATTTTAAAAATTCTAATGCTTGAAATGCCTTTGTGACGGAAAATTCAATATGTAAGATGGAAGAAGATATTATTATATATCTTACTAACCTAAGCTTAAGATAATAATAAAATTTCCCCAAGAAAACGACATAACTTTCTTAGCAATCTCTAATTATAGGTAGATTTTCTTCGTCTGGTGAAAAACATAGCCTAGGCTTTTTTCCTGCATTTAGTTTAATTTTCCACTTGTGAAAATAATTGTGTAATGTGTTCAGTCCTGATTGCAGAGAAGTTAAGATTTCAAGAGGATTTGCTGCTGAAGAATAAAAAGCAGTGTCATCGGCTAAGATTGAGCATTTACAATTTTCGATTCTTGGAAAATCGGCTGTAAATCAGCTATAGAGGATGGGTCCAAGACTGATCCTTGAAGATAGATTGATTGAACTATTTATATAATTTTTAAGCAAGTATAATCATAAAAAATCATTAAATTTATTAAAGTTTTCCTCTCTCTGTAGAGACCTGCTCTTGCGAAACTGCGGTCAAACGCGTATAATGTTGAATTTCGTCCGCACAGAGCATAATGAGCGGTCGAAAAAGAATTCCGGGAATAGAGGAATTCCCGACTGTATTTCTGGATTCTGGGCACTACAAAGCCGGTGGACCGCCTGCAAATCAGCCATCGGTCGATGAGCACCAAAGCTGGTCAAATTTCAGATAATACGGAAACATTGCCGCTGTGGGTGACCACTTTTCCGTTCATCTCCCAAAGGAAGGTTCTTTCACAAATCTCCGCGGCAGCGGGGTGGTCCGGGGCGGCCCGGGCGATGGCGGCGGAGCATTACGGAATTGAACGGTCCCGATCCCGAGTCCATTTTATAATATTCCCACCAAAAACAGCAGCCATTCATCAACATTAGGCGGCTTGAAAATATTTTGCCAGGTCAATGGATCAATAAGGGGATTCGGCGTGGCACAAATATCTCTTCAGTTTTAATGCTGGCCGGGAGCGGAAGCGGGCGCGGGCCTTGGCTTGGGCTCGGGGGGGTGGTGGTGGCGTCGTCGAGTGCACGCGGCGCGGCGGTGGGCGGTTTTTTGCGTTTTCGCTCGACAAAAATGTGAGACCGTCCCGTCCACACAGAACAGACCCACACTAAGCCCTGTCCACATGAGCACACCGCTGCTGATATAAAATTCGCAGCCATCCCGGGAATAAACATTATAAAAGAGTCAGGCGCATATATTTATGCTGGCGTCATTATGTATTTGGGCCACAGTGACCGGACGGCCGGGCCCTGTATTATTTACGCTGGTTAGTGCGGTGCACAGAAGAAGAGGCGTGCGGGCGGCGGCCGGAGGACGGTCGATGCTCATCAAGGTGAGCCCCGGTGCCATCGCTTCTGCCGCCCTCTGCTTGCTCCCCCCCAGGATGGAGCACATTGCAGTTATTTTTTCTAAAACGTTGCCAGCTCCATCTCTTTGAGACCCGCTTTGCTGCAGCAATGCACCCTCGTTGCATTGAGGAGGAGCGTCCACTCGAAAAGTTCCCTGGAAAAGGAGACAAGCCAATCGGACGGGCGCGGGGTCGAGACTGGGACTGGAGTTGCAAAACAACCCCCAGTCCCTTAGAAGACGTCGACGACGGGAGCACGTGGCGGTGACACCTTTGTCGCTCCTTTGCCCAACTTTCACTCCTTCGGCACGTGAGAGTGCATCTCGTGCATGTGAAAGTCGCCGTCTGCTGCTACTTGGCCTGGCGGCCTTTCTTTTTCGATGCGACCCCTCCGTGGAAGTTTTTCCTTAGGAGTGATTTGTCTGCGAATTGCGCAAATTAACTGACGAGCAAAGGCGACGGGCAAACGAGAGCTTGGATTTCGTGCTATTGGTATGTGTCTTGGGTACGCTTGGGTAGCTTGAATTTCGCGCTCCACTTAGAAGCTAGCTTGCAGCTTTTCCGGTTGTTCCAAGACACGAACCAGTCTGTAGACGAAAATAGGGATGTAGATTTGAAATAAACATCGATGCTTTTTTTTCTGTATACTGCATTGGGCTTTGGTATCGATATTTTATGATGCATTGAAAAGAAATATAGATTTTTTCCAATACATCGTTTCATTAACCCCTGCAATTGTAATTTGTAATTGATACGTTGAATTCCTTAGTACTGGACTTGAACAAGTTTTCAATTCCATTAAGAGGAATTGTCACTGTTAATTGATAATGATCAACTACTTAATAATGGACTTGAATTATTATTATTAATTATAATAACGTCGCGCGACGGTAGACAGAAGTGAAAACTTGAATATACATAATTGGAAAATAATAATTCATTCAAGTTATATTCATTTTCTGTAAATATAAATTATATTTTTTTAAAGTGCGAGACAAATATATTTGATGTGACGTTTTCAATCAATCAATGGTTGTTCTTCGTCTAGAATTTGACCAGCGTCTGCTTCTGAGGAAGCAGCACTTGTTCAGTTAATATGTTTCACGAAGTCAACACAAACGTTGACTTGCTCGTCAAGGTATCTGGGCTTAATTGTGAAATTCGTTGAAATCTAGAATTCTTGGACGCCATATTGGATACCTCATCTTGGATTTGCAAATTTTGATATTATTCAAAATTAGTAGCCTCAAAATAATCATTGTACCAATTTCTATTAAAATCTGTTGAAATCGATAAATATTGTCCGCCATCTTGGATTTGCAAATTTTGATAGTATTTAAAATCAGTACCATTCAAATCGCTTGAAATCGAGAAATCTTAGGCGCCATATTGGATCCGCCATCTTGGATTTGTGACGGTTCTTGCGTCGTCAATTACAATATTTTAGTGTGGATTTAGGATTTTTCCTTAGATTAGTTCTTTCATGTGTTCTGTGGGCTCAATAATTTTTGTATTATTATTATTTTTTTTCCATTCGTTTCTAGCTTGCAATTAGATTTAGATTTTTTGTAGGATAGCTGTTTTGTTAGTTTCCTAGGCTTTTTGGATAGTTTACTTTTTTTAGTTCCTAAACATTTCTATTTTTACACAATATTAGTCGAAACTTGCGCAAAAGGCAAAAGAAGACGTATTAGTTGCACCATATACCTAGCATTGTTAAGAGCATCTCAGCATCTATACAATAGCATTATATAATAAGTATCTGAGACGGTCAGGAGGCACTGGACATACAAACATTTATGTCAAAGTCATGTCGTTCTGAAAGTAAAAAGTGGAAGAGGGGGGGTAATTTACATTTTTGAACCAAATTGACAATTTTTTTAAATAGCGTTAAAATATTAATTTAAAATAAAGTTTAATTTTTACATCTTCAATATATATTTAATTAAATATTTTTAAAAATATCTATACTACCAACTCTTATTAAGAAAACAAAATAAAAGCTCTAATTTTTTAAAACAATTAATTTTTTGATATCTTACAAACTTGAAGAAAAAAAGATATCACAAAAGAAAATCTAGTTTTCGACTTTTCGCAGTGAAAGAAAGAGTAAGAAATATTTAAAAAACTAAAAAATATCTAAAAAATAGCTGTCAGTTACAATCACAGTAAATCAATAATTGCTAATAGTCCGCAGTACATCGCCCTTTTTTTTTTTTTTTTTTGTTGAATACTAACAGGCTAAATTTTCGTGAGCAGCTTCCTGTCGCCGGGACGCCCAACTTTTCTATCTGCGAAAATTCTCGGTAGAGGTAGCTAACAAGGTGCGGGAGCGTCAAACATGTCAATCGGGTGAATGTAAATTTGTTTAATACTAACAGGTATTTCTATAGTTGAATCTAGAGATAACGTGATAATAAACACGAAAGAACGTTTGTCCTACAAAACCGATGGTTTGACGGCGGAGGTCTCCCACCCTCAACATGTCGAAATAATGAGTAGTCCAAAGTGACTACTAACCACCTGATTTTTTTTGGTATCGGTTAATGAATGTATTTCAAATTAAGTGACGACTTTGTCCTACAAATTAAGCGGTATGTTTGTCCAGGTCCTACTCGCGGAAGTTGTCAAATTAATGGCAATGGCAAAGGGAATTTTTCATACATCAGTGTTTCTATAGCCATTATTTTAAAACACCCTTGAAAAGGTAAATGCTACTTACCTTTGTGGTATGAGAAGAACATCACTGATTATTTTTAAAAAGTTACATCGACATAGAAATTATACTAATTTTTATATTGTACTAGCTGGGTTACCCGGTTTCACCCGGCGTTGAGTAAATACTTACTAATTAAACACTTCTCAAATGTTCTAGTTTGTTATATCCTAGAAATTGTTTCAACCCGAAAACCCCTTTATGGATCCGCTATCTTGAATTTTCAAATCTTAATAATATTAAAAATTAGTGGCCTTAAAATAATTATTGTACCAATTTTCATTCAAATCCGTTGAAATGCTAATATTCAAAATTAGTGGTCTCAGAATAATCATTGTACCAATTTTCATTAAAATCCGTTGAAATCGAGAAATTTTGGTCACCATATTGGGTCCGCCATCTTGGATTTGTACATTTTGATAACATTCAAAATCAGTGACCTCAGTATAATCATTGTACTAATTTTCATTAAAATCCGTTGAAATCGAGAAATTTTGGTCGCCATATTGGGTCCGCCATCTTTGATTTGTAAATTTTGATATCATTCAAAATCAGTGACCTCAAGATATTCATTGTACTAACTTTCACTAAAATCCGTTGAAATCGAGAAATATGGTCGCCATTTTGGATCCGCCATCTTGGATTTCTAAATTTTGATAATATTCAAAATCAGTGGCCTCAAAACAATCATTGTACTAATTTTCATTAAAATCCGCTGAAATCAGGAAATCTTGGGCGCCATATTGGATCCGCCATCTTGAATTTCTAAATTTGGACAACGGATTTGAAATCCCCATCCCGCAAAACCCCTATGTACCAATTTTCATGAAAATCGCTTCAAATTTAAAATTTTCAGCCGCCATCTTGGATCCGCCATTTTGAAACCCTACGTATTATCCGAAAAAAAATTAGCCTATATGTTAAGTCGGAAAATGTGCTACCTTCGGACAAAAAATGAAAAATATCGATGCAAGCGTTTAGGCGTGATTGAGCAACAAACAAACAAACAAACAAACAAACGAACTTTCATTTTTATATACAGGGTGTTCAGAGGTAAGAGGTCAATACTGCAGGGGGTGAAAGGTCAGACCGAGACAAACAAAAAATCGTATGGGTGGGGGGGGGGGGGGGGGGCATCTCGCACCGTTTGGCAGTTACAGGGTGATTCGTAAATCAGGATTTTGCCTTATATGGGAACCGCTCTTGTATTTTTATCTTTTTTTCTACGCATCGCAGCGGCCCCAAACTGATTGCAAAAAATCACTATTTGGAAGCCCTCTCCAAAAAAGTTTACACCACCCCCCTATCCCCAACCCCTTGGCCATAATCCCCCCTGGAAGTTGAAAAAATTAACTTTTATTTCACGATTTTTCACCTTTCGCCCCACTTTTCTCCGAAATTCATGTTATTAACATACCTACTTTTTATTTTTTTTAAGTTGTCTATCTAATTACCTTTCCAAAAAGGTGCAACATGCCCAGGTAGAAAAGGGTTGCAAAAGTCCTGAAATTAAAACATCCTCACAGGTACCTAATTACTTTATTGCACCATAATGGAAAAAGTCGTTAAGTAAACAATTTTTATGACAGCAAGTTCGGAAATGTTTGTTTAGGAAACAGAGGTAATGCATTTTTATTATTTCAGCAAAACAGTAATAAAATAATAAATGTAATCTCGTTAAATAGCGTTATTAGTTTATTATATCCAGTATTGACTCTTAAGTATCCTGACGCTCCGTTTCTAATACCTCCTATGAATTATGGTATAAAAATGGGTAAGTTTGAAAGGACATTGACCACAGTTGAAGAAGCAATCGATAAAACCGGGTGTTTAATAGAAAAAATTAAGATAAAATGGCAGAATTCAGTGTTGACGATTATGCCGATATAATTTACGTGTACGGTTTAGTAGAAGGAAATGATAATGAGGCCGTACGAGAATACCAAAGGAGATTCCCGAATCGGCGGGTACCCAACAGAAGGGTATTTTCAAGGACTTTCAGAAGGTTAAAAGCAACCGGAAGTGTAACCGCCCCCAGAGCAGAAACGCGAGCAGGAAAATCGGCCGATTCAGCGGACCCCGACCAACAAATCCTCAACATCGTCAGGAACAGCCCTGTAATAAGCATCAGGCAGGTCGCACGAAGGTCAGGATTGTCTTCAGGGAGAGTGTGGACCGTTGTGAATCGAGAGGGACTACATCCATACCACCATATCCTGGTCCAAGCACTACAGGAAGGAGATTCCGAAAGACGATTGCAATTTGCACTTGGCTGTTCGAGTCTGACATCGAAAACAGAAGGTTTCTAGACCGAATTCTGTGGACGGATGAATCGCAATTCACCCGGGATGGCATCACAAACTTGCACAACCTCCACACCTGGTCAGATGTGAACCCACATAGGACAAGGTGTCGGTCCTTCCAGCAAAGATTTAGTGTCAATGTCTGGGCTGGCATCATCGGCAACCAGTTGATAGAACCCTTCATCTTGCCCCAAGTGCTGAATAGTCAGCTAAATTCGGACTTTTTGGAGAATACCCTTCTGGATCTGTTGGAGGACATCCCCCTGGCCACCAGAAGCGCAATTTATTTACAGCTCGACGGAGCACCTGCGCATACTGGGAACATTGTTAGGGCAAGGTTAAATGAAAATTACCCAGAGTGCTGGATTGGACGAGGTGGACCGATTCCTTGGCCTGCTAGGTCACCGGACCTTACTCCACTGGACTTTTTCTTATAGGGAATGATGAAAGATGAAGTTTACTCAAGACCAATCAACACCAGAGAAGAATTAGTTACCAGGATTGTGACTGCAGCCACGAAAATACGGGAGAGACTGGTTACCATAGACCTGAAACGTGAAATATGACCAAGGCTACTTGCATGCATCGAAACTGGCGGAGAACATTTTGAACAGCTTTTAAAGGACGAACGCTTTAATTGTAATTAGTTTTTAAGCGAACAATATGTATTTTTTAGTTAACTTAAGTATAATTTCTTAAAAATTCAAATTATCATGATATTCTGTAAAAGGATTTTTGTAAATAAATTTTCGTATCCTTTTCCTACCTGGGCATGTTGCACCTTTTTGGAAAGGTAATTAGATAGGCAACTTAAAAAAAATAAAAAGTAGGTATGTTAATAACATGAATTTCGGAGAAAAGTGGGGCGAAAGGTGAAAAATCGTGAAATAAAATTTAATTTTTTCAACTTGCAGGGGGGATTGTGGCCAAGGGGTTGGGGATAGGGGGGTGGTGTAAACTCTTTTGGAAAGGGCTTCCAAATAGTGATTTTTTGAAATCAGTCTAGGGCCGCTGCGATTCGTAGAAAAAAAGATAAAAATACAAGAGCGGTTCCCATATAAGGCAAAATCCTGATTTACGAATCACCCTGTAACTGCCAAACGGTGCGAGATGCCCCCCCCCCCACCCATACGATTTTTTGCTTGTCTCGGTCTGACCTTTCACCCCCTTCAGTATTGACCTCCCACCTCTGAACACCCTGTATATAGGGAAGGGATATAGGGATGTAAAAGAGAAACAATTTACAATTATTACCTTTTGTATATATAAGAATTTACTTTTATAGAATTAAATATTACGAAATTAAAAATGTAAATAAAACTCAACTCAACTCAAGCTTTTTTACGTTTAGGATTCTCATAATATATCCATTTTTCATCTCCTGTGATTATTCGATGCTAAAATCCTTTTCTTTGCTGCCTTTGAAGTAGCATTTCAAAAATTGCTTTTCGACGTTCGATGTCTCTTTCTTTCAATTCATATGGAACCCAGTTACCAACTTTTTGAACCATTTCCACTGCTCTTAAACGCTTTGCAACAGTTGATCGTTCAACAATAACACAGGCACACAAAAAAAATTTTTTTTTCGATTCCATCGACCAGACCATATAGACATTATGTTTTTGGGGTCGCTGAGTCCGAATCCGAGGTCAGTTTGGCTCCAGAACGTAAGGTTTTTTTTTTAAGGTCATTTTAAGGTCTTTTGAGGAGCTTTGATTTTCAAGCAAAGAAATTATGAGCGATGGGTTCCATTCAGTCTCTCTATAAGTTTTCGAGGTCACTAAATTCGAATCTGAGGTCCTTTCGACGGTTGGGTAAGGCCCAAGGTCAAATAAGGTCACTTTAAGGTCAATTTAGAGTGACTTGGGGCAGAAATCGAGAAATTCCGGAGAAGGAGGTTTTTTTACGTCATACCCTTGATCGAAGAATATTTTATACTTCTATCTATTTCTTTCTACTGTAACGCATTCTTTTTCCGGCAAATGAACGGCGTAATGATAGCCTTTTTCGTTTTTTTCCCGTAGGCTTACAGTCTCTCTTCAATGTCCAGCAGTAATCAGCCATCATATTAACGTCCCATCTGCTTTGATATCGCTCCTCCATATCTTTGATGTCTTGATGAAACCGTTCTCCATGTTCTTCACTGAAATTTCCGCAGTTTTCAGGAAAGTCATCTAAGTGATTGTGTAGGAAATGTAATTTATAGCTCATTAGGCAACCCATTTTGCCGAAGTTCGTCACCATTTTAGCTACTATTTTTTTATAATGAGTACTTCTGTTATTACCCAAGAAGTTCTTAACAACGTCTTTGAAGCTGAGCCATGCATCAGTTTCCGAATTTCTGGCCCATTGAAAATTCCTTCCTTCAATTTTACATCTGATTTTTCCGGGAAATTGTCTTTCCAAGTTTTTGAAGCATCTACCATCATTATTCAGAGCCTTAACGAATTGCTTCATTACACCAAGTTTAATGTGTAAAGGTGGAATAAGAACTTTCTTCGGGTCAACTAGTGCAGTTTCTATAATATTATTTTGTCCAACATTCAGAGCTATCCTTCTAGGCCACTTATGACTGGTGTAATGCTTTTCACGATCTCTACTATCCCATAAGCACAAGAAACATGGTGTCTTCGTAAATCCAGACTGCTAATCTAACCCCGGTTACATCACATATAGATATACATTTCTTTTTTTTCAAAAGAAAAGAATAAGATTCGAATTTGATGACCTCGAAAACATATAGAGACTGAATGGAACCTACTACTCAAAATTTTCTCGATTTTTACCCTAAGACACTTTAAATTGACCTTATTGATCTTGAGCCTCACTTAACCGTCAAAAGAACCCCAGATTCGAGTTCAGTGACATCAAGCACCCATATAGAGACTGGTTGCAACCTGTTGTTGCGAATTTTCTCGATTTCTGCCCCAAGTCACTCTAAATTGACCTTAAAGTGACCTTATTTGACTTTGGGCCTTACCCAACCGTCGAAAGGACCTCAGATTCGAATTTGGTGACCTCGAAAACTTATAGAGAGACTGAATGGAACCTGTCGCTCATAATTTCTTTGCTTGAAAATCAAAGCTCCTCAAAAGACCTTACGTGCTGGAGCCAAACTGACCTCGGATTCGGGCTCAGCGACCCCAAAAACATAAAGTCTATATGGTCTGGTCGGTGGAATTGAAAAAATTTTTTTTTGTGTTCCTGTGTAATGCTTCCAATTCAGCATCTTCAAATTTTGTTGGTGGTTTTTAATGGTCTTTGTTCGTGTTCTCCATTTTTTTTATCTTTTTTTGTTTACACATTTTTTATTGCTAATGTTATAATTATTAAAGAAGTTATAGAGAATTCCAGTATTTGCAGAAATGTTCTATAATATCTTTTTATCCGAATCATGGTTACGGCATGGTTAAATTCAATTAACTAATTTTATTCTTATTTTCAAGATAGCGGCCAAATAAAAACTCACACTTTTTCTCATACTACAACTCTAAATTATTCTATTTGGACGTGTCAAAACTAAGTCTCTAGTCCGATCTAGAACAATAATCTAATTTCCTTCCATCTAACAGAGCCTTCTGCCTTGTAAACTAAATAAGCTGCAAGTTCTAAATTAATATATTATTATTTTATCAAATTAAAAAGTTAACATACAAACCTGATACCAATAGCTAAGTAGGAGTGCGGTTTATCATAAAATCTGAAACATAATTTACATAATAAAATTAGTAAAAATTCAAGTCCATTTTTATATTTTCAATTATTTTTATTTAAACTTCATGTAGGCAGTTTTTAAGTACATTTTTGTCCATTTGTTCATCCATAATTTAACTGACATTTCGACACTTATTACAATTTATTTTATTTATAATATCTATAGTTACCATACGCTGAGTTCTAACCAAACTGGACAAATAAATAGAAAACGAACTTAGCTTAGGTTACAAATTAAACAGTAACAGTAATTAATATCAATTCAAAATGAACAACGCTTTTGTGTAAAAAAACACGAGAAATTCGAGGAAAGACACTATTTAGTAAATCATTCAATTAACCTACATAAACGTAGCCTACACCTCGGCTTAGCCAATCGCCTAAATTGTTCCTATATATAAATTTTCCCATAGATCGCCTAAGTGGAGAAGTTTGTTGTTGGTATGGATCAATATTTAAATATATATTGGTAACGTATCTGCATACTCTAGTTGCTTTATTAAATAATCCTAACTTTGTATTTTGTATATATATTTCCTCGTTATACATGAATATATCTGTCTGCTTTAAACAAGGGCTATCTCTTGATGCATCATAGGGTCATAGGGTCATAGGATCCGTAATTTACAGTAACGTATTTATAATCTTTAATTATATTAACTATTATTTATAGACAGGTTTATTATTAAAAAATTCATTTAACTCTTTCGTTTAATTGGTCGAATTAATGTTAATGCTCACTTAGTCGTAAAGTCTAGTAGAGTATAGGTACGGTTACAGAAAGTCGTAGAACTTTTTCTTTTGCTTTACTGATATCATAAGCCGTCGATAGGGCTCTTGCTTGATAGAAAAGTGCTTGAGATGAAGAAAGGTGGGAAATGCAATTGGTTGATTGTTTGTATCATTATGTTTCAATTTCAAACCAGGGCCTTTGCGATTTGTTAAAACTTTCAATGTACCATCGCCTGTTCAACTCCATTATACATGGCTCCTCCGAAGGTTTCATATAATTTCAATAGTGAGTTACAAGGCAATGAACTCCGAAAGCTGGATAACGAGTGTCTGCTAATTTATTAGTAGTAACAAGATTTACAAGAATACATACTTCCTATGATATTATGAACGCCTTCGCTCTGCTTTAATTGGTAATTTTACGCTATGAACACTGATTCTTGGCTTAAGTTCGACTATTTCCGCGGACGCCAAGTTTGGTTACACCGAAAATTTTAACAAATGATAAAAAACGCCACTGTTCTCCTCTATTCCTCCGAATAATCAAATCTGCGTCTCAAACTAATAATTCAATAAAATGTTCACTATATTGCTTTAATTGTTATTGACGATCTTTACTCGTCACCCTCAGTTATAACAATATTTGCTTTTATTTATAAAATTCACCATACCGGCAATTGTTATGTTTCCTCTTCAAACGATGAACAGATACTTGTTAATGTTTTTTTTTTTTTTTTTTTTTTTTTTTTTGTCAAGGAAGAAACTAAGAGGAAATCTTCTAATCTTTTTTCAAGCGCAATTACGAATAGACAGCGATTTTTCTTTTAAGGCAAACATTAAAACACAACACGTAGAAGAGTTCGAATGTTTTAGGAATTTGTTATTTTTTCGTCTTTTGGAAATACTTTACTCGTTTTTGTTTTTGCTTTTTAAGTTTTAATTTAGGAAAAGAGACTTTTAGATAAAGATTTTTGTAAATAGTTGTAACTGTGTTTCTGTACAAGAACAAAAGATGGAATCTGATCGTAGTATTTAAAACATTGTGTAAATCATTTTAATATCCTTGGTATTCTTATTCTGGGACGTTATTCGAAATATTTTCATACGAAAAATGAAGATTTTTTTCAAAGTAGAAAATTAAGTCAAAGTAATAAACAAAAAATTAAAAAAGACGAGCATGGATTTTAATTAGCCAGTCCTATTTTCTTATATATAACATATGGCTTAATGATATTAATATAAAAATTCAAATGAATCTATAAAATAAAAAAAATAATCCTAAATGCAATGCTTATCATTATCTCTCATATCTAAAATTATGACAGTAAAGATTTTGGAAAAATATTCACCATTTTTACAGCTCTATATATAATATAAGTGACTTTAAAAACCACTGTATATGTTTCTACAGTTTAAAATCTGTTCACGTTTTGGTCGGCGCTTTAGATCTATCGATATTGAATTTCCATAGAGGATTAAGAGTATAAGCGATTCTAAAAACCTTTTAGTACTAGCTTTCGTGCCAATTTCTTGAAATATATAACAAGACTATATATTCTATATATTCATTCATATCAATAAAAGGTAGCATTTATTTTATTCTGGGCTGTAAATCTCTGTCAATCACTCTGAAATTATTGCATGATACTTGAACAAACAGACAGACAAACAGACAATATTTAAAGAAAAATGTTGTTTTCTGATAAGAAAACGAAGAAATGCTCCTGATAAGAAAGAAATGCTCCATTTTAGAGTTGTATCACTTCAGAGAAACTCGTATCGTGTTCCAACCAAATCAGATAAATCCCATTTTTAAAATTTTGCATTTCAAGTACTCTTTCATTATTTACATAGTCTGTGATTGGTGTTATATTTGAAAATTAATATTGTAAAATAGACGATTGTGTTTTTCATATATTTTATGACATAAATCATAAAACAAAAGATAGGTATCAGTTGCGACAAAATTAAGGTCTGCTTTAGTTTCAATGAAAGGTATAATATACATTGAACAGATGAAAAACATTAAATGGTCTCTTTTCTCTCTCTCTTTTACATTCAACACGATAGCCAACGCAAAATTTTCAGGCTAACATGCAACGATTATTAGAATAGGTTATATTAAATTCTGTTATTTTGTTGTAGTCTTCATTAAAAAACTTAAGAACAGAAATATTTTATTCAAAGACACAAAAACCAAGTACGTACGAATATATCCAGTCCCAGAACACGGAAGGGAATTAAAAGATATTCAAACACTACGTTCGTCCAACAACATCGATTTGAAATAATTATAAAATTCACATTCTCTGTAACTGGGTGTGTAACACCAATTATTATCCATTAAATTATTAGTTAGTATTTACAAGTAACAAATTTATATTCATCTTACACGCAAGTCTTTACCGTATGTTGACTATATGCAATATTTAAATATTGTTAATGCTTTATTCGATATATTTTTCTTTAAATTTAACTGTTCTTAACTTCAAATCTTTGCTCAGTATTTTTACTATTATTGTCTATAAAAATGGTTTTTATATAATTTTTCTTTCTCAATTTTCACTTTTCCGTTTCCCGGCTATCGTTTGATTTTCACGTGGCTCTTACTGTTTTTGGTTTTTCGAAATAATCAAATTAATATACTTATTAAAAAATAAAATTATCAATTAATAAATAAGTACTTTTCAAATTGATTATTTTAAAGTTTTCCTGTTCTCGTAATACTGATCGACTGTTCCCCGGTGGAACTTAGGTCTTTCTGTCACAGAGTTTTCGCGATGAACGTTCCAATTTTTCGTAAAAGGGTTCTTTATACTTCTGTTTTTCTTTAAAGTAAACCGAGAAATTTTCTTGACAGAGGTAAATGGATTTTTTTTACTGTTTTTTCTTTTTTCAGTTTTATTACTTTTTTTTCCTACACAAGGATTTGCTAAAGACATTCTTACACACCATTTCTTAAGTTTTGTTTTCTCTAATAAACAAATAACTACAAGTTTAATCAATAGTTTCCCTTACTGACTGATTGTGAGTGATGATGATAATGTTTGTGATATGACTTGTTTTTGTTTGCTTGTTGTATCTTTTGTTTTCTTTTCTTTTATCAAATAAAGGTGGTTAAACTTTCAAAACTTTCTTGTTAGTGAATTTGTACTGTTGCCTAATGCTGTAGTAATTGGTTTAGAATCGAATATTGTTGTTCTATTCGAAGGGAGTCTATCTACATTTTTGATATTAATGAGTCTCAACGAAAATTTCCTCATAAATCTTTTGTTGTCCATAAAAAAGCATATTTTAGACTAGACTTTGACTATTGTGCTATATTATATATATAATATATTTTTCTCAACCACTGAGGGAATAGATAAATGAGTTGTAATCAAATACTACAGCGATTTACTTCAATAAAAATGAATTTTTGTAGTATAAGAAATTAAACCGGTCTCTACACTACAGATAACAATAATAACTGAAAAACATCGACATACATTTTTGAAACTGATAAAAACGACTACTTAAAAGTGCATTATCCTATCTAGATAGGAGTGTAACCGTTTAATTTAATTTTAAATGTTATTACATTTAAACATACAAATATAAAAAACAAATCCAAAAATGGTCCGAATAATAATCGATAATTTAGAAAGACTTGTAATTTCTAATATTATATTATTGCTTACTTAGAAAAATACTAACATTTGCAATAACAGTAAAATAACTTGGCGCTGTTCCTAATATTTAAAGAATGAATACTAACAGACATAAAGATAATGGTGTGTGAGTAGTATACAAATTAAACTCGCACTTCATTGATTTTTTTTTAATGAAGTGAATCTGCCAATAGCAAATGTAAGTTAAGACTTTTTATGACTATTGTATCGTTTCCATTAAAAGCATTTTTGGGATCAACTTTCGGACAAAATGCTGCAGTTATTTTAAAATAATTGAGATCAAAATCATTTAAAGGGCATCCGTTAATGACAAATAGTCAAAACTTTAATTTTCTTAGAGTACTTTATATAAGCATAGAGCACCGCAGATTTGCTAATATAAATTTGTTCGGGTTTTCCCGACAAAATAAATGATTTTATGGACTTTCCCTACTTTCGTATTATTTGAAGTTTTCAATACCCGCATTACGTATACTTATAATTGTTTACTAAATGTGCTTCAAAGAACTCAGTGTGGATCTACGTTAGAGTATAAAGCCAGGTTTTCATTAGTAGCTTTTTCACTAGTAGTGAAAAAACCACCATCTCTTAAACGTTGACTGGAAAATCTTAACAAGGTAAGATAAATCAAATTAATTGTTAACATGTTGAGTCTGATTTTATTCAGTCACTTGCGCTATTGCGTAACATGAAAGTCAAAGTGTTAATGAATGGCATTCCATTAAATCCTCTTCCATTTTAGATGAAAATTGCATTAATTTTAACGGTGATTTTCTGCTTAGCCGCTAAATTAATAATAGCAATAATACTTGAGTTTAGTTTCACTCAAGGCAGTAAAGAAGACGTCCTTCTCTTTTAAGCATATCAATGAAATTGGTATTTTACCCGAAACTGCAGAATTTTGGTGGCCTAATTCTGTTGTAAGCAGCTCATTTCAACTTCTCCCCATTTTGGTTGTATAAATATATTTATTTTTTTAGGAATCCAAACGATATTTTAAAATTACTCAACTCCAAATTGTGGACTATTATCCATATATGGCAAAAATAACAAAATATCTGGAGATCTGGACAACGCGTGGGTGAACTACATGTTCGAAAGTCGATGGTTTCGAGGTTTAGATTTCAAAGTAAGAGTATGGAGAGTATTCATTGGCCCATGTAGGAAACAATAATTAATAAATCTAAAAATTTTCATAATATTGTCTTCTAAATTCAATTTGCATCCTTAAGAATTTCTCTTATTACATAATTTGTAGCTATTTTATTTGGGCCTGACGAACAAGTACAAACTTGTTAAAGGAATTCTTGCTTATATCTCTATTTACCGTATGTCTATCTTATGCAGGATTTAAAATATTACAATATATAATAAAACAATCTTTTCTCTTCAGTTTGTTACAATATTCTTGAAGTATTTTGATTTGTAATTTTAAGAATAACAATATTCCTAATAGCCTAGACAGGCAGCGCACTTAATTAAATACTCATTTAGCACTAATTAGTAATTAATTATGTGGTTACGGACAGCCATTTCTTAATCATTATTTAGCAGCTGTCAGTCATTCCATAGTCCTTTGTGTGCTTTTATTCTTCTTGTTCTCCGGAATGGATAACGCAAAGTTATGTTACAACTGGTACAGAAGTACAAAATCAGCTGAATTCTAGTACACTTCTCATCATTTAGGTATAAATTATGGTCATTTAGCAAGCCATAAATAATGAAGTTTTTCGTCATTTAGCGGCCATTAATGATGAAAAGCCCATAACAGACATTACCTAAATTAGTAATTAGCACTAATTATTAATTTATGTATGCTGTCTCTCTAGGGCATAAGAATGCTGTGCAGATAATTATTCGAGAGTTATGACAATTTAATATACAAAATGCATCTTTAATTCCAGGGAGAATAATAAGGTTCGATGAAAATATATGTAGAAAATTTATGGCTATCATATTATGAAGTAATTTAAAAACAATAATATTTTAAAAATAGGTACTTAGTGAAAATAGATTGGATAAAATATAAGATGTTTTGGACCAATGATCTTATTTCTTATTTTTGAATAGGAAAGAAATAATTCATATAAAATAATTTGCATTTTGAAGAATAAAATTAAGTTCGATTGTATGTCTTATTGCTCTTAACACTTTGTATCTTTCTTATATACACGCTAAGAAGCTTATTAGAGTAAAAAAGATTTATGTGTTTAATTTATTGTGCTCAAAATATAATAATAATAATGTTTCCTGTAATGCAATTTTAAGATAATCGTACGCCTCTGTAATTTTGAATTTTGGAACGTTACATTAATAGTACCTATTTTTCAGAAGAATTTAAATCATTTTAGATTAAACATACCCATCAAATAAAAATCTTAAAGGGTTAAATATTCGATTTTAAAACCGATATACAGATATCCACTGAATTGCAGGAACATATAAAGATATTTAGAGGTATTTTTATTTTACGTTTTGTATGTACTAAAAAAAAATTATTTCAGCAACAGTACAAATTCCCCAATAAGTTCGTACGACAAAACGTATGCGATAAAAATTTATTCATTTCCCTTTTTTAGTTGCCTGAATCACATCAGCATTGCCAACAATGTCGAGTTTGCTGCTACGTGTCCGATTACAACAATTACATTAGTAGTAAATATACTTTGTCTTCTTTATATTATCTGGCAGTGGAAAAATTAAATTAATAAATATTTCTATTATTAAAACTATTTTGTATCATCAATGACAACTTTTTACATATCGAGATAACGAGATATTTAAACACTATGATCACTATCTTTCCCTTTTTACGCTAAGTATTTACAATGATTTATTTATCTTTTTATTGCTGTTTTGTTCTTTGTTCATCTTCTTAAACGCTCTGTTAGCCAGCGGCAACAGTGTGCTTCATCGATTCACCTGTAGCCCTTGGAGTTCAATAAATTTTTAACACACAAATTTTGTCGAATGTCTCAAAGTATTTCTGTTTGTTGTTCACTTGCAGTGCTCATCTTTCCTTTTTTTCTCTCTTTTTTTATAATTTTGATATCTCTTTTTTCGTATAGCTGGACTTTTGAAGAAATACATGCAGAATGACAAAATATAGCTGGATGGTGGAGTATTTACATAATGTTAGTTTGACTATAGTTCCTACCTAATGGAGTCTAGTCTGAATTAAGTGACCAATGAAACATCACAGTTTGGAAATCTCAAAAGAACATGAACGATACTGAGTAATGAATGAAACGTGAACGTATTTACATAAAAAAAAAGAAAACTTAGGTCGATCTCTTACATTCGAACAAAATGAGAAAAAAAAACGCAATGATTTAATAACTTTAGGGGGAGAAAAGCGGGCAATAAATGGAAGTGGGGGGTTTTACTTATCTGAAATGCTTTGACTATTTTTTTAAACATTGGAAATAGTGAACTAGTCGTGGTGATCCAATATTTTGGTTCCTATAATGCGTGCAAAAGACAACAACAAGTAGCGCTTCAAAATGTGGCAACAATTCGATCTTTTCTAGGTGGCAGTTACCTTAGTAGTTAGTAGTTGATGCAGTCTTCCTTCCACAAGCTTTACATTCCACAAATGTCGAAATATTATTTGGACTCTGAAAGAATAATACATAAATTACATACAATAAATTCCTGATTTCTCTTTAATGTATATTTTGAGGGACAAATATAATTAAATAATATTAACCACTCTATAACTTTTCCCTAGCTAAAGCACATAAACATATTCGCATAAAAACGTATAATGATGTGAAAAAAATCTCTAATTGGTACATCTATTTGAATCATAGGTTTCATAAAGATGTCCTTTTTTTGCATTTTCTTATCTCTGTTGGTAACGCACATTATAAAATATGAGAAAGTGTCAGTTTCTGGACTAAAAAAGAAAAAGTTTTCAATTCCAAGACTTGTCCCTTGTCAAAACTATCTGCGCGGGCCAAAGTCGCTCTAAGCCATATGATTACATCACTTTTGTGCCTTAGTGAGTAATGTGTAGTTATTTGTCATTGCTTTCGCCTTACGAATGAAGAAAATTAGCATAATTCTTGAAAAACTTTGCTTTTATGCAATTGGAAATCTAAAGTTAGTAAGCCCGAAAATCTTTGTAAATCCTTTAGGGTAGACGTTTTATAAATTTTCGGCAGCTATATTAGATCCGCCATCTTGAATCTATACATTTTGAAAATAAATTTAGTATCAGTGATCCTAAAAGCTCCTTGTTTCATTTTAATAGAAATTTCATGAAATTGTAAATGTTTGAACGTCATAGTGGATTCACCATTTCAAATCAGCACAAAGCAATTTTATTATTTTTAAACAAAATAAAGGTACTTTTTGCTTCCTTTTGGACACAAACAATAAGAAAATATCACTCATAGTCCAGACTAAAACAAAAGAAGTATGAATTTGTTAACTTGTGATCATGATATCCAAAAAGATAGATTTCAAGAATTGTAATCACACTTCCGGCAATTTTAAATAAATCTCTAGTAGAGTGGCTTTGAACATATTGGTGGCGCTTATTCAATTAATTAAATAAAAAACTTATTTTTTGTTTTCCCTAAAATTTGGATTTGAGGAGATGATACCATTTCGAAATTTAAAATTCATTTAAAATTTTCCTATAACAGCCTTGTTCTTTTTAAGGTTACGGACTTATCAAACGGCTCTTGCTGTGTTAAAGAATAAACAGAATTGGTATCACAGTGAACCAATATGCATTACAAGGTATAAGTCTGCCAAATAAGACATTAAAAATCAGGTTGCAATTACATATCAAACAGAAGTAATTTAGTTGCAATATGGAAGATGAAGGGATAGCGTGTCAAAATCTATTGGTATTATTTTTCAAAACAACAAAAAATGCGTGATTGTCTATATTTCAATTTGTTGAGAAACTTGGAATTGATGTTGTGGAATAATAGTCTTTAGGATTACAATTTTCGGGAGTTTGTCTGTGGAATTGTGATCATGAATATATTTATTTGAGTGCTTTTTGGTAATCGATTTAATAACAAGCAATTTGTCTTTGTTAGTCTCATTTTTTATAAAATTCGACACATTAATAAAAATGTATTTTAAAGCAATGCAGCTTAATTAAATTTGTAGTACCGGTGATATCTTTTCAATTATCACCTTTTATACTGATTTTCTAGAACTATGTTGCTTTTAGTATTCAGTTAAAAAAAATTCATAGTAATATACCTAAAAACTTTAAGGGGATTGTCCGATTTTTTTGCTTCAAAAAATCGATTTTTTTTTCGCTTAATCAATAGTTTATACTTTTAAAAATAACTTGTAAAAATTTGGAACCGATATCTTGAGCGGTTCAAAAGCTGCAGGTCATTTAAGAGGCGTGCCTCCCGTCGCGCGGCCGTCTGAGTCGATGAGCCGGAGAGCAGGTGCGAGCTATGAAACGCGTGTGAATAGCGTTCGGATTTGTGGCCTTGAATTGATGAATGAAATATAAGGAGGTAGGTATTTTTGATGTTTCTTTGTTCATCTTTTCGTTAGGAGGGGATTTGGATTTCGTGAGAAAATACACTTTTTTCTAGCCAAAATGCACTTTTTTCTAGCCAAAATGCACTTTAAACTTTGACAGTGAATTTCTCCGTTCGTCGGAATTGATGGCGGTTGCGTTAATTAAAAGAAAACGGCTCATGATTTTATCTTGAAACTTGGCACACTTATTATTATAATATATACGCCCGTTGTGGTAGAATCACATTTTTTATTTTATTTTTTTTTCAAAGTTATTGCCAAAAAACAAAAAAAAATTACGAAAAACGACCTTTTTTTTCAAGTGTCCGCCATTTTGTATTTTTTTTCCATTTTAAAAACTGTCCCTATCACAATGGGCTAAATAGTGTAAATTTTTAATAAATTTATGAATTTTTCATTTTAGTTCACCTGAGGCAAAAAGACTCGCGCAACCAGCGGACGGAGCGGCAAACTTTGAAGAGCTGGAGGGGGGGGGGGGGTTTCTCAACTTAAAGCTTTTTTTAGTAGAAAAATTAATTCAAACTGAAAGACGACTGCGTAAGTAGATTTAGCAATTAAACATAAGATGAGGGATTCGAATTAAGAAGCTGTCCACAGAAACAATATTTTGCTGATATCTTACCTCTAGTTAAAAGTATTCATTTAATCTATTCTTATTTCTAGAAAGCTGACAAAGTCTTTCAAGCCTGCTCATGTGACTTAGCCCCATTACAATTCTGTACTTGCTATCAGTGCATCCAACGCGATTAACAGAAAATCTAAAGCACTTTGCCCACAAGAATCATTTTAAACAAAAATTCAGAATTCAATGCAGTGAAAATACTTACAATTTGCGGTATACGGGGGGACATTCAAGCCATCTTCACCAAGAGAGCCTGAAAAGTTTTTTTTTGTTTTTTAAAGCACCTCTAAGCAGTATTGGATCGTCAATACATTCCTCAACAGCAGGCACCATTTAAGGAGACAGAACGCGATACAATTGATTTTAGCAGCTAGAAAGATCGTGATGATCATTACGCACTGTTAAAATAATTTTCACCACTTTTACCTCCCTTCGCAAAATAGTAGTTAGTCTTGAAGCAAAATAAAATGTTTTATCTTTCCAATTAAGGAATTCACAAAATCTTTTCCGATTCACCTTTGGATGGGGGGAAAAGGCTCCCTGATACTTGTTTAATATTTCAAAACATTTTGCCAAAAATAGTTTTGTTAATTTTATCTCTGGGGTCGTAACGGAATGTAATCTTGGTCCTGTTTAACTCCCACAATAGCCTTTATATTGCTTTCAAGACGGCTGAGATGCAATGCGATTACTTTCCAATTTTTTAAATATGTTTTCCCTTTTAACTAGGAAAATGCGTTTCTCTTTCCAACCAGGAAAGTGCGATATCCTTCCTGTTGTTCAAATATATACAGCTCATAATTTTTATTTTTGTTACAAGTTAAATCGCAGTCTGTTGCATATCGAATATTAGATTTAATTGCGTTAATTCTCTTTCTATGAGTACAAAGTTGGTCTTTTCTTTTTAGCTTTGTTAGTGTTTAATTTGCTAATCCTTATATGCTTCGAGCAGCTAAATATCTCCTTTTTTTTCTTTATACAACTCTTCAAACGGAAATTAGTTTTTATGTTAAATTTACTTTTAGTATTAATTTAGAAAAAGCTCTTAAGAAAACCGGCGGGTCCAGCCTGAAATAGATAAAATAAGTTTTAATATATACTATGTGCTTTAAATATTTAAAGTTTGTCATACCTCTTGCTGTTGTGCTTGGGTACGAAGTTTTGCTTGAGCATTTTTGAGGGCCCTAGGAAAGTTTTGATTTTATTTATTTGATATTAATTACAAATAAGATAAAAATTAATGTTTACTTGTACAAAAAATTAAAAAAACTTACTGCTGCAGGTCCATGATTGTTTTCTCCTTCGCATTCTGTTCTTCTTGTGACATTTGAACCAGTTGCAGGAGTCTTTCGGTTTCTGCTGCTGATTTCTTTGCATCTTCTTTGGCATTGTCCAATTCTTTGGTAACTCTGAAAATATGGAGAGAAGATAAGATAAAATAAAAATTGTGGAGTTAACCTATCTTTTATTTCATTTTTAATATAAACTCTTTAAGATTTAGTAACATTTCAGATATTTTAAAGCGTAATTAATTTGCTCTAACTTAAATTTTCTGAACGCTATGACTAATAGGTTTAATGCTAGTAGATCTTGTGACTAATTTCTTTTAGTTTAAAGGATTTTATTGTGCGACTTTTATTTGTATATCTATATTTGTTTTTAAATAGTATTAGAACAAACATTCCGCATTTCTGGAATCCGAGGGACCAAGAACAACAGAAGTTTAACATTAGGTCCTGAATTTATAAACTTAAAGTTTGCCTCAGACAGACCAATAACACACACCGCCAAAAATTTAATTGGTAACTTCCGTAGAGTTTTAATATCACCAATTCATGGAACGCTCACAAAGTTTTACAGGAAAACTGGAAAAATTAAAGGTAAGTACTATGTGAAGAAACTCGTATCACATGGTGTTTTTGCAGAAATCACCAAAGTTATGTCTTCAGCTACTTTATTTATATAGGTAACACCGTGTAGTTTTTCTAAAACACATCGAAGAAAGTTTACAAGGATTAGGCAGATAAAGTGTTTTATTTGTTTCCTTCTCAAACATCTAGTTTCGAACTGTAGGTGTCAAACATAGAGAACATTTTGAAGTTGTATACAAATGATGGCTACTGCGTTTAAAATAGCACTCATATCTAGATATTCTAAAATATCACCATATTTTTGAGTTGACTTGAAATTGTTATGCTATGATTTACTCGTAAAGTTTTCCAAATTTTCTTTAAATGTTCGGTTAAAAATTTAAGTTAATTCAATGGAAATCTACGAAGTTGTAAGCCTTTAAAGTGTACCCTCCCCTGTATACGCCAACTGCACGCTTTTACAAAATCCAACTACTTCCTTCTCAAAACAGTATTTTTCTAACCTGTGAACACGCTTTCCCAAAAACTATTAAATCAATTTCGTTCAAAGGTCGTAGCAGGATAAGAGTGGGTGGGTTGCCCCCGCATGTATCTTGCCCATTTTAATGTGGTAAGTTGCTACGGTGATGGGATTAATTTATGAAAAAAATATCAATTTCTACCAAATTCAAATTTTTAGTAATGATTTTTGATAACATAAGCACAATTCATTTTTTCAATTTTCCAAAAGTTCGTTATAACTAATGTAAAAAACATTTTTTGAAATTGATATTTGGCATAAATTAATCCCATCACCGTAGCAACTTACCACATTAAAATCGGCAAGATCTCTCTCTTATCCTGCTACGGCCTCTTGTAGACTTCTAAATGTTTTCGAAAGATTTATAATTTTCCAAATAGTTTTTATTTTTAATCCGTAAACATATCTCGTTTTTCATCGAAAAATAACCTTTTGAATCCCTGACTTCCACCATTTTGGCCTAAATTTAACTCTTTGCATTCGAAGCTTTTTTTTATTCATATTACCAGCAACTCGAAGCAATTTCGATAGAAAAATCATATTCACATACAAATAAATGATATGTATGCGAATCAAAGGAAAAGTGAAGTTATTACGATTTGTTTTTGTCCTTATGTTATGAACTGAAAATATTTGCATTGTCTCCTAGTGGAGCCTTCGAGTTTGAAGACAAATTTTAAGTGCTCCTATCCGAAGCCCTCGAATGCAAAGGGTTAAATTCCCAAGATCAAACGATATAAATGTGAAGATAATCTAATATTCTGAAGGCGTTTTTCACCACCTATTTGCTGTTCGGTCACCACAAAATGCGATTGAAAAAGGTGCTGTGAGAGAATGCCTTTTGTACTAATAGTGTTGAATATATTTCAGTATAAAATTACCGTAAATGATCTTTTTTTAAACTTGAAACTAAGCATGATAACTTAAGTTGAAGTATTTTGCAAAATATGAATGGTGAACATTTTCATGGATTTTTTAATTTAAACAAGGAAAAATTTAATACTCTCAAAAGCCGAACAGAATATCGGATCGAATTATTTCAATTTGTTTATCGAATTACACTTATAAGTCAGCCAAAAATCAAATTTTAACTTCTTATTGTCATTACATTATATTCTGGTCAAAGATTTAACAGATAATAATAATGGCATTATAATGAAGAAAAGGCAACTTACGCTTCCAATTGCCTTGCAGTTTCTGTCAACCTCTTGTTAAGCTCGCCAGCGGCAGCTGCGGTTCCTCCAGCCTGAAAAGATGTCTTGTAAGAATGAGAAGAGCTTAGAAAGGGACCCTTAAAATCGCATTACCTTCTGCAGGGATTTCTCCAGCTGGTCCATCTGCTCCCTTCGCTTCTTGAGCTGGCGGTCGAACTCCGCCAGATTCTTCTCTTTCTCTTCGATGTCTTTTCTCTTCCCCTCGATGGCCTTGCGTTGGTCGTCGATGAGCTTACGCTCGCTGTCGATGGCCTTCGCCTGGTTCTCGAGCTGCTTGCGAGCCTCTTCGATTTGTCTGGCTTGCGCCTCGAACTGCTTCCGTTGAGCGTCGTCTGGCGGCCTGCCCGCTATATTGCTTTGCTGTTGTGCTTGTTGCAGCTTCTTGTTGGCTTCGTTGAGGTCGAGCTGGCTCTTCTCCAACTCCTGGACGAGCATCTCGAGCTGTGCCTGGAATCGGTCGCGTTCGACGTTCGACGCCTGGAGGTCCTTGCGCAGCTTCTCCATTTCTTTCTGGGCTTCTTGCGCGTTAGTTTGTGCACTTTGTTGCTGTTGCTTCTGTAGATTTGCCATTTGTTGCAACTGTTGCTGGAGCTGCTTCTCCATGACCTGGACGCGTTTATGCAGCTCCTGGGCGGCCTTCTCCGCCTGGTCGGCTCGATTCTTCTCCTGTTCAACGACTTTGCGCCACTGCTCAAGCTCGTCGCCTCGGGCTCCTGTCTCCTGCAGTCTTTGTTTGAGCATTTGGATCTCTGCCCGCAGTTGCTGAACTTCCTGAGGATTTTGTTGTGCTGGTTGACCATTTCTGAGCCTGCGGTTCTCTTCCCTGGTCCTCTGCAGCTCCTGTTCGGTTGCGGTGAGCTCCTTCTGGAAGTTCATCAGCATATCCTGGCTCTTCTCCAGTTGCAAGACCAGCTGATCGCGTTCCAGCGTGAGCTGTTTGCAGTCGGCCTCTATCTTCATCAGATTCTTCTCCAGTTGGCTCGTCTGCGTCGTGTTCTTTTCCAGTGCTCGAGCGGATTGGCGAAGGCTCTCCTTCTCGGACTCCGCTCGTTCGAGGCGCTCGTGCACGCGGCTGAGCTCAGCGGACATGCGTTCAAATTCGATTCGAGTCGATTCGTTTGCTTCTTGCTGCTTCGCAAGGTGCATTTGTGCTTTTTCTAGCTCCTTGGCTAGACGGCCAGCCTCCAGTTCGGTCGCGTCTCTAGACTGCAGAGCCTTGTCCAGGCGCTCACGCAGGCGCTCGATCTCCTGCTTATCGCCAGGATTCGTAACTCCAGGACTGAGGGCAGTGCTTGTCTGTCGGAGGCGTTCCATCTCTTTGATGAGCTTCTCGTGCTTGTCGCGGACTTTTTCGCACTCGATGTGCGCTCGCTCAAGCTCGTGTCGCTGCTTTTCTTGGCTGGCAATAAGTTTGGCCACCTCACTCTTGGACAGCTCCAATTGGAGCGTGGCTTCGTGCAGCTTCGACTCGAGGTTCTGGATCTCGAGTTCACGCTGCTCGTACTTTTCCTTGTACTTCTCGTAGGTCTCCGCCTCGTACTGGGACTTGCCTCGCATCGTCTCCAGTTCCATGAGGGTTTTGTCCAGGCGATCCCTGAGCCGTTCGTTCTCCTCCTTAGTCCTTCGGGTTTCCCTGCCGAATGTGTCGGACTCTTGGAGTCTTCTGAGCTCCGTTTGGCTCTTCTCATAGCGCTCTCGCATTTTGTCGATTTCCAAGCTGTAGCGAGCAATTTCCTCTTGTGCGGCGTTAAGTGAAGCATTCGCTTTGTTATTTGCATTGTGGGCCCGCTCCAATTCGTACGAGAGCCTTTCGATCTCACCCTGCAAGTTCTCCTTCTCGCCCTGTGCTCTTCTAAGCTCTGTCTGCATCTTGTCGAAGCGATCCCGCTGGAGCTCGAGCTCTTCGCGCGCCTTCTCTTCAAGTTCCTTCGACCGGGACAGTTGAAGAGCGGCTCGATCACATGCTTCTTGCATTCTTGTACTTTCTTCCTGCAGCTTCCTGAGGTCTTCGCGAGCTTTTGTTGCAGCCAGGGCCGATCGTTCCGACTCAACCTCCAGTCTGGCTCGATCAGCTTCGGCAGTATCACATCTTGATTGCAGTCTATAGATTTCATTCTGAGCTCGGTCGTACTTCTCGAGCATCTTCTCGAATTCTTTGTTTGAGGTATCTTTTTCGTCGATCAGTTTCTGGCTGGCGTACAGCGCCTTGTCGAGCTTCTCTTTTAAGATATCGACCTCTGTAATGGCGTTGTCCCTTTCCATCTGAAATATAAGTTAGATTATCTGATCTAATTTGTCGTAAATGTGTTACCATCCTATAACATAATAATTGTCGAAAACAAAAGCCAATAAAAATTTTTTTTTTCTGAAAACTCCTAGGTCATAATTTCTTCAGAAGAAGAACAACAAAGGCTGCAAGAACCCATATACCAAGAAAATCGTTTGGGACAAAGTTCTCTCACAAAATTTGAAGAAATGGTAGTAGAAACGTTACTTTAGGGTCAAAATTAAATGATGCGTCAAATGATTTTTCTTTGAAAAAGAATTTTTGAAACTACTTTTTTAATTAAGGGCGTATTCTCATGTGACCACTTCGAAAAATCGATTTTTTCTTTCGTATTTCGATAGTAAAACTTATCGAAAATATGTTGTGAAAAATTCAGACCGAAATTCCTAGTATTACATAAGTTACAACTCATAGTCGCCGACGGGCCGTAAGCGCCCTTGTTCTGCTCTTGAAACTTTAAACGCATTCTTCTCGAAACATAACTTTCTAAAACGGTCAGTGTCCTAAAAAAAAACTATTCAACGGATTGCTTTGAAATTTATATATATTCTTCTACACATTAATAGTATCAGAATTGTTTATTTTCGAAAATATTTTCTTATTTTTTTTAAACGATTTTTAACAAAAAAAACCAAGATTTTCGTAACTTTTTCTTCTATAGTCCGCCATTTTATTGTTTTTCAATGAAATTGATTAATTCTGGTAGGGACGATAGCGACAGACCTACTGAACAATAATCCATTCGATTTTTTTATTCTGGACAACATGAACAGCCGCTATCACACTGACCAGTGACCTGCTTTTTTTTTGGTGTCTAATTTAATTAAAAAAAAATATATATATTATAAAAAATGTAAAATAAGAAAAAAAAACATTTTTTTTATACAGTTCAAGATACAAATAAAAACAAAAAAATTAAAGTGATTGAATTGTCTTTTAAAAAAAAATTCCCTAAAAATTTATGCGTTTACATGACAATAACCCCTTAAGGGCAAAAATATAGCGAAGGATAAAAGAATAAAATAAGAAACTTTGCTGCATTATTGTGTTAAAACATACCGTACGATGATACCTGAACAAAAACTTTGTGTTAAATAAGGAATAGAGAGCCATAGGTCTGATAAATAGAAAACTCGAAAAAACTTAAACGGGCTTTAGAAATATTTTGGCGTTTTTAGTTAGAGAGGTAAAAGACAGTATCGGATCGAAGAGAACTAAAATTCATTTTAACACTGCAGTGATGCGTCTAAACAACTTTACGGAAAGTCAGAAAGCAAAATGTAAAATTTAATGCAAGGAATAAAACAAATAATCCGAGATACCAAACACGAATTTCAAACTTATTTTGTTGGATATAAGAAGAAGAATAAATATTTTGTATTATTGGATTAAACAAATTTAAATTTGAAAATAACCTTCAGATTTAATGTCTGTTTCATTAAGAAGGAATTACTACATCGAAAATAAACGAGTTTATTTCACTTTTCTGAACCATGAGTACAGAGTCAATCTGTATTTATTTTGAAGGAATATTATAAGAAAAAAGTTTTGAAATTGAAATTTATTTTCAATTCCGACTTTTAAAAACACGTGTTTTCGAATGAGATCAATACGCAAGTTTTGAAAAATTACATATTCACAGAGATTTATGCTTAAAGCCTCTTGTAGAAATGTTACGTTCGGTCAATATATATTTTTTCAAAAATATCTACATACTTCGTTAGAATAGTGAAAGAAATATTATATACTTAGAATAAAATCGACCACTTTAAATTTTCAGCCAACTTGTTAAGGGGCACCACTCTTGTGAAATTTTGAAAAAATTTTTTTTTTGCTAATTTCGACAGTCTATAACAAAATAACATACTAAAATTTCATGTGCATATCTCAAATAGTTTTTAAGTTACAGCCATCTGAAGAGCAGCTGCTCATCATATCAAGGTACTATATTGAGAAATGTAAGAATTAAACTTTAAACGTGTTTTTATCGAAACTATTTTTTTCAAAGTTGCTGCTCGAAGACAAATCAACCGATCGATTTGAGTTTTTTTGCAACTTGTTTTATACATGTTTCTCCATGCCATAAATCTCCAGGTTTCCGGATCGAATAAAAAATGTAATTTTGGCAGGCCAAAAATCATCAAATTTTCGCGCGAAATTTGATTTTTTTTAAATCTCCGCCATTTTTTTTTAATTTCAATATTTTTTTTTCGATCGGGGTTCATGGGAAATTTGTTGGCTTTTTTGATTTCACGCACTGTGAAGGTCGCTATAACTGCAGCAGTGGGAGAACTTTTTTTTTGGAGCATTGGAAAATTGCGAATAACTCGCTGAATTTTCAATGTTTTGGTCCAAAAACTGTATCATGAATTTACTATACATCCACAAATATATTCTTTAAATATTAAAACATTCCATTGCAGTAGTTCTCTTTAAAAAATCACCTTTTTTCAGGCGGTCACACTAGTGGTGCCCCTTAATCGGGCATTAGCTGGAATTGGAAAGGTTACACAACTTGTGTGTGTGGCGATGATCGTGTGGAAGGACCTTAACAGTATACAATACCTGTAATTTCTGGTGCAATCCGTGGGCCTTCTCCCACCGATCTTTGACTACCTCGAGTTCCGTTTGCAGGGCCTCCTTGTCGCGTTGAGACTTCATCAGTAGACTTGAAGTGGTCTCGGCCCGCTCCTTGATGGCGTCCAGTTCATCCGCGAAAGCGTCTCTTTCTTTCTGTATACGAGCAAGTGACATCTATATAATTTGTTTCAATACACAAACGAACACAACACAACAACAACAATAAATAATACTTGGGTTTTTTCCATTTTTTCGCGCATCCGCTCCGTCTCCTGGCCCAGGGTTTCGCGCTCCTTCTGCATTCGTGCTGCCTGGCCCAAAGCCTTGTCCAGCTGCGATTGGATGTTTTCGAAATCGTACGCCATCTTTTCTTTTTCGAGCTGTAGACGGCGTATTTCACCGGTGCTCTTATCGAGGCGCTCCTGCAGGTGATCGACTTCGTTCTGCGCCTTGTCCAAGGAGTTCTGGAGCTTCTCTTGCTGAAGTTGTGCTTTACCCAACGTTGCCTGGGTACGCTCGAGCTCCTCTTTGACCTTTTCTAGCTCGGCGAAAGCCTGCAAAATGTTTCGGGTTTTAACAACAATATTCTATTATTGTTCATTTTGAAAACTAGAGTGAGGTTATTAAAATATGGTTTACAAAAATTTTTAATATCACAGAATTAGTCTATTTTGTAGTTGGTCAACCTATAAATCCATATTTCACCAATAAATAAGAAATCGTAAACTTACAAATGGCGTTTTCAAGGCATTCCGACTCTCTTCTTAGAGAAAAATAGGAAAAAATGTCTCAAATTGAGTGTAATACATTTTGCAATTTCCTCTTGTGTCCTGCAATAGTATACAGCGCGAAAGAGTGTTACGGCTTAATATGTTCGTTTATTTAATTGTGCTATTAAATTACATTGTTAATTAATGTTTGCCTTTTATATGGATCACACTTTTCTTTTTAAAATATAAAAAATTTTAGTAAATAGTAATAGTTTGTTTTTTGAGATACCAGTTTTTAAAAGTAAAATATAGATTTTTTGCTTTTAATTCCAAAGTGTTTGATGGCCTCCGATATTTTCTACATACAGATATAGAAAAGTAAATTCCTTGATGCTTCAATAACACCTTAACAGTTTGTAAGATACTGAAATTTCGAATTTCGTAACACGATTGATAGATAGCAAGAGCGAGATAAGAAAATTTGGGGAAACATTTGTGAACATCGTATTCGTTTTCTTTTACACTATATTTATCAGTGTGTTTGAAATATCATACATCAATATTAATTTTCCTTAAAAGTCAACAACAAATTAAAAATCTATTCAAATCTATGTATATCATAAAATCAGAAATTAAATATACAAAATATACAATAATAAATATATAATAATTACTAGCAGATCCGACCACGCGTTGCTGTGGCTACGGAGCTATAATACGTTGAATTAATTTTATCCTAACCTTTTAATACAGTCAAATCAATATTCACTGATAAAGATAAAAACGTTTTAGTTGATATAAAAACCTATGGGATTGAGAATGGAACGTAACGCCAAATTTAAAAGTGTTCATCTCATATTTGACTATAGTATGTATTAATTCACTAAATACTATATATAAAAAAATATAAAATAACATATAAAAATTGAATTTTATGAATGAGGTAGATAACGTTAATTAATAACTGTTTTTAATACTAATTTAAATTTTTTTCGAGGTCAGAGTTTTTTCGCGGTATTTTACTAAAATTAAAATAAAAACAATTAATAAATAAATTAAATAACAAATAATAAATAAATAACACATAATAAAATGACTAACAATTAATTAATTAATTTGCTGATTAACAATTAACAGATTAAATAATTGGAATAAAATACAAATAAAAAGTGGAAAGCAAGCAAAAAATACTTACACGTTTTAGAATTTATCGTAACGTTTTCTTGAATGTTATGAAAATCAACGAAAAATAATTGTACACAAAGATTTTGATTACTATTTGATCGTTGAAAATAATAATATACAAACAATACACAGCACAATTATAACACCAATACACAGTAAAATTATAAAAATTATACACGAAGTATTGAAAAAGCACGTTTATGTCGTAAACATAAACAAATATGTCAAGAAATCGACACACGGCGCCATCTACTGGATGCTTACCCACCCTAAATATCGAAAGATAATGATGTATTGTGTCGATAAATTAACTTACACCGCCATCTGCTAGAAACTGATTGGACTTACAAATATTACATTTAATGTGCAATAAAAAAAATATTGAGGTCAATAATCGAGATAAAAACCATGCTGTCTTTCAAGTTGGACCAAAGTACACACAATGAGCCAAATTTTATCAAGATCGGTTGAGTAGTTTCGGATTTTATCCCGGACAAACATCATGACACGAGATTTTTATGTATATAAAGATAAAATAACACATTAAGTATCAACAAGGTCGAAATTACCACATTTTTTCACATAATAATTTCCATTCAAATAATAATTTTAGACCGGTAATCTTTTTAATATTAGTTGGATTTTTTCTGTCTGTCCTGAATAATAGAACATTTTGTATTGAATGGAAGCTTACTAATAGCTTAATATTTTTCGAAAAGTGCATCAAATTGCCATGATGTTCATCCATGCAAAACTTCAAATCTTTCTCAGATTAATTTCTGACTCAAAAGTGATTATAAGTTATGGCAATTTGATACTATGTATTTTTAAAATGTTGTTGTGTTACTCATAAGAAATTTCATTTCAAGGGATGATTGCTTTTTGTTCTGGATAGACGAAAAAAAAACGCAATTATTGAGTCTTAAAATGTAATGAATTAAGTATAGCCAATTTTTGAAGTAAAAACCTTACTAGACTGAACTAATTCCACAAGTTTTAATAAAGTGAAATACTGCAATATAGCATACGTTTGGTGGTTAGGTTAGCTTATTCTTTTTCAAGAGGCAAGATAAATAAATTTCTATTGTTAGAAACATTAATGGTCTAAGTAAGTGCATAAATAATAAATGCATCAAGTATGTGTGTCTTACCTTGTCTCTTTCGCTGTGTATCCTTGATACACCACTCTGAGATCGTTCCAATTCCTGTCGCAAGCTTTCTTGTTCGCCTTGTGCATTTTCGAGTTTCGCCTTCAGCCGATAGACTTCGCCCTGACTTTTCTCCACCTTCTCCTGAAGAGCGGCGGCCTCAGATCGAGCCCTTTCCGCGTCCGACTGCAATATTCACAAGAACATCCTGTACAAAACTCTTTCGGCGGTAGAGGGTGCAAGTAAGGTTCAGAAAATGTTGAAATTCAAATTGGTAAGCTAATCAAATCAATGCCCTAATAATGTCGCAAATAGTCTCTACATGGCATCATTACGTTACTGTACGAAAAAACTAGTCTAAGCCAAACTGTGCACTGCGCAAACGTTGATTGATTGGAATGAAACATAACCATAGCTATTGCATGTTCGGTTCAATGTATTATAAAAAGGTACTCAATATATTATGTAAAAGGTCTCAATTCAAATGAAGTAATGCCGCATTCAATTGAAAAATCCAATGGGCCCAATCATATATGTATAGCGACGTTCGTTCGCATGAATTGAGAGTGACGTTGAATCAAATTGGTCGCAATTTTGTAATTTGGGTACTGGTAAATTATTTAATATTGGTTAATTGAATAATTGGTTGCCAAATGCTTTAATAAAGTTGCGAATGAAAATGAGTTCATTAACAAATAAAATTCGAAATAATATAAAATCGCATATCCAAAACTTTGGAGTGGATCGTTACTCACAAAATTTTGTTCTGTCACATCCTAAAATTAGTTTAACAACAGTCCGCAAATATACAAAAATGTTTAGAGTTAGGTTTAGTTGTTCAAATGCGTTGACAGTATGTATATTGTGTTCATGTATGTCTGTTTTTTTATGTTCGTTTGTGTCTTGTCTTTAGCGTATTTGACACATCTAAAGCCAGGTGAAGGTAATCACTCTACTTGGGTTCGACAATATCACACATAAGAATCTAGACTAGACATAAAGTGTATTTAGAGGGAATTTTGGATTCCAAAACCGATTATATATTATAATTGTGTAAACCTTAAAACCCAATTGGAATGCGAGATTGTCGAACCAATGAACTATCGAATTACCTTCAGTGCAGTTTGATTAGTGAACTGGTCTCTTACCTGGGTCACACGAAGTTCGGCCTGAGTTCGTCGCAGTTCGGCTGAGGCCTTGTCGGCTCGTTCTTGTGCTCGGTCCAGCTCCTGAGACGTCGAGAGTGTCGTTCGTCCGAACGTCGTCTGTAATTCAAGTGGCTGAGAGCGAGTGAATTACTTGAGTCGGTACCAAATTTACCTGTGACCGTTCGAGATCGTGCCGCAGTCGTTCGTTCTCCATTTCGAGGCGGGCAATTCGTTGTTTCGTTGCTTCCCAATCGGCGGAACTGCGGCCAACTTCACTTGTCGCCTTATCTAGTTCGGCCTTCGATTTGCCTAGTTCGCTCTGAGATGATTCTAGTTTAGCTTCAAGGCGATCCTTCTCGGCTAAGGCCCGGTCAAGGCGAGTGTTTAATTTTTCGACCTCACTCTCAAGAGTGCGGAGTTTGAGTTTGTAGTCAGCGATTTCGCGCTCGTGCAGTTCACGTTCTTCTTGTTTCTCTTGTTCCGCACGATCGCGTTGTTCGCGAAGTTGTTGCATCTGCTTCTCTTTATCACCGATTGCTTCTTCTAAACTTGTCAAGGCTCCTTCAGAATTGCTGTGATGTGCTTGCATTGCCGACAATCGGGCTCTTGCCATATCAACTTGGTTGTCTTTTTCTTTAAGCAGATCTTCAAGATTTTCGATCTGTAAAAAAGATAAGCGTTTAAATGAGCCATATTTAAAATTTGTATTTATGTTTTTATTTTGTTGTTGAATTATTTCATGTTCATTCTTTTTACCATAGGCCTTTTGTCTCCTCACTACGAAGAAATGAAAATATCCAAGGTCAATAAATAAAAAATAATTTGCTCAGGAAAGTTGTTTAGAATAATCAAAGATTATTAAAATAAATATTTGGCATGTAGAATGAAATACTAATTACGTTAGGAGAGTACATACTTATAATAATAATAATTATTATAAAAATAATAATAATTATAGTAAAAAGTACCCCAATCAAACCTTTATTTTTATTTTTTAAAGGGAGAGAGCGACCCATTCCAGGTGTGTACTGCGACCAACGAGGTCTTTTGTGAGAGCTACGCCCAGAAAAGGAATATCTAGGTGTGAGGCAAATGGGCCAGAGTGGTCAATTGACCAAGTTGGATTCGAAGCCACGACCTCAGCAGTAGGGCTGACCACCTGTCCCGCCAAGATACCGGCTGAGACATGGGCCTCCCCAAAGTGGCTAAAGACAAGTGGGAATCGAACCCATGGCCTCGGCAATGTTAGTCCGGCTCTCTTTAGCACTAAGCTACTGAGGCCCCCCTCAAACCTTGTGAGTTTTGGTTTTCAGCCCGGTCAAATTGTCGGTATTTGTGATATGTTACTCTTCATGGCGTCCTGATCAAAACTTCCCATAGGGACTAGTCCAAAAATTAATAGTTTTTGAGATATTAAGGTCATAAGGACTGAAAGTAGACCGTTTTCTGAATAGTAAGGATCTTTACTTAAAAAGCCTGAATAATTAAGTTGTAGGTAATTAGATGGGACCGTGAATCGTGACCTTGCTAGTGACCTTCAAGGTCATTTCAAAGTTTAACTGAGTGCCATGACAGGATGACCTAGGTGGTGGATAGGGCAAAGCTATCCACGCTTAGAGGGTACTAGGAAGCAGATTACTGGGGCGAACCAAAATCAGACGATAAATCGTAAGGTGGCTTCACATAAGTTTTAGATCAGCTGATCTCTAAGTTATTATTGCGTTTATATATAGAGTTTTCCAGTATTTACGTCTGTGATTAAAAAATATGTAATATGGTATCTTAAAAACTGTTCATTTTTAGACTTGGTATCTATAGGAACTTTCGATCAGGACGTTATGAATTGTAACATATGACACATGCAGATAATTTGACCGGGACCTAAAACCCATAAGGTTTGTGCGGGGTCAATATAGTATAAATAAAATTAATTTAACATCATTTTTTCGCAAAATATTATTAAAATTAAAATTAATTATCATCATTTTTTTTATAATCCAGTTTTAAAGACTATTGATGCCATTGTGTTTATTCTTCTGCTTGAATAGATAAAAGAGATTGCTAGTATCTCATTTTTATTTTATTAACTTCAGTTTAAACGAGTATAGGAAAACATGAAAATTGCAGAAGAAACAAAAACAAGGCTTGCAATTTTCACACTTCTCTTGAAGATGCTATTTTAGTAGGCATAATGAGTTATTTCTGGTATTAAAAATGTTCATTCAAAATCAATAAATCATTTTTTGAATGTTTTCTTTAGTCATTTTGGATTTGAAAATATTCAGATATTTACTTAGCAACTAATTGGAAGCAATCGTTCGTTAAAAATTCATTAGTTGATCCTTCATTATAAATATTGACCGAAATCTAGTATTTACTGTGGATGAATTTAAGGAATTGCATTTAAATCATGTATGATGATTTGAAATTTTTTATATATACATAGATATTTGTAAGTAATTATAATAATTTTATACAATTGTTTTTTAAGTTACCATAGTAGTAAAGTATTTTTATGACCTACTTTCTAAAAAGGATACCCGTTGAATCCCTTTAAGCCGTATGATCAAAAGGTTTTAAAATAAAATAAAAAAACTTACCTTTCGTTGCAAAACATTGATTTTTCTATCCTTAATATCCATATGATCCTTAAGTTCAGTAAGCTCATTGTTCAAGCGGTTTCGTTCTTGCACAGCCTGCAAAGCCGCCTGTGTCTTCTTTTCGATTAATCGATTCTTTTCTTCGAGTCTAGCTCTAAGTTCTTCAACATCTGTTTGAAGCATATTATAGTGTTCCTCTTTAGCGCAAAGCGATTCTTTCAATACCGCTATGTGTCTCTGATAGTCCTTGAATTGAAAAACGAATTAGACAAAAGGGCTAAGGATTCATTTCGGATTTTTGTACGTTTGTTTGAGGTCTCACCTGATGTTGTTCTTCCAATGTTTTCATTTTGGCTGCCATTGCCATAATCTCCTGATCCCTTCTTTGTATTTCGAGACGGAACTCATCCAACTTTAATCAATAAATTTTGTATTTTGTGATTTACATATTACTCTCATTATAATATTTGTT
Organism: Dysmachus trigonus; assembly: GCA_949715965.1. NCBI lineage: Eukaryota > Metazoa > Arthropoda > Insecta > Diptera > Asilidae > Dysmachus > Dysmachus trigonus. Next base: position 47,464,805 of record OX454319.1, on the reverse strand, counting down.
TTCGTGTTTTGATTCTTGCTTAAATAGTTAAAGGTAAAAAAAATATAAAACCTTGGACACAAGTAATTAGGAATAAAAATGAAAGAAAGCAGAGGCTTTGGGAGGAATATGATTTTATTTAGAGATAGCTTAGAAATAAGGGACGATAAAATAATACTGAAGTCGGATGGAGGTCACTAGAGCAAAATACATCTTTTGAGCAGAAAACATAATGAAAATAAAATAAAATCATAAAGTACAAAAAAATTATACAAAAAGCATTCCCTTCGTGTGCTGCTCAATTTTATCGAAATACACAAAAGAGGGCTCTTTAGGTGTTATCTAGATTTTTTGTTTTGTTTGTCCCATTTATTGAAAATTCATTTGTTTGGTTATTTGAACACGTTTACGTTTCTTTGGGCATTAGTAACTTAAGGCATGCAAATTCTATGCTATTAGCTACGAATACCTTTGGGGGAAACTATTCAACTGGAGTCTATCATTTACTGAATCTTTGAGATTCTTCACAAAGGGGTCAGAAACAAAACAATAAAATCCGTCAAATATGAAGAAAAAATAAACGAAACAGGTGAAGTCAACACTACCATGCAAACACAATTATGTGACGTTCTCGATGTCTTTCTTCAAACAGTGTGGAAAACACTAAAGTAAGCATTTCTCGTCTTTTTGTGCCTCGGCAAAGATCTCCTCGTTTGTACAGTAACCTCTTGGTGTCTTTGTATCTTTAAGTGATGCCGTGAAAATAGATTGATCTTTCAAAATTTCGAAACAAATGCATTGACATGTATATGAATCTCTGAGCGTGTATATATATGATTGAATTGAATTTTGTATGAAACAACATTATCCGAAAAATATATGTAACACATTCGATTGATTAACACTACGTTCCACAATAATATATCTATATAATTCGATAATTTACTTCATATGCTTAATAATTGACTTTGGGATAACAGTATGTCTGTTGTTGTATTCGATTGGTGATAATGATTGTTTGATTTAATGGGAATGCAACTTGGATTTTGGGGATAGTGGGTTTAGATGAGATGAGTCTGTTTCCTCCTAATCATAAGACCGGCTATATATTTTTCTATAGTGTTTGTCCTGACAGCACAGAGGATCGATGGCTACGAAAATCTTTAGGTTGATGTCGTGTCTCATTGATAACTCAGTCTTCTTGGTATTTATTATCAATACGAAATGAGATCGCCTTTACTTTCTCCTATTAAAATCAATTTAGTTTCTCACAACCTAAAAGTTGATATGAGACGTTTATAACGTTTTTCTCCCTCTTCTTTTCAAATTACCCTAGCTAATACTATCACCTAAATTTATACAATATCTACTACTAAGTCTACGATCCTACTTATTCAGGTGGTTTGCGTCTAGTCCTAATTTTGTAAATAATATCGAGTCCTTCATAAGGTGCCCAAATACCTACTACTTAGTAATCATTACATTTCACAGCATTAGATTAAGTTCCTTTGGAAAATTTTCTGCATTTTTTAAATACGCTTTAAAGCTATAATGTAACATTCATAAGTGAGTTGCTAAGCATCCAGATCAAAATAGTGTGAATTTCCTATAATTGTATACTTTCAATTTTTTTGTTAACTTTTCGCATTTTTAGATCTTTGTTTTCAAACAACACTCTTTTTACTATTCTGATTTTTGCTTAATATTTGTATTTTGTTACTTAGACGTATATAACTTACATGGCTATATTGTTTTCAATATTTTCTTAAATTATACACTTTGAAGTATATATTTTTATTTTATAGCACAACAGGAGTAGTTAACCTTAATTCTGGCATTTGGTTTCTTTATTTGATGTTGATTTTAAATATTAGAAATTATAATTACTAAGAAGTACTTTTTTTACAAACCATTTCCTAATAATTCAACTTATTTTGCAAAGTCAATTTTGAATTGTTAAGAAATGTCACTTAAAAGATTCTTTCACTTGATATCACAACAAAAATAGTACATGAAGGATATTGCAATTACTCAGCAAAAATGTTCAAATGTGTTTTTTTTTTCTTTTTTAATGTTTTAAGCTATAGGGTCTAAAAATCCACTTTTTGTAAGTGGTTTATCTGTTTGACAACTTTATTGTCAGTATGGGCAGGTCTATGAATCTAGTTTATTACAAAATTTCAAAATTAATTTGTTTTGCTGTCTATATTACAATTCAAAAAGTAAGGTCTAAAATCAAATTCTAGATTTGAGTGGCCATTTCTCTTTAACGTATCATATAAAAATAGTTTAATTTTCCGCTAAATTTATTTCAATAACCGTTATTTCATTAATTTCCGATTGATTCATTCCTCTAATTTATTTGCTGCCTTCCTTACTTTTTGACAGTATAATAATTATTAAATTTCATTTATTATCCATCTTAAGACTCAATAAACTTATTCGGGGAATATTTTCGTCTTAATGATATTTTATATTGAAAACATCAAAAGTCCTCCGAATCGCTTTAGAGGTACACACAAAAATATACTTTCTCAATTTTTCTCAAAAATTAGGGCCTTAAACTTTTGAGAAAATATTGTATGTATGTACTTTTGGAAATCAATATAACCATCGAATTGGAACTAACTAGTAGCTATTATTCAAATATTTTAAATTTCAGGGGCAAAAATACATCAAATTGCCAGAGTTTATTTATTTTTAGAGCGAAAGCCATTAATCTTCTTTTCACGGTCACTGCAAATTAACTCAGTGCATGACATTGTATGTAAAATGTAATTAAATTTATGCAAAGGCAAGATTCACCTTCTACATGCTTACATGAAATTAAAGTCAGCATTTTAGAAAAAAAAAATGTAATGGAAACAACCATCAAATTCAATTACGTTTGACCAGCGAACGGATTATTCCCTTGCGAGCACATGTGCAGTTATCCAGAAATTTTCTTTAAAGCTTCCTTTTATATTTGATGGTAAGTTTATTGATTTAATATTATAAGTGTAAAAAAATGTGAAAAAAGGGGTGAATAAAAATAAACAGAAATATTTTTACAATACAGCGAAATATATCCGAAAATTTAAGTTAAACTTCGAATTTTCATTCCATGAAATTGCCATAAATCTGAAGATTGCAGGGACCGTAACCGTTATGATATTTTCGGTAAAAATCAGATCTAAAAAATTATTTCCTGACTGTTATTTTTCTGGACAACAATAAAAATTATGTTTTGATTTTTATTTTTAAAATCAGAAATAAAAATTAGAAAATGATTTTTATTTTTAAAATCGGAAATAAAAATCAGAAAATGATTTTTATTATAAAAATCAGAAATAAAAATCAGACTATGATTTTTATTTTTAAAATCAGAAATAAAAATCAGAAATTGATTTTTATTTTAAAAAATCAGAAATAAAAATCGGAAAGTGATTTTTATTTTTAAAATCAAAAATAAAAATCAGAAAATGATTTTTATTATAAAAATCAGAAATAAAAATCAGAATATGATTTTTATTTTAAAAAATCAGAAATAAAAATCAGAATATGATTTTTATTTAAAAAAATCTGAAATAAAAATCAGAAATTGATTTTTATTTTTATAATCAGAAATAAAAATCGGAAAGTGATTTTTATTTTTAAAAACAAAAATAAAAATCAGAAAGTGATTTTTATTTTTAAAATCAGAAAATGAGTTTTATTTTAAAAATCAGAAATAAAAATCACAAAATGATTTTTATTTAAAAAAAAAAAAAAAATCCGAAAGTTCTTTGAAATTGCTTTGACATTTTTTTAAACTGCGCCAGCGGACGAAAAAACAACACACCCTAAGCTAAATATTTTACGGCAATGGGAGCGATATCTGTTGAATGTGATAGCAATGCACCCAATACTAAACATTGATCATGCCGGACACCTCTGGAAAACATTTTCTGATTTTTATTTTAGATTTTAAAAATAGAAATCATATTGTGATTTTTATTTTTTATTTTTGTAATAAAAATCATATTCTGATTTGTATATTTGATTTTTATAATAAAAATCATTTTTTAATTTTTATTTTTGATTTTAGAAATAAAAATCATATTCTGATTTTTATTCTTGATTTTAAAAATAAAAATCACTTTCTGATTTTTATTTTTGATTTTATAAATAAAAATCACTTTCCGATTTTTATTTCTGATTTTTTAAAATAAAAATCAATTTCTGATTTTTATTTCTGATTTTTATAATAAAAATCATTTTCTGATTTTTATTTCTGATTTTAAAAATAAAAATCATAGTCTGATTTTTATTTCTGATTTTTATAATAAAAATCATTTTCTGATTTTTATTTCTGATTTTAAAAATAAAAATCATAGTCTGATTTTTATTTTTGATTTTAAAAATAAAAATGCGAAAATAATTTTTTTCTTTTGATCTTTTTCGAAAAAATCACAAATTTAAAAAGCACATAAAATTCTTAAAGCTCAGGCCATAAGAATCATAATGCTACATTTAAACCAATTTTCCCACAAATTTGTCTACATGATTTTTTGGTTGGAAAAATTGAAAATAATTGTTATTTTCGGTCTCTGGAAGATTGTCATTATTATGTGAATGATACGCTTAAATGAATTAATTGTAACTGTTTAAGTTCTGGAAATTGTATCCTGCTAATCGTTTATATTTGACCATTTACTACTCTTTTGAGCTACGCCAATAAATCGCTGAATTTTTCGCTTGTACTAGAACAGTGAATTTACCAAAAGATCATAAAGTACAAAGAAAGTACATCTTGAAAGAGTAACCGCAAAATTAGCCAATTTCGTAGACTTCGTATTTTAAACCAAAATGTGTTCTGATTGAAAGATTATGATAAGAAAATACTTTCGGAAAAGTTTAAAGATGAGCATCTGTTTCAATTTTGAGAAACGAATGATCGAAGTTGACGAAATTGATTTGTATAATGTGTTTCAGTTGAATAAAAGTTTTGACATTCAAAATCTAATATCTCGACAATGAAAGAAGATAAAAAAGTTTATCTTATCTCATTTTAAAACTAAAAAAATATCACTAAAAAAAAATTGTACAACATTGTTAAATACACCCCTTAGGTAGGGTAAAAATATTTCTTGTTGTTCATATGGTGCAGAAATAATTTTTTTCGAATTTTTATAAATATTTTTTGGTATTTTTGACTGTTGGGGGTAGTTTTCATCCTCTTGCAACGACGAATGTCAATGAAAATGAACCATAAATATATAAAAATTGCTATTAAATTATCAGCTTAAATTATGACTCATAAACACAAATTTTTTCGGTTTTATCCTGTATAAAGGGTATTGTTAAATAATGCTTGTAATGGTTTTTCATGTCCCTGATATTTTTTGGTATCCTACGTGACCTAAGCTTTAAAACGAGATAACAAGTTTATATATCTCCTTTTTTGTCGAAATATTAGATTTTTAATGTTAAAACTTTTATTCAACATTATACAAATCAATTTCGTCAACTTTGATCATGCTTTTCTCAAAATTTAAACAGATGCTCATCTTGAAACTTTCCCGAGAGCATTATCTTATTATAAACTTTCACACACATTTTGGTTTAAAATTCGAGGTCAACGACATAAGCTAATTGTGGCCTATTTTTGTGGTCACTTATTGGTTATATAATTTTAAAATATTGTTAAAGTTCTTCGCCACATTTCTTGTGGTATTTCTTATTGTATCGTTTTAAAATACGCAAATGATTGGTCAATCAATTTTGATGAAACTGCTCTTAAAATAAATAATTTTATACTTGATACAAAAATACAATAGAAAATACAAAACATCTACAAAATTCCAACAGCTTTCACTTTTGTTTGTTCCCTACATTAAGTTACTATTTACTTTGGTTTTTCAAGTTAATAGAAAAATGTATAAACGATATCTGCAAATTAGGTTTCTTTATACTTACTTTCGTTCGATTTGGTCATTTAATGCCTCATTACCTGAACTTAGTTTAGTAATTTCTTTATTTTCGAACGCGATAAATTATATTTTTTCAGCTTTAGTTCTCCTCGCGGATGAAAATGTTTATGCCGAAAACAGGCCCAGACACCTTGTACAGACAGAGAATCCTACTTAAAATCAAAAAGCCAAGTATAAACAGAAAACTTGTCGATATAACATTGACAGGTTGAGAATTGGCCGATTAAACCGAGAGATCGAGAACAGGACGAGGAAATGTCGATAGAGGCCCAATAGAGTCGAATGTAACGAATGCCGACTTATCGAATAAATCGATTCCACGAATGTTTTTTTCAAACTAATTTGCGTCTCGAAAAAAATATGTGTAAATATATAAATATTAATATATAATATAATATATATGAGGCATTCTTTGTGAATGGACTACCCCCTGCTGTCCAAAAATGGTGAGCTCCATTTAAGGTCTATCAAGGCTCAAAAGAATGGTTTTGATTTCTACTTTCGAATGCACACTGGCTTTCGAAGAATCCGCCTACACAGAGCCCAATATGGCGGCTAAAACCATGTGACTTCCATTACTTTTACTACTTATGAGGCTATAAAATCGGCCGCATCATTCCGATTGAGGTCTACAAAGGCCCAAATGAAACCTTTTGACTTCTGCTTTCAAAAGATGTATCGCAAAAAATTTTTTTTGGATTGCTCAAAATCCAATATGGCCGCTAAAACCACGTGATCTTTATAATTTTATCACTTAAAAGAGTACAAAATGGCTCGCAGCATTCCGATTGAGGTCTTAAATGAAAGTGATCTTTGCAATACAGCTTCTGAAAGCAGAAGTTAAAAGCTTTCATTTGGGCCTTTGTAGACCTCAATCGGAATGATGCGGCCGATTTTATAGCCTCATAAGTAGTAAGAGTAATGGAGGTTACGTGGTTTTAGCCGCCATATTGGGCTCTGTATAGGCGGATTCTTCGAAAGGCAGTGTGCATTCGAAAGTAGAAATCAAAACCTTTCTTTTGAGCCTTGGTAGACCTTAAATGGAGCTCACCATTTTTGGACAGCAGGGGGTGGTCCGTTCACAAAGAATGCCTCATATATATATATATTTACATATATAAATATATGCAAATTTCTTTACATTTGTCACTACATGTTGCAAGTTAATTTTTGTCTGTATACGTATATCTTTGTATTGATTTTCGTGCTTCACGTCGTTCAGTGTTAAGTACACGGTTGTGTTTTTAGTATTTGTGGTTTATTTCTGTTTTTTTCCTTTTATTTTTAATATTTATTTATATTTTGCTTTTATTACAATATTAAGTAAAACCGATTGTCTTTATTCATACACTCTATACTCTAATTTTAGAGTAAATCAGTTATTAAAAAACCATGCTATTATTCAGCTGGTATTTTAATGCTAAATTAAATCTAGGAGTATGTTTGGAAAATAAATAATTGTTCACTTTCAGTCGATCTATTAATAGAAAAATTTAATATTTATGCGTGTTTTTGGAAAAATTGAGGCTTCTGCTTCGAAGTTAGTTCAGCCTTGTTTTGGTAGGTATTTCGACGTGATATCGGCCTTGTTTCGGTTTATAGCTATTCGACCTTGGCGTGTATTGGATGTTGTTGAGACGTTTTATCGACCTTATGTTCAATACCTACGCTAATTTTCGACGTGTTCTCAGCTTTTTCTACCATTTAACTTATAAATCTAGAATATACATCGAAATTCTCATATTTTTCAACTTCTTATTTTCACCCGGGGTTCACGTATTATAAAATACTTGCTTACTTACTTGAACGTTTGATGGGTGGGTACCAGTTTTCACCTTTAAAAAATGTGTAGGAGACTTTTGCAAAATAATTTAATATCTTCAATATTCACCACGAACATTAAAGAAATAACAACTTTAAAAAAAAGCTAATTTAGGAATGATCGCGACGTCCTAACAGTGTTGGTCTTTCTTACCTTTTATTTCAACATCATTGAAAATACTTTCATCTCGCTTTTGCTGCAACTGACACATCTATGCCATCCGGCTAAAATTTTTAATAACACTTAATTTATGATTGCAACTTGCACATCCTTCGACAATTTTCGCTCTCTGACCAGAGCGGTCCACCTATGTTGAAAACAATGACGTAGTTGACAAAAGAAAGAGAACACATAAGAAAAAAGACAATGGTTATTATTTTACTTGTTTAGAATAGTCCAAATATGTATTTAGACTACTCAGAGGATCTACGAAGCAGCAAAGTATATTTATCTTTGGATTGAGGAATATGCTCTATGCAACCGAGGCCTTCTAAGATCAATAGCTGAGTATATGTGGGTCTAAGCAACAAATTACAAATATTCACTGAAGTTGTTTTAAACACGTTACGTTGAAAAATGCGGGTTACCTAAGGCTACGACCTATATTCACCATCAATCCTCGTTTGCACCTAGTATCACTAACATGTCCTGTGTCTAAGTCTAAGTCTTCATCGCTACGCACCAGTAGTAAGCTCATTCAAAAAACAAGTCGATAAAAAAGATGTCGATTTGTACTGTAGCGATTAAAACGAGTAGAAAGGAAATATGCGGCTGGGCTTGTGACGGCGAGAGCGGTTAGGCGGGGCCGGCACAGCTCGTCGCGCGGTCGGACGTACAAAAGGTACAAAAGTGTGAAACGCTAAACGCAAACAAAATTCGTGGCCTATCGTTCGTTGTCCCTACGTTGTAAATGCAATAAAAAATAATCGAAACTTTCGAAATATTGAGGTTACAAAAATACGGTACTTTACGAGTCAATCGATAGCGTATCTACGTCAAACTTAAAACTTACTTGTCTTTTAGTTTCAGGCGGTTTAGTATAATCTAAATCTAGTTTCGAGAGTGGTACTTGATACGGATGTTGTTGATGGAGATGATCAAAATGTTGACTTGTGTAGCCGCTAGAGAAGGGCTGTTGATATTGATGGAGGTGATATTGATGCGGAGGCAATTGTTGCTGAATTTGCTGCTGAAGATGAGTCGGATGGAGATATTGATGGCCTAGCGGGTGATAGCTATGTGATGTTGTGAATGCAGGATTTGATGCATGGAGTGAGGGCATAAGATTGCGCTGGTAGAGCAGGTTTTGAGATGGCTGTGATTGAAAAGTCGATGCTATATACGGATTATAATTACTACTATACAGTGGTGGTCTTTGATACAAGTAATTTAGATGAGATGATGATAGTGTCGGTCTTAGGCGTGAAAGATATGGTTGTGTCGATGTTCCCGCTGTCTGTCCACCTGGCTTATCATATGTACTTGAGTAGGGTTGGAAACAAATATTCGGTTGCGAAGAAAAACTCGTCGATATTTGCATAAGATTGTCACTTAGGTACGGAGGTTCGATTGTGTTTAACTGTGGGTAGCTTGATATCGCTCGACCTAAGCGCTGATTCAGTATTTGTGTTGAGCGCGATATCGATTTCGATGTTTCATTTATTAGATTTGCTATGTGCGCTGCCGAGCTATCAGCTGAAACATTTTGCGTTGAAAAATTATATAAATCAGTCATTGTTGCTGATGGAAGACCACCGATACTATAGCGCCGTCTACGGGATATTGGTGATGTTCTACTATAACTCGTCGTCAGTCCGGACGTCCCCGTCGTATCGTAGGGGAATTGCGTCGATGTTGATGGCCCGTACGGATCTGGTTGACCATAATATTGGCCCAAGAGATCTGGCAGTGGAGGACTTCCCATGGTGTAATTATACATCTGAAATATGCGATTTAGATATTTGTTTTTTGGATTTTTTTTTTCAAATTGTTCCTTCTAGTTTACTGGCTCTTCATTGTTGTCAGAAAATTCTACTTTTAGGTTTTGGTTTGGATTTGGAATTTGCTTCACTAAGTTTTGACTTATAGATTTTGTCCGAACACTTACGGACTATTGGCCCCGTTTTACAATTATTTTGATTTCATTTAGAATTTTCTCTCCCGTACAAAAATATGCTTCGTTTATTCTCGACTATGTTACGTATAAAAGTTTTTTTTTTGGATTTTTTATTGATTTTATTATCATTTAACACCAAAATCGTATAAAGTATCTTTAACAGTCTTTTTGTTTGCCTGTTTCCGTGTACAATGGATATGATGGAGTATTTTTACGGTCACTCACTTCGGCTTTGTTTCGAACGGTTACCAGATACAAGTGGTGGCAGTGTTGGTGTATGTTTTTATGTTCTTTAACGATACGTTTTGATATGTTTCACTGTTTGCAAAAGTAAATGTTAAGAGTGCAAAATGTTCGATGTTTTCGAAGAAAATGAATGAAATACATTTACGGTTTGACAACACAAACTAAGCGAATCTCCTGGTCAACGTAAAAGTACTATTAATAAAACCATAGTAAGAAAATGAAGAGAAACGAAATTGAAACACTTGAAAGCTGTCGACAGGCTCATGAATGAAACAATGAATTCATTGAATATCTCTTAAACAATTTATCATTTCGGTTACTCAAAAAAGTATCAATAATCCATAGCAAGTACCAAGCGAATACGGAACTCGAAATCTCAAACTTTGCTTGTGTAAAAACGTTCAAATGAAAGAAAGATTATTTATGAAGACATAGTAATTAAAAGCGATATAAACTTTGTGCGGAAAAAATGTATTTTCGTTGCATATTAATGCTTTAAAATTTTTCTTCTTCTTCATATTACATGAGCGACACGACAATTCTTTGCTTTTAATCTCACAAAATTCACCCAATTCACTTTGAGAACTTCTGTTTTTCATTTGTACCACAAACTTATAAAGACACCAAACAAAAACACACAACAGAAATAACAAATATAAGGATCCAAACAAAATTATTCATCTCTTGTATTAAAATTACCGTGTAGAAAAATTATATGTATGATAATCAAAAAAATCCAATTGAATGCCTCATTGCCCGTTTCAACTTCGTTCAACATTATTAAACCTTCCATTTATCATCATTTGCATTAAGGTTTTTTTACTTTACGAAAGGTATAAAGCCAATTACTGGAGCCATTGTTACCGATAAGTTTCGTCAAAAATCTTTTTCAATAATTTTTTTGACGAAAGAATTATGAAAAGTTTCCAAAAACAATCGAAAAAATTTTGTCTGTTTCTCTTTCCCACCTTCTAGTGGGATTTCTTTTGTTTTTTTTTATTTTTTGTAAAAGTACAATTTTAAAAATTCAATCTTATAAACATTTTTTTTTGTTGAGAAAAAATCATAAACGAAAAAACGATCACTAAATTAAAAGTTTAATAGACAAAAACAAAAAATTAATTTGTGGTACAAATATTGGTAAAAATGCTTTCCATTACGGGATCGTTACTAATTTTCTTTATAATTTGAAAAAAAAAAATTGAACAAATCGCAGTTTTAGCCTCACAATTGCTCACTTAAGTATTGAAGTAAGGAAAAAACATTTCGCTGAGTATTGCAGTGAAAAAGTTGTTCTATATTGTTCCAAAATAAAATATGTTTAAAGGGATTGGTCCACTTAATGGTTCATGGCAAGTAAAACCCATGTTTTGTCCAACGGTATAATATCGAATAACAAAATCGGAACAACAATTTCTCATATAGTGTCTAAGGCTAAAGACTATGCCATCGTTTGGGTGGTATTGACTAGTATTTGTACCATTGAACAGTAAGTGCATACTAATTTAAAGTGTAAATATAACACATTTGAACATAAATTCTTTGGGGAACATGCGGAATACGACAAATAGGGATTGGTCTTGATATATGCAAAGGATATTCCTTTGATATGGAGCCTAGAGGTGAAATTATTTTCAAATTCAAATGGTGAAAGTAAAAAGTACTTCGTACTTGATTGGGTGTGAGAACAAAATTTTTTTAGCAATAAGACATAGCTAACATTATCTTCTATCAATGAATCCAAAATTTAATAAGTATTTGATTAAAGCATTGATACAATTAAATTTTGTGTCGTCCTACAATAAATTTGACATAGTACCTATATTTACAAGAATGTTGAACCCATTTTAGTACGGCAGAAGGATTCTACAAAATTTAGTTTTATATCATACGTGGTATTGACATAAGCATGCACCCACTTCATGTTGAAGCTAAATTCCAATTTATCTAAAATAATATTTTTTGTAGTTTTCTTAAACCTTTTTCACTAATACTTTCGTCTGTTTGAAACAATACCATCCCGCTGGACAAAATATGAGTTTTGGTATTTATTGATGTGATCCGTCAAACTTATGTGGACACGCCCAAAACTTGGGAAATTGAAACGAACTCAGGAAAAAAAAAGATTAAATATTTTCCTTTAAAAAAAAAAAAAAATTGAGCATTAAACCATCAATGAAATAACTAAAAAAAAAAACGCCACAATGAATAAATCAAGTGGAGATTGAAAATAATATGCTTATATAATAAAATAACGAAACGTACATAACGATTTAAAAATGGAAATAAGGTAAATATGTGCCAATTTATTTGAATGCTTCTCATTTATGTTACTTCACATTTTGTAATTGCGTTAATAATTCTTTCGCCAAATCTATTAACACATACTAACAAATTAGTCAATTAAATAATTAGCAAGTAATAGGTGAAAGTAAGGATTTTATGAGTATGACGGAGTTTTATCATTTTTATCTTACACTTTTTTCTACATTTTCGTTTAAATAGTTTTCAGCATTTTACATACAGTTAAATACAATTAAGTTTTACTTGTTGTATACTTAAATTTTTTTTAAATCAATAAATCGTTTAAAGAATTCAGAAAAAGTTATTGTTTAACGCAAATACAAAATCTAAAATTTTCTAGGAGTAAAATAGAACGCAGTACAGATAGAAAAGCTATGAATTATTAAGGAAAAACATTAGATAAAAATGCACGTTGACTTTTTACAAAATTAAAAATTATGGAAACATTTTAAACAGCAATATCAGATTTGAAAATGTTATATGTATCTATTATATAACAACTAACAATCCTTGAAACAAACTATTTATAAATTCTGTACTCTGTGACCGTCAAATACGATTCAAATTTCGATTTTAATGGTAATCATTGTTGAGGTTGGTGATCACTTTCAACTGAAATAATCGCAATAAAGAACCGCTAGTAAATATTATGTATACAAAAATTACTGTGTATCCTGCTACTTTTTCCGTAGAAATTAATATTTCTTGTTTTTAAAATACAGTGCATGTATATGGTAATTACGAAAATAATACTATTACTTAAACTTTTGTTTGACGTTTTTGAAAGTCTAAAATAACATTATTTTAGTTCATAGGTTTAATGACGTGGTGACACACAGCATTTTACTTCATTAGAACTAACAAAACTGATAACCAGATTGATTGATACAAAAACAAGTGCAGCGCTCATAGTTGATTCTGTGTTCTGATTTTGTGTTCTGATTTTGAATGTCAAGAACTCCTTTATTTGATGGCTTAGAAAAGCTCACAGGTAATAGTAGTTCTTTTCTTCATTTTCGAACAAATTAAGTAGCTTGGGCTACATTTTGGCTACTTCATTATGAACTAATTTTTCTTCATAATGAAATACTATTTCATAATAAAGTATAGTGTGTCGATGGTATCGTGATATAAGACAAATCGCGATAATAAGACCGTGTCTGCTTTTTTTTATTAATTGTTGCTAACTAAACAAACATGCATCCATACAACTTGGAAAACTTGGTTTAAGTTTTATATAATATAGACCTTCCAAGTTTTTATTTGATGTGATAAGATATTTTCTGTAATTAAAGTTCTAGGCCCTGCAAAATCAAATATGATAAATTCGACTTAAAAAAAAATTTTTTTTGTAAAATCACGACGTTGCATAAATCACATATCATTTTCACATAATTTTCTCCTTAGGGAATCCGAAAACGGAAATCTCCCATCATATCATATCTTCAAGGAAAGTAGTGATTAAAAAAAAACACTTTTTGACCAGTTTTGAAAATTTGCTGAGAAATAACGGTATTTCGTATCCCAAAACGATGCTTGAATGAAAGTTTGTCCCTAAACTATAGCTATAAGGTATAACATACCTGTAACTTGTACTGAAATCTCACTTTCCGTGACGTGGCAGCTTATGTCTGAATTACGTGCTTTGATTCTTATAAGGCTTTCTTTATGTCAGCTATAATTTGTCACCTCGTGACGTGACAACCAGAATCAAACTTGTTATTTGTTTTGTGAGATATTTCGTTTATAAAAAATTGCCGAATGTGCGGAATACATTGTAAGAGTAAGGTTTTAGCGTGGCTTTTTTCTTACACAAGCTAAATTACATCGGCAGCCCTTTTTAAAACTAAAAGAATTGTCATAACCTAAATTTTTCTATACACGAGTTGTAAGTTGTACCGTCAAAAATACAAAAATAATTTTAAACAAAAAGGTCATTGCCTGATACACGCTTAAGATTAAGCCCTTTCAATTCATCTAACACCTAGTAAAATACCTTAAAAGTAATTCGCGTATAAGACAGATAAGAAAACGTATGTATTAAAAATAAAACTTTTAGCTTTGCACGTTATAACTTTGTCTACGTGAGAAGACACTTAAAATAACAGAGACGAAAAATGAATAAAGTCTAGAAGACAAAAAATAAGACTTCTTAAGTTTTGCTTTTGTATATTGTATTGTTTATTAATTCAAAACATAATTACTATTAACAAGAGCCTAAGGCTACCTCTGAAAGTACATAAAACGCAAGATTCTGTGCTAATGAGCTCGTGTATGCTTTCTAAGTGGAATAACATAATAAAGCAGGAGTTGAGAGGAAGCGGCGTGTCCTGCTGTGATTCGGTCTAAACGTTTCAGCGCCTACTCAAAGCGAAGCCACCACCTCAGCTCCGCCTGTCTCCGGGTGATTTTTTCCTGTCTAATAACTTCTTTTGAACGACCTTAGTTTCATACTGGTGGCAAATGAGACCTACACCGGAAGTTAACGAAGGCTTTAGTAAGGAGGTATAACATTTTGTAAATTAATTTGATTTTGAAATGTTTCAAGCAAGAAGGTTCAAGGTGCGCCCGTACTGCTCTAGAGTGAGTGTCTGGATTCTTATATTAATGTGCTTCTGCGGGAGGATATTGTAAATTGTAATGCAACTGTGTCAACGCAAATTGACCTACAAAATAATGCAAAACTACTCAGGGAGGCTTCTTTGAACGGTTTTTATCTCCTAACAATCTCGTCTACTTGCTACTTAAAGATTTCCCAAAGAATTCAAACAAAAGACAGCAGGTGTTACGTCGTTCAATCTCAAAACGCGTAATGGAGCACTACACATCGTTGGGTATGGCTTAATGAAAGATAGCGATATCTCTAAGATCCCGAGATAATTTACTGAGAACGACACAAAAAATCATTCATCAATCAATCAGATAGAAGGGTCGCAGGGTGATAGGTGGCGTTCTGAAAAAGTAACCCTCAGCGTCACTGAAAATATGAATTTTATTGAACTGAAACTCTCATCAAAAGTTTATGCATGAGGCAAAGGACGGCCTCATGGAAAGATACTTATGTTGTGGGGAACGGCAGCATTGCATGCCTAAAATCACTTAAAGCTCTCAGATACGCCCGAGTGGTGCCATCTTCAGAAGGTGAAGTTCAATAAAAAAGGAAGAGAACCTAGTCTTAAAGTTTTCAAGGGGCGGGGAAGGATATACCCTACTAAGGATTAAGGAGTTATAAGAAATTCTATCGATTTTTTAGGTTTTTCGTGCTCATTAATCCGCGAATGGAATTGGGCACGTAGTTAGAATAAAATTTTATTGCATATGAAGTTTATGTCGTGAATCAACCACGACGAAAATCACTTGCAGCTTTGATGTGAGAATTATTCAAATGATATTCCTTTAGGTGATGGTTTCTTTTAGAGTGCAATTTCTCCACCTTTTGCTGTTGTTTTGTATTATTGATAAATTTCAGAGTACCTAGGCTCTTGAATTATTTAATTATGATCTGGAATGATGGAAACAATTTTTTTCTGAAAAATTTCAGTTGATATACCCTACTAAAAGCATCTACACCATTTTTATAAAAAACAAAACGTGTCATTTGCTGAAATATATTTGCTATAATTACTTGGCGAATACCTGAATACCTATTTACAGAAAGACCCTCTTAGGATAATTCGTACCAAACATTAAATATCATTAGTTAATAGTCCCAGAGTCAGTTTTGCTACGGGTCAATTCGAAGGTGGCCTCTGCCTTTGATATCAAAGAGTTCTATCAAAGCATTTTTTGAACACTCTAGAAACTTAAGTCACATAAAAACTTTTACTTTGAGCTATTCATCTAGTAGATTAAGGGGAATGTTCGTTCTGGATGAATAGCTTTATCGTACTTCATTAATTATAAACGTTTCAGCACACTATAAGCAGAGCACACACAACAAGGGCTAAGTACAATAGTTTTTTATAATTACGTATTCTTTAATCTTTGTTTATAAATAAATCATTTAAAATTGGGAAATGCTGGATGATTTTTACGCGAGGGGCGGAATTCACTTAAACGATAAACGTATGTAATTGTTTTATTTCAGAAAAATAATCGGTTTATTTTGTTAAAACGACTTATTAGGCTATAAGTGAATATCTCTCTGTTTCTTACGATGGCAATTTGATAATTTTCATTGTATATCAATAATTCTGATGAGGATTGTCTATACTCAAGTAAAAAAGGAAAAAAATCAATTAGTGAAGCAGTTTTAAACATGATGTAAGGTACCCTTAGCTAACTCATATCGCTAATAAATTCCTGCATGAAAATACGGAGAAATTACTTGAAATATATGTAAACGAATTCTTAAATCACCTTCAAGAGCTTCAACACTTTTACACTTCTTTAGAAAATTGTGCATTGACTTTTTCGATACCAGCTTTAATTATTTCGGAAAGCTTTAAAGACCTATTCGAATCTGAATTTAATTTTACAAGTAAAATGTATGAAATGCGTGAAGTATCTAAGTTTCTTAGGACTTCTTTCTTTTTGTTATAATGGATCATGGAAAAGAAACTTAACTTTTCAAAAAGCCAAATTTTTAATGTTAATTTGCATGTAAATTTTCAGAACCAACGTAATTTCATTAAATATTTGTGTGTGAAATAAAATTATATATAATTGATTTTCTCTTACAGTGTTTATTTTATTTGGCTTAAAAAAGACCTCATTTTCAACACCCCTAATGTTATTCCTCAATTTCTTCCACCATTTTTGACTGAAATTAATTTCTTCTTCGTTAAAAATTCGGTATGATTGAAGGTTTTGGACGTTTTTAAGGACAATTAACTCAAATCAAAGGTAAGAAAAATGAATTTCTGCAAACTTAAGGTCTCCAAGATCCAGAATAAAGGTTAATTTAGTATTCACACTTTACGCATGTATACGAGAAATGGCGTTATCATAGAAATTTCACCAGTGTGTTCGATTTTGTTTCGGGAACAATTTATTTTAGGGACATTACATATAACTTTGCATCAATATTAATTTTAGAAGTAGTTAAATATATAAAAAATTGGAAATCTATTTTTACGCTTGTGTGCAAATTTACTTTTATTTATAGTGAAGTATTTTTTGCTTAAAAATACTGGTTTTTTAAAACTGTTTTACAAAATACAGTCGTAAAACAAATGATTTATATATTTTATGAAATTTAAGTTATTAGCTTTATAACAACAATTACAATTTAAATAAACAGACATCCTACTACCTAAGGAATTTTAGTTCAGAGCACTTAAATGGCAAGCAAGTATTTTCTTTGATTTGTATGAACAAAAATAAATTGTAGTTATATTGATTTTTTTTAAATGATAACTTGACAATTACCCCCAACAAGGAGTAAAATAGAAATTATAAATCGACCGTTTTCCTTCCCACAAAACAGCTGTTTTCGATCCAGGCGCAAATTAATACTTTTAGTGCTTTAATTTCTGGCCCTGAACCCATTATTAAAACAATGGAATCAAAGAATTGCTTGTTAAATTGCAGCCCGACAGAGGCATCCGACTGCCTCAAGGAGCCCCCGTCGTGTCAGTTCGCCCCCAAGGCCCTAGCAAATAGTGCAATTTAAAGGGAAAATGCAAACACGCTTCGAAGTTCCATTAAACTCGCCTCGAAAGCAATTAAAATATTTCCAGCTGTCCTGTCCTCCTGCCGGGGAATCCCCGGGAAAGAGAAGAATAAATAGGAAAAAAATCGCTCCAACAAAGGAAGAAAAGAAAGCTCCTTGAAATGGGAAATGCAAAATTTCGAAAATTGTCATCGCTGCGATTTGAGATGAGATGATAGTTCGGTACGGAGGGCACCCCTGCACCACAGCACCCTTCGGAGCTACGAGTGTGGACCAGCTCTGTTCTCAATGGATTGTTTGTTTTCAAGGACGAATTGTGCAACTTTACCCTACTTTGTCGCTTGACGGGGGAGGACCCCACGAGCCAGACTTCCTGCTGCTGCTGGCACAATCACTGTTTGCCGTTTGAAATATTTATAGGGAACTTCTACTGATGATGGGGCCAGGAAAACTGAGGCCTAACTACAGGCACAAATGAATGTTTTTAAAAAATTCAAGGATGGAACAATACAAAATCTGCTGCTGCGAGAAGCATTCACTTAACCGGAAGTCAGTATGCGTGGTATATTAATTAGCGATTAATACGCGATTAAAATTGGCACATATTTTTTGCGGAAAACTTTGCTATTTTATTTTTTATTAGCGAACAAACACTGGCAAATCACAAGAAGGAAAGCGTAAGAATCTTCTTTGGCAGGATGCAGCGGTGCACAGAATCCGCGGCGCGCGACTGACACCGTTCGCCACTTTCTCTGGCGTGTATTTTTGTATCTTATCTTTGTTATTTATATTTCTTTGTCAGCCGTCCTTTCTGTGTTTTGTCGCCTTGAACCAAACACGGAAAAGAAATTTAGAAGACGACGGAGCCCGAAAAACACAACTCCGCGCCCGATGCGCTGTGCCAGTAGAGCCTGAGTTGGCCAGATGCAAGTGGTGCACTTGTCGAGGTGCACATGGGGCTCCCGCACACACGGGGAAGTGTCTGGATGAGCTTTGGCACGTCCTTGAAGACCCACTCTCGTATGCGAAAAACCAGCCAGATTCCCAGCAGAGTTTGTGGGAGTCATGCAAGAAATTGTCATTCACAATCCTCCTCGGGATATTGCCATACTAGCCTTCCATCTCAGTGCGAAGGGATAATGCTTAAATATCCAGCTACATCCTTGCCTTGAACCAGGCGCGGGAGGAAGGGACAGGACACCTCTCCTCCGGGAGCCGGAGTGGTGCTGCAGTTGCAAGTTGCAAGCGCCCCTGCCTTATTTGTGATATAACAACGCTCGTATAGAAAATGGGTGAAATCCTTTATCTCTCCAGAAAGCTTCCTCCTTGATGCACCCAGCTAACGCTTGCGGGGGCGGCACGATTGAATGATGCATTCCAACTGCAATGGGTATCCACTTCCCGGTGATGGGGCTCTCGACTGAGCCTCCTCCATTTGGTCCGACGACGATCACGACACGACTATACGCTGTTTACGGATATTTTACGCGTGTTTCCACGTAGAGCGCTTTTCTGCACAACTCTTTCCCGTTTCGCGAATTAACGCACTATCATAAGTCGACACCTTCACAATAAAAAAATAAAAAACAAACTAGTCGTGAGCCGCCCTCGCCGGGGCACCGATTTCCAGACTTTGCGGGGTGGTATATCGCCGGAAACTTTTCCTGTGAAGCACGGAGAAGGAAATGCGCCCTGGCACCGTCTTTGAGGGCTTTCCACTATTTGAGAATGAAAATAAGCTCGGAAAAGTGCTACCTTGGTAGCTGGCTGCGCTACTGCTATATAACCCTGGCATAGTATTATGAATTTCCCTTACTTTACTTTTCATGGAGAAGCAGCGACTCCTCTATGTGGGGCTCCTGCTACATCTGTGTGTGCACGATGCATTCCTCTACATAGAAAACTGTGATTGGGAAAATGCACCATTTGGGGTTGCCGCTGCTTTTTCATCACAGACCTATTATTAATCTCAGGGAAAAGCCTTGCCGGGGAAATTTATTCGTTCAGGTGTCGGCGACCGTGCAACCGACGACGAGGATGACGTCAGACCGGGGGTCTATTTTGGCGCAATGTCGGATGATAGATATACGTTCTCATTATAATGGTGCCCTATATTTCTTGAGCTCTTAGGGGGTGCTTCGTGCTACCCTTCCGCGTTTATGCACGCTACATAACAACATTTCGTGGGAATTTAACAACGTTGTTAAATATATATCTCCTTACATTTGGCTAAGGAGACGGAGCCACTCATTAAATTCCTTTGATCTTTAAAAACATTTCTTTTTTTTTTTTTACATACATAAGGTAGTTTTGTGACTTCAATATTAGTCAAAAAGGGATTTGGATATATTGTTCGACAGTACTGTAATGTAGCTAAGACTTCTTAAAATCTCATGTAAAAAAGAATTTTTTTGCCGTTCAAATGAATCCTCAAGTACCTCTGTACTTCTCTCCTGGCATACGTTTCAAACTTTCATAATTAAAATACTGTATTATTATTTTCAGTAATTTTTTCAAAACTGACGCTTTTACCAACTTTTAAATTTGTGGTTCAGGATGCGTTGAAATGGTAAAGAATTCTTTATCAATTAACATTTTACAAACGACAAAATTGTAATGTGCTAAGTGGAAAATGTTCTGGAGCACATACAACTTCATTTAATTTTAATCATTTGAACTATCAGTTGTGTCACTTGTCGAGAACCACGACAAACAGAATTTGATATTCTCGGGCGAAAATAGACAGAAAATGACATTCTGGTTGTCGTTTATTTACGACGAGAATCGTTAAAAGTGACGTTTTCTGTCGTGTATATTATCTTTAGCGACAAAGCCAAGGGGAAAGGGAAAAAGATAAGATATACATAGGTAATTATTTCTGACTAAATGTGTTCATTTTTATAATTTTATACATTAGTTAAGGTATGGATAACAAATAAAATGAGTACCTGTGCCTTATTATCGTGGAGTTTTGCAAATGACTTGATTTGTCATATAAATGGCGTTTTCAATTATTTTTAGGCCTTTAATAGGGTTTTCGAGTCCGTTCTACCAAATGGTGCACACCAAAATGAAGTTAGATAGATACCTATGTAACACGATATGACATAACAAATATATAAATATACACAGGCATACCTCATTACATAGTCATCTTAACTATGTTTTTGCAGGAATATCATTACATAGTCATCTAAAGTAATTCCTTTTAAGCCATTTTGCAGAAAGGCTCCGAGAACTTTCTAAAAGGCTCAGAGATAGGAGAAAAAACCTTTTGCATTTTATAGAGTACATATACGTCACTAATTGTGATGTTTCATCACTTTTACTGCTAATGTACACAAAATTCGACCACCACTAACTAGTTTAGCGGTAATGAAATTCGAATCGCACTACCACTAAAAATTTAGTGGTAATGCATGATATTCCATTGGCATTATAGTCATAGAGCAAACTAAATACACTGTAGTACCAATACTAAATATTTTTAAATTTATTTATTATATATTTGTAGAAAACAGGAGACATCAAATGTAAGAGAGTATGCATAAGTAAAAAAATTAGTAACTTTTATTTACATAAATTTTTTTATTAGCTCTCATGAGGACAAGCTTTTGCAAGTGAGAGTCCCTAAGATTTCGTCGCCGCGGAGTGTTCACTATGCCAATAAACGTAAAAAAGACGTTCCACTGGCGCAGAAGACAGAAGACGGGAGCAGAACATTATATTTAAAAAAAATCTAAGCTGGTATCCATTTCCGTCAAGTAAGCTTTGAGCTCCCTCTTCAGGCGATCCTGCTCCTTTATATTTGGGTTGGCTTTAATTTGAAATTAAAAAAAGTAGATTTTCAAATAGTAAAAATGGATGAAAATCGAATTATATACTAAATTTCAAAAATTCCATCTTATTAACGGTTAAAGATTATAAATAATGACCTAGCCAATATGTTGTATTATTAAAATGATTTGAACTATCACTATCGAGTTTCACTTATTACTTATTACCCCTGAAAGTTTAGTAGTAGTGCGATTTCAAATTCATTACCACTAAACCATTTAGTCCTAGTGGAATTTTATTCCCACTACCATTGAGTTGTTTAGTAGTAATGCAAATCATATTGCATTAACTCTTTACATTACTCCCTAATTCTGAAAGTATTACTGCCAAATCGAATCAGTTGCAAAAACCAAGGGCAATAAAGCACAGAGTCCTTGTATATTTTATTTGTTCTTTTTATCTTAACTTGTGTATAATATATCGCCGTAAATTATTAAAATTAATCACGTCTAGTACATATAAATATTCCCTATTTTGTCCCCTTCACATTCATCAGTGTGACCATTTTTACTATGCGAAAACGCCGTCTGGTTTCTGAGTGTGAGTAGTGGGGGCGAAAAGGTGATCGGTTTTTTTCTGTATTATTCTTTATATTAAATTCAATTAAGTTTTAATACCAAAATTAGATATAGTATTTTGATAACTCTATTTTTTAATTAATACCACAACCAAACGAGAATGTGCACTGTACCAAATCAAATCAAATAAATTTGTTTTTTATATTGTTCCAATTATTTGCTTTCTCCGTTCGAAGAGTGGCACACAATTGTTGTACAAACATGTGATTGGTTTTCAGGAATTAATTTTTTTATGAAAGAATATCAAAAAGTCTGACAGAGAAATACAGTTATGAAGCAAATAAAATTATATATTATTTTTTTTTTCGATATAGTTTATTCATTTCAGACTAGGGAACTGGTTGATTTAAATCACTATAAAAATTGCTTCTTTCTCTTCTCCTTAATCAAAATGTGTACAAATAATTTGTTTTTACTCATCTTGAAGCGTTAAAAATTTTCTAGAGGATTTTTTTTAGTGACTCAACATATTTAGGTATAAATAACATATTTAATTCTAATTCTGCAGCTGCTTGAAGAATATTATGGGTATTAAAATTTTACGTTGTATTTATTATTCTATCGTAGTGTAGAATTTTATAGTTTCATAGTTGTTTCTATGTCAACCGATTTCTTTCCACCTTTTAAAATGATACAATATTATAGAAAAGGCAAAAAAAGTTATATGTTATACTCATCTTTGTATTTTTTGCTCAGCTTTACAGTATGTATTTTATGATTAGGTTTTTTATTATTTGTAATAATCTACAGGAAAAATTTCATTTTATCTTTGCAGTCAGAAATCCAAGGTGAATAGTTATGGATTTCAAACTATGAAATAATAAATTGTTTGGCAATGAACAGTATGAAATATCTCACGATCACAGAGTTTTTATTTCATACAATTTTAAAAGATACAGATGTATTCAGGATACGTTCGGTAATATACCTTAATCAAAAAGAAGGAAATGAGTTGGTTTTATGGTTGATAGTTTTCAATAGGAGTACCTACTTCAATACATTTCAAAGTCGAATCGAGAAAGGAAGTGCTAAATGGAAGGAAATTAAAATGCCTGAGCGCCAATGTAGGGGTAATTAACCGTGTTTCTTTAATTAACTCGAAATAAATTAGGCAGGAATAAGGCTGAAATTAAAATTACGTTCTGACTGCTTCCTAAAGTAATAAATTGAATTCGAAGTAGGTGAACTGTACGGAAATTGTCACGCAAATTGCCTGAGACTGCCTTCTAATACTTCAGTTCCGCAGCTCTGGAAAACCATTAATAAGAAATTTTCCAGAAACTTTTTATTGTTTGATATATACCCTGTGGTCCCGCAGCGCCGCGACACTAACACCCCGCATGCAAATTTATTCAAAGCTGTGAGGCGATTGCATTAATGAGGGGCGCGTAGCGAATTTGTGCTTATAATAAAATATATATCGTCGACTGGAAGTTTCGACACGTAAATGGTAACCCCCCGCTGTCTCTGTGAGCCCCAAAAGAGCCCTCCCAAAATATTCATCCATCACGTGGTGGCAACAATAAACTGCAAGCGGTTGCCCCGCACTAATGAAGCTAGAAACAAGGAAGTTGACATGTGAATATTGAACTTTAGCACGAAATCCCGGGGGATGAAGCGGCATGAATTGGGGCCTGGATAAAGATTGGGAATGGGGGGCGAGGGCAACGAGCGGGATGTGTAATCGTTAAAGGTAGCCATGGGGCTCTGTTTTGCGAGGATCCTAGACAGTCCCGTAAATAAACTTAAGGGGGTGGTTGAGTGCATTTCCCGCAGGGATGCACTAAAACTAATGGGGATGGTTGGAGCTTTTATGGAGATTCTTCATGAATCCCGTATACCAGAGCTTTATCCTCCCATCAGGTCGGGAAAAAGTAGGAAAATGTTTGTGATGTGAGCCGCTTTCGCGTTCGGTCCACATCCGTCTGGGCGGACAGTTGATTGCTTGCAAAATATTTAGATGGATAAAATGTTTGCCCAGCTTATGACTCGAAAAATATTCTTGTTTTTCCACTCTTAGTTTTCCTAATTTGCCAGATTAATTTCAGACATCCACTCAAATCTTTTATTTTGATGGTCTCTTTACGGTCCAATCTAAAACTTAAATGTGGGCAGATTAGAAAATTTGCTGTTTTAGGAAAGAAAGATTATGGGTTTGGAATTGATTGAAAACATCCACTAATTTGGTTTCAAGGCAAAATTTTCATGTGAGTTTTTGAGCAGGCCATTTTTTTCTAATTACGGAAAGGGTTGGCAACTATTTGCATCCTCTAGGATTGAATTTGAAAGGATTTGACTGTAATATTTTCAACATCCATAAATACAATTTAAAAAAAAATGTCATTAACAATTTCAGAGTGGTTTTGCAACAAACGAATAAATTGCTGAGTTGTTGAGTTGATTGGTACCAAACATAACTCAAAAGTATTCACAGTAGACATACACTACGTATAAATGACGGGTTGAGAGATCGAATAGAGATTGTATTGAGATTTCGATCCGCATGTTTGAGTACTTATTAATTATTAGGGATGATCCTTATGGTGGACACTGCAATCGGAAGGTCTTTTGTGTGAAGCTCCTTTACTGCTAAAGCAGTACACAAGATTGTGATGCAGTTTCATCATCTTCAAGACATAGATGACATTCCTTTTCATTAGACAGCCCTATCTTATGTAGGTTGTACCTTAACCTATAATGGTCAGATAGATAGTCTACCAACAATCTGAGATTCGCTTTTCTCAATACGTTGACTTCATTATAGGCATAGGGACAGACAAGCTTGATAGATATAGATAGTAACGGGTCCGCCAAATAACTTTTTTTTTTGAAAATGCTATAAAAAAAAAACTACTGAATATTTTTTCAAATTTCTTTTTTTATTTCAAATTACAATCCTTCCGGTTAATGATGGAAAATAATTTCATTCAAATGGCTGCCTCGGCTGGCCATGCAGTAGCCTACACGATCGGCTACGTGCCACACAGCCGACGCTACACTTGATGTTTTGCGCCCTGTTTTTGAAAATCGCAGTCGTTTGGCCACCTCGGAGCTGCGATTTGACACCGTTAGACTATTATTTGTGGGGTGCCGTCAAAGATAAGTGTTACGCCGACAAGCCAGAGACAATTGACGCTTTAAAGGACAATATTCGTGAAGCCATTGGTGAAATACAGCTGCACACAATCGATAATGTACTTAAAAATTGGACCGATCGTGTAGGCTACTGCATGGCCAGCCGAGGCAGCCATTTGAATGAAATTATTTTCCATCATTAACCGGAAGGATTGTAATTTGAAATAAAAAAAGAAATTTGAAAAAATATTCAGTAGTTTTTTTTTTATAGCATTTTCAAAAAAAAAAGTTATTTGGCGGACCCTGTATATAGATTGTTGGCTTCTAGTCTATTCTTCTATTACAGTCAATGCTGCGAAAGCGTTCAGGACCCAGGTGCCGACATATGAACCTTCCCTAGCTAGTTCATCAGCGACTTCATTTCCTTCAACATCGAAGTGTCCCACAGAGTTACTCTCTTGCGTTCTTGAGCCATCTGTGAACCGTTGATACTAGTAAAAAGAGTATTGACTTTCATTTTTATTTTCGCCGAAAAGTAAAAAATTTCGTGCACATGTAAATATCAAAACAATCCGCCTTATCTTATAGAAGATTTCTTGAGGTTGAATTCAGCGACTCTTGATATTTAAGAAAGTTAGATTCTCACAACACTTTTTCTTAAAGACGTTTGAGAATCTAAGTAATGTTTTGGTTTATTTTATATTTTTATAGGAAATTGGAAATTTTGCAATTAAAATTATGTTAGATAATAGTCCACCTTCGGTCATAATATAGATTTTTTACAAAATTTTAAAAAAATCCCGAAAGTGAAATTGGCTGCTTTTACTTCTCATGTTCATCATTTTCAAAAGTAATTGGAAGATAAAACTTTTTTCAAAAAATGTTGTTCTTATTTTTAATTAAATTCAAGGGACTAAATAAGGAGTTTTAAATATATGGCTAAGAACTTTTCAATTATATCCGGAAAAGATACTTCGAAGACAAATTAGAGAAGTTTTCTCCACAATCGTTGAATGTATTGAAATTAAAAGGTTTTTGGAGAAAGGTATTTATTTCAGTTTGAAAAAAATGAATTATTTCTATTAAATTCATCTTGCAATTCGAAAAAAAGTCCTGGAGATTTTTTTTAATAACTTGTATTTGTTTTTGTCTTAACTCTTTGGAAACTCATTTTCAATTTTATTTAGTTAACAGGTAACGCAAACTATTATTATGAATTTAAACTATAGACTAAATGCTTATTTTTCATACTAAATACTTCTTTAATATGTGTATTTAACATATTCAATATGCTATAGGTAAAACTTCTATTTAATAGTAATACCCACTTTCACTTTTACTTTCTCTTGAGTTTCCATCAGGTATATTAAATGCGTTTTAAACTTACGAATATGATTATGTGAAATAAAAATTCTTCGATACACTTACAGTTTTATAACTTGCTAATATTTTAATAAGAAATAGAATGGACTCACATTTTTATGATTATTAAGATGCTCTACTCATACCTTCTGTAATATTTCTTTTAGATTTTTGAAAAGTGTGAACACAAAGAGGTTTATAGAGTACATAACAATGGTAAGGAATATTGGTATGTATAAAATCAAAAGTAACCAGTGAAAGTTAATTAGGAACCATATAAGTTGTATTGTTCAGTGGTAAGTATTATTATTTGTTGTTTATATAATTAAATAGTTAAAACAAGTAATTATAATAATCACGGCATCCACATATTAAAGTAGCATCCGTAGATTGGAGTATTGAGCCAATCCTGTATAGCATAAAGAAATATAATTTAGGTTTTTTTTTTGGAAAAGCACAGAAATAGTTTCGAAAATAATTGCATGAGTGTCTGACAAAACAGGCTAAACAAATTTAAGAAAAATATTCTTAAGAAAATTGCTTTCTTCCTTGAAGTAGAGCGTATAGAGCGAAATATTTCTGTTTGGATGGAGTAGATAATTTAGCAATGATCGTAGATCTGTTATACAATTTGTAAAGTACTAAAGATATGAAATTACAGCATTTTGTATTAATTATTAGATCTCATCCAAGTTTTCTGAAATATAACATATATTTTAAATCCAATAAGTAGGACGCAATACTTTTTAAATTCTGCCGGAAAATAAATTATGGGGATCTTAGAAATGGTGATGTAAGCTAAAATGATGAATAGCATTTAAAACAGAAAATACTACCAGTCGAACTGGATCTGGAATGAAGTATGCTCGAAGTTAGTTGAAAGACTAGTGTATATATGAATTTTAAAAATTAAGATCTTTATGCTACGATTAAAGGGATTATCAAATTTTAATAAAACGGAGACTGTATTTGAAAGAGCTCTAGTTGATAGGCCTTGTGGTATTGTTATTGTTTCTTTTATTTATGATTTTTTGCTTTTTATTACAAAAGCTACTAATTTTATTTTTATCGTTTTTGTTTTGGTGCTCGTTTTGTAACTTCCCATTTCACTGAAAAATGGTTAAAATTTAACTTCTAATAATATTAGGTACAACACTTCAACACTAACCGTCGAAATTAATATTGATTTCTTTATACTTTAGGGATGATATTCAATTCCATAGGTTTTACGAAACTCTTTTGTGAGCTTGAGATCTAATTGTTAGTTTCGATCTTACCATATATCGTGGGTTTAAATTACGTTTGTCTTACCATTTAAACATTTTCGTAAATATAATTGTACTGATGAAAAATCAAAACACAAAAACATAACTCGAATAAAATCACTTTTCCTGAAAATAGGTATTTAAATATAAATGTTCGATCGATTTTGATAAACTCTCTTTTAGCCGTCTGTACTCATAAAAATCCTTAAAATCTTGAACAATTCAGTGCTGTACATGCTTTTTGTAGGACAGTAATCATATCACAAACAATTTTTCATTTATTTCAATTACTACTATAGTGCATGAGGCCTTAGGACTACCAGTTCTACAGTCATCTGGAACTTTTGATTGCGTTTCACTTAAGAGACTATTTTGGCTGATTAAGCACGGTAAGTTAAGGTTGGTAAGTTTTTATAACAGTTTAACAGTTAATAGCAATTAAAAGTTGAATTACATCCAATAAAGGTAACAACACGGCCATAAAGTCTTACGTAATTTTGCAGCTAAGGGACGGATTTGGTTGACACAAAACGAAAGGTGAACTCAAAATTTGAAAACAGATCGGTTAAATTTTGGTGTGGTAACCAGAACAGATAACAAGCAGAAACATAAAACAAATACTAATGAGATAGACGGAAAGAAACGCTATCGCTGAAGTATAACCAAAATAAAAAGCGCTCTAAGAAGTATATCTAGGGCTAACTGAAGTCAATATTCACCTGCTTCTGTGCCATTGCCTGCATTTGTTGGAACATCTGTCGCTCTTCCTCCTTGCCTGTTGTGAGGTTTTCAATTTTGTGATTTTTGTGATTTTTAACCATCCAAACAACAAAAATGAAGGAATCATCGAAAAGAGGACATTTATAACACACTCAGTTAAGCGGAGCAAGTGCTTGCTTTGAATTTATGCCTCACCCATTCCTTTGCTCTGCAGCATCTCGAGAAGCTTCTTGATGCTCTCGTCGCGCGCGATCAGGGTCTGCTTCTGCGTTTCGATGCGACACTCGAGGTCCTTTATTGTTTCGCGCAGGATTCCCACCTCCCGTTGTAGGTGATCGTTTTCCGCGTAAAGGGCTTCCATTTGCTGTTGCATTTCTATGTTTGGCTGTCGCATCCGCATGCGGAGCTCTTCTTCTAACTGTCGGACCAACATCGCTTGTTTCTAAAATAATATTTGGAAAACCAATTAGCTGAGGACCAAATTCTACTACTTAAAAATTCATGATGATGAACCTGTAATGATAGCATTAGGATTATCGAGAAAGAATGGAAATCTTGGAGATATTGTGGTGTTGTGTTTTTGTTTGTAGATCATTTGCATTTAATGTTTTTATTTAAAAGTTAATATAGCTACAAAGTAATATTTTCCATTTAACGGCTAGTATGCAACATGAAATTCATATACTTATTTATTTAAATTTAGTGAAAAATATACCAGGTAAAAAAATGTTCGTTTATAATGATACGTACTCCGCTACAGTGATTACATGTAAAGTCAGAAAGTAGAAACATATAATCTGTGAAGCTTAAATACCAGTAATTTGAAGCTCGAAGGAACTATTTGTGAGTTTTAAGCTTGATAAATTTGTAAATGATCAAGCTTGAAGATAATCAATGTGATCAAGGCTTGACAGATCGCCTACTAAAGCTTGAAAATTAATGGGTTATTAGAAATTATTTAGTTAGAGATGACAAGCTTAGTTTCAGCTACAGATTAAGACATTATTAAAAGAACTTATAACAATAAAATATATAGGCTCTTTGTAAACATTTCTGGTTTTGTGTCTGGCTTCAGGTGAACGCCACATACTACTGACCATGTGAGAAACATTCAAACCTCGGATCCACACCAGCCACCTTAAAACTTTGTCCCTATGCCTCATTGATGCCTAGCATACCTTAAAGGGGAATGGTAGACGTTTGAATTTGAGGTGGTAGTCTGATGGGATTAGAGGAATTCGGGGGATGAAGATGGTTTTTTCTAGGACCTAGACTGACGACTGTGAGAGAGAGTTTTAATCTGAAGCCTAGTGCCATTATATTATGGTGCGTTGTTTCGGAGGGTTTATATTACGAAATAGCATAATTGGAGTGCCAAACTTGAGGTAGAGGACGTGGTAATCCTGCTGGGTCAATAGTGTGTAAGACGCCTCCTTTGGCTGAATCGTTTGCTGGAGTGAGCCTAGCCACCAGAAGCGCCAAGAAAAACAATTGCCCAGGATCAGATGCTATACTGTGCATGATTTCATCGTAGGCTTTTCTCTGTTCTTAATTTAATCTTGGAACATTCACAGCAATTGCTTCAGTCAACTGACCGGTATCATACAGTTCACTCAGGTATTGGCGATTGCCGATAACAAGTCCCTGTTCGCGTGGAGGAGGTGGAAGTCTGAACTGTAGAAATGTTTTACCCGACATGGATATGAAAATATCCTCAAGAATGGTAAGACATTTGTTGTAAATCAGTTGACATTTGTCATCCTGTTGTCAGCTTGTTCACTTGAACAATAGTTTTTGCAACAACTGCTTAAACCAAGAAATGATGAATCAGTTAGTGTATGGTATTTGGATTTAATATATACATATAAAGATTGAAATTCGCCAAATGTCGTTACATGTAAATGCAGACAATTTTGTTATATTTATAACGTCGATGTCAATTATCTCCTCTGTTAATGTCCGGCCCTTGAAATTCGCAGGCATCAGCATTTGGACACCTACTTTTTTGATGACCTGTCGGACCTGAACACAAAGTGCGTCAAGAGTCTCGAGCACTTCATCAAGGACTCGAAATCGTTCTGCGGTTAGATATAGGGTAGGTGGTACTACAATGGGCCATTCATTGGGCTAAGTGTGCCTGTAGGCAGCTACTGAAACCTAACATAAATCTAAATGAACTTGTCTATTTTCCTAAATATAGATTATACCTCATTTTGACAAACGACGTCACTATGAAGAGAAAACAATTCACATGACGAATCAAAATTATGATAAATGGATACCAACAAAACAAAATTACTTAAGAATGCCATCTGGTATCAAAAAGCAGAATCATATTGTATTAAAATTTCACTGCATATTTGTTATATTTCAACCGCATTTGCTATCAAATTGTATTTTCTGTTATATTTTTGCTATTGTTTTAATTGCAATTAAGAAATGGAAAGTGCTTTTTGAAATGCCTAAGCCCCCGGATAAGAAAAAAGATTCCAGAGCATACATAGCAATACTAATTGTTCTGTAAACCACAATTAATTGTCTGAGCTTGAAGATGATATTTTGAAAAAACGTCTTACTTGTTAAAACCCGTTTTTATTACTTTTGCCGGGTGTAATAGACATTCAGCTTGAAATGCATTTTTTTGTGTTCCATTAAACCTATGTATTGAAAATATTAGCTTCAATAGGGGAAGTTCATATTTGAACTGATAAGTCGATATATAGTATAGTAAGGCACAAATAGCTAATTTGCAGTAATGAGTCTGCTTGGTAACTTTTAGGTAAACATTTCCTGAGTTAAAATCTGGTTCATTATAAACTTCCAGTAAATATTGGATAAACCTTTAGAGTCTTATTGTTATATGTAGACTGACAAAAAGTAGAATGATTTTACTGAAAATTTAAGGTTGACATAAGCTTTCAAGTAAAACGTTACATACATGGGTTTGTACATAAACGTATTGATTATCTTAACTTTATATATAGGAATTTCTGTACGGAACAAAATTAAATCGGAGTATATTTTTCGCTAATTTTACAAATCCGTGAGAACTAACCTCATGAAACTCATATGAAAAGATCCAGCAAAATAACATGGTTTGGAGCTTAGATTTTTAGTATTGCAAAGAAGTTTAGGAATCAAGATGAAATATTCATGTGTTAAACAAATTCTTGGAATTGAATTATTTAAACAAGACCACAAACTAAACAAATTAAAAAAAAAAATAAATACCAATACGTCATTCTTGTTTAACAACAATTTCTATCTCAAAAATTATTATTTGTAATATTTTCTTTATATTAAAAAACAAACATTTCCTCAAGCACTCCGTTTTATATTGAAGTTATGACATATGGTATGTAACCTTGTACTTATTTTGGTGAGATCTACTGAATAAAATAAGGCTGCCAGATCTAGTTTTATTTACTTTTTTTTTGTTTTTGTTTTTTTTGTTTTTTTTGTTTTTTTGTAAAAGATCTTCATCAGTTTAGAATGCTTAAAATTTGACATTATTTATGATTTTTATCGGATATTAGCAGTGTCAGATATTTTGTTATTTAGGCATTATTTCTGAACCCTGAGCATAGAACTCAGTAAAGCACTTCTATACCTTGCAAAAATTATTGTGTACTGTATCTTATTCGAAGTATTATTATATTTCCAAGACACACTAAAATTCCATACATTTAAGCAAAACTCCTAATTGAAAAGACGACTTCATCCCAGTTGATTTAAGCTTATCCTAATTAAGTGGAATTAAGTTTCAAATAAATTAAACTGCAACTCATTATAGGCAAACTTAATTTCATTGGAATTCAATTTTTCTGCGACATACAAAAACTTTATTCAAACTATGAGGAAACCTGAATACATTTAAATAAAACTTCTTTCCAATTAAATTAAAGTTCTGATATGATTTTCAGAACTAAATTCTTTCTTCTTTTTTTCTATGGTAATACAAATACAGATATTATGAAAACTTTTCAAGGCATCAATACATGTATAGCACCAGGCCTCCAGTACCTCAGTTATAATGGGAACAAGATCATTGCAAAATGTAGGGTTGCTAAGAACTCATCTTGCTGAGCCTTTAATCTTTGAGAAAACTTTCTGAATATATTAACCATACACCGTCCATCCAAAATGTCTTATACACGTCAGTAATAAGTATTGCTTACGAAAAAAAAAACTATTAGAAAGAATGAATTTAGTTCTCGAGTTTTATTTTTTTATTTAGAATAAAAGTTTTATTGTTTTGAAGAAAATGTTATTTCTAATGGAATAAAGTTTGTCTGAAATGAGTTTGCAGTCTTAATTTATTTAAAACAAATTTCCAGCAAATTGGAATAAGTCTAAATCAATTGGGTGTTTTTAATTGTGTTCTGGTTTTGCTTAATTGGGAAAATTTGGTAGGTAAATGGGAAATGGGAAATATAAGCCCTATTCCCGATTCTGACAAATTTCAAATTCGCTCGGAATGAAGAAAATTTAGAAAGCTAATTAAGCGCCGTGCTCTCTGACAGCTCCAGCCTGATTGTTCCGAACTGATTTAAATTAGATTAGAATTGAATAATAATTTACTATACCAGCAATGTGGGCTTTTCACAAATAGTGTAGTAATAGTAACATTTTCAAAGATATTTATAAACTTTTGAGGTGTGCATTTAGACTTAGGATTGTTTTCTGGATAGATTTATTTTGAAATAAAAGAGGATTAACAATATGATATCATTTGATTTTTGCAGAAAATATGAGGGAAACAAACTATCACCATAAAGAAATATATTCTGTAATTTTTATAGTATCTGATTTTATGAATCGGTGAGATGCGAACGTTTTTTAAAATTTACATTATTAAATTATTATTATTGTATAGATATAAATATATTGAATGTCTTCCTCGTACAATTGAGTAATCCTTCAAAATTCATTCGCACATAATTTTTAAATAAACTGAATCTGTCATCATTGTGATTAAATTATTTTGGAATAGTACTGTATATTGTAGATCCTCAATTGTCCTCTGTACTGTTAAAAATACATAAGGTAGCATACATTAAATTGAAAAGAATATTTTTAATATAAAGAAAAGGCATGTTCATTTGACTAGAATACATTTGTTAATTTTTAAATAGAAATCATTTCAATTTAACTTTTGGTCCACGTTAAATTGATAAGGTATTAACTGAACATGGTAAATTATTGTTTCAAAAAGCATGTATAGTTGTTGCTATCAGATTCCTGCTGAAAAGTTAGTTTAACACTAGAATAAAACCGTGGTCTAAAATGTTGAATCCTAGATTAATTTTTGAATGAATTATTTTCTCTATGTTTTCTGGTTACTTCTAAGGATACGATAGAAAGGGAATCAATAAAATGTCACAAAGAAAAAACCAGGTTTTATATAAGTTAGGGTAAATTATTTAATAAGTGTGAAACCAGCCAATGTGAGGACTTGGTCGCACAAGTGTTAAAAATGGGCCTCGTTGTCTGAATTAATATCGTCCTATCGTTTCAACTAAATATGTGATTGAAATAACAAGACAATTTTAGAATTTTTAAGCAAATTTCTAGATAGTAAAATAAAAAGAACCACTAAATTAGTTGTTGCAACCAGATATTTGTTGGGTGTAGTTACAAATTATATTCAAGATTTTTCCTGAGGAGAAAAATGAGTTAATATAATTCGGAGGTTACAGTTTGTATAAAATATCGATCCTAGGTATGATTACAATCCCTATCCCTATATCCCTATATATATATAAAAATGAAAGTTCGTTTGTTTGTTTGTTTGTTTGTTTGTTTGTTTGTTTGTTTGTTTGTTTGTTTGTTTGTTTGTTTGTTTGTTTGTTTGTTGCTCAATCACGCCTAAACGCTTGCATCAATATTTTTCATTTTTTGTCCGAAGGTAGTACATATTCCGACTTAACATATAGGCTAATTTTTTTTTCGGATAGTACGTAGGGTTTCAAGATGGCGGATCCAAGATGGCGGCTTACAATTTTAAATTTGGAGCGATTTTCATGAAAATTGGTACATAGGGGTTTTGCGGGATGGGGATTTCAAATCTGCTGTCCAAATTTAGAAATTCAAGATGGCGGATCCAATATGGCGACCAAGATTTCCTGATTTCAACGGATTTTAATGAAAATTAGTACAATGATTGTTTTGAGGTCACTGATTTTGAATATTATCAACATTTAGAAATCCAAGATGGCGGATCCAAAATGGCGACCATATTTCTCGATTTCAACGGATTTTAATGAAAATTAGTACAATGAATATCTTGAGGTCACTGATTTTGAATGTTATTAAAATTTACAAATCCAAGATGGCGGAACCAATATGGCGACCAATATTTCTGGATTTCAGCGGATTTTAATGAAAATTAGTACAATGGTTATATTGAGGTCACTGATTTTGAATGTTATCAAAATTTACAAATCCAAGATGGCGGACCCAATATGGCGACCAATATTTCTCGAATTCAACGGATTTTAATGAAAATTAGTACAATGAATATCTTGAGGTCACTGATTTTAAATGCTATCAAAATTAACAAATCCAAGATGGCGGAACCAATATGGCGACCAATATTTCTCGATTTCAGCGGATTTTAATGAAAATTAGTACAATGGTTATATTGAGGTTACTGATTTTAAATGTTATCAAAATTTACAAATCCAAGATGGCGGACCCAACATGGTAACCAAAATTTCTCAATTTCAACGGATTTTAATGAAAATTGGTACAATGATTATTCTGAGGCCACTAATTTTGAATATTAGCAAAATTTCCAAATCCAATATGGCGACCAGAGTGTCTCTATTTCAACGGATTTTAATGAAAATTGGTACAATGATTATTCTGAGGATACAAGTTCCGAATATTATCAAAAGTTGTAAATCCAAAGGCGGATCCAATATGGCAACCGAATGTCTCGATTTCAACGGATTTTAATTAAAATTAGTACAATGACTACTCTGGAGCCACTAATTTCGAATATTATTAAAATTTCCAAATCCAACATGGCGACCAAAATTTCTCGATTTCAACGGATTGTAATGGGAATTAGTACAGTGATTATTCTGAGACCACTAATTTTGTACATTATCAAAATTTCTAAATGGAAGATGGCGGACCCAACATGGCGTCCAGAATGTCTCGATTTCGACGGATTTTAATGAAAATTGGTACAATGATTATTCTGAAGCTACAAATTTCGAATATTATCAAAATTTATAAATCCAAGATGGCGGGTCCAATATGAAACCAAATTTCTTGATTTCAACGGATTTTACTGAAAATTAGTACAATGATTATTCTGAGGCCACTAATTTCGAATATTAGCAAAATTTCCAAACTCAAGATGGCGGATCCAATATGGCGACCAAAATTTCTCGATTTCAACGGATTTGAATGAAAATTGGTACAATAATTATTTTAAGGCCACTAATTTTTAATATTATTAAGATTTGGGAATTCAAGATAGCGGATCCATAAAGGGGTTTTCCGGTTGAAACAATTTCTAGGATATAACAAACTGGAACATTTGAGAAGTGTTAAATTAGTAAGTAGTATTTATCCAACGCCGGGTGAAACCGGGTAA
Organism: Dysmachus trigonus; assembly: GCA_949715965.1. Taxonomy (NCBI): domain Eukaryota; kingdom Metazoa; phylum Arthropoda; class Insecta; order Diptera; family Asilidae; genus Dysmachus; species Dysmachus trigonus. The sequence continues at coordinate 47,428,327 of OX454319.1, read as the reverse complement.
CCCAGCTAGTCTTATTATACAGGGTGTTCAGAGGTGGGAGGTCAATACTAAAGGGGGTGAAAGGTCAGACCGAGACAAGAAAAAAATCGTATGGGTGGGGGGGGGGCATCTCTCACCGTTTGGCAGTTACAGGGTGATTCGTAAATCAGGATTTTGCCTTATATGGGAACCGCTCTTGTATTTTTATCTTTTTTTCTACGCATCGCAGCGGCCCCAAACTGATTTCAATAAATCACTATTTGGAAGCCCTTTCCAAAAAAGTTTACACCACGCCCCTATCCCCAACCCCTTGGCCACAATCCCCCCTGTAAGTTGAAAAAATTAACTTTTATTTCACGATTTTTCACCTTTCGCCCACTTTTCTCCGAAATTCATGTTATTAACATACCTACTTTTTATTTTTTTTAAGTTGCCTATCTAATTACCTTTCCAAAAAGTGCAACATGCCCAGGTAGAAAAGGGTTTCAAAAGTCCTGAAATTAAAACATCCTCACAGGTACCTAATTACTTTATTGCACCATAATGGAAAAAGTCGTTAAGTAAACAATTTTTATGACAGCAAGTTCGGAAATGTTTGTTTAGGAAACAGAGGTAGTACATTTTTATTATTTCAGCAAAACAGTAATAAAATAATAAATGTAATCTCGTTAAATAGCGTTATTAGTTTATTATATCCAGTATTGACTCCTAAGTATCCTGACGCTCCGTTTCTAATACCTCCTATGAATTATGGTATAAAAATGGGTAAGTTTGAAAGGACATTGACCACAGTTGAAGAAGCAAGCGATAAGAATGGGTGTTTAATAGAAAGCATTAAGATAAAATGCCAGAATTCAATGTTGAAGAGTATACCGATATAATTTACGTGTACGGTTTAGTAGAAGGTAATGATAATGAGGCCGTACGAGAATACCAAAGGAGATTCCCGAATCGGCGGGTACCCAACAGAAGGGTATTTTCAAGGACTTTCAGAAGGTTAAAAGAAACCGGAAGTGTAACCGCCCCCAGAGCAGAAACGCGAGCAGGAAAATCGGCCGATTCAGCGGACCCCGACCAACAAATCCTCAACATCGTCAGGAACAGCCCTGTAATAAGCATCAGGCAGGTCGCACGAAGGTCAGGATTGTCTTCAGGGAGAGTTTGGACCGTTGTGAACCGAGAGGGACTACATCCATACCACCATATCCTAGTCCAAGCACTACAGGAAGGAGATTCCGAAAGACAATTGCAATTTGCACTTGGCTGGTCGAGTCTGACATCGAAAACAGAAGGTTTCTAGACCGAATTCTGTGGACGGATGAATCGCAATTCACCCGGGATGACATCACAAACTTCCACAACCTCCACACCTGGTCACATGTGAACCCACATAGGACAAGGTGTCGGTCCTTCCAGCAAAGATTTAGTGTCAATGTCTGGGCTGGCATCATCGGCAACCAGTTGATAGAACCCTTCACCTTGCCCCAAGTGCTGAATAGTCAGCTATATTCGGACTTTTTGGAGAATACCCTTCTGGATCTGTTGGAGGACATCCCCCTGGCCACCAGAAGCGCAATTTATTTCCAGCACAACGGAGCACCTGCGCATACTGGGAACATTGTTAGGGCAAGGTTGAATGAACATTACCGAGAGCGTTGGATTGGACGAGGTGGACCGATTCCTTGGCCTGCTAGGTCACCAGACCTTACTCCACTGGCCTTTTTCTCATGGGGAATGATGAAAGATGAAGTTTACTTAAGACTAATCAACACTAGAGAAGAATTAGTTACCAGGATTGTGACTGCAGCCACGAAAATACGGGAGAGACTGGCTACCATAGACCTCAAACGTGAAATAAAACGAAGGCTACTTGCATGCATCGAAACTGGCGGAGAACATTTTGAACAGCTTTTAAAGGACCAACGTTTTAATTGTAATTAGTTTTTAAGCGAACAAAATGTATTTTTTAGTAAACTTAAGTATAATTTCTTAAAAATTCAAATTATCATGATATTCTGTAAAAGGATTTTTGTAAATAAATTTTCGTATCCTTTTCCTATCTGGGCATGTTGCACCTTTTTGGAAAGGTAATTAGATAGGCAACTTAAAAAAAATAAAAAGTAGGTATGTTAATAACATGAATTTCGGAGAAAAGTGGGGCGAAAGGTGAAAAATCGTGAAATAAAAGTTAATTTTTTCAACTTGCAGGGGGGATTGTGGCCAAGGGGTTGGGGATAGGGGGGTGGTGTAAACTTGTTTGGAAAGGGCTTCCAAATAGTGATTTTTTGAAATCAGTTTGGGGCCGCTGCGATGCGTAGAAAAAAAGATAAAAATACAAGAGCGGTTCCCATATAAGGCAAAATCCTGATTTACGAATCACCCTGTAACTGCCAAACGGTGCGAGATGCCCCCCCCCCCCCACCCATACGATTTTTTGCTTGTCTCGGTCTGACCTTTCACCCCCTGCAGTATTGACCTCCCACCTCTGAACACCCTGTATATTCAGAACCTCTTCCTTATGATTAATTATTATTTTTAATCTGAACAATTTAAGGTTTATAATTAGCTTGGTTATTGTACAATATTCTTATTTATTTATTTTAATTATTTATAGGTACATTGGCACTTAATTTAAGTAATGAAATCTATTCTAGAGTTATCATAATATTTATCGTTTCAATGAAATTTGGATTTGGAATTAGAATCTCTTTGATTTGTAAAGTTACGAGTATAATAGATAGACACAGACACTACACATTATTCAAAGTTTAATCATGTGTAATAAGTGTATATGAAATCAAATATGTAACTTCACGAATCTTGCTTTAATACTTATTTTATTAGTGTGATACGTTACCTGATTTTCACTACTCAGCAACTTCAGTTGATCGTTAATGAGGCTGTACTTGGCACTTTCCTCTTTGCGCAATGCTCTCTCCTTTTTGAGCTCTGGTGACCAAAAGGTTTTTATACTGTGCATTGAACTACCTAACTTTTGGTTTGTTAATTCAAGCTCACGTTTTAGTTGCCCGAGTTCACGCTGCAGATCGGAATTTTGATGCTGCAAGTCACCTAAATATGTTCGATCGGCAGATGACATCGCTAAAATGAGAAATACGTTATTAAAATAATACAATTATTATTAGGATACGAACCCATCGGATTAGGACTTTGTCGTGCCGACCGCCCGTAGAGCTCATCTTCGAGGTATAATCCTCGTTCGAGTGAACGATCTCTAGAGCGATCCCGTGGCTCCCGAATGGGAATGAACTCACGATCATGGGGGTCAACTAAACCACCTCTATCTAACGATTGATATCGTGTTCCTAAAAAATGAAAGGATCCTCGATTAGGGCAACCTATCTGTGGGATGCTTTGGACTTGAGGTTCGGTGGGGTCTTACTCACTTGGATAATCCATTGTATGCGACATAGGCGGCCGGCTAGCGCTTCTGCTTCTGTGATGGCCACCACCCGCCGGGCTAGTTGGCTCATCCATGTCTCTATAATATGGACTACCCATAGCTGCAATAGAATTATGATGATGATAAGAGGATGAGGAATGGGGACCGTAGTGCAGAGGGGAGGAATTGCCAGAACGTGTTTGACGTAATTTTCGTCCTAAAAATTTGAAATTAGAAAAAAGAAAGAAATTCGTGTGAAAACTAAAGAGTTAGTTATGGTTAAAATGTGGTAGTTAAAGTAGCGTTTTGACAGAGAAAGAGAGAAATTGAAAGATTGAGGATGGCCATGCAAGATTGAGATTAAAGGATTAACGAACTTAAGGAAAAATACGTCTTCGGTTAGTCAAAATAAAAACGATTGAAGAATGTGTTTGTGTCGGAATTTGGAAAGATACATTTTCGCATTGCTCTTAACCGGGAGCCATCCAGGAGTCAGATGTTTGCCCTCCTATCTGGGAGTCTCTTTATATCCAGATTATTTTACGCTGCACATGATTTTGCAGCTCAAATAGCAATTAACCTTTCTGCAAACGTTAATTAAGCGGAATATTAAAAAAAAAAAAAGCGCTTCCCTCAAATTCAGTTGATGTCGACAAAAGTACCAAAATTAAACGGATGATATTTACGAGAATGAGGTTTTCGCAGATTCCGAGGATTACGCAAATAATTTGGATTATGAGCGAGATGGTATCTGTTTAATATTTATTAGGCCAATAGCCACCAGCTGAGCTGGCGTGGAGAGGGTGGGAACCGTAATATTTCAAATTTGTCAACAGAATTTAAAACAACATCCACAGGCCGGAAGATTTATGACATTTTGCTGAGTGCTCAATCTGAAGAAGCCGCTAACGTGAAAAGGCTCCCTAGTCGAAAATGACTCGAAAAAAAGGTTTTGGAAGCATAAATCTCTTTTTGGACTTGAGGGTGTTCTAATTAATTATTTGAGGTGAAAAGGAAAAATTGATTAGTTTCCGAATGAACGCAGAAAGGGCTCTGGTCCGAGGAAATAGATTTGCTAGGGAAAATACAAGAGGATTTGTTACGGAGACCGATTTAACAAAAATGTATAAAGAATTTGGAAGGAATATTTGACTCTTGGTTGTTTCTTGACAAAATAAACGCTGATAGCATTTTTTAAATCAACAAGCACTAGCCTGAGGTTTTCCTTAAATTACGATTTATAATTTAGTTCAGCGCTATGCTGCCTAATTTCGGAGGCCTTTAAATGTTTCTTAAAATAACAAATTTACAAGTGTTAATTACTCTTCGCGGCGTGAAATTGTTTGAAGGCTTGAAAAAGAAGATATTTTTCTTAAAAATCAATACAATTAAAAATCAATATATATTTATATAAAATACGTAAATAATTCATTCGATTGGGAAAATCGGGGATAAAAATCGATATTTTTTTTAAGATCCTGCTTTACTCTGCAATCGAATAATTACTAAAGGGTGTTTGTTTAGCTTAGATAAAACTTCCTATAGCGATAATTGTCAATTCGAGCTGTCATTCAGATAGCTCTATATGATATTTATATTCAATATAGTCCAGCAAGTAATCAGGAATAGACACCCTTGAAGTTAACAATTATCCAAATTTACTTAGAAAATTGGTCTTCGGTTCGCGAGACTTATAGACAACTTCGTGATTTTTATAGTACACATAATCGTCGCTCATTCAAGCAAAATTGTATCTTCCGGAATGAGACCAATCCAAAAGAGGCTCTAGAAACCCCTCTACACCGTTTGGTGTAGTTTACACACTGGTGGTATCATTGGTCTTTATAAATGAGGCAAGGGCTCGAATTACGATCAATGGGAATCGTAACCGCACCATGATCAATGAATATTTCTTCGAATATATGGATAACATTGATTCTGGCAAGATGTGGTTTTACCACGATGGCGCTACGTGCCATACAGCGACGCAAACCATAGAATTATTGATGTCACGTTTGAGGATTTAGTGATTTTGAGAAATGACCCTGCAAATTGGCCTTAAGTTCATGTGATTTGACACCTTTCGGCTATTTCTTATGGGGCTACGTGAAATCACTGGTTAATGCTGATAAATCAGCAACCATTGACTTTGAAGCCAATTTTGTTCTTGTTATTACGTATGGCGGAAATGTTCCATGAAGCGTGCGTGGAAAATGCAAAAAATCTGAGTAAATAAGTTGTTGAAATGAAACGTTCGAAATGTGAATATATTTTTCGATAATTAGTTTATTGATAAACATTCGTACATATAAACTGGTCATTGAAGAACAAATTATTATATTGAAAAATTAATTTATTATGCATTTTAAACGTTTCATCATTTATAATTGAGTTGATTTATGACACTTCTTGTTTTCTCCGTTATTACCCTTCATTTTACTAGCATTGCAACGTACAATTTTACTATTATAGTCTAAAAATTAATTTGATTTCAGTCGCATTAAAGCGAAAAAACATATGTTGTTGGTATCAGCATGTAAGGGACATCGAGTTCAATATTTGGCGGTAAAAATTAACTATAGTGGCTGTCACTATACGGCGGTTTCTGTTATAACGTAGGTAACGGAAGCCGCCAGATCAAATGTTATATTTTTTATATCAGTTTTTTATAAAGTTATTCAGCTTCATCGTCTGAAATCCGCGTTATAATGAGCGCGGCAACGATTATTTATCCGAATTATTTCATTCTCTCAATATTTCAGTTAAAGTCAATATCTACATACATACTATTAATTAATTTTATAAATTATTAATTATAAATTAAAATAATAACAAATATAGCTTGGGTAGGATAGCAGCCCCTGGAGACTGCAGGCTCACAATCCTGGTAATCCCCCACTGCTGACTTAGAATACAGTTTGGGAACAATTTTGTATATGAATAATTTGAGACCGACAGACAATTTTCCTTATATTTAAAATAGGAGAAGGCAGAGATTTTTCAGTATACAGATACTGATTCAAACAGGTTTTATATTTTTCATATAAGGAGGATGATGTAAAATGTGTGCATAGACAACCGAAAACACTTGGGAAACAATTTCATAAAACATTTGTTGAGAAATATATCTTCAAAGTTATGAGGTGGAAAGGAAAAGCTTTCAAAGTACTTTAAATATAAGCATTCAGTGGTGTCTAATTGAAGTCGTTATCGTTAAGTTTACTACTTTCGAACTGCATAACATAACGATCTCTTTCATCGTCTCATTATGATCCTTGGTTTTATAGCCCTCCTATTAAGGGGTGATAGTAAACGACCCTAGAAAGACTCCTTATCAATTATTACTCATATCAAATAATCCCTTAACGGGCGAAGTGAAGTCCACTCTTTTCCTGAGTGACCCGACTGATACTCGCTTCCCCCACTGGGAGGTGCTGCAAACCATAAACATTAACTTTCTCTCTGCGCTGAATCTACGCTTCCAAATAACACCCATTTTCCTTGCTCCTACGGAATTCATTAAATAAATAAGGGCCAAAGGCGAGCAAACAAAAACCAACGCACCCTACCACCTCCACACGATGCCACTTAATAGTGGTTTCATGGCTCTTCAAATAACTTTGAATGGTGGGTATTCTCCCACCCATCGTCTCGCGACCCATGGTAAGGCTGCTACAGAACATTTATAACCGGCACTATAGAAACCGATGTGTAAAATACAAATATTCGCTCCAGGCAAAATGCAGTATTGTCGACGAAAAGGGCAATACTCCTCCACCCTGGGCGGGAGAGGTCTTCGATATAAAGCACCTCTACCCCGGGACGGCCCCCTCTCTAAATGCAATTAAGAGGAGAAAATTACCAAGAAATGATTTCTAATCAGGTCTTTCCGCTGCCGGGACCGGCTAATTTAATCGGACACGATAGGCGCAATTTCCTGTCTCGACCGGATGGCTCCCTGATTTACTACTACAACTTCAGCCAATTTTCACTTTAGCCAAATTCTACGTGAAGTGAGTCCTCAAAAGCTCAAGTAATTACTTCTGCTCACATATTGCGGTGGTTTAGGTAGCGTGTGTCACTGTCAAGTCTTTTTTGGGAGGGCGGAACGGAAACAATATACAAAATAAGCGAAGAAAAATAAAATCAATCACATGCGCATGCGTGATGTTAGTAAAAAATTTCTTTTAATAATTTTGTCCAAAACCTTGAAAAGTCTTAATTAAGTTTGCATTGAACTTTTGGAATTGTAATTGATTTATCGGTTTAATATAATATTTGCAATTTACTTTACTTATACATTGTTGTAATTTAAGCCACTCAAAATCAAGAAAGAACAGTACAAAAGTAGAAGTTGCAAAAATTCGCTCATCAAATTCGACGACACTCACCTAAAGGGCTGCTTCTTCCGTAATCTCGGGATGGTGAACGATCCACGGTTGGTAGTTCTGTTAAACGTCTAGAACGACCTGGACTGCGTGCGCCAGAACTAACAGCGGGTACTGGATTGTAGTCGTCGCGAGACATAATCTACCGCGGTAGATCCGCGGCACTGTTTCCTCGTTTCACCTGGAATTCAAAAATATACTTAGTCAATTTTCGAACAGATATCCTTATATACAAAATTCAGAGAAGAAGAAGTTGTGAGGTTAGAAAAAGTCTTCAATAATTACAAGCTGTAAACTGGCCTTTTGTATCTTTGCGTAAGTGGTCTGGCATGCTTGAGAAATTTGGATTGAGGCTTCTGGTGGAGCCGGTGAAACTCCCGCGGCAATTTGCATTAAGCCTGATTATATTACTGCTGAGAAAAGTAATATTCTAGAAAATTCAGCCTCTGGAAGCTTAATTTCATATACGCTAAAATATGGATTAATTCTTAAGGGACTACTACCGGTTATAATTTTGAAAAATTCAATTTTTTCAGAAATCACGTATCAAAATTTTATTTGGATATTCCCAAAAATATAAAAGTTACAGCAGTTTAAGCGTGCCCGCCTATTATATATTTATAAGTAAAACAAAAACTTTAAACGTGATTTTCTCAAAATGACCTTTTATCAAATGGCGGACACACTAACTCCGAATTGGCCCAACCGATTGGGCCCAAATTTGGAGTGCTTCTTTATTTGAGTATTCTGCACAGGAAAAAACCACAATATTAGTCAAAATTCCATCCAAAAAAATGTTGCAAGTGAAAACAAGTGAAAAAATAAGCGATTTTTTGAAAAAAATTTTGAAACGTCCGCCATTTTGTTTTTTTAATAATTTTTTGACATATTCTGGTTTTTTCCTACGTAAGGGACATTCCTTAATAAAATGCCGTATGGTTTATTTGTTTCAGACTCTTCGTTTCTGAGATGAGTTGTCCGCCATGGGACGAGTCATTTTTTGAGCTACCAACTTCGGCGCCCTCTATAAACAAGGAAAAAAATGATAAAAATAAAAAAAATTTTTTTTTGTAATATTTGAAATAATTATTATCACCATGCAAAATTTGAAATTGATATATAATAAAAGAGCTGAGAAAAAAATTATTGAAAATTATGCTGTTTTTTTGCAATCTAACCGGTAGTAGTCCCTTAACGAAATTATATTATTATATATAAATCCATAACCTATAGAGCCTTGCTGCGAGCTAACGCGTCGCACTACCAACTGAGATATTGAGGCTATTAATGGGGTTAGACCAGAATGGGGATAGTGCAATAATTGAGATTTTTCATTACTTTTACTGATAGTGGATCCAAATTCTAGGTTTAGTGGTAACGAAATTTAAATCACACTACCACCAAACGTTTAGTGGTAATAAAATTCAAACCTAAACTTTTCACTAAACGTTTAGTGGAAATGCATGAAATTCCATTGGCATTATAGTAATAGTGCAAATCGAAACACATTGATCATTACTAAATATTTTTAAATTTATTTATATTTGTAGAAAACAGGAGACACGAAATGTAATATAGTAAGTATATCTAAGCAAACAATTTAATAACTTTTATTTACATAATATTTTTATTAGCTCTCTTAAGGACAAGCTTTTCCAAGTCAGAGTCCGAAAGATTTTTTCGCTGCGGAGTGTTTGATATGCCAGCCAACGAAAAAAGAAGTTCTACTGGCGCAGAAGACGGGAGCAGAACATTATATTTTAAGAAAAGCTGACGAATAATTGGATAATAATTGCGATTTCAATTTCATTATCACTAAAAGTTTAGTGCTAGAGCGATTTCAATTTCATTAATACCATTATACCATTTAGTGGTAGTCGAATTTTGTTTCCACTACCATTGAGTCATTCAGTGATAATGCAAAAAAGAAAAGCGTTCTTCTTGGAACTGGGTTTTTGAAATTCCTCAAAAAATACTGATCTGATAAACTTGAAAATATTCATTCTTACTTTTTATATAACTGTGTAGAGACTGAACGAAGGAGTTGTCGAAATCAGTTCCAGTTGAATCAGCATTTTTGACAGATACTTATTGAGATTTAAAATATCGACAAAATTTCGCCAGGGGATAACTACTTACATAAATACTTGAAGAAATTATTAATAAATGTGGTCATACAATGAAATCAGATCATTTTTTTTTTTTTTAAATTCTTTCGTTCGGAGAAGAATAAAAACACTCGACACACTTTGTCGTCGTTTGTAAGGTTACTCATTTTAAAGTGCACGTATTGCTCTTTATGACGTCTCAGTAGAAACTGACAAAACTCTAGTATATAACTATGGGGGACAGTGGTGGATTTACCAGCAGGCTAAGTAGGCTGGAGCCTAGGGCGGCAGATTTTAGGGGCGGCAAATTTGGGACCAAATTTTTTTTTATATTTTACAGAAATTAAAAAGATTCATATTTATATACCGGAAATAGTAGTCCTTGGTTTCGCCGGCTGTCGCCGTAGGCGAGACTCTCAGAATCAAGCGCCCTCATCCTACCAGTAGATATAAATTATATATAAATATAAGAGATAATAAATCGAAAGGCTATTATGAGTAGACTGCACACCTTGTTGTAAATAACAACAAAAAATGAAAACCAAAAGGAATAAAGAAGTGTATAAAGAATAAATAGAAAAATATTTGAAATTAAAATTGTAACACATCTCACAATTCCCAAAGAAAGTCATGTAATTTGCAGCAAAGCAAATATACAGAATAGAAAATCGCGCAAAAAGGTATTGTAAAACTTTCATATTTTAATTAATTGAATTTCATCTTCATCATCAGCCGGATTGTACATTGTTTTGTAAGTAGTATTAAGACATACCTTACCACGCCTTATTAGTAGTACATAATTGAGCTTGTATTAGCTCAGAAATATACCCAAAACCTATTTCTTGCGCAATCTTATCTAAATCGTTAATTAATAAGATTGTGAACTAGGGTCTCGAAATGTAGAGTACGGAAGGGCGGCAAAATAGCCTACTGGCGGCAAATGTGTAAATCCGCCACTGATGGGGGACCAACCTTCTACGACATATTACAGGGGAAAAGACATATGCATACTTTAGGCAACTTCCCATTTGTCACTTTTGAGCTTACATTCATATCATTTTGATACCTCTTATGATTAAATTGAAATTTTGAAAATGTCAAATTAAGACCTCACCCCATATTATATTGACAACAAGATTATTGAATCATGAACTAAAAACTAATACTAAACATTAGTAAAAAATCTTAAATCTGTAATTACTCAACAATTGCTGAAAAAATAGTCGTGCGATATTAAGTGTTGGTGTGATTATTATATAATCAATTAAATATATGTGAAAAATCGATCTCAAATTTTGATAGTTAGACAGGAGTGATAAATAAAAGAGTTTAAAAAGCAAAAAATAATACAATTTATTTGTTTATTTATGTATTTGTTCATAATCGCGAACTCAAAAATGTATTACATTTTTACTCATTACAGAATCAACCAAATTAAGATGTTGAGATTGATGATGTTGTATAGTGAATTTTGTGCCATTGCAAATGTATAAAAGAGTTAGAAAAATCTCCTGTGTTTAAAATATAAATTATGTGTTTTATTTCCTATTTTGTAAGACTGTTAATGATAATTATATGTATCTAATACCTCATACTCTTGATTGAGAAGATGTTGATATAAATCATATAATAAGTAAATATTTTATTTCAAACCAGATCGTTTCGGAATTTATTTTCTAGGTTAGAAAGTAACCTTTTTTTATACGGAACCAAAATTATGACATGAATGAGGATGAAAGATTAAGCACGTCAAAGGGTGAGCAGTTCCTATGTTTTTACGTTAAAATTTACAAAATAATATTTTGTTTTCACTCGTTAGTATAATATAGCAGCATATACCTTTTTATATGAAATGTTAGCAATTTGATAATTTTTCATTTGGATAAAAAGTTGCACATTTTATTAAATTCCACTATTATTTTAATAGTTTTTTACATAGAATTGAAACTTTGTGCAGAAAAATTGTAAAAGAGACTTTTATTCTAACATGATTGATTGATAGTATTTTCTGATATAAAAATGTAGCTATCAATTTGATAAGATAATGCTAAACCAACAAAATCAACGTTAAGAAATTATCATTTTAATAAGGGTCTTTTTTCTCAGTGCGTAGATCTTTGTACAATATAAACTAACTGTAATTTCAAGCTGGACTTTGTCCCCTTAAATAGCCTTATTTTACAACAACACTGGAAACCATCGCCTTTATCAGTCAAAATAGAAATTTTAAATTATAACTATTTTTTTAAGAATTAAATGTAGACTTGAAAAATTGAAAATTGTGTTTCATTACGATTAACAAGCAGTAAGTACATTTGATTCATTATATGTTAGAAAGGATGTATTTTTGCTCGATCGTTGATACTATGCCTTAAGGATCACAATATTCAAATTCCGGGACATACTCTCAAAAAATCAAAACTGAAAAAAATAATTTACAATATCTAATTTAATTTAAATCCTGCTTTTTGTCGGGAATATAAGTTTTGGAACGTTGGTATAGTCCTCATTATTCTATGATTAAACTGAATAGTTTTACAATTTATGATGTGAAATTATCAAAAGAAGATAAGAATAACGCTAAGGACGCTAGTCCCGAGGTTAGGGCAAAATTTCGTATGTCTAGCATCTGAAGAAAATCTTGTAGCGTTATTTATAAAAATGTATTACAATTAGGTTAATAATCATTTGCTTTCCTAAGCGAATTTCCTAAGTCGTCAATATTCCTATAAGAAAAGATCTCAGAAAAGTTTAGAATTGGTTCGCACTAATGAAGTGTTTTTCGATGAGCGAAAGATCATAATGAAATTGGTTCAGTAATTATTATTGCACCAAATCAAAATTATGAGGATGAATAAAATGTAAGATACGTATTTTAACTACATCAACTACAGGTGAGAATACAACACCTTCCACTTAGCAATCCGCATAAGGATGGATTCTGCATACAAAGCACACGACTTAGTAAAAAATTTACATATATTGGGAGAACAGTAACCCGATCTATGTAGAGCAGGGCTTCTTAAACTTTTGTCATTCACGACCCCATTTATGATTGCGAATTTCTTGACGACCCCATACAAATATAAAAGAAAAATAAATTAATATTTTTTGATGATTTATTTATTAGGTAACAATATACATATACATATGAAAATATATAAGTTTAGAATTCGTTTTGAAACATTCAAAAATCTAAAATTAAAAATTGCACAAAAAATTATAACATTGTATGTGAGAGTCGTGAGCATATCACTGGATGTAAAGCTTTTCTGCACAGTGTGACTTTTTCGTCTTACACTTCCCCCTTTGCTCGAGCTCAGCCCACGAACTCTGGCACGAATTTTGTTCGAGGGTTGTACCTCTATGTATTCCTCTGCTCTCTGCTCCCTTGTGGGAAGTCAGCGGCGCGCGGTTTATTCAACATGTATGATACCGACAAACGCACTAACAATGTATAGCCACAGTATAATAATAGCGATCATCGATCGTTTACTGCTGTCGGTGGAGATAGCTCAAAACCTTCAACAAATGCGCGTGTCTAGACGCTGCAAGTCCACTGTATTCCGCCAACTCTAGTGATGTTATAAAATGGTATATATTATATATAAATATTTGACATTAAAATCTCTCGCGACCGCAGAATTTTGCTACGCGACCCCAAATGGGGTCGCGACCCATAGTTTAAGAAGCCCTGATGTAGAGTAATGTTCATAGTGAAATATGGGCTTTAAGGGGGTAGTCCAGTGAAAAAAATTTTTTTTTTTATTTTTTTGTTTTTTGCTTAAATCTACTCTACTACACCTCGAAAATACTGCCTTAAAATATCTAAGCAAAACATTGAATAGTTTTAAAGATACAGAGAGTTTTCGAGAGACGTGTAATCCAAGCGCTCGAAGGTCCCCTGGCGTGTTTCGGAGCAAGGAGGACTCTTGTATTTCTGTTTACTCCGCCCATTTTTTTCGGTTTATAACGGTCTAGATCCTTCTGCTTTGTATTTAAGGTTAGTTATGTATAGAGCAGGCCTCGCGTTATGTATGGAGCAGGCATCGCTGACTAAGGTAAAATTAATTGTTTTTAGCTTTTTTCCGCAACAAAAACTTTAAACGCGTTTTTCTCAAAACAGCATTTTTTGACTCGGCGGACGTCAGATCTCAGAGTCTTTTGCTCCGATTGATCTAAAAATTTAGCTGTATATTTCTTGATTGTGTATCTATCGTCGGAACTAGAATTATTAAAATCCATTGTTTATTTACAAAGTTATAAACAAACTAAGCACCCGAAAAACACCCGAAAAATTCAAAATGCTGCCATTTTGTTATTTTTTATTGAAAATTAATAATTCTAGTTCCGACGATAGCCAATGTTCTACAGATTAAAACCTCGTTTGAATTTTTTGTTTCAAATGAACCGTTGCAGAGATTCGACGTCCGCCAACAAAAAAATTTTTTTTTTGGAGCGGCCATTTTGTCAGGATGACTCATCGAAAAAAAAAAACAATTTTTTTTGTGTAGTTTAATAGTTGTACTATCATATGTCAAAAAGTTTTTTAATAAAAATTAATTGCTAATATGAAAAAAAAATCGCTGAAAAAACAGTTGTTTTCACTGGACTACCCCCTTAAATGAATAAATTAATATTTAATGATTATAATTAAAATTTTATTCTATCATTAAAAGTTTCGCTAACATTTGCAGGGATTAAAACTTATTAAAGATTTTAAAATGTTGTTTATTTCAAAGCGATATATTTTTTATGATTCTCGTCATCCTGCACGGACCCAAAAAGTTTCAAAACTATGTTACTAAAAAGTTGCTGTTCACACAGCTTAATCCCCGTGAAAACTCCCGTCTATGGCGGCATGAATAAATCATTTTGTTAAATCTTATACCAACGACAGCGACAAGTTCTTGCAGCAAATCAAAACTCCTGAAAATTCCTCCCTATATACATAGGAGGTGAAAAGTTTTTTTATGTCTCTGGAGGATTCTAGACAACAACCTTGTCAACTAGTTTTCTAGCCACTTCGTACTTACAATTTACAATGCACAAGTGCATGTTTTGCTCGTGATGTTACAACTTTCTCTCGAAGTGGAAAACTCACCATGTTACACGTTGGATGCTAGATGTAGTGGTGCAAGGATTCGAATGCTTTCAGATTCACCACCAGACTGATGTCTTGTTAAACATTAAGAGGTTTTTCTCTTTTCTCGGGGATGCATAGGGCTACCATTATCCCGGTTTATCCTTCCCCTCGGTCAACAGCAAAATTCTGTGTTCTTTCAATTTAGTTAAGAGTTAAAGATCTATTTGAGTGCCTCTAAAAACGTTAACTATTCTTGAAGAGCAACAGTGGCAAAATCTCTGCACTGATTTTATTAAATTTGGAAAAAGTGCAGCGCTATATAGTATATATATATACATATATGTATTTATTAATGCTGATCTCCAAATGGAATTTAGGCTAACCAAACACACGAATTGGCAAAACAGAACAGCTCCTTTTGTTGAAATCACTGGCGAAGATTCCCAAGGAGGCCTTGTTCGACTACCTTTCTTTTCAATATTTTAATGGCTCTTGCCCTTGCTTTGTTTAAATCGGGCTTATCAGTACGTGAAATTTCAATGAATTTCTCGGAAAACTTCTTGAATAATTCGCGAGCTTTGTTCTCGTTGCCAGGAAAAGTGGCTGGGTAGAAGCAGTGGCAGAAAAACTTTTATCCGTAAATCTGTCTGTGGATTCCCTAATCACGCGGCTTGCGGGTTTATTTGCCAAACACTCGAAGTTTTAAGACCCTTGAACTCGACCAAGTTTCGAGATTTTCGACTGATACATTGTCTTAATAAATTTCCTCACTGGCTAAGTGGAGCATCAGGCCAAGTAGGGCTGCATGAACTTTAGGGGCGTGTTTGATTGAATCCCACTTCTGATCCCAGAACTTTCCCCATCCAATCACAAGCTAGAAATGGAATACTGCCTAAATTGCGAAGTCTAGACTCTACACGGCCGAAATTCTTGGTCGACACATTTAAATTAATGAATTGAGGACATACAGCAGAAATATGGTATATGCGAGGAGTTAAGAGGGCAGAGAGTAAAGCTACAAAGTATTTCGGAACCCTATAGAGCATGTAATTTCACCTCATAATGATGTAGATATTCTGTGTCAGCATTTTTTGAATTTTTCTCCTTTTTACGATTCTTCATACATCTTCACTTCTGGAAAAAAGAAAATTAAAAGTGCAAAAAGATGCGTTCATTCAATGAGAAGCTTGTTGGTTTTTTACGAGTGAGTCTATTCCTTCTGCAATTTTCTTTCTCTCGTTTCCAGTGTGTTGAATTTGTTCAAGGTTCTTCTCATTTCAGAATCAGGACGAATATCTATGCCACACACGCACAAAAATATGCACTTTGTTCAGTGCCTGTAGGGACTTAGGAATTTTAATTAAATGCTGTTTTCACTTTATAATTTATTTCATGGTCGGATTATTAACGTGCTAAATGCTTTGTCTGTTCGCGACTGATGATATAACCACTTATTACGTTTTTAATTAAGAGTATGATATACAAATAAGTAAATGACAAAAGCAGCTTTGATATATGAAGTTTTTAATAATACTATATAAAATAGTAACCCTTTGGTTATACTCCCATTTTTAATATCATGTGGAATTTATTCTGAGTTAAAACATTTTTACGCGCAACCGTTCATAGCACATTTTTGCTAAGAACAGTGAAATCTCGCGTTTGCATTTGATATGATTTAATTTGATAAGCCTGCGTCTTGCAAATAAATAAAGATTTTCAGAGGAATCACAGACTGGCTCACGGCTCGTCCTGAAAGCCTGTCTTCCTCCTGTGAATTTGTTCAAGAGTTGATGAAACATTTTAAAAACGTTCATCTGTGGTCAAAAGTAACCAATGCAAAATGTGTAGAGCATTCAGAAAAATGAAGTATTTCGTTAGAATTACTCCATCACCTTTCTGTCTTCAGTAAATCCCTGAAGACTATTCTCGATAATGGTGAGTTCGTGTTCAATATACGAACATGTTGCTACTGCTATTTGATACTTTAGTTTGGAAGATGAGTAATAATAGTTTATCCAGATACTTTGACCTTCATTAAGTATTCTTTGAGGTTAGGAAAAACAATGAAGTAATAGAATGAATTAAACTGAAATCAGTTTCAGAACATTAAAATACGCGATGGAGTGTACTATTGGTCTTATAGATAAATCCTCTTTTTTTCGTAATTTTTAAGGTATATTTTAAGCTAAGGAGTATTCTAATAACGTTCCGAGAGCAAATGCGTTATTCAAGTGCCTCTACTTGAGTTCTCAATGATGCATACGATTTTTGCTAAAAATGCAATGATATTTTTGTATTCCCACATACTCGAAAGAACTAATACTATTTTCACAGTGATGTGCTGAAGACATTGCGTTACATATTGGGTATTTTCGCCTGGAAATAAACAAATTAAACGAAAACGTATTTTCCCACTTATCGACATGCATGCACTTTTCTTGTGAAATCCGAAAATATATAAGATTTTCTTTTAATATATTTAAAACCATCCCTCCCAGTGCGCTGTACATTTTTTACACGAGTTTCTTTTTACGTGTTAAATTGTATATTATCTCTATTTGCCGGATGCTTTTTATAAGTTTTTTATATATAAATATAGTTTTCTATAATCTTTCATTGATTTAATTAACTTGCGAAATAAATGTTTTTATAATATACCGATTTTTGTTACCACGGTTTTTCGTTCCCGAAAAATGGTGGAGTGGTTGTACATATATTGGAGTGGTTCTTGAAATTGAAGTTTTGGAATTTTATCGGGTACTTAGGTAGTTAGTTCTCTTCTTTTGCAATTTTTATTAGCGTTCAGAGGTCGTTACACGAGAGCGTATAAACAAGTGATACCGATCAACACAATAGCATGAATAAAACAAAACGGGACTTTTGACCGTAAAGTGCCATCTGTTTTCCGGTTAATAATACTTTTGTTTTGACATTCTCTATAATTTGTGGCGTCATACATTGATATTTGTAGTAATCAAATCGTTTTTTTAACATTATCTTTTTGCCTATGTAGAGGAAAGGATGTTAATTTGGAACCTTACTTTGTTTTTTGAGTATTCTAACAAAAGTATTTGACTAATCATCTCGAAAAGTGACTTTATATACTTAGAAACTTATTAACTTTTATATTAGGAACGAATTTATTTTATTAACCACCCATTGTGGGAAAAAATTAAAAAAATGTGTTTGGAGCTTTGGTGCTGGTATTATGGAACCCGGGTTCCAAATTACAAGTATGGAACAAATTTTGTTACAAAAATCACAAATATAATACTCTGATTCGCATCCTGAGCATTCAATATGTGCCCATAACCCACATGATTGGCACAGAAGCCAAGTTTCACTCCGTTGATCGTTGTAGTAATTTTCAGAGCAAAAAATGTAACAAGCGTCATCTTGGTTTGTGGACTGGACTTGCGCGGTAGCATTTTCTGACACTACAGTGTCACCTGAAGAAAAAGATGATTCAGAATCCGAAGAGGTAGATTCCTAGCTGCTCGGAGGAGTTCTAGAAGAGTTTGGTATTCTCTGCATGACTGGAACCAGGAAAAAAGTGATGTTAAATGCATTGCGGGTAATTTGGAACCCGTATTACCCGCACCTAAGGAGTTCCAAATTCAAAACCTTACTATTTTAGCAAATAATCAAGAAAACTAAAGCTAGTTAAAATAAACCTTAAAACTTACTTGTGACAATTTGAACTTATGCATATAGACTTCCTTTAACACCCATTGTATTAGTTTTAGACTAAAATAAAAACTTTTGACAATATTAGCAAATAAAAGAAAAAAACATTTGCGGGTGACATCAAATTTCAACTTTGTATGACAGGATTAAACTCGATGCAGAATTGGCGCTAATGGCGGTGTATACGTTCTCTGATATCAGTTCAACGTAGTTACATAGTTTTTTGACAGATGTCGCTGTCTGTTTCTGAGATATTAAGGGGTTCCAAATTACCCTCGGGTTCCAAATTATCATCCCTTTCTCTATATATATACACCCATGGACAAATAATTAGAAACAGTTTGATCAGCATTGCTTTGTGCACTCTCCTCCTTTCTCCTTAGTTTCAAATCTAACGGTATGATACCAGCGAAAACCTAGCGACCACGTGCTACCTAAAAACTGCACTTTTAGTAGTAGTTCATGCCCACCGAACATCCTGTGGTGATATCATTTCGCGTGAATGCTATTTTACGTGGACAACTAATTAGAAACAGTATTCATTTTTCTATCTTATTAAACAAAAATTTATTTCTCTGAATAATTGGTATTGGTAAATATTTAAGTTACATTAAATATTCATGTTAAGACACTATTTTTGTCAATACATTGTTTATAAGCATGGGCAAAAAAAAAATTGTAACGCTTCCATGCACATGGAAGTAGTGCGTCTTTGGTAAGCAAAAATGTCTTATTGCCAAATTGCAAACCAATTGGTATGATCTTTAAAACTTGTTTATGGAGCAGTAAAACATTTCCAAGTACACAGAACAATAGAAAATATTCTAAGATCCCGGAAAATGTCTGAGCTAACTGTCGATCTGTTCATCATCATCATCAGAGAAACGAAAAAGGACACTAGAAAGAATTCTACTGGCATCCACCGCAACATTTTCGGTGATAACGTAACGGCAGTTTCAACGAGAACCGTTAGAAGGTGTTTTCCTGAGGCTGGGTTGTACGGCAGAGTTTCACGGAAGAATCCATTAGTGTCTGCAAGCAACCGAAAAAAAGGATTGAATTTTAACAAGCGTCATTTGGCCTGGACAACAAACCAACAAAAATATGTTTTAGAGAGCGACGAAATAAAATTTAATAGAACGGGTCCAGACGGTAGAAGGTCTGTTCGTCGACATGAAGCCGCTGCATTTGATTCGAGGTATACTACTCTTATTGTAAAGTATGGCGGATGATCGAGCAACGTGTCGGGCTGCTTCTTCTGGTATGGAATTGATCCCATTCATAGTATAGAAGGCACCCTGATGAAGGACAAGTACGTCGACATACTTGAAAACGTAATGTTGTCATGTGCTGAGGGAAATTTGCCTATGATCTAGATATTCCAAAAGGACAACGATCCTAAGCACACAGCAAAGCATACCAACAACTATTTTCAAGCCAACTTTATTGGTGTGCTGGAGTGGCCTGCATCAAATGCGAACCTCAATCCTATTGAATACCCGTGCGGCGACGTACAGAAATCAGTTTCTTCAAAAAACTTCAAAAATGTTGACGAACTTTTTATTGAAATTAAATTAGCATGGGAAAATATACCTGTGAAGAGATGTAGCCGACTTATACTTTCAATAAAGAAGAGGTGCGAAGATATAATATTACAAACAGGTTTTCCTACGAAATATTGGAAAAAAAACAATTTTTTTTCCATCCAAAACGAGTGTTTCTAATTAGTTGTCCGGCGAAATTTATGTATTGGAAATATTATGGCATTGTATTCAAAATGTTTAAAAAAACAATTGAAATTTAACTAGAAGTTTTAATACATTGTAAGTCAGAGAATGTTAATTTAGCTCCTTTTTGTACATATGAAACTAGAACATTGAGAATTTCCAACTCAATTCAACATCATATATGTGTTTCTAATTAGTTGTCCATGGGTGTATATACTATTGTGGTAAAAAAATAGTAAAACTTTTTCCATTTAAATAGCGCCGGTTTATTCAAACGGTTGCTAGCACTCTAACTGACATCTGCGTCAAATTTTATGCTAATATCTTAAATAGTTAATGACACACGCCTGTTTACTTCCATCTAAAAACGGGAATTTTTCGATTTTTCAAATGAAAGTTCAGAAAAGAAGTTGCATTAAGTTTTGCTTCAAAAATCAACTTTTTCAACTTTTTGAAAATTCTAACTGTAATTAACCCCTTAAGTTAGCGTTTCCAATTTCTCCAGCATAATGGAAAGACAAAGCCGTCGGAGTCATTAGTTTGGCAGATACCATATACTGAACTGAGGCTCGGATGGCAATTCTCCATCCCTTGCGCCACATCGACCCTGAGCCACTTTCATTATTTATCTGGATATCTGAAAGAGAATTCCTTAATTCATTATTCCCCGAGTACTTGCGAGCCTGGCCTGGGTACTTTCTTCAAGTGCCAGGAGCACGCTTCCCCCCATTCATTCCCCCCGGCGAGCTCTCCAGCCCGCGTTATAATTGATTTATTTCTGGGGAGCTCTGGTGCACGCCAGCAAGGCACTAAGCTGCTCCCAGAGCCCTGGTGAAAATATCAAATGGGGTGCCCAGCAGGACTGAATCTGAGCCTCCGCCGCCGAGCGCCGTGCCCGCCGCCCGGTTCGTGTGCATGTTGTTCGTAATTCCCCGCTCCCGGAGACACGATAAAGCAAACCCAGACCCTATATTGTACATGTAGTACAATGAGTCCCCGATGGGGAGCAGCACTGGCTGGGACAAGTATCGATTCCGGTGTGCTTCCATGTCCGATTCCAGGAATGATACCCCTGGTGACCGGGGATTTCAAGGATATCCCACACAAAAACTACATTTTTTTTCCATACCTCCTTTTGTTTACTAAATATTGCGCCCTCGGCCAATTTTATTCCCAGTTATTGCCCTATCAGTGACGGCGAAAGACGGACGAAGGGTTAGTTTCATGCGTACTCCTGACGCTGCGTGGGGTTTTAGGTACGCACTGTATATTGGAGCCCCATTAATGACTTGTACATTTCATTGACCTTTATCCCCCGCACGAAATATACTTCGATTGCTTATCTAGCGCCGCTGCTCGTTTTACTACGGTCATGCGTGTTGACCTGCCCGACCCGCTGAATGACTAATTTGCATGCAATCGTGGTGATTTTAGTGATTTCTTATAAAGCCCTGCGATTCGCGGAATGGAACTTCTTAAAGGGCTCTTTTTTTTACTAGATGCAAAACAGTGGGACAGCATCGATTCGTATTTTATTATTTATGCGTTCTACTGTGGATCAATACTCACACCGCGCCATGACACCTTTGTAGGTCGGAGGAAATTAACCGAGTTTTTTTCCTGGCGAACGAAGTATGTCGATGCGTGAGGAAGATAATAAAAATCGCTTGCAAGTGCACGATTGAGATTGCAAAGCTTTACAGGGTGCTTTTTCACACTCGTGCCCCCAATTGCGTGATTAAATTTACACAGGCCATTTACGCAGTGCTTTGTATTTCTGGATTTGAGTACTTTGGTCTTCTGGATTTCGACAAATATATTTTGTAATAAACTCTTTTTTGAGTGTTATATTTTTGAAAAAATAAGTATAAATATCATTAATGCCGCAGTTAGTTTTGGATATATTTTATTTTAAAAGGCCTAAGATCAAGATAAAATAATCCTTTTCTTCTTCCAACACCGAATTTTGAAGTTATGAGCTTTTAACAATCTACAATCGCGACTCTATGACTGTTAATAACTTAAAAAACAAGATTTTATTAAAATACACTAAAATAAAGAAAATAAGTTATTTGATGTAAATTAAGCCCCAAACCAACAAAAGGACTAACTGAGTGTTGCTGGGTGTACATCAGCAAAACTGAGTTAAATAAAGAAATCACACAAATCTAATTATTATGTTATTAACATACTTAACACAAATTAAAAGTTGTCGCAAGATATTCGTACAAATTTAATTAATTAGAAATATAATCATTTCAGATTAGGTACAAATCTCCCGTCATGCCATTAACTTTTTATATTCAACATATGCGTGTACTGTTCGCCGTTAAGGAGTTCCACAATGTGCTAGAACCAATCATAAATGTCATAAATGTTGCCTTTTGGATATTTAGTACATAATATCGTTAAAGGGTATTGTCATCGGAGCTACACGTGTATGTAAAATTTCAATTGGAAATGGGTCAAAATCCACTTTTAGAAACTTTAGAAAGAAATACTTATGTATGTGACAAAAAAACCTCAAAAATTATGTTTTTCTGATAAGTACTCGTTATAAATAAATGGCACACAAAAGAGTTCACTTCGTTTTTAAGGGGGTATTCTCATGTGACAACTTCGAAAAATCGATTTTATCGATAGTAAAACCTATCGGAAATATGCTGTGAAAAATTCAGACCAAAATTCCTAGTATTACATAAGTTACAACTCATAGTCGCCGACGCGCCGTAAGCGACTTGTGCTGCTCTTGAAACTTTAAACGCATTTTTCTCGAAACATCATTTTTTAAGACGGTCAGTGTCCTAACAAAAAAACTATTCACCCGATTGCTTTGAAATTTATATATGTTCTTCTACACATTAATAGTTATCGTCCGTACCAGAATTGCTTATTTTCGAAAATATTTTCTTATTTTTTTTAAACGATTTTTAAGAAAAAAAACCAAGATTTTCGTAACTTTTTTTCTACAGTCCGCCATTTTTTTGTTGTTTCAATGAAATTGATTAATTCTGGTAGGGACGATAGCGACAGACCTACTGAACAATAATCCATTCGATTTTTTTATTTCGGACAACATGAACAGCCGATATCACACTGACCAGTGACCTGCTTTTTTTTTTGGTGTCTAATTTAATTAAAAAAAAAAATATATAAAAAATGTAAAATAAGAAAAAAAAAAATGTTTTTATACAGTTTAAGATATAAATAAAAACATATAAAAAAATTAAAGTGATTGAATTTTATTGTCTTATAAAAAAAAATTCCCTAAAAAGAGGTAAAATTTATGCCGTTACATGAGAATAACCCCTTAAAGTACTTAGACAAGACCAAAAATAATATAACATAAAATTCAAGTTCAAATAAAAACAAGCCACAATTATAATTTGCCATTTTGTAATAATTTATAAGTAAAATAAATAATATTAATAACTTGTTGACCAATTAAAAAAAAACTATTCGAGAAAAGTTACTTTCAAAATATAAATTCCTTAACTACTACACGGAGAGAAAAGTTATTATATTATGCATAATATGCCTACTTTTTACTTAATTTAAGTATGGAACTCAGCTAATAGTTACTGATCAAAACTAAGTATTTATAATTTCATTCATTATGAATAATACGCATAAATGCATGCTAAAATTTATTCAAAAGGAGGAAAATATAGATTTATACAGAGTGTCCCGATTCAAAGTAGGAAACGCTATACCAATCGATTCTTTGGAGTATGCTGATGCTGAGCAATCTTTTGTTCTTAGTAGGGAACTTAAAGTTCCTGAAAAACGGTTGGTTTATAAAAGTTCCATCCTATATGGTAAAAACTTATTCCTAAACATAGTGGAATAACCATTAACAGAACACCCATGAGTTTCAGTGTTCAGAATTCAAAATAGTTTTGGGCATATTTATATATTATAATATTTTGGCATATAAAGAATATAGTTTTGAACTCATTAAATAGAAAACGGAAAGTTTGAATGAATGAAAGTGTTAAGTATAAAAAACGCTTATGTCTTCATATATTACATCTGAATACCGATAGTTCTAGGAAGATATACTATAAAATGAACAAAGTTCACACATTCATATTCTACTTGCTTTATTCCCAGTAGGAAATATTGTAAGTACTTCAAAAAAGAGCAGATGTGAAGCAGTACAACCAATTGCTACCACTCCTCACAAATTGGTGACAAAGCACATTATCACGAACACTGAAGTGATTTTTTTAGCATACCATATAAGGAATAAACTCATGGTGTCTTTTATGGAAATTGTAAAACAAGTACTCACCGCTCAGTCGGCTTTTCAAGTTATTCAACCGGTCCTGGACTTTTTAGACACGCTGCATATATACATATTAACATTATTTATATATATATATTAGGGTGCTTTTTTTTCGTGACTATTTTTCTTTTGTCAGTCCCACCTCGAAATTTTGTGACAAATACCTAAACAAAAATTCCCTGAAAATTGGAGCCCTTCAAAACGCTACAGCTCAGAGGCATTTTATGGTATAATCTTGGTTCAATGGTAGGATTTCTTCAGAATTGAATGCTCTACAAAAGTGTCTATTGCGGTGTAACCCTAACTCCCACCAGCGAGGTAGTACGGGTCATTAACCCCAATTTTTCCACGAAATTCTCGCTTTTTGCCCCTATCTCGTAAACATCAAGAGGTACAGAAATTCAATTTCCTACAAAAAAGTTCTGAACACCAAATTGCTAACATCGATATTTCTTGAGATATTGGGCTTTGAAGTTGAGGTAGTGTTTCTACAATTTAGCTCAATAATCCATGAAACTTCCACACTACCTCAACTTCAAAGCCCAATATCTCAAGAAATATCGATGTTAGTGATTTGGTGTTCAAGAACTTTTTGGAGGAAATTGAATTTGCTACAAGTTTGTCATATTCACTTTTTCTGTACCTCTTGATGTTTACGAGATAGGGGCAAAAAGCGAGAATTTCGTGTACCTCTTGTTATTTACGAGACAGGGGTAAAAAGCGAGATCTTGATGGAAAAATTGGGGTCAATGACCCGTACTACCTCGCTGGTGGGAGTTAGGGTTACACCGCAATGGACACTTTTGTAGAGCATTCAATTCTGAAGAAATCCTATCATTGACCAAGATTATACCATAAAATGCCTCTGAGCTGTAGAGTTTTCAAGAAAAATAATCAAAGTTTACGTGTATTTTATATGGGAAATCTTTATACGCCTTGGTCTAGTACTTAATATTAATATTAAGGGCTCCAATTTTCAGGGAATTTCTGTTTAGGTATTTGCCACAAAATTTCGAGGTGGGACTGAAAAAAAAAATAGTCGCGAAAAAAAAAGCACCCTAATATATACATATTAACAACCCTATTCATTTTTCCAGCGGAATTCAATTAAGATCGAATTATAAGTGTCGAAATCAAGAATAGATCTAACTACGAGATAGTATAATAGGTTTGTTCGTTGACCCAACCTGTGACACCCCAGGGCGCCCTGAGAATTGTCAAAAATCATTGGGTCAGCTCAACGAACAGCTTATTAAAAAGAATAACTGTCATTTGGCCTTTTGCACAAAAATTCTAAAATAAAACCATTACTTTTTGGCAATTTCCACATCGTAATGCTAAAATTAATTTCTTGTGCCTGCCTGCAGTGAGAGTTAATTCCACTTTAAATACAGCGTATGTGAACAATTAAACTGATATTCGTCATTAGCCCTGAGTTTACCACGGATTTTAGCAGGGGAAAAACCGAGGTGCCCTAGGGTGGCACAGGTTTCTAAAAAAACACCAAACTGGCATTTGATGTTTAAAAACCAGTGCTGCCAGAGCGCACTGGGGTGCCACAGGGTTGTCAACGTACAGACCTAGTTCTACAAAGTCCTCTCCCGTCAAACGCGTTTTAAACGCAATATTCTGAACTTTAAAACCTATTTTTCGTAGTAAATGGACCAAAGCCCTTTGTAGTTGTTTATAAAGCACTTTTAACTGCCTAAGAGCTTTGAAATCCCTTTAAAAGCCCTTTCACATAAGCAAAAATAAAGTGCTTACTTCTAATGACACGCAAAGTTAAAATAAAACGAAGCTTCTTATGGAGCGTCAGCCCTTTGGTGCTTCAAAAAAGCGCCTCAGGAGGGCTTTCCAAGTGCTGTTTTACCTACTGGGTTTATAATAACCTATCTATGTATGGAATAAAGGTCTTATATAAACACTTTTATTTAATAATCACCAAAAATAAAAATCTCTTCATGTGACACTATTATACACACATTATTAGGACTTTAGGCCGTTTTCGAATTCGCATGCACTTGCACTATTCTCTAACCATTTTTAGTGTATGTACTTTGGAGAACACTTCAAATTTGACAGATAAAATAGTTGCAAAGCAAACCACGTGTATTTTCGATCGCCCTACGCACTATTCGGAGTTTTTAGGAGAACTTTTAGTTCGAAAAGTAGAATTAAGTGCAAGTGCATGTGAATTCGAAAACGGCCTTAGTACTAGGAATATAATCTAGTAACTTTTATTATTTCTATTACATAGCAATTTTTGCAACTCGAAATAAAATCTCAATTTTGTTACATAACAATTTCAACCACTCATGTCTTCAATTAAATATAATATCTTCTGAGAAGACCTGTACTGGACGTTTGTACAATATAACAGTTGCAAGGTGACAAAAGCAAATTGTATTTTGGGATTCATTAAAAGATGGTCACGTTTTCCATAAATTTCCTAATTTCGCAATTTATTTTAAAATTTAAATTTTTACGTATATAATTTAGTTTTTTTTTCCTTTTTGGCGCAACGCGATAATTTCTCTATATTATTTTATTCCTTCAAATAACAAATGTGCATGTTTCTGTAAGTCTTTCTAGTGTCTTAATTTAAATTACTTGAGGGAATCACGTTGATTAGAATTGTTTAAAAGTAAGCTCGCATGTCTTGAAAAATTAAAAAAAAAAATTCAACAACATTTTGTAGTGCTATTTTTCGATAATGAAGTGTATCATAATCCTTAATTCTATTTTTCTTGAAAGGCGAGCTTAGCGGAATTATTTGTTTCCGATAAAATGTGTTGAGGAGATTATTATATAACAGAGCCGGGCAAAATTCTCCTCCAAGGGAGCCGTATACCTGCCTAAATTTCGGGTTGCTCCATAAGCCCGATGAGTGCGAATGAAAGAATTATCTACCCATATTCTTCTCTATGGAATGGAGAGGACTTTGGATTGGAAAGGAGAAGAAAAGGATAGAAATATAAGTTTCTCACTCGCACCTGGAGGGGAAATAGAGCTGAGGGGAATCGACCTTGGCAGAACTCGGGAGCCAAAAGAGCTGAGTTTTGGTCTTCACCAGCAGCTTCAATGGAAATGAATTTTCATCCTTTATTCTGTGCTTTTTTGAGAGAATGAACATGTGGGATCCACGATCAGGAGGAGGAAAGAAGAAGAGACATTTCGTCGACTTATTGTTCATAAATGTCGAGATAATGAAATTTACCCATTGTCGATTCAATAAATTCCATTTTCCCAATGCCATTATTCGCCTTACACCCCCATACTATTACTCTATGTACCACCAACATGTTTTACAGTGGGTAACATTACTCTATGTACCACCAACATGTTTTACAGTGGGTAGCAAGATTTATGCCGAAAATGCAGCATTTGTTTTCGCCTAAGAAGACTACATTCCTCCAAAACTCTATCGGCTTGAAAAACTTGACGGCTACTCGTCCATGGTATCCATCCTTACTGAGAATTTTTCTGACAGTATCAGGACAAATATTTTTGTTAAAGTTTTCCTTGATTTCAGTTGCTATTTGGAGTCTGTCGTGGATTTTTCTTCACTAATGACACTATAAATCGTCTTTCCCTGCCAGACAACTTTGATAGGTGCCCGGAACGGGGCTTGGTGGTGAGTCCTGTTGATTTGAAATTGTTTATGACCATTTGAACTGACGAATATTC
This sequence comes from Dysmachus trigonus, assembly GCA_949715965.1. Classification (NCBI taxonomy): domain Eukaryota; kingdom Metazoa; phylum Arthropoda; class Insecta; order Diptera; family Asilidae; genus Dysmachus; species Dysmachus trigonus. The sequence goes on along the minus strand of OX454319.1, from coordinate 47,399,971 downwards.
TTCTTCCCACTATTTTGAAAAAATAACTACAAATGAATTATAAATGCAGCAAAGCCTTATAAGGGTACATTTGATACGGTCTATTTCGGGGAATTCGAAAATTCAACAAGTGAACGCAAACTTTGTCTGTCCCATTTTTGTGTTTTCTGTTAAAAGCGACGTTATATTAAAACTGTAAAAGGAAAATAAATGAATTTGTATGTGTCGAATATTTAAGAAATACAAATGTAAATATGATGAATCAAAATCTGGAAAATGTTTGCTCATTTCTGGTTTTTTAATGTTACCATCCGATTGACAGCTGGTGAACGCAGACTTTTTCTACTATATACGTCAATAATCATCCTATGCTTACGCATACCAGGTTACATTAAAATGACTAATATATAAAATACAAGCTTTAAGGTATGTTAGAAATTGATTATAGATAGCGATACAACACCTTGTTACTTTTGCAATCAAATTCTATACTCAAAAATCAGAGAGTAGTTACTCCTTGACTAAAGTTTTCCTTAAGAAATTTCACTAAAGAAACCCTTATAATTTCGTTATAGCCATCCGCGTCCGTCTGTCATAGTTTAATCTATAACATTTTACACTTTGCAAATTTTGAACCGGTACTTTAAAAAGTGTGATAACAATCACGTTCGTCAAAATTATTTCAGGCCTAATTATATTAATACAATGACACGTTTCTAAGATGTAGATAACAAATCAAGTTTATTTGCAATTACTTCCATACCAACTCTACGGCACCCGACTTTTGTGTGTGGCTGGTAATTTTATTACTTTAATCGCAGTATCTAAAGTTACATTTTTATTTACGGCGTGTTAGTTTTAATGTAATGACAAGGGTTTAGATTCCTCAATAATTAAATTTTGAAAGAGCAGATGAATTTATATCCCTTCGTCGAATTCAATTAAAACAAACTGCCAATTAAAGGGGCTTTTATGTGGAAATGACTCGAAAAGTCGGGCCGTACACGGGCAGGGCTCGAACTTATGACCTTCAAAATTGGCGCTTCGGTGTTATTGCCAAATGAGCTACCGATGGCTGATTTCCGATGCGTTCGAGTAATTACTATGTACTGATGAGAAGTGCGACCGAACCCACAATCATATAGTTGAAAATCTGACACAATTTGCGGCAACGAAATCTTTCCCAATGTCATCACCATTCAGGATTGAAACACGAAGGAGAAGTAGAACCTATGAAATCAGGTACTTAGCCGTGGGACTATAAAAGCAACGCTTCGCCCATGTCAAGGTGGGCGAGAACTGCTTATCGACATAACAAGTGTCGTCAACCAAAAAAGGGCAAATGTCGACGGCGGTAATATTTACTTTCGTCCCGACCAAGAGGTTCTCTATCGATTCCGTTTTGCCTGAACAGCTTATTGCTATTTTTGGTCTCGTCTCTCCCCACGACCGTCGTCCTAGCTCTCAGTTGATATTTCACCAGGCAATTCAAAAAGTCCTCCCAAAGAAGTCCGAGAAAAATTCGTACGGAATCCTTTTCCCATATGTCCCCCTAGGGTCCTCTGACTCCGGTTTTTGTCGGGTTGAAAGCACCGCCTAACATATCACTTGGTTTGCTACATATATAAGAATTGCCCTGGGGTATGTATGCATTAAAGCGTTTATTGGGATAGGGCTCCGCTAGGAGGCGTTTCACGAATTGGGAGGCCGAACGAGCATAGCAAATGCGGAATTCCGCCGGGCTCAGACTTTACATATTGTTTATCAGGTTTACACAGCAAACATAGGGCGCCTATATTCTCCCTCATAAATGAGCAAACATCACACGAAGAGGGCATGCATATATAGATATATGAAGAATTCCTAAGTCCAGACTACCCCAGAACCCCAAAGGGCCAATTCATTCGACCGGAAGAGCCACCCGACCGTGCCAGTTCTATTAAGAGGGCGGGAAATTGCCGGTTGATCACCCCGGCCGCCGCAGTCAAATTAAACATCTTTGTCGGTTCTGCACAATTTACTGAGGGCACATCGCTGCTAACAAACGATGCCGCTGCAGCTAATCTGCAAACAAATCTCAGCGAATGGGAGACTGTTTCCCCCCCTGTCGCAATAAATCAACTTGCAGAAACCTCGAGGCCGATTAGCATGATCGTAACTATAGTTATGGAACAAGTCCAGTTTGCCCTCCTCCTATTCCCAAAAGTGCACCTAGTAAGCCATTCACTTACTATGTATATTATGTGGTTTTTATTTTCTTGATTTAAGGATCCAAAATAATCATTTTTTACTTATTTCACAAGTAAGAAGTCACCAAAGACAAAAAGTTAAGTTATTTATAGTAATTATGGATTAACCTATTATTTTTTGCTCACCGATAATTATTCTCGCCAAGTTAAATTTCTTCTGGTCATCGGTAGCCAAATTCGATGACTGAAAATGTGTTTGGTCATCCAGTAATCATTATGACGAGGAAAAAAAATTTTTTTTTTTTGTTAGCTTTAACCAAAAAATTCGAAATTAATCAATGTTCTCAAGGAAGTTGGCAATTAAAGCAAATTCCAGTGATGGATAACGGTTATCCATTAAATCTAATCTAAGCCAGAACTGGGGCATTAAATTCTGTACGGCAGAATATCTTTTATTAAAACCGTTTTAAAAATCCTAAGGCCTGAAATGCGCTTGTTATGGTAAACTCGATATGATCTGCAAAGCGCCTCTTTTATTTTTGTTTACACCTTAATCCTTGATTTGGTCCACTCTGATGAGAGAATTGTTATTGGTCTTATACGAAAAAGAGATACACTTTACGATAAAAATACATACATTTACATTTTGATATATTACACCATTGATAAAGCTTGTCTATGTCGTTAGAGAATACAGCGCAATCATCAAGAGAATCAATTATATAAAACAATTTCAAATCATCACCAAACAACAAGCGAAGTCATTTAAAAATAGTAAGAAAAGCAATGGCCCAAAATGATTACCTTGCGGGATGCCTGAATTCACCGTTATCTTCGTAGAAAGAACACTATTTATTTTGACATATTGAACACGATTTCTTAAATAAGTACAGAACTATCTAATAATTACGGAATGAAAACTTAGTTTATCTTATTTATAAATTATACCTGTTATATAATCTACGTATTTACAACATTTCCCTTGGTCTCCTTTAAGATACTAGTTTTAAAGTTCAATAGTTTTTTTTAAAGCTAAATCTAACAAAGTAGACGGTCCAAATTAAGGAAATAGAAATTATTATCATAATTACCAGCAGTGTTTTTCGGATTGTAAAAAATGAATTATTATTATTATTTTCATTGCAAAATTATTCCTGAGAAAATAAAATTCCCATATCGCATTCCTTGCAAAAAATCATTTTAGTGATGAGAAAATGAATTAAAATGGATGTTAATAGATGATTTCACATTTTCAAAAGCTATAGAATCAGGAAAAAAGTGTTCTTTTATTCTTTATGAATTCTGCGAATTGAGCTGAATTTACATGTTGAGGTGTGGAGTTAAGTGTCATTATATTCTATCTTTTAAGCCGACAAGGCAAACAAAAATCGAATCATTTATCTATCCTTTACCACCCATCCCCACTTGTTTACACAAGACTCTATCTAGATGAATGAATAATTTATGGCATATATCATGGAATCTCGCCTATTTCTTTAAGTAATGTTAGCTGCCCTCGTGGTCGTATTCAGCTAGTATGTTGATCCTACGCATCTAAATGAGTTACTGCTTCACAAACCCTTATAATAAATTTTATACGGTCACATAGTATAAATTACTCTATATTATTCTTTTTATAAGTTGTAGTATTCTGTGTGTTTATACTCTCCTGCATCAGTTTCCTCCTCGACTTACAATTAGTAAAATAAGGTTTGAAAAAATTTCTTTGTTATTGAAAATACCAAATTGCTTTTTTTTTCGGAAAAGAAATATGAAATTGCAATTACAATTCCTTTCATAATTCTTATAATAGTAGAAGTGTAACGTGAAATAAAAATGATAAATGTTCCGCAACTCATATAAATTAGGAGTTTTTAATCACAGAACCAATTTACCACCATATCACACTTACGTTTACCAGTTTAAACAATAGAATCTTCAATACTTTCAATATTGAATCCTAAGATTTTTCTAGATGGTAGACGGCGTGTAAATTATAATTAAATGAATTCTCGTATTTATTATAATGAAATTATCAGTATGTAAATCAGCCACACATAAGCATCCTAATTCGATTTTTTCTACTAAACTGAACTTTATCATTAAATTATTATATTATGGGGATAAAAGTAAGAACATGTTTCTTTAATAAAATTAAAGCTTTCCACAACTACAACTAGATACCATTATTAGTCTGACTTGTGCAGTGGAGGTTGTGTAGTGAGAAATTATTTATTTGGATAGGCAGCTGGTGAATTGACGAAAAAGACGTGGAATAGAGAACCATTACAAGATTTTGATGTAAATCGTTAAAATGTTGATGTTTTCTCAGAGTGAAGATCCGATTGTTTCCAAAACATTTTGCTTGCTTTGTTTAATTTTTTTTTTTCCTGTCTAATGCCGTGACTATGCAAAGTAATCTTAGTACATCAAACAAAAAGCCTAGTTATACTACCAATGGTCTAAAAACAAGTCCCAGTGTATAAGAGGCCGTACCAGTCCCGTTTGGTCGCGATAAATCACCTAGCACAAACCTCGAGGTCGCGGTCGGGTTGAGATTTAAACAACCGGAAAATAGTTAGGTAAATAAGGTTCCTCGGTATCTGGGAGAGAAATAGTCCCATCAGCGTTTTATGCATTTTCTATTCTACTTCCTGGCTTGCAAGATAGGGCCTTAAGCCAGCACCGTTCGTATGAAATATTCACGTGCATTCGTAGCACATTCCCCGTCTCGAAGAACCAGCCGGCCGCGTTACTAACTTCGCCGGGGCCTACAGTCCTAAAAGGTATGGGCTACTGGGGCGGGCCCTGCACCGAGGGGTCATACAAGAAAATCTAACCACCTTGACCACCTACAACCTGCTGAAAGGCAGCGTCAGAGGCTTCTATACATGTCGGCGGCGCGGTCCCAGTTTCCGGGCAGAGTGCTCATAGCCGTGGGAATTATGGCCCTTTAATGTAGGGCTGAATTCCGTTCGGTTTATTTTTACAGTCGAAGCGTGGCAAACTTTACGATCCTCTCCATCTGGCGTGTAGGTGCCACTTCTCGCAACTTATTGCACCATTCCCAGTGGGTTGGGCTCTGGCAAAAACTAGGTGTTTTGCTCCCCATACCCCAGCTCTAACTCCTCCAGAGCCCCTATATCTTTGTCTTGCACAGCTGTTCTTCAGGCAGCTCCAGGAAATGAAACAATTGTTGCGCTTCGCCTCTTTCTTCGAGTCCTTAACGGACGCTTCCCCGGAGAAACTTTTTTACTTTTTACCCGGCCGCGGCCTCTTTCGGCGCTGAGGTGCTCTACAGCCGCTTGGTGAGATGAGTTTTCCTTGAATTTGCAACTTTTGACAAGCCTTTCCACATGCTGGATGCTCCATGCACAAAGAGCATCTTTCCGCACCCCGCCTATTTTGCCTATTTTGCTGGCGTAATCAAAGTTTTCCGTTCGAGAACCTGCCCCTGGTTTCCATGGGGCCTTTATGCGAAACGTGCAACTCCAATGATTCAAAAAGTTGCACCGATGCAATTCGGATTAATTTGAGTCGAGCAATTCTTGCATTTTATTGTGGAACAAGCGTGGGCGGGCTAGGACGTTGGAAACGGTTTAATTAAAAGCCGATGACGATCCTTCTGGAATCCACGGCATGATAAAACTCCGATCAAAGCGCTCTGAAATAACAAAAAATGTTTCGAATAAATCTGGACACTATGGACGAAGGCCATATTCTGCTGCGGGATATAAGCAGCAAAGGAAACGTTTTCCAGTCCGAGTTATTAACAACGACAAGCGCCTTAAGGGCGCTTCCGTTTTCTTTGAGCTGTAAGCGGGAAAGACTACCTACTTGAAGCACTCGAGCAGAGAGTTATCCCAGAAAGGCGGCACTACTTTTGAGAAAAACTGCCAACTGCTTAGCTGGGAAAAGGTTTCTTTGCATTAAGATGCAAAATAGTGTCAACTACATCTACATTGACAACATTTTACCGACTCTCTGCAAGAAGGTCGCTACTGATGTAAAAATAGTTGTGCAAGCCAGTACCGGGCTTAGGGGGGGGCAAGCTCGGTCGATTTGGGGCGCCAAATGAATCAGGAACATATTAAAATTTCTCAGAAAAATAAGATTGTAGAACTGCAAAATTGAGTAAAAATATATGTAAGACGAACCCAGGGGAAGCAAACATGCGTTTTGAAGCATTTTTTTTTTTACTTCCCGAGGTGTTTTTGTGTTCCCCCCAAGGAAAGTGGCAATTGTATGTATAAGTATCGAAAAAACAAAACCCCTACGAACAATATTATAAATTCAAGCCGTCTAGGTCCGATGATTGTTTCTTACGGCGATATAGCCCATTTATTCTGCTCCACAGGGCGAATCTGTTAAACTATCGTTTTTACGAAAAAGTGATGTTCTACTAATTGTAATTGGGGAATACCGTTCTTATGGTACCAAAATCATTATAGGGGCGAGAACAAAATGTTAAAGATATTTGCGTTAAAATGTTCGCCATAAGAAGCAATGTAATTTCGCACCGATTCACGGACTACATGTGCATTTTCTACTTCGCGGCTTGTATTTATATGTATAAGAGGGAGTTTTGGTAAGAGCCGTTTTCCATTTGTTTGTGTATTTTCGAATAAATGTTTTCTTAGAAATTCGCGATGGGCTCTTTAGATTGTATATATTTGCAGACTGCAGCTATCACTCCTAAGCTGAGGACGTCGCTAATGTTCTGGGCTTTCCTAAGAGTTCCATAAAATTTTTAAATAATATTTGCAAATCATTATTTTTAAAAACTCATTTGGTCTTCAAAAATATTAAAGGAAAGGGTGATACATAAAAGCAAGATATAAACCTGATTATTATACATTTATGTTAGTATTAAAGTTATTCTAATTTACCTGTAAATGTTATTGAAATGCATAATTTATGAAACGTAAATACGAAATTGATTTTTTCAATTTTTCCAATAGTTTATTTTGAAACTGCAGATTTCATGATAATATCAAACTGCGTTCGAAGTATTAACTAGTTTAATTGATTATTATCCCAAGTTTTCGTGGCAAAGATTCGTAATTCAATGCAAAAGCAATTGGAATGCTATACAATATATAAATACATATAAAGATTATTTCAGGAAATCCAAAATACGTTTCGAAAATCATGAAGCCTTAAGATTCTCAGTGATACATAACTCGGATATAGTAAATTTTATTCTCAGATGAAGAATTGAAGATTCTATAATACATGAATCAACATTGTCTACTTACACTCTTTAATCTTCCTAATTTTTGACTTTTTGCTTTTATTATTGCACATTTAACTAGTATTTCAAAGAAAATTTTACGGAAGGTATATTCACCCATCAAATTTAATTTTCTTTATCCTGTTCTGTTCAATGTCACATCCAATATTAAATGTAGTTTTCAGTTTATATATGAAATTCAATAATAGATTACGCAACGTTGGGAGTATAAAAAAAAATTTACAAAAAAAATAAAAACCGACTTCGAAACTTTGCCTGTATGTACAAATTTAAACTAAAAAGGTAAAAATAATATTTTTTATTACTTTAAAGAAGAGAGCATTCAAGGATAATATACAAAATTATTGATATTTAAATATTTACAATAACTAATCAGTCAGTTTTTTAATTGGTGCAGGCAAGGCAAGTTTTAAACCTAGAGAATTTGGGTTTTTAAACTTGCCTTGGCTGGCACCGACTCCAAAAAGTAACTGATTATGCTTGAATGCTCTTATCTTTAAAGCAATAAAAAATATTATTTTTAACTTTTTAGTTTAAATTTGTACATACAGGCAAAGTTTCGAAGTCGGTTTTTATTTTTTTTGTAAATTATGTTTTATTTTTCAATTTTTAGCTGACGGAAAGTGGTTGAAATTCAATAAAAGGGATTCATCCCCTAAGTTTCCACCTTTAGAAGAGGGATATTTTCATCAAATTTAAACGGGACCACCCTCGAGAAATATTCTATATAATAAAAAAAGAATTATTAAAATCGGATCAAAATCGGCGAAGATATCGCGTAACATACACAAAAAAAGAAAAAAAAGAACAAAATAAAGTCGAGTTGAGAACCTCCTCCTTTTTTTGCAGTCGGTTAAAATTAAAGAATGCCCAACTATTTGATCTAAGGCCTTCTTTTTTAACACATAACGAGTAACATTTACGATTTTTCCGTTCGAAGCCTACGCAAAGTGGAAATTTGTTTTGAGTGGTGGTTACAAAGTTGACACTTTGCAGATTTGGGATTGCAGAAAAATTAATTTTTTCTTATGTTTTTATTATGTTTTTGTTTTCTATGCTGGCTGATAATATTTTATTTTAACGATGGAAAACGAGACCTCTACGAAGAAACATAAACCTTCTGGTTATGAATACAGAAAAAGAAAAGCATCAGAACCAACTATTCAAAATGAAGTTAGATTTGAATCGCCTAAACCAATTTCGGATGGAAATAAGTTGAACATAGATGAGGACGAGCCCAAGAATCAAGATGCGGTAGATGACGGAACTTTTGAAAATATATAAGAATTATCTAAAAGTTTTTCGGATTATGCTTTATGGCCAATTCATCGTACCAAAAAAATCGTACTTTTTTTTCCACTTGGGGAAACTTTTTTAAAGCTATTATTTAACTTGACCATGTTGTCCGTCCGCCTGTGCATTTTATGTGTAATTCAAAATTAGAAATCGAAGTTTAACTATGTTCGGAGAAAGCCCAAACCTTGAAATTGTTCACACTGCTAAATTTTTGATGACACTACAAGTTAAAAGAAATTTTGAACCTGCGATAATTGTTTAACTTTTTATTGCGCTACTTATAAAAGCGTGTTTTTTTGTTTTTTAAGCCATAATTTTTATATTTGTCTTTAAAAGGGGCGCCGAGGAAAAGTTTGCCCGACTAAACGCAAAAGCCTAAGGCCGGCACTGGTGCAAGCCCAAAGCTTTGAAAATACTTTCTACCATAAAAATTCATCGAACAATTTTAAGAAATGTAAAAAACCTATAATATCTTGAATACACTATCTTACGAGTACAAAATTCAGAATAGGATCATGTAGTACTTCAACGCCTGTGAAAATTGATCGGCAACAGAGCAAAAATATTAAAATTACCAAACATCTTCACTTTTTTCACAAACTAAACTAATACCATCTAGTTGCGATTGTTGAAAGCTTTAATTTTGTTAAACAATTTCAATAATTTATCGGGGATGTTCAGCAATCATAATAAGGATAACAATCTTCTGTGTGACTGTGTGTTGAACACATATTTTGACAGGACTTATTCAATCGTATTAACCCATTTCTTCCTAAACGGATATTTTGGTATCGATATATTTTTTACCTAAGAAAATGTAAAAATAATAATAACAATTTTTTTGGAATTTTCCCTTAAACATTTTCCGATTTTGACTACAGATTTAAAAAGAGGAGGAATTTTACATGGGAAATGTGACTTGTAGTTTTTTTATTCGGTTTCGGTTTCATTTCCAGTCAACTTTTTGAACATTCATGTATTCCATATACATTACTAACATACATTAACGAATTTTTATTAAGTAGGTACATAAAAGTTAATAACACTAGAAAAATGCTCGAAGATTCTCAAGAAGTTCCCTGGTATTTTTACCCAATATTTGTGGTTATTACCATAAGTGGGGAAAGCCACTTGTTCCCCACTTATGGTAAAAACAAAATATTTTTATTGAAATTACCCAAATTATATACTATAATTTCAAAAATAAAACTACTTATAAAGTATATATTCCACTTATATTTGGCCCTAAACTGGTCCTGGTCGTGTTAAAAGAACTTGAATTACATGTACAAACCAGTATGGGAAATTTCATCGTAGGTCTACATTCCTACTGGGTATATATTTAATTCAGATAATATTAGTGGTCTTCGATTACTGGCAATCAGGGTTAATTTTAATTCCTATTATTAATTGACTTTTGGTTAAATTGAAAAATATTTAGGTAGTATGTGGGGGAACTTACCTTTTCTTAGATTCTAATAAATTATGGTAGTCTTGTTCGATTATTTTTTGTTCGTTTTTCAAACAGACTTTTTTATTTTGTATTTGTTTTTTAATTTGTGTTTTCGTTTAAAACTTTCTCTAGGAAAATTAGGGTAAATTTTATAGTCTGTTTAGTTCCTCTAAGTACTTGGAATCGTGCGGGCTATTTAAAAGTTTCTGTGTGTCCGAGTGGCTAATTGGTAAAAATAAAGTCGGGTAGTAGTATCGTATGTAGGTATATTTGTGTATTATAATTTTGTCCGACTTTTTATGAAGAATAAGTTAGACCAAATATCGCATTTAGTCGAGGGATTACATTCAAAATATTAAACTATGATCTTTTTAAATTGACCTATCGAATTTAACAACCTTGTTTATCGAAATCGGTTCGAAATCGGTTCGGCCAAAACAATAATTACATATTTATAAAAACGTTTACAAGCTCGGCAACGATAAACTCTTCCTCGCTCCGCAATGAACATTCACTGGTAATTATACTATATGTTGATGAGTTTTCGTCATGCACCATCTGAGACGCCTCAGCTGAGAATGGGAATATGATATGTATTGGGTCGACAAATTGTTATTTACGCACCTAAAATATTAGCGGTTGTTTTCCCCTGATTAAGGCTTAGCCAGGCCGATGGTCCCAATTTAATATCAATTACGCCTAATTGGCACATCCATCAGACGCTATCAGCACGTCACAGGCAGCGAAGATTGCGTCGTTTCGACTTTCGGATTAGTCTCATGTGATTCCTTGAAGATTTTCAGTCGTATCAGGAATTAAGAACATTACGCTGACGATTTATGGCACTAGGCCAAACTGTTACCTCTAGCCGGTTTCGCTACCAATTTCCGAAAATCACTTCGGCTTTCAGGAACTTGCTTGGTGCACAAGTTTCTAATGCATTTGCTATATACTCGTATACGTCCTATATGCTCATTTCACTGCCACAGAAGGGGTTCCCATCCCACCCGAACCATACTATACATAGTGGGAGTTGTTTATCAACATTGACCCGGATGTTATACCCTCAGCCGCAGTAACCCCTGCCATACTTAATTTCACCACCAGCGACCATTTGTGTCCATTATTTCCGGGGAGATATTAAATCTCGTTCGTAAATTGGTTATCATCCACTCGTGTGGATATTGTGTACCTGGCAGCTGCTATTATATATAGTATGTCGTTGCCGAAGGAAGTTCTTCGGAAAAAAGACGCTGTTTCTTGTTGATGGATTGATGGATTATCCTCTAGATAGATCAGCACTTATTTTTAGGTCTGAATCAGATGATGGACTCACAATGAATCAATCAATTATTTTCTTCCATTAAAACACTTGTTGGCACATAAATGTAAACTAACTGCCCAGGAACCTAAATAGAACTTAGTAAAACCTAAGTATATATTTCTAATAAGGTTTATGCTTAAGCTCAATATACTGTTGGAATTTTAGACTGACACAACTCTCAAAATACTTTCCAACTAGAACACCCATGATTTCAGAAAACATTTCAACATACTATAACGCTGAAAGTACTATAAAATCATAAATGGAAATCGCTCAATTTTTTGTTGCTTCCAAATGAATGTTGTTTAATAATCCAGGGACTTTTTACTGAACGATTTATTTAAAAAAAATTTATCCCAGTGTCCTACATTTCGACAGAAACAAAATTGAAATCGATATTGATATCGCATTGAAACAACATATTCTGTAATTCGATTAGTTTAAACATTTTCAAATTCACTTCGAGAATTCGAATTCTCAGAGGAAATATTTTCAGTTGTAAAATAATCAAAAATTTTTTTTTTTTTAGTTGAAAATAAATGCTATTGTTTAAGCAATTTTAAGAGAAAACATATAATTTATATTTTCAACATGTTGGATTCACATTGATCGGAACTTATTCAGATTTCGACATTGGTTTTTTTTCATTAAACACAAAGTTTCAAGTAGGACTGAAAAATAAAAAAGTTTATATTTCTTAACTAATGGACTCAAGTGATGAGGTTTATGTGCAGCATACAATGCCAATATCGAACTACTGGAAATTAAAATATTTTCAAAATCTGTTAAAACAAATATTTTACACAATTACTCTCTTAAACTTTTAATTAGAGGAATTACCACTTTAAAATTTTAATTTGTAAATAGTCAATTGTATTGCGAAATACTTCATTATCAACGCTATTCTTTAGATGACGAAATAGCTCGGTGGAAAGTCGCACTTAGAGCGTTGAAGAAATTGAAAAACTAAGACACAAAGTGTATCAAGCAGTCTGTTTGTCATCATTTTGTACCTCTCGCCCTAAGAGAGCTGTTTGCTTATAATTTATGCATATTAATGATAATCTTAAGCCACAGACGAACTATAATTAAAACAAATTTTTGAAGAGTGGTATAGTATAATTTACAAGCCATAAAGTTTAGAAGAACGAGGGTGGACGAAAAATATGAACATATTTTAGATATATTAAACTCAACTTCAATGATAGCTTACATAAGCAATACTTCCTAATTTATGGCTTGTAAATTATACTATACCACTCTTCAAAAATTTGTTTTAGTTATAGTTCGTCTGTGGCTTTAGAATCTAAAGTATGTACTTGGAATAAGCATTTAAAATAATTTCCAGAAATAGTCAAATTTAGACTTAAGAATAATAAATAAGATTGATTATGATATTCAGCTAAATGGTTAAATAAATTCTGTTATTTGCTACTTTTCATTTTAGGGTTACATATGTATTCTTAAAAAAACGGAAACCTACTTTCAGAAAGGTTTTTGGGAGTTCTACAGGAATTCATTCGCGTCATTTAATAATCACTTTCGCAATATGATGTTACAAAAGCTAATTTTGTTTTTTAAAGAGACAAATAAGTTTTTTGTATGAGTATGGTCCATATGCCATATAACGGATGGCCATCAGTTGGTTTCTTATTAAATTATACGTTATTTTAGACAGACAGGGTTTTCGCGTTCACAAAATTGACAAAAATACACTATCATATCCCCGCAGTGCGAAACGAATATATTTATGCTTGAACAACGTTGAGAAATATTGAAAATTATTTCAAAAGTGAGTACTGTGCTGTGACGCCGAAAAAGTGCAAATTTGAACAGAAATGTCGATAGGAATAATCCACCAACTGCACCTGCTGTACGCAAGCTTGTAAAGAAAGTTTGTGAGACTGGCATGCTAACACTGTTGTACAGAATCGACTTTTAAATGTTACCTAAGCAAACCCTTTATAGCGTTTGTGAAGGACATCAAGAGGATTCATAATCCGAAATATTTAACAATTCTATAAAAAAATTAAAAAGTTATTAACAAAAAATTGTTAATATTGAAAATTAGATATTTTTTTTTATGAGTGTATGCAGAATTTCTAGCTGATCATAGAAATGTATGATGTGCATAAAAAAATTTTTTGTTCGACAAACATTCTGCTTAATGAGCCGATTTATAACTTTTCTTTTCATTTTTCGAAAAATTTTCGTGTAAAAAACTTATATAATTAATTATTATAAAAAATTGTTGACAATGTAAACAGTAATTAATTATTCTCAACTCGTATACCAAAAACCAAGTAAGTTGGACAATATTTTTTTCGTCTCTTTTAAGAGGGGGGTAAGGGTTTCAGCGTGAAAAAAACACTTTTCTTTCCGATTTTTTTTTTAGAAATATGGATTGAGCAAAGTTATTGAAACCTTTTGTACATTATTAAGTATGATGTCGATAATACTCAATAATTTTTTTATGCGAAAATATCGACAAACAAGCCGGTAACGGAGCTTTTCCAAGAACGTCTTTGGAAATAGACGATTTGCGGTGTACACTGTATCTCAGCTGGAAATTATCCGAAATTAAAAACCTTTAAAATTTAGTCAGAGTATCATTCAATCCTCCCCCCTACGTTCGCTGATTATTATTTTTTTCATTTATAAATTTTTGGTGGTCATTTAAAGTAAAAACTGCTATTTTTTACGAAAAATTTCGTCATTTTGTAAGTGGAAACCCCCCTTAATGTAAAAAAAAAATTTAAAACTCAACGTTGGGGGGAGGTATTTCATATATAGAAAGTGTGTACCAAGTTTGAAATGAATCAGTAATGTAGTTTTTAAATAGCAGTGTACACGGACTTTTAAAAAGTGGTTTTGAAAAAGTTCAGTCACCGGCTTGTCTGTCGATATTTTCGCATAAAAAAATTACTGAGTATTGCTGAAATCATACTTAATAATATACAAAAGATTTCAATAAATTTGCTCAAACCATATTTCTAAAAAAAAATCGCAAAAAAAGTGTTTCTTTTTCATGCTGAAAACCTTCCAGTCCAACTGACCCAGGAATTGAAGAAAAATGACCACCAGCTTCGTTATAGCTTCTCTGTTTGAGCTTAAGAGCACTTCGAAATTGTCCTCGATTTTGCTAAAACTACAATTTTTTCGAATGAGGTGCATGCTCACCTCGGCGGCAACTTAAACAAGTAAAACTGTTGTATTTGGGGTTCGGCAAACCCACAAGTAGTTGTAGAGAAGTCACTACATCCTGAGCGAGTTTAGTTTTGGTATGGTTTTTGGAGTGCCAGCATTATTGGCCCGTTTCTCTTCGAAACTGAAGGTGGCAATAACGGTCAACAAGGATAGAAGGTATGATAACCGATTTTTTTTTGCCATAAATTGAGGAATTTTACTTAGACGAGCTCTGGTTCCAGTAGGATGGAGCTTCATGTCACACAAGCCGTTTAACAATCGATCTTTTGCGTACTTAGTTCAATAATCGCGTAACCCACCCTTTTAGAAATGTGCGCACCTCTTATTTGACGCCATTGGACTGTTTTTTGTGGGGTGCAGTAAATCGGCGTTATGCTGACAATCCAGAAACGATCCAGTCACTTAAGCACAATGTTGATCAAGCTATCCGTGAAATAGGGCCCCAAACCATCGAAAATGTAATGCAAAATTGGGTTGACAGGATGGGCTTCTGCCAATTGAAATCTATAAATAATCGAAAAGTTTATTCCTTTCAACAAATTAACAAACTTTGAAAAACACTCAACAGTGTTTATTTTACAGCATTTTTAAAAAGAAAGAAGCCGATAGTCCACACTTAATAATAAAAATTTTGTATACAATTTTCATAGATTTAGAAGTATTTCCTATACCATTTTGATATATCTGTTTTAAATAAGTACAGATCTCCGCAATCATAGCTTAATGTTTTATATATTACATTTTTTTGGAAAGATTGCACTATAATATATTCTCCTGCTAATACAAACTTATGAAAGTTGTGCGTTAAATATGAATTGAATTAGGGTTAAAACTTTAAATTCGTCATTTATTTTGTAGACAAAATTAACACATGAATTATGCAATTGACCGTATATTTTGTGGGGCAATATACCATATATTAAAGGTTCTCTACTTGTTACCTCAAAGAGAAGGAGGTTTGATTACTCAGAATGTTGTCCTATATAGTTACCAGGTATGGGCCCCAGTTCCGGTCTGCAGGCGCGGGGCAGAGATGTTATCGGTTTCTAAATCATCGACCTTTCCACTTAGTTTCTTCACGAAAAGACTTGGTATCCATTTACCCCTAAAAAAACAAGCCACTAACAGGTGAAATCTATTTCTACCGAACGATTCCATTGTGCCGCAGACAGACAAAGGGGGTAATCGATAATTTTGAAACTGGTAAAATTCTAGGTCACGGGAGCGGGTAGGCGAGGGATGTTGATATAATTTTTAAAATTATATTTTCCTCAGGAAGGCACAACAAATTCCTTCCCGTCCTAGATGAGCTCTCAGTCAACACAATTTAAGGCGGGGCTCTTTGATGTTGATTCTGCGATAATAAGCTTTAGTCCATAGAAATTTAGGAGAAAGGGTGGTACATGTTCTTAAGGGGTTATATACAGTCAGGAGGCCTAAAAAAGTCGATTTTTCAAGAATTTTTCTTGAGATGATCTTTTAAGTTATTAATGTAAAATTCTGTACACATATAATGGTAACTCTTGAGTGTATTTTAATGTTTTTTATTTGTAAAAATAATTATTTTAAAAGCTGCTACAGCTGATCTCCGGGAGCAACTGTAAAAAAAAGCGTTTTGCGGTGTGCACGATATCTCTCGACTGGATCATCCAAAATGAAAAAACTAAAAATATTTCGTTAGTATATTGTTTTATCTTGTAATTAATCGAAGGAATAAGCAAAATAGGAATTTTTGAGAAAATGGCAGCTTCTTAAAAAAAAAAATCGGTTTTTAACAACAATTTTCGCTCTAAATTGTATATAAAATGGAAAATATTTATCGGTGAGCAAAAAGCTTCGATTAATTACTAAAAAATATGCTTAAGAAGCTTATGTTAAAATTTGAAATTGATCGGTTCAGCCGTTTCCGAGAAATCTTGCTCACCGACTTTAAGAACACAGTTTTGAGAAAAACGCGTTTAAAGTTTCAAAAGCACTTTAAATATAGTACAAAAACTCGAACACGTCATTACAAATATGCGTGTAACTTCGAGAATATTCACCGGATTGACATGACATTTCTTGTGGGTGTACTTAAATATATGTACATTACGAAAATAAAATAAAAAAAAATTCGATTTTCTGAAAATCCTGACTGTATATAACCCCTTAACCACGTTTTCCACGCTACCTTTTTTCGAGATTCGTCTATAGCCATTGCTTTAATAAAATCCGCAGAATTCGAATGGGTTTTTTGGTCCCATGGAACACGATTATGATACACTTTATGTGCGTACACGTCATTACCGGAGGATCCTCTGAGCTTCCATTCCGAGGGTCTTTAAAAAAGCTTTTCACGCTTAAAAGCCCCGCTGGCGAATAAAAATTGTAGCTGCCGCAAATGAATATTTCGCGGGCTGTTAAAAAATGTACAGGGTAGGCTCGCACACCCGTCCGAATCTACGGCCCATTCCCGACATCGATTTTCGATCCCGCCCCGACCATAGGGCGCATCCTTTATTCAGGATGCACTACGGGCTCGATGGGATCGCAGCGTGTAAGTGAAACAGACTGTGGAAATTATTAACCCAAACGGTTCCTTTAACTTCGCAAAGTCTTCATTTCCTCAGAGATGAAGTGCTTTTTAAAGTGGCGGAATTAAATTTTCAGTCCAATCTACCAGAATACGGACAGGACGACTCTGACGCTCCCGGAGTCCTTTTGCCATTGTAATCCTGGCCATGTTCTCGCAAACTGTTTTTATTTCCCATTGTATGACGTACGGGAATGGGAAGGAACTGCGCTTTCGAGCATTAGACCGGATATAAGATAAAGTGGAGGAATGAATGCTGGATAATGCCTTCCCGAGGTTAGATACTTTTTACTTTGGCTTTTATCCACCACTCAAATTTACATCTAACTGCTTTCAGACTTTCAAGTTATCAAGTTTTTGGTGGCATTTTACTTATGTATGCACACTTTTTGTACAACTAGATTGCTCATTGTGAAACCAATACTTCCTACTCTAATTTTACTGATTTGTGTTTGTATATAAAAAAAAAAAAAAAAAAAAAAAATAACAAGCATCCTAATTTCCAATTAATCGATTTGTGTTGTAACCTCATTAAGACGGAAATGAATTTGAAAACAATAAGGTAGCTTATGGTGTTTTTTAGGGTTCCGTATCTCAAAAGAAAAAATCGGGACCGTTATAATACCATTCTTGCGTCCGCCTCTCTGTCACAGACGATTTTCTCGAAAGCGTAATGATGTCGGAATTTGAAAATTGACGGTATGAAATTGAACCATAACAAATCAACTTCGAGACTTTAAAGGATCTCATTTTTTGAATCCGTCTTCATGACTATGTTTAAAGATGAAATTGTGTCCATAGTTCACAATGTTGTAGACAATTAGTGTCAAAACGTCGATGAATAAGGAAATGGGAGGTACCACTATATGTGTACAAAGTACAGACGTGAATAAAAATGTTTCTAATGTTTATAGCGTTCGAATTTATATCTTCTTCAATTAGATATATAGTTTTTACCCGACTGCTAGAAGGAGGAGGGTTATGTTTTTCGAGTGTATGTATATATGTATATTTATTTGGCACGGTCTGTAGCCTAAACGGCTTGATAGATTTTAGCTTGAGAGGCGTCGTTAGATTTGTCTCAATTGTAAGAGTGACACTGGGTATATCAAAGTACCATATTATACGTCTACAAAAAAAAAATGTTTCTCAAAACCTATCGAGTGGGGTATCAAAATAAAGGGTTTCATAAATAGTTTAAAAAATATATAAAACTTGTTTGTTTACATGGAACTTGGAATGAGAAATGCTGAGAAAAACAACTAAATATTCAACCTTACCAAATTAATTATATTTATGTGTGGAAAAGAGACATAGCAATATTGTCTTACTAATAATAAGGTTAAACATTATTAATGTCAATCCAATTTGTGTGTGGAAGACACCGCTTATACATATCAGCCTGGGCAACAATATTAATATCATAACTTGGGAGTACCTCCACGCCGTGAAGGCGTTAACAGTTTAGCTGGCTAAAACTCTTAATTATTTCAAAAGCAACTTTCACAAGATTTAATTTTGCTTTAATTTTAATCTAAAAACCCTATTTTTTTCCTAACCTAACTTTTGTGGAAATTTATTAACGTGCAGATATTTAAATGATAAATTTATTTACTACGAAAACTATAATAAATAAAAATATTTTTGAAAAAAAAACAAAAAACTCGAATGCGTGCAAAATTGTAAAATTAAAATTTTCAAACTTACTAAATTAACTGAAAAGATAGAGAATATTGAAAAATTAAACATTTTTTTTGAATTTGAATGATCATAGTTGACAGTGTTCACAAACGCAGTCGGAGGCATCAAATATTCACAATACGTTCCATCATGAATGACTAGCGATTTTGTTGGTGATATAGTTAGAGCAAGAAAATACGTAGTGGGAGAAGTTCCAATATCCTAACTTTCATATAATAAATGCGAAAGTGAGTTTGTTTGTTTCGTGTACTCGACCGAGCATCATGAAATTTGATAAGATACACTATCAACGGAAATCATAGTTAATATTGGTTTGCATACTCGCACTTATTTTCTGATGTGAATGTTCGACAATCATGTTTGAAATGTGAAAAAATCGGTGGTAGAGACACAATATTTCATTATAGATCGTAAATTACAAAAAAAAAAAAAAAATATCTGGACAGCTACTTGCTCCATTTTTATTACATCGTATTGCCATAAAGGTCAAAGTGCAGGCACTTTCGAGGACGGATGCTCCCGCAAATCGCCCAGGCTGATAGGCCGATTGGGGTGCTCCTACCCAGACAATGCAGTGCGGCAAGGGGGACTCGAAATGGGTCGTGACGCATTGCACATAAAATTCAGTGTTCCAAAAAGTGCAGTGGGAACACAACACACATACTCTTATAAGGCTGCGGATTGGCGTCGTTGTCGACGTCGCCAGGATTCTTCGCTGCAAGGATGAGCAATTATCCGCGAATATGAACGGTAAAGAAGCGCAGGGGGTCCTTTTATTCGCGAGCTCATCGGCCAAAAACGACGATTTAATTAAAGCGTGCATGCTACAGAAATTCTAATTATTCCATTGAGGTGTTATTGATCTCGCAGCCGTTGTTCCAGCTGCTGCTGGGGCATTTCCAGGCCAGGATGATAAAATGCGGATACATTGAACCGAGGGGGTGTTTCGCCTCTGCCGCCCATTCCTTCCTTGGAACTTGAATTACTTTGCAAATCGTATAATTATGGCACATTTTCATTGTCATGGATGTTGCCTTCGCTAGATTCAAGCCCCGCCCAAAGCCACAACGTAAGTACGCGGCGCGAGGGGTCCCATCAACAATGCATGGGCCTTCCGGGCAAAACTAGTTATATATGTTTTAAGTACTTTCAGCATATTTATTAAAACTCAGGGTAGATGCTATTAATATGCAACGAAGCGGCAGCCCCGAACCGCTCGACCGCCTGAAGGATTATTCAAAATTTCATCAGGAACGCCTGCCTCATGGAAGATTCGTTCACAGCCAATTATGCGGATTTACAAGCAATTCATGACACTTTACGACGATATTTTAAGATGTTAATGGAGTCAAATGAATAGCTAGCTATTCCGCGGATATAAGCGCTTCTGTTTATGTCTGGTCGGTTTATGGATTCGCAGGAAAACGGATATTGGTCATCTGGAAAATGCATCCCCCACTTAGTTTGCGTTTCCCATTATTATTGCCCGCTATTAAACGGATGAAATAAGGTCAGGCCTATAGTTAACGCTTTAGTACTTTTTGGAAACATATAGGTCTCTGTAGAATTACAAAAGGTTGAGAGGGTGGGTCGGGTTAACAATTTCATGAATTTGGTATGTATTTGATTTTGCACTGTGATTCGTAGAATGATCTGAAAATTCGATCATGCTAGATGGTTAAAATCAATAACTCACTACACAGACAGTTTATAAAAACAGAAGAAATTAAAGGTTCTCTTTAATTTCTTCTGTTTTTATAAACTGTCTGTGTAGTGAGTTATTGATTTTGACCATCTAGCAAGATCGAACATATGAAATCCACAATTTTCACAAAAATATACTTTCATTTTTCAGTCTGTCAACCATTAGATATAAAACTACCCCGAAAAGAAATTCAGTGCTTATCTAAGTTTTGTACTGCTCTTTGTCAATGAATGTTCGGAAACTATTCATATTTTCACTCCAATCGGTGTAGCCAAGGCAAGTTTATAAACCTGCAGTAATTTGAGTTTATAAACTTGCCTTGACTGGCACCCACTCCAAAAATAACTGATTAGATATTGTAAATATTTAAGTATCAATAATTTTGTATATTTTCCTTGAATGCTCTTTTCTCTAAAGAAATAAACAATATTATTTTTAACTTTTTAGTTTAAATTGTACCAACTTATATGTATACAGGCAAAGTTTTGAAGTCGGTTTTTATTTTTTGTATGTTTTTGTTTATTTTTCAATTTTTAGTTACCGAAAAGTGGCTGAAATTCAATAAACGGGATTCATCGCTTAATTTTCCACCCTTAGAGGTGCGATATTTTCTGTTTTCAAATGTAAATTTATATAATTAAGAAGAAGAAGTGTAGATTTTTGTAATGAAAGAGAAGTGCAAATATTTTAGATAAAAAAATCTTTTAATATTATAAACTGTTTATTTAAACCCATTTCATCGAATGCTTATAATAAATTCATTTATTAACCCATTAATGCGCAAAACAAGGATTTTGTGCACGCAAGTTCAATTGTACGATTCGAATAGCAAATTGGGGTGATTTTCTTCCAAATTCGTACATAAGGGGTTTTTGGGGATTCTCTTTCATAATCTGGGATTTGTTTTGCATAAAAGTTTCAAAAAACCTATCATTTTTTGTTTTCGTTTTATCAAAAAAGTGCTGATTTTGTTTGGTCATTTTTCTTTTCTAAGTCGATTATCTTGTCGTTGCTGCTATTGAATCATCGTATAACCACCAGAACTCACGGTCCGAATGTCTAAACTTGCTCAAACTTGCTTCGCGATTTTTTTACACGAAAAGAATTAACTTTACATAAAAAATGTATAAAACAGAAATTAGCCAAAAAATACATGTGAGTTTTTTCAGAATTTTTTGGACTATTTTTGGTTTTTTTGATTTGGCCAATTTCTGAAAAATTTAAAAATGTCCCGTAAAAATTCTGAAAAAATTCACACGTGTTCTTTGGCTAATTAGAAACACTTTTTGTCATATACAATTTACAAGTATTATTGATCATTTTTTAGTAAAAATATCACCAAATTTCATCATAAAAAAAACTTGGTGATATTTTTAATCAAAACGGATCACTTATACTTTTTCAAGACTCAATTAACTAATATTGATTAGTTATTTCATATAATTAAAGTAGTAATCTAAAAATCAACGACTAGGATTAGATAATTTGTTCACTTATTTAGATGAAAATTCAAAAAAATTTGTTCAGTGTATATCTGCACTTCTATACTATCTTTATTTTTATACTAATATTATATATAAAGAGAGTGAGTTGTTTATATGTAAGAAATAATGTCAGAAACTACAAAACTAATTTTCTTCACAGTTGGCAAGTTTATGCCTTCTTGGTGGATATAGTTATAACCTAAAGCACAACAAATGAACACTTTTACACTAATTTACAGTATATACAGTAAATAAGGGCAGCTCTATGTTGGAATTCATCAAAAGATGGTCCCGTGAATTTTCGAATAGGGCTGTCTTCAAACAGCTTTATTTTTCTTTTGTTAGACCAAGTTTGGTCGCCTTTTATCAAGTTCACATGGATTGTGTTGTGTTCATATTTGTTAGATTCGCTTTTAAGAAGTTACGTTGGGGTAATTCAATTCCTCTCCCACCTTACAATGATCGTCTGAGGCTCCTTGACATGCACAATCGGCACAAACTCGGGCGGTTGCAGATATTACATTTGTTCAACAAGTACACAACCTCACAAAAAAAAACGTTGTCAGACCAGCGAACGAGAACATCATGTCCCTATGTATTTTTGGACGCTGAATTCGAATCCCAGGTCAAAAAACCTCATATACCCACAAATTAATTTGCTAGAGCCTAAAAACACCACCTGAATAGGGTAAAAATGAGAGTAAGTTCCGTGAATAATCGTTCGATCTTAGTGAAACGAATTATATACATTTTCAGGTGTATGACGATTAAATTAAGGGAAAACACTAGCGTCCATCGAATAGATTAGAAAAACACCCGGGAGGGTCGAAAATTATCTCCATATATTACCCAACTGGTCAAAAATAACAATGGGCGCTGAAAAAGGTCGTCTAACGTCTAAATTTTGTCAAAGTTATATATATTCGTAGAATATGAAGAAAACTACAGAATTTTACAAATGTAATGCTTGAGAATAATCTAAAAAAAATAAATATATATATATATATGTAAAATATTTATTTAATCATGTAGGTTCCTAACGTTTTGGAACTTATAGGCCCTTATAAAGATATTGTCGGAGCCTTTTGTGAGCCTAAAATAAATGTCTTTCAACGTCTAAACAATGGCGTATTATTTCGTTAAAGAGAATGGCTATTTCGTTACAGAAATCAATATGTAGGTTTATAAGGAAAATTAATTAAGCTCAAGTAATGTTTACGTTATAGTGAATTTTTCATTATAAAAAATTCCACTTTAGAGCGCTTACACTGTATTATTCGTTGGATACCCACGTTAAAAAAACACATCGTATAATATCAATTTTGCAATCCCTGCCTTATTTTATAACGAGAATGGGAAATTACTACCCTCATAGAAATTAATTTAAACGAACTTGAATCAATTGGGAAAATTTACTACTTTTTAAATATTTTCTGTTGAACTTTACTTGAAGTAAAGTATGAAATGGCTCTTTTTGAACAAAATATATGAAATTTTTGAGTATTTAACTCCAGAAAGTTTGTAAAACTTAATTGCTAGCTATAAGTAAGTTCTTATTACTATTTATTTCATTAACTAAAATGATATTTAATACTACATGAGTGTTTTATTATCATAAATTATATTTTTATTACCCAAATATTTTTCAATCTAATGCACTGAATTCTTTACAGAGACGTCGGAAGATCACAGACGTTGTGTTTGTATACTAGTTACGATCTTATATTGTACATATATGCATTATAGTAAGACTCGTAATCTCTTCAAACGTATATTCAGAGTCAATGATCATAACCTTAGGCAGGTATATACTACACTCCATTTTAGAGAGCTTATGTACAAATAATTATACTTGCTTTGAACTTATTTTTTAATTTTTTATGTCCGTGTTGGTAAGTATAGTGTAAACAAATACTTGTTTATTGGTCGTACACCATAAATGTAGTGTTATGGCGTAGTAGTCACATGCAACTGATTTTATTTGATGCTCTCAAAGCTTTGATTACGCTGATGGTTGGCAAAAATTAGATATCTTTAACAATTTAGTAAAATAAAATTCACTATGCATAAGTTATAGGTTCCTAATTTACATTTGTACTATACCCCGCCACCATAATCGCCTTAATTTAAGTGACCATAATTGAACCGGATTAAATATAATTTCGTTGAAATTTCGTCTTTTAATAAACAATTTTAAATATCTTCTCAAATTCAACCATTAGTTGGATATATTTTTGATTTGCTTTTACACTTATCATGCGAGGTGGCAGCTTTTTTCTGAAGCTTAAATTAGTATATGTCCAAATGAAGAGCTTTATAAATCGTGGACAATATCTTTTGTTAAGGTAAAATTATGAAATCCATCACCATTAACACATTCGCGCGGCATTCACTTATTGACAAGATGTGTCAAGTAATTTTATGACGGTGTAGTGAGATTTGAAATCTGATTAGAAGAGTATTTACGTCTTTGTAAGAAACTAAAATCATCACTGCCACTATTACTATAATCTTCTAAATTATTCTTACGCTTATTCATACTTGGGACAAAATAATTTTATAATTATATATATAATATATAGATATATATATATATATTTATAGATATTATATAGATAATAACGTATAAAATTAATCGCTATGCACACAACGTGAATGACACCTGCTAACTTCCACGAGTCTGACTCGTTACTACGCATTTTGGCTTCAATGATACATCACCAAACCCTGGATAAAAATTATAAATCTATATATATTCACCATATTTGAAAACATAAATGTAACAATTTCAATTTATTAAGAATTCATGATTAACAATGGTATATACACAATAGGACTGCAATTTTTAAGTGCTGGAGTTAAATTAACTCATACATCTTCGATATTTCTATGTAGACATAGCCAAAAAGTTGTGTTTTAAATAATATTTAAGTTGGGAGAAAAAAAATTTTTCTTGATAAAAAACCCAGACAATTTTCTGAAGATAAAACTTACAATCTACATTACAATCTAATTAACTAAACTTATACTACTACATATAACTACTATATATTAGCCTACTATTGATGGCAACAGAGTTGCCTGAGCAGAGGATTTTCTTTATACAAGCATTTTTCAAAGAAGTTTGCTGCCAGAGTACTTAGTTTCTCGCATACGAGTTCAATGTTGGCCCTTCTATGCAATTCTGCAGTGGAGAAGTGCCATGGCAAGTTCATGATCATTTTGAGAATTTTATTTTGAGCGATTTGTAATTTATTTATGTGGGTGCGCGCACATTGAAACCAAATGGCTCCTCCATAGAGCATAAGAGCACGAAATACTACTTTATAAATAATGAGCTTATTTTCCAGGCTTAGTGTTGATTTTCTATTGATAAATGGGTACATAATTTTAATTAGAAGGCTTATTTTATTAAGCACTGAAGTTATATGCTTCGAGAAAGTCAGGGTTTTATCTAAAGTGATCCCGAGATATTTTGCATCCTCGGTCCAAGGGATGTCACAGCCGTTAAGTTTAAGATTATTGCTAGGCCAGAATCGTGAATTTCGTCTACGCGTGAAGAACATGGCTTGAGATTTGTTGGGGTTAATTTTTATTTTCCGTTTATGGAAATAATCTTGGATGATAACTAAACCGTTTTGTAAATTTTCACAAATAGATGCAGGATCTTCGTGAGAACTAAAAATGGCTGTGTCATCAGCGAATATTGACGAGAGACAATTGGGTATACAAGGGAAGTCTGCAGTGTATATATTATAGAGAATTGGCCCAAGGACAGAACCTTGTGGAACTCCAGCCGCAATAGTTTTTTCCGAGGAATACACTGATTTGAGGTATACCATAAAGGAACGATTCTGCAAGAAGCTGTGGATCATAGACGTTAGTGCAGTTGGAAATCCAAAGGTGATCATTTTATGAACTAGGGCATTGTGCCAGACAGAGTCAAAAGCCGCTTGAACATTTAGGAGGACGAGTCCTGTCGATTTTTTTAAAGAGAGATTCAATTTAACATGCTGAGAAATCCTTAGTATTGTTTGGGAAGTATTATGTCTCGATATGAACCCAAACTGGTGATTAGGTAGCACATTATTCGCATATATAAAGTTTAGGATTTTCGTTTTAATTACCTTTTCCAATACTTTGGCTAGGTTATTTAACAGGCTGATAGGGCGATAATTGGACGGATTGTAACAATAACTGCATTTTTTCTTCTTATTGAAAAGAAGCTCACTAAAAACTACCAGAATAAAAATTTTAAATTTGTGGAAAAGTGCATCAAATTGTTATGATTTTTATCCACCCAATTCGGCTTTTACTTTGTTTATCACGAAAATTGCTATGGCCATCAAACTGCAGATATAAACAATATTTCACTGTGTACGTGCAAAAGACAACAAATATCGTAAAACGGTTAAAATTTAATACATGGCTAATAATTTTCAGATTTAGGATAAAAAGAGGTCTTTGCGGAATTAAGATTTTACTAAGTCCCAAGCAGACTTTAAAGGCCAAATTTACCATCTGGTACATACTGAAGTTCGACCCTGTGAATATCTTCACGGCTGGCAGAAATCTTAGCATCACGATAAATACCACGACCTCTGTAAAATTAAACGATTGGGAGATTTCTATTTCGGAACGATTCACCAGAAGACGGTATTGCACATTCTGAAATCTTTCGGGCCGATATCACGTAAATGGTACGTGTCTGCTTCTCCAAGAATGTCGCACAGTGTATGAATGCAGGCGGATGCATACTCTTTCGCTGCATTCCTATTCTTCCTGTCCTCTAGCAGATGGCGTTTAATTCCGCCAGGAACTTCTTTATTCGAAGGCAGCATCTAGTTCCTCTCAAAGAATCCACCGATCGCCGGATCAGAAACAGATAAAACTTTACGGTAGGCTGCCTGGGTGGAGTGCAAATTCCCAGAGAAGCCACCTGAGCCATCATAGGTTTTTGAGCCACTCAACTCGCCTGGGAAATATCCCAGAGGAGCGCAATAACATCTGCTTTGCCTCAATCACACCTTACGAGCTTTGTAATTGACCTCCTTTAGGGGCTGCCCGTTGAAAGGAAGGCTCCAGCTATAAATACGCGTATTAACAGCTCTCGATGGCGCGATCTCCCCATCACACGATGGAAATTTGGGACCCTACAGCCGCTCTTTTCCGCCTCCAGGGGATGATGTAGCATAAATTGAAGGCACAGGCACACAAGCTTGTACTTATTTATGTAGATACCCCTTTCTACTTCTATGTATAGAAGGGAAAAACAAGTTGCTACGCGAAAAACTACGGATAATTTGCATAAAATGGAAATTGGTCATGATAGTACAAACAAATAGATCCTTCCACCTCCCCCTCCTCTCCCGTTCCGCCAAAATCCTGTTGTGAAATAAATTTTTCACATTATCCAGCGCATAGTCATTATCTAGAAATTACCCTATCTGCGATGCCAACTATGTCTGATAGTGGGTAATTAGTTTTCATTTCGTGGTAGCACCAGCCAGGAAGCAAATTAATGATGCTTCCGATTAAATCTGGAGCTCAGAGAATTTATCAAGAACTCAATTTTTTCCAGAGAGGAAAAGGTGCTCCACTTTACTTTATATATTTTTTTCCTATTTACTATATTAGTTGCAAGTTTTTTACCGGCACACTTTGAAAAGATTTTTTTTTTTAACTCTTTCGCTGTTAAACTATTTATGGCATGGCTTCAGTCAAAGGACAAAAACAAATGGGAAGCCGCCAGAGCTTGAACAAAATCAAGCTATTTTAGGGATGCTGCAGTCTATTTTAGTGTCGTTAACTGAGTGAAATCAGTTTTTGTACAAATATGTGCTTATATAAGAATAAGTTAATATTATATTGTTGATAAATCTACAGTTATGCAACAAAATGATTACCATACTACTTACAGCAAATAACAAACATATCGTCCCATTTCTTTGTCAAATGAGAAATCGAGAGTTCAAATCAAAAAGCTTGTTAAGAAAAATTGACGTCCGATTCTATTGGTTTTGGGCTCAAATTTTTGGTATTTGATGTCCCAAAAAAGTTGGCAAGGTAAGTTGGTGAAACCCAACATGGAGGATCCAAGATGGCGGCTAAAACATCGAAATCGTCGAAATTAAAAAAAAAACATCACATTTATGTCAAAATTGGTTTGAAAGGATTTTTGAGGTCACTGATCACGAATCTGAAGTCAGATTTGCAAAATTCAAGATGGCGGATCCAATATGGCGGTTCAAGTTTTCGAAAATCAAACGATTTACGCCAAATTTCGATTGCGGAGGTTTTTGAGGTCGCTGATCACGAATTTGAATTTGTAATAATACAGATTGCTTCTGCTGTATATGTATTACATCTTTAACTTATATTCAGGAAAAAATATATTAGCAAATATAAATAAAAATATAAACAGGGTCGAAATGCAAATATATATGATTTTTATGAAAATGTCCACTTAAGCATTTTTGAACTTAGAATACTTTTGATAATATCGTCAAAATTTTTAAACAAAGAAGTCTATGTAGTATAGAAAAATAGTTTGAGTTTAAGATCTTTACTCGAATTTAAAATTTAAAATTATTTAAATTTAAAATTTGGATTAAAAGTAATGCATATGAAAAAAGTTCTGAAATAGGGGGTCAAATAAACAACTTTTTGCAATTGGGAAGTAAAATATCTCACTAAGCGTGAGGCAAAAAAGATATTTCACTTTAAAGTATTTGGAAAAATTAAATTTTTCAGTCGTTTTTTTTTTTTTTGGCATACTGAGCAAACCTGACGGGCTTTTGCATCCGGATTTTAAAAATTTCGTTTTAAATGATTTATGTATATTTGCCGGATGAAAATGTACTTTTATCTCTTTTATAAATAAATAATTCTTAAAAGACAATTAAATTTTGAAAAATGAATATCAGAGAACTTTAAGACTCGTTGTTCTTAAGGAAAAGCTGCGTTATGCGTTCGATAAGTAAGTTATCCATTTTTACATAACTTTCTTTTATAACATGACGAAGAAATACCGCAATTAAAAGGTATTTTTGGTTTCCGTAAATTTTCAATATTTGAAAAAGTGGTACTAGTAAAATATTTTTAATTTTTAAAGAGCTTTCGACTCAGCATTGCTTGGATGATTCACCCTGTATATTTTTATATGGACATTTGGTTAAACTACAGAAAAGTGTCGATTCATTAGAGGTGTGGTCACCAGAAGTCCTTATGTAAGAGAATATTCTTATTAAACTATTATAGTGAAAAAGTAGGTACTTTTTAGAAATTTTTCTTCAGTTAAAATTTTTTTTTTATCAAGAGTCTTCTTATAGGACATTTTTATTGATATGTTAAGATATGACCAGGAACAAAATGACGGCTTGTTGATACATTATAGTAATTAATTTGTTCACTTTTGGAAGTGTGAAAATATCAACAGATCTTAAAAATTGTGGTTTCAATCATATAGAGGAGTAGGTATATTACTAAGAGAATTAGCACTGGAGCATTCAAATCGGTTAAATAGTTTTTGAGTTATCACAATTTTGAAAAAGGTGATTTTCAGAAGAAGAATTTATATATACAGTGAAACCTGGATAAGTGAGACTTGAAGGGACCGAGATTTTTGTCTCACTTATAGAGGTTTCTAACTTACCCGAGTTTCTCACTTATAGAGGAAAACTCGGATAGACAAGGTGAACATTTTGGCTTAGACTGATGATTCATTAGTAACGAATAATACTGAACCTGAAAATTTGAAATGCTAGAATAGATAGAAAAGAAAAGACAATTTATAAATACATAAGCAGATAAAGTATACTAAATACACATTAATGAACGCATACGAGAGGAATGTTGCCTGTACAATGAAATAAATAGCTTTAAATATGAGAGAAAAGAACTAGTAAGGCTCCAAAAAATATCTCATTTAGAGAGGTTTATCGATATCATTTAAGGAGGTTTTTCAGTGTGGAGGTACCGGGACCTGAGAAAAAGTCTCAGTTATAGAGGTTTCTCACTTATCCAGGTCCCACTTATCCAGGTTTCACTGTATTACATAGTTTTAGATATCATTTTTATATGAATGAAAGACTGGTGCGAGCCTGTCTATAAATAGTTACAATTCTTAGAATTTTCAAGGTTTATACTGTGGGAAATTATTAAGAAAGATTGTACTGACTGTTATAATATTCCTAATTACATAATAAGGCCTCACTGAACGAGTACTCTCAATTCAATAATAAATAATATGTGAACCACTAAAAATGTTCAATTAAAAATTGAAACTACTTCAATATCACTTTCATAGAATTTTATGCATTTTTAAAACCAGATTTACTATTAGGTGTGGTACTTAAAGGATTTTTCATTAAAAATAACTATTGTTTTTAAATAAAAAGTAAATTTTATTTTAATTAAAGTGTCGTCCACCACTGTCCATCACTTTTTGCCATCTTTCAGGCAACAGATGGATTACATTGTGGAAAAATTGAATATTCTTCGAAGCAATCCAATCTTAAACCCATTTTTCGACTTTTTCGTAAGAGTGAAAACTCTACCAACATAGCCTATACACAATTCCACCAGGTTTTAACAGTTCATAAAACCATATGCCTTTGTAACCCAACAAATAGATTTTTCAGTATGAATGTTTCGTTTTGATGTCGATATTGCTGTTGATGGTAGTGATTCTCCTCTTTCCTATATACTTTTTTTACGTTTAGGATTATCAAAATAGATCCACTTTTCATCGACAGTCACAGTACGATGTATAAATGGCTTCATTTTTTGTCTTTGAAGCAAAATTTCACAAGTCAACACACCTCTTTCAATGCTTCTTTCTATGAAATTACGTGGACGTGGCAAGCGGTGACTTTCAACGCTTCCCTCAAATGCTGCTTGGAATTTAATTTGACATATTTAACGTAATGAAAATCTTGGTTAATTTTACTTTTAACCAACGTGACTAATCGCAATTTATTTATAGGTTATTGTGAAAAATATTCTTTCTTGTTTTTTTGTTGTTTATCTGGTTATAAAAAACAATATATAAAGCAGAAGAAACCAGAAAAACTTTGAACGTTTTATTTTCATAGTAGTAGGTATTTTTTAGATTTCTTTACTTTCAGTACTATTGCTAGTCTAGTCTATTGAAAGCAATTTTCCCGAGCTAATAAATTATTTCACATCCGTTAACAAGTCCATCCCTAGAAGGAGCAATTTACTTTTGAAACATTCGATAAATCCACATCGGAAAACCGAGGGCAATTTAATACAGGGAAGGCGGAAAGGGACCCGCCTTCTCAAAGAAACATGGAGCAATCAGCGGTCGCAAACAGGGCCCCATCTTTCTTATCAGGCTAATGCACCTTGTTATCCGCGTGTATTGTATAGTAGTTTGCGCCGCTGTTTGCTTCGAACTTTTTTATTTGCTTTAATTTCTGTTTCACTACCGCGGAAAGGAGACGAGTCCACTTACCTGGTAGAGATATCCTTCAGCAAACAGTTATCTTCCTGTGCCCTCTCGGAGTCTGTATCTAAGTAACTATGGTTTCCTCGGAGATTGTTGTTTTGCACTATGTCCACATTTCTCCCAAAATTTTCTTTCCGCCTTTTGTTTTTGCTCTATTTTATATACTCGTATTATTCTAGTCTAGTATTCAGCTTACATTCTAGCTGGGTGTGCTGTGCCTGTAATCCGAAAAGTAGACCTGTCTCAGGACGCTGCTTTCAGGTGTTTTTCAAAGGTGAGTTCACAGCCCCTAAATAGTGGGATTTTGGTGCCGTGAGAACGCTGCTTAAGTCAGCTGGTTCCGGGGGGACGGGGGTATTCCGAACAAACAGTTTCGTTTTGTTTATCGTCAGTGATAAAGCCAGGTATGCGAAAACCGAGAAAATCAACGACAATTGCGGCGACAGTGAGTCCCGCGCTACAGCCCGACACTATTATTTTTCTTCTGAGATACACTCGAAGGCATCAAAGTCATTTTTGCCGTGGCTCTCTCACTCGGTATAAATAGCGATTTCAACGATGTGGTTGGTGCCTGGATGGTCGTATTGTTCCTGACTGCGCCCGGGAAGACTTCCTTGTTCGTTCTAGCTCCCTTTATGCTTTAGTGCCTTCCGGTCTGGATGTACTCCCATCAACGGGTCGCACTGTGGCTGCTTAATGGACAAAAAATGTTAACATTTTGCGGCTAGCGTCTTTTTTCCAACCAGAAATGGACTGTCGTCTCTTGGCGTCAACTCTTGCTGAAAATAATAAAAGTGGAAAATACCAGGAATTAGTTTTATTCCTCAACTGGGGCATTGCAATAAATAGAACCTATTTCGAAAAACTAGGTACGTTTTTAAAGACTGGAAGAACATAATGTTAGATAAAATATTTTAGGACAGATCGGAATTTTCAATTGATAATTTTATATATAAGGTGTTCGGACCCTATGTATAGCAGTTTAAGGCTTTATAGTTCCGTCGCTAGAGCGGTTCCGTAGGCTCTTCGAGGTCCTCTCGAAGATTTTTTATGTTTTTTGTTGGATAGAATCGATATCTCGTTACCAGGCCGAAATCCTGCAGGTTTATTTGTTATAAACAATTTAATTGTTTAAATGGCTATTTGCTAATAGACATATATGCAAATGTTTAAATTGCTCAAATAAAAACCGCAAATTAAAAATTGAATTTTTTGCTAAAAATCTCAAATATTTTATTTCGTGCAATTTTTAAGTCCCCTTGGTAACTTTGAGTTAAACATATTATGTTTTTTTTCTGGGCAGCAATTAATAGGTTGCAATTTGGAAATTCGAGGAAATGTACGGCCGAAAAATATTACGAGCAATAATACGCTAATGATCTAAAAGTGTATTATGTAAGATCATAAGCGCCTGAACTATTAAGGGGCTGATAGCTCATACCATTTAGAAGATTTTGAGCTACACATGCCCTATTTAGGAAAAAAAAACCAAAATCTGACCGTAGATTGCTAATACTGCCAATACTGGTCAAGTTAAAAGTTGTATGTTAGTAAATTATTATAACTATTTTTTTTCTAATGTTTATTCAACCTAATACAAAAAAAAATAAGCACCTGTATCAACAGGAAAAAAGTACTAGAGACACAATAAGTTTTCGAACATTTTTCAAATAGGTAAAAAGCTGTTTTGATTGTGGTATTTAAAAAAAAAAAATAGCCTGCTTACTAACCTATGTGAAATGAGTTAATTAAATAACAATTTCCACTTTCTGATTTGAAATCACTTATAAATATGTATTATTATTATTAAATGAAATAATATATTTTTATGAACACCAGGAATAAATTCGAACTAGTGAGTACTCTATATTATTATAAACATAAACCGAGCATCTAAAAGTTAATAGAAAAAACAATTTAATACTAAGCTCCGGTTTCAGAAGACAAAATATCAAGTAAAAGGTGGTTTACGCAGTGACAGACATTGTCACTTTTAAATCTACTCCTATATGCGTATGTGTTTCGTCATTTCTCAAGGATTTTTTCTGTAGATTTCGTTTTGCTAAACAAAAATGTTTCGTCCCATCACATTTATGGAGTATCATAGAATTTCAAAACATATCTTATCGAATAGGACTTAGAAAAACATTAAATAAAAGAGGCCAATTTCAATAACAGGGGTTACATGACCGATAGGGGAGAGTTGCCTAACTTGGGCCGGCTCCTATTTCGGGCCACCCATTTTTTTCAATGTTACCGAGTTTTTGAAAATTAATTAATGTCAAAATTTGATTGAAAATGAATGTAGAACAAAATAATGAAAGAAATATTAATTTTAATACAAAATTAATAATGTTACAACAACCTCGTAAAAATGTATCTGCCGACTTAAAAATCTGACATTTTTGCTCGTCGATAAAAACAAATTGATACATCTAATGAATCTAAAATTTGTTCTGATGCGAAGTGTATAATATGTTTATATAGTATATAGTGTATTTGCAATTTAAAAACTATAACAATACTAATTAATTTAAACAATCTGGAAAAATGTCATTTCCCCTAATTTGGGCCACTGTGCAATTCGAAAGGGCGCCTAATACGGGTCACTCACGCGATGTAAACAAAGCAACACTATCTTAAGGAAAAATGTTTTTTTCATTAAAACGGTAAGTGTACATGAGATATTTAGTAAATTTAGTATATTAAGCCTATTGTTATTATTTTAGATTATAAAATGTTACATGTCATTGAGTAAATACTTAATTTATGATGATTAACTCTTTATTGAGAATTTAAATTTCAAATATATTTCTGATCAACGAATTAATTAACGTCAATTCATTGTTTCATTAAATATAATAAGTAACGGTGTTTTAAACAACCATTTTCGCGTTTTTCAGATATTTTACGTGCTATTCAATAGGTGGCCCACATTAGGCGACTCGTCACCTAAATTGGGCCACTTGCACGTTTTTTTCAAACGTTATTTTCTATTATAAAAGAAAGTCAAACTTGCCTTAAACTTTCCACAAAGGTAAATTATCATCCAAATTTTAATATTGCGCTATTAATTATGTAAACGAAACGTTTACAATAATTTTAAATGCATTTAACCTTAGGTGGCCCATGACTGGCGATTCTCCCCTATGTACCTTTACATTTATTTTATACAATTCTAATTTTTCACCACCTATATAAGCACAGCTTTTCCTTCATAAAAAAAATGCAAAAAGTTTCTAAAAATATCATGTCAAACGAATTTTACAAAAATTTTTTTTTACTTATGTAATTAGGGTGGTTGGTGGCACAAAATGTAGTTACCGATGTAAGAAAGAGTTATATGGAATTTATTTCACTAATTTTGCAATGCTCAACATAGACGTTTCTGAGATATGTTTTAAGTAATGAGTTTTAAAGAAAGCTACGGACGCAATTGAAACGTCATTCAATAGTATGTAGACCAAGCATTCAATTAAAATTTTGCACCATATTCGCAAATATAACGATTCAATACCTCAAAAAGGGAAAATAGAACTTAATGACTCGTATATCTGCCTGCCCACCACCGGCTGTTCACTAAACAATAATGTAGATATTCTACGAAGATAATAGAAAATATAAAACACAAGATCCAAGTATTATTTCCTGCTAATTAGGAATAATATGTCATCACTGAGTTGAATGAGAATGCACCATATTTTATGCAGAATATCAAAGCATAACTTTTGATTTATTTGGAAAAGTTTTTGTATAATCCAGGTATGTTGTGCCCTGGTTATTTTGCAACAGATTAGAGCTAAGGTAAGGTATAACAACTTGGTATAAATATTAACCTAATCTTTTGAGGATTTTACATCATAAAGTAGCTTAGTAGTTTTTACTTGTGAAAAACAAATTTGCCACCTTTGGAAACAAATTAAATTCTGTTTTGCAAAATCGCGATTATATTTGTTCCATATATGTATACGTATGTATTCCATATCGGAATAGAGAAAAGCAATAGCTGAATATTTTAAGTTTCAGCTGTGTTCATTTTATTGTATTTAATTATGTATTTATTTATTAATTTCAATCAATTTCAATTCCTTTTAATTATGTACAGCAAGCTTATAATAAAAGAAGCAGGCAATGGAGAATACCAACTTTACAAACTCGTTTACATGCAGAGTTGAGAGATCAATTCGAAATTGGGTTGAGTCTGTGACCTGCATATACAGGGTGTTCAGAGGTGGGAGGTCAATACCGAAGGGGGTGAAAGGTCAGACCGAGACAAGCAAAAAATCGTATGGGTGGGGGGGGGGGGGCATCTCTCACCGTTTGGCAGTTACAGGGTGATTCGTAAATCAGGATTTTTCCTTATATGGGAACCGCTCTTGTATTTTTATCTTTTTTTCTACGCATCGCAGCGACCCCAAACTGATTTCAAAAAATCACTATGTGGAAGCCCTTTCCAAAAAAGTTTACACCACCCCCCTATCCCCAACCCCTTGGCCACAATCCCCCCTGGAAGTTGAAAAAATTAACTTTTATTTCACGATTTTTCACCTTTCGCCCCACTTTTCTCCGAAATTCATGTTATTAACATACCTACTTTTTATTTTTTTTAAGTTGCCTATCTAATTACCTTTCCAAAAAGGTGCAACATGCCCAGGTAGGAAAAGGATACGAAAATTTATTTACAAAAATCCTTTTACAGAATATCATGATAATTCGAATTTTTAAGAAATTATACTTAAGTTAACTAAAAAATACATTTTGTTCGCTTAAAAACTAATTACAATTAAAACGTTTGTCCTTTAAAAGCTGTTCAAAATGTTCTACGCTAGTTTCGATGCATGCAAGTAGCCTTCGTTTTATTTCACGTTTGAGGTCTATGGTAGCCAGCCTCTCCCGTATTTCCGTGGCTGCAGTCCCAGTGCTGGTAACTAATTCTTCTCTGGTGTTGATTGGTCTTGAGTAAACTTCATCTTTCATCATTCCCCATTAGAAAAAGGCCAGTGGAGTAAGGTCCGGTGACCTAGCAGGCCAAGGAATCGGTCCACCTCGTCCAATCCAGCGCTCTAGGTAATGTTCATTCAACCTTGCCCTAACAATGGTCCCAGTATGCGGAGGTGCTCCGTCGAGCTGTAAATAAATTGCGCTTCTGGTGGCCAGGGGGATGTCCTCCAACAGATCCGGACGGGTATTCTCCGAAAAGTCCGAGTATAGCTGGCTATTCGGCACTTGGGGCAAGATGAAGGGTCCTATCAACTGGTTGCCGATGATGCCACCCCAGACATTGACACTAAATCTTTGCTGGAAGGACCGACACCTGGTCCTATGTGGGTTCACATCTGACCAGGTGTGGAGGTTGTGCAAGTTTGTGATGCCATCCCGGGTGAATTGCGATTCATCCGTCCACAGAATTCGGTCTAGAAACCTTCTGTTTTCGATGTCAGACTCGAACAGCCAAGTGCAAATTGCAATCGTCTTTCCGAATCTCCGTCCTGTAGTGCTTGGACCGGGATATGGTGGTATGGATGTAGTCCCTCTCGGTTCACAACGGTCCAAGCTCTCCCTGAAGACAATCCTGACCTTCGTGCGACCTGCCTGATGCTTATTACAGGGCTGTTCCTGGCGATGTTGAGGATTTGTTGGTCGGGGTCCGCTGAATCGGCCGATTTTCCTGCGCGCGTTTCTGCTCTAGGGGCGGTTACACTTCCGGTTTCTTTTGACCTTCTGAAAGTCCTTCAAAATACCCTTCTGTCGGGTACGCGTCGATTCGGGAATCTCCTTTGGTATTGTCGTAAGGCCTCACTATCATTTCCTTCTACTAAACCGTACCCGTAAATTATATCGGCATACTCGTCAACACTGCATTCTGCCATTTTATCTTAATTTTTTCTATTAAACACCCGGTTTTATCGCTTGCTTCTTCAACTGTGGTCAATGTCCTTTCAAACTTACCCATTTTCATACCATAATTCATAGGAGGTATTAGAAACGGAGCGTCAGGATACTTAAGAGTCAATACTGGATATAATAAACTAATAACGCTATTTAACGAGATTACATTTATTATTTTATTACTGTTTTCCTGAAATAATAAAAATGTACTACATTTGTTTCCAAAACAAACATTTCCGAACTTGCTGTCATAAAAATTGTTTACTTAACGACTTTTTCCATTATGGTGCAATAAAGTAATTAGGTACCTGTGAGGATGTTTTAATTTCAGGACTTTTGCAACCCCTTTCTACCTGGGCATGTTGCACCTTTTTGGAAAGGTAATTAGATAGGAAACTTAAAAAAAATAAAAAGTAGGTATGTTAATAACATGAATTTCGGAGAAAAGTGGGGCGAAAGGTGAAAAATCGTGAAATAAAAGTTAATTTTTTCAACTTCCAGGGGGGATTGTGGCCAAGGGGTTGGGGATAGGGGTGTGGTGTAAACTTTTTTGGAAAGGGCTTCCAAATAGTGATTTTTTGCAATCAGTTTGGGGCCGCTGCGATGCGTAGAAAAAAAGATAAAAATACAAGAGCGGTTCCCATATAAGGCAAAATCCTGATTTACGAATCACCCTGTAACTGCCAAACGGTGAGAGATGCCCCCCCCCCCCCCCCCCCACCCATACGATTTTTTGCTTGTCTCGGTCTGACCTTTCACCCCCTTCAGTATTGACCTCCCACCTCTGAACACCCTGTATAAGCCAGCAGGATTTAGTGGACGAGTCCAAACGTGTTATTGTTATTTCCTCATATATTTTGAGAATAGTTTTACCAATATTTAACGTCTCTTTGGTTTCTTCCTATTCCAAAACATTTCTACTAGCTATTTTAATAAAATATTTTATTGCAATATTCGAACAAAAGCAAAAAACAAATTACTTGCATTTACATGGCATCCGCATTCGATATATAAACTCAACCCAGCTTGCAAGGCGGACTTAAGTCGGTTGACCCGACCAGTTTCTCCAGTTTCAACTCAGGTTGTGTTTGTATGGAGTTAAAATCGGGTTCAACCCAAGTTCAGCTTTCCACGTAAACGTGGTGATAGTATTATTAACTATAAAAATAAAATAGACGGAAATATGCTTGCACATCAAGAGAATTTAAAAGATTTTAAAATGGTCTAAATGCTTCCTAGAAAAATCACGAGTGCTAGTACTCCTTCTTTAAGGGTTCATGCCGAATTGTAATTTTCAAAAAATCGATTTTTTTTTTATTACATTTTTGGAAACTATATATATATAGAAATATCATATTAAAATTTTATAAAGATCGGAGCACTCTAACTATGTATTTGGCACTCTAACTATATTAATGGGCGTCAAAATCGGCCCGGCCGCCATACAATTTGCTGATTACCGTGACCGACAGCGCGTACGAGATGCTGACGCGCATCAGCACTATTGCCTCTAAGAAAGCCAGAATCATCCGCAGAAACGCTGTTTTGGATGAAAACGTTAATTATGAACATACAGAAGGCATATTGTATGGTGCAGGCATCGCTGATTAAGCGCAGGTGAGATTTTTTTACGATTTTTCATTAAAAAAAACTTTGATCGCGTTTTTCTCGAAACAACGTTTTTCGGCACCTTGTTGATAAAATTTCGGTGACTACTGAACCGATCTTCACCAAATTTTTACCACATGTTCTCTATAACTATAGCTATGGCATGAATAGACAGTTTTTTGAAATTTTGATTTTAAGTATTTTTTTAAGGGCAAAAACGGGGAAAAAAATGATGATTTTTGGAATTTTTTAGAAAAATGTCCGCCATTTTGTCAATTTTCAAAAAATCAAAAATCTGTCTATTCATGCCATAGCCCTTATCATACTGAATCTAAAACTTTTTCATTTTGTAGTTTCAGACCATCCGTCTCGGAGATATCATCAACAAGGCGAAGCCCTCTTTTTTTTTCACTTTTTTTCAACCGTCTGTTACAACAACAAAAAATCGGAAAAATAAACAAAAAAAATTGTTTTCATATACTTCGACACTATATTTATTGAAGTAAAACCCCTCCCATATTTATATTTACAACTGAACCTACTAAAAAAATTATTGAAAAATAGTCTGTTTTTCATGGGTGTAATTCGGCATGAACCCTTAAGCAGTAGCTCATTCCAGAGTTTGATGGATTGTACGAAAAACTGTCGTTACGTAGTACGATATCAAAAGAGAGGAAGATATGCATTTAATGTCTAGAGGAAGCTAGAAGAAATGAAGAACCTTACTGATACAGCCTTCTGGCTAACGCATATTCTTCATTTGCAAATGACATAGTGACAACTACAAAAATCTCTTATTAATTACTGAATTATTATGTATTGATGCAAAAGTGTTCAGATTTGATAACTTATCTTTGCACGTAATTGTAAAATATCAAAAATACTGAAGAAATGTTACTCTTTAATACACCTTAAAATTAAGGTCAACTGAGAAATCATAACATAAGTGTGTAAAATAGTTCTAAAACATTCCTTAAATACCAGTTATTAACGGGGCGGATATAATTGGTGAATTAAGCATAATATGTTATCTTACCTCTCAACGGTGACCCAAACAATTCACTTTAATACCTTTCGTTGGAAAACCGTTGCACGTAGCCGGCTGTGGATTTTTGTGGAACAATTTTTTTATCAGCTCACCTCAAGGAATTACGTGGTATACCCCGCGGCACCTTGATCTGAATCACCCTGTATATATAGTTTGCATATTTCTAACAACAGTAGATACGACCACTTTCGATTAGCATCCCTTGACAAATTGCTGCACAAGTTGTAGTTTTATTTTACAGAATTTTTCCACCAGCGATAAAGTTAAAAGCTGGCTGAAAAAGCTGGAATTATGTTTCTGCCCTTAAGTCTTCGCAACGAAACTGAATACAGTGTTACCCATCTTAGCACCTTTAGACCCATCTGACAGGTATTGTAACCGAGAAAAACGTCTTTCAATTTTTTTTTTTTTTTTTTTTTTATTTAAAATAGTGTAAATTAAGATTTACTCAGATGCCAGATTTGTGGTAGTACATGTTTTTTTAATTATAAATTGGCAACTTGGAAAAAATAATAGGTATTTTTGCAATCGCGATAATCCTGCCAGAAGTGGATTTTCTTACTTCAATTACATTAAATATGTAGTATGTATAAAAAGTTTTTAGCTTTGTAGCTGTACCTTAGTCGAAGTGGCGACCAGCTCTCCGACTATGGTGTTAATGTGATCATCCCATTAGTTAGAGTTTATTTACAAAAAGTCCGATACTCCGAAAACAGAACCACTGGAGCATATATAGTATGCATGCACTCGTATGTAAGTATGTGAAATGAGTTCCAACGGACTCTTTATCATCCTCAACAACATTGTGTATTAAGAACAAAACATCCTGTAATATATCTATCCAAACATAAAACACACTGATCGCGCTCTTATTAAGTTGTAGTTAAGAGATTTTACTGCAGAAAAAACAATTTTTTTAAATCTCCTTTTTGTTATCTTCCTCGGTACATGTGGTCCATTCAGCACCTCATTCAGTTTAAAGTAAATTCCACCTGATTGCTCCTAACCGCCAATGTGTTTTGCTAGCTTTATCTGACTAAACTTTGCTGCTTTAAGATAGCACGGAGCAGGGATTTCTCGGTGCATATTTAATACACATCCATAAATTATGCACTGGAACACAGCAGTCGCAAGACTAGGTGAGGTCTTCGGTTGCAACTCAGCTTGCAGCAACTGCAAGGCGCCACTAGGAAGTGGTTTGGAGCTCATAAAGATGGAAACGCAGTTTCTGACTTCCGGAAATTTATGGCAACTAATACTAGAAAGTCATTGCTCCCTACTAACGTCTCTAACTAAATTCTTCAAAGCCCGAGTTGAACTCTCACGTTGCGCTGCGCTTAGCGTAGCGTCTGTTGAATAATTAATTATTTCGTGGAACGTAATGATGGCTCTTTCGCGCTATAACAGCCATAAGCGCAGCGAGCGGCTAAAATGAGTTGAAAATAATTAAAAAGAAAGTAATCTCGGCCTCAGAGGAAATACCTTTAGTATTACATCGCCTAAACCGAGGTAGCACCAAGCGACCTGGCATCATTTCAAATCCTCTCGAGAAAATGCAAATTTTTTCGTTAAATATTTACGCCCGGCAAAATGGAGCAGTATTATTATCGACTACAACCTGCCCATCAAGGCATTCCATCACATTAATTTAATGCTCTGTGCCATGATTTAATAATGAAATGATTCAGTGCAAGAATCCAGCTGACATTTCTCAAGAGAAACTGGAAAAAAAGGAATAGAAAGTTTAAAAAAAGAGCCCCTGAGGAGGAAAAAGCGGGAGGAATCCACTGTTCCTTGAAAGGACACTCAATGCCCCGGAAATCCTTTCTATGCCACAAAATGTGGGTCAGGGGTTCATACAGAAAAGGGGAGTAGTGTTCGTGATTCCGAAAGAAGGAAAATTTTAATCTGTGACGGGTTCCGGCTTTCCAGAAATACCCCAAAGTTCTTCCCGGTTTCGCCTCGCCCGGGGATAAGTTGGAGTGGACGTGCTTCTTTCTACACCGCAAATTTAAAAATGAATCGAAATCGTTGGCGCTGTACCAAGCTGTGCGCGACGGTTTCTGAAAGGGATTCCGTAACGGGCATAATTAACTTTGTACACTGTGCGGTTCACACTGGGGTCAAATGAGCAGATCCTGCTCCTTCCCCGGGACCCTACTATGATCGACCGGGAGACACGTGTGGGATAAAACATGGCTGAGAGGGAGGTAACGTGGCCGAGGAAGATTGCCTGTGTTCATTTAATTAAATACCCTTCACCGATGCAAAGGGTCCTTAATTCTTGGCAATTCCCGTCACTAATAACGGATAACGAAAACCTCTTTAAAATACTTTCCAGAGGTAGAAAATCATCGCAATATTTAAATAATGATGCACATGCTAAAGGGATGAAATGTTACAAAAAGATGGGTTTCTAAATCGTCTACAGGATAAAAAAAGATATTAATGAAATTTCAGATTTGAAATGTTTTCGAGTTTTTGGGATACTATCTTTCTCTTGAGATTGTTAAATTAAGAGAGGAGAAAAATATCTACTTTTTGTTTCAAAAACTTTTTCTTTTAAGGGGTTAAAAGTACTTAAGAGAACAACACAACAGCCGAAAAAATATGTTGGAGGGAGGCGATTTGTGGGTTCACAAAATTGTATTTATTATCTCGTTTTTATTTTTATTTTTAACCGATTTTATAAAAAAATACCGGCCAAGAGCGTATCAAGCACGCACATGAGGGTTCTCTAGTGAAACATACTTACGTAATTATTAGAGATGCCACGAATAGTAATTTGGCCGAATACCGAATACCGAATATTCGGCGAGGTTCTTGGCCGAAGCGCCGAACATTCGGCAGCCGAATATTCGGCCACACTTAGTACTTTCCGCGGGCGACAAGTCACAACTGTCGCTACAGAAAATGTTCGTTCAGATGAAGGTGTGGAACAGAAAAATTCTGTTGCAAATGAACTTGATTTTTACATGGTAACTGTTCGTTTAGATCGGACAGCAGACCCTTACAAGTGGTGGTCAGCAAACGCGAAACAATATCCAACCCTTTCACAATTCGCTAAGATTTATTTATCATCTCCCGGTAGCAGTGTGTATAGTGAGCGGCTGTTTTCGGAAGCAGGTATAACTTATGAGGAAAAACGCAATCGTGTGCTATCAACAAACCTGAAAAAATTGTTTTCATTCATCATAACTTACCACTGGTAGATTTTAAATATTAATTTGTTAGCTCTTTTTTTTGGTTAAATAAATATATCTTTGTGAGTAACATTTTGAGTTCTTTTCTCATGATTTATTTGGTAATCCTTACTATATTTTATCATAAATACGAAATTAAATCTGTTTATCACGATTTCACGCCAAAACTGCTGAACCGATTTAAATGAAATTTGGTACACAGATACATACTCTAGAGCCTTAGAAAGGACATGGGCTATAATTTACGCGGACGAAGTCGCGGGAAAACAGCTAGTAATAAAAAAATAATAAATAAATTGCTATTCGGTATTCGGCCGAATAGTTAACCATATTCGGCCGAATACCGAATAGCGAAAAAAGTGGCCGAATAGCCGAATACCGAATAGTTGCCGAATATTCGTGGCATCTCTAGTAATTATTATTAATATACAGCTATTTAAT
Organism: Dysmachus trigonus; assembly: GCA_949715965.1. Classification (NCBI taxonomy): domain Eukaryota; kingdom Metazoa; phylum Arthropoda; class Insecta; order Diptera; family Asilidae; genus Dysmachus; species Dysmachus trigonus. The sequence goes on along the minus strand of OX454319.1, from coordinate 47,356,146 downwards.
TATTGTGATGTTAATTTAAAATTACGAAAATTATGTTCAGCTTAATAACTACAAAAGTAGAATGGTGATTATTCGGTCCATAAAATTCACGAAGTTACCTCTATAAGTTTTTATAACTGAACCCTTATTTCGGGAATAAATGTCCATGATTTGAAATCGTTACAGTGGTGTTTGTCTTTCGATGATGATTTGCTAGACCTTATCGAATAAAAATGACATTGACACTTAAAAGAAATGACAGGTTAGGTTAAGTATAATGCAAAATTACGAGTTATGAGTATGATCTGCCTGTTTGATTCATGTCATGACATTACTTATCTACTCTACAGTCTACACATTATCTGAAACTAAAATGTTGTAAATAAAAATCAAAGTTTAGAAGACTTACAACCAAACTGAAAACAAAATTCGAACTGAAAGGAATAAAACAACAAACACAACAATATTTTTTTCTGAAATCATAACCTGAAGTTCTCCTCTAGACTTGGGGGATTAGTGTTCTGAAAAACGATTTAATAATTCACCGTCTAAATAGATAATTTTCTGAATTAAAATTGACATATAGGTACGGTGATGTTCAGAGTATAATCGTGGTAGTATGCCAGTTTGCTTTGTGGGTGCCTAATCACATAAATTTGTTATTATTACGGCGGCATGCTATATGTTAAAAACAAAAACAAAAATTCTTCACTTCTGGTATTGGATTATCAATATAGATACGTCTTTAATCAAAATTTCACCTCCAAAGGTAAAAATCTGATAAAGTAATAGTGCTGTGACAGACGAACAGTCGGATATGGCGAAATTATAACTGAACTAGTGTTTAATCGGACAATTTCTTTTCAACTCACAATTTTATTTACATATTAAATATACGAAGAATAAGCGTTTTTTAATTTGCTCTAAATCGATCATATCACTTTAAGAGTATTCCATTTTATAATATATATATTTGTTTCCAAATCCTTTTAATTTAGCACGAATTTTTCATATCTAGAAGATAGATACTTTCTCCTTCGACCGGTGGTGAAGGAGCTTGCGTGCGTTGATGATTGACTGAGCTATGTCGACGGTAGCAATTTGCTACCAGTCCAGAGGCGTCAGACTAAGAAGGGAACCACCACTCCACAGACAACACAATGGAAGGCAAGCCTATAGGAATGACCATGGTGTCATATCATAAAGGCTTGAAGAGCAGTGTGCTCTATTCAAAATGCCGATGGATGATATAGCAATATTAATATTCGAAAGAATATTCCAAATCTTCCTCCCGAAAAGGAAGGAGTGGGAAGATCCAAACAAACTTGGCTTAGCGACATCTTCTACACTCGAAAACCATAAATGGTTTTGGGCGCTGGATGGTTTTGAAGGAAGAGGTTAAACACTCACTTGGAAACACATTGTCGGTCTTCCAAGCAAAAGTTTTGGCCATTCTAGAAGTGGCCAACTGGATAATTGCCCAGAGATGGCAAATTAGGAGAATAAGTATCTGCAATGACAGTAAGGCTGCTCTTCCCTTCGTAACCCTAAGACTTGGACAAAAACAGTCCGGTATTATAAGAGACAACTAAATTCGGTTAAAAAGTGCAATAACGTCTTTCTTATATGGGTCAGTGGCCATCAGGGAATAGAAGGCAATGAATCTTTAGATTTCCTGGCGAGAAAAGGCGCTAATTCTTACCCCAGAGGTCAAGACCCCATTACTGGTGTTAGCTCTGCAGCGTCGAAGAACTGAATGAGAACTCGACACGTGGGCTTAGTTCACGGAGAGAGATGGTCCAGTCTACCTACCTGCAGAATTTAAGTAAGGTACAGTTGCCAAATTTCGTCCCCAACCCTAATTTCGTCCCCTTCAATATCTACTCTTTTAAAAACCGCCATCTATTATCAGTGACCCGAACCGACAGCTAGTTGCATCAGTCGACCATTGTGTAGAAGTGAGTGCGTCACGACGTTCGTACCGACAGAAATTCGAAAATCAAAAAAAGTGTTCAAGGTGAGTTTTTCATTGAAATATTCTCGGGTTCAATAAAATATTGAGATACCTGACTTATTGATAAAATTTTTTTGTCAAACTAACTATTAATATCTCAGATGTTAATCGATTAAGTAAAATTTTCAGGTTATGACACGTTTTTTGCTTAAATGGATGCGACAAAATAAATAGAAATTTCCTAATATCGTCCCCTTACGTGAACCTTATATCGTCCCCGGGACGGTATTAGGATCTTGTATGGTGAACACAACGGTCATGTCACTTAATACCTTACCAATGATTAAAATAATTAAGAAAGGGCTAATTAGATATTAATATGATAGTTAGGTTCAATTTTATATAATAGAAAAGGAGTAAGTACAACTCCAGTTCACGTACTGATTATTGTGATCTCAATATCGTCCCCGGGACGAAATTAGGAGCCCGAAAATATATTTTCATAATTTGAGTATTTTTGTTAAAGCTATTTTATAACTTTTTCTAACAATGTTAACACATTTTTGGTTATTTTTAAGAATAAAGGAATATTGAACCTAATGTTTGACATTTCATTTATTACTGTGGTATTTCTTTCTATTTTTTAGATTTGTTTTACAAAAAGGGTACGATATTTGGCGACTCTACTTTACTTTCTAGGCAGTCCGAACAAGAAGAATACTGCAAAATTCTTATTTAGGTTAGGTAGGAAAGATTGCAGGGCTCTATTAGGGACAATTAGAGGGCACAACACATTTTGTAAACACTTGAAACCATCCGTGCGCCTTATGTAGGGAGGAGGGGGACAGTACATACCACTTCCTCTGTGACTATCCTACATTTTCGTGCACGTAGGAGCGAATTTGGGGCTGCGGATATCTCTGTTAAAAATTGATATTTTTCAAACAAAATGTTCATGATATGTTACTTAATTACTTAATTAAAACAACAAGAAAAAAAAATACCGCATTACAAAAAAAAGGCAAGATGGAAAATTAAATTTTTACTTTAAAAACGTAAGTAAATTCGTCTTAGTTTAGGGAGTATCACTAGCTAAATGGAAATTTTGAATAAATTACGAATGCATATTGTCCAAATCTGGAAATCGAATTCCTTTCCACCTAATTAAATTAATTATTCTCTATTATTAAGGATATAATGGGGCAGTTGGAAATACATTATATTCTAACTTTTCTTAAACAAAAATGTAAACATAATATTGTAAGACCAGAAATATAGCAGTTTAATGGTTCCAACTGTTTGAAATTTTTGACATTCTATATAATATCCAATGATTCTTAATTTTGGGGCTTAACCCAGTGGCAAAAAATGTTTTAATTTTTCACAGTTTCAAAGAAGTGAAACAGTAATTTCTGAAAAAAAAAAAAAAAAAAAAAATTATTTTACATGTCACATGTTCTTTAAAAAGAATTTTAAGTTTTAATCGATTGATTAGAATGCTTAATTAATTTATGTAAAAATCGTGTTTTTGAACAAATTATACAAAAAATGGTTTAGAACTAAAACCCAGCCTGTCAAGCGTCAAGAATGGCTCTTTCTTATCATTCCAATCTTATGAAATTTCCCGTCATAAATGTCGTAAACACTGATTTCATCCAACATGAGAAACATAGACGATGACAAAAAAATCAGCGAAGAAACTTTGCTTATCCTAATGGATTCCAAAGATTACTTGTGGAAACCGACCGAGCGGCTCCCAATGTCGGAATATTTCGGGAGCCATAAAAACTGCTAAAAATGTCATTAAGCCATGGTATCAGATGGTATCAGCTTATCGATTTTTTTGTGTTCGTTTTCAAACATATACCACATACAGTGGAAGGTTCGTTTCAATACTCCCCGCCTTTACGACAAGTCCCCACAAGGAGGCGTACTAATGGCAGTTTTCTTTGCCTTCTGTGTATAGAACACTGTTTCACGTCCCACAGATATTGCAAAGAGATCCCTGGAAGATTCTGGGATTTATTTGGGGGGTGCACGAAGAATTTACAAAAGCTCCAGAGGTAATGATGAAATTCGAAATTTCAAAACACATTTTACAGGAGCTTCACGAAGAATTGAATTGGTTCTAGATGAGGAAGGAGTCCTATTTTCTTGCTCACATTGGCTCATAGCAGCATTTCATCCCACGCGGGTTATTCTATTTAGATATAATTTAATTTTCTGGCTCCAGTTTCCGACAGGCTGTGTTAATTAAAATGGACATATTTGCATAAATGCAAAATATTGAGGGCAGGTATGATGCGAACGTTAGCCTTTCTGAATTTTAATTGCGAGGAACATAGTATCCGTTTCAAATTTTCAAAGGAAATTTAAAATATGTTTTACCAAGTTTAGAAAGTAAATGTTTTGGTATTTCTTGAAAGGCTAGGTATTTGAACAAAGTAACAAATACCTTCACTGACTCGTAAATAAATAAATGTCCCACACATACCAAACGATTTTATGGAGCATACTTCAGTTTGTAAAATAACTCTCCCTCCAAAAAGCGCTGTTTAAGAACGAATTTATGTGCTTAGATACCTCCTTGCGTACACCATATAAAGCTCACTGTAGACTCGATTGAAGATTTAAATTATACAAAACTTATTCTTTAATTTGATATTAATTTCACAACAGTTAATCATTAACGTCCCATAGAGTCGATTGGTATATACTGATATATGTATTTATATAAAAATCACAAAATATAAAATTAAAGTTTTAAATCAAAGTTGTAAAAACAACTACATACACATATAGTTTTATGTTATGATATTTTCTGAAGCAGCAAAGATATTATAAAATATATTTTCAAGTTCATGATCGAAATAATATGTATAAAAATGCTTGCTTCCCACCGATAATGAAATAGCAATAGCAAAAACTATACCAAATTCCTTCAGTTTATGCACTGGTAAGTTCTACTGGATAACCGCCAAAAAAATTGTGGCGGCACTGAGTAAAATTTCCAGTTCGTAATAATTCTTAGGCGTATAAAGTTTCAATAAATTTTATATAAAACACTTTTTGTGGCATAGTTTTTGCTGTTTGGCATCGAAAAGTACAATAAAACAAATTCCAATTTTATCTTGAACTGATTTTCCGAACCCGTTCTTAATAAAATTTCTCAATATTTTGAACAAAATTTTGAAGAAAAATATAAACATGAAAATTTAATTTTGAATTACCGTTTTTTTGTGTGTAATTGATTCTTTTAAAATGTATGCTTCATTAAGTACTGATTTACGAGTCAACTACATATAATTAAAAGTAACTGCTTGTCATGAAAAGTTTATTATAAAATCCTATCCCAAGCAGTTTTGTACATAAAAGTGTTGTTATCATCTTATGAAAAATCTTAAAAGCACGGTTTATCATCATAAAAGCCAGTGAGGTAGAACTATCTAAAGATAGTTATGGGAAGTGATGCTACGATTCTGGCTCCTGTACTTGTTTACTTTAGAATAGAGAAATTTAGGAGTCTATTTAGTGGTTTTTTTTCCTTCAAGTAACTTATAGGTACGAATATCTTGTTATTTTAACAGAGGCCTTAGGAGATAGTAGGATAAAATATATGTAGCTATGCTTTACCAGCTTCTATAAAAATTGTTCTGTAAAGAATTGATACTACACACTTTTTTATTTAACTTAAGGAGGATCTTTTATGTAAGAGAATGCTCTTTTGTGAAAAGAAAATGCTTTTATGGCTTATGTTCTTATTTTAATGTAGGGAAAATTCCGGTTATCATATTGTCAAGGTTTTTCATATTTAAAAAAAATCGTTTTAAAATAGTCGCACCGTTCGACAGTTACAGGGTGATTCGTAAATCAGGATTTTGCTTTATATGGGAACCGCTCTTGTATTTTTATCTTTTTTTCTACGCATCGCAGCGGCCCCAAACCGATCTCAAAAAATTACTCAACATCACCCCCCTATCCCCAACCCCTTGGCCACAATCCACCCTGGAAGTTGAAAAAATTAACTTTTATTTCACGATTTTTCACCTTTCGCCCCACTTATCTCCGAAATTCATGTTATTAACATACCTACTTTTTATTTTTTTAAGTTGCCTATCTAATTACCTTTCCAAAAAGGTGCAAGGATTTGTCAAGTATATCACGCCTGTATTTTTTTCTTATTATTGTTTGAAATTACATCAAATTTAATGATTTTAGATAACTTTTGTTACCACTTCTATTGTGAATAAACAAATAAACAGTTAGTGGATTTTGAATCCAGATGACGAACTGTAAAATTTTATAATAGTATTGTACCATACATATATGAGGGTTTTCAAGATCTCTGATTTTAAAGATGGGGCCGCATCACGCAATTTGGCTTCGAGTGAAAATGGCACACAAAATATCGTTTTGGATTTGCGCAATTCAAAGTGTCGAATTCAATGTGAACGAAAGAAGAATTTAAACATTTGATAAGAAAAGCTATAAAAATGCACTTTATTCTGGCTACAAATTAGAAAAATCCTAAAAATGTTAAATTTAACTGCAATTTATATGATTATACATTCAATAATTGTTGTTACTACGATAAAGTATCTTAGAGGAAATGTAAGCTTTTAATCGTTGGTGACTATTAACCCTTTCAGTGAAAATGAAGAGTTTCGCCCGCAAAAATTGTCTGTGCCAAATTCAACTTTGTTGGGTGACAGCACCGCAAATTTAAATATTTAAAAACCAGACAAATTTCTTCTAATTTGTAAAAGATCATTATTATGATAATTATTATTATCATTACTTTATAACTCCACGCACAGATTTGCGTAAAATTTAATTGTGTGCACGCGTACGATTCTTCTGAATTTAATCGTAAGGCAAAATGTTAAGTATTTAAATTGAAAAGAATTAATTCCTTTTGAGTTTAATGTTGAATACGTTCATTCTGCAATCCTCATAATTGCACTGTTAATTTAGTTCATAATTTTTCCTTTGATTTCTGACTTTAACAAAAAAAAAAACACATCGAAAATATAGCGGCTAATGTGATTTTTCATTTCCGGTGTTTCATTAAAAAACAACATTCGACGTGTCGAATTATGCGAACTGGCTCCTGCTTTGAGATTTTGAAATTAAAAATAATAGATTAAGTGTTGCCAAAAATTCGTAATTTTAAGAGATAATAATAAAATATCTCTATATAAAACCGATTTAGCTCGATGCGTTTAGAAAAGTGTAGGGTTATAATGCATCTTTATATTCAAAATAAAGCCTTTAAGATTAAAGCGGATCCAGTTTTATTATTGGAATTTCAATAAGCCTACAATTTATATTTGGTAGATATTTTATTGAGCTTTTCCTGGAATTTACGTTGTTAGAATTGTCGACAGAGACGTGGGTGGAACACATAATATTGTTGATATTCCATACGCTTTGTATGATGATTGTTCTTTATTAAATTTAGCCCAGGTACACACAAAATCAGAATACTTTTGTACTTCTTCCCTCTCAACAGCTATTGAATACCATCGACACACAAAGGCCATTTTCAGGTAAAGAGAATTATTGAAAAGTATCGACTTTGTGCCTCTGTAATCAGTGATTCAGAAGAAGTGGAAATCCTTGGCGAATGTTTCATTCTTGGGTCAGGGCCACATGTGTATGAGTGTATAAATAGGGCAACCTCCAAAATTGTTACTTCGTTCAGTTCGGTTTCGGTTTCGCTGCGAGACTTCAAGATGCCAATTTTCCTTTAATCCAGTAAACCGATTCAATGCTAAGGCGCACATTCGAGGCACGTCTCCTGGGTCAATAAACACCATCCTCCGGGAAGGTGGAGTGTATGGAAATTGCAAGACTCTCTCAGGACTCCCAGGTTCCAGGAAGTAATTCTATTGGCCATACGGACTTGCAGAAGGGGGACAAAGGCTTTTTTTACAGGGTGAACAAGCGAATTTTATTCAACTTCCTCGAAATATGTAGTACTAAATCCATTATGATTCTGCTCAAGAATTGGCACGGGCAGAGGAGTGTCTTGGATGACGCCCAGCCTTCCTCGTGACCTCCGTCGAGGTGGTCAGGGGCGCCGACGGAAAGATGGGGCTGTGGGGCGCTCCGACTCGATCGCATCAGCAGAAGTCAACGGGCGAGTGGCACGGGGCCCGATCGATTTTTCGATATTTAGTTTCATTAATATTTAGCAGGAGCTGAGCACGAACGGTGCGCTTTGTACCTCAATTTTTTTTTTCTTTGATTGCAAATGGTTTCATGCTATTTGCTGGATAATTTAGAAATCATTTTCTTAAGGGGCAATTGCTGCCGTCAGCGAGCGGCTTTCGCGTGGTCATTCGTGCCCGGAAAGGGGAATTTTTAAGGAATTATGGAAGCAAATTAGGCCTGTCGACTTTGAACGATTCACCTGGATGTGGCCGAGTTTCATTATTCATGCCCGGGACTGGGGCGGTCACGGCAGCCGTTCCCGTCACCGCAAATTGGTCGAATTGTAGATGGGTGTCGGGAATGGCCCGAAAATCGCTTTCAAGTCAAGTGGCAATACTTGTTAAGCTTATCGGCCCTTTGAGCGACATGCCATGCAGCACGTCTCCGTGCTCGCTTTGGTGTCATGTGTCTTTATACCCTTTTTTTTTTTCTAAAAAACCGAAACGAAAATGTTTCCACTTCGTCCACACAGTGCAGCCCCAACTCAATTATATCTTGTGCTGTCTGGGAGCCTTTCAATCAGATGCAGCGTAATCATATCAGCGATAATCAACGGAACCATCTGGCAACTCGGATCTAAATTTAAAGCTCAGTATCCAATTATCTTGTGTCGCAGGGCGCGCAATCGAGGTGCCCGGGGAGGGACTGGCGAAATTCAATCAGGTTGAACGACTCGTGGATAAAATTGTGGGTATTGCTCGCGGACAAAAAGCTGTATAAACATTTTAAGGACTTAATTTGTGGGTTTTTGAAATGTCGAGATTTACCTGATAAGAAATTGCCCCACCTGCGGTCGGGTCGGTTCTCATAAATAATTACGGATCTTTTTTAAACTCACATGTTATTCGTTGCCATGCTTTTTCCGGAAATCGTCATCATCTGCTCTTTTCGATTCAACATTTCAATTTTTTAGCTCTGACATAACGTCAATTTCAGTGGTTACAAATTGGGTTAATTTCATTTTTAAATTCAACTTTAAATGAAAAGTTGGACATAATATAACTTTGAAATGAAATCTTCCCATTTCCAGATTTACGTGATTATTCCATTCTAAATAAAGTAATCGATTTAATTTAAAAAAAAAAGAGTAATTTTACAGGGAGAGAGCGATCGTTTAACATGGAAATTTGGTGTTCGTAGTTTTAATTAATTTTTTGGGAAGTGGTGTGAAATGAAAGATTATTAAAGTCTGAATCCAAAAATATATAATTTGATTTGAATGAAAACTTTTTGTAAGTTTTGACCATATTTTATTAAATTCGATAGCAGATTAACCAAAACTTCGATAAGGCAACAATATAGGCAGTTAAAATCGCTCAACCTCTTCAGGGATACCAAGATATGTGTACATTTTTTTTTTATTGTGAGTCAGTGATGCAAAGATAAACTAACTTCTAATTGTTCAAATATTTCTTATGTATTAATCGCTTCAGGGACGAATTCCCAAAATGCGTAACAAATTGATTTTTTTTAATATAGTTATTTTTGTGTATACATACATGAAACCAATAATTTTTTTACGAAGTTTGGAAATTCGTCCCTGAAGAGGTTAACACTATTTAAATATATTTAAGTTCGTCGGATATTGGTTGCATATGAACAAATAGCATGAGTTTCTGCATTATAATCTCAATAATGTGGCGTGCTTAAGAATAAAAATTGGAATTAACTATTTAGTAGTAAATACTGATATACGAAAAATTTTTAAACATTTACCGAGTTTCACCAATATGTGTGATGTGTCTTTTTAAGAATTTATTTAGTTTAAATTGAACATCTTTATTTTTTGAATGTGGGCCTGGGTCAAGCTGCTAATATGTTTTTTTTAAGGAAAATAGATCAATTCTATGGAAAATTATTTCATTAACGAAATCATTAAAATCTCACACAAATTAATTTATGGGAAATAGAAAAACAAGTTTTAATGAATTCTAACATTTCCTACTTAAAATATTGGACTATTGTTTTCCGGTTGATTGATACACGGTCAAAAATGGCGTATTTTGTAACCTTTACTGTATTAAATATAAGACGACACCAAAAAAATATTACTTTAGGTAAATTAAATATTAAAAACAAATTCATATTTTCAGCATTATTCAAATACATATATTATATATGTATATAATATTTGATGGAAATTACCTATGACTGCAGTCCAATACTTAAAATATTAGTTGTATTCGATTTCAATTCCACCAAAAATTGCTTTCTATTCTTATGGTATGGAATTTAAAAATAGAAATATTATAACGTAATTTTCATATTTTTTCAGTTTTGGGATTAATTTTATATTATTTGTAATAAATGTAAGAAGTAATTCTACAAAATACACATTTTAGTCTAAACATAATTTAAAACGCCTCGGAAATATTTTATATTTTAGGCCTATTGAAAAATGCTTTATTCTTCAAGATTGTTAGAAATTTAGTCCAAGATTTTTGACTGTGTAGTGTACGAATACCATATTAGGTTAGGGTTTTGTGTCCGGCTTTTATTATTTAGTGAAAGATTTTACACAGAATAGACATATTCATTAAAATTTCTCTGTTGTATTGTAATATTTCAAAATGTTAAGGAACTCAGATAACATAACATAAAAAACAAAACGTGGAAATATAGTTTAATTTTATAGGGTTTTTTTTTTTAAATGTTGATGAAGATTTTCACAAGCGATTGATATGGTTCAGTGATGGTATGAAACATAGTAATGTATAAAATCTGTTACTATATTATCATTTTTCCTGTTTACCAGGATGTATAATATTATATTATGTATGACATATGCGAATTTTTGCCTAAATATAATAGGAATAAATGAGAAACATACAAGTCATTTCAAAATTCCAAAGACATTTTTTAAATTACAAGATTTTAAAAATGGTATACGAACACGAACAGCTAAAAGCTCTGGGAAAGGTCCAACCCCTCGCGATAAGAGCATACATTACATACATTACGGGAAAAAATAAGTTGTACTTTACATTCAAGTGTACGTAATATTTCGTCGTTGAGAGAGATCCCATCGTTGGAACCCACCAAGGGTTGAAATACCCTCCTTGATTTTCTTCCTCTTTTTTTTCGTAAATTTAGCACTTTTTTCGCACCACCAAGTGGATGTGTGTGCTCATCTTTTATTTGGCTGCCAAGGAGCGCATATTTCATGCTCCGGCTGGCTGTCATTATCAAGGCAAACAATACTCCTTACGTGCCTTGAAGACGAATAGGGTCGTATTTTAGGCCAGAGGATTCAGCTATTTTCTGAGTGACGTCGTTCACGGATGATATGTAGTTAGCAGATGATTCAACTCGTTAGGTGAGATTGAACACCTATTTATGGGGCAACCAGGCGGTGGTTTATTCAAATTGATTTTTATATCTTCGCCCGCTTTTGTCACAGTGCAGCGGAACCTATGGGTGCCATTAGACCCTACAACAAAGCTTTTTCGTGGAAAAAAAACGATGAAATGAAGGCTGAAGTTCGCTTAAATTTTGAAAAGGCTATTCAATTCGCTTCTAGTAGGACGATTTCGCCTGGTTAACGGCCGAATTCTCTCTCAACTTTTAATGTCCCTAATTACTTCGCTTTCCAGGGAGCAAGCACAATAAAAATATCTCAAAGGGCGGTCTACCTCGCTTAAGGGTCCAGTTGGGCCTAAGTAAATACCTCAAGCAGCAATAAAGCACAAAAGGAGCCAGCCAGACCCTTCACATGTTTATTTCCTAACTTCTTTCCGACAGGTGAAGCCTTCATCGGTATTCTCAGCAAAAATGTCGGTCAATTAAATGTTAACTGATGCCCTAGGAGCAAAGGACGAGGCGAAGTGGTAAAGGGCTACCGGAACATGTGCGTATGACACGGATCGATTTTTCGAGCAGCTCTGCTCAAACGAGGGTACTAAATGTGAATTCGTAATAAAATTTGAAATCCCCAACAGACATCGCTAAGTAAGAAAAGGCTTTCCTAGGAAGCTCTTAAATAAATATTTATGGAATTTTACCAAATTCGAATTTACTGGAAGTAGAAGGTTCTGTGCAGAGCGGATAATTCTCAAGATAAACTTTGAACTTTTCGGGATGCACACTTACCTGGGGGCTTAAGTCTTATTCGAGATGAGTGGATTTCTCTGCGACTGCTATTGACACAAATGAATTAAAATCATCTTCCAGTAATGCCAGAGGTCAAAAGGTAAAATCGATGATTTTCCTGGCACTGATCCAAATTCCTAACGTTGACAAAATGCTAACTGGAATGGGGTAATGAAGTACACATGCTTGCCAACTTCTGGTGTTATGATATACAAATAAAATATTTTTTTGTCCCAACTTCCATTTGCAAAAATTTTCTACGCAAACCAATGTGAAAATATTTTACACTAGTAAGTAATAGTAATAGAAGTAAATAAAAATAAGTAAATAAATTGACGTATTTATGTTTTTAATGGTATCTAGACAATACTAAAAAATCATAAAGCAGTACTACAAAATCTACATATCCTCCTAAAGATTTTAATGTAATTTTCACATCCCAATAAACAATTTCTTTCTAAATATCTAAATAAATATGTACATACTTAATATATTAATTAGAAGCACAGTGCACTTGACACTACATTCAATAAAACATCTTTGATAGTTTAATATACTGAAACAAAGGAGGTTCTTGATTCGACGCAAATATTAAAACGTATATAGTATTTGATCATAAGTTTCTCGTAAAATTTTAGACCACTTTTTTTTTTTTCGTTTGGATTGACTTTGTTTAGTTGGGGGAAAGGAAAATCTTGAGTAATTCCTATTCATGTTTACCTGATAACAGGTCCACAGCCACAAAAGACAAAGGCCGGCAGCTAATAAGAATGCAATGTGGACTTTTTTTTTACTATTGATTGCGCCATAATAGTGTTTTATTTTTCAGAATAGAGTTCGGCTTTTGCACAACCCTTAACGATAAAAATAGCAATTTCTAAGTTTTTGTAAAATAATTCCCCAAGTATCATACCATTTCTGAATCTGCATTAAATTGAGTAGTTTTTAAGATAATTTGCCAGTTTCTTTTAGTAAATTTTTTTTTCCACGACAGATTGTCAAAGTTAAAGTTACAGTTTTGACAGAGTTAAAAGGTAACACAAATGAGTTATTTTTCTTGGAAGGTACACTAAATTTCGGCAAAATTTTACTTTTAACGCCTGAAACAACTATTCAAGATACTTGAAAAATAAAAAAGTAAACAACTTGAAGTTCTTTTTAGCAATGGTGGTTGAAATGCTAACTAAAAGTAGAGATTTTAAACAAAATGAAAAAAGTGACACTATCTCGAAAACTAAGAAACTTTTACTAAGGTCATGTTTATTTTATCTGATAGATCTAAGGCTAACCTATCTTCCATGTCACTCTGACCTGGTATTTTTGGGACACCCTGTATATAACATAAATAAAATGAAAAATCAAATATCGCCAACTGGCACCTGTCAAACCAAGAGTTTTTATAAAAATTTTCTCTTCACGAAGATAATTAAATAGTTCAACGATTTCAAGAGTAACGGAAATCATGCCGTTGCAGAACGGAAGAGACAAACTTTTTCAATTCAATTATTATTGGACGATTATTGTAGGTACCACTTAAAAAACGAATTTTTCTTTCACTTAGACGTCTTCTTTGGTTTGATCGCTATGATAATTATACAAAAAAAATCAAGCAGAATATATCGGTAATTTTGATGAAAAACCTTATCAGTATTAAATATAATAAATATATATACAGTGACTCACATGTTTGATCAAATGGCTAATAACAAATTTATATGTTTCTTTTTAGAGCCTTTAATGTATATTTATTTTTAATTTTTTATTTTTCATAATAATATTTATAGCATTTACTACTCAATGGCTTTTATGCTTCGTGGCATACTTTTTATTAAATGTTGGCAAGTTTTCTGTGATATTCAGTTCCACTCTCTCTCAACTCTGGTACACATTTCATGCAAATTTGCACCCGGCGCTGAATAATTCTCAAGTCTTTGTTTTAGGTATTGCCACAGATGCGTTTTAGCAATCCAGGAGATTTTGATGACCACTCCAAAATTTCAAGTTCTTGCTCGTGAATCAAGTAACGGGTAACCCAATCAGTAATGCTTCGGGTTGTTATTGTTTTGAAAGAAAACGTCCGAAATGGATTTGTCCCATTTTGCAAGACTAGACTGTAAACTATTTTGTAAAATAATAGAGCAAAATCGATTAATTTAAATCTCATTTGGGAATATAATTCTGGCCCATATCGGTAAAATTATTATAATTTTTAGCAAAACCTCGACGAATTTTTTTGTGACGTGAAGTAACAATGGTTTTTTTATTTTAGCTCGACCTTTTAAACCAGCTTTTCTTTAAATTCGTTCAATAGTTCAATCAATTCTTCTTACATCATGATTTTTCCGAAGCGAGTGCTGCTTTGAAACGGTGTTCTTATCCTTAAGGCGGGGTAGGGTATTTTTTGTGTTTATTTTTTATTTTTCTCATATAAAGGTACAACATCTCAAGATTATTGTGTTAAAATGTGAAGTCGATTGGAGTAAAACTAACGGAGATATGGAGTTGTAAGTCTCCGCCGCTCCGATCTAGCTCCGAGCTATTCCTGTAACTTATAAATTCAGTGTTTAGACTTTAAACGTGTTTTTCTCCCACTTAGCATGTTCAAAGTTGGTGGATACTGTAACTCAAAATCTACTTGACCTCTTCAAATTTGACACACTCTTTAAGTACATAAAATATGAGGTAGTGACATAGAGATAATTTCTTTTTGTGCATTATAATTAGTTTTACTATGATAAATAGGCTGATTTTTATCGGTTTTTCTTTCTAAATTCGATTTTTAAAATTCAAAATGATGCCAAAAATGGACAAATCGTAAAAAAAAAAAATTTCGACGTCATTACCTCGAGAAACTCATAAACTAACCAAATATTTTCGATTTTTTGATTTAAGATAATCCAGTAATGAGTTCTGATGTCCACCGCAAACTACTTTTTTTTTAAGGGGGTATTCTCATGTGACCACTTCGAAAAATCGATTTTTTTTGTATTTCATATTTCGATAGTAAAACCTATCGAAAATGTGAAAAATTCAGACCGAAATTCCTAGTATTACATAAGTTACAACTCATAATCGTCGACGCGCCGTAAGCGACTTGTTCTGCTCTTGAAACTTTAAATGCATTTTTCTCGAAGCATCATTTTCTAACACTGTCAGGGTCCTAAAAAAAAAAACTATTCAACCGATTGCTTTGAAATTTATATAAGTTCTTCTACTCATTAATAGTTATCGTCCGTACCAGAATTGCTTATTTTCGAAAATATTTTCTTATTTTTTTTTAAACGATTTTTAACAAAAAAAAAAGAAGATTTTCGTAACTTTTTTTTCTACAGTCTACCCTGACCAGTGACCTGCTTTTTTTTTTTGTGTCTAATTTATCAAATGTTAAATAAGAAAAAAAATGTTTTTTTTTATACAGTTTAAGATACAAATAAAGACATATAAAAAAATTAAAGTGATTGAATTTTATTGTCTTATAAAAAAAAATTCGCTAAAAAGAGGTCAAATTTTTGCGTTTACATGAGAATGCCCCCTTAAGAGTATCCGAAGATTTGCTCTCAATGGCTTATTTTTAAATATTTAATTAAATATTCTTGAAATGATGCTTTATTATGTGTACAATTTTTAAATAAATTCAATTTAACATATGCTCAGAAAAAATTATCAAAAATATGCTTAAAATGAAGCGAGTAAGGAAATAGGTCCGGATTTGACTAAAGATACCGCTTCCAAGTTAAACTTTTTTCTATAATTGCTTACAGCGCCAACAAAGAAATGCAACCTCGTCGAAATTTCTAGATCAAAATGGCCTTCAAGAAGCATTTTGCGAATTTCTCTTAAAATATTTTCGCGAATTTTCTTCATTTTGAAACCACTAATATTTCCCGATTCTTTAACTGAAAACGAAGCATTTCCGACCCCCTTATCCCATACAATTTTTTGTTTGTCTTGACATTCCCTACCATTTGCCGACGTATTGCCGTTTTAAGACCAAACACCCTGTACAAATAAATATTAATCATATGCATACAGATAAAGCCCTAAAAATTTGAATTTTCAAGAGCACAATTTATTTAGTTTTATTTTAAGTTAGTTTTTACACACAAAAAAACAAAAACTCTTTACAAACAATCTAATGCCTCTTGCGAAAACTAAATAATTAGTGAAAAAAAAACCTTAAAGATGTGTCACCATCAAATCGTTTTCCCAGCGCTATCTGTTTGCGTGTGGTCTCAATTAGATATTACCTGGCCCAATTATGGCTAATGTATAGTTGCACAATCATGAGTTTACAGCACGATTTTCAGCTGACTATGGCTACATGGATGGATGCTGGATGATTCTGGAGGATACTGGCAAAGGTACAGGAACACGAATCTCTCTTGTCGTCAAGCGAAAGAGGAGCGACCTTAATGGTCACTAATGTGCCCCTGATCTTTTTAGGGCTTGTTAATAAATTTTGCAGAGTGATTTCGACATCGTCGTTACGTACACACAACGTCCACATATGTTGTCCGGAGTTAATATAATTGCAGTGGTCGAGATTAGCCTGAATTCACATGACGGACGGAACTCGGGTGGACATGAGAAGCATAAATCGCCCATATACTTAGAAAGCGATTCAGTGGTCGAGCATTTTCAGAACATTTAATCAAGCGTTAAGAGATGCCCTTATCCGGGGGTTAAAATTGCTCGAACAGAAACGTGACTATTTATTTGATGTAGGAGAATCTCCAGTTCCTTTTCTATGTGGAAGTTGCAAAAGAGATTTTCCTCAGGCACACAAAGAACAGACAACGAAATCAGGGTAGTTCGGCTTTTTCGTATAATATGACAACTCCCTGAAATGGGATGGACGTCTTGTCTTCAGTTGGTTTTGTCAGGCTAGTTTTCAATGATTTCATCGGATTTCTTTAAAACCGAAAATCGAATGCCGGAGATTTTCTAACTTTGTTACTTAGGAGCACACGTTTTCAAAGGGAAACAATTTTAAAACAAAGTCATTCGGGAGCAATTTGAATAGGTTTACTTACTCGTAAAGGAAGGCCATTTTTATCTGGAATTATTTTTTCATTAATTTTAACCTCTATTGATTTCACTAATGCTTTAAAACCTTTATACCATTCCGCGAGACTGGTCATTAGAAGATTTGAAAATAATAGTCTATTTTGCTTTTTTAGCGTTTTAATTTTGGTATTTTAAAATAAATTGTTGCATAGATAAAAGTCTAGTCGTTTCTGCAAAGGATATTTGATAAATCAGTGACTTTTGAAAGAAATTTGTTTTACTGAAACGTGATTTTTATTGCAGAAAAGAAATACAAGAAAAAAAATTAAAAAACAACTTCTTTAATATCTAGGTCGCTTATTTCCAAAAAGACCTATTATTGAGACAATTCACCATACTTGACGTCGAGAAAACCGACGCGTCGAATGTCTTTTGGAAACTCACGAAACTGAAAATGAAACTCGACGGTATGTTTTCTTTCAATGCCATCTTACATTGCATATTCGACATTATTAATACATATACTTACAATAGATTTGTAATTATAAATGTGGACTCTATCTTAATAAATGCCAAGCCGAGAAATAATAAAATTTTCCTCATTAAAATATACATATGTATATTTATAATGAATTTTTAAACTTATGTAGCTCTGTAGTGACTCAATCTAAAATGTTAGACCATATTTATTTCAAGACCGATATAGGTTTTTTGGCAAACTTCTTTGTAGGAATTTTCTTTATGTATAATGATTCTTATGCACAAAAGCCTTTAGGTTCATCACTTCACGTCGTGGCTTTCCGTTCTATTTAAATGTTACTAAAAATATCCTAAGCTACTCGCTTCAACATATTCCAGTGAATAGAATCCAAAGCAACCACTCTGTATGTGCATAGTTTTATATGTGTTTGAAATAGAACAACTCTTATAAAAGAGATCCTGCATTCAAGTATTTCCGGTGCAACTGTAGCTACTGTGTGCGTTCGTTTAAGCCCAGAGGACTAATGAATTGAACCTTCTTTTAGGCACAACATGCAAAATGGTTTCATTCGAAAAGGGCTCTTTTACGATCTCATTTTATCTCTGGCACTTTTATTATAGTGATAACCAACTGAATGAAGCTTATCTCAATCTTTAGCTCTCTAAATGAAAAACAGCTCTTATTACAAACGTTGTCGCCGCGAAGAATTCACATTTCATCTCCCTTTAAATTTTACTTTATTCCCTATCTCCAGACATTGTAATGGTGGTGGGTGGCATGGTGACTGTTTTATTTTTAATAAACTTTATCACTTCCTGAAGCCATAAATTTTGCGCCGATAATGTTCTGTATCAGAGATGATGACCTATTAAATTTTATTGAACGTTTCGGAAGTATTATTATGTAATGGACATTTGATGAAAATTCTGCAATTTGAAAACTACTAAATGAAAGATCATAATTCTAAATAAGATTATAAATTTACAAAAACTGAGTAATGAGGGATAGAAGGAAAGTAGGTTGTTTATTTGTCATACTTTTGAGGAAATGCTACTTGGAAGAAAACTATAACTAACAAGGAGAGAGCACAATTTGATAAGAATGGATATGAATAATTTTTAAATATGTTGTAGAGGTTAGTCGTCTATGTGGTATGGAAAAGGGATGCTTTTCTCATATAAACAGTTGCGTGATTCGCCCTAAAATGCTCTATGGTATGCAACTTCGAAACATTTTTATGTTTGCAGGTATCACATGGAAATGAGCTTTAAAAAATGCGTTTAACTTCTGTTGTTCTAGATAAAACGTCTTGTCTAATTTTCTATGATAATACGTATAATGCAAAAGTATATACTGATACTAAAATAAATTTTAATGAAACTATTGATGAAACGACTAGAATCGGCAGCTAAATGTGCCAAATTCATATCTTCACAAGATTTTATCATAGAACCGCGTGAAATTAGCAAAAACATCCAGCCGTTTTATCGTTTCACACTAATCCACGTCCTACTCTTTGCTGTCGAGTACAAACTACACTAGTATTTTACTTTTGCGGTCAAGTTTGGGCTTGATTATCTTGTAAACGAAGAAGGGTTGCATAAAATCCCTTTATCGTAATACATAGAGGGCTTACCCCTACAACATATTTAAAAATTATTCAAATCCATTCTTATCAAGTTGCGCTGTCCCCTTGTAAATGAATTGTTCACGCATACAGTTTTATACGAAAAAATTAATTCGCTTTCCATATTGTTGTTTTATGGGATAACATCTGATTAAAATTTTCGAAAACTCGAATTTTCCCTTTTTCATATTTTTAAAGAGTATACTTTTGAGACATTTTCAGCCCAGGACAATGCAAAGCCTCTAAAATTAAATCTTATTGTACTTTGGAAAGATAATCCGCATTAATTAATCTAGACCTTTCGGAATAAATTTTTCAGCGTGATAGGCGCTTATTTCCTATTTCGGTAATTTTCTCTCGTTTATCTCGAAAACGGTAATAGAACTTGGAATTAAAATTAATTTTGTCCTCCCATGGTGTGTATTTCTTATGAAAATTTATTAATTGTTGTCTGTAACTGAATAATTCTCAAAATAGGTAACATTTAAATAAAAAGGTTTTCAGCCTGTACTTCTAAATCGAATGTGATATCAGTCATTAACAGTACATCACATATGTAAAAGTTGCATAGTTATATCCTGTTTAGTAAACTATGGTAACTTACAAACGTATTGATTAGACATCGGATTATATGTATTAAAAAAATGCTATAAGCATACAAATACGCACTATAAAAAGTTAGATATGAAAGACAAAACATGCTCATAACAAATTACAAGTAAATTTTTTTGCAAATGCCCTGTCCCCGTTAAGTATATAAAAAGTGCCCCAACGTTTAATTACGAGTTCTGGCAATGTATTTATTGTTTTTTGGTCAAAACATCTTCACACGTAATCTTGGGGCTCTATTGTCAATAATTGAGGAAACATGGGGGTTGCACCCCTAAAAATTAATATCCTCCGAAACTACTTGACAAATCTTAACCAAATGGAAAATACACACAGACACTAGTGAGTACCAAAAAGCCAATGAACAAAGCCTTTCAAAATGTAGTGCATTCTGGAAGTGACCGAACGTCGAAATAAGCTACAGTGCTGTGCAAAACATTTGCAACTAAAATCATAGTTTATTACAGATCATTATACAATTTCCTAAACCACTGATACCAAAAAAAGTTTTACATTGGATTATTCTTTATTATGTCTAGTTTCCAGATGTAACAATAGCAGAATGTATTATCCCATAATAAGGGAGCAATATCCAGTTTTTTATTCAACGTAACAATTTTGCCTGTGCAAAACATTTGCAACTTTATATATCAACAAATACTTTTCTCGGAATAAATGAGAAATGGCAGTACTTTGTTAGTTAACTGTTATTTTCTATTCCATATATAGTTAATAAAAAATAATAATAATAATTTTCTATTCCGATCCAACTACTGCAGGGCATATAATCCAGTCTGTCGGTCAGGTCCATGCGCGGAAGTGTATTATTAAAATATTTTTTTTTTTTCCTTTAAACGCAATTAAACTAAAAGTTCGTAAAATGGGAGTAATTAATTTTACAACGAAATAAAAAACCGAATAAAATAGCTAAATCCACCATATCCAGAATTATAAGTAGTTTTAAAAAGACTGGGAGTATTGAAAATATTCATAAAGGGTGTTAGACCAAGGAAAACGACAAAGGCTGAGAATTTAAATTTTAAGTAAATCTCGGCCTTTCCTCAGTTCAAGGTACTTAGGTAAAAAACGAATAAAACCTGGATGTGGATCCTTCGACAGTAAGAAGACGAGCCATAGGAACCGATCTTAGGAGCTACAGGCCAGCGAAAAAGCCACTACTTTCCGAAAAAAATGGCTGAGCTCGACTTGTCTTTGCTCAAAGTCATTTAGAATGGCCCCTAGAAAAATGGAGAACTGTCCTTTTTTCGGATGGGTGTTTAACTTTAAGTTTAACTTAGTGGGGCTAGATGGAGGGCAAAAAGTAGGACGACAGACGAACAAACGACTAAATCTGCGATAAACTGTGGTAACTGTGAAGCATGGAGGTGGTAATACAATGGTCTGGGGGTGTTTATCAGCTCAGGGCGTGGGACCTCTTTACGAAATACCACGGATAATGAAAGCGGAGGATTACAAAAACATTATGGAAAATGTTATGCTCCCTTACCCAGAGGAAGAAATGCCCCTGCGCTGGCGCTTCGAACAGGACAATGATCCCAAGCACACCTCTAGACTTCTTCAGGCTTGGTTTTCGCAGCAAAACATTGAAGTTTTGAAATGGCTCGCACAGTCCCCAGATCTCAACCCCATAGAAAAGCTATGGGAACTGGTTTAGAAGAATATGAGGGGTCAATTTTACAACAACCGTGACGAACTCTTTAATGGTATAAAAAAGGCTTGGAATGATATAACTTCTTTACATATTGAGTCGCTATTTAATTCTATGCCAAGAAGATGTGCAGCAGTTATTGTATTGTTGTTGTATTGTTATTGTGCTAATCAACCAAATATTAATGATAATATATATTTAAAGTCGGCAACATTGTTAATGTCAAGGAGTTGCAAATGTTTTGCACAGTCAGTTTTGTATCTTAGTATGAAAAAACGAATATTTCTCCTTTTTTATTGAATAGTTACCTTTAGTTTTTTAATATTCTTAAATTAGATATAACAAAGAATGAAATACTATATTAGCTTTTTTGTTTTTAAGAATTTAAGGTTTGTTGTAGTAAGACATAGAAAATTGGGGTTTTAGTTGCAAATGTTTTGCACAGCACTGTACCTATAAAAAAACAGACATTATTCTAAAGATCAGAGAATCAATAAAGGTGTCATCTCCACGAGAGATTTTTAAAATCCATGAACTAGAAAATATTTGGGGCGTAATTTAAATAATGAAATAAAGTAAAAGATAACTGGCGATTTCCTCCTATTAAATAAGTATATACAGTAGGTGGCCAGCTCATTATAACCACGTGCAAAATTTCGTTGTAAGCCATGTAGTGGAATTTTGAAATTGCCACTTCTAAAGAAGTTATGTACCGTTAAGTAGATATAAGTATAGGCTATTTAAGGAAGTAGCCTGCCGTGTTGTGTCACTTGATTTTCAGTGCCTAAAGTGATTAGAGCGTTAGTTATGTCAAAATTTCAGTCATCATTATTATTCATAATACCAAAAACTTTTTGCTCAAATTAGAAAAAATGTTCTTACTTTACAAATTTTGTGTTGGAAATTATTACAAGACTTCAATAAATTAGAAAAATAAGTTTTTGATAAATTCTTCTTCTTGCTTTTGAGTATAGTGATTTGTGATTCTTGAATATCGAAATATTCTAATTTTTTAGAAAATGGGGAAGAAAAAAGATCTTAAACCCGAAAAAATTGCAGCGATTTTTGCATTAATTAAAGGCAAAAGACACTCTCTTCGGGAAATCGCTAGGTTGGAGGCCGTCAAACATTGTTGTGTAGTGAAATTAGCGAAGAAATATCGGGATGGTGAAGACCAGGTGATTCCTTCAGGTAGTTCGGCGACCTCTGGGCGTCAAAGGACCCCAAGAACTGATCGGGCAATAATTAGTACGGTTGCCGCGAATCGCTCTCTACCATTGAGGGAAATCTGCACTATTCTAACAATCAAAGGAATCGAGCTTTCAGAGCGTACGCTGAGACGTCGTTTCAATGAGGCCAGTTTAAAATGTCGGCGGCCAACAAAAAAGCCGAGACTGACGCCAAAAATGAAAAAGCGAGGCTATCCTTCACTAAGGCTCATCGACACTTCACAGCGAATGACTGGAAAAAAGTGAATCCTGTGAATAATAACTTTCCTTTTTTTTTAGTGGCATATTTATTTAAACATCGAAATTTTAATTTTTGTGCAGATTGTTTTCAGCGATGAAACAATGCTCCACGTCTACACTACCTCAATAAATTTTGTGCGGAGGAGGCCTAAAGAGAAGTTTCACCCTTCCTGCATCCAAGAAAGGGTGAAGCATCCTCCTGGCGTCATGTTTTGGGGATGCATACACGAGAGAGGGCCAGGACCCATCTATAAAGTAGATGGTACGATGCTGTAGAACCAAAATATAAATGTCGTAAAAAATACCCAATTGCCTTATATCACTACAACAGGATTCAGGCGAGAAGGCTGGACCTTCCAGCAGGATAGTGCACCGTGTCATACAGCTAAATTTGTTAAAAATTTTATGTTAGAAAATAAAATTCCAATCCTTCCTTGGCTTGGCAATTCCCCTGACCTAAATCCCATAGAAAGCGTTTGGTACATTTTGAAATCCCTAGTTTGTAAAAGATCTAATCCCTCCATAGAAATCCTAGTCCAAAATATCCTTGAAATATGGCACGGTGCAGAAGAAATCAATATGTGCATCGATAATTGCATTCAAAGTATGCCCGACAGAATTGCTGCCTTCATAAAAAATAACGGCGGGCACACCAAATTTTAAACATTTAAAATGTTAATCCATAAAGTATTAAAGTAGACATTTTGGGCTTTTCAGTGATATATATATGTCCTATATTGAACCTATTTAACCAATAAAAAAGTTACCCCCAATTCATGAAATGTAGAAATAGCTAAGTGGTTATAATGAGCTGGCCACCTACTGTACGTACCTATGTGATTTCCTCCAAAAAACAACATTTACGACGAAACAAAATTTTAGGCAGTTCCAATCATCGAGGTTGTATAGTCAAAAGTTTTGTTTCTTCGGAGAAGGTTATACTTCTAACAAAAAGACTTTGTAATCAGATAAATTGAAGTTGCTAATTATACCAAAATGTTGAAGGACATTTTTATTGCATGAATTAGATACCTATGTATGTATTTTATATGATGATTAATAAAATTTTATTTTGCAATTTTAAATTTTTATTTTAAACTTATAAAAATGTATACAAATAGTATGTATCAGTTTGGAAAACTTATTAATTAAAAAACTAAAGAGGATACAAAATTTACGTATTTCGTTTCTACTAAATTTGAAATAATCTCAATAATAATACATATTTCCCAAAATATGAATTATTAACTAAACATTATTGTTATATGTAAGAACGTGGTAAAATCATAAATATATTGATTTGCATATGCAAATATATAAAATCCGATGTATAGAATGATAATAAATAACATATAATATATATATATATGTATTTGATGCAAACATTACTGCAGAAGACATCTTAAAGAATTGTTTAATGTTTATGTACATAAATATTATGGAAACAACCTATTGTGATTATACAAGTTTTATTGTCGACAGCAGTTAGTATATGACGTGCTGGTAGTCCTGAAAAGGACGATTCTGTCTACACCATTGAGAGATATTCATAGAAACTTATATTTATATGGTATATAGTACATTATGTTGTTTATATATTTTCTTATCTGAATAGACCATCAGCTAAGTCTAACCTTTAAAAGTTCATAGTTAGTGAAGACATAAGCAACAAGCCAATTTCTCTTCAATACATGCTAACCAACACGGACATCATACAAATAGCATTCCTATTAACGCCTAATCTCATGCGGTTAATAGCTTGAAAAAAGCTGAAATTATTTTTACACAAATTGGTCCGTAGAAGCGGGATTAACTCTCAATGTGAATTTCTGTTCAAGGGAAGGCGATTCAATATTACTAACAGTGCATGTCAAGGAGCCCCATCACGGGCGGATCTGGAAGGGGGGTTAAGGGGGTCATGACAAAAGGCGTGAATTGGGCCTCGCAAAAGGCAGCAAAAAGGCCCACAAAAATGTGTGAGAGTGCAACGGCAAACTCAGCGAACGGCAGAAACACTGGGAGAAAGTCAAACCCTTAGAGCCCAAGATAAAATGATCTGCGCGATCATTAAGAAAATGCTCCAGTTAACGCTACATATACTAGTAAGACAATGACATGCTGTAAAGAAGAAATTCAATGTATAATATTAGTACAGTCAATCTGTCGTGAAAATAAGGTTTAGGTGGAAAAAATTTTCTAACGAGCAAATGTACGTGGAATCGTTGAAGGGTAAGGAGACAAAGTGATTTGTCATAAATTTGTCACTTTCACACCCTACACTTTTTTGAAAACTCAAAAAAACTCAAAAAAAAAATTTTTGAACGCATTTATCTCGGATTCTATGCATTTTTCAGAAAAATTTATGGAACAAAAAATGTAGAGAATGTTAAAACCTACAATTAATGTCATTGACCCAAAACCGTACGACAAAATCTGCGCGCTGTAGGTGGCGCTGAAGTTCGTAAACATGTGTTTTTCGACTTTTTTGTCCGCAAAACGTTTTCTTTCAGCAAAAAAGTGAATGAGAAAGTTGTTGCTCATAAAATTACGTACAATATTTATTTAAAACATTTTTCTGTACGACTTACCTTTTAAGAGTTATAGCGCAACAAATGCTATGGCTTATAGGTAAAACCAGGTAACTCCATTCGTAAGATTTTAAAAATATATTTTTTCAAAAATCAAAAAAATAATATTTCTCTTAGATGTTATATAATTGTCGATTTGAAGTTCTAAGAAAACGGTATTGAAACTAAAATTTCTGGAAATGTCTGAAGGAAATGTCTGAAGGAAATGTCTGAAGAACACACTTTGTTGCGGTATAACTCGAAAAAGGTAAGTCGTAGCGAAAAATGTTTTAAATAAATATTGTACGTAATTTTATGAGCAACAACTTTCTCATTCACTTTTTTGCTGAAAGAAAACGTTTTGCGGACAAAAAAGTCGAAAAACACATGTTTACGAACTTCAGCGCCACCTACAGCGCGCAGATTTTGTCGTACGGTTTTGGGTCACTGACATTAATTGTAGGTTTTAACATTCTCTACATTTTTTGTTCTATAAATTTTTCTGAAAAATGCATAGAATCCGAGATAAATGCGTTCAAAAATTTTTTTTTGAGTTTTTTTGAGTTTTCAAAAAAGTGTAGGGTGTGAAAGTGACAAATTTATGAAAAATCACTTTGTCTCCTTACCCTTCAACGATTCCACGTACATTTGCTCGTTAGAAAATTTTTTCCACCCAAAATGACAGATTGACTGTACTATATTAGGGAAAGCCCAAGAAGCACAATTCTTCTTTATATTATTTGATGAGACAATGGATAGATCTTGCATATGCAAGTTAAGCATTTCCTTGCATTATATTTATAATTATACAATCCGAGATTTCATCTCATTCGTAGATGCCTATAGTCTTATTAGAAGAGGCGATGTCGAGTCAGAAGGCAGAGAGCATCGGTTATTTCATGCAGAAATGCAACGGGTACGATGAAGTAAATTATTTCTTTTGCTCTTGTATCTCCCAAAAGACTCGATGGGTCGATGGGTGGACATTTACAATTTCAAGAAGAATCAATTATCAAGATCTACAAAGCGTTAGAAGAAATACTTGGAAGGATATGAAAACATCTTGTGATGCATTTTCCTATTCATGGCTATTCAAAATCCTAATTGATGAGTGATTTTTATGAGTCACTTTATCTCTTAGTCGCCTTCTTCAAAAACCAACTCTTGATTTAACACAAGCCACTGAGGCTTTAGAAGATAGAAAAAGCGTACTTTATGCGAAAAGAGAAAATGCAGAAATTATTTTCAAGAAGTTATTCTACGAAGTGAAGGAAGTAACGAAAGACGTAGAATTGAAGAAACCTTGTACTGTTTCCAAACAATCTCAACGAGCAAACACTACTAGTGACACCTGTGAAGATTATTTTCGTAGTACGATCTACATCCCTCTAATAGATCACGTTATTTCAGACTTGAATGTTAGGCTTTCTCCAGATGTCCTGAATTTGTTTAATTTGTAATTTTACCTGAAACTGAAATAGGACCTGATAATGAAGTAGCTTTGAAAAATTTTGTAACTAGTTACTTTTATGACTGTTAAGCAAGAATTTTTATTGTGGATACAAAAATGCAAAAGAGAAAAACAGAATAATCAAGCCCTTCCAGACTCAGATTTGCAAGCATTAGAAAAATGTGATGAAGATATGTACCCTACTATCCGAATATTTCTAAAAAATTTATCTACTATGGGAGAAGAAAGATTAACCACATTGGCTCTCATGACATTACATTCCGACATAAAAGTCGACCCAGAATCGATTCGCGAAAGCTAATACGCGAATAATCTAATTTATTTATTATGTATGGAGTTTTTAGAGTTTTTTAAAATACATATTATTATTATTTTTCAAAATATTATTATTATTATTATTATTATTATTATTATATTGTTTATAATAATAATAATATTTGGTTGTTGTTGGGCTTGTAATTAAAAATTAATAGGCCTCCTACAAGTGAAATTTTTCTGCAACCGCCCCTGTGCCCCATACCAATTCTCTAAGAACGAATCGAACAAATTTCGTTTGGACAGATTCGATACTATGTATCTATGTGAACTTGGTAATAGGGAGACCAAACTTGACTTGCATATTCAAGACTTAGCCAAACAAAAATAAGGCTGGTATACAGTCAGAAAATTCGTATGTTCCAGTTTATGATGCAGAAAAATGTCACAAAAAGATGAACTCATCTAAAAGTAACGTTCGAAAGATTATAATCAAATCTTAGTGTATTGCAGCCTCTCACTCTCTAACTCGTTTCTCACTTATTAATGTTTTAGTTCTAGATTGGTGTGAACAGAATGTGTTCAGATCTCTTTGAACCGTATGGAAGTCATTAATTAGGTTTTTACAATCTTTAAGCAATTATGAGATGTCGTCACTATAATATATAAAATATATATAAAATTAATAATCGCGGGCCCTGGAAGTTTCAATTCTGATAAGTCCTGTTGGACAGATATGAATGCATCAACTTGATAAGCAATAGAGAAACCGAATTTCTAGAATGAGTATTATAATCGAATGGGATAGTTTATCAGAACCATTGCAAAAATCAGTATACATGCAATCGAATTGCAGACCCTTTTGGAAGCCTTCAATGATGGAAAGGACAAATTCAAGACGATTTGTGGAAGTGGAATGACCCTGAAGAAGAGGAGATGAATGATAATATACATAGAAAAATTGTTTTATGAGTTTCTCTTCACATTTATCATTACCTTTGCATTTTCCTCCGTAAATTTCATCTTGATATGTTGTAAATTATAGACGTTAAAATGCTGCGGTAGACAGATAAAACTAAATTATAGTGATCCCCAGTTATTTTACCAATCCAAACAAATCGTCTTTTAAAAGACAAATAATGAACATAACCTTTTGCATACGGAAGGGCCTGTCAGTGCTTCGAGTATTACATTGAACTGCTGACCTCAAAAGCCATTAAAAGGACATGAAGTAAGCGCGTAACAGCTGCAACAAGGCAATCGAAAATTAAATTGTCCATTCCCCGACAGAGCCCTCGGCTGCCCCGGCTTCCCCTGGGAACTTGAAAATCTGGGATTGTTCGGCAATCCAGATATATACATACATATATACTTCCCAAACTTTGTATCAGATGGAGGGCTTCACAGTCCCGGAATCAGTGAACGAAAATGGATGGTAATATCGCAGAAGGCCTTCGGCCGAACTGTAGTACCTACACCAATAAATCAGGCCGCTGTCCACCCCTTGCCGAGGGATGCACACATACATCCGCATCAACAGAGTGTAAGAGCTTTTGCCCTATACTCTCACAGAGGTGACACCTTCACTTCAATCAGTTTTATTGGAATATTCCTTGGGGAACCGTCCTACAGTAACAGGACCAAGAGAGCTTTAGATTCGGCAATTCCACGCGAAAGGCGCGCGTACGTAAGCGTAAAATTTTCACCTTCCACTTGAGATTATTCCAGGAAATTTGGAAAATTTTCCACGTTGCACTTTTGTGTGTGTTGGTGACAGATATGCCGTTGAGATAAGGAAAAATCGATAAAATTTGTGTGTGGTCTAAATTTAGAAACCAGAAAAGAGGCAAACTGTGGCTTTTTGTGTTTGTCATGCGTTGAAATATTCTCCCCTCTCCCTGCACCCTCTGATTGATGGGTTGGGGGCAGCACTGAGACCGACAATACTGTAATGTTTTTATTTGTATTTGTAATTACATTTTCGCCTTTAATAAAAGCTCGACGGTATAACAGAAAAAAAGAAAGTTGGACAAAAATTACAAAAGCGGCATCATAAAGTGTTGACATACTTGAGGATTGCAGCAACCTGTTTTTTTATTAAGAAAGGTGGTGGTGCAGGTACCACCATCCCTACAACATGATGCTGCGGATGTTTCTGACAAAATTCTTCTGTGAGGTTTCCAGTTTCACTTTCTTGAAATCCGACATAATTAAATAGACGGCTGGTCGTTAATATAATTCTTTATGTACAGAAATCTGTTCACTAAAAAAAATAAGTATCTGATATTTAAGGAAATCATGTACATATTTAAAAAAGGGAACCGATGAAAAAAAAAAATTTACTATTTTTAAATAAATATTTTCTTAAATCTTACAATATTTCTTAAAATTAAAGACTATTTTACTTAATATATTTTTGATCCATTACAAAGTCTAGATTTAGAAATGTATCCTTAAAGTGAATATGCAATTTCGAAAAGGGCACATCTCGCATATTTTGACAAATACGTTTTTTCATACCAATGTGTTCTGAATGCTTCCCTGTACCTATTATGTTAAAAATGGAACATCTCTGGTATTTCCTTCTACTGTCGAGGTCATGCCGTGTACAGAAATAATTTCGAAAAGGTCACAACTCGAATGAGATGTGCCCTTTTCGAATTTATTGCTTAAACATAAGACCGTTAAACTCCGTAATACTTCTGTCTCTTTTGTTTTTGTGATTTAATCCTTTAAAGATATTATCAACATAAATCACGTAAAACTACCTAATGAGTGATATTGCACCCCAAAATATGCTTATATGTCTTTTTAAACAGACCATCAGCTTAGTCTAAGCTTTAAAGCAACAAAAATTAATTTGCTGCATAAGACTCGTCATCATTTGGTCCGTTGTTAGTAGCGACATGACAAACAAATAAATTCTTTCTCAATACATGCTTACCAACACGGACATCAAACAAATCGGCATTCTTATTTACACTCAACCTCATGCGGTTAATAGGTTGAAAGAAGCTATAGTTAGTTTTACACAGATCAGTTTGCAGGATCGGGACATGCCTAAGGTTTCGCTCATTCGCTCTGAACGTGAATCTTGTTTTAAGAGAAGGCGAATCGATATTACCAACTAAAAGTTGATGTACAAATACAACGTCCGCGATTTCCCGACGTTTTTGTAGATAATGCATGTCAAGGAGTTTCAAACGGTCCTTGTATGGAGGGAGTATAACTGGATTGCTCCATGGCAATTCTCTAAGGGCGAAACGGACAAATTTCCGTTGGACAGATTCGATGCTGTCTATGTGAACTTGGTAATACGGAGACCAAACTTGACTCGCGTATTCAAGAATTGGCCGGACAAAGGAAGAGTAAAGCTGTTTGTATACAGTGATATTAGAAAATTCACGGGACCATCTTTTAATAAAACCCAGCATAATACTGGCTTTTGTCACCAAGCAATTTATATGTTCAACAAAATCCAGTTTACAATCAAGGAAAACACCTAAGTCACGGGCAGAGCGAACTCGTCTGAGAATAACGTTCGAAAGATTATAATCAAAACTCAGGGGATTGCGGCCTCTACAAAAAGATAAAATTTCACATTTATTAATGTTTAATTCTAGATTATTGTGAACACACCACGTTTGGAAAGTGTCCAGATCTCTTTGAACCGTGTGGCAGTCGTTAATATTATTCGTATAACGGAAAAGTTTCATGTCGTCAGCATAAATTAATATTTTACAGTCTTTGAGCAAATATGTAATGTCGTCAATAGCAAGAATAAATAAGAGTGGGCCCAGGTGACTACCCTGCGGTACACCTGAGGTGGCAAATATTTTTCTGGAAGTTTCATTCCGAAAAGATATCTGATAAGTCCTGTTGGACAGGTATGAGCGTATCCAATTGATAAGCAATGGAGAGAAGCCTAGATTTTCAAGTTTCAGTATTATAATCGAATGGGACAGTTTATCAAAAGCCTTGCTAAAGTCAGTATAAATGCAATCGGTTTGCAGACCCTTCTGGAAGCCTTCAATGACGAAAGAAACAAATTCAAGAAGGTTCGTGGAAGTGGAACGACCCTGAAGAAAACCGTGCTGATTTATAGAGACAAGGCGTCGACAGATGCTTGACAATTGTGAGTATATAATTGACTCAAAAAGTTTTGGAATACATGAAAGCTTTGCTATGGGCCGGTAGTTACACACCTCAGTCTTTTTACCCTTTTTGTGGATAGGAATAATAAAGGCATTCTTCCAAAGCTTAATAAAGAGATTTAAATGCAATTAAATATATTATTATCATCACTGAATGTTATATTTTATGATAACGTTGCTATTATAGTGCCCTCATAAATGTACTATATACAGGAAAAATTACTGTTAAAAGTCATTAGGTTTTTCTAAAAAATTCAGAATTGTCTGGGGTGATTTTTCACCCATGATACCATTTAAGGGTTAAAACAATAAACATATTGCATCATCCACCACACAATGCGTTGCCTGAAGCTTATAATGGCAACGTCCTATTAATCATCTGGAACATCCTATTAATCATCTTATATACCAGCAGAATTTTATGAGGAAATACTGCAATGGCCAACTACAAACGAAAGAGAGCCTCCAGAAGAAGATTTTAAAAAAAAAGTGTATTAATTATCTTTAATTTAAGTATTATGTTTAATTTTAGATATCTAAAATAAAAGTTTCGCAAAATTTATATGTTTTTTTTTCTTTAAATTATGTGAACTCAACATCGTAAATTTTGAAAAGGGCACATCTCACAAATTTAAAGTATCTAAAATATAGGTACTATATAATAACGTTAACATCAAAATATTTCTGTAACTTCGATTGCAAATTGGCCCCAGAATATAACTCAAAAATATTTTTTTAAATATATTATACTTCTTTAAAAAATATTACTTTTTTTCATTTCCTGAAAAGTTTAAATATTCATATTCAATTAAATATATAATATATGGTGATTATCAAAAGTATTTTCGCAATATTTTTAAGTCTTGTTGAATTGCAAAATGTTAGTATTATAAATATGTTTAATAGAACTTTTGATTTATTTTAATTTCCACTACACGCTTCCGCAGTTTATCGGGAAAAAAATCTGAAATACCTTCCTTGTATAAGAAAAAAACCTGACTTGATTTAATGAATATGCTTTCTTATTCTTAGTTTGAAATTGAAAAAGAATTACTTTGCATTAAAAGAAGCATTTACTTGATTTGATGAGCATTATTTCTTCTTACAACATTTTCCTTCGTTATAACTCATATTTGGAATTGTAAGCGGGTAGATATAAGGATTGGCTTTGGATTCCTCCATTGTAAGTATCTATGGCAGAGAATTGGATCGAAACACTCATCACTTTATTAAGCTGGTTTACTTTAGTAGACAACCACCATCACCACCATCAAAACAAAATGTGGTTTTTTAATTAATTAATTTAATTATTTTGATAGGACAATGTTTCACTCAAGTATAAAAACTTTACACGGTATGTTCTATCCTATTCTCTATGATCTAAGATCAGAATATGTAATCATGTATCATCAGAATCATGTTGAGTATTTTTGTTAATTGATATATAAATTATTGCATAGGAGGAAATCCATAAGAAGGGAACAGAGTATTCATTGATATGATGAAAGCGCAACTTTATTTTAGAAACATGCCCGGTGAAATGAAAAATTTGGAAACTCCGAAAAAGGATGTTTCTGGTTGGGTAGCCGACTCTGGAGAAAAATATCAGCTCTGCTTCCAATTTATTATTCGCAGATAGACGTAATTTTGGGGCTGGTAGAATTTTAGTTTGGAAATTTTGAAAAATTTAGTTAAATGCGGGCTTGTTTAACTTGAATGCGGGCTTGTTTAACTTATAAACCTACGCAGAGCAATCAATATTAATAAATGTAAAATTTCAATATTTCATCCACTTACATGTTGTAAGATAGTTCCACGAATCTAAATAATGGAACAACTAGTCGGTTGTACATGAAATTGCAGATTGGATGGGAAAATTAATTCAAGAGGACGAATCAAATATTGCAGATTTCAAATATTCTGACAAATTAAGGCGGGTTATGAAATGCTAAAACTGGTTGTTTGCAAACTATTGAAAAAAAATGTTCAAATTTTATTGAGCCAATTCAGGATAATTATTTCTTATTATTATGCTTGATTCATTTTTAAGAAGTTCTTTGTAAGTATGTTTTTTAAATATTTTGCACAGCATAGAAAATTAAATTAAATAACATTTATTTCTTTGCACTTAACTGCACATTTGTTAATAATATTTTTTTTTTTTTTTAATATACTTGCAATGAATAGGAAATAGTGCCAAACGAAAACAAAATATGTAAGTAGAATATAAGGAAAGAGGACTTCGTGTCAAATAAACAATAAACATTTTTTGTTCAGTATGTGTTCAATAAAAGTTTAAATTTATAACATGGAAACGCCTTCAAAAATCGACTGGATATCGATAACCCAAACCAACTGAAGATTCTAGCAAGAGTCCTAATTTGTTAGACACAGAAATCTGTAAATCCATCCGGAGTGAGTTAGGTTAGATGTTCCTAATTGGTCTGATTCTGGCGCCTCAGCCAGCACCCTTCAACGCAACCCCCATTTAACGTGGGCGATTGTTAACCCAATTCGAATTGGTGTTTCTCGGGTTCGTTAAATTGAAGGGATTTGTCTAAATGGTTTTTCATGGTTTGTATGGCCTATTTTGGCTACTTGGAGTTTTAATGGGACTAGTACTGCGTTGAATTTCAAATTTGGCATTCGCTCCAATTCTATATCGATGGGCAGACCTTTTTTTCCTCGCTTTTTGGGTGGTACTTTGTTATTTAAAGCCAAAACTAGCAGCAGCTGCCCGACCAAATTAAAGGATTTCGGAGCAACCATTCATCGGGGCATTGCTTTGTTTAGCTCCATTTCCGTGATTTTTATTGATTTCCCTCAAAATTAAATGTTGGATGAAAGAAGTATCGTTGTAATACATATTTTGAACTTTTTCCATTGATAAAGTCCTTAAGAAGTCGTAAATGTCTTTTTCAAGAAATTGAATTCATTTATATATTTTTGAGACGGAATGATATGGGTCGGCTATAAATATTATGGAGAACAGGAACTGCAGCCGGATATTAAATCAGTACGTAGAATAGGAAGACGGTTCAGGGAATTTCGCACATAGAAGTTAGACTTCAAAGACCAACTTCGCTCTAACAAACCGACGGTCGTTAAAAAAGTTAATAGACCCATTGACAACTTTTCAGGAGGTTGCACAGGGCTTAAAAGTATCTCAAACATTATTAAAGCCACAACCTTTATAACATGGTTTTATGTAGACGAAGACCATTTGCCTGAGCAATTTCTTTTTGAACTGTATTTGGCGTTACTTTTTTTTATAACAAGATGAACTGCTGTGATTAAATCAGAGATAACTAGACTGCGAATTGGACATGAATAATCGCACTGCTTCTTAACCTAATAGAGGTAATTAAAACCTTTATCCTTCTATGAAGGGCGACTGAAAAGTATTACTCATTTCATTTGCACATGCCGCATGTCAATAATTGAGTACCCTTTTATGATTACACAAAGTAAATTCAAAGTCATGAACAGTATGACGCATGGATTAAAAGAAAAAGAATCATCGCAGTATCTGAGTCACTGACGAACTTTACGAAATCACATCAATTCACACAGTTCATCACAAAATTTAAATAAAAAAAATTTAGATCTCTCGCTTGCTTTATAATATGTATATAAATAAACGGAATAGGTATATCGAAAAATATATGTTTTTTAATTGTAATTTTTAACATTTTCCGTCGACCATTATTTGCAATTTTGTGAAATAAAGAAAATTCAATTCAGTTTTCATTTTCTCTAGATACTCTACACGCCCATTTTAAATCTTACCAAATTTCTACGTAAAATAAGAGAAGCACTACTGAAGTACTATAGAGAAAAAATGAATATTTTGTACGAAGGATTAAGTTTTATATGGGATATATCTATCACTTTAATATTACATCATATCGAACCAGTTTGCGTTAATTTTTATAACAATTATAAGTGTTTTATAATAATTTAAAACACATTGAAATTTTAAGTAACTACCTACACTTCTGTAGAAAATATAAATTGTAACAATAATGTGGACTAGAAAAAGTACACCAATTATCAATTATAAGGCTATCTTAAGATTATTAAATGCTAAAATTAGTTTTATATCTTAAATATAGAATATTCATAGATTTTCTATATTTAGTGGAAATCGCAAAATTATTGTTATTTGGATTTAAAATCTTTATATTGCGGCATTGTTATAGTATACATATATATAATTGGAAGTATGAAATTAATATTTTCACTTCAAAAATTTGGAAAACAGTTTCAAACTATCAAAATAACCAAATAGTTCGAGACAAAAACCGTTCAAATCATGATGAATTGAAGCAAATTAAATGTGGCATACTGAGCTTTAGTAATATTTATGAGTATTTAGCACAAGAATTCGCTGGTGGATTTTACCCTACGAGTTCTCTGGGGATTCAGAGTAGTATAAAAGAAATTTGAGAAAGCTTTGTAGTTTCAGATAGCAAACATTTTTGCAATAATTTTTAAATAAAAACATATATTTATGATCAATATTTATCCAAATGTTTATTAGTGCTGTAAGAATCAGAGAAGGAAGCTTCAGTGTATATCGAACAATAATATGTATTATGAATGATTTTCGGTCACGTTAAGCTGATATTTTTGTCTTTTCTTGAGTAAATGACAAGGCTTTTTTTACTATCTTACTCAACAAAGAATCTTAAAACACAAAGGCATATAATGTTCAAAAAAAAAATTAAAATAATTTGTTGCATTAAATAAATACTAAGTAAATCAACTACATAAAAGCTTGAAATTGTTAGTCAAAAACCACAACATTCATAAAATTTGTTTAATTTCATAAAATAAGACAAGCAATTTGATGCAAGTTAGACACGCACCCCGAGGGCAAGATTTATATTAAAAAGATAACTCAAGTTGTAATTGATGGAAACAATTCGCAATATTTTTCTTCGTATTTTCTTAATTTTCTTGATGCTTGCTCAACAATTTTTGGAGGTAAGTGGGACGTAATAAAAATTAATCATTTTTAATTAAAATGGCAAACAGAAGAAATATATATATATATATACTTTGAAATCAGAAGGAGGCCAATGAAGAGCTTTCGAACTGATTCCCTTGTTCACTGAAATATTTTTTCTCATCTCTTATTTGCTATGTAATTGCTAAAGTCGAAGAAAATTATGAAATATTCACATATACCATACATAAAGTTTTTGCAGCTGCTTCGACCAAGCCAATATAGTCCTATTAAAATTTCTTTTCTCTTCTACGAAACAAAAATTCTTGCTAGACTATAATATCTAACTATCTACCAAACAAGCAGAAATATCGAGTTTCTAAAGAACTCATCAACAATTTGATAAATACATTACTCATCGTTCCGTCCATTTAAACTACTGATTTTTAGCATTTAGAATGAGCCAAGTCGAG
This sequence comes from Dysmachus trigonus, assembly GCA_949715965.1. Taxonomy (NCBI): domain Eukaryota; kingdom Metazoa; phylum Arthropoda; class Insecta; order Diptera; family Asilidae; genus Dysmachus; species Dysmachus trigonus. The sequence continues at coordinate 47,319,175 of OX454319.1, read as the reverse complement.
AAGTTGATAGCTCACAACACCGGCGTTTAAAATGGGTTTACTTTTTGCCCTTTAAAGTAAACTGAAATCACCTTCACCAGAAGAACGCCTCGTTATGAACTGTTACCACGCAATGAAATGATTACCGCTGAAGGGTAAGCATCTGAATAAAACCAGAAAAGATAAAAAAAAGAACTCTGAAAAATTCGTCCCAGATTTGCCAAAATGAGAGGAATCATTTTTCATGTTAACAATGCTTCGCTCCAGAGAGCTTTACAGATTCAATGAAAACTGAAAAAAAAAGAAAAAATGGGATGGAAATATTTTCCTCTTAAATATTTTTTAGACCTGACATTATTTCTCTATCGCATTTCGTTTTTACATAAATTGAAAAATTTTAAAATAGGGAGCTCGTAAAGGAGATCCTGCTCGGAAAAACTCAAAATCACAAAAGGGGTGTTGGGACAGCCAAGTTTAAGGAAATTTCGTCCAAATCCAATCTGGCTAAAATTTGGTTCAAATTAAACTTTCCTAAGATGGTTCAGACCTGACTTAACACATATCCGTCTGGCATTATTTGCACCGCCATTGACCGGCATTTTTGACACTATTTTTAGAAAGGATATGCTCTATATAAAAACAACCTATCTTTTAAAAAGTCATATATTATCGAATTTAATATAACAAGAATCAATTATTTACTGCAATATACAAATGACGAATTTCGTTATGCGGACATATACGTATGTGTTAAGCTCAAGCCTAAATATGTTCACTGAAGTCTTGAACGTCGTGAAATTTTAAGACTATTTACTTGTGTACTATAATAATAACTAAATATCCGGGCTTTATCCGGCTATAATTAGGCTTAAAGAGTTTTCCCGAAGATGAGACAGATTGTATTCTAGACCCAAAAAACCACTTATCCGTGATTTTATCAGTGTTTATTTTGTAGAATTTCTAAAAAGAAACCAGCCGACGATCGACCCTTAGTTGGAACTTTCTAAATATAGTTACACCTTTAAGATAGAGGTGTAAGTACATATGTCAATATGAAAATAAATAAAAAGCAACTTAAATCAATTTTACATCGTAGGCTACATATTATACATATGTTACAATAAGATTTTTCTTTCATTTTATAAAATTAACCTTCTATTTTTTTATTTATTCTATTAAAATTACAGAAAAACTATAGCGAGCCCAAAATCCGCAAATAAGTTTAACTCGTAATTGACCACCTTTTTATTTAAACTTATAACATTTTGTGTATCAAATGTTTATTAAACAGTTGCAGAGAAAAAAATAATAAAAATAGCTAATTAAGAGTTTTTTCAATTATCAATTCTACCGGGATTTTGTAGAATATATGTATTATTATAATTCCATTATTCTTTACTTTGAGTAATATTTGCAACTGTAACTCTCACTGGTATTTGAAAATGAATGAAATCAAATTATTTCAATTCTAAGGAATGGCGATTAAATGTGAGTTAATTCAATATAAAAGAATATGAACTTTTTACTATAGTGTTGTGTTTTATGTAAAAAGAATTAATTACATTTTGTTTTCTATAATCTGTTCTGCAGAAACTTTAAAAACAAAAAGTTGTGACGCTTTTACGCCAACTAAGAACTTGTTCCTAAAAGATGAAAGAAAAACTTTTTTGCAGTTTTCCTTTTAAAAACAGAAACGGTACAGCCTTAAGCGTGTTTGTTGTTTTCTCTTTAGCCGACTTCAAATGTAAATTAAAAAATCTTTTGACATTAATCATTAAGTTTTAATAAATTTATAAATCTTTATTTTTTTTTAAATTGGTAAGACCTTAGAAAATTTCAAATGAATTCTGCCTATGTTATTTACACAATATTTGCTGCTTCAGGTATATTTGATGTGAACCATTTTTATCACAAAACTCTAAAACAAATCGAATGAAAAGAAATAAAATACCTTTGAAGTGACCTTAATTACCGAAAACTTAATCGATAAACCATTCTTTAGGATTAAAAGAAAAAAAAATTATTCATACCTCAAAGGGACTGACCAATAAATTAATATTCATTATTCTGCGACTCATGAATAACAAATAAAAATTTCATTCATAATTTATAAGCCCACAAATAATGAAATATTATCGACCAAAATCCATGAAAATATGAATATCCATTGCAATACTTTTCACAGTCCAAAAGTCGGGAAATCATAAAATCGAAGGTGGGTTGGGTAATAGCTTGGATAAAGGTAAAAATTATGCACATTTATTCTTATATATATGCATATCAATAATTACCGAAAAGTTACACTGATTAAATTACATTATCGTTGTGAGTTATTAACTCTTAAATTTATTTGACGAATATTATTATAGTAGGTACCTAAGATGTATTTGTTCGTTTCACTTCGAACTTTTTAGGTAAATTTGATCTTTTATTTAGTATTTATATTATTCAATTCAATACAACTAAGTGGGACAGATTATATCGTTAAAATGGTTGCCGCGGCTAATCCAGTACAGTGTAACCACGATAAATGCCCGAATAAGTCGATTTTACAAAGAAAATAATCTTGCGAAATTACCGCATTTGCGACTGAAAAATTTAAAAGTTATAATTTGGTAAAGCGTAATTGTCTTAATTTAATAGTCCGCAAGCTGGTGACATCAAAAACCCCACCAGCGCGGAATTGAATTTTTTTTTTGTAAATCAACAGTAAAAGTCACAAGCAAAATAAGCTAGGTATGACTAGGTTTGAGAGGCCGAAAATATTTTTAAATAAATTAATTATTATCAAGAAGCAATAATGTTTTACCGTTATCGTAGAAATTTAATTTCACCGGCTCCTCGCCTATAAGATAATGACAAAAAATGCTATCAAAGTCAACAGCGTTCGCAATCAGAACATTAGTAGAAACACGTATGTGAGAATAATTGAAAGGTATAGGCATTGAGAAGCTCTGATTTCTACAACGTGGTGCCACCGGTGACACAGCAACAGAAACAGTCACGCTGCATGAAACGGTGGTGTCATGTAATGCCCAAGATTCTTTCAACACAAAATTTAGAAAGGAAAACTGGGATACTAAAAATCTCTGAATTTTATTTCATACATGCCCTTTTTAATGAGGAAGATATTTTTTTCCTTTGCAAAAAGTGGAAACGTGTTAATTTACCTATGAAATTCTCAAAAAGGGTAAAGAGTATACAAAAATAGTTTTGGTAATTAAATTAACTGAAATAAACAAAAAATATCAAACTGTTAAAGGAAATTTCAAACCGAAAATAGAAGTGATCAATCCCTTTAATAAAAAAGGGTTAAGAATAGATAGCTCAAATCTGTTTCTTAATATGTATATCAAAAAATACCTACCACGAAAACAGTGAATTAAAGAGTCTAAGAATAATTTATATCGATCAAAAACAATATCAAATGAGAAATTTTCATGCTGTCAATTACTATAGAGCCCCATGCCATATAAATGTCATACTCCTGTTTGCATCCAAACGAACCTTATATATCTTTTTTGGAACTACTCTTTGCGTACTGTCAAGCAGAAAAAGGCCACACATATATTTCGGGTAGTCTAATGGATTTCGATGGCTTTACTTAACTCAAATTTTGTCGAATGGAAAATACTTTGCATTTATGCTAGACAGAACAAAGTGCTTCTCATAATAAAAAAGTAAGGGAAAATACTAAAGTTGCTTAAATTAATGGGGCAGGTAACTGAGCCCAGGTGGATTTATTTTGGGCTCTTACTGAAGGAGAGAATTTAAGAAGTCGTAAACCGCCAACAACTTCTGGTCATAAAATGTCGAAGATATCGTAACACCTCATAAAGAGTGCTTAAATTCCTAAACGAAGTTGAGTGTTGAAGGCCTGATTTCATCATCTGTAGGCAAGTTACCATGGCATTACCGCTTTTCTCGTCTTAAAATCAAACACCGCAGCGACCATCCAGTGGCTGGAGGTATGAAAATAAACATACAAGTTAATTGTGTATTAGAACCCGAACAAATACCCAAATTGTGCTTATTTAGTGTCTTACTTTACCTACGTAAACTATTATTCCAGACAACTTCAAGCCGTAATTCAAATATTATTACCATCTTATCTAGTATATCCATGTAATCGAAATATCACATAGAATTAAGATAAGAATAATACAATCCGGGTGAAAAATATAGACCGGAAAGATGCCAAAAACAGCCTAATAGTATATTTAAAGCCGCATAGGCACCCAAATATTATTAAAGGTCGACAAGCAGCCGAAAAGACGTCGATATATTAATAGACAATTTATTCATATTTCTGTAGAAAAGTCGGCTTGTCAATACATATTTTGCAATATTTTTTAATAAAGCATTCAGGATAACTTGGAAATTCATCAGCTTCTGAACTTAAACATTTGTCGTCAAGTTCCAAAAATGCTAGTTTTTTACGTATTCTCAGTTTTTTCTACCATTTAAATTATAAGTCCAAAATTCGTCGAATTGCCTTTATTTTTCAGCCTCTTATTTTAACCCGGAAACATAATATAGCTAAGCAATCCTTAAAATTTTGAATCCATATTTTGTATAAGCAGTTTCTTACAAAAAACTATTCTCAATAAAAAATATATTTTATAATTCATATTACTTCTTGCCTGTTAAATTGTTATTTATACCCATTATTTTAATTTAAAGTCATAAGTTAGTATTGAAAATACGCTAATTTTTTAGATATCTGACGGTATAGAAAGATTATATTGTACCATGATCCTTTTATGCATTTAACGCAAACTCTTAGACTAAAAAAAGGAATTTTAAATGGAGACTGTTTTACTTTCTATTATAAATAGTGCATGCTTTCAAATACTGCTTAATATTTACACATATAAGTTGAACTCGTGATTAATAATTACATTCAAAATACAAATAAGTTCTCAATTTCTACTTTATTTTCGTAAAAAGTTTAAGCATAATAACACTGGTCGGCACCAATTTTTCCACAAAATAAGTGTTATATCATTTTTTTATGAATTTTCCGCAGATTACGAATTCGGAAACAAAAATGTCCTATCACGTCACGTTTTTGAAAAAAGTAGGTTTGAAAAGTACAAAATACCGTATTTTGGCCATATTTGCAAATTAATTAAAATATAACAAATTGTTGTAGGAGCTTGTAAAGTAGCTCAAATAAAAGCATGAACCTTTACTTATTGTATTAAAATACGAGAGGCTTTAATACTATTACTTCATAGTGAATGAAGATCTCTGCTTCCGCACGCTCATGAAAATCTTATTCCGGAAGATGCTTCGTAAGCGCTATAGATTAGTGGTATTTTATATATGTAGATAAGGATTTAGGCTCTCTTTTAAGTCGTATTACGAAATTTTTACACGTTCCGTTATTTTTTAACGAATTTTTAACAATGGCCGAAATACGATATTTTGTATTTTTCAACCCTATTTTTAAAAAAAATGTGATGTGATAGAATATTTTTGTTTGCATATTCGTAATCTACCTGTGGAAATGATATATTACTTGTTGTCGACCAGTGTAATTAAAGTGTATTCATGTAAGTACACCCTATTAACGATTTATAGTCTCAATTTAGTTGCGGACAGAGAGAAAGAGAGAGAGTTACTCTGGATTAAACTTGATAAAACAAATTCAATTATCAACTTACTATTTTCAACATTTTCAACTCATTTAAATACAGAGGAAATTCCCAATTCGAGTTAAATTATAATTAAGAATTGATTAGCAAAATGTATAAATTATGAGAATTTATATTTTGGTATACATCTCACTATGTACAACAATTGTGCCAAATTTTACACTTTGTTCCAATTTCGGTACTACGTATAAAAAATATACGTAAAATACACGTATTTTCTCATAGAAAGATTAAACGACTTCTTTTAAACCTGTTTAAATTATTAAATATTTGTAACTCATTTTTCCTTTTATGTAATTAAATTAAATCTCCAGAATTGGCTCCAATAACGACCAGTTTAGTAGGTTTCCACTTATCCTAGTATACATACAAAGCTCGATTTGTTTTCTCGATTTCAAACCCGATCTTGAATTTAAGAAATTTCAGATGATGGATTTAATATGGTAGCCGAACCTTAGCACTTCAAAAGTTTAAGAAAGCTTAGCATAATTTACTGAATCGAACAGAATTTTGTGATATTTCTTTTTTCCAATTGGTGTTTTATTAATTTTCTAATTTTCATATGTGCCAATAAATAAATTTTTTTCAGAGGAATCAAGTCAGAGTTTATAAATGTCCGATATTTGTAATAAATATCAAAATATTCGATATTTACGACACTATCAGATGTAAAAAATTGATTCGTTCAGGTAATTAAATTGAATTTGCACATTATTATATTTAATTTTGATATAAAACTAGTATACTTTCAGATACCTTAACGATTTGTTTGGAGCACAAATACCTCGTAATGTGATATAACCTCAAGAACAGCGAAAAACCCTTTTATTCGAAATTTGGGCAATAATCTATAGAAAACCTTATTTAATGGAGCAATTCCGAGGTCGGATTTGGATTCAGCGCATCTAAAACCTTCAGAAATGTAATCTGTTTTCTGATTTAAAATTTTTTTGGCATGTGTAGTATATACTACTTATATTTATCGAAAACAAGTGCGTTTTAAGACATATAATTACACATAGATCCTAACCTTCCATATACGTTACCTTTTACAACTTAAACTTTATTACAGATATAATAGGCTGTAATATATACAATATGTTACAGTTAAGACGCTGAAACAGTTCACTTACAAGACATTTAAATTTACAACAATAACACACGTCGATAAAAATCAATAATCAGTCGGCAAGAAAGATATACGAGCTGTCTACGCATGCTTGCAGCCGAGGCGCGAGTGAGCTAGCGGGCTTCTGACCGACTTACATCATCACCGCACTATTAGGTGCTACCGACGGATTTTTTAATTTTTCGCGCCTTTTTTGAAGTTGTTACCGTGGTTCTTTTCCTGAAGACGGGATATTTTAGCGTCTCGAAACTGTGCTTGGAGATAACAAGACAGGCTACACATTATTTATGCTATTTTTTCAATAAAGTGTAATTTTTACTATTTTTATGATTTTTGTCGTTTTGAAAAATTTTCTTAATCGATAATGACAGAATCATCTATATACGATGTTTTTATCATGGAAAATAAAAGTTTTTTGATCTCTAATTACACTTTTTTATTGTTGATAAAAATCGTGAAACCAAGAAAAAGGCCTTGAGGTGTCAAAAACCTTCTATAAACTATTAATATATATGTATTTAATCCAATATTACTATAGAAATTAACATTTCTATGTAAAATAAGCCCCGTTGGCAGAAAGGTTATTTAATCAAAAATTACAAATTGGATCCAATCTAAGGGACAATCTTTACATAAGAATTTTGATTCTTGGTCATCGTGGTACACATTCTCCAGAGACGTTCTTTGAGATACACAATTTTCAAGGAGTTGTGCAATTCATTAAGAATTTTGCAACTTTAGATTAGCTTTTGGCCGGTTATTTCAAGAATGCGCCTTGTTGACTCTCCTGGGGGCTCCTCTTGCCGGGATGAAGAAGCAGCCAAGCCAAAATAATTGGTCACTCTTTCGAAGTAAAACTCTTGGTCAATAATCGATCCCGCGCAAGAGGAGGCAATTCACGCTGCGAATATTTCTTAGGGAACGCAGAAGCCAGCTCTCCAGAATTCCCATTCCATCTTCCCGTTCTCAACCCGATTAGTAGAGGACGAGGACGAGGACGGTTCTTCCACACGGCTAAGTGGCTAGGGGAAGAGGGAGCAGTAGTCAGAAAGTCGGGCCCCACCTCGTCAAAATGCGAGTCCCGCTGCTAGCCGACAAAATCGCTGGAATAGTTACTGAAACTAAATATTTTTGGGGAAGAAGTTTTTTGAACCCTAACCCCTTTTTTTGGGGTCACGACGGTGAATAAATTTCAGGAAGTTTAAGCCCTCTCTGTTCGCACAAGGCGAACTCAGTGGGTGTGTACTATGCTCGTCTCGCTCTTACCTTCGCAAGGTTTCCTCCTCCTAAAGTTCAGTTCAGCCAACTGCTTCGTTCTGAAAAAACAAAAATACTGCACGAAAGAAAAGCTCTTTCTCTTCACACAAATTCGTTCAGTTAACGCACACTGGCGACAGCCCACTCACTCCCACTTTTGTGACGTATTCTCGATTGGAAATTTCGTTCCTCTTCTGACTGTCGCTCTTCCTCTTCTTGATTATCACAGTGGCCCCATTTCCGAGTTACCCCCTTTTCTATGTGTGTGTCATTTAATTCACCAGGAAAAAACACCCCGAAAAACTTTTCATGCCCAAAAAAAATTAAATTTCTTTATTTTAGAACTTTAAATTTTTCACAGCACTTCACCGGCTCGCCACTTTTTTTGAGTGGAGGGAGGTTTTTTTTTTCTAAGTTTTCATTTTATTTTTTCCTGCGATTCGGCCAAAAAAGAAAGCAGCACTGTGGGGCTCTCGCGTGCACACACCGAGAAGTGGAGGACGGAGGGCGAAAAACTGCATCCGGCCCACGGCCACTTGTCGCTAATTAGAGCCCAGCTCGACCTCCCACAGGACCGAACGGCAATCCTGACGACGACTTTCTGTTCTCGATGATGGGGGAAAAAAACTCACTCACAAACTGGTTCTATGGCGCAGCCCTTGTGGGGCCATTATCGGTGTGCCAGAAAAGTCTCAGTGGCGGCGCACACAGATCAAGCTTTCGGCCATTAATGTGCCCATTTTCTTTTCTTTTTTCCTGTCTCTGTGGAGCTTTTCCGATTTTCCTCCCGGTGATCTGCTTTCTGGTGTCTGGCTTGCGCGCAACTGGGAGGATCAGAGAAACAAACGCACACACGTCCCACAGTACAGAGCACTACTACAGGACCTCCGAAATTGCAGCCCCCATCGAGCTCTTCACTTCTTGAGACCTCCCATTGAACTGGCACATCTTTTCCCGCAGCGGACAGTCTTCTTCCTCCCCGATACACACAATTTTCTACCCACCAGAGGGCCTCTGATTCCTACGAATGCTCCTCCAGTAGCTTCCCGACCATTTTTCTCAGGACTTTCACACTTTTTTTTCCCAAGGGGGCTGCCAGGGACCCAAAATGTACAAGAGGGAGATTTTTCCACACACACACACACACTTTTTTTTGCTAGCCACCCCGAACGAATTGAACAATTTTTCCTGACTGTGCACCTCTCCGCCGAGTCGTGTGCCCTCGGTGAAAACTAGCACGAGAAGATAGTTGCTGAGCCGAGCTCAGGTCCCACTTCTTCGGGGCTCCTCCGACTCAGGGATCAATGAAATCATGAAAATAGTGCGCCCGCGCACTGAAAAATACGATGCTGGCTTCTCAGGGCTTTTCCCGTCTATCGGGACACGGCCGGCCCCATGTGTGGGTGCGTAATTGTGACGCTCCACTTTCTGGATGCGGCGGACCCGCGCTTGTGTGGGGCACACGCTGGAACATAGTTTTCCGGAAAAAAAAGCTCTGGAAAATTCAGGCGAGTCAGCAGCACAGGGTGGGCGACGAATCTCAGCGCAAAGTTATGCGAATTTTATGAGCAAACGCGCTACTAAAATAAATTGCCTGCCTATTAATGTTGCACGACAATTATAGGGCTGGCATTTTAATCGTTTCGCTGTAGCATTTTAGATATACCACCTCAATAAAGCCCGACCAAAAGGGCGACAAAATATATTACTTCAGTTTCAAACATCATTTTCGTCAGGCGTCAGAGTCAGACGGAGTTAAAACAGGCGAATAGGGCGGTTGATGACGTTAGGGTAGTCCGAAATCATTGTTTTATAGATGTCAACGACGCGACGCTTTTTTTCAAAAAAATTATGTGTTTTTGGAACCAAGCGAGATATGACGCGTTTGAGGCACAAAACATCTCTTAAAATGGTTTGGGTTGATCCAAATCAAATGCCGACAGCACCAGCAAGGTCTCTAATTGTCAGTCAACGATTTTCGAGCACCAAATCGGTCGTCCGGGAGCACTGTTCGTCTTGAACTTGTTATCGGCCTTCTTTGAGCCTTTGTACCACGTGTAAACATTAGTAAAAATCGAAAAACTCACTTTTGTATGTTTACAAAAACACGTGTAACTCCGCAGCAATTGAATATATTGACATTAAACACTGCATTTGTGTTAAAGACATATGCTATTTATTGATACCACTGCCAACCTCTCAGCCTCTGTGTCACGCACGTTATCTGCTATGGAAAACGGAGACGAGATCGACGTTGTTGCTACCGATTTTAGCAAAGCTTATGACAGAATGTTCTACCAAATTATCGTTCTCAAACTTACTATTCTTGGCTTCATCTCGTGTATTAAATCCTACCTTGAAAAGCGCCAATACAGAGTTCGCTTCGACTCATCGATCTCTAATGCAACCTTGTTCCACTTATCTTTATATAGTCCATTATACATAATGAGGTTGGAGAGGTAATTAATCAATCTAAAATTTTAATCTACGCTGACGACATGAAGATCTTTAAGCGAATCACCAATGCATCTGAGTCTACACTCTTACAAGAAGCACGGACCGCTCTACCATATAGGCGATCTAGGCAGCTGCTTAGGACACCCCAAACTAAGGGGCGCCAAAATGCGACGAAGGAAACATTTTTTTGTACATATAAAACACAATGGAAATATCTTCATGCATTTTAATACTTTGTTAAATAAGTTGCTTTTCGCTCAAGTAATTGCGTACACTGTGACTTTGGTTTAACACTGTCGTATCTCATAATTCTCAATTTGAATGCGATTATTTTTCAGTAAATTTGAAGATGCGATAAGTTTCAAATCACAGCTAAGATTTAAAACCGTGAGAAATCTGTTTTACATTATTTGCATTGAACTGTTTCTTATTATTGATTTGAATAACATGATACTTTTAACCGAAATGCCGAATTCTAATAATCATATTATTTGTCATTACTTCTTTACTTGGATAATTTAAAAAGAGATATGGATATTGCATTGCATTATATTTACCTTACTTTTCGGCTCAGTTTATAAACATAGAATTTTTTAAGTTCATCGAGAGACAATTATTTGTAAATCCATAAACAGTAATAACCTATTAAACAGAGTTTTTATATTTTTTTATTAAAAACTATTTATTATATTATTATACCTGTCTACTGTTTAATTTTATAGAACTTAAACATAACCTTGAAAACCGATGCTAAAAAGAATTGTAATAATTATATTTCAGGAAATAAAATTATTATATCATACAAACATATTGATCTAGGTGAGCCGAAGGCCTCGGCTACGCCAAATTTTGGGAAAGCTGTTTTTGATCTTGCCTAGGGTGCTGATTTCACTAGTCGCTGACAAAAAGACCTGAACAACTTATACACCTGTTGTCAAAAAACGTCCTCTATCTTAACAACACCAAGTACCAATCTATCACCTGTTCCCGCAAACGTTCCTTTACTACTCCCAGGACCTGCATGCTCTCTTGTTTAACCTATTCCATCTGTCAGTTTCTTACGTGATTTGGCCATTATCTGTGACAGTGAGCTCAACTTCCGTTTCCAATCGACGATATCCTTAACAGAGCCACTTTGGCTCTTGGCTTTGTCAAATGCTGGTCAAACGATTTCTTCGACCATTACGTGACAAATACGCACAAATCCCAGCCTTAAAAATCGACCACACGCTGCAGTGCATTGGGTTCGAATCCGGCGAGTAAGGGGGCCAGTCAACAGATCAGGTGAAACGCGGAAAATAGTTCTTGCACCACAATTGAGTGGATTTTGCTCTGTGGGCCGGTGGAGAATCTTGCTGGAATGTCCATTTCTCGTCGCCGAGAAATCTTTATATCCAAGGTAAGGAACTGTGGTGATGTGACGACAGATCTTTTGTAGTTGGCGTTGCATTTTTTTTTAATTTAAAAAAAAGTGGGCTGTGCTTTTTAAATTTTCTCTAGTGCGTCTCCACTTCACGCGTCTATTTTGGAACCACACCTTGACTTGAGCATCAGTTAAATTCAGCCTAGCGGCTAGCTTCCTTCGGTCCGGTTTGGTGATGTACTTCTGTTGCTGAAATTGAATTTCCAGTCCTTTTCGTTGCAAATTGCTGAAAACAGCTCGAGACCAAGATCGTTTTCGCTTTCCACTCTGACCGGATGGATTATTGTTGCTATTAGTGTGGATCATCCCATTTTCCTGTCGAAATTGCTGGCTAGGCGTTTGAAGTGGTTTTAAGCTGTTCACACAGTTTCCAACACCAGGCCCCTGATACTTCAGGAGTTGAGCAATACCTCCGAACGTAGTGGATACTGAAGTTGCCAGGGAAGCGTGATTTGTTTCTGCATTAACCGTTTTAAATCCTGTGTAGAAACGATCGCATTCTGTATAAATTGAGGCTTCATTACTGGGTTTTTTTTTGAAATTGTAACACGAAATGACCTTTTGTAGATGGTTTAAATCCTTCTCGTTGAAAATAAATCTAAAAATTAGTTTTGGATGAGCAAATATCTGACGACCAGACATTGAGTACACTTCAATGTCATCTCTATTTGCATAAATGTAATCTCTATTTGCATAAATGTAAAATTCGCACGTCTTTCTTCCAATAGCTATTTTCTTTGGACATTTCATTTCAATATTGGTCCATCCTGTTGAGTTTGGTAGAAAAGTTGTAGAATTACAATAGAATGATACACTTCTTGTAGCTGAGTTAAAATCCACCCAAAAAACACATTCTTTTGTGCCACGCATTGGCTTTACAATAGGCTTTTCATCAATATATCCTTTTTCAACAGCAATTGAATATACTGGCTCCTCTTCTGATATATTCATATTGAAATCATTTAAAATGTCTCTGCTGTCAAATTCAAAATTGCTATTATCGAAATTGCAAAGTAAATGACGGATTCTCCTGAAATGTGGTGACGGTATGATGGTCTCAAGAATTCTCGTTTTTTCTTTTATTTCACATGGTGTGATGTATATTAAAAATAGTTCTAAACCATTCAATTGGGTTTGATAATGTCCAGTTTTGAAGATAGTTTCGCAAATGTTAGTCAAAGCAGGAATTTCGGTTAGGCTGGTAAATCTTACAATGGTACTATCCGTGCCTGACACTATTTCTGACCATAGCAAGAAAAATGTCCGTAGAAATGGTGCAATTTCGGCGGTTATAGCGATTATTGAACACCGTTCTGTTAGTTCGGGTATAATGTTTTCGAACATTTCTTTTAAATCCTCTGTAGTGCAACGGCTTTGAATATCGGAAATTGTCTCCAGAAACCTCAAAGTTAAATCACTTAAGACGTGATATTGCTTCGTGGTACTTTTAAGCGCAAAATATTGCAGCAAACTTAGAAGCTTTTTGTTCACACGTTCATTCAATTCCTGAATTTTAACCCATTCCAGTTCCTTTAACAATCTTCTGCGTATTCTTGCGATTTTATCCTCCGAAATTACGGAAATAATAGTTGATGTAGTCGTTTCCATATTTGGCAACTATTACACTTTATTTCCACTCACAACGTGTTTAAATCATAACCAAGTTATAGCTGCCTTAGTATAGCTATAATTTTTTTATTTTATTTTTTATTTATTTATTTATTCTGTAATATATAATATAATTATTTAATAATTTAATTTAGTATTTATTTATTTATTTATTTATTTATTTATTTTTTTAAATATTTTTTACAAGTGTACATCACCATTTGATAGGAAGAATTAATTTTTATTTTTTTTAAAAAGCACAGCCCACTTTTTTTAAATTAAAAAAAAATGCAACGCCAACTACAAAAGATCTGTCGTCACATCACCACAGAACTTTCCTTTTTAAAATCCCGTTTGAATTTTTTGTTTCAGACATCTCAATCCTGAGATAATCTCTGGGCAATGGGATTAGCATATTTTCGAGCTGCCGGCTTCAGCGCCATCTATACAAATTTCTAAATACAAAAATTAAATTAAATATTTTTTTTTTTTGCAATTTGCAAGGATCAAACTTATTGTAAAAAAAATTTGGTTGTAATATCTAATAAAGGGGCTGCGAAAAAAAATCATGAAAAAGTGTCATTTTTGGGCTCTCTAGACGGTACAAAACTTGTCAAGAATTTTTGAACACTTTCGTTCATATTTAAAGTGAAAATAATTTTTCACTATTATTTGAATATTAAAAACGAAAGAAAAATACGGACAAGTAAATATATATAATGACAATTGTACAAATATTGCTTGCACTCCTGACTAAATTAACTACGTTCAGAAACATTTTTTGGTAGGTCGTAAATAGGTAGCAAAGTAGTTTAATTAATGTCTTAAGTCATTTTACGCTATGGTTCTTATTATTACACAATAAAAATATACTTTTTTTTTTAATTTTAAAATTTTCTACAAAATGTCTTATACCGACCACCGGTCAGTATTGCTCACAACTCCGTTGTCCTATTTCCGACCATAAAATTTTATTGTTTTTTGTTAACAAATTATAAGAATTCATAATAAAAATTTGCTTTTGGACACTACTAAAAGGTAAATGTGTGGGAAAAAACGTAAAGTACATACTAAAATCAATGGTTTAAAACTATTGCAAAAACAGGATTTCTTCTAAAGTTTTATACATGGATGGGACTTCTGCAGTAATCACTCCGATAAATTAATCAAATGTTAATCAATTATTGGCCGTTCTCGACCACTATAATATGATATATAGAGGTACATATTGTAACAATCATTAACTTGTTTACATACATCAAATAAAAGTTATTAGCAGAAATATAAAGTGGTTGGAATTAGGGGGGCGGTCGGAAATATCTGGGGCGGTGCCCAAGGGCGCCGGTCGCTTTAGGGCGCCAAATGGATTAGTAAAATATTAAAATTCCTCAGAAGAATAAGTTGCAGAATTGAGCAAAAATGTATGTAAGGCGAGGGCCAGGGAGACAAACATGCGTTTAGAGGCATTATTTTTTACTTCCCGTGGTGCGTACGCGATTTTTCGTGTTTCCCCCGCGGAAAGTGGTAATTTTATGTATGCATAAGTATAGTAAAAGCAAAACCCTCGGGAATAAGAAATACAAGCCATGAAGTAGACCTACTCACTACCGCATCTAGGTCCGATGATTGCTTCGAAATAACATTGCTTCTTATGGCGGTATAGCCCATTCATTCCTATCCACAGGGCAAATCTGCCAAACTATCGTTTATACGAAAAATTGATGTTCTACTAATTGTAACTGGGGAAGAATACCGTTCTTATGGTATCAAAATCATTATAGGGGCGAAAACAAAATGTTAAAGATATTTGCGTTCAAAAGTTACTCTTATCGCCCATTAAACAAATTACCACGGAAAATCGTGCTGCCAACTCGACCTGCCGGTGCAGTTTGGTCGAAGAAGTGGCTAGAGTTTTTTGTGTGCAAAAAACTCTGATATTTTTCAGATCATAAAAAAGGTTCTCTTCCCTAGTTACAACTAGTACAATAGCAATCACTCGTCTGTCGGCTGTCGTTTCGAGCATTCTGGGCTTTCCTAAGAGTTCCATCAAATTTTTAAGTAATATTTGCAAATCGATATTTATAAAGAGTCATTTGATCTTCAAATATTTTACAGGCAAGAGTAATACATAAGCTAAATGAACGATTTGATGTTGGAACGTTATAACTTTCATGCATTCTATGTTTGAAAGAAAAGCAAGATATAACAATTGATTATTATTATACATTTATGTTCGTATTTGTTTCTGACGACATAAAGTTCTTCTTATTTACTACAAGTTATTGAAATGCATAATTTATGAAACGTAAAGGAAACGTAGGGAATTTATTTTTCCAATTTTTCCAATAGTTTATTTTGAAACTGCAGATTTCATCATAATATCAAACTACGTTTTAAGTATTTATTAGTTTAATTGAATATTATTCCAAGTTTTCGTGGCAAAGATTCGTAATTCAATGAAAAACCTATTTGAATGTTATTTTTAAATGCATATACAGATTATTTCAGGAAATCTAAAATACGTTTCGAAAATCATGAAATTAAAAGTAGCCTTAACCTACTGATTCTCTCAGAAGAAGCATTGAAGATTCTATAGGAGCAAAGGTTTATTTATAACCATGTTTGTAACATATTTTATACACTAAAATTTTTCCAATAAAAATTAATTTTACAAAGATTTTATAAAGAATCTATGGGAATAAGACCAAAAGCTTATAAACAATGATTATAAAATCTTAATATTTTACTTATTTTTTTCCACTTAGGGGTATTTTTAAAGTTTTTATTTAACTTGACCATGTTGTCCGTCCGTCTGTGAATTTTCTGTGAAGTTCAAAATTAGAAATCAAATTTAAACTATGTTCGGATAAAGCCAAAGTCTCACACTGTTAAATTTTTGATGACACTACAAGTTAAAATAAATTTGAATAGGCGATAATATTTTAACTTTTTATTGCACTACTTATAAAAACGTGTTTTTTAGTTTTTTTAAACTATAATTTTTATATTATTATAATATTAAACTTATTTGGATACTTTATCCTTACAACGGGCGCCGAGGGAAAGGGTCTAGCCGGTTAAGATGGTGAAAATTGCCCCCAGCGCTTTTGAAAAACCAAAAATATCAAAAAAATTATAGTAACTGTATGAAAAAGTACATCTTTGCTGAAATTTTCAGACCCATAGACCCTCACATAACCTCAACAAAAATTAAAACGTGATTTTCAGTGTTTTGGCGATATCTCGGCTTTTTGTTGACGTAGAAATTTCTTTTTTGGTGACGAAAATATTTGAAACCGAAGGTGCTGAACCAATTATTAAAGAAGATAGTGATGAAGACTAATTGGCCTATTCATATCTCAAATACGGGATTTTACCTATAGTCTTATGTTATCAGGTTTGGTATAATACATATCGTCTAATGTTTTCAGACTTTTCTTCCTTTTCAGGGGATCCTATATTTATTTTCATTCTTATTAGTTTGTATAAAACAGTTGTATATATAATTAAAAATAGGTGTGCAGTGAGTGTAGAAGAAAGTGGAGCAATATTATTACTTTGTGAGGTAATCTAGTCTTTTATTAAGAAATATATTGCAATTATTTGGAATTTTTATTACTCCGCACAATGGATAGTGTGCATGATAAATATGAATGACCGGTGGAGAGAGTGTTACGCCAGTTCCTAGCCTGGAAAAATCGCTAATGTTGTCTTGAGATGGAAAACCGTTGATATGTGATCTCTTTATAAACTAAAATGTTTCAAATTTATATTGCAGTTTATATTTGGATGATTACAAGGTATAATTAAGGTTTGAAAACAAAAAATAATCTAACAATGTCTTATTTATGTCTTTATCTTGCCCTTAAGGCGAAAAACGTTGAAATATGGTCTCTTTGTGAATTTAAAAAACTACTTGGATGGTTTCAAGATAGGAAATGACTTAAGGGGTTACATACGCACAGAATTTTCAGAAAATCGACTTTTTTTACAGATTATTATTCTCTATAGTCTTAGGCGTATTTCTGTGAAAGTCGATTGCAAAAATTCCACATAGATCGAAAGTTATTATAGAAAACGTGACTGCCCGACGAGAGTCTGATGCGCTAAGGTAGCTGTCCCTTGTTTGAGGCAGCTGGCCGTTACTTTGGAAGCCTTTCAGCCTGTCGGAAAAAAATAAACAACATCAATTGTTTACTGACAAGGAAAGCATACAATATGAAGCTGGAATGGGAGATTAGATTAGATGTAAGTTAATAATAATAAATTAAAAAATTCATAAAGTTCTTGCTTTAGCTGCGCGCGACCTCGAGCGAAACGCACTTGAAACTATAAATGCGTTTTTTTCAAAACTACTTTTTCCGGCACGGTTGACGTGATAACTCATACTTATGCTTTTTTTTTAAATAATCGAAATTGTTTTCTCTATAGTCTGTCGAGCCGGATTTTTTTTGATATTGTGATTAAAAAATTTTATAAAATTAATTTCTATTGCTATCCCTTCTAAAAACAGTTTTTCTTTTAGCGCATCTTTGGCGCTGCTGTACGTATGTAACCCCTTAAAAATAATAAAATTCAAACTTAAGGGGATATTCTCATTCGAAATGGACAAAAAAATCGACTTTTTGTGGAATTTTGTTTTTTTAAACCCTATTGCATTTATTCAAAATACTTTTTTTACATATGAATATATAGGCAGCGAAGTATAAAACAAAACAAATTTTTTTTTTTTTTGTTATGTTTTGCGGCAATAGAGGGTTTTTAGTTGGTATCAGTTCCTGCAGTCTTCCTGGAGAAAATAAAGACAAAATTCAAAATGGGTTTTGTTCTTTAGACTTTTTTCTAGGACATAGACCTTTAAAAATAGAACTTTTAATTTTTTAAATTTTTTTAGGACTTTTTTTCTAAAAATTTTAAAAACTGGCCTAGTTTTAGGGGGAAAGTATGTGTAGAAAAAAGAGGGTGGGGTACTTGTATGCACTTTTAAAGGTCTATGTCCTAGTATTTCTGTTAATGAGTCGAATACTTTTTGATTTGTTTAAATCTATCGAGCAGAATTTGAGATATCACTGGTACCAAGTGAAAAAAGTACTTTCAAGAAAAACGCCTTTAAAGTTTTTGTGCGACGCTCCAAATCTATAGAAACCGGTAAATATCGTTACGTATATATAGCTATAACTTTCGTTTTGTTTCGAATTTGTCACAACGTTTTAAGGACAGCATTTCTATGATGTTAAGGAATACTTTTATGTAAAAATTTTTTTTTTACTTCGAATGAGAATGTCCCCTTAAGGGGGGGTATGGTTTGAAAATGACTTTTTAAGCAAATTTTTGTGACAATTTTTTTCTGGGAGTATGGCTACATTATTTTATTTTTAAATTAAATAGGCTTTTTAAGTATAATTCAAAGAATGATTATATGAATTTTCAAGTAAAACTATTAAGAATTGTGGCAACGGTAGCCATTTTTTGCAGACACATTCATCAAAAAAAAGTGAATTTGCGGTGGACATCAGAACTCGTCACTGGATAATCTGAAAAAAAAAATTCAAAAAGATTATTTTAGCTTATGAGTTTCTCGATGGAGTGACGTCGAGATAATTTGTTTTTTATGCATATTTTTTTTATAAACAATAATAAATATGTTGATTTTCGCACTTTTTTTACAAAAAATTTCGTTTTTTTGACTTCTAAGTGATGCCAGAAACTCAAAAATCGATTAAAATATGTGTCAGAGAACACAAAAATAATTTTTTCGAAATTTCTGGCGTTTGTACGGCAGTAATATGGCTGCCTAAAAAGAAACCCTTTTCAAACTGGTTGGTAAGAAATCTCAGCTCTGGAACGTCTGAAACAAAAAATTCGAAGCACATATTAAAATATAAGTCAGCTGCTATCGTGTGAACCACTGTTAGAGATATAATATAATAAAACACTCCAACGCGCAACCTACTTTACTTATTCATACTGAAATAAGTAAACAGCGTTTTCTGTTAAAAACCAGGATACCTTGTTTTTGATGACATTATAAAATTAATTAATAAAAAGGTCTCCAGCTATTTCTAACCGACTGCCTTATATTTATTCGAATTTAACGCTATCCTCAACAGGTTATGGGCCCAGGAAGCGCATAAATTAAATACGCATAAAATATTTGTGCAGTCGAAAGAAAAATTCAGTAGGAAATACTAAAAGTTAAAATCGGTGTGTAAAATCGTGAAAAACGAAGGTCACACAAAATGGCGAACTCGAATATGAGAATTGAACCGTTATGCGCTGATAATTACGATACGTGGAAATTGCAGATGCGTGCAATCCTAATGAAAAATGATTTATGGGATTATGCAAACCACGAAATAAAATGTCCTACAACTGATGTAACCGAAGTTGCAAAATGGAGGCGAAACGACCAAAAAGCGTGTGCAGACATCATGCTAGCCATGAGCCCCGCAGAGCTAGGACTCATCAGCGAGACGGACACGGCAAGTGAAATCTGGGATAAACTAAGAGATACATTTCAGTCAAAGGGACCAGCAAGAAAGGCCCAACTACTGAAGAAAATTGCACTATCTCGGATGAAGGAAGGTGATAACGTGAGGGAACATCTTCAGGAGTTCTTCGATGCCGTGACGCGACTTAAAGAAGTCGGAGTAATAGTTGGAGACGAGTTGCTGTCAATACTGCTTCTAGCCAGTCTACCTGACTCATATGAAACCTTTAGGTGTGCACTGGAGACACGAGATGAGCTACCAAAGCCAGAGGTAGTGCGCGTAAAAATCATGGAAGAGTATGAAGCGCGAAAATCTAGAGAAGATAGAGCGGAGCAAGGCGCGTTATTCACAAACAAAGCGAATAAACAGAATTGGCGAGAAAATAAAGGACGTAAACAAAATCGCCAACAAAGAGGAGAGCAGTCAGAAAAGCCTGTGTGCTATAGATGCGGGAAGAATGGACATTTTGCGAGAAAGTGTATGTCAAGAATGCCAACAAATACACAAAGCGCAAGACAAGTCGAGCAAGACGAAAAGTCTAAGTCAGGACGTAAAGTAGCGCTTATAGCAAATGAAACAGCGTTACTCACACTAAGGACTAACCAAAATAAATTCTGGTGTTTAGACAGCGGTAGTACCTCACACATGAGTGCGAACAAGAAAGCATTCATCAAACTACAAAACAAAAACATGAAGCTCAACTTAGCAAATGACAAGTCAACAACGATTGAAGGTGTAGGCCAAATGAAACTAGGAGAAAAACAAAGCAAAGAAATAACATTGGAAAAGGTGTTGTATGTTCCCGATCTGAGAACAAATTTAATGTCGGTATCAAGCATCACCGAAAAGGGATTTGAGGTACACTTCAGAAAAAGCGATGCTGTCGTAGTAGACAAAAAGGGTGAAGTGTGTCTACGCGCAGAAAAGACAGGAAAACTGTACTACGTATTTGATGGTGATTTTGAAGCTGCAAAAATAAGTAGCGAAAAAGTGAAGGCCATAGATATGTGGCATCGTCGTCTCGGACATTTAAATGAAAAGGACTTGAAAGCGTTGGCGAACAGTAGTGCTGTGCATGGACTAGAAATCAAGCCAGATCAGCGGTTATCAATCTGTGAAGTTTGCATTAGTGAAAAACAAACGGCAACGGCATTTCCAAAGACTGAAAACCCACGAACGAGAGAGTTATTGGAAGTAGTACACACTGACGTGTGCGGACCAACGAAAAGCGCATCATTCTCAGGCGCAAGATACTTTGTCACATTTATAGATGACAAATCAAGGTGGTGTGAGATATTTATACTTAAACATAAATCCGAAGTATTGAAGGCGTTCAAAGAATTCAAGGCCGCCGCAGAGAATTTTACCGGGAGAAAAATAAAGGCTCTACAATCTGACAATGGTAAAGAATACTGCAATCGAGAGTTCGATATATATTTGGCGAAACATGGAATCAGAAGACGATTGACGACGCCATATACACCGCAACAAAATGGTGTAGCGGAAAGAAAAAATAGAACGTTAATTGAGATGGCCCGCTGCATGATGAAACAAGCTCAAATGAGTAGTACATTCTGGGCAGAGGCAGTTAATACTGCATGTTACATACGCAACAGATGTCCTACAAAAGCGCTTGGTGGGAGAGTGCCTTACACGGAATTTTCAGGCAAAAAACCGACTCTTATACACATGAAGACGTTCGGTATGAAAGCATATGTGCTAGACAAAAGGCAGAAAGGAAAATTCGAATCACGATCAAAGCCGTGCATACTGATCGGTTATTCGACGGAATCAAAAGCATATCGATTGTGGTCTCCTCATACACGCAAACTTATTGAGAGTAGAGATGTTCGGTTTGTTGATGAAACAGAAATGATAGACAATAGGATCGATCTGAGTGTGAGTGAGTCCAAAAGTGACGATAAGTTCGTAGAAGTAGAAGAGAGAGAAAAGACCAACAGTTCGAGTGACGAAGAAGAAAATATAATAAACGCACCAGACGAAGAAGAAAATATTGTAATTGCACCACCAAGAAGCAGCGAATCGAGTGCGAGCAACGCACCTAAGCGCGGTAGGGGCCGCCCTAAGATCCTACGAACAGGATCAGTAGGAAGACCCAGAAAAATTTATCATCCATCAATTCCTAAAGAAGGAAGAGGTGAGGATGTACCATCTATAATAGTAGATGAAGCAAATGATGAAGTATTCGAAGAAGCTGAATACGCAAACCTAGTAAGTGCAGAAGAACCAGTAAATTGGCAAGAAGCGCAAAACTCAGATGAAGCAAGCGCATGGGAAAAGGCCATGGAAGACGAGTACATTGCTCAAATACGAAATAAAACCTGGGACATCGTAGAGCGTCCAAAAAATAGAAAAGTAATTGGTAGTAGGTTTGTATTTCGCACAAAAGAAAATAATAAAAAGAAAGTGCGTTTATCATGAGACATTCTCACCCGTAGCAAGAATGACATCCATCAGAGTGTTAGCAGCATTAGCAACAGAGTTGAACCTTGAGATACATCAAATGGATGTAGTTACCGCGTATTTAAACGGTGAACTAAAAGACAGTGTTTATATGGAAATTCCCGAAAACTTGAAGAAAGTATTAGTAAAAATGTTGTCGAATAATAGTATAGGTTCAAAAGCCACGTATGATAAACAAGTGAGAAAGACAGCAACTAAATGGCTCAAGCAAATGAGTGAAATAGAGAGCGCAGTATGTAAACTAGAGAAAGCGCTATATGGACTTAAACAGTCAGGACTGAGATGGCATCAGAGACTTACTGACGAATTACAGAAATTAAATTTGAAGGCTACAAGGCAAGATCCATGCTTATTTAGTGCGCGAAAAGACAACAAACTTATGTTAGTTGCAGTTTATGTCGACGATCTTCTGATAGCGTCGAATGACATTGAATGGATTAAGGAACTAAAAGAATCTTTGAATAAAGAATTTGAGATGAAAGACCTTGGAAAGGTGAAAAACTGTTTAGGAATTGAATTCCATCAAGACTTGAAAACAAGTGAAACAACGATAACTGTTTAGTACCTACATCTGGTACCACCAGCAGTTTGCTCGGCTAGCGGCATTTTTTGGTACTTGTCGAGTCAGTTCCAGCTAATTAGTTCACCGAAGAAGACCTTTTAAAGCAGCCTCGAGGAGATCGGCTGTAATTGCTCACACAGCATTTAAAAAGTTTTCTCTATTTGTTGTTTCTTTAACGCAAAGATGAAACTCTTGTAAAGTATTGCTTAATAAACATTATTGGTCCTTCTGAGCCGAATAAGTCGACACCAAAAGTTTAACCAAAGACTTAGCGCATTGAGTTCATGTGGCTTCACGTGGTTTGCTAATAAGTGACTTATGTTATATCGCAATAAAAACTGTTAAAAACAGAAATAAAAACTATTAAAAACCATAAACTAATAAAAATAAAAATACCGTAAAAGCATAAAGTGCAAGCTATGTTGCTGGTCACAACCGAACATGTGCAGTTGGAATATTCTCCGGCAAAGTGAGCTAAAGATCAGCATATGGGCAAAAACCTCATTACCTGCGGACGAAAAAATTAAGGAGAAGGCGAACGCATAATCTACGGCTACAACGGCTAAGACAACGTCCACCACGTGGTTATGTTTATGCTCGCAACATAACCGAGAATCTTCTAGATCCTTCATCGGCATCGATTCATCTCGCTCTTCTATACACTCACACACGGAATCTGGTGAGCACGTTCCTATATATATATCACTTATACGAGCTTTTAAGTGAAAGCTTTCCTATTTAATTCGAACTTAAAAAAAAAAATTTATTTTATTTAACTTTTGCCTAGAACTCTAATTCGAATCAAAATTCTCTGGTGCTCATTTGGTTTTCCTCGTGCGTTTTCGTAGGCTTTAGACTTTTTTACTGTAACCGTGTTTATTTCTCGCTAAAGATTAGACAATAGTTTGACTCTGGGCTTAAATTTTGTGAATCAATTAAAATATGGACAAGCAAAAAAGAAAAACAATAGCCCTTGCTGAAAGAATTGAGAAATTTGTGACTAATTCGAGTAAAACCGGTAAAGAAAAACGAAATGAGACTTTTCTAAATGCGAGGTTGCAGCTCCTCAAAAATTATTGGAACCAATATAACCACCAACATGAAGCGTTTAGTGACTTAGCGACAGATGATATTGTGGAAACAGATGAATACTTCAAGGCTGACCGTTATTCTCAGGTAGAATGTAGTTACATAGATGCCATAGCTTGGCTCACTAGCGAGCTCGAACCATTTCAAAAAAAGCGAACTTCAAGTCATTCAGGATCTGGGATTTTAAATGCTACGCTAATTCCTCCTACGGTCAATACTAAACTTCCGACAATTAATCTGCCTACGTTTGGTGGATCTTATTTAGAATGGCCGTCGTTTCGGGATACATTTAAGGCGCTCATTCACGATAATGAAGTCTTGTCTGATGTGCAAAAAATGCACTATTTAAAATCCGCCATGACAAAGGACGCTGTAAAACTTATTCAGCATCTATCTATGACCAATGCTAATTACGATGCAGCTTGGAGAATTATAGTGAACCGGTTCGATAATAATAGGCTTCTCGTGAACACAAATTTGCAGCATCTAGTTTGTTTACCTGCTATGACTTCTGAGTCTGGTGCAGAGCTGCGGCGAGTATTAGACACATTTAATCAATCCGTACAAGAACTGGAAAAGCTGTCAAGACCAGTGACAAATTGGGATGATTGGCTTGTCTATTTCCTTGCTAGTAAACTTGATACTCATACCCGTAGAGACTGGGAAACCTCACTAGATAGCTCAACTGAAGTACCTACATTTTCATCGCTATCCTCGTTCCTAGAATCACGTTTACATGCTCTTAATGTAATCAAGGAACATACGACTAACAATGCTCGATCAACATCCTTGTCTTCGACGCGTAATAGGCAACTTCGGAACCAATCAAGCGTTCGTTCGCATCATACTTCGACAGGAACTTACTACAAATCCTGCGTTTTATGTAAAGGCTCACATCACCTGTCGTACTGTCAGCTCTTTCGAACAAAAACTGTTGACGAGCGTTTTGATATTACAAAAAGACATCGACTTTGTGCAAATTGTCTCAGATCTAATCATAATACTAATGACTGTCCTTCTAAGAATCGATGTTGTCGTTGCAATCAGCTGCATCACACCATGCTACACAAAGGTTCAGCTTCGAACTCAAACCCACCAACGTCATCTAATCCACCGGTAACATCGATTGAATCTTCTGAGGTTACAAATCAGCCCCTTGCTGGACCTTCAAACAGAACCTCGTTTCAAGCACGTCCATCAACATCAACTGTAACATATACCTCCACTGTTACGGAGCCCAAGCTCTCCGTCCTTCTTGCCACTGCAATGGTTATAATACAATCCCCTACAGGTCGTACTCTAAAAGTTCGTGCGTTGCTTGACCAAGGATCTGAATCATGTTTTATTACCTCCAAATTGGCTAATTTATTAGATCTACCTAAAGAATCTGCAAATATATCTGTCCACGGAATTGCTGGATGTGAGGCTGGTAAAGCTCGAGCGATCGTTTCTCATTTCATCAGGTCTGTAGTTGATGACTCATGGTGTTATCCTGTTAAATTCTTTGTGATGCCTACTCTAACGGGACTCCTACCATCACAATTTATTCCGCGGCAGCACTGGTCTCATGTGGAAGGATTGCATTTAGCTGATCCAAATTTTAATGCACCTGCACCTATTGATCTAATTCTTGGTGTGGAAATTTATGCAACTATTTTGCGAACAGGTGTCCGCCTAGGACCTACAGGATCACCTGTGGCTCAGGAGACGATCCTAGGATGGGTTCTATCAGGATCTGCATGTAATCCTTCTCCACCGAAATTGTTTACCACCGTTTTTCATTCCCAATCCACCGATCTAAGCGACTATCTTCGCAAATTCTGGGAAACAGAGGAACCTCCAAGTCGCAAACACTTGACACCTGAGGAAGTGGAATGCGAGGAATTCTTTCAAAGGACACACTACAGAAATGCAGAAGGCCGTTATGTAGTCAAGCTACCCTTTAAACGCCCGGAATCTCTTTTAGGCTCCTCTTATAACGCGGCTATAAGTGCTCTACTAAATTTGGAAAGAAGATTCTCTCGAAACAAGGAACTTTATGAGGCATATCGCGAGTTTATATCCGAATATCTAAAATTAGGACATATGGAACTAGTCCCACCAGATCAAGAGCACAATCAACCCGCGTACTATCTTCCCCACCATGCTGTGGTTAAGTTAAGTAGTACTACCACCAAATTACGGGTAGTATTTAATGCTTCACAAAATACTACCTCTGGCGTTTCTCTAAACGATTTGCTCCACGTTGGCCCTAAGCTGCAAAATGAGATTTTCTCTATCCTAATACATTGGCGGTTCTTTCCTTATGTCTATACAGCTGATATAGAAAAGATGTTTCGGCAGATCATCATTGATGGAAACCATACAGACTTCCAGCGGATATTGTGGCGTTTCTCTCCGGAAGAACAAATCAGATCATACCGACTTCTGACCGTGACTTATGGCACTTCCAGTGCGCCATACTTGGCTTGTCGCGCTCTTCGACAGCTAACCGAAGATCATAAAGTAGACTATCCAGAGGCAGCTGAAATTCTAAAAAATTGTTTCTATGTGGATGATGCGCTCTTCGGGGCATTTAATGAGCAATCAGCACGTTCACTTCGCAATGACCTACGAAACCTACTTCTGAAGGCAGGCTTTAATCTTCGTAAATGGCTGTCCAACTCTGAGAATCTGATACGTGATATTCCAGAAGCCGATCGAGAAAATGTCCATATACCTAAGCTTTTGAGTGATGCCGAAATTAAGACGCTTGGCATAGGCTGGGATCCATCGTCTGACACTTTTTGCTTTCAGTTTAATTTGCCAGAAACGCAAACTCTAACCAAGAGGACAGTGCTATCTGATATAAGTCGTGTATACGATCCATTAGGTTGGCTCTCTCCCGTAGTAATTACTGGAAAAATATATCTTCAGAAACTGTGGCTCACAAAGCTAGATTGGGATACAGAGCTACCATCTGAAATGTACGAGATCTGGTGTAATTTCAAGAGAGATATCCAGCATCTGAAAGGAATAAAATTACCTCGCTGGCTCGGTATTACGAGTCCTGGTCAAAACATTGAGCTTCACGGCTTTTGTGACGCTTCCCTCGCAGCATATAGCGCAGTAGTGTATATACGTGTAAAGCAGGATCATAGCAAAGCTCAAGTTAGTCTATTGTCGTCTAAATCCCGTGTATGTCCCATTAAAACAGAATCTATACCACGACTGGAACTTCGTGGCGCTTCATTGTTATCAGAGTTGGTTGATACTATACAGAAGTCTTTCTGTATCGACAATATTCCCATACACTTATGGTGCGATTCCACTATCGTCCTGACATGGCTGAGAGATCACCCTGCTAAGTGAAAAGTATTCGTCGCTAACCGTGTGGCTTTGATACACGAAGTGGTTCCTAATGCTTTCTGGCATCATGTCTCAACTTATGATAATCCTGCGGATCTTGCGACTAGAGGAATTTCAGCGAGTGATCTCATCAATTCTAAGTTATGGTGGCATGGTCCAGAGTGGCTCAGTCAATCACCCAACTCTTGGCCACAAACGACTACTTTGACAAATGATATTCGAGCTAAAGAAGAAATCCGCAGGATACATCTTGCTACGACTAACTGCGATTCTAAACACGATGACTTGCTACTAAGATATTCAACGCTCAATAAACTTCTGCGCATAACATCCTGCTGCATAAGATTCAGTTTAAACTGTAAGTCTAAATCTAAACGAATTACTGGGCCTCTAACCAACGAAGAACTGGATAATGCTCTTAGGACTTGGATCAAAATTGTTCAAGGAATGCACTTTTCCAAGGAATTAGCCTGTCTTAAAACTAAAAATCGACTCCCATCCAATAGCTCACTACTTAAGCTAAATCCTTTTATAGATATTCATCATATCTTACGTGTTGGCGGTAGACTCACAAACTCACTTCTAGAATATGATGAAAAGCACCCCGTCATTTTACCAGGAGCTAGTTACTTATCTCAGTTGATTATCGATCAGTCACATAAGAACACACTTCATGGTGGCGTTCAGGCAACGCTGCATCATATTAGAACAAAATTCTGGCTGCTTAATGGCCGTAACAAAGTGCGTCACTTCATTCGTAACTGCGTTGTCTGCTGCAGATATAGAGCCACAACTGCAACGCAACTTATGGGCGATCTTCCCTCAGATCGTGTGAGACCTGCGAAACCGTTCTCAATCAGCGGAGTGGACTTTGCTGGCCCTTTTCTCATAAAGCCAGTTAAGGGTCGATCGAAGCAGACCATCAAAGCATATGCAGCAATCTTTATTTGCTTTTCCACCAGGGCTATCCATCTGGAATTGGTAATGGACCTTACATCGGAAGCTTTCATTGCGGCTTTACAACGCTTTACAAGTCGCAGAGGCCGATGCAGCAAGCTCTACAGTGACAACGGACGTAATTTTGTCGGAGCAGATAAGCAACTTGATCTGCATCTACAGAGCCTTGTTAAGGATGCTAGTACATCGAATCTTGTCAGTCATGAGGGCATCGAATGGCACTTTATACCGCCACGATCTCCGCATTTCGGAGGTTTCTGGGAGGCTGGAGTTAAAACTCTAAAGTACCATCTTCGGCGTATAGTTGGTCCTCATACTCTGACAATTGAGGAAATGACTACTCTCCTCTCTAAAATCGAGGCATGTCTTAACTCGAGGCCTTTACACCCTATGAGCGACGACCCTAACGACTTATCCGTGCTAACACCCGGACACTTCCTCGTTGGAGAAAATCTTTTGGCCTTACCGATTCCCAGCACTCGTGAAATCCCTCTTAATCGGTTATCTCGCTGGCAAATGGTGGAGCGAATGAACGAGCATTTATGGCGACGCTGGCAAAGTGAATACCTACATCATCTACAAATAAGAAATAAGTGGCAACACCAACAGGACTCAATCAAAATAAATACTCTGGTCCTGCTTAAGGACGAGAATTTACCTCCTTCAAGGTGGGCTCTTGGTCGCGTCGTGGAACTGCACCCTGGCAAGGATGGATGCATTCGTGTCGTCACCGTTAAACACCAAAATGGTCTTACCAAGCGAGCCATTACAAAAATCTGCATACTGCCTTTATCTACTGAATCCTAAATCCCATATTGCTCTTAACGTTTCAGTGTCTGAACTAAAAGGAAATATTTGAAATCACGTCCTTTATGTATATCTAATTTACTAACTAATCGTTATTTTCATTTTTTAGTATCATTTCTCTCTGGGGAACCTTGTTGAAGTCAATCTTTGTATCTTTGAAATTTCTATGGCGAGTCGGAGCGCCCGTTAACTAACTCCTCAAGCCGTACCAGGTGGAGGAAATGCCCTTGGTTAGAAGTCGGACGAGCCACTCAGGAGGTTCACGGCGGGCGGACAGAAGAATGGACCATCTACTATCTACATCCCAAGATCTTGTTCGTATGAATACGAGGCGGGCGGAATGTTTAGTACCTACATCTGGTACCACCAGCAGTTTGCTCGGCTAGCGGCATTTTTTGGTACTTGTCGAGTCAGTTCCAGCTAATTAGTTCACCGAAGAAGACCTTTTAAAGCAGCCTCGAGGAGATCGGCTGTAATTGCTCACACAGCATTTAAAAAGTTTTCTCTATTTGTTGTTTCTTTAACGCAAAGATGAAACTCTTGTAAAGTATTGCTTAATAAACAATAACACAGAAAAATTACACTGAAAAAATATTAGAACGCTTTAATATGAAAGAGTGTAAGCCAGTGAAGACTCCAATGGACGTGAATGGAAAGTTAGAAAAACCTGAGCATCCAAACGATGCAGAAATGAAGAAATATCCGTATCAAAGACTCATTGGAGCATTGATGTACCTAGCCGTAACTACAAGACCAGATATTGCGTATACAGTAAATTTTCTAAGTCAATTCAACACAAATTATAATGAAAAACACTGGCAAGCGGCAAAGAGATTGCTGCGATATTTGAGAGGTACGACTAATCATGGTATAATGTATAGTAAGTCAAAGCACGAACTATACGGACTAGTTGACGCCGACTGGGGCGGAGACCTAAACGGTCGAAGATCATACTCTGGGTACGCATTCATGTTATCCGGAGCAACAATCAGCTGGGAAGCGCGTAAACAACGCACAGTAGCGCTATCCAGCACGGAAGCGGAATATATGGCCATATCAGAAGCAACTAAAGAAGCTCTGTACTTACGCGGATTACTAAATGATACCGGCGTAAGGTGTGAGCGTGTTATGCTGTACAATGACAATCAAAGCGCGATTAAGTTGGTACAAAATACCAAGCATCACTCGCGAACAAAACATATAGATGTTAGACACCATTTCGTGAGAAGTCATGTTCAAGAAGGTAGCATCAGCCTAGAGCATCTATCAACCGAGAAAATGCCAGCCGATGTACTGACCAAGAGCATCAGCGGAGTGAAGCATCAAAAGTGCATCGAATGGTTGGGCGTAGTTAAGGTAAACACTTAAAAATGAACTAGGTTTGGAATGTGTATTATTATATTCAGGGGCCGTGTTAGAGATATAATATAATAAAACACTCCAACGCGCACCCTACTTTACTTATTCATACTGAAATAAGTAAACAGCGTTTTCTGTTCAAAACCAGGATACCTTGTTTTTGATGACATTATAAAATTAATTAATAAAAAGGTCTCCAGCTATTTCTAACCGACTGCCTTATATTTATTCGAATTTAACGCTATCCTCAACAACCACGATGAAGTATTTTGGCAAGAAAACAACAAAATGGCGGAATTTTTAATTTTTTAACGTTAATTTTTATTTATTTTTTATTAAAATATTTATTAAAAAAGGGTTCAATATTTACCTATATTAATAATAATGGTTCACACCATAAGCAAACATATATGGAAAAAGTCCGCCAAATTTGAGCCCAATCGGACCAGCAGGTTTTTCAAAAAACTGCCAACCAGGTCAAAAAACGTAGTTTCGAGAAAAACGCGTTTAAAGTTTTTTTTATTCAATTCGCAGATAATTCTGAAAAAAAAGTATCTTACGCTTATTCGGCAATGCCCGATTTAACATATTGTAAACTACTTTTGGAGGTATATAGTATACAAATTTGATGTTTGTTAAAACATAGATTTTTTCAAAAAATAGAAGTGTACTGCCCCCTTAAAAAAGAAGTAAAAATACGGAGAAATGCTGAATAAACGATTTTTCGATATTTTGACACTGTTGCACCACATCTCAAAATCTGAAGTAATGCATGGATATAGCTTGACATCCAGGTAATAATATTTTGTTTTTGGTCGTTTCTATGTTTTAGTTTTTTTTTTTAAATTGAATTTTAAAAATTTCGAACGCATATAAAAATTTGAATTTCCTGTCAAAAAATTTCGAAAAAATATCAAAAAGAATTTTCTGCGTCCACAAGAAGCCGAGATATCGCTAAAACACTGAAAATCACGTTTTAATTTTTTTGGAGGTTATGTGACTATGGGTCTGAAAATTTCAGCAAAGATTTACTTTTTCATATGCTATATAAGGATATTTTTTGTTTTTCAAAAGCGCTGGGGGCACTTTTCACCTTCTTAACCGGCTAGACCCTTCTGCCCCACTAAACGCAAAAGCCTAAGTGCGGCACTGCCACTACAGTAAATTTTCACTTTTAACTATTTCGTTTAACCCAATAAATGCTCCATTTTCAATCGGAGGCTCAATCCCCCATTACCAAATTCTTGCAGATATCGTGGATTATAACCATTTAGGTAAGGCAGTTTCATATCCGTTGTTGCGCCGGTGTTCATTTCCCGTCTTCACTGCTGCGCCTCGGCTAAGCTTTCGGTTCATCCGCGAGTCTTTTGCCCGCGGGCGGCCGCGCTCGTTACCTGAACTTGGCAAAATTGATGCCTTCGATGGTTTACGATTACGAGGTAATTGCCCGCTAAAATCACAAAAAGCGATATCACAGCCGAGGGATGCTGCGCCGCTGCGATGCTTATTAATGATTCGTGCTGCCTGCAGGTGCAGCAGGTCTGCGTCGCGACCCATCACCGTTGCGTGTCTCGCCGCACGTCTCCGCGGGCAGCGTCGTCTCCAGCGCGTCGAGTCGAGGCGGCGACGCGACGGGTTGAATTGATTCCCGCCGGTGGCCCGGGTTCACGCGCGACCCCGCGCACCCGCGACCAGGAATCGCGTCGCTCGCCTCCAGTTGATGGCGTGCCGTGACGTGATGGATTGATCTGCATTCTGCCATTCGATCCGTCTGAGCGGCGTGACATGTTAATGACCGATCCCCGCGAGCGAGCATCTTCCGTGTGCAATTGCCTGAGCAATATGTCGAGTGAATTGTCTCAATGTTACCTGAGAAACGCGGACGGAAAGTCTTAGCGATTTCGTTTCGATTCGCGCGGTGTGGGGTTTCACTTCGGCGTGATCGCGTCGTTCGCCGCCGCGACGCGGAATCGCTGGAGATTTGCCGGCACTCGAACCTGATATGCCGTGGGAGATCAATTTAATCGATCGGACCGAGAAAGGATTTTTACAACTGTTCATTACCTGTACAACGGTTCATTTAGTTTGCCATTGAACCAATATCAACTTACCATTGGAAAAGCGCAGATTTAGATTTAGAGGCTACCGGCCTCTCTCCAACCGGCTAGAGTCGCGTGGAGCGAAAAGAAAAGCTCAGGTGGCAAAGTGTAATTAAAAACAGCGTTCGTTATTATAAAGCATTAAAAGATGCGAAGGCTCGGCTAAAGACATCTTAATTTATGACTAGTTGTTAAGAATTTCAACATTTGCGAAAAATTCCTGAGTTATTTCCTCTTTCAAGTACGAATCCAATTGCATCTCCAGGAATTTAACGGAATTGAATATTGAATTTATGTCTTTATTCATACGCCGAGAAAAATCCATAATCATTTTTAAATTCCATAATATTACATTATTGGGAAAAAATATGCATAATTATGCGAAAACACAAACCATCGTATTATAAATATGAAAGTCATTCATTTTTCCATACATAGAGTCATTCGGGGCAACTATGCGTACTTTTGCCTTATTTTAAATATTAAAAATAAGGAAATCAAAACATATTCTTATTTGTCTATAAATGAAAATAGAAAATTAAACAAATCAAAAATATTTCTTTTTGCAACAAACAATTAAAGAGAGAAATTCGGAATGCGTTGACTTGCCCCGTATTGCCGGTAACCGTGCACACCCCTACGGGGTAAGTAAACGCCTTTCTATGTGAAGCACACAAACAATTACAAAAAATAGTTTTTTGTGTACAACATTTCTATGGAATGTTCTCACTGTTAATTCAATCTTATTTATAATTACAAAGCTAATGTTGCTTAAGGGGACCTTTACTTTCAAAATCGACAAAAAACACACTTTTTAAAAGTTTTTTTTTAAAAGACTATTGTATTTATTATTCTGAAACCTTTTGTATATTATTGGTAAGATTATGAAAAATATAAAAAGAATTTTTAAATGCAACTTTAATTTATTTTAATGCCTGCAGAAGGCGTCATCCAAAATGCACTTTTAAAACGGCCCCATTTCTCTAGGACTTCCTGTAACAAATAGAGTAAAAATCTTTAGTGGATTGTTTTCATAAGACACAAAACTATTACTTAAACCTAAAAAACCTTTTATTTTTACTAAATATATCATTTTATACACATTTTTCTAAAAAAGTTAAAAAACGACTATAAGTTAGGGGTAAACTAACCTCCGCATAAAAAAGTGGGGGGGGGGGGGGGGGGGGGGGGGGGTAAAATACAATTTTTAAAGGTTTAGTTACGAGTATATTTGATTACGAATAGAATGGCGTTTGGTTTGTTAAAATCGGTTGAATAGTTTTTGAGATACAGATGCGGCCATTTTCAAAAATGTGATTTCGAGAAAAACGCGTTCAAAGTTTTTGTTATACATATAATTTTTACATATAAAACGCGTAGAGCTGCCGTTACAAATATAGGTATAACTTTTTTTGTTTTACGAATTTCTTAAACCGGTTTTAGGAGAGTGTTTGTGTGATGTTAAGAAGCATTTTTATGAAAAAAAAAAATTGATTTTTTTCCGATTTTGAAAGTAAAGGTCCCCTTAATTAAGGTTTTTGAGCTTAATCGTATTTATATCAATCTAACCGGTGATTACAAAGTTCAGTCTGATTAATCAACAACAACTATACAAAATCAAACATGTTATAAAAAAACAAAGGAAATACTACATCTTTCTTTTCATAAATTATATTAATCTTTGAAAATTAACTACGATTATGACCACATTACGTATTTAGTGAAGCACTACATCAAAGCAAAATAATATTTCTTACAAACTACAATATTGGAATGTTTTTATTGCCAATTGTAAATACAATTATTACATACAAAAGCGCGTCTTTTACCGGCAAATCAACTAAGTTATTATTCATTTACACACTTACCCGCGCACACTTTCCCCAGGGAGCAAAAATACAAATTAATGTTGATACTGGTTTAGGCAACAAACATAACCTAAATATGTATTATTTCTCACATATCTACAAGAATATGTTCATGATCAAAGATAACATGACTTACCAGTGTCGGATCCGAAACTTGGACGTGACAGGATTTGCCAAAATGCTAAAAATTACTAACGAAACTAGTAAATTTAATTAATTGCCAATAAAAAGTTAACAAAACGTCACACGGCGGAGTCAAAACTAGTTCGCCACTCCGGTGTCCTTGTTTCACCCAAATGAACCCCCTCTCCCTAACACTTCGTTCCGGAGATCTACGCAGTGTCCTCACTTACCCACTTCGCTCAGTTACCCCGAATGACTCTTGAAAAACGAATAGTTATTCATGTGAGTAATAGATTACTGTTTAAATTCTATAAGTGCATCATATAATTCTGTTCATACAGGGTGTCCCAGTTAAAGGCGCCCAAGTGAAAATTAAAATTTCGAATATTATCTATCGTTAATTTTATTAAAAAACAGTTTCAAATCCTACTATGGCTTTTTAGCACAAAAAAGTTGTATTTTAAAATGAAATACACTCGAATCTTGATTATCCAACTTTACCTCCTCTCTGGTGGAAAAAAATGTACTAAGACTCTAATGAACTACCGTCTTATCTTTTGAAGCATTATATACAGTAGGAAAAGAATTGAAACTTGTTTAAATAAAATTAACAATGGGATATTTCCGAAATCATTATCACAAAAAAATTCCTTTATTTGTAGAAATTTAATAAAAAAACTGACCAAATTGAAACATTTTTCGGATTTAAAAAAAAACATCTATTACTTAAAAACCACCCCTACCTATGGTATTCACCTGGCAGAGTTGTAAAAGAATGCATTCTTTTAGGAATGCATTACTTGAAGTCATTGGAAATGAATGCTTTTTTAGGTTTGAAATCATTAACTTCACCTCGATACTGGGACTTACAGAAACCAAATCGCCATTCATTTTGAAGTCATGAATGGTGCAATCATTTCAACAAATCAAAAGCTTGAAGTCATGAGAATGCAAAATCTTGATTTACTCACATTCTTTGAAGTACCATGTAAGTCATTTGCAGTCAATTGAATTCACTAAGTGTTTTGCGTCGGGGGTTAAAAAAGGCCTTTATCTCACTAAATAAAAAAGCTATAATTCAAATATTCATATATTTATAACATATTTATGTTATTATTAATTTTTAATAGTAATAGTTTCTCAAAATTGGAGTCTGAAAGTGCTCCATGTCGAGGAGTATTAATTATTCCAGCAAACGAAAATAAGCTGGAATGATGACTCCAATTTTGAGAAACTATTACTGTTAAAAATTAATAATAACATAAATATGTCATAAATATATGAATTTTTGAATTATAGCTTTATACAGTCACACGGTATTACCTTTCGCAAAAACTGCTGATCAGAAGTACATATTCTCACAATTGGGGTAAGAGTACAAAAAACTCATAACGGCACAAAAACCTGATGATATTGGTGAACGATCGCTTATTAAAACTTAATGATAAATTGTGGGTAGTGACACTGGCTGTAGGACTAGAACACCTTCAAGTGCCTGCAGGCCCATGGGCAGTACAGATGGCAAAGGGTCAATATAAGTTGCAAAGGAAAAGGTATATCTATGAAAGGTGTTTGATTTATGATCATATGGTTTGAATACGCTTATTTTTGATAACCATACATTTTTTATTATAAAAATAAAATTAGTTCAGTATACAGGGTTCCAATAGGAATGTGTGAAAACTAATGAGTCACTTTTTTTTTTAACAAATGGAGAGATCGGGAAAATGTAAATACTTTTATCAAGCGAATATTTGGATATTTGTACCAATTTAGGTGGTAAACATATTCAAAATATATGTCATTAGTGACGTCCTTCACTATATTTTTAATTTAATGGTTTGTACTAAATGCATTTAATTTTTTTATAATAAAATGGACATGAAATTAAAATGACGACTTACCTTTATTAAAAAGTATTTACATTTTATCGATCTCTCCATTTGTTAAAAAATAGTGACTCATTAGCTTTCACACACTCCTATTGGACACCCTGTACATCATAAAAATACACCAGTTCACAGAAAACATAATACAACACATACAATTTAAAAAGAATCTTTCAAGCAAACTAAGCAATTAAAAATTTCTTTCTTTTTTTCTCTGAAAAAATAGAAAGAAAAGGATAATAATTAGTTTAATGAGAATCTACCAACCCTTAATAAAGATACCGCGTGAATACCAGCAGTAAGTTCATCATACAAAACTATCGGCTCTAATTAGTATATTATTATTATTAGTGTTATTATTATATAATTAATACTATTCTTTGGTAAATCTCCAAAAAAGATTGTCAATGTGTATAAGTAGTAGCAGTGGGAACCTACAACTGAAAATCCATGGAATCGGAATTGAATAAAATGTTTGTACTATCCAACAAATAACTTATGGTGGGAACCTACAAGTTATTTACGGTGTATGGTGGTGATAGTGGCAGCTCGTGGTCACCTTGACAGCGGATGCAGAAAATTAAAAAACTTTGCGATATTTATGAATCCTTTTTTAAACTGAAGGTATATGTAACATGTAAGTTTTGTAAGATATTTTTAGCAGGAGTCGCACCAAGTAAAACATGAACCTGATCTGAGGCATCAATTATTGCAATTATTTATTATATTTGAATGAATGATTTTTTACAGATTCCACGATTTAATCTATCACCTTTTAATTGGCAGACTCAAGACGGATAATAACAATGACTATTTTAATTTAAGGGGACATTCTCTTTCGAAATTGAAAAAAAAAGCACTTTTTAAAAATTTTATTATGAAAAAACTATTATATTTACTGACAAAATTTCTTTTGGACATTGTTCAACTGTGTCTTAAGAATATAAAAAAAATTTTTTTTTTCATTTTTAGTTTCCCTTGGCTCCTGTAGAGGGCGTCGTCCAAAAGTGACGTTTTATACGGTAGGACAATTTGTGGACCTCCTGTAACAGATTTTTGAAAAATTCAAAATGGATTCTATTCTTGAGACTCTAAACTAAGGGATATGCCTCTAAAACTCATACTTTTTCATATTTTGAAGTTTTCATATGTATATTTCAGAAAAATGCGAAAAAAAGCAATTTTTTTTGGGGTAAGTTACCCCCGTAAAAAAAGGGGGTTTTTTTTTTTTTAAATTTTAGAGGCATATCCTCTAGTATTTTCAATAAGTAATCGAATGCTCTTTGGTTTTTTAAAATCGGTCAAGTAGATTCGGAGAAAACCGTCCTACCAGTTTGAAAAAGGTAGTTTCGAGAAAAACGCGTTTAAAGATTTTTTACCATAATTTTATTGAATAGAAACCGGTTGTTACTCATGGGTGAGCGCTCTTACAAATATAGCTGTAAC
Organism: Dysmachus trigonus; assembly: GCA_949715965.1. Classification (NCBI taxonomy): domain Eukaryota; kingdom Metazoa; phylum Arthropoda; class Insecta; order Diptera; family Asilidae; genus Dysmachus; species Dysmachus trigonus. The sequence goes on along the minus strand of OX454319.1, from coordinate 47,281,140 downwards.
TTTTTTTCTATTACGAATTTCTTGATGAAATTTTAGGAGGGAACTTTTGAAAGTATATAGAATCCAAATATGTAAAAATCTCAAAATCGATTTTTTGAAAATTTCGAAAGAGAATGTCCCCTTAAGGAAAAAGGATTTCCATTATACATTCTACTACGTTTCTACGTCATTTTGTTTTCACTTTCTTTGTTCGCTACGCAGTCAAGTCTTCTAATTTTTGAAAATTTTTCGTTTTCATTAATATTTGTACAAATGTTCTTCTCCTACTGCTGCAATAAAGATATTAAGTTTTCATAGTAAAGCATAGCTTAGATTTGTTACCAAGAAAAATTACTTATCTTGAAATATATATCTTATTTGCCAGCTGTTCAACCTAAGCAATTAAGTGTGTAAAACCAGATGTATTGAGAACAATAAGCGATAGTTTGAATGATGCATATGGTATGTGTATGAAGGTTAAAAACATGCAAAAGATGAAATCATCACTGTGGCAAATGATAAAGAATATAAAGCAATATAGTATTTGGTACCTAACTTAGAATTGTGACAAATGGACGGACGATGTATACGTAAAAAAATTTCCAGACTGAAGTAGAAGGGCTATTAATGTTAATATGTGTGAAAGAAATGTGGATCTGGAATTTTACATTGAATTGAAATTGTTTAATAGTTACTCATAGCAATACTTTGCAATATTGCTAAAAGGACATTAAATTGCCCGCTTTGCATCAAAAAATGAATCCAGAGATATTTTCAGTTAAAGATTTGAAGTTTGGATGGCATTTTGATGCGTTTATTGCAAAATTCCAGATCCAGATCATTAATAATGGTAATCATACCTACATATTTTGTTGAAAAAAGTAGAATAACAATTTTTTATTATTATTAGCGAGAATCAAGGAAAGAACATTGTTAAAAAAAACTATTAAGACCCTTTAAATATTAAATGACTTTTTTTGGGAGTATCAGGTTTATACAGAAAAGTATTCGATTTCTTGTGTTTGGTAAAAATGCCAAAACGAGTAAATTGAGCTATAAAATGCTCAGTTTTTTCCAATTTTGGTACGGAATCCTAAAAACTAAGCCGCTATTTACACGCAAAATGAACTTATGCGTATTTACGCATTTAAAAGTTAATGCTAATAATGGCATTTGACAACGAAAACTATTGAATAGAAGCCATATGCGCACATGCTTTCTGCTTATCTACGTAGTACGGATATTTGCACAAATGTTCTGAACCTTCTCCTACTGCTGCAATAAAGATATTAAGTTTTGTATACTCAGTGTAAAACCAGATGTATTGAGAACAATAAGCGATAGTTCAAATGACGTCATCTGGCATGTGTATGAAGGTTAAAAGCATGCCAAAAACGAAATCATCACTGTAGCAGATGATAAAGAATATAAAACAATATAGTATTTGGTACCGAACTTAGAATTTTGACAAATGGACAGACGATGTATACTTAAAAAATGGTCCAGACTGAAGCATCACGTAGAAGGGCTATTAATGATAATATAAGCAAAGGAACAGCCAAGCTTTAAGAATTTTTGAAATGCACTTTTCGATCGGATAAAATATATCTCTAAAAGTTGCAATAATCGCTCAATTCAAAAATGTATAAGGCCCAAATTTGCTTTTCACATTAAGAATTTTGTCTTACACATTTTGGATTTGTACCGTACTGCAACCGGCAAACGATATTATGTATATATTAGTAATTAGATATTAAAACAACATTTTCAATTTCATACAAAAGATACAAAAATTTTTTTATTTATTTACAAAACTTTCTACAATCAAACTTCTTAAAACGACTCTCAGGTGCTACAAACTAAAGAAGAAATCACACACGAAACATATTTTATTAGAAGAAATACAAAATTTAGCGTCTATTTACAAGTGTACTCCTCTAGTCGTTCACTGCAAATGTCACACTGCACTTGGCAGCACCATTGAAATTTACATCGGCATTGCCACGTACGATTTATTTGGTGAGTGTTATACCCCCTTCCACAGCACAGGAGGTCACAACCTTCAACTCCTCGCGCTGTCCGGTTACAACTTCGTCCTACGGTCCCCAAGGACCCGTGTATTAAATCAGGTTCACAGTAGTTCGGCGATGATTCTATGTACACCAGCTCCATGCGCTTCGGCTTCTGCATTTTCTTGGGATTTTTCGGAATTTTACCCTTTCTGAAATTACAAAATATTTTTAGTACTATAAGTAAAGTAGCAAATAAGATTGTAAAACTACAAATTGTCGTTCCTAGCATGTTGTATTTTGCGTATTGTCTATATTTTAAACTCTCTTTGTTATTTTTGAAAAATCATGTTTGCCAAAGTGCTTTCAACTAAAATTTATTCTCGCTGAAAACTTTAATTTATTCAAATATGCCAAGATAATTTTCTTTATTGTCCATATGAAAGGCTTTTCCAGAATTTTATTTTATAAAATTAAGAGGAATAATTAGATACAAATAAGGCATTTATTCAATATAAGCTTTTTAGCTTTTACCGATACTAATATGTACTATACAGGGTGTCCCAAAAATACCAGGTCAGAGTGACATGGAAGATAGGTTAGCCTTAGATCTGTCAGATAAAATATACATGACCTTATTAAAAGTATCTTAGTTTTCGAGATATTGTCACTTTTTTAATTTTGTTTAAAATCTCTGCTTTTAGTTAGATTTTCAACCACCATTGCTAAAAATAATTTCAAGTTGTAATACCTGCAAAATAAAAAAGTAAACAACTTGAAGTTATTTTTAGCAATGGTGGTTGAAAATCTAACTAAAAGTAGAGATTAAACAAAATTAAAAAAATGACAATATCTCGAAAACTAAGATATTTTTACTAAGGTCATGTTTATTTTATCTGACAGATCAACGACTAACCTATCTTCCATGTCACTCTGACCTGGTATTTTTGGGACACCCTGTATATTTAAAATAGGAAAATCAATTTTAACACTTGATTCTAGATAAAAGACAAGAAAACTTGGCCTCTTACCTGCTACATATCAAAAATTACTTTGAAGGTACATATTAATATTTATGTTTAGCAGTTAACCCATTAGTGGCCGCAATTAAAGTTGCACAACAATTCTATAAAGAATTCAATTTGTAGTCTTTAAATGTACTTTTAAGGGGTATCCCACCCTAGAACGTTAAAAAAAATGCAAATTCTGTGTTCTTTCCTGAATCGTTTAAGCTATCTCTTGCCGCGAAATTTGAAAAGCCTGCGCTGCTACAGGCGATTCCGTGCGCAGCTGCGCGCTCTCCACCACTATTCGTTGCATTTTTTCAAAATGTGACACACTCTTGCTATAGCCACACATATAAAGAGTACTAATGTGTAATCTCATTTTTTTCGGATTATTTGTTTGGCTGTTATGGCGCACACCATGAGCTGCCGTTCCTAAGTTATGAGTCCCAGTAGCAGGCCTGCCCTGACCCAACCACTCAATAAAAACAATTTTTTTTCTCAAAATGTTCATAAAAGATCAAATAATAAAAGGATTATTATGTTTAACTCTAAATGTTGTGTATTTTCTTGTTCAACTCCCTGAAAAAAACGTTCAATTCAAGAGCCTCTAGAGTAGGATACCCCCTTAAAGTAAAAACAGGTCACTCGGATAAAGAATGACTAATTAAATTCTTCTGATTCAGATTGAAAGGGAGTTGTTTTGGGTAATTTCAGACATTGTGATTTACGTGTCAGATTTCATTGTGGAAAGAAAAATGGTTTTGGGCATTAATGGATTAGAAATACGCTGATTTGTCATTGATTTTATTAAGATGTTAAGAGCTCAGGAAGTTTGATGAACTTGAGACAACTTTCTTGATAATTATGACTTATTACTGTTATGTAAAATATCAAAGCGATAGTTCGTGGATCCAACTGCGTCCTTTTCTGATTTTTAAATACACTTCTCTTGAAATTATAATAAATTCGTAAATGCAATTTCTTTTCATTTCATGATATACAGAATTGTGATGCGATGGTTGTGTATTGTAACGTTATTTTGATGGCTCAATTGTAAGAGTAAGAACGATGAAAGCAATAATTTTCAATATATCGCTCATTAAATACAATAACATCATTACTCAAAAATTGTCATTTTTCATAAAATGAAAAATAATAAAGCGAAAAATGCTCTTTTAATAAAAGCAGTACAAAACAGGAAAATACCTAAGTTTAAACATTAGTTGAAATTAATAAAAGAGTATCCAAATGATATACCATATTTAAAAACATTACTATATAGTTAAGCATCACGAATTCTTATGATATACGGGATACTTTGACGCATCAGATGCACTTGTAATGATTAAATAAACTCCTGAACTGACATCTGATACCATTACGATGCATTTCTGATGAGATGCTGATGCGCTATCTAATGCTTTTCCGAATTTACACGAAATTAGAAAAGTACAAAGATGAAACTACCGTAAGAGATGTAGGTAAAGAAATGATTTTTGTGAAGATGATTTCTTAAAAGTATTAATTCCAATATAGGCTATGTAAGTCTTGGACTTTACTGTGACATATGTATATTTTTTTTTTAATTGCAAGGTTGACAAATTACACGATGATTCATATTTATACGGATATACCACCAAAAATTAAGTGATAATATCTTTAAACCCATAAAAATTGACCTATTTTTAAAATAAATTTTGTTGCTGAATAACATGCTTTGTCATTTAAGAAAATAATTAAGTTAAACCGCCAATAAAAGTTGTGAAACATGATTTTTTACAATTTTGTATGTGTTATATTTACAGCAAACATTTATTGGCACGTTTCAGGTGTACCTCAAAAAATTCCATGTATGCAAAACAGTTGGAAAAACACTTGTAAATCCATCGAACATTTAATTAAATGGCGAAAAGATGAAAAAAAAAAAAATGTTTTTGAAGAAAGCCTAACGTGTCTTACTTGCTTACAACTAATGTCAGTCCTGTTTTATCATGCATGGCATGGACAAGCTTGGCTTTATTGTATTTCTTCATCAAGGCATCACCAACCACTCTGAATGGGGGTAGACTCTTCCAGCAGGTCTTCATGGCGCACGATCCGCTTACTCCATGGCACTTGCACTCCGTGCGGAGGAGGTTCTTAACTATCTGGAAAAATATAAGGGTTCTCGTTAGTGAATTGTTCACACGATGTCGAACTAATAGCTAAATTGCATCCATCTCCATCGTGACATGATGACAGGGCAAATATATATGTTTATAGGAACATAATAGCGTAATCTTAAGTCTAGGGCATCAACAATTATCTAGACGTTTCCGTGAGCCTCAAAACCGGTCATGAAGCAGTCAATGATCTTCGTCAAATTATCGCATTAAATCGCACTATTGGCGAACTCTATCTAATTGGATTCGTGTGCAGATCTTGGCATAAGTGCTGGTAATTTACCGTTTATAAGGCAAATTTAATCATCAAAAATTTTTGAGTCAGCACCTTTCTGTGAACCCAGCTGTCATCGCCATTATCTCCGACTATACCGCGAGGGCTCTTGAGCTCATTTGGGCGATCACTAAGCGATTTACATGCGAAATCCACTTAAGCAGAACGAAACGTGCGATAAAATAAAACATGACGCTAATCGCGAAACACGAAAAGTGTGAAGCAGTTAACACAACCAACTCCGACGAGATGAAGGGGGGGTGGAATGAAGAGAACCTTTCGGTTATATGTTTCCAGCCCGATGATGAAAAGGCATAATGAGATTTTTTTATTGCGTCTTTGTTACTTGGACAATTTCGCGTTAAATGGCATTACCAGATGATTTACACCTTCGCGATAAATAGATTTCAAATCTGACAAGCATTGTTGGGCCCAAACACCTTCGGGCTAAGAAGGATGCTTTCGGGCATCGGTTCTGAGAAGGGTATTGTATCGGATGACTCTTTCAAGACACATTTTTTATGCCAAATCGCCACATCAGAGCTTTTTTTATTCATTCATTTTATTACTATTTAACCTTAACCCGTCATAGCTTTTGTAGGGTAAAGTTATTTTTTTACAACCGAAGTATCAAAAGATTTGTTTCAGCCTTTTATTCAATTTTATTACAAGTATTTTCTAGTAGTCTTGGAGGTTTTTGTTACAAAACAATAGGTAAATTAGGTAAACAATATCCATCTTAAAAAAATTGAAAAAATTTAATTTGAAATTGTACAAACTGAGATTGAAATTGAAAGAAAATTGAATTCAAAATTGCGTTTGAAGTTAAAAATCTATATATTTAGGAGTTCTATTTACAACTTTTAATTGTTACCTAAAAGGAAGATGTTTCAAAATATTTAGATTTTACCCGCCCACATACAAAAAAGTTCAATCTGTACAAACAAAATTTACTTTGCCATCATCGTGTGTGATCGTTTGTTATACCTTTTTGCCTCTTGTGACTGAACTTAAATAAATAAAAAAAATTAAGTAAATGTTTATTAATTGACAATCTGCTCGAAACTTCGTTCATTGAAATCGGCCCAGTAATTTTGGACCTACAATCACAATAAGTTTTTCTTTTTGTCATCAATATTAAGAGCCTTAATATTTAAACCATAATAATATTATTAATTTGTTTTACAGTTCCTAATTTCTTTTTTAAATTAATTTAATATACAATATTATTTGATTTAAAGAACTAAACAATTAAATTCGTCAATTATAAAAGAATCTCATATTTCTTAAAATTATCTTATAAATTCGCACAAAAAGATGTGTAGACATTATTAGAGGATATTTTAGTGAAAAATGCTCTACCTGCTAAATTATGAAAAATTTGCCCTTTTTGAAACTGCAGATTCAATTAAATATTTAAAAAATAACATCAGTATTACAAAAAGTTTTTTTAGCTATCTTGGAATAACTTTAAAATCCGGTACCTTTATAGAATTCGAAAAAATTTTGTGGATGTGGATTGTGGTAAGTATACGCGTACATTTAAAAATGGTTGTTCAAGTGTTACTACTAATTTTTGTTTATATTGCAGAGTTCCCAAAATGTAATAAAATTATGAAATACATAATTTACAGACAGACTATATTCGCAACTGGAAATATGCCGATAACTGCGATTACTACCTAAACCTTCTAAACCGCAGTATCCTTAGATTAATTGGGCAATTCTGTTCAGAATTAAAAAAGAAAAAAAAAAAAGAAAAAGGCACAACAGAACATAAATTTGATAAGGTGACCCCTTTTCAGCGTATGACACTTAATTATATATTTTCTGCAAAAAAAAAAATCCGGATGTTCCATTCACTACTCATATTAATTGCCTCAATTTCGTTTTTTCTCCACCAACTCAAGTGACTAATTAGAACCTTTCGAAAAGCTTTCAATCCAAGCAGAAGTGACCGTCTGATCGCCGGTTCTCCGTCCGGCAATAACTCATGATGCTGAAGATGACTGACCTGAGAAATCTCGTTAATCGCAGCAATATAGCGTGATGCCGCGAGGTACTCGTAATCGGATCGGATCGCTGGCAGCCATCAAAACCCTCAATAACATGACTTTCATGAAAGGGAGTCCCACAAAGGAGCGATATTATTTCATCATTTGGCCAGCCCGAAACCAGGGAAAAAAGCACTCCAAAGAATTTCTTTAATGACCCCAGACCAAATAGACGCTACCCAGGCCGTGGCCGGGCAGTTGAGCTCCCATGCTGGCCATAAATTGGCCCCAAATGACTCGAGAATGGATCGTGCAGCGCTGCCCTTTCTGGGTATCATCCTCATTAGAACTGCCTAAATAAGGAATCATAAAAATTTATGCTTTTTGATTATTTTTGGAGCATACGGGGACGATCAGCACAAAAAGCTGTCCGGTGCAGTTGCTCGCTGGGCAGACACAATGGAATCGTTAAAATTTCTTCGGAGCATTCCCGCCAGCGAAGCCCATGGTCGCAAAAACCAGGCGGCCCAACCGGTCATGTAATGGGAACTATAGCGGCGCTGTTCCCCGCGGTTAAGACACCAAACTTCTTCCGAGGATAGTAATACAGTGGCAGAAAAAAGTGTTCGCACACTCGATTTTCTTTTTTAATTATATATAAATTTTATTTTCAGATTAAACGAAACCTCTTTCGGATTAAATGAAAGTATTTTCAAATTGAATGCGACTATTTTCAAAAAAATTAATCCTCAAACGAATAAAAATTTAATTAATTTTCTTTGAAAGTCGAATATATTGAAATGTTGGAAGAAAGAGATCCCGAAATTATAATGAAAAACATAAAGTACAAGTTATTCATAGAAAAGAATATATCTCATTCGTTATCGACCTGATTACTTACCCTTAAATTACCTTAGCATCGAATGAATGACACCAAAACACTGGAGTTGAAAGTGGGCTCCATAGCAACGCGAAAAGCGAAAAATTAAGAGTGTGGCGTTAACCTACATCTTCGAAGATCACAAGCCCGTGCTGATGAAAGAGCACACGTTGTTGTACCTACTGTGATGGGACGAAAAATGATGTTAAGGGCGGCAGTAAACAATGGGGGTATTTTTCACGAAAAATAATTGTAAATATCGATCGGTTCAAAATTTTCATACGAGAGCTTTTTGGAAAAATTAATAACTATCCACAGTTGTGGTGTACCTTATTTATGCCGCCTTACTCACCGATGATAAATCCAATTGTAAAAGACTTTTCTAAAATAAAGATATATGCTCCGATACTAATATTGCACACAATAGCATCAGTGTTATTGCACACAATAGCATCAGTGTTATCACGCAAACTATTCAACAATTAAATCAAAATGACTTATTTAAATATATAATGTACTATATATGGTTCTACAAATTCCACATGCCGCAGATCGTCAACATTTTCATTAGTATCACTATCAGGGTAATTAAAATCGGAAATTTTGATGACAGTTACTCATGGAAATACAATTCGGCAATAAGGAAATATGTGTTGTTTCAAACTTTTATTTTCACATGAATACTTTGTTGTATCTTATTATTTAAAAGAATTAAAAAAACTGAATAATAAAGTAATTGAAGTTAAATTTGGTATTTTGAGGTTTCATTTTATTTGAAAATAGTTTCATTTAATCTGAAAATGCTGTAACTACTAGATAAAAATTTGGTCTATATTTTTAATTTAAAATTACATTAACACGTTGACTGCCAATTGCAGGATAACTGGAATTTGGCTGAACTTAAGTCTGAATAAGATGGAGGCAGTCAAAGTGTTAAAGCAAATAATGCCTATTCTCAGGTACGCAGCCCAATCACGAGGTAACGACTTACCGCTTAGAATGACTCAGAAGAATCTGAAAGTCGCAGTAAATTCAATCTTCTTCTTCCTCATTTCTCACTATCTCACTCGCTTTACTATTAACATACATTTTTTAATTGATTCATTCTTGGTGGAAATCAAATTAAAAGTCATGATCAGCGACCCCAAAAACCTCCACATTACAAATTTGGCGTAGATCGGTTGGTTTCGAAAATTTCGTCAGCGATATTGGATCCGCCATCTTTAATTCTGCAAACTAAACTTCAGATTCATGATCAGCGATCCCAAAAACCCACACCCACATACCAAATTTGGTGTAGATCGGTTGATTTTCAAAAATCTTGTCCGCTATATTGGGTTCGCCATCTTGAATTTTGCAACTCTGACTTCAGATTCGTGAACAGCGACCCCTAAAACCCCCACACATCGAAATTAGCGTAAATCGGTTGACTTTTGGAAATCGATATTTCTGACCCGGTTTTTTGAGGTTAGGAAAAAAAACATGACGTGCCATCTCAACTCTGACGGTGGATTTGGATTCACGGGGTTCTTTTACATAAAAATATGTATATGAAAAAAAGAAATTCCTGTATTTTTCCTTGTACATTTATTCGGATTTTTGCTATTTTTTACCTGTTTTTTGAGGTTAGGAATTAACTGTGATGTGATGGCTCAATTCTGACTCCAGATTCGTGCTCGAAAATACATCGAAAACCATATATCGCATGTAAAGTACAGACCACTTTTCTTTTTTTGTATGGCTATGTTATTATTGGAAAATTCAATTCTTATGAAAAATCCTTCAATTGTCATTGATGATAACGGAAACTTAATGGTAATGCTTAAACACACCCTCTGGATCTTACGGATTTCTAGAAATTCTAGAAAATATGATACGAAACCCTCTGCGCTCGAAACTCGCTCTTGACCGGCTTTAAGATATACATACCATATATACCTATGTGAAGAAAATATAATTAGATATGCAGTGTTTGATTTGTTTTGTTAGCTACTGTATAACAACTGCCCTCCGTGAGCAAAGACACCACGCTTCTTCCAAGGATGGTAATAAGTCGACGAGAAAAAAAGGGCTTACCTTGCGGCCTGCGCGATTGTTGTGCAGGTTCATGAGGCTGCGTGCGTCGCCTTCAATTTCGCGTGCATCTAGGAACTTCCGTGCGAATTTCATGCCGAAACTTATGTCCGCGGAGCAGCCGCCCCACTTCCACGGCTGGCCACTTTGGGCGTCCATCGTGGGACCGTTGAGACGCTGATGCTGGAAGCCCCCGCCGCCACCGCCGCCGCTGCCGTGCTGGTTCCGCTGCATCGTGTCACAGCCGCAAAGTGAAATGTTACCCCTTGCGCATGCCGCCGTCACCGCGTGCACTGCGCCGGCACTCGCGATCGCGTAGGTGAAGGCTGCTTCTCGTGATCCTGAAACAATTTTTAATTCAATTAGTACGTGTGTGCCCACGGCCCTATTTTACGGTGCGGCGGCTCTCATTAATATTTAACAAGAGGCGTCTGCTCCACGTCGTGATATATCTCCCTGGGGTCCAGGGACTGGGTTCTGGGTCTGGAGCAGCTCCACTCGGCAGGCAGTGGAATTGCATTTTTTTGATTGCTTATGAGTGCGCCCAAGAATTATTGCGCGAACTGCCTCCACCGCGCGCCGCTAGAGGGACGATCGCTGTGCGGTAGATCGGAATCGACCAGGGTCTCATCTCACAATAACAAATTGCCCGGCGGCTAGATGAGATCACCCACATTTCGAGGGAAATTAAGATATACGGATTAGCGATGCGATCGATGGGTTTACCATGACCGGAGTTCGCACTAATTCCGTGGCTGGGCAGTTCTCCCTGCTCACGTCTAAGAACATAAGAAAGTCGCAAAAGAAGGTGAACAATGGTTCTTTAAGACAGTTTAAAACAAAAGGCAATTTGCAATAATTCGATCTATTGAAGCGAATCATTTGAAGACAGTATAATTTGCAATTTTTTACTTCTATCGAATTTCCCTCCTTTCGAAGCCACTAAACTCAAATAAAAATGAGATTTCACGCGAAATATGAAACATGATTAGCATTCAAGAAAATTTGTTTTATTCAGATATTTTTCTATCAAATTGAACGAAAAATGATTCAAATTTAAAGATTTTTTTAATGTAAGTATAACGCATAAATAAGTTCTGCATTCAAGAAATGCTCCATTGATCTTTATGTTACTAACCAGGTATTAGTTTCAACTTTGCGTTTGAACGACGATTTTCAGATTAAAGAGCTCAATTTTTTCACTCAGGCCTTCAATTTTTGCAAAATTTCAAATTAATTTGTGTCATTTATATTTTTATAGTATGGTTAAATATTAAATATGAATACCTAGTTACTGGACGGAGTAATATTCAATTTAGTGAAGACAATTCTTGCTTTCCTAAGAGAAATTTTTTCTAAATGTTGTTATTGAAAGTGAACATAGTCAACATAGTTAAATATTAAAATAAAGTTAAGGTATTATTATAGCTTAGAAGGCTTAAAATGTTATTAAATAAAATAAATATTATTTTGAGCTTGAAGAATACAATTTTTTTTTCTAATTTATAGAGGGCGCCAAATTTGAGTCCTTGAAAAATCCTTGTCTCATGTCAGGCAGTTAATCTCAGGATTGGCAAATCTGAAACACTAAACTCAAAAAGGATTTCAAAGAGGACGGTTTCGCACATAATAATTAACCACCGTTACTGAAAAATCGATGAAAAAAAAAATGGCGGTCTTTTGAAAAATGGTGTGAAAAATCGATCCTTTTTTCGCTGTTTCTTTCACGCCAATTTTTTTTTTTTTTTTTTTTTTTTTTTGCCAAATTATGGTAAAATATTGTGAAGGACATTCTAATAAACAAAACGCAGCAAGGTTTATTAAAATATTAAATAGGAGTTGAAAATTTAAAAAAAAAAAATCGATTTTTTAAAAATTCTAGAGTGTAATAGACTCTTAATTCACAAGAAAAGTGTAGTATCAAAAGATATTTTTTATAATAGCTCTTCGCGAAAATTGAAAAAATCAAAAGCCTTGAAAGCGTCATCTCGAATCTAGGTATCAAACATTCACACTACGCAAAATCAAATCTTAGCTCTGCTGAGAAAACGTAAATGTAATGTAAAATTTAAAGAATCAATAATATGACAAAAGTCAGTAACTTGTTTACAAAGTAAGAAGAAATAACTAACTAACTAACCTGAAAAATGCAAATTGCCTCATAATTAAGCTGCGTAAACTTATGTTTGATGCCAATAATAATGCCAATAACTGGCCATATTGACATCAAACACAAGATTTTACAGTTCAATTAAAACGAAATTAGCATATTTTAATTGAATAGTTTCTTTCTTAATACTTTACAGTTATGTTTTCTATCATTAGTAATATTTAAGTCGTCGACAATGTAAGGTGAGTGGTGGTATGACGTAAAATTAGATATTCTTCATAATGGTAATGACCATTGAAATAAAATTATTTTTTAAGTATAGAATTTATTCAATAAAAGTCGTTGTTATTTTCAACCGGAAGAATATAAATATTAGAACTGCGTGATTTCGAATTTTATTTAAATATCGTAAATATGACCTATATTATTCAAGCTAATTTATTAGTGAGCTTTTTTTTAAAATATTATTAATTTATGTCTTACTTATTTACTTATGTTTACTTACACAAAATATTTTCAACATTTTCAATTGTTACTTTAGTTCAATTTTTACGATAGATTTTTTCTTAGAGGAGAAGGCAATCGCTATTTTTGAATAATTTTTCTTTCCAATTTAATTTACTCACTTTCTCTGAGCATAAAGAATGCTGAGAATTTTTTAAAATAGCGAAATTCCTTTTCGCAGAAGCAATTAAATCATTTAAATATCGGAAAGACACCGGAGATAACTAAATGCATTGGGGAAAATGTTGAAATGTTTACCCGTTCGGTGGTGGTTTCAAGTTTCCATCTCGATAAACAGTGGCTGGACGACGGCGACGCAATCTGAGCGTCATAAGAAACTTTATCGCAACGTCTGTGCATTCAAGATAATCTGGAAAGCGAAGAGCGACGTGTATGTGGGCGATCATCAGATAATTAATTGCTACTGAAAGCAAACATCTTCATCAAAAGGCGAAATTAAGGTGAAATCGCAAACTACTTAAAAAAAACTCTTAAGAATGAGCAACCGCTCGATGGGATGCTATCGCTCGCTTGAAATCAGAAAGGCGCAACCTTGATGATGCATTCTAACTTAAATAAAGATGTAAAAGACCAAAGTACCAGTAGGTTTGTTATATGTATTACATGGATTACCGTATGTATTTTTCATTTTAAATTATATTTTTCATGGTACTTTTCAGTTATAATTCGCTAGTTTTTTTAAAGGTAAGAGTACTGAAGCCTCTATTATCTAGTGATAAAAACGGAAGTTTATTTTTAAATAATGCAATGGAATAAAATAATTTAAAGCATATAATGAAACCGTGACTACTCTAGTCCAGTTCCTAGATGTTCTTGGTAAGATAGTACTTATGGTGACAATAGTCAATAGCTCATATTGTTGCCTAATCAATCATATGCTTTTTTTATTATGGAATTTAGTAAAAAGTAGTCAAAACCTTTTCATTGCTCATCAACAATTCAGTCGACATTTCACAATGAAACTTTGTGAAAAGGAAGGCACCTTTTATTTAATTTCTTTTTTTTTACATCATTTGATTAAGCTAATTCTTTCACCGTTTGCAAGCTTTAGTTCCTCCCAGTAGATATAGGTTATAAATAAATGCGAATGAAATATGACATGAGGCGTGACAAAACATGACATGACACGATGCGAGACATGACATATGATACAAGACATGAGTTACAATATGGCACAAGACATGGAAGAAGGTGGGAAAAGTAATACAAACATTTATATCAAATTGGCTCTTATTTAAGAAACTGGGATATGTATGTAAGTCCACTTTTTAAAAGAAACCTGTGAGGACTATTTATCTACACATTATGATTTAATTTGAGAAAAAAGTGTAGTTATGTCACTTTCAAGAATAACGGTGCAAATGTAAAATAGGGAGATTGGACTTGAATTTTAGGATTTCAATCAAAGAATTTTCAGGACAAGTGTAGTATATATGAGATAGGTTAACAACACTGAATGTATTTAGAACTGTATCTCTAAAGCAGTTAGCGAGTCAGTCTCCAGAAGTAAGTCAGCTAAGTGAGACACAGCTCACCACGGCACCTAATCTAGACTTAAATAAAATAATTTAATAATGTACCAGAAGTCTTTTAATTATCATTAAAAAATACTACATGGCGACGAGGATGCGGAAATTTTGGAGATCAGTGGTATTGGATTAAATTGCGGTGGCTTAATTGGCATAAAGTGGTACAAGTGACATAGTGGCATCAAAGGCTGATCAGTTGATCTGATCTATGATATCTCAAAATTAAAAGTGTTGAGCAAAGCTAAAAAATAAAAACCTAGAATCACTGTTTTAGTGAGAATATTTGAGATATGAATGGGACTTGCTAAAAAGAAGCCTGTTCCAGAAATTAAAAAACCACGTGGTAGACCACCGAAGGAAGTACGGTTCGTAACGGTATACAAAAACATGGATTTTTTGAGAAAAGTAGAGCCACTGAACGTTAACGGCAACCTGAGCGAACAATGGCGAATGTTCAAGCAAAGTTTTGAGTATTTTTATGTGGGAGCTGAACTAGCCAAAAAAACGGATTCGGTACAGGCGGCAATTTTCTTAAATGCAGTTAGCCGTGATGCGGTGGAACTGTTCAATACATTTAAACTAAGCGAAGCTCAACGAAAATCGTACAAAGAAGTAGTACAAGCATTTGAGTCGTTTTGCAGTCCAAAAAGCAATGAATCCTATGCCAGCTACAAATTTCACACAAGAGATCAAAATATGGGTGAGCCATTCGATGATTTTTTAGTCGACATAAAAAAATTGGTTCGAGAATGCAACTTTCGTGATCAAGAGTCAAGAATGATCAAGGACCGGATCATCTTGGGTGTGAGGGACAAAAACTTGCAGAAACGTTTACTCGAAGTCGAAGATTTGGACGAGGCAAAAGCAGTGAAGATGGCACGAGCAGCAGAGGTATCAGGTCAACAATCAGCACAAATCCAAAGATATAGCAAAGGAGAGGACGTGGCGATCAACGCAATAAACAGCAACAACGGAAACATGTCCGCTGGAATTGGCAAGAATAAAAACCATAGTTCAGGTATAGGTAATAGTAGAAAAGCATTTGCAGGTAATACAAGAAATAAAACTAATTTACAAACAAGAAGTCAAAATAATAATAATAATTTAAATCCTAGGATGAAACATCAGAAAATGCAAACGATAAAAAATTGTATATTTTGCGGGCAAAATCATTGTAAAGGGAACTGTCCTGCCTGGAACAAAATATGTAACAAATGCGGGAAAAGAAATCACTTTGCTTCATGCTGTCTAAAAAACAAGGTATGTGAAGTTACTGAATGTGTAAATAATTTGGTCATAGACACGGTGACAACTAAAGTAAATATTGATAGCTCTGAAAATGCATGGTATAAAGAAATTCACGTAAATGGCGAAAATATTAAATTTAAATTAGATACCGGGGCAGAAACGAATATATTACCATTGGCAGTTTTCAAAAAAATTAGAGGGGCAAAAGTAGATAAAACCGAAATCATTCTTGAAGTATATGGAGGAATGAAAATAAAGCCGGTAGGATCTGCTCTGTTAGAGTGTGAAACGCAAAATCGAACCAAAAAACAAAAATTCATAATAGTTAACAAAAATGCAGTGCCTATTTTAGGTCTTCAGTCATGCTTGGATCTGGATTTATTGAAAAGGATAGACCATATCTCAAAATCAAAATATTGTTTTTTAGCGGAATATAAAGATGTGTTTGAAGGCCTAGGTAAATTTAAACAGGAATATAAAATAAAAATAAACGCTAATGCTAAGCCGATAGTAAGGCCGGTAAGAAGGGTACCGCTAGCCCTGCTAGACGCTCTCAAACAAGAATTAGATACACTTTTCGAAAAAGACATAATTGCAGAAGTTAAGGAACCAACTGAATGGGTTTCGAATTTAGTTGTCGTAGCAAAGAAAAACAAAAACCTCAGGCTATGCTTAGACCCGAAATATCTAAATGAGGCAATCATTGATGAACCATATCCCATTCCTACGTTTGATGAAATATCAACAAAGCTGGCCAATAAGAGTTTGTTTACAGTATTAGACTTGAAGGAAGGTTACTGGCAAGTCTCGCTAGATAATGATTCTTCTAAGTTATGCACGTTCTCAACCCCTTTCGGCTGTTTCCGTCTCAAACGTCTTCCTTTTGGCATAAAAAGTGCTCCTGAAGTTTTTCAAAAACTTAACGAAAAAAACTTTTCCGATATCCCCGGGGTGATAGTGTATATAGATGATATTCTAATCGCAGGGTCAACAGTACAAGAGCATGACGAAATTTTAGAAAAAGTAATGAAGAGAGCAAGAGAGCAAAATATTAAATTTAATAAAAATAAAATACAATTCCGTACAGAGAAAGTACATTATTTAGGCCACGTCATTTCAAATGTGGGAATAACGTATGACCCCAATTATAAACACGCCATAGATAACTTAAAGTCCCCATCAAATAAAAAAGATTTACAAATCTTGCTAGGTATGGTAAACTACCTAAGGAAATTTGTTCCACGTTTAGCAGAGCTTTCACAACCAATGAGGGAACTTCTCAAAAAAGATAATTCATTTAAATGGCTTCCAAGTCATGATATGTGCTTAACGAAAGTAAAGGCGGCAATAACAAACGCCCCGTTTTTAAAACCTCTTGATGTAAACAAAGACATCACAATACAAGCAGACGCCTCTCAGTATGGGCTAGGATGTTGTCTTATGCAAGACAACAAACCCGTGTATTTCGCATCAAGGAGTTTAACTCCTACGGAGTGCAATTATGCACAAATAGAAAAAGAATTATTGGCGATTATCTTTGCGTGTACCAGATTCCATCAACTCATTTATGGGCGAAATGTTACAATAGTAACAGACCATAAACCGCTATTAGGAGTAGATGCGAAAGAAATTGGTAAAGTAAATTCTGCTAGGTTACAAAGGATGAAGCTTAGGCTATTAATATACAGATTAAAGTTTAACTATACTCCAGGTAAAAATATGTTAATCGCCGATTTATTATCACGAAATTGTCTCACCAGTAAAGATCCTGTACCTGAAATCGAAGATATTAATGAAATAGTGCATACAATAAATGTAAGCGAAAACAAAAAACAAATTTTTAAAAATGAAACTCTGAAGGATCCAGTTTTGAGTAAGCTTTTACATGTTTTAAAAATGGGCTGGCCTAAAAATAAAAGCCAACTCAAAGAGGAAATTAAATTTTACTGAAAACATAAAGACAATTTAATTATAGAAGATAATTTAATATTTTTTAATGAAAAAAAAACATGTACCTCTAACGCTAAGACAACAAGTATTGGCTACCTTACACTCGGCTCACTTTGGAATAGAAAAAACCAAAGCTAAGGCTAGGAGCTTGGTTTATTGGCCAGGTATAAGCAAGGATATTGAGGATATGGTAGCAAAGTGTAGCGTATGTCAACGTCATAGAAAAGCTAACGTAAAAGAACCGTTGATCTCCCATGAAATCCCTCCATTCCCGTACTATAAGATTGGCATGGATATTTTTGATTTTCAGGGCAAGCCACATATTGTAGTAGCCGACTATCTGTCCAAATATTTCGACATTATACGCTTGAGGAATAAAACGGCGAGCGAAGTAATTTCTAAAATAACAGACCTATTTTCCGTCCATGGAATACCAAGAGAAATCGTGGCTGATAATATGCCTTTTGATTCATACACTTTTAGATGTTTCGCAAATGAAAATGACATTCTTATAACTACATCTAGCCCTCGTTATCCGCAATCCAATGGATTTGCAGAGCGAATGGTTCAAGTATCAAAGTCGTTACTGTCGAAAGCACAAGAAAGCAAACAAGAATTGTGGAAAGTACTATTGGAGTACAGGAATACTCCAGTAAAAAATAGTCTTCTTTCACCTGTGGAGCTCCTATTTGGAAGAAAAACTCGAAGCCTCTTACCAGCAAAACTTTCTCTTTATAATAAAGAGCATCATAGGGCATTCACAAAAGTTACAGAGAAAAATAATTTGCAGAATAAAATGTATTATGATAGGAATTCGAGAAACAAGCCTGAATTTAAAAAAGGGGAAAAAATATGGTTGTATAATAATTCAAAATGGGAAGCGGCAATGATTGTGGGAAAACATAAAACTCCTCGCTCCTATTTGGTGAAGACTAAAAATGGTAATACTATTCGAAGGAATTCTAAATTTTTAAGACACATTCAGTAACTCTCATGAACTTTCATAATAACGTAAAAAAGAAAATAAATAAATATAAATAAAAGGAAAAAACAGGACATCTCCCGAAATGAAATGTAAATTGCAGGACTAAGTTCTAAGTGAATAGTTATGTACATAAGAATATGAGATTAGTAATAGTTGGAGTTATGAATTTAAAAAAAAAAAAAAAAAAAGAGAATAAGAATAAGAGAAAAGATGAATAAAATAATTCTTGGAGTATTAGGCTAATGGGTATAAATCAAGATACACATAAGTAAGCAAATTAAATTAGAATAAAAACACATAATATGAAGTATTGAAATTACAAATTGAAGTGTGAATTGCAGAGTAGCTCATAATTATATTAAAGGGGAAGGTGTAGTATATATGAGATAGGTTAACAACACTGAATGTATTTAGAACTCTATCTCTAAAGCAGTTAGCGAGTCAGTCTCCAGAAGTAAGTCAGCTAAGTGAGACACAGCTCACCACGGCACCTAATCTAGACTTGAATAAAATAATTTAATAATGTACCAGAAGTCTTTTAATTATCATTAAAAAATACTACAACAAGACTTTCGTTTCATTTGAATATTCGAACACTCTTTTACCTTCTCGATTATTTATATTTTTATTGCACTTTTTATCAGGCGCGGATCCAAGGGGGGGGGGGGGGGGGGGGGGGGGGTCACGTGGGCATGACCCCCCCCAAAACAGCCCGAAGTTCAAAAATAGAGCTGAAACAATATTTTGCAAACCGAAAAACAAAAAAAAACGAACGAACAAAACTAGGTTTTGCAAACTTAAAAACCTGAAACTAACCAAACGACCAAAATTAACTTACTTTTTTGCACTCTGAAAAATTGGAATCAAAAAATGACTAAATCAACAAAATTGACTAATTTTCTTAAACAAGACTGACTTTTTTATTATTTTTTCTATATTTGGATTTTAGCTATACTTCATATACTATCTATTTCATATACTGTTTACAATCTGTTTACAAGTTCCAACTATAAAAGCATCATTTATAGAACAAAATCCAATCTTCTATTTTGTTTCGCAAATCTGTTAATGATGGCATCGATGTCCAATTCAATGTCTCGATGGATGTGTAGCAATGCAAGCCCAGTGAGTCTATCATTTGAAAACACACGAGGTAACATTTCAGAAGAAAATTCGAAATAAAAACATTCAGACATTTTTTAGTTATAAGAGTACATTTTTTATATAAAAAAATTATAATTTTATATAAACAATAAATTTATATATGAATGTAATGAATTTTCAAGTAAAACAAATTGGACGGGTTTTTGCATAAGGTTATTCAGGCTTTGTTTTTTATTCACTGAAGAAATTTGGCTTACATTGTTTATTTGGTTATTCTTGTTATTTTTGTTATTTTTGTTATTTTTGTTATTTTTGATTTTTTTCTATGCCGTGACCCCCTCCGGAAAAAAATTCTAGATCCGCGCCTGCTTTTTATACCTACTATGGCTTCTAAATACTCTGATTAAATTTAGCTTTCGTTAGATAAATGGTTGTGCCCGGGCAACGTCGGGTAATTCACAATCACATAGTTAGTAATAAAGTAAGCCGCGATTTGAAAATCACGACAACAAAATTGATCACCTTATACATAGAAAATTGGCAAATTGTAATTACCGAAGTTTATCTTCGATAACATTCTGCAAGATTTTTATCAGTTTTCTTCAAATCTACATGTCTGTATTTTGTACCATAAAGGATATCAACCGCGAAAACTACAAATATACTATTTAAAACCTCAACAACACCAAAAATGTATAATTTTTCAGGATTTTGGGCATCTCTAACTAAATGTACTTTTCGCTTACTCACCTACGAACATAACATGGCCGAAGACTTCGCGCGGCCAAACCTGCGTGCAGTTCCACCGATGTCCTTTGAACTGGTGCTGGCACTCCTGGGCCCCCAAAAGGTGGCCCGCTCCGAGGGCGACTGTTGCGTCCGGGGACTCCTTGCAGAGTTGGCGCTGCATCGGCGACAGACCCGGGATGCGATCACATAAAATTGATGAGGCTAAACTTGTTACACACCTGCGAATGAGATTTTGATGGGTCGTTTAATCAAGACTCGATAAAAGACGCATTTCTACGGTTCGTCCGTTTTATTTACTATATGCGCACTGCGCCACGACCGACGTGACGGCGCGATACGGTGCGGCAGCAGCGAGTAAGTGCGGCAGCCCGTGTGTTCCGACTTATCTTAGAAGTTTTCTCGGTAGATTACAGGTGAGATGAATGGGCAAACATTTCAGAAAGACGTTAACCTCCTTGATGATGGGATTTAGACTGCATTCCGCGCACTTGCCAGCGCAGAGTGCTCTTATATCAGTGGGCCATTCTGGAAGATGAAATCATAGGAATTTCGTCGGACATCGGCTCTTAATTAACTAACTACTGCGATGGGGGAAATGAGGGGAAATATGAGATGCCGAAACGAAATTAAGACCGGGACGTTGCACTGCCGTAATTTTTAAAAGCTTATCTCAATCGTTTTTAACCATATCTCCAGTGGCAATTAAATGCGAAAAACGCCTTAATTGCAGAACTTCGTGCAGCCGAATCCGAATGAAGTCACTTTTGCGTCAGTTTTCCATTTCTTACGGAATGGAGGCAATCAATTATTTTATCGGACGCTCCGTTTGTCCGCTTTTGTGGACAATGAGGCAAGGTCAATGGTGTTTCGGTCTTAAATTTAATTACTTTTAGGCGTGTGATTCATGACTCGATATCGCACTTCTCAAGGTAATTTAAGAGCGGAATACATGTTTATTGATCTACTGATTGCCAATCATTCGTAATAATCAGTTACTGGAGCTCTTTAGAAAGTCGGTAGCCTTTTACACCGATGATTTCAGAAAATTCAGCTGCTGTATAACAAACGCCAATATGATATTCATCGTTTCACTTAAAATAAACAACATATAAGTAATATACATATTTATTGAGGGGATCTTACACAGGGTGAATAGTAAAATGATTTTTGCTTTCAATAAATGAGAAAAAAAAGTTCCTAGGTAATATTTTACTAATTACCTTTTCATATATCATTTGAACATTTGTTTCAAACACGTTCAGATTAAAACTGTAAATACCCTTTACATAATATTATACATATAAGGTAGGGTCGCCAAATATCGTCCCCTTTTTGTAAAACAAATCTAAAAAAATAAAAAACAATACTACAGTAATAAATGAAACGTCAAACACTAGGTTCAATACTCCTTTATTCATAAAAATAATCAAAACCCCGTTAACATAGTCAGAAAAAATTATAAAATAGCTTTAACAAAAATACTCAAATTATGAAAATATATTTTTGGGCTCCTAATATCGTCCCGGGGACGATATTTAGATCACGTGAACTGGAGTTGTACTTACTCCTTTTCTATTATATAAAATTGAACCTAACTATCATATTAATATCTAAACAGCCCTTTCTTAATTATTTTAATCATTTTTTCGGCATCTAAAAAATAAAAAAAAAAACATTCTAAAGTTACATGTTACGATATAAGGTTCACGTAAGGGGACGATATTAGGAAATTTCTATTTATTTTGTCGCATCCATTTAAGCAAAAAACGTGTCATAAACCTGAAAATTTTACTTAATCGATTAACATCTGAGATATTAATAGTTAGTTTGACAAAAAAATTTTATCAATAAGTCAGGTATCTCAATATTTTATGGAACTCGAGAATATTGCAATGAAAAACTCACCTTGAACATTTTTTTTGATTTTCGAATTTCTGTCGATACGAATGTCGTGACGCACTCACTTCTACACAATAGCCGATTGATGCAACTAGCTGTCGGTTCGGGTCACTGATAATAGATGGCGGTTTTTAAAAGAGTAGATATTGAAGGGGACGAAATTAGGGTAGGGGACGATATTTGGCGACTCTACCTTATACATTAGGGTGCTTTTCTTTCGCGACTATTTTTTTTTCACTCCCACCTTGAAATTTTGTGGGAAATACCTAAAAGAAAATTCCTGAAAATTTGAGCCCTTAATATTAATATTAAGTGCTCGACCAAGGCGTGCAAAGATTTCGCGTTTAAAATACACGTAAACTTTCATTTTTTTCTTCAAAATTCGACAGCCCAGAGGCATTTTATGGTATAATCTTGGTCAATGATAGGGTTTCTTCAGAATTAAATGCTCTACAAAAGTGTCCATTGCGGAGTATTCGTAACTCCCACCAGCGAGGTAGTACGGGTCACTAAACTCAATTTATTCATGAAATTCTCGTTTTGTTGCCCCTATTTCGTAAATAACAAGAGCTTCCGAAAAAATGTAAATGACAAACTTGTAGGAAATTCAATTTCCTACAAAAAAGTTCTAGAACACCAAACAGTCTACACAATTTAACAAATGAAAACAAACAGTTAAAAAATACAATCAAATTACAATAATTGTGATAAAGAATTTTCTGTGAATATTTACAGAATTTATTGTGTGTTTCCATTCCTATTTCTATTTATTCTATTTACAGTGTGCGCAATTTCTATAAGCGCAGCCAGTTTTATTCATGTTTAAAGAAAACTACTTTTTATTTTTCAAAACCGATTATATTTCATAAATTGCCCATTGGTAAATATTAATTAAATAATATAAAACATTCATTAAAGTAAGTAATTACTTTATAATAAAAATAAATATAATTAAAAGTCTCTTTTGTCTGCGCAATTTCTATAAACTCACTTTATATTACAGTCTTTATCTTAAAAGCTTGATGAAAAGTAAATTTTTTTATATTTTCTAAGTATTGTGTTTTACCTCCTTTGTTAGTATGTAATAACTTGAAAAAACCTGTTAGACATCGAATTTATTAACTTTTTAAACAATCAGATTAAAACTTGACTATGCATTAAATTAAGGCCGCTTTTGAATTCAACCATTATTATTTGTTTTCAGTAAAGTTTTTACTCCGAAACAGATCCAATAGTGCATAGACGGTTCGAATTCAAACTTATTAAAAACAGCACTTTTTTATCTGTCAAAAATTAATAGTTGTATAAATCGTATAAAATAGAATTTTTAGAATGCGGCCTCTTTATTTGCAAAAATAATTTGGAATTTTTAAATGGTGAAGAGCAAGTAATAGGTGATATTTTGGTAAGAAATTAAAAAAGGAATTGGTTCATGGGATAATTTAATTAGGTATATTTTTTTTTTTCAGGTAAACGAACAAAGTGAAATACAATTGAATTTTAACGGACTAAAAGCGCAGTAAAAGTGTTTAGAGCAAGTGCAGTCCGAAGTGTTATTCAGCGCTAGCTGCGCTGTTGCAATTGCAAGCGGCCTGAATATTTTTAATCGAAAACTACATCAAATAGCCCGTCCAAATGTCAAACTTTATCTAAAAAAATATTTGACTAATTTAAAAAAAAAAAACAAAAAAAATTGGTTATTTTTTTAAAAAATATTTTCTGATTATTTGATTAATTTTTTGACGCAAAGTGGGTATAAGTCAAGGCAATTTTCTGCTCTTTTGGCAGAATTAAAATTTGTGGTAATAGTAATTAATAATTATTCATACATATAACTTAACACACAAATTACTGCTAAATTTGATCAGGATCTCAAAACTGATTGTAAAGGGTCGCTCAAAAAACTTTTCGATTACATTTTTGCATAATTGCCAATTCATTTCTCTCCGGCGCGAGATAACACGCCCACAAAACTTCATCTGCAATAACTGCATTGTTTCAGCCGCAGTGTGAGAGGTTGCACTGTCCTGTTGGAAGAACATCTCTTCAACATCCATTTCGTCCAATTCTGGTGATAATGACCGAAAAATGTGCGGAATTTTCGTACCGTCTTTGCAAATTCTCACCAGTTCAGTAGTGAATTTTCACAATTTCTATGTATTGTTCGATTGTAAAATGCTACATGATTTAAACTCTAAGCTTACTGATGACACAACGAAAATCATTCCAAATTAATGTATAATGAAGGCCGGTTTCGAATTTGACATAAAACGTAATAATTCTTTATGCAAAATATATAAGTGAATTTACCTACTGAAATATTTTACCAGTATCTAGACTATTATTTGTTGTCTGTAATTACATACTGGAATGCGTGTTGCCTTTGGATTTTAGTCAAACATTCGCTAAAATTCCAGAAGACAATTGAAATATTGCCTATTTCGTTTTCGAACATGTACGATATAAAACGGTAAGGCATATGCAATTTTGCTCCCAGAGCATAAATCCTTAAAATTAAGTGCTACGGTATCATCGCTAGCCAGGGTTCCATCATCAGACCAACATAAAAGCCCACGTACGGAACCTGTGAATAAATCATGCCGCCAAGAGTGATGTTCTTGAAATTTGCACTAATGTTCGAGGACAAGGTGATTGGTCGTGTCTGAATGTCATCATTAATTAGACGAAGAGAGCGGCCCCAAAAGCTCGCCCCTTATCAGTCCGACATAATCGAAATCACACGTCCTGGGGAGCACAAAGGTGCGTAGAAACAGACACTGCCCCGTACGCATTTGTTTCAATTGCTGTGTCGAGCGCTGACGCGCGGGAATTAAGGCGGCGCGCGCTCAGGTCTATTTATCATAAGTGAGTTCTTAATTGCAACAAGCGCGAGGGGCCCAAAGAGAGCAAACGGCCGATAACAAGGCCCGAGTGGCATATGTGGGGTCTGGGGGGTCTGGGGGGTCGGCGGGCTGCCAAGTGCCAGTGGAGGGTTCCGCGAGCCGGCTCCGAGCAACAAGTTGTCGCCGGCGGTTATGATTTATGGTCCACTTCAGATTACCTGAGGACGATTTGGCTAAGATGACACTCTGATTCAGGCCCTCGTCGTCGGTTGCACCATCTCGCGGGGTTGGGTGTCCTCAGATCACATCTCGCCCTCGGGAGGCGAGATTCCAGTTGCAGGGGCCGCGACTCAACACAGGACTCTCGGGAACATCGGGCAAAATGAAATGTTAACAAAGTCGCTGTCAAGTGCCCGTGGCCGTGTTTCCCTTGTTCTTGAGAGTGTTTTTGTGTTCAACACTTCTCGTACTAAATCGCGCGGTGCTCGGTGCCCCCAGCATGCGGCGTCGTACGTGTGCCGTACACCGGCACACATGTGGTGACAACCGAAATCGTGTCGCGACGATTTAAGGCCGCGCTGGCAAGTGTGAAGGCTCCGAACTTGCTTCACTTCCCGCTTTTTTTCTGAATTGCCCGCGCGGTCGTCGTGTAGCAGGTTGTCGCCCCAAATGCGATCTCGAAGACCGCGGATGAAAGAAGGTGGAGTTTTGAGGAGGAGTTTATTAATTTATCATCTTACGGCTTTGTGGGGCGCGAGGTTTTTATGCGACAAACATTGGCTCAGTCACAATTTCTTGGTCGATTTTATTCACTTTAGTCATCGATTAAGATAATCTGTTTGAATTTCGAACACAAGAAAATATTCTGATTAAATTATTTACTGTAATTAATGTAATAAAATGTAATTAATTAATTTCTGATACTGAAACGCCATAACATTATATTCACTTTTTTTTTTTTTTTTTAATTACACCTATTCAAGAACACGTCTATCAAAATATTGACAGGTTGGTACATATTCAATGAAAGAAAGCAATAAAAGGCTCAAACCCCATTGTGAAAAAATGCTATTCCACTTTTTAGACTTTTCACTGTTAACTAATAGTCCATAAAAAGATTCTAGATTCTAAAGCGTATGGTTTAAATAAATGTTTCGAATAAAGTTAATCTTTTATTAATTTAAAATGTGAGCACTACTATATCCGTAATTTATCAACAGGTCATCTTATATAAGGTATTATTGGAAAGTGAAAAATACCTGTTTTCTATCGTATCCTTCTTTATTATCCTGCGATATCCTTGAAAAACTTATCACGAAAATTAAAAAAAAGCGTGTATACATACATTATTTATTTTAAATTATCATGAAACAGTTTTATGATCATTAGACCAAACTTAACCAGCATAAGGTACAGTCGCCAAATTTCGTCCCCAAACCTAATTTCGTCCCCTTCAATATCTACTCTTTTAAAAACCGCCATCTATTATCAGTAACCCGAACCGACACCTAGTTGCATCAGTCGGCTATTGTGTAGAAGTGAGTGCGTCACGACGTTCGTACCGACAGAAATTCGAAAATCAAAAAAAGTGTTCAAGGTGAGTTTTTCATTGAAATATTCTCGGATTCCATCAAATATTGAGATACCTGACTTATTGATACAATTTTTTTGTCAAACTAACTATTAATATCTCAGATGTTAATCGATTAAGTAAAATTTTCAGGTTATGACACGTTTTTTGCTTAAATGGATGCGACAAAATAAATAGAAATTTCCAAATATCGTCCCCGGGACGGTATTAGGATCTCGTATGGTGAACACAACGATCATGTCACTTAATACCTTAATACCTTACCAATGATTAAAATAATTAAGAAAGGGCTGATTAGATATTAATATGATAGTTAGGTTCAATTTTATATAATAGAAAAGGAGTAAGTACAACTCCATTTCACGTACTGATTATTGTGATCTCAATATCGTCCCCGGGACGAAATTAGGAGCCCAAAAATATATCTTCATAATTTGAGTATTTTTGTTAAAGCTATTTTATAACATTTTCTAACAATGTTAACGCGCTTTTGATTATTTTTAAGAATAAAGGAATATTGAACCTAATGTTTGACGTTTCATTTATTACTGTGGTATTTTTTTTTTTTTTTTAGATTTGTTTTACAAAAAGGGGACGATATTTGGCAACTCTACCTATATATATCTCTATAATTATTTAATACTAACTAACGAGAAAATATTTGAATGAAATTGTAATTCAAACCAACAGAGATCAGAACGCCTCGCTGTATTGAGCTGCATACATATTTATTCATCGTCTAGAGTGATTGCGTACAATTTCTTCTGGATAAGTAAAGCCGCAGATAATGAATTCGGATACGAGGACCCTACTGTATCCTAACGAATGATAATATGAATTATACTCATTTGTTTAGAACTTAGGTGCTTGTTCAAAGTATAGATACCTAGTGCTTATTTGTATTACGTATAAGCATGAACAAACGTATATACGATACACATATATCCGTAACGACTTTTTAATTGAATTTCTTGCGTATATCATGTTTTGCTAAAATATATTACACTAAAAACATAAAAAAAGGTCGTCAGTCACATACAATGGACTGGACTCCGATTTATGTATGTGGAATGAGTTACCTGTTGTTGCTGCTGAACAAATGGCAAAACATCTTCATTGCAATGTGGCTACAATCCGTGACATGTGTTCCTTCCAAATGTCTTTCACGGAAAAAGAGAAAATTTATATGTGGCCATTATGAAGTTGCACAATTGCATAAAACCGCACAAGGGCACGGCATTTCCAGGGAATCCACGAAGGTGCACTAGAAAGAACCTTGGTTCCGACCGCAGAAACAAGAACGCTTACAAAAAGCTAACAATTGGCTTGAAAAATAAGCGAATGATGCTCAGCCAAGGAAATCTCGGGAGTCGGGAGTCACGTACGTGCGCGAATCGTTTAGATTTGATAAAGCGAGTGCAAGCCCAAATCCGAAGGCATAGCCTAATAAATCCCAGGGCTCAGAACCTCCCATGACCGGGCCCCATCCGAGACAGGTCTCATACTACTCGCATAGTGGCCATCGTGTAAACACACGGCGATTCGGGTTATCCGCATGCAGCCAGCCAGGTAAATAGCATGCTTTGTATAATTTCCTAATTTATCATTTCAAGGGATCTCGCTTTCGAGCAAGGAACGAGGAAAAGGCCACTCGTTCGGCCGCCCCTCAGCTCCTTGCGAGTCATTTAATTCATGCCCTGCAGCCCTGGTTCTCATGTTTATTGTTTCGTGCGGATCGCGTCGCGAAGCCCCTGCGCGCCTCATGTTACCTGCCCGCGGCATCGGCGGAGGAGCCTATTCTTTCCGCAAAGTTTCTGCGATCGCCGCCGAGCCGCACCGGCCAGATCAGTCCGCCTGATTATCGCTTCAATGCAAAGCAAATATTGGCTTAATTGAAAGGAGAAATATTTGCGCCGGACAAACATTCCCGTAAATTGCCCCTTGTCGAACGGCTGTCGAACACGATGTGAGCGCTGTTCGGCCCGGCTTAGCATAGGTAGACTCCCACTCCCAATCCGTAATTGGGCAAAGCTCGCGTCGATAGTGCAGATGTGACTCAATTCTGCGCTCCGACCTGCTCAGGTATTGCCCCCCGGGCCTATGCTGTCCTATCCCATCTTTACCCGGAAAAAACACTCCGAACATATTTAATTCCTTGTTATTTCCTTAACGGGTACACCGCAGCAGCAACTGTTTAAGATCGCGATCTTTCTTCGACGCAAAATTTTGCTTCGTTTGTTGCAAAAATAGAATCGATATAGGAATCCATACATGACAACCCTTGTTTCCTAATGAAATAAAGTTTAGCATGACAGTACTTTGATAGTTCACCATCTTGAATTCGTACATTTTGACAGCCTATGTGAAATCAGGGACTGTAATAACCCCCATGTTAACCCCCATGTACCTATGGATTTTCACGAAAATTGCATAATCTTTAGAAAATTGCATAATCTTCGTTAGAATTTAACAGACTGCAATGTTGAATTCATCAATTTTGAGAGTAAATTTGCTCAGCGACTCCGAAACCACCCAGAGTTTAGGCCTATTACAAACTCTCATCAAAATAGTGTTAAATAAAATATGTAATTCTGAACAAATTTACTATGTAGCTCTAAAAAAAATTTATTACTGTAATCTGCAGAAGTTGGAAATTCGGAAAAACAGGGTGATTCAATTAAACAGAAAATTGCTCTTTTCAAAAGGAAATAAAAACCCATACCAGATAACAGACAAATAAAATTCATTCAAATTTCTTATAGAAACAAAGGACAAAACTTTCGATAACTTTGGATTTCGAGCTACACATCGATTTCAATTATAGATATTTATATTATAGTTCGGAAACTGTTCTTAATAAAGTGAAATTGGTCATCAGGGTAGTCCAATATTATCAAAAGATTTGTCACTAGTCTCCCTACAACTTTTGTGTGTTTTTCTGCTATCTGCCTTAGTTTTATAAATAAAAATAATCACCCTGTATCTCCGAATTCCCAACTTCTAGATCTTTCGGGTCATTTTTGTTCAGAATTATATGTTCTTTCATTTAAAACTATTATAGTTTGTATTGTGTTGGTAGAAAACAAAAATTAACACTTTGATAGCCGCACCTTTTACGAAAGACTTTGTACTTGTTGCTGCAGAGTGGTCTGAAATCACGGAAATGCGGGATTAAATACACACAATTATTAAAAAAAAAAAATATATAATTCTTAAGTTTTTAAGGATACCTCATCCGTTTTTGGGGTTATTCTTTTTATAAGGGTTGAAGGGGTTAAGATAGAGGCGGCAGCATTTTAAATCAAAAATAACAAGATGTATATGGTTTCATACCTTTTCTATAACATAGAACAAATTTCTAGGGTTACATTTTACTTAGGGGCTGAAGGGATGAAAAGGGTAGTTTTTCCTAATTTATAGCTACTAGCTAGATGCATTTCGGAAGCGCAGAGCAGAGCAATTTTTTTGTAGCTCAAATCAAACACTGACTAACGAGGATTAACTTTAATTTTTTTAACGATAATTGGACACACTGTGAGCGTCAACCTTTAAATCGATTTTACCTTTATACTATAATGTTGGAAAGGTCAATTTCTATAACTTTATTTGATATGCCTTGCCTTTATACAAGTTTATTTAGGAATAACCGCCTTAAAACCGCCAGCAAATGGAAATTCAAGACTCCGGCCGTCAAAGTGATAAGCCAGAAATATAAATTTTCCTTTGACAGTCCACTGTTTAGAAAATATCTTATTCGATTAGCATCGCATTCAATAGGTGTGGAGTACTCATTGAGATAAACGTTAAAAGATAAAAGATATCGTGACGAAAGAAAGTTCTACATTCAGAAGCAATGCGGGAAATTATTTTTCTTCAAATTACACACAACAGTTATTACTTTTTATTTAAAACCTAAAACCGCCAATTTAAATTTTTAGCAACTAGTTTTCTACTGTTGTCCACAAATTAGGACTCGTTGCAATACTACTCATCTAGATATCTTTAAAAATAGGACCATCAGGATGGCGGTACTTACTTAAAATATTGTTAAGACATATAGAAAAAGAATAGAAGAAAAAGTTACAAAAAATATATTTCATTACCAAAAAATACTATGAAAATTACCAACTTTTTCAGTATAGTAGAGATTAGATGTAATGTCTAAAAGAGGTTCCTCCTTGTCAGGGCCGTAGCCAGGATTTTTTTTCGGGGGGGGTTTTCAAAATAAAAAGTGAAAGAGGGGGCGGGGGGAGGGGGTTTGAAGTAAATTGAAATTTTTTATAAATAGCGTTAAAATATTAATTTAAAATAAAGTTTAATTTTTACATCTATATCATCATCAAAATATCTATACTATGTTACTCCTGTTAAGGTGTTACACCTTTGGTGTAAGGTATAAAAATAAACTTGTTTTTTGGCTCGGCCATTAAAAATACGAATAATTCTTTATTTTACATATGCATATAATAGATTTATAAACATTTTCCAATACTGAAAAAAAAAAAAAACATTAAAAATGAGTGAGATATGAGTCGCTCAGTGGAACCCTTTTTTTAAAATCCGGTGTACATGATTTTTCCGTCCAGCATTTTCCGAAAAAAAAATTGCTTCTTCGGAAGTACATATAATAGCTAAGGCGTGACGAAGGGAAAAAATTAAAAATTGTTTTTTGGAGAAATGACAGCTCTTCTTAAAAAAAAACTCGAATTTCCATTAAATTTTGAGTTTAAAAAATATATAACTTTTGAATACGGAACACAATCGAAAAAATCCTTCGTCAATCCTTAAGGTTATATTATAAAAAATAATGGTGCAAATTTCAGTCAAATTGGTTTAGTAGATTTTGAAATATCGTGTACACCAGTTTGCAAAAAGTAATTTCGAGAAAAACGTGAAAGAAATAAAAAGTTCATATCACAGGGCGAGCCGATAAATTTTGTAGTATTAAATTTTATGAAATTGCTAAAATGCGGTTAAAATTTGACTCTATGAGTTTTTGGGGTCGCTGATTACGGATCCGGGGTCAGATTTGATCAATTTACATATCCCTACCCCCTACTCTAGCTCCTCCGCTACAAACACAATTTTATGTCGGAGAGTAGGGGAAGGGGTAGTAGGGGGTTAACGGTGAATGGATTTATCAAATCTGACCCCAGATTCGTGATCAGCAACCCCAAAAACGCCCTGGATCTTGTTTATGACAGAAAATTATTAATGTTCCTCCAAAGCCGCTATAACGGTTTTCCGGTCCTCTAAAGCTAAAGGGTAAAGATAGATAGATTGGTAACGGTCCGAACTCTATCTGAGTTTTGGGTCGGCTCCCTGACGCGCTCAAGATGTTTGTTGTTCGCATCTAAAATGTACTATTTATAATATTCCTCTACTTTCAAATTGAGTAAAGGCGCCAATATTTATTGCCTATAAGAGGTCCTTATTTTGTTCCCTTCGTTAATGAATTTTGCGATTAGATATCTGAAGTATTCTATTTTTTCATTCCGAGAGCATTTTTTTAATACATCAATTATTTTGATGGAAATAGGGTTTTGTTTTAAAAGACCCTTGAGTAGGTAAATGCTACCTACCTTTGTAGTGTGAGAAAAACATCACTGATTAATTTTAAATTTACATCGATATAGAAATTATACTAATTTTTATATTGTATGTAAAAGAGAAGAAATTTACAATTATTACGTTTTTTATATATAAGAATGTACTTTTATTGAAGTAAATATTACAATATTAAAAATGTAAGTAAAACTCAACTCAGCTGAATGCAACTGAATGAGGTCGAGCACATATTTTCATTAAAAAAAATTAATTAATTTTATTAAATTAAAAAATTGGAATAAAAAATTATTTGCCTAACGTACAAACATGTCTTTAACATATTTTATCATTGGCAAAGAAAAAAGAAGAGCGAAAGTTTTACACCACTGACTATTCAACCCTTATTCTGTTATTAAAAAATCATGTAAATTTTTAGTTAATTTTCAAAATTTCGGGGGGGGTTCTAACCCCCTGACCCCCCCCGCTGGCTACGGCCCTGCTCCTTGTGCCTTAGAAACTGGCTATTTAACAAAAAAAAACTCATAGTTTAGAATTTAATGAAGATGGACGGGTGAAATTTGGTACAAATAAAACATATTTATTGAGCAAAAGTAGAATTAAATATTGTTTTTAAGAATACAAAGGAAAGGAGTATATACTACTGTGATCAAAAAGTAAAGGCAATTTTGAATTTAAATTGTGCGGGTACATCCATTCGAGTAAATCTTCTTGTTTTTAGGTTGGCAGCACTGCACTGTATGTAAAATTTCACACCAGTACGTAATTTGTTTTGTTAGTTTCGTTGTGTTTTCTGAGCAACTAAAAATGAATTTTTCGATTTATAAAATGTGTAATTTTATTGAGCAAAGAAGTTTCATTAAATTTTGTTTGCGGAATGAATTTCCTGCTGTAGAAACATTTAGAATGTTGTAGAAGGATTTCGGCGATCAGGTTTTGTCTGAACGAAATGTTTACAAGTGGTATAAACAGTTCAACGAAGGTAGAGAACGCGTTGAAGACAAAGAGCGTCTCGGACGACAATCAACATCAATCAATGAAAACATGTCAATGAAATCAAAGATTTGGTGCTCAAAAATCGTCGGTTGACCTTGCTGATACTGTAAATATTTCATTTGGACCGCCTGCTAAAAGATTTGACTTTATCGCTGAAGATTTTTTCCCACTTGAGGTAGATTTGTTCATCCGTCTGCACAGGTTACAACAAACTTTCTTCGAATGGAATCGTACGGTATGGTACATTTGTAAAATTGAATTGGTCTTTTCAAACCATGAGTCGACATCCAGTTCAAAAATGTTTGATGGCCACAAACATTCTCTTAACTTGTTCCTTGTTGAGTGCCGGTGAGAGCTAGTTATTCGGCCTATTTAGCATAGACTTCCACTTGGGATTCCTTAATTGGGCAAAGCTTGCATCGATAGTAACGATGTGACTCCACAACATCCACAAACCTGCGCAGATAGTTCGGTGCTATCTGCACCCGGAGACCTAGCAATGCTATCGATTCCTGGAAAAATACAGCAAACATAATTCCTCGTTA
This sequence comes from Dysmachus trigonus, assembly GCA_949715965.1. NCBI lineage: Eukaryota > Metazoa > Arthropoda > Insecta > Diptera > Asilidae > Dysmachus > Dysmachus trigonus. The sequence continues at coordinate 47,247,122 of OX454319.1, read as the reverse complement.
TTTCCATAACGGCTGCGCCGCAGCAGCGTCTGTTTGCGATCGCGATCTTATTCCGCGAGCGCCTAAAAATGTAGTTTCCACCACTCGTAATTTATTTACCTTGGCTTCACGGGCATCGGAGTCGAATCGCAGCTACATCGCAAATATTCTCCGGAAAAATACATTTAACGATTATTTGCGCCAGGAAAGCTGACGGCCATAATTGAATCGAAATTGTAGTGAATTATGGAGTAAAAGCGTGCTGTACCGCCGCACGGACCGCTTAACCTACCCGGCTCACCTGGGCCACCTAGAAACAATTACAGCTGATAGGAGATAAATATACCGCCAGGAGTTACGCGGACGTAATTTATCGATTGTTTCAAACCTTGATCAAAGTCCGACGTCGTACACACTTGCGTCATTGCGCAGAAGAGAAAGATATAACACATTGGCGCATTTTGAGTAATCGCGCCCTGGGGGATTCGACTAGGGTCTTTGCTAATTGAGTACCATTTCTTCATTTTATTTTAATCATTTTGAAACTCGTTGCACAAAATACGGGCAAAGTGGACTTATGCCCGCAGCGCTCAAATAGGTCTCTTTACGCCCCAAAGTCAGATGAAATTAGTTACACCACCTCGTCGCCGAGTGGGCACATCGGCTAATTAAGTGGCGCTAACAATTTACTGACAGTCTTAACTTAACGAATGGGCTACACGCACCAGTTGCCACGAGTGCAGTACCACAACGAATTGCGATGGCAGGTGAAAGTTTGCGCAAAAATTCAATTAACCGGCGATGAACACTACTGCGCCGAGCAAGTGGCTTATTTTGGTTTTATTTTAAATACAGATCGACAGCGACTGTCGTATTGTAAGCACTTATGTGATGCAATCTACTGTATATTTTATCCCAGCTAAGTTCCGGATCGCTGACGGAATTCAGCAAGAGCGTTAATAGATTATGGGTTAACTACTTGTTAAATCTAGATATAATTTATAATATAATATATATATATATATAAGCTTCGTGGATAATTTATTTATTGTATTTGTAACATCCACTAATATGAAAATCTTAAAACATTTTTTTATATTTTATCCTCTATCCTGATGTCCATAATATGAAGTGAGTTTAATAAAACAAATTTTCATTTATCATAAAAGAAAAAATCTGAGATCCTGGTTGCAGCAGGACATACTGTACTAACAATTTAAAATAGTAGAAAATAAAAAATGAATGCCTTGCCGAGTTACATAAGTTCATTTTAGTCCATGTTTCTTGTTAAAAATTTGTAAGGTTCTAAAGAAATTTTCTATTCACTATCCTTCCGTTGGTCTCTTAGAAAAATATTTACTAAATACGCCATAAAACTGATTATGTTTCATATAGTAGTGAAGCACAAAATTATGGATCTCAAAATGCTTTTACAGCGTCTCTCAAACTGAATAAAATAAGGAGTACTTATAACTAATACCATATATTTTCACATGGTCTAAGTTCTGAAATGATGTCTCGCCTCATGAAATCTACATCTCCACCATGGAAAACATTGATTTAAAAAATGTCTGAAGTAACTATTTATCTAAAACTATACATGTTTTATGGATTTCATAGAAGATTTAAAAAAAATTATTTGAGAAACATATACACAAAATATATAATTAAAATAAGCCATCAGACGAGAGCCAATTTGTAAGCGGCAATATCGAATCAAGTTCTTAAGAAATAAGACTTATACTTACAATAAGACTTAGAAAAGTAATTAATTTACACTGCGTGACATTAATTTCTTAATATAACAAATGATAGACCATTTCATGGACATATGAGCTCTTTCACAGATTTTGAATCGAAAATCGAGTCTATCAAGTCAAGTTAAAGTGGTAAAGTAATAAATCTACATAGGGTTTTTTGTAGATTGCAAACATACACAGGAAACTGTTTCATAAGCACACAATTTTTCGAAAATAATCAAAATACAAACTTTTTCACTTTTTTCCTCATTTTCTTTCTTTTTTTCCCCATTTTTCAACTTTTATTTATTAACTAATTAATTTTTTATTTGCATTATCGTTTGGTCTCTAATTCAATCGAATCAAGCTTAATATTTCGATTCTAAACTTAATGGTGCCTTGACATTATCAAGTTGCCATACCAAAAAGGTAAAAAAGGAACCTTTATTGTGAGACTTCAGTGTCTGCCTGTATGTATGTCACAACTGTTTTCCTGAGGAGTGACACATGTCATCAACTTGGAATTTGACATGGTTTTAAAAATTATTTGCGTACATATATTGTTGGAGACGGAATAAAAAATAAATGGGTTTTATACTACTCTTTTTAGATGTCAATAAAAGAATATTTGTTAACCTCTTTAAGAGGGGAAATCCACATTAGGAGGCCAAATTATCAGTGTTTTTGGAATTTTGTTTTTCCAGGGAAGAATTCAACTAAATGTTTTTAAACTTCGAGCACGTTTTATTAATATTTTCATGTACATGTCATTAAATTTTGAAGTCATTTTAGCCAGAAATCGCTGGTCTTCACCTTACTTTCTAGCTTGCGTGCATTCTCGGTGTCATAATTTTTATCAGATATCAAAAACAATTTTCCAATTTGTGTACATTATTAACATGTTTTACAAGGATATGAACTGATCTGCAGACAAAAAGTTAAAAATTGAGTTTTTTATGATTGTTTAGAGAAAAAGGTATCAATTTTCACCCTTTCTGTTTAGCTTTATGCTAATATTTTAAGTAATTATTAATTCATATTCTTGGCAATTTAATAAGGTAAGTGTATAACAAATTTTAAAACGATCGGTCAATTAGTAATTGAGTAATCATGCAAGCAAATTGAAAAAATGACGTTTTGAGAAAAACGCGTTTAAAGTTTCGAATATGCGAGTAACGAATAGCGAATAGCTTCGAAAATACTACGAATTTCGTTCTAAAACTTCCAGAATATATTCTTCAGATATTTTGCTGACGATTTATGAAATTAAAAAAAAAAAAATTTTTTTTTGAACCATTTAATGTTGACCGAGTCGAGTCGAAAATTGGTGATTGAAAATTTGACTTGCACTAGACTTTCCCTAGTAATACTAAATGTCACTATTTACACATTTAAAACAGATTTTGTTTTAATTTAAAATCTTGCAGTTTTTGATATATTTACCTAAGTATTAGAAAAAATTTTAAATCTCTTCTTCCACCGCTTGTGGGCCAAGATAATTCAAATTATTGACGCTGAAAGAGTCTTGTAAAGATTATAGCAAGCAATTTGAACTCATTAATTAATTTTTTTTAAAAAATTCGGGAACATTGAAACTGACGGAGCATTTTTTTAAACTTATGTATCTGCAATGATGAACATTTCTTTCATTAGTGGTATTGTATTGTAAAGAACCCTGGAAGCACGAATTGCACTCTAATTGATTGGGTTTGTTCTTTTTGGCTCACTTTTGGAAAAGCATATTAATTAACAAAAAAACCTAGTAATTGCCTTATCATCAAATGTCGGTAGAACACAAAGCTGCCGCGAATAATTGAAGACACCATTTAAGGCTTACCTAAATTTCATCATCCAAAGTAGAAAAATGAGAAACACGCAGAAGTATTTCCTCATTTTGGTAGTAAATCCGAATAAGGTCTGAACTCACGTCATGATAGTTTTAAGACAATGGACAGAACAGAGCACGTTCCTCGCGTTCAAAATCATATTAAATCTCGAAAGAGCCACTAAATTTCTCGTAGAACATCACTTGGGCACAGAATTCACTTCCAATCACCTTCGGCGGCTCTTATTAAAAACCCATCAAAAACAGCAAAAAAAAAACTGAGGCACTCAGAGATACACTTCCACTGGCTGATTGGACCGATGTTAGTTTTTGTATAAACTCGCTTCAAGTAAATTTCTCATCCTTTGTTTTTGCGTTCACCAAAAAATCTAATTTATTGACTCGTGATAAATTTGGCATGTTGGGCCAACATAATTACCACCGAAACGGCCGGCCGCTGATGGTTCATTGGTCCTGCTCCAGAACTCTTTTGCGTGGCTGCTGGTCAATTTTTTGCTGGTTGTTGCACACCTCTAAATCGAGGGACTTTCCGTGTTCCTGTCTGAGCGTTAACATCACGCGGACACCAAATTATACCTTTGGGGCATGGAGCGCCAAACCCTGGCGATCTTGCTGTGGTATAATTAAAATCAACGATTTGAAAAATATTATGTTAAACGAGAAGCACCGGCCGAGTTTGTTTTACGAGCCATCGGTTGAGAAACCGACGTCTTTCCACACTTCGCTCCGAGGCGGGCAAAAAATTTATGACGGCATTAGGCCGATTAAGATAGTGGAGATTATCAGTGGCGAATTAATTGAGCCCGTTTGCATGTCACTGCACGAACAACTGCACCGAGTATATAATAGCCCGCGGGCCGCGGCAAGTATCGTCGAACCGATTCGATAGACTTTAGATAGTAAGATAGTCCTGCTGTCTTCCGTAGTTTACGGCAAGTAGTCACAGGTAAGATGTCCCACAACCACTTCGCACCTTCGCTGGATGTAATCCGCACCCGCACTCAGTTCCAATGCAATCGAAGAACGCGTCAACTCAAAGTCACGTCACCGTTAACCAGCACTATCAGCAAGCGCGCAACATTTCAGGCTGGTCGTCAGCTAAGAACTAGACCATGAATTCGGGTACCTGAGGAGGCAAAGCTGGCGCGATACCTGCCCCGTTTGCGCGATACCCACATCCCATTCCCATCTGATACAGAATGAGATGCTGGTGCCGTGGCGCATATAGGTGCAAGATTAAGAAGCGAGCCGAAGCCACCGGCCAGGTGAGAGTCGGATCTATCAAAAGCGCACTAGTCGGCTGCTAGTTAGTCACGTTATCAACTCACCTGGCTGCTCCCATCAACGTCCGCCAAAGATGCTGCGCTTCGGCGGAGTACGCCCGGCTCAAAAAAAGGGGAAGCGGAAACAGCAAAGCCGCGATTCTGCGAGAGAAGTGGCTGCGCTGAATACACTGTTAAATCGGATCAATCGGCGACCGGCATGTAAACAGTCCGATGAGAGTTCGCGGTCCGAACGAGTTTCAGATACTCACAATCAGATACATGCATTTTACCTGTGACCAACCGTGGATAGGAAGATCCCGGATTTGATTTATGGCGTTGCACCCCGAAAATTAAGGTCAAAGTTGCATTCGACTGTTCTTCCTCCTCCCGGGCGGCCTTTTGACTTAATGAATTATTTTACAGACTCGATTCCCTTTCGAACGCACCAACCGTGAAAATTGTCTGTCAACAATCATAATTTACTGTGGGACTCCGTTCAAAGAAATCAAAGTCGGAGAAAGGGCTCCGCGGGATCTTAATAGTTTCAGAGTGACTTGTTTATTTAGAGACCCATAAGAATGTTTTATTTAAAAAAAACTGCCCCGGGTGGGCATCTAAGATAACTTTTAACGTTTAATTGAATTTAAATTTCTGCTAGCTCAATTCGTGAAATTAGATAAGAAACTGCAAAAGCGATTCTTGTTGCTGTAGACCCAAATGACTTCCATATTATTATAAATAAATGTATATTACGAATACTTCAGTTTGCGATACGTTTGCATCTAAATTCTTCAATTATCTTTAAAATAATTTTTTTTTTTTTCAGTTGCCTTCAGGTTTAGGCAAGTGGAACAATTTTTGTCCGTTGAAGCAAATAACGATTCTAGTAGATACAAAAATAATTTGTACATGTCCTTAAAAAACCACCCATGTGTCCAAAATATTTTCAGTCTTGTAATTAACGTTGATTTTAGCTTTACAGTTTTACAACATTTAATTTCATATTTCTAAATAGATATCTGAATATTTATTATTTTATGAATTTTTGTTTTTGCATTTTTAAATTTTTTATGAAAGATAAATTGAAATGAATTACATATGATCTGAATTAAAGTGCAAAATAAAGACACGAATATCGTTCTTTCTCGAAGTAGAAATAATATTTTTGAGGTATATAATAGTACTTTCTTAAAAAAATTTATTTCCTTTAAAAAAGTTTTAAAAAAAATTATTCAAAATAAAGTTTTAGATGTATAATAAAATATTTGTTGCTTTTTGTTAATTTTTTTTTTTTTTTAACGTCTCTTATATTTTACACCAAAGACCAAACCAAGCGTCTATAGACGTCCAACATTTTTTAGGGAAAAATATATTAGTTAAAAAATAAAATAATTCGATTTTGTAAATGGGTGTTTTTCTACTACTTAATTGGAAACTGGCCCATATAAAACTGTCCCAAGCATATTTTTGTTAAATATTGAGGAAATATATAAATACAATGAAATGCATTAATAAATGAAATATGTGTTTACAAAAAGCTCACACATTATCCTCTTAATTTGTGAGTTATGGCCAAATTTTGAAAAATCACGACAGAGGACTGTTATATAATCCAGGGGAAAATATTTAACTTTTTATAATAACTAGTTATAAATATTATTAGCAGCTTACAACAAAATCAGTCTGACCATTGCACTTCAGAAAATTAGTAAATTTAACTTATTTTTCAAAGACCGGTACAACTAATGGAAAGTAATAATAATATCTTTCCCCTTTTAGGGTTAGCTGTGAATTTGGTAACATTTCCTATATTTGATCGAAAGAAACATCAGAAACATTATTTACGTCAACTCTTAAAGTGTGACCGTTATCATCACAAATTTTCATATAAGTTACTGTTAGTTCATCTTACTCATTATTTATTTGATTAATTAAAATGACAGGAGACTGTGCCCAGGGGACTGTTATTTTTACATAGAAAGTTCCCTAACATAAAATCATTTTCAATCTAGTCAAATTGAAGAGGCAGACATGATAACATACTCGCTAAGTAATTATTTAAGAAAATATATTATAATTTTATCAGTTAAACTATAAAAAAAAATGCTTACCAGGGGACTGTTTCAACTAGCGGCCGAGACACGTGTTTCATTTACAAACGCAGTGGTGGCAGTGCACAAAATGGCGTTAGCCCGCTTATTTCTACAACCGAACTAACTTCACACCAATTGCGTTTCGTTTCACGATATAAATGATAGCGCTAATGCAAATTGTAACAGGGGACTGTTCCAGAAAAGTGATTGCTGTTTTTTTAATTATATTGTTATTTTAAAAATACGATTGTGTTTTTTATAGATGCTTACTGTATTCTAGTATTATTTAATTATTTTTTATTCTGGAAATAATCATACTGAAAATAAATATTTGTTATAAGACTTGTAATTTGGGAAATGGGACATGATAGGAGACTATTACTTGAGGTGTTTGAAGTGTATTTAATTGAATATTCTAACATTATATTACTATTTTGTGCTATGGCGTGTCAAGAATAACTAATATATTGTCGTTATTAATACACTGAACTCAGCAATAATAAGATCTATTTTAAAATATATGCCTGGGACAGCGATTTTCCAATTAGTGGAGAAATGCCCAAATATGCAATCTTGATCGAAAGCCCCAAAAACTAACAAATTTTGAAAGAAAAATAAGTGTGTTATTGCCGTCGACAAAAAAAGTGTTGGAAAATTGAGCGTCAACGTGATAAGAGATATTGTAGCACCAGAGGTCATGTGGCATTACTATAAAAGCATTTAGTAGTGAAATAGACTTGCTATAAAATTAGCATAAAAAGGTGTACAACATAAGGGTGTTCACTTTCTGGGGAGGAAATGTTACAATAGATAAGTAAAAAGTAGTGCAAAATCTTATAAATAACAAAAATAAGTTAGTTATGCAAATAAAATATGTTAAAATCGAAAAACAACTTCTTGTCAATAAACATATGTCAATATGTACGTATTGATTATATGCATAAGGTACTGTTATAACCTTTTGTTTCTCGATGACTTTTGTTTGCATTTAATATTCTTCCGCTTTATCCGTCATTTTAGCTAGGACCAAAATATAAGTACAAAAATCATCCTTGGTAAATCAATGGATTTTGCGTAATTATTTGTATGTGCCGTAAATTAAGAAGAATTCGTATATAAATCACTAGAACAACATTATAGTATAGTAGTCAGATTACACACATATAATATAATGTAATAATACTCCTTTTATGAATAAACTAAATGACCCGTACCCGGAGTTGTTCGGGCGCATTCATTTTTCTAAAGAAAGCAAAACCATATTCAAAGTATTACCTGACTAAAAACTAACATCCCGAATAAAAACGACAACGGCCGCAGCCGAAGTGCCACGGCTGAACCAATTTATGTAGATATACAGTATATTTATTTACAAATTGGTTCAGCCGATGATGCGGCCGAGAGTGCGGCCGTAGTAGCCTTTAAGTGTTAGTCTAAGTAACAGTGGCATTTTGGATATATGTACTATATTTTACAGTACGGCCGTCGCACCGGACTTACTAATGGATTTTATGAACTCCACGTACTCGGAAGAATATTTCTTATTAAATCTGCCTAATTTGACACGTTAAAATTCACTTTTCTGGAAACCATCATTTTTCTGAGCAATTTTTCACGGAAGATTATCACCAAATGTAGAGTTGGGAACGGAATTTGATCGACAAGAGGACCTCGAGCTCCCGAATAAAACATTCAATGTGCGGCCGTGTTGTGGACTTCTTAAAATTGTTAGATATTTTTACTCGGGATAACTAACCGTTAAGGTAAACGTGTGCTCAAAAACCCAAATGAAAGGAAAATCTTATCCTTAATTCTTCAAATCGATGCAAATTGATTTAAAATAATAGAAGAATGTTAATAATATGAGAATTGATTTTTGTGTCACACTTCTCAGCTTCTTGCTCAGCTTCACCCAACTCTTATAATAATAATAGTAATTGAATTCCAGTAGTTTAAATCTCACGGTATTTTATCTTTTCCGTAAAAATGAAGTTAATGTTAAATAATTTAAAATTACGAACTGTTCTTTATTTAAAAATGAATGCGTGTACAAACTGTATAATAAATGTTTTCTTACTTCAACAACCAACGCCTACTGAGAAAAAATTAATTACACTTTAACCACCTTATTGTATTGCACATTAATTATCACTTAATGCAAGGTAACTATTATGTTTATGCACTGTTTTCCGTATATCTACTAATTATTATGCGGTGATAATAATAGACTTTGCTATCCCCGAGTGTATCATTACTTTATCTAAAATCAATTTATATAGATATTACTATTAAAATTTGTTTACTTTGTTAATTAATTGTTTTAATTTGATCTTATAGTCAAGATTGCGCCATAGTATATCAGGACTTTTATATTTTTAATAGTAGAAACTATATTAAGATAAAAAATGATATTTAAACTTTCTTCATTCAATTTTCTTAAATAATAGATATTTTCAAAACTAAGAAACCAAATACGCTCGGATACAATGATTACAACAACTTTTGAAAAAACCGTGTTCAAGTCCACTCGCGCGCAACGAATTCCATACCATATTTTCTAGAATTTCTAGAAATCTATAAAACCTAGGACTTTCGTTATATTTTTCTGGTAAACTTAACTTTTAAGGAGTTTTATTTCCTGATTTTTTATAAAATCTAGCTCTAGAAGTTTCGGAAATAAGGGCGGGGAATGATCTTTTTCTTGCAAGGGGTGGTTTATGAGCCGATGGCATTATTGGGCCTTATTTCTTTCGGAATAATAATGAAGCTGCCGTTGCCGTCAATGGTGTGCATTATCGAGACACGTTCAATCAATTTTTTATTTCTAAAAATGAATGAGATCGACATAAACTACTTATGATTTCAACAGGATTGCGCTACTTACCATACAGCCATTGAATTTGAATTATTTTCCTTGGGGCTACGTTCAGTCCATTTTGTATGCTAACAAACCAACAATTCTTGTAGTATTGGAGGCCAGCATTTAACAAAGCACACCTCAACGCCCAGAAACTGTGACCTTTACAAGAACAAAACATTTTTGTTATTTATTTTCTTTTACTCAAACAAATAAATAATATCGTATAATAAAATAAAAATATGTATATATAAAAAAAAAAAATACAAAATACCTATTTTTGACAATGTATGTAATCCCTTAACCCATTAACGCCCAAAGAACCTAATTTTTTTGTGCAGTTTGAAACCTCATTCTTACAATTAAAGGACATTTATTTTCCAATAAAAACCATGAATCTTACTAGTTGTGAGTGTGCTCTTTCAGAATCGGTCGTCAAAATTCAGTTTTTTCCAATAGGAAATTAAATATGGCGACTTTTTGGAAAAAAAGTATCAACAAATTTGAAATTTTGTTTTTGTAATTTTTTTTCAAGTCAATAAAGTTTTGCAATGCAATTCTTACTATGATCAACGGTGATCGGAATGTTTGAACTTACAGAAAAAAGTTTTTTTGCTGATCGCAATCGCTCAAAACCTTTTCAAAATGGCGGATTTTCTATAGTGCAGATTCTGAACATCTGAAAATCTGAAAATCTGAAAATCTGAAACTCTGAAAATCGTACAGATTTTCGTGAAATTCTGTACCAAGGGGTTTTTATCGTCACTGATTATGAGATTAAAATCAGATTTTTAAAATTCAAAATGGCAAATTCAATATGGTGGACAATAAATTTTAAAAATCTCACAGATTTTCATGAAATTCAGTATACAGGAGTTTTGGTAGTCGCTAATCACAAATTTAACATCAAAATTTTGAAAATTGAAAATTGCGGATTCAATATGGCGGAGGGAACTCACAATAATAAAGCACCCCGGGAAGTGAGAGGCAAGGGGACTCACTATAATAAAGCACCCAAAGGAGACAAAATTCTACCACGTCCACGCCGTTGTCTCTGGATTACGCAAAGAGTAGAAATTTCAATTCGTGATCAGCAACTACAAAAACCCCGAATTTCATGGAAACCTACAAGATTTTCAAAACTTGATGTCCGCCATATTGAATCCGCAATTTTCAATTTTCAAAATTTGATGAACCTATTGTTCTTGCAATTCTTCTTCGACTTTAGAAATCAAAAAATTTGAAGATATTGAAGATAATCTACTAAATTAAAATAATTTATTATGTTGTAATATAAAAATACCCTTTCGGACTATTCATTTTTGCATGCAATTTTTGTTCTCGACCCTACAAACTTCATACGTCTTATTTTTCGCGTATAAAATAAAAATTATTTAATCTTTTTGTGACATCAATATTTTTATACAGCATGATGAAATTTTATTTGTGAAATAAAAACAGACAATTTTTAACAGGTAAGTTTATACTTTTAATTTTTTTTTTTTTAGATTAGAAAAAATAACCAAGGTAAACTAATTTCTGGGAAATTTAGTTATATGGTATTCCTTTCATGAAAATTGTTCTTAAAATATTTCTATTCGCATAAGGTTATTACTTTTAACTTAGCTTAGAAAAACATTTCCATGAAATATAAAAACATTTTTTAATTAATTGGTTCTCAAAAATTCTGAGAATACGTTATTTCATTATAGCCTCATTGAGTGATCTCCTAAGAATAAACTTATAATAATAAACTTACAGTTTATTTAAACATGTAAATGTTGATTCAGATTTAACAATGCATTGCTCCGGGCATTTTTAAAGTCATGAAATAGAGGTAAAATTATAAATTTCCACTTCCAGCGGAAGAGTGACTCTTATTAGATAAAATTCGTGACTATTATATTATCAATCAATATTATTCACACATTCTCTTTCCTTTTATCATTCGGCTCGGTATGATAATTCGCAGAAAATCGATAGTATCTAAAAAGCGCTACGTAAATTTCCTTGAAAGCCATGTGATTAAGAAAGTTCTTATGAATTGTAGCTGCATGTATGCGATACTTATCTAAAGGGGAAATACGGTAATAAACCGACACCTCATAAACCGTGAGGTGAAATTTCCGAACATCACCTTAAAGATCACTATCAATCTATGCAACACATCATACACGTCTCATCGCTGACACAGCAGGAACGTTTTGTTCACAAACTTTATTAGGTTTTAATTGCCTCACTAGACTTATATTCGCCATAAAACCAACAATAAGAGGCCGTAAAATTGTTTGTAGCGCTCACCTCTGGTCGCTAGCTGCCTGGGGCCCACTTTAATTGAAAACTCATAAAGAGATCTATCTACTTACAGCGATTGCAATTATGTGCACGCACTACTCCACGCTCAATAAATTCCCGGGCCGATTAAAAGCTGATTAAATGATCTTGAGCGCTGGTAGAGACTCGCTCGCACACCGTTGTAGGTGGAGGAGGACAGAAGAAATAATGATCTCAAAATGAGTAAAAAGATGCAGCGACGATTGCGATGATAACTTTAACGAGACCTTCCTTGGCTGCTTCGCAGGTCGCAATACAGAAAAGAGTGGTCGTTTTGCCAATTTACAGGAAATTGCTATATGATCTCATATACGAGTGTTCTGCATGAAAGAGGGGCTCTATCTTGCCGGGGATGCTCCTCCGTCGGCTTTAAAGGCAATTTAAAACCGAATCAGGGGGGGCAGAGGGACACCCGGCCACTCTCTTAATGCCATTAAATCAATTCCTGGCATCCCAGTTGATTAGCGAAAAGCCATAAAATTAACCGAACAGATCTGGCTGAAAACATCCCTTACAATGTGCACTGCGTGTAGTACAGCCCCTAACATAATCCAATCAAAGAAACAGACTGGTGAGTGCCTTTTTTCAGGTCACATCACAACCGAACTAGCTGGTGGCTCTTCGCCGCCGTCTATCTGCTCCCAATTGAAAATTGATACATCCGAAGCCGGCTCATCGGCATCATTACCTTTCCCAGCTAATTTCAATTCCGTGAAAGGTGGAAATTGTAAACTCAAGCCGTTGCCACCCTTCCCGTGTTGTGTGCCTCTTTTGTTGCTTGTTCAACAAGAGCTCCTCTTGGTCTCTTGTCGGCCCTTTTTTTACCTTGATTACATCGCCCATTCAGCCAGCGGCATTAGCTGGATATGTTGAATAGTTAGACGCACCCCGGAAGCGCATCCAAATGAAATTTTGTCTGAATGGGAACTATGCGAAGGCAGCTAGCCAACTTCATAGAGCAGGTTTAGGCACTCGTTATGAGGACAGAGGTACACATGTTGCTTCCACAAATAATGAAATCCGAGATTTCAATTTGTTTGATTTCTCAAGTTAAGAGCCGCTCTTTTGTGGGCGATGGGATTAGATTTATTTTGTATGAGAATATATGCCCTCTAGACAAATAAGACGTCCCTAAGATTCTGTTGAAAGCGTCACAATGACATGAATATAGGCACATCGCATCTTTATCAACATCTTCTCTGTCCCAGGAAGTTGATATTAAATAATATTACTTCCAATTCTAGGTCAGCAATTCGATTTTAAAATAGTGAACAGGTAAAGTAAAATAAGGATTAATCTTGCAGTCTAATCTAGCTGGATATTTGTATACACGTTTATTTAATCATTATGCTGGCTCCTCTAGTTTTTCATGCTCACGCTCATCACTTTCGCTCATATTTCGGTTCTTCTTAGTACAATAATAATTTAAATTTAGTTTATTATAATAAGAAATTGTTGATTGGGTAATTTTTCACATTTCTAACGTAAGACCAACCATTTTCATGATAAGATTGACAATGCACAGATATATATATATTTTTTTATTATTTCTCCGGTAAGCCTAACACACGTTAACAAAATATGTACATAAACTTCTTTTTTTTCGACTTCTTTTACCATATTGACTATTTTTTGTTATTAGTGTGAGTATAATATATTGTTTTTATAAATTCATTTTAAAGATATTGAATTTTAAGTTCAGAGATTAGTTGTTTATGACAAAAATTAAAAATATATATGTGCGACCTGTTCCCTATTGAATGGTGTATATATGTACTATCGTTATATACTTTTATACTGAACATATTATGATGGGAAAATAAAAACAAGAAGTTTCATCTAGAACAACAGAACTGAAAATATTAGTTTTTGAATTAAGCGTATGAAAAATTACACGAATATTGTATTTTTTTGATTTAAATAAATTAAAGTTAGGAATGATATTTTATTAAAATAAATATTTTTTTTTTGTAATCTTTCACCGAAAACATTTTTTTGAAATGAAAAAAATTCATAATTCAAAAAAATTAATTAATTTTATTGGTACATTTTCCCCGTATCTTTCAAAATTAGTAAATCCATCATGTCGACTTAAATCAATTTTGTCATAATAATTTTCTTAAAGTCAACTTTTAATAGTCTGATTTACTATTAACTTAAATTAATATTATATAATTATTTATTATGAATATTCTTAACTTTTATTCTTTCTGGTCCTTGAAAAATTTGACATTCAAGGAAATTCGAACACGAATTTTAAATCCTATTTTGTTTTCGATTCGCTAAAAGAGAAAAAAATGTTTTTATTACACAAATAAAGCAGTGATGATCTTATGCTATAATGAGTAGAATAAAATAATAATATACAGGGTGTTCAGAGGTGGGAGGTCAATACTGAAGGGGGTGAAAGGTCAGACCGAGACACGCAAAAAATCGTATGGGTGGGGGGGGGGCATCTCGCACCGTTTGGCAGTTACAGGGTGATTCGTAAATCAGGATTTTGCCTTATATGGGAACCGCTCTTGTATTTTTATCTTTTTTTCTACTCATCGCAGCGGCCCCAAACTGATTTCAAAATCACTATTTGGAAGCCCTTCCCAAAAAAGTTTACACCACCCCCCTATCCCCAACCCCTTGGCCACAACCCCCTTGGAAGTTGAAAAAATTAACTTTTATTTCACGATTTTTCACCTTTCGCCCCACTTTTCTCTGAAATTCATGTTATTAACATAACTACTTTTTATTTTTTTTAAGTTGCCTATCTAATTACCTTGCCAAAAAGGTGCATGATGCCCAGGTAGGAAAAGGATACGAAAATTTATTTACAACAATCCTTTTACAGAATATCATGATAATTCGAATTTTTAGGAAATTATACTTAAGTTTACTAAAAAATACATTTTGTTCGCTTAAAAACTAGTTACAATTAAAACGTTTGTCCTTTAAAAGCTGTTCAAAATGTTCTCCGCTAGTTTCGATGCATGCAAGTAGCCTTCGTTTTATTTCACGTTTGAGGTGTATGGTAGCCAGTCTCTCCCGTATTTTCGTGGCTGCAGTCCCAGTGCTGGTAACTAATTCTTCTCTGGTGTTGATTGGTCTTGAGTAAACTTCATCTTTCATCATTCCCCGTAAGAAAAAATCCAGTGGAGTAAGGTCCGGTGACCTAGCGCAGGCCAAGGAATCGGTCCACCTCGTCCAATCCAGCACTCTGAGTAATGTTCATTCAACCTTGCCCTAACAATGTTCCCAGTATGCGCAGGTGCTCCGTCGTGCTGTAAATAAATTGCGCTTCTGGTGGCCAGGGGGATGTCCTCCGACAGCTCCGGAAGGGTATTCTCCAAAAAGTTCGAATATAGCTGACTATTCAGCACTTGGGGCAAGATGAAGGGTCCTATCAACTGGTTGCCGATGATGCCAGCCCAGACATTGACACTAAATCTTTGCTGGAAGGACCAACCCTTGTCCTATGTGGGCTCACATCTGACCAGGTGTGGAGGTTGTGGAAGTTTGTGATGCCATCCCGGGTGAATTTCGATTCATCCGTCCACAGAATTCGGTCTAGAAACCTTCTGTTTTCGATGTCAGTCTCGAGCAGCCAAGTGCAGAATTGCAATCGTCTTTCGGAATCCTTCCTGTAGAGCTTGGACCGGGATATGGTGGTATGGATGTAGTCCCTCTCGGTTCACAACGGTCCAAACTCTCCCTGAATACAATCCTGACCTTCGTGCGACCTGCTTGATGCTTATTACAGGGCTGTTCCTGACGATGTTGAGGATTTGTTGGTCAGGGTCCGCTGAATCGGCCGATTTTCCTGCTCGCGTTTCTGCTCTGGAGGCGGTTACACTTCCGGTTTCTTTTAACCTTCTGAAAGTCCTTGAAAATACCCTTCTGTCGGGTTCACGTCGGTTCGGGAATCTCTTTTGGTATTGTCGTACGGCCTCACTATCATTTCCGTCTACTAAACCGTACACGTAAATTATATCGGCATACTCTTCAAAACTGAGTTCTGCCATTTTATCTTAATTTTTTCTATTAAACACCCGGTTTTATCGCTTGCTTCTTCAACTGTGGTCAATGTCCTTTCAAACTTACCCATTTTTATACCATAATTCATAGGAGGTATTAGAAACGGAGCGTCAGGATACTTAGGAGTCAATACTGGATATAATAAACTAATAACGCTATTTAACGAGATTACATTTATTATTTTATTACTGTTTTGCTGAAAAAATAAAAATGTATTACTTGTGTTTCCTAAACAAACATTTCCGAACTTGCTGTCATAAAAATTGTTTACTTAACGATTTTTTTCATTATGGTGCAATAAAGTAATTAGGTACCTGTGAGGATGTTTTAATTTCAGGACTTTTGCAACCCCTTTCTACCTGGGCATGTTGCACCTTTTTGGAAAGGTAATTAGATAGGCAACTTAAAAAAAAATAAAAAGTAGGCATGTTAATAACATGAATTTCGGAGAAAAGTGGGGCGAAAGGTGAAAAATCGTGAAATAAAAGTTAATTTTTTCAACTTCCAGGGGCGATTGTGGCCAAGGGGTTGGGGATAGGGGGTGGTGTAAACTTTTTTGGAAAGGGCTTCCAAATAGTGATTTTTTGAAATCAGTTTGGGGCCGCTGCGATGCGTAGAAAAAAAGATAAAAATACAAGAGCGGTTCCCATATAAGGCAAAATCCTGATTTACGAATCACCCTGTAACTGCCAAACAGTGCGAGATGCCCCCCCCCCCCCCTTCAACCCATACGATTTTTTGCTTGTCCAGGTCTGACCTTTCACCCCCTGCAGTATTGACCTCCCACCTCTGAACACCCTGTATATGTATAAATATCAAGTCTCAATTTGCGGAAGAATAAAATAAATTCAATTTAATGTGCTTTGGTATTTAATATCATGTAATATTTTTTTAACTCACATTCTATGAAGTTTACTACATTTCATTAGATAAAGATCTCTTCTCTTTGCATATTAAGAAATTAAAGTGTCTTAAGAAAAAAAAGCGTTTTTATCACTGTCTACCAAACAGAAAGTTTCTCAGGTCCAACACCACTTTGCCGAATCTCTTTTGTTAAGAGGTTTTGTAACTATATACATACATATTATACATTATATTATACACTAAATAAACTCACCAAAACTACATAAATGCATCAGCCAATGCATTTACAGCGGAAAGAAGAATTACCTTCAGGAAATCGAAAAATCTCAATAATTTAGAATGAAATGTACCCTCTAAAGTTAAATTTTATAGGACATTCTTTCTTCATTTATATAAATTCTGAGGAAATGACGAATCTTTCAAATTTCATTCAGTTACTATAAGATCAAATGTAAATTAAACGCCCCAATTCTTGCTATACACACTGAACTAGTATTTAAGTTGCGCGGTAAAGTTTGGGCTTGTTTATCTCGTAAGCGAAGAATTTTTGGATAAAATCCCTTTACCATAATACATAGAGCACTAATAGTCCGGTCAAAGTAGTCGAAAAAATAGTGGTAGGTTTACAATAATTCGCAAAGAGCTGAAAAATGGTACAGACCTTGGGAACATTATTACAAATAAAATACTAAAAGTCCCCATCGATCCCACATCTGCAAAAAAAGTTATTCAAGGTCAAAGGTAAAAAAATGTTTTTTTTCAATTTTTCCGGTAAACGGTAAGTTTTATCATAAAAATAGAACAGACACAAGTTGTAGATCATAAAATTATCTACAAAAATTGTTCTTATACTTTTTTTTCTAAGAATCCCCATTCCTGAGATATTGCGATTCTAAATCACCGAAAACAATGATATGTACGCTGAACCGCCTATGCACACCATCGGTTGTTTAATATGAGTAAAAATATAATATTAAAATATAATATTGGTTTGTGTAAATTATACATACAAATTATACGATTGTGAGAATATAGACATAGAAGAAACTCATTCCCTAATTTCATTGGCCCGCATAACCTTGAGCAACATCTGTCTACGACTACTTAGTCACAATAGATAGAAAATACACCAAGTACACTACCTCACAGGTGGTGCAGAAATGTGTGCATATTACGTAAAATACGACTTCTTCAACTTTTAAAATTGCAATATCTCGGGAATGGTGATTCTTAAAAAAAAAGTATAAGAACAATTTTCGTAGATAATTTCATGATCTATAACTTTTGTCCGATTTATTTTTATGATAAAACTTACCGTTTACCAGAAAAATTGGAAAAACCATTTTTTTTTTTTTTGACCTTGAATAACATTTTTTGCAGATGTGGGATAGATGGGGACTTTTAGTATTTTATTTGTAATAATGTTCCCAAAGTCTGTACCAATTAACAGCTCTATGCGAATTATTGTAAATTGAAATGTCTACTTTGACCGGACTATAACCCCTACAACATATTTAAACATTATTCAAATCCGTTCTTACAAAGTCGCGCTCTCCCCTTCTAAGGCTAATGTTACACTGTAAAAACCGAATATAAATTCATACTGATCTTAGGAGCAAGTTTACATATTTTTCTGTGTAAAAATTTATCACTATTGTAAAAATACACATTTTTGGTGTAATTAAGCAAAATAGTGTGAAATTGCAAATTTTAAAAGTAAAAGTTGTGTAATTTTACACCAAATTGGTAATATGTAAATTTACGTCAGACTGACATTAATCTACGACCTAAATTCTGTCATTCAAACAAAACGATTGCGCAATCACTTTTTGAAGGTATTCCTTAAAGTTAAGACGTGCTGTCGAACATACAGTAGAATCCGGATATAACGACCCTCAAGGGACCGGCAACACTTAGTCGTACTAACCGGACGTCGCACAAAACGAACGAACACCGAAGAATGAATTTAAGCTTATTTTATGTATCAATATTACCGTAATTATGAAATAATAATATACATAGTTAGATTAACTTATATATGAATAAAACAAATTCATATTAAAATAAACTAAAATAACTTTAATGGAACTTAAACATTGCACATTACTTTCTATGCATGTAAATTCATATCAATTACTGACGTAGAAAGTCTGTAATTTTTGTTTGTTTTTGACTAATTTTTGTGCGATAGTAAGAATTACGTACAGCATTGTGAATACCAAACTTTTTATTACATTATCGTCAAAGTTAGATTGAACAAACACATTGACCGCTTCTGCAGCCTTGAGAGCCTCAGACGCGCTGGAAGTCGAATTAGTCTCCTCCGGTTCGGAACTCATTTTAACGCACTTAATGAGTCCTTGATCTTGGCACATCAGATGAAAAACACTGGCTGATTTACACGCGCTAATCAGCATACGTACGTAGGAGAGGGGAGAAAGCCGGGACGCGGGCGGTGAGGCATTGCTTGTGCGTAGGTATTGAAAACAACACTGCGCGTCGTTCTAAGCGGACGATTTCTTGTCAAAATAGGTCGCTATAAGCGGTTGGTCGCTTAAACCGGAGTCGTACTAAACGGACATGTTTTCATAGTAAGCCTATATGAAACCTAACTTGAGTTTGCATTTTCGTCACTATAACCGGTTGGTCGTTATAAACGAAGTCGTTATATCCGGACTCTACTGTATTTTGTTTGAGGGTGTAATTTCCACTAAAGATAAAATAACTAGATTAAAGGCCTTTAAAAAATAAAATATGATATGTATTAATTTATACTAATCTTAATACTTTAATATAACGACGAGGAAAAAGTTTTTGTTGTATTATTTTGAAGTACTATAAGTTCATATGAGTTTTATGAGTTTATTAAATACTTAACAAATAATAAGCTATTGTGAATTTATTATTAAAATAACCTTATTTCTACTATTAACTTAATTTTACTTATTAACCCTTGTCCCCTTAACTGTATTGTGAAAATACTATATTCAAAGGAATTTTTGGAATATTTACATCTGCTGTGTGTAAATTTACCTATTTTAAAGAACTAAACAACACACATTTATTATGCAAACTTCATATTTTTTATGTGTAATTTTCTGCACATATATACAATATTTTTACACAAGATAAGCTTATTTTTATACAGCATTTTGTAATTTTTTTAAGTGTATTTTTCCAAAAAGGGAGTAAAATTGTATCAAAATGTTTCAGAGTGTAGTGTTGACGGAAAAACAAATTCCTACATTTTCTATCTCAAGCAAGAAGAGATCAAAATTTTAATATGCTGCTCAAATAATTGTAAAATAGCGCGAAACGGTTTGAAATTCAGAACAATTTATGGTATACGTATTTTTGATGGACTTAAATGAATAGATAAAATAATCAAATAAAAGACGTCAATACTAATTATCCTTAGATCCATCGTATTCCCAAAGTGTAACTTAAAAGTGACAAACTGAAGAAGTTATTCTCATTCGTTTTCATTTCCTTCGACGTTCGACATAAATGATTCTGAACAGGGTCTGACTTCTGAATGAGAAGCATCTTGAAAATTAGCATAAAAACGAGCTCAGGACTCCACAAGCGTTGTTGTATGCCATTAATCCGAAGAAAAATCGCGGCTGGCACAATTTAGTGTAAATATTTCGCTGGAGATTACGCACAAGAGATGCACTCAAATAAATTCATTTTCGCGAATATACTTAGCGAAATTGCCCGTCACACGCGGCGACCGGGGCGTGTAAATCAATTTGAAACGTCTTCGTTAAGGGCGGCCGTCGGCTGCGCGCGTATATATTTCACCAATTGTGGTCGCCGACTCGAATTTATTGAACTACTTAATAAATATTGACAGTGTGTAATGGCCGTAGGTGGTCAGATTTTATGCGCCTATTTAAATGATAAGTGTCTGCTTATTGCTCTGACTGAGCAGACATAAGTCCGGTGCGTGTTCTGACCATGTCTGATGGTATGCCGTTCCGCAGGTGCCGGTGACACCTTCCTTGCATGGCGGCAGCGAAAAATGAAATCAACTTGAAATCAGAATTCATCAGGCCGAAAACTCATGTCTTGCCTTGTACGCACCTCGGTAGACAGGTAAAAAAAATTATTGTATTTTTTACGTGAAAAATTATGTCACGTGATCTGTGGAAAGATTTATTACGACTGGTTCTAGCCCACTGATTGTCTGCACAATTTTACACTTATCTAGCGGTTGTATTTATAGATTTAAGCTTTGATCGAACACCACTAGAGAGGTAAACAAAACGATAAGTCCGGAAAATAGATATATTACAGACACGCGACGATAAAATATGGCTAAATTACGGGGTAATAAATCAGCAGCAATTCGCAAAAAAGATACATCGCACAGCAGATTTATGGCCAAGGAGCCACAACAAATGTTATTTGTCCACTAAAGGGTGTTAAAGTGGTCCGGGAAATCCACTAAATCTCAGTGCGCAACAACTTAAGGAAATAATCCACTCGCCTTTGGCTGCATCAATAATTCACTTCTGAAGTGAAAAACTGGGACACCGTGCGCAACTGAAATTTGTCTCTGCTAAATCTCAGACTTACTTCAAACATCCGTATAAATTCTACTGACTTTTCTAGAGCTGGACAGAAATTGTAAGCTCTGAGTACACTTTTCACAGTGACGCCCAAGGTGCACGACTACGGAAACTTGTTGTATCTTAAACATATAGTTGTCTTCGAGTTTAAATTATAATTGAATTGATTGCTTTAGCAAACGATAGAGGGTCAATAAAATCGTTTTTGTTCCCCCCACAAACATCTACAATTTTACCAATCGCTTGTATTCCCCCACGTATAGTATATAAAATGTTGTAAGGATCATCAAAATTAACAAACTAAGGGAAAAAATCCTTTTCGACTTACCGGCTGGGATAAGCACAAATTTGTCAAGTGAAGTAATGCAATTTTTCTTTTAATTCGTTTTTTTATGATCTTTCGCAGAATTATTTACAAAACAAAAATCATAAAAATATCTCCGATTTGAGCATTAACCACAATTTTAGCCATATGTGGAAATATGCAAAAAATAGAAGCGTAAATTTGTCACTTTTAGAAATGTTAAATTTGCATATTCGAAACCCCAAATAAACGTTCACAATTCATGAGGAGGAATAAAATTAAATTTGTAGGGAAGCAAAACCAACCTTTTTTAGATATATTCATCCTTTAATCGAAGTTGTCCCTTGTTATTCAAAGGGCAGAAAAAGTTCGTCAAAGATTTAAATAGTATAAATTGGTGGCACATTTCAATATGCTTCTTTGAAAATGTTCGCCTTGATCACAATATTAATTACCAAATATACGAAAAGTCAAAATAATTAGGGTCAATTCTAAGCTGATTTTGGAGTCGAAACCAAAAATATGATGGTCAATCAACTAGAAATGCATATCATAATTAGTCAGGTCTTTACCAAAGATGAGAAAAATAATACCTTACCGTATTCTTGGAGGATGAGACTGTTGCTATTCCAAAATATCAAAAATTATATTAATTCTGGAGATTTTACGTTTGAAGAAGGGAAACCAAACTATCTATCAAAACGATACATTATTTTTAATCATATGGTTTATAAATGCATCTAAAAACTCAATGAATGTTATTAGAAACGAGGACAATGAAAATATCATTCGCTGTATACCTGTTTAACTTTTTTAACGATCTCAAAATTTAATCTACCGATCGGAAACCCTTGGATTTGGAATAGAAAATAATTTGTGTTCCCCTTTTACTGAATTCTAGAAAGAAAAAAATCGCTATGATGGCCTCATCTCCGCATTCCTTTCTTTGGAGTCACATCTAGAATGCATCCAATCTTCGAACTTATTAAGATGAATCTTCCGAGGAATTCCACGAATATTTCACACGCCAGATATTCAGTCCATCAAAGAGTTGTGGAGAGTGTAAAGCCTGGTTGCACGGTATCCGCGGAATGCCGACGCAGTTAGCCGGGCGAACGCCACAACCTGATATCTGAAATTAAATTAAAAATTATTTGTTTTTTGCTCGGTTTATCAGAATCAGCTCAGGTGATGCTTATTAATATGCATGAACGGCACGGCGCGCCGCGATGTGTCCAAAATACACTTGGAAGTGCTGATGGTTGTCGCAATATATCTAGAGATCAGTGAGAGTGGCTGTCGCTGTCGTACGCTAAGATATGGCCTAGTTGGTTACCGGGAAGAGTGATTGAGATGATGACTTAACAACGCCGGACTACCACCGATGATATCTCAATTTTCACCATCCACTTAGGCCATCTTTTTAACTTGCCGCGTTTTTGATGAATTTTCGTTCAAGATGCTGCCAATAACCTGTACGATCGCTTTTTGCATGCTGATGAGCACTCGACGTAAAATGATGGTGCTTTTCAAATAAGCCATCACCATTAATCACCGTCTCTTGGGCTAGTTACGGTTTCGATCCAAGCATGAATTTAAAGTGGTCCACAGTATTCATTGCGCCCAATGCATGCGCAAGGTAGGATCTACTGCACAGGATGGATCGATAAAAATATGCCTAAAACATTCTTATTTTAAGTTATTGATAGTATATCAATCGCTCAGTCGTACCAGTGATATACGAATACCAGCTAAATCGTTTTTATGGCATGCAAAACATTCTTCAAAAATCCAATTGGTTTGTTTCGAATGATTAATTATCATATACACACCTTTTAGTATCATTAAACAAAACTGTGGGCCCAAAACCGACCTCTGAATAACAACCATAAGTTATAACCGTCAAGTACACAGGCATACATATATTCTCAAGGCTCGTAATAAATTCTGTGCTTCTACCAGGAAGAGATTTAGTTTTATAGTTTACTACTCGTATATGTATACGTGCTTATTGCGCGTTTTTCGGGAATTTTTAGTCCAATTTTGCCTTTATAAAAACGGCTATTATGTTAAATTAAGTTCACAGGACTATGTTTAGTATACGGTACGTATCGAACGGTAAGGGTGTGGGAGATCGACTGGTATAATCTCGTTTTGCTCGTTGTTCCTTATAATCGACATGATGAACTTAGTAGTTCCAGCTCAGCACTCAAAATATTGAAGTTTATAATAGGTTTGTTTCCGTACCCGTATTTGTTCTATGAACAAAGTTGTCCAAATCTGTCCAATCTGTCAAAAATCGTTTTGGGTAAGAAATTGCTACTACGTCATCACTTTCCCTCCTGCCAAACTAGCTCACAGAATTTTGTTGGATATTTTTTGCCTTGGTCGCAAAAATCCCAACTGCCTGCGATTGCATTCAAACTCAAGTGTCAAAAACAGATGTTTCCGAATGTCGCCCATGAAGTATTTCTTTACTTCTCGGTCTTAGGCAGATGTTATCCCCACTCTTATTGTCAGTTTCGTAAGGGAACAAAGTTAATACTGGATACTGTCCTTTACAAAGCACAAATATAAAATTTATATAAATACTCTAAGGATAAAAACAAAAGAACCGATTTTACAAATTATTCTTAATGGTCTTTACAAAGAAAAAAAAATATCCCAAAATCTCTATATATCCCGAAAAAATTATATTTTGCGTTTAAATCATAAGTCTTATCTATATCTTAGGTCAAGGCAGGAAGCACTTCAAAAATGTTAGGGAGGAACAATAGTAATTAGAATTTAAAATACCTGGCCAGCACAGAGATATAGGAGAAATATTTTGGAAGGCCCCTTACTACACTTTTATGTCCTTAGTGCTTAGAAACTTCATTTGATAAATATTAAAGAAACTAGAAGCGGTACAGAATGGTGAATAGATATGCCATACCTAATGTGCGGAGAGCATTGAGTTTCTTTAATAAAAACAACTAAACATGGATATTTTAGTTTTCTTAAAATATCACCGATTCCCTCCACAATAGTGGCACTTTAGCTTGTTTTCCATTTTACTTAACGAAACTGATATTTTGAAAGAAATAGGTAATAATTTGAAGAAATATTTCCAGTTTCTTCCTTCGATATTGTCCATTTTTCTGCATTGTTCAATGAATTGCTTACAAATAAAGTTATATCAGTTATTTCAGTACGACAATTAGAACTTTAAATATACGCGCTTGATAGCAGTTGGGTACCGGACGCCCACTGTACACTTTATGTAAATCCGTAACAGTGTGTCATTTAAGGGCAGGTTCTCCTACTTTGAGCGAAAAAATCGACTTTTTCATGATTTCTTTTGGGTACTTAGAATCGAGTTAGGAACTAGCTGTTTTTTTGTAGTCATTTATTAATATAAGTAGAACAGAAAAAAAAATTTTCAAAAAAAAAAATCCAAAATGGCGGTTCCAGCCAACGGTTTTCCTGACAGTGCGCGACGTGCAACGACTTGCGCGCTGCATTCCCTAAGGTGGGGTAATCATCTGAAACATGAAATTCAAAAATATTTAGTTACTTAAACATTGTCCCCCGGCCCTGAATGTTTTTTTAAACAAATTAAACGTTTTTTGAAAAAACTACACCACCTTGAAAAAAAATGCAAATTTTTCGTCATTTTTTTCCCATAAAAATCGGCTCAAAAAATTGTTTATTTATAAAAATTTAAAAAAAAAAACATTCAGGGCCGGGGCAGTACATTTCTCTAAATTTAGCACTTTATATCAAGTGAATCGGACAAGTGAATTTTGAGCTAGAGTGCAGCGCGCACTAAAATCTGACAATCGTGGGAAATCGCGTGTAAAGTTTCGCTTCACATTTTCACTCTCTGAGCGCTCGTCCGGCCGGCGCAGTGCACACTTCTCTTAAACACGCTGTATCTTCCAAAAAAATTAAGAAATCAAAAAATCCTTTCGGCAACATAATTTAGACATGTTACCGATTTAAAAAATGTAAAAAAAAAATCGATTTTTTGATCGCAAAGTAGGAGAACCTACCCTTAAGGGATTGAAGTGGAGATTAATTTGGAAAATGATTGTATATTACCAAATCAATCTATAACCATCTATATTCAAATTGGAGCCACTATATTTTTCAAATTTCCGGCCATTTGAACGGTTACCATGTCAAAACGTTTAGTCCGCCAGCCTCCACACGCCTACGTGACAAAGCTACGTTCGGCAGATCTGTTTTGTTACCACCGATAGGAACATGCTTTAATGCGTTTCGAGTGAGATGATTTTTTTTTATTTTTTCACCATTCCTTCAAATAGTGAGAAATGTACAAGGTTTATGTCTTATTAATTTTTAAAATTTATGTAGTTTGATGTTACATCAGCAGCTTGATGGATATTATTTTACTATTTTTCCTATATTCCGCCAAAATCAAAGTGGGTGGGAAATTTGAAATGACTATAGCACCACCTTTTCTTTGAATCTTTCTCATCTAACTAGGTTACGTTTTATTTGATATTGCAAATATTGAAAAATTTAATTTTATATTGATTGATGAAACAATGGAAAAAAAGTTAATCTCAATCATATTGGTATAAATATAAAAAAAAAAACAGGCGATTTAGGTAAAAATTTGTTCAAGTATAATAAAACGAATTTCAAAATTCAATGGTGTGGTATCACAAACCATACAACATCACCCATTATTTTTATACAAAATTGAAACCTTATTAAAATTTAAAAACCTTTTAATTTATTTTCAGAATAAAATCTACTCGAAATTAAAATAATATTACTAAAAATATGGGTTTTTATCTAGTTTTCTATGCGTCAAACGTCCTTAGTTTTATGGTTTTCTAAGAAAAATTCTTAATTACCTCATTCTCGAAGAGGGTAGTGCTAAAATAACTTTCATTTTCATTTAATAATAGTATTAAGTACTATACGTGCTCATATTAAAACAAATTAACTTGTTGACATATGTAGTTTGTGTGTTGTATTGAAGCTATTAAATGGTTTACGATTAATACATACGAACACCAGGTATTTGAAGTTAATAAGTAAAAGCACATTTCCTTCTTCTCAGCTACAATGAAATCATGAATATATTTTTTGTGAGTTGGTAGTACTTTCTTTGACCTCAGAAGTTTCACCTGGCAGAGTTTCATACAAAAGTGAGTTTTTCGATTTTTACTCTGTCTACTTTTGTTGAGCTAAGAATTTGTATTAAATTTTGTTCGCGGAATGAATATTCTGTCGTGGAAATGTTGGGGCTGCTGCAGAAGGCCTTGGATGATGATGTTATGTCGCAAAAAAATGTGTAAAAGTGGTACAAAGTCTTCAAAGAGCGCTGAGAACGAATTCAAGACGAACAACGCCTCGGATGACCGTCAACATTTACCGTCCAAAGCCACGTCAAGGAAATCAAAGATTTGGTGCTCGAAAATCGTTGACTGATAATTAGAGACCTTGCTGATGCTATGGGCACTTCATTTGGATCAATCCAAACCATTTTAAAAGATGTTTTGTGCCTCAAACGCGTCAAATCTCGCACTGAAAGAAAAAATATGGTTTCTATAACTATACTTTTAAAGAACTCTAGTATGGTTGAATTTGATAGTTGCAGCAAATATGTTACATATGTAACTTTTTTGAAGCTACTGTAATATAGTTCAGAAAGAAATAATCATGCTTAGCACAACGAAAATTCATGGTGGAAGGAATAAAGTATATTAACTGGAAGTATTGTTATGTCGCAGCAAACATGGCGTTTATCGCTCACAACCAAATTGATGGTTACAGCAATTATGTTACATATGTAACTTTTTTGGGGCCACTATAATATAGTTCCGAAAGAAATAATCATGGTTAGCACAACGAAAATTTATGATGGAAGGAGTAAAATATATTAACTGGAATTATTGTTATGTCGCAGCAAACATAGCGTTTATCGCTCACAACCATTTTGATGGTGGAAGCAACCATTGTTAAGGTTGTATTTACTGAAAACCATGTTATTCTTAATCATTGTTTTGTTGTAGCAAACACAGTTCATGTTTCTCACAATAATAATATATGATAACGATG
Source organism: Dysmachus trigonus (assembly GCA_949715965.1). NCBI lineage: Eukaryota > Metazoa > Arthropoda > Insecta > Diptera > Asilidae > Dysmachus > Dysmachus trigonus. The sequence continues at coordinate 47,219,163 of OX454319.1, read as the reverse complement.
ACTATAATTATGATTCAGTGGAATATACCCACATGATTAATATGATAATGCCACATATTTCTATGAACTATATTAAGGAATTAAGATTTTTCCAAAGTAAAAATAAAGGTAAGATGAATATTGGTTCTATTTCGCGTTGTTTCTGAGTTATGATAAGCGATAAATAGAAACAACACGAAGTGGAACCAATATTCATCTTACCCTTATTTTTATTTTGGGAAAATCTTAATTCCCTAATATAGTTCACAGAAATATGTGGCATTGTCGTACCAGGCTTGTGGACACATTCTACTCAATCATTTAAACACATTCTACTCAAACATTTAAAACACATATTTTCACAGAGAAAAGATTTTTATTTTTTTATTTATCATATAATTATGTATATATATATGAATATATGTAAGTGTATATTATAACATTTATTCAAAGCAGCAGTTATCAAAATTTATATTAATCATTTGCATATCATTAGTGAGTATACTAATATATGACATTAATTTCAAATTTATCGATTCCAAAGGAACAGTAAAGTAAGTATAATCTTTTTCAACTAAATAAGCAAATTAGTGAGAATAAAAGCAAACTGTTCTTAATAGAGAGAGACAAAAATAAAATTGCTCTTTATACTTCAATATGAAATCAATTTGAGCAAAACTTTTCGTATGAGTCAGCACTACTGCACCAGTTTTGATATGAAATTCATCAAAATTAACAAAATCAGTATAAAACACTGTACCTGAACATTTAAAATTGTACTTTTCAAAAATGTCTTTATTCATTTTTTTTAAAGTGCCGTGTTGCTTGGGAAAGTTTGTCAATTCGTCGTAATTTAGAATAAAATTTGCCAACTTTATAGAGTTTTTAATACTCATTGTTTCAATTATATTTATCTTACATTTACTATTATAAGCTGTTTTTTTAAAAAGTTGATGAAATCCTTCAAAACGAATTGATGATATGTGTTTTAGAGGCCCGATATGTTTCATTATAGAAGCGTAGTGAAGCAGTAAATGAAATTTTATAGTAAGGTTAAGTTCAGATATTTGCAAATACAACGAATTGTGTTCGCGAACAAGAACCTGCAAATATTCATGTAGGTCTTTATGAATAACATCACGAAAACAAATATTAAGTATTTTACGTAAAATTAGGTAAAGTTCCCACTCAATGCAGTCTTCCGGTATCAAATCGCCAATGAAAAAAGCAAAATTTTCGACAAAACAAAACATTTCTGCAGCAGACATTTTGATGACTTTGTTTTTAAAAAAATCCACATTAAACAACGGTGGCTTATTAATATTTAAAAACCCGTAATTAAAAGTTAGAATTCTGTAATTAAGTTGTTCTAATGTGAAGAACTGCTTTTTTTTAATGAAAATATCGAGCAAGACTATGGTGTCATAACGGCAAACTCCTTCTAGGAGGTCGTGCATAATGTCTATCGAATAATTTTTTGTAACGTGGAAAGAAAGCATAGAATTCCAAATGGAATCCTCCTTGATACTAGTATTTACAAAATTATTATGTCTACTGCTGCAGTATAAGCTTAAGTCAATCGGGTTACTGACGTCGGTTAATATTGTTGAAATTTTTAAATCTGCTTTTGTTATGGTGCAAAATCGGCAAGAATAATGCGCGCTAAAAGATTCACTGAATCCAAGGACTGAGTTCAAACCTAAGTTGTCCCCTAGAATGAGGGATGGTATTAATTTCACTTTTCTATAATGCCGAATATTAACGTTCACCCCCACATTAAAGAGTTTATTGACTTCATCAATAAAAGGCTTAAAAATTCGATCATTTCCTAAGCATTTCCTATCTTCCGAATAGAACAGCATACCTAGGAATATTGAATATAATTTCGATTGCAATTTTGTAGGTAAGCAAGGTATTTTAACATAGACCCCACCAATTTTTCGAATATTAGCATGGGAACCCAAGGGATTATTCACCTCAAAATCATCAAAATAAATAAAAAGAGGCAAGTATAAAGTGTCATGTGAAAATTCTGTTTCGCTTACTTTTTCCTGAAAACATGGTGACTGTATAAAATCAAAAATGTAATCTTTACTTTGTACACTAAGGTAGTCTACATAACTTAATATGTCTGATAGAAAATTAGTTTGGTTAAATAGCTTTGAAAAAAGATCTGTCAATGCAACTATCTTGGAAGAACGGACTACAGTTTTTGAATTTGGTACATTGTTTTCGTCAATGTATTCTTCGTAGGAAGTTTGCAAAATTATCGTATTGCATCTGATATGAAAGCCTTGATTTTTTAAATATTTTATGAATTTGTAGTCTGTCTTAGGAATTTCAATTTCAAATAATGTTTTTAAAACTTTATGGATATCTTCTCTCTGCTCAATATTATTTAGTTTTAGACATTGACGTTGACAAAATAATTGAATAAAGTTGGAAAATTCTCGTATGGATTCAATGGCATATCTTCGAGGAATCTCACTTTTTGCATAATATTTTATTATAAATTTTATAAAGTTTAATGTGTGATCTTCACTGTTTAATATATTACTATATCCACTAAGTCCTTCCTCCAGTATATGAGATGGAAATATTTTTGATGACGTTATTTCTGAACTATGAATATTGCTTGAAAAAGGCGTACATGTTTTTATATGATGCTTTAAGTGAACTTTATAGTAGTATATATTGTCATATACTCTATGGCATAAAACACATGGGAATCTTGTACATTTGGTATGATTTTTTTTTAAATGGGCCAAAAAATCCAATATTTTTGATGAAGAATAAGTGCAGACAAAGCATTGTAAATTCATTATTGATGTATGTTTATCAAAATTTTGTAATTGCAAAAAGTGTTGCATTTACTCCCTACTTACAAATATCATTCCAGAAGTAGCGTTACCCGTGTCTGGACTATCGTGGAGCGTATGAATTTCAAAAATGTACGTTTGTACAAAACACCAAACTCGTTGACTTTCCGATGGATATTGAATGTTCAATGCTAAAAATGCTGCCATACAAGCTTCTACAGCTGCCTTTATATCTTTCAATATATATTTGACATCGGCTACAAGCACATATGCCAAAGTGAGAGGAGATCCAATAAGAACAATTTGCGGTTGAACCGCAATGTTTTCTTCTTTGCATCTACTAATATAAAGCCGTTCAAAGTTGTCGGCTTCCGTGATATTCTGAAAAGAAGAAAATGTATAAAACTTTATTAAAAATATAATGTACAATACTTTAATTAAAAGCTTCTTTCTATATGAATCAAGATAATTAAACGTTGTATTATTCACCACATGCCTATTTCTTACCTTTTAGTGATTTATAAAAGATTCCTGTATTTCAATCTTTGAAAATCGGCCGACTCCTTTTTTATTTTTCCTTGTGACGGTGTTGGGCAACAGAAACGGCAAAAATAGTAAAGACAAAACAGCTTTATGTGTATCTACAAAAATTATTTATTTATAACAAAAACCAAAGCAAAGTAAATTTAAAAATGAATTGCTTACAGCTTGTTTCGTTTTTTATTAAATTAGCAATATCTTTTGCTTTTTGATGTCTTGAATTTTTTCCTCTTTCAAAAAGTGCAGCAAAAACGTTTTCTTTAAGTCTAAACTCAACTTTTTTCGAATATCGGCTTTCCACATCAACATGAAACTGAACTGTATTGTAAATAATTGTTCAAATATGTTCCAAAAAGATTTCTTACCAATTGATACCCTTCTGCTTGAAGCAGTGCGGGAAATCGTTTTAAATAGTCCGCTGTTGATATATTTGATTGTAGCAGATTTTGTCTCAGTGTAAACGTATTTCGCCACTTTTCAAACAGACCTTCTGAAGAGACTTGAGTTTTTAGGTTTTCTAAATCCTTTTCTGCACTCCGATTTTCATCATCTTGAATAAAATATTAAAAATTTTTCATTTATTTATCAGCGTCAAAAAAATTACAGGAAAAGTGCCAGCAAACATACAAAAATTATTTTTCTTGTTATAAGAAACAAATTATAATAATAATACAATAAAGAGATAATATAAAATTATAAATTCTTTAACCTTGCAAATCTAAGTCTAGAACGCTTGTTGATGATATGTTTGATTCTGTTGATGTCAGAGATGGATTAATCTTTGGTGTTGATGACTTTGATCTAGAACGTCTGTAAATAACTCCGCTTTTGGAAAGAAGAGCTCTGTAATTATTATAGGCGTCCCATAACTTTCCAGTGGCCAAACGATTGCTAACGTATTTGTTATAGTATGTTGTAGGGAGTTCCGTTGGAAATACTTCCACAATAAGACGAGATACTTTCTCGAAATCTTCCCTCTGAAGTCTGTGTAAAGAAATAAAACGATATATTCGAGAAATTCCCTCAGCAATATTTACTAAGAAGTAAAATGATCGCATGTACTGTATGGGATACAATGAAAAAAAGTGCTTACTGCTTCTGTGGATCCAAATCCACTAAATACCTCACGATGAGTTTAGAAAGTGCAACACGCTCTGAATTAGAAAACCCTTTTTTCGTATTATAAATAGAAAGCAACAGTTTTCCATTGATATTTAGGAACTGTTCTAGCTCCTACAAATATAAAGCATTATATCTACTAAATTACATTTAAATTGAAATAGATATTAACCTCTTTAGTGTTGAAAGTGTTGAATAAATTAAGCAATAGACTACCGTCACCCAAATTATATACCTGGGTGTCAGAGGTAGTTGGAATTGTTAATGGAACAACATCAGAAATGGTTTGTAATGGCAAACTATCAACCGGTTTATTTCCTAAATGGAATTGGGTATAATTCTGTTTCTAATTAGGTATGTTTGGGTGAATTTTTAGCACTAATAAAATGTTCAATCAGTAAATCACATTTACCTTTTATATAAAGAATAAAATCCAAGTTTGTTTTATACTGCTCAATATAATCAACAATATCTTCGTCTTCTATACAAATATTTGTATTAGTGGTAAATACCACATTTTCTCTAACGTCATATGCTGTAGTTACAGCTTCCTTAAGGGCCTCAACAGAAACTTCGGTTTCATACAAAACTTTTATAAGTTTCTGACTTCCGTTAAAAGAAGCTTTCACAAATAGTTTTTTCATTTTCGCTTCCAAATTTTGTATGCTGTAAATGTTATTCTATTAAGTATTTTAAACACAGAGGCATAAGTTTTTGAGTATTTCGTATAAACAAACTTTCAGTACCGTGTATAAACTCTTTGAGGCAAACAATTTAAAGAACAAAAGAAACCCAAGTTGCACAGAATTTTTTTTTAATAAAAAAAAAAGGAAAACATTAAATAAAATATTAAACTGTATGACTATGAGAAATTTCGACTTTTTGAGGTGGGTTAAAAACTATCCCACCATGCATAAACAGCTAAGTAAAAGGTGGGACAGATTTTAACCCACCTAACCCCAAAGAGTTAAGAAGTATAGTATTATATTTATAGTAGTTGCATCCGAGAAAAATGCAAGCACGTATTTTGTATGAACACACTTTTTTAATTTCTCTAAATACTTAATTTTACAGATTCTGGGTCCATATGGCATAAAAATTGGTTGACATATTATTAAGCACGTGTACTTGAAAGAAATGTAAAAAATATATTTTTTAATACCACAATGCTGTTCCCCCAATATACTTCCACTCAATACAATAATAATTACTTAAACGTGATTGTTTTACTTTCAAATATGATGCATAACAATGATATTTACAGTCATTTTTAAATCGCCAGAAACACAACACAACTTCCTCCTTCCTATGCGTGTTTTTGTGAAGGCAAAAAACATTCACATGTTCTTATATTTGAGACGCCTCAGAGCAATTCTTCATAATATCGATATTATGTACCGTGATGTAGAAAAAAAATATTAACCAAAATAAATCGTGAAGCGAAAACTTATAAATCTACATATCACAATAACATGCATACATATTAACAATGAATAGAACGTGGAAAAGAATTCAGAGAACAACGGGTTAAATTTCTGAAATTTTGTTGAATTTGGCTTACATTTATGCTATTATAATTTATTATTATGAACAATAGTTGAACTTACCCAACGTTGAATCCAAATAACTACATATATATCAAGTAAATAAAAAATACTGCACTTCACTTGACACCGTCCGAACTGTGAAAAGGCAAAACTGCAACTGACGACGATTACCGTAATTCAGAGGAAGTTAAATTGTTACAACCATGCCATATATAGTTCCGGCAATCATGTTATGGTTAGTTTTAACCATGTAATGTTTCTAGCAATCATACAATATTTGCGGGAATTATAACGGTGAAATAGCATAACTTTATATGATATGTTTGAGAACAAAAATTGTTTTGCTATCGGTATCATAATAGTTGTTCCTGCAACCACAGTATTATGAACACAATTATAATGATATAGTAAAAGTATTATGATTGCGAGGACTACGTTATAGTTGCCATTAACGAAACTTCTACTATGGAATGTTCGGTGCTATCATAGATTTATGATACCGTGGACAATTTATGATGTAAATACCATGATTCCAGCAAATATGCGACTTTTGTGGTTGGAATTAACATGTCTTATAGGGAAATTAATCATAATATGATTGTTAGAAATATGTCAATGATTATTGCAAAAATTTATTTGTGAATATGATCACAGCAACTATAATTTCCTTGCTGCAAACCATCATCTACCATATTTTTTCTTTCAGTGCGCTTGGTTCTCAAAAACACTCAATTTTTTTTTTAAAAAGCGTCCCGTTGACATATGTCAAACAGTGATTTCGGAGTACCATAACGTCATCAATCCCCTGATTTATCTCCATCTGACTTCTGACTATTCCCAAAACTCCGATAATCGACTTCAACAACTGTTTTGAAGACTAGACAAAACAAACATGGCATAAGTGTATTGTATCCGGAGGGGTTTACTTTGAAGGGGATGAAACTGATTCGTACAAAATAAAAATCGGAAATATAATAGAAATTATTTAGAATAGTAAACTTAGCTGTCGTTAATAGTTCAGTTGACAAAACTTATACATTGAAATAATTCTCTGAAAAATATTAAAATTTACTATTATAATAATAAATTCCACAATTGAAAAAGGTGTAAAACATGGTTGCCAGTTCATTTGGTTTGACAAACATTTTAGTATAATGTATGCGTATGTATAAATTAACCACTAAACTTCCAGACAAATCCATCTGACATTTTGTTAGAGATTCCTTAAAGAAAGAAAAATTATAGAGTTGTCATTGAAAACTATATCAAAATTTCAAGTTTGTGAAGAAAGGAATAAGTAAATAATATGTTTAAAAAAGGGACTAATAATTAATAATACTAATTTAAGTAAATGTTGTTCTATCAAACTATTTTTGTTCTTTTCTGCAGAGAAGCTTAATAGACATAGGATAAGATCTAATATCAGTTGCCCTGTTTCCTTCAATGTCTTGTTTGAAAATAATGCTTGCTAAAATAACTTCAGTGTGTAACAATAAAAAGTGTATACGATTAGCCAAAAATGTGTCGTTATAAGTTGCAAAACAATAATAAAAATCATTCTATGAAAGTAAAGTGTACTATTTTAATATTTGAGATAACACGTCTACAGCTAGAACGCTGTTTTCTATACGGGTCGATTTAGCCATTTTTACATTTTAAAACTACTATTTTAAAATAGTTTACTTCATAATTTTTAGAATAGTAAATAGTATAGCTAATATAAATAGTAGAGAAAAATAGTGAATTTTACTAAATATATATTTGTTTATAAAGTAGCAAATAAAACTATAAACAGTATTTAAAATTCTCTCAGTGCAGCAACTGAAATATAGAGACAATGGTAGCATGAATATTCATTGTTAGTACAATTAAAACAAAACGTAAAGTATAAGGGTTTGATCACATAACAATCAACCCGTATCCATCCTATTATTCGTGACTATCCAGTCAAATATTTATTTAATAACTTTATTCGGAAGTTGCCGCCCCCAGGAAAATGTCACCCTGGGTGGGCCGCCAATCTCCATCCTCCCTTCCCCCACGCTACGCTACTGTATTTATATTGTTGTCTAACCTCTAATCAATCTTTTTGCTAAGCTGCGAAAATCGAAATTGTTAATCTCGAAAAATCGGGTTTAATAAAACGTGGTCAAAACTTTTTTTTTTTAGTTTATCAACAATTTTGTGGTCAATTTTAATGATATCCTTAGTTTAACATTTTGACGGCCGTGTGCGTAACACGCAATAGCTGAATAAAATTTGGCAGACAACGTCTTAAGAATAATACAATTCGCGTTTTATAGCGAAATTTTGTAATTTTAAGTAGGTATATGGTATAGTGATTTTTCAAAATTTAATGATAAACTCTCCAGCAGTTTTTGAGAAAACGTGTTCACGATTTTTTATCGGACTTTCAATATTACTGTGAATATTTACATTAAAAAGTAATATTAAATTAAATATTACTCAATTACTTACAGCAACATCGGGCAAAACTAATACTGCATTACAAAAAAGTCGAAAAATGCTCTTTCTAAGGCCGTTTTCGAATTCACATACACATGCACTTAAGTCTATTTCTCCCACTAAATGTTCTTCTAAAAACTCTGAATAGTGTGTAAGGCATTCGAAAATATACGTAGGTTGCTTTGCACTAGCACATTTTTGTCAAGCTTGTAGTGTTCTCCAAAGTACACTAAAAATGGATTTCTTCGACATTGTGTTCTCTATTTTTTTATTTGGAAATTATTGCCAATATTGTGTTAAGAAAGAAAATTCACAGATTTTCGAACGCTTTGAAAATAGTTTTAGTTGGAAAGAAGGGAATACCTCATAGTCTAAGAGCTGGTCGCCACTTCGACTAAGGTACAGCTACAAAGCTGAAACTTTTTTTACATACTATTTAATGTAATTGAAGTAAGAAAATCCACGTCTGGCAGGATTATCGCGGTTGCAACATTTTTTTTTTTTTTTTGAAGTTGGCAATTTGTTATTAAAAAAAAAGGTACTACTACAAGTCTGGCATCTGAGTATATCGTAATTCACACTATTTTGAATACAAAAAAAATATTGCCAGACGTTTTTCGCGGTTACAAATGCCTGTCAGGTGGGTCTAAAGGTGTTAATATTTGGAGCACTGGTCGCCACTTCGACTAAAGTATAGCTACAAGACTGAAACTTTTTGTACATACATACTATTTAATGTAATTGAAGAAAGAAAATCCACTTCTGGCAGGATTATCGCGGTTGCAACATTTTTTTTTTTATTAAGTTGGCAATTTATTATTTAAAAAAATGTACTAGGTACTACAAGTCTGGCATCTGGGTATATCTTAATTTACACTATTTTGAATACAAAAAAAATATTGCCAGACGTTTTTCGCGGTTACAAATCCCTGTCAGATGGGTCTAAAGGTGCTAATATTTGGAGAACTGGTCACCACTTCGATTAAGGTACAGCTGCAAAGCTGAAACTTTTTATACATCCTATTTAATGTAATTGAAGTAAGAAAATCCACTTCTGGCAGGATTATCGCAGTTGCAACAAATTTTTTTTTTCAAGTTGGCAATTTATTATTTAAAAAAATGTACTACTACAAGTCTGGCATCTGAGTATATCGTAATTCACACTATTTTTTACTGTATTTCCACTGAAAATGTTCTATGAAATATTCTAGGAAAATATTTTGAAAACCAGACAATACTTCCCAGATGAATATATTATTCACCATATGTAGTGGAAATACAGGTAAGATCAACTAATGCAGATCATGGGCGGAATTAGAGGTCATCCTTTGGGGGGGCAAACTTTTATCAAGTATAAGAAAAACGAACAAGGAACTAATTTTCCGATTTTCGGTCTGAAATCTTGGGGGGCAATGCCCCCCCATGCCCTCTCTTAACTCCGCCCATGAATTGCAGATGCCTATTCGGAAAAGAGTTATGACAAATTATAATTATATTAAAACAGAGATTATATTATTATAGAAGTAAAACAAATCACAAGGCATAGACATGTACACAAAAAAAAACATAATTCTGATGCTGAACAATTTGCTTTTTCATATTTTATTAGTTATTATTCTGTTTCTTCATCATAAACTATTTCGTCCTCTGAATTCAAAAAGCCTTCATTCTTCAAAGCCCAATATGTGAAGAAATATCAATGTTAGCCATTTGGTGTTCTAGAACTTTTTGGAGGAAATCGAATATCCTACAAGTTTGTCATTTACATTTTTTCTGTAGCTCTTGTTATTTACAAGATAGGGGCAAAAAAAAAACGAGAATTTCATGAAACAATTGGGTTATTGACCCGTGCTACCTCCTTGGTGGGAGTTAGGGTTACGCCGCAACGGACACTTTTGTAGAGCATTCAATTCTGAAGAAACCCGACCATTGACCAAGATTATACCATAAAATGCCTCTGAGCTGTAAAGTTTTGAAGAAAAATAATCAAAGTTTACGTGTATTTTATATGGGAAATCTTTATACGCCTTGGTCTAGTACTTAATATTAATATTAAGGGCTCCAATTTTCAGGGAATTTTTCTTTAGGTATTTCCCAGAAAATTTCGAGGTGGGACTGAAAAAAAAAAATAGTCGCGATAAAAAGAGCACCCTAATATATATATATACATACGTCTGTAAAAACGTTTATAATGATTTGTTTTCCAGAGAGTGAAGAAAATATAGATGAAGGCTTTTTGAATTCAGAGGACGAAATAGTTTATGATGAAGAAACAGAATAATAACTAATAAAAAATGAAAAGCAAATTGTTCAGCATCAGAATTATGTTTTTTTTTGTGTACATGTCTATGCCTTGTGATTTGTTTTACTTTCTATAATAAAATAATCTCTGTTTGAATATATGTAATTATAATTTGTCATAACTCTTTTCCGAATAGGCATCTGCATTAGTTGATCTTACCTGTATTTCCACTACATATGGTGAATAATATATTCATCTGGGAAGTATTGTCTGGTTTTCAAAATATTTTCCTAGAATATTTCATAGAACATTTTCAGTAGAAATACAGTTAAAAATAGTGTGAATTACGATATACTCAGATGCCAGACTTGTAGTAGTACATTTTTTTTAATAATAAATTGCCAACTTGAAAAAAAAAAAATTTGTTGCAACTGCGATAATCCTGCCAGAAGTGGATTTTCTTACTTCAATTACATTAAATAGTATGTATAAAAAGTTTCAGCTTTGCAGCTGTACCTTAATCGAAGTGGTGACCAGTTCTCCAAATATTAGCACCTTTAGACCCATCTGACAGGGATTTGTAACCGCGAAAAACGTCTGGCAATATTTTTTTTGTATTCAAAATAGTGTGAATTAAGATATACTCAGATGCCAGACTTGTAGTAGTACCTTTTTTTTTAATAACAAATTGCCAACTTAAAAAAAAAAAAAAATGTTGCAACCGCGATAATCCTGCCAGACGTGGATTTTCTTACTTCAATTACATTAAATAGTATGTACAAAAAGTTTCAGCCTTGTAGCTATACTTTAGTCGAAGTGGCGACCAGTGCTCCAAATATTAGCACCTTTAGACCCACCTGACGTGGATTTTCTTACTTCAATTACATTAAATAGTATGTACAAAAAGTTTCAGCTTTGTAGCTGTACCTTAGTCGAAGTGGCGACCAGCTCTCCGACTATCAGGTCTGTACACCATCCTGACTTTATATATATTTTAAATGGTAACGACAATTTCTACAGAAAACATATTCGAGTGTCATATAGAAGCTTTACGCATTTGGCAGATTTTATATTATATTATATATTATTATATTTATATATTCAGAAAGTGATTGCTTTTTCGATGTATTAGGTGTGTTTCAGATATAACCATTGTAGCTACCTGTACAAGAAGTACAAATTATGTTAAGAATAGTTGAAACTAAGCAAAACAGCGAAGCTCTATCACAGCTGCGGGCCGGTCACACCTGCGGTCGATCACACCTGCAAGCTGTTTTGCCCATTTTGTCACTTAGCACAGCGAGTATTGTTGTTATTGTTATTATTATATAACTCGCTGGGCTAAGCTAAGTTAAGAAAGTAATTAAGTATAAATTGTAAGAACTCAACAGAATAAAGTCAATTGAACTAAGCGAGCTAAAGACGTTTTCATCCTCCGCTAACAAAGCGGCGTTTAGTTTAATTCAGTGAATCATTCACATTTTTGGTCCTTCGAGCCGGATAAACGCAAACTGCAGCGGTATGGACCTCTTCTTCGAGGCCAGGCTCGACCAGCTTATCTAAATTTGTAATGGGGTACGCAGCCCGCTGGCAGAGTCTCGTTACGTTAGCCTTCGTGTCGTCGCCGGCTAAAGTAGTGAGATCGGTCAGAGTGAGGGCCTTAAGTGCCCAAATTAATTCGTTGAAGCCGGACACCGTCCGACTGTTGATTAAGTGATCGACAGCTGTCAGGAGATTCGGGAGACTGATCGAGACGTTCTCCAGAAGTTCCTTGTCAAATGGAAGAGGCGTATAACACCGCATTTTTGTTACAGCACAACACTTAGAGATGAAGAATTAAAGAAACTCAGAAGAAGCTATTTAATCGATGCACTTGTAGAAACCGATCATTCACACTACCAAAAGATGTAGGTTAATGTTGGTAACTCTCAGATGCACCAAATGATAACTTTGTACAAATCTTCCTTGTACCCCAGGGTCCTAGTTATAGTTCTATAAGTAAGAATTTGGATTTGAAGAAATCAAAACAGTTACAGTTCGTAACATTGCTTCCATCCTGCATTATAGTCGAATTTTTTTCAGGAAAACCGGCTTTCAAACTTCTCGCCCCTCAATTCAATTAATTTGAAGGTTTCCTCCTTATTAACTGCAAACGTTTATTGAAAATATGTTAATATATAAATTAATCGCAATACTTGCATTTTATTTTATCACTCATTTTCAGAAACCGGAAAACAAAATCAAATAGCAGAAACTACAGCAATGACACTACAAATTCTTTCGGAAACAAATGTAGAGCAGTTCAATTCGAACAGCCTGTTAGCGCGAAAAAAAAGTATCAAGAGCAAGTGCAATCCGAAGAGCTAGTGAAAAGTGCAAGTCCATTTGAATTCGAAAATGGCCTAAGTACCCCTAGCCCCTTAATTAATGTTAATTTTATTTTATTTTTGTTTTTCCTTGAGCACCTATCTTATTTTCCTCTGTGAATTCCCAAAAATGTTACATCCGTTTCTGCATAAAGTACATGGTAAAACATTTTGGATTAAAAACCAATATTTTCTGGATTGGATATAAGTCCACAGCAAAAAAGTATTAGATTTTAATATTTTGAAAGGATTAAAATGAAACTGTAATATTGGTAGGTATTAAAATAAAATCTTTTTAGTATTAAATTACTTTTAATACTAGAACATTAGAAATCAATACTTGTTGTATTAAAATGTAATATTACCTAGACTTTACTTCTAATCCACTATGGTTTTAAGAAGTTAATACTAATGTATTGTTTTAATACAAAAATATTGAATAGTAATCTTTTATTGACGTTAAAAATTAATATTAACGATACTTCACCTCGAACCTTCCATGGTTTTAATAAGTTAATACAAATTGTATTGCATTAATCCATTGATACAGTGACAGGGATTTTTTTTTGGATTTCAGGGAATATTTAGGTTTTATGATGTTCATTATTTTTAAAAATTTAAAATTTAAATTATAAAAATTTATAAATTTTTTTTTTCATAGATTAAATAAGGAAATATTCAAACATTTTAACTAATTTAATTCATTTTATTAAAATTTTATATATACAGTACACAGAATAATGTTAAACGTAATTACTTTCATAAAATAGAGCTCATAGCTCTGTTTATTTGTCAAGGAATGAATTTGAAGTTTTACTTGCTTTAAAACTATTTAAAATCCGAGTAAAACTGTGTGTCAAGTATTTTGTTAAACTGAAGTATAAACATTTACAATTGAAATATATTAGTGAAATTTGGCCAAATGTAAATCAGTGAACTCTGCCCGTATAAATTTCACTTTCCACTCGCACTGCATCTTTTTCTAAAACTGTGAATGAAATGGTTCACTCAAGCCATTACCAACGCAACGCGGCATGACCAACGTGGCACATTGTGGCACAAAAAACTTAAAATTCAATCTACTTGGATTGAAGCAATAACTTTTAATCTTATTTTAATTCAATTAATATTGAAAATTAGTCCAAAAAGATTACAAAGCACTTTAACATATATTTTGGATTACTTTTTAATACAAAAATTATTGCATTTTTGAGTAATATTCGATGAATATTTACTTTTAATTCGAAGTGGATTGAAAAATGGCTGTAATACAAGCAAAAGATTAAATTTTACTCCAAAATTTTTAACCGTGTAGTTTTACACTATCAAATCCTTTACTTGAATATTTAAAACTTATAAATTAAATTTAAATTTCTAAACAATTTTTTTTATCTCAACATGACCGTGAATTTTCCTTAAACTCACAGCACACCATATGAACAGGTCAGTAATCTCTGGGTCTTCGTTTTGCGCGAAACTGGAGCCATTGTGATTTGAAGTGATTTAGATAGTGACGCCCAGCCCCGCTGCCCCCTGATGCTACCCGGCACCACTCATTCATTAGCAGTCAATTAAATCTCGTAGATAAATGTGCCAACAAATTCAGATCTGGCAGAGCTCTGGCAAGGATCAGGTGGTGTAAATGAAACCGAGCCGGGCCCGACTTGATATATCTCAAGTCGAGAGTCATATCTTGTCTGGGAATCTCCCAGAGCGCGGCGCGGATACGGCGCTGGCAGGTAAATGTAATTGCGCCAGTAACTTTATATAAAACAATATCTGCACTGACATCCGGTGGGTATGGGAGAGAGACATGAATCGTCTGGTAATTACTAGCCGAGGTCCAAGGGGCTTGCGATTGGGTGGGCTGCAGCATCCCATCCCATCCCAATTGGCGTCGTGAGCTCGCGGTTCAGGAGATCTTTATCTTCGCGGCTGACGGAGAAGGATTGAACATAATTGACGTCGGATTTACGGTTGACATGCTTCAATTTATATTCAATTAATCACCGCGCAGCTGGAAAGGAAACATCGCTGACTGGGACCACGACGCGTAGGTCTATTGTTGCATAACTTCGGCAGCAGCTACTTAATGCTCCAGCTGACTGCAGCGACTGCAGCTGTGGTCGACAGCTCGTCATAAACGGTTATGACACGAGGCCTTCAATGCTCGTTATCAACTGATAAAATCAATCTACATGGACCGCTAATTAATTGCCCAGGTCTCATCATCCAGAGCTAAGGTGCTCCGTCACCGGTCTGCAAATGGGGCTCCTCGCTAACGACGGAAGGCCGAAGGAGCACCGGTAGACCGCGTTAGCGGGGTAGTGCGCTTGTTACACTTCAGACTGATTAGCTATTGGATATTAATATGCAAAGGCGTACAACTACGTGTTTCTGACAAACTAATTAGCGCCACTTATAGAAAAATTAATCATCAAGTAGCCCGGGCGGGCAACTAATAACCAGACCTCTGCCATATTTTATGGTTTCGAGGGAAACCCGCAGCACTTTACGACTTTGCAAATTGTGTTCAAAGCAAACAAGTACGCGAACGCACGCTGCCCGCAGCCGCAGGGCCGCATTTCAAAAATAAATTGCTCCGGTGCTGCGGTGTGCGAAGGAAGCAATCGCCTCGAATTCTGTCTCGGGACGGTTCGTATTTGCGCGAAAGGTGGGCGATTGATCGACTGATCGACTTATTATTATGAGAGTGGTTTACGAGGCAAAGACCGTTTCATCGAGAGGTTCTATGCGAAATTGGCGGACATGTTTGTTTTAGATGTCGTCGCAGAGATGTTATGCACCTAATTGACAACTTCATTTTCTTTTACACATCGCTTGCAGGGATAGTCTTGAACATATCCACTCAGAATATATGAGTCGAAGATTCTTGTTCTGCTTTTCTAGGACCCCTTCGATTCCTAATTAAATCTAAATAGGCTTGTTGAAAAGTTATGGCAGCATTTCACCTAGTACAACCAAATAAAACATTACACCGCGATCAGAGTTTTGAGTAATTTTGTATACTATACCATGAACCTTTTTTCCTATTACCACACAAAACGATATCTTGTTCAAACAACTAATTTCGTGGTACATTTAACACTTTTTAAGGTCTATTGAGAATTCCCAGTAGAGTTAAAGTTTTTCTTATTTTTCCTGACAGAAGGAAAGGGGGAAGACCATAAATCTTACGTAAGATAAGAACTACAAAGTAATATATAATTGTAACTAATAAACGAATGAATATGAGTCATGTCAAGATTTTCTTTCGATTGCTTTGTGCAATCTAGCTTGCATGAAAGATTGCTTCAATAAGTTTTAAAAGGTAATTCATCCATTTATTTACAAAACATGAAAGCAAAATGAAGTAGTGTTAGGTATTTCTTAATTCTATTAGTTTTCTATGCGGAAAAAATGTCACGAAATATAAATCGCCAATCATAAGTAATATTATGCGATGGCGAGTTTTCTTAAAAAATCATTTGAACATAGTTCTCACACAGCAAAAACGAAAACGTCTTATTTTCTTCAGTGATAGATATTAATACCGAGATCTTGTACATCTTAAGATTTATTACTTTGAATGTATTTAAAAAAAAGCGTTTATGCCAGTAAATCCTAAAAAATTCTCAATAGCAAAAATAATATTCAACTTGTTATTGTACACAGAAAAAATTACTGTCGAAAAACCACCTAGTATGAAGTCGGTGTCCAATTTGTAGGTGAATAATCTATAAAATCAACTAAACTATTAGATGATTCACCTAAATCAGATTAGATGAATTTAAAAAGTCATATTCAACTAATTATCAAGTAAAACTGCCTACATGTTGTCGATGAGAAATCTATTTGGACGAAACTCTGAAATATTTCATTCCGTTTACCTACTATCAGTAGAAACATTACCTGCAAAGATTGGGTAATTTTAGTTCTTTCGTGAATGCCCATTTGAAGTCACCTATATTGGTAGGCGAACTTTCCACAAAGGCAGGTGGTGCGAAAAGGGAACAGCACTTGTCAAAAGAACAAATACAATCTTTTTGTGGAAAATACACCGACTGGTGTATGTAGTTCATTTCACGCAACGTTCACGCAGTAATAATGGGTATATCACCTACTTACGTTGAAAATTTACCGACGAAAAGTAGGCAAAGGAGTTTATGCGCAAATTTTTTTCCTGTTTCTGTTTATCACTTTTAATTGCATAAGTGTGTTTTACACAAAAGTTTCACGTACTTTTGTAGAAAATTTCCCAACAAAAAATATTTGATGAGAATTACGCCGGTATTTTTTTTTTTCTTCCAATTTACCTTTTATTGTTGAAGAACTACGAAATTGTTCTTTTTGCGTGAATATAATTATCAAGTCCTAGAGGTAATTTGAGAAAAATGTCAACACGTTTGGGCGAAAAATAATGATCCTATCCTGGAAAAGGGACAAATTTTCCACAAAAAATAGATGAAATATCAATTTCTATGTGAAACACACTCATACAATTATAAATAAAAACGGCTCATCAAAAAATAAGAGCATAAATCGAAAGAAAAAAAAATTTCGGGCGTAATCTGCTTTACCTACTTTTCGTCTTCAAATTGTCGCCATAAGTAGGTGAAATATCCATTTTTGTGTAAAACACACTCATACAATTATAAGTAGCAAGTAGCAGTAGTTCAAAAATAAGAGCAAAATACGAAAGAAAATAAATACGTTTTTGTCAACTGTTCGTCGCCAAATTGTTCATAAAAGTAGGTAAAATGTCCATTTCTGTGTGAAACACACCCATACAATCATAAGTAACAAACGCAGCCTTTCAAAAATAAAAGCGATACCCACTACTGTATGGACGTATGAACTACACTTTGTTAGTAAGGAAATTTTGTTAAAAAGATTTGATAGTCATTACAATTGTTACATCACTGCAGGGTACGATAGTTGCGACGTTTTAATTAGTGCTCAAGAAATTAAATATTCACCAACTCATGAAATAGTTCTACCGAATAAAGAGAAGGTTATTCGACCAAAACCACCTTTAGTATAAGATGTAATACTTTCCTGTAAGTATTCTTCTAAAAAAGTATATTTTTGTACTCGTGACTGGACACACTGTATATACTTAATTATTTTTGAATATATGTGTTCCGTTAAAAGCACTGCAGAGATTGTACTTATAAATTAAGTTATGTTATTTTTAATAGATATTCGATATTTCATGAATATGTAACAAATAAAAATTATTCATAAGAATATATAAACTGTAGAGGTGTAATAATAAATTGTGTAATAAACAAAAATGGAAATAAATAAATGATTTACATAATTATGTAAGTATTAATTATTCACTATTATTGAAGAAATTCCTCTTTGGCCTACAACTTATTTAGGTAGAAAATTGACTGCTTTTTCTGGGAAATTGACCTACTTTTGGTGGAAAGATTGGTTAAATTTTATCACGAATCGAATCTACCTGTATTTTATTAGAAATTTGTCTACATCTTGTCGTAAATTTACCTACTTTGAAAAATTGTCTACATTTTGTTGGAAATTCACCTTCATCTTGTGAAATATTTATCTACACCTTGTTGTGAATTCACCTAGTTTTGGTGGAAAAATTGCCTATATTTGGTCGGAAATTCACATCTAATTTGTGAAAAAATTGTCTACTCTTTGTCGTAAATTCACCTGCTTTTGGTGGAAAAATTACCGACATTTGGTCAGAAATGCATCTATTATTTTGTGGAAAGTTCATCCAGATCGTGTCGTTAATTCACCTATTTTTGGTTGAAAAATTACCTACATTTGGTCGGCAATTCACCCATATTTTGTGGACAATTTGTCTATTATTTATCGTAAATTCACCTACTTTTGGTCGAAATATTGTCAACATTTGTTCAAAAATTCAACGATATTTTATGGAAAATTCACCCACACCTTGTTGAAAATTCACACAAGTTTTGTGAAAAATGTAACCACACTTTGTCGCCAAACGAAGATTCCAAATCAACTACTCTGAAGTAGGTGAATCACCTAGGCAGATTAGTTGGTTGAAAATCACCGACTGATTTTAGGCAGTTCATCAAAAATTTTCGTCAAAAAATCTACTTTTTTCTCTCTGTGTAGAAACAAGACGTATGGTCGGAAGTAAGTCGAGAAGATCATTAAGATCTTATTACAGTACAATAATAATAATGCAAATAATTTTCTCAATTAATCCTTAAGATCAAGCAAATCATTTTATAGTTTTTATCTAGCTTTTAGGAAATGCAAAATATCGAAATCATCCTTATGTCATTTTCTCCTACATTTGATTCTCAAAACATTGCTTTGTTAACAACATTGTAATAAAAAGTTGCTACAATTTTGCGGCTCTGTTGTCTATTTATTATTACATACCCAAATACCTACTAAACCCTAACTGGAGAATTATTCTAATTTGTTTGGATTAGAAGAGCAATCTCACTCTTCTAATAATCCCATTATCACGTCTTTCTTCCTAATGATATGCATCTTCCTAATACTTGAGCCCATTTGTCGGCCAGCCACCATCCGCACTGGGTCCTCCGTCGGCTCGGGAAGAAATTATGAAAATTTTCTAAGTCGACACTTATCCGACATTGGATCTAAAGGTCCATTAATTCCGCTGCGCCGTCGCAATGGTCCCCAGACATGATACAGTCGGAGTCGGTGCAACATCCAGCATCTTGCCGGAGATGGGCGCACAATAGAAAGAATAATTTAATGCCTGTCTGACAGGTAGCTGCAGCAGGCTGGGGTCTCGTAAGTCAACAAGAAGATTATTCTAATGGTTATGGCTTGATGACAAATTTCGATGAAAGAGCAGTTTCTCTGCATAACTGCCTCTAAGAGGGCTCATTGTTCCACTTGTTATAGGGCGGGACGATAGCCACTGTTCGAGCAAGTGCAGCGCAGATTATGCAAAGCATATGAGCCATTTTCACACGGCAGCAATTAGCGCTTTCAATTTTAGTGAGCTGACTGAACTCTTAGCAGATTGAATATACAATTAACACCTAGGCGTCTTGGGCCTGCTGGAGATGCATAGATGATAAATGGCGGAGATGATTGCAAAAGATCTCATGCAAGAAGAGCGCTCATGTACTCATTGAGTGTAACAAATTGCAGGCGATCAATTTTCGCGTCGCGTGATGGCGATGGTTCGGCCTTTTCCACTTTCAATTCCTCAGATGACAGTAAAATATTTGACAGGTGATTTGACTGAATGCTACCTGGACTATAACGCGGATAATGTAATTACCGTCTACAATGGGTGAGCCGTGATTTATTCGGGTTGCATACCTTCTTCGCACGGCTTTCCTGTTTGGACCCGGCCTTTCTGATGGTAATCTTCAACGGGAAGTATCGTTTTTTATTTGCAATTTTTCTGAACTTTCTGTGGCAAAAGACTGTTAAATAGGTGACGAAGGCAATTAGCTTATCGACGGATTTTATTTGGGTCACACTTCGACATAAGTTTTCACTTAGGAATCATTTTACAGAATATTTCTTTCAAAAAAGGAAAGTTTTTTTTATAGGTCTTTTATGGAATTCCTTTGATAACAGAAAAAGGAGGATTGCGGAAGGGTTTTGTGGAATTGTTCAAAGCGAGCGATAAAAAAGTTCTTAATTTTCTTTTCAGGTATGCATCTATTCAAAGGATTAATTCGAAAGGAATTTAGAAAATATTCGTAATTTGATAGTATAAGAGTTATATGAATTTAAGAAGAACTTAAAACCCCAATCGTTAAACCTCCTGAAGGTGTACAACATTGTAACAATTTCAAGTAGCCAAACCACTAAACGTTGAATTGTTTTGACTGGCGCGATAGAAACAGTCCAACAGGTGTGAAATTGAAAATTTACAACAAATTAATTAGATCAAACAGCGCATTAAGGGGGTAGTCCAGTGAAAACAACTGTTTTTTCAACGATTTTTTTTTCATATTAGCAATTAATTTTTATTAAAAAACTTTTTGACATATGATAGTACAACTATTAAACTACACAAAAAAAAATTTTTTTTTTTCTTTTTATGAGTCATCCTGACAAAATGGCCGCTCCAAAAAAAAAATTTTTTTGTTGGCGGACGTCGAATCTCTGCAACGGTTCATTTGAAACAAAAAATTCAAACGAGGTTTTAATCTGTAGAACATTGGCTATCGTCGGAACTAGAATTATTAATTTTCAATAAAAAATAACAAAATGGCGGCATTTTGAATTTTTCGGGTGTTTTTCGGGTGCTTAATTTGTTTATAACTTTGTAAATAAACAATGGATTTTAATAATTCTAGTTCCGACGATAGACACACTATCAAGAAATATACAGCTAAATTTTTAGATCAATCGGAGCAAAAGACTCTGAGATCTGACGTCCGCCGAGTCAAAAAATGCTGTTTTGAGAAAAACCCGTTTAAAGTTTTTGTTGCGGAAAAAAGCTAAAAAAAATTAATTTTACCTTAGTCAGCGATGCCTGCTCCATACATAACGCGATGCCTGCTCTATACATAACTAACCTTAAATACAAAGCAGAAGGACCTAGACCGTTATAAACCGAAAAAAAATGGGCGGAGTAAACAGAAATACAAGAGTCCTCCTTGCTCCGAAACACGCCAGGGGACCTTCGAGCGCTTGGATTACACGTCTCTCGAAAACTCTCTGTATCTTTAAAACTATTCAATATTTTGCTTAGATATTTTAAGGGAGTATTTTCGAGGTGTAGTAGAGTAGATTTAAGCAAAAAACAAAAAAATTAAAAAAAAATTTTTTTTCACTGGACTACCCCCTTAAATCGATATCAGGTTTCCCACATGTTCGATTTTTAATTGCACTTTATTGTGACAGAACCGGCAGGTGCTCAAGTTACTTGGCGGTTTCTTTATATCTACTCTTCTAGATACCGACAAATTATTTAGGTTCGTTGATTATGCAACATGGTAGGGTTACGAAATTTTTTGTCTGAAATTTATAAGAATGTTTACCTTTAAACACAATAATCCCCTTTCAAAAGCGTTTTTCCACAACAACTATAAAAACTGTTATAGCTTGAGATCACAACTGATTTCAAATAATGCATTAAAACCATAGTCAAATATCGATTAAAATAACAATGATAGTTTAGTACTATTATCAATATGACAAACTTGTAGGAAATCCCATTCCCTACAAAAAAGTTCTGAACACCAAATCGCTAACATCGATATTCCTTGAGATATGGGGCTTTGAAGTTGAGGTAGTGTTTCTACAATTTAGCTCAATAATCCATGAAAATTCCACACTACCTCAATTTCAAAGCCCAATATCTCAAGAAATATCGATATTACCGATTTGGTGTTCAAGAACTTTTTGGAGGAAATTGAATTTCCTACAAGTTTGTCATATTGACTTTTTCTGTACCTCTTGTTGTTTACGAGATAGGGGCAAAAAGCGAGAATTTCGTGGAAAAATTGGGGTTAGTGACCCGTACTACCTCGCTGGTGGGAGTTAGAATTACACCGCAATGGACACTTTTGTAGAGCATTCAATTCTGAAGAAATCCTACCATTGACCAAGATTATACCATAAAATGCCTCTGAGCTGTAGAGTTTTGAAGAAAAATAATTAAAGTTTGCGTGTATTTTATATGGGAAATCTTTATACGCCTTGGTCTAGTACTTAATATTAATATTAAGGGCTCCAATTTTCAGGGAATTTTTGTTTAGGTATTTGCCACAAAATTTCGAGGTGGGACTGAAAAAAAAAAAATTAGTCGCGAAAAAAAAAGCACCCTAATATACAGGGTGTTCAGAGGTGGGAGGTCAATACTGAAGGGGGTGAAAGGTCAGACCGAGACAAGCAAAAAATCGTATGGGTGGGGGGGGGCATCTCGCACCGTTTGGCAGTTAGGGAACGTTCAAGTATTACGTAACGCAATTTGGGGGGCGGGGGGGTCTTGTAAAACGTTACGGTGCGTTACAGGGGTGGGAGGGGGTATTGGAACAACGCGTTACGTAACTTTTTTTTATTTTTATAAAAAACTAAGAAATTTTTAAATACCTTATTATTTCATTTATATGGCTAAATAAATAACATATAACCTAAAAATCTCTTTTTTTTATTTATTATCATTGCAAACGCGATCAAAACAATAACAAAGGTATTTTAGCGCCTTTCCGGTACTTTGCGCAACATAATAATTGTGACTTTTAGGTAAAAATGGTCATTTAGATGTTACGTAACATTTAGGGAGGGGGAGGGGGGGTACAGAAAAACGTTACGATGTGTTACATGGGGGGGAGGGAGGGTCTAAAATCTACAAAAAATGCGTTACGTAATACTTGAACGCTCCCTTACAGGGTGATTCGTAAATCAGGATTTTGCCTTATATGGGAACCGCTCTTGTATTTTTATCTTTTTTTCTACGCATCGCAGCGGCCTCAAACTGATTTCAAAAAATCACTATTTGGAAGCCCTTTCAAAAAAAGTTTACACCACCCCCCTATCCCCAACCCCTTGGCCACAATCCCCCCTGGAAGTTGAAAAAATTAACTTTTATTTCACGATTTTTCACAATTCGCCCCACTTTTCTCCGAAATTCATGTTATTAACATACCTACTTTTTATTTTTTTTAAGTTGCCTATCTAATTACCTTTCCAAAAAGGTGCAACATGCCCAGGTAGAAAAGGGTTGCAAAAGTCCTGAAATTAAAACATCCTCACAGGGACCTAATTACTTTATTGCACCATAATGGAAAAAGTCGTTAAGTAAACAAATTTTATGACAGCAAGTTCGGAAATGTTTGTTTAGGAAACAGAGGTAGTACATTTTTATTATTTCAGCACAACAGTAATAAAATAATAAATGTAATCTCGTTAAATAGCGTTATTAGATTATTATATCCAGTATTGACTCCTAAGTATCCTGACGCTCCGTTTCTAATACCTCCTATGAATTATGGTATAAAAATGGGTGAGTTTGAAAGGACATTGACCACAGTTGAAGAAGGAAGTGAAAAGAACGGGTGTTTAATAGAAAAAAATTAAGATAAAATGGCAGAATTCAGTGTTGACGAGTATGCCGATATAATTTACGTGCACGGTTTAGTAGAAGGAAATGATAGTGAGGCCGTACGAGAATACCAAAGGAGATTTCCGAATCGGCGGGTACTCAACAGAAGGGTATTTTCAAGGACTTTCAGAAGGTTAAAAGAAACCGGAAGTGTAACCGCTCCCAGAGCAGAAACGCGAGCAGGAAAATCGGCCGATTAAACGGACCCCGACCAACAAATCCTCAACATCGTCAGGAACAGCCCTGTAATAAGCATCAGGCAGGTCGCACGAAGGTCAGGATTGTCTTCAGGGAGAGTTTGGATCGTTGTGAACCGAGTGGGACTACATCCATACCACCATATCCCGGTCCAAGCACTACAGGAAGGAGATTCCGAAGGACGATTGCAATTTGCACTTGGCTGTTCGAGTCTGGCATCGAAAACAGAAGGTTTCTAGACCGAATTCTGTGGACGGATGAATCGCAATTCACCCGGAATGGCATCACAAACTTGCACAACCTCTACACCTGTTTAGATGTGAACCCATATAGGGCAAGGAGTCGGTCCTTCCAGCAAAGATTTAGTGTCAATGTCTGGGCTGGCATCATCGGCAACCAGTTGATAGAACCCTTCATCTTGCCCCAAGTGCTGAATAGTCAGCTATACTCGGACTTTTTGGAGAATACCCTTCCGGATCTGTTGGAGGACATCCCCCTGGCCACCAGAAGCGCAATTTATTTACAGCTCGACGGAGCACCTGCGCATACTGGGAACATTGTTAGGGCAAGGTTAAATGAAAATTACCTAGAGCGCTGGATTGGACGAGGTGGACCGATTCCTTGGCCTGCTAGGTCACCGGACCTTACTCCACTGGACTTTTTCTTACGGGGAATGATGAAAGATGAAGTTTACTCAAGACCAATCAACACCAGAGAAGAATTAGTTACCAGCACTGGGACTGCAGCCACGAAAATACGGGAGAGACTGGCTACCATAGACCTCAAACGTGAAATAAAACGAAGGCTACTTGCATGCATCGAAACTAGCGGAGAACATTTTGAACAGCTTTTAAAGGACAAACGTTTTAATTTTAATTTGTTTTTAAGCAAACAAAATGTATTTTTTAGTTAACTTAAGTATAATTTCTTAAAAATTCGAATTGTCATGATATTCTGTAAAAGGATTTTTGTAA
The DNA here is from genome assembly GCA_949715965.1 of Dysmachus trigonus. Classification (NCBI taxonomy): domain Eukaryota; kingdom Metazoa; phylum Arthropoda; class Insecta; order Diptera; family Asilidae; genus Dysmachus; species Dysmachus trigonus. Next base: position 47,193,848 of record OX454319.1, on the reverse strand, counting down.
ATAAATTTTCGTATCCTTTTCCTACCTGGGCATGTTGCACCTTTTTGGAAAGGTAATTAGATAGGCAACTTAAAAAAAATAAAAGGTAGGTATGTTAATAACATGAATTTCAGAGAAAAGTGGGGCGAAAGGTGAAAAATCGTGAAATAAAAGTTAATTTTTTCAACTTCCAGGGGGGATTGCGGCCAAGGGGTTGGGGATAGGGGGGTGGTGTAAACTGTTTTGGAAAGGGCTTCCAAATAGTGATTTTTTGAAATCAGTTTGGGGCCGCTGCGATGCGTAGAAAAAAACATAAAAATACAAGAGCGGTTCCCATATAAGGCAAAATCCTGATTTACGAATCACCCTGTAACTGCCAAACGGTGCGAGATGCCCCCCCCCCCCCCCCCCCCCCCCCACCCATACGATTTTTTCCTTGTCTCGGTCTGACCTTTCACCCCCTTCAGTATTGACCACCCACCTCTGAACACCCTGTATATTAGAGATGCCACGAATATTCGGCAACTATTCGGTATTCGGCTATTCGGCCACTTTTTTTCGCTATTCGGTATTCGGCCGAATATGGTTAACTATTCGGCCGAATACCGAATAGCAATTTATTTATTATTTTTTTATTACTAGCTGTTTTTCCGCGACTTCGTCCGCGTAAATTATACCCCATGTCCTTTCTAAGGCTCTAGAGTATGTATCTGTGTACCAAATTTCATTTAAATCGGTTCAGCAGTTTTGGCGTGAAATCGTGATAAACAGATTTAATTTCGTATTTATGATTAAATATAGTAAGGATTACCAAATAAATCATGAAAAAAGAACTCAAAATATTACTCACAAAGATATATTTATTTAACCAAAAAAAATAGCTAACAAATTAATATTTTAAATCTACCATTGGTAAGTTATGATGAAAGAAAACAATTTTTTCAGCGTTTGTTGATAGCAGACGATTGCGTTTTTCCTCATAAATTATACCTGCTTCCGAAAACAGCCGCTCACTATACACACTGCTACCGGGAGATGATAAATAAATCTTAGCAAATTGTGAAAGGGTTGGATATTGTTTCGCGTTTGCTGACCACCACTTGTAAGGGTCTGCTGTCCGATCTAAACGAACAGATACCATGTAAAAATCAAGTTCATTTGCAACAGAATTTTTCTGTTCCACACCTTCATCTGAACGAACATTTTCTGTAGCGACAGTTGTGACTTGTCGCCCGCGGAAAGTACTAAGTGTGGCCGAATATTCGGCTGCCGAATATTCGGCGCTTCGGCCAAGAGCCTCGCCGAACATTCGGTATTCGGTATTCGGCCAAATTACTATTCGTGGCATCTCTACTGTATATGTATATATGTGTCAGCACGTTTAGTTAAGACTAAATCTAATTAAAAATATCAAAAAGCATACAAAATAGTAAAAGAAACTTTCCAAGTTAAATGGTTTTATTTTATATAATACAGCCCCACAAACGAAACAAACAAATTTTCCATTGTATACATAACGTTTTTATGTATCTGAACGCTCTTTGTTCTATATCATTTCGCGTCATTCTATCTACAGAAGTATTAGATAAAGCATACTGATATTCTATGCCATAGTCAGTCAAGGTGCCAGCAGCGGCGTTAAAAATTGTTGGTCTGGGTTTGGGTTCTTTTTCTTCGGTCGCTCGCGAACATTTTTATCACATGTAAAAGTCGCCACTAAAAATCGCCGTCGCCATTTTGAAAATTTTCCTCGCCACGACAAGTAAAAAATCGCACATTTGGCGACAAATCGCCACACCTGGACACCCTGATGGGGCCGTCATTGAATAACATTGATGGTACGTGAGTGCTTACTTATGAGCCATAGTAGTGTGCGATTTAAGCCAATCGTAGTATCCAAACAACTGGAAATCATGTTAGATTTAATGTTTTTTCCCTGGTTTTCCCGTACCATTTGATGTCAGGGGTTGTTCTCTCTATGAGGGTGGTTTTCGAGTACTACGGCAAACTCACTGCAGTTTCTTGTCACTTTGACAATACTTTCGAGCTCTTTCAGCGGCCATTGTTGGTTTTGATACGTTGGGTAAAATATGGGGATAATGATCACACTCTCCGGGTATATGTTTCAAAACTATTGGATGGACGCTAGCGTTTACCCTTAATTTCATCGGAATACACCTGAAAGGGTTCCTAGCTATAAGCGTGTCCGCTTGGACCTAAGCAAGAAAATCCCATACCTATACCATACATGGATGTGTCCTTATGAGTTAAGTTTGGAGGTACCATATTTATTTCGTATATCAAAAAACAGAGGAACTAGAGGGCGAAAACCTTTTGAACATTAGGTCCTCCTAGTGTCCAACAGAGATTGAGTTTGGATTTTAGATTGCTGTAGTTGTATCATATGCTAATGTACTTTGAAATGACAGTGAGAAAACATATATATGTAAATTGAAATGAGAAGTTTGGAAGCAGTGTGAATCTTCAAGGTCAGTAAGTAACAGCTTCCTTTGAGTGTCCAGAGCTGGAAATGAGATATATGATAAAGGGCGTCAAGATATACATGTATGCCAAAAATGATGAAAATCGAAGGAGTGGAAGGGTCTCATTTTTTTGAGCAATTATTCGTATATTCATTATTCCATTGATTCACTTGGTTCGAGAGCTAAGGAATTCCAAATCAAAAGTTGAGGGATTGGTAAGACTCAATCGAAAAGTCTCATCATCAAAAATAATGGTCCCCGGTGGGAATTGAGCTTCCTGTTTCGTTTTCATCATTTCATATGATATTCAAGTGAAAATGAGCGATTGCTACCCATAAAGTGCAATAAAAATGAATGAAGTGAGATTCAAGCTAATTGCTCTGCAATGACTCACATACATGCTCTTAGACACAAGATGATTGTTGATTGACCCTCTATAAGGTCATAATTAATCATAATGAGCAATTATATTCAAGTATATGGAAGATTTGGTTTAGGTCCAAAAGTCAATGCTTATGGCTAGGAACCCTTTATATAATTCAATTCACTAAGATCGTAGAACTATTTTCGGAGCTTAATTTTATTTCCACCCTATTCAGGGGATATTTTTTGGCTCTAGCATATAATTTTGGGGGTGGACGAACTTTTTTGACCTCATATTCGGATTCAGTATTCAAAAATACATAGAGATGTGATGGTCTCGTTCGCTGGTCTGAAAAAAAAAACTTTTGTGGGGCTGTGTAATCAATTACGTACCAAAACGCAGAAAAACTCTAGAAATTGAGTTTCTTTATTACGTTCAAAGGTATATTGGTTCTGCTACCTTGGATTTAATAATTTTGATTTCACATTCGAAATCAGTGACTCCTAAAATAACTAAGTGCCAATTCTCATGACACTTCTTTGTACTAATATAGCAGGTTATAGGACTATCCGTCACGGTTTAAGCAGCCAAGGTCAAATCTGAACACGTATAAAAAATTTGAAAAAATCGGTTCGGTGGAAGTGTGTAAAAATTCAATTACAAGATTTCAACTTTACAGAGGTGTCAAGTTAAATAAATCCATTTAAAAATGGTTTGACTTTGCTCCTAATTAAAATCAACTGTGGGGCAATATGTTGGAAAAGATATAAGATTTTAGGTCAAACAGAATGTGGGCAACAAAACTACCTCATCGGATGATTTGTTCTAATTGCAAATTCAATTCGCGTAAGAGATTTAAATCGTCTCGCATGTCCAAAAATCTTTGTAAATGCCAAAAAACATCAGGAGGCGTTTAACATGTTCAGTTCTTCCGCTAATTGAAAATTCCGGTCAAGCGTCGTGCGGGGTAAGTGAGACAGGGCGGGCGGGGATGAGCGATATCTCAAATTTCATCAGAATATAAACTTGACCGATGTCCATTAGGCGCCTTACTGTGCGCAAGACTTTTGTTGACAACTTAATGACATCAGGTATAGCACCGAATATGGCCTTTATTAGGTAGCCAGAAATTCAGGCGAGTAAAACTCGCATTTAACGAGCGATTACCGCAAACGTGTGGGCTCAGAATCGACTGCAGCGACGCGTTGTGATAGATTCTGGCACATCTACTACCATCTCGCGGCCTTTTGATTTACATAATTAATTTTGACACGTTGTTTTCGGCGGAAAAAACTTGGGGAAATTAAAATCGATGGCGAGCGTGTTTCACCGATCGATTTTTTTGTCTATCTCCGATTTTGTTTTTTCTTTTCAGAATTTGATAGATACAAAGGAAATCTTTTGTGTATTTGAGACATTCGAGAAATTGATTACATCACACGTCAGCTGGCGTGGGACGTGTTTCTTAATTCATCAGTTATTAATTAGACCTTTGGAACGAATACGTGGTCTTTTAATTAGCCACAGATGAATGACCAATGTCAAAAAACGCTAAAATACCCAGTAATAACAACGCACGCCTCAACCCCAGCTCACTTGCGATTCTCGAGATTAGTGCGCGCTTTTCTTTTCGAGTACCCTTGGATGTATCTCATATTTCAACCACTGGGGGTCCAACAGAACAGAATTGCATCCGTTCGCAGCAATTATGGATGTGTCGCAGCGGGATTCCGATTGTTATTTACCTGAATGAAATCGTTTATTAGCCACTGCTATTTTTTATCAGAATTATGCAATGGACCCAATTAGTTTCGCGCTGATGATGGTGCGACGTAACGTAACATATCGGCCACTTGCGGCCTTGCAATGGTCATAATTCTGAAGATTGACGGTTTTCTTGTTGTTTCAAAAGCAATCACAGCTTACTCGCATTTGTTTTTTCCGGCAAGTGTTTTTGTATCACTGAAAACTGAGCGGTTTTATCACTTGTTTACTAATTTTGTTAGTTTTAGCATAAAAACGTTTTTTACCTTTTATACGACAATAAAGGCAAACACAACGTGAGAGAACAAATATATTTATACAAGTAACTCAAATTTCGCACTACAATCGCTTGGGTTACAAAGTTTTGATATAAATTAATCCTAATGGCAGTAAAGGTTGCGATCTTTATTGTACTGATTAATCTCTTCTATTGCAAGTTGTGTCGAGAGTAAACAAGATAATTACTGAATGAAAGTGCTGCAATTGTTTAAACAGAAAGAAACGTTTGAACATCTGACTGTGAACTTATGCTACTCGAAAGGAAATATTTCAATATGTATAGTGCTGTTAGTTACTAAGTGTCATAAATATGATATTTCCGAATTTTAGAAAAATTATTACGAAATAGAATAAATAATAGATTACTTCTGTAAATTGTCATCAAAATCGGCATAGGAAGTACAATGAAAATATTACCTGTATTGATCTTATGTTTTTTTAATATGTATTCATAAATTATTATTTTTCGAAAAAGATATAGTTACAATTAAATCACATATTATAGAAAAAAACAGATTCTTTAAACTTTAATAGTATGCTAAAAAGAATTAGCGCTTTGAATCAATATTTCTACCATGAATCGAGGTTCATTAACTTGAAGTAAATAACTAAGGCCTAATATCTTCCTCGAAATGTAATTTAATTATGTGATATGTTCATCTGTTCCCAAGAAGAGCTAAAATTATTATGCCGATTTTATTAAAAGAAGTATAAGTTATTTGAACATAAACATATTAAATAAGAGTAAAAATATCACAAATTAATATGATTGATATATGATATATATTGGTTTTTCTCGATTATAATATATACTGCTCGGTTGTTCCACAATTAGGTGCACCCCTACTGTTGATGTATCTAATAGGGGAAAATGTAACTTTAATTCTATTATATATCTATTTTCATATAATAATATTATTTCTTATGAGCTATAGTAATGTTTATAGTACTTTTTATTACTTATTTTATTTAACAAAACCGAAATTCTTATAAGCGTCTAATGTAAGATATAAAACGAAAATAAAAATTAGGACTTTTTTCTGGTGGAAAATTTGTTTTTCTAATACAAATACTTCATATGCTTGCCGTTATATATTAGATAACTTGATAAATTCGATCCGGCATTGAACATACCAGTTTTTTCAGTAGTTTGATGTCGAGACTCCCCTAACAATAATATCCTGTAGATTTTCTATGGGATTAAAGTCGGGGCTGGAGGCTGGCCACTCTAGTGGAAGGAATGTCCTTGCTGTGAACCTATTCCTGAGAATAACGAGAGACCGCAATATTTTGCTGTAATATATCATATAATGCTGATCTTCTCCGACCACTTCTAAATAAGATATGAAAACCTCTTCCAACATTTCCTTGTAAGTGACTGAATTGGTTTTCATTGGAAGAAAACATAACTTTAGTTTCCCGTTTGAATAAAAAGCTTCGCACACCATTACACTTCCATCTTGAATATTTTCGGGAAATTTTATTTCGTTGAGAAAAGGTCATGCCAGAATGATGCACAACTATCGGTCCTGTCCAAATTGAATTTGCTCTACTCTGAAAATATAACTATTTCCCATTCCTTTTTCCAATGAAGAATTTCAGACGAGTTTCCTTATAATGGTCCTTTAATAAAGGTGTGGAAAACTTTCCAACATCTATTGGCCACGTCGTTTAGTAACTATTAGGTTGTAGCAAAATTTCGTTGAAAATTCAGTAGACAGTATCTTGTTTTAATTTTCATTATTAAAGTTTAACTTCAATTTACAATATAATCACCGTTAATACTAATCACAGTGCTCCACCTATTAGGAAGGTCGTTGCACCTCTGACCCAAAACTCTGGATGTTTAGAATTAAAAAAGGCATTTCTGTTTTCAGATTATTTAAATCTTTAGAAGTTTTCTTACTTAAAAAAAGTTTCAAGCGTTTGAACACGTGATAGTCTGAAGGTGGCAAGTCTGGAGAATAAGGAAAGTGTGGTACTGTTTTCCAACCGAGTTCCTGTGATTTTACTTGAGTCTCTTTGGCGATGTGTGGTCGTGCGTTATCTTGAAGGAGGTGAACTGTGGCACTTTTCCTCTTTTCTTTTATAGATTCAGCTAATTTCTAGAGCTGATCTATGTAGACAAAAGCATTGATGGTCCTTCCTTGCGGGAGCAACTCCATAAACAGCAGTCCTTTACAGTCTCAGAAGATTGACAACAAAAGTTTTGTGGTATTAAGGACATTTTTCGGTTGTACTGGCGGTTCTTCTCCGGGAGGGGGCCAAACTGTGCGGCGCGTATCGTTGTCGTAGAGAATCCACGTTTCATTTCCAGTGACCAAATCCTCTAGAAACTCTTTTCTTCTAGGTCATAGAAGAAGCGATTGGCAGATTGACACGCGGCACAGGCAGTTGGCCTCAGGTATCTATTGGGTCTTTATTTTCCGGTATCCTAATTGATTAAGCTGATCGGCGACCGTGGTGAAATGCCAGCCTCGGGATTCTGTTGTACCGCGCGTTGAAGCTCGTTTTTATTTGTACTGGGAGGCCGTCCAGAATTATATATACCTTATCACATATTCGAGTATTTAAGCTATTAAATAATATTCAATTTATATTGGTTCATCAAGCACTTCAGTGTATAAAACACAAAATCGTTTCCGCCGGGGTCGTAGTGGTGTCGACGTTGCCTGCTAGCCTAAACGTGTCAACGCTCAAAAACACATATTTTCGTGTGTATTGTTGTGCAAAGAAATATTTTGCATCAACATGAACCAGTTTTTAATTTATTTACGGCATATTTATTATTATAAAAAATTAATGCGTGGAACTCAGTGTAATTGTTGTCAATGGTCAATCAAAAATAAAAGTGACTTTCGTGTTTTTGATAATAAAGGCATATAATCGATTCTACAAAAATCTGAAAACTGCAACTTATTGTACAATCTGGTGCTAAAGTGTGTTCTACCTGCAGATCGTGTAGGCATAACCGACATACAAATTAACATGTATTAATAAAAATATAATTTATAATCCTTTAATTTTCTTTAAAGAATAAAGATATTTTTCCAAAAAACTGTTTTTAATTACTTGTCATGACATATATTACTCGGAAATTTAATGTCATATGACATGAACGATGGGCGAAATAAGGCCCTTATCTACCCTTGTTTTTGTAAACAATTTGAATAAAGTGCAGTCATTTACCAGTTGCTTCCAGACGAATTTGATTTGTCTGCCTGCGTGTAAATTTATTGTTTCCTTTCCTTGGTACATATTTCCCGTAGTTGTCACATAATTTAAGAAAATTACGGATTACGCATTCCCAACGACCAATTTCTTTAGCTATAGCTTTGTTAGCTGCCCCCTGCTATGCGAGTATTTTGATTTTAATTTTGAATGACTAACACGCAAGAGAGATAAGGCGAGCGCCGCTTTTTTACTAAACTGTGTATAGATTATTTATATTTAACGAGCGCAGCCAGTACAGCGTGCATTTTCTGAATAATATTAAATTTTATAAAAAATTGCAAGGGTACTGATGAGAATCTCGCTCACTGTAAAAGGCCAAAAGCTCCAAGCGCCCTCTATACAAATTTCTAAATACAAAAATTAAATAATATTTTATTTTTTCTCAACCTACAAGGATCAAACTTATTGTAAAAACAATTTGGTTGTAATATCGGATAAAGGGGCTAAGAAAAAAAAATCATGAAAAAGTGTCATTTTTTTGCTCTCTAGACGATAGCAGTACCTTAAAGGCAGGTAGGGATATTAAATTAATACAAAGTACATACTATAAAATAATTGACTGGCACGTAAGTAAGTAAGATCTTAACTCCTTAGCTACAAAGATGACGGTTCATCTCTTATGGTTGAACATATTGTATATTACCTACTTTAATATATCGATACAGCATACAAATTTCAGCCAAATCCCATTTATCGGTGTTGTTATGCCTATAAATTAATGAATCTATTTGATAAAGGACGAAATCTGGAACTTATTTTACAAAAAAACAAAAAAAACAAGAAACAAAAAACAAAAAAGAAATTATAATAATAATAATAATAAAAATAAAAATAAAGAATTATTTATAACCAGATTTCATTTACTAGTCGAGCAGTAATTTAAATAGTCAGCCTTTTTTTCTTGCCTTGACAGGTGATACAATACCAATGGACTAAAAATGATATGCATAAATTTAACAAAGCTACACAACATTTAAAATAGAAGCAAAAATTTTTTGTCAATTACTTACTATTTTTGAGGAAAAAGAAAACAAAACGACAATAGCAGATGTCCCACCAATCCCGATTGAAAGAATACCCAAGCTAAATCCATACTTAGCACGGATAAATCAGTTTAATGCCTCACTTTATTTAAATTTATTCAGAAAAAAATACAAAGTCGGAGACAAGTGAACAGCCCCATAAATTTCGATCAGGTGGCTCCCACCGTTCTGATCCATTTAGCCATTATTAGCTCATTTTGTCTAAAACAGCGTCTAAACTATTCGAAATGGTAATTTCAAGCAAAATTATGACTCAATCTGTTGCGAAATGCCCCAAGATAGCCGAAGAAGTTACACAGCAAACAGTTTGTCGTGATGTGAACCGTCTAACAAGCCGAAGCCATCAAGCACATTAGCTAATAAATATCCGCGAGCCACAGGTGATCTTATCGGACCGGCACAAATGTGCAAACAGCTTTATTACGGATGATTATGCACACAGGCGACGCGGTTTGCCCGCAAGAATTTTTTCCAAGTCATTTAGTACCCTGTAATTTGCAGCAAAATATCAAATGCCACATGAAATTGGAGTTTTTACTCAATGCAAACGACATACGAGTCATAGATGAATTATGGCGCGTTCGCGATTGTGCAGATGTCCCCGCGGATGGGTCGCGATCATACCGCCACGCAGCTCAAATTTGAGGCTACAATAGCCCGAGGAAATAAAATAATATTTACAACTTTCGGTAAAATGTCATACTAGTTAATGCTGTCGCAGCAAAGATGCATTAAGCAAGCAATAAAATTGCGAAAATACTAATAGAAGTTTAATAGATAACCTCCATCGGTACCATCACGGGACCGAAACGCACATCAAATTCCGGGAGTCGATCAGATACAAGCAATCAATTACGCGAGCGTGATCGCATATTGACACACTCGGCGGCAGTCTGAGTCAGGATTAAGAAATTAACGGCTTAATTAAACCAGTCTGGTGCAGCGTAGCCAATACCATGCAATTTCCAGACCGTAACTCCTCCCCGTGATTAGCATACCCATCATCTGCGACGTGCTGCAGAATAGTTAACGAGGCTAGTTGACAAATAGAAAATGAATGGTTGCGAGCACGGAGGTGGGTACTACGAGCCGGCAAAAGTACCCTCGGCACGGCAAATTGCCGACAATATCGGCCTAATCTGCAATTTAAATGTTTCTGGCCAACGTGAGCCCGTCCGTTGTTGGGGGTACCATTCTGCAAAGTTCAATTAATTTAACCTCTAACGAATTGATTGGCTGATCTATTAGCGAACTGATAGAAACCCCCAGGGCTTGCATGCCGTATACCACCCCCGATTTTTTTGAAAAATGGTGGAATTGTACGCAATTACGAGGGCCAGTTCTCAGAGCTCACAACGTGCAATCGACTCAACCGAACGTGAAGCTGTGTATTTAATGGCGTGTAATAAATGACTCGAGTCCGATCTATGATTGGAATTAATTCAAAGTCATACACTGCGTGACAAATTGGCAGGAACACCTAAATTCAGAGGCCTGTGAGTAATTAGTTCGTGAGATCGCACCCTGTAAGTAGAAATAACGTCAGGCCAATAGCACTATGATTAAGGAATTTTGCTGAAAGCAGATTAGATCAAGATTTATTTATTACATGTAAATACGTTGAGCGACGTTATTTAAATTGCCTTAACATGGAAACATTTATGAAGTTTGTGTTAACAGTAAATCAGGAAAAGTGAACCAATTTGTCAGATACAAATTACTTATGATTTTTTGAAATATTACATACAACGTTTCATTTGCAGTAGCTCTTTTACTAGCATTTGATACACCCAAAAAAATATCTTGTTCAAACCACTAAATTCGTTTATTTAACTACAAATTTTTTCTTTTTATTTTCATCTAAAATAAGAAATTCTGGTTAAAAGTATGACTAGAGAAGTCTATTTAAGAATTATAAAACTATATTATTATATATACAGATATTTGGTTGAAGCGATATTATGAAATAAGTTCAGTTGACGAAGCTCATTGTACATTTAGCAAAAAGGTAGGTCAATCAGAGATTTGATACTGAAACCCTTTAAAACAACTAGGTATCTACATCAAGAATGATAATGATTAAATTGAGATTGAGAAGTTGTTCAAATTGTAAATTGTCCTTACAGAAAAACATTCATTAACACAAATTATAACTAATGTTATAAAATGTATGAAAATTTTGTTTTTTGGTGAGTTAATTAGTGTTTTTTAAATGAAGTTGTAACTCAATTTGTTCTTAAAACTACCTCAAAAAAAAAAACATGGCAGTCGCGGGACTGGCCGATGGAAGCTTTGCTTAAAAAATTTTCGAAATTTTTTAAATTGTGAAAATTTAAAAAATTTTGAAAATTTAAAAATTTTGGAAATTTAAAAAATTTTGAAAATTTAAAAAATTTTGAAAATTTATAAAATTTTGAAAATTTAAAAAATTTTGAAAATTTAAAAAATTTTGAAAATTTAAAAAATTTTGAAAATTTAAAAAATTTTGAAAATTTAAAAAATTTTGAAAATTTAAAAAATTTTGAAAATTTAAAAAATTTTGAAAATTTAAAAAATTTTGGAAATTTAAAAAATTTTGAAAATTTAAAAAATTTTGAAAATTTAAAAAATTTTGAAAATTTAAAAAATTTTGAAAATTTAAAAAATTTTGAAAATTTAAAAAATTTTGAAAATTTAAAAAATTTTGAAAATTTAAAAAATTTTGAAAATTTAAAAAATTTTGGAAATTTTGAAAATTTAAAAAATTTTGAAAATTTAAAAAATTTTGAAAATTTAAAAAATTTTGAAAATTTAAAAAATTTTGGAAATTTAAAAAATTTTGAAAATTTAAAAAATTTTGAAAATTTAAAAAATTTTGAAAATTTAAAAAATTTTGAAAATTTAAAAAATTTTGAAAATTTAAAAAATTTTGAAAATTTAAAAAATTTTGAAAATTTAAAAAATTTTGGAAATTTGAAAATTTAAAAAATATTTGGAAATTTAAAAAATTTTGAAAATTTAAAAAATTTTGGAAATTTAAAAAATTTTTAAAATTTAAAAAATTTTGAAAATTTAAAAAATTTTGAAAATTTAAAAAATTTTGAAAATTTAAAAAATTTTGAAAATTTAAAATTTTTTGAAAATTTGACGTTTAAAATTTGACGTTTTTCGTTACCCATTTTCGTTACTTTTTTTTTCGTTACCGTCGAAAATTATGAACGAATCTCCGGCACAACGTCCCAAAGGAAGCAAAGCTTCAAAACTTCGTATAAGATGCTCTGAAATCACCTCAAAATTATATTTGAAAGTTATTGTTGTAATTTTGCCCGCCGAGCGGCTAGCCGGCAACCCTATAAAATCCATCTTCGTTACAATTCGGCGAATCCACGGACAAACGGTCAGACAGACCGACGGACATTTTTGTTGAGGCTATCCCACTAAGCATAAAATACGAAGCGTGAAGATATAGTGAAGCAAACATATGCATGAGTAATAACAAATACCTCGTTACTGAGTGGACTTCTCACACAAAGTCGAAAATTCAAACTGCTGAAACTCACACAATATGATTTGCGTATGATAGTGATAAAGTTGCATTTTGGAACTCAATAAAGTAAGATCAATTTACAAGTAAAAGCAGATCTTACAAATACTTTCTACGCTAAAACAGAGCTAAGCTACATATGTATAAAATGTAAATATACATATATGTGTGTATAGTTATGACTTTTCCTGAAACATATATTAATTATTATAATATTTAATGGAAGCTAATTAAGCTTATTGATATCTATAGGGCTTGTTAACAATGACTCAATATTTATTTCGCCAATACAAACCAAATCTCGTAAATTATCATATAAATAAACTTTTTTCTAAGTCTGCTATAGACTTTATGATAACACCCATGCGCGTAGCTAGGGGGGGGGGGGGGGGGGGGGGGGGGGGCAAGGGGGGGCAATAACCACCCTAGAAACCTCTTTGCCCACCCTGGAAAAATCGACAGTGTTGGAGAATTACTATACTGTCTAATTGCTTTTTATTTTAAGATTCAATACGAACCCTACCTAGAAAATAGTGTTGGTGTGCACTTGCTCGGTTATTGTTATTGCGCGCGGTATTTCCAATATTTGGATTACAGTATTCAATAAAAGCTAATTAATACAAGTTTATCGAAAAGACGAAAAGGTATGTTATGTTTTTTGTTTTACTAAGTTCTTAGTAAATTAGAACGTTGGCATCAAATTAAATCAATCGCCTCGCCTCATTTAGAAATGTTTTTTGTTTGTTTTTACGAGGGGCGTTCAATGTATTCTCGGTATCGGGGTGATATACTAATGATGAGGGTAATTAAATTATCTCATTAGTTAAAGACACGTTTTGAGGGTATAAATATAAAATTTTATTTAATTGTCACCATTAGTATTCAATATATCATTAAGAAAAGGCAACTACGATGACTGATGCGACAATTTTGAAAAAAATCGAGCAGCGCGCTGTGATAAAATTCCTTACAAAACAAGGAAAGACCCAAAAAGTTATTCACGAAGAAATGGTGACTGTTTACTAAGATTCTGCTGCATCATTATCTACTATTCAGAAGTGGTCTAGTGTATTCAAACGGGGTAAAGAGAGCATTGAAGACGACCGGTTAATGCCACTACTGAAGAAAACTTCAAAATCGTTGAGAAACTTGTACTTAAAGATGGTCTTGTAAGAGTGAAAACATTAGCAGAAAGGACTAACCTATCCGTGGGTACCATTCACACTATCCTTCATGAGACTATAAAAGCAAAAAGACATGGAAAATTGACCGCCGGTGTCTTGCTTCATCACGACAACGCGCCGGTTCACACAGGGCGCGTTGCCAAGACTGCTGTGCGGGAATGCGGATTTGAAGAAATCAATCATCCACCCTACAGCCCAGATCTGGCCCCTAGTGATTACTTTCTGTTCCCAAATTTTAAGAAAGATCTTCGAGGTAAGCATTTTTTCGACGATGAAGAGTTGAAGGCGGCAATTGATGAATATTTTTCAGACAAGGAAGAAAAATATTTTTTAGGGGCTATAGAAAAGTTACTTTCCCGCTCAAATAAGTGTTTTGAGGTGATGGGGAACTACATTGAAAAATAAATTTTATTCAGAATTTTCTGCTTATTCTTTCATACCTACACCGAAAATGCATTGAACGCCCCTCGTATTTAAAGATATGAAAACATTCTTTAAAAAACCCGAATAGTCGGTGATACATGATAATGAAAAGATGGGAAATAGAAGTAATTCTAGTTCTTCTATACAACCTAAAGCATCAACAAGTACATCTAAAGAAAATGACCCACGAACTGTGGTAGGCGATGGTTTATAAATATCAACTATTCTAGTTTAAAAACAACGTATTAGATTTTCGCTTGGGAATGATATATTTTCCCGCGGTAAAAATTAGCCTATGTCCTTCCCCAGGATACTATTACATCTTCTTGCCAAATTTTATCGAAATCCGTTCAGCCGTTTAAGCGTGAAAAGGTAACAGACAGACAGACAGACAGATTTACTTTCACTAGTTATAATATTAGTATAGAACTATGGATTTAATTGCACCATTAGACTTTCAACTTTATTAAGTAGTTAAGAAAGACGCCAGATAGTAATAAGGAGAGTGAATGAACTAATTTCTCATTAAATGATTGTTCAGCTGGACGGCTGCCCACCCTAGGGAAAATCCCTAGCTACGCCAATGATAAAACCTGTACTGTTCTAGTTGTTTTTTTATTTAATTTTATTAAAAAGTTGAACAAGTAAAACTTCTGAAATTTGTCGCAAAAATTGCAATCAGTTTTTGACCCACACCAAGATTTTGTTGCACATCTAGATAGGTTAGGTATCGAAAAAAATTTTAGAATTATTGAACGAATAAACGTATAGACATTAGCAGTTCTAATAGTACAGTATAAAGGTAAAATTAAGTGACGCTTACATGGTGTCCAATTAATTAATATTTGAATTGAGCTACAAAGAAATGCATACCATATTCATCATCTTATTACTAGTGTAGAAGACGATTTATAATCTGTTTCTTTCTACTTTATTATTTAATTTCTTTTATGATTCACAATTTATTTTAATTTAATTTAATCTTTTTCGTTTCGAAACACTTTCCTATGAAACTTATTCAGGACTGACTCTAAAAACAAAATTATTCCAAAATCCCAATTCTTCAAGGCCTACTGACATATTCAAAATTTGGATTCAAAAATTACCGGGCTACTTTGTTCCGTAGTACCACCACATTACCCCGCCGCCAGTTAATTTGCAATTAAAGATAAGTATCGGATATCGGATAACAGAGATAATTGGTTTAAAGATCTTAGTTTTACTCGATAGAGGAAGAGCAAAAAGGAGGCGGGGAGCTGTAGGGATACGAGATACGGTAACAAAAATCTAAAATCCGATTAAATTTCCAAGAAAGAAAACTTGAACGATGTATCCGAGGGCAATCTAGGAGAATCGAAACTTCTCGCGGTCTTTCCTAGACCGATTGGCCGGATAAATTTCTTGGGTGTCTGTGATGTTGATGAAATGTTAAGTTGTTCCAACTTGCTGGTGGTGAATGATGAAGGGGGTGATGGATGCATTTCCTTGGAGACCTTTTTGATTGAAATGCTGCGATTGTTGTTGTTGCCATGATGAGCATGGCATGATGAACATAATTGTTGCTGATGATTAGAGATTGGCGGGAGTTGACTACTATTGCTGAGTGTCGGTCTTGGTTTTAACTCCAACATTGTGCCATTTGTGCTTTTTTGAGGTGATGAATCTAGGTTTATTCTGTTATAAATGATTTGATCAGGAATTTGCAGCAGGTTAATCCTGATTGAAAAGAATGGATTATTGCTCGTTCTTGAAATGTTTTTCGGCCGAGAAATAGCAGAGTCTGTGCGAAGCCGAGTTATTGACTAGTAAGGGTTCGGTCGGGGTCACCAATGTAGATTTTTAGATGATTAGGTTGCTGATGACTGCTCCTCAAGTAGGACTAACTCTTCTTTAAAATTCAGTTTAGCTGAATGTAGGGTTCGGGTAGATTTTAAACGCACAGGGACTTCTTCTTGGTAAAACATAATATTTGTGGTGGTACTACAGAACAAAGTAGCCCGGTAATTTTTGAATCCAAATTTTGAATATGTCAGTAGGCCTTGAAGAATTGGGATTCAAAAATTACCGGCCTACTTTGTTCCGTAGTACCACCACACTAGGTATAGTTTACAGAAGACTACGCCTTCAACTTCAATATAAAAAATAACTTCAGAATTGAGCGTTGCGTTCTCGAAGACGTATGAAATAGTATGTACTTTGTTATTTTCGATCATTTTGAAAAATTCTCTATCTTCACCCCTTCAACCCTTAAGTAAAATATAGCCCTAAAAATAGATGCGGCCTCCTTAAAAATTGTTTTTTTTTTTAGAACTGTGAGCGCAAATGGAGAGCGGCAATTACCTATTTAATCCCTTATTTTCGTGATATCAGACCATTGTGCGGCGGCAAGTGGAAAGCATTTTGTGAAAAATGCGGCCATCAAAGTGTTAAACCAAAGAAAATTGGATGCAACTGTTAATCTGGAGAGAACTGTTAGCTACAAAGTGCAAAATAATCATTTAAATTTCAAAAATTAAGTCCTTCGAATGTTTTTATCACAATTTACATGCAAAAAATTTGCAGAACTTCTAGCGTAGGTTAAAGGGGTATTATGCTGACAAATTTTCAAAAAATTATTTTGATATACTTTTAACCCTCAGTCACACAAGGCCTTTTCCATTTAGAATTCACAAAGTCGGGCATGGTCTACCCGTCCAGAGTTTGGACGTGAATACCGTATAGTGAAAGTATTCGTTAGCAATTTCGATGCTACTTTTTCAATTGTTTGGGATATTAACCTTTATATTTGATCGTTCCCAACATAAAAAATTATTAATTGTAAAAATTACACAGCAATAAACAAAAAAAAAAAAAGCAGAATTTCAGAAAAACTTTTTTTTTTCAAAAAATTATAAAACATATCAAGTACGATTTTTAAAAAGTATAAACCATCAATCCTTGTAAACAAATGTTCGAACTATCATAAAAACAGCACGACTTAGTATTTTACTCCAAAAACCATATTTTTTTTGTAATTTGAAAATGACCAATTTTCCAAAAAAGTGGAAAAGCAAATTACAAGGCAATTTCAACCGCATTCCTTCGTGCACGGGCTTCCATACTAAAAGCAAGGATTTATTATAGTTTAATAGTTCAAGAAACACCAACTTAAATTGTTTTACATAAAAAATTATGTCTTCATACTTCCATATACGAATTTACTATCCTTAAACTGTCACAGAAAACACGCATCTTGCTCATTTTTTGATCGCTAGAAAGAAAAAAAATGATAAAATATTATTTGTATACTAAAAATATACATCAAAAGTTGATGTAATTGCTCTTTTGTACGCATTTTTTCTTACTTGTCAAATTTTGATTATCGACGTTTTCTAAAGAATTCACACGTGGCGGGTAGAAAATGCCCAAACCAATATTCGGACAAATTAAACAGTATGCTAGGTGACACTAATAACTTTGACGAAGCACTAATTAGGTACTTTGGTACCTCTACTTTTTTTACGCATGCGCTTTAGACATGTACCCCTTCCCCCTGGAAAATGCTACGCGTTTCTAAAAGGCTCTGGGTATGGTTCACCCGACCTTTGTGACTGAGTGTTAAGAGTGTACTGTTAAAATTATATTCAAAAATTCCAAGTATTTAACATTCTGTAGAGTTAGGTACTGTTACAGCGACTCTGTAGCACGATATTTTTTTGTGAGTTTTCGGATAAGGAAAGGTGTTGGGTCAAAATCCTACGGCTTGAAACACGCTGATTTAAGTAAATATATATATTTTATTAATTCTTTTTCTTATACTAAACAAAATCAGTTCTTTTTCTTAAAAAATGCAAAGTAAACAATATATAACAAAATTAACAATTCGAACAAATGAACAATAACGAAATAAATAAATTCTTCTTAAATTTACCAAAAAATCTGCTTCTCTCTGTAAATAAAAGAAACGAAACTTGTTCAATCAATTCAATCAAAATTACTTGGGTGTTCGCGATGTATTATATCCAATAATATTGTCGGCATATACCTAACAATATTATCGAAGGGACTATTTAATTTAACTAACAAGCACTCACGGCATATACCTATGACCGCTTGTTCGTTTTCGATGTGACTCTATTTGATGAAGTATATTCAGTAATATCATCGGCGTATACCTAACAATATTACTGAATTTTTGGTGATTTTATTCAACGAAGTATATTCAGTAATATCATCGGCGTATACCTAACAATATTACTGAATTTTTGGCGATTTTATTCAACGAAGTATATTCAGTAATATCATCGGCGTATACCTAACAATATTACTGAATTTTTGGCGATTTTATTCAACGAAATATATTCAGCAATATCATCGGCGTATACCTAACAATATTACTGAATTTTTGGCGATTTTATTCAACGAAGTATATTCAGTAATATCATCGGCGTATACCTAACAATATTACTGAATTTTTGGCGATTCTATTCAACGAAGTATATTCAGTAATATCATCGGCGTATACCTAACAATATTACTGAATTTTTGGCGATTCTATTCAACGAAGTATATTCAGTAATATCATCGGCGTATACCTAACAATATTACTGAATTTTTGGCGATTTTATTCAACGAAGTATATTCAGTAATATCATCGGCGTATACCCAACAATATTACTGAATTTTCTATTTAAAGGGAAAACCAGCAAGCAACTACGGCATAAACCTATAATTGCCAACCTGTTTTGTCCTTTAATCGTATTTTGCGGCATATACCTGCAAATTGGTCTTCCTCGGCATATACCTGAGTTCAGACTTGGGCTTAAGTTAAGACTGGGGTAACCACACCGATTTTAATGAAACTCGGTAGGAACGTTCGTCTAGGCTTAGAACGAACGAATATGCAAAAATTTTTTGTCGGAAAGCTCAACTTTCTGAGAAATTCAACTTTGAATTTCTAAAAAAGTCGCTTTCACGACTAAAAATTTTCACGTTATTACTGCCGAGTTTCATTAATTTTGCGAACGGAAACCGCACTACACTACACTAAACACTATTTATAGCCTCCTAGTCCATCGTTGCAAGCATAAAAACCCCTGAAATTATAAACATTTGCGTTATTTTCATTGTACTTACCTTTACTCCTGATGACATCTCCCTGGAACTGTCATCCACATCTCATTCCAGCTGTACTCTTTATGGGAACGTTCAGAAAATTACAAATTTTAGAAACTGTCTATTAAGAGGGAATTTTCCTTTTACAAACTCTCTATTAATTAGGAATTTTCCTTTTACAAACTGTCTATTTATTAGAGGGAATTTTCCTTCTACAAACTGTCTATTAAGAGGGAATTTTCCTTTTACAAACTGTCTATTAGAGGGAATTTTCCTTTTACAAACTGTCTATTTATTAGAGGGAATTTTCCTTTTACAAACTGCCTATTTAATAGAGGGAATTTTCCTTTTACAAACTGCCTATTAACTAGGAATTTTCCTTTTACAAACTGTCTATTAGAGGGAATTTTCCTTTTACAAACTGTCTATTTATTAGAGGGAATTTTCCTTTTACAAACTGCCTATTTATTAGAGGGAATTTTCCTTTTACAAACTGCCTAATAACTAGGAATTTCCCTTTTACAAACTGTCTATTAACTAGAATTCCCTCTGAATAAACAGTTTGTAAAATTTATAATTTTCTGAACGTTCCCATGAAGAGTAGAGCTGGAATGAGATGTGGATGACAGTTCCAGGGAGATGTCATCAGGAGTAAAGGTAAGTACAATGAAAATAACGCAAATTTTTATAATTTCAGGGATTTTTATGCTTGCAACGATGGACTAGGAGGCTATAAATAGTGTTTAGTGTAGTGTAGTGCGGTTTCCGTTCGCAAAATTAATGAAACTCGGCAGTAATAACGTGAAAATTTTTAGTCGTGAAAGCGACTTTTTTAGAAATTCAAAGTTGAATTTCTCAGAAAGTTGAGCTTTCCGACAAAAAATTTTTGCATATTCGTTCGTTCTAAGCCTCGGCGAACGTTCCTACCGAGTTTCATTAAAATCGGTGTGGTTACCCCAGTCTTAACTTGTTCCCAGACTTGAGACTATCTCGGCATAAACCTGAGAACAGACTGACTTTCCTATGCACCCCAGCCTGCTTATATAGCAAAATAGAGCTGGACTGGGATGCGTGTGGTGCACAGGTAATTCTTCATATTTCTTCATGTAAACGCAGATAGCGCTCGAAATAGTTTGGTGGTCCTAAATATCAGGATGCTTTATAGTTCGGTGGTCCTAAATATCAGGACAGCTGATTGCTAAATGTCACCAAGTCAAAATGACATTTTCACTGTATGGGGTAAATTTGTTTCCCATTTCTTTTCTAATTAATGCATTATCTTTTCAGCCTGTCGAAGCTGCGACAGGTACCGTAAACTGGGGTGACATTGGCATGCGGGGTGACATTGGCAGCTTGCGCCGGGGCCGATTCGCGGGGGTAGGGAAGCAAGGGGCGTGCGTTTGCCGGCCGGTGTGCGGCTTTCTTGTCGAGGAAGTGTGTGTCACTCGTAATCATGCCTCGTAAGCACGTCCGGGCGTTAGGCGCGCGTAATTATCGTAATTATAATGACGAAATTGCGAAAAAAGCACTAGAAGACATTAAAAACGGCATGTCTCAAGCCAACGCGAGTAAGAAATGGAAAATACCCCGTGGAACACTTCAAAATAAATTGAATGAGACACACAGTAAGCCAGTTGGTGGTGTTCTTGCTTTGAGTGGTGAGGAAGAGACTTTGATTGCGGACTCCTTACGTCAAGTTGCTATATGGGGATACCCTATTGAGCCTCGTGATTTAGGTATTATTATTCAAAAATATCTTGAAAACAGGGCAGAATAGTCAAGAAATTCAAGAATGATCTACCTGGGCCGGATTACATATCAAATTTCATGCGTCGGAAAGAAAGTAAAGACCCACATTTTTCATGTGCCATCTGTGAAGATGAAGACTGATTTACTTAAATATTAAAGCATAATTTAAATAACTATTGTGTGTCAATAATAAAGGCATGTTTGTACTAAATATTCTTTGCTTTTACAGTCCTGTAATTTCAATAATTTAGTTACAGTAGGGTTGGAAATGTTCATAAGTGGTCACCTGCCAATGTCACGCCAAGCCCGGGGTAACATTGGCAGGGTCATTTTCTGGGTTTTATGTTAAGGGTATTAATGGTATTTATTTTTTTATTTATTGAAATAATAGAAAGAGCTTATAATGTCACGATGATGCCAAAATTTCATAAATATCATATCATTTCTTAATAAAAAAATTAAAAAAACTTTAAAAACCTGCCAATGTCACCCCAGTTTACGGTAATCGTCAGCTAACGCAGCGTGCGGTTCATGCTTAAAACTTTATTTATTTACTTATTTTGAGTACGATATATAATGTATAATGTATATACAATACAATTATTAATATTTAGTGCTATAACTATAAAATCATTCATCTATAATATTACTAAGTAGGCCTAGCCAGAGGAGTTATTAAGCTGGGTAATATTTAAAACTTTAAACGCATTTTTCTCGGAACGAATACCATTCTTTTAAATGAAAACAAAACGAAAATTCATAGTAATTGTCTTTATATGGGAAAAAAACCCAAAAAAACAATTATTTTTTCTACCTTCACAGTAGAATACCCGTTAAATCGCTGTAATCCCTTAAGAAAAAAAAAATATATAGTTTATAGACCTAAACAATTTTATTTTACTTTTATGAGAAGCGAAATAATAACTTCCAAAGGACTCATTGAGGCAAGCCAAACGACGTCAAACTCGATAGGCTTACTGCTAGCTACTGAAGGGTCCTTATGATCACCGCCCACCTCCATCATCATACAAGCTCGATGGTATTGTATTGTGACCAGAATTGTATATGTTTGCAAAGTTTCAAATTGTCGATACGACAATTAGAGGTGGGTGGAAAGTGAGTTGTAAGATTTGCTTACAATGTTAGGAAGTTATAAGTCAAACTAAGAAAAACGTGTTAAAAATGTGGACGACTATCTGATATGAGATCTCTTTCCTACCTCTGTAATTCTTTTCTTTTAAAAGAGTCCCTTTTTCAGTAAGTAAGTGTTAAAAAATAGTACTGCTTTCATTTTAGTGTCATAATTTTTTTCAGTTGTATGTAATGTATAATAATTCCTTCGTAATTATAAATTTTTATGTAAAAATGCTTTATTTTTATTTAGTCAAGAACTGCAACATTAGAATTTATACATGTTTTACATTTTACTTTCTATCCAATCCCGGAATGAAGCGACATCTGTGTATATAGAAGCTAATATATTTCGGCGCCCATTTTCTTTAGACCACGCTACGAACGAAGCAATACCAATGACAACATCATCTCGAGGTTTTGAGGGATTATGATTGGCTATTAATGGGGACCCAGAATCACCACTATCCGTTGCTCCAAATCCATCAACCGGTTTAACACACAGCATAGCATCTGTTAGAGATTTGTCTTTTCCATGGCACCGTTTCTTCGGCATCAGCTCATAGTATGCTTTTTTCAAGGTCTGCGTCTCACCCATTTCGGTCTCTCCATAACCCAGAGCAAGAACGTTGGATCCCCTCCTATTACCATATGGAAGACTGGCAGCTCCCACATATTCGTTAAAACTTAGAAGACTCTTTAGTTTTACCACAGCAATATCATTGTACTGTTTTTTCGCAAGCGTGTAACTGTCAGGAACGTATTTTCGGTCAACTTTTACTGACTGCATATAACTGCCTGTTTTGTCCAACTTGGTAAAGGTGCCTGCCCGAACCTTCAAATTCCTTGATGGAACTCCTTTTACACAGTGAGCTGCAGTAAGTACTGCACCTCTGCTTATAATAACCGCACCACACTTAAACTTGCGATTTTCTTCTATCATCGCATTGTATGCAAACTCAGGTTTTGGATAAACTACTCTTTTAGAATTTTTAATTACGACTCGTCCCGCTTCAGATGCTCCTGTAAGAGCTGTTGTAAATTGCAAATAGCTTCCCATCAAAACTATCGCAAAAAATATTATCATTTTGGATAACATTTTATACATATATCGATCGATCAAGTATCGAGAATATGAAAATCAAAAACTGAAGTGTGTTCCTTTTACTTAGGTACCAGTCTTTTATACGAATTTGGAAGGCTCTGTTTTGCAGGTCTGTTTCTGTAATTTGGTTGATTCAGCTTGAATTTTAGCAAGCGCTTCACTTATTCAATAGTTGTGAGTTTCTTGTCCATACAGTGGCAACAAAAAAAGTTGTACACCTGTATGCTACTTGTTTTTTTTTTTTTTTTTTTTGGAACAATTTGTGGCATGACACTGTATTAGAGTTGAAGTAAGTTGTCGTAAAAAAATCTCGTTATTATTTATTATTCAAGTATTATGATTATCTACAATCGCACAATAATATGGAAAGAGGACACGATAGGAAAACTAGAAGAAAGTCTTTCTAATGCTATTCGCCGCTACGAAGAAAACAGGTCTTTTCAAAGTAAAATACACAAAGTTCTCACTCGAAAGACAACTCCTAGGACTAGGCTTGCCATCCATTATCTTTTCCCCGAACACTTTTCTTTTTTAGTAATCAGTATTTTGATGAAGCTGTGATAAATAAATAAATAAATAAATAAATAAATAAATAAATAAATAAATAAATAAATAAAATACAAAATACATCACTGATTGCGGTTTTTCATAGCCTATTCCTCAGGTCTTAATATAAGATACTTTTAATTTCGAAATTCAAAATCATATCCAATATAACGAACGGAAGTTGAAAAACTGGCAGGATTCTTATAAAAATTGGAAATTTGCGAACTTTTCTTGTAAAATTTCATTAAGCGTTATTTATACATAGAAAGACTTGTAGAATTCGATAGTTTTTAATGAAAAACATCTAACATAATAAAACACGCTTCTAGTATCTAGCGTCATGCCATATATTGCATCACTACCAAAGTTCCCAAATGCTTACGTCTTTTCGATAATTTAATTGATATGTAATTTCCCGATGAATATCTAAGCCCCATTCCTTCTTAACAATTGAAGGG
Organism: Dysmachus trigonus; assembly: GCA_949715965.1. Classification (NCBI taxonomy): domain Eukaryota; kingdom Metazoa; phylum Arthropoda; class Insecta; order Diptera; family Asilidae; genus Dysmachus; species Dysmachus trigonus. Next base: position 47,169,489 of record OX454319.1, on the reverse strand, counting down.
ACTTATATGTTCCTTCTTCTCCTTCAGGTTCTACGTGGTGTCACTATTCTGCTCTTTATTAATTTATGACATATGTACATAGTTCACAATGCTGAAGCGAAGGCAGTCATCACAGTCAAATTAGCATGGTGCATCTGTAATATTTGACATTATCCTCAATTTTCTTCAAACTTATAATTTTAACTGTTCCCCACCAAATTGTACGGATACATTAACAATTCTACAACCATTTTTGTAGTGCCAGTCTATTATTTGAGCACCAAACCTTTTGATGTCGTTGATTTTTCATGTTCCTTCCGATCTTTTTGCAAACAAAACTGTCAAAATAACGTTGCCCAGATTGTAATGAGGTAAAATTGTTATTAAAAATATTTATAAAATAAAAATGTTTTCATAAAAGTGGTGGCAAATTATTCAAAAAGGACATAATTAAAACATGGCTGAGATTAGGGGAAAATTGGCGATTTATGAGTTTAATTGTGGATGTTATTTTTAAATTTATTGTTATTTAAATAAAGACTGAAAAATGAGTGAGGTCATTGAATCTTGTGCATATTTATTCCTTCGATATTTTTTAATATATATGTACACTACAATCCATCCATAAAATCCAAAAATTGTTACATCTTTGGTGGTCTAACGATTTCCCTAACGAAAGACATCAACACAGACCATTTGAAAATAATTAATTACACTCTGAACGAGTCTTTACACATTTTCACCTCTAATTAATTAAAGTCGCTTTTCCCAGGAACTCGCGTCATCTAGCCGGCTGCGTTAATGAACGTTTTCTCGGCTCGAGCTTGCATGCTAGCACACCAGTTCGGAAATCGGATTGATTAAGACCTCTGGCAGTAAAAATATATGTATCACTCGCAATCACCTTCTGCAAAAAAAAGATATTAAAAAGCTCAGGCTAGTCCACGTGGCAATTATGTCTTCATTCATGAAATTTTCAATGGACGTTGGAACAAAAGCGAATCTACAGACCGAGGCAACCTCCGCAGTGTCACGTTCATACCGGATGCACTCAAATAGCGATCGCCCAGAGGGGTCTATAATTTATCTCTTCCGACTGCAGATAGTCCGGGCACGGGCGCACCGATGCATTACGTCGCCATCAACGCCGCCGCGGCCGCGCTGTACAGCGATTTTGTTAACAATGTCAAAAGTACAAAGAGACATGTAATGTCACCCGAACCGAACCGTCCGTCCACCTGACCCATTTACTTCACCTGCTGGACAACTCGCGGTAATTATACGGTGGTACGGGCATAAACTTGTCACTTGCTTATCAGTCCACCTGAATAAGGACTTATTTGTCGCGGCCAGTTCCTTAACGCTTCATCTTTTAGGGGGCGCACGCCTAGATACCGCCACCATCGATTCGAATCAGGAACATGAAAAGTTCGTCGCCCACGTCGCGTTGAGCTCTTTTGTTTTACCAGCTCGCGAGCGGTGCTCGATCAGCGGCGGGCGACGCGCGGCCGTCTGGTAGGAGGTCCTATTCACCTCTCCTCCATGTAAATAGCTCGGACCGACGCATGGCGGTGCCCGCCCGCTCGAACCGCTCCTCTAGTTCGATATCAGTTAATGGATTTTCTGTTAAAATATTGTCGAACATGTTTATCGAGTTTTAATTTAAGAAATCTTGACAGCTTTACAGCCCTTCAGGAAACGTGTGCTGCGCGGTATGTTTTTCGTTAGGCGGCGCCGAGCCATCCCGGGGACCCGCCACGGGATAAGGTTCTAATTGTTTCTTGTCTTTGGTATTCAGTGTTTTTTCTGTAATTTTTCTGATTGTGGGCTTAGAAGTGATGTGATTTACACAATTTTGTGGACAGTAGGTATCTGAACTATCTATGGTATTTGAGTAAAGTTGTTTATGTTTTTGAGTTATTCATCTCACACTAGTCATCAAAGAAAATCTTGGCTTTCCTGGATCTCTGGACTAACTATGTAAAATGTAAATTTGTTCGCATTGCTTTAAGTGAGGCAAAAAAGTTGGACATGCATTAAAATTAAACATTAAAAGTGAACCCTAACAATTTTCGATATGTAGGTACCAACTGCCTTAAAATAGAGACTTTATAATGAAAAGATGCTTTTCAGGATCTAGAGGAAATTCAGAAGTTTGAGGCATCTAAAATAATCAGAAGTTCAATCTGATTTTTTCAAGAAACCTAAATTGCATTACTTTTATGTTTTATTATGTTACTGAAATTTTGTTATTCAATTCTGGTTACGTTATTTAATTCTTATTATTATTGTGCTTGGCTGATTGAATAATTTGGTGTACTTTTTTTTTAAATTAAAAGTATAAATCTTAGCTAGACGGCTTTTATAATTATTATTACATGCGAACGGGTTTTCATAAATAATAGCTCAGGGCTCCTTGCGGGAAATCAAAATAGAAATCGGGAAATTCCAGCAGACCAACCCGAAGGGTAGAAAAGTTTATATTAGCCTTGGGACTACAAAAGTAGACCCCAAAGATTTTTTTAGGTCTGAAATATCTCGGAATGTGTAAAACTATTCGAGACGATAAAATATTATATTTTTAATTTCCTTTTCCTCCTATTAAAAAAATAGACCAACTAATATATCAGTCGCAAAACTTTCTTCATTTGCAATGCAGCTCATCGGTCGCATCAGTCTGAAATGTCAAGAAATTTTATTATATAGCTACATTTTTTTCTTCGTCTATTCAGAACATAATAAAAATGCTCCCTTGAATTGAAATTTCTCATAAGTAACACAGCCAATATTTTAAAATAACATCCAATTGCCATGACTAACAACCTCTTTTGAGTCATAATTATTCTGAAAAATGTTCAGTTCAAAATTTGAAGTTTTGCATGGATGAAAATGATTTGCTGCGAATTTCTAAAGATATCAAATCTTAATTCTGGGTCGCTGTTAGTATACTTCCGTTCAATACAAAGTGTTCTATTGTTCTGAAAAAAAGCGCGGCTATAATAAGTGCTTATGAGAAATGAATCATTTTGATGGGGAGTTGGCATATACTCTACTTTATGTTTACAAACAATTTAGTTTTGTTCAGTCAAGTCAGTCAGGGGGGGGGGCATGTGTAGCAAAACTAATTAAGAAAATTTGACAAAAACATTGATTTATACTTTTCTCTATGAAAAAATTCCATGATTATATGCCTCGCTTAAATCCACAAAAAGCTTTAAAACCCAAAATTAGACAAAGTAGGTAATTATTTTTCGTTTTTACGATTTTGGTTCGAATGCCTACAAATATAAAATATAAAAGAGACGCTGCCGTAAAATACTGGGCCCATAAATGTCTCTGTCGCCCCACTGGAAAGTTCAATAAAAATGTGAGAATACTTCTAAAATGCCACGATAAAAAAACATTATGCCAGGGAATCTTTTGATACAAAGTTGCGTTATTTCATCTAAGATCAAAACAAATTTTGCACTGAATTAAAATTTAAGTCAAAAAAACCTAAACGCCTTAGCTCTTTTGTGCATAGAGTCAGAACTAATGAACAAGATTTCATACGACGATATAATTGATGATTTTGCGAATAGAAAATCACGCAAAAAGATATTGTAAAACTTTCATAACTTAATTAATTGAATTTCATCGTCGTCATCAGCCGGATTGTTACCAGATAATTGAACATATTATTTTTAAATTGTAAGTAAGCGCAAAAAAATTATTTAAGGGGACATTTACCTACTTTCTAAATTTGAAAAAAACCGATTTTTTTTTAATTTCATAAATGTGTTCTAATATATCACAGAATTGTTCTCCCAAAACGTTTTGAGAAATTCAATATATAAAAAAAGTTATAAACACATTTGTGGCGGTGCCTTACGCTTATCGTACCTTAAAGTTATCGAAAAAAAACTTTAAAAGCGTTTTTCTTGAAACTACATTTTTCGAACTCGTAAGACAATTTTCTCAGGTTCTAATCATCCGATTTACAAAAACCAAAAAGTATTCGATTCTTTATACAATATACTAGGGGTTATACCTCTAAAACTTATATTTATATAAATCCACCCCTTTTACGAGGGTAGTTCACCAAAAAATTCGTCGATTTTCCAACACTTTTTGAAAATCATCTGTAAAATAACGAAAAAAAAATGTTTTTCATAATTTTATTGGTATAACCCCTAGGAAAATGTCTCAGGAACATAATCTATTTTGAATTTTGTCTTAATTTTTTGTTAGGAAGGTCAAAAATTGTCCTACCGTCAAAAACGAGACTTTTGGAATGCGCCCGTCACTACGAAGAGTATAAAATGTTCAAAAAAAATTTTTTTATGTAGTTTAATATATATATTTATACAATCAAAAAATAGTTTGTCAATGAATACTATAAATTTTTTTTTATAAAAGTTTTAAGAATGTGATTTTTTTCCAATTTAGAAAGTAAATGTCCCATTAAATCAATTAAATTTTTAGCCTAAAATATTAAGAGATAAGCCATAGAGAGCAAATCTTCGGATACTCTTTAAAAAAAAAAAGCCAGTTTGCGTTGGACATCAGAACTCATTACTGAATTATCTTAAATCAAAAAATCGAAAATATTTGGTTAGTTTATCAGTTTCTTGAGGTAATGACGTCGAGATTATTTTTTTGTTTAGGATTTTTAATTCTTGGCATAATTTAAAAGTAAAAAAACGAATTTAATAACTAAGTAAAACTAATTATAATGCACACAAACAAAAAAAATTATCTCGACGTCACTACCTTATATTTTATGTACTTAAAGAGTGTGTCAAATTTGAAGAAGATCGCTCATGTAGATTTTGAGTTACAGTGTCCACGGACTTTGAACACACTAAGTGGGAGAAAAACGCGTTTGAAGTCTAGACACTGAATTTATAACGCACAGGAATAGCTCGAAGCCGGATCGGAGCGGCGGAGACTTACAACCCCATATCTCTGTTAGTTTTACTCCAATTCGTCGACTTCACATTTTAACACAATAATCTTGAGATGTTGTATATTTATATAAGAACATTTAACTGTGAACCAGGGTATTTGATGTGAAGAATTTATTCCTCCCCACTTTTAATTTAGCGATGATTCTATTTAACAAATTTTCAAAAACATAACATAATAACTAACAACTCAGATAATTTCAATAAAAAATACAAATTCTAAGATAATTTACTTTTTATCCAATCAAGGTAATGAGCAACATTGGTGTAAGCCGAGTATCCCTTTTGATCCTTTGAACCCCATATGTATGCAGTAATGCCAATAACAATATCGTCCTGCGGTCTTTCACGATGATGATTGGCTATTAAAGGAGATCCGGAATCTCCATAATTTGCACCTCTCCGTCCGTCCTGTCCAACAACACATAATACACTTTCTGGTACATCACGTTGTAAGACCAAGCACTCATTTCTTGGCAAAACCTTAAAAATAGCCTTTCTTAAGGTTTTAGACTCTTCAGCATAATCATTATAACCATGCCCCAATGCAACGAACTCTTTATTTTTATACGGTTCATCTGGAACATATTTTGGAAGTTGTGCGGCTTTCACAAATTCATTGAAAATCCAATTAATTGCTAGTATCAGTACGGCAATATCCGAATTTAAAGTCTTTTTATTGTATTCTGGGGAAGTAAATTTCCGTTCAACTCTTCTGGTCTGGACGTATTTGCCTACTTTGTCAAGCTTTGTAAACGTCCCTGCGCGAACAATAAATTGCTTTCCAGGTGTTCCTTTTACGCAATGAGCGGCAGTAAGGACAGCTTTAAGGGTGATAATAACTGCTCCACATTTAAATTTTCCTTTATGCTCTAACATTGACGTGTACGGGAATTCAGTTGTTGGATGAACTACTCTTTTACCTTCCTTCAGAACAACGCGACCTGCTTCCTGGGCTCCATTGATGGCCAAAGAGACATTGAAGAAATTACCCGCCATTACGACGATAGCACTAATCAACAAAAGATTACTTTGCATTTTAGAACCGATATTCGTATTAATGTGAATTACTTCAACCAAAGGCCTTTTATAAAGCACTTGTGTTTTTTCATCTGGAATGAACTCACACATATTGAAGTTGAATGCTAAAGCAAACTCCATACCTACTGTAAATACTTATTGTTGTTGTACATAATACAATTTGAGAGAATAGTAGATATCACATCAAAACAATATAACGAAGTTGTTGCTCTCTTCACACTACATTGTTACTCCAATTATTCCTATGTTTGAAAATGGTATGCAGAACTTTGTTTATTTAACAGTAGTTGCCATGGTAAGTTAGACAAATCTTTAGAAATGTAATTAATGGCTGCTACATACAAATTAAGCAAATAAAGTAGGCATACTAGTTGAAAGCTAGTTTGGTGTAGTAACACTTTGTTAAATAGAAATTAGTAGTAATAAGGACATATTGTTTGGAAAAAGTAAACTTGCCACGCTGGTTATACACACTTCAATCGTCGAACAGTAACACCGGTCCATTGACCATTACGCGAAATATACATTACGTATTAGCACAGAAGCATGGTAAGTAGCTCTGTATATGGTCATCCTGTGTTTTGCAGATTAGTCATAAGATAGATAATCAGATACAATCAAATTAAAAGAGGTTAAATGCGAGTTCAATACTCGTAATTGAAAAAGCTTGATTGACTTAGTCTGTCTATTCTGCGACAGATATTAAATTGAGAAAATGATAACTTATCTCTAAGATGGCTGAAATACAGTAATAAAATTATACTCTCCGGAGCACTTGATTACCCTCACTTTGAATCTTGTGTTTTTTGAGGTTTTGTATAAAATAATTCTAATAATTCTGGTGACTATCATTTTGGCGCCATTAATTGTGTATCTTGTCTAGATGTGACCTGGGATATTTGACTACGGTAATTAATTTCTGTAACTCTCATCCTAAGCTCAAAAAACACAAAATTCAAAGTGAGGTTAATCAAGTGTGCCGGAGTGTATATGGCTGAAATACAGTAATAAAATGATGTTAAGTTTTCTTTGCATAATTTTTCGTATGTTTAATTAAATTTACACGTACGAGCAGAGTTTACAATAGCTGTAAGAGCTTTAGTCCGTTGTTAACAATTTCATTATATCGCTCTCATCACGATTAATATAATTAGATTTCAACTGGTTCAAGGGGTTAATAATATATATATACATATATTATCTCAAAAGTTAGCAGATATCCTCAAATAATACCTTTGATGAGCCGAACATGTTAATTGGAAATTAAAATTTTGAAAACAAACATTTTGAGTTCAGTTAAAAAATTTTACTGATTCCAAAAACATATTTTTGAAGTTTAAGTCCTACTAACACGTTTTATGCAATTTATTGCAGGAAAAAGTTGCTTTTTCCCCACTAAATCAGTCGTTTTGCGAAAAAATAACGTGAAAAAGGTATTTATTTACATAATATTGCAAAAAAACAATAATAATAATTTTTTTCACTTTTTTTTTTTGTTGGGTCGTGTCGGGCGACTCAAAATACGTCTAGAAAAGTTGGTCTCGATGAGAATTACAACCCAAGGGCCTACTTGCAGGCCTTAATATAAAACGTCAGATTTCCGATTCAAATTAAAGTGTTGGGTCTGAATTACTATAAAATATTAGTACTACTGTTAGGTCCTTGGGCTGTAATGACTAGTTCGCTAGTTAGTGGTCTGGGTCGCAGGAGGATAAAACAATAATATAAGTATTCCGCAAAACTTCAGTATAGGTACCTTACTCTTTTAATATGTGTAAAGATATATGACACAATCTTATTAAGTACAAAATAATTTGGAACTATCCCCAGAATTTGGAATGATCCTTATAAATGTTGTTCTTCATAACTTATGAAAGATAAATATGTACATAATTAAATAACCAAAATAAGTTTTTCCTGCTTTTAAAGTCAAGAATGGATTCTTTCTGGGTGTACTGGAAAAGAACTGCAAACTATACCATTTTTCACCCGTACATTTAAAAAGACATTATAAAATATAATTTCAATGGCAAAACGTAATTGCTTTTCTAAAATCCAGTCAGTCTTTACTAAACAGAAATTTAATTTTATTGAAGTAATTGACCTCCAGCCCCCATAAATTAGGTGAAATGTATTTCTTGTGGCATTAACAGGTTCAGAGTCCAAATTAAATATTAGTTTTTTATCAAAAGCACAATAAATTTGCAAACATTTGGGTGCATGTTTTATATGTCTTGCTTTTCTTATCTCTAAAAAGGAAGTCATCATGATCTTGTAAGGAAATAGCCATAAATGCATTCACACTTATGGAATTCTTTAAAAATTCTTCTTTGTTAGCATTTTACTACTAATGAGGGTGGTACACGTTAACATCAATCGACAGCTTCTAGGAATCGTTAAATAAAATTTATAGCAAATAAAATGAGCATTATGGCTGCAATTACGCGCAATAACAAATTTACCGGCAATCGCCATAAAAACCTCCACTCTCTGGCCATCTTAATTGATACTGCTTACCCGGTATATTTTCGTGTTCTCGAAGCTACCCTACCTATAATAAAACTCGAAATAGAACAACTTCAAGAAAGATGTGACAGATATCCATCTAATTTCGGAAAAACCAGAACAATATACATCCCAAATATTATAGTAACCTCAAAAGGTCACTTCCACAGAGTTGAACCGCAACGCAATCCTTTTATTGCTGCGCTGCAGTCGAAAACAGAAAAAAGTTTGCTCTCAGTGGTTTTACCTCATGCTACAAAAAAGATATAAAAGATATAATTCTCCGAAATTAGCATAAACACTGGTTAAGCCTAATTAGTATACATATCAAGTCGCAGACACTTCATTACGAGCTCAGGTAGAAAACCTGTAGTAGAGCAAAGAGGAGTACCTGCAACTTGCCAGTTAATCATTTATTAACAAGATCAAAATCTTGATGTCGATGAGTTGTTTAGCCGTCATCTGATTGCATTTAGCGAATATAAATGAGGATTTCAAGCTGAGTCCCCGGATGGTGGCAATCGATTGTTTATTATCTTAATAGCGGCCAAGAACCTGGTGTGCTTATTGATACTGATCGCATTATTAATTGTTTCCTCATTTTTGAAACCACCATTTGTTTTCCATTATTGATGAGGTCTTCTATAAACATTATAAAGAATCAAGTTTTTGTCAGACATTTAAAGGCTATGAGAAGAAGTCTGTCAAGTTAGCAAAGAAAAATCTTATGAAAGGAATTACACAGCCTTGGCCAAAAGTATTAAGCCACCTATAGATTTTTGAGTTTCTTAAATGTATGAGCCGATTATTTTGAAAGGGGCTCAAGTCCAAATGATCATAAAGACTACTTTACTTTAGAAGAATATAGAAAAATACTCTTTATGATAATTTGGACTTGGGTCACTTGTGTGTGGATTTAAATAAGTTATAATTTTAGATTTAGATTGGGGATTTAATTAAGTTATAAATATTTATAATCAAGTATTATACATCACATTTATTAATATTTTGTAGGCACTCCCCTTGCCCTTGTAACAGCATATATTTTATTTTGTAAACCACCAACTAATTTTCTACATTCCTCTGTGGTAATTTTGTTCCATTCTTCACGTAGAGCGGTCTTCAAGCTGTCTTCTGATATTATTTGATGATTCCTGATCCTAGCCTTTAACGTATACCACAAATGTTCAATCGGATTTAGATCCGGATAAAACAGGCCGAACAGGTAAAAGCCGAATCTAGTTTTCTTCCATCAACTCTCTTTTTGCCCGAGATGTGTGGCAGAGAGCATTGTCCTGCTAAAATATGATGTCGTTGTGATCCCCGTCTTCGAATATCCTCCGTAACGATGACTGAAGACAGACTTCTAGTACATTTTATACCGTTGAGTATTCATGCGACCCTCAAAAGTGAACATTTCGAATACGCCGTTAACGGCCATACAGCCTTCGTGTTTGGCAGTAGGTATAATACATTCTGGGTTGTATACCTCCTCCGCCCGTCTTCGCAAAAACGTTGCACATGGAGTTCCAAATATCTACAAAATAAAGAAAAACTGAGGTTATTGATTAAATACCATAACGAATCCTAATTCTTGCAGCAGTATGCAAACCATTTTAACAACATCCAATAGATAGTCGGCGTTTCCACACGCGTATATACTTCTGACGTGGTAATTCACCACAATATTTGAATAAATGATTTAAAAAGAAAAATGGCGGCTGTTTGAAAATTTTTTTCGAAAAATCCCCTATTTTTTCACTTTATTTCGCTTGCCAAAATTTTTTGTATTGGCTTTTGGCCTATATTGTGGTGGATTACCACACAGGACACTTGTGATTATTTATTCAACTTCAAATTTGACCTAAATCGGTTCAGCTAATCCGGAAATTAACTTCCGCCATTTGAAAAAACATCATTTTGAGAAAAACATGTTTAAAGTTTTTCTTTCAATTTATTATATGTATAGCCGAAAATACCACCAGAGAGCGAAAAAGACGCGCACGCTTAAACTGCTGTAACTATTTTTCTTTTTGAAATTTCTTAATAAAATTTTGAGAGTCAATTTCTTAAGGTATACGGAATTGAAAAAGGCCAAAAAATTGATTTATAGCCGGTACTACCCCCTTAAGTCTTATAATTGAGATCTATGTATATCGTTGATTACATGTACTGCAACCATGAGATAAGCAATTTTACAACAGCGTAACTGCTTACTATAGCAAATAAAATTTAGACCTATTGGCATAACTTTGACCAATCCTATGAACAATTATCGCCTGAGCTTAAATTTAGTGTTTTACATTTACACGGTTATTTATTTATTCATTTTACCTAATTTAAGCTACAATCATGACTAATTAAAATTAAATACTACCACTAAATTCTAAGAAGGGATATAAAATAAGTTAGAATAAGGGTGGGTTGGGCGAATAAAAGGCACGTTTGAGGGAAACTTTGTCAATATGGAAGTCGAAGGCAGCTGTATTGTTTACTTTCCGAAGCGTTCTAGTGAAGGTTTCCAAATGACCGTAATTAGTGCGATAACTTTTTAGGTCGCAGGTGGGGAAAGATCTAACCTTACGACGGTTAGTATTGATGGATATACTATGTAGGCACTCAGGACAGTCAATGGAACCAGTTAGGACCTGGTGAACGAAGGTTATATCAGCAACATCACGAAGAAGGGCAAGAAGATTAATCAATTTTAGGCAACTTTCGTAAGGATGAATTTTGAAGTCGTCTACCTAAGGATACATATTACATATAAGAATAAACAAAACATACAATATTAACAAAGTGCCAATATCTTGCAGCTTCAAATCCGAAGTGGAAGCAGTTTAAGAAATTTAATTTTACATGGTCAATTAGACAAATTAGTAAAAACGTTGTTCTAACTAGTCAGAGTAGGACAAATTTGAATTGATTAAAATGTTATGTGATTCATTCATCATCAGTTTTCGCGAATAGGAGAATTTATTTCGTTTTTCCCGAAATTTTCACGATTAAGTAAGTAATCGTTTAAAACAATACACTAGCGAAAGTCTAAAGAGTCCGACAACTGATTCATTTTCGATTCTTTTTCGATTTCGTTAACGAATTATATGTTCGCTTCAAATAATTTTTTTTGATTCATATACAAATCGTTTGGTTTTCTAGGATGGGTAAATCTGCTTTTTGTTGACCTTTATACATGCGTGCAATTGTACGTCTTTCAAACTGCTCAAGCTGAACAAATAAAGCTATAATCCAAAATTCTTATACATGCCTTGGAACAGATCCAGTTTGATTTTCGTTATCACCAAGATCAGAGCCAAAATGATAAGTAAGTTAGTTACAGTTTTTGTTTTCCTTTCAACGACCGCTTATTCCTTGAAAATATCTGCGGGGATCATTGGAGGAAAAGAAGCAGGACGTGTAGGCCTTACACAGGATTATAAAAGGGTAGTTTACACAACCACTGAATTTCCGTATTCAGCAATGTTAGAACAAGATGGCCAATTTACATGTGGTGCAGTTATAGTAAAAATTAATGCGGTACTTACTGCAGCTCACTGTGTCTTCAAAGTATATCCAAAACATTTAAAAGTACGAGCAGGTACATTTATTAAACACGACGAAAGCAGTAATGTGCAAGTCCTAAAGGTTGCTAAAAAACTTGTTCATAACAGATATGAGGACGAAGGTGAGGATTTCGACATTGCCGTGCTATTAACTTTAGGGAATTTCCGCTTTGATGACTACGTGAAAGCTGCTCGAATTCCTGTAGAAAGTTGGGGAGAGCCGTTCAAAAATACAAATGCAATTGCCTTGGGATATGGTAAAGTCGAAAATAATAAAGATTCTCGGACACTCAGAAAAGTGATTCTAAAAGTTAAATCTAGAAGGAGCTGCCTACTTGAGGATCCAACTTTAACAGAAAGGATGTTGTGTACAGAGGGAATTGAAGAGAATGCAGGAACGAACTGTGGTGATTCCGGGTCGCCGTTAATAGCTAATCATAATCCCAAAAAACCCTTTATGGACGTAGTCATTGGAATTGCCTCCTTTAATTATTGCGGACCTCAAAAGAGTTCTGTATTCACCAGCATTGTCAACCTACGAGATTGGATAATGAGTAAACTGTGAAGAGATTATTTAATGTTTTCAATTGATGCTTTTCGAAACATTTAATAAACGTGACAAAATACTTGTCTGTTTCATTATTACGTCAACACCAGTCAGACTACATTGTTACTCCATTCAGCAAAAAAGATTGCCCGAAATCAACTTTTGAAATCTAATTGCTTGCAAAGTTTTCATCGTAATGCATGTACTATATTTTAGTATTAGTCAACTTTTGAAGGTTGAAACGATGTCTTCAGAACATACATAACTATAAAAAAATATGAATTTTTGTTGAACAATTTGCCAACAATGACCTTTTGAAATTAAGGCGTAAATCGTTTCATGTATTTCTCGAGATAATAATATACTATATAAATTTCTAATGTTACGTTTTATGGGTAAGAATGGGGAAAAATAAGGAAGGATATCGGTTGAAAATTACTAACTTAATCTATTTCTTATAATTTCGTTTCTACAGGGTCAAAGATAGTGATGGGAAAAACATGATACATTTCCCGTTATTAAAAGGACAAACCGACATAGTCCTCCCAAATGATGGGGAGAACCACTGTGCGTCCAATAACGTCACGAAGCCTCAAACGCCTCCTTCGACCATCTTATAGTCACCCTGCAATTGACTAATATTGGCTCTGTTAACCTCAAAGTTACAAGGTCACTCAGGACCTATGAGGACGCGGGCTGGGAAAAAATTAGGGGTGTACCGGATCTCTGACCTAAACGAAAAAGGACTGAAACCTACGAAACTCGACGAAATTATAGCTTGGCTGTCAATCAATATTGCTTGGCTGTCAATCAATCATCGGGGTGGCTAAGGAATTTGGTTCTGAAATAAGAGTGGTAGAATAAGGCAGTTTCTTTCCCATGATATAATGAGGCTCATCGACTTTAAAAGAAGCTGGAATAGAAAACTCAGTGGAATGCATAAAAGAACGTTGGGCAAAGAAACGGTTATCTATATCTATACATACAGTATAATAAAACTGTAACCGAGTCGTGTCTGTGCACCCATCACGCGAAACGGACATTAAGAAAACTTGGTATAGTTATAGCTTACGTCCTGAGCTAATATGTAGGATTTAATATAAATAAATATAGAGTCTTAAGGGGAGGCTCTCATCTAGAACGTCAAAAAGTAGGTAAAGTTCGTGATTTTTTTGAAGGCAAATGACAAGACATAGGGAAATGGTATTTGGCATTATCTTTTATTGTATATTTATCTGTACGAAAAAAATTTTTTATTAAAAAAAAAAACAAAATGGCGCCCGTTATTCAACTTCTCCGGAGGCATGTTTTTCGAAAATGGCCCAGCTGCGTACAATTTAGGGGTCGCAGATTGGTCTGAAATCAAATAATGATGACATTATTATAAACTAGACTAAATTTGTCTCAGAAAGAGTGGACGACTTTCAAAAAAAAATTAAAATTGACGGAATGGCGCGATTTTGAAATTTTAAGGCCGTTTTCGGCCGTTTTTTTTCATAGTTTATCACTTACAAAAAGGAGATAATGTTACAATTTTCAAAATGTGCTCCACTCTTTCTATGAAGAAAATTGTTTACTTTAATATGCACGAAACTAGAAGTTGATCGGTTGAACCGTTTTTGAGTTATCTTGTACGCAAATTTGAAAAATCTTGAAAAACAAAGTTCCGAGATAATCGTGATTGAACGGCACGGCACAGGCTGAGCGCCCCACTACGATCATGACACCGCCAGAATCAATGGGCTGTAGAATCCGTTCTAGTGCTCGGATCGACTAAATATTTTAAAGCAACATTCTAGACATATTAAACTTTAATAATATGAAATAAAAAAAAAATCGAAAATTTCAAGATTCTAGATGAGAACCTCCCCTTAAAATGACAGGCCAAGATGGCTACCAAGAATTTTAAATTTCATGGGATTAGATTAAAAATTGGTATTTGGGAGTTTTTTTGAGTACTGATTTCGGATCTACCATCATAACGTTGAATTTCAAGATGGCGACCAACATTTCAAAGGGATTTAATGATAAATTAGTACAAAAGGCATTTTGGGGCTTCTGATTTGGAATCCATTATCAAAATTTGGAGATTTCGGATCAAATTCTGTTGGTCTGTTTGTGTACGCATCACGGAAAATATACGGGACGAAATTGAATAAAATTTAACACTTATGACCTGATAAATTGTATCCCCATCCGTCATTTTCTAAATTCCAAGTTCCCGTACCATTTCGGTTTCGGTATGTGATATTATGCAAAAGCCCGAAATCAAACTTGTAATTAATAGAAACAGCTCTGATGGGCCATATGCGTTGGAGCCAGTACATGAAGTTATGTATCTTGGCGTGGTAATAGATAGTAATCTTAAATGGGATAGACATGTGACATATGTTTGCAATAGAATTAGGAGAAGTCTATACAAGATATTAGTTATAAGAAACTTCATAGTAAGAGGTCTCATTCGAACGGTCTACTTTGCTCTAACGCAATCCACCCTACAGTACGGTATAATCGTATGGGGTGCCACTTAGTCAACCCATATTATGCCCCTAATTAATTTACAAGGGAAAATCGTGAAAATGTGTTTGAAAAAATCGAGGTTTGACTCCACTACGCAAGCCTTCAGCGAGTTTAAGGTAATGACAATGTGTCAATTATACACTTTTTGTACACTTAAATTTATAACTAGAAATCTGACAAGTTTCGCCATTCATCAGTCAAGTCACAGTACCCGAAGGCAAGTTCTTAGACCATTAGTAGAAATGATGTGCAACAGAAGTTTAATGCAAAGACATATTGACTATACTGGACCCAAATTATATAATAATTTACCAAGCGATTTGAAACTTAGTCTGAACCATTCAAACTATAAAATTAAGTTAAAAGAGTATATATTCAACAACCCAGGCATATTTTCAGATATATTCGGCTATTAGGAATTTCCATACCGAGGTAGATTTTATATTAGTATCCTTACTTACGATAATTATAAGTAGAGTTTAAGTAAATTTAATCTAATATATACATTATGTTTACAGTCACATCCCTCACGCACAAGCTATGCTTTTGTGAGGGACTAGCTTTAATTTAGTTAAGAATACGATTGAATTGTATTTGTAAGCTGCAGTATGAAATAAATAAAAAAAAATAAAAAAGTTACGAAATGATTTGATAGTTTCATTTTTCTGTAACATATTTTAAGCTATGTTAAAACAAATGTTCAGGTAAACGCGAACAAAGTCGCGGACACAGCTAGTATTATATAATTTTGTACAAATTATGAGACTTAGTGTCTCACAGGTACTATGCTTTATAATAAAAAATAATTGAATTTAATACCCAAAATATATTTCTTCTCGGTTCAGCAATAGAATTACGTAAATCAATCTCCTAATCAATTTTTGAGATCAAGCGACTTTCCTCAAAATTTATTCAATACTTTTACTTTTTCTTCTGAATTCGAAAATGTCACTCAGAGGAGGAGCCAAAGCACCCATTCACTTTGGACATAAATAAATTCTGGCAGTCAATTAATTTCACGGTCCTCATTTATCATGGCATGGAGTTTTAATCAACTTGGCTAATTGAAAATGATTTATCGAAAGAGAGGAACAATTCCTCATGGGCCCAAGGAGGACAACATATGATCGGTGCAGCAGGTGGTCCCAACTATGTAATAATGTGCAAATTGGCGCGATTTGATCTTGGTAATTTCGTTGGATATATCGCAAAACACACACTCTGGTTATCCGAGCATTATGCAAATGGTACGAGCTCTATTACTTGCGTAATTATAATATGCGACTCGGTGCAGACTGCTGTGCCTAATTCATTGATCAGATATGCGAAGAATCAATTAAGTCTCATCTTCACGAACTTGTCGTGCTGTTCAGTGTTCACCTGATCGAATCTTGTCCGCTACCTATTTTGCATATTCGTGTGCATCTATTAAATGGTGTAAGGTGCGTTGATCGGTTATGGCCGGCTCTTAGGTGCTACCTGAAGACCGATCTTGCACTTCTCAGAATATTACAAGAATTTCATCATTTTTACGGTTGTTTCACTTGTTCGCTCATTCCATTGAGGTCGCAGAAAATTATTCCTCGCCGATACGTCGATAAGCGGCATATTTTAAAGCATACGTTAAAATGTAATTTTATACTTGGGCCGATTTGCGCAGAGATTTATTTATTTCAAAAGACTCGCATGTTGCTGCGGGTACTATCCTCTACACACAAAGGTCATCACAATATTTCACGTCAGTAATATGTCAACATGAGTTCCCCTGTAATTTTATCGTATGCTAATTTAATTAAGCTGGTTATTTATTTATTACACGCATGACCTGACGGTATTAGGCGATGATGATCCATCGCTGTAAGAGCCCTGACTGACACGCAAAATTGTTTGCAGACACATTTAGTCCCAATTTAAGAGGTTTTTATAATTTTTGCTTTATGGTATAATTCATTGAATTGAAGGTGATTAATTTAATTTCATGGCTATCAACGTGTTGCTTATAAAAACATTTCATATTCTGTAATATCTGTAATAATTAAAAACAATTATTCTACAAACATGGATGAAAAGAAAGAATCACTAAAGGACACACAGAAGGGTTTTATTTTAACGTCTTCTCCATTTATTAGTGATTATGACAGACGATGAATATGAAAAGAAACTTGAAAATCAGTAAAAAATGGATTTTAGCAAGAATTAAATAAGATTAGATTGATTTAAGAAGGAAAAAATTGGGTTAAGCTTACATTAAGTAGAATTAGGTTATTTAGGGTAGAGTAGGGGAAACTGGCCTAAAATGAAATACTAGGGTAAAATGACACATTGCACGTATCTCCAGTTCTAGCTTTAGTTCAGTCTTTCGCAGTCCATCCATGGGAAGCAGACGTATCTACCAGCGCTGCTGTAAAAATTTTAGTGAGTTCCCTTTGTTTTTATTAGAGTAGTAGTTAAAAACCTATTTTCAGTCATCTATAATGTATTATTATCAGAGAAATCAAAGTGTTGGT
The DNA here is from genome assembly GCA_949715965.1 of Dysmachus trigonus. Classification (NCBI taxonomy): domain Eukaryota; kingdom Metazoa; phylum Arthropoda; class Insecta; order Diptera; family Asilidae; genus Dysmachus; species Dysmachus trigonus. The sequence continues at coordinate 47,151,881 of OX454319.1, read as the reverse complement.
ATAAAAAAACTGGGAGAGCTTGAGAAGAACTTATGACATCAGCGAGGACTATAGTTCTTGGTAGGGGTTGTAGGAGTGTAAGTGTTATTTTCTTGTTCGTTGGAAATATTTTTTTTACAAAAAAAACAAAATGCTACGTTTGAGGGTAAAATGACATACTTATCATATGGGTAAAATGAAATACTATTTTTATTATGAATAGACACGGTTAAGTTTGTTTTTTCAGTAGCACTTTTTTAAACAGTTAAATATACTTACACTTATGCTTAACCATGGACGGCGCTAGGATTTTCACCATGGGTGGGCGGGAGGTGGGCGGAACATTAATCTAGTGGGACGGGTGGTATATACACGTCTTTTTTTCAAACATATAACTCAATGTGTGGTGTGAGTATGTAATTACAAGGAGAATAATCAGTTCGTATTTAAAGAATCCGTTCAGTAATAGTCACTCCATTTGAACACTCATTTTAAAATATTAAGTAGTAATTAAAATTGCACTTGAGTAGCCTATATGCAAAACCTGCTATATGCAAGAAAAGTTAATTCAGTTAAGTTCAGTTAATTGTGGAAATATTAACCTTATGTCTTCTGCCATCTGAAAAACAATATTTTGTGCTGCAAAAAGAACTGAAACTCTTTTGAAATAAGGCGATAAAAATCAGCACTCTAACATATCTATGAGAACTTTTACACGTTTTCTTTGAATAACTCAAAACTTTTTAAAAAGCATATAGCGCGTTTTGCATATGGGATACTCACTTGTAATTTCATGCATACGAATTTTTCAAACATTAATAACAAAAGCCTGTTTAATTGTACAAAGAATAAATTATTAGGAGGCCTACCTTATTAATGAAGATTGATGCAAATTTTACATTGCTTCTTAAACTTTACAAAAATTCCCTTGCTTGCTTTACTGAGATTGCAGGCTTGTTCGATTTACTACAGAAGTTGTAAGTAAAGTACAAATATCTGAATCCACAGTTTTAGGGTGGGCGGCTGGGTGGGCATAAAAATTTTAGGGTGGGCTGGCGCCCACCCTCGCCCCACTCTAACGCCGTGCCTGTACTTAACACTCAATTATAATATAAGTTTCTCCAAAAACTCAGGTTTTCTTCGACGTGATCATTCGTCCGGGCTTTACTTATATAAGATACAGATTTTGATGCAGATCTAGGTCTGGTGAAAAGTAAATTAAATGCACCTTGTGCAAGAAATGGGCACACAATGAATGTGCAGGCTTATCTAAAAGAACTACACACTTTGTCTGCGACGTGTGCAAATAAAAAACAAATATCGATACTAAATCTATATACAGGTATCCCTCGAGATACACGGTACTTGAGTTGCACGATTTTCGAGTTACACGGAAAAAAATTGCGACGTTCCCTCAAGTTACACGCTATTTGAGTTACTCGGTTTTATACCAATTTTCATAAAAAGGGCAAAATAATAAGGATTTATCATATATTCGTCAATGTTAGCTATCTGCGGAATCCTTTCCCTTCCTGCTCTTGAAAAGTGGAATATACAGGTCACTAACAGTAGTACTAAATCTGAGTTTCCACTTACACGGTTTCGAGTTACACGGAACCAATTAATCGTGTAACTTGAGGGACACCTGTACTATGTCATTTTACCCACACGTACTTGGGTAAAGTGATACTTTGAGGCCTTCTTAGAAGTCATATTTACACAGGAAAAAAAGACTTATTTTATGTTTACTTTTATACAGTGTATGTATTTTATGTTTATGTTTGTTTTTGTCGAAAAGTACTTTACGTTTTGTTGAAAAATAAAAAAATATACGCACTTTAGCTTAAGGTGTTTCATTTTAGGCCAGTCTCCCCTAGTATAGAATAGAATAATTAAACCAAATATCGATATCAACAAAAACCGAAATATGTTAACGGTGTACACAACTGAATTTTCCTGGAGTAGGATTATTAAATAAGCAGTAACACTGCTCGACACTAATTTTATACAGAACAAAGTTTATATAATTTCTGTAGGATTTGTTCTATAGATTACGAATCCGCAAACAAAAATGTACTATGTTTGAAAAGTATAAAAGATCGTATTTTAACCATTTTTGCAAATTAATTAAGAAATAACTTATTGTTGTAGGAGCTTATAAAGTAGCTCAAATAAAAGCTTTAGCCATTATATTAAAATACGAGAAGCTTTAATACTTTCCGAAATATTCTGTGGAATTCACTTTCTTACAAAAACCGATTACTTCATACAACAGATAGTAAATGAATATCACAATTGGCAGACGCTCGTGGAAATCTTACTCCCGAAGATACTAAGTTTTAGATTAGTGGTATTTCATATACATATAGATATGAATCAGGGCCGTAGCCAGCGGGGGGGGTCAGGGGGTTAGAACCCCCCCCGAAATTTTGAAAATTAACTAAAAATTTACATGATTTTTTAAGAACAGAACAAGAGTTGAACAGTCAGATGTGTAAAACTTCCGCTCTTTTTTTGTCTTTGACAATGATAAAATATGTTAAAGACATGTTTGTATGTTAGGCAAATCATTTTTTATTCCAATTTTTTAATTTCATAAAATGAATTAATTTATTTTATTTAATGAAAATATGTGCAACTGCTCAACATATTCAGTTGCATTCAGCTGAGTTGAGTTTTATTTACATTTTTAATATTGTAATATTTACTTCTATAAAAGTATATTATTATATATACAAAAGGTAATAATTGTAAATTTCTTCTCTTTTACATACAATATAAAAATTAGTATATCGATGTAACTTTTTTAAATTAATCAGTGATGTTTTTCTCATACTACAAAGGTAGGCAGCATTTACCTACTCAAAGGTCTTTTAAAAAAAACGTTATTTCCATCAAAATAATTAATGTATGAAAAAAATGCTCTTGGAATGAAAAAATAGAATACTTCAGATACCTCATCGTAAAATTCATTAACAAAAGGTAACAAAATAATAGGTCCTCTCCACTAGGCAATAAATATTGACCCCTTTATTCAATTTGAAAGTAGTGGAATATTATAAATAGTACATTTTAGATGCGACCAACAAACATCTTTAGCACTTATTGATTACTCAGGTTGTAACTGATAACTGAAGAAGTTCAAACATATTTTTTTAAATATTTCTTACCCTTTCTTTCGCTGCGAAAAGTCGAAAACTAGGTTTTCTTTTGTGAAATCCTTTTTTTACGTTTGTAAGATATCTTTTTCGAAAAATTAAGTGTTTTAAAAAATTAGAACTTTTATTTTGTATTTTTTTAAGGGGTTACACCACCATGAAATTTTCAAAAAATTGTTTTTTGTTTGCTAAATAAATTGTTTATACTTTTAACAATATTTTAAGCGTTGAAACATTCCAAAATTCAAATTATTACCAAAGTTATAGCAATGAGAAGTGAGCGCGTCAGTGAGCCGACCCAAAACTCAGGTAGAGTTCGGACCGTTACCAATCTATCTATCTTTAACCATTAGAGGACCGGAAAATCAATAATCTTTTGTCATAAACAAGATACAGGGCGTTTTTAGGGTTGCTGATCACGAATCTGGGGTCAGATTTGATAAATGCATTCACCCTACCCGCATGCATCCCCGACATAAAATTGTATTTGTAGCGGAGGAGCTAGAGTGGGGGGTAGGGATATGTAAATTGATCAAATCTGACCCTGGATTCGTAATCAGCGACCCCGAAAACCCCTAGATTCACATTTTCACCGAATTCTAGCAATTTCATAAAATTTAATAATACAACATTTTTCCTATCCAGACCGGAGAGCCGATATATAGGCTCGCCCTGTGATATGAACTTTGTATGTAGTTAATACGTGATACCAGATACAAATTTGGGCACTTTTCAAGGGCGATGTTAGCTCTCAAATCCCGGCCGTCTAAAGGTTAACAGTAATATAATTCCTTTGGAAAGATTAAACTAAGAGTAACTCAGGTCATGGAGGACATCGCAAAAGCATCAGAAAACCTTATGTATAGTCCAAGAATCGCAGATTAACAGTCCTATTCTAGCAACCGTCAGTGACCAGTCATAAGTCACAAGAGAATCACAAGGTTGTGGTGAATCACTATTTGTGATTTTTTGGTATTCTGATTTGGAAGTCACAGGACACTGAGGTAAATTTATTGTGATTTTCCTAACTCAGAATACCGCACACATCCACTATCATAATCAAACATCACAAGAGCTTGTGACTTGTGACCGGTCACAATGCCAGAATAGGGCTGTAAAGGTAATTAAAAAAAAATTTACTTTTAAGGCGTTAACTTCAACCTGTTTTTCTTTCACGTTTTTCTCGACATTACTTTTTTCCACACTGGTGTACACGATATTTCAAATTCTACTGAACCGATTTGACTGAAATTTGCACCACTTATTTTTTATAATATAATCTAAAGGATTGAGGAAGGATTTTCTCGATTGGGTTCCGTATTCAAAAGTTATATATTTTTTAAACTCAAAATTTTGATGGAAATTCGAGTTTTTTTTAAGAAGAGCTGTCATTTCTGCAAAAAAACTATTTTTATTTTTTTCCCTTCGTCACGCCTTAGCTACTATTATACTTCCGAAATTTTTTTTTTTTCGGAAAATGCTGGACGGAGAAATTATGTACACCGGATTTTAAAAAAAGGGTCCCACTGAGCGACTCATATCTCACTCATTTTTAATGTTTTTTTTTTCAGTATTGGAAATTGTTTATAAATCTATTATATGTATACGTAAAATAAAGAATAATTCATATTTTTAATGGCCGAGGCAAAAAAAAGTTTATTTTTATACCTATTTTTTCGAGCGTCAACACCTTAACAAGAGTAACATAGTATAGATATTTTTAAAAGTATTTAATTAAATATACAGTGCTGCGTAAAAGTTTAGGACCACCGAAGAATTTGTAGTAAACTCATATTTCCAAAACCTTTTATTCAAATGTTTCTTAACATGGATCTAAAATTCATCATTATAATAAAATTAGATACTCTTTAATTTATAAAAAACAACTTTATTTGGTTCTCAGCTGTAAACAATACCAGAAATTGACAATTTCTCAATTTAATACCTGCGTAAAAACATAGGACCAACAATTTTTTTCTTGAAATTTACAAAATTCTGCTATGGCAACACAGTTTCCAAGTCCGTTATGTTAATTAATTTATAAAATTTAGTAAATATTTTTATTACAAGTAGTGCATTGTATAGAAGAAGCAGTTGCAAAATTTTCTGTATATTATTGAAACTTCCTATACCTATGCTAAAATGGTAAAATAATCGTTTGATTTCGGAAAATTATGTGAGGTAAGTTAGACAAATGATGTTAAAAATGAAAATTATAGTGATCCCGATTAAAATTAGGTAATTGGGTTATACAAATCCGGCAAATCCGAAAGGCAAATATGCGATCTGATTGGGTTAAGTAAGACCTGTGTTCATCATGCTATGCAAAGATATAGGGAAACTGGGTCCGTTGCGCACAAAAATCAACTCCGAGGATTAGAAGTCTTCTTAAGAAAAAAAAAAAAAAAAAAATTAAGGCCGCGAGTAGTGCTGAAATTTCTCATCAGCTGATGTAAACTAGTGGTATTGAAATTTAGCCGGGACATTTTCAAAGAATATTGTGCGAGAAAAATATGAGGAAAAGATCTACGACAAAAAAAACCACTCCTTACGAAGAGTCATGCAAAAGCAAAACTGGAATGGGATATGGATCGACGATAATGGACCGTTGATAATTGGAAGAAGGTCATTTTTTTCAGACGAAAGGTCTTTCCAACTTATGCCAAACAAAAGGCTAACAGTTCGCCGACTACTAAATGTACAGTTCCTTCCTTCCTGTATCAATTCTCAGAAACAATATGGGGGTGGAAAGGTCACAGTGTGGGCGGAATATCATGGAATGGGTATACTGATTTGGAATTGGTCACAGGATCTATAAATCAATACACATATGTGAGCATCCTGAGAAATACACTTATTCCATTTATTGAATGGCATATGCCCTTAAGAGGAGCTATATTCCAACAGGATAATGCCCGTCCTCATGTCGCTGCGATCACTTTAAATTGGTTTAATGATCACAACATAACCATATTACCATGGCCAGCTTGCAGTCCAGAGCTGAATATAGTCGAAAATGTCTGGAAAGTCCTAGGCAAAAGAGTTTCAAAGAGAATATCAATGACAGTAGAAGAATTGAAGAGTCTACTACTTGAAGAATGATAAAATTTACCAAACTTATAATTATTAAGCAAATGCTTAAAAATTTATTTAAATTTTTGCCTCGCAGAATTGCTGCTTGTCGCATACAAGCATAAAGAATAAAGGATATTATTTTAAAGTTTAAATTAATATCTTGAAGAAAAATCTTTTTGTGGTCCTATGTTTTTACGCAGGTATTAAATTGAGAAATTGTCCATTTCTGGTAAAGTTTACAACTGAGAACCAAATAAAGTTGTTTTTTATAAATTAAAGAGTACCTAATTTTATTATAATGATGAATTTTAGATCTATATTAAGGAACATTTGAATAAAAGGTTTTGGAAATATGAGTTTACTACAAATTCTTCGGTGGTCCTAAACTTTTACGCAGCACTGTATATTGAAGATGTAAAAATTCAACTTTATTTTGAATTAATATTTTAACGCTATTTAAAAAAACTTTCAATTTAGTTCAAACCCCCCCCCCCCCCCGCCCCACCCCCTCTTTCACTTTAATTTTAAAAACCCCCCCCCCCCGAAAAAAAATCCTGGCTACGGCCCTGATATGAATTCAGACTCTCTTTTGATTCGTATAACGAGCTCTTTTCACGTTTCATTAGTTTTAAATGAATTTTAAAAAATGGCCAAAATTCAATATTTTGCACTTTTCAATCCTATTTTGCTAAAAAACGTAGCATGATATGAGAATTTTGTTTGTGCATTCGTAATCTACGAAAAAAATTTAGAAATTTAAGAAATTTATTAGATATATGAATTCCAAAACATTCATTATTAAATATATGAATTGCAAAACAAATACTTGTTTTCTTTTAATATTTATGATGGAGGACATCATATTTAAATGTTTTTGTTTTTATTGTTTCTTGTTAAATTTGGAAGATTACTAATTCATGTTTATTGTTTTTCATTTTAATAAATGAATTGAAATAGAATGTAACGTAAAAGATGTAAGTCTTTAGCTTCGATTTCGATGTTTCGTATTCAGCAGAACCAGTCTTCTTTTTGTCATAAAATCGTTGTCTCTACGATTTTTCTTTATATTCTTTTATTCGATTTTAACGGTCTTAAGCTTATTTGAACCTATTCTTCTTGTATGCGTCGTCTCATTTTACACGGTTTTGAGTAACACGATTTTTCTTGGAACCTACGGTGTAAGTTGGAAGATAGGTGTATTTGTTATCAGTTTTTAATATAATAAATACAATCTTTTCTTCTTTCAAAACATATTTAAGAAGTAAGTATCAGAAAAAGAAGGTTCAACCAAAAGTTATGAAATATTTAGTCCTCTGAAGGATATGTGCTCCGCGCACACATTAACCTTTTTGTGAAATGAATTTTTGTATGAGATTTGAAGTTGTTCAGAAAATTTAAATAAGCGTTCAAAAAAGGAACTATCAGAAAAAATTGTTTTGGTTTTCAACCTTCAACTGGCATAACTTTAAAGAGCGAGTAATTTCTCAGAGTTCACTAAATAGGAATAATTTCCTCTAAGAGTTCACCAAATACAGTCAAGTCTCCTATAACGCGGTGTTTTTATAGCGCGATTCCCATATAACGCGGTGTGAAAAATGCGACAAGTTCTCCTATAACGCGGTCTCTTTATAACGCGTTTTTGATATAAGAACATACAACAACTCAAATGGCTTGAAAAATTTATCAATGGCAACACATATTCGATGTGTTAAATTTTTTTAACATTAACATTAACATTTTCCATAGAACGCATATCCAGGCTACTCCAGTATGTTGATATATTTTGGAAAAATATATTTTTCGAATTTTTAAGTAAACTATTTTAAATTAATCATCATTTCCTAAATTAAATAACTTCTAATAAGGCTCTGTAAAGAGGTATACGCTCTTACGGAAATTTAACCCTTAGCTGGCACACTTCTCCAGAATAACATACATAACTGTCACACTTTGAATAAGCTATTATTTTAATTTGAAAATTTTAGCAGATGGTCTTCAAACGATGCTCTACTAAGGGATATCATAGGATTTTTCCAAAAATTTAATATTAAACATAAGCAAAAAATCAATTAATAATTAGGTACAAATTTCAAAATCCAAACTGGAATTAAAGAAGAGTGGTGCATTACATTCTTCATTAATAAATTAAAAAGAAAAGTTAGCAAGCAACGCGCCAAGAAAACTACGTGCAAAATACTGAATCTCCTGAAAGAAAATTTTCCGCCTACAGTTTTGACAGGGCTCTTTGATTTTGTATCGGATGAAATTAACTTATTTTTAATACTTTATTTTATTATTATAAATAAATAACTCAAAATATTTAATTAAACAAATTTTATTTGGTCGACTTAATTCTCAAGCTAGACAAGGAATAATTCATGTTTACAATTTTTCTTTAGTCCAAAATTCAAAGCTAACTTGATTCCTTTTTGTTGGTGTTATAATTAATTGGTGGAGGAATAGATACACGACATAAAAAATCAAAGAAGGGGAAAAATTGCAATTACTTACAAAAAACTTCCACTAAATTTTGAAAAGACGTTATTGCGGCCGCAATTTTGTTGGGTATATTTATCTCCTTTATGTAAGATGCTTTCAGCGATGACTACCAACTGACAAATTCTAAATTCAAACTATGCTGTTGTAGATTTTCCTGCAAGTTTACCTAACTGTGTCTATCGTAACAAGAAAATTTCCAAGTCCAATCCAAATCACAAGTCAAAAACCAAAAATTAAACTTTAAAGTACACATTTATTCACGCATTCGATCTTATTCTTAATGATCCCATCTCCATCGAAAGTTCAGCCAGAAGATCATTTGGAGCATCTCCAACCTTGCACAGTCTTGAAATAAACTCCTGATTTTCGGGGCAGCCTTCACATAAATTTCTTATAGCTAGAATGCTCCATTCCTTAATTACTATAAAATATTAAAGGTAAAATTTAATTTTCAAGAGATCTAATTAAAAAACTTACAAGGGTTTCTAGCGTCTGCAGTCGTACAATCCAAAATGGCCGAAATAATCTCTGTTTCTCTAGCATAGTCCTGATTTTGTCTATTTCTGTACAGCAAATTAGCCGATGTTCGAACAAGCATTGTCTTCATTTCAAAAGATATTTCCTTTTCAAAGTCTGTGCTTATTTTTGAAGCAGGGGCAACCTGTTCCAACTTTTGCATTGGCGTAAAGACATTTTCTGATTTCTTTCCGATTTTGTTTAGAGCCTGAAGGAGGCTCCCTACATTTAAGAATAGAGAGTGATCTTCACAATAAAGGCCTGTGTACATTTCCTCTCCGGATGCTTTAGAAATCACGTCTAGCAAAGCAATCACTTCCCTAGGATGTATGCTGTCTACATAGCTGTCTACGGTTTTCAGTACGCAATCAGATTTCTTTTTAAACTCCTTTGAAATATACTCCATTAGACTTTTGGCTATAGGGCCATTTTTACTACCGTTTTGTATGTAACCACAAATATATTGGAGTACTGTAATTCTGTCTAAATCCCCCAAGGGGCCATAAAGAGTAACAGCTCTTGCATATTCAGTTAAGAAATATTCGAGAAAAATATGCAAAAATTCCAGATTTATGGGTTCATTCCCTTGCTCCAGAGGCTGACTATAAATCTTAACCAACATCTGAAATATTCTTCTGTGATCCTGTATGCCTGCACCTCTGAATATATTGTACACTATCATAAGTTGAATATCTGTAAAGGGTGTTATTTCTTCTAAGAGAGACAATATACTTTCTCCTAGCAGTTCCCAGACTATCGTTTGTGTTGAATTATTTTGTACACAGATGTTTGCTACAAGTTGCCAGGTCATTTTCTTTAAACCAACAACTGTGTCTGAATTGAATTTGTCCAAAAATGTGTTTTTGGACAAAATTGTATTGAGCACGTCAAAAAATTGTGGCAGTGTTGTAAGTAAATTTTGATAATCTTGGCCTTTGGCACATGAGTTACGAAAGAGCTTTACTTGGTCAATCAGTTGAAGTAGAAGTTCTTCGGATGATTTTTCATCTTGTAAGGCTCGTAGGCGCTCGTATTTTTGAAAGAATGATGTGTATGCCTCCTGTATTTCCATTGTTGCTATTTCCATAATGGAGACTGTCCTGTAAATGTAATTTGTAAGTCGAAATGAGTACTGTTTTATTTTTGTAACAATTTTTCCCCTATTTTAATTATTATTTTTTTTTACAGCATTATATTTTGTTGGATAGTATCTTATCTATTCGATTTCACTTAATTTAATATACATACATACCACCAAACATCTAAACGTTCTCATTTATTCGTAATCTGTAATTGTAAGATATCCATTTCTTTCTTGCTCCAAACGCTGAAAATTTTCAGATGCCACATTGAATCGTTTTGAATTCATAAATAGCGACAACGAATTCCAAATTAGCAGCCAGCAATTGTAACTTCTACTCTTCAATTTACGTGTCAATCGTTCGAAATTGACAATTTTCCTTTGCAGTTTATAAATTTTTGTGGTCGGCACTTCCTCTCTAGCTCGCATAGAGTCAACCATCTTTTTGAAAATTTGGCAAGTTTTCATCAGAGAGGAAGTCGCCTAGTATGTGAGTTTGTTACTTAAAATATCTTAAATAAAATTACACCCCAACCAATAACAAAATGTGATCCGTGAAATTGCATGTCTTTCGATAACGCTTTGCGCTCCAACTACCGGTCTGGCTTGCATAACAAGTAAAGATGTAGATTTTGTATTTGTATTTATTTTAAAATGCATTGAAGTTAACTAAGCTCTTGATTTAATTTAGTTATTGCGTGAATCGGAGCTTGCAATTCGACAATCGCGAGAGGATCTTTTTTCAAAAAGAATTTATGTACCTGTTAGTAGCACGGTTCTGAATATAAGAAACATTATATTTATGAGCAGACTGACCAATTTTGAGACTGTGTAACATTTTATGTTCGTCAAAAAAATTAATTCGGATATTTTCAACAAAATTGAAAAGGAGCACTAAATGCAAAGCAAATAAGTGTACTGTAAGCTCGCAAAGGTGACATTTTCACTCGTTGACCCTGTGTAGGTTCTGATGCAATTTGAAATCACCCGAAAAATTAATTGAAAATCTCATTTTTTCATATCGCTAGCCTACTCCACTCATGTGCCCCAAGTGCTAATTTTGAAGGTAAGATGCTTCATTCACGTATACGGATTTTACACGGTATCTTATCCTTTCTCTTTATGATCTAAGGCTAGACAGGCAGTGTAAATTTTCTGAATGGGGTCGGATATAGGAGCTCATAGTGTTGGAAGGGAGAAATTTAAGGGGAGAAAGAGGTTTATATAACTCAATTTATGTTTTGTTATTCCGTAATTTGTTATACAAAAATGTGTTCCCAAAGTTTCAAATAAAAATTTCAACTCGTTCTGATGTTATGAGCGTTTAAGTAAAATGTGGAATAGATAAATCAATAAATTATTATTATTATTATTAAGATTTTATTATTATAAAAGACGGTTTCTAAGCCCAAATCATAAATTTTATTTAAAATTTCTAAAGCAGAAGAATTAAATTCATGGTTCATTTGAAGAATTAAATTTTTATTTTTCGAAAGTAAAAGTATTTCTTGTGTTAGTAGATCTTCTTTGATGTCCACTGGATATCGAGTTTACAGTATTTTAGTTATCTGTAAGGCATGTAGCGATTTGGGCTATGCGACCCTGGGGCCTGGGGCTGAGAAACCCAGCAGCCCCCCCCCCCCCCCCTCCCCCCCTCGCGACGGCTCTGTCTACCCCAAAAAAAATGTTTGAAGTGATTTGGATCTGAAACCCCAATTCTAAATAATTACCTACTTGAAACTCAGGGGTTGTAATGAATTCATAAACCTGTACCAGTGGAAACAAAATGAATCAATTCGAATTTTCCAGTCCAGCTAAGTCCTACTAGAATCAGAAAGTTAGTATCAAAATTCTCATATATATTATTTAGATTCGCATAGCCTAGAAACCTAACACTAATAAAGTGCATTTGCATGCAGTCTGTAAGCATTGGGGTCAGTGCCCTCAACCCTCTTCATGAAAAAAGGAATTTAGTTTTCCTGGGAATAAATACTTATAGTAAACTTAACCACCTTGTATTCCTTACTATGCAATTACCTAGTAATTGCTTTTATAAAAGCGGGAAGAGGTTGACTTTAACTTTAGGAAAATTTCAAAAGTTAAAGGCTGTAGGCAAAATGCTTTCATCTCAACTTCTAGTAACTTGCAAACTAGTTTTTCTGATAGTCACAAGTAAAAGGGCTCCGCAGTTGGTAATTGTGGCCTAAATACTACGCCCAGTCTCACGATTTTTCATAATTAGCTGCTTTGGAGTGGTCTGCCTTTGTCAATTTCATGCCTTGATTTCACTTATTTTAAGAATAAAAAAAACAACGGTTATACGGCTGGGAAACTTATCTAACCATACATTAAATAAAAGGAGAGTTAGTTTATCACCCACAAAAACAAAGGCAAAAATACAAAAGAATAATTGAACTCACCCGCCGGCTAGATCAACACAACGCGTCTTAAAAGAAATGTCAACATTAGAACTGTCAAAAACATATGTTACTTTACAGAATACTACAACAAACTGCACAGTCGTATACATTCCTGCAGATGGCACTCGAATCGCTAAGATTAAAAATCATATGAAATTGGCAGCTAAAGCATCACTTTTGTTGTGATAAGGACTGTTGGAAAAAGTCAGAATGGAGATTTCGTTAATTTTTACGATTTTACTCGTTTTTTCACTTAAATTATCATCAGCTGATTTACCAAATGTAAGTTTACAATGTTATCAAACGTAATTCCGCAAAATAATACAAATATCTTGGATAGTTACCACAAAAATTCGTTGATTCTGTCCACGAATCAACTCACACGAACAACTGGGCAGTTTTAGTCGATGCCTCAAGATTTTGGTTTAATTACCGACATGTGGCTAACGTTCTTTCAATTTATCGCTCTGTAAAACGGCTGGGAATTCCGGACAGTCAAATTATCTTAATGATCGCCGATGATATGGCCTGCAACCCGAGAAACCCAAGACCAGGTTACGTCTACAACAACGCCAATCAGCACCTGAACGTTTATGGGGATGATGTTGAAGTGGACTACCGTGGGTACGAGGTGAGCAATCATAAATTTCCTGAAATAATTTGTAAAAAAATCTGCCCGAACTAGGTAACAGTTGAGAATTTCGTACGCTTGCTAACTGGACGGACTCAAAGGGGAACAGCCAGATCTAAGAAACTTTTGACTGACTCTGGGAGTAATGTTCTAATTTACCTAACTGGACATGGAGGAGACGGTTTCTTGAAGTTCCAAGATTCAGAGGAAATAACTAGTTTCGAACTGGCTGATGCCATTGAGCAAATGTGGCAAAAGAAAAGGTATTTTTTCCACTCGATGTTTATTTTTATACAAAATTTATGAAAAAAAAAAAACAATTTCCATAGATACAACGAACTATTCCTTATGGTAGACACTTGCCAAGCAGCTTCGCTCTATGAGAAATTCCATTCTCCAAACATTTTAGCTGTTGCCAGCAGTCTTGTGGGTCAAGACTCACTATCGGTTTGCTTTATACAATTTTCCCACTATTGTACTTTGTAATTTTAACTTTATTTGTAGCATCATGTAGATCCATCCATCGGTGTGTACATGATTGATCGATACACTTACTACGCGTTAGATTTCCTTGAGAAAGTTCGGCCAAACGATAATAAAACTATGGGCGAATTTGTAAGTTAATTTAATCTCAGTTTATGATCAAGAAATAATATTTGTGCTTTAGTTGAAGGTTTGTCCGAAGTCGGCTTGTATATCAACAGTTGGAGTTCGTAAAGACTTGTACAAAAGGGATCCGAACCAAGTTCCTATTACAGATTTCTTTGGATCTATTCGGCCGACAGAGATTTCTAATGGAAGAATAAATATATCATTGGCTAGCATAGAGTAAGTACATAAACATCTACCACTTTTATTAACGAAAACAAATTTGCAATAAATATTTCGTAAAATATAATTAAAATATTAAAAGGAGTTTTAGAAATACAAAAATTTGTTTTCGACTTATAGGGATATTAAAGAGGACTTCTTACATGAACATCCGCCGAAGCCGGACAAAATTTTTGTTTTTGAGCCACAATTTCCAACAGAGTTATTTAAATAATTTGTTTTAATAAATTTGTTTAATTTATGAAATAAAATTTAAAGATAATATAAAAAATATTCGTGTTTAAAATTCTAGAACCCTCGGTTTTATCGGCTTGTCGGACTGTTTTATTTGTGCCCTTATTTTAAGTGTCTCGTATTAAAAAGGTTCCTTTATGGTAATACAATTTCGATGTCCATATGTCTGCCTGTTTGTATGTCTTACAAGGAGAAGGCTACAAGTTCCCACTTCGGGTACTTTCATTTCTAGCCAAGCCCTATATATGCTGGGTGCCTTCTCCTTGTTAGCTTATTATTCAGGAATTATGCCAATGACTTGAAATATTTATAAAGCTTGTTCATAAGTCAGAATACAAAATAAATGTTTTGTCCTCTTTTTGGAGGGTCAAACACTTTGTTTATTTGTTTTGCTTTGATTTCACGTTCTAAAACGATTTTTAGTTTAATTTTAAATCTTATCGTTTTTGAAATTATTGCAACAATGTATGCTAAATAATAGTTCCTCTCCTTATCTCCTAAATTTTGGTCAAAATAAATTTGAAATTATTTAATCACAAATAATAAAACGATTTGACTGAAATTTATAGTTTTGGAAAAAAAAATAATGTAGACTTGGTTCAAAAAAATTCAGAAATATAATTACTGATAAAATATTCAGCGAAGATTACAGGGTAGAAAAATCAGAAGTTTGTTACGAATTTCAATATCCTCATTTATTTAACAAAGTATATTTTCTTTTTCAAAGTTATCAGTAATGATGAGAACATCAGTTGTATTTTAAGGAACTCTCAGCGCGTGACTTACACCCGTACTTGACTGGATTTTTTAGATATAGAATATCAGAAATCTAGAAATTCTAGATGACTCGCCTATATATAACATTCTTTTAATATCTTTTCTACACATTCACTGGTATGTCAAATTCTTATCTAGTTTTCATTTCATTTATTTTAATATCTTGAAACCAACAATTTTACAGGTGAATCATAAAGTGTATGTACATAGAAAGAAAAAAAAATCGGCCAAGTGCGAGTCGGACTCGCGCACCGAGGGTTCTGTACAAAACTGTAGGTATATAAGTAAAAGTTCACCCAAAAAATATGTGATGTAACTAAAAATTTAAGGTTTTCGGAATTTTCCCTTTATATGTGCTATAAAACATTGCTTCATACCAAATTTCAAGATTCTAGGTCGATTGGAAGTACCCTTTAGGTTTTGATTCCCTTGCGAGTAGTTCCGAGTTTGAAAATATGCGGCTTAAATTGCTGTTTCTTTTGATTGCGTTGACATAGAAGTTTGATTTTGTTACAGCTTAAAGGTATTATAGACCTGAGTATTTAATATGAATTTCAATTTAATACCTCGACGCGTTCATGAGGAAAGGGGTAGTAAGTTTAAAATTATTAAAAATATTTTTATTATATGATGTAACTAAAAATTTAAGGTTTTCGCAATTTTTCCTTTATCTGTGCTATAAGACGTTGCTTCATACCAAATTTCAAGATTCTGAGTTCACGGGAAGTATCCTGTAGGTTTTCATTCCCTTGCGAGTATCGAAAATTTGCGGAAATTTGCGGCATAAACGACTGTATCTTTTGATTGCGTTGGCTTAGAAGTTTGATTTTTTCACAGCTCGAAGGGACCTGAGTATTTGATATAAATTCCAGCTTGATACCTCCACGCGTTCCTGAGAAAAAGGGTCTTGACAGATAGACAGACGGACGGACAACAAAGTGATCCTATAAGGGTTCCTTTTTTTCTTTCGAGGTAAGAAACCCTAAAAACGGTAGAAGCGGAAGTCAACAGGCCAATAAACACAGTACCACTGTTAGTTAACACTATGAAAAAGTTTGTAGCAGAATAATTACAAAAATATATAGAAACTAAAAAGCTATACAGTGTGCGCAATTTCTATAAGCGCAGCCAGTTTTATTCATGTTTAAAGAAAACTACTTTTTATTTTTCAAAACCGATTATATTGCATAAATTGCCCATTGGTAAATATTAATTGAATAATATAAAACATTCATTTGTTACGTACTTTGGTTGTACGCAATGCCGGCTCGCATCAGGGAAGAAGGGCGGGGTAACACTTCATAAATTATAGGGCGCCACGTGATTTTCTGAAGAACGGTAAAAATCACGAAACCGTTGGATTACGGGGATCGCCGCGCGGGAAGAAGAAAAAAAACGTTACAACTTAAGGTTCTACGTTATAATATTTATTTGGGCGTACTCAAATTTCAAGATCCATACTTTATTCTACACTATACTTAAAATATATAATATAATAGAATACCAAAAAAATAAATCTATGTATAACACCCTTCGCGACTACCGCTCGGAAATTACGTTAAGACAAAAAAAAAATAAACGCAAAAGCATGCGACATAATCAAAATAAGAAATAATAGTAGAATCTAAGAAAAGGAAAAATTTGGTTACTTAACTGACTATTACTATTCCTCCTCCGCTGCCTATCCTGGTGTTGGCGTCGTTCACTCATTTAATTTAACTTTAATTTTCCGAACTACTCGTTTTTTTTTTTTTTTTTCGCTCATTAACCCTTTTTTTTTCCTTAATTACCCATAGTTCCCGCACGTGCACTACTAAAAAAAAAAATCACTTGCAGGTCCGTGCCTACTAGTTTGACTTCACTCCACCAACTGATTTAACTAGGTCGGCTCTGAGCTTTCACGCTTAGCTACCGCCTTTTCCGTCGGGTTTCTTTTTCGGCAATTTTGGACATCCTGACAAGTGGTAAAACTGGTATAAACAGTTTAGTAGTCGCATTGAGAAAGAGCATTAGCCTTTTAATTTAAAAAGGACTATTTACTATTATTATGTTTTCTACTTTTTTTTTTGTAATAATTCACCAATTAGGTTTAGGCTTGGGAGGGACAGCGGATATCAACGATATATACTTGTAACTTTTAGATAAATTTCCGAAGTGGCAAACTGGGGTGTTTACACTTTACAATATTGCTGATCGCGCAATCTACTCTAGTTCTAAAATTACATAACTTCGTCTTAAGAATTGCTATTGAATATTTCCAACATGCCAGTTACTTCAATTGATACAAAACTACTAAATACACCTTTCTAAACTACTTAAAGCGATATTTACAGCTACGTAGAAAATCATTCCATCATTCAAATTACTCAAATTACTCTACTGCTGTACTACTACTACTACTCGTAATCTAGATGTTTTATCATAATTCATAATTTCATAATTCGGTTTTAATTTAGCCAAAAATTTATAAACTTTTAAACGCCCAAATATTTCATATGCTTAAATACTAGAGTGCTCCAGATCCATGTGACGCATGAGTAGGTGTGTGGTTTGTGTTGCTGGATATGTATGTGAGTAGGATAGTAGCAGGATCGTCTTAATCATGATGAATGCCGTGTTCTACCTTGCCTATGGCTTCGAATGGTGTGCATGAGTGGTGTGAGTGTGTGCGTGTGCGTGTGTGTGTGCGTGTGTGTGTCGCGATGTATGTGCATGTCTCGTTCTTGGGTCCGTTTGTAAGTGTGACTTCCGCAACCTATTGCCGCGCACTGAAAGACCAGGTAAGTAAACTTCGTTGTCACCAACGTTTCAAAGAATTCTGAAATAAACGCATTTTTTTCCTGTAGCATCAACTGACTAAACTATTGGAACACAGGGACATCAACGACCATCTAGTGAGTAACCTTTTCCCCAACCATTCACCAACATTTAACTTGGATCTTTTCTCTTCTAGAAATCGCTCCACACGACGGCGGTAAATTGAGCATGTAACATTCCCCCCTCTTCTTCCGGGAGATTTCCTCGAAATCTCACCCATTTACAAACCATCATGCGATTCCGAATTCTGCTTTAGTACGGGTACTCAACACAAAAATCTTCTACCTGTATAAAATTCTGTATATTCTTTCTCCTGTTCCACACATTCCAAAAGAAATCGTTTCGCTACAAAACTAATCTTTGGAACCAACACACTCCCCGAAATTTAGTCTGGGTAAATTTGGAATAAACCTTATCCATGGTACTAATACTATAGTAATCCCTCATACTACTCGAATGCACTATCGTTAATTCCAACAAAAGAAAAAAAACCTATAATATATTAAATTATTTTGCACAAACTACTTCATCCCGGCGGTCACACTGTGCGAGTGGAGCTGGCGCCAAAGACGCTCGCCTGCATCTCCGGTCCCATCGAAAAAGGTGTTGTCCGAACCTAAGACCAGAGATGGGGATGAACCGAAAAAAATTTTTTTTTTGTTACCACCTACTTACTTATATTTAAAAAAAAAAGGAACCCCCTTGCGGGCCCTTGTCGTGGACAACTCCAACTATAATAACTGACGCGCAAGGACGCCAGGACTGAACGCCACACAACCACAAAAAAAAAAAAATAGTAATTATATAAAAAAAAATGCCAAAACCGTGGATCATATTTCGGAATTTCCGTGAAGCGGATTACCGTATGGGGTTAAAATACACTAGGAGAAAAATTCAAGGAAAACAAGAGGCGTGTCAACCGCATAACGCCACCTGTCATAGGCGGTTTTCCGACACCCTATAGTTCACCAGTTAAGCTGGATGGATGCCTTTTTGGGGCCACCAAAAAAAAATATAATAATCATAGAGAAAATAAAAAAAACTTCGAGGCAACTTTAATCATCTAACGATTTTGGATGATAAATTTTCAAATCTTTAGCATGCCATACACCCACTTTCTTCCCAGCACTATCGACCAATTCGTAGGTCCAGGGCGAGACAACCTTGGCGACTTTAAACGGACCTATGTACTTTGGTGCTAATTTTGCATTGAAATATTTCGCAGCATCTGACAAAACAAAATTTCTCCTCATGACCTCATCGCCAACGAAGAACTTTTCATCCCTTCTACGCAAATTATAGGAATGCTTCGAAGTTTGGCTTGCTTTCAACAATCGTTCTCTAACATCCTTTCTAACTTCAGCTAAGGCTCTCGATCGCTTCGAAAAATTTAGATGTTCGTCTCTATCCATTTGATCATATAATTTGCCATTAGTTTTCATCTCTCTGCCGAAATTCACGAAAAATGGAGTTAGCCTTATTACTTCATGTACCGATGTACGAATAGCACAGGCAACTTTTGCCAAAAATGAATCCCACGTACGGTGGTTATCCGCAACATAAGCACGAAGCATAGTTTTCACAACTTGATTAGTTCTTTCGGCTGGGTTTGCTTGAGGATGATAAAAGGCAGTGTAATTTACTTTACAACCATAACCCTCACAAAGGTCTTGAAACTCTCTACTCCTAAACTGTGGACCATTGTCACAAATAAGGGTTTTTGGCACGCCAAACAAAAGGAAAATGTACTCTTCCACATAGTGGCAAATCATATTTGCACTGGCCGATCGCAACGCGAAGAACATTGGGAATTTACTAAATAAGTCTGTGACGGTTAGAATATATTTGAAACCTCGGTTAGAGCGCGGTAACGGCCCAATTAAATCCATACTTATTGACTCCCATGGTAAATTAGCTACAGTCCGAGAGGCCATGAGACCTGCCGGTTTCTTTAACTCTGGTTTCGAAGCTTGACAAATTTCGCACCGTTTTACGTAAGCGGCCACGTCACTTTTCATTTTTGGCCAGTAAAAACGCTGCATTAAACGATGATAAGTCTTGAAGACGCCACAATGGCCGGAAGTAGGTACATCGTATGCTTGATACAGTATTTTCTTCCTCTGCTGTTTCGGAACAACCTGTTTCCACGAATCACATTTCAAAGTCAATTCCGGATATCTACTCTCAACATGCTTCCATAATAACCCCTTTTCATACTTCCAATCTGAAAATTTTGCCGGAAACCGCTTAACTTTGTCAGACATTCTAGCATACCATTTATCTTCATTTTTACCGTCAACTTGGACACTTTCAATAACTGGAACGGAACGGGAGAGCCAGTCTGGCAATAAGTGTTCTTTGCCTTTCCTATGAATTATATCGAATTCGTATTGTTGAAGCCGCATAGCCCACCTGGCCAGTCTACCTGTAGGATCTTTCAAATTATGGAGCCATTTCAATGACGCGTGATCGGTAATAACCGTGAAATGACTGCCTTCGACATAAGGTCTTAGTTTTTCTATCGCCCATAAGACTGCCAAGCATTCCCGTTCTGTTGTGGTATAATTACGCTCACAACGACTTAACGAACGACTTAGGTATGCAATAACTGTTTCATTTCCGTCTATTTTCTGCGTTAGCACGGCACCTACCCCAAAACCAGAAGCATCTGTGTGGATTATGAACGGGTAATTAAAATCCGGACACGTTAATATTGGAGCACTAACTAGACCACTCTTGACGAGCTGAAAAGCCTCTTCACACTGCTCAGACCAGACAAATTTACTTTGCTTCTTTAAAAGCGCGGTTATTGGAGCAATAAGCGTAGAAAAATTCGGCATAAATCTCCTATACCAGGCAACAACTCCTATGAACCTTCGCACCTCGGACACGTTTTTAGGACTTGGAATTTCTAGGATGCATTTGACTTTCTCGGGATCAACCTGTAATCCTTGTTCCCCTACTATGTAGCCTAAATACTTGAGTTCCGGGCGGCAAAACTCACACTTGTCAAAATTTATAACTAGACCTGCCTGATGTAATCGATCCAAAACCTCGGCTAACACTGTCTTGTGCTCTTCAAAACTTTGCGTAACGATAATAATATCGTCCAAATACACGAAAACCTTTTCTCCGAGACTCCCAGACAGTACATTGTCTATAAGACGCTGCCAAGTTGCTGGAGAGTTGCTAAGGCCAAAAGGCATTCGGCAGAATTGGTAAAGTCCTCTTCCAGGAATAGTAAAAGCGGTATACTGTATAGAATTTTCTACGAGGGGCACCTGCCAAAATGCTGATTTAATATCGAGTGAGGACATATACTTGGCATCACGTAATTTGTCGAGTGTAGCGGACACATATGGTGAAGGATAAGCATCTTTCTCGGTGACTTTATTTAATCTTCTAAAGTCAACGCAAAAACGATACTTTCCGTCCTTCTTTTTAACCATGACTATCGGTGACGCCCAGGCACTATTGCTCGGTTCCACAACTCCCAATTCTAACATAGTATCTAACTCTTCATCAATTATCTTTCGTATCGCTGGTGAAACAGGATAATATCTCTGTTTAATAGGCGGTGAGCTGGTCTGTATGACGTGCTCTACTCTATTTGTACGGCCTAAACCTTCTCCCATTTTAAGTTTTGCTTGGACCACAATTCGATCTAACTCAATTTTCTCTTCAACCGAGAGTTTGGATTGAGATTGCAAAGCACTGACAAAATAATCGATCTTAGAATCTAAAAACTGCCAGGAATTATCCGCAAAATTTGCTTGTATGCCCATAACACGCCAAAAATCTATACCAAAAATGATGTGATGAGGGAATTCCGGAATAACTAGCACATCTATTACTCTAACTCTGTTATTTAACTCAATTGGAATGCTCATGGGCGTACCCACAGTGGGGCAGGGCACTTGCCCCACCCTCCACCCTAACTCGAAGCTAGAAATTTACGTATATTACAAAATTAGTAGTATATATAGGAGATCTGGAGATCAATTTTTGATGTCACTTACAAAATTTCGAATGTGGAAGAAAGATGGATTCTCGCATTCGAAAACTCAAAAAATCTATGGTATGACTGTTCAAAGATGCTAATTTTTGAGATTTCGAATGCGAAAATACATTTTTCACATTCGAAATTTTGTAAGCGACATTAAAAAATAAAATTTAACTCCTGAGCAAAGTGAACTGCCTGCTCTGAATTAAGTAGGTATCTTTTTACTGTGTTGTGGGTTGCGGGTTTAATTAGAGCAACAATATTTGTTGTCACCCAAGTTATAATACCTATTTGTGATCAAATGTTATTCTCTAATACATTTTACTTCAGCACTGTTAGATAACAGATTATATTTTTAAGTAATTGTTTTCGAATACTTTAGTCACTTAGTTTTTAATGCAAGCCTAACTTATATTATCTACTAACCACATTATTTGATCATTCATTTAACCTAACAATTTTATAGTTTTAGGGTTCCGTGGCCAAACGGCAAAAACAGAACCCTTATAATTTCGTCCTGTCCGTCTGTCTGTTTGTATATCACAGCTCTTTTACTCGGAGACTATTGAAGCTATAGAAATGAAAATTAGAAGTTAGGTGTAGCCTGTGGCCTATAAACCGCTATTCAATAGTACAGACAAATTACAAAAAAAAATAAGGTTGGCACTCCATATATGTATGTAACTGACTGAGGGATAAAAACATTCAATGGACAGAAGTGTGTGAAGTATCATTGGCTAGCTCTTCAAAAGTGGAATAGTGATTACTGAATGACTTTTTTAGGTAGACACTTTTGAGATATGCGTTGCAAAGTCGTAAAAAGTGTATCCCCTCTAACTTTTAAACTAAAGGGTTGAAAATTCTAAAAAAAATTGAGGAAGTAGAACATAACATACAATTTCAAGAAAATTGATTTGAACGACTTACGCTTACTTACCTACTACTTACGCTTTCGTACTTTTTGAGATATGGGATTTTAACAATGAAATACGGAACCCTTCACAACTATACAACACGCACTTGGCCGCTTCTTGAAAATCCTTTTGGTATTGGTTGACGACTCTATTTTGATGGCAGATCTATCGTTTTGAGTAGAAACTAGATACATTAACTACGTAATCTTAAACCTATTTATTTGGTGATTCGAAAATATCAAAATATTAGAAGCATTATTCAGCCTGGCCTAGATTTTAATTACTATACTATACTATACGTACTCATTTTTTTAACGGGACAGAATCAGAAGAGTGATAGCGGCGGAGAAGAGTCAAAGCAGAGTCCAAGACTTCTTGACAAAAACAGAACCTTCTTGTAGTTATTATAGTTTAAGTGGTTTTCATGTGAGGTTGAACTGTGGTATAATATGTGGAAACAAAAAAACTTGGCACAGAGCGAACTGAAAGAAATGGAGCTAGTTGCGTTAGTTAAAGAAACACAACTATTTTATCCAGCCATAAAACAGGCGCTTCATATTTTCCTTGCACAACCCTGCACAACATGCACTATAGAAAGGTCCTTCAGTTCTTTGCGCAGAGTAAAAACTTGGTTACGGTGAACAATGACAGAAAACCAGCTTGTCGGCCTCTGCATGATGGGTGTGCATAACAAGAGGGTTCTAGAAGCAAATTTGGAAAAGAAATGTTGAACAAGATTTTGCCAGAACCCTCGCAGATTATTCTTGAGATAAGAAAGGGAAGATCACTTAATAAAAAAAAAGCATTTTTAAATTCCTACTAGTTATCGAATTTCCTTACTTTTGCCCCACCCCTAAGCAAATGCTGGGTACGCCCATGGGAATGCTAACTTCTCCGAGAATATCTATTTCTCCACCATCTGCAACGCTTACCTTGCGTGCTTTCGAAGTCCTAAGCTTTAGTTTTGTATTCTCGAGAATTTTCCACCCTTCTCCGCCAATTACTGTTCTCGTCGCTCCAGAATCGAGAAGACCACAAAATTTAGATCCTAAAATTGTAACTTCGAGGTGAGGACGTGTATCGTTTTCTACTTTTGTGAAAACGTACTCCACCAAAGTGTTATACTCGTCCTTACACTCGGGTTCCTTTAAAAAAATTTCGGCGGCAGTTTTATGAAATCGGCTCGGTTTACCGCCTAAACCTGAGCCCCATCCTCGTTTCCCGATCTCTGAGATGAATGTTCGACGCTACGGTTTCGAGATTTTGTACAATTACTGCAATCAGGACGTTTTACTCCTTGTTTTCCACAACCAAAACATTTTAATTCGGTTCTACAAAATCGCGCTAAATGTCCCGAATTCCCACATTTAAAACATTTTCTATCGCCAGCGTTATACGTTCGACTATTGGAATTAGTGACGGCTGATACTGAAGGCTGATCAACAGATACATACGCTAAGTCAGGTTCCAAGAGATTATTATTTTTCTTGGACGGAGGAGGTCCAAAAGCCTCAACCGAGGTCCGAACAGCCTCTAATCGCCGACCAAATTCCGTCAACTCTTGCAAAGAGTTCACCTCGGTCAAACCTAACTGAGTCTGATAAAATGGGTTTATGTTCTTTTTAAGGATACGCAACTTCTTTGATTCGGTGAGAGGGTCGCTAATACGAGAAAACATATTGCTCATCACCGCTATATACATACCCATCGACTCATCCTTACCTTGAGTTCTTTTTTTAATTTCTTCCAACAGCCTTTCATCATAATCGGCTGGAAGAAACTCTTTCTTAAGTTCCTTCACCAAGCTCGTCCAAGAATTAACTTTTGCTTTATTTGCTCGGTACCAGACAAGTGCTTTCCCTTTGAAAAGATCAAGGGCAGACTTATACAGTTGCTGGTTAGTAACGCCGCGAGCATCTGCCAACTCTTGAACTCGATCTAGAAAGGAGTTCAACGATTGTCCACTTTCCCCGCCAAATTTAATATTCCACTTATCTAATTTAACCCTTGAGTTCGTATTCATCATACTAACAAACGTGGTCTGCAAGGATGAATTCTCAGCACCGTCAGATGAATCACTTTCATCTGGTTCCCCCTCAGCTTTAACCTTCAACTCAGACAACGCTAAAATTAGCGCGGCCCGAATCTGTGACTTTTCCTTCCTCTGACCACAGACAACATAATCATATAGATATCTACTCTAGAGGAACAAAAACGGCCGTAGAGCTTTTCATTTTTGGCCTCTGAAGTAAAGCTCTTGGCCTCTGATCGCACGCACACACAAGCAGTTCTTGTGTTCATGCGACATCAGAATATTTCAGACCTCACAACCAAAGTTCTCACTGGTTTCGCTCTTTTAGAATTATCGCACAAGAGAGATACTGTCTGGGGAGCGGTATACAGATACAGTTTATAGTACAGTCAATCTGTCGTGAAAATAAGGTTTAGGTGGAAAAAATGTTCTAACGAGCAAATGTACGTGGAATCGTTGAAGGGTAAGGAGACAAAGTGATTTGTCATAAATTTGTCACTTTCACACCCTACACTTTTTTGAAAACTCAAAAAAACTCAAAAAAAAATTTTTTTAACGCATTTATCTCGGATTCTATGGATTTTTCAGAAAAATGTATACAACAAAAAATGTAGAGAATGTTAAAACCTACAATTAATGTCATTGACCCAACACCGTACGACAAAATCTGCGCGCTGTAGGTGGCGCTGAAGTTCGTAAACATGTGTTTTTCGACTTTTTTGTCCGCAAAACGTTTTCTTTCAGCAAAAAAGTGAATGAGAAAGTTGTTGCTCATAAAATTACGTACAATATTTATTTAAAACATTTTTCGCTACGACTTACCTTTTTCGTGTTATACCGAAACAAAGTGTGTTCTTCAGACATTTCCAGAAATTTTAGTTTCAAAACCGTTTTCTCAGAACTTCAAATCGACAATTATATAACATCTAAGAGAAATATTATTTTTTTGATTTTTCAAAAAATATATTTTTAAAATCTTACGAATGGAGTTACCTGGTTTTACCTACAAGCCATAGCATTTGTTGCGCTATAACTCTTAAAAGGTAAGTCGTACAGAAAAATGTTTTAAATAAATATTGTACGTAATTTTATGAGCAACAACTTTCTCATTCACTTTTTTGCTGAAAGAAAACGTTTTGCGGACAAAAAAGTCGAAAAACACATGTTTACGAACTTCAGCGCCACCTACAGCGCGCAGATTTTGTCCTACGGTATTGAGTCAATGACATTAATTGTAGATTTCATTGTTTTATACATTTTTTGTTCAATAAATTTTTCTCAGAAATGCATAGAATCCGAGATAAATGCGTTTCAAAAATTTTTTGAGTTTTTTTCAATTTTCAAAAAAGCGTAGGGTGTGAAAGTGACAAATTTATGCCAAATCACTTTGTTTCCTTACCCTTCAACGATTCCACGTACATTTGCTCGTTAGAAAATTTTTTCCACCCAAAATGACAGATTGACTGTACTATTTAGACCCCGAAAAATGAGTAGATATTAATTCGCCGAAATTCTATTCGCATTAAAATTGTCTGCCAAAGACAGTAGTTCGTCTGCGGTGATCCTTAGTGAAAATGGACTAGGGAGCACTTTCTTCTGTTTCAAACCTCTCAGGGAAGGTTTATAATTTTTTCGTAGAATCTCCTAGTTTTGATTTCATGAATATTTAAATTGATGAATAATGATTATATTTTAAAATAAGATGTACAACACATTAGCCCAGTCGGTTTGAAATTGAATTAAATACAATTTTCTTTGATTAAAAAATTAGATAAAAAATTCATTATAAATTGTACTACGTATCAAAGCCTTTTAAGCGTTTTGGAGTTATAACTACGCATGCCGAATTGAAAATTGGACTGGAATTTTATATGTTTATAATACGCATATTAATAAATAATTAACAGGAAATATCAGTTTATTTCATTACAATAATAATGTTTTTACTACACATTTCAATAATATCATCTTTTTCTTTTAATATTTTTCTTTCTTTTTCTTAATAACAAAATGTTCAAATAATAAGAGCTGCGAGTAAGCTTCCTATATTTGATGAAATATGAAAATATAAGGTGTCCCAAAATTCACGCAAGAAGAAATTTTGATAGAAAACACAGGTTTGTAATTAAAAATTGTATTTTTTATTGATCCATAAAGTATACAGTATAGGGTTCAGTGGTGGATTTACCAGCAGGCTGAGTAGGCTGGAGCCTAGGGCGGCAAATTTGGGGCCAACAAATTTTTTTTATATTTTACAGAAATTAAAAAGATTCATTCATACTATACATACCTGCTAGTACAGAGTCGTTAAAGAAAGCAGCTTTCTTCAGTTTTAATTTAAAACAATGAAGAATTAATATTTTCCATTATTTTATTTCTCTGAAAAATTATGAATTAAGGGGGTAACCCACTGTTGAAACCCAAAAAATGGAACTTTTTTTAAAAAATCGATAAAAAGAAACTATCAGAGATATCTTTCTGATTTTTTCCACACTTCTTTACAGAAGACTAAAGTTTATATTGTGATTATAAAAAAAAAAAAATTTAACAAAATAGCGGCCGTCACGATGCAGCGCGCACGCAGTCCAAAAAAAAATATAAATTGCGCCTCGTAAAATCCTGGCCAAAGTAAAGTATACACCCACAAATATATACCAAAGAAAAATCCTTCAATATTTATTATAAAGGATAGAAATAACCTATTTTTGCAGCAAAATAAGAAAATCTGATGATTTAGTGCACATTCGAACATTGATGTATCGATTTTCCTTATGTTTTAACACGAAAAAGTTGATCCTAAATCAACAAAATTAGTTTTTTTTACTCTAATAGTAGGTTATTTCTATAGTTAAGTACTTAATAAAGGTGTATGCAAAATTTGAAGTAAATCGGCCCAATAGTTTTTACACAATTTTACGACGCGCACCGAAAAAGAGCGTTTTGAGAAAAACGCATTTAAAGTTTTCTTATAGAAATTTTGTGACATAAGTAAAAAAAATTTCAACTAACCCTTAATCAGCGAATCCCAGGTGATAGTGGGTACCTTCTAATTGTAATAGTATAAGGAACTATGTATTAGTGTATTATGTAATATACATTTAGAAAGTATTATAATAGGTAATACACGCGGCAGCTGTTTAAGGGGGTAGTACACTTCTTAAGGCCTTTTTTTAAAGATTTTTTCTTTTATAGTTGACTTTATTTTGCTCTTGCAAACTTTTTCTATATGATACAACTAACATTCAAGAATATAAATTTTTTTTTTTTTTTTTTTTTTTTTTTTTTTTTTTTTTTTTTTTTTCATAAGGCCCTAATATGGCTGCCTGAAGGTGACCCCTTTTTAATCTGGCCGACATAATATCTCGACTCTGGAACGTCTGAAACAAACAATTCAAAGTGCATATTAAAATATAGATCAGTGGCTATCGCTCGAACTAGGATAAAAAATTTTGGTAAAGAAATAAGAAAATGGCGGACTTTTTAATTTTTCGGTCATTTTTTTTTGTAAAAAATTGTTTAAAAAAAGGGTTAAACATTAACCGATTTTCAAAATCCTAGTTCGGACGAGAACTACACATGTAGGGGAGATGGGGGTAAGACGGGGTAGCGGGTAAGACGGGGTACCCAGCGAAATTCGTAGTTTAAACTGACCAATCACACTCGTTCATGCATCGTTCGATGCACCGCCATGACACCTGTCAGTTGTCCAGCCATTATTTGTTCGCAAGTGTACGCGTGCCGAAATACTCTAAAAAAACTGTTTTACTGCAAAGTGCTTATCACATTTTCTTTCAGTTTGACACGTGACTGTGGTTCATTAAATAATACTAGCTGGTGAGGTGTGACTGCTATGACGCTTAAACTAACCTACAATAAGATAAACATTGTGTTTCCTTGAGATTGCTGTTTCTTTTTTGTTTTAATTATTATTAAAAAACGGCACGGTAGGCAAGATGGGGTAATGACTACACACCATGTATGTATTGTATAGAAGTATATTTCGCTTCCATTGAAGAGTGGATATCATGCTCAAATTGTGGAAAATGGGCACATAATAGCTGTGCAGGAATCGACGATGATGATGACGAAGCCTTCCACGTCTGCGAGTTGTGCCAGTCGGAATAATCATCATTCTGTCTGATAATTCTCATTACCCCATCTTACCTCAGGGGGGTACCCCATCTTACCAGCACCATGGGGCAAGACGGGGCAAAACACCTTTATTTTGATTTTAATTTTTTTTTCTAAAATGCATAATTAAAAGTTCCTAATTTCACCAAATATTAGAAGAGTAATAAATAGTTGTTAATTAAAAAATAAATATGAATGTCTCACTACGTAAAGTTTTCTTTTATTGATCTTCAAACCTTAAGTACCCCATCTTGCCACCCTCTCCCCTATAGAATATCCCATAAAAATTTAAACCCGATCAGACCAATAGTTTTTTCAAAATCATGTCGGCCAGGTCAAAAAACGTGGTTTTGAGAAAAACGCGTTTAAAGTTTTTATTCGATAATTTTAAGGTGCGATTAGCGTAAGGCACCGCTACAAATGTGTCTATAACTGTTTTTATATATCGAATTTCTCACAACGGTTTTGGGAGAACATTTCTGTGATATATTAGAGCACATTTATGAAATAAAAAAAAAAAAAAAAATCGATTTTTTCAAAAAAAAGAAGTGTACTACACCCTTAAGCGGCTACAAGGCTGCGCGCGACTTACTTGGCTTTAGCCCAAGATTGCTGAATTTTTGGTATGGGTTTGGGAGAGTTCAAAACACGCAAAACTTCAATTGGCATACACTTTATTGACACAAGTTACTTCTTGGCTTTAACATAAAACTGCTTCACAAACTGTTTCTTAACTTTAACATAAACTGCTTTACAAATTATTTCTTGACTTTAACATAAACTGCTTCACAAATTATTTCTTTACTTTAACATAAACTGCTTCACAAATTATTTCTTTACTTTAACATAAACTGCTTCACAAATTATTTCTTGATTTTAACATAAACTGCTTCACAAATCATTTCTTTACTTTAACATAAACTGCTTCACAAGTTATTTCTTGATTTTAACATAAACTGCTTCACAAATTATTTCTTTACTTTAACATAAACTGCTTCACAAGTTATTTCTTGATTTTAACATAAACTGCTTCACAAATTATTTCTTTACTTAACTTAACTGATATTAACCCAACCCTTCAGTTTCAACGATCAGATATATTTTAGGTAATAACTCGACACGACGGATACCGGTGGACTGCCTCTTAATTCTTTCGGCAGAAAGAACGAAAGCTGCTAAAAAAGTGCACAACTGTGGGAGAATGCTTAGATTGCATTTCCCTCGAATTCAAAGGACCCCGCACATTTTGTATGGAAAAGTGCGTACAGTCAAATCGACTGAAAATTTAGTACGTTGTACTTCAGGACATCCTGATCAAAAGTTCCCATGGGCGCAACTTCAAAAAATGGCCAGTTTTAGAGATACAGGGTGTTTCATTTTAATAGACGTACTCACATATCTCGAAAACTACGCATCCTAGGAAAAAATGTTTCGGATAAAAGTTATAGAGTACCACAAGGGTTAACTAGCGGTGACCTTGCCTTTGACCTTGAAGTCAAGGATCAAGGTCATTTCAAGGTCAAATCAATTTTTACATAGTGATCCCTACTTCTGACCCCGGAAATGGAAAAAGCGCAACATTTTGCATGAACATGAACAATGAGTATATGTATGTCGCTAATATGTTTAGTTTCTTTAATTATTTCGATTACCAGCGTCTCTTATATTATCAAGTAAAGTGACGCTTGGATGTTTGATATGAGGCTGGTGTCGCGCATACCCTAAGAACCATAACACACTTGCGACATGTGCACAGCAACCTAATCAGTATTTATCAGATTAATTTAGCACCTGCTTATATTCAGGATAAACTAGTACGCGATGATTCCGAATTTTTTGAATTTGATGAGCACCTGTATGAAAATGGTTTCCTCAGGGTACGGCTGTACTCCCCGCTTCCGAAATTCGACAAGGTATCAGTTATGGATAACTTATAGACCTCATGAGGATCAGAATAATGAGCCTATAAGAGGTTATTACTGTACTTGTGTATCAGATTCGAGAACATTAGGTTGCTGTGCACATGTCGCAAGTGTGTTATGGTTCTTAGGGTATGCGCGACACCAGCCTCATATCAAATATCCAAGCGTCACTTTACTTGATAATATAAGAGACGCTGGTAATCGAAATAATTAAAGAAACTAAACATATTAGCGACATACATATACTCATTGTTCATGTTCATGCAAAATGTTGTGCTTTTTCCATTTCCGGGGTCAGAAGTAGGGATCACTATGTAAAAATTGATTTGACCTTGAAATGACCTTGATCCTTGACTTCAAGGTCAAAGGCAAGGTCACCGCTAGTTAACCCTTGTGGTACTCTATAACTTTTGTCCGAAACATTTTTCCTAGGATGCGAAGTTTTCGAGATATGTGAGTACGTCTATTAAAATGAAACACCCTGTATCTCTAAAACTGGCCATTTTTTGAAGTTGCGCCCATGGGAACTTTTGATCAGGATGTCCTGAAGTACAACATACTAAATTTTCAGTCGATTTGACTGTACGCACTTTTCCATACAAAATGTGCGGGGTCCTTTCCTTGACTTGATACTGTCTAGGAATTTGTTGACGTCGAGTCTGGCTTGGCCGTTTTCCGTCGTCTCGGTTTTCTTTGGGTGTGGGAACGTAACTCCTCCCTCCCTTGTTTCAAGATTCTCCTGGATCTTGTTTTTAATAGTAAATTTAACATTTTTCTTCCGGTACATATATATTATTATTACGGTTGCTAATGCTACTAATACAATGCTTGTTGTGCTTATGCTATAATTTATAATTTTGTGAAATTTTAATTCGTTAATTTCTTTTATGTTATCCTCATGGTGAAAGACTATTTCTTCGAACGTTATGTTATTATTGTTCGCGATTATTCTTTCGCTATTTGGAATAACGAATTTCTCGACGAATGTAACAATCTTGTTGCTAAACTTTGTGTTATGTATTTTTATCGTACAATTGTTGAAGTTGATTAAAAAGTTTCCAATTAGTGTTAATTTTCTTTCGTCACAGGTAGTTTTCAATGTTCTGTTTTTTGCGTTATTTATAATTATAAAATCATTTCTTAATTCAATAATCTCTTCTTCTAACTTAGTTGTAAATTTACAATTTTTCTTTATTACACAATTCTTACTTAACTTAAGTTCTTGTAAACTTAGATCATTTTGAAATGTGTATGTCTTATTTTTTATTCTTACTATATATTCGATATCTTCATCTATTTGTTTATTTTGTGAATTTGGTATTGGGATTATTAGTTTTTTATCGACTTTTGATGATTCTATTGGGATCTTAATGGCGAAGATGACGGTATTATCCGAGGATTTAGCTATTCCTGCTCTAATGTTACTTAGTTTATTTAAATCCATTTTATATTCGTTAATTTCCGCGTCGGTTAATATGCTAGGGTGAATTATACCTATTCTTGCCGAAACTACGTTGTCCAATATTTGGTTTACCTTTTCATTAATAATATTGATTCTAAATTGTTGTTCTAAAAAGGTATCATGTGATAGGATTTTCTCTTCGATTCTTCTTGAATTATTAAGGGCCTGTTCTATCTTATTTCTGTCTGATTCTAAGATTTGCTTTATGATGGTGAAAGAGTTATTGAAGTTATTATTTATTCGGATTTGTTGATTGAGGGTTTCGATCGCTTTGTGGCTGTTTTCTTCAGAAACTTTCAGATGTTGTTCGATTTCGAGCTTGTCGTCGTCATCTAAGGTTCCGAATAACCATTTCATACCTTTCCCGATTACATTGATTAGGCCTCTTTTTCCGCGGTGGGGGATAAGGGTTAAGACTTTTGTTCTAATTGTCTGAATTTGTGTTAGTAGGTAGTTTTTATTAGTAGCATCAGAATTGATGACACTATGTTGTAGATCGTTTATGATGCCGACGATGTCTCCAGGGTGAATAATGTGTAATATAATATCGAATTTACTCACTATTTCTACCTCCTCCACTTTGATTTCCGCATAGCCTGTCTCCGTCTGTATCTGTTCGATCATTAGTGTTGTCTGGGTAAGGGGTAACATTGCCAATACCAGGGTCCATATGAATAACGTCCTGACCTGCGAATTTGAGAGGTCGTTTTATGTTACTTTCGTGTATGCCTTTTAGTTTATATTTCCTAAATTTAGGCTGTTCCTTGTGTCGAAGGGCCCTATAGTTTTTTATAAATCCCGTCGTTCTAGTTTCTGTATAGTCTTCGCGTTTTTCGTTCCTTTTGTTGGTCATACGTTTTTTCATTTCGTCTATGCGTTGCTTTATTATATTATGATCTACTTTGTGATTTTGTACGTCTGATGGGGTACATTTAATTGTTGAATGGTAGAGGTTGTTGTAAATTGTTACCGCGTTAAGTATTTGTATCGTTATTGGTTGTAAGTCTTCTAGGTTAAGAGCCCTAATTTTTTCTGATATGGTGTTGTTTAGTCGTTCCACGTCGGAATTTCCCGTATGGCTGTTTGGTTTTGTGATATGGAACTGAATGTTTTCTTTTCTGCAAAAGTCCTCTACGTTTTTGGATCTGAATTCATTGTCGAAAATAAATGTTTTTATTCTTCCATAAATCGAGACAAATTGCTTTAGTTTTTCAACTATGGTCAGACTATTCCTATCTTCGATATGAAAACAGGTGGCATATTTCGAAAATTTGTCTATGAAGATGACGAACGAGTGTTTACTGTTAGTATACGTGTCGACATGTACAGTTTCATTTGTAGTTGTCGGGGTTTCTGTAAGGTAGAATTTCTTTTTGATAGGATTTCTGTCGTATTTCGCTGAGGAGCAGATTTCGCAGTTGTTAATAACTTTGTGGATCACCGTTCTTAGGTGAGGGTGGTAAACTTTTGTTTTCATTCCCTCATAGGTCGGTATTATTCCAGAGTGCCCAGTTTCATTCTTGTGGAAGAGTGCTATTTGTTTCTTAAGGTTTTCCTCGTCTTCAATGTCTGTGGCCAAATTACTGGATTTGACGAATTTAAACATTCTTCGGCTGGGGAACGTTGATATGATTTCTTTCTGTAGTTTATTATATTCATGGTCTTCTAATTCGGAGTATATTCCTATTTTTATTTTACATTTGCCTATGTACCGCCTTAGGATATCGCTTACATAATTATTTATTAAATCATTTTTATCGATATATATCCGGCTATTTTTAAATACCTTCTCGTATTCCTTTTCTTTTCTGTTAACCAGGATAATTTGTATTTGGAATCTGTTGACTACTGTGTCGAGGATCGGTATATGATCTTCAGAGTTTTCCCGCTGTAAATGGATCGTTTGTGCATCCATTGATTCATCGTTTTCAATACCTTGTTGGGAATTATTAACATTATTTAGTTTTTCGTTTAGGATCCTATTCAAAATATTATCGTTGGTATTTTGGATTGCTGTATCCTCTTCAGAGGTTTCGTCTGATCCTTCTATCGCGTTAATTTCTCTACTTTCAGCATTAATTCTGCTTAGAAAGTCTGCAATCTTATTTTCGCTGCCTTTTATATATTCTATTTTCATATTATATTCCCCTAATTGAACTAGCCATCTCTGTAGGCGGGGATTGATATCCTTGCCTGAATATTTGGCGTGGAGCCACTTTATGGGCTGATGATCTGTTTTTAATTCGAATTCATTGCCAAAGAGGTATGGCCTAAAGTACCTCACTCCCCATACTACCGCTAATAGTTCTTTTTCGATTGCAGGGTAGTTCTGCTCGTGGTTATTTAGCGTTCTGGAGGCAAAGGCTATTGGGTGCCCTTCTTGTGTGAGGACCGCCCCAATTGCGAGATTGCTGGCATCTGTGATTAGCCTGAATGTTTTGGTAAAATCTGGATACCTGAGTATAGGGTGGTTTGTTATTAGCTCTTTTAGTTTCTCGAATGCTGCTATGTAGCAGGGGTCGTTGGTATTAATTTTCGAATTCTTTTTCAAATATTTAGTAAGTGGATGTGCTATTTTGGCATAGTTTCTTATAAATTTCCTATAGAAGCCAGTTACTCCCAGGAAGGATTTTATTTGTTTTTGGCTTTTCGGTAGTTTGAGATTTTGGATAATCTTTATTTTTTCAGGATTTGGACGGACACCTTCAGGTGTGAGAATGTGACCAAGGTATTCTGTTTCTTTATGGAGAAAATTACATTTGGCTATTTGAATCTTTAGCTGTGACTCTTTCAGCCTGTTCAAAATTTTCTTCATATTTGAAATATGCTCTTCTAATGAAGTACTGAATACCAGGATGTCATCGAGGTATACCACACATATGTTGTTGATATAGCCCCTGAGAATGGAATTTATTAGTCTCTGGAATGTGGCCGGGGCATTTTTCAATCCGAACGGCATTCTTACGTATTCGTAGTGTCCGAATGGGGTAGAGAATGCCGTCTTTTTCCTATCCTCCTTTCGCACCAGAATTTGGTGGAAACCTTTGGCCAGGTCCAGAGTCGAGAAATATTGGGCTTTTCCCAATTTGTCCAATATAGTTTCTATATTGGGAATTGGGAACCGATCGCTAATGGTCACTTCATTTAATTTACGGTAGTCAATGACTATCCGCCATTTCTGTTGACCTGAGTTGTCAGATTTCTTTGGCACAATCCACAGGGGGGAATTATAGGGCGAATTACTTTCCCTAATAATTCCCTGTGCTAGCATCTCGTTTATTTGGTTCTCTATTTCTTTCTCGTGTTTTTGCGGGTAACGATATATT
The DNA here is from genome assembly GCA_949715965.1 of Dysmachus trigonus. Taxonomy (NCBI): domain Eukaryota; kingdom Metazoa; phylum Arthropoda; class Insecta; order Diptera; family Asilidae; genus Dysmachus; species Dysmachus trigonus. The sequence goes on along the minus strand of OX454319.1, from coordinate 47,116,073 downwards.
TTTGAGAAAATCGGATTGTTCGTCGTCGTTACGATTTCGTGTTGTACATCGTGTGTACAAGTTAACTTATCCCCTTCTTTGAAAAACAGATCTTCATAATCTCTTAAGAGATCCTTAATTGCCTTATGTTCCTCTGCATTTAAATGATTCAGATTTAAATTATTCAAAACACTACTTTCGCTTGCTTCGGGTGTAGTTATTTCATTGATTTCGTAGGGGTAATCATTGTCAAGCAGAATCTTATTTCCTTTCACAATTAATTCGTTTTTTCCTAGGTCAACTACTGTTTTTAGGGGGGTTAACATATTTTGCCCAATGATGGCATCATATTTCCGACCGTTTAGGTTAACAACCTTCCATGGGGTTGTTCCTTTTGTTAAAAATTCTTTGGGGAACGGGGTTATTATTTCGCGATCAATCATATTTGTGCCGTTTATGGTGGAGTAGAATTGGGGGTTTAGTAGTTTAATTACGGGGAAGTTTTCTAAGGTTTGTGGTTTAATTATGCTTGCTTCGGATCCGGTATCAATCAAGCATTTAACTTTTTTGTTACCTATCGTGAGGGTAACTAGGGGTAGTTTTCCTCTCGAGGTGTTGGTGGAAAATTTACAGTTTCCCTTTCGAAGTTTTCTACCTCCATAGGTTCGACCGTGGAGGTATTTGGGATATTTCTAGAATTTTGGTAGCGTCCAGAATTGTTATTGTAATTTTGGCTTTGTCTAGGATGATTATTGTTGCTATTGGTCCGGGGTTGTCTGTAGTAATTACTGGAAGTATTATTTTGGTAACGCCCGGAATTGCTAAATTCCGTATTCCGGTATAAGTTACTAGCTGGGGGTTGTTGGGGACGATTTTCCCTAGGCTGATATTGGTGGTTGCTTGCATTTTTGCCGGTTTTGTTGTCGTTTTGGTTGCTAGTTTGTCTAAAATTACGTGTTTCGGAAGGGTATAGGGAGTTTGGTCTACTTGCTTGTCGATAGTCTTTATTATTGTTACTTAGTGTGTTCCTATTTTTTCTGTGGAAGTAGTTAATGGCTCTTTCGTCGTCTAGTAACTTTAATTCTGAGAGACGATTATATATTTGGATTAATGTGCTATTTTTTGACACGTTTCCTCGGACGAGACCGTCTATTTTTTCCATTAGAATCCCCACTAAGTATCTATCATTATTTTCGGGACTATAGTTTATGGGTTTTTCGTCATCAAAATCGTACAATTCGTTAAGTTTATAATTTACCGATCTAACTATACTAAAAAGTTCTCTGAGGTTCCTTACCTTCACATTCCTGCATTCGTTGATGAGGTCGATGTAGTCTTTACGAGGGCGAAAATGTAGTTTGAGTTCCTCCACTGCTGTCGTCCATGTTATGGTGTTTCCCAATCGTTGGATGCATCTTTTTGCCTCTCCTTGGATCTTCTCGTTTATCACCATGTTGTGCATATATTCCAGTAGTTGTGGGTTGTGTTGGCACAGCTTGGCAGCTTCCTCCACCGATTTGATGAATTCCATTAGCGTGAATTCCTCCTTCCCGTTGAACGGTTTCAGCCGTCGGATATGGTTCAGAATTTGTTCTGTTGATAGCTGAAAAACGTTAGGTTGTTCCCGTTGTAAGAAGTGATTTTGGCGGGCAACTTCCTGTTGGGCCCGTCGCTGTTCCTCCAACTCTATTCTCAGTTGGGCCATTTCTTGCTGTTGTTGTGCCAGTGTCTGCATAAGTGCCTCAATATCTTCCAGGGTGGCCATTGCTCTTCTTGTGTTTTCTCTGTTTGATTCGATTCCACGGTTTAGGTCGAAATTTTTATTCCTGTTTATTCTTTTGTCCATGAAGTTTTAACATGTGTTGATAAAAGATCTATTTTATTGTAATCATTATATTTTTCACTCACTGTTACAATTTTATTATATTGAATCGTTCGGGAGCGATTCAAATTGGTTCTTTGGTCCGACTGCGCCACTTACTTGGCTTTAGCCCAAGATTGCTGAATTTTTGGTATGGGTTTGGGAGAGTTCAAAACACGCAAAACTTCAATTGGCATACACTTTATTGACACAAGTTACTTCTTGGCTTTAACATAAAACTGCTTCACAAATTATTTCTTTACTTAACTTAACTGATATTAACCCAACCCTTCAGTTTCAACGATCAGATATATTTTAGGTAATAACTCGACACGACGGATACCGGTGGACTGCCTCTTAATTCTTTCGGCAGAAAGAACGAAAGCTGCTAAAAAAGTGCACAACTGTGGGAGAATGCTTAGATTGCATTTCCCTCGAATTCAAATTTCCTTGACTTGATACTGTCTAGGAATTTGTTGACGTCGAGTCTGGCTTGGCCGTTTTCCGTCGTCTCGGTTTTCTTTGGGTGTGGGAACGTAACTCGCGCTCCGAAATCGTAGTTGAACGGAGGAGGACTGTGAGAGCTGTAGAAAGAACAATTATTTAGATATCGATCTGAAATCTTACACACATATTCTTGAAGTGCTAATTTACCGAAATATATAAAAAGAAAAAAATCGAATTTTTTTTTTCAACAGTGGGTTACCCCCTTAAAACATGAATTCCCATTCCTCAAAAAAATAATATGGAATGCATTCTATATTCATTTTGCAAAGAGAATGCATTCCTCTAGAATTCAAAGAATTTGAAAAATCTTGCTTTCGTAGCTGAAGAGCTACTAGAGACAAATGTAGCATTATCGCCTATTCGCAGGCATTATCGCAAATATATGTGTTAAAAAAAATAAAAAAAACTATTCAATTCAAATACAATTATTCAAAATACAAATATACTGCTACCACCATAAATACGAAACTACAAAATTACGAAACTAAAAAACTACAAAACTACGCAACTACAAATCTACAAAACTACGAAACTACGAAATTACGAAACTACGAAACTATAAAATTACGAAACTACGAAACTACAAAATTACCAAACTATAATTTTATTATATAATATTAAATATTATAGAAAAAATCTTAGAATCAAAAATATACTGAAAATACCCAAAATATTGAAAATCCCACCGTGATCTATCGCATGTCTCTTAACAGAATTCCAAGAACTTGAATTTATCTCAACTCAATAGTCTAAAAAGAAATTTCATTCATTTATGTAGCGGGTTAGGGGGGTGCATACGGGGTTGCACCCAGCAAAGATAACTTACGCATACGTAAAATTTGCTCTCTTCCCTAATGCATTGTTGTTGTATTTGTTTATGAAATTTCAGATCGAGAGCGGCTACCTCAGTCTCCTATGTAGTTGTGCATAGGCAAAAAAAGCTTTACGAAAACAGCGGCCGATTTCATTGTTCTAGAGTGGAAATCTATATGATTAGATTATCTTTGCTCTGACTTTCTTCAACAGCTGTAGCCTTCTCTAGCCTACCGAAAGCCCAATCAATTTTTGTCATCGTTTTCCGAAATTCCGAAGACTCGACATCGCCAGCAAAAGCGGATATTAAAGCTTTGATCTCTTCCAACTTTGCCTTAAGCGCTTGTAAATCTTCCTCGAATGAGAAAGGATATGGCTCCACTAAAAGCTTTCGACCTTCCTTTTCAGTTTTCAACGCCGCCCTCAAACTAATTCTCATGTCATCGACTTTTCCCACTGGAAGATCTCTAATGATGAGCTCATAACTGAGTTCATCTTGGCTAAGCCGATTGATTTCCATTTTTAAAATTTGATTTATTTATTTCAGCGCAAAAACAAAATTCAGATCGACCCGACCAAAAGTTCGAATTACGAAAAGAAAAGCTATTCAAAAACTTGAAAGCTTGGCACTCACAAAGCCTTACAACAGAAGCTTCCGCAAAGATCCAAGTTCCAGGAGACTACCGAATCCACAAAATGCTTATAGATCCCGAAACTATTAAAACTTCAAATTCAAAAAAAAAAAGGATCTTTTGAAAACCCAAAGAGGAGAAAAAAAAAATATTCCAACTAGAGAACTTTCCAATAATAAAAAAACTCCCAAAAAAAAACTTCCGCTCGGTGCACTTCCCAAAATCGCAAAGCTTTAAAGCGGTCAAGCTTACTTTTCGCTATTCACCAACTGTTTACGAGGGTTTATCACGAATGGCACCAAATCAACTATAACAAGGCTACTCTCTCAATTTCTATTATCGCCCGCAATAGAAAGGAGATTGAAATTTTATGACATTACATTCCAAAGCACACGATATTCACTCCCTATTACGCCAGGCAATAGCAAAGAAATTCCGTCGTTAACCTGCGGCCATTCAACTTCTATTACAATACCCCCGATAAAAGTAGCAAGGTTCTCCCCGATTCCAATGCTCACAACCGATCATCGATTAATATTATGCTCGACAATAAAAATGGAGATCTTAAATTATCATTTTGCCGAAAATATATTTTAAAAAAAGGAAATGTGACAACGCCAATCTCACCGGGAAGAAGAAATTCGGAATGCTCAAAACCGCCACCAATGTAGGAGAAATTCACTGAAATTCCGAAACATGTGTCCACCAGCATACATATATGCCCAACAGCACTGAACAACTCCCGTGAAACGGAAGAGCGCCGCACCCAAAGCACTAAACAAATTATTTTATTATTTATTATTATAAAAAAAAACGGAATCCACTTAAGCCCGAGCCGAGCAAGACCAATCTAAAAATTCACTCCTCGATTGCCAACAAATACCCGTGCTCCGGCGCAGCTCCTCAACTTAGCACTTCGACTCAAAGTTCACTGTACAATGTAAAAATCACCAACAACCGCATGCAATTAACTGGACACAGTGATGATGAGATAAATTTCCTGAATTTTCAGCGCATGTAATCCGAAATGTAATATTATCTAATATATAAAATTCTTCTGTCACAGTGTTAGTGGTCATACTCCTCCGAAACGGCTTGACCGATTTTGATGAAATTTAATATATATATTCAGTAGGTATGAGAATAGGTTTATAACTAATTTTTATACCCCTAGATGTTAAGGGTGGGTCACCCTAAAAAAATTTTTTTTATTTTTTGGACAAATTTTTTTTTTGTAATTTTTTTATGGTGTGGCATTAAAAAATACATTTAGTTCTAAATTTTTACCCTTCTACCACCAACCCCTACTTTTTATAAGCATTTTTTATTTTTTAACCCCGATCAATAGCAATAACTTGAGAACGACTGTACCGATTTCATTCATTTTTTTTTAAAGTTTTCTAATACTTTTTGGAAGGTTCTTACGGAAAGAAAAGAAAGAATAAAATTGCGCAGAAAATTGGATAATTTCAGAAAACTTAACGTTTATTTTAACTTCGCGAGTTTGACCGTTCGCGCGTTCTCGATTTCAACGGATTTTAATGAAAATTAGTAAAATTATTGTTTTGAGGTCACTGATTTTGAATATTATCAAAATTTACCAATCCAAGATGGCGGACCCAATATGGCGACCAAAATTTCTAGATTTCAATGAATTTAATGAAAATAAGTACAGTGATAATTTTGAGGGCACCAATTCTGAATATTATCAAAATTTACAAATCCAAGATGGCGGACCCAATATGGCGATCAAGATTTCTCGATTTCAATGGATTTAAATGAAAATTAGTACAATCATTGCTTTGAGATCACTGATTTTGAATATTACCAAAATTTCCAAATCCAAGATGGCGGATCCAACATGGCGATTAAAATGTCTCAATTACAACGGATTTTAATGAAAATTAGTACAATGGTTATTCTGAAGCAACTAATTTAGAATATCGAGATTTCCAAATCCAAGATTGTGACCAACAATTTCTCGATTTTAACGGATTTTAATGGAAATTAGTACTACAATTATTCTGGGGCCACTAATTTGAATGTTATCGAAATTTTCAAATTCAAGATGGTGGATCCAATATGGTGATGCAAATTTCTCGACTTCATGAAAATTAGTACGATTTTTTTTGGTGCGACTAATTTTGATCATTATCGAATTATCAAAGTTTCTAGGTCCAAAATGGCGGACCCAATATATATAAAAAAAATTTCTCGATTTCAACGGGTTTCAATGAAATTTGGTACAATAATTGTGTTAATGCCACTAATTTTAAATATTATCAAGATTTGGATATTCAAGATGGCGGATCCATGAAGGGGTTTTCGGGTTGAATCAATTTCTAGGATATAACAAACTAGAACATTTGAGAAGTCTTTAATTAGTAAGTATTTACCCAACGTCGGATGAAACCGGGTAATTTTAAAATATTTGTGAAGTGTAAAACGGTTTACTTAATATTAAACAACGTGTAAGTTTGTTCAATAAATTAATTAGGGATATGAAACGAAAATACTGTTTTCTTATATTAATGGTATTATTTGTAGAAACATGCGAAAAGAAAGAACACGATCAAATATTGGTCGACGCACAGGGCATAATGAAAATGTACCGGAAAGGGCAGTACAACGTCTGCCGGGCCAGCTAGTTATTATATATATTTTTCTTCCAAATCAATAATCAATGTCTTCGACCAACCGGCAAGTATCAATCCCGCTATATCAAAAAATAAAAGATGTATAAGATAGATATGAATCACTTTCGCACTCAGCAATATTTGCTATTAGAAATTTCCTCCAGCCCTTTTCTGCCTCTGGCCCCACGTTGGGCGCCAAAAATTGTTACGTACTTTGGTTGTACACAATGCCGGCTCGCATCAGGGAAGAAGGGCGGGGTAACACTTCATAAATTATAGGGCGCCACGTGATTTTCTGAAGAACGGTAAAAATCACGAAACCGTTGGATTACGGGGATCGGCGCGCGGGAAGAAGAAAAAAAACGTTACAACTTAAGGTTCTACGTTATAATATTTATTTGGGCGTACTCAAATTTCAAGATCCATACTTTATTCTACACTATACTTAAAATATATAATATAATAGAATACCAAAAAAATAAATCTATGTATAACACCCTTCGCGACTACCGCTCGGAAATTACGTTAAGACAAAAAAAAAATAAACGCAAAAGCATGCGACATAATCAAAATAAGAAATAATAGTAGAATCTAAGAAAAGGAAAAATTTGGTTACTTAACTGACTATTACTATTCCTCCTCCGCTGCCTATCCTGGTGTTGGCGTCGTTCACTCATTTAATTTAACTTTAATTTTCCGAACTACTCGTTTTTTTTTTTTTTTCGCTCATTAACCCTTTTTTTTTTCCTTAATTACCCATAGTTCCCGCACGTGCACTACTAAAAAAAAAAATCACTTGCAGGTCCGTGCCTACTAGTTTGACTTCACTCCACCAACTGATTTAACTAGGTCGGCTCTGAGCTTTCACGCTTAGCTACCGCCTTTTCCGTCGGGTTTCTTTTTCGGCAATTTTGGACATCCTGACAAGTGGTAAAACTGGTATAAACAGTTTAGTAGTCGCATTGAGAAAGAGCATTAGCCTTTTAATTTAAAAAGGACTATTTACTATTATTATGTTTTCTACTTTTTTTTTTGTAATAATTCACCAATTAGGTTTAGGCTTGGGAGGGACAGCGGATATCAACGATATATACTTGTAACTTTTAGATAAATTTCCGAAGTGGCAAACTGGGGTGTTTACACTTTACAATATTGCTGATCGCGCAATCTACTCTAGTTCTAAAATTACATAACTTCGTCTTAAGAATTGCTATTGAATATTTCCAACATGCCAGTTACTTCAATTGATACAAAACTACTAAATACACCTTTCTAAACTACTTAAAGCGATATTTACAGCTACGTAGAAAATCATTCCATCATTCAAATTACTCAAATTACTCTACTGCTGTACTACTACTACTACTCGTAATCTAGATGTTTTATCATAATTCATAATTTCATAATTCGGTTTTAATTTAGCCAAAAATTTATAAACTTTTAAACGCCCAAATATTTCATATGCTTAAATACTAGAGTGCTCCAGATCCATGTGACGCATGAGTAGGTGTGTGGTTTGTGTTGCTGGATATGTATGTGAGTAGGATAGTAGCAGGATCGTCTTAATCATGATGAATGCCGTGTTCTACCTCGCCTATGGCTTCGAATGGTGTGCATGACTGGTGTGAGTGTGTGCGTGTGCGTGTGTGTGTGCGTTTGTGTGTCGCCATGTATGTGTATGTCTCGTTCTTGGGTCCGTTTGTAAGTGTGACTTCCGCAACCCATTGCCGCGCAGTGAAAGACCAGGTAAGTAAACTTCGTTGTCACCAACGTTTCAAAGAATTCTGAAATAAACGCATTTTTTTCCTGTAGCATCAACTGACTAAACTATTGGAACACAGGGACATCAACGACCATCTAGTGAGTAACCTTTTCCCCAACCATTCACCAACATTTAACTTGGATCTTTTCTCTTCTAGAAATCGCTCCACACGACGGCGGTAAATTGAGCATGTAACACAGTGGTGGATTTACCAGCAGGCTGAGTAGGCTGGAGCCTAGGGCGGCAGATTTTAGGGGCGGCAAATTTGGGACCAACATTTTTTTTATATTTTACAGAAATTAAAAAGATTCATATTTATATACCGAAAATAATAGTCCTTGGTTTCGCCGGCTGTCGCCGTAGGCGAGGCTCTCAGAATCAAGCGCCCTCATCCTATCAGTAGATATAAATTATATATAAATATAAGAGATAATAAATCGAAAGGCTATTACGAGTAGACTGCACACTTTGTTTTAAATAACAACAAAAAATGAAAACCAAAAGGAATAAAGAAGTGTATAAAGAATAAAAAGAAAAATATTTGAAATTAAAATTGTAACACATCTCACAATTCCCAAAGAAAGTCATGTAATTTGCAGCAAAGCAAATATACAGAATAGAAAATCGCGCAAAAAGGTATTGTAAAACTTTCATATTTTAATTAATTTAATTTCATCTTCATCATCAGCCGGATTGTTACCAGATAATTGTTTTTAAACTGTAAGTAAACGCAATACAAATTATTTAATTACTTTTACCGATTGTACATTGTTTTGTAAGTAGTATTAAGACATACCTTACCCCGCCTTATTAGTAGTACATAATTGAGCTTGTATTAGCTCAGAAATATACCCAAAACCTATTTCTTGCGCAATCTTATCTAAATCGTTAATTAGTATGATTGTGAACTAGGGTCTCGAAATGTAGAGTACGGAAGGGCGGCAAAATAGCCTACTGGCGGCAAATGTGTAAATCCGCCACTGATGTAACACATTAAAGTAAGTAATTACTTTATAATAAAAATAAATATAATTAAAAGTCTCTTTTGTCTGCGCAATTTCTATAAACGCACTTTATATTATAGACTTTATTTTAAAAGCTTAACGAAAAGAAAATTTTTGTATATTTTCTAAGTATTGTGTTTTACCTCCTTTGTTAGTTATAACTTGAAAAAACCTGTTAAACATCGAATTTATTAACTTTTTAAACAAATGTTCATCAATATCATTCCAGATATCAAAATATCGGCTTTCAGTTGGGATAACGAAGAAAATTGTCCACCATTTGCGTAAACTCTTCGTGCCATGATTCCCCAAATGTTTTCCATTGGATTTAAATCCGGACTACGTGATGGCCACTCCATTACAGGAATATTTCTTTCACTAAACCATCGTCTTGTTTCGGCAGAAGAATGCACAGCGGCGTTATTCTGTTGAAAAATCCAATCTTTTTCCATATTGTCTTTTAAATATGGAATAAGAGATTCCTCCAGCAGGTTTGTATATATGGCAGAGTTCATTCGGGTAGGAACAAAGCGTAAAAATAACTTTCCTTGATAAGAAAAGGCACCCCATAACATTAAACTACCAACACCAAAATTACTACTTAGATGAGGCGAATCAGGCTTCCTTAAATCATGCCAATAAGTACTCAATCCATCTGGACTATCTAAATTAAATTGTTTTCCGTAAGAAAAAATAACGTTTTGCCACTTTTCGTCCTAGTTCATGTGGCTTCTAGCAAAATCTAGACGCGAATTTTTATGATGCTGTTGCAGTTGGAGAGATTTGGCCGGTTTCTTATATTTAATATAAGTAGTGTCCTTAAAAATTTGTTGAACTCTTCTTCCTTTAATTGGGAGTTATAATTCCGCTATAATTTGAGCTGCACTTAACTTTTTTTTCCATAACTTCTTCTCTTATGTTCCCAATATTTGGTTTGGAAACTTTGGTGTTCCCTCTTGGATGATCCCATAATCCATTACGTTTTCCCTTTTTAATAAAATTTCGCACCACACATTCTGAACGTCCAATTCTCCTTGCAATTTTTCTTATACCAAGGCCAGTTTCCCTAAACGCACGGATTCTGACGCGATCATCGTTGTCAAGGACCTTTCCTCGGGGCATTACAATAAATCTTAAGAAATAACAGCAATTATACAGAATTAAGCTAGAGTTGGAAAATAAAAATGAAACTCACATGAATTGGTTCCTAAAAAGTTGCAAAATTACTTTGCGTTTAACTAGTAATACTACAAAAAGAAACTGCGTTTATAGAAACTGCGCACTCTAAGATCAATTGTGAAAGATTGATCTATTGCATTCACGCATTGCCTGATATTTGGAATTGTTTAATTGCTTTTATGAATAGTTATAAACTTTAACAATTGTCCTATAAAGAAATGTTGTTACTATATCGCTTTATTTCAATGAATTGTGCATTTCACTTGAAAATCAGACGTGCGCTTATAGAAATTGCGCGCACTGTACATATGTGAACAGTCCGAATTTAGGGCTAATCATTCATGTGAGGCTGTACTTAGTCGGATAGTGTTCGGAGGAAAGGATAAATTAACTGCTTTTTTTAATGATCTATATAGATCTCCCTATATAAAGTAAAGTTCCACCTTTTTATCTGCATCTCTATGCAAATTAAGCGAGATTATAGTAATTTCCCACATCTCAGAATGTTGCGAACTCCATAGCTTATGAAGTTTCATCTAATATATCGCTCATGTTCCTACACCAACATTATTTTTCTTGCGATAGAGAAAGAATGAAATGTGCACAATTCTTGTCTAAGCATTTTATATAGGGTGAGCCCAGTGATCCATTATATTATATAATACGTCAGTGGCTGTATCTTAAGGCAGTGAAAAAGGTTCGATGCCATGCTTCATATATTTCCCTCAACGTTTGTTTAATGATATATGATCCGAATCTATACAGATCATTTAAAAAAACACAGCTGACTTCACATAGTTTATCGTAAACTCCTCAAACCTTTTCATTTGATACCCTCAAGGGTTTGTGAAGTAAAAAGACAATCCGCTATCTTAGGACATCCTCCAGATTTGATTTAGAACGATATTAAGTATACTATATATTGTATTGTCACTAGATTTACGTAGGTCTGCCAAATTACATCTAAATCGGATAATAAGAGGTGAGTTAAAATTCGAGTACAAATTTTGAAATCGAAAGACATACATACATACGAACGAATCAAGTGAAATAAAAGCGAATCACCGAGCCAAAGTGTGTAGCTGATAATAACTACTCATCTATTTTATCGCCTTGCAAAGGTTATGCTGAATTTTGAGTGAATGAACTTTATTTTTGATCAATTATTTTGTGGAATTGTTCAACATAAAATAATATCAAAATAAATATGAACTGATGAAGCATTGTATTGCATTGCAAGAAAAGTTAACAGTCAACTCAAAATCCGGTATTGATGGATATTTGGTGTACGATGAAAGTATTTGATTTTATAAAAAAAAACACAATAGTATCAGATTTGGGTCCACGATTTTCTTACTTATTGCTCGAAGACTACTGAAAGGTACACCATAGCTGAGCAAAATAATGGCAAATTTGACCGGTAACCTTGTGAAAATTAGATTTTAATTTGAAAAAAAACATGTGTACTGCGACAATATTCTTGCTTCTACCATGTTCATAAAATGATAAATTAACACCGACTTTATTATCAAACAATTTTGGGCATAAGGGCTGCAAGGGTGGTAAGGGTTAAAATATTGATATAAAGGCGTAAAAAAATTGAGAATTTTACATCATTTTTTTAGCGCTGTCAATTAAAAGTATGAAAGTTTTAAATCTTTTGCCGCAGCTTCATTTTATTATAATCAAAAATAATCTACACTCTGCACGAAGTAGGTATAAAATCTGGATAACATATAGCGACAAAAAAAAGCAATTCAAATTGAAAAAAACAATAGTTTTTGTGTAGTGTAAATTGAAGATAAGTGTATATGTAAATAATTTTATATATAATCATATATTTTCGTTAATTTACATTAGAACGAATGTATGTTGATCTCTCTAGCAATCACTAGAATCTCCAAAATTGCAAGCGCCTATGGATTCATCGAATATTGTTCCTCCAGGGCATAGCTGAGGGGTTTTCGATCTGAAAACGCACAGTTTTAATACAACTTCCATATTGGATCAAGGTTAACATTTAAACATACCCATCATTGCCGCACAAGAAGAACCTGCTGCAGTCTTCTAAATCAGCAGCTACTCCTCTTGGGCCACATTTGCCTGAGCCTTGGGGTCTTGGGTCACCTGGTTTGCGTGTTGTTCTTGGGCGCATTGTTGGAGCTATGAATTCAGGCCCGTCTGTTTTTATTCCAAGATATTCGTTCAAGAAAGTTAAAAGGGGGAAGTGACCTTCTCCGCAGTCGTTACGGATATCATCTTGTTCGATGGACCACAGCATTACTCCACCCAAGCCCAGTTCTTTGGCTAAGTCGCATTTAAGAGCTAAGGATCTCTTATCGTCGAAACTGACGAATTGGTCCCCTTTGGTTGCGAATGGTACTTTCTGGAGATCATCCCATCCGTACGCCCAGTTCTTGAATTTTAAATTTTGCAAGATTTCCAAGTAGGACAAGCTTCCAGCTTCTCTGGTGTATTGACCAGCTTGAGCTGGCCCATTGACTGCAGCTCCAACATTGTGGTTACTGGCATTAGCTGCGGCGAAACTCCTTCCGTAGAATGCAAGACCCAAAATAAGTTTTTCAGGTGCAGCTCCATCTTTAATCCATCCGTGCATGATGTCGAACTAAATAAATTAAATTAAATGGTTAGGATGGCCAAGGACGTTTTAGACATTTATATCTTCTTACCACATTTAATTCAGGACGTTCGTCAACAGGACTGGCGTAAAGAGGTGCATTGTGACCGATTTTACCTTCTCCGTAGTAATGTAAATCGTAAGCCATGACGTTGATGTAGTGCAAATACTTGCTAATTTCTGGGACATGGTAAGAGAGGTCACGGTGATGTTTGGATGCACCGACAGCAGCAGTAAGAAGGAATCCTTCAGGGTCGAATTTTTCACGCAACTCCTTGACCAAGAGAGAAAAGTTGTCCTGAAAGTAAATAGAAAATCGAGTTATCCTTGAATGTAAAAATTATCTGAACGATAGAAGAACGAAATTTAACTTACCTTATCAGCTGGTACTCCTTGACGCTGGTTGGGGTACTCCCAATCCAAATCGAAACCATCAAGATTCCATTTCTTGACAAAGTCTACTACATTCTTCACGAATCGAGCTCTTGTCGCTGGGTTTCCGACAACATGTGAGAAATTGGGTGACCCTTGGTTCCAGCCTCCAATAGCAACAAGGACCTTCAAAGAGGGATTAACCTTCTTCAAGTCTTGGAGTCTTTCCAAAGCTCTTAGGTCAATGTCTAGCCAACTGTCCAACAACTTAACGTCTCCAGCTTGATTGATGCCAACGAAAGTGTAAATAAAATGTGTGCACAATTTTACATTGAGATGTTCAAGTTTGGCTTCGGCTACGCCAGTTCGGTAGTTAGCCCAAGAACCATAGTAACAGAAAACCTTGTCTGAAAAGCAATTTTTGTTTTGTAAGATATCTTGTCCAACTTTATGATCTTCCTTTTCGAAGATTTACCTGGCTTAGCACTAACTGCTGCGAACGCAGCTACGAGGACGAAAGCGAATAGGACCTTCATTGTACCACCTGAGATAGAACTGATACTGCTATCAAATTTGTTGCTGCTTTTATTACACTTTGATGACCTCGTTTTATCTTAGACAATGGAGTAGTCAAATATTTGAACAGGTGATTATGAATCACAAAAATGCGATTTGTATAATTTGAAAAGAATTGATATTTACTTTTCTGGAGGTTTGTCTTTATTGAAGCTGGAAATTGGTTCCTAGTACTAACGTACGTTTCGCTTGGTTACACTCTGTTACCAAGATGCAAGGTTCTTCAGAACTTTCGATAAAGTAAAAAAAATGTTTAGATAATATTAAGTTTTATTACAAGTACTACTTTTACATGTACGGTTGAAGGATCCAATTAAGATTTCAATTCAACTCAGTTTGAAAACCGATGTAGAGTGAAATCAAGAATATATCGAAAAAAAATATATACACTTTTATTATCTCACCAAATAGCTCTATATAGCTTTAATTATTTAAGACTCGCAGACTTACACGAGCTATTTGCTGCGTAAAAAGTATAGATATTTCGTTACATGATCTAATTGGTGCGATAACAAAATTGTAGATATTTATTTCATTACATTCGTAATTTTTGGCTTGTTTGGCTATTGTTGGTACGTACAAAATTGTTGTCATCGCCATCTCATTAGAACTACTATGATAAATCATTATAATTCATTACAGCTTTTCGAAACAAAAACCGCAAACTTGCTTATAGTACTTCCGATCCGAAGTTTCCGTACTTTAACTTCATTTCACATTCTAAAAAGGAATTAAATCATTTTATAGTTCAATATGATAGTCAAAAAATGATTGCAGCACGGAACTTTTATGAAAGGAGCTATAAAATAAATAAATACAAATTTCAAATGATGAATGAGTAAAACTGCACTGATAGATTATTAGTAATGAAATGCGTATAAAATATTTCTGATTTTAAAATTCTCCAATCATTAAGGGAAACTTAGCAAACATAAAAATTATTTATGTTTTGTGGATCAAAAAATGTAGCCTCTCCAAAAGTTAATACAGAAAAGCAATTTTTGAGGCATCGTTCACGGACTATTTGTAGAACTTCGATTCCTACCTACATGCCAATCTATCCATTCAGGATATATACGTATATGTATATGTAGATTTGGAGGTAAAATGCGACAATAAACAAAGATCGACGGTCAAATAAATTAGTGATCCCGTAAGGGTACCGATTTTACATTACAGTATGAGACCTTATTATTATAACCATTAGAAAAAATTCAGAAATGTTGCTTCTTCGTTCTTCACCAAACCAATTAGCTCTATTTTTCTGTCTAAATTGTTAACAAGATTGTACTTACTATATTTTAATACTTCTTCACTACACCATTGTTTTTTATTGGTACGGAAATTAAAGGAAGGCGATGTCTGTACCAGTTCGAGGTGGAAAAATTGTAGTGTACCGCAGAAACAATTAAAGGAAAGACCGAGGAATCTTATCCACACTTAAAGTGTTCAGAAGTAACTTTTAAGAGAAATCAAAAGAATGTTAACACAGAAAGGTACTGGTACTTCGAAACGACGGTGTGTGGATGCAGGCTTCAAATGGTATCGGCCGACAAAAACTCCAAAATTAATGGTCCTTATTAAAAAAAAAAAAAAAAAATCCGCTAAAGTTTGCAAAACATTCAATAATACAGTCAATGATTGGGAGAAGATAAAACACAATTTGTGTCCTCTTCTTGCTTTTAACAAATTTCAAAAAATGTTATTCAGCGATGCAGTAACCCTTCAAGCCCTTACTGAAAATATTCATCCTTCCCGTGTCCAAGAAATCTACAAACACCCACTTTCAGCAATGGTTTAGAATGTAACTAACGAGGAAGGTCCAGGACCCTTCTATTTTGTAGAGGGTACGATGAATCAACATCAATATATAAAAGTTTTAAACGACGTTCTCTTGCCATACAGATCATTGCTTCCGTATAATGGGATTGATACAACTTTTGTTCAAGATAACGCGCCTAAACCTTAACCCAATTGAAAATGTCTAGAATGTCTTAAAATCTAAAGTTTATGATTTCTCTAATCCTACTAAAGAAGTTCTTATTAAAAATATTAAAGAAGTGTGGTATGACACCGAGTTTGCTTACAAAGTTGTATCGAATGTATTCCCCGCAGAATTAGAAAAGTTTTAAAAAGTAAGGGCGGGTATAAGAAATATTAAGTTGAAATTATTTTATTGGGGAATTTTAGCTCACAGAATAATGAATTAATATCTCGAATAACAATTGTCGTTTTATGCCTTAGACAATCGTGGCTTGATTTCAATCTCGCTTAACCTTTTTTACAATGCGGTCAGACCACTCCATATTGAACTGGAACTTGGGTACTCATCATTTATTTTTATTTATTTATTTATTTATTTACAATGAAAGCTTCGTACAGAAATAAGTTTCCAATTACACGTAAGCCGTCAAGTAGAAAAATATAAAACAGCAAAATATACAAGAATAAAATGAAAAAATAGAGATAACATGCATTATTTACAATCTAATTTAGTAAGGACGGCTTCCTTGAATCTTCTAAATGGGCAGTTCAGAGGACCAAGCTGAAGCTTATCATGGTTTCTTTGAAGACGTATTACAGGAGAATTAAAATATACAGTGAGTTGGGCTCTCGGCGGTTTAAATATATTATTATTTCTGCTGCTAAAAACAGGCACCCGCAAGACTATTTCCTGAACTAGAGATGTGTCCAGTGTTCCATTAAAGATTCGATAAAGAATACATTCGTCTAAATAAACCCTTCTATCAACAAGCGGAGACAAATTGAGGGTCACGAGTCTGTCAGGATAAGGAGTGTAAGGTTTGTTAAACTTACTAAGGAGACTACGTGTGAATTTCCTTTGAACGCATTCAACTTTGTCAATTTTGGTTTGGTGGTAAGGAGACCAAACCGGCGAACAATACTCAAGTATGCTTCGAACCAAAGTTATGAATAATTGTCGTGGAGTGGATAGGTTGCGGAAACGAGTCGAGGTTCGCAAGATAAAACCGGCTAGTCTGTAGGTCCTTTTTGAAATATCATCGATGAGAGCATCGAAACTCAGTTTGTTGTCAAAGGTTACGCCAAGATCCTTGAACTGGCACACCTCTCGCAACGATTCCGAGCAGAGTCGATACTCACATGATGCAGGATACATTTTAAAGGAATAGGTCATTTTGAAACATTTATCAACATTGATAGACAAATGGTTGACAACACACCAGTCCTCAAGAGCGATCAGATCGCACTGAAGGATATCACAGTCTTCATTACAATTAATCACTCTAAAGATTTTGAGGTCGTCTGCATATAAAAGACAGTCAGATTCTATTTTAGTAGTCAAGTCGTTAGTAAATAACAAGAATAAAAGCGGACCAAGAATTGATCCTTGAGGAACACCGGACGTAGGAACAAATTCAAAGGATGAACAACCAGAAAACACAACATGCATCTTACGATTAGATAAGTAAGATGAGATCCAAGACAAAAGAGATCCCAGAATGCCATACTCTCTAACTTTCTCAAGAAGTATCGGATGAGAAACATGGTCAAATGCCTTAGAGAAATCTGTGTATATCGCATCAACTTGACCATGTTGTTCCAGGGTACGAGCTACAAAATGATGAAATTCAAGTAAATTGCTCACCGTGGACTTTCCCTTGACAAATCCATGCTGTCTTACAGAAATTACAGGCCGTAGTACTCTTGACAGGTGATTATGCACCAGCCTTTCGAAGATTTTACCGAAGCAGTTAATGATGCTGATTGGACGATAATTTTTTACATCGCATTTGTCGCCTTTTTTAAATACAGGGACAACATTAGTTTGCTTCCATATTTCTGGAAAAACACTTTCGCTTAGGGAAGCATTGAAGATCAAAGTCAGAGGACAGCATAGAACTTGGGCCAACTCTTTCACAAAGTGGTTGGGAATGCCGTCAGGGCCAGCTGATGTCTTGGTATCTAATGCAAGTAAGCAGTCAAACACTTCATTCACTTCAAAAGACAAAGAAGACATTGATATTGCACAAGGAATATCAATGTCTTCTTTGTCTTTTGAAGTGAATGAAGTGTTTCATAAGGAATCATTATTTATTTTTTTATAATAATTCCTCGCTTGCACAAGTTTATATTATTCGCTTTTATATAACTAACAGATGTTTTTCATTTGTTTCATGAAAAGTAGCATTAATCACAAAAATTATCAGCAATCCATTTAGTAAATAAGTGAACCACCTGAGCAAGCAGAAATCAAATATTGTAGTAAAAACAAAGCCCGAAAAAATGGAATAAAAGCAGCAAAAAATTTGATAGCAGTATCAGTTCTATCTCAAGTGGTACAATGAAGGTCCTATTCGCTTTCGTCTTCGTAGTTGCATTCGCAGCAGTCAGTGCTAAGCCAGGTAAGTTTTTCAGAAAGAATATCATTAATTTGAACAACTTATAAAAAATAAATATTGTAATTGTTTTTCAGACAAGGTTTTCTGTTATTATGGATCTTGGGCCAATTACCGAACTGGCATTGCAGAAGCCAAACTTGAACAACTCAACGTGAAATTATGCACACATTTCATTTACACTTTCGTTGGCATCAATCAAGCTGGAGACGTTAAGTTGTTGGACAGTTGGCTAGACATTGACCTTAGAGCTTTGGAAAGACTCCAAGACTTGAAGAAGGTCAATCCCTCTTTGAAGGTCCTCGTTGCTATTGGAGGCTGGAACCAAGGATCACCCAATTTCTCACATGTTGTCGGAAACCCAGCGACAAGAGCTCGATTCGTGAAGAATGTAGTAGACTTTGTCAAGAAATGGAATCTTGATGGTTTCGATTTGGATTGGGAGTACCCCAACCAGCGTCAAGGAGTACCAGCTGATAAGGTAAGTTAAATTTCGTTCTTCTATCGTTCAGATAATTTTTACATTCAAGGATAACTCAATTTTTCTATTTACTTTCAGGACAACTTTTCTCTCTTGGTCAAGGAGTTGCGTGAAAAATTCGACCCTGAAGGATTCCTTCTTACTGCTGCTGTCGGTGCATCCAAACATCACCGTGACCTCTCTTACCATGTCCCAGAAATTAGCAAATACTTGCACTACATCAACGTCATGGCCTACGATTTGCATTACTACGGAGAAGGTAAAATCGGTCACAATGCACCTCTTTACGCCAGTCCTGTTGACGAACGTCCTGAATTAAATGTGGTAAGAAGATTTAAATGTCTAAAACGTACTTGGCCCACCTAACCATTTAATTTAATATATTTAGTTCGACATCATGCACGGATGGATTAAAGATGGAGCTGCACCTGAAAAACTTATTTTGGGTGTTGGATTCTACGGAAGGAGTTTCGCCGCAGCTGATTCCAATAATCACAGTGTTGGAGCCAAAGTTTATGGGCCAGCTGAAGCCGGTGAATACAGTAGGGAAGCTGGAAGCTTATCCTATTTCGAAATCTGTATAAACTTGAAATTCAAGAACTGGGCGTATGGATGGGATGATCTCCAGAAAGTACCATTCGCAACCAAAGGCAACCAATTCGTCAGTTACGACGATAAGAGATCTTTAGCTCTTAAATGCGACTTAGCCAAAGAACTGGGCTTGGGTGGAATAATGTTTTGGTCCATCGAACAAGACGATATGCGTAACGAATGCGGAGAAGGTCACTTCCCCCTTGCAACTTTCTTAAACGAATATCTTGGAATTAAATCTGAAGGACCCGAGTTTGTTGCTCCCACTGCGCGTCCAATTCCTACTACAACCCAAGGACCAACAACTACATTTAAACCTGGTAAGGCAGGTGATTGTGGTTCCAATGGTTTAGCCGCTGATGTTGAAAACTGCAGTCGCTTCTTCTTGTGTGGCGCAGATGGGTAAGTTTTGCCATACAGATTATTTAACGGTCTTTGTTAATATTCTTTATTTATTTATATTTAGTACTAAATACCCACAACAATGTGCTCCAGGAACTAAGTTCGATGCAGCCACAGGAGTATGTACCTATGGTTCATGTTAATTTTATAATTTGACAATCGTTCAGAAAAATGTAACCAATAAAAGAAATACATATTGTTACAAAATTTCCTTCGTTTATGATTCACACTTCGACTTTTAAGCGGGCAAGTATAGGGACTAGTTTTCAATCCCTTTTTTGCGATAAGATCAGCTTGGCTTCTAGGATTGAGACACTCGTCGATCATTTTGAGCTCGTTTATTTCGGTGGACGAGGTATATTCTCAAGAAAAATGGTCCACAGTCCGTTCATCCGTTAATTCGCCGAATTGTAGCGACAGTGCATAGGCTCCCATTCGGTCATGCATCAGCACCAGAAGCATTACAGAAATTGAATGAAAAATATATCAGGAACCTTCCTGGTATTATGATTTATATTGATAACATTTGTGTCAAGGGAGACACAAAAGCAAAACTTGACGTGAATCTAAACAGAGCCTTAAAAAGGGAAAAAAAGCAAGCCATAATATTTGATCCATCCAAACTCCAATATTATGAAACGTCAGTCAAATATTTAGAACTAGTATTCTTTCAGAATGGAAGTTCAGTTGATGAAGATAGAAGCATTTTAAATTTAGAAAATCCAAAGAACAAAAATGAGCTTTACAAATTTTTAGGACTAATTAACTTTGTTCGAAATTTTATTCCAAATCTTGTCGAACTCACAGCTCCTTTGAGGAAGGTACGGTACCCTTTCTAACACAGTTAGCAAAATAAAAGAAGCAATTTGGAACTATATTTTGTTGAGCCATCACATCACAGTTAATTCCTAACATCAAAAAACAGGTAAAAAATAGTAAAAATCCGGATAAATGTACAAGGAAAAATACAGGAATTTTGTTTTTTCATATCCAGATGTATACTTTTATGTAAAAGAACCCCGTGAATCCAAATCCACCGTTACAGTTGAGGTGGCGCGTCATGGTTTTTCCTAACCTCAAAAAACCGGGTCAGAAATATCGATTTTCAAAAGTCAACCGATTTACGCTAAATTCGGTATGTGAGTGTTTTAGGGGTCTCTGATCACTAATCTGAAGTCAGAGTTGCAAAATTCAAGATGGCGCATCCAATATGGCGGACGAGATTTTCGAAAATCAACCGATCTACGACAAATTTGGTATGTGAGGATTATTGGGATCGCTGATCAAGAATCTGAAGTTTAATTTACACAATTAAAATGGCGGATCCAATATGGCGGACGAAATTTTCGAAACTAACCGACCTGCACCAAATTTGGTATGTAGGGGTTTTGAGTTCGCTGATCACGAATCTGAAGTCAAACTTGCGGAATTAAAGATGCCGGATCCAACATGGCGGACGAGATTTTCAACAATCGACTGATCTACGCCAAATTTGGTATGTGGGGGTTTTAGAGGTTGCGATCACGAATATGATATTAATTTATGGTCACGACGTCTACTTTAAGGTCGTTCATTTGAGGAAATATGTCTTTCTATCGTTTTTCTTCTAGCAGGCGTTGCCACCATAAATAACTATCAGATTCATGATCAGCGACCCCAAAAACCCCCACATACCAAATTAGGAGCAATTCGGTCTTTTTGTGTGCTTTTGGCTTTTGCACTTCTTCTGTTTGTAAATTTGTAGTTCGCGAATATATATATTACCTATTTCATTTTATTTGTGTGAAGAGACGAGTGTTGCCCAACAGTTATGCGTACCGCTTCCTACAACTAAACCAACTATATTGATACTAGTGGTCATATAGCGTGGACGTTTGACTTGATGGTGGTTGTCTCTGGTGTTGTATTTCGTATTTTGCGCCTCAACATATGCACACCGTGACTATCTGACAGTGGAGATCTGTATTTAGTGGCCTTAAACTATCAGTAGTGTTACTGTTCTCGATTTTCATGATTGTTGATTAGCACTCAACTTGTTTGTTACTTATTTACTTGTTTTTGACTTTTATTTATTTCTGTTTATTTTTCGTGTCATTCGTGTTATTTATTTCTTATTAATTTTTGTTTATTTTTCAGTTCTTGACAATATGGCCTGTAAACTGTGCAATGGCAAGCTCTCGGGACCATTAACTGAATGCGACGGTATTTGTAAAAAAATCTGTACATGCCTCACGTTATGCGCGAGATATGGAATCCGGTGACAGTTAAAAGAACAAAGAAAAAGATTAAGTTTTCACAAAAACAACTTATTTTAAAATGGAACAGTTAAAAGACTAGAACTCAACTGAACTCTCTAAATTG
The DNA here is from genome assembly GCA_949715965.1 of Dysmachus trigonus. Classification (NCBI taxonomy): domain Eukaryota; kingdom Metazoa; phylum Arthropoda; class Insecta; order Diptera; family Asilidae; genus Dysmachus; species Dysmachus trigonus. The sequence goes on along the minus strand of OX454319.1, from coordinate 47,093,900 downwards.
TGACTAAATATGTTGTCAGCACTTTGCCACATTATAGTGAGAATGTTTATTTGCAAAAATTCGCGCTTTGCCAGGTGAACTGAGCAGCTCCGGTAACATCACGTTTGCCACGTTGCTTGAGTCTATGGTGTATATAACCCACGCGTTACGAAGTCTTCTACGGCCACCAAGTATATCACATGCGATGAATGTTCCGCGATCAAGTTATGTCACGTCCTTAAAATAATGGCGATCATTACAGATTCCAAAGTTTCTTGTGTAATAAACTTCAATTGTTCGTTTCCAATTGGGGCAACCTGCAGGCTGTTTTTGAGGATCTGGCTACTCTTAATGATAAGGTGGAAAAAATCTTAAGAAGTCATTAAAGCTGAGTCTAATTTCGAAACCCTCCATACTAAACCTCTGGAACTATCTTCCAAGGTTTTGCTCATGGCAAAGTTAATTGATGGTGTTCATGTTATAGCTTCCGGTTCCGATTTACTGGCTACTGTATCCGTTCAGGTTCCGCTTGACCGCACGAGGTCTCCTGAAAGTTGTTTGAGGTCATGTGAAGGTTGAATTTAGAATAGGCCATAAAACATCCGAAAAAAGTCATCCTTACGTTAAGGTCGCTGAATCCGAATTCAGGGCCCACTTGACCGTCCGTACGAGGTCTCTCCTAAAGGTCATGTGAAGGTCGAATTGAGAACAGACGACCTTAAGGAGGTCTAGTACAAGCAAGTAGACCCTGAATTGGGATTCAGCGACCTCAAAAACGTAAAAGTGATTTTTTCGGATGTTTTATGGTCTGTTCTCAATTCGACCTTCACATGACCTTTAAATGACCTTCAGGAGGCCTCGTACGGTCAAGTGGGCCCTGACTTCGGATTCAGCGACATTAAAAACGTAAAGTTACTTTTTTCGGATGTTTTATTGCCTATTCTCAATTCGACCTTCACATGACCTCAAACTACTTTCAGGAGACCTCGTGCGGTCAAGTGGACCCTGAATTCGGATTCAGCGCCCTCAGAAACGTAAGTGTGACTTTTTTCAGTTTTTTTATAACCTATTCTCAATTTGACCTTCACATGACCTTGAAATGGCCTTCAGGAGACGTCGTATTATCAAATGGACTCTGAATTCGCATTCAGCGACCTCAAAAACCTAAGTGTGATTTTTTAAAAATTTTTATGGACGATTTTCAATTCGACCTTCACATGACCTTCAAACCTTTAGGAGACCTTGTACGATCAAGTGAATGCCTAATTTTGATTCAGCAACCTCGAAATCCTACTTGTGGTTTTTTTCAGATTTTCATTTTTGCTTTGAGTTCTTGGATCGTAAGATGAAAGTACAATCTATATGCTGAATTTTCGAGGTCAAAGTGAAGTATTTTGAATTTTTTAAATCACCCAAGCAATTTTTGGCAAAAAGGGCTACGAGAGTCTCTTTGTTTCCTCATCACGAGTATGCTCAAACAAGAATTTTCAAATTCCGTTAAAAATTACGACTTATGGGTCGTGGGTGGTTTTGAACCAATTTAGCAATATAGCCCCACTGTGGGTCGCTTCGTTCCTAATAATTTTGGGCTGGGTGTTTATTTAGAGGGTTGCTACGTATATCGAAGAACTCACAAGTGGTATCCCTTTCTCAGACGAAGTTGTGTTGATTAACCATTTTAATCTACCATCTGTCGATTGTAGGCGTTCTGATGAGGACACTTTGATTTTCTCTGGGCTGACTGGTCCTCATTTACGTGCAGAGTTTCTCGACAGTCTTTTTTCATCTGGGTTAATCGCAGTGCAACCATGTTACGAATCAGGGAAATACCTTGATTTCGCGGTTTCTACTGATCCTGTTACTTCAATCTCGCGCTGTACGACGCCGTTATTGCTTGAGTGTAGACATCATCATGCTCTTCTACTTCTTCTTTCTTTTGACACTACTTCTATTTGTTCACTTCCCTCCAAATATTGTTACAACTTTAAATCCAGCCGACTTTTCTAAAATTAATTCGTGATTTTCTGGTTGTGACTGGGATAGAGCGACATGAGAGAGAGCGAGATATTGACAAATCCATCGATTCTTTTTATACGTTTATCTCTATGTGTTTTCCCCAGGGCGTACACGTCAAGCAGGTGTCAGTGTTGTTTTCAGCCTTGGCTCAATAGTAATGCAAGACATCTAAAAAACTTAAAAAGCAAGGCATGGAAGAGGTTCTGTTCCTCTCAGAGCGACTCTGACTTTATTTCATACACCGTAGCTCGTAATGAATTTGATCCGGCTGTAACGCACCGTACCTTGATTATATAAATAATTTAAAATCACCTTTACGCGATGATCCTAAACGGTTTTGGAATTACTCTTCAAGTGAAAGACCTTATTTTTGACGAAGATGCTTTACGCAATCATATCTCAAAATTAGTCGAATAGCCCCCTCATCACATCCCTTCATGTTTTTTAAAAAGATGTGACACTATTGTTCCTGTTTATTTAACTTACCGCTTAGCACTGTGATCTTCCCAACCTCATGGGAGTTCTCTGTAATTGTTTCACTATTCAAAAAAGGTAACAAAAGTGATGTGAAAAAACTATCGACCCATTACCATCTTATGCTGCATTGCTAAACTGCGCAAAATTCTACAATTGGTCACGAAGAGGGGGTTTAAAAACTCTAAATATTGGTAACGTAGTTTATGAACGAGCCCTAAGTGGGTTACCTCTTATCTTTCTGGTCGTACGAAATCTGTTAGTTTCCGTGGAGTCTTCTCTGATCCCATTTATTTTACATCTGGCGTACCACAGGGTAGTCATATTGGCCCATTGTTGTTTATTATCTACATCCATGACGTATCCCTTACTCCTACCCACTTGAGAATGCTATGTTGACGATGCAAAGATCTTTTACACAATATCTGACGATGGTGACTTAAATTCTGATTTATAAGCCTTCCATAAATGGTGCTCTATGAATAAACTTCCACTGAATGTTAATGTCCGTGCACGAACATCTCTCGCAAAAAACATTCTTTAATTTTTGACTACTCCATTAACGGTGAGTCACCCACTAGACTTGACACTGTACCTTATTTGGTGCTTATTCTTAATTCCCATTTTCCAGGCCCATTTTCTTTCTATTGCCACCAAAAACTGGAAAAATCTTCGCACTTCCGCTATTTCTAGAATGACATGGCCCTCCTACGATAGGAGGAAAACGCAAGAGCTTCTAAATCTAACCCGTGAGAACGTGGAAAGAGTTGTGGCGGTGTACACTGGTCACTGGCCCATAGGTGAGCACGCAGCTAAGCTAGAGATCCCCTTCAACTCTTACTGCCGCAGTTGCCAAGACCCAAATGACAAAGAGACGCCTGTCCACTTTCTTTGCAAATGTCTAGCCCTCGCTGGGGCTAGACATCGCGCACTGGGTGATTATTTTATTTACGATCTAAAGGAACTGTCCAAAAAGCGGGTAAGTGACATTGTTCACTACCTCAATGCCACAGAATGGCTTTAGCCCAAGGCGAAGTTTCCCTGTCCACTAAACTACCCCAAACACACTAACAACAAGATCATAGTTTGTTGTGGTATCAAAATCGCGCATTTGTAGCGCTAATTGGGTTCCGACGAGACGTCAGAATCGTCACCTAAACCAACCAGTCCACTTATTAAGATATTTAAGGTTTTGCGTTTGAATCAACTTAAAAATATTGGCACACGTTAATTAATTCGCGTAATGTTTTTAAAACTATAAACTTGTAAAAGGCCATACGGGGATAAGAAGGGATAAAGTGCCTATTAATTAATTTTTTTCAAAATGTTTAAAATTAATTCTCACCCTTTGGGGGTTAATTATTAAGGGGACTGTCCGATTTTTTAAGCCAAAAAATAGGTCATTTTAATGATTTTTTTCAAGAAAACTGCTGAAGGTATGACAACGATTTTTTTTTAAACATTTTATTGATCCTTCGACTACATTAGAGAATTTTGTTGAGTCACTCCGGAACCGGGAAACCCCCCCCCCCCCCCCCCCCCCCCCCAGCTCTTCAAAGTTTGCCGCTCCGTCCGCTGGTTGCGCGAGTCTTTTTGCCTCAGGTGAACTAAAATGAAAAATTCATAAATTTATTAAAAATTTACACTATTTAGCCCATTGTGATAGGGACAGTTTTTAAAATGGGGAAAAAAATACAAAATGGCGGACACTTGAAAAAAAAGGTCGTTTTTTCGTCATTTTTTTTTTAGTTTTTCGGCAATAACTTTGAAAAAAAAAAAAATTTGATTCTACCACAACGGGCGTATATATTAGAATAATAAGTGTGCCAAGTTTCAAGATAAAATCATGAGCCGTTTTCTTTTAATTAGCGCAACCGCCATCAATTCCGACGAACGGAGAAATTCACTGTCAAAGTTTAAAGTGCATTTTGGCTAGAAAAAAGTGTATTTTCTCACGAAGAAAGTGGTCCCCCAAATCCCCTCCTAACGAAAAGATGAACAAAGAAACACCAAAAATACCAACCTCCTTATATTTCATTCATCAATTCAAGGCCACAAATCCGAACGCGTTTCATAGCTCGCACCTGCTCTCCGGCTCATCGACTCAGACGGCCGCGCGACGGGAGGCACGCTTCTTAAATGACCTGTAACTATTGAACCGCTCAAGATATCGGTTCCAAATTTTTACAAGTTATTTTTAAAAGTATAAACTATTGATTAAGCGAAAAAAAATCGATTTTTTGAAGCAAAAAAATCGGACAGTCCCCTTAAGGGATAAAACTTGGCCAAATTGTTACTTGTATTAGTCCTGTCGATAAAAAAAATATAACGGCCATAATCGGCGTGGGGGCACTTTACCCCTTCTTATCCTCCTATGGCCTTTTGTTATATATATATATATATTATACTATTATAAAAATGTTAAAGGAAATAAATGATTTTTTAGCTGCAAATAGATTTTTACTAACATTCCTTCGATAACATTTTACAATTCAACTTCTTTTGATTCATTTGTGAGGATATTGTACACCATTATCTGACAAAAACTACTCTTAACTCATTTTTTTCAAAGTTGGATTATACCACTTTCAAAAACAATAGTTCAGATATTGATAAAATAAAAGAAGTGATATCTAAAGACCCTACTTTAAAACAACTACGAGAAGCTTTCTATCATGGAAGAAGGTAATTAAAAGCAAATTTTTTTAAATATACATGATTTCTCACTACACAAGGATGTATTTTTAGAGATACTCGATTAGTAGTACCACAAACCCTTAGGAAGGTAATTTTTTTAGAGGAACTTCATTCCACTCATTTCAATGTGATAATAATGAAGAAAGTAGCTCGAATTTGTTGTTGGTATTGACAGTGACCTAGAGGAGCTTGCTAGGAACTGCGCAAATTGTAACAAGTGACGAAACGAGCCCGCTAATATATCGTATCCTTGTGAACCGACCAAGAAGTCATTTGACCAAGTTCAACAGACTTTGCTGGTCCTTTGCATGGAGAATACTGCTTCAGCCTCGTCGATGCCTTCTCAAAACTGCTTACTTTCTAATATAACTAGCGACACTACAGTTAAACTTTGTAGGCAAGTCTTTGCTAGATTTGGGTTTCTTAATACCTTCTCGTCGGATAATGGCCCACAATTTACATCCTATAAATTTAGGGACTTCTTGAAAACAAATGGGGTGATACACAAATTCACGGCCAAGCTGAACGTTATGATATGAAATGAAAAATAAATTATTTTTCAACATTTTAAGATAAAATATTTTTTGCAAAACGATAACGTGTTGCACTTAAGGTTTATAGTATTTTAATAAATTTTGTTTTAGACACACAAAATGCCGATTGAATTATTTATTTTCAATTCCACACCTCTCCTAATATTGTCATCGAGACTAGAAGAATGAAACTCGATAATATGCATTGAAAATACATTATATGTTGTTAAATTATTTTATTGGTCGTATTTTATTAAAACAAATACAAAACTATTAAATTAACAAGAACCATAATTACATACTCCGCTGGTTGTATCAAATATGGTTCCTGGTGGGCATTCTTGAGGGTACTTAGTACTGAAAATAAAAACAAAATGATTAATTAATATCCTGGGATCATGTCAAGACTGAAATCCTTACCCGTCCGAAGAGCATAAGAAGAAACGATTGCAGTTGTTGATGTCAGCGGCTAAACCGTTGGAACCACAATCACCTGGTTTAGAGGGCTTCAAAGTGGTGGTTGGTCCTTGGGTGGTAGTAGTTGTTGGCCTCGGGCTTGTGCTTGGGGTTGGTACAAGAGTTGGAGGTGGTAAGTTACCATTACCTTCTGATTTAATTCCAAGATATTCGAACAAGAAAGTTAAAAGTGGGAAGTGACCTTCTCCGCATTCGTTATGGATATCATCTTGTTCGATGGACCACAGCATCATTCCACCCAAGCCCAGTTCTTTGGCTAAGTCGCATTTAAGAGCTAAAGATCTTTTATCGTCGTAACTGACGAATTGGTTCCCTTTGGTTGCGAATGGTACTTTCTGGAGATCATCCCATCCATACGCCCAGTTCTTGAATTTCAAATTTTGCAAGATTTCCAAGTAGGACAAGGTTCCAGCTTCTCTGGTGAATTGACCAGCTTGAGCTGGTCCATTAACTGCAGCTCCAACATTGTGGTTACTGGCATTAGCTGCGGCGAAACTCCTTCCGTAGAATCCAACACCCAAGATAAGTTTTTCAGGTGCAGCTCCATCTTTAATCCATCCGTGCATGATGTCGAACTAAATAAATTAAATGAAAAGATGAGGAGGACTAGGGACGTTTTAGAAACTGATGTCTTCTTACCACATTTAATTCAGGACGTTCATCAACAGGACTGGCGTAAAGAGGTGCATTATGACCGATTTTACCTTCTCCGTAGTAATGCAAATCGTAAGCCATAACGTTGATATAGTGCAAATAGTGGCTCACTTCTGGGACATGGTAAGAGAGGTCACGGTGATGTTTGGATGCACCGACAGCAGCAGTAAGAAGGAATCCTTCAGGGTCGAATTTTTCACGCAACTCCTTGACCAAGAGAGAAAAGTTGTCCTGAAAGTAAATAGAAAAATTGAGTTATCCTTGAATGTAAAAATTATCTGAACGATAGAAGAACGAAATTTAACTTACCTTATCAGCTGGTACTCCTTGACGCTGGTTGGGGTACTCCCAATCCAAATCGAAACCATCAAGATTCCATTTCTTGACAAAGTCTACTACATTCTTCACGAATCGAGCTCTTGTCGCTGGGTTTCCGACAACATGTGAGAAATTGGGTGATCCTTGGGTCCAACCTCCAATAGCAACGAGGACCTTCAAAGAGGGATTAACCTTTTTCAAGCCCTGTAGTCTTTCCAGTGCTTTGAGGTCAATGTCTAGCCAACTGTCTAACAATTTAACATCTCCTTCCGCATTTATTCCGACGAAAGTGTAAATAAAATGTGTGCATAATTTCACGTTGAGTTGCTCAAGTTTGGCTTCCCCTGCGCCAGTTCGGTAGTTAGCCCAAGATCCATAGTAGCAGAAGATCTTGTCTAAAAAACAATTATATTGTTGTTGAATAGATGGACATAACTTTGTTATTAAAGGATTTACCTGGCTTAGCACTGACTGCTGTGCATGCAGCTGCAAGGATAAATGCGAAGAGTACCTTCATTGTACCAACTGAGGTAGAACTGATAACGCTACCAACATTAACTCTGTTTTTATACATTTTGACTCACATGGATTTTTTTTTCACATTGAATGAATTTATTTATTCAGGTGCATAAATATTCATGTTTGCCTTTCTGGTGAATATGTTTTGAGGAAGTTTGACGTCATATTATGTGTTACTAAGGATAGATAATATTGTTGAATAAATTAATTGTACTTTTTTTTTTTTATGGGTATCGGATGTGAGATTCAAATTTGTTCGGCATAGAATGAAAGCATTTTTCTATGTTCAAAAACAGCAAACAAAATTGTTCCATCATTCATTTTTAGAAAATTATATACATGTACAGAGTGTCTCGGAAAAATGTGCACCTCTATATGCCAATCGATTCTTTGAAATCTCCTGAATAACTTTTGTTCGGATTTCCCCCCTCTCAAACTACTTCTTCACTATTTTTCTACCTTGAACATTTTTAGTCTTCGAGAGGAAGTGCATTTACTAAAATTTCAAAGAGTCATGTCAACGCTATCGCCGGACAGATAATGTCCCATTCGAAAGTAAACACTATGACGCATCCAATGGTATATTACTTGCTAATATTTGTCAAACAATTTGGAATAAATAAGTTACTCAATTTCAAATTTTGGTAAATTGTAGAATCATTGTAAAAATTATTCAAAATGCTTGCCACCTGTACGAATGCAAGTACCTACGCAACCTTGATATTATCGACCTGCGGATGAGGCTACTTAAATTACTGCTGCTCATAACGGCTCATATGATTCTTGTCGCTTTCCGTAGAATGCCACAAAACCTTAGAATCAGTCGCAGTTTGGACTTGATTGTGAAGAGACGAGTTTCTTTTGAATTTGAATTAAACATTTCCACACTCACTAGTTTTGAAAATGTCAGAATTTTATTCCAATGAAAAATATGTTATGCATGTCCACGTAAACTTTGAATGGCTGAAATACAGCATTTTCTATGCAACTTTATTTCTCAACAAAATGTTAACAGACGGAACCTCCTTTTATTTCAGACACTTTCAAAAAACCTGCAAAATTTGTGATTAGGGAGTGTGTTTCTGAATGTTACGCGCCATGATGATGTAATGGAAATGGAATAGTTTTTATCTTTATCAATAAAAAATTGGGAAACTTATAATACAACTATACTATTAGTTGGTAACAATACCGACCATACTTAATACCTTAGTTTCATTTCTTTTAATATAAAAACATATGGAATACAGCTTATTCAATTATTTGTTCAGGTTTTAGTGCAATTGTTCCATTCAACCAAAGCTTTTGTTAAATTGAAAAATGATTTTTATTTTCCTTTTAATTTTCAATTAATGTGACCTCGACTGGTTTCGACTGCTGTTAATTGCGTAAAAGAAATTTGGAAAGATAAATAATTGAAATTTTTTCAAACTGGATAATTCATATTAAGTATGACAGAAACATTAAAGGTATACTACATATATTGTAAAAATTTAAAGCAACTTTTTGAAATAACAATAACCGAAGTGAAAGAATAATTTTGCAGCTTCGCTTCAAATCAGGGCACGGATTCTCCAAAAGTGCAAATAAAATCGTAGTTTCGAGAATGGAATTGCAAAATTTGCATAATATAATCCATTGACATCACACGTTTCTACCTACTTTCAACCACATTTCGAAAGCATTGTTTCTTATTAGGCCGCAGATGTTTAATGCACACATTACACATCGAGGTCTTTATTGATCAAACTGTTCATACATATAAAGCAGATTTCCGCGCACTTGAAAAAAATATTTCGACTTTCTGTAGTTTTACGTGGACGTCATTAGTAAAAATTGTTTGATCTCTACGGCCTTCAATATCGAAAGCAAGGACATTTTGAGATCACTATTGTTTATTACTTTATATCGAATCCTTAAGAAAGAGATTAAATAAACTAGTGTAATGAACAAAATATATATGTATTATTCATTTACACGTATTTATGACACTCATATTTTATAAGTTACATAGCTTCCGAGTCTTATAATAATTATAAAGTTTTTTATATATTAGAGGTTGACTTATAACATTTAATATTGTAACATATTAACGTACGCATATCTGCCTGTATGATATTTAATGTTGGATGCTTGCTGCATACATCTGATCAAACAGTTTCAGAAAGATTAAAATACAAAAGTCGGAAATTTTATTTGTTTTCAAATGGAAGGGTACATTATACAACAACAAAATAAACATTTATACTATATAGTGATTTCATTATATTTATGTTCAAAAATAAACTCATGAAAATATATAAATGCAGAATTGTACAACGACTATACAATGTTAATACGTAGGGCTTAGGAAGAGCAAGAACTGGAGACTTAAATGGAACTCAATTGAAGACTTGAAAACATATTACAAGTAAACAAAGTCTAAAACATACTTAAAAAACGAATTACATGATATTTAGACAAAAACAAGCCCTTTGCTTGAATAAATGTCAACATATAGATGGAGTAGTGATAACACGGCGAGTAAAGGAATCTAAATATCTCCACTGCTAACGAGAAATTGAATTGGGTCGCATGTATTGAATGCATCAGTAGCAAGTTTTTACATTAACCCATTTGGCGCCTCTGTACCTGATTGGGTACAGTAAATGGTAGTTATCAAATTTTAAAAGTTACGGTTGTTTTTCGCTGATATTAATAGTAGATCGATAGTGCATAGGAATAATAACGATTTAAGCGGGTATATTCATAATAATTCCCGCTGAGAGCATTTTGACTCAGTAGGGAGAAGAATTATTTTTTTCTACTTTTCTGTTTATTTGATTTGTAAAAAATGTGAAACTAAACGTTTCGTAAAAATATCACTGCTGGTTTTATTTTGGCGGTTAATGGGTTAATTGAAGCTCTTAGAAGTTGCGTAGGCTAATACGTCATTAGGTCTGTTCGTTGACAATCCTGTGGCACCCCAGTGCGCCCTAGCTGCACTGGTTTTTAAAAGTCAAATGCCAGTTCGGTGTTTTTTGAGAAACCTAGGGCGCCCTGGTGCACCCTGGTTTTACCACAGATTACATCCGGTGTAAACTCAGGGTTAATGAAGAATATCAGTTTAATTGTTAACAGACACGGTATTTAAAGTGGAATTAACTCTTGTTGCGGGCACAAGAACTTAATTTTAACATTTCGATGTGAACATTATGAAAAAGTAGTGGTTTTATTTTATAATTTTTGTGCAAAAGGCCATATGACAGTTCTCCTTTTTAATAAGCTGTTCGTTTAACTGACAAGCTCTGGGGCGCCCCATGTTTTTTGACAGTTTTCAGGGCGCACCAGGGCGCCCTGAGGTGCCACAGGTTTTCGAGTCAACGAACAAACCTAGTAGGTTACTATGTTTCAAGAATTTTCGTAAAACAGTATTTTGCTCATTTGGTCATTTAGAGTCGTAGTAAAGTTCTAGTTTCAAACTTTAGTTTAATTCAACTTTGACTTCAGTTTAATTCAACTCATTTTGAGGTTTACAACTATGAAGTTTTGTAAATTGGACAAAATTTAAAAATCAATTTTTATTTATGGTAAAATTAGTATAACTCTCACGGAGGAATAGTACATTTCTTTTTATATAAATCATATATATTTGGAATCTGCACATTAAAACCTTTGCGTATTGAGTAGTTTAGGAGTTACGAAGAAACAGATGAAAATATATATAGAAATATAGACTGCTAAAATCATAACCCTTCCTTTTGCTTTGCCGTAGTTGGGTAATAAGTCATTTTTATGGGACGAGATCCTAATGTAAAATGGTATATTCAGCAAAAAAATGTTTCCATGTATCCCTTATAATTCAATGCTTATTATCAAGGTTACCATATAAGATAATTAGGCCCAATTTTTATTTTAAATGTGCGCTATTCCTAGATTTCTACAACCGTCGCGACGCTTAATCATAAATTTTAACCGTTTGCACTCGAAGCTTTTTTTCATTCATATTACTAGCAACTCGAAGCAATTTCGATAGAGAAATCATATTCACATATGTATATGTAAATGATATGCGCATTAAAAGAAGAGTGAAGTTATTTCGGTTTGTTTTTGTCCTTATGTTATGAACTGGATATTATTTGCATTGTCTCCAAAGCGGAGCCTCGAGTTTGAAGACAAATTTTAAATGGCTCCGCTCCAGAGCCCTCGAGTGCAAAGGGTTAATATATCATAATTAAAAGGAAATTGTTAAAAATACGTGTTTTTTGGCTTTTTTTTTAACGAAAATATACAACAAAAAAGTGTTGGAGTATGGCATCTTTACTTAATCACTATCATAAACGTTGGGAGTTTCAAAAATGTAAATTATTAATCAATCGATTAAATTTTTTTCGGAAGGTTAAATATAACATTGAGGTAATAAAAAATTGGTATAATTTATTTTGTAATTTTAACTACTTTATAGCTCGTGGTATAACTTGTTCGTTTTACAGTGTTTGGAGTGCAAAGGGTTAATAACCCCTTGGGTACATTTGACGTCTGAGTAGGGCTGCCATCACCTAAATGGCCGACACCGGGCAAAAACTTTAAAAACCCCGGATTTTTAGGTGACATTTGAGTTTTTTCCCGGACACGCCTAAAAAAATTGTCATCGTTTAAAATAAAAACATCGTACACATTTGCATTTTTTATTCATTTATACAGCTTGTTTGCGATATAAACTACAGCGTAACAAATAAAATACAGAAGAATCTCGATTATCCGAACCCTCAATTATCCGAACGCTGACTTAGTTTATCCGAACGCTTAATTATCCGAACGTTGGCGCGAATTTGTCGCTCGCTGCCGCTGTGCATAGGTAGGTATCGAGCGTGTTGAAACGCGTTTTGTTTCATCGAACATTGTTATTCTGCTTACGGAGTTTCCGCGTGCAATTTTAATGTATGTATGTACCTATTTCTTACATCGCGCAGATAGAAACGTGAATGCCGAATTTTTATTTTTTCATTACATATATGTAATTTCGTTTGTTATATCCTTCTCAAACGGCTGCGAGACTTAGCCGCTCAAAAACGCGTTGCAACCGTTCGTCAATTAAAAATTGACGATTTTATAAAAAAATAATATAAAAAAAACATCCGACTTTTTTCAGGTGTTTTATATTTCAACGTTAATATGTATGTCAAATTTTAATATACTGTACTTTTTTTATGTAAAAAGGTGTTGTTTTTGTTTGATCTTGTCCCAAAAAGCCCACATTTCGGTTATACGAACTAGTCTCGGTCCCAGTTAGTTCGGATAATCAAGGTTCTACTGTACTCAAAATTATACACTCTTCTCTTTCTGAGGTTTATCTTTCAATCAATTGCGATTCCCCTGACACTTTTTGAGTACCCCTTCCAGACGACCTCCGGACGCCTGCTAAACTAGGACAAATCCGGGGAATCCCGGACGGTCTGAGAGACGTCATGCACTTGTTTGTATCAGTCATAATAGAAGAGGCAATTACAGTATTTCGGTGAACATTATCTTCATCTTAATACTACATATGTCACTAATATTTTATAAATAAATGAATTCTTACGTAAAATGTACTGCTTTTACATACTACTCCAAGCAACCAAAAATTAAATCCGTTCCACATGCAAACATTTTCTCAAATAAATCCGTACCCAAGGGGATAATCAAGAAAGTCGAACTGTAACACTGCTTATCGCTTGAGGTCACAAAGTGGTGATCGCCACTGTCAGATGATCATGAAGTGTGCATACGTTGAGGGGCAAAATCCAAAAGCAAAACACCGAAGACAACCACCAACGATTCAGATGTCTTTATTATATGATCACCAGTGTGTCAAGATAGTTGGATCAAGGCATGCACACACCAACGCGTTCCGGCAGCGGTGGCGGTAGGGATAGCGGTATCGGTGAAATGCACTACATTGAAATGACTTCGTGCATTCACACCAAACGCGGTGTACGCCATTTAATTTTGGCCGCCATATTGGATCTTTCATGTTCCTAATATACTTTTTCCACACAGATTTTTAAAGTAAAGTATAGAAATTTCAAACCCTTGTAGGCCTCAATTGGACTGCACCAATTTTGCCCTGTAGGGAGTCATGCGTTCAGAAAGAATGCCTCATATTTATATGTATATATATATACATATATATGTATGTATATGAGGCATTCTTATGCATGTGGTAATACTTGTTTTTAAGATTATTTTAAGCATTTAAAAAAAATCACAAAGTCACCTACAGGTGACACTGGGATTTTCCCAGTCAAAAAAGAAAAAAAGTTGTTCATTTTCTAAACAAAAATTTAAGTTGATTGGGTCTGAGTTTGTTCAACACCTGTCCAAATATTTAGTAAGACTCATTTCTCCAAGTTTTAATGCAAATAATTTTCAATTGAATTTTGCCTTTTTTACCTATATACAATATTACGACCGTTTACTAATTTTATATGTTTAATACAAAGTAAAAAAAATCAGAAAGAAACAAAATCATTTAAGGCCATTATGATTACTAACCTCGATGATGGTGAACATTTTAAAACTTTTGAAAAGTACTATAACATAAGAGCAAGTAGGAAGATTTAAAAACTCGTGCAAAGAAAAATTCATTATTCAATCACCTGAGTAAGTAACAAAGTAGAACAAATATTTTGGAAACTGTTGGAAACAACAATATTAAGCAATATATTTAATCAAAATTCATTGTTTTAGAAATACAATGGAATGAAAATGAAATAAAAGCAAGAACAAGTTGGGTATTGGCATCAGTTCTACCACAGGTAATACAATGAAACTACCCTTTGTTTTTATTCTTGTCACTGTGCTCGCAGTAGTGCTTGCTGAAACAAGTAAGTTCTTTAAAATAAAATTATACAAGTTGAGCCGATATTTTTAAATAAAATAATAATTTACAGGCGCAAATCCAGCTGATTCTGACACCCCGACCGAGACTCTTATTCCTGGAAAAGCGGGAAAGTGTGGTGCTGGTAACTTAGCCCCTGATTTGAAGGATGCCAAGCGTTACTTCTCCTGCATTTCTGGGCAAGTTTTTGTTTATACATTGTGTTGAAGCTTTTATTTAATATTCATTGCTTTTTAGCGAACCGGATAAGTTGTCGCGACCCTGTGCTTTAGGAACTGAATTCGATGCATCCAAGCAAATATGTGATTGGCCAAAAAAGCAATAAGTCAGAAATAATTGTAGTAAAAGTATTGCACCATGTACTTAACAATATTTTTTTCTGCAAATCATTCCTTCCTAAAGTAAGATTGAGAAGTCACATATGTGTGGAAATTTTATGTGTTTGAAAGATTACAAAAATAAAATATAATGTAAATTCATATTGTTAGTTTTTGGAACCAATCAAGCTCTTTTAAAAGAATCGCCATTTTGTATGTCCATCACTCAAATGAAAAATATTTCATTTCGTTTTATAATCCGCTAAATAATAAAACTTATTAAAAAAAAAACATCTAACAACTAATCCCAATACAAGATAAGACGAGAAATAAGCTCAAATTTGGAATCGTTGTACCTAAGCGTTCAAATCTTTTTTGCTATGTCGGAGGTTTTTCAATTCTATAACCTGTGGAATTGTATTAAATAAATAAATAATATTATGTCGTTCGGATCAAACCCGCCCGGTTTTGAAAATTCATTGCTCAATATTTAATTATTATTGCGTAATCTTATTTTGGCACTAAGTAGAGGAGCACTCAGTTGTTTTTCCTCCTTCACTGCGATCACTATATACATATATACATATATAATACAAATTTAGAAGTTCGTAACTCTATCGATGTTTCTTTACAGCGTCAAATAATCAAGTTTATGTATCCTGAAGTCCACCGAAGACTAGTCAACGTGATAAAGATCCGAAAAATGTGCGAGTGGAGTATGCAAAAGTAAATTTATGTACATATAATCAGCAACAGAGCCATCTAAAAAACTATATCTTACATATATACAAAAATTTTAATTGTGTGGGCGGGTTTGACCCGAACCTAATAATAAAATCCCCTTAAAACAACTGATAATTTGAAAGTTGTTGATAAATGTTTATCATCAGATAAATTAAAAACTTTGAAGAGAATATAAACGCTGCAACATCCATTACGCTAAATGTTAGAGCTTTTATTTGTGATCAAGGGTTGAATAATAGAAGCTGTTTTACTAAATGTAAGATAGCACCCGAAATTCTCTTTTTGTTCCACAGTGGAATTGTCCTGGAAAATTATAAAAAAGTTTGAATTTGGTATAACGGAAATAAACAACAAAGTTTGAACCCTCCTATTGATCGCAACGTTGTGATTGTAAAAATGCGGCGTTTATAACCTGTGCTAGATGCAGAAATAATTGCTGTTTCCCTTGTTTCTATAATACCCCGACAAATGTAAATCATCATCATGAAAAATAATAAAAGTTTGAATTTTAATGTACAAAGTCTTTTGGTATACGCTTTAACCCATTAATGCCTGAATAACAAAAAATTGTACGGCAACTTCGAAGCGCTAACTTTTATCGAAGGGGGGGTCAATTCCTATCGAGTCGACTTTGAGTCGCCCGACACGATCCAACAAAAAAAAAAAAAGTGAAAAAAAATTATTATTATTGTTTTTGTGCAATATTATGTAAATAATTACCTTTTTCACGTCATTTTTTTCGAAAAACGACTGATTTAGTCGGGAAAAAGCAACTTTTTACTGTAATAAAGTGCATAAAACGTGTTATTAGGAATTAAACTTCAAAAATAGGCAGGCATTTAATCAGTAATCAGTGACCCCAAAAACTCCGAATACCAACTTTTTTTTCGAAGAAATTGAGAATTTTGCCAAAAATTGTTTGCCATCTTCGATCCGCCATTTTGAATTACGAAAATCTGATAGCAAATTCGTAATCAGTGACTCTTAAAACTAGTGTATATACATTTTTGGGAATAGTCGAACATAGTGATATAAAAAAAGTAGTCGAAAGTAATGCAAATATGGGTTACATTGTTGCAATTTTTATGCAGCCTAATATTTTTAACGAAAAAAATGCCTGCATATTTCTGAAGTTTAAGTACTAATAACACGTTTTATGCACTTTACTGCAGTAAAAAGTTGCTTTTTCCCCACTAAATCTGTCGTTTTTTCGAAAAAAATGACGTGAAAAAGGTATTTATTTACGTAATATTGCAAAAAAACAATAATCACAATTTTTTTCACTTTTTTTTTTTGTTGGATCGTGTCGGGCGACTCAAAATACGTCTAGAAAAGTTTGTCTCGATAGAAATTGACCCCCCTTCGATAAAAGTTAGCGCCTCGAAGTTGCCGTACAATTTTTTGTTATTCAGGCATTAATGGGTTAATTACAATCCTTTGCTGAAAAGTCCGCAATCCCAATTTTTTTCCTTATCTATGCCTTATGCGTATAAATAAATAAAAAAAAATAAAAAAAATATAACTTCGCTTAATTGCGGACCCGAATCTTATAAAAATTGGGAATGATCCGAGAAAAAAGCCTCAGAACGCAGGGATTCGAACCCGTGACCACTGAATCACAAGCCCAAGTGTTAACCACTACACCAGCAGTCGCTTTGGGAAAGTGCTACAATGAATGGGATTTAGAGCCGCGTGAAAATTTTTGTATACTATTATTTTGTAAAGGCTTGGCCATCTGGAGTTCCCACTTCGAGTACTTTCATTTGTAGCCAACCCCTAATGTGTTATGAGCGAAATCGGTGATGACGAGTAGGTGCTTTCTCCTTGTTAGTTTAGGAAGGAATGATTTGCAGAAAAAAGGATTGTTAAGTACTTACGGCATTTTTACAATTATTTCTGAGTTATTGGTTTTTTGGCCAATCAGATATTCACATTGGAGCGCAGTCTTGCGAATACGGAGTAGGTTTACTGAAATATCAATGAATATTAAATAAAATCTACAAGATAATATATAAACAAAAACTTGCCCAGCAGTGCAGAAAAAGAAGCGCTTGGGATTATTCAAATTCAGGGGCTAATTTTCCAGCACCACACTTTCCCGCTTTTCTAGGATTAGGAGCCTCGATTGGGTTTACAGCACCAGTTGGTGCTTTAAAGGATGCATTTGGATCCTCAGAGGAAGCACTTGGATTTGTGCCTATAAATTATTATTTTATTAAAAAATATCCTGTCAACTTTTATAATTATGTTTTTAAATAACTTACTTGTTTCAGAAAGCAGTACTTCGAACGCAGCGGGAAAAATAAAAACAAGAGGTAATTTCATTGTATTGCTTTTATTTCATTTTCATACCATTGTATTTCTTAAACAATGAATTGTGATTAAATATTCTGCTTAGAATTGTTGCTTTCAACAGTTTTCAAAATATTTGGTCTCTGCTACATACTCAGGTGATTGAATAAAGGATTTTTCCTTGTACGAGCATTTAAATCTTTGTTCTTGCTCTTATTATGTTATAGTTCTTTAAAAAAAAACGCCATTAAATGACTTAATTTCTTTGTTATTTTCTTGACTGCTGTATTAAATATATAAACTTAATAAACGACCATAATATTGTATATAGGAAAAGAGGCAAAATTCAATTGAATATATTTTGTATGAGAAATTAAGTTTACGAAATATTTGAACTGGTGTTAAAAAAAAAGAAATAAAAACTCAAATTCAGACCCAATCAACTGAAATTTTGGTTTAAAAAATTAATAACTCTTTTACTTTTTTAAACACTTCTCGTTGTTTTGATTACCACCGCATAAACATAAATATGTATATAGTTTTACAATATATCATAAATTTGTTTCCTTATTTAGCAACTAACGAGATATTTATGATTGCAGCCCGAAATTACAGGATCAAAGTAAGTGTAGGGACCACAGCTCATTTTCATTCGCCGCCTGGAAGAATAAATAAAATTAAAAGGTGTTCTTCGTTTTCTACCACACATATTATATAGTTAAGGTAAACTCACTATCAATAATAAATCATTTTAGCAAACGCATTTTACATCACTCACTTTGTCTGTCCGAAACAAATCTAGCAATCAAAATTCTGACTAGTTCTAGCTTTGAAATTTCGCACAAAAATAAAAAACCTCAGGCTAAGTTTATAGTGAAATGGATTTTGGTATAAACTCTTAAAAGATTAAAAATTGTTGCTAGTGATTATTTAATTATATAAACAAATGTTTATTAATTATTGAATGAATCTACATTATTTTCACAATAAATATAATTATTTTTTTCTCTGAATTTATCAGAGAAATAAAAAACAGTTTGAAAACATTTTAAATAGAGTTTGCGTTTTTCAGCTTGAGACTGAAAAAATGCGCTTCATATGGAAAAAATTTGTAAATTATAAAGTTAATATTTTCTCGGGGTGGGTATGCTGGGTGGTGGTAACTTTTCAAATAGCAATCCCTACTTTTTACTGCAGATTCGTTTTCTACGTCGCAACCTACGTAAATTTGTTTTAAAACTATTATGTGTTTCTTTTGTGTCTGTGACTAATTAAGAAAAAAATTAAAAATGTATTCGAAATTTTGTGAAAGTTAAGTTGATACATTCAATAATTAAGAATTATTTTCGTTTAAATAATCAAATAGTCACTAGCAATAATTCTTAAGATTATTATTTTAACTATGAGAAACTGAATAAAATAATCCATTCACTATAAACTTCTACTGAAGTAAAAACCTTATTGCCCGAGACTAGTTATGTCTATTAGGAATCACTACATATTTTTTATAATTTAAAACAAGTACCTACCCGTCTGATAGACACATATAGAAAGTAGAGCAATCATTTGCATCCCTAACGTAGTATCCCTCCGAACATTCCCCTGATTCAAACACGGGGTATACATCTGGTGGTTCGTACTCAGGTGTAGTTATCTCACTGCTGGGCACCTCATCTTCAAGCTCGAAATTGCTGATTTTAACTGCTATTAATTTATATGCTTCACCATTGTATTATTATTGCAAAAATATAAAGCAATACCTCCGGAATTATATTCAGTACAAAGTATAAGAATTATCAGGAACGATGCGACTTTCATTTTGAATTCACTTTAAGATTTTACACCTACCTACTGTTCAATCATCACAAAACGCAAGAATTTATATATCCAGGAAACTAAAACCTTCACATTCTTTTAATTTGATGTGGCGTTGATTCATAAAATATTGAATTTCCTCTTAATTACAAATTTCAATAGCAGTTCATAGTAAATCTCAATAAATCTCCACACTGGTGGAAAAAGATACATTTCCAATAAAGTAGATTCCTATGATGAATATTAATTTAGTGCAAAGAAGTTTTATTAGATACTGAATTAAGTATGCTGATCATACTCTGGTCATCAATTACAATTGTCTTGTTTCCGTGTCGCTGTTTAATTCCTGTTGAACTTCCTGATTTATTACCATTATAAAGAAATGAGCCATTGACAACAAATATTAGCAGACGCCTCAAAAAAAAAATTTATGTCACAGTTTTATTTTTGAAGCATATTTTTTCTTATGAGCCCATTTCACGATATTCTGAATATAAAAAGACTTTTTTTCGCTACACACCGCATATATCTTTAAGGCTCATTTATGCGCACTTGCCAATTTTAGCTATACCTTTATAAATCAAGGCACAAGAACATTTCTTTATTGATTTTCGAAAATATGAAATTATATCAGTAACTAAATTAACTTGTTTGACTTTACATTCAATTTAAGGGTGCGCATGCGTGATAAAAGATTGAAGCATAAATAAATACATCCCAAACACTCAATAAAGCGAACTTTCATATGTTGTTCATATTTTTCCATAAATTAGTAAATTGGTTTTACCACCAACAATAGCGTTATATATATTAAACATGCATATATCACATATGTATGTTAAGTTTATAATAAAGACTTTAGAGAAAGTATAATTTTATTATGCAAAGAGCTTGTACATATGTTGAAGGTTCAGCAATACATTATATATTATGCAAATTTTTATTCCACACTTAATTTCTTTTTTGCATATTTGGAAATATGAAGCACCCCAAAATCGGAAGAAGCAACATGTAGATTTTCACCAGAAACCATAGTATCGTTTATGTGGGGATTATGCAACTCCGATATTAATGAACTGCAGGCAGCAGCTGGATCTCCTGTTGAGCTTAGCATTCCCTGTTTTAACATCGTAAAATGTAAGATTGGTGTAAATTTTCATAATTTTTTATTTTTCCTTACCACCCAAAATTCATTCCCTGGAAGAGCATTTCCATCCCAAGCATAAGACACAATTAACAATGTATTCTCTAATTCAGGTCCTTTCTGAAAATGATAAGATTTTTTAAGTTTAATAAGAAGTCAACATGTTCTATGTGTAAAATAACATTTATATAATTACGATCCTTTACTTAAACTGTTTTTTGTGGACAAATTTTAATTTCTTTTACTCTTCCCATTATAATTCTATTTTACCTGAACAGATAACATACGGGCGTTAATATTACATTGATCTTCAAAGTTACAACTTCAGTTTATATATATTATATTATTTAGATAAGATCTTTAAATTTGACACAAATGTGGGTGTGATTTTCAAAATCAAGTTTTAAGGAAATTTTTTAAAAAATGATAAGAAACAAACACAATGTTGATCTAATTGTATTCAAATTCTAATATAACTCCTGGCTGAATTGACATATTTGAAAACAGATCCGTTAATTTTGTTGAGCAGTGTATTTATTGATTTATTTATTAAACTCACCAATCTGTCCGCTGGATTCCTCTTTGAAATTAAAACACGTATACCACCATCTGGATGTTCATTGCTTTTAAGAATTTCCCCGTTCTTAATGTCTCCACATTTGTCGATGTGAAACCATGTGAAGTGTATAAATGAAATGTGATTCAACTTGGGCAAAAGAGCCTTAAGCCTTTGCGAAAATGTCTCAAGAAAAATCTCTTCCTGTTGCTGGGCAGCTTTCCAAACCCCTAAACCGATCCCAACGACATGAATATAAGCTTTCTGATCAGACCGCGCAGCTCGAGCTTCGCTTTCGAGGAGAAGGGTATCAAAAGAAATTGTATATCGCTTTTTCATGACTAGGTTATCGAAAATGTCGTTTTTATTTCTTGAGTCACCAAATCTCTGTCCATCTTTTTTGATTTTCTCGAATAGAATTCCCTTCTCATCGTAAAAATCGTTCCAAACCTGGCGATAGTCAAACTTCTTTTGTAACGTCGAATTTGTGTCTACTGGCTTTTTCGGGCTATATCCGTTGGCAGCAGTATTCTGAGACTTGCTTACTACTATGTCTTGGAACTCCATCAAATCCCTACGAGACAATCGAGCTCCTATAATCCCTATAATAACTCCGTTTCTTTCAATGTTATTCTTATTTGATTCAACGTTTCCTAAATTCTTTCTATTACCATCGTTGATAAACTCTGAGTAGGATGATACCGATAACAAGGCGCTGAGCTATAAATGTTTCAATGTTAAAAAGTTTAAACATTTTTTCAATGTTTTCGTAGGCAACCTTAATTTCATCGTAGCTCAAACAGTTCCTGAAAAGCAGCGGTGGGACTTCTTTCTCGGTTCCTATTGTCACAAAACCACTGGCTCCTCTTTCACCACTTAAAAGCAGATATTTATCGTTTTTAGCAAAGAAACTAACACATCTTTTCGTTAGCAAACGCTGGACGAATTGCGGCAGGCTCATGTTGGAGTAGATTTCCTTCTCAATCTGAGAACCTTAAAATTTCGATTTTATTATATATCTTTGAACAAAGAAAAAAGTAAAAAAATGCCTAAATAAAGTGCTGTTGTTACGTTTATGCTTAGTTATTTAGTTATGAGAGGTAAGAATGTTCAATATATAGCTAAGAATTTGAAACATATCAGAAAATGCCCAGTTTGAATTTTTAAGACAAGTTTTAAGGTACGGACACACCAAAAGCGAAGCGAGCGAAGCGGCGCGAATAATTTAAAATTTGGGAACATTCTGTCGCAGTAGCCGCTTCGCTCATGTCGCGTTCTATTCGGACACTTCAATTGATTTGTACGGCACCCAAATTTTTTAAATTGTTCGCTTCGCTCGCTTCGCTTTTGGTGTGTCCGTACCTTTAATAAAGCGGTAAACAGGTAAAATATTAGAGAACGGTTTTATAGTTAAATATTTTTATATTAATATCTTACACGTGATATCTATAAAATAAAATTCAACACTTTCGGACGAGAAACTTCAGAGTTAAAATCGAGAAAATAGTTCTCGTGGGTTTTTGATGATGTCACTTAAACAGAGGTACGCAAAACTAAAGAGGCAGTGTTTGGAAATGCATAAAATAAATTTTTTTATGCGATACTGATTAAACACTTCTTCGACGACATTTGGTTCATCTTGATAGATTAAAAAAATATTTCATCACTTTTGACTATATCAATATCAATGACCGGGTTTACTATCAATTGACCGGGCTTGTAAAACACATAAATCATAAAGTTAGGTACATTAAACTAACAAAAAAACAAAACATTAAGCTAGCTGGAAATATATTTTCACAATTTTAGTTGTGGTGTAATTCCAGGCTTGAATAGAAATTATCTTCCATTAGATGTTAAAGCAATACTTTTTGTTAAGATTCTTAGAAGTGTAGGGTCGTCTTCTAATACCAATTTTATTGGTGGACAACTTTGTACGAAATGAGCATTCTAAGTTGATTTATATAGTCAGAGCGAACAAATACATTCTGATAACAATAATTAGTGAAAATACAAAATGAGTTGACAATAGTTTTCTTTCAAAATTTGTATACCTTTCACCGAAGCAAATAATTTAAAATAATTTTTACCTCGAAACTACTACTACTAATACTAATTTACCTGTACAGACAAAAATGTATACAAATTCTGAGCGATATAAATCTTATTATCTAGCGTTTATTTATTGCTTAATCCAACCAATTAGAGAATTTCCCGTAATATAATTTTCTCTGAACTTCACATCAGCATCAGTCCAGTGGCAGTTGCGATTCTTATATGCCCGAAATTGAATTTAAATAATAAATGTTAAAAAATTATTTTTCGAATAAAACCCAATTTATGGTCACTTTATCAATTATTCCAATTTTTTTATGGGCTGTTTAAGATGAACACCTTCATACTTTTAAATGGTACCACTAAGAAAATCATGGAAAATTTTATATTTTTTTGACATCTTTACATCATCATCTCAACCCTTACGACCCTTGCAGCCCTTATGCCTAAAATTTTTTGGATGATAAAGTCGGTGCTTCACTATCGTTTTATGAAGATGGCACAAGCAAGAAGATTTTTATTCAAATGAAAATCTAATTTACACAAGGAAAGCCAAAAGATTACCGGTCAAAACGTACTCTTATTTTGCTCAGCTCCGGTGTATCTTTCAGTATTCTTCGAGGCATAAGATCGTGGATCCAAATCTGCTGCTATCTCCTGGACTAATAGTTTTAAAAACATTACCCGAATTGATTAACTTTTGCCAATAGTTATAAGTTGATTCAAATGCAAACACTGAAATATCTCAATGTATAACTGAACTTATACCACTTTCAAAAACAATCTCTCTGTCGCAATATTTTTCATAATTTGTTATTATTGAATATGGTCTAAGTCAAATTCTATTATTTTTGCATAACAAAATTTAACAAATTTATGGTCTTAAGAACATTACCCGAACTGAACTTTTGCCATTATTTTTAAGTTGATTCAAATGCAAACCTTAAATATCTCAGTTCATGAAAAAATTGACAACCTTTTTCAAAAATAGCGGCTCATTCATTCAACACCTATAGATATTTTAATAAACAATCAAAATATTCCCGTAACGCAGTTGTTTTTATTCCCCGATTCCTGGTGATGAGAAAAATCAGGGAAATCAGAAACCCTTAACGTAACCCCGTAAAGGCACTCTGTAGAGGCTAAGAAAAGCAAAACTTGTTTTATCTTTTCTGTATTTTAACTAAAGCCATGTTCTTTGTTTTAATGTAAAATGTTTCTTATTGAACTAAAATCGAATAACATCAAATTACGAAATAACTTACCGTGTTCGATTTTATGTTCCAAAAATCGGGTAAATAGCCACAAAACCCTTTCATGGACAACTGGATAAGCGGAGGCCGCTTGCTTCTTAATAGCATCCTGCCTGTCTTTGGGCTGTGCAATTATTCTACACGTACTAATAGGGAACTATTAAACAAGACATTTGTTAGAGTTATGGGTGAATATTTTATTTATACCTTTATGGGAAACTCGGTCGACTTCTTGGTGATTTCGGCTAATTCCAGAGGCTTAGGTCTTTTGATGTCTCTGCATTCCTGCAGAAGCCTTCGTCCGAATTCTGTGTAATCTGGCTGTGATACAGGCCAAATTTCGTCGAATAGAGTTCCGAATTTTGAAGACATCTTATCCAGGAGAAGGCGCAAAATGTTGTGAAATACGTTCCATAGTTTTTATGTACATACTCCAGATGGTGAAGTGTATAGATTCCCATTTCTATCGGAACTTTTATTTGACAGTTCTTTGAGATTAGTCAGTAGTGGAAGTAAACAAATTTTGTTTGACTTAATCTCAAGTGAGCAAGGTTTTAATAAATGTAAATTGAATTCCAATATAACTGAAGTTGAACGAATGCCTTCATCTTTCGTAATTATTAATTTATAAAATACCTATCTCCTTTGAATTAAATGATTCTTAGGATAGGAAGAATTTGCCAAGAATTTTTGAATGGTTCTGGTATATTCTTTCTCTTCTACTAATATCGAACTATACAAAATTAAGCTAGCGCTTAAAATTAGGTAATTGTATAGATCTTTAAATACCCAAAACTTTTTATTCAAAAGCATTTAGTTGAAATTTTAAAGTTCTCTTTGCACTCGGTAAAACATGCTTCATACACGAAATCTCTGCGCGCAATTTTCAAGGATGTTATTTGTTCGCATATCTTAATGAGTCAAAAATTGAGGAATGCTTGAATTGGGGAAATCAACCTTATCCTATTAATTATAACATTGGACATCTTATTGGTATTTCCCACGCTTAGGTCTTTCTTTTGTACCTTATCATAAATTCCAAAACATTGTTTGACAGCTCCAGTGATTAGTTACTCATTATAACAAGAGGTGGCAGTACCGCTTCTTAAAAGTTTTTACCCGTTTAAATTAAATGCTTTCTTGCTACTTGTTATTTTTGGTCAATCAATCTTTAAAATTCAAATTTATTTTGAAAAATTCTACTATTCTTTTATGTTTTTACTTGAGGACATATTTGTTAGTTTTGAAATTCTCCTTTAAATCCGTCCAACGACCTCTCTTGCAGTCTTGGAACAATTTATACATTTCTTCAAGGTCATCGGCTATAAAAATCGCCGAGATTGGAAAATCCTAATATAAACAAATCATTCTTTTCGAACAAATTTCACAATTTAGTGCACAATTTTATAAAGATAAACTTAAGTAAAAATGGGATCCAAATATGGTAAGCATTTCGAGACGAAATGGCCACATTCGCAGCTGGAATTTACAGAATTTGGTTGGAAACTGTTGGATGAGTGCAAAAATATAGAAAAACCCCACCCTCTGCCATTGGAAGAAATCAACCAAAATTCAACAAAATTGGCCATTCAGGTATGATTGAAACTATGTATGAAAAGGGCTTAAGAATATTTTGTTTGATTTTCAGTTTCCCATAGACACCTGTAGAATAATTAGTCAGCCGAAGGAACGATGGGATATAATTCAGCAACAAGCTGCATCCGCTTATCCGGTAGTTCACGAGAGGGTTGTTTGGCTCATGCTGAGGTTCCTGGAGCACAAAGTACAGCATGGTATGAAATGAATGTGATTAGATTAGCCTAATTTTTGGTACCCTTTTTAACGCATTTTATTTTAAAAGGTTCCCGCATTGAAAAGAGAATTTATAGCGGAATGTCTCTTCCGGAGTTGGTCCAGCGACTGATAACTAAGCGCAGTGTGGTGTTCGTGGGATCTCTAGATCGCTACCGCTTAATAACAGGCGAACATGGCTCTTTAGGTTTCGAAAATATTGGCACGGATGCCGAAGTGCCACCGCTAATCCTCGAAAATTGCATTAGCTATGATGAGATGAAGGTAAGTTGTCTGTATCGTTTTGTTAATTATCACCGATATCTTACCTAATTTTGAATTGAATTTGAAAAATTAGATTATTTGTTTTTGTCATTTTCATAGACTACAATGTCTCAAAAATATATTTTTAAAATTGTATGTTGATCTGAGCAAAACAAACAAAGTTACAGGAGTTTATAGGTAGATTCAGATCAAGGTGCCGCGGGGTATACGAGCTGATAAAAAAAAAAATAGTGCGTGGAGTCCCTCCGCGCGGAAGAAGTGAAACTTCGTAATCGGGAAATGAAAACAGGAAGGGGTAGAAATTGATTTTTAGTGAACTCATATTGTTTCTTTAAGACAAACTTTTTAACATTCTCGCCCTGGAAAATGTATTTGTATTAATAACTAGCTGGGTTACCCGGTTTCACCCGGCGTTGGGTAAATTCTTACTAATTAAACACTTCTCAAATGTTCTAGTTTGTTATATTCTAGAAATTGTTTCAATTCGAAAACCCCTTTATGGATCCGTTCTCTTGAAATTCCAAATCTTAATAATATTCAAAATTAGTGGCCTTAAAATAAGCATTCTACCAACTTTCATTCAGATCCGTTGAAATCGAGAAATGTTGGTCGCCATATTGGATCCGCCATCTTGAGTTTGGAAATTTGGCTAATATTCGAAATTAGTGTCCTCAGAATAATCATTGTACTAATTTTCAGTAAAATCCGTTGAAATCAAGAAATTTGGTCTCATATTGGACCCGCCATCTTGAATTTACAAATTTTGATAATATTCGAAATTTGTAGCTTCAGAATAATCATTGTACCAATTTTCATTAAAATCCGTCGAAATCGAGACATTCTGGACGCCATGTTGTGTCCGCCATCTTGCATTTAGAAATTTTAATAATATACAAAATTAGTGGTCTCAGAATAATCACTGTACTAATTTCTATTAAAATCCGTTGAAATCGAGACATTCTGGTCGCCATGTTGGATCCACCATGTTGGATTTGGAAATTTTGCTAATATTCAAAATTAGTGGCGTCAGAATAGTCATTGTACCAATTTTCATTAAAATCCATTGAAATCGAGAAATCTTGGTCACCATATTGGGTCCGCCATCTTGGATTTGTAAATTTTGATAATATTCAAAATCAGTGACCTCAAGATAATCATTGTACTAATTTTCATTGAAATCCCTTGAAATCGAGAAATATGGTGGCCATTTTGGATCCGCCATCTTGGATTTCTAAATTTTGATAATATTCAAAATCAGTGACCTCAAAACATTCATTGTACTATTGTTCATTAAAATCCGTTGAAATCAGGAAATCTTGGTCGCCATATTGGATCCGCCATCTTGAACTTCTAAATTTGGACAGCGGATTTGAAATCCCCATCCCGCAAAACCCCTGTATACCAATTTTTTCATGAAAATCGCTTCAAAATTAAAATTTTCAGCCGCCATCTTGGGTCCGCCATTTTGAAAACCTACAAAGTATCGTATAGCCGTTTCCTGGTTCTAAGCTACCTCCCCACCAATTTTCATCCAAATCGGTACAGCCGTTCTTGAGTTATAAATAGTGTAACTAACACGACTTTCTTTTATACATATACATAGATGTATGTGAATGCGTCATAATGTAATTTCAAAAGAGAAAACCTAACAATCAATTGATATTCACAAGAGACGTACCTTGACATAACCTTAAATCCGTGGCATTGTCCGTGGACTGTCTTCCAAAGTTCATCTGCGATACAAAAGCTACTTTCATGAAATAAAGCTATTTTTAGCTTATAAAGCAAAATTAGTGCTTTAAGCTCAGTACTGAAATGCGCTTGCATATAGGAAAGTTGCAGCTTTTGAGAAGCGTTAAACGTTAGCGTTAAACGTTTAACGCAACCTTGTTTTGGAAGTCCCATTAGAAGTTTCACTTCAAAAATCGGTCCACATGAATTGTCTGGGTCACCGTTGAGAGGTAAAGTAACGTATTTATGCTTAATTCATCAACTGGTATTTAACGAATGTTTTAGAACTATTTTACTCATTTGTGTTATGATTTCTCAGTTGACTTTAATTTGAAGGTGTATTTTGTAATTTTTTCAGTATTTTTGATATTTTACAATTACGAGCAAAGGTAATTTATCCAAATCTGAACACTTTTGCATCATTACGTAATAATTCAGTAATTGATAAGAGTTTTCTCCTAATACAACCTTTTGGCTAATTCTCCATTTCTTCGATCTTTCCCAAAAATTAAATGCATATCCGCATATTCTTCATTTTAAAATGACATAGGTAGTGAAAACTACAAAAATATATACAGGGTTACAAGGAAAGTCGTACTGAATATTAAAGGACGTTATTATTCAGGTCATTTCTGATGGATTTGATTCTGTAATATGGTGTCCGAAACTTAACCGTTATGGAGATATTGAATTTAACATTTTTTTTAAAAAATCCTTAATTTGTTGGCTTTTTTATCGATTTTTTTCGGATTAGGGCTCCTAGGGTCCGTTTTTTTTTATGTATCTAGTGAGAAGGCATGTCAATTAATAAAAATGATTAACAAAAACTGAACCTACTTCTAACAGCTTAAAAAGACTGCTCGACAACGGTTAGAATTAAAGAATTTTCATTAAGTGTTTTTAACTTTGAAGCGCTTTTTTTTCAAAAAATATTTATGGAACTTATTCTGCAAATAATTTTGAAAAATGCTACGTAATAATGAGGCACTGAGGGAATTGAAAAGAATGAGAAGTTGGCGTCCTTTGTAACTATCAACCAAAACAAGTAATTTTTTGAAAATACCGCGATTAAAACATTTAGTATTTAACTACTATATATGTGCGAGGCCAAAAGTCGAGCTCCCGTAACGTTTCAGTAAATCGGATAAATACAATACAATAAAGCAAGCAAATATATGGTAAAGCATACTAAAGAGTTAAGAATAAAATAAAGGTAGAAGAAACTTTTTAAGCTAAGCCGTTTCATTATATGTGCAATCGATAATGTACTAAAAGCTACAAAGTAATGATGGGTTACTAATCTGAAGCTTTGATCGGACTAAAATAATAACGTGGAACATATTTAGTAGAAAAATGTACTTTGTTGGTGACTGGAAATCATATTTAGTATCGACTGTACAATGAAACCGTTATTTTTTCTAAATCAGGAAACTTTAGTATGAATTATTTTTACCAGACACTCGACTCCTTTGGGTAATTTGATCATTCTGAGAATTTTTGGGTTCACTGCATACATATATACTATATAACTCAATAATATAAACCCATTTCGCAAATTTTCAGCATATTATGCCTTTGCAAGTGCATTGTGTATGTCGCCAATAAAAAAATTTTAAAATTTAAAAAAGAAAATCCGGAAATCTTCAACTTCAAAAAAATTAACTTTTTCAATTCAATTTATTTATTTAGAAGGTATAAAGTGTACGTTTTAAATCAGAAAACAACAAACAACGACCGCATGCAATGTCTGTTTTTCAAAATTTCTTCAGAAATCGCTATTTCTCAGATTTACCCTAATTGTAATAAATCATTTATGTAAAAAGACCATTCAGACGACATATGGAAGATTGTTGTTGATCTAGTAGATCAAAGTGTCCACTCTCCTTTAAAGTATACGCTGATTTTTTGGTATAATTCCTTATTTTATAAGGAATAATATATATCGAAGAAGTGATTTTTTTATTTCGAGAACACTCTATTTGATTGTTTCACGTTGTTTCATTTACAGTTGTCAGCTTTTCTATCCATTTCATCGCATTCTGAATTTATAAATAATGGCAAACGGGATAATTGTGGCGTAGTAGAAGTGAACAAGGACAATTTCGAAGGTTCCGGTGTTGTCATTGGCCTCATTGGACCGAGAATATGTGGAAGGTGTTGAGGGTCGTGTCCTCGAAAGGGCCCGGCATGCACCTTTCGTCTGGTGGTTTGCGGCTGCGGGAGCTGGCAGGCTAGCATTGCAGTAGTGTGGGGGGGGTTTGCCAAATGCCGCGTCTTGCCACCAGAACGGACCGCCGACAACAGAAAAAATCTCCCGCGACGGAACCAAAAACGGCAAGGTAAAGGAAGGAGGAATGGTGCAGGAGGAACCCCTGTTCCTGCCCGTGATTGACTCTCAGGGGGGGATCCTTGATGGAAAGGGATCCCCCACCTGGCCTAGCCCCAAACCGCCCAAATGACCTTCCCCAGGCCCAAAATTTAGGGGAGGTCCCAAAAATAAAACCAACTACGTTACTCTGACGAAGCTGAAAATGAGATGAGGCGAGAGGATGCAGGGAAAGTATATAAAAAAATTAGCTTAGGATCAACATACCTTGTTTATTGTTTCATTCTCTTTTTTTT
This sequence comes from Dysmachus trigonus, assembly GCA_949715965.1. Classification (NCBI taxonomy): domain Eukaryota; kingdom Metazoa; phylum Arthropoda; class Insecta; order Diptera; family Asilidae; genus Dysmachus; species Dysmachus trigonus. The sequence goes on along the minus strand of OX454319.1, from coordinate 47,062,766 downwards.
TTTTTTTTTTTTTTTGTTTAAAAATAAGCCTACATTTTTTTAAAATTTCTAAGCGCTGGGCGGCCGCCGTTGTAGCTGCTGCTGATGATGAGGATGATGACGCCGCTACCGAAGATGATGATGATGACGCCGCTGCCGAAGATGGTGATGATGCCCCATGGTAAGTGTAACTTCTTTTTAATTGGTGTTAATAATAATTATAACGTAAATGTTTTAATATTTTTAAATTTTTTTTTTTTTTTTTTTTTTATTTCAGGTCGCACAGTCTTCACCAAATTATGGTAAGTGTAAACATTTTAATTTTTAATTTTCGAATATAGATATAATTAAATTTTCTATCTTTAATTTTCAGATGTCACAGTCTTCACCAAACTAGGGTAAGTATAAACATTTTTATTTTTAATTTTCGAATATAGATATAATTAAATTTTCTATTTTTTAATTTTCAGATTTCACAGTCTTCACCAAACTAGGGTAAGAGTAAACATTTTAATTTTTAATTTTCGAATATAGATATAATTAAATTTTCTATTTTTAATTTTCAGATTTCACAGTCTTCACAACAATATCGTAAGTATAACAGTTTTTTTAGTTGAATGTCGGCACATTATGACTAGTTATATTATGATTTTTAAACTTTTAATTTCAGGCTTCGCACTCGTCACAGAAACAAATTAGGATGTATAATAGTTTAAAATGATACGTCTTAATTTTTTTTTTTTTTTTTTCAGGTTGCACACTAGTTACGGGTTTTAATGAAAACTCGATAATTACTTTTAAGTTTTGGTTTTATTGATACGATACGAATAAAATGTTTGAATAATTTTTCTAAGTTATAATTGTTGAAGATGATTATGGTCCAGAAGCTTCTGTCAGACTGCCCGTTGTCCCACCACGAAAATCACCCGGGGGAGTCCAATCGTGTCTTCTTGCTGGGTTTGCAGGAATGCTAGTTGTATCTTCTTACTGGGTTTCTAGGAATGCTGATGTGCTGATGTGAATTGTGCTGACGTGCATGCTCGTGCACGTAACTCCTCCCTCCTTAGAAGGATCCATACATGCACAGGATGGATCAGTTATTCGTCTTCGATTTCTGTTGCGTAGTGCCTTATTGGGTTTGAAGGATGAATGGATGGCGATGCTTCGTCTATTTTTGCTGGTTGTCCCGCCTCGGGAATTGGTTGCTTTGGTTTTGTGACTGAGTTTCTGGTCTTACAGATGTACTTCGTTGTTATTATTATAATTGCCACGATGACACAAGGAAAGGTTATCCAGTTGTACTCGAACCCGCTTGACGTGCTTCTAAGGCTGACTTCTTGGATGGTCTGCTGTTCTTTGTAGATTTGATGTATTTTGTCCAAAGGGATGTCGTTTAGGATCAGATGTTGAAGATCGTTGGTTGTGGTTTTTGGTGTTCTGATGGCTGGTAGCAGTAAGGGTTGTCCTATGGTCGAGTGTTCATTGTTTGTGTAAAGATTTTGTGTGGTTTGGAAGCTGCAGTTTAGTGGGAGTTCTATCAAATGGGTTCCCCTTAGTGTGGTGAAATCTGATGTCGTGCAATCTATTTTGATCTTCGTTTCTTGGGGAAAAATGGCAATATAGTGGCTATCAGTTATTCGTTCAATTATTTCGTTTTTTACGATAATTGGGACTGTTTTGCAAGTAGTTGAAGTATTAGCTTTCAATTGGAGTATCTCGTGGATACAATCTTCCTGTTTGGTCTGCTCCATCTCTTCGTAGGCATCGCAGCAGTAAATTGAACCAATGTTTCTGCATTCTTTGTCGTCGTAGTAGTAGTTCTTGTCTCCCATTGCCAGAAATGGTTTGGAGGGGATGATAATATCGTTATTTTTATTAGGTATTGGATATAAGTGGTAGAAGGAATAGATCTCGGGGTGCATTATGGGGAAGTGGATAATGAAAACAATTCTGTAGTCTGAATAATATGCTTCGACACTTAGCAGCTCGTAATATTTGTGGGTGTTATGAATTCCACCCTCGAAAAACAGCTCATTCGGGGAGTGATGTTTCAGAATCATCTGGGTGACGAATTCCAAATCCTTCAGTCTAAGGATGCTACTGTGTAAAATTCCAAGTCGCGCGAATGTGACCGCGTTTTCTAGTGTATTAAGGGTTTGCAAAATAACACTAGTCACTGCACCTATTTCGTCCAGTGCAACCTTAATTCGAAAGAAGTTGTTTTCATCTAGTTGTGTTGACTTTATGATATCGCTAATTTTAGCGGCTAAGCGATATTCGTTTTCTTTAATTAGTTTAAGTGTGCTATTGTACTCTTCTAGTATTCTAGTGGTCAGCGAAATCTGTCTGTTCAACGTTGTGGCGATATTATTCTGGTTAGACTTTAAAGCATTAATGGCCTCATCGAATCTCTTGCCATCTTCGGAATCTAAGTTACCCGTAATACTTTTGAAGATCGTTCCCAAACCGTTGAAAACACCCCTCTTTTTCCTGCTATTAGCCGGATAATGGAGAGAATTTAGCTTCTCTCTTGAAAGTTCAAGTTGAAATGATATGGAATTCTTCATTGTTTTCAGTGCCGAGGCATACGGTTCCTTTTTGATATCAGTTGACTCAACGGTCTCGAATTGCTTAGAAATTGAGCTCAGCTCGTTCCCTATTGGTTCAAGGTCGAAGTAATGTATAAAGGTGTGGTAGGTAGCCTTAATTTTTGCTTTACCCAATTTGAAAGGCAGGATGCCAGGATTGGACTCTAGGTTTGTTATCTTAATTTCCGCCGCGGTCACCGCCGTCACCAGGGTGAGCAAGCTCCTGTAAGTATATATTTTGGTTGTTAGATGGGGGTCGTCTTAAATTACTTTTGTGGTACGTGTTTTCTGGGGTTTCGACTGTAATATCTCTATCATTATTAACGGCGTGAGGTCTAAAGCGAGGACTTGTTTTGTCCCGAGCTCTCGTTTTGTGGTAAACCAACGTGTTCGGCTGATATGGTAGCGGTTCTTCCCTATCCCTGTTTCTTTTTTCGATAACATCATTTTTTTGTTTAAACATTTGTTGGTGTAATTGTTTATATATTTCTAAAGTTTTTTCTTTGTGGTGGTTACATGCGCGTAGCTAGGGGGGGGCAAGGGTGGGCAATAACCACCCTAGAAACCTCTTTGCCCACCCTAGAAAAATCGACAGTGTTGAAGAATTACTATACTGTCTAATTGCTTTTTATTTTAAGATTCAATACGAACCCTAGCTAGAAAATAGTGTTGGTGTGCACTTGTTCGGTTATTGTTATTGCGCGCGGTACTAGATGTTTCCAATATTTGGATTACAGTATTCAATAAAAGCTAATTAATAAAAGTTAATTGAAAAGACGTAAGGTATGTTATGTTTTTGGTTTTACTAAGTTTTTAGTAAATTAGAACGTTGGCATCAAATTAAATCAATCGCCTCGCCTCATTTAGAAATGTTTTTTGTTTGTTTTTACGAGGGGCGTTCAATGTATTCTCGGTATCGGGGTGATATACTAATGATGAGGGTAATTAAATTATCTCATTAGTTAAAGACACTTTTTGAGGGTATAAATATAAAATTTTATTTAGTTGTCACCATTAGTATTCAATATATCATTAAGAAAAGGCAACTACGATGACTGATGCGACAATTTTGAAAAAAAATCGAGCAGCGCGCTGTGATAAAATTCCTTACAAAACAAGGAAAGACTCAAAAAGTTATTCACGAAGAAATGGTGACTGTTTACTAAGATTCTGCTCCATCATTCACCACTATTCAGAAGTGGTCTAGTGAATTCAAACGGGGTAGAGAGAGCATTGAAGACGACCGGTTAGTGCCACTACTGAAGAAAACGTCAAAATCGTTGAGAAACTTGTACTTAAAGATGGTCTTGTAAGAGTGAAAACATTAGCAGAAAGTACTAACCTATCCGTGGGTACCATTCACACTATCCTTCATGAGACTATAAAAGCAAAAAGACATGGAAAATTGACCGCCGGTGTCTTGCTTCATCACGACAACGCATCGGTTCACACAGGGCGCGTTGCCAAGGCTGTTGCTGTGCGGGAATGCGGATTTGAAGAAATCAATCATCCACCCTACAGCCCGGATCTGGCACCTAGTGATTACTTTCTGTTCCCAAATCTTAAGAAAGATCTTCGAGGTAAGCATTTTTTCGACGATGAAGAGTTGAAGGCGGCAATTGATGAATATTTTTCAGACAAGAAAGAAAAATATTTTTTAGGGGCTATAGAAAAGTTACTTTCCCGCTCAAATAAGTGTTTTGAGGTGATGGGGAACTACATTGAAAAATAAATTTTATTCAGAATTTTCTGCTTATTCTTTCATACCTACACCGAAAATGCATTGAACGCCCCTCGTATTTAAAGATATGAAAACATTCTTTAAAAAACCCGAATAGTCGGTGATACATGATAATGAAAAGATGGGAAATACAAGTAATTCTAGTTCTTCTATACAACCTAAAGCATCAACAAGTACATCTAAAGAAAATGACCCACGAACTGTGGTAGGCGATGGTTTATAAATATCAACTATTCTAGTTTAAAAACAACGTTTTAGATTTTCGCTTGGGAATGATATATTTTCCTGCGGTAAAAATTAGCCCCAGGATACTATTACATCTTCTTGCCAAATTTTATCGAAATCCGTTCAGCCGTTTAAGCGTGAAAAGGTAACAGACAGACAGACAGACAGATTTACTTTCACTAGTTATAGTATTAGTATAGAACTATGGATTTAATTGCACCATTAGACTTTCAACTTTATTAAGTAGTTGAGAAAGACGCCAGATAGTAATAAGGAGAGTGAATGAACTAATTTCTCATTAAATGATTGTTCAGCTGGACGGCTGCCCACCCTAGGGAAAATCCCTAGCTACGCCAATGGGTGGTTAATGTAATTTGAGTACAGAAGTTTATTGATATCTATGTTGAATGGGCTATTGCTACCTAAATGACCATTTATTATATCTATTGGTCGTTGCATTGTTGCAGAATGGATAGAATGATTATAACCGAGGACTGCATATGGGATTTGATCAATAATATTTAGGTCTTTCCTTGTCTCACTTAGGATTCGTGAGTGCTCTATAATTGTAGAGTGGAATCTCTCAATTGTGCTGTTGGAGTTGGGGTTGAGTGGGGTTGTGTAGTGGACGTCTATATTGTGTAGGGAAGTCAAGTCCTTTACTATGTTGTTTTTTAACTCAGAGCCGTTGTCGAGGACCAAGAGTTTGGGCGTGCCGTGATGGGTCATGAAATTAATGAAAGCTTTTGCAACATGAATCGCAGTCAACCCGTCTAGAGGATAGGCTTGCCCATACTTCGAAAATTTGTCAATTATGGTGAGGAATTTTTGTTTTTTTAACGTAAACGTGTCTGCATGCACGACTTCGAAAGGTTTGCTGGGTGTGGGGGTGATGCTAAATTTCTGTTTTGGCGGATGGCGGTCATACTTCATTCTTAAACACAAATCACAGTTATTAATGTAGCGGGCTATACCGTTCCTCATATTAGGCCAGTAGTACCGTTGTTTTATTTGGGCTTCTGTTTCGTGTATGCCGCGATGGTTTGTTCTACCCTCGTGACACAGTTTGATGATATTCTCTTGTTGGTTCGTAGTTTTTATGTCCTCTAATGTCTTTTTACAAAGGACCAATTTGAATCCAGGATTTCTAAATGTACTACTGAGGATATTACAGAGTCTGGGGATGTATTCTTCTCGGTCTAGATTTAATGCGAACGTTTTGTGTGTCGCGGCAAATTCTTTGAAAACACTAATAACGTCCCTCTCGAAATCACTTTGTGGGATCTCAATGATTGTTCTAGTTTTATTTTGAAACAACCGATAAAGTTTTGGTGGCTTTACAGGGAGTGAAACAATTTTTAGGAAAATCTGGTTCTTGAAGTAATTAATAGGGGTTTCAGAAATCGGTACTCCGAATATAGGGTTTTCTTCGCTGGTGTGTACTGTATCGTTTTCGTCTCCATCGTTACTCGGTTCAATTTCGTTCACGTTGGGACCTTCAGAGACATTTGCTAAAATGGAGATAGTTTCGAGGTCTTCGCCATCCGGATCTTCCGAGGTAACTGTGTTAGTGTTTACTTCGCCGATTTTTACTCGTGACAATGCGTCAGCATTGGTGTTCGCTGACCCTTTTTTATAGACTATGACATAGTCGAACTCGTCGAGCCTGAGTCTCCACCTTGTAAGCTTTGCGCTTGGGTCTTTAATAGAAAAGAGCCAGTTCAACGGTTTATGGTCTGTGAAAATATAGAATTTGCGGCCGTATAAGTATGGGCGGAAGTATTTTGTTGCCCACACTATGGCGAGTAGTTCCCGCTCGATTGTACTGTATTTCTGTTCTGTGTCGTTTAAAGTTCTTGACGCGTAGGCTATGGGTTTGTCCCTACCAGGAGGTCCCTGAGACAAAACTGCGCCGATTGCAAATTCACTGGCATCGGTTGAAAGATTAAAGGGGCGTGTAAAGTCAGGGTACTGAAGGATGGGTTCGTTTGTCAGTAGCTCCTTGCATATTTCGAAACATCGAATATATTCAGGAGAAAAAATGATTTTTTGTCCTTTCTTTAAGCAGCAGGTCATAGGCTTAGTAATTCTTGCGAAATCTGGGATGAATTTACGGTAATACCCCAACAGGCCCAGAAATCCTTTAATTTCTTTGGGGGTTTTTGGCAGCGGAAAATTCTGTATGCATTTTATTTTGTCGGGGTTGGGCTTGATGCCCTCAGGGGTTATGACATGACCTAGATATATTGTTTCCTTTTTTAAAAATTCTGATTTGGTCACTTGGATTTTGAGATTAGCCTCGCGAAGACGATGGAACACCTTTTTTAAATTGACAATGTGTTCCTGAAGGGAGGTTGAGTAGACAATGATGTCATCGACGTAGACTAGGCAGATTTCGTTCTGGAGCCCCTTAAGCACATTGTCCATAACTCTTTGGAACGTCGCTGGGGAATTTTTTAAGCCGAAAGGCATTCTGAGGAATTCGAAGTGTCCATGTTCAGTATTGAATGCGGTCTTTTCGATATCATCAGGATGCATTTCGATTTGATGAAAACCGCTTGTTAAGTCGATGGTGGAAAAGTAGTTACACTTTCCTAGTTTATCAAGAACGTCATTTATGTTAGGGATAGGATAACGGTCGTCTATTGTTTTTTGATTTAGTTTCCTATAATCGATGACTATGCGCCACTTCCTTTTGCTATTGGCATCAGGCTTCTTGGGCACCACCCAAATGGGCGAAGACCAGGGCGAAATACTGGGTCTTATTATATTTTGATCCAGCATTTTCTGTATTTGTTGACTAACCTCCTGTCTGTGCACAAAAGGGTAGCGGTAATTTCTTTGGTGAACTGGTATTTCATCTGTTGTTTTAATTCTATGTTTGACTTTACTAGTGAATGATAGGGGGCCGTCGTCTGCGTAGAAGATATCTGAATATTGTCTGAGGAGTGGAAATATGTGTGATTTTTCTTCGTCGTTCATGTGATCGGTTCTTAACGAATTTATGATAACATCCTTTATGTCTTCCGTTTCAACATCCCGTATATTCATATAGTAGAATTCGAAATTATTTTTTACTGAAGTGGTTTTTAACGGGTATAGCATGGTGAAGTTGACGTCATTGTCAGAATTATTGTGGACTTCAACGTTAGCCCAGCCATCTTCTGCCATTGTGAGAGTTTCCGGTATTATGCAGTTTTGAATGGTCTGAAGGGGCACAATTATTTCACCGGTTTTAGGTGTAACGGGTATTTTTACCTGTGATATTGTGTTTCCTGGGAGCTTTTTTTCCAGTAAAACCTTTGGGGGTGTGTTCAGAAAGCTAATTTTTATTTCTGCCTTAGGCGTTTTGAACTTTGATTCTGAGAAATCTAGGTTGGCTTTGAGTGTTTTTATGATGTCTAACCCGACAAGTCCATCAAAGACATTATGAAATTTGTATGCATAGAATTTAAGCATCTTATCTTCATTAAATTCCTCGAAAGTTGGTATTGTAGCAGAATTATTATGTTTTGAGGATGCGAACGAAGTGGACACTACGAAAGGGTCGAATTTTACGCAATTAGGGTAATATTTCTCAATAAGTTCCGGGTTGAGGAAGGACTTTGTTGAACCTGTATCAACCAATAATTTTAAAGGTGGTTTTTGTATACTAATAAAGGGTAGTTGTCTCTGGTCACAAGAAAGATTCAAATCGATTATGGTGGTGGTAAGTTCTGTGGGTCTGAACAAAAATTTTGGTAGTCTTCGTCATTTGTTAATTCTTCGTATTCGTGGCCGGAATATTCGTCTTCGAGACCTGAGGATTTGTCTTCCGGCGTGTCTAGTTGTTCTGTATTAAATAGTTCCTCTACTTCCATTTTCGACGTGGAAGGTTGAGGTTTGTGAGATGAATTAGTTAATCTGGTAGTGACACTCATTGGAACCGGTTTGTCCCGATTATTCACGTGATTTGGACTCGGGTTCCAAACGTTTTTCGGTTTGCCGAAAACTTGGGAATGTGTCGGTAGTTGAGGGGGTTTAATGTTTTGTTTTGGTGCAAAGTTTACCGGTCTACTTGGAAAGGGTAGCTTAGTAGTAGCATTAAGATTTTCTGCATGGGGTTTATTCGTGCGAAGTTGATCTTGTTGGCTTAAATTATGAGTTTCTCTTGGAATATAACGGTAAGTTTCGTGGTTCACCCTACCCGTGTCACTTTTAACCTGATTTCGCTGGTTTGGAAAGAAGCGGCTATTAGCGTTTTGCAAGTACTTAATGTTTTCTTCTTTTTTTATAAAATTTATTGCCTCTAACATGGACTTTGGTTCCTTTACTCGGACCATAATTCCGTAGGGATTTCTCAAGCCGGCCAGGAAAACCTCAAGTGCTTGATTATTATACATATTTTGTTTGAATTTTCGGACTTCTGCGTTTGATTCGTGGAGGGCCAAGTAATTCGAGATTGTATTCAAAAGTTTTCTTACTCTATCATGAAATTGGAAGGGTGTTTCATTGTAAAATTGTCTCAAATTGTTCAGATCGAAGGACAGACAGTTTTCGTTTCGTGGATCGCTAAAATTTGCGATTAGTTCTTTCTTTATCTCATCGATTGAATTCGCGCAACTAATATTTACCACTTCGCGAGCTGAGCCTTTAAGCTTGCTAATCACTGTTCGAAATATGACTACGTTTTGATAGTTACTTGCATTTGCGGTATCATAAAAATTTTGTACTATACTATCAACACTCTCGATGAAAAATTGCAACTCGTTTGTATCCCCATCAAACTCGGGTATCGTTTCCGCGTGGACTTTTAGGAAAGTTGGAACTGCCATTTTATTTAATTCTGAAATATCACTATTTTCCGTTTGAACTATTTTATTTTCACTCTCACTCACAGAGATATTTTTTAATTCAGAGCATAAAATTTCGATATTTGGCTCCAGACTACTGCTTTCGCTAAAGGAGGCAGGGGTTCTAGAGGAGTCTGACATGGAGCAAAAATTCTACTTACATTAAAATCTTCTCATTTGCCATATTTCCTTCCTGATAGCGCTTGAACAGTAAGTATGACCACAACAAATTTTTCCGTTCACACTCGATTCACTCACGCTACTTTTATTTTTTTTTTTTTTTTCCGGTCCGATTGTGCCACTTAGCTATTAGAAATAGTTAGAGCTGTCCGCGATGGATATCTCCGTGACAAAGTTACTCGACTGCGCCAGTTACGGGTTTTAATGAAAACTCGATAATTACTTTTAAGTTTTGGTTTTATTGATACGATACGAATAAAATGTTTGAATAATTTTTCTAAGTTATAATTGTTGAAGATGATTATGGTCCAGAAGCTTCTGTCAGACTGCCCGTTGTCCCACCACGAAAATCACCCGGGGGAGTCCAATCGTGTCTTCTTGCTGGGTTTGCAGGAATGCTAGTTGTATCTTCTTACTGGGTTTCTAGGAATGCTGATGTGCTGATGTGAATTGTGCTGACGTGCATGCTCGTGCACGTAACTCACTTCTCATAAGAAAAGAACTAGCAGTGATAACATTTTTAAATTTTTGAGTAAGATTACACTGTAAGTTTTCATTCTTAAATTTTTTTTTTTGTTTAATTTAGGATTTTCTAGTCTTCACACACGACAGAAAAAAAAAGGAAAAGGAGAATGGTAAGTATAAAATTTTTGTTTTTAATTTGTGAATATATTTATCTTGCAAAAATTTTTCTCTTCTCTTCATTTCAGGTTCAGCACTTTCCACCGAACAGGGGAGTCAACGGTAAATATAACATCTGTAAATTTGATTACCGTTACACTGTAACATTGAATTTTCTGAAATTTTCCAGGTTCTACCGTCTTCACACGAAAAAAAAAAGGAACAGTAAGTATATTATTTTTAGTTTAGAATAAAAGTGCACTGTAATTTTAATTTTTTTTCTTTTTATAATTTTCAGGCTTCACGCTGTTCCCCCACTTGAATTGATCGTCCTCCGGTGAACTCATTTTAATCGCTTTAATGCGGCGGAAAAACTTTTAATTTTCGCGTGAACCGCACCCACAAAAAAAAACTGCCGCGGAAATCCCCTTTTTGTTGCGATCGGAAAATATAAAACTGTCTCCGGGAATACTTTGGATGTTGGAGGATTAAAAAGTTAAAATCCAAAAAAAACTGGGACGGACAGCAAGCAGAGAACATCCGAACGCGATCCAAGACTTTACCAAACTTCTCGACGACACCAAATCAGCCGTTCGCGATCCCGGTGTCGCCCACTCACACAGCTGCGCCGTCAGCCAATCGTCCGCTCGCAGCAGCTGTGTGAGCCAGCGACAGCGGGATCTCGCCTCGCTACTCGTGATGCGAAATATCCGACCGGCGAGCTTTCCGTATCACTCCTTGCTCGGTCCGAGAAAATCTTTGTACCCGACCGACAAATAGAAGAATCGACGGCGCTCGGTCCGAGAACAAATTTGTATCCGACCGAGATATAGACAACGCGACGGCGTTCGGTCCGGGATTTTTGGCTCTTCTTTTACCGTTCCTCGAGTTTCGGGCGGCGAATCTTGGTGAAATTTTTGCTTGGACAGCGACCAAAATTCGTCGCTCGAAACTCAAGGGGCGGAGTTTCGAGCGGTGGTCAACAGTGCCGCCGTTACTAAAATTTTTGGAATATTGAGGGGCAACTTGTAGCCGAGGGCCATAGGCGTCGACGAAAGAAAAAATTTTAAGTTTTGAAATTTCAGCCTTTTGATTCCCTGACCATAACAAAGGAGAGGCGTAATGGAATACCAAGATTTAATAATAAGCGAAAATCAAAATATACCCGAGAATGGATACGGTTGCCAAAAAACAGAAAAGGCTGATGTGAATAAGGTTGACTATCGGCAGATGTGGGATAGCTTCTATGAGGAAAAAAGTTGTCTTTTCTCAGAAGTGTCTAAAGATGGTAAACGATTTGGACCGTGCAATTTTGAAGGAGAGATTCTTGACCATGTGTTGCTAAAAAAGCGTTACACGATTTCTTTCGATACTCTTCTCCTTGAAAGTGAAGCAAGGGCGGCTTCGTGTGGGAAAAGGGCTTATATCCATGTCGTTGGATTTGGACTTGGGGCATGGCAGTCTTCAATGCAACAAGAGGAAATATTTTTGTTGACATTTGGTGAAAGGCTGAAAATGTTATTGCCAAAATTAAAGCATGTGGCATTCGTCCATTTCGCATGGTTTCACTTGACTGAGTGTGGGGCAGTAAAGAAAGGTGTTCTAAAATGTGCTGATCACCCTGAAGGTGGAGTTCGTATTTTTGTATCGAAGAGGAATCCTGCAGACAAATTGGTAATTTATATTTATGTTATTATTATTATTATTATTATTTTGAATTAGGTGTAACATTTACGGATGTCATCCTGTATTGTGTTCATGTACCTAATAAATTCCGTTTTTGGAAAACTCATTCCAGAATAATTGGAATCATTACTCTCCTTTCTGTTCGGAGGCCAGACATTTGACATTCAGTTTACTTCCGGGATGGGGTTCCAATTGTTCTGTTTTTTTTTTTTTTTTTTTTTTTTACGTAGTAGGGTAAAGCACCCAGTAGTCAGCCTTTTAGTGAGGACTAAAATTTGATTCAACTGTATTTTAAATATTTAACAATATGAATAAAAACAATCATTATTCTCAGAAAGGTTGATTATTAAATTTACTAAAGAAATTAACAAAACATTATATTTATAATATAATTATATAAAAAATCAACATTAAACAAATTATGGCACTTTTCACCAGTACTCAGCCTCATTTGTCCACAAGTCAGCCTCTCACTTATTCTTGCATATTTGGCATACAAATTCTTTGTTATATACAGGGTGATTAAGATCAAGGTGCCGCTGGGTATACCACGTGATTCCTTGAGGTGAGCTGATAAAAAAAAATCGTTCCACATACCTAATCGTTTCAGTAATTAATAAGAGATTTTTGTAGTTTTCACTGTCATTTTCAAATGAAGAATATGCGGATATGCATTTAATTTGTGAGGAAGCTAGAAGAAATGGAGAATTAGCCAGAAGGCTGTATCAGGAAAGATTCTCCATTTCTTCTAGCTTGTACTGAATTCTTATGCAAAAGTGTTCAGATTTGGATAAATACCTTTGCTCGTAATTGTAAAATATTAAAAATACTGAAATTTATTCTTTAATAAACCTTCAATTCCAACTAAGGTCAATTGAGAAATCATAACACAAGTGAGTAAAATAGTTCTAAAATATTGCTTAAATACAAGTTATTAACGGGCCAGTCAATTAATTTTTTGGGCCCATCGTAAATACACTTTATTACCTTTTTTTGGAAATCCGTTGCAGGTAGCCGGCTACGGATTTTTGCGGAAGAAAGGCTACATCGGGGGTATTGTTAAACAGTAATAAAATTACATTGAGGTACCAAAAGAAAATAATTATTACAGCTTTCAACTTACCACAAATAACCAAAATAGGGCGATTCACAAGCTAAGAGCAATCATTTCCATCAAAGTCGAAAAGGGGGGTATGTGGAACGATTTTTTATCAGCTCGAGGAATCACTTGGTATACCCAGTGGCACCTTGATCTGAACCACCCTCTATATTTTCATATAAGTCCCCAGCGAATTCAGTACATTTCAAATGATACCATGCAAGGCAATTGTCACATCCAATATTCGCTAATTTAACCCTAATTAAAAAGGCTTTAAAGTACTATTTTGTGCAACAGAACTAACGGCTGACTACTGGATTGGAAGACCCATTGGTCGGCCCCTGACATGTAATTACATTTGTACGCGGCTGACTACTGGTAAAATACACTTTTACGAAAAAACCAGTAGTCAGCCACTTATGGCTGAGTACTGGATCTACCTTAAAAATTCGAAACCCAGTAGTCGGCCATCTAATTTATAACATATTAAGGGCGGCTTGCAGCTATAATTTAAAACTAGATTTATTGGAAGTAAAATTAGATTTTAGCTTAAATTCGATTTAACGTCTTGCACATCATCGATTTAGCTTAAATCTGGATTTAAATAAGCGTCAAAGTTAAACTGGCACTTAGGTCGGTTTAAGTTGCAAAATCTCGATTTTGTTGATATAGCGAAAGAACTCGAAAATCAACGCACCCACATGAACTGATATTGACATTTCAACTTGACAAGACAAACGCAATATTAATTTTACATACATTTTTAGTGGAAACGGAAAGCAAAGAGCTAGTGATGAGTGAACGATGGACTAAATCTCGTTTTAGTTAAATCGACAGAAATTTTATTACGTGCAATACATCTTGGATGAGATTTAAGTTAAGTTGAGTTTAGGGCTAAGTCTAGGTTTAATAAAATTGAGATTTGTATAATTTTGCTGCAAGCCGCCCTAAACAAATAAATTGCATTAATAATTAATTTTATCACAAAATAAACATTTTATTCTAATACAGTATAACAATCCACCACAAATTACAGCAAATACCTACACACAAAAACTTGCCGAAAACTAGAACACGTTTCCTTAAGAAAAAAATTGTAACAGCGACGGGTCTAGTCATGTCTTTGACAGCAGTGCAAATAAACGAGTGTAGCTCATCAACCTGACGTCCTATTGGTTCGTAGGTGTGCGTATTAGTCAATAATTAGACACGGATTCGATTAAACTTTATTTTAAAGGTGTAAATAAATTTCAACACTATTTATATGGAAATAAAGTCTGTAAAGCCTGAGTACTGGGTGTTTTACCCTATGTTACATGAAGAACTGTATCTATGAATCATAAATGCACTATACTATGTTAATATGTGCATCTATCAATGCTTTCAGAGAGGTCCTGAATTGGAGAACACTTTGATAATAGAGTCGTATGCATGGGACAGCAACGCACATCCAGGAAACGAGCTTTGGATGGTAAATGATTATCATTTTATGTACAATGAAAATAACCTATTCTACCAACATTTTAAAAACAGGGATCTTTGGACACATCTGGAGACCCAGCTGCAGCTTGCAGTACATTAATAACAGAACTCCATAACGGACATATAAACAAGACCATGGTCTCGGGTGAAAATCTGCATGTCGCCTCTCCTGAATTCGGAGTTATTCACATTGCTGAATATGCAAAGCTCAAAGTAAAATGTGCTTTTGTAACTTAAAGTATCCTTAACTAACTCTGCGGTATTTTTATAGTATACAGTCCAAGAAGACCCGTCCACCCCTTCTAAATCGCCCAAAAACTTCTTTTTCGCCAAGCCAAGATGGACGGGTGGTCTTGGACACTCTGTATATAGTAGATAAATCCTTTAATTTAAGCTACTTCAGAAAATAATTTATGTATAGGGCAAGGATTCTTTTGCGAATTAATTAATTACTTGGTTAAAATTGAGTTTGAGGTCTCCCGACAGATTTTGACGAAATTTTGTAAGAAGGTTCATTTGGGATCAAAATTGTCGAATATCCAAAAAAAAAAAAATGTTGTCGGTCTCTTGTAATTCGTAGAAAAAGATGTATTCCTTTAATTTGTCAATGTTCAAGGATACTTACAGATTTGAATAGCCTATATCTCGACGGTGGCTTAAATTTGAAGAAAATATCCCACATCTAAAAGTGGAAAATTAGAGGATGAATTCCGATTATTGAATTTCAACCACTTCCCGTTAACTAAAAAATGGCAAATAGAAAAAATTTTACAAAAAAATAAAAACCGACTTCAAAACTTTGCCTGTATGTGCAAACTTAAACTAAAAAGTTAAAAATAATATTTTTTACTACTTTAAAGAAAAGACCGTTCAACGACAATATACAAAATTATTGATACTTAAATATTTACCATATCTAATCAGCCATTTTTGAAAGTCTTCAATTTGACAGAGACAGTGGATTATGTAGTTAACTAATACTGCTTAAAATGTAACAGTAGCTTATGCAACTATTTTTTCTGCCATTTTTTATTGTATTATCAGTTTGTAATCCGATAACTTACTTTATAAGCAAATATAATATTATCTAATCTGCATATTCCTAACTGTCTTTAAGGGGACTTGGCACACCGCTTTTTGATTGATTTTGCTAGGAAATACCTTCAAGAATAAGAATTTGGGTTCACTTCCATTTAACAGTCACCCCCGAATCGGCTGAAACTTTGGGCTTTTGTTGGCCTTGGTGGGACATGAAAAACCCCCAAAGGATTTTTGGCGAAAATGCACCAAAACATTCTTATAGGCGTTTTTGATTTTGGCTGTGTAGGATATATGTACCAACTATTAATATTTACCTACAAAATTAATATTCGATGAATATTCATCTTTTACAAAATACCTTTTGACTGAATATTTTCTTTTTACAAAATGCCTATTACTGATTATTTCCCTTTTATAAAATGCCTATTAACTGAATATTTCCCCTTTACAAAGTGCCTATTGGCTGCATATTTACCTTTTACAAAATGCATATTGGCTGATTCTTTGTCCCTGTATATGAGAAGGTATCAAGAGATGACGGTAGAAGTCTTGTGTCGGTTCGTTTCTCGTGTAGTGATTACAGGTAACGACAGGTGGCGAATCGCAACAATTCTCGCGTATGTCAAATTGACAAAGAAATCAGTGCAAGCGCGGTCGATGATTTGCGTTGTATAAACAAATAAACGGTGTTTGGGTCTAGTGCAGTTGTTGTCACCAATTGGAACTGACATTTCTCCAACCAACTAACAATAAAGGTCAAGACGTCAACAAAATTTGAGCAAACATTTTCTTTGCGGACACCCCTATAATGCTGGGGTCACATTAATGGCAAACGTCAATGCCTATCAACGCCATTAAAAACGGCAACAAAATTAACGCGATAACGAGATGGCCACACTACAAATTCAACGCGATAATGAGATGGCCACACTACAAATTCAACGTCAACGCCCATCATCGCCAATAAAAATGGCGTTAAATATGACATGGTTCAGTTTGAAATATTTCAAGGAACTCAATCACTTTTCCATTTGACCAATTCATAGCCATAGAATACTCAACCGTAGTTACCGTCGATCAACTGTCACGACTGTCACTAACTCCAGTCAAAAAACAAATATGGTGCACAATGTATAAACATCAGTGTTGCCACACAAGCAGTAATTATTGCGTTAAATCTCTTTGATACGCCAAACAAGACCGCCACCCGAGTTATCGCCTAACGTCAAATGGCATTAAGAATGGCGTTGAAAAATTATCGCGTTCGTTGTGGCTACACTTACTTCTAACGACCATTAACGCGATAATCAATGGCATTTGCTGTTAGTGTGGCCCCAGCACAAAAATGTTATAGTGCATTTCCGCCAAAAACCCGTTGAGGGTTTTTCATGTCCCACCAAGGTTAACAAATGCCCGAAGTTTCACCCCATTCGGGGGTGACCGTTAATCTGAAGTTTATCCCGTATTTTTCATAATTTTCTTTCTCGCGTAACGTACTTTTATTTCATCAATTATATTACACACGGGATCCAAAGTAGCGGGGAGCCGGTATTACCGTTACAATATTTCGGCTAAGCAGCGCGGCCCACAGTACTAGTGTACGCTCTATATTTAAAGTAGTATTTTTCTCAAAACTCCGTTTTTAGAGTTGGTGTACATGATTAAAAAACAACTATTGGACCGATCGGTCTGAAATTTTGATATGTTATTTGACACGTTATTTTCCAGGGATTGAACCAGGGACAAACATATTTTCCGAAAACTTTCCGATTTTCCAGGCCAAAAATGTGCGTTTTTTGAAAAAATACCACCATTTGGTTATTTTTTGATGAAATTTTTTCTTATTCCTAAAGATGTTCATACCAATCAAAATCCGTCTTTTTTAGACGTTCCAGTGACTCAAAATCGTGTACACCGTGATTTTTCGAGGTTTTTTTGGAAAAATTCCACCAGCAAAAAAACAGCCTGGAAAAATCAAAAACTAAGAAATAAATTTGCAAAGTTTTATTAATATATCTCTTTTTTTCCCTTCAGTTTTCAATTTTCCAAAAGTAACAAATATCAACTTTTGGGTGTGACAGGTCCTATTATAAATTCTCAATCTTTACCTAGAGCCCAACGACCTCTTCGACCGATCAAATGTAAATAACTGTTTTTTCTTTTAATGTGAATTGCGCAATTTCTCCCAAAACTATCAAAGAAGGGGGTAACAATGGAATCAAAATGCTGCAAACAAATTGAAGAATCATGGCTTACTTTGCTGCCGGAGCTTACAGAATTCGGCCGGATACTGTTGGGTGAGTGCAGGAACATTGAGAAACCTAGCCCTCTTCGCTTGGAGGAAATCAACCAGAATTCAGCAAATTTCCCCATTAAGGTATTATGGATATTCGAACACTTGGAAGGGAGAAACGAATGCAAAATAAACGCATAGAAAAAGAGCCTTCTATTTTCGTTCGCTTTTTTATTTCAAACGTTCAACAAAAGTTAAGGAACATCCTTTATATGAACAACGCTTCTGGCTAACGTTTATTTAATTTCCAGTTCCCTATAAACACCTGTAGAATAATAACTCAACCGAAGGAACGATGGAATGTAATTCAGCAACAAGCGGCATCCGCTTATCCGGTGGTTCACGAAAGAGTTGTTTGGCTCATGCTGAGGTTCCTGGAGCACAAAGTGCAGTATGGTATGAATATTATTAGGCTATTTGCTGGTGCCCTTCCTAACTAAGCTAATTTTGAAAGGTTCTTTGGTCGAAAAAGAAATTTACAAGGATATGTCTTTGCCGATGTTAGTCCAGCGATTAATAATTAACTGTTGTGTAGAGTTTATAGGAAGCGAAGATTGCTACCGTTTAATAACAGGCGAAGCGGGTGTAAATGGGTTCGAGGCTATTGGTACAGATAACGAGGTACCACCCTTAGTCCTCAGAAATTGCATCAGTTACGCTGAAATGAAGGTATGTATACATAAAGTCTTTAAATTTTACTATACTCGCAAATCGGAAATCTTAATATCTACATATAAATTAATTATTTCGCCTTGTTGGAAAGGGAAATATAATAGAAAGTAATACTCTTCGGCAGAAAAAGTGATTAATTAGAAATTTCCCTTAAAGCTGTCAGCCTTCCTTTCCATTTCATCACATTCTGAATTTATAAACGATGGATCCAGGAGAAATAGCGGGGTAGTAGAACAGGACAAGGAGAAAATTGAGCCTTGTGGTGTCGTCATAGGACTTATTGGACCGAGGCTAGAAAGAATAAATGTAATGGAGTACGAAGATTTAATAATTAATGCTCAACAAAATGTACCAGAAAATGGATACGGTTCCAAAAATTCAGAGAATTCTACTATAAATAAAGCCAACTACCGCCAAATGTGGAACAGCTTCTATGATGAGGAAGACTTCCTTCTTTCAGAAGTAGCTGAGGATGGCAAGCGATTTGGACCTTGTTATTTTAAGGGAGATATCATGGATAATGAGGTTTTGAAAAAACGTTACGCGATTTCTTTCGATACTCTTCTTCTTGAAAGTGAAGCCAGGGCAATGACTTGTGGGAAAACAGCTTATGTCCATGTCGTTGGAGTTGGACTGGGTGTATGGAAAGCAGCAGAGCAACAAGAGAAAGTCTTTTTGATGGCATTTGCTGAAAGACTGCAAGCTTTGTTACCAAAATTAAGAAACGTATCATTCGTTCGCTTTTCCTGGTTTCATTTGAATAATATTGGAGACAGTGGTGGATTTACCAGCAGGCTGAGTAGGCTGGAGCCTAGGGCGGCAGATTTTAGGGGCGGCAAATTTGGGACCAAAATTTTTTTTATATTTTACAGAAATTAAAAAGATTCATATTTATATACCGGAAATAGTAGTCCTTGGTTTCGCCGGCTGTCGCCGTAGGCGAGACTCTCAGAATCAAGCGCCCTCATCCTACCAGTAGATATAAATTATATATAAATATAAGAGATAATAAATCGAAAGGCTATTACGAGTAGACTGCACACTTTGTTGTAAATAACAACAAAAAATGAAAACCAAAAGGAATAAAGAAGTGTATAAAGAATAAATAGAAAAATATTTGAAATTAAAATTGTAACACATCTCACAATTCCCAAAGAAAGTCATGTAATTTGCAGCAAAGCAAATATACAGAATAGAAAATCGCGCAAAAAGGTATTGTAAAACTTTCATATTTTAATTAATTGAATTTCATCTTCATCATCAGCCGGATTGTTACCAGATAATGGAATATATTGTTTTTAAACTGTAAGTAAACGCAATACAAAATATTTAATTACTTTTACCGATTGTACATTGTTTTGTAAGTAGTATTAAGACATACCTTACCCCGCCTTATTAGTAGTACATAATTGAGCTTGTATTAGCTCAGAAATATACCCAAAACCTATTTCTTGCGCAATCTTATCTAAATCGTTAATTAATATGATTGTGAACTAGGGTCTCGAAATGTAGAGTACGGAAGGGCGGCAAAATAGCCTACTGGCGGCAAATGTGTAAATCCGCCACTGATTGGAGATCTAGAGGACGGAAGCTTTCTTGAAAGCACTGATCACCCTGATGGTGGAATTCGAATTTTCATTTCGAATAGGAACCCTGCAGCTAAATTGGTAAGATCGGTTTTGTTATTTTAAATTCTTTAGAAGGTTTAAAGTAAGCAAAGTGCATTTGCTACATTTCATCGGATATCTTTTTTTATTTATTTTTTACTTACTTGTAAACATCATCTGCATTTAAAATACCTCAACATTTTAACAGTCCCTTTCTCGATACTTTCAGAAGGGGCCTGAATTCGAGAACACTTTAATAATTGAGTCCTACGCAGTGACGGATTAAGACTACTTGATGCCCTAAGCAATCCACGCCTGTGGGCCCCCCTATCCGTATGTCAACTAGAATCGGTCTTTAAACATTTACCGCCTAAAAACATTAGTTTTTTGTAAAATAAGATGATGAGATGTAACGTACCTTAGAAGTGGAGTAGGTGCGACAACAATAAAAACCAAAGCATAATTTATTTATTTATTGAAATGCGCCTTGCGGCTTTTTCGGGCATTGAATTCACGCAAGATAGTATTAACGTCTAACGTTTTTAACATATCGGACTCTATGTATAATATCGATAAATTATCGAGCCTTTCTTGTATCATCTTTGTCCTTTTTTCATTTTTTAATATTTTTAATTTTGAAAAAGAACGTTCCGCTGAGCAATTTGTAATCATAAGCGATAAAAATATACGCAGGGCTGTTTCTACATTAGGGAAAGCTGATTCAATTTTATCATCATGTATTATTTTATACAAATGTGCGTGAGTTTGATGTAAACTTGGGCGAGCCGAATCACTGGGTCTGGAACTTATTTTACTTATGACATATGAATGAAACTGTTGAATTTCTGTTATTAATTCAGTGTTAACCCTTCGTCGGGCGCAGCCGGCCTAAGAGGCCCGAAAAGCACTCCTGAGGTTATCCCTTCCCCCTCTAACGGCCCAGTAGCGTGCCCACTCGAATAGTTTCCTGGCTAGAGGTGGGGAGTCGAATGCGCAACCTCAGTCTGTCGCACATTGTCATCGAGTTCGCTTTAGTCATCAACCTCTCTGCCTAACTCACGTAAATCCGCTCTGCCAGACCTGTTATTCAACTGCCCATTTTGAAGATGCATCTTCGGTTTCAGCCCATGAACTACATTTTTTGAGCTACATTTTTCATAATTAAACTCGTTCTTTATCATTCAATTTGGTATTTTTTCCATTATTTTAATCTTATCAAAGGCGATCCTACCGGTGTTTTAAATTAAAATTGAATAGGGTTGGGAGGGAGGGAAAAATATGTAGGTGGCCTCTCAGGCCGGGTGCGCCTGGTTTTGGTTCACTTAGGACTGCGCCCGACGAAGGGTTAAGGTCTTCTGGATATGTGTTTACTAGATTTGTACTGTGTTGACTGTATGGCGCCAGGCGGGGGGGCCCGCGGGGAAGGGGTGGTTTGTGATTGGCTGATCGCAATTCCGGTGCATTCGAATTGCCGAATGCACTAGCAGGCAGCGAGTGGGCAAGCGGGAGCGGGGTTATGACTCTAGGTCGGACTCTATAGGTCTGTTCGTTGGCAATCCTGTGGCACCCCAGTGCGCCCTAGCTGCACTGGTTTTTAAACGTCAAATGCCAGTTCTGTGTTTTTTGAGAAACCTGGGGCGCCCTGGTGCACCTTGGTTTTAACCCAGATAAAAACTCAGGGTTAATGACGGTTATCAGATTAATTGTTAACAGATACGGTATTTAAAGTGGAATTAACTCTTGTTGCGGGCACAAGAACTAAATTTTATCATTTCGATGTGAACGTTATGAAAATGTAGTGGTTTTATTTTATAATTTTTGTGTAAAGGCCAGATGACAGTTCTCCTTTTTAATAAGCTGTTCGCTGGAGTGAAAAGCACTGGGATGCCCCGTGTTTTTTGACAGTTCTCAGGGCGTACTAGGGCGCCCTGGGGTGGCACAGGTTTTCCACCCAACGAACAAACCTTATGTCAACTTAAAACGCACGAATTTTCAAATTAGTCCTAGACAATTTTTTTGGTGTGGTTTTTGGTGACGTGAGTGTGAAACGTGATGCTCTAAGGACGGATTTTTTTTGTGCTTCTTCTGGTGCCCCCCCAGACGTGATGCCCTAGGCAATTGCTTAATTTGATTAAGGGTTAATCCGTCACTGGTCCTACGCATGGGACAGTAACGCACACCCTGGAAACGAGTTTTGGCATGTAAGAAATTTTTAATATAAAATAAAAATGCGGAATTTATATATAATTTTTATAAAAAGGGAAGTTTAACGGCTTCAGGAGACCCGGCTGCAGCCTGCAGTACGTTAATAACAGAACTCCACAACGGCCATATTAACAAGACAATGATCTCCGGAGAAAATTTATACGTCGCCTCTCCTGAATTCGGAGTTGTTCATATTGCTGAATATGCAAGGCTCAGACTAAATTTTTAAAAGTAATTTTATTTGTACGTTTTTATTTCTCTATGTTTTTTATAATTTGATGTTATGAGTCATTATTTTTGAAACTGGTATAAATCTATTTCTTTAAAGTTTCATTTTAACAGCTTCTTCAGTTAAATCTTAACGTCGATTTTCAGAAAGTCACCCAGTTTTTACTGGGTTTATAGTATTTTACCGTATATTTTTTTGTAATTCAGTGTAATACAACGGTAAGTTAGGTTGTGATACCACTTGGAACGACCCCAATAACTAACCATTTGAACTACTTCGAGTCTTTGATGGAGTGTTCAATGTCCTTGATGTTCTTTGAATTCAGGTCTAACAGGTCATCAAAGAAGAAGGCGCCTAGATGCCGGTATCTTCGCAGCGCGAATGCTGGGCATTGACAGAGCAGGTGGCTAATGCTCTCTTCCTGAAAGTTGAAAGTCACATGTTTACCCTGAAAGGTTTTCTTTTCACTTCACATTTTACCACCTTTTTAAACAAAATATGTAAAATGTTTGAATCTGAATGCAACTCATGAAAAAACATGAGCCGCAAACCACTTGCAAGGAACGCCTGTTTGAAAGCTGGAGGAAAATTCGGCTTCGGAGAACCGAGAAATCACTGTAATTTCGTTAGGAGTTAATCCACATTTTTAGCTCATTGGCAGTAAAAGTTCCTGAGGTTGAATTTCCTAAGACATTCGTTTTCCTAATAATGATATGACTCGGATAAATGCGAATCCCCGAGGGAGTTTCACCGACCGGCCATAAGGGTTAATGCTATTTTCTCCAATTGCCGGACTACTTAAGCACACATGCAAAAAGACAGTTCACGGCTTGTAATTGCAGAAGGTTTTGCTGATCAATGTGCAATCAATCTATATCGCATTTAAAAATTAGCAATGAAAAAATGCGTCACTTTATTGCTAACGCTGTAAAAGCTGTCTGTGAGCACTTTTTGGTGACTATTTCTTTCTCTACATTTCTTATGAGAATTTGATGAGGTTGTAGTCATGAGCTGCTTTATCTAATAGAAAGTTTTGCTGGGTGTATTTGCGAGAGCTTGAATATGGGTTAGGACTTTCAGAGCGTGTTAAGTGTCCCTTCTTGTTGATTTCGATATTCTTTGTTACAGATTGTGTTTCCTGTGGTCGCATTTTTTCACGCATTATATCCTACGCGTGTGCAAAAGTGTGTCATTTTACAGTGTCGCGGCGGGTTTTCGCAATATTTTGCTGTGCATAGTTAATATTTCGCAAGTATTAGCTCTTTTTGCTTATATCTCGAGAACGGGCCGTTATGGGCGTCGTGACAAATTTCTTGATTACTACACAAAAGCCTGCAATTCTTCGAATTGCATATTTGTTAATTAGCCGGTTTGTGACATCTTCCAATTGTACACATTGCAGTTTATTTTACTAAATCCCGCTTCTTTTGTCGGATTTTGGCAGCTCTCTGACAGTGACAGCCGAATAGGTTGTGAATAATGACGAGAGGTGGCAATACTACTGTTTAAAAGATAACAGTAGTTTGAATACCCACTAACAATTATAACCCTGCTGTTTCGTTTTTTGCATTAATCCTAAAACCCATAATTTATTTGAATAAAATTTGTTATTTTAGGTACACACTTTTGACTAGCATAAAAATCTTTGTTTCAACCTATTTGCAGAGCGGAGTGACCTCTATTGCAATCTTCACATATTGCTGAGCTTAAAGGTCAATTACCCGAAAAAATCCCCGGCTTTTAGAAACTTTCGTCAAAACGTAAATAAAAGGTGCCCCTTTGGTGAATTTCGCAATTTCTCACAAAACTTCAATCAAAGCGACGTAGTCACCACAATGGGAATAATGGAGTCAAAATTTGGTAAACAATTTGAAGAACCGTGGCCCGTAACACAGCCGGAACTTACGGAATTTGGCCGGAAACTGTTAGATGACTGCAGGAATATCGAGAAACCCCGCCCTCTGCCATTGGAGGAAATCAATCAGAATTCAGCAAACTTTCCCATTAAGGTACGTAAGAACTGAAATTGTGGGTATTGTTATTTATTAATTCCTTCCGACAAAGAGTATCAACAACAACGGGCACTCGTGACGTTTTTCTTTATCTG
The DNA here is from genome assembly GCA_949715965.1 of Dysmachus trigonus. Classification (NCBI taxonomy): domain Eukaryota; kingdom Metazoa; phylum Arthropoda; class Insecta; order Diptera; family Asilidae; genus Dysmachus; species Dysmachus trigonus. The sequence goes on along the minus strand of OX454319.1, from coordinate 47,038,179 downwards.
TTATCGACCTTGTTACCGTTATAGGAACGAAGTGGAGATTTCTGATAGAAAGTAATAAAAAGGGCATAATAGAGAGAAATGCAAAAATTTGAGATGAAAATTGGAACACATTTACAGGGTGCGCCTCACAAAAATGTTTTGTTACAAGAATTTTCTATAAATGCATTACACACTGCCTTTTGCACAGCCACACACCAAAACAGGTTATACGGTGCTTGGCACGATACCCATAACTTGGCCCCCAAATTTGAGGAACGGGGTTCGAAGCATTTTGCTGTCCTAAATACGGGAAAAATAAAGAAAAAAATCTATCTCGACCCGTTTTCGAGATATAAAAAAAAAATAGTTAACACTTGTCCCGTATCAACTCCAGACAGCAAAATGTTTCGAAACCCCGCCACGACACTGAAAAACTTGAATATTAACGAACCGCCACTATTTTCCGCACATTTCTATTTTACCGCCGATCAATTTATTTATAAACAACGCGCGAAAAACACTAATTTGTTACAAAAATAAACCCGATACCGCGAAATGTCAATTTAACTACCAAAACAAGCTGAAGTTCGTTTCGTTCTTCTTGAAAAAAAGGTGTGCCAACTGCCAACCGCTTTAGCAAGTTCGTTGAGTTCGTTCTTTTTCGATCAATCGATATTTTGTAAAAGGAAAATATTTAGTTAAAATGCATTTTGTAAAAGGAAAATATTTAGTTAATATGCATATTTTGTAAAAGGAAAATATTTAGTTAATATGCATATTTTGTAAAAGGAAAATATTTAGTTAATATGCATATTTTGTAAAAGGAAAATATTTAGTTAATATGCATATTAACTAAATATTTTCCCTTTGCAAAATGCATTTTAACTAAATATTTTCCTTTTACAAAATGCGTATTAACTAAATATTTTCCTTTTACAAAATGCATTTCAACTAAATATTTTCCTTTGACAAAATATGCATATTAACTAAATATTTTCCTTTTACAAAATATGCATATTAACTAAATATTTTCCTTTTACAAAATGCATATTAACTAAATATTTTCCTTTTACAAAATGCATTTTAACTAAATATTTTCCTTTTACAAAATATCGATTGATCGAAAAAGAACGAACTCAACGAACTTGCTAAAGCGGTTGGCAGTTGGCACACCTTTTTTTCAAGAAGAACGAAACGAACTTCAGCTTGTTTTGGTAGTTAAATTGACATTTCGCGGTATCGGGTTTATTTTTGTAACAAATTAGTGTTTTTCGTGCGTTGTAATTCGTGCGTGTAAATAAATTGATCGGCGGTAAAATAGAAATGTGCGGAAAATAGTGGCGGTTCGTTAATATTCAAGTTTTTCAGTGTCGTGGCGGGGTTTCGAAACATTTTGCTGTCTGGAGTTGATACGGGACAAGTGTTAACTATTTTTTTTTATATCTCGAAAACGGGTCGAGATAGATTTTTTTCTTTATTTTTCCCGTATTTAGGACAGCAAAATGCTTCGAACCCCGTTCCTCAAATTTGGGGGCCAAGTTATGGGTATCCCCCCCGGTGCTTATCCATTATTTATCTAAAACAAATTTAATTTTATTTAATTGATTGCGACTGAAAAAAACATTTTTACTTAAAAGCTTTTAAGCTTGTTCACATTTACGAACAAATCAAGACCACCTGGTACTTTTTTAAGCGTGCGACACACAACAATGTTCGTCCCGAGTCGCCTTTAAAAATGCATAATGAAAAAATTTAAACAATCTCTTCCGTATTTATGCTCAGTGTGTGCTACCTGCCTCTTCCCCATTCTTCGTTTCGACATTTCCCTATAACTTAACATTGCAAGGGGAGGTAGAATTGAAAGAGAGAAAATGCGTCATTTTATTGCTTATGCTGTAAAATCTATCTGTGAGAATTTTTTGGTGACTATTTCTCTCTCTACATTTCTTGCTTATTAAGGCCGAGATACAATGTACGCCACACGTTTTTGTGGCGCTACAAAATGAGTTTGAATACGGGAAAATGCAATCAGCTTGATACAATGAACGCGCTGATACTTTGTAGCGCCACAAAGTTTGGTGGAACTTTAAAGGCCGAGATACAATGTACGCCACACGTTTTTGTGGCGCTACAAAATGAGTTTGAATACGGGAAAGTGCAATCAGCTTGATACAATGAACGCGCTGATACTTTGTAGCGCCACAAAGTTTGGTGGAACTTTAACTTTTGAAGCGCGATGATTCGTTTCCATGTTTCTTTTTCAGTTTGGTCCTAGGGACGGAATCAGCTGTTAGAGTAGTTTTACGATGCCCAACAGATGGCTACAGCATTTTGTGATACAACTTTTAGCTTTGGTTGGTATATATGAGAAATATGAAGGTAAAATGAAGGCAGGAATAATGACTTTTATATAGTTCCCAGCTGAGTGCCCCGCGAGGATCATTTCTGTGAAAAAACTTATAATTGAGTGTGGTATAAAAGAAATCGGTTCGCGAAAGTTTAATTATTTTTAATTTGCGTCAGCTTAAATATAACTGTGCATGATTTGCTCCATGAAATTTGAGCCTGTGCTAAACATGGTCTCATTTTTCAGACGACGGTTAGCAGTTCAATTCTTTCATTCCAGCTGTAGCGTCGCTCTCATTGTATATTGCAGCGCGATATTTCACGATATTCCACGCGCCACAAAAACGTGTGGCGTACATTGTATCTCGGCCTTTAGACTGAGCTGCTTTATATAGTGGAAAATTTTGCTGGGTGTATTTTTGAGAACTTGCATATGGATTGGAATTTTGAGAGCGTATTAGCATGGACCAACTAATCATACAAAGACTGTTCGCTCAGAACAAAGTTTTGGTGACGCTTTGCCTCGACCAAAGCCCCCGGGAACTCATGTAAACACAAGCCGTGAAGTAAAAAATGCATACGTAGTGAGGTAGTCTGACAATCGCAGCAAAATAACACTGCTTCTTATGGCGGAAGATCCGACTCGCCTGAACTGCTAAACTACAACTTTTACGCGAAAATGATCTTCTACTAATTATAACTATGGAAGAATACCTTTCTTATGATATGAAAAACGTTATAGTGGCAAGAATAACATATTCGAGTTTTTCATACTTAAAAACAACTCTAACCGCTTCTTCGAACAAAACAGCAGCTCGGCAGGTTGAGTTGGCAGCACGACTTCCCATGGTAATTTCTTTTGTAAGAGTAACTTTTGAACGCAAATATCTTTAACATTTTGTTCTCGCCCCTGTAATGATTTTGATACCATAACAACGGTATTCCTCCCCAGTTACAACTAGTGGAACATCATTTTTTCGTAAAAACGATAGCTTAGCAGATTCGCCCTGTGGAAAGGAATGAATGGGCTATACCGCCATAAGAAGCAATGTTATTTCGCGGCAATTATCGTAGTGCTTCACCCCACACATGTGGTAGTGAGCAGGTCTACGTCACGGCTTGTATTTATTATTCCCGGGGGTTTTTGTTTCTGTTGATTGTCTTGCGATACATAAACGCCTTTTTTCTTACAAAAATTCTTACATACAATTCAGCTATAAGAAGCGAAACTATACAATTCGAAAATAAATCTCCCATACGCATACTGTTTACGGTCGTTTCTTTGTTCTGAACCCTAAAAAGAAATAATTACACTATGCTTAACCTTTCTGAAAACTTCTTAAAAAAATTTGCTTCATTTTCAGTTCCCCATAGACACCTGTAGAATAATTAGTCAGCCGAAGGAACGATGGGATATAATTCAGCAACAAGCTGCATCCGCTTATCCGGTGGTTCACGAGAGGGTTGTTTGGCTTATGCTGAGGTTTCTGGAACACAAAATAGAGCATGGTATGAATATTGTTGCCTTACTTTCTCGTATTCTTCCTAACAAAATTCATTTTAAAAGGTTCCCGGGTCGAAAAAGAAATATACACAAGCATGTCTCTCCCGGAGCTGGTCCAGCGACTGATAATTAAGCGTTGTGTAAAATTTATGGGAAGGATAGATCGCTATATTTTAATAACAGGCGAAGAAGGCGCAGATGGGTTCGAGGCTATTGGTACGGATGATGAGGTACCTCCTTTAGTCCTCAGAAATTGCATGAGTTATGGTGAAATGAAGGTATGTGTCCAATTATTCATATTAGTAAATCTAAAATCAAATGTCACTTGCGGATTTGGATTCGATATTTCATAGTGAATCTGATTCTGGTTGTTACGTCATTCTCCGTAGCTGAATTATAAAGAAATAGCCTTATAAGAATCAAAGCACAGAATCCAGAAATAAGCTATGACGTCGCGGAAAATGAGGTGATAACTAGAATCAGCCCCAGTATCTATCCTGTTTCGTCTGTTGTGGCTGAATTATATGTGAACAACTCAGCTATAAAATGAAGATAACATACTTTTTGTGAAATGTTGTTCACAGTCACAGCGTTGATTTTTATCTTGATAGAGCAATTAGTTATTCAAACATTTTCATGGTGGTTTGATTAACAAATAAGTAGAAAAAAAAATTAGTAGAATAATATGTACATCGAATTATTCGAGTATTGTCCCTATTTTTTTTAGTTTTAACTACTACAGGTAATGTAATGAGTTAATTATTGATCAATTAGCTTGTAATTAGCTTTCTGAAAGTTTTGAATAGCAGTCCTTCTAGATTATTGGTTCGATTTACAATAAATAAAATTCAGGGGAAAATTTAGATTCCGATTTCTTTTTTATTACAAAAACAAAAAATTTGGTTCTTTGTGATGAGATTTTGATTTATATCGTTTCCTTTTCACAGAAAAATTGTTAATAAATTCCCTTTATAGTTGTCAGCCTTCCTTTCCATTTCATCACATTCTGAATTTATAAACGATGGATCCAGGAGAAATAGCGGGGTAGTAGAACAGGACATGGAGAAAATTGAACCTTGTGGTGTCGTCATAGGCCTTATTGGACCGAGGCTAGAAAGAACAAATGTAATGGAGTACGAAGATGTAATAATTAATGCCCAGCAAAATGTTCCGGAAAATGGATACGGTCCCAACAATTCAAAGAATTCTACTATAAATAAGGCCAACTACCGGCAAATGTGGAACAGCTTCTATGATGAGGAAGACTTTCTTTTTCCAGAAGTGGCTGAGGATGGCAAGCGATTTGGATCTTGTTATTTCAAGGGAGATATCATGGATAATGTGGTTTTGAAAAAGCGTTACACAGTGTCTTTCGAAACTCTTCTTCTTGAAAGTGAGGCGAGGGCTGCATCTTGCGGAAAAAGGGCTTATATCCATGTCGTTGGAATTGGGCTGGGTGTGTGGCAAGCAGCAGAGCAACAAGAGGAAATCTTTTTGATGGCATTTGGTGAAAGACTACAGGCCTTGTTGCCAAAATTAAAACATATTTCATTCGTTCATTTCTCCTGGTTTCACTTAAATAATGTCGGCGGTTTAAAGAACGGAGGCTTTTTAAAAAGCACTGATCATCCTGACGGTGGAATTCGAATATTCATTTCGAAGAGAAACCCTGCAGATAAATTGGTAAGATTGATTTATTTAATTTGTTTAGAAGGTTTGTAAACAAAAATAAAAAAAAAACTCTAAAAGCTATAATAATCATAGAGTGAGCGCAGAAGTTTGGTTTAATTATTCCTGTTGCATTTAAAACTTGCAAAATATTGTAAAGAAAACGTGCTTGTAATAAATATTGTCATGTTTCAATATTTTCAGAGAGGGCCTAAATTCGAGAACACTTTAATAATTGAGTCCTACGCATGGGACAGTAATGCACATCCAGGAAATGAGTTTTGGCACGTAAGAAAATTTGATAATTTAAAAACGAGCAATTTAAATATTATTTTAAAAACAGGGGAGTTTGGAGGGTTCGGGAGATCCGGCTGCAGCCTGCAGCACTTTGATAACAGAACTCCATAACGGTCATATCAATAAGACCATGATCTCGGGAGAAAATCTGCATGTCGCCTCTCCTGAATTTGGAGTTGTTCACATTGCTGAATATGCAAGACTAAGACTAAACTAAAATGGTTTAGAAATGTATTTTATAATTTTTAAAAACATATTGTTTTTCTTTTTTTATAATTTAAGGTTAATTGTTTTGTATTTAAGAGCACAGCATACAAATAAAATCATTTATATGTGAAATGCCCTGTTTTTCATAAAAATATCTCAATTTTTCAATAAGAACATAGGCGAAACACTTAAGCTCTAGACCTACCTCAAGAACTTAACTCGCTGAGCTAAAATTCATGGCCAGGCTGCACAAGTCGACCACTGACCCACTTACTAGCGTGTTACTCACGTTGCAAAACAAACAAGCATGTGAAGGTATTAGTCCAGTCAATTTAACCTCTGAAGCGGAAGTTTTTGATGGAGTGCTAATTTTTGGATATATTGTTGGGGACGGTGAGAAATGAAGCTATAATTTCTTTCACCCCTGAGGGGTGTTTGCGAAGGGGTGAAAAAGGGTGAAAAAGGGTGAAAACGGTTTTTTGTTTATAACTTTGAATAAAAAAGTCAGCCTGGGTGGGAACGTTAGAGGGTGATATAATAAATGATTATTCATCTTGTATTAAAGTTTCCCCCGGTTTTGTTTATTGCAAAATTGTTTATTAACAATTTCACTCTCCCAAACCGGAAAAAATCACGGCTGATTTTTTTAAAAATACTTAAGCTCGTACGATGTCTTTCATTTTCACAATATCACTAGAAGACGCAATCCCCCATCATATACCAAAAATTCAAAACGGTTCCATGCATTTCACCTGAGATAATCACCCAGATACCTCACCTGTTTTACACCGAAAAATGTACAGTTTTAATCCAAGTCAAGATATCCCCCACGAATCGTCGCCCTCCGACCAGATATCGCTGAGCAGCACACATTTTTCACATTTTTTCCCAGCCCACGGTGGGGAAGAAGAAGATTTGCGACTGATTCAAAAACGGAAATCGCTATAACTTTCGATGTATGTAACGGAACTTAATGTATGATGGCTTCAAAAATCACTTATTTCTTTCTCCATCTTTTTCTCATACACCACTTTCACCTAATATTTTTACTTTTTTTTATATTGAATTAAACTTAAACAAAAAATAAAAATTAATTACATTTTATTCCTTTTCTCCCACAAAACTAAACTTTTTTGAAATATTCTTAATTTTGTAGTTGTCTACAGATTCCACCCTTTATTCTCATAATTTTTATTATTTTCCACAAATCCCCCCTGACCCCCCGAATAAATATATTACCCCATAAATTTTACAAACAAAAAACTTGCCAAACATTTTATTTTTTTTCTCCCACAAAACTAAACTTTTTTGAAATATTCTTAATTTTGTAGTTATCTGTAGATTCCACCCTTTATTCCCATAATTTTTATTATTTTCCACAAATCCCCCCCTGACCCCCCGAATAAATATATTACCCCTTAAATTTTACAAACAAAACACTTGCCAAACATTTTATTTTTTTTCTCCCACAAAACTAAACTTTTTTGAAATATTCTTAATTCTGTAGTTATCTACAGATTCCACCCTTTATTCTCATGATTTTTATTATTTTCCACAAATCCCCCCCTGACCCGCCGAATAAATATATTACCCCTTAAATTTTACAAACAAAAAACTTGCCAAACATTTTATTTTTTCTCTCCCACAAAACTAAACTTTTTTGAAATATTCTTAATTTTGTAGCTATCTACAGATTCCACCCTTTATTCCCATAATTTTTATTATTTTCCACAAATCCCCCCTGACCCCCCGAATAAATATATTACCCCTTAAATTTTACAAACAAAAAACTTGCCAAACATTTTATTTTTTCTCTCCCACAAAACTAAACTTTTTTGAAATATTCTTAATTTTGTAGTTATCTACAGATTCCACCCTTTATTCCCATAATTTTTATTATTTTCCACAAATCCCCCCTGACCCCCCGAATAAATTTATTACCCCTTAAATTTTACAAACAAAAAACTTGCCAAACATTTTATTTTTTTCTCCCACAAAACCAAACTTTTTTGAAATTTTAATAATTTTGTAGTTATCTACAGATTCCGCCCTTTATTCCCATAATTTTTATTATTTTCCAAACATCACCTCCTGACCCCCCGAATAAATTTATACTATTTACCTTTTTTTTAAATTATTCCCCATTTTTACAATTCAATTTTTTCCACCAATTCTCAATTAATCTCACTTTTTTTTTCACCCACATCTACTTCAAGGTCTTCCGAAACTAAATCTACCTTTTTTTCTCCATTATTGCTAATAGTTTGTACCCCCGTGTGTGCTAGCGGATCAGCCATCATACATTAAGTTCCGTTACATACATCGAAAGTTATAGCGATTTCCGTTTTTGAATCAGTCGCAAATCTTCTTCTTCCCCACCGTGGGCTGGGAAAAAATGTGAAAAATGTGTGCTGCTCAGCGATATCTGGTCGGAGGGCGACGATTCGTGGGGGATATCTTGACTTGGATTAAAACTGTACATTTTTCGGTGTAAAACAGGTGAGGTATCTGGGTGATTATCTCAGGTGAAATGCATGGAACCGTTTTGAATTTTTGGTATATGATGGGGGATTGCGTCTTCTAGTGATATTGTGAAAATGAAAGACATCGTACGAGCTTAAGTATTTTTAAAAAAATCAGCCGTGATTTTTTCCGGTTTGGGAGAGTGAAATTGTTAATAAACAATTTTGCAATAAACAAAACCGGGGGAAACTTTAATACAAGATGAATAATCATTTATTATATCACCCTCTAACGTTCCCACCCAGGCTGACTTTTTTATTCAAAGTTATAAACAAAAAACCGTTTTCACCCTTTTTCACCCTTTTTCACCCCTTCGCAAACACCCCTCAGGGGTCAAAGAAATTATAGCTTCATTTCTCACCGTCCCCAACAATATATCCAAAAATTAGCACTCCATCAAAAACTTCCGCTTCAGAGGTTAAATTGACTGGACTATATAGCCGGCCAGCGCTTAAGGCAGCGCTCAGGGAAAACTGCATTGCGCATTGAAAAAACACTTATCGTAAGGGCTGGGGCATATGTAAGTAATTTGACTCTGTTGCGTTTAAGCTCAATAACTGCAATATTTTCAGGTAATGTGCTAATAGACCATTAACCCTTTACCTTACCATTATATCATATCTTTTATTAAATATGACCTAACTCATAAGCCCTTAAAATTGTTTTTAAATGCACCTTTGGTCCCTTCTTCCCTACCAATACTTAGGGATGTTCGTGATCACAAATCAGGCGCTTTTAAAAATGTATGACCCATAGAATTAATTTAAAGAATGTCCTCCCTCGCGAGCTTTTATTTGCAATTTCAGATCGTAATTCGTAATTTATATATTATATAATAATATATTATATATATATTATATAATATATATATTATATATATTTCATAAAAGAAAATTTTTATCATTTTTATTGCAAAAAGCGAGCAGTTTAATTTACAATTATTTATAAAAGCTTTGCCAAAAATTTCGCTTTGAGAAACTTCCCCACCATGCCGTATTTTGGCATATCCGACCCGCAAAATGGCGAATCAAAGTTCTCTCTTAGTCATATCTTGTATTCTGTTTGACGTGATTACGTAAGAAATATCACAAGAGGGGCAGAGTGTTTAAAAAGTGATAGTGGTTTATAACCTTTATTTCCCGCGCTAACGATTATGCCCCTTTTTTCTGTTGTTATTATGAATTATCATCAACCTTAAACTCATGCAAGACTATGTATATAACAGATAGATCTTACCTGCGTACCTCTGGTGTTAGCATAAACATTTTCGATTCAGCCTTTTCGCAGAGCGGAGCGACATCTATTACAATCTTGGCTTACTGCTGAGCTTAAAGGTTAAATATCTGAAAAAATCCCCGGAATTTAACAACTTTCGTCAAAACGTGAATAAAACGAGCTTCTCTGGTGAATTTCACAATTTCTTCTTTGAAAACTTCATTCAAGGCGGACGTTAGTTGCAATGGGGTCAAAATTTGGTAAGCAATTCGAGGAACCGTGGCCCGTAACACAACCGGAACTTACGGAATTTGGCCGGAAACTTTTGTGTGACTGCAGGGACATCGAAAAGCCCCGGCCTCTACTCTTGGAGGAAATCAACCAGAATTCAGCAAACTTTCCGATCAAGGTACGTTTAGAATAAAACTTATGGATAATTTTCTTTGTATCTGTCCAGCGCTTGGAACGAAAGAAAATAGCGCGAATTAAAGATAAGTTACAAGTTGTCATATACCCTGAACGTTATATTTTCATTCGTTTCCTTATTGTGAACGCCCGAAATAAATTAACCCTTTGCAGTCTGCAACCTTGAATAAGCAATAGCTGAATGGGCACCCCAGAGGTGACTTCATAATGCAAAGGATTAAGGAACACCATTTGTGTAAAAATCGTTTTATGCTAAAGTTTATTTCATTTTCAGTTCCCTATAGACACCTGTAGAATAATTAGTCAACCGAAGGAACGATGGGATATAATTCAGCAACAAGCAGCATCCGCTTATCCGGTTGTTCATGAGAGAGTAGTTTGGCTCATGCTGAGGTTCCTGGAGCACAAAGTACAGCATGGTATGAATATTATTACCTAGTTTTTTGGTATTTTTACTAACAAAATTCATTTGGAAAGGTTCACGGGTCGAAAAAGAAATTTACACGGGCATGTCCCTTCCGGAGTTCGTCCAGAGGCTGATAACTAAGCGCTGTGTGGAGTTTATAGGGAGAAAAGATCGCTACCGTTTAATAACTGGTGAAAAGGGCTCGAAGGGATTCGAGGTTATTGGAACGGATGATGAGCGGCCGCCCTTGATCATAAGAAATTGCATGAGTTATGACGAAATGAAGGTATGTTGACTTCAAATCTTATATTTCATCATATTTGCGTCTCTGAAATTTAAAGTTCGTTTGTTAATTCAAGCATTTCATAATATCTAGAGAAAAATTCTTAAAATGGAGAAACAATTTTTAAAATAATATTTTGCTTAGTTGTAAAAGTGGAACATTTAAAAAAAATTTCGATTATCATCGTGAAAAGATGACAAAATTTAAATGTTTCTCCTCTTTTAAAATACGTTCAAACGAGTGGAACCTCCCTTATTATTTTCAATTTGTTCCATAATTATGTATATAATTATTAATTATTATATATTTGCTTTGTATTTTAAAATAATACCTCACATTGGCAAAAATACATAATGTTTTCCTTGTTAAAGTTGAATTAAGATATCTTATAAAGAACCCCGCACAAAATGTATGGGAATTGAACACCGGTCAATTTGTATGAAACTTCGTATTTTGATAGCCCTTGTTATGCTGATGAAAAGTCTCAATGGGCACGAAGCCCGAAAACCCCCCCAACTCCCCCAAAGCCGCCCCTAAAGGTCAGGGGCTATATTTGATAGATTTTATTGGTGAATTGCCTTACCGAAATATTTTACTTCTGTAGTCAAACCTACGGACTCCATACAGTAACTAGGTCATTCCCAAAACAGTCAAACTCCCCCCCCCCCCTCTCCCCACACCTCATGGCTCGACATGCGACTTTTCCCCGTTTACCGGCTGTGAGAACGTTTCATCGCGAATTCCATACCACAGTCACCTAAACGATCACTACTCAAATACCGTTCGACCCCCGAAAAATGAACCTCTCACCCTAACACTAACCATGGGGGGTGAAACAACCCCACTCCGTGCCAAACCTGCCATATGAATTATTCCTGCTTACGGGTTCCCAAACTGGGCGACCGTGATTTGCATTCCACAGCCACCTAAGCGTTCACAATTCAATATCCTTCGGCAGATTTTGGTACGGAGTGGGGTTAGTTCACCCCCCCCCCCCCCTCCCCCCAACCCCGGGGTTGCTATTGGAGTGGAGGGTTCAATTGTCGGGAGTCGAAAGTTGAGTAGTGATCGTTTAGATGGCTGTGGGATGGAATTCACGATCAAACGGTTTCACAACCCGTAGGCAGTGAAAAGTCATATGGCAGGTTTTACGGGCTGTGGCGAGGGTTGGGGTGTATGTTGGGGGCGGGGGTTCGAAAGATATTGAATAGTGAACGCTTAAGTGGCTGTGGAATGCAAATCACGGTCGCCCAGTTTGGGAACCCGTAAGCAGGAATAATTCATATGGCAGGTTTGGCACGAAGTGGGGTTGTTTCACCCCCCAGGGTTAGTGTTAGGGTGAGAGGTTCATTTTTCGGGGGTCGAACGGTATTTGAGTAGTGATCGTTTAGGTGACTGTGGTATGGAATTCACGATGAAACGTTCTCACAGCCGGTAAACGGGGAAAAGTCGCATGTCGAGCCATGAGGTGTGGGGAGAGGGGGGGGGGGGGGGGGGGGAGTTTGACTGTTTTGGGAATGACCTAGTTACTGTATGGAGTCCGTAGGTTTCACTACAGAAGTAAAATATTTCGGTAAGGCAATTCACCAATAAAATCTATCAAATATAGCCCCTGACCTTTAGGGGCGGTTTTGGGGGAGTTGGGGGGGTTTTCGGGCCTCGTGCCCATTGAGACTTTTCATCAGCATAACAAGGGCTATCAAAATACGAAGTTTCATACAAATTGACCGGTGTTCAATTTCCATACATTTTGTGCGGGGTTCTTTGTTTATTTTCTATTTTTACTCTTATTTTTGTTTATTTATTGATTTTATTTATTTAATTTGCCATCATATGCGTGTGTGTGAAAGAATTCGCGTAAAAATAATTACTCATTCAATCAACTACATATGTAATACGAGAATTTTCTTAATTGAATAATATAATTTTACAAAATTCTCAAAGTTTACTTGAATTTCGGATTTTCCTTAAGGGGTTAACCTACTGTTGAAATGGCAAAATCGCCTTTTTTTTTTAAACAGCTATAAAAAAAAATTGACAAGACATATCGGTTTGAAATTTTGCATGCTTCTTTATTAAGGTTAAAATATAAAAAAAGTATTGTCAAAATTTATTAAAAAACAAAATGGCAGCCATAGTCGCTGAGCGATGCAGCACCTTGCGTCGTAAAATTAAAATTGCGCCTCGTAAAAATCAGCCAAAAATATCCATCTGGAACAAAAAAACGAAAAAGTTTCGTTTACTTTATGTGTTCAGCTATTGCATGAACCTCAAATCAGAACAAAAAATCGATTTCCCGCGACTTGGTACTCTTCTGAAAAGTGGGGTATCGAAATTCGATTTTTTTCAGGTTAAAAACAGGGTCGCATAATTAAAAAAAAAACATTTTTTTGCTGAAAATTGAGGTTCATGCAATAGATAAATGTTGCATGAGTATGTAAAAAAATTTTCAAGCGATTCGATTGAGTAGTTTTTTCGCATTTTTACGACGCGCACAAAAAAAGTGCATTTCGAGAAAAACGCGTTTAAAGTTTTTTTAACCGAAATTTTTGCTCCCGAAAGTGGGAGCGCACTCGCTTCTAAGCGCTATAACATCAAAACGAATCTAGATATCGATCTGAAATTTTACACACGTATTCTTGAGACGCTTTTCTACCTGAATATGCAAAAAAAAAAAAGTCGAAAAATTTTTTTTTCAACAGTAGGTTAACCCCTTAATTAGACTTTACGTTAGTCGCGTAAAAATGAATAACATTGGATTAAAAAAATTCCGAGATCGAGGTTTAGGTGCACATAGCCTATCCTTTGATCAGTAGTCACTAAACCTCCTACAATTGCAAGCTGTGACATGGTCCGGCACATAAATACAGCTAGGCCTATTGCCTAGACCATAGGGCATGTCTGATTTGTCACATAAAATATATGGTGGGCCATCTATTGGTTTCTTTTTATATTACATGTTATTTTGACAAAGAAAGATCTATCGCGCTGAAAATATTGACAACACAGTGTCATATATCCGCGATAAAAAATGAATAGATTTATGCCTGAACAACGTTAGGGAATATTGAAAAGTTATTTTCAAAGTGGGTGCTGTGTTGCCAAAACATTGCGAATTTTGAAAAGAAATTTCGGTCCAGATGTGCCATGATCACCGCGCAGCTGCAATTTGATGCCGTTGAACTTTTTTGTTTGTGGGGGGTTATTAAAGATTGATGTTATATTGAAAATCTAGGAACAATTCAGGCACTTAATCATAATATTGAATTCAAGGAATAAGGCTCCAAACCATCGAAAATGTGCTATAAAATTCGGTTCACAGGATGAGCTACTGCCAAGCCAGCTGAGGCAGGCATTTTAATTATATTCCATTACTAATCGATTTATTCTTGTCAATAAATCAGCAAATTTTTGAAAAATGTCGAACAGTGTTTTTCTTATACCATTTTTATTATAAGAAGAAAGCAGCAGATGGCCCACCCATTATTAATCATTTTTGCTTGTATCTAGCACACTTAAATCAAAACCCTATAAGTGTGGCATCGAATCTCAAACAATTTATCAGCGAAAAATTGCTCGAACTGAAAAGTTTTCATTGACAAATTTGTCAATCGGCAAAATTCTTATTTCCGGAAATACGATTTAAATCACTAAGTAACAATTTTGAACAGTCAGAAGTGGTAATTAGAGTATATAATAATTTTTTCCTATAATCTTCATTTAATTTTTCATATAATAAAATGAAGTAATTGCAAATAAGTCTGATTTTATTCGTCTTACAAGGAAACGTTCTCAAGTGTGTCTCACCGATTTTGATGAAATTGAAATATGTTGTAGAGGATCGAAAAATAAGAGACACGTATTTTTTTTTATCTGCGGATACGCAAGTTTAGGGGGTGAAAACCACCCCTAAAGTTTACCCCCAAAAACAGTTTTTCTTAAATATCTCAAGTTCTAATGAATTTTTTCGAATGAAACAAAATGGAAATGATGTCTCATAAATATACTAACCTTTTGTAAGTAATCCGGTCCCCGGGGGTTGCAACCCTTATTTTTTATTTCGGAATAAATTATATTTTTGCGTCACAAAAATAACAGTGTTAGTTCAAAATCATTGACAAATATTTTTTTACATACGATTTTGAAAAACAAAATTGACCTGTTTTTGCGTTTTCCTGAAAAAAGCTTCTCAAGGGGGTAAATTACCCCTAGCACTAACACATCATGTATATACTTTCAGACATCAGTTTTTTTCGTGAAAACTAGTATTTAGGGGTTTTTGGAGTCGCTGACGATTTTGAAAAACAAAATTGACCTGTTTTTGCGTTTTCCTGAAAAAAGCTCCTCAAGGGGGTAAACTACCCCTAGTACTAACACATCATGTATATACTTTCAGACATCAGTTTTTTTCGTGAAAATCAGTATTAAGGGGTTTTTGGAGTCGCTGATTACGAATCTGATGTCAGATTTGAAAAATTCAAAATGGCGGATCCAACATGGCGGACGGATTTTTGAAAAATACATACATTTTTATAAAAAGAACTATAAATAAAAGTTTTTGAGGTCGCTGATTACGAATCTGATGTTAAATTTAACAAATTCAAAATGGGGGGTCCAACATGGCGGACGAATTTTTGAAAAATACATCAATTTTTATAAAAAGAACTATAAATAAAGGTTTTTGAGGTCGCTAATTACGAATCTGATATTAAATTTCGAAAATTCAAAATGGCGGATCCAACATTGTGAACAAACTTTTGAATAATACATCAATTTTTATTAAAAAAACAATAAAGAAATGTTTTTGAGCTCGCTGATTACGGATTTACAATCGTAAATGAATAATTAACAATGATAGATTCATTATCGCGCACATATGTTTTAAAAGTATTACAATTTTGATAAAAACTAATAAACAGGGATTATTGATATCGTTAATTATGAATCAATTTGTAAATTCAAAGTCAGATTTATAAAATTTTATATATATACAACATTCATACATAACTGCATTCATCTGTGAAAATGTGTACAATGATGATAGTCTTCAAAATAATGCTTTAAACATAATGATTTTTTACACCAGGAACATCGAATTATAGCAACGTTTCTACAGCCTTGCACTTCACATCTAGTGTTGCTAGAATTCCCAAAACTAAAATCGACAGGGTTCTCAAAATGTCCAGACTTTTCATTGGTATATCCACTTTTATATCATGAGTACTTAAATAGATTTATATACCGTGGCGAGGAGAGTTGATTATGAACTAATGACTGCAATTTAATGATATTATTTCTTAAATGTAAATTAAGATCCGAATTCATTAACACTAGAACTACCAAGACCGGTCAAATTGACCGGTACTAAATTTCTTGCTTGAATTAATCATATTTTTTGAAAATATCTCTTAAGAGTAATACCAAATCTTATTAAGGTTCAAAATTACGACATATCGCGAACCTATTTCCATTTATAATTATTAATTTAAATGTGAAAGCATATTACTTTAAAGGTGCCAAAAATTATCAAAATTACAAGCTTGAGCGCCGGTAGTTCTAGTGTTAATTTAACGCTATCCGAGAAGTGTCGAACGTAATTTTTCCATATTCGGAAACCAAATACATCCAATGGTTGTATGTTACCCGTAGTACCGGTAGATATTTTTTTCACTTCTACTATTTTATTCGATGGAGTATTTTGTTCTATTATTTTGTCACAATGGCCGCTCCACGAATCAATTGAAAGGATTAAATGAGATCCAACGTTAGGTAGAAAAATATTTTTAAACCATGTTTTGAAGTGATCTGAAGTGTACAATGAAATATTAATATTTTATAATAACGTCCCACATAATTATAAATGTATATTACCTGTAGTTAGTTTTCCTGATTTTGAAAAGTCTACATGAATATTGTCAGGTCTGAATACATTTTTTTCTACTATAGGACCAAAATGTCCAGTTGGCTCTTTCAAAACCAAATATAACGGTGATAAAAGTTTTCCTTCCCCAGATATTAGTGGCTGAATAGTATAGCTATGAGTAGTTGCTGAAATTGATTGCACCATACATTGCACGTTCTGCTCTCCTTTAATAACCAAATTTCTTCCCGAATGGATTTCCAACTGAAAACCGCTTTGGTCAGAATTATATATATTTTGCATTCCAGCTGTTAAAGCGCTCGCTTTAACATTAGTTACAAATTCGTTTGCTATCAGTTCTCAAAGAGCACAGTTTATTGTAAAGAGCGCGTCAGAGGTAGACCACACATATATGTGTGTACATAGAATGTAGAGAAACGCCTATATACATTTGTATATCCATCAGGAATATTACAGATTTTTTAAATGTATATTATCGTTTGAAGTTAAATTCCAAACAAACGGCGAACACTTCGATTAGCATATTTTATTTTGAAATATTGGCCTTCGATCTGGCTACAATTTCAGGCTTTGAAGCATAAGTTTTGGGTTTATTAGGTTTAAGATTTATAACATGTAACTTGAGGTTTGGAATTTATAGCTCACTACAATTATGGCATCAGAAAAAAAAAAAATACATGGTAACTTTTTTAAGAGATTGAAGAACGTAATTTCGATTTAGATCCAATGTATTAAAACTGTAATTTAAAAATTTTTTATTATTTTTAATAAAAATTGATGTATTTTTCAAAAGTTTGTTCACCATGTTGGATCCGCCATTTTGAATTTTTGAAATTTAACATCAGATTCGTAATCAGCGACCTCAAAAACCTTTATTTATAGTTCTTTTTATAAAAATTGATGTATTTTTCAAAAATTCGTCCGCCATGTTGGACCCGCCATTTTGAATTTGTTAAATCTAACATCAGATTCGTAATCAGCGACCTCAAAAACTTTTATTTATAGTTCTTTTTATAAAAATATATGTATTTTTCAAAAATCCGTCCGCCATGTTGGATTCGCCATTTTGAATTTTTCAAATCTGACATCAGATTCGTAATCAGCGACTCCAAAAACCCCTTAATACTGGTTTTCACGAAAAAAACTGATGTCTGAAAGTATATACATGATGTGTTAGTACTAGGGGTAGTTTACCCCCTTGAGGAGCTTTTTTCAGGAAAACGCAAAAACAGGTCAATTTTGTTTTTAAAAATCGTCAGCGACTCCAAAAACCCCTAAATACTGGTTTTCACGAAAAAAACTGATGTCTGAAAGTATATACATGATGTGTTAGTGCTAGGGGTAGTTTACCCCCTTGAGAAGCTTTTTTCAGGAAAACGCAAAAACAGGTCAATTTTGTTTTTCAAAATCGTATGTAAAAAAATATTTGTCAATGATTTTGAACTAACACTGTTATTTTTGTGACGCAAAAATATAATTTATTCCGAAATAAAAAATAAGGGTTGCAACCCCCGGGGACCGGATTACTTACAAAAGGTTAGTATATTTACGAGACATCATTTCCATATTGTTTCATTCGAAAAAATTCATTAGAACTTGAGATATTTAAGAAAAACTGTTTTTGGGGGTAAACTTTAGGGGTGGTTTTCACCCCCTAAACTTGCGTATCCGCAGATAAAAAAAAATACGTGTCTCTTATTTTTCGATGCCCTACAACATATTTCAATTTCATCAAAATCGGTGAGACACACTTGAGAACGTTTCCTTGTTAGTCGATCGAGGGGCTTACAAATTATGGCGGAAGAAACAAACAGAACCTCCTGTTATAACTATATTATTAATATTGATGGATGATGATTTTTTTCTTAAACTATTTGAAACAGATTGGGTTTCAGCTCTCCTCACGGCCAATGATGATTTGTGGTTAAAATTGATGAGTATGCAAATAATTTATGTAGGTCGCTTGTAATTCCCGAGACGTTTAACGTTAAAGCTTCGAAAAATTAAATTTTTCCGTTGCATATTCCCGTAAATTTTTTTAATTTTGTAAATACCGTAAATTAAAATATTTGTATAATGTTTCATTAAAATCCGTGAGGAGATTCCAGACTCAATTTAAGCCAGCAATTTATATATATGTGGTATTTGAGTATTTGTTATTTCAATAATTTTTACTTTACTATCATTGATAACAGTTTTATCATCTAATATAATTTATTTTATTTGTAAATATCTGATACGCTTTATAAGCCGCAATAAGTAAATTAGTAATCTCAAAAATTCTTTACAGTTGTCAGCCTTCCTTTCCATTTCATCACATTCTGAGTTCATAAACAACGGAAATAGAAAAAATCGTGGGGTAGTAGAGGAAGACAAAGATAAAATTGAGCCTTGTGGTGTCGTCATTGGCCTTATTGGACCCAGGATATGTGAAAAAAAAAATATAATGGAGTATCAAGATTTAATAATAGGCGTCCAACAAAATGTACCTGAAAATGGATACGGTCCCAAAAACTCAGACACTATTAGGAATAAATTTGACTACCGACAGATGTGGAACAGCTTCTATGATGAGAAAAGTTTGCTTTTTTCAGAAGTGGTTGAGGACGGAAAGCGATTTGGATCTTGTTATTTCAAAGGAGATATTCTTGATAGTGTGGTTCTAAAAAAACGTTACACGATTTCTTTTGATACCCTACTTCTTGAAAGTGAAGCAAGAGCTGCAGCTTGTGGAAAAAGGGCTTATATCCATGTCGTTGGAATTGGGCTGGGTGTATGGCAAGCAGCAAAGCAACAAGAGGAAATTTTTTTGATGGCATTTGGTGAAAGACTAAAAGTTTTGTTGCCAAAATTAAAAAACGTATCATTCGTTCATTTCTCCTGGTTTACCTTGAATAATGTCGGAGGTCTCAAGGACGGAAATTTTTTCAAATGTACCAATCACCCGGACGGTGGAATTCAAATTTTCATTTCGAATAGGAATCCTGCAGATAAATTGGTAAAATTTATATATTTTAATGTGTATTGATTTAGAAACGTGAAAATATTGTTTTCTTATATCTTGTACTTACCTGTAAACATGGTCTGTATTGCATTGTTTTAAATTTTAATAATCTCACCTTTCAGATAGGGCCTGAATTCAAGAACACTTTAATAATTGAGTCCTACGCTTGGGACAGTAATGCACATCCAGGAAATGAGTTTTGGCACGTAAGTAACTTGAATTATCTGGTATTTAAATATACATATTTTTTAAATAGGGAAGCTTAGGGTCATCTGGAGACCCAGCTGCAGCCTGCAGCACTTTAATAACAGAGCTCCACAACGGTCATATCAACAAGACAATGATCTCGGGAGAAAATCTGCATGTCGCTTCTCCTGAATTCGGAGTTATCCATATTGCTGAATATGCAAGGCTTAAAATAAAATAACAAAGTGATTTTGTAACTTATTTTAATGATAATTTTATTTTATTACTTAAATATTTACAAACTTAGAACTAAGACGACGGGCATTTAGGATATTAATAAATGATATCTTTCTCTTCTACTGTGCATCATCCCGTTTTTTCTTGTTATCCTCAGAAGTTTTCGTAGAACCCATTTTCCTTTTCATTCGTCCACTTTTCGAAGGATGAGATACTTTTTCAAGCTTTGCAGGATTGCTAACTTTGGTAGCTAGACTGTTAGCTGTAAACGTGGGACTTTGTGGAACGTACATAGGGAAGCTAATATGCTGGAGTGGAAAGCCGGGATCAGTGGCTGTTTGTATTCTAATCGGCTGCAAGATCAGACTACTCTCTGTCGAAGGAGTCTGTTGGGAATTTACCTTTGCTTCTGGAGAATTATGCTTACTGTCCTCTAATTCTTGTTTAATTTTTTGCCCACTTTGCGGAGCTATCATCAGCAGGTTATTGTTGTCTTTTAATTTTGTGTTTTCAAATTTTTCTATTTGAAGAGGCCTTTCACACTTTATGGGAATGTTAGAGGTCATTCCATTTGTCACAGTTTTGTCATTGTTGTTTAATTCACTTTCCTCCTCCTGCTTTAGTTCCTGCTCCTTTTGCCATTCCAGGACGCTTGTTAGTAGCTTGATGTATCTGATAGCCATACGAAGAATTTCATTTTTAGACAATTTCTTGTCTGGTGGATGGGTTGGAACAAGTTTTCGTAATTCTGCAAATGCTCCAGATACATTTTGCTGTCGCCATCTCTCTCGAGTGTTTGTGAAAATCTTCCTAACAAGTTGACCATTTCTAGGTACTCCTGGTAGGTTAATAGGTGGTGTTGTTGGTAGCATACTTCTGGGAGATAATTTTGAACCTAATACGGAATTTAAAAAAAATTAGGTATGTGCATTTCATAAAAGGAAATTGTTAGTACCATCATTTTGGTTCATTGAGTGAGATCGAAAATCTTCGTCGTCAGTATCATTGAGAGAAAAGTCGGAGAGTTCTTCATCCGAAACTGAGTCAGTGTTTGGATATCCGTTGCTGTAGCCATTTCCCAAGTTACCATTACAAGCTCCACCCTCATTTCCGAAAGGTATTGGCGTTAATCTTACCACTCGTCGATTTGAGTAGTCAGGATTGCTAGAAGTTGATGAAGTTGAACTTCGTCCATCGTTCTCAGCCCACTCCATTGTGATATTGCCTTATAAATGTTATTTAAATTAGAACGTGTAAGCAAAATATTGTAGAATAATCAATATACTCGTAAATTATTTCGAATTCGTTTTTGAATTTAATCATGGTTTAAACCTTTTGTAAAATGAATTATCGGTTTTGAATCGTTGTTATTTTATACTGATTATAATTTTCAATCCATTGAAATGTCGTAATTGGTACGTTGATTCGATAACACCTTGTTAATTCATCTGCTGTGAATTTTTCAATCAATTTAACTTCATCTACGAATAGTTGTCAATCTCAATATACTTTTTATCATCCTTAGTTTTAGAATATAATTTTTATGTTAGATATACCTGGTTGTTTTAAGGGGTTATATACAGTCAGGAGGCCCAAAAAAGTCGATTTTTCAAGAATGTTTCTTGAGATAACCTTTTACGTTTTTAATGTACAAATTTGTACACATATTATGGTAACTCTTGAGTGGATTTGAATGGATTTTATTTGTAAAAATAATTATTTTAAAAGCTGCCACAGCTGATCTCCGGGAGCAACTCTAAAAAAAGGCGTCTTGCAGTGAGCACGATATCTCTGGACTGGATCATCCAAAATGACAAAACGAAAAATACTTTGTTAATATATTGTTATATGTTGTAATTAATCGAAGGAATAAGCAAAATAACAATTTTTGACAAAATGCCAACTTCTTAAAAACAAAAATCGATTTTTAACAAAAATTTTGGCCTTAAATTGTTTATAAAATGGAAAATATTTATCGGTGAGAAAAAACCTTCGATTAATTACTAAAAATTATACTTAAAAAGGTTGTGTAAAAATTTTAAACTGATCAGTTCAATCGTTTCTGAGAAATCTTCAGTTTTGAGAAAACGCGTTTAAAGTTTCAGAAGAACCTTACATATAGTAACAAAATCATTACAAATATGCGTGTAACTTCGAGAATATTCACCGGATTGACATGACATTTTCTTTGGGTGTACTTAAATATATGTGCATTACGAAAAAATAAATAAAAGTAAAATCGATTTTCTGACTAAAATCCTGACCCCCTTAAGTGGTTTTAGTACCAAAATTCTGATTGACTAGCCTTTTGGTTAGATGTGCAATGAGCGTCTTTAACTCTAATTCCGTCATATTGTTTTAACCAAATATCTGTTTAAATAACAAGATGGTTTGTAATAGACTTCTAACCAGTTATCTTGTTAAACCACGAAATTAGTTGTTTGAGCAAAATAAAAAATGAAACTACATATTTTATACTAGTTAACACTTTAAAATATTCATAAAAGATTTAAAGAAAGGGCAAATTAGGTGCTGCATTTTAACCTAGGTTTTTTATTCTATTCAGAACATAAGTGAATTATCTCTTGAAATGAAATTTGTAACTGAGTAACACAACCAAGATGTAAAATATTTTTTAAATAACTTCAAATTGGCATAACTTACAACCACTTTGAATCAAAAATTACTCTGGAAAATTGTCAGTTTAAAATTTGAAGTTGAGCATGGATGAAAATCATGGCAGTTTGATTTTCAATTATATGAAATCTTTATTCTAAGTATTAAGCTTGGTAAGCTTCCGTTCAATACAAAGTATTTTATAGATAAGACGAAAAAAAAGTAACTATATATCATGTGGGCTGTTATGTAAAATACAAAAACATTTTCCCATAATTTTAAATAGGTTATTTAAAAAGATATTCTGAAAAATATACGAAAATAGAGCAAGTCGATTAAATTTTTGTTCGTTTAAGTTATAGAACTCCAAAAGAACAACGAATATTTGGCAAGAGTTGTCCACTTTTCTTAAATATAAAAGTAGAGAAAAGGGGAAGACTTTATCAGTGCAGCACATATCTTTCAATTTTGTGTTAGTTTTTGTGCTTTATTTTTTGCTCTTAATTAAACTAAGTATCTAAACTAAAAATTAACAGAATTACAAAAAAAAAATATATGAATTTTTAAATATGTTACCAAAAGCAGTCAGAAAATTGAAAAAACTAATTTTTAGGTTTTCTCATTTTCTGTACAAGTATAGATAATATTTTAGGAATAGGAATCTCCTAAAGCTAGTTTAATTAAAATGAACTTTTCTTGAGCATTTGAGCAAAGCTGACGAGCAATAAATTTCAAAAATATCTATATCGGTTAATTATATTTTATTACTTAGTTTTTTATTGTTTTTCTTTTTCGATGCATAGGTTTCTTTCATAAATTAACAACAACATTTATCAAAAAAATTTTATTTACTTAAATGAACTAAAAAGAAGAAAAAAGTTACCATAATACTGTATTGTAATCGAAACCACATGCGTATGCAAAATTTCAGCTCACGCGGATAAGAAGTGTGACATCAATTTTTAAGATTTTATTAAGTTCGAATTTGAAATAAAAGGGTTTCCTTAATAAATTGAAACTCCAAATTTAAAACGTGTGCGATTTTCATGATATCGACCCTTTGCAGTTTTAGTAAACAATTATTGACTGCATTTTTATCAGATCATATTTACAATTCTTGAAAATGTGTAAGTTCAATATATAATATATATATATATTTATATTAATATGTTGCTAAAGTTCTTATATATTGAAAAACTAGTTAAGATATCCGGCATTGCCTCGGCGCAATCATTCTTCTACAGAAAGCAAAACTTTATTAATGTATGCGTTTTAAAAGTAGATATAAAAGTGCTGTAAAAACATAACTAGTCGGGAGGGAAAAAGAGTGCTTGAAAGCTTAAATGAAAAGTTAATTTTATCCTGAAAAGAAAAGTCCAATTTCCCTATTTTACATTTAATATTACTGGTCATTTTTAACAAATGTGTTTTGAAATAACAGAATGATACTTTTCATTTCAATAATATCACATTTTTTTTATCACACTTATCATATTTTATTAATTTTCGTTACCAGCTAGTCCCCATGTTTTTCACTGTTCTCAATTTTGTCAGCGTTAAAATTAAAAGTCAAATTATACACATATCGCTGCGTTTTCAAAATTCGTCTATGCATTGGATTTCTAGATCCTCAACAATTGATTTCACTGAAAGCAAAATACAATATTTTTCTCATTCCTATAAATTGGGTCAATAAGCTAAGTACGTATATAAGTTTTTTTTTTTAAATTACAAATTTTCACAGGACAGGCTTCGATAGATCAGAAAGAAAATATGAAACTCATTTTTGATTCTTATAACCAACAAAAAATATAATCAAGATCTGATAAAGTCTATGTATGAAATAATGTAATAGTATATGGTATTAATATAATTTTAATTGAATGAATTTTTGTGTTAAATTCAAAATTTTCTTGCTTTTAACTATTTTATAAGAGTCCTTTAATTAATTAAATACTGCACTTTAAACTTATACGAAAAAAATATCTTTGGAAAAAAATATAAATGGCTTTTGTGAGAGAATCCGTAAAACAAATTTTTTGATCCGATATGTTAAGTTGTGATGTATCAAAATAAAATTTCTTACCTGTTGTTTCTTTAATCTTGCTAGAATGAAAATTAATCCTTTTGAGTCCACACTAAAATATCCAAAAACCGCAGAGAAGTAAAGATCTTGCAGTAATAAATTATTGAGCACTATCAAAATTCGGTCTAGTCTACCTATTACATTGCAGTATATTGATTGCACAGTCGCCGGCGAACTGATTAGGCCACAAATAAACAATTTTCCAAGATTGCAATTATGCAATTGTCCGTCCTACACGAAAGCCACCAGCAAAATTCTTTTGAACCTTTGGAATATTCCCACCGATAAAAGTAATTCGCATTTGATATATGCTCAACTATGATACGTTCACAGCCTGTCTCCAAATGTCGCAGCCGAAACCAGCTTTATCACAGCAGCCTCAATTTGATAAATTTTGCCAAAAAGTTTCAAATATTTTTCTTAAAATAAAACCAACTTTATCTGGGAGAAGTTTCTCCTGAAGTAATCTTTGCACAATGTACAAAATTCGGCTAGCTGGCCCGGAAGTGGTTGGCAAAATTTGTCGCCTATTATTGATTTTACAAAAGGTCCCGCCTTCAAGGAGGCGGCGCTTCGGGCCGAAGCCCTTCCAAAAGGGAGAGACGCTATCTTTTGCTGCTGCAGCGCGCACCTCTTTCTCACACTTTCGGGCACACTTCGGATGACACGGATACCCCGGCGGCGCTTGTTGGCTGCTCTGTTTGTAGTCCAATTAATTCCAGATTAGAATTCTTCCTGTCTCCTGCCCTTGAAAATGGCGCAAGTGAATTGATAAAAATTCATTATATCTTGGGAATATATTCATAGGTCTGGTGACGACACGTGACCACTTGGATTTAAGCCGGTTTAAGTAAACAAAATCTAACTTGATGACTGACGACACGTAATGTTGTGGGAAACTGATGTCGACCCGACTTATGATGCAGGATAGAGGTTTTATTTTCATTTTAAGTTACAGGTAGGGACAGATTTAAATAGGATTTCAATGGAAGTATTATTCAATAGTAGACTCTCTGAACTTTCAACTGACTGCTCAATCAATTGGTAGGATAGCAAAACCTCAAATCTAAATGATTACATTTCTAAATGGTTTTAATTAAATTGATACCTCTGTAAAATCATTACAGAGATATATCGCCTACCAGATCGGCGCTAATGTTCCATTTTTTATTGAGTAGTACTACAAACAGCAAAGGCGCCAACTTCGAAAGATAATTGTTAAATTAGAGTTATGGTGATGATAATAATATTATACGATAGGGGAAGGTTGGGTAGCCCCGGACATTTAAATTTCTAAGTTTTAAACCACGTTACGTAGGTATAGTTTTATTTTAAATGTGTGCCCTCTGGAGTAAAAATAAATCCAACTAAATTGCAGCGTGGGCATAGAGTTAGTAACACGTGAGTGTGTGTTTTTTTCCTGGCAAACATTTTTTTTTGCTCCTGTCAAACTTCATTGAAGCTTATCAAGTACAATAAGTAAGTATGCGTACTTGTCTTTTGTTTAATGTTGTAGGAAATTTTATATATATAAAGGTTGTAATAGTATCTGTAACATTTCTTGTACAATTTAAGAGCTGTGTCTAAAAATGTTGTATGGTCAGTTTGTTTATTTATGGAAACTATATTGTAAAATGTTGTTACTATTGTTGCAGAAAGACTTGAAATATGTCGAAATTTAAGGGTAGAATTAGTGATAGAGAAAATGGGACGAAAGTAAAGTGAAAGAAGCAGTTAAATGTGTGATGGAAGTGTTTTTTTCTTTTGTATTTGAGATCTACAGCTTCTCTTCTTAATGCCCCAGGGACCAAAGCTGTCCAAACGAAAATTCCACTGCCGGTCGCCAGAGACCGACACCGGCCTAAGGGCAAGTTCACTGTCGGTCATAGGGACCGACGCCGCACTTAACGTGTTAAATATATACCATTTCCAAACAACATTTCAAACAAAAATCTCTTGTTACATTTGAAACATATAAAAATCCATTTCAAAATTGCTCTTTTTTATATCAACAATACTAAATTCTAAAACATTAGTATCGATGTTAAATTTCAAAAAGAGCTTATTATTCCAAATGCAAACTATGAAAATTCAATTCAAAAGTGCATTTTTATTGAAAACAAAAGTACAAAATATGTTTGTAAGGTCAAACAACGATTGCGGCACCATTGGCTACTATGTCCGGGGCTACCCGCCATTTTTTGTGTTGCCAAAAAACTAAGCCCAAAGTATATAATTTTCTACGAAAAAGTATTCTTGCATTTTTTTCGTAAAGTTAACACAATATTAGTTTATTAGCATTCAAACTCGAGGCATAAATTCAAGATTGAGGAAAAAAACGATTTTGTGACTTCTTCAATGAAACTATGAATATTATTGATTAACCTATTGAACCTCTCGCTCTTTCTAATGAAATTGGTCCCATTCATGTATGATCATTTTTTCACGAGATACAGACAAAAACGTCTAGTGATGCATTCTTTCCCATGTTATTCTTATGGAAAACAAAAAAGTTCGATGAGCTATCAGTAAATATTGATATTATAACCTGGGGTTGGGCCAGGACTTTTCTTTCCTGTCCTAGCAACAATTGAACCTGTTTGAAAAAGAAAAAAAAGAAAATAAATAAATTTGAATCACCCTAATATATATATATGTATATATATATACATATAAATGTAAAATAACCCCTCGATTCTGCAAAAAAGTTAAGAGTTTTTTCCTCTTAGGATTTAAAATATTAATTCCTCGAAAGTAATTTCCGATAGCAATTAAGAAGCTTAGAACTATTAACTTCTCTTCAGAATCGGGCGGTACGTTTTATATATTATAAAATTTAGTTATAAAAATTAAAAAAAACGTATACAAATTCTGTTTCGGTAAAATTTTAATGAACAATATAGGGTCATTCTACAGAAAATCATCAAATGGTCAAAGTTGCACTATTTTTGATTTCGACGAAACTTGGTGGGTATCTTTGTTTAGATATCAGAAGAGAAAAATCACCATCATTTAATTTTTCTGATGTCTCAGCTTCGGTGCGCGACCGCTAGAGCACTCAAAAAGTGTGATTTTTACGCTCGACTACTATACGCTGTCAAAATTGTTCTATTAGAGATATTTGAACATTTGTGGTCGCAGTTGAAAGCTACAATATAGTAGTTTTAGGGAAAAAATATGGAAATAGAAAAATATTTTTATTCGAAGTATACTAGCATCCTGAAAATACGATTTTTTTCACATTTTTATATGATTTTCAAATGGCTGTAGTATCTTTCCTGGTAAATTAAAAAAATTTAGTTTTTGTGTACATCATGTCCATATATTAAACAAAACAACAGTCCATTATAGACTCGTTCGACAAATGTTTTATATTAAAAAAATAAGCTTGAAATTTGAAAATTTCTGAAAATTGCATATTTCGAGCTTCAAAATGAAAATGTGGGACAGGAGATAGAGAACTGAAATTCTCAGGAAATTTAGGTGTAACCTTGAACTTTAAAGACCCGTTGAGGTTGCTTTGTTTTTTGCATCCCTCTAGTAATTACAGCCATTTCAATACAGCTAGTAATGCAGATTTTCGTTTTTAATTAGTTTCTTTTCTTATTTCACAATACGAGGAAACAACAACGCAGTAATAAAAAAGAACAACAAAAACAATAAAAAACAAAACAATATGTAGTAGATACTCCGTATACATACATCCCAAATGAAGAAGGCGATTTAAATAAATATATCCCAAAAGAAGAATGCAATTTATCGTAAATGAAGAATGCGATTTCAAATATCAGAATTTTATTTTGTTACTCTAATATTAATATCATTATTAATACAACAATGAATTATTAATATTTTATATTATATTGCTTGAAATGTTAGACATACTTATACTTTTAATTCCTGAATTATTTGAAACCGAGTATTTACGAACTTTCAATTTACTTTGAGAAATGGGTACAAAACTATGAAACATTCTTGTTCCCTTTCTTGTAACAATATTACTAAATCTATCACATACAAATTTATCCGCAGCTTCAACATCAGCATTGGACACAAAAAAAAAATTCGATTCCAGAAATTTGTTCGGAACAAAAATTGAACATAGCCTTAGTAGTTAATATATGACGATCTTCAATTCGGTGTAAACTGGCTTTCCGCACTATTCGTTTGATCGTTCCCCCTGCACCATCACATGGACTTTTCCCGTGAGAAGTGGCAAAAAAATACCACTCTGCTTCCAACCGAAAATCATCATTACGATGACATAGATTAACAAAATTTTTCTTATTTTTGTATTGAGCCGCTGATCCATCGATGAAATATTTAACTTTTTTAAATTCTGGATAATATCTTTTGATATATTGAATGAACACTTTTTGAAATGAATAGAAAGCTACAGTACTATGGGTTAAGTAGTCGCTAATTACACAAAATGTTTTTAACTTAATCAAACTATTTTTTTTATGATATACTACAAAAGGATATAAAGTGGCTTGATCTCATTTGTTTACTAGCATTTACGGAGTACCTGCTGCACATTGTTCTTTTTTTATTATTACATTATTGTTTTCTCGTATTGTGAAGTAAGAAAAGAAACTAATTAAAAAGGAAAATCTGCATTACTAGCTGTATTGAAATGGCTGTAATTACTAGAGGGATGCAAAAAACAAAGCAAACTCAACGGGTCTTTAAAGTTCAAGGTTACACCTAAATTTCCTGAGAATTTCAGTTCTCTATCTCCTGTCCCACATTTTCATTTTGAAGCTCGAAATATGCAATTTTCAGAAATTTTCAAATTTCAAGCTTATTTTTTTAATATAAAACATTTGTCGAACGAGTCTATAATGGACTGTTGTTTTGTTTAATATATGGACATGATGTACACAAAAACTAAATTTTTTTAATTTACCAGGAAAGATACTACAGCCATTTGAAAATCATATAAAAATGTGAAAAAAATCGTATTTTCAGGATGCTAGTATACTTCGAATAAAAATATTTTTCTATTTCCATATTTTTTCCCTAAAACTACTGTATTGTAGCTTTCAACTGCGACCACAAATGTTTAAATATCTCTAATAGAACAATTTTGACAGCGTATAGTAGTCGAGCGTAAAAATCACACTTTTTGAGTGCTCTAGCGGTCGCGCACCGAAGCTGAGACATCAGAAAAATTAAATGATGGTGAATTTTCTCTTCTGACATCTAAACAAAGATACCCACCAATTTTCGTCGAAATCAAAAATAGTGCGGCTTCAATTTTTTTTAATTTTTGATGATTTTGTATGGAATGACCCTATATTCTTTTAACTAGAAATAAATATAACTATGTATCTGTTTATTGTATATGATCCATATTTCACCCCTCTTTCTAAAAAGCAGTGAAATAATGCGATTAAATTAAATTGACTTCTCAAATCTTTGACTTGTGTTCGGGTGCTCCGCCCACCAGAGAGGGCGTAGAACGTATGTCAGCTGCTACCAGACAAACAAGTGAGCATCGTCACCAGTTAATCCCATAATCAGGATAATAAGAAATTGATTACCAATCTCTGATAATATTCACACGACGTATTATGGCAAAGGTCCCCACATTATTGACATCACACACCGATGGCTGTTCACTCGACCGTAATCCTCCAAATGAATTTTAAGTACAAATCACACGTGCCGTCCAGCCGTTAAGGCCTTATCACTTCAACCCCCTGGAGTTAGCCAAAAACTACCCCTTCCCTATTTTTCGCAATCCCGCGTCTTTCGATAAGATTAAAAGAACAAAATTTTCTTTTCGGTTTTTTGTCCGAGGATTATGTTAATTAGAAAATTTCTTAAATCTTAGAACAGCCTTGGAACGCTATCAATGTTTCTGTCCCAAACTTGTCAAAGGGGTGATAATGAACTCCTTCGCTTGGGAATATCCTTCTAGTGGTGTAAAGATTGGCAACAGTAGCGAAGAACCTGCATCAGGCCTGCAAAAATGAGATAAGATTTTTTTGGAAGGAACACCATGGGGTGCGATTCAATTTGTCGGATCATTGGCGGGTGAGAATTTGCCACAAGTTATTAGAGGATAAAGGATTCAAGGTTTAGAAATTTGTAGGTGCTTTCGTGGTTTCGGCATTTTTAGCTTTATTTATTTATTTTTAATACTCTTGACTCAGTTTTACAAAACTATTGGGAAAATTGGATTTTTCTTTACATTTGAACCTCCAAAAAGCTCGAAAGGGGAGTTAGTATTTTATTTAAGGAAGTTTTGTGTTGTATACTTTGGTTTGAAATTTATATTTATCCTACTTATTCTTTCTCTCTCACAAGGGGACGGCACGACCTTGGGGAAACGGATTTTAATGAATTTTGGTGTAGTGGTAGTATACCATGTGGGTACTACCGCTGTAAAATATTTCAGGCCAACGCCCAGTAGAAGCTGAGAAAAATGCATCTAAAGTTCACCCCGCACTTTATATACTTTTATTCATTTATTTAGGATTCATCAACAACTGACTACTACAATAATAAACTTATAAGTTATGTTAAATACTGCGTACCGTGGCGTAAGCGGTAATACTTCAGACTCGTACTCCAGCATGTACGGGTTCAAATCCAGCTGATTGACTTTTTTTTTCTATTTCTTTTTTTTTCTTATTTTTCATTATATAAATTATATATATTCTTCTTATTTTTCATTATATAAATTATATACTTATATATATAAATGTATAAATATATGTAAATCAAAAATTATGAGTCGGTACAAAATAAAATGCCGTAAACTATCGAGTGTAGCGCAAAATATATACCTGCTCTGGACAATAGAAGGATCGAATAGGGTCGGGAAAATCCACCTTTCGAAAGTTGGGGAGAGAGAGCTATTTATACAATGTTTGGACATGGGTCCAAGGTCTTTTTCACTCACTCTTATAAGAACTATATGAACTGTAGAAACTCTAAAGTGAGAAGTAAAAAAAAAGAGGGATAGTAAGGCCGGCTTTTCACTACGGTGCCGTCCCCTTGTTAAGCATTTCTCGAATTTTTCAATTTACTTTTCACAATTTTGACTATCCATTACAGGGAACAAGAAGAAGAAAAGAACAAGGACTATTGAATAAATGATGATTAAGAAATGGATGTCTGTCACCACTTAATTAATTAATATTTAGTGCTTAATGAGTAATTAACTAATTATTAATTTAGTGCGCTGTCTGCCTAGGGCATTATGGAGCTTTCATTAACTGCATTTCAAAGACAAGTTCCAACTTAAAAAAAAGGTGAACGAATAATTTTAGGAGGGTCTCGGAACAACGTTGTACTCCACAACCTAGAATTGTTTGGTATAGTTGGATCATTCAGGGACATCCTGTATTAAGCAATTCCGAAAAGTTGTTGTAGGTAATCAAAACTATAATATTAAATTTGTTATTATGGCCTACATAGGCATACTTTAACATATGCATATGCACAAATATAAGCATTTATTTAACAAATAAATTCTTCGACTAAAACACTGAATTTTTATTCCAAAGTTGAAAGTATTTCACGGGAAAATTTAACCATATTTCGTTATAGGGTAAAAGCAATCTTATCATGCATTCACATCAAAGAAGAAATATTTTGAAGTAAATACAAACAATAGTTGAATCAAAAGCGATGGAAATTGTTAATTCCAAAGTTTAATGCGAAGCCTAATTAAATTAACTTTTTTCGACATTGGTGCCTAATGATATTTGAAAATTTAATTGATTTTTGTGTTGTTTCCAAATTTAATTGATTTAGTGTTGTTCCAACGTATTTTCACTCACAGTAAGTGTAAATCAGCCTTTTTTAAGTTATTTATGGAAAAACAAATTTTCATTTCTTCCACCCCCTGTAAAACCACCCCTTCTATGCTCTTCTTTTTAAAGTACTTTTGTTCAAAATTTCGTTGCTGAAAAAAAATTATATTTTATTGCACTAATATAGGAGTATCATCGTTTAGAATCTAGAAACTGGAGGACTGAAATAACTTTTTGTTAGACTTACCTGAAGTGCCTTTCAAAACAAGTTATCATTCTTTCAACGTTCGCCTGAAAATGTTGGCAGATAAGTTAGGATCTGCAGATTTCTAACTTTTTTAAGGTTTTTTATGGGATTAAATAGGAGGATTTTTACAAAAAACGCAAAATTAAGTCGAACAATTTTATTGATTTCAGTTTTGAGTTGTTTGTTTAAATATTTCTTTTTGCATTTTAATTTTCTTGAATACTTAACTATATCTAAATTGAATTAATTAAGAATATATAACAAGAAAAATACTTTTTAAAAATATTTTCATAGTGTTTGTTTCCTATCCTAAAAATATCTTTTAAAGCATAAGATTTTTTCTCATTAAATGTACGGCTCAATATTTGTTCGAAAACGAAACGCAATGCAATCAACCAACAGTAGTTTCCTCTAGGGTACATTAATAATTGATAAACAAAGGAATATAACAAGTGAATTGAACTCATCGGAGGAATCGTTTTACAATGGAAAATACGTATATTGTACATAGACTCGGAAATTAATGTTAATGATGATGCATAATTGAATTATTGTTTTATTGTTAAAGCTTTTGCAAAGTTTCCTTTCATATATACTTATTTATTGTGTGCGAGCTAGGTTTTTACATGTCTTATATATAAAACAATATACACAACACTTAAAAGCAACTAAACGTCTTCTTTTCAACTGACATGTAAACGAATTTACACATTTTTACATACAATGGAAAGTAAATTGTTTAAAAACATTTGGTATTTGGTGTTTTCACTTGCTTATTCTCTTAATTCAAAAAATTTTGCCGAATGGCTTAGGTACTTTTGTTCATTATTATAAATATTACTTTCTTTATTTATTTGTATTCATTTAACTATAGGGTAACTTTTCAATAATCTTCATATAATTGTAATAAGTCGACCGGAATTGTTGTTGCTCGTGTCTCGTCTCGTTTTTATTATGTTTTTTTTTTATAAGCTTTATGTTCTTTCTTTTTAACTTTACTTTTCTTCACTATCGTGCGTTAAGTAGCATATTTAGCCTTCTTCTTCTACATCCTAAATCCCTCCTGTTAGTTAGCTATTTACATGTTAAGTAAAAATAAATAACGTTTCTCCCGTTATATTTACATAAATTTATATATAAAATAAGTGAAGTTTCGTTTTATATATATAATTTATATAATTATACCAAATGCCTTAATTTAGCTCATTTTTGAGCTTTTATTTTATTATTATTTTATAACTTTTGACTCCTTTGCGTCCTTATTTGCTTCTGCTCTTAATATAAGTGACGAGGAAAAGTTTTCTGTATGTTCTTATTAGTCCAGGAAAAATAGACAGAAAAATACTGAAAGTTCGATAAAATTCGTAAGAGGCTAAATTTTTGCCTACACCTTAGTATTAAGGTTCTAAATAATATGTGAGAGTGCTTCATCGACTTGACCGCCACATATTTTGCAAATGGATTAGGCCTACTGTTACTCAACTTCTAAGTCGATGTGGAAGAGAGTGTATTCTAGTACACACTATCGATACTTCAGAGCGTTATGTCTCGTGAACGGATTCTTCTACAAAAAAATATTCTATTCGGTTGTGTAGCAAATTATTACAACTACAAATTAGTAAGATGTGTTTTTTTATGTGAAGCTCACCGTTTTCGAGATATTCCCAAAATGTTTTCGCGATTTTTCACCCCATGTAATTGACATTGCGGCAGTAAATCGATGAGAAACTCTTACACATTACTTAAAACCCTAATACTAAGGAGTGTGCATGAATTTAGTCTGTTACAAAGTTTTTCCATGTTGAATGTCTATCCTGGACTATATTGGCATTTTATGCGTTTTGTTTTTAAATACGTAAGATGTGAATTGCTTAGCAAAACTTTATTAAAATATTACTCGAAATTTCTTGGAAGCGGCGATAATTGAAACAACTGAGCTTTATATATACTTTATAGTAAGTGGGGCTTACGTACTTCATTTAAGAAATTTTGAATTGAGAAGATTTAAAAAAAAATTAAATATATCAACAAAAAATTCTAAGGGATTTCGATCTACAGAAAAAAAAAAAAATTCTTTGAAATTAGAAAAAAATTACTGTTTAAAGTGCCTTGTGTAACTCAAAAAATTCATTAATACTTCCTTGAGCCCGATAAAGGAGGTTGGTCTTCTGTGATTATGATATAGGCTGATTTATTTGAAGTTATGTGACATGTTTTACTGAAATTATTACATGAAAACTATCATAGATTTTTTACTGGCCACATGATTTTTCTACTACTTGCAAGAAAACATATTTCCTAAGTTTTCAACATCTAAAATATCTGTTTTATTTATTTATTTATTATTTTGCTTTTTGTGATCAATAAATAAAGTGATGTTAATTTCAAAATTTGTAGCTTCCTCCTCTCCTTCAGACTGTACACTTTGCCAATAGAAAAATGTAGAATATAATTTCTTATTCTGGAATTGTGACCATATTCAAATCGCAATTTTTTCTAACCAGTTCCTTTTTATGTCCTTACTTATAGCCGATCAACTGTTTTGTATTCTAGCGCAACATTCAATCAGCAGAAGTATTCACCAGCTTCTTGTTTTGCAATTTTGTTAATTTTAATTTAAATCGCAAATTATGGACATGTTTTGGAAGTAAGGTATAATTGTTAATACATTTCAACTATTTTGCTAATAATTTTAAATGTATATGAAGAATTGGAACCAAATCACAGAACATTGATGGATTGGGGAAGAAGTGGAATATGCAAATTGAAAAATTATCGGTTTTGCAACTCAAGTTTGGTTGTTGTTTTTGAAAATGCCTTAAAACTCTTTTTATTGTTAAATAGCTCTGTGTGTCTGTTTTATCTTTCTAAAGAAATATAATATCTCATATTTCAGAAAATACTCGAATGTACGTACGAATCAAATGGATATAAATCGATATTCGATTTTTAAAATTTTCCGCAAATGTATTTTCATTACTTAAACCACATATGTATTGTAAAGCATCTACAATGTAAGTGGTAAAAATTGTTGTCATATGTCGTTTCCCGTACTGTATAATATTAGTATTAGAGATACCTTGAAATATTATTAACCCTGCTAAATATAGTAAATGAATTGAATTAAAGTGGAAACAAATTCTGCGACTATTAATTTCTACAGTCACAAATTTCAGACCTTATTCGGAATGTCAGTTGGATATATGTGTGGTCTCAGAATAAGAAAAAGTCAGATCATCTGATTATAAGTTTGTGACTCCCACTGATTTTTAGACACTTTGTTGATTTGTTATTTTTTGTAGGATAGGCTCGATAAAACATAATTTTTACATATTGAAGAGGAAAAATAAATTGTGAAAATACGTATTTCTTTTTTTTGCGACATAATGGGCAATTCAACAAGTTGTTAATTAGTAAATCATACAAAAACATAATTAGACTGACAATCTTTTTGATTTGTTAACCACTGTCACTGTCTTAAACGCATTTTAATAAAAACAAAACGTAAAATTACCACTAACATCGGTTCACTCAAAAAAAAAAAAAAAAAAAATACAAATTTTAAAGTAGCATCAATTGTACCTCCCAATTAAAGACGCTTCCAAGGCGGTTAAAAGTATTTCACTACAGAAATCTGAAATGGCTACGTTTTATAGTGTAATAGGAGTATATGAGAAATATTCGATCATAAATTGTTCAAATTTTGTGTGTTATAGTATACCTTCACCCATCTGGCTGTACATCATTCCTAAACGCAATAATCGGCTCAATAGCGAATAATAAATACACTTCTTCCACTCGTGGAAAATTTAAAAAATTTTTTCACAATTTTTTTTTTGTTATTATTTATACTTTTGTATAATTTACACATATCTTTTCAAAAAAATCAGACTTTTTGAAAATCTCTCTCTAGCTACGCAAAATCTCGAAAATAATTTTGTTTTAAAATCGAATCGACTACTAAAGAACCGCAAAGAATTAGGTTAATACAACAAAATGATAAAAGAAATGTATACGCACGGGTAAAAGTCTATCATGTTATCTTCTAACCTCATCCTTTTTAATATTTATTTATTTATTTTTATGCTTAAGCCTAAGTAATTTGTTTACCTGAATTCGAGTACAATCTTTTTGAATTTTTCGTAAATAACTTGCTTCTGCTTACAAATAGGTTCTGCTCTAAAAAATGAAAAAATGATTTTTTAAAAATATAAAACAAGCACAGTATTCCCAAAAGTGTGCTTACGATTATTGTTGTTATTTTCTTCTTCTGATTTTTATATTTTAATTTTACCTCAAATATTCGTCAATTTTGATTGTTTTTGAATTGAAGTCTATATACAAAATTAAAAAATATATCTATATTGTATTATTCGTACATTGTGGTTGATAAAATTTGAAAACGTTTTTGTAATGCATTTATCGACTTCATCTCAAAGGTGGTTTTCAAAGTGTTCATTAAGATTCATTACAAGTTTTCTTGCCCTCTTTTTTTAGATATAGTTGAAGCTCATTTGAAGTTTTAATTGAAAATATGTATTTTAATCTACGTCAGTGAATTTACTTTAGCTTTAGATTAATATTAAATTTATTCAAAGTTTTAACGTTTCTTTATATACTATGGACGTTTCTATGTATTTCTTTCTGTTTCATTTTTTGAGCGTAGTATGTTTTTTTTTTTGGGATTGTTTAACGTACAGAGATGGTATGGGATTAAAAATATAATAAAGATTTATAAAAATATGTAAATAAAAAGTATTATAATAACTAAGGACAGGGAGCACCGTTATTGAGATCCTTATTTTTAAATCGCATAATTTTGAAAGCTTTTGAGGTTTGTGCATAATCTAAGCTTTTTCGGTAGCCACCCTATTTTATCAAGGACGATACCTGTTCTTTGTGAAACTTTCACCCCTTAAAGCTTTTCTGGTTTCGGTTCTAAAAAAGTCTTTTTAGGGTGGTTTTAGTCTGATGAAAGTCTGAAAGCTTTGCTCAGAAAGTTGAATTGGAATTTTATTTTCCCTGCACTTTTAAAATAGAAAAGAAAGGAACTCAACTGGCTCGACTAGAATTCTTATACATAGCTGAATTACGTATTGTGAAATTTAGCTATAAGAACCTGTGTCTAAACAAAATGTTGATTTGTTAAACAATTACATAATATATTTTGCGAGTATAATACGGAACATAGTGGCATTTTGTAAATGATTTCGTAATTTATTGGTAGGTATTTATAAATAGATAATAAATATTGCAAAGGGCAAGGGTGTAACTACATAAAGCAACAAATATTTTCTGAAATACATCCGAAACTTACGGCAATTAAATAAATATTAAGATTTGCAATCAATTTAAGATTTGCAATATAAATTCCTGAGGTAACTTTCGAGATTGAGAGTAGGCCTTTAGATTTACAGTGCTAAAGGAAATTAATTAAGAATCACAGAGAAACATAAAAATGGATTATTTTTAAATTTTTTTAAATTCCGCAGTATGTCAATGTGGTTTTGAAAAATTCAATCCTTTAAATTCAAGCCCTCTTCATAGTAATAGAAATGTAGAGTTGGTTAATTTTTATAAAGACCGCTTTATTTATTTTATTATTATTTCATTTTGTTCAGTATTATTCACTCAATCTTGATGTTGTTTTGAAGATATTTTGTAAAATCAAATATAATTCCGCTATTTAAATTTCTTCTCGACCAATAAAAAGTAGTATAAAATTCAATTTAAATATCCCCAAAATAATATTATTTTTCTTTATTATTATTAATTTTAAAAAATGTCTACTTAATTATTAATTTAAAAGAAATGCCTTTCCAGTTCTTAGTAATGTAACTAAAAATTGCTCAATAACAATAAATTTAAAAATATGTAATACTGAGAGCTAAATTTGAAAATATGATTTTGAAATTAACAAAAACGTATTAGGCTTATTTGAGTAATAATCAGTTAGTGAGCAACTTAGCCACAAGTTAATAATCTTAATATTGATTGTTGTAGGTACCATTATTGGAACCCTCAAAACAAAAAAACTCATAATCTGTTACATTTCAAGGCAGCCCTTAGTAAAAAGTATATATAATGAGCTTCAAGATTACGTACACCAAAAGACTAGTAGTTTCACTAGTTACAAGGAAGAGATCTGCAAGACTATTTTTGAAGATCTTAATTCTTTGGAAAGGTTTCATATATAGGAAAGTATAAGTACATATATACTTCTATTATTTTCTATTCTATTAAAATGCCACTATAACTCCGACTATTTAAAAATAAGGAATAGGAACGACATAAAAGGTTACGGATTAATACATACATAACTAATTTAAAAAACTGATAGACATAAATAAAATCATAACATAATAAGGTTTTGGTATTGGTAGTTGAAAGTGAGTTGGCTTCACACTATTTACATATTATTATAAGAATTATCAATAAGGTTACTACTACTGTAATAATATAAAGCTTTCATTTGTTTTTTTCTTTTTTTTTCGTTTATACTGTAATAGGCCAAAAATTTATGAAGATGATCACTGTCAAAAGTTCATTAGGTATATTCTACATTAGAAACATGTTTAAAATTTATGAGATTTTACTAAATATTACGTCACTCAAATTGTTGTCATTGTACAGGACACTTTATTTCATAATATCTGTCAATTGAAATTTTATTTCTAAGGTTTTATTTATCATTTGTAATTATACTTAACCTCTTCTCTATATAATTGTTTTTGTTTTCTTTACGCCCTCCAACACTAGAGGCTAATGGCCGATCTAAGCAACGTCGGAAATGTCTTAAGATGATATAATTTCGATTATAAACGCTTATTTTGGCATGAACGTTTTTTTTTTTTATTTTTTTTTATTTTATAAAGAGAACATAAGCTGTTGCTATGTGTAAGTTTGAAGAAAAAGAAAGATTTCCTTAAAACTATATAGAGGACTTTGAAGAGATTTTATAGTTTTAGGAAACGAAGAACGGAAGAGCTAAGAAAACATTTCTTGCCTGCGTACATGAGAATAATTCTGAGAAGTTACTTCTTTTTGTTTGAAGAATAGCATAAAGTGCACTTGGCAGAAACTAAAAGTAGAGAGTCTAACTACCTACATAGTTGTTCTTTAAATGTAAATTTTAAACGTGCTTTTAAAAATTTTTAATCATTAAAAAACTAAGTAAACAAGTAAGTCCCTATAAGTAATTAAGCAAAAACGTTGAAGAAATGTTTTTTTGTGTTTCTTTTCACTTTACATAGTAGTTACATTTGAATTTACTTTAATTTTTAAAAATGTAAAAAGTTTTTTTAATGATATGTACAAGTAGTTTTGTATAGTTCTTTTTTAGGTTTTCTGTGACTGAAACAAAAATTAACATAGGGTCGAAATGAGATTGCGAGAATATTTTTTTCGGTGAAATTGATTGAGTTCACTTAATTGGCAGTGTCTACGCTAAAACATAGAGTGAAGATGAAATGGTGTCGACAATAATGCCACAGAGTTGAATTGTACATTTTATGTGCAATGTGCTTGCGCATGCTACAACGAAAAATAATGTTTAACACTTAAAGTATTTTTTGTTTCCTTCGATCTTACCTGAATTGTTGGCCTTAAAAGCTGTAAACTGAGTTTTCCAGTCTGGCATTTAAAACAAATAAATTAGATAGATTTTCGCATCTAAATTAAAAGAATACCAATACCTAGTGAAACTTGAGTTTACCTGGTATTATTTTACGTAATTTTTTGAAGTAACTTCTTGTTTTTGAAGAACAAACATAAAAATAATTAAGTTCTTCACTGCTGATATTATTATTACAATTAATTGAAAGGTGATTTACCGGATGCAAATTATATGTCTAGCTAATTTCAGTAACATGGTTTGTCATTAACAAAGATATCCATATATTCAGTATATCCGGGTAAATAGCATAAAAACACTCTAGAGCAAGGAATTAGTGTCCCGTGAATAATTAAATTAATTTAAAATGAAGAATTTCATTGATCATTTGCCCGTACTGCGAAATATGGAAAGCAACGTATGGAAAAATATTATCTGCTATCATCCGTTAAAGAATGATTTCTTTTATATTGAGTTATTCAGCTTTTTATCCAGCAAAATAATTAAAACCTTCGGTTTCACGAATGTCTCATATTTTATTTGTACGAGAGAGCAATTAATATTGCTCTTAAGTTATAAAATAGTCCACAGCCATCCCACCCACGGTCTTCTGAATCAATTTAAATTGATATATACATATGTATAACATACAAATGTTATATTATGCATACATAGTAGATATTATTTCAAAACAGTAAATTAAAGTTAATTAGAAATGGTCTTTGAAATATTTGATTATTTCTCGGATCTCCTGAAATGGAATTACATGTTTTTGATTATTTATTCGAGAAAATTTTTGATGAACGTATTTTAGCGGGTTTTTTTGAAGGTAGTGACTGTTTTTTGTGACATCTTAAATACCGTGTTAAATTAAAAGAAAAACCGTAGTTCTCACTCGACATTGATGTTCACGCAATCACTTGAATAATTTTCCGACTGCAGTGAATACGAATTTCAAAAATCAACATAAAATTAAAAAAAAAAAATAGTAATAATAATAAGTTTATGGATTACGTCAGAAATTAATTTTTAAAAAGAAAGATAAGTTAATGGGACATTTCAATTGATTAAGATTTTTTTCTTAGTCATCACATAAACTTTTACTATTTGTGCTTAAAAGGCAATTTTTCGAAATTTCTTAGCATATTAAATCCTATACAATCCTACACATGGAATATGCATTATATTGAAATTGAACGAATATAAGTGAATAGTTTTTCCTATGCATTATTTTAGTGCCTTCATTATCATGGTCATTCAATTTGCGACAAAAAATTAGAATTAGATTCACAAAAGAAATTTATGATGAGAACAATTTAAGAATTAAAAAGCTAATTAACACACAAAATAACACTTAGATTTTCTTACCTTTATACTGCGGACATACCAATATACATTGCACAAATATTTACATAAAGTATAACACAAAATAAGAACACCATTCGGTTGCATAAAAAAAACTAAAATGAAACAACTTAATGCTTAAACGAGTAATATTTAAAGTAACTAAAAAATAGCCACTCGTGAAAATATGAAAAAGTGAAAAGAACTTGTGTTTTCAACTCTGAGGCTA
The DNA here is from genome assembly GCA_949715965.1 of Dysmachus trigonus. Lineage (NCBI taxonomy): Eukaryota > Metazoa > Arthropoda > Insecta > Diptera > Asilidae > Dysmachus > Dysmachus trigonus. The sequence continues at coordinate 46,996,114 of OX454319.1, read as the reverse complement.
ACCAAGTGGATATTGAAAAGTAAAAACGTAAAGACGGTGAAGAAGGATAGAAAAATGGAAAACTGAAATGCAATAACATTGGCTGATTATAAAGAAAACCAAAAGTTGAATCTTAATTAAATACTTTAATGATGCTTCATGCTTCATGAAAATACAAAAAGGAATATCTGTGTGTCTGGACACTTAGAAAAAAAACATTCCAAAAATAAGAACAGGACTATTTAGAATTCGAAGAGCTCTCGTAAGTAACAGACAAACACTTGAATAAGTTAAGCACCAGTGATAAACGTACGATTAGAGCTAACTACGAAACTTACTAACAACGAAACTTTACAAGTTTTTTTTATTGCACAAGAAATGTTTAACAGAATGTGACGGATGTGTACAGTGCGTGTGCTTAAACCATAACTGTGGGGTCGAAAAATGCCTTTAAACGCCACCGGATCTCGCTAGCCTAATTAAGTTGTAGTATAATATTAATATGCTCAACCCTTAACCTACGCCTAATCGCTATGCAAAAGCTAAAATATAATTTAAAAAATAATGTATCCTCTGTGTCTGCTTAAATACGGTTAATATAATGATGCGCCGTGGCGCGCAAATTGCTTGGATAAAAATTTGTTGAACTCCTTCGCAGCAATAATAAAATATTTCACTTTTTCTCAATACTCTGCTCGCTATGTACAGGTTAAAATTTTTTCTTAAGATTATCTTACTTACGCCTACGAATTATCTTGTAAATTTAGGAAAGACTTCTCCTCTTCGCCAAATCAGCTTCGAAGGAAGCGCAACTGGTCAATTGCTACGGAAACTGGGTAAATGGCGCGCGCCTTCTTGCATCATTAGCTTTGATTATATTAAGTAGGTTTTGAATGTAAAATTAAGTAACGTGCTAACTAGCCTATCTATGTCTCTTTTTCTGGATATTCACTAAGTCCTTCTTGGGGGCAACAGCTTAGTATGTAATTGCCACCTCCGTGTGGAGTATCGGGCATTATCTCTGAGCAAGGATTTAGGAACTCCAGAAATTTTTTCTGGAATCTGGTGTTGTACTTGTCGCACCCATTTGGCTTTGGCTTTGGTTAGAACCTTGCGGATCACTGCAATTGATGCCATTAGTCAATCACTGTTCTTGCTTTTCGTTTTATAAGAGAAATTTCAGCATTACTTTTGTTCGGGAGTGCGCCCCATTTCTAGTTGTCCTTGATACTGCAAGTTTTGGAGGTATTCCGCCCTGCGTTGGTGCACCAGCCTCTCTTTTTCGGCTCGTTCTCTCTGTAGTCTAAAATATATAAAATAGTTTCAGAATAAATGCCTGCTTAATAAATTTGTGGTCTAAGATTTCATTGTTATTTTATTTCTATTTTTAATGATTTCTAGTAGGTCTTACCATTAGTCCTAAGTGGTTTTCCCAAACACTTTGAGAAAGCGTAAAAGTATTAAATGAATCTTAGTAACAGGGCTCATTTACAGGTATTGGTTTTAATATAAATTACTCTTTTTACAATAAGAAAAGGTGAGTAGCGAATACTCTAATAATAGGAAACAAAAGCGTTGGAGATTAAATAGGGACATATGTAGAAGGGTTGATAGGTTGGTTCTCTTGCCTTATATCGGTTTAAGAAACAGGATTACTGTACTTAGCTTGTTTCATACTATCAAACAATTGCTATAATTATAAAAAAAATTAGTCCGCTTCTCTTAAAAATTTTACGTGATGGTGTATTTTGTTTTCGGATCAAAATGTTTATAAAATTTAAAAGGGGTAGTAATATCGGTTTAATAGCAAATTCGATTTTTCCTAGAATGCTAATATGAGGCACTTCGACAGTAATAAATAAAATCCCAGATTTTGTCCTCTGTACACTGTGGAGATTTGCATCCTAGTTTAAGGGCATATACAACTTTTATTCGGAATTCTTTGTGTGTATTCTTATAAGGACAATATTAAAAACTTACATCAACATTAACTTAGTAAAGTCTTCAACATGATTGTAAATTTATAAATTTTATTACTAGTGTGGCCTTTAAATGAAGTTTAAGAAATGGGTATAAATTTCTTTTATTATATTTGTTCAAGTTAGCTTCGTAGTAGTTTTGAGGATAATTAATTAGAATACATATTAAGTAACGTTAAATCAATCTAGTTTGAAAGTTGCTTTTAAGTAATAGAAGACCATTTCTCTAAGATTTTGTAGAGAAATGAATGTTCACATATGAAAAATAAGTTGTTTTATTTAGTAAATATACTTTGCAGGTACGGTATCATTTTGACTAATTTATATATAATATGTTCAATATATAAAATCTTTAATGAATTTTGAATTTTGTTACGGTCTGCGATTGTTTAACCATTAAAAATTTCCTTCATAATAATCTTCGAAATTACAAATTGTTATTAGAAGAAGAGTCTCTAATATTATTACCACCAAAACTATCATTCGATGAAAAGACAATACAATTATAATAAATAAATAATTGTGTACAGAATAATTACAAATATGAATGTTGTTGAAACAATAAGCAAAAAGTAATAAAACTTACTTCATTTTAGATTGTCTCATAAATTGTTGAATTTTTCTAGCGGCTTGATTTTGAGTTCGTTGAGAATAGGTTCTCCTAAAAAAATGTTGTGATCTTGAAAATGTCTTCTATTGCCAAATAAAATTCAAGACATACTTAAGAGGTCCTGAAGGACTGGCTTCCTTGGGTGTCGCCCCTCCCGATTGTTGCTGTTGTTGATCATTTTGATAACTTTTGTAGTAGTCTTGTAGACATTGCGAGTCTTGCTCTTCAGATGGAACACTTTGATTTTGTGATTTTTTGAAGCGTTTATTTTCACAGTAAGACCTATAGCCGTTTTGGATTACCAAAGCAGCGTGTGTCATCTGACGATAGTAGGCAAACTGTTTATAGCGGCGATAGTAGTTTTGTATAACAATCGCAGCAGATCTTTCCTTATCCTGCTCCTCGAGCTTCTTTCGTCCTTTATAGGATCGGTATGCCTTTTGAATACATTTTGCCGCTTCATAGAGTTCACGTTGTTCGCGATCTTAAAATTAATTGTATTAAACGTAATAGTTAATGAAACATTATAAGATAAATGAAAGAATATTACCAGTTAAGGTCAAATTTGAAAAATCTGCCTCAAAGGGACGCTGCGATATGCTCGATGCCTGCAAAAATTCTGTGAGCTCCTGCGCCGATGGTGGTGGACTTGGGGAACTCATCGGTGGGTCTGGTGGTATTGAATAACTAGCCGGTGATTGAAGTGGGCCCGAGCTAGCAGGACTGAGGCTAGAGCATGGGGTGCCAACATCATGGTATCGGTAGCTGTGATCACTGAACTCAAAATTGAACTCATGATCAAACTGGGCGTTCGGCAAGGAGTCCAGCAATGGTTCCATGAATGTATCGTTTATTCCACCCATTCCACTTGTATCCGTATTCAGAGACTCAGACATCGGACTACCGAGGGACATAATTTCCTCTGATTCATTCTAGAATTTAGAAAATGTACATATAATTGTTTTAACATGTATGATGTTATTACCTTAATCCTTTCAGGCATGGCAGCGATTATGTGTTCAGCAAGCGCTAATACTTTAGCATCAGATTCCCCTACAAATTGAGAAAACCAAGTTCTTCATTTTTCAACAAAAATCTAATTCTACAATTTAAGCCTTTTTGGAAGAACAAATTTGGTGCAATGCAAGATTACATTTTGGACTTAATTAAAAAAATAAAAATAAAATTAATTAATTCAAGTTGTTTTATTTCATTTTTAAATTTATTAATTTGTTATTGCTCTGCACCAAATTCAATACTTTTAGGATACATCGACACTGCATCTAATTTATGTTTGTTTTTATTTATTACAATATGTTTTTAAATAATTACGACATAAAGCCATGCTTAAACATGCAGGCGATTTCAAAAACAATCCTACATTCAAAGCTTAAAAAATCGAAATAAGTTAGAAATCAGATAAATCAGAATTCAAGCATAATCTAGTTCTAGAAATTTAAAGCTGAAAAGCACAATTTCTTATATAACGTTGATATTTGCACCATTCTTGTTAAATATTTTTATCTATCCATTAATCAAAAAGGAGAGTTTATGTATAATATTTTTATGCTCGCTTGTATGAATATGAGTAATATTATGTTAAATTATTTTTTACGAACGAATACTGCAGTACATTTTTTTAGTGACGCAATCGTCTTTAAATTAGTTATTGTTGGACTTAAGCAGTAAATTTTTAATCCTTTGCACTCAAAGATTTTGTCTAAGCAATAGTTGAAATATCTGAACCGGCGCCGCCGGTGGGGGCAAAGTTTTATCTTCAAGACATTTTTATAAAAATGAGTTTCTAATTACGAATCTAGCAGTGCAATTAAGAATATAGCGGCCGAAAATATTTAATTCAAAATGCCCCCAATTTTTTCGCAATTTAGCTAAAAGAAAATTGCATGTGATCCATAAGTAATCGAATTGTCGTACTGGTTAAAAATTTCAATATTGGATTGGGCACATTCAGAGTGCGTTTGAAACGTTTTCCATATAGTTTGTGTTGAAGAAAATGTTGATCTCATATTTTATAGTTATACCTTTAACCTCGATTTCAAGTAATTCACCAACTACATATAATTTTAAAATAAATTAATTGAATAGTGCGGTGTACCATCGTCAAAACAAACAAAACAATAGAAAAGTTTGCAGCAAAAGGAAATTCATTACAAAAGAAGCTCTGGAAGTGATTTGTCCTACCTTATGGAAAGTATGTCTGATAGTAGGTTTAAAAGTAGTTCAATGATTAGAAGATTTGTTTTGAGTAAATTTCTGCAGAGGTGCGTTTATTACGGTTGTACTGAATTGAAATATAATTTTCTCACGTCAAATTTATTCATGTGATGATTTGGATCTGGTCTTTGTCTGATTATATTTATTTCGAATTTATATTTCCTGACTGTTTATATATCGAATACTGAATACACAACAAATTAGAAGTGAACGTAATGAGAAACGTAAAAGGAAAAAATTAACTTCTTGCTAAGTAACAATAGCACAGAGAGTACAGACAGCAATTTATATCTAAGTACGGTAAGGTGATTGTTTCATTTAAAAAAAAACGTTTTCAAAACATTTTGTACATTTTTTGAAATGATTAAAATTAACAGCATACGTTCCAATGCCGATTGTTTCTTGTGGGAAATACACAAATACGTATTGAGTAAGTTTGTCTAAAAACATTTTCAATATAGATCTGCAAAATTTTGTTGGCTTATAGCTTACATTCAACCTTCAAAGGAACCTACACTGGGATTAGTAGCACACACCGAATATAAATAAACATAAAATAAACACAAAATCAGAAGAACTGAGGACATTTAACTATCAAACTAAATGTCAGCAGATGCCAAGACATTTATACCAAATTCAAAACGAGTACAGCACTGAGCCTAATTTATTTTTCTTTGTTTTATTTAACTTTTTTATTTTTTATCAGCAATAATCGCCATTTTATTATGTATGTTAGTTATGAACACGAAAAACACTTAACAAAACAAAAATACGAAACGAACTTATAACAGAAATGGATAACCAATGCCCGTTTGGGATGTTTTTCTATAATTTTGATTTTGGAAAGAAACGAAGTGTTAAATGAAAAAATTAAAATAAACTGACCTACTACGACCCCGCTTGCGGGCATATTATTTGGATCCGATATGTCTTCATCATCAGAAGATGTGCCCGGCTGCTTATCCTGCTTGGGGCTTGAATCGCCTGCTGAGACTTCGCCTAAAGAAGTAACCAGTTGTTTTCGATTTTTACTGCCTTCTTCAAAATTAACGTTTGTTTTTTGTATTTGGTTTTTGTGTGTTTCATTTTCTTTTGCGGATAACAATTGAGCTTTTGGTGTCAGCTCGTTTCTTACAATTAGTACCAGGTTGCGACCATATAAAAATTGTTAAGGTTGGAAAAGTGCTGAAAATCTTATTCAAATGAAATTTTCGTCAGCTCTTTAGTTGTGCAGTAAATATTACAATCTTTTAAGTTGGAATTTATAACTAAACAAGTTGGTAAGCATATTGAAAGTTCGTTAGCCGTAATCAATGTACACTACCGTCCAAAATTTTGGAAGCAACAAGATAAAATCAAATAAAATAAAAGTAAGCCATTTTAAATTTTTTTTATTGATAGAGAATTAAAAAATAGACAAAAACACACTTCTACAATAGTGAAATTCAATAAGTAATATAAAAATTAAATTAAATTTTAGCTTAATCGAAGTGTCCACCCCTCTCTTTAATTATCTTCTCGCATATTCTAGGCATCCTACTAATTAATTTCATAAAATACTGTTGATCCAACTTCTTCCATTCGCTCTCTAATAGTTGCCACAAATGTTCTGAGCTCGTAGGAGATTGATTTTTCACCCTTCTATCTAGTTCATCCCAAACAAGTTCAATGGGAGAAAGATCAGGTGATTGAGACGGCCACTGCATGATTTTTACAATCCTTTCATCTTTTTTCTTCCTTAAAAAGTTCTGGCACAGTTTAGACGAATGTTTAGGATCGTTATCTTGCTGAAAAACGAATCCAGGAGCAATGAGATTCAGTCCACTGGGTATGGCGAAATCCTTAAGAATTTTCAAATAGCCTTCCTTGTTTAGTTTTTCGGTTATCCTCACAAGACTTCCGGGTTTACTGTTGCCGAAACACCCCCAAACCATGACATTACCACCACCATGTTTGATAGTAGGCACTGTACAAGCTTCTGAAGCTCTCTCTCCTTTAGACCGGCGCACAAAAACACGTCTATTGGATCCGAAAATCTGAAACTTCGATTCGTCACTCCAAAGAACTTTTTCCCATTGGTCTATTGTCCAGTTTTTATGTTCCTTTGCCCATTCTAGTCTGTTTTTCTTATGCCGAATTGTTAGTTTTGGTTTTTTAACAGTAACACAACCTCTTAGCCCCGCAGACAGTAGACGTCTTTTAATAGTTGTTATTGAAATGGGTGTTTCTCGCGTATTATTCAGAGCTGCGGTAATTTGTGGTGCAGTTAAGCGACGATTCCGTTTAGAAAGAACTCTGATGAAGTTATCCTCTTGACTTGTAGTGGATTTAGGCCTACCAGACCTTTTTCTATCTTCATTTTTGCCAGTTTCTTTTTTTCTAGCGAGGGTGTAGTGGACACCTTTACAAGAAATTCCGAGTTTTTTTGCGATTTGGCGTTCACTGTAGCCTTGGTCAAAATCCAGGAATTTGTTAAAACCCAAGGAATATGCACTAGTAATCCTTTTGTTTTGTGTTAAAAAATCACAAAAGGTCATAAAACTTTATTTTATTTCTATTATTTACCGCAGGGAATCGGCAATCTTTTGTTTTGTTTGAAATCAGTTGTGCTTCCAAACGTTTGGACGGTAGTGTATATTAGAATTAAAATAGAATAAATTTCGAGAATCTGTATGAGTGAGCTGGTATTCAGAAGCATCGCTGTATAATTTTCTGTTTTCAACTTTGATGATTGTATGTACATACGTTGTTATTTTAGGAAAGGATTTCAGCACTTTTCTAACTTAATTTTTCTTAAATTTAAACTTACTTTAATACCTACCTTAGCGGATTTGAAACTACATACTTGAACTGTGTTTTGGTTTCATACAATCGGAATCAATCAGTACTGAATTGTGAATTCGAGAACTGAATTTAAAAAAAAGGAATATCTAAAAGCGCACAAAGTATCATAAAAAATTCGCAAAGAAAGTAATTATTCAAAAGAATAAATAAAAAAGGTTTCGAAAAAGGTAATCTTCTATCAATTTGTCAAAAGAAATTCGTATATAAATTCTCAAAATAAGATTTATACGCAATGCAGAATTAAAAAATTCAAGTTTTGTTCCAAAAATGTGATGGAAAATGTATAATAAGAGTAATTTTGAAAAAAAAAGTTCCCGTAAATAACCTAGGGTTATTCGATAGTCGATATAGAAAAATGTCGATATCGATCAAACTATCAAATATGAAGAGAAAGTGTAGTTTAAGTAAATTTATGCAATTCTTACACAACGCAAAGTCCATCTTGCGGAGTGGGGAAAGCAGGGAGCTTGATGTTAGGCTACTGGTTCCGCTGGATCCTTCCATAGCTGATTCCATCGAAAGAGAGAAGCTGTCGGAAGCATCGAAGCTAATCGAAAAACGTTTACTGATGAATGATTTTATAGTTTCAGATTGCTTACCTGTGGAATTTATTGTGATCTCTGAAAATTTTTCCTGAACGCGACAGGGAACGCATATCCATATTGATACCACTGTCTACTGAAGGCCTCTTAGACAGGCGAACACTTGGAGGACTCTGGCCGCTGAAAGTGAAAAAACATGCGCTTTTACATTTAAATATAATAAATATAATAATATAAATGGGTTCTTGGAGGTTTTTTTTCCAATAGCTATTTTTCCTCAACTAACACATCAAACCAAATAAACTTTCAGCTAGATAACTTAATCATAGGGAACGTTAGTTGTATGTATAGGAAAGTATCCTGAACTCTAAAATAGGCCTTCTACTATATGTAATGGATTAATTGAGCTAATAAAACAATTGAATTGAATAATATAAATGGGTAAAAGGTATTTAAAAGTTAGTCAAGATGATGGTGGCAGTTCCCGAAACCATTTGAATACTTTGAACTGTTTGACAATTCACCACATTCATTGACAATCTCCACCAATTTTTTCGAATGAAAAGTACTATTCAACTTACAACTTGCAATTTCAAGCAAGCTTGTAAACGATTTTCGTATATTTTTCTTTAATCCAATCAACAGTAATTTGAAATTATTCAATAAGCAAGCATTAATAAAAACCGGGAAATTGGGAGTTGAATTCGTCCGCCGAGGGCTATGTATTGTAACAAACAAATTGTAATCATTACAGATAACTGCAAGAAAGAAAGTGTACCTATCAAATAAATACAGTATTTTATAATTTGTGCAAACTACTCGCACTTGACCTATATCTTTTTCCTCTAATCTCTATTAAATTTTTTACTAGGGTGAATATTTCTTTTGCGGATTTTTTTCAGTCTGTATTTATTTTCTGAAACTTTATTTTCGTGTAATCTTTATTAGATTCTCTAATAAATATATCAAAAATTACTAGATTTAAAATTAACACCAAAATAGTTTAAGAGTTTGTAAAATCTGATACCCCATTTGATCAGAAAAGCTATTTATTGTAACAGGGGTACCGGTTAATTCGTGCGTTTTTTTTTCGAAAATTGAAGCTTTATTGTGAAAAAAATGGTTACAAATTTAATATTCAAAGTATTGTCCATCGCTAGCTATAACCTTTCCCATTTTTCTGGCAATTCACGAATACCCTTTCTGAAAAATTCGGCCGGCTTCTCCGCTATCCACGAATCGATCCAATTTTTGACTTCTTCATAATTGGAGAAGTGCTGGTCAGCCAGGCCATGTTGCATTGATCGGAAGATATAGTAATCGGATGGCGCAAGGTCTGGACTATACGGCGGGTGGGGTAGGATATCCCATTTGAGCGTTTCAAGGTAGGTTTTGACGACCTGTGCAACATGTGGCCGAGTATTGTCCTGTTGCAAAATTACCTTGCTGTGCCTTTGTTCATATTCCGGCCGTTTTTCGCGCAGTGCTCGGCTCAAACGCATCAATTGTCGTCGGTAGACTTCCCCTGTGATCGTTTCATTCGGTTGCAACAGCTCATAATAGATCACACCCAGCTGGTCCCACCAAATACACAGCATAACCTTCAGGCCATGAATATTCTGAACGGCCGTCGATGATGATGCATGGCCGGGGTATCCATACGTTGCCCGACGTTTTGCATTATCGTAATGGACCCACTTTTCATCGCCAGTGACAATTCGATGCAAAAAACTTTTTCTTTTGTGCCATTGAAGCAGTTGTTCACACGCGAAAAATCGGCGTTCGACGTCTCTTGGCTTCAATTCATACGGCACCAAATGGCCTACCTTCCGGATCATTCCCATTGCTTTTAGACGATCGGAAATGGTTTGTTGAGCGATGCCAAGTGATTTTGCAAGTTCTTCTTGCGTTTGGGATGGATCTTGGTCGAGCAGTGTCTCCAATTCGTGGTCTTCAACCACCGTGCAAACCACTTCTGGCACGTACGCTCAGCTAGAGCATGCACACCATACACTTCCACCAAAATACGATGACTTTCGGCAGCCTTTTTCTTCATATAGAAGTAATGAAGAAGTACTCCCCGCAAAAACACTTTATTGGGCACAAAATTCGACATTACGCCATCTGTTAGAAAACCGCACGAATTAACCGGTACCCCTATTAATTTTGCCAAATTTCGATTTAATGTTGAAGTCTGACAATAAGGGTCTTTTTTTATCTATTTTTGTATGGAGCCCTTAAAAAAATAAAGAGCTAATTATTTTGTGATGGCTCAGCATAAACTTTAAAAAAAAGGTATCATTCTTACAGGGGAATAATATAATTCTACAAGATAGAGAACTCCTCGATGGAATTCAATATTTTTAAAACAGATCTATCATATGTATGTATCTATATATAACAATTTTATATACTATATTTCCGTAACTATTCTAATTCTATTAAAATTTCTCACAACTTCAATTAATTTTTTTTCAGTTATATAACACTATTTTCTTTCAAGACATATATTTATGTAATTATACTCCGTTTCAAATTTACAGTGATGGCTTATAATCTCCCATACTCGTCAACTTAGAATTGTATATTCTTATTGTAAAGAAAAAAAAAAAAAAAAAACAAGAAATGATGAAATGAAAATTATCTTCTATTTAATTCTGAGAAAATCATAGAAGATTACTTACCTTGAAACAGCACCAGGTCTTAGGAAGACACCATCATGACTGCGATTACTTGTGATTGACCCCACAGACCCATTCGACGTAGGCGATGAACACTGAGATGAAGAGTTTTCGTTGTTTGCATTGTTGCTGTTGTTTATGTTGCTATTTGTTTCGTTGTCCTTGTTACTAAGCAGTTTGCTAATCACGTCATTTCCACCACTATTACTGTGCCTTTTAGGATGTGGATACTTCTGGCCCTTTTGCTCTTGACCAGAAGTCTGATTGTTCTCGGGCGAATTGTTCGTATTGAAGGAAGAATTTAAATCTGAGCTATTATTGCAGGCCTTAGCCTTTCTATTGCTATCATCAAGTTGACTAGAGTTGGAAGATTTATCGAAAGCGTATGTGGTATTAGAATTATTGGAGTTATCGTTGTCATTAGTTGGGGAGTTTAAAAAACTCTGAGTGAATGAACTTAAGCTAAGGGAGGATTGGTTTTGTTGCTGGATTTCGGCCCTATCCTTTTCAAGGCGTTCCAGCTCAATGCTAACATTAAGAAAACTGTATGATATAAAGAAAAAATTATGTTTTTTAGTCAGTAACGGTCTATTGATTCACAAACCCATTAAATCGGGCTACATCCAGGGGTGTTTGATGCAGGCAATTTTTTATATTCAGCGAATTGTTGTTCCACTTGTACAAAATCACAGCTGTGTCGAGGTGACCTCGAGAGCAGGCCCATGTCTGCATAAACAAAAAAAAAAAAAGGAAAATAGGATGATACGAAACCAAATACAAACTACAGGCATATTTTACCAGTGGAGTATATCCTTGGATATCCTGACTAAGAGCATCAATTTCTGTTTCAAGGATGACATTTGGATTCTCCGATCGCCACGTTAACATTGCACAAACCAATTTGGAGTAGCCTAGGGCGGAAGCTAGATGCAAGAGTGTCATACCTGCAGTCCGCACAATTAGAAATAAAATTACCCGACGGAACAATGACTGACTAAAATAACAAAACGAAATTACCTCGATGGCCAGTTGGCCAGGATCCAGGAGTCATCGATCGCCACGTCTTGTTGGTCAAAAGCTGACAGTAATTGACTAAACGTTCCTCAAAGTTTGCCTGTGATATAAGAACTGAATCCTCTGGCTGTAATTGGATTAAATTGACCGTAATGGGTAATGAACTCATTTTTTTGGGTTTTGCTGGAATCATAAATTACCAAATCTTTCGGCTCTGTCTTTATCTGCATCCTGTCGTCGATGGATGACAAACGATTCAGCAGGGTGAACTTATATAGGCTATCGTTTGTCGTGCCCTCGCAGGTCGTCTCCATGTTTGGTGGAGATTTGTACTCGAAAATTACTGAATTTGAGATGACGTATCCATCACAGGCAACTTGCAATGTAGCCAGACCAACTTCATGAGCTGTAAATGAATTTCAAAAAATTCACACCAAATCTATTGATGACGCACTGTCATATACATCATAATCCGGATTTTAAATAGCTTTTCCACTAACTTGTTACTAATCAGGCAAGCATAAAATAATTTTAATTTTTATTTTTCAGTGGTAAACCCCCACATTTTAAATTGAGTGCTTAACCAAATTTCTAGTTTTATGTTTTTGAAGATACATATTGTTCAAATTAAAAAGGGTGGCTATAAGGTCCTTTTCAGCCCCCTGAGTACTATTTTAAAATAATCATCTAGATTATTAAATATATTTATAATTGATAAGATATACCTTATAAAAAAATATCAAGTTTTTCTATTGTTCGATTTGATTTATTCGAAAATAATTGCTAAATTTAAAGTTTTTAGTAAAAACACTAGATTTTTATTGTTTTTACGACATTTATCCGGTTAATTTATATGGCACAGACGAGAAACAGTAAGTACATAGGCATACATACATAAAAATTGCTGTGTTACTAGATTGGGCTCATTATGGAAAATAAATTGAATCGAATTTGCCGCCACGAATATAAAATATTCTTTAATTTGAAATCTTTCCAGTTTTTTAATTAAATCATAAAACTGTCATTACAATTTTAGAGAGCCAGGTACCGTTTGTAGCAAGTCAAACCTTGTTTATTTTATTTATTTAATAATAATAATAACCAATAATGACATTTAATATATGATCCGTTTATATAGAGAATTTTCTAGAAAAATCAAGCTAACTGCTTTGACATTTACATTTTTACGTTATATTTTCATTTCTGAAAAAATTGTAACTAATATTTTTAAACAAATTAAGATGTTATACACAGAAAATTAACTGGTTAATAGAAATACAAAAATGTTATTTCGAAGGTGGCTTACTGGGACATTTTAAGGGTTTCAAGTTGATATAAAATACATAGAGCTGTATTTTTTTATTAACAAGTATTATATTTATTTATTAACAAGTAGGTATGCACTCTACACTACTTTCTTATTTTCTTGTTATCCATTATAGCTTGTTTCTAATTTAAAAAAAAAATTGTTTAGTACTTTCTCTACCGCTAATCATCATATATCATAGCTTGTATATAGTTAACTTATTAACTAATAAATAAATATATAAAGTAATTGCGCTCGCTTAGTTTATGTAATGATTTATTAAATTATAATAATTGAAGCCTACCTACATTTGATTGTTTTTGTTTTGCACGTACTTTTTCACTTTTTCTTGTACATATTTAGTGTGTCAGTTAGTTAGCCTCTGAGTATTTTAGTTTAATTTGTAAAAATAAAGCTGAGAAATACAATAATAATAATTATACTTTGTCACTTTATCTTCATTACCTGTCAATAAAATAATAAGCTGACATCCATAATAATAATTGGTTGACGCTATACATATTTGTGAACCTATAAAACAACATGAAAATGAAATAAACTTAAGGGGAACCGATAAAGGGTCTTATCAGCGACCCTACTTTGGAGTTGTTCAAGGATTACTGCATATGTGCATTCATTTCGTAGCGCAGTCAATCCGGCATGAGAACGTGCATATTGGATATGTTGCGATTTTCTTTTTGGAAAACGCATTTTTCTTGTAAGATTGAAAATACATATAAAATTATGTCGCCCCAACATTTCTCATCCCCTAGTTTTTTATCTTTTGGTATTTATATATTTGTTATTATTAGTGTAACCCCAAAAAGTTATTAATAAAAGTTGTTAATATTTGTACTGTGTACAACATTTTTACCAGACTCTCGGTTGCAGAGATACATGTGTCAATAAAACTGATTATACCCTTATTTTCAAGATGGCAGCCGAATGACAAAATCCCCACTCCCTTCAATTTTCAAATTTTGGTGTACTATCAGACATGAATAGATTATAATATCACATACGAGTATATAAGCTGAACCATGTAAATAAAAAATTTTACCTGGGCAGTAGCACCTTAAAACGCCGTCTTGAACCACAGTGGTGGGGACAGGAAAGGAGTCGAAGAGCACGGTGTAAGATGAGGACGTTGAGCTCCATGGCCCGGTGACCAAAACCTTAACACCTCCTTCGGGATAGGCCCATTCTGGGCTATAGTCCGTAATATCAAAAGTCTGCTGGTGCAAAGTATTGCTCCGCAGCAAATTGTCCCCATGATCACCAAGATTTGGCTGCGACTTGATACCATCCAGAGCATCATGCGGGAATGCGCTCTTCGTGTCCAGCTCAAGATCGGGGAACTCAACCAGCATGTCGAAGGCATCTAAATTAACAAAAACGTCGTCGGGATCTTGCCCAGTGTGGCCGCCACAACCATTTGGATCACTATGAACACCAACATCACAGACGTTATCAATGAAATCCATGGGATTTATATCGGAGTCGATTCCATCATCATGTGCATTCGGGACGTCATTCGATAGGGGCATATTAGCGCTCAGGGTTTTCTGGATGTCCTCCTGGGACAGGTCTAGGGTCTCGTTGAAGAACGGCAACGAGTCGTTCAGCTCTTTGACCAGATTGTTCTCCTTGTGGGGACTGCCCAACCCGGCGCTCGTCGCCGACGAGGTGAAGTTCATCGCCTCGAAGGCTGAATCCATTTGCTTGTCGCACGCCGAGGATGAGCTCGAGTCCATGGCTTCTTGTTTAGGAACTAGATTTGGTGTCAGAGACTGCGACGGGTGCTCATTTTTCGGCGTGCAGGATTTACGCTGCTGCTGCGGGGATTGACAGACGAAGGATTGCTGCTGGCCGTTAAGTATCAATAAGCTGCTTCCTGAGCTCTGTAACTGAAGTAATCGATTTTATCCTAAGTAATATTCTACAGCTAAATTGTTTGTACAAAATATCGGTTATGAAAACATTTACAAAACAAAAGATAAAACACTAATAGCGAACCTATACAAATTTATTCGCTATCAACAAGGGTGTGGCCTGGCCCAACTCTATAATCATAACTTGCAAGACTCAATTCTCACACAAAGAAATATACTTGTAGAGTTCTTACCAGTTTTTCATAAAGAACTATTTAGTTTAAAAATCAATTCTAATAGCGTATTTATATCTGATCTCTTTAAGAATTTATTTTTATATTACTTTTAAAAGCATTCGCAGATAGTTCGTTGGTAGAAACTCTTCCAAGTAAAATTGACTTTTCAAAAGATATTTTATTTTGCTTATTGCCTTGCAATAATCTGGTGTAATGTACTTATTATAAGTAATAATAAAGTAAGAAAAAGTTGTTCACTTCACTTCACTTTTAGTTAAAAAAAAATATTGTTTTAAAATTAACAAAAACTTGTGGAAAGACAAAAACATCTGTCCTAATTAATTAAAATTATTATCTGAAAAATTTTTAAGAAATAACTTTTTGAAGTTAATCTTTTAGCTTAAACCAATTTTAAATCTCGTAAAATTGTTGGCTTTATAAAACAAATATATTTTTTTTTGGGTTCTGGCTTGGTTTTTCAAACTTATCACAAACAAACAAGCATATCTAAAATAGTAAATTATAAATATTGGTTGGCTGATCTGCGCATTCTATCTATATGGAATATAATACAGTTAGTATAAAAAATTGATTCCTTAAATGTTCCTTAGAAAAAGTTCATGTGGTAAGACAAGGAGCCTGTTAGCCGAACATATGATTAACTAAAGAAGAAATTAAAAAAAAAAATAATTTTTGAATTTTTTTATGAAAGCCTTTTAAAACTGCCTATTTAATTATTTTTTTTTGAAAATTTTTCTTTGAATAGTCAACCATTAATAAACAACTGAACTAATAAAAAAACTTAAGAATATGTCGTTAATTATTGCGATTAAATTGAACGAAGTAAGAAGATCCACATCTCCGATTTTCAACGGCAATGCTCCTGACATAATCAATTGTACGACAAAATGTGGGATAGGGGTGAGAAGACAAAAATGACCTGATTGGGCCATGATATACATATATCTCGAATGAAATGTCCTTCGAACTGACCCAGTAAATAAATAACTGAACTCACCTGGGACAGATTCAAAACAAGCGGAGGTGCAGATGTAACTACAGGCGAATTAGCAGAGTCTGAGGCTCCTCCGCCGCCGCCGCTGGAGCCGCCAGCGCCGGAGCCGACTGCAGCCAGGGTCATTCGGCCACTGGATGTGTTGCTAATTAGATTTGATGACACCCTCTGATTGACAACATTACTATCAATTATCGACTGCTGATGGTGCTGCTGATGATGGAGGGGGTGCTGTGATTGCTGGTGCTGCTGCTGGCCGTGGTGCTGGTGGTGGTGGCCCCTGCCCGTCGACGAGGACGAGACCGACCCGCCCGATGACATCGACAAATGGCCCTGGTGGGCATGGTGG
Source organism: Dysmachus trigonus (assembly GCA_949715965.1). Taxonomy (NCBI): domain Eukaryota; kingdom Metazoa; phylum Arthropoda; class Insecta; order Diptera; family Asilidae; genus Dysmachus; species Dysmachus trigonus. The sequence continues at coordinate 46,979,453 of OX454319.1, read as the reverse complement.
TGATGGTGGCCGTCGCTATTCGTTAAATTATTTAAATTATTGTTATCACTTGAACTTGCTAAACTAATTTGCTGATTGGAATGAGACGTCAATTGGCTTCCTGAACTGGTGCTGCTGCTGCTGTGGTTATTGGCGGCGATGGAGAGCGTCGTCGTCCCGATGCTGGTGCTGGCCGAGTGGCCGTTATGATGGCTCGTATTTATTATCATCTGACTGACGCTATTATTGCTGGCGATGCGATTTATTTGACTGCCGTGATTAGACGCATTGGTGAAGGGTTGATTGGACGCCTGGGCACCAGTTGAATTGGTCGCTATCGTTGCCGTCGCCGACAGTAATTGCGTGGCCTGGGAGGTGTGGGCCAGACTCGGATTATGCTGACGGCTAAGATGGTGCTGCTGCTGCTGGTGGTGGTGGCTAGAGAGGCTCGAGTGGCTGTGCAGGTTTGGAATGACTTGGAAGTGGATTGATCCGTCCAGGGACTTCTGGGACAGGTCCGCCACAGTTTCGCGGTTACGTCTGTCCATCCAGCGCGAGTATAACTGCAATTTAAATACATGTACTTCAGTTCAAATTAATCCCAAATAGAAATGTAATATGATAATGTATACCGAAAAATATCGTTTTGTAGGATTTCGTACCCCCAAAAGAAAAGAAAAAACCTAACCCTTATAAAATATTTGTATGTCTGTCCGTCACAGCTTAATTTTCTCAAAAACCATTCGACACAGAAACTTGAAACTTGGCATACTAATACATCTTAATAATCCACATTATTTGCACTCGCAGGAAAAAATATCATCGCCGACACATCGTCGAAATTGCGAATCCATTGCGAACAAGATTTAAAAACTTAACATAATAGGACTATAAAAGAACTTGTCCAGTCACTAGGAATTGATCATATTCACTGGAAAATTGTACTTAAAGTTCGTTTTATTAAATACAGGGAAAAACTGTATGCACAATCCTATGAGCTCATAGAATTTTTTTTATTATGAAAATTATGCGAAAATATAACATTTCTGCATAAGGGGATTATTACTGGTCCTAAAATTTTAAAAATCAGGGAATTTAACGCCTTACTTGAAGTTTATATGGAAATTATAATGAAAGTCCTAGGTCTTATTTATTTTATATACCTAATTTCCAAGTTTAAGAGAGTAGTCTGGTGTAGACGACCGAAAAATAGGTAATTTGTTTGTTTGCTTAGTGACTTTTTTTCTTTTTATTAATCAAGTCTTGCACTTTAAGATGTATAATTATTTTTTAACGAAATTTGGTGGAAGTATGGTCCTCTCTGCAAATGATTTTTCAGTTGGGAAAAGTCAAAAATTAAAAATTACGATATATTTTTATTCAGAATCGTTGTAGCTATCGTCTACCATCAGAATTAATTGTTTTAATAAGAAATGTACAAAATGACGTCAATTTTTCTTATACCGTCGCAGTTTTTTTCGTTTTTTTTAAAAAGTGTTTTAGTTAAAAAATATCAACTTTTTAAAATATTGGGATAATTCTGATAGAGAGAATAGTATGTCAATCAAATCAGTCAAGTAGATTTCTTTCTATCACATGCACCGGGTGAAAAACAGTAGTTTCGAGAAAAACGCGTTTAAAGCGTCGACATAAAAATGCTAAGCTAGTGTCCGCCCTTAAAAAGGGCTGTAAATCACGAATTAGTACAAACTTCACTATAAAAATTTAACTTTATATTCGTGTAAATATGTATATTTCGAAAGTGAAACAAAAATATATATTTTTTAATATTTCTAGATCAAACTACCCCTTAAAAGGGTATTGTTCATAGCAGGGCCGTAGCCAGCGGGGGGGGTCAGGGGGTTAGAACCCCCCCCCGAAATTTTGAAACTTAACTAAAAATTTACATGATTTTTAAAGGGTTAAACAGTCAGATGAGTAAAACTTCCGCTTTTCTTTTTTCTTTAACAATGATAAAATATCTTAAAGACATGTAACTTTTTAAAAATAATCAGTGATGTTGTTATCATAGCACAAAGGTAGGTAGCATTTACCTTTTCAAGGGTCTTTAAAAAAAAACGGTGTTTCCATCAAAAAAATTGATATATATGAAAAAAATGCCCTCGGAATGAAAAAAATAGAATAGTTCAGATGCGTCATTGCAAAATTCATTAATAAAGGTAACAAAATAATAGGTCCTCTCCACTAGGCAATAAATATTGGCGCCTTTACTCAATTTGAAAGTAGTGGAATATTATAAGTAGTACATTTTAGATGCGATCAAAACATCTTTAGCACTTATTGATTACTCAGGTTGTAACTGATAACTGAAGAAGTGCAAACATATTTTTTAAAATAGTTCTTACTCTTTCTTTCGCTGCGAAAAGTCGAAAACTAGATTTTCTTTTGTGAAATCCTTCTTTTTTACGTTTCTAAGATATCTTTTTCGAAAAGTTAAGTGTTTTAAAAAATTAGAAATTTTATTTTGAATTTTTTTAAGGGGTTACACAACCATGAAATTTTCAAAAAACAGTTTTTTTTTTTTTGCTAAATAAATTGTTTATACTTTTAACAATATTTTAAGCGTTGAAATATTCCAAAATTCAAATTATTACAAAGTTATAGCAATTAGAAGTGAGCGCGTCAGAGAGCCTACCCAAAACTCAGGTAGCGTTCGGACCGTTACGTATCTATCTATTTTTAACAATAATATAATTCCTTTGGAAAGATTAAACTAACAGTAACTCAGGTAACGGAGGACATCGCAAAACCTTATGTATGGGCCAGGAATCGCAGATTAAAAGTAATTTAAAAAAAATTTAATTTTAAGGCGTTAACTTCGACCTTTTTTTCTTTCACGTTTTTTTCGAAATTACTTTTTTCAAACCGGTGTACACGATATTTCAAAATCGACTGAACTTATTTGACTGAAATTTGCACCACTTAGTTTTTATAATATTACCTAAAGCTTGACGTGAATTTTCCGATTGAGTTCCGTATTCAAAAGTTATATATTTTTTAAACTCAAAATTTTGATGGAAATACGAGTTTTTTTTAGAACAGCTGTCATTTCTCCAAAAAAAAAAATTTTTAATTTTTTCCCTCCGTCACGCTTTAGCTTATACTTCTGAAGAAGGAATTTTTTTTGTTTCGGAAAATGCTGAATGGAGAAATCATGTACACCGTCAGCAAGGATTTTAAAAAGAGGATCCCACTGAGCGACTCATATCTCACCCATTTTTAATGTTTTTAGTATTTCAGTATTGGAAATTGTTTATAAATCTATTATATGTATACGTAAAATACGGAATAATTCATATTTTTAATGGCCGAGCCAAAAAAAAAGTTTATTTTTATGCCTATTTTTTCGAGCGTCAGGGTGGTGTAACACCTTAATAAGAGTAACATAGTATGGATATTTTTAAAAATATTTAATTAAATATATATTGAAGTTGTAAAAATTAAACTTTATTTTAAATTAATATTTTAACGTTATTTAAAAAAAATTTCAATTTAGTTCAAAAATGTAAATTACCACCCTCCCCCCCCTCCCCCCGTCTTCCACTTTTTATTTTGAAAACCCCCCCCGAAAAAAAATCCTGGCTACGGCCCTGGTTCATAGTATTCCCTTGTTACTATTCAGGGTTTTGATGGAAAGAAAACTGGACTTTTAAGATTTTATACTTGCATTTCTTACATATTAAGCATATAAAAATAATTAACCATAGTGGCAAAACTGTCAACTTTCACAATATATCTAATTTGTCAAGGTAATCCGAGGCCACCCAAACCTCTGGCCCCTATTCGACTAACTAAAATTGTCAACTCGACTCGATCAGCCGCCAACGTGAATCAAATTATCTGAAGTACGAGTTGATGAGATATATCTATCTATAACAACATATGCTATGCATTCCAATTGAAACTGAAAGGGTATTAAATTTTAAAGTATCCGGATATTTTTGATGTCCGGATATCCTAAATAATATTGGATTTAGCCTCCAAGATCCGACCGGATTTCAAATTCGAAACATCCGGATACTTTGCATTCTAAACACTAAATCTCAATCTGTTTCCTTATTTAATTTGCAAATATCAATTGAAATGGGCGATGAAATCGAGCTCATGTGCAAGAATACACTAAAAACTCGCAGATATTTGGAGCAGATCTACGATTTTTTCCGGGACATGGTTTACACAACAGCAAACGCCAATCCGCAAAAAATCATAAATGTGTTTAATCAATATTTATTTTAGGATTCGGATATCCGATTTATCAACACTATCCGGATATCCGAAACTATTCGGATCCACCAGATCTCAGTTGACACCAACTCCGGTTTGTATCGGGATGTGTTAGTGTTACGAGTCAGTGACAAAAGCTAGTTTCATCAATTTTTGGATCTACTTTCGCACGCTTTAAAATAGGTAAACTTTTTGCCAATGTTTGTTCGCACATCCAAAACGATTTTGTAAGTAAAGGCTTAATAAATTGATTGTTATTCAATAAATTTCCAATATTCTTATTTTTAATGTTTTGAATCGATCGCTGAATCCTACCGGAAAAGTACCACAGAAATTGTACTAAAAATACTATTATAAAAAACCAACCGATACGACTAGTTCAATCTTTTTCATTCGAATCCCAAATTTAAAATGTCGGATCTACTTACTCTAGGGCCGATGAGCACATTTGGAGTTGTACTGGACACCTGGTTGTTGCTTTCTTGTCTTTTCTCGCTAAGTGACTTGGCGGTCGTAATCCTTCGCATGGGATGGGAGCAGGACTTCCCGTCGGCGCAGGTGGAATCGGGACAGCCACACTCCAACTGCTTGACCAGTGCCGCTTGACGCGCGAGTCTTTGTTTTTCCATCAATTGACTAACTATGGCCTCGACTGTTTCGGCAGTCTGTTAAGAACATTAAAAGGTATTATTTTATCAAATAAAGCAAGTTGAAGGGAGTATTTATTTGGCATTTAAGACTTCTATGACTTTTCTTCTTTGGCAAACTCGTAACCGTTGTCAGTAAAGAATGAAACACTGTCTTTTAACACTAAACATACCAACACTTAATATATACCCATTTCTACCATAGCCGGTCAAATTACCGGTCTTTATGTTTTCTGATTGAATCTATGAAATATAGATGTTATGAAGGAAATAAACAAAATAACTTTATGATAATTAAAGAAAAATGTATATTGTCGATTTTTATTACCAAAAAAACAAAAAAAAAAAAATTTGAATTTTTAATTCATTGCTCATCGCATTTTTTAGGTTGTCTCCACTATATATTTTCCGCAAACATATTTTTTACATTTAGAACAAATTTTGATGATATCTGACAAGTCTTACGTTGATGAGAATCTGTAGCAGATTTAGGCAATGTTCCTTTCGTATTTCGTATACAAGACTTAGATTTGGTGGTATATTTCCTTGCCATTTGATCGGTCATGTCTACAACAAATTTAGTGTAATATGTCTCTGGTAAACGTTTATCATTGTTTTCAACTGTTACCTACAGATTTATGTTTAGAACTGAGTAAAAGTTATTATATATTTATATTTGCTATCGATGTCTGATGCTAACCAAAATTTGATTCCAATTTATCAGGCTTATTAGGCATGTATTGCGTAAATCTACATCTTACTTTAGTCGGAAATAGCTGTTCGTCTACAGTAATATTAGCACCCGGTTTGTAAAAGTTTTAACTGTTTTCAGTGAATGTATTCCAAATCGTAGATAACATGGCGAATTTATCCTTTTTCAAACGCTGGCTTCGCTCACTTTTTTTATCAAAACGGATAAATTTGAGAATATCTGTAAAATTATTTCTACTCAAAGTTTCTGAGAAAAATTTAGGCCCTCATGTGTTGTTCCACAAAAAAGGAATTTTCAAATTATTTGCTCCATATACACCTCGTGCATATAAAATTGCAATAAATGCATCTAATTTCTTTTTAGATAAACTCCAATCGGTTCCTAACACTCTCTTTGCTTCTTCGATTGTGCATGTTCTTATATAGTTGATAACACGGTGGTCAATTATCAATGAAAATGCAGTCCTAACTTTACCCTTTATAATATGACGTTTTGCATATCCTGTTGGCCCTACTTCTTCTCTGAACATGTTATAAATTGGTGTTCTTCCAGGTGTACCACTTATTTGTATTTCTTTCCAGACAAATCCATCAATCGCAACATGCTGATCATTTTTTTCTATCTCTTCTTCAGAACTTGAGATAAATCTAATTCTTTTTCGTCCACGACATATATTTACAATATTTTGCTCTTCATCGTCAGTATCAATACATTCAAACTCATTGTCTAATAGATCATTATCATTACCAAACAGTCCATCTTCATTTTCAGAAAATTTATCTTCATCAATTTTCGAAAACTCTTCGGCTATATTATTTATATCTTCTACTGTCTTGATTGTTTCGCCATTTTTCTGGGTAAAAAGAAATCCGATGATAACCGGATAATAACCTGATAAGCTTTCCACCAATACTTTTAATTTTTGTTACCTTTTTTTACACTAAAATGCTATTTCCTATCTAAAATTTTAAATACTTTCTTGAAATTTTAATTCACAGTTATTTTGACTGAACTCACTACGCAACATTCTTTGCAGAAATGTGTAACTAACTGAATAAAATAAGTTGCATATGCATGTATATCATAATTTCTGCTCCCATAAACTTATAAGGGAATAAATTGTTCTCCCGGTCATTTGACCGGTTGTGGTAGATAACAGTGTACCACAAGCACTATTCAAAGTAAACAAAGAACGAATTAAAAATAATAATAGAATATTAATTGTATATAAATAGTAGAAAAAGTCATGAACTGAAATGTGCAAAAAAGATAATATGATATGCGTATTTTCCATATAAAAGTTCATAACCGGTCAAATGACCGGTTATGGTACGTTTAGTGTTAATGATATTTAGGATTTTTGTGGAGCTCTTTGCAAAATGAAAGTGGAAACATTTTAGGTATAAAATCTCTTATAACTTAAAAGGTATCTTGCTAGAAATACCATATTTAATTACAAAAATATATATTTAACAAAATCAGTTGACGCGCCGCCCAATAAATGTTAAACTTATCGACAACAAGCAACTAGGGGCGAGAGTTAATATCATAGGAGTGGGTCTAACTTTTTTGGATGGCTGTTCATCTCAATCGACCTAGCAAAATAAGTATTGAATTAGTATTACCACAGAAAAAAGTATTAGAAAAATATAATTTAATTTTGAAAGTTTTATTAAAATCAGTTGAAAAAAAGTTTTATTTACATAAATGAATTGAATGAAATAAAGTTTTTCCGTAATGAGTTGTTTTTTAATTTATTTGTAACAAATACCCAGTTAATTGGGGTAAGCTTAAAGGCGCGTTTCCAATACAGCGTGAAGTTCAGCGCCAAAGTAGGCCCGTTCCAAATGGCAGCGCAGAGTATGTTCGAAATATTCAGAGCTTTCGAAATGATGTTATTACCTGTAATTTTTTTGGCAAATGTCGTGTGAAGAGTGAAGATTGTATTCTTGTAAATTAATTAAAATTGTGGGAAATAAAGTTGCAGCTACCCTTTCAGTAGCTCATTACATAAATATATTGTCGAGTGTTAAAGTAGTTCGAAAATATACGAGCCATCTGTAGATGACTTAGTGCAACTCATCCGAAAAACAAATTTGAATAACTAATTTTTGCCAAAATAACGAGCAATTCTACAGAATATTATATTCTATAAACAAATTAGTCAAGTAATAAATTTATTTCATATATAAGAAGCAATAATTTTGCCAATTTTGCATTCCAAGAAAGAAAATTTGCAGCAGCGCCATGTCGTATTAAATCAAGTTCGAAAGCTTTCGACATCTCCAGCGCGGAAGTAGAAGTAGGTCCCACTTTCACGCCGACTCTCGGATTCAGAGTGAGATTTTTAAAGAGACAAAAGATACAACTCTATCGTGTGAAGTGTAGAGATAGCAAATACTCTGAATCTCCACGCTGTATTGGAAAAGCGCCTTAAATCATTTGGGAAAAGCATCTGTTTAAGTGGGCTCTTATTTTGCTTAAATGGAACAGTGAGAAATAGTATAACTTAAACCATTCAGTTTTTGAAAAATAAATATAATATTATTGACAAAATTACACAAGTTAATAGTTTAACCTTAACCCTAACTAACCATAGCTTGCAAATTGACTTAACCGAAAAGAAAATCAGTTTGACCTATTGGCAAAGGAGTTGAAACTGGACAGAGACTTATTTGGCATATTCGCAAATAAATTTGATCCAATCGCAAGTATATTTAACCTATCAACAGATAGGTTTAATCGAAGCGTTAATGTATTTAACCTATTCACAAATAATTTAACCTTAAATGCAACTAAATTTATACTATCGGCACACTACACTTCACTCTAAAGTAGAACGTCATTAGAATTGACAGAACTGACGACTAGATTGATTAATTCAAAACAGGTTTAGTGTTCACATCTTATTCTGTGTTATGATTTTGAATGTTAAAAAAACTTTTATTTAACGAATTTTGCCAAAAAGGTGGCTTAGAAAAACTCACAAGTACGAATAGCTCTTTTCTTCATTTTCGAACAAATTAACTTTTATCGGAGGGGAAAAAGTGAATTATTTTTAACATTGTTCTTTGTGAAAAGAGTAAGTTTATTTACGTTTGTGATTTGTGAATAGGTTAAATATATTTGCATTTTTGTTAAACCTATCTGTTTATAGTTTAAATATATTTGCGATTGGATGAAATCTATTTGCAATTATGTGAAATACCATATATCTATGTATAAATTAAACAGATTTGCTTCTGGATTAAGTCAAAATACGAATGCTATAGATAGTTATGGAAGCCATTCTTGTTGTTACAGTTTTTAGACGCGTTTAAGTTTTCACTGTCAAATATTTTATTGCTGTATAACTTTAGAACTAGTCCCACATGAAAAACACACATTCTTTTTGGTGTTTAAAAACGAATGATACTAATGAAATTTCACAAATTTCATGATTGGTGTGTAATTTAATAAAAATTTATCGTGAACTCTGTCGTTCATTTCATGAAATTTTATAAGAAATTGTCTCTGAAGTTAAAAAATATGCAGTACTAACAAAATAAAAAAAGAGCGTAGAAGTCTTGAAAACAAATTGAGAATCAATAGAGTATAAACTCGACAGTTGGGCATTAAAAATTATAAGAGGCATCATAAAATTTAATGTTTCCCTTAAACCGAACGTTAATCCATCACAAGTGAGAAGATCAACAGGTAAGCTAAGAGCATTAAGGCTCGGAAGCCACAAGCACCCGGGATCAACGGAAAGAATTAGTCTTCGCTGAAATAGAGTCGTAAAAATCTCATCAGGCTTAAGTAACAACTTACCGAAATTTCAATATCGTTGCCGGCATCGGGCTCGTCCTCGCTGAAGACTGTGGGAGAGCGGAAGGGAGTCAATTAAAAAGCGATTCTTAAGACGGACGCTCGAGTGGTACTTACACATGGGTTTTAATTGACTGACCAACTCCTCTTTGGTCCATTCCTTTTTATCGCCCCACAGGGATAGACTCGGAGTAATTACGGCCATTTTGTTATCGTCGGGGTAAGGGACGTTCAAGTAGTGCACAAGGACGATATCAGGATTCTGTTGACAGCATACAAGTCGAATTAGGAAAAAGGCGAAATAAAACAGGAGCAGCAGAAAAATTTTATTAATTTTCCAGAGGGGATTCTGCTCCACTAAATAGGGCTCACCTGTAATAGCCAGTAACACCTGCGATGAAATGTCGGGAGGATCGCCGAGTGTACGTAGCAGCCGTAGATGCACTGCATTGTTTGTCGAGGACGGCAAGCGGGATAGAAAATAAAAGAAAATAAAACAAATAAAAGCGAGTCCCCAACAAGAACAAGACGAAATTTTATTAAGTCAGATTTATGACTTTTAGATGTGGTGTCTTGTAATTTTCCTCTTTTATAGCCTTGTTTTTCAACTCCCTGGGAATATATTACCACACGGCCCCTGCTACTGCAGCCTCAGGACTCTCGAGTGCCGGTGCCACCCGCGCACCGTCAGGTACGAGATGTCGTAAAAATTTTCAAACATTCTAACATCCTCGACCTTCCGCCACTTTATGAACTGAACTTCTCCTTGGCTACCAAGCGAATTTATTCCACCGGCCCAGGGAGAACGAACGGCAAGTTTTATAAAATTGACGAAACAAAGGCTATTGACTGTTGAAGGGAAAGTGAATTTTTTATTATATGCACAATTAGGAACCGGCTCGCCCACTCCCTCTGATTGCGCTGTAGACGAATACTTGATTTAAACCCTGGACCAAGGATGCTCAATTCCTTTGTGATTCATTCTACCGGAGAAAATCCAAGCAACGAATATTACCCTAGTTTACATAACATCATTTATTGAGCAGTAACAAAAAGGTAAAATTTTATACATTTTATGGCAGCATCTTTATTTTAGATAATTTTAAAATATGTATTCGAAGAGAAGAAAATACTTAAATGCAGTAATTATTACTAAAATACGTAATTATTACTAAAAATTTGTCTCACAACAACAAAGGTATTATAAAAGTTATGTGTAACTTAGTAATGCCAAAGACGTTTTGTAAAAAATGTTTGTACTTTCAAACATGGCTACTAGAGACCCAATAGATACAATACAATATTTTGTAATTCCAATTACCGTATGTAATTCCTCCTTTTTTTGTAATTTCCGGAATGATCCAGATAAATTTTACTTAATAAACTTTTGTAATAGTACCTAATACTCATGTAGTATTAGTATTATAGTTTCTAGTCTTCATTTTATTAAAAGCTTTTATCTAACTTCAGTCTCTTTTAGAGATGTCTTTCGGGTTCAAAACTCGTACTCGAATTTTAACTCACTTCCTATTGCCCGATTTTGATGAAATTTGACGGACTTACGTAAGTTTCGTGATAATACAACACAATATATAGTGTTTGACGAGAATAACATAATATAATAACATAATAAGCTATGGGATATCATTCTACACCCAATATGGAGGACACGCAAAACGGATTACTTTTTTCTTCACAACAAATAAAAGTAAAAAAAAAATTTAAATCAAAGTTTTATATATATGTATAATTCATAATAGCTTGAGGCGTTTAACTAAGATTTACTACTAATGACAAGTTATGACCATAATAGCTGTGAAATGAAAGAAATGGTAACGCCTCAAGCTTTTATAAATTATACATACAACATACATGTAAGAATTATACATACATATAAAAGCTTGATTTAAAAATGTTTTGTTGTAGATCTTTCTTTTTAATCGTGCTAAAGCAAGACAAGCACATAAGATGTGTGATGTGGTTTCATGGTCTTCAAGCCACATACGACATTCCGCCTCATTTGACAGACCTATTAAGTAGGTGGTATATTAGCCCATGGTGGCCAGAAGGGTAGCCAACAATCTGAGATCCGCTTTTCCCAAAGCATTGATTTCAATAGAGTCTGACAAGCTCTTTAACTTGAGGGACCGAGGAAAATTTTCCCAATATATGTAAAAATTGTTGATTCCTAGCCCATTTTCTATCACGCCTTTGATCGAAGACCAGCCAATGCTGCAGAAATATACAGGACCTTTGAACAGAAACAATGAATGTTCCTTAGCTAGTTCATCAGCAACCTCATTTTCTTCAACACTGGAGTCCCGGTAGCCAACAGAGAGTAACCCTTTAGAGGTCGCTAGGTGTTGAAGGGTAACAAAGTACTCTTTAATGTGTCTCGACGAGAAACGCCACGAGTAATTAAGACTTCTGGAGTCCAGTCTAGGGCCGTCGTCATTTTAGTCTGCACGTTTAGGGATGAGAATCCTGAATCTTCTTCCAAAGCACAGTTCCCTGGTAGTCTGTTATAAAACAGACTCTTAAGGCCGAGATACAATGTAAGCGACACGTTTTTGTGGCGCTACGAAATTAGTTTGAATACGGGAAAATGCAATTAGCTTGACACAATGCACGCGGTGCAATTTTGTAGCGACATAAAGTTTGGTGGAACTTTAACTTTTGAAGGGTGATGATTCGATTCCATGTTTCTATTTCAGTTTGGTTCTAGGGACGAAATTAGCTGTTAGAATAGTTTTACGATCCCCAATAGATGGCTATGGCATTTTGTGATAGAACTCTTAGCTTTGGTTGGTATATATGAGAAATATGAAGGAAAGACGAAGGCAGGAACAATATTTTATGTGAAAAAACTTGAAATTGAGCGTGGTTCGTGAAAGTTTAATTATTTTTAATTTGCGTCAGCTCAAATATAACTGTGCATGATTTGCTCCATCAAATTTCAACTTTTGCTAAAAATGGTCTCATTTTTCGGACGACGGTTAGCAGTCCAATTCTTTCATTCCAGCGGTAGCGTCGCAATTGCTGCCTGCTGTTGGTTTTGGGCCACCACACAAGGGCGGCGTAAGCAACAATTGGTTTGACAATTTTATCGTATAACCACAGGATAATTCTTGGGTTGAGACCCCACGCCCTCCCGAAGAGTCTCCTACAGGTCCACAAGCCACGCGGGGCCTTATTAAGTGTATTTTTTAATTGGCTATTCCATTTTAATCGTTCATCGAGCCAAATACCAAAATATATATATAAACGTATAAAATACTGAATCGTAAAAAACACTGATGAATATAGATATTTTGACATTATCGTTATACCTTGATCGGATGAAGTGAATCATATTTTATTAATTTTCGAGTGGATTTAAATTTCCATCAGAATATGGATTACTGTTAATTTGTTTTTTTATTACTGAGATAAGTCACTTACAAAATCCATTGCTAACAATAGATGACGGTCGTATTTGATTTATCAAATCAAAATACTTACTGAATAAAAACAACTGATGTGCTCTTTAATAAGAATGGGTTAATCGTCTGGTCTTAAAATTTACCCAGTCATAATAATTAACACCCTTCAGCAAATGTTGCCCTTCTGCCACTCCCCAATTCAATCAAGAGAGAGAGAGAACTGTTCCCAAGCAATCCACCTACCGGCCGAGATTTCAAACGTGGGTACTGCCCTCAGCCCACCCCGCGCGGGCGAGCTCCGCCCACGCAAGACGTAAGGCACTCAAGGGCAACGCGAAATCAGATTTCATCCCGTTAATACATCTTGTTTAATCTCAAAAGAACAAACTGTTTACATTGCTGGCGAGAAAGTCGTGTTTCTAAATCTCATAAGGCCAAATCACTTAAGCACAAAGGGCAGGATCCGACGAGGAAAAAACGTCTGTTTTCCTTGGCGAATCCTTCGGAAATCGTCTGTGCAATTATTTACATGGGGGAGTTATTTCTTGCATTCGCCGAGCGCCCGGGATATGATTTATCTTTCTTCTGGTGATCTTAGAAACCCCGTCCCTGCACCACAACCCCGGCCGCGCCCGACCCGTGCATTTTTTCTTGTAGGAAAGGATTTCCACACCATAATCCTTTGGAGGATGCACTAGCACATCGTAAATATGGAAAAAAGATGCTGGGCTCCTTCGGGCGCGCCGAGGGATGTCTTTCCGTCTTAAATCACCGCCATGTCTCCCTGCCCGGGCAGCCTCTTTGCCCGACTAAATGCAATTGTGAAAAATTCGCGCTGATTGGAGTTTTTGCGCCCCGCGACTTTCGGCCCGGGATTTCTGGCACCAACGGACTCATCTAATTGGTAGAAATGGATGAAGTTCGATTTGTGGATGCCAACGGCGACTTGTTTTGCGCTTCAAGCGCGACCTGCCGGAAATTTAACTTTTTGCCAGGACGGACGCCCGTAATCCTTCGCGCCTTTCTGTTCCTGTACCTCGAACCCTATGGCTCTCCGGCCCTCCGGAAAGCCTTGAAAAACACACAAAAATTACAGAAAAGGCTGAAAGGGAATTTTTTAGAGCCGTGTGTCTCCCCTTGCTCCCTTCACTTGCCGGGAGTTGAAACAAGGCGTTTTTTGTCATTTTGCATAATTCACCGGAATTAACTCACCTCGGTGCCCTGGACTTTGAGCTTCATGTGATCCTCCCGCGTAGTTTTGCCGTCCTTTCGCTTTTTCCAGCAGTAACCATCCCTCCGGTAGCGGACCTTCTTTCGCGAGTACAAGAGCAGCGAACCGCTCTTCGGCCTAAAGAACAGAGGAAGAGAGGAAAAAAAAAAACAGGCTTTAAATTACAAATTACAACATTTGCAAAAACCACCCCCTCTCCGCGCGCTGCAGCTCAGCTGGGGCACGCAAAAACCGTCGAGCGGTGGACATTATAATTACCATAATTAGCTTGCAACGGTTAAATTGTTAATGGGCTGGAACTCTATTCTGTGACCCAAATATTGCGGGTTTCGCGGAGTTTTTACGATTTCCAGCAACCCAAATCGGATTGGTACAATTGTTCGAATTATTTGATTTTGGTCAATGATTGTAATTTTTATTCGACTTTTTTATTTTTATGGTACGAGTCATTACATTAAATATAATGAGGACAAAAATCTGTGAGAATTACCTCTATTTTCTCTATTCTATATTCTATATTAAGTCTATTCAAAAGATTATTATGAAAGAGTTAAATATGAATTAAGAATTGATGTATAACATGATATACAGGGTGTTCAGAGGTGGGAGGTCAATACTGAAGGGGGTGAAAGGTCAGACCGAGACAAGAAAAAAATCGTATGGGTGGGGGGGGGGGGCATCTCGCACCGTTTGGCAGTTACAGGGTGATTCGTAAATCAGGATTTTGCCTTATATGGGAACCGCTCTTGTATTTTTATGTTTTTTTCTACGCATCGCAGCGGCCCCAAACTGATTTCAAAAAATCACTATTTGGAAGCCCTTTCCAAAACAGTTTACACCACCCCCCTATCCCCAACCCCTTGGCCACAATCCCCCCTGGAAGTTGAAAAAATTAACTTTTATTTCACGATTTTTCACATTTCGCCCCACTTTTCTCCGAAACTCATGTTATTAACATACCTACTTTATATATTTTTTAAGTTGCCTATCTAATTACCTCTCCAAAAAGGTGCAACATGCCCAGGTAGAAAAGGGTTGCAAAAGTCCTGAAATTAAAACATCCTCACAGGTACCTAATTACTTTATTGCACCATAATGGAAAATGTCGTTAAGTAAACAATTTTTATGACAGCAAGTTCGGAAATGTTTGTTTAGGAAACAGAGGTAATACATTTTTATTTTTTCAGCAAAACAGTAATAAAATAATAAATGTAATCTCGTTAAATAGCGTTATTAGATTATTATATCCAGTATTGACTCCTAAGTATCCTGACGCTCCGTTTCTAATACCTCCTATGAATTATGGTATAAAAATGGGTGAGTTTGAAAGGACATTGACCACAGTTGAAGAAGCAAGCGAAAAGAACGGGTGTTTAATAGAAAAAATTAAGATAAAATGGCAGAATTCAGTGTTGACGAGTATGCCGATATAATTTACGTGTACGGTTTAGTAGAAGGAAATGATAATGAGGCCGTACGAGAATACCAAAGGAGATTCCCGAATCGGCGGGTACCCAACAGAAGGGTATTTTCAAGGACTTTCAGAAGGTTAAAAGAAACCGGAAGTGTAACCGCCCCCAGAGCAGAAACGCGAGCAGGAAAATCGGCCGAATCAGCGGACCCCGACCAACAAATCCTCAACATCGTCAGGAACAGCCCTGTAATAAGCATCAGGCAGGTCGCACGAAGGTCAGGATTGTCTTCAGGGAGAGATTGGACCGTTGTGAACCGAGAGGGACTACATCCATACCACCATATCCCGGTCCAAGCACTAGGGAAGGAGATTCCGAAGGACGATTGCAATTCTGCACTTGGCTGTTCGAGTCTGACATCGAAAACAGAAGGTTTCTAGACCGAATTCTGTGGACGGATGAATCGCAATTCACCCGGGATGGCATGACAAACTTACACAACCTCCACACCTGGTCAGATGTGAACCCACATAGGACCAGGTGTCGGTCCTTCCAGCAAAGATTTAGTGTCAATGTCTGGGCTGGCATCATCGGCAACCAGTTGATAGAACCCTTCATCTTACCCCAAGTGCTGAATAGTCAGATATACTCGGACTTTTTGGAGAATACCCTTCCGGATCTGTTGGAGGACATCCCCCTGGCCACCAGAACCGCAATTTATTTACAGCTAGACGGAGCACCTGCGCATACTGGGAACATTGTTAGGGCAAGGTTAAATGAAAATTACCCAGAGCGCTGGATTGGACGAGGTGGACCGATTCCTTGGCCTGCTAGGTCACCGGACCTTACTCCACTGGACTTTTTCTTATAGGGAATGATGAAAGATGAAGTTTACTCAAGACCAATCAACACCAGAGAAGAATTAGTTACCAGGATTGTGACTGCAGCCACGAAAATACGGGAGAGACTGGCTACCATAGACCTCAAACGTGAAATAAAACGAAGGCTACTTGCATGCATCGAAACTGGCGGAGAACATTTTGAACAGCTTTTGAAGGACATACGTTTTAATTGTAATTAGTTTTTAAGCGAACAAAATGTATTTTTTAGTTAACTTAAGTACAATTTCTTAAAAATTCGAATTATCATGATATTCTGTAAAAGGATTTTTGTAAATAAATTTTCGTATCCTTTTCCTACCTGGGCATGTTGCACCTTTTTGGAAAGGTAATTAGATAGGCAACTTAAAAAAAATAAAAGGTAGGTATGTTAATAACATGAATTTCAGAGAAAAGTGGGGCGAAAGGTGAAAAATCGTGAAATAAAAGTTAATTTTTTCAACTTCCAGGGGGGATTGTGGCCAAGGGGTTGGGGATAGGGGGGTGGTGTAAACTGTTTTGGAAAGGGCTTCCAAATAGTGATTTTTTGAAATCAGTTTGGGGCCGCTGCGATGCGTAGAAAAAAACATAAAAATACAAGAGCGGTTCCCATATAAGGCAAAATCCTGATTTACGAATCACCCTGTAACTGCCAAACGGTGCGAGATGCCCCCCCCCCCCACCCATACGATTTTTTGCTTGTCTCGGTCTGACCTTTCACCCCCTTCAGTATTGACCACCCACCTCTGAACACCCTGTATAAAGAGGCCATTTCAACAAAAGAAGTAGTTGGCAGTTTGCTATATGTACAACTGACACCAAAAGTTATCATAGCGCCCCAAAATGCTTGAGAATGGATTATTTTCAATTAAATTTGTTATAATATTGGAAATGCTCTCACCCTGTTACCGGTACCAATAAAATTCGAGCTGTTTCACTATAATTTTCTGGGAGATTTTCCTAGGAAAATTCTTTGATAAGTCTATATTTCTGTGAAATTATATGAAATAGCAATAAATGGTTGTACTTAGATTGTTCCACAGAACAATTTCTCATAACTCAGTAGTTGCCGGAAACTATTCCCAGTAAGAAAAAAAAAGAACTTGGAAAGCCCTCCTGAAGCGCTTTTTTGGGGCACTAAAGGGCTGACGCTCTGTAAGAAGCTTCATTTTATTTTAACATTGCGTGTTATTAGAAGTAATCAATTTTTTTTTGCTTATGTAAAACGGGGTTTAGAAAAATGAATTTCAAAGCTCTTTATAAAATGTCCGTTCCAATCGTTTGATAAAAAGACAGTTCAAAGGGCTTTAGCCCATTTACTGCAAAAAATAGCTTTTAAAAGTTTAGAAAATTGCGTTTAAAACGCGTTTATCGATAGTTCTACGAAGTCTCTCGTAGTTAGATCTATTTTTGATTTCGACATCTCGTTCATTTCGATCGGAATTGAATTCCGCTGGAAAAAAGAATTGGGTTGAAACTGTTCAGCATCGTCGTAAAAATAGGGTATTTATGGGATTATTGACTGAGCAATGACCAAATGTTTCACAATCTCCATAAAAGGCCCTTTGAGTTTATTTCCTTATATGGTATGCTAAAAACATCACTTCACTGTTCGCACTGTCGTGCTGGTAATATGTTTTGTCACCGATTCATAAGGAGTAGTAGCAATTGGCTGTACTGCTTCACATCTGCTCTTTTGTGAAGCGCTTACAATATTTCCTACTACTTGGTTTACAAATGGGTACGACCACTACGTTTACAACAATGTCATACCCAAATTGGCGGAATATCCGGTTTCGCACATAGTTGTGACAACCAATATGATTGCGTGTGAATACTACCTATACATGTGCAGTTACTATATCATTCTTGCCATCCGAGACATAATATAATATATTAAACGAACGAAAGAGAATGATATAAGATATTTACTTTTTTATCCGAATATAGCAATGACAATCACAACGAAAATAACAAATATTTTCCGATCTTATAAGTTTTCTCACATATAAAAAGGAATATTATTTGCTTAACTATGTGTGATGTTCCGCTTCGTGAAAAGGCAAATTTTATAAACAATTTTATTTTTTATGTAAATACATGCTAGATACTTCGGAAAATAACAACGTGCCTCATGAATATTAAGTATTTATGAAATATAAATGTTTATTAACCCAAACTAAAAAATTTAAATTACTGATATTTCAGGATTAAAAAGTTTTTAATGGATACAAAATGTTGTTCCAAAATCATCATTTTACCCAATAAATATGGCTTTTCATCCACAATTGTCGTCCGCAACTATTTAATTGGGGTTCACAACTACATATAAAGTTGTAGGTCAAAGCTAAGGCGTTGCAAATCATAACCATTAATACATAACATATTAAGATGGAGCGTTAAATCTCCCGGCTCAGGCGTCCGTTGGGGAGAGAAAATGTATACGACATAGCTCTGCTCTAGATGACAGAGTAGGAAATATTTTGGCTTTGTTCAGAGTCAAAAAAAGGTAGTGATAAAGTTGTAGGAACCACCAGTAACAACTACAACGGCTGGTTCGCAAATAGTTGTTCAGATATTTATCCAGGCAGTTCTAACAATATGCAACGCGATTCAATTAGTTTTCACAGTGAAACAAATGTCATAGTTTGTTGTTAGTTGTTAAAATAGGCTCGCCAATAACTTTTATAACTTCTCACGCGAACTAGACAGTTATCAAAACTAAATTGTTTCGAAAATCAAAAACGAAAGCAATTTGTGCAAAGATTCTTATGGAAAATATTTTACAAAAATATATGTTGGAAAAATCGTCCAAAAAGGTTTTGGAAGCCTTGCACAGCTTAAAGCATCACAATTACTTGGATCATCATTAATACTTTGAAATAATCTTTAAAGGATTGACGATAATTTTGAAACAATGTAATTATCCTTGATTTGGAGTTCCACCTGTTCCACTGTTGGAACCTGGGGTGAAACTTCGTTTTATTATTTCATCAAGAACGAAATGGTTTTTCGAAGAATGATTAAAAAACGAAAGAAAAAAGGTAACCATTGCAAAAGCTCTTTTACAGTCAAGTATGTAATCCACTGATTGTGACATTGCTAAATTAAGTCTATGAGCGAATCAGTGAATTAAAATACATAGCTTTACCAAAATGAATTTTAGGCTGTGGACCATTAAGTTCGGAAGCAACTACTGCTACACCATCAGTCCTATGATTGATTAACTTATCGCCATAATTCAAATAATTTATTAAATTTTTTATTTTTTTTGATATATCAGCAACAGTTTAAACTCGATTTATATCGGTAATATCAGTTTCAAACAACCTAAAAATACAGAATCTGCTTTATGTGGTATCACAACGGCGCACCTTAGCTCAAATTGTGCTCTGGCCTGGACCGAGTAGTCACTATAACTAACGATAACTATATCGATAAAGTAATAAAATTGTTCCATTATGTGTACTTACATACATTATACATAATTTCCCAATTTTCAGTAACTTTTTGATTATATCGTGAAATTTCACTTCGTTTTTGTTAATCTTATTACAAATCGATTTGAGCCTTACTAAAAATGTTATAATCAAGTGTCGAGCTAAGTTGTGATACTGGTTTTTCATTATGATTTAAATCATTATTCGTAAATCCAGTTACTCGAGAATAATATACAAGGCCGTCAAAATAATTTATTTTTGTTTGCGCAACCTGAAAACCAATTCTTTTTTAAATAATAACTAACCTAAGAGTGGTGAATATAGTTTTTATTTTTCGAAGTAACTTCTATCGTTAAGCTACTAACGTTGGCACAGGATTTTTCATGTTGATTATTTCTATTTTTTTCGCAACCGCAATCCGTTTCTAATAAACCAGCATTTATTGCTTTCCTCCATTTTATTTTTAATTCAAAAACACTTAGATATCTCTAAAATAAGCACTGGCTCTGTAGGTGCAACTCTCAATCAAAGCGTCGAGTCAATTGAAATATACAAACGTTTAAATAAGCTGAAGTCTTGTTTCTCTATTTTCATCGCATTATTTTCAGCCGAACTTTACTCAATTTGATTTGGGCGGGAAATGGGACATTTCACCTTTTGTTTAATTCTTCAAAAATTGAATATTTTTTTCTGTCCCGTGTTGTTTTAGTGCTGCATCGAGTAGAGTAAAAGTCGTACAAACCGCTAGTTTAGTACAAAATGCACAAATGCACTCACAGTGAGCAAATTAAAGTGGAGTGTTGTGTGTACTAATATGCTCTCTAAAGAAATGCAACTGGAGTTCTAGAACTGCATTTACTTATAACAAGATTTTATTTAGTGCTATTTGGAATTAACTTGTCTTATATGTTAATTTTCACAATAAGTATCGGATAGTTGGGTAGAATGGGGCTCCACCTCATACATTTTCAAACAAACTTAAATTGTATTTTACACAGATTTTAAATTAAGCGCTTTTCCATCTAATTGTAAGTAAAAATGGGTCACGGTTATTTGATCCAACATCTAACTCGCCCCAGGTCTGTCTCCAATGTTAAAGCGAAAAGAGCCGCGGCGCAATAATATTTGCCCCTGGAGTTTAAACTTGCAAGTCGTCTCATGTGAAATTGAATACTAGAAGCATACTTTACACGAACGCCACCATAAATCAGGGCACTAATCTCAGGGACTCTAGGCTGAGGGGGCACGTTTAGCCTCAGTGCATAATAACGTACAATTTCACTTAATATGAAAAATCTCGACGGAGGAGCACCCTTAATCTAAGCACGGAATACTCCTAGTCCTGTAAAATATGTCCCTTCGAGACGTCTCCAGGCGTTCTCTGGAGCGCAGCGGGAATGTCTCCGGTGCGTGTAACATCCACTGGGATTCGGCAGGATGGCGCGGCATTGCCTGGAATGTTCCCTGTCCATGAAGGCGCGCATCTTCGCTGTTTCGTTTCGCGGTAATCTCGCGTTCTTCGGTGACTTAAGAACAAAAGCCTCCGAAGTGGTGTAGTAATTTATTTAATTAGTGCGAACTTTATATTCCACGCCGTAAATTGCTCATTAAGTGCAAGTGAGCTCCTGTAGTTTGGCGGCACCACCGTCAACGGTGCGATGGTGGGATTATTTGAGATTTTTGCACTATAGTCCAGGGACATGCGAGAGCGAGTGGGAGGAAGCAGACTGCTTAGTTTTGTGGCTAATGACACTGAAAACCACTCACTAACTCGGAGACAAGACCTGTTCCCGTCTAATTGTCTCGCTGCTGTCGGGCTCTTGGGCCACGTGAAAAGTAATCAAAACGAAATTCATCCAGCCAACGATCGCATAAATCCGGGAGCGACAATGAGAAGGTGCTGTTACCAGTAAACAAGTGCCGCTTTTAAAATTTTATTACAAGTGTCTCTCACGTGATAACGCCCCCGACATCGCACGCCTCCGCTTGTCTGCCACACACGTGTTAACATCTGATGAGAGCTTTTCATCATATAAATAGCGTTGCCATACCCGTGCCTGGACAAAAGACATGACGACGGCGGGCGAGGAACGGTACAACACCAGATCCCGGGATTCTCTTTTTCCTACTCCCCTTTCCCCTCTCCCAAAAACTGGGTATTTGGTCGTGGCGAAATAAACTTTACCCGGGCCATAAATCCCGGAGCAGTCGAGTCTTATTTATCTACGGCCATTGTTCAACAAATTTTTAACTTGGCGGTTTATGGTGAAAATATGTGTCACCATCGTGTGTCGATTATGTGACATACGCTATACGAATTGCCTTGCCACCAGGATGTGGCTCCGGGGCAGGATTTATGAGCGGGGCGATAATGAATTAACCGATGAGCATATCCGCGACATCTTGTGTCAGCGTGCGAAATTGCTTCAATCAAAAAACTTTTTTAAGACGGTCGCGCGCTTTAACCGCCGCGCAGCCCTCATCACTGTCAAGGCGCCTTTTATAACTGATTAAAGGGGTCTCACCACCCCGATTTGCCATCAGATAAAACAGCAGCTCCATGACTGATGGTTATGTTCCTACTTCCATTAAGCACACACACACGTCGTTGTTTGCAAAAAAAAAAATTGTAACAAACATATTTTGTATATGCGCGCGTGTTTGGAGCAAGATTCATTACCATCTAGACAAGGGGAATATGCAATTTTTGGAACGCATAAAGGATGACTATTTTCTGTTATACCAAACAGGCTTAAAAAGATATTTTTCGGTCTATTTCTTCTTTGTCAGAACCAAAGCTGATATACAATACAAAGGGTGTGCCATCAGCTGATTTCTTTTTAAAAATGTTATAAAATAAACACTGTTCCATATTTTTAAAGCTTGTTGATTTATTGAAAAGAGTAAATCCTGCGATTGGTTATGTACATAACAAAAAGAAAAAAGCTTTTGCTGATTTGATTTCTACATGAATTCAAACTTGTTCTTCATAATCCACAATGAAAATTATTTTCCGGTTGTACTTAGAATATCTTCATCTGACAACAAACAAGTTCAAAATAGAATTTTGGACCTAACAAAAAACTCGAAATTATAGCAAAGAGTAAAAAAGCTTTTTTCTATACATTTAAACATCATTAATCGCACAATATGTAGATTCCGAAAGAAAGTATTCTTTATACATATAACAAAAAATCTAAATTTTTCCACATCTGCGACCATCCATGATGAAAGTAAACAAACAGAGAGATTGTAGTAGACTTTATTCATAATTTGTTTAGTTCAAGAATTAACAAAATTACATATAACATAAAAATATAAGAGGTTATTACCAAATTAAGTTGGAAATAGGATTTTACATTCGTTCTGACAATTTTCATTTAATGAACCAATGACATTAACATTTGTTCGTATGCTAGCCAGCTATCGAAATATTCTTTCATAAGAAAAAAAATTGAGTTAACCAAACCAAAATCAAAATGACATAAGCATTTAAATGTAACATCAACCATAGCCTGATTTATTGTTGAAGTTTTTTTTTTTTTTAAGGAGTGTCATGATATGTTTTTGAAATAAGGTAGCACGCATGCATAACATAGACACTTTTTTCAAGGTCGAAGCCCAAGACAAAGGTAATGAAAATAACCAAACAGAAATCTGAATGCCACAAAAAGGAGAGGTCTTGTTACATTGGCACGCAGTGAAAACCGCATAATTCACATAATATGCATATCAAAACGATAATCTAAAGAATTTGCATATGCCTTTCCGATTCATTTCATAAAACTTGAAATGCTTTTCCCAACTTGTCCGTTTCGTGCAATTGCATTGCGTGACACAATAACGGCTCACACGTATCTTCTTCATTCAGGGAAATATTTATTTATTCTAACTTTTGGTCTATTGGTTACAAATGATAGAAGAGTTGCACACGCAAATCATTATAAAAATCCTTGAAGTCACTCACCTTGTCTTAACTTCTTTTGATTGCCATTCGGAATGTTTATCGAAGCTGATAAGTATTGCAGCGATCTCCTGAAAGTATAAAAAATAAAAGTATACAATTAGTTTGTCTGGGAATGGAAGGTCGTTAGTCATCTTGAAATGTTGCAATATTTTGATGTGAAAGAAAAACCGTCTATACAGTGCGCTGAAGAAGATGCGCAAAACAACCCTGGAGAAGGTCATATTATGAATGTTTGCTTCATTTCTGGCGCTTCTTAATTTATTTATCTTCTCAATGTCGAAAAGAAGAAGTAAAGCAGACCCGACAAAGCGGCCAGCTCCGACCTCGAATAGTTTTGGCTCGGGCCCGAGGTAGAAGATTGGGCTTTATCAAAAAGCCATATATTCATCAGGAAGTCTCTCGGTCTCCACCCACTTTTTTTTGGGGTGGATGCTGAGGCCAGAGACTCCGAAATTCTTGTCTCATCTCAGGATACTGCCTGACATGACACACAATTGAATAATATTTAGACATCACGTCTTATCTTCCCCGAAACGGCGAAAAAACCATGTGGTCCTCATCCAAGCCTGGGGAGCGTTTCTAGTTCATTCGGCGGCGCTCCGAACGCCAGCCACTTCGACTGAGGGGTCTAGGGTTGGAAGATGGGGCTGCATTCATGTGCCATTGCAAGCATACAAAATTGGCTGGCGGAGACCCCCGAGCTGGAGACGTGGCAAATTTGGTTCCGAGGAGTTGTGGCCAAGTTGGGGCCCACCTTCAGATGCCTTCTGAGACGTCTTCCTGTCGTCTAGGTTTTATTCGGGCTTCCCTGTTTTGATATTTTTGTCAAAAGGAACCAAAATCGTTCCGCGCTCGGTGGAGCCTTTGAAGTCAGCCGGGCCGGTGCCGGCGTTCCTTGCCCACTCGGTCGGGGCCCCATCGGCGAATTTTCAATTTCTGTTGTTGTCCAAAAGCGGAGCCCCGCCGAATGGTATCTGGACGCAAACATCACGTTAACCGAGCACTTCTAAAAATAGTGGGGGTGAAAATTTGTTTTTACTGCCAAAATTTGCAAATACGTGACTTTGCGAGTTCAATTTGTTGCTGTTTGGAGCCACCACCACCGTCGTCGAGTGCGGCCGCGGGCCGCGGGCAGCAAGGGGCGGATGTACTACTGGCTGTTGTCGAGGCTTCGGTTCGGTTTTTAGGAAATTTGTTGCAACTGAAGTAACAATATCAACAGTAGACGCAAAAAGGCGCCTTTTTTTTTTTGTGTGCACACCACCGCCGCTGCTTCTCGGCTGTGAAAAGGAAAATCCAAAAAAATTTTATTGGTCATGGTTATTGGCTCCGGGCACTGAACACCGCCGCGCCGCCTTTCGGCGTATATGGGGTCGTGAAGGGGGGCTTCGATGGAAGTGGGGTCGCCTGTGAGTGCCCCAAGCCACGAACCCTTCCCTACCTTTGTGCGTGCTCCCGACTGGCGAAAGGCTGGTCTGGCAGCAGGAACTATTGTCGACAACCTTTTTATTTCGCTATCCTCGCACACCTCCCATGAAAGTACCATGAGGTTCCGGTTCAATGTAATGTCAAGGATGTTTTCCACGTGGGTTTTGTGGCTGAATCCAGGTTAAGTGGCGATACGGAAAAAGGACTCGTTGGGAAGTTCAACCAGCGGAAATTAGATTAAAACTTTGATATCACGTCGGGTTCGGGTTGCTTTTTCTTTTTTTTTGCACAATAATTTGATAATTGCGTCTATGATTTGTGAATTTCAGACTAATGGAGTGTAAGGGAACGCTCTTTGACCTGTGCCGGTGCAATTCATGCGCGCACTCTTTTTTAATCCTTTTGTGTCACGCGAATTGAGTGCTGTTAGTTGAATTGTTACATCAATTAAAATGGCTTTTTTCCGCTTGCACAAAGAACTGAAAATTCTAACAATAGCCTTTTATCTGTTGAACAGCAGTTTGGATTGTTGATGCTATTATCTGTACATTACATACTTGTACAAAATCTGTGTTCAATTACAGAATTTTAAATAACGTAGTAATTTAAAAACTTTTTAAAGGATGTTCAAATGTGAGGTTTCATTTTAAATTTTCAATAAAACACATTAATTACTGGAATATTTCCAATATCTTGTTTGAAAGTTAAAGTAGAAATGTTGCGGTCAATAATTGAAACCATTATTTGACAAGTGACCTCTAACCCTGAAATCTAGCATTAAAGTAAGGTTTTCAGTGACATTTTTATATAATTAACGTTCAATTTCAGTGGTATGCTCGCTTTGTTGTCTTTAAGTTACTGAATTGTTTATAGAACGTCCAATTGGGTCAAATCACAAGATCTAGGCAGCCAATTAACATCTATTCCTCGTGAAATTATTCGATTACCAAAGTTTTCTTTAAAAAAATCGAGTGTTGCAGTGGCTGCATGACATGTAGCACCGTCCTGTTGAAACCATATATACTCTACATTAATAAACTCCAATTCCTCCCATAAAAAGTTATTAATTATTATTCCATATCGGTCTCCATTCACAGTAGTAACATTGCTAGCTGAATTTTCAAAAAAATTAGAGACCAATCACTCAATCAGACCGTAAACCATACTAAACAGTTACTTTTTTTGGTTGCATAGGTTTTTCCAATATTTGTAGTGAATTTTCTTCTCCCCAGATTCGACAGTTTTGTTTATTAACATCTCCATCAAGTTTGAATCGAGCTTCGTTGCTAAAAATGAATTTGTCTTAAAATCTTCGTTTTCTTCTTTTTTTGCTAAGGCCAAATTCACTTGCGCAGTAATTGAAAACTAACAATAATAAAATTGTAATACAGTTTTATACAGCCTTACAACTTTGATTTGCTGCAATTTGTTCTCTCTTTTATTGACTCTAAATGCCACTTATTTTAATCGGTATTTAGTCACTCACAGCCTTAATGTGAAAATATTTATTATTATTTTTTTATACTTTATTAGGTTTAACAAAAGCTTTGTTCGTTGACCCAAAAACCTGACATGACCTGAGTATTGTCAAAAAATGTGTAGCGCACCAGGGCTTGTCAGTTTAACGAACAGCTTATTAAAAATAAGAACTGTCATCTGGCCTTTTGCATAAAAATTCTAAAATAAAACAACTAATAATAATATAATTTCTTCATCGAAATGCTAAAATGTTTACGCCCGCTGCAAGAGTTAATTCTTAGCTTTAAACCCCGCGTTTGTTAACAATTAAACTAATTTTAGCTGGGGTAAACTGGGGGCGTTTCGGAGTGCCACAGGTTTCTGAAAAAAAACCGAATTGGCATTTGACAGTTTTAAACGTCAACGGCTACGGCGTACTGTGCCGCCACAGAGTTTTCAACGAACAAACCTATTATTATTATTATTATTATAATAGGGGTGAGGTGACCCTCATGGTGGGCACTGCGACCAGACGGTCTTTTGTGCCAAAGCCCCTTTACTGTAAAAGACGATCTGCTACCCTAAGGAACGCCAGAAGGTCCTTTACAGAAGATGAACGAGCTTCAGCCGAGTCCAGGAACTCTTGGCCGAAGATCTTTCTTCTTAACCGTGCTAAAGCCGGACAAGCACACAAAATGTGTGATGCAGTTTCGTCGTCTTCAAGACACAGACGACAATCCGTCTCATTTGACAGACCTATCTTATATCGGTGGTATCTTAGCCCATGGTGGCCAGTTAGGTAACCTACCAACAGTCTGAGATCCGCTTTACTCAAAGCATTGCAACGAACAAACCTAAGATTTCACACAGATTAAGACAGGAGCTTTGTTAATTTTAAAAATTCTGAAAAAGTAATGAATATCACGCTAAAAAGTCTCGTTAAGGATGTATAAAAAAAAAAATTGTGTTTTATTGAAAGTCCTAAAGCGAATGTGAAGGATTTGAGCAGGTGGCTGAAAAGGCGTTTATCCATTATTAAAAAATCTCATTATTTCAAAGTGTCTTAAAGACGCCTGGTAAGATTAACAGTGGGATCCGAAAAGGTTAAGTGCAGATAACAAGTCCTGACCCACGTACGGGCAAATTAAATTGATAAAATTCATCAAGTCGCCTGTTCCAGCCGGGGATCGTATGGTTCGGCAGTGGCAGCCACAAGGTGGCCATCCCTTTTGCGCTATAAAAAATTCAAAACGAAATGTGGTTAAGATTCGAGCCCATACGTCTTCATTACCAATTCGGCACTGATTTCCTTATAACAAAATGTTTTCTGCCCTTATTTATGGATGAGGCAGGAAAATGTGTGGCGGCCCAAGCGGGCGGCGTATGCATATACACGCGCTCCTGCACGGGGCTCGGTGAATAATTCAGTCCCGAAAAAGGATCACAAAAATGAAATAAAACAGCCTCCTCGGAGCGAGGGGCTGCGGGGCGTTCCGAGGACGCACCACCAGGAGCACTGGCGCTAGAGCGAAATTTTCCGTAGCTCAGCGATATAACATCGACCCCGGGCCTTGCCTTTCCATTTGCCCGGGAGTGTATGTCATTCGACATTTTAATACCAACAAAAATATTTATGTGCAATTTTTTATAGGCCCCCGAATAAAATATTCATTCGGCAAGTGAAGAGGATTTCTTCAGGACATCGAGGCCTACGGACCGACGAGGACCGTTCGAGTATTTTATTTACCCCATCCTGGGAGGAATTAATTTTTGCATATTTTCTTCAAGTCAGTGGAAAAAACAAAATTACTGACAGAGCACATCCATCGGCATAAAGAGCCTCATGCCGCCCTCCGTCTTCAGCCCTACGCCCTCTTAGTGCCTTCCGAAATACTATAAATTCCAATCTCAAGCTGTTGATTTTGTCCTTTGGACCACGCGGTTAGCTTGGCTCCAGGTCTTTCGAACTCAGATACTCAGATACAATGTTTTGGATATTTTTCACCTTTTGCCGCCACCCCAGGTGCGGCCCAGAACAAAAGTTTACAGCATTCCGTAAATTTTTGCAACTTTTTTATTGGACCGCCGGCAGCGTACGTTTGGCTCAAAATTAGAGGGAGCACAAAAAATGTATATATATTTTTTAAAAAACCGTCGTGAATTAAGAGCAACCGCAAAGTGCAATTGTTTCCCGTGCAGAGTTTTACTGTTAATGAACTGCGGCGAAAAGTTTTATTTGTCCATGTGGTAAACAATATTTAGTGGAACGATTTCAGTTATTTATTTTGAAAGTTTTATTTGCTCGGATTTTTTTACATGCCGCCCGGCCGGGTACGCTTCTTTAAGGTATATTAAACTCAACTAAGTTCATCGTAGAAGCACATCTAAGATACCTTTTCCTTTACGTTACAAGGGTTATAGTGGCAGATACAGACAAATATATGTAGATATGCACACAAAATCTATCAAAATTCCAACTTGAGCTCATTTCCTCGGATTTCCAGTTATAGTGAAGATGCAAACACTAGAATTATATTTACCTACTTTAACTAGTTTTATATCTAAATTAACTAAGATTCCATGTATAAAAGATAGAAGAGAAGAATATTCCCCATCAACATTTTTGAAAAAATTTTTTTTTTTTTTTTCATATTTCCATTGTTGCGTAAAAATTCAATTCGAATTCCCCAATAATACTACAGGACGGTAAAATCCGCTAAAAAAATGAATTATTCATTATCTAATATAAATTTAAACGCATTTTGCTCGATTCGATTTTTTTTCTCATGGGTGCCACTATAAAAATCCAATTGTTAAGATATACATATTTCAAAATATTTTGCTGCTTTCTACTTGCCATTAAAGTTTCTAGGGCTTTATCCATAATTATAAATTTTGGTTCAGTCAGTTATTTTGTTATAAACAATGTTATGGGCAACAAAAATAATTTTTTTAAATGTTAACTTTAAATTCGTGTGAAAAATTAAAAAATTCTTTTTTTTACTTC
Source organism: Dysmachus trigonus (assembly GCA_949715965.1). Lineage (NCBI taxonomy): Eukaryota > Metazoa > Arthropoda > Insecta > Diptera > Asilidae > Dysmachus > Dysmachus trigonus. The sequence continues at coordinate 46,949,820 of OX454319.1, read as the reverse complement.
CATAGTGGATAAGGCGAGATATATATACCTTATGATCAAAAATATATTTGAATTTCTAATTTGAAAGGCCCGCGTGTCAGCGTTTGTTTGAGTGAGACTAAAAATTGTATTGTGTCGACTTTTACAATTAATTTTATCCAAAAACAGCGTCATGGCTGTGGCTAAAGAGATGATTTTCAACGCCGATAGCGACCCCACATTCATCAAACGCATCATAACTGGTGACGAGACGTGGGTTTACGAATATGATGTGCCGACCGAATAACAATCTTCCAAAATTGTTTCAAAAATGAGCCTAAACCAAAAAAAAACACGTAAAAATCGCTAGAAAATTTAAGTTTTGTTGACTGTATTCTTCGATATTTGTGGTGTATTGGACTACGAATTCCTTTCAGATGGTCAAGCGGTCAACAAAGAATACTATTTAGGCATTATGCGCCGTATGCGTGAAGCAATTCGTAAGAAAAGGCCTGGTTTGTGGAAAGACAATTCGTGGATTTTACACCACGATAATGCGCCATCACATACAGCGTTGATTGTTTCGGAGTTTTTGGCCAAATTATCGACTAATGTCATCAGCCAAGCACCGCATTCTCCAGACCAAGCTCCGTGTGACTTTTTCCCTTTCCCAAGACTCAAATTTACATTAAGAGGAACGTCCTTTGAGACGATTGATGCCATAAAAGAGAATTCGCTGCGAGAGCTAAAGGCCATACCTTTGCAAGCCTATGAAAAGTGCATGGACCATTGGATTAAGTGTTGGCATTAATGTATCGTCGCAGTTGGCGAGTATTTTGAAGGGGATATTAATGAAATTTTTTGAAAATTAAAATTTCGTGTGTTTTTGGCAAACTCCCGTTTATTCTTGATCATAAGGTATATATGTATATACAAATTTATTTAAACATTTTTATTTTAAAAAATCCTCGCACGAGTTCTAACGGCGTAATTTTTAAAGGTAACTTATGAAGATTACTGCATTCTTCCATTCTTCCACTCTTTGAATACTAGAAAGCTGTATAAATAAAGCTATAAAAGTATTTTTCGATATGATTTAATTCTACATGTTTCAAATATCTAGTTAAATTTCAAATTGATATAATACTTTTTAGGGTTTGAAGGTTGTTTGATCTATTTTTCAAAAAGGTTTTATTTAATTCTATATATTGGTGAGATATTCAATAAATTTAGAATACGGAGGCTTCCATTTTCTAAACTGAGTATTCATATTTGTAAGATTTTAATAATAAAAAGCCCGCTATTTCACGTGTCATACTGAATTTTTTTAAATGCAGCATCAGATTGAAATCACTGACCTGTCCTCTCGTACCGACTTTTATGAGATTATTTTACTGAAAACTGTAGGGCAGAGAAAGAACTCCACTCTTTACAAAAATTAAACGTGAAATTACAAGGTTTATACCGTGGAACGCATTAGCAGCTAGCATTACCGGCAGAAGCAACATACATGTACATACTACTTGTCAATTGCACGTGTGTCATATGTTCATTCCTGAGTCTTGCTTGTACTGTGTTTCAGAATCAAACAACTAGAATTTCAGTGAATTCGTTGTCAATAGATTTGAAGCCTTTTTGGTAAATCAATCAACTCTCAAGCACTATAGCGAATTTGAGATATAGAAGCACATGGGTATGGGATGCCTTGTATTTAACATTTTATTTTTTTACTTTTAATGAATGAAAAGCAATTTTTTTCTTCAATTTGTGCGTTTTACAGCTTAAAATATGATTATACCCATAAAAAATTCCAAAAAATCATTATTTTCTAAGATACTAAAGGAAAATCTCTTAAAATTAGGAAATCTTCGAAAAGATCTTTTTTTTCGGAAACTCAACACTAGACACTATCTAGGAAAATTTCACCAGAGAAAAAATGTAGAGTTTATATTATATGAAAAGACATTTTAATTTTTGTTTGAGCACCCAACATACATCCAAATGATGTCTTTCCTATTATTTTTAGAAATTACTACCTATTTAGTATTTCGGATTTATACCATAATCGTCAATCTCTAAATATGTTTCACTCAATTTAATAAAGTTTATTGTTTCGAATTATCAAATGTCGCTGATATGCCCAAAAGGACATTAGTAGTGTAAAACAAAATTTTTTTAACTAAAATACTACAATTAAGTTATAGTTTTGTACTGTTGAATACAAAAAAGTTATCGGAAAAATATATATTTTTCGTTGAAAATAAAATCACAATTATTTCTGCAGCATAACTAGGTTTAACATTTAATTTAAAGTCAATAACTTGAACAACATATTATTAAGATCAAGCAGCAGTTTTGGAGTTGATAGGACATCCTTTACATCAATTTATTCAAATTTCATTCATCTTTACAACATCGAAAATAAAATTCAATTTCATCAGAAAAATTTTCCTAAAAGGTTAATTTAAAAGCGATAATTGCTTGATGTTATCAATTATAGAATCAATTTGACCAAAGCCTTTTTCGAGTAGAAGATAAAGCTATACTTGGGAATTGCGGGCAGTTTCTTATTGAATATTTATAAACTGACATGATCGAACTTACCTCTTTCACTTGTTTTGAAATATACACTCCTATCGAGTCATTTGTTGAAAATCACGACAATCATCAGAATTCGATATTCTTCTAGTCGGCATGGCACAGTATGGTATTTTTCTTATTTTTTTATTTTCTCATATAAATGTAATATTTCTCAAGATTATTGTGTTAAAATTTGGAGCCGATTGGAGTATACCAATACCAAATGGAGGAGATATGGAGTTGCAAGTCTCCGACCCGGCTTCGAGCTGTCCCTATGCCTTATAAATTTTGTGTTTAGACTTTAAACGCGTTTTTCTCACATTTAGCATTTTCAAAGTCGTTGAAGTCTCTAGCTCAAAATCTACTGAACCGATCCTTTTGAAATTTTATACTCTTTCATAATTTACGAGGTAACGCTGTCGATTTTTTATTTTTTTTATTTTTTTTGTTATTTTCAAATAACAAATATTTCGATTTTTGTGATGAAATATCGGTATTTTTAAAAAATTTAAAAAATTACAAAAATAAAAATGCGACAGCGTTACATCAAGGAACTTATCAACTAATGAAATCTTTTTGGTTTTTTGATCCAATTTTTTTTTTGAGGCGTCTGCGAAGATTTGCTGTCAATCGCTCATTTCTTTATAAATATTAATGATATCAATGACAAAATATTCTTCACATCCACATGTCATTTTATTATAAACTAATTAAATAAAAAAATAAATATTAACTGTATCGCCAGAAAAAATTATTGAAAATATGCCTTTTTTATAGCGGATTAACCATACTTACCATTAAATAACTACATATGAGCGGAAAGTGACAAAAACTGGTATTCTGGTTCTTGTCTATTAACGACGAAAATTGTTAAAAGGTACTTTTCCTATCGTGAGCATTTTCTTCAACAATAAAGTCAAAGCGAAAGGGAAAAAGAAAAAATATAGGTAATATTTATACCTAAATGTGTTTTATTTGGCAATGATAGTCTATGTATTATAAATGGTTTTTTTCACCATTTCTGCAGCTCGTTTCTGTAACTTTTAACTCTATTCAAATTCTCTATTTGACGTGTTTTTATATTCTCCTCTCTTGAGATTCTGTTTCAAATTCGAACGTTAATTTTCACCTGATCCAATTCACGATGCCTTTCTTTACTGGTACATCCGAAAATAAATCAACTTAGCTCAGTCGATTTAAAGACGACCAATATTTGTGACGTCATTTAATAGAGAATATTCTCAATCGAAATTACAGAAACGAGCTGCTGGACCTTTTAGAGGGCTTTGCAACGTCGGATGGGAGTTTCTAGGATGCGATTTTCGAGTCCGTTCCACAAGATGGTGCAAACAAAACTTAAGTTAGATAGATATCTCGGGAAATATGGCAGAAAAAAATATATATATCAACTACACATCTAACTTTATTGCTTTTTGCGTCTTTAGACTTATATAATCCTCTAAAAGGTTCAGAAATAGGCGAAAACACCCTTTGCATTGTGAAGAATTTGCCAAAGTCAAGGAAAATAAGGCACAGAAATTGAATTTATTCGTTACCTTTATCTTAAGTGCTTGAATACGATTATTTTCAACCAATTTCTAGACACTACACCAAATTCCTAAATACTACAAATGCTGCCAAATCCGAAGTGTTACCACCGAATTACAGAAACGTCAATTTTCTTTGTGAGTAGTTTCATACGACTATGTGAATACCAACCGCTTCACTTTCGACGTAACAAAAAAAGTGTAATGACTTGACAAATGATACGACTTGAAGAATAAGGGTAATAGCAGAGCTGTACAAAAAATACTACTATTACCATTACAAGTAATTCAAGAAAGGAAAATTACCAGTATTTGTAGTTAAACATTTTGTATTACCATTTCTAAGCATTGGTACTAATACCGTACTTCAGAAGCATTACTTGCAATTAATCAGCATTAACTGGCATTACCTAGAAACAGTCTAATAGTACTCAGTACCTAGGCTAGGTAATGTTGAGTATTTCTAAATAATGCCGGCTAATGCTGAGTAATAGCAGGCAATGCTTTTGGAGTACAGTAATGGTGAAATACCAATACCTTTACTTAGTAATGTTAATTCAATTTTTTGAAGTACTAATACTGGTAATGGTAATGGTAATTTGTCTTGCTTGGATTACTTATAGTAGTATTGACTATGATAATGCATTCCAAGAATAGTGCATTATTTTACGGCTCTGGGTAATATTAACAAAAAGCTAATAAACCTGTGTATAATCAATGAAGTATTGGACAATATATTTTTTAAATTCATTCATTCGACAATAATTTGAGTAGCAAAGCTCCCAAACTTCCAATGGGATCCTAAAAAAGTTGACATTTTCTTCAAAATACGATAACATAGTCAAACATTGCTTGCTCATAACAAAGTCATAAGCAACTCCTTAAGCGTGAAAACGCCTTCAGATTTTCTCAAGTCAGCGAGAACAAAGGCAATTGAGGGAGTATTATTCTTGACCAAGTGTGAGACTTCCCCGAGCTTCCCGGTCCGTTACCATATCTTGATAAAGGAATTGTCCCGCATTTTGTATTTTTTTAATCCTGCTCCATTTTTCCTTTAAGCGTGAAGAGACAATTGTCCTTTTCAGCTTTATGTTCTAAATAGACAGCCGGCCAACTAGTACCACGTCCCCAGTGGAGCACCCCCGGCCCCGGCCCCGGCTCCGGCTAGTTGTGCGAGGCTTCACTTCACATATGACTCCATTTCCAGCGAATGCATTTAAGTTGATTCCTTTTTCGCCCGGCTATCTCTGCTTTCAGTTTTCAGATTTTCTGTGAAGTCATTGTTGGGCCGTGTGGAAAAACATGTGCAGGATGAATGGACACGTGCTAAATAAACAAATGATTTACGACAACTTTACAATCTGAATGTCAGCCAGGGCTCCTTGTGCGCCCCGTGCTGTTGAGCTTCGGGATTTGGACGGTTTTGCTCTTCTGGTATGGCTCTTCTGGGACTCCGCCACACTATGTCCTTCGCTCTGCTAGTGCTAAATAAGTGCTCCAGCAGAATGGGAAATTGGCTCGAGTGCGAGGAACGGAAGCTCGACTCACTTCTTGCGAGCACTCCTGGTGACAAAAAGGATGTGTTCATTTGGGCGGATTGCTACTTAGGGGACAGATTTATGAAGCCGAAGCAAGTTCATCACTGACATAAAGTGATATCGAATTGAACCGTTTTTATATTCTCCGGGAAAATCTTGAGACAAATTTGCGCTGTTGATTCAGCCAGAGACACGCGGGGAAGACGTTCCAGATTGAGTATATTTGAAAATCGTTTAAGGAAATTGATTGAACTCTTTTTGATTGGAGCGATAACATTGTAGAGTTACGTGCCGTTAAAGTCAAGGACTAGGTTTTATGGAGTTATTCTCGAAGAATTCCCACAATTAAAATTTATACTATTTCGAAAGATGAGATTGGAATAGATTTAGCTCCACTCATAAAAACGAATATATATATTTCTTCTATTTATTTCAAACAAATTAGGTTAAAAAAGGTAAATATAATATTAGAAAAGTGGTAAAAATTGACGAATGCAATCTTGACAGATATCTAGAGTGATTTTTATGAAAAAACTGTTCTCTATTAGTAGTCTTTTTGCAGTAGTTGCAAACAAGTGTACATCCGCACTTATTATCTTCAGTGACTCATTTTACTAATTATGAAGGTGCGAGTATGATCAAGAATTTACAAAACTCCAGGGATCGGAAGTCCGTTAACGAATGTTTAGTTATCTTGAGTTTTAAAGGATTTCTAATAGATGACGTTACTAAAGCTCAAATAATGTGAAATTAAAGTGCTTGTTTTAACCTATAAAAAGTGAATAGTCACGTAGAATAGAAGTAACAATAAAAAATTCTTTGTTACGTTAAAAACGTCCAAGTACGTCGTTCCAACAAAGCAACATTTGCGCGAAGCGTTATGAAAAAAGTGCCGCAGAAAGTCATCGCTAGCTTGTGGAAACTTACTTTGCGCAAACTCTGTCGATTTCAACATGCGAAAACTGGTTTAGGAGATCGAAGATAAAGAATATGCGGGTAAACCGAAACAATTTTAAAATACAAATTTGCAAACTTTACAAGTTAAAAATCCAAGTCAACATAAGAACAACTTGCTACTGCATTAAATGTCAGTCGAGAAGCTATAGGTAAATCTCGATGACGTTTGATGACTTTTTTAAACTTGCTTCAAAGACAAAAAAGGAAGTTAAAAAAGTAGATTTATTGTGGTAATCCTAGAAGTAAAAAAGTATATTGAAAAAGAGGCGAACCACTACCATTAACGTCAACATTGACACCAAAACGAAACTTTCATATTGAAAAAGTTATGCTGTGTGTTTTTGGTGGGATCAGAAGGGTATATTGTATTATTATTATCTATTAATCCCATTAAACCGACCATTGAAGCTAAAACACCCTAAATATGCCAAAAGACACGAAAAGGTGATTTTTTTGCACGACAACGCTCGCCCACATGTTGCAAAATCGATTAAAGATACATTAAAAGCGATTGATCATCAATCACCCCGCCGTTTTGACCAGAAATTGCTTCTTCTGAGTATCATTTATTTCAGTAAATAGCGCATGGTCTATCTAAACAGCACTTACACTCTTTTGAAGTAGTCGAAAATTGGATTGCTTCGAAGAATATTCAATTTTTTCACCGGAGTCCACCTGTTGCCAGAAAGATGGCCAAAAGTTATCGACAACGATGAGCGATAAAATTAAAAGTTAGATTCTTCTTGAGAGCATACGAAACGCCCTAGCGATGAATAGAACCATCGGAAATATAATAAAATAGGTGAACAAAACCATTAGAGACTAATTTACAAGGGAGAGAAAAAATTCTTTTCTTGGGGTTCCCATGTAAAATTAATTATAAATTTCAAGATATAATTTCCTAAAATATAAAAAAGTGAGACTAATATTAATACAAACTATCCTTTAACCTAAAGAAATACTTCATCAGTTCGTCTTTAGCATTAATTTTCTTTAACCAATTTAAGCCAATGCAAATATTCTTCCTCAGATGAATCGAAAATATAGATAAATATTTAATTTTTAGGCCAAAAATATTTCGGTCATAAATATTAAAAATTTGTGTGGTTGCTTTAGAAGCACTCATTGCTTGATCGAAAAAAGCAGAACACAATGCTTAATGTGCCCTTTATCAACTACAATCAGAAAAACAAAAATCTGTAAACTTTTAAAAACTTTGAATTTGAAATTTTATTCTTAAGCGGTTTGAAATGCAGCAAATAATACTGTGCGTTCTTATGTAAACAATGTTCGATGAACTTAAACTTGTTTAAAAAGTTAACTGCTCATATTTTTGCCTAATCAATCTTTTATTTAATCTGCTATCGAATAAAATGTGGTGAACTTATTATTTAAACTCGTACTTTTTGGTAATACTACATATATGAATGAGGAATAAGTATTTTTTCTTAATTTGGTTATTTTAACCCTTTGACCGCATTTGACGTATCAGAACGTCATGCGGTGTGGCCAAAGTCGCACATAACGTTCTGATACGTCGTTTAAAATGAGACAATATTTAACATGTTCATTCGTGTTTATTTCAAGTATCATACATATATTAATATATCATGAAATAAATGAATTCTTGCATAAAATAAAAAAATAAAAAAATTAAATGTGCTCCAAATGCAAAAAATTATTCGAATAAATGTGCACCCAAAGGGTTAACCAATATATTTGCTTTAGTTTACGGGCTATGGTATTTTGGAGTTTAAATTACATGTCCTAAAAACTAAAGTATAAGCACTAAAAACTCAAGTATAACAAGTAATTAATTTCTTCCCTAGCTCCTTAATACAATTAACAATATACAAAAAGATAGGTTATCATTTGGAATTCATTGCTTGCTTGGATTTTAAGAAGTTAAAAAGCTACTTTTACATTGACAGCACACTTTAAACATTTAAAAATGCCTAAATGTTACAGGAATTCATGTGTACGGCTCATTTCATGAGTAGTATTACATTTCAACTATTTAATTACTTAAACACCTTAAGGAATGCCGTCAACAAGAATGCAAAACATTTTTAAATCTGTTCAAAAAACCGAGTAGCACACTCGACCATGTCAGGAATTCAAGAAAAAATTCGAATAAAAATCGCCAGCAGAAAATAGAAAAATGTTTATCCAGGAAAGCCTCAAAAGCTGGCAAAATCAACTCTTCATCAAAAGCCACAAATCCTGGGTGGGGAGCCCGGGACGCCGCTATCGAGCAGGAGCCCCGGGGTAGAAGGTGTCGGTATTCATAACGTTTATTTGTAAAGTGAAAATTATGCGAGTCGAGGGCTTTCCGGCAAGTAACCGAAGGAGGTATCAGTGGGGATTTTTTCGGGCACATTCTGTAAAAAAAGGGAAATCCCGACAAATTGTGCGGTGTTAGGATTTCATGAGATCAACACGCGGGCGGTGTATCCGCATGGGTGGGGGCGAAATCTCTGCGATCCCGCAAATCCTGTAAGAACTTAAAGCGCTACGGAGCCCGAGTGTGGGGCCCCGTGTAACACTCACCTCATTTGTATTCCACCGATGTCGCTGCGTGGGAAAATGGTCAGCACGTGGCAGGCTCTCCAAGTTATCCGGGAGCTTGATGGGCTCACCATCTGAAAATAACCAGAATAAAACGATTAGGCTCTTGTCGATAAACCCGGATTATGATAGTTCATTACGCGCCCAACCCTTTCCCAGCGAGACCCAGGTCGCGTCCCTAATTTTAATAAGTCGTAGCCGAGGCGCTGTTTCAGCATCATAGCATCCAGCTCCGGGCCCGAGACTCGCTCCCTCTCAGCCTGAACAAGTCGCATCGGGGAGACGAGAGTAAAAAGTGACAAAAAGTTTGGCAAACAATTAGAAAAGTTTGGATACTTTGCGAAGTGTTATCTGATCAGGAGCTTGCTTCCTTCCATTCCACGGAGGATGCTCCGCTGCTCCTGTTTTTACCCCAAACTCGCCTGCGTGGCCCCGGGCAAGGAAGTCGTCGCAACAAAGCGATGCATCCCGTCTTAAGTGGAAGATAATTTTTCTTTGCCGGAGCATTTCGGCGGACAAAAAATCTGGAGCTACTTTCCGTGCCCCATTTCATCTCCGTCGGACTCCGTTGATTTATTGGCTCATTTTTGATTATGATCACATATGGGCGCTTCCCTGGCAGCAAATAAGCAACTTCTTTTAGCCTGTGGCAATGGCCGCGCTGGGCATTAATGTGTTTATTTATTTTCGTTACTTTTTTCTTCTTTTTTACGAAATTCGTTTTGCGAAAAGGAAAGTTTTCTAGATAAATACCTAGATTTGAGGAAGCATAAAATAGTGTAGGGGGAAGGTATATGTAGTAATATCGAGTTCCTTGAAAGAATTATACAAGTTTTCGAACTTAGGTGTGGAGTTCCATAAGTAAAGTCAATTTTGTTAAAGATCTTACGATACCTTTTTCTCTTCTGGTAAATCTAACAGCTGTAGTCGTAAGATATGTTTTTAGTCTAGACGAAACTAAATAGGAAAAACAAGCTACCACCATACACCTTCAAAGATCCTGTTGTATATGAGGCGCCTCCTTGTTATATTCAACATATATAAAAACATCAGTAATTTGAAAAAAACTTACTCTTATAGTGCTGAAGGAAAAATTCACACTAAAATGAAGGTAACAAAACTACTAATGCAAACTGGTAAATAATAAGCTAAAGCTATGCTAAACTTTGGTTTCGCTATAAAATTTAAGCTTTACTCAGGTAAAAAATTTTGGTGTAATTGATCTATTTTTCTAAAAGTTTTACATTCCTTGAATTTTAGACCGCAAAGGTTAAAAAAACTCCAGGAAATGAGTTATCTTTTAATGAAAATAGTAGAGTTTTTTTTATGGGTTATAAGGTCAGTGGATTCAGAATGATAGAATTAAATTTTCTTGTCTAGGATTTAAGGAGCTGTGTGTCACTTGCTTTTGTCTACGTTATTTAATTTAAATTTTCCTGATAAGATTTAAGGAGTGTACTACTCGCTTTCTTCACGACAAACGGATTTCTTGGGATTGCTTCTTAAAATTACAAATCAGTTGGTTTCATTACAAAGCGACTTTATTTGAGACATATAATGAGTTTTAACTTACAATAATTTGATGAAAGAAGTAGAAACAGTCTAAAAAAAAATTGTTTTTAAATTAACGCCTTACTAAACCCTAATGTGATGGAAAATTTCAGATTCCAGATTTGATTGATGCGGTATCTAACTTGTTCTCTTATTAGATGCAATTACAATTAATTTATACGAGCCTTGGAATTGCTATTCTTGCACTGAGTTAACTCTTACCTATTAAAAAAGTGGTTAAGTGCGGCTCAAACTGACGCACTTTGATTAACACAAAGTATAAATTTTTATGAAAATTTATGAACCTCGATTTTTGACCAGTGTGGTTGCATTCAGTGTAACTTTTTTATGTACTTATCATGTCCAACTTTTTAAGATATACTTAGTTATTTGGGATAATTATCTACTCTTACAATACGTAAACGAACTTTGATTATTTTACTGCAGTCTCAAAATATAACTTTTTTTTGCCTCTAACAATAAGTGTAGTTTTTTTAAACTCGTATCAGTTATCCGTGAATATCTCAAAGTCTAAGCCGGGTTTGAAAAAGTTTTTTACTTACGTAAATGGTAAGGTAAATTCGATTCACTTAAACTGAAAAACCAGGCAGGCTTCAATGTGTCCGAAATTTCTCTGGCCTTATGGATTTGCCGGATTTCCCTTGTTCAGAAAACTTTCTCGTCGCAAATTAGAATGTTTTTATTTGAAACATTTTCAGCGCCCAATAGGGAAGTAATCGCCTGCAAGTCTCTATAAACTAAAAGCCGCCATAAATCCTGGAATCCTTTTAGCGCAGCGGGAGAGAGCTGGGTCCGGGCCACAAAGAAGGCTACAAAAGTGCATTAGGCATGCACGATAGCAATAAATCCTTTTAATTTCGCAAAATGTGCAGGTGAGGAGGTTTAATTTGGCCCAAATTTACACTTCTATCGCCAAAGCGAACTGCTGCGAACTTGTTGCATATCGCCCCAAAATTTGGACCGGGATCCGCGAATGAGCCCATGGACTCTCAGTCCGAATCAACATTAGTTCCATGCAGTTAAATAAAAATTTTCGCAATTTATAAGGGCGGATCGCAGCTCGACAGCCGCCGCCTGAGATAAACCGAGATTTTTGCACTCAGGGCCGCCGGGCCGGGCGCTAATATGTCCCGCGTCTGTCTCTGATGTTCTCATCTCTCAACTGTGAAATTAGTTTTTTGATAGTTTGAAGTTGACAGAATGCATATGTAATTAGAGTGCACACAAATCACTGCACTCGTCTCCGCGCGCCGCACCTATACAGATTTCATGGGTGGATGGGAAGGAGCATTAAAATTTACAAAGCGCGAGCCTACCGCGCCTGCAAGCAGCGTCATCCAGGCTTCTGTGACGCTCTCGCTAAAAGTTTATAATCGCGTTATTGCACCGCCCTGAAAGGGACCCCATTGTGCTCAAAGGGAAATACCACAGAGCGTGTTTTTCGCCAGGCACAGGCACAGGCTCCGGCACACTCTCGCGGCAAAGATAGTGTATGATGGTGGCAGGTTTATTCTATTTCACATTCGGTTTGCTTCCAAATTGCATTTCAAAATTGTGAACCGACCTAATGTCGGATGTGCACCCGGGAGACACTTCTCATGTGGGTGAATGTTTAATTTGTAATGTGTTTACCCAACTTTAATCCGCCGCGACGCTGTGCCTCGTCGTGCTCGAAGGAGCCGAAATTCAATTATATTTTGAATTTTTCACCCGACTCATTAAGGAGATGGCGGTAATTCTTCTGCTAGGATTTTCTAGCTGGCATGCAAATGGAATGGAACAGAAATTTACTTCAACTTTCTTTAGAGGCGAAAGTTAACGAAAATTCAAATTGTGTTGTTGGAAAGATGTCTTCGTGTAAACAGATTTTCTAATCGTGTAATTTTTGCACGAATTTGTTGACCTTGCAGTGGAAATTTTATTCAAAAATCAAATTTTCAGCACTTGTAAGCTTTTAGAGATAGTAATTATAAAATCTCAGGAGTTAATTCAGTTCTCACACCACATCACAATTTTTTTCACGTACACGAAGAAAAAATGTATCATAATACACATAATTAAGTGTAAGATTCAGCCACCAGTTAGTGTTCCTGAATTTACAATTATTATTATATCTATATATGTATATATAATATATAGTATTCCTTATGAATAATATGCATAAATGTAAGCTTAAATTTATTCAATTGTTATGTTTCCATACTCTTAAATAAAGAACAACATTTTTGCCTATCCGGCTCAGGGTCTGGATCAGGCATAAAATTGCAATTTAAAAGTGACTATTTATAGGTATAATTTTCGATATCTCATAAAAACCATTAAATTGTCACAAATCATACCCATGCAAACCGTCAAAACTTAGACCAATCATTTTCAGGTTCAAAGTGCCTATGTGTGCAAATCATGGTAATTTGATGTACTTTTTGAGAAATCTAAAAGCTTGATTCAGACCCTGAGCCGGATAGATGAAAAAGGCAAAGCTATTATCTATGGACTATGGTTATGTGATAGGTATAACTTTCACAAATCATAATTATAAATTTTAATCTTATAACTTTCATAAGAAAAATGACACTACGCGAGCAAGAGAAAAATCAAAACGCGAACGTGCACTTTACCTGCTACAACAAGATTCCACTGGGCGTAACTGGCAAAATGCATTAATAATTGAGTCTGGATTTTAAAATGGTGCAACTGTACTGTCTGTACTTTCTTCTACTTTAGACAAAGATATTGCTATTTTATTTCAAAAGGAGCCCATTACGAAATAATGTAATAAGTTAAGGTTAAAAGTAAAATGTTAGGTTTTCGAAAGGGGAACAGGAATTTTCAAGGTTTTTACTGTGTAACAATCGTTTGAACCTCCTTAATTTCCTTGTCAAATATTAACACCATGAAATAAATCTCAATTAAATGTAAATGAATGAATGAATTTATTCATGAGTTGTCTTAACTGGTTCCTTCGAAGTCCTTACCTAAACATCATGTAGTATTTACAAGACGACAAGATAATTAATTATGATGAGTAATTGTGGCAATTTATTTACCATAATCATTTGCCTTAATAGTCAAACATCCCTGATAATAATGCCATATTCCTTCCATCCGAAAAAAGATTCATAGTCTTTCCCAGAAGTGACACGAGATGTCAGCTCCCCTAAGATAGCCGAAGTGAAACATGAAGCCCAGATGAAGTCCACTGGGACCATCGCCTCGAGCTCATTCCGGCAGAAGCGAAACGACTTGTCAGGCTATCCATGGCGTACTCCCCCCTTTCCCCCGAAAAAGGACAGCTTCAAACATCGCATATGCGTTATAGGAATCACCTTGTGAATATTTAAATAGCCCCGGCCCATCTGAATCGGAGTGGGAATCACTCTCGGAATCGCAAATATCTTGAGGAAGTTTTCTTGGCCCGTCGTCGTGTGCCCGCTTCCCCCCCGGGCCTGTTTGTGTGGGAAAGGTCTGGAGGAGTGTGACAAGGCGACGGGCCACATGCTCCCAATAAATGTCAGGCCCAACCATAAGATTTCGGTGTTTGGTTAACCCCAGAGCGTAGAAGTCATATAACTTTAAGAAAAATCGCAGATGATAGGCGTCCTCTCATCCGTTCCGCACCGCACGCCCGGCTCACGTACGCTTTCAGAGCAACCTAAGTGAAGTACGCGACTTTTACGGCTTGGCGGCAGGGGGGCGATGGTGGTGGTAGGGCGCTCCATCATCGAAGGGCCCGTGGGGACGTTGCTTTCGGCACGCCCCGGGCCCGGGAGAGTCTTTGGCCACGTTATGTGTGTTTATTGGAGATGAAATGCCTTTTTAAGGACACTTCCTTATGTTCCCGGTAACAAATCTGAATTATTTACCGACACGCCATCACCTCGACGCCTTAACTGCCGGGGCCCCAAAGTTAGATTCCTTCGGAGCACCCCGAATTGGTTTTGTGTGACCACGATATGCCGTCCCAATGGGGTCGGGTGCTTTTATCGGGTCCCATGTCGCCTTTATTTATTCACAAATTTTATACATTTTTCAAATGAGCCTCGTAAATATGCACGCGGCCGGCGCGAAATGTTATATCAGCCTCGAGTTTTGGGCCGCACCAGAATGTATCTTTCATGATGGGGCTCACGAATTTACTAAGTTGTAAAATTTTTTTTTTAGGATTAACGGGTCCCATGTGTGCGGACTGAGATCATCTCTCATCTTATATCCTAGTTGCAATAGTGGCCAACTGGCCCAATCAATAATTTACGCGACGGTGTAACAAAGCCCCAGAGGCGGTTCACGGGCGCTCATTCCACCATCGCGAATTTTTAAGTGGTCACAATCAAGAAGAATGGCTCGTTAAAGTCATTAAGCAATTCCCAACTCCCAGCACTGTTGAATGCCACAAAGCGATTCTTGTGCGGATTAATTATTAAAAATCGTCAAAAAATTACAGGGACGTGAGCGTGTCGGGAGATTTCGGGTATAAAGGATAGTAGACATGCCCCTGGCAAAATAAACAGAACTTTATTTGCCCGGATTTAGGCAGGGCGGAAAAATTAAGGGTTTCCCCATTCGAAGGGCAGGTGGAGCTATCTCCTTTTCAACATTCTCAAATAAGCCGGAACTTGTCTTCTTTTCTTTGAGCACGAATTATTTGATGCTCAAACATCGCTCGCTGCGAGGGCGGACTTCATCCCCTCCCCAATGTGTGGCCCCAGTTGCAGCGATATGATTGTTAAAAATTGTATGAAGTCAGGAATCGTCGCCAAGGGATGCGAACGTCTCAGTCCAAAGTACTAGTTTTCTGATGAAAAGGGCGCTCTATTGTGCACCGGTGTGCCCGATGTTACACAAGTTCGACTTTTACAAGTCACTTCAACATTTAGCAACAAGAGGGAACATCTTATAACGAGTCACTTCCTTTGAAAAAGTTGACAAAGTTAAACACAAATCCGGAGATTTCTCGAAATTTTTTCCACCTTACAAGTTCATCGCTCAGAGGCGAAGGTATCGCAAGGGTTGTAATGTGCCACCTCGACGGCGCTTAATTATGCATGAAATTCGCAGAGCTGCTGAAGGTGTATAAAACGTGGAAATTCTTAAGCCACCCCCGGACCCATTCAGCTCGCTTAATTCTTTCCGTTCGCCGTTTTCTTCTTTTCGTTCTTTTTGGCGAATGTCGATAAAAGCCGCGAAGAAATTTAAGGGTCTACGATACGAGAACAAAAGTCTAACAGGCAGCCCCCACCGGATGATTGGGTAATGCCCCAAATTAGCCCCAAAGTTAAGTAAGTCCCCCCATTGTCATTTAGATTGTTTCAAAGCAGTTCTGATTCCAACGAGGGATGTTATCGCCTCCGTCCCTTGTTACTTATTTTGCAATTTTTATTAGGGCACCCCTTTAATCGGCGGCAAAGTTAGAGGAAATTGGAGGGTTTCTCAAGATCTAAGTGAGTGCCAATTGAGGTTGCAATGGAAGCCAGAAAATAGCGCTTAGGTTTATTTATTCTGGAATTTTGAAATTTTAATCAAGTTAATTATACAATTTTAGTTTCATAAGTTAATCATATCAGACAACTCTTATAAAACTGGTGGATATTTTGCATTTTGTACACTTTTCCTTAAATGGTGATAAGTGGTTTTGATAAAACACATTCTGTAAATTTTAAATCCGAAAACGAAAATATTCTCTGACATTATGTTTGAAAAAAAGCTGCATTTTGGCCATTTTTGTAAATTTTGAAAAATGAATATTTGCCGTAAGAATACTAAATAAATCAAACTAAAGCTTAAATCCTAGCGTGAGTACATTGTCTACTGTCACTCTAGATCAGTGTTCGTCAAACTAGTCCCTACCAGACATTAGGGGGCAATTCAAGCTTACATGGTGGGCGGTGGAAATTTTGTCTGTTGCTACAAATTTTGCTCTTCTTCGCTTGTGTGACTTTACAAAATATGTTTTTACAAGTACAATTAGAATATAGATAACACTATCAAAAGACATTCGTGGACGTAGCCAAAGACACGAGCAACGAACAAATATTACATGAAAGCTTATTATAGCTTACCTTAAATATAAATGGAAAACAAATCAGAAAATATAATTAATGTAAAATGTAAGGAAACCGGTGGACGGTAAAGAAATTTTATAAATAAAGATTAAAAGGTTGACTACTCTTGGTCTAGACGATGTTCTTATAGAGATTTGTGAATAAGAAACAACAAAAAGCTGGCAAGGAAATTTATAACTGGTGAGAAAGCAGCGCTGGCGTTTCGATATAATGTGATATCTTCAATGATTCATTCTTCAACAGATAGATGACAAGACGCGAAAAGCCCAGATACATGATCTTTATGTAAAATAGTGTCTGTTTGTATACATTAGACATACTTTCAAAAGGACACAATTTTCAAATTTGATTTATTTTGATGTGTCCAACAAATTTTAATTAAATGCCAGTAGAAACAGCATCGACACTGCAACATTTGAACACTGAAGTGTGACTCCAAAGTGAAAGTTTCACTGGACAATTTTACAAAAAAGCCACGAGAGGACGGTTATTGATGTGTAAAATTTATACGACTGAATCAATATTAGTTTGTCAAGTGGAGTAATTAAAACATATATAACTATTAGATTTGTTACTTAATCCGAATGACAGAATATTATGAAAATTATGAGTGGTGCTAATTCGATGATTAGGGACTGTAATTGAGTTTTAGGTATTTTAATTTTTAAAGTTATTAAACTGCCTTTATATATAGTTTGAAAGTGAGTATTTATTTAAACGCTTATTCAAGAAGTCGGAAGTCAGTCGTTTTAATAGTTCACAAATACTAAGATAAGAAGGTCATCATTTAGCATGTGAAATTCTCAATTTTCTATCACGTCTTTTGTTATTGGAAGTGTGAGTCCTACACAAAGATTACCGGAACGACAATATATAGCCCGTTGTCAGGAACATCGCACCGAAATGGCAGTGCATGAGGGGGCATAAAACTGCTTACGTTATACGAACATAATTCCATGTTCCGCCCCCTTTCCTATCAGTTATCAAATAAAAATGTAAAACGAATATAACGTCAAATAGCAGCCTCGGAATAAGGTAAAATTTTAATGCCTCCGAATAAATGGGGCGAGGCACGCGACCACTTTGAGCTGCTTCTACAGATCGTCATTATTTCTCAATTATTCTAACTAGTGTCCTAACACTAACCAGACGGGGCTACTCCCCCACCATTGGAGCCCCAGGCCTCTGGTCTACTTTCGTGCGCCCAATGTACGCCACATTATAATATTCAATTGTTTTTAACTCCCGGTAAGCACACGAGCGAGTCCGCGTTCGGGACTGAGACGATAATTTTTAAAATTTCATCGCTTTTTGTTTGTTTCTGAATTTTATAAAATTAAGGGATATTAGCATGTATGTTTGTGTGTGTGTTAACCCTCAGTGTGTGAAAAAGTGCTCGTCAAGGACCGGACCTCCCAATCAAGTACTTGACCGGCTCTTTTTTAACTGATGCAGGTAGGCACCAGAAAAGCGCTTCGCTGGCGTCCGGAAGCCCCTTAAATTTACCTCAAAAATGCTATTTTCATTTTCGGGGGTGGAAGCGGCCTCGCCCAACGAAAGGGCCGATAGGCCAGGGTCCAAAGTTTTCGTTTCGTGTCGCGTGAGCTTTTCATTAAGGTGACGCGTGACACGTAACAGAGCCATGCCACGTGTAATCATGTATATATTTTTTTCTTCTGTTTTCTTGTTTTGTTTTGTTTATCCCCCCTGGTGGCGACTCACATACTCAACCCTCATCCAGCAGGCGCTGCGAGGTGAAGTATTGAAATTATTTTATCAAATTATCCCGCCAACCCTCCTGTCCGCCATGGGGGAGGCGCGCATGTAGGTGACTTTCTTTGGGGAAACAAATCAACGGGAATTAAGTTGTTTAAGAATCAAGAGCCGTTTTTTTTATCGGCGCCCCGTTCTCCTTGCCGGGACAGGTAAATTTGTTTGGAATGGACTCAAGGAATTTTTATTGTTGAGAAACTTACGTAAGCCGTCAGTAATTTATTGTTTTGAACTTCTCGGGCTGCAATGGTATGCGGCATTTCCTTGGAATACACACTCGACTCTGCTCGGGCAGTTTTAAAAGGCCCCACCCTGGGCCGTACTGTGCCCGCGCCGAAACATTCGGGGAGTAAATCACGTTTCGAGAATTTTTTACCTTCGCACAAAGGCAATATTCAGTGGGTTTTTGTGGCACACCGAGTGCATGTCTACAAGGGCCTAATTTGCTAATAATTATTACATTCGAGTCGAACAGAGGGCATTCATTCATATATGTGGCCCCGAATCTAAGGAGCACGTAATTTTCTGTAATTGTTAAAAAATTTACTCGCCTACACGACTAGCGTGTTGATGGGAATGGTTTGTACAATTTCAAGTATTCGAAAAAAAAATCCCAAATAACTCTATATGAAGCTCATGTGATTCTTAGAAAGTACCAGGTAACTTCCAAATATTATGGCCCCCAATTTAAGCATATCGTGCTCTTAAGATTGCGACTTCCAAAGAACTCTAATTGCGAAACAGGCACAGAAATAAAGAAAAACTTCCTGAATTAGTTCTTACGTGAATTAGGAGAGTATTTAATTGGATAAGATAGTTCCCTTGAACTGCATAGCAGTATGAAACATACAAATATCTATTACTCGTTCTAATAACCGATCTATGTTTCATTTTCAACGTTCAAGTGTAGCCACCCACACAACACACTTGTCCTAATTTTGTAATTAAATGTAGAAAAGCTTAACTTAGAGACATGTATGTTTTACCTATGGCCAAAAATGTTTAACACTAGCAAATTATAAAATGAATTTAAAATAAACAACAATTCGAGAAGAATAATTTATGGATTAACTGTTACAATAATTTTTTATTATAACATAACATTGTTCGAGAGGCTTTTGTAATCCTCACAGTGGCGTGGGGTCCATATAACACGATTCCTACCGGCTTCCCTTTTGGGAACTCATCCTATTCCCGTTTTAAAACTTGTTCTATGCCTGTAAAATTCCTGGAAAGCGCTCCCTAAATTCATCTCGTAAAGAAAACATGGCAAAACAAGTGTTACAACGAAAAACAACCATAATCGGGTATGAAGCGCTCGCTCGCTGCCTCTGTAAGCCGGTCATTTTACGGTTTACTCAAGCCCACACTTTTCTCCACGAGTAACAAAGAAATCGTGTGTGATATCCTTTGCTCACTAAAAGCAAATCCTATAAGCAAATAACACGATAGAAACCGGCTTCTCGGTTGAAACTCGGGTCACTTCGGCGGGTGGTTGTTTATTTGCTAGAATGTCAGCTGATTCGTGTCTTCTCTATGAACGGGTGTGAGTGTAGTGGTGCTCTCTTATTATCCCCATAACACGGTAGAAAGCGGCTTCTCGGGTGAGTGGGGTTGGTTGGGGTGGGTTTGGTTATTAATTTTTTTCAAAAACAATATTCAGCTGACTGTAAATCTCTTTGATACTGAAGGGGCTGTGAATTGTAGGAGTGAATGCTCCCTTATTTCACAAGAACACGGCAGAAGTCGTCTTCTCGGGAGGGAGGGGTGTTGTGTTTTTGTTTATTATATTTTAATAAAAAAATTTATAACTTGTGTCTCTTTTTGCCTTGGTGCTCAACGGATTGCGACTTATGAGTGCGGTGTGGTGCTATTTTATTACCTCTCGATAACACAATAGAATCCGGCTTCTCGGGTTTTTTCGTTAGGTTCGGCTATTCGGATGACGATTATTTATTTGTTTCAATTTGTCAGTTGAAGGATTTGTCCCGTCTATCGTGCATGTTTGATTTGAAGTGAAGTGTAATTGTACTTTAATATATAAAATTTAATTGTGAAAAGCTGGTGAGAATTTTGTAAGGTCTAGGTGGTCTGTTATAGGACATTTTAGTAGCTTTTTATTTATATCTTGTTCTCAGTCTTTAATTTTTGTTGGAAATGGCGTTACTTAGTGTTGAATGCTGCTTAACGGATTTTTTTAGTAGAACAGGCAAATGAATTTAATAGATTATCTTTTCAGCAAAAAAGCAGAATTATCGAATTAGGTCGCGCTAAACCGTCGAGGAAAATAGATTACAAGCGTAAGGACGGGTTTTTCAAACATTTTAATAAGTCGATTTATGAAAAATCATACTTATTTAAGAAATTCTCAAACCGAAGAAAGGCTCTCAAATTTAACACTCTTATCGATAGAAAAACACCTTCTTTTACAAATTAGAAATCAGTCTAATTTTTACAATGATGTTTTGGCCGAATTTATAAAAAAAAATCGTAGATTAGTTTTGGAGTATAAGTAAGATTAATTATATTTCATATCAACTTTTCACAGTTTTTGTTAACCGCTTTAGTTTGATTGCACGATACACGCGACTATAACGGGTTTTTTTCAAAGCCACTTATATTATTCTTGAAGTTCATTGTATATATGTCCATATTTATTCATAATATTCATATAGCACTTAACTTCCAATGACTTTAAGTATGATAGAAGTGGCCGACTAAATTCGACAAGAATACACGCAGTCACTGTTGAACACATTTTGTAATATCTGACTTCATTTGGTAAGTTTTTTTTCCCTATTAAGTTTCTGATTTTTGGACCGGCTTACCTTCTCAAAAATTTCACCCCACGCCACTGAATCCTCATGTACAAGCTGTGGTTATGTTAACTTTAGTTTTATTTTCATATTATTTACCACTAATTGTTACATAATTTAGCTGCAAAACATTTAGGCAAAACTGAAATAATAATAAAGCATTTTTATTATTTTACCTTAAACACATCTCAGCTATTATTTGGATTTTTCTATTTTATCAAATGCCTTTTATAATCAAAGAACGTTTATTGACAATTGTTGCTTTCATCAAACAATAAATAATAATAAAATAATATTAAGAATGGCATTTTAAAATATACATTGGAAAAATTGTAGACGTTTTCTAACACAAAATGTGACTGTCAGGTGATACAGTCGTCAGTGACGGATTAAGACTACTTGATGCCCTAAGCAATCCACGCCTGTGGGCCCCCTTATCCGTATGTCAACTAGAATCGGTCTTCAAACCTTTACCGCCTAAAAACATTAGTTTTTTGTAAAATAAGATGATGAGATGTAACGTACCTTAGAATTGGAGTAGGTGCGACAACAATAAAAACCAAAGCATAATTTATTTATTTATTGAAATGCGCCTTGCGGCTTTTTCGGGCATTGAATTCACGCAAGATAGTATTAGCGTCTAACGTTTTTAACATATCGGACTCTATGTATAATATCGATAAATTATCGAGCCTTTCTTGTATCATCTTTGTCCTTTTTTAATTTTTTAATATTTTTAATTTTGAAAAAGAACGTTCCTCTGAGCAATTTGTAATCATAAGCGATAAAAATATACGCAGGGCTGTTTCCACATTAGGGAAAGCTGATTCAATTTGATCATCATGTATTATTTTATACAACTGTGCGTGAGTTTGATGTAAACTTGTGCGAGCCGAATCACTGGGTCTGGAACTTATTTTACTTATGACATATGAATGAAACTGTTGAATTTCTGTTATTAATTCGGTGTGAAGGTCTTCTGGATATGTGTTTACTAGATTTGTACTGTGCTGACTGTATTCTGCAGTTTGATCGGGACACATAATTTTATCGGCATCGGGTATTTTATTCTGTTCGTTGGCAATCCTGTGGCACCCCAGTGCGCACCAGTGCGCCCTAGCTGCACTGGTTTTTAAACGTCAAATGCCAGTTCTGTGTTTTTTGAGAAACCTGGGGCGCCCTGGTGCGCCCTGGTGCGCCCTGGTGCACCCTGGTTTTACCCCAGATAAAAACTCAGGGTTAATGAAGGTTATCAGTTTAATTGTTAACAGATACGGTATTTAAAGTGGAATTAACTCTTGTTGCGGGCATAAAAACTTAATTTTATCATTTCGATGTGAACATTATGAAAAAGTAGTGGTTTTATTTTATAATTATTGTGAAAAAGGACAGATGACAGTTCTCCTTTTTAATAAGCTGTTCGCTGGAGTGAAAAGCACTGGGATGCCCCGTGTTTTTTGACAGTTCTCAGGGCGCACCAGAGCGCCCTGGGGTGCCACAGGTTTTCAACCCAACGAACAAACCTTATGTCAACTTAAAACGTGCGAATTTTCAAATTAGTCCTAGAAACTTTTTTTGGTGTGGTTTTTGGTGACGTGAGAGTGAGACGTGATGCCCTAAGAACGGATTTTTTTTGTGCTTCTTCTGGTGCCCCCCAGACGTGATGCCCTAGGCAATTGCTTAATTTGATTAAGGGTTAATCCGTCACTGACAGTCGTCCTCTTATGGAAAAGTATTTTTAATGCGTTCGTAAACTGAATGGTAAGATGAGTCATTGTTTTGAATGTCTATCAAATTAAATTTACTAAAATGGCGTCCGCAATATTGAAATTTGGACTTTGCCACAGTGCCATTATTACAAAACAACAACATAGTTCATTAAAATTAATCAATTAAGGTACTAGTTCCCTCAAAATTTTCCAAGAAATAATTTTTTTTTTTTCGCATTTTATGATTTCTTATACCTTCAGAAATTATCTGCTAAATTTTTACAAAGAAATTCGAAAAAATCGAAGACCTACAGCAGTTTTAGTGTGCGCGCATTTTTGAATATACACACATAAATACATTATCGCAAAAAAACTTAAAACGCGTTTTTCTCGAAACTATATTTTTCAAAACGGCGAACAGTCAATCTCCGGATTGGCTGAACCGATTTGAATAAACCTTATAGCAATTTTGTTTGTTATGGTCTATTGTAGGGCAATTCACCAGAAAATTCCGAAAATGTTGATAAAAAACACATTTCCAAACCGAACAAAGCGAAAAAACATGCAATTTTTCCAAATTTTTTGTTCAAACATCCACCATTTTGTCTTTACCGATTTTTGACTAATTGTAAATTATCCTCCTTTTTAACATGCTTTTTGGTTTTTTTGTTTCGGACTTGCCGTTTCTGAGATTGAGTGTCCGCCATGGAACCCTCTTTTTTTGGACTGCTCATTTTTGAGAGCCCTCTATATATTATTTTTACCATATTTAGTCCAGTAATGGCGAAGATGGAGGAGATCATATGATCTCAAGTATCGACAACATGCCGTATTCAACAACGCAGGAGATTTAAATGAGCCGCACGAAATATCCGAAACCATAACAATTCTGGAGATATTACACCTGATACTCATGTCAAGTGAGCGTAGAGAGATCAATGTAAGCCTGTCAATGAAAGGTGGGAACCGTAAGTAAACGATGATTGCATTTTGAAAGCGATATTAGTGTTGTGTACTTCGTGTTTTAAAGTAGTGATAATTATTCCGTAATAAAAATGCAAATCGAAAATGTAGCACTTGTAAATTATATTTTAGCACTTTTAAACATTAGAACAACGGTGCTCAACGGCTCAAACTACAGAACCTTAAATGCGGCCTTAAAAGCAGAACATGTTACTTCCAAAATACTATAAAGGTATTACAATCAATGTTACAATGTTGGAACAAATCAGGTTTAATAAAGGGTGTTTTTTAGCTTAGATATAATTTTCTATAGGGATAACTGTCAACCTGACAGCTCTATGTGATATTTATGTTCATTATAGTCTGACAGTAATTACGAAACTATTCGTTTGATGCTTGAGGAACGGTTAAGAATTATACAAATTTACTTTGAATATCGGTCGTCTGTTTGCGAGATTTACAGAAGACTTCGTGATTTCATGTTGCTCATAATTGTTGCTTACTTTTGGAGTAAAACCAAAAGCGGCTCTGGAGACCCCATCACATTCAGAAAAATGCACGGTTTGGTGCGGTTTACATGCTCGTAGTATAATTGGTCCTTATTTCTCTAAAAATAAGGCAGAGGCTCGCGTTACGGTCAATGGATAATGAATATTTCTTTGAAAATATATATAACATTGATTCTGGCGACATGTAGTTTCTACGTGCTGTACAGTGGCACATACCATCGATTTATTGATATCACGATTTCTAGAAATGGCCCTGTAAATTGGCCTCCAAAATAGTGCGATCTGATATGTCTCGACTGTATCATATGGAGTTACGTAAAATTACTGGTTATGCTCATAAACTAGCAACAATTTACAACTTGGAAGCCAATATTGTTCGAAAAGGGTACACAAAATTGGACTACGTTACGTTAAGAACTGCCGCGATGGACGTATTCGTGAAGTCATTTTTTAATATTAATGCCATGAATTGGTCTTTCGAATTTGAGTTATTTTTTTAAATTTAAAGTTCTATCGGGCTTAAGGGGACCTTTACTTTCAAAATCGAAAAAAAATCAAAATTTTTTTTTTCATAAAAATGCTACTTAACATCACACAAACACTCTCCTAAAACCGTTTTAAAAAATTCGTAAAAAAAGAAGTTATACCTATATTTAACGGCAGCTTTACGCGTTTTATATGTAAAAATTATATAAAAAAACTTTGAACACGTTTTTCTCGATATCACATTTTTGAAAATTTCCACATCTGTATCTCAAAAACTATTCAACCGATTTTAACAAACCGAACGCCATTCGATTCGTTATCAAATATACTAGTAACTAAACCTTTAAAAATATTATTTTACCCCCCCACTTTTTTATGCGGAGGGGTAGTTACCCCTAACTTATAGTCGTTTTTTAACTTTTTTAGAAAAATGTATTTTATACACATTATATTTATTAAAAATAAAAGGTTTTTTAGGTTTAGGTACTAGTTTTGTGTCTTATGAAAACAATCCACTAAAGATTTTTACTCTATCTGTTACAGGAAGTCCTAGAGAAATGCGGCCGTTTTAAAAGTGCATTTTGGATGACGCCCTCTGCAGGCATTAAAATAAACTAAAGTTGCATTTAAAATTTTTTTAATATTTTTCATAATCTTACCAATAATGTACAAAAAGTTTCAGAATAATAAATATAAGTCTTTTCAAAAAAAAAAAACTTTTATAAAGTGCGTTTTTTTTCGATTTGTAAAGTAAAGGTCCCCTTTACACCTTTACAAGTTATAACTTTTTCAATCAGTGTGAGACTTTAGGTTATAGAGTACAGAATTTAGACCAGGGTCATTCCATACAAAATCATCAAAAATTAAAAAAAATTGAAGCCGCACTATTTTTAATTTGGACGAAACTTGGTGGGTATCTTTGTTTAGATGTCAGAAGAGAAAATTCACCATCATTTAATTTTTCTGATGTCTCAGCTTCGGTGCGCGACCGCTAGAGCACTCAAAAAGTGTGATTTTTACGCTCTGCTACCATGCGCTGTCAAAATTGTTCTATTAGAGATATTTGAACATTTGTGGTCGCAGTTGAAAGCTACAATATAGTAGTTTTAGGAAAAAAATATGGAAATAGAAAAATATTTTTATTCGAAGTATACTAGCATCCTGAAAATACGATTTTTTTCACATTTTTATATGATTTTCAAATGGCTGTAGTATCTTTCCTGGTAAATTAAAACAATTTAGTTTTTGTGTACATCATGTCCATATATTAAACAAAACAACAGTCCATTATAGACTTGTTCGACAAATTTTGTATATTAAAAAAATAAGCTTGAAATTTGAAAATTTCTCAAAATTGCATATTTCGAGCTTCAAAATGAAAATGTGGGACAGGAGATAGAGAACTGAAATTCTTAGGAAATTTAGGTGTAACCTTGAACTTTAAAGGCCCGTTGAGTTTGTTTTGTTTTTTGCATCCCTCTAGTAATTACAGCCATTACAATACAGCTAGTAATGCAGATTTTCCTTTTTAATTAGTTTCTTTTCTTATTTCACAATACGAGGAAACAACAACGCAGTAATAAAAAAGAACAACAAAAACAATAAAAAACAAAACAATATGTAGAGATACTCCGTATACATACATCCCAAATGAAGAAGGCGATTTAAATAAGTAGTTATATCCCAAAAGAAGAATGCAATTTATCGTAAATGAAGAATGCGATTTCAAATATCAGAATTTTATTTTGGTACTCTAACATTAATATCATTATTAATACAACAATGATTTATTAATATTTTATATTATATTGCTTGACATGTTAGACATACTTATACTTACAATTTCTGAATTATTTGAAGCCTAGAATTTACGAATTTTCAATTTACTTTGAGAAATGGGTACAAAACTATGAAACATTCTTGTTCCCTTTATTGTAATAATATTACTAAATCTATCACATAAAAATTTATCCGCAGCTTAATAATATTACTAAATCTATCACATAAAAATTTATCCGCAGCTTCAACATCAGCATTGCATACAAAAAAAAATTCGATTCCAGAAATTTGTTCGGAACAAAAATTGAACATAGCTTTAGTAGTTAATAAATGACGATCTTCAATTCGTTGTAAACTAGCTTTCCGCACTATTCGTTTGATCGTTCCCCCTGCACCATCACATGGACTTTTCCCGTGAGAAGTGGCAAAAAAAAAAAATCATCATTATGATGACATAGATTAACAAAATTTTTCTTATTTTTGTATTGAGCCGCTGATCCATGGATGAAATATTTAACTTTTTTAAATTCTGGATAATATCTTTTGATGTATTGAATGAACACTTTTTGAAATGAATAGAAAGCTACAGTACTATGGGTTAAGTAGTCGCTAATTACACAAAATATTTTTAACTTAATTAAACTATCTTTTTTATGATATACTACAAAAGGATGTAAAGTGGCTTGATCTCATTTGTTTGCTAGCATTTACGGAGTATCTGCTACACATTGTTCTTTTTTTATTACTACATTATTGTTTCCTCGTATTGTGAAGTAAGAAAAGAAACTAATTAAAAAGGAAAATCTGCATTACTAGCTGTATTGAAATGGCTGTAATTACTAGAGGGATGCAAAAAACAAAACAAACTCAACGGGTCTTTAAAGTTCAAGGTTACACCTAAATTTCCTGAGAATTTCAGTTTTCTATCTCCTGTCCCACATTTTCATTTTGAAGCTCGAAATATGCAATTTTCAGAAATTTTCAAATTTCAAGCTTATTTTTTTAATATACAAAATTTGTCGAACAAGTCTATAATGGACTGTTGTTTTGTTTAATATATGGACATGATGTACACAAAAACTAAATTTTTTTAATTTACCAGGAAAGATACTACAGCCATTTGAAAATCATATAAAAATGTGAAAAAAATCGTATTTTCAGGATGCTAGTATACTTCGAATAAAAATATTTTTTTATTTCCATATTTTTTTCCTAAAACTACTATATTGTAGCTTTCAACTGCGACCACAAATGTTCAAATAACTCTAATAGAACAATTTTGACAGCGCATTGTAGCAGAGCGTAAAAATCACACTTTTTGAGTGCTCTAGCGGTCGCGCACCGAAGCTGAGACATCAGAAAAATTCAATGATGGCGAATTTTCTCTTCTGACATCTAAACAAAGATACCCACCAAGTTTCGTCCAAATCAAAAATAGTGCGGCTTTGACCATTTGATGATTTTCTGTAGAATGACCCACCATTTAGCTGAAGCAATTTCGTGATGTGTTAGTAATGTAGAATGAAAAAATGAGCACTAAATTTGAAAACCCCTTAGCAAATTTTATTCACGCCGTCACTACGATAGCCCTAGCGAGTTTTGACAGTTCGCTCAACAATTTTAGAGGGCGGAAATTATTATTTACTTAGGGTAAGCTGCCCAGTGATGGCCACTGTACCAGTGATGGCCACTTTTGTCTTTGGGGTGGATTTCCAGCCAACAAAGCGAAATTCAAGATGCGCGCCTTTGCGATCCATATTCTTTCACATGTTGGCAGTAAGATTCCAATCGGGTTTTGGTTCGACCATTGCCCGGCTGAGCGCACGAGCGCATCGCGTCGGACGCTGCACAGTCGGCAGCCTGAACGGTCGTTTTCTTAGTCAGAGTGTTAAGAGCAGCCGTTCAGGAGACACGCTGTCATTCGACTCACAGCAATCGCACGAGTCTCGGGCAGCTTCTTAATTGGAAAAGGATAGGTAATTTACTGTATCTTATGCTGCTTTTCAAATTTTTTCAAAATTTAAAGGGGGAAAGGGGGGTGGCCATCACTGGGCCAGAAAAACATAGTCTGCCCAGTGATGGCCACACTTGAACTCGCTGCAGTACTGGCGCCGCCGAGCGTCTCGTAGAGAAGAGGAGATGCGTTGTGGGTGCCCATAAGAGTAAAATCAGACACGCAAAGCTTGAGTCGGTGGGCTACGAACGGTGCCTGTCGTCTGCTGCGCTTGGACCGGACCCGGACTTCTCCTGACCGAGTGACAGGTGTCGCACTATGGGCTAAACGGCACTTTTTTTGTTTAAAACCTAATATCTCGAGAAAAACCGAAGATATTAACGTAAATTTTTTTTTAAATTGAAGCTGAGACTATGTAGATTACTGGAAAATTAACCAGAATGGCTGAAATGAAAATAAACACTATGTAACATAACCTCAAAGTTGCATTTTTTTCTGAAAAATTGAATAGGCTCACACCAACAAAAAACTTGGTCTTTATTTTAAATGTCATATATGCTATCCGATGAACTTTAACCTGCTGATCACGAATCCGAGGTCAGAATTGCCCCCCACCCTACAGTTTTCAGAAAAATGAAGAATTTCCGTGCCTAGTATAAGCCTTTTTAACTCTTTGAGTTACAAAAGACGAGCTTAAATTAATTTTTATTATAACATACTAACTGAAGGTTTTTGGGGTCGCTGATCACGAATCTGAAGTCAGATTTTGAAAATTCAAAATGCCGGATCCAATATGGCGGACCAAAATTTTTATATTTGATCGAATTTGGATTAAAAATTGAATACATGGGTTTTTGGAGTCGCTAATTACGAATCTGAAGTCAGATTTTGAAAGTTCAAAATGGCGGTTCCAATATGGCGGACCGAAAATTTAATATTTGACCGAATTTCGACTAAAAACCGTATACATAGGTTTTTGGGGTCGCTGATCACGAATCTGAAGTCAGATTTTGAAAATTCAAAATAGCGGATCCAATATGGCGGACCGAAAATTTAATATTTGACCGAATTTCGACTCAAAACTGTATACATGGGTTTTTGAGGTCGCTGATCACGAATCTGAAGTCAGATTTTGAAAATTCAAAATGGCGGATTCAATATGGCGCACTATGGGCTAAATGGCACTTTTTGTGTTTAAAACGTAATATCTCCGAAAAAAACGAAGATATTAACTTAATTTTTTTTTTAACGAAGATATTAACTTTAATTTTTAATAGTTGTTGACACAATTAAAAAAATAATTAAGTTAATATCTTCGTTTTTTTCGGAGATATTAGGTTTTAAACACAAAAAGTGCCGTTTAGCCCATAGTGCGCCATATTGGATCCGCCATTTTGAATTTTCAAAATCTGACTTCAGATTCGTGATCAGCGACCCCAAAAACCCATGTATACAGTTTTGAGTCGAAATTCGGTCAAATATTAAATTTTCGGTCCGCCATATTGGATCCGCTATTTTGAATTTTCAAAATCTGACTTCAGATTCGTGATCAGCGACCCCAAAAACCTATGTATACGGTTTTTAGTCGAAATTCGGTCAAATATTAAATTTTCGGTCCGCCATATTGGAACCGCCATTTTGAACTTTCAAAATCTGACTCCAGATTCGTAATTAGCGACTCCAAAAACCCATGTATTCAATTTTTAATCCAAATTCGATCAAATATAAAAATTTTGGTCCGCCATATTGGATCCGGCATTTTGAATTTTCAAAATCTGACTTCAGATTCGTGATCAGCGACCCCAAAAACCTTCAGTTAGTATGTTATAATAAAAATTAATTTAAGCTCGTCTTTTGTAACTCAAAGAGTTAAAAAGGCTTATACTAGGCACGGAAATTCTTCATTTTTCTGAAAACTGTAGGGTGGGGGGCAATTCTGACCTCGGATTCGTGATCAGCAGGTTAAAGTTCATCGGATAGCATATATGACATTTAAAATAAAGACCAAGTTTTTTGTTGGTGTGAGCCTATTCAATTTTTCAGAAAAAAATGCAACTTTGAGGTTATGTTACATAGTGTTTATTTTCATTTCAGCCATTCTGGTTAATTTTCCAGTAATCTACATAGTCTCAGCTTCAATTTAAAAAAAAATTTACGTTAATATCTTCGGTTTTTCTCGAGATATTAGGTTTTAAACAAAAAAAGTGCCGTTTAGCCCATAGTGTGTCGTTCGCTCAACGCACAGCATTCCCCCAGAGCTCCCCAAAATCGCCAAATAAAGGCACAGGAGGCTGAAAAGGCTGCTAAAGCAGCTGCCGCAGCAGCAAAACGACAGAAGACCGCAGCAGAACCTCCAACTCGAAGAAACACACGGCGGAACAAGTAGATTTAAGTATGAGAAGGGGAGTGGCCATCACTGGGCAAGTGGGTGGCCATGACTGGGCTAGGCCTGGCCATCACTGGGCAGATTGTACTTTTTTGTTTATAATTATTTTGACATCAAATAAATTTTATTTTTCTGTTTTTGAAAAGCGTAGCACCTTTCTCAAACCCTCTAGTATACCCGTGATTTTTTTCATACCGCTGAGTTGTACTGGAGACGCATGGTCGTGCAAATTATGAAGCACCGCGCTTAAAGTGGCCATCACTGGGCAGGTTACCCTACATTATTAATACTGATTGTGTAAATTCGGTGTAAAATCTCTCGAAAATCGAACTTGTCGCAAATTCAACTCACCTCACGTCAATAATACGAATGATAAGTAAGATCCTATTTTCATCCCTTCTCATTCCCCTTTATGTGTAAACCATCTGCCCTTTCGAGAGGAAATGCTTCACTCATGCACACGGATTTTACATGGCGTGTCCTATCCTGTAGTCTATAATCTAAGTGTGAGAGCCATCAATTTAACAGGTTCGTTATTCTAGTATTAAATCCAATCCAGTAATGAAAATAAAAAAAAAGATGAATTTATACTTAATATTGTATATTCTATCGGGATTTATAATGGAATTTAAAAGTAATTGAAAACACATGGTACTTGCAGCGAAAAACTGGCTTAAAAATAATAAAATAACCATTTTGAATCTACTATATGTACTTTTTCTGGATGTTCTGAGAAATTGTGTAATAAACGTGCAAACTTAAATGGCAATTAATTTGTAACTTGTAATTTTTTGTAGTGAGTTTAAACTTCTTTAAATAATGGTTTGTTTAAATCTTCAAAGGCGTACTTAATTTGGGCCCTTAAAAGAGTTCGCAAAACAACTCAGAGAAAGCCGCAAACTTTGGAACTCAATTTAACTGGAGGGAGGAGGGACGTACCCCGGTCTCGTTGCCCATAACTTGTAAAGCGTTCGCCAAGTGGCAACCACAAGAGCCCTTCAAGGGTGGTGTAAAGTCTTCAGGTGATAAATATTAATTTTTATTAACCTCTGCCGGGTACACGCGGATGCTGGGCATAATTTCGCAAGCGCCATTCCTTCGCCCGCTCGCCCTCGCACGCTTTTTCACACTGCGAATCCGTCGCGGCGGCTTGCCTGCTCCTGATTACTTTAAGGCTGGGCTCAACGAGATCTAAAGCGTTTTACGATAGCGTTAGTCGCGTTGTAAATTGCGTCCCCTTGCGCGTCGCTACCCGTGTTGTAGATTATTATTCATTCGTCAATTTTCGCAGCAGGAACAGCTTACCTGTAGCTTGCACGCGGGCATTTAGCCACCTGCATTTTTCATTTAGCCGCAAATAAAATGATTCACGGGCGGAACCGAAGCCGGGCAGAACGTGCGTGCTCCGGTGGGCAACGCTTAAGGCTGAGGTGGTAACGACGGATGCATTTTTGATGGACCGGACGCAATCATACCTGGCGAATACCGACTTTAAAACGCGCGGTGAGCCGCGCTGAAAGATTAAACAATGTCCGTGAGCTGGCTCCTGCTGCATTTAAATTAAATATTTGTTTAATTATTTTCGCAAAACCAGCGGTCCTTCTGACCATGGCTCCCTCGCAACTTATCCTCGACGAGGTTGCCGGAATTTAAGCCAAGAGTTCATCGTGCAAAAATCGTGCGGAAAGCTCTGCCGGTCTCCTCATAAATTTTCATTACGTAAGTGTAAAGCAGGACATTTTAAATAGTAGTAAAGCCGACAGTTTAATGTTGTAAATTATTTTCATCCTCGACAATTTGTACCCAAAAAAAAACGCTATCGGGCTTATTACTCACCCTCAACCGGGCAAGCCGAAAAAGGATTCACAAAGCGAAATTATCTCCAGGAGGACAATTAGAAAAAAGGACGGGTGGCCGGCGGTCTAGGGGCGGACCGAAGACCACTGCATAAAATAGACGGAAGTGCAATAGTAGTAATAATTTGCCACACTGCCGCCGCCCCGCGCGACCCCTCTCGGAAAATGCTCATCGCCAACCCCGACTTTGTCAGGGCGGCAATTATCGTAGTAGTTGCAACTACCGGGCGCTCCTCTGCCTTCTGAAAGAGCCCTACCGCGGGGCTTGATTTATGCCGCTTTCGTTCATTTTTTTTTTATGCGGCCCCACTCTTTGCCCTTTCGTGTTTTTTATTTGAAATGGTCTCGTATTTACGCTCTTTTGTGGTCACCCACTATTCAGATCTGTTTGGGTCATTTGTGTCCAGCCCGACGGTTACTAGTTAATTTTGTGGAAGACTCAAATTAATTATAAGGGACAAGGGAGGCGGCCCGGCCCTGCTGATTGCCACGAATTGCATGCAAAAAAATTCATTTTATTGCCACGCAGTTCGGCTGAATGGAGATGTTTTGTGGGCTATTTGATGAATTTTTGGTTGCTTTCACTAACGTTTTATTTTATTTTTTAATTCAAATTTGATACAATGGAATACGAGTCATTTCCCTCTTATTAGGTTAAGTAAAAATGCTGTGCTACATTGTATATCGTTAGCTAAGTTTTTAACTTAACAAATAAAAAAACATTTTCAAATTACAAATCTCACATTTCACTTTAATAAAATCGTTTTTAAATATGAAACATTTATTTATGACATAAAAATATGACAATTCATCAATATAGACTGATTACTACAAAAATAGAAAAAGCGAGTACATGTATATGGCATGAAAAGTGCAAAGTGAAACCTTAACGAAGCTGACTCTTCAGTTGGTTTCGCGACAAGTTAAAATCGATATTAGCTTTATGATTATTGAAGGCGCGTGACATCGACGACAGAGGATTATTCATACCATAATTAGTACGATGAAAAGGCACTCGGAAGAAATCATGATCACGCACGGAGCGAGTCGGGAGAAATCTGAAAGTAAGCGACAAGCTCAGGTGAGGTGATCCTGCCCGATAGGCAATCAAAAGCAAAAACTACTTTCGCAGTGTCGCGTCGTTCCTCAAGAGACTGAAGGGATAAGAGCCGCAGCCTGTCAGTGTAAGGAGGTAGCACTGAAGGGTTGCTCCAGGGAAGATTACGGAGGGAAAACCTAAGAAATCAACGCTGGACACCCTCGACGCGATCAATAGAAGTCGCATAAAACGGAGACAAAACTATACTGGCATACTCAAGAATAGGCCTTACAAATGTACAATACAGGGTCTTAGTTATAAAAGGATCATTAAATTATTTAACTCAAAAAGGTCCAATTTTTCAATTCAAATAAGCCTCATTAAAAAAAAAAAAAAAAAAAATTGCAAAAATTGTTACGATTTCATGCAGTGATAAAATAGATTACGAATAGTTTCAAGTTAAAAAATGTTGAAGAATGTGAAGAAGAAATGGAGAAGCCACATTAGGAGGCCAATTTAAAAGTGTTTTGTGCGCATTTGAAATAGTTATTACTTTTGGTGGGCTTAGAAACACATTTTCCTGGACAAGTCGTTCTTATTTAATTATACAACCGCCTCACGTTTTTATTTTAGTCTGTTAAAGGTTCCAGATTATTACTTATCCTGCTAACGTAGCAACACAAAGTGCTCCTGGCATCTGGCACGAGAAGACCTGTGTCCTAATTATTTTCTAGTTTTTGGTACAGCTGATGATTTAAAATAAAACCGTTTAACTTAAAAGTTTTTTTACCTTTTTTATTTTCTAGTTTTTAGTTTGATTTTTATTTTTTCCCCTCTAACCCGTGAGACGACCTTTTGAAGTCCGCCATTTTTTTTTTTTTATATAATTTTGCCTTTTCATTGGGATTGTATGTATTACCTTAAGGTACAGTCGCCAAATTTCGTCCCCAGACCTAATTTCGTCCTCTTCAATATCTACTCTTTTAAAAACCGCCATCTATTATCAGTGACCCGAAGCGACAGCTAGTTGCATCAGTCGGCCATTGTGTAGAAGTGAGTGCGTCACGACGTTCATACCGACAGAAATTCGAAAATCAAAAAAATTGTTCAAGGCGAGTTTATCATTGAAATATTCTCGGATTCCATAAAATATTGAGATACCTGACTTATTGATACAATTTTTTTGTCAAACTAACTATTAATATCTCAGATGTTAATCGATTAAGTAAAATTTTCAGGTTTATGACACGTTTTTTGCTTAAATGGATGCGATGTTAACGCCTTTTTGATTATTTTTAAGAATAAAGGAATATTGAACCTAATGTTTGACGTTTCATTTATTACTGTGGTATTTTTTTCTATTTTTTTAGATTTGTTTTACAAAAAGGGAACTGTACAAGAAGTACAGATTCTGCGTCAGCACAGCAGCTTGGGGGCAATTGCCCTCGACCGCACGCGAGTATTGGCGCATCAGCAAAGACATTGTTGTTTTAGGCCAACAAGTCAATACTCGCAGATCAATTCGCTGAATGTGCAGCTAAGCGCACGCGAATCGATCGAGAATTAGGTTGCTGATGCAGAGACCTGCTTATATTTTGTAATAATTAATTATAAGTCATCATTTAATATTATAAGTAAGAAAATGTTATTGTATTTGTAAATAGTAGCTATTTAAGGAATTAATTTCACGAATAAATTATCATTCAAGTATCCGAAGGTACGTAGGAACTTTCTCCCCCAACATTCTGGTCCTTCGAGTTTTTAATAGCTTTTAATTTTCTCACGAATTGCGCCCCCACCAGCGGTAAGCGCAAAGCCCAGTATTAGGAAAAAGAAAGCAGAAATTAACCAACCAGCGCAAGATGGAAGACAATTTAGAGATGCAGTGGCAGCTAGGAAGGATGATCGACCGCTCATATACCAATATGAGGAAAGATGGCCCTCTAAGACGCAGGAACCTCAGCTATATCCGAGGACATCGGGACAGCCTGGAAAAATACTGGAGACAATTCGTCAGCATGCATGACGTGTTACTCCGCAGTGGAAACAAGGACCACAAGTACTTCCAGGAAGACTTCTTCGGCACGGTGGAGAAGACCTACAATGAAGCAATGGCACTCCTACGAGACGACGAAGAAGCCATCACGCAAACAGCAAAAGGAACCCCGGTTACGGGTTCGGCAGCTGAGAAAATCCGTGAAGATACAACTTCAGCGGTAACCGTGGCTACAGTCACACCTGAACCAACAGCTGAGGGAGAGGCAGCGGAATTCTGCATAACACCGGTAGCCACCCGCCAGAGTACGACCACAGGAAGCGTGCTCAAGGGGGCACCGATGGCCAAGGCGGTCAAAATCAACACTCCGTTGAAACAAGATGAAGACGCTTCGAATCTGAGAGCGACAAGGTTCGTGGATACCACCATGGAAGAGGCCGATAAGCAAACCCTGCAATACAGAAGACTGCAAGTGAGGTACAGTACTCTGGAAAAACACCTAAAGGAAATCCAGGAGAATACCTCTAGCAGTCTCAGCAAAGGGTATTGTGAATATAAGTAGCGTATACTACTCGAAATTTGGAGCAAAATTACTTCTCTTCAGGAAGAAATTCTCATCCACGAGAACAATGAAGAACAAATTGAGAGCAACTGGGATTACTATAGCTTCACAGAAGATAAGTTACAAAACGCTCTCTCTATCTTGCAGGAAAAACGGCAAAATACAGGCACGGCCATAGTTCCAGACAACAACAATCTGGAAAACTGCGGAGTACGTTTGCCGAAAATCACAATCCCAACCTTTGACGGGAACTATAAATCATGGGTATCATTTCATGATATTTACGTCAAAATGATTCATACCCAAAGGAAAATAGGAAACGCAGTTAAAATGCAATACTTGAAGTGCTACGTTAGAGGAGAGGCGAACAAGCTCATTCAACATTTGGCAATATCAGACAGCAATTACGAAGCAGCCTGGAAACTACTATGTGATAGGTATAACAATAAAAGATTACTATTGAGTTCTCATCTTGACAACCTCTTAAATCAACCCACACTGGTAAGAGAATCAGCCCAAGAGCTGAAGCAGATTCATGATAACATGAAAGAAGCACTACAAGGCATAGAAAGTCTAGGAATTGGAACAAGTAGTTGGGGGCCACTGCTTGCTCATATCCTAACAAGGAAGCTTGACAAGGAATCATACAAGCTTTTTGAGCAACACTTGAATGATCCTAAGGAGATTCCAGATTTTTATGATCTACTCTCCTTTGTAGAAAATAGGTTTCAATCCCTGGAGTCTATGGAAACAGCAAGGAAAAAAGATAACGAAAAGAGAACAGTAGCACAGAGACCATTCCAGACGTATCAAACCACGGTAACACTGAAATGCGTATTTTGCGCCGGAAATCATAGCATGTTCAAATGCCCGAAACAACAAAATATGGCAGCGAAACAAAAAATTGATGCAGCTAAAAGAAGCAATCTCTGCTTAAATTGTTTACGCAAGGGGCATGACACGGAGAGATGTCAAAGCAAGAAAACATGCCTTAAATGCAATCGTAAACACAACACATTGCTACACGATGAACAACGATCCCAACAAAAGCCACAAGAAACTAGACGAGAGCCCCAGACTTCGGAAATAATAACAGTTAACTCCGCAAAACTGCAGCAGGCGAACGAAGTGCTACTAGCCACAGCTATCATTACAATTAGAGCAAGAGACGGCAGCCTACAAAAATTGAAAGCATTAATAGACCAAGGATCTCAGGCTTCATTCATATCAGAGAAAGCTGCGCAGAGTTTGGGACTAAGACGGGCAAAAACAAATGTCACTGTGACAGGGATACACGCGCAGTATAAAAATCCTGTCTCAACATATGTGGTCGTAAAAATATCCCCACGTTTCGAATCAAGCTTTCAAATTACAGTAAAAGCATTTGTCTTGAATAAATTAAATCATCTTCTTCCAGAAATTACTGCGGATAGCACGCAATGGTGCCATCTTCAACATATTAACTTAGCAGACCCGGACTATCAACGGCAAGGGAAGATAGATGTCATACTAGGAGCAGATGTATACGGAGACATAATACTGGATGGAATACTTAAAGGCATTACGGGTTCACCAATAGCACAGCAGACAGAGCTAGGTTGGATTATTTCAGGAAAATGTGGCCCTGGAAACAACAAAAATATTACAAGTCTAGTAACCAGAATTGACCTGGAAGAAATAAGAAAATTCTGGGAATTGGAAGAAGTAAATGAAAAACAGGAAGTTACTCAGGAAGATAAAAAATGCCTAGAACACTTCGAAAGTACTGTAACAAGAGATAAAAGCGGTAGGTATATTGTTCGATTACCTTTCAACGCTGAGGCTGATCCTCTAGCACTAGGAGATAGCAAGAGGATGGCATTATCAAGATTATTCCACATGGAAAGGAAATTTAGAAAGGATAAAACTCTAGAAAAGGAATACAAGCAGTTCACGCAAGAGTATCTAGATCTAGGTCACATGAAACCGTGCAAGAAATTTGAAAACGACCAAAAAGCACATTGCTTCCTTCCTCATCATGCGGTAATAAAGGAAGATAGTAAAACTACAAAGCTGAGAGTAGTATTCGATGCTTCCGCAAAAACCAGCAACGGTATAAATTTAAACTCAATTCTCTGCACAGGTCCTCAACTCCAAGCAGATCTGTACGATATACTACTGCGATGGCGCAAATACAAGTTCGTATTTAAAGCAGATATCGAAAAAATGTTCCGACAGATATGGGTAAAGGAAGAGGATCAGGTATTCCAGAAGATTTTTTGGCGCTTCACAGAAAAAGAACCAATACAGGAATACCAGCTCACAACTGTAACCTACGGGACAAGACCAGCACCATTCTTAGCAGTCAAAACTATGCACCATCTAGCAGAACGCCAAAGGGCAAAATACCCAAAAGGAGCAGAGACTGTATTAAGAAGCTTTTATATGGACGACTTACTGTCAGGAGGAAGCAGCATCGAGGAAGCACGGCTAGCGGCACATGAAACAATGGAGCTGTTAAATGAAGCGGGTCTCAAACTAAGGAAATGGTGTAGTAATCACAGCAAGATTCTGCTTAATATACCATCAGAAAAGAGAGATCTAGAGCCAAACGAAATCAAGCTTAGTGACTCAATCAAAACACTTGGGTTGCACTGGAACCCTAATACAGACAGCTTTGTCTTCAAGGTTAACATTCCTAATTCGACTACTGCAACAAAAAGATCGTTACTCTCTGAAGCATCAAAACTGTTCGACCCAATTGGGTGGCTCGCACCAACGGTGATAAGAGCTAAACTAATGTTTCAGGAATTATGGCAACATGGCCTAGAGTGGGATGACAAGCTACCTAGCGAATTAGCAGCCAGATGGCAACACTATAAGAATGATCTGCCTTGTCTAGAAAAAATAACTATTCCGCGTTGGGTAAACTTAAGGACAAGTTCAAGCCCATGCGAACTGCACGGTTTTAGCGATGCCTCAGAGAAAGCATATGCAGCAGTAGTTTACCTGAAGACCTACGATAACTGCGGTAATATTACAATCAACTTAATTACAGCCAAAACCAAGGTAGCACCAAATCGGAAAAAGATCTCAATACCGCGCCTGGAACTCTGTGGAGCTTTTCTACTAACAAAATTAATGCAAAAAGTAGCTGAAGTGATGGACATTCCTTTTGCAAAAAAATACGCATGGACAGATTCCGAAATCGTGCTTGCATGGCTGGACGGAAATCCGAACAAATATAAAACATTCGTGGCAAATCGAGTAGCAAGGATACAGACTGCCTTACAGCGTAGTAATTGGTACCACATAAAATCTAAGGAGAACCCGGCAGATTGTGCGTCACGAGGTATAGCCCCAGCAGCTCTTATTAACGATTCGCTATGGTGGAATGGACCAGATTGGCTGAGAAACAGCAATCGATCTCTCGAAAACAGGATAATATCCTCAACACAGGAAGAAATGAAGGAGACAGCACTTTCATTGAACACAGTAGTAAGCGATAACGTGGTTCTAAATGCTATCGATCGCTTTTCCTCACTACAGAAATGTATTAATGTAATTGCATATTGCGTGAGATTCGCTAACAAATTGCGAGGAAAAAGTATCCCCGGTTTACTACATACCACGGAACTTCAACATGCAAAAAACATCATGCTAAAAAACATACAAGAAAAGGAATTCCCCGAAGAATTTACAGCTCTGAGTAAAGGGCATTCTATAAGTTCAAGGAGCTCTCTTCTTAGCCTGAACCCATTTCTAGATAAATCTAAGCTCATCAGAGTTGGAGGACGCTTAGAAAATTCTGATTTAAGCTACGAAGAAAAACACCCAGTTATATTACCATACAAAGCTCACCTTAGTAAACTTGTCATTGACGAAGCCCACAAAAGGACAATGCATGGTGGAGCGAATCTGACTCTAGCCTACACCAGAAATAAATACTGGATATTAAAAGGTTATAGCGCTGTTAAACAACAAATTCGGAAATGCATGATATGCGCAAGGCATAATGCAAAAGCTCATGAACAGTTGATGGGAAATCTGCCGCAGCCACGGCTGAAGTTGACTCGAGCATTTTCAAACACAGGAGTCGACTATGCAGGTCCCATATCTATAAAAACAGCCAAGGGAAGAGGGATTAGGAGCTATAAGGGATACATAGCTGTTTTCATTTGCCTAGCAACAAAGGCAATACATTTGGAAGTAGTCGGTGACTTAAGTGCGAATGCCTTCATAGCAGCATTTAAGCGTTTCATCGGCAGACGAGGTATCCCACACAAAATGTACAGCGATAATGCTACTAATTTCCAATTAGCCAGCAAAATCTTAGAAAAAACCGCAACAGAATTCAAGAAGCATTACCAAGATCAACTACTAGAATATCTACAACCCTATGAAACTGAATGGAGTTTCATACCACCAGCTGCACCCCACTTCGGTGGAATATGGGAGGCTGGCGTCAAATCAATGAAACATCACCTAAAAAGAATACTAGGGAAGACAATCTTAACCTTTGAGGAACTTACCACTGTGTTAGTAAGTATCGAGGCTTGCTTAAATTCCAGACCCCTCTGTCCTATGACCGATGATCCCAGGGACTTATGTGCACTAACTCCAGGCCATTTCCTAATTGGAAGTTCGCTCCTGGCCCCCCCAGGGATGGATGTAGGCATTACTGAAACCAACATCCAATCAAGATGGGAGCTGCTAGAGGAACTAAAACGACAATTCTGGAAAAAATGGTCCAGCGAGTATCTACATCGCTTACAGTGCAGACCGAAATGGACGACAGAAAAAGACAATGTGAGAACAAACGACCTAGTTCTCGTGAAGGACGAAGCACTTCCCCCCGCACAATGGGCCCTCGGAAGAATAGAAGAGGTCCATCCGGGAAGTGACGGCTTAACAAGAGTCGTAACCATTCGGACTCGGAATAAGCTAATAAAACGACCATTAACGAAGATATGCACATTGCCTGTTAACCGTGCCCAAGACGAATCAATCCAAGGACGCGGCAAACGGAAGGAGGAAAAACAAAAGAACGACAACGAAATCATGCCCAAGAAACCCAGGCAAGGAACAAGGATAAACGCAGTAACAGGTTACAGCACACTTGTAGACTCCAGGCAACTTACAAGGACGTCAACAACAATGGAGACAGAAACTGGACCAAGCCATACATCCCACAGACAACCAATTCAGGGAAACATTACCTTCCTATGTCTACTGGCTTTACTAATAGTGCCAGCTCTTGCTGAAACCCACTTCGAAGTAGTTCCATTTCATAGCCACCCGGGGATTTATTTCGAAGATCTGGGGAACGCACATCTGATAGCCAGT
This sequence comes from Dysmachus trigonus, assembly GCA_949715965.1. Classification (NCBI taxonomy): domain Eukaryota; kingdom Metazoa; phylum Arthropoda; class Insecta; order Diptera; family Asilidae; genus Dysmachus; species Dysmachus trigonus. The sequence continues at coordinate 46,907,888 of OX454319.1, read as the reverse complement.
AAATGGAATGTATTAGTATACTATGATCTCCAACACTTCTGGCATGAGTTTCGAGAACTAAGAAACTGCATTCAGGAGATACAAGGTCTCTGTAACAATACAGTGACCAATAAACACTACTGTACGGCAACTTATGACCTGCTTCAACGTCAACTGCTACAACTGGAGGAATCCAATAACCTTATTCAAGGGCAAGGAATTCACGCGCAAGGTAACCCCAGGTCACGAAGGTCTCCACTCGACATTGTGGGCAAAACTGCAAATTATTTATTCGGAATCCTAGATGCAGATTACGCTCAGGAGCTCGATGTAAGGTTGAACGAGATAACTCGGAACGAGAATCATCTACTTCAGCTCATTAAGAATCAAACGACGATCATTGATGCAACAACAAATATAATGAAGGGAACCGAAGAAGGAATTCAAGATCAATTCCAAATAATCCGAAGTCATATCTCCGAACTGATGCGTGAAGTTCAGAAAAACGGAGCCATTCAAGGAAGGGAACAAACGCTTCATTCTTTGATCGCACATACGACCCTCATGTTCTACAACTATGAGCGAGTTCAGAGAGTCATAATCGATGTCTTGACGGACCTACATCACGGACGAATTAATCCACTTTTGATAACTCCATCACAACTAAGGTCCCAACTACGACTCATCAGGGAACATTTACCCCATACTCTCATGCCGCCGGACATTGGTGCCGAACAGATGTTAACGCTCTATCGCCTAATGACCGCTGCAGTTCGGGTGACTAACTCAAGAATCTTATTTCAAATAAGGTTGCCACTTTTGCAAAATGAGAGGTATCAGCTGTTTCACTTAGTACCAGTACCGACACCTTTTGAGGATCATTTTGTATTCATCGAGCCAGAGACACCATATTTAATCGTAGATCTGCATAGAGAGAATTACTATCCACTCTCCCAGGCCGAGTTGGACAAATGCATCCACTACGAAGACGATAGATACCTCTGCCAGCGAGCCCACCCGATATATAATACGAATTCTCGGAAGGGTCGATGTGAGATGAACCTATTACGGCACATTGCAAATGAGGCATCAGACTGCATAACAAGAACCACCGCGCCATCAAAGATTTGGATTCAGCTAAGAACACCGAACTCTTGGCTTTATGTCATGGATAACAAGTACACTTTCAATATAGTTTGCGGTACTACCGTCCTATCCAGGACCCTTACTGGAGAAGGTATACTCAAACTAAGCGCAGACTGCGAAATCAAGCAGGACTCCATGACAATTGCAACTCACGGACTCTGTCAAACGCAACTTAATTCCTCATTTATACCCAGCGTGAATATAAGTCAGGTATTGGCGCAGAGACCAACAAAGGAATCAGAAATTACACCGCCTGAACAACACTGGCAGCCCCACAGTGACGCTTATTCCAATATTAAGAAAACAATATTGGAGTTACAGCAAAAGGAAAAACTTCCAGCCCAATTAACCAGACACGACATCCACCACTACGCCATCAACTATCTGTTAGTTGCAGCGATAGTATCGGCAGCCATATTTATTACTTATAAATATTGGCTCTCTCGTCGCCAGGTTCACCACAGGCAGACTGCTCACCTCCCTACACCAGCTAACAGGCAATCCGATCACAACCCAACATCTTCCGAACGGACCTGGAGGCTCCCTTCAGCAGAGCTGCACATTTAGGCCGGCAGGATGTACAAGAAGTACAGATTCTGCGTCAGCACAGCAGCTTGGGGGCAATTGCCCTCGACCGCACGCGAGTATTGGCGCATCAGCAAAGACATTGTTGTTTTAGGCCAACAAGTCAATACTCGCAGATCAATTCGCTGAATGTGCAGCTAAGCGCACGCGAATCGATCGAGAATTAGGTTGCTGATGCAGAGACCTGCTTATATTTTGTAATAATTAATTATAAGTCATCATTTAATATTATAAGTAAGAAAATGTTATTGTATTTGTAAATAGTAGCTATTTAAGGAATTAATTTCACGAATAAATTATCATTCAAGTATCCGAAGGTACGTAGGAACTTTCTCCCCCAACAGGAACGATATTTGGCGACTCTATCTTATATCAAATTTAAGTTTGATCGAAATTTATTTTCTAATTTTTATGGCGGCCATTTTGAAATTAGCCATTTTTTTTATTTTTTAATCATTTTCATGTATTGGCATAGAAACCAAATGTGTGTGCAAAGTTTCAGAAGAATCCATTTAGTAGAAGTAGTTGAAAAAGCTGTCGCAAGATTTCAAACAAATATAAGGAGTCAATAAAAATAAAAACATGTTTTTTCTATTTCTGAGCTGTCCTTCTATGTTAGCCTAAAAACAAATGGACCGCACTACGTACATATCGAAGGTACAATTTTCAACAAAGATCTTCTCATTTAATTGATTTGTTTTCAATTTTATTCGCGTGTTGTCGAGTGTGTCAGGTAACAATCTAAAATATTATAAATTGAATTCTCTTTGGGTGCGCGCTTCTGGCAAATTTTAAATTATTGAGTTTATTCGAGTTGCAAGAAGCCGTCCGAATCTTGCTGTCGTCCTGCTTGGAGAGGACTTAAAAAGATGACCTCAAAGCTCGAGTGGCCGGGGCCCTGTTGTTCCAATTGTTTCGGTGCTCCATTTTCCTCCCTATTTTTTCTTGCATAAACTTCGACAGGACTTTGTGACTTTGTGTCAACTGGGAAGTGTCTTTCCCGCTGAGTTTCTTACTGCGGCCCCGCTTGTCGTCCCGGCCCGGTTAGATAGAGGACGCCAGGCGTGCTGAAACAAGTTGAACTTATCACATCCCATAGACGTGTCTAATTAAAAACTATGTCAACTAGAAATGGTCAAGGGCTCGTGCCTAATACTAAGAAGTGCGGGGGCGAAGAGAACATCAAGAGGCCGCCACTCGAGCGCGTGTTTTTTTCCCCGGCTGCGACCCCAGGTATATTCATCTCAGGTGCTCAGTCGGTGTGTGATTGTCATTTTTGCTTTCAGGCTCTCAACTAGACTCGCTCGAGTGTTCAAACAAAACTAAGCAAACTTATTTCAGCCGGGACATAACGAGTTCCTTCCCGGCGGAAGGATATATGTACATATCTAGTACGTTCCGCCAACTTTTGCATTTTAAGGGGCACGCAGGAGGAAGTGTGTGCACTCGTCTTGCACGGCCTTGGGAGCCATCTGCCTATAAATAGCCATTAAGGCTATAAAGGCGCTCCTCTGGTCGCCCAGAGAGGCTATAAGTCATGCGATATTAACAACAGAAACCGATTTGAAGTCAGCGGAATTGCTCTAAGTATGCGCCGGATTTATTTGGGCCGAGGGCCCAAGGCCCCTGGATCGAGCGGCGCATTTTTCTCAAAACTCATGGCCCAACTCTTATAAATCAGCAATTGTCACCATTGTAGCGGCTCCATCGCTCATTCGGCGGCGGTACCTCGGTCCCGACCCTCGTTCTGGATGACGGGCCACAGGATTAATAACTTGAAATTTGCGGAAAAACTTTTGGCGAGTAAAGTGCATCGGGGGGCACGGGCCTACCACCCTGCCATTGTAATACCCCCTAACAATTGGAGCAGGGCCGCTCGCACGTTAGTGGAGCGGGAGGACGGCCGCAGCAACTAAAAATGTTGGAAAATTTTAAGTAAAGGCCATTAAGTAAACAAATTCACAGTTTTTCCTACGAAACACAGGCTAGAGCTAAGCACAACTTTGACTGACTCTTGCATTGCACTTTGCTAGGGGACATAATCGTTCATTATCACGAGACGTCGCACGAAAGCGGCCCCGGGCTTCGGCGGACTCAGGCGGATCCGGTCGATGTAATGACTGAAATTTCGCCCGGTTACGTGCTTATGCGAATCTAATGAAACTCAGGTCACCCTCCAAAAAAAACCGTCTTTTAATACGTTTGACGAATTATTTCGATCACGGGCCTTCAATAGCCACTAGCAATGGGCCTCTCAGGTCATATGTGGGGCTTAGCGGACTTATGGGAAAAATGCGGCGCCCGATCTAAATCTTCACTCATTTTCGCGATTTATTTATTTATCCAATTTCATCAGATCTTATCAATATAATGTTAGACAAATATATGATTGAATAATATGCGCCTTAATAGATTTCTTCGATTAATTAAAATCGATAAAATCATAAATACTATTGAAATCACGATACACAGATGCAATTGGCGCATTAAAACCGAAATTAGTGCACTGACAGGGAACGTTGTAGGTTCCTCAGGAAGTAGTGTTAAATAATATTGTAGAAGAATCAATACATCTTTGTGAACAATCCATAGCAAATAGGGTATTGGAAGCATTGCGTTGAGGTTCTAAGGTGTCAAGTTTAACACTTGAACTATCGACGGGCAAGTTTGTAAAGTTGATAATTTTCAGTATTTTAAAGTGACATTTCATGTTTAAATAAGTAATTATAAATGGGAAAAGGTTTCTAATATGTTTAGTTTTGAAGCTTAATAAACTTTGGCATAACTCTTAAGAGATAACTTCAAAAAATATTAATAATTTAAGGATGAACGTGAATACCAGTCAATTTGACAGGTCGTAGTAGTTTTAGTTGTAATAAGTTTAAGTCCTTCTAAGTAAGGAAATAACAAAATAGGATTGCTCCAACAAAGATCATGAAGTACAATATAAAAGACGTGGTATGTTAGGATCTTTAAACTCCCTACACATTTCCTAACGAAATCTAAAATAGAATTAGTCTTTTTAACTATTTCACTAATATGATCTTCAACAGTAAAACGACAGCTCAACATCCAAGTCTTTTGTTTTGTCAAGTTTAGTCAGTACACCATCATTTATCGTGTAGTTAAAACCAATACTAGATCTCTTACGAGAAGAAGACAAAGTTGTATACTTGTCAATGTTAAGGGGGAGACAATAAATAGAACACCATTTGTAAAAGAGATCTAAGTCCGAGTTTAAAATTGCGCAGTCACGTACAGAAGACACAACACGAAAAATCTTGGCATTGTCAGTATAACAAAATTCCCGAGTGTTTGATACATACTAATAAATAAAATAATTAAATAAAATGGGACCAATATCTTAATTATTAACACTTTATTAGACAGCAAATCTGGCTTAGGCGATGTAATGTCATCCTCGTCTTTATATTATAAATCCGAAATTTTTTCAATGAGTTTACACTTTTAACAGAATTATAAATTTATATAACTTTTTACCTGTAAATGTTGATAAAAATTTATCGTTAATTCCACAAACTTAGCAGAGCTAGAGCACCTCGAGTATACTCTGAACTGAGTGTATTCAGAGCGCTCTGATTTGTTTATGAAATAAATTTCAGCACTTAGCTGTCATTTACATTAATTCGCTATTTTTTGACGTGAATAACGTCTATAGGTCCACGCTGGGGGGCATTTTGAATTATTGATATTTTCAGGGCAGTAAAAAATCATTGAATAACTCGGAAACTGTAAGCCCCACTTCATTGATTTTGGATTTTTTCTAATCGGAATATAGTTCCGTTTCTGATAAAATGAAAGTCTCCGTTACGCATGTACAGTACCCGACGAGAGAAGAGTTCGAAATAAAGCGGGAATTTCGGCGCCTGCAAAAGTTTCAAATCGGTACAGATGAAGACTCCAAGTAGCTACGACACTGGTTTTAGTGTCAAACGATAGATTTTGATCAGAACAATGCAATAGTTAAAATAGGTAAACATTTTTTAAAAAGTCTAAACAACTTTTTTTTTACACAATGTTGGCCGAAAGTCTTGGAAAAGGCAAAATGAAGTATAGTAATTGTATGACATCGGAAAGAGTATCTCAGCAGCTATCCAATGGTGTACATACTTAGTAAACCTGAGAGGGTCAAGAGGCACAGGGCATGCGAAAATTAAAATCATGTCGTTCATAAGTGACTTTTCATACCACCGGCCACTTGTGAATAAAATTGTACTCGTTGGGTGAACTATCAATAAAATGAAGCCGTAAATAGATTCACCAAATTTACATGCTCAATTCTGAATATGTTGTACAATACTAGGTGTATACTTTTTTAGATTAAGTTTACGGTTTACTTTAGGTTCATTTTACAAATATGTAAGCGACGTGGATTGGGAAAGTTTTTACGTCAATCCCTCGACTGTGATTCCCTACACAGTCACACCTACTTTTTTTTTTTTCTAAATTTGACTGCCTTCTATGATACAACAAAAATTGGAAAATTTCGGCGTTCTTTTGCCTCCAGTCAGAGGTCAAATTATTCGAGCTCGGTTCCTTTCTCCGAATGATCAGTCAAATTCCTCTGAGCCCAAAGAACGTACTCTGATTATACTCTCAGTACAAAAAGAAATACAAATTCGAAATTCTGATGTGTCTGAACTAAAAAAGAAATAGAGGCTGTTTTTGGGCAACTAAGACTCTCCTCTAAACTAAAAATAAAAACGTCTAATATTCAGACACAACTTTAATTTAGATCAGAGGATTTGTTTACAGTATTACCCTTTCTTTAAATTGAAATAACTGAATTTAGAAACAATACCCTTGCGCCTTTTATTAAATTTTAATTTTTCATTATACAACACTAACTTTGTACCGGCTTCAATTACGCCCTAGATTTGGGATAGTATAATAAAATTAGGCACATTTCTCAGAAAGGAGAAATCCCAATGTTGTACGACTTTGAGGAAACTTTACTATATATTCGCCAATCATGGCCCAGACAATAGAAGTATCATCGTTTTAAAAGTTTACACATGTATATCTACATATATATGCGAAATAACATTTTTAGGCAAACAGGAAGCCGAAGTTCTCTAGATACCGACTGAAGTAAAAACATACGTACAGTAAACTAAATATATAATTTTATTTACAAAATCAACATTTTAACATTATTAATATTTTGCCCTTCACCCGTTCTGCTCTCATAATTTTTGTATCGGTGAAGCATTGCATCAATTAGGATAATGCACATTTAAATACCTACTAAAAGGTAGGTACAGTTCATTAATTTAAGACCATAAGTTGATTTTATAATTAATCTAATCCAAAAAAAAAATAATAATAATAATTAGGGTAACACCCAGATTTCGGTTCTTATCAAATGACTCATGAACTTCGTTCACAGAAATATTGAATTTGAGAAGGAACCTCTCTCTAGAAAACAACATATGGTATAATACACAACTATGCGTTTGTCAATATAAGGAATAAGATTGCAGGACAAATGTACCATTTATAAATAAATGTTCGTTAAAGTACAAAGAGGTTTTCTGTATCAGTAAAAATACTTTTTTAGCTTTCTTAAAAGTTTTTAGTGATACAGAAAATATCATTAGATTATCGCTAGGAAAAATTTAACAAACACTACCTTGAGGCACTTTTAAAGAATTATTTCGAAAAATAGAGCTTCGCGAAACAGGATTCGTTGCGTACTTGCATACTACAGACAAATTAGAACCTAGCCAGTTAATAAGAAGGGGTACAGAGTGTGCAAAATATTAAAGAAATATCCACATATAAGTTGTTTGTAGTTTTTTTACTATGGTAAATCATTAATCATTATCATATTTCGCAATTTTCTATTGTCCAGGGTAAATCAGGAATTCCTTCCACAATTTTTGTATAATGAACATTTTCAAATTTAAGGTAATATTTAAAAAAATATGAATAACTTTATCGCCACTAGAACCTGAATAAGGATTTGGAAAAATGATTTGTATTTACCACGAGAAGTTTAGATATACGAAATTAAATATGGCAGATACTAATTTGAAAAGGGGTTAATTTTTAGTTTGACAATAATTTGCAAACTAAGGTTGCAGACTAAATATTGGAGATTATACAAGATTTACTAAAAATTTGGGTATTTAGACATTAAATATCTTAGAACTTTGCAATGTACTTTATAGTAGCAGCTGAAAAAAAATGTAGAATTTATTTTAAAAGATTGCATTTATCGTCATTGTAGGTTATTTTATTTAGAAATTGCATAGCCTAGCTTAATAGCAGTAGTACAACGAAAGCAGCTATTAAAATATTAGGGTAACATTTATGAGCAAAAAGTAGTTTTTTAAAAACAACCTACATTGTAAATTTTGTTGAGAACAAATACATTTTATAGTAGCCTTTTCTATACCTTCTGTTAATATTTCGTAGAAACTAATGAAAAATTCGTTATAAAAAAAACAACAATGGTTACAGTGTGCAGATTGAATTTGCTTACCAAAATAGGCAAAATATTCTTGTCACAGATAAGCGGCAGTGAAAACTTTCGAGTGGAGCATTTACGTCGTATAATGAAATTGTTAATTTACCCGAACAACATTTCTGGAGCTGGAAAAAACTGTCCCCCTCCAAAATGGGGGGCTAAAGCGAATTCAATTTAATTCGAGATAATGCCGCCGTGTTTTCGGGCGAGCTATGCAGAATCGGGAGGTGAATTAAGTCCAATTTATCCACTTTTAAAATTGTAAACTTTTTGGCGTTAATTGGGGCTTTTAATTATGAATTTTTGCAATCCTGTCCGGAGATGTTCCGAACGAAATTACTTATGACAGCCAGACGTAATTCTATTACTCCATCAAGTAATTTCTGTAAGCCCCAAGAAGTCACCTTAGTGCCCCATGGCAGGCTCGATTCGCCGCCGGAGGAGCTGTTATTAATTTCAAAAAATCCGTTCACGTACAAGTGGCCGAGACACGTTCTACATACCTCCGTCGCCGGGGGACTGCCGAAAAAAAGGGCCACGGGCCATCACGGCGAGCAGCAGCTTCCTGCCGGAACGTCATCCACTTATCCTTGCACCGCACCACATATGGCCACATCCAGGCGAATCCCGGGGAGCCGGCAAAAAACTCCTGCGACAGCGAAAAAGTCGAATGGATCCCGGCTCATACATAGATGCAATTAGTTGTTATAAATTGGTTCCGGTCGAGGCTCTATGATACATGGCCTCCTGTTGACGATTGTGGGCGGCCTCACGTGCTCCTTTCCTTACGGAGCCCTTCTCTAATAAATTCCAGACGCTGCCAGGGGCCGACAAAGATATCGGCGACCCCAACCGCCCACGTCCACCTAGCTCGATTGATCCGAAAAATAATTAAAAATGAATGAAATCAGCTGCCAGGATGTAACGGGGGCATCATGGGGATCCTGGACCCGTTCCCGACACTGGGAATTTTGGGGAGCACCCCAGAGCCTATTTCTGGCTGTGGAACATCTTCTTAGGTTCCCCCAGTCGTAGACATTTGCTGTCGCTATCGACTCCACATGTAATCGTTTATGCAAAAACGGTCACATCAGGACTTTCAGGAGATCACGTATTCAATACATTTCTTCCATTATATGAGGTGCTCCGCTCGACTCGCTCGGCCCCCAGAGTCCCCGGTCACACACCATACCACTGCTGTATGCAAGGCGCTCCACACAGGAAAGATGACGTCCTGTAGGACGCCGACGACGACGCCAACGACGTCGACGGTCTTGGCAAAGAGCTGCAAGGAGCGAAATTGCCACTTTCTGTTGAGATTTTTCCACACACGGATGGGCCGGGCCCCGCATCAAGTGTGCAAGCTCGGGGATAGTGGGATATGCTCAATGGAGTAGAAGGACACCTCATATGCTCTTTGGGTCCTTTGACGGTCCCCACATCGGTACACATCCTTGTTGTTCCATCTCGATCCGCTCAGATATTCTCTTTTACGGCCGTGGACGCACATAGTATTAGTTATGTAATTTCAAATGGCTTTTTTTCGTTGTCGTCCTCGTTTTCTACATCCCAGCGATTAGGAGTGGACGACAGGCCTCGAGATACTCGACCTGGACCAGACACATTGGTCGTCCTCTGCGATCGTGGATGAGAGACTCGTGGCAAATAATTGCGTGGAATTTGGGTTGCGTGTTTTGTACACCTATAAAAATACCTGGTTCCGAGAACTAATTTCGTGGTTCATTTAACTATTTTTGCCTATGATTTTCACCTAACAATATTGCTGGTAATCATCACCAGAGAAATCTATTTAAAAATTCGAAAACTATCTTGTTATTTCAACAACATATCTAGTTTAAACGATATGACGGTACATAGGGTACAATATATGCATTTAAGGCCACAATTATTCTTGTGTTACAATAACTTTGGAGCAGGCATTTAGCAACAACTATATATACACTCTAAAAACTGAATGTAAATTCACACTGACCTTAAAAACAATTTTACATTTTTTTTTGTGTACAAATTTATCACAATCGTAAAAGTACACATTTTTGGTATAGTTAAGCAAAGAAGTGTGAAATTACACAATTTTTATTTATTTATTTATTTATTCGCAATGAGACATACAATGTCTATTAATTACAAATGTAAAATACAAAAAAAAGAAAAAAAGAAAGCAAGTACATAAGTAAAGAAGAATATAATAAATTAATAACAAAAAAACATTACGCTAAGTTTTAAAGAAATTCGTAAGCCGATTCTTCAATTGCGAAGTAGATAAATTAAAGTCGATAATGTCACGATGCAAATTAAATAATCTTGAAATGAGTGTAATTGGTTCATGTAAACCATAGTTGGTTCGATGGTGGGGTACATGAAGAAGACTGCAACATCTGAGGCCGGGACGAGGAACAGATATACTCAACAAAGATAATAATTGCGGACTATCACATTCACCAGACAAAACTTTAAATCCAAAGACAATTATGGAAACCGTACGCCTATCATGCAATGTCGCCATTGAAATCAGTTTTAAGCGATCTCTATATGGGGGTAGGAATAGGGGATTAACCCAAGGAAGACCCCCAAGGGCGAATCGTAGAAATCGCTTTTGAACAGCCTCAATTCGATCGGAATGAAACTTATAAGATGGTGACCAAACCGGACTAGCATATTCTAATACAGGTACAACAAACGTAATGAATAAAAGTTTTGTAACGTACGGATCGTTGAATTCCTTAGACCATCTCTTGATGAAGCCCAACAATGAATTTGCCTTATTAATAATAATATTAATGTGATCGTCAAAAGTAAAATTAGGGTTGAATGTAACACCCAGATCTTTCGCTGAGTTAAGTCGACATAATTCACTTCCATCCAATGAGTAGCTAAAGTTGATAGAATTATGTTTTCTTGAAAAAGACATAAGAGTGCATTTACTCACATTTAAAGGCAAGAAATTCGAAGAGCACCATTCAAAAAATTTAGTTAAGTCTTCGCTAAGCAGCAGGCAGTCATTTGACTCATTAATAATTCTATAAATTTTAGCATCGTCAGCATAAAGAAGAATCTTCGAGTGGGAAAGAACAGAACTCACGTCATTAATAAATAAAATAAAAAGGAGAGGACCCAAATGACTTCCCTGTGGAACCCCCGAAGTATTGTGAATAGGTGAAGACAATACATTACGAAACGATACAATTTGCTGTCGATTGGTCAGGTAGGTCGATAACCAATTTAAAAAGACTGGGGGAAACCCAAAACCTCTCATCTTGAAAATCAGTACTTTGTGGTTGATTCTATCAAAAGCCTTACTAAAGTCTGTATAAATACAGTCAACCTGTCTACCACTTTCAATAGCACTAATACAATAAGACGAGAAAGTTAAAAGGTTAGACACCGTTGATCTTCCCTTCACGAAACCATGTTGGTCTTCATTAATTATGGATCTACAATGGAAGTACAAAATATCACAGACGATAGCCTCAAATAGTTTACCTAATGCTGAAAGCTTAGCAATTGGTCTATAATTAGAAATATGATCCTTGCGGCCTTTTTTATGCAAAGGAATAATATAGGAAAATTTCCAACAATCAGGAAAGACACCGGAAGACATTGATAAATTAAATAAATAACAGATAACATTAACCAGAGCTAAACTACAAGATCTTAAAACTATTGAAGGTATTCCGTCAGGTCCACAGGTGAACTTAGAAGGAAGTTCGTTCAAATATTGTAAGACAGTGTCTTGGTCAAAGTAAAGGTCCTTAGTTTCTAGAGTTGTGGATGGAAGTGTAGTCAAGTTATGAGAGTTAGACATATCACAGTTATCGGTGGTAAAAGCAGTACTAAAAAATCGATGGAAAAAATTACAGATGGTCAAAGGATCGTTACTGGTTTCTCCATTGTAACAAAAAGAGGCAGGATAGCCGTCGGAACTTCTTCGAGAGTTAATGAAACTCCAAAATCGTTTTGGCTCATTTTTAATGGAGTGCTTTAAATCAGACAGGTAGGATAAATAGGCAGCCTCAGACCTTGCAACGAACTCTTCATGCAATGCACAAAAATGGCTAAAATCATAGTTACTTCTTGTAATAGAATATTTTTTCCAAGCCTTAGTCTTAGAGTTTTTTAAGCTAATTAATTCAGAATCGAACCATGGGAAACGAGTATCAGAAATCTTATTAAAAGTAATAGGTATACATGAAGCAAATACAGATGACATAATTATGTAAAACTTAGAAATAGCGATGATTATGTCATTCTCAGACACGACAGAAGACCAATCGCATACAGACAGAAAATCGTTCAACTTTGAAAAATCGGCTTTCCGGAAATTAAATGACATGTAAGAAGAGCATTCAGTAATGGTCTCACATTGCGAAATACAAAATTCTATTAGAATAGCCGGATGAAAACATGATTCTCTTACGAGTGGCCTAGAACATCTAGAAACAGCAGTGCAGCAAGCATTCGTCGAGAAAACCAGGTCGAGGGATCTGCCAGACTCACACCGTACCGGATTCACCTGATAAAGATTGCAGCCCTGCAAACAATCTAAGAACAACAGATCGCGTTGTCGGTATGCCAACACACTAGAAGGCGAAAGAAACTCATCCGATTCATCATAGTTCCAGTGAAGAGACGGAAGATTGAAATCGCCGACAACCATCAGATCATCAGGAGGCAGCAATAAATCAGACACAAACTCAACGGCATCGCAAAACGCATCGTACACTTCGCTCGGAGAGTTCGGAGGGATGTATACGTTCATGATGAAAAGCCTTTTTCTTTGGAAATTCAGAGATATGCAGAGGAGCTCAAGGGTTCCTGCATTAGGAATCTCCACTAATGTTGATTGGATGCGATTACGCACGGCACAAATTACTCCGCCCCCAACAGGAGCACCAACCAAAGACAGGTGACGATCACGACGATACAGCTGAAACTGAAACTCAGACGAGAAGAGTTCCGCATCCAATATATCCGAAGACAGCCAGGTTTCCGTCAGGCATATAACATCAAAGCAGGAATCAGAGGTAGATAAATAAAAGTGACGCAGCTTGGATCGCAACCCTGTTACATTAGCGTAGTGGATACAGAGTGACGAAGTCCGTTTTTTTGATTTTTTGATGACTGGCGATACGTCTGTTTCGGAATAAATTCTTTAACAACAAGGTTGTCAGGCTTTAAAGCTTTGGGTGTGATATTCACGTTTTTCGTCGAGATTCGTTAGAGAGTGCTTTGTTACCCTTCAACACCTATCGACTAGGTACATCATCACGGACCCTTTTGCGAAAAGCGGAGCTCAGATTGTTGGTAGACTACCTATCTGGTCATCATGGGCTAAGATACCATCTATGTATATAAGATAGGTCTGTTAGATGGAATGCAATGTCTTCTTGTATCTTGAAAGCGATGAAACTAAATCACACATCTTGTATGCATGTGCTGCTTTACCACCACTGAGAAGAGAAATCTTCAGTCAGGAGTTTTTGAACTCGGTTGACGCTCTTTCCTCTTCTGTTAAAGATCTTCTGGCGTTCCTTCGGGTAGCAGATTATACTTTAAAGGGACTTCGGCACAAAACAGCTTTCGGCCGCAGTGTCCACTATAAGTGTCACCCCTAATAATTAATAATAATCTAGTACATAGTTACAATTATGAATAACATATCCACCTTTTTAAGTAGATTCATAAAAGAATCTCTGTTTTTGTTGAACCGAGTTGTTAAAACTTTCAGTAAATACTAAGAGAACAACCCCACGTCTGTATTTTTAATAATTAATATGACAGCAAAGGTGCTTATGTACGTACAGTGAAGTGCAAAACTGATCACATGATTCTACATTTTGACTTCTGTCGGCTCCTGCACACGGAAAAAAGCTCTGATTTGAGTGAAATAAAATTCCCTGAATTCCTCATGTTTAGTATAATTCTTAGCAAAAAGCACTCTCAATAATTCTTCATACAATTTAGGTTTTATTAAATTGTCCGCAAGTAACTCATGTGATCAGTTTTGCACCCGGTTGAATATACATATAATTGAAACTCCCATATTTTAATAATTAATTCACAACCCTTTATTTTTCTTTAATTCATTAAGTCTGTTTGGCATTGATTGGCATAGATTATCAACAATTTGTTGAGGAATTTTATTCCATTCGTCTTGGAAGCGATCCCATAATTGGTTTAGCCCTTTTGGTGGTTCTTCATATCCTGCTAATTTTCTTTTTACGTAATCCCACAAATTTTCAATCGGACTTATATCTGGGCTTTGTGCCGGCCACGTCAACATAGAAAATATTTGAGTTCGCAGCCATTCCTTCACTATTTTGGCTGTATGTTTGGGGTCCCCATCGTGTTGAAATATAACTTTTTCCTCAGGCATCCCACTTTTTCTTATTGCCTGAGGTAAGTTGCTCTGCAAAATTCTCAGGTAGTCCTCCTTCTTCATCGTACCTACAATTCTACATACGGGACCGACACCATTCTTGGTAATACACCCCTAAATCATAATGGATCCACCCCCGTGTTTCATCGTCGGCGTCACTGAATTAGAATGATTTTTACACCTTCGGGAGTAGAGTTGTTTTCTTAGTAATTGCCAAACTTTCACACTCCGTAGAACTTATACCAAAGGGTTCTTATACTTTGATTTAAAAGTAAATTATTGTAAGACTGTCAATTTATCCGAAATTTGTTTATCGCGGTCGATGAGTACGAATTACCTGCGATTAAATTGATCGCCGTTGATGAATACAAGCCTAAGAGAATACCAGCTTTCTTAAAAATTGCAGACACATTAGGTGTACGCAAAGCAGTAAACCGTTTGCTCTGCTTGATGGGAAACACATAATTTCTTGAGACTTTCTGGGCAGCTCCATTTTTCAAAACTACAAACTAAAAACGCCTCGAAAGTTTAAACAAAACCGATAACTCTTATGCAGTGCACGGAGACGGAGAGCTAAGAAGCTTGCAAAAAGTCGCCGGAAGGAGCGGCGGGGAGGGTAATTTCTCCCATTATTCACGTGGATGAGACGTAAGCACGAAAGTGGCGTCCAGCAACTATCCCGTTGATGAATTGTTTTTTGATGATGACAGGTAATAGTTATTTCCATAATATCCTCCAGCATTTATCATTTTTATTTCTCACCCTGTGCGGCACCCGTGATGACAGCCACTTCTTACCTTTTGCTATCTGCGACTCACGAAGAAATCTCGCACCGAACACATGCAACCTGCCCGAGGACCCGCGGGGTGGCGAAGGACGGCGAAAAAAAGAAGGCCCGAATCGGCCATGGAAAAAGTCAGAAGGAGTTAAATGTCAGGACAAAAGTCATTTTTCAGAAAAAATGAGGAGCAAGGAATGCACGCGGGCGGCGGCGGCACGGGCGAGAGTTGAAATGAAAAACACACACATCTAGGCAAATTATATGTTTTTGGAAGACGTCCTGCACTGGGCACACGTCTTGGCCCCTCCCCCCTCTGCTCCGGATGGGGCACGGGCAGTGGGCCTATTAATACGACTTTTTTTCACTTTTGGTTCGGCGCACTCAATTTCTTCCTGTTTGCAGGATATCACAATTTTTCTTGGCTTCAAGGAGCCGCTCGAAATAGAAAACTAACACTATAATTTTTCATAAATAATTTATTCCCCGTGGAAGCCCATTAATCGTGCCCGTTCCGCCCAGTTTCGCTCTGTCAGCCTCTCTCTGGAAGCATTCACCTGGCTGCAAGCGGGCTCCGCCCCACCAGCCCCACCACCGCTACGGTGTGTACTTTCGACGGATTTCGGATTTTTTCCTTCCCCATTTTTTATTTTTTTATTTTTACATTTTTTTATTCTCGAGCCCCTCCACGATTTTTATTTGAATTTCAATTTATTCGCCGCTTTATTTATGGTTCGACTGCCGGCTGTTTTTATGCAAACTCCTCTCGCCGGCGAACGAAAACGACAGAAATTATGTTGAAATAACTGAGAACATGATTGTCGATTTGCATGAAAAAGTGCAATTTTTTACGGCGACAGTCCACTCGGCGCTGCGCGATCCCGCGCTGTTATTAACATTTGTTTACATCCCGCGCGACGTGTGTGTTTCCCTGTTTCCCTAGCTTCCAATGCTCAGTAAAACTGATTTATTAAGGGAAATAGCCGCCGTTTGATGAAATTAGGTTTATGGACCTATATTTATGTCTTCATGGACTCGGCCTCGTGAGTTTGCGATTGAGTGGGAACATTTTCTGCTGGGGCCTCTAATGAAATTGCAGTCGTCACGGTCAGGTAAAAAAAGGCAGACAGCGAATAAATCAAATTAAACGCTTGTTGGGCGAAGTTAATTCGCGCAGTTAACAAGTTTACAACGCGGATTGATTTTATACAATAGTTTCCTTATAGCGATGGCCTGAGAAATTTATGCAGAGATGACAAACGATAGTATCACAAATTTACGGTTTATTATAAGCATGTTGTGGCTCACTAGTTTCCTTAAATTGCCATGTTAAAATGTATACATTTCATTTCAATCAACTTTTCTTAAAAAAGTAGATAAAAGTTTTATTCTCTTTAGAGCAATGGTATCACAAAAAACGAAAACAAGTGCCGATCAAACGAATTTTCATAGTTTTTCCTCGAATCTCCCAAACTATAATTTTTCGATATACGCAGACGATAGGTTATTTATTCGTATTTTGGCTCATCAAATATTAATGCTCTCTAGTAAAAAGGTTAATGATTTTTTCAAGGTTTTATAAGAAATTAGGTACTCGAACGGACATTATACTCCTCGCATGTACACTGAGAGAAAAACATGTTAAAATGAAGTTAAAACATATTTGAATCAAAAGCTTTCAAATAATATAGTCAGCTAAATTTATATATAGTAATTTTTAAATAATATAATTAAATAAATACAAGCACTTTCGATTTCAAAGTGTACTTTTGACGTCCTAACACGAGCGGTTCTACAGGGTGGGCCATCTAACGTTTGGAATTGGAACTATAGGTTATTTTGAGGTTGGAAGGTTTGATGACATTTCCGATGTGACAGAAAGTTAGTTTTATGTTTGACATTTATGAAATGGGTCGCTTTTCGCTTGAACAAAGTTGGGAAATATTAAAAACTTATTTCCAAAGTGGTGAGTCTTCTATTCAAACTGTAAGAAATTTACGGAAAATGGATGTGTCAAAAACGCAGTTTATGGATCAATTTGTGAAGCGAGTTCGTGAAACTGGATCTGTGGATAAAACAACCTGTGTACGTACTCGTCCAGTGCGCTCAACCGAAAACATCGCTGCTGTTGCTCAGAGTGTGCGTGAACAACCATCAACATCAACTCGTCATCGTTCTCAAGAATTGAACATTTCAAGCACTTCTTTGAGAAGAATTTTGCATAAAGATCTCGGTATGAATGCGTACAAAGTTCAATTAGTGCAAGAGCTAAAGCCGCATGACCATCCGGTGCGTTTTCGGTTTGCTCAATGGGCCGAAGACCGCTTGATCGAAGATGGCCATTTTTACCGAAAGATCATCTTTTCAGATGAAGCTCATTTCCACCTCAGAGGATACGTCAATAAACAAAATTGTCGTATCTGGGGCTCAGAAAATCCACACGTCATCGTGGAGTAACCAATGCATCCACTTTTCTTCGAAAATGAGCAAGGAAACGCCGTTACAGTGAATGGCGATCGCTACCGCGCCATGCTAAGCGATTTTCTGTTTCCCAAAATTGAAGAATATGACATAGACGACATTTGGTTTCAACAGGACGGCGAAACGTGCCACACAGCCAACGTAACAATCGATCTTTTGCACACTGTTTTCGGAAATCGCACAATCATCCGAGATGCTGATGTCAATTAGCCACCTCGAAGCTGTGATTTGACTCCGTTAGACTTTTTTTTGTGGGGCTGTTAAGGACAAGTGTTACGCTAACCATCCAGAGACGATTGACGACTTGAAACGTGAACTCGAAGTTGCCATTGACGAAATAGAGGCCCAAACAATCGAAAATGTACTGAAAAATTGGACTGATCGAATGGGGTATTGTAAAGCTAGCCGTGGCAGTCATTTGAATGATGTTGTCTTCCATTCCTAAATGGAAAGGTTCAATCTTTCAAATAAACTCATAACTTTGAAAAAATATTCATTTGTTTTTTTTATAGACGATTCAAATTCCAAATCTTAAATGGCCCACCCTGTATATTCTATTTGTAAGCATTATGTTTTAAAAAGATATGCATATTAAGTGTAAAATGGGAAGAAAAAAAACCTCGCTCATACTGAGTTCAGAAATATAGTTGTTATCATAACATATCGAATTTTTGTTAATTATTAAATATAGAAATACACACTTTTAAAACATCCCAACTACATTTTAGAAAGTTACTTTACAATTGAAGTGTTTATTTTAAATCAAGGATCACACTTTAATAACTTTTTAATCTTGCAAATACATTTTGAAAATCACATTATACTTTCGGATCATATGCGGTAAGGGACTACAATCATAGCGCATGCATATTTTTCAATTAAACGCATACGCCTTTAATTTTAAGGCCGGATTTTCCTCTGAGTGGAGCGAGGGCAATTTCCGTATATTTAATAACTATGACTTTAAATATTCTTTTTGATCTAAATTGTTCTTTATTTGGTACCAACTTTGTAAAACCAAGCAAATTAAAGATTTTAAAAATATATTACCTTTTATTTCCGGTATTCCTCGACATTGTATTGAGATATTTTTTCCGCTGAGAACAGGAAAAGGTAAACTTAGCCAAATTCACAGATGTTCAATGATGGCAATTTTCACCGGGCTACGTAATTCTGACGTCAGAAACTACGTAGTATATCTGCTATAACTTTAAAGGACGGTGCATTTGACTGATACCAAGGGCAACGAAACATTTCAGAATTTAGAAGTTTAACAATTATAAATAAATTTTCATTTGAGAAAGTTATGTTGATTTTATGAATTTTTCCTGTTGTGTTACTAGAAAAGCATTAATAAGCAGATTATATTTTTTATTGAATATTTTTGAATGAATTTCCGCATGGATTAAATAAAATGGTAATATGGACTAAGTAATAAAATTTTAGAAACAGGTTTTCCTAATTATTGTTGTCAATAAAATCAATGACTTGACATGGAAAAGTCATAGTCTGTAGCATTTTTGACTTTCCTTGAAACTGCGGCGAAATTTGAGGGCCAAAAGCCGCTATTATAGAGTTGATTCCGGATAAGGGGCTAACATATGTACTATCTAAAAATTGGACATAAAGAATCTAATCGGTTTTCCAATTTTATTAGTTTTCATAACTTAAAATGAAAATTAAAAGACATCTTGCTCTGTCCAGTCGTACCGAAAATTCACAGATTCAGTTTATCTGTGAAAGGTAAAGGTAAATGACCCAAAAATCAAAACTAGCTCATGAATACCCATAATACATAACATAAGGAAATGTTTCAATTTCAATTTAATATGTCATCCCTAAAAACAAATTCGGGGATAATCGAAATCAGGGACATTCGGGAACATCTCTTTTGCAATATATTTTTCACATTCTTCTCAGCCTTAGAACAACACGAACGGGTGACATACATCACGTGCTTTGTCAAACTAAACCCACCCATACACTCACACTGGGGAAGCACCTGAATTTTCCACATGGCCACCGAGGATTTCCTCTGCCCACATATTTATTAAGCTGTCACTGTGAGTGTTCTTATGGCGAAATTTTCATTATCAGACGATATTGTTTATGGGATGCCATTACACTATCTGAAGTGGAAGATCTCTCTTCCAGCCGAATTCGGCCTTTTTGATCGGCGAGCCTGCTTGCCCAATATCAACGTATCAGCCGGGCCAATAAATAATAGTATGCACGAAACGTCCAGCCGACCGGGCGGGGGGGTCGGCCGGCGGCGCTCTGGGGCTCCAGAGACAGTAATGGATACAACCGAACATATCGTCCGCCCGATAATATATCCCGACAGATGAATGAGGGATTTATTCAGAAAATGTGTAACAGGACATCAAATTCAAACCAGCCACGATCGGGGGTTATTGTTAGTTTATTTATTGTCAGGGGATGTGGAGAGGCGCTGTGACGACAAAGGACCCGGACCGGACTGGACCGGCCGGCAAGCTCCGTCTGCCCGGCGACAGGAGCATCCGGCTGTTGGTGGCGGTGCCCCGTTACAGGTGGACTGCCTCCGTGTATGATTGTGGTTCGGATAGAATTCCGAGCAATTAAATCACTTTGATGGTGATTCGGATTAATTTTGCTGTCCCTTGTTGCCCAATGTGCGATTAGTCCTGAGAATTTTTTGAATTGGCTCGTTTGAAGGAACCATTTTCAGAAACATCTTCTTTTCAGTTTTTGAAGTGAAGAAGCGTTGTTCCATTGTATTTTTTGTGTGTTTGGTACATTCGATTTTTAATAATTACATACTTTATATTCCTTTTTAGATATACTATATTCCACAGATTTTTCTGCAATTTGAGGTTTAGGCTCTGCGATGAATTGTTTTCGAAGGATTCTTCCAATGATGAAGAAAGTAATGAAAGGTACAGGATGATTCGTAACAATATGTTCCAACATATGTCAACCGATTCTGTGGAATAGTATTTTTTTGCGTTTTTTTTTTTTTTAATTTAAATATATAAATGTATAACATCTCGAGATTATTGTGTTAAAATTTTAAGTTGATTGGAGTAAAACTAACGGAGATATGGAGTTGTAAATCTCCGCCGCTCCGATCCGGATTCGAGCTATTTCTGTGCCTTATAAATTCAGTGTTTAGACTTTAAACGCATTTTCTCCCACTTAGCATGTTCAAAGTCGGTGGACATTGTAACTCAAAATCTACTCGATTGATGCTCTTTAAATTTAACATAATCTTCAAGTACATAAAATTTTGGGTAGTCATGTCGAGATAATTGTTTTTTTGTGCATTATAATTAGTTTTACTATGAAAAATAGGCTGATTTTTACCGGTTTTTTATTTTTAAATGGGTTTTTTCTGGCTTCAAAATTATGTCAAAAACTGAAAAATCTCGGCGTCATTACCTCGAGAAACTCATAAACTAACCAAATATTTCCGATTTTTTGATTCAAGATAATCCAGTAATGAGTTCTGACGTCCAGCGCAAACTGCCTTTTTTTAAGAGTATCCGAAGATTTGCTCTCACTGGCTTATTTCTTAATATTTTAGACTAAAAATTTAATTGAATATTCTTGAAATGACACTTCATTATGTGCATCAATTTACCATATGCTCAGAAAAAATTATCAAAAATATTTTTAAAATCAAGCAATTTTTTCAGAATTACATTCAACACAAGGATGGAAACCAAAGAACTTAGAATACAATATAAATATAAGCTCTTTGATGGAAACGTCTTTAATTTAAAGAATTTTTAATGAAAATTTCATTAAAATAAACAACAAAATACAACAATTATTTTGTATATTTTTTAAATTCCTATTACGGAACTGAAATACGAAATATTTTTCTAGATTAGAAATGGCGTTCTACATGTAAAATATTGTGTTGGCTAGAAAAACATTTCGAATCTGTTCTCGATATGAGGAAATCTGAAAATTATTAAAAAACCAAGCCTATGAAGTTCTCGTTGAGCGAACCCATTGTGGTGGTTGTTATAGTGGTTGTCCCTACTTAAATTACGTTATGATGTATGTCTTTACTTAAATTTCTTCATATGGTGATGAACCTTGGTTATCGTGTATTTTGATTTCAAATAATAAGTAAAGGATGGAAAGTTACAATTAGAAGTAAAAGTAGTTACTGTAGAGATTTTACTTTATGGAATCTAGTAGATTTTACTTTATATAATCTAGTGAGTGGAATTGTAGCAAACTTTTTGTAGAGATATTTTGTTTCATTTTTGTAAAAAGTTCAGTTCTTCATTGTCATTGAATACGGGAAGTTATATTTAAAAATATATGTAGGAAGTATATTAAAGTATTATATTAATATCAAATAAAATAAAATAAAATAAAATAAAATAACAAAAAGTAAATAAGTTCTTTGATTCCAATTCGCTATATATAAATAAAATGATATTAAAATATATCGTATAAAATTAAATCTATATATAAATAAAGTGATATTAAAATATATTGTATAAAATTAAATCTATATAAATAAAGTGATATTAAAATATATCATATAAAATAAAAGTTTTAAAAAAAATAATAATAAAGAATAAATTATAATTAAAATAAATATTTATATAATAAAAATAATTTAAAAAAAATAAGGAAGACATCCACACCATTTAAAAAAGAAGGAAAGAAAAACACATTTTTTGGATATTATTGTATTTGTATATATAATTAATATTATATTTCAAAATAGTTGTAAATTAGTGTTTATAGTTGTCAACAAAAATTCTAAAAACATATTTCTTCTTTAGTATTATCTCAAACAGCATAAGTGAGTGAAGTTGCACGCAAGTTGTTGAAGATGTTAAATAAATACGTAGGTTGCTCCATAAGTTTTACAAAACAAAAGTATTTATTAACATTTTTCAAAATACAGTCCATCAGAGTCTATACATCTCTTGCCATTTATCCTTTGAAAAGGAAGCACAGGCATTATCCGAAGCACTTAATAATTCCTCCTCTGTTGCAAATTTTTGCCCTTTTAATTTATTTTTTATGAAAGGGAAGAGTCCAAAATCGCTAGGCGCAAGGTCCGGGCTATAGGGAGGATGATCCAATAGTGTGAGCCCCGATTGGGTTTAAAACTCCTGAGTCAAGCCTGCCCGATGTGCCGGCGCGTTGTCGTGGTGGAAGTGCCAAGTACTGAGGCGTGACTTTGGTCGCAATCCTTGCAGCTCATTTATACCTTGAGGTAGACAAATGCCAGTGTACCAAGCAGCGGTGACAGTCTTTTGTGCATCCAACACCACCCTTTTTATAAGACCTCTTTTACCAAAGAAAACTGCGATCATTCTTTTTTTACTGATATCTTTTGTTTAACCATGGTCGGTGCTGGCTCATCTTGAAACACACATACTTTTGATTGGGATTTACTGGGAACGTCGAAAAAATATAATCAAGTTTCGTCGCATGTGACAATTGAATCAACATCCTTTGAACGGCCGTAGTCATATTTCTTTAACATTTTTTTACACCAACTGACACGCGCTGCTCGCTGGTTTTCATTGAGGGAGTGAGGGATCCACATAGAACATAATTTTCTTACTTTTAAATCTTCATGCTAAATCGAATTTAAAGTAGATGCACCGATACCCAGAATCTCTTGAATTTGTCTGTAAGTAATTCGACGGTTAGCTGTAATTAGATTTTTTACTGCGACAATGTTTTCTTGTGTCCTGCTTGTCACTGGGCGGCCTGATCTTTCATCGTCAGCTAAATTGAAACTTTCTCGTTGAAATTCTTTGTACCAACGGAATATGGTAGAAGCTGAAGGGCACACTTCGCCGAAAGTTTCAGACATTTCGTCACGGCACTCTTGATACGATAATCCACGTTTAAAATTATACAGTGTGCGCAATTTCTATAAGCGCAGGCAGTTTTATTCATGTTTAAAGAAAACTTCTCTTTATTTTTCAAAACCGATTATATTGCATAAATTCCCCATTGGTAAATATTAATTAAATAATATAAAACATTCATTAAAGTAAGTAATTACTTTATAATAAAAATAAATATAATTAAAATTCTCTTTTGTCTGCGCAATTTCTATAAACTCACTTTATATTATAGTCTTTATTTTAAAAGCTTAATGAAAAGTAAATTTTTGTATATTTTCTAAGTATTGTGTTTTATCTCCTTTGTTAGTTATAACTTGAAAAAACCTGTTAAACATCGAATTTATTAACTTTTTAAACGAATGTTCATCAATATCATTCCAGCATTTCAAAATATCGGCTTTCAGTTGAGATAACGAAGAAAATTGTCCACCGTTTGCGTAAAATGATTCCCCAAATGTTCTCCATTGGATTTAAATCCGAACTACGTGTTGGCCATTCCATTACAGGAATATTTCTTTCACTAAACCATCGTCTTGTTTCGGCAGAAGAATGCACAGCGGCGTTATCCTGTTGAAAAATCAAATCTTTTTCCATATCGTCTTCTAAATATGGAATAAGAGATTCCTCCAGCAGGTCTGTACATATGGCAGAGTTCATTCGGGTGGGAACAAAGCGTAAAGATAACTTTCCTTGATAAGAAAAGGCACCCCATAACATTAAACTACCAACACCAAAATTACTACTTAGACGAGGCGAATCGGGTTTCCTTAAATCATGCCAATAATCACTCAGTCCATCTGGGCTATCTAAATTAAATTGTTTTCCATAAGAAAAAATAACGTTTTGTGACTTTTCGTCCCAGTTCATGTGGCTTCTAGCAAAATCTAGGCGCGGATATTTATGATGCTGTTGTAGTTGGAGAGATTTGACCGGTTTCTTATATTTAATATAAGTAGTGTCCTTCAAAATTTGTTGAACACTACTTCCTTTAATTGGGAGTTGTAATTCCGCTATAATTTGAGCTTGTTGAGTTTGTGAATTGGTTGACAACCCAATGAATAACTCTCACTTAGTTTTTACTATAATTTATTGTAAAATAATACTTAAGTCCTACTACACCATTCAGTCCGGAGGATGGCGGAAAAGTGGCGCGTTCCTCGTGCAAGAGTTCAAGTTCAGTGGTTGTGACTTTCTTGTTAATTCAGTGTTTCACCGCTAGATGTGAGTAAATACGCCACATTCTTCCCCCCCCCAGACGTAGGTAAATTCACATATTAATTCAAGTTTTTTCATTACCATATTATTTCATTCCCCTCTATATATAGAAAACAAACATGATTAGTGTTGACTTAATTTCTTTTGTGGCTTCTCGTTCGCAAACTTACTGACCAATCTCGATGCATACTAACAGTGCGTCCCTCTGCTGGTTCCCGATTTCTATCGCTAATAACATTGCATGTGCCCGAATTCTCGGAAAACACCTCAGGAAATTCACATGCATCTTCGAATAATCCGCTCTCATCTTCAACCTGCGGCGGGTCATTGC
The DNA here is from genome assembly GCA_949715965.1 of Dysmachus trigonus. NCBI lineage: Eukaryota > Metazoa > Arthropoda > Insecta > Diptera > Asilidae > Dysmachus > Dysmachus trigonus. Next base: position 46,882,604 of record OX454319.1, on the reverse strand, counting down.
TAAGGCGTGAAAGAACGTTTTCCGAAACAGTCGGGCTGCCTGGTAGTGCCAAAACCTCTTCAGCTGGCCTTAATCCCTCACTAGGATTTAAGGGGGTAGTCCAGTGAAAACAACTGTTTTTTCAACGATTTTTTTTTCATATTAGCAATTAATTTTTATTAAAAAACTTTTTGACATATGATAGTACAACTATTAAACTACACAAAAAAAAATTTTTTTTTTTTCTTTTTATGAGTCATCCTGACAAAATGGCCGCTCCAAAAAAAATTTTTTTTTGTTGGCGGACGTCGAATCTCTGCAACGGTTCATTTGAAACAAAAAATTCAAACGAGGTTTTAATCTGTAGAACATTGGCTATCGTCGGAACTAGAATTATTAATTTTCAATAAAAAATAACAAAATGGCGGCATTTTGAATTTTTCGGGTGTTTTTCGGGTGCTTAATTTGTTTATAACTTTGTAAATAAACAATGGATTTTAATAATTCTAGTTCCGACGATAGATACACAATCAAGAAATATACAGCTAAATTTTTAGATCAATCGGAGCAAAAGACTCTGAGATCTGACGTCCGCCGAGTCAAAAAATGCTGTTTTGAGAAAAACGCGTTTAAAGTTTTTGTTGCGGAAAAAAGCTAAAAAAAATTAATTTTACCTTAGTCAGCGATGCCTGCTCCATGCATAACGCGATGCCTGCTCTATACATAACTAACCTTAAATACAAAGCAGAAGGACCTAGACCGTTATAAACCGAAAAGAAATGGGCGGAGTAAACAGAAATACAAGAGTCCTCCTTGCTCCGAAACACGCCAGGGGACCTTCGAGCGCTTGGATTACACGTCTCTCGAAAACTCTCTGTATCTTTAAAACTATTCAATATTTTGCTTAGATATTTTAAGGGAGTATTTTCGAGGTGTAGTAGAGTAGATTTAAGCAAAAAACAAAAAAATTAAAAAAAAAAATTTTTTCACTGGACTACCCCCTTAAGTTTCGCCGAAAACCCCAATCTTCAATATCAAGATCTTCAAGTTCCTTGTTGTTATTTACTGGCACTCTTTCCCTGAGCTGATCAACATGCCGCTTCCATTCCCCATTGGCCCCTTTCGGTCTCACTCTGTACACACTTCGACCTAAAACCTCGACAATAATCCCTTCAACCCAAAATTGTTTATTGTTTTTATATAACTTCACCCACACGGGATTTCCTTTCTCAAAGATTCTCGATTTAGTTTTTTTGCTAAAGTTCCTAATTTGCCTATTCTGTGACTTCCAAATTTTTTGTTTGGCTAGATCGTGCTGCCGCTGACTATCTATTTTAATAGGTCTCAAAAGATCTAACTTGGTTCTAACGTTTCTACCCAACATAAGGGATGCGGGTGTCTGACCAGTAGTGCTGTGTGGGGTTGTCCTATAGTCAAATAAATATCTGAGAAGGAGAATATCGATATTTCCGCGCCCTTCCGTTACTAATTTATTAAGGCCACGTTTAACTGACTTAACAGTGTTTTCGGCTTGTCCATTTGACGCCGCGTGATACGGCGGTGTGGTAATATGTTTGAGTCCACTCTCAATACAAAACTTGCGGAATTTATCAGCAGTAAAAGCAGTGCCATTGTCGGTGACTATGACTCTGGGGAAACCAAATCGACTGAAAACATCCCTCAGTCTGTCTATAGTACTACTAGCATCAGCTCCTTTGACTTGAAAAACTTCGACCCACTTAGAAAAACTATCGACACACACCAAAAACATTTTTCCGCGAAAAGGTCCAAAAAAATCTAAATGAACTCTCTCCCACGGTCCATCCGTTGGCGTCCATGGAGTTAACCTCCCTTTAGGTGGATCGTCTTGTTGCGTTGCGCAGATGTCGCAAGCTGCTATCCTCCGCTCTATGTCTCTACTTAAGCCCGGCCAAAACACGTAACTTCTAGCGAGAGATTTAGTTTTCACAATACCGAAGTGAGAACTATGTAATAAGCTTAAGACTTCCGAACGTAATGCTGCAGGTATGACAACCCTGTATCCCCACAACAAACAATTTCCTTCCACCGACAGCTCATTTCTCTTTAGAAAATATGGTTTTAAGGTATCATTTACCTTACTGGGCCAACCAGTCATTATAAAATTTTTTACCTGGGCAAGCACGCCGTCTTTAGCCGTTTCAACAGCTACTTTAGATGCATCAATGGGAATTTGAGAATCGCTGGTGACGTAGTTTAGGTATACTTCGTCTCTCTGCAAATCATCAACTACCTCTCCCCCCTCCAATGGGAGGCGTGATAAAAAGTCGGCTTGGTTTTCTTTGGTTTTTACGTATTTTGTTTTAAATTTGTAGCCTGATAAGAATATTGCATAGCGTTGCAGTTTATTTGCTGCCATCTGAGGTATGCCCTGTTTATTACCAAAAATAGAAGTAAGTGGTTTGGAATCTGTGTATAGTGTAAATTCCTTTCCAAATAAAAATTGATGAAAGTATTTCACGGCCCAATATATTGCAAGTGCTTCCTTTTCAATTTGGCTGTATTTTTTTTCAGAGTCATTTAACACCCTCGAGGCAAATGCAATTGGTCTCCGCATGTCGTTTGGCATAACGTGGCTCAACACAGCTCCGAGTCCATGAGAGCTAGCGTCGACAACTAATTCAACTGGCGCATTGTTATTGTAGTGTACAAGGATTTGGGGAGAAATTAATATTTCTTTGACCCTTTCTAATGCTCTTTGGCAAGATTGCGACCAATTCCATTCAACATCTCTTTTTAAAAGTTTATATAGGGGACTTAGTATTTCTGCAATTTGTGGAACGAATTTCCGGTAATAATTTATAGACCCCAAAAAGGACTGCAGTTCCACAACTGACTTTGGGACTGGTAGTTGAGAAATAGCTTGTGTTTTTTCTGGTGAGGGGCGTATGCCTTCTTTATCTATAAGAAACCCCAGATACTGAATTTTTTCCTTAAAGAATTCGCATTTTGATTTTTTTACTGTGAGTCCCGCGTTTTGTAATCGCGTTAAAACTGACTCTATTCTCTGAATGAGGCCCTTTTCGGTTTTTCCCGATATTAAGATATCGTCCTGAAAAACAGCTATGCCGTCTATTCCTAGAAGGACGGCTTCAATGCGTTTTTGAAAAATTGTTGGGCAAGTGTTAATTCCAAAAGGCAATCGGGTGTATTTATATAGCCCTTTGTGAGTACAAATCGTAGTTAGCTGCTGGCTATTTGCTTCTAATTCTAATTGCTGATAAGCTGAAGCAAGATCAATTTTGGCAAAGATTGTGCCTCCTGAAATCTTTTCGAAAAGATCATCTATACGCGGCAAAACAAATCTTTCGATTTTCAAAAAAGGATTTAATGTGATTTTATAATCCCCACAAATCCTAACGGTGCCGTCGGGTTTTAAAACTGGTACTATTGGGGTTGCCCACTCCGAATAGCTAACTGGTACTAAAACTCCAGCTGAAACTAACTTCTTTAATTCGTCTTCTACTTTGCTCTTGATGCTAAAAGGTAACGGTCGGGGAGAACATAAACGAGGTGTTGCACCTTCTATTAGATTAAGTTTAATTTTACCCTTGTTGAAGGTCCCTAATGAATTGCTGAATACTCGGGGAAATTTCTTCGACAACATATCAACTGCTTCGGAAACGTTTAAATTTTTAACGCTGAATTCTATGTTGAATTCTTTTATAAAATCACGACCCAGCAGAGGCACGTTTGAGCTTTTAACGACGTAGAAATTAATAATTTTGCATTTATTTTTAAATGCCACCTTGATGGCGCATTTGCCTATTGGTTTAAATTTTGTTCCGTTGTAGTTAGCTAATTTAATATTTACACTCTCCAGCTCGGTGCTCGAAAAATATTTTGTGTAATCGTTTTCACTGAGACAGCTAATTGCTGCTCCACTATCCAATTCTGCCTCGATATTTTTCCCGTTAGCGCACACTTTTAACATTATCGGTTCGATGCTCGACCTTGCACTGATCGCGAACAATTTTCCCTCATCCTCTTCCAATTCCAAAAAATTTTGCTTCTTATACTTATTTTGTGATTTAGTGGTTTGTTTACAAATTCTTTGCAAATGCCCTACATTGCCGCACTTATTACAATTATAATTTCTAAATTTACATGCAACTTTTTTGTGCCCTAAGGAACCGCAACAACTACATTTTACCTTACTGTCTATTTGCTGGTGGTTCGCCTGGGATTGTGGATGTCGTCGGTTACCTCGTCCGCCAGTGCTCAGCTTGTTGACAGGTTCAGGTTCCGTTTTAATTACAGTTGATGGGTGCGATGCGCTGGCATCCCTCGATGCTTCAGTTTCCATAGCCAGATTCACTGCCTTTTCCAGTGTTATGTCCTCTCCATGAGCAAATAACTTTTCTTTGATTTTGCGGTTATTGATGCCCAAGACAAATTTGTCCCTAAGAATGGCTGTTAGATAAGCGTCAAATTTGCAGGTTACCGCTAATTTTTTGATGCGCCGCTCCCAGTCTTGTATCTTCTCGTTGGCTTCCATTTGTGCGGAATAAAATTTTTCCCTTTCGACGAATATCGATGTGACAGGCGTGAAATGCTTATCCATGAGATCGAGAATGTACTTGCAGGACTTCCCCTCTGGTTCCTCCGGATAACAAAGATTGTTCAGTAGTTTATACGTATCTTCTGACAGCATCGTAAGGAATATTGCCTTTTTCTTGTCTTCCTCTACGATGTTGTTTGCTGCGAAGTACTGGCTTAACCTTTTATGATACACTTTCCAGTCCATACTGGCGTGATCGAACTCTTTTAGTGAGCCGATGGTTGTTGCCGTCTCTCCTACCATTTTTCGCTATTATTTTTCAGCTTCGGGTTTTTCCTCGTCGCCACTGTTGAGTTTGTGAATTGGTTGACAACCCAATGAATAACTCTCACTTAGTTTTTACTATAATTTATTGTAAAATAATACTTAAGTCCTACTACACCATTCAGTCCGGAGGATGGCGGAAAAGTGGCGCGTTCCTCGTGCAAGAGTTCAAGTTCAGTGGTTGTGACTTTCTTGTTAATTCAGTGTTTCACCGCTAGATGTGAGTAAATACGCCACAGAGCTGCACTTAACTTTTTTTTCATAACTTCTTCTCTTATGTTCCCAATATTTTGTTTGGAAACTTTGGTGTTCCCTCTTGGATGATCCCATAATCCATTACGATTGCCCTTTTTAATAAAATTTCGCACCACACATTCTGAACGTCCAATTCTCCTTGCAATTTCTCTTATACCAAGGCTAGTTTCCCTAAACGCACGGATTCTGACGCGATCATCGTTGTCAAGGACCTTTCCTCGGGGCATTACAATAAATCTTAAGAAATAACAGCAATTATACAGAATTAAGCTAGAGTTGGAAAATAAAAATGAAACTCACATGAATTGTTTCCTAAAAAGTTGCAAAATTACTTTGCGTTTAACTAGTAATACTACAAAAAGAAACTGCGTTTATAGAAACTGCGCACTCTAAGATCAATTGTGAAAGATTGGTCTATTGCATTCACGCATTGACTGATATTTGGAATTGTTTAATTGCTTTTATGAATAGTTATAAACTTTAACAATTGTGCCTGTAAAGAACCTTTGTTACTATATCGCTTTATTTCAATGAATTGTGCATTTCACTTGAAAATCCGACGTGCGCTTATAGAAATTGCGCTCACTGTAGTAGAATATAACTCGGTAATCACGGTGACTGAGACAAGCCATTTTTAAAACTTCCCACGAGCTATGCAACGAATAGACTGAGCACAGGGATAAGCTGTATACACGTTTGGACTTGTTAGTCTCTCTACTTATTATTGCGATCAATTGAACAAGCACCGACTTGCTAGGTACCTCGTATTGCAAGACTTATGGAGCAACCTACGTAAATTTCGAAATCAAGCGTTTCGAATGCTTTCAACCTGAAAAGTCCCCGAAAATAAGTGTGAGTGAGCACTTTTTTGCACTTTTCGGGTGCTTATTTTGAAACTAGATAACGAAAAGAACCCAACAGATGGCCCATCCTTTATAAATAGCTGCACGGATATTAGATAGAAGAATGTCAGAACACCTCTTTTGATATATATTGATTTAGGTATTCTTGTTGCTTAAACGTTTAAGTTGAGTAGATTTTTAAGGGCATACTAAAAATACAGTATCATAATAGTATTAAAAACATATTGTAAAATTTTTATTTGTGAAGGAGAAATGCCCATGTTCTTCTCTCTAATAGTTAGAACCGACTCTGAGTGCAACAACAACTAATTAGTTACGTATTCAAGTATTCACCTATAAACTGCAATCCCCGCGAAATTCCGGACAATTTCCCCTCGCCAACACGCGTAAATGTGCCATTTCTAATGGGGCGAATGCGTCATTGGGGGGCAATCAACGTTTTTTTAATTGCTCGGTGGACGTTTTAAAGTGGGGCGCGTACAGTCGTACACATGTCGCACATCCGTTCGAGTTTTTCCACGATCTGATAAGCGGCCGGTGGGGGTGCAAATGAGGGTGCTCCACCACCGGCCGCAAAGTCACTCTATTAGGGATAAGACAGCAAACAGTTTATGCATCCAGTAAAAAGTCAGAAATCCTGACAGGAATAGCAACAAGGGTCTGCGCCGGGAGCATAGTTTATCCCAGCCCCGCGGCGGGTGCCCGTCTGCGGGACGAACTTCCCAGGGGACACGCAGGACTCATGTTGCTGTTGCCTCCAAGATAAATCGTCGGTGTAGAAACGCAAATGCAAGGAACTTTCTTTTCCCAACATATCGCGGCACGGCGACCGACGACGGAGGAATTCGAGGAGCAATCGTCCAGAAGGCGACCCGGCCTCGGAGGCGCAGGGCGAGTTTCCTCCATCCGGGCGAAGGCATGCAGGGCTCCTTCCGCTTCTATTGTGCAGATCCAACAGAATTGATCTCCTGACGTCACTAACTCCGTTAAATCTGGACGACATCCGCCCTCCACGGGAACATGCAAGGACAAAGTTTTTGCTCGAGCCTTATGCTTTCACACAAAGCCGGTTCCCACACAGCGTCAGGGCCACGGGGGGTGGACTTTCCTGCTGGGGGAACTGGCGGCTGAAGGCTGGGTCCCAGGTCCGGGGCGCGCTGAGTTACAGTTGCTTGACACGCACTTATACGTCGATTATTGTTTAATGTGCCATAATGTTGCATGTGACGAGCAGCCTTAAGCTCTCTGACGGCGCATTAAAATTTTAAACGGCCTCATCTGATGCACGGGTTCTGCTTGTCCCGACTGCTCCTTGAGGTCACACTTTACGCCCAATTTACGTGCTTTTAATTGGTCAAACGCTACGACTACGAGCACCCTAGGTTTTCGAATTTACCCAAGGCAGCTAATTACTAAGGAATTTTCTAAAACAAAAATGTCTTTTTTATTTGCTAACTGCCAACTAATTTAACCGCGACAGACGCGAGATTTTCTTAGTAAATTCATTCAATCATTCGAGCGCGTCTTATCTTTGCCTTTCAAGAAAAGTCTCCGGTTTTGCAAACCGATAAAATGCATTGCGTAGTCATGCCCCAAATGATAAAATATGTGTCAGACAATAACATTAAAAAAATACTTGCAAACAAATATTACTAATTGCTTGTAAAGCAGTGGATTGGCAACATCAATAATCGCAAATAACTGGTATCACTGTAGAAAACGTAATAAAAGTCACTGATTTACTTTGTCCGAAATTGGTTTCGATTTCAAATAGGGAGAAATATAATAGCATATCCTATTGATATAGATAGATTATTAATTTTGAAGTAGTCAAATGATAGTTAACACCTTAAGGACGTGTACCGCCCTAGCGCGGATTTGTAAATAGTCGAATTATATGCAACCTCTTGGGTAAAATAACATGTGTGCAATCGGATTTTTCGGAGGGGCTTTATTTTATTTTGTGAATTCGGACATAATATCGCGATAATTCAATAAATTCATCACTTCTTGTGGCAATTCAATAATGAGTAAATAAAAATAGTTAAGGGAATTCTTCATACATTTTTCTCTACATATAATATAATATACACTTAATTTTTATGATACATTTAGAAACCTAAAGGGCATTTAATTTTACAATTTCTATTTCTAGTTATTTCATAAAAATTGATTCATAAATGACACTAAAGTCCATAACTTTTTAATTTTTTGCTTTGAAAATATGTTCTGACTATAGTTAACTGAAAAATGATTCGGAATAGGTCCTGGTAGCAAAACGAACTTCTTGCTGTTTTTATTAATTCAAAATTCCTTTACATGATAAGAGGCACAATTCAGCTTCAAAGACTACGTAAATGTGCATCAGTTTTAATTCGACTACAAAACAAAAGTTGCTAAAATATATTCGTGTTTATCTATGTACAAAACTCTAAGAAACACTGTATCTAATAAAAATTATTTCAATTTCAGTATAACTGAAAACTATTATTATTTTGGATTTTACATAAGGAAAGAGATTTTTGCAAATGTTCACAAGTCATAATAGAATGAAGTTGCAATTCTCATGAAATTTGATATTTTAGATCGTACATCATCAATTCGCTAATTGTAATAGTCTTATTAATCATAAAGTTCTTAAATTAATTCAATAAATTTTTGTCTTCCAAAAAGGAATTCTTCTTAATAAGTAACAATTTTAATCAATATAATGATTTTCCAGAATTGTTAAATCTAAGAAATATTATTGAAACAAAAACATATAATTTCTATAAATGAAGTTAGTTTATTGACAGCAAAAATTATTTAAATTTCCCTATGAAAAAATTATTTCCGGCAATGAGAGCTATTCGAAAGTAGTTAGCTCACTTAGTTAGATTATTTGCAAGCAAAAAGGATACCCAGTTTTCAAACAAATTACTTTTTATTCAAATACAATCTCAAATTGTGTGAATATAAGGAAAATGTTATTTATTCAAAAGACTTGATTTTTGGAATGAAGAACATGTTCCTTGATTTATTAGAACGAGTTAAAAAAAGACGACAACATTAAATAAACACCCTTTTTTCCCTAAGAAAGTTCGATCCTTTGGTAAGTAGAGTACGACTGTATATAGTACGGGAAATGAAATATAACGTAAAATAAAGGTTTGGCGAAGAATAGAGTATCATTGATAATTAATTAAACACTTAGTATTAGGCTTTCAAGGACTTAGATTTATGTAGAAACAAATGTAAGTAGTAAGCGTGCATTCAAAATATTAAAGTCTTCGTTATCATAAAAAAATTGGGTTAAATTATTAGTTTAAGAATGGATTAGACAACGTGATGAAGTACTTTTTAATGTCTTAAAAGAAAGTAATAGAACTACTACTGAAAGAAGTGCTGGTGCACGGTTAAAAAATGTTGGAGTAAAATTTAAGCTTTTGCTTGTATTTTTTTAATTATTGAAGATTCATCAAAATACACTGATTACTACATATTTAAGCAGACTTTAAGAAAGCTGACATTTTAACTAACCTTTAGTCAAGTTAAAGCCAATATTATGATAATGTACTCCAGTATTGGGCGAACAAATGTACAAAACAGAATTTTAGTAACGTGTGGATCGTCAAATTCCCTGCACCATCTTTTTACAAACCCCAAGGTAGCACTAGCTTTGGCTACTATAGCGTCAATGTGGTCTTCAAAGAACATACGTGAGTTCAACTTCCAAATCCTTGGTCTTGTTAACTCGTGTAAGAGGATGACCGTCGAAGGAGTAAGTAAAGTCAGGAGAACCCTCATACAAGAAAATGACATACATGTACACTTACTAATATTGAGATAGAGATAATTGATAGAACACCATTTATAAAAGATGTCTAAGCAAAAATTTAAAAGTTCAGAGTCCATTTCGTTGGTTACAAGTCGGAAGATTTTGGCGTCGTCAGCATAGCATAAGATCCTTGAGTTATTTAATATCCGATATACATCGTTGATGTAAATAATGAAGAGCAAGGGTCCTAGATGGCTGCCGTGAGGGACACCGGAAGTGTTTTTTATTTCGTCAGAAAAACCTTCGCGAAATTTAACTCGCTGCGTCCGATCAGACAGATACGAGTTGATCCAATTCACAAAAACAGTGGGAAAACCAAGAACAGATAACTTGTAGATCAAGATACTGTGATTAATTTTTTCGAATGCTTTACTAAAGTCCGTAAAAATGCAGTCGACTTGCATTCCAGCTTCAATGGAGGTAGTGCAATAATTAGTAAATTCAATTAAATTAGTTGTAATAGATTTATCTTTCACAAAACCGTGTTGGAAGGAGCGAAGAAAAGGTTTGCAATGAAAATATAAGACATTGCAAACAATCGCTTCGAGTATTTTGGCGATAGCGGGTAAATTAGCAATAGGGCGGTAATTAGAAATGTCGCACTTATTACCTTTTTTATGGAGAGGAATAATAACGGATGTTTTCCACTGTTTAGAAAAGTACCACTACGCAAGGATAAATAAAATAAATAACACAAAACAGAAACGACAGGTAAGCAGCATCGTTTGAAAAAAACAGTAGGAATACCATCTGGACCGTTTGCGAAGTTGTCAGCCAAACTAAAAATATAATTAGAAAATGGATTCCTCGTCAAATATTAGATCTTTAGTCTGTAAGGAGGTCGGTGGGAAAAGTCGTCAGGATTGATATCACAGTTTTTATCACAGAACGCAGCCCTGAAGAAATTCCAAAAGTAGTTGGCTATGTCCAAAGGATGAGCACAATGAGTGTCACCAAATTTCACAGATATACAGATATTTTTCAATCAACTTCAAAATAAAAGTAAATATTCATCGAATATTACTCAAAAATATAATAATTTCTGTATTGAAAAGTAATCCAAAATATTTGTTAAAATACTCTCTAATCTTTTTGGAGTAATTTTTAATTTTAATTAGATTAAAAGAATGCTCCAATCTAATTATATTGAATTTTAAGTTTTTTATTCCACAATGTGTCACTTTGGCCATGCCGCTTCGGTAAAGGCTTGGGTGAGCCATTTTATTCAGAGTATCTCTTAGAACAAGATGCAGTGTGAAACGAAAAATTGTGCGGGCAAATTTTGAAGACACGCGTATTCGCTCCCATTAGAAAGGTGATGGTGATGTTTTATCAAGTGAAGACATATTATTGTCGAGTAAGTATAGAGTATGTTGTTTTCCTTTGTATGTTTTACTAAACATTTGTTTTCAAGTTTTTAGAAGCATTTAATGGTGTTGACCAATATGCAGAGTTCATCTTAAAAGATTAATCGGTGACACTATTTTGTGTTATTATATGTACATATTTTGAATAAAATGAATTAAATTAGTTAAAATGTTTGAGTATTTCCTTATTTTCTCCTACGAAGAAAAAAAATTAATAAAATTAATACATTTTTTGGAAAAAAAAAACTTAACATCCATAACACCTTATTATTCCCTGAAATTCAGGAACGTGGATTATAAAGCAATATAATTAGTACTAACTTCTTAACAGCATAGTGGATTAGGAGTAAAGTATAGGTAATATTACCTTTTAATACAACAATGATTGACTTTCAATTTTCTAGTATTAAAAGTGGTTTAATACTAAAAAGATTTTATTTTAATAACTATATGCCATTTATTTACTTTCAAAATATGAAAATCTAATCTTTTTCTGTGGTGCAATCCAGAAAATATTGGTTTTTAGTCCTAAATTTTTTACCTTGTGGCAACTCTAAATAGACTTTAGTATAAACTAAATTTTAGACAGAGCACGTGTAGGTGTAGAACGTGCACGTTACTTCAATACATTTTCGACAGGTATTACGAGGATTTATGCAGACTCATTGTTACATTATGAGCGTACACATGGATAATTAAATTTTATTGTCTGGAACACTTAAGCAATTCCCGTTGCCGTGCCGTTCCGAACTATCTAAGTATATTGTCCTTTTTCAAGAGTGCAATCTTCACCTGTTCGTCTGTGCGGTAGATAATGGCCGAGGAGCGGGCCTCTCGCGTAATGTGAGGCAAATTGTCTTTAGAATAATCACATGCTTGTCAAAGCCACTGTAAATCTTGTAAGCCGTTGGAGGTCCCAGGCAGGTCCCATTGTTCGACTCTGTTATACTTTTGACCCACATACGGGGGAACTCGTCACCGACTACAATCGCGCTCACCTATTTGTTTTTACAATTCCTTTTGTCTTCGAAAATAAAATAAAGCGGACATGGCAGGGAGTCATTAAGATACACCCGGCGGGGTTAGGTTTTAGAGTCACAGTCACAAGCTTGGCCCCCGGCGAAAATATTTAAACGAACAGAGGGGCACATTGAGTCCTGCCGAGATAAGGAGGCGTTCACAAAGGAGGCAACACGCTTAGACATGCAAAAAGAGGAAGAGTCCTCGTGACTCTTGTTGAATGCTGTGAACTGGTTTGTTTCTGTTTCTGTTTCTGTTATTTTTGCCTCATCGTATTTTTTATTCTCCTTTCATTGCCACCCCCGGCCCTTGCGCTGCCAAAACCCGTCGCTCGGCATCTGACTGGAGATCCGAATGGAAAGGACTGCGCCTATTGTTGCCATTGTTAGGGCTGTCCCTATCGAGTTAGATGTGCACTATGTATAATAGTCGACGGTGTAACGGCTCAGGCCTTCATCGGCAAACAATGAACCGCCGCCTTCTGATAATTATGACAATATTCAGCTGACATCTTTCGAAACAGTGCGGATTAAGCGTCGGAAAGACAATGGGGGCGGCTCTCCCAGGTGGGAATTAATAGACCCATTCAGTGGGAAATCTTCGGCTACCTGCCGGCGATGGTTTCATAAAATTGGCCGACTTAGCGCAAGACAGGAACTCGAGATACTCGAGATACTTACTAGCATTAAGGGGCACGACGGTGCTCGGCATGTGATTAAAAATTTGCCTTGAGGCGGGATGGGGCTCGCCTACGACAGGACTACTATTTCTGGTATTGCTGTCGACTTAGAGCGGCGAGCCCTGTCAACTAAGAGAGAAATTGTTAAAATACATTTCTGCAAAAAGACTTTCAAAGATGTTTTCGTTTCAAAAAACTAAAATCTGGAAAGCAAACTGATTGTCGATGATTTCCTTGCGGAGCCATTCTAGTAAAATCTTAGGATGTACTAATTACTATACAGTATATAGCAAGCGATCTAGTGAAACCTGCCGAATGAACCTTTGTCTACGGTAAGAAGATACATTTCAACTTAAAAGCATTATAACCTTAAGTCACGTTTCTTCCATACCCAGCTCTGCTTATGTTATAATTTAAGTAAAATTTAGCATATAAAACGCCATTTTGAATCCCCAATATTGGATTCATAAATAAAGCATTAAATTTGAAATCAGTGCTGCCAAAAACTTGGGTTGTTGTTGGACTTTAATTAAAGTTAACATTAAAAGACCGGAGTTTTGGATTCGATATCTTCAGTTTTTATAATCCGACATCAAATTTTAAATCAGCTACCCCGAAACTCCAATTTTTGTGCTATTTCAATAAATAATTTAGGATTAAGAGAACTTAATTTAAAATACTTAAAATTGGGAATTGGGTACCGAATTTGATGTAAGGAGTAACTTAAAAGATGACGAAGGAACCATTTTGTATACAACTCGAAAAGTTGTCATTTTCTTTTACACATTATACCCTTCGTTACGAAGTTATATATACAACAGCTGCTCGTATTGCAAAATAAGAATATAACTTAATGGGTAGTTAAAAGTATTCTTGTTTGGGAACTGTAATTCTACCCGAGATCTTTAGTCTACTTTTTATTTGCAATATTCACTAACTATCATCTTCTCGTAATCCTGTAAATCACTTTGAATACCTATATATATACCTAATACATTTTTCATAAGTTGTGAGGTATTATAACTTGATTAATGCTTGTAAAACAGCAGTAATTTTTTATTTACGTTTTTTCGATCAATGAGTGTTAAATAAGTGGTAAAAATAGTATCTGTTATGTAAATCCGACGGAATTCAAATCCATTCGGAATTCAAAAAATTGTCAAGCTGAAGTATTTTACAAATCCAGCAAGCGTCAAGCTCCAATTGCTTCTTGCTTTTAAATATTCTATTTTTCGAAGGTATTTTAATTCTACCAGAATCAAGAATAGAAGAAAATACTTCATCGTAAAACACTTAACTGAATTTAAAACTTTACGATTCGGATAAAATCTGGAATCAAAAAATCGATGATTTTTTATAAAAATTTTTATTCTGAAATACTCCCTTTTTTAAAATTCAGTGTTATCCCATTATTTTCTTTAACACGTTTACACCGACGAATTTTCAAAAGGAGAGGAAAGAGAAATTTGAAATTTCTTTTTCGAAACATGTTTCGAATTTTTTTAACCATAGAAAATCATTGATTTGTCTAACTATTTTCCTTTTCTTTAATTTATATAGAATTTTGAGACAACTCGCCAAAGTTTATGTTGAATGTACATATAAGGTAAAATTATGAAATTATGCCAAGTTATTAAAACCTTGCAGCTGTATTCCCTTCGATTCTCGAATTATAATTAACAAAACAATTATTGAACAACCAAACCATTTCTCTCACACTTTAACCCGCCCAAGCTAATTAAATAAATGTTGACTCATTTTGCGAAAACATTTTTAATGACGTCTGCCCGTTAGTCGCGTAGTTTACGTTCAGTTGTGTAATTTGCTTGTGAAATACGTCATGAATCTCAGAACTAGCGATGATGTGATCACCTTTAGTAAACAAACAGAAGTATGTTTTTAATATTTATATGCCGTAACTGATAAGGCCTAACACACACCATTATTCACAACTTTGTTGAAACAGCCTACAGATTCAGTTCCGACTATGAAAACATAGGGTGACGCAAGATGCGCATTAATGTATAACACAGCCAAAAAATCTATGAAGCTGAATGATGGACACAAACAGTTCTTATGCGTTTCTTAACTAGGCAAACATACTATATTATAAAGTACAAAATTGCGACAAGACGAAATAAATCTTCTATTCATGCCAAGAATTCCTGCGGAGTGGAGGAATGAAATAGAAAATAAAGTTTACTATTTCGCATGTGTTATTCACTCTACTTTTACCACACCAAAATGTTTACACTAGGATACGCACGCGCCTCTGCTACTCTAAAGTTTATTCTGTTAATATAAATCCGGCTTTACTACCAGTTGAGGTGAGAAATAAATTTCCTTCTTTCATTCATACTATATCTGTCTGAAAGAACTCAAGTCGTCAAAATAGGTTTACATAAATTCACACTAAATTTGAAAAAAAACAGTTTTTATAATGTTCGGAGCATATCAATCTAAACCCAAAATCAAAATTGTTACTCAACAGAAATATTTCTCATGGTCCTTGAGCATTGGAGCTAATACATGACGTGATAATATATGGTAATCTAAAATGGGACAGGAATGTCACATATATTTGCAACAGAATTAGGAGAATGGTATACAAGATATTTATTAGTTATAAGGAACTGTATAGATCGAAATCTCATGCGATCGGTATCCTTTTCTCTGACTATAAGTTGAATAGTATGGGATAATCGCATGGGGTGCCATTTACTCAACTAATATTATTTATTTATTGTATTTATTTCAAACAACGGCAGTACATAAGATTTAATTATCTTTTCTGTACACTAACGAAATGGCTAAAATTACAAACTGAAATGCCCCTAATTAACTTACAAGGGAAAATTGTGAAAATGTATGTACATTAGGGTGCTTTTTTTTCGGGACTATTTTTTTTTTTTTCAGTCCCACCTTGAAATTTTGTGGCTAATACCTAAACATACATTCCCTGAAAATTGGAGCCCAAAAAAATAATATTTAGTACTAGACCAAGACGCATAAAGATTTCCCATATAAAATACACGTGAACTTTGATTATTTTTCTTCAAATCTCTACAACTCAGAGGAATTTTATGATATAATCTTGGTCAATGGTAGGGTTTCTTCAGAACTGAATGCTCTACAAAAGTGTCCATTGCGGTGTAACCCTAACTCCCACCAGCGAGGTAGTACGGGTCACTAACAAAATTTTTTCATGAAATTCTCGTTTTTTTGCCCCTATCTTGTAAATAACAAGAGCTACAGAAAAAATGTAAATGACAAACTTGTAGGAAATTCAATTTGCTCCAAAAAGTTCTTGAACACCAAATCGCTAACATCCATATTTCTTGAGATATTGGGTTTTGAAGTCGAGGTAGTGTTTCTACAATTTAGCTCAATAATCCATGAAACTTCCACACTACCTCAACTTCAAAGCACAATATCTCAAGAAATATCGATGTTAGGGATTTGGTGTTCGAAAACTTTTTGGAGTAAATTAAATTTCCTACAAGTTTGTAATATTCACTTTTTTTGTACCTGTTGTTGTTTACGAGATAGAGGCAAAAAGCGAGAATTTCGTGGATAAATTGGGGTCAATGACCCGTACTACCTCGCTGGTGGGAGTTAGGGTTACATCGCAATGGACACTTTTGTAGAGCATTCAATTCTGAAGAAATCCTACCATTGCCCAAGATTGTGCCATAAAATGCCTCTGAGTTGTAGAGATTTGAAGAAAAATAATCAAAGTTCACGTGTACTTTATATGGGAAATCTTTATGCGTCTTGGTCTAGTACTAAATATTATTTTTTTGGGCTCCAATTTTCAGGGAATGTATGTTTAGGTATTAGCCACAAAATTTCGAGGTGGGACTGAAAAAAAAAAAATAGTCGCGAAAAAAAAAGCACCCTAATGTACATATTTGAAAAAATTGAAATTTCACTCCACTACGCAAGCCTTCAGCGAGTTCAAGGCAATGACAATGCGTCAATTATACACTTTTTTCCCTTAAATTGGTAACCAGGAATTTGACAAGTTTGGCGCTACATTAGTCAAATCACAATACCTGGAGGCAAGTGCTTAGACTATTAGTAGAAATGTAACAGAAGTTGACCCAAAATGTATAATAACCTACCAAGCGATTTGAAGCTTAGTCTGAATTAATCAAACTACAGGGTGGGCCATCTAACGTTTGGAATTGGAACTATAGGTTATTTTGAGGTTGGAAGGTTTTATGACATTTCCGATGTGACAGAAAGTTAGTTTTATGTTTGACATTTATGAAATGGGTCGTTTTTCGCTTGAACAAAGTTGGGAAATATTAAAAACTTATTTCCAAAGTGGTGAGTCTTCTACTCAAACTGTAACAAATTTACGGACAAAATTTGACAAAAAGGATGTGCCAAAAACGCAGTTTGTGGATCAATTTGTGAAGCGAGTTCGTGAAACTGGATTGTTGTTGGATAAAACTCGTCCAGTGCGCTCAACCGAAAACATCGCTGCTGTTGCTCAGAGTGTGCGTGAACATCCATCAACATCAACTCGTCATCGTTCTCAAGAATTGAACACTTCACGCACTTCTTTGAGAAGAATTTTGCATAAAGATCTCGGTATGAATGCGTACAAAGTTCAATTAGTGCAAGAGCTGAAGCCGCATGACCATCCGATGCGTTTTCAGTTTGCTCAATGGGCCGAAGACCGCTTGATCGAAGATGGGCATTTTTACCGAAAAATCATCTTTTCAGATGAAGCTCATTCCACCTTGGAGGATACGTCAATAAACAAAATTGTCGTATCTGGGGCTCAGAAAATCCACACATCATCGTGCAGACACCAATGCATCCACAACGAGTGACTATCTGGTGAGGATTTTGGTCTGGCGGCATTATTGGGCCATTTTTCTTCGAAAATGAGCAAGGAAACGCCGTTACAGTTAATGGCGATTGCTACCGCGCCATGCTAAGCGATTTTTTGTTTCCCAAAATTGAAGAGTATGACATAGACGACATTTGGTTTCAACAGGACGGCGCAACGTGCCACACAGCCAACGTAACAATCGATCTTTTGCGCACTGTTTTCGGAAACCGCATAATCAGCCGAAATGCTGATGTCAATTGGCCACCTCGAAGCTGCGATTTGACTCCGTCAGACTTTTTTTTTGTGGGGAGCCGTTAAGGACAAGTTTTACGCTAACCATCCAGAGACGATTGACGACTTGAAACGTGAAATCGAAGTTGCCATTGACAAAGTAGAGGCCCAAACAATCGAAAATGTACTGAAAAATTGGACTGATCGAATGGGGTATTGTAAGGCTAGCCGTGGCAGTCATTTGAATGATGTTGTCTTCCATTCCTAAATGAAAGGGTTCAATCTTTCTAATAAACTCATAACTTTGAAAAAATATTCATTTGTTTTTTTTTTTTATAGCCGATTCAAATTCCAAATCTTAAATGGCCACCCTGTATAAAACTAAGTTAAAAGAGTATGTATTCAACAACACAGGCAAATTTTCAGATTGTTAAGCTTTAATTTAGTTAAGAAGACAATTGTAAGCAGTATGAAATAAATATATGTATAAAAAAAAGTCCTGGTTAGTGGCGTCGGAGGATCCTCGTGGTAACTACGTATAGGAACGAATTATGTATGTTCAGTCGAGACATCCAGACTCAAGTGTTAGTCAAAACTATTTTCTTTTTCAACTTTCAGCCAATCCCAGACGTTCTTGAATATGGTGTGAAGTTATCTAAAACCTTCTAAATTACCTTATAATTACAAACTGTGAAGTGGCTTTTGGTAGGTGTGCGTTAATGGTCTGACATTTCAAGTAATTTACATTGGCTTTTATGGGTGGGGGACTGAAATTCGCATTTATTCAGATTCTATCAACTCTAGGAACAGTAAACTGTTTCAAAAATAGGGATAGAAGGTTTTAGTTTAGATGAATTAAGAATAAACCAGCTAAAGTAACGGTCTAATCTCTGCATCATATGACTGTCTTTTAAAGATAATATGAAGTCCTTAACGTTTTGTCGACGTACCGCAAGATAGATATGTGAATACTTACTAGCATTTAGGGGTACGACGCTGCTCTGCATGTGATTAAAAATCTGTCTGGAGGCGGGATGAGGTCCGCCTACACCCGCTCCGGCCAGGTGATGGTGGTGTGAGTGAAGGGGATGATGGTGTTGCTGTTGCTGCTGCTGCTGTTGGCGACTCGCTGCGGCGGCCATCATGTGATGGTGCGAGTGATGACCACCGAGCTGTCCGCCGTGCTGGCCGTGCATGGCGAGGCTATGGACCGCACCATGCGACGGGTATAAAAGCCCATGATTAGACGTCATGGGGTGGTACATGGTGGACCGCTGCTGGTGAGCGACCACCGGAGTGATTTGAGGCGGCGGGAGCTGTCGGTAACCTGCCATAGTGTGGATGCGGCCGAATTACTCCTGCGATTCGCTGCTAATTTGTGCGCCTCACAATTACTCACGGACACATTAAAATATTAAGTTAAATTATGGCCATTAGGGCGCTTATCATTGTTGCTATTAATTATTGCCGGCCGCGCACTAATATTAAGCGGCTCCAGATGCATGACTACAGTCGCGGCCGCCCACCTCCAAGGTGGCCCTCGTTTTTTTTTTAGCCGCTGGCCCAGAAGGACGCCGAACGGAGCCCAGGGGCTATTATTTGCAGATAGCGATCGGATCACAAGTCCTCTTTTAACCAGTGACCGCGCTAAACAGCGCCCGACATTTATTTTCTATTTTACTTGACCAGTTGTAAAATTACACAACGCGGCCGGGCCTGCAGACCGCAGTTATGGTCCACCCACTCCAGCTGCTGATCGTATCACTTTTGCGCTTTTTCGTTGCACTTTAAATCGTTTTTATGTCACACAGAAAACAATTTAATTTCACATTTCGCTCTGCTTAACAGGAAATTTATTTTTAAACATTTGCCGGCTCGGCGGTGCTATTGATTCTTTTTTATGTCGCTCGTGTCGCGCGATTTTCCGCCTTTTGGCCACTATTTTCCTTCGCGACTTCCACCCCGGACGGATTTTCGGTCTGATTTATTTTTTTAGATAGCCCCAGCTGACGGATTTTCGGCGCCCTCGGTCGCCGCTTAATCATGATTAAATCCCCGGCTCGGAAGCGGTTACTGTTAATTGCTGTTAATTTCAATTAAAGCTATCGCGCGGGAACGTGTGTGATTGATTTGCATAAAATTCGCCACCGATTTCTTCAGGCACCGCCTTCGAAATGTTTATCCGCGATGAGGACTAATCTCGTAAAAAAAAATTTAATCGCGCTTTTCTTGAATATGCGGAATTTTTATCGCACCTCGGCGAGTGATTTATCTACGCGGCAGATTTACCGTAAACGTCTTGACGAGGCAGTTTTTAAGAAACTAAGGGAACATTATGATTTTGTTGGGACCCATAAATTTACTTTTGCATACGAATATATTGCAGATAAAAGACACGTTGATAATTGTTTGTTAGTCCAGGTGACTGTTTAAAAATAAAATAAAACGATTTAAAACAAGAGAAGAATTAAAAAACTGTTTAGTTAAGCCGAAACTATTTTAAGATCGCCACAAAGATATTTTTCAGTGTTTGCGTGTCAATAGCATTAAGAGAAAGATCATGATTTAAAAATTTACGACTTAACACTCGACACGAAAACCAAAATTGCGAATAAATAAATGAATGAGGTACGTTCATATAAAATACTAAGAATAATATACTGAACTGCTTACGAATGGTTACAATTAATGATTTTTAATTCTAACAATATGCTCTAATATGTTACCTATAGATCGAGAACGGTGTTGTAATAAATTCAGACCGATCGCACTTCTCACAAAGTTCCCCTAGCCAAGTTCCCTTAAAAGTCTGCATATACAGTGCGTCAAACTAATAATGGGACAAAGGAAGTAATAAAGTAAAATAGCAGATAGAAGATATGATGAAAAAATTGTACAATATTAGTTTCCAATATTTCCAAAAGGAAGAAAACACACAAAACAACAAATAACTCCATAATTCAAGGCTAACCAATATTCGAACAAATAGAAATAGGTAATAGCACTTGTCGAAGTGACAGAAATATATTACATGGTCATGAGGAAAGATGAATTACAGGAAAACCCTTTTTAAAACAGCCATATAGATCTAAAATTTGTATATAAAAGAATAGGATGTTTGCGCTGTAACTGTGTGAAATGTATTAAGAAGAAACGACTACCATTGAAGAGATCACGGATTTATAAGCCCTTAAATATAAAGAAATTTGCGAAGGAATATTTTTTAAAAAACGACGAATTTTTAGTTGTTTTAGCTTTCTAATGCTTTCATTTATATTTCGTAACATCAACCAGTTGAGAGAGGCCTTACAATATGAATAAACTGTTATTGAATTAAAGAGATTTGCAACTTGGTATGTAAAATATTAAAAGTTAATCATTTCTTACATATTTCATGCTTATCAGATTTTTTGTTTGACTTGAAAAAGGAAGTCATTTTCTGTTGTGTATGGTTTGTGACGTGAATAACGTCTACAGGTTCACGCCAGTACTAAGGAATTATTAATGTTACATTTTCAGAGGGATACAAAACCATTGAATAATCGAAAACCATAAGTCCCACTGCATTGATCATTCTAATCGGAATATATATTATGTCAAAAACGTACCGGGAATTTGTAATTTAAATAGCCCGCGCTGAAGGAATTCCAAAAATTTTTTTGCGCCTAGGTTGGCAGTACTGTCCTTTATTATAATTCCGTTTGCTAGTTTGATTACAGCAGCTGAATAAAGCAGTCTACCTTGTTAGTGCACCGGGATTTTTAAAATGAGTGAAATTGTTGAACAAAGAATTTGCCTTAAATTTTGCGTTGCAAACGAAATTTCATGTGCGTTAAAAATGTCAGAAAAGGTTTTTGGTGATTCAGTGTTATCAAAAACACGTGCTTATGAGTGGTACAAGGCATTCAAGGAAGGCCATGAGATCGTTGAAGACATGCCGCAGTGAAAGAAATTGTGCTTGAAAATCTTCATGCCAGCTTAAGAGAGTCAAACACTATTTGGACGTACTAAGACGTTTGCGTGAAATCCGTAAAAAACAGCTAGAATTGTGGGAAAACTCGTGGATTTTTCGCTACGATTGTGAACGAATTTAAGGCCAACAACTTAATAACTATTTGGTTCCGTGTGAATTTTTTTTATTTCCAAAACTCAAATTGCCACTCCGTGGAATCCGTTTTGAGTTCGTTGATATGATAAAACAAAATTCGTCGAAGGAACTGAAGGCCCTATCGAAAAGTGTTTATAAGAAATGTTTTGAAGATTGGAATAATCGCTGGAACATGTGTGTAGCACTATTTTGAATATGATAAAATAAATGTTGTTGAATGCAAAATTTGTGTTTTATTTAACAATTCCCGGTACTTTTTTGACATAATGTAGTCCCGTTTTTTGATAAAATGGAAGTCACCGTTGCGCATGCGCAGAACGCGACGGGAGAAGGCCTCGAAGCAAAACGAAAATGTCGACGACTGTAAAAGTTTCAAATGGGTAAAGATGGAGACTGCAAGTAGCTATGACACTGGTTTTAGTGTCAAACGACCGCTATATACCGACAATACTAGGTATATATTTCTTTATATTAAGTTTACGACAACGCTTTATGTTCATTTTACAAAGATGTAAACAATGTTTCTATATAACAATAAATATATTAATCTATGAGTCTGACATTTATTTAACATCGCTGCTACAAACGATATGGATTGAGAACGTATTCACGTCAATTCCTCTTTGTACTTTTTGTATGTATGCATTGGAAATAAGTAATTTTTCGAATGTATTTTAAAAATGTAGAAAATTACGAAAAAAAGCTATCACGTCACTATTGGTGAAGCTGGATGCTTTCAAACTCAAGAACGAGATTATCATCTAGAAACTAGGCATTATATTATACTACAGCACACCTGTGAAAACAGTTGCGGGAATCGGTTGGTACGTTTGAAAGATTCACACTTTTGGCCAAAGTTCTTAGAGATAAAAGGCAAGTGGCAACGCGGCGGCAAGTAATCTACTAGACTTGACTCTTAATTTATTAACAAAATTTGTAATAAGAAGAAATATTAATATATGGGCAAGTAAGAACAAAATTCGTGTAACATTGTAACAATTAAATTCCTTTAAAGTCGAGAATAACAGCTTGGATGAATAGTTTGAAGTTTTGCTTCCAAAGAAAAAACATATTAATATTAATTGCAATGGAAAAATCAGCTTCGAAATTGTTTAAATTATTTTTCTGAAAATTTTAAGGAATAGTATTCTTTAAGTCAAAGAGAATAAAAAATATAAATAAAACCGATTGTATTTCTTTAGAAGTAGCTTTTGTTATTCTTTATTTGTTATTCATTTATTTTTTATTTCATAAAAATAACAAAGTATGTACAATGCAGGTACTTCTTATTTTCATTTAAAATAATTTATGACCAAAATATAACTTTAATAGGACCCCATTGCGGGTGATAATTTTCGAAGGATTTTCGAATCAAGGAATTTAAGTGAACAAAATATTAACCTTCAAAACGAGTCTTAGCTGCTAATGATATCGTTTTTTCAGATTTTGGTACAATATTTCATTGAAATCCTCTTTTGGAATGTCAGTTTAGTCTATAATCAAACATTTAGCAGACAATTTTTCTTCAGTTGTTTTAAATATAATGTTACAAACGCAAAAATGTATTTAATATCTATTTTTTTTTTTTTTTTTTTGACGTAAAATGCGGGTTCTTCCTGAAACACGATATATTCGCAGATATATAGTAAATAACAATCTGCACTTTAAGTAGACTAGCATACAATTGGTTGAACTTCAGCGATATAATTGATAATGAAAATGAAAATTAAATTCATTCAACGAATCATCAAGAAATGACTAACGCACAGTTCTTGATCAATCTTGACCTAATACTATTGTCAAATAATTTTATGCGAGGTTTCATATCAAAATGTTTTTGTTTTCAGTTTGATGGCTTTTGCAAAGCCATTAAGTAATTCTTAATTTTAAATTATTTTATAGATTCTGATTACAAAATCTAGTTCAGTATAACATTTTGTTTAATTAAACTTCCTCCTGTTATTGTAATGACGGTAATCGATTATCTCCAAGATAATATTTTGAAAACCCAAAACTGGTTAAATTTCGAATATAAAAAAATTATTAAAATCTCGCTATGGGCAATAATAAATAGCACATACATAGGCTAAACAGGGCTAAAGAACCGAACTCAGTGAAACGAAGTTATTCGACGTTCTTGTAGCCGTCCAAAAGCAAGATTAATAATGAAAATAGGTATCTAAAGGATGCAAGTTGAATCATATCAAACGTGGGATCAAAATTTCAATTTAATCACACTACTTTATTGAAATTTTTATTGTTATAAATTAACATTCACCATTTTACACCCGCCACATTGAAATTTTAATTTTTGCCATTATATTGCATATGCGTCTTAGCGAAAGTCCTGTCTCACGTACTTTTAGAGGAGCCTCATTTTCTAAACTTTTAAGATATCGACAATGTCTATTAGGTGCGTCGCACAATAGAACAATGTATAATACGCTATATGTAAGAAGCAATATGTATTTCTTACTGTGTATTGCATCTCTTGGAACCTTTCACGGATATTGTAAAATGACAGCACTTCAACGCAATTGCAATATGAAATAAGCAATATGAATTTCTGCTTTCCGCATATGCGTATTGCCCAGTTCATTTTGACTATGGCAACAGGAAGGTTCCATCAAAATTTTAATATTAAATTCGAAGAGACGGTAGAAAGACATGAATACATTTGTAATTTTTCTTTAAAAGAGTAAGTATTCGAAACGTGAGGTGATTGATAAAGCGTGGATGAAAATTTCCAACGAATTAAAAGAACCAGTTTTGTGTTACTTGTTTATTTGAAATATTTCTACATGTTCTGCAAGTTTTTTGACGGTGACATTTCGCCTGACTGATTTACTAAAAATTGTGTATTGCATATTGCTCTGGTTTTCGGACTCGCCTTAGGAGTGTTTCTTTGCCAAACGCAAGAGGTTTTCAAACAAGCTCCATTTCGGGCCTACTCTGAGATGAAATTAACATTTTATTTACTGGTGGTTTTTGATACGTTTCCTCACGGGCGATACAACAAAATGTTCTGGGTCTATCTTTTCCTGTAAGCCAACGACCGAAGGGATTAAATGTTAAAACCACGAAGCAAAAATAGTTCGGATAAAATATTCCCATCCATTGTTGGTCACTTCTTACGGCCAGATATATTTTTTTTCCGGTCGAGTAGTCTATCCTATAGGCAGCAATTTGTTTCAAAAGGTTAGATTTTCCTTCAAAACAATAAAACATCCGCCCTCCTAAGCAATAAAATCATGAGCTAAGAAGCTTGAATTTTCAAACCCTGCTGGCCTGATATAAAACGCATCTTATAAAATCAGGCTTTTTTGCTAAAAACAGGTAGGTTTTCTTTTCCGAAACCGCCCATACATTTACAAAATACAATCTGACAGCACAAATCGTCTGATTAGAACTTTTCTCCGCAACGAAGAAAATATGTAGTACATGATGATCATGAGGCAGTGTGAAACCAATTCGCATGTTTACGACTTAAAATTCATTAAATTTGAAATAAAATAAATATAGGTGTAACATAGACGCAACTCTCACACTAAAAAAAAATGATGTAGTTGTCAGCCAATAAAATTGAATGAAATAGATGGAATTTGTAGTAAAATTTAGAATACTATTGTAATTAGAAATATGCTCAAATATAAATTAAAAATCCCAAATTGTCTCCTGCAAAAAACCATAACAACACGTTCTGTATTTCTTCCAAAATGTTTGCATTACCAAACGCACATATACGAAATCAAAAACCTTTCAAAATGAAACATAAAATTTGACTCACATGACGCAATAGTAAAGTAAACGTAAAAGAAATGGAAAAAAGATTACTTAGCACATTTAAGTGATTCTTGAAACACACCATGGAAGTAAATATTGAACACCTTCATCATGGAAGATCGCGGAACAGATTTACAGCAAACGAGCGATTTAGAAACAGATTACAGCGAGCACTGAGATAAACTGGTCCGATTTAAACTGCGAGATTCGCGGATTGTTATCGTTCGCCAGCCATCGTTGCGGCGGCGTTTTTATCGCGTCAAAATAAACGCACAACAAGATACGAAGTCGTATCGCACTCAACTAATAGCCCTGTAAATATTTGACCTAGTCGGATCCGGAACGGGCAGGTGAAATGAAAATAAAAGGCTATATGAAGCACGTGTAGCGCGAAGAATTCTACGAGGAAATGATCCGAATTCATCACGTCCAATTAGTAAATTTTGTATCTCCCAACGGAGAAGATAGAAATGCTGGAGAATCGCATCACCGAGGAATGATTTGCATATCCCTGGATGAATAGGGAACGATCCTGCCGGCTTCCGGAGGATGTGCATGCGACTTATCAGACTCCAAGTATTTTCAGTAATATTGTGCCAAGGGATAATATTTCGGATGTGACAAATATTTGGGCTGGATGTCAGCTCACCCCCAGCCGAGCGGATAAACACCGACGAAACCAAAGATGTTTGCCCTGATACGGCCTAACATATTTATTACATCTGTGGAGATGATACGGCTCCTTGTAAGACCATTAAATCACTAATTTATTAAATGGAGCAATTCTCCTGCTGGATTTCCGCCTCGTGCTCAGGTATTGCGATGCAAATTCTTTTCATAGGAAAAGCTGCATTCTACAGCTCCGGACCAACAGATTTTCTAGTTATTCTAGCTTGTGAGCAGAAGTAGGCTTAAGTCCAAACAATTGTAGATTTCGACAATTAAAGATGGCATTATTGTCATTGGAAAGGAATTTAATTTGTTTAGTTCTGCAGGTTTCCGGGCTGTTGCAAAAGCGGAAAGCACGTCAGGCGAAAATATGTTTAATAATATTATCGTTATAATTTCTAAAAATGCTTGAGTAAATGACAGTCTCAGCCGAACTAATTCAAATGAATTTATTGCAGAATTTAGAAGGCACAATGAATAATTTGGTATTTGGCAATAAGTTCACTTACGCAGGGATTTCAAGTCGACTTATTTGCTAAGCTTGTTTAATTTACAATCTATAATAGAAACAAGTATCTAAAGTAACTAATTATTGCTGGTTGGTAAACTGAAGGTAAACCTGCCTATATGTATAATATCTACGTAAGTAAAACTGAAGCGCATTTCTGTCTATCTGTCTTGTTGTACGACTGTAGCATCTGAAGGCATTGGCATAAATTTGACTTTATTTTATAATTTTTTAGCTTTACTCTGATTTAAATTATGTTATCGAAATAAACTAAAACATGAAAATATTCAAATTATCCCCCGATTCTGGATAAAAACTAAGAGATCTTAACCTCTTAACTACTATCAAAAATCCTTTTAAAGGAATTAATATGCTGCCACATTATTGAACAAATATTAGAAATACACTGATTTCTTATAATTTGTGTATTCTTCTACAAAAAGAGGTCCATCTATTGAATTAAAGAGATTTTTCAAAACAATTAAGAGGTTAAAAGTTCTTAACTTTTATGTAGAATTGGGGGGTATGTTTCTTTGTTTCACTTTAAATTCTAATAGAGTATATACATATGTTTTCAGTACATTAGTGTAATATTAGTTATTTGAAAAGAATTACGCAGGGTCTTTCAATATACAATAATTTTTTATATTGTACTTTGTTCAAAGATATTAAGATTAACGAAATACATAACTTATTATTACTGATGCATATTGCACGCTTTAAGGACAGCAGCGCGAATATTATTTATGGAATTCCAAACCTCCAAAGATTTATTATAAATTGAAATGACAAATATCATTGGGACCGCTAGTACATTTTGTTGCGAATTGGGAAATAGAACCTATCATTTTGTATTGGAAATGACATGATTTTTTAGTTATAATTTTGGCTCAGTTATATACATGGGATTTGAAATCTCAAATCTAATTCTAATTTGCATAGTTATTACAATTGATTCAAGATCTAAACTTGTTATATGAAAAACAGATTAGTCTGTGAGTGTAAGAAAGATCGGTCTTCTTATTTGTTGAATTCGGAATGTCCTTTTTAAATTAAAATTGTTATAAATAAAAGGAATTACAGAAATATCAAAGGTCATGGCTGCTACTTTCGTTTTGTGTTAACCTAAGTAGGCAGTTAAAAATAATTCAAGTGTTGAGAAATTTTGTTGTTGTTAAGAACTTCATTAAAATTTACAAAGTGTATTAAATAAAATATTTTCAAATAAAACATCTATAATTTGGATATTATTAGTGTATAAAACAAATTTAGTTATATTTCAAATTTAATTTTTACAAGACAATAATAAGTTCCGTGTAAAGAAAGCATCGCGTAAACAGGAAAATAACATAGTTATAGCACAAGAAAAGAAAGATATTATTTATAAGAAAGACTATTTACAAATTTGCATATGTACTTGTATCGAAATAACGAAATACTTCGGGGAAATTTAGAAGTTGGAAGACGGACACATCATTTACGAAGAGACTCAATAAATATATTACAAGTATTACAAAATATATCTAACAGTAGATATCTACTTTGAAGGTCCTCAACTTTTAAAGAATTACTACAAACATTAGTTTTACACAAAAGCAGTCCAATACGTTCTTCAGATGTACTAGACGATCATATAAAAAAAATTAATATTTATGTTTTTTACGAATAAAAAACATATTCAGTTTCCAAAGTAATTATCTCACGGATTGCTTAAGGTAAAGCAAGTAGGCATTATGAAAGAAAGAATGCAGGTATCTGAAGAAATAAAATTAGTAAATGCTCGTAACATTTTTCATAAAAGAAAAGTTAACATCGGAAAAATCTTTGTTTTGCGAATCTTTAATTTTTTTTAACAAGCAGTTTCCTTTTTTTTTTAAATAAATTAAATAAGATGGGTATTAACTTGTTTTATTTTCTACTGTGTCGTTATAAAAGTTATAAAAAAAAGCAATTGTCATAGAAACAATTTAGTGTAAAACTATAAAATATTACACTTTATACATCAATACAATAGGAAATACAACCGACTGAGCACAGAAAATTAGAATCGTTTCTGTCTATGAATATACAGACTGATTCTTTTAGGCAATAAACTTGTTAGTTAAACTATAAGAATTAGGAATGTAACTGAACTAAGAAAAAATATTTTAATGTTGGGTTTCTTATTTGTGCTGAAAGTAAAATATTTGCTACCAGATGCAGACATTTATTTATATCACTTAGAAGCATTCGAGTTGGTTGTTTCAAAATAAATACAGCTTAAAACTATTTGGGAACTATAATATAAGTATTTTTACGATGATGTAGTTTTTATTCACATGTAATAGTTTCCAAAACATCTTAGAAAATAGTACTA
Source organism: Dysmachus trigonus (assembly GCA_949715965.1). NCBI lineage: Eukaryota > Metazoa > Arthropoda > Insecta > Diptera > Asilidae > Dysmachus > Dysmachus trigonus. The sequence goes on along the minus strand of OX454319.1, from coordinate 46,853,259 downwards.
ACAAAATTTTAACTTCCTAAGAATATAGTCAGAGGTTTTCAAATTCGAGACCGCAGTATGCATTTAAAAAATTGGGAAATAAATTTTAATAGAATTTGATTTTGAAAATTCGAACTCAGTGCTAATATGAGAACAGCGTAAAGGTACATTGGCTGTCAAATAAATAAATATCAACTATTTTAGCATGCTTAATGATTTCTTGATTTTGAAAATGCCTATGTAAGTTGGATTTCTAGATATTTAAAAGTTTAGTACCGGAAACAAATTGATGCTTATACTTTTGGGACATATTTAGGGAAATGCTAGTGTATATTAAAGGAGCTGTTTGTTACAACATTAAGGTTCTTATAAGCAGAACAAATAAGTTTTTCAATTTTGACCTTATCACTTTAGTAACACTTAAAAACAAAAAACAAAACATGAATAGAAAAAATACATTTGCAAACATTATTTGCGATCTTTCTTATGAAACCTTATGATATCGAAATATATTTCTGGGTAACATTAATCTCAAAATCCTAGGTATGAAACATGCAAGTGCACGGTAGTATTTACTTTTGTTTATTATTACCTAACATTTATTCAAACTGTCGATCGTGCACGAAACAATTAAAAATTGTTTGAAGCAAAATCGACTGAAAGTACATATAATTGGCCTTTCATGACTTCAACGGTAGATCAATTAAATATTACTTTTTGACATGAAAAACCAGAGATAGGGTCTAACTTAAATGACAAAGGACAAACACCAAAGGGTATATTAGACACATTACTCAGAGGGTTGTAGGAACAAGCGACAAGTGGGTAGATACATGTATGACATAAAGCACATTATCTGTTAGATTTGCATCTTTTTTGTGTTTTGAATTTATTTTATAGAAACGATGTTGTACTTTAGAGGCGTTATTGCATATTGTGTTTTAGATTTTTGAGAGACGTTTTTAACGGTTGTTTGTGATTAGTATGATTATTAAGAACGCAACAGCACCACACCAACGGCAAATACGCAAGCAGAACGCATGTTAGTTACAAAAAAACACTGAAACTAAACACAAATTTACCAAAAAAAAAAAAAAAAAAAACAACAACAGATTTGCAACAATTTACTATTTACAAGTGTAGTTGGGAGCTCTTCGAAAAGGGCTTACACTAAACAGAACACAACAACATCAAGCTTTCCTCAAAGAGGGCACTGTTTACGGGCAACAATTTACGAAGACAACTTGTGGCACATTCAACACGACATCGAACAGAAAAATAAACACTCAAAAGACGATGAAGGGCCCGCCCGTTCTCCTCCAGTTTTATTTCGTGCACAACATCGACACGTTTCTGTTTATAGTCAACATAATTTGAACGTTTTCAAAATTTTTTCTACATTTAACGGCGACAGGATGTGCCGGAAAGCGCTGACACTGAGACGCTGTTAGACCCTAGCTAATTGCCAAATTGCAAGGAGACACGCCAAGAAAGACATCGGCTGACAGAATTTCGAAAAAAATCATGTGCTCAAGGACATCGAGAGTTTTCAGCATTGAGGTACTTCGACGTCTTCGGGCGTCTCGAGACGACGACGACGACTATGAAAATGATGACGATGACGACGACGACGACGGCGGCGTGTGTCTTTCCCATTCAGAGGAAGTAACAACACTAAAAGCCGCCCGTCTCGTGGCATCCAGGAAGGACGAAAAATGTTTTGTATGCACGATTTAGGCGCTACTCGGGCATTTTCCACCTCCGACAGGGATGGCGCTAGTGTGCCAGCCGCACGCTGCCTTTACTTTCGACGAAAGAGCGCGCCCCGCTCGCCGGTGGCGGAGGCTCACGTTTTCGAAATTGCCCCCTGTGTGTGCCTGGGCCTGAGCCTGAGCCTGTGCATCCTGTGGTGGCGCTGCTGTCAAGTCATGTGGCCGACGACGGAGGCACATGGAATCTGGCCAATTGCAGCGAAAAGGATAACAGGATACGCGCGCTTTGTTTTCATCCCGGTAAGTGAAATAAAGCGATAAAAACGCCGCGACATGTGCATTTTCATTGAGCTTTCGTCCGCTGTCGTCGTCGGTCGTGGGGCGCTCTATGGAGCCGTGCGGCGCGTTGTTGCTGCACCGACCGACGAAAATAACCCAAGGAAGCTCGGAAGCCCCGCAGAAGGGACGACGAACAAAAAACAAAACAAAAAAAACATACAGTCTTCGGGCATAGAAGCATGTGCTCTCGTCGGCTCCTTTTTCGTCCTTTTGGACGGAGGTCGGCGCTGCTTCGTGCGCATATGTCGAAAGTTGCATGTGCCTCGTGGAAGGACCTACCCAGCAGGATTCTCGTGTTCTCTGGGCCATGTGCTCAGGGATTCACCCGCCTGTCGGTTCAGCTGCCTCCGCCCCGCCACTGTTTTGTTCCCCCGGCCCAAATCCTGCGCCGGTGGGTGTCTCCAGCTGCCAGAGTGGCATTCAGTCGTCGAAATCATGTCTGAAATTGTTTTAAACAATATTTACTTAAGGACGCAATTAGAGGATTTATCCGCCCCTCTTGTCTCCCGAGCCCCCCTGCCAAATTGTATGTTATTTATTGCACTCATTACTCTATTGCATGCATATAATGACACTGCGCGAGGATCGAATCAAGCCGGAGGACTTGTGGATCGCCTGCTGAAACAAAGGCCCCAATTTCCTCCCGAATAAGTTTTCGCTAAATAATCGCATTCATATCATACGTGTGCTCTGTGGTACCCCCTGCTCCTGGAGACACTCCGTCTGGCGATTTATTGGTTGTAAACGAGGCGATTCTAAATAGTGTCCACGTCACCGGGCCGCGGGCCGGTCTACTTACTTAGCAGCGAGTCAAACGTGGCAGAAATTAAAAGGCAAACGGGCAATAATTGATTTCTTTCCCGAACTCTAGTGGAGCCCTGGAGGCGTGCTCTATTCGGACAAATGCCTACTTTTGTTTGGATAACTCTTTCAACTGCCATGAGCAAGCCCAACAGAACTAATAACACCCTCCGTTGTGCAGGTCGATGGGTTGAACTGGAGTTTCTGGACTGGTTGTTACGCAGATAGAAAGCTGTTACTGTTTTCACAGTGTACATATCCACATAAGGCTATAATTATAGATACGTTTGTTTAATTCTACCTACACAGACCCTATAAACATCATCTTATATAGATCTTTCAGATGATGTAATAAATCGAAAAAACAAAAAATTCCAGCTACGTTTTTTTGAATAATCGTATTCTACTTATAATAATAAAAGTAGGAAAATCCAAAAATTCACATTATATACGAGTAAGTATAAGTACTTATAACAGTTTCTGTGATAGTGAGTTTTTCCGAAAAACTGGCTATATCTTCAAAAATATTAATATTCCTTTTTCTAATTATAACCTGTTTAATGCTATACAGATTATGGGTTAAATTTTCACAATAAAATATCTTTAAAAATACAACAATCAGCAAGTCCTTTCCAAAAACAGGTCTAATTGTGTACAATTGATATGACTGAAACAAAGTTTGATAGCCATAATAAATCAGGATATAGACTCCCAAGAAAAAATATAGCCCACCTTCATAAATTCGAGTTTTCAAAACTTCATCTTCAATCTTTCACAATTCCCTATATAAGGTTTATTGCCGAAGGAATCGAAATCTTGGACTTTTCCTAGATATTTTAAAAACTAGCCTAGGCAAAAAGATAGCATAGTTATCATTCTGTAAAGAATTCTTGACAAGTAAAAGTAAAAATTATTGTAAAAATATTATATTCAAAGGAGTATTTCCGCCTACACATTCATAGCGATTAGAAGTGTTTTCGGTACTTACAAAAGTTTTATTAAAATCGGCAATAACCCCACTAATAAAATAAAGCGAGATCGTGCTGTTTATTTAAGTGATGATGACTCTGAAGGGTCCATAAAAAACATATCACAAAATTTAAACAAAAAGCGGTTTATCTTGCACTCTGATAACAGCATGAGTGCAAAAGTTAAAAAAACCCAGCGGCAAGAGAAAACACTTGCTAGCAACCAAACTGCTAGCCCCAGTTCACATCAGAGGACCAATTATTATGCACCACTGCAAATTTTAAACCAGGATTCTGAAAATAAGGACGGTAACAATGATATGGATATTAATAAATCCAAGGATCCTAGGCCATCACCGATCAATGTTATCAAGAGCAATGGAGATTTAGTCCACAAAATACTGCGTGAAAATGGCATTGAGGACTATGTAATTAAACGTATGTCAATCGGTATAAAGATCATTCCAAAGTGTAAATCGGCATTCGATAAAATATGCACAGTGTTGAAGGAAAATAAGTGCGAATTTTACACTCACAGCATAAAAACGGAACTTCCATTTAAAGTTGTGCTATCGGGTCTGGACACTAACGATCTTGATACACTGAAAAACAACCTTACCACAAATGGTATTCACTATACAGACATTAAGCCAGTAACGAGGAAAACGAAACTGGGAGCAGTGACACTCTTTATAGTTTACGTTGTACGAGGAACCATAACACTCAAAGAACTGCGAGAAAAATACAGTGTCATCAACAGAACAGTTGTAAGATGGGACTACCAGAGACGACTTCCAAAAAAAATCACGCAGTGCTACAACTGCCAAATGTTCGGACATGGATCAAAGCACTGCCACATTACGTCTTTCTGTGCCCACTGCTCGGGAAATCACGCTACCTCTGAATGCAGCTCTCAAGAGAAAATTAGATGTGCAAATTGCCACGGAGAACACAAGTCGATGGATCCTAACTGTCCTACTCGTAAACACTATATTGAATTTCGGGAAAAGTTGTCAACAAAGAGACCAACCAGCTCTTCTACAAATCGAGCTTACGTATTGCGTCAGGAGGAGTTCCCACCTTTAACCAAAGAATCTAGCAATCGGCAAGCCAACAATGCATGGTCTACACTAAGATTCGCTAATAATCCTAGTTTAAGCAATAATAATAAGGAGCAGGTCAACAAGGGTAATTCAAACCTTTTTTCCTCTTATGAGATACAAATGCTGACCACAGAATTAGTTACAAAACTAAAATTGTGTAAGGATAAATATGAGCAATTTAATGTTATAACCAGTTTAGCACTGAAATATTTGAATAATGAGTCGTAATGAACCAATTAAAATAGTAACTTGGAATGCTAGAGGCATTAGATCGAAAGCTCATGAATTCTTTAACTTTATGATTCATAATAAAATTGATATTGCGCTTTTAACTGAAACAGGATTAAACTCAAATTTATCCTTCACAAATACTAATTTTAAATGCTTTAGATTAGACAGAGAAAGCTCTAGAGGTGGAGGAGTGGCAATAGTAGTAAGCAAAAAGCTTAAAGTAAAGCTCTTACCATTGATTGGAACAAAAGTAATTGAAACCATTGCAGCTGAACTTATTGTAAGCAGTGAGCTTACATTAAAAATTGTATGTGCTTATTTTCCGGGAGGTAGATCGAACAGTATAAACAAAGGCTTATTAAGAACTGACATATTAAAATTAACACGCTTGCAAGGTGATTACATTATTGGCGGTGATTTCAATTGTAGACACCAAGCTTGGGGTTGTCTTCGAGCGAACTGTTGGGGAAATATTCTTAATGAATTACAAAACAACTTTCCCTTTACATTAATGTATCCACCTGAACCTACCTATATACCTAGCCAAAGTAGAGCAAACCCGTCGGTCCTTGACCTATTTTTAACAAATTGTCCCACACTAGTATCCCAGCCACTAGTTATTAACGACCTATCCTCGGACCATTTACCAGTCAGTATAAAATTAAGTAAGAATTTAGAACACCTTAATTGTAACGTCGGACGATATAATTTCAAGGCAGCAAATTGGATACGTTATCAACGACTAATTAAGCAGAAATTAAATAACTTATCTAAATTGTCATTAGCCAGTATACATCATAGCAGTGAAATTGATAATATGATTGAGAGGTTCTGCAACGCGGTTAATGAAAGTATGAATGCCTCAGTCCCACGCTTTAAAATAATAACCAAGCACGAAAAGTTACCGGAACTAATACTAAACATAATGCGACAAAGAAATGATATCCGTAGAAAATGGTTACGATACAGGTTGCCTTATTATAAAAATAATTTAATGCAACTTAATTATATTATTAAAAACTTAATTTCTGAACACAGAAATAAAAAATGGAACTCCTTATTACAAAACATGGAGAAATGTTCTAAACCGTTCTGGAATGTAACAAAAATAGTTAAGAACAAGCGTAAATCTATTCCTTTACTAAAAGTGAACGATAAACAATATGTCACTAGTTCTGAAAAAGCTGAACTACTTGCACAACAATTTTTAACTAATAGTAGCGTATCCAGTAACCTTAGTAATCATCAAACCATTGCTCTTGTTCAAACTTCTATTAATAAATTAAACAGCGAAGATATCCAAATTCCACCTGGTTGGTTTGTTAGACCAAAGCTGATCAAAAATATAATAAGAGGCTCCCGTAGGAACAAAGCACCAGGAAGGGATGAAATAACAAATAATTGCTTACTAGCGTTGCCTCTAGCTGGTCTTGTATATTTGACCTTTATCATCAACTCGTGCCTTAAACTGCAATATTTCCCTACAATATGGAAATATGCAAAGATAATACCTGTACCTAAACCCGGTAAGCCACCAGATGACCCCTCTAATTATCGTCCCATTAGTCTATTAAGTAATTTATCGAAAATACTTGAAAAAGTAATAAAATATAAAATTTTAGACTATATTGAAGAAGGCAATATAATACCTAACCAACAGTTTGGGTTTAGAGCTGGTCATAACACAACGCAACCTGTTCTAAGGATTCTCCAGCATGTTAAAAGCAATTTCGCTAAAAGATATTCAACCGGACTTGTCCTACTAGATATACAGTCAGCCTTTGATTCGGTATGGCATGACGGACTTGTACATAAAATGTTAAAATTTGGTTTTCCTCTTGCCTTAACTTCTTTAGTAAGAAATTTTTTACAAAATAGGTCTTTTAAAGTATTTATTGGAACAGTATCGTCGACTGAACAATATGTAACCTCAGGTGTACCTCAAGGGTCGGTTTTAGGTCCAATTCTATACAACATCTATACTGCTGATTTTCCAAGCATAACCAATTGTCACTCATCTATATTCGCTGATGATACAGCTATATATGGGTAGTTCTACAAACTAAGGAAGAATTCGAGTCTGATTTCGGCCCGACATTTTTTATTCATTCTGGTGGCAGAATTCAGTCTAATAACTAGAGTACAGTGTCTTTTAGCTTATCCTAAAGGGAACAGTCAAAAAATTTAATATTTTTTGATTTATGTCCATTTAAACTTAAACTTAGACCACCACCAAAACTAAATAACTGTATATAAACAAATTATGAGAGTAAGTTCAATTTATTTATTAAATTATTTATTTGTAGTTTAATGTTTATGTGTAAAAAAATACTATTATTACACAGAAACAATATTTTTAATATGATCTTCTCAGGATCCTGGATGGTTCTCAGTACCAATTGGACAGGATCCTGAGGCCAGGTTCCTGAGAATTTCTGTCTAAAAATAAAATAAACAAACCAATTTATAACTTTCAACAAAAATTAACCTAAACTAGGCCTATGCGCTAGCATCTTACATATCAATACGCTAAAATTAATCATATTCATTATTTATTTCGTAAATAAAAATCTTACCAGGATCCTGAGAACTTCACTGATTACGACACCACTTCACTCGCCGAACGCACTAGGCTCACTAAACAACGTGTTAAGTGAGAATAGATAGATGACATTCTTTATCTCTTTCGTAGGTACTATCGACTCAGCGGAATGGTAAAGACGCAAGGCAAATAGTCTAGTAAATATTTGCTAATTCAACAGCGAACAGGATACTGAGATAAAATGGTGGGGACAAAATGTAAACAAGATTTATTTAATATTTTTGAAGTAAATACTATAGTAATTGTTCTACCTAGCCAGGAAAAATAGTAAACTTATTAATTTGGGATTCTTTTAAGACCCTAATGTATAAGTAAACGTATCACGACGCACTTTGAACTAAAATTTGTACGAGGGACACTGCAGGATCCTGAGAATTCGGCACTTTGCACAGTAATTTTGTTCAGAAAAGAATTTTGAATCTTAATTATTTTTAGTGACCATCTAGAAACAATTGTAATTAATAGTATTCCATCCAAAAAAAATTGTTATTAACAATTTTTCTATCATATTTTGGCTGAGCCGCCAAAAATTCCTTAGTTTGTAGAACTACCCATATACCTCCGCTGAAAATGCAATATCCATCTGTAGGGATCTACAAAATGGCTTAAATATTCTAGAAAACTATTTCAATAATTGGAAAATAAAAATTAACCCCAAAAAAACGCAAGCCATGTTCTTTACTCGGAGAAGAAGTTCATCATACCTACCGAATAGTAATTTGAGGATTAATGGAAGTGACATTATCTGGAATGAGCACGTTAAATATCTAGGAATCACTCTTGATAAAAAACTCACCTTTGCAAAGCATATAACTGCAGTTCTTAACAGAGTAAGCATTCTTATAAAAGTTCTGTACCCTTTTATTAATCGACGATCATCACTCAGTTTGGGAAATAAGCTCATAATATATAAAGTAATTTTTCAAACACTCATGCTGTATGGCGCACCTGTATGGTTCCAATGTGCACAAACGCATATTAAAAAGCTTCAAGTGTCACAAAATAAAATTTTAAAAATGATTTTTAATCTACCTTGGCATTTCTCTACCACTGAGCTACATAAATTAGCTGATGTAGAATTAATCAGCAGCAAATTAAGGAGTGCTGCAGAAAATTTTTATGAAAGGTGTAAATATGTAGACAATCCCTTAGTTAGGCAATTATCTAATAGTGAAAATATAGAGTAATTTAGGATAGGATGTAGATACAATTTTAGGATAGGATATAGATTTAAGTTTTAGGTTAAGGCACTCATTGGGTTTTTATAAATTTTTCTCCCTAAAAATTATACTAAAAAAGGAAAAACGCACTCTGATTACGTCAATGAATTAATAATATAGATGAATGAATTGTCATATTCCGCACTAAATATAAGGGTCCTATTTGTATAGACATTATAAATATTATAAATAAATACACTACTACTACTACTTGACAAGTAAAAGTAAAAATTATTGTAAAAATATTATATTCAAAGGAGTATTTAATTCCAAAAATCTACATCTGCTATGTGTAAATTTATATAAAAATAAACAATACACATTTATTCTGCAAACTTCACATCTGTTATGTGAAATTTTTCGCATGGTGTGTAATACTTTTGCACAAAAAGTGTATTTTTACACAGACATTTGCGTAATTTTTTTAAGTGTAATTTTACTACAATTATGGAAAGTATTCAATTTCCTTCCAAAAAGGGAGTAAAATTATACTAACAGTTTTTAGAGTGTAAATAATAAAAACTCGGTATTTTAAAATAAGAAAAGGGGACATGGGCTGCAGGAAACGGCTAACTGAAGGTGAAATTCGAGTCATCCTGACGTTGACAGGAGAGGGTTGGCCGATTTCAAAAATTGTTTGGAAAATAAATAGAAGCAGAAAGGCAGTATCTTCTAAAGGATTCCGAAAACTACGGAAAAAGGACGAGTTCAGGGTGACCTTTAGCATTAAATGTGAGGGGAACAATTCTTCGTGGGGCTTCACATTTGACACTAACTGTGAAGCAAATTGCAGGAAAAGCTTGTACCAAAACCAAGATCGAAAACATACAATGTGTTATTCGTGGATTCGAGATGATTCAGCAGCGGAAGATTAAAAAAAAATCATACAGCCTACAAAGAAACATAAAGAAGACCGGTTGAACTTTGCTTAGAAACACGTTAGATGGAAGAAAAAGTAGAGAAAAGTATGTACTGTAGTGATGAGAAAACATTCAATTTGGATCGCCCTGTTGGACGCATGTTTTATTTCCACGATCTATGAAAAGAAGAAATAATTACATTCTACTGATCGACGAATAGCTACAGCGATATCGAAGACAATTTCTTGGATTCATATTCCAGCCGAATAATGTGGTAATAAACACGCCGACGTAGTTAAACAATTCTTCGTAGCCAAAAATCTATAATATTTCACAATGCCCAGCCTGTTCTCCAATCTCGATATCATAGAGAAAACCTGGGGCTATTAATCGCAGTCGGTAAATAAAAAGTGCAATATTGGTATCATTCCCTAAATTTACATCATATCCTTGCATAAAAGTTTCCAACCCGAATCCTAGAAGTAATAAAGAATCGAGAAGGACCAACTTATTACTAATTTTTATTTCATTACATTCAACTTTGACCTTAGACTGAAGTATGTTTTTGCTTGCCGTTATTTTAGGAAAATTTGGAACGAAACCCACAAAACCACTTGTTTTTGTCTTAATTTTACTGCAAGAATCCTGAAACTATGTATTATATATCTTTCAAAAAATCATAAAGAACTGCAAGAGGTACTGGATAAATTTAGAAATCTCAAATATGATGTACTATCATTTTGCTTGGAACTGTAATGTAGGAAAATAATTTAAAATAAATATGTATCAATTACGATATAAATAGCTTCTATATATATTCAACTTAATTTAAAAATTTACAAAAAGACACTGAATTTCTTTAAATTAAAAAGAAATGCATAATGTCTGAAAATCAATGAAATATTTAGATCTAAGTTTATCTGAAAATCAATGAATTATTTAGATCTAAGTTTATCAAATCCATCTTCAACTTCAGTACTATTAGTTCAATAATCGGCCGTCAAATTTCCCAAGTACAGTTTGAACTAAACTAATTTGATGACCATTCTGATTCTAACTATTTGCTACAAGAACTAGCAAACAACTGAACAACAAAAGTAAATGTTTTTTTATTGAACTTAACAGTGGAACCTCTTTTGAATATGGTTCGAATAAGGTTTTCCAGAATCTTTGGTTTGATTTGTAGGAAACCATGATCAAAAAATGGTATAACCATCATATGATAAAGTGTACCTCTTAAATATGCATGAATATCTTTAATACTCCCTTTATTGTAAAAGCTTTACGGATTGCAAGAAAATCCAAAATACATTTATCTGTCCAATAGTATGCTGTGTTTTTTTAATTTGAAGTGTTCTTGAAATTAGACTACTCTTCCGTATGTATTTGGACTGTTTCTTTGTTGGAATTAAAAAAACCGCATGAATAAAACAGCATTGAAAGCATTGATGAATTATTATATATTGGGTCTACTTAAATCGAAAATAAAATATACAGTACGTACATACATAAACTTATATGCAGCTGATAGACCAGATGTGACCTATTCTGCAAAATCAGTTGTTTTGGTAAGTAATAATGCTTCAATTTTAATACAATTTCAATAATAGGGATATTAAATAATGTAATTCATCATAATTTTATAATTTTGAACACATTTTTTGTATATTACTGATTTTCTAATGGAAATACAATACTACTAAGCCCCACAAAAACTAAACAACAGACAATTTGTTATGCGACTTTGTCACTTTTCAATTAGGTGGAAAAGAAATTAACAATTTTAAATCTGTTTTTGTTAAAATATTCATTGTTATTTTTTTACTTTACTAAATACACAATATTAAAAATAAATTAAAGGAAATAAAGAAAAGAAAAATTAGAATAAGAAATAATATAAATATTAAAAAAACAATATTCCCGTATTAAGATTAATTTTTAGCACTCAATCATTTTTCACCTTTTATCACTTTAATAAGTTTTTTTTTGGGAAATATCTCCATCTTCTAATTTGTCATAATAAAATTAAACACTTTCCAGAGAGCAGAGACTTTATTTCTTTTGAAGTGTCGTTGATTTTTAACACATCTTGATCTACAACACAGAACTAAGCTTTCCGTAATATGTCTATTTTGAAAAATTGTCACAGATTCAAAATCCTTTCTAATTAAATAATTTTTAGCGATAACAGGGATATAACTTTTTTTAATAATATTTTAAACATATAAGAAGATAATTTTTTCCCAACCTTGGAAGATAATGATTATCTGAAAATAATGATTTTTCGATATTTTTCATATCTTTTTTTCGGCAAGAGCAACAATATTTACCTAATTGTATATGAAGTTTCAAAGACCAGTCAGTATTGTAGTTTTTGACCGAGTTGTGAGATCAATTGATTTTTCGGGTAATTCCCGTATGTATCATACTTAAATTTCTGTCAAAAATACCGGCCAGCAGCTATTTCACACAGCACACTTCGTAAATTGAATACAGTAAATTTTAATATTTTCAAAAAGTTGTTTCAATGTATTAGTTTTGTTAAGTTTAGTATCAACTCTGCTACTCTAAATGATTATTGTCACATTATTGCCATTCACATTTAATAGTAATGGTGAATTAAATGACACTGTGCGACAAAATTTAATATTTAATTTGTTACGGAACAAACAAACAAACAATAATATCCTATCACGTAATATTTTTGAAAATAATAGGTTTGAAAAATACAAAATACCGTATTATGGATACTTTTAAAAATTCATTAAAAAATAACGAAACGTGGAAAAAGCTCGTAACACTACTAAAAAGAGAGCCTGAATCCTTATCGATATATATAAAATACCACTAATCTGTAGCACTTACAAAGCGTTTTCGGGAATAAGATTTTCATGAGCGTGCGCAAGCATTAATCTTCATTATATTGTATGAAGTAGTCGACTTATGGAAGAAAGTGAATTTCGCGGAATATTTCGGAAAGTATTAAAACCACAGGTATTTTAATATAATAACTAAAGATTCATACTTTTATTTGAGCTACTATACAAGCTCCTACAACAATTCGTTATTTTTTAATTAATTTGTCAAAATGGTCAAAATACGGTATTTTGTACTTTTCAAACCTATTTTTTTTAAAAATATTACGTGATAGCACATCTACGGAAAAAAATCTATTGAAATAACATATAACTTGTTTTGGTATGAAATCACTGTCACATAGTGTTATTTTAAATATCTACATACTTCTAATTTTGCTTCCTAATAAATATTATGTTTTTGAATTATATTAGTAAAAACAACTTAACAATAATTGGCTACAAGTTATTCTTATAAATAGTTGATTTTGTACTAGTTTATATTAAAATTAACTGTTGTTTTCGTTCGGTGTGCTTCCAGGATATATTCCAAAAAAAAATCGAGTTTCTGTTTAAAGGTGGTTGGCATAAAAACCAGTAATAATAACCCCTGGTAGAAATCAGGATTCCAAGCATAAAATGATTTCCTCGAATCCCTTTTATCAATTAAAGCAATTAAAATATTCATATGTCCTCAGCAGCAAGCCCTTCCAGCATCAAAGGAGCTCTGCTCGGAAAGGGCTCCTCAACACATTAATAAGGCTGTCGAAAGGAAGAAAGAGGCCGGGAAAAGTATTCATCCAGATGAAACCAATTTAACGCGTGGCTTGCTCCCAACACCTGAAAGCTTGAGGGTGCCCATTGTAGTCGGGCCCATTCTTCTTCGGGAGCACGGCGACAAGCACAGGAAGAGTCAAAAGCTCCTTATAAACTTAAATTGAGCGAAAGTACAAGTAGTCTATAAGTAATTGCCTGAATTAGTCTCCTGGAGGAGATTCCCGGCACGTTAATTGCTCCAACTTACGTACCAAAATAAGCAGATAAATTGGCGAATGGGTGTGTGCCCGGCTGCGGCGACGGTTGAGCCGGGGGTTCCCGAGGGAGCGCCGGGAGCACCCCGGCTGTTATATGCGAAAAGCAGCTGAATTTCCATGTCAAGTTGGGCTCACCTGTGTGCGGGGACCGGTGTTATTACAGATCCAGATTCCAGAGCAGCACGCCCCACATAACCTTTGCAAACTTTCTGGACTGTAAATTATTGAATTATTTGTGCACTACGGCCGCCGCGCCGTGACATGTTTTTATTTGTGTTTGTAAAAAGCTAATTTATCAGCAAATAATTGTGTTTGAATTTACGATAGGCAAACAAGAGGCCGACCCGGCTGCCGGGCTTGGGTCCGGGTCTCCCTCTCCCGCCCTCGGCCCTTCATCAGCAGCCTCGGCAAACGTGTGCCTCGTCTCGCCCGGAGCATTTGAACATTTTCGTGCGATAAATTCAACAAAATTTGGTTAAAACCCATTTTGAGAGCCGATGTAGAATCCGGCGAACAATTGGTGGGGAATTGTTTAATTCGGGCCGCGTAATTAGTTTTGTAACTATTTCATTAGATTCACTCAGAGCCGGGTGGATTATGATATCCCAACGGTCAACATGTGGTCAGGCCGAGTGCATTTAGAGGGAACTTCATGACTGTTAAGTGGAATTTGTTTTGCGGTCGAGTTAGTTGTTGAAGTGATTAGGGGCTCCTAAATGAAGTGAGATTTTATGCGAGAAAATCGCCCATATCCAAAATTTACACACGGCCTCGTTCGGACCGGTGTGTTGGATTTAAAGCCCGCCGTTTATTTGATTAGAATATTTTAGGGGGGGCGGGGGGGATGACGATGGCTCGATGGGGCTGCAGCCGCCGCGGGGCATTTTTGCTGGGCATGCAGTTTTGAATGTTTATGCCCTTGCTCTGATGCGTTTAAATTTTAAAGCGGAGTATGTATATTTTGCCATGACACAGGGTTTGTTTAATTGTTAACAGACGTTTCACGGGGATGGGCCCCTATATTTTGCAGTTCATTATTTTCAGCGCTGTCAAATGCGTTTAGAATTATATCGCGGGACTCATGTTAATGTACAGCGAAAGAAAAAACTATTGTAACATCACCTAAACTAGACAGGGTAAACTATTTTGTATGGAAATTTATAATAAGGTAAAAATTTCACTAGTATTTTGATACTTTGCACCAAACTATGGTTGCCTATTTGGTAAGTCGCCAAATATAACTTTATCGATTGGTTCCAAAATTTTGGAAAATTTTTGCATAAATTTTAGATCAAATACCCTCGTCATTGTATAAATTAACTAACTACTGGATATACAATTTTGGAAAAAGTATTTGCGTAAATTACCCAAATTATTTCACATAAACACATTTGCAAAGGTGAATTTGTGACATGAGTGACAAAAGTAAGTCTTCTTCATTTACTATATATAGAAGTTCAAAATAATTTAAAAAGCTTATAAAATCGTTAGTTTACTTAAGCTTCCTGTAGAAGATTGGCCTAATGATTTTCCATACTTTACTGAAGTTTTTAGTTAGTGTACTTTAGCTTCTAGTATAAGATTTCTATAGTTTTAGGTAATTTCACCTAAACTACCTGTATAATAATAATTTTAGATAGTTTTTGGAAGTTTAAGTATAATTTGTAAAAGTTTATTGTTATTTCTCCGAAGTTATTTTCCCTAAGCTCTGCGTAATTTCTTTTTTGGGTGAATTGCCTAAAAACTTAAAAGAACCAAAATTGCAGTATTTCGCAATAGTGCACTTTTTACATGTTTTTTTAATAATTTTAATTTAATATAATTTGATTCTAAGTTTCTCCCAGTGTATCCAAATTAACTGATAAAATCAAATTAACCCATTAATGCGCAAAACGAGGATTTTGTGCACGCAAGTTCAACTGTACGATTCGAATAGCAAATTGGGGCGATTTTCTTCCAAATTCGTATATAAGGGGTTTTTGGAGGTGCTCTTTCAGAATCTGGCATTTGTTTTGCATAAAAGCTTCAAAAACTCTATTATTTTTTTGTTTTTTTTCAAAAAAGTGCTGATTTTGTTGGTCATTTTTCTTTTCAAAGTCGATTATCTTGTCGTTGCCGCTATTGAATGATCATATAACCACCAGAAATCGCGGTCCGAATGTCTGAACTTTCTCAAACCATGGTTTTTTTTTGCCTTGCTTTTTGCAAAATTGTCATTTTATACAGCAATGTAATAAAAAACTTCGCGATTTTTTTACACGAAAACGATCAACTTTACAATTTTTTTTTTTTATAGAACAGAAAATGCTTGAAATTAGCCAAAGAAAACTTGTGAATTTTTTGAGAATTTTTCGCAACTATTTTTGGTTTTTTGGATTTAGCCAATTTTTGGAAAAATCAAAAAATGTCCCGAAAAATTCTGACACGTTTTTTTGGGTAATTATAAGCACTTTTTGTCATATAAAATTTATTCGTATAATTGATCTTTTTTGAGTAAAAATATCACCAAATTTCACCATAAAAAAAACTTGGTGATATTTTTACTCAAAAAGGATCAATTATATGAATAAATATATGACAAAAAGTACTTATAATTAGCAAAGGAATACGCGTGAATTTGGTTAGAAACCAAAAAATAATAGAGTTTTTGAAGCTTTTATGCAAAACAAATGCCAGATTCTGAAAGAGCATCCCCAAAAATTCCTTATATACGAATTTGGAAGAAAATCGCCGCAATTTGCTATTCGAATCGTACAGTTGAACTTGCGTGCATAAAATCCTCGTTTTGCGCATTAATGGGTTAAAATAAAAAACTGAAATCAAATCAGAAAAAGGTTTATAATAATTAATATTTTTATATATTATTTTTTTATATACTTAATATATAATAATTCTTATTACCTTCTAGGGAAGACTAAAAGATCCCTAAAGGTCAGAATCAATGAGCACACTGATTGTAGTAAAGCGAATAATCCCCATACTTGTTTGGGAAAAAACATTTAAAAGACAAAAATCATACGATGAGTTTAAATAATGATAAATTATTTCATAGATGAGGTAAAGTGTTGGATTGTTACAAATGAATTTTAATCAAAAAAGGGTATAGCAATGGTTACAATAATAGAATTTGGTTACTGGAACCGAATCTTTTAAGACTTTAAGATCGAAAACGATTTTGTTTCCTTCTTCATTGCCTTACATCTTTGATATATCTTTTTTTTTAATTTTAACCTCTACCATCGTTTTCTACATCGTACGACGATTAAAATGAAAAAACAGAAAAGTGTTATCCGCCAGCGATAAGGATTTCCGGGTGTTACTAACGTTGTACGGCCAAATCTCGAAGCATCGAGAGTGTGTCCGCTAGAACTAATAACCATGTCATAATAATAATATTTTACGTTTAATGTTACATCATTTAAATTTAAAAAGTTTCATAGTAAAAACTAATAAGATGACATATTAATTATGCTAATGCTGAAACTTCATATTTTTCATACGATAACCAAATCATTAATATAAATATATGAACTATTAACTATAGGATGTAGCTTATTGACCAAAATTAATTGGGAAAACTATTTAAAAACTATTGATTTTATATGACTTTTCAAAATGACACAGTGATTATGTTAGCTTCAAGTATTTAATTGACATCTGATGTATTAGGAACTAGAAGTATTACCTTCTATCCATTGAATTTTACTTAAATTTACCATAAATGCCAAAGAAGTTTATATCACTGTTGAGCATAAACTGGAAAATCATAAAGTAGACCCCTTGACAGGAACACTAACATAATGACATAATACTTGAAAAACTTAAAAGGCCCTCATCCTCCACAATATGTATCACGTATGGATGAATATGCTCATTATCACCATTAAAGCATTTTGTCATGAATAATCCATGGAAAATTCGAGTAGGACAAAAAGTGGGGGCCCGAATCATTTACAAGACCATTTATAACAGCACGCCCATTTCACCGCTTCCATGTAACCTCAATTAGCAGGCGTTAATGAATTCATTGGGGTCATTAAGGAAAATAAAATCGGAGCAAACAAATTAAATAAAAGGAGACCCGGAATTCCCACGGTGGCACTAATTTTTCCGGGGCAAAAAGCCTAAACATATCAAGTGAAACACATCAATGATAAATTAAAAGCCATCAAAAGCTTAAAACATTATTCATGGGGCGCACAAAGGGAAGCATCACCATATGCCCCTGCGCCTCCTGTACCACAAACAATACAATTTTCGAGAAGGAACATTAATCACGGCCACCCTGGAGATCGTTTGTTATGTATGGAGGGCCAGTCGTACAAACGGCAAGCGTCCTCAACTAAAAAGACAATAAATTCAAGAAACGCAACCCCGGCGATGATGGATGACTTTTAAATGTCGAATATTTAATAAAACTGTCGCCTGCCTACTGCTTTTTTATTAAATCCACTCGCTGAGCCGAGGCCTTGGGGAGACCTAGGAGGAATCCTATAAAAAAAATTCCTCGGGCTCTAGATAACCCTTTCGCCTTCCGGATAGTGTCGCCTCTGTCGAGTTTTGTGTCTAATTTTGCCGGCTATTTTTTCGGTGAGTCTAGAAGCCCTTTGTGCTGCAAGGGCATCATGTGTAAGGGTATATTTTGCGTACGGCACATTCATTTTCACTGGGTGTGGAAATTCTAACAGCTTAGGAATTTTCTGCAAAAACACTAGAAACGAAGCGGCTTACTTTGGTTAAGATTTATGGTACAGATATATATATTCAAAATAAGTTTGCATTATTTCTGTTACAATGCCGACACAATTTGCCAACTCAATAGATATTAACATTTGTTTTAAATTTTGTAAAAATTCAAAAAATATTCACATAAAATTGACTCAAACTAAGAACATTTTCAAGGGTTTTGATAGTTTATTCTGAGTTTTGACGACAAGATAAATTTCGAAAGTTGACTGAAGTAGTTATCAAATAACTTCTGCGTATTATTGTGGTACAAACTTAGCGTTTTTAAGCATATAAGTTTGTGTAAGAATGTCTGTTTTGGGCAAATTTAATTTGAAAACGATTTCCCCAACCCTTTAAAATAGGCGACTCGCGACGGAAAGTCCGCAGTTTCGACTGTTCCTTGGTCTGTATAATCAAAAACAAGATTTTTATCACTGTTCGAGACTCAGTTTTTTCTTTTTTTGTATATACAATGATCTGATGACATACGAAAGACTCAAAATAAGATTTTGTTTTGATTAGTTTTTGACTGATGAATAGCAAGAATATTTACACACTTTTTGCTGAAAACCGTTTTTTTAAATAATTAGGAAAACCAATGATTATGTTGAATATGCCAACTTCCAAGAAGGTTGACATTGTAATAGCAGTAATGAAATGGAATAAAATATGGTTTTTATTTTTAAAGTCGAATATAAAAATTAAAAAATGATTTTTATTACAAAAATCAAAAATAAAAATCCATGTATGATTTTTATTTCTAACATGATTTATATTAATATAAAAATATTAATTTTAAAATCATAAAGTGACTTAAATTCTTAAAATATTAACATTATTTTATTTTTAAAATCAGAAATGAAAATAAAGAAAAGATTTTTATTATTAAAATTAAAAATCGAAATAATGAACAACTGAGCTGTTGTTTTTGAGAGTGGTATAAGTCCATTTTTTTCATGAAGTGAGATATTTAAGGGTTTGCATTTGAATCAACCAAGTAATTATGGTTAAAGTTATTCAGTTCGGGTAATGTTTTTAAGACTATAAACATGTTTAATTTTATTATGCAAAAATAATTAATAAAATTGTTCAAGAAAACAAACGATTATTCTAGCTACCAATGGACTTATACCACTTTCAATAAGAACGAATTCTGCAAAATTTTGAGCTGTTGTTTTTCAAAGTGGTATAAGTCCATTTATTTCTACATTGAGATATTTAAGAGTTTGCATTTGAATCAACTTAAAAATAAGGACAAAAGTAATACAATTTGGATAACGTGTTTAAAACTATAGACTTGTAAAATTTTACTATACAGTTCAACTTCTTTTGATTATTTTGTGAGGATATTTTACTCCACTGGCTTTGTGACTATAAATATAAAAAGAGGATATCAATATCTGACTAAAACTACCAATAACTCATTTTTTTCCAAAAATGGACTTATACCACTTTCAAAAACAACAGCTCATTACTGATTTTTAATATTAATACCAAAAATAAAAATCAGGAAATGATTCTTACTCTAAAAATAAAAAAAATAAAAAAAAAGGAAATGGTTTTTAATCTTAAAATTTAAAATCAAAAGCATGAAATGATTTTTTTGTTTAAAACCAAGGAATGTTTTTTTATTTAAATCAAAAATAAAAATCAGAGAATTATTTTCACTTTAAAAATAAAAATCACTTTCCGATTTTTATTTCTGATTTTACAAATAAAAATCATACTCTGAAAAAAACATAATTTTTATTTTTGTCTTGAAAAATAACAGTCAGGAAATAATTTGTTTAGATCTGATTGTTACTGATATCATAACCGTTACGGTCCCTAGAAAAATTACGTTAATGTTAAAAATTGTATAGAAGTCCTAAAACTAATAGAAAAGATGGAGAGTTATGGATCCAGGCAGAAGCAGGAAAAATGTAGTGATGTGGTGCTGCCTGTCAACGTTAAAAACACTTACCACAGCTTGGGTGCCAAACCACCAATTGGCAATGAGAAAGCGGTCAAACTCGCCGAGAAGGGAGAGCTTTATTGTGGTCTGGCAAAGAGTTACTATAGATCCATACTCAGGTTATGGCAGGAAGACAATAAAGCCTCGCATTGGAACAATCAAACAGGATTAAGACTAGCGAAAAGATTTGTCTAAACAGAATATGACGAAACTTCTTAAGCTTAACAAGTCGGGACTAAAGATCATTACCGATCTACTTACGAGACACTGTGCCCTGAGGTACCATCTCAAGAAGATGAGTGTTCAGGATAATAATACGTGGCGATTCTGCCTTCAAGAAGAAGAAACAGCGGAATTGGTACTCTGCCAATGTCCAGCCTTAGGTCGATAAAGGCTAGCACACTTCGGAGCATCCGAATCTGGTTTAAATAGAGGGGATCAGCACAAAAGATCTTATAGGTCGCGTTGCTACCGAGAGGCACTCAGAGTGCCTTAACAACCCGCTATTATAATAATAATAATAATAACATTTTTCTTAAAGCTGTTATTAAATTTTATTAAGCACAACAAGAGGTTCAAAAACAAACTTTATAGGTAATTTATATCGACCGCCATATTCTACATATTCCATATCACACAAATTAAAAATACCGACTCGGATCTGTTTCTAATAATATATCTTTCATCACCTTCGTAAGTTTCCAAATTAAAATAGAGGAAGACACTATCCATTTTGAATTTTTTAATTCAACCCATAAAATGTGGACAACTGAAAAAGTTTTGAAACTTCGAATCCCTTTGATGGTAATACAGTCTTCCGCCGGATTCAAAGCAGTTGGTGAAGTGAAAGTGAATCTTATAAGCGGAGGATACCTCAAATCCGCCGGATTCAAGAATATGCCCCGATAATAGAAATTTTGAAATTAAAAATTGCGGAATCGACATGGCTGCAGACATTTTAAACAGAGACTTCCATTTCTCAGTTCTTCTATTACTATAGAAATCTAGGTTGGAGCATTTTTTTATGTTTTATAATTTAAAAAGTTTAATGTAATTTATTTCTTTTTATCATTTTACTTGTTTAGCATTTGTTTTGCCAACGTACATATGTATTGCAGAATAGGTCAGATAAAAGTTGAACCATCGGAACCATAATTTCAGCAAAAACCAAAGCCATTGTTATCACATTATTTTATTACGGAAATGTGTTTTGCCATGAAAGCTAAAAGTACATTCATTTACTGTAATTAATTGCTTACTTCAGTTTCCTTTCCGGTAATCTCTCAATCTTCCAGGGCAAATGGAAGCCCCCCGGAGCCAGGTCATGTGAGGTACTTTCCGGTGGCGGCCGGGTCGAATCCGAATGTCATTGTGCGCGTCATTCCATTTCCCTTTATCAGAAAAACTTTCCCTGTTGATTATGGCAATTATTTCTCATTACCATTAAGACGCGAAGGTAGCACGGCACGGGTCCCTTTTTTCCATAACTTTGCGATGTTTTCGCTTTTCCCGTAACACATATTTTTATGATTAACAACAACTTTTCTTAAACAGCTCCCCTCGGTGCCGCACAGGCCCCGCCCCCCTCCGACTTGGGGCACCTGCCTTTTGAGGGGATCGCGTCAAGGTAACTTGTAACAGAGCCCCCAGATAAATAAAGGCGGTTCGAGGGGGTCGGAGGAGAGGCGGCTCAGCGACTGTGAATAAAATATTTGGTACTAATTTCTGAAAGTATTTTTGCATTTCGGTGCAATTGCAAACACGCTAATAACCTCTTTTAGGAATTTCTTTTGCATTTTTCCCTTTTGCAAAAGTTCTGTATAAAGCAGGGGCCATACATCGCCATTACGCTCAGCGAAGCACCCGTTCCCTCACTTCTCGCCGCTCACGCTGCCGCCAATGCCGTCGTTTAATCCCGACTACACGTAGAAGACCCGGTTCGTGTCTAAATATATGAAATTATCATTAGTTCAAATTTATTTTTTTACATCCGGACTTCCACCACCGTGCACTTGTTTAAAATAAAATCTGAGCATGGCGCGGCGGGCACTTCTCACGGGGCAGTGCCGGCGGACAACTCCTTCGCCTCGCAAATAGGACAGGGGGCGAGGCATATGAAAAGTGGATTATATCACTAGTTTCAAATGGTACTACTTTTTGCCGGGACGTCGGGTCCGGGCCGGGCCTGTTCAGGGGCTGGGGAGATGAGCTATCACACCCGGCTGGAATGCGCTCGTCCTTCCAAGGGGATCCAGAGTTACTGGCAGCGCAAAACAAACAAGAAAGGCCAAAAGGAAAATAAAAGTAAAAAATTTTAAGGAAGAAATCCCATAAAAAAGTTTCTGTAGGTGAAGCTGGGGAAAAACTTGCTCGGGCGAAGGGTGAGGCTCGGAAAGGCCACTAAAATATATTTTGTTGGGTTTAGCTTAAGCCGAAGGTTTCCGTGAGTTCCGGGCTAATTTTATTAAATTGTTTCGACTTTTCGGGGCACTTAAATTCGTGTCTGTGTTGCGAAGTAACTTTATTTTTTCTTTCTCCCGACCGGAACGTGCCGGATTTATTTATTTTGCGAAAAAATTCGCAAGTTATATGCCCAGTACACCCTCACCCATCCCGATCCATGTCGGTAATGAAGCAGTGCCGCCCGCGAAAATTATTAGCGTCATTAGTTGGAAGACATCCGCCGTGCAATGACCCGGCCGGGGGTATAAACAATCCCAACAATTTTGAGCAACCATTCAAGCGAGGGACGGAACGCGGGACGCCCCAAGTTCCGCTTCCACTCAGGGTGGGGGCGAAAGAATGAGTCGAAGAAGGCCTTAATAAAACAGGAACAACTAATTAGTTTTGTACGAAGTGATACCTTGTACCAGGATCCAGTTTTATTTTTCGTCCGGAAGTGCATACCGAAAACTTTACCGGGCCCCCATATACAAGCGCGAAGAAACAAAAGCCTTGGGCCCGTTTAGAGCCCTATCCCGAGCAAAAAATAGAAAAAAAGAATCAAAAAAAAGGAAAACCAACGGGCGGGAAAAAACGGCTAAAACAAGGGCCAACTCCTCCCTAAGGCAGTTATTGCTTTTTGGGGGATTTTTAGAAAGTTTTAGGAGCGGGTTTTCCATCTAATCGCCGGCTTAAGCCACGGCGCGATGTCTTCGGACAATTGCTCAAGTTCAAGCGCTCAGGCATTCTCACCGAGCGACGGACGCGACGCCAGGACTAAGGAGGACTAAGGCAGGTACGACAGCACGACATTAAGTTTTATGGGAATCGGAGGGGAGCACTTTTTTCCGGGAAGTACAAAAACGGCGGTGAACTTTTCAAGTTCCGGGCGGGGGCGGTGAAGTTATAATTAAAGACATTAGGGGGCCCTGGAGATTAGGATAGTCTTGCTGTTCTCTTTGAGATTTGCCCTCTTAATTAGACAGTCGGAATTTGGTGGGGGTCTTGCCCTTTTGCCGTTGAATATTTGTACTTTAGAATTTATCAGTTTGGCTAGTTTTGAATATCTGAGAATTGGAGGTAGTGTTAATCGCAGTTGAGGTTCAAAGGAATACAATTTTCAGATAAGCTTATTCCTCGGTATATTTTAGATATTAAAAAGAATACATCCACTCTATTTGCAGTGCAATTCGGTAATTTGATCCATTGCAACAAATAACTAGTTATCTGCATCCGAACTTTGTGAACATCTTTTTATTTCACAGATCTACTTTCAATGTTGTGAATTCTATTAAAAATTTATCGAATTTTGGAATTATTTGTGAAGAGCTACCGTCTCTCGGGGTAGACGTTAGATGATTAGAGCAGCTGAAAGACTTCAACTCCTAAGTTTTGGAGCGGCTTGGTAGAGGACTTATTGCGGAGATAATTTCAGCGATTGGAGCAGCTTGAAAAGCACAACTCCAGATAGAGGTTAGGATGGAGTAGCTCGGAATCACGACTCCAAATGGATAACCCAACTATCTTGTTTATTGCAGTTTGCTTAGCCTATTTAAACAAATTGATCTTACCTCTACATTTACATATTAGTTAGTTATACTTAATAATAAGACTTACATATTCTGTAAATCGCGTAATTAGCAATTCGAGCTGGCTTGTTTTCAGGATGGCTTAAGTACGGGAGTACAACTCTCACGTGTGCTTAAATACTACTGTGATCAAAAAGTAAAGCCAATTTTGAATTTAAATTGCGCGGGTACATCGATTCGAGCAAATCATCTTGTTTTTAGGTTGGCAGCACTGTCACTCATATCTTTGTAAAATTTCACGCCAGTACGTCATTGGTTTGGTTAGATTCGTTGTGTTTTCTGAGTAACTAAAAGTAAATTTTTCGATTTATACAATGTGTGATTTTATTGAGTAAAGAAGTTTTATTAAATTTTGTTTGCGGAATGAAATTTCTGCTGCAGAAACGTTTAGAATGTTGCAGAAGGCCTTCGGCGATTAGGTTTTTTCTGAAAGAAATGTTTACAAGTGGTATAAACAATTAAAAGAAGGTAGAGAAAGCGTTGGAGTCAAAGAGCGTCCCGGATGACGGATGAACGAAATTACAGATTTGGTGCTCAAAAAAAGTCGGTTGACAATTAGAGAACTTGCAGATACTGTAAACATTTCATTTGGATCAGTCCAAACCATTTTGAAAGAACATTTGTGCTTGAGAAGTGTCACATCTCGATTGGTTCCAAAAATACTCAATTTCTTGAAAAACAACGTCGTGTTGAAGTCTGTGAAACAATGCTCTCTGACTATCAGAACGAAATGAAATGCATCATAACTGGAGATGAGACTTGGATCTATACTATACGACCCGGAAACAACCGAGCAATCTAGCGAATATCGTGCAAAAGGCGAGGCAACACCAAAAAGATCAAGCCAAAGTCGTTCAAAAATCATGTTAACAGTTTTCTTCGATTGTCATGGTGGTCATTATGAATTCCTTCCGCCGGGCCAAACTGTTAACAAGGAATATTATTCGAGTGTTATGCGTCATTTACGAGGCCAGATTTATGGAAAGCATTGATTTTTGCATCACGATAATGCATCATATCACACTGCATTGATTCTTCGAGACTTTTTCATCAAAAATTCGATGCATGTCGTTCCACAACTAACATATTCGCCCGATCTAGCTCCATGTGACTTCTGGCTATTTTCTAAGCTCAAAAGACCGCTTCGGGGCTTGAATCGACTGATGAGATTAAAAAAAAATCGAAGAAGGAACTGAACACCATTCAAATCATCGAGTTTCACAAGTGTTTCGTGGATTGGAAAAATCGCTGGCATAGGTATATTGTATCGTGCGGGGACTACTTTGAAGGGGATGATATAGATTTCGAAGAATAAATAAAAATTTTCAAAGTTATAAACAAATTGGCTTTACTTTTTGATGACAGTAGTAGTTCGTGCGTTTGCTCACGGGAATTTGCAAGCTTGCACTTATTGTTAGGTATGGAGTGTGATGACCCAGTACAGCTGACAAAAGTGCAGTATCGTCCTCTTTTTCTTTATGGGAATTTTGTTTTTAAATTTGACCTCGCTTTGTTTATGATTTTTTTCCCCAATTTACTTGAACTTGAATTAATGCGAGCTCTTTATAACTCACTGAAAATTAGGTATATCACAGTAATTAAAAATATTAGACTATTGTAATTTCGAACATTGTAACTTTAAAAATAAGTATACTACCCTTAATACTATACTAGGTACTTTGAAGGGGAGAGATGCCAAAATGTGACGTCAAGAACTAATTCAGTATACTCTAGACCAATGGTGGCGAACCTATGACCCGCGGGTCAGACACTGACCCACGCAGACTTTTGAAATGACCCACATGTTGATTGTTATAAACTTATTTTTTATATCATAAAAGAGACAACAGAGAATCAAAAATATTTAAAAAATAAAATATATACAGGGTGTTCAGAGGTGGGAGGTCAATACTGAAGGGGGTGAAAGGTCAGACCGAGACAAGCAAAAAATCGTATGGGTGGGGGGGGGGCATCTTGCACCGTTTGGCAGTTACAGGGTGATTCGTAAATCAGGATTTTGCCTTATATGGGAACCGCTCTTGTATTTTTATCTTTTTTTCTACGCATCGCAGCGGCCCCAAACTGATTTGGAAGCCCTTTCCAAAAAAGTTTACACCACCCCCCTATCCCCAACCCCTTGGCCACAATCTCCCCTGGAAGTTGAAAAAATTAACTTTTATTTCACGATTTTTCACATTTCGCCCCACTTTTCTCCGAAACTCATGTTATTAACATACCTACTTTTTATTTTTTTTAAGTTGCCTATCTAATTACCTCTCCAAAAAGGTGCAACATGCCCAGGTAGGAAAGGGTTGCAAAAGTCCTGAAATTAAAACATCCTCACAGGTACCTAATTACTTTATTGCACCATAATGGAAAAAGTCGTTAAGTAAACAATTTTTATGACAGCAAGTTCGGAAATGTTTGTTTAGGAAACAGAGGTAATACATTTTTATTTTTTCAGCAAAACAGTAATAAAATAATAAATGTAATCTCGTTAAATAGCGTTATTAGATTATTATATCCAGTATTGACTCCTAAGTATACTGACGCTCCGTTTCTAATACCTCCTATGAATTATGGTATAAAAATGGGTAAGTTTGAAAGGACATTGACCACAGTTGAAGAAACAAGCGATAAGAACGGGTGTTTAATAGAAAAAATTAAGATAAAATGCCAGAATTCAGTGTTGACGAGTATGCCGATATAATTTACGTGTACGGTTAAGTAGAAGGAAATGATAGTGAGGCCGTACGAGAATACCAAAGGAGATTCCCGAATCGGCGGGTACCCAACAGAAGGGTATTTTCAAGGACTTTCAGAAGGTTAAAAGAAACCGGAAGTATAACCGCCCCCAGAGCAGAAACACGAGCAGGAAAATCGGCCGATTCAGCGGACCCTGACCAACAAATCCTCAACATCGTCAGGAACAGCCCTGTAATAAGCATCAGGCAGGTCGCACGAAAGTCAGGATTGTCTTCAGGGAGAGATTGGACCGTTGTGAACCGAGAGGGACTACATCCATACCACCATATCCCGGTCCAAGCACTAGGGAAGGAGATTCCGAAGGACGATTGCAATTCTGCACTTGGCTGTTCGAGTCTGACATCGAAAACAGAAGGTTTCTAGACCGAATTCTGTGGACGGATGAATCGCAATTCACCCGGGATGGCATCACAAACTTGCACAACCTCCACACCTGGTCAGATGTGAACCCACATAGGACCAGGTGTCGGTCCTTCCAGCAAAGATTTAGTGTCAATGTCTGGGCTGGCATCATCGGCAACCAGTTGATAGAACCCTTCATCTTGCCCCAAGTGCTGAATAGTCAGCTATATTCGGGTTTTTTGGAGAATACCCTTCCGGATCTGTTGGAGGACATCCCCCTGGCCACCAGAAGCGCAATTTATTTACAGCACGACGGAGCACTTGCGCATACTGGGAACATTGTTAGGGCAAGGTTGAATGAGCATTACCCAGAGCGCTGGATTGGACGAGGTGGACCGATTCCTTGGCCTGCTAGGTCACCGGACCTTACTCCACTGGCCTTTTTCTTATGGGGAATGATGAAAGATGAAGTTTACTCAAGACGAATCAACACCAGAGAAGAATTAGTTACCAGCACTGGGACTGCAGCCACGAAAATACGGGAGAGACTGGCTCCATAGACCTCAAACGTGAAATAAGACGAAAGCTACTTGCATGCATCGAAACTAGCGGAGAACATTTTGAACAGCTTTTAAAGGACAAACGTTTTAATTGTAATTAGTTTTTAAGCGAACAAAATGTATTTTTTAGTTAACTTAAGGGGGTAGTCCAGTGAAAAAAAAAATTTTTTTCGTTTTTTGTTTTTTTGCTTAAATCTACTCTACTACACCTAGAAAATACTCGCTTAAAATATCTAAGCAAAATATTGAATAGTTTTAAAGATACAGAGAGTTTTCGAGAGACGTGTAATCCGAGCGCTCGGAAGGTCCCCTGGCGTGTTTCGGAGCAAGGAGGACTCTTGTATTTCTGTTTGCTCCGCCCATTTTTTTTTCGGTTTATAACGGTCTAGGTCCTTCTGCTTTGTATTTAAGGTTAGTTATGTATGGAGCAGGCATCGCGTTATGTATGGAGCAGGCATCGCTGACTAAGGTAAAATTAATTTTTTTAGCTTTTTTCCGCAACAAAAACTTTAACCGCGTTTTTCTCAAAACAGCATTTTTTGACTCGGCGGACGTCAGATCTCAGAGTCTTTTGCTCCGATTGATCTAAAAATTTAGCTGTATATTTCTTGAATGTGTATCTATCGTCGGAACTAGAATTATTAAAATCCATTGTTTATTTACAAAGTTATAAACAAATTAAGCACCCGAAAAACACCCGAAAAATTCGAAATGCCGCCATTTTGTTATTTTTTATTGAAAATTAAAAATTCTAGTTCCGACGATAGCCAATGTTCTACAGATTAAAACCTCATTTGATTTTTTTGTTTCAAATGAACCGTTGCAGAGATTCGACGTCCGCCAACAAAAAAATTTTTTTTTTGGAGCGGCCATTTTGTCGGGATGACTCATCGAAAACAAAAAAAAAAATTTTTTTTGTGTATTTTAATAGTTGTACTATCATATGTCAAAAAGTTTTTTAATAAAAATTCACTTCTAATATGAAAAAAAAATCGTTGAAAAAACAGTCGTTTTCACTGGACTACCCCCTTAAATATAATTTCTTAAAAATTCGAATTGTCATGATATTCTGTAAAAGGATTTTTGTAAATAAATTTTCGTATCCTTTTCCTACCTGGGCATGTTGCACCTTTTTGGAAAGGTAATTAGATAGGCAACTTAAAAAAAATAAAAAGTAGGTATGTTAATAACATGAATTTCGGAGAAAAGTGGGGCGAAAGGTGAAAAATCGTGAAATAAAAGTTAATTTTTTCAACTTCCAGGGGGGATTGTGGCCAAGGGGTTGGGGATAGGGGGGTGGTGTAAACTGTTTTGGAAAGGGCTTCCAAATAGTGATTTTTTGAAATCAGTTTGGGGCCGCTGCGATGCGTAGAAAAAAACATAAAAATACAAGAGCGGTTCCCATATAAGGCAAAATCCTGATTTACGAATCACCCTGTAACTGCCAAACGGTGCGAGATGCCCCCCCCCCACCCATACGATTTTTTGCTTGTCTCGGTCTGACCTTTCACCCCCTTCAGTATTGACCACCCACCTCTGAACACCCTGTATATCTAATGTCGAATTTATAAAAAAAAATATTTCCATGTGGCCATTAGATTAGTTCACTAGCACACACCATTTTATTGCGTCATCAAAAAACCAGAACAGTTAGAAACATGTGGCCACAATGGACAAATTGTATTAATGATGTTTGAAAATATTAAAATATTTATTACGAATCTTGACATCTTTACTAAAGATTTGGAAATGAAAATCATGAAGTATTTTCCTCAATTACAAAAACATTTTCAAAACATAATAATTTTTGAAAATATGCTTGACGTTCAAAAAAAATCAATTAAAAAATAAAAATTTTAAGGAGATTTTTAAATAAATAAAAATAAATATAAATAAATAAATTTAAAAGTTTGGAAAATACATTTCACTTTATTTTATATCCATACAAAATGGAATTCGAAACAACAACCGAATTAATGTGACTAGGTATCCATAATTTAGAAATAGAATTAGTTGAATTTCAAAGCAGCATAGTGTGGAAAAATAAATTTGAAAACTTGATTTCCGAAGTCGAAGGAAAAATGTTAGAAAGTAGTGCAGATAATAATGATCCCACACTAAAACTTGAAAATATTGTATTAATCGTATGGGATTCTTCACCAAATAATTTTGTATCATTAAAGAAACTTCCTAATGATCTTCTAATTATGTTTTGGTCCACATATTCGTGTAAAAAATTGATTTCTTCAATAAATTTTGTAAAATCTACCGATAAAAATGAATTGACTGCGAAATACGTTAAACTAATGAATACGGAATATGAACTTAATATTAAGAAACTATCTAAAACTAAAGAACAGCAGATTTCTCATTAAAAGTACTTCCACTTTATAATATTTATGCATACAAGTAACTATACCTATCTATTAATATATAATATTTCATAATATATTTTTCTGATTTTCTTTATGCCTTTTTCATTCTAATACGTACACTCAGTGCAATCACCTGGTGCTGCAATTCATTGTATCACTCCATTTATATCATTTTTGTTTACCTTTATTCTTAGCTCTTCAATTACAAAGGTAAAAGTTGTAAAACAAAAAAGAAACGCAAACTTTTTAGAGGATTTTAAAAGTGAGAACCCAAAAAAGTAGTTTTTAACCATCTTCCTCTCCCCCTTTCCCACGAGCTAATACTAAAAAAATAATGAACGAAATTTGACCCACTTCTCAAAAAGGTTCGCCATCACTGCTCTAGACTGTCCAAGGCATACGGTATAAAAATTAAACTTAAAACGTATGAAATATCGGCCAGAAATTGAGGAGAATGGCGGACAAAACAAAGTGTTTTTTTGAAAGCATACCAGGTGGGGTTATCAAATTAAAGAACAATAAGAAACGAGGCCAAAGCTGTATTATTTAATTTGATTTTATTGAAAGGAGCGTTTACCTAAAATTACGTAAAAAAAGAAATAAAATTGTATATTTTCATTATTACTAGTAATGGATTTGAATATTATAATACATATATATTATTAGTAGTGGGTTTGAATACCGAAATCTTGTGCTCCGGAATTAGAAGAATATTAATTCAAAAATAAAAAATAATAATAACTAATAAATTCCTCCGAAAACTTCATATTACATACGGTTTTCACGATCACTCTTACTCTTAAGTTTCGTATCGTAAGAAAAGGATTTAATTTAATGGGGTATCCCACTCTAGAACGTTCAAAAAATAATATAAATTTTTTTTTTTTAGTTTTGAAAAATTCTGTGTTCTTTCCTGAATCGTTTAAGCTATCTCTTGCCGCGAAATTTGAAAAGCTCGCGCCGCTACAGGCAATTCAGTGCGCAGCTGTGCGCTCTCCACCACTCTTAACTTTAACTTAAATGCCGTTTTTCTCAAAACACCGTCTTGATGAATGGTGTGCAGCATTCTGAGAAAACCATTCATCCGAAAAATTTCAGATTTTGATACAAGCTGTGTTAGCTTTGTCTCTATGACCTAATTGTATTTTTTTTTACTGAGAACGTAGTACTAAGTGGAGCAAATCAAGCATTTTTACATTTACATAGCTTGTATCCCGCATTTTAACGGTAAAAAATCAACTAAAATATAAAACTTATAGTAGACAAAATTAAAGAAATGAATAAAATTATTTTTTTCAAAATGTGCCTCACTCATGCCATAGCCACATATATAAAAAGTACTAATGTGCAATCTCATAATTTTCAGATTATTTGTTTGGCTGTTATCGTGCACACCGTTCCTAAGGTATGAGTCCCAGTAGCAGGCCTGCCCTGACCCAACCACTCAATAAATTTTTTTTTTTTTTTTTGTTCTGAAAATATTCATTAAAGATCATATAATAAGAGGATTATTACGTTTAACTCTAAATGTTTTGTATTTTCTTGTTCAACTCCTTGACAAAAACGTTCAATTCAAGGGCCTCTAGAGTGGGATAACCCCTTAACAACACCAACACCGTACTATAGGACTTAATTTTTAAATACTGCAAAGCTTAATTTTAAGATTTCCTTCGAACACTTTATTAGGAAGAGAACGCTTAAATTGTGATTGCTTTACTAATAAGAAAACATTCTGAGGTGTCCAATGCTGATACAGTAACCGTGTGTTAATCTACATCAAAACTGATGAGATACTATTTTTTTGTTTTTTCGAAACAGCATTTTTAAGGGGTAAAAATCACTACGCAAATTGATACCTCAAAAGGGAAATATGTGAAACCTGAAAACCGTAGTTAACTTTCTTAATTTCTGCAGGTACGAAGTAAAATTTTGATTTTTTCTTGATTTGATTTATAAGTAAATAAAAAGACAAATGTATGAATAACCTCCTCAAAATAATGAAAACACCTTCTTCATATTTTGGACACATATCTACATAACCTGTCTATGTGTTGGTCTTGAAGTTTGCCAATTTTAAATAGATGATAAACCAAGTGTCTAGATGCATTCACCTTCAAACAACATACCCACAAATGGCCCAATATATGGGTCCTGAGGTTGGCATGCAAAAATATACATTTGCCTCCGACGAAAGGAATCGCTTCGCCATTTATTCGCTGGAGCATATTTGTTTACAAGTCGTTGCAAAGGCTGCCCCCAAATGGTGGAATTCATAAATATGAAACAAAATGTTTGAACAAATACTGAGCCCGGGTTCCAGTCAAATAGGGAACAGTTTAATTAAATTACTTTAAAGCAATTCGGCAAGACAATTTCGAGAGGAGTTAGCGCCGGAATGTTTTCCTCCGTTCGCCGATTGGAAGAAAGTCTGCCAAAACTTAGGTCAAAAATATTCAAATATATTTGTCTCCTGCATTTCATTCGAAATCATAAAATAAAATAGAGTTAAACCAAATGGGAGCACGGCGGAGGGAGGACAGTGGGCGGTGGAGCAAATTCGAAATCTACAAAAAAAAAAAAAAAACCTGCAAAAATGAAGAAGACAACCGGGTGGCCACGAGACGCGACCAAATCTGCTGTGACTCTAAAAAATATTGAGGAGATCCGAAAGAAGTCCGGGACTCGGGAGCTCGGGACACGATGCACGTCGCAGGGAGCACATTCCGGCCCCGGATGCCACCGGGATTGAAGAGTGTTGAATAACAGATTTTTCCTATTCCCGAGGACATTTCTATTTACACAAATTTAGTGTGCAAGCGCTTTTCGGTTTTTTATTTGTTTTCATTAAATTTTAATACCCACCGCCGCCCGCCCGGGACCACGACCCGAACCGACCGACATGCACTCCCTTCCCTCACCCGGATCGGCTTTGATTTTCCACAATTTGTGAAGGACAATTTGTACAGGTTGTCAGATTCGTGTTCGCTTACCTTTCGACCATCGCTAACTTGTGTTTTGCTGCGCCAGAGGGCACCTGCTGAAGGTATCTCTAGCACGGAGATCCTGAGGGGGCGGAGGGCTCGAGTACACGTTGTCGGGGGAAGGGGAAGCCCGAGGATTCTCGAGGGTTCCTCTGCTTCTTTTCGGTAAACAGAAACAGGTGAAAGAGCTTACGGAGGCGAAAAGCCCACATGAAGCTCTTAACACCTTTTGTTTGCTTTCGGGAGTATTTGCTTAGACATGTGAGCTCCCTGCGCTCAATGGTGGTGTTTATCGTGATGAAATGATTCTTCTTATTCCCATCTGCTCTCCCTCCACGTCAGCGCTTTTCGGCGATTTTTTTCGAGGGTCACAAACTCACAAATCGATTTTTAGTTGTTGTTTTGCGCTTGTTAGGGTGATAACCTGACCTGCCGTAGAATCGACCTTTTTCTCTTTAGTTATTCATGAGGGGGTAAGGGAGGAGGTGGTGGGGCTGATGTGCGAGGTTAGGCACACATTGACACTTGGGTTGATAGAGGCTGACTTTAGTCAATCAAGGCGTCTTGCCCTGCAGTATTATTTGATTTGGACTTTCGGCCGACCTTGGAATGGGAAGTTATGCCCAAGTTTATAGTTGCGCAAATGCAGAATAAAAGCTTTTTCTTCACCTACATGGTTTTTAGTTTTCACAGTGCCTTTAGTGGACTATAAGCAATCTTTCAAGATGGACCATATTCAGCTAGGCTACACAGCATATTTATGTATACAAGTTGATTGATACAAATATTCCGAGTATTACATGAGCTTAAGTAAATTATAACGAAAGAATATTGTATTCCCCTCTGTTACACATATTGTACTCAAAATCGCAAAATGATAAAAACCTGTTAAGTGTCAATGGAAATAGTGCGATACAAGTAACAAACGAAATATTAATCATACATATATAGTAGATATTTTATTGTTCGAATTACTAAAAACATGCGAAAATCGACCATAGGAACTTGGAAAATAAAGATAAATATCATCTTTTTTCACAATACCAAATTTTCTTAGTAAAACACTACTTTAATGTGATAGCTTCAGCTGTATTTTTCGAGTTGATCTGCCAAGTCATATAAATATATATTCAGTAAATATTTCTTTCTGTCTAAAAGATAATTTCTAAAAAAGTTTAACAAATAAAACCGACTCCAAAGAGTTTGAAGCCGTAAAAAACATAAACAATTTTATTTAAAAATCTGCTGTTACTACTTTCAGTATTGAATCCAAAAACTGATGTTTGAAGTTCAATATTTTTATACTGTCTCAAATGGGACTTTATGCACCTTCTCGCGACCTTAGGTCTCGTGAGCTTTTCCATGTTTGTTACCATAGAGTGAATTATGGCCTTAATGAGCCTATCACCCGTTGTTTAAGGGGTTATTCTACTGTTAAACGGGTAAAAAGCAGTATCTTTTTAAAAGTGTTGTAAAAAAAAAACTAGTAGAGATATCAATTTGAAATTTTGCATGCATCTTTATTAATGAAAAAAATATATAATGGCATTGTTGATTAAAAAAAAAAAACAAAATGGCGGCTTCAGTTTACGATTGATGTAGCGCGCGCTGACGGCCAGAGTCGTTTGCGCGGTACATTGCCCAGGTCGTCCAGGTGATCTGCAATCAATTTAACGATGAAATTTTATTAGTTTAGCTAAAAACACACAGACTGAACCTAAATTGAGCCATAAATATTAAATTTTCGCGATTTGACAAGCGTTGGAAAATAGCATGCTCGATTTTGGACGTTTTTTCGATGAAAAAAGTGCTCCCAAATAACCAAATTTCAATTTTTATGGCTCAATTTAGGTTCAGTCTGTATAAAATTGATCAAATTTTTAATCAACTATGCCATTATATATTTTTTTCATTAATAAAGATGCATGCAAAATTTCAAATTGATATCTCTAATAGTTTTTTTTTTACAACACTTTTAAAAAGATACTGCTTCTTACCCGTTTAACAGTAGAATAACCCCTTAAGACAGGCGAACTCAGTTTGTGCATTTGATGGTCTGAACTTTTTTTCTAGTAGAGAGTCTTTTAAGCGGTATTTACTGTACGAAATTTTGATTTCTGGTAACTTTACTGTTGTTGGCATCTCTAGCTTTTAAGTAGTATGTAGAAGTTGTAAACTTTGATTGATGAAATAAATAAATAAATAAATATTCAAAAACAGACAATTATTAAAAATTGTTTTATATTTTTTAAAGCTTGCGATATTTTAGAGCCCGTTCCATTTTTTTTCAGTTTTTGTTGTTGTGGAAATTCAATTAAATTTGTTGAAAACTTTATTAAATTTAAAGTTAATAGGAGCATTAAATTTAACGTTAATTAAGCACCAAAAAAAAATTGAAATTTACCTGTCTAGAAATTCTCTTGTAACCATTTATATTATACAAATCATAAATTTGAAATTTAACATTTTATACCAACATTTTAAATTCGTCATTTTGTGTTTATAATTAATGGTTTCGAAAGCAATTTCCGAAGACAAATTCCTTGAAATCTAGTTCACCTCTACTCGTATGAATAGTAGGAACTACATATTTATTCTCCGAGGCATATTGATAAATTTCGTTAAGTAAAATCTCCAAAACTAATAAATATCCAGCAGAAAAACGCTGATATTCATACGAGTAGAGAGCGTGTTTTCCAAATCTTACACGCAGTGGAGAACACACTTTGAGAATTCTGGATTTAGTACCCACAGTTGAAAAGCTGAACACGCCATTTTTGAAGAATGTGGTAAAAATGATGTTCAATTGTCAGAAAAAATTATTTTAAATATGAAAGAATACTTGTAATATTAAAGTGAATGGAAGTCAAATAAAATAAAGTGTGTTTTCAAGTGCTTGTACTAGTGGATTTTTAAATATGCAACAGCAGAAATGTAGGAATCCTCAGATAATTTGAAAATATTAACCACTAATTCATTCTTTTCATAATGTAAGCACTTAATTTGTTAGTGACCATTTTTCGAAGAAAGTTTTTTTCAAAATTCCATAGTGCAATAGGAAAACCTCAAATTTTCTGGACGGATTTATAATTTTGCAACAGAGTGTATTTAAACATTACTTTTTGTTTAAAAAATTCCATATGATTTTTATATGAACCTCTATTAACGTAAATAATTTCAAATTGTTGACTCACAAGCTTCGTTGATAAACGGAAGGCGGCCGAGACGCTATATACGTTTGTAAATTTAAAAGATCATTCAGAGTTTGAAGAAGACTAATATCTAAGAAAACGTCTAACAAAACATAAATTACAAAACACAAATATAAATATAAACTTTCTAAAAACATTTAATTAAATATTTAGAAAGCAGACGTAGACAAGTTTTTAGTACTTTATAAATAATAAATAAAGTACATGTTGAGATTGTTGTAAATTTGCCTTGCAAATTAAAGCACATATATTGTGAAGAAGAAAAAAAAGCCCAGGAAAGTGGAAAAATAGAAGAAAAGTAAATTTTGTCTTGAATTATTATTGTATTAGAAGCATTTCCTAACTATTTCATTTTTGGGTTAGGAATAGGAAATGCAATTGCAACCAAAATACTCAAACAACGAACTTCAGGCGCAAATCAATTTAACAACTTTTCAGTACTCACTTCAAAACACATATACTTATTTTCTTTGCATATGTGTGTAGTACATGCGCATTTCTTATAGAACATTTGTGCAATAGACTGTAGAATAAATAGAATAGATTTTTTTTATTAGGGACCCAAAATAATAATTATAACAATTATGGATTGAGGTTTTATATTTTTTTCTCACCGTTGAAAAACGTTAAGTATCTGATAATTGTTAACGATAGCCAAACAACCTTTTTATTCGTCAATAATACAACAACAAAAATTTACACTTTTTTTGAGTATCTGTTATGAGTGCTATGTTTTTTTTATACCGTTCTAAAAAGAAGGAAAAAGTACCGTTATATTCCAAAATGGTGAATCCAATATGGAGTTAAAACATTTGTGATTTCATGGGATTCACATTAAAATTAATCAAGGGGATTTAAGGGTTGCTGATATTAAATCTGTAATACAGAGGCCAGACATTTTAAAAATGTACTTTCTCAAAGGAATTGATACTGATTTTAAATTCCCTATTCTGGGCATAAGAAGCAAATCGTTCCAAAAATCATGCTGATTTTCGTCACCTGAAAGACGAAAGCAGTAAAAAAAGACCACACATTACTTACAAATCGTTTTGCCTTGTGTAATTATAATTGAAGAACAAAATAAATGTTTTAACGTCGAATCAAAATAAAAAATGTAAATAATTTAAAATGGTTATTCGTAACCAAACTAATTTGTCCAATTTATTATGATAAATGTTTTTTTTTTGTCTTGTATTTAAGTTATAACAGTTATGTCACTGTTTTATATTCTTATTTTCAGTTAAAAAGAATCAGAAATTTCGATATAAACCGTGAAAAAGACTGTAAACAATCATACTTCATTCAACGGGGATACTTCACGTAACCAAATCGCTCTCGTCGGCATCGTGGGGCATGAATACGAATATCGGCGCTTAAGGGTGCTTATCCTTTTACCCTGGAGCGGAATCTTTGAGCACAGCATCTTAAAGGACTCTATCTCGTTGTTTTTTCATTCTGGCATGCTATGTCATGCCCTGCCGATTGCCGAATCCAATTGCAGCCAGACATCATTTAAGGCACTCACTTATCGTCACCTCAAGATGTTCCTGAAACGGCCAAATTGACACACATCCCAACATCCAGGTCGAATATGTGGGCAGCCTGAAGAAGGGACCAGGGACCCATCTGGATCTGGATCCAACCGAAACCATCCGGGCCCCACAACAATACCGAATCAATACAGCTCCGCACTTTTGCTGATATTTCAAATAAAATTTCGCTGACGGCGGCTCGAACCTTCCGTCGTCGTCGACGACGACACCGTCGTCTTCGTCGTCCTCTTGTATTTTCGGTTGTCTACGCCTTCGATGGGTCTACCATTTTCAGAATTATGATGACACTTAGCCACCGTATCTGGATGTACTCCACTCTATATAGCATGTGGAGTCCTTCGATTCGGAGTGGCTCCCACTCCCTCACGTTTTTGTTCTTGAGGAAGTGCTCAGGCATGGAAAATCCATTTAGACCGCAAGATGTTTCTGAAATTCGGAAAATTCTGCCATCCCTATAGACTTGCTCGTCCCACGGTATCCTTCATACCTCAAGACGGTACCGACAAGGATCTAAATTTCAGAAGATGCTTGCCTAAAGAACCCTCTGCTATTTGTTCAACTGTTGAAATTTTTATTGCTGCCACTACAAAAGGTGCTGGCTGGTAGCTGACTTTCGATGGGCCATGTTTAGTGGATTTTCGATTATTGCAAATAAGAAGTTGCTAACAGTGTGACGATCTCATAATCAGAAATTCAGTAAGATTGGAGACTCGTCAGGTAAATGCCGAAAAGAGAACTATAATCGATTTAATTTAATAAACAATTTTTTAAATCGACCCAGCACGAGTAGCAAGTAAGAACGTATATTTAGGAATTCTGATTAAAATACATCCATAAAATGTAAAGTATCTAAGTGAAAATAATGAGCTATAAAATACAGAAGGATTTTTCCCCATCATACCTTCTGTAAGGAAGTCTGTTTTTGGCAGTGAAATAGAAAAGCCGTTTTTTAAAAGCTTTTATTTAACTTGCACTGTATGTATGTATGTTTGTTAAGGTGGAATCTTGCTACTCAATTTTGAAGCAGATATCTTCAACCGATTGAGCTGAAATTTTGTATACACGTTTAGTTTGGATGACAATACACGATAAGTTGTGTGACGTCATTCTAAATCCAATATGGCGGACCGTCCAAGATGGCGGAATAGTTATTTTTAATGCATTTCTACAATATGGGTATCAATTGAAAGGGCTTGTTGAGAGTAACTCGAAAAATAATGTGACGTCATTCTAAATCCAATATGGCGGAACATCCAAAATGGCGGAATAGTTATTTTTTATGCACTTCTGCAATATGGGTATCAAATGAAAGTGCTTGCCGAGAATAATTAGAAAAATATTCTGACATCATTCTTAATCCAATATGGCGGACTTTTGAAGTTTTTTATGCTTTCCTATAGTATGGATATTAAATGAAAGGGTTCGCTGAGAATAAAAATGCTGAGAAAACTGACAACTTAGATCTAAATAATATTATACCATCAGATATAAACAAGACAGCAGGAGGGCTACCTAAGGAGCTAGAAATATTTGTTGGGGTCAAGGTGATGTTGCGTTACAATGTAGATGTGTCCAAAGATCTGGTGAATGGTGCCATTGGACATATTACAGAAATTATATGGCCCTGCTTCCGAAGAGCACAAATGTATGACACTGATATACCATCCGTCCGTATAGACTTAGGTAAAGTCGGTGTTCACCTCATTCAGCCCAAGTCTGTGCAATTTCCAGCAAAATATTCACGGAACCGCAGAACGAAGAATGCTGCCAATTGTATTATGCTGGGCTTGCACAGTACACAAAATGCAGGGTAGTACTGTCGACCACGCCGTTGTTTACTTAGGCTCGAAGCTCTTTGCTGCTGGTCAAGCATACGTGGCCTTAAGTAGGGTAAAATCATTAGAAGGTCTCCTTATTGAAGAGCTAGACTGTTCGAAATTAACCGGCAAACGACCTTGCAACAATGATGCGTTGAATGAGATGAACAGACTCAGAAACCTAGCCAGCGATAACTAAAAAGTAAAAAATAAATTAAAAGCAA
Source organism: Dysmachus trigonus (assembly GCA_949715965.1). Lineage (NCBI taxonomy): Eukaryota > Metazoa > Arthropoda > Insecta > Diptera > Asilidae > Dysmachus > Dysmachus trigonus. The sequence continues at coordinate 46,813,012 of OX454319.1, read as the reverse complement.
AAAAACCTTTTTTAAAAAAAGCTTTTATTTAAATGCTCTAAAAAGAAGAAAATAAAATGTTCCTTTAAAATTTTAACTATCAACTTATAGCCTCATTATACACAATTTATATGATCATAAAAGCTTGTCGCGAGGTTTGCGTAAGTACCTATAAGTATTTAATTAAACTGAAATTTAAAAAAAATTAAAATTAGCTGATTAAGTTACTCAATTAAATAGGTACTAGTTTATTTACACAAGTAAATCGCGCGACAAGCTTTTATGATCATATAAATTGTGTATAATGAGGCTATAAGTTGATAGTTAAAATTTTAAAGGAACATTTTATTTTCTTCTTTTTAGAGCATTTAAATAAAAGCTTTTTTTAAAAAAGGTTTTTTTGCTTTTAATTTTTTCATATCCTTTTATGATTTAAAATCATTTTTACTTACTTCTCAAAATATCTTCCGTGCTATTTATAATTAAAAGTTGTTTGAAACCGGCAAATTTTACCACGAAAGGCAACCAAAGAAATATTTGTTTATTTTAAACAAAAGAAACAATTCTTAAAACAAGGAAATATTCAATTTCTTAATGAAAGACAGGAACTTGTTTGAAAAAGAACCAAAATCTCTCTTAATTGTTTCGTCATCACTCTTCACTTCTTACGTTTTTTTCAACCATATTTATGCAGAGTCGCCGAGAGGGGAGGGCAAACGGAATAAGTTATCCCGAGCTTCTGGAAACCCCCAAATTTTCTCGCCCCACCATTATTATCAACATTTTTCTTACCAAGACAATTTTTTACATGTAAAATGCCATTTGAAAGTGTGTCTTGGAAGAAAAAAAAGTGTTTTGTTTTCTCAGCTTCCATGATAGGGTCATCCACTTCCTGGGAGTTCTTTCCGATTTCTGTAGTTCAGAAAAACGTCGAGGAAAAAATAACGCCATTAGAGTTTTAAACAAAATAAATGACAGCAGTTTTTCCTCAAATCTGCATATATATTAATCCGCATAACCCAGTAGCAACTAGAGAGCGTACATTTAGTAAATTATTTTGACGATATAATATAATGAATGAAATAATACAAAAGAAAATAATAGCTGCGTTTTTTCAATGATCAATATAGATCCGAATCGCAAATCATTAAAAAACAATGAGGAAAATATATCCAGCATAGCACCAAACCTTTTTCACTCTCTTAACCTCTTCAGGGACGAATTTCCAGAATTCGTAAAAGGAGTTATTGGTTTTAATAAAGGGTGTTTTTTTAAGAGGCGCTGAATTTCTGATAGTGATAACTGTCAAATGAGCTGCAATTTGATATAAGTATCAATGTCATTTTATTCGGTAAGGTCAAACAAATCTTTATGGAAAGTTATATGGCATACCGCAGCAACGAAGTTACTGAAAATTTTTACTCCAAATTAACGCTGCATGACGAAATCAATAAGAAGATTAGAGCATTCCAGAGAAAATATCACAGCTGTTGAAGCCAGTGTTGCTGCAGACCAGAGTTTGATGATTCGCAGGAGTGCCCAAGAACTTGGGATTTTTCCGTCCACAATTTGGAAAATTTTGCGTAAGGATTTTGACCTTAAGGTTTATAAGATCTAATTAGTGGAACAACTGAAACCGCATGACCATCTGTTGCATCGGATGTTTGCTGAATGGGTTCAAAATCAATTTCAAATTTACCCTTTAATTAAGGCAATATTTTGTTCAGCGATGAAACTCATTTCTAGCTTAATGGATAAGCAGGATTGTCGTATTTGGTGTGATCAGAATGCTCAAACAATGCAGGACCTGACTATACATCCAGAAAAATGCATTGTTTGGTGCGGCGACATCTTCGGTCCGTATTTCTTAAAAAATGCGGCAGTACAATGCGTAACCTTCAACGGTGAGCGGTACAGAGCAAAGTTTCGCGCCTTTTGTCTTCAAAACTCCAAGACGTTGATGTTGACGACTTATAGCTTCAACAGGATGGCGCTTCGTGCCATATAGCGCCCGAAGCAATTGATTTATCGAAAATGGACCCGTCAATTGGCCACCGAAATCGCGTGATTTGACACCGCTAAACTATTTTTTATGGGGATATGTGAAACCTATGGGCTACGATGATAAGCCAGTTTCGATTAAAGCATTGGAAATCAACATAAGATGCATAATTGCGAATATACGACCCCAAATACTCGAAAAAGTGATCGAAAATTGGATTGATAAGATGCGCTATGTAACTGATAGCAGCGGAATTTAAATATAAAGTGTTAAAAAATTATTTTTCGAATAAAACCAAATTTATGGTCACTTGCTCAATTTTGATGTGTTTTACTTAAATTCAAAATCCGGGCACTCTTAAAAAACCTGGCCGGTAACTAATATTGGCCGAAATTAAGTACATTTACCCTATTTACATTATCTAGTACTAACATGAGTCTTCTGCTCTACCATTTATTCCACTAAAACCAGCTTTAGGGTTTGATCGGTAAGTAGTATTAAACAATTTGATTTAGGTTCTACTATATACACTATTGGATACTTTTTCTAACGAATTCAAAGCCTTTAATATAGGTAAGGCTCCTCTAAACTTAAGGCCCCTGAAGCGATCATACTTTAAGACGTTAAAGAGCGGGCGGTCAGTCTTTGGAGTGAACTCCTTTCTTAGACTAATTCCCCCTCAACAGATGGACAAACGGAGCCCGTCTTCACAGAGCCCGAAAATTGCTTCAAATTGGTCAACAGCCTCATTTTCTGCATCCCCTTTGACGGGCATTAAGTCCTGTCTCGTCCCTGTTCACCGGGAATGTGTAGAGCTTCTTTCTATCCCAATTATCTCATTTGCTTATTTATTTGTTGAAAGGGGCACACAGAAGAATGTTGCTCCTTGGCCATTCTGCTGCCGGAGCGAGCACTCATGTCCGCACGTATAAAGGGATAATTCGGGAACCGTCGAGCAGGAGCAAAAAAAAATAAAAAATGGGAATCAGTCCCGGGAAGCAGAGGCCCCATCGGCAGGTGGTAGGGAGAGGACGCGAGACTGGCCAGCAACTTTTAACTAATCAAAGTTTATTCTCTTTTGACTGCTACTTGCGCCGTTGATGCTGCCCGAACCTCCTCCGGTGTATTTTAATTCGAAAGGAGTTTGTGAATTAAGAAAATCTTAAGAAAAATCCCGAGGCGGGAACAAAAACAAAATTGAGTTACTCCCTGCCCATGCCGCGGAAGCGCACCCTTGCGCCAACCTAAAAGTGCACGGACCCGGTTGGCCGGCAAAATAAAAAGAAAAACAGACAAATTCGAGAAACGAAGCAGAAATCACTCGACCATCTACGAAATTTGGCCCTCGTGCAACTTAACAACGTCCTCCTCGCAGCAGCGAGCGGCGCGGCGGCGGCGACGAGATGTGTATATTTGTGGGCAGTAGATCCTTAGGGAATTCGGTAAGAAAATTCCAGGACTATCCAGAATTCTATTCGGCAGCGCTCCCCTTCCTTTATGTTATTCAGCAAGTCCCGGGGCTTTTTTTATTCGAATTTAATTGAATAATTGTTTGTTATTCCAAACACGTCTCCTCAACTGCAAGTTCCTCCTGGATGTGTCTACTACGGGCCGGGCTTTTAGGCACTTTAAGTGCTGTTTTTGCTACTTGAGGGCTTCTATCAAATTGTATCCTTGGTCCTTTTGTCGTGGCGCCCCTTTCGCCCCTCGCAGCCTTTTCGCAGGCGGAGCCAAACTGTTTATGTTGCAATGGGGCTTTTTGAACGGTCTAATTACTTGCACACGTGAGAGGAGATGAAATTTTTACCGTCAACTTTTAATAAGATTCTGCGAATGCAGCAAAATTCCGCCACTTGCACGACCTGAAGACGAGCGATACGTGGCTAATTTCGCACAGAAAGTTTGTTGCATATTTGCACAGTGTCTCGGCGTGTTTTTCTTCTTTGCCAAGCCTGGCCTTTAAGTATGGTTGACACAAAAATTCCGATGAGGAGAAAACCCGCATTTTGTATTGAATACTAAAGTATAAAATTGCTCTCTGACATATGTATTAGGTCTTTTCTGTCTGGTAACATTTTTTTTGAGTAAAACTGTGATACAAATTTATTATCAATTCCAAGTAAACATTGGACAAACCTCCCAACTATTATTTATATAGTAGGTAAACTGACAAACAATCAGTGAATTTATTCAAAATTTAACCTTTAAAGAGTGAATTTTCATCTCATGCGAACATTTTATAGTAACTTTGTTCCACTTAAAGCAACAATGTTCGTATTTTTAATTGAACACTGAATAATTATATAACGTTTAATTTAATTTTTGTGTGTTAAACAAGGAAGAAATATATCGTTGTTAAAATTCACCAATTCGAAGATACGATTGATAGGCACTTTTATCCAACTAACTTTGGAGATAACAGACAAACCTAGTTTTATAATATAGACCAATTTTTCAATACTCAAGTAAAATTCCTTAAAAAATAATTAACTTGACTTTAAGAACAAATTACTATTCAAACTATTTGCCTTTAAACAAACCGGTAAATTAACCAATAATAATAATAATAATAATCGGAGCCAAATTTAATATTGGGACGATTTTATTTAAGGGAGCACGGTGATCTAGAATTTTCAAAAAATTAATTTTGATATTTCGAAAGTATAGTTCTTCAAGAAATTTCACAAATTTTTGTAAGGATATTGACAGTATTTCAGGTTCCACAGCCTTATTAGTAGGCAGCGAACGGTCGGCCCGCTCCCATACTTAAAACTTTAAACTCATTTATCTCGAAACTACGTTTTTTTGCAGGGTGTTGTGTAAAAAAAAAAAACTATTCAGCCGAAATCTGAAATTCTGAAATTTTGATATGTTATTCAGAACACCAGTAGCTATGGTGGGAACTAGAATCAAAATTTTATTTCAAAAATTTGTTTTTTACATATAAAAATTGATAATAAAAGGGCCTTAACTGCACTCAAATTGAGTAATAATTTTCTCGGTTTTTATTTCTCAGATAAATAGAAGAGTAAAAATCGACCATACCATCCAGGTCCATTTTTAAGGGGGTCTTATTTAGCGCCATTTTAAACATAATTAAAAAAAAATTTTAATTCAAACCAAATTTTTTTGTATGCAAAATGAGTACTATAATATACCTAAAAAGTTTCAATATCATTGTTGATTATTTTAACCCTAAAAAAAATCCTTAAAATTTTCGGGCGCTTGGCGAATAATTTTATCTGACCCTCTTAACGAATAATTTTATCTGACTGCTAAAAAATTGGCCTTTAAATGAAAAGATCCCAAATGCATTTTATTTGCAATAAATTAGAATTCTTGGACGACAGTACATAGTCTTCATTATCTTGTGGGTGTCTTTCTTCGTAATTAATTATATACATTTATGCGAAGCTAAATATAGATGTTAAGAATCATAATATTTCATGTTCGGGTAAACTTAACATTGGTTTTGTAACTTTAATTAAGTCTAACTAAAGTCTAACTAAAGCAAACCTAAATGCAAATTGCGCGTAAAAATTTTAACTAATATATAGATGGCTTTGAAACATCATAACTTCTCACTGACTTGCATATTTTTTGATAGAATGTGTCACAAACGCTATAACTGCTTTCCAAACGAGACATTTGTTCTGAAAAAAATATTGGGTTGGCACGAAAGTAATGAGACACTCTAGAAAACTCTACTCATGTTGTTTTTCTAATCAATTGTTTTCCACCATATTCTAGTATGTTATAGAACATTCTAGGTGCTTCAGTCCTAGGGGTATATAAAAGCGCACGCACGATTAATTCAGTCAGTTTGAAGAAAAATGGATGAGCGACAAGTTCGAACTCTATACCTTTACGAGTATTTGTTAGGCCATAGTGCGCGAGCTGCGGCAGACAACATCAAGACTGCATTTGGCTCAGATACTACAAGTCACGCAACAGTGTCTCGTTGGGTCAAACGCTTCAGTACAGGAGACCGAAGCCTCGAAAGTCAGCCTCGCTCGGGACGACCACCAGCTTTCGACAATGATGATTTGCGCCGTGAACTGCAACAGAAGTCGTATGCAAGCACTCGTGAATTAGCGACAAAACTCCACTGCTGCACATACGCTACAGAACATCACCTGCACGAGCTCGGATATAGGAGAGTTTTATCCCGATGGACACCTCATGCCCTCACAGACGCCATTCGTGCTGCTCGGGTCGCCGTCTGCCAATCGCTACTACTTCGACCGCGCCGGAAGGAGTTTTTGGAGGATTTGGTCATAGGGGACGAGTCGTGGGTTCTCTACGAAAACAATACGCGCCGTGCCTTCTGGCTGCCGCGAAAAGAAGACCCACCAACTCAACCAAAGCAATATCAAAACCGCGGCGAAAAAGTTCTATTGTGCTGCTTTTTGGATTCTCAGGGCATGCTGTTTTATGAATTATTACATAATGAAACAGTTAATGCTAACACATATGCGGCGCAGCTCGATAAACTAGCCATAGCTATCAAAGAAAAAAGACGAAGAAGAGCCAATGTCATTTTACTTCATGACAACGCTCGCCCGCACACTGCATCCACCACCCGCCAACAACTGCAGGGCTTAGGCTGGGAGACGGTACCTCATCCACCATATTCCCCAGACATTGCCCCTTCAGACTATCATTTATTCAGAGCCATGAAAAATGATTTGCGTGATAAACGCTTTAACACTTTTAATGAAGTTGAAACCTACGTAGCCACCTTCTTCAACTCACGGCCCGCTGAGTTCTGGGCAACAGGCATCCAGTCCTTGCCTATACGTTGGCAAGAAGTCATAGATGCTCACGGCGAGTATTTGATTGACTAAATGTAAGGTACAGTCGCCAAATTTCGTCCCCTACCCTAATTTCGTCCCCTTCAATATCTACTCTTTTAAAAACCGCCATCTATTATCAGTGACCCGAACCGACAGCTAGTTGCATCAATCGGCCATTGTGTAGAAGTGAGTGCGTCACGTCGTTCGTATCGACAGACATTCGAAAATCAAAAAAAATGTTCAAGGTGAGTTTTTCATTGAAATATTCTCGGATACCATAAAATATTGAGATACCTGACTTATTGATACAATTTTTTTTGTCAAACTAACTATTAATATCTCAGATATTAATCGATTAAGTAAAATTTTCAGGTTTATGACACGTTTTTTGCTTAAATGGATGCGACAAAATAAATAGAAATTTCCTAATATCGTCCCCTTACGAGAACCTTATATCGTAACATGTAACTTTAGAATGTTTTATTTTTTATTTTTTAGACGCCAAAAAAATGATTAAAATAATTAAGAAAGGGCTCTTTAGATATTAATATGATAGTTAGGTTCAATTTTATATAATAGAAAAGGAGTAAGTACAACTCCAGTTCAAGTATACTGATTATTGTGATCTCAATATCGTCCCCGGGACGAAATTAGGAGCCCAAAAATATATTTTCATAATTTGAGTATTTTTGTTAAAGCTATTTTATAACTTTTTCTAACAATGTTAACGCCTTTTTGATTATTTTTAAGAATAAAGGAATATTGAACCTAATGTTTGACGTTTCATTTATTACTGTGGTATTTTTTTCTATTTTTTTAGATTTGTTTTACAAAAAGGGGACGATATTTGGCGACTCTACCTTATAGTAAAATAAAAATGTTAGAATTTAAAATGTAAAAACAAACTGTCTCATTTCTTTCGTGCCAACCCGATAATTTATTTCCATGGAAAGATTAAATAAACCTAAATCGTTTGCTCTTTATTTGATTTGGCTGAAATAGACAATGGAGAAAATCTAACTAATTTCAGTGTGGACAAACAAGAGCAATTTTGAGGTACATACGAATCTATATCATTCCAATAGATAAAATGGCAATTCATCTCAATATTAAATAATTATAAAATTAAATGTCGGGGTTTATTTATCGCAATCGGTGTACGTAGGATAATATATGATTGAAAGTATAATTTATTTATGTTGGTCCTTATTTTTGCTGTCACGTCATATGCAATGTGAGCGAGATTAATGCGGATAGAAGCAAATATAATGATATAAATATAACCATATCAATTTAGTACACTATTAAAACATTATTGTTTTCAACTGTGTACTTTGGCGTTTACTTTTCTCGTTAGTTAAACTACTGAAAATTGAACTTCGTCTCTCAGTCATCCGAGAAGTTTCTTCAATCTCAAACCCTCCAACCAGAGTCGTTAGTGATCCCTCTATTTCTAACAGGTGCTAATTTAGGAAAACTAATGGTTGTAATAATTAATACATATAAACAAATAATATCCCAAATTTCTTCACATCGATATTTATTTATTTATTTATTTTATTTTAAAGATGATGAAAGCGTACAAATTGTAAATTTTTGCTGGCATTTTTAACATACTGAGAAGTTGGACTCAGAAGATGAAGATGAAACGTCTAAGCAAACGATACTCGATTCTGGACTCACTTCTTACGCTCCTCACGCCAATTGATAATGAGAATACCGAATACTAAAGGTAACAATGAAAGTGAGGTTGGTCACCGAAGTAAAGTGACAACCGAAACAATACCCTTTATTTTATATTTTTTAACTTTAGCATTAGCTAGTTCCATTTTAATTTCCTTTTAAATTAGGACGTGACAGAGGACGCTAGCCTTCCTGATTTACATGCAAAGCATAGGTAACGTAACGCAAAGAAGCTTGAGAAAGGGTTAGGGACGTAGGTAGGGTAGGAGAGGTATAGAAAGGCTCTTGTTCATTAGTCGTAAGCGCGAGCACTACAATCTGCAAAATATATCTATGAGCCTGCGAGCGGGAGCAATTGAAATTTTTTTTCCATTTGAGACTTAAGAATTCTGTTTTGGCTGTGTGGCAGAGGATACTAGCCTCCGATCAATTTATCAGCAAACTGTTGTATGTATTGGCATATGCAGCATATTTCGTTCTAATCAAAATTTCTATGGCAAAGCTGCAGGGCTCGCAAAGGTCAAGGGATGTACCTGAGAGCAGAGCCAAGCCTTCGTTGATGAGATATAGCTTGAGAAATAACAATGCGAAATATTGCTCCACAACGAATGGCGGGTTGCTATGTGAGCACTTTTTAATTTGTATACATCTTCCATTTAACAGAGGTGTTGCACTTAACACTAATAATGTAATTTGTTTATTTAATAATTTAAAATGTGCAGAGAATATTTTTAAGTTAAGTTTTATTTGCAATATTTGCAATAATGAAATTATCAGAATTATAATATGTTTGAATGATTTTTGTTACTTCAGATTGCGTCAAAAAAGCGTTGCGCTTTCAAAAGATTAAATGGTTTTAGAAAAGGAATGGGCTAAGATCATTTATTTTATCTACTGTGGTCCTTTTAAGTATAGAAAAAATCTTGGTTAAAAAACGGTCAACGGCAGCATAAGTGTTTGTTATTGTTTGTAGCGAACTTGGACTGGCAATTTAAATTTTTGAATTTTCTGCCTCCTTTTTCGAGGACAGCAGGTGCCATCACTGATGACAAGAATCTTAAAAGTAGTAGTATATATCTTCCAATTTTTACATTCCGAATATTTGTGAGTGTGCAACTTTTTGGCTTGATGGCATATTTTATATTTATTTATTGAACGAAAAAGATACCAAAATTAATATAAATGTGTTTAATTTTTGTGCCATAGTAGTTTTTTAAAATTAAATATTTTACCGAAATGAGCATCTATTTTGAAATAGTATCTTGAGTGTTGGAAACGTCTGTAAATATATAGGACGTTGATAAAGGCCTAACAGGCACCTGTAAATCTGTATTTTAGCCCGTTTTTGAATTACTAAAAGGGAATATTCAAAAGGAAAAAGTGTAACTCAAAAATTAACAACTACAGGCGAGTTTAAATATGTATATACTTTGTATGTACTTACAACGAGAGGGTTTCGAGATGGAAATTTAAGTTTGAAGATCAGCTTTCGTGTGGTTGTGGTGGTGTAGCCTTAGAACATTCCTCTTAAAGTATTAGCATTATTATTCTAAATTGTTACACAGACAGTTACTATGTAGTGTGCTCTAAGCTTCCATTACAGCTTACATATCTTTAATATGTTAATACTTATCAACCAGTGGATAACAATTCTTTATAAACTATTGATTGAACTTGAACCAATCTTTACCGAAGTTAATTCCTCATACCTGTTCAAGTACCCGAACTGGCTAGATAGTGCGTGATAATACTTTAGTACAGCAATACTATAGGGCTACGATACCACTTCACGAAAGCTGATCTCAAACAAAAATTGTCATCTAGGAACCTCTCCACGTTACAAAGGAGAAATACTTCTTTCATATCTTTTTTATGAGCCCCAAATATTTAAAGTTGTCTTAGTTTCAAATCCTTCGAAATTAATTTTTTAGGTGACAGCATGCCTGCGATAGTGGTTAACCATCTGTTTGCCTTTTTGATACAAAAGTATCTGCCGTCCTCAAATTTTCCCTGGCTACATGTGGAGGAATTAAGTAAACGGTAGTCCGACCACCTCTTATTTACCAGGCAAATAAGGGTCCTCTCTGTCTGAAACTTATCCAAACAGTTTGGATATCCGAGAAGTCCTTAAAGGGATTCCATTTCGTGTTGGCGGCTTTAAAGGTCTTTCCGCATATCTAGAAGAGCATTTCGAAATCGACTTCCACCCAAAGTTCGGCGACGTGGGAATAACCACTTTTGTTGAGCCAATTAGCCGCATTTGTGTCACATACAATTTAATTCGAGCAGATTAAAGTCGTCCTAAACAAAGCTGAATATAAAAAAGCAAACGAAACGAGCTGAAAAAGTGCGTCAATAGCTCTTGACATCGTTGGTGCAAAAGGACTTCAAATTTATCCTCCATTAACTCTCGAGTCAGTGAGTTAAAGGCAATAAGTAAACACATTTTCCGCACGAGGTCAGAGTCGTGTAAGGAACAACTTCCTCTTCATATTTTTCTTGAAACAAAAAAGAGCCAGGAAAAGATATCCTTCCACGCTACGGAACAACTTAGCCGCTTATGCCGTACATTTTCTCAACCTCTCCGCCAGAGACGGTGGCATAAAAAAGTAAACAAAAAAGACAGAAAAAAAAAAGAAAAGAAAATTTGAGTAGTGAGCAACTTCTGAAGTTGTACGTTACTTCGAAGACAAAAAGGACTCGAGAGGGCGATAAAGTTGATGACGACATTTATGCGATAATGCTGAGTTCACGCGGTTTAAATTATACAGCGATCATCCCAGCCCCAGTTTTCTGCCCGCTCCCACGCCAGCTGCTGGGAAGTTGGAAAACTTTACTCGGAGCACCCTAATAGCTTTATCTGATTAATTAGCTTCAGTAAATTGGGAGATACTTCTGAGAGTTTACAGATCTTTCCTATGTTTTGGATGAAGGTACATTTCGGGAAACAGAAAAATGCTTCTTAACAGAAGGAAGTAGGAAGTTGATTTACAAGCTACAAAAATTCGGTCCGTTTTCGAATTCATGTACATTTGCACTGAATACAGGAGAAAATCCAGTTGCACTGAATCAATTTATGTAAAACCTTCGAGATTGCCTTTATAACACCAAATACTGAAATATATTGTCTTATAATTGTCAGCATTATCTGCTGATTTTTTTTATTTTTTTACTCCTTTTATAAATTATTTATTTATTTATTCACAATATCTATTAGTATTACAAAGAAAGTACGATAATTACTATCAAATGGAGGTCAATAGTAAAAAAATATACAAAACAAGAATCTCATTTAGAATTCAGAAGGTAAAATCAATAATGCCGCGGTGTAATTGAAATACTTTGGTATTTGGTAAGAAGTCTTGTGGTGTAAGGAACATCAAAGATTTTAGACCACCTCTTGATAAATCGTAATATGTACGTACATATGTGATCGTAAAAGTTAAACTTAGAATCAGAATTAAAAGTTCCACCTCGATATTTCACTAGGTGATAGTGATAGACTACCATCCATCAAATATTGAAAACTAATTGAAGTTATACTCAGTGTGGAGGACACCAATGTACATTTCAGTCACGTTTAAATGTAGATAATTTAAAGCGCACAACACAAAAAATTTTTTAAATCATTACTGAGTAGAGGGCAGTCGTTAAGTCAACAAATAGAACGATAGATCTTTCCATCGTTAGAATATAACAGAATTTTAGAATGGGATAATGCAGCACTCGCGTCATTTAAAAATAAAATAAACAGGAGAGGTCTTGAGTAACTTCCCTGTGGAACCCCTGAGGTATTGTATATGAATGGTGAGAAAGCGCCTTGAAATAAGACCGCGTTTTAAGTTGGGACATTGTCAGCGTACGTTCCGACGAGTATACGATGGTTTTCACTAGCGTTTTTCTTTTGATTAGACAAGAAAAGCAGTACGTTCCGCCAATGCTCTTTATTTGACTCGAAACTCGACATCTTTAACACACGACAAAAAATATGACGCTATCTCTCAATCGATCGATCGTCGTACGAAAAAATGAGATAAGAGGTTAGACTGTGAAGCAAGCCTTGTTTCCAGCACCACCACTTAAAAAGATTAAGAATCATTAACCGCCACACCTGGCAACCTTTCTTTTGGCTTCTCAGTAATTGGGAAAAAACAATTTCAATTCGAAAACAATTCGAAACCAATTCGAAACCAACTAAAAGTTTTTCTGAATTTGGCACATCAAACAACTTATTCGTTAAATTTAAGATAGAAAATCATTTGTGACCTTGTGATTAAAAACCAAAATATAGGGACAAAATTATGTCAAAAAGGACATACTGCGTATCTTCGTAATTAAAGCATCTCAAAAAATATAATTGTGGAGATGAAATACGAGAAGTTTGAGGTGAATTTGAATATAACAACAATTAGGTATATTCTCTTCGCAATTTGGACGATTTCACAAAACATAATACAGGGCAGATAGTTCCACCCCACACCCATATATTATAAATATTATATCTTTTACAATGCTCCTCTAGATAATGAACTATTGGCAACCGCTTAACGTAGCAATAAATATTTTTAAAAGGAATATTGTGGATCAAAATTTAGACTTTAAAATGATTAGTTGTAAAAAATCCACTGTGTTTATTATTAATTATTAATTTTTTTTCATGCTATTTTCTACACGAGATATAACTGGAACTCATTTATTTGTCTCACTTCTGAAGCCGTTTACATGGACTAACAAAACACTAAGAAATTGTTAATTCTCCTCTTAGAATCGATTTAAATGACAAAAATTGCAAAAATAATAAATTTGCTTAATATTGAATAGGTATAGGAATATTAAAATTCACCTTTCACTGCTCGTACCATTGAAGCTCTACAATATTCACAGATTCAATATATTACTTACAATAATATAATAATATTAGTAATGGAGTACGAATGACATGTAAATCTTTTGAAGCTATTGCTTTTTTAAAGGTGTTTGATTTTCTCTGCTTTAATAAAGTAAATATATAAATTATGGTATAAAATAAAATATTTACATCTAAATCTTTTAATAGCAAAATGTTATGAACAATGTAAGGAAATAACCTTAGCAGAGAACCCAAAATGAAGGGCCGGCCATATCCTCCTGTAGAAGTATTATCTTCTATTATATTCTTCTACTTGATATATATTATTTATTATATTTTTTAATTGATTACTTTTATTTTAATTATTATGTTTTAATATTATTTTAAATTTACACATTTTTTTAATAATTTTTATCACAATGACTGAATGATCAAATCTAAAACAAAAACAGCTTACTTTTTTTTTTTTTTTTTAAAAATCAAAATTCAAAAGATACTTCGATGATAAAATTCAACAGATACTTCGATGATAAAATTCAACTCTTACTTTAATGAACCCCACATTACCCTCCTCCCAGTGTAACGAAAAATAAAAATTATTTTTGAAGTGGTCTCGATGGGTCTTTAGTTGACATGATGGGCCATTTTGGTGATGGTGGCACTATGGGCCATGCTGGTGGTGGTGGTGGCACGATGGGCCATGCTGCTGGTGATGGTGGCACGATGGGCCATGCTGGTGGTGGTGGTGGCACGATGGGCCTTGCTGGTGGTGATGGCGGCACGATGGGTGGTGGTGGCACGATGGGCCATGCTGGTGGTGATGGTGGCACGATGGGCCTTGCTAGTGGTGATGGCGGCACGATGGGCCTTGCTGGTGGTGATGGCGGCACGATGGGCCTTGCTGGTGGTGCTGGTAATGGTGATGTAATTTTAAATTTTCCTCCTATGGTGTAAATATAATCCCGGTCGGCAGCTTGGGCTTTTAGACCTAAGGGATGTCGACCGGGAAGACTTCTTGAAATACGACTCCATTTCAGCGTTGATGGGAGGAATGTGGAGAAATGTGGAGAGCTGATTTCTTAATAGATGTTCGTTAGTGGTCGGGGTCACCAATGTAGAAGTATTATCTTCTATTATATTCTTCTACTTGATATATATTATTTATTATATTTTTTAATTGATTACTTTTATTTTAATTATTATGTTTTAATATTATTTTAAATTTACACATTTTTTTAATAATTTTTATCACAATGACTGAATGATCAAATCTAAAACAAAAACAGCTTCCTTTTTTTTTTTTTTTAAAAATCAAAATTCAAAAGATATTTCGATGATAAAATTCAACAGATACTTCGATGATAAAATTCAACTCTTACTTTAATGAACCCCACACTCCTATAGAATGCCAGTACTGGAACAATTTTCTCATTTTGATTTTGTAGTTCAGCATCTCAATATTCTCTGGAAAGCTAAAGTAAAATACAATAGTTCGGCATGACAAAAGTTCTCCTCCTAAAGGGCCCCACTGTTTGCTTTCGTATGTTAATTTTTAGCATGAGAAAGAATTTTGAATAAAATAAATAAAAAGCCTCTTTACCCTACATCAAAATAACTCGATTTAAATACTGCGAAAACAGCACTCAAAAAATGTGTCTTCTGAACCCACCCGCGAGGAGCTAACCCGACAGTGAAAGTTTCGCTTGGGGACCAGGACCGGGACCACCTTAACCTTCCCCGAAATTTTTTCTGACTCTGCCTCTGCCTTGGCCCGGTTTAATAAGCCTAATGAAGTGCTGCCAAAAATGTTTACACTTCATTACTGGCGCATTACTTGAAAAGAATTTTGACTTGTCCTTATCGCACTTGAAGTAATTTTCTCTCACGTCATGTTGATAAAGACGTCCGAAAGGAATCAGCCAACGCTTTTTCGCCTTTGCAACTTTTTCCCTTTTGAATTTGAATGAAAGAAGGATTTTCGCGGGCTAAATCATTTAGGGCTTAATATGCTCAGGCGATGTCGAGATTGTTTTAAAAAAATATGGAACGAAAAAAATTCTGAGTAAGATTTGCATGATTGGCGGCTTCTCGTGTCTTAATCTTCCGTGTAAGGCTGAAGAAGTTCGTTTTATTCGAAGGCAAAGACGAGCAAAAAAAATATTGAGGCTTTTCCTAATGACTTTCTCAAGTGACTCACGTGAGAATTAAAATGATTTATTACTCTGCTTGAATGTGGGAGTCACAGGGAGGCCTATGCAAATTTTCAATATCATTGTGACATGTCGGCTAAATTCATAGCGTCTGGCTTTTTATACCGATTAGATATCAAAAAATTGGGGTCGCAGCATTATACAAAAGGAAGTCTTAACGAACGATTAGACCGGTACAACCTGTAGGGTATTACATTACATTTTGTGACATTATCGGATGTATAAGCAACCTTATGAAGGATTTGTAATTTAATATGCTGCAGATTTTATTTTACCATATTTAATTTGGCGACAACAAAGTTTAAGCCTAGTCAAGCTTATATACACTACATGCAAGCACCTTTTCTTTTATTTAAGCCGGTTTAATGTCCAATTCTTAAATTTACCGCAAATAACCTGTTTTTGGTGTTATGCAATAACAAGGACCAAAGATATCGAAGTAAAAACATGAAGCAGCGCAATATGCAACATGTTCCGAAAATAAGTAGTATCGAGTGTGCCAATCAGTTTCTTGAGGTATTCTTCCTTCTAATTTAAAATGCAAATTTTGTTTAAGGAATAGTTTGAAATTCGTAAGGAAAGACAAGAGGGTTCCTTTAACACCCAAAGGAATTTCTACCTGATAAATAAATTTCATAAAAGATATGTATGTTGAGAAAATTACAGAACCTTAAGAGTAACACAAGAACCTACAGTACAATAAAAAAAAAAATTTGTATTTACTGTTTTTTAACTATTTTTCAGATTTCAAAAGGGACTCAACTCAAAAATAGTAAAATTTAATAGTTGACTGAATTACAATTTGTAATTATAAATACGGATATTTTAACTAATATCTCATAGTAAATTCATATATTTCGTGTGTGAATATGACACCGCCCATTCCCAATAAATGTCGTTTTTAGTATTGCTTAAGTGTACTAATAAATGGCAGCACTTGTGTTCGATAGTACTTTATGTCAGCTGTCAAACGCACTACGTGACATTTGGTTGAAATATTAGCAAAAAGTGCTTCTACCTTCTTGAAAATGTTGGTTTTCGTTCCAAGTAAACATCATTTGCGGGAAGTGCTGTTACACTATTTTATTGCAAAGAAAAGTGCAGTGGAAACTCATCGTTTGCTTGTGGAGATTTACGGTGAGCATGCTCCATTTAATACAACTTGTATGGAATGGTTTCGACTATTTCAAAATAATGATTTTGGCACTGAGAACAAAGAACATGGAAAACCACAAAAAAAATTGAAGATGCTGAATTGGAAGCATTACTGGCCAAGGATTTTTGCCAAACTCAATCAGATTTGGCTGCAGCATTAAATGTTGAACGATCAACTGTTGCAAAGCGTTTAAAAGCAATGGCAATGCTTCAAAAAGTTGGTAACTGGGTTCCATATGAATTGAAAGAAAGAGACATCGAACGTTGAAAAACAATTTGTGAAATGCTACTTCAAAGGCAGCAAAGAAAAGGAATTTTGCATCGAATAATCACAGGAGATGACAAATGGATATATTATGAGAATCCTAAACGTAAAAAAGCTTGGGTGAAGCCAGGTGAATCCGGCCCATCACAGCTAAAGAGAAATATTCACTTTGACAAGGTTATGCTTTGCATTTGGTGGGATCAGGGAGGTGTTGTTTATTGTGAGCTGCTCGAACCCTCTCAAACTATTAATGGAGAAGTTTACCAACGACAACTAATGCTTCTGAAGGAGGACATAGGAGAAAAACGTCCAGAATTGGTAAATAGGCACAGTAAATTAATTCTTCAACAGGGTAATACCACACCGCAAACCGCACAAGACGTGAAAAGATATTTAGATTGACAGAACTGGGAAGTGCTACTCCATCCGCCATATTCGCTAGACATAGCTCCTTCGGATTATCACTTATACCGAGCAATGCAGTCAAATCTTAT
The DNA here is from genome assembly GCA_949715965.1 of Dysmachus trigonus. Taxonomy (NCBI): domain Eukaryota; kingdom Metazoa; phylum Arthropoda; class Insecta; order Diptera; family Asilidae; genus Dysmachus; species Dysmachus trigonus. The sequence continues at coordinate 46,795,579 of OX454319.1, read as the reverse complement.
GGGAGAACGGTTCACTTCATACGAAAGCATCAAAATTTGGATTGATAATTGGATCAGCTCAAAAGACCAGGATTTCTTCATGCAAGGAATTCGTAAATTAGCTGAAAGATGGGCGAAGGTTGTAGCTGCCAATGGATCATACTTTGAATAAACTTTTCTTTAATTTTCTAAAAAAGCCAACGTGTTTTATTTTAACAAAAAAGGTCGGGGTAATATTCACACACCTAATATGTAATAATAGATAAATACACTTTTTTTTAATTATTAATTTCTGTACTTTATACTCTGTCGAAGTAGAAGAGTTAGAAAATTTAATAAGTGTTTCGATCCAGGACGACCATGCCAATCTGATGGTCTGGTGTCGAAAGCTAATCCCTATATCTGCCTGATTAAAAACCCAAGTGTGAATTGGGCATATTTTGAAAACAATAACTTTATGTTGCTTTTTGTATATTCTTTAAATTGAAATATCTTAATATCTTCTGTTTGAAATAATACGAGTTTTCGCAATAATACTTTAGAACTTTAGCACTTTCACCAAAAAGAATTGTTCCTCAAAGAATTTTTTTCAGATTAGTTTAATAAAAAACAACTTTCCGAAAAACATTTGCCTTGTTTGTAGCCTATTCAGAAAAATTATATTTTAAATTCGAAACAGTGAGTTCTGCAAAAATATGGTTATGCAGTATAATGTAGCAAATTGTGTATATCACGTTTGAATCGCACCATTTTTACTTTCAATTACGAGTAAAATAATTCAACAATAAAACTGAAATTGGAAATTTTTAAAATTAAACGACAAATTTTTATTACTACTTTTAAAATTGTTGTTGTTTATATGACAAAATTGTTTAATTCATAAAAATTTATATATTTTTCGATTCGATTCTTGGAATATCTAAACTTGATAAGATGAAGTCTGCCGTAATCGTCCAATTGAGAGAAATGTAGTTTGTTTATTTGGAGACAGCCAAAAAGTTCAGGAAATATACATTTGAAATGATTCGGTCAGAATATGAATATTTTTTTAAATAACGCAATGCTTGTAGAAATATTTTTAACTAAATTTTTTTTTTACATTTTTGAGGTCGTCATTCGATGCTATTTCCCGTCTACACATTTGGTTAAGTTAGCATTACTCCGAATGCAAGGCAAACGTTTCCTGATCTATATCAAAATCTACATAAATATTCCCTGCATCATTAATAATTTTCCATACGAGTAACAAATCAAATTTCGCAACTATAAATTCTAACAAACGTTGTAAACCATATAAATATACCCACAAAATGAGACCAGAAAAAAACATATATCCAGACGTTTGTTGCAAAACCAATGGGCTGCTAATCCTCCAGACGTTATAGGTCAATTCAAGCCCTCTATTAACATGAAACATGAAATGGGCCCTGAGCTGGAGACCTTAGAATAAGATGCCCAAAGCCTATCGCCCATAAGCGTTACTTAACATATCCGCACGCACCGGGGAATGGGCCGGGGGAGGACGAGACACGTTCTGTCGAGGTAATTTTCACACAAAGGGCCTTTTTAATATTCCAGAGGTGTCAGTTAATCTGGGAATTTCCATAAAATCGGTAATCGATGTTGGAATGCAAACGAACGGGAGCCCCACCGCACAATGGAGGTCCCGACTGCCATCGAGTGGACCCAGCAAAAAGCACCGTGTGAAATTTATGGGGGCATTTTGAATCCTCCAAGGATATCATATTTTGCGATGGCCTAGGATTATTACGTAATAGTGTAACGACGTCCTTACGGCCCGGTCGTCATACGTGCCATTTGCCATACGGCTGGTGAAACGTCGCCTCGTCTCTTCTCTGCCGGCCTCCACCCGAGCCCCATTCCCCACTCATATGGGGCCGCATTAAGTTATATATAGAGGAACAAACTACTTACCGCTCCCAAGTGGTACATTCATCTGCTTTTGTTGTATCGGTTCAGGTTTATCCTCGGCCTCGTCCAGACTGCCAGCCCGACTCCCTGGGCCTCTTCCGGGAATGGTGCTTTGGCCACTGTTGCTACTGCCGCTGTTATTGCTATTATTATGATGGTTGTTGCTGTTATTGACATTATTAAGCTTTGTTATCCTGTTCGCCGATGTAAGTGACAAAGTGGCAGCTAGGGAGGCCGCCGATGATGAAGGGCCCGATGATGTCGTCGAGGTCCCAATGCTAGTCCCGCCGACAACGGCATGGGCTGTCGCGTTGTTCGGATTTCGGAAAACGAGGATCGACTGCGATTTATCTAATCGCTTTAGAGTTTGGAGAAGAAAAGGTCCTCCGCTTGTGGAGCCGGATGCTCCACTCGAGGTGCCTAGGGTCCCATCGAGGCTGCCACTTTTGCTGAGTCTTTGTTGCAAAATTATCGATCCTTCGGGAAGTATGTTCTTTTTGATGTTCGCCGATTGGAGGAGCACAGTGCCCGTCTCCAGCTGGCCACTCTTAAGGGGGGTCTGGAGCAGGATGGTGCTGCTGCTGCTGCTGCTGCTGCTATTACCCTGGGAGCTCTCGCCCCCGTGACTTTTCGCCCCAGACGTCGTCTTTATTCTCTGGTGTTGCAAAATTATCGGCTTGTTATCGTCGTCGTTCAACAGGCTCAACAATTCGTGGCTGTTCTGAAGGATGATTTGTCCGTTTTCGGTTCGTGCACCCCGCACCAAGATTATGTTGCTATGCTGCTGCTGCTGGACCCCCTTCGGATGGGATGACGTCTGCTGGTGCTGATGATGATGCTGGATAGTGGAGCTGGCCGTTGTGCTCGTGCTAGAGCCGCCGCTGCTGTTGCCCTGCTGGGGATTTGTATCAATTCCACCCCCGCCGCCGCCGCCACTGCCTTCTTGGTGTAATCCTTTATCCAAATTGCTGGCCGCCTTCGACGACGACGATCCCGAGGCCCCAACTTTGGCTGTTGTTGTTGCCGATAATGTTGCGCCACTGCCGCCGCTGCCACTGCTTCGTCCGACATCATTTGCGATACCATCGGAATGCTCTTCAGAGGGTGGCCCTGCAAGTGGAAGAAATGGGAAAAAATTTAAGAATTTTTAAGGTGAACTCTCCTCGTCTCGACAGTATCAGTCCACTAAATCTAATAGAGTCTGCGATGAGGCAAATTCCGCTTGTCATTGTTTGTTTCCGGGTATGCATTTTGTGCTGTCCTCGACTCGATTTTCTGGTGCCACCTTTCACTCGGTTCAGTCAGCTTTTGGCAAATAACTTCGACTCCCGAAGGAGGAACTATTGACCTGGCTACAGGAACCATCCGGAAATTTCATAGATACAGACAGTTCCCGAGAAATAGTCGAGAAAATTGAGCAATATCATCCCACTTAAGTGAGGTGTTATCCTTGAACTCAACATAAGAGTGGAATTTGTGTTGCACAAGAATTCTTAAACACAATTCAAAACATCGTTGAGAATATTCAAAATTTACGTAATAAAACCCATTTGGAGCTGTTATTTTTTTTAACAGAAAACGTACATTCATGAATGCTATTATACTTTCAAACGCATATCCTAAGTAATGGTTTAAGAACAAAAATATGGAAAATACACTATTAAATGGTAAAATTCCAGGAAGACAAAAGTTCTATTAACAAGTCAGTAAATTTAGGAATCAATATTACCAATCTGGCAAAAAATTTACTTCAAATGAACATTCATAAACTCAATTCAAGCCATGCATTTTTATATATAGTATACTTTCTCTTCTTCATAAAACGAAAGTGGGGTTGGATGAACAAACAAATTACACTAAGCTTTTCTGTAGGCTACTATTTTTGAAAATCTGTTTACAATTGATTTCCAGCTGAATTTTTTCTTGCAACATCTTCATATTCTTGCAACTTCTTCGTTTCCCCCAAACAAAGGTTTACCAAGGTTTAAATTAACTGATAACTATAGTAAGGAATTTAAACCTTCATTAAAGCTACTTTTCAAGCTCCAACGACATTAGATAATTTTTAAAAAAATTTCTAAATAACTGAAATATTGTTAATTTAAATGTTAAACCATATTTTTCTAGAATATGGGACGTGATGGAATTTTTTATATCTTAATAGTAAAAGGTTTAGCACATTTTTTAAGGCTATAATCACTTTTAAAATAGTGTTATTATTAAGAAGTTTTCAAGCTTAAACAGTGTCTAGTTAATCTTGAAAAGTAATTAAGAGAAATCTTAATGAAAACCAATTATGTTATTAATATTATTTCACCCTTATTCAAAAAACCCGGAACAAACCTACCTTCCCCTACACACATATGTATAAAGTCACTCTTAACATCAACTTCCGATAATAATTGATTTCTGATATATGTACAGAGCAATTTAACATGTGAAACCATCTCAAAATTCCATATTTTTATAATGTTTACCCTCTTCAGAATGTTAAATGTCACTAACGAACATTTTTGTAGTTTGCGCAGATCTTAGTTTCATATACTATAGAGAGCAATAAAGATATTCTGACCACCGAAACAAAATTCAGGATACGTGTCTGCCCAGATCTACCGTCTGTTGACTGACCTTACAAATTACATAAAAAGGACACAATTAACATTAAGATTGACTATTTATCTGTATTTGTTTGCCTACAAAATGTTCCATCAAACTTTTTATATGAAATGTCCTATGATAGGTTATTGAACCCGAGGTTTGTTACTCAACGTAAGGATCCTAAAGCAGCACCTACAACGAATAGGGTATGAATTTGGAGGCTAGACCGCTACTAATTAGAAAGTCGCTTTTGGACAGAGATCATCTGAGTAAATTCCGGAATCTGTTCCATTAGATTTAATTCAAATTTGAAAACAAGGGAATTCCCGGACTGTCCAGAGTCCAGCTGCCCAGTTTCCGATGTGCTTTAATTAAAATCACAGTCGTACGAGGCGACTCGGGGTCCATGTCGCTGGGCAGTGGAGCGGCAGCGCGCCCAGCTCAAAAATAGATTACACACGCTTCCTGTTAATTAAACTAACAAAGTTAGAATGGCCAAGGAGATTTTTCAATAATAAATAGCAGGGATAAGGGGCACAGGCCGGGCGGTGTAAAATTTACAGTCACCCTATTTGTAGAGTGTTATATGGCCAATTTCTTTGGCCAGAGGTTTTGTGTGGCCGACCGACAGTCCACTGTATGCTCAATGTTTTTTATGATCCCCTTTGGCTGGCCGAAGCCTGGTGGATTCCTAAATCAAGCGGAGGACATGTTTATAGCATTATTTCTTATTAACGCAATAAAAGTACTGCAAGCACTTGCCCCGTGTGTAGGCCACCCCGGCGAGGCGCGGAGGGTGAGCCTTGTTTAAGGGATAAAATTGTGTGGTCATAATTAATTGTCGTGGGGTCTTTTTTGCCCGGGTCACACAAAAGGAACTCCTTGCTGTCACCGCGTATGCACACGTCCACGGCCCAGTGTAAATATGAGAGGCTAAATGAGGCCCTTCTTGGGGCCTCGGAGTGTGCGTGCGGAATCAAAGGCGCTGCTTGGGGGTGTTTGGTTGTGCTACAAGCTTTTCGTAGAGCATCAGCAGTACGAGTTACATAAAAGCATCTTTTACGTAATAATAAGAAAAGAACAAATCATGTACCCCTACAAATAAATCTAAACAAGTTATTTTTAGATAGGAGATTTTCCCTGGACGTTGTTCACGTATATATAATATTCCATAGAATAAAACAAGGACTTCAAAGAAACAAAACTTGTTTCTTATATTTTGTTTTATTTCAATTTTAATATTTGAAATTAAAGTTTTCAAAATATCGTACACTCAAATAAAATTCATGTTCGAACAACCAATTTCATGATTCATTCAACTAATTTCCCTAACAATTTTCACCTATTAAGATTACTAGTAGACCGAAATCGAAATATACTGACTGTTTTGAAAAAAAATATATTTTTACCGATATACACATTTTTCTTGTATTCTGTATAATTTGTTCAAAGTCTGTTTGGTATGGTCCAACGCTGTTTAACTTCGGCAATCGGAAAAGTCTCTGGACTTATACCACTTTTAAAAATAAAGGTACATATCTCTTTGTTAATTTTTTTAAAAAATAAAAATGCCTATCAAATAATTTCAAAGTATCTTTAATATCCTTAAATAATTCATTAAGTAATAGAAAAAAAAATCTGAAACAAAACTTTCACAACGGCATTTCTTATTAATCATCAGATAAAACCCACGAAATTCAACAGTTTGCAATAAAAGTGAACAGATTTTCGGTTGAACAACAAGCATTTACGTTATAACATCTACATTTGATACTGAATACTTAAAAAAAAAACAAAGACTCTAGTAGCAGTGAATAGATGTACCTCTTATTTCATTCAAATATACCTTGTCTGTTTAATATAAATTAAAAGTTGAATTGGCATGATTTCTAAATAAAATCAAAGACATATTCTCGTTATTTCAACAATTCCCTAGAAAATTAACATAAAACTCATTAGCTGAACCTGGTTAATTCAATTGATCGAAATCAGTTCATTTTTTTAGATTTGCTCGAAACAGAGAGACACACAAATAGACTTTGCAGTTTATATACATACATATGTATACATACATATATAAAAAATAATAGATTACAATTTGAACTACACTCAAACTTTAAGCCTGTTTTCTCAAAATCGCCGTTGAAGGTGTTTTAGAGGTTCGCTCACTTAGGTCCTTATAGTTTCTTTTAAGGACATTGCAAGACATCGAGCAAAGACTCGCAAAGAGAACACCTTTCCAACGACACCCCAACTTCTTAGGATATGTCCAAACATGTAAAAGGCAGAGAGTCTCAAGCTCAAAATTTATCGAAAATTTTATAAAAAAATGACGATTTTATCTTATTCTCATAAAAACTTTCTATGAAAAGCATTACTTTTTTTTTATTATGGAAGTGGAGCTTTTCAAGCTGTTTCAAACCACAAAATAATTATCCCAATATACATAATTATCCATTGAAAAGTCATTAAAAATGCTCAATGTCCTGCGATATACTTACAGGACCTATAAGGACTTAAGTGAGCGAATCTCTAAAAAAGTTTCAACGGCGATTTCGAAGGGGAGAAAGAACAATAGTTTCCTCAGGACACTCAAAAGGAATCGACAAGTATAGCGTTTCCTATATTGAATCGGGACACCCTGTATAGAAATCATATTCCAAAAAAATAAATCTTCTTTTGTCTACATAGATATCCTGAACAATTTTTTACAGACTTTTCATAGGCATATTGAATGCTCAACCATTTGAGTAATGTGAGCTTAGGAATCGCTTTTACTTAAACCGCTACTACGTGTCTTCCATGGTTGCACTACATCAACATTTTTGTTGTCGAATAAGTGACATATCATTTTTATGCACATCTTCCTTGGATTAGGTTAGGTTGTCTTGGATTAAGAATTCGAAAACAAACATCAGATCACGCTTTCGAGAAAAATTGAGTTAAAAAGTGGAAAAACCCTAAAAGTTTAATTTGTTTTTTTTAAATAATGGAGCTTTGCAAAATATCAAAACGCTTGAATGAAAGCTTAAGACCTAATTATGTATATAAAGTGTAATTTAAAAACTAATTATCACGAAAAATCCCTTTGTTGTATGAAATAATACGTTTTTAAAAAAAAGAGAATTTTCATTTAATAATTTAACGTTCAAACTTACATTTAAGCTAAGAACCAAATTCCTACAACATTCTAAAACATTTCCAAAAATGGCGAAAATACTGCATATTTCGCATTTTCTGAGGTTTTTTTTTTCTCAAAAACACTAATTGATGAAAACTATTTGTTTTCACATTCATATTTAGCTACGAAAATAACATCAAAAACAGTTGTCAAAACTCGGAGTAGTCCGAACCGATTAGAATAAAGAGAGGATTACTTTTAGACTGTATTTTGTACTACTACTATGTATGCACTGATGCAAACAAAATCAAAGCACTTTTCTATCAAAGATAATGTCTAGCCAGTGGTGGATTTACCAGCAGGCTGAGTAGGCTGGAGCCTAGGGCGGCAGATTTTAGGGGCGGTAAATTTGGGGCCAGAATTTTTTTTTTATATCTCTTTTATATATCAGCGGGACTCTGGGGATCAAGCGCCCTCATCCTACCGGTATTATATATAAATATAAGAGATAATAAATCGAAAGACATTCACAATAATACTAATAATAAATAATAAGGGTGGTGCAATTAGAACGATAGTGCACAAATCATAAAGTTACAATTTCATTGACAAAAAAATTGTAATTAATATGATTGTGAACTAGAGTATCGAATTGTAAAGGTCGGAAGGGGCGGCAAAATTTGAATAGCCTATTGGCGGCAAATGTGTAAATCCGCCACTGTGTCTAGCTGTAACTTCTAAGAAACATATTATGATGGTTTTTTTTTTTTTTTATATAATTCAAAAATCTTGCCATAATTTAATATGTATATTATGCACAAGTAATTTAACACTAGAACTACCGGAGTACAAGCTTGTAATTACAATTAATAATAATAATTATACTGCACCTTTAATGTAATATGCTTCGAACTCTGAATTGGTAATTATAAATGGAAAAGCTTTTTGAATATTTCGTAATTCTAAATCTCAATAAGTTTTGGCAAAAATCTTAAGAGATAACTTTTAAAACTATAATTCAAGGGAGGAATTTAGTAGCCGTCAATTTGACAGGTCGTGGTAGTTCTTATGGAAGGGAGTACTTTTGAAAGGTTAAATGCAAGTAATATTGAACTGGGGTTAAATACTTAGGATCATGGCATAGTAACTCTAGTTCTGGTGCCCTCGGAGTTCATCTGAAGCTAAATTGGTATTAAATTCCATCGGAGCCCCAAATTCGCTCGACTCTCGCTTGACTTATTTATGCACTCATAAAGCGCGCGGAGCTCCAAATTCGGCAAGTGGCCTGCTAAAGGTCGACTGGGCGCAAAAAGTGCCGGAAGAATAATTTCCGTTTGTATATGTAGTTTAATTCCAAAAGGACATTTCCACGGTCTCAAAGCTACGGCAGGGTCCCGAAAAAAAGCGCCCTACCACCGGAGTCCCGAAAAGTGTCGACTTCCTCCCGGTGAGTCATCAAGTGTGCGTGTAGCCGTTAAAAACGGGGAGCACAAAACAAAGGAATCCTGCCCGTGCCCGGGGCATCTGCGGAGGAAGAGACCTTGTCTACGGTGCGCCTGGGTTGAGAAGGCCGGGTTCATTTCGGGCAGGGCGGCGCAAAAACCGAAACGTATTGCCGCGAAATTAAATTTCGTCCTTATCTCGGATTGCGGTGGTATATCACACCGAGAGGCCGGGACATGGGGCGAATGTGCCGGGAGTCTGGGTCCTGGAAGCCCCCGGTGCTCTTCCGGGCACATGCGGTCTAGAGCGCGCCGGGATAACGAGTCGCCGACCGCACAATAAAACCGTCAGCGAAATTTTTAATGAAAGCTCAGACGGATTTCTCCAGAGTGACCGTGCCGTGCCGGACCGGACGGCCAGGTCTGGGTCCGGGTCCTTCCCGGAAATTTAGTGCGTGCAATGTCTTCTGGAATGTGCTGCAGCTAGACCGCTTCCTTTAATTTCATTTTATCTTTGAGGCTGTCACAGTGGCGGCAGCCGGCCATCGGGACTGAATGGAGGGGACAAAAGTTTGAATTTCGAACGCTCCCCGAACCCGTATATCACCGCGGGGAGGCAAAAACAAGACAAGCCTTGGGAGACAAAAACCATCGGGGAGACCCGGCATTGTCGATAATTTAAGTCTCGCCCACACGTTGCCAAGGTATTCTCCATTCATCTAGGCCACATGTCCAGGTCTTGTCCGGCCCTGGCTCGCGGCCCCTCGTTTTTACAATTGTCCTTCGATGTCTATTTTGTTACAAGAGTCGTTTAACTTGCCCCAAGCACGCCTATTATCCTTTGCGGTGGATAAACCACACAACAGTCAGCACTCAGTTCAACAACAGTCAACTGGATATCGGCGATAAATTCGAGCGAGTCACCTCCTCATTCTGTGTCGCCCCCGATGTGTTACGTACATGCCGCGCCGGCCTGCGAGTTAAAAAGTCGCCGAGAGTTATAGTCAAGAAATTTTGACACGTTTCTTTGGTTTGTGTTTATTTCCCTGAAATATATTTATTTTGCCGTCCCCGTCCCGTTTGTGCGGATCGGGGCTCCGGCTAACCAGCACAGGAAGCGCACACGTTTCGCCGTGGCCGCCACTGCTGCCACCGCTCCGTCTAAAATGGGTGCACCTACTCCGGGGAGCCCCACGGGGCTATTTATTCCGATCCTATTAAATCTGCGCGGACGTACAGCGGCCACTCGCTCTGAATTTGTTAATATTTTAAGCACTTTTTAAGTGTTTAACTTAATGGGCCTATTATTTCTGCGACAAATGGATTTCACTTGTATTTAGCTCTCGTCCAGTGTAAATTATTATTATAACAGGTGGAGAGTCCTTCACCTTATTTGTGTGAATAAATGTCGACTATTTTAAGAATTGCATACACGAAATTTTATTATTCTTAATGAAAATAAGTAAAATTTGCCAATAAATCAGCAGTTTTAGGAAAGCTACTAAATGCTATAGTTTATGAATAGCATTGGTTTCACTCTACTGCATTAAAGTTGTTTTTTAAATATAAATAATAGATTCATTGACAACCCTGCGACGCCACATTGTGCCACAACCGCACTAGTTTGTAAACGTCAAATATCTGTTCGATGTTTTTTCAGAAACCTGTAGCGCCACGAGGTGCTCTGACTTTATCCCAGCTCCAGCTAAAATCCGGTGTAAACTTATGCCTACTCTCCAATGAGCAAGCGAACCACGACCCAACCAAAAAAAGTGCTGCTACCTTTTCCTTCTCATTGTAAAATAAATCTCCCGTCTCGCTTGTGTTTTGGTTAGCATGCTCTAGCTTTTCGTTCGTATTGGGTAAATCATTTGAAATTCAGCCGATTTCTAGTAGTGGTTCTGAGCCTAACTACATATTCAGTACTGCCAAATTTTAAATTTTACGAAATATTTGAGGTTAAGTGTTAGAAAAAAATTGCCGCCAAAAGTGAAGAAGCATTTTTTAGTGGAAATGGTATTTATTTAGAGTGTTAAGTAAAAAATAATGAAATTTATAAACATCCTTGTTCATAAATTACGAAATATAAATTTCTTCTTGTTCCATTTCACTCCCGATTAAAACAAGCAGAACGTTTTACATCTCACATCTACATTGATAAAGATGTGTACGAACGCATTTTGTCAGCCAACTGATAAGTGGTTGCTTTGTGGTTGGCTTGCTCATTGGAGAGTAGGCATTAGGGTTGATGTCAAATATCAGTTTAATTGTTAACAGACGCGGTTTTTAAAGAGTAATTAATTCTTTTTTCTTCCTCTTTAATTTGAACATTTCAATGAGAAATTTTGCACATAATACTTGTTTTATTTAAAAATTTTCAAAAGGTCATATGATATTTCTCATTTTTAATAAGCCGTTTGTTGAGGACGACAAGCTTTGGTGTCCCAAAGACACTTGACAGTTTTGACAATTCCACAAATTTTTAGACCAATGAACAATCCTAATAATATATAATATTAATTTATTAATAGTTTATTAAAGTAAAAGGTTCTTTCCTTCTTTTTACAAAAAATATGTTACACTTGTCAAAAATATTTATAGAGATTTTGGAGAAAGTTATTCGTGCACCAAAGCAGAAAAGCTTCAAAAACAGTGTTTTGTCCAAGAATCCAAACCGGTTTTTTTTTTTTTTTTTTCCGAAAGAGCTCCCTCGAAAAAGATAGATTTTGGCCGGTCATACCAAACTAATATAAAATTCTTATAATTAGTGGAGTACCTAAAGCGATTTTCATAAAAGTTAGTACTTAGGATTTTTTGGAGCTGACTTCGAATCGTCCAAATTTGTAAATTCAAGATGGCGGATCCAAAATGGCGACCAAAATTTCTCGATTTGAGTGGATTTTAATGAAAATTAGTACAATGGTTCTTTTGAGACCACTAATTTTTTTCAACGGATTTTAATTAAAATTAGTACAATGATTGTTTTGAGACACTAAATTTTAATATTATCAAAATTTGCAATTTGAAATTCAACTGATTCTTATTTCAGTGAATATTAATAGATATACACAGGTTAATGCTTTCAATTTTTCTATCATAAATTCAAAATTAGAGGTGACGGCGGATTCAATATGGCAAAATATATGTCTGGATTTCCAAGAAAATTAGCATTAAGGGGTTTTTATGTTGAAACAATTTTTAGGATATACCAAAGTAGATCATTTATTCATTCAAATTTACGTAATGCCGAGTTGAAACCAGTTAGTATTTAATAATAAAATAAATAAATAAAGTCAAAAATATATATCTAATTTAATACTAAAGTAGTTCTATGCATAAATTATATTACGAATATATTTCTGTCAGGATAATATTGAAAATTAGTAGTAAAAGACATTAATTTTAATGAAAAAAAAGATATATATAGAAAATATTTATTTATTTGGTTTATAATACAAAATTAAATTATGAGAACTGAAATTATTCAGCTTCATCACTTTCTTTTACTTCATTTATTTTTATGATAAAATAAAATTCCGCAATCAAATTTTGAGAAAATCGAAAAAAAAAACGTTTTTTGCGGTGAAAAGAGCCCCAGTTTCGCACATACGAGAGGGTGTGGGGGCAAATTATTAGCAATAATTATTTAAAGGGAAATTGAACGAAAAAATAAAAAGCAAAAATTGAAAGGTAGATGACAAAAAGTGAAAAGTGTATACGGTTTTGGCGGGGTCAGAGGGTGCGTTGTGGAAAATAATGCAAATTATGAAGATTGGAGCTATATCCCTACCCTTCCGATCTACAAAAAATTATTCAAATTACCATAAAACGTATTAATAATAAAAACAAAAGTTAACAATAGTAGATCAAAATGATGTATGAGAAAAAGTTGAAAAAAAATAATCGATTTTTGAAAGGAAAAAAAAAATCGGATCATAAATAAAAAAGTTATGGCCGTAACAGACAAAAATGCTATCCCCTCCACTTTTTTCTACCTGCTCCTTGCTTCTTCTCTTTTTGAATACCTGGCATCTTTCAAAGATTATTTCGAATTTCAATTTTTGTTAAATGTGGTACTACCAAAATTTCAAAAAAACATTAACTTAAAATGAAAAATTTGCTATTATTAAAACAAAATATAAAAAAAAAGTATTTTGTCTAAAAACCATAATTCAAAAGTTCTTACGTTAATTCATTGAAAGTGATTGGATTCCGAGGCCAAAATCTTAAGGCACTGCTCTAAGTCGTCAGTCTTCACTATGTAGACTCTATGATTTTTTAAGTTCTGGTCTCCCCGAAAAGAGCGTGGAAAATTATTTATTATTATTGTGAATGAGCGGTGGCGTACACCAGGTGACGGTATCATAAAAAAATTATTCGCCGCATTTTCTTAAACTAAGCGTCTTTTCGTGCTTCATACTACGGAAAAAGTTACTAAAATTAATTTGAAACCGTAGAGTACGACATCACTACTGAGCTAAACTTCTGGTTAGTAATAACGAAAATCACAGCCAGAATTGAGCAGAAAAGAGTTTATAACAATTCGAACAAATTTATCGAGTATCTAAACTCGTGCATGCACGTAAATGAGCATAATGCTGCTACATGATCACAATATATATTAATTGACTTATATAATACTTTGACGGCCGCACTTTTCACAAGAAACTTTACACTTTGTCGTCGTACAGTGGCCTGAAATCACAAAAATGTGGGATTAAATAATTATCGCTCTCCATTTGCGCACACAGTTAAAACAAAACAAATTTTAAGTTTTTTCAAATGTTGTATCCATTTTTGGGGTTATTTTTTACTCTCGAGTTGAAGGAGTGAAGAGAGAAGGGTAGTTTTTTCTAAACTATAGCTAAATAACAAGGTGCATATGGTATACATAAAGCTCATTGCGTTTGGTAGCATTTTCTGTAGCTCAATTCAAACACTGATTAATGATGATCAGTTTTAATTTCTTTAACGATAATTGGACACTCTGTGAGCGTCACTGAGTAAATATGCCATACTATTGCAAAGGCCAATGTCTATACTTTTATTTGATATGCAGGTTGTTACCCTCTCTGCAAATATATTTAGGAAAAATCGCCTTAAAACCGCCAGCGAACTGCAATCACATTATGCATGACTTAGGCCGATAACCGCCAGGAAACTGAAAGTACGTATACGTGACTCCGGCCGTCAAAGTGAAAAATTCAATTTTTTCATAAAAACGTTGTGTAAAAATAATTAATTAATTTATATCTTGCCATTTGCGAGAAAGTATTACAAATTGTATTGTAGGATTTAAGAAATCAAATATCCGTGAATAATTCCGTCGCAATTTTGAAATCAAAATATTTAAATAAACAAAAATAATTTTTATTGAACGTTAACGCTATTTTTCTTAAGTTTGCAGTGACAATTAAAAAGTTAAAATTATAAAAGAATATCGAAGAATTATGTCAAGATACCCCCTTTTCACTTGTAATCTCAATTTATAACATATTTCCTTCACTCCTAAAGCTTAAGGGGCACCACTAGTGTGACCGCCTGAAAAAATAGGTGCTTTTAATATTTTAAAGATATACATATTTGTGGATAAAATGTAAATACATGATTTTTTGAACCAAAAAATTTAAAATTCAGCGAGTTATTCGCAATTTCCCAAGGCACCAAAAAAAAAACAAAAAGGCCCTTCAGTGCAGTGATAGCGACCTTCACAGTGCGTCAAATCAAAAAACCAAAAAGTTTATTATATTAGAAGGCATTGCCCATACCATGACCCTCGATCGAAAAAAAAATATTGAAATTTAACGTGGCGAAGTCTTTTTTAAAAAAAAATTCAAATTTCGCGCGAGAATTTGATGATTTTTATCCTGCCATAATTACATTTTATATTCGATCAGAAAACTGGAGGTTCATGGCATGGAGAAACATATATAAAAGAAGCTGCAATAAGAATTAAATCGATCGGATGATTTGTCTTCGAGTTGTAACTGCAGCAAATTTGAAAAATGTAGTATCGAGAAAAACGCGTCTAAAGTTTAATTCATACATTTCTCAATACCTCGCCACTCATCGTCGCTGCTCTTCAGATTTCTGTAACTCAAAAAATTTTAGTATATTATTATAAATGTATGAACTATCGAAATATGCAAAAAAAAAAATCGATTTTATCAAAATTTCACACTAGTGGTGCACCTTAAATGTTCAACTACAGAAGTGTGATTGAGAGAAGAAGTGGCCGAATTTTTGAAAATATAAGTGTAATACTTTAATTCTCTGTACTTTATTTGAATATCTCTAATTAAAAGTACCACGATCTAAGTTATTGTGCCATTCACTCTAAAGTGCTAGAGTATACCAATGTAATGAACTATTTTATAAGTCTGGTTCATACTTTATCCTTAGAATATTCGCCAGGCTCCATTCAACCTAGAAACTTTATTCTCTTTGAACAAGTTATCCAACCCAAACTGCAACCGCCGGGAAGCATTGTTTATGTTGTAAAAGCACTGAGTTGGCCTAGAAGTTCCGAAAGCAAATATTTTCTTGGTTTTCCAAGCTAAGCTGCCCAAATTGAACCATAACACATCCCCAAAGCGGTCCAGATCCTCCGGAGGAATTACATCTATCACAAGAGAGATAAAAGCCTGTTGACAAATGTTGGCAAGAGCATTATAGAATCAATTGCAGCCGAAGAGGAATGATCCATTAAGACCCAAGTTTTATTACCTTCCAACAATTCGTAGGGCAAATAAAAGGCGGCACATTACAGTCGAAGGCTGCATTACCGGCCGCCGGCCGCCCAGCTTCTACATACATATATAGGGTGTCTCGACAAAAAACGCATTCACTCGGTCGTCTTAGATGGGGCTGCGTTTTAAAAAGTACTTCTGGGGCGATTTATTAAAATAAATACACATAGTTGGCTTAAGCACCACTTTAACGTATTCACACATTCGAACACATGCGAAATGGCTCCGTAAGCGGGCCATAAATGAGGTCTCGTTTTCCCATAAAGTACATTAAAGGAATAGGGATATAATTCAAGCTACTAAACTCCCAATATCCTGCCATTTATATTCTTATATCTGGGGATACACATTTACCTACACGAGCCCAGCCCGTCCTCTATACGACTGCTCCTTGAGAAATTACACACCTCTGCCGGATATACACAGACAAAAGTCGACGAAATCTATCGTCAGGGCCTGTGGAAGGACGTAACAAGTTCCCGTGATATCATCATCACAATATCTTCTTGAAGGCCTTTTATCCAATAAAATGGGAAAAATAAGCTAAACATAGTGGAAAATGAGCAGATAAAATATGTATCTTGTCTAGACAATTTTATTTGAATACCGGAGCAGTTTGCTTAGGCGAGGACGGGGGTGGGGATGTCGAAGTGGACAGAGGCTTCTTCTTGTCTCGAGCAAGGACAGTAATTTGTGCCAGAATCAAGGTAGTCATCAGTGATCTTCCGGAGATTATTTTTGTTCCATTTTTGATCTTTTGCTCAATGGATTCGTAGTGCGTAAGGGAACCTTTCAGAGCAATCAAATTACCTTAAAGCAATTTTGTGAACAACGGATTTCTCTAGTTTTCGGAACTTTGTCGTTTTCACGAATTAATAAACAATTTCTATTTTATTCATGTATACAGGGTGTCCCAGAAACCAACGATAAACTTACGGGTTCTAGCGAGCTAGTTGATGACCGCTCAGAATAAACAAACTTGACCGTAGTAAAAATTCATGGTTTTCTAGATATTATCATTTCTTTGAAATTCTATTTTGTTTCAAATGTTACTAAAAGATCTTTCTATCACTTATAACCAAAGATATTTTCCTTGTTGCTACGGTGTTCACAAGAAAACATTTATTCTTCTTTTTTGGTTATTTTAGCTCTCTCGAATTTTCATTCCTCAATTATTTAATTGTATAAAAAAATTGCCCATTTACTATAGATATTAAAATGCTCAACACTGTATATTTTTGTAATGCAGATAAAGATACTATTTTGTGGCAAAAAAATTATATTGTACGTAAATCCTAACAACTCTCTTTAAGAAAAAGAGCTTCATTCTGTCCACGCAATCTGACAAGCCAATGTCACAATTTCAGTAATATACATATACTGAAAACTCGGGAACAGACATTGATTAAATGAAAACACCAAAAATTATAGTAATTAAAAGGAGATTTTACAAATAGAAAATTAAAAATAAATATGGACAGTCGAAAATTTAAATGCGTTTTAGTCGACGTAAAGTTATCAAAATCAGTAACAGAAATATGTACATATGTCAGTGTGGATGAAAAGCCTCTAGTCTTTATTGGAGCGATTTTTAGATTGATGTACACTTGTTTTTTATTATTATTATTTCCTTATTGATCAAATTGATTAATATTATCGAACTTTTCGTTTTCTTAAAAGTTCGAATGTAGATCTTATGCTTGAGGTGGAGTGCCATTTTTTGAAAAGATTAATTTTTAATTAATGTCAACTAGTATGTTTTTTTTTTATCTATTTTAATGTAATATTTTTAAAATTAGTTTGCTATAATACCCAAGAAGAAGTCTCTTGTACCGTGAACCAAATATGTAAAAATGCCAGTCAATATTTTGCCAATTCGTTTTTTGTAAATTTTCATTTAATAGAATATGATAAAATATTAATACATGTATTTACGTTTAAGCAACTAAACATTGTACTACATGAAAAATATTGGAATCAACGATGTTTTAACTTTACCTTTCCAGGTTTTAAGAAAAAAGTATTAGAACTGCGCTTTAAAAAAAACTGTATGTTTCAAAGTCAGTAGCTCTAAGCTGTATGTATAAATAAGAATACTTCAAAAACAATATATAAAAGCGATATATTAGGTCGTCAAGAACGAAACTTGTAGTTTATAGTTTTGCCAACTTTGACAGCTTGTTATTTGACAGTGCCTTAATATTTTTCTATGCTGTTTTTTTTTTTTGTTAAGAAGCTAGACATATTGCCGGAAATTATCCTAAGCTCTAAAAAATATTATTAACTTTTTTAAAAAACTGTTGTTTTTGATAATGGATCGGTCGGAAATTCGTATTGTAATGAAGTATGAGTTCTTACGTGGAACTACGGCATCGCAGACCGCGCGAACCATAAATGGTGAATTTGGTTCTAGTGTAACTACGCAGCAAACAGTATCAAAATGGTTTGCCCAATTTCGGAGTGGTAACTTTGACCTCACAAATGATCCACGCGGTCGCCCAGAATAAAAGGTCAATAATGACGTACTAAAGGTCACCGTTGAGTCTGATCCATCTCAAAGTGCTTATGAATTATCATTAAAGTTCGGTGTAAGCAAACAAAGAATATTAAATCATTTAGCTCAAATCGGGAAAGTGAAAAAGTTAGATAAGTGGGTTCCTCATGAACTGAACGAAAACCAGAAACAAAAGCGTTTGGAAGCTTGTTTGATGTTTCTTTCTCGCCACAAGTCTGATCCATTTTTGAATCGAATAATCACTTGTGATGAGAAATGGATTCAATATGACAATCGCAAGCGTTCAGCGCAGTGGTTAGACAAGAACGAATCTCCAAAACATACTCCAAAGCGTAGTATTCATCAGAAGAAGTTGATGTCAGTGTTTGGTGGACTAGTGCAGGTGTGATTAATTACGAGTTCATGAAACCAGGCTCATCGATCACAGCAGAAATATACTGTAAGCAACTAGACAAAATGATACTAGAACTTAAAAAAAAAACAGCCTAGATTAGTCAACAGATCGACTCCTATCTTACTGCAAGATAACGCCAAACCACACACTGAGCAAATGACCGTGGCAAAACTACAGGAATTGGAGTTGGAACTTCTTCATCATCCTCCATACTCACCAGATCTAGTTCCCACAGACTACCACTTCTTTCGTAATTTGGACAACTTCTTGATAGGAAAAAATTGCATTTCCGATAATGCAGTAAAATTTGCCTTCCAGGAATTCATAGACTCTCGTCCACCAGGTTTTTATACCACCGGGCTGAACAACCTGTCGCTTAAATGGCAACAATGTGTTGACAATTTGAGCGCATACTTTGATGAGTAAAATCGTTTCTTGTGTTTATAAATTATCAGCAAATTTTGCCTATTTTTCTACAAATTTCATACTTGACGACCAATCAGTAATTTGGAAATAATGTTTGCAATCTAAAGTATAACTACAAATTGAGGATTATATAGGAAGATTATTAGTAGAAAACCAATCATTTTGAATTTAAGACAAACGATTGTGGGAATTCATAACAACACAGCTCATCTACAAATTTATTCGATGAACTCGTTTTGAAAAAACCTAGGATTAAGAAATAAAAAATTTCTATTTTTTGCACTTTTGAAAGTTTGTTAAAAACTGATTAACGGCTGTAGGAGATTCGGGCTGAAATGAAAGCTTGAGTTTCTATGGAAACGTAAATTTTTTTTGAAAGAAAATTTTTCGAAAAATAGGTTAGATCCAATTTTTTTCTCAAACTTACAAAAAACTCGAACTAAAAATCTAACTTTAAAATGAGATTAATAACAAAATACATTTTCAAAGATTTTGAAAACTCAGTTTTAGCGACACCTAGGCCACTTTAAGGATAATAATAATATTCTTACAGTTAGGTTTCTTTTTTCAAAGTCCAAAGACTCATGAAAAGTGTCCGAATTTAGAAATTGCATGCATTTTATGATTTTTCCCTTATTATAAAACATGACATATTCGTTACACCATAGTATTTTATTGTATTTTCGTAAAATTAATGATAGTATTCATGACTTTGTGAATTAAGCTTAGGTGCATTGTGAAATATTTAAGGTCAGATGAAAATGAAATTAACAAAGCAACTTCACTGAAATGGAAGGAGAAGAAACTTTGGACAGAACTCATGCTTGAATACTGAAAAGATCTCTAATTTCAATGCATCACATAACAAAATCTTAAAAAGAGTTTTTAGTTATTTTTTTATGAATTTTGGTAACAAACGCGTCGATGCCAAATAGTCTTAATTTTGTTTTTGTTTAAATATTGTTCAAATTTCAGTGATTATGATTACCGACTTTGAAAAGATATTTCATTTTTTTATTGTGTTAGTGTTTTATACTGGCGATGAATTAATTTTAGACTTAATACTGACTCTAACTCTTTATTGAATTTTGGGCTTAATGGTTTTGAGACTCCAGAGACTGCATTGACAACTTGGAAGCCAACATTGCTCGTGTTATTCTTCACATACGGCCGACATTTCTGGGAAAAAGACCAAAAATTGTACTGACAAAATTCGCTTTGCCAAGAACGGTCCAAAGTTATTTTTAAATTGTAATGTCTTTTGAATACAAACATAATTTCATCAAAAGCTAACTTAAAGAAACACCTTTAGATTATATAAAAAGGGTATGTTAGAATAAACTTTCAGTTTTAAACTAAATTATTAATCCAACTTAGTTTGCCAGAAAAGTTCCTGCGAATCTCCTATCAGTTTCACGAGTTGCTTAGCAATAACAAGATACGTTCTCATTTTCAACGAATGTTCTAAAGAATGAGCGCCACTTGTGAATTATAGGCAGTCATCTCAATAAACAGCTGACCTCTTCCACGGCGTTTTTCGTGAAAATTTCCCTCGTTTCCAGAAAGTTTTATGATGGCGAGAAGCTCAATTTCGTCCATTTGTGAGGAACTGTTAGGGAAATTAACAGTACGTTTTGGCGATAACTTCAAGAAGACCTTAACAGTTAATTAGCTTTTTTGTTCCCTGAAGAACTGCTAATAAGACATGCTTTAAAACGTGCCACCCATTAACCTTAACCCCTCGCCCTCCTATCTTTTACGATTTCACCCGTATCTTTATTCCGAAAAAAGGCGAGAAAGCGTTGTTTTCTTCTGGCATTTCCTCTCAAGAAGTGCCTTATATATGTATTCCAGAATCAACGAAGTACGAAATAGTTTTCCTAATGTGCCCTAGTAAGGCCCTAAATTGAGTCACCCTGACTTGTCAGCTTCCTAAACTAATAAATTCTCAATTTGAAAGGAACTTCCTTGCTTAACAATTTCGAGCCAAATCGGTCAGAAGATTAAACAGAGATTAACAAAAGTCGCGAAATACATTCCCTAGAAGACATACAGCGTCTTAAGGATCTCGAATTTCCCCGAGACCTTGGTCCACTGCACACAGTAAGTTGCCCCATCCGAGAAGACTATATCAATTAATCGAAATTATATAAAAAAAAAATTAATGTAACATTTCGTCGGGATAGGTCCATCGGAGCAGGCTCTTAACAAGACAAATTGCCTGTAATTGGGCTCCCAACAGTCTTATTCTTCGCTCATTTGGTCGTCGTCTTCATCAGATAAGACTATTCAAGAACTGGTGAGTATTTTTCTAGATTTCGCCGGATTTCGGGGCGCTTGCTTTACTCTCCGTAGCTTCTTCGTTTTTTTTTTTTTTATATTTATTTTCCCTTCATCTTATCCTCCTTTCTTCAACAGTCTTAATCTTTTCAAAACTGTAGAAAGGAAATTTCAATTTGGAGACAATTTTCAAGCAATGCACTTTGTGTTTGTACCTATCCCGTCTGCCTATAAAAGCTGTTCATCCGGAGAATATAAGAGGACAAGGAGTATCCAATGTGACAAAAGAAAAGGCAAAAGCTTCTCAGGGTGGGTAGAGGCTTTCAGATGAAATAAAATATAAAAAGAAAAAAAAAAAAAAATACGGAGATAATTTCAAAAAAACGAGTTCGAGTCAATGAAAATATTTCTTTTGTGCGCTAAGATAGGGCGTCGTCTCAAAACGTTAGCGGGGAACAAATCGCACAATTATGTTAATTATCCTTGAGCAGGACTCGGTCGCCACACGGCTTTCAGTTTCATTAATTTTTTAGAGACCGAATGATTTTTTTTTAGTTTCCCTCAGCCACACGACAACTGATATATTCTGGACAAATTGGAATTAGTGGCAAGTACTATTAACTCGAATGTCTGTAGAAACAATCTAATGATATATGATTACAATCTTAACTTAATTAATTTGTTCCACTACCTACCTTCATTATTTTGACGTGAATAACGTCTAAGGGTACATGCTGGAGGGCATTTATTGTTATATATAATAAATAAGAAGTTTCTTAATAAATTATATGATTATTATTATGTATTAATCTATGACTCGGAGAATTATTTAACATCGGTGATACAAACGACGTTGATTGGGGCCGTATTCATGTCAATCCTTCGACTGTGCATCTCGACAAAGTTACACACACTGTTTTTCGGCTTTGTTCTTTTAGCGTTTGAATAAATTTGTGGAAAATATTAGGTTGTAACATAATAATCTGATAATTTTTTCGGAAACGTTCTGGAAATTTTTTACAACTTCGAGAAAGTTCTGTGACTATGAGTATAAATACCCGTGAGCTCAGCTCATCGAGGAAGATCCAAGGAGGACTACTCGTCAACTTGAAGAAGAACTCGGATGCTCCCATACTACTATCGCTCGACATTTGAAAGTGATAGGTAAAGTGTACAGGCACAGTCAATGGGTACCCTACGAATTGACGGATGGTCAACGGATGATGCGAGTAGCGGTTTGTACGCAATTACTCACTTCACATCGTACTTTTGCTTGGCTTCGTAATTTGGTTGCCGGGGATGAGAAGTGGATGCTTTATGTTAACCATAACAATAAGCGACAATGGCTTAGCGCGGGTCGAAGAGGAGTACCGACAGTTAAATGTAAAATTACTATACACAAGGTTATGTTGAGTGTTTGGTGGAAATGCACGGCATTATCTACTGGGAACTATTTCCACAAGGGACGACTATAAATAGTGAACGCTACTGTGATATGCTGGATAAGGTAGCCGTGAATCTTAAAGGAGAACAAAGCAATGTATACATCCTCCACGACAATGCCCGCCCTCACACCGCTTCGATGACATGTAAAAAAATTATGGAGCTACGCTGGATTTCCTGAATACTCGCCGGATATGTCTCCTTCTGACTACCACTTGTTCCGATCGTTGCAGGATCACATTAGCGGAAAATCTTTTGATGACCGAGATGCATTGGAACAGTGGTTGTCGGAATTTTTTAACCTTCGTGAGTCCAAGTTTTACGAGAATGGAATAATGTCACTTCCCCAACGTTGGCAGGAGATCATTGATAATGATGGACAATATGTTCAATAAAATGTTACGCTAAATTGTACAAAAATATCAAAATAAAGTTTTTTAAAATATTATCAGATTATTATGTTACCACCTAATAAGAAGTAAGAACATTTTCAAATCACGGAGTTCACATTTCAATTCAATAAAGTCGTTTTTAAAATCAAAAGGTCTATTTTCCTTTCAAACAAGTAGAAATATTTGACTGAAATTTTTCAATTCAAACTAATCCAATTCTCACTTCACATAAGGCCCAATTACACTGGCCTACATTTTTTAGGCTTATCACTCTCTCTGAAACAGAGAACTTGCACCCCAAACCATCACGCTTCCGCCGCCAAAATTTCTTTTGGAAAAATATAGCGGTTCTTTTCTCAAGTCACGCCAATATCCTCGAAAATCATCCGGTCCATCCAAATTCCATTTTTTTTTTCATCGGAGAATATCACCTAAATTCTAATTTCTGTGTCCGGCTGTTTAGAATTGCAATTCACTTCATCAAGAATGAAAAGCAAGGATTACACGGATGTGCTCCAGATGAGTTTGGTACCTTTTATTCGGCAAAATCCTGCAATACAGTGGATTTTTCAGCAGGATAATGCTCGTATCCACGTTAGCCGCGAAACCAGGTCCTGGTTCTCTTCTAATTCGATTGAGGTTTTGGAGTGGCCACCATGCTCTCCTGACCTCAATCCAATTGAGAATCTCTGGGGAGTTTTAGTTCGCCGGGTGTATAGGGAAAATCGCCAATACAATTCCGTTGAGGACTTAAAACGCGCAATCGTGGAAGAATGGAATGCTATTGATTTAGATTTAATTCAAAGTCTCATCGATAGCATGAAAACCAGAATTTTTAATACCATTTTCAAGCAAGGAGCAACTCTTGATTAATGAACTTTACGTTATTGTGTTCTAGAATTTAATTAATTTAATGAATTTTACGTTACTATGTTTTAATTTTATTTTTGCAGAAATAAAATTGTTATTTTTGTCGAAAATGTACGTGGCGTTATAATTATGAAACAAGCTAAAATCACTTTTTCCTCCCGTATTTCCGCCATTGAAGTGTTAGGTTTATATATTATGAGTGATTGTTTCCTTTTTATCAAATTCATCATTTTCGTTATTTATTGAATTCTGCTGGAATGAATAGTTTTCCAGAAATCATATTTTTTTTTTGTGGCGTTATAAATATGAAACGCACTTTAGATCGATTAGGATGAAAAATCAGAATGAACTATGTACAACACACTTCATAAATTGCGCTAGGATTGTTAAGTTGATAATATTATATTCATGATCCCCTCTGATCCACATCAACTAATTTAAAATACACCCAAATGTTGATACTATAAAAAGCTTAATTTAAAACCTGCAGTTTTTTTTAGAAACATATATTTTTTCATTATTATTAATACAAAGTATTAAAATGAATACTTGAATTATTCCAGTAAAACTTTTTTTCGATATTGGGAACATTTTTCCACTCTTTGCGCAAACTTCAAACAAAGTAAATTGATCTGCATGATGATTATAATTTTCCATACAAAACGGTCTATATTTTAAGGAAAGTTCAAGCATAATATAATTTTTGATACTATTTTTGGTTTTTTGGATGTGGCCAATTTTTGAAAAATCCAAAAATCTTCCGAAAAAATCTGAAAAAATTCACACGTGTTCTTTGGCTAATTATAAGCACTTTTCGTCATATAAAATGTATTCGTATAATTGATCTTTTTTGAGTTAAAATATCACCAAATTTCATCATAAAAAAAACTTGGTGATATTTTACTCAAAAAGGATCAATTATACGAATAAATTCTACATTTTTCAAAAATTGGCACAAATCCAAAAAACCAAAAATAGTCCAAAAATTACATTTGCTAATTTGCAACATTTTCTTTTCTCTACATTTTTTTTTGTAAAGTTGATCCTTTTCGTGTAAAAAAATCGCGAAGTTTTTTATTACATTGCTGTACAAAATAGCCATTTTGCAAAAATCAAAGCAAAAAAAAACTTTCAAAACCACGGTTTGAGAAAGTTTAGTCATTCGGACCGCGATTTCTGGTAGTTATATGATCATGCAATAGCAGCAACGACAATATAATCCACTTTGAAAAGAAAAATTACCAAAAAAATCAGCACTTTTTTTAAATAACCCATAAAATAATAGGGTTTTTTAAGCTATTATGCAAAACAAATGCCATATTCTGAAAAAGAATCCCAAAAAACCCCTTATCGCCCCAATATGCTATTCGAATCGTACAATTGAACTTGCGTGCACAAAATCCTCGTTTTGCGCATTAATGGGTTAAACGTACCTACAGTACTCGTATATTTGTTTTGTAATTAATAATGAATTTTCAAATGTAAGTTTTTAATTAGTAAAGCGATGATGGTTAACCAATTTCTTGGCGTACTATGTCTAGAGAAATTTCTTATCTTAGTGTAAATACTTATTTACAGGCACCCAGTTTGGTTGTCCTCATTATATTTGATTACATCAATCACTCTTCAAATGAATACCTGGGAATAATATCATAATCATGAACGGCTGCTCCTGATGATTCTCGTAGGGCAATCAGTGCATAAATATGCGAGCGATCGCAGCCAACTTCAAGACCTAATTAGTCCCAGAGTTTCCGTAAATCACTTGCAATGAATGGGTCCTCCGCTTAACCACTGCTGCTAAGTGCGTATGTACGAGTGTAAATGTGTGTGTGTGGCCGGCGCTCTGAATCAATCGTCTAATCCTTGCGGACCCTGGCATAATTTCATTACAACTTGCTCGGAATCAATTTGATGAGTAGCGTGGGAATTCGCAGCGAGCGGGATATCTGTTCCCATTTTCCACAGTGAGCCCTAACTTTGAATTGCACAATCGCAGTCGATGTAGCCGGGACCAGTATCTGGTCCCGGCGGGACGTAATGCTGCTTGACTTAAGGGGATTTGACAAGGATTTCGTAGGTGTTTATGGAAATGCTAAGGATATTGTACTCTCAGGAGTTGATAGATACAGATCTCAGCCGGAACCGTCGTAGTAGTAAATTTGCACGGCTGCTGCGATGCGATGCAACCATATACGTCTCCAAGGACGATCTAGAAATCATGATGTTTATTGACTGTGTTACTTGTTGATAATTTGTCGTTCCCCCCAATGGTCCTTGCCTAATGGTAGTCCCCTATAATCTTAGGAAATAGCTTATTACTCGATATGAGCGGTACTAATCAGGAATTTATGTAGTTTTCGTATAGTCCTGAATTTGAGCGTTCCTGACCTGCTCCGCTTGACAAGTTTGGGGACACGTTAACAAGACCAACGATACAAATTCCCCTTTGCCCAAAATGTATATGGCATTAAAGTCGCTTTAATTCCTGGAACAGAAACAGCTCACCCATCTACCCCAGAAAATATACATAGTCGTGCCATAAGTTCTGTCTCCCTCCCCTCCACTAAAAGGGTCACGACGCATCTCGATTACCTGTCGCGAATTAGCTTAAATACTTCCCGCTTTGTTAAAAAAATATCATTTTGTCATTGGATTTCGAACGAGCAACATGGAGTGGGGCATTAAAGAGAACAGGATCGCCGTTATTGCACTATTTAAGTGCAACAAGTCAGCAAAGGAGATATTTGAGCTTCTTCAGCCACTACAAATTACAATAAAATTTGTGCATCGTACTATCAAACGATACCGTGAGACTTCCTCTGTCGATGACAGGTCCAGGAGCGGGAGGCCTCGTACGTCTCGTACACCAGCAGCAGTAGAAGCGGTGCGTCACCGCATACTGAGAAATCCGCTCCGAAAACAAAAGGTGATAGCACGGGAGATGAAAATACCCAAAAGGACGATGTCTCGTATTATCAAGGAAGACCTTAAGCTTAGTGCTTATCGACGGTCAACAGGGCAGCGGCTTACGGACAAGCTTCGTGCGATACGAGAGATGCGATCTAAAAGTCTCTTGAAGAAGTACGCGGGAAAAAATACCAACAAATACTTTTTTCAGACGAAAAACTTTTTACTATTGAAGAGAAGTTTAACCGACAGAATGACAGAGTGTACGCGCATAGCTCTAAGGAAGCGGCTGAGAAGATACCCAAGGTAGAGCGTGGCCATCATCCCGCCCCAGTCATGGTTTGGTGGGGAGTTGGCTATTACGGTGCTACGGAGCTGCATTTTTGTGAGCAAGGCGTGAAAACGAAGGCAAAGAACTATCAAAGTGACATCCTGGAGAAGATGGTGAAGCCGCTCAACACAACGATATACCATGGTCAGCATTGGGTGTTTCAGTAAGACTCAGCACCAGCTCATAAAGCCAAGACAACGCAAATCTGGTTAAAATTGAATGTTCCTGACTTCATTTCTGCTGAAGATTGGCCTTCTGGTAGTCCAGACCTAAATCCTTTGGACTACCGCTTATGGAATATTTTAGAGGAGAAGGCCTGCTCTATTCAACATCGAAACATTGAGTCATTAAAAGCAAGTTTGATGAAAGCAGCGAAGGAAATATCACTAGATGTCTTGCGTACTGCGATTGATGAATGGCCGAAACGTTTAAAAAAATGTGTAGCTGCAAAGGGTGGGCATTTCGAATAATCGTCTGCATTACTGTAAATTAGAATAAGTATATTACTAAACATAATAAATAAAATTTAATTATTTTTTTCTTATATGAGCTTTTTTTGATTTTTCCTTTGGGACAGAACTTATGGCACGACTATGTATACTCACCCCCCCTAAGGGCCTGGGACCAGGAGTGCCTTCCCACAACGTTTTTTAAGGAGAGCACTCAAGCGCAAAATGTTTCCCCAAAATCCTGGAAAATGTGCTTAACCTCCTTCGCATAATATCAGCAGGAAATTTGCATATTTACTAAATGAAATTTATTTGCCTTCATCCATGTGTGACATGACTTTATAAGACTCATTTCGGGGAACGACTTACAACAGGATTAATTATGTTGTTCGAATGAGAAGATGCTCGGGTCGGTCATGGCCTCCCATCCGTGTACATCGGGGATTATTCGATTTCGGCAATTTTGTGGGGCTCAATTTCGTCCATGCCAGCAGAATGACAGGGCTCCGGATCCGAGGTCGGGGCCGGGCCCAGCCCGGATGGGAGAGCTCACACGTGGCAATGTTTCGATTCGATGGCACTCCCACTCATCGGGGGGATGTGCACATGGCTAAATTAGGAAAATCTCCCAAGTTTTCCGGGCAATCAAGTGGTGACTGGGGTCTTTCACCAACTTTGACTCACAACAACTCAGCTCTGGACCGGGTGCTCCGGTCCGGGTTCGCCCACTCCCCGAGGCGCTTTTGTTTTGATTGGAAACGTGAAAATTGAGCTCATTTGATCCATTCAGTCAAGAGGAGATCATTCGAGTCTTTCATCAGAACTATGACGAATAATGAAGTTGACTTTCGAACTTTCAATTGATATGAGCACTAAACAAGAACTCGAAGAGGAAATGTATCTTCTATACCCACAATGGGATGAATCTCATTTAAGTATATTGTTTATATAATTAGTCCCAAGTTCAAAGAATAAAATAACTCATTACCCGAATATGAGATTCAAAGATGATAAATAATGAAATAAAACTTTTAACCCAACTGGTCGTTGCTATATTATATTCTTCATTATATCATAAACAAAGGTATGGACCAAAATATACAAACATAAATTGCATCTAGTTTAAAACTAAAAAAATTAGTTGGTTCTGGAGTTTTGAATCGAAGTTATGGAGGACTGGTACAATTATTGGTAATATTGTTATATTTACATACTTTTCGGACTATTACTTATTTTTCAATCTTTATTTATTTAAGTAACAATAACCTAAAGTAATAATATCTACAAAGAATCTGATAAAACATCTACTCCTAACATGGAATTAGAATTTGCATGGTTATTAAAATAAATCGGCCTGTTTCCTAAACTACCTTAAACAATAAAATACGATGACTTTACCAAATGTACCAAATTTATTTCAATTTTTGTTTGACTCTGTGATGGAATATGTTATACATGAGTCATAGGATGTTTTCCCGTAGATTACGAACCGACTGTAAATATGTAATTAAAACATTCATCTTTGACAATTAAAAATAATATCCCCAACGTCACTCGAATAAAGGAACAAACTCTGTACATACTAGCCCGTTTAGCCGTTAAACTAACGAAGATGTTTTTTAACAACACCAAGTTTTTCACATTTCCAACAAAATAGTTTGCGTACGAAGGTTGTGATGCTTTACTTTTTTTAGACATCCCTAAAACTTGGATAGTCTTGTATAACTTTCAAAAGTGAACAAAATGGGTAAACTCTGCCAAGAAAAGGTAAGAGAAAAGGAAGAGCACCTGCGGCTTTCGTTGAAATGCTTTCTCCAGGGTAGGGACAAATTCAATTTTGTGCAACATTCCAGGTGACTATTTAAACCTTACGATGTAAATTGTTAGTAGCAGTGGCGTTTTCAAAAAATACGGTTTCTGGGTTTTTGAAGACGATTCGATTTTTTTTTTTTTTTTATAGTTTCTTACAAGCCTTTATCTATCACGTTTTTTCAGGCAAATTCTCGGAATTTTCTGATGTATTTTGGGATCGTGCATAATTTTGGTATTATATGTGCAAAATCCGACGATTGTAAATAACCAGTGACATCTCCTGTAACTTTTGATGAAATGTGCGACTTTTCATCATATGTGGTTTACTTCTTTAAAAAAATATATTGAACTTTTCTTTTTAATTTTACGATATACGAGATACGGACAGACGGGAATCATCTTTATAAGGGCTCCGGCTTTTTCTTTTGAAAATACGGAACACTAAAAAGCAGTTTGAATCAAACAACTCTATTGCGATTGTCGATTGGATGAACATTTGACTGCTGTCGTTCGAAACGATAAAATTTTGTTTGGTATTGTGTAAGCGTTTGTGACCATCAGTCGTCGTTCATGTAAAACACCATCGATAACAAGCGTCTGTCAAATCGACACTTAACAATCACAATCGACATTCACAATACCAAACTTCACAATCGACGAACGATAATCGATAAGCATCGTTTATCGACTATTTTTCGACAATCACAATAGGTCCGAAAGACTACAGACATTACAAAGAATGTTCACTCTATTTTTAAGACGCAGTTACCCCCTCCACTGCGATTTTACAAGAAAATTAAAGAAAAATTGAAATTCCGCGCTGCGATCAGTTTCAATTGCCTAAAATGCAAGTTTCTCCTCCAGACTTTCCGTCTCTCTTCTTCCACATGCTGGAGCATGCTATCGACTTCTAGCAAGATTGTGAGGTTGGGAGGAATAATGGTACCAAGATCAATAAACGATAAGGAGTGAACAACATTTGCGGTAGTAAACAATATTTGTATAGGTAGAAATAGTCTTTGATATGAATGAAGACAATTAAAGCAAGGCCTAATTCTGCCTAAATACGATGTCACCTGATGAGAAATTGTCATCATCATTGCAATTTATCATCGATAGAAAAAGCTCAAAGCTGTATTGCTAATTAAAAGTGACAGATTGACCGCCACCTGAAAGATTGCTGACACGTAGCATTAGCATCGCAATGACACCGACTCCAACGCCCAGCACTAAGCACGCAGTTTGAGGGGACGTGGTTATTACATCACTTGTGGAACACTCTGTCATAAGGTTAATCGACTGATTAATCGCCGCCGATATGAACCCGCATTTCCCGGCCCCAGAGAGATCTCTTCCGCATCGACACCTGCTGTCATCACGGGCGGCGATGATGGAATAAGCCGCGGCATGACCCACCGGAAAAGCATCACGACGCGACGTGTTCCTAGTCATGGATAATAAAGTTTTTGCACAAGTCGGCCGACAGTGCGATTTATCGCATCAAATTAAAGCCAAATTGAATTGCGGTAAGTAAGAAGCTGTCCCACGGCCAAAGCAACCCCCGGGACTCTCAGAGAAGAGACTCCGGGACACTCAGGGATGCTCTGGCATGCCAGTCCGCATCATAGTCGACATAAATCGTTTGAAGGAATTGCAACTGCTCGACAATGCATTAAATTAGAAAAGTTGATAGTTCCCGTAGGCACAGAGTCAAAGGCGAGAAGTCACCCCAGGGGGTTGTCGGAGGACAGCGGGGGAACCACACATTTTCCCAGGCTTGAGGACGACTCTGGAAGCGAAGACAAACGAAAACGAGTAGAAAAAAAACATCGACAAGGACTAGAACAACAAGGGACGGCGGGCGGGGCGGCGTAGCGCTAAAAACGTAAAACGCTCGACAAACTTAGAACTGTTTCTGCCTGGCAGAAGAAAGGTGGAAAGTTCTTAGCGAGTTGTGCACAACTTAAGCGCCAGTGCGAATTCCACGTCGAGAGTGATATTGTACGGAAGAAAGGATGCCGCTGCTCCGACACGACTCCGGAGCCTTGGGGAAGTTGTTAAAGTATTATTAACGAAGTTTCGTATTGTTTCCTTCTAATTAAATTCACCTTCTTCTGTAAACATCACCAGATCAGGTGGTTTCGTTTTCACACGAATTATTCTGGAATTATATGGTGTGTGCTTTGCTAGTTACCCTGCTTAGTTTCTCACTTTCTGTGTCTTTCCCATCGCATCCTTTGCATAATATGCCATGGATTTCATTCTATTGTTCCTACCACTGATACAATTAAATGAACGAACAATATCCGTAGAGCGAAAACCACTATATATGATACTAAAACGATACTCGATTAGAAGCTAGATCTTTACGCTATAGCTAAAGGGTGGGCCATCGGCTGGTTTCTTCTTAAAGAACACTATAAAATTAACATTGCTCATTATTTTTCATAGTTTTTTTTTTATTGAAAAGAGCAAACCTTTCGATTAATTATGGAATATGATTTCATTCAAACGACTGCCTCGGCTTGGAAGTAGCCCACCCTGTCAAACCAATTTTGCAGCATATTTCCGATGGTTTGTTTCACGAATAGCTCGAATAGTTCATATCTTTGGATTTGTTTATAAAAAAATTACCATTTTTTGAAATAGTTCAGTAGTAAGGTGACCACCTCCCCTTTAAAATAGCATTACGCGCGTAAGGGACAGCATACCCGGAAGTGGCATACTATATGTTGGCCACTGGAGTGTTTTTCTGCAATACGGTTCCCACCGGTGGTAAGGAGTGCTTAAGGGGGGAGCTGGAAAGACACGTCCTTGTCGGAACCATTGTGTGCTAAAAATAAAAAGTTGTACTTTGTTGTTGGGGGAGGCTGGTTAGAAGGAGAGAGCTTGTGTGGTCTGTGGCAGAGATAGCGATTTTAAAAAGAGTCGGAAAAAGTGTAGTGAGTATGTTTAGCGTGTGTGAGGAGTTATGCTAAGAGCGGTTTTATAAGGCAAAAAGAAGAAATATTAAGAGATGAACAGATGCGGTGATCGAGACTGGGCAGGCTTAGCGTGTGCGAAGAGTCATGGTATGAGCGGCTTAGTAACGTAAAAAGAAGCAAAAAATAAGAGGTAAACAAATGCGGTGATCGAGACTGGACAGGTTTAGCGTGTGCTATGAGCGGCTTCAGATGACAAGAAGAAGAAGAGGTAAATGAACGGAGATGTTTAGCTGTTAAAAGCGGTCTAGCTGGTAAAAAAGAGCAAAACGAGGGAAACGGTGATCGGTCAAAAACGTGTTTCAGAAAAAAATCTGTATACAGCCGGCGACAAAAATTGTTTCAGCGTAATAATGGTAAGTATACATATATTATTTAAAAAGTAGCTATACATCCATTTTTTGCAGAGTACTTTTGAGGTATTGGAAAGCGTTGCTGAAGGTGTCTACGATACCCTTGTGCTTGTGGCATCTTTAGACATCGGGAAGGAATATCAAATAAAATACTTCAAACTGGTAAAAACAAAATACGGACTGCGACTGACTACACATTTCAGCAACAACACCTACATCTTCCTACCGCCCAGATTTTCAGAGAAGATAAAGACGCAACGACAGATTGAAGAGCTCAACCAGCACCAAGGATGTTACCTGACATTTGAAGGAAAAGACGATGCTAGGGGTGGTTTCCTAAAATTAAAGTTCCTCAAAAAGGATGAATAAGAATTCAATTCATTGAAATGTCAAAACAAAAACTTTGTAAAATCTCGCATTAATGAAAATAAAAACACCTTAACGCGTTTTCGTCTTTCATTACTTCGCCCCAATGACCCCATAAGCTGTCATTGCTCTTAAAGCGCATCATCCACAGCACATGACCTTGTCACAAAAAAGAATTTCTTCTTCATCGTTCGCATCTTTACTTTTCCTTTTACAATTTTTGTCGCCGGCTGTATACAGATTTTTTTCTGAAACACGTTTTTGAACGATCACCGTTTCCCTGGTTTTGCTCTTTTTTACCAGCTAGACCGCTTTTAACAGCTAAACATCTCCGTTCATTTACCTCTTCTTCTTCTTGTCATCTGAAGCCGCTCATAGCACACGCTAAACCTGTCCAGTCTCGATCACCGCATTTGTTTACCTCTTATTTTTTGCTTCTTTTTACCTTACTAAGCCGCTCATACCATAACTATTCGCACACGCTAAGCCTGCCTAGTCTCGATCACCGCATCTGTTCATCTCTTAATAATTTTTCTTTTTGCCTTATAAAACCGCTCTTAGCATAACTCTTCACACACGCTAAGCCTGCCCAGTCTCGATCACCGCATCTGTTCATCTCTTAATATTTCTTCTTTTTGCCTTATAAAACCGCTCTTAGCATAACTCTTCACGCACGCTAAACATATCCACTACACTTTTTCCGACTCTTTTCAAAATCCCTATCTCTGCCACAGACCACACAAGCTCTCTCCCTCTAACCAGCCTCCCCCAACAACAAAGTACAACTTTTTATTTTTAGCACACAATGGTCCCGACAAGGACGTGTCTATCCAGCTCCCCCCTTAAGCACTCCTTACCACCGGTGGGAACCGTATTGCAGAAAAACACTCCAGTGGCCAACACATGCCATTTCCGGGTATGCTGTCCCTTACGCGCGTAATGCTATTTTAAAGGGGAGGTGGTCACCTTACTACTTAGTTGTTGCTCTTTTATTAATCATTAATCGGTATCCGTTAATTTACTGAAGATATTCGAACATTTTCTCTAGGGATTGATACTGAAATTGAGCACTGAGAGAGAGCAAGTGGCGCACCACACTATGCCAACCATACAGATTTGACATCCCAACACTTCCTGGACGTGTAATATTTACTTAAATTAAGTATGAAATTCTACCAATAGTTACTGATCATAATTATGATTAATATTTAGAACTTAAGAGTATGGGGACAAAGTTGTGAAGGATTAAATTACGTCTCCTAATACGTTCTGAAAACTTAATTGCTATATGAGTAATTTGTTTTCAATACAATCATACCAATTGCCGGGGGAGTCTGATAATTGAGTGGGACCCATCATAGATGAATTCTTTAGATTTCTCATTCAACAATTTTAGCACTTAGAGCCGTTCGGATCAAATTTAAAGTTGTAGCCGTCAAAACACATAATGCCATATTAAGTGTAAAATTAAACGACTAGTCGATTGTAGTGATAATTCATTTAAAACTTCATTATGGTACAATTGATTGGTCATAACATTACTGTTAAAACACTACAGTGAATTACGTTATGACGGTCATAAGTTAATAAAAACGTGGAGCAATTTAATGCTTATGAAGAAAAATCGATAACAATAATATTGAAACGATTTTCCGTCTGTCTGCCAACTTGTCGGGCTATAACTTCTGAGCCACTTTACAGATTTTAGTACGGATTTTGCTTTACATGGGGTAGCCAGATACTTTTACTTTAAAAATTCAAACGACGATCCTAAAAGGGCACTATATCGAGGATTTGCATAAAGTGCACAGAGTTTGCGAAGCTCAACGATTGTTAATTGCTTATATCTCGGAATATATAATAATTTTCGTATGGAGATATTTGCTTTAATTAATTAACGATGTAGAAAAACGATATGTTATTGAAAAATACGAAAATAAATCTCAAAATATATTCCCATTCATATTTGGGGCTTTCCATTAATAAAGCGTTATTAGGAAATTTTCTGCCACTGATTTTTCGTTTCAGAATTCGCCATAGATTTTCAATGGGGTTCAAATAAGCTAATTGAGCCGGCTAATCCGTGACTTGAATCCCTTTTAGCTGAAACCATTTCTGAAACACTTTCGAGGTGTGTTTCGGATTTTTGTCCTGTTGAAACACCCAT
This sequence comes from Dysmachus trigonus, assembly GCA_949715965.1. Classification (NCBI taxonomy): domain Eukaryota; kingdom Metazoa; phylum Arthropoda; class Insecta; order Diptera; family Asilidae; genus Dysmachus; species Dysmachus trigonus. The sequence continues at coordinate 46,760,069 of OX454319.1, read as the reverse complement.
CAAAGTGACATCTCTTCTTCAGGGGACGGGAATATATCTGTCCCCAATATTTACCGGAAACGATCTTTAATTCCGACAATTTCATAGAGCGGACCAACTCCTCTGTTCGAAAAGTACTCGACAACATCACATTTCCGCCTCCCATACTATAGGGGTACAATATCGTCGATCAATTCGTTTCGCTGGGAATCGTCTAACAAAACGAATTTCATCTGAGCCAAATTGATAAAACTTACTCTCATTACTAAATAATACTTTCTTAACTTTTCCACGATCTAAGGCAAATTTTAGTCCTGAAACCCAAACATCAAATTCAGAAAATAATGATATAAAAAAAAGTGACAGAGACAGAAAATAGCCGAAATACGGTCTGTTGCAATATTTAACTCTATTTTTCGCGAAAACGAATATGAAATCCTATAGAAATGATTTGCCATTTGTTGGGCACATAAATAGGTTTTGACCAGTGAAATTAATTAGGTATTACGCCACTTACCAAACATGTCAAGAAAATTTCACTTATAATTTTTCATTTTTAGATGTTGTGTAGGGTGTAGAAACATTCACGAAAAATTATTTTTTTTACTCCACCACTAAGCACATCAATCAATGGAGCCATTTCCGCACGTCCTAGGGGCTCTACGCACAACTGGGTATTTAAACGTAAGACCCTTCCCAGGCATATATACGCAGCGCACTGTTTCACTACTTTTTGTATTTTTCGCCCTACAGCGAAGCTTATGTAGAACTATTTAACCATGTATCACTTTGTACCTAAGCGGATCAGACGGTGTACCCGGAAGGGTTATAAAGAGACTCCCAGGCCCGTTGCGTACACGACCTTATCTTGCGGTTGGTTACCTACGTACTGAATATAAACAAGACTGTAAGGACGCGCTGGAAAAATTCTTTCCAGGATTACACCTTTAAGTCTTCACAGGTGGTACGTGTGGTCGACGGAACCGTTAAGAGGTTCGAGCAAAGAAGTTGGAAAGTGCGTGAACGCCTTGTCAATAAGATTACGGACGCAAAAACAGTACAGACTACTGGCCCTAATTTAATTTAGGGTGCTCTCACCTGAAATTCCAAAGTCAAGTGGCTGGCCATCAAGACACCGACCCCACGATGTTGGTGGGAAGCAGCCCGCGTAACGTCCGAACGCCACAAAGGGTACATTAATATAATTTTTAAAAAATTTTTTTCTCCCAGCGCCTTTCGGCGGGCGCGTTTTTTATCGAAATGCATTTTTCAGGCTTTGTTACCGCCAGCCGCTTTCAGAACTCAAAGCTGAGGTTGACTATGAAAAATAACCGCACATTAGTTTATGAGAATTTTTAATAAAATTTTAACTCCATTTGTGGAATTTTTTATATATATTTATATAGTATATATTTTTTTTTCGGTATTTCGGTGAGCCACGGCTCGTCCCTCGTCTTCGCCGCCCTGTTCGTCACCTTACTCCATAGAGCGCAGCCTACGTTAAGGCCTAAAGGTGCGCGGAGGGTCGAGGAGAGCAGAGAAATAAAGGTAAAAAAACAACATTATTTCATTCATCCATAGAAAAAATCCATATTTCATTGGGCGAATGTGGCACGATAAAAGCCAAAATGCTTTAAGCTGTTATATCACAAAGCGAATAAAAAGGAGCGTCCCGAATTCCATTTCATGTGATTATTATACGGGCGGGTCCCCAAAAAGGAGAACTCCTAAGCCCATAAATAGGCATAAAGGAGGGAAAAATTGACGGTAATGTCGTACTGTATACGATTAATAATGACAAATGGATTCCTCTCGATCGCAGCCAGGTAGCGTTCGGAGGGGACAAAAACTGCCACATTTATGGAGCATCTCCAAATGTGATGATAACGTATCGTGATAAATGCGAGTTCGAGAGCCAATATTCCTGGCAGGGGGGGGTGCGCGTGGGAGGACGGGAGGGGAGGAACCAAACTTTTGATTCAGGGCTCCTCGGCGGCTCAACAGGTATCCGGAAAGGTATGCAGGATAAATAAATCCAATTATTACGCTCCCTGTGCGAACCCCAGCGCCGGCCATAAATTTCGACGAGACCTGAACATATAACACCACCGGCGAATTGTTCTGCGGGAAGAACGATAGGTGTAATTTGCTGTTACAGCTGGAGTTAATTATTATTTGTCGGAACACGCTTCATTTTCGGTTTTGCGTGCGATACTCTACAAACAATAAACAACTTTTTTAGCCATTAAAATATTTCAATGGAAGTATATAGAGGTACCCTACCCTATATAAGTATTTTATTTGCAATCAAATTCCCATTTAAGGACACGGTCATATCATAAGTGCTTTATGTTTATTATCCATTAAATTTTATCTTTAGCATATGTAGGTAAGCGTTTCATATCAGCGAAGAGCAAAAGTTTATAAAAAGAACCATCCAGTTATCCAATCGACATTATCTCTCTTAACGAGTAACTCTAAATAATCTGATATTTTGTATTTTTAGAAAACCACAAATGCTATGGCCTATATTGGAACTGGCCCTTTAGGAAATTTAAGGAATACCCAAAATATAAAAATTGACTTCCCTCGCCAAACACTTTAAAAGAATGAAGACAAAGAAACAAAATGGCATATATTTCTTTATATTGGGTAGATCGGAAAGTTCTTGCCGTTTTCGGGGCAAAAATTAAAAGTCTCATTAAATGTTTCACAAAGTAGTTTTTTCAATAAAATAATCTCCACAATCAATGATCTTCTGCCATCGATCTGGCAGACCGATTTACCCAATATATTGATTTTAAAATCAATTCAGTAGTCTATTACATCTATAAATAGAATTGAAACGCTTTTTTGTCTGTTTGTCAAGTACTTCGGTTGTATAATTTTGAACTATTTCGCAGATCTTGATACGGCTTATTAATTTACATACATACATATGCATTAAAATCATTAAAACTTATTACCGAATCATTACTCTGCAGTATCTGCTACGTTTCGCGCCTTAAAAGCAGATTATCGTCGTCATAATCGACCTTGCAAGGAAGTAGTTCTCAACACAGTCAATAAATTTTAAGAAATTCAAAGTGTTTCAGATGTCTCAATATCTACGGATCACAATAATGCGCGGTCTATTAAAAATATTTCTGATATCAATGGAGGTGCAGACGACAAATTTATCAATTGAATGGCACACGTATTTTGCACCTGAAATTGTACCGTCATCTATATGAGCCATTATTTTTGAAAGTGGTATAAGTGGTATAAGACGAAAATTCATCAGTTCGGGTAATGTTTTTAAGACTATAAACTTGTTAGATTTTATTATGCAAATCTAATTAATAACATTTTTAAGAAAAATAACAATTTTTTTTTAGCTACAAATGCTCTTATAAGTACATCTTTCAATAATAACGAATTATGAAATATAGTGAGACGTTGTTTTTTAAAATGGTATAAGTCGATTTATTCATACACTGAGATATTTAAGGGTTTGCATTTAAATCAACTTGAATATATTGGTTAAATATTAATCAATTCGGGTAATGTTTTGAAAAATTATAAATTTGCAAAATGTTATTACAAAATGAGCTGCGTTTTTATCGTCTATCCAGAAATAACGTAGGAAAATTATGCCTTGAATTGAAATTTCTCATGGGTTACTCAGCCAAGATGTAATTTTTTTTTTTAAATTACATCAAATTGCAATGACTTACAACCACTTTTGATTAAAAAAATACTATGAAAAAATTTCAGTTCAAGAATTTCAAGTAAGGTAGGTGCGGGTAATAAGGCCTAGCTAAGGCAGATTTGAAATAAAATAAAAAGTATGTATCCGAATCAACAAAAGCGTCGCAAAAAGTTTCAGGTGCCATCGATGAGTGTTAGCTACCTGCGATTATGACCTTGAGCGACATAGATCATTTTAAATTATATTTTTTGTTACTTAGGCTTTATTAGCCGACAGGCCTTATTACCCGCACCTACCTTATTGCAATTTAGCAATTTGATGCACAGTTCCAAAAATATTAGGTCCTATCATCATTTGGTGGACATTTTTATTTTTTCACTGTTGCCACCCTGCTTCTTGTAAGTTTGAGGTTATGTTACTGTTATATAGTGTTGACGTTAACATTTCAGAAAACATACGCAATTTGTTTTTACGAATCGTTTTGAAAATGCAAGAACTAAAAAAGTCCGTAACTGTGCAAGAACAACGCGCATTTTTGAAAATGTGTGTGCTGCTAAATTATTCAGATGGCCTATCGAAAAATCTTCTGCATAAAGCAGTAGGCAAGAACGCGCTGAAGAAAAGTGCGGTGGCGAATTGGATGAAATCGTTCAAGGAGGGACGGACAAATACTGAAGATGCACCGAAGCCAGGTCGATCAAAATCGCCTTCGAGACAAGAAAGGAAAGAACAAATCCAGGAAATCTTGCGATGCTCTAGTAGAGTGAGCATTATTAATATCTCCGCACAACTAAACATACCTTTCGCATCGGTAGAAAGAATATTAAGAGACGATTTAGGTTTGGTGTCCAAACTAGGCGAATACGTTCCTCATTCGTTGTCGCCTTCCCAGAAGGAGAAGCGAGTGGATATTGCACGTATGAACTTGTCGTGGCTAAGTCATCGCAAAGATGACCTAAGAAGATTCATTTGCCTGGACGAAAGTTGGGTCGAATTTTTCACCCCCCCCCCCCCCCCCCCTCCCTCCCCCTTCAAAGACATCAAGCGCGCTCCTGGGTAAAACCAGGCACATCAGCTGAGCCCATACCACGCGCAGAGTTGCCCGAGAGAAAGATCTTACTGACAGTGGGCATGGATGTTCATGGTGTGGCGTTTTGGAAGACTTTTGAGGAAAATGTCACAATGACAGCTGAGCGCTATAAATCGTTTTTGGAGGAAAATGTACCAAGATGGGCGGTACACCGCAACATTAGAACACCAGTGCTACTTCATGACAACGCTAGAGTCCACAAAACCGACGTAGTTCAGGAGTTAATCGAAGACAGGGGTTGGATTGAGTTGCCTCATCCACCCTATTCACCTGATATGAACCCATGCGATTTCAATTGCTTTGGCCATCTGAAGCGTGAGTTGTCTGGCCATCGATATAACAAACGATGTGCACAGCTAAAAATAAAACTAATTTCTATTTATTCCAAAAATGTGCGAACACTCAAAATATACCATGTATGAAGCGTACATTGGATTTTCAAAGCTATCAAAGCTTTGAACGCTCACTGCTTTAAGCTATCCTCCATCCGAGCTTTATCCAGGAAAATATACAACAACATATTTTAAAAATATAGTAATTGTTCGAAAATGTTAATAACCTAATTACTAACTCTTAACATTTCAATTACGACTGTATAACTAAGACTATAAAGCGATGAATAAAATTCTGTACTTCTTAGACAAAATTTATTAAAAGTAATTTTGAAAATAATACGTTTTAATCTCAAAATAATATACAATGCTTGTAAGAAATAGAAAATATTGTGTTTGTGTTTCCCTTTTTAATCTTTGCGTGCCACATTTGATTTAACTCATTTACTTAGTGACATAAAGTGGAAAAAAAATTGTTGTATTACTTAGGTATGTAGTACGGTAGAGTTAAATTATTCTTATTTCAAGAAAAGTGGAATTGTTTCCTTCAAACTACAATTTTGTTTTAGACTAAAGACATACTTAGATAAAAAAAAATTAAAAGTGATATTTTTTAAAATGCGGTCATGTGTTTAGAATGTTTTACGGTCACTTAAAACAATGTTTACCTGAAACAATTGTAAGAAATAGAGCTAATTACACCGCGATTGCATTGACAATAGCTGAGATTGTTGGAACGAGGCAACTCCTCGACAAGCGATGTCCGAGTATGAGAAATCCAAAAGTTGAAAAGTTTCTTATTTGAAACATCCTCAAGTTTTCGTTACAAGATTCCTCCACATTCTGAGACAGGTCACGAATTCAGTTACTCGGTCTGATCTTATAAACAACCGAACTTACAACGTTTTGATTTTGCTCCGTTTTTTTTTTTTTTTTTCAAAAACTCCAAAACTGGCTGGCCGGGAAGGAGGAGACATGGAATCGACTTTTAGAAAAGTTTTGTTTCCAATTTCCTGCCTTTCCTCCAACTTGAGGAGTTTTCCCTATTCAAATGAGTTTTGTTCGAGGAAAAAAAGGAAAGTCCGCCGTCCGTCCTTTATTACGACGGGGCTACTCGTCGAGTGCCCTTTGAACAAAACTAATAATTCGCCGGAGTTATTTTCTGTGCCGGAGAAAAGAAGAAGAAATCCGCCCAACCTTCGGCGGGAGGACTCCGTCCGGAGTGTAGATGAACAATCAAGGCCTCTACAAACGCCAATTGCAAGACTTCTCCCCAGCCCCTTCTTGAGGGTATTTCAATTGGACCAATTATGTCGTTATAAAAAAAGCGCCGAAGGGAGATAAGGCCAATCGATTGATGTTTGCAAGACCGAGAAATTCAACATAATTCAGCACTTAATCGAAATTGGAGTCACGTTCCGGTCGACTATCCCCTAAAGGAAGTGTTTGAACTTGCTTCCTTGCTCCCTTCCGTGGAAGAAGGTCTGGAAGGTCTGGAAGGGGCCTGCAAAGCCCCGGTGATTCCTTTCAGCTCCAAGGTGGGCAGACTTTTGGCCTTCACTAATTGCTCATTAATTACGTGCCCTGCTTTGGCGGGGATCAAAATTTGGAACGGTAGCTGACGGAGACCGCAAATTGAAATTAGTTTCGGCTGATTAATTCGCCCCAAAAAATGAGAACAATTTTAACCTTTCCGCGATTTTTCGTTTAATAGGACCGTCATACGAGAGAGGTCCTTTTTTTGAACCCTCAAAACCTGACCTACTGAAATAGATATTTTTTCGCGTTCCCAGGTGGGTTTTGCATGACTACCGCGACCATAAATCATTTTTTCCAGCCACACCTCCTGAAGGATGTGTTTTCTTCGACCAGGCCAAGAAGAACGGCCAGGAGTCATGGAAGTGGGTATCGATTACGAAGGGAGTGATGGTCTTTCCGAGATGACCCAGCTAAATAGAAACATAACAGCAGTAAATTCAAAAGAGCACCACAGGACCCCAATTGCCCGGCTGCTGACGTCTGTGCGAGATTTTCCTTTATTTTTTTTTTTTTTTACTTTATTTTGATCTGTCCCTGACTGCCCGAAACTAGGGAAATCAAGCGCGCCTCGGCCGAATATAAAATTCAAGGCGGCGAGCGCCTAAAAGGAAGGAAAAATCGTTACAACTCGCTTCGTGACTTGAATATCTGTAATCGAATTGCCGGGGCCTTCCTGCCTCTTTAGTATCTGTTTACGTTGCGGGACGTTTTCATGATCAAAAATTAAGAGGATTTGCAGGCGATTTATTATAGCACTGCTGCTGTCGCTGGACCCGCTTTAGACACTATTCAAATTTATCCTGCTACTCCTGGGCGGTCTCCCGGGTGAACCAAGGACGCGCAGCTTTTAAACAACGACACGAGCCCCCCGGCAGATTAGGTATGGGTGCTAATGGTATGATTGATTAAGTGAGGTAACACTCGGGACCCCTACGAGGATTCCAAATGAACTCGTACCGAGTGAGTGCCACCGGGGGTCTTAGCTTGCGCCCGAAATAAGCCCGGACTCCTCGGGCGCTTACTGCGAGATACGATGAATAAATTCTCCTTAATACTTCAACACTCGCCGAAAAATACATATCTGGTTCCACATAAAGCTTTGGCTATTCGCCCTTCTGGGGTAAGTGCTCGCATAAGTGTTCGTCTATTCAAAGAAAGATGGCGGTAATGTTTCTTTGCTTTTACACTGGGTGTCTGTACCTTTTGTAAAATAGTTAAAAAAACGCAAACATTTTCATGTAAAACTTGATACATATATCGTTGTTAAAGAATCGAGTCAGGAAATTGAGTACTCTTTCGCAAAAGAAAATTTTACATAAGCTCAACATAAAGTTCGCTTAACTTTTATAACTTACAAGAAAAACCAACAACTTTCAGATGACTTGGATAATAGCATTTAAGGGGAGTTTCTGGTGAAATCTACCGTTCTTTAAAAGACTTATTTTTCGTAGAAACAAAATGGCGGACTGTAGAATTTTTCGACCTTTCTTTTTCAACTTTAATTATTTATAACTTTTATAATTGTTTAAAAAAAATTATAATTCTAGTTCCTGCAATAAACAGTAGCATAATTAACAAGAATCCATTTCGTTGTTTGCTTTCAGATTACCTGGAGTCGAGACATCACCTACACCAGGAAAAAAAGTCATCGTCGTTTTGAAAAAAATTCTGATGAAAAACAAAAAATTCTTTTTTTTGTAAACTTCAAACTATATATTTTATGTATAAGAAAGCCCTACAATAAAATATAATTTGTTCTAGGAATAAACAATATTTTAAAAAAAAGGTCGATTTTACCAGAAACCTCCCCTTAAATCAGTGTGTCACTTTTTCCGAAAAAAAAACTCGAGATTTATTTCTTAAGTGAAATTTAATATTTTAATATAATGAAATGAACGGTGGCCGCCCCACGCTTGCACGATTTTGAAAGAGCAGTACAACTGCTGGAAATGGTCCGTGGTGTTTTTGTAAAATATAAAACGGCCGCGCGGAGCATTGGTGGAGTTACGGGGAGGGACATGGGGGCATTACCCCCCTCCCAAGATTTCAGAGCGAAAATCGGAAAACTAACTTACTCTTCGTTTTTCTTATACTTCTGTCTGCCCCCCCCCCCCCCCTCCCCCCCCCCACACACACTTAAATGGGGAGCCCGTGACATTAAATGTCCCTGAAAATTGACGGTTAAGAAGCATACAAATGAGGTAAGTACCGTATGATGGGGCAAAGCCTGTCGAAAATATTTTTTATTAAATTAATTATCATAAAGAAAAATAATGTTTTGCCGTTATCGCGGTAGGGCTCCTACAGGATTTATAGGGTATTTTACGATCTTTCATTACAAAAAAAAATTGGTATGACAAACCTTCTCGTGCCGAAAGTGTCTGTCATACTGCCCGGAACAGGCAACAGAAATTTGCCGTTTTTCTTTTTAATTTCATTTGTTGCAACGTGCTTTTTAAAAATATCTTCGTATGACAGGCTACAAATTGCCGGATATACCTGTCATACCAGTTTCTTGTAAACTCTTGACGCTCGTGTATTGAAAAAATTGAGCAAATATATTAAATTTATTAATTTATAATATGCTCCAAAGCAAATGTTTTGCCAAAACTATTTCTATTAAATTTCCTATACTCAGCACAGTGTAGTATAGAATACTGCATTAAATACGTCATACATTATAGTAGGGTCATTCTAGAGTCTCTATAGGGCTGTAGGCCATCGTACCATCGTTGGCTTTGTGCGGCCGAATTTGTCCGACAAACAGATCCTGTGCAGCCGAATAAAATATTCAAAGTGCAGACCTTGTGAGACCGCGTTGCGATCTTCTTAAAAATTTTAGATAGAGCCACCACTCTGCAGCTAGATCTTGGGAAGATCATACTAGATTAATGCTCGGTTTACATAAAAATATTTCTTGAGCGATTTTATTTTTACAAAGGTTTTGCGTAGGCCAAGAAATTTCTTGGGATCTTTATCTTCAGCGTACCAGCCATACAAAAAACAGGGAAAAAAATAACGTATTTCATTTCAAGAAATATCCTTATTAAGGGTTTACATGGGTCTTAAAGGTATAAAAAAACGACTTCTTTAAAAAAATTTATTTCAAAAACGAAAAATCTTTTTTATTTAAAATTTAAACATATGAAAATAAAGTACGTAAAGTACTTGTAAAAAAATGTCCAGCCAAAAATATTGAAAATTTTCCATTTTTTTTTCGTCGTCAACCTTTTTTTTTCGGTGGACATGATATTTCGGTGTGGATTCATCTGAAATCAAAAATTCAAAAATTTTCTTGTAATTTATGCCCTTGGCTCATGATTGAACGAAGGAATTGAAAAAAAAATGAAATTTGACATTTTGACATGAGTTTGAATCAATTTTCGTCTCAAATTTTTATGCGTTTTTCGGATTCTCATCATTTTTAAAAGGTCTTTTTCGTATAAAACAAGAACGACTTGACCGAATGAAAATTCCTTCGTTTAATCACGAGCCTAAGGGCATAAACTACAAGAACAATTTTGAATTTTTGATTTCAGATGAATCCACACCGAAATATCATGTCCACCGCAAAAAAAAAGGTTGACGGCGAAAAACGGCTGGAAAATGGAAAATTTTCAATATTTTTGGCTGAAAAGTTTTTTACAAGTACTTTACCTACTTTACTTTCATATGTTTAAATTTTAAATAAAAAAGATTTTTCGTTTTTGAAATAATTTTTTTTAAAGAAGTCGTTTTTTTTATACCTTTAAGACCCATGTAACCCCTTAAGAAACATAAAATACTTTCGTTTTAAAATACGCAAATGGTGGTCTCATAGCATAAGTACTTCAAATCTTACTATTATTTAAAAAAAATAAGATCGGGACCCATATAAATACAAATAAGTGCATACAAAATATACATTTCTAGGGTAGTTCCTACTACTTTTTAGGGTTCCGTACCTCGAAAGGAAAAAACGGAACCCTTATAGGATCACTTTGTTGACCGTCCGTCCGTCCGTCTGTCTGTCTGTCTGTCTGTCTGTCTGTCTGTCTGTCAAAACCCTTTTTCTCAGGAACGCGTGGAGGTATCAAGCTGGAATTTATATGAAATACTCAGGTCTACTGTCCCTTGGAGCTGTGAAATTCAAAATTCTAAGCCAACGCAATCAAAAGATACAGCCGTTTATGCTGCAAATTTCCGCAAATTTCCGCAAATTTTCGACACTCGCAAGGGAATCAAAACCTACAGAGTACTTCCCGTGAACTCAGAATCTTGAAATTTGGTACGAAGCAACGTCTTATAGCACAGATAAAGGAAAAATTGCGAAAACTGTAAATTTTTAGTTACATCATATAATAAAAATATTTTACGGAACCCTCGGTGTGCGAGCCCGGCCCGCACTTGGCCGGTTTTTAATAGTAAGTAGTATTTGCAAAACGTTTTGCAAATATTCATTAAAGGAAATTGCTTATGTCAAAAATTAGTTAAAATCAAAATTTCCCAGTTTTTACAAGCTGTTATTTAACTTCACCTATGTATTTGTATTTATGTCATTCAAAATATCCATTGAATTTTTTTGCCATTCTTTTTATACCGGCCTGAATTGAAATTTCTGCAAACATAAATAAAATCCATTAAAATACATTTTAACACTTTTTACAACAAAATTTCAAGATGGCGTGCTTTTTTTTGTCATTTAAGGTTTAGAAATTCAATATGGCGACGCGAATATAACGATTTTTTTTTATTATGTTTTATTCAGAAAAATTGATTTTGAGAGAATTAAATTTTAAAATTATATTTCTATCTGAATTCTTAAACGAAAAAAATTGCCGCGCAGGTATTTTTAAGATGTTTTGTTATGAACCTAGACTAGAAGTTCCTGAAAGTTTTTTCCTGGACTATTTTTTACTTGCGGGTTGAAGCACCCATATAATAGAGGGTAATTTTTCACAAATTATGAACAACAGCAAGTTACATATTGTGTCACGCATTTTCAAGAGCACTAAAATCATTTTTGGTACTTTAATGCCTAGGAGGTTAAAACGTTGAAAGCACAGGGAGAACTTTCCGAAAATTATCTAGAACGACCTTTTCACATGCATTTTGCGCTCCCGAACCATTTCAAAGAAAATATGCACATACGTATTATTCGAAAAATCCCTGTTTTACCCTGCAAATACGTATCGCATAAAACGGTTTTGTGTTTAAAAGTTTAATATTGCTTAGGGAACTACTCAATTCCGTTAAATTCAATTAGGGAACTATTCCATTCTTTTAATTCAATTCCTCGTAAAATTGCTTCAAAAGTTTCGTAATTAAGAAAATATTTATTTAATTAATGAAATTTATTTGACGCCACCACTCTGCAGCTAGATCTTGGGAAGATCATACTAGATTAATGCTCGGTTTACATAAAAATATTTCTTGAGCGATTTTATTTTTACAAAGGTTTTGCGTAGGCCAAGAAATTTCTTGGGATCTTTATCTTCAGCGTACCAGCCATACAAAAAACAGGGAAAAAAATAACGTATTTTATTTCAAGAAATATCCTTATTAAGGGTTTACATGGGTCTTAAAGGTATAAAAAAAACGACTTCTTTAAAAAAATTTATTTCAAAAACGAAAAATCTTTTTTATTTAAAATTTAAACATATGAAAATAAAGTACGTAAAGTACTTGTAAAAAAATGTCCAGCCAAAAATATTGAAAATTTTCCATTTTCCAGCCGTTTTTCGCCGTCAACCTTTTTTTTTCGGTGGACATGATATTTCGGTGTGGATTCATCTGAAATCAAAAATTCAAAAATTTTCTTGTAATTTATGCCCTTGGCTCATGATTGAACGAAGGAATTGAAAAAAAAATGAAATTTGACATTTTGACATGAGTTTGAATCAATTTTCGTCTCAAATTTTTATGCGTTTTTCGGATTCTCATCATTTTTAAAAGGTCTTTTTCGTATAAAACAAGAACGACTTGACCGAATGAAAATTCCTTCGTTCAATCACGAGCCTAAGGGCATAAACTACAAGAACAATTTTGAATTTTTGATTTCAGATGAATCCACACCGAAATATCATGTCCACCGCAAAAAAAAAAGGTTGACGGCGAAAAACGGCTGGAAAATGGAAAATTTTCAATATTTTTGGCTGAAAAGTTTTTTACAAGTACTTTACCTACTTTACTTTCATATGTTTAAATTTTAAATAAAAAAGATTTTTCGTTTTTGAAATAATTTTTTTTAAAGAAGTCGTTTTTTTTATACCTTTAAGACCCATGTAACCCCTTAAGAAACATAAAATACTTTCGTTTTAAAATACGCAAATGGTGGTCTCATAGCATAAGTACTTCAAATCATACTATTATTTAAAAAAAATAAGATCGGGACCCATATAAATACAAATAAGTGCATACAAAATATACATTTCTAGGGTAGTTCCTACTACTTTTTAGGGTTCCGTACCTCGAAAGGAAAAAACGGAACCCTTATAGGATCACTTTGTTGACCGTCCGTCCGTCCGTCTGTCTGTCTGTCTGTCTGTCTGTCTGTCTGTCTGTCAAAACCCTTTTTCTCAGGAACGCGTGGAGGTATCAAGCTGGAATTTATATGAAATACTCAGGTCTACTGTCCCTTGGAGCTGTGAAATTCAAAATTCTAAGCCAACGCAATCAAAAGATACAGCCGTTTATGCTGCAAATTTCCGCAAATTTCCGCAAATTTTCGACACTCGCAAGGGAATCAAAACCTACAGAGTACTTCCCGTGAACTCAGAATCTTGAAATTTGGTACGAAGCAACGTCTTATAGCACAGATAAAGGAAAAATTGCGAAAACTGTAAATTTTTAGTTACATCATATAATAAAAATATTTTACGGAACCCTCGGTGTGCGAGCCCGGCCCGCACTTGGCCGGTTTTTAATAGTAAGTAGTATTTGCAAAACGTTTTGCAAATATTCATTAAAGGAAATTGCTTATGTCAAAAATTAGTTAAAATCAAAATTTCCCAGTTTTTACAAGCTGTTATTTAACTTCACCTATGTATTTGTATTTATGTCATTCAAAATATCCATTGAATTTTTTTGCCATTCTTTTTATACCGGCCTGAATTGAAATTTCTGCAAACATAAATAAAATCCATTAAAATACATTTTAACACTTTTTACAACAAAATTTCAAGATGGCGTGCTTTTTTTTGTCATTTAAGGTTTAGAAATTCAATATGGCGACGCGAATATAACGATTTTTTTTTATTATGTTTTATTCAGAAAAATTGATTTTGAGAGAATTAAATTTTAAAATTATATTTCTATCTGAATTCTTAAACGAAAAAAATTGCCGCGCAGGTATTTTTAAGATGTTTTGTTATGAACCTAGACTAGAAGTTCCTGAAAGTTTTTTCCTGGACTATTTTTTACTTGCGGGTTGAAGCACCCATATAATAGAGGGTGATTTTTCACAAATTATGAACAACAGCAAGTTACATATTGTGTCACGCATTTTCAAGAGCACTAAAATCATTTTTGGTACTTTAATGCCTAGGAGGTTAAAACGTTGAAAGCACAGGGAGAACTTTCCGAAAATTATCTAGAACGACCTTTTCACATGCATTTTGCGCTCCCGAACCATTTCAAAGAAAATATGCACATACGTATTATTCGAAAAATCCCTGTTTTACCCTGCAAATACGTATCGCATAAAACGGTTTTGTGTTTAAAAGTTTAATATTGCTTAGGGAACTACTCAATTCCGTTAAATTCAATTAGGGAACTATTCCATTCTTTTAATTCAATTCCTCGTAAAATTGCTTCAAAAGTTTCGTAATTAAGAAAATATTTATTTAATTAATGAAATTTATTTGACGCCACCACTCTGCAGCTAGATCTTGGGAAGATCATACTAGATTAATGCTCGGTTTACATAAAAATATTTCTTGAGCGATTTTATTTTTACAAAGGTTTTGCGTAGGCCAAGAAATTTCTTGGGATCTTTATCTTCAGCGTACCAGCCATACAAAAAACAGGGAAAAAAATAACGTATTTTATTTCAAGAAATATCCTTATTAAGGGTTTACATGGGTCTTAAAGGTATAAAAAAAACGACTTCTTTAAAAAAATTTATTTCAAAAACGAAAAATCTTTTTTATTTAAAATTTAAACATATGAAAATAAAGTACGTAAAGTACTTGTAAAAAAATTTCCAGCCAAAAATATTGAAAATTTTCCATTTTCCAGCCGTTTTTCGCCGTCAACCTTTTTTTTTCGGTGGACATGATATTTCGGTGTGGATTCATCTGAAATCAAAAATTCAAAAATTTTCTTGTAATTTATGCCCTTGGCTCATGATTGAACGAAGGAATTGAAAAAAAAATTAAATTTGACATTTTGACATGAGTTTGAATCAATTTTCGTCTCAAATTTTTATGCGTTTTTCGGATTCTCATCATTTTTAAAAGGTCTTTTTCGTATAAAACAAGAACGACTTGACCGAATGAAAATTCCTTCGTTCAATCACGAGCCTAAGGGCATAAACTACAAGAACAATTTTGAATTTTTGATTTCAGATGAATCCACACCGAAATATCATGTCCACCGCAAAAAAAAAAGGTTGACGGCGAAAAACGGCTGGAAAATGGAAAATTTTCAATATTTTTGGCTGAAAAGTTTTTTACAAGTACTTTACCTACTTTACTTTCATATGTTTAAATTTTAAATAAAAAAGATTTTTCGTTTTTGAAATAATTTTTTTTAAAGAAGTCGTTTTTTTTATACCTTTAAGACCCATGTAACCCCTTAAGAAACATAAAATACTTTCGTTTTAAAATACGCAAATGGTGGTCTCATAGCATAAGTACTTCAAATCATACTATTATTTAAAAAAAATAAGATCGGGACCCATATAAATACAAATAAGTGCATACAAAATATACATTTCTAGGGTAGTTCCTACTACTTTTTAGGGTTCCGTACCTCGAAAGGAAAAAACGGAACCCTTATAGGATCACTTTGTTGACCGTCCGTCCGTCCGTCTGTCTGTCTGTCTGTCTGTCTGTCTGTCTGTCTGTCAAAACCCTTTTTCTCAGGAACGCGTGGAGGTATCAAGCTGGAATTTATATCAAATACTCAGGTCTACTGTCCCTTGGAGCTGTGAAATTCAAAATTCTAAGCCAACGCAATCAAAAGATACAGCCGTTTATGCTGCAAATTTCCGCAAATTTCCGCAAATTTTCGACACTCGCAAGGGAATCAAAACCTACAGAGTACTTCCCGTGAACTCAGAATCTTGAAATTTGGTACGAAGCAACGTCTTATAGCACAGATAAAGGAAAAATTGCGAAAACTGTAAATTTTTAGTTACATCATATAATAAAAATATTTTACGGAACCCTCGGTGTGCGAGCCCGGCCCGCACTTGACCGGTTTTTAATAGTAAGTAGTATTTGCAAAACGTTTTGTAAATATTCATTAAAGGAAATTGCTTATGTCAAAAATTAGTTAAAATCAAAATTTCCCAGTTTTTACAAGCTGTTATTTAACTTCACCTATGTATTTGTATTTATGTCATTCAAAATATCCATTGAATTTTTTTGCCATTCTTTTTATACCGGCCTGAATTGAAATTTCTGCAAACATAAATAAAATCCATTAAAATACATTTTAACACTTTTTACAACAAAATTTCAAGATGGCGTGCTTTTTTTTGTCATTTAAGGTTTAGAAATTCAATATGGCGACGCGAATATAACGATTTTTTTTTTATTATGTTTTATTCAGAAAAATTCATTTTGAGAGAATTAAATTTTAAAATTATATTTCTATCTGAATTCTTAAACGAAAAAAATTGCCGCGCAGGTATTTTTAAGATGTTTTGTTATGAACCTAGACTAGAAGTTCCTGAAAGTTTTTTCCTGGACTATTTTTTACTTGCGGGTTGAAGCACCCATATAATAGAGGGTAATTTTTCACAAATTATGAACAACAGCAAGTTACATATTGTGTCACGCATTTTCAAGAGCACTAAAATCATTTTTGGTACTTTAATGCCTAGGAGGTTAAAACGTTGAAAGCACAGGGAGAACTTTCCGAAAATTATCTAGAACGACCTTTTCACATGCATTTTGCGCTCCCGAACCATTTCAAAGAAAATATGCACATACGTATTATTCGAAAAATCCCTGTTTTACCCTGCAAATACGTATCGCATAAAACGGTTTTGTGTTTAAAAGTTTAATATTGCTTAGGGAACTACTCAATTCCGTTAAATTCAATTAGGGAACTATTCCATTCTTTTAATTCAATTCCTCGTAAAATTGCTTCAAAAGTTTCGTAATTAAGAAAATATTTATTTAATTAATGAAATTTATTTGACTCAACCCCTTTGAGATAGCCTCTTGGGAAACACTGCATACAGGTTACTGTTAATATGTATTAAAGAATAGAATGTTTTCCCTAATTAAAACTCCACCCACCTTTAAAAAATCGTCAAGATTCAGGACATTTTTCACTGTCTGCTCAAAGGTCAAAGGAACATCAATCATCACGCAATTTGCACGTCCTTTTGTGGACTGATCAAACTTATCCCAATTGATATTTCACCTGAAAATGGCCCCTAATTAATGGGGAATCGAATGCAGTGAGTGGGAGAGGAGAGGAGGATGGGGCGCATTTCGCCATAATCAGAATCAGAATAAATGTCAACAGTCATCCGTTCAATAACCAATCGAATTAATTGCCTCCGCTAGGCAGGCAGCTTCCTGCAAAATCAATAAATTAATGAATCAATTAGATTCCGACGAGCCGTGCCGAGGATCTAAAACTGGACTGGAGAAATTGTTCCGGGACTCGGGACTCGGGACTCGGGAGCCTTGTGCTCACCTCGGGGCGGAGCATGAATCAACCTGAACGAGGTGATTTTCCCACCTTGAGAGATAAATTGGACGGCACGGTGTGGGCAGGGTGAATTGGCGGATGGCACGCGATTAACTTCCTTGAAAACGAAGCAACACAAAAGACAATATGACCGACGGGCAGCACGCGGGGGTGACCCTGTCCAGGGAAACATTCCCTCCATGACAAGTAGGGTCTATGGTTTCAATTGATTTTGAGTTTCCCGCTCCCGACAGAACAGAAGTGGGATTCGATTGCCCGGAATTGGTGGTGGTGCTGGAAATGGCGCGGGCACTTGTCCCAGGTCAGCAATGTGCCCAGGATCCGGACTCGGAAATTGAGGGTGCCCAGCAAAAACCGGGAGATATTTTCGTCTTGTGCAGCACCATGCCTCAAAATCTCAAACTGGACGAAGATTTATGTTGGTGACTGTATCGCTTGATCCCTTCGCCACGGAAAGCTCGCATTCCTGAACATGCTCGAAACATGGATGGAAATAAATGGGAGGTTGGCTCAAGTCTCCATCACGAACATAAAGGCCCTTCCTGTGTCCTACGTGGAATCCAATAGATCTTTCCCCAAAAAAAGGAAACTTAGGAACTGGAATTCCTGGGTGTTTGTATACTCCTGACAACCTCGCCACATTCGGGCTTCCCAGAGTAGTTTTTTCTCGACTCCAAGGTGCATAATTCTGCTTATGATTTTGATCGCTCCAATAAAGATCTGCGAAGAGGCAGGCCTACCGGGGAAAGGCTTTAAGGTCAACTGGGCCAAGGGTTGTCCTGAGCCCCATAAATTGTGGCACTTCCTATACGCACTGGGGCTGGAAATCGATTTGCCACCGAAGCGTATAATCACAAGTCACGAAGGCTCCAGTGGCGTTGTGGTGGCACTAGGATGTGGCAATCAATAGGTGGGTGCGTAAATTATGAGCCCGAGTATCACGTGCAACTGTAAAACTTAATGCTATGAATAAATACAAGAAGGGACTGCACCTAAGGACCTCCTTGCGGCAAGGTGGGTGCTGTCAAAGGGCTGGCGATGTCATAAATCACGGCCGGGGAATGCGCTATTTCTAGAGATAATTTACCTTGCCTACAAACGAAGCAGCCACTTCGGAATTGAAGGCGAAAGTGTGCTATCTAAGATCCAAATGTAATGGCACTACATAAATTTCTTATTTTATGGTGCGTCAATGGCCAATGTACAAGCGTAATAAGAAAAAGGGCTAAGGTACTTTTTATGGGTGATATTTTGATGAGACGTAGTAAGTAAAAACGACAGAAGCACAGACCTTCAAAATAATTTCATTTTAAAAACTAAAACCCAACTTCAACTTCATATCCGAATGGCTTGATACACATTACCTCAACTTCAAAGCCCAATAGCTCAAGAAATATCGATGTTAGCTATTTGGTGTTCGGAACTTTTTGGAGGAAATTCAATTTCCTACAAGTTTGTCATATTCACTTTTTCTGTACCTCTTGTTGTTTACGAGATAGGGGCAAAAAGCGAGAATGTCATGGAAAAATTGGGGTTAGTGACTCGTACTACCTCGCTGGTGGGAGTTAGGGTTACACCGCAATGGACACTTTTGTAGAGCACTCAATTCTGAAGAAATCCTACCATTGACCAAGATTATACCATAAAATGCCTCTGAGCTGTAGAGTTTTGAAAAAAAATAATCAAAGTTTACGTGTATTTTATATGGGAAATCTTTATACGCCTTGGTCTAGTACTTAATATTAATATTAAGGGCTCCAATTTTCAGGGAATTTTTGTTTAGGTATTTGCCACAAAATTTCGAGGTGGGACTGAAAAAAAAACAATAGTCGCGAAAAAAAAGCACCCTAGTACATACATTTCAAAATTTGCGATTCGGGACGTCAGAATGTTAATAAATTCAATCCTACAAGGAGCTATTTTCGAATTCCATTTCCGCAATAATAACTTCCAGCCACTAAATATTACGAGCGCAAAAACTAACCTAATTTTCCTAACCCAATGATAGCAGAAAGTACTAAAAAATCGGTTACACCCCTATTCCGAAGTTTATACTAAAATTTTATAAGGCCCACGAGGGCGACTTAATTTCTGCGACTGGGATCAGAGCAATCAGCCCCAATTTGAAACAAATACCGAATTCGAATTTGCAAGCTGAAAAAAAAAATATATTCTGGCACTCCACAAACCCGCCAAGTTGCCGAAATTGCTCCATCACATGGTAAAAGCCACTTAACCGCATCCATTTGCGGAAGACCCGCTCCCGAGATCCAGGGAATCGGAGGAATCACAGGCGAAATCGGTCTGGTGCAAAAGCAAACGGTCCCGAAATGGTAATTCGCTCATTTATGCAAAATTATTCTTCCCATCCGATAAAAATTAATAAAACATAGAGTCGCCCGGAGCGCCGCGCCCGCCTGTCACAGGGAGCACAATAAAAATCGAAACTTTATCGTGACAATCTTGTTCCTCCTCGAGTAATTTTCTGCGCTCATGGTCCCGGTTGACAGGATATCACCACCCACCTACTAAGTCAGGAGGGCGCAACGGGAACTGAACTGGCAGCGACTCCTTCGTCTCATTTCTTATCTTCCTGGATCTTTGAGTGAACAAGGGAATTTTTTATGGGCCCAACTTTTGGTAGAAGCGGAAGATCTCCCAGGCCCGGAGCACCTACTAAAAAATTGGAGCCAAATAAAATTGTTTAGCTGGCAAGCGTTTCTGCTTTAAAAGGGAGGAAATTCGGACACTCGTACTAAAATATGCTGCCGTGATATATGGAGCCGACGGAGAATGGAGCCCGGCCCCGGCCCCGGCCCGCCTGTATGAAGCGGTCTATTCCGGCGGGCACTATATCGCCCGATTCGTGCCGTTTATGCATTGTGGAGTGTATTTTTTGAGAGGTGCCAGCATTTCAATAGCCCCTCGGGAAATATATTTATATTTGAAAAACGTATTGTGCGAATGTTTTGACTTCTGTGGAGCAGCACGGCAGCAGCGGCGGCGGTGCCGCGGCCAAAACAAAAAGCCCTCAAATCGACGAACCACTGGGGAAAGTGCTAAATATCGACCTCAGCGTAATTCACGTTTTTTCCAACCGGACCGCTTACAATTTACTTTCATTATTGTGATAGCACCGACAATTTAGGAAGCAATAAAAAAAGAGCCGCCAATATGCGGCTGCTGGGACTAAGCACGAGGGGCTGCGGGTTGATACTGGAGCTGCTCTACAGCCAACAAAAGTTACATAAACCCCTCGACGACGGGGGCGGTTGTAATGAACATAAAATCATCGAAAATTTCCGCTCATCAGAGGGACTCGACTGATGCCTGAGGAAGGTGGCACCATTAGACAAAAATCTAGGGAGGATGTAGTTTACGATCCAGGAAAGGATTTTCCTGTTTACGGAAATTTGGAGACAAAGTGCAAATATATTATCTTTCAGATATGCGCTGCATTAAAGGTAATCAGGGGTGGCATTCTGTAAGAGGATAAGCAATTCGCTGTTAAACTTTGGTGATCTTCAAATCTTTTTGAAGATCCAGTTTTTGGGTGGAAGATTAACTTCAGGAACAGATTAAACTGAGTTTAAACTAAATTCCCATTCTTCATACACATTTAACTATAGTTATAAGCTCAGTTTAAGAACGTAATGGAGAGTTAAACTTCTTGTAAAGTTTAGGACCCGGAAGATTGAGCCTGGGACTTTAAAACCTTCGTTTGGCAAAAGGGGTGTTGGGGAAAACCGAGCTTTACACGGTAAGGTGATAGATTTATCTTACCTTAAGCTTAACCTAGTGTAAAAGAAAATGGCGTGAGTTATAAGCGAACGACTTAATCCCGTCTTCCAACTATGCACGGATACCAAAGGAAACACGATTGCAATTAATTAATTTGTATAGCACATTTATTCTAAGGGGAAGTATGTTCCCTTAAAATCCTCCAAAAATACTCAATGGTTGTTACAATTTGTTTTTTTTTTTTTTAAACAAGGAATATCAGCGCCCACTGCTTTTCTCCCCTTAAAAAACGATGGCCTCCTTGGATCCGTAAAATATTTGAAAATCATAAACCCCATGGCCTGCCACCACATTTAGGAGGCGACTATTTCCCTCAAGATTCTTGAGAAAGTTGGCGTTGCCTTTTGATTGGAAAAAAATTAAAAAAGTTGGCTTTTGATTTGAGAAAATACAAAAAGGAGAGTTCAGCTTTGAGTCTGGACTTCAACGAGTGTATTGGTCTCTAATTTAATTCTAAGGATTGAAAATTGTCTTACAACAGTTTTGAATCGTAGTGACAGCAAGCCTCTATCTAGGGCTGCCATCACCTAAATGGCCGACGCCGGGCAAAAACTTTAAAAACCCCGGATGTTTGGGTGACAATTGAGTTTTTTCCCGGACACGCCTAAAAAAAATTTTCATCGTTTAAAATAAAAACATCGTACACATTTGCATTTTTTATTCATTTATACAACTTGTTTGCGATATAAACTACAGCGTAACAAATAAAATACAGTAGAATCTCGATTATCCGAACCCTCAATTATCCGATCGCTGACTTAGTTTATCCTAACGCTTAATTATCTGAACGTTGGCGTGAATTTGTCGCTCGCTGCCGCTGTGCATAGGAAGGTATCGAGCGTGTTGAAACGCGTTTTGTTTCATCGAACGTTGTTTTTCCGCTTACGGAGTTTCCGCGCGCAATTTTAATGTATGTATGTACCTATTTCTTACATCGCGCAGATAAAAACGTGAATGCCGAATTTTTCATTTTTCATTACATACATATATGTAATTTCGTTTGTTCATTAATTTGTGCCATGGCACAAACCTCCGCATGCGGAAGCATTTGCCGCTTCTGAGACGGGTCTCGAATGTTTCGATAGGCAAGAGCAACCGTTCGTCAATTAAAAATTTACGATTTTATAAAAAAAATGATATAAAAAAAGCATTCGACTTTTTTCAGGTGTTTTATATTTCAACGTTAATATGTATGTCAAATTTTAGTATACAGTCAAGTCTCCTATAACGCGGTGTTTTTATAGCGCGAATCCCATATAACGCGGTGTGAAAAATGCGACAAGTTCTCCTATAACGCGGTCTCTTTATAACGCGTTTTTGATACAAGAACATTCCAACAACTCAAATGGCTTGAAAAATTTATCTATGGCAACACTTATTCGATGTGTAAAATTTTTGTATGTACATACATAGTTTACATTTGTGGTATATTCGCCTGTTTGTCAATTGTAGTATTCATTAAACCTAAATTTAAATATGTAAAAATCTACATATTCATTGTTATTTCTGTTATAAAATGTTATTTATTAACCAGTCAGTCACAACTTGTTACTTTGAGAATGTAGTTTTTATATAGCTCTGATTTATATAGAATTTATTTATTTCTGAGATTCCATATAACGCGGGACGAATCATTTAATTTGTATTAATTCTGAGTTTCTTATAACGCGGTTTCCATAGAACGCGGCGGTGGTTTCCATATAGCGCGGTATAGATTATTCTGATTTGTCTTATTTCTATGTTTCTCAAAACGCGGTTTCCATAGAACACATATCCTGATTTGAATTAATTTGAAGTCTCTCATAACGCGGTTTCCATATAACGCGGTACGAATCAATCGCGTTATAGGAGACTTGACTGTACTGTACTGTTTTTATGTAAAAAGGTGTTTTTGTTTGATCTTGTCCCAAAAAAACCCACATTTCGGTTATACGAACTAGGCTCGGTCCCAGTTAGTTCGGATGATCGAGGTTCTACAGTACTCAAAATTATAACTTTCTGAGGTTTATCTTTCAATCAATCGCGATTCCCCTGACACAAAAAATGTCCGGGTTTCACCCGGACACTTTTTGGGTACCCTTTCCGGACGACCTCCGGACGCCCGCTAAACTAGGACAAATCCGGGGAATCCCGGACGGATGACAGGCCTACTCTATACTAGCTTAAACTTGGATCAAACCAAACTCAAACCTAGCTCAAGCTATTTGCCTGTGTTTATAACTTGGCTACACCGAAAAAGTATTGCATACGAAATCAATCTTAATTTTATTAATAACTAGCTGGATTACCCGGTTTCACCCGGCGTTGGGTAAATACTTACTAATTAAACACTTCTCAAATGTTCTAGTTTGTTATATCCTAGAAATTGTTTCAACCTGAAATCCAAATCTTAATAATATTAAAAAAAATATTTTTTTTTCCTGTCTTACTCCCTTTGGGAGCATAGGGCGTCTACAAAGTCTCTCCATCCGTTTCTATCTTGGGCTAGTTCCTTAAAATAATCATTTATACCAATTTTAAATCCGTTGAAATCGAGAAATTTTGGTCGCCATATTGGATCCGCCATCTTGAATTTTGAAATTTTGCTAATATTCGAAATTAGTGGCCTCAGAATAATCATCGTACTAATTTTCAGTAAAATCCGTTGAAATCGAGAAATTTGGTCTCATATTGGATCCGCCATCTTGGATTTACAAATTTTGATAATATTCGAAACTTGTAGCCTCAGAATAATCATTGCACCAATTTTCATTTAAATCCGTCGAAATCGAGACATTCTGGTCGTCATGTTGAATCCGCCATCTTGGATTTGAAAATTTTGCTAATATTTAAAATTAGTGGCCTCAGAATAATCATTGTACTAATTTTCATTAAGATTCGTTGAAATCGAAAAATTTTGGTCGCTATATTGGATCCGCCATTTTGAATTTCTAAATTTGGACAACGGGTTTGAAATCACCATTCCGCAAAACCCCTATGTACCAATTTTCATGGAAATTGCTTCAAATTTAAAATTTTCAGCCGCCATCTTGGATCCGCCATTTTGAAACCCTACGTATTATCCGAAAAGAAATTAGCCTATATGTTAAGTCGGAATATGTACTAGCTTCGGACAAAAAATGAAAAATATCGATGCAAGCGTTTAGGCGTGATTGAGCAACAAACAAACAAACAAACTTTCATTTTTATATAAGTACATATATAAGGGATTAATAAAAAACATGTTCTCTTCTGCGCCCTGTAGCTCTCTATCGCAGTTACAATGAGAGAGAAAACTATACAATACGAATAAAACTAAAGGGACAAAATTTCCCGACCGACGCACAATGGCCCCAAAGGACGTTTTTCGTGCCATAAATCTGTAAATTTCTTGTTTGCTGACATATTTCTATGAAATTTTTTATAAAAAATACTGAGTATATAGGCCTTCTAACTACGGTGCCAAATATTAGTATACATGTTTTTTAATTTTAAAATTAATGTTTAAAAAGTAGTTTTTCTGTGTCATAGCAAAATCCAAGCTTATATTATATTTATCTTTTAATTAACCATTGCAACTTTGAGATTGTTATGTTAAGTAATTAAAAACTCAATATTGCCGTGCTCGAGTACAAAAACCCCATAAAAATTACTACTTGCACATTTAACCTTATATTACACTTATTTGTGTAAACTCGCCTTTAAGAACAAAATTCGATTACAATAATATTGCAATAAAATTAATGACAACAACTTTTGAATAAAAAAATATAGGGTTTTACGCACTTTATAAAGTTTGTTAAACATTTTAAATGTAAGCTCTGTTTGCCGAGGGCAAGATTTATAATGCATTTTATAGTTAATTTTATCTAGAATAAGGTGGACTAAAAAACACTTGCCCGCAGCAAGAGTTAATTTCACTTTAAGGCCAGCAATCCCTTTAGAATTTTCAAAAAATCGGTTTGTTTTTATTACATATTTCGAAAGTATAATACCTAAAGAATATACTGACCAAAGGAAAACCCGAAATATTGAATATTAGCGGAGTTATCGCATATAGTATAGAGCGGAGGGACAGCATGGGTCAGGTAGCGAGCGAACTTTAAACACGATTATCTCGAAACTACTTTTTCAAAAACTGCTCGTGTTGTAGCTTAAAAAGTTATCGACCAATTCCGATGAAATTTTGGGAGGTTACTCTCAGTAATATTTTTGGAAGGATATACCTTAAAGTTTTTTATAATTTTTTAGGTATATCCTTCCCCTTAATATGTCAGTAAAAGAATGACACTTGTTAAATATTTTTCAGATGAACAATAAAAGAGTGACAACTACAGCAGTTTTAGATGTCGCCGAAAACAGGCGCCCGAAGACCTTTAACAATGCCGCCATTTTGTTGGTCATACCAAAAAAAAAATTTTTTTTTCAACTTGGATATTTTAATAAACCTATGTCAAAATTTGAAAATGATTCGATTATTTTATCCCCTCTAAACAAATTCCCGAAAAATACCTATTATTCACGCTCCTAATTAATTTCAATTTTTTTTTCGATCGAGGTTCATGGCACGGGAAATATTTTCTAGTTTAATAAATTTTCTGTTTTTTTTTTTTAATTTCAAGCACTGTGAAGGTCGCTAAACCGTTTTTGAGCCTTGGGAAATTGCTATAACTCGCTGAATTTTCAATTTTTTGGTCCACATTATTATGTATTTACTATACCGGGTGAGTCATTTAACTTGAGACAACCTAATAACTTTTTAGGATCACATAATATTGAAAAAAGTTTAATATGAAAGTTGTAGGTTATCAAAAATGGCGTTTGGTGATGATCTTAAAAATGACCTTGACCTTGACATTCAAGGTCATATGAAGGTCAACTTTAAAATTTCAAATGGGATGACCCCCTATTGACCCCGGAATTGAAAAGAGCGGCAATTTCTACGTTCACATATGACCTTGACCCAACGGTCAAGGTCAAATTTCAAGGTCATTTCACGGTAATTTATCTTCATGTACAATAGCGAGAGGCGATGACGTTTTTTGAAATACATTTTGAACTAAAGTTTTTGATGTGAAGAGAAATATCTGACCACGACCTTGAAAATTAGCTTGACCCTGACCTTCAAAGTTATTTGAAGGTTAAACTCAAAAATTCTATTGGTAACCCCTATTTTTGACACCAGAACGAAAAAAGCTTTCGACCGAACATGCGATAAAGTATTTAACTACATTTTGCATTACCCAGGAACAACGACGTGGACGTAG
The DNA here is from genome assembly GCA_949715965.1 of Dysmachus trigonus. NCBI lineage: Eukaryota > Metazoa > Arthropoda > Insecta > Diptera > Asilidae > Dysmachus > Dysmachus trigonus. Next base: position 46,733,519 of record OX454319.1, on the reverse strand, counting down.
TAGTTTTCTGTTCCCTTTGGGGTGCTTGATTTAGTTGAGTCCCCTCGCCTCCCACCGTCGGGATGCTTGATAAGGTGAAGTTTACAACGAAGTACCAACTACTCATGAAAATATGATTTAAAGAATTATTGATGCTTGCAACAAAATAAGTCCTGATATGCTTCAAAGTTGTGTAAGATCATTTGAGGTGCGCATTAATAAGTGTATTGAAGTTGATGGACATCACTTCGAGCATTTATTAAACTAAATTGGTGAGAATTGCGAGTACTCACATAAATCGATCACCCCGACGCGACGCGACAGTGAGAGGCGAGGGGACTCACCTATATCAAGCACCCCGACGCACAGTGGGCCCAGTGGGTTCAAAACCACCCACAAGTCGTAATTTTTAACAAAATTTGAAAATTCTTAGTTTGAGAATACTCGTGATGAGGGAACAAAGAGACTCACGAAGCCCTTTTTCCCAAAAATTGCTTCGGTGATTTTAAAAATTCTCACTTGACCTTCGAATGACCTTTAGGAGACCTTGTATGATCAAGTAAATGACTAATTTAGATTCAGCAACCTCGAAATCCGACTTGTAGTTTTTTTCCAGATTTTCATTTTTGCTTTAAGTTCTTGGATCATAAGATTGTACTTTCAATATGCTGAATTTTCGAGATCGAAGTGAAGTTTTTTGAATTTTTAAAATCACCGAAGCAATTTTTGGCAAAAAGGGCTTCGTGAGTCTCTTTGTTTCCTCATCACGAGTATCCTTAAACAAGAATTTTCAAATTCCGTTAAAAATTACGACTTGTGGGTGGTTTTGAACCAATTTAGCAATATGGCCCTACTGTGCGATGGTGAGAGGCGAAGGGACTCGACTGACCTGAATCAAGCATCCCAAAGGGAACAGAAAACTACTACGTCCACGTCGTTGTTCCTGGGTAATGCAAAATGTAGTTAAATACTTTATCGCATGTTCGGTCGAAAGCTTTTTTCGTTCTGGTGTCAAAAATAGGGGTTACCAATAGAATTTTTGAGTTTAACCTTCAAATAACTTTGAAGATCAGGGTCAAGGTAATTTTCAAGGTCGTGGTCAGGTATTTCTCTTCACATCAAAAACTTTAGTTTAAAATGTATTTCAAAAAACGTCATCGCCTCTCGCTATTGTACATGAAGATAAATTACCGTGAAATGACCTTGAAATTTGACCTTGACCGTTGGGTCAAGGTCATATGTGAACGTAAAAATTGCCGCTCTTTTCAATTCCGGGGTCAATAGGGGGTCATCCCATTTGAAATTTTAAAGTTGACCTTCATATGACCTTGAATGTCAAGGTCAAGGTCATTTTTAAGATCATCACCAAACGCCATTTTTGATACCCTACAACTTTCATATTAAACTTTTTTCAATATTATGTGATCCTAAAAAGTTATTAGGTTGTCTCAAGTTAAATGACTCACCCGGTATATCCACAAATATATCCTTAAAATTTTAAAATATTCCATGCAGTAGTTGTCTTTAAATAAATTCCCAAAAATCACCCTTTTCAGGCGGTCACACTAGTGGTGCCCCTTACGATAAAAACACAAAATAGAATATTATTCTGTTGTAAAACCAACGGCTCAAACCCGGAAGTAGGAATTATGAATCTGCTAACACTGCTGTAAGTTACTTATAAGTCAACTAAATAAATTGTGTTTTATATTTATTCGAAATATTTTATATTTGCCCTATTGCTTTTTTAGTAACTTTTATAAATAGCACATAAAATCATTGTAGTCGCTGCCTCATTATAAAATCGGCCTCAAGAATATCTTGCTATTTGTTTCAAATTGGGACTACAGATTGCTCTGATCCCAGTAGCTGAATTAACCCTCTCCTCGAGGGGAGCCCATAAAGTTTAAAGTTGTACTCTTACCTGTCGGAGCACGGTGTCTTTGGGAACGAACAAGAGTCGAACAGACTAAACTCTAAAGATAAACAGCTCCCGGTGCACACCCTATAATTCGCCAACTTTATCCCCCCGACCACCCCGCAGGCGGCAGTGGTAGCGGAGGGCAACCGGGCTTCGAAATGTTCAAGGCAGAGTACAACAACTTTGCCGTGATTTACAAAATCTTAATTTGGTTGGAGCAGAGTCACTAGGGCCCGAGTGCTCCAATTGACTAAGTTCTCGAAAACAATTGAGTTAATCCATAATTCATAGAAACAATTTTCACTTTTCGCCCGAATTAAAAGGTGTGGGCGGGCACTTGCTTTTAACAAGATTTGTTCTGAATTCGAAGTGGTCCACAAGTAGTTGTAGATTACTCAAGGCAATTTCGGCTAACTTTTGAGAAGAGCAACCCTTCCCTTCCCCCCCGACAACGGCGGCCTGCTAAAGCGGGCTGCTTGAATAGACGACGGGGGGGTCAAGTGGATCCGCGTCCGGTTCCGTCTTGACCTTAATGGAGGCAAATCTTTGGAACTTCCTTTCAACTCTGTACCGACTCGTGTTCGGCATCTAGAATTGGTTCCCGCCGGATAATAGAATTAATTACCTAAAGGGGTTCGATTCATAATTTACTTACGGATCTGAAGGCTCAGGCAGTAGACAGCCTGCGACGTCATCGCTAGACGTCTTTTCTGATTAGACGTCGTGGTGGCGGATTGTTGACTGCATCTTGGGAAGATTTATTCGATTAATCTGAAAATAGAAGAGAAAAACCATAAGATTTTCTTACATCGATCAAACATATATACATATAGTATGGTACATAATGTTTATCAGTTCGGCAGTTGGACTGCTACCATCTACTTAATTACTAATTCAAAACGAACTCCAACAGATGATGGACATTAATATTTACTATGAGCTTATTATCTGTTTTAAAGTTGACCATTGCTATCGTTTAAAAATTATTATTATCTTCATAATTTGTTTAAATACTGTTCTATTCATTTAAGTTACATTTTCTTCGTTATAAATCGGCTGTAATCACAACTCGTTTGACATCTCACTCATCAAAATCCATCCAACTTTTAAATTCTACAATGATTGACTAGCAACAGATATGTTCGAAAAATATAACATTTCTTTGCGTGTGCAGTCGCTTCAAGAGGGTGAGGTTTGAAAACTTGTCTTGGGATTTTTAATTTCTGTGACACGTTTTAATGAGTTTAGGCAGATTTCAAAATATCAATCCTTTCTAACAATACCAAATATGTTACAATACATATACTAACATACAAAATTTGATTTTTTGGTTTCAGATAAATCTAGCACAAGTTATGATGTCCACCGCATTTTTAAGAGCTTTTCGAGAACTCTCAGCGGACAATTTTTCGATATTTTCCAACAAAAATTTCGGTGAATATAGTTTAACACGTTCCCGCCGGCAGCTGAATTTGTAGTTTGTTTCATCGGGCGGCGCTGTTTTCACACACATTAAATTGATTTCTTTCTTTGTACCACTAATGGTACATGCCGCCCGATGGGACAGTCCTTAATGTACCACTAGTGGTACATGCCGGCGGGAACGTGTTAAATGCTTCTCTTTTTGATACTTAAAAGTTTGAATGTTTCCATTAAAAAATGTCAAAAGAAAACGATTTTTTCATAATTCGAAACCCACGTAACCCCTTTAATTCTCTTGACAGTTTGGTGACTAATTCTAAGCTTATTTGCAATTTTTTTAATTATTCAAAGTTTTTTAAACAGCTTATCACTGAGTTATCGTTTTAATTTTTAGCATTCCTTCGTTTCTTTTAATGACAGTTCCGGGAAAACATTCTCCTTCGTAATTTATTATAACTAAATAACCATTTCTGTACGTTGTTTAAAATACGTTTTAGTTTCAATTATTTTTTAATTCACCAATTAACACTAGATTTACGGACTGAGCCAATTTGACTCATTTAAAATTTTATTGTTATATATAAAACTGAAATTTATTTTTTAAATACATATGTTGGTTTTTAACTACGTAATGAAATATAGGTAAATATAGGTTACTCCCCTCCGCCGACCCTCTGATTTCGCATACTCGAATGTGGTATACCTATTTTTACGGCTATGAGCCAAATTGATTCATAAAATTATTTAACAGTTAATTGCTTTAAGCACATGAAACTTATGGCTTACATAAAGAAAGTTCTTATCAGAATTCTAAAGAAAGCTTATGCTTGAACATTCATGATCAATCTGGTCAATTTATTAGTTAGCTGGTGTCAAAAGGTGTCTTATTTACCCAGCTCTTTCATCATCTGTAAAATTTGGCATCAAATTTTGGCTGGCATCCGCGGTTAGAAGCAAGTATTTTGTAAATGGTTTTCCATACTTGGGCAAGGCAAATCGAGTATTCCCCTGAGCGAATTTTTAGTAACTAAGCTTGCAGAGCCATATTTAGGTTGTGGACGAAATATCACAATAGACATTTTTTTTACAAGCCTTGCACTTGCAAAGAAAACCACTTTGGTTGGCATTATACGTCCAAACCGAAGAGAATTACCTAAAATTGCAAAATCTAAACAAGATAAAATGAAAAGGTTTTGAACAAAACTTTATAAATCTGAGAATTGTACTCTAACCATTTACAAAAGCAAGCCTAATAAAAAAGTCCTACTACTAAACTCAAAACATAAAAATATAATAATTAAAAAAAATAAAAACCTATTCCGGAAACAGTAGCATTTTATAATAGCACCAAGTATGGCGTGGATATACTTGACCAGATGGCCAGAAAATATAGCGTTAAAGCAGGCTCTCGCAGATGGCCTCAACATGTTTTCTATAACATCCTAGATTTACCAGCAATCAATGCTTGGATTCTATATAAAGAGACCACCCAAGTAATGATTTCAAGAAAAAATTTTATTTTTCAATTAGCTGAAGAGCTAAGAGAAAACTATAGAGAACACTTCCCGTTCCCATGTCGGAATTTCATGCTGTTGACGCACGGAAGAATTGTCAATTTCAAGCATTATGCAAGAGAAATAGATGTAACAGCCTTTGTGCTAAATTCAATAAAAATGTTTGCGGAAAATGTATTTCAAAAACAGAGTTTATATGTAAACAATTTTTTCAATGAAGTTTTTAATAATAAATCTGTTATTTCAATTTAGTTGGAACTGTTTTTTCTGCAGAAAACTTCAATTTTGTTGTATGAGTCAAATTGGCTCACTTCAGTAAAAATAGGTATATAATCAACACCCGTAAATCTAGTGTTAATTATTTGCACAAAAAACTTGAATACTTTAAAAGTAACCTGAGTAACTTAAAAGTTTAAGGATTAGTCGTATTTTAACTGTTGGATTTCTTAAGGGGCACCACTAGTGTGAAATTTTTAAAAATAACATACTAAAATAATAAATTTTATAGAACACAAAGTGTTTATAGTTAGCCAAAGACCACGTGTGCATTTTTTGGGACATTTTTGGATTTTCCAAAAATTGGCCAAATCCAAAAAACCAAAAATAGTCGACAAAATTTACACGTTTTCTTTGGCTAATTTCAAGAATTTTCTGTTGTATACATTTTTTTTGTAAAGTTGACCCTTTTTGTATAAAAAGGTTTTTGTTATTACATTGCAGTACAAAATGGTCATTCTGAAAGAGTATCCCCAAAAACCCCCTATAATTTTGGAAGAAAATCACCCCGATTCGATTCGTACAATTGAATTTGCGTTTTGCATTATGGGTATTCACGCTTTGTTGCAACTTTGTGCTACGTACACTTTTCCTACGATTCTATGCAATGGAGCGTGAACGCACCCAATCTTGATTGCATTGCAAAATAAGGAACATATGTCAAAAATGTCAGATTTCAATCTCAAAAAATTAAAGTACAGATGCACAGGAATAAAAATGCCGCGGAATTCAGCCAAACGTCAATTAATTGATATTTTGATAAACGATGCTGCCGATGAAATTTTGATGACGGAAGAATTTGGTGGGTACATGGGTACATTCATATATAGGATAATCACAACTTTCTGAAACTCAAGCAGAAATTATTTTTTTCTCAGAAAACGATAATGATGATTATATAGAGGAGGTACTTGATAACCTTCATGAAGATATTCACGTAGTGCTGACATATCGCTATGGATTTAAAAATCTTGTTTCAAAATCAGATGTGTGGCATGAAGATGTTCTCACGCAACTGGACGATGACAGATTTAAAGCTATGATAAGGGTCGATCGACAACAGTTTTTGCAATTATTGGAAGCTATATCTGCGGACACTGCATTCAGCCAATCACACAGCTGTGAACAGATTTCAATCGCTCTACAGTTAGCAATAGTTCTTTACAGACTAGGATCTTCAGGAGAAAGCGCATCGATAAGGAAAATAGCAACAATATTTGGAATTGGAGATGGTGGCACAATTCAGAAAATAACGACACGAGTTTTTACAGCGTTCTTACGATTGAAAGCTCAATACATTTATTGGCCGGATAAGGAAGAAAGAGCAGTTATTGTATCTGAAACATTTCATGAACTTCCGTTTTGCATTGGCTATGTTGATGGAACGGAAATAAAATTGGCAGAAACTCCTGTTGTAAATCCAGTGCAGTATTTTTCTAGGAAGCATATTTATTCAATTAAAACACAAATAACATGTGATTTCGCACTTCAGATTAGACATGTAGTGACTGGGTATCCTGGTAGTGTCCACGATGCGAGAATTTTTTCAAATTGTCCTTTATCAACTGACAAGGAAAAATACTTTTCCAAACAACAATGGATTGCCGCTGATTCGGCTTATTCCTTGTCTGAAACTGTAATTACCCCATACAGAAATAACTCAAGATTTATGACATACGAAAAACGAAAGAAATTCAATTTAAAACATAGCCAGTTTAGAGTACGAGTTGAACATTGTATAGGGATATTAAAAGAAAGATTTGGCAGTTTAAAGGAGTTAAGGTTGAGAATCAATAGTACAAAAAGTCGTGAAATGTGTAATGACTGGATTATCGTGTGCTGTATTATTCATAATATTTTGCTACCTAGTGTTTATATCAATAACTACACAAATGAAAATACTTGCTCTAATGATAATGGTGAGGAGAATGAATCTGAATCCTTAAATAAACAATTTGAAATAAAGCGGCAAGCTTTGTACTCATTGATGTTCGAATAAAACAAAAAGGAATATGTTATTTTATTTCATATATTTGTACTTCATGTCAATCTCATATTTTTGAACTCGTTCTTGTTTTTCTATTTCTAGTTGCTTTAGTCTTTCGTCCTTCTCTATTTCTATTCTTTTCAACTCCATTTCGTCTTTTCTTCTCTTCATTTCTTCTTTAACTTTCATTTCCTCCAGTTTTCCTCAAATTCAATTTCTTTAAGGAATTTCTCTCTTTCTAGTTCAACTTTTAGTTTTTGGACTTCATTTCGTTGACTTTGAATAACGGCTAACTGGTCGATGGCAGTTTTAGGTGCTGCTTTTTTTAGGTTTTCTGTGAATCGCTTAACATGAATTTTATTTTGTCTTGAAGAGGAAGAAGTTGTGGGAGTCTCGACAGGTGTAGCTGCGGTAGGTTGTGGTAGCGATGATGAGTCGGCGTCGGAGGGTGTAGAAATCTCAATAGGACATACGGAAGGAGATAATGTTCCTGTATGTATTATGTTCGAGTGCTTGGATATCATCGAATTCCTGAACGCCTTCGACATATTCTACTAAAGGGTCAACATCAAGACAAAAAGTTGTTTCCTCCGGCGATAAAAAAGGTGCGCTTGTACTGGCAGCGCGTGCAGTATCGTACAGTACCAACGATTCTGTTGATGTTTTCTCCGCAAAAATATCGTGGAGTTGATCGTAGAAGGCGCATTTTTTCTTAAGTTTGTCTGAATGTAGAGAATGTGAAGACACAAAAATGTTAAACTTTCCTTTCAGTGGTGAAATAGAAATCTTTACCTTTAACACTGGTAATGCCTTCGTCTGATTTTAGCAATCCAGCACCCGTAGACTTGCGCCACTCTTTAGCTCTCTTATAAGACAGTTTCAAGTGTTTCACTTTCCATCGCACTAAATCTCACGTTGCATCAATTCCCGTCTTCTCGATACATCTTTTATAATAGAATTGTGCCGTATGCTTCTAAAATATAATCTAAAGTAAATTTTCACAACACTTGAAAAATAAACCTAAACTGACCTCACAATCTCTTTCATCTTGTATGAAATGAAGAATTTTAATAATCTCCCGTTCTGTCCATTTCTTGTTGGGTTTTTCTTTGATTTTTCTTGATATTTTCTTATCCACGCTGTTTTCCATCTCGTCTATTTTTATTTACTCCAACCACAAAAGAACTAAATTAAATTTCTTTGACACTTTCACAGCTGATTTGTCTATGCAATCTTGCAATCTTGCAATTTTGCAAGGCCTGTTTGCAAGAGTCTGGGGTATTGCAGATTTGCAAAGGTATTGTAGATTGCATTTCTTCAGAGTTGTTGTTGTATCATTGCACATCCATGCTACGATACACCGGATGCAAGGGTGCAAGGCCTATTTGCACCAAAGCGTGAATACCCATATTATGTTTTTATATTTGTAGATTCTTAAATCTCCAAGCAATTGTTACCACAGCGGAAAGCATTCAATGATTGATTAGGAAATGAAAATTGTCATTCAAGTGTGTTATCACACTGTTTTTCTAAGAATAACAGGTCTCATCTTTAGAGTGCAAAAGTGTAATAATGCACTTAATAAGAACTATTATTTTAATTTTAAATTCAAATATCACGAATTCAATGAAATTAAATAATTTGAGTTTCTTGAAGTGTAATAAAGCTAATAAGTGAAAACAATAAGAAAAAGGTTTATTTATTTTTAATATATGAGCACTTTATTCAATCAAAGCACATTCTGTTGCAGTTTTGCTTCTCACTGTATATTCGTTGATTTATCTTAATCTTCACCATTGGTATTGTTCGCTTTATGACCTTAGGTCAGTTCAATGAATCAAATCCTAATTTTAGAAAAAATTAATTTTGTTAAAAGGTTTAGGACTATATTTTAATAATTTCACGTTTTCTCAGTCCCTGATTATTATATCGTCTCATTGCTTCCAAAGGCCGCTTCTGGCTCGTTTTGCTTGAAGTGCAAGTAGTAGTGCAAGTATCTAGTGTCCTTCAGGCACCAATCTTAATTAGCGATATTAGGCGAAAAGAGCAGCCAAAGTTGAGGGTGAATAAAAAACTGTTGAAGGAAGTCAGGCGGCAGACCTTCTGCTTCTCGTCATTGGCCCGGACCCCGCAAGGCCAACCAAATCGAATTTAGTCCGGTGAGGCAGTCCATATCCTGAATCCACTTCTATATCGCAAAAACCTCAAATTTTTATCTCTCATCAGTCCATGAATATGTATAAAGTACGAAAGAACTTTATAATTTTTGCAAATTTCTAGATACGGCTGCTCGTTGCCAAAAACTCAAGTCTATTCGGTTACATGCCGAGCTATTTCCTGAATTTTACCATTCGAAGCGGCCACCCTCTGATTTTACTTTTCTACCCGATTCCCCCACTTCCGCTGCCCTTATCCAACTTCTTTGTATTTTTGTATGTGTTTCGTTTTTTTATTTTCCTCTGGTGGAATCCTTTTTGGTTTGGCTGAGCACGTATTTGATTTGAAAATCAGAAGAGAGCTGAGGCAAAAAAATTCACATCTTGTTCTGTATGGGTCGGGGTGGATATGTGCACGGTGAACGAGCACCTTATTCATATCATTCCTTTCGATTTGTAGTGTAAATTCGAACAAAATATCTCCGTAATGGGGAGGAATTTGCTTGAAGGGACTCCTTAGAACTAATGCCACGCGGGGTTTAAGCCAATTTGTACTAGGTCTCGTGGGTGAGGTTTGATATTTTCATGTGAATTATCTAGGACTTCGCTGTTCAACAGGGAAAAAATGGAGCACCTCGAATACAATGTTTGTCTATTTGTGGTACCTGTACACATAGCGTATCGTATGTATGTTAAACGATTTTAATTAACAAATCAATAGGCCCTGTTTATGTGCACAAATTTGGTAGAGCTGTACTAAATTTGTACACATAAACTCTGATTAAAATAGCAGAACCGGTTACTTTAGTTCTGCTTCTAGTAAAATGCAAACAGGCAGTCAGTGTAGTCACCCAGTTTAATAGAAATGCTTTGAATGTAAAAACCAGTGCTAATTTGGCAGTACTAAATTGGCAAAGTTACGCAGCACACACATAAACAGGGCCTTATAAAGCTAAAATTGAATAACAGATAAAAGATAAACGAAAACAAAATTCATACAATATTTAAATATACGAAAACAAAATTCATACAATATTTAAATAAAAAAGGGAAAAAAGGAAATTTAAAGCACCTAGGATGTAAATACATTTATACATGTTTAAGGGTTAAGAACACTGTCCTGCGCCGCGTCGACTTCAAAAACAGAAATATCTAATAATTAGAGATGCCACGAATAGTAATTTGGCCGAATACCGAATACCGAATGTTCGGCGAGGTTCTTGGCCGAAGCGCCGAACATTCGGCAGCCGAATATTCGGCCACACTTAGTACTTTCCGCTTAGTTAATTCTTTTTTTTGGTTAAATAAATATCTTTGTGAGTAATATTTTGAGTTATTTTTTCATGATTTATTTGGTAATCCTTACTATATCTATACTAATATTATAAAGCTGAAGAGTTTGTTTGTTTGTTTGAACGCGCTAATCTCAGGAACTACTCGTTCGAATTTAAAAATTCCTTTTCTGTTGGATAGTCCATTTATCGAGGAAGGCTTTAAGCTATGTAACATTACGCTGCGACAAATAGGAGCGAAGCATGAATGAAAAATGTTGCAAAAACGGGGAAAATTATTCATATTTGAAGGCTTCCGTTGCGTGCGCTGCGTAAACGGTTCAAGTTAACCAAAAAATATGTATGAAAGAATTATTCCTCTTTAAATGATCTAAAAAAATGTCCGCGACAGTATATGTCTATCTTTTAATATTGACTCACTATAACCTTTTTTATGGTAATCAAATTTGGTCGAAATTAATGCATTATTGCCAATTATTGGCCAAAGAGTTTTATCAACATAATAATAATATTAATCCTTATCCAAATAAATGTGTTGTAGATATATAGATAGAAGATAGATAGATAAACAGACAGAAGATAGATAGGAGGCAGATAGGTAGATAGATAGATTTATATAGATAGATGGATAGGTAGATAGATAGATAGATAGAAGATAGATATAGATAGATAGAAGATAGACAGATAGATAGAAGATAGATAGAAAGACAGAAAGATAGAAGATAGATAGATAGATGCCGTTTAGTTACGGAAATGATTCTATGACCTCAATAACTGAAAATCTATTTACGTTTGGATTAATGGTAATGAAATATTTTATTTATACATTCTGCCATAAAACCGATTGTTTTCGGAGAGACGTAGCAACGCGCGCAGGGTACGGCTAGTTTTATCATAAATTCGAAAGTAAATCTGTTTATCACGATTTCACGCCAAAACTGCTGAACCAATTTAAATGAAATTTGGTACACAGATACTCTCGAGCCTTAGAAAGGACATGGGCTATAATTTACGCGGACGAAGTCGCGGGAAAACAGCTAGTAATAAAAAAATAATAAATAAATTGCTATTCGGTATTCGGCCGAATGGTTAACCATATTCGGCCGAATACCGAATAGCGATAAAAAGTGGCCGAATAGCCGAATACCGAATAGTTGCCGAATATTCGTGGCATCTCTACTAATAATTATTCATAACGTCATAACGTTTTTGTTTTTGTAAATTACTTAAATATGTGGTTATTTAAATGTTGAGAATATCAAAAAGCCAGAAGAATAGTTTGAATATATTCTTAACAAAGTAGTTCTTTTCTGTAATGTTAGTAACAATGACAAATTTGAAGTCTATTAGTGTATTGGTTTTGAACAAAGATAGAAATGAAGAACAATATGTTAATTTAAGCTTACAAGGTAAATATTTTTTCTGATTATGGAATTTAAGGGGACATTCTCATTTGAAATGAAAAAAAAAATCAATTTTTTCTTTTTTTCATAAAAGTATTCCTTAACATCATAGTAATGCTGTCCTCAAACCGTTGTAAGAAATTTGAAACAAAACGAAAGTTATAGCTATATATACGTAACGATATATACCGGTTTCTATAGATTTGGATCGTCGCACAAAAACTTTAAACGCGTTTTTCTCGAAACTACTTTTTTTCACCTGGTACCAGTGATATCTCAAATTCTGCTCGATAGATTTAAAAAAATCAAAAAGCATTCGACTCATTAACATGAATACTAGGACATAGACCTTTAAAAATGCATAAAAGTACCCCACCCTCTTTTTTATACACGTACTTTCCCCCAAAAAATGGACAATTTTTTAAATTTTTAGAAAAATAGTCCTAAAAATAATTTAAAAAATTAAAAGTACCATTTTTAAAGGTCTATGTCCTAGAAAAAAGTCTAAAGAACAAAACCCATTTTGAATTTTGTCTTTATCTTCTCCAGGAAGACCGCAGGAACTGGTACCAGCCAAAAAGGGACTTTTCGTACAACACCCTCTATTGCCACAATACATAACAAAAAAAAAATTTTTTTTTGTATACTTTGAAAATCGAAAATTCCAAAAAAAGTCGTTTTTTTGTCCATTTCAAATGAGAATGTCCCCTTAAAATGAAACAAAACTATCAACGCCTTTTTAAATTTTCTTTTGATAAAAGTTTTCGCCAAAATACTATTCTTACTAGAATAGGAAAAAAACAGAAATCCCGGTTTCTCAAACCAAAATGAGATTGGTATGCTGATGAACATACGTAAGCATATTCAGATTTCAGTGGAAAAGAACCTGAAGGACATTGTCATTTATTTTATTTACTACACTAATATAGATTTCCTTCCAAGTTCAACTAACCGGTTGTCGTGGCAAGCTTTAAAAAGTTGTAATTTATCACTCATAACATTTCAGCCCTTTCTTTTATTTTTTCTAGGGTCATACAAAACAGTGAGTATACAATTGGAGAAATAAATAGGCTATGGTGCTGAATGTCTTCTCTAATATAAAGAGATCGGGGAAAAAGTCTGTACATATATTTCTGGTATTAATACTTCTGTTTTTAATTTTAATTCAATTTAAATACAGGTAAATGAGGTCTCAAAAGGTCGCAGAAAGGCTCTCGTCATCTTATGTGTCTCCTTGAACATTTTACAATGCCAGTTCTGATGAAATATATCTTATTGCAGCCGAGCCGATTTATAATGAACTCAAATTATGCTAAATTAAAAAAATTCCTTTTACCAGCAGAAAACATCAGCTTGTGTTTTGTTAGTGACTTTATTAACCAATCTTTACACAACTATTTGAATTCAGGACCCCCAGGAGCACGGATCAAGGAAGTCGAAAACTAAATATTTTCCCAGCCGAGACACACTTTCAAATGGCATTTTACAAATCGGTTCGAAAAATTCTATGCTCTCGAGTTTTATGATAATGGCAAGGTGTAAAAATTCGAGGGCCCCCTGCTCCCCCCAATCGGTTGGCCTGGATTATATCGTTTTTTTTTCATTTGATGCTGATCAAGACCGACATCCGGATGCAAAAAAAAGCGGCTAATACAATTAAATCTAAATGACAAGTTTCTTAAATAGAAACATTTATTATATTATTATATTAGAGTTTCCGAAAATAATAAAGAAAGAGACTGATGTGCCTAAAACCCTTAACAGTGTTATAAAGAAACCCATTTTTACGAAGGGTTCAAAGCTTTAACAGTTACCTAACTTTTAAAAAGCTTAAAATTGCTACGGAGGCAAGCTTTCTTGAAGTTGAAATAGTTCGCAAGTTTGAATAAAGCAATGTCATTAAAATGTAGCAGAGACTCATTTGTTGACTGAAATGTTAGTTTCATTAGTTCGAGGACATCAAGCCACATATTCAACCCCACCTTCAAACACTTTAGGGACTATAAAATCTCGAAATAAATCTGTAATTTAGCAAAATCTAAAACACACCTCCTTTGGCCTACAAAATGCACTTTGCGGCTATTAATTGTGCCCTCTCGCGAATGTTTAAAATTCAGCGATGCCACAAAAACTGTTAATTATGAAGCCATAATTGCCAGGAAAGCTAATCAACGGCCCAAAGAGATGAGCGGCATCAACATGCACCGCGGACGCTCATAACGCCACCCATAAATTCGTAATTATTGAACAAATGTCCATTGAAAAGTGAACAGGCGTAAATTTTTAAGACCGCCCAAGTGCGGGACCAGCCCGGCAAAGTGCTCGCCGGGGCCAATAATTTCACGCCTAAACTCCAATTTTAGTACCTAATCAGCATAATCCGTGGCCGTGCGACTGTTTATAATGAATTCCCATCGATTTTTCAATTAATAAGCAAATTGCTCAGAAATTCAAATGGCCTCCCTGATTACCGACAAAAGTTTGACACATAGCCCAGAAGAGGGCTCCGGCCACGGCCCTAAATTGCGGAGGCCCAGGAGGAGCACGGCTCCACGTACCGACCGGCCCCATTTGCCAGTCCGCCAGCTTTTGAGGTTTACGTGCCCCACCCGTGCAGGGGCTCAAGTACCGTTTGTGCTGGGGGTGCACGGGGGCACGAAGGCGTGCGTTCGCCGAGCTCGTTAAGCAACGTTAATCCCTCTCAATGGCGGCCCTTATTGACTAAAATTAACACAATTATGGTACTGACATCCCGAGAGCTCTCCCGGAAGAGTGCAAGTGTTGTTAAGGTCGTTGAAGGGTTGGATGATTGACAGACGAAGGGTGGGCGACAGCCGCCCCCAGTTGGGGCCTTACTATGATTCAGCAGAGCTCCAGCCGCCCGGGATATTAAGACAATTTTAAAAGCGGTTCGTGCGTTACCCAGGTGGAATGACACGCGGCCCGCTTCCGTGTAAATTATCCCATTTGCAGGGATGTCGCATGCTTGCACTGATGGCGGTGGCCCAGAAAGGGTGCACCCATTACATGCAACCATTTGCCATTTTCGTACTTACATAGATATGGGTTCGATCCGAGACTCCGCACCCGGATGCAATTGGGACTCAGTACGCAGTCCCGGTAACCTGAACATTAGAACGTGATTCAATTCCATCAGCACGTCCTGATATTTGGCCCAAGGGCCATTTTATAAAGAACTACATGTGTATGTACCTCTTTAGCCACGAAAGCCCATGACAAACTAAATTGTAAGGACGTAGGGAATTTACAATTGCAGATAAAACTAATAGATTCCAAAAAAATGCTGGCTCAAGAGTGGTCTCACTATACATACAAAATTGACCCCTTTTTTTTAAAAAGATCGAATTAAAAATTTTTGATTTATTTTGAGAGTATATGTGGTGCAAAATCAGGAAGATGGGAAATTTTCTTTGGCAGCTCATAAATTAATAAAAACACTTTTTATTACTTTAAAAAAATACTTCAAATTTATATTACAATATTTGTTCAGTTTTAATGTCATCTAAATTAATTTACTTGGAAATTCAATATTTTAACGCATTAAAAATTAAAATAAGTAGCAAAAGTTATCAAGAGAACGTTTTCGTAAACAAAAGCAACCACAATTGTTAACGTAAAGCAAAATTATATTTTTACGCTCTTAGAGCTCTTTTAAGCTTTATTCATTGTTCTAGAAAAGTATATTTTTAATTGTATTAATACAATTAATTGAAAATGCAAAATTATTAAAAAGATTGTCCGCAAATGAACGCTTGATAGAAGTGAACGAAACCATAACTAAACGAAAAAGTTCCTAAGAAGAGTTCCAGATGGCGCTAGCAAGCAATCATGTTAAATAATTCAGTGTTAATGACCGTCAATCGTTTTTCTCCAGCAAACTTATTACGATTTAAATGGCATCAAGTGAAAGGGTTTGACGAGTTAAATACGATAAACTTGAAACAAATCCAAACTAAAAATTGTTAAATAATTAGAAGTAACAAAAAAAAGCTCGAATCAAGTTTTTATATATATTTATAACTTAAATATGGTAAATATAATTTGTATACATGTATAACTTAGAATATGCATAATTTATATATCATTTATAATGCCTGAGACGTTTAGTAAAGATGGAAAACTTATGACAAGTTATGGATATTTCTTATGAATTTTCAAAATTTGAGATATTGAAATTTCTTTATTTTTTATAAACTTAGATATTTTTTTTGCAGAGATCAAAAAAGTTGCTTTAAGAGATCTATTTAGGAGTATTGGTCTTCCATATTTTTGTATATAACATATATGTATATTAGGGTGCTTTTTTTTCGCGACTATTTTTTTTTTCAGTCCCACCTCGAAATTTTGTGGCAAATACCTAAACAAAAATTCCCTGAAAATTGGAGCCCTTAATATTAATATTAAGTACTAGACCAAGGCGTATAAAGATTTCCCATATAAAATACACGTAAACTTTGATTATTTTTCTTCAAAACTCTACAGCTCAGAGGCAATTTATGGTATAATCTTGGTCAATCGTATGATTTCTTCAGAATTGAACGCTCTACAAAAGTGTCCATTGGGGTGTAACGCTAACTCCCACCAGCGAGGTAGTACGGGTCACTAACCCCAATTTTTCTATGAAATTCTCGCTTTTTGTCCCTATCTCGTAAATAACAAAAGGTACAGAAAAAGTGAATATGACAAACTTGTAGGAAATTCAATTTCCTGCAAAAATGTTCTGAACACCAAATCGCTAACATCGATATTTCTTGAGATATTGGGCTTTGAAGTTGAGGTAGTGTGGAAGTTTCATGGATTATTGAGCTAAATTGTAGAAACACTACCTCAACTTCAAAGCCCAATATCTCAAGAAATATCGATGTTAGCAATTTGGTGTTCAAGAACTTTTTGGAGGAAATTGAATTTGCTACAAGTTTGTCATATTCACTTTTTCTGTACCTCTTGTTGTTTACGAGATAGGGGCAAAAGCGAGAATTTCATGGAAAAATTGGGGTTAGTGACCCGTACTACCTCGCTGGTGGGAGTTAGGGTTACACCGCAATGGGCACTTTTGTAGAGCATTCAATTCTGAAGAAATCCTACCATTGACCAAGATTATACCATAAAATACCTCTGAGCTGTAGAGTTTTGAAGAAAAATAATCAAAGTTTACGTGTATTTTATATGGGAAATCTTTATACGCCTTGGTCTAGTACTTAATATTAATATTAAGGGCTCCAATTTTCAGGGTATGTTTGTTTAGGTATTTGCCAAATTTCGAGGTGGGACTGAAAAAAAAAAAATTGTCACGAAAAAAAAGCACCCTAATGTATATATATAAACTCCTAAATGCATTGAAGGAATGACTGTGAGGGAATGACGAATTTTATCTAAAGCTACAAAAACACCGGCACAAAACCTCAACTTGCTTGTTACATTTCGAATATGCATTTTACTCCCAAAAACGCATAAAAACAACAAATTTTATATATATATATTAAAATGCTTAATACATTCATGTAATGTGAGGGAATGATCGGCATAAATGTAATTCTTAACAATTTTTCACATAATATGTTTTTGCACAAACTCACCTACGGTTGAGAAGAAATCGCCATCTTGAATCATTTGAGAGTGTTGCCAGGTACTAAAAACTTAAGGTTGCGTTCCTAAATATCGTTCGATACGTTCAGAAATCGAATATTCGTAATAGGGTGAGGGAATGATTTTATTTGGCGGGACATATTTAAAATCGAATTATCGTTTTTATAAATTCATTGTTGTAAGATGGAAGCTTTTATAGACAATAACAAACATCTTTCTAATACATTAGCATAATTTTATTATTAAGAATATTGATATATTTGAGATGAATAGGCATTTTAGTAATGTTTTTGAACTAAGGGACAAGGTGAGGGAATGACTTTCACGGTAAAAAAGTAGCCATATCTTTTTTTTCTTTAGAGGTAATACGTTTTGTTTTTAAATAATAGTGGTATATACAGCGTGCATTGAAATAAAAAAAAGACTTATGTAGTTAATGCATATGACTCGGCACTAATGACTCGGGAATCAAATTTCGAAATTTGATGAGAAATACCCTTATACCTACTAATCAATTGCTTTGAGGTGGTAACGCCTCAAGCTTTTGTACATTTTACATATTATAAAGTATACATATGGTATATAACAGCTTGATTAAAAAATTTCTTTTTCCTTATTTGACAATTTTTCTTGGCACGTATTTTTTTTAATTAGAAATTTGTTTAATGCAAATTTTGAAAATGCTTAATTGGCTCTTGTGTTCGAGCAAAATAGGATTAAAAAGTACAAAAGACCTTATTTTGACTTTTTTGAAAAATAATTAAAAAATAATGGAATGTTACAGAGACGTTGCTAAATATATGAAATATCACTTGTTCTCTAAGCATCTTAGACAACATCAAAAACATTTTCATGAGATTATGCCAGTTAGGATTTCAAAATCCTGTTCAATCCCATTCCATATTCAATTGTATGAAATAATCAGAATATGGCATTTCGCGAATAGTTCAAAAAGTATCTGTTGTATTTTGATATAATAGTTTACGTTTCAACCTTGAAATATATCGTCGGTGATACTGGAGTCATTTTGCAGCTTAAAGTGTACTCTTTAAATCTTTAATACAACTTAAACTCTAATTGATAGTATTTTGACTTATATGTATGTACACACAATATTAATTATGTTTCGATAAGTATAAATCGCAAGGGCACTCATAAATGACACGTGTAGGGCAGTTACCTACGAGCAAAAGATTTATGCTAATCGAAGTTGAGAAATTTGTTGGGTAATGTTGATGTTATTCTTTTGAATGCTGTTCGGTTACATTTTTGTAGACTATGTGAATTCTACATAGACTAAAGATAATTCAGTTATCAGCATTAGTTAATCTTAATCGAAGAATAAGTAGATATTAATTATGGTTTTTAATATGTACCTACTAATTTTATTTGTGTAAGGTAGAGTCGCCAAATATCGTCCCCTTTTTGTAAAACAAATCTAAAAAAATAGAAAAAAATACTACAGTAATAAATGAAACGTCAAACATTAGGTTCAATATTCCTTTATTCTTAAAAATAATCAAAAACGCGGTAACATTGTTAGAAAAACTTATAAAATAGCTTTAACAAAAATACTCAAATTAATTTCGACCCGGGGACGATATTGAGATCACAACAATCAGTACGTGAACTGGAGTTGTACTTACTCCTTTTCTATTATATAAAATTGAACCTAACTATCATATTAATATCTAATCAGCCCCATCTTAATTATTTTAATCATTGGTAAGGTATTAAGGTATTAAGTGACATGACCGTTGTGTTCACCATACGAGATCCTAATACCGTCCCGGGGACGATATAAGGTTCACGTAAGGGGACGATATTAGAAAATTTCTATTTATTTTGTTGCATCCATTTAAACAAAAAACGTGTCATAACCTGAAAATTTTACTTAATCGATTAACATCTGAGATATTAATAGTTAGTTTGACAAAAAAATTGTATCAATAAGTCAGGTATCTCAATATTTTATGGAACCCGAGAATATTTCAATGAAAAATTCACCTTGAACATTTTTTTTGATTTTTGAATTTCTGTCGGTACGAACGTCGTGACGCACTCACTTCTACACAATGGCCGACTGACGCAACTAGCTGTCGGTTCGGGTCACCTATAATAGATGGCGGTTTTTAAAAGAGTAGATATTGAAGGGGACGAAATTAGGTTTGGGGACGAAATTTGACGACTGTACCTTACCAATATTAATATAAATTACGATTTGATAAGTTTCTATAAAAAGGGTTCTGTATTCTACTTTACTGTATGTTTTTCTTATTTTTTAATGCATTGCTTTCATTTAAGAAAGAATGAAGATTGTATGTAAAGAAAGTTTGATAAATAAATAACCCGAATAACATCCATCCGCACCCTCTGACCCACGTCTGTTCTATATGAAGTGATAATGAATCTCCTCCGCTTGAACTTTATGTAATTTTTCTTCGGCTGTGCTTGGCGCTGCTCCATGCACCGAGAGCATAGTGAACACCGGGAAGAAAGGGTCCCGGTGAGCCGTCGCGTCGCCCCGACAGCCAGTCGTACTCATGTTGCCCCATATTCAAGGCCACTTATAACTGGTAACTGTCAACGGGAGGAAGCTCGTATCATATCCCATGGAAGGCGAGACAGAAAAATCTGGCCGGGAAGCTAGTCCCGACCCCGTTCAGGAAGGAGGCGCAATTGCCCTCGCCAAAAAGGAAGAGACAACCAGAGGGCCTGACAAAAAGTTACTAAGCGTCGACTAACTACGGCACAACGGTGGCAATTTGTTTGCGGAGGCGCCACAACATTAGCGAATAAATAATTCGCTGGTGGCCAGAGCACTGGCATTTTTTCCCGCCGTCCGGCCGCTCGCTTCCGAGGCCTTTTTTCTACCCTCCTCCTCTATATAACAAAAGTATCCAGGAGGACATACCTTTTTTTTCGGGAAGTTGCTCACTTCCTTCCAGCCACTCGAGCCCTCCCGTGCAGAGTTCGGGAGAATGCTCCAGTTGTTGCAGGGCTTAGTTGCTAGTAGTACATATGTGCGCCCTTTGCTCTGGCTCTTGTTTTTCGCCGCAAGAAGAATAGTCCAAGGAGCAGTGCATTCCCAGCCGAAGCGAGAAATTCTCCGGAAAATGAAAGAAAAACTCATAGGCTCGAGCAAGTTGACTGTAGAGTTGAACACAAAAAAAAAAAAAAAAAAAACCTAGGAAAAGAGCTACCTCGGCCTTCGCTGGCAATTTATGGCGGACGGTTTCAGATTTTTGTTCGCCGCTCTGTCGGTTTTTGTGCTGCGCACTATTTTGCACTTGCCACTGTGCCGGGAGATTGGGAGCTGTTAATATATTCACTCGCCGAGACTTCCACTGGAGGGACTTCGTCGGCTACTTCCGAACAAGTCGACTTACTCAAAAGATAACTTCTACGGTCAAGGAACAAGGACAGGGATGAGCAGAA
Organism: Dysmachus trigonus; assembly: GCA_949715965.1. Taxonomy (NCBI): domain Eukaryota; kingdom Metazoa; phylum Arthropoda; class Insecta; order Diptera; family Asilidae; genus Dysmachus; species Dysmachus trigonus. The sequence goes on along the minus strand of OX454319.1, from coordinate 46,712,524 downwards.
TTTATGACCATATTCAAAATTTATAACACCTCATGAGTTTATGGCACTATAAAAATCAGAACAAAACAAAGAAATTTCAGGTAATGTGGATCGTAAACAGAAGTTTCAGATATTATATAGATTTCGTACTTTAGGGAGCAATAAAATTACAGAACGAGCAGAACTTAGTTAAGCTCTTTTCACACTCATATAATAGTCGTCTTAATGGTGCCACGGCACAATAAGTGTTTAAGATATTTCTTATATTATTGCATTCTTCATTTCGTTGTTTTTCATTTATATGTGCTAGTTGTGTAAGGCCAACTAATGTTTGCCGCCAATCACCGTGGCGAAATGTGGCATCAATAAAACTTTCATTGTCAACAATTGTCATTTTTTAATTAACTTAAGTATAATTTCTTAAAAATTGGAATTGTCATGATATTCTGTAAAAGGATTTTTGTAAATAAATTTTCGTATCCTTTTTCTACCTGGGCATGTTGCACCTTTTTGGAAAGGTAATTAGATAATAGATAGGCAACTTAAAAAAAATAAAAAGTAGGTATGTTAATAACATGAATTTCGGAGAAAAGTGGGGCGAAAGGTGAAAAATCGTGAAATAAAAGTTAATTTTTTCAACTTCCAGGGGGGATTCTGGACAAGGGGTTGGGGATAGGGGGGTAGTGTTAACCTTTTTGGAAAGGGCTTCGAAATAGTGATTTTTTGGGGTCGCTGCGATGCGTAGAAAAAAGGATAAAAATACAAGAGCGGTTCCCATATAAGGCAAAATCCTGATTTACGAATCACCCTATAACTGCCTAACGGTGCGAAATACCCCCCCCCCCCCCCCCCCCCTCCCTCTTCACCCATAAAATTTTTTACTTCTCTCGGTCTGACCTTTCACCTCCTGCAATATTTCCCTCCCACCTCTGAACACCCTGTATAGTGTATAGTCATCAGAATTTTTCATTAAATAATTATGCAATTCACAACATGCCAGAACAAAAGTAGCCACATTACTAATGTCCACATTAATAACGTAAAACTCTAAACCTTGCTGCCATGTTGCCGAAAGTCTGTTGAACAACCTTTCTTACACGCGATAATGTATAATTAAAAATTCTTTTATTCTGCGAAATCTCTTCGAAAGCATATTGCCTTCATACCTATTTATAACGAACACATTGTCTCCTACAAATACATACGACATGGAAAATATTGTATCTGGGCAATATTGATGGTAATGACAAATTCATATCTCTCTTTATTCATTTTGTTCAGAAGGTATTTTGCATTACTTCTCCATCTGATACAATTACATTTGTGCCAGAATGGTACATAAATTCATAATCGGCGTTCGTTATCTCTACAATAACTGTACTGAAAAAATTCTTATAATCTCTTTCTGGAGACTTTTGAACTGCTACGTGCTTCCCGTCCTTAGTACCGACGCTGAATCGCTGAAATTCTATTTGCCTTCAAATTTGTTTGTGCCTCCTCCTACTAAGCTTCCGAGGAAGGCATATAAATAAAATCTTTTTTTATTGCATGACAGTAAATCATCAAGTCAACATTCATACATATTCATACTCTTCAAGAACCAACAAAGAGGCAAAGGATTAGTTTAATAAAAAAAAAAAAAAACCATGGGGAACTCAGTCTCTCTGCACATTCATTAATGAATGAAAAAGAAGAACAATGGGAAGTTATTGAAAAACCCATAGGAATTCAGCTGAAGTTATTGAAAAACCCATAGGAATTCAGATTTACAAAGAGGTAAACTTTTAATTGCTCATAAATTTATCTCTGACACTATATTTTATGCTAAAATTAAATGAAAATGCGTGTATCGCTTTAAACAATAAACCGCATCAAAACCGCTATTTTTCATATCAACCATAATATTCTGTCTCTAACAGGATCCAAACACCTTTCACAAGCTTTCAACTACTATCAGCTTCAACACCATCGACAACACAGCTCGATCAAATAATAATTCTGAAATGCTTCAATTATCTTTTGGCGTCCCTCAGGGCTCCATACTTGAACCTCTGCTGTTCAGTCTATATATAAACGATATGCTCTAACAAGGAGAAGGCACCTACTCGTCATCACCGATTTCGTCCAAATTTATAGTACATGTAGGGCTTGGCTACAAATGACGCATTTTACATTTTTACATTTTTTAATTGTAAAAATGCGGCGTTTATAACCTGTGCTAGATGCAGAAATAATTACTGTTTCCCTTGCTTCTATAACGAATATCACCCCGACAAATGTAAATCATCATCATGAAAAATAATAAAAGTTTGAATTTTAATGTACAAAGTCTTTTGGTATGCGCTTTAATTACAATCCTTTGCTGAAAAGTCCGCAATCCCAATTTTTTTCCTTATCTATGCCTTTTCCGTATAAATAAATAAAAACAATAAAAAATTTATCACTTCGCTTAATTGCGGACCCGAATCTTATAAAATTGGGAAAGATCCGAAAAAAATTCTCCGCACGCCGGGATTCGAACCCGTGACCACTGAATCACAAGCCCAAGTGTTAACCACTACATCAGCCGCCGCTTTGGGAAAGTGCTACAATGAATGGGATTTAGAGCCGCGTGAAATTTGTTGTATACTATTATTTTGTAAACGCTTGGCCATCCCACTTCGGGTAATTTCATTTGTAGCCAAGCCCTATATGTGCTATAAATTTGAGCGAAATCTGTGATGACGAGTAGGTGCCTTCTCCTTGTAAGTCTTACAGCATGTAAGTTGTCATACTTACGCCGATGATGTGCAAATTTACTAAAGTTGTCCCAAAAGCTCATTGAAGACTGCGTGTCTCGCATAAATAGTGACCTTGAGAGAATATAAGTCATTTGATAACAGGCTTAACTTAAATGCGGGTAAATCGCAGTCCATTGCTTTGTACAGAGAATTGGTTCATCGCCCCACATTACGTTAGAGTTATACTTAACACTGAAATAAAGTACTACGATCAGTTCAACCCCCAAATAGAAATTGTTTATGCTACTTTCCGCCGTCTCTGGGTTTTTGCTAACATTCTTCCCCATGCTAAACCACCCACAGGTCGTAATTTTTAACGAAATTTGAAAATTCTTGTCGGAGCATACTCGTAAGGAGGAAACAAAAAAAATTTCTTGAGTGATTTTAAAAATTCAAAATATTTCACTTTGATTTCGAAAATTCAGCATATTGAAACTTCAATCTTACGATCAAGAACTTAAAGCAAAAAGGAAAATCTGGAAAAAATCAAAAATAGAACCTACTGAGACCAATGCGCCACGGCCTGCGAGGCCTTGTATTCGCTAGATTAGACATTTTGTGTTTCACTTAATGGGTTTCCAAAAATAATAAAACACTGAGTTTTCACAATTTTTAAAAGTTTATTTAAAAAATTGAATTTTATTATTATTATTATTATTAAACTCTTGTTTTTTTAATATTCAAATATGAAAATATGTATATGTATGAATGTATGATATATCAATTTTGGAAGTAAAATTTCTGAGGATACGGAATATCGTGAACACTCTGTATGCTTTATTGTACAAGGATATGGTACTTTGTAATCAAATATCTAGATTGAAACATATTTACATTAGTCGACTTGTATAGATATAATTTCAGATAATAGCGCAATATTTTTGATACTGTATTTGGAGTCAACTCTGAAACGCAAAAGAAGTCTGAAATTGCTGTAATTTTTCTTACGCCCTATCATCATCTTGGCTCGTTGTAGGAAAAATTACTGCTTCTCTAGATATCTTCAGCCTGTACTTCAATTGAATAAATTTCAACATCGTACAATTCATATATCATATATGTATAGTTTCATAAATGATTTCGCCCGGAAAAGATTACTGCACGAGGCCCTAAATTGGGGCTTCATTAAAAGTGTAAGTCAACACCGTGTTCCAATTGAAATTAATCATCTGTGAAATCCGGTGAAAAAATCTTGATGTAAAAAATGGTGAGCAAATTGCGGATTTCGCGTGCTGTAAAACTAAACTAATGGCATCGCGAGTGCGATTAATTCCAGCGCATAATTTACATTTATTACTTGGAGTGGACACACATTCATTTCATTATCAGGTTTGTGAATAGGATCCGATGCCCTCCAGAGTCCGGAGCATTCGAAGTGCGCTGTTTTAACACGGATGCCCCCGAGGCTGGCCAGCATCCTTGTCTGACAAACAAAGTCCCGATAATTCCGGGAGATTTACTTCGCCGAAATACATGGGACCGGGCACAAAATGCCCCGGAAAAAGCGTTCGAAAAGTCCCAATAAGTCCAAAAAGGCGAAAAATCGGGAAGTGGAAAACAAGCAGCGAAATAATTGTAAACATATTTAATCGGCAAATTAAAATTTTTCTGTTTGCGCGGAGCGTCGCCTCTTTCGATTTTTATGTTTAAAGTCGCGCGTGAACCCGAACGCATTTTATTGAGGCGACCCGGCCGTAACTTGACTCCCCGGGGAATCGATTCGCCTGCCCGTCGGACAGCCCACTGACATATTTTATGAGGGGAATAATTGAATTATGTGTTTATAATAATTATAAATTACGTGCGGACCGAATTGATGCTGCGGCCGCGTCGGCCGCCGCGGCCACGCGTTATAAATAAATAAACTCCGTTCAAGCGATTTATTATTTAATGAGCAGTTTTAATTTTGGCCTATCGACGGGTTAATGAGGTAATAGCCCGGCGGTGGACTTATCTGTTACTTCATATTTTATGACCCACTTTAAATGATAATTATGGCGTTAAGCCGCTTCGGCTGGCAGCTGCAAAAATGCAAAATAAATTATCCAGACTAGCGGGGGGCAGCAGCACCCGCGTGTCGTGTCCCCTACCGGCTGGAATTAGTTCGAGGATTAACTTAATTAAAAAGCCCTGAAATTTCAATATATAGCCCTTTGGAGGTGCTCTACACTTAGAGCGACCAGGGCTAGGTAGCTCCTTGGCGAGAGGCACCCCAACAAAGCGGAAGTGTCTTGTGCAGGGCTATAACAAGCTGCATACGAGCCCGCCCTGATGGAACTCTCCTGTGGCCCGCTCCAATTTCTTGGCGTCTCCGAGTCTCTCGCTGCTCCACTGGGGCAGAAGTGGGGCATAATTAAAAGCAAATAGGAATTTTGTGTCAAGGTCATGTGCTTCCACCAGAAATAATTACCAGCGCTGCTGTGCCCCTATTTGTGTCGAACAACCCTACAACCGCTGCGTACAATAACAGGAACAAGAGAAACCCTCAGAAAAGGCTCCTTTTATCGCGGCTATCAAGAGCCCCGGCAGGTACGCGCTACCCCTTCCATTCCCACCCCCCTCCTTTCAACACTACCACCAGACCCAGATTCGATCCGCCCTACTGCTCCTGCTGCTGCTGCAGCGCCTCAGACCCCATCAGCGGAGCTGCGGGTATTATTCCCGTAATTTCTGAGCTCATTGATTCCCTCTCTGCTCAGAATAATTTCCTGATGGAAAGGGAAGAGCTGCAAGAAAATACCTGATACAGGTTTTATTCTGCTCACCGCGAAACGAATGCAAGAAAAAAGTATAATAAAAAAGAAACCCGGTCGAATCGAACCCGTGAATCCGCTTGTAAGACTTTTAATTTTATTTTATTTTTCAGTTTGGGAAACAGGTCAAGTGCTACAATTATGATTTTGCCATTTTGAATTGTATGCAGAATTAAATATGCAAATAAATCCAGGTGGGGTTGCTCGGATCTATGTATGCGCAAATTACGCGACCTGCCGCGCCGCTTCAGGTGCTGGAAATATATAAACAACACCCTATCGATTTTCACAGTGTTTTATTCAAACTTTTTTAGCTCTTTCCAATTACAGCGATTCGATAAATAATTTACACATCTAAATTCGAACAGCGTACTTTTTTAACAAATAATCCTATGGATTATGTTTTTACGTTCGACAAAAATTCAAATTTAAAACAAAGCTAGACAAATTATTTTTGCATGTAAAATGTTTTAATTTTTAAGTTTTCGAATAACGAAATGCTTTCACTATTGCCAGATAGATGGCGCCAGATAGTGCCCTGTGCCTCAATAGCTCAGTTGATAAAGCGACGCTTGGCGCCGAGCCAACAGGGCGCTAGGGGTTGTGGGTTCAATCCCAACCAGAAATCTTAGTCACAAAAAGTGGTATCAACATTGGGCCTAAATGGCCTAAGGGTGTTTTCTGACAGCCACATCAATCTAACTAACCCCTTTGCTATTTCTTGATAAATGCTTGCATTTTAGGATTGGGTTATTTATCCCTTTCAAGCAAAAATATAAAATCTTGATTTTTTAAATTGTTAAAGTGCTTATACCTATATTATACTCTAAAATCATTCGCCAAATAACTCAATTGCTACGGTGAAATAATATTAAACTGTACGAAAAGTATAGAAGTCTCTAAAGGTAACAGAAATATTTAATGTCGCAGTGTGAATTTTATACAGTTCATAATATAATATATATACGTACTATCTAGAGCACATCTTCTAAATTAAAATCGCAACAATTGCAACGATGTAAATGGCATACTTCTAAATACACACATAATCTAACAAGGAAGGTATCCTTACGTGTCAACGCCGCTTTTGTGGGTAAAATGGGCCCATACAGAGACAATTTTAAAGTTTTACATATTTATAGTCAATATTTTTTCAAACTACCAAGTCGGTATTAATCTACATGAAAAGTGATGAAAAATGCATATAAGTTTACATTGAAAAGTTATAATTGATTATATTTACAATGTTTGAAAATAATAAAAATTCAATTAAAAACAATCTATCGCTTATTCCTTAAGGGGGTAAATATAATTAGAAGGTAAAAAAAAACGATTTTTTGTTGTTCCTCTAAAAAGTTAGGAAATTTCCCGTAGAATACGGTCCAAAAAGTTTCAGGTCGAAAATCGAACACCTTATATATTTTTTCTTAATTTTTCGAGAACGCCTTTTTCAGCGCATTGTAGGTTTTCAAAACTTTAAACGCGTTTTTCTCAAAACAACATTTTTAAAATTAATTTAAAAAAATAAAAGGTAGTAAATGCATATAGTATACAAAAGGTTTAATATGTTTTTCTAATATTATTGTTATGCTTTTTATGTGTTTTTATCACTTATAACTTCCAAGGAGTTATTACGAAAGCAGTATAAATGACAAACATTTATTCGTTCCATAAAAATATTCAAACTTTCAAAATTTGTCAGAAAGTACCTGAGTTAATAATTTTTACTGAAATTACTTACGTTTCAAATTTTTGATAACGGTATTGAAAACGACTTGAAAGGGAATATCTATCGACTGAAGGATTAAGATTTAAAAGTCCCGAAACATCTGTTATTGAATTTTGAATGATGTGGAATTTAGTCAAATGTCCCACGTTTATAATTGACGAATTTATATTTTTGACAAAATGTCTCGTTTTTTCACGCAGCTTGTTGAAAATACTTCCGCCGATTGGCTATTTGAACAACAGGCATCGGATGCTGATTTTTCAAACAAAAATTTATTCAGCGATGAGGCCCATTTGCCGCTCCGCTGATATATGAATAAGAACAATTACCGTATTTGAGGCTCTGAAAACCCACAAGTGACCCAAAAAAGACCGAAAAATAACGGCACATTGGGACATTTCACGTGAAGCGGACAGGGAAAAAAAAATGAGGTTCTGAAAATCTACCACATTCGGCCCATTTGTACTTCTAGTAGGTATAAATGTGTACGCAAAATATTTTTTTTGTATAGTGTATATTTACCAAGTTATAGGTTTCTAAAGAATGGTCGTTGATTGGTACTACAATTTATTGAAAGTAATTTTTCGAATATAACAAATTTACTATAAAATATTTAACATAGCGATACATGTTAAAAATATACTGTTCTTTTTGACAGTAAAAAAAATATTGAAAAATTATTTTTTTTCATATCTAAAACCGGAAGTAAACTTTTCAAACCAGAATTACAGTCACTTCGACCATTTTTTTTTCTTTTTTTTTCTTTCAAAATATAGCTTAAAGAATAATAAAAGTACACTAGAAAATTTAAAATGGGATCTCTATTAGTTTACGAGCTAGATTGCTTAATGTACACACGCGTCGCAAAGGGCGTGAATTCTGGCGCTTGCAAGGTCGACGTGTGTACATTAATCAATCTAGCTCGTAAACTAATAGAGATCCCAATTTTCTAGTGTACTTTTATTATTCTTTAAGCTATATTTTGCAAGAAAACAAAAGAAAAAAAAATGGTCGAAGTGACTGTAATTCTGGTTTGAAATGTTTACTTCCGGTTTTAGATATGAAAAAAAATAATTTTTCAATATTTTTTTTACTGTCAAAAAGAACAGTATATTTTTAACATGTATCGCTATGTTAAATATTTTATAGTAAATTTGTTATATTCGAAAAATTACTTTCAATAAATTGTAGTACCAATCAACGACCATAATTTAGAAACCTATAACTTGGTAAATATACACTATACAAAAAAAATATTTTGCGTACACATTTATACCTACTAGAAGTACAAATGGGCCGAATGTGGTAGATTTTCAGAACCTCACTTTTTTTTCCCTGTCCGCTTCAAGTGAAATGTCCCCATTTTCAATCATGATTTCCGTATGATAACCGACTTTTTCGGCCTGTTCTTGATGATTTTAATATAGAATACTTGTGTTTCCAACAAGATAGCGCTACGAGCCATACAGCACGACCAGTTTAGACTTTTTTGCGCGAAAAGTTCTAAGGACTTATAAAGTCGAGATCTGGCGTTGTCAATTATACGATTTATCATCGTTGGACTTTATTTGTGGAACTACGCGAAAGATCATGTTTACACAGGCAGTAAACAAAACTTAAAGCATTTAAAAACCAATATTCGTCAAGTTATGGCCGAGTTACAGCCGGAAATGTGTGCAATCATTAAAAATTACCTAAAAAGAATAGAGTGTGCAAGTATTCCCGTGGCGACCACTTGAATAATATTAACATAATGGCATAGTCCAAATATAATAGAGAAATAAAAATGTTTTTAAACTTTTAAGTGTGTTTTATTCAACTTTATTAAGGAGAAATTAGATAATTCTTTACATACCATATATCATCCATAAGAACTTAAAAATATTCCTACAACCTGATTATCTTATCATTGTTAAGATGTACTTAATATACGTATATCTTTTCTATTTCATTTATAATGTAAAACGTAAAAACTGTCTGGAAGTAACTTTTTATGAACTCAATAAGGAGGTCAATTTCAATACGTCGAAAAAAACGAGTTGTCATCTGAAATTAAAAAGGACAGTTCTCCAGAATACGATTTTTTATAGTTTAACACAAAAGACGAAAGTTTAATTTTCTCAATTTTTCCAATAATTAATTCTAAAGCTTCAAAATCCCAGCGATTTTTTTTTCTTAAAAATATTCGCAAGCAATATTCCATTGTCTCCTCGGGGAGAAATTACCTTACAGCTGGGCTGAAAGTATGAAAAAGACCCCATCAATCTTGGGAGCACTGCCAGGGAACCCAAAAAAAAAAAAATAAGCCGGAGACATTCTCGTCGGTGGCCGTGAGTAAAAACGTCGCCGATACAAAGCAACTCAAGTAAGAAATATATTTCCTGAAAGCGAAAATATTCCGTCAGTGCCACGAGGCATCTTCCGCTCCAAGTATTCCATTTCCTCCCGACCCCGGGATCCACCAATCTGGGGATAGGGGGAGAAGAGCAAGTCAGTCGAGTGCCTGACATTCATCGTCCTGGTCCGGGTCTTGAATCCCGGAGTCCCGGCAGCCCATCGATTTCTTATTGTTTCACTGAGGAGGAAGGCAGAATTGATGCAGGGTCTATCAACCCTTGACCTGGCACACATTCTTTCGGGTGATCTACGGACAGTAATTGGCAATGACATCCAGCCCTTGGAATCCCTCCGCCAATTCTCGGGTCTGGCCGTCCGATCTATCCATAAATTTTTTTCTAGAACTCTGTTAAGTATCAATCGAAGTCCGGAACAGAACGTGCCGAGTCGAGCCGGGCCGCTCCTTTTTGCCGGGGTGACCACAACACGACTCGCCCGGCACCGTATCCCGTGTACCCGGCGGAACACCTTCCCTATTTGTCCATATGACATATGAACATCTATCGTTTATCTTGGTACGTTAGGGGTTACCATTTGCATGACACGAAAAAGCCCCAGCCACTGCGTTGTCCTGCTAAATCGACCGAAGCTGGATTAAATTCGGACTATATCACCCTTCGACATTTTCGGTAATGTTTTTGTGCAACTTTCGTCCGACTGTGTGTCCACCGGGAGGGGCGGGCGCATGGATAAATCTGCACAGGGTAATCGTCCGGGGGAGAGTTCAGAATGAGAGCCCCGTACCTCCCCAGCCCAAGCTCCTAATCCCAACTGATCCTGCTGCCATACCGTTCCCGAGAAGTTCTAGCAGCGAGTTTCTGGCTTCTTGGGATGTCGTCGAACGGATGAGACGATCCAGACCGTCGGAACGAGCGGCCAGCAGGCGCGGTGCGGTGGAGGGAAATGGGAGTAGTTTTTGTTTTGGAGCCCCCCCGGTGGTCCTGGCTTGGCTCACTTATCGCTTCCTTGTCCCCAAAACAATTTCATCATTGGCAATCGCTAAATTACCTTGTTATTGCCAGTAATAATTGTTGTCGCTCCTACTCTCCTGGCTGCCCTACGTTTTTAGTCCTGGTCGTATTCCGGGTCGTGTGTTTGTTGCGGCTCCCGGTAATTGAAACCTCAGGGGGCATGTTGTGGCTAGCTCGGACTCACAGACTTCTGTTCACTTTTTTTTTTTTTTTTGTGGCAGGTGGGGAATAGGAAGGGCTATCTAAAATTTCCATTCGATGGAAGTTACTGGGATATGTTTTTTGGGGCTCGACCTGGAGTAGGTACGAGACCACGTTCCATTTATTTGTTGAGTTTTTGTGGGATCGCCGAAGACGAGCACGCCCCGACCGACAGCCGCCAACGCCGTCATCCTCTGGACTCGAAGTATATTGAAAACGGCCATTGGAATTTACGGGGGCTGCTTGACTTAAATTGGATCCTGTAGGAGTCTGGCAATTGAGGACATTTAAATTCAGCAGGTTTCGGGGACCTCATCGATTGTTACTTTCAATGGAAATGGGTCATTCGCTGAATTTCGTCTGGATAGCCTGTTTACACAACGACAATGTTTATGTTACCTAAACTCCATACACTGTTTGGCCATTGTGGTTAGACTTTTATCTTCTTCGGATACAGATAATTGAACGGAATTGGGGTAAATTGTATACTGTGTATCTTTCCGTTTTGGGCAAGCATCCCTTAGGAGGAAAAAATAAGGGTGTGCTTAACGCCATGCCATATACATGTTTGAGAGGTTTTCCAATAAAAGTTGGATTTAAAGTAGATGTTTAGGAATAACTTACTTTTATGTGACAATAAAAGTAACTGACTACCTAGTAGTAAAGTAGGTGCTCGTTTAGGAAGAATTTTGGGAGAAAAAATGATGGCATATTTTTATCTAATTCGTTATTTCTCTTTTCGCTCCCTGATGGTGCTTTTTTTTTCTGGCCGATGAAATAAGCAAGTTCTGGGTGTAATAGGACTAGTCCAGTCAATTTAACCTCTGAAGCGGAAGTTTGTGATGGAGTGCTAATTTTTGGATATATTGTTGGGGACGGTGAGAAATGAAGCTATAATTTCTTTCACCCCTGAGGGGTGTTTGCGAAGGGGTGAAAAAGGGTGAAAACGGTTTTTTGTTTATAACTTTGAATAAAAAAGTCAGCCTGGGTGGGAACGTTAGAGGGTGATATAATAAATGATTATTCATCTTGTATTAAAGTTTCCCCCGGTTTTGTTTATTGCAAAATTGTTTATTAACAATTTCACTCTCCCAAACCGAAAAAAATCACGGCTGATTTTTTTAAAAATACTTAAGCTCGTACGATGTCTTTCATTTTCACAATATCACTAGAAGAGGCAATCCCCCATCATATACCAAAAATTCAAAACGGTTCCATGCATTTTACCTGAGATAATCACCCAGATACCTCACCTGTTTTACACCGAAAAATGTACAGTTTTAATCCAAGTCAAGATATCCCCCACGAATCGTCGCCCTCCGACCAGCTATCGCTGAGCAGCACACATTTTTCACATTTTTTCCCAGCCCACGGCGGGGAAGAAGAAGATTTGCGACTGATTCAAAAACGGAAATCGCTATAACTTTCGATGTATGTAACGGAACTTAATGTATGATGGCTTCAAAAATCACTTATTTTTTTCTCCATCTTTTCCTCATACACCACTTTCACCTAATATTTTTACTTTTTTTTATATTGAATTAAACTTAAAAAAAAAAATAAAAATTAATTACATTTTATTCCTTTTCTCCCACAAAACTAAACTTTTTTGAAATATTCTTAATTTTATAGTTATCTACAGATTCCACCCTTTATTCTCATAATTTTTATTATTTTCCACAAATCCCCCCCTGACCCCCCGAATAAATATATTACCCCTTAAATTTTACAAACAAAAAACTCGCCAAACATTTTATTTTTTTTCTCCAACAAAACTAAACTTTTTTGAAATATTCTTAATTTTGTAGTTATCTACAGATTCCACCCTTTATTCTCATAATTTTTATTATTTTCCACAAATCCCCCCTGACCCCCCGAATAAATATATTACCCCTTAAATTTTACAAACAAAAAACTCGCCAAACATTTTATTTTTTTTCTCCAACAAAACTAAACTTTTTTGAAATATTCTTAATTTTGTAGTTATCTACAGATTCCACCCTTTATTCTCATAATTTTTATTATTTTCCACAAATCCCCCCCTGACCCCCCGAATAAATATATTACCCCTTAAATTTTACAAACAAAAAACTTGCCAAACATTTTATTTTTTTTCTCCCACAAAACTAAACTTTTTTTTAATATTCTTAATTTTGTAGTTATCTACAGATTCCACCCTTTATTCTCATAATTTTTATTATTTTCCAAAAATCCCCCCCTGACCCCCCGAATAAATATATTACTCCTTAAATTTTACAAACAAAAAACTTGCCAAACATTTTATTTTTTTTCTCCCACAAAACTAAACTTTTTTTAAATATTCTTAATTTTGTAGTTATCTACAGATTCCACCCTTTATTCTCATAATTTTTATTATTTTCCACAAATCCCCCCTGACCCCCCGAATAAATATATTACCCCTTAAATTTTACAAACAAAAAACTCGCCAAACATTTTATTTTTTTCTCCAACAAAACTAAACTTTTTTGAAATATTCTTAATTTTGAAGTTATCTACAGATTCCACCCTTTATTCTCATAATTTTTATTATTTTCCACAAATCCCCCCCTGACCCCCCGAATAAATATATTACCCCTTAAATTTTACAAACAAAAAACTTGCCAAACATTTTATTTTTTTTCTCCCACAAAACTAAACTTTTTTTTAATATTCTTAATTTTGTAGTTATCTACAGATTCCACCCTTTATTCTCATAATTTTTATTATTTTCCAAAAATCCCCCCCTGACCCCCCGAATAAATATATTACTCCTTAAATTTTACAAACAAAAAACTTGCCAAACATTTTATTTTTTTTCTCCCACAAAACTAAACTTTTTTTAAATATTCTTAATTTTGTAGTTATCTACAGATTCCACCCTTTATTCTCATAATTTTTATTATTTTCCACAAATCCCCCCTGACCCGCCGAATAAATATATTACCCCTTAAATTTTACAAACAAAAAACTCGCCAAACATTTTATTTTTTTTCTCCAACAAAACTAAACTTTTTTGAAATATTCTTAATTTTGTAGTTATCTACAGATTCCACCCTTTATTCTTATAATTTTTATTATTTTCCACAAATCCCCCCTGACCCCCCCGAATAAATTTATTACCCCTTAAATTTTACAAAGAAAAACTTACCAAACATTTTATTTTTTTTCTCCCACAAAACTTAACTCTTTTGAAATTTTAATAATTTTGTAGTTATCTACAGATTCCGCCCTTTATTCCCATAATTTTTATTATTTTTCAAACATCACCCCCTGACCCCCCCGAATAAATTTATACCATTTACCTTTTTTTTAAATTATTCCCCATTTTTTCTATTCAATTTTTTCCACCAATTCTCAATTAATCTCACTTTTTTTTTCACCCACATCTACTTCAAGGTCTTCCGAAACTAAATCTACATTTTTTTCTCCATTATTGCTAATAGTATGTCCCCAATCTGCCCCCGTGTGTGCTAGCGGATCATTTTTCGCCCAAAATATTAATTTCTCCCCAGTTTCGATTTACGATTATTGCATAAAGATCTACTCCAATTGGGGACAAACTATTAGCAATAATGGAGAAAAAATGTAGATTTGGTTTCGGAAGACCTTGAAGTAGATGTGGGTGAAAAAAAAAGTGAGATTAATTGAGAATTGGTGGAAAAAATTGAATAGTAAAAATGGGGAACAATTTAAAAAAAAGGTAAATACATAGTATAAATTTATTCGGGGGGGTCAGGGGGTGATGTTTGAAAAAATAATAAAAATTATGGGAATAAAGGGCGGAATCTGTAGATAACTACAAAATTATTAAAATTTCAAAAAAGTTTAGTTTTGTGGGAGAAAAAAAATAAAATGTTTGGTAAGTTTTTTGTTAGTAAAATTTAAGGGGTAATAAATTTATTCGGGGGGTCAGGGGGGGATTTGTGGAAAATAATAAAAATTATGAGAATAAAGGGTGGAATCTGTAGATAACTACAAAATTAAGAATATTTAAAAAAAGTTTAGTTTTGTGGGAGAAAAAAAATAAAATGTTTGGCAAGTTTTTTGTTTGTAAAATTTAAGGGGTAATATATTTATTCGGGGGGTCAGGGGGGATTTGTGGAAAATAATAAAAATTATGAGAATAAAGGGTGAAATCTGTAGATAACTACAAAATTAAGAATATTTAAAAAAAGTTTAGTTTTGTGGGAGAAAAAAAATAAAATGTTTGGCGAGTTTTTTGTTTGTAAAATTTAAGGGGTAATATATTTATTCGGGGGGTCGGGGGGGATTTGTGGAAAATAATAAAAATTATGAGAATAAAGGGTGGAATCTGTAGATAACTACAAAATTAAGAATATTTCAAAAAAGTTTAGTTTTGTTGGAGAAAAAAAATAAAATGTTTGGCGAGTTTTTTGTTTGTAAAATTTAAGGGGTAATATATTTATTCGGGGGGTCAGGGGGGGATTTGTGGAAAATAATAAAAATTATGAGAATAAAGGGTGGAATCTGTAGATAACTATAAAATTAAGAATATTTCAAAAAAGTTTAGTTTTGTGGGAGAAAAGGAATAAAATGTAATTAATTTTTATTTTTTTTTTAAGTTTAATTCAATATAAAAAAAAGTAAAAATATTAGGTGAAAGTGGTGTATGAGGAAAAGATGGAGAAAAAAATAAGTGATTTTTGAAGCCATCATACATTAAGTTCCGTTACATACATCGAAAGTTATAGCGATTTCCGTTTTTGAATCAGTCGCAAATCTTCTTCTTCCCCGCCGTGGGCTGAGAAAAAATGTGAAAAATGTGTGCTGCTCAGCGATAGCTGGTCGGAGGGCGACGATTCGTGGGGGATATCTTGACTTGGGTTAAAACTGTACATTTTTCGGTGTAAAACAGGTGAGGTATCTGGGTGATTATCTCAGGTAAAATGCATGGAACCGTTTTGAATTTTTGGTATATGATGGGGGATTGCGTCTTCTAGTGATATTGTGAAAATGAAAGACATCGTACGAGCTTAAGTATTTTTAAAAAAATCAGCCGTGATTTTTTTCGGTTTGGGAGAGTGAAATTGTTAATAAACAATTTTGCAATAAACAAAACCGGGGGAAACTTTAATACAAGATGAATAATCATTTATTATATCACCCTCTAACGTTCCCACCCAGGCTGACTTTTTTATTCAAAGTTATAAACAAAAAACCGTTTTCACCCTTTTTCACCCTTTTTCACCCCTTCGCAAACACCCCTCAGGGGTGAAAGAAATTATAGCTTCATTTCTCACCGTCCCCAACAATATATCCAAAAATTAGCACTCCATCACAAACTTCCGCTTCAGAGGTTAAATTGACTGGACTAGACGGTGATTTCATTCATTAATTTCTATTTGTGTGTCTGTATCTATTAATTAGTAGACATTTTGTTACGTATTTATATAATTTTGAAAAACTGGAAACAGTATACGTATAATTTTTGATGCAAAGACTACAGTGAATCAAATTTATGCATCGTTACTATCGTTCGACGTGACTATCCTCTGAGTGTTTTCTACATCTAAATTATATAACTTCAAAAGTATTTATCTATAAATTGAAAAAACCTTTTGAGGATACATACCTAAAACTATCGATTTATAAAAGCATAAAAATTACCTATTCAACTTTTTAGACTTAGAAGAGCCCTTAGGGGAAATTTACTATGTAGCTATGTAGGATCGAAAAAATCGGTTTTTGGCTCTTTTCTTGCTTTCATAAATCGATAGTAACGCTTTCGAGAAAAAATATTCCCTGAAGTTATAAAATTAAATATTCGAAGTCTTTGGATTACAATACTTACAGCCTCTTTACCGGCTGCCCCTTTCACGATTTCTATGACTAAATCCAATTCTTTTAGCATTGCAAAATTAAAATTATATCATAAAAATGCGGAAAATTCCGTAGAATTTATAGTTTTACAGTTTAAGTCTTTTTAGGAAAAAATTCATACAATTTAAAATTATGCTTCATTTTAAAGTCGAAAATTGAGAAATAAATATAAGTACATATATATATAATCTTTTTGTAATGTATCGAAGAATAGTTCGTCGATAGCAACAAGTGAGGTACCAACAGAAAGATACTTATGACAGCCTTCAACTTACCATAAATAATCAGAATCCATAGAGTGATTCACAAGCTATGAGGAATGATTTCCATTAAAGTCGAAAAATTGTTGAGGGGCTATAACTCGTTAGGGAAGGGTTTTAGGGGGGGTGGGGGTATGTGGAACGATTTATTTATCTCACCTCAAGGAATCACGTGGTATATCCTGCGGCACATTGATCTGAATCGCCCTGTATACACTGCTGATAGGTGTGATTTAAATGTATCTGCATCGATTATTTTGCATCTTTCTTAAGAGATATTTTTTTATATGTTGAAGAGTTATAAAAGATAATAGTCCATAGAAAATGTTAGGTAATTACCTGAGTTGGTAAAATTCTATGAATTTTCTTCTGAAAATGAGCCTATTTAAGCGGGATAATAGGATAGGTTCGGAAGTGAAATTAATAGAAATCTCGAAAGGTCTGTTATTGGAAATACAAATAATAGCACAGTATTTTAAATATTAATGTATTTTATTATTTAATAGTGTGTGAAGGCCAATCTTAAACTGTAACATTTTGCTCACAAAATCAATTAGAAACCACTCTTGCAGTATGTACTGTTGCGTGGTCTCCTTGGAAAATCTATTTGCTGTGTCCCATTACTTCATTAAATTTTGATTTTTGACTTTCAAGGAGCTCCTTGTTGGGTACTTTGCTCATATCCAAATGTTGTCGAAATAGTAAGAAAATCCATTGGGTCCGTCCAAAGAGAACCTTTTTCTCATCAGAAAAGATTACCTTCCTCCAGTCCATATGCTACGACAGGTGTCTTCAGCAAAATCCAAGCGAGCCTGTTGATGCCGTTTTGTTAAGACAGGTTTCTTCCTTAAGCGCAGCCTCTTTAGTATCGGGGAACGTTTAACGGGAACGTCGTACCGTCCTACATCTTCCTTAGTTTGCCGAACAGTCTTCGTGTAGTTCGAAGATTCCCTCAATATGCGGCAACGTTCTCGTTCAGTTGTAGCTCTGCTTGTCCTTCACTTCTGGTTTTTTGCATAGTTTTCTGGATCTTTCAAATAATTATTAACAACATTAGCACTTCTGCCGGTTTTCTGTACAATCGCCTTATAAGAATAATCTTCTGCTTTGAAAGGCTCGATTTTGCCGATTTTCTCACTGTTCAATGTTTTTCCTCGACCCATATTTTCACTTTTATACTTTAAATATTTCTAACAAGGGGACGGCACGACCTTGGGAAAACGGATTTTAATGAATTTTGGTGTAGTGGTAGTATACCATGTAGGTACTATCGCTGTAACATATTTCAGGCCAACGCCCAGTAGAAGCTGAGAAAAATGCATCTAAAGTTCACCCCGCACTTTATATATAAGTTATGTTAAATACTGATTAAACGTACCGTGGCGTAAGCGGTAATGCTTCAGACTCGTACTCCAGCAGTACGGGTTCAAATCCAGCTGACTGACTTTTTTTCTTTTTTCTTCTTCTTATTTTTCATTATATAAATTATATAAATATATAAATGTATAAATATATGTAAATCAAAAATTATGAGTCGGTACAAAATAAAATGCCCTAAACTATCGAATGTAACGCAAAATATATACCTGCTCTGGACAATAGAAGGATCGAATAAGGTCGAGAAAATCCACCTTTCTAAAGTTGGGGAGAGAGAGCTATTTATACAATGTTTGGACATTGGTCCAAGGTCTTTTTCACTCACTCTTATAAGAACTATATGAACTGTAGAAACTCTAAAGTGAGAAGTAAAAAAAAGAGGAATAGTAAGGCCGGTTTGACATCCAAAGATTATGAAATATTTTT
Source organism: Dysmachus trigonus (assembly GCA_949715965.1). Classification (NCBI taxonomy): domain Eukaryota; kingdom Metazoa; phylum Arthropoda; class Insecta; order Diptera; family Asilidae; genus Dysmachus; species Dysmachus trigonus. The sequence continues at coordinate 46,693,810 of OX454319.1, read as the reverse complement.
TCTTTTTTTTGTAATGGGAGATAGTCGGGCCCCCTCAAAAACAAAAACTCCGAATTTTTGGTGAATGTATTTAAAGATATGACCCAAAATGTGCTAGAAAACACTGTTCCCCTAATCATCTAGTTTCTTAAAGCTAAAATGTTGATATTATCAGGGTTAGTAGGTATTTATTTATTTATTTCCCACCTACAGATTAAAACCTAAAGTACAGATAATGAACTAAATATAATAAAAGCTTAGAAAAGTTACAGAAGACGACGTAAAAAGGCAGATAATTATTTTTTAAATGGGATTCTAGAAGCTCAGAAATCGGTAATTTCACAGCAACTGTTGAACAAATTAGACGAAAGAATAAAAGGGTTACGTCCGCTATAGTTTGTACAATGGGGAGTCGTAAATAACACATTCCAACCCAATAACTTACGTATATTGTCAAAGGCCCTACGCACTATTCGGAGTTTTTCGGAGAACATTTAGTGGGAAAAATAGATTTGCTAAGTGCAAGTGCATGTGAATTCGAAAACGGCCTTACAATTTTTGGCTTAATATTTTTTCAAATGTACAGTTCTAAATATTGCAAACTAGCTTAAAAGAATTTGTAAGTGTATAAATTATATTATATGTACATACAGCGTTGAAATTTTGATTGCGTGCTATAATTCAAATGTTCATATGTATTTCCCGATTCTGATAGACACATTCGTCCGGAGGTCGACTTCGCTCGAGAAAAGAAAACTAATATCTGTCGACATAAATTCGCTGGCACTTGCCGAGCCGGGCCGCCTGCTACAAGTTCGTTTCCTGTATAACATAAGTTGATTATCGGCCATCGGCGGCGGCGGCTCTGTTCGGAAAGTCTGCAAAAAACGGGAAAAAATTGAGTCATAAAAATGACGAACTCCTGGGACTGGATTGAGACTCCTTGCAGCGCATGAGGGAGTTATAAAGGGACAACGGAGTCGCCAAGAAATTATGGTCATGTCCGTAAATTGCGAACGAAGGGAGTCTCGAACCAGGTTCCGGGTCCTCTCCTCCAGTTTACCCCAAGATTCAGTAGCGGGTGTGCCCAGAAACTTTTCACATGTGTTTTATGTGGACGTAAACGTTAGTAATGTTGTGCCCGTTTATGATGCCGGAATGGTAATCATTAGAAGTTTTCACCAGAAGCTGAGAGTTATGGCACGTTCCAGGGCCAAGTGTTATGGACTACTGAATCTCGAGTCGAAGTTTTAATGCGAGGGTGTCCGGGTGGCCGCCGCTGGCAACGCCGCCGTCCGGCCGGATCTATCGATTTTCACCTCCTGGCTGGCTGAGCTCCACCGGACAGCCGCCCTTCCCCTGACCGGAGATGGGGCCCGCCGCCCAGTCGAGATAATAAAGTGATAATGAAATTACAAACAGTCGACTTCTCCGGCAATCTACTTTGTGCTCTTTTGCGGCGAATTGACTCATTTCGACTTGTGGCGAACTAAAAGTATTTTCGTGTCGATTGACTCCCAGCCAGGACCGACCGACATGCAACCCGGGATTGTGCACTTTTTTATGGCGGAAATCAATTTTCAGTTGAATTATTAAAGAATCGTGTCAAATGATGCATAAGCGCTGGATTCAGAATTAAGTGGATTTCGATGGTGTGTTTATGTTACACGACATTACACGAGCAGGGGTGGGCCCTGGCATGGATTCAGAATATGTTGGTCATATTTGATTCACGAAATGGATATAATTCGCCGTCTAGTCGCTGACGGAATGCAGGTTAATGGTTTTGACGAAATTAATTTCTTCTTTAACCACCTATAAACGCAACAATTTCTCCCTACTAAAATATTTTTATTAAAAGTGGCTTAAATTTTAATCTCTAATTGACATTAAAAGATCGGAAAGCAATTATGTACTTTTATTTTATTAATGCTGTTCTTTATAATACTACGAATTAGTTGCGAAATGATATAAGCATATCAAAGACTATCATCGCCTGTGTAAATTGGATATGTCTAATAATAGGAATTCCATCTACGATTTTGAAAACACACTGATTTAAAATATATTTTCCCAGAGGTCGTAACTATTATAACATATCGAAAATTTCAAAATTAATCATTGGCCCTTATTCTCGTTATCGCATCACATGCCATATGACGTGAGCCCACGAATATCATTGTCAATCAGAGTGACATTTGACAAATATCGAGAGTCACAACATTCTCATTGTCACCTGAAGTCACACAGTTTGGCAGTGGAAATAAATTTAACCATTTTTTATTGTTTCGATTTATAGAGTTAAAATAATGAATAAAATACAATTTGAACACTTAATCGGTATCATGAAAGAGAATGTCGACGTTGGAAGAAGTCTGAAATTTGTCAGCGGTTTAAATGCGGATAGAAGTAAATATAACGATATGTAACCATATCAATTTAGTCATTTAGCATTTGCTTTTCTCGTTAAACTATTTCACCCGGGTCAGTTATGAGGGTAGCCTATTTAAAATTTCAGTGATTTAAGTGCAGGACATGTAAAAAAAGCGGCACTTTCAAAAATTTATCTACCTATTTATATGCACGTAATTATATCCAGCAGTATTATATTTATTGTAGTTGTTGTTCTATTGTTGTAACGTAAACGATTACTTAATCACACGTTTTTATTTTAGACTCTACTTAACTTAAACATCGTTGTTCCGAAACGTCTTTTTGAAATTTCCACCTTACCAAAATTTCGCATGAATAAAGTCGTTCTAAAATGGAGGAAATTATTTGCAATTTTACACGATTTTCTAAATATTCCCTCAAAGTTTTGGAGGGAATTACAGAAAATCTTTAAGTTAAAATTCAGGAAAAATTCCAAAAATCAGAAAATTAAAAGAACTTTTTATTTTACTTCGATCTTCTATTTCGTTTCATCAACACTCATAAAAATCCATGGAGAAGGTGTCAAACTTAATCTGTTACAGTTCCGACTGTGAGTTCTGAATTTTATAATGCTGGAATGAATAACAGTTCAGTTCAATTCAACAGTTAATAGTGCATTCCTAACTGATATTCTTTTAAACTAGCATCTGCGTTTACTTTCATGTAAACAAAGTAAATGTCATTCAGTCTTCTCCTTTCATTTTAATTACATTCTTGGTAGAAACTCAAAGACATAGAGACTTCTACGTACATATTTCTGTACCTACAAACTCCATACAGCATGTTTTGCAAATAAAAACAAAGCTAATAACATCATGAGCTTCATTATAAGGTGATATAGAAAATGTAATAATATCTTTATAAATAAACTCCTGCAACACAACATAGTCAGGCGTATCTTGGAGTATACTCGCTATATTAAAGCTCCTTTTTACGCAGTTCGCTTTATATTAATCCCATTAAGGCGTAAATTTTGCTTCTCCCAGCCTCCGTTCTGTACCATTCGTACCTAGCTCCTTTACTTGTCTTGGCAGACTTAAATTGATCTCCCTGGACATTAAATACATCCCCAAAATTGTTGTTATTTCAAATATCTTACAAGGTTTAATATTCCCCTGGAATTACTTAATGTGTTCAATAAATATTTCAGTAGCAACTCTTCGCTGAGAATTCTTAATTTCTTCATTTTCCCTATCGAGCCTATCTCCGAACTAATTACGGCATGATTAGCCCATGGCCTTAATATCTTATCCCTTTCAGGGCATCTTGTTTTGAATTTAATTTATCAAAGAACTACTTGAAAATTGGGAACAAAAATCATCATAATTAAATAACCTTTAATGAATATCCGTCTATGTATATTTACTATGAAAATGATTTATGAAATCCACTTTAAATAATTGTGAAATATACTAGGGCATTAAATACCAATAACATTCAGTAGCTAAAACTTTAATATTTCTATTTGGGGCTTGTTATCTTTTCTTAATATCGAAATAATCTTCCCCGATTTTTCTTTTAATTTTTCTAATTCTAATCAAATCGATGATCAGATATGAATTTTAGAAAAATCACTGATTTGTTCTCCAAATGCTTTTTATTAATATCAGGAACTTTTTTACTAGATTTTTTAAGTATAAAAATACGCCCATGCATATTCATCGTGCGCAAATAATTCTTTATATTCTTTCGGATTTTACAAATGTATGAATTTTGTTTTTTACGCAAGTTCCATAAACTAAATTTAGTGAAACAAAGTCATAGGTTGACTATCAACTCATAATTTCTTTAAGGGGGCAGTACACTTCTATTTTTTGAAAAAATTGATTTTTCAAAAACATCAAATTTGTAAACAAGAGAATGAGTATTTTGAAAAGGAGGAAGGCGTAATGTATGGACCAGGCATTGCCGAATAAGCATAAGATACTTTTTTTTCAGAATTGTCTGCGAATTGAATAAACAAAATTTTAAACACGTTTTTCTCGAAACTACATTTTTTGACCTGGTTGGCAGCTTTTTTAAAAAACTACTGGTCCGATTGGGCTCAAATTTTGCGGACTTATTCCACATATGTTTGCTTATGGTGTGAACCATTATTATTAATATAGGTTAATTTTGAACCCTTTTTTTTATAAATATTTTACTAACAAAAAATTAAAAATTAACATTAAAAAATTAAAAATTCCGACATTTTGTTGTTTTCTTGCCAAAATACTTCATTCATGGTTCAAATATAATTTCGAATGAAAGCAATAACAATTGCCAAGTCAATTGTAATAACGTTTTATTTTTATTGTTTTCATAGAAAAAATGTCTAAATATTGGAAAAATTTATATCTAATAGACTTTTAAATAAATGTAGGATTACAAGACGATAAGGATGAAATCCGGCATAATGTGACTCACTTCAAAGTCCATTACCGAAAGTATGTATTGATTTCCATATTTTGCAATAGTTAACACTTTCAAATGTTCATTAAAGACGGCAAATTAATTTCGAATTTTTTTTAATTTTATGTATGATGTGGAATACAGAAATAATTTTTTTCATAATTTTAAATATCACATTTTAAAAAAAATTCTGAAAAATATGCGAAAATAGAACATGCCTCTCCCCTATTTCCGAAACTGCTGGATCTACAATCTTACAAAAATCAGGGAATATAACGCTTTACTTGAAGTTTACAGGAAAAGTATAACGAAAGTCCTAGGTCTTATAGATTTCTAGAAATTCTTGAAATGATACGGTACCCTCTTATCGGAACTCGAACTTGACCAATACAAAATAGATATTTTTTTTTACTTTTTTAAAATAACTATAAAAGCTATCAATTTGGATTTGAAAATTTTGTTATAGATTATGATCTCACATAAAAGATTTTTAAGGACGGTTGCTACTATTACTTCCTCCAAGTCAATTGAAATCAAAAAATTAAATGGCTTTGTATACAATAAACACAGTCATCGCTCGATAAAAAAAGAAAATTTTCATGAGTAATTACACCAGAAAGTTCGAATTTAGCCTACAAAATAGAAAAATTTATGCAATAAAAAAGCGTATACAAAATATCATCATTTCTGTTCATCAGACGGTAGCAGTATCTGCTTTGAACATCTAGTAAAAATTTCAAGTCAATCGATGCAATAGCTTGTTTTCCTATAGATAGTCCGTACACCTCCGAACTATGGAGTTTTTACGAATTTTTATTTGAAATTTTTTAAGAAATGGTCTGAAATGGTTAAACTACAAATTCCGTAAAAAAATATACCCGATATAACGAAAAAAAAAATACAGAATATGACTAATTGTAAATCCAAGTCACAGGAAGTTGTGCATCAGCTCCTACATATTGTGAAATTAAGTTTTATTCAAATATCTCGTAACCGGTTGATTCAATGATTAAAATGATGATGTCACAATACTACATAAAGTTTGGGTGAAACATTTTGCGAAAAAATAACATATTTTTAATTAAAATCCACCAAACTCTTCGATTTCTGACAAGTAACGTAAAATTAACTAGGTTCTTGACAAAAACTACAAAATTTGACGCAATGCAACTCAAATAATCTCCCTTTTAGAATTAAGTTTCAGGCAAAAATTATGGGAAATTTTGTTCTTTATGACAATGGTAATTACTTTTTTTTTTGCCATAGGAACCACTAAAATCCAAAGATGGCGGCTGAAGCACAACTTTCCGCAATGCGTCAACTTCGATTTATATTATAATTAGGACACATCCACGAACAATTTTCTGAAAGAAAATCTCATGGCTGAATTATGCTGACCAAAAATACCTGGCTTCTGGACTACGAGTGCTAGAGAGAAACGGAATTTAAATTTCCAATATACATCTCATAAACCATGATCCAGTAAAATTAAACTTTGACTTCGAAAAAATTACCACCAAGCTAGATTTTGGGTAAAGTTCTTGTAATTAAATGGATCAACAAATCAACATTCTCACTATTGTTTTACTATCAGTACGATAATGTTCCAATAATTCTGGTGGTGTTGATGAAGTCATTGAGGAAGATGAGGAAGTTCTAGTGGAAATAGATATGTAGGAAGAGCCCGAATAATTTAAATTAATATTTTGTATTATATATTATTTTGTTTTTTCTTTTCAAATTCCGTACATTCAGTCTAAAGTCGGTCGATTAATTTATTGTCTTTCGTATGTAGGATATGATGCAATTCATTGTGACTGAAACATCTCTGGATTTAATTGAAACATCCTTCCGAATTGTAGACAAACTGTTCTCCAAGTCTACAAGTGTATTGTACTATTCTATAAAAGGAGAACGATTTTTTGTTTCATAAGTGAATAAAGGTTCAATTCAGCGAATACGCAATACCTGCGCATTTATATACATATGTATAATATTTTGCTTGTGTGCTCTGCAGACTGCCCGGAAAACGTCGGAGCATTTAATTTCGCAAATTGAGCAACATGGAGCGCCTGCAGCAATGGACAGAATTAAACGCAGGAAAATTGTTTTGGTCAATTTCCAAATTTTCTGTAAAACACTTCAACTCCCGGGGCGAACCTTTTAAAGCCTCCGGAGTCCTACATTGCGCGTATCTCGTCGCGGCGCCCGTACCCCACCGAAATATACACCCTATATACCATATATATGTGTAATAAAAAGAAAAAAAAAAAAACAATCTGTTGCGGTGTTATCATGGTGGCGGTGTGGCACGCTCTGCACCGCCCTCATTGTGCCGAAATTAAATTTATCCCAAAAATTTGGTAAATTTATGGCAGCGGGCAAATGCCGCGGCATTTATGACCGCACCGAGCGCACCATATCGCCGCCGTCGCACCATCCGCCCCGTGTCGCCCGCCGCTGCAATAAAATTATCGAATTAATAAAGTGTTTAATGTTTAAATAAAATATTAGGACGATAAAGTGCCGCAGATACATCTAAATCGCATCTAATTCTCTGCCCCATAAATCAAGTGACAGGCGGAAATCAAAGTGGAAGGCGACTAATGACGATGATCATGCAGTTGGAGCGGATTTCAGGTGATAAATCAACAGGACTTTGCTGGACCGAAATTGGATAAACATTATTCCTGCGTGGGGCATTATACCGTTATACGGGCGATGGGTGCGGGTCCGGGTCACCCCGGGATTTATACGTATTTTTCGGGCATCGCCGACGGCCAGGCCGCACACTCACCGCTTTGGGAAAGGGATGAGGGCTGTTAAATATCACTAAAAGGGCTGCCAGTTCATCGGAGACCACACGATCTTAGTCGTCGATGGTGCCTTTCAGATTCAAAATACGAACAATTTCAGGGAAACTAATTATATAAATTATAAATTAAAATTGTTGATTGCACAAAAACGGGCTACACCTAGTCAGAAATTTTTATATCATTTCAACTGAGGAAGTTCTTGGGGCAAAAATGAATCAAAGAAAACTGGATGAAATAATAAATAAAGGAATAAGTATTAAGAAAAAAAAAAAAAAAATTGTGCAAACATAAAAGTAAAAAGTATAATAAAAACTGGTTCAACCAGAATTTTAACGAAATTGGCGTTGATTTTCGACAACGTTAGTGTCCACAAGACGCAAAAGTGTGTGAACTTGTTGATCAGACAAGGTACACTATACTTTTTCTACCACCATATCCACCGATGTGGATACTGTTAATTGCGTAAGTATAAATTATGTGATATGTACTGATTTTAATGAATTTGTAATTAATTTTAAATAAATATCTGTATCTCTTTGTAGTAAAATTTTTGAATTCATAATATCTAGTTTACATTTGGTGTTTTTTCAAATAAAATATTAAACTAGAAGTATTTAATTTGCAATAGGATGAATTAGATTTGCAAAAGAGTGAAGTGGATTTGCATATGAAGGATGAATTTGATTTACAAATATACTGTATTCTTCTTAAAATTCAGATAGAGAAACAAACATTAGAATTTAATAAAATATCATGTAGAATACTATATCTTCTTACAAACATTCTTATGTATAAATAAAAATGTCATTAGAATGCTGTAGTATACAACAATTTAATTGGAAAATCCTACATTTATGAAAAGTAATTTATGCAAACAAAATTTAAAATATAATACAATTACGATACCGATGATGACGACTGAAGTTGCAGAATTTCTGAAGAATCAATATATTATCAAAGTTTTATTAGAATTAATTGTTAGTAATCGTCCGTAAGTTATCTAATTTTTCTTTTTTTTCAAGAATTGAATTATATTTCAATTATTTGTAAGCCTTCTTTGATAACACTGGTCGGCAAAATTTATTTATTTTCTCCCTCAACAAGTAATATATCATTTCCATAGGATTTTTTCCGTAGATTATGAATATGCAAACAAAAATATTCTATCACATTAAGTTTTTTAAAAAATAGAGTTGAAAAATACAAAATATCGTATTTCGGCCATTTTTAAAAATTCGTAAAAAAATAACGGAACGTGTAAAAAGTTCGTAATATGACTTAAAAAAGAGCCTAAATCCTTATCGACATATATGAAATACAACTAATCTATAGCGCTTACGAAGCATCATCAGGAATAAGATTTTCATGAGCGTGCGGAAGCAGAGATCTTCATTCACTATCTATTGTATGAAGTAATCGGCTTATGCAGAAAAGTGAATTCCCCGGAATATTTCGGAAAGTATTAAAGCCTCTCGTATTTTAATACAATAACTAAAGGTTCATGCCTTTATTTGAGCTACTTTACAAGCTCCTACAACAATTTGTTATTTTTTAATTAATTTGCAAATATGGCCAAAATACGTGACGTCATAGGACATTTTTGTTTGCGAATTCGTAATCTGCGCAAAATTCCTAAAAAAATGATATAACACTTATTCTGTTTAGAATTTGGTGCCGACCAGTGTAATTAGTAGGTATATGATTGTTGAATAATAGCTGTAAGCACATTGTAGGTGCTCGTAATTTTATAAAATAAATATTTCATTATGTTATAACAGTGATTATTAATATTTATTTTGCTAATTTTTATAAAAAAAAAAAAAAAACGTTCCCCAACTTGCCCCCACACATTTTTATCGATGTGGGGCCCGTTTTGTCACTTAATTCCATAATTTAATCCACGCCTTCCTCCTTTAATATGCAATCTTGTTTTAATGTTACTAAACCCCCTCCCGGTCAAATGCATGACATCATTTGTAGATGACCTCTAAGGTTATAATATTGTGATTAAGTCCCTATTATTATATATTGAAAGACTGATTTTTTTTATAGTTAAGACATTTTATATTACGTGTAATATTATTTTGTACTGTATATAATTTGAATAAAATGAAGTAAATTAGTTTGTATTTGAATATTTCCTTATTTTTTCTTTGAAAAGAAAATTAATTAATTTTTTTTGGGAAAAAAGCTTAACAAAAACATAAATATTCCCTGAAATCCAAAAAAGTAGTTAGTGTTTGAATATTTCCTTATTTTATCTATTAAAAGAAAATTAATAAATTTTTTTTTTTTTTTTTAAATTAACATCATAAAACAAAAAACATGTAACTGTATAAAATGATTAATGCATTATAAAGTAAAACAATCAGTATTAACTTATTAAAACCATGGTAGATTGGAGGTAAAGTATCGTTAATATTAACTTGTAATACAATAAGTCCTAGTTTTAATAGCAAATGGGATTTATTTATATCTTAATAAAAGATTACAATTCAATATTTTTGTATTAAAACAAACATTATTATTAACTTCTTAAAGCCATAGTAGATTAAAATATGTACAACACGTATTGATTTTTAACGTTCTAGTATTCAAATTAATTTAATACTGAAGAGATTTTATTTTAAAACCTGCCAATATTACAATTTCATTTTAATCCTTTCAAAATATTAAAATCTAATAATTTTTTGGTGTGGACAATCCAGAAAATATTGGGTTTTATTCCAAAATGTTTTATCGTGAAGGTTGCAAACAAATCCTTCTGTAAGAATGGAATGACATTTCTTCTGAAGAGTGCCGAAAGCTTGTATGTGACTATTACTAAAATAATGACTGCTGTAATAAAAGTTCAAAACGGATCGACAAAATTAATAATATGCGTAAAGAAAAATAAGTTAAACACAACTATAGTTTAATTTCTCCCTAATCTGCACAAATAAGCTGTATGGTACGAATATCATAGGGTGCCTAATCCTTTTGGCCAAAGCTTTACCTCGTCGACAGAACGAATTTCGGTTTTGCTGGTTATGCTTGTCAGCAATTTTGTTAGGTGAACATCAAAAGCAAAAATAGTTAAATGAACCATAAAGTTAGTAATAGTAAGGTGACCACCTCCCCTTTAAAATAGCATTACGCGCATAAGAGAGAACATACCCGGAAGTGGGAAATGTATCCCACCGGAGTGTTTTTCTGCAAGATGGTTCCCACCGGTGGTAAGGAGTGCTTAAGGGGGGAGCTGGATAGACACGTCCTTGTCAGGACCATTGTGTGCTAAAAATAAAAAGTTGTACTTTGTTGTTGGGGGAGGTTGGTTAGAGGGACACAGAGCTTGTGTGGTCTGTGGCAGTGATAGCAATTTTGAAAAGAGTCGTAGTGTAGTGGGTGTGGTGGACCATACAACAGCTCACTTCCACCATAAAAAAAAATGTGTGTGTGTATGTCGCGTTATAATAGAGGATATAAGCTTGGATTTTTGATGGTGACATAGTAGAAAAACTATACCGGTTCTGCACCAAAATCTCAGGTTTTTTTAAAAGGGGCCTCTGAAATTACAAAATGGTATCAAAAGTGTGTATAATAACTATGTCGGTTCTGCGCCTAAATTCCATGTATTTTTAAAGGGACCTCTTCTTAAAAGTGTGTATAAAACTGAAATATCAAACATGAAATATTTCAATGAAACATTGTAACATAAAAGTAAGCGTATCTTAACCAGTTTCTTTTAATTCACATGCCGCCTATCAACGCACATCCCTCAATGCGGCTTATCGCACATTTCCTCCACCCTTTCAGCGCACCACGTTGCACAGAAAAGCACGTGGTCTTGTCAGAAAAGTAATCTCTGCCCGCCAAAAACTTGTTCTTCGCCGTCCGCATCTTTACTTTTTCGTCTTCACTGCAAGTTTCTTCTTAAACTGATCGCCGCCGTACAGCCCGATCACCGTTTCCCTCGTTTTGCTCTTTTTTACCATCACGCCCGGCACTCGCTGAACATGTCCAGTCCGATCGACCACCTTCTTTTTCTCTTTTAGCATCTGAAGCCACTCATAGCCAGAGCCGTCGTGTTGTGTACGGGGGCCTGGGGGCATTTTGGAATTCGGGGCCTATTGTAAGGGCAGCGATTGTTGCAAAATATGGAGTAGATAAATCAATAAATTATTATTATTATTATTATTAAGATTTTATTATTATAAAAGACGGTTTCTAAGCCCAAATCATAAATTTTATTTAAAATTTCTAAAGCAGAAGAAGTCGTTCCTGGCTCGTTTGGAGAAATTAAATTTTTTTTTTCGAAAGTAAAAGTATTTCTTGTGTTAGTAGATCTTCTTTGATGTCCACTGGATATCGAGTTTGCAGTATTTTAGTTATCTGCAAGGCATGTAGCGATTTGGGGGCCTATGCGACCCTGGGGCCTGGGGCTGAGAAACCCAGCAGCCCCCCCCCCCTCGCGACGGCTCTGCTCATAGCATAACCCCTCGCTCCCGCTGAACATGCCCAGTCTCGATCACCGCATCTGTTTACCTCTTATTTTTCCTTCTTCTTGCCTTATAAAGCCGCTCATAGCATAACTCTTCGCATACACTAAACATAGACACTACACTTTTTCCGACTCTTTTCAAAATCGCTATCTCTGCCAAAGACCACACGCTCTCTTCCTCTAACCAACCTCCCCTAACAACAAAGTACAACTTTTTATTGTTAGCACTCAATGGTTCTGACAAGGACGTGTCTATCCAGCTCCCCCCTTAAGCACTCCTTACCACCGGTGGGAACCATCTTGCAGAAAAACAATCTGGTGGGATAAATTTCCCACTTCCGGGTATGCTGTCCCTTATGCGCGTAATGTTATTTTAAAGGGGAGGTGGTCACCTTACTACTATTAGTTGATGAACAAGATATTTTTTGGGTGTCTAAAGGTAAGCTTTAACGTTCTGTTTCTCTGCGGTTAACGTAAAAATTATCATCCTTGGGGCTTATCCATATCTATTATTATTCGGGTAGAACTTTTCTTCAAAACACAGATATCAACAATTTTAGTATTCACGTTGACTCTTCTGATTTGAAATGTTTTATCAAAAAATCAAATTTATTATCGCCTCTTCCATATTCTTTCTATAATTCACTTAATAAAATTCTCATTCATTATCCGCTAATTGGGTAATAATGATAGCTGAAAACTTGCAAATCATATTCATATGGCAAGCTATGAGATATTTCCGCCTTATGTAAGTCCCACTGAATTAATAAATCTTTCATTTTGCCTATTTGCCACTGCTTTCAAAACTTTTGTGGCTTTTCATGGGCCAGGAATAACTGAGAGAACAGGGAGGCCCTAACTCATTACTCATCGCACCCATACGTTCCCTGAAATCGTGTTTATTAATGAAATTACTATTTTTACGAGGCAACAGGAAAGTAACAGGCACGTTACCGAAACTCACATGTCATCTATGCATAATTCAAGGGCTTTCCATCAGACGGAATGCGAAAACGTGAACTATGAACTATATATGTATATGTACGTCCGCCACAAACAGCCCCAGGGCTCCACCACATCGTGTAAGGAGTACCACTATCGTCACGAAAGTAATCCATCCTAAAAGCAACTGCTAAAAGCCTCAAAGTCAATAGCTTTGAGTTCTCGACCCATTCATCCATTTATAGATTCCATCACTGCCACCATCATCATCGCCGTCGACGCCGCCTTCGTCGATGGGGCCCCGGAAGCCCTCCTCTGCCCGCCGAAGGTGTACTCATGAGCACACCTTGCTACCGAGGCCACAGTTTAAATCACCCAGTCCGCAACCCCCCCTCACCCGTCAGACATTACTTAGACCTCGCCGGAACTGAAGGGTTACGAACAGAATCGCACAAGCCGCAGATAGGGCCCCAAATCAAATATTTACATTTCAATATTTATCATGCGATTGATTTGATTCCGTATATTGGGAAAAATGAGCACGATTTTCGTTGGCTCTGCGAGCGAGCTCAGAGCCTAGAACCCAGAACCCAGAGCCCAGAGCCCGAAGCTTGAAGCCCCAAGCCAGCGAATATCCAGTCATGTGTGCAGATTACAGCAAAGTGACGAAGGAGTCCCCGATTGCACCGTTCTGGGTCATGTATTGATCCTCCCGATATTTTTTAGGATTATTTAATTCGAGCGCAGCATGGAGCTGAAATATGTCGACTACGATGGTTCGATGGTTGACCTCCGGAGCTCCACAGCAGCACGGCGCTACTGGCTGCGCATACCGATGCGATGCGCCCGGGATGCTGCTGCTGCTGCTGGAGCAGTTCCGGGTACAGTGGAACAAATTCTCTGTCTGTCTGTCCGCTCTGCGCCCGGGTTTTGGATTGAGGCTAACAAGATCCCTCCGCGATAAGAATCGAAATAGCGTTGTCAGTTGTCTGTCAGGGAGTGACAGGAATTTTGTGTTTGCGCTCCTTCCCCAATTTAATATTCGTCGTTTTTACACACGGACGAGAGGCCGGCCCATGTAGGCTTGTTTGCATGGCAAATGAATAGAAGTGACACAGATTTCGTGCAGATGGGGTCACTACTTATTTCGAGGAGCTAGCGACATTGTAAAGGGCAGTGGAACAGAACATTTAGCTGCCTCCAAAATGTTAAAATCTACCCTGCCCGGTCACATGCTCCACATTTCGTGCGAAATTTGAGGGAAATGGGGTATCTCCTTCTAGAAATGCATCTTCTCCATATATAATAACGCCTTTACGATGAAAGAAAACCATGGGCCAAAATAACCAAAATTGTAAGTTAAAAATGCGCTCAAACAATAAAGTTGGGTTTTCTTAAAAACGAAAAATAGTTAATATCCTGACATACGATTTTATTAGTTAACTTATTATTATGTAGAAAGTACAACATTTTTCATTATAACAACTTCAGGTTTTTGTTTTAACAATGTACACTCCGCGACAAAATGATTACCCACCCATAAATTTTACCTGTTTCTTGAAAAGGAGCAGGTACAGATATAGATTTCATTGCCTGTTGTAAAGACAATCTTTGAAAAATGCTAGTATACGTAAGTTTTTTTTTGTTATTAATTTTGAGTAATTATCCGGTGTTTTCTAAAAAAATGGTGCGTCAAAATGATGACCCAGGCAGCAGTTATGTTCGGAGAACGGTAAATAAAAAAACAGTTTTTTTAAAAAGACTTTTATTACTTTTTAATAATGAGTCTATTACCTCTTCCATTCGTTTTGGAAGAGATTTAAACAACAATTTTAAATATTATCTAGGAATTAAATTCCAAGCCTCCTGAACTGCATTTTTCAACTCATTTATGGTTGAGAATTGGCTGTTTCCTTGATAAACAGTTATTGCAAGATGACCCCAAACATTTTCGATAATATTAAGATATGGAGACCTTGATGACCATTGCAGAAGCTCTATGTCATTTTCTTGAAGATAGTCTTTCACTCTTCTGGCGGTATGAATTGCAGCATTATCCTGTTGGAAAATGAAGTTTTGTCCTGCTATCGAGTTTCCATGGCTCTTTATTTCTTCGTCGATTAGTTGTATATAAAAATTACTGTTCATTTTTCCAGAAATGAATCGTAAATTCGTCTTTCCTTTGTAGCCTATGCCTGCCCAAATCATTATTCCTCCTCCTCCCATTTGTCGCGCGTTCCGAAACAACTCCGATTTTCTTAAATTTGGAATTAATACGACCACCCATCTGGTCCATCCAAATTAAACCTCTTTTCGTCGTTAAAAATTACTCTCCTCCATCTTTTCTTCCACCTGAGATGTTCACGAGCAAACTTTAAACGTTCCTCCTTATGTTTTGCCGTTAAAAACGACTTTCCTTTGAGTTTTCTTCGTTGGATATTCTCACTTTTTTGCAAAATTCGCTGGACATTGCTTACGCTTGTTGCAATTTCTCTAGCTGTAAACGTACTGTTTGACGCCTCTCTCAGAATTGCTCGCTCCTCTCTAGAGGTTACAGCACGAGGACGACCAGACTTTTCTTTGAACCGTAATTTTCGGGATCTTTCAGAAAATTTGCAATCACTCGACGACTTCTCTTCAAAATTTTTGCCATATGAGAAATACTTTGCTTTTCTTTTTTTAAATTTAAAATTATTTTTCTTTCAGAGATATCAACGGTAACGTTGAAAGCCTCATTCAAAGTGGTGAACACTTTTACTTAAAAGCTACTCAAGCGACCACCATGGAATTTTTCCAATATCTGCTAGATACAGAAAACTAATATCTAATCGAAGGATTTTTTTCCAACTCGTACTTTTTTTTATACGTGTACGTT
The DNA here is from genome assembly GCA_949715965.1 of Dysmachus trigonus. Lineage (NCBI taxonomy): Eukaryota > Metazoa > Arthropoda > Insecta > Diptera > Asilidae > Dysmachus > Dysmachus trigonus. The sequence goes on along the minus strand of OX454319.1, from coordinate 46,677,894 downwards.
ACTAGGAACAAGCACTTTTTAATTTATTTCTTTTGATTATTTGTTTTAAAATTTTGCCATTTGAAATTCTAAAAAAAATAAATAATAAATGTTAATTTTTATTGTTGAATGAAACCACAAAAATGTTCATGAAATATTACTCAATTACTTACAAAAACATCGAGCAAAATATCCTTTCGAGGTACCCCTAATCCCTTAACTTCTGGGTAATTTTGTCCACCGTGCTAGTGAATTTGTATCCACGTTTAAAACCTTTGGAACTATCCTATTTGCAGAAACGATTTTTTTTATTACGTATTAGCTTTTATGTAAAATTGATGGATTGGGATAAGATTACGCAGAGACAAAGCATCCTGAAGTTATGGTACGGGTAAGGTAATAACTTTTCTAGATTTTATTGTACACATAAAGAAAAGATTCACCTTATAATTTCGATTTTACTTCAATTCACAAACATTTTCATGGTTACAGCTAACATAAATTTTACTTTATTAGAAAAAAGGTAACAATTAGACATTTATCATTTATTAAAAAATACCCTATAGGATAATTCAAGAGATCTTGATTCTCAAATTTTCTCACGGTTCGGTATTTTGCTCAAATACAAAAATATCTTGACTTGTTTCTTCTTCTACACCTTCATTACTGCCACGACTCAGAATTCTCCAAACACTGTCAGAATATTATCCATTTTACTATTAGAATTCACTTACTTAATTCACTTTCACTTTGCGAGCGCCTTGCAAAAACCACCTTCCTTCACAAAGTTTCGCTCTAAAATGCTGCCTTGTTCTTAAAGTAAGATATTCGTGAAAATTAAACTCCGAATTGTTGATGCACTATTAAATATGTAGTAAGTCTTTACCCCATTTTACCAAATTCGGTGGTAGATTATAGAAAAGATTGGTAAGATAAGAATATGAGCAGTTAAAATCGCTTATAACAGTTTGAAAATGATTAAGTTCGTCTGAAATTGAGCACACGGCGATATGTGGCTGGCTTAAGAATAAAATTTGGAATTAACTATTTTTCATATTTTCATATTTGTATAGCGAAAATATTTAAAAATTTAAATAATTCCCCTTTAAAATCCGCTATCAAATCGTCGTCCCTACCTCCCCCTCTCCTTTTTAAATGCCAAATAAACACAAAAATTGCGAAATGACCTAATTTTACCAGAAAAAAATAAAATTTGTAAAAGTATTTCCCACGGTACGAAATGAATAGAATTTACTCTTGGGAAATATTGAAAACTTTGGTATTTTCAAAGTAAGTGCTGTGTTCCCGAAATAGTACGAATTTTGAAAAGACATTTTAGTCTAAATACAAAGGTAACTCCAGGTAACATTATTTAGGGTTAGTATCCCGTTATTCGTTCATTATAGTTCAGTATGTCTTTGCAAAGTACACGGAAGATTTATCAGACAAACTGATAATTTAATTCAAAAATTATTTTTCAGACCAGTCCGCGATTCGTTCGTTGTTTTGTTTAGCGCCTCTATCGAACTTCTAGCGATTCTTTAACTCATTATCGGATTAGTTGACGCCTTTGTCTTATTAGCGGATCAGTTAACTCCTATGTTCGTTATTGGTTTGGCTATCTCTTTGTCCACGACCTCTTTGCTCCAAAAGGTATTAAATAAGCGCAATCAAGGACGGAGGCGCAGTTCGGAGTTATCAAAGGCTAATAATAACGACTTAGGAAATTAGAACCTAGGGAACCTTGAGTGCCTAAAATTGTTAAAGGGTAAAAATGCTTAAATTTTAAAAGTATCAGTTGCAAAATATTCTAAGAAAAATCGAATTCTGCAAAGGTGCTAAAATTTTAAAAGCACCAGTTGTAAAAGCGCCTAAAAAATTTTAAAAGTGCAAAAGTGTTTGAATTATAGAAGTTTCATTGTAAAAGCGCCTAAAATTGTGAAAGCACAAAAGTGCTTAAATTCTGAAATTTCTTAAGTTGAAAAACCGCCTAAAATTGTGCCAGGATTTGTTTAACCCCTGACAGGTAAACATGTTATTCGTTACCTCCTTACAAGTACTGAGTGTAAAGAGTTCACAGTCGCGCTTTTTTTTAAATACATCTTCGCACCTACTCGTCCTAGCGAGTTTAAATAAAAGATTAGATCGCGCAATCAATGAGCCTAATTACAACTCATTCAGAATTGTTTAAAGAATGGAAAGAAAATTAAAATCATCTGTCGCAAGGTCTAATACCTGCCCCGAGCCTGTCCGACGTATATAATTTAAAAATTTCTATTATTTAAAAAAAAAAATCGTTTATTTTCTTTAACATTTTATCAATTATTATTATATAATAAATTTTTAAAAGTTTATAGTTTAAATTGTAAATTGAAAAGTCCATTGGTAGCATCAAAAATCGTTTATTTTCTTTGACAATTTTATTACTTAATTTTGCATAATAAAATTTAACGAATTCATTATCTTTAAAACAATATCCTAACTGATTAACAATTAGCCATTATTTTTAAGTTGATTCCAACTCAAATTATAAAATATCTCACTAGTTCATTAAAAAATTTACTTATACTTCTTTAAAATGCAACGGCTCAATTCTAAGCGGCTCAAAATATAATGAGAACCATAATATCATTACCATTACAATTACAATTTCAATTTCAATTGCAATGAGTAATGGCAATGAAAACTTCATTCACTATGAAAAATTATTACTATTCCCACTATAATTCCCATTGTAGTAATGGTAATAGTAATGAAAAACTGAATTGAATTATTCGTAAGGATAATGAGAGACTTCATCATTACCGAAGTAATTAAATATTAAGTTTAGATAAATCGGTTCAGGATTTTCAAAGCTATTTTGCACGCGGACCTAACTACACCCGACTTTTGGTAGTAGGATATTTCGGTTTGACAAATAATAAACTCTAAGAACTTGAAAAGCAACATTTAACTGACCTTTTTCGAAACGTTTAGACCTTCTTAACTCTGAAAGTAGAAAAAAAAAAATCGAGCGGCCTTGTGTGCCTACATACAACACTCTTCATATTTCTATAAAATGTAAACGCCATTCACCGACGGTAGAACTCGGTGAAAGGCTCTTTATTAACGGCAAAAACCCCCCAATTACTATGGCACATTTACTTGAAGCGCGCAGCTCTCAGAAAGCCCGGTGAATCTGAAACCTCTCGACAGAAATGAAAGTTATGCTCCAAATAAACCATTTGCATAGGAAGAGTCAAGGAAATCAGAAGCACACGAAGGAAATATCCTTCCTCGGATTTCCTCGAGGCTCCCCCGTCCCTCCGCCGCCCGCCGACCCACAAGTACAAATGATGTCTGCTTTAGACACAACTAACCCGATTATTCCCAAGTTTAGCGCTTCACAAGTGATTACGTCTGAATGCTTTGGAGGCATGTCATAATACATCAATTCTAGCCCGGAGCCTTGCGGGGATCCCCCTGTCCCGCCAGATGGAGCACAGCACAGAGCATGGAGCACGGGGCGACACGGGCGGCGCGGCTGTCGGACGAGGGAGTGGAGCACGTGCTGTGTTAATGGATCCTTCCTCGTTAAAGACAAAACGAAGCCGGCTGGTGCGGCATCGGAGGCTTGATGTGCACGGGAATGTGAGGCTCTTGGAATTCCAATATGAAACATGACAGCATTCCGTAAATAACGGCATTATCGCGAGCCATTCCATTGCGTTTTCGAGATAATGAAGCTATTCGACTGATTCAATCGTTTGCGATACGGCGATACGATGTCGGGCCAATGTTTATTTCAAGCGATAATGGCCTCCCCGTCGCTGGATCTATTTGGGCGTTTTTTCAAGCGCTATTATTAATTTTTTCAGATAGCGGCGAATAAAACCATTTGATTAAGCCCAAGCAGAACACATTTGCCAATAATTGCTTACATTTTTTATAGGTATGCCACGGAACTGTAATCGGAGAAAAGATTTAGGAGATTGGGACAACTGTTTGAGTTATATAATGAAATAAGAGCAATTTAATACATTATTTAGTATTAATTATAATAGTTATAAAGCTAAATCTCTTACTTACTTAAAACTGATTTTTATATAAATAACGATTTTGGTGTCATTGTTGCATTTTGCATAATAGTCCAGTCGGCAGACGTTTTATTCTACAACAAAATCCAGTATATCGGCTCTTATCACAGAATAGCATTTTACCCACATTATCACATCATCCTTAGTAAATCAATGGTTTATGCATGATTACTTTTATGTAATTTAATAAGAATTACTGTATAAATAACTAGAAAAGCTTTATGCTAATCATAGCACACAACACCATAATACCACCATTACCACAATAGAATACAAATTTATAATTATCAAAAATAGCATAAATAGTATAAATTTCATCGTGTATCTCACTTTTTAAGAAGCGAGCGCATCAATTTAAAAATTAAGAATTGGAACCTATTAAATTAACGTCAGTCATGTCATGTCAGTTGACATGAATTGTCTGTTACCAAAATAATGTGAAACGCACATTAATTTGACAAGATTTCTATTAAATTGAATAGTTGGTGCTAAAGAAACGTTACAGTTTTTGATGTTCGATCTCACATGTAGAGTATGATTTAAAAAAAAATAAATAAAAGCCGCTCTTCTGTCTCCCTCACACAATAAGCTTTCTCTCACTCCCTACACAGTTTTCGACCATTATTATTGTTTGTGTATCGATCGTAGCAGTGACGTTTTACTTTCTCTGTGCAACTCTCATGTTAATTATATTCTCATAGTAAATTTATCATCAATTTGCAGTGCTATCATTATTTATTCTCATTTTGTTAATAATTGCTGAAGATAGTTCTCAGTTTCAGTTAATTAAATGATCTCATATAAATCAATAGTACTAAACACGTGTCACGAACTCCCGCCAACGGACGGCCATTGTGTTACTTGTATAAATCATTCCACAATATTCTTATACATTCGTAAATTAGTATTTGGTTTATTATTGCACGACAATTAATAATACTATTATACTCCACAGCGCTCCATTCCTCTTTCAGTCATAGACCACATCTCCACATACTTACAATAAGTTAGTTATTTTTTATTTAACTACCAAAATATTCACTAGAAATAATTAATATGGCAAAACAACGTTTGCCGGATCAGCTAGTAAGATATAATTTGAATCAATATTCCAAACCGTTACTTCTAATAGGGAGATAATATTGGAGTAACAGGAAATTGATTTAAAAAATATTAGATGACTAGAAATAGACTGAAATGTAATAATCCGTAATATTAAATTAATAACTATGTCATGTTTGTTTAGTAGTGGATATAATTAAAATAATCTTTTACGTTTAATATTATATCATTCTTATATCATAAGGTTCGTATTGCATAAGGCGATGATATATCTACTATATGTCAACATGGAAATTTCATAATTTTTTTATGATAACCAAATCATTAATTTAAATATATGAATTATTTATTATTAGTAGGATATATCTTATTGATTAATTTAATTGACAAAACTATTAAAAACATTTTAATTTTAAGTGATTTTTCTCTGAATGCCGCTGATCACTTCCACTGATAAATTTAGTAGTAGTGCAAAGGCAATTTCACTAGAATTGAACAATTAGAGACAATGCAAATTCGATTCCACTATGTATCACTGAACGATCAGTGATAGTACAAGTTGCAATTTTCTTGATAATAAAACTGCAATTTGAACTACCACTTATCGTTTATTGGTACTTAATCAGTGGCAAACAAGCTCATTTGTAATATAACTAAGCAAGGGGTAGTCGAATTGAATTCGCATTATCAGTAATTGTTCAATGGTAGTGTAATTTTAATTTATGTTAGAGAAACACTTTACAATTTCAAAAGATAAAGTTGCGCAAACATATAGCGATAGGACAAAATAGTCTGATTTATAAAACCAAAAAATACATTGGGTCCTATGAGGAGCAACACAAGTATGGTAAAAACTTAGCGATTGCTTCCAAAATAAAGCTCCCATTTAAACATAATTTTCACTTACGTGAACCCTTAGAAGCTTTCTTTTTAATTAACTACAGTTTTCACCACCTTTTTAAAATATGTAAATTTTTTAAGTTTAAATACAACTTAACAAAAAACACAAAGTATGTTAACAAATTGTTTTACAAAGTTGTACATAAAAAAATTTGTTGAATTGATTGTTGTAGCATCAAAATTTGACTGTGTTGAAACTCTTATTTAATGCGTTCCATAGTTGTAAAATAAATAAATAAATAAAATACTATTAAATGTACGATCCGCAACCAATTACATGATAATCTAAAACACACATATTTAATATTGTAATACAATATTTTTCTCAGTGTAGACACGAACTCTGAACCTGAAAGACCACTTGCATAGATAGCTTAGAATTTTTATGGACACATTTTTCGTAAAAGTATGAAAAATCCTAATCTTTTTTAAACCTTTACAGTGACATAAACAAAATGAGTACACAAACAAGTTCTCTTGTTTTGATTGAACTTTCACGTATTATCCTCTCACAAAAACTTTTAGGATAATTTGTACATACATATGTGTGTATGTACAAATGTGTACAATTTGATGAACAATGTGTACAATATGATGAAAAAAGAGGCTTTTATTTTTCTCAACATGTTTGCAAATGGTGAGAATTGTTGTGGATTTTTAAGTCATTCAGATAATATCAACAATTACAAAAAAATTCACTTACAGTTTTGTCCTTAGCGAGGTTTGTCTGTAAAATAGAGAAAATAAAATTTGATTAAACCACAAGGTATTAAATACGTTCTCTAAAAAAATGTCAAAAGGAGGGGAATCTGTCCCTAATCTTAGTATAATCAATCTTCAAGCGATTGAGGAACTGTAGCACCTCTTCAAATGCCACCAGCATAAAATATCACCTCTAAAATGGGTCACAGTTTGGGGCCGATGAAAATGGGGGACTCCGCATGTCCACTATAAACACTGCCCGGCCAATGTCAGAATAGTCCTATAGGTGCCACACAATTTAAGCACTTCGAAAGGATTCATTAATTACTGCCACAAATAATGCGATAACCTTCACATCCTTGTCAACCTCTATTTTGTGGCCGGAAAGTTATCAGATAAATTTTCACACCATACGATTTTTGTATGTGGAGGGGTGGAGGGTAGGGGACTCTCGAACTACATGAGCACACTTTCATTGGAAATTTAATTAATGAAGAAATATTGTATGCAGTGTGAATACCCCACAGTGGGGAAGAGCCTTGACCCACTGGTTGTCAGATAAAATTGGATTTTATTTGGTGAATAAATCGTAGAACATTCACTGAAGAAGAACGAGAGGCAAAGACAAAGCTCGCAACGATATTTCTAATTAAAATGTTGAAACGCAAAATTTTATCCACTACTAGGGCTACTTCACCAAGCGAACGCGTCAAAACACATCCCCTTACATTTGGAGCACAAAGCGCCTTCTATAGTGCAGAACAAGCACTCAAGAGTCAAGCTCGCATTTTATTACAAAACCTCAAAGTTATTTGAGGAGAAACTATTCAAGATCAAATTCATTTTGTGTACGGCTAAAGAGGATGATGCTCCATGGACCGCATACACCTCCCCGTCTCGCTCCATTCTGTCTTTCTCTCGTCGCGTCAATAGCCCGTCTGAAAGGCATCAGGGACTGAAGTGACCTTCTGCTAGGATTTGATAGCATAAACTCCTAAGAATAAACTTCCTACGCACCCAAGTGCGACTGTGAAAGTGCTCCATGAAAACTGTGTCATCAGTACAAAACGCGGGGAAGATAATGCCGCACACTTGGAAGACGTACTCCACCGTCAACTTCTATGGCAACTTATTCTTTAAGCCGAGTCGAGGAAGGTTATCTTATGGTTAATAAAGCTTTCCTGATGGAAAATAGTTACATGCCTCTTGCCACGTCGGAAGTATTTATGGGCTGCGTTATACTTCGAAGTAATTCCATGTGGAATTGGATTTTTCCCGACCCCGCATCCACGCCCTCATCTCATCATGCTGCACACACCAGGTGAGACATGAAATGAGAAGGAAGTTCTAGGAGCTATTTGCAAATAATTAATTATAGAGTAAAGTTTGCGCCCTCGGCGCCTGAGTGAAAAGAAAGATAGATCTTTAACGTTTCGCGACTTTTTCCTATGTGATTACGATGTATGGTCCCCCGGAAAAACAGTATTCGTAGTCTTAACATGCAAGAAAACTTGCTCCTGGAAACTATGTCATGCACTATTGTGTCGTAGTTTCCCATTAAACTTGTGTACTTGTGTATACTTTCCGTATTTGTACTCGGCTACCGCTCTAAATTCGTCTCTGTAAGTAATAATCAAGTAAAAAATTCACTCATGACTTTCAAATTAGATCGTAATCAATTCAAAGCATGAGCAAATTTTGTATTAAATCGAGCACCCAAAGGAAACATTTTTCTTGAAAAATGGCAACGCAAGGAAATGGCCTCAATTAAGTAAAGTCTTCGTTCCAATTTCCAGAAAATGTAAAGTTAAAATTTAGGTATTTTATATTCTTTTAATCAAAGATCCTTTAAAAAAATCAGGTCTTCAAAGAAAAATCTGAATCAAATAAAGCCGATTCCTGTGACGGCACTTTGAATTATAACGTAAAATAATATCATAATTTTTCTATCTGACAACTTTCACGGGGTTATATACAGTATGCTAAACTTATTAACCTTTAAGTACCGACGTGCGGTGTGACAGGCCTCGACAGCCACTTGACATGCTACTTTACCCCTTTCCCCGCTGAATTCCGATCCCTGCTTTTAAGTAGCTGCAAGGATAGTGCCCACGTTGACATCGAAACGGAAAGGTTAAAACCCTTTATTTCCATTATATCGCAGAGACAAATATTTAAATCAACACTTTCTTTAAAAAACACAACATAATATAAGCAGCTTCTTAGGCCTCACGTCGGTACTAACGTTACAAAAAATGCACGTTGGTGCTTAAAGGTTAATACGCACCCAAATTATTCTCGATTTCAGGAAATTAATGAAAATGTTTTTAGAACTTAGTTAAGGGAATTGCAAAGGACCAAAAATAGACATAGTTTGTAAAATATTTATTTATTCGCATAAAAACAAGCATTAACTTAACAAACTTCAACAAAAGATATACGTACGAAATTCGCTTATGTGCACATTTGAATTTTCTAAAGATAAGAAAAACAAGATGACTAGTAATAGGTAAAAGTAGCTTTTAGTACTTGGTAAAGCCTCCACGGTTTCTAATTGTAGCGAAAATCTGATTGGGCATCGAATTTATTAAACTTTCGACATCAGTTAATGTGACCTAACCCATACATTTAAAATTGATGTTTTTTAGGTCAGAATATCGTGATATTATCGTCCACCTTCATAAACCTGCCTTACCATATTCCTCCGCATATTTTCCATATTCCTAATTTTCATGAAAGTAATTTGTAAAGGAATTTTACGATACAAATTGTTAAAAAAAAAAACGATGAACTATGTCCATTTAAACTTAATATTTTATATTTCAGGCACGCCTGTGTCACGTCAGTGACAAATGTTCTAAATAAATATTTAAATTAAGCAATTTTGTTATCAAATGTCACTTTATTTAATTAGGCACTTTTAATTATAACGGTTACTTGTTAGGCCATTCCTGTAGAGGTGGTATACTCGAAGTTGAATCGTTTGTCGTTTGAAATAAAGGTAAGATAAATTGTCACAAATCTGAAACGTTTTGTAATGAAATATTAACATCATATAACAAACGTTTTTGATTCGAAGCTTAACAACTTTAAATTCAAAATTGAGCTCCCGTAAAAGTCAATACAAATTCAAAAAGAAATCATAGCAGCAGTTAACTTTTTCTTAAAAGGAAAATCTCAAAAATAGTGAATATTCCAGCAGAAAACGCTGATATTCATACGACTAGAGAGATGAGTTCTAGAAAACTCTTAAGATTTCTAGCGTATTCTCCTTAAAATCAATGGAAAATACTTCGGAAACTAAACCATTAAAAAAGACTTTCTATTTTCTGAAGGGTTCATTTTTGCTTGCGATACAGTAAATAAATTTGTTTAAGCATTACATTTTATTTAGAATATATGTAGAGATGCCGTATGGTAGTATAATTAAAATTTTGTAATGAAAGTTTTGTTTATTATATTCGAACAGTTATAAGTAAATTCTGTAATAATAATACCACGATGATTTTTAACGATGATTTTTACATAATTTTTATTTCATTCTTCTACATGAACTATATTCAAAAATGTAAATTTTTGTACAATCATTACAAACATTAAAAAAATACCCTTTATTACGAATTTGTTAAAAACAGATTGAAAATCCTAAAAACCCGTTAAATGGCTTCCTTTGTTGGCCAACATGTTTATCTACTTTTAGATTTTTTACGGAAAAACTTATCTTTTGTTATTTCAATTTTTTTCTAGAAATCTAAGGCGCATTTCTACCATTGACACATTAAACCGTCATTATGAAGAAAAATGAGGTGATATTTATTTCATTTACATGCAGAGTTGAAAGATTGAATCGAAATTGGGTTGAATTTTCGACTTGCGTATATAAGCCGCCAGCGTTCAGTTGTCGAGTCGAAAGGTGACTCCTAGGCATTTTAATAAAACAATTTATTACACTTCACTATTGGAACAAAAACAAATCACAAATTGCCGCCGGAATGAAGAACTGTCAAATCAACTCTATTTACATATATATATATACATGGCATTCGTATTTGACATTTCAACTCAACCCCGCTTGCAAAGCGGAGTTGAGTCGAGTCAGCCTAATTTCAATTCAACCTGCGCTTACATGAAGTAGGTACTGCTCGGGTTTCAGGTTCAACTCTGCACGAAAACGTGGCTTAGCACCTCCCTTTTTTGTCGGAGAAGAGTCAGGGACTTGCATAAATTTTAATTTCCCATTGTCAATTTTTTGGAATACTTTTACCATCATTTTGACAGGCTTTCAGTGTCATACTGATTATTTCCGTCATAATGACGGGTAATGTATACATGGCACAACACAAAGATATTTCTCTCAATAATTTATTTTTCTTGTTTTTTGAGATTAAAGGCGAAAAATCTTTTTTGATGCAAAAATATGAAAATAAAAAAAAAAATAAAAAAAAATTATACATATGTTCGGAAATAAATTACCGCCTCTAGCTCCAACTTACAAAAAACGTCGCACAGTTTCCGATGGAACAAAAGAATAGGCGACTACTGAGACACACATAATTTTTTTAGGCAACGGAACTCCGAATGCAAATAAATTGAGGACCCTATGAGGGAGGGAGCGGAGAGTGTGTCTAAACTCGGCCTTCCAATACCAAGCCAATGTGGCGGAGTAAACAACTAAACAGAACATCAGAAATTATCCTCCTGTTCCGGAGCGAATAAAAATTGACTGCCAATTGTTCGCTTGACTTGGAGTCTGTACAACTCCCCGATACGCTTGGCAGCGGCTGCCTTCGCTTTACATGCAAAGAAAGGCGTACAGGCAAGACAATAAAATTTGTTCGCCCCGCGCAAAACATCAACAAATTGCGCTGGAAGTCGGCTTGTTTGGCTTTGAACTTCTACGTGCATAAATTTACCAATGATTGGCCTACCTCTGCGGCGCGGAGTTGCTCTAAACGCCCTCGCAGCTCAATTGCTTATTGCACGGGCCACCGCGGCCGACGACATATGGGAAGAAGTTCGGAAAAGCAATTACCAAGTCACACCCGCTTAGGAGAAATTCCTTGCTTCCCAATGGGAAGTGGGGGCTGTGGGGGCGATCGTTGAGCTCGAGCTTTAGAAAATTTTTGAGCAAACATGTTGACATTCTCGAAATTCAGCAGGAAGACACATAAACAAGTGGGAAAAAAGCACACGGGGCAGCAAGTGTGTGAGTGGGAGGTGCTCCCCAACGCTTCCGCTCCGCCAGGAGGACACCACCAAGCCCCCGCAAGCAACAAGTCTTCCATCAATTTTCTCATATGTGACCCCTTCGAAAGTGGCAACGGATAACTCAATCTGACAAACAGCTCCCGTCGTCAAAAAGTGCGCGCGGGGATTCCCCGGGTTTCCGCAAAGGAAGAATTTAAGTGGGGCAAATTGCATCTCCTTTGTTAAATTGACACAGGGACGAAAACACGGGAGCCACGGGAGTAAAAAAAAAAGTGGGAAAAAATAAGAAAACACTGAGGAACTTAAGTGAGCAGTGAACACTGACCGAGGGCGGAGAAAGGTGGGATGGATAGCCTCTGTATCTGGAGTATCGATTGTCAACTGTTGCACGAAAGGATTTCGCCTTTTTTACACAAACCTGAGGCCGTCGTATACCACAGCAGAAGCGAAAGTTGGGTTTTCCCTATTCCACATTTTTTTTGTTCTCCCGGCCCCTGCCACTTTCATTCCCTAGTAGTCATATCCGGCATCCAACCACATTTCCAGATCCCCTGGTGGGAAGGTAAACCGGAAGAGCGGACGAGATGCTATCACCTCGGAAATTTATAACTTTTTTCCTAAGCAGATCCCCTTTGGAGGTCTTCTACTTTTTCCTTGTCCCTATATAAAACGAAAAACAAAAAAATAGCAAAATCCAGAAAAGCCCTCTGGAATGATTGTTTCAGGCTGATGGCCGCCTGCGATTAAGCTGATTAACGACATCCCCGGCTAAGTTTCCAGGTGTTTTTTCAGCGCTAAGTTTTGAGCAATCGCTTTTTGATGACCCTCAAATCCCAGGCGACCCAACCTACCGGCTACCCCACCTTTCGCTTGAATGCGACTTTAATAAGATCGAGCGACATATCGCCGCTGTTAGCCCATCATTAGTCGTTTTTTTTACGAATATTATATATGAATATTCAGATTGATCCTATCTCAATACGATTCCTCGAGGATAAGGCCGATTTATGTGCCTCATTTCACCCGGATCCATTCGAAGGGGCGCGTCCCGACAGCAGCAGCAGCCTCTTTCCCCGGCCGCGTATGGTAGGGTAGGGTCTTGATGTGGCACACTTTATGTCTTTGAATGATAGCCTGGTAAGTCGCCGGATTATTTTAATTGGCTTTTCTTTGTCGACTTTGGACCCTTCTTACTTGGGACGGCTTTAACGCTTTCGTCGGGTTTTGCGGGAAATTGTTTTGAAAATGGCCTAAAATGAAGAATTGATACTGGGGACTGGGACCGGAACGCTTCTCTGAGACACACACATACGACTATACGACTATATCGTGGAAGTGTATAGGGATGGAAAATGGAGAAACTTTTATGTGCAATTTTATGGCACATAGACGCGCTCTGCTGTGGTTGTTTTCCAGCAGTACAGGGCTCCAAATAGGCACTAAACCCTCTCCATTCCCAGAGAAATTTACAGGATATCTTAAATTTTTAGTAGCTAAACTCGGCTTTATTGTGTGGCCCATTCTGTTGTTCAAATACTGCTGACGTGTCCATAGTACAGGGTTGTGCAGTAATTCTCTTGAAACTTTCAAGGTATTTGAGATTTATTGAAATATTTATTTGAGAGATTCCCCTCCTTAATTTTCTCGCTTTTTCCAAATCATGTATTTTATGATTCTATTACCACCACATCTAATAACAAAAGGCAACGTACAATTCTTGAATTTGGGTAATATATGATTGCCTTTCATTGTTTTTGCCTAAAAGTTAAAACTTTGAATTTGTGTCCGGTATGGAGCATTTAAAATCAACGACGACAAAAATCTCTTCTACGTTTTCCATGTAGGAGATGTAGTTTTTTAAATTTTCGAATATCATACGTATTGGACTCGCCATCTTGAATTTCTAAACCAGCGATTGTAAATTCGGAATATGATAGAGCTTCTTTCTGCCCGAAATCTAGAAATATCGAAGTAAGTACAAGTCTGTTTTTACATGAATTTTTTTTAACACGAGTTTGATTTAACACGAATTATTTTACACGATCTGTTTGATTTAACACGAATATAAAGAGCATTAATTTTATTTATACACTATTTGGTTTGATTTAACACGAAGAAAAACCTTCTAAATTAAATTTGTAGGTAATTATATCATCATGCAGTAAAATGGCGAATGTGTAAATTGGTGAATACATTTTTATACACATATGTATATTAGCATTATTTATGAAGTAAAAGGTGTAAGCACATGGAAACGATAACATGCTAATATGAATTTTCATAAGGTTTATTATTTTATTTTATATTCGGGTTGGAACTAATCTCTATTTTTCCATAGATACAGTGTATTTTTTATACGATTTTTTTTTACACGGAACGCATCTATTGTATAAAAACAGACTTAGGTGTACTTACTTGCGCGTTATTTATGAACAAACAATCCAAGTGGTGTAATATAGTATAATTATGGATGTTATTACAAACCCAAACATTATATTTATGACATTAAACAACCTACTTTAAAAAGAAAAAACTACAAAAAACTCATTTCTTAATTTTAAAACACTTTTTGTAAACTTCTCACGCCTTAGTAATATAACTTAATTTTTTTAATATCATTTCTACGACATGTGTATATACCAGGTCGCTGAAGTAATGTGTGTAGGAATTGTCTATGGTTTTTGCAGAAGGCTTTCCTAGCATCTCGATAATACTTTGAATGTACTAAACAGATGCGAAAAATAACGCCGCTAAACAGTGGAAAACATACTACACATACTACATACAGCGAGCAATGCAATGGACTTAGTGAAGCACACTTTCCCAGACCGTGTTATCTCCCGTTTTGGCAATTTTGCCCCCGAAAATCACCCGATCTAACCAATCTATACTTTTTTTTTTTTTGAAATTATTGGTTATTGCTCTATGTGAACAAGCCGCAGACCCTCGCAGCCCTGAAAGACAAAATTCGACAATCAATTAAGATCATAATGCCGGAAGTATTGAAAAAAATTTTTGAAATTCCATAAAAAAACTGAAATTTGCATCAACGTCACCATTTCAACGATATCATCTTAAGTACGAAATGGAACCAAATTCAAAGGTCTAAATAAAAATAATAAAAAAGGAAATATACGTTTTTTAATTTGCAAAAAAGTTACAGCTATATCTTTGGTCATTACTTTTACACAATAATATAATCAAATAGCATTTCAGTAAAATAATTCGGAACCTATTTTACGAAGAAAACGTGTTTGGCGAAATAATGTGTGATAAATTACAACAATTTTCCTCGAAAGCTGATTTCGTTCTTACCGCTGATAAAAACTCGATTGGGCTGGAATCTTAAAATTAAATTGTAATGAAAATTTCTTATTCTAATTCAATATACAGAACAAAAGGAATGTTTAAAATAATTTGAAAAAATTCCAAATGAGAAATATTTTTTAGCATTTTCTGAAATCTTAAAGCCTTTATGAAAATATTTATTTAAAATTATTTAAAAATGTTTACAGATAAAGAGTATCATCCTTTTTTTTTCGTAAACATATAGAACGCTAAATTTATGATAGTAAAGCCTGAAAATCTCGTTTTACAAGGGAAATTGTAGAATTTCAAATAATGTTTAGTTTTGGTTAATTCAAAAATTACTACAATAAGGTTGTAAGTATAAAGTCAGACTTTGCAGAAAAAAATTACCATTAGTGTATGAGAATGATATAAACAGATCGCGGTTTTAAGAGCCTATACATAGTATTTTATATGGTTTTCACACTTGTAGTAAATAAATTCTTTTAAAGAAACGAATAACTCTTGTTCCTTGCCGATCTCATCAGGGCGAAAATGGCCTGATGTCCCTATGGCAGATACTCGAAGAGCACCTTTCTAACGATATTCCACTTGTTAGGATACGTCCAACACAAACATGTAAAAGGCAGAGGGTGTCAAATTCAAAATTTATCGAAATTTTCATTAAACAAAATTGCGATTTTATCCTGTTTTCATTTAAACTTTCTATTGAAAGGTTCAATTTTTTTGAACTATGGACCCTCTGCCTTTTAAATGTTTACACATATCGTAACAAGTGAGGTATCGTTGGAAAGATTCTCTCCCCCTCTTTTGAATGAGTCCTTGCTCAATGTCCTACGATGTCCTTACAGGACCTATAAGGACTTAAGTAGGCGAACCTCTTAGAAACCGTCAACGGCGATTTTAAGGGGGGAAGTCCATGTAAACGCTTGAAAATCAGTCATATTTTAAAAATGTTTTAGAAGGTGATAACATAATTTTATTGTTTTAAATTTTTTACACAATTTTATTTAACTTTTCTAAAGTATAAAAAAAAATTTTTTTTTGTTTTCCCTTCCAAAATGGTGGCTCAGGATTATGTTTTGTTAAAAATGTAAAACAATAAAATTATTTTATTACCTTCTAAAACATTTTTAAAATATGACTCTCAAAATCAGTCGTTTACATGGACTTCCCTCCTTAAGGAGGAAAGAGGCATCTTAACGGGGAGGTCGCAAAACAATCGTTGATCAGGACAATCCAAGGAATTGATTAGTATAGCGTTTCCTACGTTGTATCGGGACATCCTGTATATGCACCACTTTCTATAGTCTCATAGTTCTAGAATGAATAGTTAGAACTATGAGACTTTTTTTACCTACAGCATCTGCAACTCGACTGTGATGTATTGGAGGGAGAAAATCACTGATTTTTATTTTCTCGTTACTTGTATGCTAAACTCAACCTGCGTACCAAATTTCAGATTTCTAGGACTACGGGAAGTAATCTAAAGGTTTTTGCTGTCATCATCAGTGAGTGAGTGAGTGACGAAATCAATGAACTTTGTATATTAATAAAATCTAGAGCATCAGAGCTATAAAATAAAATTTGGTACATTCCATAAGCTTGATGATTATATCCTATTCTGAAAATTTGAGATCTTAAATAGTATTCAGACCGCAGTTATGAGGATCCAAAAATATGCTGAATTGCTTTGAGAAAAGGTACACTAGCGCCTTTTTTGGAGTTCTACTTGACGAGATTTCTTAAATTTGAGCTAAACAACATGTTAATTTTTAATTAAATGAAGAGTTAATTTGTATCTAGTGCCTGCAAATACTATAAATAAATTAGAAAAAAATTAAAAATAGGACCAATTCCAAGAGACATTTAATTAGTTCGATATTCAAACATCCTCAAAATTACCAATGTTTACGTAATTTTCATCTAATTTCGCAATTTTTGTAAAATCCCTATAATTCGGTTTTCAGAATAATGTGTAATTAACTATTTTGGTTTTATCTAAAATTTTGGAACAGAGTGTAATTAACTTTTCCTATCTGAAATACGGTTCTAGCTATCGCTCATAAATTATGTCTCAATCGGGGTCCCATTAGCCTCTGAAATTCACTCCCCGGGAAAGTACCGGGCAAATAAGCCCTTTAGCCATCAAGCTGTATGTACAATATGTAGTATGGCTTTTTGGATTGTGGGTGTGATACCCCACAGACAATAAATATTTAATAACCCTCTCCTTTGGCATCTAACGAGCGGCTCGACAACGCAACAAGAAGGCTGCGCCGAGGCCCTGACCCCAGCAGCTTCGGTGGCCCCAGGCCGACTGCCGGATAAATAATTCGTCAATCGGGCAGCACAAACAGCCGCTCAAATTGGATTAGATGCAATCAATAAAAGGGAAAGGGCCGCCCACACCGCTCGGCAAGCACCTTTTATTGAAAACAAGGCTCCGCGTTTTTGTGGAACTAAGCCAAGTGTAATATGCTCCGGCGACATGATTTTATGCCGAGGTGACAAGCTCCTTACGATATTAATCAGGCGGTTCCGGTGGGTGCCATCGGGCAGGTGCACAATCTGGTCGCCACCACTGCCCGCCGCCAGAGAAAATTAATTATCTCACGGAGGTTTTCACGCCCGCTGAATCAATATCACGTGCTGGCACCCGAGGCGCGATAAGAAACATTCGAACTAATCAAATTTCTTTATCTAGCCACGAGTTCTCTGCCGTGCTAAGAAAAAATCAATAGCGATAATTTTCACCTGGCGCACTTACAAAGGTTTTTTCCCGGGCCCATTACTTGAATTACCTGTGCCCCTGAGTAACACCACCCATCTCACTCCCACCCTTACAACTATCTAGCTCCATTCAATGATTAAAAGTTCGTTAGAAAGCGCAGAAAACGGCCAAAAATAAAAAAGAAGCCCAAAAGTCCAGAAAAATGCGACTTTTGCAACCTTTTGCAACTACTAATTGATCGATCGAAAGCGCGGGAAGTATGGGTGGGGGCGAGCTAAGTGGCGGACTTTGCAAAATCCAGGCTTTCTGCACTGTCACGCAAAATGAAGAGAGAAAAATATCGCCAAGAAGGAAAAACAGCAGCGCAGCGGAAAATCCTCGCGCTTTAATGTGACCGGGTTAAGTTAATTTATGCTAGCCCCAAGGAGATAAATTTTACGAAGATATGCAATAACTCTCGGACCGCAAAACTTATTGAAGTATTAAATGCGGAATGAATTCAAATTTATGGGAGTTTTCACTCGCCGCCGTTGAACTAAATGGAATGCGCCCGCTCCGCATTCAAGGGCCATCGAAAGTATTTCGATTATTTCGGACCGCCCGCCCGCTGCTCTTGGAATGCTCCGAAAATAGAAACGTTACTGTTTTCGGGTACGTTCAGCTGAAGGTTTTTTGTATTTTCGGATCGAATGGGCTTTTCTCGCCGGCATTTCTGCTTCGTTGACTTTCAAATCGTATATCGTTATAACATTTTCGCAACGACGACAGAATAGCTGCTACATAGTCTACGGGTCTAGTACTGCACCTTGTGGTATACAGTTGAGAATAGAAGACCGTGAGATTCGTCAGTTTTAATAAAAGCCAGTGTCTGTTGCCGATTAGGCATAAAATTGAAGCAATCAGAGTCATCCTGCACGGTTTCTTATTGCCTCAGTCATGCGACCCGAACTACTTTATGTAAGAGTTCAGTAATGTGGAGCAACTTGTTCCTGTTGCCGAAGGTTGGAAATCAAATTCTTCACCGCTTAGATTCCAAAGTAATTCCATAGATATTAAAATGATAATAAAAACGAGACTTTTTTTATGAGATTTTCCTACCCGTCTTTCATAAGCCTTAACCTAGAGGACTTGCGAATTTAGGCACACCTTTTTCAACGGAAAAGAATGAACTAAATAAAAAAAATTATCTTAAATGTTTACTCAATTATTTCTCGACTTTTCAAAGTAAAGAAGTATAGGAATATCCAGACTTTAAATCATTAAATCTGACGGGGAAACCCTTTAAAACCTAAACATTTAAAGATCAGTCGCTTTTTTAAGTTCAAGTGCAGGTACAGTTTTTCTGAACTATTCTAAACACTCTCCAGAATAAAATCCACGAAAATCCTAAACCTCCCCAGGTTTGAGTGCCATAAAATGTAATATCATTTAGTCCTTGGAAATGGAAACAAGCAAATTTTAACATAATCCAAAGTCAGAAATAGCGACAAAATGACAAAAATATTAAGATCCATGCTTCATACAATGCCTTATGCCCTAGAGTCTAGACAGATAGCACACATAACTTACCAATTAGTAATAATTACTAATTTAGGTGCTGTCTGTCTGTCATGGGATGATCATCACTATGGCCACTAAATAATGAAAAACTTGGTCATTTATGACCATACTTTTTTAATCATTTATACCTAAATGATGAAAAGTGTACTCGAATTCAGCTGATTTTGGACTTCTACACCAGTTGTAATATTACTTTGCGCTATCCATTACAAAGAACAAGAAGAAGAGAAGTACAGCGACTATTGAGTAACTGACAGCTGATAAATGATGATTAAGAAATGGCTGTCTGTCAACACTTCATAAATTAATAATTAGTGCTAAATCAATAATTAAGCAATTATTAGTTAAGTGCGCTGTCTGTCTAGTAGGGCATTACACTTACATCCAAAAGGTAAATGACCTTAAACTGCATGCGGGTGCGTTTTTCGACGCTTTTGAAAGTGGAACGGGATAATTCAGTTTTTTCGCGTGCTAGTCAATTCGATATTTTACGAATATTGATGTGAAGGAACTTAACTTTAGTAATAAAAGATTGATAATCTTTTTGTGATACATACGCTCAGAAAAATAACCTCACTTTAAAAGCTCGTCTGCTTTCTATCACGTAACTGAGATTATAGTCTCCCGCTTTCAACGTTTGTTCATTTACGCCTGCCTGCCTGCAAAGTGTTAATAGGACTTTGTCTTTAACTTTTCTATCTTATAACAACAATGTACAATTTTTCCACATACCTAAATAAGTAAAATATTTTTTTTAAACGTTACTGAAAAAGGTACAATATTTGATTGGTTGGTTTGAAAAGCTAAAGAGGACATTAATTTTCAGTTTCAAAGATTAAAAGTCCTCATTCGAAGCGGTATTTATACATAAGGCGGTCTTCAAATTGTGGTAACTTGTGCTAACGTGATTGCAGTTTCCACATTATATATTATTAGCTTATTGACAAATTGCAACATAGCTTCAAATATAGTCTCAATACTGATTTTTTGATAACTAAACCAGCCGAAGTATGCAATGAGAATCTTATAAATGATGATGAACTGAATGTAAATTCACGCTGAGCTTAAGAGCAATTTTTACACTTTTTTCTGTGTAAACATTTATCATGTTTACTATAATGCAGTGCATCAGTGCACAGATTTGGTGTAATTGAGCATAAAAGTGTGAAATTACACAATATATTCACATATTCATTCATTTATTTGAATGTACTGTAAATTTATTTATCTTATTTTTATTATTTAATAATACTTAACAAACAACAGCCTATTATGAATTTATTATTAAAATAACCTTATTTCTACTATTTCCTTCATTTTATCCCAGTTATTAGAGATAACGTTCTTGTCCCTTTAACTGCATTGTAAAAATACAATACTATACAATACTATATTCAAAGGAGTATTTAGTTCCAAAAATATACACTTGCTATGTGTAAATTTACTTATTTTAAAGAAGTAAACAATACACATTTATTATGCAAACTTCACATCTGCTATGTGAAATTTTCCGCATATGTGTGTAATACATTTACACAAGAAAAGTGTATTTTTACACAGGCATTTGTGTATTTTTTTTTTTAATTGGAACTTTACTCCCATTATGGAAGGTATTCAATTTCAAAGGGGAGTAAAATTAATACGTTCTTTTAGCTTAATTGAATTATCTGGCTTAAATACAATAAAATAAAATGTTTTTATTAGAGGTCATTGTTTATATAATTAAAAAACAAACACAGAACTGTTTCGCAATCCTAACTCTACTTTTCCTAAGTGATAGGAATGCTGTTTAAAGAGATTTGTAGAAAGGTTTTTGAAAGAGAAGATGTGTTTGTTACAAAATATTTCAAAATGGTCTATATATCCTCTGCTATACCGATGTAAAATAAATTTTGAATCAAATATTTTCATAATTTGCATTCATACAATAAACCTGAACAAAAGAAAATCACGTTGTAAGCTGTTGATTGGAATAAATTGTTTTTTAAACAAAATGTTCAGCAATAAAATGCTTGAAGTTTTGCAGGCTGTACTCATACCACTAAAACCATTCAAATAAAATTTATAATTCTTTCAATTTATTTATCTGAACTATTTTTTTCTCAAGGAAAACAGTTTTAAGGTTGGCCTGGCCAAGAGCCGTCTGAGCTTCAGGGCTCAGGGGCACTGCTCCACTTTGCCCTAGAGTAGCTACGCCACTCCTTAACGTCAATTTCGAAAACAGTTTAAAGTTTCAAGAAGCTACAACTCAAAGTGGACTAATTTGCACGATACACATAGCATAAAAAGTACTTCGAGTTTCACTTTGAAAATGTTCTTTAATATTCTTCTGATATTATACTAATATTATAAAATAAATAAATAAATTAAAATTTTTAAAAATTCTAAAGGCATAACTCCTCCATAAACCCCCACGGAGTATAGTGAAAATGATCAGAACTTTATGAAATGATATTCAAATATTGATTGCTTTGGTATTAATTGAACTTGTATGGCATTCCCAATTTAAAAATGTTTTGTTCTACAGATTGATAATTTTCCTCCAATCGTATTCCCATATTTCTTTCGTCTTGGAAACTTTCAATAATTTTCCTATATTTTCGCGAATCATGGCTAACTTATATTT
Organism: Dysmachus trigonus; assembly: GCA_949715965.1. Taxonomy (NCBI): domain Eukaryota; kingdom Metazoa; phylum Arthropoda; class Insecta; order Diptera; family Asilidae; genus Dysmachus; species Dysmachus trigonus. Next base: position 46,655,738 of record OX454319.1, on the reverse strand, counting down.
TTCTTAAATTTGTAGGCCCCACTCAGCTGCCAGAAGAGTTTAAAAAGAATTTTCGTCTTCCCAACATCCACTTTTCCAACCATGAATATTTACATTTATTTTTTGTTCCGCACTTTGTTATTTTAATTTCATTAATTATTTTCTACACACTTTTTTCTGCACTATTTACTAACTTTCTGCAGATAGGCATTTTTGGAAATGTTAACACTTTCCTTGTTATTAACCGCCAACCATCGGAGAAATTCATTCATTATATTTCCACGAAAATTTAACTCTTTTGTTGTCTTGCTCATCGCTCAAACTTCAACTTTTTTTCTTTTTCAAATATGTTATAGGAGACTAAATTAACGAAAAAATGCTATCTTGAGAGTAGTTGTTATGTCAGGATATTTTGAAGTAATCACTTATTTACCTGACCACTTTCACCGTGGGAAATTCACTTTTTTAATTCAATTCAAGAAACTGCCCAGAAGTCGTCGTTTTCCGACGACTCTTACGCAGCGCACAGACTCCGCACAGTAAATAAATTATCCAAAGTTTTTGAGCGTGGAAATACAAGACTGCAAACGAAACTAAGGCTTGACAGATGAGACCAAGACCAATATCAAAACTAAGTCTATTGATGCAAGATCAAGACCAATGCGGGTCCACATTTATCGCATTAAGGCTGTTGAGCGAACATTTTTGTATTTTGCTCTTTGTGGACTACTGGACTAATCCTAATTCACTATTACCTTATACCAGATATAGTCCCCAGTACATAACACTGTTTTGAAATTGATTAACACATACTTGAAACTTCGTGAGTGGCTTCATTTTGGCGAGTCTACCACACTTCCTTCAAGGAAAATTTTTGTTAGTGCTGCGTTTTCCGCTGCGCACGCCCAAAACATGTCGGATCTATGATGTTTTCTTTTGCGATCAACACATACTTTATTTTAATTAATTCGGAAGATAATTTAACCAGAAATTCGAAAAATATTTTGACCGACAAAAATATTGCTGCAATGGGCTTGTCTACCACCGCCAATCTGTCGTATCTACGAGGTCTTGTTTTGTAATAAACACATAGTTCATTCTTGCACAGTTGATTAATAACTATTTTTATCATTAAGTGGCCATATTGACCGACAAATTCCGTGCCGCGTTCTTTTAGACCGATGGCCTAAAGATGTCATATTTACGATTATATGTTTTGTGATTAACACATGTCGGACAAAAAGCATAGGTGATGGATAAGCATCGGTGATGACATAATATTGCATTGTCCGACAAAAATATTGATTCGTATAGTCAGTCGGACAAAATTAAAGTTAAAAATAACCTATACTAAAATTGAAAGCTGCGAATATTGATAAAAACAAATTTTAAGAGGGATGATGTAAAATTTGATGTAAAATTTATTGAGGAATCTAGTTTTGTAATTATTACAATAAATAAATAAGTTGACTTACCTTTCCCATGCCAAATATTTTTTTTTAACATTGGGGGCATTTCACGGGAAGCGGACAACGAAAAAAATTTCAAGTACTGGATTTTGTTCATAATTGGGTTAATTGTACTTCTATGGGACCTGAATAAATGTATATGGTTATTTTTATTTCTTTTAGCTTAGTTATCAATTTATTCGACTTCAAAGATTTGGCAAAATTTGAGGAACGGATTTTTCGAATGCTATTAACACAATTAATGGAATAGATTGAATAATAAGTAAATCGTGTTTATTTGAGAATATTAATTGTTCTACTTAGAAATTAATTCAAATTTGAAATTGGATTTTTTTTCGTATAGTAAACCGAAAGTTAACATTTAAAATCTGATTTTTTCAAACATCGCAATTTTTTAAATTTTTTAAGCTTTTAAAAGCTTGTAGTGTAGAAATACTATGAAAAATATTTTAGAATGGTATCTCGATTCGTTTAGAAAATATGAACTAAAGTACGAAGGTGGCGAATGGTGCACTGTACTGAGGGGTTCCTTAGTGTGACTGTCCTACTCGCTCCTTACGGTTTATTATTATAAATAATGAAATATGGTTAAATAACCATAATTAAAAACAAAATTTAATTAATTTGTTTGATTAAATTTATTATAATAATCATAATTATTAAATTATTAATCAATCAATTAAATTTTGTTCTGAAGGTTTCGGTCGGAAGGTTAAATATAACAATGGGGTAATAAAAAATTGGTATAATTTATTTTGAAATTTTCTCGTTTCGTGGTATAACTTGTTCGTTTTACAATTATGCCCTTATCCATTCAATTCTTTGAAGTCGCATAAATTGATAACTATGCTAAAAAATATAAAAATAATCATGTACATTTATTCAGGTCCTATAGAAGTGCAATTAACCCAATTATGAACAAAATCCAGTACTTGACATTTTTTTCGTTGTCAGCTTCACGTGAAATGCCCTATTGCATACCTTATAACATGAAGAATAGTAACCAAAAATGTCGTCATCCCAACTAAGTGGGAGTAACACGTCACTGTATTTATGTCCAAAATGTTTTCAAACTTTTAAAAATTTATTTTCTCTCTTTTGGGTCGATATCCAGGTTTACTACTCAAAGAAGTACATACATTTTTTTTTTTTATAAGTATGTAAAAATCAAGATAAACGTTATACGTTTTCAGAGCACACAAATTTTTGATGAGCAGTATAAGTGCGCATGTTCTCCATAGTATAGTCCCATTTCAGTGAATACTGACTGATGTTTTTTTCGATTTTTTATTACTTTGCGGCAGAAAATTTGTCGGCCATAAGTATCAGCATGTTCTATGCTCGATTTAAAAAAGATCAAATCAAAAATCAGACATGTGTTAATCACAAAACATATAATCGTAAATATGACATCTTTAGGCCATCGGTCTAAAAGAACGCGGCACGGAATTTTCCGGTCAATATGACCACTTAATGATGAAAATAGTTATTAATCAACTGTGCAAGAATGAACTATGTGTTTATTACAAAACAAGACCTCGTAGATACGACAGGTTGGCGGTGGTAGACAAGCTCATTGCAGCAATATTTTTGTCGGTCAAAATATTTTTCGAATTTCTGGTTAAATTGTCTTCCGAATTAATTAAAATAAAGTATGTGTTGATCGCAAAAGAAAACATCATAGATCCGACATGTTTTGGGCGTGCGCAGTGGAAAACGCAGCACTAACAAAAATTTTCCTTGAAGGAAGTGTGGTAGACTCGCCAAAATGAAGCCACTCACGAAGTTTCAAGTATGTGTTAATCAATTTCAAAACAGTGTTATGTACTGGGGACTAATAGGTTTAATGTTGAAGTGAAAGTTTCTCAAGGAAAGACGAAACATATCCAGAACTGCATTCAAGGTACGATTAATCCCCCCTAGAGCTTTTAAATATTCTTAAAATATCATTCCCTTCCCTTCTCACTCGTTGAGGAAATATGACTTCCTTTTTGTTCCTTGTCACAACACCAATTATGGTTTGATTGAGCCGACTTTATTAATGATACGCCTACTTAAATTGCACTATCTCAATATTGACTTTAACTTAGCTAAAGCATCAGCTTTGTTAAGGTTACTTTGCTTAAATATGTAGTAATCAGTGTATTTTGATGAATCTTGAATAATAAATAAATATAAATTAAAAAAAAACGAGTGTACAATACCAAGCCACCGTCTTGGTCTTTAGAGTTTGCTCATCACTAATTTTTTCTCATAAGTGTCATACACAGCAGAACGTAGTGCTGTACGCCAACTACTTTTGAGGTGAAAAGGCAAACTGTCGACTGTTTTTAAAAACGGCGGCGCCCCAAATAAAACTGACTATTTGCACGATCCATTCAAAGCAACTGCTTTCCTGAGCGGCGAATTTTCTGCACTTTTTCAGCCTTTCATTGAATTTCTGTTTGAGATTTGTTAATGAATCGCAAGGCAGCACGGGTGGGGGAACTTGGCAGCAATACTCGCTGCCAGTAAATTTAGCCGTCCACTCAGCGCGCTCATGAAGTAAAAACAAATTCTTGTTTACGTTTAGAAATCTGTGCATGACCCGCCCACTCTCATGATCGATTAGTGCTCTCCCCGAAAATTCGCAGATTGCCGCCAGAATGCCCGAAAGAGCCCGCAGCGCACAGGGTCCCCCGGGTGAGAGCAAATCCAATTAAATTCATTGGCCGTAATCAAGTGTCACATTATATTATGCCACTCTCCTCCGCGTAATAATTTTCGTCCCCATTTGTGGCTAATCTGTCTCCGGACACACGATGTCCGACTTTATGGCTTTTACAAGATTAAAATGTAAACAAGTTGCTGATTTATGTACTTCCCCATTCAGGGACCGGCCCCGAATAATATAAACGACCCGACCGATCTGACAGGTGGCATTTCATATATAACTGGATCTGTCATCGTTCATATAAATCTGCACCAATAATTTCAGCATCACCCGCACCCCTGGGCCCTGGTGTTGCCCGCACTATTTGTGCTGCACCACCAGCCGACTCCTTCTCCTCTGCCCGGGCCCCACAATGGTATCCCAAGCGCTATTTCTGGCTTCGTGAAACCTCAATTTGTTTGAATTAAATTGACTGATTTATGTCGAAATTTATTACATGGCAATTGTTGGGCCACTACTAGTTCGATTACAAGATCATTCATTTTCTGCCGGGCAGCTGTGCGCTGCTCCCGTGTCGGGCGGATGGATGGATCCTGAGTCTAGACCCAGGTGGCGCTTTATGGGCTGCTGATTTGATTACTTGCCCGAATTCAATTATTTTTCGCGAAAAAAAAAAAGTCCACAACACCGCCAAAAATTCTGAGGAGACTAAGGAGAAAGATCAAAGGCCGCGCAGCCGGTGGTTATGGGGTTCGATTCGGTAATTGTAAACATTTTCAAATTTAATGCCGACGATCGGGCCAAACACGTGTTGCTCCTGTTTGCCCGAAGTTCCCGACGACAGCATGAATTGCAGTCGCATGATGGATGTGAATGATATGAGAGACATTTATTGCTCGAGAGAAAGTTAATTTAGTATGATGTTGTCGCTAATGAAAACCATCAACGGCAACCACAAATCGTGGAGACTTGTGCACGAAATAAGAAGACTTATAAATAGTTTTGCGGAAATACCTCATAAATTCCTTGGGTTACCTTTCAGGTGGACTCATGATTTATGCTAAGTTAATACTTTATGCAACCCAAAAACTTACCTACTTTAAAATAAATTACATAAAATTTAAGTTTTTTAACTTTGTTTGAACAACCCTTTTTCCATCAGCACGATGATGGTTTTAAGGACTTCATATTTCTGAACTCAAGAAGATATCGGTGAATTGCTAGTTCAATGGTTTTGACTCGAATATATGGAAAAAATAGAGCCGTTATGATGACATTTCGGTATCTGCCTGTCAGTCTGTATGTCGTAGGTATTTTTGCTTCGAAACTACACATTCTACAACTTGAAATTTGGTATACGCATAATAACTGAGAGAAAAACGTATGCACTGCGATACGCAAAATATGCAAAACACGCCACTGCAATTTTGGGTCTTCTAAGTTTTTAGGCAGGACACCCAAAAAAAATTAGGATAAGCTTAGGGAAAGAAACTTCTGAGAACTAATTTAAAAACGTCATTAAATTATTTATCTAAAAACCCATGGGCAATTTTATGCAACAAGCTTAGGTGAACCAATTAAAAACTTTGGTAAATTACCTAAAAAAGTAGCGAAAATCATTGGGCCAATTATACAGGAAGCTTAGGTGAACTATTCAAGTCACGGTAGAAAAAAAAAAAAAAGTAACTTCACCGTGACTTGAACAGCCGACCCGTCGCTCAGTAAGTAAGAGCGTTAACGCTACGAACCCATTACTACAAGCGGTATAAACATTCTTTATACTTAAGTTACGCATGCAACTTTAAATTGATATTTCTCGAGGATAAAAGAGAGTTGCATTTTGCCATTTTGCAAAACTATTAAGGGGACCTTCCCCTACAATATATATAAAAGTGATGGAAATCTGTGATTCCCATGTCTGATACTCCCCTTGTAAGCAGCAGAGGTTCGCAATATGTGGGACGGTAGTTCTTAAAAATATTCCAGTAATTACTCGTATGATGACTTAACATTTAAAAAACTGAATTTGATTAAACAACGATCGTGATAAAAATAAATGTACTTTCAAGAATAATAGATTTCTGTATTATCATTGCATAAAGGTCAAAAAATAAATGGATAAATTAACACATAAATACGTGTCCATATCATGAAAAATTTTTTTTATAATAAAACAAATATATGTAAATCACTTAATAAAATAATATCTTTATGTAAGCTTAAAAATTTGCCAAATCAATTTATTTTCACTTTTTAAATTATTTTAAACTTTATATACTTATATAGTATATGAAGAAGACTGTTACTGCATTTATTTGCGAGTTTCGTGATTAACTCAGTACTTTTCTAATTTTACTTTTGTGACCGATGTCACAAGTTCACCTTTTGAGTACAAACAACTCTCTGCCAACGATTCGCACCAAACAAAAAATTGCCTTAGGTTTGTGGGAAAATTTTTGTATTATTTTTTGGGTAAATCAGAATGGAGGGGATAATTACGTCTTAAATATAGAGTGATCATTCTTTATAATGTCTGTAAAAATGATTTTGCAAGGTACTAACATTTTACGTACATGATTTCCTAGATCAACCCGAAAAATAAAGCTGTAGGTATCAAATTAAAATGATGTTTTACGCAGAAACTTTGGTATTGAGTGCCTAAGAAGTGATATTTATGTTTATTTTTCAAGTTGCCACGGTTATATTACCCGTCCTACCTTAATACCGGTAGTCTATCAGCTTCAACACCTTGGCTGACATATTCATTAAATATGTATTCTTTCACCAAACCTCCTACTTGTTGCTAATGTATGAAAATAGCATCCATCTTTTTGACAAAAATCCAAAAAGATTCAGTACATCCCCCCGAAGCTTATACTATACATTTATTAACACTCAAGCACTCCTTAATCTCCAGAAAAAAGAAGAAATTGTTTTCTTAAAATTTCCCAGGAGGATGTAAAAAAGGCGAACAATGAAAGCCGATAGTGCCTTGCTGGCATCCATCAAAAATTCAAAGGATCCCCAGGCCTAAACAAGCAACGCCTGCTGCTCGTCCCGATGGCAATCAATCTTGATCGTGTCAAAATCCGACGCCCAGCATTAATTTCAATTCGCTTCCAGGGCGGGCAAAGGAGCACCTTACCGGGGGCTTATTATAGGAGTGGAGCCCTGCCATTGGAGCACCATTGACTGGCTCCAATCAGTTTAATGCAGAAAGACCGCTTTCCTGTTAAAAAGTGGGGGCATTACTGCGAGAGAGCAGCGATAAGGAAAAAACTCATCAGGCCGGGAAATATCTAGTTCCCTTTTTAAATTCATAATCTTCTCGACAAACAAGAAAAAACCCAAAGCCCGTCGGTCGTCCCGTCCGATGGGAAGATAAAGCGACCCAGACGAAGGTCGAGTGAGGATCTCTCTAAAATTCCTGTACCCGAATGAAAAAAAAAAAAATGATGTAGCTTCTGGTCGAGTGACTAGGCTCTTCCCTACCGTCCGCCTGGAACACCCGGGCCGACTCCAGGCCATTTTTTTAGGGAAAACAACTAACTTCTCTCGTTCGCCCATTTCATTGACGTATTTACCTCCCCCACCGGGAGGAATTTTCTTCCTACATAAAAACAGGTCCACGTCGCACACCAGTCCCAAGACCCAGATACCCATGACCGGGAAGGGGATCCTTCTGGGTCCTTTTGGCACGTGTGGCATGGCAGTCTCATAACGCCACGATGTTGATGGCTGGCATATCTTCCTGACTCGGGGAAAAATATCGAGGACGAGTTTACAGGCTGACACCGTCTGCGGGGTGTGTTCAGCGTATAGTTACAGGTGTAAGAATTCCGCTCTGTTGATAGGACTCTTCTGGCGCTGTCTAGGACGGGAGTCACTGGAGGATGGGGGCGCCCTGGGCCGACAGCGATTGATAGGGCACACAGCCCAAGAAGCAGAAGACCCTGTCTATTTTCTGATTCAGGGAAGACACTCGTTATAGGGTACTCCTAATTGGATTTGTGGATAATTTTCTAATTCAATTCCTTATTGTTCACTCCACGGGCGGGAATGGGCGAAAGCAGGCGGGCGACGGCATCATGGATCCCATGGGGTGCCCCGGAGGCTCCAGCCGCTCCCCGTCTGGCCGAGTCAATATTTATTCATCTGTCTGTCTGAGGACGTTGAATTCCTCTGCCCCAAAGTGCAGAGTCGGTAAATTCGGATAGCTCCTGACATTTTGTTGGCAAAATTAGTTCCTCTCGGCTCGAATGAAACTATTCAACAAAAATTTGAAAGTTTGAATTTGGGTCAACATTTATCTTGTGCTTGGAGGCACCAAGCCTCGGCAACCTCCTCGAGCATCCCCGGGTATATAGTATATAGGCCTGACAGCCAACCCCTAGTAGCCCCTCTGCCCTCCTTTCATGTGTTCAGTAGGCTAGAGATTAGCTCGTCTGGGTTGTGGTTTATGAGATAGACAGATTTCCGGGACTGTAGCAAAAACTTCAATTTTTACTATTGGTGCCAATGGTTGATGACGAAATGATGCCTGACAGCAGCACGCCTCTGCCCTGGTAAAAGACGAAAGGGCCTTTTGCGGAATTACGTCGTCGTCTGTCGTCGGCGAATTAAAAAGCCCAGTCTAAGTGTGCCCTTTTTAGAGCCATGGGGAACAAAAGCGAAATGGGGAAAAAAATTGTTTGCGTTTTACATTTTCAAGGTTTCTGTGCGGTCGTGCAATTTTCATTTCATTAAAGCCAACAACAAATCGTTTTGTCTCCCCATGATCCGTTAACCTTGAGTCCGGCCCTGCTATAAATAGAGATGGCAGAGTCGAAAGAAAATTGAAAGGCTTTATGTTTTGTAATTAAAAATTGCAACTAAAATTGCGTAAAAAATCTTTTATAAATAAACAGCAAAGCATTCCGCTGTTATTTTAAGCAGACTTTTGATCCTATTCATATTCATGTTAAAACAATGAAAAGTAGGACTCTAGGCAAGGTTAGATAGAAATTAATAAATCGAATAAAATAGCATTGTGTATTTAAAGAATTTTACTTAAAATTTTAAATAAATTTGACATTTGGTATTGTTTTAAAAGGCGTCGAAAGCTATCGTTACAATGGAAAAAATTATAGGTTTTAATTAAATACTAGTTTTTGGGTAAAAAACAGTAACAAAAAATGAGAGGAAGAAAGAATGAGGACTATGCTTCTTCGTATTCAATCGTTCAACAGTTGTATATTAGATGTGGTCACAAGAGCACACTTGACGCGTAGCTCTCTGCACAGCCCGCTATCACCGAGATGGTTGCCACGTTTGCTCTTCCATCAGGACAATGCACCAGCTCACTCATCTGCAATCGCTACAACCAAATTATTCGGCAGAGAGCGATTCACATCGAATGAAGAGGTCATCATCGCTACAGAGGCCTGTTTTACAGAGGTCGACAAACTGTAATATCATTGGATCAAATGTATCTAGCTAAAAGGTTGAGAAGTAAGCCCTTTCATTTCATCACCCGGGATTTCCCTCGTACCTATACAGCCTTGCGCATATGTTTGATATGATAAGGTGTTTAATTTTTACATGTAAGCCGGTAAATAATTGCATAATTTTGATTCAAATGAAAGTATACTTTTGGGATATTTATTAAAATAACTAAAAATTCAAAAACCGAAATAAAACTTATGACTAGGCCACAACTTGTAGAGAATACTTAAGAAAAAATGAGAGATAAATCAAAGAGTAGAGGCGTTTCAGACATATGTATGAGCAAATCTGTATGTACAATTATATAAAATGTCATCAAATTTCATTATCATCATTATCTCGCACCGTTTGGCAGTTACAGGGATTTTTCCTTATATGGGAACCGCTCTTGTATTTTTATCTTTTTTTCTACGCATCGCAGCGGCCCCAAACTGATTTCAAAAAATCACTATTTGGAAGCCCTTTCCAAAACAGTTTACACCACCCCCCTATCCCCAACCCCTTGGCCACAATCCCCCCTGGAAGTTGAAAAAATTAACTTTTACTTCACGATTTTTCACCTTTCGCCCCACTTTTCTCTGAAATTCATGTTGTTAACATACATACTTTTTATTTTTTTTAAGTTGCCTATCTAATTACCTTTCCAAAAAGGTGCAACATGCCCAGGTAGAAAAGGGTTGCAAAAGTCCTGAAATTAAAACATCCTCACAGGTACCTAATTACTTTATTGCACCATAATGGAAAAAGTCGTTAAGTAAACAATTTTCAGCAAGTTCGGAAATGTTTGTTTAGGAAACAGAGGTAATACATTTTTATTATTTCAGCAAAACAGTAATAAAATAATAAATGTAATCTCGTTAAATAGCGTTATTAGTTTATTATATCCAGTATTGACTCTTAAGTATCCTGACGCTCCGTTTCTAATACCTCCTATGAATTATGGTATAAAAATGGGTAAGTTTGAAAGGACATTGACCACAGTTGAAGAAGCAAGCGATAAAACCCGGTGTTTAATAGAAAAAATTAAGATAAAATGGCAGAATGCAGTGTTGAAGAGTCTGCCGATATAATTTACGTGTACGGTTTAGTAGAAGGAAATGATAGTGAGGCCGTACGAGAATACCAAAGGAGATTCCCGAATCGGCGGGTACCCGACAGAAGGGTATTTTCAAGGACTTTCAGAAGGTTAAAAGAAACCGGAAGTGTAACCGCCCCCAGAGCAGAAACGCGAGCAGGAAAATCGGCCGATTCAGCGGACCCCAACCAACAAATCCTCAACATCGTCAGGAACAGCCCTGTAATAAGCATCAGGCAGGTCGCACGAAGGTCAGGATTGTCTTCAGGGAGAGTTTGGACCGTTGTGAATCGAGAGGGACTACAACCATACCACCATATCCCGGTCCAAGCACTACAGGAAGGAGATTCCGAAAGATGATTGCAATTTGAACTTGGCTGTTCGAGTCTGACATCGAAAACAGAAGGTTTCTAGACCGAATTCTGTGGACGGATGAATCGCAATTCACCCGGGATGGCATCACAAACTTCCACAACCTCCACACCTGGTCAGATGTGAACCCACATAGGACCAGGTGTCGGTCCTTCCAGCAAAGATTTAGTGTCAATGTCTGGGCTGGCATCATCGGCAACCAGTTGATAGGACCCTTCATCTTGCCCCAAGTGCTGAATAGTCAGCTATACTCGGACTTTTTGCAGAATACCCTTCCGGATCTGTTGGAGGACATCCCCCTGGCCACCAGAAGCGCAATTTATTTACAGCTCGACGAAGCACCTGCGCATACTAGGAACATTGTTAGGGCAAGGTTGAATGAACATTACCCAGAGCGCTGGATTGGACGAGGTGGACCGATTCCTTGGCCTGCTAGGTCACCGGACCTTACTCCACTGGACTTTTTCTTATAGGGAATGATGAAAGATGAAGTTTGCTCAAGACCAATCAACACCAGAGAACAATTAGTTACCAGGATTGGGACTGCAGCGACGAAAATACGGGAGAGACTGGCTACCATAGACCTCAAACGTGAAATAAAACGAAGGCTACTTGCATGCATCGAAACTAGCGGAGAACATTTTGAACAGCTTTTAAAGGAAAAACGTTTTAATTGTAATGAGTTTTTAAGCGAACAAAATGTATTTTTTAGTAAACTTAAGTATAATTTCCTAAAAATTCGAATTATCATGATATTCTGTAAAAGGATTTTTGTAAATAAATGTTCGTATCCTTTTCCTACCTGGGCATGTTGCACCTTTTTGGCAAGGTAATTAGATAGGCAACTTAAAAAAAATAAAAAGTAGGTATGTTAATAACATGAATTTCAGAGAAAAGTGGTGCGAAAGGTGAAAAATCGTGAAATAAAAGTTAATTTTTTCAACTTCCAGGGGGGATTGTGGCCAAGGGATTGGGGATAGGGGGGTGGTGTAAACTTTTTTGGAAAGGGCTTCCAAATAGTGATTTTTTGAAATCAGTTTGGGGCCGCTGCGATGCGTAGAAAAAAAGATAAAAAAAAGAGCGGTTCCCATATAAGGAAAAATCCTGATTTACGAATCACCCTGTAACTGCCAAACGGTGCGAGATGCCCCCCCCCCCCCCCCCCCACCCATACGATTTTTTACTTGTCTCGGTCTGACCTTTCACCCCCTGCAGTATTGACCTCCCACCTCTGAACACCCTGTATAGATGCTACAAATACAAAGTTCAACTCGCGTGCAGACCATATTTTCTAGAATTGAATTGATTGAGAAATTATGTATAAAACTCGGAAAAAAATTATATTATCATGCCAAATTTCAAGTTTCTACATGATGGTTCCTGAAAAAATCGGCTGTGACAGACGGACAGATACACGAGAGATCTTATAAGTGTATAGGCACAGAATAAAGACAACATTTGTCTTTATTCTGTGGTATATCCTTTTTTGGAGGTACGGAACCCCTTAAAACTAATAAAAACTTAATTTTTCCTAGAAAACAGAATACGCAATTACTGATATTAAAAAATATATATTTTTAAGTATAGGCTAGTGTTTTCAATTATGTCGAATAAGTATGTATCATGCACCAAAAAAAAATATTCCATTATCAATATTTTTTTCTTATTAATTTTACATTTTAACAATTCTCTCCCAATTTAATACGAAAAATATCAAAATAATATGTATCGGAACCAATCCCATAATTTTTTTATGGTTTCCATACAAAATATATAAAAATAATGATAAAAATATCAATTTTATTGGTAAAAGAAATGTAATCTTATAACTTCAAATTATCAATCATTTTCGTATTGTTTTGATACGTTTCCAATATGAAAAATATATATAGTGTATCAATTTTGGAAATCAACACGGAGTATGTTGATTAGGGTGCTTTTTTTTCCCGACAATTTTTTTTTTCAGTGCGACCTCGAAATGTTGTGGCAAATACCTAAACAAAAATTCCCTGTAAATTGGAGCCCTTAATAATAATATTAAGTACTAGACCAAGGCGTATAAAGATTTCACATATAAAATACACGTAAACTTTAATTTTTTTTCTTCAAAACTCTACAGCTCAAGGGCGGTTTATGGTATAATCTTGGTCAATGATAGAGTTTCTTCAGAATTCCTCTACATTCACTTTTTCTGTACCTCTTGTTGTTTACGAGATAGGGGCAAAAAGCGAGAATTTTGTGGAAAAATTGGGGTCAATGACCCGTACTACCTCGCTGGTGGGAGTTAGGGTTACACCGCAATGGACACTTTTGTAGAGCATTCAATTCTGAAGAAATCCTACCATTGACCAAGATTATACCATAAAATGCCTCTGAGCTGTAGAGTTTTGAAGAAAAATAATCAAAGTTTACGTGTATTTTATATGGGAAATCTTTATACGCCTTGGTCTAGTACTTAATATTAATATTAAGGGCTCCAATTTTCAGGGAATTTCTGTTTAAGTATTTGCCACAAAATTTCGAGGTGGGACTAAAAAAAAAAAAAAAATAGTCGCGAAAAAAAAGCACCCTAATATATATATATAAAGAAAATTAAAAACAAAACTAATTTAAAAATTCTTCTTGGAGAACACAAAAAATAGGTAATAATAGGATAATAATAATAATCTTTCACATATTTTTCTGTTAAAAGATAATCTTCTTATCGACCTTCTTAGAGGAAAACGAAACATTAGCCAGAGGTATTCTTAATTTTTAACCCGATATTACTGCCAGAATAGAGAGTAGAGTATCGTATCGTCCCCCAAAATGGGATAAGCTTGAACTGAAATGAAAAACTCTCAATTCTTCCCACATTTGGCCGACCATATCTCGATTGAAATTTCCTTTATTTACCAGATACGTCCTTATTTCCCGGACGTATTTCAGAATTATTTCGGTTATGCTCAATAGAAGCCCTCGGTGAATGAACCCGGCGGCTCTGCTGATTTTTTTCCCCCAAACATATCTGCAGCACGTGTCTCGTAGTAGAAATCCTGGTGGGTCATTCACTCCCTTCACCCCTTTCCACCCTAAACTCTATACCGATATATGCCCGCACAGTGTGTGGTACATTTTCCTGTAGATTGTAGAATGAGCGAAGACATAGTTTCCACCGCCATCTTACCACCGATCCCCGAAACGAATTTTCTAGCATACTTTGCCGTCCTTATACGCCTCCTGGGGAGTTTTAAATCTCAATTTTATGGTAGTTAAAAGTGAACCGGGTAGACGGTATCTTTCCGTAGTAACAGAACAGAGCATCGAGGACGTCGGCGCCATCTCCACCTATGTAAATTTCTGTGAAGGTAATTTTCATAGAACGGTAGACGTTCACTTTTAGGAATGACCCTGAATGGTATTATCCATTTTTAGCACCCCGGATTGAGATGCACGGGAACGGCCCACGCAAACATTTGCAATTATGCTAAACTTGATGCTTTCCTTCCTTTGCTTGTGGGGAAATGATATTAAATTCAATGGTGTGCTACTTCTGATTGCCATCAAACACTTAACATTCGCACTATAGCTAACCTTCTTTTTGCGCTGTGAAACCCCCAAAAAATCGGTCCCCTTCCGGAAATAATATGTGAATCCACTAAGAAAAGATGGAAAGGAAAAAAAAATTCAAAGGGAATTCCAGTTTCCATAAATTTTATGATTTGTTTACATAAAATCAGATTGGGGCTGTAGGGTTCCGCCAGTTTTTCCATCGACTCACCCTTTCGAATGGATATAAACCCCATCGATGGCACTCGAGATTATTTGAAGGTCTGCCGCTCCCAGGCAAGGCAATTTCAAAATCGATTTTTCAGTAGAAAAGTTTGTTTCAAATAATCCGTGATTGCGCACATCCTATGGTGGTACTTATTGGCCCAATTGAAACTGTTCGATAGTTCTTAGGAATTTTAAGATTTTTCCGCCAATGAAGACATCCAGAGAAAGTGTCTGTATTAAATTTTGAAAACAGGGAACAAATTAATGGGAATCGCAATAATATGGACTTTCATGGAAGACATTTTATGGATATCGTTTCATTTTTGGACAATAAGGCATTTTCAGTTTAAAGTTAGATAATAAGGCATTTTCAGTTTAATCGAGATTATATAAAAAAAAAATTATAAAATATAAGCCTATAGTTCAACCATAATTTTCCTAATTACAAACTTCAGTTTTTGCTATTTATACCTTCTAAAATTTGTGTAGTTATTTGTTATTTTCCTATATAAATGTTTAATCACTTAATGGGACTTGTTAAAATGACCCGGATGTCTTATACATAGTTTAAGACTTTTTTGACCTTATGTATTTAATTTTTGGTTTGGGAACTAAAACATTTAACATCGGCTTAATAGCAGTTAGTTAGTAAGTTAGTATAGCGATAAATATGTTTATATTATATATGAAAATCGTTTGAGGCTCTTCAGGACAGAAAGATAGGTTAAGGTTTCTAATACTAGTACAAGAGAAGTCTGTATCTAGCTATCAACCTCTAGAGTCTAAATAGAGGAGATATTTATATAAATTTTTCTCGAAACAACTCTAATTTGCGAATCACAAGAAAATCTCACAAAATAACGAACTATGTATATAATGTATAACTCCTTTTACTTGGCGTATCGTGTGTATAAGTTATACAGTATATGTATGATGTGTCTACTTTCCGAAAACTGAAAGTATCTAAAACCTAGTCTAAAACCTATAACTGATGATTGTCTACTTTTTTTTAAATGTGAACATAATTAGTAATAAAAACAGTATAGACTGTAGAAAATAATCATCACCGAGAAAACCAGAACTGATGATGGCGTTGCCCCTTATACAGTAAGAGGAATTTCACCTTTGCCTTTACATATACCATATACTATAGTAAAGATAATTTTACCTAGGATCAAAAAATTCTGGAATGTTTCAGATATGAATGAAGAAAAATCAATAAAAAGAAATCAATTATTTTTAACCTGCAGATGTGAAATCCTCGAGATTATGTGTAGTTAGTAGGTATAAAAGAAAGCAGTTTTTGTCAGTTTTTTTAAACCAATGAAGAAACATTTTATAAATATTCTTTGAAAATTTAATTTAAAAAGTATTATCTTTTAACACGGTTATTCGCAATATAGTTAAAGATCTATTTCGAAAAGCGTTTCGATATGACCACTGATCTATTCTCGAACCCATCCAAGCCCTTTACATCTGCTTTGTCAGTCCCCTACAAAAACTAATTTTTCGCACGCATTTCGTTTCATCCGAAAGAATTTAAATTTTGCACAGATGTACGTAAATGTGGTTCAGATAATTAAATATTATGGTGCCATCAACCTTTTCTCCTTTCAAACTCATTTATGTAGATTAAAATTTTAAAAAGTGTTTTCTAAATTGATACTTTTTTTAAAAAATAAAGTGGTACAATTTCATATTGATCGATCTTTCTTGATAAATAGTAGCCACAGAGTTAGAAAACTAATTTTTTAGAAAAATGAATAAAAATGTTAGCTTTGATTGATACTGTGGCCGTATATTCATCTTGAATTTTTTTTTAAATTTTACACATAGAATACAAAGGAATCACTGATCGTCATTGGTCATCCTAAAAAATGGATTGGTCTGCTTATTTTTTGGACAAACTGCATTTTATACTCTCTCATTTGAACTGAAACGCTCATATAACCTGAGTTCGTTTAACGCGAAATAGCAATGGTAAACAGATCACAATTGGCTCAGTATATTCTAAAGTGGGCTAAAACAGTGTCGAACTTTATATACGTTCATAATAATAAGATATATATTAGAAAAAGACATGTACTACCTACCTAAATTACAGTGACCAATTTACGATGTACATTTAATTCTGAACTGAAAAAGAAGGAGTAAGTAATCAGTTAAAACAGACTCGGTTAGATTAAATATGAACATACATATAATATAAGGGTCCAAACTGGAGAAAATATAGGGTGGGCCATAGGCTATTTTCTTTTTAATAATGCGGTAAAATAAGCACTATTCAATATTTTTCTAACTTTGTAACGCCTTACTGGTTCGTCAACGTGTCAAGCTACCAACTGAACTATTGAGGCCCCTTAATATTGTGTTTAAGTACCTGAATCGTTTCTGGCTTGTCAACATAACATCGATCTTTAACAAAACCCCACAAAAAAAATTCAACGGCTTCAAATCGTAGCTGCGCGGGGCCAGACGATTCTCCGACCGAAATTACTTCTCAAAACTCGCACTGTTTCAGCAATACTTTAAAAGTAAGTTTCCAGTACTATTTATAGAGATCTCGATTTCAATACATTTTCACCGATCATATAGCCTATGACCCCAAAAATACCATCAGTTCAAAAATTTATGTGTCTGAATATATACAGTGGTGGAAATAGCTATAATTCCACTGAGCTTTTTTTCTATTGAAAGCAACTGACTGCTAATTTATAATTCGAAGTGAGCCATTTTATTTCCGTTTATTGTATCATTTCTAAAATCTAACGTAAAAAACAAAAATATCATTAGTTGAAAGCAAAATTTTAAGTAATATTAAAAAAAACAATTTTTAGCATGGAAATATCTATAAATCCACTATTCATATTTTAAGAAATACAATACAACTTTTTTTTTTATAACGTGTACTGCCTCCATTAGCCTGAATTACTTCGAAAATTCTCGTTGGCATGCTGTCTACCAACTTTTGTAGCTGCGATTGAGAAAATTGCGCCCAAGCATGTTTATGGCCGCTTTCAACTCCTGAATCGTTGTAAATTGCCTTCCATTTGAGTAAACCTGCCGAATCAATATTGTCCATAGATTTTCAATTGGGTTCAGATCAGCACTACGCGACGGTCAATCCAAAACAGGTATGTTCCTGGTCTGAAACCACGATTTCGTTTCGCGAGATGAGTGGATAGCAGCATTGTCTTGCTGAAAGATCCACTCATTGCTGAGATTATCATCGCCGAATTCAATTAAGATACTATCCAGTAGTTGAATATAATCGCTGGATTTCATTCTGGTAGATATCCAAAAAATGGGAGTCTTCGCTTGGCTGCAAAAAGCAGCCCAAACCATTACCGTACCACCTCCAAAATTGCGACTCATAGCGACCTCTGTATCTTTTCTAAGGTCGTGTCAGTAAAATTGACAGCCATCTGGACCGTCTAAATTGAACTTCTTTTCGTCGCTAAAAATCACTTTCCTCCATTCACTGGTCCAAGACATATGATTTTTTGCAAATCGAAGTCTGGCTTCCTTATGCTGTTTGTTCATTGCCGGTTTTGATATTCTTTTTCTCCATTCTAACGTCCCACTGGTATGCAAAATCTGCCGAACACGTCTAGAAATCACGGGCAACTTAAGGTCATTCACAATTTGAAAAGAACTTAAATGTTTTCTTCCTGTTAACCCAATTATAGAACGCCGGTCCATGTTGGTAAGTTTTGGCGGAGGCCCTTTTTTGTTAGTTTTACCATAATTTTCGCATAAACACAGGAAATTTCGTACAGCTGTGTGAGTTCTTCCATTTCCCAACATCTGAGCAATTCGTTGCAGTGAAAAACTTGCTGTTTTGAACGCAACCACTTTCGTCTGCTCTTCTTTAGTTAATAATTTTCCTGGATAAAATATAGTACTCCTTTTTTTTTTTTTTTTTGTGCTAAAATATTTAAATTACCTCCAAAATTATTTTTTATATCTTAATGAATCAATAACTCCTTGTTTTAATCCGCCAGCGGCACTTCAACACTTCTGGAATTATAGTAATTTCCACGCGCAATCACAACGAAAATGATTAAAACTCACCCAGAAACCGTTAACACTAACCAATTTGACACAAATTCTGACCAAATTGATTGAGCATGCGCACAAAACCGAGGAGTGCAGTTTCCATTTTTCTCTCTCAAAATACAAACCTTTGGCATAACTTTTATTCAGTGGAATTATAGCTATTTCCACCACTGTATGGGATAATCCATGTCAAGTGGATCAGAGCTGTGGCCAAAATTGTAGGTGCCCAAAAAAATCAACCGAGGGCTCATTTTAAAGCTTATGACGTCTACTTTCCAATGCCGTGTGCGCCTTTGAAAAATCAAATATGGCGGTTTCAATATGGCGACCGGAAGTGGAATGAAAATTAAAAATTTTTGGAAAAAAGCTTATAGAAAAAAAAATTTGCAAGCAACAAGACCGTATTTCGACTCAAATTGTAGCAAATGAACAGCTCTTTAAGGCTGGTGCAGTTGGATAAGAAAATTCAAGATGGCGGATCCAATATGGCTGTGCAAAATCCCACCTTATGACCAAATTTTTCAAATCCAACCATTTCGCACCAAATCTTGTATACGGGGGTTTTTGAGGTCGCTGACCACGAATATAAAATTATATTTGAAAAATTCAAAATGGTGGATCCAAAATGGCGGGCGGTTGTTTTCGAAAATCAACCGATTTGCACCAAATTATGTAAACAAGGGTTTTTGGGGTCGCTGACCACAAATATGAGATTATATTTGAAAAATTCAAAACGGCGGATCCGCCATCTTAGTTTTTTTCGAAAATCAACCGATTCGCACCAAATCAGGTATAAGGGGGTTTTTGGGGTCGCTGATCACGAATACAAAGTCAGATTTGCAAAATACATTATGAGAATATAATATGGCTAAAAGGTTTTCTGAAAGCCGTTCGATTTGAAATAACCGTCCGCCATATTGGATCTGCTATTTTGAATTTCGCAAATCTGATTTTATATTCGTGTTCAGCGACCCGAAAAACCCCCGTATACCTGATTTGGTGCGAATCGGTTGATTTTCGAAAAAAACTAAGATGGCGGATCCGCCATTTTGAATTTTTCAAATATAATCTCATATTTGTGGCCAGCGACCCCAAAAACCCTTGTTTACATAATTTGGTGCAAATCGGTTGATTTTCGAAAACAACCGCCCGCCATTTTGGATCCACCATTTTGAATTTTTCAAATATAATTTTATATTCGTGGTCAGCGACCCCAAAAACCCCCGTATACAAGATTTGGTGCGAAATGGTTGGATTTGAAAAATTTGGTCATAAGGTGGGATTTTGCACAGCCATATTGGATCCGCCATCTTGAATTTTCTTATCCAACTGCACCAGCCTTAAAGAGCTGTTCATTTGCTACAATTTGAGTCGAAATACGGTCTTGTTGCTTGCAAATTTTTTTTTCTATAAGCTTTTTTCCAAAAATTTTTAATTTTCATTCCACTTCCGGTCGCCATATTGAAACCGCCATATTTGATTTTTCAAAGGCGCACACGGCATTCGAAAGTAGACGTCATAAGCTTTAAAATGAGCCCTCGGTTGATTTTTTTGGGCACCTACAATTTTGGCCACAGCTCTGATCCACTTGACATGGATTATCCCATATATATATACATAGTCGTGCCATAAGTTCTGTCTCCCTCCCCTCCACTAAAAGGGTCACGACGCATCTCGATTACCTGTCGCGAATTAGCTTAAATACTTCCCGCTTTGTTAAAAAAATATCATTTTGTCATTGGATTTCGAACGAGCAACATGGAGTGGGGCATTAAAGAGAACAGGATCGCCGTTATTGCACTATTTAAGTGCAACAAGTCAGCAAAGGAGATATTTGAGCTTCTTCAGCCACTACAAATTACAATAAAATTTGTGCATCGTACTATCAAACGATACCGTGAGACTTCCTCTGTCGATGACAGGTCCAGGAGCGGGAGGCCTCGTACGTCTCGTACACCAGCAGCAGTAGAAGCGGTGCGTCACCGCATACTGAGAAATCCGCTCCGAAAACAAAAGGTGATAGCACGGGAGATGAAAATACCCAAAAGGACGATGTCTCGTATTATCAAGGAAGACCTTAAGCTTAGTGCTTATCGACGGTCAACAGGGCAGCGGCTTACGGACAAGCTTCGTGCGATACGAGAGATGCGATCTAAAAGTCTCTTGAAGAAGTACGCGGGAAAAAATACCAACAAATACTTTTTTCAGACGAAAAACTTTTTACTATTGAAGAGAAGTTTAACCGACAGAATGACAGAGTGTACGCGCATAGCTCTAAGGAAGCGGCTGAGAAGATACCCAAGGTAGAGCGTGGCCATCATCCCGCCCCAGTCATGGTTTGGTGGGGAGTTGGCTATTACGGTGCTACGGAGCTGCATTTTTGTGAGCAAGGCGTGAAAACGAAGGCAAAGAACTATCAAAGTGACATCCTGGAGAAGATGGTGAAGCCGCTCAACACAACGATATACCATGGTCAGCATTGGGTGTTTCAGTAAGACTCAGCACCAGCTCATAAAGCCAAGACAACGCAAATCTGGTTAAAATTGAATGTTCCTGACTTCATTTCTGCTGAAGATTGGCCTTCTGGTAGTCCAGACCTAAATCCTTTGGACTACCGCTTATGGAATATTTTAGAGGAGAAGGCCTGCTCTATTCAACATCGAAACATTGAGTCATTAAAAGCAAGTTTGATGAAAGCAGCGAAGGAAATATCACTAGATGTCTTGCGTACTGCGATTGATGAATGGCCGAAACGTTTAAAAAAATGTGTAGCTGCAAAGGGTGGGCATTTCGAATAATCGTCTGCATTACTGTAAATTAGAATAAGTATATTACTAAACATAATAAATAAAATTTAATTATTTTTTTCTTATATGAGCTTTTTTTGATTTTTCCTTTGGGACAGAACTTATGGCACGACTATGTATTAAAAAATTGTAGACAATCTGGAGACCGTATTTCCTTATTGATCGAAGTGACATTTCGCAGATGAATACTTTAAAGCTATATAGTTCCCTGATAGATCAAATAGCGCTTTAATATTTTTTAAAGTAGTCGTAAAAAAGCATTAAACTGCGAAATCTATCTTTGTGATTGGGCAGAGCACATTGAGACATTTATTTCCAGATAACTAGACATTCTTGCAAGAGTTTTCACTACCAACTGACTAAATGTTTATTTATCTTAAATACACTGATAAAAATATGGCTTTATAATATCAAATATCACGTTTTTAAAATTGATTGATTGAATCGTTGTACATTTAATAATATTTGATTTTAAACATTCCATTAAATAAGACATTCAGCAAAAATTCAAATTTTTCAAATAATTATTAATTCAAAAATTTATTTTTTTTTTTTTTGTAAAACTTTGTAAAACAATCAAGAAACATTTTATGATAGTGAAGGCAGATTGAGGCATATGACCGTTTGAAAAAATATAACATACTTTTCAACGAGCTGGACCTCCCGTCAATGACAAAAAATTTCAAAAAAAGGTGAAAGACAAGAAGGGTCACGGAACAAGCGTTAATCAGGACACGCCATAGAATCGATTGATATACATATATTGGAACACATTGTTCAGAAACACCTTGTGTGATTACGACAAGGTTTTGTAACCAAAATCTAAAAATGATAATATATGCACAAATATACGCATAATATATTTGTGTGTATATTAGCATATAATATATTTGTGCATATATTAGCATATAATAATTAAACAAATACTCGTTAATTCGTAGACTAAAAAACTAGATTTTTATTTCAAAGTTTGACGAGCACAAGTTTAACAGTATTTCACTGTAAAAGGAATCATATCATGCAATCAAATCAAAGAAGGAATATTTTGAAGTAAATAATATACAAACAATAGTTTAATCAACAGCTCTAGATAGTTGATTTTACTACGAAATGTACTGTTCCAAATTGACAATACTTTTGATTCACAAATAAATATAATAATAAAAATAAAAAACAAAGCACTTTATTTTGATACGTTTACAATAGTGTTTCAAAATTGTTCTTTGTGGTTAAAGTAATAATTTTCAGCATTGGCGCCAAATCATATTTGCCAAATATTGATTTAATATATTTTCCATTGTTTTTACAACGTTCTTTCTATCAGTGCACTTTTTGCTCTAACATATACTATATTTTCCTCTCAATTTAATCCATAAAATGTAATCAAAATGTTGAGTTTATATTCATATGTAAAAATTAATTTTCCGGATTTGTAGATAATCAGAAAATAAAATCAAAGCCTCGGCTCCGAAAAAATAGCAACATACTGTCATCGCAATTGAGCCACGTCCCATAGAATGTTTTAATTTCTGGTCACACGATATAATTGGCAAACAAAAGCTCAATAACGCATTTATGCAAATTGTTGCCCGATAGCTGTGGGCGCTTTTTAACAAAAATATTCGGTGCCAGTAGCAATTAAATAATCCCGTGGTAGCAAACTTGATAAATGACACGTATAATATTGCGAATCATGGTGGGAGAAGAATTTTTATTTTGCAAATTGTTCACACGTCGTCTGATGACCCCATGCCGCCAAAAATAAACGGGTCGTTTTCGGTGCATCATCGGTTCCCTGAAGAAAACTGGGACTGGGACTGGGACATGGACAGGGGCGGGAATCGGGATCAGGACGTCGACTGCAGGAACGGCTTCGATCTTGATTGTACCTATATTTGTCCCGTCAAACGATGAGGACACAATCAACGTCTGTCGGGATTTTATCTCGAAATAAACTTTCAATTATTATTATCGTCGGTGACCGTCGATGTGGCCGTCATAGTTGTCGGCCCCGTCCGGGCATTGTTCTGGCAGATGTCCACCCATTGGCTGAGGGTATTTTATCATTTGAAATTGGCCCTAAAGCTGTGTCATGTGAAATTCCTGAAATTTTTCATCTGAGTGCGGAATGTTTCCTAGAAATTCCTTTTTAAAGACACACCAGCGCTCGAACGGCGGCGGCCAGCACCATTGGACATCCATCCGGGCTACAGTGGGAGGCTACTGCACAATAATGCTGCTGCAGTGGTATCACGGGCAGAAAAAAAACCCTGAACCACATTGCGATAACTGGAGCATTGTGATTCGGTGAAAAGTTTCAATCGCTTGTGAAAATCCCCGGAAAATTGTTTAAAGGACAAAAAGGTGTCGCTGTGACGTAGGATTTTAGCTTTCGAGCTATACCGACTGACTCTTGGTTGCATCAAGCATTTTATTCTACGTCTCTACAGAAGGGAAATTGGCACTTTCCGAGCTGTAATGCGGGCACGTCTGGGCAATTTAATTTTCCAGATGCAATCCATTTACACTTTAAGCAGATACGCCGGCTGTAAAAAAAGAAATATACCTCCACTTTCCCACAATTCGACCTTGCGAAGAATGCTGCTGCTGCTGCACATCTCCTTGAGCAGGTGCACAGCTAATTTTTTCACCATCCACCTCCACCAGTATGTGATGGGAAACTTCAACGAGCGACGCTGTACTGTAGCACCATATCCGCACTCCCCCACATGCATCCTCATCAACATCGTCATCTTTCAAAACGTCTTCCAGGGAGAAAGTACTCAGCGAAATTCACCCCCACACTCGTCTCTGTCTTTTTTTCCAGGGCACTTTGCAAGTTAGGGATGCTTTCAGCATATGAATGGCTGCACCTCGGCAAATTTGAATTAATTTCGTGGCGCGCTGCCTGCACCAAGGCGTATTCGTCTAGCTATCACGCGAGCGTTTCAAATGAATTTGCAAGTAAACCAGATATGAACGCTTGGTATAAAGTAGTTTGGCTTGACTTCTCCCCGGTTCAAAAGAATTAGTCGACTTATGAAAGAAGTGGAACTTCGTCCCCGTGGAGCTTTTCCTTAAAGGATTGAGCCGGCAGCTGACGGAAGCAGCCGTTAGCGAATATTTGTTCCACAAGTCTCGAGGACTCGGGAAAAAATCGTATTTCCCTCATTTCTCAGGTATAATTTGCTAAAGGAATGTATTAAATTATGTATTACTTCCTTTTCCTTTAATATGAAGAATTGTCCTAGTTTTCATATCTTTCCCTGTTTCAATAGACAATTTTCTAGTGTTTAAGAAACACGTTACTCAACTATTAATGGGCGAGTTTTAAAGCAAAAGATAATTCATTGAATAATTCACACACAATGTACATATGTACATATATGAAAGACACGACTATTACAATTAAAAACCTACGACGCTGTTTCATTTCCTAAGCCTTCCGTATATCCATAAATAATTAATTTTACTCAATTACAACACTGAAAAGTTTCTAAAATATAGAGTGTAGTGGAAGATCCTTTAAAACTGTTGAAACTTTAAAGAGGTAAAAATACATGGAATTAGGAGTACCTTTAGTTGCTTTTTTAAACTTGTATAAGTACTCAGCTTCACTCGGGAGTCAGTCTGAATTTGAATGTTATATTTTCTTTAATATGTGAAAATATGACGTTTGAAAGAAAGAGAAACACTAAAAGAATTCCAAGTTTCTATTGTTTTCCGGGATGACAGAATACCAACGGCGCATCAATTTGTTCACCATCAAAGAAGTAAATATGTAAAAATTTAGTTTCTAGATGTGGCTATGGCAACCTTATGATTAAGTTGTCCATGAATTTAAAAAGCCGACATTAATCGATACGATTTAGTTACAGGCACAGATGTTCCAAACGATGTTATTTGAAAATTTGGATATGAATTATATATAATTTACGCATATAATATTTATTTCTTTAAAATAAAAACAAATTTTAGAAAAAGTACCAGTTCTACTGAGTTTAATTCAGTGATACCAAAAGGGTATACAAAGGGTATAATACGTGTCGTTTTGTGTAATAATATTTATGACGATTTATTAAATACACATTTTTTATTAAAATTTGGAAAAATATATATAATAAAATATTAAGTATAGTATTCCAAAAGCAAATAAATACCTTTATTTCAAGTACTATTCATTGAATAGTTAAATCATTCAACTAACAACTTCTTAATCGTATATTCATCGCAAAAGTTAAAAAGAATGAGAAAATGTGTAAATAAATAATATAACAAGAAGAGTCATTTTATGTTCTTAAAACTTCATTTTGTAACATTTTATGTTTATTATATATATTTATGTACATGTACATATTATTATAGCCCAAAATTGTAAACAAGAAGAAATGAGTAAAAAGGACAAACAATTTATTTTCTTTTAAAATTTGTTATGGACCATATTATATGTACACACACTGAGAAAAATATCGTATTGTAAAATAAAATATGCGCTTTTTTGTTTATCACGTATTTAAAATTGGTGGCGGATCGCTACACATTTATGATATTTTTACACATTCAATAAAGTTAAATTTTAATGTAACAACAAATATCGTCAATAACGAAAATAAAACATTTTGTTTTGAATACGTTTACAATGTTGTTCCAAAATTGTTTACTGTCAAATTGACGATGGAAATTGTCAACTTCAAAGTTTAATGTGAAACATAGTTTAATTAATAACATTCTGCATTAGCTCCAAAATATAATTGAAAATTATTTATTTAATGTTGTTTCCTTTGTTTTTACAACATTTTTCTCAGTGTATTTTTTTTTTTTTTTTTATGGAATATTTATGTTTATTTGTTTTTAATTTTAATAAATGAACTTAAATAGTACGTAACGTAAAAAATGTGGATCTCTATGATTCGTTTATATGAATACTAAGACTTCAATTTCTAAACTTAATATTCAGTAGAACGTTACTTTATATGGTTAGGTTATTATGTACGTATCTGCGATTTTCTTTAATTCGATTTACACGGTCTAAAGGTTATTTGAAGCTATCCTGCCCTTTTTAATGTATGCGGTGTCTTGTTTCACACAGTTTCGATTAACACGATATTGCTTGATCTACTTTGTAAATTGAGGGATGGGTGCATATATTATACAAAAAACTTAAATACTTTAAAAATGACTACATTCATATATATTGTTGAATAGATTTTATTTAAGTAATTATCCCTTCGTTTTGGTTATTCTTATAAACTGAAAAGTTATAGACTTTGTCGTGTTTGAACTGCAGAATTTCTTAACACTTTCACGTCCGCGTGAAATAATAAACCGGATGCAAATGGCACCACGTTGGTATCACCGGCAAATAACGACCGGCTTGCCAATGGCACCAATGATATCCGACCAGTATTTCGGAAATAAGCAAACTAACCAAAACAGGAATTGCCGACCGTTTTTAGATAGTTAAAATAAAATTAAAAATATTATTATTTACAAAGATTGTCAAAAAATTTTAAAAAATTTCGTTCATAAAAGTGAATATAATTTTTCACTATTATTTGAATATTAAATCCGAACGAAAAGTTACAGTGTGTAAATATATTCATTAAAATTAATTACATTTGTACAATTATTGCTTGTATTTCTAAACTACACCCAGAAAATGTTTGTGGTAGGTTGTAATTCGGTAGCAAAATAGTCAAACTAATGTCTTAAACCATTATGCTAGGGCTATTTTAATTACACATGAAAAATTCTATTTTTTTTAAATTTTAAATTATCCTACAAATTGTTTTATACCGACCATCATCGGTCGGTATTACGACATTGCTCACAACTCAGTTATCCTATTTCCAATCACAATATTTTATTGTTTTTAGTAAACGAATTTCTTTTTTAGATGAAAGTAGACATCTTCAAGAATATCCTGTGAAAGTTTCAAGTCGATCGGAGCAAAACTGCCAGAGATACAATAGTCCGGTCAAAATAGACGAAAAAATGGTGGTAGTTTTGCAATAATTCGCATAGAGCTGAAAACTGATACAGACCTTGGGGACATTATTACAAATAAAATACTGAAAGTCCCCTTCGATCCTACATCTGCAAAAAAAAGTTATTCAAGGTCAAAGGTCTAAAAAATGGTTTTTCCATTTTTTTCCGGTAAACGGTAAGTTTTATTATAAAAATAGGTCAGACGAAAGTTGTAGATCATAAATTTATCTACAAAAATTGTTCTTATACTTTTTTTTTTAAGAATCACCATTCCTGAGATATTGCGATTCTAAATCACCGAAAACAATAACATGTATGCTAAACCGCCTATGCACACCATCTGGTGTTTAATATGAGTAAAAATATAATATTAAAATATAATATTGATTTGTCCGAAGCCACTCGTGCGCCGGACTCCCCAGGCTGCCCAGGCCTACCGTCTCGCTTCATTTTAATGTTATGCCAAAAATTTACAGCTGCAAATATTTTTATTGGAAAAATTAGGTTCAGAGGCGAGGCCAGGATTGATTTAAAGAAACGTCTTTACAGCTTAGAAGTATATTTCAGAATGAGTGTTACAAAAGAGTTAAATTCAAATCAATGAGAGGAAGACCGTTTTGGTCTGTGTTGCCATATATCTAACATATTCCCCTTCAACGCAGACTAAAATAGGAAAAACATTTTTTTTTTTTTTTTATTTCTGACTAAACTAATATGTTGTGTTTACAAGTTAAGGCTACTGATACAATTTTTATGTTTCGTTCCATTTAAGATTTTAGTTAAAATATCAGCTACCATAGAATTAGTATCAATATATTTTATATCTATTACCTTTTTTTCATAGTAATCACGGACAAAATGTGTTTTGATATCTAAATGTTTCATTCTACCATTAGACTTGCCATTTTTAATAAAATTTTGGGCGCTCAAGTTATCATTCCAAATTATAATAGGGTGTTCAATAGGCCAGAATACACCGAGTTCCTCCAGGAGATTTTTGATGTGAAGGACTTCTCTAGTTGCTTCTGAAATCGCTGTGTATTCAGCTTCTGCTGAACTTAAAGAAACCGTTGTCTGCTTCTTGCTGCACCAGGTTATAAGTCCTCCCGCCAAATGAATTGTATACCCCGTGTAAGATTTCCTGTCTAGTTCTTCACCTCCCCAATCTGCATCTGCAAAACATTCAAGATTTTTACCGGTTTTGGTATAAGTAACTTTGAACCCTTTTGTTCCCTGTAGATATCTTAAGATGTGTAGGGCACCTTTCCAATGTTCTCTGTGTGGGTGGCTGCAAAATTGTGCCAGCTTGTTGACTGCACATGAGATATCTGGCCGAGTCCACACAGCTAGATAATTAAGACACCCAATTAATGAGCGATACTCCTTCTCATCAATTTTATCGCATTGTCCTTTTTCGCATTTATGAAATTTCATGCCAGGATCCAGTGGTGTCTTGGTCGTTCTACAGTTTTCCATTCCATATATCTTTAAAATGTCATCTATATATCTTTCTTGGCTGATAGAAATTGCTCCTCTGGTAATATTACGTGTTATGATAATGTTTAAGTATTGAGAGATTGGCCCCTTATGTTCAATTTTTATTCTTTTCCCTATTTCATTCTTTGCATATTCAATATCGTCCTCGTGGCTGCACGCTAAGATCAAATCATCTACGTAGACTCCCAAAAATAGTGATTTATTACCTCTTTTTAGTACATAGATACATCTGTCCGTTTTGCTACGTTTGAATCCTATGTCCTCTAGTACATCGTTTAATTTTCCGTTCCAGACGCGACCAGCTTGTTTTAAGCCGTAGATTGATTTTTTAAGTCTGCATACCTTTTCCTCACTTCGTGGGTCTACAAATCCTTCAGGTTGCTCCATATAAATGTTTTCAGCTAACTCGCCGTTTAAATATGCAGATGTTACATCTATGTGGTGTATAATCAATTCCATCTCAGCTGCTAACGCGAACAGCAACCGTATAGAGGATGCTTTTACTACTGGTGCTGTGGTATCAAAATAATCGATTCCATAGGATTGTGCGAAACCTTGTGCCACCAATCTCGCCTTATATCTGACAATTTTTCCATCATTATCTCGCTTTGTAGCGAAAACCCATTTGCTACCAATAACTCGTTGTTGCTTTGGTCGATCCGTAAGCTCCCAAGTCTCATTCTTCATAAGGGTTTCATATTCTGCTCGCATTGCTTCCTTCCACTTTGTTGCGTTAGGGCTAGATAGGGCCTCAGCTACAGTTTTTGGGATTTCTTCGTTTGTATCTACAATAGCAGAAAGTTTTTGTTTGAAGATTTTTCGAGGTCGTCCTTGTTTCCCGGTACGGAGTAGTTGTGGTCGTCCTCTAGCCCTTTGAGGAATCCTTTCTGCAGAGCTTGGTACTTCTGGACTTGAACCGCATGACTCGTACGACGAAGATTCACCAGCTTCGGCTCTGCTTTCACCTTCTTCTTGTCCGTCTTCAACAGTATTACTCGGTTCTTTTGGTTCTGAAAAACTTAATTCAAAATTAACAGTGTTCTCAACCTCTGTTTTTCGATAAGGAAACTCATTTTCAAAAAATTCCACGTCTCTGCTCACTACAGTGCACCTCTTCCTTGGATTGTAGAGCCGATACGCCTTCGATTCTTCAGAGTAGCCGACTAAAACCATTTCTTCACCCCTCGGCGCAAATTTTGATTCTTGATGGCCTTTCTTCATAACAATAGTTTTTACACCAAACGCGCGTAAATGTTTTACACTCGGCTTATGCCCGGTCCAAAGTTCTTGCGGCGTTTTATTTCCGAGTATTTTCGATGGCGACCGATTTCTTACATACGCAGCCGTATTTACCGCTTCGGCCCACAGTTCCTCGGATAACCCACTTTCTATCAAAAAACATCGCGACATGTCCATAAGAGTCCGATTTACACGTTCGGCCACGCCATTTTGTTGTGGTGTATAAGGAGCGCTTAATTGGCGTTTAATACCACATTGAGATAAAAAGTCCGAAAAATCATTATTGATATATTCCTTGCCGTTATCCGACCTTAAACATTTTATTTTTCGACCGAGTTGATTTTCCACTTTTAATTTAAATTCTTTAAATGCGTTGAAAGCTTCACTTTTATTTTTCAACAACCGAACATGAATTTTGCGCGAAAAATCATCAACAAACGTTATGAAGTATTTCGCCCCGCCTACCGATGTAACTCTCATTGGACCGCATACATCAGAGTGTATCAAATCAAGAACATTTTTGGTTGCACTGCTGGCTAATTTGGGAAAACTTTTTTCAACCATTTTGCCTTTAACACATGTATCGCATTTGAACTCTTCAGGGACTTCGAAAGAGTCCAACCCTGTTACCATCTCGCGACTTTGGAGCTTAACAAGACTTTGCTTATTTAAATGTCCATATCGTCTATGCCATAACATAAAGCTATCTTGTTTTAAATTTTTAACCGCACCGATACTCGAAATAAAATTTGCATTCAATTGAACTACGAACAAACCATTATGAAGATTTGCTACAAAAATTGTCTTACAGTTCCGTTCAACGGTAGCCATGGAGTTCATGAATTTCACAGAAAGACCGCTATTGTTTATTTTTGAAACCGATATAAAGTTCCCCTTCAAACTCGGAACGTATAGAACATCTTTCAGAATAATAGTAGCAAATGTCGTATAGAGCTTTACAGTCCCAGTGCCAAAAATTTTTCCCGTTTCACCGGTCGCGCTTATAACTTGTTGGCTCTCAATTTTAGCTATTGAATCGAACATTTTTTCATTATTACACATATGTGCGGTGGCACCACTATCTAAATACCAGTTATCGGACAAAAATTCATTTCCAAGCCCATACACCATTGTGCTAAATGTTATAGCAGAATTTTTGTTTTGCCCTTGATGTCCTTTTGCTTTCTTTAGCCGACAATTTGCTGCAAAATGACCAGCTTTACCGCAATAAAAACAATTACCCTTTGTAAGTTTGGATTTATTATCAATCTTTCTCACTGCCAAAACGCTTTCGGTTCCTAATCTACTATCATCTTTTTCAGCCAAACGATTGGTCTCCTCCAGAATTTTTATTTTTAGATCATTTAAAGCCGGCAGACTATCTCTACTCTCAATAGCGACCGCGAAGTTTTCAAAACTCTCCGGCAGGCTATTCAATAACAGTACACTCAGTAATTCCTCCGGTATTGTTAACTGTATTTCCTTCAATTTTTCAACGAGGTGATAAAATTCGTTGATTTGACTGGCTACCTCTTTGGAGTTCATCTTAAAGCGCACAATTTGTTTTAAAAGTGTTACCTTTTGCGCCGGTCCAGATGGGCTGAAAACTTTGTATAAGGTGTCCCATGCTTCTTTGGATGTTTTGGAGTGCTTCACATGAATAAGTACCGATGGCTTTAATCCGAGGATGATCGTCGATAACGCCTTCAAGTCCTTTTCCTCCCATTCTTTGATGGCCTTCTCCTTCGTATCTTCGGTGGTAAATACCACCTTAATACGGCCTGATACATACCCCCAGTAGTCGGTTTGGACGAGCACGCTTTTCATAATTATGGCCCACGAGCTATAATTTTCACCGTCCAGTTTTTCTATATTGCACAATGCGTTCATTATAGGCAGTGTAACTGGTCACTTTCACTTTTATAAAAATAACTGCGGATCTTTTCACCACACTATTCTTAAACTTACTTCGCTAAGCTGCCTGGGCCCATAACCTATTGGAAAAATTAGGTTCAGAGGCGAGGCCAGGATTGATTTAAAGAAACGTCTTTACAGCTTAGAAGTATATTTCAGAATGAGTGTTACAAAAGAGTTAAATTCAAATCAATGAGAGGAAGACCGTTTTGGTCTGTGTTGCCATATATCTAACAATTTTAGTGAAACAAGCTAATAATGACGCCGATGTCCTCATAATTGAAACAGCCATAGAACAATCCAATACAATAGAACAAACAAATACAACTACCGTTGTCGGTGAAGATGTTGACTTATTAGTACTACGGACTGCACGAACTCGAATTGATAAGATTATTTACTTTTTGAAACCCGGGAAAGCTCAACAAGTAACAAAAATAGCATAATAAGAGCAATAAATGTTTTTAATTTGCTTCCGAATTATATTTGACTGTATTAGTAGAAATTTAACTATGATAATAATATAAAAATTCTATGGATGTTCTATGTTAAGATCTTATATTAATTTGTAATTAACTTTACTTTTAGTTAAGTTCTATTTTATACCAAGCCCACGAACAGGTAACTTTGATTACCTCTGTGGGATTTGCATAGCGATTACTTATAATTGTATGTAAATTACTTTTGGTCAATAAAATAAAATAAAATAATATCTTATTTTTACATGCAATAACTGGTTGCGATACTACATCAGCATTTTTCAGAAGGGGTAAAACGACAGTATTTAAATTATTTGAAAAAGATGATTTAATTAACTTCGCAGAACCATTTCAAAAGATCGACTCTTCTCCACAAGACATCATCACAAACGGGATTCGCTTTCTTCTTGCTCTATATGGAGCTCCAAAAAAAATTGATTGTTTAGACAAGTATAGGTATTTAAGTTTTGTAAAAAATACACGGAACAATAAAAGAGTGCAATTATCTTGTCTTCCTCCAACGTCGAGTGTACTATCAAGTTCAAATATGGCTAGGTAATCAACTGGACCCAGAAGACTGGGGTTGGAATTTAGTAGATAATACTTTGGAGCCAATTCAAACTTTACTCTCACCTGCTCCGGAAAGACTTCTCAACACCATCTTCTGCAATTGCAAAAAGGGTTGTAGTGCAAAATGTAATTTAGCTGTAAAAAAGTCGGGTTATTTTGTTCACCAGTATGTACTAATTGCCAAGGCCAGTCTTGCACACCACTTTAAAAAAAATGCGCCGGGTACACTACCTCACAGGTAGTGCAGAAATGTGTGCATATTATGTAAAATACGACTTCTTCAACTTTTAGAATCGCAATATCTCAGGAATGGTGATTTAAAACAAAAAAAGTGTAAGAACACTTTTTGTAGATAATTTCATGATCTACAACTTTTGTCTGATCTATTTTTATGATAAAACTTACCGTTTAAAGGAAAAATTGGAAAAACCATTTTTTTTTTATCTTTGACCTTGAATAACTTTTTTTGCAGATGTGGGATCGGTGGGGACTTTTAGTATTTTATTTGTAATAATGTTCCCAAACCCTGTACCAATTTACAGCTCTATGCGAATTATTGTAAATTGAAATGTCTAATTTGACCGGACTACAATACTTTGAATATCCCTACTCTCGATCCAGTTTTCAGCGGTGTGAGTATTTCGAAGAACAATGATAAAAATCTTTAAATGCATTTTTCTCAAAACTACTATTTTTAAAGTCGGTGGACACTGTATCTTAAAAACTACTGAACCGATCCTCTTGAAATTTTGTACAGGCTTTCTCTACATACTTTATGAGGTAGTGACGTCGAGATTTTCTTTTTTTTTCGAATTATTTTCCATTTTAAAATAACAAATGTGCTGAATTTTAACAATTTTTTTTTTCAAAATTTAATTTTTTTGACTTCGAAGTGACGCCAAAAATTGAAAAAAAAATTTTAAAAATAAAAACTCAACGTCACTAGAAACTCTTAAACTAACAAAATATTTTTGATTTTAGATGATCTAGGGTCGAGTTCTGATGTTCACCGGAAAATGCATTTTTTTTTTTTAGAGTCTACGCATGTTGGTTGCCAGAGGCTCATTTCTTAATATTTTGCTCTGAAAATTTTATAGAGTATTCTTGAAACATTACTAAATATATGTACTTTATTTGGAAATAAATAAATTTAATCATTTCTTCGAAAAAAATTCACAAAAATAGGCTTAATATACAGATTTCAACCTGTACCCTTCTGCACCAATCATTCTGATAAATTAAATTAGACGATGGTCAACTATTGGCCATTCTCGACAACTACATATAAGGTAAGTTACGTAGGTATTTTTTGTAACAAACATTGATTTGTTTACATGCACTGAAAAATAGTTATTAGCAAAAATATAAAGGCCACCTTTCGTTATTACGCAGGGCATTTAAGGTACTAGTACCGTCTAGAAGGCTAAAAAATGACCAATTTTTAACATTTTTTTTCTCGTTTCCTTTATTTTAAAATATTATGAAAATTTTTTCCTGTAGTTAGTACACATTTTGGCAGTAAAAAAAAATTTTTTTTAATTTTATTTTCATTGAACATTTATTGCTATATGACGTCATAGTCAAGTTCTCGAAAATTAGAGCCTCGCACTGTCCGGGGTTATTCTCCGCAACTACTCGATGGATTTTTTTCATTTTGGATGCATTTGTTTACTTTTGATGTCCTCTACGGCAATCCACCAGAAAATTTAAGAAAAATTGAAAAAAAAAAAAAAATTGGCGGCTTTGTAAACAAAAAAATGAAAAAATCACTGTTTTTTTCACCTTTTTTCACTTGCCAAATTTTTTTTTTTTAATTTTTCTTAAATTTTCTGGTGGATTGCCGTAGAGGACATCAAAAGTAAACAAATGCATCCAAAATGAAAAAAATCCATCGAGTAGTTGCGGAGAATAAGTCTGCACCGTTTGAAAAAATGTTATTTTGAGTAAAACGCGTTTAAAGTTTATTTAGAACATGGGAACAGCCGAGAGCGCGCTTCAATTGAGTCGTTATATCTCGGCACTGGCTTCGAATTTCGATTTAATATTTTAGACAGTTATTATTGAAGGTATAAAGAATCTAAAAATGTAAAAAAAAAAAATTAATTTTTTGAAAATTCTAGACGGTACTAGTACCTTAATGTATGTTATCGTTTTGTCTTAGGGTTTCGCCACTTCGACCACGTATCTAATTTGTGCTTATTTGGGATTAATTTAGATGTAATTAACTTATATTAATTGTTGTTCTGTAAGTAGCATACCCTGCACTTTAATATGTTTAATTTTTATTGTACGTTTAAGGGGGGGGTAAGGTATTAAAATTTTTTTTTCGATTTTTTTTTTTTATTTTTCTAATCGAATGCATAATATCTCAAGAAGATTGTGTTAAAATTTCAAGTCGATCGGGGCAAAATTGACGAAGTTATGAGTATTTCAGCGTCCGAATTTTATCTTGAATACTTCAGTACGCAAAACTTTAAAGCGTTTTTCTGAGACTTGTCATTTTTGAAGTCCGTGCCCACCATAACTAAAAATCTACTGGACCAATAGTTTTGAAATTTTGCACAGTGTTTCTTCACATAATTCCCCAGGTATTGTCGAGAGCTTTTTTTTTTTTTTCGTTAATTATTAATTTTACAACAGCAAATTAGCCGTTTTTTTTAGCGAAAATCTGGTTTTTGGCTTCCAAGTGCTACGAAAAATCGAAAAATCGAAAAAAAAAAAATTCCTCTCGTGAATACCTCGACAAACATCTCCTTTAACGAATGCATTTTGATTTTTTTGTTTCAGATGATTTGGTTGCGAGTTATGATGGGCACCGCAAAACAACTTTTTCTCGAGGCGCCTCCGGAGATTCACTGTCACTCGCTCAATTTTTGATATTTTGCAATTAAAATTTAGGAGAATATTGTTCTAATGTTACATTATCATGTATGGATCGACTGAATAAACTAACACCATCTGTATTGCCAAAAAAAAATCTTGAAAACATGCCTTTTTTTTTACCGAATTAACCTTACCCCCCCCTTAAAGGTTTTAGCATTTGAACACAATTATAAATAAATTATTGTTACTATGATTATGATTGGAGTTGGCTAGCGATATAAAAAAAACCCGATTTTCATTTAATTTATCGGATGATGTCAAGTCGCGCCAGAGCCTAAAAAGGGGCATCATGCGCAACATTTTACCTTTGGGGGCTAAAGAAGGCTTATTTGCTTTGCGTTAAGTCCCCCTTTTCTAGGCTACCACTACATCACAAAATTGCTTCAACTAAACCAACTTATGTCCAATCCTGTTGTCTATGATCAAAGATTGTACACTTCGATTCGAAAAAAATATTAAATAATATTCGCTAAGTATTGAAAAACATGTTCAAGGCACCCTTACCCAAACGTCACATGTAAACACGTTGGGTGCAGCATCGGTCCCTGTCATCTGTCCTGCGCATGTTAATCGGATTTTATCAAATAAATCTGTAACGGAACGACACCGACGTATCGAGCCGAAAATATTCAAATTCATCATATTGTGCGAAGTTGAATAAACTGCATATATTTCATTATGCTAGGTTTCACCCTTCGGGAGTTTTTACGATACGGATAGAAAAGTATGTTTTGTTTTATATATTAAGATAAGAAAACTTTTTTGTATAATATTATTAAATGTTATTTTTTCAAAATTTACCGCTTCATCGTATTCGTAGGGTCTTTTCTCTCCCATTTAGCTCATTAGATAAAAAAAAACTCCAACATATTTTTGTCAATTTTAATTAGAAATTTTAAAAAATTACTTTGAAGTTGAATTCACCAAATTTCTTATTTTATCAGTAGTCTTTCACATAAAAAATGTGAAATTGTTAAGATACCAAAATAATTTTGATACGATCGATATGAAATGTTCAAATTTACGCGCGATCAACCTCGTAGTCTTATCTTTTTATTCAATCATCATGTTTAGTTACGGATAAGTACAGTGTTCGCTTAATCTGCGATGCGAAAGTCATACAAAATCCCTTCATTATCATCAAATTAAAGTATCTTTTTTTTAATTTTTTAATTTACAAAATTTTTAATAGAAAAAAAAATTGCTAGACGTTTCTCGGTTACAAATACCTGCCAGATGGGTCTAAAGGAGCTAAGATGAGTAACACTGTATTCAAAGCTTATCGGTAACACTGTATTCAAAGAACGAGAAAGTATATTTCCTAGAATATTTTATAGAACATTTTCAGTAGAAGTCAGCTTTGAAGTACATATGTTAAACATCAGCTTTGAATACAGTGTTACCCATTTTAGCACATTTAAACCCATCTGACAGGTATTTGTAACCGAGAAAATCATCTGGCAATTTTTTTGTTGTATTCAAAATAGTGTTAATTAAGATGCCAGATTTGTGGTAGTACATTTTTTTTAATTATAAATTAGCAACTTGGGAAAAAAATTAATCCTGCCAGAAGTATAAAAAGTTTTAGCTTTGTGGCTGTACCTTAGTCGAAGTGGCGACCAGCTCTCCGACTATACGCTTTTATTTGCGGCTCAAACATTTAGTTCTTCCAGTAAAAAGTCAAAATAAAATTTACAGAGGCCCTCAAAGAGCATTAAAAACAAATTGACCATTGCCGCGCCACAATCATTCAATGTGATTTGTATTGCTTGGATTAATTCTTACAAATTCCTTTTTTGACCCGAGAACCTTTCAATCTGTTTGACTGAAATACCTTTGCCATCAGACTGCCATTCAGCCTATTAATTAAGTAAACTGTGGCATTTTCTTAGAATAACAAATTTTGGCAAGAGGGAAATCCCCGAATAGTCGAACAATTAGCCGCAAAATGTTTTGAAGACAAAGCTAATCATGGCGGTAATCAGTCATCCGCGCGCCAAGGTCGCGTGCAAGGCGACGACACTGAGAAAACCGCCACCGTGCCCAAATTGAAAGATCAAACAAATTTTCGCGAATCATCGCGGTGAGGCCATCCCTTCCCTGGCACATATTGCCGACATCGGGGGGGCGGCAACGGCGGCGTCTTCGAGCACCTTACCGAGCGACCAGACGCAATTACCTCCTTCGAGCTGAGTCGACTTCCCGACCGCTCCAAAATAGATTTTAATTAGCTTCGATTTCGCGGCTTTCCACCAAGGAGAATGCCTCCGAGTAATGAGCCGTCATAGCGCGGTAATTTATAGTGTTAAAAGTTTTCCTCGCTTATCGGCAGGGATATCACTTTACTCCTGTGGAGCGAACTTGCGGCGGCGGGCCCTGCTGGGCCCTTCTATCCCCGCGGCAAGGAGCCACACGAAACGCCAAAAAACACCCTGACATTTCGCCCCGCGGGGTCATAGATAGGTCGCAGCAGAAAATTTGATTAAACGCTTCTATTTGTCGATGTCATAGTGCTGCCTGTTTTTCTGCTTCCTGTGAAGGAGCATAAACGCGCGCTATTAAATTTCGTCCTTGGGGGTGTTGCTCGCACTGGGCGGGAGGGGTCGCTGTCTTGTACCGGTGACGGGCCGCTTCGGCGACATCGAGCGCGCTCTGTTTAACAGTCGTCGCATATACAAGGCGAAATTGCCTGGAATGCGCGGGACGGAGCTACGGGCGGCGGCGTCAACCAAACAAAAGACACAGAAATTTATTTTATTAGCACACCACGCCTCTATGCTTCTCAGAAAATACATAACAGTGGAAATCTCGTCCGGGCGCTGGCATAAAGCTGCCCCGGCTCCGCTGGATTATTGTTTTACGGGAATCTGATGGAACAGGCACGTGGAGCTACTTTGTGGCTTTTATAGAGTGCAATACCTTGTAAGGGCCGACGACAAGTTGAAATCCCTCCGGATTGTTGAGATTTTGTGCGTCTACAACTACCGGAGAAAGCAAAATACTTGTACGGCCCATCTCCTCGGGAAGACGCTTGAAGCATCAGGTGTAAAGCGTATTTTTTTGGAATACGAATCGTTTCAACCTTTCAAAGGTAGGTTCTAAAAAAAACATGCAGATGTTTTGAGCAATTTCTCCGAATAAGTCATGAACTCAGAAGTTATCTTCTACAATTAAAGAAAACGGTTAGATAAAGTAAAGACCCAGGAACAAATATATATTGTAAAAAACTACGCCAGAAGGTCACATACAATTTCTGGCGATTTTGCCGTACAGTCATAACCTACAAAAACAAATAAAAATCGACATTTTATTTTTGTGAGCTGTCACTGCGGTGAAAGAAAAGTTTTTCTTAAATATTTCAACTTCTAATGAATTTTTTTCGCATGAAACAAATTGGAATGATGTCTCATAAATATATGTACTAACCTCTTGTAAGTAATCCGGTTTCCGGGGGTGGCAACCCTTGTTTTTTATTACAGAATAAATTATATTTTTGCGTCACAAAAATAACAGTTTTAGTTAAAAATCATTGAAAAATATTTTTGTACATACGATGTTGAAATATAAAGTTAACCTGTTTTTGGATTTTCCTAAAAAAAGCTCCTCAAAGGGGTAAATAACCCCTAGCACTAATACATGATATATATTCTTTCAGGCATCACTTTTTTTCGTGGAAACCAGTATTAAGGGGTTTTTGGAGTCGCTGATTACGAATCTGATGTTAGATTTACAAAATTCAAAATGGCGGGTCCTACATGGAGGACAAACTTTTGAAAAATACATCAATTTTTGTAAAAAGAATTATAAATAAAAGTTTCTGAGGTCGCTGATTACGAATGTGATGTTAAAAAATTCAAAATGGCGGATCCAACATGGTGGACAAACTTTTTCATACATTTCCAATAATCATAGCTAGAGTTTCAGTAAAAATAATTAGTAAAACATTCTATCTTCATGGTGTTCCAGTAAACTTAATCAGAATTTTCTTTAAAATTACTATAAAAACTTTATTAACCTTCATAGAATGTCAATAATATATAAAGACTTTCCATAAAAATGACTAAACAAATATAATTAAAACTTCATAGAATACCAGAAATTTTAACTGTTCTTTGCATGCAAATTACTAGTTTCATCGTTATATATTTCCAGTAACTTTAACTCGACTTTCAGTAAAATATTAATAGAAAAACATATTTTTGTCTTCATAGATTTTCAGGAAATTAAACCATAAATTCCCGAAATTTTACTAGACCCTCGTTATTAAGGTTTAATAGATTTCTAATAACATCTAGGTTTTATAATAGATTCCTAGCGATGTCATTCTACTAAAAATTTACTAGGATCTACTCAAAAATTATTTAGAGAATTAAAGGAAATCACGAAAAGGCAAGAAGCAAATTAACTAAATTATATCTCATATAATATTTACAATCATCATTCATCAATACATCAATCATCATCATCAACAATTGCAAAAAGTTACATAAGTATCATATGAAAAGTCCTAACCGAATTCCTCTTGGTGATTTTCTTCATTTAAAATCAACGTCCCTAAAAACATCCAAATTATCTTTTATAAGAAAACTATATCTGGCTGTTCTTTCATTATAGCTGTGTCTTTTTAATGATCTGCCTGGATGAATTTTGCATTGAATTATATTTTTAAATCTTGACTTATAGTAAAGCTTTTAAAAGTTTCAATAAACTTGTCAAATTGCCATCTAAACAGAATTTCTATTCAATCCAAAATTTCAAATCCAAATCAGGTCATTAAGAACACCCAGCTTATATCTAGGTAGTAATAACATATGGGAAATAAGCCTGTAATCAGTATACACATTTTCAAGTCACCTCAATTCAAATGTTTAAATCGCAATACTGCTTTTGTAAAGTTCAAATTTCAAGAGGAAAATAAAAATCATCGGTTATGACAACATATGTATTTATATTGATTTTCATGGAAATATTTTAAGGCTAGAAATCGGTTACCACCATATATATTGATTTTCATGGAAATACTTTAAGGCTAGAAATCGGTTACCACCATAATGAATAGCAGTGTTTGTTTTGCAAACTTTCATAAAAAATTTCAAATCAGCAACATTAAAAAACCCCTTATCACCAATTTTCAGACAAATTACTCTAGATGACGTGGTAGAAGTTTATTCGTTTCGAAATCAGCCACATAACAGTAAAACAAATCAAGGTCCATATCATGGAATACGATACGATTAGCATTTACGATCACATGTAAAATTCGTATCACAGAGTACGATAGCGCGTCAATCGTAGTAATACGGTATGAAAAATAAATTTGTTTTCGTCAATTTGAAAAGTGGTTGAAAAAATGGAATCTTTTTTTTATTTATTTTTTTTTTTAATAATGACAGTGACGAAGAAATTTCAAATGTATCAACATTAAGAAAGAACATAAGAGAGAATGCAAACCCTTCAGAACTCTCTGATGTACGGTAAGTTTTTAATAATTAATGTTAATATTTATCTTTCCTAGATTTCCGAATTTATTTCGATTGAACAAAAATGGATGTACTTAATAGCATCAAGTCCCTATATGAAAAGCCGATCCCGGGTTTCCTCAATTCCAGTTGTTTTAAAATTGGCAGCTATCCTTAGACTTTTAGCTAAAGGCAGTTTTCAGCAAGCAGTTAGACTGGACTTCCAAATAGGGATTGCCCAATCTACGCCGCTGTCAGTAGTACTTTCAGAAATTTAAACAATCTTTAAAATAATTTAAGCGGAAGATGGATTAATTTTAACATAACAGAGGATGAAATAAAGGAAGCAAAAGAGCACTTCTTCCGTAGTACTAGTTTCCCCCTGGAGTGATAGGATAGGATGCTTTTACAGCACACATATACGGATAAAAGCCCGAACGAATATTTTTATTTCAACCGAAAAGGTTTTCATAGCATCAATTGCATGATAGTAAGATATATATTATGTATGTATGTATTCTGTCTTAAGGTAAATTTCTTCTGTGGTCTGGTCACAAATTAACATTTTTTTTCTTGTATAAAAAGAAAGCATACATTTCATATGAAACAACAAATAAATAAATATTTATAAATTCTCAAAAAATTTCCTTATTTATATTTCTAGCTTTTGTTTCATCAGTCTTAGTTTGTTCTCCTTGTACTTTTTGTTATCTTTCATTTTTTTCTTATAGATGTCGTACTTCTTTTCCTTAAGTTTATACATCTTTTTAAATTCAGTCTCCTTGCTCTGTTCTACTACTTTGTTAAGGAGTTCACAAAATTCTTTATATAAATTCTCCTGTATAGACACTTGGCGTTTTAACAATTCCAAAGTGGCACTCCTTTTTCTTGTCGCTGTTGTAGCTTTTTTTTTTTTTTTTTATTAATATCAACTATTTCAGAATCTCCAAGGTTTTCTATTATATTAATACTGTCATTACGAACTGCATTGTTATCAACAATATCACACACATTTTCTTCAAATTGCGAACAATGACCGAAACTCCTATTACTTATCCGTTCTATACTTTTCCTCAAATTTAATTTTGCGATGACAGTCTATTCCAAATCTGAAAAAGTGTGGCACTCGTTTGGTCCAACACCAGGTACTCGACATTTCCTTTTTATTAAATATAATATTAATTTCCTCCTTATATTAAACCTATATTGAAACCATATCTTGAAAAGAAATCATTAATTACTGCAAAATTAATCTTGAACATTTACATTTTTCCATTCCGCAGGCTGTGTTGTTGGAGGATCTAAAGAATTTAATTTATCTGCCAATGATTTCTATTAACGCTCACTTTCCTCTTTTCCTACATTTGTCTTAAGTGCACCTTTCGGCAATCCTGGGTGCTCTTCCATAAACTCTACCATAACTTGCCATTGATTTCTAGTAGTTTGTTTTGCCCTACAAATCAAAATTTTCATAATCATCAAGCGTTCAATACTACTCAATTTTACATATTGGCTTTCATTTCTCAATCCCACATAGGCAAACATTTCTTCAACGATGTGTGGTGTGCCTTAGTTATTTAAGTACAAAGTACAGATATCCATTGTAATTGTCGATTTGTCATTCGACAGAGAAAAACTTCAATGATTTTAAATATTACGATCAAATAAACTCTATAAACTCCTCATACGGTTTTAGTATAGATATACGTATACAGAATACATATATATTTTCATCTCAATTGTCTGATTCTAAAGGAGACTTTTAACTATAAGGTCTTCACATATTCTTTTCCTTAACAATCTTATAGACTTTTTCTTTAGAACTACAAAGTTTTCCTTTTTCTTGGTAGAGGTTGTATCATATTTTTTTTATATATGAAATGACTCAATTTTTGTAAATATAATTCTTCCATTTTTAATTTGCTGTTCTCATTAAAATTCAAGCAACTTTTCTTCTTATTTACCCACGGTAGTCATGTGTACATTTTTCTTCAATTTTATTATTTTGGCAGAGGTAGAATTCTTCAGCAAATCATTTATTTATTGGATTTTCTCCAATCATTAAAACATTCTGCGGTAAACAAAGTATGACATTTAAGGTACGGACACACCAAAAGCGAAGCGAGCGAAGCGAACAATTTAAAAAATTTGGGTGCCGTACAAATCAATTGAAGTGTCCGAATAGAACGCGACATGAGCGAAGCGTCTACTGCGACAGAATGTTCCCAAATTTTAAATTATTCGCGCCGCTTCGCTCGCTTCGCTTTTGGTGTGTCCGTACCTTTAATGTCAAATTAATTCCAATTCTTTCTGAAAAGAATCTTTGATCATCTCAGTAAATTATTTTTAAAATATTTTGTTTTCTCAATTAGTCTTGCACATGACTTTATTTCTTCGAAGTGATCATAAGCATGATCTCTAAGAGGTTAACGACCCATTAAACATTATTAGAATTTAGTAGTCAAACCCTTATTCTTGAGATTTTCGTATTGAGTGTAGCTTGCTGTATGCTTAATGATTATCTAGTGCTACGACAAAGTTAAATATAAGTCCTTGCATTATAATTTCTTTATCACAGGTGGATAATACCTTTTTGTTTAATC
The DNA here is from genome assembly GCA_949715965.1 of Dysmachus trigonus. Classification (NCBI taxonomy): domain Eukaryota; kingdom Metazoa; phylum Arthropoda; class Insecta; order Diptera; family Asilidae; genus Dysmachus; species Dysmachus trigonus. The sequence goes on along the minus strand of OX454319.1, from coordinate 46,611,452 downwards.
TTCGTCTCTTTTCTTGGCATCGCGGCTTTTGAGACGGTTGGCATACTCAATACCATATGTTCTTGCATTCGTCTCCATGCGGTAGTGAAACGTAGAATATCAGATTGAAATTTATAAATTTTTGTTTGTATGAATACTGCAGAATTACGTCTTTTAACATCGAAAGATTTTCCTTGACTCAAATTTTCATAAAACAAAGTGTTCAATGTCTCCTTCCCTACTCAGCTATAAAATTCGCACCTGCCTACTGCCTGTCTGCCACAAGTTGTGCTGCATTTTTGACATTTAAGGTTTCTGCATCTATCATTCTCTAAATCATTTACCCATCTTAGGTGTGATTCCCTATTGCGCTCTTGCCCACAAGTTGAGTTTCAATCTTTTCCTTTTTCTCGTTATTTTGCATTCGGTTACAATGCCCCAGAATGCTTTGATGGGCTCTGTGCTAAAGTCGTGTCATCGGTTAATTCTTTCTGGATCGTTCTTAAGATCTTCGTCTCATGGCGAATAAATTTTTTTTTTAAATTTCTCGACCCCTAAGAACATATAATTTTCGTCATTAGTATATTATTATTTAACATATTTTAACGGAAAAATATAGAAATTTACATCAAATATATTGGCAATCATTTAATCATAATTAACAATAAAATAAATTTAAATTAACAAAGAAATTTACACAACCTTATATATTACGAAGAAATGTTGAAAGTTGTTAGGAATGTTTTATATATTTTTTTTTTTTTGTGTGTTTATATTCTCATTCTCTGGGAACGATGCATTATCTAAAATTTGCAATGCTGTTACTTCATACAGTGGCGCTCAAAACATTTGCATATAGAACTAAGTGTGTACAAATTGCTGCATTATTATTTCAGTAATAAACAACTCGGATCGATAATACGACACGAATTTATTCAAAAAACAATATAACTAAAATCCAAGAAGTACTCGTTTTTTCATCACTATTAGGACAGTAATTAAAAAATACTATCAAAAGATATAAATCATTTGCAACTGCATAAACTCATATCAAGAATAGAATAAAATATAGTTAATTTTTTCAGTTCTAGTATTTTATGGAAAACCCTTTATTTTTTAAAACTTCGGCACATCCTTTCGGTATTGATTCAATTAGTTTTACGATTGTAGGCTCCGAAATATTCCTCCATTCCTTTTTGATGCATTTTAATAAATCTTATTCGTTTTTAAAGACTTGTTTTCCAATTTGTTGCTTCATAATCTGCCAGAGATTCTCAATCGGATTGAGATCTGGAGATTGAGCTGTCCATTCTAACACTTGCACCTTATTACCCTCCAGACAATCCTTCACTAAGCTTTAACTGTGCTTAGGGTCGTTATCACGCTGGAAAATCCACGAAATCGGCATTTCTTTTATCAGCATAAAGCAACATAGTACATATTTTGACGGATGTCCTTGTAACCTGTTCCACTCATTGTACCTTTTATGCCATTTTATTCATGTGCGAAGAAACAACCTCACACCATTGTATTACCTCCGCCAAATTTCAGTTTTTCGGTGTATTTGGGATTATAACGTTGTAACATACTTGTGGCCATCTAAAGTTGAATTTGCATTCATCTGAGAAAAGAACCGTCCGCCATTTTCGTAAAGTCCAATCTTTATGTCTCTTTGCGAACTCTAGTTTAGCCGTAATGTTTTTCTTTGAAAGAAGCAGTTTCTTTTCTGGCTTGGAAACATTATACCCATGCTCTCTAGCTCTTCTTTTTATTGTTGCTAGACTTACATTTAAGTTTATCTCGTTCAAAATTTCCTTTGTCGTTATTTTTGGGTTTTCTTTTATTTATTATTAAACGCTCTTGTTTTTCGGTTTGTTTCCTTTTTCTACCACCTTTGTGTATAGTTTCTAAGTGTTGTGGGTGCTTCCTAATAATCCTTGATGTGGTCGATTTATATATCGAATATATCTCACTTATTTCTTTCTGACTCATTCCATGACTATAATCGTTCACAGTTTTTTCTTTTTGGTTAATATAATTTTTGTTTCCAGGCATTGTAAATCACTAAAGTAAAAAGTAATTATAACAATATACCACTTCCATTAGTATCAATTTTACCTAATTCGGTTTTATATTATACAACTCTGTTATTACATCTTTATAGACAACGTTGTATGAAATTTTTTCTTCTAATGACGATTACTGAGCTGATAACATAGTGGTTTATTCTCAGTTGAAAATGTTTTGAGCTAGCAGAATAATTCACACTGGAAATATTTCTGCGTTATTGGTTGCAAGGTAATACAAATTTAACGGAGCTTTTAGGTTTTTGTTTTGTTACAGTTTGGGTAATAAAGTGGTAGAATATTGTTTATCAACAGGCATTTGTAAACACTTAGTTCTCGTTGTTTTGAGCGCCACTGTATATAAATACAAGTGAATCTACCACGGCTTCTTCATTTCACGTTTTCACTTTATTTTTGTTGTTCTCGATTGTTTCAGCTTCGTCAAAGAAAAACTTGTAAGCAGTATTGATTACATTCATATCCAAGAAAGATGGTTTTTTCTTGTTGTTGTAATATTCAAGTTGTAAGCCTTATTTTTTTTATTTCTTCGATGCGTACTCACCACTGCGGTTTTCATTGCAGTTTCAACGCTTAACTTTTATTTCATTATTGTCTATAGTATGGATTTTATGGGATCTTCAGTTTTTGTATATTTTTATTCTTGCCTATGAAATTAAAAGTTACGTCCTCATTTTCCTTACTGAAATACATGACAAAAAGCATAATATTTAATAGAACTGCATTTTTAAATTAACTACTAATATGTAGTAGTCAGGCTGCTAAATTTCATTTAACAAAGAGTGACCGCAAAAATCGCTTAAAATTAGCCTGTTTTTGCACAGTTCATAGCAATCTCAAGAAACGAGTTAAAAAAAATCTAAAAATAGGTACATACTCGTCGTGAAAAATGCAGATGAGCATATTTTTTTGATTTTCAAAATTATTTAAAAAACTACCCCTTTCAGGGGGTGTAAATATCAAAAAATGGTAAAAATAACTACCTTTGAATAATCACAAAAACATTGATTCAGCCTCATTAATAATAAAATAATCTCATCAGAATTACTACAACTCATAGTATTGACCCACCTGTTGATTTTATGTGAATTTCTTCCAAAAACTCACCCCCTACAAGGGGTTGAACCACCCCCAACGCTATAATTGTGTCCAGTATTTTTAAAATCTGTTGAAAAAAAAAAAACATATTGGAGGAGAAGCATCTCAGAGGCAATATCTTTGATATTACTGCAGAAAAAAACCCTGTATGGGGGTGAAACAACCCCTAATTTTCAAAATAACGACATGGTGATAAAACGAATCACTCTTTTACCATTTTTTGATATTTACACCCCCTGAAAGGGGTAGTTTTTTAAATAATTTTGAAAATCGAAAAAATATGCTCATCTGCATTTTTGACGACGAGTATGTACCTATTTTTAGATTTTTTTTAACTCGTTTCTTGAGATTGCTATGAAATGTGCAAAAACAGGCTAATTTTGCGGTCACTCTTTAAGGACTCTTCTCCTGTTGACTTTACAGATTATTTCTTTAGGTTATAGAGGATTTCTCAAATTTGTAGATAATCCACGTTGTACGATGGTCCCTCGTATTTTGGTTGATTATTAACATTTGACTTCAAGAATAAGTATATAACATGGATAACTAAAACAAAACATAACCAGAACAGTGAATTATAATTTAAAAATAATTTTGCTTGAGGGAATAAAGCGATATTACCATTATTGGGGTCTTTTTTTTGTAAAAGTTCTTCCGGCACATTTTCTTTTGAAATTACTTCTTCTTCCGTTTTCCTTCGCTTTTTATTTTCGGCTCAGTCTCTACCCCTTTGTGCCATTTACTTGTTCTTTGTAGGATGGAAAATTCAATAGATTAGATAAGCTCTGAATGCTAAAAGAAAACATAAGCAAGTAAAATGCGTAAATTGTAAATCAAACATGGTTGAAGGCATACTTAATGTAAACAATATCGAAAATTCAGCGCAGCGAATTTTCATGGTAAAACAAAATATTGCCTCGACAGCAACAGCAAATAGTGGTGGTAATGTGGCACGGTGGAAAATAATGAAAAAGTGCATCTTTTCTAATTGCGTCCCACGAGGGATGCTGACAAATAAATAAAAGCGAAAATCTCCCAGAGATATCGGTTGGCACGCCAAGGAAAATGTTAATGGAAAAAAGTGCACGTGTGCAATTTGCGCGCATAAGTAAGAGAAATAAAAGCTCCTAGCTCTGGTTTTACACAGATTTTGCACGACCACATTGACGGCCTGACACGAGGTCAATTGTGACGTTCTGTTGTATATAAATGAAAATCCCTTTCCCGGACTGAAAAGCCTCCCCCCGCAACCGAAGTCGAGCCGACCTACCACTAGGCACAGTACAGAAACAACACACACCAGAGTGCCCTGCCCCGTACACCACGCGCCCGCAAAACAGAGAGTATGTGCCATAGTGAAGTGGAGCGAGCCGTTCCGGGCATATGTCCCGGTTACGTTTCCAAACGGAGTGTGCTGAATATGATAGGGAATTTTTTTTTTATATATATATATATGTATATATATATAATGTTGCCCGCTCCTCGGCGGCCCGACAATTTTAATTTTAAATTAGGCCCGCAGAAGGTAATTAAAGTAATTGTCCTTACCTGTTCGTGCTTAGATTAATGGCGCCCGATAGCAGTCCCGAACTGTTCGAACTGCACACAATTCAACAATTCCGTTACTCGTTTTAAACAGGAAACTTGAACAACAACAACAACGCACTGCTATCACTAACTTAGAACAACAGCATCAACAATTTGAATTGACTATAATATGACAACACTAACGGGTAACGGATTTTGGAACGGTCACTGTCGCTGCACGGGTCCTGTGACGTGACCTTACAACTGCCACTGGTCGCCGCCGCTCTGGGGAGTCAAACAACTGAACAGAACGCCCCCCGAACACTGGCAGCAAGCAGAGTAACAACAGAATTACTCCTTGAGGACGCACTGACGCTGGGGGTCGCACACTCTCGGCGACTTTATTTCCTTTTCCGCTATTAATTCGCACGACTTAGGCCCATTCCCGTTAAAATTGTATGGTATAGTAGGGTATGGTCGCTGCTCGTGTCCTTAAGGTGTTTTCGCCCCGAACTTTTGCTTTCTTTTGTCGCTCGCAATAATAAAATAATCTTTCTCCCGTCTGCTCCCGTGCTGATTTCTGGTTTATTTTACTCCAGCAGCTTTCCTTTTAGGGGTGGTTGGTTTTATGTGGCAGAGGGCCGGGAAGGCAGGTACCGTTTATTATATTCAATGTATACAGGTAAGATGAGTAAATGCACAACCACTGGCAAACCAAAACGTCAAAAAAGTGACTCTATTCGGAATTTTCGGTTTTTCTTCTACGGCAAACGCTCGTTCGGATTTCCGTGTGAATTAAAGCTCGAGATCCAAGCGAAATTGCGAGGCATTCTTTGGTATGCGGGGGATAAACAACGGGAAAATCTTTCTAGTAAATAGAATGGAAATGGATTTTCCTCGCCTGAGTACACATTTTTTTTTTCTTTTTTTTCTTTTCAAAAAGCGCTGCCACTGTATGTTAGACTGATGTTCCAACCTAACGGTGCGCCGCTGTAGCTGTGTTGTGGCTCCTCTCTACTACACCACCGCTCCACATTCCGAACACACTCAGTGGACCGAAAGCTTTCGACACCACTTCGACAACTGTTCGGGAGAGTACACTTCTTCTTCCTACTGGCGAAGCACTAGAACTGCTCTGAGGCGTCGAATTTTTAGCCAAATAACGGTACTAAAAGCAGAGCAGCCCACCAGCGCTTGGTGCAAAAAGATTGGTCAACCGAGGTGCCCGTCCGCGGCAGCAGCAGCGGTTCGCGGATGTCCCCACAATTTGATTAACGAGAGGCGGCCAGCTGCACGCATCGAGCGAGATATCGACTCGGTGTTTGGGCGCTATTTGGGCGAGTGAAGCTGAGCTGAATCAGCCGAAGCGAGTGTGTGCCGTTATGTCTTCGGGTCTGGGAGCGGGGGACACACGAGGCCGAGTCGACCAAGGAGCTTCTTGCCACTCTACTCTAGGGCTTAAAAAGCTCGCGAGCTAAACTTTTCGTTTAGTCTCAGCTGCCGAACGGCAAAATCGTACAAAAAATCCCCACAAAATGTTTGCAAACAAATTTTCTTAGCACCATACTAGAACAAGGCGATCACCCAGTTTCATCACTTCCCGCACCAGTCACGGCCCGCTGGTTACCTTGCACCGCGATCGATTTTTTATTAGTTCCTTTCTGTGTCAACGAAAATTCAGCCTTTTCCAGCGTTGGGCAGAGCAAAACGTCGACCGAAACGTTCCTCTGACAGCTCTACTGATTCGCTGGTTCGTGTAAGTGTGGCGGTGGCCCATATTTTCTTCTACATAAGCTCGCGCTCGCCCCATTCACTCTCTTTCTCTCGGGCATGGTTTACTGCTCACCGGTCACGCTCCAACAATCCAATCCAATTCAACCCCCCGGGCCCACCAGCTTTTCAGAACCCCCTTTTCCTACCCTCCGGCAAGTGGCTTGGCAGCGTGCGTTTAACTGCTCGCGGTATCGTGCTGTTTGACATCTACACACGAGCCGCGACCTTTGAGAGCTTTCTTCTCCCCATAATACACCCACCGCCTCTCAGCAGCCGGTGAGCCAGTAACGGTACATCAGTACCGTTCTTCCGAAGCTCCTTCACGCTCTGGCGCCTCGATTCCCACGAAGCCGGAGCTCGCAGGAGTCAGAGATGTTGCCTCAGTTGTACTGTACTACTCTTGCGAGGGGATGAGTGCCCAGCTGGTTAGTGGATTGTGGAAGCTGTGCTTATGAATAACTGTAATTCGCAAAAGTTGTCTGCCTGCTTGAAAGAACTGAAGTATCGTTACTTATCACTTGACGTTACGCCTTTAAAAACGAAGACAGAATTTAACACTAGAAGTACCGTAGTTTAATATTATATATTACTAGTTTTACAGCCCATTCATAAATTACGTAACGCTCAAAGGGGGTGAGGGAGTTCTTCTGTTCGTTACTGATCGTTTCGGAGGGGACCGGCGCACAGTGGGCTGAAAAATCAAAGTGTGGACTTAGGGCCTAAAAACCATGTTTTTGAGTTCTACCAATGAAAACAAATTCTTTTTATACTTTGACTTTTTTTGATTAAGTTTTAATTTACCGAGATAAAATGGTTTGAAGTTTGTATGAAACGGATGAAAACTAAAAACAAAGCTGTTATTTTTTAAAGCCCACCACTGTTAATAAGTCCAAACAACAAAAATGAAACGGTATTCAATATATCCACACCACCCATGACATTTCATGATATTTCATCCTTTCTTGGAATTTAGTCTAAATCAGTCGTTATATAATTACGGTTACGAATTTTTATCATTAACCAAGCCTGATTTGTACCAATACGGCTTATCATCATTGCACATTTGGATCCGTTTCATGGAGTGCATTCTACACATTGCTTATAGATTAGATATCAAGACATGGTCAGTAAAAGGGGAAAACAAAGCAATCATGGCGACAAGAAAGAAAAATATGCAAGAAGCATTTAAAATTCAAATAGGACTATTAATAGATGTTGTGAAACAGGGCCATTGAACCACGATTGATGAAGGAGGTTTTTCGCGAACCAAGGCTGGGGGGCTTCGATAACTAGTGTCAATGAGGACTTGATAAAATATTTGCCATTATTTTAGATACCGTCTCGTCAGGCCAAAGCATTAATACAGAAAACTTCAAATATACTGAAAACACACTGAAGCTCTACATAAGTTTGTATAAGTGGTTTTACATGTCTTCAAGCGTTCACAAGGTTCTCGTTCATGGAGCAGCAATAATAGAGAGTTTTGGTTTAATTCCAATAGGAAAATTATCTGAAGAAGCTGCAGAAGCCAGAAACAAAGATTTTCGAAGATACCGTCAAAATCATTCCAGAAATTTTGCAGAAAGGCAACCAACGAGGACATTTTAAATAATTTGTTAATCAGTTCAGACCCATACATTTCAATGAAACGAAAAAATTTAAAACGAAAACTCTTTCAAAAGAAGCTAAAGAGTTACTGATTATTACTGAAACGTTTGAGGATGATACTGAGAGAGAAAACCTAGAGTTTATAGATGTGACTTGTGATAATGTGTAAAATTTTTAATTCTGTATTTTGTAATTTAGTGGTTATTTTCAAGGTTCAAAGTAATTAACAAGTGATATTTGTGTACATATTTTTTTTTTAATTTTTTTATTTTTAGAAATTTTGTTTCGTCACCAAATTACAATACATACCTACATAACTTAACAACTTTGGTCAGATAGCTTTATGCACGTGGACTAGGCCTTCCGGGGATACCACTGAAAAAAACGCGCCTAGTCTTCAACCTCTCTGGGAGATAAAAAATATATAAAAACAATTTTTTTCCGCGAAAGCGCAAAAAAGCGCAGTTTGAGATATAGTGCATAAATAGTCAAAAAATATGTACTATCATAAACTTTTACCTTTTTCTTGAGAAAGTTTGAGAATTACGAGAAATTCTCATATTTTGGTTTTCTTCCATACAAAAAAACTTTAAAATTAAATAACTCGAAAAATACGAGTTAAATCAAAAAATTGTAATCAGTATTTTTATGTTGTATTTGATGATAGAATTCAAATATCGTAATAGTTTATGGAGATCTAACATTTTTTTTCCAAATCCCTAAGTCCACTAGCGAAGTTTTTCAGCCCACCGTGCGGCGGGGTTCATAAAAACGTTAGGTAACATACACAACAAATATGGCTGCGAAGATGCATAATGGATTGACATGAATTGTTGCTTTAAAAATGTTAAAATTTTGCGATCAACTAATCTAATGTATGAATGCACCTGCATTGTACTTAATTATGGTACCACATGACAAGTACTTATTAATTATAATTAATATCAAGTAATGTATACCTGCGAATTCGTATATTTACTTTATTTTATATACTACTTTAATAATATTTTAGTTTTAAGTTTACAATATGTTTATCTTAAAAATATAGTACACTAGCGCCTGCGCACAGAGACCCTACCTCTCTCTTGCAGGATAGTTTGTATGCTCCTTTACGAGTTTCACTTTATATACTAAAAATAAATAAATAAATATATGTAGATATCGAAAGTGAAATTTCATTAAAGAAGGAAGCAAATGAAGTATCAAGGCCTATAACACTGGTAACAATTCTCCACAGAATAAGTGTTATATCATTTTTTTAGGAATTTTCCGCAGATTATGAATTCGCAAACAAAAGTGTCCTATCACTTCACGTTTTTGAAAAAAGTAGGTTTGAAAAGTACAAAATACCGTATTTTGGCCATATTTGCAAATTAATTAAAAAATAACAAATTGTTGTAGAAGCTTGTAAAGTAGCTCAAATAAAAGCATGAACCTTTAGTTATTGTATTAAAGTACGCGAGGCTTTAATACTTTCCGAAATATTCCGGGGAATTCACTTTTTTTTCCATAAGCCGATTACTTCATACAATAGATAGTGAATGAAGATCTCTGCTTCCGCACGCTCATGAAAATCTTATTCCTGAAGATGCTTCGTAAGCGCTATAGATTAGTGGTATTTCATATATGTAGATAAGGATTTAGGCTCTTTTTTAAGTCGTATTATGAACTTTTTACACGTTCCGTTATTTTTTTACGAATTTTTAAAAATGGCCGAAATACTATTAATATATTTTTTCAAAAATGTGATGTATAATATATAATATTTTTGGTTGCATATTCGTAATCTACGGAAAAAATTCTATGGAAATGATATATTACTTGTTGAGGGACAAAATAAATATTAAATTTTGCCGACCAGTGTAATTAATGATCTACGTGAATAGATTATTAGCCATTGGTCCAATGAATAAAATAATAAATTACCATTTCTAAATTGTTGCTAAAATACTTTTTTATTAATAAAGTATTAACTCTTTAATAATTTTAATAAATAAAAAAAAAATTTAAATTATATGAAATCTAACATGTACATATACCTATTATCTATACATATAATAAAACAGCAGAATCTGTGTGTCTGTGCATTAAATATTTTTACCAAAAATTGAGAGGGCGATAAAAAAAGATTAAAACAACACAAAATATTGAGGCAACCGGATAATATTAACCCATTAATGCGCACAACAAGGATTTTGTGCACGCAAGTTCAATTGTACGATTCGAATAGCAAATTGGGTTCGATTTTCTTCCAAATTCGTATACGAGGGGTTTTTGGGGATGCTCTTTCAGAATCTGGCATTTGTTTTGCATAAAAGCTTCAAAAACCCTATATAAAAGTGCTGATTTGTTTGGTCATTTTTCTTTTCAAAGTCGATTATCTTATCGTTGCTGCTATTGGATGATCATACAACCACCAGAAATCGTGGTTCGAATGCCTAACTTTCTCAAGCCATGGTTTTGAAAGTTTTTTTTTTTACTTTGGTTTTTGCAAAATGGCCACATTCTTTCATTTCATAAGAAATTTGACAATATGGTTCACAAATATTAAATAATAAGTCCAACGGAGTAAGCAGTTTACCAAAATCGAAATTTATCGCATAGCGATGAGTCACCAAACTGAAAACATCGGGAGGACATCGTTCTTATGAAAAAATTTTTCGCATCTTATACTAACAGTCTTTGGAAAGTATTTCGTAGAATGTATAGCCAACAAAATACCTCATTGATGCAAGTTCTTTCCTTCATTTAATTTATCCCCTAAAATCAGATCTTCATATTTCAATGGGAGAACATTGGAAGTTGCAAGTTTGTGCCTACATTATGATCTTGATCGTTATTAGCTTCGAGCAGATTATCTGTTATTTCATTAAATTCTAATTCCAGGGCGAGTAAAAGTATCGAAAATACTAATTTCCCTAGGTCTCCCTCTCCATCAGTTCCGATACCTCAAAACAGTGTACCCACGCTTGACTCACAAGGAGAATGCAACTGGTCGTCATGACCGATTTCGCTCAAATTTATAGCACATGTAGGGCTTGGCAACAAATGAAAGTACCCGAAGTGGGAACTCCAGATGGCCGCGCGTTTACAAAATAATAGTATACAAAAATTTTCACGCGGCTCTAAATCCCATTCATTGTAGCACATTCCCAAAGAGGCGGCTGGTGCAGTGGTGAGTACCTGAGCTTGGGATTCAGAGGTCATGGGTTCGAATCCCAGCGTGGGGATGCTTTTTTCGGATTTTTCCCAATTTTTATAAGATTCGAGTCCGCAATTAAGTGAAGTGATAAATTTTTATTTTTTTTTATTTATTTATACGCAAAAGGCATAAATAAGGAAAAAAATTGGGATTGCGGACTTTTCAGCAAAGGATTGTAATTAAAGCGAATACCAAAAGACTTTGTAAATTCAAATTCAAACTTTTATTATTTTTCATGATTTCATTTGTCGGGATGATATTTATTATAGAAGCAGAGGAAACAGTAATTATTTCTGCATTTAGCACAGGTTATAAACGTCGCATTTTTACAATCACAACATTGTTTCAACGTCTCCATAGAAAAACTTAATAATAAAATACAAAAATGCTCTTATCTCATCGAGCAAGAAAAAGAAATCACATCCCCTGAAGAATGTATAAAAGTACATTCGGTTGTTCATCACCAACTATCCGCTCCAATATTTGGTGACATGTTACATTGGGAGATCGCAGACATTGTTTTTGTTCACCAATTATTAATTGGTAATATTGATTCAGCCTCCCTTAAAAGCGAATTCACTTTCAGATTGAACGAGCGTAATCTTAGGGTGGTTTCACTTCTGCAAACTAGTTTATGTAAGAATAACTATAGCTTTTTCCAGCCTATTAACCGGATGAGGTTAAATGTGAATAAGAATGCTGATTTGTTTGATGTTCGTGTCAGTAAGCATGCACTAAAGAATAGTCTGTTTGGTGGTTGTGGTCGCATGTCTACTAACATCGGACCAAATGATGAATAATCAGTCATAAGCTACAGATTAATTCTGTTATTTTACAAAGCTTTGACTAAGCTGATGGTCTGTTAAAAAAAAAGAAGGTTTTAACTCATTAAACTATGCAGTTGGTAAAAAGTGAGTTAACACCTTCTTCCACCAGAGGCTTCAATTGTAAAAATGCGGGGTTTATAACCTGTGCTAAATGCAGAAATAATTACTGTTTCCCCTGCTTCTATAATAAATATCATCCCGACAAATGAAATCATGAAAAATAATAAAAGTTTGAATTTGAATTTACAAAGTCTTATGGTATTCGCTTTAATTACAATCCTTTGCTGAAAAGTCCGCAATCCCAATTTTTTTCCTTATTTATGCCTTTTGCGTATAAATAAATAAAAAAAATAAAAATTTATCACTTCACTTAATTGCGGACTCGAATCTTATAAAAATTGGGAAAAATCCGAAAAAAGCATCCCCACGCTGGGATTCGAACCCATGACCTCTGAATCCCAAGCTCAGGTACTTTTTTTTTTTTTTTTTTTTTTAAATGCATTTATTAAATTTCTTACAATATAATTCTTACAGATAAAATGCCTTAAATTCTGTATTCGTAATCTTAAACTAACCTATAAATCCTACGCAGATGTCCAAGGCTAAACGTTAATACTTATATCTAGATTTCTCTGATACTTATGTCTATTATATAATATTTATGTTATTATTATTTAGCTTATCAAGAAAAACATTTTTAAAAAAAACTTGAATACAATGAATTTTATAAAATCTTATCCTAGGCTAATCCTACTTAATCTACCTAACATAGCAATGGTCCATAGGAAGAGCACTCAGCCCCCCAATGGGTGGTACCTTCACCGAGTGGTCATCCTGTGGACCCCGCTGACGTGGATCGAGGGAAGAGGCCCAAGAATCCCACGGCACGGCCGCCGAGCAGATGCGGAGCAGCGCTCTTCTCATACCGGTCCGCAAATGCCCGGCGGCGGCGAACGTAGAGACAATCAAACCTCCACCCCCTTCCCCCGCCAGCCCTTGCCTAACCTACCTAACCCTAGAACTACCCTAAACTTAACCTAGTGTTGTGCATTGGCACGTACAAAACATGGAGTGCTTTTTCGGAGCTTCAGTGTTTTTAATTTGTTCTTCCTACAAGCGAAGACTCAGTTTTGCCTCAGCCACCAAAACTTAGAAGGGGCCTTAAGGGCTTCCTTCTTGTCCCTCTGAGGGACCCCAGTGCTGAAGCGGATCATTTCTTCTGTTACAGTGTCTACGTTGTACACAATCGCTTTATTCCTCGTACCTCGGTGGATATGATAGAGGATTGGAATACCTGTCGTATCTTGTATCATGCCCTCGCTATCTAGGTATATAAAAGCCTCTGGAGGGATGAAGCCGTTTATTCTGGATCGCTCGTGGTACAACTGATTTGGGTAATAAGCTCCTGAAATCAGATTGTTTTCGTTATCCATATCTCTTAAAACTTGACCTCTTATCAGTTTTATAATGAAATTGTCTATCCTATTCAGACCTGCTAACTCGTAAAGCACCTTATTTGGATAATATTTTTTGTATTCTGAGGCCGCGGTTCTATATTTTGATAGGCACGCCCGAATACACTGCCTTTCAAACAAGCGAATCTTTTCCATATAAGAAGGTGCTATGTTAAACCAAACCGGACATCCATATGTTAATATTGGTCTGACCAGGGACTGATAGCAAATTATCTTGACCCTGGAGTCAAGGTTTTTGCTATAAAACAGTCTCCTGGTCATTTGAAAGGCCTTATTTCCTTTCTCTAGTAATTTGTCGACCTGGTGATTAAAGACAAGGCAATTATCTAGCCAAACTCCTAAATATCTGACCACAGTCTTTTGCTCTAATGTTTGTCCGGTTTGGCTTTTAACTATTAAATTTTTCCAATTCTTTCTGGTGTCGCTATTTGCTTTATGTGTTGGTTGCCTGAATAGGATAACCTCACATTTACTATGGTTTATCTTCATTTTCCATTTATGTGCATAGTTTTCGATATTTTCAAGGTCACGTTGTAAGAGTTTTTGGATAACTTCCACTTTTGGACCCGTTCTGTACACTATTAAATCATCTGCATACGCTATGGCATATCGGAGAGAGCCTACAAGGTCACTTGTGTAAATATTAAAGAGCAGAGGGGATAGCACCGCGCCCTGTTGCAACCCGTTTTTGATTTGGAAAGATCTGCTTGAAGTGAAATTCCCACTTTTTACGAGAAACTTCTTATCCATAATCATATTATATATTATATACAGCAAATGCCCCGATATTCCATATGTAATTAATTTATGGATCAAACCTTCTAACCATACGGTATCGAAAGCCTTCTCAAAGTCTATGAGGCAAGCCCCTGTGCATTGCCCCTTACTTTTATTCCACTGTATGTCGGATACTAGTTTAGACGCAGCATGAATAGTATTATGCCTCGCCTTGAAACCAAACTGTTTATCCGGTATTATCTTCTTCTCTTCAGTCCAAGTCAGTATCGATTTTTGAAGAACCCGTTCGAATAGCTTGCTTATATTGGGAAGTAAGCTAATAGCCCTTAAGTTTGAGGGATCGGTTCTATTTTTCCCTTTTTTTGGGATTGGGTACACCATCGCTGTCTTCCAATGCTCTGGATAATGTGCATTATTCAGTGCATTATTGAACAGGATGGCGTAATTGTCCGTGACTACTCGTGGCATATGTCGCAATACTATATTCGGGATTCCATCAACTCCAGATGATTTTTTTGAATTCGTCCCTCGAAAGAGAAGGGCAAGCCCCTCCCTCTCAACGAAAATAGGTCCCGCCGTTTCGTCCTTTACATTATCAGCTGGGTTGTCTACACTGAAATTAGTGATAGACCTATTCTCGCAATTCCAATCTCTTATTTCGTTGAGAAGTCGGAAGTGACTGAGAAGGGCGCGATTCTCCAGATCGTGATCCGGTCGAACAGGAGTATTCATAGAATACACGCTCTGGTAGAATGCGCCCATCACGTCAACTTTAGCCTGCTCCTCCTCCACGAGGAACGTATTCGCATCAAGAGCTACCTCGTTCGGATCTAGCCCTGCCTCCCTAATATATTCCTCGCTCTGTCGAGTCCTCGGAATACATAAGCTCTCAATTTTGTTTTTATCCCTCCTCCTGAATATCTGATTTATGTTTGGAAACATACTCGGACTACTGGCGTTTATAGCGCGAATTTTATCGTTCCAATACTTGTTAATTGATTTCTTATAATTCATTTTTATTAATTGTTGGAGGACTTTTAACTGGGATTTAAGAGATGTAGCCCGAGGACTTTGTCTGTCGGAGTATTGTCGTTGTAATCGTCGTAGTTCAGTTAGTATCTTACTCTTGTGTTTTTGTAGTGAGTCTATTATCCGATTCCGGTAGCAGTCCACACTGCATCCCGGTTTCGTCTTCGGTATTGTCTGTTCCATTGTCTGTCGCGTAAGATCGTCCAGATCTTTAAGGTACTGATCGATCTCTGTATTCGTTAAATTTCTGTCCGTAGGGATCTGTATTTTTGTCCGTGCTGCCCTGTGCATAGCTTTAGTGAAGCGCGCCCAATCTGCTCTTACATAATTGTAATACCCAGTTTGGGCGTACTCCACCAATTCTATACTTTCGTTTGGGACTTGTCCAATCAGGCATAGCCCGTTGTGGTCGCTGTCGTAGTACACCGTTCTTACACAGTTCACTTCTGTTTCGTTCGTCCGAGCAAGTTCTAATCTATTATCTACCAAGGCAAGGTCTAGGAATGAGCCGTAACTTGGAAAAGATGGACTATCCGTTGCTAGGAGCGCCACTCTGCGCTGGATACGGTTGCTAACCCACCAATTATTTAGTAGGTTGCCACGAGTATTGGTTATTTTATTATTCCAATTTGAATGCTTTGCATTGAAATCTCCAGCCAGAATAAAATAATTTGAATCTGAATCTAGCTGGAGCGTTTGAAATAAGGTTTCGATTTTATCGATAAAACTTGACTGCTGAGAGGGTTCTGAAACTCCTGGAGCGTATATTGCACCCACATACAATCTCCTACCACTACGGAGGGGTATGCAGACCATACATACTTCCATTATTTGAAACCGATAGATTTCTTTGCTGTAAACAGATTTGAATTTTATATCTTTCCTTATTATTACCGCCACTCCTCCACCTTGTGTGGAGTTGGGGCGATCTTTTCTTATTATTTCGTATCCATTGTAATCCAGTTTATGCTTCTGATTCAGCTTCGTTTCACTGACCAGAAGTATATCAGGATTTTCACGTTGCAGCAAGTTGAGGAGGTTTGCTCTCCTCTCTGTTCTTATTAGTGAGTTTACATTAAGACTAATGACCTTGAGGGCATTTTCTCCAACAAGCGTATAGTCGGGGTGCCAGAGGTTTTCATTTCGTTGTTGGACGGAATTTGATGAAAAATGGCAGAAAGGGAAGGTCATTGCCTGTACAGTGACCCATTAAAAAAGTTAGAATGAGCGATGTCGGGAAGGTACTTTGTTATTGCAAAATAACTTTGATAACCCGTTATTTTTCAGTTTTCTTGGAATAACTCGAAAACGAAGCGTTTCAGCGAAAAATATTAAATACAAAAGTTGTTCAGCTAATGATTTTACGTAGGAATACGGTTTTTTGATTAATTAAAAAATTGTTTTTCCGACCGAAAACCAGCAGAAAAGTAACAAAAATGCAAAAACAATAAGCATTAAAAAATAAAGGAAAAAAACGATTTCCATCGTTGATATTTGGGTTATTGATAGGTATTGGTATTGTTAACCAAATGCACCCGGTCCGGTTTTTCAAAAACAATATGGCGACCTATTGCAACATTGTTAAGTTAAAACTTTGGAACGCTGTAAATTCTGCATGAACAAACGGATCTTGATGAAACAAATTGGAATCGGTAGGTATTAACGGCATCTTTGAGTGTGCCAAATTTCAAAATTTTTCAACAATTACTTTTTTTGTTATTAACCAATGTGTATTCGTAATTTCGTCAATTTACAACATTAAGCTTTGCAACAAAATGCATCAAATCATCAAAACTCGCTATTTTCGCGTTTTTAGTCACCACTGTAGGATGTTAAGAGTAATCAAATGCATTTTGTTATTGTTGTAATGTTGTAAATTGACGAAATTACGAAGCACAGAAAATGGTTTTTGGTTAATAACAAAAAAAGTAATTGTTGAAAAATTTTGAAATTTGGCACACTCAAAGATGCCGTTAATACCTACCGATTCCAATTTGTTTCATCAAGATCCGTTTGTTCATGCAGAATTTACAGCGTTCCAAAATTTTAACTTAACAATGTTGCAATAGGTCGCCATATTGTTTTTGAAAAACCGGACCGGGTGCATTTGGTTAACAATACCAATACCTATCAATAACCCAAATATCAACGATGGAAATCGTTGTTTTCCTTTATTTTTTAATGCTTATTGTTTTTGCATTTTTGTTACTTTTCTGCTGGTTTTCGGTCGGAAAAACAATTTTTTAATTAATCAAAAAACCGTATTCCTACGTAAAATCATCAGCTGAACAACTTTTGTATTTAATATTTTTCGCTGAAACGCTTCGTTTTCGAGTTATTCCAAGAAAACTGAAAAATAACGGGTTATCAAAGTTATTTTGCAATAACAAAGTACCTTCCCGACATCGCTCATTCTAACTTTTTTAATGGGTCACTGTACGGGCAATGACCTTCCCTTTCTGCCATTTTTCATCAAATTCCGTCCAACAACGAAATAACCCATTTTTTGAACCTCTGGCACCCCGACTATAGTAGAAGTGATTTACGGAGCGCTCGTTTCCGGAAACAGCGTTGAGTAAATTATATTAATTCTTTCAGCTTGCTCATCTAATCTCTTATTTAGTTGTGTGATTTGGTTAAAGATTGCCATTAACACAGCTTTAGAGTCTGGCTCTGAATTGATGTTAGAGGCTAAGCTACTCTTTTGGACTAGTGGTTTTGGTTTTTGTCCCCCTGCCATTTGAGCAAAGGAAACATTCGGCGCAACATAGTTATTAAACATTTGTTGCTTTTGCCGCTTAGTTTCTTCAACTTGCTGTTTCCGGGCTCGAATTCTTTCGCGCAACTCGGCATAACGTGGACATCCCCTATAGTTAGCGGGGTGCCCATGTTTCTGGCAGAGGACACAAAATAATTTATTTGTGTCTTCTACCCTTTCTTTACCTAAGGGACACTGTCCTGGCTCATGATTATTTTCGCATTTAACACAGCGAAACGCCATTCGGCAGTTTGCTGCTGCGTGCCCGAATCGTTGGCATCGCATACATTGCAGGACAGTATCCCTTTTGTTAAGTTTTTCCCAGAAAACCATTTGATAATTAATATGTTTAATCTCCCTTAGTTTATCAAGATGGCTCTCTGGGGAGAGCTGCACCAAAAATATTGGGAGTTTTCTCTGTCTCTCTCTAGAGGCAGGAGTACTAAAGCGTTTTACTGATATAAATTGTAATTTATCTTCTTCTCTTCTTTTCAGTTCTTCTAATAAATGATCCGGTTCAGTTTCTGGATCAATTCCCTTTAACAGGATAGTTTGCATGCGCTCGCTTTTGGCCGTAAAGGAATAGAACTGAGTCTTAGCTTTTTCCAGGCAATCTTTAATTTTTTTATACTGCTCCATGTTTTGTACATAGAGGGAGTGCCGATTTTCGTTATATCTTCTTATACTAAAATTTGACTTAAGTGCTAATTTACAAATAGCTAAAGTATCATTTGCAGACTGGTATGATATATTAATTGGGGGTACCTTAACCTGAATTTTCTTTTGCGATGAATGCGCCGTGGATGTTGTTGCCGTCTGGTTAGTTGCCGTCTGGTTGGTTGCCGTCTTACAATTAGTGCTGCTTATCGTCTTGATTGGTGTTTTCTCCCTTTGTTCTTTTTGTGCTTTGGCCTTAGGGTTGTTCTTTGTCATAACTTGTGCTATGAGCTGTTCTAATTTAGCCTCGTCTTCCTCGTCATCAGTATTAAGCTCCTTGTAGCTGTTTCCAGAACCTTTATAAGTAACCGGCTCCGTTTCGTAGGAAGAGCTTTCCCCGTCAGTTTCTTCCTGGGTACTGGCATTTTTGGAAGCTAGTTTATTTTTCTCTCCTTTTTGGCGTCGTTCTACCAAACATGGTTTTTTAAATATTCGCTTCCTCTTTGCGCTTTGCTTAATTTCTCGCAATTCAGGGTTCCTTTTATTTTTGGGAATAATATCCGTTGACTGCGATGATGTTGCAATTTTCCCTTTATCACGTTTACTACTAATATCGTCATCGCTTTCTTTTACTGCCATTTCCTTCGTTTTAGTAGCTCTAGTTGCTAGGGCTTTGCTGTTGGTTGCTAAGGTACTTTTCTTCTTAGCAGTATTCGCATCATCCTTGCTGGATGACCCGTTTTCCTCGTCGCTTATTTGTGAGTCCATGCCTGTATCATTAGTGCCAGGCTGGCTCCTTAAAAGTTAAAAAGTGTAACCAGGCCCTGGGAATAGGGCTTGAACCTAGGATCCTTGGTATCTCGGTCGAAATGTTTTGCTAGTTGGGCTACTAGTTCTAGTTGGTTTCTCCTTCTTAAATTTCGGCTTTGTTGTGCCGACTTTTGGATCATTAAAAATGTTCACCAACTTTTATATCAATTTGATTGACTTTTTAAATAAATCTTAACCTGATTTATTTATCGGATGGCCGGATTACCTTGCCCTTTTTGGACCGGATGACCGTGTCTTCGTTGGTGTCCTTTTCTTCCACTAACCGTAATTTAACTTTTCGAATCACACTGGCAGTTTCTCGTCCGCTCGCTATCAGCTCACATTCGAGACTCCAAGCTCAGGTACTCACCACTGCACCAGCCGCCTCTTTGGGAATGTGCTACAATGAATGGGATTTAGAGCCGCGTGAAAATTTTTGTATACTATTATTTTGTAAACGCGTGGCCATCTGGAGTTCCCACTTCGGGTACTTTCATTTGTTGCCAAGCCCTACATGTGCTATAAATTTGAGCGAAATCGGTCATGACGACCAGTTGCATTCTCCTTGTCAGACTGTCTGCCATTCTGCATCACCAGTTTCACCAAAGATTAATATACCTCCTGCAGGGAATGTTGAAGAATTACTAAAAGTAGGTCCCCATTGTTGTACCCTATTTATTCCACGCCTCGATTCTGGAACCTCGCAATATTTCCACAAAAAGTATTACATGTCGGAAAATTAATAAAAGCTCGAGCCCAATTGCATCTTTTATTTTATATGTACCGAAAGAATCAGCTTCCACTTCGTTAGACACTTCCTTTTGACCCACTGGTGCTTTAATTAAAAATTTGTGTCCCCCGTAGGCCTGCTGCTAAGCCCACATCGACTAATTCACATGGTAACTCATTTAAGCTAGTTACTTCAAAAAACTGAATCCCCAGACGATCTCCTTATATTATCAAAATGTAAGGGGCAATAGGACTAAGCCTAGGACTCTTTATCAGTCGTCCATAAATAGTAATTTTGACATTATCGCATTAACCCAAACTTGGTTACACTACGGTTTTCTTGATGCAGAGTTCTTCGATTCTTCCTAACAGGTATTTCGTAAGGATAGATATACTGATTCAGAGGCCCGAGGAGAAGGACTTCTTATAGCTTGCAAAAGCCACTTCAGTTGCAGCTTGATCTCACTACCCGACATTTCTGCTTCTTCAGACGTTGAGCTAGTTGAGTTAAAGTAACATTAGCCAGAAATTCTCTATTCATTTTGTGTAGCTACATTCCTCCTAACCTTTTAAATTCTCTTGATATGAATGGAAACAACACATATGACCTTCTAGTTACAAAACTGGACTTAATTAACAATCTAATGAATCCGGTTGACGATCTCCTCTTAGTGGGTGATTTCAATTTACCCAATGTACAATGGGTATATAATTCTGATGACGATTGCTGCCACCCTTTAAACAAAATAAATACTAAAGAGTCCTCATTTCTGGGATCGGTTTTCTCTTTCGGTCTCAGTCAAATGAGTTCCATAAAGAATGACATGGGAGACAACTAGATCTTGTTTTTTCTTCCGACTGTAACAACACAATTGTTGATCACCGTCCAGTCGTTCTTTCTACTCTGGACATATTTCACCCGCCTCTTCAAATTGATTACTTTTATAATCCAGAGGACACTAAACAGCATATTGATGATAGCGCCTACGCATACAACTTCAAAAAGGCGGATTTTGACGAACTTTCTAGGATATCCTCCACTGATTTTACTACACTATTGTCCGATGAAAATACACCTAATTCTCTTTTTACACGATTTTTTTTTACACGAATTTGATTTAACACGAATTCAAAAGAAAAAAAATTTCTCATTTTACACGAATTGTTTTGTTTGAACACGATTTTTAATATTCCAGGAATATTTTAGTCTTACGTAAACGTATGCGTTTATTGTCAGAAAGTGACAATGCATAAAAATTTTTTATGTCTTTATTATTTTAACTTTTTTTATATTAATGAATTTCAGATATAATTCCCTTTTTCCAAAGTAGAAGTTATTTTTTATAAAATATTTAATGAATTAAAATGTGTAAGCACGAAATAAATTAAGTGAACTCTAACAAGAACTTTTTAATATTGTTTACACCTAATTCTCTTTTTACACGAATTTTTTTTTACACGTATTTCTTGGGAACGTATCTATCGTGTAAAAAGAGAATTAGGTGTATTGACAATGCTTTATCCGTGTTCTACTCCCATCTTTTCAAAATTTTTTAATCTTGCGTTCCATATAAACGTCGACGTCCCTTAACTTCTTCACCTCCTTGGTTCAGCAACGATCTTCGTAGTCTTAGAAACAAGAAAACTTAATTATGGAAGACATATCTTTTAGAAAGGAATAATGTTTCCTATAATGCATTCGTTGAATGTTACAATAAATTTCAAGACTACTCCAAACAATTATATAATGATTATGTCTGTCAAATGAAGTCTGAAATGTATAGCAATCCAAGTCATTTTATCAATTTATTAATACCAAAAGGAAGTCGGACAATTACCCACTAGCTTACAATACGAGGGAATCTCTGATGATATTCCATCTTCAATTTGTGATATGTTTGCCTTATATATCGAAAAATCGTTCTCCCCCGCTTTCCAACCCAACCCTAATAACTTTTCACACTTAAACTTAAATCCTGTTTCTCTAAATTTTCCCATTTGGTATCCCCCCAGCTATCCTTAAATGCTGCTCTAATGAGCTAATATTACGCTTAACATTACTCTTTCAGAAATCAGTCAGCACCGGAACGTTTCCTATGCTCTGGAAGAATGCCTTTATTATTCCCATCCACAAAAAGGGTAAAAAGACTGAGGTGTGTAACTAAAGGCCCAACTATAATGTGCATAGCGTTCAGTACGGAAAGCTATCAAAAGTCAACGAACGGAAGCTTATGCATATTCGACAGCTGTCAGATATTCAGTGTAATAATTCTTTGTGCTTTTTTGAGTTGTTCACAATAATTAAAATGGAAGGATTAAGTGAATTAAAAGATTTATTTATTTTATTTTAAACTCTGCACACCATTAATTAAATATTCAAATAATTCTCACTTTCTCGTCCATTGTCGGTTGTTGTCAGTTTGCATATGCAAAACACGCTCTAGATCGAACCTTGCATATGGAAAACGAAACTTGACGAAACTTGACGAAACGGACGACTATTCCCATTATGGTTCGAGGATAGGTTTTGTGTGTGATCGCATGTTTGCATACGCTTCTACACCGAACGGTATGCACATTATAGTTGGGCCTTAAAACGGCCCATAGTGAAACTTTCATGTATTCCAAAACGTTTTGAGTCAATTATATGTATACTCACAATTCTCAAGCATCTGTCGACGCCTTCTCTCTACAAATCAGCACGGTTTTCTTCAGGGTCGTTCCACTTGTTTAACAGACCATCAGCTTAGTCAAAGCTTTATACAACAACAGAATTAATCTTTAGCATATGACTGATTACACAGCCACACAAAAAAAGAAAAGTGGTCTGTACTTTACATGCGATATATGGTTTTCGATGTATTTTCGCATGCTGGGCACGAACCTGGAGTCAGAATTGGGCCATCACATCACAGTTAATTCCTAACCTCAAAAAACAGGTAAAAAATAGCAAAAATCCGGATAAATGTACAAGGAAAAATACAGGAATTTCTTTTTTTCATATCCAGATGTGTATTTTTATGTAAAAGAACCCCGTGAATCCAAATCCACCGTCAGAGTTGAGGTGGCACGTCGTGTATTTTTCCTAACCTCAAAAAACCGGTTCAGAAATATCGATTTCCAAAAGTCAACCGATTTACGCTAAATTCAGTGTGTGGGGGTTTTAGGGGTCGCTGATCACGAATCTGAAGTCAAAGTTGCAAAATTCAAGATGGTGGACCGGAAATGGCGGACGAGATTTTCGAAAATCAACCGATCTACACCAAATTTGGTATGTGGGGGTTTTTGGGAGCGCTGATCATGAATCTGAAGTTTAATTTGCAAAATTAAAGATGGCGGATCCAATATCGCTGACGAAATTATCAAAACCAACCGATCTACGCCAAATTTGGAATGTGGAGGTCTTTGGGGTCGCTGATCATGAATCTGATATTTATTTATGGTGGCAACGCCCACTAGAAGAAAAAGGGTAGATATTCGTCATCTGCGACCTCTAAAACCCCCACATACCAAATTTGGCGTAGATCAGTCGACTGTTGAAAATCTCGTCCACTATTTTGGATCTTTAATTCCGCAAGTTTGACTTCAGATTCGTGATCAGCGAACCGAAAAACCCCCACATGCTAAATTTGGCGCAGGTCGGTTGGTTTCGAAAATTTCGTCCGCCATATTGGATCCGCCATCTTTAATTCTGCAAATTAAACTTCAGATTCGTGATCAGCGATCCCAAAAACCCCCACATACCAAATTTGGTGTAGATCGGCTGATTTTCGAAAATCTCGTCCGCCATTTCCGGTCCGCCATCTTGAATTTTGTAACTTTGACTTCAGATTCGTGATCAGCGACCCCTAAAACCCCCACACACTGAATTTAGCGTAAATCGGTTGACTTTTGGAAATCGATATTTCTGAACCGGTTTTTTGAGGTTAGGAAAAATACACGACGTGCCACCTCAACTCTGACGGTGGATTTGGATTCACGGGGTTCTTTTACATAAAAATACACATCTGGATATGAAAAAAAGAAATTCCTGTATTTTTCCTTGTACATTTATCCGGATTTTTGCTATTTTTTACCTGTTTTTTGAGGTTAGGAATTAACTGTGATGTGATGGCCCAATTCTGACTCCAGATTCGTGCTCAGCATGCGAAAATACATCGAAAACCATATATCGCATGTAAAGTACAGACCACTTTTCTTTTTTTGTGTGGCTGTGTTATTAGTGACGTCGAGCTTTTCAATTTTTATCGATTTTTGAGTTTTTGGCATCACTTAGAAAATTATCTCGACGTCACTCCATCGAGAAACTCATAAACTAAGATAATCTTTTTGAATTTTTTTTTTCAGATTATCCAGTGACGAGTTCTGATGTCCACCGCAAGTTCACTTTTTTTTGATGAATGTGTCTGCGAAAAATAGCTACCGTTGCCACAATTCTTAATATTTTTACTTGAAAATTCATATAATTATTCTTTGAATTATACTTAAAAAGCCTATTTAATTTAAAAATAAAATAATGTAGCCATACTTCAAAAAAAAACATTTCACAAAAATTTGCTTAAAAAGTCATTTTCAAACCATACCAAGTAGGTAGATACTTGAGAGCGAATCTCACAAATTTTCTTTGCACAGATTCGACGCAGTCAATATGAACTTGATAATAGGGCGACCAAACTTGACTCGCGTATTCGAGAATTGGTCTAACAAAACAAAAGTAAAGCTGTTTTAAGTCAGTTCTATTAGAAAATTCACGGGACCATCTTTTGATGAATCCCAGCGTAGAACTGGCTTTAGCCACCGTACAATTGATATGCTCAACGAAGTCTAATTTGCAATCCAGGATAACCCCCAAGTCACGGACAGATTGAACACGTCGTAGAGTATTATTTGATAAGGTATAATCAAAACGCAGGGGATTACGGCCTCTACAAAAAGTCATGATTTCGCACTTATCAATATTTAGTTCTAAATTATTGTGTGTACACCACAAGTGGAATATGTTTAGGTCATTTTGAACCGCGTGCCAGTCGCTAATATTTCTCGTACGAAAAAATATTTTCATGTCTGCGTAGATTAGGATTTTACAGGTTTGAAGAAGTTGTGAGATGTCATCAATAGATAAAATAAAAAGAAGTAGACCTAAATGACTACCCTGCGGGACTCCTGACATAGCAGATATCTTGTTCGAGGTGGAGCGACGAAAATAAACTTGATATGTCCTATCGAATAAGTAAGAACGAATCCAGTTAATAAACAGAGGTGGAAAGCCTAGATTTACTAATTTAAGGATTATTACGGAATGAGAAAGCTTATCGAAAGCCTTGCTGAAGTCAGTATAGATACAATCTGTTTGCAAGCCACTCTGAAAGCCTTCGGTAACAAAGTTAACAAGTTCGAGGAGATTCGTAGAAGTAGACCGCCCCGGAAGAAAACCGTACTGGTTTGTTGAGATGAGGCGCTTGCAGACAGTAGACAATTGTGAGTGTATAATTGACTCAAAAAGTTTTGGGATACACGACAGTTTCGCAATAGGTCTGTAATTACATACTTCATTTTTGTTACCCTTTTTATGAATAGGAATAATAAGCAAGTTCTTCCAGAGCACAGGAAATTGTCCAGTTTTAGGAGACTTTTGGAAAATTAATGTTAAAAACATGACTTGTTCATTACAACAAGCCTTAAGAAAAGTAGGCGGAATACCATCGGGTCCTGATGTAAAATCAAGAGGGAGTTCATTGATATGCTTGAGGACATCATTAGGAGTAATACAAATGGGTAAATTAATAGGAATAGGATTTTTGTTTAAGTGGTTAAAATTGTTAAGATCGGGTTTAAATTCAGGAGAGAATGATTTCTCGAAAAAGGACGCAAACATATCGCATATTGTAGACGGAGTGTCACTGGAA
Organism: Dysmachus trigonus; assembly: GCA_949715965.1. Lineage (NCBI taxonomy): Eukaryota > Metazoa > Arthropoda > Insecta > Diptera > Asilidae > Dysmachus > Dysmachus trigonus. The sequence goes on along the minus strand of OX454319.1, from coordinate 46,585,252 downwards.
ACTCCTTCATATTGCATATTAGCAGGGTAGTCGTCCACTTTTCTTTTAGAGTTAATAAATTTATAAAAAGCGCGCAGATTGTTGCAGAATTCAATAGTCATTCGTTTTACGTTACATTATATAACTGTGTGGGATATTCCTTAAATTTATTATAACATTCAAAAAATTCATCGTATGAAGAGTTAACCCTATCCAAAAGATATGCCTTCCACAACTTATTTTCTTCCACGAACCTTATCCACTTCCACGAACCTTCTTGAATTTGTCTCTTTCGTCATTGAAGGCTTCCAGAAGGGTCTGCAAACCGATTGCATTTATACTGACTTTAGCAAGGCTTTTGACAAACTGTGCTATTCGATTATAATACTCAAACTTGAAAATCTAGGCTTCTCTCCATTGCTTATCAATTGGATACGCTCATACCTATCCAATAGAACTTACCAGATTACTTTTCGGAATGGAACTTCCAGAAAAATATTTGCCACGCCAGGTGTACCGCAGGGTAGTCACCTGGGCCCGCTCTTATTTATTTTGGCTATTGACGACATTACATTTGCTCAAAGACTGTAAAATTTTAATTTATGCTGATGACATGAAACTTTTCCGTTATACGAATGATATTAACGACTGCCACACGATTCAGAGATCTGAACACTTTCCAAATGTGGTGTGTTCACAGTAAGCTAGAATTGAACATTAATAAATGTGAAGTTTTACCTTTTTGTAGAGACCGCAATCCCCTGAGTTTTTATTATAATCTTTTGAACGTTATTCACGTTCGTTCACGTTCACTCTGCACGTGACTTAGGCGTTTTCCTGGATTGTAAACTGGATTTTGTTGAACATATAAATTGCATGGTGACAAAAGCCAGTATTATGCTGGGTTTTATTAAAAGATGGTCCCGTGAATTTTCTAACGTCACTGTGTACAAACAGTATATTTTATAACTCACCATGTAACTTTTTATTATTTATCTCATGGACTTAATTGTGGCAGGTTCAATAGTAGACAGGGCAGGCTTTCTAATGATTGCTTAATATGACTTACAAAAAGATTCGCAGAAATGAAACTCGGAATAAATATTGGCTATATGTGTATTTGTCATATATTGCTTAAATATTACAATGGAATTACAGTAATACGCATAGATCCAGTAAGAAGACAATATCCAAAGAGACTATACGCTTATTCCAAAATCGTTCTGAAACTGAATACAAAAGAATACCGGCTAACGCCTAAATTTACTTTACATTTATTTGGAAATATAAATTTGTCCTAAACGACTATAGAATGTATGTCAATGAAACTGTACACGAATAAACCAAAATTCTGTGTATTTTAACAGGTCCTGCGAGCAGCAGATCCGACAGGGAAACACAGAGCCGTCCAAAACACAATCAGCGCGGCGACAAAACACGGCTGATACAAGGATTCAAGCAAACAACAAGAATACAGCTTTAGGTCTGTTGAATATTTTTACAGTTTTTTTTTAATTATTTATAATTTTACAGTGAGTGCAATGTGCTCATATGAATTTATCCATCAAGTTATGCAAATCTGCCACGATACCACACATGTTCCGCACAAGAATACGATACCACACATGTTCCGCACAAGAATAACAATGGTTTTGTTCATAAAAGAGGTGTGTGAAGCAGTGGGAGTGGCTTTAGCTAAATGCAGAAAAGGCTACATCAAGGGCAGACTTACTTATACAATAGTTGCAAGCTAAACAGGAGCTTCAGTAATTTTTCTACAGAATTAATTTTGTTTTCACAAACAATATTATTTTACGGTAGTCACTCGTCGAAACAGAGATTCTCTTTGCAGTGAAAACACTTTAAAACTTCTTACATGGTAAGCCTATGTGAATATTACTTCTAAACGCTTTAAACACATTATTTCCTCACTTTTAATAATATTTAACAACGTTTAAGCGGGAGATTTCAACAAACATTTCATTTTTACAAACTGCTTCAATAGGAGAAACCAATACAGGAACTGGTCAAACTGAAAGCTAATAACGCTTGAATAAAGTCTTATTCTGAAAACGAATACCATGAGGTCATGAGGAAATTTTGAAAATTCATGTTTGGTTTGATTCTTATTGTATTATTGCGTGCGACTCTACTTTGGAGGAGATTAACAGCGCGTCTCGTAGAGGCCACTACGACCGATGTATCGCACCCATTTAATCACATCATGGTCGGAGTAGTTGAGTTTTGGTTCGAACACCTTCAGATAGCGCACCTGTAAAATAAATAGTAGATTTTAAGTAAAAAAATTTTATAAAATTGACATATTGAGGAACACAAATTTCTACACAATGTCGCAATTAAGACACAATACATCCAACTAGCATTTAATTATAACCGCCCTACTTAGTATGTTTTTATTTATTTTGATCCCATCAATGAACTGATTACTACAGAACATACGGGAAGAAAAATACCAATTTTAACGAAGTCCACTTTTAATTGTATCTCTTGATAAGTTCAAATCAATATGCTGAAAGTGAGTATTGAAGCTGCATGACAGGGTTCGCTCAATCCGTAATTTGTATGATGTAGAGGCGTACGGAAGAAATTATAGTGTTATGTCTAGCGAGCCTGTACACAGATGTCAAAGAGGCAACGAAATTCAGAGGAGTTAACGTTTTCTAATACACAATCAAAGGGAAAAACTATTTTAAAGTTATTTTGGCGTTGCTCAAGAGATTGTAAAGAAATCAATTTGAGTCGGTCCGGTAAGAAGGCAGAATTAATGAATCGCACCAAGAAAAGTTTCGAAGAGCGAATCTGAGAAATCTTCGTTGTACTGCCTCAACATACAGACTGTTCGTATACTCGAGTAATATAAGGACCGTTAAACTCCTTAGATCATCGCTTGACAAAGGCAAGCACCTAAAAAATTGTTAAGAATACTTTAAGACTTATATTAACATGTACACAAAACCGAATTACATTATATTAAGGGGGTAGTACCGGTTATAATTTCCTAGAAATCAAATTATTTTTTTTTTGCATTTTTCAATTCCTTATACCTTCAGGAATTAATTCTCAAAATTGTATTAAGAAATTTCAAAAAGAAAAATAGTTACAGCAGTTTAAGCGTGCGCACCTTTTTCGCTCTCTGTTGGTAATTTCGGCTAGTTATATAATAAATTGAAAAAAAACCTTAAACGCGTTTTTCTAAAAATGACGTTTTTTCAAATGGCGTACAGTTAATCTCCGGATTGGCTGAACCGATTTAGGTCAAATTTGGTGTGATTATTTATTCAAGTGGCCAAAAGCCAATACAAACAAATTTGGCAAACGAAACAAAGTGAAAAAAATAGGTGATTTTTCGAAAAAATTTTTCAAAAAGCCACCATTTTTTTTTTTTTTTTGATCATTTATTCAAATATTGTGGTGAATTACCACGTAAGAAGCATTCCTCTTTAAAATCCCATTTGGTTTTTCTGTTTTAGATTCTTCATTCCTGAGATTAACTGTCCGGCATGCAAAGAGGTATTTTTTGCGGTGACAGCATCAGCGCCCCCTATAAATAATAAAAAAATTGCAAAAAATAAATAAATTTTTTACTACCTTGAAAATGTAATAAAAGTGTAAGAGAAGTTTGAAAATGTTATATAATAAGTGAGAAAAAAAATATTGAAAATTAAGCTGTTTTTTACCTTTATAACCGGTACTACCATTAAACAATTTTCATAAAAACAAACTACAAAATTAACCTTGATGTCGCGCACACAAGGTAGTATTACCGCTTAAAACCCTTTTACTGATAGTTCCTAAATTCGGATCAAGCAAAATGTTCGACCATGGCCCTTTTCCCCCTCAATTTTCACAAGATATGACTAGAGCAGAGTCAGTAGTACCAATAAATGTTCCGTTAAAAAACTGAATTTTGATGAATTTTTAATTCAATCGAGGTGTCTAACCCCTTACTTAAATTTAGAATACGGAGGACTTCGTTTCTATCTCAGAATTCGGTACGATATTTGTAACCAGCAGCATCAAAATCAAACCAAGCATAGCTTAAAACTTGTTGCCTTATCAAAACCTTACCTTAAAACCAGAAGGAGCAAATGGCACTTCGAAGTTCATCGATATTGGCGGACGCGTCCATTTCTTCTTGGTATCAGTCTCGAGCAATTCAATTTCTGCCGAAAGTTGAGTTTCCTTCATTCCAGCCATTCGCTTTATCCTAGAAATTTAGCAGACGGAAAAAATTAGTATCTAAATGGATCAAAGAACATTGAAATGGACATACTTCCATACAATTGCATTCTCCGATGACTTGTACTTGGCTTTACCTTTCAAACAAATCAATTGAACCCCAGACGTATTAAGAGGGGTTGGGATCTTAACCTCAATCTTTTGGCCGAGCAAAGACGGCTTAAAATTCGATTTTAGAACGACTTTAACTTCCATTTTGGTGCGTCCGACTTCGCGGACCAGGGGAATAACACGGAATGGTAGTGAAATATCTTTCGTTGTGCGATACCGCATCAGTTCAAACTCTCCGTCGGGTGGGATAAAACTGATCGAGTGCTCAGTTTCAAATTTGCTCAATTTCACGCATTGGTGGAACTGGCAATCGTCGATAACCACCACTGGCTTACCAGAACGAGACGTCTCCGCCTCAGTGTTACCTGAAAGTCCACGACCCTTGGCCTCCATAACGATTTTATCGTTTATTCCAAATTTGCACTCAGGCATACCTAAGTAATTTAAATTAATTATATCGATTATTATTAATTGATTGTAGGGCTAACCAGAAAGGTATGATTTCATAACGACTTTTCCTGCGACATGGGCCGATAGTACTTGGCCCTGAGGACTCATAAGTAGATTCACATATTCAAGTACGTCCAAGAACAGCTCGTTTCGCCGGTACTTGATTCCTTCGCGCCTCCAACCAATTTGTCCAGTTACCTAGCATTAATCAGAAAAAATTAATAAACATAAACCTTCGACCTAACTACAAAAAAAAAAGCAGTATTTATCATTAAATTACGCAAAACATTTTCAAAATCACAATATGAATTAGAATTTTTCCATTATTATTATTACTTCAACTCCAGGGATTCTTGAATTTTTATTGTCTATGAACCGTCGGGGACTACTGCAAAATATAAGGGTTGAAAGTTGTATTTGTATCAACAGACCCCAATGCATTCATAATATATCCCAAATAACAATTATAAAATAGCTGAAAACCGAATATAGTGTGTCGAGTGAGACTACGATACCTTCTTAAGAATGCAAAATAAATATACCATGAATGAAAACTTTTTAAAGTTTTCGTAATTTATTTTTTCAACCAAATGAAACGTTTGTTGTTTTTCATGGTGGCTAAGCTCTTAATGCTTTATTTTTTGGTATTGTGTTTTCATACTTGAAATTTAATTAGATCATCAACCTATTGGAAACCAGATAGGAAATGCGAAATTATTAAAATAAGATTAGTTTTATTTTATTACTTACAAGATTCGCAAAAAAAAAAAAAAAAAAAAACAAAATGGATTTTGTCATGAGCGGTTTTGATCATTTTTTAATGTGGTATAAGTCCATCATTTTAACAAATATTAACATGGATATAGTCATCATGCAATTTTTGGTCTTATACCACTTTCAAAATTACCGGTTTATATAATTTCCTCAAAGCCAACTATTAATGATCTCATCTATCTCAAATAAAATTAATATTATGTAGCTATTTATTATGTTATATAATTAATAATATACTTTTATCTTTTTTTAAGCTATGCGTTTTATTATGGAAACCTAATTTTTTTTTCGGATATTTATTCAGTTTTTTCCTTGTATTTGGTGTGCCAGTTGGTTAGCCCCAACCATTTTTATCCATCCCTCAAATTTCAATTCTGAATCCACGCCTTATTTTCGTGTAAGAAAAAGATATTGAATTTTACATTATTTGCAAGAAAAGTCAAAAACCCATAATTCGTTCCATGGTCAGGAGCCTACAACAAATCTCTTCGCATCGTACGTTCAGGCAGAGATCGGCAAAAAAATAATATTTCTCTTTCGATTTTTCAATTTGTAAACAATTTCTAATTGCAACATTGAAATTATCAATTATTCAAAAATTAATAATCATCGTTCTAGAATTTTCCATTGCACAAATAATCAGTAATTGCTCAGGCAAACATTTATGAATACCCAAATACCGATAATTTGCCCTCCAAACAGTGTGATTATTCAAGCAATCGGTAATTCATGGGCCAGAAATTCGAGAATACTCAACTACTCAGCAATGTTCTGTGAGAAATTTCTGATTACTCCAGCAGTCGGTAATCCATGGCTCAGAAAGTCGAGAATACTCAACTAGTCGGCAATTTGCTGTGAGAAATTTCTGAGTACTCTAGCAATCGGTATTCATGGGCCAGAAATTTTAGAATACTCAACTAGTCAGCAATTTATCGTAAGAAATTTCTGATTACTCTAGCAATCGGTATTCATGGGCCAGAAATTTTAGAATACTCAACTAGTCAGCAATTTATCGTAAGAAATTTCTGATTACTCTAGCAATCGGTATTCATGGGCCAGAAATTTTAGAATACTCAACTAGTCAGCAATTTTCTGTAAGAAATTTCTGATTACTGTAGCAATCGGGAATCCATTGGCCAGAAATTGAAGAATACTCAATTAGTCGGTAATTTTCTGAACCACATTTTTGATTACTCTAGTTTTCGGTAATTTGTTGACTAGAAATTTGAAAATACCCATTTTCGTGTCATGTATGATATGTTAGGAATCCCGTATCGCATTAGTCATGTGATATGTGACATAACTGTATGTTATGTTTGACAAAGCACATATAACAAATCACATATAACATGTTTGCACATACAGTTATGTTATTTGTAATATGTGATGAGACGCATATTATGTTACATATAATGAATATGCGGGGAACGCACTTAACATTTCCCATATCGTCGTTGCGCGTGCAATACCGCGAAAGAGCAGTTTGTAAATACCGCGTATCTGCGTTTTCACGATTTTACAGGAGGAAGAAAAAACTTAATATCTTAGTCATTTAACTATATTTTATGGACTGAACTCTAAGGCTGCTTCTTTGCGTCCTATTTTATAGGAAAATAACGTTAGCTTACTAATAACTTGCTTAGATTCCATATTAAATCACGTTAATAACTTGCTTAGATTCTGTTTAAAGTCACTTACGCGGTTTTGTTACAACAAATTACAGAAAAAGTAGTTTACAATTAGCAGATACGCGGGTTTGAAATGAATTTTAATATAGAATTGAATTTTTTTATGTCAAAAATGATGTTTTTTATAGGCTAATTTAAATTCTGTGAGATCTATAAGGAGCGAAACTATGTTAAGAATGCGTAGGCGCAATATTTCAATTTTGCGCCTTTTGCTGTTACGCGGTATTTACAAACTGCTCTTTCGCGGTATTGCACGCGCAACGACGATATGACATGTCATGTCACATACAATGAATATGAGATTTGTAACTAAACGAAGCACATATTTACATGTCACATATGTTTTGTGACAAATCACATATTACGTTGAAGCAAGTACCACATGTTCTCCATGGCTATGACATATGACGAAGAGTGTAAGTTGTATGTTGTATACAATATATATATATTTTTTAAATATAAGTCATCCCCTTTTTTTATTTTTTATTTTACAAATAAAAATCATTTTTTTTATTTTTATTTTTGATTTTAAAAATAAAAATCAATTTCTGACTTTAAACATAAAATTCATATTCTGATTTTTAGTTTTGATTTTAAAAATAAAAATCACTTTCTGATTTTTCTTATTGATTTTAAAAATAAAAATCACTTTCCGATTTTTATTTCTGATTTTAAAAATAAAAATCATTTTCTGATTTGTATTTTTGATGATTTTTTTTTTATTTAAAAGAAAAATCATTTTCTGATTTTTGTTTCCGATCTTAAAAATAAAAATCAGAGTATGATTTTTATTTCTGATTTTAAAAATCAAAATGAGAACACACTTTTTATTTTTGTTTAGAAAAATAACAGTCAGGAAATAATTTTTTAGATTTGATTTTTATCGAAAATATCATAAACGTCACGGTCCCTGGTGTAATGTCATATGTCACGTCATATGTCATGTCATATGTCATGTCATATGTCATGTCACATGTCATGTCACATGTCATGTCACATGTCATGTCACATGGCATGTCATATGTCATGTCATATGTCATGTCATATGTCATGTCATATGTCATGTCATATGTCATGTCATATGTCATGTCATATGTCATGTCATATGTCATGTCATATGTCATGTCATATGTCATGTCATATGTCATGTCATATGTCATGTCATATGTCATGTCATATGTCATGTCATATGTCATGTCATATGTCATGTCATATGTCATGTCATATGTCATGTCATATGTCATGTCATATGTAATGTCATATGTCATGTCATATGTCATGTCATATGTCATGTCATATGTCATGTCATATGTCATGTCATATATCATGTCATTTGAAGAAAAGTCTGCTTGATGGTTGTGGTCGCATGTCTACTAACATCGGACCAAATGATGAATAATGTCAGGTCTCATGTCATGTCACATACAGTGTCACGTCATCTGTTGTGCATGAGTTGTCATGTGCCGTTGTCACATGTGATATTTGATGTGTACGTGTATGTTGTATAATATACATATATATTGTATACAACATACAACTTACACTCTTCGTCATATGTCATAGCCATAGAGAACATGTGGTACTTGCTTCAACGTAATATGTGATTTGTCACAAAACATATGTGACATATAAATATGTGCTTCGTTTAGTTACAAATCTCATATTCATTGTATGTGACATGACATGTCATATGGGAAATGTTAAGTGCGTTCCCCGCATATACCATTTTCAAGCAACATTTCACCTTTTCCCACGCAAAAATATCTTTCTCCATTTCAAATGTATAAAAATCCATTTCAAAAGTGCTTTTTTTTATTTCAAAAGTACTGAATTCCAAAACATTAGTATCAAAATTTAACACAAAAGTGCTCATTATTCCAAATGTAAAGTATCACAATTCAATTCAAAAGTGCATTTTTATTCAAAACAAAAGTACAAAGTTCCAAGCAAACGTGCTCTAGTGTGATTTCATTTGCTTGCAGTATTGTATATAAATATATACAAAGATCTGCTACTATAAACGAACTCTTCTCTGCACTATTGCTTCAGTTTCGAATCTTTTGCCCTGCATTTGGATTGTTATTTGTGCATTTACATTGTTTCCTTGCGATTATATAACTGCTACGTTTTCAATATTGATCTCAGTTCTTGAAAAACATTTTAGTCTGAATTTAAAGTGGCTTGCGCGTAGTTCCTGTATAAAAAATCTACTTAGAAAATATATATTTCGAAACGTGTTTTAAACAAAATACAATGTAAGTATACATGGTTTGTTGGAGTTTTGTGATTATGCTATTTATATTGCAGCAGTTAAAATATGAGTCCACGAATACATTTGGAAAAGAAAAGGCTTCTTTTAAAATTAATACAAGACGACGGACTAAGTTTAAAAGAAGCTGCACAGACTGCGGGCATAGGGTATAGTGCAGCAAGGAAAATATATAAGCAGTATATCATAGACGGTGAAGAATTGATTGAAAGACCACGTGGTGGCGCCAGAAATACAAAACTTACAACTGATGTATTACAAAAAATTGAACAAATAGTAGAACGACGGCCTGGGATTACACTGAATGGAATTAAATCTAAATTAAGAAGTGAAAACATCTGTATTTCAAAATCAACGATTTGGAATGGATTACACAAATTGAAAATTACATTAAAAATTGCCCGTTTTGAGATGGACAGGATGAATGCGGAGTCGACAAAGCAGCAGAGAAAAATCTATGCATTGCATTTTATCCATAATGCTCCTCAAAATCGACGAAATGTTATATATATTGATGAATGTGGGTTTCATCTTCATATTAGGAGATCCCAAGCTAGATCAAGAAGAAATACAAGAGCTATTGTAAGAGTTCCAACAATAAGAGGGCGCAATGTCACGCTAATTGCCGCTATGAATAATGAGGGAATCATTCATTACAAAATTTTAACGAACAATACTTGCAATTCAAGTAGATTTTGTGATTTTTTAAGAGTACTCATTGCTAAACTGACTGCCACTGATAATTCATGGATAATTATGGACAATGCTGCAATACATAAAACAAATGAAGTTCGGAATATTATTTCAGCTTCACCACATCAGTTACAATTTCCTTCGCCTTACTCACCCATGTTGAATCCTATCGAACAAGCCTTTTCTAAAATAAAAAACAGTGTACGCCAAGATCTGGAAAACCTGAAGTGAACGCAACTTTAGTGGAAGTAATTGAAAGAGGTTTAAATACATTGACTCCGATGGACTGTACACATTTTTTTAAAAATTCAGAGTCAAAATTACCGACAGCAATTGCCTGTGGAAATTTAATATAACAGTAAATTAACAATATGAAATTTTATTTTTAATATTTTTAATTTTGTTTAATTTTAAAACTAGAAAAGAAACAAACGTGCTTGGAATTTTGTACTTTTGTTTTGAATAAAAATGCACTTTTGAATTGAATTGTGATACTTTACATTTGGAATAATGAGCACTTTTGTGTTAAATTTTGATACTAATGTTTTGGAATTCAGTACTTTTGAAATAAAAAAAAGCACTTTTGAAATGGATTTTTATACATTTGAAATGGAAAAAGATATTTTTGCGTGGGAAAAGGTGAAATGTTGCTTGAAAATGGTATATTCATTATATGTAACATATGTTATGCGTCTCATCACATATTACAAATAACATAACTGTATGTGCAAACATGTTATATGTGATTTGTTATATGTGCTTTGTCAAACATAACATACAGTTATGTCACATATCACATGACTAATGCGATACGGGATTCCTAACATATCATACATCACACGAAAATGGGTATTTTCAAATTTCTAGTCAACAAATTACCGAAAACTAGAGTAATCAAAAATGTGGTTCAGAAAATTACCGACTAATTGAGTATTCTTCAATTTCTGGCCAATGGATTCCCGATTGCTACAGTAATCAGAAATTTCTTACAGAAAATTGCTGACTAGTTGAGTATTCTATAATTTCTGGCCCATGAATACCGATTGCTAGAGTAATCAGAAATTTCTTACGATAAATTGCTGACTAGTTGAGTATTCTAAAATTTCTGGCCCATGAATACCGATTGCTAGAGTAATCAGAAATTTCTTACGATAAATTGCTGACTAGTTGAGTATTCTAAAATTTCTGGCCCATGAATACCGATTGCTAGAGTACTCAGAAATTTCTCACAGCAAATTGCCGACTAGTTGAGTATTCTCGACTTTCTGAGCCATGGATTACCGACTGCTGGAGTAATCAGAAATTTCTCACAGAACATTGCTGAGTAGTTGAGTATTCTCGAATTTCTGGCCCATGAATTACCGATTGCTAGAGTACTCAGAAATTTCACACAGAAAATTACCGACTAGTTAAGAATCTCTAATTTCTCACCGATGAATTACCGATTGCTTAGATAATGGAAAATATGTTTTGGCTTATTACCAAATGAATTAATAATTGGAAATTTATTTAATAAAATTGTAATTTTTATGGTATTGGTTATTATCATCGAAAATATTGACGAAAAAAATATTTTTGCCGATCTCTGCGTTCAGGGCATAAATATTGAATAGAGCTAATAGATCAGGACAATTAATATTTTTAATATCAGCCGATCATAACAAGTATATATTTTTAATATTTTTAGGATTCGAAATAAATAACGGAACCCTTATAGAATCGCTTTGTCTGTCTGTCTGTCAAGACCCTTTTTCTCAGAAACGGCTGGAGGTATTGAATTGAAGTATCAAATTCTAAAGTCTACAGCCTCATAGCCGTGCAAAAAATGTCAAGTTTCTAAATCAATGCAATAAAATACGGCCTTTCAAAGTGCATTTCCCTACTGACAAACTCACTGACTAAGAAGACGTCAAAACCTATAGGGTACTTCCCCTTGATCTAGAATCTTGACATTTGGGACGAAGGTAAGATTCATACAAGACACTATTAAGTTCATAACCATTTCCTTGTTTAGTCGGGTAAAAAAATCATGTTGAAGCGCTTATCTCACCTGTGAGGTAATCTGCATCTGCTCTTCCTTCGTAGCGGACTTAATACCCTGCTGGGTAATGAAGGTCTTTAGGACTCCAGTGTCCGTATTTTGCGGATAGCCAAAGTCCAAGATTTCTAGAAGCAAGAACAAAAAAAGAAAGACTAGGAAACATGAAATCATTCTCAAACACAAACCATCCAACAATTCGTAGATCAGGACAAAGTTGTTCTTGATGTTGTCTTCGGAGATCTTGCCGAAATACGACTGCATGACTTCGATGATTTTGAGCAGAAACTCGAATACCATGGCGGCATTAACATTTTGTTTTGTAACAGCTGCTAGCCAAATGTTTGCTCTCTGCAGAGGATTTAATTTGATTGATAATTTAAGAACATTGGAAGGTCCTAAAGGGTCTCACCTTAATATGAAAGAAACTGGTCCGAGCTATGTTGGTAACTGGCGATCGCACCTGTTGTCTAGCGTGTATGACGTTGACGCGAAACGCATCGACCGCGTTTCGTCCAATGTCATCACGGTAGACACGCGATATAAGGACCTCACCCTTGTGGTTGTAGACGAACAACCCGCCAATCATCTTGATCACTCTTGCTGCTCACTAGGACTAGCTACAGCAACCACTTGTTCTCTTGGTATTCTGAAATTTAAAGAGAAATAAATCTTATTGTTAGAAGAATAATTGACTTATTTCATGGAAATTCTATTGTTGCTTACAAAACAACAAAAGGAATTGTTTTCTTTCTATTATAGCTTCTTAAGATTTGATTCGTAATCGTATTGTGGAATAAGGACGTTGGTTTACTTGATCAAAAAGAAGACTGAAAGCGCATCAATAAATACGATATGACTCAAATACTGAAAAATTGCGTAAATCATTTCAATAGATGAATTCAAATATTCAATTGCTTGTTGTTCATTGATAATATTCAATTCCTCATGGAACTAGTAACTTAAGGACCCTATTATGCAAGTCGATTTAATTCGACTCGACTAGCGAAGACACATTTTCAAAGCTGGAATGATAAGAAAATTAGTGTCTTCGCTAGTCGAGTCGACAGAAATCGACTATCATAATAGGGCTCTAAATTTTGTCTAATAAGCTCAACAAAAAAGCTAAAGCATTAAAGACAAAATTCCTACATAATAAATAATAACTATGGCTCAAAACTTTTCAGCTGAAATTCATATTTTGCTTGAATTATTTTTATGCAAATATAAAACATATAATCAGTAAGTTTTTCTTACAATTAAAAAAAAAAGGTAAAAAAATATATAAAACTTTATTTATGGAATGAAGACAGCTTGCAATCAAAATAAAATATATCACAGATCAATAACTCGAAGAGTTTAGCCAAACAACATAAATTAGCGATAGGTCTGAATCTGATATATCGCACCTGGAACCTTTTTTATGTACATAGAGGTAAAATGGTGGAGAATTTCCAGGTTTTTGGAAAAACACCAAAAGACAAGGATACATTAATAAATAAAACGGAATAGGGACCAACGACTCACTCGTTCTGCGTGAATTCCATTAAGAAACCTGACTTCGTAAAATGGTAATCAAGGATTTACTTTAATTATCAAATATGAGAAATATTAATGACTAGGTGGGTTACCCGGTTTCACCCGACGTTGGGTAAATATGTACTAATTAAACACTTCTCAAATGTTCTAATTTGTTATATCCTAGAAATTGTTTCAACCCGAAAACCCCTTTATGGATCCGCCATCTTAGATTTCCAAATCTAAATAATATTCGAAATTAGTGACCTTAATATAATCATTGTACTAATTTTCATTAAAATTTGTTGAAATCGAGAAATTTTAGTTTCCATATTGGATCCGCCATCTTGCTAATATTCGAAATTAGTGGCTTCAGAATAATCATTGTACTACTTTTCATTAAAATCCGTTGAAATCGAGACATTTGGTCTCCATATTTTATCCGACATCTTGGATTTGCAACTTTTGATAATATTCGAAATTAGTGGCCTCAAAACAATCATTGTATCAATTTTCATTAAAATCCGTCGAAATTGCAACATTCTGGTGGCCATGTTGGATCCGCCATCTTGGATTTGGAAATTTTGATAACATTTAAAGTAAGTGTTCTCAGAATAATCATTGTACTAATTTTCATTAAAATCTGTTGAAATCGAGAAATTTTGGTCGCCATCTTGGATTTACAAATTTTGATAATATTTGGAATTAGTGGTCTAAGAATAACCATTGTACTAATTTTCATTCAAATACGTTGAAATCGAGACATTTGGTTTCCATATTGGATCTGCCATCTTGGATTTACAAATTTTGATATTATTCGAAATAAGTGGTCTCAGAATAACCATTGTACTAATTTTCATTAAAATTCGATGAAATCGGGAAATCTTGGTCGACATATTGGATCCGCCATCTTGGATTTGTAAATGTTGATAACATTCAAAATCAGTGACCTCAAGATAATCATTGTACTAATTTTCATTAAAATCCATTGAAAGCGAGAGATATTGGTCGTCATATTGGGTCCGCCATCTTGGATTTGTAAACTTTGGTAATATTCAAAATCAGTGACTTCAAAACAATTATTGTGCTAATATTCATTAAAATCCGTTGAAATCGAGAAATATAAATCGCCATATTGGATCCGCCATCTTGAATTTCTAAATTGGATATAGCCTATGTTACTCAGGGTGAATATAGCTTTCTAATGGTGAAAGCATTTTTGAAATCGGCACAGTAGTTTTTGAGTTTATTCATTACAAACATACACACAAAAATAGAAATCATTCCTCTTTATAATATTAGTGTAGATTAGTATTGCGCTCATTCAAAGCTTTCGGGCAGAAAAGCAGATTCAAAGAAATCTTCAAAGAGATTAGAATAGACTTGTGGATTGGCAGGGCTGATATTACCAAGGCCAAATATCCATCGGAGCCACGCTTAGAACTTACAAATTTCCAAAACCGTGTCATAGGAGGATTCCAGTTCTTCCTTTTTCTAACTAAAGTTTTATTCATAAATAATTCCTTCTTACCTATACGTCGTAGTCGTATGCCTTGATTGTGTTAATTTCTATAAAATAATGATAAATTATATTATATACTATTTTACTTCAATGTCAATCCATTTTCACAGAGGTCACATTTCAAGTCGATAAAGTCGTTTTCCAAATAAATTTTTATTTCAAACCAGTCGAACATAAATAGGTAAAATTTTTAAATTCAAATTCAATCTTCAAATCAAATTTTTAATTAAAAAATCTCAATCCAATCTAAAAAATTTTTTTAAAGATTTAATGAACAACAACAACGTTATATTAAGCGTTAAATTATATTAGAATCTGCGTCTTCAAATGCTAGTAGAAGTTTGGATATCATATTTGATAAATAATTTTTACCATCTTGCCGTCTTAGTTGACGTGGAACTACAATTTCAATCAGCAAGAACATTTCTAACATGCATTTTTATTTTCGAAAATGCTTTTTCAATAGGATTTAACACCGGTCATTGCGGCGGCAAATATTTTAGTTGATAACATGATTGGTCCAAAATTTCCCAAACCTCGACAGTCTTTTGAAATCTAACGATGTTCATTATCGTCCAAGAAGCTTCCATTTCATCTATGCATGCCTTTACCTTCCTTCTGCGAACCGCATTGACCTATACATAGTCCTGATCTATTGAATTCTCTTACAGACATATTTCTTTGCTGAAACATACCAGAAAACATTCATCCCATCCACTTCAAAATGACCTAAGTTTTGTAAAAAATGTATGTTTTGTCTATCCTATTTCGTTTTTATTTCTAACAAAGTACAGGTATACATCGAGTTACACGGTTAATTGATTCCGTGAAAGTCGAACCCCGTAAGTCGAGATTTAATACAAAATAAAAGATTGCCTATTGTGTAATTTATACAAAAAATTTAGTTAGCGAATGGAAATATATGAGAAATCCTTATTACTTTGTCTTTTTTATAAAAATTAGTATAAAACGGTGTAACTCATGTGTCGTCTAACTTGAGGGAATACCGCAATTATTGTCTGTGTAACTCGAAAATCGTGTAAGTCATGTACTGTGTATCTTGAGGTACATTGATGGTAAGCTATATAATGCTGTCATATTGATATGTTGTTTAAAAATATTAGTTTTTATACTCTCAATGCAACTTTGAATTGAGTAGTAAGGCAAATGCGACTACTAATAATTGCCAAAATAAAATTCTTTTAGCGGCGACGAGTTGCAATCTTTACAAAATAATAATAATAAAATCTTTACACAGTAATGAATGAATTGATCTTCTTTTGGTGAATTTGTGCACCTCCTCCAGCCGCAGTTAATATATTACTACAATCGAACAGCCTTTTGCGATTTCATGCTGTGTACGAATCATGTCAAGTTAAGACTATAAAGTGCAAATTGGGGCTAGTTTAAATTGGAAAATTTGGAGTTATTTGAGATAAATATTTCGAGTTGTTTGAAATTAAAATAGACCTTTTGATTTTAGAAACGATTTTATTGAGTTAAAATGTAATTCCCGTGATTTCAAAAAAGACTTTTTTGAAGTTAGAAGAGTATATTTGTAAATCAGTAATATTGAGCATATACTGTTGCGGCCAAAGTAATAACAGATCTAGTTAACAAAACAACACACATTTCTCGTAATATTTTCTCATCTTGTAATCACTTTTCATTTAAACTGCACAATCTCAATCCTTACAGATTGCTGGTTACTTCACATCATCACATGGTTTATACCTTCAACTGTACTTTAAAATGTTGTTTTTAGATTAAAATGTTTATATTATCCAGCGCTTGTATTTTATTTCTCAAACACAATATGTACGTATTTATTTTATTTGCTTTCAAAGTGAGACGCGGAAAAACTGGTACTCCAGAAAAATGTTAATTAATCCAAAGTCGTATAACACAGGAAAACCTTAGGATGCTCTGCAAAAATGATCTCCAATGTACTTAAGCATAGGGAGAAAAGGAAAATTCATGGTCCAAAGTCAATATTATATCCTTTTCTTGTGAAACGCGTGATAAGATACTTTAAAAGTAATCCGTCAGCTACACAAATCAAGGTTGAATTTAATTTATCAGTGAGTATTAGTACCATCCGGAGAAGGCTAAGAGACTACAATTTAAATACCGCAGTTGACGAAAAGTCCCATTTTTGAAAATGCTCATCTCAACATGGAGGAATATTTTATGGACGGACGAGAAGACATCCGCCTAATACTGAATACTATCCTAAATATACTACCAAATTATTAAAATATGGTGGATCTAAAATAATGGTATGAGGATATAAAAATATTATGGATCAGCATACATATGTAGATATACTGCAGCGGGCCATGTTACTATATGCTGAGTTCGAAATGCCTTTAAAATGGGTCTTCCAACAAGATAATGATCCGAAGCATACCGGTAGAAGAGCAAAACAACGGTTTCAGGACAAAAAGTATCATATTCAGTTAAATTTTAACTTAAAATATTAAGAAATAAGCCATTGAGAGCAAATTTTCGGATACTCTTTAAAAAAAAAGCAGTTTTTGGTGGACATCAGAATTCATTACTGGATTATCTCAAATCAAAAAATCGAATATATTTGATTAGTTTATAAGTTTCTCGAGGTAATGACGTCACGATTTTTCAATGTTTGGCATAATTTTAAAGTCAAAATAACGAATTTTAAAAGAAAAAATCGGTAAAAATTAGCCTATTTATAAATAGTAAAACTAATTATAATGCAAAGAAATTATCTGGACGTCACTACCTCATATTTTATGTACTTAGAGAGTGTGTCAAATTTCAAGAAGATCGGTCAAGTAGATTTTGAGTTACAGTGTCTACCGACTTTGACCATTCGAAGTGGAAGAAAAACGCGTTTAAAATTTGAATAGCGCATTGCAGTTGTTCGAACGGCGAGAGATTCGATTTCGGATGTACAGTGATCCAGTAGTTTTGCTCCAATCGACCTAAAATGTTAACTTGATACTCTTGAAGAGTTGTACTTTCAAATACAAGAACAAAATAAAAATGCAAAAAATTAAGAATATTCGAGGTGCCCGTTGCGAACAAAAAAAATGTATTACACATTATTATAGCAGTATGAAAACGTTCCGGGATCAGTTTAATCCCATGTGTGTTCCCAAGTTATGTATGGAGGTGTGTGATCCAACAGTTAAGTATGTCATTTGTTATTAACGTCAAACACCTTATGATATTTTCTTTATTATAGAAATAAATTCTTCTAAAACTGATAGCTGCAAATCGAAATATGGACTAGTTTAGGCCTGCTATTTTTTTTACCACAGCTGTAACTACACGCAAATATAAAATTCGTTTGTATTTGTCAGATAAGTTTATTTCTTGATTACTTTTAGCGCAGTCACGTCTCAAATACCCCCAGGAATTTATTTGATACTCAACTCAATTTCTACTGAATTTCGAAAACCCAAAAGAAAATACAAATATGCGATAAAGGAATGTTAGATTTTGCATTTATGGATGTAAGCTGAAAATCAGACAGGAGTACGGAGGAAGGACTCTCGCCACTTTAAAATCAAACTTTGTAGAAACTTCTGTTTGGAATTTAGAATAAAAGCTGGTCGGGGGCTAGAAGAGAATTTTCTGCTTACAAAAGTATGCGATCATTTGGCAACCTTAAAAGAACTAAAAGCAGGATTATGACTATTCCAGAATTAAAAATTACTTGCAATGCGAATCTCAACAAAATTGAAGGATATTAAGCAAATAATCATAGTGTACACCAAAAATAACGAAATATAAAAAGCAAAAAACGCCTCAAATTCCAGCAGCATCGGGAGCTGCATTATCTTATCGCCAGCGCATAAACGCCCTCCGCAGCCACAATCACCGTCCGCCGGAAATAGAAGTTATTCTCGTTTTCCATCCTGACCACGTCCAGTTACACAAGATCCCGGTCGGCTCGGGGCGCCTGCGACAACCGCCGACGACGAAGAAATTAAAACCACCTATTCCGCTGATATTCGACAAAAGTTCAATTGTCTACCAGCTGACCTGCTCCTCCACAAAAGTGGGCACCTCCCGAACTACGAACGGCCGAAAATTGTAATTGGCCCCAAACCGGGGAATCCAGCAGCGGCAAAAATTGATTAAAAACCACCGACCTCTCCGTCACCGAGGCGACTCATTCTGATATTTATCGGCCCACTTTTGTCCCGAAGGCGCCTGTTTCGAGGACAATTTTGGGGCTTCAAAGGATAACGGTACTGTATTTTACCTGCCTTTCAACATTAATTGCACGAATTCACACAATTCACTCCAGATCAATTCATTTTTCTCCTCAAATCCAACTCGACACAAACCTCGGACTTTTGTGAATTGGCAGAAAATGTCGAAAGTCAAAGACTTCCCTCCCCACCACTTTCGTGAGATGTGACAGTGAAAATGGGAGTGTTCAGAAAATTATTTTAAATGTGAAGCGAAAGGGTAATAGTTTATACTGGTCGAATTCGCAATTGGAATCGCTCGAGCGAACATAATTAACCTGCAATTTATTGATCATTTTTTATTAAACTAGCTCTCAACTTCCAAGTGGGTATAATATTCAAATTCAGTAGTAAAAATGAATGCAGAAGAGGGTAAGGTTTTAAAGTAAATTGCAAGCTAAACATATTTCTCCTTTTCCCTCATGCAGCTGAAGTTGTGTCAACAATTATCTTGAACCAGAAAATTATTGGATTTTGGATATTGACGTTTAAAAGATATTGGATATTTACGTTGACAAGAGTTTACATTAGATTTACTGAACTTGATTGAACACAATTTTGAATATCCAGCAGACCGGTAAGAAAGATTTGAATGTCGATCTGACCCAAAATAATTGAGGACATGAATTGTTTGACGTTATAAACCTAAAAATAGTATGCGTACTTCAGAACCATTTTTAATTTTCATAGCGATGTCTTTTTATCGTTTTACTTTCTTTTTTAAATAATTGTTTATTTTTTATTTATTTAAACTGTATGGAGTACAAATTAATTTATACAATACCTTAACTGCGCATTCGGGAACTGGGCCCATATGGCTCTCAAATAATTGTTTAAGTCTCGCTGCCAATTAACAGACGAGGAATGAACTACATATATGCGAGTAATTCACTTGATATTTGATTTGGTAACAAACCGTTAATTTTTTAACTTAGTGGAACGTCAGAAACTTTAACAGCCAATTTAATAATGTTCGATTAATAATATTTTGGTAAAATCGGGTGTTAATCTAATTTCTTATGGCTGGCCTTGTATTGCGCTCTTATTTTTATTTATATTTCTCTTTTTTTTACTTGTCTTTTATTCTTATTTCTCCCCTTTTTTTGTTTTACATTTATATCAATCTATATGAATTTTTAAATTCTTAATGTGGTCTTGAATTTTTATATGCATGGGTACGTCATGATTCTTTAATATTTTGTTTAAACTTTAATAACGTTTAAACTTTCGCGGTAGTATATAATAGGGCTTTGTCTATTATCGCAGTAACTTGTAAATATTATAAATAAATGTTTGTGCGCCTCCGTTTTGTAATAAAAATCTCTGACACCAAGTTTTTTTTTTTTTTTTTTTGTTGTATTTGATTTTTACCCAATTGTCAGCAAAAAACATAACTTTTAATTTACTGCTGTCAGATCAACTTGAAAAATGCTCATCGAACAAATTGGGTTGAGTTCTGTCATTGTTAACTCTAGTTAAAATCAACCCCGACTCAATCCCGTGCTTGGAAATGTATTATTAATGTTTGGAAAGACATGGAAATATGTTCAACTGATTTAAAAAGTTATTTTTATTAATTAAGCATGTTTTTCGCTTTAAAACTCTCCAAATATAATCAAATTGTCGAAAAACCACAAAAGTTATGTTACGAATCGTACTAAATTATATTTTACAAATGCCAACTCACTTCTAGTACTCCGCTGTCAAACGACAACTGTCAAGAAAAGTGGAAGAAGGCATCAGCCCGTTGTTTCTTTTTAGCGAAGTAAAAAAGGCAAGACCGGCTGCTGCAGCCCAGTCGGTGGAACGAGAACCAGCTCAAAATTATCTCATC
The DNA here is from genome assembly GCA_949715965.1 of Dysmachus trigonus. Lineage (NCBI taxonomy): Eukaryota > Metazoa > Arthropoda > Insecta > Diptera > Asilidae > Dysmachus > Dysmachus trigonus. The sequence continues at coordinate 46,563,935 of OX454319.1, read as the reverse complement.
AATGGAAATAACAATGTCAAATACAGACACCGGCGACACGCCGGAGCAGCTCGGCCAAACTACGCCCGTCGTCCCCAGAGAGGCTCTGGTAAGATTCACCTTGTAACTTGTTTTTTTCCAAAAACGGGTTAAGAATTCGATAAATTGAATTCATTTCAGATCGTAACAGCAGTAAACTTCCTCCAAAATCCCAACGTCCGCCGAAGTCCAATTCAGCAAAAGCAGAAATTCCTAAGGTCCAAAGGTCTTACCGAGGATGAGATTCAAATTGCCTGCGAGCGAGCCGGTGTTTTTTCGGCGGACCCCAACAGCACAGTTATCAGCATGGGGATTAATAGCTATCCACCTGCCGCGCCTTATCTCGTTCCGCAGAAGCAGACAACTTTTGGACGCATCAAAGAAATCCTCAGCTCGGCGGCTCTGATCGGAGGCCTTGCGTACGCGATCTACCTCTTTTACAAGGTACTGCCTAAGCTTAGAATAATTTTTAAGACACTTTTTTGAGAAATAAACCGCACTCAGTAAATTTGTTTCGCTTTAAAAATCTGTAGAGATATATAGAACCCTTTCTGTTCGGATCGAAAAAGAAGAAAACCGTCGAGGAGAGCCTCGAGGAATTCAACAAGAAAGTTGACGATCAATTCAAGGAGGTCGGGAAGGAAATCTCCAAGGTCCGGGAAGAGGTTGTCCGCAGTAACCACAATGATCACATCAATCGGGAGTTGCACAGCTTCAAAAGCGACTTGGAAGCAATCAAAGGGCTTCTACTTAATAGGTCTGCATCTGAGACTCCTTAAGCAAAGCCACCTTTTTATTATTATTATTAAAAAAATGTATTTCCAATTTCCAGGAAACAATTTGCCAATCCCCTTCCTGTAGTGCCCCCATCTATCCCGGCGTGGCAGCTGACCTCTCAGCAGCATACGGAAGCGGACAAGAACGACGACGCGGGCTCCGGTTCGGGCTCATCGGAAACTGAAGTTGTTACGAAAAACAGCGACAGCAGCCTGGAGATCATGTGAAATGGCAAGCGCACCTGCTGCTGTTTCTTAGTCAACCGACGACTGCTGTGACGAAAGACCTTCAGAGATAAGATCAACGAGATACATTTAATGCAAACAACCGGTTCATGCGACATTTATGCGACGAACTATTTTCCATTTTTTTTATAGTTATTGTCGCGTGATCAGAACGCAGAGCTATTAGTTTTTAAGAATAACCAGCTGGGTGGGGAGATGTCTTGGTCTTGAGTTGGGGATTGTTTTCATTTTCGAATACTGTTAATTTTGTAAATAAAACATTTATTTATACACAACGTATTCACGAAGCCAGTGAGTTTTCTTACAAAATGAAAACCTAATACTTGAACAATTTGAGGTGGTGTACGTAATTGCGCTTGGGCGGGAAACGTAATGGCCAGACGAAAGTGCATTTACCCCCATGTTCTACATTTCGATTCGAACTTAACATCGATATTCAATTTCACTCGATGCTTTATTTTTTTAGCAATTTTAAGATAACTACGATTTCTATTTTCAAAATTTTGAATTCACATTCCATATTTGGATCCTAAATTAGGACACCTAATTTCACTTTCATTTTTCAAATTGACAAAAAGTTAAATGCAGAACATGGGTGTTTGTGGCTGTTATTTTCACTAAAAAAAGCTTCCCTGAACAAAAAACTCAGAAAACTCACCACCAAAATTAATTGCCTTCCCATTTTTAGCATTTTCATTCAGGTTAAAATCGTTCTATATGCTGTGAACGCCAGTTCCTTAGACTTATTATGTTTATAGTATTCGTATTACATATCGTCTTTAACAAATTTGTATTTGTAGCTATTTGAAAATACTAAAAATATGCCCTCTTGCGGTCTGAATTTCAGATATATTCAGAAATTCAAATTCGAAAAGATCTTTGAAAAAATTTTTTTTCTAAATTGTGTTTAGTAAGATTTTTAATATTAATTTAAAACCAAGCAAAGTTCAGTTGCTTCGCAAAAATTCTTGAAATTCTGACGTAGATTTGAATTAGCTGCCTCAAGCCTAGTTTGATTCAAGCTTAACCTTCTAATGAACCACTATCAAAAATTCCCGATATTAAACCACTGGGCTAGCGTAGTCTACCACCATTGATCTTCTTTATTTCGTTATCCAATACATCTATTTTAAAATATTCCTTTTAAATCAATACTCCAGACAGTGGCGAAAAAGAAAATATACAATAAAATAGTAAATTTAAAATATTAAAACAAAAAAACCCCGACTGCGTAAAAAGTGAACTAAAAAGACAGGAACAAGATGACCTAGGAGCATAATAGAATGTATAATGGAAATCCTTTTTTTCCTTAAATTAAAATAGTCATTCCTTCTGGAGCCCGTCAATTAAAAGGAATCTGTAAAAAATCATCCAATCAAATATAATAAATAATTACAGTCGGAGGAATCAGATTCATATTTTGCTTGCTACATGTATGCCTCCGACTGCAATTATTAATCATATTTTGATAGGATGATTTTCTACAGGTTCCACGACTTTATCTATTCGTAAGTGGTCGAAGATTTTTGGCCGTTTCAAATTACATGACTTGATCGAGGGCGATTATTATATGTATGTAACATTAGGGTGCTTTTATTTTCGCGACTATTTTTTTTTTTCAGTCCCACCTCGAAATTTAATGGCTAATACCTAAACAAATATTCCCTGAAAATTGGAGCCCATAAAAATAATATTTAGTACTAGACCAAGGCGCATAAAGATTTCCCATATAAAATACACGTGAACTTTGATTATTTTTCTTCAAATCTCTACAACTCAGAGGCATTTTATGGCACAATTTTGGGCAATGGTAGGATTTCTTCAGAATTGAATGCTCTACAAAAGTGTCCATTGCGGTGTAACCCTAACTCCCACCAGCGAGGTAGTACGGGTCACTAACCCCAATTTTTCCATGAAATTCTCGATTTTTATCCCTATCTCGTAAATGACAAGAGGTACAGAAAAAGTGAATATGACAAACTTGTAGGAAATTCAATTTCCTACAAAAAGTTCTAGAAGACCAAATCGCTAACATTGATATTTCTTGAGATATTGGGCTTTGAAGTTGAGGTAGTGTGGAATTTTCATGGATTATTGAGCTAAATTGTAGAAACACTAGCTCAACTTCAAAACCCAATATCTCAAGAAATGTCGATGTTAGCGATTTGGTGTTTAGAACTTTTTTGTAGGAAATTGAATTTCCTACAAGTTTGTTATATTCACCTTTTCTGTACCTCTTATCATTTACGAGATAGGGGCAAAAAGCGAGAATTTCATGGAAAAATTGGGGTTAGTGACACGTACTACCTCGCTGGTGGGAGTTAGGGTTACATCGCAATGGACACTTTTGTAGAGCATTCAAATCTGAAGAAACCCTACCATTGCCCAAGATTGTGCCATAAAATGCCTCTGAGTTGTAGAGATTTGAAGAAAAATAATCAAAGTTCACGTGTATTTTATATGGGAAATCTTTATGCGCCTTGGTCTAGTACTAAATATTATTTTTATGGGCTCCAATGTTCAGGGAATGTTTGTTTAGGTATTAGCCACAAAATTTCGAGGTGGGACTGAAAAAAAAAAATAGTCGCGAAAAAAAAGCACCCTAATGTAACATACTGAATTCCTAAAATACTTTGTAATTAACTGCAGTATTACCATCGAATCAAGCAGCCAAGTTTAAAAAAAGTTTTGCATCTTAAACATCGTCAGCTTGTACTCAATTAGGGAAGTTTGTCTGTTTGAGTAGTATATTTTTAAAATTAGTTAATATATTTAATTTACCTAAAATCTCGTGCACCTTTCCCACCATGTAGTCTTTAAAAAAGCGCGCATATAGAGTATTTCCTTTGTGGTGGTCGGAAAGAAAAAGGGTGATAGAACTCACCTAAGCAAACAAAACATTTACTGATAAGGAGGGGAAGGGCAATGTCAACCGTTTCCGAGTTACAGGGCAATTATTAAATTCGAAATCTTGTGGAGATCTACTGTACCTGGTCAGACTGTCCCACATTGGGGCTATATTGCTAAATTGGTTCAAAACCACCCACAGGTCGTAATTTTTAACGAAGTTTAATAATTCTTGTTGGAGGATACTCGTGAGGAGGATACAAAGAGACGCTCGAAGTACTTTTTACGAAAAATGTCTTGGGTGATTTTAAAACTTCAAAATAATTCACTTTGATTTCGAAAATTCAGCATATTGAAACCTCAATCTTACGATCCAAGAACTTAAAGCAAAAATGAAAATCTAGGACCTTCAGGAGACCTTGTATGATTAAGTAAATGCCTAATTTTGATTCAAAAATCTCAAAATCCTATTTTTTAATATTTTTATTTTTCCAGATTTTACTTTAAGTTCTTGGATCGTAAGACTGAAGTTTCAATATGCTGAATTTTCGAAATCAAATTGAAGTAATTATAATTTTTAAAATCACCCAAGAAATTTTTGGCAAAACGGAATTCGAGCGTCTCTTAGTTTTCTCATCACGAGTATCCTCCAACAAGAATTTTCAAATTTCGTTAAAAATTACGGATTGTGGGTGGTTTTGAACCTACTCAATGGGCATCCGGACCATGATGAGAAAATATTTAACTTAAATAGTCTGAACGGTCTGAGGGATCTCCGCAAGAAACCACGATATTCCGAAACAAAATATTTTGGTGGTGGATCCTTAATGTTCTGCGGGTTGTTTAGTAGAGATGGGACGCTCGAACTAACCTTTCCTTCCTGTCGGATGAACAGTTTCGAGTAGCAGGAGGTCTTATCTATTAAAAAAAAAACTAAGTACTTCCATAAATTAGGCGTTATCCTAAAGGAAATTTGAATTTTGAACAGGATACATGTTATTAAGTCAAATTAGAACTGGTTTTTGAGAAACAATTAACCGTGTTTTTTATTGACGTTGGTTGGTCAGGAGAGTTTACAGAGACTCAGAGACGCAATCCAGACAACTTGAGCTTCTCTGACACCAGGAAAATTGAAGCCTTATATGCCAATAAGGATGTTGGACGTAGTAGCAAACCGTGGCCTTGCTCTTCATTATTAACTATTTTTGTAATGTCTGTGGATAAATAAGAAAATTTTGCATAATCAGAAACTTTTTGAGTAAGGAGTATTTGTGTACTGCACTTTTGCCGGGTGCGGCTATAGCTTTGCAACGGAGTGTATATTATTTTCAAAGTAACTAGGATTTCCACCTTCCAGTACCCTTATGCACCCTTCCCCTAAAACTGCATACAAAATTCATGGCTATATCATTTTTGTTTCTCTATATGATTTATTGCAACACATTCACTATAATAAACAATAGTGTCCAGAAATAAAGAAAGTGTTCTTAATATTCAACAAGGTTCTGTAAAAAGGTAAAAAAACAAAAATCGAATATCGTTAAACGAAAATTTAAAATTAGTTTCTAGTTTAATAAAATATAAATTTGGAAAATGTTACAGATGTGTCAAAACTCATAAAACCTATTCCTTTCGAATGGCTGAAAATCCCGATAGATTAAAAATTTATAAAATTACTAGCTGGCCCGGCAGACATTGTACTGCCCTTCCCGGTATATTTTCATTATGCCATGTGCGTCGACCAATATTTGATCGTGTTTTTTCTTTTCGCCTGTTTCTAAAAATCATACCATTAATATAAGTGTTTCTTTTTCATATCCCTAATTAATTTATTGAACAAACTTACTCGTTGTTCAATATAAAGTAAACCGTTTTACACTGCACAAATATTGGAAAATTACCCGGTTTCATCCGACGTTGGGTAAATACTTACTAATTAAAGACTTCTCAAATGTCCTAGTTTGTTATATCCTAGAAATTGATTTAACCCGAAAACCCCTTTATGGATCCGCCATCTTGAATATCCAAATCTTGATAATATTTAAAATTAGTGGCATTAACACCATTATTGTACCAAATTTCATTTAAACCCGTTGAAATAGAGAAATCTTGGTCGCCATATTGGGTTTATATACAGGGTGTTCAGAGGTAAGAGGTCAATACTGCAGGGGGTTAAAGGTCAGACCGAGACAAGCAAAAAATCTTATGGGTGGGGGGGGGGGGGGCATCTCGCACCGTTTGGCAGTTACAGGGTGATTCGTAAATCAGGATTTTTCCTTATATGGGAACCGCTCTTGTATTTTTATCTTTTTTTCTACGCATCGCAGCGGCCCCAAACTGATTTCAAAAAATCACTATGTGGAAGCCCTTTCCAAAAAAGTTTACACCACCCCCCTATCCCCAACCCCTTGGCCACAATCCCACCTGGAAGTTGAAAAAATTAACTTTTATTTCACGATTTTTCACCTCTCGCCCCACTTTCCCCGAAATTCATGTTATTAATATACCTACTTTTTATTTTTTTTAAGTTGCCCATCTAATTACCTTTCCAAAAAGGTACAACATGCCCAGGTAGAAAAGGGTTGCAAAAGTCCTGAAATTAAAACATCCTCACAGGTACCTAATTACTTTATTGCACCATAATGGAAAAAGTCGTTAAGTAAACAATTTTCAGCAAGTTCGGAAATGTTTGTTTAGGAAACAGAGGTAGTACATTTTTATTATTTCAGCAAAACAGTAATAAAATAATAAATGTAATCTCGTTATATAGCGTTATTAGTTTATTATATCCAGTATTGACTCTTAAGTATCCTGACGCTCCGTTTCTAATACCTCCTATGAATTATGGTATAAAAATGGGTAAGTTTGAAAGGACATTGACCACAGTTGAAGAAGCAAGCGATAAAACCGGGTGTTTAATAGAAAAAATTAAGATAAAATGGCAGAACTCAGTGTTGACGAGTATGCCGATATAATTTACGTGTACGGTTTAGTAGAAGGAAATGATAGTGAGGCCGTACGAGAATACCAAAGGAGATTCCCGAATCGGCGGGTACCCAACAGAAGGGTATTTTCAAGGACTTTCAGAAGGTTAAAAGAAACCGGAAGTGTAACCGCCCCCAGAGCAGAAATGCGAGCAGGAAAATCGGCCGATTCAGCGGAGCCCGACCAACAAATCCTCAGCATCGTCAGGAACAGCCGTGTAATAAGCATCAGGAAGGTAGCACGAAGGTCAGGATTGTCTTCAGGGAGAGTTTGGACCGTTGTGAACCGAGAGGGTATACATCCATACCACCATATCCCGGTCCAAGCACTACAGGAAGGAGATTCCGAAGGACGATTGCAATTTGCACTTGGCTACTCGAGTCTGACATCGAAAACAGAAGGTTTCTAGACCGAATTCTGTGAACGGATGAATCGCAATTCACCCGGGATGGCATCACAAACTTCCACAACCTCCACACCTGGTCAGATGTGAACCCACATAGGACCAGGTGTCGGTCCTTCCAGCAAAGATTTAGTGTCAATGTCTGGGCTGGCATCATCGGCAACCAGTTGATAGGACCCTTCATCTTGCCCCAAGTGCTGAATAGTCAGCTATACTCGGACTTTTTGGAGAATACCCTTCCGGATCTGTTGGAGGACATTCCCCTGGTCACCAGAAGCGCAATTTATTTACAGCTCGACGGAGCACCTGCGCATACTGGGAACATTGTTAGGGCAAGGTTGAATGAACATTACCCAGAGCGCTGGATTGGACGAGGTGGACCGATTCCTTGGCCTGCTAGGTCACCGGACCTTACTCCACTGGCCTTTTTCTTATAGGGAATGATGAAAGATGAAGTTTACTCAAGACCAATCAACACCAGAGAAGAATTAGTTACCAGGATTGTGACTGCAGCCACGAAAATACGGGAGAGACTGGCTACCATAGACCTCAAACGTGAAATAAGACGAAGGCTACTTGCATGCATCGAAACTGGCGCAGAACATTTTGAACAGCTTTTAAAGGACAAACGTTTTAATTGTAATTAGTTTTTAAGCGAACAAAATGTATTTTTTAGTAAACTTAAGTATAATTTCCTAAAACTTCGAATTATCATGATATTCTGTAAAAGGATTTTTGTAAATAAATTTTCGTATCCTTTTCCTACCTGGGCATGTTGCACCTTTTTGGAAAGATAATTAGATAGGCAACTTAAAAAAAATAAAAAGTAGGTATGTTAATAACATGAATTTCGGAGAAAAGTGGGGCGAAAGGTGAAAAATCGTGAAATAAAAGTTAATTTTTTCAACTTCCAGGGGGGATTGTGGCCAAGGGGTTGGGGATAGGGGGGTGTTGTAAACTTTTTTGGAAAGGGCTTCCGCATAGTGATTTTTTGAAATCAGTTTGGGGCCGCTGCGGTGCGTAGAAAAAAAAGATAAAAATACAAGAGCGGTTCCCATATAAGGCAAAATCCTGATTTACGAATCACCCTGTAACTGCCAAACGGTGCGAGATGCCCCCCCCCCCCCCATACGATTTTTTGCTTGTCTCGGTCTGACCTTTCACCCCCTGCAGTATTGACCTCCCACCTCTGAACACCCTGTATATTGGGTCCGCCATCTTGGATCTAGAAACATTGATAATTCGATAATGATCAAAATTAGTGGCACCAAAAAACTCGTACTAATTTTCATGAAAATCCGATGAAGTCGAGAAATTTGCATCACCATATTGGATCCGCCATCTTGGATTTGGAAATTTTGATAATACTTACTTAGTGGTATCAGAATAATCATTGTATTAATTTTCATTAAAATCTGTTGAAATCGAGACATTATGGTCTCCCTATTGGACCCGCCATCTTGAATTTACAAATTTTAATAATATTCGAAATTAGTGGCCTCTGAATAATCATTATACCAATTTTCATTAAACTCCTGCCAAATCGAAACATTTTGGTCACCGTGTCATCCGCCATCTTAAATTTGGAAATTTTGATAACAATCAAATTAGTGGCCTCAGAATATTTATAGTACTAATTTCCATTAAAATCTGTTAAAATCGAGAAATTGTTGGTCACAATCTTGGATTTGGAAATCTCGATAAAATGCTATTAAAAAGTAGGGGTTGGTGGTAGAAGGGTAAAAATGTAGGACTAAATGTACTTTTTAATGCCACACCATAAAAAAATTACCAAAAAAAAATTTGACCAAAAAATAAAAAAAAAATTTTTAGGGTGACCCACCCTTAACACTTAGGGGTATAAAAATTAGTTATAAACCTATTCTCATACCAACTGAATATACATATTAAATTTCATCAAAATCGGTCAAGCCGTTTCGGAGGAGTATAACCACTAAAACTGTGACAGAAGAATTTTATATATTAGATGGAAAGGGGTATGATTTATAGAAAAACACATTCAAATGTTGTTTTATTCATTTTTTTCATTCTCTTTAAGTATATGCATCAATCAGAGCACTCAGAATCTTCTTACTTAGGCATCTAAAATTCTAGAAAATAAAAACATCAAAAAACGGAAAAAAATGACTTGTTCTTTTATTGTACAAACAAAAGAAAATCAATACTAGTAACTCTCGTAGGTAATGTCTACAGAGCGTTACGCCTATCAAAAATTATGTACACAATTTGCTTGGTATGTTCACTTACAGACTACAGTATTTTCTCTACAAATATTTCTGAAAAAGAAATTCCATAAATACACATTGTATTTTATGAAGACTCCTCCTCTGATTGTTTTTTCCCTTATTTTTGGGATTTCGGTTACATGGGGCCAATTTCGAAGTGCAAATCACTCTAAAAAGCCTTCCGAAATCTTGACCTTTATTAATCAATCGGCTATGAAGGTGGTCTGTATATGTTTGAAATCATATTGTAGACTATTTTGTGCTTAACACGCATAACTTTTATGTTTTTCTTTTGCAGAAATTTTAACGTACCATTTTCTTTTTCCTTTTTTGTAAAGATTAAAGTGATAATTTACGAAAATTGTTTTGGTCTTTTGGGGTACAAATATTGAGAACATTCAGTTTCAAAATTTTCTCAATTTTGAAGAATTTTCAAAGTCTTCGAAGATATGTCTTTCTAGAAAATTTGCAATGGAGAACATTTTTTAAAAAATAATCTTTTGAGCTGCCTTGAACACGTGATATTTAAAATATCGGAACTGTGAGTCTACGTGACTATCTTCTTTATCATACTTAGACAATTTAGCATGTCTTTTTGGTTTCCAAGTTTAAAAAAAGTAATCTGATAAATTGATATTATAAAAATCAGAAGTTTGTTCCTTTACTTTTTGATCGATAAACTCTAGTTAAATTTTAACTATAAATTATTTTTGATGCATGAGCAAGTTTTTCTGGCTCTTCTGCATCCTAATAAAATTTGAATACGGAAACGTTTTGTTGGCGAATTTCGTTAGCACAGATACAAAAAATGTATTAAATCGATAATAAGACAATTTACGATCTATTTTTAATAGTTTCTTTTGTGGTTAAAGACGTAAACAAAGAGGAAACCCAAAAGTATTAAATTTCAATAATTTGATGCAATTACGCTATATATACGTTATGCAAAATTTAGACAATATTAGTAATGGAATACACAAAGAATTAGTAAATTCGTTTTTTTTTTGTCGATCTCGTCGGAATAAAATCCAAATTTCAAAGATCCGGCAACTATCGAAAACGATTAATCTCCCAAATTTAAATTTATGTTTTTTTTTTTTTTAAACTATGATATCCTTGTAATAAAAAATGTGTCTTACCTCATAGCCTCAAACAATTTGTTCTTCATAGTTTAGTACGATTTTCTACAAAAAGTGTTGCAAGTGCAAAATTTCGTCCAAATTACGCTTAATATGACCAATTATACTAAAGTGGTATTCAACTACAAAATACATGTCGTTCTCACTGAAGAAACAAAATGAGTTTCTTCGAGAAAAAATAATAATTTAAATGTTTTTAAACAGTGGCTTCTACTCGTAAAGAAGTATTTGTACAAGAGAGCAGAGCATCGCTTGCCCTTAGTTATTATCAAAGTTCGATTTTTACAATTACTTTTCTTTTTACAACAAATTCTTATAAGTTACAACAAGTATTAAAACTCTCGTAATTTTCTTACTTTTTACTATTTTTTCCATTTTGGTTATTGAGGTCCAATCGAATGAGATGACAACAAAAATAACAAAAAACTAACAATCGTGATAAATTCTTATTTTCATTCCTCTCAATTGTCAACAAAAAGGAAATTTTTTCTGAAGTAGTAGTCGCATTATTTCTGCGTTATATTTTCTAGTAGTTAAACTCGCTCTTGTGTGAACTGAGAAGTGCTTATTTGCATTATCAATTAAATCCTGATATAACTTCATAAACGAAGGTATTTTTTCCTTTATATAATGACTTCTTTTCACTAAACCTACGAAAACGTTCTCTCTCTGATAAACAATATTTTAAATAGAAAATGTCATTGAATTGACAGCACGAAACAAATAATATTAAATATTTACGACAATATTTAGGTAAAAAGGAATATTCTTAAAATAAAAACGAAATTCGTTTAAGTGTCACAGCACCAAGTGTAAAGTTGTAAATCTGTAAATAGAAAAAAAATGCATTAGTTCACTACATTTAATTGCGGTTAAAGTGCAAGAAGATCAGTTGAGTTTATCTTTTATTAGTTGGAAAACTTCAATGCTAATACACGAATACAAAAATAAATCTTACTTCGGTTTAATCTAGTTTGTGAGGGTAAATTATTGTTTACTACACTCTAACTAACTAACAGGGGATACTTGTTTCGAACTTTGTCCCTCCATTCCTTCAAACGCTTATAACTTCGTTTTTAATTATCGTAGACAATTGTTCAAATTAAAGTTCAGACGATTCTGAAGAAGATAGTTTTTTCAAATTTATCTTTATTCTATGCTGAGTTACAATTGGAAAAGTAAAAATCGTAAAAAAATATAATTTTTTTCTCTTTCTGGTTTGGGAACTTAGTTCCCAGAATCTCCTCCAGGGGTTAAAGATGTAAAATGCATTAAAATTTCAGTTATAATCTAGGATTGACCCCAGATAATTATAAATACATGAAGTTGTGCCCCATTTCAAAGGAAATGATCATCAATAGTTTTTGTTTGGGTCTGTAATGCTATCTGATACCAATTCTTCAACATAAGTTAGTTTAATTCATTAAAAAAACTGTATGACTCAGAGATTTTCCCCTTTAAGACACAGAACAGCCCTGTCAACATCCTTATCCAAGCAGACTTTGAGGTGTAATTCCTTATTGTTAATAAAGCAGAATATAAAAAAATACTATCACAATTACCCAGCAAAACACCGACACAAAAAAAAAAGATTTGTCATTATCAGAATGAAAAGCAAAACGTCTATCTAAGAGGTCTAAATATCAATCTTAATAAAACGTTTCGAATTTTCTAAACAAACAAGCAGCAGTGGGGTGATCTCTTGAACTAGATTTCTTATCAAATTCACAACTCCATTGATTGATAAAAGCAATCAGCAAATGTTAGAAATAAAAAAAAAAGTGTATAGAATAGTAAATCAGAGATAATAATTATACATACCTGCTACCATAGACGATGCAGATGTAAATTACGCGACAGCACTGATCTAACGTCATTTGTAAACCTCAGAGCGTCTAACAATGGCAGGAGGGATAGTAACGCAATATCCATCGGGTCTGAGAACCAACTTTTTATAGGAATTGCGTTGTTTGGAAAGCAACGATAAGCTCCTGGAGAATTGTCTATTATGAATATCTGAAAAGATCGAAATAAGGATAAGTTGCAAATTTATTGAGATGATCGATAATTTTTGGTAAATATTTGGAGGCCATGGTAACTCACCCTATTTAAGTCGTTGCAAATAGCTGATAAATCTTTGGTATACGAACCAAAATCTGGTGTACAATGTTGTCTATAGTATCTTCTACGTAGTATATTTCTACCGTTGTCTAGTTTATCAGCGACCGCAGCACCATAGATTTCCATGCTAGCAGTGAAAACGACTAAGTCGTACCACTGTGAAACCTTTAAGGAGGTGAACAATTTCTTAATAGCAATGTTTTAATGGATTCAAATTACGAGGATTTTTGATAAGTCATTGACTTTTAATTCGACATAAGGCCTGTGCGAATTGTGGCTAACATTTATACACTACTAATTTCTGCAAAGCTTACAAGTCGACTTTGTAATGACAATATTATTACAAAAAAAAAAAAAAGGCATCGTACAGCGTCTTATTCGCTCTCCGGAATATGTTAAATGACTTGCATTATCGGCTTGAATAAGACTACCGAATTGGAAGTGCATAATTTAGGCAGCATTTATAAAAGTTTAAATTTTACTTACAATTCGCAGAGGCCCATAGTCTCCTTTTAGCTCAATATATAAACTAAAAACATAAACATAAAAGTAAATGCCACTGAAAATTGTTTACAACGTTTGAAAGCGGATAAGTTTGCTTCTGTTGGCAATTGTTTTTTTTTTTTTTTTTTTGAGGTTTTAGTGGTTATGATTAGAAATTCTATGATTTGTTTTTTACGTATTCTTGTAGTATCAAAATTCTTAATTGTATGACTTTAGCTTCGCAAGTTGAAAACCTGTGCCTGACTGTGTCTAATTTAACCGCGAAAATCGACAAACTGTTGCCACTCATTCCTAAACCGCCACACGCCGATCCTTCCATTCAGCTGAAAAGTTTAGACGGTTCCACATTGGGATCGCATCGACCATCAACATCAAAAATATCTGCGCTGATGAAGAGGAACGGCCCTAAAACTACTATTGCTGCAGGTGGAAGAACATCACCGCAGGTTTCATCCGTGCCCTCGGCTGGGACATCTAGTGCATCCAAACGAATTACTCGTTCGAAGGCTGCAGCGGTTGCTGCCACAGCGCATCGTTCAGCTTCTGTAGTTGCTGGGCCTTCGGTTGTTATCATTGATGATGTCACCAACTTATCATCTGCTAACATCGTTCCGAGTGCAGTATCGGCACTGGACAGCTCAGCTGAGTCACCCACGGCTCCGTCCGGGCCTGCCGTTACGCCGTCTGCTGCTGCGTCTGTGTCACCCACCGCTCTGGCCGTCCCTGCCGTTACATCAGCTGCTGCTGCGTCTGCATCAACAACACCATGTAAGAGGTCAGTGACTCTCAGAGCAGCTGTTGTGCCGAAAATTCTGTTTATTTCTCGTCTGGAGCCTGACACCAAAGTAGACGACATACTTAGCTACATATATGGTAACTCAGCTATCCCTCGGAATTCAATTTCATGTATGAAGCTCTTCTCAAAGGCGCGGGCTGGTCTTGTTCCGCTCGTCTCATCGTTTAAATTGTTTGTCCCCCAGGATTACTTCTACTTGTTGTTGGACAAGAGCTTCTGGCCAGACAACATCATAGTAAAGGAGTTCGCACCGCTACAGAAACATCGTAGCCATTCATCTAAAATGCCAAAAAACGGATCTGCTCGCTCAGTATCCACTATGCTAACGTAACGGGCTTGCGTTCTAAATTGCAACGCTTTTATCTTTCTGCTGCAAATTCTACCTTCGATGTTGTCTGCCTTACGGAAACCTGGTTATCTGCAGATATCCTAAACGCTGAGCTCTTTGGCCCTGAGTTTCAGGTGTTCCGTCGTGATCGTCATCGGTCTCAGGTTAATGCTCCAGTTGGAGGTGGGGTGCTCTTGGCGGTTAGGAACTGCTATCCGGCTACTTTATTTGACATTCCGGACATGAGTGACCTGGAGTGTCTGTGCGTCGTCCTGGATTTTCCAAAAATGAGGCTGTTCATCATCAACGCATACATTCCTCCCAACTCTCAAATTGGACTTTATGAGTCATTTTGCAAGGGGGTGGAGTTTGTATCAGATCTGCTGCTGCCCTCTGACGATTTGATTGTTGTGGGTGATTTCAACCTTCCTCACCTTGTTTGGCGCGTGGAGGAATCTACCGATTTTCTCTCTGTATCTGAGGCATCGTCTACCCGACAACGTGATCTTCTCTTCCTCGACAGTATTCAGGGGTGCAATCTTCGACAAGTGAATTCACAACCAAATAATTCTGGTAAAATTCTTGATTTAGTCTTCACTTCCAACGTCGATCACACCGCGTTGTCCAGATGTATTACGCCTTTAGTGAATGAATCGCATCATCATCCAGCTCTTCATATTGATTTTTGTATTTCACAATGTCTGATAATTAATGATTCTGTTTCTGGTACTTCATTTAATTTTCGAAAAGCTGATTATTCAAAATTGAATGACTTTCTGTCGGGATGTGACTGGTCTCCTGTGTTAACGGAAAGCGATGTTAATGTTGCTACTTCTAAATTTTATGAGATACTTTCCGCCTCCTTTTTTTCCTGTATTCCTATAACACTTAACAAAAACTCGAATGCGCTCCTGCCATGGTTTGATACGGAATTGATTCGCTTGAGGAACTCTAAGACTAGGGCCTGGAGGAAATATTCGACGACTAGGAACGATGAAGACTTCCTTGTGTTTTGCAATCTTCACAAGCAATTCTTCGAAAGATCTGAGGCCGCATACGTTTCTTATTTGTCAGATTTGCGAAATTCTTTGAAGAGTGAGCCGAAGCGCTTTTGGAGTTTCATTAACTCTAGGAAGTGCTCTGACGGTTATCCTGCTTCCTTCTGCTATAACGGTGAGCGCAGCAGTGATCCAACCAGAATTTGCAATTTCTTCTCTGCTCTATTCAGCTCCTCTTTTATCTGTGATAATTACGTTGCTCCTCAATCTTTTTACAATTTGACGAAGCTTCCATCCACCACCTTAGAACCAAAAGACCTTTATTTTGACCATAAAACTATATTACAATATCTTGACAACATGCCCTCTAAATATTCGTACGGTCCCGACGGTGTTCCTTTAATAGTTTTAAAGTCTTGTGGTTTGTCCTTGGTGAACGTTATCTGTTATTTATTTAACTTATCCATGATTTCTGGTGTCTTTCCTAATTGCTGGAAATTATCTTATATTATACCCTTACATAAGAAAGGAGCTAAGGATGATATATCCAACTACAGGCCTATTGCCAAACTCTCGGCTTTACCTAAGCTTTTCGAAGCTATTGTCTGTGATATTTTATACTTTCACTGCAAAACTATAATAAGTGATTGCCAGCACGGGTTTGTGAAGGGAAGGTCAACTGTTTCAAATCTTCTATGCTTTTCATCTTTCTGCATCAATGAGATTGAACGAGGTGGACAAGTTGACTGCATTTACACGGATTTCAGTAAAGCCTTTGATAGAATTAGCCACCAGGCGTTGATCCTTAAATTGGCGAAATTCGGCTTCCCTGAGGTCTTTTTGGATTGGATATCATCCTACCTAAGGGATCGTTTTCAGTTGGTTTCTTTTCGCGGTGTGTTCTCACCACCTATCCACAATACTTCCGGGGTTCCACAGGGCAGTCACTTGGGACCTCTACTGTTTATTTTGTTTATAAATGACGCGAGTAGTGAATTATCACACTCTAGAATTCTTTTATATGCTGACGATGGAAAAATTTTTCGCTCTATTCGTTGTCTTAATGACTGCCTTCTGCTTAATAATGACTTAAATAATTTTTTAAGGTGGTGCGCCTTAAATTATTTGCCATTAAATGTCAGTAAATGTTCTTTGGTGTCTTTCACACGGAGTAAAACTCCAATATGTTACAAATATTTTACGGATGGTAGTGAAATTTCACGACTAAACTTGGTGAAAGACCTAGGTGTTACTTTTAATTATAAATTTGACTTTGACGAGCACATAAACATAATTATTAGCAAAGCTAACTCGGTGCTAGGATTTATTAAGAGGTGGTCTAAAATTTTCGATGATCCTTACGTGACAAAAACTCTTTATACCACATTCGTTCGCCCCATTTTGGAATACGCAAGTCCTGTATGGGCGCCTTCTTATAACATCCATTCTGACCGCATTGAGGCTGTGCAGAGAAGATTTTTGCAATTCGCACTCAAGGGTTTACCATGGGCTGACTCTCTTTGCTTACCCCCTTACAGAGATCGCTTAAGGCTTATTTCCATGGAAGCACTAGCAGATAGGCGAATGATCTCCAGGATCGTTTTCGGCTCCAAAATTTTGAGCGGTGATTGTAACTGTTCGGAACTGTTGTCTTTGTTTACGATATCTGTTCCTCGCCCTGGTCTCAGAGTCAATAAAATTATAAATATACCGTACCATCGCACTAACTACGGACTACATGAGCCAGTCACATCTATCGCCAATTTGTTAAATTTACACCATAAAATTTTTGATTTTAATTTACCGTGCCAGAAATTGAAAAATTTACTCAGTTTTCAATTTTCTAATCTACATTGTAAACTATAAATTTTTGTTTTCCTTCATTCATTGTAAATTTAATAGATATTGTATGTCTCACTGCAAACAAATAAATAAATAAATCAACTTTTGAGAATATTGCAAATTTAATCTCCTACTTTACCAAGTAAATCTAGTCTAGTCCTAAACTGTTTAAGTAATTTTTCTCAAAATGATGTTCTCTGAATAGGTGATCAAACAAAAAATCGTGTATCGTGTTTTTTGAAATTGCTTGTGCATTTTCTACATAAGCAAAACGAGTCACTGAAGAATTTTGTTTAGAGAAAATACTTAATAAGTTGTTCCCAAAAGGCAAAACCATAATTAAGAAATATCGAAAAACGCAAAAACATATTCTGTTTATTTAGCCACTCAAAATAAAGGCTATTGGTACTTCAAAGATTATTAATATTCCGTATGTCCGTTTTGGCATAATTAAATTTTGAAGAGTTTCCTATTCAATGTTGTTCCAGCAAGTTTTCATACACTCCTTAAGTTCCGTAGCTGTGTGGAATTGACAACCATTTGTGTAAACGCGTGACACTAAAGTGCCCCACAGGTTTTATATAGGCTTGCTGTCAGGGCGGCCAATTTAATAAAACCATATCTTTATGCTGAAACCAATCTTTTGAAAGCCTTGATACATGCATGAATGCATTGTCCTGTTGATATGTGAAGTCTATATTAACGAAGTCTTCAAGATGCCTATTTCTATCTACTTCAAGAAAGTATTTTTAACAAGATACAAAATGAAGGAGTTCAAAAAACAGCATAAGAAAAGGGGCGCCTTGAAATGCCTTCATTTTTAGTACAATCCCACAATTAAAAAAACTACTAATAGGCAAATCATCACCTTACGATAGTAAAAATTGATTTCCCTATCGTAGGAAAATAATTTTCTTACCGGAGGAAAATGTAGTCAAACTATATTAAAACAGTTTATGCAGTCGCAATATATTTTGTGTATCACTCACGAGATGTGCTTAAATACTTGTACTCATTCTTATATTAAACATAAGGAACATCACTGTAAATTTCATGAGCATTATTCTGAAACACTGCTACATTTTTTCCTTGTATGTATCCGTTTTGATACACTTTCCGGTGCATTATCACAGAACTCATTAAGAAAGCAAAATAGAATAATTTAGTAGTACAATTTTTTCCCCGGGTGCCTCAGTACCTTGGGATGGCCTTGTTATGCACAGCAAATTTTTCAGTTTTTTAAATAAGAATTACATTCCACATATGTAAGTATATAAGAGTGTCTACTTCAAAATGTAGTAATTAAGTTTTTAATAAAAAAATTGTTTTTCATGGAAAAAAAAAACATGCCATCAAAATGCCACTCATCAACAAGGTCAAACTAGACAGGAGTTGCGCTAATAAAGCCATTTTCACACCTATCTTAGAATCGAAACACAATTTTTTTGTAGGGCTGCTTTGACCTTGTTTTTAAATAATTGAGGATATGAATTTCTTACCTACATATTTATATTATTTTAGAAATGACGATAAGCACCAAAAGAAATATCCCTAATATAAGTCAAAAGTGATTTTTGACAATTTTTACCCTTTTTTCTGAGATACAAATTTTTTTCTAAGAATGAAGTGCACATGGTACAAGATATGTGATATTATTTTTGGTGCCTGTCGTCATTTACAAAATAATGAGTATGTAGTTAAAAAAAAAATGCATAACCTTAATTATTTAAAAACAAGATCAAAACAGACCTATAAAAAAAATGGGTCATATCAGCCCAACTCCTTTAGTTTGAACTTATATACAATTGCTCAAAACATATAGGTCCAAAAGATGATTATGTTCGAAAAAATTTAATTTTGGTATTTAACAATTTAATTGCTTTCTTTCTAAGCTGCTAACAGTCCTCGTTGTATATGAAGTTATTCGGCTCTTTTGAATTGTTCCTTTTTTAATTATTATTTCTTTTCTTTGAAGTTATTTTTAAGAAGTAATTTTTGAACTTTTATTAAAGACATCGTTAGAAATAATAAAAGGCATTTTATCAAGGAAATAAAAATTACGAAGAGAAAAAATTCCTGAAGAGCCGAAATAAATACCCGCAGGCATTCTAGGCCAACTCGGAAAAATTCAATTAACTTACCACATCCAGAAAAAAATCAACATGAGGCCTTTTATGCACGAAAAATCTGACTGGATGCCTGTCGATAGTGACTTTAACTGTGAAGTCGTGCGGCGTCCCTGGCTTCACTGTGTTCCTGGGCATGGCGTCGTGATGCGAATGGATAAGCGTCTCATCCAGATCCAGGACGAGTGTCTTCTTCTGAACGAGGTCGAGACGATGCCGCGACACCGGCGACAGAGGGAACAGCTCATATTTAACTGGTTGATACTGCACAAACTAATACGTTTATATCAAATGAAATCTAGGCTTTGTGTTTTTTTGGTAATGTGTTTTATACTCTTAATAATATTTGGAAAAGGCGCAGCACATGTTCGCAAGTTTCTCATTCATTAATAAAATTGTTTGTCCAAATAAGTAGCTAATTGTGCGCTTGCACACAAAGAATATTTAGAAGCTTTTCTTTACGTGAATGACATACAGAAAAACTAGTGACTTTAAAAGAATTATTATTTTTTAATTCTCAAAGCTTGCATACACAAATCATTTCATTTTACATTTTATGGGAAATAAAAATCAAAACAAATATTTCATAAAAATAACCACAAAATCCGCCTTCGTCCACTTATTTAATAATCAAAGCCTCAGACCAATGTATTAAAGGTTAATATGGATAAAATTATTGGCTTACGACTTATTTCTCATAGACCTTTAAGTTCTAGGTGGGAAAATATAATATTTATAAGAAGAACTATTTTTTTAAACGCAAAAACTTTTGTATGATATAAAGAGATTTTTTAAGCCCGATAGAATTTTTAATTTTAAAAAAATAACAAAAACACTTTTGATAAGCATTTTTTTTTTATTCGAAAGACTAAAATTTAGAAACTACTACGGGCATATGGCCATTCGTCACTTTTTCGAGCAATATCGGCCGTATATCACGAATAACACGAACAACTTTCCAAGTTGTCAGTTATTGCTGGTTTATTAACATAAATCAGTGACCACGTAACCCAATAAGAAATAGTCTGGAGGTGTCAGATCATACGACCTTGGAAGCCAATTTACAAATCAAATCATCATGGTTTTTGTTGTATGGCACGTAGCGCTGTTGTTGTATGGCACGTAGCGTTATCCTGTTGAAACCATATCTCGCCTTGATGAATGTTATCCATATATATATAAATATTTTTTTTTTTTTAAAGAAATAAGTACCAGTGATGCCACCAGCATGTAAACGGCACCAAACGGTGCACTTTTCTGGATATACTGGAGTCTGTAGAGTCTCTTTTGGATTGGTCTCACTTTAGAAAGTAAAATCGAAGTAAAGGCTATAGCGGGATAAGGTGGTGAAAATTGCCCCCAGCGATATCGCTACGACGGGTGGCGCTTTCGATAGGTTGTGTCAAAAGATGCCTCCATGCCAGTTTTTAGCCCTCTAAGTCTACAGTTACCGGTAAAATCGGTTTCGTCCCATTTTTTCGAAAATAAATTCTTACGGCCGCAGTTTTTATCCAAAAATTCTGAAAATTTGCACAAACCTTTATTTTTATGTTGCCAATAATTTATTTAAGGCATAACCTCAGAATTCAAGGGCGCACTACTTACCCATACAACCAAAAATAGTCCAGGACTCATTTTCAGTTGAAAACATGATTGCAGGATCGATTTTAAATTCAAAAGGTTATGCCTTAAATAAGTGGACAAAATGCAAAAAAAAAACGGTTTTTTCGATTTTTCGGAATGACGCACCCTGAAATTCGATATTTTGATTCCGCCATTCGAAAAAACGGAAAAAAGGACTTAAAAAACAATGGTTTAAAACTTGGCGAAAAATAGGGTTCCTAACCTAAAAATTATTTGAAAAATTAAAATGGCTCCCTTGACCCCAATTTTAAAGGTAAAAATCTATAAAAATCCACGATTATTGGCAACATAAAAATAAAGGTTTGTGGAAATTTTCAGAATTTTTGGATAAAAACTGCGGCCGTAAGAATTTATTTTCGAAAAAATGGGACGAAACCGATTTTACCGGTAACTGTAGACTTAGAGGGCTAAAAACTGGCATGGAGGCATCTTTTGACACAACCTATCGAAAGCGCCACCCGTCGTAGCGATATCGCTGGGGGCAATTTTCACCACCTTATCCCGCTATAGCCTTTCGAAGTAAATTTCGATAATTCTTAATATACTGAGTGAAGCATTTCTAATGATCTGAGTCAAGATTTCTAGAAATAAGCATCATAAGAAAAAAATATCCACGACGAATTTTCTTCACCCCAAAGGCGGTCACCATATTATTTTTAGCACAGGTGCTATAGTCGATAGAATGAAGTTGACTTAAATTTTCAAATGAAAACCCCCATTTTTAATTGCATTTTCAGACCTTCGAAGAAAAAAAATGTTACTTAATTTTACATAATTAAAATCCTCTGCGTCTATTTTCAATATTGAATCCTAAATCGACGCGGCGTAAAAACCTGGCTCTTATTAATCCAATACTCAGTAATGAAGATAATTAGTTTTATTTTTTGATTTTCTAGTATCAAATACCTTCAATGAGAGAAAATCATAGATTATTAATTATATTAATTATAATCAATTTTCATATAATTCTAAAAGTATTAATACGATTTTGAATTGAGTTGAAATCCAGTTCCCTAAGTTGAAAAATACCAAGCCTTGTTGTGTTTGGCTTGATATAGTCATGTAAATTGCTGCAATAATTCTCGAGAAATTCATGAACATACATGAAAACGTATATGCAATCATAAGCGTCTAATTTAGAACCTCCTTTTTTATGCGGTTTAAAAGTTTTTGAAATTGTGTATGCTCATTTCGCATTCGATTCACTGAGGCGTTGCCATTTGGGTTTGATTGAATAAATTAAATCTCAAGGATGTAGTTTTGTCCTTTTATGATAATGAAAGTTCGTTGGGAAAAGGGTGTGTTCAAAAATATGTGAAACATATATTATACAAGGACTGACAATTAAATTCCGGGAATTTTGTAATAGATTAAGAATAAATTAAAAATTGTCAAAACCAACCTTAGACACCTTCGCAGTAGTCCCCTCCTAATTCTATGCACCGGCGCCAACGGCGCTCCCACGCCTGGAAACAATGTTCGTAGCGCGCTTGAGGAATCTCTTTCAGAACTCGCGTCGTGGCCTCCTTCACCTCCTCTAACCCCCCGTGATGAATTCCCTTCAGGTGATTTTTCATTTCTGGGAATAGAAAAAAGTCACAGGGGGCTAGATCAGGGCTGTACGGGGGGTGCGGCAGCGTTGGAATGGAGTCAATCCGTGAAATCAAATCTTGCGAGATCGAAAAACGAAGATGTTTTTGTTCGGCGGTGAGCACTTTTGGAACCATTTTGGCACACACTTTGCGCATCCCTAAATCTTCATGCAACATGCGTTGAATTGTTTCTCGGTTGATGCCTAGTTCCTCCTCTAACATTCGAAGGCTAACACGCCGGTCTTCGTTCAGTTTCGCGCGCAAACGGGCAACATTTTCGTCGGTGCGAGACGTGGAAGGAGCACCTTCCCGCGGATCGTCATCGAGCGACTCTCTTCCCTCCTTAAACCGCTTGGCCCACTCGTAAACGCGTGTTTTCGAATAACAATCATCCTTGTACACTGTCTGAAGTTTTTGTAAAATTTCCGCCAGTTTTGTCCCAAGTTTCACCAAAAATTTGATCACACATCTTTGTTCGAAATTTACATCCGACATTTTCGCGACACGGGTATAAAAAGTAGCTTTGTTTAAAATTCTATAAAAACACAACCACGGCACCGATTGAGCTGAAATTTCGTATACTACTATAGAAACGTGTTAGCTTTCGAATGCGACCGGAGCGAACGCGCCAGTGTTACCCGGGGGGACTGCAGAGCGAAATTCCCGGAACTTAATTGTCAGTCCTCGTATATATTTTTGCCAGCTATACTTTAGAGAAAATTACCGATCCTCACTACTTCAACTCCTAGGTATAAAATAATCTCAAACGTATGAACCGATATTGTCATTAGAAATTAAAGTCATTAGTGGTAATTAAGAAAAAAACTACCCCCTCACTTGCAGCCCGTTCAAACTCGATGTAAAAATCTACAGCAGGAACAGATCAGCACCCCAAAAACGTTAAAATGGGAGATTTGATTGATTGATAGAAAAGGAAGTGTTATTGATTTTGTCCGAGTATATGAGCTTCCCAATTTTGGCCAAAAAAGTGCTTCGGGGCATGTATGGGTAAAAAAAATATTGACCTTATATTGGGCCAATATATGATCTGCATAAGGCCATAACATTCTCTAGATTGATTAACAAGATCAACTTTATTTTTTTTAACGATAATTGTGTCACTCTCTAAAATTGTACTATTGACAAGGCCAATGTCTATACTTTCATTTGATATGCTAATGATTACCCTCTCTGCAAGTTTATTTAGGAAAAATCGCCTTAAACGCAGAACCAAATACGTCATAATGTTGTGTTACTGCTGCAAATGGGGTAACTTTGGAGGGTATACCATGACATTGCACATGAATGAATGGTAAAATTTCGGGCAGAACATATTGGTACGGACTCTTAGGAATAAGATTAACTTATGGATACAAAGGACTACTTTCGGAAATTGACTTAATCCCACGTTTTCGAGATTTCAAACCACTGTACACCGAGTGAAACCGGGTAACTCAGCTAATTACAAATAATATTTATAGGATTGAAATATGCATGACATTTGAATGGTTTTATTTCAGCAGAGTCAAATGAAATTAATCTAGCTATCGGATTCCTTGTTAAAAGTCCTTACTTATATTGTTCGTCCTCAGCTCGAGGCAGTAAAAAAGTTCACTTTCTAAAATCTAAATAATAAAAGAAGAATAATTGCCATGTTGATTTAATGTTTTCTTTCATCGCTTGAGGGAGGGATATGGAACGAAATGCACACCGGTCGTCGAAGTGTTTGTCGAGAATCCTTAACCCTTTCGTGCCGAAGCGTAACTTAAGTCCTTTTCTTCTTCTTGTCTTGTATAATCGGAAGAATTCAGTTTCCGCATCAGCCAGGATTTGCTCGCCTTGCATACTCCTCCCCCTCAAGTTCCCACGCTAAAAATAAACGCGAAAAATCGATCAATCGAACTAGTTTTTCGGTCAATCAACTTGATGAACGGCTTAATACCAACGACCGAAACCCCAGTGGTGGCTCCGCCAATTTACGAGCTTCACGTAAAGTACTCGCGTCTTGAGACTCTTCGACGGCTGTGACACCTGTGCTTGGCTCGTGGACGACACGTCTCCTCACCGCGATGAAACCGTGCAAAAAGTTATGTACGTTAGCTGCTTTATCGATGATGTGATTCGATTGAATACGTCTTAATTTCTTAAATTTTCTGACGGAACAGTAAGTATGTTCAGAACTCCGAAGACCTAAAATTACCTCATCGTGATCTCTATTCTGAGTCGTTTTATTCGCAGCTAATGTTTGTAAATACAGCGCTTGAAGCCCGCCCACACTCTATCGATTATTTATTATATAATTATTTGTCCGATTTTATTGAGATGTCGTGAAACTGAGAATCGCTCCATGAATAGAGGTGGCATAAATAATTCATATCAAATTCAAGTTGTTCCTCCCTTGCAAATTTTGTCTTTTTCCCCTCGCGAATTTGTGTCAGAGCTAGACCGCGGGCATATTCCCGAAATTAGCTGATTTCGCAATACCTGTGGATGTCTCGATTTTATCTTTAACGCTTTGGCGACACGTGCCCGTCTGAAAATTCCGACTAATGCCATCGCATGCAAATAGCTCCTCACATCACATATCTTGGATTATTTCGCGGTTAGCAGTCAGCCTTCCGTCTTTATTTCGATTTCGGGGGAATTCGATTTGTCGGCCAACTTGTCTGGTCGGGGTGGGACTCGGGAGGGGTTATGGGTGCTAAGGGAATTTCGGATGGTCGTCAACCGCCTTTGATTTTCACTTACAGATTACGAGGACTGTCTTTGGTGTCTTTATTACTCTAGAAATGGTATGTAATTTTCCGTAATGAATACGTACGCCTTTTGTACTTTTGGTATTATATCGAAATAATAAAGCAGCTCACTTGACATAAAATGTAGTGAATCTGTTTCTTGATCGATCATTACAGCTATTTGAAACTTATCTAACCCTTAGCAGTTAGGCAGTCAGGGGTATAATCTACCCCAAGTGATATTTACAAAGCATTTATCCTTATTTCTAATATTGCAAATCTTCTCACCTAAGATTACAAAATGAATATAGTTTTTATTTATTACATAAAAGTACTGACTACGGGCCTTAAATTTTTTAATGAATTCTCTCTTTTTCCGCATTTTGAAATTTTCTAAGTGTAGTATTACTTTTTTTTTAAAAACTATTGACACCATGTAAAGAGCATGAATTTTTCGAAAAAGTCTGTACATTCAAACATTTTTTAAGTTTAAACCGCTTGAAAATTTCTAATTTATATAGAGTGTAGACTATTGACCCGATATTAAAAGATATATAAAAATAATTTTGAGCACGGTTTGTCGCTTGGAACCCTATCGTCAAACTTAGTGATTTTTACATGCAGCACAAGATTGAAGCACTTTCATTTTATTTATATATTCTTAAATATTGCATAATCTAAAACATATTAAAAGTTCATAGTACTTCAAAACGTGCGCTAACACTAAAAAAACGAACTAACTCGTTCTTTAGAACGCTGATTTAGTTAACGTAAGTCAGCTGTATTTTTAGAATTATTTAGATTTTTATAACTGCACGTTTCCAATTTTACCAGAGAATAAGCGCCATATCATTTCTATAGGAATTTTCCGCAGATTACGAATTCGCAAAAGAAAATGTCCTATCACATCACGTTTTTGAAAAAAGTAGGTTTGAAAAGTACAAAAAACTATATTTTGGTCATGTTTGCAAATTAATTAAAAAGTAACGAATTGTTGTAGGAGCTTGTAAAGTAGCTCAAATAAAAGTAAGAACCTTTACTTATTATATTAAATACGAGAGGCTTTAATTCTTTCCGAAATATTCCGTGGAATTCACTTTTTTCCCATAAGCCAATTAATTCATACAATATATAGTACTTAAATGAAGACCACTGCTTGCGCACGCCCTCTTTTAAGTCGTATTACAAGCTTTTTTCACGTTCCGTTATTTTTAACTAATGTTTAAAAATATGTTATTTTGTTTTGATTATTTCTTTAAAGTAATTTAATGACCTTCGTTGATTGTTTGCTTGGCGCCGACTCAAAATTAGTTATTTACATTAGTTTAGAAGCTTAGTTATTAAGACTAAAAAGGTTTATTTTTAACTTTTCAATTTCTTTTTTCGTCGGTTTAGTTCTTTATTAACCCCTTCCGGTACGATTTAATAATGAAAAAGTGTGAATGAAATAACCATTTAATTTTTATTTAATAAAACTTTTTTAATTTTATAATTCTTATATATTCTTAATTAATATTCATTTTTACATATTGTTAAATGACATTAAAAACGGTAAAATTAAGAAAAAATCAGAGCAAAACTTTAATAAGGTATATCTTACAGACTAACAACAATTCGGCCGTGACTTGTACCAAGAAATTCTAACGGTAAACAATATGTGATAGGGATCTGTGATATTTCCACAAGTAAAAAAGGTGTTGCCAAATTCAGTACACTAGAAATTTTAAACTAAATTAATTATCATATTCAACAGTATGCATGACGAGTGTAGCTCTTCATTGTGCGATATGGCATGAAAAACCAATGAGGAGCTAGACTCGTCATTTTACCGGAAGGGGTTAAGAAGTTTTTTTTTTTCTAAAAAGACCCTCATCAGACTCTCGATGATAGTCATAACCCAGCTAGGTCTAAGGTCCTCATCACGATGAATGAAATAACCCCAAAAACGAGGTAGGTGCTGTAAACCGTTGAGGAGTTCCCTCGACTGTCTTCCGTCTTCATCCTCAGATTAACTCCAGATCTCCCTTATTTGTAGTGTCATCAGAACTACATATGTGTGCCAAGTTGCAACAGAATAAAAAAAGAATCATCAAAATCGGACTACACTGTAAAATGTTATGCGTGGTCATACATAAAATATATATATATATATATATACGAGTCAACTTGAGAACCTCCTCCTTTTTTTTCGTCGGTTCAAAAAGGAATTAAAGTCAGTTGACGTTATTTCATTTCACCGCACAAAATATTTTATTTTCAAAAAAAACTTGATGCTCAGAAAAAAAACCGATTTACCAGTGTAGCCGCCATTTTTTATTTTCAAAACAATCGTCATATTCAGAATCAGCTACATCACCATTAACCATAGTAAATCTCAACAGAGTAGATATTAACTGAAATCTTTTTCAAAGGATCTGGATCAAATTAACTTTTGGTATGATATTTGGATGAATTGTCTTTTTCTTTTTTTTTCTCGTAAATATTAAAAGCTGATCCGATCCATATCGTCTTGAAAAAATAACCGAGCTATTATTGGACCGCAGGATTCATATAGTTTTCTTTCAAACCGGAAAATTATTTTTCGTCTAAATAAAACATATATGCTAGAATTTATTTACTTTTTTTCTCTCCATTAACCGGACCCGCCCCAATCGCCCGGATATTAATATGACTCTATAAAAACAAATAATCGAAATAAAATTTTGGTAGATGCCTCAATTCCCGGTATTTTCACTAAATTTATTTATTCTTTCTAATACTCCCAACCGACCGACACTATTCCCGATCTGCTAAATTATATTTAGGCGATCATCAGAGGACTCAAATGTCGTTCGAACCAATCCCATTTGAAGCAACTCCGCTTTGAAGACGGAAATACGAAAATCCGAAATCAAAACAATAAACATATTTAACCGAAGCTTGAAAAAGTAGCAAATTTGTTTATTTTACAATAGAAGAATCCCAATCGTTCGTTTGCAAAAATTATCCTAAATACGAGGTGCGAATAATTCGCCTTATTTATAGCGCGCAAGCCGGCATTGTTGTACTCTGTGGCATCTTCGGCTTCTTCGGTTTTGATATGATAACCGCCAGCCCGCGCGGTTGCTTTATGAGTCAGAAGGTCGCTCATTTGTTTCCCGTGGGAATCGCTCGTCTGTCCAATCTCAAGTGTGCCAAGTTTGTTTGAAATGTTGCTCGACTTTACGAAAAAGTTGTTGGCTTCGTGTCAAATTGATTTCTTTTGCGTCTTTTGTTATCGCTGCTATCTGCGGAGGTGACACGGGACGTAGTACATACATGTAGAGACATACGCGTAATTTTACTATCGAAAATTGAAGTTGTTACGTGATTATCACCCCACTTAATGTCTTTATTTATTTATTTATTGTTTCGCTTAATACAAGCTACAGAAATTTACTTAAACTACGACTAGAATAACATTAACCTTAACCTAAATTGATTAGTCAAAGGGGGCGTGGAACAGGCTGGGATAGGGCGCGCTTAAGGGAGGATTTCTCGAGGTGGAAATCGAAGGCAGTAGAGTTGTTGACCTTTCGTAGCATTCTAGTGAAGGGTTCGAAGTGGCCATAATTGGTACGGTGGGTCGCAAGACGAAAGGTGGGGAAAGATCTAACATTGCGGGGGTTAGTGTTGAGGGATATGCTATGTAGGAGGTCGGGGCAATCGATGAGACCAGCTAGGACTTGGTGGACGAAGACGATATCAGCGATATCACGACGGAAGGAGAGAGGTTGAAGGTCAATTAGTTTTAGGCGGTCTTCATACGGAGGGAGGTTCAGGTGATCAGTCCACGGGAGGTTGCGTAGGGCAAAACGAATGAATCTACGCTGGACTGATTCAATTCTGTTAATGGTAGAGGATTGCGAGGGAGACCAAACCTGACAGGCATACTCAAGGAGGGGTCTGACGAAGAAAATGAAGAGCGATTTGGTAACGTAAGGATCGGAGAACTCCTTAGACCATCGTTTGACAAAGCCAAGAGTAGAATTGGCCCTGCTAATAACGTGATCTATGTGGGAACGGAAGTTGAGTTCACTATCGCATATGACACCAAGATCACAGAGGGAGGTAACAGATGGGATGGGTTCTCCAGAGAGGGTGTAGGATCTGGGAGGAGTAGAGGTGCGCTTACGGGAGAAGGTAATCGCTTGGCATTTGGATATATTTAGATCGAGAAAGTTTTTTGAGCACCAGGTACGAAAATTGTCTAGGTCGTTTTGGAGTAGCGATGAATCGGATGTGTCGGAAATTTGTTTGAAGATTTTCATATCGTCAGCATAGATTAGGATGTCAGAGTGATTGATAACGTTCACGACATCGTTGATGGACAATATGAAAAGTAAAGGGCCGAGATGACTGCCCTGGGGGACACCGGACCGGGATAAGAAGGGTTTGGAAATCGAAGAGGCGAAACGGACGCTATAGTGGCGATTATCGAGGTAGGAACTGATCCAAGAAATGAGTCGGGGAGGGAGGCCAATATAGTTTAATTTTAGAATGATGATTTTGTGAGAGATTTTGTCGAAGGCTTTGCTAAAATCAGTAGCTACGACGTCAACTTCGTTCCCGTTCTCGACAGAAAGAAGGGTGCGAGACACAAAGGTAGATAAGTTGGTCGTAGTAGATCTACCTTTGATAAATCCGTGTTGAGATGGAGATAGGATGGACTTGCAGTGGAACGACAAGGAGTCATAGATGAGGCTTTCGAAGAGTTTAGGGATGCATGAAAGTTTAGCGATCGGACGGTAATTTGAGATATCGCTTTTACAACCCTTTTTATGGATAGGGGTAATATAAGAGTCCTTCCAGTGATCAGGAAAAGTACCCTCAGAAAGGGAAAGTTGGAAGAGGTGGGTAAGAGGTTGAATTAGATGGGCAAAGCATTTCTTGAGGACAATAGCAGGAATGCCGTCAGGACCGGGGTCAGTATCGTCGACGAGCGCACTGATCTTAGAAGCAACTAAAGACGGGTCAATGTTTATGGAGACGAAGGAGGTTTGAGCACAGTTTTCTAGGGCGGAGAAGTAGTTAGGGTCAGGGTCGGAGACAGGATCGCAGAAGGATTGACTAAAAAATTCGGCAAACAAATCGGCAATTTCTGTAGGGTTGGACGAGGATGAGTCGCCGAGTTTAAGGATAGAGGGGTAGCCGTTAGATTTGCGCTTAACATTAATGAACTTATAGAATTGCTTAGGATCGGAAATAAGTTTGGATTGCATAGTCAGGTAGTCTTTGTAAAGGGATTCACAACGTTCGGAAAAGAGTGAGGAAATGGCTGAGTAGGAAGAGTAGTCAGTTGTAGTCATTGCGGAGATAGATAAATAGGTAGCTAAAGAAAGGTTCGATAAAGGTTTTTACATTGTAAATAATTTTTTTTCATTAAGCCATTGGTATACTAAAATTTATTTAAAATTTCTGGTGTTGAAGTATCCTTTTTACTCTTTTAGTTCTTCTGTTTGGGTGCTGCATAGATTTATATTCTTAAGGTAGTCTAATCCAGAACTTTTTTTATAATAGTATTGTTGGCTTTTTGTCCACATTTCAGTCAAAGTTAATATTCAACAGTTGATTTTACTTACCGCTTCTTGGTGTACTCTATGTCGATATATAGAAAAATTACTCTTGACACATAAATAGACATATTTCCCTGAACTTGTTTATCGTAACTAATGCCAACTGTGCTTTGATCTTCTTCAATCTGGTCTACTCTGGTCTAAAGCACTATAGCCATTTCGGTAAGAAACAACAGATGTTGAAAATCAATCTGACTATGTTGGTTCTGGCTTAGACTGCTCTATTCTGGCACAATATAGCCTCGGCCTTAGTGGATTTTATTTGAGATAGTTACAACTGCTTGATTTTGATTCTGTACAGAGCTGACTTAGCAATATCAGTATTTTTGGATTTTTCAACTACAAGCATTCGCTCCATCTTTAAAAGATTAGAAATTATTTTAAAATCAAGATAGATAGATAGATAGATAGATAGATATATATTTCATAAGATGATGTACAGATTATTTATACAATAAGAATCTTAATTTTATCCATCCAAGCTCATTCATCTATAATGTTTTTAATATAGGCTAGCAAAAGAGGGTTTGATTTTAACATTGAGATACTTGGGAAAAAAATTTTAAAATCATATTTCTCCTACAAAACTTATATCTCTGTGCAGATTTGTATGTTATGATCAATTGGCTTTCTTGAAAACAGTATAAGTTCTTGAATTTGTTTACTTATGGGCTGTAATATGTACATACATGTACAGGGCCGTAACAATAATTTTTTTTTTTTCGGAGGGGGGTTTTCAAAGTAAAATGTGGAAGAGGGGGGTGATT
This sequence comes from Dysmachus trigonus, assembly GCA_949715965.1. Classification (NCBI taxonomy): domain Eukaryota; kingdom Metazoa; phylum Arthropoda; class Insecta; order Diptera; family Asilidae; genus Dysmachus; species Dysmachus trigonus. Next base: position 46,532,228 of record OX454319.1, on the reverse strand, counting down.
TACATTTTTGAACTAAATTGACAATGCTTCTTCTCGATTGAATCGCATGCGCTTAGCATCAATTCAGGGAATTGATTTGCGGTTATTGATTTGCTGGCCAAAAAATGTCCTTGCTAATAATCACGTGCGGTCGGAGGCAATTGCTCCCAAGCCACGCTGACTGTTGCTGACGCAGAATCTGTACTTCTTGTATGAGTTCCAAATTGTGTTAAATTGTTGCTAATTTTGCACTTTTGGTCTTTAAAACCACTTTTTATTTATGAAGAAGTACATTTGTAAATTATAAATAATGCTTTTAAAAATCCAACCCTGAAAACTGAATGAAAACATCCAACCGATTACTTTTACGGTCATGTTAATTCCTTTTTTCTGCCCGTCATTTATCAATGAAAATCGTGGACCGTGTTAGAAGTTATCCGCTTTTTGTTAATACACTATCAAACGAGTATAATTTAAAATTATTCAAAGTAAATGTTGATCGCATCTAAATGTAAACAAAAATTAATTCTGGTGACCGGTTTCATTTCCAGATCCCGCATTGCGAAAAAAAAAGACAGTATATAATGCAAATCTTATACATCCTTTCTCGTCCCACTGAGATAGGTCGATTATCAAATAGGTGGACACTTGAGACAAGATCGTTTGCTTATTTCCGTGTTTGGTGATGGGCGTACAGAGCCTGTAGTGCATTTTATAAGGGAATTAGCTGTGGTTCAATGAAATTCAATAATGTTAAGAATTTTTAATTTTATTCTCATTTTGGCCTGTATTAGACAAGAAATAATGGATTAAATATGTATGTACCATATATGTTTTTTTAAGTTGAATTCTGCATCGGGCGCTGTACGCCCCAAACACGATCAGAAGGTTAAGAAAAATCAAAATGTATTTATTCATACTAGATGGCGTGAAAAATATGAATATAAACTTTAATATTAAATAAAATTTCATTAACAATAAAAAAAATAACGAATACAAAATATTTCCAAAATTTTACTGTGAAAAACTTAAGCAACTTTTCTAACTTAATGTACGTTTTATTTGTTTTCTGAGAATTAACAGTAATTTTTATTATAAATGATGTTCATTAGAGATGTTCATTATATTTCAGTTAGTTTGTGTCACTTGAAAAGAGTTGTTAGTACGAAATTTTTGTAATCAATATGCAGTGTTGTAAATACGATACGATTTAAATTAAGGTTAATAACGGATTACAATTACGGTGAACTTCAAATATCTATTGCAAAAAAGTACAAAAATTAATAAATCAATAATTGCGCGATTAATACAAAAGTATAAGCTAAATGGAACTATGTATTGATAACTTGAACGTTGCTGAACGACCTCGTAAAACATCGATTCGAACGGATAGGCAAATATGCAGTTTAATTTAAAAAAAATCCGTTCATATACTCAGGAGAAATTGTAGAAACATTACATTTAAGGATAGATCACAGCACAGTACCTACGAAGCACGTAAATGATTTGAAAAGCTATTCACCACCGAAAAAAAGCTATGCTTAAGAAGAGGCATTTACAAAAGAGGTTTTTTCATATTAATATAATTTTTATTGTTTTCAATTCAATTTGCTTTTAATTATTAGACTGAATTTCGCTCGAGCTCATGTCAACTCGTCCATTAGTAAATGGAAGACTGTTCAGCGATGAAACTAAATTTAATCTTTTCAATTCTGATGGCAAGTGTCATGTAAAGAGAACGACTAAATCCCCGCTACTGAAGGGGCACGCTTAAGCATAGAGGCGGAAGTGTAATGATTTGGACGTGTTTTTCTGGTCATAGTGTTGGTCCTTTCCATCAAAGAGACGTAACTATGGACCGTTTCGTCCACAAAAATATATTAAAAACAGTAATGCTTCCTTACGCTGAGTGGGAAATGCCAATTAGATGGATGTTTCAACACATAACGACACGAAACATACAGCGAAATTGGGAGAGGACTAGTTTATAGCAAACGGGATTCAAATCCTCGATTGGCCGGCGCAATCACCCGATTTGAATCCCATTAAGAACCTATTTGCAATTTTAAAACGCAAAATAGGAAATCGACGATTCATGAACTGATTGAATCAATGCCCCCCAGATGTGCTGAAGTAATAAAAAATAAGGGGTATTATACCAATTATTAAGCAAGTTGCTTAGGTTTTGCACATTAAAATTGAGGCAACATTTTGTTTTTGTTATTTTTTTAATTGTTAAGAAGTTTTATTTAATATTAAAGTTTATATTCATATTGTTGACGTTATCTAGTTTGAATAAATACATTTTGATTTTTCTTAAATGCTGTGAAAGTAAAAGTACATAACTTTAAATAACTATATTAAAAAGTTGCTTAGGTTTTGCACAACACTGTATATATAGGATCGTTTGTTGACAAACCAGTGGCGCCACAGTGCTCCCTGGACTCACTGGTTTTTAAACGTCAAATGCCAGTTAGGTGTTTTTTGAGAAACCTGAGACGCCCCGATTTTACCCCAGCAAAAATCCGGGGTAAACTCAGGGCTAATGACGAATATCAGTTTAATTGCCAATTGCCGCGTTTAAAGTGTAATTAACACTTGTTGCGCGAGAAGTTACTTTTAGCTATTGGATGTAGAAATTATCAAAAAGCAGTTTTATTTTAGAATTTTTGTGCAAAAGGCTAGTTGATAGTTCTAATTTTTATTAACCTGTTCGTTAAACTGACAAGCCCTGGGGCGCCACACGTTTTTTGGCAATTTTCGGGGCGCCACAGGGTCAACGAACAAACTTAATACAGATCTAGAAGGGATGGAAAGTGATGATTGAAATAAACTTTGCTGTGGTAACCCTATCAACTGTCAATTCCGATAATTCGGGGAGAGCGAGAGAACGACGTTGCGAGGGCTCTCCCGAATCCGTACAATAAATTTCTCTGTAATCAACGGAAAATCTTGCAACATGTGCTGCGGTGAGGACGGTTGGCGAAGGGAAGCAGGCTCCCTGCGGGGCTTCAGGTAAGCTGGAGCATGTCGGGGGGCTGCGCTGCGCGATGAGGGAAAGTACTCACCGCCCTTATCTGCCGGTTGAACATGTAACAGATGCAGGTCCATATTTTTGAAGCGAAAACCAGAAACGCACGAAAGTTCATCTGAAATTGTGACAACATTGGCATCGTACACAAGCCACATACACTGCGAAATCGGTTGGCGCTCTCCTTCCCGCGGAGCACTCACTACAGCGCGCGAGCCGGTGACAGACGACGACGATGGGTACGAGTCGGGTCCTGTCCTGTCTTGCTTCCCCCCGTGCGGGTGAAAACGATGGCAGTTACGCTTTTCAAATGTCGCGGTCGCGCTTACTCCACACACGAGAGCGCTTCGGAAGCGAAGGCGCTACGCTACGGCCACACTGCACTACACAAAACCAACGGCGGCGGGGAGCTCTCTCGCGATTTTTTGCATCTAAAACGGCACTGGACGGGGCAAGATGAATTTATTTCGGGTTCCGTCCCGCTGATTGGGAGGGGGACTGCTCCTTTGCCTTTTTTGCTCGAACTGGGAAATGTCCAACTTTCAATTTCGTTGGCCAGTAAACCGGTGCACGGGCGGAATTATCTCTATTAACTCCGCTCAAATGATCAATTCGAATTGGGGAGACGCGACGGATGATCAAACACAACTGGCAGTAAGCCGCAAAATCGCGATTTTGGAATATCGAACGCTAGGAAATTCGCTGCGCCTCGATTTGCACTGATTCACGCGGCACTTTCGTAATATGAACTAAACTGGGCGCTGCGCTGGCACTGTAGCGGTCCTTTCAACTGATGCTGGTTAATTTACTCCGGGCTCATCCCTCCGAAAATAGAAAATTCTTTCCTAGCGCCGACGGATGAGATAACACATACACAATCTACTTGCCGCCATTATACACTGTGTGGTTCGACTTGTTGACAAGTAGAGCGCTGCGGGCGGGATGGAGGCGAACAGGGTGTTTCGAAAGGAATAAATTTTATTGTTAACACAATGAGCGGGGAATTTGAAACTAAAAATTATTTCAAATACTAATTCCTACTGAAAAACGTGATTTTCTTAGGGTAAAACACATTAAAAAGTAAAGTAAAGAGATTTGTGGAAATCGCTACCTTAAGCCCCAAAAATCAAAAATACCCTTTTTCTGCATACAAACAATATATTAATAAACGTTTTCTCCTTTTCCAGCCTTGCTGATTAATTGATTAGCTTAAAAGTATGATAATTTACAAAAATAGTGCTTTAGGTCGGGCTTATATCACAATTCTGCAGCTAGGCCTCCACGGGAACCCTCTTTGCGGAGCCCTTCTGCGCCTTGACTTTCTCCCGTTCCGGCAGTTCGCTAGGAACGTCAGGAAGCTTCTCGCTGATGTCCTCCTCCGGACCCTCCTCCAGTCTCTTCAGGTTCTCCTCCTCCTCCACTAAAGCGTCCAACTCAGCAAGCACTGCGTCCTCATCTTCTTCCGTAAGCATTCCAGACAGCATCTCGTCAATTTCTTTTTGCTTCTCGACACCTTCGCGGGTTTCGTCCAGCACCCTTTCGATTTCTTCGATCGTCATGACTGACTGAATGTCCTTGAGCGCCGCATTGCCCGTTTTAAGCCCGTCCAGCACTTGCTGCTCGACTTGTGCGAATTCAATGTCTGACGCAAGTTTTTCCAGGTTCTCCAGCTGGACGTCAGTGTTCTCCAAAAGCTTCTCCTGGTATTTTTTCTTTCGAAGCAGCAATTTGGCTCGTCTAAAAGCAAAATTCCTCATTAAAATCATTTTCAAATGAATCCAACGACGTTCACGTACTCCTTTCGGCCTGCCTGAAGACATTTCTTCGCCACCAGCCGGTCCTTCTCCAAGGATTGCTCAATCCGTTTCTGGTATTGCTTCAGTTTGTCTCGTTGCTGCTTTAATTGCTGTAATAAACAAAATCACCCACGTAACTTGCGCCCAATTTTGGAAGCAAACATTTAAGACGCACCAGCACTGCTTTGTCCTGCGCTGTCACCCTGCTTTCTGGTTTTTTGCTTTTCCCAAACAGGGCACCCATCTCGGGAAGGGTTGTGATAGTGATTTGTTGTAACTTAAACAATTGATCACCCGCCCAATTGCACTTTATCGCGATTTATCCACTAAATGCGAAACCCACTGGCTCTTTGGCATGCCACTTTGAAAGATAACAAGGTGATTGACTTGTCATTTTGGCACACTGTTAATATGAGTGTGTTTTTGTCGCGACTTGAAGATGCTACCGCCATCTGAAGTGCAATTGGATTGTAGGGGCTCGTTCAGTATCTCACTCGAGTCCAGGCAGTGTTTTTTTAATGATCTATATAGATCCGGATCATTATACAAACGATGAAGGAAATATAACAAGCATGGCACTAAAGCTTTTACACTACCTTCAAACATGCCCCTCACGCATATTATAATGGACTCCTCCGCTCGCTCTATGTAAAATGCTTAGGCAAGAACGGTGGGCGTTTCACCCTTTCTCTACCGCAAGAAATATAATATTGCTGTAGGAACATGAGCGATATTATGGAAAAATAAAGACAAGAAGTTTCATCTAGAATAACAGAAGTGAAAAACATTTTTGAAGGCTAATTTCCATGCGATACCTCCAAATGTAAAAGTGTTTTCAAATTGCATATCATAGGGCAGTTTCGGGCAAATCGCACAACAGATTACCTGATAAAGGAATGATTATATTTAATCAATGGTCCCAGGATTCTGCCGCTGCTTTGTGCTCTTTATAAAAACGATGCGATGGTTTAATTTTGCAACGTTTCCTCAATTTAAACTGCTGTATGTTAGGCAATTTAAAAAAAAAAAAAGTTCATTATCGAAGTTCGAATTCTGAGATGTGGGAAAAGAGCTGAGCTTATAAGATCCATTTTTGGCCCACTAGCTGGGGGTCGTCATTCAATTTTTGTTTACATAGTATTAGTCTTAATATTAATGAAAACAACATTAAAGACCTTTAATTTTGTTCATGATAAAAATATAAAATTAAATGAAAATCGAAATTGTATATCAACATTTTAATGATAAAGGACTTGTTATCATTTTTAAGAGTATTATTGTGACATAATGACGGATAAAAAAAGTTTTTAAATAAAAAATAATCTAAATAGTAATAATTAGAAGCATTTACAGTGATTTCTTAAAGCCATAGATCGATGGAAACTTTTAGAAATGACTAAAATGGTAATGCAAAAAGATACCACTAAAAATGTTATTTTTGGCTATATAAAAATTTTATTTTTGGCTTCTGTTTCTGTGTGCTTCTTCGTTTCGTCATCACTCGACCAGTCTTTTCCTGCATCACCAAGCGAAAATTGATAGGCAAGAGTTGTTTTTTTCTTTCCTTTTTTTCTCAACTGATTGCAATAAGACAAGTACCTTAAAACTGAAACTATGGCGCTAACTGGCAGTACCACTGGAAATCAGTTATATGTCCTTTTCCATTATGTAAAACACTATTTCTGTAAATTCTACTAAGATATGTGAGGATAGAAATATTCACCGAAAAATTCTCACAGACACCATTGAAAGCGTAAGCTATAAAGTGAAGTGTTTTTTGCATTTTTAAAAGCGATCTGGAACGATTGCACTGAAATTGGTCTCGCAATTCTACCTCCACTTGCAATGTAAAGTTCTAGGTAAATAGCAAATCGAAGGGAGGAGGAGGGTAAGGAGCAAATGGCACACACCGAGCATAAATACGGATGATAATGTTTAAATTTTTTCATTGTGCATTTTTAAGGGCGACCTAAAAAGAACATTGTTGTGTGTGCTACCTCCTTAGGAAAAGTACAGAATGGTCTTGATGTAATCGTATATATGAACGATTGTAAAAGTTCTTAAATTAAAAATTATGTTTTTAAATACACTATTGTCGGTGCGGAAAAGACAATATGTCATGAGTTTATAGAAAAGTTTTGTAATAGAACATATTTGTTATATGCACCCTGTAGAAGTGTTCCAATTTTTCTCACAAATTATCTTTTTCTTGCTAATTACTGCTTTATCACTACCTGCTTCTAGCAAAATCACCCACTTTGTTCTTCTGACCAACGTAAAAAAACGTCACGAGTATCCTTTCTTACTGTAGATACTCTTTGATTCACATAGCCTAACTGAGAGCGTAGATTTTTTTTTAGAAATGAAGTACTATTTTAATTTTTCTTTATATTTGATAGCGTATAAATCAAAGATTATTATATGCAAAATTGAAATTGGAACCTTTCAAAGAATATCGAAAATAATAAGAAGGGACACTCTAACACGCTCTCAAAATTCCAACCCATATGCAAGCTCCCAAAAGCACACCTAGCAAAATTTTCTATTAGATAAAGCAGATTCGTACCTGTGTAAATTCTTATAAGAAATAGTCCCGAAAATAGCTCACAGGCAGCATTTGGAGCGTAAGCAATAAAGTGATACATTTTTAAAGGTGATCTAGATTGATTGCACTGGTATTGGTCTTACAATTCTACCTTCAACCCTTTCAATTTTAAGTTATAGGGAACTCAAGAAACGAAAAATGGGAAAGAGTAAAACCTTCTGCAATTATAAGCCGTGAAGTGGTCCGGCGCACACACACAGTGATAGGGCAAAGTGGTCCGATCTGTCAAATAAAATTCATTGAACGGGCGGCGTATATATGGCAAAAATTTCGTGGCAGCATCCAAACTATCCTGCTTCTATCTGAAAATTATTTTCACTTACATTTACCCTAAGAAGTTCGCTTGTCAATCCACTCACCTTTTTAAACAAAATATATAATATTTTTGAGTTTGAATCCAACTCATCAAAATACACGAACCCCAGACCACTTGCAAGAGGGTGAATTGAGGTGAAAGATCTTCTCCGGTGAATTTATATTTAAGAAATTTGCTATGCAAAATGGAGATGAAATTTTGACAGTTGAATGTGGGCGAAGATTCAGAGATTTCTTCCGGGAGGTTAATTTTATCAAACGAAATGAGAAGAATAGAAGAGTAGTATTTCCCTCTGCTGTGATATTATTTTTGGTGCTTTCCTAAATAAATTGAGTATATAGTTAACAAATGCATATCCTCAATTATTTAAAAAGAAGGCCAAAAATGGCCTTATCAGCTCAGCTAGTTTGTAATAATCTGAATAGAGATCCAGATAAAAAGGTGGATCTTCACTTTATGGCCGAATTCGCCATTGAAATCGTAGTCCAGTCAATTTAACCTCTGAAGCGGAAATTTGTAGTGGAGTGCTAATTTTTGGATATATTGTTGGGGACGGTGAGAAATGAAGCTATAATTTTTGTCACCCCTGAGGGGTGTTTGCGAAGGGGTGAAAAAGGGTGAAAAAGGGTGAAAAAGGTTTTTTGTTTATAACTTTGAATAAAAAAGTCAGCCTGGGTGCGAACGTTAGAGGGTGATATAATAAATGATTATTCATCTTGTATTAAAGTTTCCCCCGGTTTTGTTTATTGCAAAATTGTTTATTAACAATTTCACTCTCCCAAACCGAAAAAAATCACGGCTGATTTTTTTAAAAATACTTAAGCTCGTACGATGTCTTTCATTTTCACAATATCACTAGAAGACGCAATCCCCCATCATATACCAAAAATTCAAAGCGGTTCCATGCATTTCACCTGAGATAATCACCCACATACCTCACCTCTTTTACACCGAAAAATGCACAGTTTTAATCCAAGCCAAGATATCCCCCACGAATCGTCGCCCACCGACCAGATATCGCTGAGCAGCACACATTTTTCACATTTTTTCCCAGCCCACGGCGGGGAAGAAGAAGATTTGCGACTGATTGAAAAACGGAAATCGCTATAACTTTCGATGTATGTAACGGAACTTAATGTATGATGGCTTCAAAATTCACTTATTTTTTTCTCCATCTTTTTCTCATACACCACTTTCACCTAATATTTTTACTTTTTTTTTATATTGAATTAAACTTAAAAAAAAAATAAAAATTAATTACATTTTATTCCTTTTCTCCCACAAAACTAAACTTTTTTGAAATATTCTTAATTTTGTAGTTATCTACAGATTCCACCCCTTATTCTCATAATTTTTATTATTTTCCACAAATCCCCCCCTGACCCCCCAAATGAATATATTACCCCTTAAATTTTACAAACAAAAAACCTGCCAAACATTTTATTTTTTTTCTCCCACAAAACTAAACTTTTTTGAAATATTCTTAATTTTGTAGTTATCTACAGATTCCACCCTTTATTCTCATAATTTTTATTATTCTCCTCAAATCCCCCTCTGACCCCCCGAATAAATATATTACCCCTTAAATTTTACAAACAAAAAACTTACCAAACATTTTATTTTTTTTCTCCCAGAAAACTAAACTTTTTTGAAATATTCTTAATTTTGTAGTTATCTACAGATTCCAACCTTTATTCTCATAATTTTTATTATTTTCCTCAAATCCACCCTGACCCCCCGAATAAATATATTACCCCTTAAATTTTACAAACAAAAAACTTGCCAAACATTTTATTTTTTTTCTCCTACAAAATTAAACTTTTTTGAAATATTCTTAATTTTGTAGTTATCTACAGATTCCACCCTTTATTCTCATAATTTTTATTATTTTCCACAAATCCCCCCCTGACCCCCCCGAATAAATTTATTACCCCTTAAATTTTACAAACAAAAACTTACCAAACATTTTATTTTTTTTCTCCCACAAAACTAAACTTTTTTGAAATTTTAATAATTTTGTAGTTATCTACAGATTCCGCCCTTTATTCCCATAATTTTTATTATTTTCCAAACATCACCCCCTGACCCCCCCGAATAAATTTATACCATTTACCTTTTTTTTAAATTATTCCCCATTTTTACTATTCAATTTTTTCCACCAATTCTCAATTAATCTCACTTTTTTTTCACCCACATCTACTTCAAGGTCTTCCGAAACTAAATCTACATTTTTTTCTCCATTATTGCTAATAGTATGTCCCCAATCTGCCCCCGTGTGTGCTAGCGGATCATTTTTCGGCCAAAATATTAATTTCTCCCCAGTTTCGATTTACGATTATTGCATAAAGACCTACTCCAATTGGGGACAAACTATTAGCAATAATGGAGAAAAAAATGTAGATTTAGTTTCGGAAGACCTTGAAGTAGATGTGGGTGAAAAAAAAGTGAGATTAATTGAGAATTGGTGGAAAAAATTGAATAGTAAAAATGGGGAATAATTTAAAAAAAAGGTAAATGGTATAAATTTATTCGGGGGGGTCAGGGGGTGATGTTTGGAAAATAATAAAAATTATGGGAATAAAGGGCGGAATCTGTAGATAACTACAAAATTATTAAAATTTCAAAAAAGTTTAGTTTTGTGGGAGAAAAAAAATAAAATGTTTGGTAAGTTTTTGTTTGTAAAATTTAAGGGGTAATAAATTTATTCGGGGGGGTCAGGGGGGGATTTGTGGAAAATAATAAAAATTATGAGAATAAAGGGTGGAATCTGTAGATAACTACAAAATTAAGAATATTTCAAAAAAGTTTAATTTTGTGGGAGAAAAAAAATAAAATGTTTGGCAAGTTTTTTGTTTGTAAAATTTAAGGGGTAATATATTTATTCGGGGGGTCAGGGTGGATTTGAGGAAAATAATAAAAATTATGAGAATAAAGGTTGGAATCTGTAGATAACTACAAAATTAAGAATATTTCAAAAAAGTTTAGTTTTCTGGGAGAAAAAAAATAAAATGTTTGGTAAGTTTTTTGTTTGTAAAATTTAAGGGGTAATATATTTATTCGGGGGGTCAGAGGGGGATTTGAGGAGAATAATAAAAATTATGAGAATAAAGGGTGGAATCTGTAGATAACTACAAAATTAAGAATATTTCAAAAAAGTTTAGTTTTGTGGGAGAAAAAAAATAAAATGTTTGGCAGGTTTTTTGTTTGTAAAATTTAAGGGGTAATATATTCATTCGGGGGGTCAGGGGGGGATTTGTGGAAAATAATAAAAATTATGAGAATAAGGGGTGGAATCTGTAGATAACTACAAAATTAAGAATATTTCAAAAAAGTTTAGTTTTGTGGGAGAAAAGGAATAAAATGTAATTAATTTTTATTTTTTTTTTAAGTTTAATTCAATATAAAAAAAAAGTAAAAATATTAGGTGAAAGTGGTGTATGAGAAAAAGATGGAGAAAAAAATAAGTGAATTTTGAAGCCATCATACATTAAGTTCCGTTACATACATCGAAAGTTATAGCGATTTCCGTTTTTCAATCAGTCGCAAATCTTCTTCTTCCCCGCCGTGGGCTGGGAAAAAATGTGAAAAATGTGTGCTGCTCAGCGATATCTGGTCGGTGGGCGACGATTCGTGGGGGATATCTTGGCTTGGATTAAAACTGTGCATTTTTCGGTGTAAAAGAGGTGAGGTATGTGGGTGATTATCTCAGGTGAAATGCATGGAACCGCTTTGAATTTTTGGTATATGATGGGGGATTGCGTCTTCTAGTGATATTGTGAAAATGAAAGACATCGTACGAGCTTAAGTATTTTTAAAAAAATCAGCCGTGATTTTTTTCGGTTTGGGAGAGTGAAATTGTTAATAAACAATTTTGCAATAAACAAAACCGGGGGAAACTTTAATACAAGATGAATAATCATTTATTATATCACCCTCTAACGTTCGCACCCAGGCTGACTTTTTTATTCAAAGTTATAAACAAAAAACCTTTTTCACCCTTTTTCACCCTTTTTCACCCCTTCGCAAACACCCCTCAGGGGTGACAAAAATTATAGCTTCATTTCTCACCGTCCCCAACAATATATCCAAAAATTAGCACTCCACTACAAATTTCCGCTTCAGAGGTTAAATTGACTGGACTATCGCTCGAGCGAGCAAATTTAGCATATTATTACACTTGGAAGTTGAGAGCTAGTTTAACAAAAATAATTTTTCGGTTAGATCTGTTTAATCGGTCTTTACCAGCGGATCACAGAGCGCGGTGAAAATGATCTGGATTGAATTTACGGACACATATAAGATTATTCTAAGCACTCAGATCGTATAAATGGACACAATCAATCCGATCGTAATTGCGTACTCGGCCTGTGTAGATCTATAAAGCAGAAGCCTGGGAACATTAATTAAATATCATATAAACAATGTATGTCATCATGATTATGCTATTCTTATCTAAACTATTGTGCGATTTGCCCTGTCCTATGGTATGTAAACAAAACAAACAAAACATTTTGAAGTTTGGAGACATCGCAAGGAAATGAGCGTTCAAAAATGCGGTTATAATACTTCTATTGTTCTAGTTGAAACTTGCCTTTATTTTTCTATGATATCGCTCATGACAGCAATATTATTTTTCTTCCGATACAGAAAAATGAAATGTGCGCCATTATTATCTAAGCATTTACATACGTAGTGCGGTCCATGAGTTCTTAGCCTAACATAAAAGGAAAGATCATAAAGTCTGTGGGGGATGTTCAATCTCTGTAAAGCCACAATCGCGAACAGTAGGCTTGGAAAGTGAAGCAGTGTGGATTGGAACATTATCATGAAGCAAGCGCACATCTTGGTTCATTTTTCCGCGCCTTTTTTTCGAAATTTGTTGACGCAACTGCCTTAATAAGTTAGAGTAATATGCCGTGTATTCGATTTGTTTAAGTTAATCAAAAGAATTCCCTCGCAGTTCCAAAAAATTGTAGCCAGCACCTTTTTTTGTGCTTTGAGTGACTTTTTTTTGGCATAGTTTCTTCTTTCTGATGCCAAGGGAGAGTGGGGCAGTGTGTAACAGGGGCAGTGCGTAACAGATGGCTCCATTTCGAATATGGCGCGTCCAAAACTAAATGTGAATGTGTATTTTCTTCCTATTGGACGACCTCTTTCGTTTGCAATCGAGAAAGCGGTGCTCGGAGACGTGTCATGACGAAGAGGTGGCGGCGAAATCAGGCTCGCCTGGCAAACAGGTAATTCTCAACATTTCACCCCCTAATTTTTTCGGGTTGGAGTCAATCGGGGCTCGATTACTCCCCAAGTAATGATTTTCTATCGAAGTTTAACACTTTGGTCATGCAAAATGACCGTTGTCGATTTCACGGAGCCTAGACGAAAGCTCTGAACCTGGGGGCAGTGTGTAACAAAAACAAACGGGGCAGTGTGTAACAAACGCAGGCCTGCGAATATCGAGCTCCAGGAGGTACTTAACGGTCTTAGGTGTGCATGGTAGTCAGAAATTACCTTCGTAAGGTTCTAAACTAGATATATAACTTCATTCCAGCATTAATTCACGCATATTTTGGGTCTTAGGCCGAAATTCCAAAATCTGTTACACACTGCCCCACTCTCCCTTAATAAGGGAATTTCTCCTAGTGAAGGCGACTATATCCTTGCAAAGGTATGAAATATTATGTTGGTAAGATAATAAAGGAGGCTGATGAAGACGGAGATTGTGAGGTGTCATTTTATCGGCTTTCCTCCAAGGCCAAACATAGGTTCGTACTTCCTAATGTACCTGATTGTGCTCAGTTCCTATAAGTGATATTAAGACTATTCTACCAAAGCCAACAAGCCACGCTGCCCTGACTAAACGTCAACAATCTTATATTGTTTTCAATTATGATTTTGGCAGCTTTCAGTTAGGCTAAGATTTTTGGAATATTTTCTTTGCCATTTTTAATGCAACTAAACATTAAAAGTCACGATATTTGTTTAAGTTTTTTTGAAGGAGATTGTTAATTTTCTCGATCTTTGTTTTATGAAGTAAATCCCTGTTTTATTTTTTGTGACTGAGAATATTTGTTTTTGAAAATGTTTATATAACTGACTTTTGCAATTAAAATTTAATTTTGCAAGTTACATTTGATGTTTTAAATTTTAAATCTAATCCTGAAATCTTAAGTTTCAGTCCTAACTTTTTATAGTAAAAAGAGCTGATAATTGTCATAATATGGTAACCGCACTCACAGAAGGGAAGAGGGAACCACTGCCATCCTTACCAGCTGTTTCCTGAGCCTAAGTCTCCCCTTGTTACACACTTCCCCTTATATTGTGCAGGCCTGCGAATATCGAGCTCCAGGAGGTACTTAACGACCTTAGGTGTGCATGGTAGTCAGAAATTACCTCCGTAAGGTTCTAAACTATATATATATAACTTCATTCCAGCATTAATTCATGCATATTTTGGGTCTTAGGCCGAAATTCCAAAATCTGTTACACACTGCCCCAATCTCCCTTACTCATGTAGGATTCTTAGAACACTTGTTTTGGAAATACTGATCTGTGCTGCAATTTCTTTTGTTTTTAAGCGTTGGTCAATTAGAACAATTCCTTATACTAATTTAATGCTTTCTGGAGTAGTCACCGTCACAGGACCTCCTGCATCTTCTAATGATTCTCGTTCCCAGCGAGACAACTTAGACCAGTTTTTTATTGTTGAAAATTATGCACACGAGTCACCGTAAACAGCTTCCATTCTTTCTTTAATTTGTGTTGGCGTTAAACCTTCTTTACTCAAAAACTTTATAGTAGCTTTTTTTATTAAACTTGAGAAATTGTTTAAAACCACTTGTTCGAACTAAGGAGTTAGGGGTAGTCAGCGGGGGGAAAAAATTAGTATTTTAAATAATTTTTGTTTTTTCTAATTTATTTTATAACACAAATAATACAACGTTATTATGTTATGTTTTAACTTTATTTTACAAAAATTTTAAAACCAAAATATTAATTATAGACTTTTCTGTAAATGTTTATATTTAAAGTTTGATTAGTAATACTATACATTAATACGTAATTTTATCAGGCACGAGTATGATATATATATGTTTTCTATTCTTAAAAACCAGAAACCGTTTTATGTTTCAACTTTAAAATCTGCAAATCTAGTAAACAATTTATCTAATAAATTCTAAACCTCATAACACGCGCCTTGGCTATTGATCTATAAACATCAATGTTTCAGAATCGCTCGTGATAATACTCAACCTTATGCTGCGGTAGAAGAATTTCTATGTGAAAAGCAACGACGAAAGCTTCCGCTTCGATTGAAACTTCTTTATATTAGAAGAGTTCATGTGGAGCATGAGAAGCCAAGAAACATTTTTGCGTGTTGGAGTCCAGAGGGCAGGTTGAGTCGAGCCACAAAAAGCTCAAAAATGGATCGGCATCGGGCTCCCATGGCCGTATATGCCAGTGCAGCGCTTCGCTGAAACTTTCCGATTATTTTATTATAACGTACCGGAAACTTTCGATAGCGTCTTGCGCACCGTGATACGGCGCGAAAGTTATAAAACTAGCGGAGAGTTCGCGGATGAATCAGTACGGAGACGGCTTGTAGATTGTGCTGAACGGTCAATGGTCTTGCGTTCGCCTGTCTCAAGAGGGTTTGTTTTCTGCTTGCGTGGTGTATGTAGTGTAGTGTATCAGTGTGAATTAAATATTGTAAAAAAAAAAACAATTATCTTGTTTTGTAAAAATTCTGAAAATTCGTGACATTTTGTGAAAATGGGAGCTGTTCGACGATACTGGGATATTTTAAGGCTTTTTTTCATGTAAGTACACTTTTATGGTTTTATACTTTCATACTATTTTCCTCTTCAGCTTGAACTTGCTGGAGATGAGATCGCGAAAAATGTTCCCTCGCAGTATACAGTTAGGAAATTTTAGATATAAGTAGATGCTTTAGTGATCATGCCACAGTCTATCGAGTTCATAGTGTGACGTTGCGCGAGATTAGTGTGACATTGAAACGGAAAATAACTAATGAATCAGATTGCGATTTTAGTAATTGATCGCCGGGGAATCGGACGTGATCGTTGATTGTATTTTCCAGGGGGATCTAATTAACACTCGAAGATTGAATGATTCGATTTACTTCAATTACTTCGATAAATTAGCGGTTTTCGCAGCCCTGTATGGATGTTGTTTAGTGTAGCGGTGGCCCAGTAAACTGGATTCTGCTATTGCCAGAATGGTACACTCGTTTTTGCCATCTCTGCATATGAAGCTGGCCACTTTAGTTAAAAATCCAAATAGTAGATCCCCAATCTTTTCACCTTTTCTAGATGTGCCGCTTGGGTGTTTTTATGCTTGCACAACGCGCACATGGGCGGCTGTTCCACTCCGCGCTTTTCCAAACAACATAACAACGTATCCGTCTGCAGATAAATTTCCAAACCAATCGCATACCGGCTTTTCATACTATTGAGCTGGAAAGCAGAGGAGTCCCAGAGGCGGATTACTTAACTGAAAAAACTCACGATGTAATAAAACCATAGAGATTTTTCCATTTATTTCTAAAACATTTCAAGGTTAATCGTTTTTCTTGGACAAGACTAATATCACTTATCATTATTATTGTATAGACATGTAGAAAGACAGGTCTCTTCGGGTTTTTATGTAAGAAGACATGTAGTACGAGCAGATTAAGCGCTAGAAGATTTATACAAAAAGTAACGCAAAACTAAATTATGGAATTTTACTCGATTGCAGGTATTACGATGATACTTTTATTCAAAGCTAAAAACGTTGAATGATGTCTCTAATGATATTATTAAACTTTGCGTAGACCCCGTAGGTTAATTTCTGTGTTAATTGCTTAACCCCGTGCGTCTAGTGTAATTTAATGATAATAAAAAAAATAGAAATCAAAAAAAAAACAAAACAGGAAAGACTAAACAAGCGTGTCTCTTTGTAATCTCAATTAGGTATCGTGTTCTGAGGATCGAAGATCACACTTAGCACCAGATTTAATCAATTTTAGGAAGTTTAGGTCAGGAGTCATTTTAAGTCTCGATTATGGCCTTGGATTTAGCAAATTTCAGCTCAATGTTTCTTTATCTTTGTAAGGTGTCCTTTGTTGACCTGTTGCCGGAATTGATCATAGTCTGCTAATTTCTAGGTTTGTGATAATAATTTTTAATTTTAGGTCGACTTCTTTTAACCTTGAAATCATTACTAACGTTTTTTAAATGTTCTGATAAGCTTATTAATTAATTACTGCAATTTTATTATAATGAGGAATGCAAAAAAGTGAAATTGAATGTTGAATAATTAAAATTCTTCGACGACAAAAACTAGAATACTACTTCTCTGTAATTAAGAAATTTCTATACCATGTATAAGTGTCTTATTACTGTTTATATAGAATTAAATTATTTATTCATTTTTAGATTATAGCATTTAAAAATAATAAACAGGTTCACAATTCTTTTGAGTTGCTGTGCTATGTCATGCTAATGAATGTTTTTATTATGCAAAGACATAAAAGACTAAATTCACCTACAAAAATTCTAAGCTTGTGATTCTTAAAAGCATTGTCAGTTTTAAAAGATATAACAAGATTTGATACAGGGAATTAGTAAATGTTTCAGTTTTTCTTCACATTTCACAGCTTCTTGTTTTCAAAATGGTGGAAACTTCACCCACTTTTTGGAATTTTGAAATGTGAAAGAGCTGGAGAATTGAGAACTTATTGTTTGAAAAGTTCTCTACATAACGACAACAAATGATTCAACTTATCATGTATGATAAGTGCCAAGCCAAAAAATAATAAAATGCAGTGGGACACACATTGTTCATAGACATTTCTGTTCAATATGTAAATATATTATAATATGCATTCCTTCGACTGCATTTTATAATTTTTTTTGCATGAATTTTAGAGTTCCTACACTGAGAGAAAATTCTAATAAAAATTACGGTGCTATCCCCTGTAATCCGACTTAAGTGACAAGTTCCTAGAAAATTTACGAGGGAATAACAGATAAAATACGGTTGACATAGTATTTTTTACTATTCATCCAAGAATTTTTCCGAAACGTCATAGGAACTTTTACTGTACAGCACAGTAAATTTTTATGGTAAGAAAAATTTCCTGTTGATTCAAGGAAAATTTACTTAGTCTTCATGAAATTGTACTAGTTCATAAAGGAATTTTTACGGTGCCACAACGTAATTTTCTACTGAATTTAGAAGCCGAAGTACATCGGGTGTACGATCGGATTTTTTCGGAAATTGGTAAGGCTTACGGGTGTTGTTCATAGTCAAAGAATATCGAATTCAACAAGAAGGGACACTCTCAATACGCCCTCAAAGTCCCAACTCATATGCAAGCTCTCGCAAACACACCCAGCAAAATTTCCCATTAGATAAAGCAGCTCAGGGCTACTACCTCTGTAAATACCTATAAGAAATGTAGAGAGAGAAATAGTTACCAAAAAGTTCTCACAGATAGCTTTTACAGCGTAAGCTATAAACTGAAGCTTTTTTTATGAACGCTTTTTTAAAGGCGTCCCCGAGCCGGGCACCAGTACTACGCCGCTCAAGTTTACCTCTCCTCGCAATGTTAAGTTATAGGGAAATGCCGAATCGGAGAAGGGAGAAGAGGCAGGCAGCACACACCGAGCATGAATACGGACAAGATTGTTTACATTTTTTCATTGTGCGTTTTTAAAGGCGCCCCCGAGCGGAATTTCTTTTGTGTGCTGCTCGCTTACGAAAAGTACCGGGTGGGCTTGATTTGTTTGGAAATGTGAAGAAGCTTAAAAGTTTTTGAGTAAAAAAGTGCTTTCTTAGAAGCAATTAATTAAATAAAACAAAATGTGCTTTAGATAAATGATGGGTAAGCATAATATAATGTGTTTGGTGTGTGGCTGTGGAAAAGGCAGCGTATAATGTGCTCATAGATAAGTTTTGTGATAAAAGGTTTTTGTGACATGCACCCTGCAGGAGTGTTCCATTTTTCGCCCAAAAATGTTTGTCTTTCTCTCACTTATGCTTTCTTTATTACTAACTATTTCTAGCATAAATTCCCATTTCGTTCCTGTAACGGTACCAAGGTCGAAAAATTTTAAAAAATAACCGCTCGAGTGTCCCCTCTTGTTATAGATACTCTTTGGTTCATAGTAAATTTGCTCGTTGCGTGGTCGCTTACGGAAAGTGTGTAAGTATGACATTTTTATTATTACTGCTAAACATGTGTTTCATGGAATCTTCAAATCGGAGTGCAGTCGGACAGGTCAGTTATCCGAAAGTCTTCGAAAGAGTTAGGTCATATGCATTTTTTTCACCGCGAAAGTCTTTCACAGAGAGGGTTTATATGCTTTATTATATTTTCGATTGGAATTTCTTTACAATATAAATATTTGTAGTTAATATCTTATCCTACTTTCTAATGCATTAAAATGCCACAGCGTAATTTTATCTTGTGCACATAGTACTTTTACCTATGCCTGTCACTTAAGTCCTGTTTACGGGAGAGCACCGTAATTTTTCTTTGAAAAAATCGTAAAAATTATTAGAATTTTCTCTCAGTGTACGACATTTTCAATTGCTTCTTTAAGGCTGAGAACCGTCACCATTTTTAGCCGATGATAAAGGATTTTCTATTTCACCTTGTTTGCATTTTTTTTAGTTTGCTTTTTCAACAGTCGTTATATGTTTTTAGTGTGTTCTGTTGAGTATTTATCATAGAGAACATTAAAAATGATGCTTTACCGCCATGAAGTTGGTTTATTATATTATAGACTAACAGGGTTACCCGGTAACACCCGGCGTTGGGTAAATATTTACTAATTAAAAACTTCTCAAATGTTCTAGTTTGTTATATCCTAGAAATTGCTTCAACTCGAAAACTCCTTTATGGATCCGCCATCTTGAATTTCCAAGTCTTAAAAATATTCAAAATTAGTAGCCTTAAAATAATCATTGTACACATTTTCATTAAAATCCGTTGAAATCGAGATATTTTGGTCACCATATTGGATCCACCATCTTGAATTTGGAAATTTTGCTAATATTCGAAATTAGTGGCTTCAGAATAATCATTGTACTAATTTTTATTAAAATCGGTTGAAATCGAGACATTTGGTCTCATAGTGGACCCGCCATCTTGGATTTACAAATTTTGATAATATTCGAAATTTGTAGCCTCAGAATAATGATTGTATCAATTTCCATTAAAATCTGTTGAAATCGAGACATTCTGGATGCCATGTTGGGTCCGCCATCTTGCATTTGGAAATTTTGATAATATTCATTATTAGTGGCCTCAGAATAATCATTGTACCAATTTTCATTAAAATCCGTTGAAATCGAGAAATCTTGGAAATATTGGGCCCGCCATCTTGATAACATTCAAAATCAGTGACCTCAAGATAATCATTGTACTAATTTTTATTTAAAACCGTTGAAGTCGAGATATCTTGGTCGCTGTATTGTATCCGCCATTTTTAATTTCCAAATTTGGACAGCGGATTTGAAATCAGCATTCCGCAAAACCCCTATGTACCAATTTTCATGAAAATTGCTTAACATTTATAATTTTCAGCCGCCATCTTGGATCCACCCTTTTTGAAACCCTATGTATTATCCGGAAAAAAATTAGTCTATATGTTAAGTTGGAATATGTACTACCTTCGGACAAAAAATGAAAAAGTCGATGCAAGCGTTTAGCAACAAACAAAAAAGTAAACTTTCATTGTTATATAGGTATATATAGGGATGTTTGGTGTGAAAATTACATTTTCAGTAAATAATTATTAATTATAATTATATGAAGTAAGAAATATGTAAATTATTATTATTATATTCCCTGATTTTTTGTAAAATGTTCGTAAAAATTGATTACAAAACCTTTAATTTGATATCCATTTACTTCGAAGAGAAAAATTACACGTGCAAAAACAATATGGCGACTAGCTGCCGCCAGACTTGTCATTTCGTACATCCTATGTCACTCTCGGAATCAAGGCGAATCTAATTACACCTCATTTATCAAGCTCGATCCAGCCGTTTGAACGTTACGAAGGAATAAAGAATCCTATAACATGAAAAACATAACCCTTCCTGCAATTGGGCAAAAGCAACGCGAATGATTTTTATTTTCAAGAAATTTTCATAAAAATCTGTGTATAGATTTTTCCAATTTTAAGGAAACATCTACTACTCCTTACCGTTATAAAGTAATTTAGCTTCAAATTGGTTTATTTTTTTAACATACAAAAGTCAATTTATTCTACAGGGATTACGAAGTGTATAAAATTTCCACAAATTAATCTTTTAGTCAATTTACAGAAAAATTTGTATGAACATAATTTGCCATGTTTTTTTATTGTTATTTACTTGACCAAATATTCAATATGCAGAGGATCTATAGTATATGGTAATTTCAAAAGTCCCACAAATCCGCATGATGCTTCGAAATAAACAAAAAGAAGCCGGTGAATCAATCGAAACTAAAATAGCTGAAAGTAAACATTTATTAAAAGTATAAAGTAGACAACTTTGATTTAAAATAGCCCAATCTGACGGTATATCCGGTCAACATTTGATAAAATTAGCTAACGACTTAACCCTTGCGTCAACTTAAATATTCAGATGGCCTTGAACATATTCGGGCAAATTCACTTGTTTTTTAATATTATTTCCATATAAATTTTGTTAGCGTCCGCAAACTAAACGAAACTCAGTCAGTGCACCTTTTCGTTGACTCACTGGTTTGGGCCTGTTTGTTAAAAAATTATGCATATTACAACACCTTAATGCAGGCCAGGTGGCCTATTCAACATGTTTACTAGTAAAAACATGGGTGGTGGGTGAGTGATAAGATTTGTAGTGATGCCCATTGTCAGATTTGGTTTCATTCTTGTGGAATGAGGTAAAAATATCCTTATCCATGAAAAACGTAGGCTGATGTACTTCACACCATGAAAAGGAAATTTTTTTCCTAGCAAGACTATTTTGGGAATTTTCCCTTTCATCTGAAATCCGTGAAGCGCGCTAATTTCCACGAAGGTTATGAATAAACGAAGTGCAAATGAGATGAGGCATCTATGCGTAAACGAAGCTCCTCACATGGGTTAGATTTGCGAATTATTCCCCGGCCACACAGGTTAAATACATAATTAGCTTTACGGTATTCGTTTTCTAATATGTTTCCATGGTATGGCCTTTTTGATTATGAGCTTTGAGCCGGAGAACGCGAAAATTTGAAGGTATTTGATTTTCAGAGCATACCGCGCGCCACTGCAGGAAAAGTCGTTAGAGCTCTTTGTTTTGTTGGCTTATCGGACAATTGGCAGCAAAGTGAAGTACTTGATGATGTTATTCTACTTCCTCGCTTCGCTTTATTATGCTCGATTTATTGCCGCTCATTGTTGGAAAGTTGAGGTATTTTCTTGTCTTTTTCGTCTGAATTAAAAAAAACACTCGAATGTTTGTTGAGAAGCTTAATAAATTGGTCAAGGCACTAAACCATTTTCTTTCTTTGTATTTCAAGTTTTTGAATAGAAGAACAACAGACTCGACTTTTACTGCGCTAATTAAATTTTTACTATAAAATAAACCTATTCTGTGTTCAAAAAGTTATACTATTATAGCTTTAAATATAGCTATAGATTAAAGTTTTCTTTTAAAAAATTAAAAGATATCAGTATATTAATTTAAATAAAATATTTTATATTTTTTAGACAAGAGGATAAACAAATGATCCACCAAATACATAATTCAACTGTATAATACTCAACAAAATGCTTCCTTTCCAAAATCATTTTCTCAATTTAAAAGACCCGACTGCTTGCCTGTTCTATTATTACAACTTTTATTTATTTTTACTAAACAACTCTCGTACTTATTTATATTTTTTGTAATAATTTATTTCTTTCCAATTCTTTAAAGAAGCGATAAACTCTCCGGCGATCATAAAATTAAAGTGAAGACTACTTTAATTTATTTTACAATTTCTTTCACTTGAAAACATTATTAAAAACGTCTGCGTTAATTTTACGAATTTTCACTCACCCGCGGTAAAGTTAGGGCTTGATTATATCGTAAACGAAGAAGGGTTGCACAAAATCTCTTTACCATACTAGATAGAGGATTAGCCCCTACAACATATTTAAAAACTCTTCAAATCCATTTTTATCAAGTTGTGCTCTACCATTGTCAGTACATTACTTCAAAATACTTGTGAGCTGAGTGTACGTAACTACGGAAGTAAAAATTTAAGCTGCAGTGCAATTTTAAACTTAAGTACACTCAGTAAAATCATCTTTAGTAAATCGCTGGTTTTTCCGTGATTATTTTTATGTGCCATAAATTAATAAAAATTCTTATATAAATAACTAAAAAAGCATTATATTAGTAGGCAGATTGCATACATTACCACATTAACCTAAACATTTTTAATTATCAAAAAGAAAACCCTTTATTATTTTAATAAGAATATAATATCCCATTAGAAATATAAGCACACATAGCAAACATTTCATCGTATGTACGTATACTCCATATTTAAATAAGGAAGCTGCTGTCAATGTAATAATCTCTATTAATAAATATGTACTTTGAAAATAAATTAAAAAAAAAAAAATAATCCTTAAAACAGATGTGATTATGTAACATCGGGACTTTACTAAACGTATGGCTTCCAATTTAAATTAATTTGTGATGCATATAGTTTCAGTATGATAATTTCTAAAAATATCACAATATCACATTAGTTCAGTGTTTATTTAAGGTATGTTACAAAGGAATAGTGTAAAGAAATAGAGTTTACAACAGACCCTCTATTTAGGTTGTACAATACGATCCACAAATTGTTATACTATATATAATATAATATTTTGAATCAATATTCCAATCCGTCATTTCTAATATGGGGATAATATTGGAGTAACAGGAAATGCATTCAAGAATTATTAGATGAACCTATTGATAATAACTATGTCAAGTTTATTTAATAGTGGATATAATTGGAATAATTTAAAGTTCATTTTAGTATCATTTTGACTTAAAAAGGTTTATATTATAAACTTATAAGATGACATACTATATTATGTTAATGTGGAGACTTCATAATTTTTATATGATAAGAACTCATTAATAGAAGAATGTGAACTATTAGTTAGTAATAGGATATATTCTGTTGACTAAAATGAATTCAAAAACTATTAAAAACTTGTTAATTTTAAGTGATTTTGTTCTGAATGTGCCAAAATATGACATCGCCACACCAGATAATCACAGCAAAACGTTGAATTTTACCATTTAAAAACTTTTGATGACTTCTCTTTGACCTTCCACAACAACACAAACGGGTTAATAATAAAATCAAACTTATACTCAAGCATGATGAAGAAATTGTAATTATTAATGATAATTGCCGAACGAGCCGTTGCTGTCTATGTTTCATAAGTGCTAAGGTTTAATTGAATCTAAAAATAAATTTGAATTTGCTAATTTGGCAGTATAATTCTGAGTATAGCGTTAATGAATACATCAAATTATTTACTCTATCACGCTGAATACACAATTCTTGTATGGTTGAATTTTATGCGTAACAGATCGCGAACAATTCTACCAAATAAACTGGAATTCCAATACTACAGAAATTGTATACATTGTTTGGTTCAGAAAAAAACACAGATTGTTGTTTTTTGTTTATCCAAATTTTCAAATTAATCATTTTACAATTTCCCAACTGGATTGTTTCATCATAAAAAAACATTAATTAGATAAGACTTCAATATGTTTTTAGTTTGGAAACAGAGATATGAGTAATTTATTTATTTATATTTTGATCATTATACTGAAAAATAAGCTAAAATCTACACATATAGTATACATATATGTGTGAAATTTTTTGTAAATCAGATTATTAAGTTTCAAACTGGAATTAGACGATTTATCGGTATGTAATAAAAATTATTTTAAAGAATAAAATTTCCTGATTTTAGTTACTTTCGATTGATAGCTGAAAATTAAAATAAAAGCTAAGATAAATAGTATGCGTTTTCAATAATTTCGAATGGGAAAAAACCAACAATTTTATTATTTACGTCTTAATGCAAAATGTTAACGATGGTTTTTATTTTTCATACAAAAAAGCTTTCTAATATCTGTTATAAAAAACTATTTAATTATTTAAGAAAACAAGAGACATACATACATACATTTAATTTGAAGTAAATAACACCAACATAGATTAATCGTTTGTAAAGCTATCATAAATAAACACTGAACGTTTTTCAGTGATATAAAATAAATTTGTATAAAATTCAGTTTCATTATTTCTTAAAAAATAAACCAGTAAGAGACTATTAGGTTATTAGAGCCTTATTTCTGAACCTTATCATTCACTGATCTGCATTAAATGTGTGCTCAGTAAAAGTTTATAAAGCTTTATATTCACCGAATAGCGTTGGGTTGAGTCGGACATACTGAATCCGTTATTTTAAATTCTAAATTTTCAATAATATATTTGAAATCGTAGTCGGTAAACCCCGTCATACCAATTTTTAGGAAAATAACTACATTTTACCATTTTTATTATGTTACAGGCTTAGAATAATCATTATATATTTGAAATATAAACGTATGTAATTTCTGTATTATTATTGAAGTTATTATTATTGGAGCTATTGTGGGGGGTACCGCAAAACTGATTAAATATTTTGCAAGAATCATTGCCAAATTCCAGTTATCGAAGTGAGGTGCTATTGCTGGAGGCTTTAATAGCAAAAGCAAAATTTTGATAAGAAATAATATGAACCTGCAAATAAAAAAATGTATAGTGAGACTGCAAAACAGCTAAACTGTGATAACACGTCACCACTGATAGCAATGTTAAAATCCCATTTCTTTACTTTTAGATCGGACGATTTTGATCACTAAAAGTCTCTGAATAGTTTTAAAATGTTTATCAATTGAAAACCGTCACAATCAGACGAAAAAAATATTTGTATATTTTGAAACGGACGTCTGCATATTTTTTTAATTTAATTCTGGACTAGACAATAGATAAGTATATATGGCAATTATTTGTTGTTTGATCTGTTTCTACTTTCTGGGTCAGTAGAATTTATAGATTAAACTTTGTGCTGCACGTTTTGATTGTAAAAATTCACGCGTTTCTAGACTCTGCTTAGCTTATCAGGAAGTTGGACTTGTGAATTATAACAGCTAATTTTTACTTTGCAATTATATTGATTATATACTATGAAATCAAAACATAGAAGTTTACTGTAAAGTAGCAGTTAGCATATATTATACTACCATGATCACAGAAACGGGACTTTTGACCACACAGTGCCATCTGTTGTCAAATTGTAATTTTTGTTTTTTTGTTGGATAGCTAGTACCTTCCTTGGCATCCTCTATAATATGTGGCATCATATGTATATTGACATTTGTAATAATCACAACGTTTTGTTAATATCTTTTTGGCTGTCTTCGGTAATTTGCAATTTTTAAAATGGATATGAAAATCTTTCGCTTGTGTCTGGTTTGTGTGTCATTCTCATAAACCACGCCTCGTCACCAATAATAATGCGTTTGAGGAATGTTTGGTCGGAATCAGTCTCGGAAAGCATGTCTTTTGCGATGTGACCACGGTCTCTTTTTTTAGAAAAATACTTTAACTCTTTCACAACCAATCTTGTAGCGATACGTCTCAATCCCAATTGATTCACCAAAATGCTTTGAAAGGATCCAAAAGAAATGTTCATCTCCTCTGCTAACTCTCTGGTCGTCAATTTGCGGTTTTCGATTGTTGAATTTCATCAATATTTTTATTATTGGTTGTTTACGTCCATGGCCTGTCAGAATGATCGTCATCGTCGACCGACTCACGAATACTTCTGGAGCGTTCATGCCACTTGGAAACATCTGACCACCAGAGAATCGTCTCCAAAACACTTTTGCAACATTTTCAGACTATTAATTTCATTCTTAACACAAAATTTAATGCAAATTCGTTCCTCAATTTACATATCTATTTTAAAATTCGCAAAAAATTGAAAAAAGGCAAAAATATGATGTTATCAAAACGCTGTGATTACCACAAATGTCATTATGGAGAATGTTAATGAAGATCCTACCAATCATATATTATATTACTAGCTGGGTTACCCGGTTTCACCCGGCGTTGGGTAAATACTTACTAACTAAACACTTCTCAAATGTTCTAGTTTGTTATATCCTAGAAATTGTTTCAACCCGAAAACCCCTTTATGGATCCGCTATCTTGAATTTCCAAATCTTAATAATATTAAAAATTAGTGGCCTTAAAATAATTATTGTACCAATTTTCATTCAAATCCGTTGAAATCGAGATATTTTGGTCGCCATATTGGATCCGCCATATTGAGTTTGGAAATTTTTCTAATATTCGAAATTAGTGGCTCCGGAATAATCATTGTACTAATTTTAATTAAAATCCGTTGAAATGGAGACATTCGGTTGCCATATTGGATCCGCCATCTTGGATTTACAACTTTTGATAATATTCGGAACTTGTATCCTCAGAATAATCATTGTACTAATTTTCAGTAAAAACCGTTAAATCAAGAAAATTGGTCTCATATTGGACCCGCCATCTTGGATTTACAAATTTTGATAATATTCGAAATTTGTAGCTTCAGAATAATCATTGTACCAATTTTCATTAAAATCCCTCGAAATCGAGATATTCTGGACACCATGTTGGGTCCGCCATCTTGCATTTAGAAATTTCGATAATATGCAAAATTAGTGGTCTTAGAATAATCACTGTACTAATTTCCATTACAATCCGTTGAAATCGAGAAATTTTGGTCGCCATATTGGATCCGCCATCTTGGATTTACAACTTTTGATAATATTCGGAACTTGTATCCTCAGAATAATCATTCTACCAATTTTCATTAAAATCCGTTGAAATCGAGACATTCTGGTCGCCATGTTGGATCCGCCATGTTGGATTTGCAAATTTTGCTAATATTCAAAATTAGTGGTCTCAGAATAATCATTGTACTAATTTTCATTAAAATCCGTTGAAATCGAGAAATCTTGGTCACCATATTTGGTCCGCCATCTTGGATTTGTAAATTTTGATAACATTCAAAATTAGTGACCTCAATATAATCATCGTACTAATTTTCATTAAAATCCCTTGAAATCGAGAAATATTGGTCGCCATATTGGATCCGCCATCTTTGATTTGTAAATTTTGATAACATTCAAACTCAGTGACCTCAAGATAATCATTGTACTAATTTTCATTAAAATCCGTCGAAATCGAGAAATATGGTCGCCATTTTGGATCCGCCATCTTGGATTTCTAAGTTTTGATAATATTCAAAATCAGTGGCCTCAAAACAATCATTGTACTAATTTTCATTAAAATCCGGTGAAATCAGGAAATCTTGGTCGCCATATTGGATCCGCCATCTTGAATTTCTAAATTTGGACAGCGGATTTGAAATCCCTATCCCGCAAAACCCCTATATACCAAATTTCATGAAAATCGCTTCAAATTTAAAATTTTCGGCCGCCATCTTTGATCCGCCATTTTGAAACCCTACGTACTATCCGAAAAAAAAATAGCCTATATGTTAAGTCGGAATATGTACTACCTTCGGACAAAAAATGAAAAATATTTCATTTCTTGAAAATCCGAATTTAATTACTTGTAAAAATCGAAAATATAAATCAATTAAGTTTGAAAAGAGGTCACTAGCACGAAGTTCGATTACCTAATGAACATTATCTATGGAGAGGCATTTTGTCTGAGCTTCGAAGGTTGTGTGACGTAAGCGTAAAAGATGCGTAAATTGAAGAGAGAAGATATGAGGATATCTTTACTTCCTCGTGTTCTAGTAGAATTAATGGAAAAACAAATCAATGCAAATTGGAGTTAGTGATTTTTAAATTATTAGTACGACATCTGTTATACCCAAAAGAAAAATGTATGATGAATGACACGTGTCTTTTGAATTAATCATACTTATACTACGTCTTTCTTTTGTGTATTAACTAATATTAACAATTCGAAAACTAATAGGCTTGATTTATCTGACTTGTGGATTCACTTTCAACCTTTTTCAATAGATAATAATAACGAATTGAAAGTAATATGCATAAGAACAGAAGTCGCTATTCTGTTCCTTAATAAACGGTATCCGCATACTTCAGTAGTACATAATTTAGATAACTTGCACTTGTATCCGAATATCCATTTAAACCTATTGAGCTGGTTGATATTTTCTAAATTGTGAAAATTATACCATGTCGATCACACTGAACTGCATTGGCGTATCAAGGTTATTATTAGCTGGACTTGAAATGTCATGATCATTTTTCGCACGTGATATTTTCATTGCACAAAACGAATAAATTACAAAAAAAAATTGCTTTATTCGATTGAAGCAGAGAAGAACACAAGTTTGAATGGTCTAAAGTCTGATGCATAAGATTTCCTAATATATTATTGAACGGCTATTTAAGTAGTTCGATTTTGAGAAGTTTCTCAGTTTTAAATGAAAACAAGATATTTCATGATAACAAAATAAAACGCAACTAATCAAAAATTAAATATTGATTTATTCTTCATGTAATATCCTTAAATTTGATACCACACTCGACGAACCAACTTATCATGTACCTACTATGTGAATTTTGAAAAACATTGACTTTTTCTATACCACTCCTATTCTTGATTCCGATTGAGTTAAAATTCGTTCGAAATCTGAAAAATCTAAAACGAAAGTTGAAAGCGTTTCGAATCTTCAGCAAGCAAAGTTTTCTCTAACATCTCCAGCCTGCTTTGAAATTTCCTATGTTTCGAACGTATTTCTTTTCCAACGGAATGAGGAATAGAGCTGAAAAAAGTAAGAATGATTGAGAAATTTCGTAGATTGTGTAAAGAAAATCTTGCCAAAAAATGTTGTTAGCAGCTATATGTATGCAGCTTAACGCATTAAATTGGCTTGGAGGTTGATATGAATGCTAATTTTATATGAATGAGATTATAAATGCAAATGAAATAGGGAACATTGTGTTCTGTATTTAAATGTGAAGGCGAATCACATTGACGATTTTGCGAATATTTTTATGATATGGTTCATTACTTTGTTTAAACAATGCAATTGCATTCGGATTCGATATTACTTAATCGGTGCTATTGTTCATTAGTTATTTAAGTTATTAATGTGATTTTTACATTAAGAGAAAATTTGTACTGTAAATAATTTAAGATAAAAGCTATCATACATATAAATTATGAGCGCTTTCAGATTGTCATGCGCCTTTTACTTGTCTAAAATAGTACGGTGTTTTTCTCTTTTCTATTTTAAATCCAACGAATAATTTAAATATTTACGCCGTAGATTTAAGGCCATGTTCCATCAGAAGTGTGAAATATTTCATTTTTGAATTTTGATCAATACCTGTAGAATATACTTAATACTCATTTTCATTTAGAGCTTACATTTTTAATGTTTAGTAAATATTGATTACTTAATTTCCAAAATATCGTCTTCATCATTGACTGTTTAATTTAAAAAATATCATATTTATCTAAAGGGGAAGGAAATATTACATATTAGATAAGAACATGTCACTTAAATGTATAAGTTTCACCTGCTACTAAATGATGATGACTGCGTAGATACAAAGTTCTCAATATACTATACAGGGTGATCCAAAAGTATGGAAACGGCTAAATAACTTTCGAGGAATGCATTTTGGAGAAAAAAGTTGTAGGCAAAAGTTTTAGGAATTTTGCCCAGCTATTCAATGGTGACCTTATATTTGACCTTGACCATGGCCTTGAATTTCATTTCAAGGTCAAGTTGACTTTTCTAAATTGGAACCCTTATTTTTGACCACGGAAATGGAAAGAGCGGACAGTTTTACGTCCAATTATGACCTTGACCATGACATTGAAGGTCATATCAATGTCAAAATGGCTCTTTAAAGAGGAACCTGCATCGATACTGCGGAATTGCAAAGAGTGGAAGTTTTGCGTCTAAATGTGACCTTGACCACAACCTTGACGTTCAACATGACCTTGGCAATGACCTTGAAGGCTATATCAAGGTCAAGGTGGTTTTTTGAAGGGGAAACCATGTTTTTAACCACGGAATTGGAAAGAGCGGAAAAGTTAACGACCACGGAAATGAAAAGAGCGGAAAAGTTAACGACCGAGCATGGTAAAGTCGATTAAGGCAAGGTCAAGTGTGTCATGGTCAAGGTCACATCCGGGCGCAAAACTTCTGCTCTTTCCAAATCCGCAGTAACAATGCAGGTTCCCCTTTAAAGAACCATCTTGACCTTGATATGACCTCCAATGTCATGGTCAAGGTCATAGTCGGACGTTAACTTTTCCGCTCTCTCCATTTCCGTGGTCAAAAACATGGTTTCCTCTTCAAAAAACCACCTTGACCTTGATATAACCCTCAAGGTCATTGCCAAGGTCATGTTCAAGGTCAAGGTTGGGCCAAGGTCACATTTGAACGCAAAACTTCCACTCTTTGCAAATTCGCAGTAACAATGCAGGTTCCTCTTTAAAGAGCCATTTTGACCTTGATATAACCTTCGAGGTCATGATAAAGGTCATAATTGGACGTAAAATTGTCCGCTCTTTCCATTTCCGTGGTCAAAAATAAGGGTTCCAATTTAAAAAAGTCAACTTGACCTTGAAATGACCTTCAAGGCCATGATGAAGGTCAAATCTAAGGTCACCATTGAATAGCTGGGGAAAATTCCTAAAACTTTTGTCTACAACTTTTTTCTCCAAAATGCATTCCTCGAAAGTTATTTAGCCGTTTCCATACTTTTGGATCACGCTGTATACTGGTTCCTGTCCAACGTCAACTTATTAGAGTAAGCACAAATTAGATATTGATTTCGTAATCAAATTATATTATGGGACTTTGGGTAGCAACGATGTTGGTGATTATATTTCACATTTGAACACGCAGTTTGATAATTTGCGCATTACCATCCAAATTATAGCTATTTGTGTGATTAGAAAGCAATTTTTGTAACTAATGTAAAAACTAATTTACAAATGAAAATAGAAATATTTTGTTGTGTTTTTCTGATAGATTAACTGAAACATTCATTTCTATATTAGAAAGAAAACTTTTAGGGAAACTGAAGAGGATGTTCGATTACCGATTTTCGACGGGGTCGTTATTGTCCATTTCATACTTAATACTATCATATGTAGTTATATTCTATTTTATAAATTTATTAAACTTGCAGAAAAACTCTTAGAGAAAATATTAATTTTTTAACTTTCTTAAAAGTAAAAATGTTGACAATTGTATTTAAGTAGAAATTTGTTTTTCTTTACAGATATATTAAATTCAAATATCGTCAGTATCGTTTGAAAACAAATGAGACTATGCTTGTGAAAACCACATACGGACCAATTCGAGGAGTGAAACGTTTTTCGTGTTGGGATGATCCGTTCTACAGCTTTGAAAAAATTCCCTTTGCTAAACCACCGCTTGGAGAATTGAGATTTAAGGTAAATTTTAAATAATAAAAGAAGCTGTAATGCTCATAAACATTAAAAACTTTAATGTAGCAAAAGTAATGGACTATACAGTACTTTTGTTAACATGGAAATATACCTAGATATATTTCGACCCTACAAATTCTGTTGGCAAGAAAATTGAAATTGTGAATTCGTTCATCAGTCATTTTAAACTTTATAAGTTGTCTACGCAGTCTACGCAAATTTCTAGCAGACAGAGCAAAAATTTATTTTTCTTATTTTAGCTATCAAGAAACCATTGCCTTATTATTTAATTTTAAATGATCAAAGGGAGAATGTATGCATTATATTTAAAACTAATTTTTAATTTACTGCTTTGTTATTTGAATGAAAATTTACTTTCACTCCAAAGCTTTTGTATCTAGTCTGTTTATAATAAGCTGTATAGCAAAAAGTTAACTTTGATTCTAATGTATAATTTCAAAAAAGCTCAATCGTACTAAATGGAGGAATTTTTAAACATAAATAATGGATTACATATGCATAACTGGGATGCTTAAAAAATTTTAAATAAAAATATAAATATGATATATTACTATGAAAATACTTAAATAACATGTAAAAATGATTGAGATATGCACATACCACAGGAATTTATTCAGAAAATTAAAAATACAAGTTTATTCATCAAAGTAGACATTGTCCCCTTCAAAGTACTCTCCATCAACCGCAATGCACTTATCCCAGCGCTTGATCCAATCCTAGAAATATTTTTGATACTCCTTTTACCGTATAGCCTTCAGAGCCGTCTTCGATATCTGCTAAGACGCGATCCGGTGCAGCTATAACGCTGCAATTTGGCGGGGATGTGAATCACAGATGTGACAACTTTACAAAAAAAAAAAAAAAATTCAATCGGGTGATTGACAGTTCCACACGGTGGTCTTCTTGATTACTTGTTGATCATATAAGGATAGTTAATGAAATTAATTAATATACAGACAGCGCACTTAAATTGCTAATACATATTTTCTACTTTTCTGTCCATTATCGTAATCTGTTTTTAATTTTACAACTTGAATAATTTAATCAAGTCTCAATTTTGTTATTTTTCATAATATACATATTAAGAATGAAATAAATTAGCTATTACTGCTGCGATTGATATAATAATGTGCAATTTCATATACAACATACGTAAATGAAAAACTAGTTTGTGATTTCTTTTTTATGGTGCTTTTTCTAATGAATGCTAATTAATATTAACTGATACATGCGGGCATATCTTAGATTATAGAGTACAGGATGGGACATTAAAAGATTTAGCTGAAGCAATTTCGTGATGTGTTAGTAACCTTCGCGTTTGTATTTTTATACCCATGTGCAACCATTCATTATTCGGAGAATAAAAACGGGCATTCAGTTTGAAGACCCCATAGCAAATTTTATACACACCCCCACTATGATAGTTCCGGCGAGTTTTGACAGTTCTTTGAGCAGTTTCAGAGCGCGTAAAATTATTCGCTGAAACATTAAATTTTTGTCTGTTTTATACACTTTAACTTGTTACAATTTGTCTGTTGTTAATACGGATTGTGTAAATTTAAATTTGCTTTGAAATCTCTGGAAAATCGAACTTCGCGTATATAATTCTCTTCTTTTTCTCGCTTATGTGTAAGCTATCTGTCCCTTCGAGGGGAAATGCTTCACTCATGTACACAGATTTTACACGGCGTGTCCTATCCTGTACTCTATAATCTATATATACAGGGTGTTCAGAGGTGGGAGGTCAATACTGAAGGGGGTGAAAGGTCAGACCGAGACAAGCAAAAAATCGTATGGGTGGGGGGGGGGGGGCATCTTGCACCGTTTGGCAGTTACAGGGTGATTCGTAAATCAGGATTTTGCCTTATATGGGAACCGCTCTTGTATTTTTATCTTTTTTGCTACGCATCGCAGCGGCCCCAAACTGATTTCAAAAAATCACTATTTGGAAGCCCTTTCCAAAAAAGTTTACACCACCCCCCTATCCCCAACCCCTTGGCCACAATCCCCCCTGGAAGTTGAAAAAATTAACTTTTATTTCACGATTTTTCACCTTTCGCCCCACTTTTCTCTGAAATTCATGTTATTAACATACCTACCTTTTATTTTTTTTAAGTTGCCTATCTAATTACCTCTCCAAAAAGGTGCAACATGCCCAGGTAGAAAAGGGTTGCAAAAGTCCTGAAATTAAAACATCCTCACAGGTACCTAATTACTTTATTGCACCATAATGGAAAATGTCGTTAAGTAAACAATTTTTATGACAGCAAGTTCGGAAATGTTTGTTTAGGAAACAGAGGTAATACATTTTTATTTTTTCAGTAAAACAGTAATAAAATAATAAATGTAATCTCGTTAAATAGCGTTATTAGATTATTATATCCAGTATTGACTCCTAAGTATCCTGACGCTCCGTTTCTAATACCTCCTATGAATTATGGTATAAAAATGGGTGAGTTTGAAAGGACATTGACCACAGTTGAAGAAGCAAGCGAAAAGAACGGGTGTTTAATAGAAAAAATTAAGATAAAATGGCAGAATTCAGTGTTGACGAGTATGCCGATATAATTTACGTGCACGGTTTAGTAGAAGGAAATGATAGTGAGGCCGTACGAGAATACCAAAAGAGATTCCCGAATCGGCGGGTACACAACAGAAGGGTATTTTCAAGGACTTTCAGAAGGTTAAAAGAAACCGGAAGTGTAACCGCCCCCAGAGCAGAAACGCGAGCAGGAAAATCGGCCGATTCAGCGGACCCCGACCAACAAATCCTCAACATCGTCAGGAACAGCCCTGTAATAAGCATCAGGCAGGTCGCACGAAGGTCAGGATTGTCTTCAGGGAGAGTTTGGACCGTTGTGAACCGAGAGGGACTACATCCATACCACCATATCCCGGTCCAAGCACTAGGGAAGGAGATTCCGAAGGACGATTGCAATTCTGCACTTGGCTGTTCGAGTCTGACATCGAAAACAGAAGGTTTCTAGACCGAATTCTGTGGACGGATGAATCGCAATTCACCCGGGATGGCATCACAAACTTACACAACCTCCACACCTGGTCAGATGTGAACCCACATAGGACCAGGTGTCGGTCCTTCCAGCAAAGATTTAGTGTCAATGTCTGGGCTGGCATCATCGGCAACCAGTTGATAGAACCCTTCATCTTACCCCAAGTGCTGAATAGTCAGCTATACTCGGACTTTTTGGGGAATACCCTTCCGGATCTGTTGGAGGACATCCCCCTGGCCACCAGAACCGCAATTTATTTACAGCTCGACGGAGCACCTGCGCATACTGGGAACATTGTTAGGGCAAGGTTGAATGAACATTACCCAGAGCGCAGGATTGGACGAGGTGGACCGATTCCTTGGCCTGCTAGGTCACCGGACCTTACTCCACTGGACTTTTTCTTATAGGGAATGATGAAAGATGAAGTTTACTCAAGACCAATCAACACCAGAGAAGAATTAGTTGCCAGGATTGTGACTGCAGCCACGAAAATACGGGAGAGACTGGCTACCATAGACCTCAAACGTGAAATAAAACGAAGGCTACTTGCATGCATCGAAACTGGCGGAGAACATTTTGAACAGCTTTTGAAGGACATACGTTTTAATTGTAATTAGTTTTTAAGCGAACAAAATGTATTTTTTAGTTAACTTAAGTACAATTTCTTAAAAATTCGAATTATCATGATATTCTGTAAAAGGATTTTTGTAAATAAATTTTCGTATCCTTTTCCTACCTGGGCATGTTGCACCTTTTTGGAAAGGTAATTAGATGGGCAACTTAAAAAAAATAAAAGGTAGGTATGTTAATAACATGAATTTCAGAGAAAAGTGGGGCGAAAGGTGAAAAATCGTGAAATAAAAGTTAATTTTTTCAACTTCCAGGGGGGATTGTGGCCAAGGGGTTGGGGATAGGGGGGTGGTGTAAACTGTTTTGGAAAGGGCTTCCAAATAGTGATTTTTTGAAATCAGTTTGGGGCCGCTGCGATGCGTAGAAAAAAACATAAAAATACAAGAGCGGTTCCCATATAAGGCAAAATCCTGATTTACGAATCACCCTGTAACTGCCAAACGGTGCAAGATGCCCCCCCCCCACCCATACGATTTTTTGCTTGTCTCGGTCTGACCTTTCACCCCCTTCAGTATTGACAACCCACCTCTGAACACCCTGTATATATTAGGGTGCTTTTTTTTCGTGACTATTTTTTTTTTCAGTCCGACCTCGAAATTTTGTGGCAAATACCTAAACAAAAATTCCCTGAAAATTGGAGCCCTTAATATTAATATTAAGTACTAGACCAAAGCGTATAAAGATTTCCCATATAAAATACAAGTAAACTTTGATTATTTTTCTTCAAAATTCTACAACTCAGAGGCATTTTATGGTATAATCCTGGTCAAGGGTAAGATTTCTTCAGAATTGAATGCTCTACAAAAGTGTCCATTACGGTGTAACCCTAACTCCCACCAGCGAGGTAGTACGGGTCACTAACCCCAATTTCTCCAAACACCAACACCAAATCGCTAACATAAATATTTCTTGAGATATTGGGCTTTGAAGTTGAGGTAGTGTGGAATTATCATGGATTATTGAGCTAAATTGTAGAAACACTACCTCAACTTCAAAGCCCAATATCTCAAGAAATATCGATGTTAGCGATTTGATGTTTAGAACTTTTTTGTAGGAAATTGAATTTCCTACAAGTTTGTCATATTCACTTTTTCTGTACCTCTTGTTATTTAAGAGATAGGGTTAAAAAGCGAGAATTTCATGGAAAAATTGGGGTTAGTGACCCGTACTACCTCGCTGGTGGGAGTTAGGGTTACAACGCAATGGACACTTTTGTAGAGCATTCAATTCTGAAGAAATCTTACCATTGACCAAGATAATACCATGAAATGCCTCTGAGCTGTAGAGTTTTGAAGAAAAATAATCAAAGTTTACATGTATTTTATATGGGAAATCTTTATACGCCTTCTGTCACAGTTGTAGTGGTTATACTCCTCCGAAACGGCTTGACCGATTTTGATGAAATTTAATATGTATATTCAGTAGGTATGAGAATAGGTTTATAACTAATTTTTATACCCCTAAGTGTTAAGGGTGGGTAACAATTTGGCAATTTTTTTTTATTTTTGGACAACTTTTTTTTTGGTAATTTTTTTATGGTGTGGAATTAAAAAATACATTTAGTCCTAAATTTTTACCCTTCTACCACCAACCCCTACTTTTTAATAGCATTTTTTATTTTTTAACCCCGATCGATAGCAATAACTTGAGAACGACTGTACCGATTTCATTCATTTTTTTTTTTTTAAGTTTTCTAATACTTTTTAGAAGGTTCTTACGGAAAGAAAAGTTAATAAAATTGCGCAGAAAATTGGATAATTTCAGAAAACTTAACGATTATTTTAACTTCGCGAGTTTGACCGTTCGCGCATTCTCGATTTCAACGGATTTTAATGAAAATTAGTAAAATTATTGTTTTGAGGTCACTGATTTTGAATATTATCAAAATTTACCAATCCAAGATGGCGGACCCAATATGGCGACCAAGATTTCTAAATTACAATGGATTTTAATGAAAATAAGTAAGTACAGTGATAATTTTGAGGGCACCAATTCTGAATATTATCAAAATTTACAAATCCAAGATGGCGGACCAAATATGGCGACCAAGATTTCTCGATTTCAATGGATTTAAATGAAAATTAGTACAAGCATTGCTTTGAGGTCACTGATTTTGAATATTACCAAAATTTCCAAATCCAAGATGGCGGATCCAACATGGCGATTAAAATGTCTCAATTACAACGGATTTTAATGAAAATTAGTACAATGGTTATTCTTAGGCAACTAATTTAGAATATCGAGATTTCCAAATCCAAGATTGTGACCAACAATTTCTCGATTTTAACGGATTTTAATGGAAATTAGTACTACAATTATTCTGGGGCCACTAATTTGAATGTTATCAAAATTTCCAAATTCAAGATGGTGGATCCAACACGGCGACCAAAATGTCTCGATTTGGACGGATTTTAATGAAAATTGGTATAATGATTATTCTGAGGCCACTAATTTCGAGTTTTATTAAAATTTGTAAGCCCAAGGTGGCAGGTCTAATAGGGAGACCATAATGTCTCGATTTCAACAGATTTTATTGAAAATTAATACAATGATTATTCTGATACCAATAATTTGAAATACATA
Source organism: Dysmachus trigonus (assembly GCA_949715965.1). Classification (NCBI taxonomy): domain Eukaryota; kingdom Metazoa; phylum Arthropoda; class Insecta; order Diptera; family Asilidae; genus Dysmachus; species Dysmachus trigonus. Next base: position 46,493,700 of record OX454319.1, on the reverse strand, counting down.
TTATCAAAATTTCCAAATCCAATATGGTGATGCATATTTCTCGATTTCATGAAAATTAGTACGATTTTTTTGGTGCGACTAATTTTGATCATTATCGAATTATCAAAGTTTCTAGGTCCAAAATGGCGGACCCAATATATATAAAAAAAAATTTCTCGATTTCAACGGGTTTTAATGAAATTTGGTACAATAATTGTGTTAATGCCACTAATTTTAAATATTATCAAGATTTGGATATTCAAGATGGCGGATCCATGAAGGGGTTTTCGGGTTGAATCAATTTCTAGGATATAACAAACTAGAACATTTGAGAAGTCTTTAATTAGTAAGTATTTACCCAACGTCGGATGAAACCGGGTAATTTTCCAATATTTGTGCAGTGTAAAACGGTTTACTATATAGTGAACAACGTGCAAGTTTGTTCAATAAATTAATTAGAGATATGAAACGGAAACACTGTTTTCTTATATTAATGGTATTATTTGTAGAAACATGCGAAAAGAAAGAACACGATCAAATATTGGTCGACGCACAGGGCATAATGAAAATGTACCGGAAAGGGCAGTACAACGTCTGCCGAGCCAGCTAGTATGTATATACATATATAAGCATATGCTTATTTTATACTTACAATAAAGCCAAAATGATGATTTTCTTGCTTTATTTCGCATAATTCGCTTTAAAAAAACTAGCGTGCATCAAAAACTGGTTTTTAGTCTATCTACCGCAACATATAGGAATAATTTACACATTTTTTGTAGAAAATCGAAAATTATAACACTCATCCTCCGTCATAGTTTTTTTAGGGAAAGACAACAATAATTTCTGGTTATTTCACTCAAGAAAATTGTTTTGAAAAGAATTCTTTTACATTACTCTTAAATCAGCTATGTTGTTTAGTTTCCATTTGTAATAAACAAATAAAACATACAATTTACTGGTTCTAGTCTCTGTTATTACCTCAATGATGAATGATATCTTATCAAAGAAGCCAATTATTGCCTTTTTTATTGAATTTTGCGTGCGGGATCACTTTGATCATTTTTATACTTTTTTTTCAAAAATTCTTTTGATTTATTTCTTGAGGAGAAAAGATCCATCAGCAAGTTTATTAATATTCATCATTATTTCTTGATTTAAGCACAGAAATTAGGGAGAATTGTATTAAATATAATCCTCATTTCACCCAACAACTTCTTATCCGCTCAGATATTGACGAGGAACACTTTTAACTAATGGCTTCATTATAAGATAAATTCTAGTTGGGTAGAGTACCAGTCATCTGAAAATCATATTTAAATAGTTACTAGGATATCCAAATCACTCTTTATGAAAAATATAACCATAATGGTTTGCTATTTATGAGAAGTGTTTGCATCTAATTTAATTTATTCTAGGCCCCTGTCCCTCCAGACCCATGGACAGAAGTTAAAGATTGTACAAAGGAAGGACCAAATCCACTTCAGACAAACCTACTCATCGGGAGGATGGAAGGGTCAGAAGATTGTTTATACTTAAATGTCTACACAAAGAATGTAAGATTCTTGTATACTATTTTTCGATAAATAACTTATGTTTAAGATATTTTTCCTTATTAGTTGCATCCACAAAGTCCTGTACCAGTTATGGTCTGGATTTATGGCGGAGGGTTTGAAACAGGCGGAACTACAAAGGACTTTTACAGTCCTGACTACTTCATGCAGAGAGATATTGTGTTGGTTTCGATTACTTATCGTGTAGGACCTTTCGGTAAGTTTCTGAATTTATTTTAGCATGCTTGGATCTAAACAGTTTAAACTTTAATGATATTCCGTCTCTGTGAGACGACTTCACTGATTTCTATAGTTTTGTAAGAAGTCTGTACGCTTTGCTGGTCATTATTACTATGGCACATACTATATTTAAAGTGACATTTAATTTCTACTAATATCGCTAATTTTTTACTTTCACTTTTGGGCTCAGAAACGCCCAATATTTTGTTGTTGCTGTATTTTATTGTTTTCTTTGTTTGCTGTGTATTGAGTTATGTTAGCGACGTATTTAATGTATGAAGTTGTGCCATTCCTTTTTGGGGAAAACTAATATAAATGTAAATATAGTATTCAGTGTTTTCGCCAATTTTGTAAAAAATCTAGAAGTTTCCTGCAAGTATAAAAATATCAGCGGTGGACATCTTTAGCATAATGATGACTGTAATTAGATAAAAGGGAAAATTAAATAAATATGGTATGTATATAAAACATCAAATGTGACAAAAACTTCATTTTTAGTGACAATTAACCCTTACACGATATACACTTCAAAGTTTTTAAAGCCGATTAAAGATAATTCTAAAAATATAATATTCGTTCGTATATCAAAACATGTCTTCAAAAAATATTTAAAAAAAAAACAAAAACATAAAGATCTATGTCATGGCACATAAATTTTAATTGTGTCAGAAAAGGTTAAAGGTGCATTTAATTTAATTAACTTTTCGCTAAGAGAACTGAACAAAACTGGAAACAGAACTCTGAACAATTTAGAAATATTTAGAACGATAATATATATCGATTTAGCTTTTTGTTTTTATACATGAGTTTTTGTTCAAAGCTTCCATATTTAGATCATAAATTCTGGATGACTATTTCACACTCAGTGATTATGAAATAATAAAATATTGTAATTTTCCTTAGAAGAATTGTGTAGAGTAGTGTACGAGCTTTAAAAACGAAGTAATTTTAATTTAATTTTTATTTTATTTTAAATTAATTGTTCTATGACAAAATCGTATGGGTTCGAACAATTTATTCTGTAAACAAAAATTTGAAGATATTATGCAAAATTTAACTCAGCAAGAGTTTAGGCCTATATGCGCCAGTTTTGCCTTAAGGCAATAAATGAAAAAAATATAGATCAGCATTTTATACATTTGAACTAGCATATTTATCAAATGTGGAGAAATGATAAAGGTATATGTAGTATACCTTGACTTCAGACTTGTAATCGCATTGTGCAATAATGTTGCTTTATAGTGAGTATATTGATGATTTTTAGAAAATGTTTTTTTTAAGATATAAAGTTATATGAATTATAGAGACATTTGAAACTTGGAATCAATTACACAGGAAAATGAATAACACAAAATGTACAGAAATAGAGATAATACGAATATGGCGTTAAAATTTCAATTTCTAAATAAGTTGCAGTCGAATACTGTATTTGAAGTAAGACACAGTAACAATTTGCTTCTTTTTTATTTACTTCAGCACACTTATGTATTTAAAAAATTTAAAATATTTAAAATTATTCTTCTTAAACTTCTATGCTTTCTATTCTTCGTGAAAAATAAATCACATTTATGCATGTCTATAGCACGTTATTGTTTAAAAGACATTAGGCACCTGTGTTGCTTTGCATGTTTCCTGTGATATGTCCACCTTTTTTTCAAACCCACAGTGTCGGTTAGTATAAAATTAAAAACTCACCACTCAATATGCAATATAAAAATTCACCACTCAGGTTTTCTAAGCTTGAATGATCCCAACTTAGACGTCCCCGGAAATGCAGGTCTTAAAGATCAACTCCTTGGATTGAAGTGGGTTCAAGCGAATATTGCAAAATTTGGGGGAGATCCGAAAAACGTAACATTATTTGGAGAAAGTGCAGGAGCGGCATCAACGAACTACATGATGATATCTGATCAGGCGAAAGATTTGTTTCACAAAGCTGTTCTTATGTCTGGCACTACCTTAAGTCCATGGGCCCTTGTACCTGCTCGAAATTGGGGCTATCGACTAGCTAAAATGGTGGGATATGATGGAGTGAATAACGATGTCAAGGTTTTTTCGTATATAAAAAATGCAAGCGGAAGCGCGCTGATTGCTGGGGAGCGCAAACTTCTCACGAAAGAAGAGAGACACAATCGGATTCTTTTTCCATTCGGACCGGTCATAGAGCCCTATGTGTCGAACAATTGCATAATTCCTGAGCATCCAAGGCTCTTGCTACGGAAAGCGTGGAGTGAGAAAATGCCAGTTGTGATAGGAGCCACTTCATACGAAGGCCTTATATTTTTGCGAGGTATTTGATAAAATATTAATATTTGAACAATCCAGCTATCCAGCGAATTGTAGACACAAAGAAATTACCAAGCTTAGTCAATTCTCTGGGTGGATGTGAGTATTTGGCTCCTCTCGAGCTTAATTATCCCAGAGACAGTCGTGAGTGCAGGGAAATAGGTCGGAAAATTAAAGCTATACACTTCAATGGTTTGGACCCCGATATGAAACGCATCCATAACTACCTCGACGTGAGTTCACGCATCATTAATCTATTAAGCAGTATCACGAATATTATCGCTTTCAGGTTTTATCTTACAAACATTTCTGGCACCCGATTCAACGTACAATATACTCTCGACTTAAGTATGCAAGCGGTCCAAATTATTTGTACCGATTCGATGTCGATTCAAAATATTTCAATATGGTTCGCATCCTTATGTGCGGCCCTAATGTCCGTGGAGCTTGTCATGCGGACGATTTGTTGTACATGTTCCTCGGTGTCATTTCAAAAGAAGCAGAAAAGGATTCGATGGAGTACAGGGTTATTCAGCAATTGGTTGGAATGCTGACACATTTTGCAGCAACTGGCAATCCTAATTGTCCCGAATTACGACTAGACCCACTTTCTTGGGATCCTCTTAAAGCTAATGAAAAGCCATTCAAATGTCTTAACTTGTGCGAAAGAGCCGTTCTCATTCCACTGCCAGAATCTGAAAAACTTGCCGTTTGGGATACGTTCTATCCAGAAGACAAGCTTATTTAGTTGCTTAAAAAATGCTAGGACTTTGTGATATATTGAATAAAAGTGAATCTTATAGGCGATCATTTTTTCTCATAGGATCAGTTTTTCCCCCGCTTTTATCGTGTTTTAATTATTTGCATGTATATTTGTTCAGCTTTAGTCGAAAACTTCAAAGCATATTTATTGGGATAATTTACTGAAAGACTTTAATATGCGATTTTACTTAAGGAATTCTTGTTTTATAAGTTTATTGATATCATAATTCAATAAGACTAGCTTATTATGCACACACTCCAACAACATTATTTTCTTTTGAATAAATCGCTTATTATCTTTTTATTTTTTAATATAGAACTACTTGACGTCCAAACTGATAAACGGTTTTAATCTTAACTTGAGTAATGTTTTAAAAATAAGTGCTGCATTTAGACGGCTTTTAAATACAGTGTGTTCCAAAAGTAGTTGCTGAAACTAAATGTATATTTTCCACCTTTACAATTTAAGTAGTGGCTGTACTTTTGAGATTAGCATACCTGAGATCCTGCAGTTTTATTCTAGCTTTCTTAGAAGCAACAACGTTTGAGTCAAGACGAGTGACCTTATGACGGTAGAAGAAGTTTATCTTGTCGAGTGCTTCTATTCTAGAGGAAAAGTGTATAGTGATGCTTATAGGGGACGTATTATGCACATATTTACATGTATTGTGTCAGCCAGTGGTAAGACACTTTTTGACATTTTTCTTTTTACTTAAGGTTTTTTTTTAATTATATGTACCACTGACCTCTGTATGAAAGTTTCAGTTTTTGTAAATAATGAAAAATCTCTATGTAAAAGCGCCTGTTTGTACTTTACATATACTCAAATAAAACCTCCATCTTTTCTCTTTCAAACGCTATTAATGTTTTTTGAAAAAATTGTAAACGCTTGAAAATGACAGTAGATTAGTTTCAGCAACTACTTTTGGTACACCCTGTACATGTTTCATCCTCTTTTTACTCGTAGGAAGTACATAAATATAGTGAAAACTGAAAGGAAATGGATAACATTTTTTTAATTTGTAATTTTATAATATCAAAAGCGATATACATACCTTTAAATCTTGATTTTTTAAAATTTGTTTTATATTCAAAAGGGCCTTCTGTAAATAGTAAATTAAAAAATATAATTGACAGCTATATACTCGACTCATTAAAAATTTCAAATTCAGGACACCATATAAAATTTCCGTCAATGAGAGTTAACTGATAAAGCTATTTAAATTGTACGTCTTAAAGCGACTAATCATTTAAAATTTAAAAAACTTAAAAATTACTGTATTTAAAAAAAAAATATATGAAAGTTAACAAAATTAAAGCTCGACTAATTAAATTAAATCTGAAAATAATAATATAACAAACTCATTGAAGCAAAATTGACCACGTACACCTGTGTTCAAAAAAATAGTAGTGCAAGTGCTCTTGTCTGAAGACACTGCTATTCATTGCTTATGAACTAAAATGTTTTTAATTGTTCATCAGATTCTTAAACACCTGATGTTGTGTTTTGTGCAAAAGTTGTCTTTGTTTTGTACATGAGAATTTGTAGAACAGCAAACTTGCCGCATTGGTGCACTACTATTTTTTTGAACACAGGTGTAAATATAGTGACGCAGATAAAACGGAATTATTATAATGGTAGAATTGTTCAGTTACTGCCACTTGCGCGAATAAGCATTACGCGTTGTTTTCTCATGTTGATTATTACACTTAAATCAATATTACTTATACTTGATATTGAATTATATAAAATATTTCACAAGTAGCCATCGTGGGCATTGAGCAATCAGACTAAAATAAATAATAACTAGGCTATGTTTCTGATAACGTGATGCAATTAAGCAAAGGTAATTTTAGGAAAGCAAATCGATTTTATGTAATTCTTAAAATTTTTTATTTGACCAGCATACCGAATTGTCCCGTCTTGTTTGTTTATTATTTTATTTAAAACTAGCTGGGTTACCCGGTTTCACCCGGCGTTGGGTAAATACTTACTAATTAAACACTTCTCAAATGTTCTAGTTTGTTATATCCTAGAAATTGTTTCAACCCGAAAACCCCTTTATGGATCCGCTATCTTGAATTTCCAAATCTTAATAATGTTAAAAATTAGTGGCCTTAAAATAATTATTGCACCAATTTTCATTCAAATCCGTTGAAATCGAGAAATTTTGGTCACCATATTGGATCCGCCATATTGAGTTTGGAAATTTTTCTAATATTCGAAATTAGTGGCTCCGGAATAATCGTTGTACTAATTTTAATTAAAATCAGTTGAAATCGAGACACTCGGTTGCCATATTGGATCCGCCATCTTGAATTTCTAAATTTGGACAGCGGATTTGAAATCCCCATCCCGCAAAACCCCTATGTACCAATTTTCATGAAAATCGCTTCAAATTTAAAATTTTCAGTCGCCATCTTGGATCCGCCATTTTGAAACCCTACGTATTATCCGAAAAAAAATTAGCCTATATGTTAAGTCGGAAAATGTACTACCTTCGGACAAAAAATGAAAAATATCGATGCAAGCGTTTAGGCGTGATAGAGCAACAAACAAACAAACGAACTTTCATTTTTATGTATATAGGGATTATCCATTACATATTGTTGAGGCAGGAGGTAAATCGGAAATGTACCAAAAACCTTTTCGGTTGTTTTAGCTTACACATATGAATAATTGTAATTTTTTCTATTATTTTGACTCTAATAAATGAATAAATGCGGACAATTACATGTACATTTAGCTAGAGAATGCATTATTTTGTGTCTTAAATTTTCGGAGCATCTTCAGAAGATTTAAAAGACTTGAGGTTTCACTGTTAAAAAAATATGCACGATGGACATTTTTTATTATTATATAACAATTACCAGTCGTTCGTCAAGATATTCAACTTTAACAATACGAAAAGTGAAATATTACGCACTGTTTTCATGAAAATTCCCATAAAGTTTCGGTGAAAATTGTAAAAAAATCCTTAAATTAAAGATATTGCCATCCATTTTCTTTAACTAATTCTGCAAGCCTCCTTAAAATAGACTTATGAAGTACAAGTGAAATGCTTGTCGTTGTCGATAAGCCAAACAAGTTAGTTAATACATATAAAGCCTTTTATGACATTGTTTTATAATAAAAAGGTGAAAATATACGTAAGGTACTATTAACGTCTAGAATTTTCAAAAAATCATTTTTTTCATTTTTCGACTCCTCATAGTCTCAGAAATCATTTCCTAAATCTTTGTTGAGAAATTCGTAATAGAAAAAATAGTAAATAGAAAAAAAGTTATAGCGTTTATAGCGAAAACACGCGGATGGGCTCCGAGCGACTCTGTAAAATTTAAAAGCGTTTTTCTCGAAATGATATTTTATGAGTCTGGACATAGATAATCTCCGGATCTACCAAACCGATTTGAATAAACCTTGGTGCGTTTTGTTTGTTTGGGTTGCCTCTATTGTAATTTACCATAATTTAGCCCAAAAATTAAAAAAGACAAATTTTGACAAGAGAAAAAGATGAAAAAAAATTACTTTTTTCACATTTTGTCTCAAACTTTTGTAGTATTTTTTCACATTTTTCGACTAAATGTGGTAAATTACAAGGTAAAGGACCTTCCTTTTTAAAATCCCGTTTGAATTTTTGTTTCAGACATCTCAATCCTGAGATTTTCTGTGGGCAATGGGACTAGCATGTTTTCGAGCTGCCGGCTTCTATACAAATTTCTAAATACAACATTTGTTTTTTCAATCTACAAGGATCAAACTTATTGTAAACAAAATTTGGTTGTAATATCGAATAAAGGGGCTGAAGAGAAAAATCATGAAAAAGTGTCATTTTGTTGCTTTATAGACGGTAGTAGCACCTTAGCACATGATATTGCATAATTTGCAATGAAACTTTTTGCGAATTTACAAATAATCGTGACGGAAAAGTGTAAATTTTGGAGACTTTAAAGTTAAATATTTCAGGAAGTACGAGTACAAGCGATGAAAAGAACATTCCTTAACGTTTTATCACAATCCGTAAGAAGGCTACAAACTCCAAATGTTCCTAATGTTCCAAATGTAAATGTATTAAATATTACTTATTACATATTATATATGCATATGTCTATGTAGAATGGCACGTCGGTAAAGCTTTTATTATTGTTTGCAAAGATTAGAACGATGGACATAGATTTAAAAACAAATATTTTTCGTGTAAAAAAGTGTAATTATAATACATAATAAGTGACGCCAGCGATAGTTATATTAGTTCTAAAAACCCTCCATCCTATTCTTTTGATGCAAATATTGTTGATATAATGTCTTGTGAAAAAAATAGCTTGCATTGCATCTGTCTACTACCTAATACGAAATTGCACAAATGTAATATATGTGTGCATGTAATGTATGCATAATAATAGAGATGTTATTGGTGTAAAAATTATCACACTTTATGTATCTAAATAAATTGTACAAAAATGAGAAACAATTGCTGTATTTCAACTACTCAAAATATAACAAGAAAAGAATTTTTTAAGAAATGCCATTAAAATCCGCATAATTTCAGGTTTCTTAAGTTTCAAGGACCCTTCTCTAAATATCCCTGGAAATGCAGGTCTTAAGGATCAGCTGCTTGGCTTGAAATGGGTAAAAGAAAATTGTTCATTGTTTGGAGGTGATCCAAACAACATAACACTTTTCGGTGAGAGTGCAGGAGCAGCTTCATGTCACTACTTAATGCTAGCCGAACGTGCTAAGGGACTTTTCCACCGCGCTATCCTTATGTCAGGCTCGGTCCTATCACCTTGGGCTAGATTGGGCATCGAGAATATGACACAACGGCTAGCAAAGCACGCTGGATACCTTGGAAATAACAACGACCAAGATTTGTATGAGTTTTATAAAAATATAGACGGAGTTAATTTACTCTATGCTGAGAGAAAAATTATAAATAAAGAGGAGCGGAAGAATTGCATTTTATTACCTATTGCACCTTGCATCGAGCCATATGTTACTGAAGATTGCATAATTCCTGAGGATCCTATGCTTTTGATGAGGAAGGCATGGAGCAATGAAATACCCATTATTATTGGGGGTACTACTGATGAGGGCTACTTAATGCATCCATGTGAGTATCTTTATGAAACATTTTTTAATTGAGTGTGATTAAGGAGTTCGCAATTTTTTAGTTGTGAAGAAAAATCCACAACTCTTAAATGCAGTAGACGATTTTACATATTTTCTTCCTCTTGAACTGGAAGTAGATAGACATAGTGAAAAAGCAAGAGAGTTAGGACAAAGGATTAAACAAACACATTTTGGGGATAAACCGGTGAACAGAACTGCGTTGAAGGAATTTTATGATGTAAGTAACAAAAAGCATTTTTAATTCGAGAAAATATAAGAAAGTGTAATACTGGGTATACATGGCTAAAGAATTTCCAAAAAACTGATTTTTTTTATTATTGCTTATTATTATTTTTATTTTTAACAATATATACCTACCCAAGAAAATTCTAAATTCTAAAAAGGGTGAATTTATTTCTCAACCTTAAGTCTATTGTAAGCAAACAAATGTTCAGACAATAGATTTAGTATCCTAAATTTATCTTTATAGATATTTTTTACAAATGTATAACGATAATCACATAGGATGGGCAAAAAAACATATTTTTACTGTGCGAGTTATAAGTGATTTGATTTTGATCGATTTTTGCCTAGATGGCAGATTTGAAAACGAAAATATGGCATAACATCACAAAAAAGGAGTTTTATAGAGTGAAAAAAAAACTGCGGTTGTAAAAAAAAAGAAAAGTTTGCAGAATATACACTCCTTAATGGGGTAGCTTCGTAATTATTTTTATTTAAATAATATTAACAAACTCCTATGAGAATTTCTTAATTTTTTATAAATTTGCAAATAGCCCAAATTATGACTTTACTTTTTAATCCTATTTTTAAAAACTACCCCAAAAATACATACCAAGGGACCACCTTTGTTTTCCAGGTTTTTGTTATAAATAATTTAGTTCGTATGTAGTGCAAATATAATCGAAAATATGAACTTTAACATCTGCAATAAAAAATAATTTTAAGAGCAATTTGAACGAAACCTTTTTCTAACAAAAAGTTAAGAAAATTACGAATGTTTTAAGGAAATTTATAATGGGATCATAGGTGTCTGATTAATCCAAAATCGAGGATAGTTAGAATTAAGATATACATACCTACAAAACTTGTTTATTAAAGCTGACTTCTGTTTACTTTAATTTTAGCTTTATGGACACAAGCTATTTTGGCATGGAATTCACAGAACAGTCCTCTCGCGTTTACAATATGCTTCAGCGCCTACATACCTCTACAGATTTGATTGTGATTCGCCAACATTTAATCACATGAGAAACTTCTGGTGTGGATCGCACATGCGTGGAACATGCCACGCTGATGACTTATCCTATATCTTCTATAATGCCGTTTCAGAAGATCTTTCCAAAGATAGTATGGAATATAAAGTGATTCAGATGATGATGACGATATTGGAGAATTTTGCAAATACTGGAGATCCAAATGATAGTTCAATTGGAGTAACTTGGCCAGCCGTTCAAAAAGATGAGAAGCCAATAAAGTGTTTAAATATATCTGAAAAGAATGAAGTTATTGAACTTCCTTACGAAAAGAAATTAGAAGCCTGGGACAGTTTATATCCTTTAGATAAACTTATATGAACATTTTTAGATGTTTGCTCGTCTTGGAATATGTAAAAAGTATTTTTTTATAAAATCTAATAGACGGAATTTTAGAGATTAAGTCTTTTATTCATTGAATAAACATGTACATTTTTAGAGTGGTCAATTCAAAATGTTTTTATATTTTAATGAATCTATTAAGTGTTCCTTTCTATTTTGATTATATTTTTTAAAACGCAACTTGTAAAATGAATAACTTAAGAAAATAACACATTAACACGTTGACTGTCAGCTAAGAGATAACTCGTTGATGGGTATAGCTGAATTTTAGGCTAAATATGATCGTGGCAGCTAAAGTGTTAAAAGCAGAACTTGATGGCAAGAATCGAATTATTATTATAACCAAAAGAAGAGTAAAAGCTCTAATTTCCGAACAGTAATTAGTAATTATTCTGTTTTACCGCTACTTATTTTCTTTTAACAGGTATTGGAGATTAATAAGGAAAACGTAAACTCTAAATAGTAAGCATATCGGGAGTAGTTCCAGAAGCCAATAGGACGTGTTCTGGTGTTGTTGGAGCCCCAAGACTCAGCCATTCGGTAATGCCAGCATCTTTCCTAGCTGAGTTTAATGCATATCTAAGTGCAAAAATAGCTACAATCGACATACAAACAGCAGGCTCTCCGGTTGCTGCAAATGAAAAGGAAGTTAACCGACTTTACAAGATCAAATATGTTTTTGCCTTACCTTTAGATCTAAGCACACTGACTGGATTTGGACTATTTCTCAAAAAATTGATTCTGAAATCAATAGGAATATCCTTAGCACCTGGCGGCTTGTAGTTCCAAGTACGATTAGTAAGTAGTTTTCCATTGGATTGGTCGTAAACCAAATTTTCAGTTAACCAGTACCCTAATCCCATTACAAAAGCACCTTCTACTTGGCCAACATCAACTTGTGGGCTGATACTTTCGCCAGTATCTTCCAAAATGTCCACTCTGCTTAATTGATAGTTTCCAGTCAGTATGTCTACTTCAACTTCAGCGCAACTTAGTCCCCATATTGAATACGCTTGTAAATCAGTCATCTTGTACTGATAAGTTGCACTCAGCTCTATAAATTGATTGTGGCATGCCTCTGTTACTTCATTCCACATAGCATCTGGCATTTTTTCTCGAACTGGTTTCATTCGTTCGACCAGTGTTTCGCAAGCTTTCATCGTCGCCTATTAAAAAAATTGTTCAACTTTTTTGATTTAGTGTTTTTAGCGAGATGATTTTAAATGAAGATACATTGAATGAAAAGTGAAATACGTAAAATTTCTTATTTTAAAGAATGCACTATCAACAACAATTAGAAGCAGAACCACAATTAAACTGCCGGGAAAGTAAAGCTTTTAGGAGCTTTTCTTAAGTGAAAACAAAAATTAAAGTTTTTGAGATTTTTACTTTTGATTTTTTAAAACGAGAAAATTGAGTTCTTTAAGGGGTTAGGTGTAGTCAGAGGCATAAAAAAATGACAATTTTAAATAATTTTTTTTTGCCACTAAATTATTTTGTTTTGTAAAAGTAAAAACATAGCATTATTAAATAAGGTTTCGACTTTACTTGACAGAAATTTTGGAAAAAAAAATTAATAATTTTAAAAGTTATGGCTGTTTGCTTTGACCCAGTTCCAACCGAAGCGCCTTGCGGTGGCCATCATATATCCTTGGAGATTCATCCAAAATCAATTGGACAAAAAAAATTAGTTTTATTAATATCTAATCTAGTGCCTGATCGAAGCTTTTTTTTTTTTTTTTTTTTTTTTTTTTTTAAATTAACAAAATGGCAGCCTCAGGAAAAAATTTTCCAGATTTTTGGGAAAAAACCTACAGTTAATTGTTTATAAAAGATCGAAATTAAAAAAAAAAAAAAAATCCTTCGATCAGGCACTAGTTTTTTATGTTTTCAAAAATCTGTATAAATTTCATTAAAATCTACCGAGCGGTTTTTGAGCTAGAGTGGCCACCAGTTCAAAAAACATAGTTTTGAGAAAAACGCATTTGAAGTTTTACACTCAATTTACGGAAAGTAATACGTATTATTTAATTACTTACACCGAGTCATCTATTCCTGGGCCATATAATAGGTCTTCAGCCGTTGTAGCAGCTTCCAAAATATCTACTTGATGTTGTCTACGTAGCATTCTACCTTCTCGAGTGTTGTCGTTAGCGCGCATATCTGCCACTTTCACACGTGCAGTATCGGTTTTTTTGTTCCAGAGCGCCCGAGAACCCTTTGTTAATTATCGAATAACTCGAAAAGTATTTGTCGGATTTACTTAAAATTTTCAGAAAATATTTCTAAGATATTATACTTTAAGAAAATGCAAAAAAAAGAATCGATTTTTTGAAAATCCTGACTACACCTAACCCCTGAATATAAAAGATTGTTTGTTTAGAAACAACAACAAGAATAGAAAAATTTTGGAATTATGGAGAAGAAAATGTTATACGTAGACATAGCAAAAACATTGCATTCTTAAATAATATTTATGTTCACAATTTTTTGGCTGTGTATTACGTATAAATAATGAAGTTGTATGGGTTATTTTAATTCTAGCACTTAAAATTCCAGTTTTATCGTGTAAATACCATTGTAAAATCGTGCATTTTCAATAAATTGGATTGAATTGAATTGAAAATGTTATCCGCCTACAAAGCATAAAAAGTAATCGTAGAAAAAAAGCATAGTTAAAATAATCTCAGCTGTCAAACAGCTACTTAATAATGCTGAAAAATTTCCAACCCCATATTTTTGGTTTTCACCTCTTATCGTTCATTAATATAAAATTTATAAGATACTTACAAATGCGACTGCTTCACTGGTCATACTACCACCAGTTCCCATTGCATTTGGTACAACATAATTTACGGATGGTTTGATTTTAATATACTCCATCGGAATCTTCAATGTATGTGCAGCAACTTGTGTAATTTTTGTGTTTATACCTTGACCACATTCGACGCCTCCATGAGTTATAGCCACAGTACCATCTGTATGGAAGATAGAAACGATCACAGGAATGGATCCATAAAAGGACTGCCCATATTGCATGGGAACAACAGCTATGCCGCGTTTTCTCCATCGGTTTTTCGCATTGAAATCATCAATTTCAGCCTTCCTTTTCTTAAAGTCTATTGACTCCAAAAATTCCGGCATTAACTGTCTTATTTTATTGTCTTCAGCAATATTTGCCATTCGAACATCGATTGGATCTAGTCCAGTCTCATAAGCAACGTGTTCCATAATTGTCTCAATTGAAGCAATACCCTCTGTAGTTCCAGGGGCACGACACCATGTGTTACTTGCACTGTCCGTAACACAAATTTTCCCTGTGAAATTGAATGTGTCGCTAACATAGCAATTTTTAAAATATTCCTTTGCTGCGTCGATTGGATCTTCGTTGATGGAGCATCCATAATCTTCGCGGAAGATATTTTCCATTTTTTGTATTTTCCCCTTATCGTCGACATGAATCTCATAGTCGCTGATTACTCCGTTACGTTTTCCCACAGTTTCCATATTCGATTCGATGCTCAAAATGAAACGAACTGGACGATTTGTTCTTTGACACGCAATTGCACATGCGCAAGCAATTTGTGAAGGTCGGGTAATTTTCGCTCCATATCCTCCACCTAAGCGACGCATGTGCACATTTATGCTGTTGATCGAAAGATTGACAAAGTTAAAATACATAATTTTAGGGGTCAGTTACGTGGATTTTTTAGAATGCTAGCCTAAGAAATAATAAGTTAATCGAATATTGAGACTCGTAACAGATTCCTAATCTATAAAATTACTAACCAGTTTTCTGGAATTTTTGTGCACTGAGATATGGCAACCTGTACAAAATCGACATATTGGGTGGATGAATAAACTTCAAGACCGTCTTCGCATGGAATACAGATGCATGTTTGTGGTTCCATTGTGAAATGATATTGACCGCCTATCTCAAAATGTCCTTTGATTATCTTTTTGGTGTTTTGACCTTCAAATATTGATATGATAAAAACACAGAAAATATGGGTCCAGCTTAAGGAATCATGACTGACTGTTATACTGGTTATAGATTTATACGTTTTTATTATACAAAAGCCAATTTCTCATATCACACTCACTGAAAATTTGCAAAAACGGAAGAATAAATTATATGAACTATTTTTTCATTACTACATAACAAATTTAAAAAAAATTAAAAAAAGTAATGATTTGGAATTGAACATTCTTCGAGTATTAAAGCACAGTTCATCAGTATAACAGTTTGTTCGAACTTTTTAGTGATCTTAAAATAACTTACCTTCATATGTGGCAGAAAGATTAGCATTAGTGTCACGGAACCTTTCCGTTGCATTTTTATCATAAGCGGCTTTAATTGTTGGTATAACAGATTTCTCTTAAATAAAAGATATATAAATTTAAATTTGCTTTTGATGTTAAAATAAACTCCTTACCTATAGACTGATATATCACTTTTACCATGGATGCTGCACGACAAGCTAAATCATGGGTATCAGCTAAAATCATACCAACTGGTTGTCCAAAGAACTTTGGTGTATCACTAACAAAAATTTCTTCATCTTCATGTATAAATAATATATGTGGGGTAAAATTATTTCTTCCAGGAATATCTTTAGCTGAGAAAAAATATCGTACACCTGAAACATTAAGGGCTTCTGTGGGATCAATTTCTACAATTTTATTAAGACTGTTAGCACTAACAAATGCTGCCCACAATTGCCCTGGCATATGTGGAATATCATTGACATACTGTGCTTCTCCTGAGCACTGTATAACAGCTTCAACCTTTTGGACAGGCTGAGTCATTGGCCATTTATCTTTGTGGGTTTCGAAGCTTTGAGACCCTGAACTAAGTGGTCTTTCTAAAATTTCTCCACCAGTTCTAATCTGTGGTTTGAGTTGATTCGGGGGGCACGTTGAAAGGATGAATTTGTAGAATAGTGATATTGCTAAATTTCTACGAAACTCTGGACTGGCATCAGGTGGATTGCAGTTCGGTTTTATTTCTTCAAACAGCGTTTTAATAGCGTTTTGTAATATTTCAGGTGAATAAAGATTTTTCTTTAGTAGGAAATCTTCAGTTTTAGTTGCACGTAAAAATTTTGGGTTGATTCCACTGAAACAAAGGCGACAGGAGACAACTTTATTTTGATCTAATTCAACCAGAAATGCTGCGTTTACATAAGCGTGGGCATTTTGTGCTCTTGGCATTACTTTGTATGATTTAAATTTATATCGTGCTGGATCCAAAGGCTTTAGCTCTATATTCAGAATCACCTTCTTATCCATAACTTCAGAAAGATAATCATTAACGTCCACATATTTCGTATTATTTGTGTGGGTGGCTGAAATAATTGTAAAATTTGCAAACCATTTTATATCAATAAAAACATTCTTTTACCTAAAGCTATTTTAGCGTTTGCTGCTTGTAATATTAAAAACAAATCTGAAGGAAACTCGGGATGTTCATGTTTTATAGACAAATTGCCAGCTATGGTTCCGGCCTAAAAAAAAAAAAGAAAAAGAAAAAATATTTTTACCCTATTATTCTTCATTTTGTAAGGAAGAAATATAAAGGAAGCCGCAAAAGTGGTTAAACTCAGAAGAGCATAATTGAGAGGGAATTAAACCATAAGAAATGGCTATTTTAAAATAGTTTGACAAATCTGAAGATTATAATTTTCATATTTCTTTTTATCTTCCTATTCATTCATAATAATTTGAAATTGAATCTTCTTAATGATCAATAATGATTCGCTTTTGCTCTCTACTTTAATAAATTACAAATTGATCTGCTTTATGTTTTTAATAAAGTGATTATATACGAGTATAAACATTTTTTACTTTCTGAAAACAGAAAATGACGTTTTTATAGACATGTCTAAAGTGGGTTTTCCATGAAAATCATCAGGATATTTGTTAAGAAAGTTGAAGAATACCACCTTGATCAAAAAGTTTCAGGAACGACCACCGTGTGCTGTCAGTCATCATTTGAGTTCTAATTATTTTGTAAGGTTGCTATATCTGTCATTGACATTCCTGCCAAATTACAACGTTATAACTTCATATTTGTAAAAGTGACGTCGTCTCGAATACATCTGCCTCTGTGCGTGTTTTCGATTTTTATGAGTTTAAAAATGGATTCGACTTTGCATCAACGAGTTTGTATTAAATTTTGCGTTAAAAACGCATTCAATGGTGCGGAGACCTTGGAAATGTTGGAGAAGTGTTTCGGCACATTCATCCAACGCATGATTACTGGAGACGAAATGTGGGCTTATGAGGTTGACACGCAAACCAGGCATCAAGCGAGTGAATGGTGTTCACCGAATAAGCCAAGACCGAAAAAACCAAGTCGTTTTCGGTCAAAAAAGAAGGCGATGCCCACGGTTTTCATGGATTACAACGGTGTTATGCATCATGAATTCTTGCCGCAAGGTAAGACAATTAGTAACGAGTATTATTTGGGAGTTATGACACGTTGCGTGAAACAGTTCGCCAAAAAAGACCGGATTTGTGAGCAAACAACTCGTGGATTTTGCCATTCATAATGCCATAGTTATCCGCAATTTTTTGCCCAAGAACCGAATAAACACAGTAGTCTGATTTGGGTCCCTGCGACTTCATCCTGTTCGGTCGACTTGAAAAACCGCTCCGGGGAACGCGTTTTGGCAGCTAAGAGGATATAATGGAGAAATTGAAGACGGCTCTAATGGCCATACAGGATCAAGCACTAGCATAAGTGCGTTGCAGTTGATGGAGACAATGTCTATTTTGATAAATAAACTTGTATTTTGAATTTTCTAAATAAATTCCTGAAATTTTTTGATCAAGGTGATATCTCTACATTCCAAATTTGGAAACATTTTTGATAGCTTAAAAATGTTTGTTGAGCAATTGGCACACAAAAGTTCATTATTTTTTTGTTAAGCCGGTGATTTAAAACAGATTCCTTTACGAAGCAGATGCTATTGGATTTTTCTTTACTTACATTTCTTACTGGCACATTAGCAATTAAGTCAATATGCTTTCGGATATCCTTGCAGTACCAAAAGTTGGGTATTTGTTCAGCTTTAGCTAAAATGTCCATTGTTTCACTCAAATTCGTGTTACCGCCCAAAACAATCCCATTTGGCGTCACCGAATTTTTGTGCAGTTCATCAATGTAGTTAACATCGATAAATACTTCGATTCCTGGATTCCTTCTATAGACACCGTGGGCTGTATTTCCTGCAATTAATATATACTTCCTACTACCAACTTTCGCCAAAATATTGAATAAATCATTCAAATTCTGGGGCTTGTGCCATTCTCTTCCATCGTTGAAGATCAGTTCATTCTTTGATAGTCCATTACAGCTGCCACTGCAAGCATTCCCAGTCTTTGGACATGTTTTCGGTAAATCTTCAATATCACTACACAATTCCTTGTACTTTGGATCAGCATCTGTAGCCATTGATTTGAAGGCGTCTAAAATTGGTCGATAGCCTGTACATCGGCAGATATTTCCACCGAAAGAGTTTTCAATTTCCTCCATAGTGACTTTTCCGCCTTTAGACTTCAACAAACTGTACATATTCATAACAATCCCTGGGGAACAGTAGCCGCACTGAGTACCATGGAATTCAGCAAGACGTCTTTGTACAGGATGATATCCCAGTTTTTTGCTTCCAATACCTTCGACTGTGGTTATGTCCATGCCATCACAGGAATAGACAGGTGTTAGGCACTGTTGGAGATTAATATATATATTAGATATCCTTATCTAATTAATATAGTGAGGTTAAAATATTACAGAGTTTATAGCGCCCGTTTGAAGTTCTTTGGTGGCCGGGTTGATCCAGCTGGCATTTACTATACAAGCACCGCATCCACCTTCTAAGCACATGAATTTGGTACCTGGTAAATTTGCGTAGTTTCGAATGAAACTGTTTAAAGTTGTGTCGATTGGAACAGCATCGGGGCAGGCTAGTTGAAAAGAATAAAGTAAAATAGTGAAACTGAAGTTAAACGGTTTTCTTTCACATGACCACGTTCTAAAACTAAATTAAAGAAAAATCCTCCACTCTAAATTTTTAGTTTGAAATCAGCCACCCCGCAAACCCTTAATAATCATTTTCATGTAATTATATTCTTTGATGTAAAATTTGAAGTTCAAAATTGTAGTGGCATATTCGAAATCAGAAAAACCCTTCCTTTGGATAGTTGAAGTATAAAATGTAATTCAACGTCAAAGTTTACAATATGTTATATTGACATTAAAGCTAAATACGTATACAAAATTTGAAAAATAACTGTAGATAAGGTTACAACTTTACATAAGTATCAAATTAACTAAAAGCGTTTAAAAATAATTCTTGTGTAAATTAAATTTACAAAAACACTGTGTTTTTCCTTTGTGTAAAAATAAATTAAATATCTACGTACAAATAAAAATACGCAAGATGGCTAAATTGAACTTCAAAGTAACTCTTGAATTTCAATTGTTGTTTTAATCAATTCTGACTAATTACCTCGATAAAATTGACCATTAATGTGGAATGCACTGTGATATCTGGAAAAAAAGATATCATTAATTGTTACGAATTTATACATGGTAATAATATGGGAAACTGCAAAGAGTTGACAAAGTAGCCCTTCTTTAAAGTGTTAAGAATACTCTACTCTAGTCCAATTCGCCAATTTGTCGTAACCAATAATTTAATTGAAACTGCGGTATCTACCTCGCAATAAAAATTTTTATATGATTAAAATCCTCCCACAATTTTTTTTTCCATACCTGTGGTAAGTGATATAATATCATACCTTAAAATTGATTTAATAATATAAAAAGAGATATATCTCAGCAAATGTTGTATTATTTGATTAAACTTGTTTAGCAACTATAATATAAATATAATATTCTTTGCGAGATGTCTTCTATAAGTGAATAAATCTACAAATAACTATTACACAAATCAAAATTAAACCTGAATTCGTTTTTTTAACATCTTCGAATATTTTCTCAAGAACGAGAGCTATATTAAATAAAGGTCAGTGAATTCATTTTCCTAGCTGACTTGAATTTCAATTTTTATTCCTAAAATGTTCTTATCAACAGTGTATCTCTGATTTTCAATGACAAATGTGTCGTATACGAGCTACTTTGAAATTTTGCTGTTCTCAAACTGAAGTCTTGTGTAAATTTCTTTATGTTTACTCATGCAGTAAGAGGACCAAAACTCAAACGCCAGTTTATTTGCACTATAATTTCCCTTAATAGCAATATTATGTTACTCACCCATTTTGTCCATTAGCACCATTGAGGCACACGCCTAATGCGTTGGTTACTACGTGTGACGCCATTCTTCCATTAGTTGTACTTTAAACGGAGTTTTTAACGACACTTAAAAATACCGCACAATTAGATAAAAAATAATATTTTTATCCACTTCTAGCTGGAGACTCGCTCTAAATCGCTGGACTGGAGCCGCTCGACTGAGGTTTTTCATTTTCAAGTACAAGGCGCTGCGAAACTAAACGCTATCAACAACACAACCCGCAGAGCTTTCGTAACCAATTTTTATGCGCAGTTCTCTTAAAGTTGACTCTTTACAAACAAACTGCATTTGATAAAACTGAGTTTGTTTTATAAGTGAATTAAATTTTGCAGATTCATTGCTATTCAGAGAGATTGCGGGGGATGTCTTTTTTATTGATCTTTTGAATAAAAAGACCAACCAAAATGTTTTATTAATTATAACTTTTATAAATTAATGTTGTCAAGAGTAAATTTACATATTTCATGATAGTGAAGGTTAAGGCATTAGATAATTCTAACAAATAATTACCAGTGTCTTGCGAAAATTTGTATAAACAGTGAAAAGTTTGTATGGAAGCGCGGACTGTATTATTTGTATAATCTAGTCTCAGTTGAATCTTATTTTGATTTAAAATTTTTGCACATATAATAATATACCGGGTGAGTCATTTAACTTGAGACAACCTAATAACTTTTTAGGATCACATAATATTGAAAAAAGTTTAATATGAAAGTTGTAGGGTATCAAAAATGGCGTTTGGTGATGATCTTAAAAATGACCTTGACCTTGACATTCAAGGTCATATGAAGGTCAACTTTAAAATTTCAAATGGGATGACCCCCTATTGACCCCGGAATTGAAAAGAGCGGACAATTTTACGTTCAGATTAGAGATGCCACGAATAGTAATTTGGCCGAATACCGAATACCGAATGTTCGGCGAGGTTCTTGGCCGAAGCGCCGAACATTCGGCAGCCGAATATTCGGCCACACTTAGTACTTTCCGCGGGCGACAAGTCACAAACTCGTCACTTGTTAATTTGTTAGTTCTTTTTTTGGTTAAATAAATATCTTTGTGAGTAATATTTTGAGTTCTTTTTTCATGATTTATTTGGTAATCCTTACTATATTTTATCATAAATACGAAAGTAAATCTATTTATCACGATTTCACGCCAAAACTGCTGAACCGATTTAAATGAAATTTGGTACACAGATATTCTAGAGCCTTAGAAAGGACATGGGCTATAATTTACGCGGACGAAGTCGCGGGAAAACAGCTAGTAATAAAAAAATAATAAATAAATTGCTATTCGGTATTCGGCCGAATGATTAACCATATTCGGCCGAATACCGAATAGCGAAAAAAAGTGGCCGAATAGCCGAATACCGAATAGTTGCCGAATATTCGTGGCATCTCTAGTTCAGATATGACCTTGACCCATTGGTCAAGGTCAAATTTCAAGGTCATTTCACGGTAATTTATCTTCATGTACAATAGCGAGAAGCGATGACGTTTTTTGAAATACATTTTAAACAAAAGTTTTTGATGTGGAGAGAGGTATCTGACCACGACCTTGAAAATTACCTTGACCTTTAAAGTTATTTGAAGGTTAAACTCAAAAATTCTATTGGTAACCGCTATTTTTGACGCCAGAACGAAAAAAGCTTTCGACCGAACATGCGATAAAGTATTGAACTACATTTTGCATTACCCAGGAACTACGACGTGGACGTAGTAGTTTTCTGTTCCCGGTGAGAGGCGAGGGGACTCACCTAAATCAAGAACCCCGACGGTGAGAGGCGAGGGGACTCACCTAAATCAAGCACCCCAAAGGGAACAGAAAACTACTACGTCCACGTTGTTGTTCCTGGGTAATGCAAAATGTAGTTAAATACTTTATCGCATGTTCGGTCGAAAGCTTTTTTCGTTCTGGCGTCAAAAATAGGGGTTACCAATAGAATTTTTGAGTTTAACCTTCAAATAACTTTGAAGGTCAAGGTAATTTTCAAGGTCGTGGTCAGATACCTCTCTCAACATCAAAAACTTTTGTTTAAAATGTATTTCAAAAAACGTCATCGCTTCTCACTATTGTACATGAAGATAAATTACCGTGAAATGATCTTGAAATTTGACCTTGACCAATTGGTCAAGGTCATATCTGAACGTAAAATTTTCCGCTCTTTTCAATTCCGGGGTCAATAGGGGGTCATCCCATTTGAAATTTTAAAGTTGACCATCATATGACCTTGAATGTCAAGGTCAAGGTCATTTTTAAGATCATCACCAAACGCCATTTTTGATACCCTACAACTTTCATATTAAACTTTTTTCAATATTATGTGATCCTAAAAAGTTATTAGGTTGTCTCAAGTTAAATGACTCACCCGGTATAATAACTACGTATGTCATTAATATGAAAAGATTAGGAATTTAACTTCTGTAATCGAAGTTAATTCGCATCATCAAAATTTATGATAAGGTAATTCTGGGGATAATCCATAAATAATTAGTTAGATACTAAGAGAGTGTAGTGGTGTTATCAAAAGAGCCACTGGTGTTAATACTTGCTGTGTTACCCGGTTTCCCGAAGCGCAAAGTGAAATCTGAAATCACGAAAACGTGAAATTCAATAATTGCTGTTCTCCAATGGGAAGGGATGAAGGTAGAGGAGGTAGTTTTTTCCAAGTTATCGAATATAACAAGATGCATATCGTTTTATACGTTTTCGAGAATGCAAAGCTCTTTTCTGGAATTACTTTTTATCTAGGGGTTGAAGGGGTGCAGATCGAGGGGTAGTTTTTTTTATAATCTATAGCTTGTAGCAAGATGTATATCGCTTCTTACATTTCGAAGAACAAAAAGCTCATTTTTAGGGTAATTTTTTATATAGGGGTTGGAGAAATAGATATGAGGGTAGTTTTTCCTACATTACAACTAGGAATAGCTAGTAATATCGTTCTGATTATTAGCTTTAGTTTGCAGACAACTATCCCTCCTAGCCCCTAGGTAAAAAATAGCCCCAAAACTTGATTTAAGCGCTTTCAAAAATATGTGAAACGATATATAACTTGCTATTATATGTATAATGGGATATTTTACTAATTGTTTGTCGGTTTTCGTCGGCAGAAGGTTTCGATTAATTTCAGGATTACCCAGTTGTAAATTATTATGGATTAATTAGATAGTTTTTAGATGGATTAATTAGATAGGATTAGATAATATTTTTAGGTTTACACATATTAAAAACTAGAAAGGAAATCTCACTTACATGTCCATTAACATTTTTAAAATCACCTTACATATAGTAAAAAAAATCATTACAAATATGCGTTAAGGGGTTTTTGGAGTCGCTGATTACTAATCTGATGTTAAATGTAAAAAATTCAAAATGGCGGATCCAACATGACAGACAAACTTTTGAAAAATACACCAATTTTTATAAAAAAAAACAATAAATAAAAGTACCCCCCCAAATGTGCGTATCCGCAGATAAAACAAATACGTGTTTCTTATTTTTCGTTTTTTCATCAAAATCGGGAACGTTTCCTTGTTAGTAAAATATTTATTTATTTATTTATAAAAAATATGTTGTAATGAGAAGATCACAAGCTCAGTTACGGTTTGCTTTAACTGAATCCAAAATTACCAAACTTAATACCTCTCTCAACAAAATCAACTGTTCCATTGCCTCTATTTTAAGTCTTAAAATGTTGAAGTTTCCAAATTCCAAGGCAATATATAGGCTAACTTATTTGGATTAAAATGCAAGATATATGATAAAATTTATTAAATATTCGCTTTTAACGAAGTTCAAGATAAAGTAAACATTTTAGAACTCGATCCTGAATTCAATACAATATTTTCTGGAGTTGTAGGAGCACCAAGATCATACCATTTTTCTGTGATACCAGCATCCTTACGCGCTGAGTCTATAGCATGTCTCACAGCAAAAAGTACAGAAATTGATAAACAAATAGGAGGCTCTCCAGTAGCTGAAATTCAAATAAAAAAAATTAAAACAAATCAAAGTAAGATTCTCAAACATCTATAAAAATACCTTTTGACCTCATAACGCCCGCAGGATTAGGACTCTTTTGAATTAAATCGATCCTGAAATCGACAGGTATATCCTTAGCTCCAGGCGGTTTGTAATTCCAGGTCCTTGTAGTAAGCAGTTCTCCATTTTGACGATTGAAGACAAGCAATTCAGTAAGCCAATAGCCAATTCCCATTACGAAGGCCCCTTCAATTTGGCCTATGTCAATTAAGGGACTCATACTTTCACCAGCATCTTCAAGCAAATCAACTCGCTGAATGATAAGATTTCCTGTGAGTATGTCCACCTCAACTTCAGTGAAAGCAACACCCCATACATCGTAATCTTTGATTTCTCCTGCTCTAACTGAGTTGCTGGCTACTAAATTAATATTTTCATTGTATGCCTTTGTTACAATATCTTCCCACGGTGCATCTTTGTTGCTGTCCTTTATTGGCTTTAGTCTTCCTAGAAGTTCTTCACAAGCTTTTCGTACAGCCTTGAAACATAGCATAACAATTTCAAATAAGTATTTGATATTTAATATATGTTTTATGTGAATTTTTTAAACAATAAATTAATTTCGCAACCTGGTGTTCAAAAACTCTAACGAAGAAAAGTGATTGGGTACACAAGTACACAAGTCTACACGATTTTTGATTGTGATTAATGTGTGGTCATTTCTCATTGCTTTCGTCTTGCAAGTGAAGAAGATCAACATGATTTTTAAAAAATTTTGCTTTTTTGCCAAGTATAGGAAATTTAAAATTAGTAATCCCCGAAATCTTTAGGTTTTCATTTCCTTGTAAATCGTTTAGGAGTAGACATTATTTAAATTTTCGGCAGCTGTATTAGATCCGCCGTCTTTAATTTATATATTTTGACTTAATATCAGCGACCCTAAAACCTCTTTGATTCATTTTGATAAAAAATTCCGTGAAATTGCAAGTGTTCGGGCGCCATATTTGATTCACCATTTTGAAACTTAACACAAAAAAAATCCCATACTGTAGTTTGGAATATGACTTATTTCTTGGTAAAAAATCAGAAATGTAGCAGCACGCATTTAGTTGTAATTGAGGGTCCAACTATCCAAACGAATGACCATTTTTCCTTCACAAAAGCATAGTTTTAACAAAATAATGGTACTTTTACCTTCCTTTTGGAAAGAAGCAACAAGAAAATAGCATTCATAACTCAGACTGAAAAAAAATTCTAAATCTTTCGACCTGTGTTACCGTTTGTTAGTATTACCTATTTAAATTATTTTGTTTAACAAGATATTTATTTTTCTTGTCGAATATCTTAAATTTACGTAAATTAAGTACACGTTTGCAACAACAAATTTTCGGAAGTTTTAAAGATTTAATTTTCTACGAAATTTTAAAATAATTTTTTTTTTTTTTTTTCTATCTTGAATCTATATTTGGATATGTATTAATGCATGTGTCTAATAACATAACTACTAGTGCAAGGTGCTTACAAATGTTTAAAAAAAAATTGGGAAACTGCGAAAAAGGTACGAGGAAAGGATTTTTTAATACAGAAAAGTTTAACTAAATGTACTTACAAAACAAACGCTTTCACTGGCCACTCCTCCTCCACTAACAACTGAATTTGCTGCAATAAAGCTATCACTGGGCTCGACCTTAATCATCTCGAGTGGAATGCCCAAGGTAAATGCTGCAACTTGTGCGACTTTAGTGTTAATACCTTGACCCATCTCGATTCCACCGTGACTGACACCGACACTTCCGTCACCGTGATAAATAGAAACGAGTACCGGGAACACCCCGAAGAAATCAATAGGGTACTGCATTATAGCAACTCCCAGTCCCTTTTTCCTCCATCTATTCAGCTTATTAAAATTTTCAATTTCAGCCTTTCGGCCTTTATAGTCAGCCTTCTGCGCATATTCAACCAATAGCTTCTTCATTTTATTGTCATTGGCAATGTTAGCGAGTCGAACATCGACAGGGTCTTTATCAAGTTCTTTGGCAATGTGTTCCATTATATTTTCAATCATAGCAATACCTTCTACAGAGCCAGGTGCACGACACCAGGTGTGGCTAGGGGCGTCTGTAATGACTTCCTTGCCGTCTATCTTCCAATTGTCGTCCACAATATAACAGTTTTTGAAGCAGCGTATAGAAAGGAATTGAAGAGGGCTTTCATTACGGGTGCATCCAGTATCTTCGAAGAAATTGTTAATCATCTTTGTTATCTTTCCATCGTTCTTGAATTCGACAGAATAGTCGTTACGGCATGCAAATCGCTTCCCTAAGGAACTCATCATTGATTCAATGGTCTGCACGAAACGAATGGGTCTATTCAAAGATTTGCATGCTAGTGCGGCTGCACAAGCTAGTTGGCAACTTCTAGATATTTTAGCTCCATACCCTCCACCAACCCTGCGAACCTGGATACGAATGCTGTTCATCTTCACCTTCAAACAATCTGCGATAACTTCTTGGGTTAAGTCCATCCACTGTGAGGCGCAGTATACTTCCATACCGTCTTCTACTGGAACGCAAACAGTTGTTTGTGGCTCCATTGTATAGTGGTATTGGCTACCAATGTCAAAATTACCAGAAATCTTCTTTGAATCACCAACAGTAGTTGATTGAACATTCAAACCCTCAACTGCTGCATTGTGTATTCTGTTATAAGCTTTATGCTGGAATATATCAGCTAGCGTTGCCAAAACAGGTCCCTCAAGGTTCTCGTACATGACCTTGACTTTTTGAGCAGCGAATTCTGCCAACTTTGTATTCTCAGCCACAATTATACCTAAAGGCTGACTATAATACTTAATTCTGTCTGCCGCGAAAATTTCTTCGTCCTCACCGTAGCCAATATTTTTCATTGCAACAAAACTGTTTTTGCCTGGTATGTCTTTAGCAGAAAAGAATGCAACAACTCCAGGGATTTTAAGAGCTTCAGAAGGATCGATTTGGGCGACCTTGGCGTTTGCCTTAGTTGCATGAACAAATGCTATCCAAAGTTCATGTGGAAGGTTTGGATAGTCATTTGCATATTTCGCCTCTCCAGAACACTGGACTAATCCTTCTATCTTAGGGATGGGCTTTGATACCGGAAATTTATCTTCGTGCACCTCAAATGTTTGTTTTCCTCTAGAAATCTCCCTTTTTAAAATTTTACCTCCACTTATTTTTTCTGGCTTAATTTTCCCTTCTGGTGCAAAGCTGAGCAGACATTTGTAGAAAAGACCAGCAGCCAAAAGTTTCCGGTATTCTGGAGATGCATCTGGTAATTCCCAGTCCGGTTTCAATTCGTTTGTTAGAGTTGACATGGCTTCTTGGATTGTCTTATCATCAAAAAGATCCTTTCCTGTAATAATTTTTTCGGTTGCGATTGCATGAATAAAATCTGGATTTATTCCACCGAAACATATCCGGGCAGATTCCACCTTTCCGTAGGGGCCCATTTTCAGTTGGAATGCAGCATTTACATACGCATGGGCGTTCTGAGCACGAGGCATTATCTGAAATGCGTAAAGGTTAAAGAAAATAATTATATTAAACATTTCTTTGGTACAAACCTTGTATGAGTTGTAGAGAAAGTCTTTCGGGGGATATTTGTTCAGAATGAAAGATTTGATAACTTTCTTGTTCATGTCCATTCCAATGTATTCTTGTAGAGAGACAGTATTCGATTTTGTTGAGCTGGACATTACTACCACTTTTGCGTCAGCCGCTTCGAATGTTATGAAAATGTCCGAAGGGAACTCCTTGTGCTGATTTTTCATTGATAAATTTCCGGCTAGTGTTCCCATCTGTAAATAAAAGTATTGAAAAATGAATCAATTAATTAGTTTTCATATGATTCAGAATATAAGGAAAGAATTGTCAAAATTCTTTTTTTAAATTTTGAAAAAGAGTGAGGTTTTTACCTAATTTGAGTGAGGCTAATGTATTATGAGCGTGTGGTTCTCTATATTGTATGTTTGTTTATATCTATGTACGTTCTTCCCTTATGAACTAGGGTTTAAATGGCTAGGTTCATTTTGATAAACGAGGTGTTTTAGCCACGCGAATATATATAATTTTTAAAGTTCCTTTGTGGTATACTACATGGTGGGCCATCTAATGTTTGGAATTGGAACTATAGGTTATTTTGAGGTTGGGAGGTTTGATGACATTTCCGATGTAATAGAAAGTTAGTTTTATGTTTGACATTTATGAAATGGGTTCGCTTTTTGCTTGAACAAAGTTGGGAATTATTAAAAACTTATTTCCAAAGTGGTGAGTCTTCTACTCTAACTGTAAGAAATTTACGGAAAAAATTTGACAAAAAGGATGTGCCAAAAACGCAGTTTGTGGATCAATTTGTGAAGCGAGTTCGTGAAACTCGATCGCTGTTGGATAAAACAACCCGTGTACGTACTCGTCCAGTGCGCTCAATCGAAAACATCGCTGCTGTTCCTAGAGTGTGCGTGAAAAACCATCAACATCAACTCGTCATCGTTCTCAAGAATTGAACATTTCACGCACTTCTTTGAGAAGAATTTTGCATAAAGATCTCGGTATGAATGCGCACAAAGTTCAATTAGTGCAAGAGCTGAAGCCGCATGACCATCCGATGCGTTTTCGGTTTGCTCAATGGGCCGAAGACCGCTTGATCGAAGATGGGCATTTTTACCGAAAATCATCTTTTCAGATGAAGCTCATTTCCACCTCGGAGGATACGTTAATAAACCAAATTGTCATATCAGGGGCTCACAAAATCCACATGTCATCGTGGAGAAACCAATGCATCCACAACGAGAGACTGTCTGGTGAGGACTTTTGGTCTGGCGGCATTATTGTGCCATTTTTCTTCGAAAATGAGCAAGGAAACGCCGTTACAGTGAATGGCGATCGCTACCGCGCCATGCTAAGCGATTTTTTGTTTCCCAAAATTGAAGAGTATGAAATATACGACATTTGGTTTCAACAGGACGGCGCAACGTGCCACACAGCCAACGTAACAATCGATCTTTTGCGCACTGTTTTCGGAAATCGCATAATCAGCCGAAATGCTGATGTCAATTGGCCACCTCGAAGCTGCAATTTAACTCCGTTAGACTTTTTTTTGTGGGGAGCCGTTAAGGACAAGTGCTACTCTAACCATCCAGAGACGATTGACGACTTGAAACGTGAAATCGAAGTTGCCATTGACGAAATAGAGGCCCAAACAATCGAAAATGTACTGAAAAATTGGACTGAACGAATGGGGTATTGTAAGGCTAGCCGTGGCAGTCATTTGAATGATGATGTCTTCCATTCCTAAATGGAAAGGTTCTATCTTTCTAATAAACTCATAATTTTGAAAAAAATATTCATTTGTTTTTTTTTTTTTATAGTCGATTCAAATTCCAAATCTTAAATGGCCCACCCTGTAAAAATTAAATTAAGTTGAGCCGAAAAACATAGTGTTATTTTTTTTGGAAAAGATCGAATGTAATATTAAATTAAAGGTTTTAAAAGATATATTATATTTAGTATAAAATCTGGCCATCTTTAAGCTTTTACTTCAGTGGGCACATGAATCACGATATATACATATTTATGTATAGTGGATACATAAAAATTAAATTAAATTTATAAATTCAATTAATTAATTGCGGAAAACTTCAATTTAGAACTCAAAACTTGTGTACTAGCAAAGACCATCGAATGCGAATAAATGACTCTTATAATACTGGGATTTCAAACGGCGTCAAAAAAAAAAAAAAAAAGGAATTTCAAATTAATATTAACATATTTTACCTGAATGTTAAATCGATTTCTAATTTTACTTTCATCTTTCACTTTCTTAAAGAAGAAGAATCAGTACTGTATGTGTGTTTGTTTTTAGCATTTTATTGATATGATGCCAAAAAATTAGAACAAGTATCTCTCTAATGATTTAAGTTTCAATTAAACAGAAGTAAGAAAAGATAAATAAAAATACTGCATATATAATTATATTTAATCGGTTGCATACAAGTGCTATTGGCATCTCGTTTGGTATGAATCGATTATAAATGAAGTAGGTATCTTATTCATGTTATTCAATAGTAATATAACATATCTCAAAGCCCGCAAAGCATGGCACCTACAATAATTATCTTTATAGAGAAGTATTTATAATAGAACAGAAAACTCGTAAATCATGGACGTCCAGTTGAAACAACTTTATTTTACGTAGTCTGAAACTAGAAACGAAAATTAATTAGGAGCATGACATAACGATAACTAAGAAATATTAAGAATATCTAGGTATTTATCTATGATGCTTGTCTTTTTTTTGTCTAAAGACTAGTTTTTTTGCTTACAGGTGCCGCAAGTATTTTTTCGATCAAAGAGGTAATGTTGATGTGTGACGAAATATCATCAGTTTTGATCCATCAAAGGATTTTCAGATTTTTGGTTTTGAACATTTTTGCATTTAAAATGATAAGATCAAAATTACAGTGACCCATGAAGCAAGTAAGAATTTACTACTTATCTCTGCAATTTTCTGCAACTTTGTAATTATATTAGGCTTGCTGGCAATTATCCAGGAAATACTGTCTAACACAGATCATGCATTCGAGAAACATGACATCATGCTAGATAATATCTCAAAAAAATTCAACTCATGATTAAGGCACATGAAACCAATTTGTGTCTATGTTTCTGTGGACTACTATAGTTGTGAATTTCATTGTTCATCTTCGAGATATGTAATTATTGCGCAGTGGCAAACTACTGAAGCGCGAACGGCGGATACTTTTAAATTATAGTTCACCCGGGTTTCAGACTAATGCGTTTTTAAATTGTTTCACAAAAGGCCTATAGACATGAAAGCATTTAAGTTAAACTTTACCTTAACCTTCTATTTAGTTAAAAAAATATTAGACTAAGTGCGTTTGGTAATTTTTATTTTGAGATCAAGCAACACTTAAATTTGTGGAGATTTAACAAGGCAACTTATGAACGATTTATTTACATACACAATTGTTATTTGCTTTTATAGTAGATGTCAATGATGAAAGATGAGATGCTATGTATTCAATGAAGATAATTTATTTCTTTTACAGAAACACGAAGTAATACTTACTTTTAAGAGGTAACCAATGGACACTTTTGGGTTACAATAAAATTTTATTTCACATTATGTTTGTTAAAGTTGTTATTAAATTTTAAAATTTTAAAAAGTATGTAAAGTAAATCTAACGGTGAACGAAAGATATAGTCAAATCTGTCTATGTGTGTTTATATTCCATGTATGTAAGTACAGGTCTTTTACGAGATGTATGTTTATATTCCATGTATGTAAGTGCACGTCTTTTACGAGATACATATTGTTATTTATATAACTTTTTGTATGCGTATTTCATGCATAATATATACGTAATGGGAGATAGAGAATATAAGTTTACCTAAATGTAGTTCTAAGCTATCAGTTTAAGTATTAATGTTAAGTATGATCAATACTTCACTAAATTTCTTAACACACGCGTAAATAGAGCAACTTGCTTTAGTGGGTGTTGGGCACTCACAAAACAAAAAATTGTAAGTTTAAGCAAATACATAAGAAGTTGGAAAAAGCAGATTGTTTTTATTCAAATCAAATATAAAATCTATTGTTTTCTATGAAACTATTGTAGTTTAACTGCTCAAAAAAGTTTGTGGAAAATTGTCTTAGCTTGGCACACAATAAGGAATGTTCAAGGCGATAATAAACCCCAACACGGATATTGTTATATAGTATGTATTTCCATTCGGATAAATAAAATCCCAGACAAATCACAGGTCTTGTGTTTAATTTAAGGAATATGCTTAAGGGGATGTTTCGTTTCAGTTTTTTTTTACATAAAAGTGATCTTTAACATCACAGAAATACTGTCCTAAAACCTTTTTAAGAAATTCGTACAGGAAAAAAAAGTTATACCCATATTTATAACGGTACCTCTACGAGTTTTTTATGCAAAAGTTATACAATATAACAAAAACTTTAAACGCGTTTTTCTTCAAACTACATTTGTTAAATTACTTGATCTGTAACTCGAAAACTACTCAACTAATAATTCAAAATACATTTGATTCGAAATTTTTTGATTGAAAAATACTAGTAACTAAACCTTTAAAAATATTATGTTACATACCCCAGACATATAGGGTAGTTTACACTAAACAAAATTGTTTTTTGATTTTTCAGAAAAATGTTTATAAAATGATTAAGATATCAACAATAAAATGTCTGTTAGGTTTAGTTACTAGTATTTAGTATTATGAATAGAATTTTGTTGGAATTTTTACTATACGTGTTACAGGAAGTCCGACAGAAATACGGGCGTTTTAAAAGTGACTTTTTGAAGACGCCCTCTGCAGTAAACATGACATACTAAAAATACAAATTTTTATATTGTCAATATGTTCTATTATAATATTTAAAAGGAATTAGTTTGATAAATATAAAAAGGAAAAAACTAAAATGTGTATTTTTTTTTTCAAAAATGAAACTTAATTAATTCTGTTCGGTATAAATATAAATAGATACAAAATTAGATCCTGTGCCACGATTGAACCTCCTTTAACCCTTTAATACGCAAATCGAGAATTTTGTGCTCGCAAGTTCAATAATACGATTCGATATTCTTTCAGAATCTGGCATTTGTTTTGCATAAAAGATTCAAAAACTCTATTATTTTTTAGGTTTTTTAAAAAAACTGCTTATTTTTTTGGTCTTTTTTCTTTTCTAAGTCGATTATCTTTACGTTGCTGCTATTAAATGATCAGATAACCACCAGAAATCGAGTTCCGAATATCTAAACTTTCTCAAACCATGGTTTTGAAAGTTTTTTCTTGCTTCGGTTTTTCCAAAATGGCCATGTTGTACAGCAATGTAATAACAAAGTTTGGACTTTTGTACACGAAAAGGATCAACTTTACAAAAAAATTTATAGAACAAAAAATGCTTGAAATTAGCCAAAGAACACGTGTAAATTTTTTCGACTATTTTTGGTATTTTGGATCTGACCAATTTTTGAAAAATCTAAAAATTTCAGGAAAAATTCTGAAAAATACCAAAAGTATTCTTTGGTTAATTATAAGCACTGTTTGTTCTATAAAATTGATTCGTAAAATTTATCCTTTCTGAGTAAAAATATAACCAAATTTAATTATAAAATACTTCAGTTTTTCAATATAAGTCTTAGAAAACTTTTTTTACTAGGATTATTATACTTAAATCTAAAAGCAGATTTCGATTGGCATCATATTCAGTACTTATTTTTAAAAAAAAAAGTATGTAAACTACGGACTTATATTTATGTAAAAAGAAATTCTGGTTTAAGCCTAGTATGCTGTTCCCAAGAAATTTCTTGGCCTATACAAAACACATGTAAAAAAACCCTCAAGGAATACTCAAGGAATTTCTTTTCTGTTTCGGCTACCAAAGCGGTATGCTGTTCGGCAAGAAAAAAAGTAGTTCGGATTTCACGAGCAGATGGCGCTATTATCACGGAACTCTAATTTCCTTCAAGAAATATGTATCCGAGCACATATTCCTTGAAGTAAAAGTGACAGATTTGGATTTAAACACTGGTGATTGTCAGATTGAGATTATATGGTGATTGTTAGGATGGATTATATTGAAATCAAAGAGTTCGTGGAAAGCTCAGCATTACATGAAGAAATTTTTACTCTGCCTGAACTAAAAAAGTGGGTGCACAACTGACTCTTTTGAGTTATCAAAATTCCTTGACCTACTGTCAAAATTCCGTTTGGGAATAAGTGCACATTTTCCTTGAGCTGTTTTCTTGGGAACAGCATACTAGGCTTTAAAATGTTCGAAATGTTTTTCATGCAAAGAAGAAATTTTAAGCAATATGGAGTTTGTT
Source organism: Dysmachus trigonus (assembly GCA_949715965.1). Lineage (NCBI taxonomy): Eukaryota > Metazoa > Arthropoda > Insecta > Diptera > Asilidae > Dysmachus > Dysmachus trigonus. Next base: position 46,458,937 of record OX454319.1, on the reverse strand, counting down.
TCTAAGAAATTTTTTTCGAAGGTTCGCCGTGCCATGAAGCATCAAGGTTTTTTATATATGTAGTTACCATCAATAAGTAATATTAAAACTTTCTAAAGTTTTTAAATTTATTTTCTGCTAAATTATATATTTTTGGTGTTTCTTCTAAAATTGATGGTTAGGTATAAAAAGTTTTACACGTAACTTATTTTTCTAAAATAAGTTTAGAATGGTAGCAATTTTAATTAACAAAATTTTTCATTCACCTCTTTTTTCTTTTAAAACTTACGTATAGTAGTATAAAAGCCAAAGTATACTCACATTTCTTACGGGAACATTAGCGATCAAGTCAAAGTGATCATAAATGACCTTGCAGTATTCAAATCCAGGCTGTTTAGAAGCCTCTGTGAAAATGTCCATAGCTTCACTCAAGCTTAAGTTGCCCCCGAGATCCAGGGTATCTCCAATTTTGTGAGTGTGGAGTTCTGGTACTTTATTTACATCCACAAAACTTTGAATATCGGGTGATCTTCTATAAACTCCATGTGCAGTGTTGCCCGCCACAAGCATATATTTTTTGTCACCAATTTTCTTAAAAGCATCGAAAATATCACTAATCGAGGTCGCTGAAAACCACTGTGATCCGTCTTTTAATGTAACTTGTAATTTTCCACTTTTGCACGAACCACTGCACAAATTTCCCGTTTTGGGACACTTTTTGCCCAACTCTTCGATATCTTGGCACATATTCAAATACTTTCCATCGAAATCAGTTGCGAATGATTTCATCGCATCTAAAATTGGGCGGTATCCGGTACATCGGCAAATATTTCCTCCGTACGAGTTTTCAATATCCTCCATAGATAATTTCCCATTTTTTGACTCCAACAAGCCATACATGTTCATGACCATTGCTGGGGAACAGTATCCACATTGGGTTCCATTTAGATGAGCCAAACGCTCTTGAACTGGATGGTAACCGTCTTTAACGTTGCCAATTCCCTCAATAGTCACGATGTCCCAACCGTCGCAGACGTTCAAAAGAGTCAGGCACTGAAAGAAAGATATTTCTGTATTAAGAAGGAATTTGTGATAATCGAAAAAGTTCTTACAGAATTTGTTGCCCACGTTCGGTGCTCGTTGGTAACAGGGTGACGACCTCTAATAACGCAAATGCACACTCCGCATCCTCCTTCAAGGCACATAAATTTCGTACCTGATAAATGTGCATGCTCCCGAATGAACGTGTTTAGATTCATGTCGACGGGCATATCCGGAATGGATACTAAAGATTTTTTTTTTTTTTTTGTTATTTCCTTAAATAATAAATGGAACCAACTTTTATCTTACCCGTAAACGGCTTTCCATTTATCGTAAAATTAATAGCCATGTCTTATAGGTGGAAATGTATCTATAAATTTCCGTAGAATAGATCCCACTGACCGAATCGCTTGGCGATCACTGTACAAATGATTGACCGCGAAGAGTTGGTTATATTGAAAAGCTGTAGGTAGATTGCTTCTTGCCGACGACGACGTTCGCTTTCCAGTCCTCCTGTTTTTCCGTATAGTTGCCGCAAAAACGTGTAATAGCTTTTTTTTCCAATGTTTTATTTTGGGCGGATATTTGGGACGAACCTCTTATTCTGCTGTTGAGCGCATCATGACTTGGCAACTTTGGAGCCTATATACCAACGTAAACATATTTTACAAAAGGCACTCGTTAGTCAGACCTGTGATTCTGTCAAAGCAATTTTCCGGAGTTATGCAAGCCGTTGATTAATCATTATAATTAACGGCCACAGTCGGGGGGATTGTACTACTCTATAATTTTCACAGAAACTAGGGATAACTTTGTAGAGAATGACGGTGTCACATTAGTCGCTGTTCTCAATTCGCTTTTCAATGGCATTCAGCTATTGTTTTTGTATATTAAGTTGCTTTAGGTGAAAAGGGTTATGGTGTTGATAAATTTCAGGTGCCATAATGGTAGTAGCATTAATTATGCTTAAACAATTTTATGATTAATGACTAAAAAAGAAAAAGAAAAAAAGCATAAAAGAAACAAAAAGTTCATCTCCGGAACATACCTGGTTTTGTAATACAACTTTTTATAAATCTAAATTCCAAGCATAAAATTTATTTTTCTGCGTCGTTTATACACTAACTGGATATATTACGTGTATATCTTATAGTATGTGGGCGATATTGCATATTATTTATAACTAACAGATTTATATTAAAACGGAATATTCAATATGTTCACAATTTGTTCATTTTTTAATGACATAACTGTATACATGCATATACTGCAAGTTATCTACCCAATAATCCTAACTATAAATCATATAAAGTTAAAAGAAGTATGAAATGACAATGAAAAATCAACTTCTGGAAGCAATTTTTTCTTCAAATCCAAATGATCTTTTGTGTTTTGTCATGGACTTCTCGTAAAGAGTTACACATTTTGCAGTAATTATAGATCGAGAAATAGATAGATAGATTCATAGTCCGTAGAGAGCAGTCAAATAAATATTAAATTTTCTAGCATATAATTAATAAAATTACTTGCAGCGTTAAATAAATAAAATTATGATAATTTTGAAGGTTTCTCGACCACTTATTCAAACATTAATAACTTCTACTTCCCTATGCAAATACATATTTCATTATAATAATTTTGTATTTTTCACTAACCACAAAATTTTTTTCTTTTTTTTGAGTTTGACTTCTCTGGATGAATTTGATGAAAGTTTGTAGTAACATTCATCTGTGATTTAAAGTGAACAATATACATAGTATGCAAACAAGGTTTTGTCAGTCAATAGTATATTCCCGGAGATTTAACTTTCGAATTTTGAAAAGTTATATTTTCGTCACTATTTTCTGCACATTCCCACAAAGTTTATAAGAACATATTTCTAAATGTTCTGGCAATTTTTTTTACAATGCTTTACATACCTTATAAATATTGATGAGGATGTCACTGTCGTTATGCAGAGTGAGGTTTTTATCTTGAGACAGTGAATTGATCAATATCAGAATTTAGGTCACTGCTCAATTTATTTTGAAATTTAAAATTTTTTCCAATTTTTTAGGCTTTGTAAAACGGAAAAGGCTATGCTGCTTTCGTTCGAATCGTCAAATTTTGTTATAGCGCTGTCTAGTAACTAAAAGTAAAAATTTACTTTAAAAACGTTTCTGGATCTGTTATGGGTTCACGTACAGCCTCATAGATAAACAATTTTTTTCTGGGAAGGGAACGGGTTTGTGCGGGAAATTCTGTCTCAGGATCAACCTCTTCAGACACTAATTTTGCAGTACCAATCATTTCCATAAAAGCGGATTCAGTTCGAATTCTGATTAAAGCATCTTGAGATATTTCTTTTCCCGCCTCTGGAAAAAAAACGTCGGCTTTTTGTAAAGCTTTGCTGTCAATATTAATTTTGGACAGTATGTCGTACCAAATAACAATGGAGCAGATGAATTAGAACGACTTTAACTTTGATATTAAAGAATTGGCTAAGATTCTTGTTTCGCTATCTCTATTCTTATCAGAATTAATTTTATATAAAGTGTCATAAATTGTCCCTAGGTTGAACGTTGCGGTTGATGCGGCAAAAAATACATAAATTTCTTGAGCGATGTAAAAAAATTTGTTATTTCTAGTGAATTTTTAGCAGCGTCATTTACTACTAAATTGAGAATGTGTGTCGCACAAGGAATATAATAACATGCGTGGGGGCTTATGTCTAGTATTATTTTCTGATGACCTACATATATTTTTAGCTTTCATATTCGCGCCATTATCATAGCATTGACGGCGCATATTCTGTAAATCGATGCTATAAAATGATAAATAATCTTATAGAAATGTCGTTAATGCCCGAGCAGAAGTAGGAAAAAATGTTCTTTTATTTCAACCTTGTTTTTAGATGGATTAAGAAAAATGAATCTAACAACAATTGAAATCTGTTCTCACATGAAGAAGTTTGAAGTACAGTCTAAAATAATAGAAAAGTATTTTGACTGTTTTAAGTTTAAAATTATTTTTTCTAGAGTAAAATCGTATTCGCTAGGGAGGGCGAGTCACTAATTAGGATAAAACAAAGAAATGTATAAGATTTGAAACAATTTATTGTAATCTTTCAACCTTTTTCAAGTTTATTTCCAATTTTTGGGGATGTGTAAGATTTCATAAACAAAACAACGCAGTAAATTCATATATTCATTTTTTCCTAGCGAAGGATCAGTAATTCTCAAAAGAAAAATCCCACATAGCGAAATTATGTTTTCGACACTTACTTACTAATTAAGAAATAAATAATAAACCAAAAAAGATAAATATTCATAAATTAAAGATTTTAATTTAAGAATATTTAAGATGTGTCTGTAGTTAAATAGAGTGAATAAGTATTCTGTTTTTATTTTTTCTAAAAAAATGGTTATATTTTCATCATATCATATTGAAGAAGTGAACTCGAATTATTGTAGGTTTATAAACTTGCCTTGGATGCACCGATTCCAAAAATGGCTGATTAGATATTGTAAATATTTAAGTTTCAATAATTGTGTATATTCTTGAATGCTCTTTTCTTTAAAGTAATAAAATATATTATTTTTAACTTTTTATTTTAAGTTTGTATCATACATACAGGCAAAGTTTTGAAGTCGGTTTTTTTTGTTGTGACCAGGGTTTCTGGTGGGAATTGAGCCCATACCCTCTAGCGCCCTGCTGGCTCATAGCCAACCCGTAGCGCTACCAACCGAGCTATTGAGGCCCCGCTAAAATAGATAACTAAATCTTCCTCCCTACGAAAACCGTCTAAGACAGATCAACCTTCAGCCTTTTAGCTTGTGTCATGGTCGCCGAAATAATCTTCGTTCATGAAGTTCTAACTGTCGACTGTCCCGAATTCTTGCACAGTCCCTTGATACTAACCCCCGCACCGTTAGGATCTTTCCCTATTTTTCATCTTTATGCTTATCGCACTAATTACGGAACCATCGAATTTGAATTCATGTTGATAAAACCTTCCCTGAGAATGTTCTTTACCTGCCCAGCTCACCCTTACACTAACCCGTCCTTCCAAATAATTTTAATTAGTAGCTGTATTTAGTTATAATAAAATTTAGGTTTCTTTTTATTAGTTCGAAATAATTTAGATCTTTGTACATGTGTGTTTAACAAAATGAAGAAGTGAAAATTTAATTACAAGTTTTTGACATAATTCAATTCTTATACAGAATTCATAATTTGCAAATCCGCAATTCCGCAACATCAGATCTACGAAGCTTGGAGTTTTATTGTAACCCGAATTTTTCGAGGCACTGTTAAACAACGTAAAGAAAAACATTAATATAGTTTTTAATACCAATTTCATTCAATTATTGTAATTCTTAATTCACTCAATGGAAACTTTCTTATAAGCTATAGTACTTCGCAACTTAGTTAAAATTTTATTCTATAAAAATTGTAGAGCTGAAAATCAAACCAACACATTCACTGAAGTGTGAAATTAGCCGTATCATATCCGGAAAGTAAGGCAATATCTTCACAAGTTGTTGGGGCTCCTAAAAAAGGAAAATTGAAATAAATTGCACATCACTACTTATGCGATTTACTCACCCATGTCGTACCAATCGTATAATTTTAGATCTGCTCTTGCTGAATCGACAGCATGGAAAAGAACGAACAAAACTCCAATGGCGTGGCAAATGGCAAGTCCCCAGTAGCTGGATAAAAAGTGAAGTGAATTAAAGTCAATACACCTAAATGGTAATTTCGCATACTTTTCGTTTGGACGTTTCTGGAGAAATGTTACTCGGAAATTTACTGAAATACCTTTAGTACACGGTTAAACATTTTGCAGTAAAATTTAATCTTTTGCTTGTATTACAGCCATTTTTCAATCCACTTTGAATTAAAAGTAAATATTCATCGAATATAACTCAAAAATGCAATAATTTTTTGTATTGAAAAGTAATCCAAAATATATGTTAAAAGGCTCTGTAATCTTTTTGGAATAATTTTCAATATTAATTGGATTAAAAAAAATAAAATTAATAATTCAATCCAAGTAGATTGAATTTTAAGTTTTAATGCCAGAATGTGTCCCGTTGGTCATGCCGCGTTGGTAACGGTATATCTGGCTTGAGTGAGCCATTTCATTTAGAGTCTTAGAACAAGATGCAGTGCGAGTGGAAAGTGAATTTTGTGTGGGCAAAGTTTGGCGACAAACGCATATTCACTCCTAATAGTTTTGAGGTAAGTAAAACTTCAAACTCATTGTTTGTCAAATACAACTCCTTGAGAAACAAACAAAGCTATGAGCTTTATATTATGAAAGAAAACTTTTATGTTCTTGTTCCTATTATTATATATTGAAAGACTGCTTTATTTTATTTTTTTATATTTAAGAAATTTTATATTGTTTAACATTATTTTGTTTACTATATATATAATTTGAATAAAATGAATTAAATCAGTTAAAATATTTGAATATTTTCTTTAATTTTTTTTTGACAAAAATTAACATCATACGAATACAAATATTTCCTGAAATCCCAAAAAAATCCCTGTCACCGTATCAATAGATTAATGCACATTTTAATTATAAAGTAATACAATTAGTATTAACTTATTAAAAACATGGTAGATTGAAGGTTAAGTATCGTTAATATTAACTTTTAATACAATAAGTAGTGATTCTGCACTAATCATCGCTATTATAGCAATTTGGAAAGCAAGGGATTGTGTACAAATTTATAGGATTGCCGTTCAAAGGAGATCTTTGTAGAAATTGATTGTCAATGTCGCTTTGAAGCTAAGAAAGTAAGAAACAGATATTATTCTTTTTCCTATTGTTGCCGTACTTGACTGCAGTCTTTGAACGAATCTGATGGGTTTGTTTAACTTAAAGGGTAGAAAGGGTAAGATAATAAACCCATTCCTCGGAAAGGATAAATGCCTCGCATCGCACATCTGTGGCGCCAATAACCTAATAAAATGTAATTACCATTTGGCATAGTTTGAAGCTAGCTCGATGAGCGGTGCCTGGCTAAGGTTCGCGATTGAATAAAATTTATTGATATAAGCAGACTTCAGGTGGATTTTTAAGATTAATTTAGTCTTGAATTATGAAGTGATTTAAAAATGAATGACTAGTGGCATGATTTATTGTTATAATCGCTAATTATTCAATTAACCATCCCGTGGTGGTCATAAACTTCTTTTTAAGGGTTGTATCTTGGTACAGGTATGTGTATTTAGAAAAATTTTCCAAATTTCGTTCGATATATCTTTTTTGCTTTAATTTAAAATTTAAATGGATATTTTAACTTTTAGCGTTTAATTTTTATTTAATGTGAAAAGGTTTTATTTACATTTAGAAGCATTAAAGTTATTTTGAATTTAAGTTTTGTGATATTTGTAAATTGTTTTTGTTTTTAACTAATCGATATACAGTGCCTCCGATTGATATATTTTTTTCTTTATTTATGCAGATCTTTTTGATCGAGAACAATAACATTTAAAAAATTAAGATTTAGTCAAGAGCGATGTATTGAGTAATTTCATTCCCTATAATACTTATTATGGATGTTAAATATAACGATAGAATTTATATCTTTTTTGAAGGTATTGAAAGAACAACACATATTCGAGACTATGAGACTTAAAGAATACTTAAATTGAATTTGACGTAGTACCATAAAGAATCCATGCCAGTTGCTGCCAATTACCATTTTAACTTATTTTCAAATTAATTTATTGTTTTAATTTTCACTTTATATAGTCACTCATTCATCGCGTTTTGGAAAAACTCGCTGACGCTGAAGATTGGCTACATGCGTTCACTCAAGTGTGAAATCGGATGTATTATGTCCGGCAATTAAAACAACGTCTTCAGGAGTTGTAGGCCCTCCTAAAAAATGGATATTGCAACAATTTACACATCGTTAACTACAAGGTTTACGACCTACCCATGTGGTACCAATCATATACTTTTAGGTTCGCTCTCGCAGAGTTTAGTGCATGGCGAAGGGCAAATAGAGCTCCTATTGCCAAGCTAACAGCAAGTTCTCCAGTGGCTGGATAAAGAAGATATTTGAGCACTTACATTCGTATATAATATAATATAATATGACTTTTGAACCTACCTTTTGATCTAAGAAAACCTGTGGCATTTGGGGTTTTTTGGAGCAGGGTCACGCGAAAATCGACTGGAATATCTTTGGCGCCAGGAATTTTGTAGTTCCAAGTTCTGTTTGTGAGCAGTTCTCCATTACGGCGATTGTATATTAATTTTTCAGTCAACCAGTATCCGATTCCTGTGATGTAAGCTCCTTCAACTTGGCCAAGATCAACAAGAGGACTCAAACTCTCTCCAGTGTCCTCTAGGATATCTACTCTATTCAGCTGGAAGTTGCCTGTTAGAATGTCAACTTCCACCTCAGCACATGATAGTCCCCACACATCGTAACCTTGTAAGTCGTCCACCGTCAACAGGTGATTTGCTATTAAGCTAATGTTCATCTCGTTGGATTTTTGAGTTATTTCGACCCATGTGGGATTTTTTAGGGCGGCCTTTGCGGGTTTCATTCTTTCCAGGAGAGTTTGACACGCTCCTCTCACAGCCTAGGGATTTGTTCAGACATTTGAATAAAATTTAGGTATGAAAAACATGAAAATATTACCGCACATGTGGTTTCACTCCCTACGCTTCCACCAGTAGGAAATGCGTTAGCGCCATTTATGTTAGTAGATGGTTTCACTGTGACCATGGATAAAGGAATTCCCAAAGTATAGGCCGCGACTTGAGCAACCTTGGTATTTAAACCCTGTCCAACCTCAATGCTGCCATGAGAAATTGCAACAGTTCCATCGTAGTGATAAATAACTACGGTGGCTGGAATCGATCCATAATAGATAATCGGATACTTCATCAAAGATATGGCGATTCCCCTCTTCCTCCAGCGGTTTTGTTCGTTGAATTTGTTAATTGCTTCTTTTCTTCCTCGGTACCCAGTCGATTTAATAAAGTCTGGTAGAAGGGTTTTCATCTTGCTGTTTTTGGGAATGTTGTCCATACGGACATCTACAGGATCTCGTTTTACTTTCCAAGCAATATGTTCCATTATATGTTCTATCATCGCAATACCTTCCAAAGTGCCAGCTGCTCTCATCCAAGTATGCGATGGAGCGTCTGTGATCACAGGCTCGCCAGTTATATACCACCCATTATTTGTATAACAGTTTGTAAGAAAAGGAATAACGAAAAGCTCTATAGGATTGTCATTCATAGCGCAGCCAAAGTCCTCGTAGAAATGGATCATCAATGATTGAATGACGCCTTTCTGGTTTATGTCTACATTGTAGTTAGAAACGCAGGCATTTCTTTTACCCACAGTTGCCATTGTTGACTCAAGGCTCTGTACAAATCTAATAGGCTTATCCAACTTGAAAGCAGCCAGTGCACAGGCGATAGCTACTTGCCCTGCTCGGGATACTTTAGCACCATAACTTCCTCCAAGACGGCGAATTATCAAGTTAATATGATTTTCATTGATTTTAAGGGCTGCTGACATTGCAGTTTGAATCATATCATGAAATTGCGTAGCACTATACACTGTGAGATCGTTTTCTTCTGGAATGCAAACAGTCGTTTGTGTTTCCATAGAAAAATGATATTGACCTCCCATTTCAAAACTACCCAAAACTTTTATTGGGCCTTGATTAATGTTGGATTCACTATGCCTATATTCTTCCTGTTTCTCTAGATTTTTATGTGACTTTAATTTATCCTTCATGGTACAACGAACTGGACTATTTCGTCGTTCGTAGATGATCTTAACTTTTCTAGAAGCCGATTTAGCAAGGTCCGAAGTTTCAGCGACAATAACTCCAACTGGCTGGGAGTGAAACTTAACTTCACCATCACAAAATAGCTCTTCATCTTCTACTATTCCAAAAAGACCGATGGTGACATGGGAATTTTTTCCAGGAATATCCTTAGCGGAGTAAAATGCTACTACTCCTGGAATTTTCAGAGCCTCTGTGGCATCGACTTTAACCACCACCGCTTTCGTCTCCAAGGCATGGACAAATGCTGCCCACAATTGTCCAGGAAGGTGTGGTAAGTCATTCATATAAAGTGCTTCTCCAGAAGTCTGGCTCAAGGCGTCTATTTTCGGGATTGGCTTTGTTAGTGGCCAGTTTTTCTTAATTGTATCATAAACTTGAGATCCCGAAGATAGAGGCCGTTCTATTAGGGACCCTCCACTCAAAAATTGTGACTGGACTAAATTAACTGGTGCATTTTTAAGGATGAATTTGTAAAAAAGTCCACAAGCAAGTAATTTTCTATAGCCGGAAGATGCATCTGGAGGGATCCAGTCGGGGTGAATCTCAGCATTCAAAATTTGAAGAACATTGTGTGCTATGGAATTGCTAATCCAAGGTTTTCCGACCAGATATCTGGATGTGGCTGTTGCTTCAGTGAAATGTGGACTTATACCGCCAAAGCACAGTCTTGCATCTACTATAATTTGACCGCGAGAAGTTTGTAGGAGGAAGCCAGCGTTAACATAGGCGTGGGCATTTTGAGCTCGGGGAGTAATCTAAAAAAGTAAATTCTTCATTAGCCTTATTTTAGAAAACAAGAGGATTCGTGTCTTATGGGTGATTTACTTTGGTAAAATGTTAGGTGGATTACTGCCCTAAAGGGTATTATCATGACATTAGTAGGTTTTGTTCTTTTTATTAAATTTTTTCACTGTAAAGATTGATTCAAAATAAGCAATCACTTTAGTTTACTTAGACAATTATTATATTTTAAAAAAACTGCGTAGTTTTAAAGATATTTCAATTAGATAATATGTTGGATTAACCAGTTAACTGTGATTGACGAGTGTACTCGTCATGCGTATAAATCAGTGACCATTGGCTATTTAAATTGCAATTTTTGAGAAAAACAAAATATTCTCAAATTTAAAGATGTTTAGAATATTTTCAGGCTATGCCGGAATAAAACAAACAAGTAGAAAATATAAACAGTTTGAGATGATCTCATGCGTCCCGGTATGCACTGGTTGAAAAAGTTTACCAGTTCGCATAATGAATTTATTTATTTGCGGTGATAACGTTTTTTAGATGTTAACCAAAAAATATGAAACTACAAGAACTCTTGTCAGTCTGAAAATAATTTAGATTTTATAAAAGAATTGGAAGCTGTCAGGCAGAGAAAGGGGCTAATTGCATGAATGTCAACAAAAAACCATTCCAAATAGAAAGCACATGAACTGAGAGGCACAAAATTTTCTTGGAAATTGTCTCCCTCGCTTTAGTGTTCCAAAAATTCAATCAATTTGTTTACCAAAAATAAGCAAACGATACTGACTATCCCACGATTCATTCAAAAATTCATAGAATTATCACGATCTGAGGAGAGGTTTTTGTGCATGGCCTTATCTTACCAGCGCAACTTATTCTGTGATTGACGATTATACATATACTCGTCATGGCTCGATGAGGGTACCACAGTTAACTGGTTAAGTTGACGACAGATACACTTTGAATAATGCATACTCAACAAATTAAAATAAGTAGAATAGGTTTAAAGGCAAAAAGAGAAATGTGATTATTAAATATTCGAGTTTCCCTTTTTTATAATAATGTTTCCTTTTAGTAAAATGTAGTTACTTTATTTTTAGCTGATTTAAATTTAATTTAATTTTTAAAATATTTTCTTCCCAAAAAAAGCAAAGTATTGCTTCTTCCATGTGATACAAATCCTTCCAAATCGTTATTATCGAATTTCTAGTAATTCTTCTCCTCAAAATCATTTTAAACTTTTCTAAAATAGAAAATATGTACTAAATATTGAACGAAATGAAGGACTGATATACGAAAGTTTTTTAATATAAAAATATTTTAATTTTTCGAATGTACATATAGTATAATGAAATTATACTTTTTTGAGTCATAAACTGGATTCCACCTTCATTGATACAAATTAGTTGAATCAATGGCAAATACAAACAACGCCGAGGAGAGTACAGATCCCTATACTTCCTTAACATAATTCAAATTCACCCCAGACACTACATAACGCTTTATTCACTTAATATTGTAAACGGTCGAACGAAATTGTACTCAAAAGCCCGTAGTACAGTATTGACAAAATACTGCCGGTCCTTTTCAGAGCTATGGAAGGATACGACAGCCCGCCATTGTGACTGAATGCGGATTGAGTCGACAGCTCGATCCCTATATTCTAGAGTTCAATGATCAGTACAGTAAAGTAGAAAGAGATTGACAGAGGGACGATTAAGGCCCAAACAGAATATGCCGCTGTAGCCTGCCGCTAGCGCTGTGTTGTTGTCTGAACTCGCGCCAGCCATACATTTTTGTATGGCCAACGCCAGCCAAGATCAGAACCCAGAGGTTGCGCCAGGCTACAGCGGCCTATTCTGTTTGGGCCTTTATGCTGGCAAGGCCTCAGAACGAGATTCAGTTGAAGAAGGGCGCAATGGCGGGTTGGTTGGCTCGGCCGTTACAGTATAAATAAATTAAAAAAAAGAAGTTTAATGGTGCCTTTATATTAGTCAGAAGTGGGATATCCTACATCCCCAGCTAATAATTAATAATTGTATTTAGTTAGTTTGATCCAAATCGCGCATCGGTTAAATTCAATCAGGGACGAATTTCGCTTCAAAGTGTTAATATGCTTTGGTGACAAGTGTGTGTGCCGGAGGGCTAGAGGTTCTTGTAGTTCGAGTGGCCTGTGCGCCTGGAAGCAGGGGAAGCAAACCGCTTGACGGGTGTGTGAGACCGACGCACATGGCTCTGGAAAGGATGGCTGGAAAAACGGCCAACAGGTTTGTGTGTGTGGGCTCTGGATAGGCCTATGCAGCCTGCAAGCTGCCGTTCATGGCCTTATATGGTAATATGATTTAAAAATGATGTCATATTTTGCGTTTTGGAAAAACTCGAAGCGCATAATAGAAATATTCTTTTCAGTCTGAAAAGAGCATTTAAAGGTAGCAGTGGTGAAAAAAACAAAAGTGAGGTGCCGTATTTTGGACAAAAAAAAAAAAGAACACAGGACGGACATAATTTGAGTATTGCACTTATATACAATATCTTTTGCTTAATAATATTTAGTTATCTTTTGAATAATTTGTGTAGCTTATATGAATTGAATTTTGTTTATTATCGCGTATTTTGAATTTCTTGCGGCTTTCTTTTACTATTTGGGTTTTTTTTATATATATATATATATTTATTAGAGCTAAGTAATAAGTAAGTAATATTTCTAAGCAACATGAGGAAGACGACTGGACGAAGGGTGCCAGTACGGGCAAAAATAGATACCGGAGCGACGGATACGCTAAGTCGAAATATCTCAAGTACGGAGAATGATGCAACACCACTTCGAGGGGGGTTAACGGTTGCACCGTGCGAGATAGAGTCTGGGTTGTTAATGCCCCAGGGAGGTCGATCTGTCGTGCCCTACCGAATGGGGGCGACCGAAGTTGCGGGATTGATACCGGAATTTGCACCGGGAAATACTCGAAGTCTAAGTGCCGAGGAATGGGTCGCGAAGATCGAGAGTTTACGTGCAATCTATTGTTGGGACGATCGTACCACCTTACTATATGCGTCGTTGAGGCTAAGGGACGCAGCGCAATATTGGCTACAAGGTAGACAAAAATCTGATGATACGTGGGCGTCGTTCAAAGAGGATCTGGTGATCGGGTTCCCCAGTAGTCTGGATACTTCGGCTATCCATGCCAAGCTCATGGCTCGTAAACGGAAATCCGATGAGCCCGTTGAGACGTACCTATACGAAATTGTGTCATTAGGGAAGCGGATCAAATTAGATGAGCAATGTGTCGCCAATTATATCATTTCCGGGCTCCTCGACCAAAAACTCATAACGGTGTTAACTGCTTCCGGAAGTACTTCGCCAGTTGAATTGCTCGCGCATATTAAAAGATACGAGAACATTAAGGAACAAGAGAAAACACGAAATTTGCTTGAAAATCCACGGGCCAGGGTGCTATCGACAACCTTTTCTCGCCAGGGTTATAATCGCGACAAGGAAAACAGAAATAGGGATAACAGACACGCGACAACTCCTTACGGTCGTCAGAATTTGGACAATTTCGCGGGGAAATGTTTTAGATGTGGTAGACCGGGGCACAGGGCTAACCGATGTTTTCAGGCAAATGAAAACAAAGTCAAAAAGATCCAGGTTATACAAAAAGAAGCAAAGGAACTGTATCAAACGGTTCACCTCGATGGGGTCCCCCTCGAAGCATTTATCGATTTAGGAAGTGAATGGACCACCCTCAGATTGGGAGAGTGCCAGGAAATAGGATGGGCGATCTCTCCGGGGACCATCCTTCTGAAGGGCTTTGCTGGGGGAAGATGCAGAACGCTAGGCTCTCTAAGAAAATCTTTAAAGCTGGGAGAGATTGAGGCGGTTATTGATATCGCCGTAGTCGCTGACGATGCCCAAGATACCCCGATGATCGTCGGACAAAATTTTACAAACCGACCGGGAGTCCGCGTGATTAAAAGTTGGGGTAAACTTGAGGTAGCGAATAACCCCGAAGAGTCTTCCACAGTTATCAACGAATGTAATTCTCAAAGTAGATGTAGTCAAGTTAGAGACCCATTTTGTATAACCGACCTAGTCGTAGGTGCAGTAGGTTCGCCAGAAACGAGTAAAAAACTGGTTACTCTTCTCAACGAGTATAGGGATTGTTTTTCTATCAATTCATCCGAACTAGGGAAAACAGATTGGGTAAATATGAAAATTGAACTGGTTGATAAAACGGTTGTGCGGTATAAACCCTACCGAGTCCCATACCATCAAGAGTCTATCCTACAAGAAATCATAAACGATCTTCTCAATAACGATATCATTGAAGAGTCCACCTCCGAATATGCCAGTCCAACTCTATTAGTCCAAAAAAAGGATAATTCATACAGGATGTGTGTGGATTATCGAAGGCTGAATAGGGTTACAAGGAAAGAATATTTTCCTACACCGAATATCGAGGAGATAACCAATAAGCTCTCAAACGGTAAAGTTTTTATTTCATTGGATTTGATGAGCGGCTACCATCAGATCCCCGTTGAGGAAAATTCAAGAGCCTTCACGGCGTTTGTAACTCCTAAGGGGCATTACCAATATAAATGCATGCCCTTTGGGCTAAGTAATGCCCCAGCCGTATTTATGAGACTTATGGACGCGGTGCGGAAAAAGGTGGGAGATGAAAGGCTCCTAACCTATATGGACGATATGGTAATAGCGGCGGCGACAGCTGACGAAGCTTTAGATGTCCTCAAAAAAATATTGGACGTGCTTAGAGAGGCTAAACTCACACTAAATCATAGAAAATGTTTATTCCTGGGTAGCTGTATTAGCTTCTTGGGCCATGAGGTTAGCGAGGAGGGCATCAGACCTGGGAAAGGAAAAACAAAAGTTATAAGAGAATATCCGCGTCCTGGAAACATAACGGAAGTTAGGCAGTTTTTGGGTCTTAGTGGGTACTTCAGGCGATTTATTCCCAATTACGCTCAAATTGCTGCGCCTCTAAATGAATTGTTGCGCAAAGACGTACCCTTTGATTGGTCTGAAAAGCGACAAGTGAGTTTCCAGGAACTAAAAGACAAGTTATCGGCTAAGCCATTGTTAGCTATATACAAACCGCACGCGGAGCACGAACTTCATACCGATGCCTGTTCCCAGGGCTTGGCCGGTATTTTATTCCAAATTTCCGAAAATGGACTAAAGCAGCCTGTGTCCTATTTTAGTCGAAGAACTACCGCCGCCGAAGAAAAGTACCACAGCTACGAGTTAGAAGCTTTGGCAGTTGTGGAAAGCCTTACTAGATTTAAATATTACCTACTGGGAAAAAGGTTTAAAGTAGTGACAGACTGCGCGTCGCTCAAAGCCTCCCAAGATAAAAAAAATATTGTTCCAAGGATAGCGAGGTGGTGGTTGACTATTCAAGAGTTCGATTTCGAAATGGAGCACAGGCCTGGATGTAAAATGGCTCACGTAGATGCTCTGTCACGAACAGCGAGTTCTCTGCGCGTTGTTAGTCAAGAACCAGTCAAGGAAGTTTTGGTGGCCACAATTACCGAAACTGACTGGGTCGTCACACTTCAAAGGCAAGACAAGGAAATCAATGAAATAGTTCAGATTCTTTCGGATCCAAACAATAAGAAATGTAAACATCTGAGGCAGAACTACGAAATTAAAAGTGGGAAATTATTTTATAAAACTTCTGAAGGTCTGAGGTTTGCTGTGCCTAAGGGTATACGGTGGCATATCGTGAGAACTTCTCATGATGGCCTTGGTCACTTGGGACTGGATCGCACCTTATCACATATCCAGAAAACGTATTGGTTTCCTAGAATGAGAGGTTTTGTTAGGAAATATATAGATAATTGCATCGCTTGTGCTTATAATAAGCGGGGAAAGGATGAGACTCGCTTCCAATTGAATTCTTTTCGCACAGAACCTATCCCTTTTAATACTGTGCACATTGATCACCTGGGACCCTATCCCAAAAGTAGAAAGGGTAATATGCACCTGGTAGGGATTGTGGATTCATTCACAAAGTTTGTAATTTTACGACCTGTGAAATCCACTTCGACCAATTTTGTCGTTAGGATTTTGGCTGATCTTTCGCAATTCTTTGGATCTCCGTCCAAAATCGTTTCTGATAGGGGTACCGCGTTTACCTCTAAAGCATTCCAAGAGTACTGTCTGGCCAATAATATTGTGCACGCAAAAATTGCAGTTCAAACGCCCCGTGCAAACGGCCAGATCGAAAGGTACTTCCGTACCGTTTCAGCTGCTATAGCTGCCACTACCACTAGGGAAGATGGCCGGGATTGGGATACCCACCTGGAGGAGATTCAATGGGGACTAAATTGTCTACCTCATGGAGTGACTGGTCAAACTCCACAAAAATTGCTATTAGGTTACGAACCAAAAAGGGTGTTGCATAACGAATTGACAGCTGCACTACACAACGATGTTAGCGACAATGAGGATTCTGTTCCTCTTTCCGAACTTAGGAAGCGGGCGGCGGAAAAGATAGAACTAAACAGAAACAAACAGGTTGAACGAGAAAATTCCAAACGGTGCGCCCCGCGGACATACGATGTAGGAAATTTGGTGTTGATTAAAAGTGAGCATGCGTCTACAGGTCAACCGCGAAAGCACCTGCCAAAATATAAAGGCCCATACGTGGTCGACAGGGTTCTGGGTAAGGACAGGTACCTTATAAAGGACCCTCCTGGTATACAAATCACAAGTCGGCCATTTCAGTCAACGTATACGGCGGAGCGAATGAAGCCGTGGTGTAGTTTGGAGGAATTGAAGTTGAGTGAAGAAGGTCTAGAGGATGTAGATGAAGAGGAATTGGGGGAAACCCCTATTGACTGAATTAAACGATAATTATTCTTAAGTTGCTTAGAGCGAAGAACGCGTTTATTTTGAAAAGTTTATTTGTTTATTTATATTCGAATGAATTCAATGAAATATATGGTACGTATAATAATGAAGTAAATGATAATAAAAATGGTAATAAAAAAAAAAAAAAAAAAAAAAATAAAAATAAAATAAAATAAAGATAAAAAAAAAAAGAGGTTGTATAGAATCTGACAAATACGAACTGACGAAGACAAACTGAATTGATAACTGAAGTTTTCGTTAAGTTATACGAGGCACCTCACTACACCGTTTGTTAAACACTGCTGGGAAAGACGAGTTTGGAATTTAAAAGGTAAGAATCAACAATTATTGTTTTAATGTAGATATCATAAAGGAGGGAAATTTTGAGAAGGGGGCTGTGATCTGCGGCAATCAGCTTGGTTGTTAGACCACCCTGCTTGTTATTTTGATCAGAAGCTGCTCGTTGAAATCGTATGGGGATCTGAAGGAAATGAGTAAGGAAAATTTCGAGAAGGGGGCTGTGATCTGCGGCGAACAGTTTGGTTGTTGGACCACTCTACTCGCTCTTTCGATCAGAAGCTTTCCTTTGAATATATTTAAGATCGACGGCGCTTGTCTAGCGTGAGATTTGTTGATTGCCGAAACCCTAATGGTTCGGAATATGGTTGCAGATCTAATCTTTCTGGTGTGTGTTGAGTTCGGTCGCTGGACCTTTCTACAGCCACCAGTGGTGATGTCTTCTGTGGTGATAACGCGATAATCACCGGGACGGTGATTGCGTCGGATGGCCGAATGTAAACGGTCGAACGAAATTGTACTCAAAAGCCCGTAGTACAGTATTGACAAAATACTGCCGGTCCTTTTCAGAGCTATGGAAGGATACGACAGCCCGCCATTGTGACTGAATGCGGATTGAGTCGACAGCTCGATCCCTATATTCTAGAGTTCAATGATCAGTACAGTAAAGTAGAAAGAGATTGACAGAGGGACGATTATGCTGGCAAGGCCTCAGAACGAGATTCAGTTGAAGAAGGGCGCAATGGCGGGTTGGTTGGCTCGGCCGTTACAGTATAAATAAATTAAAAAAAAGAAGTTTAATGGTGCCTTTATAATATTTCTATTGTGTTGCTTTGAAAACAATAAAATATTATTATATTTTTAAATAAATTATTATTTTACTTACTTACCTTGTAAAGATCGAAGATAATTGTATTTCTGTCAATAGATGGTAGAGTCAATTTAATGATAACTCTCTTATCCATGTCACACTGTAAGAAGTTAGGCAGAGTTAGAACAATATTTTCGGTTATGTTCTTTGCAACAGAAATAGTGGCTCCAACGGTTGTTAAAGTGAGGAAGATATCAGAAGGAAATTCGTGATGATCATGTTTAAGCATAAGATTTCCTGCAATTGTACCCATCTGAAAAGAAATTGAATTAATAAAAAACCAGTAGAGTTATGATCATCACAGCGTACATTTCTCACTGGAAGATTAGCTATTTGCTCAAAGTGTTCAGCTAGCTTAGCGCAATATTCAAACCCACTTTGTCGGGAAGCTTGGGTGAAAATATCGACCGCCTCTGTGAGCGTGATATTTCCACCTAATTCAAGGATTTGACCGATTGAGGATCTCCTTAACTCAGGTACACGATTCACATCAATGAAACTTCGAATAGACTCATCCCTGCGGTAGACACCATGGCCTGTATTTCCTGCAACGAGAATGTAGCTTCTGCTCCCGACTTCTTGAAGAGCATTGAACACTTCTAGCAAATTTCTTGGATGGTACCAGATATGTCCGTCATCGAAAAGAATACTCTTTTTGGGCTTCCTACACACTTCCTGGCATATTTTCCCAACACTAGGACATTTTCCCAAATCCTCGATATCCTTACAGAGATTGACAAATTCAAACTCGCTGTCGTTGGCAAAGGACTTCATGGCATCGAGAATGGGCCGATATCCTGTACACCTGCATAAGTTACCATCAAAGGAGTTTTCTATCTCATGCAGGGTGGCTCTTCCTCCCTTCGCTTCGAGAAGGCTGTACATGTTCATTACCATTCCTGGGGAGCAGTAGCCGCATTGTGAACCACCCAGTTCTGCTAGTCTCTCTTGGATAGGATGATACCCGTCTTTTCTGTTTCCTATTCCCTCTATGGTTGTTATATCCCACCCATTACAAATGTTGAGAAGCGTAAGACACTAGAAAAAAAAGAGTATACGTACTATTTATTACAAATAATCTTATCATTATCAAATCATCTAAGATCTTGGAAATCTGTGTTCCTCTTCAACGAGGAGTTACACAATAATCGAAAAATTAAGCAAAATGCTGATGTAGCTCGATAGGTAAATATAATTCGGTTCTTCGTGCTTCCCAATTTTAATGATTCTAGACAATAAGTTAGTAAATAATTTGAAACCCATTTGTGAATTGTTTGCTAAATACTTTTACTCAGTCTCTCAAGTTAACGTTGATACTGCTTCTAAGCATGTTGATTTTAATGTTTTTCCCTTACCCAATTTAGTAGGTTCTTTGATGGTTACTGATAAAGATATCATTGATGCTATCCATAATTTACCGAGCTGTTATTCATTGGATGAATGTAATATTTACCCGGTTTTATTAAAATTCTGTACCCATGTTTTATTAGATCCTTTGAAACAACTATTTAACACTTCTCTGCAAACAGGGATTTTTCTTGATTGCATGAAAAATACTTCTATAATTATAAAGCTGGTAACAAACATGACGTAAGAAAGTATCTGGCTATAGTAAAGTTATCCCTGAGCTGCTAGATGGAATACTGAGTAAAAAATTATATTCCTTGACAAGTACAGTCCTTCTTAATAATCAATATGGTTTTATGCAGCATCGGTCATGCGTAAGCTACTTGAATTACTATTACATTCTTGAATTATGCTATTGCAGCGATCGAGGCTGGCTATTAGGTTTATATGGTTAGCATTGACTTTGAAAGAACATTTGATCGTGTAAATTACTTTTTTCTTTTAATTAATTAATTTAATAATCTTTAATTAAAAGCAATGGAAATTGGAATGAATATGCTTAAATGGATATCGTCACTCATTTCCAATCGTCCATTGAAAGTTGAGTTATTAAATCAGAAATCAAAAATATTTTAAACAACCTCTGGTGTGCCTCAAGGTAGTCACGTAGGTCCCTTGCTTTTTCTATTATTTATAAATTATATTATTTCTGTAATATCTATTTCGAAATGTTGGCTATTTGCAGGCGATATGAAACTCGGCATAAAGTTGAGATGCCCGAATGAGTCTACAGCTCTGCAATCTTATCTTAACAACTTAATTAATTGTTGTGAAATTAGTAAACTATAATATATCTAACTATTGCTAAATCTAAGTGTATAACATTTCGCAGATCTAGAGTACTTCTCCTACAAGTTCACTGTTGATAAGAGTCACTCAATTGCGTGATGTTGGTCTTATGCTTGAATGCAAGCTCTCTTTCACTAGCCATATAGATATTATAGTAAAGGCTCTTAGAAATCTAGGTTTCGTGAAGAGAAATATTAAAGAATTTCGCAACACTTTCACTTTAAAATCAATATACCATCCATTGATAAGGTGTTAACTTGAATATGCATCTGTTGTGTGGAATTCCACGCAGATCTCATACATTCTGAGAATTGAACGTAATCGAGAAAAGTTCACACGCTTTGTGTTCCATTTATTAGAAAACTTTGAATGTATACCTCATTACAGTGCGAGATGTTTTATGTGGGGTTCGAATATTTAGAAAAAAAAGTATCAGAAGTTATGCTTATAGTCCGGGAGCCACCAATCCTGAAAGTACCATGATCGCGGATTTGAAAATTTTTGGTGGGAATGAAAAGTTTTCACTCAGACGAATTAGATGGGCTTGGTCGTCGTTGATTTAATTAGCCGAAAACATGTTTAATTAAATTTTGTATTATTCAATGGCCACAATGTTTTACCGTCATCGCGGATTTTGATCAGTCTTAATTTAATTTGTGTGAAATTTTGTACAGATTTAGAAAAAACCCGGCCGACCGATACTTTTTACTCGGAAAAATCCGGCATACCTATTTGAATGGTGTGATAAGGGGTAAAATTTCTCTGTTATCACGGAAACATCTTTTTTTTTTCGTTTTACGCATTTTAATGCCAGAATCGAAAATATCTTGGTATGCGGGCTTAGAAAAAGCCGGAAGTATCGCGCATTCCAGTTGTTATTACATGATTGAGATTTCTACTATTACACATTGTACTCCGTTGAAGAAATTCTCAGTAATCAACAAAATGAGGAAGAAAGCGAAGAACCAGAATAGGAAAGAAATTATAATTTTGATGATAATGATTATCAATAAATAATCTTGAATTAAATATAACATTCTGTATCAACCTTAATTTATTGTATGATCAACTTCAATTAAAATTTTCCTATAATCCCTTTTTCCATGCTAATCCGCATATAACTAAAACTCTAAGAAAGAAACCGGAATTAGAGAAAATACATTTACTCCAAAAAATTACCTCCGGCATTTTCTAAGCCCGCATATCAAGATATTTTCGATTCTGGCATTAAAATGCGTAAAACGAAAAAAAAATAAAATGTTTCCGTGATAACAGAGAAAATTTACCCCTTATCACACCATTCAAATAGGTATGCCGGACCTTTACGGCTAAAAAGTATCGGTCGGCCGGGTTTTTTCTAAATCTGTACAAAATTTCACACAAATTAAATTAAGACTGATCAAAATCCGCGATGACGGTAAAACATTGTGGCCATTGAATAATACAAAATTTAATTAAACATGTTTTCGGCTAATTAAATCAACGCCAACCAAGCCCATCTAATTCGTCTGAGTGAAAACTTTTCATTCTCACCAAAAATTTTCAAATCCGCGATCATGGTACTTTCAGGATTGGTGGCTCCTCGCCTATTATACGTAACATTTAAACCTTTAAAATTAACTGCAGTGATTTACTATAGCAAATCCCAATATATCAGCCTCAAAGATGCTTACGTGCTAGAGTTTTCTTGCATATTCCATATGACATTACTATGTAGCTGCAGTTTTATAGAACCACTAACTACATTTTCAAAAACCTTCAATTTTGTTTATGAATTTATAGATGTCAGCTAGTCTAGGAATGTATGTAAATTAAAACTGCTTGATACTTTAAGATTAGGTTAGTATTTTCTTAAAGCTTCGTAATACTAATTATGTATTATATTAGCGTAGTCTGTTGGTTGCAAACGTAGACGAAATGTATAAAATAAATTCGAATGAATACGAATAATTAGTATGATGAATCAACAATTAAGGATTCAATTACCAGTGTGGATTTTCAGCCGACTGGAAATTCAATTCAATCTCTGTTGAAAAAATCAATCCTTGTTTTCGAATCTGTTCAGTATCAACACAGGTAGAAGAATTCTTAGTCTAAAAAAACAATTTATTCGATCTGGGATTGAGTAATTTATTTCTAATTATTTGTAGTTAAAGTAGAATAAAAGATTTGAAAGCATACACTATTTAATTTCAAATTCGAATTTGAATCTTTCATTGTCTGTTGAAACGGAACCGTACAGAATACAACGTCTCGATTGCGTTCGAGGAGGCGCGAATGCATCTGTGCATCGTGTTGGCGAGTAGTCTGCAATAAAGCTTGAAGTTATAAACGTCGGTCCAGAGTTTCATTTTTGCCGCCTGCCTAAAAAAAATTCTTTTACAAAATCCGAAGTGCGATCGATCCAAAAAAAAAAAGTTAAAAAACTGCCCGTGAAATTTTTGTGCTTAATCGCACTTATAGAATTTTTATAGAGTCGATCTGCTACATATTTCGTGCCTACATATTTATGGATAAAGCGACAGTGAACGAATTAAAAGAAAAATTACATCAAATGGGCATGGATCCTTCAGGTAATAAACCCGAATTAAAAGTAAAACTTCAGGAGGCGGTGAGGAAAATTACCGACGAGGAATGAAGCATATATTTCTTGAAGATATATCAACGCCACATGAAGACGAGCATGCAGAAAATTCCACAGAAGCACCGGAAATCAATCAAAGAGAGGCAATCAACTGAGAACTTGATGAACTTCGACAAATTCTTGCAAAAATGCAAGAACTTGCTGGATCTCAAAAGGCGAATTGCAGAAGAATCATCAAGGAACACTAACCACCAATTTGACTTTAGGAATGTCGAAGAGTCTCTTCAAGTCTCTTCAAATTCAACGGCGAGAACTCTTACTCAGTAAAAAAATGGATTACCCACTTTGAAGAAACAACGGATTTCCGTGGATGGAACTCAAAAATACTGTTTATATACGCCCAAAGGCTGATGATAGGTACTGCAAAACTCTTTCTGAGAACCATTAATGTAAAAACATGGCTGGACTTAAAAATTGCCCTTATCAACGAGTTCGACAAACATATATCCGGTGCAGAGGTTCACCAACAGCTAGCAAAACGTCACAATAAGCGGGAAGAATCGTGGCAACAATATTTGTTCACCATGCTAGAAATAGCCTCGTCTGCTGATATCGATATCGAAACAGACATTACTCAATATATCATTAGAGGCATACCGGACACTAGCTCGAACAAAATGTTTATATTCAGCAAAAACCATAGCAGAGTTAAAAGAACTGCTTAAAAAACATCATCTGATAAAGTCACATGCAACAATACCTGCTGAAAAGCAAAACATAAATCCAGCAACAGGCTACGACAACCCTCATCAAAAGCCAAATGTTTCAATTGTAATGAGTCCGGGCATATCGCACCTAGATGTCTTAAACCTAATTGGGAAAAGGGCTCATGTTTCCGTTGCGGTAAAATGGGACACAAAGCACCGGAATGTACGGATTCTCGTCCTGTGATGAACATCCAAGGAAAAGACGTCGAACAGGTTCAAGTACATAATTCTAATTCAGAAGTTAGTAATGAATTTGAATTTTTACTAAGGTTTGATTTTGATAGTGAAAGCAACACGATGAGTTTCTCCAGTACCTTGATGACACTACTGGATTCCGTTAGCCGTATTAGTTTTATCCAGGAAGACACTCATCTGTAAAGATAACCTTACTCCAAAAGTCTGGGTTGCTCTCATGTACCTTATAATACTTTTGTGTAAAGTTAACGTTTTTGGGAAGGATGGCAGGATCAAAATATGGCGCAAACGCAACGAAGAATGGAAAGTGAAAAACGTGCTTCCTACTTTCAAGCATGGAGCTGGCTCTGTTATGATTTGGGGCTGCATGGCGGCGAGTGGAGTTGGTAGAATACATTTCATAGAGGGTATCATGGATCGGTATGTCTACTTGGATATCCTAAAAAGTACCTTCCTGCCTAGCGTTGATGAATTAGGATTGGGTTCGGGTTACATATTCCAGCAGGATTGTGACCCGAAGCATACTTCTGGCATTATCAAGGAATGGCTTCTTTACAACGTCAGGAAACAACTCCATTCCCCTCCTCAGTCCCCAGATCTTAATCCCATAGAACATCTATGGGATGAACTGAAAAGACGAATCCATAAACTGGGAGTACGCACCAAGGATGACCTCAAAAAAGCACTATCAGAAGAATGGGTGAAATTCGAACCAGAATTTACTGCAAAATTAGTGAATTCAATGCCATCAAGGTTGCAAGAAGTTATAGATTCCAAGGGCGGCCCAACAAATTACTAAGGTGCATACAATTCCAAAATGAAGTAGTCGTACGTAGACTTTTGTTGTACCTAATTACTTTTTGAGTTTTTTTCGTTTATCTTATTTAAATGTCAATTAAGTGAAAATATTTATGTTTCATGAGGACTTTGTTAATTTTTATTGATTAAAGATATATATTTCAAAAACACCAATACAGTTTTCTGTTATTTTCATTCGAATTCTATATATTCTTTGGGGGTATGTAGACTTTTGTGACTAAGTGAAGATATAATTGAAATCCCTGATATTCCATTTTTAATATAAATGAAAATCTAGATCAAAATATTAAAGATGATACAGAAAGAATTGTGCGAGAAGCTTGTTGTGACAAAGAATTACCCGTAGATTCTAATAATGTTGGAATGATCATAAGACAGGCAAAAGACGAATCTTTTTATTCTACCCCGCGTCGCGTTCCTTTTGCCCACAAAGAACGACTGAAAGATATTTTTGATGATCTTCTTAATTAAGGTATCATACGCGAGAGCAATTCGCCTTATGCAACCCCAATTGTTTTAGTATCTAGAAGAAATAAAGATCTTAGGCTATGTGTAGATTACCGCACTTAAAAAAATATACAATTCGCGATAATTATCCTTTACCTTTAGTTGAAGATATTGTAAATAAATTACGTGAGAATAAATTACTCTCAGCTCTTGACCTAAAAAACGGATTTCACCATGTTAGAATAGCAGATGATTTAATTAAATATACTTCATTCGTCACTCCATGGGGCAATATGGATATTTAAAAATGCCTTAAAATGCTTTGTAAGTTTCAGTGTTAAAATGCAATGGATGAAATCGGGTCGATTAAGGTTAGGGTGGCCGAATTGTAAGACAATTTCAAATTCGAATTTGAATTTTTCATTGTCCGTTGAAATGGAACCGTACATAAAACAACGTCTCGATTGCATCGATTGCGTTCGAGGAGGCGCGAATGGATCTGCGCATTGTGTTAGCGAGCAGTCTGCAATAAAGCTTGAAGTTATAAATAAATGTCGATCCAGAGTTTCATTTTTGCCGCCTGTCTAAGATAAAGTCTTTTACAAGTGCAAATTACGATTCTCTTCACTTTTCAAGGAAGAACTTTCTACTCCTTTTACTGCAATATGTTTTCTTTGTTACTTTGACACAAATTTTTTACACAAATTTCGAAGTTGTAATTCTACGATTCCCTTCGTCATATTTCCAAGTATTTAAACAAGAAATTAAGAACTTATTCGGAATGTAACGCATAGTTTTGTCGAATTTATAACTTGTAATATACGTGAATATCAGGATTAAATTAAAAATTAAAACTGAAATTTCCCACTGAATACCATAATTTTATCGTTAATCAAAATAAACTTATTAAACTCACGGAATTAGCAGCCCATGCTTCGTATCTCTTTGTCACGGGATGTGTTCCTCGAATAGTAATAGTACAAGCTCCACAACCTCCTTCCAAACACATAAATTTCGTGCCACATAATTGAACATAATCCCTTAAGAAGGTGTTCAACGTTATATCCGGCGGATAATCTTGCAGCCGCACTATTCAAAAGAAACATAAAATTTAAAAAAGGCTGTTTAGCACTACTTTCATTATTTTAATTCTGTAATTTCACTTCAGAGCATGTTTTTTACCTGCGTGCATTTTTCCATTGATACTCAAATTTATAGACATCTTTCGCGCACGATACAGATCCAACGATTAAACTGCTGCACTGCTCGTGAGTCGCTAAGAAGATCTACAAAATTCTGCAAAAATGGTCAATGCACTTTAAAAGTGTTCGTATTTTACTTTTGCTTTGATAAAGAAGCAGAACAGGTATTTGGGTTCTTAGACATTTTCGGTGCATTCTTTTTATTTGCATCGATAAACTGGATTGTTATTTTAAGCTTTCTGTCGGAACGTGAATAATAGAGGGTGTTTCAAAGCAGTGTTTTGTAAAGAAATTGTGTAATTATAGTACTTAAAACGAAATTTCCCACTACAGCCCAACAGTAAGCAGTTGATGTAATAGATGGCTGATAGACCATTTAATGTATTTGTCGCGCAATATTTTTATGTATTGGAGATGTCATGTATAAGAAAGTGAATTCAAATTGATGAAAAAATAACATATTTTGCGCCAATTTCACACGTCATATATATACATATATCACACCTCATATATATACATATATCGATATGTAAGATATTAGCCGTTCTAATTCAATAAAATTGAACTGAATTAAAGACTTGAAAAATGAATGGCTTAATTGGAAAGCATACGAAAATATTTCATAATATTGGTTAAAAAAAATAAACTTAATTGAATTTCATTTTATTACCTTGATTATCATAGCAGAACCATTTCAGAATATGTATAAATTTTGGCAAATAGTAGACAAATAATTAATGTTCAACTCTTAGCCTAACTTTAGGGTTAAAAACAAATTTCGATATTAACTGTTAGTGCTCCATGATTTAAATATTTAATTTTATTTTTATAAATGTAAACCTCATTTAAACTAAACAAATTTTTCATAATATTATTCTACGATTGTTACATTTACTTAGCGTGGATCCTGAACTGAATTTTTAAAAACTGTTCTGAATTTTTAACAATTGAATTTAGCTCAAAAATTAAGATCTAAAGACCACCTTTTTCTAATTATTATTACTTTCAAATTTAATTACATAGTTTGGTTTTTATGCTTTATTTTATATTTTCAAAATCCTTAGCGTTCCATCCATTTGTCCAGGAATTACAATCTTAAGTTTAATTGAATGAAATAAATATATCTTGTTTTATGTTGTTCAATAAAAGTGTCCAAAATTCTTTGGATATATCCTTTTCGCTTTATTTTAAATGGAATGTTAACACTTTCAGCTTGGAATTTTTATTTTAAGTGAATATATTTACATTTGGAAGCATTAAAGTTGTTTTGAATTTAAGTTTTGAGATTTTTGTAATTTGTTTTTATTTTTTTAAATAAGACATATACAATACCTCTGGTTTATAATTTCTTTTCTTTGCTTATATAGAACTTTTAGATCGAGAATAATAACTTTGAAGGAATTAAGCTTCAGTCAAAAGTGGTGTCTTGAGTAATTAAATAAGAAAAAATTAAGGTTCAGAATAACTTCTCATCCCAGTTACTTTAAGTATATTGTATATCTAATAAAGACAGCACCCTATAAAACTTATTATGGAGGTTCAATAGAACGATAGAATTTACATTCTTTTAGTAGGCATTAAAGAACTACACAAATTCGAGACTATGATTACTAGCTTAAGCATACTTAAACTGAATTTGACGTAGCACCATAAAGAATCCATGCCAAGTGGTATAACCACTGACACACTAAACTTCATTATGAAGTAGGACGTCATTATGATATTACTTCTAATGACTTGGTGACACACAGCATTTGACTTCATTAGAATTGATATGTGAGAATCTTTCCCGAATAGCTTGATCCAAAAAAGTGCCGTGCTCAGAGCTGATTCTGTGTTTTTCTATTTTGAATGTCAAAAACCCCTTTTATTTAACGACTTTCGCAAATATATGGCTTAGAAAAACTACAAGTAATAGTAGCATTTATGTCATTTTCGAACAAATTAAGAAGCTCGTGTTTCATTTTGCCTACTTCATTACGAACCAATTTTTCTTCATAATGAAATCATACTTCATAATGAAGAATAGTATGTTGGTGGTATTAGTTCTGCCCTTCTGACTTCATTAATTACAATCTTAACTTATTTTCAAATTAATTTAATGTTCTAATTTTCACCAGTTGTATCATTCAAGATTTAATAAATTTTAATATCGCAATAAAACTCCTTTATATAGTCACTCATTCATCGCGTTTTGGAAAAACTCGCTGACGCTGAAGATTGGCTACATGCGTTCACTCAAGTGTGAAATTGGATGTATTATGTCCGGCAATTAAAACAACGTCTTCAGGAGTTGTAGGAGCTCCTAAAAAATTGAAATAGCAACAATTTACACATCGTTAACTACAAGATTTACAACCTACCCATGTGGTACCAATCATATACTTTTAGGTCTGCTCTCGCAGAGTTTAGTGCATGGCGAAGGGCAAATAGAGTTCCTATTGCGAGAGTGATAGCAAGTTCCCCAGTGGCTGGATAAAGAAGATATTTGAGCACTTACGTTCGTATATAATATGACCTTTGAACCTACTTTTTGATCTAAGAAAACCTGTGGCATTTGGGGTTTTTTGGAGCAGTGTCACGCGAAAGTCGACTGGAATATCTTTGGCGCCAGGAATTTTGTAGTTCCATGTTCTGTTTGTGAGCAGTTCTCCATTACGGCGATTGTATACTAATTTTTCAGTGAGCCAGTATCCGATTCCTGTGATGTAAGCTCCTTCAACTTGGCCAAGATCAACAAGAGGACTCAAACTCTCTCCAGTGTCCTCTAGGATATCTACTCTATTCAGCTGGACATTGCCGGTCAGAATGTCGACTTCCAACTCAGCACATGATAGTCCCCACACATCGTAACCTTGTAAATCGCCCACCTTGTACAGGTGGTTTGCTATTAAGCTGATGTTCATCTCGTTGGATTTTCGAGTTATTTCGACCCATGTGGGATTTTTTAGGGCAGCCTTTGCTGGTTTCATTCTTTCCAGCAGTGTTTGACACGCTCCTCTCACAGCCTAGGGAATTGTTCAAACATTTGAATAAAATTAAGTATGAAAAAACATGAAAATATTACCGCACATGTAGATTCACTCGCTAAACTTCCACCAGTAGGAAATGAATTAGCGCCATTTATGTTAGTAGTTGGTTTCACCGTGAGCATGGATAAAGGAATTCCCAAAGTATAGGCCGCGACTTGAGCAACTTTGGTATTTAAACCCTGTCCAACCTCAATGCCACCGTGAGAAATTGCAACAGTTCCATCATAGTGATAAATTACTACGGTGGCTGGAACCGATCCAAAATAGGTAATAGGATATCTCATTAAAGATATGGCGATTCCCCTCTTTCTCCAGCGGTTTTGTTCGTTGAATTTGTTAATTGTTTCTTTTCTTCCTCGGTACCCAGTCGATTTAATAAAGTCTGGTAGAAGAGTTTTCATCTTGCTATTTTTAGGAATGTTGTCCATACGGACATCTACAGGATCACGTTTTACTTTCCAAGCAATATGTTCCATTATATGTTCTATCATCGCAATACCTTCCAAAGTCCCAGGTGCTCTCATCCAAGTATGCGATGGAGCGTCTGTGATCACGGGCTCGCCAGTTATATTCCACCCATTATTTGTATAACAGTTTGTGAGAAAAGGAATACTGAAAAGCTCTATAGGATTGTCATTCATAGTGCAGCCAAAGTCCTCGTAGAAGTGGATCATCAATGACTGAATGACGCCTTTCTGGTTTATGTCTACAGTGTAGTTAGAAACGCAGGCATTTCTTTTACCCACAGTTGCCATTGTTGACTCAAGACTCTGTACGAATCTAATAGGCTTATCCAACTTGAAAGCAGCCAGTGCACAGGCGATAGCTACTTGTCCTGCTCGGGATAATTTAGCTCCATAACTTCCTCCAAGACGGCGAATTATTAAGTTAATATGATTTTCATTGATTTTAAGGGCTGCTGACATTGCAGTTTGAATCATGTTATGAAAGTGCGAAGCACTATACACTGTGAGATCGTTTTCTTCTGGAATGCAAACAGTCGTTTGTGTTTCCATAGAAAAATGATATTGACCTCCCATTTCAAAACTACCCAAAACTTTTATTGGGCCTTGATTAATGTTGGATTCACTATGCCTATATTCTTCCTGTTTCTCTATATTTTTATGTGACTTTAATTTATCCTTCATGGTACAACGAACTGGACTATTTCGTCGTTCGTAGATGATCTTAACTTTTCTAGAAGCCGATTTAGCAAGGTCCGAAGTTTCAGCGACAATAACTCCAACTGGCTGGGAGTGAAACTTAACTTCACCATCACAAAATAGCTCTTCATCTTCTACTATTCCAAAAAGACCGATGGTGACATGGGAATTTTTTCCAGGAATATCCTTAGCGGAGTAAAATGCTACTACTCCTGGAATTTTCAGAGCCTCTGTGGCATCGACTTTAACCACCACCGCTTTCGTCTCCAAGGCATGGACAAATGCTGCCCACAATTGTCCAGGAAGGTGTGGTAAGTCATTCATATAAAGTGCTTCTCCAGAAGTCTGGCTCAAGGCGTCTATTTTCGGGATTGGCTTTGTTAGTGGCCAGTTTTTCTTAATTGTATCATAAACTTGAGATCCCGAAGATAGAGGCCGTTCTATTAGGGACCCTCCACTCAAATATTGTGACTGGACTAAATTAACTGGTGCATTTTTAAGGATGAATTTGTAAAAAAGTCCACAAGCAAGTAACTTTCTATAGCCGGAAGATGCATCTGGAGGGATCCAGTCGGGGTGAATCTCAGCATTCAAAATTTGAAGAACATTGTGTGCTATGGAATTGCTAATCCAAGGTTTTCCGACCAGATATCTGGATGTGGTTGTTGCTTCAGTGAAATGTGGACTTATACCGCCAAAGCACAGTCTTGCATCTACTATAATTTGACCGCGAGAAGTTTGTAGGAGGAAACCAGCGTTAACATAGGCGTGGGCATTTTGAGCTCGGGGAGTAATCTAAAAAAGTAAATTCATCATTAGCCTTATTTTAAAAAACAAGAGGATTCGTGTCTTATGAATGATTTACTTTGGTAAAATGTTAGGTGGATTACTGCCCTAAGGCCTAAGGGGTTTTATCATAATATTAGTAGATTTTGTTTTTTTTATTAAATTTGTGTCACTGTGAAGATTGATTCAAAAGAAGCGATCACCTTAGTTTACTTAGGCAATTATTATATTTTAAAAAAACTGCGTAGTTTTAAAGATATTTCAATTAGATAATTTGTTGGATTAACCCATTAATGCCTGAATAACAGAAAAATTTACGGCAAGTTCGAGGCCCTAACTTTTATCGAAGGGGTGGTCAATTCTCATCGAGACCAACTTTTCTAGACGTATTTTGAGTCGCCCGACACGATCCAATCAAAAAAAAAAAGTGAAAAAAATTATTATTATTGTTTTTTTACAATATTACGTAAATAAATACCTTTTTCACGTCATTTTTTTTCGAAAAACGACTGATTTAGTGGGGAAAAAGCAACTTTTTACTGCAATAAAGTGCATAAAACGTGTTATTAGAACCTAAACTTCAAAAATATGCAGGCATTTAATCAGTAATCAGTGATCCCAAAAACTCCGAATACCAACTTTTTTTTCGAAGAAATTGAGAATTTTGCAAAAAATTGCCCGCCATCTTGGATCCGCCATTTTGAATTACGAAAATCTGGTAGCAAATTCGTAATCAGTGACCCTCAAAACTAGTGTATATATAATTTGTTAGGAATAGTCGAACATAGTGAGATAAATAAATTATCTAAAGTAATGCAAATATGCGTTACAATGTTGCAATTTTTATGCAGCTTAATATTTTTAACGAAAAAAATACCTGCATATTTTTGAAGCTTAAGTACTAATAACACGTTTTATGCACTTTATTGCAGTAAAAAGTTGCTTTTTCCCCACTAAATCAGTCGTTTTTCGAAAAAAAATGACGTGAAAAAGGTATTTATTTACGTAATATTGCAAAAAAACAATAATAATAATTTTTTTTCACTTTTTTTTTTGATTGGATCGTGTCGGGCGACTCAAAATATGTCTAGAAAAGTTGGTCTCGATGAGAATTGACCACCCCTTCGATAAAAGTTAGGGCCTCGAACTTGCCGTAAATTTTTTTGTTATTCAGGCATTAATGGGTTAAGTTGACGGCAGATACACCTTGAATAATGCATACTCAACAAATTAAAATAAGTAGAACTTTGTAAATAACACCAAGTCTATAGTTTGTTTTGTTTTTGGTTTTAACCCATAAATAAGGCTACTTAACGAGTTGATATTCTATGATGTATTTTATTAGTAACAGTTTAGAGGAAAGATAAATGCCGTGCTTCAAATAAATTTTTACCAGGGGTTTTGAGTTAATATTATTAATAATTCAGGTATTATAATGAATATGATTTATTAAAGCTTACATTTTCCTAACGATTACGAAGCAATTTTGCTTTTAATATTTTAATACGAATTACAGATTAATTTATATTTTGCTTTTGATTCCTCATCCTATGAATTTTTAGTCTGTGATGACAATTTCTATTATAATTTTATAGTACTTTTTACTTCTTGATTTATTGACAACGATTATTAAGTAATCAATCATAATAATAATTAACTCATTTGCACGATTATTATATCGTCCCGAGGTATGAGAAATAAGTGTAATGTGAGTTAATATTTTCATGTGATACGAACTTAGGTCAGGGATTTCTCTGAAAATCGATTTTCGAGGTATATGTTACTGATGTAGGGGAATTAATTATCGCGTATTGAATATGAACAAAAAAGTATCTTCAAATAGTTATCTAGTAAACCGAAAATAAGATTCACTTTGTAATCAATACTAATATAATTAGAAAAGAGTACTTATTAATCAGCGGCATGTGATAGAAATCCTTCCAAATTGTTATTATGGAATTTGTAGTATTTCTTGTACACCAAACCATTTAAAGCTTTTCTACAATAGAAAATACGTAATAAATATTGAATGAAATGAAGGACGAAAATACGAAAGTTTTTTAATATAAAAATATTTTAATTTTTCGAATGTACATATAGTATAATGAAATTATACTCTTTTGAGTCACAAACTGGAGTCCACCTTCAGTGATACGAATTAGTTGAATCAATGGGAAATACAAACAACGCCGAGGAGCGTATAGATCCCTACACTTCCTTAACATAATTCAAATTCACCCCAGACACTACATAATGCTTTATTCACTTAATATTTCTATTGTGTTGCTTTCAAAACAATAAAATATTATTATATTTTTAAATAAATTATTATTTTACTTACTTACCTTGTAAAGATCGAAGATAATTGTATTTCTGTCAATAAATGGTAGAGTCAATTTAATGATAACTCTCTTATCCATGTCACACTGTAAGAAGTTAGGCAGAGTTAGAACAACATTTTCGGTTATGTTCTTTGCAACAGAAATAGTTGCTCCAACGGTTGTTAAAGTGAGGAAGATATCAGAAGGAAATTCGTGATGATCATGTTTAAGCATAAGATTTCCTGCAATTGTACCCATCTGAAAAGAAGATGAATTAATATAAAACCAGTAGAGTTATGATCATCACAGCGTACATTTCTCACTGGAAGATTAGCTATTTTCTCAAAATGTTCAGCTAGCTTAGCGCAATATTCAAACCCACTTTGCCGGGAAGCTTGGGTGAAAATATCAATCGCCTCTGTGAGCGTGATATTTCCACCTAATTCAAGGATTTTACCGATTGAAGATCTCCTTAACTCAGGTACACGATTCACATCAATGAAACTTCGAATGGACTCATCCCTGCGGTAAACACCATGGCCTGTATTTCCTGCAACGAGAATGTAGCTCCTGCTCCCGACTTCTTGAAGAGCATTGAACACTTCAAATAAATTTCTTGGATGGTACCAGATATGTCCGTCGTCGAAAAGGATACTCTTTTTGGGCTTTGTACACACTTCCTGGCAAATTTTCCCAACTTCAGGACACTTTCCCAAATCCTCGATATCCTTACAGAGATTGACAAATTCAAACTCGCTGTCGTTGGCAAAGGACTTCATCGCATCGAGAATGGGCCGATATCCTGTACACCTGCATAAGTTACCATCAAAGGAGTTTTCTATCTCATGCAGGGTGGCTCTTCCTCCCTTCGCTTCGAGAAGGCTGTACATGTTCATTACCATTCCTGGGGAGCAGTAGCCGCATTGTGAACCACCCAGTTCTGCTAGTCTCTCTTGGATAGGATGATACCCGTCTTTTCTGTTTCCTATTCCCTCTATTGTTGTTATATCCCACCCATTACAAATGTTGAGAAGCGTAAGACACTAGAAAAAAGAGTATACTAATTATTACAAATAATCTTATCTAACATTATCAAATCATCTAAGATCTGTGTTTCTCTTCAGTGAGGACTTGCACAATGATCGAAAATTTAACGGTAAATGGTAATGTAGCTCGATAGCTAAATATAATTCGGTTTTTCGGGCTTCCCAATTTTACTGACTCTAGACAATAAGTTAGCACTTAATTTGAAATCCATCTGTGAATTATTTACTAAATTCACTCACTCGGTCTCTCAAGTTAACGTTGGTACTGCTTCTAAGCATGTTGAATTTAATGTTTTTCCCTTACCCATTTTAGTAGATTCTTTGATGGTTACTGATAAAGACATCATTGATGGTATCCATGATTTACTGAGCTGTTATTAATTGGATGAATGTAATATTTCCTCAGTTTTATTAAAATTCTGTACCCATGTTTTATTAGATTCTTTGAAACAACTATTTAACACTTTTCTGCAAACAGGGATTTTTCTTGATTGCATGAAAAATACTGCTGGTCACAAACATGACGTAAGAAACTATCTGCACAGACAATACAGATGTCCAAGCCCCATTGCTAGAAATGATGCCGCTGAAATGCGATTAACCGACACGATTAACCGACAACAAACTTTTGCTTAGCGGAGACTCAAACTATAAACCGACAAAGCTTTTACTTCAACTGACATCGATATAGGCAGGGAAAATCTTAAAAAGCGAAATGCTGAAGAGAAGGCAAGTGGGGTGAGGAGTTTTATTTACGATGGCATGCGAGTGTAGGGAGAATGGACTTCATTTATCAGAGCGTTAGACCAAAGACTATGTATATATTAAGACGTCCCAAGCGGTGCAAAGCATATTTTCCTGAAGCAACGACAGGCATGCTATATCAGCAGACAGAGCTTTCGGAGGAGTCTTGATTTTGTCGCCCACTTTTCTGAGTCAAAAGCTCTGTCCTCTGAACAAGCGCATCTCTCTTGCGCGTAGATGTATTCGCAGGGCGCGGACGCCGTTCGCTTCGCTCTACGGGAAATATGCAAGTCGTTTCCGTTTGTGTGCGTTTTACATCTCTTGTTTAGATATCCCATGTAACATTTTATTTCTCAACTAATTTTTGATCTTTGATTCTAGAAATTTGTTGGTAGGTCAGAGCAATATTTCTTAGGGAAGATGCATTAAAGATTAAAATTACCTTAAAGATTTAGCACAGAGCTGGAAATGGTAAGCAAATGAAAAGGGAGGTGAATTTTTTACGGGGATCGTAAAAATTATGACGAAATAATTCAAATAGAAAAATAACGATTATTAGATAAGTTTTACTTTTCAATTGTTTGATAGCGATTATAAATTAATTTTTTGATAACGATTACTGACTAGTTTTAACTCTTCTATCACTCGAGACCGATTATCAGGGAAGTTTATTTTTCGGTTATTCAAATTTTAAGCAATATTTCTAAAATCTATGAGTAATGAAAAGGTAATAAGAAAGGATATAAATGAAATATTGATTTTAGCATAGCCAAATGTAATTCTTTTGTTGTAATTTTTGATTATTAATTGATTTAATATACAGTGTCCGTCGAGTAGTTAACAAATCTTAGGTGCTCTATAAAGTAAGCATACATAGGTACAATGTTTGCAGATTCCAATTTGTAGATGCATTAAGCATTTAAACGTTTAATATTCATTGTAGTATAATATTCAACTTTTTACTACTTGCAGTTGAAATATTTGTTTCCATTTTTATTTTCCAGGAGCAATTTTTCCTTAAAAGAACAAGCAATATAAAATCTAAGACTTTTTTTCTGTGTTCGAAGCAAGAATTTGTGACGCAAAACCAACCAGGAAATTTTTTATTTGTTTCAGCAATGCATGCATTAAAAATAGTTTTTCTTATATTTACAATATGAAGTGAGGTTTTAAAATAATGCTCATATACATCGAAATGCAATTGACAGATTTTAAAAAATTCGTCAGTTGGTGATTGCAAATAATTTCTGGTTGTGGTGGAATAATCTCTGTTAATAATTAGCCTTTCAGATTGGAGGCAAATATCTGAATCATCCTGTTTGATCATTTCAAGTGCACAATTTTCACAATTTATTTTACTTAATACAACTTTAAAAACAACATATCCTATAAAGTACCTTCTTGAGTTAGTTTCAATACAAAAGTTATCAGGTTTAGTTGAAGAACAATTGTCTGATTCAACAACAGTCCAGTCTATTTCGTCTAGAATATTTTCTTGATTTGCTTCCTCTGCATTATACGTAGTCGTATTTTCTGTGAAACTATAGCACAAATCCCGGGAATTCGAATCAAAGTTGTTATAATCCCACTCAAGAATGTCATCGTCGTCATTTTCGCAGTTTGTTAAAAAAGACGATGTAGTAATTTTCATAGACATAATTCGAGCAATAGAGTGATTGAACTCAAAAACTGAAGGGTTTCTATTGTTTCCTCCTTTTGATCGAATTTGTCCAAATACATTTTCAATTGGATCTTGATTTAATCGAGCTGTGAGTATAAAAGAAACTAAAGGATCTTTTACTAACAGTTCAGTTAAAAGCATAAGGACTCCGGAAATAGTTTGTAAAACACCATCGATGCAATAATTTTTTTTCCTTGGGGAAGTTTTAAGCCGCGTAGAAAACGTTGCACTTCAACTAAATATTGATGTGCAGCATTATTCTGTCTTAATGGACCTTTGAACATGTTTGCTTCATTTAAAAGTCTGCTATTCAAGCAATCAAACAACTTATCAATTTTCAAAATGAATTCTTTGGT
Organism: Dysmachus trigonus; assembly: GCA_949715965.1. Classification (NCBI taxonomy): domain Eukaryota; kingdom Metazoa; phylum Arthropoda; class Insecta; order Diptera; family Asilidae; genus Dysmachus; species Dysmachus trigonus. The sequence goes on along the minus strand of OX454319.1, from coordinate 46,420,969 downwards.
TGCCTTTGCAGTTTCTAAAAGATTATCTTCAAATTTATTTGTGTCAATGCATGTTTGGATTCCTGCGGCTACTGTCCAGCTAAATATCTGCGTGGCATACTTAACGCGCATTTTATCAAAGGTATTTGGCTCTATATGTTTTTTTGTGACTTTTGGGCACATTTTTGTTATCTTAGAAGAATCATATTTAAAAAGATTTCTCAATATTTGCCAACTAACTGCACCATCTGTAGAAACAATATCTGTTTTTAAAAGAGTATTTCTCAATGACTTTATCAAGTGTGGAACATCGTAAAGGGCGAAAATTCTGTGTGAATCAAAATCAAAGTATGGACTTGAAACTGAAACGTTTAGTAGCCTATAACATTTTCTGTTATTTGGTCCTTGATCTGATGTAATTGCCTTCACATCTAAACCTATGGCAAATATAATTTTCAAATTGTCTTTAAGAATATCAATTAGCTTTTCTGCACATATGCCGGTATCAGAAACAAAATAAGTAAACACGTATTTCCAGTTATCAAAAAGCCCACGAATCATAAATACGCATATATATTGCCCAGTTTTGGTTTTTCGGTCCCCATTGCCATAATCAACTAATCCTTCAACCTGATCTGCATATTGGCAATATACAAGATCCTTTCTAATTTTAACTTCATCGAATATAACTACACATTGCTTCGATAATGGACTCATTTCTTTAGCCTTTGCTTTCAAATTTTCAATTAAACAATAATTGTATCCGGGATGAAGTCTTTTAATTGGGGCCCATCTTTGCAGTGATGCTTTCCACGGTAATGGGAATCCCAAATTTTCACGCATAAAGAAATATGTTGAGTTTGATTTATAATTTAAATTTTGAGCAATTAATTTTTGCTTTTCATTCCATTCAGTGGTTTTTGATCTCGGGGATAATAGCATCTTGCAGAATTCTCTCGTGTTATCATTGACATGGCTTAACTTACTTATAGCATGATTAATATTTTTTTCATTTGATTTCCTTTTATATGATTTAAGAAGTTTCAAGAGTTTTACGTGTTTCAATTTTAGCAACTCATTCGCGGTTTTTAATTTTTTATTTTCCTTCCTGTAATAATTAGCAGCTTTTATTTTCTTTTCGCAGCTTCCGGAGTTTTCAACCGGAGGATGTTCTAACATTTTTAAGTCTTCTAATGTCAAATCGTTGCCATTGTTCGTAAAAGAATTAAATTTATTTGACTCTTGAAGCTGTCCATCCTGCCTTAAGTAAGAAAATTCCTCGTTGGCGTTAGGTTCTAAAACATTGCTTTCTTCTAATGTGAAAACATCATAATATTTTAGAGAAGGTATAGCGCCAGCATGAAGTCTCAGTTTTCCCAAGTCATCTGGTTTGAAATGAGAAGCACAGAGAAATTTATTCGCAAAATTAAGAGAGGCATCTAAGCCGCACGCCTTAATCCAAGAATTACATAAACCACTATTTTTAGTGGGAAACCTAAATAAACGTTCATTATTGCTATTGTTTTTGCAACTTTCCAAAACACATTTTTTTACGCTTATTTTCTGTTTGTGACTAGAAGAAAAAGGAGAATCATTGTTCAATAAAACAGTAGGTACGGAGCCAGATTTCAGCTTTTTAACTCCGAAACATTCCTTTTCAAAATGATTTTCACAAATAAATTTGCCTTTTGTAGCTTCTTTTGAAATATTGCAATTTTTTGCCCATATTTCATTCAGCTGTTTATTTGTTGCAGGAAAGCTGAAAGTCCTGATTTTAGTTTTAGTTAAATTCGTACTGCAATTGGCAACGCAACAGTACGAATACCTTTCTCTCTCAATTTTAGTTTTAGCCTTGAAAAAGGCTGATTTTATAACGCTATCTACCATAGCTGCAAAAATTAAATTGGATACCCAAAAACTAATCGCCAAGTAAACTCGCAAATGAAATCCCAAGCGTCTTGCGATCGCAGTGAACAATCCCAGAATAACCAATATGCAGAGAAGTCCCCACACAAACGACTTGCATATTTCCCGTAGAGCGAAGCGAACGGCGTCCGCGCCCTGCGAATACATCTACGCGCAAGAGAGATGCGCTTGTTCAGAGGACAGAGCTTTTGACTCAGAAAAGTGGGCGACAAAATCAAGACTCCTCCGAAAGCTCTGTCTGCTGATATAGCATGCCTGTCGTTGCTTCAGGAAAATATGCTTTGCACCGCTTGGGACGTCTTAATATATACATAGTCTTTGGTTAGACTGTATGATGTAAAAAAGTGTGCGATTACGCGGCGCACTTTTTTCTATGCAATCTGATTTCCTTCCATCGATATATGGGGTTACAGGTGAAATAATAATTTTCTGATTGATGAAAGTTTATTGCTGCGTTTTTTTAATGATCTGGATCTGGATCTGAAATTTGCATTGAATTGAAATTTTTAAACCATGTCCTATAGGAAATATTTTTTAATGTGCAATAAATGCATCAAATTGCCATGATTTTTACTAGAGATGCCACGAATAGTAATTTGGCCGAATACCGAATATTCGGCGAGGTTCTTGGCCGAAGCGCCGAACATTCGGCAGCCGAATATTCGGCCACACTTAGTACTTTCCGCGGGCGATAAGTCACAACTGTCGCTGCAGAAAATGTTCGTTCAGATGAAGGTGTGGAACAGAAAAATTCTGTTGCAAATGAACTTGATTTTTACATGGTATCTGTTCGTTTAGATCGGACAGCAGACCCTTACAAGTGGTGGTCAGCAAACGCGAAACAATATCCAACCCTTTTACAATTTGCTAAGATGTATTTATCATCTCCCGGTAGCAGTGTGTATAGTGAGCGGCTGTTTTCGGAAGCAGGTATAATTTATGAGGAAAAACGCAACCGTCTGCTATCAACAAACGCTGAAAAAATTGTTTTCATTCATCATAACTTACCACTGGTAGATTTTAAATATTAATTTGTTAGTTCTTTTTTTTGGTTAAATAAATATATCTTTGTGAGTAATATTTTGAGTTCTTTTTTCATGATTTATTTGGTAATCCTTACTATATTTTATCATAAATACGAAAGTAAATCTGTTTATCACGATTTCACGCCAAAACTGCTGAACCGATTTAAATGAAATTTGGTACACAGATACTCTAGAGCCTTAGAAAGGACATGGGCTATAATTTACGCGGACGAAGTCGCGGGAAAACAGCTAGTAATAAAAAAATAATAAATAAATTGCTATTCGGTATTCGGCCGAATAGTTAACCATATTCGGCCGAATACCGAATAGCGAAAAAAAGTGGCCGAATAGCCGAATACCGAATAGTTGCCGAATATTCGTGGCATCTCTAATTTTTACCTACCCAAACTTCAAATCTTTAACTGAAAAAATCATTGGATTCATTTTTTGACGCAAAACGGGCATAAATCAATGCAATTTGATGTCCTTTTAGCAAAATTAGAAAGTATTGCTTTGAGTAACTATTGAAAAATTTCAATTCAATGCAAAATTGCATCCAGATCCAGATCATTAAAAAACGCACCTTATAATAATTTTTAGGTCTATGAGACATCTTAATCTCTAAAACAAATGTTACCCATTGAAGAATTAAAGAAATAAAAAAACAAATATTAGTTACTAATTTCTCTCTCTAAATCGATAATAAATTCCCTTCACAAATTAGCATACAAAAATATAGACAAAATAAATTACATTGGTTTGGTAACTTTTTTCAAAGTTTCAAATATTTTCCACTACAAAGGATTATAAATTATAGTTACAATTCTGCCACAGTAGACAAATTTTCAAAATTTAAAAGGGTATGCGGGTCTTTCCAAACCGACTAGTTGGTTTATTTTCGCACAAACTGTTAATTTCTCTAATAGCGTACTTCATGTACTAACAATATATACATACAGTTTCATGTTCCTAAGTAATTGCTGTGAAAAAAATTAACAGACAAATATTTAATTGCGGTCGATATAAAATTATTACATGAATGACCGTGGCAAAATATCCTATCTTCAGAAGCTTATTGTACTCTACCTCGAAGTTGAGACGGAACTAAACTACTCATATAGTATAATCAATTTTCTTTTTATAAGAAGCCTAAGTATTTCGATTATTATTTCCCGAAAAGATTAAAATGTGAAGTGGAAAAATTTTTTTTAATTAATTTTTAAAAGCCTTAAGTGGGGAATTGATTTTATTTTATTAATAGTAATATTTCGTGGTGGTTTATTTCAAATGTATCAAATTCAGTAATAATAATAGCGTATGTAAAATAATATATAGTTTTAGATATTTTATTAAATATTGCTAAGAATTTGTACATCAAGAGATTGCTATAGAAATAGATGTTATCAGAATTTGTATTACGAATTTGTTACTGTAATTAACTTTCTATGTTTTGAGGATCTTTTAAATTTCTCTGCTTTTTGTGCATCTTTTTCCATTTACAATTTTTGCGTAGTAGCACAACAATCATGAATTCCAATGCTTTCACACGATGCTCGTAGCACATATGACTAACGTCAAACCAATCCTTATTAAGGGGAGGTTCCTTTGATCGGCGATGTAAAAATCAATTTTTTTTTTTTTTTACATATTATCAATCTATAATATGTTAAAAACATGATCCTAAAACCGTTTTGCGTTTTATGCAGTTTTTAGAAAGTTACAGCGCTTCAAAGAGAAGCGTGCAACTGTTAACGCGGCACAACTAGCGAACAAGACGAAATGGTTCTAAAACTTCAAACGCGTTTTCCCGAAAGTTGATATTTTCAGTGCGCGGGACAGTGTATCTCGAGAACCACTGATCGGATCCACTTGAAATTTTAAAGTCATGTGTAAAATTCAATTTCGGAGCCCTTGAACCATTATTATCAATATATTTTAATAATAAACAATGTTTACGCCTGTCTTAAACAACTAAAACACACCCCAAAACACGACCTTAATTTTCAAGTGGATAACTTTCTCTGTTTTTTTTATCAAAATTTCGAAATTTTTGGTTGAAGGGCCGCTACATATGTTTATTTAACTAACTTAAAAAATGTTCATGTTTCAGTGACCCCTACGACCCTCGGGAACGTCCCGCGCAGACGCATATATGGCGCGCAAGGCCTCGCGGAGATATGGCTGGAGCCGCCATTTTGAATTGAAAGAGGGGGGAAAAAATAAATTTAGGGACTCTTTTTATCAATAAACATTGTACAAAAAACCGTTTGTTCATATCACATTTCTTTATACCTCAAAAAAATTCATAAAAGTGAAGAACTTTTCAGAGTCGATCAGAGGAACCTCCCCTTAAATTTGTTTGTCTCCCTAATGCATTCGTTTTTTATAGTTTCCCTTATATTTTTAATATGAGGGTTTTCTTTAAAAATATCTATAAATATTTTTGTATGGAATTTGCAAATATTGTAATATATATTAGATGGAGAAATAAGTAATTTTGTGTCACTGCAGTTATCATATTGCTTGAGCGTTATCAAAATGGAAGATAAATCATTATTTAAAGTACAATCCTGAATCATTAGAGTAGAGCAATTAACACAAGGTGCTCCTAAAATTTTCATTGTTTGGAGAAAACAATATCCAGCGAAAAATCGTATTGCAACTTCATTCAGTTCAATAGTTGTTTCACAGTCAGTTTCTTCGGCTTGTTCATCTGAGTTTGCAACATTATTGGTTACAAAATAATTTTCAGAGTTTAATTGAGGATTCAATTCTTCATTTTGAGGAGAGTCTTCTTGATTATCTAGTACAGCGTTCCAATCAACTTGAAGTATTTCATCGTTGTCGTCCTCACAATTCGAATATTTCGATGAAAAAATAAATTTTATTGACAATAGTTTAGCAAATATTGCAGCAAACTCAAATAAATTAGGGTTAATTTTGTTTGCATTACGGGCTCTTACTTTGGAAAAAAAATTTTCTAACGGATCCTGATTTAGCTTTTGGGAGTTAAAATAGAAAAAATTCTCATTAGTTTCAAATAACTTTTCTGAGAGTGCTATAACAGAATCGATTGTTAAAATTAAACCTTTGAAACAATATGCACGATCTGCCTTGCCTTCTGGTTTAATTTGAAGGAGGTACTTTTGCATAGAAAGAAGATATTGGACCTCAGCAGAATTTCTCTTGATTGGTGGCCGGCCATTCAAAATGTCAAATAATTTATTTATTTTGTCAATAAAAGATGCAGTAGCAACAGCAACTTCTTTTAAACTTTCAGGGTACTTATTGAGAGCTAAAAGTGCCTTAATACCAGCAGAAACACTTCTACTTAGAACTTGCACAGCCAACTTAACACTCATTTTTTGAAATTCAGTTGGATATATATGAGCAAAGGTTAATTTTGGACAAACCTTCGTTGCTTAATTTTTTTCGTAGTTGTACAAAAATTCAACTACTTTCCAACTCGAAATCCCATCAGGTCCTGAAAGATCGGTATTCATCAAGTTATTTCGCACACTTTTGAATAAATGCGGAACGTCAAATAAGGCAAACATTTTTTTATCATTATGAAAGAAATATGTCCTTTCAGGCGTAATATTCAATAGTGAAAAAAGCTTTCTATTTGCAGGCCCTTGATCGCATACAATTGAAATTATATTAAGCTGTACCTTGTCGCAAACATCGATACATTTTTTAATTTCCAAGTTTAAAATATCCACAGGAATTGAATTCGGGCAAGCGACATAATGAAGTACTTGTTTAAATTTACCGCAAATACTTCTAACCATGAAAACACAAACCGATTTAGCACTTTGTATACGTCGCCCATCCCCATAATCCACGAAGCCATCTATTTGGTCTAGAAATTTGTTATAAGTCCAATTCTCTTGTATACTCATTTCATCAAAAATAAGTATTACATCCCTTTCGAGTTTTGATAACTTGGAAACTTGCTGCGCAATTTCATCTAAGACACGAGGATGAAATCCTGGCGTAAGATTTTTAATTTTAATCCAATTATGGAGGGACGATACGCATGGAAGACGAAGGTTAAGAGATTCCCTCAAAAAATTATAGCCCGCGGATGATCGGAAATATATGCATTGACAGAGTGTTCGCTCCTCCTCTGTGTACAGCTTTTTAGAGTCACTTGACAAAATTATTTTTGATAAAACCTTGGCATTTTCACTGGGACTTTCCAAAATATCAATAGCTTCGTTTATAGGTATATCATTTATTTTTAAGGATTTGTTTTGATTCAAACGTATTATTTTATTTTTCAGTACCTTATTTTTCCTTTTCAGAACTTTGTTTTCGTTTTCTAATTTTGTCACGTTATTTCTTAACTGATTTACCTTTTTTAAAAAATATTTTATCTTTTTAAATTGTTTAGGGCATTCAAAACAAAAAGTTGAATCACCCTCACCAACCTTTGGCTTTACTGAATCTAAAACAACTGAAGCTCTATTTAAATCTTGAGTACTTACATGTTCACTAATGTTTTTTCTACTATATGTTTTTCTATCCATAGAAAAATCAAAATGGCTCCTTTCTAATTCCAAATTGCCATCATTGGATTCCAAAAACAAAGTCGGTAGTGCGTCGGCCTTTAATTTCTTTTTGCCAAAATATTTTTCTTCAAAATGATTACTGCAAATGTAAGGGCGTTTTCTTTGTTCAACATTACTCTGAGAGGATTCAAGAGCAATAAGCCATTGAAAATATTTTTCAGTTCCTTCTTTAGGGAATTCAAAAAATTTTCTTCCCGGAGCTGACTTTAAAGTTGCACCGCAACTAGCAACAACACATTTATTTCGTTGCCAAGACATTATTACAACGAAAATTTAATGTAATATCTGTTCAAAATTCAATAGAATAATATATATATACAAAATAATAATTATATACAAAATAATAAATCGATATTCAGTATCGAAAAATTCAAAATAAATTCAAAATCTTATCAATCCACACTATATATACTGCAAAACAAAGCCGAGGCAGGAAAAGGCAATTCAACGCACTTCTGAATAGATCCAAAATCAAAAGCCAAGTGAAGTGCTGCTGAAAATATAAAATCCGGAGAAGCACACATCAGCGGCGACTACACATTCATAGTCTCCGTTGTTCGGTGCGGGAAGTGTGGAGCCTACGCTTCCTATTCCCGGAAATCCTATAGCCCGTACATGTGAGTGCCGAGTAGACTCATCACTACACCCTTTCTTTTTTGGTGGTGAGATCAGCGGGTCTACTAAATTTTTTCCTAATCATTATGCCGCTGCTAAGATATCTCCTAGAATATCTTATCTGTGTTTGTACGTTCCCATGCTGAACAACGGAAAGCAAGGAGAATTCGAATAAGCGAAAAGCGCAGAAGCTTTGATTGATTGCAATTTAGCACAGACACAGAGCTCAGTTTACAAAAAGCTTTCTTTAAGAGTCTTCTTCTGTAATTTTTCTGAACATCACTCTTGCCTATTGTCTTTGGACATCTGTATATTATTTGTCTGTGCTATCTGGCTATAGTAAAATTATCGGTAATCCCTGAGTTGCTAGATGGAATACTGAGTAAAAAATTGTATTCCTTGACAAGTACAGTCCTTCTTAATAATCAATATGGTTTTATGCAGCACCGATCATGCGTAAGCTACTTAAATTACTATTACATTCTTGAATTATGCTATTGGAGCGATCGAGGCTGGCTATCAGGTTTATATAGTTAGCATTGACTTTGAAAGAGCATTTGATCGTGTAAATTACATTTTTCTTCTAACCAAATTAAAAGCAATGGAAATTGGAATGGATATGCTTAAGGGGGTATCCTACTCTAGAACGTTCAAAAAATGCATTTTTTTTTTAAGTTTTGAAAAATTCTGTGTTCTTTCCTGAATCGTTTAAGCTATCTCTTGCCGCGAAATTTGAAAAGCTCGCGCCGCTACAGGCTATTCCGTGCGCAGCTGCGCGCTTCCTAGCACTCCTTTGTTGCCTTTAACTTTAACTTAAATGCCGTTTTTCTCAAAACACCGTTTTGATGAATGGTGTGCAGCATTCTGAGAAAACCAAACTTCCGAAAAATTTCAGATTTTTGTACAAGCTGTGTTAGCTTTGTCTCTATGACCTAAGTCGAGCAAATCAGGCATTTTTACATTGACATAGCTTGTATCCCATGTTTTAACAGTAAAAAATAAACTAAAAAATATAACGAATAGTAGGAAAAATTAAAGAAATGAATAAATTTTTTTTTTTTTTTTCAAAATGTGGCACACTCATGCCATGGCCACATATATAAAGAGTACTAATGTGCAATCTCATAATTTTCAGATTATTTGTTTGGTTGTTATGGCCCACACCATGAGCTGCCGTTCCTAAGTTATGAGTCCCAGTAGCAGGCCTGCTCTATCCCAACCACTCAATAACATTTTTATTTTTTTTTTCAAAATATTCATTAAAGGTCATATAATAAGAGGATAATTATGTTTAACTCTAAATGTTTTGTATTTTCTTGTTCAACTCCCTGAAAAAAACGTTTAATTCAAGGGCCTCTAGAGTGGGGTGACCCCCTTAAATGGATATCGTCACTCATTTCCAATCGTCCATTGAAAGTTAAGATATTAAACCAGAAATCAAAAATATTCGGAGCAAGTAGTCACGTAGGTCCCTTGCTTTTTCTACTACATATTTATAAATGATATTATTTCTGCAATATCTATTTCGAAATGTTGGCTATTTGCAGGCGATATGAAACTCGACATAAAGTTGAGATTCCCGAATAACATACAGCTCTGCAATCTGATCTTAACAACTTAATTAATTGCTGTGAAATTAGTAAACTATAGTATATCATTTCGCAGATCTCGAGCACTTCTCCTACAAGTTCACCGTTGATAAGAGTCACTGAATTCCGTGATATTGGTGTTATGCTTGATTGCAAGCTCTCTTTCACTAGCCAGGTAGGTATTAATTATAGTAAAGGCTCTTAGAAATCTAGGTTTTGTGAAGAGAAATATTAAAGAATTTCGCAGCACTTTCACTTTAAAATCCATATACCATCCATTGATAAGGTGTTCACTTGAATATGCATCTGTTATGTGGAATCCCATGCAGATCTCATACATTCTGAGAATTGAACGCACTCGAGAAAAGTCCATACGCTTTGTGTTCCATGTACCACCTCTAAAATTAATTGTAGTGATTTACTATCGCAAATCGGAATTTATCTGTGTTTTCCTGCATATTCCATATCACCTCGGTTTTAGAGAACCACTAAATCGATGTTCAATAAACTTCAATTCTGTTTATGAATTTATGGATGTGAGCTAGTCTAGAATTGTATGTAAATTAAAACTGCTAAATACTTTAAGGGGCACTACTAGTGTGACATTTTTAACAATTTTTTTTTTTGCATATTTCGATAGTCTATACCTTTAAAAATAACACACTAAAATTTCAAGTGCACATCTCAAATAGTTTTTGAGTTACAGCCATCTGAAGAGCAGTCGCTCATCGTATCGAGGTATTGAGAAATGTATGAATTAAACTTTAAATGCGTTTTTCTTGAAATTACTTTTTTCAATTTTGCTGCAGTTGTAGCTCGAAGACTAATTATCCGATCGATTTGATTCTTATTGCAATTTCTGTATATTCTCCGTGCCATAAACCTTCAGTTTTCCGGATCGAATAAAAAAGGTAATTTTGTCAGGCCAAAAATTATCACATTAGCGTGAAATTTGATTTTTTTTTAAAACCCCGCCATTTATTTAAATTAAATTTTTTTTTTTTTTTTAGTCAAGTTTTATGGCACGGGAAATACCTTCTAGTTTAATAAACTTTTTGGTTTTTTTTGATTTCACGCACTGTGAAGGTCGCTATAACTGCAGCACTGGGGCACTTTTTTTTTGGAACCTTGGGAAATTGCGAATAACTCACTGAATTTACAATTTTTCGGTCCAAAAGTTTTATCATGTATTTACTATATATCCACTAATATATCCTTAAAATATTCAGATCTCATACACCTGATTGGAAATTCAATTCACTCTCTGTTTAAAAAATCTGTCTGCTCTCGAATCTGCTCAATATCAACACAGGTAGAAGTTAGTTATTTATTCGATCTAGGGTTGAGCAATTTATTTCTAATTATCTCTAGTAATTTATTAAGTCGAATAAAAGATTTGAAAGCATAAATAGTGCAAATTACATTTCTCTTCGCTTTTCAAGGAAGAACTTTCTATTCCTCTTACTGAAATTATGTTTTCTTTATTACTTTGACTATACTAGTCAAAATTAATAATTTCATCCTATACCTACAGTTTTAACACCTTTCTGATTCACAGTTATTCATGGCCTATTGTTAGATTTTTTTACACAAGTTTCGAAATTGTAATTCTACGATTTGATTAGATCCTTCGTTATACTTTCAAATATTTAAAAAACAAATTCAGATCTATTCGGAATGTAGCGCACCATTTTGTCGAATTTATAACTTTTAATGTACCTGAATATCAGGATTAAATTAAAAATTAAAACTGAAATTTTCCACTAAATACCATCATTTTATCATTGATCAAAATAAACTCATTAAACTCACAGAATTTGCAGCCCATGCTTCGTATCTCTTTGTCACAGGATGAGTTCCTCGAATAGTAATAGTACAAGCTCCACAACCTCCTTCCAAACACATAAATTTCGTGCCACATAATTGAACATAATCCCTAAGGAAGGTGTTCAACGTTATATCCGGCGGATAATCTTGCAGCCGCACTACTCAAAAGGAACATAAAATTTAAAAAAGGCTGTTTAACGCTACTTTCATTATTTTAATTCTGTAATTTTACTTCAGAGCATGTTTTTTACCTGCGTGCATTTTTCCATTGATACTCAATTTTATAGACATCTTACGCGCACGATACTTATCCAACGATTAAACTGCTGCACTGCTAAACAACTGTCGCTGCAGTTAAGAAGGTTTACAAAACTCTGCAAAAATGGTCAATGCACTTTAAAAATTTTCGTCTTTTACCTTTGCTTTGATAAAGAAGCAGAACAGGTATTTGGGATCTTGGACATTTTCGGTGCATTCTTTTTATTTGCATCGATAAACTGGATTGTTATTTTATGCTTTCTGTCGGAATATGAATAATAGAGGGTGTTTCAAAGTAGTGTTTTGTAAAGAAATTGTGTAATTATAGTACTTAAAACGAAATTTCCCACCACAGCCCAACAGTAAGCAGGTGATGTAATAGATAGCTGATAGACCTGGTTAAAAAAAATAAACTTAATTGAATTTCATTTTATTACCTTGATTATCATAGCAGAACCATTTCAGAATATGTATAAATTTTGGCAAATAGTAGACAAATAATTAATGTTCAACTTTTAGCCTAACTTTAGGGTTAAAAATACATTTCGATATTAACTGTTGGCTCTACATGATTTAAATATTTAATTTTATTTTTATAAATATAAACCTCATTTAAACTAAACTCATTTTTCATAACATTATTCTACGATTGTTACATTTACTTAGCGCTGATCCTGAACTGTATTTAGCTCAAAAATTAAGATCTAAAGACCGCCTGTTTCTAATTGTTAATACTTTCAAATTTAATTAGTTTAGTTTTTATGCCTTATTTTGTTTTATATTTTCAAAATCCTTAGCATTCCATCCATCTGTCCAGGAATTACAATCTTATTCTTAATTTATGTCTTCTTAGTAGGTATTGAAAGAACTACATAAATTGAAGACTATAAGAATCCATGCCATTCTGAACTTAATTTGTATCATCTGAACTTATTTTCAAATTAATTTAATGTTCTACTTTTCACTAGTTGTATCATTCAAGATTTAATAAATCTTAATATCGCAATAAAACTCCCTTATATAGTTACTCATTTATCGCGTTGTGGAAAAAATCGCTGACGCTGAAGACTGGTTAAATGCGTTCACTCAAGTGTGAGATTGGATGTATTATGTCCGGCAATTAAAACAACGTCTTCAGGAGTTGTAGGAGCTCCTAAAAAATTGAAATAGCAACAATTTACACATCGTTAACTACAAGATTTACGACCTACCCATGTGGTACCAATCATATACTTTTAGGTCCGCTCTCGCAGAGTTTAGTGCATGGCGAAGGGCAAATAGAGCTCCTATTGCGAGGGTGATAGCAATTTCTCCGGTGGCTGGATAAAAAGACATTTGAGCACTTACATTCGTATATAATATAATTTGATTTTTGAACCTACTTTTTGATCTAAGAAAACCTGTGGCATTTGGTGTTTTTTGGAGCAGGGTCACGCGAAAGTCGACTGGAATATCTTTGGCGCCAGGAATTTTGTAGTTCCAAGTTCTGTTTGTGAGCAGTTCTCCATTACGGCGATTGTATACTAATTTTTCAGTTAGCCAGTATCCGATTCCTGTGATGTAAGCTCCTTCAACTTGGCCAAGATCAACAAGAGGACTCAAACTCTCTCCAGTGTCCTCTAGGATATCTACTCTATTCAGCTGGACATTGCCGGTCAGAATGTCGACTTCCAACTCAGCACATGATAGTCCCCACACATCGTAACCTTGTAAATCGCCCACCTTGTACAGGTGGTTTGCTATTAAGCTGATGTTCATCTCGTTGGATTTTCGAGTTATTTCGACCCATGTGGGATTTTTTAGGGCAGCCTTTGCTGGTTTCATTCTTTCCAGGAGTTTTTGACACGCTCCTCTCACAGCCTGGGGATTTGTTCAAACATTGGAATAAAATGTAGGTATTATAAAACATGAAAATATTACCGCACATGTAGATTCACTCGCTAAACTTCCACCAGTAGGAAATGCGTTAGCGCCATTTATGTTAGTAGTTGGTTTCACTGTGACCATGGATAGAGGAATTCCCAAAGTATAGGCCGCGACTTGAGCAACCTTCGTATTTAAACCTTGTCCAACCTCAATGCCACCATGAGAAATTGCAACAGTTCCATCATAGTGATAAATAACTACGGTGGCTGGAATCGATCCAAAGTAGGTAATAGGATACCTCATCAAAGATATGGCGATTCCCCTCTTTCTCCAGCGGTTTTGTTCGTTGAATTTGTTAATTGCTTCTTTTCTTCCTCGGTACCCAGTCGATTTAATAAAGTCTGGTAGAAGGGTTTTCATCTTGCTGTTTTTAGGAATGTTGTCCATACGGACATCTACAGGATCTCGTTTTACCGTCCAAGCAATATGTTCCATTATATGTTCTATCATCGCAATACCTTCCAAAGTACCAGGTGCTCTCATCCAAGTATGCGATGGAGCGTCTGTGATCACGGGCTCGCCAGTTATATTCCACCCATTATTTGTATAACAGTTTGTGAGAAAAGGAATACTGAAAAGCTCTATAGGATTGTCATTCATAGAGCAGCCAAAGTCCTCGTAGAAATGGATCATCAATGACTGAATGACGCCTTTCTGGTTTATGTCTACAGTGTAGTTAGAAACGCAGGCATTTCTTTTACCAACAGTTGCCATTGTTGACTCAAGACTCTGTACGAATCTAATAGGCTTATTCAACTTGAAAGCAGCCAGTGCACAGGCGATGGCTACTTGTCCTGCTCGGGATAATTTAGCTCCATAACTTCCTCCAAGACGGCGAATTATTAAGTTAATATGATTTTCATTGATTTTAAGGGCTGCTGACATCGCAGTTTGAATCATGTTATGAAAGTGCGAAGCACTATACACTGTGAGATCGTTTTCTTCTGGAATGCAAACAGTCGTTTGTGTTTCCATAGAAAAATGATATTGACCTCCCATTTCAAAACTACCCAAAACTTTTATTGGGACTTGATTAATGTTGGATTCACTATGCCTATATTCTTCCTGTTTCTCTATATTTTTATGTGACTCTAATTTATCCTTCATGGTACAACGAACTGGACTATTTCGTCGTTCGTAGATGATCTTAACTTTTCTAGAAGCCGATTTAGCAAGGTCCGAAGTTTCAGCGACAATAACTCCAACTGGCTGGGAGTGAAACTTAACTTCACCATCACAAAATAGCTCTTCATCTTCTACTATCCCAAAAAGACCGATGGTGACATGGGAATTTTTTCCAGGAATATCCTTAGCGGAGTAAAATGCTACTACTCCTGGAATTTTCAGAGCCTCTGTTGCATCGACTTTAACCACTACCGCTTTCGTCTCCAAGGCATGGACAAATGCTGCCCACAATTGTCCAGGAAGGTGTGGTAAGTCATTCATATAAAGTGCTTCTCCAGAAGTCTGGCTTAAGGCGTCTATTTTCGGGATTGGCTTTGTCAGCGGCCAGTTTTTCTTAATGGTATCATAAACCTGAGATCCCGAAGATAGAGGCCGTTCTATTAGGGACCCTCCGCTCAAAAATTGTGAATGGACTAAATTAACTGGTGCATTTTTAAGGATGAATTTGTAAAAAAGGCCACAAGCAAGTAACTTTCTATAGCCGGAAGATGCATCTGGAAGGACCCAGTCGGGGTTTATCTCAGCATCCAAAACTTGCATGGCATTCCGTGTTATGCCATTATTTATCCAGGATTTTCCCAACAAATATCTAGATGTGGCTGTTGCTTCTACGAAAATTGGATTTATACCGCCGAAGCAAAATCTTGCGTCAACGATTTGACTGTTCGATGTTCGTAAGTAGAAACCAGCGTTAACATAGGCGTGAGCATTTTGTGCGCGGGGAGTTATCTGGAATGATAAGTTATAAAGTGATTATTTAAACATTACTGTAGAATTATCCGCACATAAAAAAATTAATGATGTAATTTTCAATATTTTTTATTTGTAAATTATATAGTTTTTACTTTGAATACTATTATATATGTATTAATTTTGAACCTCAATAAGTTTTGACATAAATATTGAGACACAACTTTGAAAAAACATAATTAATTCAAGGAGGAATTGTGTACCTGTCGATTTGATGGGTCTTGGTAGTTATAGTGTTAAAATAGTGCGAGTTGGAAAAAATTTAAATTATACTTAATATATACTCGCAAAAAAAAATTTCCTTCATAGAGTTTCGTTCTAAAATGCCAATTGAATTTTTCTTAAACTAAGAATATCATATGGAATTGACCTCACAATTGTTGATTAGACAATAGTAAATTTTGACCACATTTAACAATTTATTTTTCTGTGTGTAAAAATGGAAGCAGATAAGAGATATTCATAGCCCAGCTTTTTTTAATTTACAAATTTGACTTATTTAAATTTCCGGGGAATGTTTATAAAATAGAATTGCTATTCGAAATTCGTTAGATTATAATGATATTCGGAGTTGCCGTTTCTGTTTAAAAATTGATAAATTTATCCTAGTAATTATCCTTTATTTCAACTATTCTCTAGTAAAATTGAAATAAAAATATTTAGATGAACTGGGATCGAGTTGGTTGAAACAGAAAATTCGTACCAGAAGATTAAATAACCTATATATTTTTTACAGTGTAGATGTAGATTTCAGGAGGCGGGCGATGATACCCAGCACTTAGACCATGTGGTCCATTGTACATACCTCAGGAGAAGAACGCCATCTGAATTAATCTTGTTACCCTTCAAGAGCCGTTAGTCGTTTGGTTCGTCTAACAAAGCTCATTATTTTGGGTAACGTAAGATTGTGTAGCTCTGACGTGGCTACTATAAGTGCTCCGAGTGTATCGGCTCTCGCTCTGAAGTAGAGGGGGCAGGAACTCAGGAAGTGGTCCATGGTTTCCTCCGCCAGCTCGCATTTACAAAATGGCGAGTCAACAATCCGCAGAGTGTGAAGATGTTTGTTCAGCTTGCAGTGTCCCGTAATGACACTGATTGCCAAGCTGATGCTTCTTCTATTGCAGCTCACCAACCATTTAGTTAAGCCTTGATCGGCCTTTTTCAAAATAGTCTTAGACTGCCTGCAGTCCCCCTAGCATACCATCGTTTATTGTGCTCTTTTAGGGCCCACTCATCGAAGATGTGTGTAATAAAGGATGTTGCTAGGCCTACATATGGCTCGGGGCCTGTCAATGGGGTATTGGAGCCCTTCCTGGCCAATGAGTCAGCAATATCGTTACCCTCGATGTTGCTGTGACCAGGGACCCATATGATCGCCACCTTGTTTATTCCGGCGATTGATTCAAGCGACTTTCTGCATTCACCTAATAGTTTCGAGGATATCACATCCGAGTCTAGAGCCTTTAAGGCTGCTTAACTATCAGAGAAGATAAATATGTTCTTCCCACTGATGTTCATCTCTCGTATTGTAGTGGCACATGTGTTTATGCCTAGAATTTCTGTCTGGAAAATAGTGGAAAAACTGCCAACTGGTAGGGAGATGTACAGGCTCTCCGTTTGTCCATACACTCCCACACCCGCGTGTCCACCCGCCAGAGAGCCATCCGTAAACCACACGGAGCTACTCTCTGATGTATTGTTCCAGAGATAATTTTCTTCCCATTCTGTTCTAGAAGGGAAGTGCACTACATAACTCCTGCTTGGACAGATTTGAGGAGTTGTGTGATCTGAGATCATGAGAACAGTTTTGTCCAAGTTAATCATCTTTTCCCAGATTTTTAGATGCCCTACCTGCTGAGTATTAATTTGCCACAAGTTGTTTAACTTCAGGCGGTAGGTAGTTTTCATAGCTTCTTTCTCTGCGAAGATATCAAGCGGAACGAGAGATAATGCCAGCTCCATGGTGGCAGTTGGAGTGGTTCTCATAGCTCCCGTGATTGCAAGGCAGGCCATTCTTTGGATTTTAGCTAAAAGTTTCCCGAATGTGCCAAGCTTTGTCTTATGCCACCAGACTACCGCGCCGTAGCAGAGACTGGGTCTTATTACTGCTGTGTAGATCCAGTGAAGACATTTTGGGCTTAATCCCCAGGTGGAACCGAAAGCTCTTCTGCACTGCCAGAAAGCTGAAGTGGCTTTTTGTACTTTGTTTTCCAAGTGCAGTTTCCAGTTTAGTTTGTCGTCGAGCGTGATCCCTAAGTATTTCACACTCTTGGTATACTTAATCTCTTTGCCGAAAATGCGAAGAGATTTAATACCTTCAAGCTTGCGCCTGTTGGTGAAAATTATTGCGGAGGTTTTCTCCGCGTTGACAGACAGATGTCTGTCCTTACACCACTTTTCCGTCAGCAGGAGAGCTTGTTGTTCAATGTCACAGATTGTGTTTAGATAGTTACCTCTTGATAATATCACAATATCGTCTGCATAGGCAATTGCAAAGAAGCCTCTGCAGTACAGTGTATTTATGAGGTCATCAACAACCATGCACCATAGTAGTGGGGAGAGTATACCACCTTGTGGGCAGCCCCTACCGGCCCTACGTATGGCCTCGTGGTTACCAATCTTAGTTGATATAATTCTGCCTTGCAGCATACTATTTATCCACCTTATTATAGTTGGATTTATTTTGTGCTTCTGCATAGCCAAAGCCATGGAGTTGAAGCTGGTGTTATCAAAAGCGCCCTCGATATCAATAAAGACCCCGAGGGCGAAGTTTTTTGCATTTATAGCCTTTTCTATGAATGCTACAGTGTGATGAAGGGCGGAGTCCGTGGATTTCCCCTTTTGATATGCATGTTGTTCTACATGCAGCGGGGACTCCTTCAGATGTTTCGATCTGATGAACTCGTCCAGCAACTTTTCCAATGTCTTCATTAGAAAGCTCGTTAGTGTAATAGGGCGAAAAGACTTCACTAAATTGTAACTTGCCTTGTCAGGTTTCGGAATGAAAATCACCTTAGCTATTCTCCAGCTCTTTGGAACGTAGCCGAAAGCCAAGATTGATTTTAGTATCCTGGTTAAGGGGTCTAAAATTAGAAGTATCGCTTCTTGCAGCATGATAGGAGAGATTCCGTCTCTGCCAGGGCTTTTGAATGGCTGAAACGAAAATATCGCCCATCTGAGAAGATCTCGATGGATCACTGAGTTTGCGGTATTCCAGTCAGAATCACTTGGAATATATTGCTCATAACTCTGAATGATATCTGAGGATAGATTTTCACAGCTTGGGAAATGGGTTTCCAGTAGATGTGCTGCGATAGCAGTGTCATCGTTTATGTACTGACCATTTGGAAGTTGTAATGAACCTAGCTGTGTGGCTTTATCTTTAGTGAGAATTCTATGAATTCTCGCCGAAGCCCTTGTACCTTCTACCTCTGTGCAGAATTTTTTCCAGGATAGCAATTTGGCCCTCTTGATTTCTTTTTTGTAGTCCTTCTGTAGTGAACTATACAGTTCCCACTCAGGATCAGTATTCAGGTGTTTTGCTCTATTGAATTGCCTCCGTACTTTCTTCCTAAGTGCCCCGAGTTTGTTGTTCCACCAGCAGCTTTTCCCTTTTGTACGGGGTGAAATTAGGGGACAAGCCGTCTCGAAGCTAGTGGTCAAGGCCTTCTCGAAACGCTCGATCAACCTGTCTATATCGCAGACACTGCTAACCTCCGGCACCCACCCCTCCAGCATGGACCCCAGTACTTCTCTGAACAAGTCCCAATCCGTTTTCCTGGGGTTCCTAAAACTGGGGGGGGGGCATGCCGCGAGCCCTTAGCGCCAGCGATATACTTCTGTGATCTGAAGTTGCGATGTCGTTCGTTACCCTCCACCCTTCTATATAGTCTGAAAGACCGAAGGAGCACAGCGTGATGTCAATTGTTTCACGTCTGATGGAGTTCACAAACGTTGGTTCATGACCGTTATTGAGGATCGTTAACTCTGTACACATGATAAATTCCATGAGAGACGATCCTCTGTCATTTGTGTTAGTACTGCCCCAACATAAATGGTGTGAGTTGGCGTCACACCCTATCACAATTGGGGTCTTTGTCCTGGAACTGTACTCAACGACTGCTTTTAACTCTCTGCTGGGGGGAGGCTCAGTCGAGTCATATGCCAGGTAGGATGAGACAAAGATAATGTCTTGATCGATGTTGTTCAGGTTCAGCGTTATTAGGACCGACACCTGATCCCTGTGGCTGTGCTCATGTAAGAGTGTGGCCTTCGTGCTTTCTGCAACCCATATGCATGCCCTCGGCTTTTCTGCACAATGGGATGTCAGAATGCGGCCTTTGTCCTGCCCCAAACCCTTAACCTGTTTATTAAATATCCACGGTTCTTGAATTAGGGCTAAATGTGTGTGCCCCATAGCAAAGACTCTGCTTAGTTCCGCAGAGGCTGATTTGCTATGTTGCAAGTTAATCTGTATGATTTTGAATGATTTACTTTCCTCGCAAATACTGAAGTATACATATACTTATTATTTTATTGTCAATACCTTATAAGTATCGAAAATGGTTTCGTCTTGGGCGAAGGGTGGCAAAGTTACTTTAAGAATAACCATCTTGTCCATATGATATTGCAAAAAGTCGGGCAAAGTTAGAACAATACTTTCCGTGATGTCCTTTGCTACAGACACAGACGCTCCAACAGTCGTCAGAATAAGGAAGACGTCAGAAGGAAACTCGTTGTGCTCATGTTTAAGCATCAGATTACCCGCAATAGTTCCCATCTGAAAAAATATATAATACGATGTTAATAGAAAGTAGTAGAACATAATATGAATCGTACATTTCTCACAGGAACATTAGCCACTTTGTCCAAATGGTCAGCGAGTTTAGCGCAGTATTCAAAGCCATGGTGATGAGAAGCGTCATTAAACACATCCATGGCTTCTGTAAGCGTCATATTTCCACCCAATTCAAGAACTTGCCCAATTGAGGACCTTTTTAATTCCGGTACTCGGTTGACATCAATAAAAGTTCTAATAGATTCATCTCTGCGATAAACACCATGACCTGTATTTCCGGCTACCAAAATGTAGTTCCTATTTCCAACGTCTTCAAGAGCATTGAATAGATCCAGTAAATGGTTTGGGTAGTACCAGATATGTCCATCGTCATATAAAACACTCTTCTTCGGTTTCTTGCATACTTCCTGACACATTTTCCCAACACCGGAGCACTTTCCTAAATCCTCAATATCTTTGCAAAGATCGACGTATTCAAATTCGCTGTCATCGGCAAAGGACTTCATTGCATCAAGAATTGGGCGGTATCCAGTGCATCTGCATAAATTGCCGCCAAATGAGTTTTCTATCTCGTACAGGGTGGCTCTTCCTCCCTTCGCTTCGAGGAGGCTGTACATGTTCATTACCATTCCTGGGGAGCAGTAGCCGCATTGTGACCCACCCAGTTGTGCTAGTCTCTCTTGAATTGGGTGATATCCAATTTTCTTGTTGCCTATTCCTTCTATTGTTGTTATGTCCCATCCAGCACAGATGTTGAGAAGAGTGAGACACTGTAAATAAAACGTTTCTTGTTACAAAAAAGTAAGTTCCCTCAATAATTCAATAGTTACACTTCAAAACAGGCAATTTTTCACAGAGTAAATATTATGACGGCTTTGAAATTGTGTATCTGAATATTTAAAATTGTATGGTAAATAACAGAGTACTAGTAATAGTCTGGATAGGTACGAACTAGGAATCTATTAAAATATTATCACTAATTTATTGAAATCTTTGGGAAATTACCTTGAAACCCAAGAAGAAATTTTACTGGGTTAAAATTCCCTGACTCATATTGATAAATAGAAAATAAAAGTGTAATGGACTACATAATCCAGAATATTTGAAATCTGATATTGGTTTTTATTTTACAATAAGGAATTCGAAAAATACTTTGATGAATCACCAAAAGAGGTTCTTTTTAAAATTCTCGTTTATAGGCGGTTTAAATAGAATTTAGTATTTACGACTCTGAAAGCGAAAACATTCTTTTATCAATAAAAATTTGAATTAATGATAAAATAAAAACAATAAGCTCCGAATAGCTTTGAAATGAAAGCTTAAAATCTTAATTAGTTCATTAAACCTACAGT
The DNA here is from genome assembly GCA_949715965.1 of Dysmachus trigonus. NCBI lineage: Eukaryota > Metazoa > Arthropoda > Insecta > Diptera > Asilidae > Dysmachus > Dysmachus trigonus. The sequence goes on along the minus strand of OX454319.1, from coordinate 46,399,165 downwards.
CAAGAATTTAAATTCCTCATTCGCCAGCAAAATTCGGTGACTGGTTTTGCTGATTTCAATTCAATTGACTAGTTGATTTCAAAAACATGAACTTATTCACTAAATTAGTATTCTACTGCAGTTTGAAAAGGATTATAAAATAAATGGCATGCCATCCAAAAAAATTGCATATTGTCCAAATCCCTAAAGGTAACTCCTTTGGTGCTATTGGGAGACTGAAAAAATAGACAATTTTTAAAATGTTGAGCCATCCTAACCTGCTCCAAAACAGACCTTTTTTTTTAATTAGTTTATTATATAATTTTAAATCTTTTAAATCATTTGATGCGTTTATACATCCAAAACTTGGCTAAGTTGTTGCAATTTGAAGTGAGTCAATATCTTCGTTTGCTCAACAAGAATTTTTTGTTTTATACTGCTTTAATTTTCTCAAAAAAAAATTCACGACTGAATGCATTTTCATGTGCCTCCGAGTGACGTAACGTTTTAAATAACAATAAATATGAATTTTATATTTTCATAATTTGAAGCCAAAGTAAATTTCTTGGTGAAGTTCATCAAATACTAAGCTCACTTCTATAAAGTATGAAATTAATCGTTAGTCATAATTCTTTCATATTTGAAGGTTTTTCTTGTAGATTTTTTTACTTTTCATTTTGCGAAAAATTTAACCTAATAAAATAGTAAATTACATGGAATTTATTAATAATCACTGCTTTCTGAGCAAGACAAATAATGTGAGTTTTGCATGATATTCCAGTCCTTTCTGATACAATTTTACCAAATAATGTGAAAAATAAGGCCGACAAAAATGTGTTAAATTAATAAAGAAATCTGCTGGTGTAAGAAATATCTATAAATATGTATGTATTAATAAACTTGGCGCGTGAAGCGACACAAAAAATCATTGATAAATATATTGTTTGTAACTTTTTAGACAACAGTAGATATTTTAGAAGGTATTAAGCATAAATGGAAATAACGATTTTTAAGGTAGCGAGGATTTTTAAATTTCATATAAAGCAAAAGATCAAATTATACGAAACAGAAAAAAATAAAATAGAAAATATAAGATATTTTTATTAAGTAGCTTTTTTGATAAAATAAGGCAATATCTCTAAAAACCGTAAGAAAAATGAGGGTATGCTATATGGTATTAATGAGTGGAAGGCTTTTCAATCTTTGGTAGTATAAACTACAAGCAGTTTTTTTCTGTTTATTTCCGCGCAGTCTACAAAGGAAATAAAGTCTTAATTTCAGTTTTAATTGTACTCCAATATTTGCTATTTTTGTATGCATAACTCTCTGTATTTTACCAAACAGGCTTTTTATATTATAGGAGCATAACGAAGTTATTTACTCCTATAAGTCAAGCGAGTAAATTATTTTCACCTGTGTACACTGATAAAGTGTTTTGTACAGAACTCGTTATTGAAGTAATCGTCTTATTTTTTTTTTTTTTTTTTGAAGATCGATCAATGTGAAATTAATTTGTTTGAAACTACTTATCAATTGTAAAGAAAAGTGACGTAAGAGGATATAGTTTGAAGGAATTTAGCAAACTCAAATCAAAAAAGTGGGAAGGCGTACGTATTTAAAAGCTATTCCAATTTGTGTCGAGTTCTTTGCAATTTTTTGAGTTTTCTCACGAGTCTTTACCTACCCTATACGCTGAGCCTGAACCATGATTGAATGAAAAAATCTCTGATTGCAATTTTTCTTCCTGATTTTAAATAAACAATACAAATGAATTATTTTGAGATAAAAATGAAAATATTCTGTGGAGGGCTTTTTTAAAAAATTGATTTTTCATCTTTTTCCAAAATCACAATATCGCACATTTTAAATACAAGTATCGTGAATAATTAATCTGAAAAGTATTACGGTAAATATTTAATTTTTAATAGAAATAGATAAATGAACATGATAACATACATACACCGTGTCCAGTAAATTCGAATACAAAAAGAATTTGTTAGATCGAAACATGTAGTTAAATTGTATTAAATATTTTTAATTGAATTTAATATAGTGTATATTAACAACATTTTACAATAAACGTTTTTTGATTATACCTTCTTTAGATTTTTTTTTACTAATAAAAATATCTTTTCAAAAGAGTTACAAGCGGCACGGACGATTGGCATGGGTATTTCATCCAAAATTTTAATTATTGCCCGCTTGAAATGCTCTAAATTACTGATGTTTTCATCCTTGAGTTTTGACATCATGTAACCCTAGGCAAAAAATCCGAGAGATTAAAATCATAGGAGGCCATCCTTCCTATGCTAAAAGTCGACTAAATTTTCAGCACACCACTTCTGAACTGAATTTGCGATATGCGAATGTGCTCCGTTTTAAAATAATGGTAGTCGTCTCCAAACAAATCTTTACTTGAAGAACCTTCTTCAGTATTTAGCCTTTTCCTTGACCTTGACACCCTTTTCAATAAAAATCAGAGGGAGCTTACCCCTTTCACAAAAACAACAAGTTTTTTTTAGGATGAAATTTGGTGATATTTTTATTCAAAAAGGATCAATTATACGAATAAATTTTATATGACAAAAAGTGCTTATAATTAACCAAAGAATACGTGTACATTTTTTCAGAAATTTTCGGGATATTTTTGGATTTTTCAAAAATTGGCCAAATCCAAAAAAACAAAATTAGTCGAAAAAATTCTGAAAAAATTCACACGTTCTCTTTGGCTAATTTTAAGCATTTTTTGTTCTACACTTTTTTATGTAAAGTTTCTCTAAAGTAAAAAAATTCAAGGTTTTGTTATTACATTGCTGTACAAAATTGCCCTTTTGCAAGAACCAAAGCAAAAAGAACTTTCAAAACCATGGTTTAAGAAAGTTTAGACATTCGGACCGCGATTTCTGATAATCGGAAGATAATCGACTTTGAGAAGAAAAATTACCAAAAAAAATGAGCACTTTTTTGAAAAAACCCAAAAAATAATAGGGTTTTAGAAGCTAGTATGCAAAACAAATGCCAGATTCTGAAAGAGCATCCCCAAAAACCCCTTATATACGAATTTGGAAGAAAATCGCTCCAATTTGCTATTCGAATCGTATAATTGAACTTGCGTGCACAAAATCCTCGTTTTGCCCATTAATGGGTTAAACATAGGATAATATTAGATTTTCAGCAAGACCAATCCTACTCGTCATTAATCTCCGCTCAATACTTTCAGTCCCTTATACTCTCACTATCAATCATTGATATATATATTTTAATTAACATATGTTTGCTTTTAATAACATATGTTTGCTTTTGATAATTTACTACCAATTTAGATTATTTTATTTTTAAGTTTTAAAACCACCATGTCAACTTTCATAAAATCAATTCCACAATCTTCACTTTTCTCTGGAGTTTTATGTTACGATGAAAAACATTTTTTGAATGGGTAAAAACAATATTTTTTAGCAGCACTATAAATGATGAACAATACAATTACTATTTACATAACTTGCCGTTTGCAATTCGAAAAATAAATAAATAAATTATTATTGTTTAGTTGAATAGTTTCACTACACTTCGTAATTAGCGTTGCACTGTTGAATTTCTTGATAAAATTCCAATTTCCATCGATTACTTAAATTTTTTCATCGGCTATTAATTATAAAACTCACAGAATTAGCGGCCCATGCTTCGTATATTTTCGTCACGGGATGCCGCCCTCGAATAGTAACAATGCAAGCGCCGCATCCTCCTTCCAAGCACATAAACTTGGTTCCACTTAGTTGAGCACAGTCCCTTATGAAGGTATTTAAAGTAATATCCGGTGGGTGGTCCTGCAGTCGCACTATACAAAACCAAAAAATTTAAAAATTACACAAGACCGATTTTCACCCCACAATTTTATTGCACTCCTTTGTATTATTTTACCTGCGTACAATTTTCCGTTGATTGTAAAATTGATGGACATCTTTCGCTTACGTTGGATAAATCAGTTCAAGACCGCACTGTTCGCGTACCGCCGACGTTATGAAATTGTAATATTAAGCTCCGCAGAAATGGTCAATGCACTCGAGAATGTCTTCGCTTTTTTATCTTTACTATAAGCTAGGCTAGTCCAGGTATGGAGGTCCCTGCTACTTTCGTTTCCACCAGTAAACTGGATTGATATAATTTTTTTAGCCTTACTATATATCAACTAATTGCTCCTCTTCCGTTGGAATGGAGAGAGTTCCTGAATTCAAAGAACTGGTACCGGTTTTTTGTGAAAGCCAATGCACTCTCGATGTAAAGTATTTATTTATTATATGCCAAATGATGCACTGCAGAAAGAACTTAAGATACAGACAAGTTGACCGAATAATTTGTAACCATACGTGGTACTAACCAAATATGTAATAACTAAGGTGGTACGTGTTAAGCGAATGTTATTTTCACGATATTTATTTTTCTCAATGACTCTATAAACAAGCATTTGTTTATTAAGTTTGCTACTTTATTGTACGATGCAAAACGAATCGGCTTATTTATATTTAATATATCTTAAAACCAATTCAGCACGTTATATTACTCCGCTAACCTAAATAAATGAATTCGTTTCACTCAATTAAGCTCTTGATATAGACCAAAATGATAAATAAAGCTTTAAGATTTATATACGGTGGGTGGTATCTGGATAATATTCATAACTGAGGAAATTACGTTGAACATTTTTTTCTATAACCCCAGATGAGATTTTGATTACATGCAATATCTGAACGCTCTTAACAAATTATAGATTGATAAAGTATGTAACAAAAACGATAAAGAAACCTTTCTTCAAGCATTCGCCAAAAACCTACTTATGAAATACAATAGTTGGAGACGACCCAATAAAAACTATTGAAAGTATTAATTTTGGGCGCTGATCTACTCATGATTGATATGTAGTAGAACAGCATAGTACCTAAGCACTTTCGAATTAATCGTTATTTTCCCTCTCTTGATTAAATAACAAAACATTTTTTACTTTGATCTTTAGAATGACTTTTGGTTTTCGTTTCCTTTGAAATCAGTAAATTTTTTAATTTAATTTTATGTTGCTACCTACATGTCGCGGTTAAATTTATATTACAGGTGCTTCTTCTTAGCTCAAGGATAGATAGTTTAAAAGAGCAAAACTTATAGGCTTATAAAAAAGGAATGTAAAAAGTAAGTAACTACGTTACGAAAGATCACAAATTGAATAGGATGCTGGAGTTTACTTAGTTATTAATCTTTTATTTTGTTTTATATGCATTTGCTTCCTCTAGTAATTAAGCTTTAGACTATCTATGTGTGTAATACCTTTTTTTTGCAATTTTTTTTAACTTAGAATATTAAAATGCTTTTTTTTACGTAGTTCATTACAACTAGAATGAAATGAGTTCTATTAAAAAATATTTTAGATGTTAGAAAATATTTGGAGGTTGGTTTTTTTTTCTTCAGCCTTTTGAATAGAGTGCAGAATATTCCTACAACTTACTATTATTAAAAATATTTCTTTCTTTGTGAAAGTATCATTAAAGAAGCTTGATATCATTGTAACTGCGAAAGGGGCTCTCTTAGTATTATGATAATATTATAGTTTTAAATTAATATTTATTATTAAATTTACTTATATCTATTAGTAGATCATTATTTGACCGCGGATTATATGCAAATCCATATTTTTTGTTACTCAAGATATCGTTTTAAAAGAGTTTGTCGTATTGAATTTAGAGTAGAGTGAATCGTAATTGATTTTGTATGTTCTGCAAATTGCATATTTTTTGTATATTTACATATTTCCTGCATATTATATATTTCAGGCATAATTTTGCATATCTTCTGCATATTTCCTCGTTACAGCAGATTATTATAATACCATTGCATTTCACTATTAGTCATGAGTAACAAAATATAGTAGACTCCCCTATAACACGGCAGATACGTTCAGTATTCATACCATATCCGTGTTGTACGAATCACTTAAATTATAAAAATATATGAGCTATTCACAGACCAAAGCGAGTTGTTTGTTATAATTAAAATAACTTTCGTTAATAATTAAGTTTAAGACAATTTTTATGGCCGTTGAATAATAAATGATTTTTTTTTTAAACAAGAAATGAAGCTGAAATGTAATATGAGTAGTGTGTTAAAGATTACCTTGTATGCACGAAAGCAAGGGTCATTTTTGGAGCTTGATTTTATGAAAATCGTTTAAAATAATGTAATTCGGTTTTATGTTCATGTTAATATAAGTCTTAAGGTACTTAAACAAACTTTTAACAATTTTTTATATACGAATCCACAGTGCAGCATGTGTCGCAGGTGAATATTTGTTTTTTTCGTAATCTTCATTACCGTATCTCTAGTGTTCACAATTTTTAACCGATTGATCTGAAGTTTTAACCGTAGTTTAACACGTTCGCTACCAGCGTCTCATATATGCGACGCAAATGTGCGACATGTTTACTTTTTCAATGTATTGCACTAATTTTTACTCTTTTTTTTTGGTTGTAATGGGCTATAAAACAACAAATATGCGTCAGTTTGGAAAATTTCTTATTTCGTTTATTTTCAATGTTATAAATATAATATTTAAAACCAATGCCAATTGAAGTCACATTATAAGAAAAATTCCCCTGGTTTGTGGTTTTTCGGGTTCCGATAGCGAACGTGTTAATAATAACATTTTCTAGTGAAAACCCTATTTTTTTCGAAATATCGATTAGAAATAAAGTTGCGTTTGTTTTCCTTTTTTGAAATCAGTAGTAAATTGAATTGATAAATTTTACTTCATTAAAAAAATCCTTCGATTTTTACTAGAGAAAGTTACTATTAAGCTACGGTTAAAATTTTAGATCAACCGGTAAAAAATTGCAAGCGCTAGAGATACACTTCAAGGCTACAAGATTGTATTACCCCTTAAATGATTTACAATAAAAAAGGAAGCACTACAACAATCCTTATACATTTATTTAAAATTCCCTGTCTCTTGAAAATATTAATTTTTTACAATCGTTGCTCCATTGTTTTGTATATGTTGTGTATATTTCCACAAACTCTCTGCATAATTCTGCATATTTTTTGTCTATTTTTCTAAAAATGATTGTAAAAACGAAAAATTAGTATTTTACAAAAAAAAGGTTAAACATTCGTATGGCCAGTACTACAACAGTTGTATATAATTCGCGGTGTAATCATCATTAATCTTTAGGAAGCTTCGCATCTAAAGGTCTCACTCATTCCCTCTTCTTATTTAAAGGGCCCTAAAGGATTAATTTTTCCATAAAAAAAAAACAAATAATAATAATAATGCTAAGGAAATGCTCAAGATCTTGTCGATTTAAAACATTGAGTTTTATTTCAAGCTACACCGATGTGGTTCACTGAACGCAACAATTTGGTATTGGCATATTTTTTGTATTTAATTGATTTGCGAAAATTGTAGTTAAAAAGCATTGGTGCATATCATGGATTTTTCAATTATGAAAAGATATAAGATAATACCATTCATTTCTTTAATACTAAAAAAACTTTCTTATCAATGCATTTTGAGCCATAAAGATGAGTTGTTTAAGTAAATATTAACGTGCTTTTAATTAACTTAACCCATTAACCCATTAATGCGCAAACGAGGATTTTGTACACGCAATTTCAATTGTACGATTCGAATAGCAAATTGGGGCGAATTTCCTCCAAATTCGTACATAAGGGGTTTTTGGGGGTGCTCTTTCAAAATCTTGCACTTGTTTTGCATAAAAGCTTCAAAAACCCTATTATTTTTTGGGTTTCTTAAAAAAAATGCTGATTTCTTTTGCTCTTTTTTCTTTTCAAAGTCGATTATCTTGTCGTTGGTGCTATTGACTGATCATATAACCACCAGAAATCGCGGTCCGAATGTTTACACTTTCTTAAACCATGGTTTTGAAAGTTTTTTTTGTTTTGGTGTTTGCAAAATGGCCATTTTGTACAGCAAAATAATAAAAAATTTTGGATTTTTTTATACGAAAAGGATCAACTTTACAAAAAATTTTATAGAACAGAAAATGCTTGAAATTAGCCAATCGGGAGGTGTACTGTACACTCTTCACTAAAGATACAATCACTGAAAAAAAAATTAAACATTGTAATTTTAATAACAAATCTAAAAAGAAGCTAACCGATGGCCCATCCTTTATTAATTAATTGAAATTGAATTTAACACCGAAAATGATTGATTGATTACCAAAAGAACTTAGTAAGGGTATGGTTATGGGTTGGAGATAGTTTATGGCTAAAGTTTAGGCTTCAGGTTTTCTTTTGAGTCCCATTATTGTGGTTAATGTTTTTTTTTTTTTTTATAATTACAGATAGCCAAAATATAGTTTTTATTTTTTTTATTTTAACCATATTTTGGTCGTAAACGTGAAAATACATAGGTAACGAAAAATCCCAAATTGCAAACTAGGAACTGCACATATATACTTTTAGTTTTTTAATTTAAAAGATATTGTATAATTATTTTTGAGGCGAAATTGTGAACCTAGTCTTTTTTCAAATTGGTTTTCATATTTTTTGTTATAAGAAATCATTATATTTTTGTACCTAAACCGAAGCGTTTGGTCGTTTTATTTTAAGTCGTCATTTATACAGAATATGATAAAATCGTCTCGTTAATATCGCTTTTGCTGTTAATTGCTGGCACAGTCGCAAACATAATTTGCGCTAATCGTATCGGATTTATATTTATCTAGGATATTAACATAATCTCATAAAGCATTAATTTTATCTTTGCAGATATGTCCAAATGACAAAAAGTACGCGACCATTTAAAAACATCTATCATAATTCCAGCCTGCTTAGAATGTTAAATGCTGAATATGCATCATCGAGCTGATAAATCAATTCATGAAGGCCTTTTGTTTGTAAGTAACTCTATAGTTTTTTCTGTACATTGGAAGAAATTGTTTAGAAATGTGTCTTAGTTCTTGCCCCGGTTAGAAAAATTGATTTGATAAGAAGATTATTTATTAATTTCTTGATAAGTTAGTCCAGATTTACAATACAATATCACTTTATTTGCATGGAAAGTGGAAATAACAAACATTTTGTACATACCTTTTCAATAAAAGCTTTATTGTGAGTTGTTTCCAATTCAGTAATCAGGCTAATCAAATTGTGTCGTCTAATTCGGCGTTAATTCATGGGGTTCGTTCACTCGAGAATTGGGTCATAGTAACAGCAAATTTGATAACAAACTGTATAGTCGTGGACAGGAGAAAAGAAAAGCGCCAATTTACCTCTTACTCAATTTCAAAACTCAACTCTGAGCGGATCGGAGAGCGACTTCCTCAATCAGCATACATCAGCAGCAGGTACAATGCAACACATACATAGGTACTGCGCATAGTGCTCGCCAGCTGACTGCAGCAGAATGGAACAGACTCACTAGCCTTGGTGATCTTTTTCCTAACAAAGAAAATTGTCTGGAGCGCTACATGCGTTCATATTCTCACAGAGATTTTCATATCTCATCAGTCTATATCAACCCCTGTTGTTGTTATTCTAAGTGCTCTTCCTACACGCGCTCAGTGATCGCGGAAAGCTTCCCCATGCCGCGGCACAATGAAATATTGATCGTAAGAAGTCTCGTCACGTCTTCTTTCTTCTTTCTTTCTTTGTTCAACTTCTCGAGTATTTGTCCCTCACCTTAGCTGCAGTTTTAGTGATCTTCAGGTGATCCGGAAAGTGAAATGCGTTCAGATTTTGTTTATAAACAAATTTCGGAGTGATTATGATTGCCAGGGTGAATTTCGCGATCGCTCTTGCGATCAGCTGGACCATTTTCTCTCTAAAAAGTGTGAGTGCCATGAATGTGCTCGGGATTGTAACGTCTCCGTTGAAATCGCATCACCACCATGCATCCGCGATCTTCAATGAATTAGCCGACAATGGGCATGCAGTGAGTATCTAGTTTGTCTAGATCTTTTATTATTGGCGAGAAGACATAATCTATTCAATGCTTTGTTTTTGTGACCGAATTGTCTGCATCTCATCAGTTTGTTTTATGCTAAAAACACCTAATACAAAAGAAAGAACTTATAAACTTTGTTGCACTTCAAATGTTTTAGAAAATTAAGTGATTGAACTTTTACTGTTGACATTGAAAGTCATTGAATTAAAATTATTGTATTTGTTGCGTTATCTTGAAAATGGTGGGTGTTTCTTTTCCATATAAACAGAAAAGAAGGAAATTTTCTGTGAGTAGTTTCAGCCAATTTGTTTTCTTAAGTTTGTAGTTGTTTTAATCGTCGGTTCGGGCAGGGCCTCATAAAATGTTGCTATTTTGGCATCTATTCGGCACTACATATTTAGAATGCTCTCTGACACGTGCTCTGCCTCAACTACATATTAACAAACTTTATGTTACGTGGTTTCGAAAATAATATAGGAAATGCGGCCGAAAATTTCGGCTTAAGAATTTCTTATATCAATTTTTGTGAAAACATTGAAAACTTCACATTATGCGTACCCCTACAAAATGTTCAACATAGTGTAAATTATAAACTATAATAATTAATTTGATTTACAATTAGTGAAAACACTTTTGGATATATTCAAATTGAGGGTGAAAGACTATTTTACTTTACAATAATATAGAAAAATAGTCTTTATGACTTTTTGGACTTGCCCCACTTTCAAAATAAACCGCTCTATACAGTACCTACAATTTATGAGTCATTCTTATATTATAATATTATACTATGAAATGGATTTTAGAGTGAGATTGAAGTGACTGACATTTTTTATAAAATTAATTTTAACTTAACACCCTAATTTGTTCTGACTTTTTGATATTATATTGATTCTAACGATAAAATGTATACAGAAAATATATAAAATTAAGATATTTTAAAAATAAAATAAGAGTTCTGCATTTTACGCCACGGTTATCCTAGTGTTAAATGTAAAAATGACAAAAAAACTTCAATGCCGCATCTCTGGTATACTTCTTCTGAATTGTTCTATATAATTCTACCTTTTTTTATATTATAATAAAAACGTTTTAATTTTTCATGTTTATTATGCGTATAATTTTACGTGCGATATAATAACAAAAATAAGATATAAATTAATCGTGTTTTTTTAATTTATCATCTGTATCACGGAAATTATGTAGTACTCGAATAAAATCCTTTTAAATATCTGCCTGCTCGTAGATAATACTAAAAAATAAAATTCCACAAAATAAATATCAGCATTGATCACAAATAAGTTTGCAAAAAAATTGGCCTTCGAAAATAAAATACTGAAAATAGATCTTTATGTACACAATATTATAATACTAAGATGATAAGAAGTGTTTTAATACACTGGAAGTATCCGCACATATGGGTAATTCTTTTACTAACCGTACGGATTTTGATAAAAATTGACCGACATGTCTCCGATTTGGCTGAAACTTTTTTTACGGATTCTATATCGAAAAATAAGAGATACCTACGTGTCCAAGGATTTTTTTTTGTTCCGCATATTTTCGATAATACTGATCGAAAATGTGAGAATAATGAATTTTTTGGCTTGGAGACTCATTTTCAAAAATTTATAACTCTGGTTTTATTTGAGCTACAAACTTCTTTTTCTTTTCATTTTAAATCTAAAGGACTGAGTTTTGAAAAAAAAAATATTTTTAATAACAATTATTAGCAAATTCATATTGTTATTAACAATTTAATTGTTTAAATCAATTTTTAGCAATAGCCCCCGCCTCGTAGCAAATTTTTAGTATTTTTATTGTATTGTCCATCATATTTTACATTAAAAACATGTTTTCAAAATATGGTGCCTTTATTATTACTATTTTTAAAACATTAATTTATATAGCGCGACACGTTAAAAAAAGGGTTTTTTGTTAATAAAAAGAAAACTATAGCTCGGATCAAAAAAAGTTACATATAAAATATGTAAATAATAAAAAGACCTACAATTTTTGTCTTAACTATTTTTCGACATAACCTCAAATTTTTCGAATAAAATGCAAAAAATATTAAAAATCCCCTTTTTGAAACATTATTTATTGATAAAAAGACTATAAAAAATTAAAAAAGAAATTAACATATAATTTTTTGTGTTTTTAATATGTTTCTCAACTAACCATCAAACGAAATACATATTAACCAATAATAGGTATTGAAACCACAATAAATTTTTTTTTATGCGATAAAATAATGTTCTATCATTTATTATTAATTTATGTTTTTTTTATTGTATTGATTGCTAATAAATATTATTTGTTAAGAAGAACATAATAATTACTTATATTAAAAAAAAGAAACGACATGAAGCAAAAAATGTGAAAAAGGTGTTTTTTTTTGGTTTTTTCAATTTATTCGAAAAGTTTGAGGTTATGTCGAAAAGTAGTTCAGACAAGAATTGTAGATCTTTTTATTATCTACACCTTTTATATGTAACTTTTTGTGATCCGAGCTATAATTTTTACAATAGGTGTTAACATCATTGGAGCTGTAGAAACAGAGATAATCGCGAAAAACCGATTTATGTGATCTTTGACCTTCAATAACTTACGACGAAGACACGAGATTTTATGAGACTTTTGACACAACATTTAGAACGCCAAAATGAAGGTGTATACAAGTTTCCAGCTTATTATCTCTCATTCTGAGGTTGATCCATTTTTTTTTTGCTTATTTCTGAGGTTGCTCCATTTTTTTTTTTTTTTCTTTTAAGGGGGTATCCCACTCTACAACGTTCAAAAAATGCATTTTTTTTTTTTAGTTTTGAAAAATTCTGTGTTCTTTCCTGAATCGTTTAAGCTATCTCTTGTTGCGAAATTTGAAAAGCTCGCGCCGCTACAGGCAATTCAGTGCGCAGCTGTGCGCTCTCCACCACTCTTAACTTTAACTTAAATGCCGTTTTTCTCAAAACACCGCGACCGTCTTGATGAATGGTGTGCAGCATTCTGAGAAAACCATTCATCCGAAAAATTTCAGATTTTGGTACAAGCTGTGTTAGCTTTGTCTCTATGACCTAAGTGGAGCAAATCAGAAATTTTAACATTTACATAGCTTGTATCCCATATTTTAACAGTAAAAAATCAACTAAAATATAAAACTTATAGTAGAAAAAATTAAAAAAATGAATAAAAATTTTTTTTCAAAATGTGCCACACTCATGCCATAGCCACATATATAAAGAGTACTAATGTGCAATCTCATAATTTTCAGATTATTTGTTTGGCTGCTATCGTGCACACCGTTCCTAAGTCCCAGTAGCAGGCCTGCCTTGACCCAACCACTCAATAAAAATTTTTTTTTCTCAAAATATTCATTAAAGATCATATAATAAGAGGATTATTATGTTTATCTGTAAATGTTTTGTATTTTCTTGTTTAACTCCCTGAAAAAAACGTTCAATTCAAGGGCCTCTAGATTGGGATACCTCCTTAAGGAGAATAATGTTGGGAGAAAAAATTTAAGAATTCATGCGTAATTTCGAAATTGTAATTGAAGCATGTATTGAACATATCGTTTAAGTTTTTATTGTTTCTATCTATCAATGTGCTAATTATTCAAAAATCAATCTTTGACCTGGAATTGTCTTCGCATTATCTCTCGCTTTTACTCACCGCACGTAGAGGTGATAACGCACAACAGCTTAGTGCTGCGCACTTGAAATCAAACTCCTTTGAAATATTTGAAGAGATTTGCTTAGCACTCATTTATTGAATGCTTTAATGCCGACTTACGTATTAGCAAACAAATGAATCAGGTTGATAATTGCGGCAAAGACTTTTAAATTTTGACGAAAGTGGCTGAATTAAAAATGTATTAATGTACAATATTTTGCGAAATGCAATTATTCTGAGCTCAATATAGCATTACCTTGTCCGTACAGCTGCAGAGACAATGATTTTATCAATTATCAAACATAATGTCCAAAGTAGAAAATATATTTTTAATTTCGTATCGAATATTTGATAGATAACAATAAAAAGGTATTTTAATGATATATTAATTTAATGTTGGAAAAAAATGCTCTACAGTTTTTAAAAATTTTATTGTTTTTTCAAGTATTTAAGTAATTTATAGCTATTTATGTACTACTATTTAATAAACTGTTGAAATACTCAATTTATTTCAGGTTATGGTTCTCAGCCCGCATGAGCAATCACCAAAAATAACTCATTATCTTCTGGAAAGTGTAAAAATCAAGAAAAAAGGTAACATCTAGTGTATCTAGTATTTAAGATTTTATTTAAGATATTATTTACTTCAATTTTAATGTATTTCTTGTTTATAGTATTTTTTATTGTCTTTACGTCTTTAATTTTTTTAAATGTATAAAAGAAAGTGAATTAAGAAACAAAGTTAAATTTGAGTTAATGTCAATTAGGAGCTTAGAAAAGTTACATCCGAGGGTACAATTTTATTTTTTATTTTTATAAGATTTTCGACTACTTAAGGGTTCATAGCGAATTAGACCCATGAAAAACAGACAATTTTTCAATAATTTTTTTAGTAGGTTCAATTGTAAATATAAATGTGGGAGGGGTTTTACTTCAATAAATATAGTGTCGAAATATACATGAAAACAATTTTTTTTGTTTATTTTTCTGATTTTTTGTTGATGAAACAGGCGGTTGAAAAAAAGTGAAAAAAAAGACGGCTTCGCCCTGTTGATGGTATCTCCGAGACGGATGGTCTGAAACTACAAAATGAAAAAGTTTACATTCAGCATGAATAGACAGATTTTTGATTTTTTGGAAATTGACAAAATGGCGGACATTTTTCGAAAAAATTCCAATAATCATAATTTTTTCCCCGTTTTTGCGCTTAAAAAAAATACTTAAAATCAAAATTTCAAAAAACTGTCTATTCATGTCATAGCTATAGTTATAGAGAACATGTGGTAAAAATTTGGTAAAGATCGGTTCAGTAGTCACCGAGATTTTATCAACAAGGTGCCGAAAAACTTTGTTTCGAGAAAAACGCGATCAAAGTTTTTTTTAAAGAAAAATCGTAACAATAATCTCACCTGCGCTTAATCAGCGATGCCTGCACCATACAGTATGCCTTCTTTATGTTCATAATTAACGTTTTCATCCAAAACAGCGTTTCTGCGGATGATTCTGGCTTCCTTAGAGGCAATAGTGCTGATGCGGTCAGCATCTCGTATGCCCTGTCGGTCACGGTCATCAGCAAATTGTATGGCGACTGGGCCGATTTTGACGCCCATTAATATAGTTAGAGTGCCAAAAATATAGTTAGAGTGCTCCGATCTTTATAAAATTTTAATATGATATTTCAATATATATATATATAGTTTCCAAAAATGTAATAAAAAAAAAATCGATTTTTTGAAAATTACAATTCGCTATGAACCCTTAAAGACTTTATGATTTTCCTCTCGAATGAGCAATTTAATAATATTCAATCCTTATATGTACGTAAGATAGCAAACATTAATTTTAAAAAGTAATTGAAAAATAATGGAGTTATAAATTATAATAAGTTACCCCTCTGACGAGAATGGGTTATCTGAAATACAAAATAAATATATGTATATTGTCCTATAGGAATATTTGAAATCAAAACTAGGAATTGGGAAAAATGACTTGTAAAGATGAGATAAATTAAAAAATAACACAAGTCAACAAGATTTTTGCCCATGATGACCTATTAGGTAACTTCCATAGAATTTTTCCTGAGATTATTAATGAAGAAAAGAAAATTCCCTATTATCTCGTACTTTTGCGAAAAATATGATTTTTGACTATTTTTGAAAAATTATAAAAACTGCTAATTATTAGAGGAACTTTTTACTTCGCTAAAATTAAAAATTGAACATTAACCTTTTATATAATATATACACTAGTGATCAAAAAAAAGTGAGCACAGCAAAATATTCAATAAATTGGTGTAATAAGGGTGGTAAAACATAACCAGAGTAAAAATATTTTAACAAAAGTATATTTTAAAGTATTTCACAAATCACAGCAATCAATATACAGTAAAAAGTGGCTTATATTTACTGATAAGGGATGTTTCCTCCTTTGTTTTTCAAAACCTCCTCTAACCTCCTCGGCATGGACGTTGCTAAGTTTTCAATTAGTGATGATGGAATTTCATTCCAAGCGGTTTGTACTGCTTGCCAAAGTTCATTAATGTTGTTTATGGGATTCTTGTGGATTTCTCGATCAATGTGGTCCCACAAATTCTCAATAGGGTTCAAATCCGGACTCTGAGCAGGCAGACTGATCCATTATTTGAATATTTTTTTCTTCGAACCAGGTCTTCGTATTCCGGGCAGTATGTCATGCAGCATTGTCCTGCTGGAAGACGTATTGACTTCTGAGATCGCTCAAAGTGGGAATCAAGCCCTCCTTTAAGGATATTTATGTAAATATCCGTTTTTATTTTTACACCTTGATTAATTTTTACGAGTTTTCCAACACCTGCTGCGGAAAAACATCCCCAAACCATTATTCCCAAATTTTCTTTTGTAGTCGTTTGGACGTACTGAGGGTCGTACTGTTCACCGGACCTCCTAGTACAGGTTTGAGGACGATCAGATTGCAGACAAAACCTGGATTCATCAGACCATACAATTTTTGTCCAATCTGTGTTTTGATGCTCGTTAGCCCGTTGGATTCTTTTGCGCTTATGAGTCGCCGTAAGTAAGGGGACTCGCCTGCAACGATAGCTGCGAAACCCAATCTCCCTAAGGCGTCGACTTATGGTATGTCTTCTGACTTGGGATCCGGAAGCAGTTTGAAAATTTGCCGCGAGCTCCACAAATGTCGATTTTCTGTTTTTTAAAATTTTCATCTTCAAGGCGTGGCTATCTCTCTCGGTCAGTTTTCGTGGTCTACCTGACCCGGCCTTGCGGGAAAATGTTGCACGTTCCCTATACGAAGCAATAACCTTGTGCCCGCCACCTGTACTAATGATGTCACTTTTTTTTTCTCATCTCCTCTCTGATGGCACGTTGGGATTTTCCACTTTCGTGCAATCCAATAATGTATTCTTTGTTTGCTTCAGTCAATTGTTTCCTGGAAAATGAACCAAAATACGCTTATTATGAGGCAAATTCATATTTAAAGCACAGAATCACAATTTGAGCAATAATTTTAACTTTTTTTTAAGTTTTAAAAAAAACGTTAAAGAAACACAAACATGGAGACAGTACGGTACTTAAAGCCGTTAAAAGTTACAGTTTTCTTACTCAAATTAAATAATTGTATTTATTTATCATTTAGATTAAAAAAAAATAGTAATAACACTTACCGTCTCGCCGAAGCCATTATCAAAAGTAATTAAAATAACTTTAGGCTTTATGAAAAATTCAGGTCACTTTGCTTAACTGGGATTTTTTGTCCACTTCCTACCACGATCGATGAAAAAGTGTGATCTAGCCATTCAAAACATGTCCTTTTATATCCCTAATTAACCCCTTTTCCGTATAGGTAGAAAAAGTGGGTGGCAGTGAGGGTAAAGTTCACATATTAAGAATAGATGTGTGTGCTCACTTTTTTTTGATCACTAGTGTAAATACAACAGGGTTTAACACGTTCCCGCCGGCATGTACCACTAGTGGTACATTAACGACTGTTCCATTGGACGGCTTGTACCATTGATGGTACATACACAATTGTCCCATCGGGCGGCATGTACTATTAGTGGTACAAAGAAAGATATCAATTTAATGTGTGTGACAACAGCGCCGCCCGATGAAACAAAGTAGGAGTTACAGAGCCGTCAGATGCCGAGAACTACAAATTCGGTTGCCGGCGGGAACGTGTTAATCTTCTGCGATTTGATTTGAATGGCGATTATTTATGCTACTTCCGATAGAGATTTTCTTTATGCGTCGTGACTAGAACCAGTTCGATCACAGTCTCGATTTCGCACAAATCCGTGGACATTAACCCATTAATGCACAAAACGAGAATTTTGTGCACACAAGTTCAGTGGTACAATTCGAATAGAACATTGGAGTGATTTTCTTCCAAAATCGTATATAAGGTGTTTTTGAGGATGTTCTTTCAGAATCTGGCATTTGTTTTGCATAAAAGCTTCAAAAATCCGATTGTTATTTAAAAAAAAAAAATTTTGGTTGGATGGTTTTCAAATTTTGTTTGCTTTTGTTTTTGCAAAATGGCCATTTTGTACAGCAATGTAATAAAAAACTTTGCGATTTTTTTAAACGAAAAGGATCAATTTTACATCATAAAAAACTTGTACAAAATTACGACAATAGTGTACCAAAAGTAATTAACAGATATTCTTTAACATCTCTCGTTTCAGAAAGATTGAGGATCAACTACGATCAAACAGACGATTCCATTTCAGAATTTCTCCAACTGTACAATGAGGGTCTGGAACGAACTAAAGCCGCAGCAGCTGATCCAAAGTTTCGAAAGCTTCTCTCCGATTACCGGACTGTGGACGTCATCATTTTAGACTACGACTACAACGAAGCTCTGTTCGGTAAACATTTAATGAATGACGCGAAGCACCTCTAATACGATTCTTGAACAGGTTTAGGAGAAGTGTTTCGCTGTCCGGTGATATTACTTACAGCGGGGCGCCTCAGGGGTTTGATACCACACTCAGTCGGAGTACCTTACCCGCTCTACAATATCTTAAATTTTAATGATCGTTCTGGACAAGGTATACTGGAGAGTTTTAGGGCCTTTTTTGTAGCGATTGCTGAGGAACTCTACGTTAATTTCTATTATTATAGACAACAGGTAAAATGAATTGTCAGGAGATCACGGTCAAGTTGCGATATGCGGTCTATTTTGTAGGAAGCTATTTATCGCGAAGTATTTCCATCAGTTCCCGCCTCATTTGAAGATTGCTATCGCTCAACTGTAGTGAAAATTTTTAGAAGTACTATATCTGAGGATATTATTGCTGGCGATATTGTTAATGTGGCAGGTTTCCACATTAGAAATTTTAATTTTTTCACAGATACACTGCCAGAGCGGCTAGATAATTATATTCATAAAGCGGAAAATGGTTGTATATATATTTCTTTTGGTGCCGACATCAACCCTTTAACGCTCCCCAAAGACAAACTTAACGACATTATCCGCGTACTCTATAGACGACCTGAAAAAATTATTTGGGCATGGAATGGTAATATATCAGCTTTTGCTGGCAACAGTGAATTTTATATTGAAAAATGGATACCTCAAAGTGAAGTGCTGCAGCATAAAAACGTAAAATTATTCATCACCAGTGGCGGACAATTGAGCTTAATAGAGGCAATTCATCACGAAGTTCCTATCATTGGAATACCTCTTTCCAGCGAGCAATCTTCTACGCTAGATGGGATCCAAGGTCAAGGTCTAGGCATGAAGATTGAGTTACGCAATCTGTCAGCATCGTCATTAACTTGGGCTATCACACAGATTTTTGATCGATATGATTGGTAATGTAAATGATTAGAAAAAAACAGCTCATTTCGAATAATCGACTCTTCGTTTAGGTTCGAAGAAAATTTGATCGCTAAGTTTGTTAGCTTAGAAGATCGCCCTCTGCCTCCCATGAAAGCTTTAAAGTTTTGGCTTGAGTATGTTTATCGTCATAGCCGCACCATCAAACATAGACAGAGATTGCGTTTTGCAGCAAATTACTATTTCGCAGACTTGTATCTGATTTCATCTGTAATTCTGGCTGTTGTCGTTGTTTGGAGCATATTTTTTTGCAGATTTATACACAGGCTAGTCGCGTACACACTAACGAGTAGGAAGCAAAAGCTGTATTAATATTATTGTAATGTGTTATTAGCTTAATTGGCTGCATCAAAACCTCTGGGAATACATATAAACACAGACCTTGAAGTAAAAAATGTACATGTGTCATGTAGTGATGTATTCTGACGATCTCCAAAAAATACCATTGCTTCTAATGGCGGTAGACCCAAGGTATGCTACTCCACAAACCTGAACTGCTAAACTTTTACGCGAAATTTATGTTCTACTAACTATTACTAGGGAGGAATACCTTTCTTTATGATCTGAAAATCTTTAATATTTTGTTCTCGTCCCTATAATGACTTTATATATTCCATTCTTTATAAGAATAGTATTCCTCCCCAGTTTTCCGTAAAAACAATAGTTTAGAAGATTCACCCTGGGGAGTGGAATCAATACCCCGCCATAAGAACCAATGTTTTTCTCGGCAATCATTGCACTACATGATAAATGCGGTAGTGTAAAGGTCTACTTCACGGCTTGTGTTTTGCATAGTGTTTCAGAGGTTTTGACTGTATGCTATTGATATGCTGTGTTAATCATTAAGTTAGCTAAATATCTGTACACAAATTAAAAGAACTGACTTTGTTCTCTTTTCTTTTTTTTTTTGACAAAATGTTAGTGGGGCTGAGATGTGTTAGATATTTTGTTTTCTCTTTTATGGGTATTTTGTTTCATTAGTGTGTAATAAATTTTGAAATTATTAGCTTTTCGATTATTATAAAACAGAATGCGAATTAATTAACACTGGCTGCCTCATTCAGAGATATTTACAACGACTGTAATAATTCAAATTGTTTTATAAACGTACTTAGATACTGCAGTAAAGTAACTTGTAATGTTGAATAATGCTTATATAGTCGGGGTGCCAGAGGTTTTCATTTCGTTGTTGGACGGAATTTGATGAAACCTGGCGGAAAGGGAAGGTCATTGCCCGTACAGTGACCCATTAAAAAAGTTAGAATGAGCGATGTCGGGAAGGTACTTTGTTATTGCAAAATAACTTTGATAACCCGTTATTTTTCAGTTTTCTTGGAATAACTCGAAAACGAAGCGTTTCAGCGAAAAATATTAAAGACAAAAGTTGTTCAGCTGATGATTTTACGTAGGAATACGGTTTTTTGATTAATTAAAAAATTGTTTTTCTGACCGAAAACCAGCAGAAAAGTAACAAAAATGCAAAAACAATAAGCATTAAAAAATAAAGGAAAAAAACGATTTCCATCGTTGATATTTGGGTTATTGATAGGTATTGGTATTGTTAACCAAATGCACCCGGTCCGGTTTTTCAAAAACAATATGGCGACCTATTGCAAAATTGTTAAGTTAAAAATTTGGAACGCTGTAAATTCTGACTGAACAAACGGATCTTGATGAAACAAATTGGAATCGGTAGGTATTAACATCTTTGAGTGTGCCAAATTTCAAAATTTTTCAACAATTACTTTTTTTGTTATTAACCAAAAACCATTTGCTGTGCTTCGTAATTTCGTCAATTTACAACATTAAGCTTTGCAACAAAATGCATCAAATCATCAAAACTCGCTATTTTCGCGTTTTTAGTCACCACTGTAGGATGTTAAGAGTAATAAAATGCATTTTGTTATTGTTGTAATGTTGTTCAGTCAGAATTTACAGCGTTCCAAAGTTTTAACTTAACAATTTTGCAATAGGTCGCCATATTATTTTTGAAAAACCGGACCGGGTGCATTTGGTTAACAATACCAATACCTATCAATAACCCAAATATCAACGATGGAAATCGTTTTTTTCCTTTATTTTTTAATGCTTATTGTTTTTGCATTTTTGTTACTTTTCTGCTGGTTTTCGGTCGGAAAAACAATTTTTTAATTAATCAAAAAACCGTATTCCTACGTAAAATCATCAGCTGAACAACTTTTGTATTTAATATTTTTCGCTGAAACGCTTCGTTTTCGAGTTATTCCAAGAAAACTGAAAAATAACGGGTTATCAAAGTTATTTTGCAATAACAAAGTACCTTCCCGACATCGCTCATTCTAACTTTTTTAATGGGTCACTGTACGGGCAATGACCTTCCCTTTCCGCCAGGTTTCATCAAATTCCGTCCAACAACGAAATAACCCATTTTTTGAACCTCTGGCACCCGGACTAATAGGTAGCAATTTCGTTGTTACACGTAATACAACTCAAAGAGACGATTTCAGACTATATTGAAATAAAATTAAAGAATATTTATGTTTAACAGCTATTCTGGAAAATACTTATATTTATCGGATTTAACCCTTAACTGTATTTGCGGACAAATAATGCATTCAGAAAATATTATAAGTTTTTACATAACACTGTAATTTTTTTTATTATTCTAGTAATCTAATCTCAATCCAAAGAGATAAATAAGTTTGTGTTATAAATTAAAAGACAATTAAATTACTTACTTTTACTGAGATTATTTAACGAAGAAGAAGAAAAATCATTTTGGGTTTAGTTTAGTTTAGTATTAGAATAATTTCTAAATGAAAACCCTGACCGCGAAGTATAACTCTTAAAGAACACAGCACTTCGAGTGTTTTTGAAATCCATAAACAAAAAATGTGATTTTAATAACATTAATCTGTGAAGTATAAGTCCAATATTGGTGTACCGCTGTTTTACTTAATAGTTTACTTTAATGCATTACATTTCGAATGTCAAAAGAACACCAGAAATACATGGGTATATTTAGTTTTATTTCATCAATTTTCATTCCTTTTCTATTATTTCTGGTTTTCTGAATGGAAGAAAACGAAAAGAAGTGAAAACTTGCTCTAGCGCCTTAATTATCAAGCTGGTAAGCAACTTTCAAAGTTATTTTTTCTAATTATTTGATTATGTTAACATGGTTTCCTGGGATATTATGATCTTCAAAAATTATGTCATTATCAATACAGCGGATGTGTGTGAATCATATATTGCTGAATAACGAGAATTCTCGTTTTCCGTTGTAAATGTGCTAAGAGAACTGCGAAATATTATCAAAACAATAAAATATTATACTTATTGTGGATTAGCATCTTTTGCATTACTTCGCGTAATTAAAATCTTTACTCTGATCGGGTGAGTTTCATTTTTAACAAGTTGGATGCCAACATGAATCGATGCTGCAGAAGTTATATGTATTAGTCAATTATTTTGGAATCATGTATGCAAAGCACTCACCAGAGAAATTCGACAGAAAGATATATAGTAAATTCCCATTACTACATATACTATAATATACAGAATCTTTCAAACTACTCGTACACCCCTTATAAAACGACCTCAACATTGGTTTTCAAAAAACGGAGGGCCCCCGTATAGTCATTCCATATGCTGTATCGATTGCGCAAAAATTTAATTTCCGGTTTTTTGTGCCTTTTTGTAACATGAATTCGGATTCTCTAGTAAAAGATACGCATATAAAAATGAAAATTCGTTTGTTTGTTGCTCAACAGTGCATAGACCTACCCTTTCTTCGATATTATTAATTTAGTGTCAAATGAATAGAAGAAAAGAGGTACATACATATTCCAAATTAATATATAGGCTAATTTTTACTGATAATTTATAAGGTTTCAAAGTGGTGACCCAAGATGGCGATTGAAAATTTTTAAATTGAAGGGATTTTCATGAAAATTAGTATTTGAGAGTTTTGGGGAATGCTGACTTCAAATCTGCTGTCCAAGTATATAAATCCAAGATGGCGGATCTAAAATGGCGGCGACAATTTTCTGTTTTCAACGGATTAATTAATTAATTAAAAAATAACAAACTGTTTTAGGAGCTTGTAACGTAGCTCAAATAAAAGCATGAACCTTTAGTTATTGTATTAAAAAACGAGAGGCTTTAATACTTTCCGAAATATTCCGTGGAATTCACTTTTTTTTCCATAAGCCGATTACTTTATACAATAGGGTCATTCTACAGAAAATCATCAAATGGTCAAAGCCGCACTATTTTTGATTTGGACGAAACTTGGTGGGTGTCTTTGTTTAGATGTCAG
Source organism: Dysmachus trigonus (assembly GCA_949715965.1). Taxonomy (NCBI): domain Eukaryota; kingdom Metazoa; phylum Arthropoda; class Insecta; order Diptera; family Asilidae; genus Dysmachus; species Dysmachus trigonus. Next base: position 46,375,427 of record OX454319.1, on the reverse strand, counting down.
AAGAGAAAATTTACCATCATTTAATTTTTCTGATGTCTCAGCTTCGGTGCGCGACCGCTAGAGCACTCAAAAAGTGTGATTTTTACGCTCTACTACTATGCGCTGTCAAAATTGTTCTATTAGAGATATTTGAACATTTGTGGTCGCAGTTGAAAGCTAAAATATAGTAGTTTTAGGAAAAAAATATGGAAATAGAAAAACATTTTTATTCGAAGTATACTAGCATCATGAAAATACGATTTTTTTCACATTTTTATATGATTTTCAAATGGCTGTAGTATCTTTCCTGGTAAATAAAAAAAATTTACTTTTTGTGTACATCATGTCCATATATTAAACAAAACAACAGTCCATTATAGACTCGTTCGACAAATGTTTTATATTAAAAAAATAAGCTTGAAATTTGAAAATTTCTGAAAATTGCATATTTCGAGCTTCAAAATGAAAATGTGGGACAGGAGATAGAGAACTGAAATTCTCAGGAAATTTAGGTGTAACCTTGAACTTTAAAGACCCGTTGAGTTTGCTTTGTTTTTTGCATCCCTCTAGTAATTACAGCCATTTCAATACAGCTAGTAATGCAGATTTTCCTTTTTAATTAGTTTCTTTTCTTACTTCACAATACGAGGAAACAATAATGTAGTAATAAAAAAAGAACAATGTGCAGCAGATACTCCGTAAATGCTAGCAAACAAATGAGATCAAGCCACTTTACTTCCTTTTGTAGTATATCATAAAAAAGATAGTTTGAATTATAAGTTAAAAACATTTTGTGTAATTAGCGACTACTTAACCCATAGTACTGTAGCTTTCTATTCATTTCAAAAAGTGTTAATTCAATACATCAAAAGATATTATCCAGAATTTAAAAAAGTTAAATATTTCATCGATGGATCAGCGGCTCAATACAAAAATAAGAAAAATTTTGTTAATCTATGTCATCATAATGATGATTTTGGGTTGGAAGCAGAGTGGTATTTTTTTGCCACTTCTCACGGGAAAAGTCCATGTGTAGGTGCAGGGGGAACGATCAAACGAATAGTGCGGAAAGCTAGTTTACAACGAATTGAAGATCGTCATATATTAACTACTAAAGCTATGTTAAATTTTTGTTCCGAACAAATTTCTGGAATCGAATTTTTTTTTTTTTTTTGTATCCAATGCTGATGTTGAAGCTGCGGATAAATTTGTATGTGATAGATTTAGTAATATTGTTACAATAAAGGGAACAAGAATGTTTCATAGTTTTGTACCCATTTCTCAAAGTAAAATGAAAATTCGTAAGTACTCGGCTTCAAATAATTCAGAAATTATAAGTATGTATGTCTAACATTTCAAGCAATATAATATAAAATATTAATAATTCATTGTTGTATATATTAATATTAGAGTAACAAAATAAAATTCTGATATTTGAAATCGCATTCTTCATTTACGATAAATTGCATTCTTCTTTTGGGATATATTTATTTAAATCGCCTTCTTCATTTGGGATGTATGTATACGGAGTATCTACTACATATTGTTTTGTTTTTTATTGTTTTTGTTGTTCTTTTTTATTAACTGCGTTGTTGTTTCCTCGTATTGTGAAATAAGAAAAGAAACTAATTAAAAAGTAAATCTGCATTATTAGCTGTATTGAAATGGCTGTAATTACTAGAGGGATGCAAAAAACAAAGCAAACTCAACGGGTATTTAAAGTTCAAGGTTACACCTAAATTTCCTGAGAATTTCAGTTCTCTATCTCCTGTCCCACATTTTCATTTTGAAGCTCGAAATATGCAATTTTCAGAAATTTTCAAATTTCAAGCTTATTTTTTAAATATAAAACATTTGTCGAACGAGTCTATAATGGACTGTTGTTTTGTTTAATATATGGACATGATGTACACAAAAAGTAATTTTTTTTTATTTACCAGGAAAGATACTACAGCCATTTGAAAATCATATAAAAATGTGAAAAAAATCGTATTTTCATGATGCTAGTATACTTCGAATAAAAATGTTTTTCTATTTCCATATTTTTTTCCTAAAACTACTATATTTTAGCTTTCAACTGCGACCACAAATGTTCAAATATCTCTAATAGAACAATTTTGACAGCGCATAGTAGTAGAGCGGAAAAATCACACTTTTTGAGTGCTCTAGCGGTCGCGCACCGAAGCTGAGACATCAGAAAAATTAAATGATGGTAAATTTTCTCTTCTGACATCTAAACAAAGATACCCACCAATTTTCGTCCAAATCAAAAATAGTGCGGCTTCAATTTTTTTTAATTTTTGATGATTTTGTATGGAATGACCCAATAGATAGTGAATGAAGATCTCTGCTTCCGCACGCTCATGAAAATCTTATTCCTGAAGATGCTTCGTCAGCGCTATAGATTAGTGGTATTTCATATATGTAGATAAGGATTTAGGCTCTTTTTTAAGTCATTTTACGAACTTCTTACACGTTCCGTTATTTTTTTTCGAATTTTTAAAAATGGCCGAAATACGATATTTTGTCATTTTCAACCCTATTTTTTTTAAAAAATGTGATGTGATAGAATATTTTTGTTTGCATATTCGTAATCTACGGAAAAAATCCTATGGAAATGATATATTACTTGTTGAAGGAGAAAATAAATATTAAATTTTGCCGACCAGTGTAATAGGAAAATTCAATTAAACAGTAGTTGCGTCAGTTGCGATGAAAATAATGCTGAAATTGGTAAGTTTGACAACAAAAAACTCATTGTTGCATTCATAGAGTTGGGCATTGCAATGGAAGTAGTCGAAAATCTTCAAATTTTACCAATAGAAAACGATTTTACGATGATGATTTATCAAATATTAATGTTAAAAGTCTGGTAAGAAGCTTGTTTGTTTTTTAACCGACGAAAAATCGTTCCCAACTCGACGAGTATATTTTGTTTTTATGTATGACCACGCATAAATTTTTGCGGAGTAGTCCGATTTTGATAATTCTTTTTTTATTTGAAAGGGTATACCCCGAAGTTGGTCCCATATAAATTTGGACAAAAAATTCCAACCCTAAGGGTAGGTAGCCTAACCTTTAATTTAAAGAAATAACCAAATCAAATTAACAATGCAACGTGAAATCTCCAGCGATAAACATTAACATTCCAAAAAATGGGCTCTCCGCACGATCGCTCGCAACGACGTGTGCCCTCACGTGTGTCCCCGTTCGGGTTGCTGTCTCGGTGACATTAACTTCGTAAACTCTCGGCATTTTCTGGCGAAGGGGCTTGTCGCGCCGCGCCGCGCATCACGCTTTACGTAATTAATTAATTTGCTTGTTTGACGCCGACTCAAAATTACTTAGGTATACATACATTAGTTTAAGAACTTATTTAAGGTTAATTGAGAAATCAAAATAATTACAAAAATATATACTTAGGTATACTTACATTAGTTTAAGAACTTAGTTATTAAGGTTAATTAAAAAAGGTTTATAATTTTTTGCTTTTCAGTTTTTTCGGCGGTTTAATTTTTTTGTTAAAAAGTTTTTTCTGTTTGAATGATGGTACGAATGTTTTGGCAGTTGCAATGCAACGTATAGCTTTACTTATACTTTATTTCAATCCATTTGTTTGTAAGATGATATCAAGTTTTTAGGAAAATATGTTCAAAATTATAGGCGAATAGGAGAGAGAAAATTTTAACTTTTTATAAAAAATTCCCATTAAAAGTCTCGTGTAATTGATTAAACAGAGGAGAACTGGAGTTTTTAGTTCCGACGCTTAACGTAAGTAAATAAATTGCCAGGATATTACTTCTGGAATAGTACAGAAAAGTTCATAAAAATTGAAACAGATCATTTTCATAAAAGTGAAAGAAGAAAGAAATTTTAGTGATAGTGGATACTTCGAAATTTTCCCTGCTGTGGTTTCTTTCGATTTTCGACTTATTATGACTAAATTAAATCAATTTTTATACAGGGTGTTCAGAGGTGGGAGGTCAATACTGCAGGGGGTGAAAGGTCAGACCGAGACAAGCAAAAAATCGTATGGGTGGGGGGGGGGGGGGGGGGGGGGCATCTCGCACCGTTTGGCAGTTACAGGGTGATTCGTAAATCAGGATTTTGCCTTATATGGGAACCGCTCTTGTATTTTTATCTTTTTTTCTACGCATCGCAGCGGCCCTAGACTGATTTCAAAAAATCACTATTTGGAAGCCCTTTCCAAAAGAGTTTACACCACCCCCCTATCCCCAACCCCTTGGCCACAATCCCCCCTGCAAGTTGAAAAAATTAACTTTTATTTCACGATTTTTCACATTTCGCCCCACTTTTCTCTGAAATTCATGTTATTAACATACCTACTTTTTATTTTTTTTAAGTTGCCTATCTAATTACCTTTTCAAAAAGGTGCAACATGCCCAGGTAGGAAAAGGATACGAAAATTTATTTACAAAAATCCTTTTACAGAATATCATGATAATTCGAATTTTTAAGAAATTATACTTAAGTTTACTAAAAAATACATTTTGTTCGCTTAAAAACTAATTAGGTACAATTAAAACGTTTGTCCTTTAAAAGCTGTTCAAAATGTTCTCCGCTAGTTTCGATGCATGCAAGTAGCCTTCGTTTTATTTCACGTTTGAGGTCTATGGTAGCCAGTCTCTCCCGTATTTTCGTGGCTGCAGTCACAATCCTGGTAACTAATTCTTCTCTGGTGTTGATTGGTCTTTAGTAAACTTCATCTTTCATCATTCCCTATAAGAAAAAGTCCAGTGGAGTAAGGTCCGGTGACCTAGCAGGCCAAGGAATCGGTTCACCTCGTCCAATCCAGCGCTCTGGGTAATGTTCATTCAACCTTGCCCTAACAATGTTCCCAGTATGCGCAGGTGCTCCGTCGAGCTGTAAATAAATTGCGCTTCTGGTAGCCAGGGGGATGTCCTCCAACAGATCCGGAAGGGTATTCTTGAAAAAGTCCGAGTATAGCTGACTATTCAGCACTTGGGGCAAGATGAAGGGTCCTATCAACTGGTTGCCGATGATGCCAGCCCAGACATTGACACTAAATCTTTGCTGGAAGGACCGAAACCTGGTCCTATGTGGGTTCACATCTGCCCAGGTGTGGAGGTTGTGGAAGTTTGTGATGCCATCCCGGGTGAATTGCAATTCATCCGTCCACAGAATTCGGTCTAGAAACCTTCTGTTTTCAATGTCCGACTCGAACAGCCAAGTGCAGAATTGCAATCGTACTTCGGAATCTCCTTCCCTAGTGCTTGGACCGGGATATGGTGGTATGGATGTAGTCCCTCTCGGTTCACAACGGTCCAAACTCTCCCTGAAGACAATCCTGACCTTCGTGCGACCTGCCTGATGATTATTTCAGGGCTGTTCCTGACGATGTTAAGAATTTGTTGGTCGGGGTCCGCTGAATGGGCCGATTTTCCTGCTCGCGTTTCTGCTCTGGGGGCGGTTCCACTTCCGGTTTCTTTTAACCTTCTGAAAGTCCTTGAAAATACCCTTCTGTTGGGTACCCGCCGATTCGGGAATCTCCTTTGGTATTCTCGTACGGCCTCACTATCATTTCCTTCTACTAAACCGTACACGTAAATTATATTGGCATACTCTTCAACACTGAATTCTGCCATTTTATCTTAATTTTTTCTATTAAACACCCGTTATTATCGCTTGCTTCTTCAACTGTGGTCAATGTCCGTTCAAACTTACCCATTTTTATACCATAATTCATAGGAGGTATTAGAAACGGAGCGTCAGGATACTTAAGAGTCAATACTGGATATAATAAACTAATAACGCTATTTAACGAGATTACATTTATTATTTTATTACTGTTTTTCTGAAATAATAAAAATGTACTACCTCTGTTTCCTAAACAAACATTTCCGAACTTGCTGTCATAAAAATTGTTTACTTAACGACTTTTTCCATTATGGTGCAATAAAGTAATTAGGTACCTGTGAGGATGCTTCAATTTCAGGACTTTTGCAACCCTTTTCTACCTGGGCATGTTGCACCTTTTTGGAAAGGTAATTAGATAGGCAACTTAAAAAAAATAAAAAGTAGGTATGTTAATAACATGAATTTCGGAGAAAAGTGGGGCGAAATGTTAAAAATCGTGAAATAAAAGTTAATTTTTTCAACTTCCAGGGGGGATTGTGGCCAAGGGGTTGGGGATAGGGAGGGGAGGGGGGGTGGTGTAAACTTTTTTGGAAAGGGCTTCCAAATAGTGATTTTTTGAAATCAGTTTGGGGCCGCTGCGATGCGTAGAAAAAAACATAAAAATTCAAGAGCGGTTCCCATATAAGGCAAAATCCTGATTTACGAATCACCCTGTAACTGCCAAACGGTGCGAGATGCCCCCCCCACCCATACGATTTTTTGCTTGTCTCGGTCTGACCTTTCATCCCCTGCAGTATTGACCTCCCACCTCTGAACACCCTGTATATGCATGAAAAATGGTACATGTTTTTGTTGTTTTTAATATTTTTTGTTGTTTTTGCTAAATTTTTCGTACAAACAAATATATCTCAACCGCCAGTCAATTAGAGGCCAAAGGAACAGCAGACTCGCACGGTTACAATAAACCGAGATGTTTCTGTTTAGCATTGTGTAAGTGAGGATTATGAGAAAGAGAAGACAATAAGAAAAAATACCTAGAAAAAAAAAAACACTTTCACACCTTTAATGCCCAAATAAAATATTTGTTGTATAGGTATTTTGAAATTGTTTTGATGTATTTAATTGAGAATTAGTATGTCCATTTTTAATTTAATAAACTTTAACTTTAGCACCAAAATTAACCAGCTTTTTTTTTTTAAATAATTATATTGTTTTTATTTCTTAAAAATTAAAAAAAAAACAAAAAAAAAAATTGTTGCTGGCATTTTTGTTTTTTAATAATTTTGTGTTTAACAATAAAAGTAAATAAAATTATTTCCTTTTTCCTTTTGTGCTAACAATGTTACATTTGTATGGTTTTAGGGAATTGAATTATAGGGCGTTTTCGAAAATTCATCGGTTTGATGCACCATCAATCACAATTTTACCCATAAGGTGCACCAATATGGTGAATTTCACCTACATTTATATTTTTAGCGGTGAATTTTCGAACGCATCTTCGGAAAATAAATTTAAGATATCAGCTTATCGAAATGTTACTGTTTGTCAACCAATTACGGGCATTCCATCAAAAGCTAACCTTCGGGTCCAAAAATCTCAGCCATCTCATGCTCAATATTCGCCTCCATGATTCCATATTAAATAAGGTTGTCATTGTCAACCACAAACAACCGAAAAATTTTATGGTGCATGCGATGGAGATACTAGATGAATTTTCGAACAGAGTGAAATAAAGTTTGAAACTTATGGTGAATTTACGAACAAGGTGATGAAAAGTGGTTGAAATGGTTTACACAATGATGAATTTTCGAAAACGCCCATATTTTTGAAAAATCACTAAAAACTTTTAAATATTAACCAAATTGTAAATTTACTAGATGCTTATGATAGTAAACAATTTGCAAAATCAAGTTTTAAATGTAACACATATTGAGAATTTTTAGACTAGTTAAAAATGTTTTTTCTGGTTTACTTTTAATTTTATTTTATGGTATGCTTTGTGTGTTTTGGACTTAATATTATTTTGATTCTGCCAATGAATTGCATCTAGCGTGCTAGCTACTGCAGTCTTATTTGTTTGGGATCAACCAGTAGCGTTGATAAGTCAAAGCATTCGACTAAGGTAAGTTGCACAGGTAACACAATTTTAAAATTTTAGCTTAGAATACTCGTATTTAGTAGAACAGAAATATAAGGTTTCAGTTACCTTCTCCTCCGCAATAGAATTAAAATAATATAATTTTCCGCATTCGCCTTTTGTATAAAATATATTTGAAGAGATTAAAATAAGTTTATAGAGGTTTTAGTTTTTTTTTGTTTTTTTGTTAAGCTTTTTTGTTTCTGTCATTATATTTCATTGTTTTTAATTTGATTTAATTTCCTCTTTTACAGAAATCAAGTTTTAGCAAATTTGATGCCCTCCAAAAGCAAAATATTTTACGTGTACGTTCTAGTGACGCGGAGAAAGTTCAAGAAAGAGGCCATAGGGTGATAAGAAGGGGTATATTTTTTTTATCGTCAGTACTAGAACAAGTAACAATTTGGCCAAGTTTCATCCCTTAATAATCAACCTCCAAAGTGTGAGAATTAATTTTAAAAATCTCGAAAAAAATTAATATCATTTGAACGCGTTGACCTATTTGGATGAGATTTTGATATGTTGTAGATGTAAAAATTAGAACGGTCAACATCTACGACAAGGTGGAAGGCACCGACGAGGGAAAAACTGAAACAGCTAAATCGTAAATACTTCACACATTTTAATTTATTTTATTTAATCAGCAATAGCAGATCAATTTATTTTCAATGTATTCTTATTTAGTTCTTTTCTGTTATGAAATGTTGATATATTTTTTATTATTTTTAGTATTATTATTTATTTAATTTTTTTGTGTAGACTACGAGCCAAATTTCAATCAATGAAAGAGTCACCGAATCATTCGACGAGGCCACGGGTTCAAGTAAATCTATTTGTGGTTAGTACATTATTATTTACTTTATTTTATTATTCATTACTTAAATTAACTTAAATTAAATTTAAGTGCTTTTTTTGATAATAAATTTAAGGAACCATCATTGTAGGTACTTCAGCATGCAATCTTTTTGAAACCAAAATGTTTTAATAACAGTTGGATTATATTAAAAATTTTGATTTGTTTCTTTTTTTTTCAGTAAAATCTAATATAGTTGCTGATGAAATGGAAATTAACTCCGATGTATTGAACGAATCTTGTGTAGAGATTTAATTCAGTTCACTCCTTGATCACCCTTTTGGAAAAATCTATATACATTTAGGATTAAACATAAAATAATTATATGAGTATTAGGGTGCTTTTTTTTCGCGACTATTTTTTTTTTGTTTTCAGTTCCACCTCGAAATGTTGTGGGAAATACCTAAACAAAAATTCCCTGAAAATTGGAGCCCTTAATATTAATATTAAGTACTAGACTAAGTCGTATAAAGATTTTCCGTATAAAATAGACGTAAACTTTGATTTTTTTTTTTCGAAACTCTACAGCTCAGAGGCATTTTATGGTATAATCTTGGTCAATGATAGGGTTTCTTCAGAATTGAATGTTCTACAAAAGTGTCCATTGCGGCGTAACCCAATTTGTTCATGAAATTCTCGTTTTTTTGCCCCTATCTTGTAAATAACAAGAGCTACAGCAAAATTTAACTGGCGAACTTGTAGGAAATTAAATTTCCTCCAAAAAGTTCTTGAACACCAAATCGCTAAAATCGATATATCTTGAGATATTGGGCTTTGAAGTTGAGGTAGGGTGGAATTTTCATGGATTATTGAGCTAAATTGTAGAAACACTATCTCAACTACCTCAATTATATAATTTCTATTTGTTTGTGTGCTTCAAGATTAATATCTTAAATCAATTTACTTACTGTTTATTACCCTAGTTCAATATAGAAGCTGAGTTTTTTTCCTATTAATTAATTTAATTTTAATTAACAACAGACGATATTAGGATTAAAAATGTCATCATAGTGTAATTTCCTACAATATTATAAATAAAAATCATTTCATTTGAGAACCGATTAGAAAAAAGAACATGTCATGCATAAATGACTTAATAGTGATAAGCAATATTGACGCAGTGCTAATAAGAATTACATAATTTTATATCTCTACGCCGAGATGAAGTAGGCGACACACGTAGGAGGCACTGGAATACAAATTTAAAAAATCCGTATTAATGATATTTTTGGAATTACGCTTAGTTCTTTTACCTTCACATCAATTACATCGGTTTGCATCTTCATTTAAAAATATGTGGCGTTTGCATATACATCTCTTAGAAAAATTTGCATTTCATGTAAAGCATGACTCACACTACTTTCAATTTCAGTCAATGTCTCATAGGAACATATGAGCCACATATATTGATATATATTCTCTATTTGTATCACCCTGCTCTGTTCGACACTACAAAGATTCTTTGGTTTGTTATCACCGGAACGAGTTCTTCATCGATTGACCGATACGCCACTGCTGTTGTATATTAAAAAGAGCGCCGTGTGCCCCGCTTGGATTCATTAGTAGTGCTAAGTCTGATCTGACCACACGAAATTGTGCGTCCCAAGAATTTTGGAAGTGTTGCATCAGTAAGCCGTAGAACGTGCGCCACGCACCATCCGTTGTGACCGATTTAATGTAGATAAATGACGTAATTAGGCTTGTGGGTTGTTCAAGTTTGTGTGTTTTTTAAGAAAATGAAAAGTATTTTGGTTTGGTGCGCTCTTCTTAGTGCGGTAATTGGGACCAGCTATGGATATAAGATTCTTGGTGTATTTCCCACTATGGCGAAGTCTCATCATATCGTGGGATCTTCCTTGATGAAGGGGCTAGCTGAACGTGGCCACGATGTTACTGTGATATCTCCCTTTCCTCTTGAAACTCCGATGAAGAACTATCGAAACGTACCAATGCCTACTTTGTTGGAAAAGACGAAAAGTAATTTATAGAACTTCCAGCGTTTTAATTATAAACGAGTTTTTTTTTTGCAGGCTTGATGAATAACATTCTTGATATGACGAAATTAAGCGTAATCGAAGGATTTGTTAATATATTTGATATGGGATTGTTCCTGACAAATATTACGTTTGAAGATCCTGAGATTAAAAAATTTTTGAGCAACCGCAATGAAAAATTCGATTTGGTCATAACAGAAATATTCGTTAATGAAGCTATGATCGGTTTTGGACAGCACTTTAAAGCCCCTGTTGTTGGGGTTTCAACATTTGGAGCCAACCTTTGGAACTGTGATTTGGTCGGTTCCCCATCGCCGCCATCATACGTTCCTAATCCCTTTTTAAGCTTCACAGACCACATGAGCCTTGTGGAACGTGTTGGAAATTTGGCGATTACTATATTTGAACGTGTCTACATGGACTTTATCTATCTACCAAAACAAGAAGCAATATACAATAAGGTCTTCTCCGATCCCAAACCATCTCTTCAAGAAATAAGAAAAAATGTTTCAATGGTGCTTTTGAATAGCCACGTTTCGGTAGCTTATCCCCGACCGTACATGCCGAATATGATCGAAGTTGGTGGTATGCATATAAACAGAAAACCAAAGCCTCTTCCAGCTGATCTCCAGAAGTATTTAGATGGTGCAAAAGAAGGCGTAATTTACTTTTCCATGGGCTCAAATCTGAAGAGCAAGCTTCTACCAAAAGAGAAATTGGATCACTTGATTAACACTTTCAAATCACTGAAACAAAAAGTTCTTTGGAAATGGGAGGACGAACATTTACCTGGTAAAAGTGACAACATTTACATCAGCAAGTGGTTCCCCCAGGACGACATCCTGGCTCATCCGAATGTGAAGCTTTTCATCACCCACGGTGGTCTTCTGAGTACAACTGAGGCAATCTATCATGGGGTTCCAGTAATTGGTATTCCAATGTTTGGAGATCAATTCCTCAATATGGGTAGAATTGTGAAGTCGAAAATGGGTCTAATGATTAAATACGACGAATTGACATACGACACCTTAAAACCCGCAATCAGTCAAATTTTAATCAGTGATGATTATGGTATTGCTATGAGGGAAAGATCACAGAGATACCGTGATCAGCCTATGAATCCCTTGGATACTGCGATTTATTGGGTCGAATATATAATTCGTCATAAAGGAGCTCCTCATTTGCGTGCAGGTGCTCAGGATTTGTCTTTCATCGCATATCACAATTTAGATGCAATTGCTATTCTTGGTGGAGGCGTTTTTCTGATACTCTATTTGCTTATTGCTATGATCAAGAAACTGCTGACTTGTGGAGGAGGATCCCCTTCAAAGCATCTTGAAAAGAAAAAGAAGAAACAGTGATATTTTTATTTATTAATGTTTAATTTTTAAATAAATTTTCTAAAACAACTGATTTTTAAAAATACTTCTTTCAGTCTGGAGAAAGTATGATAGTTATGTTCAGCGACGGCCTTAGCCCCTATTTAGCGTCTGGGCACAAGCACTAACTTGTAGCTAATGTGGAAGTTAGGTTGGCTTCTGGGGCTCAGTAATTGACATATAATATAATGCACTGCTCGTCTGTATGCTTTATTCTCTCTCTTTCGTACTCTTTCAGAACGGGAGACGAATGGTTTTGAATATTTGCTAATTTCGAACTTTTAGCCCTTAAGACAACTTTTTATTTATAAAGAACTACGTTTAAACCTCTAAAATAATTTTTTGTTTTTTTTCAAAATCCTACCCGTTTAAAAAAAAAATTGACAGCTTTTAAGGTCATGTTAGCTCCTTCTTTCTACCAGACAATTTATACATAAAAAGTGATTTTCGGCGCTTAACACCTATCCTGTGTTTATGGGTCAAATTTGCCCAATATAATTTTATTGCTTATTAATATAATTATAACACCTTATACCTATATTAGAATGTTCTTCGCAAATGATTGAAATTAACAGAACAAATAAATAATTGTTTACTTCAAGAAGAAGAAGTCAATAAACTAGGGTCTCAAATTTAGGAATTATCACAGGCAAGATTTAGAAATACACATTTGGCAATTTTGAGCCATAAACACAGGATAGGTGTTAAGCGCCGAAAATTAAATATTAGAAAAATTTATTACAATTGCGGAACGTGTGTCATGGCTGTCATTCCCAGAGTCCGAAAAAGACGGAATAGAACATGTGTAAATATTTGCACAGATTGAGGGGGGAAAAATGGAAAGTTGTAAATTATGAAATTTTCATTAACCTGAGCTACACTATAATTAAAGAATTTTCGCCTATAAATAAGTTAAACAAAGGAAGATGGCGACATTTTAGCAATTTGTATGCAGCAATTTTATATACAAGCCCTTAGTAAGTTATTACACACCAATGACGAATACAGCCAAGATTATGAAATTTATGAGAATATTTCGATGTAACTTTTACATTGGTTCACTCACTCACGTACGAGTACAAAGACAGTCAATGGCCTCTCCATACTTCGTTTGTTACTCCTAATAATAACTCGAGTTGAAAATGTAGCTCTTCTTGGTATGTCAAATAAAATGACTAATACAGTAGATCTGAGTAAATTAATAGTAAACTTAGCGACTAGTTATGTTCTTACTTTTTATTTACTAATTGGTGACTGTTTATTCCTGCAAATATTTATTCTCAATAGTTCCTTAAAAAAAGTATAAATAATTACTAACGCAATTATTGAACTAGATATTTTGTCCACAGAACCCTAATTGATAAGTTATTTTGATAGTAAGAATGTTTGTCTTGTCATGCGACATATGTACAAAATTCTTTTTTTTTTTTTAAAGAGGGCGGTGAGGATTAAGGAAAATGCTGAAACTTAGTAGATTAATTTGTGCTTATACATATATTAACCCTAGAAGCCTAATCTATTTTGGACGTACACAAAGCCTTAATATACGTCTCAGAGGCGTACACATATAAATTGCAATCTGTATGCAAAAATAGCCCTAATTTAAAAATATAATAAAATTATAAAATAAAACAAAGCCGTACTTTCCTTCGCTGCCTAGTGAATGTAAAACTATAAATTATATATGACAAAACCTTGATGATGATTAGCAGCGTCTATTGAGTGTTAACAGAAATTATTGAATTTGATTCGCCCCATCGCTAAATACTGGAAAAGTAGGCATCGTGTGCACGAGGCACTTCATATAAGAACAATTCATATTAAGATTACCCTTTAAAAGCCTACAAATGTGGAATAGAAAGACTTTTTTAATATTAACAATGAATTTTGTTCACAGATTAATTTAAACTAATATTTACACAAGGTGATTTTTTATATTCATAAAATTCACCTCCAAGCTTCCCTCTTACCAGTTTGTTTAGTTTATCATTTGATTGGGGTTATAAACGCATTATATCATACACTCCGTTTCATATTTATAACCCACCTAACAGTTTTCAATTATTTTCGTCTAAAATAAATTTTCACTCCAAATTTAATACAAAAAAGATCGATAATCTCTATGTAATGATTTTTCTGAGAATCATATCTCATTACCGTTATTTTTTACTGCAATCTTTGGAGATTGTGGTTAAAAATTATTTTATACAAAAATAATACAAAATTTTAGGTAGGTTATAAATATGAGACGGAGTGTACATTTTCGTACAGCGAGCTTTCTACTGGAACTAGTTTCAGTGTGCAATCTCGATTGCTAGACTTATCACGAGCCCGTACTCTTCCCAATATTATCGTGAATTAATGGAATAGTACAAGTTTTTTGCATAAGATTTTACAATTTGTAATAAATGAAAAACGTTTTGTTTTACTGTGCATTTTTAAGTGCACTAATCGGGACTAATCATGGCTATAAAATACTTGGCGTATTCCATACTATGTCTAAGTCGCATCATATTGTGGGATCTTCCCTGATGAAGGGGCTAGCTGAACGTGGCCACGATGTTACTGTGATATCTCCGTTTCCTCTTCAGACCCAGATAAAGAATTATCGAGATATAGAAATGCTTTCTGTGCTGGAGAGAACTAAAGGTAATTATATTTGATTATATTTTAAGTATAGTCATGTAATAATAAATGAGATTTTCATGGCAGGACACTTGGATAACATTCTTAATACTACGAAATCAGGCATATTTGAGAATTTAGGCAAACTTTTCAATGTTGGACTTTTTTTCACGAATATAACATTCGAAGATCCTGAGGTTAAACTATTTTTGAGAAACCGAAAAGAAAAGTTCGATTTAATCATAATGGAAATTTTTGCAAATGAGGCTATGCTTGGTTTTGGTCAACATTTTAAAGCCCCTGTTATCGGAGTTTCATCATTTGGAGCCTCACTTTGGACTTGTGATATGGTTGGATCCCCGTCTCCTTTGTCATATGTCCCTAATATTTTTTTAAGTTTCTCCGATCATATGACTCTTGTGGAACGTATTGGAAATTTGGCAATTAGTATATTTGAACGTGTATACATGGATTTCTTCTATTTGCCAAGACAGGAAGCCATCTACAACCAGGTTTTCTCTGATCCTAAACCGTCTCTCGAAGAAATAAGAAAAAATGTTTCAATGGTGCTTTTGAACACCCATGTTTCAGTGGGTTATCCCCGACCGTACATGCCGAATATGATCGAAGTTGGTGGTATGCATATAAACAGAAAACCAAAGCTTCTTCCAGCTGATCTCCAGAAGTATCTAGATGCTGCTAAAGAAGGCGTAATTTACTTTTCCCTGGGCTCAAATCTGAAGAGCAAGCTTCTACCAAAAGAGAAATTGGATCACTTGATTAACACTTTCAAATCACTGAAACAAAAAGTTCTGTGGAAATGGGAGGACGAAAATTTACCTGGTAAAAGTGACAACATTTACATCAGCAAGTGGTTCCCCCAGGACGACATCCTGGCTCATCCGAATGTGAAGCTTTTCATCACCCACGGTGGTCTTCTGAGTACAACTGAGGCAATCTATCATGGGGTTCCAGTAATTGGTATTCCAATATATGGAGATCAATTCCTCAATATGGGTAGAATTGTGAAGTCGAAAGTGGGTTTAATGATTAAATACGATGAGTTGACATATGATGCTTTGAAATCAGCTATTAATGAGATTTTGAATAATGATGAATTTGGCATTTCAATGAGAGAAAAATCACAGAGATACCGCGATCAGCTTATGAATCCCTTGGATACCGCGATTTATTGGGTAGAATATATAATTCGTCATAAAGGAGCTCCTCATTTGCGTGCAGGTGCTCAGGATTTGTCTTTCATCGCCTACCACAATTTGGATGCCATTGCTATTCTTAGTATAGGCATTTTCCTGATACTCTATTTGATCAGTATTATGAGCATAAAACTACTGACTTGTGGAGGAGGACGTGTAAACAAAACGAAAAAACAGTAGTAAATTTGATTTTTTACTAAATATATAAACTGTAGAATTAGAATTATGAGTAGTAAAATTTTTTAAATTTAATTTTTCATATTTTATTGTCTCAATGGTGTACTACCAAATTTTAGCTTGAAATTACAATAAGTGTATGTTGTACAGGCAATTGAATTCAATAAAAGTACCATTAATCCTCTATCAAATTATCATGAAGAAGAATAATTTTTCGTCGATTCGATGCAATTGATGGTCTGTTTTTCATCAAATTTTTGTACAAATTTTCCAACTTTTGTTCATAATGCTCAGCGGTGATTGTTTCATTCAGCTTTAAAACCTTGTAATAGACAACTCCTTCCATATCCCACCAAATACAAAGCATTGTCTTATTAGCGTGGATGTTCCGCTTTGAAGTCGATGTTGTCGGTTGGCCAGGATCAACCATGAGTTTCTTCGTTTTGGATTCCCAAAATAGATCCATTTTTCATCTCCGGTCACAATACGCCATAAGAAACGCTTCTTTCTTTGCTTTGCAAGTAATGAAATGCAGATGTTTAGCCGATTCCCAATAGCACTGTCGGTCAATCGATGTGGCAGCCATTTTCCTTCTTTTTGTATCTTCGCAATGGGATGCAAACGTCGCGATACAGTTGATTTATCGACTCCAAGTTGTTGAGCTAATTCTCTAAGCGATTGGGCGGGATTGTCATCCAATAACGCTTTTAATTCGTCATCTTCAAATTTTTTCGGTTGACCTGGCCGTTCTTTGTCATAAACATCACAATCACCGCTTTTAAACCTTCTAAACCAATCTCTGTATACCTACTGCTTCGAATGGAGCAGATTCTCCATAAGTTTCCGTGAGTAATCTGTGAGCTTCAGCCGCACTGTTTTTCAAATCGAAATAATGCAGAAGTACCATACCGTCGCAAAAAAATCAATGTTTGTTATGCTAGGAAAAATGTCCTTTATATACTTGACAATATAATCTTGAATAGTAATCACACATACAATATTATGATTCAAATCGTCGGCAAGACGAAGATAAATTTATGTGATCTAATTCATTTTGCTCAACGGGGTGGATTGTATAGTAATTTTTAGCCCAATAACTGCTTTGAATTTCATCTTGGACAATAAATGAATAATTCATGATCAGCGCCCGCAAAAACCCCCCACATACCAAATTTGGCGTAGATCGGTTGGTTTCGAAAATTTCGTCAGCGATATTGGATCCGCCATCTCCACATACCAAATTTGGCGTAAATCGGTTGATTTTCGAAAATCTCTTCCGCCATCTTCAATTTTGCAACTCTGACTTCAGATTCGTGATCGCGACCGCTAAAACCCCCACACACCGAATTTAGCGTAAATCAGTTGACTTTTGGAAATCGATATTTCTGACCCGGTTTTTTGAGGTTAGGAAAAAACATGACATGCCACCTCAACTCTGACGGTGGATTTGGATTCACGGGGTTCTTTTACATAAAAATATACATCTGGATATGAAGAAAAAAAATTCCTGTATTTTTCCTTGTACATTTATCCGGATTTTTGCTATTTTTTACCTGTTTTTTTTAGGTTAGGAATTAACTGTGATGTGATGGCTCAATTCAGACAGCAGATTCGTTATCAGCGCGCGAAAATACATCGAAAACCATATATCGCATGTAAAGTACAGACCAATTTTCTTTTTTTGTGTGGCTGTGTAATTATAGCATTTTATTGTGATATGAATATGAAAAGTTATTTCATTTTATAGGAAAGACTTTGGAAAGGCTGATGTCGGTGTAAAATTTTCCGTAGAATTTGCACTCAGAAATTCATTCCAACATAATGGTGAGCCTTGAAATGGGAGAAGGAAAACTCGTGAAAATACGCGAAAAATACATGAAAATTGCAAAAAAGGTGTTTTTGAGAAATCGAATTTTTAAAACAAAGAAAAACGGTTTTTTTTTTACCCATTTTCCGGTGTTTCCTCAATTTTTTTGCCAATGCTAACGACGGGATCGTGTTCAGCGGGAAATTTTACATCGGAAATGATATGGCTGATATTTTTATTGAGCAAATGGATCTTTATGCATTGAAAATAAGCAAACGAATATAAAAACCCAAGAAGATGGTTAAAACTTCTTGAGATTCTGTCGTCTAGTAAGAAATGGTGCAATACTAGCAGTATTCTCTTCTCGTGTCGGATATCAGGGACAATTTGTGCTGTTACTTAGACTTTTAACAGAATCATTTCTGTATGAATTAGATAGTTACTAACATTTAAAATCTCGCTTACGATTGAGTATACTTACAATGAAATTATTCACAGAAAAAATTCTACAGTTTACAACTAGTCTTCCCTGCTTCTAGTACATTATTTAATTTGCATATATACATATTATTATAAGTGAGAACAAAGAAAAATATGTATATAGATATGTTATCATTTTAACTTCAGTCTCCAAAAATTGAGAGATTGTTAAGCAACCCTGCTGATTGTTAAGATACCCATCTCTACATTTTATGCTCACTTGGATCTCTGCTAGGGAAAAAATTCGGCAACTGGAAGTTAAATTTTTAGTTGTTTCTTGTGAGTTAAAGAAATCACATCGTTGCTCTAAATGGAGTTAAAAATTGTTGTAGGGTTTTTGATTTTACTATTGAGATGCCTATCCCCAGTGTCTTCATATCGGATTCTGTGCCTTTTCACCACGCCTGTGTCATCTCATCTTCAAACTCACATGGCCGTTGCGAAGGGTCTTATTGAACGTGGACATAATATCACAATCGTTACTGCCATTCCTGCCGTAGTTCCCAATAAAACTTACCGACATATTAATCTCCCAATGGTGGAGGATCGCACTAAGTTGTATAATCACATCAGTGAGAAATCGTCGCGTCGATCAGTTTACTACACGATGTTGTACAGTTTTAAGGCTTTCGCTGATTGGGGAGCTGATTGCATTAAGCACGACGTATTTCAAAAATTCTTGGAAGAGGATGAAACCTACGACTTGGTCATTCTTGGATATCTTATAAATCAATCACAGTTGGGTGTTGCTGCTCATTTTAAAAGCCCTGTAGTCGTTATCTGGGTCAATCAAGTATTAGGAGAACTTTTGAGGATGGTTGGAAACCCTACGGAGATCTCATACGTTCCCAACTTTTGGACAATTGCTGTTCAGCCAATGTCTTTTTTTAAGAGGATTGACAATTATTTTACTAATTGTTTGCACGCAGCTTTGGATTGGTTCATTTTCTACTATAGTAGAAGTCTCTACAGGTATATGTTTTTTTTTTACTGCAATTTCTGCTATATTCTGATTTCGTCTCTGATTTTAGAGAGTCTTTTCCGGTGGGAAAGTACCCAGAATTTGGTGAAATGCTAAATAATGTTTCTGCAGTTTTCCACAATCATCACTTCAGTCAGAATATCTTACCCCATGTGCCGGCACTTATTGATATTGGTGGAATACAAATAAAAGATAAACCGGATCCTCTACCTTATGTGAGTAAAAGATGTTTTTTTAATTATTTGATTTTATCAATTAAAACAATTTAATTACAATAATATTCGCTACGATCGTATTGCTAGAATTTTTATATATTTTATTAAACTTTATCTAATAGATCCATATTAAATTCTCACTTTCTCTTTTATTTAGCTTTAATTGGGTTTTCAAAGCTCCTTATCAACTTGAATAAATTGTCAAGTAGATTTGCATACTTTCCTTATTAACTTCCAAACTACTGACTGCCTGCATATAAGATAAATATTTGATTAATTTTTTTTTTCAAATTTACTGTAAGCTAAAAGTCCTACAAGGAATGCTATTGAAGACTCTTGAGTAGATGAATTATTGAAAGCTTATATTTGGCATAATTTCAAATTATATACTAAAAAAATGAAAAAAAAAAATTAATTTAGTGTGTGTAAAAGATAAAATTGCTATGAGAAGGGGTTCACATCACCCTAAAATAATATTTCTATGAAAACGGCTAATACGGAAATTTTCTAAAACATTTGTTTAGTAAAATTAAAGTATTTTTTTTATTCGATATATATTCGATTTGAACTAAATACAGTGTGCGCAATTTCTATAAGCGCAGCCAGTTTTATTCATGTTTAAAGAAAACTACTTTTTATTTTGCAAAACCGATTATATTGCATAAATTCCCCATTGGTAAATATTAATTAAATAATATAAAACATTCATTAAATTAAGTAATTACTTTATAATAAAAATAAATATAATTAAAAGTCTCTTTTGTCTGCGCAATTTCTATAAACTCACTTTATATTATAGTTTTTATTATAAAAGCTTAATGAAAAGTAAATTTTTGTATATTTTCTAAGTATTGTGTTTTACCTCTTTTGTTAGTTATAACTTGAAAAAACCTGTTAGACATCGAATTTAATAACTTTTTAAACAAATGTTCATCAATATCATTCCAGCATTTCAAAATATCGGCTTTCACTTGAGATAACGAAAAAAATTGTCCACCATTTGCGTAAACTCTTCGTGCCATGATTCCCCAAATGTTCTCCATTGGATTTAAATTTGGACTACGTAATGGCCACTCCATTACGGGAATATTTCTTTCACTAAACCATCATCTTGTTTTGGCAGAAGAATGTACAGCGGCGTTATCCTGTTGAAAAATCAAATCTTTTTCCATATTGTCTTCTAAATATGGAATAAGAGATTCCTCCAGCAGGTCTGTATATATGGCAGAGTTCATTCGGGTGGGTATAAAGCGTAAAGATAACTTTCCTTGATAAGAAAAGGCACCCCATAACATTAAACTACTAACACCAAAATTACTACTTAGACGAGGCGAATCGGGCTTCCTTAAATCATTCTAATATATACTCAATCCACCTGGGCTATCTAAATTAAATTGTTTTCCGTAAGAAAAAATAACGTTTTGCCACTTTTCGTCCCAGTTCATATGTGGCTTCTAGTAAAATCTAGCCGCGCATTTTTATGGTGCAGTTGCAGTTGGAGAGATTTGGCCGGTTTCTTATATTTAATATAAGTAGTGTCCTTCAAAATTTGTTCGACTCTTCTTCCTTTAATTGGGAGTTGTAATTCCGGTATAATTTGATCTGCACTTAACTTTTTTTCATAACTTCTTCTCTTATGTTCCCAATATTTTCATTGGAAACTTTGGTGTTCCCTCTTCGATGATCTCATAATCCATTAGGATTGCCCTTTTTAATAAAATTTCGCACCACACATTCTGAACGTCCAATTCTCCTTGCAATTTCTCTTATACCAAGCCCAGTTTCCTTAAACGCTGGGATTCTGACGCGATCGTCGTTGTCAAGGACCTTTCCACGGGGCATTACAATAAATCTTAAGAAATAACAGCAATTATATAGAATTAAGCTAGAGTTGGACAATAAATATGAAACTCTCATGAATTGTTTCCTAAAAAGTTGCAAAATTACTTTGCGTTTAACTAGTAATACTACAAAAAGAAACTGCGTTTATAGAAACTGCGCACTCTAAGATCTATTGTGAAAGATTGATCTATTGCATTCACGCATTGCCTGATATTTGGAATTGTTTAATTGCATTTATGAATAGTTATAACTTTAACAATTGTGCCTGTAAAGACCTTTGTTACTATATCGCTTTATTTCAATGAATTGTGCATTTCACTTGAAAACCAGACGTGCGCTTATAGGAATTGCGCTCACTGTACAAGCTTCTTTTACAATTTTGACTATTTCGCACATGATGATGATGTCTGATGCTTACTACAAAAAACGTTTTTTTAATGAACGGATTGAAATTTAACGTTTAAAGTGCTAAAATTTGTTATAGGTCATTTGGATATAATATACAAATAAAAACAATCGCCTTCCTTACAATTTCTTCATTGAATACTCGGCAAAAATGTTTTATTGTATTTTCCGTATCATGTCTGATACTTGTAATAAATATATTTTTCCCCTTTTACGAGTATATCGAAAAAGTGTTGCCCCGCTTTCTTTATTACTGAACGGTATGAAATGTGATGTTTAAAGTGCTAAAATTTGTTATAGGTCATTATGGTATCATATTATACAAGCAAAGACAATACAAATAAATACAATCACTTCGTTGATTCAGTATACAGCAAACCATTTTTATTGTACTCGTATTTGAAAATTTATAGGTAAAAACTTATGCAAGTAGGTTAACAAGGCGATATACATAAGCTTGATATGATCAAGTCAGAGTAGATTTGCATAGCACGGTTTAACTAAATAAAATTAAATTCATAATCTTAGTTATCTCTAATTATATGACGTCAATATAAGAGTAACCAAAATTGTTTATTTTGATATTACTTAAAGCTTCTTGGCTCTAAAACAGTTTTATATGCCCCTTTTAGTGATATCAAGTGAGCTTTTCTTATTTTACAAAATTTCTTCTATGCAACTTGTGATAAATAAGTAAATTTATATTATGCAATAATTTCTTTTATTTTTGTTTTAAAATCTTGCGGCAGTAGCCAAAGGAAAAAGTTTTTGATGGACTCAAATTTCAAGGTTTAGACCTCTACGAATGCATGTAGAAGATGTGACTGAATCCGATAAAGAAATCTGAGACTTATCTTATCGTTCGCACAAGAATCGTGCTATAAAAGTACAGCCTCAATCTCTTTGAACAATCGGCACCATTTCCAAAATTGTCAGAGATAATGACCTTATTAATGCAAAATCAAAGAAAGACGGATGTTATTATAGTAAAAAAAATCATATTCACAATGAAGCGCAATGTCCTTCTACCTTTACCAATTCCCATAATTTTGAGATATAGCCTTGATCAAGTTAATTAATGTACAGGCCAAGTATGATCGAAATCAGTTAAAAATTGCGGAAGCTATCGTGGTAAAAAAAAAAAATATTTTGAAATGGTTATAGCCCTCCACACTCTTGACCAATCAGCATCATTTCGATCAGACAAATATGCAGGCTAAGTTTGATCGATAGCATTAGATATTTGGTCTAAACTATTTTTACATAAGGGGGTGCAGTCCCTTGAATAATTCCACTTATTTATGAACTTAGCTGAGATATTGGTTCCACAAAGAAGAATTTTACTCACTTTAAGAGCAATTGTTTCCCTAAATTCGGATGTTTAAAAAAATAAGTACATTTTTTTAATACAGCCTAAATTTCATTAAAAATTTGGACTTAAAAAAGGTTTGACCATTTTTTTAATACAGCCTAAATTTCATTAAAAGTTTGACATAATTAAACCATTAATATCGTATTCATGAATTTGAACGTAAAAACACGAAAAACTGTCAGCTTCGTGCGTAAATATTGAAGAAAAAATGAAATACATTATTTTTGGTTAAGGGGGTATCCCACTCTAGAGGCCCTTGAATTGAACGTTTTTTTCAGGGAGTGTAACAAGAAAATACAAAACATTTAGAGTTAAACATAATAATCCTCTTATTATATGATCTTTAATGAATATTTTGAGAAAAAAAAAATTTTTTTTATTGAGTGGTTGGGTCAGGGCAGCCCTGCAACTGGGACTCGTACCTTATTAACGGTGTGCACGATAACAGCCAAACAAATAATCTGAAAATTATGAGTTTGCACATTAGTACTCTTTATATATGTAGCTATGGCATGAGTGTGGCACATTTTGAAAAAAAAAGTTTTTATTCATTTTTTTAATTTTTTCTACTATAAGTTTTATATTTTAGTTGATTTTTTACTGTTAAAATATGGGATACAAGCTATGTAAACGTAAAAATGCCTGATTTGCTCCACTTAGGTCATAGAGACAAAGCTAACATAGCTTGTACCAAAATCTGAAATTTTTCGGATGAATGGTTTTCTCAGAATGCTGCACACCATTCATCAAGACGGTGTTTTGAGAAAAACGGCATTTAAGTTAAAGTTAAGAGTGGTGGAGAGCGCGCAGCTGCGCACGGAAACGCCTGTAGCGGCGCGAGCTTTTCAAATTTCGCGGCAAGAGATAGCTTAAACGATTCAGGAAAGAACACAGAATTTTTCAAAACTAAAAAAAAAAAAATGCATTTTTTGAACGTTCTAGAGTGGGATACCCCCTTAATAAAAAAGTACAGAAATTGGCGAATTATATATAAAAGTTAGGAGAAATCTAAATCAAGTCCTGCAATATTAAAATAGATTAGGGCTTCCACCAATTCAATGGATCTACTTGAAAAGATGCAAGTTTATTTGTATACCTTACAGAATTATCTTCAAACCGCTGGTAACAGGTTCTTAGAACTTTAACTGTGTGTTTAATTAGATATAAAGTTTCACACTTTTGTCTTGTCGTAGTTCTAAATCTAAGTAAGCTATTGAAAACATTTTAAAAACAATTTTTATAAGATGAATATGAATATCTTCATGCCAAAACATCCATAACGCAAGAATAATTGATTTCGACAGCTCAAATGTCGTCAAAGCGTTACATACGAAAATCGAAAGAAATTTTAACTAATATCGAATTTATGAATCCCATAAATTTCATATATTTAGAAAGGTATTTGGATCGAATCGAAAGCGTGAATAAGAACCTTTTATCCTAAAGAAAAATATCTAGCTTTCTTGTTGTTTCTTTAAATTAGGGTTTTACTATAAGAATATCCAGACTTTTTGGTTATTTTACAATTTACCCGGGGCAAGTTTTCCGAGAACGGTGATAAGTAGGAATTCCCTTATTTTGTGTTATTGTTATCTTTATTTACAAAAACATTTGAGATTTTTTTAAGCATACAAATAGTCTTAATATTTTTCCGTGTTGTCTGTACACAATCCTTCTTCTTTACTTTGTAATTGCTTTATTTCTTTAATATTTACATTTACGTATTACAAGATTGTAGATATTAAACCTGCTTAAAAGTTTCCAGACTTATTTGCTTTAATGCGTTTTAGTACTAGAACAAAGTCGAGCAAATACACATGAAGATTTTTTCCTAACAGAATAATTTCTTTATCATTGATATATATCATAACAATCTTATAAGCTTAAAGATAGACAAACGCCAGTATTACAACGATGGAAAGAGTTTTTTATATCTGTTAAAAACTGAACGTTAAGAAGGTCAACGGACATAAGAGACGTAGCGTGAAGTAACACACTTGTTATTTGTTTTACACTTGATATTGGGATCCACAACAAGTTACTGAACAGGAAAAATAAATTGTTGTGTTTGACATCGTTATTGTACTCATAAAGAATTTAGTATCAAGTGGATTGCAGTGATTGATGCAGTAAATATACTGAATGTACAAACTTATTTCCACCTACATCAAGGACGTCTATAGACCTGAGTTTCTATTCTATTTCTTCTATTTTTATTTTAATAATTGAAAAATTATAGTAAAAAATCACTTTTTATTCCAAAATATATGCTCATTAATTAGCTCATTTTTTTCGTCTAACCAAATAAAGGAAATTATTTCTTGAATTTTAAATTTATTATGAGTATCATACAGGAAAGATTTAAAACGTTCTAAAAAATAGTATTTTTTATTTTTATTTATTTATTTATTAGTTTATTAAGATAATATAAAGTTTACAACAAGAATTCATAAGATAGATACAGAGATTAGAATCGAAGTTCTTTACAGTCTGGGATTTAAATTGGAAGTTTAGTGAGAAGTAGTAATATATTTGATTTCTAATTTGAAGGGAAAATTAAGCTACGGGGGAATAATAAAAAACCCTTCCTAAGTCTTACAAACTATTTTAAATATTGCACTTAAATGTAAATAAAAAGCTGAGATGTCCTAATATTTAAGAGAACAAGTTTGAAATCAAAGGATTACATGATTTGCGACAACTTTGAACAAAGTTGTTGTTCAGTTTACAGATTTCAACTGAAACAAGATCGACACTGGCTCTGCAATGCAGACGTCGAGTGGAGAAAAACCACGGTAGATTTAAAATCATTTTCAAAATCTTGTTTTGAATTCTTTGTAGTTTATCCAAATGCGTTTTAGCACAATCACTCCAGACAGGAGTACCAAACATCAAAACAGCTTTAAAAATAAGTTTATATATGATTAGTTTATTTATCTCACTTAATTCAGAATTTCGATTTATGAATGGATAAAGCGATTTTATTAAATTATTGATTTTTTGAAGTGTTGTGTGAATGTGTCTGTCAAAAAGTAATTTTTTGTCAAAAATGATGCCCAGGTATTTTAGTTCATTGCTCCAAGTAATACTAGAGGAGCCTACCTGTAGGTTCTGTTGGGGTAGATAGACCTGTTTTCTTCTACGAGTAAAGAAGATTGCTTGGGTTTTGCTTGAATTAATTTTGATTTTCCATTTTTCGAAATATTTGCAAATTGCGTCCGATGCAGACTGTAGGTCGCTAATAATTTGCGACGAATCACGTCCGGAAGAGAAAACACCTGTGTCGTCTGCATACATTGAGAAGCAGCAGTTAGGAAGTTGAGGAAAATCAGACGTAAAGATATTATACAGTAGGGGGCCAAGAACAGAACCTTGAGGTACACCAGCCGGAATTTCATGCACTGACGATTTTTCTGAACCGATATATACATTAAAATATCTACCGGTGAGGAAGCTTTGAATAATTTTTATGAGATAAACCGGGAAGTTGAATTTACGAAGTTTATAGACAAGCCCGTCATGCCACACGGAGTCGAAAGCCTTTTCTATGTCGAGGGTAAAGAAACCTGTAGAAAAACCAATGACTAGATTATCCCTGACATGTCTTTTAATTCTATAAGCTTGATGTGTCGTGGAGTGACCTTTTCGAAAACCGAATTGTTCATTAAGAAAAATGTTGTTTTCAGCTATGTGTTTCATTAGCTTATTTTTTAGAATTTTTTCGTAAATTTTGCTTATTGAACTTAAGAGACTAATAGGTCTATAGCTGCACGGTAAAAAATTTTGGATTAAAAACCAATATTTTCTGGATTGTATATAAGTCCACACCAAAAAAGTATTAGATTTTAATATTTTGAAAGGATTAAAATGACACTGTAATATTGGCATGTATTAAAATTAAATCTCTTCAGTATTAAATGAATTTTAATACTAGAACATTAAAAATCAATACTTGCTGTATTAAAAAGTAATATTACCTATACTTTACTTCTAATCCACTATGGTTTTAAGAAGTTAATTGTAATGTATAGTTTTAATACAAAAATATTGAAGGGTAATCTTTTATTGAGATATAAATAAATCCCATTTTCTATTAAAACTAGTACTTATTGTATTAAAAGTTAATATTAACGATACTTGACCTTCAATCTACCATGGTTTTAATAAGTTAATACTAATTGTATTACTTTATAATTAAAATGTGCATTAATCCATTGATACAGTGACAGGGATTTTTTTGGGATTTCAGGGAATATTTAGGTTGTATGATGTTAATTTTTTTCCAAAAAATAAAAGGAAATATTCAAACATTTTTATTAGTTTAATTAATTTTATTCAAATTATATATATAGTATACAGAATAATGTTAAACAATATAAAATTTCTTAAATATAAAGAAATAAACTAAAGCAGTCTTTCAATATATAATAATAGGAACAAGAACATAAAACTTTTCTTTCATAATATAAAGCGCATAGCTCTGCTTGTTTGCCAAGGAGTTGTATTTGACAAGCAATGAGTTTGAAGTTTTACTTACTTCTCAATAAAACATACAAAACAAAACAACGCACTCTTTACTTACTCGAAAATAATATATCTTCACTTGATATACCATCACCATCGGTCACCTTCCTAATAGGAACGAATATGCGTCTGTCGCCAAACTTTGCACAAATTTCACTTTCAACTCGCACTGCATCTTGACTGGCCAACGTGACACATTGTGGCATAAAAAACTTAAAATTCAATCTACTTGGATTGAAGTAGTACCTTTTAATCTAATTTTAATCCAATTAATATTGAAAATTACTTCAAAAAGATTACAAAATACTTCAACATATATTTTGGATTACTTTTCAATACCAAAATTATTGCAATTTCGAGTAATATTCGATGAATATTTACTTTTAATTCGAAGTGGATTGAAAAGTTGCTGTAATACAAGCAAAAGATTAAATTTTACTCCAAAATTTTTAACCGTGTGCTTGGAAGGTTAGGTGGTTTATCAAATTTAGGTATCGGAACTACCTTTGCCTTTTTCCACACAGAGGGAAAGATTTGCAATGCTATACAGGAATTTATTATGAATGTTAGGAAAACGATACCTTTCTTTGGGAGCGCTTTAAGTAGAATATTAGGGACACCATCACTGCCTGGAGCTTTATTATTTTTAAGAGTTTTAATCTCATTTGCGATATCTCGCGGTCTTACGAGAAAAGTTGGAGAAAGAGCAGGTGGGAAATTTAAGATATCGGATGTTACCTTAGCGACCTCATTTTCCGTAATGTAATCTGATTTATTTTTGACTGTGATGTTGTGATTATCGAAAAAGGTGTCAGCTATTAAATTTGCTTTTTCTTCTCGACTAGAGTAGGTTTTATTACCAACTTTAAGGGTAGGTATGTTATTTCTATTTTTGTTTTTGAGAATCTTTACGACATTCCAGAAAGGCTTGGAATTTTTCTCAAAATTCGAGAGCAGATGGTTCCAATTTGAATTTCGCAAATCTTGTATCTTGTTTTTAATTTTATAATTCATACGCTTTAATTGACTTTTAAAAAATTGTTGCCTTGACCTTATCCACTTTCTACGGAAAAAGTTACGCATGTTGATGAGAAACTTCAGGTCATTGGGTAGTTTCAACTGAGGCTTTGGTGAATGCACAGGGTATTTAGGTATGGATTTTCCAGCTGCAGTATTTATAACATCTATGAATTCTTGTATTAGTTCCTCGACCATCTCATTAGTTGAGACGTCCCTCAAAGAACGGTTTAAAAGATTTATGTTGGAGGACACGAGCTTTCTAAAGAGAACAAGGTTTGCTTTTTTGTAGTTGAATCTTTTTTGTATGTTCTGGGTTGAGCCAGCATGCTTAATTGATATAAGTACCGGTAGGTGATCAGAGGCAAGTTGATTAATCGCGACTGGTTGCGAGAAAAGAGATGGATTATCACTTATATATAAATCCAGTGTAGAAGTACTCATTCTTGCATTTGTTGGAATATAAGTGGGATCTTCTGAGTACATAATTTCCAAGTTCCTAGAGTTACACAAGGAGTTTAAGATATAACCCCAACAGTTTGCACGCAGACAACCCCAGGCAGAATTTCGACAGTTAAGATCTCCTCCGATTAAGAAAGAGGAGGGCTGATTTAGAAGACGACTAAGGTCAGATTTAAAATTAGCTTTGACTAATTGATTTGACCTACCTCCAGGAAAATATGCGGAGAACACATTAATTGTTTTGCCGTTACTGAGATTCACTTTAACACCAACGGTTTCTATACATTTCAAAACGAAAGACTGAATTAGCGAGTGCTGTAGTGTTTTCTTAATTAACAACGCAACTCCACCTCCACGTTTGCCGGTCCTGTCTGCACGATAACAGAAATAATTTTGGTGACTAAAAGAGTCGGTAGGTTTTAGCCAGGTTTCACTTAATAGAGCAATGTCGATCTTGTCTTTCGATAAAAATTCAAATAATTCGATTTTCTTATTTTGAATGGCTCTCGCATTCCAAGCTACAACGTTTAGGATATTATTTTGAACCATTGTAAATGTATTTGATCGCTAATTTAGAAATAACGTTGAATTGATCTGATTTATTTTTACAATCAGCAAGTTGCGAGAGCAATTCATTGAGAAGGCTACTAAGTTCATCAAATGTAAACAAATTATCCCTAGAGTTACTTAACGTATTTTTTAGATCTACAATATGATTATTATTAGTCCATGGTGATTGAGAAGAAGAAGCAGGCATAGCCTTTTGGCTTACTGACGGCGTTTTTCGGAAAGTCGAAACTAGCGGAGGAAACTCAGTCGGTGAAGGTTGAAAAGATTTCTGCTGCTTAGGATGGTTACTGGCTGAGGCTCTCTTAGAGTGCTTTTCCGTCAATTTCTCACGGATGGTGATATACTGTTGCCTCGCTGGACAGGCCGGGTCAGTAGCAGCGTGAGGGCCACTGCAATTTGCGCATTTTTTGGTAGCTGCAGATGTGCAGTCGGTGGTTTTATGACTACCCGAACAAATAGAGCAGAAAGTTCTTACATTGCAATGCAGTGCACCATGGCCAAACATTTGGCAGTTGTGGCATTGTGTTAATTTGTGATCTGGTTGCTTCTTGTAGTCCCATTTCACAATGGTTTTAAAAATACTTTTAACATTAGATCTAAGGTAGTTTAAGGTGACTGAACCACGCTCGATGTACACAACATACAGGACGCCTGTTGCAGATTTGGTAGAGATTATTTTGCAGTCCAAGCATTTGAGTTGAAGGGAAATTAATTCCGCCTTAAGGGTATCAGTATTTACTGCGTGTAGTCCGGATAGGATCACCTTAAATGGTTTGCTTCTTTTGCTGTTGTGGGTGTAGAACTCGCACTGTTGCTGCTTCAGAAGGCTTATTATGCTGCTATGAACCTCTTCGGATTCCACTATAATCTTGATGCCAATTGACATAATTTTGATTTTATAATTTGTGATTTTATTTGATTTGAATAGTTCATGAACGAATTTTATGTCACGTTTCATAAGTACAATTGGCGGAGCCGTAGCTGTCTTCACTTTGTCCGTTACAACTTCACTGTCCAGAGCATCATCGCTTAGCGATTGAAGCGGAGCGTAATAGTTTTTCCGCGAAGACTTCATAGTCAGATTGTTTGTGGATCGATAGTTCGATTTTTTAATTTGGTTTGATGACTGATCGATTTGATCTTCATCATCCGAAACAGACCGATGTCTTTTTGCGGAAATCACTGTACACTAGTGTTTTATATTTTATTAAAATCGGATTAGTTGCAGAGAGATGTTCACTTGACCGTAGCCAGACAAGAACAAAAAAAATAGTATTTAATTGCCATGATTTAACTGTCCTAATTTCAACAGTAAAATCAAGGTAATTTGATGCAATTTTACTGTAGGTTACCAGATGTTAGGCAGCTTCGGTTCCATACAAAGTGTTTTATTGTTCTGGATAGACGCAAAAAACGTGTCTATTGAAAATTAGCGTTTGACTTTTAAAGTACCATAGGGTGCCAGAACTGAATTTGCAATGCATTAAGAAGTAACTCTTATCATTTAGACTAGGCTCTTCCGAAAGGTCCTGCAGAATCTACAATCAATTTATATTAATTTAACTTTGTAAGATCGTAAATCTAATATATAAAATTCTTCTGTCACAGTTTTAGTGTTTATACTCCTCCGAAACGGCTTGACCGATTTTGATGAAATTTAATATGTATATTCAGTAGGTATGAGAATAGGTTTATAACTAATTTTTATACCCCTAAGTGTTAAGGGTGGTTCACCCTAAAAAAATTTTTTTCATTTTTTGGACAAATTTTTTTTTGTAATTTTTTTATGGTGTGGCATTAAAAAATACATTAAGTCCTAAATTTTTACCCTTCTACTACCAACCCCTACTTTCTAATAGCATTTTTTATTTTTTAACCCCGATCGATAGCTAATCAATGGGGTTCCGTTTTGCCAAAGCGCAAATCTCGAGAACAGCTGAACCGATTTCGCTAATTCTTTTTTTAGAATATTCCTTGAAGTACGAGGATGGTTCTTACGGAGAGAAAAATTTAAAAAATTGCCTGAAAAAGTCTAAAAACAACACTTTTATCCCATACAAATGATTCGTAATAATACTTAAAAGTCAATTTGAACTTTAATACCATACCATAAAGTTCAAGTGTTAGTGGAGAGGTTCCGGGAAGGCAAAACAATTAAGTGAGTTTTAAATATTATCAAGATTTGGATATTCAAGATGGCAGATCCATAAAGGGGTTTTCGGGTTGAATCAATTTCTAGGATATAACAAACTAGAACATTTGAGAAGTCTTTAATTAGTAGGTAAGTATTTACCCAACGCCGGGTGAAAGTGGGTAATTTTCCAATATTTGTGAAGTGTAAAACAGTTTACTTAATATTAAACAACGTGTAAGTTTGTTCAATAAATTAATTAGGGATATGAAACGGAACCACTGTTTTCTTATATTAATGGTATTATTTGTAGAAACATGCGAAAAGAAAGAACACGATCAAATATTGGTCGACGCACAGGGCATAATGAAAATGAAATGGAAGGGCAGTACAACGTCTGCTGGGCCAGCTAGTAAAATATAATAATTTTTAAATTTTACATTTACTAGTATTATCCAATGAGCAGCAAGTTGCAACGGTTCAACATACATGCAATATTGCTGATTAACTTGATATTAACAATCTTACTAATACCAGATTAATTTCGAATCAAGTAGCTTAGTTCAAGCGGTTATATATGCTACCGTATATAATTTGATACTTTTGGTAAACACTAGCTTGGATCGTATTCAAGAAATATCTTTATTATTCAATTAAAATTGTAGAACGGTAAATGACCTCTACAATCAGCTGCAGACTGCATTTTGGACTGGATTTTAAAATTAAAACATTAAATAATAATTATTAAATTTATTTATTTATTTATTCAATGATGACAAATTAAGATCTAAATACAATTACACATTTTTATTTCGAAACATATATTATGATAATATTTAAAATTAATGGTACCAATTTTCATTAAAATCCGTTGAGATAGGGAAATTTTGTTCGCCATATTGAGTCCGTCAAATTAACGAGTGCAGTCTCCTTCTCTATTCTCATGATGGCCCGTTTGTCTATGCTGACTCTCCATTCTAAAGCCTGCAATAAGAAGCCAACCTGCTAAAAAAGGCACCACTGATTTTGATAAATTGAAATTGCTAACTACATATATTTGTGGGGTTCATTAAAGTAAGAATTGAATTTATTATCGAAGTAGCAGTTGAATTTTTATTTTTAAAAAAGTAGTCTGTTTTTGTTTTAGTTTTCATCATCCAGTCATTGTGATAAAAATTATTAAAAAAATGTGTAAATTTGAAATAATATTAAAAATAATAATTAAAATAAAATGTAAACAATTAAAAATATAATAAATAAAATAATTCAAGTAGAAGAATATCATAGAAGATAATACCTCTACATTGGTGACCCCGACCACTAACGAACATCTATTAAGAAATCAGCTCTCCACATTTCTCCACATTCCTCCCATCAACGCTGAAATGGAGTCGTATTTCAGGAAGTCTTCCCGGTCGACATCCCTTAGGTCTTGGTTAAAAGCCCAAGTTGCCGACCGGGATTATATTTACACCGAAGGAGGAAAATTTAAAATTACATCACCATTACCACCAGCAAGGCCCATCGTGCCACCATCACCACCAGCATGGCCCATCGTGCCACCATCACCACCAGCAAGGCCCATCGTGCCACCATCACCACCAGCATGGCCCATCGTGCCACCACCACCACCAGCATGGCCCATCGTGCCACCATCACCAAAATGGCCCATCATGCCACCTAAAGACCCATCAAGCCCACTTCAAAAATAATTTTTATTTTTCGTTACACTGGGAGGAGGGTAATGTGGGGTTCATTAAAGTAAGAATTGAATTTATTATCGAAGTAGCAGTTGAATATTTATTTTTAAAAAAGTAGTCTGTTTTTGTTTTAGTTTTCATCATCCAGTCATTGTGATAAAAATTATTAAAAAAATGTGTAAATTTGAAATAATATTAAAAATAATAATTAAAATAAAATGTAAACAATTAAAAATATAATAAATAAAATAATTCAAGTAGAAGAATATCATAGAAGATAATACCTCTACATATTGAACACTTCACTATCAATAAGAACTTTCGTCTCAAACGTCGTCGCATTAACATCTTTTATTCTAATAGATACAAACAACAACCACTTACGAGTACCTGCGAACTACAAGTGAACCTTTTTACTTTCTTTTGGCAACTTATAGTGAAATTAATTACGTAATATGTAAATTTGACGACGAAATGAATGTATTGCAGATATGTCAATTTCACTTCAAATGTACATTTTACAGTAAAACACTTCAATATGAATAAATTTGTAATTGTAACTACAACTTTTTGCTGTAGCTTTGAAAACTCATTGTAAAATTGGAGCTTGATTCTTGTTGTTAATTTTATTGTTTTCTGTAATATTAGCAATTAATTTCTGCAACATCTCAATCAAAATGACAACAAGATTTTCAATTTTTATTGTATGATGAATTAACAATGTAATTAACATAGAATTTTACAATTGACGGTAGATAATGTTAAATTTATAGTATCGCTATATTTACAAATACTGGTTGTCGAACATACAACAAACTTTTCTCTGGGTGTTCTATTGAATATTTTGTCGAGTAATAGGAAATATTATACATTTTATGAGTTCTGCAACAATTTGAAAGGGTAAGTTTTGTATGCAGCTTATAGTCAAAATTGAAAGTTTTTTTTATAACTATTGTTATTGAATTATTTTATTATATACTATATTTCAAAAATCGATAAACAAATATCTAGCACTTTTTTTTGTGTAAAGAAAAAGGAAAAACTAGCACATACACAGAGAAGCAAAAAATATGTCTTCTTCTCTAACATCTCTATTTCTGATGTGTTCAAGTGCTTGAAGTTCTGAAAGAGCTTCTGAATTTCTGAATTATGATGTAAGTCTCGAAGAATATAATTTGAACAAAAAAAAAAAAAGAGAAAAGAACAAAGAAAAAGGTTAACAAAACTCCTTCCGAAAATGTGTTTGGTTCATTTAAATTTTATTAGAACAATTAGGACTGATCTCAACTGCATACTCTACTTTTTAATTGGAGGGTAAAGCATTTCCATTTTTAATATTACATCATTATTTGCTTCTGAGAAATTCTAATATATCTGGAACTTTTGGAATTTCTAATATTAAAATATTAAACCTTATTATAAGGGACATGGCACTTTTACTTATTAGGTCCAATGCGGCGTATATGCCAGCAAAAATCATTGTATTATTTCTGTCAGTGTTATTGGTTTATTTGTATTTTTTTTTTTGTTTTTTGTTTATATATATATATACTTGAAAAACAAATGTTTACTACACAGGATATTTTCGTATGAAAAATAACCTGTACCTACCAGTTAAGATTAAATAAATTACTTTTCTTTATATTCTTTCCGAACAGAAATCTAACTTTATCTGCATGAATTTAATGAAAACATTTCCTTTTTTGTGATAATTTACAGAAAATTCAACAATTCCTTGATAATTCTCCTGATGGTGTGGTATACTTCAGTTTAGGCACCAACGCTCGCACCTTTAATCTTGGACCAAAAGCCCAGCGGAGTATATACAACGTGCTCTCCAGGCTACCCCAGAGAATCATCTGGAAGTGTGAATCAGACGAGGTGCCGGGTCAAGCACCAAATATTTTATTCTCCAAGTGGTTGCCTCAAGACGACATTTTGGCGCATCCTAAAGTGCGTCTTTTTATTACGCACGGTGGATATGGCAGTGTTACAGAGGCCCGATATCACGCAGTTCCCATTGTGGGGATTCCCCTTTTTGCTGATCAGTATAAAAATCTTTATCAGGCCGAAGAATCCGGATGGGCTCGAACAATCACTCTGGAGGAGATTGATGAGAATAAGTTTTATGAAGTTGTGTTTGATGTACTAACTAATGCTAGGTACAAAACAGCTGCGAAAAAGGCATCTGAGTTGTACCGAGATAGACCCATGTCTGCGATGGACACTTGCATGTTTTGGATTGAATATATAATTCGCTACAGGGGAGCTCCTCATATGCAGAGCCCTGCGGTTCATATGGGATTTATCGCCTACTACTTTCTGGATGTTTTGGTTTTAATCCTACTCATCTCTTACATCACATATTTCACTTTTAAGAAACTTCTTAAGATTGTTTTACATAGTGTAACAATAAAGAAAAAATCCGAATAAACATGATGTGTTGTAAAATGAATACTTCCTCGTTGTAATGGCACATTTTTCCTGATTGCAAGTCACTTGATTATGAAAGATCTTTGAGGCACATTGCACCGAAGTAACCTCGGTGATTAAACTTTCTAAGGTTTAAATATCTGTTTATATAACCTGACCGCATTGTTCGTAGCTTTTATACAGCTGAGACCTTTCAATATTTACAAGATGAGCTTTTCTTTCCTTTGATTTCCCCAGTCTTAACATCTCCCCAAAATTAAGTTATAAAATTATGTCAGAGTACAAAATAAAAAGAATTTGCAATCATTTTTAAAGTTCATTCCACATTTATTTTTCATGGCTATTTTTGTTTTATTTTTAAGTGATTATTATCTACCTATTAATTAATATCATTCAAATAATACGGAAAAAAATGCTCAGATTCGGGGTGCTTTTCGTTCTGACCTCTTTTGTTTTCAGTAATTGTGAAAGTGTTAAGTTTGTTGGACTCTTGCAAAATTTATTAGATCTAAATTTGAGTGAAGCACATATAAATGGACAGTGTAAAAGAGATTTACAAGTTGTAAAAAATGCACTTGAAAATCGTGATTTCTGGGCTCTTAGGCGTAAGTGTATATATTCATATCATAAAAGTTAATCTTAATTAGAGTTTCATATATCTATATATAATTTAATTAATTTTGTGTAAGTTATCTACTAAAATTTGACCTAAATAACTACACTCATAGGATATAAGAAATATATTTTTCTCAGTCATAGAAGAATATATGTTTGTATATTGGTAATAACTTGGTGTATCCATTTGGACGAAAGAATTTGGCTGGACTACTGAAGGCCGAGAAAATGTATATTGAAATATCCTCCCAACTGCCCGGTGGAATACAATTCTGTTCGGATCATAGGAAATTTTAGTTTAGTTTTGTAATTTTATAAAGGACAGTGAGCGTCGTCCTTTTTAAAAATGTCACACTGCATTTGGATTTTCTACATTCCTACTCTGGGGTTCTGTAGTGCATGTGAATATAATTTTTTAAATGCGAGAATACTATAGGAGAGAATTAATAGAAGTTGGCTTATATTAAAAGTACAATAAATAAATAAATAAATGTTCTTCCGTAAAATCTCTTCAAGTTTGAAATTTGTAGTCGCCTTACATTTTATCCGGTTAAAAAGTGATCTACACTGCTGGTCAAAATAAAAGGTGTTACATATAATTTATAAATTTAAGGAATATTTATTATGAAAATTACTTCATATATTATTTTATCGTTTTCCATTTGGCTAAGTTTATAATTAGGAAAGCTAGAATAAGAATTATAATATAATCAGTTCAATTATTTAAAAAATAACAACAAGAATTCCTTTCTATGTTGGACAAAATAATAGATGTGATATATTTTAAATAAAAATAAATATTCAGTAGCCCGAAGAACTTCCGTTAGTTAACAAACCGGATGCAATTCGCCTTGGCATGAAATTTATTAATTTACGGCACTTCTCAATGTGTATGGCTTTTCAATACGACTCAAAACTAAACAACACTCTTCACAACTGCTCCTTATTTGTTATTTTTTCATTTGCCAAAGGTAGCTTTAATTCAACCTACAAGTTCTCAATGGGATTGAGGTCCTTGGATTGACTTGGCCAAGGAAGAACATTAACATTATGATTCGCAAACCACTCACTCACCAATTTAGACGAGTGTTTCGGATGATAATACTGTTGAAATCGCCATCTAAGTTGCATACTGTCTTCAGCATAAATGAGCATAACATTTTGCAAAATGTCCATATAAACTATCTTGGTCATTGTCTCCTTAATCGATATAATGGAACCGACACCGTACCAAGAAAATAATCCCCATACCATGATGCTTCCTGCACCATGTTTGACTGTCTTTTTTGTGAATCTAGGATCATGTTCTTAGCCGCTTAGACATCTGACATTCCGCCTGTTGTCAGATCCGTAAAAATTGATCATCTTTGTTTCGTCGCTTCATAGAATGTTGTATTACTTTTTAAGATTTTCTTCACCGGCCCAGTCTCTATGGCTAATGGCAAAATATTTTCTAGCATTCAAATTTTTTTTACGAAGCAAAGGAACTCTTCTAGCAATTCTTCCTGGTAGATTTGCCCTTTGCAATCTTCTGTAGATGGTTTTTCACTGATCTCATTTCCCGTAGCTACGCGAATCGTTCTTGAAGACATAAATAGATCCCTTTTAGCCATAATGATGATCTGATGATCAGTGGTTGGAGTTGTTTTCTTAGGCCGACCTTTGGTTTTCTGTTTTCTTTTAGGCTTTAATGCTGCTGCCTACCTAATTAAAGATTTTCGCAGTGATATTTTTTTTATTATGAATATTTTTAATTGTGTATAATTCATCATGAAGAAATTTATTTTCAAATCTTACAAATTCTTTTAAAAATTCTATAATTTTATAACAACACCTATTTTTTGACCAAGTACTTGATGCATTCAGTGACTTATTGCTCTTCTAATATCCACAAAGCAAATATTTTAGGGTGTTATTGTTTTATGTTTATTTAAATAAGGCATGGCTTAAGTAATGGTAAAACAAGATAAGCGAAATGAGAAGAGTTTACAAACAAATTGTACTAGTGAAGCTACTTCCAGTGTTCGCTCCTATTATTTTGACCACCAGGCACCAGTGTATATAGTAACTATGTTAACAATCTACGGACCTAATTTTTTTCTTAAATATAAGAAAATATATGCGACGGAAAAACCTATATATGCAGATTCAAAAAAAATCTACCAGTTTAAACAATTTTATTATAATGAATGCACTTTGCAACTTTGAAGTAACAACAGTTTACAGTGTTTGAACTTATAGTATCAGCATCAAATCTGAAGTGTGAATTCCCAGAAAACATTTTGCACTTGTCTTTAAACATTGCGTTGCATTTGGAATATTTTATTTTTGGAACTCCTTTGAAACCTGGATTTTTGCAGCGTTCTAATCTGAAAATATTGGCCAATGTGGTACTTGATCTTTTTGCACTTTTTGTACTGGAAGTATTGCATTTGGTTTTCTTTTTCTCTTCTCTTCTAATTGCTTATCTGCAGAAATTTTTCTACTGATTCCTTTTCGCTCTTGATATGAAGAATTTCTCTTGATTATTAAGAACACACTGCAGTTATCACAGCGTTTTGTTAAGATCATCTTTTTTCCTCTCTTCGATCTGTTGCGTTTTTTAGTCTCAAAATCGGCCAACAGATGGTACTGTACGGTCAGAACCCCCATTTATTTTTGATCATGAAAGTATAATGAACCCTACCATAATAGCTCATTGTGACCTGAAAGCTATATCATATGCAAATAATAACCAAATGATTATTGATAATTATTGAAATGCAAACAAATAAGTTGTTATTGACATACAAACGCAGAGCTATTATGTACACATTTTCTTGTTTAGCAAACACCGATAGAAGCACAAATAATGCCAATTACACAAGATGGTTCTATTGGTTTCTATCAGCAGACAACTTGGAAGGCATTCATTTTAAAATTTCAGGTTGATAGTTGCCAACCGTCATCAGTATTATTATTGGTTATTGAGAAGATATTGTATAATAAGAAGTATACACCATCTTGAGAAAAAAAATTAAATTATTTGGTAAAATATCGATATATTAGATAGAGGGTTAAGTTAGAATATGTACTAACGTCGAAATGCAATGGCGTGAGGCGTGATTGATTAAACAAAAATTTCCATTTTATATAAAATATATATCCATGCATAGATTATTTATAATAATATCAATTCAAGTCGTTCTATTTTTGTCTGTAAACTTAACATGTCTAACTAACTACGATAGTGATGAAAATATTTTAAAATACTTATTGATGTCGTCCCATTTTTACTCTCACAATAATAAAATCTTATTTGTTTAAATTTATAAAACATCGTATAAATCGTATAAAATGAACTAAATAAAAATATAAGTAAAGTACAAAGTAAATAATAAACAAATAAAAATAAAAGTTAAGTAACGAAGTAAATATACAGGGTGTTCAGAGGTGGGAGGTCAATACTGCAGGGGGTGAAAGGTCAGACCGAGACAAGCAAAAAATCGTATGGGTGGGGGGGGGGGGGGGGGGGGTGCATCTCGCACCGTTTGGCAGTTACAGGGTGATTCGTAAATCAGGATTTTGCCTTATATGGGAACCGCTCTTGTATTTTTATCTTTTTTTCTACGCATCGCAGCGACCCCTGATTTCAAAAAATCACTATTTGGAAGCCCTTTCCAAAAAAGTTTACACCACCCCCCTATCCCCAACCCCTTGCCACAATCCCCCCTGGAAGTTGAAAAAATTAACTTTTATTTCGCGATTTTTCACCTTTCGCCCCACTTTTCTCCGAAATTCATGTTATTAACATACCTACTTTTTATTTTTTTAAAGTTGCCTATCTAATTACCTTTCCAAAAAGGTGCAACATGCCTAGGTACAAAAGGGTTGCAAAAGTCCTGAAATTAAAACATCCTCACAGGCACCTAATTACTTTATTGCACCATAATGGAAAAAGTCGTTAAGTAAACAATTTTTATGACAGCAAGTTCGGAAATGTTTGTTTAGGAAACAGAGGTAACACATTTTTATTATTTCAGCAAAACAGTAATAAAATAATAAATGTAATCTCGTTAAATAGCGTTATTAGTTTAT
Source organism: Dysmachus trigonus (assembly GCA_949715965.1). Classification (NCBI taxonomy): domain Eukaryota; kingdom Metazoa; phylum Arthropoda; class Insecta; order Diptera; family Asilidae; genus Dysmachus; species Dysmachus trigonus. Next base: position 46,334,815 of record OX454319.1, on the reverse strand, counting down.
TATATCCAGTATTGACTCTTAAGTATCCTGACGCTCCGTTTCTAATACCTCCTATGAATTATGGTATAAAAATGGGTAAGTTTGAAAGGACATTTCCCACAGTTGAAGAAGCAAGCGATAAAACCGGGTGTTTAATAGAAAAAATTAAGATAAAATGGCAGAATGCAGTGTTGAAGAGTCTGCCGATATAATTTACGTGTACGGTTTAGTAGACGGAAATGATAGTGAGGCCGTACGACAATACCAAAGGAGATTCCCGAATCGGCGTGTACCCGATAGAAGGGTATTTTTAAGGACTTTCAGAAGGTTAAAAGAAACCGGAAGTGTAACCACCCCCAGAGCAGAAACGCGATCAGGAAAATCGGCCGATTCAGCGGACCCCGACCAACAAATCCTCAACATCGTCAGGAACAGCCCTGTAATAAGCATTAGGCAGGTCGCACGAAGGTCAGGATTGTCTTCAGGGCTTTGAAGTTGAGGTAGTGTGGAATTTTCATGTATTATTATGCTAAATTGTAGAAACACTACCTCAACTTTAAAGTCCAATATCTCAAGAAATATCGACGTTAGCGATTTGGTGTTCAAAACTTTTTTGTAGGAAATTGAATTTCCTACAAGTTCGTTATATTAACTTTTTCTGTACCTCTTGTTGTTTACGAGATAGGGGCAAAAAGCGGGAATTTCATGGTAAAATTGGGGTTAGTGACCCGTACTACCTCGCTGGTGTGAGTTAGGGTTACACCGCAATGGGCACTTTTGTAGAGCATTCAATTCTGAAGAAACCTAACCATTGACCAAGATTATACCATAAAATGCCTTTGAGCTGTAGAGTATTGAAGAAAAATAATCAAAGTTTACGTGTATTTTATATGGGAAATCTTTATACGCCTTGGTCTAGTGCTTAATATTAATATTAAGGGCTCCAATTTTCAGAGAATTTTTGTTTAGGTATTTGCCACAAAATTTCGAGGTGGGACTGAAAAAAAAAATAGTCGCGAAAAAAAGCACCCTAAATTGTATAACTATTATCACCAAAAGTTTGCTTAACTAAGCAAATGAATTTGTCCTTGTTGTAAAATTGGCTCTCTTTTTTCAAGGAAATATTTACTTGGCTGTTTTTTATTATATGTAAATAAAATTTGCTTGTTTGAAGCAAGTTTTTAATATAAATAATAAGCATTGTCATTCAATGTTCTTCAAACTAGATTGTATTAAGCACGTCAGAAACTGAAGACGCTTACGAAAGATGTATTAAATGGAGTTTGGCGGTATTGGATTATAAACGAATATATATTACTGAAACTTTGGTAGAGCATTATAAATATACACTATAAAGTTTTTATATTAATCTATTTGATTTATAGTAACAGCATAAAAATAAAATTGTTGAAAAAAGTTGAAAAATTTCGCTGAAATGATATATACTGGATGGCGAAAAAGTAATCACTTAAAATCCGCAAAAGTGGAAATATGCCTCATCGCTCATGACAATTTTCGAAGGGAAATTGTCCTCTTCGCGTTCGATGTTTAGGATGGCCGTCACTTGAAAGATATTATTTTCAAGATTTAAACAAAACAATATTATAAGTCCGAATAAACATTAAATTAATCATTACTTCGGTATTTCTTGAGTGTGAGCATCATTAAAAAGTTTCTTTGAACTTGGTAATGGGAAGGGAAAGATAAAAATTGATTTGTGTATACTTATATAACTTGTATAACTTGTATTATTTGTTATATAATTTACTATGTTGTACAAAATGATCAAATAACTTTCTGTGTTGAAAAATATCTTAAAATAAATTCCTGAAGTGCAGTAGGAAAAAGTTATTTTAACCCTTTATAGCCCCATGTGACATTTCTGTAACAAACCTCAAAAATCCCGCCAGAATACGCACCAAATGTATTTAGTTCATTCAAATCGGCGCCACTTTGCTGTCACATATTATTGAACAATGTAGTATCCACGGAAATCATCATAGACAGCGTAAACTGTTAACAGTTAATCGATTAGAATTTCGCCCGTAATTGAAAGTGACAAGTTGAAATTCGAGCAAATTTTAAATTTTACAAAAAAAATACAAAAAGTGTGTAAAATTGTGTTATTTTCTTGGAAACCTATAGATAAGTGAATGAATATGTTCCTTCCATACCAAATTAGTTTTTTTTGTTTACGTTTAACTCAATTTTACAGTAATGTTACACTCCCTTAAATGTGAAATAAATAATTAATAATACATATTTTTTTAATTTCTGAGAAATATGTATTTTTTATTTCCCTAAACCTGTCCATTTTTAACATAATTTTAATGTTTTATGATCTTGGGCTATAAAGGGTTAATTATTAAAAATCCATTGTGTAATAGTGTAATAGTAAACAATTTTTTTTTCCTTATTATCATTACTTTATGCCAAGTAGGTAATATAAAAACAAAATATTGTGCTTTTAGAATTTAATTATTCTACGTTAAGCTAATTAAGAACAATTTCTACTTTTTTCTTTCTATTGCAGTGCTAGACTCTTCCGGGTATATAGGATCTGATTTTATATGGGGCAACAATGTTTATACAGGATCACCCAAATCTTGTAATTGGATTAATACTATGGAAGCGTATATTAAATCAAAAGTTGCCAAAAGTCACCCTCCATTTTCAGTCGGATACAGGGTATCGCATATTAGACATTGGTCAGAAAATCAATTTGAGACTCATAACCTAGGCGAGGTGAAATCAAATAAGTCAAAATGTTTCTTCTTTTCATAGCTAATTTAATTTTTAGAAAGTTTTGAGTTTTGGGTTTTGTGTTCCTACTACTTGTAAAGTAAAAGATATTCATCATATTGTTGAGACTCTACTTCAAAGTCCCAAATTTTATAACTCTACACTCATTGGATCAAATACACAACTTATCAGGACAAAAGAACTTAAGTTGGAAAAAGAGTTCTTTCAATCAGTACCACTTCGAATATTGATGTAATCCTCCAAGTTAATTTTGATCGAAGTTAATGAAAATTTAAAAATACTCTTTTAGATCATTTTTAATTCTTGTGTTTGGGCTAACGTGTGTTCAATCCTTTATGGAGTCTGCCAAAAGGAAAAAATTGGGCGCTGTAAAAAAAGACGATATGATAAATGAAAAGAAGGATATTTTGAAGACATCGCGATGCGAAAAGTTGTTGCAATGCTTTTCTCTCAGTAAAAATATAGAAATGGCTATAAAGATTGATCTAAGTCCAAATTCTATACATTCAATTCACGGTATTAAGTAAATCTTTTGTATGACTTCATAAGTTAATGGACACAAGAATAGTTAATTATTTTTTTCAGAGCAATCACTGCAGCTACCTTTATACTGGGTCATATAATCGTATTTGGTGTAAGCAGTTTCAGTAATATGTACCACTTTTTCGCCTACAAAACTGTGATATGGATGCAACCATTAATGACAGTGCACTTGAGTGTGGACACGTTTTTTGTCATTGGTGGCATTATTGTATCCTATACGTTTTTCCAGTATTCGATGCAAAAAAGTATGAAAAACGCCGTATTGACGTTCATTCAAGCTGTTCTAGGACGATACATACGTCTTACTCCAACATATGCCATATCTATGGTGCTTGCAATTGTATTGGCAAAATTTTTAAACTCTGTTTCACCATTTTATCAAGCTGATGACAATGAAGAAAAATGCTCACGGTACGTTAACATAGTTTTTCAATTGTTTAACTTTATTTAAATTACATTTAAATTTAGAATGTGGATTATGAACATGCTGTATATTAACAATTTTGTTGAATGGAGTAATTTATGCATGCTATGGAGTTGGTATCTGTCGGCTGACTTTCAGTGTTACGTTATAACGATTATTCTACTTTTAATATATAAATCTAATAGAGTCGTAGGTAGAGTTGCGTTTCTTGCAACTTTTGTTATTTTCATCGGAATAAACGCATACCTCGGATACGCGAAGGCATCAGGAATTACGTAAGTAAAATTTATTTTAATTATAATAATATATAGTATGTAGTTATTAATTTTAGTTTTCGCATTTTAATTTGATTTTTATGTTGTAGTATTTAGGGTATTGGTAAATTGGTCCCAATAGTGGAAAAAAAGTGAAAGTTTTAACAATCGATAGTTGTTACGTAACAATAGACTATAATAATTTTTGGGTGAAACTTGCTATATAGAATCTATTTTAAGTTATTGACATTTTAGTTAGTTGATAATGGACAAAACAATTATATATTGTCCTATATTTCCCTAACTATGCATTATGCCTTAAAGTCTTATAAAGTATAAACCACTCTATACTGTATATAGCTATCTTAACTCTATTTTATTTAGGCTTACTTAGTTACTATTACATTATTAGATAGATAGATCTATTTTAACTTATTACTACATTTTATTCATTTTCAGAATGGATACGATCTTCGCAAAGTCTAAATATCTCTATATTCCATTTTGGAGCCGATTCAATGTATTTCTTGTGGGCGTGTATGCAGGAAAATTTTTAAGTGACAACAACAGAAAATTAAACATCAACAAGGTATTATAACATTAAATAAAGTTAGGTTATCCTATAACTTAAATACATTTTTTAGCGTCATGTTACAACAGGATGGACAGCTTCAATAATTACTCTGATTTCTCTTATATATCTCCACGTATTCGAAGTTAATTCACCTGTGATACTTCTAATTTACATGGGATTTGCTCGAATTCTTTGGGGAATATCAATTGCTTGGATAATTGTAGCTTGTACGACAGGACACGGTGGAATTGCAAATAAATTCTTATCTGCAAAAATATTTATTCCATTTAGTCGAATGTCATACTGTGCCTATTTGCTTAATCCAATTTTTATAACTTTTATAACAATGATAAATGGAGATACAATTTTCATGGATTTTCCAATACTGGTAACAGTAACATAATTTTTCTCATCGTGAATATTTTATGAAAAATTTATTACTTTGCAGGCAATCGCAACAGTAGGCTTTTTAGTAACAGTATTTTTGATTGCATTTATCTTCATGTTGTTTTTCGAAACACCTTTTTTAAGGCTTACTAAGTTATTGTTTTAAATGTATATTTTTCACATGAAAATTAATAAAAAAGTTAGTTTGCATTAAAAATTTCTTATTATATGTCTTTTCCCATGACAAGTGACATGTACTTCAAAGAGATTCTATCAAAGTGTGGTTAGGTGTCATATTCGAGAACAGGTCTAAGAAATAATTATTGAATTATACATCTTGTAGACGGTTTTGTGAATGTTAAACCGGGACACTATACATATAACTGTTTATATTTATTACCGGAGGTTTAGGCACGCTAAATCCAATTAAATCGGCACACATAGCGAATGGCTGCAAGGTGTTTCGTATAAAAAATTCAGGGATAACTTATGCATGGGTATGGGCAGGTATGGGTTGAATTCACATGTTTTCTTCCTATCTCGTCCCGTTATTATTTTTCAGAACAGGTTGAGAGGAGAAATATTGTTAATTTGGCCGTGTACTGATATTAAGGCCTTGTAAAACAAAAGCGCAGTATATTAACCAATGAAAGGAATTAGTCAATGAATTCGGCCTATTCTCTAACATGCCGGCGGAAATGCGAATGTGAATTCGGTAATTTTGTACTCTCGAAGACATTCGAGGTGAAAGTCAATGGATTCAAGTCTTTTCCGAATTCGTACGAATGTGGATCCTTCGTAGAAATTTTACTGCTGATAATCCGACACAAAATAGTTGTGGAACTGGGCAAAAGCGGGAAAGATGTAAGTGTTTCATGAAGTAAATATAATTACATCATTTGTTTTAACACATTTTCAATTTATAATGTGTAAATAATACATATGTATTCGCGATGAAATCTGCTAAAAAGATTTTTCCATGAAACAAGTAACGGAATCTCTCACATTGGTTTAGGTAGGTAAATTCCATAACATCAAACCTAAAACAGGTAAAAAAAAAGAGGTATAAAAGCGCGATTTTAGCTAAACTCCAGTCATTTGCATTAAGGGGGTAAATACCCGACTAGAATTTATAAGGGGCATGCCTCATGAAGCGTGTGGGCCTCATGTGGCAGGTGAGGAGTATGCCGATAGAGGGATTTCCCCGTAGATTCCTCATGAGGTCCTCATGTGGCAAGTGAGGGGTATGCCGATAGAGGGATTTCCCCGTAGATTCCTCATGAGGACCTCACAAAATAAAATCAGCAATACTGAAGTGAGGTTTACCTTATGAGTTTCTCACAAGGGTCTTATGAGGCAAACCTAATGCATTTATAACCTTACAATGAAAGAGGCAATCCCACCATTTGCCTTATGGGGGTTCGATTAGGCAAACATCAAATATACACTTAGGCTCATACTTCTCAAATGTGCTAGTTTGTTATATTCTAGAATTTGTTTCAACTCGAAAACCCCTTGATGGACCCGCCATCTTGAATTTCTATAATTCGAAATTAGTGGCCTCAGAATAATCATTGCACCAATTTTCATTATAGGGCAGCCTCATGGGACCCACATGAGGCAGTATGGCTAGCCTCATAGGGACCCTAACTGTACCCCACCAAAATTCTAGTCGGGTACAATTAGAAGGTCGAAAAAATCGATTTTTTTTTGTTCCTCTAAAAAGTTAGGAAATTTCCCGTAGAATACGCTCCAAAAAGTTTCAGGTCGAAATCGAACTCCTTATATATTTTTTCTTCATTTTCCGAGAACGCTTTGTTCAGCGCATAGAAGGTTTTCAAAACTTTAAACTCGTTTTTCTCAAAACAACATTTTTAAAATTTGCAACCACGATTACTCGAAAACGATTTGTCCAATTTAGCTGAAATTTTTAGGGTTCCTTCTTTATACCTTAGGCTTGTCTGTAAGCCTAATTCTTTTGGAATTTTTTGTCGCGAAATTGGATTATTAATGCAAAAATGGATGAAAAAATAGTGAAAATTATCGATTTTTTACAAAAACTTCTACCAAACGCAGAATTATTATTTTTTTTTTAATTTTTGAGGCTTACCGGCAAATTACATGTAGAGTGGTTGCAGTTAGTTTTGAAGGTCAACTTCACGCCAGCTTACAGCCGCCATTTTGTTTTCAAAAATTAAAAAAAAAATTTCTTTACATTCCTCATTTATACCTTAACAAGCGTACAAAGTTTTATAATGATTGCATTAAACCATCTTTGTGAAAAAAAATGTTTTTTAATGCGTAATTTTTGCCCGTGTAATTGTATTTACCCCCTTAAGGAAGTTATCGAGTGAAGTGATTATAGAGGAAGTAAAGTATTTTTGTAGACCAAAATAAACAGTAATTATTAGCTTAGTAATCTGCGAATGGAGTGCGATAAAAAGTAAAAAAGTATTGTTTTAAGTAGTGTATGAATCCTTTTTTTTTATAATTTGTCAATTTTTTACGTCGAAAAGACAAAACGAGTAAAAAAAATTGGATTGTTGCTAATGCAAACAGTGAGCAGAATATCAAACAAGATTGGTGGCCTGTCTCCTCGTCATAATAAACAGGAAAAACTGTAGGAGCAGAAGCAAAACCACTGCGAGAAACGACCGGGCAATTATTTGGAAGACAGACGTAGGGCACCAGTACGCGTAGGGGAGACTGGCCTAAAATGAAACACCTTAAGCTAAAGTGCGTATATTTTTTTATTTTTCAACAAAACGTAAAATATTTTTCGACAAAAACAAACATAAACATAAAATACATACACTGTATAAAAGTAAACATAAAATAAGTCTTTTTTTCCTGTGTAAATATGACTTCTAAGAAGTCCTCAAAGTATCACTTTACCCAAGTACGTATGGGTAAAATGACATAGTATATAGATTTAGTATCGATATTTGTTTTTTATTTGCACACGTCGCAGACGAAGTGTGTAGTTCTTTTAGATAAGCCTGCACATTCATTGTGTGCCCATTTCTTGCACAAGGTGCATTTAATTTACTTTTCACCAGACCTAGATCTGCATCAAAATCTGTATCTTATATAAGTAAAGCCCGGACGAATGATCACGTCGAAGAAAAACTGTGTTTTTGGAGAAACTTATATTATAATTGATTGTTAAGCATAAGTGTAAGTATATTTAACTGTTTAAAAAAGTGCTACTGAAAAAACAAACTTAACCGTGTCTATTCATAATAAAAATAGTATTTCATTTTACCCATATGATAAGTATGTCATTTTACCCTCAAACGTAGCATTTTGTTTTTTTGTAAAAAAAAATATTTCCAACGAACAAGAAAATAACACTTACACTCATACAACCCCTACCAAAAACTATAGTCCTCGCTGATGTCATAAGTTCTTCTCAAGCTCTCCCAGTTTTTTTATACCAACACTTTGATTTCTCTGATAATAATATATTATAGATGACTGAAAATAGGTTTTTAACTACTACTCTAATAAAAACAAAGGGAACTCACTAAAAATTTTACAGCAGCGCTGGTAGATACGTCTGCTTCCATGGATGGACTGCGAAAGACTGAACTAAAGCTAGAACTGGAGATACGTGCAATGTGTCATTTTATGCCAGTCTCCCCTACGAATTAGATAAAATTTTTAAACTTTAGGTATACTAGAAGAAGCTGAGTAAAAAATACGTAGTGTAAATTTTACATAAGTTCTACCAAATTCTTTAAATTTCCACAAATTCTCAAAAACTTCAAAGAAAATTCTAGTGTTTCTAATTCACTCATCACCTACTGTACATTCTGTACATTAAATTCTACTTAGTTTATATCAGACAAATCTGGTATTTTTTTGCGTTTTTTTTAGTTTTCTCATATAAATGTACAACATCTCAAAATTATTGTGTTAAAATCTGAAATCGATTGGAGTAAAACTAACGGAGGTATGGAGTTGTAAGTCTCCTGTGCCTTATAAATTCAGTGTTTAGACTTTAAACGCGTTTTTCTCCTACTTAGCATTTTCAAAGTCGGTGAACTCTCTAGCTCAAAATCGACTGTTCCGATCCTTTTGAAATTTTACACACTATTTCTTCACACAAATTACGAGGTAACACTGTCGAGTGTTTTTTGTTATTTTGCTTTGTTTTTATTTTAACTTATTTTAAAATAAAAACTATTTTGACTTCTAAGTATTACCAAACATTAAACGAAAAGCCTACCTCAAGGAACTTATCAATTAATGAAATCTTCTTGGTTTTTTGATTTCAGATGATCCAGTCATGAGTTATGCGGTTCACCGCAATCCAACTCTTTTTTGAGGCATCTGCGAAGATTTGCTGTGGATGGTTCATTTCTTTATAAATATCAATATAAATTTGACAAAATATTCTTCACATGTCATTTTGTTATACAATTATTAAATAAAAAAAATAAATATTAACTATGTCTTCAATTCTAGACCCGGAGGTCTGGAATTTTCAACAAATCGATTATAATTTCGAAAATATAGTATTTTAAGAATATACTGTAAAATGTTTGTAAGGATATTGATAGTATTTCAGGTTTTACAGCCTTATTAGCTGGTAGCGAACGATAAACGGCCATAACTACACTCATACTGATTAATAATTCTCTTAGTTTTTATTTTTCAGATAATCAAAATCTGCCACACCACCCAAGGACATTTTTTCGAGACGGTTTTATTTAGCGCTATTTTTAACATAATCAAAAAAAAATTTCAGTTAAACAAAATATTTTTTGTATGCACCATTAGTACTGTAATAAATATTGTTACAATTTTCCCCGCCGAGCGGCTGGCCGGCAAAATTACACTATCTGCCTTCGCCAAAATTCCGCGACCAACGGACAGACAGACGGACCTTAGGGACGTTTTTGTTAAGAATACTACTCGTCCACCGAAGTAGACGAGCCCAAAAAGATCGATGAGTGTTTCGATCCGAGAAGCCAAGCTGATCTCATCAGTATGGCGCTTGGCTTCTCTGCCATAGACACTCACAAAGGAGGGATCGAAAGCTAATCCCTATATCTGCCCGATCGCAACTTCAAGTGTGAAGTATAAGCGAAGGCAAATTCTGTAACAGTACTCCCCCGTCAGAAGCTCGAAGTTCCATCCGAGCAACTTCATGCGGCATTCAGGACGCCATGGCCAATGCTACGATGAATGCAGCGACGGCATGGCTGCAGCCGCGATACGCGCGCGAAATACAACTGCCACAACGTCACTGCGGCAGTGAAAAACGCGGCCATTGTGGCAGAGGACAAGAGCGCGGGAGGCGCAGGTACGCAATACAACTGCCACAATGTCACTGCGGCAGTAAAAAACGCGGCCGTTGTGGCAGAGGAGAACCGCGGCTGCATCAACGATCGGCTGCCGAAGATGGCTGCACGATCGCCGTCATTGACGCCCTGGACGCTAGAGGGATTGTGGGGTTGCCCCCGGTTAGGAGGGCTCCGAGAACCCCACACCTGGCACCAGTGTTACAATTTTCCCCGCCGAGCGGCTGGCCGGCAAAATTACACTATCTGCCTTCGCCAAAATTCCGCGACCAACGGACAGACAGACGGACCTTAGGGACGTTTTTGTTAAGAATACTACTCGTCCACCGAAGTAGACGAGCCCAAAAAGATCGATGAGTGTTTCGATCCGAGAAGCCAAGCTGATCTCATCAGTATGGCGCTTGGCTTCTCTGCCATAGACACTCACAAAGGAGGGATCGAAAGCTAATCCCTATATCTGCCCGATCGCAACTTCAAGTGTGAAGTATAAGCGAAGGCAAATTCTGTAACAATATAATAAATAAAAGTTTCAATATCGCTGTTAAACCTTAAAAAAAATCTAAAAATCGATCACCGGGTCCTCTTAAACCATTTTTAATAGTACCTGCGTACCTTTTTGCTCAAAGAACTAGAGAATTTTTGAATTCCTGAAAATTAGTATCCTCAAGATTTACGAGCGGATAATAAAATACTGAAAAAAAACGATGTGGCCAACAGTTTGGATAGAAAAACACTTTACAAGTGCCTAAAATGTGAAAAAACATACCGCACGGATTTGTATGAACTGTTCTTTCAAAATTACAAATTAAAAAAAAAAATAAAGTAGGTACCGGGTTGTTAGGAAAGTAATTCGTTTTTTTCTTTGTGAAAATCAAAGACGGTTTTCTTATAGTATATACATATTTTGTTCAATTATACATTCTCCATTTTGGTACAATACCTTTTGCAATTTTTCTGGCAGTAGCATGATTCCACGCTCATACAACTTTTGATCTTTGCAAGCAAAAAACTGATCCAAGTCATTTTTGACGTCCTCATTTGAAGTAAAGGTTTTGCCGTCGACAAATTTTTTGTAGAGACCGGAACAAATAATAATTCAAAGGTGCCAGATCCGGGGATTATGGTGGGTGTGGTAGTACATCCCATCCAAACTGTAAAAGCTTTTGGCGAGCTACAAAACTTGTATGGGGCTCCGCATTATCTTAGTGAAACACTATACCTTTTCCATCAATTCTGGGCTTTTCTGTTTGAGCGAATCATTCAATTATCCCATTCAATATCGGTTTTCGAAGTGCTTTGAGCCAGTTAATCTCTTTTACTCCATAATCTTTTGCGTTTAACATTGTTGTTGACAATCCATTTCTCGCCCCAGTGATGATTCGCTTCAAAAACGGATTATTTTCTTGACGTTTGAGAAGTGAATCACAGACGTCAATGCGACGGAGCAACCCACATGTAGAGTTTTGAAATAAAATCAAGGCATTTCACGTGATCATAAACAGTCGAATTCGATAAATTTAATCTCTCAGCGATCTTACGGGTTGTTATTCGGCAGTTTGCAACAATCAATGCCTTTATTTTACCTTGATCAGCTTCAACTGGCCTTCTAGAACGGGGTGCATCTTCAACATCAAAATTACTGTAATGACATTTTACAAACCAGTTTTGGCACTGGCGTTCTGTCAATACATCTTCTCCATACATTAGTAAAAAAGTAATATAAGCCGAACATTCTGCTTTCGACTTTACATTTTTGTTAGGGCACAAAAAAAAAACTATTGCACAGAATGAAAGAAACTTTTTCACAAACAAGCCTTGCTATATCTGCTGTCAAAATATATAATGACAATTTGGCTTAAGTGTGAAGTTGGCTGCGACAAAATACAATTAAATTGTCTTTTAGGTAAAAAAACGAAACTACTTTCCGAACAACCAAATAGTAAGTTCTTTTTCTATTAATATGAAAATTTGTATGAAAATTATGCTGATTATATGTGTTACTATTTGTATATTCATATCGAAATTAATTTAATTTCTTTAAAAAACAAAATCAACTTCATTTGTAGGAAAAAAAAATATTTCTTTCAAGCAATCGGAATTTTTTTTCAAAAATATGTTCAGTTTTCTTCAAAACTCCTTTCCTATGAATTAAAAAGTAAACAAAGAAAATTACTATTTTTTTGAATTTGTTTCTTCTTACTCGCTTTATAAAACAGGCCTGCGATGATTTTCCCTTTAGAAAACAAAGTTGTAATTTCGATAGGATGTTTTCCGTAGATAAGGAATTCGCAAAGGAAAAAGTTCTATCACATCACGTTTTTAAAAATATAGGTTTGGTAATTTTTCGAAATTAATAAAATATAATGAATTGTCACAATATCTTGTAAAGTGGCTCAAATAAAAGTATGAATCTGTAGTTTTTATAATAAAATACGAGAGGCTTTAACACTTTCCAAATATATAATAGATATGTAGTATATGAATATAACTGCTTGCGAACGCCCATAAAAATCTTATTCCCGAAGATATTGCGTAAGTGCTATTTAGTTATATTTCATATATATATTATATAGATAAGGATTCAGGCTCTCTTTTGAGTCATGTTTCGAGCTTTTATCACGTTCCGTTATTTTATAATGAATTTTACAATTGTTATGATGTTTTGTTCTTTTCAACCCTATTTTCCTAAAAAATGTGACGTGATAGGATATTTCTGTTTGCAAATTTGCAATCTAAGGGGAAATATCCTATAGAAATGATATATGACTGGTTCTGTGGGAAATTAAATACAATATTTCGTCGACCAGTGTAACCTTAATAGTTCTGATTTTTTAATATTATGAGATTATGTTTCCTACATCTCATGATGAATAAGATAAAAAAAAGATAACAATTTCCACCATTTCAACTCCGCGCTCATCATAATACCAATTTTTAACGGCCGCACAAAAAAGTCCAATGGCATCAAATCGCAACGGTATACAAACGTGGTGGCGGCATCTTCAAAAACTTAAAATTTTTTTTTTTTATAACTGCGCATGCAAATGCTTTCGTTCACTAGCGACCACTGATTTATATCATATATTATAGTATTTCATATATATTTCTCTTTTATGGGAAATTCTATATTTACAGAATTTGTAATTCAGATTAAGTTTCAATTATCAGCCGCCGCCGCTCATCAGTTTACCTATGTTGGCTATGATTGTCTCTTCTTTGGTGTCGCATTTTTTGTCTATGCAGTTCAAAGGGATGCAGCAATCTCGAAATGAAGTGCACTAAATGAGATTGAATTGAATGAAATTATATTCGAGAGAGAACTACCAAAACCTACAGATTCTCCTATTCGCCCAAGGTTATTCTCACAACTGTCATATCGTCTGAATTCTCCGACTTCCCCTGTCACAGCCACTAGACCTTCCTGTGTGATTATTTCGGGAATTTTTGGATAGCATTCTCCATTGACCCAACAGACGTTAGGGCAGCAACAATCGTCATTAGTCGAACACTATTTGAGAAATACTGCTAAAAGATTTTTTCAAAGACAATACTGTGAAAACCTACTTTTCCTCCGCTATTTTGACAGTTTCCGTGTGGACAAGATCTTCCAAGCTCTCCTGGCGTACCTTGTGGTTCCCATTGCGCATTAACGCACAAAACCATAAGCGCTATAAAACACACAGCTATTAACTTCAACATCGTGCAAAACTAAGAAGTCTGTCCAACTCGATTTTTCTTTCGTGTCATATATACCCAATACATACCATACTCCCAACATATTAAAACAACTTAAATGTCCTTCTGTATGTTTTCCATCAGGCGCCGTTTGAACAGATAACATGTGTTAAATTATTTCATTGTTCAATTGTCTACGCAGGTAAATAATGATAATGTACATATTTTTATGAATACTATATGTCTCTTGTGGTTTATATTCGAGGGAAGTACTTTTACTGTCCGCATTGTTCTACAGCAGATCCAAGTTGTTCAATTAGAAGATGGCGTAATTATTTCTCGATATTCAAATTAAAAACAATAGTTGTTTTGAATTTTGAAAACTGGCAAGTGTTGATTTTTGCATTTGAGCACTTGAGATCGAATTGAGGTCGACAACAATTAAGTTCACAATTTTTTACTAATTACGTTCTCTATTTCCACGAAACGAAATTGCCAATGGCAATGATATTAGATTTATATTGTATTTTTGGTTGTAAAAAATGCAAATGTGTGGTAAACTACTTTCCTCTGTAGAAAGGATATAAATCTATCCATCCTACACTAGATTTTTTTAAGTTTCTTGCGATTTTTGGTATTTCTATATTTTTGATGTGGTTTTTAGGAGCACAAGTAGAAGTATCCATGGTAATTGATAACAAGATAAGTGTTTCAAGAAAACAAAGTATTCGACGCAAACAGTTAAAAATATATATCTTAAATAACTTCCTCGTACCAAGACGAGCTTTAAAAATGTTAACCTATTTTACTGTATGCCATTTTTGTCCACAAAGAAACGTTTCATTACAAGAATTGTTACTATAAGATCTTTTAAAAATGCGACACTTTTGTTACGTTAGTGAAGTTGACTTAAAACAAAGATCTGTTTTATTCACACGAATTTACCAAACTTTATTTAGTAATTTTCTTTCCATGGAAGATCGTGGGCCAACTCATGACTAAATTGAATTTACTGCACTAAGGTAAACAAAATCTCAAAGTTTTACTAAATTTAGTGCAGCTAAATAAGAATAAAAAATCGAGGTTTCCTTCGTAAATAATTTATATTATTGAATGTAGCAACTTTGACTTTGACTTTAGTATTTATGTATCGGTCAAAGCTTAAACAATTTCTGAATTTAGTTCACTAAATTCGAATTAACGATGAATTGATACACGGCCTTAGTTTATGTATGATATGCTTTATGTGTCAATTTTTTGAACAACATTTTAGGCAGGGATTTTTCCTAGGGGCATTGTTTTGTCCAGCTGAACTAATCATAGTAATTTAATGAGAGATCCTACATTTTTCGTGGGTAATTTGGAAAATTTATATGAAGTATTTTCAAATAAATTTTTTAACTGGCTATCGGTTTCTTGTGCGACAGCTATAGAGGATTGTAAATTTAATTCCTCAACCCGTGAAAGAGTGTCTGCTACTACGTTATTCGTTCCTGGAATATGTTTTATATCGTTAGTAAATTGGCTGATAAATTCTAAGTGTCTATCTTGTCTTGGAGATGCCTTCTCTGGATTTTGCTTGAATACGAAAATTAAAGGTTTATGATCTGTGAATAAAGGGAAATTTCTTGATGCTAATAATTCACGATCATAGGCGCTGTATTTTGATTGTGCAGAACTTAATTTTGTTGAAAAGAAGCCAAAAGGTTGCCAACATTCTGGTTTAAAGAAGCGCCGATTGCAGTATCCTACCTGGGCATGTTGCACCTTTTTGGAAAGGTAATTAGATAGGCAACTTAAAAAAAATAAAAAGCAGGTATGTTAATATATAACATGAATTTCGGAGAAAAGTGGGGACGATTTTTTGCTTGTCTCGGTCTGACCTTTCACCTCCTACAATATTTCCCTCCCACCTCTGAACACCCTGTATACACACCGCGACACTTGGATAGCCTCATACTAATTCAATGATATCGTGTTTGTGAAATACAAAAACAACCTGCGTAATAAATGTTATATGATACTTTCGTACATATCCATACAAGTCTATAAATGTTTTCGTTCACATGTGCGTAAATTATTAGAAAACTTAATTTATCCATTATAAGGCTGTGACAATAGGATAACCTCAGTAGTACTAAAGCAGTACTATTATAGCAACAGATAAAAGCACACGTCTACGCAACTACGCAACATAACGTATAAATCAATTTAGTGTGATATTAATAATATTACATCAAAACGCCCCGTGATAGAGTACTTACGAGTGAAGAAATTGCTAAAATTGATATTTTAAAAAAAGAAAATTATTCCAATCGTAAAATCGCGGAAAAAATTGGACGAAGCCCTAGAGTGATAAATAATTATTTCAAGGATCCTGAAAACTATGGAAAAAACCAGAAGGGTCGTACAGCAAAGGCCACAACTGAAAGAGATCGCCGTACAATTTTAAGAGAAGCTTCTAATTTCATGGGATCAGCTAGTCAAATCAAAGCAAGAACGGGAGTCAAGGCGAGTCTGCGGACTGTTCAACGAATTATAAAATCTTCAAGTCACATTCAGCGCCAAAAACTTAAAAGAAAACCTGTCCTTACAGCTAAACATCGTTCTGCGACAACTATTTGATTTATTTTTAGAAAATTCTGAAAATTCATACTTTCAATGGTGATATTTCAGAATATCACCTGAAAAATTAAGAAAAAAAAAAAACCATCCCTTCCTACTATATTTTTGAATTTGATACCGTGCATCTTTCGGTTTTCATCCCTTATAAACCAAAAAGGGGTGGTAAGTATTTTTAACTTTATCATAAGCCTTGACACTAGTATGTAAGACCATAAGTTTCACTAATATTTATTTTCAGAACTTAATTTATTCACAACTCTTTAGTTTTCAAAACAGTGCTTTTGAAAAACTACAGAATTTTACACCTTTTGGGTTTTTCCTTGCGATGGTGATGAAATTTGACATTAGATGAAAAATAATAGTGGTTCTTATTCTCCTTATTATGTTTTTTCCCGTTTTCACATGTGTTCGAAAGCAAAACCAATTTTTTCAGAAAAATCTATAAGAGAGGGAGTAAGCGGAAAAATGTTGATTTTAGGAGTGGCTTACACGCTTCTGACGATACAAATCATACCTGCGGATTTAATAAATTTGTTAATTGGAAATTTTGAGCCGGAGTTTTTGTGGTTTTGGCTTTTTCTGAAACTTGTTTCATATCGTTTTTTTCGGTACCATGTAAATACCTATGGAAGTATATGTTATTGCACCTAGTTAGCCTTAGTGACCATAAAAGACATTCCCGCCTTTGTTTTACACTATTTCTTGGAATATTCTGTATCTATCTAAAAAAAAAACGTTAGACTCTATGCTTGTGAATACGGGCACGGTAGTCTCGAAATATCAAAAAAAAAAAAAAGAATATAGAAGCATTGTACATCTTATTTCAACGATAATCTTTATTTTGTAATCAAGTTAATTTTGCAAACTATTGATCCTGTGTTCCAATGGTGTATTGAGTTAATGCTATAAACGAACTGGGTCAAAAGACTCCTTTGCGGTCACAGTCGGGTAAAACTTACCTTTTTTGAAAGAAGTGGGATTTTTAAACTCATAATTAGAATTATATACATGTTGCGGCACTTCTTCTTCAAGTTAACTAAAATAAGACACCGAAAATTGCTAGAAATATTTAATTTCAAAGTGCTTATGAAAGTTCCATCCTTTAGTTTTTATACTTGAGTTTGGGCACAATTTATTTAACTTGGTACGATGCAATGTAAGAAGTTCCTTTTGTGGTTTGTGTTCTTTGTGTGCTCATTAACTTTTTGTTTTAGGACATAACTACAATTTAAATTTAAGGGGACATTTACTTTCTAAATTGGAAAAAAAATCAGATTCTTAAAACTTTTCTAAAAAAAAAAAAGAATGTATAGTATTTATTGACAAACTGTTTTTTGATTGTATAAATATATATATTAAACTACATAAAAATTTTTTTTTTGAACATTTTTTACTCTTCGTAGTGACGGTAGAGAGCGCATTCCAGGGGTTTTTAGAGGTATAACCCCTAGTATATTGTATAAAGTATAGAATACTTTTTGGTTTTTGTAAATCGCATGATTAGAACCTGAGAAAATTGTCTTACGAGTTCGAAAAATGTAGTTTCGAGAAAAACTCTTTTAAAGTTTTTTTTCGATAATTTTAAGGTACGATAAGCGTAAGGCACCGCTACAAATGTGTCTATAACTTTTTTTATATATTGAATTTCTCAAAATGGTTTTGGGAGAACAATTCTGTGATATATTAGAACACATTTATGAAATTAAAAAAAATCGGTTTTTTTTCAAATTTAGAAAGTAAATGTTTAGAAAGTTCTGAAAAAAAACCGCTTTTGACCAAATTTAGACATTTTATACTGTTTTCTTCCATCTACTTACTAAAAAAAGCTAAATAAAATTTTGATCTGTATGATAGTGTACTAATGGTAAATAAATATAAACGATAGTTTCAAATATTTAAATCAGGCAGAATATTTAATTCAGGTGAAAACGAATACGGACATAAGAAGTCCATGTTATATTATATTAGAATTTTTAATATGTAAATAAATTTAATAATTTTTTGATTATAAGTAAATTCGCGATAGAAATTGTTTTTATGCCTTTTTTCTGAAAAAAAATTTGGATTTCAAAATTAAAAAAGGATTTATAAAATTTGTTATAAAAAAATTAACCTTTTTTTAAATATCGGTGATGTCGCGATGAAAAATATAGCAAATGTCCGAGAAAATCAGTCGAAAATTGAAATTTCAATATTCAATTGATGCAAAAGAATGTGAGAGAAGGTGAAAATAAGGTGAAGAAATGGGAAAATCATTTTGTCGCCTATAACAGAGTTATTGAAGGATGTCGCGGGGTGGATGGAATTGTGATAAATAAATAGGCTTAAGAACTATAGAAGGGGAAACGTCTTAAACGTCATGTAAATCGAAGGGGTTTATAATAGAGCCCACCTCCGCTATGAATTAGGAATCAAATACCACACAACAGCTAATACTGATGAATTTCAATAACATTTTAACAATTTGTTGTGTATTTCCCAAAAATTAAAGTTTTGCTCTAATTGCACTTCATCAAATTAATTCAGCCAAAATTAAGAGTGAGGACACAGGAGTATGTCAATGAGATTTGCAGCGCAAGTAGTTAAGACCTTTGGAAGTAAACGATATTGTGCCGGATTGGCCAGTTCGTCACTTTATCTAAAATTCAATCGTCTATCATTTCACCATAAAAAACATTCGCGTAGAATTGGGAGTAGGAAGAAAAACATAGATAAAATCGTAACTCCGAAACTTTAAAAAATCGCTGAACATACATGAGAGTGTTTTATATAGACCATGATCTCCCGTAACTTCTTGCTTTCGCTTGACACTGTTTCTTAGTTCACGTATAATTTTTATGATAACTAAGCATGACCAGGTGAACACCCCTGTCCATTTCCTGTGCAAATATCCGGCCCTCGCTGGGGCTAGACATCGTTCACTGGGTGATTATATTATTGACGATCTTAGGCAGCTGTCCGGAAAGCGGATTAGTGACATTGTTCACTACCTCAATGCCACAAAAAAGGCTTTAGCCCAAGGCGAAGTTTCCTTGTCCACTAAACTACCCGAAATACACTAATAATCAGATTATAGTTTGTTGTGGTATCAAAATGGCATCTTTGTAGTGCTAAGTGGGTTCTTACGAGGTTGTGAGAATCACCACTCAAACCAACCAAAAAACCAACCAAGCATGACCATTGGTTATAATTATTCAGATTACTATTTAAAACAATTCACAAAATATAATTCAGCATCGGTGAACTTTTCTCTGAATTAGAGGTTTCAATAACTTTTTGTATAGATTTAAATAATTAAAAAAAACAGAAAGATATATATTTTTATTAATTGTATTTATTGAATTTGTATTGTTAATAGTGACACCTCAAACATGGACAGTACCATTCATAAAGGTAATCATCTGAGCAAGTTTTACCATAGCAACACTCATCAACTATACCACGTTTTTTGCGATCATGACAACATCCCGCCTTAAAGAAAAGAGACAAGTCAATTTCAATATTTAACTGCACCAGATTCGTTCTTACCTCACAGCAGTGCTCTTCTCGATTACGTAACGCCCATTCGTCACAAATTTTATGCAAGCGGACGTCTATGTGACATTGTCCGTTAGCAAAACCAACATAGCAGATAAGAAAACCGAAAATCCAAAAAATCGCTTTCATTTTTCTATGGTATTAATAAAAAAAAAAATAAGTAGAACAATTTTTCACTTAAAAAAAATTATACAAAGTATGGAAACTAAGACGCTTAACAACGAGACAAAAACCTTGCTGACTTCAACCATCACAACTACATATCTTCAGTCCAGAAAATAATAATATTGTAAATATTTGCAAAATATAATATTTTTTAAGTTCCATGCCAAGATTGTTTGATACCAAATTGAGGTCCTACTTACTTGCTTGAGTAATGTATTATAGAAGCAATACGACTGAAAATTTGTTCTAATCTGCGATCATTTTATGGGACTTGGTGTTTACACCCGCCTTTTTTCTCACTTAATCAATCCAGTCACCATATTGTTGTTGATTTTAGGGTATCAAGACATTCTGTGTAGTAGACATTTCCCATTGGTTTAGGTAATATGTAAAATAACGTTATATACTTCTTAGTTACTACTAAAATAATTGAATTTAAACAAACTACAAGATACTTCTACAAGTAATTTTAAGAGCGTTCGTTTCCAAATAGTCGACTTTTAGCGATTATTAATCTAGAATCTACCCGAAAAAACAAAATTTGAAAACTTCCCAAAATTGCCAAAGTCGTGGAAGTTTATAAGCCAACAGCGCGACGGTGTATACAATATGTACTTTTAAAATTTTTTGAAAGCTTTTCTCAGAACTACGCTTTTGTATTTGATGCCACTGATAACGCAAAAACGTATCAAAAGAATTTAAAGAATGTAAATTATTCCTATATGTTGCGGTAGATAGACTAAGAACCAGTTTTTGATGCAGGCTATTTTTTTTTAAAGCGAATTATGCGAAATAAAGCAAGAAAATCATCAATTTGGCTTTATTGTATAAAATAAGCATATGCCCCTTAGAGAGTACAGGATATGACACGCCGTGTAAAATCTGTGTACATGAGTGAAGCATTTCCCCTCGAAGGAACAGATAGCTTACACATAAGAGGGAAAAAGAAGATAATTATATACGTGAAGTTCGATTTTCCAGAGATTTCAAAGCAAATTTACACAATCAGTATTAACAACAGACAAATTGTAACAAATTAAAGTGCATAAAACAGGTAAAAATTGAATATTACAGTGAATAATTTTACGCGCTCTGAAACTGCTCAGAGAACTGTCAAAACTCGTTGAAGCTACATAGTGGTGGTGTGTATAAAATTTGCTTTGGGGGCTTCAAACTTAATGCCCGTTTTTATTCTCCGAATAATGAACGGTTGCACTGGGTATAAAAACACAAACGCGAAGGTTACTAACATATCATGAAATTGCTTCAGCAAAATTTTTTAATGTCCCATTCTGTAGGGGAAGGTCGGGTAGCCCCGGACGGCGGGTAACTCCGGACATTTAAATTTCTAAGTTCTGAACCATGTTACGTAGGTATAGTTTTATTATAAATATGTGCCCTCTGGAGTAAAAACAAATCCAACTTAATTGCGGCGTGAACACAGAGTGAGTTACACGTGAGTGTGTGTTTTGTTCCAGGCAAAACAATTTCGTTTCTCCTGTCAAACTTCATTGAAGGTTTTCAAGTACAATAAGTAAGTGTGCGTACTTGTTTTTTGGTTAATGAAAGGAAATTTTATATATTTAAAGGTTGTAATAGTATTTGTAACATTTCTTGTACAATTTAAGAGCTGTGTCTAAAAATGTTGCATGATAGCGATCGGGTACCCTCGGACACGATAATGTCGGGTACCCCCGGACAATGTTTTAAGTTTTGAATTTTGCGATATTGTTTTAACAAACTACAATTGTTTTGTCAGTTTGCTTATTTATGGAAATTATTTTCAAATGTTGTTACTATTGTTGCAGAAAAGCTTGAAATATGCAGAAATTTAAGGGGAGAATTAGTTAGTTAAAAGTTATTTATATTAATAAATTTTAATAATTTTGAAAACGTACAATTGAATTGTTTTTTCTTTCATAATTAAGATCTACAGCTTCTCTTCTTAATGCCGAATAATAATCTGCTAGCTCAAATAAAAAGTCTTCCGTCAGTCCCGCTATCCAAACAAAAATTCCACTATCGGTCCGCAGAGACTGACGTTGGCCAAACGGAAAGTTCACTGTCGGTCATGGGGCATCGACGCACGCCGAGATCAACGTAACATTTTCAAATAACATTTCACCCTTTCCCACGCAACAATTCCCTTTTCCATTTGAAACGTATAAAAATCTATTTCAAAATTGCTCTTTTTTATATCAAAAATACTAAATTCCAAAACATTAGTATATATACATAGTCGTGCCATAAGTTCTGTCCCAAAGGAAAAATCAAAAAAAGCTCATATAAGAAAAAAATAATTAAATTTTATTTATTATGTTTAGTAATATACTTATTCTAATTTACAGTAATGCAGACGATTATTCGAAATGGCCACCCTTTGCAGCTACACATTTTTTTAAACGTTTCGGCCATTCATCAATCGCAGTACGCAAGACATCTAGTGATATTTCCTTCGCTGCTTTCATCAAACTTGCTTTTAATGACTCAATGTTTCGATGTTGAATAGAGCAGGCCTTCTCCTCTAAAATATTCCATAAGCGGTAGTCCAAAGGATTTAGGTCTGGACTACCAGAAGGCCAATCTTCAGCAGAAATGAAGTCAGGAACATTCAATTTTAACCAGATTTGCGTTGTCTTGGCTTTATGAGCTGGTGCTGAGTCTTACTGAAACACCCAATGCTGACCATGGTATATCGTTGTGTTGAGCGGCTTCACCATCTTCTCCAGGATGTCACTTTGATAGTTCTTTGCCTTCGTTTTCACGCCTTGCTCACAAAAATGCAGCTCCGTAGCACCGTAATAGCCAACTCCCCACCAAACCATGACTGGGGCGGGATGATGGCCACGCTCTACCTTGGGTATCTTCTCAGCCGCTTCCTTAGAGCTATGCGCGTACACTCTGTCATTCTGTCGGTTAAACTTCTCTTCAATAGTAAAAAGTTTTTCGTCTGAAAAAAGTATTTGTTGGTATTTTTTCCCGCGTACTTCTTCAAGAGACTTTTAGATCGCATCTCTCGTATCGCACGAAGCTTGTCCGTAAGCCGCTGCCCTGTTGACCGTCGATAAGCACTAAGCTTAAGGTCTTCCTTGATAATACGAGACATCGTCCTTTTGGGTATTTTCATCTCCCGTGCTATCACCTTTTGTTTTCGGAGCGGATTTCTCAGTATGCGGTGACGCACCGCTTCTACTGCTGCTGGTGTACGAGACGTACGAGGCCTCCCGCTCCTGGACCTGTCATCGACAGAGGAAGTCTCACGGTATCGTTTGATAGTACGATGCACAAATTTTATTGTAATTTGTAGTGGCTGAAGAAGCTCAAATATCTCCTTTGCTGACTTGTTGCACTTAAATAGTGCAATAACGGCGATCCTGTTCTCTTTAATGCCCCACTCCATGTTGCTCGTTCGAAATCCAATGACAAAATGATATTTTTTTAACAAAGCGGGAAGTATTTAAGCTAATTCGCGACAGGTAATCGAGATGCGTCGTGACCCTTTTAGTGGAGGGGAGGGAGACAGAACTTATGGCACGACTATGTATATAAGTGGAAATTACCACACGGTTAAAAATTTTGGAGTAAAATTTAATCTTTTGCTTGTATTACAGCCATTTTTCAATCCACTTCAAATTAAAAGTTAATATTCATCGAATATTACTCAAAAATGCAATAATTTTTGTATTAAAAAGTAATCCAAAATATATGTTAAAATTCTCTGTAATCTTTTTGGACTAATTTTGAATATTAATTGAATTAAAAGTTATTACTTCAATCCAAGTAGATTGAATTTTAAGTTTTTTGTGCCACAATGTGTCACGTTGGTCATGCTGCGTTGGTAATGGCTTGAGTGAACCATTTCATTCACAGTTTTAGAAAAAGATGCAGTGCGAGTGGAAAGTAAAATTTATGCGGGCAGAGTTCACTGATTTACATTTGGCCAAATTTCACTAATATATTTCAGTTGTAAATGTTTATACTTCAGTTTAACAAAATACTTGACACACGTATAAATGTAATTACGTTTACCATTATTCTGTGTACTGTGTATATAATTTGAATAAAATGAATTAAATTTGTTCAAATGTTTGAATATTTCCTTATTTTATCTATGAAAAAAAAAATTAATAAATTTTTTGGAAAAATAATGAACATCATAAAACCTAATTATTCCCTGAAATCCAAAAAAAAATCCCTGTCACTGTATCAATGGATTAATGCAATACAATTTGTATTAGTTTATTAAAACCATGGAAGGTTCGAGGTGAAGTATCGTTAATATAAATTTTTAACCTCAATAAAAGATTACTATTCAATATTTTTGTATTAAAACAATACATTAGTAAAAACTTTTTAAAACCATAGTGGATTAGAAGTAAAGTCTATGTAATATTACATTTTAATACAACAAGTATTGATTTTTAATGTTCTAGTATTAAAAGTCATTTAATACAGAAGAGATTTGATTTTAATACCTGCCAATATTACAGTTTCATTTTAATCCTTTCAAAATATTAAAATCTAATACTTTTTTGGTGTGGACTTATATCCAATCCAGAAAATATTGATTTTTAATCCAAAATTTTTTACCGTGCACTATGGTACGTATTTTTCGATGCTGAACACGTTCCCGTGGTCAAAACATGCATGTTACATTTAAAAAAGTGGACTTCCGGTTGAAAT
Organism: Dysmachus trigonus; assembly: GCA_949715965.1. Classification (NCBI taxonomy): domain Eukaryota; kingdom Metazoa; phylum Arthropoda; class Insecta; order Diptera; family Asilidae; genus Dysmachus; species Dysmachus trigonus. The sequence goes on along the minus strand of OX454319.1, from coordinate 46,309,897 downwards.
TTCCCACTTCCGGTTAAAACCGGAAGTTGAAAATAGTGCCATTCGATAGAGCATCCTCGATTTACCTAAAAGGTGACCTCAGAATCGAAAAAAAAACGATATATTTTGTTTTAAAATGGGTGTACGGGTGGTCTGGGACACCCCGTATATAGATTTTCCATTATCTAAGCATTCAATAATTCACCGGTAAGAAATTATAGAATACTTAACTAGTCGGTAATTTTCTGTGAGAAATTTCTGATTACTCCAGCAATCGGTAATCCATGGTCCAGAAATTCTAGAATACTCAACTAGTCGGTAATTTTCCGAAACAAATTTTGATTACTATTAGGTTTTCTCCATACCGCCTGATGTCCATCCGTTGTTGATGTTGTAAATATTATATTATAAATATTTCTCCCCTGAGAAAATAACACGCTGCCAAAAATAACTTTTTTTCATGAATATATGTTTTTGCGAACTTCAATCTTTATTTTCTAGCAATATCATTTACCTAAATTTTTTTCCCGTAAATCTACCATGATAATCGTTCGCAATACGCGAACGAAATATTGCAATCATTGATACTATTAATTTCTTGTAATAAATGAGGTGCACTAATTTTTGGATTTTTTACAACAATTTAAAAATTTCCGTTCCAATTGAGGTGCTGAATGTATTTTTTTAGTTTTATTAAACCAAAACGCTCAATTACAGTCTGTATAGTTCAACGCGGTCTATTAACCAGTTTTGCAATTTTACTCAATGATTTGCATTGATTATGTAAATTAATAATTAATTTTCTCTCCTCTTCACTGGTTTTTTGGTCACCAACGTAACTAAAACAAATCACAACGAATATATTATATTATTATAATGCGTTGTCTTTTTTTATTACAACCCTGAGAGTACGAATACTTTTTACACTAACTGTACAGTATAAGCGGTGTAGTTTCATTTACGCGTAGACATCGGAGCAGTGCTAAGTCCGTGCCAACATATATTGTAATAAAAATGGCTAGTGCTGCTACAATAATAATAATTGCCAAGAGAACCAAATTTGGAATGACATGTGTGTGCGAACTTTTGTGTGGAGAGATGATGCAACAGCCTGTGTTGTGTGGACCGGCTATCACCTTTCGGTCTTCTTAATTTTAATAATTAATAATAAGGACTTATTTCATACTTTGTATTAAAAGCACATTTGTTGCTTATATTTTATTTTTTATTGATGATATTGGCTTGCATCAACAACTTGGACTTACTCCTTTTTAATTTACAAAACAAAATCTAAACTCAGAAAAAAATTTACTAAAATCAAGTAAAAACGTAGTCGAAATTAAAGAAATACGAGCCAAAGGAACATTTCTTTATTTTAAGTTTGTGGATGGAATAGATTTATGTATACTAGTCTTTAATTTTATATTTCTTAAAATATATTAAAAATATTTTACTTTAATCTAAATAATATACACAATATATGTATATATTAGAATATTTAAGAAAATATTTCTGTAAAAATTGGAAATTTCGATCTTTTTTTTGGTTCCCTTTTTTAATCCTTAACTGGTATCGTAAATTTAACATACGTAACTGGTATCGTGGGGGCCGCGCGGCCCTCATACTACGTTTGCTTCTAGCAAGCAAATTTTAAATATGTACTTGAATAAATGCTCATAAATCATAAATAATAGGCTCGTTTTATGTAATCAATTAGTTTTTATTTATATAAATCTTCTTACTTAAATATTACAAGAGATCATAAAATAGTAGCAAATTTTTGGAAACAAAGAAAACGTCATGCGTGGGGACCGCGCGGCCCCCACCATACCAGTTAAGGGTTAAGTACATGATTTCTTTAAATATGCTATTTTTTCTGAGTGTACACTAAACTACTACAGAAAAATATAGATATAAAAACTAGACTTCGACTAGACTGCAGTGAGATACCTCTACAGCATTTACATACATTAACAAAGAATTTCTAAAAGTCAGACTAAATCACTATGGTAACAACCTCCAATAAGCAAAGTTTACCTAAAATTTCGATTTACGTAACACCTTCTTTTCTGACATACTTGTTCACACTGACAAAACCGAAAATTCGCGATAACGAAAATGAAAGATTCACAATGCTTCGCACCGTCCGGCAGTTACAGGGTGATTCGTAAATCAGGATGTGGCTTTATATGGGAACCGCTCTTGATTTTTGAAATTTAGTTTTTGTTTAGTTGTGTCAGAGATTCAGTAAGAAAAGCATCTTTTATAAATTAAAATATATAAAAATAAAGTTGGATTGGATTTAAATTAACAAGTAAAGTGGGATTGAATTTTAATTAATAAATAAAGTTGGATTGGATTTAAATTAATAAATAAAGAGGGATAACTCCGAATCCCATAACTGCTGACCTCGACACCGGCAATGAAATCGGAAAGAACAAGGAAATTTTCGAGGTTAGCAGCCATAAAATACTGGCTTGCTGGCCAAGCTGTTGACCGGAATTATAGGTACATAGGAGGAAGTAGGTTCATAATAGTTAATCTAACACCTACTGCCCATCAATCCGGCATCACCTACAGCCAATGCCATCCACGACCCATCAACTTTTGGCCCATCGTGCCAACAACATCGTCTTGGCCCATCGTGCCAGCAATATCGCCTTGGCCCATCGAGCCACCAGGAATATCATCGTGGTCCACAGAGCCACCAACACCAATATCATCTTAGCTCACCAACCACACTTTCACTCACAATCAGCCGCAAATCGGCACGCATTAACAACTAGCTGCAGATCAGCTCTATCACGTCGGGGTCACCAGTTGTAGGAGTAAATATATATCCAAATTTGCTTTATAAATAAACATTTTTATCGATAACACTAGTTTACAAATTTTAATTTTTTTCTTGCCCCTCATATGAAATGTAATTTTTTCCTTCCTTTAATAAAAACTAATCAGTAATATAAAATCGGATTATTTTCATCACGTTAAGTTTTGGAGAAAAACAGGTTTGAAAAATGAAAATAACCATATTTTAGCCACTTTTGGAAAAATTCTTAAATACAACGGGATTTCGTAGCAGCTCGAAACGTAAGTCAAATCAAAGTTTGAATTCTAAACTATAGCTTTATAATATGTTATTAGTAACTTTTATTAAGATTTATTCAGGAAACGAGTTTTTCATGAATCTTCCCCCTACCATGTAAATGAAATTAACCAACGGTATGTACATAGGAGTGGAACTCTAATGAAAAAATTGTGACGTGATGGGATTTTTTTATTAATATATTTTTTTCGAAATCAGAGAATCTTAATAATAACATACTTAGTAAATTTTTTAAGGGGACAAAAATCTTGTAAACTATTGTAATCAATTAAGTCCAATTTTTTATTCTATTCTGAAATAACTATCAATAATCATTTTTTGTTCTTGGCAATGCCTACTTATTTTTTTAAAAAATATATCACTCCTACTTATATGTTTCCACCACAAATTTATATACGGTTCGTGGTACGACTTTAGTTGAAACTTTTCAAAGTTTTACTTGATCTTTATTTCTCTAGCTTCATAAAGACCATCATTATTCGAGCTTTGAAACTTGGTACCTTGATGAATGGTGGTAAACTTTTCTTAGCGTAAATGCGAACCTAGTTATAATAAACTGGGAACTAAACATTTTGATCAAAAGCTGTGTTTTTTATACGGGTCTAGCTCTAGATCAGTATCAAATGAAAAAGGCGATCCAGGTTAATAACCGGATTAACGATTTTGAGTTTGAGGACCAGAAATTCCTATTTTTGCTAATCTAATACAAACTAGATGACAGCATTCGTCAAAGAAAATTAAAAAATGACATTCAAAGATATGTTTCTTATTACGAGTAAATCCCGTAATCAGAAAAAAGATCTTATTTATTTTGTAACCAAATAACCTTATTATGTCAATTTCAATCATCAGAACCTTTACACTTCAAATATCATTTCTACCAACATTTCACAAAACAAAAACTACGAAAGCGCCTCTGTTAAAATCTTTTCAAACTATTCATCTGGCTCTTTGATCTAGAACCAAATAAATATCTGGGGTAGGGAGTTGTTGTTGTATTACCATTTTAACACTTTATTGACCGTAAGGCTATTTATAGGTTCAAATAATTTAAGAGACACTTAGGGCAGAAAATGCATTTGGTGCGAGAGAATTTCTTTTACGCATAATTGCGGTTGATACAGTGTTAAAATGCTGATCCAGAGCCAGATTCCGTAATAAGATGTGCCATGCTGAATTTCCCAAAAAAAAAAATTTGTTCTCTTTTTCACCCTTTATAGAGGCAGTTTTTCAAAATTCTTCCTTAGTATGCTATGCTATGTCCTACAATAATAAAATAATTTACTGAGGTTGCGTGTACACTAATGGCACATGCGTCACTCATCTTAAGATACGTAATATTCAAATGAAGCGCACTATTCTCTCAAACAAGGTTTTGTAACTATAATTAACTAATCAAGTTTTGGAAAAATACTTATGACATGATATTAACAGAGAAATTAATTTCTTCGGTTGGAAATTCAAATTTCTTGACGTAGTACATTTGAAAAATTTTAATTAGAAATAAATCAATGTTTAGCGCAACATTTAATCAAGATAATTCAAAAATAGGTTACGTCGGCATAATTTTCTTGCCTCGTTTATAAGTTCTTTGTTAATTTAAATTAGTTGTTGTTCATATGTGTTTATATGAACTCAAATATATAAAGTTTCATTTGCTTTAACCGGCGAAACGATGGGAAAAATAAAATAAAATAATCGTCTTCAAAAACTGGTCAGAGTGTTCCTAAAAATATTTCTCATATAGGAACTAACATTAAGAAGTAGTGGAAATATTTCCGAGCAGAAACAAAACTAAAGCTCAGAATGTGAACTGATCTTAGTCCTTAGTGAAAACTGCGAAGACTCACTTATCTTGGATTATAATTGATCTCACTGATCTGCTTCGGTTTTCTCAGCCTTTCTTTGAAAGTTCTCTTGTTCGAGTAAATTGTTTAAATATGTTGCTGAAAAGTAGAAGTTGTCGAGTGGTGCCATTGATGTTTTTAGTAAACTTTTCATGCTTTACAGCAGTTAAGAGTGAATTTATTGGATTACTACAAGATCTTGTTAATTTGGATTTCTCCAAAGTGAACATTAGTTCGGAGTGTGAAAGTGGTTTAGTGCTAATTAAAAATGGTCTAGAGAATCGTGAAATTTGGGCACTTAAAGGTAAATTTAATGTAACGAAATTATTCTTTACAATATAAAAATGCGTTTAGCTTAAATTAATGAGATGAAGAAATACAAAAGTGTTTCAAATATATAATGGCAATTTCATAATGTGTTAAGCCTTCCTAAATTTAATGAGGAATTTTGTTAGCTCAGAAAATATTTTTGCGTGTACTGTCGGCAAATTTGAATTATCAAAAATATTGTGAAAAAAGTGTGAATTAATTTCATGTTTTGAATGAACTAATGCATTTTTTATTGCTTGCTACAACACCTACTGTAAGGATGATTTTTAATATCATTATTTTAATATAACTGATATTGAGAAGCGGACTAAAGAAACAATTGAATTCGATCACTTAGCCTACATCTTTCAGAAAAACCGTTTATTTATGGTACACAATTCAAATTAGTCTGCTTATTTATACAGACATTGGCTCCTATGCTAAAGAACTGAACAAAAGATCACGCTCAATTTTTATAGTGCTCGATCTCTACTTGAATGAGATAAAACCTAGGTTTTCTTTATAAAAATTCAAGATCGAGCTTTTCTTCAGTTTTTAACCGACCGAAAAAGAAAAGGTTGTCAATTAAGTACGTTTTTTTTTTATCTCTTCGCGCATAACTTTGAAACACGTGGAAATTTCAATAATTCCTTTTTTTTGTTTGAACTGATAATATACATAAATCAAAATATGAAAACATTAAAGTCTTGATTATTTATTGTTGGATTAATATCAATCAGGTTTTCGCGCCAATTTCAAACATCTGATAAAGTCGTAAGACTGAATATTGGAAGTAGTAGTAGAGGATTTTTAAGTAACATTATTTAATACTTTTTAGACTTGGGGTTTTTTTTTAGTGTAAGCTAAAGCCACGTTAGTAATGTAAAAGACAAACGACTTGATATTACCCACATAGTATTTTTCAGTTACGTTATTTAGAAGAATATATTTTGCTATGAAAATGAAACACATCAGAAACTAGTCTGGAAAGAGCATATGCAAATAAAATAAACAAAGGAAGAAATGATATCAACAAAACTTCAGAGGATGTTCCCTTTTTCGTTATGTGACCTTCAAGACTCAGTTATATTATTGGAATCGAATGACGTCAATTAGTACATTTCGGGCCTGGTAAAAATATTCCATTCTATTCTATGTTCGCATCTCTAACTTTCCATGAGTAAATTTCGAGCAGAAAAGTTTTGTTTCTCGTTTATGATATTTTTCCATTTGGGGATCGATAACCTATAACATAACTTATATGCAATCAAATTTCCGTTTACTGACACCAACGAAAAGCTCTCTATAAGAATAACATTTTCGTAAGGCCAGTTCCAGACTAAAGCTGTGCTGCGCTAGATATGGTCACCTGTGCTATGTTTTTGCATTTCACTACCTTTTATTAGTTGCGCGCTAGAGGTGAGCTATGCTAGGCGACGCAATCAGTGTAGAGCTTTGTCGGCATGCTCGCGCAAAACACAGCTTGCTTTAAGTTAACGAAACTAATTTTAAGACGCAGCCCCACTGAATTTTAGTTTTTTTTTAAGCTTTGAAGAGAAGGCAGGTGAAACGTAATGCAAAATAGAAAAGTGAAATTAAACTCTCCACGTTCATTTTCTGTTTCTGATGAATCAGATTCCGATGGATCATTTACAGAACTTTGAATTTTTCAAATTCTTATAATTTCTTCGATACAAACAAAATATGAATAACAACTAAAATTTTCTCTTTTAATGGGTAAAGTACAGCTCAGCTATTGATATTTGGAGTGGTTATAATCACATCTCGTTAATGTTATGACTTTACATGAATTGGTATTATTTTTTAGCTTCAGCAATAACGAATTTTGTTACAAATTATAACGTTATAAGAGATAACGAAAAACTTTTTATATTTGATTATTTTGTTATTTTCAATAACATATGAAATCGTTTCAATACTATTTTGTTACAACTTAATTTATCCAAAATAATATTTTTAAATGTAAATTAAAACAATAATTGGAATGTATATTCATTAGTGTACATGGTCGCAATTCAATTTTATATAATATTTGTAACATTTGTGTAAATGAATATGATCAATTTTAATAGTATTAAAGTATCGCCATCCTTAAAAAATAATTGCATCACCTTACTCATACTGATAAAATGTAAAATGTATACTATAATTTTATCATTATAAAGAAAACAAAAATATAACTTTATATGTTGTATCCAAATTAATTGTTTGTTTCATAAGGTTATCGCCTTAAACAAAATTTTAAAATCTAGCTAAACTATAATAACGAATAATTAAGTGAGTCGTTGTTTTTGAAGGTGGTATAAGTCCATTTTTGAAAAAAATGAGTTAATGGTAGTTTTAGTTAAATATATGAAGATATCCTCTTTTTATATTTATAGTCCCACAGTCAATGGTGTACAATATCCTCGTAAATTAATCAAAAGGAGTTAAACTGTAAAATGCTTCTCGCAGGAATATGTTTGTTTAAAGTGAAATAAGTCCTTTCGTAATAATGACAATTGAAATAAATTTTAACAAAAGATCTATAACAACAGAGAAATATAGAGATATGATATTCGCCATAAATACTTTACTATGCTAAGCGTAAAGGAGATATAACATTAAAATATGAATATGGTATGTTTGTTATTATTAGTTTTCTTAACGAATTATTTTTTTTTTTCATACTATTCAAATTGTTACATAATAAATTGGACTTCGTTTACCTGTACGATTTTCATTTTATTATAGGTATTGTGTTTTACATTAAAAAATATATTTCAGAAAAGCCAACTCCAATTAAAATATAAATGTAAAACTGTTATTACATTTTTATATTTTTAATAATTTCTTATTATTGAAAGTGGTATAAGACCACTTGAAGCTAAAAAATATGTTATTGTCTTTAATAATGTTATTAATTATTATCCCTATACATACATAAAAATGAAAGTTTGTTTGTTTAAAAAAAAATTCCAAATATTATTATCGTAATATACTGAAATGGTTGGTGATAATTGTTATGTATGGGTTTCTTTTTTATACCATATAATGCTGATTACTATGTATTTTTACTGAATATTACATAATATGACAACTTAAATCAAATAATATGCCGCATTATTGATGAATGAAGCCATTGAGTATTTCAAACAAAAGAAGAGGCACATATATTGATTATGTGTTTAAGTGTGTATTCAAGTATATTATATAGTTTTTGTATAGCTCTTAAAAATCATACGTTGATTTTTTTTTACTTAATGTTTTGAGAATAGTATTAAATTAACAGTTTTCTTTGGTTTTTTTTGAATTCATTAAAACCTTGCTTCTTGAATACTACTTCTTTCAAATTTAAATAGTATTTATTTAGTATTTATAAATATCTTTTAATTAATTTTTGAATAACACATTTCGGTTTTATTAAGAAATGCCTTTCGTACGTGCTTGGGCTGTAAACATCAAAAAAGAATTAATGCTTACAAGTATTATAATGTTGACAATATTACCAATGCGTTTGTTGTTATTAACAACTTACAATAAACTTATAAGCAAAAAATCATTAAAATAAATAAAGTAAGAGATATTCCACAGGGAGCAAAATCTGCAAATCATACTATAAATTGAGTAAAACAACGGAGGTTAGTGTTGCAATTGATTATAATCCCAATAAACCTAATCTATCTATTTATAGAAGGGGACTTAGCTCTCATAATCGCTGCTCATTTTATTGCAAAGATATTGATAACTTCGTTCAAGTAAAGCTGATCTATTGTAATCTTCTCATGAACTATAAATTCTTCGCTCGATCCGGCGCTCGCATGTGTAATACAGTAGACATAAAGTATATGAATTAGGCCACTTCTCAAACGAGCTGGAAAAGTAACAGCTGAAGAATAAATCCTTATTTGTGATATTATATATATGTATATATTATCAAGAACTAAATAAGAACAATCAAATCGTTTTTGAAATGGACAAAGTCGAATCAATTGATCATTCTACTTTTAAATGTTGGTTTGCTTACATTAAATAGCAATTTAGACAAATCTGTATTTTCTCTCAGAAAAGTAAGCCAATAAATGTAGATATTTCTTGGCGACCAGACGATTGCTAATTACATTAACTTGGCAACAAAAGATCTATTCGATAATTTAGTTCTGAAATTCGTATGGTAAATAAGAATAACCAATCAACATTGACTGAGCATATTATTTCTATTGCCAAAACACAATTTGATATTCCGGAAAATAAGGCTCGCGCATAAATTGAAGAATTTCTCAGGGCAGAAACTATTACGGAGTGAGTAAAGGACTTATAAAACCTATGATAGGATGTACACCTGATTGTTGGGCACCCTTTGTTCTTCAACCATTTAATGCTAGCCACAATGACGCGTTCATATTGAGAGATTGTATTGACAGGTATGCAGATAAACTCATGTTACTCATGGAAGTGATGTTATTGTATTTGATCGTGGCTTTCGTTTTATCGTTTTTTGCTAACAATAAAGGACTGAATGTTCATTGTTCGGGGACTCAATAGGCGTACCCACGGTGGGGCAGGGTGGGGCACTTGCCCCACCCTCCACCCTGACTCGAAGCTAGAAATTTACGTATATTACAAAATTAGTAGTGTACCTACTTATGATGATTTGTAAGGATATCTTTAGATCAATTTTTTATGTCACTTACAAAATATCAAATGTGGAAGAAAGATGGATTCCCACATTCGAAAGCTCAAAAAATCTATGATATGACTGTTCAAAGATGCGATTTTTGAGATTTCGAATGCGAAAATACATCTTTCACATTCGACATTTTGTAAGCGACAATAAAAAATAAAATTTAACTACTGGGCAAAGTGAACTGTGCCTGCTTTGTATTAAGTAGGTATCTTTTTACTGTGTTGTGGGTGGCGAGTTTAATTAGAAAAAGCAACAATATTTTTTGTCACCCAATATACATAATTTACTTCAGCACTGTTAGATAACAGATTATATGTTTAAGGGGACTTTTCCTTTCTAAATTGAAAAAAAAAAACAATTTTTAAATATTTAAAAAAAAAAACTATTATATTTATGGTTATAATTTTCTTTATACATTGTTAAGAAGGTTGTAAGGTATACAAAAAAATTTTTTTTTGGAACTTTTAGTTGTTTTTCACCCCTGCAGAGGTCGTCTTCCAAAAGATGCATTTTAATTTGGGAGACAATTTTCTGCCTTCCTGTAACAAATTTTTTTAAAGTTCCAACGGAATTCAGTTCGTGAGACTTAAAACTAATAAATAAACCTTTAAAAAGTTAATTTTTTTTTATATTTTTATGGCCTTTATACGCGATTTTATAAAAAGTTCGAAAAAACACATGTTTTGAGGGTGAATTTACCCCTGTACTAAAAAGGTGGGGTGGTTTTTTTAACTTTTTAGAGGTTTACTTAGTAGTCGTATATGTAAAGTATCAAAAAAAAATTTGGTTTATTGAGATTGGTTTAGTCGATTTTGAGAAAAACGTCTCCCAGTTTTGAAAAATGTGATTTCGAGAAAAACGCGTTTAAAGTATTTTTACTGTAATTTTATCGAATAAAATGGTCATATTATGGTTATAAATACAGCTATAACTTCGTTTCTATTTCGAATTTCTTAATAAAGGACAGTATTTCTATGATACTAAGGAATGTTTTTACGTAAAAAAAATCGATTTTTTGGAAATTTAGAAAGTAAAAGTCAGTAAAAGTAATTGTTTTCGAATACTTTGATCACTTAGTTTTTAACGCAAGCCTATCTTATATTACCTACTAACCACATTATTTGATCATTCATTAAACCTAACAATTTTATAGTTATTAGGGTTCCGTGGCCAAATGACAAAAACGAAACTCTTATAATTTCGTTCTGTCCGTCTGTCTCTTTGTATATCACAGCCGTTTTACTCGGAGATTATTGAAGCTATAGAAATGAAAATTAGAAGTTAGGTGTAGCCTATGGCCTATAAACCGTTATTCAATAGTGCATAAAAATTACGAAAAAAATAAGGGTGGCACTCCATATATGTAAATGACTGAGGAATAAAAACATTCAATGGACATAAGTGTGTGGAGTATCATTGGATAGCTCTTCAAAAGTGAAATAGAGATTTCTGAATGACTTTTGTACTTTTTGAAATATGGGATTTTAACAGTGAAATACGGAACCCTTCACTATGCGTGGCCCAACACGCACTTAGTCGCTTCTTAAAAATCTTTTTGGTATTGGTTAATGAATGACTCTATTTTGATGACAGATCTATCATTTTGAGTAGAAACTAGGTACATTAACTACGTAATCTTAAACCTATTTATTTGGTGATTCGAAAATATCAAAATGTTAGAAGCGTTATTCAGCCTGGCCTAGATTTTAATTAACTATACCTACTGATTTTTTTAGCGAGACAGAATCAGAAGAAGAAAAAACCCGAGCTAGTTGCGCTAGTTAAAGAAACACAACTATTTTATCCACCCACAAAATAGGCGATTCGTATTTTACATACACAGCCCTGCACAACATGCACTATAGAAAGGTCCTTCAGTACTTTGCGCAGAGTAAAAACTTGGTTACGGTCAACAATGACAGAGAACTGGCTTGTCGGCCTCTGCATGATGAGTGTGCATAAGAAGAGGGTTCTGGAAGCACAACATAAATTTGGAAAATAAATTTTGAACAGATTTTGCTAGAACCCTCGCAGAATATTGTTGAGATAAAAAAGGGAAGATCACTTAATAAAAATAAAAAAAGCATACTTATCGAGTTTCCTTACTTTTGCCCCACCCCTAAGCAAATGCTGGGTACGCCCATGGGACTGATCAACTTAGCACTTCAGAAAAAAAACCTTTGAGATTTGTTACTAAAATTCACTGGATAATTGAACAAATATTTAGCCAGCTAAAAAACCATGTCTTAAAGCTCTCCTGATTGCTTTTGTATTCTTACATTTGTTTCATAAAGTTATAATCAGGGAAAAGATGTACGAGCATATTGCAGTTGTGATAAAATTTCGATTAAGCACACAAATCTTTTACAACTTATAGTAGAACAATTTAATCTTTCGCAAGTTAAATCACCCTATATAGAAATACAATATACAACACTTGATAACGTCGGTAATAATGGACTTTTTCGATTTCATAGATGATTTATATTACCTCATTTTTGGTCCTTAGGAGATTAAGATTTCATATTATGTGGAGCACCAAAACGAAGGCATTGTTCTAGTCCATAAATTTCAACCAAAAGCTAAGCACGCTACTAAAACTATTAATTGTGCAAACTTCGGTATTAAAATTCAAGATCCTTTATTAATAATGTCTTATATGAATGTGAGTGTTTTTGTCTGATCGGTTGGGGACCAACTAAAGAATATTTTTTTACATGTGAAAGTGGCGCTTGAACAGTTGGCTGTTGTAGCCACTTAATGACAGTTATTTGGTTTCTTGTATATAGACAGTATCATGTAGTAGATGCACCTAAACCTGGAATTCGTGATGTATCTATAACAATTTCTAAAATACTGAAGAGGAACGAATATGAATACGACAAATCTCACTGACTTACACATAAAATACTATTTTCTCATTTTAATCTTGTCTTGGCTGGCTGGGTGATTTTTTTAAAAGCTTTTATTTAACTTGCAATGTATGTATGTATGTTTGTTAAGGTGGAATCTTGCTACTCAATTTTGAAGCAGATATCTTCAACCGAGTGTACTGAAATTTTGTATACACACTTATTTTGGATGGAAATACACGATAAGCTGTGTGACGTCATTCTAAATTCAATATGGCGGACCGTCCAAGATGGCGGAATAGTTACTTTTTATGAACTTCTGCAATATGGGTATCAAATGAAAGGGCTTGCCGAGAATAATTAGAAAAATATTCTGACATCACTCTTAATCCAATATGGCGGACTTTTGAAGTTTTTTATGCTTTCCTATCGTATGGATATTAAATGATAGGGTTCGCTGAGAATAAAAATGCTGGAAAAACTGACAACTTAGATCTAAATAATATTATACCATCAGATATAAACAAGACAGGAGGGCTACCTAAGGAGCTAGAAATATTTGTTGGGACCAAGGTGATGTTGCGTTACAATGTAGATTTGTCCAATATTTTCAATATACTAGTAGTTTCTCATTTTAATAAGTTATTTTATTTTTCCTTTATTAAACAGCATTGGACGCGTCAAGTCATCTAGGAGGAGATTTTATATGGGGAAATAATATGGCGCTAGGTTCACCAAGGTCTTGTCATTTAGTTAGTGAACCCAGAAATATATTTGTTGGAGTGAATTTTGTTCCAAGGAGCTACGAAAATATTACACAAATTAAGTCACCAATTCCCCTAAATTTTAGAGTACTTCATGCACAACATTACTCAAGAATTCAATTCGATGTGCAATTTTTGGAAAAGGTATATATTATGTATATCTCAAAAGCAGTAGCTAAAATTATTTCTTATTTCAGAGTGTACTGGATATGGTCTTTTGTATGCCTGCAGCATGTAATGACCAAGATTCCAAAAGACTTTTCAAAGTCATGCTAAAGGACGAGTATTTTTTGAACAATACACTACTAGAAAATGGACTTGATTTGATTCGGACTAAACTATTAGAACTTTCGGATGACTTTTACAGCAGCAAATTTGTCCAAGCGTTTCTGTAGGTATATCAAAAATTTCCGATTTCCTTCTGTTAATTATTTTATGTTCTTATTGCAGTGGTATATTGATCATTATGATAGCTTTGGCATGCATTGAAATGGCAATAAGAACAGTTCGGAATTGTTTTATGTACAATTCTCTAGACTCAATAGAAGTAGAAAAAAATAAAAGCAACTTTGTCGAGCAATTTTTTTTATGCTTTTCCGTTGTCGACAATTTGAAGAGGATATTCGCTATAAACGAGAAGGAGTCTAATATTCCAGCTGTAGATGGCCTGAAGTAAGATATTTGTATTAGCTTTGGAAATATTGTTAATAAATTACAAAATTAATATAATTGTTTATAATTACAGGGCTATTTCGATGTTTTTCCTGATTGTTGGACATGTAGGCATTTTTGGAATTAGTGCACTATCCAATTTTCAGCACATTTTTGCAGTGGCCAAGTCACCGTTTATTCAACCTTTATTTGCAGTGCACTTTTGTGTTGATTCATTCTTTGTCATAGGTGGACTACTCTTATCATTTAACTTCTTTGAATATATTAAAACAAACGAAATTAAAAGCAAGTCACTGACATTTATTAATATGGTCCTGAGACGATATTTGAGGTTGACACCGACCTATTTAATCCACATTTTATTGGTTATAACAACAACAAAATTTGTTCAGGATTTATCTACATTCTATCTCTTGGAAGATAATGCTAGTAAATGTGAGAAGTAGGTTAAAAATATAAATCTTTTTTTTTATGCCAGGAATTTATTAAATATTTAATTTGTCTTTGTAGCACTTGGTGGAAGAATATACTCTACATAAGCAACTATGATAAGACAGAAGAAACTTGTTTATTATGGGGCTATTATCTAGCTGACGACTTCCAACTGAATATTATAGCTTCCGTTCTGCTATTGCTTTACGTTAGTAATAAAAAAGTGGGATCAACACTATATGTTATAGTTTTATTAGCTTCTATTATAACATGTGGATATTACGGATACACCCTAGGGTATGCTCCAACGTAAGTATTATTACGACCATAAATAAATACGATATATAGAGATCCTTAGGGCCTGTCCGAATTCATGTCTTCGTCTTCGTCTTCGTCTCGTTATGACAGTTTGTGACGTCAACAAACAAGCTAAGCTATTATAGCAAGTAAGGCAAAGGCAAAGCTAAGATGTACGAATTCGTTGGCTTAGCTTGTCATTTGTCAAGTAAAAAACACGGGAAATTAAATTTTGCAAATAAATTAATTTTTAAGTAACCCTTACTGCCAAGCTATTTGGTTGTTTAAGGTTTCCCCTTTAAAAAGTTGTTTGTGAACTCTTCCGCGTAGCTCAATTAATCTCAACACTTTGTCTTTAGGCCCTGAAACATAAAACAGTTTTCACTAAACTAGTCCCCGAGTAATTGCAAAAATGTACGATAATTACTTACACTTTTTAGCTGACATTTTCAAACAAAATACTCATATTGCACCAGAAAGT
Organism: Dysmachus trigonus; assembly: GCA_949715965.1. NCBI lineage: Eukaryota > Metazoa > Arthropoda > Insecta > Diptera > Asilidae > Dysmachus > Dysmachus trigonus. Next base: position 46,294,471 of record OX454319.1, on the reverse strand, counting down.
CAACGCAAACCTTGACTCGCTCATCAAGCTAACCAAGTGACTTAACTGTTATACTGAGTAGCTAAGCTCACTGACATAGACATGAATTCGGACCGAGCTTAGCTCAGTGTGACGTCATGCAGTGTCATAACAAGACGAAGATGAAGACGAAGACTTGGATTCGGACAGGCCCTTAATATCTCCAATTCAATTGTTGGTTTTTTGTAAATGATATAATTTATGAAATTATCCAATTTAATATCTTAAGGATCTGAAATATACAATTTTAAAAGATTCAGGGTTTCCAGACAAATTCAGACAAGAAAATATTACAACTATATGTTTTTCTAAAAAAGAATATGAGACATTTACAACAATTTGTTATTTGAAAAGCATTCACAATATTTAGAGGTGAACAGCTTGGACTTTTCTTTTCTGTACAAAATAGTGTCGTTTGTAATTTGTTCCTTAGTTATAAATGTTCAAACATTAGTTTGTGGGTAATATTTTATGGTTCATGACCTATACAGGGTGTCCCAGAACTCAACGTCAAGCCGAAATCGAGCATTAGGCCAAGTCGTAACAGTTATCAGAAAAATATGAAAAAAAATCTTGGTCATGTACTTTTCAAATTATAAGGATTCAAAAATAAACTGACACCCTGTGATGATCTTTCAAGTCCTGTGACTGCAAATATTAACTTTTCGTCATTTTTTTTTCTACCGTATAACTATGAATAACCCTTCTGTCAAACACAGTTAAAAGTTAGAATATAACTGCCTCAGTTTCAAATAAAAAGTTAGATTTTTACCCAACATTGAATTCAAAATAATTACATCACCCAACTTTAACTTTAACCGACTGTAATTATTTTGCATTCAATGTTGGGCAAAAATCTAACTTTTTATTTGAAACTGAGGCAGTTATATTCTAACTTTTAACTGTGTTTGACAGAAGGGTTATTCATAGTTATACGGTAGAAAAAAAAATGACGAAAAGTTAATATTTGCAGTCACAGGACTTGAAAGATCATCACAGGGTGTCAGTTTATTTTTGAATCCTTATAATTTGAAAAGTACATGACCAAGATTTTTTTTCATATTTTTCTCATAACTGTTACGACTTGGCCTAATGCTCGATTTCGGCTTGACGTTGAGTTCTGGGACACCCTGTATATAACCTAAGTTAAGTGTGGTTTGAAATTTGAAATTATTGGATAATATCATTACATTTTGTTATACCTTTATTATTTTTTATTTATGATGATCATCATTAAATTTTAATTGATGATTTGGAAAATAAGGAAAACAAACTTTACTTTTCTTTTCATAGTATGTGCAGGGTACGGAGAATCAAAAAATTTGATTCGTTCGTTTGCGAATGGATCCCAAGCGAATTAAATTTTTTGATTCGCTCACGAATTTTATTATTCGATTCTTTTTCTAATAAAATTCGACTCGCGAATTGAATCGAAAATTTCAAGAACTGAAAATTTAATTCGTTCGCGAATTTATCGCAAATGAATGATTTGGGAATCAAATTAAATACAACCGATTGCAGATACCCAACAACATAATACGCATATACTTTTATTCATAAATTTTAAATTTATTATTAAATTTAAAAAAATCACGTATTCTACCGCAGTAAATTAAACGCTTTCACTCTGGTCAAAATAATTGCAAAAAATAAAATTTCAGTTATTATAACAATTAATGCTTGTAAATATATTTCGAACTTAGCTGATCGGTTCCAAATCGTCGACGAGTATTCTGCATGCCGTAAAATGCGACTAAACAGCTAATGACACATGATGTGACATGCAACATGACATGTGACATGAAATTTTTTTTTGCACCATGTTGTAGAGCGGGTCCGATAACCCCCCTTAGAAACCCCGAAGGGGTCGAAAAAGCCCTAGGAGGCCAAAAAATAGGCCAAAACATCATTTTTGTTTTGTTTACGAATGCCAAATTAACGACGAGTCTATTGCAAGCCGTAAAATGTGGATTAACGGCTTATGACACATGATGTGACATGTAACATGACATGTGACATGAAATTTTTTTTTTGCACCATGTTGTAGAGCGGGTCCGATAACCCCCCTTAGAAACCCCGAAGGGGTCGAAAAAGCCCTAGGAGGCCAAAAAATAGGCCAAAACATAATTTTTGTTTTGTTTACGAATGCCAAATTAACGACGAGTCTATTGCAAGCCGTAAAATGTGGATTAACGGCTTATGACACATGATGTGACATGTAACATGACATGTGACATGAAATTTTTTTTTTGCACCATGTTGTAGAGCGGGTCCGATAACCCCCCTTAGAAACCCCGAAGGGGTCGAAAAAGCCCTAGGAGGCCAAAAAATAGGCCAAAACATCATTTTTGTTTTGTTTACGAATGCCAAATTAACGACGAGTCTATTGCAAGCCGTAAAATGTGGATTAACGGCTTATGACACATGATGTGACATGTAACATGACATGTGACATGAAATTTCTTTTTTGCACCATGTTGTAGAGCGGGTCCGATAACCCCCCTTAGAAACCCCGAAGGGGTCGAAAAAGCCCTAGGAGGCCAAAAAATAGGCCAAAACATAATTTTTGTTTTGTTTACGAATGCCAAATTAACGACGAGTCTATTGCAAGCCGTAAAATGTGGATTAACGGCTTATGACACATGATGTGACATGTAACATGACATGTGACATGAAATTTTTTTTTTGCACCATGTTGTAGAGCGGGTCCGATAACCCCCCTTAGAAACCCCGAAGGGGTCGAAAAAGCCCTAGGAGGCCAAAAAATAGGCCAAAACATCATTTTTGTTTTGCTGGAATTTTTCAGAAAATTAGAATTTGAAATTGAAGATAGTAGTCAAATCATAAAACTTCAAATATTTTATTAAAAATTGCTGCGAGAGGGTTTTCAGGGTTGCTCATTCCGATTTTTCTTTTGAGAGTTTGGAACTCTAGATGGCGATTGAAATACAAAATTCTATGCATTTGAAAATTAGTATCTAGGGTTTTCTGTAGAAGGCGAGGAGGGACATTTTTGAATCAAAGTCGGATGATCAAAAGTGGTGAGCAAAATAAGTAGGTCAAAAGATTTAAATGAAAGTTAATTCTAAAATAATAACAATAGTATTTTTTGTTGTTTAATATTGCCAGTTAATTGTCCTTTTAATTTTTTTTCCGCATTCTAAATACGTCGACTGGCCTACCTACTACACAGTCACACCTGACGCATCGCCAACAAAGAACAGCAAAAAGCACGAGAAGAGAGCGAACCGAAAAGAATGATTCTTTTCCATTCATATTCGCTCGTGAACGAAATCTGAAAAAGTTCATTTGACTCATTCTCAGGGATGAATTAAAAGCTTTAAGTTCTTCTCAAAAAATTCGCTCACGAATTTTATAAATTTGATTCGATTCGCGAACGAATGGAAAGAGCGGAATTAAATTTTTTCGATTCGCGAACGGAATTTTTCCGTACCCTGGTATGTAGGTAGTATTATTTTAGCAGTAATCATAATAGTAAGATGTTACTTAATTTAAAATAATCTGGATTACCATTCTTTATTGCAACGTATACCTACTCATAAAAATTTATTTGCAGCTTCTACTCTGTGTTCAAAACTCTACCATATTTATACAATCCAGTGTGGGCTCGTCTTCCACCATATTTTGTTGGAGTATTCTACGGGTGGGTCTTGAGCCGATGGGAGCGAACCCTTAAAATGAATAAAGTAAGAATAAAAATTCCTTTTGGTATCAAATCAAATTAGGAAATTTTGTCTTTTTTTAAGCGTCTAGTTGGCATATGTTGGGCTCTCACGGGCATAATATTTTTGTATCTGGAGTTGAGTTCGATGAAGCCAGAATTTTCACCAGAAATGGCACTCTTCTATGCTGCATTAAGCCGCCTATTTTGGGGTATTGCCGTAGGTTGGACAATAGTTGCTTGTGTCACCAATCATGGTGGATTCATACAAAAATTATTAACGGCGAAAATGTTTGTGCCGTTCAGTCGACTCACGTATTCTGTGTATCTGACGAATCCAGTTTGGATACTTTTTACAACTATGCTTGCTGATACACCAATTCATGTTGATTACGCAATGTTGGTAAGTTGAAAATGTAAATACTATTGAAATCAAAAGATTGCAAATTGTTTTTATCTTGCAGCCAGTCATGACTTTGGGATTCGTTACGAGTTCTTATTTCGCTGCATTAGTGTTTTCCATTCTTTTTGAGAGTCCATTCATTAGACTGTATAAGCTTTTAGGCTTATAGCCTTACTGTATTATGCAACAATTTTCACTTGAGATGGTATTTGATATTAATCTTTTTCTAATTTCAACACCAACATAAAGGAGTATTTTGCTTTCAATAATTAGATTTATACGAAATCTTCTAATTAAATTGAAATTGTTAATTGATTCTCGAAAATGTGTGAAAAATGTATGAAATACATGTGCAGATAAATCAGCTGGCAACCCAAAAGAAATTAGAAAGCTACATTTTTAGCATAGATTTAAGTGTTTATATCCGTATGTACAAAAAGCTGTGAAGTAAAATAAAAGACATGGAAATTTTATAATATTTTTTCTTTGAGTTGGATTAATGCACAATGATTATAACTTTCCAATTCAATTTTGTTTGAAATTAATGTCGATATTGTCCTGCGTTCAGGTCTAACTAAGCCCGAGTTCCGATCGAGAATTATAACAATAATAATAATAATATTTATTTCTGGTTGAGTACGAAGATTACGAATATTGTAAATGTACAAACAAATGTGCGGCAAGTCAGAGAGGAAAATAAAATTATACTAAGTGAAAGCAACTAACCAAATAAAATAGGTAATATAAGTAAAATAAAATAGATTAACAATAGTAAAAATAATAAATGAATGAAATTAACCCATTAATGCGCAAAACGAGGATTTTGTGCACGCAAGTTCAATTGTACGATTCGAATAGAAAATTGGGGCCAATTTCCTCCAAATTCGTATAAGGGGTTTTTGGGGATGCTCTTTCAGAATCTGGCATTTGTGTTACATAAAAAATTCAAAAACCCTATTATTTTTGGGTTTTTTCAAAAAAGTGCCGATTTTTTTTGGTCATTTTTCGTCTCAAAGTCGATTATCTTGTCGTTGCTGCTATTGAATGATCATCTAACTACCAGAAATCGCGGTCCGAATGTTTCCACTTTCCAAACCATAGTTTTGAATTTTTTTTTTCGCTTTGGTTTTTGCAAAATGGCCATTTTGTACAGCAATGTAATAAAAAACTTCGCAATTTTTTTACACGAAGAGGATCAACTTTACAAACAAAATTTATATGACAAAAAGTGCTTATAATTAGCCAAGGAAAATATGTAAATTTTTTCAGAATTTTGTGGACTATTTTTGGTTTTGGTCAATTTTTGAAAAATCCAAAAATATCCCGAAAAATTCTGAAAAAATTTACATGTTTTCCTTGGCTAATTATTGTCATATAAAATTTATTCGTATTGATCCTTTTTGAGTAAAAATATCACCAAGTTTTTTTATGATGAAATTTTGTGATATTTTTACTCAAAAAGGACGAATTATACGAATAAATTTTATATGACAAAAAGTGATTATAATTTACCAAGGAATACGTGTGAATTTTTTCAGAATTTTTTGGGACATTTTTGGATTTTTCAAAAATTGGCCAAATCCAAAAAACCAAAAATAGTCCAAACAATTCTGAAAAAATTTACATGTTTTCCTTGGCTAAATATAAGCACTTTTTGTCATATAAATTTTTTTTGTAAAGTTGATCCTTTTCGTGTAAAAAAGTCGCGAATGTTTTTATTACATTGCTACAAAATGGCCATTTTGCAAAAACCAAAGCGAAAAAAAAATTCAAAACTATGGTTTGAGAAAGTGTAGACATTCGGACCGCGATTTCTGGTAGTTATATGATCATTCAATAGCAGCAACGACAAGATAATCGACTTTGAGACGAAAAATGACCAAAAAAAATCGGCACTTTTTTGAAAAAACCCAAAAATAATAGGGTTTTTGAATTTTTTATGTAACACAAATGCCAGATTCTGAAAGAGCATCCCCAAAAACCCCTTATACGAATTTGGAGGAAATTGGCCCCAATTTTCTATTCGAATCGTACAATTGAACTTGCGTGCACAAACTCCTCGTTTTGCGCATTAATGGGTTAATAATAATACCAAATTATCTTGTTCCGCTGGCTTAAAGCATACAAGAACGAAATTTAAAATGAGTTTGGACAATAAAGTTAAATTATGACGGTAATTATTATAATAAAAGAATTATAAAAACTAAATCATAAGTGGATAAATAACCTAGAGAACAGTTAAACAAATGTGTTACAACATATTAACTAAATAAAAACAAGTAAATATACAGGCTGTTCAGAGGTAGGAGGGAAATATTGCAGGGGGTGAAAGGTCAGACCGAGACAAGAAAAAAATCGTGTGGGTGGGGGAGGGGGCATCTCGCACCGTTTGGCAGTTACAGGGTGATTCGTAAATCAGGATTTTACCTTATATTGGAACCGCACTTGTATTTTTATCTTTTTTTCTACGCATCGCAGCGGCCCCAAACCGATCTCAAAAAATTACTATTCTGAAGCCCTTTCCAAAATGGTCAACACCGCCCCCCTAGGCCACAGTCCCCCCTGGAAGTTGAAAAAATTAACTTTTATTTCACGATTTTTCACATTTCGCCCCACTTTTCTCCGAAATTCATGTTATTAACATACCTACTTTTTATTTTTTTAAAAAATAATTTAAATTAATTTTGATTCGCTTTGCTGACATTCGAGACGAAGAAGACCATTCCCAGGAGCAAAGCAATTTTTATTGTTTACATTAATTACTTTGCATTACCGACGATCCTGGCTGTGGGCTACTCATTAGACCCTAAAATGAGCCACAATTTAAAACCAATATAAAATTTAAGCTTTATGCACCTTTATCCTTTAATTTTTCTCAAAACGATCTTATCTCAACGACTGCTTTTTAACTAATGACTGATAATTGAAGTTTAGTTTCATAACACACACGGTGTGTTGTCTCGGATGGGTTCAAAATGATCCGTTTGTACATGTACTGTTAATAATTTATCTGTTCGCTGGAAATATTCCCATTACTAAGATACAAATATCGGGTTGGCACGAAAGAAATGAGACAGTTTGTTTTTACATTTTAAATTCTAACATTTTTATTTTACTATACATTTAGTCAATCAAATACTCGCCGTGAGCATCTATGACTTCTTGCCAACGTATAGGCAAGGACTGGATGCCTGTTGCCCTCAGCGGGCCGTGAGTTGAAGAAGGTGGCTACGTAGGTTTCAACTTCATTAAAAGTGTTAAAGCGTTTATCACGCAAATCATTTTTCATGGCTCTGAACTGAATAAATGATAGTCTGAAGGGGCAATGTCTGGGGAATATGGTGGATGAGGTACCGTCTCCCAGCCTAAGCCCTGCAGTTGTTGGCGGGTGGTGGATGCAGTGTGCGGGCAAGCGTTGTCATGAAGTAAAATGACATTGGCTCTTCTTCGTCTTTTTTCTTTGATAGCTGAGGCTAGTTTATCGAGCTGCGCCGCATATGTGTTAGCATTAACTGTTTCATTATGTAATAATTCATAAAACAGCATGCCCTGAGAATCCCAAAAGCAGCACAATAGAACTTTTTCGCCGCGGTTTTGATATTGCTTTGGTTAAGTTGGTGGGTCTTCCTTTTGTGGCAGCCAGAAGGCACGGCGCGTATTGTTTTCGTAGAGAAACCACGACTCGTCCCCTGTGACCAAATCCTCCAAAAACTCCTTCCGGCGCGGTCGAAGTAGTAGCGTCACAAAATTTATATTGGATCTTATGGCGGGCAACGTAAACGTGGAAGTAATTTCACGACAGCTTTCAAACTAAAGCTTCTATCTAAAAACTACTTTCACTCACGTTTACCCTGAGAGGTTTTCTTTTCAACTCATCTGACTCTTGACCAACTTTTTGCCAAGGTTTTGCTACGACTGCATGTCATCATTTGATTGTATGAATGCATTCTCAAAGCTGAAAACGGCGACCATTTCAAGCCGAAGGAAAGGGGTATTCTTATTTCATTTTTCTATTTTTCTACTTCATCTTGTTTACATCTTTTAAGTTCTATTTGCACAGTTGGGTTTTAAATTTTTAATTTAGGAGAATATATGCATAGAGAGTGAACCTATCGTTATCGCATTTCATATAATGTATAACGCCATCTGTCGGCTAGTAACAGAACTCAATATATATGGGATGTGGGTTTATATTATAGGTATGTAGTTATAATATTACAGTCTCAGTAACTAATTATTAATTGTAATTACATGAAATAAAACGTATGTAAATTATTATTATTATCCTTGATTTTTTGTAAAAGTTTTTCGAAAAAATCAATTATACGTTATGATACATAATCTATATATATGAAATCTTGTCATATTAATTTACCAGATAAAATTACACAGGTTTACAAAAAAAAAAAAGTTGATGTTCTTTTGACCAGACCATCTCATTTTTATGTAAATCAACGCCCTGAATCCGAATCCGAGGTCCGTTAAGCTCCATCACGTCAGGTTCAAGGTCATTTCAAGGTCAAATTGAGAAAAACCCACTAAATAAGTCTGAAAAAGAGGACTTATAGGTTTTTGGGGTCGCTGAATCCGAATTAGTGATTTGTTTAACTCCCAAAGGTCAGCCAGAGGTTACTTCAAGGTGAAATTGGGAAAAATCCACTAAATAGGTCTGAAAAAGAAGATGTATAGGTGTTTGGAGTCACTGAATCCGAATTCGTGATTTGCTTAACCCCAAGGTCAGCCAAAGGTCGTTTTAAGGGCATTTCAAGGTGAAATTGGGAAAAATCCACTAAGCGGAAAAAGTTGATGTTTTTTTGACCAGATCATCTCATTTTTATGTAAATCGACGCCCTGAATCCGAATCCGAGGTCTGTTAACCTCCATCACGTCAGGTTCAAGGTCATTTCAAGGTCAAATTGACAAAAACCCACTAAATAGGTCTGAAAAAGAGGGCTTATAGGTTTATGGGGCCGCTGAATCTGAATTCGTGATTTGTTTAATTCCCAGAGGTTATTTCAAGGGCATTTCAAGGTGAAATTGGGAAAAATCCACTAAATAGGTGTGAAAAAGAAGATGTATAGGTTTTTGGGGTCACTGAACCCGAATCCGTGATTTGCTTAAGCCCCCCAGGTCAACCAGAGGTCGTTTCAAGGTCATTTCAAGGTAAAACTGAGAAAAAATCAACTAAATAAGTCTGAAAAAGAAGATGTATACGTTTTTGGGGTCGCTGAATCCGAATTCGTGGTTTACTTAATCCCCAAGGTCAGCCTGAGGTCGTTTCGAAGTCATTCCAAGTTCAAATATAGAAAAGACGAGATTTTTTCCCAGTTTCACCTTGAACTGCCCTTGAAACGACCTCTGGTTTACCTGGGGGGCTTAAGCAAATCACGGATTCGGGTTCAGTGACCCCAAAAACCTATACATCTTCTTTTTCAGACCTATTTAGTGGATTTTTCCCAATTTCACCTTGAAATAACCTCTGGCTGACCTTTGGGAGTTAAACAAATCACGAATTCGGATTCAGCGGCCTCAGAAACCTATAAGTCCTCTTTTTCAGAACTATTTAGTGGGTTTTTGTCAATTTGACATTGAAATGACCTTGAACCTGACGTGATGGAGGTTAACAGACCTCGGATTCGGATTCAGGGCGTCGATTTACATAAAAATGAGATGGTCTGGTCAAAAGAACATCAACTTTTTCCGCTTAGTGGATTTTTTCCAATTTCACCTTGAAATGTCCTTAAAACGACTTTTGGCTGACCTTGGGGGTTAAGCAAATCACGAATTCGGATTCAGTGACTCCAAAATCCTATACATCTTCTTTTTCAGACCTATTTAGTGGATTTTTCCCAATTTCACCTTGAAATGCCCTTGAAATAACCTCTGGCTGACCTTTGGGAGTTAAACAAATCACGAATTCGGATTCAGCGACCCTAAAAACCTATAAGTCTTCTTTTTCAGACCTATTTAGTGGGTTTTTCTCAATTTGACCTTGAAATGACCTTGAACCTGACGTGATGGAGGTTAACGGACCTCGGATTCGGATTCAGGGCGTCGATTTACATAAAAATGAGATGGTCTGGTCAAAAGAACATCAACTTTTTTTTTTTTGTAAACCTGTGTTATCAGGCACTTGTAAAACAGAAGTATGCACAATATCTGTCAGATAATGTGGATAGGCTATAAGCACAGATAAATAATACTATAAGGTAGTTTATCAGTAAGTAGTGAAACAGACCCTTAATCTTTTAGTCAGTGCATAAACCAAGATCGATTTATTTACGGTTTGAGGTACAGCTCTTTTAGTCAAAACTTTTCAAAGCTTTATTTGAATCACATTCCGCTTGTTGCAGGAGCTTCGGTAATTAAACCTGATTTTTTGTGGGTTATTAAAAGTTAGCCAAAAAATATTGATAGTCAACATTAATTAAAATTACAATTTTCCGGATCAACAATTTTTTTTTTTTTATTTTATAAAAATTAAATTAAATTGATGTGAGAAGGAGCTCTTAGAGATATTGAAATAAAAAAGCCTTCCATGTCGGAATCGGTGAGTGGCAATACTGACATACTTCACATTATTTTAAAATATTAAATCACAATATATACTTTTATTATTTCTAATCAAAATGCAATCACCATCTCAAAATTAAAACTATTGAAAACTTTCCATAGGAAGTAGTGGTAACATTTTAAAATAGTGCAGATTTTTAAATTCTTCCGACGACGAACTCTTGATTCACCGCCGCTATTCTATTGCATAAAAATCATTTACTGCATTTGACTGTAACAAATTCTTGATATTGATTTGCATATAAGTTTGTAATGCGTCAATAACAATTAATGTTTGTGGCAGTTTACGTGATTTTATAATGCATACCAATGAAGTTTTCCAACGTTGGCTTTTGAACCCAGCGTTGTATAGCAGAGGCTACTTGCATCATTAGTGATGTAGACATTGCAGTTTCGGCAAAAAAATCAAGTTTTCCTATAAAAGATAATTGTCTGAATGAATTAACATGCTCCAATTCTAAGAGAATTTTTTTGTATTAAAATAATAATATCATATTGAGTAATATAGGCACATCAGCAGGTGTGGGTATATCCACTTCTCTTTTTTATATTTGCAGTGACTTGTAAATATTGATAAAATGTTGCTTGTGGGAACGTTGGTGATTGGTTAAGGTGAAAACAGGAAAAATCATCTGTTAATGTTCAAATAGAATAAAAATATTACTGGAAATATAATGTTGATCAGTCATTATGGTTGGGCACAGATCCATTGAAAATGTAATACATGTCCACTTTAGCTTCTATACCTCTGAATATGGGGGCTCTTAGACTTATAACTATTTTACTGGTTCCAATATTTCCAGCGTATTTCATTACTTCCGATATGTAAGGTTATAATCTTTAACTTTCAAATAAGTAATATTATAGTAGTTAACAGTTCTCTAATATTATTTTTTGTGAAATAATGAAGTATTTAAAATAATGATTTGTATCATTTCACGTATCACAATTAGATCTACCCATTTTGGAAACACAACGTATTGATAACGATTTCCTATAATTCCATAGATATTGTAATAGTCCGAAAATGAATGTCATTTGGCACGTTGATGCCAAGTTCTGTTGTATTATGAATTTCTTGGCAATTAGCAAAACCGAAAATAAAAGTAAAAAAAATACAAAAAATTAAATCATCATCTTAAAAAATTTTCACGAAACTTCCCGGGGGGGATGAAAGAATTCTCAATACTTCCAGCATGTTTATATAGTATATTTATTTACCAAATGTTTGCAATCGATGTATGTTACCTCAGTTGTCAACTGCTAAACACCTTTAAAACACTTGAATGAACACTTTGGAATGGTTAACTGATAAACTAAATTAAAAAGTAGAAAGTCTAATGTAGTAAAACGTAGAGGATGTTGCTATGCAGTATGCACTTATTTATTTGCTAGGAATTGCAGCATATTTTGTTACTTTATTTTACAAGTAACATCAGAAAAGTACCTATATTTTTTATTTTGTTATGTGGTTTATTTTAAGAAACAACTAGGTTATAAGCATTGTTTCGCAACTATTATAAATAAGCTGCATTGTTGTTTCTTCTTATGACGAAAATAAGTATTCCAATTCTGTACCATGTCGGGGCCCGCAACAGAATTTGTTTCATTTCTGCAGTAGTTTCAGAAGAGTTAACAAATGCAAACGCACTTATGGATCTCTATCTGTGGAATATATTTTCAGTTTAAGTATCGAATATGAATAAGCATATATTATTTTCATTATTTCATATGAAATACTTGAAACGAAAGCAATGCTGCACGAAAAATTAAAGTAATAAGTTCATATTACTAAAAACATCGGAAACAATTTAGTTTTCGCGGGTGATTAAGGATAATTTATTTTGCTTTTTCCCAAAAGCTTCACGATTTAAGAGAGAATCATTTAAAGTTACTACCGATAGTCAAAATAGGCCGACAGCTGAATCGTTTTCGATTCTTTTTCGATATTGTTAACGAACTATATGTTCGCTGAAAATAATTCTTTTTCAATTCATTTACGAATCATTTGTTTCCTGGTAGTTACTTTGGACATGAATGCAATATTTGGGACCTTTTATGGTTTATGAGAGACTTCATAAAGGTGACCATCAAGCTCATAAATGAATGTACCTACTTCGAGAACATTCTAGCGACGAGTCCTATCCTATTGTGGCGGTACTATGGCAACAAAATAGCCCGGTAATTTTTGAATTTGTGAATCCATTTTCTTTTTTAATGTTTAAGTACGCCTTGAAAAATGAGCTTCCGGATAATTTTGTTTTGGGTAGTCATTCCTATCTAGATTTTATCAGAAGAAGTTTCGATCAATAAATTGTATAAATTGTGAACTTTAAAAAGAAATTAAATAATAAGTAGAAGAAGAAACAGAATATAATTCATCTTCAAAACTATAACGAATACAAACAACGTCTGAAGCGTGATAAATTGCCACCGTTTTCCAAAACCAATAGTTTGTGTCATCCACGGACCACGACAAACACAAAGATACATAAGATCCAACCACTCAAATTCTTCTACAATTAAAAGCCTTGAACTGGGGCACGTCTCATTTACATGTCTACGTTTTTCAATCTGGCAGTTTAAGAAAATTACTTTATAACATGTGAAAGAAATCGGTACGGAATTGGCATTTAATCTGATTTTTTCAACTCTAGGAAACATAATATTCCATAAAAAAAGTTATAAAGTCCAACAAATGCATTCATATCTAATGGAAATGTATTGATTTTTCAAGGACCAACTTTCCTCCCGCTTTTAATTAAACTTACTTTGCCATCTCAATGGTCTCAGTACATATTTTCTACTGATATACATTACTTATATTTTACAGAAATTTAATGTATTTTATTCGAAAAAATTCTGAAGAACTGAAAATGAATTCCCAGGGCAAATGTGAAGGAGAGTTAATTTAAGATAGGAGCTCAAATCTTCAAGCTATCGCGAAATTTTCTTCAACTTTGCTCTGCCTGCCATGAGATGTAATGTATGTTATGTTCAAAGTCAGATCACCCTGACCTATTACTACGTGCGACGGAGTACTTCACGGCGTTGTGAATCAGAAAAATATTTTCTCGCCACCAGTACCATTTTAATCGTTATATTTTTCTGTTGGATCTATGTCTTGCATTTTTTTACTTCTTATTTCATGGGTCAATATTAAATATGTATAAAATTGCCGCTACTATGTACAATAAAAGACAACCTTCAATAACAAAAACGCAAGTCTAGGGCAAAAGACATGTTCATGTCAAAACTTTCTGTCCTGTCGACGACACAAGACAATCTTAGTTGGGCTTGCAAAACGGTGGGTACGATATATTAACTCCCAACATTTCTTAATCGATCTTGATCAAATTTTGGGTCAAAATATTGAAATCGGACCTATTAAATGGTATGTACATATTTTTTCTGGGTACTGCCACAAGGTCCTTTTTATGTGCTTGTGTTGTCAATTCTACCGAATTATGCACTCCAAGATTTCGTTTAAGTAATAGCTGAATGTCGCATTAGCGGCGCCAAAGGATTGCAAAGGGTTAAACCTGTAAAGTTGATTTGAACTTGAGTTGATATTGAAAATATAATAATAATAATATTAATAAATAAAGTGGTATATATGATCTTTTTTTGCTGTTTGATTTTATTATGTTATTGAATTATTTAATTTGTAAAAACATATTTATCTTTATCCTCTTCAGGTTTCTTAGTATTGTTCTCTTCTTCAGGTTTATTTGTATGATTCTCTTCTTCAGGTTTATTATTTTCAACGCATGGTCCATTGAATGTTCCGTAAATTTCTACAGTGGCTTCAATTCGTTTCAAAACAGGAGCTTTGAGAGCGACGGTTACTTCCTTACGACCAATAGGTCCATCATATAGAAAAGCTTCGGCTGGATATGTACTGTAATCAAGAACTCTCACATAATTGATATTGTAGTTTTTAATAAGCCCCTGCAAGAGTGAATGTTTCCAATTAATATCAGATTAAATAGTATATCAGAAATAATTAAATTTACCTTTGGTGGGAATGAAACGTACGCAAAAGGATCAAGAAGAGACTTATAAACACTGACAGTTGCACTGTAAATAAGAATGTCCTTTTCATCCTTCTTACCCAAATCGGTAGTCTTGTGGACACTGCAATTAACAAAGGCGAAAATTTGCAAAAGAACCAAAGCAAGAAAAGCCTTCATATTGATGATTTGTAACAAAATTCTTGCACAGTTAATAGGCAACTGAAGTCTTCCCTTTTTTGATTAGTTTATATACCAATTTTTTAGTAACCATATGATCAACTACTAAACACAGTTTAACACTTGAGAAAACATTGAATACCTAATTGTTTGAATTCAACAAGATTTCTTAAGAGTTTGAGAGTAAATAAATATCGAGTCGAGTTGGAAACAAAGCCCGAAAGGCAAAATCATGCAGCATACTCGTGTGATATTTAATCAGCAAAGTTTGATTTTTGGGTTTGATGAAGAAGTAATTAAATATGCACATTTCAGTAAGCCGATACATATATTCTATGCAATGATTTTGTACAATTATTTTTATTATCATAAAATGTACTGTGTATAAACATGTTAACGTTTTTGAAATTAAAGAAAAACATGCTGTTTTTTTCCTTTATTTTGTATTATGCAGAAGGTTCGCTTAAGGTTTATATAGTTTCGCATTTAAATAGTTTTAAATTAAAAAAACGAAGAGAATTTCTCTGAGTCTTTTTAATCATATATTAATCGCAGACTTTAAATAGAATGATAAGATGTGTAAATAAGAATCAAAAAGAGTAGTTTTATGTTTTGAAAACTTCATTTTATAATATTTTATTACATGTGCACTTATTATGGCCCAAAATTGTAAACAAAAAGCAGTGAGCTAAAAAGGAGAACAATTTTTTTTTTTTTTAATATTTATTATGAAGCATATTTTTTATTTTATTTTTTGTTTGTTTCTTTGTTATGAAACATTTCTTATTCTTGTTGTTAATTTGAATAAATGAATTTAAATAGTATGTAGCGTAACAAACGTATCTACAACTTTTCTTTATATTCTTTGATTTGATTTACACGATCTAAAGCTTATTTGAACCTCTCCTGCTCTTTTATACGTATGCGGTGTCTCATACACCGTTTCGATTAGCACAATTTTTCTTGGAACGTATCTATCGTATAAATTAAGGGATGGGTGTTCTTGTTTTTGCATCATTAGCTAAGAAAAATTACTTATTTACTTCATATTATAAAAGACAATAAAAATGTTTACCTCTTCTAATTTTATGCAAAAAAAAAAAAAAAAAAAAAATTAAAGAAATAAAAAAAACACGACTGCTTAAAAACCAAACTAAAATGTATGCCAAAAATAATTAAACATAAAAAAAATAATATAGACATTACTATTTAGTCTCTAAATATAATATAAATGCCCCGCAGTCGGGTAAAAAGAGGATTTGAGTTTGTTTGTTATATAGTATATCAGGGTGTCCAGGAAGTAGTGCGCCAAAATTAAGGGGATGGTAGCTTGGGTCATGACCTACCAGAATATCAAAATATGACCTTAGTGAAAACCTCACCGTTTTCGAGATATTTGGATTTTTATGAAAAATTAAATTTTCACTACCTTTTGTCAGATTATTGACTAGTAGGTGCTCATAAAAAGAAATGTTATCATTTTTTTTTTTGCTAAAATATTCTAGATAAGTTGCCCTATTATAAAAACACATATATCTCGAAAACGGTGAGGTTTTCACTAAGGTCATATTTTAATATTCTGGTAGGTCATGACACAAGCTACCATCCCCTTAATTTTGGCGCACTACTTCCTGGACACCCTGTATAAGATGTAATCGTAAGAAATTATAAACCGATTTGAATAATTCGGCTTAAATTGGTTTTGAGGTCTCATCACGAAATTTTATGAAATGTTGTAAAAACTCAGTGTTCTAAAGAGCATACCATTCTTGTAAAAACTTCAATTACTTCAAATCTGCATTTATTTGCATTAGCTCATTCCTCTTTTCGAGGAATCTTTTGACTATCAAATTTAGAAATTTTGATGAGTTTGCTCTTGGATTAATTATTTTCACCAGTTTTTTGAATATTTAATATAAATAATTATCACCATCGTATAGAGCGTGAAAGATATTGTGAAATTTTGATTTACATAGTATGCTTTGTTATTACAATATTTATCGTCAAAGTTAAGAAAAAAAATAGGGAAACAAATTTCGCAAATAGCATTACTCAATTTTCAAAAATGGTGAAAACATTTTAAAATTTGTGTATTTATTCTTTTAACCCGTCAGTTCCCAGTGTCACCTGTAGGTGACAGCAGTTTATATTTTTTTTCCCCTATTAAATGATAACATAACTCAAGAAACTTTTTACTATTAGGATATTAGTGAATAGTAATATTTGGGGTTTTTTTTGATTCCACACTGGGTCCGTATCGTGGATTACGATACGATTATATTTACGATACGATTTGCATTTACGATCATAGGCAAATTTTGTATCATGGAGTACGATTGTGTGTAAATCGTAGTATTGCCATATAGTCCAGTCAAATTAGACATTTCAGTTTACAATAATTCGCATAGAGCTGTAAATTCGTACAGGCTTTGGGAACATTATTACAAATAAAATACTAAAAGTCCCCACCGATCCCACATGTGCAAAAAAAGTTATTCAAGGTCAAAGTTAAAAAAAATGGGTTTTCCAATTTTTCTGGTAAACGGTAAGTTTTATCATAATAATAGATCTGACAAAAGTTGTAGATCATGAAATTATCTACAAAAAATATTCTTACACTTTTTTTTTTAAGAATCACCATTCCTGAGATATTGCGATTCTAAAAGTTGAAGAAGCCGTATTTTACATGATATGCACATATTTCCGCACCACCTGTGAGGAAGTGTACCCGGCGCAGTTTTTTTAACGTAGTGTCCCCGGTAGGCATAGTCTACAATTTTTGTGACTAAGTTTTGTTAAAAAAAATTGTATTAACTGCAAAATGATACTATTGAAAATTATTTAAATCGCACAAATTATTGTTGGTTTCGGGAAGATGTTACTCTGACTGATAATCTTCAAATGTCACTTCAATAGTTATATCTTCTTCGCTTCTTCTTCTTCTTGTTCTTCTAACAGTATATGTGAAAAAGATACATCAGTTGTCTCCTCATTGATATCATCAAAATCTTCATCTGTTGAAGTTGATTCAACATTTGAGCAAGACTGGCCTTGACAATTAGTACATACTGGTGAACAAAATAACCCGACTTTTTTAAAGCTACATTTTGCACTACAACCCTTTTTGCAATTGCAGAAGATGGTATTGAGAAGTCTTTCCGGAGCAGGTGGGAGTAAAGTTTGAATTGGCTCCAAAGTATTATCTACTAAATTCCAACCCCAGTCTTCTGGGTCCAGTTGATTGCCTAGCCATACTTGAACTTGATAGTACACTCGACATATGTAAGTGTTGACTAGCAGAAGCAGATGTTGGAGGAAGACAAGATAATTGCACTCTTTTATTGTTCCGTGTATTTTTTACAAAACTTAAATACCTATACTTGTCTAAACAATCAATTTTTTTTGGAGCTCCATATAGAGCAAGAAGAAAGCGAATCCCGTTTGTGATGATGTCTTGTGGAGAAGAGTCGATCTTTTGAAATGGTTCTGCTAAATTAATTAAATCATCTTTTTCAAATAATTTAAATACTGTCGTTTTACCCCTTCTAAGTGTGAAGAACGTCAGGGACATTGAACGCTTCATCAAAGTCTCGAAATGGTTCGACGGTTAGTTAAAATCGGGGTCGGCCTAAGTGTGCCTCTTTTTGGCAGCCACAACTACCTAACCTAACCTATGTCTGTTTCAATTATGAGGACATCGGCTGGGGTAGATTGAAGGACGCTCAGTGGGCGGCTAAGTAGGACTCCACCCTGAAGTAATGTCCCACAGACGGTTCCGGGGTGGAGCTCCTGGGAAGAGGGAGCGGGGTTTTAGACGGTAGGCCTGGGCAGCCTGGAGAGTCCGGCTTCGGACAAACCAATATTATATTTTAATATTATATTTTTACTCATATTAAACATCAGATGGTGTGCATAGGCAGTTTAGCATACATATTATTGTTTTCGGTGATTTAGAATCGCAATATCTCAGGAATGGTGATTCTTAGAAAAAAAAATATAAGAACAATTTTTGTAGATAATTTTATGATCTACAACTTTTGTCTGACCTATTTTTATAATAAAACTTACCGTTTACCGGAAAAAAATGGAAAAACCATTTTTTAGACCTTTGACCTTGAATAACTTTTTTTGCACATGTAGGATCGAAGGGGACTTTAAGTATTTTATTTGTAATAATGTCCCCAAGGTCTGTACCAGTTTTCAGCTCTATGCGAATTATTGTAAACCTACCACCATTTTTTCGTCTATTTTGACCGGACTAATACGACAAATGGCAGATTTCTATGTAGAGTGCTTCGTTAAATGTGCAAGGTGATTCAAATTTGACATTTTTCAAAAACTGATTGCTGTTGCAGCATAAATATAATGGATTCTATCGTCCTTGTTTTGGACCGCGGTTACAAGGAAATGTGTTAATTCCCACAATAATTAGGAAATATGTAAGAGATAATGCAAACCCGTTGGAACTATGTATACAGGGTGTTCAGAGGTGGGAGGTCAATACTGAAGGGGGTGAAAGGTCAGACCGAGACAAGCAAAAAATCGTATGGGTGGGGGGGGGGGGCATCTCGCACCGTTTGGCAGTTACAGGGTGATTCGTAAATCAGGATTTTGCCTTATATGGGAACCGCTCTTGTATTTTTATCTTTTTTTCTACGCATCGCAGCGGCCCCAAACTGATCTCAAAAAATCACTATTTGGAAGCCCTTTCAAAAAAAGTTTACACCACCCCCCTATCCCCAACCCCTTGGCCACAATCCCTCCTGGAAGTTGAAAAAATTAACTTTTATTTCACGATTTTTCACCTTTCGCCCCACTTTTCTCCGAAATTCATGTTATTAACATACCTACTTTTTATTTTTTTTAAGTTGCCTATCTAATTACCTTTCCAAAAAGGTGCAACATGCCCAGATAGGAAAAGGATACGAAAATTTATTTACAAAAATCCTTTTACAGAATATCATGATAATTTGAATTTTTAAGAAATTATACTGAAGTTAACTAAAAAATACATATTGTTCGCTTAAAAACTAATTACAATTAAAACGTTTGTCCTTTAAAAGCTGTTCAAAATGTTCTCCGCCAGTTTCGATGCATGCAAGTAGCCTTGGTCTTATTTCACGTTTCAGGTCTATGGTAACCAGTCTCTCCCGTATTTTCGTGGCTGCAGTCCCAATCCTGGTAACTAATTCTTCTCTAGTGTTGATTAGTCTTGAGTAAACTTCATCTTTCATCATTCCCCATAAGAAAAAGTCCAGTGGAGTAAGGTCCGGTGACCTAGCAGGCCAAGGAATCGGTCCACCTCGTCCAATCCAGCGCTCTGGGTAATTTTCATTTAACCTTGCCCTAACAATGTTCCCAGTATGCGCAGGTGCTCCGTCGTGCTGTAAATAAATTGCGCTTCTGGTGGCCAGGGGGATGTCCTCCAACAGATCCAGAAGGGTATTCTCCAAAAAGTCCGAATATAGCTGACTATTCAGCACTTGGGGCAAGATGAAGGGTTCTATCAACTGGTTGCCGATGATGCCAGCCCAGACATTGACACTAAATCTTTGCTGGAAGGACCGACACCTGGTCCTATGTGGGTTCACATCTGACCAGGTGTGGAGGTTGTGCAAGTTTGTGATGCCATCCCGGGTGAATTGCGATTCATCCGTCCACAGAATTCGGTCTAGAAACCTTCTGTTTTCGATGTCAGACTCGAACAGCCAAGTGCAAATTGCAATCGTCTTTCGGAATCTCCTTCCTGTAGTGCTTGGACCAGGATATGGTGGTATGGATGTAGTCCCTCTCGGTTCACAACGGTCCAAACTCTCCCTGAAGACAATCCTGACCTTCGTGCGACCTGCCTGATGCTTATTACAGGGCTGTTCCTGACGATGTTGAGGATTTGTTGGTCGGGGTCCGCTGAATCGGCCGATTTTCCTGCTCGCGTTTCTGCTCTGGGGGCTGTTACACTTCCGGTTTCTTTTAACCTTCTGAAAGTCCTTGAAAATACCCTTCTGTTGGGTACCCGCCGATTCTTGAATCTCCTTTGGTATTCTCGTACGGCCTCATTATCATTTCCTTCTACTAAACCGTACACGTAAATTATATCGGCATACTCGTCAACACTGAATTCTGCCATTTTATCTTAATTTTTTCTATTAAACACCCGGTTTTATCGCTTGCTTCTTCAACTGTGGTCAATGTCCTTTCTAACTTACCCATTTTTATACCATAATTCATAGGAGGTATTAGAAACGGAGCGTCAGGATACTTAAGAGTCAATACTGGATATAATAAACTAATAACGCTATTTAACGAGATTACATTTATTATTTTGTTACTGTTTTGCTGAAATAATAAAAATGTGCTACCTCTGTTTCCTAAACAAACATTTCCGAACTTGCTGTCATAAAAATTGTTTACTTAACGACTTTTTCCATTATGGTGCAATAAAGTAATTAGGTACCTGTGAGGATGTTTTAATTTCAGGACTTTTGCAACCCTTTTCTACCTAGGCATGTTGCACCTTTTTGGAAAGGTAATTAGATAGGCAACTCAAAAAAAATAAAAAGTATGTCTGTTAATAACATGAATTTCGGAGAAAAGTGGGGCGAAAGGTGAAAAATTGTGAAATAAAAGTTAATTTTTTCAACTTCCAGGGGGGATTGTGGCCAAGGGGTCGGGGATAGGGGGGTGGTGTAAACTTTTTTGGAAAGGGCTTCCAAATAGTGATTTTTCGAAACCAGTTTGGGGCCGCTGCGATGCGTAGAAAAAAAGATAAAAATACAAGAGTGGTTCCCATATAAGGCAAAATCGTGATTTACGAATCACCCTGTAACTGCCAAACGGTGAGAGATGCCCCCCCCCCCCCCCCCACCCATACGATTTTTTGCTTGTCTCGGTCTGACCTTTCACCCCCTTCAGTATTGACCTCCCACCTCTGAACACCCTGTATATATCCAGATAATTTTGAGCTTATATTTCCTAGGTTTCTAAGCTTATTCAGATAAATAGTAACTTGTTTACTATTTCCACTGTCGCTTATGTTTTCTCTATCAGAAAAATTATGACCGAAACTCTTCCTGTTGCCTATTCCTTCAACGCCTTTCCTTAAATCTAAAAGTTCGATCACACTTTCTTCTAACTCTAAGAAAGATTGGTCCACCGCCAGTGCTTGCGATCTCTTTTTTGTTAAATATAAACTTCCTCCTAATATTAAATTTATATTGGGGCCATATCTGAAAATAATTAAAAACTGAGAATGGCTGAATGATCGAAGTTTTGTGCATTTTTCCATTCTGTAGATTTTCTTACAGGGGAACCAAAAGAGTTAAGTTTTTCTGCCAACAAATTCCACAAACGTCCACTCTTCTCTTTCCCTGCATTTGATTTAAGTGCTCATTTTATCAAGTCCACAAATTCCACCATTACTTCAGACTGTTTTCTCGTAGTTTGTTTATAATAATAAAACAAATTTAATTTTCGTGTTATTTCTTATTGTTATTTTAATTATAGAAAACCTACATTTTAAAAAGAAAATTGTCCCGAAATAGCACCCTTTACGACAAAAAACGAAAACTTGGCACCTCGTAAACAAAAGTACGAGTGGTTTAATATCATCGTAACAAAAGTACGATGTCAGTTACGATATTGACCGAATAATCGTACTCGGTGATACAAATGACACGATTTACGATTTTCGTTAAATCTAATCGTACTCCGTGATACGGCCCCTGATCTCATGTCAACTGTCAAATAAATTAAATTATTTATAACGGTATTATTTTTATATTTCTACTTTTCTGGCGTAACAGTGACTTGCTCCGCAAAAATTGCAATAAAAAATGTCAAAAGCTTAAGTATAATATTTTTTCTTACTGCATGTCATTTTTCAATAAATATACTAATATAATCAGTGCATTGTATGTGAAAACCAAATTCCAAAATATGTGTTCAATTTTCAAGTGTCATCCGTAGGTGACACGTTTTTTATAAAAACCCTAAAAGATTTTTTTAGAATAATTTTACTATTCTTCTTGGGGATGTCTAAGGAATACATAACAGAAAAATAATATTATTTTTCTATTAATCTCGTCATGGGAATTGAAGGGTTAATCTCGGACAAAGAAAAAGTAATCACAAATATATATCTCGTCGAAGTGAATCGTTTGACTTCAACAGGTGTATTTTTTCAGGACTGCAAAATTACTGCAGATTGTTTTGGCTAAAAGCATTGGACTAGTTAGACAAATTCTTCTGCTTTGTACAATATTAATTAAAATATAGGTTTAAGAAACAATTGCCTGACTACAAAGAATAATATAAACCAAAAACTTATAAAATTTCCATAGGACGTCTCTTAAATTAATTTGAAGTGTTCTCTTCGTACCTAGAAAATAACTTTCGCTATTAAATCTTTCACTCGCACATTAGGACACAGTTACCCCATTAGAAATGATACTATTCTAAAATCTACCAATCTATGTATTAAGTAAAGGTACTAATTAAGTAAGGTGGTATATTGGCCTTCCGTTAAATTAAATCAAAATATTGTATGTGTGTTTACTAATGGATTTTATTATGATAAATATTTAGGCTTAAATTTATTGCTATTCCTCAGTTTTCTTAGTGCTGTCACATCGTCCATTAAATGTTCCATAAATTTCCACTGCGGCTTCAATTCGCTTCAGTACAGGAGCCCTAATGCTGATAGTGATTTCTTTAAAACCAACATCTCCAGCTTCCTTTGATACGTAGGCAGTAGAAGGATTGTAGTCAATAACTTTAACATACGTAACGGTGTAGTGGTTTATAAGTCCCTTAAATAGTGAAAATTTACTTTAATATCAGTTAAGATGAAAATTAATAAGATATATGAGATTGATATTGTAATTTGCGATTAAAATTACCTTTGGGGGGAATGTGACATACTTGTATCGATCTAGCGTAGGCCTAAAAACACTGAAAGCTTCATTGTAAAGAAGCACGTCTTTTTCACCCTTCTTGCCAAATTCGGTTATTTTTCTACGCCTGCGCAATTAACAAAGGTAACAATTTGGAAGAGAGCTAAAGTGCAGAAAGCCTTCATCTCGAAAGAAGTTTAAAAAATTCTTGGTCCGCTAAAGAGTGCCTATCTTTCTTGCAGTGGGCTTATGTGACAACGAATTGAGATTTATTTCATCTGTTTGGATTAACCATTGAAATTTCAGCTTAAAACTTGAAAAAACATTAAACAATTGCTTCAATCAAACAAACAACGAACCTTGAAGTTCTAGACTCTCAATAAACATCCTTTGTATCCGACTTCGAAACAAACGGTAATAAAATCATGGAATGCTGTTTTGCTTACTGTTACTGTTACTGTTGTAACTAGCGCAATTTAATTATTGTCTTTGGTGTACAGATAAATAAATATGTACATTTCAGTAAGCTAAGTCGTGTAATACAATGTTCTTTGGCAATATTTCTCAAAAGTCATGATCGAGACAACACGTTAAAAAAAAATTTCAATTATAATACAAATAATATTCTATATTACACAACCAACTGTACTACGAATAAATATTAAAATACACAAGAAAATCTAGACATGAACGGTTCCGATATATCTACAATAAATTCAAAAAGCTGGAAGATGAATACAGCTTTAATTTATTTTTGCAAAAGTAGCTACGTTATTTTCTTGTATATAGCACAATAAAACTTTTTGTATTTGACAGAAACTAACTAACTTATATCCAAAACAAAGATTTGAAAGTTTTGGAAAAATTGGCATCAAATTGGTAACAATTTTGTTTTAAATTCAAGGGATAAGATCGTTTTGATCTAAATAGACGTTTTTCTATGATAGAGAAGTATGAAAACGTCAATTTAGCTAATTTAGCAGCTGACGTTTTGGTCGTTTCACCAATAGCTTTGTTTAACCAGTTAACTGTGATTGACGAATATACTCCTCATGCGTATAAATCAGTGACCATTGGCTATTTAAATTGCAATTTTTGAGAAAAACAAAACATATTCTCAAATTTAAAGATGTTTAGAATATTTTGAGGTTATGCCGGAATAAAACAAACAAGTAGAAAATGTAAACAGTTTAAGATGATCTCATGCGTCCCGGTATGCACTGGTTGAAAAAGTTTACCAGTTCGCATAATGAATTTATTTATGTGCGATGATAACGTTTTTTAGATGTTAACCAAAAAATATGAAACTACAAGAACTCTTGTCAGTCTGTAAATAATTTAGATTTTATAAAAGAATTGGAAGCTGTCGGGCAGAGAAAGGGGCTAATTGCATGAATGTCAACAAAAAACCATTCCAAATACAAAGCACATGAACTGAGAGGCACAAAATTTTCTTGGAAATTGTCTCCCTCGGTTTAGTGTTCCAAGAATTCAATCAATTTGTTTACAAAAAATAAGCAAACGATACTGACTATCCCACGATTCATTCAAAAATTCATAGAATTATCACGATCTGAGGAGAGGTTTTTGTGCATGGCCTTATCTTACCAGCGCAACTTATTCTGTGATTGACGAATATACTCGTCATGGCTCGATGAGGACCCCACAGTTAACTGGTTTATTTTATTTTGAGGATAACAAATTTTAAATTCAAAGATTAGTCGCTTATGTAATGTAAAGTGAGAATACAAACCGTCTTATATCGTCAACAGTGCAAAGCTAAGTATACGCATATATTCAGGAAGTAAAAGGCACGCCACGCCGTAAAGCAGCGTAAACTTTTAAAAACGGACTGTATTTTTCTCAAAAAACAAACTTTCTTAAATAATAAAACTTAACAAACTTTCTTAAATAATAAAACTTTCTTAACACTTTGCCGACCGATCGGGGAGATCTCCCCATTCTGAAGTAAGTCGGTGCCCGACCGATCGGGGAGATCTCCCCATTTTGAAGTAAGTCGGTGTCCGACCGATCGGGGAGATTTCCCATTTTAACTTTAGCAACACGTTTCTCGTATTCTATCATTGTTAACTACCTCGACTTGGGGTTTTTCGCAATTGCTGACGGACTGCTGCTGTGGAGCACAACATATAATAAAATCAACTAATTTTGAACGCTTCTTAGTTTGGCCTTTCCGAAGCGCGGTGGAAACCGAACAGTTCTCTGTGGCGCGTGCGGTCGGCTAAGTGTTAAGGGGGTAAATACAATTACACGGACAAAAATTACGCATTAAAAAACATTTTTTTTTCACAAAGAAGGTTTAGTGCAATCATTATAAAACTTTGTACACTTGTTAAGGTATAAATGAGGAATGTAAAAAAAATTTTTTTTTTAATTTTTGAAAACAAAATGGCGGCTGTACGCTGGCGTGAAGTTGACCCTCAAAACTAACTGCAACCACTCTGGACGTCGTGTTATTGAACTGTAACAGCCCATAAAAAAATGTGGCTTAAATATACATGTAATTTGTCGGTAAGCCTCAAAAATTTAAAAAAAAAAAATAATTCTGCGTTTGGTAGAAGTTTTTGTAAAAAATCGATAATTTTCACTATTTTTTCAGCCATTTTTGCATTAATAATCCAATTTTGCAACAACAAATTACAAAACAATTAGGCTTACAGACAAGCCTAAGGTATAACGAAGAAACCCTAAAAATTTCAGCTAAATTGGACAAGTAGTTTTCGAGTAATCGTGGTTGCAAATTTTTAAAATGTTATTTTGAGAAAAACGAGTTTAAAGTTTTGAAAGCCTTCTATGCGCTGAACAAAGCGTTCTCGAAAAATAAAGAAAAAATATATAAGGAGTTCGATTTTCGACCTGAAACTTTTTGGAGCGTGGAAATTTCCTAACTTTTTAGGGGAACAAAAAAAAATCGATTTTTTCGACCTTCTAATTGGATTTACCCCCTTAAATAATAAAACTTATTAAGTTAGCTTAATTACGAATAGCACAAAACTAAATCGGTTAACACCTACTTAACCCAATTTTAATTTATGAGTCACACGTAATGAATATTTCCAACATACGAAAAGTGCTGAAAAGTTCCTGGCTTTGGCCAGAAAAAGGAGGATCGGATTTTCGAGATTATGTATTTATTCAACATAATACCCATTGAGTTCAATACACTTCTGACAGTGTTACTTCAACTTTTCTTGGCCACTAAAAAAAAATTCTTTTGGTTGTTCCTCAAACCAGATCCCAGCAGCCTGTGTGATGTCAGAAATGACCTCAAAACGCTGGCACTTTAAGTGCTTTTTTTAAATTCGGAAATAGAAAATAGTCAGAAGGGGCCAGGTCTGGTGAGTAAGGTGGGAGGTTTACCAATTAGAATCCCAGTGTATTCAATTTGGCAGCAACAATATTGGACTTGTGTGCATTATCGTGCAAAAGCAAGATCCCTTTGGTTAGCTTCCCACAGCGTTTCTTCTTAATTGCCTCTTTTAGCTGGTCTAGATAAGGCTAGCATAATACTCTCTGGTGATATAGGTACCATCAGGTAGGTAGTTCACCATTAGAATTCGATCTTTGTCACAGAAAACGGACGCCATTAGTTTTTTGATCGATTTCTGGGTACGGACCTTTTTTGGGCGAGGGGAACCACTACGGCAAAATTCCTTTGCCTGTTCCTTGGTTTCGGGATCATAAAAATAGAGCCAAGTTTCATCTAGCGTCACTAATCTAGCCAAAAAGGCCAAAGTTTCAAAATGGTCCAAAGTGGCTTTAGATGCTTCGACTCGTTCCTTTTTCTGATCACTACTCAAAAGTTTCGGCACCCATTTCGCTGAAAGCTTGCGCATGCCTAGGAGTGTGGTAATTATATACCCAACTCGCTCCCTGGAGATGTCTAATATCTGGGCAATTTTTTTGGCGGATATTCGACGGTTCTCAAGAATCAGCTCATGGACAGCATCGCATGTTTGCTGGTCAGTTGCAGTTGTAGGGCGTCCGCTACGAGGCTCGTCTTCAACCGTAAAATGACCAGTATTAAAACGTGATATCCAGGTTTTTACACAACTGTATGAAGGACATTTATCCCGTAGTGTTTTCAACATCTCCATATGAATTTTCTTTGCAGACTTTCCTGGAGCCATAAGAATTTCGTAATGGCCCTCAGCTCCAACGACGTGAAACGTGATTAATGAAAATGGTAAACAATAGAGGTCCAAGGTGGCCACCTTGTGGAATACCAGATAAAACCGAAACAGGATCAAAAAAGGATGACGAAAACTTAACTTTAAAAGAACGGTCACTTAGATCTGACTTAATCCAACAAACAAGTTTATTTGGAAAGCCAAGTCTCAATAATTTAAAAATGAGCACCTCATGTGAGAGCTTGTCAAACGCTTTGCTAAAATCGGTGTACACATAATCGACCTGTTTCAATCTTTCTAAATTCGACAAACAGAAATTAGAGAACTCCACTAGGTTTGTTGTCGTTGATCTACCTCTCATAAATCCATGTTGACACTCGGACAGAAAAGAATTACAATGAAAAGCTAAACGCTCTTTTACCATGGCCTCGAAGAGTTTCGGAATTGGTGATAATTTGGCAATAGGCCTATAATTTTCAACCAAATTCCTTTTCCCCTTCTTAAAGATAGGTATGACATAGGACAATTTCCAGATATTCGGAAAAACACCAGAACGTAAAGATAAATTAAAGAGGAAAGTCAAGGGTTCAACGACCGGGTCGCTACATTTACGGAGAACAATACTAGGGATATCGTCAGGTGAATCCGAGTAATCTTCATCAATTTTATTTAAAATCTCAAAAACAGTGGGCTCATCCAAGATAATATCACAGAAATGCGTCGGAAGACAAGTCAGGTGGCTAAAATAATCTAGGTCTAAATCACACGTTATATCACAGAAGGAATTGCTAAAAAACTTAGCAAAAAGATTAGAGATAGCGGAAGGATCACTACCAAATTCCTTGTCAAAACTTAGCTCAGCAGGATGGTTGTTGGTCTTCCGTTTGCTATTAATAAAGTTCCAAAATTCTTTGGGATTAGATTTGATGTCGTAAGACATGCGGTCCATATACTGACGGTACAGACTCCTCGAATAACTATTAAATTCACTACGCAAGACAGAATATGAAAAATAGTCAGGTCTAGTACCACTTTTTTTGAACAGACGCAAGGCATTATTCCTTTGATTTCTTAGCTTCCTTAAGTAATTATCATACCATGGCGGGTTAAATAAAAAGTCTTTCCGTTTCACTAGAGGAACAGAACAAGCAATACTTATTGAAAGTAATTCATAAAATTTACTCACTGCCAGTTCGATATTACCAGTCGCAGTTAGACAAAAATAAAAGAGTCAAAATCGCTTTTCCTAAAATTATAAACATAATTACTACTATGGTCGTCAGATGGTGGGTTACAAATGGCAACAGAGATTTAAAGAGCCGAGTGATCGGGAACCTCGTTGAAAATCGGGTCTGGGCACACATCGACATGGGTGGCGGAAGCGTCGGAAGTAAACACGAGGTCAAGCAGACGTTGTCTAGAGTTGAACACTCCGCTGATCTGGTGAATGCCAAGGTCACACAGGTTATCCACAAGCTCCTGCTCAACATCACGCCTCATATTCGTCGCGGATAGGAATGTGTCGTTGTTAGAATATTTCCAAATAAGATGTGGAAGGTTGAAGTCGCCTAGCAGCAATACATCATCTTTAACGGAACAGAGCTTGGAAATGTCTTGAAGATTTTCTACTAACATTTTATAAATGGCCAACGGGCTGCCAGGAGGGATATAGGCAGTACAAATGAAAACACATTTTTTGTATTTGCATTTTAACTCGCACACAAATGAATTCTAGGTCAGTTCAAGCAGGTGGCTCGATAACGCAAGATATGAACTTTTTATGGACAGCAATCAAAAATCCACCTCCCACCGGAGGATTAAGCTCATCCAAATGACGATTACGGCGATACACGAAAAAATTAGGGCTGCAAAGTTCCGCATCAAGAAAACCTCTGTGTAACCAAGTCTCGGTTAAACATACGATGTCGAAAGATTCATTGCGTGAGGCCTGGAAGAGACTACCGGTCTTTGTCCGCATTCCATTTACATTTTCGTAGAAAACAATTAAATCAATTAAGTCCGATTTGTACTCGCTGTCCGGGGGGACCTCCTTCGAAACCCCAACGTAGAAGAGCTGCTGATCCAAGAATGTACAAATTTAATTTAACTTCTTTGTTTGAGTTGTATGGAGTTATATATGCATATGCAAACAAATTAAATGTATACTACTTTACGCTCCCTTTGAAACTCAAAACGATATCCCGTATATTATATAGGGTATCTCAGAAATAGGGGAGATCAAATATAAATTAAATAAATAACAATATATTGAACATTCGTATTTCGATTTGCAAGCTTTAAATTGACAATATTCTTCCTTTGATCCTTCAACACTATCTATAATATAGATTATTATATGTCCAGAAAAATCTTTACATTAAAATCTGGAGACTTTTGCTCAAAATGTTAGAACACAAACAAAAAAGTTTGAACTATTTAGTAGTTTATTTACATAAAGAGAATAGAATTTATAGAATAAGCTAGACAAATTTCAAATAATTAAGATACTGTTGTTTTTAAATTTAAATGATGTTTATTTTCCTTTTGAAGCATTTAAGGAATATTAGTTATTTTTACTTTCGTGCAAATACAGGTTAATTTCCATTGGGCGCAACTTGATTATTTCCTTCCCCAACTCCTGATCTGATATCAATATCAGGGTCATTGTTGTTATTGTTAGCTTTGTTGTCGACCTCATCCTTTTTTTCGGTGTCCTTTTTGTCGGCGTTCTTGTTGTCAGCGTCTTTGCTGCCGGAATCCTTGTTGCCGGCGTCCTTATTTTCGAAGTCCTTGTTGCCGCTGTCTTTATTAAAGCATGGTCCAGTGAATGTTCCGAAGATGTCCACTGTTGCTTCAATGCGTCTCAACAAAGGGGCTTTGATGCTTATGGTAATATGACTAGTACCAATATCTCCGTCGACTTTCTTGACATCGGCCAAAGATGGATTGTAGTCATTGACTCTCACATAAGTTACGTTGTAGTGATTTACAAGTCCCTGTAAATTTTAGTGAATTAGATATTTAATTTATATATTAGTTTAAACAAAAGGTGTATGTAAACTTACTTGTGGTGGAAATGAAATGTACTGACAACGATCAACAGTTGATCTGTAAACGCTGAAAAATTCGGAATATAAATGAACGTCGTTGTCACCCTTTACACCGAATTCTGTAGTCTTTTCAACACCTTTGCATTGAATAAAGGCGATGAGATTGAAAAGAGCAACTGCAAAAAAAGCTTTCATCTTCAAAGTTTTAAACAAAACTGTTTGACCGTACAAAATGAACTAATTTTTTTTCATCCGTACAGGAAATTTATATACTCGACATTTTCAAGAGCTTGTGTTGAGCTGAATTCTACTGTTATTCTTACATAATTGACACTTGTGAAAACACTGAATCGAATAGCATTGATATATTCAATAATTGATCAAGTGATAATTTGACAATCGACTTCGCTTGTAGTCAAGTTGGAAATACAGTTCACTGCTCTGAATCCATGCATGATACTCATGGTACTGTCAGAAGAAATCATTTCTAATATTTGATCACGTGCAAGAGATAAGAGAAGAATTCTTATATTATTAATTATCAACTTGTTCTAGACCTGCTTCATATGTATGTATATGTTAATATTAATTCGTTCGAAATTAGCTTGAGTTAAATTTTTTTTTGTATTTCTGGTTAATTTCGGAAATCTACCTTTTAAGATTGACTTTCGCAGATATAAACTTTTAGAACTAAGATGTATTTAAATTTCATATAAACATATATTTAAGAATTTTTGACTGCAAGTTTGAATGGGAATTATTAGATAATTGTCTTTCTTTATTTTATTTCATAGCTGTTCAATTACTTATGAACTAAAAATAAATAGACAGATTCTATCCAGCCATTAATACATCTAAGCATATATTGGAGACATATTCAGAGAAAATACAGGCTTTAACAATTTAAATAAACTTAATTCACTATTAACTCTTTCAAGTATGCCACTATGAAATTCGAATGGTAGGACGTTATTAACAAATTTATAAATTTTAAAATTAAAAAAGCACAGGAGTTCATTTAATTTTATATCATAAGTGAATATAAATAACCATATTTTGTAAAACTTGTAAACTTTAGTATTTCCGTTTTTCATAAAAAAAATATTATGATTAAAACATTTGTAAATATTATTCTAACAGTACCTCTCTATGCACATACAGGACGGGCCATCTAACGTTTGGAATTGGAACTATAGGTTATTTTCAGGTTGGAAGGTTTGATGACATTTCCGATATGACAGAAAGTTAGTTTTATGTTTGACATTTATGAAATGGGTCGCTTTTCGCTTGAACAAAGTTGGGAAATATTGAAAACTTATTTCCAAAGTGGTGAGTCTTCTACTCAAACTGTAAGAAATTTACGGAAAAAAGGACCCCGCACATTTTGTATGGAAAAGTGCGTACAGTCAAATCGACTGAAAATTTAGTATGTTGTACTTCAGGACATCCTGATCAAAAGTTCCCATGGGCGCAACTTCAAAAAATGGCCAGTTTTAGAGATACAGGGTGTTTCATTTTAATAGACGTACTCACATATCTCGAAAAGTACGCATCCTAGGAAAAAATGTTTCGGACAAAAGTTATAGAGTACCACAAGGGTTAACTAGCGGTGACCTTGCCTTTGACCTTGAAGTCAAGGATCAAGGTCATTTCAAGGTCAAATCAATTTTTACATAGTGATCCCTACTTCTGACCCCGGAAATGGAAAAAGCGCAACATTTTGCATGAACATGAACAATGAGTATATGTATGTCGCTAATATGTTTAGTTTCTTTAATTATTTCGATTACCAGCGTCTCTTATATTATCAAGTAAAGTGACGCTTGGATATTTCATATGAGGCTGGTGTCGCGCATACCCTAAGAACCATAACACACTTGCGACATGTGCACAGCAACCTAATGTTCTCGAACCTGATACACAAGTACAGTAATAACCTCTTATAGGCTCATTATTCTGATCCTCATGAGGTCTATAAGTTATCCATAACTGATACCTTGTCGAATTTCGGAAGCGGGAGTACAGCCGTACCCTGAGGAAACCATTTTCATACCGGTGCTCATCAAATTCAAAAAATTCGGATCCATCGCGTACTAGTTTATCCTGAATATAAGCAGGTGCTAAATTAATCTGATAGTCGCAAGGTTCTTAGGGTATGCGCGACACCAACCTCATATCAAATATCCAAGCGTCACTTTACTTGATAATATAAGAGACGCTGGTAATCGAAATAATTAAAGAAACTAAACATATTAGCGACATACATATACTCATTGTTCATGTTCATGCAAAATGTTGCGCTTTTTCCATTTCCGGGGTCAGAAGTAGGGATCACTATGTAAAAATTGATTTGACCTTGAAATGACCTTGATCCTTGACTTCAAGGTCAAAGGCAAGGTCACCGCTAGTTAACCCTTGTGGTACTCTATAACTTTTGTCCGAAACATTTTTTCCTAGGATGCGTACTTTTCGAGATATGTGAGTACGTCTATTAAAATGAAACACCCTGTATCTCTAAAACTGGCCATTTTTTGAAGTTGCGCCCATGGGAACTTTTGATCAGGATGTCCTGAAGTACAACATACTAAATTTTCAGTCGATTTGACTGTACGCACTTTTCCATACAAAATGTGCGGGGTCCTTTGACAAAAAGGATGTGCCAAAAACGCAGTTTGTGGATCAATTTGTGAAGCGAGTTCGTGAAACTGGATCATTGTTGGATAAAACAACCCGTGTACGTACTTGTCCAGTGCGCTCAACCGAAAACATCGCTGCTGTTGCTCAGAGTGTACGTGAACAACCATCAACATCAACTCGTCATCGTTCTCAAGAATTGAACATTTCACGCACTTCTTTGAGAAGAATTTTGCATAAAGATCTCGGTATGAATGCGTACAAAGCTCAATTAGTGCAAGAGCTGAAGCCGCATGACCATCCGATGCGTTTTCGGCTTGCTCAATGGGCCGAAGACTGCTTGATCGAAGATGGGCATTTTTACCGAAAAATCATCTTTTCAGATGAAGCTCATTTCCACCTCGGAGGATACGTCAATAGACAAAAGTGTCATATATAGGGCTCAGAAAATCCACACGTCATCGTGGAGAAACAAATGCATCCACAACGAGTGACTGGTGCGGATTTTGGTTTGGCGGCATTATTGGGCCATTTTTCTTCGAAAATGAGCAAGGAAACGCCGTTACAGTGAATGGCGATCGCTACCGCGTCATGCTAAGCGATTTTTTGTTTCCCAAAATTGAAGAGTATTACATAGATGACATTTGGTTTCAACAGGACGGCGCAACGTGCCACACAGCCAACGTAACAATCGATCTTTTGCGCACTGTTTTCGGAAATCGCATAATCAGCCGAAATGCTGATGTCAATTGGCCACCTCGAAGCTGCGATTTGACTCCGCTAGACTTTTTTTTTGTGCGGAGCCGTTAAGGACAAGAGTTACGCTAACCATCCAGAGACGATTGACGACTTGAAACGTGAAATCGAAGTTGCCATTGACGAAGTAGAGGCCCAAACAATCGAAAATGTACTAAAAAATTGGACTGATCGAATGGGGTATTGTAAGGCTAGCCGTGGCAGTCATTTGAATGATTTTATCTTCCATTCCTAAATGGAAAGGTTCAATCTTTCTAATAAACTCATAACTTTGAAAAATACTCATTTGTTTTTTTTTTTATAGCCGATTCAAATTCCAAATCTCAAATGGCTCACCCTGTATTTAAAGTAAGTATTTGAAAGAATGTGAACTGATATCACTTAAACATTTTGAGAATTCTGTACCTCGGAATGAAAAAACAGAACCATTATACATAATATCACTTTGTTGTCCGTCTGCCTGTCTGTCGGTAAGACCATTTTTTGCAGGAACGACTAGAGGTATCGAGTTTAAATCAAAATACCAAATATTAAGTTCATATGTTCATAGTCCTGTAAAAAGTACTAGTTTCTAACTCAATGAACTAAAAAGGCCTTTCAAAGTGTATTTTCATACCGACAAACTTACTCACTGAGTGACACATCAAAACCTATAGAGTACTTCCCGATGACCTAGGATCTTGAAATTTGACAAAAAGGAAGGTCTCATAGCACAAGTAAAGGAAAAAGTCCGAAAGTCATTAATTTCTAATTCTATGTGGAATTATTACTATTTTTTGTGGTTTTTTCTTTGTGAATTTCCAAAAGTTGTACGCTCAGGGCGCGGGTCCTAATCGCACTTGCCAATTTTTTTTTTTAGGGAACTTGCAAAATTCCTTCAAGAAAGTTATTGAAACAAATAAAGGTTTTATTGGCATTATTAATCGATAAAAATAAAGATTTGAGTTCACTTAAAAGTCTAGTTAATGAGTTAAAATATCTAAATCTAAAAATTTACGTCTTGACAACAGTCAACGGCACATTTATCAAAAGCAATAAATTTTCATTTACTTAACGTTTGCCAGAATCTAGCTCTGTTTCAGTCTGAAATGAGCAGAACACTTGTCTATTCAATATTTGTTTAGCAGTTTTGATCATTCTGTGTATGTTTTTCCTTTCATTTTGGTTTGAACTTTCTGACTAGTTGGTATAGAAATTTTGGTATATAAACATTGCACGAAAAGTTAATTTGTTAATTTAACGATTAAGTCCGGTAAAATATATCTTCACGATGAAAGTTGTTTTCGCATTGTTCGTTTTACAACTTGTGATTTTTGTAAATTGTAAGGAAATTACAAATACTACGGAATTTGGTAAACAAGGACCCTATGATCTCCATATTTTTACCGATTATTACAATATTCCTGGGACTATGGGAAACCGTTATCAGTACGTCAACTTCCCACCAAGAGTAAGTTTAATTGCATATTGTAATCTTTACCTTTTACTTATAACTGCGAGTAAAGTTAAAGTATTTGTGAAATAGTAAAAGAAATGATTTATTTTTGTTTTCTTTAAACAATTTCAAACATTAAATATTATATTTTAAATGTTTAGGGCCTTGCGTACCTTTTCAATGTAACATATGTGAGGGTTAGAGACTACAATGAAAACCTGGCTGAAGTTACTAAAGCTGGCGGAGATGTAGGTACCGGACAAATAAGTATCAGTATAAAGGCGCCTCTATTCAGAGGCATTGAAGCTACAGTGGATATATTTGGAACGTATACTGGTCCTTACTACCCTACTAAGCCATAAAAAAAAAACAGTTAAAAAATAAAAATCTTATTTGAAATAATGATTTTTATAATAATTATATTAAATTTTACGATATATTTTTTTTTTGTTTTATTCTTAAAAGAAGAAATCGAATTTAAAGTGAAAACATTTGAGTATTAAAATTTCCTTTATTCTTCCATGATATTATTTATGAAGAGATATTCATAAAAATCTAAGCTCCATTTAGAAGAATTTCAAAGCTTGCTTCGAAAGACGTATTGTAGGATAGCGATATTTTCTTAGTTCATAGAGAATAGGTTAGGACATACCGTATAAAATTCGCATACGTGAGTGAAGCATTTTCCTTCAAAATAAGCTATAGTAGGGAACAGGATTGGAGTAGGCTAGAGATATAAAAAAAAGAGATTATCAGTTAATTTTTCGAATAATGACAAATCGCACCAGAGGTTCAACACAATATGATACGACCGACGAATGATGCCAACGCCTGTCGTTGCCAGTTTGACAAAGCGCACGAAATTTGTAATGAAGTGTCGTAAGAGATAGATCGAGCTGACTTTTCTTTAACGTTTTTGGAGTTTTTTGCTAATTAACATAATTTTTGGTGAACAAGTGGAAAACATGTATAAAGTATTCATTCAAACAGTAGTAACTGTGTTTATAGTCTGTGTGTATGTTTCAAAAAATTACAAGAAGCAGGAGGTGGTGGGTAAGATCTAAGAAGCAACTTGGATTTTATGAAAACATTTTCCGCGACATGAAGGGTACTGACTCAGAATATATCAGTAAAGCAACGAGGATAGATGCAACTCAATTTAAATTACTCTTAACACTGTTGTCCGACGGCTTAGCGAAGTATATCTCGACAGAACCTCCATGGAGAGAATGCTGAAAAAGTTGTGTTAGCAACAGTTGCCCTGAACAATTTTCTGAAATTCCACGGAGAGCAGCACTATTTTCAAAGTGATTACATAGATTTTGAAGAAAATAATGAAATGCTCCTCGGTCGATGTCGTAATGAAGATTTAAACCTTCAATCAGCAAACTTTAGGCCGAGTAATCGGTCCGCTGCAGATGCTTTCAGAACAAAAGATTTTTTATGTAGTCGATGCAACTCGTCTTAAAATAAATAAAATAATATTTATTATTATCTAAAATATTATTCGTATGACTCACCCTACGTCAAATATGATGCCCACTTTCACGCTTATACTTATACTCAGTTGATAATATAAATATTGTCTAATATGAATACCGCATTTTGTCTAAATTCCTGACGCTGTGAAAGTTTAAGGCCGAGATTCAATGTACGCGACACGTTTTTGTGACGCTACGAAATGAGTTTGAATACGGGAAAATGCAATCAGCTTGATACAATACACGCGCTGCGATTTTGTAGCGCCACAAAGTTTGGTGAAACTTAAAATTTTCAAGCGCGATGATTCGTTTCCATGTTTCTTTTTCAGTTTGGTACTAGGGACGGAATGAGCTGTTAGAGTAGTTTTACGATGCCCAACAGATGGCTACGGCATTTTGTAATACAACTTGTAGCTTTGGTTGGTATATATGAGAAATATGAAGGTTAGACGAAGGCAGGAACAATGAAATAAATGTAAATATATATTTATATATATATATATATATATATATATATGAGGCATTCTTTGTGAACGGACCACCCCCTGCTGTCCAAAAATGGTGAGCTCCATGTACAGATTTTCGTAAAATTCTGTAGGAAAAAAAAAATGTTTAACAAAATGGCGACCGTCACGATGCAGCGCGCTTGTAGTCCAAAGAAAAAATACAAATTGCGTCACGTAAAATATTAGCCAAAGTATGCATTTCCAAACATCTACCAGAGAAAAATCCTTCAATATTTGTTATAAAGGATAGAAATAACATATTTTTCCGGATATCTTGTTTTTTTACTCTAATATGGTGATATTTTGTTTTTTTACTCTAATAATAGGTTATTTCTATAGTTAAATATTAAATAAAAGTGTATGCAAAATTTTAAGTAAATCGGCCAAATAGTTTTTTTCTCATTTTTACGACGCGCACCGAAAAAGAGATTTTTAGAAAAACGCATTTAAAGTTTTTTTTAACGAATTTTTGTGATATAAGTAAATAGAAATTTTTCCCACGATTTGAGCTGTGTACGTATACCTGTATAAAAAGCTATATATAATATATTATGTAATATATACATTTAGAAATTATTATAATAGGTAATACACGCCGCAGCTGTTCGAGCGGTTACAAGGCCGCGCGCGCACCGAAATCGTAGTTGAACGGAGGGGGACTATGAGCACTGTAGAAAGAACAATTTATTTAGATATCGATCTGAAATTTTACACACATATTCTCGAAGTGCTAATCTATCTAATCTATTTTTTTTTTTCAAAACAGTGGGTTACCCCCTTAATAACATCTGCTCACAACTTGCAAAGGCGGCCCCAACAACTTTAAAGACTGTTACTAGCAACCACAATAATTCAACGAGAGATTATCCTGGTGCCTGCAGGATAACTTCTGATTCGATAGCGTGGTTAATCTGTTGATATCTGACTCTACCAAGATCACATCAATCAGCAGCACGAAAACAACTTTAATTTTCAAGCCAACAATCAACATCAGTTATCAGGAAGTACAATAGTTATTTTATTAGCTGTCAGTTATTATTTTAGAATAACCTTAACAACTTGTTGTGAACCTTTCTTTCTCACACTCTCGCGTCCTCTTTCCGAATTTAAAAAAAATGTTCGTACAAAAATGAACGGTTCAAGTGGTGACCACGTAGTCTCCGTGATTTCCGGGAATCAAAGTGGCGGAAATTTAAGTTGCGGTCCTCTAGCACCACCACGGCATGTTGTGCCATCAACCACGTTACGGTGGTTGGTTGATTTGATACTTGGGTGATTGGGTGGTTGTCCATTTTTCAGTAAAAATGTTGCTCCCCCTATGTAAATATACTTGGGATGAGTCTGTTCCTTTAGGCAGACCTTAATAGCTTCCGTTCTTGTTATCCTTTTCTTCTTTCTGCATGTTACTGCTGGCTTCATCGCCGGTGCCGTGGTCACTAGATTTACTACCATAAGTAATACTGAGACTAAAAGATCTTGAAAATCAATTTAGAGATTTATTTAAATACGGGTTGGGTTACAACAAACTGCCACAAAAAGGTTCTGTGATAGAATGAAAAATCTCTATATAAAATAAAAGAGGTAAGGCCTTCTTGATATTTTATCAATTTTTAAAATCAACGGTTGCCCGTCTCATCTGTTAGTTAGCAGCGTAGATACCACAACGATATGTGAGAATTAAGAAAGCTGCAGTGCAATGTAAATTTGGTTTAGCTCTGAATAATGTATTAAGGAATATGTATATTCGTTATTTTCTTAAAGCTGGGCCCAATTTTTGATAGAATTCTTAAGGAAGATGAAAATTTAGAATTGGATAAGGCAAGAGAATTAACTACAAAGCAAGCTGCTAACAAGTTTATAAAATATCATGTACTCGGATACAAAGTAGCAATTACCAAACTAGAACGTCATCAAACACTCTAGATAGCCACACTATTCACTGGAACACAAGCAAAGGCCTTGAAACGCGCTGCTTTAGATGTAATTAAACTGGACATCACGGACATGAATGCTCATGCAAGGGTTACACCTGCAAAATGTACGAAATGCAAATGAATCCTACAAAGTTTCATTAAAATAGGAAAACTTTCCGCATTCTTGACTTAAAGCCGCGAGTGCATAAGTGGGCGGTATATCTGGCTACTTTCGATTGCAAATTTGAGTATATCAAAGGAGAAAATAACAGAGTTACCGACATGCTGCCACGATTTGCTCTGCAAGATAACCCTAATAGAGACGAAGAAAAAGAAGAAGAATTTATCAATAAAACAATTATTATGAAGCCCTATTGACTCTGAGTTAATCAAAATAGAAACAGAGAAAGATAAAACTTTGAAGGCAGTAAAATATTGCATCGAAAAAGGGTTGTTAAATAAGGAGGAAAGCATAGCGTGCTATTGTATTACAGAAAGAGGGAACAGCTTTCAGTGGTAAATGGGGTCTTTCTATGGGTATTCAGTTCAGAGTAATTGTCCCGAAAAGCTTAAGAGAGCTTGTCTCAAAGGAGCTACATGGGATCATATAGGAATGTCCGCAAATCCTAGAAAGGTTGAAGTACTATCACACAAGCAGCAGACAATTTCTGATCATCGTGGGTCGAAATCTGCGTGATGCACAAAATAGATTTAGAAGCAACTATAGAAAGGTTCTATGACACTTTCGCGAAATATGGGCCAGAGTGCTATGCACTGGCAGCGGACGACCTTCACGAGTAAAGGAATGGAATAAAACACATCACAACACCACCTTGGCATCCTCAGAGTAATGGCTTAACGGTGAACGCCGTGAAAGGATTTAAATATGGAATGAAAAAAATACTAAAGGATGAAAATAGCTCAAAAATATTTCTCTGAACTGTGGTATCTAGATATGTTTTTTAGGTGTACTACAACAGAACAAACTCCAGCGTCGCGCATGTTTGGAAGAGAAATCAGGACAACGTTGGATCTTATGAAACAATCGCCGGAAGTTCGCAAGTCTTCAGTTGGTCAAACGCCTTCAAGTGTGAAGGGAAGGAATATTTCATTCCGACTACGACTACACAACAAAAGCTCGAATATTGCAAAGAATTGAAAGACAAACCTACATCGTGGGAACTCTCGATGGGAGAAGATAGAAAAGGCATATAAATATAATAAAGCAATTTATTGATCTAACTTTTACAAACGCACAATTTCCGGTTGATAAGCCCATTCAGGTCATAGACAAAAAGTGACCATTACTAGTCCAGACTGCTTGGAAGAAAGGTACTAGGTCTCCTAATATGCTCCGAAGTGTGAATCGCCAGCAACAGCCCTCAGATCCTCGAGCCCCCTTACACCCGAGAAAAAAAGTTGAGAAAGGAGGAGGGTCAATAAGGCCGGTTTTCGGCCTAATTTTTTGGCAGGATTTGAAATATTTTTGAAATTCTTTTTGGGTTTTTATCTATAATCAATATATAGTCAATTTCAACCAATACGAAACTTCCAAATACCCTCCCCCTCTCTGCCATCCCCCCAAAGTTATGAAAAAGCAGCTATAAATAGCACTATTATAATGCATTAACGCTTATTAGACGTCGCTCGTCTCAGCTAAATCTTTTATTTTACAATACAGATAATGCATCTAAACAACCAATCAAACATAAATACTAAATATCGCGGAGGAGGGGGTATGATGGGGGAGGAGGGTATTTATGTTTGATTGGTTATCTGTCCTGTCAAGTCTACAAAGAATATTCATAGAACCTTGCCAATTAGTATAAATTAACACGGGCAAAATTGTTTAACTGTTTTTTGACACATTATGGGTTGAACTTTTACATTTAAATTACAGGAATAAAATGTTCCTGGTAAATGAATACCTCAACAAAAGCTGTTAAATGCTTCTGTTCTAATGTGAAATGGTAGAACTATAGACATACGTATGAATAGTTGAGGTGTGATTATGTAATTGAAGTTTTCTATGGAATATTGTCAACAAGTCTG
Source organism: Dysmachus trigonus (assembly GCA_949715965.1). Lineage (NCBI taxonomy): Eukaryota > Metazoa > Arthropoda > Insecta > Diptera > Asilidae > Dysmachus > Dysmachus trigonus. The sequence continues at coordinate 46,252,733 of OX454319.1, read as the reverse complement.
TGTCAGGAAGAATTTACGTCAAACAGGTTATTGAAATACTCAAGCTTACCGGAACGCAATCGTGCCTCATTCATAAAATATATAATTTAAAATGTATAATTTAATACTTACTTCGCAGTTGTTCGGCAAGAAAAAGCTCCACTGTTCATTTACAACCAGGTCAGTAATATATTCTACAATGGTGCACTTTTACAAAACATGCAAGAAGTAGTGGACGGATTGGCGGGGATAAACAAAAGTAAAGCTCAGAATGTGAACTGATCTTAGTCCTTAGTGAAAACTGTGCAGACTCACTTAACTTAGGATCGTTCCCCGACATCGGTTTTCTCGTATTTATGAAAAGTTCTTTTACTCAAAAAAATTCTGTAAATATGGTAATGAAAATGAGACATTGTCGAGTAGTGTTATTGATGCTTCTGATAAACTGCTCGTGCTTTAAAGCAGTTAAGGGCGAATTTATTGGATTACTACAAGATCTTGTAAATATCGATTTTTCTAAAGTGAATATTAGTGCAGAGTGTGAAAGTGGTTTAGTGCTAATTAAAAATGGCTTGAAGAATCGTGATATTTGGGCAATTAAAGGTAAATTTAAGAAAATGAAAATATATTACACAATATTAATCAAAGAAGCAGAAACTAAATCTAATCAACATACTATATATGCACCTGCGCCTTTTAAATATTGAGCTTGAAACGTAAAAATAAAGGAGAATAATCTATATTAAATATTTTGGTTAGCTACGAGTTTTAATTTTGACAATTTTTTTCATGAAACGGTTATTGGCTCGATTCACACTACCTCATGACCAATGACCATATCCTACCCTTTTCTGGGGTCCGAAGAAAAAATCTAATCAGACGGTCCGTGCAAGTTTGACGATGCGCTTTGAACCAGGGGTTGAATATTCAAGCCTCTTTCCTCAGAATTGGGACGAATGTTTTATTGTTTTGAAGGATAAGCTTTTCCTTACCATTTCTCACGACATTATTGCTATTGCCTAGAAGGTAGGCTGACGGGCAAGAAACTGCAGCATCTTTTGAGCTTCGTATAATAAATTCCATCGTATTCCTCTCACTTCCAGATATCACATTCAAAATTTTCTAAAGCAAACAAGTTATTGTTTTCCGGTATAAAGATGAATGATGTAAAACGAGCTGGCAAAGTCTTTATACTATAAAATAAATAAAAATTAAAAGTTCAAAAAATTTAAAAGAACAATTTCATTTAATAAGTTTAACTAGTTATAAAACATAAGAAAGCTTAATTTAATCCTCATTAAATAAGATTAAATTTGTGGAAAATATAAATACATAATGAAGTTTCAAATGAATTCTAATGATTTAATTTCCATAACAATTTCTTATGTAAAAGGTGTTATGTTAATAAAATTTAATTGGTTTCGCAAAATGCTTTGGATTAGAAATGTTTTTCGTTCGTCTTTAGTAAATAATTTTTAGAGTTTATTAAATTCGCTACTGTGTAATAAAAGGGATTTTGACGTTTTGAAAATTATCATTTCGTATTTGTTAAATGTTTTCTCATTGGTTACACTAGTTTACAAATATTAACTTTCTTCTTGCTCTTCGTACGAAACGTATTTCTTTTTTCATTCCTTTAACACGTTCCCTGCCACGTGTACCGTTGTCGGTACACGCTAAACTGCATTTGTATGCCAAGCTGAATTTTTGAATTTAAAATGTTTTCGTCTAAAATTTAATTTGTGGTAACACTGCTTTATGTGACGTAATGATGTTTACAGTAATTTTTGAGGAGTGTATCTATAATTATGAAAATAATATACGTTCTCTCAAAAACAAGAAAAAAATATGTATTTATAGAAAATTATTACCGTGCGGTTACCGGTTACCGTGCGCCGAAAATGGTACACGTGGCCTAGAAATGACACCTTCTCATAAACAGCATGGCAGGGAACGTGTTAATGGAAACTAATCAGTAATGTAAAATTAGTTCTTTCATCACTTTAAATTTTCGAAAAAAAATAGGGTTAAAAAATGAAAATAATGCTTGGAAATTTTTTTTAAAAACTATAGAATTTTGTAGCAGCTTAAAACGTAACTCTAATCAAAGTTTGAATTCTTGCTTTATAATATGTCATTTGTAAACTATATTAAGATTTATGCCGGAAGCGAATCTTTCAATTAATCTTTCCTCTGCCATTTAAATTAAATGAATCAACTGTATGTGGGAGAGGCATTTTAATGAAAAATTTTTTAATAATGTATGTCATATTTTTCCATATTAATAATGCAAATGCTATTAATGCTATTAGAATTAATACAAAGAATAATTTACAGTGTTGCGTATTTTTCAATGTTTTGATCACTACAAAATGTTTTACACATATTTCACGCATTAATTAAGAATTAATTGCAATAATTAAGAATTCTTGTCTATTGGTTTTAAATTCTTAAGTAAGGTAAAAAACTGGAATAAATGACTCAATACTACATTTTAATTGCTTATTTAAAATGTAATTTCCATGTATAAAATAATTTTATTGTTAATTCATTTACTGCATTGCTTTTCTAAAGTATATTAAAAAAATTTGTATAAAACCAAAATACTAAGCTGTTCGTGCAACTTAAAAAATTAATTAATTTACACCATATCGTTTATATTTGAATTAACACAAATTACCTTAAGAACGTAAAGATCTTTGTATACCAACCATAATAAATGCAAAATAATTTGTTTCTAATTTCTAGCGCCTTATTTTGTTTTTCTAAACATACTATAAAATATGTTAGTGGTGGTATTCCTAACGGTTTTGGTTATAAATTGGTTGGAAACATTAAAAAATTATTATATGGAGCTTTTATAAAATGTATATTTAGTATATAAATATAGATATAGATTCAAGTATTTGCATTAATTTTCTAGAGCTGATGTATTACTTAAACGTGAACTAATTTTAATTACGTTGATTGAAAAACAAACCGGCATACTTCTTGCACATTCACCACATTTTTATTCTATTTGCAGTCATCAAAGTTCAATTTCAAGTACATTCATTCATTCCTTCAGATGTATCTTAAACGTTCAGTCCATCAGCGCTAGTAATAATCCAAAAATTCACGATCCAATAAACCCGCTGAAAGAACTTGTTCCACTAGCTGCCTGAGAAGACCAAGATCAAGCTACTGCTAGTAGCAATCAAGTTTGTTTTTGCCAAGGTTTAGTTTACCAAGTTGGCCACATTTGAGAATTCACCTAAATCACATTTAATTAGTGGTGTAAAATTATTACACAAAAAAGGTACTTTAACGTATATAAATTCATATGAATGTGTTGCATATATTTTTTTGTAAAGTAAATAGTAGATGTAAACAAAACGGTAATAAGGTAATAATGACAGTAATAATTAAAATTGTGTTTTGTTGCACACTCATCTTTCAACAAAAAATTAGCATTGTACAAAATTTATTATTTACTTAAAATTATGTTTTTACCCTTTCTATAACTCAGTAAATTTATATTTATTCATAACTATCTATGGAAATTAGCATATATTGAAGACTTTAGTCTGCTTTAGTTAAATTCTAGCCGGAATGCAAATAATGAAAATCGAACTTTCCAAATGACTTGGTAAATATACTTATGAGCAGTTGTTGAAATAAGAAATGGAAGTAAGTACCTACGTAATATAACAAGTGCATGGGGTTGCTTCCACTTTTTATACTGATATTTATACCCGCAAAGTCATCGTTGCAAAGTACATGTTTTTTTGTTATTAAGATAAAATCGAAGAAATCTTACCGCTCTCAATTGATCAATTTTGAGATCAAGCTTCAACAATGCATTCATCAATTAGAAATGTTTCTCAATGAAGTTGACGGAAAGGCGGCTATGTAATGCACTTATATAAGTACAGCTCAGCTAATAAAAAAATTAAATACATTTAATTAATGTTCCCATGCTTCTGCTGCTGTTTTATGCACTTTATTAAAAAAGACGTTTAGCTATTCTAACATTTTCTTCAACTTAAACTTTATCTTCTGTTGTTCTATTTATATAAAACTTCTTGCCTTTATTTTTCTACGGTAATATTTAATTCTACCCACTCTTTTCCCCATAAGTAGGTACATCCAGAAAATCCACTTTATAAACGTTAATACAATTTGTTCAAATCTCCCTAAATTAAATGTACTTTTACCCTTACTTTTGTGCCCTATCATGACAAAACACTGTATTAAAAAAAATAGTTTTGTTGTATGATAAAACTTAAATGTCTGTTAACATCTTTGCATTTCAATGTATTTCTGAATATTAGCATTGATTTAATGAACTTTATTTAGTTTTTTTTTTTTTATTAAGGTATACTAAGTACAAGACCTCATAGATTTATTTTCTAGATATTACTACAAAACATTGTATCTTAATTTAAGATTTATTATATTATAAGTATGTTATATAGGAAACACAGAAGAAGTCCAGGATAAAATTAAGCAGATTTTACAAATTTTTAAATCTATATTAATATGGTTGTCATCCACCCTGACATCTTTATTAGTACAAAGCCACCTTTCCTATTGTTTTCATTATATGAAATCTTTTTGAAAGCATCTTTATTTCTTAAAGATTTTAAAAGATTTCGTCCAGAACTTAAATTCTGAAATAATTGCTGTTTAATGTAATAAAAAATTAATAGAAAAAAGATGTGCTAGATTTATTCAATTTCATCAAAAAAAACTTGGTGATATTTTTACTCAAAAAGGATCAATTATACAAATAAATTTTATATGACAAAAAGTGCTTATAATAAGCCAAAGAACACGTGTGAATTTTTTTCAGAATTTTTCGGGACATTTTTGGATTTTTCAAAAATTGGCCAAATCCAAAAATAGTCCAAAAAATTCTGAAAAAATTTACTTGGCTAATTATAAGAACTCTTTGTGATATACATTTTTTTTGTAAAGTTGATCCTTTTCGTGTAAAAAAATCGCGAAGCTTTTTATTACATTGCTGTACAAAATGGCCATTTTGCAAAAATCAAAGCAAAAAAAAAAAAATTCAAAACAATGGTTTTAAAAAGTGTAAACATTCGGACCGCGATTTCTGGTAGTTATATGACCATTCAATAGCAGCAACGATAAGATAATCGACTTTGAGACGAAAAATGACCAAAAAAAATCGGCACTTTTTTGAAAAAACCCAAAAAATAATAGGGTTTTTGAAGTTCTTATGCAAAACAAATGCCAGATTCTGAAAGAGCACCCCCAAAAACCCCTTATACACGAATTTGGAGGAAATTCGCCCCAATTTGCTATTCGAATCGTATAATTGAACTTGCGGGCACAAAATCCTCGTTTTGCGCATTAATGGGTTAACATAATATGTTTGGCTACAATAAGACGATCTTATATTATTTATAAGAATAAGTAAGTATGTATAATTAATTACATTGTATGTAATTGTTCGACGGTAAGTTTAGGTTTTGGCAGAAATAAAAATTTAAAAAAATTTTATTCAAATAAATTAATACAGAAATTAATGAAACTTGATTCGAAATAAGATATATACGATTATTTTACAGAATAGTTTATTTATTTAATCCCAATTCTAATCTGTATATGCTATATCATACAATTAATCTATTGTAATTTGCAATTCATGAAAAAATAGAAAGAACGTAAATGTTAAAAACTAATTCTAAAAAAGGTCGAGTACGACATATAATTCACTTGCAACTTGGGCTAAGATTGCAATTTCTTTAATGGAATCATGTATTACATTTGATGGAATCATGTATTACATTTGTGATCTTGAATTATAAAATCTGCTTGTCAAAGATTAAAACTCTTGTTGAAATGACATGGCTATTTTAACATGAGGTAAGAATACCCCTTGTGTATTTTTTGATGCGGAGAGTAACATTCCATAATAATTCAGACATATTAAAGGGCTTTCATCGGACTTCCTTAATTCCCAGAATATCATTGAACCTCAAAAATCAAATAACCTCCAGAGGGCCAATGTCTTACTCAGTCTGGGTCATGTATCGTAAAAGCAGAAAAATATGTATAAAATAAAATTAAAGTTACATACGTGTTGAGTTCAAGTGCGGTTGCAGTACATGTGGCTATTAGCCTTATAGCTTAACCCAAATTAAAATAATCGAGTTGCATCTCATCATCATGAACATTGTCGCACTGAGATACGTATTTAAGTTCGCCTTGACCATTGCAAGAAATCTGATGCGATGCTGTTCTGAATGACCGAAACGGCCACTTTACCGCAGCAAGGTGAGTTCACGTACCTGGACAAAAGCAGAGACCATCATTTTAAGCGAGGTTTGCGGGCTGGGCACATCTGTAATATGGTATATGCGTCTGACGCGACGGTCATTTTCGCAATGATATACTTGCTAAATATGACAACTCGGAAGTAGGAAATTATATATAGTATGTACATATGTATGGATTTTAGTGACCGAAGATATGCTCATCATTGTGCTAAGCAATTTGTTTATGCAAATGCGTCGACAGTTAATAACTCATGTGAAGGCAATCAATCTTAAGTATTTAAACGCAATTGTTTTCAGAAGTTTCCGATTTATTCAGGTAGTTTCTGTTAGTACATATTTGATAATTCTAAATATACACAATTCTGTTTTAACACGGTTTTGATTTAACACGGTGTAGAAAAAAAAATTCAATTTTCTTTTTGAATGATTCATTCGATCTACTGTTTGATTTAAATTTTAAGGACAATGCTTTATAAACAAACATTAGAGCCTCAATCCAAAAAGTTTGCTCTTAGATTTTTGTACAATATTTAATCAAGAAATCTTTAAATCACTTTTTCGAGAAAGGGGGTGACATACGTTGATTAGTGTAGGCGGCTTAGACCCTACAGGGTTCGATTTAGGCCAGTGATGATGGTTTTTTTTTTGCACGTTTTTTTCTGGATCGAAAATATTCTACGGATACATCTAAAAAATTTCCTTACTTACATATTTTGTCTCGTTGGATTGTTGATAAACATAATAATGTCAGCTTAGAGTGTAACTCACATTTGTCAAAGTTTACAGGAGAACACAAAACATTCAAAAATTTTATTTCGTTTTTCTTAATTAAATGAATAAATAAAATAGTGCTATTTAAAAAATTAAATTTATTTCATGCATGTTCTTATAAGGTAGGTTTTTAGTAAAGTTGAATGGCTGAAGTTAGCGCGCAAAATTTGAGTTCTATTTAGTTCAATTATTATGTTAACAGGTTTTACTACGCAACGCGCTTTCTCTTTTTCTTTCGAAATATATCAAAATTTAATTTAAAAAAAAAATAATGGAGTTAGTACGTTAATATAGCCAACTATAATTGGAAAGTCTCAAATTTTTTAAATGCGATACAATAATGCTGAAACAGAAATTCAACGACTTTTATTTTGTACAGAAAGGATACTCTCTTATTTATAAAAGAAGAAAAAATTCAAAGAGGGACAGTTCAGACGGTTTTTGGAGTGTAAAGATTAGGAATCTTTGAAATTTAATTTAGTTCTTAACCCCTTGCCTTATGAATCGAACGACAATTGTGTGTCCCACTTTTGATGAAAGCTTTTCTGATGCGTGGTGACCATGGACGGCGCTAGGATTTTCAGCATGGGTGGGCGGGAGGTGGGCGGAACATTAATCTAGTGGGGCGGGTGGTATATACACGTCTTTTTTTCAAACATATAACTCAATGTGTGGTGTGAATATGTAATTACAAGGAGAATAATCAGTTCGTATTTAAAGAATCCGTTCAGTAATAGTCCCTCCATTTGAACACTAATTTTATAATATTAAGTAGTAATTAAAATTGCACTTGAGTAGCCTATATGCAAAACCTGCTATATGCAAGAAAAGTTAATTCAGTTAAGTTCAGTTAATGGTGGAAATATTAACCTTATGTCTTCTGCCATCTGAAAAACAATATTTTGTGCTGCAAAAAGAACTGAAACTCTTTTGAAATAAGGCGATAAAAATCAGCACTCTAACATATCTGTGAGAACTTTTACACGTTTTCTTTGAATAACTCAAAACTTTTTAAAAAGCATATAGCGCGTTTTGCATATGGGATACTCACTTGTAATTTCATGCATACGAACTTTTCAAACATTAATAACAAAAGCCCGTTTAATTATACAAAGAATAAATTATTAGGAGGCCTACCTTATTAATGAAGATTGATGCAAATTTTACATTGCTTGTTAAACTTTACAAAAATTCCCTTGCTTGCTTTACTGAGATTGCAGGCTTGTTCGATTTACTACAGAAGTTGTAAGTAAAGTACAAATATCTGAATCCACAGTTTTAGGGTGGGCGGCTGGGTGGGCATAAAAATTTTAGGGTGGGCTGGCGCCCACCCTCGCCCCACTCTAACGCCGTCCCTGGTGGTGACCAGCAGCAGTCATCCATCACGTGTCTGATACGAGATTCTCATTTTAGGCACAGAAGTAGGATCACGTCTCCCACACGTTGTTTTAAGGCAAAGGGTTAAAAAAGCCTTATCGAGAAGATCTTGGTTGTAAATGAAACTATGTAAATGTCCCATAGATTACCATGAAAAAGTTGTCTGAAATGGATTTTTTAGGTTAAGAAGGTATATACATTTATATGTACAATCAAAGGGAAAACCTATGGACTCTTCGTGTTAATCAAACAAGAATTGGATTAAATTAAAAATAAAACGAATTTCGAAAAATTATTAAATAATTTACTTAAATTCGTATGCACCAGATATTTGATACTCACACAAACTCTTAATTGTATCTGATTACTTAGTTGGCATTTACCTTATGCCATTAAGTGAGATACATTTTTAATTAATGTGTCTGGAATTTTGTTTAATTTGTTATCATAACTTCTTTTTTTTTTTAATTTGTCTGAAAGTTTCCGGGCTTACCTTCCGTAAATTTAAAGTTGTTTATTTCAAAAAGGCATTAATTTTTACTAAATATATATTTATTTTAAAAGAAAAATATTGGAAAAGTTTTCTTCATCCACATAATCTGTCTCAAGTATTTCGATAAGTAATTTTTCATACTATCTGTGGACTATTATTGCTCGTGACTTGTCGTATATGGTTTTCTTTGTATTCCTAATTCAAATGCAAAAGCAAATTACCCGATTTGTGTACAACCGTGAGTTGATAATAATAAAGATTTCGATGACAAATCACATACTATTTATCTACTCAGTTTGAAGAATTTTGAGTACTTCCGTACAAGAAAACAAAAACATGTTTAAACTTTTCTTTGTTGACTTTACGTTCTTCACAAGATCATAACCAAACAACAATCAATTTATGACGCTTATTTAAAAAACGTAAATCTTGCTATTTAAAAATTAGAAAATAGTGTCAATGTCATTTCAAGGAGTATTGTTCATTCTACCTAACTAATATATTCCGCGTAACCAATTGTCCACAAAGCATTTGAAGTTTTAAGCTTGCATATATATATTTTGTCTATTTAAATAGTTTTTTTCTAATGGCAATATAAACATCAATGTCAAAATGATGAATGATAATGTTGTAATGCTTTATTTTATTCAATGCACTTGAAAGAAAAGCCACATTTTTAAATTGGAACATCTACAAATCCTAAGCGAACTTTAAGGACATACAGGGTGTCCAATAGGAAATTACGAAAACTAATGGGTCACAATTTTTTTTAACAAATGGAGAGATCGGTAAAATGTAAATACTTTTTAATAAAGGACAGTCGTCATTTTTATTTCATGTCCATTTTATTATAAAAAAATTAAATCTATTTAATACAAAACAATTAATTTAAAAAAGTAGTGAAGAACGTTAGTTACTAATGATATATATTTTCGATATTTTAACCATCTAATTTGCCACAAATATCCATATGCTTTCTAAACCTATTAAAAACATGTTCTAACGTTTCATTTGAAATGCCATTTACGATCTTCCCAATGTCTTTAATAAAATCCTCAACTGTTTTTTGGTTATTTTCATAGCAGAGATCTTTAATGTACCCCCATAAAAAGAAATCAAATCGAATGAGATCTGACGAGTGATATGGCTATTCTATTCCTTTTCCCCTAGCAAAGCGTGGGTACCTTAGGCCAATAACTCGATCGCCATAAAATTTATTGATGATACTTCTTGTGTGCGATGAGGTGCTGCTCCGTCTTGAATAAAAAAAAAAGATTTAACGCGGCTCCTCTTTTTCGCATGAGAAAGGATTTGGTCTCTAACATCCCTTTGTACTTCTCTCCGGCGAAAGAAGATTCAAAGAAATGCAGGTAGATACCTTTTATGTAGATGGTTCACATTTCACAAATACATATTATTGATAATTCACGTTTTTCACTATATTTTTAAATTAATGGTTTGTATTAAATAGATTTAATTTTTTTATAATAAAATGGACATGAAATAAAAATGACGACTTTACTTTATTAAAATATATTTACCTTTGACCGATCTCTCCATTTGTTAAAAAATTGTGACCCATTAGTTTTCGCAATTTCCTATTAGACACCCTGTACATGGAAACCTCAAACTATTTTCTTTAACACTAGGCTGACCGAACGCATTAATTTAATACGTTTCAGATTTCGTGGTAAAATTTGCAGAAGTCGTATTTATCAATTTTTAGTAAAATATGTTCCATTTAATTGACGTAATAATATGACAATACGTTCTTGTAAATTCTTTGCCTCTCGAAACCTTTATTTCGAATGGAAATATATTCTAAACGTATTTTTTCGGAATCTCTACAAATCATACAATAAATATCCGTAAACCTAGCGCTAAAATACTGTTCCTTATAAGTAATTGTTTGTTGGTGTTATGCATATTTTTAAATAACCCTTCAAATTAGATTTTTATTAAGCACTATTTAAATTTCTGTATATCTACACTTATAAGAACTCGATTTAATATTCAAAATGTTTGTTCTATTGAATCCTAAATAAGTTGCAATGTTTTAATAATAATATATTAAGAATTTGCGCATAATAAAAAGTGGTTTTCGGTCAACTGATTTACCCTTAATTTAACAGCACTGGACGCTTCAAGTCACCTGGGAGCAGATTTCGTCTGGGGAAATAATATGGCGCCGGGTTCACCAAGGTCTTGTGATTTAGTCAATGAGCCCAGGAAAATATTTGTTGGAGTAAATTATGTTCCCAGGAGCTATGAAAATATTACACAAATCAAATCACCAATTCCCCTCAGTTTTAGAGTAGTTCATGCACGGCATCACTCGAGAATGCAATTCGATGTTCAATTCTTGGAAAAAGTATGTAAACATTTTTAATAATAATATTTATCACAGTGCAACCACTAAATTAATTCCTATTTTAGAATGTGATGGATATGGCCTTTTGCATGCCAGCAGCATGTGATGGCGAAGATTCCGAAAGACTCTTCAAAGTCATGTTAAACGACAAACATTTTTTAAATCATACACTTTTAGAAAATGGGCTTGACTTGATTAGGACAAAATTATTAGAACTTTCGAATGATTTCTACAGCAATAGATTTGTGCAGGCATTTTTGTATGTTATAAAAAGTATGATGATTTCTTTATATTAAATGTTTTATTTTTTTTTTCAGCGCTATATTGATTGTTATAGTAACTTTGGTATGTATCGAAATGGCACTAAGAGTAGTTCGGAATTGTTTTATGTTTAAATCTGTAGACTCAATACAAGTAGAGAAAAGTAAAGGAAATTTTGTTGAGCAATTTTTGTTATGCTTTTCCGCTGTAGATAATTTAAAGAGGATATTTAATATAAACCAGAAAGAGTCCAATATTTCCGCTTTAGATGGCCTGAAGTAAGATATTCTATGAAATTTGGAATCATGAAAACAAATTAAAAGAAATTAATTTTACAGGAGCATTTCGATGTTTTTCTTTATTGTGGGACATGTCGGCATTTTTGGAATAAGTGGAGTTTCAAATTTTCAGCACATTTTTGCATTGGCCCAATCACCATTTATTCAGCCTTTGTTTGCAATGCACTTTTGTGTCGATTCATTCTTTGTTATAAGCGGGACACTTGTATCATTTAGCTTTTTTGAATATGTTAAGACAAATAAAGTTAAAAACAAACTGTTTGCATTTATTAAAATGGCCCTCAGACGCTATTTGAGATTGACACCGACCTATTTAATCCACATTTTATTGATTATTACCGCATCAAAATTTGTTCAAGATATGTCTACATACTACCTTATGGAAGATAATGCTACTAAATGTGGAAAGTAAGCTATATAAAATAAATTTTATGAGTGAAAAACCAATTTGATTTATTCATTTGTCTATATTTGCAGTACTTGGTGGAAAAATATACTCTACATCAGCAACTATGATGTGACAGAAGATATTTGCTTATTCTGGAGTTACTACTTAGCTGACGACTACCAGCTGTACCTTATAACATCAGTTCTATTATTAATTTATGCAAGCAACAAAAAGGTGGGGTCGACACTATATGTGGGAGTTTTATTGGCTTCTATTATAACTTGTGGATATTACGGATATACCTTGCACTATGTTCCAACGTAAGTAATATCTAAATAAGAAATTCCTTTAAATAAATTAATAACTAGTTCTGGATAGAATATTTATACCATTCATTCTGTTCTGCTCTGTTAACCCATTAATGCGCAAAACGAGGATTTTGTGCACGCAAGTTCAATCATACAATTCGAATAGCAATTTGGGACGAATTTCCTCCAAATTCATATATAAGGGGTTTTTAGGGGTGTTCTTTCAGAATCTGGCATTTGTTTTGCATAAAAACTTCAAAAGCCCTATTATTTTTTGGGTTTTTTAAAAAAAGTGCCGATTTTTTTTGGTCATTTTTCGCTGCTATTGAATGATCATATAACTACCAGAAATCGCGGTCCGAATGTCTACACTTTCTCAAACCATGGGTTTGAATTTTTTTTTTCGCTTTGGTTTTTCAAAATGGCCATTTTGTACAGCAATGTAATAAAAAACTTCGCAATTTTTTTATACGAAAAGGATCAACTTTACAAAAATAATTTATATGACAAATAAATTAGGCAAGGAAAACATGTAAATTTTTTCAGAATTTTTTGGGCAGTTTTTGGTTTTTTGGATTTGGCCAATTTTTGAAAAATCCAAAAATGTCCCGACAAATTCTGAAAAAATTCACACGTGTTCCTTGGCTAAGTATAATTTCATCATAAAAAAAATTAGTGATATTTTTACTCAAAAAGGACGAATTATACGAATAAATTTTATATGACAAAAAGTTCTTATAATTAGCCAAAAAACACGTGTAAATTTCAGAGAATTTTTGGGGACATTTTTGGATTTTTGAAAAATTTGCCAAATCCAAAAAACCAAAAATAGTCCAAAAAATGTACATGTTGTCCTTGACTAATTATAAGTCATATAAATTTTGTTTGTAAAGTAGATCCTTTTCGTGTAAAAAAATCGCGAAGTTTTTTATTACATTGCTGTACAAAATGGCCATTTTGCAAAAACCAAAGCAAAAAAAAAATTTAAAACCATGGTTTGAGAAAGTGTAGACATTCGGACCGCGATTTCTGGTAGTTATATGATCAATTAATAGCAGCAACGACAAGATAATCGACTTTGAGACGAAAAATGACCAAAAAAAATCGGCACTTTTTTTAAAAAACCGCAAAAATAATAGTGTTTTTGAAGTTTTTATGCAAAACAAATGCCAGATTCTAAAAGAGATTTACGAATATATTATATACGAATTTGGAGGAAATTCGCCCCAATTTTTTATTCGAATTGTACAATTGAACTTGCGAGCACAAAATCCTCGTTTTGCGCATTAATGGGTTAATTTAAATACACTATGAAGATATATATAAATATTAAAAAATTTTGGTACATATGTATTCCTTAATTTTTAGCTTTAACAACCTTTTTTTAATCAATCGTCCGTAAATATTTTATTATGGTAATATGAATTGTTTTCTGCCACAGTAGAGAATTTATTAAAAAAAAGAAAAAAAGTAAACATTTAAATATCGAATCAAAGCTAAAATTATGAGCTTGAAATGTATATTGAAACGCCATTTGCAGAATATTGGTTCAATCCACAAACAGTAACAGAAATAATGAGGAATTTGTAAAATCAATTCGTTGTTTATTAAAATATTTAATGGATGTTTGAAAACTAGATAGGATAAACTTCAAAGTAAAATTTTTATTTTCCTTAATACGATAATTATTAGAAAACCACCTAATGGTTAAATACTTGTTTTATTGTACACTCACTATAATAACTTTGTAGATTGTATACAGCAAAGCAAACTGCACCATACCTATATACTCCAGTGTGGACTCGTGTCCCGCCATATTTTATTGGAATATTCTGCGGGTGGTTCCTAAGTCGAAAAGAACGAACCTTGAAAATGAATCAGGTAAGAATAAGAATTAATTTTTTCCCATATGAAATTAAATTGATTTTCCCTTAAAGTGCCTAGTAGGTATATGTTGGGCTCTTGCAAGCATAATATTTTTATACCTGGAATTAAGTGGAATAAGTCCAGAGTTTTCGCCAGTAAAATCGCTTTTCTATGCTGCTTTGAGTCGCTTATTTTGGGGTATTGCTGTAGGTTGGACGATAGTTGCTTGTGTCACCAATCATGGTGGATTCATACAAAAATTATTAGGAGCAAAAATGTTTGTGCCATTCAGCCGACTTACATTTTCCGCATATTTGACCAATCCTGTCTGGATACTTCTTACGACTATGCTTACTGATACACCAATGCACGTTGATTACGGAATGTTGGTAAGTTGCAAATATAAATGATAGTAAAATTAAGATTTTCACAAAAATTTTTGTATCTTCCAGCCAGTGAATGTTATCGGATTCGTAACTACTACTTATATCGCTGCATTAGTATTTTGTATTCTTTTTGAGAGTCCATTTATAAGACTGTATAAACTCCTAGGGATATAGATTTAATAATTATATTATGGTATAAGATTTAAAGTTTTATTCGAGGTGGCCTATGATTTAGTATTTATTCTGTTCCTAATTGAAACGCCAACTACTTGGGAGTATTTTTCTTTCAATAATTATATTTACACGAAGACTTTAAATACAAATTTATGGAAAGATGGCTTTTATCTATAAAATGTATTTTAAAAATCATGTTTCCATTTTTCTTTTTCTTCATCTGTACATTTTAATTTAAGTTAATATAAGTGTTGATTGGTAATAAATTGTTATTGTGTCTGATTCAGAATAAGAGTAATGGAGATAGTTTTTGTTGTTGAGATTCTAAAAAGGAATTCATAATAAAGCTGGTAAAAATATTTTTCTTCACTTTTTTATTAACAATTATTAACTTATTTATTAGTATTATTTTGTTATCTGTTGTTATATATATTGATTTTTTTTTATTCTTTTGCGAATTTTCTAATAAAGCACTTATTGCAGTGCGTAAAAAAAAAATATAGTTTTGGGATATTTCATATAAAAGCTTCGAATGTACGACAGGTTTTAACAAAACATTTTCTAAAAAATAACTAGGGGATTTGGTCATCAAAACTTTTACTCCTTTCTTCCACAAATAAGAACTAATTGTTAAAATATATTTCTTATTTATTTATTTTCATCTTGATGGGGCTCTATATTTCTGTTAAACAAACATTTCAGTTTTTACATTTTTTTAACAATAATTCACTCAAACATATTGGAAATGTACAAATTGTTGTTTATGTTGTTTCTAATGAATGCCTCTCAAGTTCACGGCTTGGACTCTCCAATTAGAGATTTATGCCAGCAGAGTATTCTTCCTGAATTTCGGGCTCCTATTATAAGTACATACATAAAGATAGCAATTAAACTAATAGTGGTACATGTTTTAAAATACTACTGGTAATATTAACTAAATCACATATAAGTATAATACACATGTGGTATTCTCGTTTGTATCTAGCTGAGGTACCTCTTCACTTTTTGCGCTGCTAAGATAATACACAATTTTTAAAATGCCAAAATAGACATAAATTGTCCCCTATCGCCTACCCATTATAAATCTATTAGATATTCTCTGAAAAGGTATCTCAATTAAAATAAGGGATATAAAAGATATACCGAATGAAAAAACTATTATGGAAATCAAATCATTTCCAGAAGAAACTTCATCAAAATTTGTTGCTTCTGTCTTAATACCAAAAAATGTAACAACTAAAATTGGTGATAACATGTATAGGCTGAAACAGAACTTATTTAAGTGTAAAAATAGTTTTGAGCTCATAATGGTGTTGAAAACTCCACCATATCCGTGTTGGCATAAAATAATTACTGCTCCGATATAGAGGCTGAAGAATAACTTGCCAAAAGACATAATCGCTGACACGCACCAAACTGGAGTAGATTTCCAGTAGGTCATAAAAATTGTTGAGAAATAGAGAATAATCCCAAATGTCCAGAATATTTTGATTTTCATGTCACTGATTCCAATTTCAGATGATTTTGTGTTATAGTACAACCATCCCATTAATAGTCCTCCGAAGTAAGGAACAATTCTCACCCATGGTGTTACGTATAAAGATTCAGTTGTGACATTAATCACGTCGTTTCTAAAATTAAAAAATATTCTTCAAGGTTTTTTAATTATCTTAAAGCTACAATTAAATTTTACTTACTGAAAGGTAATTCCGTGGTAGTAATGGCAACAGAAACTGACTATAACGAAACTAATTGTACTAGCAAAGTAGATAAATTTTCCCA
The DNA here is from genome assembly GCA_949715965.1 of Dysmachus trigonus. NCBI lineage: Eukaryota > Metazoa > Arthropoda > Insecta > Diptera > Asilidae > Dysmachus > Dysmachus trigonus. The sequence goes on along the minus strand of OX454319.1, from coordinate 46,235,991 downwards.
GTTTGTCGCTCTTTGCGTAGATGAATAAAAGTGCCAAGGAGAACAAGAAAAATTGCATTTCACAGCCCAAGTACCAGCTCCATGATGAACAAATATATCTCAAATCACGGAAATTATGAATGAATAGAGCGTTGTACCACCAATTGCTGGAAATTAAAAAAATTTTAATATAGCAAGATCTAAAATAATTAAGCTTGGTTAATGAAACAGAATTAATAACACTGCTCGACACCAATTTTTATATATAGAACAAATCATATATCATTTCTAGAGAGTTTTCCGTATATTACGAATTCATATATGAAAATGTTCCATCACATCACATTTTCTAAAAAAATTGGTTTGAAAAGCATAAAAAACCGTATTTTAATCTTTCTGAAATTTAATTAAAATTAAAAAACTGTCACAGGGGCTTTTAACTTATCTCAAATACAAGTTTAAGCCATAAGCTCAAGCCTAAGCGAGACGCTTTAATACTTTCCGAAATATTCCGTAGAGTTCACTTTGGTCCATAAAGCTTTTATTCTTAGTAAGTACTACAGAATATAAGTATTTGTTATATTCAAATAAGGGTTTAGATTCCCTTTTCAATCATGTCATAAGCTCTTTTCCCTTCCATTATATTTTAATGAATTTTCAAAAATGGCTAAAATATGATATTTTGTATTATATATTTCAACTATACTTTGCTCAAAATTTTGATGTGAAACGACATTTTTGTTTGCAAATTCGTAATCTACCACAAATCCTGTAGAAATTTGTATTAAATTTTGGCAAGTTTAATAAAAAATGACAGATATTGATTTAAACCTCTCAATAATAAGCTATTTATACATTTCGTACAATTGATTGGTCCCTAAATCTTGATATAAGAAATCAGTTTACCTGTTCTGTCTTTCCTTCGTACAGTTTATAGTTAAAAAAAAAATAAATAGAATTGCGTAATTTTCATAATTATCAAAAATTCTTTATCTGTTATGGAGACTGTTATTGGAACGGTATCTAATATTTACGTCATCACCAAAAATATAATCATAGTTGGTAGGAATAAAAATATGGTACACAATTTAAAAATGGAGAAATACATGTACTTTTTTTTAACGCTGTATTTAAATGTTTCTATCACGAAAAAAATTGACATAAAAATACGAAACTTGGCACAGCAGGTTAATATACAGGGTGTTCAGAGGTGGGAGGTCAATACTGAAGGGGGTGAAAGGTCAGACCGAGACAAGCAAAAAATCGTATGGGTGGGGGGGGGGGGCATCTCTCACCGTTTGGCAGTTACAGGGTGATTCGTAAATCAGGATTTTGCCTTATATGGGAACCGCTCTTGTATTTTTATCTTTTTTTCTACGCATCGCAGCGGCCCCAAACTGATTTCAGAAAATCACTATGTGGAAGCCCTTTCCAAAAAAGTTTACACCACCCCCTATCCCCAACCCCTTGGCCACAATCCCCCCTGGAAGTTGAAAAAATTAACTTTTATTTCACGATTTTTCACCTCTCGCCCCACTTTTCTCCGAAATTCATGTTATTAACATACCTACTTTTTATTTTTTTTAAGTTGCCTATCTAATTACCTTTCCAAAAAGGTGCAACATGCCCAGGTAGAAAAGGGTTGCAAAAGTCCTGAATTTAAAACATCCTCACAGGTACCTAATTACTTTATTGCACCATAATGAAAAAAATCGTTAAGTAAACAATTTTTATGACAGCAAGTTCGGAAATGTTTGTTTAGGAAACAGAGGTAGTACATTTTTATTATTTCAGCAAAACAGTAATAAAATAATAAATGTAATCTCGTTAAATAGCGTTATTAGTTTATTATATCCAGTATTGACTCCTAAGTATCCTGACGCTCCGTTTCTAATACCTCCTATGAATTATGGTATAAAAATGGGTAAGTTTGAAAGGACATTGACCACAGTTGAAGAAGCAAGCGAAAAGGATGGGTGTTTAATAGAAAAAATTAAGATAAAATGGCAGAATTCAGTGTTGACGAGTATGCCGATATAATTTACGTGTACGGTTTAGTAGAAGGAAATGATAGTGAGGCCGTACGAGAATACCAAAGGACATTCCCGAATCGGCGGGTACCCAACAGAAGGGTATTATCAAGGACTTTCAGAGGGTTAAAAGAAACCGGAAGTGTAACCGCCCCCAGAGCAGAAATGCGAGCAGGAAAATCGGCCGATTCAGCGGAGCCCGACCAACAAATCCTGAACATCGTCAGCAACAGCCGTGTAATAAGCATCAGGCAGGTCGCACGAAGGTCAGGATTGTCTTCAGGGAGAATTTGGACCGTTGTGAACCGAGAGGGTATACATCCATACCACCATATCCCGGTCCAAGCACTACAGGAAGGAGATTCCGAAGGACGATTGCAATTTGCAGTTGGCTGCTCGAGTCTGACATCGAAAACAGAAGGTTTCTAGACCGAATTCTGTGAACGGATGAATCGCAATTCACCCGGGATGGCATCACAAACTTGCACAACCTCCACACCTGGTCAGATGTGAACCCACATAGGACCAGGTGTCGGTCCTTCCAGCAAAGATTTAGTGTCAATGTCTGGGCTGGCATCATCGGCAACCAGTTGATAGGACCCTTCATCTTGCCCCAAGTGCTGAATAGTCAGCTATACTCGGACTTTTTGGAGAATACCCTTCCGGATCTGTTGGAGGACATCCCCCTGGCCACCAGAAGCGCAATTTATTTACAGCTCGACGGAGCACCTGCGCATACTGGGAAGATTGTTAGGGCAAGGTTGAATGAACTTTACCCAGAGCGCTGGATTGGACGAGGTGGACCGATTCCTTGGCCTGCTAGGTCACCGGACCTTACTCCACTGGACTTTTTCTTATAGGGAATGATGAAAGATGATGTTTACTCAAGAAAAATCAACACCAGACAAGAATTAGTTACCAGGATTGGGACTGCAGCCACGAAAATACGGGAGAGGCTGGCTACCATAGACCTCAAACGTGAAATAAAACGAAGGCTACTTACATGCATCGAAACTAGCGGAGAACATTTTGAACAGCTTTTAAAGGACAAACGTTTTAATTGTAATTAGTTTTTAAGCGAACAAAATGTATTTTTTAGTAAACTTAAGTATAATTTCCTAAAAATTCGAATTATCATGATATTCTGTAAAAGGATTTTTGTAAATAAATTTTCGTATTCTTTTCCTACCTGGGCATGTTGCACCTTTTTGGAAAGGTAATTAGATAGGCAACTTAAAAAAAATAAAAAGTAGGTATGTTAATAACATGAATTTCAGAGAAAAGTGGGGCGAAAGGTGAAAAATCGTGAAATAAAAGTTAATTTTTTCAACTTCCAGGGGGGATTGTGGCCAAGGGGTTGCGGATAGGGGGGTGGTGTTCACCGTTTTGGAAAGGGCTTCCAAATAGTGATTTTTTGAAATCAGTTTGGGGTCGCTGCGATGCGTAGAAAAAAAGATAAAAATACAAGAGCGGTTCCCATATAAGGCAAAATCCTGATTTACGAATCACCCTGTAACTGCCAAACGGTGCGAGATGCCCCCCCCCACCCATACGATTTTTTGCTTGTCTCGGTCTGACCTTTCACCCCCTTCAGTATTGACCTCCCACCTCTGAACACCCTGTATAAAGGTGGTAAGTATTTCCCACATAATATTCAGAATTCGTTTTTAAATTTTGCAAATATATAATTTGGTATACACCTATTTTAAATTATTTGGATTGAAAACAAAAAAATTCCAACATAGCCCAAATAAGGTTTACCTAATATGAATTGGACAAAACATAATGTCTAATGTTTACGACTGTCGCTACTGAAATAATACTTTCATTGGTGAAAATAGGTTATGAAAACCCTGTTGTTTACCATACGTAAGGTAGTTAATGTTTACAAAATAAAAGAACTTACTCCTTACAGAAAAGACCATTCGTGTCATTCATATTAAAAGGCGAAAACAGATCAACAAAATCATACATCACATCACTACAAACCATAGTCACAAAGAATACTGGCATTATTCTGGAAAAGTACAAAACATTATTTTTTATTCGCATACATATGTAATGAATATTACCTGAAATATCGATGAAGCACAAACTTCAAAAATAACATTACATTCGTTATAAAGCTGTTCTTCTTAATTATTTGCATTCCCATTGTGTTCGAAAGAAAGTTATTAACCAGTAAGAAAGCGCTAAAAAAATTTTTAAATTTTAAAACAATATGTTTGAAAAATAACAATAAAATAAGTACCTTACAACGAAGAATATATCAACGTAAAAGCAAGCTTGTGTAACTGGCTGAAGAGAAATACTTTGAAGTTTTGAAAACAAAAACGTAACATTTTTAATTGCATAGAGTGAATAATAGTAAACATGAAAAAGTGTGACCCAAAGACATACAATCGTTCTAAGGCCAGCAATAACAGGTAGAAAATTTTTCGTATCCTCAGGTTGCATGATTTTGTCCATATTTTTTCTGACAGAGAAACATAATAAAAAACTTTCCATAGTCGACTGATTCTCGCCAGAACGACCGACTTTTTGTTTTTGTTCAGGACATCTCGCGTGAAGGCGTTCGATAATTTCAGCTAAACAGCAAAAAGTAAGGACAGAAAAAAGAACTGATCTGTTGAAGTGAAATATCATGTTATAATTGTTAGTATCTAATTGTTTTTCATCTACTTACAAAAATATAATGACTCCTGTATGCCCAAGAAAACTCCAACGATAGCCTGGATTTTTCGTACCAACATCATACATTTCTATTTCGAACATTTTCTGCGTTTCAAATGTTTTGTTTCCAAAATAATAGCGTGTAAATTTAACAATTTCATCTTGTGAACACGATGTGGGAACACAAACGCCAACATGAATTAAATTCTGAAATTAGATAGATATAATTACGACAAATAATAATATAGGTACTAAGTTTTCATTTTAAATAATGCATCAAAAGTATGTGGTACATGTTAATAAAAATTTTGATTTTATATGTCTTAATTTTTATTTGCTTGTACTTATATAAGTAGATCTAAATGTTAAACAAATTTACGTGTCACGATAAAACGACATTGTTTTGTGGCATCCAGTTTTTTCTCTACACTGTAATAAGCAAAAATCTGCTTTTATATATTCTTATCTTGTGAGTTGTCTAAAAAAATATTTGTATGAACTAGTTCGGTAGCTACAACTTAAAGAATAATTGGAGAGATATTTCTTAAAAACAGTTTTAAGGGTACGCTTATATATTAACGCAAAAATATGCACTTCTGAATTCAATTTGATAGAAATACGGTTTTTTTATTTAGATCATTTTCTCTTTATAGTTTTATAATAAAGACAAATGCAGCTTCAGTATATGGGTTCTTAACATATCCACAGAATATATTGTAAGAATGGAAAACTGTGTTCCCTTAGGAAGGATACAACAAGGATCTTTGAACTCAACAGTGTAATATATGTACATGAATGTACATATATCCGTTGAGCAATCAGTTCGAACTGAAAATGCCATATAATAGTAGACAGACAAAACTCTGAAACAAAAACTTCACTCAATAGATACAGCTTTGGCGAAAATATAGATGTAAATTAAAATTAATCTTTTAATGTACTTAAATAAAAGCATACCTCACTGTTCGCTTAAAAAAAGGTTTAAGTAAAAACCTGCTGTTGTGTAAAAAAATGTATAAAGTAATAAAATGTTGATCAATTAGTTTTGTAAGTTATGGCTTTTTAAAGATGATTGTGACCGAAAAATATAAAAAAAATTAATAGTAACAGTTTTGATTGTATTTATGTAATTTTCAATATTACTTCGTAAAGTCCAAGTTGATCATTTTACGGCGAATTAAGGGGCCAAGATACACAAGTGAAAAAGCAATAAAACATATCTTAATAGTCCAATAATCCATAAACAAAAATATTAGTTAAACAGGATGGATATAATAGTGTCAACAGTAATACGTAAATAATGTTATGCATTTATTTATGTTATAAGTGGTGTAAGCAGTTGGTGCTTAATACCACTGTTTTGCATAATAATACAATAAATACATTCTGTTACATTAAAAATAATTTAATAATATGTATTTTAGAGTTCGATCACACGAAATTTAATCATTCGCTAGTAAACATTTGCGGTGATTTGGTTAGTCCCGCACTGAGAAAAATATCAAATTGTAATAACAAACATTATCACGTTTTTAAATTGTTTGCCAATCATTGTAGGTACATTTAATAATATTTTATTTGGAATAATTATGGAACACATTAAATAAGACATTCAGCATAGTTAAATTCTAATGCTGCAATAAATATTATTAATTCAACAATGTTTTTTTTTATACAACTTTAGCAGATACAGATTTCCAGCTTTGTGTGTACGCACTCAAAAATTTTCGTTTTTGTAGTAACAACGCACACTTTTAAGGGGGGAAAACACATTAGACAGTTCACAAAATATTTTTTTTATTTCATAAATCATCAGAAAATCATCTGAAGAATAACATATGTTCTCAAAAGTTCAGAACGAAATTCATATTCTTTCCCATGCTACTCTCGTATTCGAAACTTTAAACGCGCTTTTGAATGAAATTTTTTTAATTTGCGTGCATCATTACACAAAAATAAATTAACAGATCGTTTTAAAATTATTATGTATATTATACATTTACCTTATTGAATTGCCTAGAATATGAACTAACAATTGGGATGATATCATTATTTAAAGTAGGGGGAGTCCGGGAGAGTTTAGCAGGTGGGAGACAATAGCCACTGTTCATAGAATCTTTGTGGAACTAGATATTTCTTAGACTCCTTAGGCGTCTCCCACCTCGCTCACTCGACGCGGTTGCGATCGGCAGTTTGGTTTAGGAGTGAGAAGTGACAACAAATTTTCGTGCCTGGAAGTAAATTTTTTCAATTTTCGATATTTGATTTCTGTTTCGTACTGTGAATAGATTCCAGCATGTTATTTATATACATCGTAAGTATAATTATCCAAGTAACATTTACGGCATACAGCTTTTACTTAAGTGTCATAGTTTTTTATAAAAATGTAATAACGGACAGCTTGGCGTGGGGTGGGAGACATTACCCTGGCGTCGGGAAGAGACTTTACCCAGGGTAATCTCTCCCGTCGTTTCTCCCGCAATAATATTTTTTATTTAAAAAAGGAAGACTGATAAAAATGATGATTCTTTTTTGATGCAGATTTAATTATGTTGTTTTCAATTTTATTTTTGTTCTTAATTTTGACAGTAATTTTAATTTTTTTTTTTTTTTGACGATAACATACAAGGGTTCCTACATTAGACTGATTTGTAATACCTACTTTTAAGGTTTAACTACTTACAAGGTTTATTACCTAGTTATGTAAAAGATAGAAAAGGTTCGGACTATTATTTTTGCTATAAAAGTACCTAAGTTACCTTAGATTTTTCTCCATGTTGATGAGATATTGGTAAATGTTAAGATATTTTTGTAGACAAACTGAAATCATTTTTATAGTAGGTATTACTGTTGGTTGTGAAACTTGTAATTAATGTTGTTGCTTTATATAAAACATATAGTTTTTGTTAAAAAGGGTTTCTAATAATAAGTTTATAAACACTCACTATTGTAAAAGTAACTATGTTAAGAAATATACGTGATACTAGTTAATTCCTCACTTATGTATCTCAAAGATAACTCAAAGTACCTTTCTCGTGTTTTCATTTACCTCGTAATACTATGTGCCATATTTTTATGATTAAATTTCTTTATAAAAGTATAATTTGTAATGATTATTTTGCCTATTTTCAAACCCGGGTAAAGGCTGCCTACTTGGGGGGTCAAGTCTCCCACCCAGGCGGGAGATATTAGCCGAATGTCAGTTTGGTAGAAATCGTTAATTACACATAAACTATTAATGATTGATCAAACTTTATTAAGAGAAAATATAGCTAAATAATGCAGCTTAAGATACAATTTATAGAAAATAGCGATTTGTAAGTATAGAAAGATTAGTGAACGTGAAAATTGATACCAGTTTTTAGATTTTTTGGAAGATTGAGCCACATGAGATACAAGCTGAACGGTAAAATGATGTACTTTACAACGAGTCTCTTATCATTATCCTGCGATATCCTTAACAGGATTAAAGGTCCTATCAGTAACTGCACTTCCCGTCAAAGACAAAAGCTTTTCATCTTAAAATAAAGGCGTAAAGGGATAATTATAGGGGATAGTGTCTCGGGATAAATGTTAATCAGGACACTCAATAGGATCGATTGGTAAATGTCGGAACACATCATTTAGGGACACCCTTTATAAAGTGATTACGAAGAGGTTTTGTGACCGCTAACTCTAAAAAAACTACTAAATTTGTAACTATGTTTTACATAGGTATGGTTAAATATATATGTACAAATAGACTTGCGTCCAATAAACATGACTGCGAAATCTTAAAATTTGACTTGGACACCTTTTATCTACCTCTCCTTTAACATAGGTAAAAGCACTTTTATGACCTTTTCACACAAAAAAACCTTTTTAGACTCCACATACCCATTAAAGGGATGCTCATTAATCCGCCTTGTCGAAACGAAGGACTTGAGTCCAAAGAGTTCGAAGATTCTCACGTAAGAAAACTGCTTTATTGCACTTTGGTTTGGCCCATTCTTGAGTATGTTAGTCCTGTATGGTCTGCCTACTATGAGTTCGACATCAATCAGTCAATCAATTGAGGGCGTTCAGCGAAGATTTATTCAGTTTGCTCTTTGTAGTCTCCATTGGAAGGATCCACCGTACGCTGATAGGCTTAACCCTTAAATGCGCAGTATTGTATAACAATTTTTTTTTTAAATAATCTTTTTTATTATTGTTAATATTTGATTGGGAAATTAAAACTGGCAATACAGCTAATTATTTTTTCCCCCCTCTATGGACTTGTCAAAGTAACAACTACTAATGTTCGGAAGTTTTGGCGGTAGATAAAGACTTTTATACGAATTTTCTGATGAAGTTTGCAGGTAAAAATATGAAATAAATATTATTGTTTATTACATAGAACTGTTTTAAACAATAAAAGTTTATTTAATAACTATTTTTGATTTGTACAGTACATCGGTCTCGCGGAAAGTTGATTTCTAAAGTTTTCTTACCTTATGGAATCGCTTATTTATGACGAGTCTTCCGACGAATTAGGTATATGACATTTTGGTTCCGGGGCTTTTTTTTTTTTTTTACATGCAACATGTTGGGGGTGGTGGAGACCCCAAACGCCCCACGATATCGGTGGCCAAGTTCACCACTATTTTTTAAATAATTTAATTAAACAACCCTGTGAAAATTAAAAGTTTCTTCGTATCTTGCTCGATGCTCGTCAACAATTTGGAGCAAACTGAAAAGAAACTGTCCCAGTCGCGCTGCACCTACATACCAACGACTTGAGGCAAACTGACGAGGAATCGGTCCAATCATGCTACACACTACCCAATTTGTAGGGAATTAGAGTGGGGAATCGGGCGTTTGGATAGTTGCCTCATCCGACTGCCCTAGCTAGGGAAAATAATAAAAATATTGGCCCGACCACGCTATATACGACCCAATTTGCATATCAATTGCAATTTTGCGGGTCAATTGGGTCGTCTCTAGTCGGCTTAAGCTTACTAAACACTTTTTTGTCAAATAAACGATGGAGATGGTTAACTCGAAAGCTTAATGGGAAACGTAGTTAAATTACTAATTTTCGTCATCGGTGCCAAATCATATTTGAAAATTATTGGTTTAATGTTGTTTGCATTGTTTTTACAGCGTTTTTTCTCTCACAAGAAAACGTTCTCAGGTGAGGTTCACCGATTTTGATGAAATTCAAATATGATATAGAGCATTGAAAAATAAGAGACACGTATTTTTTTTTATCTGCGGATACGTATAGTTAGGGGGTGAAAACCACCCCTAAAGTTTACCCCCAAAAACATTTTTTCCTAAATATGTCAAGTTCTAATGAATTTTTTCGAATGAAACAAAGTGGAAATGATTTCTCATAAATATACTAACCTTTTGTAAGTAATCCGGTCCCCGGGGGTGGCAATCTTTATTTTTTATTACCGATTTATTAACGATTTTTTTTTATATTTTTGCGCCACAAAAATAACAGTTAAAAATAATAATAAATAGTTAAAAATCATTGACAAATATTTTTTTTACATACGATGTTGAAAAATAAATTTGACTTGTTTTTGGGTTTTTCTAAAAAAAAGCTCCTCAAAGGGGTAAACAACCCCTTGCACTAATACGTAAATGATGTATATTCTTTCAGACATCAGTTTTTTCGTGAAAACTAGTATTAAGGGGTTTTTGGAGTCGTTAATTACGAATCTGATGTTAAATTAAAAAAATTCAAGATGACGGATCCAATATGGCGATCAAACTTTGGAAAAATAAACCAATTTTTATAAAAAAAAAAAAAAAAAAAAAAAAAAAGTACCACCTAAATGTGTGTATCCGCAGATAAAACGAAAAACGTGTCTCTTATTTTTCGATTCTCTATAAAATATTTCAGTTTCATCAAATTCGGTGAGACACACCTGAGAACGTTTCCTTGTCAGTGCGACTGCCTTACGCGTGGCCTAACCAAATCAAATCCCGAATTGGAACAAGAATTTTCTCCGTCAGCTGTGCTGGGTCAGCGATGGGCCACCGCAAATGATTTCCGTTTTGCCCGGTAGACTCTCACTGGCCAAATTTGTAACAATAAAGAAAACATATTTTTACTAATGTATAGGAATGATTTTCAGAAATGAAAAAGCGGAAAAAAGCAGGAATTTTGGCTAAGGTTACGGATTATTGCCATTAGAGTTTGTCATTGCGCAAGAAATGTACGATGTTACGTAAACTTAAAAATTAGCGCAGTAATATTTCATATTGTGCGTGCAAACTCATAAACTCTAAAACATCGGGTCCCAGTACTGTTAATTTTGAGAAAGTCATCGTAACCAATCTACACTCAAGAAAGATCTACCTGCTTATGAAGTTACCACACTGCTAATACCCAACTCAAATTTTTGAAAGTCATTCAATCACTTATTTATTTTACTGACTAGACGAAGTATAGGATGCTTACTACTTATGATAGATACTCATCTTACGTAGACGCAATTTTTCATTGTTATGAAGCTTTTTTTGAAACATTCCCGCGTGAAGTTTTTGTAAAGGAGGAGCCCATTCTATAAAAGTTAAGTGCCTTGCCCTTAGACCGTGACCAGTTTATTTTATCTACTTTAACCTTTCCAATGACAGTTACTAGTGGGAAAAATTGTTGCACAAAGCGATTACCTATTTAATTCGAATAAAGTACCATCAAGTGAATAGCCCTCGGCCTTTCCGAAAACTGCAGTCAAGCCCAATAATCATCCATCGGCTTAGCACTGCCGGGCTCTGACTTTTATGCAACAGTCTGAGACTCATATACGAGTAGTGCCCCACACGTGTGGGGTCGTGTGGGGCATTACCGAGCCGGGCGAGGCCGCCGGGCTTCGGTGTTCAGAAGTTCTCGCGGGCTTGCTTTTCACTTTCTTTAAGAACCAGTTTTGATCCGCAGCATGGTATAACGACCGGCGGGGCTCTGATAACATCGCATCGAGCTTTTGCGGAAGCGCCGCACTGGCCGAGATTCGACGCAAGCGCTGCACGCTCCGCGGCGATGAGTGAACTGGCCGAAGAAAGTGCATGCGACCGGTTTCGTTCAAATATTTCCAGAAAAGAAAGGCTCGGCGGCGCGATGCATTTTTCAGCATCACCTTTTAATCAAGTGAGTCGTGGAGCTATGAAAACACCGCACGTTAGCGACGTGTAATCGCTTAAGGGTTATTGACCAAACATTAGAAATATTAAGATTGGTTTATAAAGCGGAATGTTGCGCAAGTGACACGCTCGCAGCATGCACGCTGATTGAGAGTGGCGTGGCATGTCAGCGGGGATCAGTAATAGCATAATTATTGAACATTTCACGAAAGCTGTTTTGAGCCTCTATAATTTCGTAAATTTTTTCTGTGGATTTAGCGGATTTTAAATCTTCATAAGTCCTGCGCAATTGATTTTCTTATTGAAGAAAGAAATTACGTGGACGGTTTGAGGCAAACTCAATTAGGTAATTAAATGCTTTTATCAATCTAGTGGAAGTTTCTCATTTTTTAACTATTTTATTATATCAGCTTTGTTTTTTCCGACTATCCAGAACAATAAAATATTTTGTTCTGAACGGAAGATAACCCAGAATAAATATTTGATCGTTTTGAAAATGCGCATGAAATTTCCACGATTTTCATTCATGCATCACTTCAAAACTAGAACTAACCATTTTTTCAGAGTAATTTTTGACCCAGAAATGCTTGTATCTCATGGCAATTCAGTGTTATTAAAAAAAAAAAAATTAAATCTTAGCTTTCCTACTCATAAGAAATTGCAATTCATGGGATAATTTCCTACGTTCTAAGAGGCGGAAAAAACGCAGCTATCATTGTGGATTAAGACGCAGTTGACGCAGCGCGCTTTAATACATTTCTTACTATTATATTCCGTTTGCATATCTGATGCATTTACTGGAAAGTAGACAAAAGCCAATTAAGGCGAATTTCCAAGTACATGTCAGGGGTTTTTCCGATCACGGCGGGCGGCGGCGGTTTCCATCGGAACTTTTACGCGACGCATATTGTACATGTATTTACTAATTAAAAAATAAAACAAAATAAAAAATGGTTTAATGTGCTGTTATCACAATTCCACGAGAATTTTTTTTTACTGAGAATTTATATTATCCATAGTAATAGAAAATTAATTTCAGTTCAGGTCAGGAATTTCCTGTATACTTTTAATAACTTTTTAATTTTCTTCGCAAAATGTTGTACTTCGTGAAACATCTCACAAAATTCATGAATTTTTAAAAAATATCTATCTTGATGAAATCCATATTGGCCGACATTTTGAATTTTTTTGACATCTGACATTGCATTCATCACTAGCAACACTCCTAACACCTGAGTATTTTTTAAATCTTTCTAATATGCCAATTGTCAATTTTTTCCTATATAAGACCGAAAATTAGGATTTCATCAAAATAGACAATTTTTAAAAATTCATGAATTTTTATCTCAAAAACGGCAATTCTATTCAAAAATTTGCAAGAGACATTTCTTACTTAGAATTTTATGCAGCATATCATAGTATTTTTTTTATTCAAATTTCGTTCATTTTTGAAAAGTTGGCCGCCATATTGGATCCGGCATTTTGAATTTTTCAAAACGCCAGGTGAATTTCTGAAGGGTAAAGATAGACCAAACATTTAAGCCCAAAAAAATTTTCTAGGTCTCGATGATTTTTGGTCATTCAGGTGGCCCAATTGACGTGGAATGTCCGATATATTATTATCGCGTAGTACTAATTATTTAAATTGTAACCCTTATGGTGGGCGTTGCGATCGAAAGGTCTTTGGTATCGAAACCTCTTCAAAGTAAAGGCGGTTTGCTATCCTAAGGAACGCTCGAAAGTCTTTAATAGAGGGGAAATGAAAGTCAGCCGAGTTCAAAAACTCCTGAATGAATCTCTTTCTTCTTAAACGTGCTAAAGCAGGACATGCACACAAGATGTATGATGTAGTTTCATCGTCTTCAAGACAAAGACGACATTCCATTCTCATTTGATAGACCTATCTTATGTAGCCAATTGATGGCCAATAGTAACCTAACAACAATCTGAGACCCACTTTTCTCACAACGTTAATTTCAGAATAGCATAGAGACTAACAAGCCCATGAGCTTGCCGGATCTCAGGGAGATTTTTCCATTATATATATTGTTGATTCCTAATCTTCTGTCTTCTTTTATCACAGCCTTGGTCGAAGACCAGCCAATGCTGCAGAAGGGTCCAGGACCTTGGGACCGATATGATAAACCTTCCCTAGCTAGTTCATCAGCAGTCTCATTTCCTTCAACACCGGAGTGTCCAGGTTACCAACAGAGAGTAACTCTTGGAGGTTTCGATGGACTATCGAAGTGAAACGCCGATACTATTGGCCGATTGAAGAAGATAGTAATTTTGGATCTCTTTAGTTCGTTGTTAAGGTTTAGAAAGGCGCACGCTTTAATAGCATGGTTTTCGGCTTGAAAAACGCTGGGCCATTTGGTATTGGGCCCATAGACACCAGCACCATATTTAATTTTTGGGCCATCTTTGAACCAATTAAGACTTCTGAAGCCGTCTTCATTCCAGTCTGCATCTTCTCCCACAGCACACTTCCCTGGTTACGTAATCTGTTATAAAACAGACTCTTAAGTCAGGGATACGCTGCAGAATGCTCATATGACCTTTGTAAACAACTGGCATATTGGATGTCACTTGCACTCTAAGAGCACTAATTGAAGCTGGTTTCAAAATGAAAGTGTCCAGAGTCACTATAACTTTTATGGCGATTATCGTTATATAAATAATTAAAAGTTTTCCCAAAAATTGGAAAACATTCAATTTAACGTAGGTAAAAAAAAATTGCATATATAGATTTCTTATAGTATAATGACAGACTAAAACCGGCGACGTGACACACGTCAGACTATCGGAATCGATTTTCTGGCTCGATTCTCGGATCTGAGTGTCTGAAGCTTGGAAAACATGTGTTTAAATGAGCATACAGCATATAGCCGATCCGATAATTATTCTGATGTTCATGTCCGATACAAAAGCTCTTCATTTTCGCCCGATTAAATGCGTAAGTCGCTCAGAACACCTCTTTCTTTCTGCTGTTGAGTTCACAAATTTTGTCAAACAATCGATTTCGATAATAATTCGATGTATCCGGCTGGCCTAAAGCTTCTGTCCTTGCAAACTCTAAAGTCGAGACGCTATAATGCCGAAACTGTCTTTGCTTTTGAATGGCTTAATATTATTATTGTGCAGTTAAAAAAAAAAGAAGTAATTAACTATCATTTTTATTCATTCAAGTTAATCGCGGAAATTTTCGTGATATTAACATAATTAATAAATTTATCAAAACTTTTACCAAAGTTCAGATTTGAGCCCCGACTACACGAACACTTGTAACGACGGATGGTATGTGGTTAGGGGAGAGGGTGGCAAGATGGGGTACTTAAGGTTTGAAGATCAATAAAAGAAAATTTTACGTAGTGAGACATTCATATTTATGTTTTAATTAACAACTATTTATTACTCTTCTAATATTTGGTGAAATTAGGAACTTTTAATTATACATTTTAGAAAAAAAAATCAAAATAAAAATAAAGGTGTTTTGCCCCGTCTTGCCCCATGGTGCTGGTAAGATGGGGTACCCCCTGAGGTAAGATGGGGTAATGAGAATTATTAGACAGAATGATGATTATTTCGACTGGCACAACTCGCATACGTGGAAGGCTTCGTCATCATCATCGTCGATTCCTGCACATCTATTATGTGCCCATTTTCCACAATTTGAGCATGATATCCACCCTTCAATGGAAGCGGAATATACTTCTATACAATACATACATGGTGTGTAGTCATTACCTCATCTTGCCTACCGTGCCGTTTTTTAATAATAATTAAAACAAAAAAGAAACAGTCAGCAATCTCAAGGAAACACAATGTTTACCTTATTGTAGGTTAGTTTAAGCGTCAATAGCAGTCACACCTCACCAGCTAGTATTATTTCATAAACCACAGTCACGTGTCAAAATGGAAGAAAATGTGATAAGCACTTTGCAGTAAAACAGTTTTTTTAGGTTATTTCGCCACACGTACACTTGCGAATAAATAATGGCCGGACAACTGATAGGTGTGATGGCGGCGCATCGAACGATGCATGAATGAGCGTGATTGGTCAGTTTAAACTGTGAATTTCGCTGGGTACCCCGTCTTACCCGCTACCCCGTCTTACCTCCATCTCCCCTAGTTAAAAAAAATTTTTACAAAAAAATAAAAGCCGACTTCAAAACTTTGCCTGTATGTACAAAATTAAATCAAAAAGTTTAAAATAACATTTTTTATTACTTTTACGACAAGAGCATTCAAGGACAATTATATACAAAATTATTGATACTTAAATATTTACAATATCTAATCAACCATTTTTGGGATCGGTGCAGCCGAGGCAAGTTTATAAACCTAGAGTAATTTGAGTTCATAAATTTGCCTTGGCTGGCACCGACTCCAAAATATAAATGGAGCCACCCTCATGATGAAAAAAAAAAACAGAATCATTAAAATCGGTTCACAATCGGCGAAGATATCGCGTAACATACAAACAAACAAAACAAAATTAAGAACCTTCTCCTTTTTTTGAAGTTAAAAAAGACGAAGCGTCTCTTCTCAGTATTGGCTTTTGGACTTACAAATGTTCGATCAAAAGTGACCACATATTGCCAACTCTCTTTTGAAGGGGGAAGAGTTGATCTTAGCGAAGGGTGTGAACAGAACAACCGTCGCTGAAGAAAGAAAGCGATTGGTAATATTTCTCTACATATTTCAGAAAATAAACTGTATAAACAAAAAACAATAAGAATTGGTTAAATATGTTCTATACTTTTTGGTTTGTCCACATTTTTTCTATTCTGTTTTTCATTAACACTCAATTTATAACGCAATGTTTAATTCGTGACACTGTTACTCACAATTCTACAAAACTTTTTATGATTAATTATGATTAAAAAACACCACTTTACACTGCCTTTTTTTATAATTAACTTTCCATAATAATTATAAGACCATAAAGAGAACAAAAGGTAAAATAAATTACAATTAGGGCTTTCATCAGTCCTGTAGAAATATATTAGAAATTAGGTAATACGAAACTATTTCTGAAATAATGCGACAGGCCATTATTACGAAAATGGTTTCGCATTTCATAATTTCTTCCAATAGAATTGATGAAAGCTTTAATAAGGTTACTTGCTGCTAAGCTTCCAAAAAATTCAGCTTGGAATAAGTTAAAAAAAGGCAGTACTGCACTATTGTCTACTTCCCAATTACTTAATATATTTCTTATTCAAATTTAATGGAGCTGAGTTGTGCACAAAAGAAATTGACCGTGTTTCCCAAAACGAGATAAAATTTCATTGCTAAGTACATAATCACCAAAAATACAGAGCCAATGATTCCTATGCTTTTTCCATATTGTGCAATGTCTCAAATTCACGGTCTACCGGATCATTAAATACACGAGAAAAAGCTGCTTTTGAAATGTTTAAACACTAAAAATACAGTAATATGCACCAGAAAGTGTAACGAATAAGCTATAGATATTACCTCATCACCAGTACTACCAGATTTTTTTTCCGCGGAAAGAAAGCAGCGGGAAAAAAGTGTACAGTGATTATCGGAAATGGAGAAAGAAGTTCGCAAAGTCTAAGAAGATCGCAAAAATATTTTCCAACTTTCGCTGAAAATATTAATTTAATTAAAACTATCATTAAACCGTGACTACTTTGGTCATGTTGGCAAAAGTGCTTATAAATCGTTGTAAGATTAAGGTCATCGCTAAGTGAACTCATACTGTAGTTTGGTTCAAGTAAAACACTTCAATTGATCGGCTCCTTTTGTATCTTTTGATGTTAGGTGATGTGAAGAAATTGAACGTTATTTCTGAAGGTAAATGTGTGATGCAAGAGATTGGGTTAAATCGAATAACGATAATTTATACGTTGGTTAAATTCGTTATTGTGTACTTTTATAATTTAGATATTAATGTGGTTTGATTAACACTCATTTCATTACCTCCAAAGGCAACTTTATATCCACAAACATCGGTGACGTGAAGTTGAAGAAAACGACCTGAAAATGTACTTCGAACGGACTGGTGAAATTCATCAGTCCAAGATTATTGTGCCTGGGTATCTTCGGCGACAATGAAATCCGTAAAGGTGTGTTAATGTCATCGCACAGCTCACGTTTTGGAAACCAGTAGTAATTCCCCCAAATGAATGATTTCGGGACATTGCCAAAAGAATCGATTACTAAAAAGCCGATAATTTTATAATTCTCATAAAGAAAGTAACATAATTGTTAGATTCATTACATTTTAAAGCCCACACTTCGCGATGTGCGACTGATTCCAGGAAGGTAACAAAATCTTCTCCGCACTTTGTGGTATTATTTTCATTTGCACTAACTTTAGCTATCCCAACCATAAAGTTCACTTTCTCTAAAAGATTTAAATCTTCTTTGTCAAGATTCGCGCCGTTTACTTGAACGAAACTCAAAACTAAGAAGAAGAAGACAAATTTTACAAATTGTCGGGTGCGGTGGCCGCTAATTTTTAGATTCTTCGATATAATCATCGCTGTGTTTTGAATAAAACTGATCTAACCGGCGGTTCACTGTAAGCATCTTGGCGGTAAAAGTAGTCTTGAGCCTACCAAGCGCACCTGAATATAGTAGAAATGGTACATGCCGCTGCGTGCTTCAATTTACGTGAGAGAGTGGAAGTGGTTTTAAGGGCAAAAAACGAGATTTTCGAAGGGAAAGAGTCTGATTACAGGCGTACCTTTGGCGTGACTTCTGCGTGCGTACCTTGCATCCCTCCCAAAATTGAAAGTATTACGAAATCTCATTGGGGTAGCTACATAATATAGGTTTCCGATCATCAACTTGAAACAGATAGACCTTTTGGGCTAGCGAAGGTTCGATTGATGTATGGCTAATTGCACAATAGTTTTTTACAGAGATTACTGAAACACAGTAGAAGGTTGTAAATTTTGATTGGTTATAATATTTAATACCTTATGCTATATATGATCATAGAAAAATAATATATATTGTATTTTTCTGTGAATTATTATGAATCAACCTAAAATATATCCGCTTACATTACGACACACATTGTGCACATTTATTGCTACAGACCTTTTAATTTCTAAATTAATAAACGTAATGTTTTTCGGATATTTGGGCAAGAGTTATTATATACTATTACAAAAGAGCACACAACCCACATTTTCAAAAAAGTATTAAGGCTTAGAAACAAGTTTTTCATATATAAGATACAACAAATTCATAATTTTTCTTATTTTCACTTCATTGATTTAATATTATTTTGGTGACGCCTAAAATACTACTAATTTTTAAATGCTCGAGTGAAATAAAAGACAGTGGTGCTCCAAGTTTTTTGCTTCTTGATATTTGCCTCCGAAGGAATTTGGTAATTAGATGTGGAATATCATTAATATCGTCTTTCAAATTGCAATTTTTATTGGCGTATGCAAAAACTAAATAGTACTAATATAATAAACCTGCAGTGTCTGTGTGTTTGAGACCAATAACAGAAAAAATTGTGAAGTTTTAATTCTGAAACTTTGATATTTGGAAGTTGACTTTTCCAGAATTTTTCCACACTTTGTTTTATATGCATAATGTAAATCTATATGGAAAGGAGCTTTATTAAACACGTTAGAAAAATATAGGGGTTATAATTGATGTAAATAGTTGCTGCATATCTCTTTTTGAACTTTGAAAGATCTTGTTTTTTTTTTTTTTTAATAATATGAAGTGAAAATGCTGTTATATGAAGTTAATCGAATAGTATAATATGGATGAATTTCACGTCCCCTTCATTTTCTTATTATACATTTTAAATTTCCTCGTTATTAGGTGATTTGTTCTGAAAGAAAAGGTCATCATTTAAGGAAAAATCCATATTCTTGCAAACATTTTAAAACGATTTCAGCATAATAATCCAAAACAGAGATTTAATTCTATAATGTTATCCTTAAGTTACATTAATGGAAAAATTCTAACCTACCTTTTTAAGATGTAAATCTATGACCATTGGTTTAACATTAAATTGATCTTAATTTTTTTTTTTCAGAATGGATATTTATCTAGGGGGCCGTTCAAATATTACGTAAGCAGATTTATTACAATTATTTACCCCCCCCCATCCCCCTTGTCAGCAAAAGTAAGAAAGGCTCTTACCCCCTCCCCCCATGCTTACGTAAACATTTTTCAATTATAAATGTATTTTTTTTTATATTATAATTATAATGTTATAATTATAATTTAAAAAATAAGAAAATAGATTTAGGATAGAGATTAGATTTTACTGATACAGTATTCAACATAGAGTAAGGGACAAAAATATTATAAAGTAAATAACTACCGATGACGTTGTGGTGGTTGTCTGAGATTTTGAAAAGCTCAATTTAAAATTCAATAATCTCCACATGAAAAACTTTATTTTTAATTGTCATGTGGTGATTGTTTTCTTCGATATAAAAAGTTTTAATAAATTCGGTTTGTATATTTAATATTAAGTTTAAATAAAGGATGGAAATATGAGGTAAATGTAAAAGTAGATAAACTTTGAAAATTGTAACTGTAGTGAATTTAATTTAAAGAAATCTAGTTAGTGTAGTTGAAGTAGCTTTTGTAATTTTTTAATAATTTTTGTTTGTACAAAAATATTTTAAGTTCTTCACTGACATTAAATGAATTAAGTTCATTTTTATAAATATTAAATATTTATATAAAATATTGGAAAATATTCATTATTAAAATAAAGCTAATAATTAACAGTGTTATTTAATTCAATTCGCTGTTATTTAAATAATAAAGTAACAAAGATTTTTTAAAAAAGGAAGAATTTCTCAATATAAAAAAATAAAAAATAGAAAAGGTGAATTCTATTATATAGGAGAAAGCTCTCTCCTATAACTGGTGACCCCGACAATCAAAAGTTGCAACCCGACAATCAAAAGTTGCAACCCGACTAGCAACACCCCAACTACGAGTAGCACCACGACTACGAACAACATCCCGACAACAAGCAACAACAGCTTCAAAAAAAAATAAAAATAAAACGACAACAACAGCAGCTCCCAAAAGCAGCCAACAGCAATCAACAGCAGCATCAACAATCAAAATTTTATTTTAGTAACAAAGGTTAGATTTCTTTTACATTTTATTAAATTTTATCGAGTAATATTATTTAAAAAAAAAAAAAAAAAAAAAGTGTAATCCATCCTTTATTTCATCACATTCTCTCGTTTATTTAAAAAAAAAAAAAAAAATATATAAATAATGAATAATTCGAGTGGTGACTTGCCGATAGTCTCCGTGATTCCCGGGAATCCAAGTCAAAATCGCGAAAGTCAAAATTTAAATAATAATTCGAACAATCCGCTTCCATCACCACGCAATACACCCTCGATTGCAACGTTTTCGGTTAGTGCACCCTCATTTTGGAAAAATGCACCTAAATTCTGGTTTCAGCGACTGGAAGCACAATTCGAGCTGGCCAGAATCTCAACAGAAATTGCAAAATTTAATCACGTTCTCTCTGTGTTAGATGAGAATTTAGTTTCAATTTTAAGTGATATCTTAGAAGAACCAGACCCGCGACATCCGTATACTCAGCTGAAAGATGCATTAATTTCCCGTTTTTCGGCTAGTGAAACAACAAAATTAAACAAATTACTTAGTGACATTGTTATGGGTGATCGTTCTCCATCACAATTCCTCCGGGAAATGAAAAATTTATCAAACGGGAATTTAAGTGACGATATTTTGAAAACGTTGTGGATGCAGAGACTTCCAGAAAATATGCGAGCAATTTTGTCTTGCAATTCCGGTCCACTTTCGGAATTAGCTAATTGCGCAGACAAAATTTTTGAAATGAATAATAAATCTTCCGTATTTACTTGCTCTTCAATACACTCTGATACTAATATTTTATCTGACCTAACTTCACAAATTTTACGTTTAACCAAACAGGTCCAAGAGATGTCCTTGGAGATTAAATCTTTAAAAAATCAAACTCGTTCTTCAAGCAATTCTTCCCGTCATTCAAGATATTCATCAAGTCGTTCACCAAATCGACTTAATACTAAATTTATACAACGGAATAATTCACAAACTCGAGATAATCCAGATTGGTGCTGGTACCACTCAAAATTCCAAAACAATGCAAATAAATGCATTCCACCATTCTCTTTTAATAAAATTTCAGACTCATCAAAAAAATAAAGCGCTTATCATCTATGGCGACAGATGATAAAGGCGAATTTAACAGTCGCCTACACATCTTTGACAGGTCAACGAACAAATATTACTTAATTGACACTGGAGCAGATATTTCGGTTATTCCTCCACCACTAACAATGAAATTATCACCTACATCTTTACAATTATCTGCAGCAAATTCTTCAATAATTAATACCTACGGTAAAAGAATTCTTACTCTTGATCTAGGTTTACGAAGAAATTTTCAATGGGAATTCCTTTTAGCTGACGTTGAAAAACCCATTATAGGTGCAGATTTTTTATTCCATTTCAAATTAATAGTTGATTTATCTAAAAGAATTTTAATTGATCCTTTAACTAAATTAACTTCAAATGGAAATATTTTCAGAGGACCTGCAACTACTTTATCAATTTTGATCAAACCTTCAATTAAAGATAATATTCAAAAATTACTTCGTGAATTCAACAATATTACAATAGATTCCAGTTTTTCAAAACCAGTTAAACACACAATAACGCATCAAATCAAAACTATCGGTCAGCCTATATTTTCAAAAGTTCGACGTTTATCTCCAGAGAAACTTGCGGTTGCAAAGAAAGAATTTGAATTCTTACTCAACCAAGGAATTTGTAGACCTTCTAAAAGTTGCTGGTCATCACCATTACATATGGTTCCTAAACAGAATGGTGAATATAGACCCTGTGGGGATTACAGACGTTTAAATGCAGTAACAATTCCTGACCGATATCCAATTCCGTTAATACACGATTTCGCCTGCCAACTACAAAATTGTACAATATTTTCAACATTAGATCTAACTAAAGCATATCATCAAATTCCTGTAGAACCTGAAGATATTCCGAAAACTGCAATTTGTACACCTTTCGGACTTTTTGAATTTACTAGGATGACCTTCGGATTATGCAATGCTGCACAAACATTCCAAAGATTTATCCATGCGGTTCTCCAAGATTTATCATTTTGTTTTGTATATCTTGATGATATTTTAGTAGCTTCCAATTCAGAAACACAACATTTAGATCATTTAAAACAAATTTTTCAACGCTTCCAAGACAACGGCCTAATAATAAATGTCGAGAAATGTAACTTTTTACAATCGGAAGTAAAATTTCTCGGTCATTTCATAAATTCTAAAGGCATCAAACCATCACCAGAGAAAGTTGAAGCAATTACTAAATTTAAACAACCTTCAACCGTCAAAGAACTCAGACGTTTTCTTGGAATGGTAAATTTTTATCGACGTTTTCTGCCACATGCAGCTGCACATCAGTTGTTATTGAATAAATACCTCACTGGTAATAAAAAAGATGGTTCAAAACAAATTATTTGGACACCTGAAACAATTAAGGCATTCGAAAACATTAAATCACAATTAGCAAAAATTACTCTTTTGGCTTTTCCAAACAATAATTCTCAACTAGCTTTATTTGTAGATGCTTCAGACACTGCAATCGGCGCTTCTTTAAATCAGTATGTTGATAACACTTGGCAACCTCTTGGTTTCTTTTCAACAAAATTAAGTTCAGCACAAATCAAATACAGCGCCTATGATCGGGAATTATTAGCAGCTTATAAAGGAATAAAGTATTTTCGATACCATTTGGAAGGAAGAAATTTTACTTTATTCACAGATCATAAACCTTTAATTTTTGCATTTAAACAAAATCCCGAAAAAGCTTCTCCAAGACAAGCTAGGCACTTAGATTTCATCGGTCAATTTACTACCGATATTAAACATATTCCAGGAACGGAAAACATAGTAGCAGACACTCTTTCACGGGTCGAGGAATTACATTTACCATCCTCTATAAATTTTGAAGCTATAGCTATCGCACAAGAGACCGATAGCCAGTTAAAAGATTTTTTGGAAAATTCTTCATATAAATTTTCCAAATTACCCGTGATTGGGAGTGACAAACTAATTTACTGTGAAAATTCCAACTCTAACATTAGACCTTACATTCCGGAAGCTTTCCGACTACAAGTTTTTAATTCAATTCATAATTTATCTCATCCTAGCATACGAGCAACAAACAAGATGATAACATCAAAATATTTTTGGCCATCTATTAACAAAGATGTCAACAATTGGTCTAGAAGTTGTTTAGCATGTCAGAAAAATAAAATTACTCGTCATGTTAAAAATACTTTTGGCTCATTTCCAACAATTTCAAGTAGGTTCGACACAATTCATATGGACATCATAGGTCCACTTCCTCCTTCACACGGCTTCAGATATTGTCTCACGATAATCGATCGTTTCACTCGATGGCCTGAGGCAATACCTTTGACTGATATTACAGCCGAAACCTGTGCAGAAGCCCTTTATCACAATTGGATTTCTCGTTTCGGTGTTCCCAAAATTATAGTCACCGATCAAGGAAGACAATTTGAATCTACACTCTTTAAAGAACTTTCAAAATTTTTAGGATTCAAACATAATCGAACTACCTCATACCACCCACAATCAAACGGTTTTTTAGAACGTTGGCACAGAACACTTAAAACAGCTATCAAAGCTTATGAAACAAATTCTTGGTCTGAAGTTTTACCTTCAATTTTACTTGGTCTTCGAACAACATTTCGAGAAGAATTCGTCGCGACACCAGCGGAATTGCTCTATGGTCAATCCTTAAGACTACCTGGTGATTTTATTGAACAAAATTCAGAAATTCTACACCAAAGTCTTTTCGTCAATCGCTTACGAAATTTATTTAATAACTTACGACCAATTCCAGCTTCAAACCATTCCAAAGCAAAATTTTTCAAATTCAAGGAATTAGAAAATTGCTCACATGTTTTAATTAGAAGTCAACCATCTAAAAATAATTTGCAAAATTGTTATAATGGACCATTTCCAGTTATAACAAGAAATAAAAATTATTATACAGTGCAAATTAAAAATAAAAATATTAACATTTCCTTAGACCGTTTGAAACCATATTTCGTTTCCTCCATTGATAAAATCAATTTACAAAATAATTTTTCTGATCCAACTAAGAGAGACAATTCCAATTTAACACAATCTAGCTCGAATCATTTAAAGGAACAGCCAGTGCCTGTTCACACCACAAAAAGTTTTCCTTTTCGACCAGAGTCGTTAAGAAATAATCAAAATTTAAATTATACGGTTACTCCGGCATCAGAAATTAAATATCATAACATTAAACCTTCAAAAAAAGTTACATTTTCAGCAAAATTAGTAAGTTGCTGAAATCAGAATATCGCTACACTGGTTTACGCTGGGAGGAGGGTGTTGTGGTGGTGGTCTGAGATTTTGAAAAGCTCAATTTAAAATTCAATAATCTCCACATGAAAAACTTTATTTTTAATTGTCATGTGGTGATTGTTTTCTTCGATATAAAAAGTTTTAATAAATTCGGTTTGTATATTTAATATTAAGTTTAAATAAAGGATGGAAATATGAGGTAAATGTAAAAGTAGATAAACTTTGAAAATTGTAACTGTAGTGAATTTAATTTAAAGAAATCTAGTTAGTGTAGTTGAAGTAGCTTTTGTAATTTTTTAATAATTTTTGTTTGTACAAAAATATTTTAAGTTCTTCACTGACATTAAATGAATTAAGTTCATTTTTATAAATATTAAATATTTATATAAAATATTGGAAAATATTCATTATTAAAATAAAGCTAATAATTAACAGTGTTATTTAATTCAATTCGCTGTTATTTAAATAATAAAGTAACAAAGATTTTTTAAAAAAGGAAGAATTTCTCAATATAAAAAAATAAAAATAGAAAAGGTGAATTCTATTATATAGGAGAAAGCTCTCTCCTATAACGTAATCATCATCTAGACTCCCCTACCCCCCATGTCATCCAAAATAAGCAAAACAAAGACCCCCCACCCCCCCATAGTGCTTACGTAATACTTGAACGGCCCCTAGGTTCACTCATTAATACTTTTAATTTTTGGTTAGCGGCCTGCTATTTTCCCTCCTCTTGGAAAGTCATATAAAAAATCAACGGTGCTACAAAGCCAGAGGACTAATCAATATACTTCCATACATGTCGAAGATTTTGAACCAGATAAACCAGCACATAAAAATATTTAAAATGCTAAAAATGTCTGAATCTGGTTTTGAAAAACAGCAATAATTATACTTATAATGACGATAATCGGTCAATTTGGCAATGGTTTCCAAAGCTGATGGAAAATTTTCCATTTAAATCATCCGACCACGGCAAACGTACCCTTGGGATTATAAGAAAACAATTATGTATTGTGTTTAATTTTGGTCGATGTTTCTAAAGCATTCGAAAGCGTGGACCACACAATATTATGCTAAAAACCATCTTCCGAATTTTGTTTTACTCGAAGGACAATCAGGATAATCTCTGAATATTTTTGCAGTCGATATCAAGCTATTCTCTCTAAAGAACAATTACCAATTACTTATTTGTTTCCTGCCCTGTTCCCCAAGGCTCAGTAGGAGTGTAAGAAATGATTTGTATGCTATCCAAAATCGCCTTACCCTGAGTTCTAACAAATACCAGTGTTGAATTTTATATAGAATAAGAATACAATTTTGTTTCGGGTATCAATATTAACAATATTAATAAAATTAATTTCATTAATTAAGCGAAGAAATTGTAGGTTATTTTCAATAAAAAGATCTTCTGGAATTACTGTATTTCTATAAACCACATTAGTAATAGAGAGTTTTGAGGAAGTTGTGTTTATGTTAAAGTATATGTGACAATCTCGCGAACACTTTCTTGATTCCCCACATTCGTGGGGAATTCTCACTTTTCCAAAGTTTGATTCCGCATCGCTGAAAGCTCTGAAAAAAGCATTGAAATCGATGTCTTCGAAAATTTAACCATATCTATTGCGCTAGGGGATTTCTTAGATTTTCTTTTGCTCGTACATTACTTTTCACAATTTAATTTGATTTTTATTAAGTAACTTGCTCGAATCTAAACAGCTAAAAACTAAACTAAATGTAAAGCTCTTATTCTGCTAATATGCTAATTTTGTATTAAATCCAACTCATAATTGTCTCAATATATTTTTTTTTTTTTAGATTCTATTAGGAGTTATATTGCAATATCAAGTGCCAAGTATTTTGGAGTAGAAAACAATTTTGTTTACAAAGTGCATAATAAAATTTAAGGGGTGACATCACCATGAAATTTTCTAAAATTGGTTTGTTTTTTCTTTGGCTAAATAAATTGTTTATACTTTTAAGAATATTTTAAGCGTTGAAACATTCCAAAATTCAAATTATTACCCAAGTTATAGAAATTAGAAGTGAGCGCGTCAGTGAGCCGACCCGAAACTCAGGTAGCTTTCGGACCGTTACGCATCTATCTATCTTTAACAATAATAAAGTGCGTTTCATATTTATAACGCCACAAAAAAAATATGATTTCTGGAAAACTATTCATTCCAGCAGAATACAATATATAACGAAAATGATGAATTTGATAAAAAGGAAACAATCACTCATAATTTATAAACCTAACACTTCAATGGCTTCCGTACGGGAGGAAAAAGTGATTTTAGCTTGTTTCATAATTATAACGCCACGTACATTTTCGACAAAAATAACAATTTTATTTCAGCAAAAATAATATTAAAACATAGTAACGTAAAATTCATTAAATTAATTAAATTCTAGAACACAGTAACGTAAATTTCATTAATCAAGAGTTGCTCCTTGCTTGAAAATGGTATTAAAAATTCTGATTTTCATGCTATCGATGAGACTTTGAATTAAATCTATATCAATAGCATTCCATTCTTCCACGATTGCGCGTTTTAAGTCCTCAACGGAATTGTATTGGCGATTTTCCCTATACACCCGGTGAACTAAAACTCCCCAGAGATTCTCAATTAAATTGAGGTCAGGAGAGCATGGTGGCCACTCCAAAACCTCAATCGAATTAGATGAGAAACAGGACCTGGTTTCGCGGCTAACGTGGATACGAGCATTATCCTGCTGAATAATCCACTGTTTTGCAGGATTTTGCCGAATAAAAGGTACCAAACTCATCTGGAGCACATCCGTGTAATCCTTGCTTTTCATTCTTGATGAAGTGAATTGCAATTCTAAACAGCCGGACACAGAAATTGCACCCCAAACCATCACGCTTCCGTCGCCAAAATTTCTTTTGGAAAAATATAGCGGTTCTTTTCTCAAGTCACGCCAATATCCTCGAAAACCATCCGGTCCATCCAAATTCCACTTTTTTTCATCGGAGAATATCACCTAAATTCAAATTTCTGTGTCCGGCTGTTTAGAATTGCAATTCACTTCATCAAGAATGAAAAGCAAGGATTACACGGATGTGCTCCAGATGAGTTTGGTACCTTTTATTCGGCAAAATCCTGCAAAACAGTGGATTATTCAGCAGGATAATGCTCGTATCCACGTTAGCCGCGAAACCAGGTCCTGTTTCTCATCTAATTCGATTGAGGTTTTGGAGTGGCCACCATGCTCTCCTGACCTCAATTTAATTGAGAATCTCTGGGGAGTTTTAGTTCACCGGGTGTATAGGGAAAATCGCCAATACAATTCCGTTGAGGACTTAAAACGCGCAATCGTGGAAGAATGGAATGCTATTGATATAGATTTAATTCAAAGTCTCATCGATAGCATGAAAATCAGAATTTTTAATACCATTTTCAAGCAAGGAGCAACTCTTGATTAATGAAATTTACGTTACTGTGTTCTAGAATTTAATTAATTTAATGAATTTTACGTTACTATGTTTTAATATTATTTTTGCTGAAATAAAATTGTTATTTTTGTCGAAAATGTACGTGGCGTTATAATTATGAAACAAGCTAAAATCACTTTTTCCTCCCGTACGGAAGCCATTGAAGTGTTAGGTTTATAAATTATGAGTGATTGTTTCCTTTTTATCAAATTCATCATTTTCGTTATATATTGTATTCTGCTGGAATGAATAGTTTTCCAGAAATCATATTTTTTTTTGTGGCGTTATAAATATGAAACGCACTTTACAATTTCTTTCGAAAGATTAAACTAACAGTAACTCAGGTAACGGAGGACATCGTAAAAGTAGCAGAAAACCTTATTTACGGTCCAGGAATCGTAGATTGAAAGTAATTTAAAAAAAAGTTTTCTTTTAAGGCGTTAACGTCGACCTTTTTTTTCTTACATTTTCTCGAAATAACTTTTTTCAAACTGGTGTACACGATATCTCAAAATCTACTGAACCGATTTGGCTGAAATTTTCACCATTTATTTTTTATAATATTACCTAAAGCGCGAAAGGATTTTTTCGATTGGGTTCCGTATTCAAAAGTTATATATTTTTTAAACTCAAAATTTTTTTGGAGATGCGAGTTTTTTTTTCAAACAGCTATCATTTCTTCAAAAAAATTTTTTTAATTTTTTCCTTTCGTCACACCTTAGCTATTCTACTTCTGAAGAACCAATTTGTTTTTTCGGACAATGCTCAGCAAGGATTTTAAAAAGAGGGTCCCACTGAGCGACTCATATCTTTTTCAATATTGGAAATTTTTTATAAATCTATTATATGTGTACGTAAAATTAAGAATAACTCATATTTTTAATGGTCGAGTCGAAAGAAAGTTTATTTTTATGCTTGTTTTTTCGAGCGTCAGGGTGGTGTAACCCCTTAAGTGGATATTTTATATTTGCATTCTTATTGCAAACTATTTTAGATTCAAATCAAATGTATAACACAATAGCCATTTCAAATGAAGAGAATATTCATATCTGTTTTATACAAAATTTCATATTGTATAGCGAAACTGAAATACTGATTTATTTCATAGTCAATTTAAAAAAAACGCCAATAAAACTGCGTGTCGACAGAACTGATGGGAAAACTGAAGAAAGCTCAGGTCACATGTCGCAAATTTGTCGTGATTACGCAGTTAAATACGCATGTCGCATGAATTGCTCTCAATATAACTGTGTAATTCTGTGTGACAACAGCCATGGATTCAAGTGAGAAGAAAGCGATACTTCTTGATTTTATAGAATCGTAACATTTCCTTCTATTTCTTTTCGCTTTTGAAATTGCAGCAGCTAATAGCACGTAAATTAATCCTTTTCTTTGACACTCTATGGGTTACTAATTTACTTCAGATTGAATTCTTCACGTGTTGAACCTTCAAACCCTTCGAACTCTCTCTGAGCAAATTGTGCATTTAAATGCACTGTGTGTGGACACCATCTAGTGCAGTTCTTTGAGCAATATTTTACACAGTTTTATTGTGCAATATAACAGAGCGCGTATGGCTGGCTTTAGAAACCCCTTCCTAACCTTAAGAGCTACAAACATAAAAGCTAAAAAGAAAAGCATATCATATTAAAAGCTTCTCTGTATATCGATTTTATTTCCTAAACTTATCGCAGAAGCTCCTTAAATAATACAGAGTTGCTGAATTGGTTGTGTACTTGGAATCTTTTAGGACACATTCGAACACAATTCTGGTGGTAATGTTTGCTGTCGTTTTTTATAAACTGGGTATCTCAAATATAGCGCGGAAATAAATGTCTTCTTAAATTATGTTTTTTTTGTTTTAAGAAGAACTCTTTTTGAAATAAATATCAGAAGAGTTTGCTAGTATTACTTTAAAAAAAATCATAATTGGGCATTGGTTTGTAATAAATTTGAGTAAGGAATTAGTAACAGTAACATATATATACTGTGAAAAAAAAACCGATATTTTGCAGAGGAAAAAGTCAATCAAAATTAGCCCTCAAAACCACTTGGAAACACGGCAACAGGCTTCCAAACGGAAGTTTTTGCCATTCAAGAAGTGGCCAAGTTCCCAAAGATGGTAAAATAGCAGAAAAGGTATCTGTCTATCTATCAATGACAGTAAGGCACCTCTTGTCACCCTTCTTAATTCTAGCACTCGGACAGAAAGAGTCCAGGACTGCAAGAAACGACTAAATTCGGTTGCAAAGTGCAATCAGATCTTTCTTATATGGATGCCTGCCCACCAGAGAGAGAGAAGGCAATTACCCTACAGGTGCAGAGCCCATTATTGGTGTTAGCTCTACAGCGTTGAAGAATAGTCCAAGGAGAAAGATGGTGCAGTCTAGCTACCTGCAGACTTATCAAATACTTTACAGGCAGTTCGAAATTAGTTCTTCAATTTATTAAAACAACGAAGAAATTCAGATAGAGTAGGACAAATGAAAGTCTGAGCGCTCGAGGTATTCTGCAGAAACAACACCAACAACTTTGTAGGGTAGGTACGGTCGAAATATATGCTCCAAATTTACCTACTTTTAAATATTTATTATTGGCTTCAAATACACCTGTCGATCAATTTAAGCTTTTATGGATAGATTCATGATAAATTCCATCCTAGAAACTCTACATATGGCAGTAAAATATCATAGAAACACTTGAGGAATTTCAAATGAACATACGAACAGCATTTTTTCTTTCTTTTACATAAATACAGACATACGTAATTTAAGTGGTAAGATAATATACCCTTGGTTTTCTTTCTCAAAACTTTTTAAATAAAATGACATCTATCACAATAACATTCTGGAAACTTTAAAATTCAGATTGTGCAGGTGATGTATTCATTTTTTAAATTATCACTTTTTGACATCAGTATCTCTTAGTTATAAGTAGGTAATTTACGACAGTAGTGTACGCCCATCATTTTTAATTTATTTTTAGGATTTAATTAGTGTTTCCAAAAATAATTTAAATTTACCATTTTTTATCGATGCCTCTTGTTTGATAATACGCGTACCATTGCTTAGTGTAAAAGAAGTAAACTGTGTAAATTCCATACAAAAAATATTTCAAGCTAGACGCATCTATCGACTTATGTACAATTTTGGACTATTTTCCATTAATATAGAAATTTTTTTCTTTATTCTCGCTTCTCAGTAATAGATATAGTTCAAAGTCAAATTTATGAAATTGTTTTTTTATATGAAACACTCACCATGGTTTTATATTGTAATATAATGGTGGGATGTGACGCAGTAGGGCACACAAATCAAGAGTCGAATTCTAATTATAATCGAATTTTATTCATAGATGTTATGTGGAATTACGGCCATGATATCAGCAATTCTGGAAAGTATAACTGATGTTTTCGTGCAATTCTTTGTCTCAAAAACCAAAGGCGATTTGAACGAAGAGGAAAGGATTCAAGTAATTCCATAATATTATGGAAGATTTTATCGAAACGTGCAGGTAGCTTTTGCTTTGGATCTGGTTCTTCAATAAAATACTTAAATTTTGTTCCTAACCGTTTTCGAAATATCATTTAGGATAATAGATTTTGTCAAGAATTTATTTGTATTGATCACTATCACTCATCTCTTATATAACATTGGAGTTATGGCACTGAGCGTTTTTAGCATGTTCCATATGACATGTCAAATACAGTGACATAGGATATATGATGAAGATTATATGATTTTGTAATTCGGTTATCCTACAACATATATCAGATGACAATACAAATATCACATGGGACAATTGGTTCATGACACATGAAACGACATATTATGCGTAAATTGATATGATATATAATATGACTTTTGACATATAATATGACTTATAAGATGTGACACATGAGACGACACATGATTTGACATATGTCACGATATGATATAACATATAAAATTACATGAAATGATATATAACACGTGATATGCCTCGTTACAACATATGACATGACATGTAACATGACATATGACACACGATATATTTTTAATATAAATGCACCTAAAGCGTACAATCTTTTATTCGTCAGTTATTTTAAATACAGAGAATTTAATATCGACTAACCTTACCATAGATGTAAAATAGCGTGATTTCCAAAATATATTAGAGCTGATTGATATCATCAAATAGATAATAATATCTTACTAATGCCCATAAGAAATATGATGTATTAGCTGAGCAGTAGTGAGAATAACGTTGTACGTAAAATGCAAAAATGTAACAATCATAAATACACTGCGCAAATTAAAACACATGGTACTTTTTCAGAGCTGAAAAATGGCGTTTCTTATAAAGGGTGCGCTGTACTAAACAGCACTCTAAAGTGGATTCGTCCTGAGATATAACCCTTTAGTTTAAGAATAGCACTCTAGAATTTTCCCTGCTAAGCCCTGCCAAAGATAAACCCAACTAAATGGGAGCACTTCTTAAATCGTGAAAATTAATAAAAATAATGTGTAATAAGCGCCAAAGAAAGAACCTAACCTATACATACTATATTCTAAAACTTAAGAGAATGCAAGAAAAACGCATGCTCTTACCACGAGTAGCAAAGTATAAAACATTAATTAAGGTTGTAGGTACACATAGTTGAACATAACTCAGTAAGATAACCAATAAAAGAGAAATTTAAAATAAGGAAGCGCTGTTTCACAAAATTTTGATAGAAATAACACTCAAATAAGGTAACGTTTGCCTCGGCAAATATCTTGTAAGAAAGAGGTATAACATCACCAGCAATAATAAATGGTTTTTTGTTAGTCCCCTGCAAACCGAGTAAAGTCATCGTCTTGAAAGCCTTACATTCGTTGCATCGGTCGCAATGCCAAATCAATCGCAATGAATAATACTGATTAACTATTGGATAATTAAAACCCTAAAATTCTCTAATAAAATGTTGGACCCGTACTGTGTCGGATGTTAGCATCACATTGCCTATTATTTGCTATTATGATAATTGAAATTTTCTGAGAAACAAAAACTATTTCTTAAATTGGACTTTGCAACAAATCCAATATTTCAGTGGGATTTCTGGTAACTAATGGTAATAATCCAGTTTTCTTGGTTAAAGGAGCTAAAACAATATAACAGATAGATTCATTGGATCTAGGATTGCAAAAATTCGCAAAACTTTTACAGCCAATGAACGCATTTTGTAATTGTCTCTTATAAATCACGATCTGAAAATAAAGTATTTTCCTAAATAATTTTGAAATTATCAGTGCAATATTTTTTAATTATATCTTTAAAATCACAGAGTATTTTTATATTTATATACATATACATGTATTTGCAGTAATTCACTTTGAAACGAATAACTCTTGTAACCACTTTAGAATCCAATGAAACTCAACCCAATATTGAAGGAAATCTAAAAAAGATCGAATTTTCATAATGTGAAGGCGCGGAAAACAATTGAAGTTAAACTGCTTATTAGTGATGTGGGGCGTTGCTTACTTTTAGTAAATTATTACCTTTGCGTGTTAGAAATGGGAACTTTTTAGTGGTTTTTTACCACCTGGGATTTTTTTGTGCATCTGATTTGAAGTTTTATAATTAAGTATGAGCCTCACTTAGGGTTGCACTCTTGTGAAAGTAAGTAACGACTTCCCAAGTATAGCAGCTTGTCTTAGAGTAATACATAAGCTTGATTATATGCACCATAACGCAGATTTTATTAATTGTACCTGTTGGTGATTATTTAACCTAAATGGATAAGCTGCTAAAAAAGTTTGTGTTATGAGCAACTACGAATTAAAATATACTTTTAAATGGTTTTGATACTGTTAAAAATTACATATCGTCGTTGCGCGTGCAATACCGCGAAAGAGCATTTTGTAAATACCGCGTATCTGCGTTTTCACGATTTTACAGGAGGAAGAAAAAACTTAATATCTTAGCCATTTAACTATATTTTATGGACTGAACTCTAAGACTACTTCTTTGCGACCTATTTTATAGAAAAATAACGTTAGCTTACTAATAACTTGCTTAGATTCCATATAAAATCACTTTAATAACTTGCTTAGATTCTGTTTAAAGTCACTTACGCGGTTTTGTTACAACAAATTACAGAAAAAGTAGTTTAGAATTAGCAGATACGCGGGTTTGAAATGAATTTTAATATAGAATTGATTTTTTTTATGTCAAAAATGAGGTTTTTTATAGGCTAATTTAAATTCTGTGAGATCTATAAGGAGCGAAACTATGTTAAGAATGCGTAGGCCCAATATTTCAATTTTGCGCCTTTTGCTGTTACGCGGTATTTACAAACTGCTCTTTCGCGGTATTGCACGCGCAACGACGATATGTAAGAGGATAAATTGGTACAAAATGTACAATACTTTTCTATGAATCACTTCTTGTTCAACGATTTTAAATTTTAAACTAACTTTTAAAATTATTGCAGCTTAACAAACAGTTATACTGCTTTATTGTTAGTTGTCATAAAATATTGTATAATATGGTTAATTTATCTCAGTACTTTTAGTTCTAAAGGGAGATCTAACTTAGCATTCAACATTCCAGTATTTCAATATAATAAATTTTCGCAAAATCTACGATTGCTACTTACTTTTTCAGCTCTGCTATAATTTTTGGTTTGTTCTTGTGTACTCTTCAAATAAACCAGAATTTAGAGAACTTTGTCGAATCAAGGCCAATTGATGATTACTTAAAAAAAGTTAAATTTTACTTTTTTTAATATGTTCATATGGGAATTCTTTAAAAATAATTATTTAGTGGATTGGTAGAATAATTTTTTAAATAATCAAATAATACATATGGGACGATCCATGTCAAGTGGATCAGAGCTGTGGCCAAAATTGTAGGTGTCCAAAAAAATCAACCGAGGGCTCATTTTAAAGCTTATGACGTCTACTTTCGAATGCCGTGTGCGCCTTTGAAAAATCAAATATGGCGGTTTCAATATGGCGACCGGAAGTGGAATGAAAATTAAAAATTTTTGGAAAAAAGCTTATAGAAAAAAAAATTTGCAAGCTACAAGACCGTATTTCGACTCAAATTGTAGCAAATGAACAGCTCTTTAAGGCTGGTGCAGTTGAATAAGAAAATTCAAGATGGCGGATCCAATATGGCTGTGCAATATCCCACTTTATGGCCTAATTTTTCAAATCCAACCATTTTGCACCAAATCTTGTATACGGGGGTTTTTGGGGTCGCTGACCACGAATATAAGATTATATTTGAAAAATTCAAAATGGCGGATCCAAAATGGCGGACGGTTGTTTTCGAAAATCAACCGATTTGCACCAAATCAGGTATACGGGGGTTTTTGGGGTCGCTGACCACAAATATGAGATTATATTTGAAAAATTCAAAATGGCGGATCCGCCATCTTAATTTTTTTCGAAAATCAACCGATTTGCACCAAATCAGGTATACGGGGGTTTTTGGGGTCGCTGATCACGAATACAAAGTCAGATTTGCAAAATACATTATGAGAATATAATATGGCTAAAAGGTTTTCTGAAAGCCGTTCGATTTGAAATAACCGTCCGCCATATTGGATCTGCTATTTTGAATTTCGCAAATCTGATTTTATATTCGTGTTCAGCGACCCCAAAAACCCCCGTATACCTGATTTGGTGCAAATCGGTTGATTTTCGAAAAAAATTAAGATGGCGGATCCGCCATTTTGAATTTTTCAAATATAATCTCATATTTGTGGTCAGCGACCCCAAAAACCCCCGTATACCTGATTTGGTGCAAATCGGTTGATTTTCGAAAACAACCGTCCGCCATTTTGGATCCGCCATTTTGAATTTTTCAAATATAATCTTATATTCGTGGTCAGCGACCCCAAAAACCCCCGTATACAAGATTTGGTGCAAAATGGTTGGATTTGAAAAATTAGGCCATAAAGTGGGATATTGCACAGCCATATTGGATCCGCCATCTTGAATTTTCTTATTCAACTGCACCAGCCTTAAAGAGCTGTTCATTTGCTACAATTTGAGTCGAAATACGGTCTTGTAGCTTGCAAATTTTTTTTTCTATAAGCTTTTTTCCAAAAATTTTTAATTTTCATTCCACTTCCGGTCGCCATATTGAAACCGCCATATTTGATTTTTCAAAGGCGCACACGGCATTCGAAAGTAGACGTCATAAGCTTTAAAATGAGCCCTCGGTTGATTTTTTTGGACACCTACAATTTTGGCCACAGCTCTGATCCACTTGACATGGATCGTCCCATATATATTTATTGTGCAATTTAGAACCATATTTGTATACAATTAGACATAAGTATGATAAATGTTAGGCTTCTCTTTAGAAGTCTATATGCAAAGGTGTTTTAGGA
This sequence comes from Dysmachus trigonus, assembly GCA_949715965.1. Classification (NCBI taxonomy): domain Eukaryota; kingdom Metazoa; phylum Arthropoda; class Insecta; order Diptera; family Asilidae; genus Dysmachus; species Dysmachus trigonus. The sequence continues at coordinate 46,198,923 of OX454319.1, read as the reverse complement.
TTTTCAAGTAATTTTCCGATGTCAAATAAAGGAGCTCTCTTACTTATGTACCTCTAAAGTTGTACACGAATGCGAAGAAAACGCATGCTTTTCTTAGGATCTGAAATATAAAAAGAATAATTTAATTTGAGCCGAAATAGTTGTGTATAAATCATTTTCGTAGAGTTCAAAACTTTCCAAACCATCTTGATACCTAAATTATTGGGTATCAATCAGCTCTTATGCATTTCGAAAATAGCTCTATTTATCGTGTATAAAATGTAATTTTTTTTCTAATTTCTTCTATGGAAACCGAGTTTTAACACCTTTTACATCTGATACAATAGCAAACACAAGCATGAATATCCCTGATATTTAAAAGACATACGTTACATAACTTATTTGATTAATAAGAAATTATAAAATTAATTTCTTTGTATGTATTAAGGCAAAATTGAGAAGTCCGTCATAGAAAATGCTGACTATTCAAAAATATAATATCTAGTTTTCAAAGATCTTGATAAAAAAGTACATATATTATTGAAAAGAAAGAAAAAAATACATGGGGAGATCTCGCAAAATATTTTAAAATAATATACTTGTATTGCGTTTAGGTAAATTACACAAACTGTTACGGCAAATAACTATGAAGGTTTTCTTGTAAAACTATTTTTTTTTACATTGTATTTTGATTATATTATAGTATAGTAGCAAATACATATACTTCTCTTTATAGTTATTTAGAGTCAATAAGCGGCAGAAATATAATGTACGGCATTTTCTAAGGATTTGTGTGTAAAGGTGACAACATTTCCATACCTTTGTATGACCCTAAGTTAACAAAACTCGCGACAAGAATAAAACAGGCAAACGATGTGATCGATTATGAGAAAAAAATTTTAAATTCAAAACCGATACCTCCCCAAATGTTGCAAATGAAAGAGGGACCACTTTCCCAGCAGCAATTAAAGGTTCAACTTCAGTTCTTTGCAATGTGAGTAATATCATAAGTTTAAAATTCTTAGACTGATTATACCAGTCGCATTCGTAAATTCTCGTGCGTAATTTGCGAGTCTGAAATATTAAAGAATTTTATTAAAATAAGTTGAAAAAGGACAGTTTTTGCTTACCTGATCGACAATTTCTTCTCCAAAATAGCAATAGATACCCAATTGAAAAATTTGAAGTATAATGTTGTTTATCATAGAAATAGCGAATACATCACTTAAGCTCAACATTGAAACCACATAAAGGCCCATTGCCATAATTCCAATGTTATATAAGAGATGAATGATAGTGATCAATTCAAACAAACTTTTGACAAAATCGATTACCCTAAATGATATTTCGAAAACGATTAGAAACAAAAATTAAGTCCATATCAAAAAATAAAGAAAAGAATCAGATCCAAAGCAAAAGTTACCTGCACGCTTCGATAAAATCTTCCATAATATTGCGCATTACTTGAATCCTTTCCTCTTCGTTCAAATCGCCTTTGGTTTCTGAGACAAAGAATTGTACGAACACGTCAGTTATACTTTCCAAAATTGCTGATATCATGGCCATAATTCCACATAACATCTATGAATAAAACCAGATTATAATTAAAATTCGACTCTTGATTTGTGTGCCCTACTGCGTCACATCCCAGCATTATGTTACCATATAAAACCATTGTAACTATTTGATAAGCATAAACAATTTCATAAGTTGGACTTTGCAGTATATCTATTACTGAGTTAGGATTTTTGGTGTTGAATGGTAATCTTCGTGTGCTTCGGGCTGCGGGAACAAGAATAAAGAACAGAATGGTCAAATTAAGGCAAAATAGTCCAAAATTGAACATGAATCGATACAGGCGTCTAGCTCTATTAATAAACTGTTGGTTTTCAAATTTTTGAGCAAAATTTTGTAGCTGTCTGATGCATTGTTTTATATCTGACACCTTGTTCCACATTGAGAACATCTTGAACGTGCACGTTAACATTGCAAAACTTATTATCAGCGTAACGTGGGCTTCGGTCACATTGCCTGTAGATTTCATATCATAATACCCAGAAAGTACACATAAATTAACGATTACTGGGCTTAATAAGATAATTATGAGCCCTTTAATATTTCTCCTTATAGTGTTCAGTTTGGTGCTATCTTCCCACATTCCCATAATTTTAAATAATTTTGCAGATTCTCGAAAGAAATCAAGTCTATTGCTGTCTTGGACGTCTTTAGGAGCCCTTAAATTAAACATTATGTATAATTTGTTAAAAACAAACAAGTAATAGTTACATATTTTAAATGTCTTTCACTTCTTCAAAATGTTTTTAGTATGGAGTTTACACTGTTTACTACCTTTTCACTCAGGGATGGCACGCGTATTGCCCAATAAGAGGCATCGATAAAAATGGGGAATTTAAATGATTTCGGAAACATTAAGTAAATCTTAAAAATAAATTAAAAATGATGGGCGTACACTACTGCCTTAAATTACTTATAACTAAGAGATGCCAGTCAAAACGTGATGTTTTAAAAAATGAATATAGCACCTGTACAATCTGAATTTTAAAGTTTCATGGTGATCGATTTTTTTTTAAAAAGAATTTATTAAGAAAAACAAAAGGTGTAATTATCATTCCATATGTATCTGTATATATGTAAAAGCATTAAAAATGCGTATGTGATGCTTTCATATGAAATTCTTCAAGTGTTTCTATTATATTTTACTGCCTTATGTTGAGTTCCTAGAATGGAACTTATCATGAATATATCGATGAAGACTTTAATTGATCGACAAGGTGTAGGGGAAAGTGGGGGAAACACGAACACCTAAGGGAAAACTTAAATAAAACAGTGGAATTTGACCACAGAGTTTTTTTATTGTTTAACTATAAAGTTTACTTATCTGTCTAACGAATTCCGTAATCAATTTTTATATTTTTAATAAATTGTGACAATATGAAAAAAAAAACAAAACCCTTAGTGTTCGGCTTTACTCGACATTAGTGGGGTAAACACGAACACCAAGTGGGGTAATTATGTATGAACATTAATAACGACAGTGATCACATTTATAACCCAAAGATGGTGACTGTCCGTCAGTACAATTCTCGCGAGCCCATTTTTTACACACGTAGCACATAATCCAGTCTTCAACGGGGGATCTATACAGGGTGATCCAAAAGTATGGAAACGGCTAAATAACTTTCGAGGAATGCATTTTGGAGCAAAAAGTTGTAGACAAAAGTTTTAGGAATTTTCCCCAGCTATTCAATGGTGACCTTAGATTTGACCTTGACCATGGCTTTGAAGGTCATTTCAAGGTCAAGTTGACTTTTTTAAATTGGAACCCTTATTTTTGACCACGGAAATGGAAAGAGCGGAAAATTTTACGTCCAACTATGACCTTTACCATGACCTCGAAGGTCATATCAGGGTCAGGTTTGTGATTCCCTTATTTTCCTTCAATCAAAATTTTACCATACATTTTTCCAATAAATTCTCTAAACTTTAAATTCAATTCAAAAACCCAAACCCCAACAGGAAATCAATTATCAGTCCGAAATACCTCTAAAAAGAGCATTACTTTGAATAAAACCGATAATCAAAAAATCGAAGAAAAAATAAAAATACATTCCAATCATTGTAAATCGCTGTGAACAGAAAAACAAGCTTGACAGAAACTTTAATTAATACACCCAATCAGTGCTCAGGAATAGAACATATGTTAGTCAACGAATACAAAATGTACGACAATAATGAAAAAATGGGATTTTGAGATCTTCAAGACTGTACTTTGTTTTGGTCTTTCTTTTGTAATTATGAGGCATCTGAAAAAATAATAAAAAAAGATGAACGCGGAAACAACAAAAGGGAGGGGGGTAATGCCGAACGTTCGAGATTGCCCGACATGGAGTGTTCGCCTTTACCCCGCTGGATCGAAAACAATAAAATGGAAAAAAAAATGTAGGTTATATTTCTTTTGCTGATTGCGTCATTGTCATTTAGCTGATTAATATGTGAGTATTCCACTATGTAAAAGTTAAATTACTATTGTAGATAGAAATAAAGCAACACCAACTTTAATTTACCAAAAAAATTACATCAAAAACATGCAAAATATTGAAAAATGTATATCTTGACAAGTACGTGCGTCCGCGTCTCCCGTGTTGTTGACTGGCACAGGTGGTGGCATGGTCTCCGAAATGGCGGCAAGTAAAATATGGCTATCTCTCTCTAACACATTAGAACCATTGGATTCGGGATTACCCCACGTTCGTGTTTCCCCCACTCTCCCCTATTTAAAGCCAATATTAAATATTCAAACACAACTAAATTTGGAGGATATATTTGGAACGTACTCTACTCACCCTACAAAGTTCGATACGGATAATATTAATAATATTTATTGCAAATTGAAGTAGAATAATCGTGCTTTTCAGGCTTTCTTTTTTGGTGTGTGTGTGTAAACCACAGCACTGCAATACAAAAATATAAATTGTGATGCCAAAAGATTTGTTTTCATTCTGTTATGCATACTTCTTCTACGTTAATGAGCACTTGGTTTTAAAAAACATTTAGGAAATAAATTAATTTATTGAAAATTGAATCAAAGAAAATGTTACTTTCTTAAATAAACAAAGCCTTATCTCTTCAATTTTCCATATTTTTTTAGTTAACTTTTTATCAAATTGTCTTGAAATTAGCATTTAAAAGTTTTAAGTTTTAAGTTTTAAGTGTCTTTTCAGGCTAAAACATTTACGTATAATTTGTTAAAGCGAAATAACCTTTTCATATTCAATATTAATTTTTTTACAAATAATATTTATATGTACCTACTTTGTATCGGTATTGAAATAAAATATAGTAGTAGCAAAGATATGTGCAATTAAATTATTTATTTCATAATTTCAAAATTAGTCTCATATTATATATTTAAGTATATATCCAACATGTATGTGTTGGACAAATACTTATGTACACTAACAAATTTACAAATTTTTCTACCATAGCATTGATATACTTCACTTAATTTTTAACCAACATGAAAAATGTGTTTTATTATTTTGTAATATAAAAACCTGGCAATAATATTAATGTAACAATTAAAGTCGTATTTATCTATTTTTAGTGAAATATGTTACATTTAATTGATGTTGTAACTTCCTTATCTCTCGAGCCGTTTATTTCGAACTTGAATATATTTTAAACTTATTTTTTCGTAATGCCTACAAATCATGCAATGAATGTCCGTAAATCTAGTGTTAATACACATTATTTATATAATTTTAACATATTGTTACAGAATTTGCCTTCGCTTATACTTCACACTTGAAGTTGCGATCGGGCAGATATAGGGATTAGCTTTCGATCCCTCCTTTGTGAGTGTCTATGGCAGAGAAGCCAAGCGCCATACTGAAGAGATCAGCTTGGCTTCTCGGATCGAAACACTCATCGATTTTTTTGGGCTCGTCTACTTCGGTGGACGAGTATTATTCTAAAAAAAAATGTCCCTAGTCCGTCCGTCTGTCCTTTAGTCACAAAATCGTAGCGAAGGCAAATGGTGTAGTTTTGCCGGCCAGCCGCTCGGCGGGCAAAATTACAACAATATGTTAAAATAGCCTAATCAGAAATTTCTCGTCCTTTCAGTTCTCAACATATTGCTTTTTGAATTTTATAATTATCTTTCAGAACAAATTTTTAATGTCTCTTTTCTTTAAACTCAATAAATTACATAAATCTGGTTTTCGCTCGGGACTGAAAAGGTTAATTTGACCTTTCAAATGTGATTATGTTTCATATCATATTCATACTCATCATATCAATTTACCATTAAAAACCTTTAAAATCTGTGTCATGTGTCATGTAATTTAGTAAATCAAGTACAATTTCAAAGCAAAATATGAGTATTAAAGAGTCAAAATTGTAATAGGAACGGATTGGCAGTTCAATATACATAGATCTGTAGTAGTTTGAACGTTTTTATGATTGGTAGAGTGGTTTCATTGTAAGTTAGGATTTCTTGGCTTTTAACCCAGGTGGATGACTTTAGATTTTGACGTTTAAATCGTTAGTTCTGTTTCTGAGTACCAATATTCAAAATCAATAAGTGTGCTTTGCAATTTGAGTGTTAAATCTGAGAAATATGATGACGTCATCTGCATACATAAGGGGTTTTACCTCGTTTTTACAGGTTGTACTTATAGAGTTTATTGCAAGTAAAAAGAGGTTTACACTTAGTATAGACCCCTGCGGGATGCCATTTTCCTGCACATATGTCATACATTTAGCTTGCTGACATATTCTGACTTCACGTATTTAACCATTACCTTATAAATTCCCGATTCGGCAGATATGTGATACTTATTAGAGCTTTTATTCAACGTCTCACCAAAGTCGTCATTCACGTCTCCAATCCATTTTGACAATTTTACTAATTTAAATTATCACTCAGACTGATTTGATACGTGTGCATTTGATCGCGTCGACGACCGAACTCTCATAATTATTATTTTAATAAGACCCATTTGGCTGGAATAAAATAATGCCACTTACACTTCACACACAGAAAGGGTATCGCCGGATAAGCATGCCGAATCTGCCCCCGCGGCTTTTTCTACGAAACTTTGGGGATCATTTTGATATAAAATAAAAATAATTCACCCCAAATTTTAGATCATAATATTAAACAGTTATCAAGTTATTTAAAAAAAACCTCTTTTTTGGTTTTTATTTTTTTTTTAATAGTAAAAATGAAAATTGACAAATGGTGATTTTTTCTTCAATACTTGAGAGTATAAGACATTAAAAAACATTTTTTTAATTATTCCCAAATTTTAACCCAATTTTTAAAAAAATAAATAAAATTAAAAAAAAAATAAAAAATTTTTTAACTGTGTTTTTGAAAACATGCAATCACCAACTTTTGACAGAAAATTGCTCTCATACTCCTTCATACTCAGCAGTTTTTTCAGATTTTTCGATTTGGTGCAACACTGTGAAAAAAATTAAAAACCGTGTTTTTTTGAGTCTGCCCATAGATTATCTCTGGATCTACCGAACCGATTTGAATTTGGTGCATTTTGTGTTTTTTAGGTTGCCTCTATTATAATTTACGACAATTTAGCCCAAAAATTAAAAAAGAGAAACTTTGACAAGAGGAAAAGATGAAAAAAAGGTTAATTTTTTCACATTTTTTCAAACTTTTTGTTTTTTGCATTTTTCTACTAAATGTGGTAAATTACAAGGTAAGGAACCTTCCTTTTTAAAATCCCGTTTGAATTTTTTTTTTCAGACATCTCAATGCTGAGATGATCTCTGGGCAATGGAACTAGCATATTTTCGAGCTGCCGGCTTCAGCGCCCTCTATACAAATTTCTAAACACAAAAATTAAATTAAATATTCTTTTTTCAATCTACAAGGATCAAACTTATTGCAAAAAAAATTTGGTTGTAATATCTAATAAAGGGGCTGAGAAAAAAAATCATGAAAAAGTGTCATTTTTTGGCTCTCTAGACGCTAGTAGTACGTTAATTATGTTTATTATTGTGGAAAAATTAAAAGCTGATTTTTTTATAACATCTTATTTAAAAAAAATTATTAGTAGGAAATTATATAAATAATATAATTTTTTCAACAGAAAATGAATATTATACTATAGAGATACTAACAATATTAAGAAATATGTTACAGAAATAAAACAGAACTAACTATCCTCATTAATAACTATACATTGTCCTGCATTATTATAAATGTGACTCAAAATTTCTGCTGGTTTTACATATACAATTTTTGATACATATCTAGCATGAGGCAGATAATAAATTATTGCCGCGACATGAGAACAGCAACCAACCGTACGTCTGCCATTTGCACAATCACAGCAATATCGAGAAATCTCATTTATTCAATTCTTGTTAAGAGGATACTCTTCGCACTGATATGCCGAGATTTAACACGAAAGATAATGTTTTCAACTGTTTTTACATAGGTACTGGATGCTTATATCTTGATCTTCATTCATTATTTCAGTTAAATATGATCGTTTTGATATTTCGTAGAGTAAGTGGCAGGATAGGTCAGGATGAATGCTTAAACCTTTTTTCAACAATTTGTGAATCCCAAATACTTAGATGAAAGAATTAAAAATTTATGAGAAGGCAAAAAAAAGTATTAAGAAAAAATAATAAGTTAAATAATATTATTCAATTAATAAATCTTTAATATGAACAATAATTCAGATATACGTAGAATGATATAAATCAAGATATTTTATTTTGCTTTCTCTCTTTTGCTGAGTTGAAAACCAAGTTTTTAGATAACAATTTTCCTTTCAATTCCTAATAGATGACGTTTGTCATCAAAACTGCGTTTAAATGTTGTTGCCGGCCGCTAACGGATAGTTTAAACCTTACGTTAGATAGTAATTATGTTTTTGTCGGTACAACTAGAAATTAATTCCATAGATTGGAAATTAATTATAAAAAAATCGGTTTTTAATTTTTTTCACAGTGTTGCACCAAATCGAAAAATCTGAAAAAACTGCTGAGTATGAAGGAGTATGAGAGCAATTTTCTGTCAAAAGTTGGTGATTGCATGTTTTCAAAAACACAGTTAAAAAATTTTTTATTTTTTTTTTAATTTTAATTATTTTTTTAAAAATTGGGTTGAAATTTGGGAATAATAAAAAAAATGTTTTTTAATGTCTTATACTCTCAAGTATTCAAGAAAAAATCACCATCTGTCAATTTTCATTTTTAATATTAAAAAACAAATAAAAACCAAAAAAGAGGTTTTTTTTAAATAACTCGATAACTGTTTAATATTATGATCTAAAATTTGGGGTGAATTATTTTTATTTTATATCAAAATGATCCCCAAAGTTTCGTAGAAAAAGCCGCGGGGGCAGATTCGGCATGCTTATTCGGCTATACCCTTTATCTGGAAAATTAAAATGCAAATATAACGATGTGACGTAACACTTACCTTCCTAAATTTTGAAAGCCGAATGGGAGATGTTTTATAGAAAAAAAACATACAAACTCTTTGGCCTTTCTCCCCCCCCCCCCCCCCCCCCCCCCCTCTATATTTTTTCTAACATATAAGATAATTTTATATAGTATGTTCTAAAAAAAATGTTATTGTAAAGCTTTTCATGTTGAAATAAACGGCACTTAATGTTTATTTAATATATTCTCATTGAAGGTGGTTAATGTGAAATTATATAAAAGACATTTAAAAATCACAAACACATTTAAAAAAAAACTCGTTTGAATAAAATCTCATTGTAGATTTTCGTTGTAAAATATCCTGATATTTATTTCAAAAAGAGTTTTTCTTAAGTGAAATAACACAATTTAGGCAGAAAATTGTTTCCGAGTTATTTTTGAGATTACTCTGTTTAATAAACGGGACAGCAAACATTACCACCAGAATTGTGTTCTAATGTGTCCTAAAATATTCCAAGTACACAACCAGTTCAAGAACTTTGTATTATTTACGGTGTTTCGTCAATAAGCTCAAATTAAGGCCAAGCAAGATATATAGAGGTATCATATGATATGCTTTTCGTTTAAGCTTTTAAGCTAAGGGAGAGGTTTGCTACAACTTTTGGCTTCCTAAAAAATTAAAAATAGTATTTTAAATTGGCTACAAAATAAATTAAATTTTCAGTTTCAAGTTTTCAGCTATATGTAATGTTGAATAAAAATACTATTACTAATCTTTTGGGTCGATTTTTATTTTTTTTTTATATAGGAATGATGCTTTAAACTGCATTCGTTTTTTGTTTTGTTTTAATTGTGGTTTTTGAACTCTTTCTTAAAAGTTCAAAAATGAATTTGGGTTTTCAATCGATTTCAATCTGGGATGAATTAAAGAAAGCTTTTGCGAGTTTTTGACATATACTATACCTTAAGATAAACGAAATTTCGGTAATCATTCTATAACTAATATGATTTATAAAAATACAGTTCCCGTTAATTTTGAAAATAACCTCGAATTTCTTCCCTCAATTAACGAAATGAATTATATTATAATTGTTGGTATTGATATCTGAATATCTGAAATTTGTTAAAATTGTTTGGATAGCGCACAAATCATTTCTAACATTCCTACTGACCTCACTTTTACGACAAGATAAATATCGGATGTACGAAAAAGTTCCTGGAGTTTTTTAGTGAAATTCAACTGGTTTTCTTATGAATTTATTTAAACTAAATATGCTCCATTATTATCGACAATGTTTGGCAATTTTTCGGCTAGAACCATAATACCATCGGTGAAGAACTTCTGTGGTTTCTGGTTGAAAAACTGAATCAAATTGTTTTCACAGGCTTCTTTTGAAACCAGCTTAATTCCATGGAGAGAGTTCTGCAGGGATCGGTACAAATGATAGTCAGAGGGTGCTATGTCTGGACTATATGGTGGACGCATCAAAACCTGCCAACCAAGATCTCCCAGTTTTTGGGGAGTCATCAAAGATGTGTGTTATCGTGATGGAAGACAACGCATTTCCTATTATTCAATTGGGGCCGTTTTCTTTCAATTGCCTGGCGTAATCTCTCTAGTTGTCCACAGTAGGCTTCACAATTAATCGTCTGACTAACTGGAAGTAGTTCATGGTGGACGATTCCCTTCCAGTCCCACCACATACAGAGCATCACCTTTTTCGGCGTCAATCCTGGCTTCACGAACGCTTGTGACGACTCACCATCCCTTGTCCGCGATCTTTTACCCTTCTGATTGTCGTATGTGATCCACTTTTCATCACCGGTTATTAGACGTATCAGAAATGGCTCGATTTCATTCCGTTTCAGCAGCGCATCGCAAATGTTAACTCAGTCTATCATGTCTTTCGCGCTCAACTCATAACGAACCCATAGATCGAGCTTCTTCTTGTAGCCAGCTCTGTGTAAATGGTTCAAAACAATTTTGTGGTCAATGCCTAGCTCCATACCAATATCGACACTGCTGATATGCTTATCTTGCTGGACTTTTTCTGTAATTGGACGACCAGAGCGTGATTCATTTTTCACATCAAAATTACCGGATCGAAAGCGAGCGAACCATTTTCGTGCAGCAGATTTCGATAAAGTACCTTCGGCGTACACAGCACAAATTTTGTCACAAGCCTGCGCAGTGTTCTTCCCTTGTCATAATATTATTGCAAAATATAGCGCAATTTGTCATTATTTATCTTCATTTTCAACCACAAACAACTTTCCAACCACTGCATCAATTTTGATGTTTAGTGTGTAGCTGTATCTGTTTTTCCTGAGTTATGTGCAATTGACGCCATCTATCGGGAAAGACACCGGCACGTCCTTTTGAAATAATAAAAGTAATAATAGGCCCAGTAATGACCCTTCGGAAAACCGTAGGACAACAAATAAAACTTGGCAATTGTTCTGTACAGAGAACAGCTTGACATCGACTTCACAAATAACCCGAGATTAGCCTGATTGCTTTTCGAAAAAAAATCAAATTCGGAAGATAATTTCTGGTATAATATTGTGTGGTCCACGCTTTCGAATGCGTTAAGCAAAATTAAAAACTATATTTCTTAACTATCTAAGCTAACTCGTGCCATGAGAACGATTTCCGTGGTCGGCTGATTTGAAAGCAGTTAGACATTTTTCTCAAGGATAATTTTCGGTCAGTATACATTTTGTAGAAAGAAAAAAAAACTAATCGAGATATTTTTTAACACTATATCTACCAAGCCCGTCATTTTGACGGTTTTCAGATTTCTTGCTTTTATTAAATTTATGATGGATTTTAATAAAAAACAAGAGAAATTACAAATTCGTATTCAATTTCCACTGAACCATTTTAACATCCATAATTTGTCTGACCTATATAGCATTATTCCAAAACCCATCAAATTGACAAGCTTAACAATTTAAGAGTTTACAATAATAATTTATGGACCATCCATGAGAGGATAGACATCAGTACGTATTTACATTTACTTGTTCATCGCCTTCAGATATTTCATGACGAAATTTGAAGAACTTTTATATGACAAAGACAATAAATCACAATCTTCATCTGGCAACTCCTTTTCCTTGTTCCTTTAATTAGTTCCGATTATAAAATTATTTCAGTTTTGAACTAACAGCTGCAACTAGTAGATATGATCAATACGCAGTCATTATCAGTTGTATTTCTATTATAATTTGATAAAGTTCTTAATGAAAAGAGTATTCTGTGAAAAACCTATGAAAATATATTTTTACAATTAATTTAAATTTATTTTTTGTATATCCTAGTAGCCAATTATGAAACGATTTGTAGGAAGCAAAAAATTATTCGAAGAATTGAAAAAACTTACTAATATGAATGAAGACTGTTCGGACACTAGTTCTAATAATAATGATAAAGACATATCTTGCACTGAACTAGAGGCCCGTAACACAGAAGGACTGATAAATTACCATGGAAGAATTATATGCTCTCTCTCTCTCTCTCTCTCTCTCTCTCTCTCTCTCTCTCTCTCTCTCTCTCTTTCTTTCTTATACTGACGCGGCTACTCGCCAGTCGTGTGCCGCAATGAGGGAATTTCGTCTTTGCTTTTTTACAGCGAGTCCAGCCGGCCCAACCTGCGATAAGAAGCGTAGCTTCAATAGTACCCTTCAATGGGAGAAGGAAACTAAGCGTTAAGTACCCCTATTGAACGAAACTACAATCGGGCTTTCCACAGAGACGAAATATCTAGGGGTCATGCTAGATCAGCGCCTGACTTGGAACACCTATTTTAATAAACTGGCAAAAACGGCTATACGAGCCATATAGTCATACCGTCGGCTGTTTGGAAAAAAGTGGGGGCTAAAGCCTTAAATGATACTACGTCTAGTCATACGAGGCAATAATAAAACCCAGTGTCACCTATGCACTAGCCATATGGTGGCACAAAACAGAGCAGCCTACGGCAATAGCCACACTTAATAAAGTGTAGAGACTCGCCTGCATCGGGATTACAGAAGCTATCTTCATCTCGTCGGACAAAATAACATATCACAATAAAATAAGAAATAGTAATGTCAAAAAAATCTAAAACCTGTTTCCACACAAGTTCGCTCCACGACTCATACTTCTTGACAAACTCCTTTCGAAGTTAAATATTTTTTGCGGAAAGAGCTGGCCAACTGAATGCCTTACGGTCCAAATGCTAGCGTCCACAATTCGGCCTCCGTCGCATAGTGGGGTATTTGGCCTGAAAAAGCGGTCATAAATCGAAATTTTAAAAGTGGAAATCCCCCGTTCAAACACTACCTGCAAAGTAGTTAACCCTTTGCCCTAACAAGATGCAGGTATCTTATTTTATTTGCGTTACCCCAAGTGTCTCGCGCGGTCACTTCAGTTGATAGGTCATCGTGTCACTGTAAAGTTGTGTGATTTATCGGTGCGTGTTAACTTCTGTTATTTTGATTTTTTGGACAAGTGCAAGCATTTTTCATAATGGAGTGTGAAGAACCAGGTGTGTACTTACTTTTTAATACAAAACATTCAAATTATTTTCTGTTTTTCAAAAAGGACAAGTACATAGAAGTAACATAAATTTTTTGTTACATGCTTTGTAAACAGTTAGTGTGATAGTATATTATAAAGCATTATTAATTAATTTTTTGTGTATTAATTTAAAGTTCAGCTGCCCAACAACACATTTAAAATTGAAACTGCCGCGGAATTGCGCAGATGTATGTTTTGAGGGGCAGTGTTTGATACATATCAGAAAACGAAAACTACATAAAATAAATTTGTTTACGTGCAGGACCTTCTGGAATAAAATTTATGATCCGAAGGTACTTATATTCGATAATTCGAAGTAATACCGAGTTGAATTTTACCAGTAAGCTCGATTTTATGGAGGAACGAATACTTGAAAAGTATTCTGAGGATGAAAGCCAACATAAAGAAATAAAGCAAAAATTATCAGCGATCAAGCACCAATTCAAGAAAAGATAGCTAGCAGCTCATAAAAAAAGAGATGCTTTTGAGAAAAAAAACAGCAATTGGCTTGATAGTTGTATATCAATACCACTATCGATCGCAAGTAAGTAAATTACAAATTTAATTTACTACTGGCTTGAGTGTAATTTTGTAATGGTATAGTTCGGCCGTATACAAACTGCAGAGCAAAAGGGGATGTAATTTTTTTCTGATTTATTAGGCCTCGCTCCAAAAATTATTCCATTTGCTAAAAAACTATAAACCAATTTTGTTAAAAATAAAAATAGGTGGTGCTGCCAACAACTCAAAATATCATAGGGAAAATAATCAATCCTAGATAAAGTAAAGTGAGCTGCCCCGCAATTTAAATGTATCTATATATATATAATATGTGGTATATAGTATATAAGTATACATATATTTATATAAATAATATACGACATATATATATATATAATATATGGTATATATAGATATATATGTAGGAAATGGATTTTGTCTCATTAAAACAAAGTTGTTCTTTTCACTATTTTAGTTTTTATTTAATTACAATTTTTATGGCCCACACAAAGAGAGCGTCTGCCTCAAAGACTGATTTTGTTATCTTCGGATCCCTTGCTTACCGGAATGAGAAAAATTTCAAAAAAGAAGACATCCAAATTTAGCAAAGAGGTATTTAATGAATCTCCTACTCCCCGCCGAACCTAATCCGTCTAGTGACAATGGAAGTGCGGAGGCAGAAGAATGATTTAAGTAAAAATGTATTTTATAATTGTTTTAATTAATTTTAAGGTGAATAATTTTAAATAAAAATATCTTTTTTACACTATTTTCTTTTTTTAATTTCTTTACGCCCAGTTTAATATTGAGCTGGTAAGATACTGGTAATTCCCAATACTATTAGATTGAACACTTATGTCATCACCCTCTGATATTATGGTTAACTGGCACTGACTTACCATCAAATTATTAAAACGACTTTAAGACACCTTAATTAAGTTAAAACTAACCATAAATAAACATTAAAATCACTACAGGCTTAATTTAATTGAAACAATATTTTTGACCGCTTTTTGAGGCCAAATACCCCACTGTGCGTCGGTTCCAAATAAAGCTTCCTTTGGTGAATTGCATTCACCTGTGATTAATTTTCAACCAATTACTCGCGCAACTCGATCAGAGATTTTTTTGGCCTGCCCCCTTTATTGATAATTCCGTCATAACTATTAATTATTTTTCTATATTCGACTAACAAAATTCTGACTAATTTTTACCTGTTCGCCAAGTCACACGCGAAACAATAACGACGGAATTTTTTTTCATTTTTAATGTTTTTGAACATAACTACGAAAAATTTTTACTTTCACATATTCCAACCAAATAATCAAAAATACCACAGATAAATGACCAAAAAGTGCATTAAAGGAGGAAGGACTTGAAATTTCTTTGAAATTCTTTTTGGGTTTTTATCTATAATCAATATATAGTCAATTTCAACCAATATGAAACTTCCAAATACCCTCCCCCCTCTCTGCCATCACCCAAAGTTATGAAAAAGCAGCTATAAATAGCACTATTTTAATGCATTAACGCTTATAGAAAACGCCTCAGCTAAATTTTTTTATTTTACAATACAGATAATGCAACTAGACAACCAATCAAACATAAATACTCTCCTCCCCCCACCATACCCCTCCCCAACGAAATTTCAAGTCCCTCCTGCCAAAAAATTTAGGCCGAAAACCGGCCTTATTGACCCTCCTCCTTTGCCACCATATTGCGATTTCAAGCAGAAAGAAAATCTGAGTCGTAGAAGTACTTACAAATGAATTAACATTATATACATAAAAGAAAGTGTAGGAAAATTATGGGAGCATCTACTTTCATATATCAAAGATTCAGAAACAAAATGTTCATAGTTTCATCTTTTATTGGTCTCAAGTAAACACACATTACAATTTTATTATATTAGTACAATTTATTTTCTATTAGCCTTTGATCAAAACGTGCAATTTATTGGAATTCCGTTAACAGTATTTGTAATGCGATATCTAGTTATCCGCATTTGAGAAATGGGACATTGCAAATTTCGAAAAATTAAGGGGAGGTTCTCATCTAGAATCTTGAAATTTTCGATTTTTTTTTTATTTCATATTATTAAAGTTTAATATGTCTAGAATGTTGCTTTAAAATATTTAGTTGATCCGAGCACTAGAACGGATTCTACAGCCCATTGATTGTGGCGGTGTCATGATCGTAGCGGGGCGCTCAGCCTGTGCCGTGCCGTTCAATCACGATTATCTGGGAACTTTGTTTTTCAAGATTTTTCAAATTTGCGTACAAGATAACTCAAAAACGGTTCAATCGATCAACTTCTAGTTTCGTGCATATTAAAGTAAACAATTTTCTTCATAGAAAGAGTGGAGCACATTTTGAAAATTGTAACATTATCTCCTTTTTGTAAGTGATAAACTATGAAAAAAAACGGCCGAAGACGACCTTAAAATTTCAAAATCGCGCCATTCCGTCAATTTTAAATTTTTTTTTGAAAGTCGTCCACTCTTTCTGAGACAAATTTATTCTAGTTTATAATAATGTCATCATTATTTGATTTCAGACCAATCTGCGACCCCTAAATTGTACGCAGCTGGGCTATTTCCGAAAAACATGCCTCCGGAGAAGTTGAATAACGGGCGCCTCCCCTTAAACAGATAAGTACATTAAAATTAATAATTTATGTTGTTGTTTTTATGTGTTTCTTTCAATATAAGCCATTATTGGTCATTTAAGCCTTTTTAACGTTATACAAGAAAGTATAAAATGTGAACGACTTTTTAAGAACCTGAAATTATAAAAATTATTAAAGTTTATCAGAACAAAGTACTTTGGATGAGCAAAACCCCTGTAAATGTTGCAAAAGAAAGAGGTATTAGCTTTCCTGCAGTAATAAAGGGTTCCCTTTCGGTTCTTTGTAGAGTGAGTAATATCATTAGTTTAAATGATTTCGATTCCAAATACCATTCACACTCATACATTTTCTGGCGCAATATACGACTCTGCAAGATATTATTCAAAGAATTATTTAATCAAATTTAAATTAAAAAAATTTTTACCTGATGCACAATTTCTTCTCCAAAGTAGCAATAAATTCCCAATTGAAATATTTGAAGAGCAAAGCATGCCATCATTGCAATTGTTATTGAGTTGTGTAATTCCAAAACAGAAAACAAGTACAAATTCATTGCAATCACAAAAGTGTTAAACAGGAAATGAGTGAGACTGATTATATTAAATATACTCTGAACGTAGTCGATTATTCTAAAATATTTTGTTTTTATTTTTATATGGTAATATTATTTGCATTAAGATATCAAATATCATACCGGCAGGTTTCTATAAAGTCCTCAATAATTCCAGAAAATATTTTCAGTTTTTTCTCCTCAGTCATATTGGGTATAGTTTTGTCAATGAATGCTTTTTGAAAAACATCAGTAATACTTTTAAGAAATCCAGATATCATAGCCATTATTCCGCAAAAGAGCTATATATTACAAATCGTTAAGTCTTTAATCCACACGAAAAATAAAGATCTTACTGTATCACAAGATATCACCACATTGCCAGTTATGAATATCAGTAAGCATTGGTAAAAATAAAAACATTCATAAATTGGACTTTTGTATAAATTAATTATTTGCGTTGGATTCATCACAGGCATAGGAAATGTTCTTCTGCTGTCGAGTATTGGACTCAGAAAAAACACGATAGCTGTAGCACAAAGAAAAACTACTCCAATATAAAATATATATCGGTAAAGTCTCAGAGCCTCTTTAATGAAAAATTGGTTTTCAAATTTATGAGCGAAATTTTGTATCCATCTCAGGCATTGTTTTATTTCCTTTACTGAAGTCCATATTGCGTAAACCTTAAAGATGCATACAGATATTCCAAAACTTAGAATCAATGACATAAGTGCCAGAGCTGTTGATGTATTCCCTTTCTCTGTCAATTCAAAATATCCAGAAAATAAGCAAATATTTTAAACTAATGAAACAATTAAAAGCATGGCACCCGAAGTTGTCTTTTTCTTTGTAGTGAGTTCCTGATAATCTCCCCATACACCACATATTTTAAACAATTTTCCGCTTTGTGAGAAAAAAACAAGTTTCTCCTCTCTAGAGTGAACCAAAGACCTGTTACATAAGAGATGTTGTAAATGTTGTAAAATCACATATCTACACTTTACATATTGCAATTTGAGACTTAGTCCTTAAAGTAATTCCTTCACAGTCAAAAATGTGATAACTGTGAAGCGAAACAAAAAAATTCTTTGGTTATTGTTGTACGTATTCCAAAACTAAATAACAGCCTAGGAGCCAGTCGTGGTAACTACTGTTCAAAAACGTTTCAATTTGAGGTTTTTAAGTCTTCATGTTATAGCTTTTGTGTGGAAATATTACAATGCCTGTTAAATGGATTGTGATCAAGTATTTATTTCCTTAATTTCTTCAAAACTCTTGGTAAACAAACAAATTTAAAAAGTTCGTAAAACAGCTGCATTTTTCTAGGGGAATCACTTGTGGATCCTTTGAAGAGCAAGTTTTGATAGATGACATAAAATGAATCACTTATGATAATTTAAATTAAGAAGAGCAATTTACTTGACAAAACTTATCATTTCAAATTAGTTGATTGATTCCGTATTAACTCAATTGCTCTATTAACCTCCATGGCAGTATGATTTATGAATATCTAATAATCATAAAAAAATTTATCAAAATCGGTGGATTTTTGTAAGCATGTTCGAAAAGCGTCGAATGCTTGTTTAAAAAAAATAAATATAATATTCAACAACTTTAAACAATTTTTGTTTGCTCCTTTTATTAGTAAGGTTTCTAAACTTTTAGCTTACCTTTGTTTTAAAATATTTTTTAATTCTGACTTTGTAAGATATTTTGTTTCTCAACTCTTTTAGTAATTCATAAATTTCGATAGTTAATTATTATATTTTGCTTTAAGTCTACTTCATAGATACGCGTAAACATTTTTTATTTTATATACAAGGTGTTGCGTTCACAGACCACAATATATAGGACTCGATTTTACAATATTTTTTAAAATATTAGATATAGATTTCAAGATTGTGGTCCATTGTACAACCACAAAAGATCTGCCAACCTTTTAATTAATCTCGTTACTCGTCATAAGCCATTCGACGTTTGGTTCGTCTACCACAGCTCAATATTTTGGATAACGTCGTTTTGCGTAATTCAGTAGAATGTACTGTGAAGGCTCCAAATATTTCAGTCCTAGCGATGCAGTAGAGTGAACATGTGTACGGAAGATGAGCCATGGTCTCTTCCTCGTCCACGCATCTGCATAATGGCGAGCCAGAGAAGGTATGGTGTATAAGTGCTTGTTCAGCTTGTAGTGCCCTTTAGGATTCCTAATATTTAGCTAATGCCACTTCTGCTGCTGTTTATCAACCCTGCTTAAGCTTTGGTTGACTCCTTTTAGGAACAGTTTTGACAGTTTGCAGTCTTGCCTTACATGCCATATTTTATTAAACTCATTCGTAGCCCACTCATCAAAGATGTGGTTAATAAAAGAGAGTGCTTATGCTAGACCTACGTAAGCCTCTGGGCTGATCGAAGGAGATTTTGATCCCTTTTTAGCCAAGGCGTCAGCAATTTCTTTTTCTTCAATGTCGCAGTGGCCTGGGATTCAAGAAATCCAGGGCCGGCCCTACCATATAGGCGAACTAGGCGACCGCCAAGGGCGCCAAGGCCTGAGGGGCGCCAGCGGGCACCTGGGTATCGCAGCGGTGCTGCGGGCACTTGGGGCGGTCGCGGTCGGCACGAGGGGCGGCACAGTATGCCGATAAAAGGAGGGCGCATGGGCGCAAAAATACACATTTTTTTATACAAGAAAAATATTTGAAAAATACAGGTACTTCTATTTATTATAAAAACACAACAAGTTCATTTAAACCAGTCAGTTTATGACGTTCTGCGCTGCTCTTAGTTATTTGTTTAACAAAGTTAAACTAGATTTCCCCTACAGCTTGAATCTTTTCTCGTTTCCCACTCTGCCCTTCCACTCGACTATCACTACTCAGAAGCTACACTACACTTGAGCGTTGAGCGAGCCCCCTCCCCTCGCGCCAGCATGTGGTTAGATATCTATTCATCATATAAAAAAAATATAAGGTGTGTTCCCTCAAATTTCTCAACAAGTCAAGAAGTGATACAGTAAAACCCGCTTAAATGCACATCCAATTTGTCAGAAAATTTCGTGCATTTAAACGGTTTGTGCATTTAAACGTTTTTAAGATAGATGCACATGTTGTGCATTTAAGAGAGCTCGGATTACTTTTTTTTAGTTTGGTTAATTACATAGCGTTCTGTTTTCGTCTTTACTTTACAAATTTTACCAAAATTAAACAATTACAATCCGCAATTTACAAGGTCCACCCGCCAACTCAAAAAGACTGAAATGTCAAAGCAAAGACTAACGAGAAAGTGTTCTACTTCTTCTTTGCCTTTAAATGGTAACCACCGAGGGGACAATGTAAAAGTACTGCACTTCTACAGATCTGTTCATTTAAAATATGTAATATTGCATTTATCCAGTTATTTTTTAATTCAAATAGAAAATTCGTGCCTGAAATTAATGTGCAGATAAGAGGTTTGTGTATTTAAGGGGTGTGCAATAATGCGGTCTTTGTTTCTACACATAAATAAGGCAAAAAATTCGGTGCATTCGCATCGTGTGCAATAAAAGGAATTGTGCAGTTAAGCGGGTTGCATTTAAACGGGTTTTACTGTAATGGTTTTGAGAAGATGTTAGTGGATGCCAGGGAAATTGCAGAGGATCTTGACATTCCGACGACATTTGAACAAGAGTCTACAGCAAAACGTCTAGGGAAAAAGAAAAGACAATTTTCTTATGAGGGAGAGGATAACCCAATTCAAGATCCTAAACAGAAATTCAAGGTCAGTTTTTATTTTGCAATCCTGGACACTGCCATCAGCTCAGTTAAGGAACGATTTGAGCAGCTCGAAGAAATTAATTCAAAATTTGGGTTTTTGTACCATATTGATGAGCTAGGAGACAAACCGTCAAAGTTCGTCCTAGAAAAATTTGCAGCCCTCGAAAAAGTGTTGACGCATGATCGGTCGAAGGACATTGATGCAGTGGAGTTGTGTGGAGAACTACAAGCTATCTCCAGACGAGTTGACAAGCAGTCAACCCCGAAAGACGTACTTGATTTCATTTTAAAATCAGACTTAGAAGAAACCTTTTCTAACTTGTATGTTGCTTTGCGGATTCTCCTAACACTACCAGTATCGGTAGCATCAGGAGAAAGAAGCTTCTCAAAACTGAAGCTCAAAAAACGTACCTCCGGTCATCTATGACTCAAGAAAGATTGGTTGGTTTGGCCACAATATCCATTGAGCGAGAGCTGGCTCAAAATATCGAGCTTAACGGTTTGGTTGCGACATTTGCCAAAAAGAAAGCCAGGAAACAAAGTATCTAAGCTCTTTGTTGGCTGTAGGGTCCTTTGGAAAGTGTAAATAATTGTTAAACTGTTACTACGATTATCTGACAATCAAAGGTACATTGAAAATTTTGTTCATGTTTTAAATTTCCTATAGTTCAGTGACTAAATTATATTGGGGGAGGGGAGTGGCTTAATTTTGGGGGAGGGGGGCGCCAAACAATACTTTGGCCTAGGGCGCCAAAAACCCTTGGGCCGGGCCTGAAGAAATCACTACATTTTTGTTTGCAGCGGTATGATCTGGCGGGCATCTGCATTCGCTTAGGAGATTCGAGATTATTACTGGCTTATTATAACTATGCTTCATGCTGATTATGGTTCTCTGAGAAAATATAAATATTTTTCTCATGGATGTTCCTCTCTGGAATAAGATTGGCACTAAACATGATGCCTAAAACGTCTGCTTGGAAGGTTGTTGTGAGGTTGCCTGTTGAGATCGAGATATGTATATCGTCGGTAAGGCCATACACCCCAACCCCTCATTCGCCAATGAGCCATTAGTACCTATACCATACTGAATTGTTAATTGCGGGCACTTTCTTATTTTCTTGGCCAGACATATATGCTTTGGTTTTCGAAATACTTTGCTGTGATAAATTTAGGGAAATTAATGAAAACATTATATCTCGACCCGTTATCGAAATATTAGGCAAAACAGTTAATACGTGCGAAGTATTAACTATGCACGGTACAACGTTTCTAAAACCCGCCGCGACACTGAAAAACACCACTTGCACTCCCATTCGCTTCTGCGCGCGCAGGAAAAGACGAATTAGCAAATTTCCTAGTTGCGTAGCTATATTTTATTAAACGACCGATAAATTTAAAATTACATTCGCCCGAAATTTGCTTCGCACCGAAACACCGAAGAAATGTCAACAAGTGAACGGAATGAAATTGGTGACATACACATGATAGTAACAATACCAACTAAATTAGAGTTCGTTCGTTGTTCCTTCCGTTAGAATACATGCGGTGCGCAGATTTCATCGCAGTGGTGGAATTACCAGCAGCCTGAGTAGGTTGGAGCAGATTTTAGGGGCGGCAAATTTGGAGCCGGATTGTTATCTGATAATTGAATATATTGTTTTTAACCGTTTGAGTGCGGGGAGCGCGATAGCGCTCCTCTAGTTATGTGCCAAAATTGCGGGAAGCGCGAACTCATCCGCATTTTTGGCATATACGCACAAAATTTGTTCCGCACTCAAACGGTTAAACTGTAAGTAAGCGCAATAAAAATTATTTATTTACGTTTATCGAATGTACATTATTGTATAAGTAGTATCAAGGCATACCTTACCCCGCCTCATTAGTAGTACATGATTAAGATTTTTTTAGCTCAGAAATATACACAAAAACGATTTCTTGTGCAATCTTAACTAAATCGTTGGGTTGTCAAATTTATCTAGTTCACTAATCATAAAGTTACAATTTCATTAGTTCATAAAGTTATAATTTGATTGTGAACTAGGGTATCGAATTGTAAAGATTAGTAGGGGCGGAAAAATTTTAATACTGGCTGAACTACTGGCGGCAAATGTGTAAATCCGCCACTTTTTTCGCGATGATGGGTAGAGGGGTAACAGGGGGCCACTTCGATGGCAGAAGTCGGCGTGGCTCTCATCACTCCGGTGATAGATAAGCAAGCCAGTCTTTGCATTTAAGCTTAGCTCCTGAGAAATGTGCTTGAATTTGTTTTGTACCACCAGACAACAGCACCATAACATACACTTGGTTTAGTTACTACGGTGAATATCCAGTGAGTGAAATCTCTGTAGTATGTAGCGTAGGGTAGAGTGATAAGTGAGTAAATAAATAGCCGATATCAGCGTAGCTATTAACAGTGAGCAGTACATCGAGAACCACCCTTCAATAAATTTTTAAAGAAACCCAACGCGTTTCATTGTCCAATATGCCACACTATCATGAGGCATAGGCCATATGTGATGCTGAATGCTCTTCTGCACGGCCAAAAATAAGCTATTGCCTTTGGTACTTTGGCTTCTATATGCATCTTCCAGTTCAGCTTGGTATCAAGGATAAGGCCAAGATATTTTACATTATTGGTAAAGTTAATCTCTTTTCCAAAGATGCGAAGAGGTTTGATTCCTACAAGCTTCCTTTTATTGGTGAAAATTAGTGCTGATGTTTTGTTCGCGTTCAAAGACCGACACCGTTCTCCGCACCAATTTTCCATTGTAGAGAGGGCTTGTTGCTGTAGTTCATAAGGTGTGCTTAGGTAGTTACCTCTTTTGAGTATAACTCTGTGGTCCTTTCAGCATGATGTTGATCCACCCGATAATAGTCATGTTTATATCGTGCTTTTGCATGGCATTTGTCATTGTCAGCTATACTTTACACTTAAAATTTTATCATTGTACTTAGTTACTTTAAGTTACTTAAGGGGACGTGACACACCCAATTTTTTATTTTTTATATTTGGAAAAATTGGAAAATTGAAGGGAAAAACTGTAGACACATTAATCAAACTTTGCATATTTATTAAACAGCGTTAAAACAATACAAAAAAATTTTTTTTTCATTTTTTGAATTCGTTTTTTGTTTGTACATTTTTTTGTAAAAAACCACAAAAATTGACTGCGGACACGATTGGGAGCGAATGGAACGTCTGAAAAAAAAAAATATGGGAATAATTGTTATCAAAATCCCCAGGGATTGAACCTAAATGGAACATTTTTCACGAAAAAATTACAAAATGGCGGCACTTTTTCAAAAATTCACTTTTTTTTGTCCCGGAAAAATGCCGCCATTTTGTAATTTTTTCGTGAAAAATGTTCCATTTAGGTTTAATCCCTGGGGATTTTGATAAAAATTAACCCCATATTTTTTTTTTCCAGACGTTCCATTCGCTCCCAATCGCGCCCGCAATCAGTTTTTGTGGTTTTTTACAAAAAAAATTGTACAAAGAAAAAAACAAATTCAAAAAATTTAAAAAAAAAATTTTTGTATTATTTTAACGCTGTTTAATAAATATGCAAAGTTTGATTAATGTATCTACTGTTTTTCCCTTCAATTTTCCAATTTTTCCAAATATAAAAAATAAAAAAATTGGGTGTGTCACGTCCCCTTAAAGGAATTTCTCTCTCTTCCTCAAAAGCTTCAAATAATTAATTTCATAATTATCTACATATTCCTACCGGAGGAGGATATCATCCGGGATATAGGGGCACCGCTCGCCTATCGAAAGAAGGTACAATCTACATATTTTTTTTTATATTGTAGACCAGTTTTTATATCTTTTTGTGCTGATATGTGTTATAATTTTATAAAGCTTTTTTATAAATATATAGGTATAGGCAATTACACCCAGAGAAAAAAACATGTAAAAATGTAAATTTCACTGTAAGTTTAATCTATCGTCAAAATCGTCCCTACTTCCACTGTTGTCAATGTGAAAGTTTGTTGGCTATATTAACAGCTGCGTAAGTTTGACTACATTAGATTTCAATTTTATATTTTGATTTTTACATCCAAAAGTTGCAGTAATCACAAAGCCAATTTGTAATCTTTACAAGGAAAATTATAATGTTTACAACACAGCACTATAGAATCTACATCATGTTGACAACTTTTGCTGCAAAATTTACGGCATCATATTTCATTTCTACTGAAAGAACTGTTGAAACCACAGAGTCAATTTGTTGAACTGACAAGAAAAATTATAGCCTTTATAAAGTAACCCTATAGAATCTAGAACCAGTTTATATTAATTTGCAATTAGTTGCAAGGTCGTAATTCCTATATAATTTTTTTTTTAAATTTTACATTCACTGGTATTATCCAGCAAGTACCAAATTGCAACGGGTCAACATACAGGCAATATCGCTGATTAACTCGACATTAACAAACGTAGGTACTAATACCAGATTAATTTCGAATCAAGTAGCGAGTCCAAGCAGTGATATACATATGCTACCGTATGTAATTTACTACTTGTTGGTAAATACTAGCTTCAGTGAACATATTTCAAAAATATCTGTAGTATTCAATTCAAATTATAAAACGGTAAATTATCTCTACAATTAGCTGCAGACTGCATTTAGGACTCGATTTTTAATTAAAACAATATATATTTTTATTAAGTATATTTTTATTTATTTATTCAGAGAAAACAAATTAAGATTATTATATTGTGTGGCCCACACTTTTGAATGCGTTAAAAAAATCGGGCAAAATTAAAAACTATAATTCTTAACTATCTAAGCCAACTCGAATCACGAGAATGCTTGGAAAGAAGTTAGAAATTTTCCGTCGATAGACATTTTGTAGAAAGAAAAAAAAAAAAACTAAACGAGATATTTTTTAACACTTAATCTACCAAACTCGTCATTTTGACGGTTTTTCTTGCTTTAAAAATTATTAACTTTATGATGAATTTCAATAAAAACAAGGTAAGTAAAAATTCATATCCCAATATTAAAAAACTCAATAAAAACAAGGTAAGTAAAAATTCATATCCCAATATTAAAAAACTCAAAATCCGGTCAAAACAGTCCACTTCCGGTGCAAACCGGAAGTCGAAAAATACCACACCGGACTTATTTCTTGGTCTGCAACAATAATTCGGAATAAAAACTAGGGGTTTCCATTTAAAAAAAATCTACTTCCGGTCAAAAAACCCACTTCCGGTCCAAACCGGAAGTTGCAAATTGCACCATCGGGTGGCCCCCTCGAAACCCTGAACATTTTGTTAAGGTTGTTGGGTTGTTGGGTTATTGGGTTATGAGTTATTTGAGGTGATTGAAATGACTCACCGTGTAGTATGCCATAGTAGTATACATATGACACTTTGGAGACCTGCCACAGCGTGCCACAGGTGGGCATTTAGGACTTTGGGCCCATTAGAACTTTTAACTGGCATGCTAAAACCTATCTTTTTGCAAAATTTCAGAAATATTTACACAAAGACCTTTTTCCATGCATTTCCTGCGGGATCCTTTATCGATTTCAACGGATTTTATCAAAAATTGGCACAATGATTATTTTAAAGCCACTAATTTTGAATATTATTAAGATTTCGAGATTCAAGATGGGTGACCCATAAAGGGGTTTTCGAGTTGAAACATATTCTGTGATATAACAAACTAGAATATTTGAAATGTGTTTAATTAGTAAGTATTTACCCAACGCCGGATGAAACCGGGGTAATCCAGCTAGTATTGAATAAATTACAATATTCATCTGCCAACTCTAACCCCGCCCTAACCGTTACATCTAGATTTATTTTGTTTCTATTATACAGTAAAACCCGCTTAAATGCACATCCAATTTGTCAGAAAATTTCGTGCATTTAAACAGTTTGTGCATTTAAACGTTTTTAAGATAAATGCACATGTTGTGCATTTAAGAGAGCTCGGATTACTTTTTTTGGATTACATGTACAAATTATTCAAATGTCCAAAAATAAAAAAAACTAAAAATGTGCGTATATTATCCACATTTATTCAACCGAAATAAGAAATTTAAATCAACAAAAAAATAAAATTCTTTCTTTAGTAAAATAAAAATAAATCCAGTCTTTATGTACGTATTAAATAAAGTATGTATGTGTGCACACATATATGAACAAGTTCAAATTTTTGGTTTAAAAAAGTCTGATATGAATTTTTGACATTAACTACATATCTGTTCATTTAAAATATGTACATTGCATTTACCTATCCGGTGATTTTTTAATTCAAATAGAAAATTCATGCCTCAAATTAATGTGCAAATAAGAGGTTTGTGTATTTAAGAGGTGTGCAATAATGCGATCTTTGTTTCTACACATTAATAACGCAAAAAATTCGGTGCATTCGCATCGTGTGCAATAAAAGGGTTTGTGCAATAAAGCGGGTTGCATTTAAGCGGGTTTTACTGTAATGTTATTTCAGTTTTGAACTAACAGCAGCAACTAGTAGATGTGATCAATACGCAGTTATTATCAGTTGTATTTCTATTATAATTTGATAAAGTTCTTATTGAAAAGAGCATTCTGTGAAAAACTTATGAAAATATATGTATTTTTACAAGGAATTGAATTTTGATATATCCTAGCCAATTATGAAACGATTTGTAGGAAGCAAAAATTACTCGAAGAATTGAAAAAACTAACTAATACATATAAATGAAGAATGTTCGGACAATAGTTCTAATAATAATGATTTAGACATATCCTGCACTGAACTAGAGGCCGATAACACAGAAGGACTTACCATGGAAGAATTATACGCTTTTATAGCCACTTTGTATGTATTGGAGCAAGAAGAAATATGATAATCGTAGCATAAACAAAAATTACTTCAATATTAAATATATATCGGTCTCTTTAATGAAGAATTGGTTTCCAAATTTATGAGAGAAATTTTGTAGCCATCTCAGACATTGTTTTATTTCCTTTACTGAAGTCCATATTGAGTAAACCTTAAAGATGCATGCAGATACTCCAAAACTTAGAATTAATGACATAAGTGCCAGAGCTGTTGTTGTATTCCCTTTCTCTGTCAATTCAAAATATCCAGAAAATAAGCAAATATTTAAAACTAATGAAACAATTAAAAGTATGGCACCCGAAGTTGTCTTTTTCTTTGTAGTGAGTTCCTGATAATCTCCACACCACATATTTTAAACAATTTTGCGCCTTGTGAGAAAAAAACCAGTTTCTCCTCTCTAGAGTGAACCAAAGACCTGTGACATAACAAATGTTGTACATGTTGTAAAAACACATATCGACACTTTACATATTGCAATTTGAGACTTTGTCCTTAAAGTAATTCCTTCACAGTCAAAAATGTGAAAACTTTGAAGCGAAACAACAAAATTATTTTCTTATTGTTGTACGTATTCCAAAACTAAATAACAGCCTAGTCGTGGTAACTACTGTTCAAAAACGTTTCAATTTTAGGCTCTTAAGTGCTCTCTATAGATTTTATGTAGAAATATATGGATTATGATCAAGTATTTATATCCTTAATTTCTTCAAAACTTTTAGTAAACAAACAAATTTAAAAAGTTCGTCAAACAGCTGCACTTTTCTTAAGAAATCATTTATGAATCCTTCGCAGAGTAACTTGAATGACATAAAAAGAATCACTTATGAATTAGTAAGCAACATGTTTTCAAATTATTTCATTGACCTAGAATTGCCTCTTGTCAATTGCTTTATTAATTTCCATGGCAGTATGATTTTGGAACATCTAATAATTACAAAGGAATTTATTAAAATCCCTGAATTTGTTTAAACATGTGCGAAAGCGTCAAAAACTTATTTAAAGAAAATAAAAATAAAAGATTCAATAAGTTCAGAAGTTTATATGTTGGCTTTTTTTCTTTGTATATCTGTCTACTTTATAGATATGCGCTAATTTGAACTTTATTTCTTTAAAAGCGAATAAATCTGACTTCGAGCAATAGAAATGATTCTTAAAATTTTGTTAATTAGTAACAAAACTTCGAGTAGCCCAAACGTTCGAGAAGAAAACTCCAAATATTATAAATTAATCACTCCTATAATAATGGGTCAGCAAATACGTGTTACTGATGTTGAGTGCGAGCATCAATTGCTTAAATGTAACGCTCTGCTTCAGAAGCGTGGGACTAATGTGTATAAGGGAAGGTTTTATAAATCCCCTCTACTCTTCTGCATTTGACATAAATGAAAATTTATGACGAAAGTTTTGAGGAACATGAGGTTTCGATGTTCCACCAAATATTAATTTTCATGTCCTTGTTCTCTGTGATGGTCCTGCGGTGAGTAAAATACTTAAAAATAAATTGTTTTCAAATGTTTTATAACAAATTTGTCAAAAACTGGTCCCATTATTTAGAATGTTAGAAAATGTATTATCAGCTATTTAATAAGGAATATGAAATTGAGATTTTTTTAGTATTTCTAAATTGCTCTTACGATTTCATTCGGACAAAATAATTGACCTTAACACTAAATTGCCGGATTCTATACACTAGAAATAAGTTACATGTGTGTAAAACGATCAACTTTAAAAATATTATGTGAGTCAATTTGTCTCACATCCGTCAAAATAGGTATAGCACATACGGATAAGGAGTGGGGAAGGGAAGGAATTGGTATTTATATAGAACTTTATTGTTTCATCTTCATAAAGACATATATACAATAAGGAGAATGCGGTGGCTTACATCAAGTGATTTGAGTTTAAATCTACATTTTTTACACTAATTGAATTCACTTGTTGTATCTTTTTCTTTACTTTACACTTCATAATCAAACGTAAAATACTTATAAATAGTTCATTTTGTTTATCGCTTTTTGCTAGATTTATTATTTTGCTGAAATTCTTTATCTTTCATTATTGATAGGATTGTAGTTATATTAATCTTTACTTTTTTCACTTACATAGCATAAAAAGGTAATTAATTTTGTAATGCGTTTGCGGTCAGGGTTTTCAAGAATTTCTAATAAGTCTAAATTGCCAATTGATATTTCTTTTGTAGATTTCTAGCTCTTATGCTTCGAGTGGAAGTAGAAGAAGTTTTGGCCGATGCTATTTGCTTCGTTTGCTTAGAAGACTGCTACTTCAGAAGATACATTTGAAAACTCTTCGACTTGAACAACTTGTTCGATCTCTCATCAATGAAGCACTATCCAATGGTAAGCCTTCATATTCTTCTGTTGGAATGTGCACAGGGGTCTTGTTTAATTGTGCTTCATTTAGCGGTAGCTCACAATTGATTATTTTGTTAATTTCGCCAATATTTAGCTCACGCCGCCCAATATACCGTGTGAGTCATTTAACTTGAGACAACCTAATAACTTTTTAGGATCACATAATATTGAAAAAAGTTTAATATGAAAGTTGTAGGGTATCAAAAATGGCGTTTGGTGATGATCTTAAAAATGACCTTGACCTTGACATTCAAGGTCATATGAGGGTCAACTTTAAAATTTCAAATGGGATGACCCCCTATTGACCCCGGAATTGAAAAGAGCGGAAAATTTTACGTTCAGATATGACCTTGGCCCAATGGTCAAGGTCAAATTTCAAGGTCATTTCACGATAATTTATCTTCATGTACAATAGCGAGAGGCGATGACGTTTTTTGAAATGTGAAGAGAGATATCTGACCACGACCTTGAAAATTACCTTGACCCTGACCTTCAAAGTTATTTGAAGGTTAAACTCAAAAATTCTATTGGTAACCTCTATTTTTGACGCCAGAACGAAAAAAGCTTTCGACCGAACATGCGATAAAGTATTTAACTACATTTTGCGTCGGGGTGATCGATTTATGTGAGTACTCGCAATTCTCACCAATTTAGTTTAATAAATGCTCGAAGTGATGTCCATCAACTTCAATACACTTATTAATGCGCACCTCAAACGATCTTACACAACTTTGAAGCATAGCAGGACTTATTTTGTTGCAAGCATCAATAATTCTTTCAATCATATTTTCACGAGTAGTTGGTACTTCGTTGTAAACTTCACCTTATCAAGCATCCCGACGGTGAGAGGCGAGGGGACTCACCTAAATCAAGCACCCCAAAGGGAACAGAAAACTACTACGTCCACGTCGTTGTTCCTGGGTAATGCAAAATGTAGTTAAATACTTTATCGCATGTTCGGTCGAAAGCTTTTTTCGTTCTGGCGTCAAAAATAGGGGTTACCAATAGAATTTTTGAGTTTAACCTTCAAATAACTTTGAAGGTCAGGGTCAAGGTAATTTTCAAGGTCGTGGTCAGATATCTCTCTTCACATTTCAAAAAACGTCATCGCCTCTCGCTATTGTACATGAAGATAAATTATCGTGAAATGACCTTGAAATTTGACCTTGACCATTGGGCCAAGGTCATATCTGAACGTAAAATTTTCCACTCTTTTCAATTCCGGGGTCAATAGGGGGTCATCCCATTTGAAATTTTAAAGTTGACCCTCATATGACCTTGAATGTCAAGGTCAAGGTCATTTTTAAGATCATCACCAAACGCTATTTTTGATACCCTACAACTTTCATATTAAACTTTTTTCAATATTATGTGATCCTAAAAAGTTATTAGGTTGTCTCAAGTTAAATGACTCACACGGTATAAATGATTGTTTCGCAGTATCGGTTTTTTTTCCCTGCTGACGCAGTAAATATCTTGCTTTAAGCAGTTTACTATTCAAAATTCTACTTTCCTTAGAACGATCTTTGGATAAAGTGATCCATACTTGCTCAAATTTATCTTCTTTCTCAAAGAACGTAAACCTCCAACGAGCAGCAATCAGGCTTATAGCCAAAGGTCTTTCTTTTCTTTCTTCCTTGTTTCCCAAGCGACCTACATCTGCTACAACAATTTGTGGGACATCTACCTCTACTGTTTTCATAATGTTTTCAACTTTTTAGAAGAGTTCTCTTTTGTTAACTTTATCTTCCCTTACGTCATAAGGAACTATATTTTTAGCCCGATCACTATTTTGCAAAGCCTTTAATTTTATTTTCTAATCATCATTTTCATGTCAGCTTGCTTTTCCGTCAGTGTGATTTGCAAAAATTTATCACAGCCGTGTCTGTTTTGACATCATGCAGTTCATTTAAAATTTTGTCTAATTTTGTATCAACAGTCGAGCCCATAGTGAATTTAATTTAAGCAACTCTGTATAAGACTACAAATTATTTACACATAAGTTTCTTGAAAAAAATTAACAGAATAAGCAAAGAGATATCTATAGTCTAGAGATCTTATCACACTCTAGTATTTATATTCATTTAATAATTCTATTAAAAACCAACATTTGTTTTAAAAAATAATTATTGGAGTTTTTCTATATATACATATATAGCAATAAATTATTAAATTAGTCAAATTGACTCGCTACGGCAATCTAGTGTTAAAGACTTTGCTAGCAGTCCCTGCGGGAATTTTTCGATAATTATAATTTTACTTTTCTGCAGATCTCTTGGATTTTACAGCTAGTTAACGAGGGCATTCATTAATTTCTCCTGCAGGGCATACAGGGACAAAGGTAGCGATAGGCAATCGAAATTTGTAAAAGCTTGAACAACTGGGGGATTAGGAAGTTTAAATTAAAAAAGCGCCACAGCGAAAATAATTTAAAATTGTGGAGAAGAATTTCCAAACTTTATTAGTTAAATTATATATTTATAGATTTTCTTTTTATTATTATGATTAAAATAATGAAAATTACATTTATTTTTATTTTTAAATTAGCGTATGCTACCAGTGCATTTTGTTTTGATATACACAATATATACTCGTACATTTGTTGCCCTGTGCTAAAAGAGCCAATCCCAAATATCAATACTCCTTATTTTTAGGAATTAGCATTCAAACAATTAACTGTGGCCTCTTTAATACTAATAAAATTTAATTGATCGGTGTGGAATCGGCATGCATTGACTTTTTTTGACAAAATATTTTTAACAAGTAGTGTTCAATTTGGCCCTTTTAGCATCTGGCCGCTGAAATAATCAATTCCAATACAGAATATTTTCAAAATATTCTTTTTAATTTAGCATATTTTTCATTTTCTGTTATTAAAAGGAATAATCGCCACTTATCATAAAATACCTTCCTCAGAATAATAATCTCCTCCACTCAGAAAAGTAACTAAGTGTAATCAACTTCAATTTGGGAAGAGTGCTGCGATTGCTGGTAATGTTTTATGTCAACTTATCTCCGACACTAAAATAGAGTAAACTCCTTGTTGTCGAAAAATCACTCCATCATGTGGGTAGACTTTTCCATAAGAAAGTTTCCTTATGCATTATTCAGCTTCGTTGAGTCTTGGTTATGTTATTGTTATGAGTGCATACAATTATTTTCTGGTGGTTTCATGTAGGTATGAACATTCTGTCAAAATTAATAAGCATTAAAATTTAAATTCATTATAGCTTGTAATCAGTTTTTAAAATGTTGGGACATATCCTTTACTAGAAAATGTTAATCAAAGCAGGTTCAGTGCCATAGTGGTTTTACCTTATGCTTATTTTGATCCTTAGTGAAATTTGTTATCTGAGCACAATGTAACATTATTATTGTAAAAATAAAGGAAATTATAAATGGGCAAACGAAATTTGTAAGGTGACAGACAAGCTTATTTATATAGATAAGTTTTTATTAATTGATTATAGTAATTAACCAATATCTACCTGTTACTGTTGCTACCACAAAGACTGTTTCATTATTCATACTTTATATCTTCTTAATGTTATACAAAAAAGCATAAAATGTAAAAGATTTCTTGAGAACCTGAAAATGGAAAATTTGTTAAATTTTATTAGAACAAAAAATTTGGATGAGCAAAACCCCTGTAAATGTTTCAAAAGAAAGAGGTATTAGCTTTCCTGCAGCAATAAAGGGTTCCCTTTCAGTTCTTTGTAGAGTGAGTAATATCATTAGTTTAAATGATTTCGACTCCAAATACCATTCACACTCATACATTTTCTGGCGCAAAATGCGAGTCTGCAAGATATTATTCAAAGAATTATATAATACAATTGGATTTTAAAAAATGTGTACCTGGTGCACAATTTCTTCTCCAAAGTAGCAATAAATTCCCAATTGAAACAACTGAAGAGCAAAGCATACCATCATTGCAATTATTATTAAATTGTGCACGTCCAAAACAGAAAACAAGTACAAATTCAGTGCAATCACAAAAGTGTTAAACAGGAAATGAGTGAGACTGATCATATAAAATATACTCTGAACGTAGTCGATGATTCTAAAATAGTTTGTTGTTATTTTTATATGGTAATATTATTTGCATTAAGATATTAAGATCATACCGACAGGTTTCTATAAAGTCCTCAATAATTCCAGAAAATATTTTCAGTTTTTTCTCCTCAGTCATATTGGGTATAGTTTTGTCAATAAATGCTCTCTGAAAAACATCAGTAATACTTTTAAGAAATCCAGATATCATAGCCATTATTCCGCAGAAGAGCTATATATTAAAAATGATTAAGTTTTTAATCCACACGAAAAATAAAGATCTTACTGTATCACAAGATATCATCACATTGCCAAATATTAAAATCGATAAGCATTCGTAGAAATAAAAACATTCATAAATTGGACTTTTGTATAAATTAATTATTTGTGTTGGATTCATCACAGGCAAAGGAAATGTTCTTCTGCTGTCGAGTACTGGACCCAGGCAAAATGTGATAGCTGTAGCACAAAGAAAAACTACTCCAATATAAAATATGTATCGGTAAAGTCTTAGCGCTTCTTTAATGAAGAATTGGTTTTCAAATTTATAAGCGAAATTTTGTAGCCATCTCATACATTGTTTTATTTCCTTTACTGAAGTCCATATAGAGTAAACCTTAAAGATGCATACAGATGTTCCAAAACTTAAAATTAATGACATAAGTGCCAGAGCTGTTGATGTGTTTCCCTTCGCAGTCAATTCGAAATATCCAGAAAATGAGAATGCATTTATAACTATTATAAGAATTAGAACTATGACGCCCAACGATGTTCTTTCTATTTTACTAAGTTTTTGATCATCCTCCCATATGCCACACAATTTAAATATTTTTGCGCCTTGTGTGAAGAAAATGAGGGCGTCCTCTCTGGAGTGAGTCAAGTCCCTAAAAACACAAAAGTGGGATGAATTTTATTTGCAAAAAAACGTATATTCACTCTACATGTTGTAATTTTAGATCGAATCCTTGAAGTAGATATTTCACAATTCACAATGTTAAGAGTTTTAGAAGATTTACGGTGTATTACACGATCGTATTCCAGAAGCAACAACTTCAGAGCAAATCGTCGCACCTACTGTTCTAGCAAGTTCTCAGTGTTAGGCTTTAAATGTCTTCATTTTAAAGCTTTTGTCGGGAAATATAACAATGCTTGAGTCAAATGGACTGTGATGAAATATTTATAATTTTATATCCTTAATTTCTTGAAACTTCTTATTCTACAAACAAATTTGAAAAGTTTATAAAACAGCTGCAATTTTTCTAAAGAACTTAATTTATAAATTATTTTAAGAACCACATTTCATGTTAAATATATAATAACACACGCCTTATTATTTAAATTGATAAAGAAAATTTATATATAAAAAGTAAATATTAAAAATTGTTCTATTGTTTTTCACTGTAATTTGTATGTTCTTTCTTTCCGTAGACAACAAAATTTAAATTTATAATTTTGTCAAGTCCGTCGCCTTCTGTATGTTACAAACCTGCTACCCTTCTTTTTATTCACCACATTGCATTGGATTAAAATTTGATATAAAATGAGTAAAGAACATTCAAAAGTATTCGATCTCTTTTCACAGACAATGGAAAATTCACTTATCACATCGAGTGTCATTGGACAAGTCTTTCAAAATGTAATAAGAATTGTTCTGAGACGTCCTAATTTTAACCCCTTAGCCGCAAGATATTCTCTTTGAAAATTGTTATTAATCGTCACACTTAAACGTTTCAAATATCGTTACAAAAAATTTAAAAATTTTCGGAGATATATTTAGTCCTTAAGAAGTACTTTCAATGAAAATTAAACAATTTCATAATTTGCACAGATAAATATTGGATGATTGAAAATGTGAAGATATTTATTTTGGAACGGTTACGGAACCTTATCATATATTTGACCGACATGTTCCTGACGTGAATAATTTAACATACCTGTATTGTTTTACATAATTATAATGGGGTATTTTGAGTTATAAATGGATTCCTGTATAAATCATTTATTATTTTTTTCGTTAATTTACTACAATAATATTTCCATATATGGTATTATGTGCAACATCATAAGTTTTTTAATACATATATATTTACGTATATTTACCTTTTTTTCACTTTTAAAGTTGAACTGAATGATAATCTCGAAAAGCACGAAAATAAACTTGTATGTAGATTTACATACAAAAAAATATTATTACTTAAAAAATAATAATTTAAAAAGTATGACATAATTATTATATTGACTTACTCATGAAATGCGGGGAAAACTTTTCTACCTTGGAGATTTTTTTCTTACAGCATTTATTTTCTTATATGATTTGCCTTAAATACTATTGTCCTGTATATTTAGTTAGTATATAAATCCTCACAAAGGTATTCAGAACTAAATAATTTGATTTCTACTTTACTTTTCAGTCCTTGATTCCTTCTTTACATAATTTATTATTTTTATTTTTAAGAAGAAGTTATGCAAAAAACATAAAATCTTATATCCCTATATACAGGGTGTCCCAGAACTCAACGTCAAGCCGAAATCGAGCATTAGGCCAAGTCGTAACAGTTATCAGAAAAATATGAAAAAAAATCTTGGTCATGTACTTTTCAAATTATAAGGATTCAAAAATAAACTGACACCCTGTGATGATCTTTCAAGTCCTGTGACTGCAAATATTAACTTTTCGTCATTTTTTTTTCTACCGTATAACTATGAATAACCCTTCTGTCAAACACAGTTAAAAGTTAGAATATAACTGCCTCAGTTTCAAATAAAAAGTTAGATTTTTGCCCAACATTGAATGCAAAATAATTACAGTCGGTTAAAGTTAAAGTTGGGTGATGTAATTATTTTGAATTCAATGTTGGGTAAAAATCTAACTTTTTATTTGAAACTGAGGCAGTTATATTCTAACTTTTAACTGTGTTTGACAGAAGGGTTATTCATAGTTATACGGTAGAAAAAAAAATGACGAAAAGTTAATATTTGCAGTCACAGGACTTGAAAGATCATCACAGGGTGTCAGTTTATTTTTGAATCCTTATAATTTGAAAAGTACATGACCAAGATTTTTTTTCATATTTTTCTGATAACTGTTACGACTTGGCCTAATGCTCGATTTCGGCTTGACGTTGAGTTCTGGGACACCCTGTATATATAAAAATGAAAGTTTGTTTGTTTGTTTGTTTGTTGCTCAATCACGCCTAAACACTTGCATCGATATTTTTCATTTTTTGTCCGAAGGTAGTACATATTCCGACTTAATATATAGGCTAATTTTTTTACGGATAGTACGTGGGGTTTCAAAATGGCGGATCCAAGATTGCGGCTGAAAATTTTAAATTTGAAGCGATTTTCATGAAAATTGGTACATAGGGGTTTTGCCGAATGGGGATTTCAAATCCGCTGTCCAAATTTAGAAATTCAAGATGGCGGATCCAATATGGCGACCAAGATTTCCTGATTTCAACGGATTTTAATGAAAATTAGTACAATGATAGTATTGAGGTCACTGAATTTGAATATTATCAAAATTTAGAAATTCAAGATGGCGGATCCAAAATGGCGACCATATTTCTCGATTTCAACGGATTTTAATGAAAATTAGTACAATGATTATCTTGAGGTCACTGATTTTGAATGTTATCAAAATTTACAAATCCAAAATGGCGGACCCAACATGGTGACCAAGATTTCTCGATTTCAACGGATTTGAAGGAAAATTGGTACAATGATTATTCTGAAGCCACTAATTTTGAATATTAGCAAAATTTCCAAATCCAACATGGCAGATTCAACATGGCGGATTCAACATGGCGACCGGAATGCCTCGATTTCAACGGATTTTAATGAAAATTGGTACAATGATAATTCTGAGGATACAAGTTCCGAATATTATCAAAAGTTGTAAATCCAAGATGGCGGATCCAAGATGGCGGATCCAATATGGCAACCGAATGTCTCGATTTTAACGGATTTTAATTAAAATTAATACAATGATTATTCCGGAGCCACTAATTTCGAATATTATCAAAATTTCCATATCCAACATGGCGACCAAAATTTCTCGATTTCAACGGATAGTAATGGAAATTAGTGCAGTGATTATTTTGAGACCAATAATTTTGTATATTATCAAAATTTCTAAATGCAAGATGGCGGACCCAACATTGCATCCAGAATGTCTCGATTTCGACGGATTTTAATGAAAATTGGTACAATGATTATTGTGAAGCTACAAATTTCGAATATTATCAAAATTTGTAAATCCAAGATGGTGGGTCCAATATGAGACCAAATTTCTTGATTTAACGGATTTTACTGGAAATTAGTACAATGATTATTCTGAGGCCACTAATTTAGAATATTAGCAAAATTTCCAAACTCAAGATGGCGGATCCAATATGGCGACCAAAAGTTCTCGATTTCAACGGATTTGAATGAAAATTGGTACAATGATTATTTTAAAGCCAGCTATTTTGAATATTATTAAGATTTGGAAATTCAAGATAGCGGATCCATAAAGGGGTTTTCGGGTTGAAACAATTTCTAGGATATAACAAACTAGAGGATTTGTTGTTTAATTAGTGAGTATTTACCCAACGCCGGGTGAAACCGGGTAACCCAGCTAGTATTTTAATAAACAAACAAACGAAATTTCATTTTTATATATATATATATATAGGGATAATCTGGAGGAAATTTTGGCAAAAGATTACAGAATACAGTTAAAAAGTTCAATGGTCAATGAATGCTTTCTGAAAAACATCATTAATACTTTTAAGAAATCCAGACATCTTAGCCATTATACCGCAAAAGAGCTATATATTAAAAATTATCAAGTCTTCAATCCAACCGAAAAATAGAGATCTTACTGTATCACAAGATATCATCAAAGTGCCTAATATGAAAATTAACACGCTTTGGTAAAAATAAAAAAATTCATACATCGGATTCTCTTTCATATCAATTATTGATGTTGGATTCATCACAGGCAAAGGAAATGATCTCGTGCTGTCGAGTATTATAGCCAGACAAAATATGGTAACCGTAGCATAAACACAAACTTCTCGAATATAAAATATATATATCGGTAAAGTCTGAGAGCCCCTTTAGTGAAGAATTGGTTATAATAAGCAAATATTTAAACCTAATAAAATAACTAAAAGTATGGCATCTGAGGTTGTCTTTTTCTTTGTAGTGAGTTCCTGATCATCTTCCCATACACCACATATTTTAAACAATTTTGCGCCTTGTGAGAAAAAACAAAATTTCTCCTCTTTAGAGTAACCCAAAGACGTGTGCCATAAGAAATGTTGTAAATGTTGTAAAAACACATATATACACTTTACACATTGCTATTTGAGACTTAGTCCTTAAAGTAATTTCTTCACTGTCCACAATGTGATGAATTTGAAGCGAAACAAGAAAATTTCTTTTGTTTTGTATGAATAACAGCCTAGGTACCAGTCGTGGTAACTACTGTTCGAAAAAGGTTTCAATTATATGCTCTTAAGGCTTCATTTTATAGCTTTTGTTTTGAAATATTACAACGTGTGTTATATGGATTGTGATGTTTATTTCCTTAATTTCTTCAAAACTCTTGGTAAGCAAACAAAAAAAAGTTCGTAAAATAGCTGCATTTTTCTAGGGAAATTACTTGTGGATCCTTTGAAGAGTAAGTTTTGATGGATGACATAAAATGAATCACTTATGATAATTTAAATTAGAAGGATAATTTACGTGACGACGAATTACGTCTTCTGAATTGCTTTATTAACCACCATGATTTTTGAATATCTAATAATTTTAAAAAATTTCATCAATATCGGTGAATTTTTATAAGCATGTTCGAAAAGCGTCGAATGCTTGTTTACAAAAAATAAATATAAATTATTCAACAACTTCAAGCAATTACCTTACCTTTCCTTTGTTTTAACACTAGATTTACCAAGGCCAGTCAAATTGACTGGTACTCAATTTATTCTCTGAATTGATTAAATTTTGTAAAGTTATCTCCTAAGAGTTATGTCAAAGCTTATTATGGTTCAAAATTACGACATATCAAAGACTTTTTTCCCATTTATAGTTACTAATTTAAATGTAAAAACATAACACTTTAAAGGTACCGAAAATTACAAAAATTACAGGTTTTCGCGCCGGTAAATCTAATGTTAAAATAATTTTTTAATTCTGACTTTGTGCGATATTTGATTTCTCAGCTCTTTTAGTAATTCATCAATTTCGACAGTTAATTATTATATTTTCCTTTAAGTCTACTTCATAGATAGGCGCTAACTTTAAGTCTACTTTATATACAAGGTTTTGCGTTCACAGACCACGATATATAGGACTCGATTTTACAATATTTTTTTTTTAAATTTTTTCGTTTTTTTCAGTTACGTAGATGTAGATGCAGATTTAAGGAAAAAAGCTCTGCACCTTGTAGTCCATTGTAACATACCTCAGAAGAAAACCTGCCAGCCTTTTACTTAATCTCCTTACCAGTCATAAGCCATTGGAGGTTCGCCTAACAGAGCTCAATATTTTGGATTTGGTCTGTTTATGTAGTTCAGTAGAATGTACTGTGAAAGTTCCGAATGGACATGTATACAGAAGATGAGCCATGGTCTCTTCTTCATCCTCGCATCTGCATAATGGCGAGTCAGCCAAGCGTATGGTGTGTGGGTGTTTTTTGAGCTTACAATGCCCCGTTAGGACTCCTAATAGAGTGAACAATATAAGGTCTGTCTGGTAACTTTTGGGTTAAAATTTCTTGAGTAAAAATCTGGTAAAAAGTTTCATTTGGTAGTGGGGATAAACATCAAAAGTTACCAGACGACTTCAAGTAAAAATTGGGTAAATCTTATTTGTGTATGTAAATTGTCAAACGTGATCAAGATGTTAGAGGGTCAACTTATGGATTAATTTAACATTTTTGAAGATTTTGAAAATGTTTTTTTATGTATTTAAACAATTATTCAATATCTTCTTCTTCTATCTGAGTCGCAACGCAAAATTGAAACACACAAATGACAGATTACACAGTGACAAGCAATCGGTGATTTTACCCAAATTTACTCGGTCTCCGCAGCGTGGGTAAAATCTGGTAAAATTGTGTAAGAGGAGAAGTGCTCTCAAGAGCTCAGTTTTTCTCCTCCGTCAGGTTAACAGACACTTTCAGGTAAAAATTTTACCCGCTAGTAAAAACTTTACAATTACCAGACAGACCTATAATTTATGTGTTGACCGACAGAAAAATTTTCCTTTTTTGGTACAAACTGAAGAAAACCGTTTTTGAAGTTCTCCATTAATTCCTGCACATACATACATATTAGGGTGCTTTTATTTTGTGATTTTTTTTTTTTCATTCCCACCTCGAAATTTTGTGGCAAATACCTAAACAAAAATTCCCTGAAAATTGGAGCCCTTAATATTAATATTAAGTACTAGACCAAGGCGTATAAAGATTTCCCATATAAAATACACATAAACTTTGATTATTTTTCTTGAAAACTCTACAGCTCAGAGGCATTTTATGGTATAATCTTGGTAAATGGTAGGATTTCTTCAGAATTGAATGCTCTACAAAAGTGTCCATTGCGGTGTAACCCTAACTCCCACCAGCGAGGTAGTACGGGTCATTGACCCCAATTTTTCCACGAAATTCTCGCTTTTTGCCCCTATCTCGTAAACAACGAGAGGTACAGAAAAAGTGAATATTACAATCTTGTAGCAAATTCAATTTCCTCCAAAAAGTTCTTGAATACCAAATCGCTAACATCGATATTTCTTGAGATATTGGGCTTTGAAGTTGAGGTAGTGTGGAAGTTTCATGGATTATTGAGCTAAATTTTAGAAACACTACCTCAACTCAATATCTCAAGAAATATCGATGTTAACAATTTGGTGTTTAGAACTTTTTTGTAGGAAATTGAATTTGCTACTAGTTTGTCATATTCACTTTTTCTGTACCTCTTGTTGTTTACGAGATAGGGGCAAAAAGCGAGAATTTAATGGAAAAATTGGGGTTAATAACCCGTACTACCTCGCTGATGGGAATTAGGGTTACACCGCAATAGACACTTTTGTAGAGCATTCCATCCTGAGGAAATCCTACCATTGACCAAGATTATACCATAAAATGCCTCTGAGCTGTAGAGTTTTGAAGAAAAATAATCAAAGTTTACGTGTATTTTATATGGGAAATCTTTATACGCCTTGGTCTAGTACTTAATATTAATATTAAAGGCACCAATTTTCAGGGAATTTTTGTTTAGGTATTTGTCACAAAATTCGGAGGTGGGACTGACAAAAAGAAAATAGTCACGAAAAAAAAAGCACCCTAATACATATATATATATAATAGGTCAGTTTCACCCGGCGTTGCATAAATACTTTTTAATTAAACACTTCTCAAATCCTTCAGTTTGGTATATCTTAGA
Source organism: Dysmachus trigonus (assembly GCA_949715965.1). NCBI lineage: Eukaryota > Metazoa > Arthropoda > Insecta > Diptera > Asilidae > Dysmachus > Dysmachus trigonus. Next base: position 46,156,303 of record OX454319.1, on the reverse strand, counting down.
AATTGTTTCAAACGGGATCCCCTTTATGGATCCGCCATTTTAAATTTTTTGATTTTGATAATATATTTAATACTAGTGGCCTCGCAGCAATCATGGTACTAATTTTCATCAAAAACCATTGAAATCGAGGAATTTTTGTCGCCATATTGTAGCCGCCTTCTTCAATATTTCAATTTGGACAGCGGATTTGAAGTCAGCATTCCCCAAAACCTATGTAAAATTATGCTGTTTTTGAAGCTCCGGATTAAATTAATTACAACAACTAAAATGCAAGTTGATGACTTCAATCAATATTTTGTGGTTGTGTGATATCATAGAAAAATAAAGACAAGAAGTTTCATCTAGAACAACAGAAGTGAAACGCATTTTTGAAAGCTCTTTTCCATGTGATGCCTCCAAACTTAAAAATGTTATGAAATTGCATAACATAGGGCAGTTTAAGTTCAAGAAAAATGTTACAAAAGCGGAATGTCTTATTTATAAAGAAAAAAAAGTAGTGGCAGAAGTCGGGGAACATTAATTAAATAAAATCATTGTGTATAATCGTGTCTTTATTAGCAAAGTTGTTATGCGATTTGCCATAAACCGCCCTATATTATGCAATTTCAAAAGATTTTTAAGTTTGGAGGCATCACATGGAAAAGAGCTTTCAAAAATGCGTTTCACTTCTGTTGTTCTAGATGAGACTTCTTGTCTTTATTTTTCTATGGTGATATTGAGCTTTAAAGTTTTTATTTAACATTGAGTCTTATGTAAAAGAATATTTTTAAATCCTACAAAATTCAAAATTGTTAATGTTAAATATGCAAGCATATATATATGTATATACGAGCATGAAAGCTAATTAAATTATATTCATATAAATGACAAATTTACCCGCTATCGCGCGATCCAAACTTTTTACTAGACTTATATTTTCTTTGTCCGACAAATATGAATAAATACCTCTGTTGTCACGAATCCGTCGAATTTAATGCATTCAACTGGAAAATCGGAAAATCTATTTTGTCCGACAATGTCATCAGGGTCTTATAATTATCAATCCTGACAAAATAATCTGGTTATCAGAACAATTTTTGAAATAGCGTCATGTTCAGGATCTCTTACAAACCAAAATTTTTCTAGCACAATTTTTTTCGCGCGTTTTGTTCAATTGTCTAACACCTAGAATTGGAAAAAAAGGGATATGTATAAATTTCCTATACAACGGAATATCGACGTGTTGATTGAAAAATTGAGAGAGCGAAGAAACCGTTCACGAGGATTTTCAAAGAATGTAGGAAAAATGGAGAGCGCAGTATAAAGAGTTTTCACTTGATTTTACTGTAATTTATTCTCAGAAAAATTATAAATTTTAAAATTCACAATTATTTTCCCTTTTTTACAATTCACTTATATTCCTGCACCACAAGAAAGCATACAAGTGGATTCTTCAACCAACAAAGGTCATTCAATCCAACTAATTCACTTCCTTATCTCCTAATCACAATTCAAATTCGTAGAAAAGTTCAAAAAAAATCCAAGTCGATGTCCAAAAGAAAACTGCTGAGTCGATGTCCAATTCCACCAAACTCAAAAATCGAAGAGAAAATGAGTTCAAGTCCGCGCTGACTTATATAGCGCAAAATTCCAGTAAAAATGTGTCCTGCCAACTAGCACATTTTTTAATGTTCAAGTGGAACCTAGATTCTGTTGGTTCCACATGCTGGCTGTTTACTCACATTTAATATATTACAAATAATTCATATGAATGTATTTTCGTTGTTGAAAATTTATTAATTAACCATTTCGTTACGACACCGTGGTTGAGTTTATAAGAGATACGTTGATCAAATTAGAACCTGACAAAGTCCAAGCGATTGAAAAAGAGTTAATGGAAACAGTTTATAAATACAGATATAATTTTAATAATAATAATACTTTATAAAAAAAATGTTTGTTATCTTTTATTAATTTCGGACATCATTTAGAAAATCTTTTACAATATCTCGCGAATTGAGAGCATCGTGCGATGAATTATTAGATCCCAATCTTGCGGCACAATGTCTCCTATTTCCCGCATCTGCATTGGTTGTTGGTGAAACGCTCTCATAGTCCATTGGAGGGTAGACAGGTGAGCTGTAAGATAACGGGTACGCGTATAGAGTCAAACATTCAATCAAACACTCTGAATAGATTCGAACTTTAACCAAAATATAACGGGTATGCGTATAGAGTCAAACATTCAATCAAACACTCTGAATAGATTTGAACTTTATATTTATTATTAGATAGCTAGTGTATACACTCGACGGACGTTTACAGAACTCTGAATTTTTAGTAAATCCAGAACCACACCAAACCCGTGATTTGAAAAGCTTACGCATGCAAAAATGAGTCGCGAGAAGCTTAGGCAGACGAAAGGTGTGTTGCGCGTGTGGAAATTAGGTAAGGTGAAGCAATATGGGAAATGCAAGGTAAGTAAAATATTGTGGGAACGTTATAGCAGGGTAGGTAAAAAGTTGTGGGAACATAACAGAGCTTGTTTTGCCGATGAAATTATGCAAAACAACAGTGCTCCTTACTATTGACTTAGCAATTTTCGGATTTGCACATATCACAGTGTGGTAAATACGGAACTTGGAAACCTTAATCCCAAAAGTGTTTTCGATGATGCGTCGTGTACTTGACAGGCACTTATTGAATTTTTCTTTGTTCGGTGACAAAGAGCGCCCACCATATGGTCGCAAAAGGCGGCGTTTTAAGGGGAATGCCTTATCTCCCACAATGTAATGTGGGAACTTTATATTAGTATTAGGCAGTTCTACATCTTCCGGCAGCTCTAGGCTATTATTTAATAAATGATGTCCGAAATCGCAACGCCGTAGGATACCTCCTATTGAAATATATTTTTAACGTTGAAAGATAACAATAATATTGAACACCATAGTATATACCGTCACATTCAGACCCAAATGCACCAATGTTGACGTATAGATAGTTAAATTTCGAGTCGCACACAGCTATTAGTACTATACAGGGTGTTCAGAGGTGGGAGGGAAATATTGCAGGGGGTGAAAGGTCAGACCGAGACAAGCAAAAAATAGTATGGGTGGAGGGCGGGCATCTCGCACCGTTCGGCAGTTACAGGGTGATTCGTAAATCAGGATTTTGCCTTATATGGGAACCGCTCTTGTATTTTTATCTTTTTTTCTACGCATCGAAGCCCTTTCCAAAACGGTCAACACCACCCCCCTATCCCCAACCCCTTGGCCGCAATCACCCCTGGAAGGTGAAAAAATTAACTTTTATTTCACGATTTTTCACCTTTCGCCCCACTTTTCTCCGAAATTCATGTTATTAACATGCCTACTTTTTATTTTTTTTAAGTTGCCCATCTAATTACCTTGCCAAAAAGGTGCAACATGCCCAGGTAGGAAAAGGATACGTAAATTATATCGGCATACTCTTCAACACTGAATTCTGCCATTTTATCTTAATTTTTTCTATTAAACACCCGTCTTATCGTTTGCTTCTTCAACTGTGGTCAATGTCCTTTCAAACTTACCCATTTTTATACCATAATTCATAGGAGGTATTAGAAACGGAGCGTCAGGATACTTAGGAGTCAACACTGGATATAATAAACTAATAACGCTATTTAACGAGATTACATTTATTATTTTATTACTGTTTTGCCGAATTAATAAAAATGTATTACTTGTGTTTCCTAAACAAACATTTCCGAACTTGCTGTCATAAGAATTGTTTACTTAACGAATTTTTTCATTATGGTGCAATAAAGTAATTAGGTACCTGTGAGGATGTTTTAATTTCAGGACTTTTGCAACCCCTTTCCACCTGGGCATGTTGCACCTTTTTGGAAAGGTAATTAGATAGGTAAACATAAAAAAATAAAAAGTAGGTATGTTAATAACATGAATTTCGGAGAAGAGCGGGGCGAAAGGTGAAAAATCGTGAAATAAAAGTTAATTTTTTCACAGTGCGAGTACTTTGATGTACTTTTTCATGTACCAAATATTAATCGTCACGTCCTTGATCTCTGTGGCGGTGCTGAGGTACTAATACTTAAACTTAAATTGTTTTCATCGTATATATCAGCTATTTAACCTGTTAACTGATTATGTCGTATATATGCGTCAATTTCAAAAGTTTCATGTTTTTGCATAAATCATTTTGTAATTATAAAACTACATTTAATGTTGAATCAAACCCAATTTAAAAATATTACACTTTTTCAACTTTTATAACGCATAGTAATTTACTTTGCTTATGTCGTAAATACGCGTCTGCTTGAAATGAATTCAGCACATACCGAGCTTTCTAAGAAAAACTAATCAGTTAACAGGTTAATAAGGAAAACAAACTTGAATTTGAGTTTTTTTTAGCATTCCTACATTCCTCTTTGCGACTTCATTCGGATAAAATAATTGACCTTAAAGGCTTTGCTAGTAGTCCCTGTAGGAATTTTCTGATAATTATAATTTTACTTTCTTGCAGATTTCTTGGACTTTACTTATATTGCTTTCACTTGTTAACGAAAGCAAAAATTTCAATTCATTAATTTCTCCTACAGAGCATACAGGGACAAAGGTAGCGATAGGCAATCAGAATTTGTAAAAGCTTGAACAACTGGAGGCTTGGGAGGTTTAAATTAAAAAAGCGCCACAGTCAGATTTTGCATTAAATTTTTGTTACAAGATGTATATACATAAATAGAAAGAATTATCATTGCATGTTTTGTTTGCTGCACGATTTTATGCATTTTAAATTATTTTCAAAAAGCATTAATCATAATTTGTGGACAAGAATTTTCAAACGTTATTAGTGAAATTAATATATAATTAGTTTTCTTTTATTATTATGATTAAAATAATGGAGATTACATTTTTATTATAATTTATGTGGGTTGGCGTGTGCTATCAGTGCATTTTGTTTTGATAAATATACTCGTAAATTTGTTGCCTTGTGGTAAAAGAGCCAATGCTCAATATCAATACTCCTTACTCTTAGGAATTAGGATTCAAACAATTAACTGTGGCCTCTTTAATACTAATAAAATTTAATTGATTGGTGTGGAAGTGGCATGCATATTGACCTTTTTTTTACAAAATATCTTTAACAAGTAATGTTACAGTTATGCCCCTTTACCATTAAAATTTTCATTTGATACAAAAATGAACTTCGTCCTTTTTAGCATCAGGCCGCAGAAATATTAAATTGCCTTGCGTTGTCGAATACATAATATTTTCAAAATATTCTTTTTAATTTGGCATATTTTTCATTTTCCGTTCTACCATTATTAAAAGGAATAATAGCCACTTATTATAAAATACCTTCCTCAGAATAATAATATCCTCCACTCAGAAAAGTAACTAATTGTAACAAACTTCAATTTGGGAAGAGTGCTGCGATTGCTGGTAATATTTTATATCAACTTATCTCAGACACTAAAATAGAGTAAACTCCTTGTTGTCGAAAAATCACTCCATCATGTGAATCATCATCAAGAAAGCTTCCTTGTGCATTATTCAGCTTCGATAAATTATTATTATGAGTGCATAAAACGATTTTCTGGTGGTTTCATCTGTCAAAATTAATTAACATTAAAGTCTAATCTAAATGCATTAAAGCAGCTTTTAAAATGTTGGGACATATCCTTTACTAGAAAATGTTAATCAAAGCAGGTTCAGTGCCATGGTGATTTTACCTTATGTGTGGCCGTAGTATGTTATTTTGATCCTTAGTGAAATTGGTTATTTGAAATAGCACAACGTACAATTTATTACTGTAAAAATAAAGGAAATTATAAATGGGGAACGAAATTCGATTGACCACCACAAAGAAAATTCAATTTTTTCTTCTCATGTAAGGCGACAGACAAGCTTATGTATGTATATAGATAAGTTTTTATTAATTGATTTTATTAATTTATTGACATTTAACTATTGCTGTTGCTAACACAAAGCGTGTTTCATTATTCATATTTTATATCTTCTTAATGTTATACAAAAAAGCATAAAATGTAAAAGATTTCTTGACAACCTGAAAATGGAAAATTTGTTAAACTTTATTAGAACAAAGAACTTTGGATGTGCAAAACCCCTGTAAATGTTTCATAAGAAAGAGGTATTAGCTTTCCTGCAGCAATAAAGGGTTCCCTTTCGGTTCTTTGTAGAGTGAGTAATATCATTAGTTTAAATGATTTCGATTCCAAATACCATTCACACTCATACATTTTGTGGCGCAATATATGAGTCTGCAAGATATTTTTCAATGAATTATTTTATAAAATTGTAATTAAAGAAATGTTTACCTGATGCACAATTTCTTCTCCAAAGTAGCAATAAATTCTCAATTGAAACACTTGAAGATCAAAGCATACCATCATTGCAACTTTTACTGAATTGTGTACGTCAAAAACAGAAAACAAGTACAAATTCAGTGCAATCATAAAAGTGTTCAATAGGAAATGAGTGAGACTGATCATATAAAATATACTCTGAACGTAGTCGATGATTCTAAAATATTTTGTTTTTATTTTTATATGGTTATATTATTTGCATTAAGACATTAAGTATCATACCGACAAGTTTCTATAAAGTCCTCAATAATTCCAGAAAATATTTTCAGTTTTTTCTCCTCAGTCATATTGGGTATAGTTTTATCAATGAATGCTCTTTGAAAAACATCAGTAATACTTTTAAGAAATCCAGATATAATAGCCATTATTCCGCAAAAGAACTATATATTAAAAATCGTTAAGCCTTCAATTCACACGAAAAATAAAGATCTTACTGTATCACAAGATATCATCATATTGCCAGTTATGAACATCATTAAGCATTGGTATAAAAACATTCATAAATTGGACTTTTGTATAAATTAATTATTTGCGTTGGATTCATCACAGGCAAAGGAAATGTTCTTCTGCTGTCGAGTATTGCACTCAGAAAAAACACGATAGCTGTAGCACAAAGAAAACCTTGTCCAATATAAAATATATATCGGTAAAGTCCCAGAGCCTCTTTAATGAAGAATTGGTTTTCAAATTTATGAGCGAAATTTTGTAGCCATCTCAGACACTGTTTTATTTCCTTTACTGAAGTCCATATTGAGTAAGCCTTAAAGATGCATACAGAAACTCCAAAACTTAGAATTAATGACATAAGTGCCAGAGCTGTTGATGTGTTTCCTTTCGCAGTCAATTCAAAATATCCAGAAAATGAGTATGTATTTGTAACTATTATAAGAACTAGAATTATGACGCCAAACGATGTTCTTTTTATTTTACTGAGTTTTTGATCATCCTCCCATATGCCACACCATTTAAATATTTTTGCGCCTTGTGAGAAGAAAATAAGGTCGTCCTCTGTGGAGTCAATTAAGTCCCTAAAAACACAAAACTAGTTTGAATTTTAGTTGTAAAAAACTTATCTTAATTCTACATGTTGTAATGTTAGATCGAATCCTTGAAGTAATTATTTCACAATTCACAATGTTAAAAGTTTTAGAAGATTTACACGGTTGTACTCCAGAACCATCAGCTTCGGAGCAAATCGTGGCAGCTACTGTTCTAGTAAGTTCTCAGTGTAAGGCTCTAAATGTCTTCATTTTATAGCTTTTGTCTGAAAATATAGCAATGCTTGAGTCAAATGGACTGTGATGAAATATTTATATCCTTAAATTCCTGAAACTTCTTATTCTACAAAAAAATTTAAAAAGTTTGTAAAACAGCTGCATTTTTCTAAAGAAATCACCTATAAATTATTTTAAGAACCACATTTCATGTTAAATATACAATAATACAAGGCTGATTATTTAAATTGAGAAAGAAAATTCAATTACCCCTTCGAGTGGGGTATCATTACACACGTCTCTCAAAATGTAATAAGAACTCGAGATAACCTCGAATAACACGAAAATAACAATGTCATTACTTAAAAAAAAAATAAGTTAAAATCTATGCCTAAAGTACTATTGTCCTATATATTTAGTTAGTAAATAAATCCTCATAAAAAAGCGTTCGGAACTATATTATTTAATTTCTACTTTACTTTTCAGTCCTTGATTTCTTCTTTAAATTATTTATTATTCTTATTTTTAAAATGAATCTTTCCAAAACATTTAAATCTAAAATATTTTTATTTTATAAATAAGTAAAACCAATTCTAACCTAACCTAACTTAAACTAATTAAATAAATCGAGACATTTTGGTCGCCGTGTTGGATCTGCCATCTTGTATTTGGAAATTTTGATAACATTCAAATTAGTGGCCTCAGAATAATATTATTACTAATTTCCATTAAAATCCGTTAAAATCGAAAAATTGTTGGTCACAATCTTGGATTTGGAAATCTTGATAATATTCTAAATTAGCTGCTTCAGAATAACCATTGTACTCATTTTCGTTAAAATTCGTTGTAATTGAGACATTTTAATCGCCATGTTGGATCCGCCATCTTGGATTTGGAAGTTTTGGTAATGTTCTAAATTAGTTCAATAAGAATAATCATTGTTATAACTTTCATTAAAATCCGTTGTAATCAAGACATTTTAGTCACCATGTTGGATCCGCCATCTTGGATTTGGAAATTTAGATAATATTCAAAATCAGTGATCCCAAAATAATCATTGTACTAATTTTCATTAAAAGCCGTTGGAATTGAGAAATCTTGGTCGCTATATTGGGTCCGCCATCTTGGTTTTGTAAATTTTGGTAATATTCAAAATCAGTGACCTCAAAACAATCATTGTACTAATTTTCATTTAAATCCGTTGAAATCGAGAAATCTTGGTCGCCATACTGGGTCCGCCATTTTGGATTTGTAAATTGTGATAATATTCAAAATCAGTGACCTCAATACAATAGTTGTACTAATTTGTATTAAAATCCGTTGAAATTGAGAACGCGCGAACGGTCAAACTCGCGAAGTTAAAATAATCGTTAAGTTTTCTGAAATTATCTAATTTTCTGCGCTATTTTCTCAACTTTTCTTTCCGTAAGAACCATCTTTCCGTAAGAACCATCTCAACTTTTCTTTCCGTAAGAACAACAAAAATTGGCTCATAATACGGAACTCCAAACGATGTACAAAAAATGTATTCAAGAATATTTAGAGCTTGGGCATGTCAAGGAAATTCCACCAGAACAAATATGCAAGGAAAAAGGCAGAGTGGAAACACATAACTACTATCTTCGCCATCACGCCGTATTCAAGGATAGCTCTACCACGAAACTTCGTGTTGTATATAATGAATCCTCTAAGACCGCAAATACAAAATCTTTGAACGAACAATTGTTAGTTGGTCCGACAATTCAGGCAACACTATGGGCCACTCTTCTTAAATGGAGAAAATATAAATATGCAATGACGGCTGATATCGAGAAAATGTACAGAATGATCCATATAACTGAAGATCATCAACGGTACCAGCGGATAATCTGGCGAAATGATCTAAATGACATGATAAGGGATTATGCACTCACAACTGTTACATTTGTACTACTCCTGCTCAATTTCTCGCCATATGTACATCACATCAATTGGCATATCACGAACAACAAAATTTTTCGGTTGCAGCAAATAGTCTGCTTAACGACTTTTATGTCGACGACCTACTCACAGGAGCTGATATAATTGAACAAGGTGTACAAAAGCAAACAGAATTAATTGCTGTATTAAAAAAAGGCGGCTTTAATATCCGAAAATGGACTACAAATAATTCGGAACTCTTAAAAAACACACCCATTGAACCTAGGGAACTAAAACGCACGTCTAAAGATAATTCTATAAACACGTTAGGTTTGAAATGGCATCCTAAAACTGATCACTTCAGTTTCGCAGTAAAGTTACCCTCCTTGAAAAGAACATACTATATACAAAAAGAAACATTTTATCGGAGGTAGATTCTTTATTTGATCCTCTAGGATGGTTGGCCCCATGCATAATAACAGAAAAACTCTTAATACAAAAGTTATGGCTCTCAGGATGTACATGGGATGAAAAACTACCGCAATCAGTTGTCAACAGCTGGATCAGTCAGTAAGAATTTCGAGATGGATCAAATTTACTCCGGAATCTTGCATTGAAATTCACGGATTCTGCTATGTTTCTAGTATATATTAAAATTATTAAAAAGGACCAGAGCCATATTACACTTTTAATGTCAAAAATGCGAGTAGCTCCCAATAAACCTATCACATTGCTTCCTCCAAAAAATGTGATGATAACACTTGATCTATGGGAAGACCTAAAGCGGCTCCACATCCCATGGTCACAAGTGTGGGCAGCAAAACACTCCTTCCGGTTCAATACCAGTTCGGGAATCATTAGATTCACAAGGACTCGTGACGGACAAACTAAAATAAGATACCAAAACAAAAAAGGTAAAATAAGATACTAAAAAAACAAAACAAAAAGTATTTTTTCGCGGTGGCGGGAGGATGTTCGGCCTACGGACCGAACCCTTCTTTAAAAATATTCAAATTTCAAATTCAAATATGAATTCCACACAGCTGATCGAGAAATCAGCTGTTCAATAAGCGCCATGTGCCATGGAGGCAAAAGCCCTCCAACTTATTTTAGGTAGTACCGCTGTAAGTGCACCTCACTTCACGGCTTCTCGCAACTTGACTGGGGCCGTAGCCCATTATAAAAGCAGCTCGATCGCTCGATCGGGCTGCAGTCGCAAGAATAAGCTTCTAGGGTATTGACCTAGAAGTAAAAGGGAATTGACCTTACAATCCGACCAGCTCACTCCTCTTCCAAGCGTATTGAGCTTAAGTCCCATTCCTCATATAGTCAACGTGTTGAGCTAACTATTCCTATATAGCGTGCTGAGCTATTTTCTCATAGTTAACGTACTGAGTTGACTATTCCTACGTAGCGTGCTGAGCTATTTCTCACAGTCAATGTATTGAGTTGACTATTCCTATATAGCGTACTGAGCTATTTTCTCATAGTTAACGTATTGAGTTAACTATATCTGTAGTGTATTGAGCTATTCTCGTTCACGTTAACGTATTGAGTTAACTAAAAAATCTCTCCGACTAGCGTAGTGAGCTACCCAAATTCTTAGACCGCAGGCACTCAACGACGTCAACTCAACCTGGAATAAAGATATCAGGACTAACTACCTTACTCTCTTTGCAGACGAACTGCCAACGGACCCAAAGAAGAATATATCCAATTAGTTTATTTGTATTTTATATTTATTTGAAGTTATATTATTTTTGTTCCTTTTTTTCTTTGAATTCCTGTTAATTTTATTGTTAGCTTTAAGTTGTTTTTGAAATATACCATTTTTTAACTGACTACGACTTTGTCCTGGCACCTTTTTCCGGTTAAGCCGCTTAAGTGGCCTTAACAAAGATGCATATAGTCACTCCAAAACTTAGAATTAATGACATAAGTGCAAAAGCTGTTGATGTATTTCCTGTCAATTCAAAATATCCAGAAAATGAGGAAATATTTAAAACTAATAAAAGAATTAAAACCATGGCACCCGAAGTTGTCTTTTTCATTGTAGTGAGTTCCTGATCATCTCCCCATACATCACATAGTTTAAACAATTTGGCGCCTTCTGAGAAAAAAACAAGTTTCTCCTCTCTAGAGTGAATCAAAGACCTGTGACATAAGAAATATTGTAAATGTTGTAAAAACGCATATATACACTCTACATATTACAATTTGAGACTTGGTCCTTAAAGTAATTTCTTCACAGTCCAGAATGTGATAACTTTGAACCGAAAGAAGAAAATTCGTTGGTTATTGTTGTACGTATTCCAAAATTAAATAATAGCCTAGGAGCTAGTCGTGGCTCTTAAGAGCTCTTTATAGCTTTTCTGTGGATATATAACAATGCCTGTTAAATTGATTATGATCAATAATTAATGTCCTTAATTTCTTAAAAACTTTTAGAAAACAAACAAATTTAAAAAGTTCGTAAAAGAGCTGCATTTTTCTAAAGAAATCATTTATGAATCCTTCGCAGAGTAACTTTTGATGAATGACATAAAAAGAATCACTTATGAATTAGAAACCAACATTTTATATGGCAAAGTCATGATTTCAAATTATTTCATTGACCTCGAATTACCTCTTGTCAATTGCTTTATTAATTTCCATGGCAGTATGATTTTGGAACATCTAATAATTATAAAGGAATTTATTAAAATCTCTGAATTTGTTTAAGCATACTCGAAAGCGTCGAAAACTTATTTAAAGAAAATAAAACACTCAATAACTTCAAAAGTTTATATTTTGGCACTTTTTATTGCTATATATTTCTACTTCATATATATTCGCTAACTTGAACTTTATGTCTTTAATAACGAATAAAGGGTCTAGCCGGTTAAGAGGTGAGGGGGCGCTCCCCAGCGCTTTTGATAAAATAAAAATATTCTTATATAGTACATGAAAAAGTACATCTTTGCTGAAATTTTCAGACCCACAGACTCTACAATTGCTACAATTTGAGCCAAAAAATGATCAGATCGCTCGCGTATATTTTTTTCTACAAGGTTTTTTTTCCGTATACTCAAATTTTTTCCAGCTTCCGGCCGCCATATTGGAGTCGCCATATTGAATTTTGAATTTCGCCGGCAATTTTTCGAAAGCTCTTGTCCAGACGAACATTTTGATATCTCGAACGTCAAGGTTCATTAACACCAATTTTGGGTATGCAGGTGATTCGTTCTGCATGAAACGTCCCATATATACAAACATATAGGGATAGGGATTTTGCGACACAACTTTTTTATCAACATAATATATTAATAAAGATAATATTGATAAAATGGATGAATAATTAACCTCCAAAACGATAACATATTTTCATCATGATTGTACGTTATGCTTTTTGATTATTATCTTGGGAATATAAGGCATAGATGAAATAATGAAATGTTTTAATTATGCAATGAAGGAAATGATTTAGTATAACAGTCTCTCTTGTTTTCCTAGCAGCTTCAGCTGCCTTCTTTATGAGGTTTGAATGAGATATTTAAGTATATAAAGAACCCCGCACAAATTGTATGGAAATCGGGTCCCGGTCAAATTCGCTGAAACTTTGCAGAAAGGTAGTTCTCAACCTACTGATCAAAAATGTCGAAGTCATCCTATGATTAGTTGCTGAGATGTAGAGGGGTGAAGTGTGAGACATTTGCTATAGACCCAAGAACACTTCACGGAGTCTCTAGTCGCTTAACTCTCTTTCTTCTCAAAGTTTTTTTCTTTTCAAAGTTTTTGAGTATATTTAGACATTCGGACCGCGATTTCTGGTGGTTATATGATCACTCAATAGTAGCAACAACAAGATAATAAAAACGTTGAAAATAAAAAAGACCAATAAAAATTAGCAGTTTTTTTTTTCTTTTTAAACCCAACAAATAATAGTTTTTGAAGCTTTTATGCAAAACAAATGCCAGATTCTAGAAGCACATCACCGAAAACCCCCTATATACGATTTTGGAAGAAATTCGCCCCAATTTTCTATTCGAATCGCACAATTGAATTTGGGTGCTGAAAATTCTCGTTTTGTGCATTAATGGGTTAAGGTCCATGGTCAAAGTCAACCGAAAATGTTTATGGTTGTAGTGACATTGATAACTACCTACAATTTTTGTGTTCAAGGATTTCTGTTAAGGGCCTTGGTTTCCGAGTTAAGCGTACTTACTTGGGTATACAGCACATGTCTCACAATCCACCCCTCTATATCTCCGCAACTAATCATAGGATGACTTTTGATCAGCAGGTCGAGAACTACCTTTCTGCAAAGTTTCAGCGAATTTGACCGGGATCCGATTTCCATACAATTTGTGCGGTATCCTTTGCAATATTTTCCTGGAATTGAACACAGGTTTCTCACAATCAGTGTCAGGTTAATTAGTTATCGATGAATTGGCATGAACTTGTCTGTCAATATAATAATGATTGGACATTGAAGCAGGTGTCTATCTAGCCACTTAAATTCAGCACTGATATGTGTACCTATTATTCTTTATTTGACTTGATGAACAAAAAAGAAATATTCGTATCTGCATACTCCTTCCTACACAGGGAAAAACCACTTGTACAAAGGATTGTTATGATTATTGATTGAACAATTTTTTTTTTTGGTACAAAATAGGTATAGTATGGATTCCCGCAGATCGAGTCACGTTTTGTATTGTCATGTTAGGAGTTGGCGGATCATGAGTGTACCAGTAGAATAGTTGTACAACGCGTTCCAATCTGTTCCCAAGTATTGCTGTCCAAATGTTGGACACACTCCAGCATAATTTATTAAATCTTCGTGTTGATCCAAATTACGCATAGAGCACTCGGGTGAGCCGTCTCTCCTAAATTGTTACCATTCAGTCAAAGTAAAAATCTCCTACATATAAATGTGCATTTAATGAATTTTATGTTAGCAGTGTTACTAAAATATTTGGTGTTTGGTTGAGTTATTTTTTACTGTATTCGACATCTTTTGCCAAAATTTTCTCCAGATTATTAGAAATATTTTTTACATATATATGAATATTAAATTTGTCTGCCTTTTCTATAATTTTTTGGACAGGATTTTGGGTAACCTATTCTCTGTAATGTGATGTGTCACTTTTGTTATACATATATTTGTAATGCATTTCCGGTGTGTAGAGTAAAGCAGATTGCAGTCCAGTTCCAAATGAAGTATGTAATTGGTGATGTTGGTGAGCAGTTTACCTACTTCCCTGAAAGCACAAAGAAACAGACCTGTGCAGCAAATGATATGGTAGATTTACTCAGAGCTTATATAATTAATTAATATCGTCCGAAATTATTATGTCAGGTCTTTGCACGAAGTCCCGCTATGCCACATTAACACCGTTCTTTCCTGTATGTGTTTTTTAAAAGGCAGTTTTGGTGTCAAAATTACTCCCCACTAGCTCTCCTCTAAAGACCCATTTTTCATTGAGGGTCCTAGCTCTTCCTTCGTTGAAGAACATTAAAACTTTCGTCTTGGTTAAGTTTCTAAATTCCACATATTACAATATGTCTCCAAATTGTTTGTCATATTTTGGAGAGTGATTGGCTTTTCAGATTTTAAAAAAACGTTATACGTGTACATTAACAGTTACTTTTGTACCCGGTCTCCCCTACCTACTAAAAAAAAAAATGAAATGAACTTGCGATAACAGGAAATGAGGTTAGTCTACTTTTAAGTAGGGGAGTTAGTTTAAGTTAGGTTAGGGATGATTAGGTTTTACTTATTTATAAAATAAAAATATATTAGATTTTAAGATTTTTGAAATAATTCTTCTTAAATATAAAAATAATATATAATTTAAAGAAGAAATCAAGGACTGAAAAGTAAAGTAGAAATTAAATAATATACATAGTTCCGAATACTTTTTGAGGAATTATTTACTAACTAAATATACAGAACAACACTATTTAATATAAGGCATTTAGGTAAAAGTCATATAAGAAAATAAATGCTGTCAAAAAAAAAAGTCATAAAGGTAGAGAAATTTTCTCCGCATTTCATGAGTAAGTAAATATAATAATTATGTCATAGTTTTTAATTTATTATTTTTTAAGTAATGATATTGTTTTGTATCTAAATCTACATACAGCGTTATTTTCATGCTATTCGAGATTATCATTCAGTTCAACTTTAAAAGTAAAAAGGAAGTTATAAATTATAAAAATTATGATGTTGCACATAATACCATCTATGGAAATATTATTGTTATAAATTAACGAAAAAAATAATAATTTATACAGGAATCCATTTCTTACCAAAAATACTCCATTTTAATTATGTACAAAAATGCAGGTACGATAAGTTATTCACGTACATTTCAAGACCGACCAAGAACATGTCGGTCAGATATATGATAGGGTTCCGTAACCATTCCAAAATAAATATCTACACACATGATTATTTTAAATTGTTCAAAAATCTAAAATTTTCTCTAGAAATTATAGAATTATTTAATTTTCTCAAAGTCTGTTATAATTTTCATTGAGAGCACTTCTTAAGGCCTATATCTCTGGACATTTTTAGATTTTTTTCTAACGATATTTGAAATGTTTAAGTATCACAATTAATAACTCAAATATATAAATAGATATCTCGCGGCTAAAGGGTTAAAATTAGGACGTCTCAGAATAATTCTTATTACATTTTGACAGACGTGTCTAATGACACCCCACTCGATAGGATAAGTGAATTTTTCGTTGTCTGTGAAAAGTGATAGATTACTTTCAAATTTTCTTTACTCATTTTATATCAAATTTCAATCCAATGTGGTGAATAAATAGAATACCTATGTGACATACACAAGGAGACGGACATGACGAAATTTTAAATTTTAAATTTGTTTCCTAAGGAAAGAAAGAACATACAAATTACTGTCAAAAACAACAGAAGAATTCCTCAATTTAAATAATCAGGCGTGTATTATTGTATATTTAGCATGAAATGTGTTTCTTCAAAGAATTAATAGGTAATTTCTTTAGGAAAATGCAGCTGTTTTAGAAACTTTCAAATTTGTTTGTATAATAAGAAGTTTCAAGAAATTAAGGATATAAATATTTCATCACAGTCCATTTGACGCAAGAATTGTTATATTCCCATACAAAAGCTATAAAACGAAGACATATAGAGCCTAACATTGAGAACTTGCTAGAACAGTAGCTGCTACGATTTGCTCCGAAACTGATGTTTCTGGAGTACGATCGTGTATACACCAATAATTTTAAAAAATTTTAACACTGTGAATTGTGAAATAATTATTTCAAGGATTCGATCTCAAATTGCAACGTGTAGAGTGAAGATAAGTTTTTTACAACTAAAATTCAAACTAGTTGTGTTTTTTAGGGTCATGACTGACTCCAGAGAGGACGCCCTCATTTTCTTCTCACAAGGCGCAAAAATATTTAAATGGTGCGGCATATGGGAGGATGATCAAAAACTTAGTAAAATAAAAAGAACATCGTTGGGCATCATAATTCTAGTTCTTATAATAGTTACAAATACGTGCTCATTTTCTGGATATTTTGAATTGACAGATAAAGGAGATTCATCAACAGCTCTGGCACTTATGTCATTAATTCTAAGTTTTGGGATATCTGTATGCATCTTTAAGGTTTACTCAATATGGACTTCAGTAAAGGAAATAAAACAGTGTCTGAGATGGCTACAAAATTTCGCTCATAAATTTGAAAACCAATTCTTCATTAAAGAGGCTCTGGGACTTTACCGATATATATTTTATATTGGAGAAGTTTTTTTTTATGCTATGGCTACCACATTTTTTCTGGGTCCAATACTCGACAGCAGAAGAACATTTGCTTTGCCTGTGATGAATCCAACACAAATAATTAATATATACAAAAGTCCAATTTATGAATGTATTTATTTTTACGAATGCTTAACGGTTTTAATATTTGGCAATGTGATGATAGGTTGTGATACAGTAAGATCTTTAGTTTTTGTGTGGATTGAAGACTTAATGATTTTTAACATATAGCTCTTTTGCGGAATAATGGCTATGATATCTGGATTTCTTAAAAGTATTACTGATGTTTTTCAAAAAGCATTCATTGATAAAACTATACCCAATATGACTGAGGAGAAGAAACTGACAATATTTTCTGGAATTATTGAGGACTTTATAGAGACTTGTCGGTATGATACTTAATATCTTAATGCAATTAATATTACCATATAAAAATAACACCAAACTATTTTAGAATCATCGACTACGTTCAGAGTATATTTTATATGATCAGTCTCACTCATTTCCTTTTTAACACTTTTGTGATTGCACTGAATTTGTACTTGTTTTCTGTTTTGGACGTGCATAATTCAATAACAATTACAATGATGGTATGCTTTGGTCTTCAGATGTTTCAATTGGGAATTTATTGCTACTTTGGAGAAGAAATTGTCCACCAGGTACACATTTTTCAAATTTTTTTTACATAATTCTTTGAATAATATCTTGCAGAGTCGTATATTTCGCCACAAAATTTATGAGTGTGAATGGTATTTGGAATCGAAATCATTTAAACTAGTGATATTACTCACTCTACAAAGAACTGAAAGGGAACCCTTTATTGCTGCAGGAAAGCTAATACCTCTTTCTTTTGAAACATTTACAGGGGTTTTGCTCATCCAAAGTTCTTTGTTCTAAAAAAGTTTAACAAATTTTCCATTTTCAGGTTCTCAAAAAATCTTTTACATTTTATGCTTTTTTGTATAACATTAAGAAGCTATAAAGCATGAATAATGAAACAAACTTTCTGTTAGCAACAGCAATAAATGGAGATTGGTTTGTATCTAGCGTTAATTAGAAAAACTTATCTATATAAATAAGGTTGCTACTTGATATGCAAAATTACAATGTGAAGACAAAAATAAATGTCCATTTCAATCAGTCAAAATTCGTTTCCCAGTTTAAAATTTGCTTTTTCTTTATGCAAGCTATAATGAATTTAGATTTTAATGTTTATTAATTCTGACAGAATATTCATACCTACATGAAACCACCATAAAATCATTTTATGCACTCATAATAATAACATAACCAAAACTCAACGAAGCTGAAGTAAGATTTCTTATTAGAGAAAGGTGCTTATTCTCACAGTCGTCTCACCTAGTGAGATTTCTCACATTGATTGTCACATGAAATTCATTCGCCTATTCCAGTAGTCGAGTGATGTGACACAGCAAGCATTTGAACAAATAAAAATCTAAACGGTAACATTTGAGTGTGATTTGATATTTCAATGAATTGAGGTTCCTGCGACCCTGTTAAGTTTGTGTTCTATTAGAGCGTAAATCGTAATAAAATAGTAAAATGGTAGTGAGTTGTGGTTCACTAGCAGTAACGAGGAAGAAGACCAAGAAGAGGTATGCTTAACACTGGAGCGCACGCGTGGGGTCATACGTACCCCAGTGTTCATTTTGCTTAATATAAAAACAAGCTGTTTTACATTCATCTTTAAAAATGTGGTTAAAATAAAGTTGCTTTTCTATAATTATAATAATTGTTTCATTAATATGTAACACTATTTGGCTAAATAAAATTGTCCCCAAGTTCGTGTACTCATTTCTCCCACGCGTGCTCTCACGTACCAAACAGGGGCGCGTGCGCTCCAGTGTTAAGAATACGGGATAATTCCAATCCGATGGAATTGAGTAACATAATGTAAGTTTGGAAGAATATATAACAATGGCGTGGCTGAGTTCGGACGCGCGTGATATACCTCCTGATATAAAGCTAGTTTGTCATAAAAAAAGAGATTGTGGTATTGTTATATGTTTGCTATGTGATGCAGCCTGGTGCAAAGTGATTTAGATCGCAAAGTTTTGAGTGGACAAGCATTCTACGTTACAAATAATTTAATGGTATGTCCAACACATGGCAACATAACCTCAAGTAGCCTTAAATTTGCACCTCAACCAAGTGAAAAAATAGATACTGTGTTGTTAAGCAACAAATTGTTACTGATTAAGGAGCATTTGGATAATATTAACAAAGGACTCGATGTGACTCTTGATATTGACAGTGAAAAGCGTGCTGATTCGGATACTGAAAGTGTTTTATCTACTATTTCAGTCAGTAAGAAACGTAAACGTCAAGAGGTGGACAGTGAATGTGATAGTTGTAAACACTATATAACAAAAATTGAATGCCTGAATAAGATTACATCTGAATTAACTAAGCAAAATGATGAATTGAGGGAAAATAACAGTTTCCTACGCACCATGGCCCAAGATAAACAACAAGTGATGCTCAAGACCTATTCAGCAGTTGTTAAGTCGGATTTTAAAAAATTGGATAAGAATAATCAAGTGCAACTATTGATTAAACCAGCTAATGATTTTACTGGAAATGTTATTGAAGCTTTTCAAAAAGAAGTCGTTAAGCAACACAAAGCTAAAATTATTAATTTTCATAAATTAAAACATAATAAACTTTTAGTAAAATGCAGAAATAAAGATGATTCAGATCAGTTTTTGACTTTGGTGAATAATAATAACAGTGGTATTTGTGCGGAGCCAGTCACAAAAAAAAACCCTCAAATCAAGATTATCAACATTGATAGTGAGTTGAATGATAACTCACTGCTTGCTGACATCCTGGAAAGAAATGACTTTACAGATGATGGCTTCAAATTAGTTCACACTTTCAAGCAACGAAACGGCAAAAAGTCTGTAATTTGTCAAGTTACTCCTGAAGTGTACGATAAAATCATGTTTTACCGCTCTATTTTTGTTGGTTATCAAAATTGTAGAGTTTTTGATGACTTCAATGATCGTCGCTGTAAAAAGTGCTCTGCTTATGGTCATAAATTAAGTAAATGTCCTGTGGATAGAGAAAAAGCTTGTAGTAATTGTGCGGGTAATCATGATACCGAAGGATGTAAAGAAACTAAAGTTTGCTGTATCAACTGCAAAAGTGCTAATAATTACTTAGAGAAGAAGAGGGCTACCGATCATGCTGCTCATGATATTAAACGCTGTGAAACATATAGAGTAAGATGGGAAGCTCATGTAAACAAAACAAATTATCCATGGAAGCCGGTGGCACCTTTTTAGTTTTGTAATTATCTGTGTACGTACATATATGCACATGCGCATAAAAATGAAAACTATATATCGTTTCGTAGTTGTAGCATGTCATTGCCATACTTATTACTATTACTAATACTATTATTACTCTTATTTTGGTTCATTGTATTATACTGCTGTGTCTTTATTTTCTTTTAATCTAACAACAACTTCTCTTTGTGATGTATCACTGTACTGAGGTAAACGATGATGATATAGCTTATTTATACGATGAACTAGAATTTGATACTTTGAAAGATCTTAATTCCTACCTTCGACAATCACATTGTGCTATATTACATGTAAATATTAGAAGCCTCAACGCTAACTTATCATTACTTTGTAAATGATCTAACGCTTAAGCCTCAAATCATTGTTTGCTCTGAGGTATGGTCTTTAAATAATCCTAACTTGCATAACATAGATAATTACTATTTGTATTATAATGAGAGTAAAATAAATATAGCGGATGGTGTTGTTATTTACATAAGGGCAGATATCCGTCATAATGTATCTATTCTAAAGTATGGAGAAAGCACAATACTAAACTGTTCAGCCAACATTAATGATGAATGTAAAGTACTGGTTTCTGGATTGTACAGATGTCATGATCTCTCTGAGAATGATTTTATTAATACCTTAAAAACTTTAATGTCGAAAACGGATAGAAATAGATATAGACATCATTTCATTGCAGGTGACTTTAACATGAACTTATTGAAACCTAATACTGTTTTGGATGAGTTCCTTGACTCTGCTATATCTTATGGTTATGTTCCTCTATTTAAATCAGTTACTAGGCCGAATGATTCAGGAGGAACATGTATTGATAATATCTTTGTAAGGACTACTTTGGTTGTCACAGCATTAAAGTATAGCCAAATTCTTCCGGACCATTACCCCATCTTTTGCACTTTTAATATTGATAATTCATATAATAAGGATAAATTTTACACTAAACTGAAGTATCACAAATTAATAAACTTATTTAATAGAATTAATTGGAATAAATACAACACAATTGCTGATCCTGATTTTGCTATTGATACTCTAATTAGTGATATTAAGTCTTGTTTAGATGCTGCTACTGTCAAAGTTAAAATAACAAAAAAGTATAGAAAAACGTGGATGACTAGATGTCTTAGTATATCTATTGAGCATAAAGAATTCTTATATAATATTTGGAAAAGAAATAAAGATTCTTTTATAGCAAAGCAAAATTATCTAAATTACAATAATATATTAAAAAAATTGTTGAAAAAAGCTAAAGAATTTTGTGAAGTCCAAACTGCCTTAAATAGTTGTCAAAACCAAAAGAAGTTATGGACTTTCATAAACAATAAATTAGGTAAAAATAAAAAAAAAAGTACTATGGAAAAAATAAAAATAAACAATAACGAAATTAATACTAGCATGGATATATCGGAAGCTTTCAATAATTTTTATGTAAACATCGGTAAGAAGCTTGCATCGCAAATAGACTCAACTACACTTGATATAGCTACTGTTAATCAGCAAATCCCGTTCACACTGCCTAATACTATTTTTTTTTACTCTACTGATAATACTGAAATGTTTTCGGCCATCAATGCGCTAAAGGACAGAAGTGGTAGTATTGATAATATACATTCTAGAGCATTAAAGCTACTAAATTCTTCCATTAGCCCGATACTTGTAAAAATATTTAACGATTGCATAAGATTGGTCATTTGGCCTAAAGCTCTTAAGAATGCTGAAATAGTGCCAGTTTACAAAGCTGGTGACAAAACACAGTTGACTAACTATCGCCCTGTCTCGCTAATCTCCAATATAGCAAAAAAAATTTGAAAGGCTAGTGTATAATCGTTTTTACAAATTTTTTACTAAATATAAAATACTAAATAAAAAACAGTATGGTTTTATGAAAAATGTAGGAGCTACTGATGCACAATATGATTGAACTAATCTAATATATGAATGTATTGATAAAAACCTTGCTGTTTTAGCTGTATTTATTGATTTAACTAAAGCCTTTGATACTGTCAACCATAAATTACTAGTTGAAAAATTGTCTAGATATGGTATAAGAGGTCAGTCCTTAAAATTAATACAAAGTTACATAACTGGGAGGAAACAATGTGTTCGAATTGGCAATCAATGTAGTACTCAATGTGATGTCGAAATGGGTGTTCCTCAGGGATCAGTTTTAGGGCCATTACTATTTACCATTTATATAAATGATCTGTTTGATATAAGTAACAATATTATAGCATTTGCTGATGACACCGTCCTATTGAGTATTGAAGATACTTGGTCAAAATCTGAGTATGAATAACTCTCTGGAAAAAATCAATGAATGGTTTACTCTGAATGGATTAACTTTGAATGTAGCTAAAACGCAGTATATGACTCTAGGGTGTTATTCAAATAGTGTACCTCCACTGATAAACATACATATCAACAATAAGGCCTTAACTAGAGTTAATTATTGTAAATACCTTGGAATTATCACGGATTATAACATGAAGTGGGACATGCATGTACAAAACGTAATAAGTAGATTAAGATATTACTTATTAATATTGTCTAAACTTAAGCATCTTCCAATAAGAATCCTAAGAACAATTTATTTTGCCAATGTATATAGCCTATTGAATTACGGACTTATTATATGGGGAGGTGCTTACCCTTCTGTACTAAAATCATTGAAAAGGATTCACAGTAAAATTATTGAATTGCTAAATCAAAATGGATTGTTAAATTTTGATCAATTGTATGCTAGTAAATGCCTAATGTACCACTATGGAAGTCTAAAAAGTAAATTTATAAACTCAAATGCTGTAACTAGATATAAGCAGATAGAGCTACCAAAATATAACAAAAGAATAGCTTTTAAAGATAGCGCCTATATAGCTACAAAGGTCTTTAATAAATTGCCTAATGATTTAAAAATATTGCAAGATTCCAAAGATTTTATTAGGAAAAAAATTGAGAATTATGTATTACTTATGGACTTAAATGATCTCTAATCTTTATTTCAATTTGTTGCTTTGATTAACTAATTAATTGTTGCCTTGTTCTAATTACTGGATTTATTTAATTATATACTTGATTTCTTGTTAACTCTTGATAATTATTATGTACTAGTATGCTTGCTAATGTATGCCATAGTATTCTATTATGATACCACAAAAGAAATAAATATTGTAAAGTAGTTAAATACTATTGTATAGGTATCAACAATATTTACATCTGTAGCATAATTTTATTTTATTTTAGATTTAAGCTTACAATATGTTTACCATATAAACATATTGCGTTAGCGCCTGCGCACAGAGAGGCCTTACCTCTCTCTTGCAGGATACTTTTTGTACGCTCCTAGGGGCTTCAAAATTGTAATATATATATGCTAAATAAATAAATAAATAAATAAATATGTTTCACAACAGGAACAAAGTAGAGCATGAAGATAACGCACAAGATGAAAATGCTGATATAAGAGCAAGCAGTAAGAATTAGGGACGAGATTATATCATTTCACATGGATAATCCAGAAAATCGTTTATATAAAAATTATTGAAAAATATGTTAATTTTTTTATTTTAAAAAACAACTAAATTTCTCCAACTATACTACTGGGAACTTACTAGGAACTGGAACATAAATAATTTCTTTTTGGTCTTTATAGCAGGACTCCTTGCTCTATTGCTACGAAAACAAATGGCTGCTTATTGGGTCCTAGTATGGAAGTCGAATTTGGTCGACTGCGATACTAAAAACAGTGTCTTCGCTAGGTGAGTCATCCTAACTTGACTTGCATAATAGAACCCATTGATTTTTATAACACAACTCCTTTCTTCATTACTGGAACTGGCTACTTTTTCGAGAGTAAGGACATGTATAACTATCCTTTCTACCATTGAAAATTGTGGAGATTATTTGGTCCACTCCCCGTGGCATCTTGTTCTTTTTTATTGGCTTGTAATTTTCTCTTTACCTTTAACTGCCAGTCATTACATACTTGAAAATGTAAGTAGTGTAATATTTTGGTAATTTAAGAAATTTTTAATTTTACTTTTTGCCATTTTAAATTTGTCTGACTGGAGGACCTATGCTATTTAGCTTCCGACTTATTTGGCTCTAATCATCCTGATATTTTGCTTTAGGAATACAAAAACTTACAGCAAATTTTAACCCTTTCGCAAGATTTTGATTTTGGTCCATGAATTCTATTAATTGCTCGAACTGTTTCTTCTTCGTGACTCTAACCCCAAAAGAATACGTTGTAATAATTGATAAACATATTTATAGATATTTCAGGCAGGTGCGATTTAAGTTTCGGAAAATCCATGTAAAAACAAGTCTTTAAACTGACCTTTTATCTGCCATGTCGCCAAATTTTTCAGTATTCGCCGTTTGTCACCTGAAAAAAGCGTTCGACAAGATTCGTCACTTCACAACGACGTTTGTCGTAAAAATCTACTCCTAGAATAACCAAAAATGTGAGGTTTGTCGATTTCTACGACATTATTTGCATAAAAAACTTAAATACTTTAAAAGTATCCTGAGTAACTGAAAACTTATAAGCTTGGCCGTATTTGAACTGTTAAATTTCTGAATATCCGACCAGTAGGTCGGAAATGCTCAAACTAATCAAAACACATATCATAATTGCCGACCGTTTTAAATGGTTTAAGTGGAATTAAAAATAATATTATTTACCAAACTTGTCAAGAATTTTTAAATACTTTTGTTAATATTTAAAGTGAATATAATTTTTCACTATTATTTGAATATTAAGAACGAAAGAAAAATTAGACAAGTTAAGTATCTTCTTTAGAAGAATGAATGCCAATTTTACAAATATTGCTTGCATTTCTGACTAAATTAACTACGTTAAGAAACATTTTTTTGGTAGGTCGGAAATAGGAAGCAAGGTAGTTTAACTAATGCCTTAAGTCATTATGCTATGGTTTTTCTAATTACACAATAAAAATTATACTTTTTTTTTTAAATTTTAAAGTACTCTAGACACTGCCTTATACCGACCACCGGTCGGAATTAGGACTTTGCTCACAACTCCGTTGTCCTATTTCCGACCACAATATTTTATTGTTTTTTGTTAACAAATTATAAGAATGGATAATAAATATTGCTTTTGGACACTACTAAAAGGTAAATGAGTGGGAAAAAACGTAAATTACTAATCTCAGTGCTTTAAAACTATTGCAAAAACACTTAAAATCAATACGCCAGATTTAAGGATTTCTTCTAAAGTTTTATACAAGAATGGGACTTCTGCAGTAATCATTCCAATAAATTAAGCAAATGGCAATCAATTATTGGCCATTCTGGACCACTATAATATGAGATGTGCAGGTACATAGTGTAATAATCATTAACTTGTTTACATGCATCGAAAAAAAGTTATTAACAGAAATATAAAGTGGTCGGAATTAGGGAGGCGGTCGGAAATAGGCCACTGTACGTTAATAGCATATCAGAATAGGAAAAGCTGAAAGTGACAAATCTCACTAGGTGAGACGACTGCCAGAATAAGCACCAAAGATCCAGCGCCTGCCAGACATACGCCAAAGTATAAAAGCTAAAATTTTGTCTGTGTATTCTCACTACTGTAGGTAAGAACGCTCGGGGGTTACAAACCTTCCCTAAGGGTGACTTATGCAGGTATCAAGTAATAGAGGTGCGCAATTTCACCTTAAATATATTCATTCTGTTTAAACCGCTTGGGAGTTACAGGGTGTTTCATAAATTCGGAAGTTTCATGGTATGCATATCACTAGTTAATTTTTATCTTTTGATCTAAATAACATAGCGACATCAAACGCCAAAAAACTACTATTCCATTGTCCTTTCCAAAAATGTCAACAATGTCGACCGGCATGCTACCACTGTAGGTACAGTCACTTGCGAAACTGAAAAAAATGTTTATCAATTTCCAAAATTCATTGTAGCCGGCTCTTTATTCATCACTAGAACACAGCATTAGCAGGAAGTTAAAATCCTAGCACTGATGGTTACCGCCTTTCCGCGGCATCCTCCCCCACAACAATATTATTTGTATAGTAATAAAGTTTTAGTTAAGGCAATAATAGCCTTTTATTTTGGCCTTACGTAGTCGGAGATCATTTAATAAGCCCGTACATTCATGTAATTAAACATCTGTTCCTTGTATTTGTTAAATTGAAATTCTGCACTTGGCTTCTCAAATGCGGCATAGAGAACAGTGGCTTCTTGACCGATTTATTAGATGGATGAATGAATGAACCATTCATTTTGATGCAAAATAACCAAATTTATGAGGACTTTTTGGAGAATAAACTGCCAGATCTACTAGAGGACATCTCTCTGGATAATCGAAGAGCAATTAGAAGATGTTATTGGCATGCATCGAAAGTGGCGCACAACATTACGACCAGCTTTTGTAACCTATTACCATTAAATATAATAAGTTTATAAGTTAATAAAAAATATTTTGGGGTTCATTTGTGTTTAATTTCTTTAAAATGCAGATTTTTATAATATTTCGCAAAAGGTTTTTTACGAATACATTTGTATATCCTTTCTCTGAGTTGAAATGTTTCTGTTTTACGGAAGTAATAAACTGAAAAATTGAATAAAAATAAAAAACAGGTATATTAATTACATGAATTTGGGAGAAAATTTAGGAAAATCCTTAATTTTAGGAAATTGCTAGTCGTAGGGGGTAGATCAACATTGTTAACATTTTTGTGAAAGGGCATTGCAATAGTAGTTTTTTGGCGTGAGTTTGATGTCGCTGCGTTGAGTGGATCGAAAGATCAAAATGAATGTGCATCCCCCCTGTTATAAAACTTTTTGTTTGGCTATGTGAGATTTTTCACTAATTTTGGCATACACTATGTGAAACACCCTATACATATATTGTACATACCAATCAATATTAAGCTTAACTAAATTTATGTATTGATATTATTAACTAAAGAATCTAAATTTAACATATGTATGTAGGAATGATTTTTCTCCCATCAGATTCACTGAACCCAGCAAAATTTGTTGGTGCTCTCTCACACATAGCTGACCTTTATTACGTCTACGGAAATGTTAAACCCTTTGGATATCTCTGGTTGTTTGGATACAACTATAGAAAAATCTTTTAATAATATACAGGGTGTTCAGAGGTGGGAGCGAAATATTGCAGGGGGTGAAAAGTCAGACCGAGACAAGCAAAAAATCGTATGGGTGGGGGGGAAGGGTATCTCGCACCGTTCGGCAGTTACAGGGTGATTCGTAAATCAGGATTTTGCCTTATATGGGGACCGCTCTTGTATTTTTATATTTTTTTCTACGCATCGCAGCGACCCCAAACCGATTTCAAAAAATGAATATTTCGACGCCCTTTCCAAAACAGTCAACACCCCCTATACCCAACCCCTTGGCCACAATCACCCCTCGAAGTTGAAAAAATTAACTTTTATTTCACGATTTTTCACTTTTCGCCCCACTTTTCTCTGAAATTCATGTTATTAACATACCTACTTTTTATTTTTTTTTAAGTTGCCTATCTAATTACCTTTCCAAAAAGGTGCAACATGCCTAGGTAGGAAAAGGATACGAAACTTTATTTACAAAAATCCTTTTACAGAATATCATGACAATTCGAATTTTTAAGGAATTATACTTGCTAGTGCTGGGCATTGGACGGAAATATTTTATGGCTAGTATACCGACATGAAATACTACTGCCAGGCAAAATTTCATTCAAATCCGTTTCCCCAAGGTCGTGCCCCCTCCTTGTTAGACAAGTTCATGCCAATTCATTGACAACTCTTTAACCTGACATTGATTGTGAGAACCCTGTGTTCAATTCTAGAAAAATATTGCAGATTTATATACATAAAGCTGCTAGGAAAAAAAGTGAGACTGTTATACTAAAATCACTTCCTTCATTGCATAATTAAAACATTTCATTATTTCATCTGTGCCTTATTTTCCAATCATAATGAAAATTTGTTAGCGTTTTGGAGTTAATTGTTCATCAATATTCTCAATTTTATCTTTATTATAAATATTAATTAAGGGAGAAAATAACTGTAGAGTATAGACTCATAAATATAAATCAAAGAACGATTTGTTTCACATTGATAAAACTCTAGGTATTGTTTATCACTACTTTTAACTATATATTTTATGCGTATTATTGTTTTTTACAATATAATTAAAAATGGTAGTGTTATGGCACTGTCTTCCGGAAAGGCTGTGGCGCGAGTTGAAGAACGACGTATGCCCTAGCTGGGAAATATTATAGTATAATTTATTAACATTCATATGATGTATGTGAAACAAAAAAAAAGAAACATGCTTGCATAACTAGCAAGCAGTATAATAACATGTAGTTGAAATCAGGTCCACAAATCTTAACGAACAAAGGCCAAGAGTTATTCATTTCATTTCTGAATTAGTGCAAATTCGACTATTTCTTCCCATAACTCCAATCTAGGGCCCTACAATTTTTTTTTATAAATTCCGTTCATAGTAAATTTACACCAAATGTTTATGGCTCTATAGTTTACCTTTGAATCTTTGCCCAAGAAATCTTTAGGTTGAAAGAAAAATTTGTCAGCTATTACAGTTCCCTGTGGTGGTGCTGCGGTGGGTAAAACTCTTTTCAAATGTTTTGTAACAAATTGATGAAACACTCGTTCTATTAGCTACGTTAGAAAATTTATTATCAGCTATTTAATAAAGAAAAGAAACTTGAAATTGAGATTTTTTTAATGTTCTTAAATTACTCTTCGCGACTTTATTCGGATAAAATAATTGACCTTCAAGGCTTTGCTAGCAGTCCCTGAGGGAATATTTCGATAATTATAATTTGACTTTTTCACAGATCTGCAAGATTTTACAGCTTGTTAACGAGGGCAGAAATTTCAATTCATTAATTTTTCCTGCAGGGCATACAGGGACAAAGGTAGCGATTGGTAATTGAAATTTGTAAAAGCTTGAACAACTGGAGACTTAGGAGGATTAAATGAAAAAAACGCCGTAGTGAGATTTTGAATTAAATTTTTGCTACAAGGTGAATATAAATAGAAAGTTATATCATTGCACGTTTTGCTTGCTGCATGATTTTATTAATTTTAAATTATTTTCAAAAAGCATTAATCATAATATGTGGACAAGAATCTTCAAACTTTATTAGTTAAATAAACCTATAATTAGTTTTTCTTTTATTATTATGATTAAAATAATGGAAATTACATTTTTTTTTTTATTTTGTGTGGGTTGACGTGTGCTATTAGTACATTTTGTTTTGATAAATATACTCGTAAATTTGTTGCCTTGTGCTAAAAGAGCCAATGCTCAATATCAATACTCCTTACTCTTAGGAATTAGCATTCAAACAATTAACTGTGGCCTCTATAATACTAATAGAATTTAATTGATCGGTGTAAGTGACATGCATATTGGCCTTTTTTGACAAAATATTTTTAACATGTAGTGTTGCAGTTTAGCACTTTTAGCAATAGTATTCTCATTTGATACAAAAATACACTTTGCCCCTTTTAGCATCAGGCCGCAGAAATAATAAATTGCCTTGCGTTGTCGAATACATAATATTTTCAAAATATTCTTTTTAATTTTTCATTTTCCGTTTTACCATTATTAAAAGGAATAATTGCCACTTATCATAAAATACCTTCCTCAGAATAATAATCTCCTCCATTCAGAAAAGTAACTAATTGTAATCAACTTCAATTTGGGAAGAGTGCTGCAATTGCTAGTAATGTTTTATGTCAACTTATCTCCGACAACCAAATAGAGTAAACTCCTTGTTGTCGAAAAATAACTCCATCATGTGGGTAGACCTTTCCATAAGAAAGCTTCCTTGTGCATTATTCAGCTTCGTTGAGTCTTTATTAAGTTGTTATTGTGAGTGCATAAAACGATTTTCTGGTGGTTTCATGTGGGTATGGAAAATTCTGTCAAAATTAATAAGCATTAAAATCTAAATTAATTAAAGCTTGTAATCAGTTTTTAAAATGTTGGGACATTTCGTTTACTAGAAAGTGTTAATCAAAGCAGGTTCAGTGCCATGGTGATTTTACCTTATGTGTTGCCGTAGGATGTTATTTTGATCCTTAGTGAAATTTGTTATTTGAAATAGCGCAACGTACAATTTATTTTTGTCAAAATAAAGTAAATTATAAATGGGGAACGAAATTTGTTTGACCACCACAATGAACATTCAATTTTTTCTTTGCATGTATGGTGACAGAAGTTTATTTATATAGATAAGTTTTTATTAATTAATTTTAGTAATTAACCGATATTTACCTATTGCTGTTGGTAACACAAAGCGAGTTTCATTATTCATACTTTATATCTTCTTAATGTTATACAAAAAAGCATAAAATGTAAAAGATTTCTTGAGAACCTGAAAATGGAAAATTTGTTAATTTGTTTTTTAGAACAAAGAACTTTGGATGAGCAAAACCCCTGTAAATGTTTCAAAAGAAAGAGGTATTAGCTTTCCTGCAGCAATAAAGGGTTCCCTTTCGGTTCTTTGTAGAGTGAGTAATATCATTAGTTTAAATGATTTCGATTCCAAATACCATTCACACTCATAAATTTTGTGGCGCAATATACGAGTCTGAAAAATATTTTTCCATAAATTATTTAATAAAATTGTAATTAAATAATGTTTACCTGATGGACAATTTCTTCTCCAAAGTAGCAATAAATTCCCAATTGAAATATTTGAAGAGCAAAGCATGCCATCATTGTAATTGTTAATAAATTCTTCACATCCAAAACAGAAAACAAGTACAAATTCAGTGCAATCATAGAAGTGTTAAACAGGAAATGAGTGAGACTGACCATATAAAATATACTCTGAACGTAGTCGATGATTCTAAAATATTTTGTTTTTATTTTTATATGGTAATAGTATTTGCATTAAGATATTAAATATCATACCGACAGGTTTCTATAAAGTCCTCAATAATTCCGGAAAATAT
Organism: Dysmachus trigonus; assembly: GCA_949715965.1. Lineage (NCBI taxonomy): Eukaryota > Metazoa > Arthropoda > Insecta > Diptera > Asilidae > Dysmachus > Dysmachus trigonus. The sequence goes on along the minus strand of OX454319.1, from coordinate 46,124,707 downwards.
TTTCAGTTTTTTCTCCTCAGTCATATTGGGTATAGTTTTTTCAATGAATGCTCTTTGAAAAACATCATTAATACTTTTAAGAAATCCAGATATCATAGCCATTATTCCACAGAAGAGCTATATATTAAAAATTATTAAGTCTTCAATCCACACGAAAAATAGAGAACTTACTGTATCACAAGATATCATGACATTGCCAAATATGAACATAATTAAACATTCGCAAAAATAAAAACATTCATAAACTGGGCTTTTGTAGATATTAATTATTTGTGTTGGATTCATCACAGGCAAAGGAAATGTTCTTCTGCTGTCGAGTATTGGACTCAGAAAAAATACGATAGCTGTAGCACAAAGAAAAACTACTCCAATATAAAATATATATCGGTAAAGGGCCAGAACCTCTTTAATGAAGAATTGGTTTTCAAATTTATGAGAGAAATTTTGTAACCATCTCAGACACTGTTTTATTTCCTTTACTGAAGTCCATATTGAGTAAACCTTAAAGATGCATACAGATGCTCCAAAACTTAAAATTAATGACATAAGTGCCAGAGTTGTTGATGTATCTCCTTTCTCAGCCAATTCGAAATATCCAGAAAATGAGAATGCATTTATAACTATCATAAGAACTAGAATTATGACGCCCAACGATGTTCTTTCTATTTTACTGAGTTTTTGATCATCCTCCCATAAGCCACACCATTTAAACATTTTTGCGCCTTGTGTGAAGAAAATGAGGGCGTCCTCTCTGGAGTCAGTCAAGTCCCTAAAAACACAAAAATGGGATGAATTTTAATTGCAAAAAAACTTATATTCACTCTACATGTTGTAATTTTAGATCGAATCCTTGAAGTAATTATTTCACAATTCACAATGTTAAAATTTTTAAAAATTTATTGTGTATACACGATCGTACTCCAGAACCATCAGTTTCGGAGCAAATCGTAGCAGCTACTGTTCTAGCAAGTTCTCAGTGTTAGGCTCTATATGTCTTCATTTTATAGCTTTTGTATGGAAATATAACATTTCTTGCGTTAAATGGACTTTAATGTAATATTTATATCCTTAATTTCTTGAAACTTCTTATTATATGTACAAACAAATTTGAAAAGTTTGTAAAACAGCTGCATTTTTCTAAAGAAATTACCTATAAATTCTTTTAAGAAACACATTTCATGCTAAATATTCAATAATACACGCCTGATTATTTAAATTGAGGAATTCTTCTGTTGTTTTTTAAAGTAATTTATATGTTATTTCTTTCCTTAGGAAACAAATTTAAAATTTAAAATTTCGTCATGTCCGTCTCCTATTCTATTTATTCACCACATTGGATTGAAATTTGATATAAAATGAGTAAACAAAATTCGAAAGTAATCGATCACTTTTCACAGACAACGAAAAATTCACCTACCTCATTGAGTGGGGTGTCATTAGACACGTCTCTCAAAATGTAATAGGAATTGTTCTGAAACGTCCTAATTTTAACCCTTTAGCCGTGAGATATTCTCTTTGAAAATCGTTATTAATCGTCACACTTAAACGTTTCAAATATCGTTACGAAAAATCTAAAAATTTTCAGATATACAGGGTGCGGCAGCTAAATTGGGACTAAACAATTCCTTTCCTTTCACAGTTGTTTATTCAAACATAAGTGAGACGTACAAAAAGTGGCTATTATATGTTTATTAATGAAGTCCGTCGGAAAAACTGTTACTCGATATAAACATCTCCTGCCTCAATTACTGCCTCCATTCGCGACCTGAATCGAGAACATGCCCGTTGCATTTGTTTCCTATCTATTTCCTGGAATGCCTGCATAATGGCCGCTTTGAGTGAATCCACGTTGGGGTGCCTGGATTTGTTACTGGCTCTCACGACAACGCTCCAAACGTAATAGTCCAGGGGGTTTAGATCGGGGCTGTTGGGGGGCCAAAATTCAAGCGTGCAGACAATTTTCGAAGTGATGTCCCAGGATCCTTTGAAATCAAGTTTTCAGCCATTTTCACAGTTTCCGGGGTCCTCGACACCTTTTCACGCACATGCTTTTTTCTCACAGGTTCATAAACACTATCTTCTGACTGCTCAGCTTTCGAAAAATTTTTAGCAATGCGGTAAACTGTGGATTTTGGATAACCAAAAAATTTTATAATTTCAGGTGGCGTTCGACCAGCGCGAAGACTTTCAGCAATCGCGATTCTTTGGTTGAGCTCTGAACTTGTCTCTGTTGACGCAGCCATTTTCTGTTTACGATTGCTTACTTCATGTGTTTATCTAACTATACCGCGGGATAGCGCTCACCGCAGAATTAAAAGTTACCGGAAAATTTAAATTGATATTAGCCCCAATTTAGCTGCCGCACCCTGTATAGTTGTTAAGAAGTACTTTCAATGAAAATAATAACAGACTTTGAGAAAATTAAACAATTTCATAATTTGCACAGGAAATTTTGGATTTTTGAAAAGTTTAAAATAATCATGTGTGTAGAATTTAGGGTGCTTTTTTTTCGCGACTATTTTTCTTTTTTCAGTCCCACCTCGAAATTTTGTGGCTAATACCTAAACAAACATTCCCTGAAAATTGGAGCCCTTAAAAATAATATTTAGTACTAGACCAAGACGCATAAAGATTTCCCATATAAAATACACGTGAACTTTGATTATTTTTCTTCAAATCTCTACAACTCAGAGGCATTTTATGGCACAATCTTGGCCAATGGTAGGGTTTCTTCAGAATTGAATGCTCTACAAAAGTGTCCATTGCGGTGTAACCCTAACTCCCACCAGCGAGGTAGTACGGGTCAGTAACCCCAATTTGTCCATGAAATTCTCGCTTTTTACCCCTATCTCGTAAACAAAAAGAGGTACGGAAAAAGTGAATATGACAAACTTGTAGGAAATTCAATTTCCTCCAAAAAGTTCTTGAACACCAAATCGCTAACATCGATATTTCTTGAGATATTGGGCTTTGAAGTTGAGGTAGTGTGGAATTGTCATGGATTATTGAGCAAAATTGTAGAAAAAAAAACAGTGAAAACTGGCTCTCTAAAGGGGAGTAATTGGGGAGTAATTTTGACACCAAAACTGCCTTTTAAGAAACACATACAGGAAAGAACGGTGTTAATGTATAACAAAAGTGACACATAACATGCCAGAGAATCGGTTACCAAAAATCCGGTCCGAAAAATTATAGTAAATAAAATTTACGGGTGTCATAATATCCTTCAAAAGGCAAACAAATTTAATATTTATATAAAAATATGTAAAAAATATTTCCCATAATCTGGAAAAAATTTTGGCAAAAGATTTCGAATACAGTCAAAAAGGTTTAAGATATAATTTATAACTATTACTCACCCAAACGTTTGGCGAGAGCACCAACTACTTTAGTAATACTTCTAAAATAAAATTCATTAAATGCACATTAAATGTAGGGGCTTTTTTTATTTATCTCGGCATATAATATATATTATATCCCGTAGTGAAAAGCCGGCCTTACTATCCCTCTTTTTTTTTACTTCTCACTTTAGAGTTTCTACAGTTCATATAGTTCTTATAAGAGTGAGTGAAAAAGACCTTGGACCCATGTCCAAACATTGTATAAATAGCTCTCTCACCCCAACTTTCGAAAGGTGGATTTTCCCGACCCTATTCGATCCTTCTATTGTCCAGAGCAGGTATATATTTTGCGCTACACTCGATAGTTTAGGGCATTTTATTTCGCACCGACTCATAATTTTTGATTTACATATATTTATACATTTATATATTTATATAATTTATATAATGAAAAATAAGAAGAAGAAATAACAAAAAAAAGAAATAAAAAAAAAAGTCAATCAGCTGGATTTGAACCCGTACATGCTGGAGTACGAGTCTGAAGCATTACCGCTTACGCCATGGTACGCTTAATCAGTATTTAACATAACTTATATATAAAGTGCGGGGTGAACTTTAGATGCATTTTTCTCAGCTTCTACTGGGCGTTGGCCTGAAATATTTTACAGCGGTAGTACCCACATGGTATACTACCACTACACCAAAATTCATTAAAATCCGTTTCCCCAAGATTGTGTCGTCCCCTTGTTAGACAAGTTCATGCCAATTCATCGATAACTAATTAACCTGATATTCATTGTGAGAACCCTGAGTTCAGTTCCAGACATAACGCACAATTATAATGAAAATTTGTTAGCATTTTGGAAGTAATTATTCATCAATATTCTCAATTTTAGCTTTATTATAAATATTAATTAAGGGAGAAAATAACTGTAGAGTGTAGACTCATGAATATAAATCAAAGAACGATTTGTTTCAAATTTATAAAACTTCAGACGGTATCGTTTATTACTACTTTTAACTATATATTGTATACGTGTTATTGTTTTTTACAAAATAATTAAAAATGGTAGCGTTATAGCACTGTCTTTCAGAAAGGCTGTGACGCTAGTTGTAGAACGATGTATGACCTAGCCTCTGCTGTATTGATCAGAAAAAAGCTGGGAAATATTATAGTATATATATAGATAATAACATGTAAAAATGGCAAAATGAGGTAATAGGCACTTTATTTTAATAAACTAAAAGTGCAGTTCTACTTCCTTTTTGATACCAGAGTTCAATTACGACTTTTTGAGATGTTATTTCCAGCTTCTTTGCAGTATCAAATCTTTCCTTCAGATGATTGTTACTATGAGTCTTGTTTAATGAAATAAACAAACTGAAAAAACATTTAAAACCAAATACACTTTTAAAAAGTTAATTTGTAAAATACAAAAAACTTATTCTAAAGTATCAAACAAATTCCACAAGTCGAAATATGTTTTTGTATGAATATTACAAAGAGTTGGAAAGAGCATCCATTTCTAGTTTATTAACTTTTACGCCCTTTGTTCTCTTCTCCACGTACAGATCATAAAAGCTTTAGTTGCAGGAATGTTTCTGATGATTGAGCATCTTGGAAGGAATTATTCACTTCTACTTCTCCCGCTGCTGGCTGCCTTTTGAAAATCTACGGAATGGAAGCTTATTTTCTTTTGTGCCCATGTCCCAGTAGCTTCACTTCTGAAGAAAATTCCAGCTGCGCTGAAGACTATGTTGAAAAAGTTTCTTGAGAAAAGTCCCTGCGGATAATGAGGTGATTTGTCTTTTATGCGGCGGGCATCCTTTTATTCGAGTGGCTGTCATAACATGATGTAAAACAGACAGCGCCCATTGTACTCGATATAACTTGAATGGGATTCATTGTTTAACTAACTAAGGGAAACAAAAATGGCCCTCTTAGAGCTCTACAAAATATGTAAGATATATGTATTTCTCATGATACGCAAAAACTTTTTCGTAAATTTGAAAATTATTTTCAGAAGTTTCTTTTGGAATAATTTTTGCATTTTTGTAAATTGGTTCCATAATTATCATGAAGACTTTATCGGAGAAGGTGGTAATATAACCCCCTACTTTGTTTTTACCTAATAAAAAAATATTAGACCATTACTTTAACAATAACTTTATGCCAAAATATAACGCACACATTTAGTCAAAGTAATTAAGGTCGGAATTGTAAATAAAACCACAGATATCAAAAACAAATTTATTTTTCAAAATAATGTAAAAATGCAGCGATATAAGATTGTGTTTTTTTAGTTTTTTTTAGTTTTCAAAGTGTATTTTATTTGGGTCTTATACATAATTTTGCTTAAACCTAAAATACATTAAAAGCTTAACTTAATCTAGTTTTTCTTGTGACCCCTATGGCCCTTCGCGGACACTCAAGGGTAATCATGATTTTTTTTGTAAATTCTTTATGCGTTTCCGCCTCCTTCATGGTTCTTAATCTATAACTATAAATCTAAATTTAATTTATTATTCTAAGAAACTTACCCTAAAGAAGAAAAACTTAGAACAGTATTATTATTATTATTATTATTATTATTTTTTTTTTTTTTTTTTTTTTAAATTAAATTAAATCTAGCTTAATTCTAACCCTACTGTCTAACCCTAATGTCTAGCCTAATCCTAATACTACTTCCTAGCCTTATTCTACGCCTACTTACTAGCCTAGTCCTAACACTACTTATTTAAACCTATCTACCCTAATATCACAAAATGATACAAAAGAAAGGAAGAATAACCCCCTTTTTTTTTCCTTTTTTGATTTGTATTGGTGAGAGTTTCCTCATCCTTTTAACTTTTATTTTGCTTTTGTTTGTTATTTTAATTTATTATTATTATTATTATTTTTTTTTTTTTTTTTTTTTTTTTTTTTCACGTTTTGTGTTTCCCTTCTGTTTAGCCACCAAAACATGGAGAAGGCCTTAACAGTTTCCTCTCTGTCTCTTTTGGATATTGCTGTGCTGAACCGTAGCATCTCTTGACGGGGGCTGTCTGCGTCCATATTAGTTAATGTTTTGTTTCTCGCATTCCTATGCACGTGATAAAGCAGAGGAACCCCGTCTGGATTTTGTATCATTCCCTTTTTATCCAAAAACAAAAATGCTTCTGGGGGGATGAAGCCGTTTATTGTAGTCCTTTCGTGGTACAACTCATTTGGGTAGTAAGCTCCTGAAATGAGGTTGTTTTCATTATCCATGTCTCGCAATATTCGACTCCGAATCAATTTTATGATGAAGTTGTCTATTCTGTTTATGCCCGCCTCATCATAAAGAACCTCATTGGAGTAGTACTTTATGAACTCTGAATCCGGTGTACGATATTTAGAGATACATGCACGTATACATTGTCTTTCGAATTTTCGGATCCGCTCCATATAGGATGGTGCGATATTGAACCATATCGGGCACCCGTAGGTAAGTAGAGGCCTGACTAGTGTTTGATAACAGATTATTTTGACACGCGGGTCAAGGTGTTTGCTGTGAAATAACCGTCTTGTCATCTGGTAGGCTGCGTTGGCTTTTTTAATTAGACTGTCGACCTGTGTGTCAAAGATTAGGCATTTGTCTAGCCATATCCCGAGGTATTTCACTTCGGTCTTTTGCTGTATTGGCTGTCCGGTATGACTCAATATCTGTAGGTTCCTCCAATTTTTCCTAACATCCCTTGAGGCTCTCATGAGAGGCGTTCTAAACAGGATGACTTCGCATTTGTTATAGTTTATTTTCAGCTTCCAATTGTCGCAATATCTTTCGATTGATTCGAGGTCTCGTTGCAAGAGCTGTTGGATAATTTTTACCTTCGGACTTGTCCTGTACACCATTAGATCATCGGCATACGCTATTGAGTTCTGGAGGTGGCTAACAAGGTCACTGGTATATATATTGAATAGCAAAGGGGAATTTACTGCACCTTGTTGTAGTCCGTTTTTAATATCAAAGGGTCTATTAGAAATGTAGTTTCCACTTTTGACTAGAAACTTCTTTCCCGTAATCATGTTGTAAGTGATGTATAGCAGGGGTCTCCTCATTCCGTATGTGATTAATTTATGGATGAGTCCTTCTAGCCATACGGTGTCGAAGGCCTTTTCGAAGTCGACGAGACATGCGCCAGTACATTGTCCCTTGCTTCTGTTCCACTGAATGTCAGAGACCAGTTTTGACGCGGCATGAATTGTGTCGTGCCTCGCCTTAAATCCAAACTGGTTCTCTGGTATAATATTCTTCTCTTCACACCACTCTAGTAATGATTTGTAGACTACTTTCTCGAATAGTTTGCTAATATTAGGTAGCAAACTAATTGCACGAAGATTTGGAGGTCTAGTTTTATCTTTTCCTTTTTTTGGAATTGGGTGTACCACTGCTGTCTTCCAACGCTCTGGATAATGTGCGTTATTCAGAGCATTGTTAAACAGAATGGTGTAGATGTTTATTGCCACCAGAGGCATATGTTTTAATACTACGTTTGGTATTCCATCAACCCCCGATGACTTTTTGGTGTTGAGTGTTCTGAAGAGAACGGCAAGTTTCTCCTTGGAGACGAGCATGGACGAAGCTCCATGTGCGATTCTGTTCGACGGGTTTTCATCACTGAATTCAGTAACAGTGCATTTCTCAGAGTTCCACGTCTCTATTTCATCGCGGAGGAGGGTGAGGCCAAGGTGAGCCCTGTTCTCTAGCTCGCGGTTTGGCCTTGTACTCGTGTTCAGTGAGTGCACGTTCTGGTAAAATGCACCCATTAGGTTCACCTTTGCCTGTTCGTCCTCTATCAGAAACTCGTCATCAATAGTGACCTCGTCTGGGTCTAGACCAGCTGCTTGAACGATTCCTTTATTAATAGTCGTCTTCGGAAGGCACAACTTTTCAATTTTATTGGCATCTTTTCTCCTAAATATTTGATTTATCTGTGGGAACATGCTCGAACTATTGGATTTTATAGACCGAATTTTTTTATTCCAGTACAGATTTATGGCATTATTATAATTTATTTTTATTAATTGTTGGAGATTTTTAAGCATTGCTTTTAAAGTTGTGACTTCTTGTTCGTGCCTGTTCACGTTATTTCTGTGTAGATTTTTAAGTCTTGTGAGCAGTCTACTTTTGTGTCGGTATAGGTTGTCTATTGTCCTAGTCCTGTAACAGTCCAAATTGTCAGTTGGAACAGTGCGCGGTATTACTTGTTCCATTGTTCGTTTTGTGATTTCGTCCATTTCGTGTAAATACATGTCGATTTCTGTATTGTCCAGGTTTCTGTTAGTTGGGGGTGTTTCGATGTTAGTGAGTATAGCTCTGCGCATGGATTTCGTGAAGCGTGACCAGTCCGCTTTCTTAAAGTTGTAGGTGCTAGTCTGGATGTACTCTGTCAGTTCTATGTTCTCATTTGGGATTTGTGCTGTTATGTAAAGTCCGTTGTGGTCGCTGTCATAGTACACTGCTCTCAAGCAATTGTGCTCGCTTTCGTTAACTTTATCTACAAGTAATCTGCTATCGCTCAAGCAGAGGTCGATATATGAGTTTCCAGAGGGAAATGATGGAATGTGCGTAGTTAGGATGTTAGTTTTGTTAGCAATTCTGTTATTAACCCACCAGGTGTTCAGCAGGTTGCCTCTGGTGTTGGAAAATTGATTATTCCAAGCTGTGTGTTTAGCATTGAAATCTCCAGCCAGAATAAAGTAATTTGATCCTGATCCTAGCTGGAGCTCTCGGAACAATATCTCTAATTCTGTAATGAATGTGGTTTGTTCGGAAGAATGTGGGGCATATATAGCCACTATATATAGCCTCCTGCTGCTGCGCAGGGGTACATATATGATACATGCCTCTATAACTTTAAATTTGGAGATCTCTTTGCAGTGCATCACTTTGTGATTTATACCCTTTTTCATGATGATGGCGACTCCTCCGCCACGGGTGGAATTCGGGCGGTCGCGCCTGATTATATCATATCCCCTGTAATCCAATTTGTTTCTCTGGGTTAGCTTTGTTTCGCATGCCAGGAGTACATCGGGATTTTCTTGCCTCAATAAGTGCAGCAAATTTGCCCTTCTCTCTGTTCTTATGAGGGAGTTTACATTCAAGGATATGACCTTGAGAGCCTGTCCTTCGTTTAACGTAGCCGGTATGGTCTATGGGGTGCTCGAGCTCGGAAACAGCACCGAGTAGATCAAATCAACTCTTTCAGCTTGATCGTTTAGCTGCTTGGTTAACTGGGCAATTTGTCCCTGGATGGTAAGAAGCATTGCTTTTAAGTCAGGGTCTTTTGTGGGCCTTGTTACTTCTTGGGGGATTAGTTGATGTGCCTGATCGCGTTGTTTTGAAGCCATTTGGGCATAAGAAATGGTGGGAGATACATAGTTGTTTACCATCCTGTTCTTCTGATTTCTTATATCCTCAATTTGCTGTTTCCGAGCCAGAATTTTGTCACGTAATTCTTTATGTTTTGGGCATCCCTTATAATTGGCTGGGTGTCCAGATTGTTTACACAGGACGCAGTAGAGTCTGCTGCGGTCCTGAGTATGGTCTTTTCCTAGTGGGCACATTCCTGGCTTATGCTCCTCACAGCATTTTACACATCTAAACGCCATGTGGCAGTTAGCCGCGGCGTGCCCGAAGCGTTGGCAACGCATGCATTGTAGAATGCTGTTTGTTTTTTTTATGCGTTCCCATGTAACTACGTGGTAGTTTACGTGTTTTATTTCGTGCAGTTTTTCAATGCGGCTAGGAGGGGTAACCTGTACTATAAAAAATGGGAGGTTCCTCTGCTTGTTTCTGGAGGCGGAAGTCGAGAACCTTTTGACCGCGTGAAATTTTAATTCTTCGTTTTCATATTTTTTCAGTTCCGCCAGCAGATGCTCCGGTTCAGTTTGGGGGTCCATTCCTTTTAAGAGCATTGAATGGACCTTCTCGCATTTTGCTGTATAAGAATAGAATTCTGTTTCCGCAGCGGACAGAGCCTCTTTCATTCTGTTGTAGTCCTCCATAGATTGAAGGGAAAGAGAATGTTTTTTATCGCTAAATCTTTTGATTGCGAAGTTGTTATTTTTAATAACCAATTTGCATATTTTAATTGTATCTTGAGCAGATTGGTGAATAATATTTATTGGGGGTATTCTTACCTTTTTCTTGTGTACATTATTTATATATTCGTTATTTTTAACTTGCTGATGCTGCTGTGATTGCGTCTGCCGTTGCTGTCGCTCCTGTTGCGGTTGCATTTGTTGTTGCTGGTAATGCTGCTGCTGTTCTCCGTTGTGCTGCAGTTGACTTGCGAGCTGGGCTTTCTGGTTGCTCCTCTTGACCTTTAGGCTATTGATGAGTTCACTCAGCTGGCTGTCGTCCTCAATTTGCGTCGCTAGCGGGCTGTATGGGTTATTGACCCCGCTGTATGTGGTCTCTCTCGAGTTTTGCGGATGTTCTTCCATCTCCATGGTTTCAGGCGTTGGGCTTGCCTTGGATTTAGCTGTGGCCCGCTTCGGCTGAATCCTAGTAGGCCTGGTTGGCTTTTTTTTCAGGCATTTGCGTCTGATAACTTTTTTTCCTTTGAGCGATCGTAGCTCAGCTGATGGGGATGCTAGTTGGGCTGTGGATAGAGCGGTCTTGCTGGCGTCATGACCTATCCCAGCTTCAGCTGGTGTCAGTGTTGCTGCTACCGCCGGTGTGGCCGTTTGTAGTGCTCCTGGTGAGCGTGATGTTGTGGCTGCCGATGTTCCTGCTTGGCTCAAAAGTGTAATAATGTTTTTAGGTGCACTAGGCTTCTTGATGGGTGTTTTCACTGCCTTCTTTTTCGATGGAGGCATGCCTTAATTTTTGCATGCTCCTATCTTTAGTTTTAGTCACCTTTAATGTTCACTTGTCACCGCACAGTGCCACTTTAACGGGCGGATTTGTTCGTAATTTTTGTCGGGAAAACACTTCCTGTCTTTGAAAATTGAATTCCAATCTATATTTCCCGTGTTCTTAACAAACTTTATTATCGATATTTTGAAAAATTTTTTTAAAATATCTAAAATATCTGAAGATCGCGCGGATCGCAGGCAGTTTCTCATCCGAAAGGGTCAGCTGTTCGTTTGAGACTATATAAGATTGTGTGGGTAATATGGCCTGGCCCCCCATAATAAATGTATAAAAGGTCAAAAAATATACCGAGCATACAAAATTCCCATTGGTTTTCTGAGAGCCAATCGATTTTTGAGCCTGTTTTAAAAATAATCTAACCATAACCATGACGAACCAGCAACACCATTTCTGAATATGTTTGGGATGTTAGTTTTCGTGCTTAACTGATAAGCCATTCTTGTTACGTCCATACGTTTCAGACCATAGTATTTACTTCCCATTAGCAAAAGGTAATCAACCAAATTCTCTTCTAAATGAGGTTGTAGTATACATTTTCTACATAGTGGTTTCTGCACTAATAAATCCAGTGATTCCTCTGCATCTTTGACCAGCCTCGTCAATGCCGCTCTTAGTACTGACAAATGTCTGAAAGCCTTCTTATACCACATAGTTTTACTTCGTACTGCTTCGACTGCGTTTTTCATTAGATCTGAATCCCATGTCTTCCTTTTTTTTGTATGTTCGGAGAAATATTCGTTCGAAACATCTAGTAGTATCAATAAATACACTAGTTAATAACTGTTTTCGTACATACACTCAATATGGCCTTCGGGGCCATAATACATACAACAACAGGGGGCCACATTAGAGCTACGAGCTTAGTTTCAATAACAAATCAGGAATAAGTTATTAGTTAAAATATGATCTTTTTACCTTGAGAATATTGAAAGAGGAGTTGATGCACTTTCCAATAATTGCCACAGTTTATTTGTCTCAGGCTTTTACAATATTTTGCAACATGACCTTTCGGCAGGAAAAAAATTTCTTATTGCAGCACATTCACAAAAATGAAATAAATGTCAATACTCGGCGACAGTAGCAGTCTGACTATTTTTGAAATCCTTTTTGGTAACTCTTTAATTTAATACGATATCTAACTCGCAGGTAAAACCTCCGCAATTATAAATTGGGCTGGGGGCCCTACAGGGGCCAAATTACCACCTTCTCCTCTAAGACAAAAATTTACTTGAAATTCTAAGGGTTTTTCTAAGAATATTTAATAATTGACATTAAATATGGTTTCATACCTTGGGCAATAAAATACTTGGTAAACCTCACAAAAGGACCAAAAAGCTTTACAACACACTACATCCTATCAATCTCTTGGGAATTAGATAAACAAAATTTACCCTATCATCTCTAGACTACTCCGAGTTCGAGTTTGCGTTAAGGCATCTCAACATTTACTCATTCATTACCTTGGAGGGCTAACGCATTTGTGGATTTGGTGCTCCTGCTGTGTCAACAGAGTCACATTTGCGTTATTAATTAACATCTAGTCCAGAGAGGGGAAATTAGCACGTGAAATGTAACCACAGAGCAGGTCCCATCCGGATTGCACCTGTACTCTAGTGCTTCACAGGGATTTGTGCAATTTGTATAATTGGGGCTCCATTACAAGGATAATCCCATTATTGTGTTTCTGTACAATTACCGACCAAAAAAATATTTCATTGTAAACTAAACCGGAGAACAAGAACTAACTCACGAGAAATGAGGAAGTGCTGACAAACTGACTTGAGGTAAACTATTGAGTACAAAGACTTTGGAGGAGTTTACTGGTTTGGTACGTTCCAAAACAAGAAAGGGCAGGCGGAAGTTCTCAAGATTTGGTTTGATAAAGTTTTGGAGTTTCAGGACTTTGGCGAAGTTTCAGGAATTTCGGCAATTACCAACAGCAGGTGATAAAAGAGCGCTTAATGAATGAAGAGCTATATAAGATGCAAACTCAATGTCTAAGTTTATTTCGAGATATAATCACGTACTGCGCAGACCTACAGGCATATGGATGAGAATTTTGTAATTTTTCTATAGAATATCTACGCATTTATATCTGGAAACATCCTTCCAAAAAACCTGCACAGTTCAAATCAATATGTAATATTCTAAAACCACAAATAGGTTGAAGAATTTTATCTTAAGTGAAATTAATATTGTTGATCTTTGAATTACTTAAGATTTGTAAATTTACATAATACAAATTATTCAATGTTAATAATATTTTAATGATTTATTAACTTTATACAAGGTATTACTCACTGAGATTCACTATTGACCTTGTATAACAGTGTGTATGGCTGAGCGCTGCGCGCTCTCCGCCCTCTATCTCAGAAATGGTTGAACGCATGAAAAAATGTTTGGAACAAAAATTGTTGCAAATTTTACGCTCTACAATTTTTATAATAGGTGTTAACATCATTGGAGCTGTAGAAACAGAGATAATCGCGAAAAACCGATTTATGTGACCTTTGACCTATGACAATAACTTACGACGCAGACACGAGACTTTTGACACAACTTTGAGAACGCCAAAATAAAGGTGTACACAAATTTCCAGCTTATTATCTCTCATTCCGAGGTTGACCCATTTTTTTTGCTTATTTGACTGGACTATTAAAGTATCCTGGTATTAGAAATTAGGAGACATTCCGAAATTTAATATATCAAAATCGAAAGACGTAAGCACTTAAAGGATGAGACTCCGAAAATTACAAGTACATTAACACAGATCCACTTCCTTTGGAATTGTTTACGATTTATATTTGCTTAAGACAAGCTTTTAGGCTAATCCTATTACAACTCCATCAATTCTGCACAACGGGCACTTTATTTTCATTTCAAATGACGAAAACAAATTTTAAATTCATTGAGTTCATGAGAATGAAACAGATGGCGGTGGCAGTTTTCTCTACATACTTCTACTAATGTAAGGGGCACTATTCGAATGCACAAATAGTTCTCTTTGTTGATTTTCGTTGAAGCTTTCGAGTTTTTAAATAATTCAAGGCCCCTCCATTTACTTAGGTATTTTTTTATAGGATTTGTAGCACAGCTTCACAAAGAAAAATGGACGGCTACTTTACAATGTGTTTTCAGAGTACTTTTTTTTCCCAGCAGCCTGAGAAAATAATTGGAAACTCTTTGAGAGATTTTGAATAACAGATGAAATAAGAACACTTGAATGGAAAAAATTTAATAGTTTTATTATAACACTAGCTGCCCCAGCAGACCTTGTACTGCCCTTTCCGATACATTTTCATTATGCCCTGTGCGTCGACCAATATTTGATCGTGTTCTTTTTTTTCGCATGTTTCTACAAATAATACCATTAATATAAGAAAACAGTGTTTCCGTTTCATATCCCTAATTAATTTATTGAACAAACTTACACGTTTTTTAATATTAAGTAAACCGTTTTACACTTCATAAATATTGGAAAATTACCCGTTTTCATCCGACGTTGGGTAAATACTTACTAATTAAAGACTTCTCAAATGTTCTAGTTTGTTATATCCTAGATCTTGATTCAACCCGAAACCCCTTTATGGATCCGCCATCTTGAATGTCCAAATTTTGATAATATTTAAAATGAGTGGCATTAACACAATTATTGTAACAAATTTCATTAAAACCCGTTGAAATCGAGAAATTTTTTTTATATATATTAGGTCCGCCATTTTGGATCTAGAGACTTTGATAATTCGATAATGGTCAAAATTAGGGGCACCAAAAAAATCGTACTAATTTTCATGAAAATCCGTTGAAGTCGAGAAATTTGAATCACAATATTGGAACCGCCATCTTGGATTTGGAAATTTTGATAATATGTAAAATTAGTGGTATCAGAATAATCATTGTATTAATTTTCATTAAAATCTGTTGAAATCGAGACATTATGGTCTCCCTATTGGACCCGCCATCTTGGATTTACAAATTTTAATAATATTCGAAATTAGTGGCCTCAGAATAATCATTATACCAATTTTCATTAAAATCCATCCAAATCGAGACATTTTGGTCACCGTGTTGGATCCGCCATCTTGAATTTAGAAAATTTGATAACATTCAAATTAGTGGCCTCAGAATAATTATAGTACTAATTTCCATTAAAATCCGTTAAAATTGAGAAATTGTTGGTCACAATCTTGGATTTGGAAATCTCGATAATATTCTAAATAAGGTGCCTCAGAACAACCATTGTACTAATTTTCATTAAAATCCGGTGTAATTGAGACATTTTAATCACCATGTTGGATCCGCCATCTTGGATTTGGAAGTTTTGGTAATATTCTAAATTAGTTCAATAAGAATAATCATTGTTATAATTTTCATTAAAATCCATTGTAATCAAGACATTTTAGTCATCATGTTGGATCCGCCATCTTGGATTTGGAATTTTTGATAATATTCAAAATCAGTGACCTCAATACAATAATTGTACTAATTTTCATTAAAATCCGTTGAAATCGAGAACGCGCGAACGGTCAAACTCGCGAAGTTAAAATAATCGTTAAGTTTTCTTAAATTATCCAATTTTCTGCGCAATTTTCTTAACTTTTCTTTCCGTAAGAACCTTCTACAAAGTATTAGAAAACTTTAAAAAAAACAATGAATGAAATCGGTAAAGTCGTTCTCAAGTTATTGCGTGAAGGGAAATAGGGGTTCATTTTTATGTATATAGATGAAGAAAATTCCTTATAGGTACATTCTATAAATTATGATTTTATCCTTATCATATTGAAGATTTACTACAATTTCCACATAAACACATGTTGTCGTTACACTTTCAAAACTTCACTATATGCTGTTTATATTATTTTAGTAATATTAATAATTGTTGATGCTTATATGAGTACAAAGGAGCAATAAAAACCAGTTTTAGCCAAAACGGCAAGAACAAATTCACAGCGTTATTAAGGGTCAATATACATATGTATTTTATACTCTTCGTTAGTTTATCAATTGAAAATTTCATGAACCATTCTTCCATGAACATTTTCCTAATTAAAAGTATCCTTAACAAACATTCAGTACCTTAAATTAGACTGTTTAATTGAATAACGAAGGCATTCAAATTGAAATTCATTTTTTTTTCTGTTTAAGTACTTAAGCCTCCAGGTTCCTTTCATATCCAGGCAAAATTCGAAAAGCTCTACGTCTAATAACTGAATGAAGAACTCTTATCGTGATTTCAGAGTTCCTCTAGTGAGCCACTGCAAACAGTGAAAGGAGACTTCAAGTTTTATCAAAACTTCATTCAAAGACGGATTAAGAATATTCACAGTTCTTGTGAGATAGAGAAACTTTATTGAGATTATTTCGGTTTAATTTTCCAAAACTTAATTAAGGGTTCTCGCGAAAACCTTTGAAATGAAGGTATACCTACACGAATATATGTATCCTTATTTTTCAGCCAATTTGGGTAACAAGTTTAATTGAGTTGAATTATTATAATTAAAGCTACACTGAGAAAAGAGATTATTTATAATTAATAAGATTTATTTATAGTTAACAAATGATATAGTTGGTAATGGCGAAATAAATATTTAGTTATTATTAAGCCGCATATTTGATGAATTAGTTTACATCAAACCTTCATTTATTAATAACAAATAAATCATTTCATTGTATTAAATCAAAATCGTATTAATTCAATGTTGTAGAGAATTATACAAAGTTGAGTAGTAATTTGAGTGAAAACTACATAATTTGGAACAATAAAATAAATTTTTATAAAGAATAATTGTGAGAAACACTTGAAACGATACAATATTTGAATAAATTATTTAAAATAATTAATAAAAAGAAATACATATTCTATGTAGACATGTAGAGATGTAGATTGCAGTGGCTGTCCGTAGACACACTTAGGCCAGTATTACAGGCCCATTGTGATGCCACTTTTTTGTGACCAGGGCTTCTCGTGGGAATCGAACCCACAACCTCTAGTGTCCTGCTGGCTCGCAGTAAACACGTCGCGTTACCAACCGGGCTATTGAGGCCCCCTATTACGACGAAATATGATTTGTTCATAATAAAAACGTTAACAATTTATTGACAAGTATGGCATGTTAACTATTAATAAATTCACATTTAAAAGAATATGTTCATTGTATAGTTATAACTCTTCAATGAATTTCATAGCAAATAATTGTATTTTCCTGAAATAATAGGCATTATTATATTTCACAATTCATTTACTTCAGTAAAGTATATATTTTAAATTATTCACAATTTGCTGAAATATAAAATTTATTTATGATAAATAAATCCCTCAAATAAATGGCTTTTTTATTTCAAGTATTCATTGTATGGAATTCAAAAATACAATGTCATAACATTTACTAAATTTATTAATAAATACTAAATATTCAGGGAAATTGTGCAAATAAATATATTTATTTGGCTCAGCCAAACTCTTTTCTCAGTGTAGAATTTGCGATATACCTATACCCTATTTATATTCACAGTAGCAAAATGAGGAAAAATGGAACGAGACTTTTCGGAATGTAATTAGAAGTTTAATGAGGAAATTGTAATATTGTGATTTAGAGCGAATTGAAAAATTTGGTTTTTATAAAAATTATATTAGTACGTTATACACTTCCTACAGTACAAGGTGCTTATGTGCGTGCAAATTTCCTGACAAACTTGCATTTGTGCTTTAAATTTACATCATATTTTAAGATATTCTATTCAGTATTTCAGAATATGTATGAATGGTAATCTAATCTCTTACATAATATAACGTTTTGACCGATTTGTTACTCTAGTTGATATATTACTTAGAACAGGTAGATATGCTAGTATCTAGATGTAGAACTTTTTTGCATCCTGGAACTATAACCTCCTTAGTCTATTTTTTCTCTTTCAGCCTGAGTTTAATCAAAGGCCGTTTTATATATTTGGATTTTTGTGACTATAGCAGATGAAATAGCTTAATATTCAAGGAATAGGATATCGCTCATCTCTTCTCCAGACAACTTATCAAAAAATATTTGAGTACCTATAATATCACGCAAATCGATGAAAGCATTTAAAAATTATGAAAAAAAAGAATATCCCTTTAAGTATTTCAGTATCAGAATAACTTGAAGTTTATATGAATTAAAAAGCGGATTGAGCATGGAAATATGCCTGAATATTTGTCGTTCATCGGATTCGCAAAACAATTAATACATCAATGAAAACTAATGCAAATACAGAAATTCTGCAAACGAAGCCATAGTCCAAAAGGCTAGAAATAAATAAATCTATGTACCTACCTAGGGCAAACGATTTTTCCATTCGTTTTAAATCGAAATATTTTACCCATATCGATTCAAATACTCATTCAGCCTTTAGACTAATCCCTTGATGCCTCTTTTATGAAGGATTTCGAGGGCTCATATAACTTTGCCCAGAAAAGGCAAATTTTCCAATATTCCCAATTGCAATTTGCTTTGATGAAATCAGAACCATTCAAACGATAATAAGAAAAATGCTAGCTTTGAATTTATAGATCTAAGATGTCTGGCCAAAACGATTTAGGAATTCTAACCAAAAATAGACCTTTTATAATAAAGTAATTGAGATCAACTGCAAGTTTTGGGTATTTAGCTACTGTTAATCCCATTACAGATTTGAATTAGTGAAAATTTGCAAAAATATTCATTAATAGATAAATAAAAATCATATTAAAATTGGCCCTTTGTTAACACATTATTTTAAAATATTAGTTACATACCATATATAACATACATCAGGCCTTGTGAAAAAAAAAACTTTTTTTTTCCGTCATTATTATTTATCTCCAATATAAAAATATATGGTATAAAATAATATACAATACATATATACAAAACATTTGTAATTATCTAATTGGAGAAAATTGTTTTTGTTAAGTTTCTAGACATGTTTGTTTGTTACGTTGCTGCACCTAAAAGGCGTATTCATATCAAATTCCCGACTGGAATTTAGTGTTCGGTAGTCAAGAGGTTGGCATAAGGCATGCCGAGTTTCGCGTTAGGGCATGATAAAGAAACCGCATTAGACGCTTATCACAAAACAATGCATGTAATTTTTCGTTGCTAAATGGAAAGACTTCATTGAGTGAATATTAAGTTGTAATTAGAAAATGTGGCAATTATGTGGGCCTAATGCGGCTTCTCCAGTAGGCCTAATGAAAAAAAATGTATTATTTTTGTAAAATTTTTTAGAAAATTTGAATTTACGTTTTTATTAAAAATAATGGAATATATAAAATTTGTGCAGAATACATACTTATGTTAAATGAAAAACATGCAGAATATAAACTCTATACATAAAGTAACATATGTTTTTGTTTTTATTTTTATTATATAATATTAATGCTTAATCGAGCCTTAAGGAGTTACGTAGGTTTCAAATTATAAAAAGGAATGCATTAGCTTTTAAGGGGACTTTTGGTTACATTTTAAAAACAAAATCGTTTTTTTTTTTTTTTTGTAAATAAAAATGTTCTTTAACACAGAAATACTGTTCTAAACCCGTTTTAAGAAATTCGTACAGGAAAAAATTTATACCTATATTTTTAACGGTACCTTTACGCGTTTTATATGCAAAAATTAACAAACATTTTAAACGCGTTTTTCTCTTTTCTCGAAACTGCATTTGTTAACTCGAAAACTACTCAACGGATTTTAATAATTCAAAAATATTCGATTCGTTATGAAAAATACTAGTAACTAAACCTTTAAAAATATTATGATACATACCCCTATTTTTTTATACAAGGGTAGTTTACCCCCAAAAAAATTTCGTTTTTTTGTGGTTTTTCGGAAAAGTTTTTATAAAATGATAAAATATTAAAAATAAAATAGTTTTTTAGGTTTAGTTACTAGTATTTAGTCTTATAAATATAATCCCGTTGGAATTTTTACTCTATGTTTTACAGGAAGTCCTAGAGAAATACGGGCGTTTTAAAAGCGATTTTTTTAGAAGACGCCCTCTACAATGGGCAAGACATACTAAAAATGCAATATTCTCCATATGTTTAAATATAATATTAAAAAAGGAATTAGTTTGATAAATATAATAATTTCTTCACAAAAAAAAAAAAAAATAAAATGTGAATTTTTTCTTCAAAAATGAAGCGTCCACCAACTTCAAAAAAAGAGTTTTGAGAAAAACGAGTTGAAAGCTTAAAGTAAGAATAAAAAGGTAAAACATTTTTCATAGAATATAGTTCAAATGCTACGCTTTTTGATACTTAAAACTTCGAATGTCATAGTACTTTTTTTACCATTGTGGTGGCAGGCGTTGTTTCTTAGTTTAAAAAATTTAAAAAAAGTTACCTTAGATTTTTAAAACAAATAAAAAAGACAGTCGACTGAGAATTTTAAATTGAATGAGTTGTTAAATTAAACATTAATAAATTAAATTTAAAAATTAATAAAAAAAGATTTTGTTAAATTAAATAATAAATAAAATAAAAAATATAGATTTCATGTAAAAAAATATGTATCAATAAATCAAATTATATTTACTAATATAGTTTCAAGAATTTCAAGAAACTATACCATTATAAAATATAAAAACAGATTGATTTTTTTCAAAATTTGAGACCCATGTAACCTCTTAAGTGATCGGTGCGAGTCTTATGCATTAAAGATTCCGATGATATGCCTATTTTAGGCTTGCCTCATTTTGGGCCTTATAAGTCAATAATTAGGCTTTCCTTATTTTGGTTTCCCTCAGTATTTCTTCACTAGGCAAATCACTTCTATATAGGTAGAATTCCAGTCGGGCTATAGATCGCTCCAGAGAGCGGGAATATAATGTATAAAGATATTCCGTTCTTGTCTTTACATCAATTAATCTGGGAACTATGCTCCCATACCAGAAAGAGAAAAATATTACTTAGAAAAACCTGGTACTATCTTCTTGCGAATCGCCTAAAGTTTAATTTGAAAAAAAAAAAAAAAAAAAAAATTATCTACGATGATTAAGAACGAAGTCATTCGCGTTTGAAGTGATACGGGAAGAAAGTTCCCAGTATCGCGTTAAAGGATAAGTTCAAAACAAGTATGGTATCCCCTCTAGTGGTTGAAAATAATACAAAATTATTTAAAAAGCGAAAAATATTTATGGAGAATAGAGAGTTCTGTAAGAAAACTTAAAAGTCTGAATTAAAAAAATTATTTAAAAAAAAAGATTAAAAAAATTACTATATGAAAGCAAAACTTGAACAGCACGAAAAAACTATCATAATTTACTTACATAAATTAACCTAAGAGAAACACGCTGCAGCTGACTTCGATATTGTTCAGTTTTCTCATACATAGACTAATATTAAAACCAGAGTCGGAGACCAATAATACTCTCATATTTAAACATGTACATAATATGAACCTTGGAATAATATTATAGTATGATATAGCCATCTGAAAACCTATGGGAAATCAATATTTCTAAAAAATTTTGATATAAGTATTTATTTATATTTATATTATTCATACTTTTGTTTGCGCTTGCTTATATTTCGACTTCAAAATAAGAGAGCTGTATTTGTTTTCCCTGATTTTATTACATAAATGTGCCTCTTCCAATAATTGCTGAAACAGATGTAATTAAAGAAAATTGACCTCTGTCCGTAATTAATATATCTCTACGTAACAGTATTACTTCCAATCAATTAAATGGATCCTGAACAGGTTCCACTGTAGCTCCTTAATCCTGTTGCCTGGTCATGATAATAGCTTACTTAACGACGAACTCGCACGTGGCGGCGACAACCAACTCGATACAGGACTATAGTTCGATAGTATGAAGAGCTTTTAGCTGGACCAAACTAAACAAAAATTAATGTGTGCACCGAACAGGTAACCAACATGAGAGCACTTTGAAGACCTCTCTTGAAATATATTGTTTATAAGGGTAAGCAGTTGAACGCAACCTGTCATCGCCAACATACTTAAGCCTTTATGTTGAATCTCAAATATTTGTTTAAGGAAAATATATTTGGATTTTTTGATAGATACGAATTCACACTTTTCGCTACTGCATCATTGATATATGTATGAATGTTATGTATGCATATTACGAGTAGTGATAAATATTCATCAAGTATCAGAATTAAAAATAGCTCAAATGTCAGTATTGTTTATTAAGTCTGCGTATAATGGAAAACGGCCGATGAAACTGTCATAAATTCAATAAATTATGGTATATCATTTCCATAGGTTTTTTTTTTTACACTGATATCTGGATAGTGAGATACTATTCGAATTACGAACGGAATAGAGTACAAGCATGGTAAGTGGAGATCAAATTGTTTTGCCAATACAGTTCATGATAATATGCATTGCATTCGCAGAGCAATCAATATCGGAGCGATTCGACCTCTCTAAATAATCCGAGGAATTTCGCGTAATGTATTGCAGCAAGTTGTATCCTTTTACATTTACGGGTGCAATTGTTCGCGTGGATAAAGAGTTAGTGCTTGATTTATGACTAAAACAGGATAAAGAAGACCCGTTTCAAGATTTATATGTTATTGCGATTTGAACTCACCCCATATAGGCTATTGCAAATCATGTTCTTTATCAAAGGAAATTGAATTTTGACTTCTGATAATGAATGACAAGATGAATATAGGAAAATGGATACTTCCGAAATGCGTCTGTATATTTTATCTGAAAGGAATTAGTTATAATTAATTAGAGTAAAGTACGTTGGCATTTCAAAACAACATTAATATCCATCTCATATAAATTACCTGTAAAATTTACTCTATTATTTAATCTACTCGGTCTGCTCGGTAAAGCCGCAAAAGTATGTTTTACTACTGCATGAATATGTTTTATCTGAAAGAAATTAGTTGCAATTTATTAGGGTAAATTACGTTGGCATTTCAAAAAAACCTTCATATCTACTACTGTGATCTAAAAGTAAAACCAATTTTAAATTTAAATTACGCGGGTACATCCATTCGAGCAAATCTTCTTGTTTTTTGATTGGCAGCACTGTCACTCATATCTGTGTAAAATATCATGCCAGTGCTTCATTTGTTTGGTTAGTTTCGTTGTGTTTTCTAAGCATCTAAAAGTGAATTTTTGGATTTTTACAATGTGTGATTTTATTGAGCAAAGAAGTTGCATTAAATTTTGTTTGCGGAATGAAATTTCTGCTGCAGAAATGTTAAGAAGCTCAAGTCGTCCTTACACTGGTTGAAGTCTTGCTAAAAGTGGATAAGATATTCTATCCTATTGACTAGTGAAAAGTGCATAATCCTATTATATCCTATCCTAATCTTATAATATATTCTATCCTATTGACCAGTGGAAAATGGATAATATATCCTATCCTATATATACCCATCCTTTGACCAGTAGTCTCTAAGTTCATATAAAATTTAATTGAACCGGCTAAGAGGTTTTGGCGGAACAGACAGGCTAACAGTTAAAGTTTTATTGTTAGTAAGGAAATGATAAAGATTAGAAATTTCAGCTTTTACAATAGCTTTAAAAGAATTTGCAGCATGATTTAAGTCGCATTCAAAAGAGCTGTTTGTGATATTTATAAATTCTAGAAAATATCCTTGGCTTACTGTATAAATAATTGGATTCAACAATTTTATTACCATTTTACTTTACTCTAAAAATATTTTTTGCAACAATTCTTCAAAAATGATCCAATTTGCAATAACTCTTAAAAGAGTTATTTCGTAAAGTTTCGTAGAAACCCTTCGATAGCTAAACACTTTAAGAAAATATTCAAAAACAGTGGCCCAGTTTCTCCACTTAAAACTAAAACCGTAAATAAGAAGGATAACAAAAAATGTTTAAGGATTAGCAGGGAGTCCTGCTGCTGGACTCATTCGAACATGGATGTGAAAAAGAATTTTTAATTTCGGTTTGCATCATGGTTTACCACGTAGCACTGCGGTGGTTGTGCAAAAATGTAGGAAATCGCTTTTACCACTAGGGAATGCTAAATTGAGAATTTTTAAATATTTTTTTTTTTTTAAAGTGGGAAAGAAATAGAAAGTTTCTCGGTATAATAGGTATATAAAAAAAATATAACATATTATTAGTTTTGTTTTACTTTACTCTAATTTAAATAAGTTAAATTAGTTTAAAAGGCTAGCTTTGAAAAATATTCAGCCAAAATAGTTCCTAAATTTTATGATTTATTTAATGCAACTTGTGAGAGAAGTAAGGCACTTCAACTAAAAAACAAACACTTGAACTATAGTTATTTCATCTCTCAAACTTCCACAAAATGCATTCAAAGTACCTCAAATATTAATGTGTTCGGATAGACGTCGCTCGTTCTACTTGGGGAATTTTAAATATGTGCAGCTCGCGTTCACGTTACAGTGTTTGTTCTCAATCGATACTTTAAACACAAAGCAGACCGGTCTAATAAAGAACTTCGAGTTTTCCATGATACTACTTTAAAACTTCACCTTCAATTCTTGCAAAGTTAAGAATATCCTTTCACAGGAGAATGTTTTGTTTGCCATTTCCGATGTAATGAATTATTAATTCTGCTTTCTTTGGCATCAGTAGCTGTTCACCATATCGCATCGCAAGAAATCATGTTGTGCATATTTAAAGTTGCAGTATATCGTAACTATAAGTTTCTTGTCGCCTTTAAGGAAATGAATATGAATGATTGCTTTCGACGTGATTTAATTTTCAGTATTTATTGATTTGAAGTAAATTTCATGTCCATGAAAATATTCAGTTCTCCATGGCAAAAAAGATATTTCCGTTAACAGAGAAAACAGGAAACTTAAAGAAAAATGCTGGAAGGAACATGGCCATAAATTGTCTAAATTGCTAAAATTTTATAGCTGAAATACTTAAACTAGGGGTTGACAGCTCCCAGATTTCCCCATAAAAGAGGGAGAAGCTCCCTTTTTTAAGGTCATAAATTTTGGAAACAAAAGAGCATTATGGCTGAACTTTGCGTGGAATTTTTAACAGCGACATTTTGTGTACAGTAATGTAATGGTAGATTTTAACGCAACCCCCAAAAATATATAAGTACATATATCGCATTTTAGCGCTTCTTTATCTAAAAATGATCAATGAAAACTGCAAGTGTCGCGTAACCACTAAATTCCACAAAAGATAGGGCGGCAACTAATAGCTTTCCTTTTCATTTGCTGCACGAAATATTTTAGATGGTAAAAGATGTGCATCATACGAATTTCTTGCGTACATGAACAGTAGGACGGTATTTCTTTCCGGTTTGATTTTTATGCCGGAAAAAAAATGTTAGGTATAATTATAATAAGAAATATATCAAAAAATACTATACTAAACATAATTATGCATATATACGATTTCTTAACTATAAACAGAAAAAAATAGAGCAACAATAAAACTGCTCAAAAATTTATATATGATACGTAGTGTTTTAGCAATTCATTTTTAAGATGTAAAGATTAGTCAGATATTTTGGATTTATAAACTCTGGACATTTTTACTAATTTTATGAAAATTGATGGATAGACGACCGTATTACAGGAGTATTGAATCGTACAATTAAATATACAATGCCCACCTTAGAAAAATCGACAGTGTGGAAGAATTTCTATACTTTCTAATTGCTTTTTTATTTTAAGACTAGCTGGGGTTACCCCTTTTCACACGGCGTTGGGTAAATACTTACTAATTAAACACTTCTCAAATATTCTAGTTTGTTATATCCTAGAAATTGTTTCAACCTGAAAACCCCTTTATGGATCCGCCATCTTGAATTTCCAAGTCTTAATAATAATACAAAAAAATATATATTTTTTTTTTTTTTGTCCTGTCTTACTCCCTTCGGGAGCATAGGACGTCTACAAAGTCTCTCCATCCGTTTCTATCTTGGGCTAGTTCCTTAAAATAATCATTATACCAATTTTAAATCCGTTGAAATTGAGAAATTTTGGTTGCAATATTGGATCCGCCATCTTCAATTTTGAAATTTTGCTAATATTCGAAATTAGTGGCCTCAGAATAATCATTGTACTAATTTTCAGTAAAATCCGTTGAAATCGAGAAATTTGCCATTGCCATTTGTCATATGCCACAAAATAATTGTTATTAGAACAAAGATGAAAATTACAGATTAAAGTGTTTGTGATTCTTCTTCTTTCTACTTTTTATTTTACTTCTGTTTATAGTAAAGCCAACTATTCTGAAGTATTTCAACAAACTATTATCATGAGTTAAGTTATCATCAAGGCAAAATATGTCTGCCTAACGAAACTACTGCGACTACTGTCAATGAACCTATTGCACAAAATACACATTGTGTTGTTGTCCTGCTTTAACAAGGCCAAGAAAAAGTATCTTCGATCAGGAGTATTTGAGCTCGGCTGACATTGATTCTTCTTCTGTTAAAGTCTTTTTGGCGGTCCTTAATTTAGCAGATTGTCTTTTGCTTTGATGGAGGTTCGCCAGAAGTGACCTTTCAGTCGCACTGTCAACCCTTGCTCAAGCACTCAAGCAAAATTACAAACTATTATTTTGTTACATAGATACTGACTACGCCTAGCTGCCTAAAATGCTTCCTCCAAAAAACCATATCATAAGTAGTTGCCACTCATTTTTAAATGAGAAAAGTATAATTTTTCCAAGAAACATAGATTCCAGAAAAAATATGGTTAAATAACTTTATTTTAACTTTCACAGTGTATATGCATCCTTATGATACATTTTTATAGAATCACGAAGTATGTAGGTAGTTAGTTGATATAGATTATTGGCATCAAATAGGACTGAACTGTAAAAATTGACAAAAATTAAAATGAATTAAAAAACCAAGTTACAACTACAATTACACTCTATAGTAATTAATTACCGGAAGCTCTATGGCATGAATGGACTAAACAATGTAATAAAGAGGTTTCCACTTTAACAGACTGGTGACAATAAAAGCCAGAAAATATGAAAAGTTCAATTGAATAGCGATATAAAGAATTGGTTAGTTGAACCCGCTTGGAAAGTTCATCTAGATAACTCCAAAAGCATTGCCATGAGCTGTGAATAAAGTGGAGCAGTAATTGAGATCGGCTCGGTCATGGAGCTCTATTGCAATCGATGGGGCCGATGGCACGAAGCACTTGTTTCCTGGAGCGCCGAAAGCAAAGTTCGAGCACTTAAACCATATTTCATTTGACGGCCTTTTAACGCTTTGATTTATAGTCTCTTTTAATTTGGAGACGATGAGTTTTGATCGCTTGTTGCGACTTTATCTGAATGGAGCGACATCGATTCAAGTTGTTCGGTGCCGCTCGCTCGAGGTGAAATGCGACATTACAGAAAATTTATCAAAAAAGGTCTCAGATCTGTTGGAATAATTGACTTGTTTCCGGGTCGTGCAATCATTTTCCTGTAACCTATACCTCGAAACAATTAATCAGAAGTGACAGATGTGACATGGGTAAGTGCAGTGATGACGGAGTTGCTTCGGTAATGGGAAACTATGAAAATCTCAAGTCATTCAGTCCTGTAGAATGTATTTTAGTCAGGCTCCCATCAGAGTCCTTTATTTAGCCTATCTAATTGGGCATTCTAATGGCTGTTCTTGTGAGAAATTTGAAAACTAATTTTGCAAAGCTTTAGAATTGTTTAAATCATAGCAAATTAAAAAATAATTACAGACTTGTATTACATTATTATTTTCTAAAATCATGCATATTAATTAATTACACCGTTTAAATGTGAAGAGTTTCCTTATGTTTCATTTAATTTCCACATTCAAACGCTAAAAAATTATGAATTATTTAAAATACACATAAAAATGTTGATTTTTCCTTTTATTTCTGTGTGCATGCTATATATGTTTTTATTTGACTAAGTGACAATTTATGTGAAAATAAATTTGCTTCTACTATAGTTCTTGGTGCGTTTTCGATCAAATATAATTTTTTACCGATTTTTTTATAATAATAATTCTAAAAAACACATCGCAAGTTAATAGACACATTTTTAGCTCCTCTGTACGCTTTTGAGTTGATATCAACTATGAAAAAAAAAAAAATATCCTCATTCTACATAATTTTTTACTAGATCAACATTTTCACCTTATTTATTTTGATAATAAATATATAAGAAATTGGTAAATAAAGTTAAGTATGCATTTGTGCAAAATCTAGGTACCCCAAACAATACTCTGCAAAAAACTTTGGCAAAAATACGGAAAGAAATAGTCATGCTTACCTAAAGAAAATCATTGATTTTCAGCATACTAATATGTTTATCTGATTTATATAAATCAATTTGGGCAATTATTCTTCTGAATAATTGGCTGACAGATGTACTATTTAAAGGTATTTCAACAAAAGTATTTATATATGATTTCAGTGTATCTAGAAGAAGGTTAAATTAAATCAGTTCGTAGCAAACTAATCTATCATAAAATCAATTAAATATTTATACCAGTTGACTATTGTGAGTGAATCGAATTAAATAATTCGACTAAAATGTTCGTATTTAGACTATTAGCATTAGTTGGATTAGCAATGATATTTTACAAAAAGTGCTTTACGATCATATAATTTAAAATAGATAAAACATTTAATGCATACAAAATGTCAAGTAGATTTTTTAATTTTTGTCGGAATTATTGATTGAAAGGCGATGCTCTAGAAAGAGACCCATGAAAATTTCATCAAAATAAGTTGATTTATTATACAGGGTGTTCAGAGGTAGGAGAGAAATATTGCAGGATGTGAAAGGTCAGACCGAGACAAGCAAAAAATCGTATGGGTAGGGGGGGCATCTCGCACCGTTCGGCAGTTACAGGGTGATTCGTAAATCAGGATTTTGCCTTATATGGGAACCGCTTTTGTATTTTTATCTTTTTTTCTACGCATCGCAGCGGCCCCAAACCAATTTAAAAAAATTACTATTTCGAAGCCCTTTTCAAAACGGTCAACACTACGCCCTATCCCCAACCCCTTGGCCACAATCCCCCCTGGAAGTTGAAAAAATTAACTTTTATTTCACGATTTTTCACCTTTCGCCCAACTTTTCTCCGAAATTCATGTTATTAACATACCTACTTTTTATTTTTTTAAGTTTCCTATCTAATTCGCTTTCCAAAAAGGTTTAAAAATAATTATTTTTTAGCCATTATTTAACCTAATTATTACATTCATTACATTAAGGGATTATTTTTGCGTGCTCATTATACGTATATTGATTTATCACATTCTACAAATGATTTACGAATTTTCTTCGGTTTTCTTAATTCTTCTTACTGATCACAAAGGACCCTAGGTAAAACAGAATTTCATACAGTCGGCTCCAGAAACCCTTTTATTAGTTGATTTTTATTTTTATGCAATAACAGTCACTTTGTGACATTAGGAATTTATTTAAGTTTTTGTATGAATTTTCTTTTCAGATTTGTTCGAAGTTTAAAGAGACGTATATATAATAGCTTAATACGCCGCAAAATGGTTAGTGCCTAGAAGAATTCCTTTAGTACATAAAAAAGCATATTAATTTTTGAGAAAATTAGAATCTTTTGGTACTAGCATGTACTCGCATGACGATTTTGGAGTACAAATTTTTTCACTTTTTGCACATTTTCTTCGGTATTTGATGTGGAAGGACTTCCAGAAGGAGGGAAATCTTCGATAATATCACAACCAATCTTAAATTCCTTATTCCATTCGTATTAAAAAGAGCAGACTCTCCAAGTACTTTTTGTAACATTTTCGACGATTCGGTACATCAAATTTCGTTGGAAACACAAAACTTCAAACAAATTCTTTGAACAACAAAATGAGCCATTGTAAAGCCGATGAAGCACAAAATGTTTATCTATACAAACAAATACTAAGTATTAAATTCCTCTAAAATTTGACACAGATGTCTGTCACAAGTCTACCAACTACAGTGAGAACAAAAAGTTACCGGGAATGTTAATGGCGACTCGGTTAAATAAGTAATTCCGGAAACTTACTGATCATACTGTACCTACGTTTATTAAATGAAAAGTATTAAATAATATTACTATCCTTTCTTAAAAAATTTCCAGAGCTTTAAATGAGGTTAACAATTCTAAGAAAAAAGTACCATTTCAAAGTTTATCATAAAAGCCGCGGAAATTGTACACATTTACCACCGTACCAAAAGACCAGGAAAAGTGTGATTTATGCCACAAACAGAAAATTACCAGAGACATTTTTCAAAACAAGATTCCTCTATCTCCGCCCACCGCTACTCGTCTGCCCGGCGAAAGGGACGTTAAGAATTCGTAACGATTTTGATGACAGAGGGCACAATGACCGGCTGATTGAATTAATCCGAAGGTCCTTGCTTCTAAGGGGTATACTCCTACATCTGGATTAAGAGCAAACTGTGCGGAAATTACGATACACATATCTTCCTCTGGATTCACGGTGGGGTTGCTCGTCTCTGCCGGGAATCGTTCCCTGTCAAGCTCAAGGGCCGTCCTTACTCGGATGACATGGGCTTTTATTGAAATTCTAAAGTAATAAATGACCGACATAATTTGGACTAAAGACCTGGGTAAGTCTTATGCGCCGTAATGACTTGAATAGGAGCAAATTATGGTAAACAGCCCCAATGCCGCCCTTCAGAGGGCTTAAACAATCCTATGCAAATCACCGCTATTTGAGGATCTTTTGCCCTCTGTATCGCCGTAATGATCACATTCAGAGCATGCAGGAAGCGAAAAGGACGCAATTAGAACGATTGCTTACTTTGGTTCGCTGTTTGCTGCAAAATTGCAAACACTTCCTCTACAAGGTGGATGCGGACCGTTTTGCATCTTAAGTTCTGAGTAAGGTGTGCATGTGTGTAAGGAACATTAAGATACAGATTTGGTGTAACAACTTTTATGACTCATCAGTCATTGTCTTGGACTATCCTTTTTCGGAGGGTCGAAGGAAGCTTTTAGATTTTAACAAGGCTCGCAGATTTCGAGGGTCAGTAACAGGATAATGTCTTACCGGATTCTCCCTACACCGTTCACTGATTCCTTCTTTATTTAGTTCTTAAAGGGAAGCGCTTCCACCCCCACTGTAGAGAAGAGAACTGTTTCCGGCAGTTGCGTTCTTTTCTGCAATTCATTGTACTATACAAAGGAACAATAAATTACGAAGTTTTCAGAGGAACAACCGAGAGCGGAAGTAGGGATGAGTACGCCGCTTCGGGTTACTACAATAGTTTCGTACTAGCAAATGAAATTTTAAATGTAATTGTGCAAAGAAAAAAGGGATTTTTTTTATTTGATTGACATTTGGAACTAAATATGTATATATAGACAAATATAACTCAAGTCATTGTTGTTAAATGTTGTTTTGATTATGATTTATGATTGCTATTTCCTTGTTGTTTGTGTCCAAAAGGAAGGAACAAATTTGTTTATTTGCAATTAATGGGATTCTTTACTAAAATAATTTCATGGGATTTTTTACTAAAGTTAATCAAACAGCTTTTAAGATCGCTTATATTAAGTCTGTTAAAAAATATATAAATTTAATATAGCAGATCTAATATAACTGCCGAAAATTTACAAATGTCCCCGAAAAGATTTAAAAGGAAATGAAAATATAAAGATTTAGGAGGTTGGTAATTTTAAATTTCATATCCAACTTCATACAATTGGATAGCAAATCCCTACAACAATACGTTTTCGGGAAATTTTGTATAGGAAGGTGGCAGTTTTTTGTAGTTGTAGTAGAAGTTCCTTGCATTATTCGAAGACAATTAGAAAGTCTTTCTATCCCGCCGCTGATTATATTCTAGAATTCTTCTCAAAAGTGAAATTAGAGTGTGACAAGTGCACAGGCAAAAGATTTTTGAAAACAAAGAAAAATTATTTACGGAAAATATTATTTTTTATTTTAGTAATGTGTATGGCCTTTGCTTTCAACAACTTCCAACATCCTTGATCTCAATGACTTAAACAATCGCTTTATGTACTTGTTTGGCAACCCACGCTGTCCTTACGACATTCTTAAGTTCTTCAGTGTTGGTATATTGTCGTCCACCTTGGTGAAAGGTGCCTCCGATATTCCCAATAATATTTAAGGGAAAAGGACGCACCAATTAAGATTTTGCACGTTATTGCGCTCGCAAAATGTTACGAGCAATGTGGATTGTGGAGTCGTCTTGCTGAAAAATGAAATGATCACCCAACCTGTTGTTTGTGGAATGGACAAAATCTTCGTCTACGCGTTTAAGTTAGTCATCGCTGTTCATGCGACCCCTAACAAAACGAATATTCGTCTGCGCACCCAGCTTCAGGCTGCGACAACATTTGCACTCTAACCGGTTAGAGTGCAAATATTGTCGCGGATTTTCTAGAAATGCACCTAGTTTCAGGCTGCGACAACATTTGCAGTCTACCCGGGTAGACTGCATTTGTTGTCGCAGGTTTTCTAGAAATGCACCGAGCCTCAGGCTGCGACAACATTTGCAGTCTACCCGGGTAGACTGCATTTGTTGTCGCAGGTTTTCTAGAAATGCACCCAGCCTCAGGCTTCGACAACATTTGCAGTCTACCCGGGTAGACTGCATTTGTTGTCGCAGATTTTCTAGAAATCCATCCAGCCTCAGGCTGCGACAACATTTGCAGTCTACCCGGATAGACTGCAAATGTTGTCGCAGATTTTCTAGAAATGCACCCAGCCTCTGGCTGCGAAAACACTTGCAGTCAACCCGGGTAGACTGCAAATTTTGTCGCAGATTTTTTAGAAATGCACCGAGCCTCAGGCTGCGACAACATTTGCAGTCTTCCCGGGTAGACTGCAAATGTTGTCGCAGATTTTCTAGAAATGCACCCAGCTTCAGCCTGCGACAACATTTGCAGTCTACTCGGGTAGACTGCAAATGTTGTCGCAGATTTTCTAGGAATGCACCCAGGTTCAGGCTGCGACAACATTTGCACTCTACCCGGGTAGGGTGCAAATTTTGTCGCAGATTTTCTAGAAATGCACCCAGCCTCAGGCTGCGACAACATTTGAACTCTGCCCGGGTAGGGTGCAAATGTTGTCGCAGATTTTCTAGAAAGGCACCCAGCCTCAGGCTGCGACAACATTTGCAGTCTACCCGGGTAGACTGCAAATGTTGTCGCGGATTTTCTAGAAATGCACCTAGGTTCAGGCTGCGACAACATTTGCACTCTACCCGGGTAGGGTGCAAATGTTGTCGCAGATTTTCTAGAAATGCACTCAGGTTCAGGACGTGACAACCCAATACACTATTTTGCATAGAAATTCAGCTTTAAAAATGTGTCTCGGCTAGTCGTATCGTAAGAAAACGACTGGGAAAATAAGGGTGAATTTTTTAAATTTATCAGGGCTACTTTTGTCTCTGATGTCTGTCGCTAGACACAATAATGCATATTTATGAAACATAAAAAAAAGTGACTTTGTTCATCCGTTATGAGATCCAGGAGATTCCGCTGAATCAAGGATATTTAATTTTCGAAAAAAGTATCTACCTCATTATCATTATATATATCACTAGCGCATAAAGTTATCTAGAATTAAATTAAAATAATAATTTTTAGCTGAGTTAGAGTCACTGAAAACAATTTTTTTGTAAATTAAAAAAAAAGAATAAAAGTTTTTTTAGTGAATATAAAGAAAGAAGTTTTCAAAGGTTTATTTTCTACTTTATGAAGACGTCCACTTCCGAAAAGACCAAAATCATAAAAATTGAATAAACTGACAGATGTTCGTTATATTATAACATTGTCAATTTTACGAATTTCGATTTGAAATTTTAACCACATATTCCTGAAGAAAACGTTAAAAACCAAATATAATTTCTTTTGATCTTACAAAGTAGAAAATATGTGCAACATTTTTCAAATTCAGCGAAATTAGAATCCAAAAAACAAACAAATACAAGCAAAATAAGTAATAGTAACTAGTGTTACCGGAGAAAAACATTATTAGAAAGGAAGAAGTTATTTCTGAAAATCATATTAGAATTTAAAATGAATTGGAAAAAATTTTATTTAATTGAATTCATGTTTTTTTTTTTTATTTGGAAGAATTTTTTATTGCTTTTTGTGAGGAAACTGATTTGCGCAATTAAAATTGCATCCCTACACTTGCATAACAGATTAATGGACCACATCTTTATCCTTTGAATGATGCAAAGAATTGCCCTCTTTGACTTAACTTCTTTTCTATCAACTTAGCAATAGCTGCGACGCGCTATAAAAAGGCTTTTAAGTAACTTAGTTGGCTAACTGCAAATGACTCATTGATTTAAAAAAAATAAAAAATAAAATAAAATAGTTTCAACAACTTCCCTGCAATTGGCTCTGGTGGCTGTGTCACCAGAAAAGTTAAGTGCCGATCATAATCAAGCAATTCTCACTGAAAACTTTGCTCGAATTAAGGCAACCACTTAATCGATGAAAAAGTTGTCTGGCAAAAGTTTTGCCTTTGCCTTTGGCTTGAGCTAGAGGAAAAGACATTAAAACTTTTTCAATTAAATCATTCGCAGTTTCTGCTGGAAACTTTTCCCGTCAAATAATAATAGGAATTGGCTTTTATTGCTGGTGTCGAAATTGTGACGCGATTTGTTTTTTCCTATCATGCAAATAATTAGCCGGAAATCATTTTGCGTACGCAAAGCGTAATAATTGTGAAACTTTCAAAATATAAATAGGAAATGAAAGTATTTATGATAAGTAAAGTTAGTGAGACCAAGTTACTTGGGCCAATAAGTAATTTTAATACGGCCAGAATCCTCCAGGAATCACACATGAACGAATGGATTTACTTTATTTATGTACTTGTTTCTGTATAACTACGCTCCGGTGTAAAACATTTTCAAATTTCCTTTTAGAAAATAATTTCATACTTTCAGTGAGAAACCTCTAAACAACTTTAGGCATAGTGCATACCTCCCATTAGATACCTACAGATTAATGAATATTTCTCAAGCCCTTACTTTATAGTTCCAAAATTAAAGCATATCATTGATAAAATAATTTGACAAATGTAATCTAGCTATTCTATTGCAACAATCTTACATATTACGATTTTTCCCCCTATAATTAAAGTATTTATTTATTATTTACTCTTTATATGAATATTAGAAATTATATTTGCTCACTTTCTGTGAATAAATGTGTTTCCTCTTTTATTTTATTTCGGATGGGGTCGTTCATCTTTGACAAATAATAAAATAGACTAACCAAAACTAGAAAGAAAGTGTAATAACCTACGCAATCACTTATGTCTGTAGGCAGAATTCTTGGAAGGATATTGTTAATTTAGCGATAATAGTTTTATTGTTACTTTATTTTTTAGACTATCAACGGAATATACATATTAGAGATGCCACGAATATTCGGCAACTATTCGGTATTCGGCTATTCGGCCACTTTTTTTCGCTATTCGGTATTCGGCCGAATATGGTTAACCATTCGGCCGAATACCGAATAGCAATTTATTTATTATTTGTTTATTACTAGCTGTTTTCCCGCGACTTCGTCCGCGTAAATTATAGCCCATGTCCTTTCTAAGGCTCTAGAGTATCTATGTAGCAAATTTAATTTAAATCGGTTTAGTAGTTTTGGCGTGAAATCGTGATACACAGATTTACTTAAATATTAAAACTAGCAGTCCGCAATTGCTCTAGCTTGAAACATGTCAAGCTTGGTGCGCACCAAAAGTTAAAAGTTGGCAAAAATTAACTGCAGAGACCGCGCCAAGCGGCAGGCGAGCTACACATTCTGGCTGTAGCATTGTGCCCCCGTGCTTTCAACTTATGATAGCACCAGCCAACACAAGAACCCAGCGTTTGCGCCAGGCTACAGCGGCTTATTAAGTTTGCGCCTTTAAACTCGTACGGTGACGAGTTGTGAGTGTGACTTGTCGCCCGCGGAAAGTACTAAGTGTGGCCGAATATTCGGCTGCTGAATGTTCGGCGCTTCGGCCAAGAACCTCGCCGAACATCCGGTATTCGGTATTCGGCCAAATTACTATTCGTGGCAACTCTAATACATATATAATATACATATAATATAAATTCCTATTAATCCTCACTTTCACAAATAATTCTGAATACTTTAATCAGATGGACCAAATCATAAATCGAATTCTCTAAAAAATTGACGATATAACATATATTAATTTCGATCAATTTTAAATACCCAAGAGGTTTTCCATTCTTTAATGCCCAATTCGTTGAGAATATTTCAGAAATGTGTGGCCCAAACAACAAGCTGAATTCCATGCGGCTATATCCCAACTGCAATCCAACCGAGTGATTTCCCTCTTCACCGGAACAAGTCACGGATGTGCCCTTACATTCGTTATTCACTATCCGCCTTTCCATTCATGCTCTTACAATTCCAACGCGGAACACCACCGTGGTGAGTTTAAGATGAAACGTATTTCGGGAGTTATATTTCCTCAATCCCAATTCCCGTACATTCCTTGTTTACGTTTTTCCTGGAGCCCAAAGCTTTTCAAACAACCTCAAAGTTCATTAAATTTAAGCTTATATGAAGCAGTTGTACTCTACGAGTTGAGTAGGGCAGTTCGTTTAAATGAATGGGATAGAATATTTTCTGTCTCTTTAAATCTAGTAACCCTTACATTTCGAATATATGGAAAAATATAAAAATAGTAAAATAATCATAAATGCGTATGCATATAATTTCCAGCATAATTTCCATACGTATGCATTCAAGTTATGTAAGACACCCAATATGACCGAAAATAACAGATTTATAGAATTCGAATACAAACAATATTTATAATATCACAACTATTTATAGTGAGCTTCCTTACAAGTAGCCGTATTATGTCTAAAAACTTGTACAAACACAATATAGAAAAGTAAATCTTGATCAAATAAATATTCGTAAATAAGTAGACGGAAATTAGATAGCATATGATCCGTACTGCGTACCTATTGCTTGCTCAATCTTTCTAATTTATCTGTACTAATCTATAATTTGCTTTTAAATTATTTTAGTGTCAGGCCTTACCCATTAATGCGCAAAACGAGGATTTTGTACACGCAATTTCAATTGTAAGATTCGAATAGCAAATTGGGGCGATTTTCTTCCAAAATCGTATATAGGGGGTTTTTAGGGATGCTGTTTCAGAATCTGGTATTTGATTTGCATAAGAGCTTCAAAAACACTATTATTTTTCGGGTTTTTTCAAAAAAGTGCTGATTTTTCTTTGTCTTTTTTCTTTTCAAAGTCGATTATCTTGACGTTGATGCTATTGAATGATCATATAATTACCAGAAATCGCGGTCCGAATGTCTAAACTTTCTGAAACCATGGTTTTGAAACTGTTTTTTTGGCTTTGGTTTTTGCAAAATGGCCATTTTGTACAGAAATATAATAAAAAATTTCGCAATTTTTTTACACGAAAAGGATCAACTTTGCAAAAGATTGTAAAAGATAGCAAATGCTTGAAATTAGCCAAGGAACACGTGTGAATTTTTTCAGAATTTTCCGACTATTTTTGGTTTTTTGAATTTGTAAAATTTCTGAAAAATCTAAAAATATCCCGAAAAATTCTGAAAAAAATTCACTCTTAGAGGTGGGATGTTTTCTTCGACCACCCATTTAAATGCGATCACCCTCGAGATATAGCCTATTCAACAATAATCATTAAGATCGGTTCACAATCGGCGAAGACATCGCGTATCATATACATAAGAGGTAAAAAATATTTTCTTCAAATTTTAATGGGACCACGCTTGAGATATAACCTATTCAATAAAAAAAGAATCATTAAAATCGATTCACAATCGGCAAAGATATCGCTTAACATAGACACAAAAGGTATGATATTTTTTCAAATTTATGGGACTACCGTCGAGAAATACCCTATTCAATAAAAAAAAAAATCATTAAAAGTGGTTCACAATCGGTGAAGATATTGCGTAACATATATACACACACACAAAAATACAGTCGAATTGAGAACCTCCTCCTTTTTTTTAATTCGGTTAAAAAACTCTAATTTTGCTCGTTAAAAAATCTTGAATGTTTACGCATTGTTCCCTTAAAGGTAAATTAAATAATCACTTTCATTAAATTAGCTGTTTTCGCAGTTTTACACTCGACAGCCGTGCAAATTATTCCAAAGTTTTGTCGGTGACTCAAAGTAAATTTTAGTATTCACATTTAAGATTACCAAATTCACAAAGTAAGGTAATAGTTCTATGATAAGTATTCAAGTTTAATCAACACGAAAAAATTATGATATTTATCCAAAGAATGTGAAGTATTTTGTTAGAATGCGGTCAAAAATGTTGTAAGCGGTAAGAAAAACAAGTGCATTCGTTGAAAGTTTTTTTATAAAGTTTTATGAGTAATTCGTGCAAAAGAATAAAAATATCTCAATAGTTGATCCTTGTAGAACCAGCACTTGGACAGCTACCACAGATTTTAAGGTAAACATTGAAGACCTTTGTTTGAGTATTCTTGATTTATAGATTCTATAATAAAAACACAAATTTAATTATATACGTACAGAGCATTTATTTAAAAAGTTTCGGAAAAATTTGATATTTTTGAAGTTTTAAAGCTCTACGCTAATTGACGGTAGTAGAGTAGTTCTGCAATCAATTAAAAGCCTGTAGGGTGTCCTAGTACATACAGCTTAAACCAAGATTATAGTGTATGTAGTTAGTAGTAGTTTTAAAAACAAAACAAAAACAAATATATTACAAAATTTATTTTTCACTCTGCATCCCTAAAACTGAAAACATGGCTTTATGAAGGGTAGATCAACAATGATGAATCTAGTCGAGTTCTCTAGCTTTTGTCTTGCGAATCTTGAATAGCGTAAACAAATCGACTGCATATACACCGATTTCAGCAAGGCCTCCAAACTCTCCCATAAAATCGTAATTTTTAAGTTACTTCAACTTGGAGCTTCTGCTGATCTTATTCAATGGATCAAATCGTTCTTTTAAAGTTAAATTTTCTTCTGCGTTTATCGACAAGGTTCTTTTTCTATCAGGGGTTCCACAGGGAAATCAACTCGGACCCTTGCTTTTCACTCCTTTTATAAACAACTTGTTTCTTTTGATTCGGAGGTCGCATATCCTAGCTTATGCTGATGACTTGAAGATTTTTAAGCCGATTGAATCTTTAAATGATGCTTGGTACCTCCAACACGATCTGAATACATTTGCGGTATGTTGTTCAAGTAATCACTTAATGTTAACTTTTTAAGGACGGGGAAAATTACGTTAACGTTGACCTTTTCTTAGACATGTATATTATAAATAAATTCAATAAACTTCTTATGAGGAGTCCCCACCCTCCTTGCTGGTCGATATATCGACCAGGCCCGTCCGCAACGGAAAGTTCCATGTAAAAAATTTGGCGCAACGGTTTGAAAGTATTTTTCTAGGTAATTTGATGGGATGAATACTGAAAAAATCGTGAAAATTGCAATTTTTGACCTTGAAGATGCGTTTCGCGATTCGTGGTATTATATTTTCCGTAATCAGTACATAAAAAAAGGTAGGTATCCCATCTTTCAGGGCGAAATACCAAACAACAATTTGACTTTGAAATAGCAATTTTCAAGGTCAAGGATGCTTCCAGGAATTTCTACACTATTTTCCCCATATTCAGCGCATCAAACAATGTAGGTATGCCAACTTTCAGGGTTAAATAGCAGAAAAAATTTGACATTGAAAACCGTTATTTTCAAGGTCAAGGATGCTTCCAGGAATTTCTATACTATTTTTCCCATATTTAACGTATAGCATTTTCCCTGAAAAACTTCAAATATTATGTGTCCTCTGGCTGGTCCATATATCGACCACTCCCGTCCTTAAAAGGTCAAATATTAGCAAATCTAATTTTATTTCTTTCAGCAGGAAGTGTTACGCTTTTGACTGCTTGTACTTATGATACCCCTTTAACTCGTTTAAACAGAGTTATAGATCTTGACGTACCTGTGGACACAAAATTTAGCTTTGATAGCCACATTGACAGGATAATTAGTCGATCTAACTCAGCACTTGGTATCATTAAACATTGGTCTAAAAATCTTGCCGATCCTTATCTCCTTAAAGCCTTGTTTTGCACTTTCATCCGTCCGTTTTTGGAGTATGCGTCCCTAGTAGGTACATATAAATCGTATTGGGGCAGTGCAGAAAAGTTGTCTGCGCTTTGCTCTCCGCAACTTGCCGTGGAGTCATCCCTGTAACCTTCAGCCATATGAGGATAGGTTGGGGCTTTTAAGTCTGCCTTCGCTCTCCAGACGCAGAGAAGTGGCAGGTGTTACGTTTATGCATGACTATGTGCATGCAACTATAGGACAAAATTGTCTTTACATTGCTAGTCACCGAACCAATTACGGTTCATTTAAACGAATCTTAGCCTTCTCCGTAACTGACTTTAATTGTGATAGAAAGACTTTGTGAAAACGTTTACTTGCTCTTTAATCTTTGTATTTCTCATCTAAGTTCCTTTTCTTGCTCTTTTTATTATAATTTTGTATACACAATTGTTAATATGCCACATGGTTTTATGTAACCTGTTGAAATAAATGACACTAAGCATGATGCTACTCTATACTAGTTTT
This sequence comes from Dysmachus trigonus, assembly GCA_949715965.1. Lineage (NCBI taxonomy): Eukaryota > Metazoa > Arthropoda > Insecta > Diptera > Asilidae > Dysmachus > Dysmachus trigonus. The sequence goes on along the minus strand of OX454319.1, from coordinate 46,083,875 downwards.
TGTTAATCTTGAGATAAGTAGTCACAGAATCATATTAACTAGTAACTATGTTTTTTCTTGTAATTTTTGGGAATATTTAAATAAATAAAATTTTGAAATAGTTAAATAAATAAAATATTGTTTTTTTTCATTATTTACAATGTTAGTCAGTCGAAGTAAAACTTATCAGGGACTTATTTAAGATTATCTGTGGAAGAAGGAAACTAGAATTTATCTTGCTCTGTCTATGTGTATTTGCTTAAATAGCTTAAATTTATTGAAACTGAACCAAATAGACCAATGCAAGCCATATTGTTCTGCAGGAGAAACCAATCAACTTAAGAGCACAATAGATCAAGCCTCCCTGGGTAGACTGCACTTATGACGGGAGAGATTATCCGAGTTGAGCAATTCTGCAGGCGTGTAATTCCCAACCATTCGAGCCCAAATGTATCAAGCCAAACCGCAAGTTCGGCTATGGAGCATGAATCGAGTCGGTGGGCCCCAACGAGCCACACGGGCAAGTACACGTGGGCCGAATTAAGCCTACAACCGAACTGGTTCAAATATTCATCCGGTGAGATGCATAATTGAATCGGGAATGAGGCCCCACGCCAAGCAGGCGGGCTCAATAAAACCGTGATTAAATTGACGTCGACTCACAAAACAATGTCTAGATTGGTTGGCGGTCTCGCTGCTGTTAGTTGCCTTTGCTCTTTATCTTGCAATCGCTGTCAAGTTTTCCTATCAACATCACATAAATCCACCGGACAAATAAGCAAAGCCGCATCTGAAGATTGAAAGTTTGCTGATTTGCTTCTGAGTACGGGCTGAACAGATGTCGGGGAGATATGCAAAATTGCTTCCTTATGTCTGCCCGGAAAAAATGTAAACTCCGACGTCCCTTGCGGGGAAACTGTTGACCCTTTTATCAGGCCCTGTGTGCACAAATGTGCAGTACCCACAGGAAATAATTTACCACTCGTATGCGCTAAAAAGGACTCAACAAGCCTCGGAATGAGAAAAAAACTTCATAAAGAACCAGAATTTTTGTTGAAGTGAAATATTGCACCCGGAGTTATATTGTTGCCGTGAATGAGCTACTCCTGCTCCTGCTGCAAGGCAACAGCCCCTCCTAATGAATACGTAATCCACCTTATAGCCGCTAGCTTATCCCCAGTTTCAAGAGCACTGATTTGATGTGGCAGAATGCCGGGACAACCAACCCACGGTCCTCAGGGAGTAAGGATTATGTTCTTGAAACCTACTGACGCTCGAGAAGAGATAATTTAGTGAGCTTTGTGATGTTTATTATACAATATAATACAATATATACTTATGTTGTTCGCAAAAAAACGAAATAAATGTTATAACTAAATTTATAGTATAATATAAATATGAAATAAGTTTCATAAACACTATTTAATTAACCCTTAAATTGTATCATGGGTGAAAATTCACCCCATATAAATTGATCTTTTGACAATGATTTGTCCTGTATACATTTATGAGGGCAAAATAAAAGTAACGTTATCATGAAATATAACATTCAATGATGATAAAATTATATTTAATTGCATTTGAATATCTTTATTAAGCTAAAAAACATATAAGCATATTCTGAGGTGAAATTTCACCCATGATACCCTTTACGTGATTTATTTTGATGATACCTTTTAAGGGTTAATAAATATTTGAAATTTTATATACACGTCCTAATATTAGTGAATATATTTAAACAATTCTACCATTGGAATAGTATACTCAAAAATCCTGAGAAAGTTGGAGTTCTGCAAAGTAATTAAATCATCAAAGTAATATTGTGCAATATTTCAGTCCGGACTCTATTTTTAAGGTGGAAGGATAAATACTCACCGCTTCGTAGTGGCAGGTAACAATTCACGGCTACACTGGTTGCAGATTTTAAGAATAAACTGAGGAATAGAAGAAATGAGCAAGAGCAAAATGATTGGAGGGAATGCTATTATATTGCACAACGTGGCAATATATGCCCTCACACGCCTCAACAATTGTCAATGATATTGATGATTTGTCAATAAATTTTAAACCAAATTAATGTTTATTGAACGGCTTTCAATATATTGAACTTCCCTTCTATTGACAGAATTTATCCTCACAGTACTAATGTTATTGTTGAATAATACTGATAGTGTGCGGGGGCCTTAAGCTATATCTATAAAATATGATTTATTAGGGTGCTTTTTTTTCGCGACTAATGGTAAGATTTCTTCAGAATTGAATGCTCTACAAAAGTGTCCATTGCGGTGTAACCCTAACTCCCACCAGCGAGGTAGTACGGGTCATTAACCCTAATTTTTCCACGAAATTCTCGCTTTTTGCCCCTATCTCCTAAACAACAAGAGGTACAGAAAAAGTGAATATTACAACCTTGTAGCAAATTCAATTTACTCCAAAAAGTTTTTGAACACCAAATTCCTAACATCGATATTTCTTGAGATATTGGGCTTTGAAGTTGAGGTAGTGTGGAAGTTTCATGGATTATTGAGCTAAATTGTAGAAACACTACCTCAACTTCAAAGCCCAATATCTCAAGAAATATCGATGTTAGCGATTTGATGTTTAGAACTTTTTTATAGGAAATTGAATTTGCTACAAGTTTGTAATATTCACTTTTTCTGTACCTCTTGTTATTTACGAGATAGGGGCAAAAAACGAGGATTTCGTGGAAAAATTGGGGTCAATGACCCGTACTACCTCGCTGGTGGGAGTTAGGGTTACACCGCAATGGACACTTTTGTAGAGCATTCAATTCTGAAGAAATCCTATCATTGACCAAGATTATACCATAAAATGCCTCTGAGCTGTAGAGTTTTGAAGAAAAATAATCAAAGCTTACGTGTATTTTATATGGGAAATCTTTTTACGCCTTGGTCTAGTACTTAATATTAATATTAAGGGCTCCAATTTTCAGGGAATTTTTCTTTAGGTATTTGTCACAAAATTTCGAGGTGGGACTGACAAAAAAAAAATTGTCACGAAAAAAAAGCACCCTAATGATTTATCTCCAACCCCTATTAAGTTTAGTGCCACGTTTTGCATGAATGTGCATCATTCACTGTCCATATGATAGATAAATAAATTCTTTTGTGAAAAATTTTAATTTAACACAATATTTTGAAAGGGATTTAATTTTTCATATTTTCTCGACTTTCGTTTGAGTCACTCTACAAGCGCCTATGGCATTTCCAAAATATTTTTCTTTAAAAGCCCTTTTTCATCAGCCAAATTTTGAAATGAATTATTCCACAAAATCGATAATATAATTTGTCTCGCCTTTTGCACTAAATTGAACATTAGTACAACTCTTTTCTATGCATGTGCCGATATTTTTACGTGCATATCTTTCCTATAAATTATTTTTTTTTTAAATTCAACCATACCCAGATCAATATTATATTTCGGTATTAGTTGAATTTTGTATTTTGATATTTACCTACTTAGCTGTGTGAGATTGGAACCTTTCAATCCTTTCATCCTTTATTAAGCTCTTTTTTAAAGTTGTAGATAAGGTTTTAATTAGAGCTTCATTTCTAAATAATAAATTTGTTTCGGTATATTGAAATGAAACAGTTTTGTTTAGTGTCATAACCTCTCATAACCAAATTTACTAAATATAAGTAAAGACTTATCAAAATAAAGGGAAATACAATTTTTTAATGAAGAAATATGCACATTATTCAATAGTCAATTTAAAAGCTTTAAATCTTTAATTCTTAGAATAATTATGTTTACTTCAAATCAAGAAGATTTCTTAAAGGAGGGGGTCAATAAGGCCAGTTTTCGGCCTAAATTTTTTGGCAGGAAGGACTTAAAATTTCTTTGAAATTCTTTTTGGGTTTTTATCTAATATATATTCTATATATAGTCAATTTCAACCAATACGAAACTTCCAAATACTCTCCCCCTCTCTGCCATCCCCCCAAAGTTATGAAAAAGCAGCTACATATAAATAGCACTATTTTAGTGCATTAACGCTTATAGAAAATTTCTGAGCTAAATTTTTTATTTTACAATACAGATAATGCATCTAGACAACCAATCAAACATAAATACCCTCCCGCCTTCACCATACCTCCTCCCCCACGAAATTTCAAATCCTTCCTGACAAAAAATTTAGGCCGAAAACCGGCCTTATTGACCCTCCTCCTTTAAGTAAAATTACAACATTGGATTAAGGGAGATATACCTTGAATAATAAGAAATTTATACCTTATACTTTTTAAAAAGAAACACACATTTTTTATGACTCCCATGATGAAAATCCTGATTACCTAATTACCTATAAATATCTGATAAAAAGTATCTGATATTCGTAGTAAGTACCATTCTAAACATTTAATGTAACACTTGTAGATATAATCGCCAAATAGTAAGTTTAGAAATATAGAACTATAAATAGTACTTAACTATCAGTTTATGCTAATTTAAAATCACTACTATATATTAAACCTGCCAAAATGGAAATCCTTCAACAGAACTCTGACAATAATAATAATGTTCCACCATTAATTTTTCCTTTTAGCTTCTCACTTCAATTCATTTCACTTGTTTTTAATAAAGAGTGGGAAAAATCTACTCGAATCTTTTATTGGCACCGATGAATAATGAAATCGAAATTGTAAAGAACATAAACCCACAGTCAATGCTACCAACAATTTCGCGCCATACACGCTGGTTATAATTTATTCGATTGTGCACAATACTCTTAGTACGTTGCAGAGGGCATTTCACTTTGATAAATGGCTTCTGACAAAATACAGTTGATTGAAAATTTAGATGTTATTTTGGTTTGGCTTTCATTGCTGGTGCCGTTGTAAATCAAATGCTTTATCGGAGGAAATTGAGTTTTCATATTTGCATATGTATATGAATTATGGGGACATTTGAAAACAATCCTAGGGCTTCATTTTAGTGATTTTAAAATATTCTTTGAAAAGAGGTAGGTACCCCCACATAATCGATTTAAATGTCATTCAAAATTTTATGTAATTCCGACAAAAAGGTTTACAGCATATTACAATGATACAAACGTTAAATTAATTAATTTGCTTAATTAGGCATAACGTACATATGCAGAAAAACTGAAAATCATCTAACTTCAACATGTTCACTTCAACGCGTACTCAACTATTTAATTGATTATGATTCTATTCTAATAACAAGCAAATGAATTCAATAATACTAAAAGTAAATTTAAAAGTAATGTAGATATGCAAACTGAAAGGATGCTTTTATGTAACAAGCGAAATTACTTTTTTTTAAAGTTACACAATTTGATTTAGATAACAATACAAATCCAAAATATAAAATTGTTTTATTAGTTGCGTTCCAATGGACCATGCAGAGTACTTCAGCGTAGTTGTAACACGCCAAAGAACTTGAAGCTGATTTTTTCCGCTAGAGATTTTGTATTTCAAGAAAATCAATAAATGATTTGTCGTTGTTTTGTTCCTTGTTCATAAATGTCAATAAAAGTCAAAAGTTGGTAAATACAAAATAAGGAAATTGTTTATAGGCAAGGTAGGATAAACTATCGAGAAATTTAAAGAATTCTTTCGACTTTCACGTATTGTTTTACTCTCATCTATATATAAAAATCTAGAGACATTTGTCCCTCACTAACTTATATGTCAAAAGCCTTCCACTTCTTAGCTTCAACTTGGGTTGATGTTGTCTACAACACCTAACAAAAACTATTTTTCAAATAACACCCAATAAATTGTTACGAAATTTGTCTTCGTTACAATTCACATTTGGAATTAATAAATTAATCGGGCAGATATAGGGATTAGCTTTCGATCCATCCTTTGTGATTGTCTATGGCAGAGAGGAGATACTGACAAGATCAGCTTGGCTTCTAGAATCGAAACACTCATTAAATTCTAAAAAAAATGTCCTTCAGTCTGTCTGTTCGTCTAGTGAAGCTAGCCGCTCGGCGGGCAAAATTGCAACAATATTTTTTTCATGATAAGATTTGCTTACTAAAACATTGACCACCTTCAAATCTGCCCATATGTATTAAGGCTTTACCTTCCTCAGAGGTGCACTCTTTTGTACTTCTTTGAGATTGCTGCAAATATGGTACATAAAAAAATTCCTAAAATTATTACAAATGTTTACTCACCAGATTTCCCACGGCACCACTGTCAAATGTAAAGAAAAAGTGTTCTATTGGCGAAGTACGCCGGTGTATTCTGCATGGCCCAGTGAAATGCTAACTAATAGAGAAATTAATATAATTAATTATTATTAGCTAATATACAAGAAATGTTGCTATGACAGTCTTCAAAAATCCCAATAGTCTAATAAATATTGAATTTTCATTCATATCGATCAAAGACGTTTTTAATCAAATTCGTACTATTTTTTATACTTAATTTAACTCTTCATCTGTATATATATATATATTATTCATAAACTGTATACGAGGGTCATTTATGTCCAAAACATTACAAAAGTATGTTAAACTATTAGAAAAAATCTTTTGAAATATCCATACAGGTACCTCAATTTTTGTACGTGAAAACTCCACTCAGATATTTTATATCAAATACATTGTTTAAATATTATATTAACATTTAACATACACAAAGAAATGCTGAAAAATCATTGCAAAAAGGGTTAAAATAAACTTTGAAAATTTCTTTTTCGTTTCGGAATTGATGAAAAATGCTTGAAGCACTACTGTCATCTATGGCTTGATAAATTCACCTCTGTAAGTGTTAATCAAAACTATCTTGACGTGTTAGATAAATTATTAAAGAAAGTAGATATCTCATTTTCTATATGATGCCTGTATCAAACCCGAATTTTTTCAGCATTTTTCACATAGATATTTATTATAAATACACTATGTATGTAGATGCAGTAGAAAGCATTAATTGAACAAATGGAATTAATTTTTGAGAATTAATACTGAAATATAGTTTTACAATTTTGCAGTAGACGCAGAAATACTGATAAATACTGATCAAATCATTTCGGAATTATGTGAAAAAAAAGTAATAAATAAGGCACGTGACGAAAACCGTATTTTTCACCTTAAGTATGGGACCTGACAAAAATTTCACTCAAGTTGATATGCCATTAAGTCAATTCACGACTGAACAGAGGATTTTCACAGCGCTTTAAGAACACTTGAAGAAGAGTGAAAGTTACGATTTGAACGCGGCATCCATTAAAACCTGAATTTGCCATACATAAAAGCAGAAAAAGGTGAAAAAGCTCCTTTTTGTGTGATTTAAGGAGACTGCTCCGGATTCAAAGATCATTGACAGGATTTCCTTTCAGCAGATTCCGCTCTCCCTGGCTGTAGTCATGCTCGAAGCCCCCACGAAGGTTAACTGCCTTCGTCTTTCCTCGACGGAGTAAGGTCTGCAGCAATTACATTCTTTTATATTGAGATTGGGGAGCTGTAAATAACTCGTCCTTTCAGAACGATTTCCTTTTTGCGGAAGTGTGGGATGAATCCAGTCGTTCTTAACGTCCCTAGGAAGGGGAAATGTTTTATAGCCTCTTCCTCTGGCTCTTTATTATAGCCCCCCTTTTGCACAAATTAGTGCTCTATGCTCGCCTGTGTATGAGCTTCGACAGAGCTAACGACACAATTTTGGTGCATTCAACCATGGGGACGTGTGCTATTTATGAGCTGTGCTCCTTCAATTGTATTGTCCTTAATGAATCTTAGGATCCGCTGTTTTTAGCTTTCAGTTAAACAATGTTCAGTATGATGTCCCTTTTCTCTCGGCACCTTTTGATTCAATGTCTTCATTTTGCACTTTGTATTTCGACATTTTTGTAATTCGGATGTGTGCTGCAGCTAATTCCTTTAGATGGATTAAGGTCTCAGACAGCTTCGTTTGTTGCATTCTTTTAAAACTCTTCCTATAGAATTATTTTTGCACTGAGAAATTCCTTTAAGCATTAAAAATGCTGAGATAAACTGACATCAGATGTAGTTTCCTTGGTCGTTTATAAATTCTATACTCAGATGTACTACTTCATTCGACAGCAGCACCTTGGAAGTACTTATTAATAAAACACTTCTCAGATACCCTGTTTCTAAAAGTAGTGAAAATACTAAGATCTAAAATCTGTCTATTACATTGACAAAAAAATCATTGTAAATTTGGCAAAATACATACTACGCACGGGCTTCTCCAAACGTTTTTTAGGGTTGGTAGCACTCTAACTGACATCTGTGTCAAATTTCACGCCATTATCTTCAGTAGTTAATGAGATACGCCTGTTTACTTCCATCTAAAATGCACTTTTCGATTTTTAAAATGATTGTAAAAGTTCAGCAAAGAAGTTGCATTAAATTTTGCTTTAAAAAGTGGAATTTCGGCTTCCGAAACATTGAAATTGTTGAAAAAGACTTTTGATGACAATTCACTGTCCAGAGCTAGTGTTTTTGATTGGTATAAATTGTTCAAAGAAGGCAAAGAACGCGTTGAAGACGATGAACGTCCTGGCCGTTCTTCGACGTCTGTGGATGAATACCACGTCAAGCAAGTTAGTGATTTAGTGCTAAAAAATCGTCGATTGAAAATTAGAGACCTTGTTCACATTACGCAAATATCGTTTGGATCGATACAGTCGATTTTGAAAGACCATTTGGGCCTTAGACGTGTTGCATCTCATTTGGTTCCAAAAAAACTCAATTTTTTAGAAAAAGAGCGTTGTGTTAATGTCTATGAAACAATGATTTCTGACTACCAAGACGTCATCAACTGATTTATTCACCTGATTTAGCTCCGTCTGATTTTCGGGTATTCCCGAAACTAAAAAAAATCGCTCCAAGGACATCATTTTGACTCGATTGAAGAGATACAAGCCGAATCGAAGAAGGTTTTGAAGGCCATTCCGGAAATTGACTTCAACAACCCTTTCGAAGACTGGAAAAAAAAAGTTGAATAAGTATATTATATCCGCAGGGGCTTACTTTGAAGGGGATGAAATAAATTTGGAAGAATAATAAGCTGTTTGTGTTTTATTTAAAAAGTCTTACTACTTTTTGATCAAAGTAGTAAGGTAAAGGTACTAGTAATTGACCACTTAAGAGCGCTTTCAAGTAAGTATGGCGTTTTCATCTTTCAATTTTAATCAGGGCAAGGGCTTAAGGGCTCAGCAAATTAGGTTGGATTTTTAAAGTAAGGAACAACAACTTCTATTTTAATTTAATTCACTATTAGAGTCAGGGAAAAAAATGAAGTCAAGTAAGTACTTGTCCCAATAATTGACCATCGGTGACAACAAGAAAGTTAGTAGTTGGCCATGTGCTGTACCAGTAATTGACCACGTAGAAAAATAATAATGCAACGAGGATAGGAACCTTACCAGAAAAAAATAAGACTAATGTTGCACTTTTTTTTATTAAATATTCAAAAAGGAAACCGTCCCAATGAAAACTTCAGTAATTAACCCATTAATGCGCAAAACAAGGATTTTGTGCACGCAAGTTCAATTGTGCGATTGCCGATTCGAACAGCAAATTGGGGCGAATTTCCTCCAAATTTGTATACATATAAGGGGTTTTTGGGGGTGCTCTTTCAGAATCTGGTATTTGTTTTGCATAAAAACTTCAAAAACCCTATTATTTTTTGGGTTTTTTCAAAAAAGTGCCGCTTTTTGTTGGCATTTTTCATCTCAAAGTCGATTATCTTGTTGTTGCTGCTATTGAATGATCATATGACCCTAGAAATCGCGGTCCGGTCTACACTTTCTCAAACCATCGTTTGGAATTTTTTTTATTTTGCTTTGGTTTTTGTAAAATGGCCATTTTGTACAGCAATGTAATAAAAAACACCACGATTTTTTTACACGAAAAGGATCAACTTTACAAGAAAAATTTATATTCACGACGCGCGCGTCTGAATATCTGTATCATTATTGCTGACGATATTAGTTCTTCATTTGTAGTACTACTGGCTAAATTCATTGGTAGGTCGGCAATTGTGCACGTCCTTCCTTCTGGATCGGTTCAGCTGAAAGTAGATGGTCATATGGTCCGACAGCTTCTGCTTGTGTACTAGCAATGTCATTAGAAGATGGCTCTTCAATTTCATTAAGGGGTTATATACAGTCAGGAGGCACAAAATAGTCGATTTTTCAAGAATTTGTCTGATGACCTTTTTTAGTTATTAATGTAAAAATATGTACACATATTATGGTAAATCTTGAGTGTATTTTAATGTTTTTTATTTGTAAAAATAATCATTTTAAAAGCTGCTACAACTGATCTCCGGGAGCAACTCTAAAAAAAGGCATCTTGCGGTTAGCACGATATCTCTGGACTGGATCATCCAAAACGAAAAAAACAAAACTATTTCGTTAATATATTGTTTTATATTATAATTAATCGAAGGAATAAGCAAAATAAAAAATTTTGATAAAATGACCTTAAATTGTTTATATAAAAGAAAATATTTACCGGTGAGAAAAAACCTTCGATTAATTACTAAAAAATATACTTAGAAAGCTTGTGTGAAAATTTTAAACTGATCAGTTCAGCCGTTTCCGAGAAATCTTGCTCACCGACTTTAAAAACACAGTTTTGAGAAAAACGCGTATAAAGTTTTAAAAGCACCTTACATATAGTAAAAAAAATCATTACAAATATGCGTGTAACTTCGAGAATATTCACCGGAATGACATGAAATTTTCGGTGGGTGTACTTAAATATATGTATGTACATTACGAAAATAAAATAAAAAACTGACTGTATATAACCCCTTAAGTTCAGTCCCCGTCTCAATGTCCGCATTTGTACATGGCTCAGCACACAAAGTGAGTTGATTAAGCTCCATTTTGGTCTCCTTCCACAACATAAATAAAGACGTGCCATAATCTCCAGACCACGTATCGCCAATGTTAAATGATGACTTAAAGAAATAGAGCTTTGTCTCGCCCATGTTTTCATTTAAAAAGCGTAAGCCTTCTTTTAAATATTTCATCCGGAGTTCCTTGCTTATTGCTCATTTCCGATTTCTTGTCCTGGTACTTTCGCTTCTTGTGGATTCCACTGATATAAACACGTTCGACAAAACGGATTTAGTAATATTTTTCTCCAACAGTTCTCGTTTCAAAATCCCTTTTTTCAGAAGATGGGACTCTTTTTTCTTTAGGTTTTCTGTTCTCCATTGCTGCACTTTTCTCTTTTAACCTTACTTAAGAGTTTTAAAAACGGCGACGTCCATCGCCTGGGTAGCGTTTGGGTATAGCGCTACTAAGATAATTTCGTTTCTTTCACAAAACTGACTAAAGTTACTTTCGTTTTCACCAGCCACGGTGAAAAAATATTCAAGAAAAACCTCACAAGTCATCCACCCAGAATCAGTTTTTCCTAGGCCCCATTCTTTAGGAACATTCACTGAAAGAAATAATTTTCTAAAATTAAGAATCGTGATTTCTTACTTGCACAAAAATTCGATATTTCTTAAAATAAGCGATGTTCTCTTAAAAGAAGGAAAGGTGTTCTCAAATTTAAATTAAATACTCTTATTTATACAGTTACAGTGGTGGTAAAATCAAGAAAAATGATTTTACATCAAGAACTAAATAGACACTTATTTTAATACACATTTTCCATTGAATCAAAAAATTATTTCTTTATAGAAGAACATTTTCGCTTTTATTTGAGAACTTAAGGGAATTCTTGTTTGAAGAGATAAATTTCTTAATCCAAGGAGATCTATATCTCTAGAATCAACAACCTTGATACGCTTGATTTAACTAAATGTTTTTCTCTTGTGTTAATAACTTTAATTTCTAGAATCAAGAAAAGTTTTCTAAAATCAAGAAATAAAAATCACTTTTCCCTTCATCAGTGTTGCCACTTGGATCCAATTGGATCCAAATGGAACCACTTTCCTTCAGAAAAGGAAAATGGATACAATGCTACACTTTCTTTCAAATGGATCCACTTTTTGAGATTATTAAAACTAAAAAATAAAAACACATACATTTTTGAATTTTTATGTAGTTTCATGTTTTCTTTGGAGGAGGGCATTGAAAATAGTAATAATATGTTCAATCATATCAATAAGGAGAATTCTAAAGTATTTTGGTTGGGAGTATCAAAGGTGAAAAATGCATTGAATGAACCAATGTTTTCAAATATAGCACTACAAGTTTTATACACAAGTTTTTCGAGGTGCGGCAACACTGCCCTTCATACAAAAAATGGTATATCAGTTAAACAATGCATTGAAGAGAAATTTCTCTTGTTTTTAGCGAAAAACGATCACTGGAGAGAAAATTCACTAATTTCGAACGAAATTCGGTTGAATTGTGCAATTAAGCTGTACACGCTTCTGCTCTCGGCATATGCGTAGTGTTGTTGGTAAAGGAAGGACTTGCTCGTGATTGCAATCAGATTAAAGTGTTAAAAGAGTGGAAGTGAAGAATTTTAAAATGATAAATACATTTGTAGTACGAAATTCTGAAGAAAGTGGAGAAAATAATTCTGGAGATTTAGAGTTTCTTTTCGTAGCAACAAATAATGAAAATGAGTTAGCGAATTTATTTGTGTCATGGGGAATGGAAAGCTTATTACCTAAGTTAAGAGGTAAGTACCTAGCTTTAAGAATTCGTTTTCTACGGTAATTGCAATTAGGAAACACGTGCTCTTTTTAAGTCTTCTTAAGTGGAGACTAGTGGAACAATGTTATCTGTAGTGTTTATTTGTTGAAAAATATTATATTAGGTAACCAAGAAAGTTCGTGCGATTTTTGTTCGAGTTCGATGTAATGAGTTGTCGATTCTTGTTGCGATTTGTCGGCCGCGCGTGTTTATGCGAGTACAGATTTGCGTCAGTTAACTGCCAAATGGTGAACTTTGTCGTGGCATGGCCTCTTTTTTCTGCCCTTGTTTAATTTTTAATAAACTGTATGAACTTTCTTGGTTACCGATAAAAGAAATGTTTCTAATGCACGAATTGACGCCAACAGACTGTAACATAACATTGGAGTCGCTCAAATTCCTGACCGAAAAAGACTTGGACAAACTATTTCCATTGACTGAAGAAATAGGGACGAAGGCAATTTTTCGAGCCAAATTGATTAACTGGCGTAAGGAAAATGTAACGCAAATTTTTTACTATGTTCAGTATAAGTAAATCTTGTCTAATTGAAGGGATATGATATTGCCGTTCCAACTATTTCAACTACTTTAAGTAATACTTCATCAGTGGTTAATGAGTGGTTGGAAAACATCCGTTCTCCGACGACGTCAACACCACAAATTGAAACAAATCCTTCTCCAGATTCCGCCTTTGTAAGTGTTGGGACTAACTGTTCTATTTTTCAAAAGCTATATATATTTTTATTCGTAAACGTTTTTGTGGAATTGCTAATATTCTAGCTATCTTACACGAAGTATTCTTACACACTTTTTCATGCAGTGTCTTTCTACCTTCCTAAATACTTCGCATACAGCTTTATTAAAACAGAAGCAACTAAATGAAAAGACAAGAAAAATGCTTTGTGAAATAATTGTTAAGGAATTTTTGCGGAAAAACCAATATATGTGCATTGCAGATTTGGACAGAATCAGCGAGGATATTGTCAAACTTTACCCTTCAGAAGAAAAAGTAAGAGAAATATGCATGATTATAATTTCCGGGTGCTCGTGAAGCGATATTTTTCAGATTAGTCTATTTATTTTTGCACACGTGTATAATTTCAATTATTGTTTTTGACAGAATACTTATCTCAACACGCAAGGAAGGAAACCAAAAGGAATGTTGTACAATAAGTTTAAGAACTGTTCATCACATTTAAGAAAAATGGGTCTTTTTATGAGAAGAAACAAATTGAGAAAGTCTTCTAGTCAATCTACTGACTCAGAAAGCAATTCTTTATACGGTAGGGTGTGTAGAGTTTTTTCTACTTTTCTTTTCTTTATTTTGTTTTCCACAGAAACTCATAAAAGCAGTCTAACACAAGACAGTTCATTTGAAGATGATAAAAAATGGTTACAATCAAGGAAAGAGCCTTGGGAAACTGTAGAAGTTAAGTGGCGAAATACTTTCAGTAGCCGACGGATGCATATTGTAAATAGTGATGAAAAGACACTTTCCCACATTATAAATGACTGGCCGTTACTGAAACATTCAAAAGGATACAGATTGGTAATTAAATTCATTTAAATGTTTAAACTTATTTGATTCTTCTCCGTATGATAAAAGCATGTGTCGTTTGAACTAAAATGTGGTTCCGCTAGTCTTCTCTGCTCGTAGTAATTTGAGTGTTATATTAATTGTATGTTTATTATACATAATCTTACATAATTACACAAAACTTCCGAATTTTCCGTTTTTAGATTGAAATCGACTTCGAGGAAATTTATCCAGGCAAATCATCTCTTTTATTTATTAAATGGGAAAGTTTTATTTCCAAGTTAAATACAATCTGCCAAACATCTTTAAAGGACAGGAATTGCATTAAAGTATTTCAAGATTTGGTTTCGGAGTCATCTCCAGAAAAGAGTAAGTACTATAGTTGTCACAATATGTACATTTGTTTTTATGTGGAATTTTACTACAGATTATAGAGATCATACATACATGTGTCTCCTGCACGCAATTTTAATTCCGTCTTGCAGACTGAGAGGAAAGGATAAGAAGACCAGTAAGACTACCATCGCTGATTCGCAAAAGGCAATGTTCATAAAAATTTCTAGTTTAGTGGAGCTACAAACAAAATTAATAGAAATTAAGGAACGGTGCGTAGAATTTGGTTTAACGTTACAGCCATTTGTTATTATTGTAGGCGATTACAATCAATTTGCTGTAGTATATGACGACATATTTTATAAGCCTGACTCCTTTGTATTAGCCTTAGATGTATGTTTTAAACTGATATTTGCACTAAATTTAAAGTATTCTAAAGAGTGTGCAAAAGTGTGGGAATTCGTCCAAACATATTTTTATGATATAGAATTGTTGGAAAGTGTGCATCCTGACACTTCAAGATTAATTTCAGATTTATCAGTGGTGAAAGACAATTAACATTTATTTTTATTTTCCAAAGGAACTGAAGATCCGGGTTTAATTTTTAATTTGAATATTTTGAAAGAAAATTTGGTACAGTAAAACCCGCTTAAATGCACATCCAATTTGTCAGAAAATTTCGTGCATTTAAACGGTTTGTGCATTTAAACGTTTTTAAGATAAATGCACATGTTGTGCATTTAAGAGAGCTCGGATTACTTTTTTTCAGTTTGGTTAATTACATAGCGTTCTGTTTTCGTCTTTACTTTACAAATTTTACCAAAATGAAACAATTACAATCCGCAATTTACAAGGTCCACCCGCCAACTCAAAAAGACTGAAATGTCAAAGCAAAGACTAACGAGAAAGTGTTCTTCTTCTTCTTTGCCTTTAAATGGTAACCACCGAGGGGACAATGTAAAAGTACTACACTTCTACAGAAAATGAACTTTTGACATTACATATCTGTTCATTTAACACTAGAACTACCGGCGCTCAAGCTTGTAATTTTGATAATTTTTGGCACCTTTAAAATAATATGCTTTCACATTTAAATTAATAATTATAAATGGAAATAGGTTCAATTTTGAACCTAATAAGATTTGGTATTACTCTTAAGAGATATTTTCAAAAAATATGATTAATTCAAGCAAGAAATTTAGTACCGGTCAATTTGACCAGTCTTGGTAGTTCTAGTGTTAAAATATGTACATTGCATTTATCCGGTTATTTTTTAATTCAAATAGAAAATTCGTGCCTGAAATTAATGTGCAAATAAAAGGTTTGTGTATTTAAGAGGTGTGCAATAATGCGGTCTTTGTTTCTACACATTTATAAGGCAAAAAATTCGGTGCATTCGCATTGTGTGCAATAAAAGGAATTGTGCAGTAAAGCGGGTTGCATTTAAGCGGGTTTTACTGTATTGAAAAGAATTGTAATTTATCATTTATCAT
Organism: Dysmachus trigonus; assembly: GCA_949715965.1. Lineage (NCBI taxonomy): Eukaryota > Metazoa > Arthropoda > Insecta > Diptera > Asilidae > Dysmachus > Dysmachus trigonus. Next base: position 46,067,909 of record OX454319.1, on the reverse strand, counting down.
TATCTTATTTTTACTGCGTCAAAATGTTTTACAAATGTTTTATATGTAAGGATGAATTCGAAAGAATTGAAATATTATGTACTCATTACAAATATTTTCACATGCTCAACTCCACTAGTATGTATAAATGTGCCCAAGATAATTGTAATCAATCTTTTACAATTCTAAACAGTTTAAAGAAATATTTGAAAAACCATTGTGAAAAGCAAGACAACATTCGTTTGGACGAGGACACTTATACCAAAAATCTGGGTATTAAGGAAAATATGAAATATCTCCCTGATACTGATTATATTGCGAATAATGTTCAACCACTAAATAGTTTTACAGAAAAAATACTACGACAGAGAGAAATAATACTTAACAAAAGTATAGGTTTTGTTTGCAAACTTTCAAGTAACAGTAAGCTTACTTCCGATATAATTGACATGATTATTTCCGATCTTACTGAGAATATTTTTAAGACAATTTTTGACACTGTAAAAGATCTCATTCTTCCAGAAATTCCTTTGAATAGAAAATCTGAAGTAAGAAGTTTCTTTCAGTTTTGTTCTGATCCCTTTCAAAATATAAAAACTGAATATTTACTTTTAAAGTACTTAGAAGAAAATGATTTTATTAGTCCACCAAAGAAATTTGTTATAGAGAATAAAGTGAGTGAAGTGTCCGTAAAAGGAAATCAAATTTTTAAAGAAAACATTAGTGATGGCATTCTAATGCCCATTAAATTCCAGATACGGAAATTTTTTGAGAAACCAGGCCTTCTTAAAGATACTCTAGAAAATGGGAAATATTTGAATTCATTACACGGAGCTTCGGTTTCAAACTTCGTACAGGGAGAATTATGAAAAACTAAGCTTGAATTAGTTAACAAGGATTTTGTAATTCCTTTCTTTTTATACTATGATGATTTTGAAACAGGAAATTCTTTAGGTAGCCACGCCGGGAATCAATCGATAGGAGCTTTTTACTACAATTTTCCTACTTTGCGAGAAAGTTGCAACTCATTGAAGAATATTTTCATTGCGATGCTTGTAAAATCTAAACACTTCAAAGAACATGGCTTTGGCACAGTAACTGCAAATTTGGTTGATATTTTTAAAAGTTTGGAGGAAGATGGTTTAAAAATTGAAACCAATGAAGGAACTTTTCATGTATATTTTGTTTTGGGGATTATACTAGGCGATAATTTAGGCTTAAATTCACTTCTAGGGTTTTCAAAATCATTTTCTCATAAATATTTTTGCAGATTTTGTAAAATATTAAAACAAGATAGTGAAAAGGAAACAGTATGTGAACCATCTCATGTTGAAAAAAGAAACAGAATTACTTACGAGCAAGATTGCAATGGTGAGTATGGGGAAACTGGAATAAAAAGCGCTTTCAACTTGAATGAAATTAAAACTTTTCATGTGACTGAAAACTTCTCAGTAGATATAATGCATGACATTGCAGAAGGCTTGATAAAATATGGGTTAATTGCCAGTTTAAATTATTTTATTTTTATCAAAAGATATTTCACGTTAGATATCCTCAACCAAAGAGTTCATAACTTTGATTATGGAAAAATAGAGTTTGAAAATAGACCACCTGAAATCAAATCAGATCATATAAAAAATTCAAGACTGTCAATGTCTGCTCGCGAATATCTTTGTTTTATCAAATTTTTCACGTTATTTGTAGGAGACCTGGTGCCTAAAAACAACAAAGCATGGAAGTATATTCATGTCCTACAAGAACTTACAGAAGTATCTTTGATTACGTCTTTCGATGAGGCAACCATATCATTTTTAGAGGGTCTTATTACGGAGCACAATTCGCTCTATATCTCAGTATTTAAAGAAAAATTGAAACCGAAGCATCACATTGTATCACATTATCCCACTATTATCAGACAGTCAGGACCTTTAAAACATTTATGGGCTATGCGATTCGAATCAAAGCACAGGGAGTTGAAATATTACTCCAATACGACAACGTCAAGAAAAAACTTACCTTTATCTATAGCCAAAAAATATTCCATGAAATTTGCAAGCTCCATCTTAACTATTGATGAAATGAGGAGTATCAAGGAAGGAAAGGAGGTTAAGCATAAAATAGAAGAACAAACCTACTTCCGTAAAATAGATTGGTCACAATTTCCACAATTTATACTCAGTGATTTTATATGTTTTGAAAATATATTTTATAGGCAAACTGAGTTTAAAATAGGGTATTATTTCAGTCAAAATCTGATCCTTTTTAAGATTGAAGATATAATTTTGACTGGAAAACATGTATTTTTAATTGGAAAGAGAGAATTAACAACATATGATAATCACATAAGGGCTCACGTTATTACGAATACTATTGCTAAGGAATATATTTGTATTGAGTTAAACGAAGATCTAAAGGTTAAACCCTTCCAGAGTCATTATACTTGCAAAGGAGTTAAAGTTGTAAAAGAAAACTTTGAACATGTGAATTTATTTTAGTAATGGCTACTATATTTAATTATGATTTAATAATGTAATACACATTCCAACTATGTATTATAACAATTTTATTGTTTATTATAAAAAATAAAGGCTTATCTAATTAAAAGTGGTATTTTTAATTGATTATATCATATATTTTTCCATTAAAGCAAAGGAAACAAAGTGTGCTCTTATTTGAAAAGAATAGTTCTCGATACAAGAAAACATCACAGGGCAAAATAGGAGTGAAGTTCTCGTTCTGGGAAAATTACACTATTTTAAAGAAAATATTTCACCTACTTTTAGAAGTTTCCGTTCAAAGTAAGCACATAATCACTACTTTTTAAAGAAACTCTTTCTTGTAAGGAGAATGAGTTTCTTATGTGTAGATACATATTTAGAAATAATCTCTTCTTTTAAGAAACATCATTTGCTATTATCAAGAATTTTTTTCTTAAAATTCAGAAACGCTTAGGAAAGTTACGATTCTTTCTAGAGTTGTTTTCATATTTCAAGCAACCAGTGGTTCTTCGATCAAAGAAATATTTCTTCAAGCAAGGGTTTAAAAACAAGAAAACATACAGCAGTTAATGATTCGATCAAGAGCCAGTTCGATTGGATGAAAACCATTACCTAAAGTGCATTGATTCAAGGGAGTTTTCTTTGATTTTAGATACTTTTTCTTTCTGTGTTTTCTGCAATGTCCTAGCTGGGTTACCCGGTTTCATCCGCCATTGGGTAAAAACTTATTAATTAAACACTTCTCAAATGTTCTAGTTTGTTATATCCTAGAAATTATTTCAACCCGAAAACCCCTTTATGGATCCGCCATCTTGAATCTCCAAATCTTAATAATATTCAAAATTAGTGGCCTTAAACATTGTACCAATTTTCATTAAAACTCGTTGAAATCGAGAAATTGTGGTCACCATATTGGGTCCGCCATCAGCAGTTTTGTAACAATTGAATATTCGGGATGCGTCATCTAATATATTTACCTAGTCACGTTTTTTTAGATAGGTGAAAACTTCTGAAAACCAATTCAGTATTTGCTGCTCTGTGACCGACGCTCGCGAGATGGTGAGGTTTTGCGAAATTCTTCTCGAAACGGAGGGATTTCTATGTAGAAATACCTTCACCCAGGTTTTGCCTGGCCTACCATCTTTAAAAGGGTGTGGTCGTTTCATTTCCTTCAAGAACTTCTCCACAACGACAGTTAGCTGATCTACCGTCACGGGGAAACCAGTCTGATCCAGTTTAATAATCCATCTCCAAATTTCAGCCTCCTCTTCTTTGGTGAGAATGGAGTTATGTCCCATTTTCCTTCCAATCGGTGATTTGCCTTAAATTTTTTACTTCAGCGTTGTTCTTGGGATTTTAAATGTTTTGGCAACGGTCCGAATTGGCGTTTGGTGTAGCCGAACATCTTCGATGACAAAAATCATTACATCTTCTAAATAATTCCTAAATGATCCCTTTCGTCCAGGCAAATAACTCTTCTACATTATACGCAAATCTTACAAAGAAATATTAACATGACCTAATGTACTTGCAATTAAAAATACTTCATTAAAAGCTTTTTGAAACGAATATAAAATATTAGAAGCATTAAGAGTCAGCTCAGAAAGTCGGTCAAATATGTTCCAAAAGTTGGCCATAAGATGAATCAGTAATTGACCTAATGGTCAATTACTGGAATAAAGCGTACTATCTGTTCACATGCAAGTGCTGCGCTTTTTTCTATTACTAGCGACCAATATAATTCATAATCCGATTTAATTTAAAATATACTAACTTATTCAGAAATTGACCACCCCGGTCAATCTCTAGATCAATAGTAGTAATAGCATTCGGTAGTTGACCATCCCCCCTTAAAGCGTCATTAAGTAATTTGTTGACTTAAAAACTCCTGTTTTATCACAAATCACACACTAATTTAATGAATAATACGTGAAACTTATTCAAACATTTTTCGGTAAGTTATTTAATATCATTTTTGAGATATCACTTCTTAAGAAAAAATATAACAAAACACATGTAAATTTTACGCCACAGAACCTCTTCACATAACGCTTCGGTAATTACTAATACATAATGTACTGCATTTAGGAAGCTTTATGATTTGGGCGGTGGAGAGTAGCCCCTATTGATACATTTGTTTTTAATTGAACATGACCAACTAAATCTTTGTTTTTGGTCTTTATTGGTAAAATGGTCAATTACTAGAACACGGTCAATTACTAGTACCTTTACCTTATATGAATTTTATATTTTCACTACAAAATCAACGTAATTCGACAGTGACTGTAGCAACATTTAACAAGTTTTTCCATTATCAAATGGAAATTTAACAAAATAGAAAAAAAAAATGTAAATTAACAAGAAATCACTTTATAAATCTCTGTCGAAATACTATAAAATAACAAAAGAAAATGTAGAAACTAGGGTAGGTCTAAATGAGTGGGAGGGGAAGATTACACATGGTCATGGTCACATAGTAAATTACAAACGAGCATGTATATTTTAACATATTAATCTTTTAAAATTATTACGCAACATGCTTACTTTTTGACGTACCCTTCTTTATTATCCTGGAAAAAGTTATAACGATTTATGTGAGCGAACCTCCATTCAAGAACATTTTATTTTCAATCGAGATTTTAGGACTAAAGAGTTGATCTGAGAGGCGGATTGCTCTCAAAAATTTTCATCAGGACATTTCATAAAATCGATCGGCCAATCATATTATACAGACCGGCACTAGTTATCATATAAATTTAATTCTCAGGAAAACCATTTAACAGTTTTAAGGGTAGTTTTATGGTAATGCACATAATTTGAACAACTGCCTACTCACAAATCAACTAAACAAATTAAATTGATCAAATTGTAATATGCTCAAAATAACGATACCAGTTTCAGATAATATTGCCAATCTTTTGTAATTCCTAAATATGTTCATATCAAAACCTCATTATAATACTGTAGTATACTCGCAAGTACATAAATGGGTCAATCAAATTAAAATCCGTCCTTTAAATGAGCTGAAAAGCTAAAACCCATGTCGAAATCTCGCTGGTAAAATGATATAGTGTACTGTAGCGGTAGGAAGAGTAATCACAGAAAATAAATGACATAACCGATTCACGTCGTTCCACGTGACGAGACATAAATCGATGATAGAATCAATTGGACCGTACAAGTATCAATTTATATGCAAATTGCACCGAAATGCTCATACTCGTACATCAGTACTGATTATGTTATTAACGTGCAGCCTTAATCGCCGAAAATGTTCGTTTTATTAATGAACGTGGGAAAATTGCATTTGTGCCAGTGAATGTCGGTTGTAAAGACCACTGCAGAAATGTTGCGTATACCAGTCTAAATCTCTTTGTACAACCAGACTCCATACAGATTATGTTTTCAATATTTCATTTAGTTCAATGGGTAGATATTATGTTGCCCAATTATTATTGAATTTGACTTAATGAAATTTTGACCAAAACGATTATTTATTTCCAAATATAGATTAATTTATATTCATACAAGGCAAACTTTAAATCTCGCTTCAAGCTGAGACAAGCTTCAAAATGTTCTTACACTGAGCGAAAAATGATTTTTTTTTTTTTTTAATTCTTCAACCTTCACAGAATATGTTGTTTTATTCAAACCTTCACAGAATATGTTGTTTTATTCAAACGCTTTTCATTGAAGTTAACCAAAAAACAATTAAATCAAATATTTTTGAAAAAATTCGCACCTTTTATATTTACTTTTAAATCAAACGTATAAAGGTTTGGTTATGGTGTACTTTTTTAAAATGAAAAACCAAAGTTAAGGAGATTGAACCAAATAATTTAAAGTCTAACTATTTTCAAACAAACGACCCAACAACGAGCAAGACCCAGCACTTCTGATCTAAATTTCCAAGTATTTGAATTTTTAAAATTTAGTATTTTAAAATTACGTCCAAATTAAAAGCAAACGTGTTTAATACAAACTTTCGACATTTTTCCAAAAATCGCACTAAAACCAAAAGCTGGTACGTTTAATCTAAACCTCTTAATTTCTTCGGCTCTTGCGGCCGAATAAAACATTCAAAGTGCAGACCTCGTGCGGCCTTGTTGTGATCTTCTTAAAATTTTTAAATATCTTTACTCGGGCCGAAATGCTCTAGGTTTAGTTCAAACGTTTTAAAATTTCAATAAAAAGTCGAAGCGGTTGATATGCAAGTATTTTAATTGCAGGCGATAGGCTTGGTTCAAAAACTCTAACATTCATATAGAAAGTCGAAAGATTTCAAAAGTTTTTGCATTTCGAATTTCGAAATTCGAAGCATTTATTTTAAGAGTGCTTGAATTAAATAAAAAAAATAAAATGTAAATAAAAATGCACTAAAAGTCAAGGAGTAGATTTTTGGGTCTGAACTTCTACAGTATTATTGGAATTCATGTGTTTAAAAATGTTACGTTTTATTATTATTATGATGCTCAAAAATTTTTCCGACAGAGTAAGATTAATTAGTTATTTTTTTAATGAACTAGATCTATAAAATTTTATATAGTTTAAAAATAGCATAATTTTAAAGCGATAAAACTATTTTATCTTAAAGAAAAAAAAACTGCATTAACCCATTAATGCGCAAAACGAGGATTTTGTGCACGTAAGTTCAATTGTACGACTCGAATAGCAAATTGAAGCGATTTTCTTCCAAATTCGTACATAAGGGGTTTTGGGGGATACTCTTTCAGAATCTGGCATTTGTTTTGCATAAAATCTTCAAAAATCCTATTTTTTTTTGGGTTTTCTCAAAAAGGTGCTGATTTTTTTTGGTAATTTTTCTTCTCAAAGTCGACTATCTTGTCTTTGCTGCTATGGAATGATCATATAACTACCAGAAATCGCGGTCCGAATGTCTAAACTTTCTCAAACCATGGTTTTGAAACCTTTTTTATTTTTTTGGTTTTTGCAAAATTGCCATTTTGTACAGCAATATAATAAAAAACCTTGGATTTTTTAACACGAAACGAAGAAACTTTACAAAAAAAAAAATGTACTACAAAAAGTACTTGGAATTAGCCAAAGAAAACACGTAAATTTTTTCAGAGTTTTTTGGACTATTTTTGGTTTTTTGGATTTGGGTTTGAAAAATCCAAAAATGTCCCGAAAAATTCTAAAAAAATTCGCACGTATTCTTTGGATAATTATAAGTACTTTTTATCATATAAAATCTATTCGTATAATTGATCCTTTTTGAGTAAAAAGATCACCAAATTTCATCATAAAAAAAACCAAAAGTATTTAGTCCAAAAAAATCTGAAAAAATTTAATGTATTCCTTGGGTAATTTGAAGCATTTTCTTTTCTATAATTTTTTTTGTTGGAAAATTGATCCTTTTCGTGTAAAAAAAAGTAAGGTTTTTTATTACATTGCTGTACAATATGGCCATTTTTCAAAAATAATAGCAAAAAAAAAAACCTTCAAAATCATGGTTTGAGAAAGTTTAGACATTCGGACCGCGATTTCTGGTGGTTATATGATCATTCCATAGCAGCAAAGACAAGATAATCGACTTTGAGAAGAAAAATTACCAAGAAAAAATGAGCACTTTTTTCAAAAAACCCAAAAAATAATAGAATTTTTGAAGGTTTTATGCAAAACAAATGCCAGATTCTGAAGGGGCATCCTCAAAAACCCCTTATGTACGAATTTGGAAGAAAATCGCTTCAATTTGCTATTCGAATCGTACAATTGAACTTACGTGCACAAAATCATCGTTTTGCGCATTAATGGGTTAATCGAAATATGGGATCGGAACATTCGGCGTCTCGTAACATCTGTCTGTATAGAGTTTTATATCCCTCCTACTAAATTTTCCTCTTGAATTATATATTACCATTGTAATTTTGAAATGTGTTGTTTTATTCAAAAATTTATATTTTTTTCTTTTCTTCTATGGGTTTGGCCGGTTCATTCAAAACAATAGCAAACGGCTTTTCCAATTCTGTTTTTTTTCGACGTTAACGAAAAGAAATCATTTGATCTTCCAAATTTTCTAATTTAAAGCTAAAAACTGTCTTAAGGGGAGGTTCTCATCTAGAATCTTGAAATTTTCGATTTTTTTTTTATTTTATATTATTAAAGTTTAATATGTCTAGAATGTTGCTTTAAAATATTTAGTCGATCCGAGCACTAGAACGGATTCTACAGCCCATTGATTCTGGCGGTGTCATGATCGTAGTGGGGCGCTCAGCCTGTGCCGTGCCGTTCAATCACGATTATCTCGGAACTTTGTTTTTCAAGATTTTTCAAATTTGCGTACAAGATAACTCAAAAACGGTTCAACCGATCAACTTCTAGTTTCGTGCATATTAAAGTAAAGAATTTTCTTCATAGAAAGAGTGGAGCACATTTTGAAAATTGTAACATTATCTCCTTTTTGTAAGTGATAAACTATGAAAAAAAACGGCCGAAAACGGCCTTAAAATTTCAAAATCGCGCCATTCCGTCAATTTTAAATTTTTTTTGAAAGTCGTCCACTCTTTCTGAGACAAATTTATTCTAGTTTATAATAATGTCATCATTATTTGATTTCAGACCAATCTGCGACCCCTAAATTGTACGCAGCTGGGCCATTTTCAAAAAACATGCCTCCGGAGAAGTTGAATAACGGGCGCCATTTTGTTTTTTTTTTTTAATAAAAAAATTTTTTCGTACAGATAAATATACAATAAAAGATAATGCCAAATATCATTTCCCTATGTCTTGTCATTTGCCTTCAAAAAAATCACGAACTTTACCTACTTTTTGACGTTCTAGATGAGAACCTCCCCTTTTAACGTTCAGGAGGAATTTGAATGCAATTGAAATTTATTGAAAAGGATTTTCGAAGTTAGGAGATTGGCATATTTAAAAAATGTTCCACCTTTGTGAGCTGCTTGTGCTCAACGAAATGAATATATTTATGTACGAGTATAACATTTAAAAAAAAAAAAAACCTAATTCACATTTCCATATCTCCCACATCCTAAGATCCTTATATATCTTGATAGTCGCCAAAAGAATGCTAAAAGCTTTGGTAAAGGGTAGAATGTATGTCTGCTGGCGAATTAAATCAGAGGCCACGAGACAAAACTTTTCCATTTATTAACTTCCATGCTGTTATGTTTCTTTCATGTGCAGATTAAAAGAGCTTAGTTGAGAACCGGCCGTCATGAATAAGTATCTTGAAAGGATCAGAGATCCTCGCGCATTCCACAGGACCTGTACCTTCTTCGCATGTACATGTATAAATGCAAGCCCGCGTTACGAGCTTTTTCGTCTTTTGTGTTTCCATGCCAGTGACGTTTGGACAAAGAAAGTCCCGACCATGCTTAATAATACGCAGAAAAATTTCCTTAAAGGAAGCCTTTTCAAGATAATGAGGCGATTTGTTGGCTACGTGGTGAGCATCCTTTTGTTTGAGTGGCTGTCATAAGATGATGTAAAACACAGCCAGAGTCCATTGTGCTCGTGAAGGAGCTGGATGAGAATCTATTGTCGAAATGCCTGGAAAAGACAAAATGTTGCTCTTTTTTTGGGGGAAAAGAAAGTGACTCAGTTATTTTGATGTGAAAAGCATCGCTCACGAAAACATGTCCTGTCCAGGGATAAAAATAGTCGGCGATAGAACATATATTTTCTCAGACACAGATACAGAACCCGCAGAGTGACTAGGAGCTTCCGTTCAGCTTCATTTTATTAAAGCTAAATTTTTTTGTATCTAGTTCTAGGAAAAAAAGTTGTATAAATACCATCCTCAACACACCCTAAAATGACAACCCTAACTTATATTCCTGCCGGAAAAATATTTTAATTTTGATGGTTTTTAGACAAAAATTCCTTTGATGGAGACGTACTCAGATGGAAATCCTATTACATAATTCATTGGCGGCGGGATTATATCCGAAATTCCTGAATGCATGGGAAATCAATAGACATCGCTGTTCCATACAGTCATAAACATAGACGATAAATTTCCAATTCTGTCATATACAGAAGTCCCCTATAAAGTTGAAAATGCTTTTTGCATGTGTCGCCAGCTCCTATGTAGTAATGAGTATACGTTTTCAAGTTTTTCTCAGTCTGCAGAGAAGTTTTGTTGATGGCACTTTGATAGCTTTTTATCGTGGCAAAAGACTAACCAAACATTTGCATAGCGAAAAGAATGTCATCCGAAGGAGTTTTCGGCTTAAAGCTGAATAAACTCTCGAAAATATGCACGTTAATGTGTAAACAAGAAGATGGAGAGTATCCCACCCACAAAATGCTAAATATTTATGAGTTTTCTCTTCAAAAATTCTCAGAGTCGAAGATGCCGCTTTGAGGGCTTTTGGTTAAACAAGCGGAAGGAATTAAAGACGACGGATGAGTTTTATTCCTTTTATGTCTTTCTGGATGACTATTAATTCAATTCTAAGTACTGGACTTGGCAAAAGTTCATCTTCTATAACGAAGTTCCGATATTTATGTCTTTTGGTTACAGGAAGAATCTTATAAAATCATACATTCATGCATACATATATTAAGCAAAGTTTCTGAATGACTCACAACTTAGTTGTATATAATTATAGACTATACATGTACGTACATAATATAGACAAATTATTTAGTTCACGTAAACTAAATAATAATGTTAAATAAAATTAGTGCTCTCTTAGAAATTAACAATAAACGATTACTTGGTACAGAGGTCAAAAAATTAAATGGACTCTGTCTTGAACTCCCTTCACATTTCATTTTCCAGGGGGAAATCGTTAATTAGAGTGCAAATATGAAAAGGAATGTGCCAACACGTGACAAGACCCGCGTTGCTTTGTGATTCCTTATTTTTAATGAAGACAAAAATCAAAAACGAAGGCAATTAAAATAAAAGGGATGTAATTTCAATTTGTGCTGATGTCAGAACACGAGGTGTCACGTGTCATGTGTTTTGAAAAAAATACAATTTGTAAATGATTTGGGTAGTAAGTTGACAAAGTGTGAATAGCGCAAATCAACAGAAAAAGCATTATTTATATAGTAGACTGAAGGGAAATGCTCGTTCATAACGATTGTTAAGGTATTACACATTCATTCTTCAAAAATGCTTGAATATTGGTATGTTTATAAATCTTATCTTTTGGCGTTAAGTTAGCAATGGTAATATTTTATATTATATTATATACAGGGTGTTCAGAGGTGGGAGGTCAATACTGCAGGGGGTGAAAGGTCAGACCGAGACAAGCAAAAAATCGTACGGGTGGGGAGGGGGGGGGGATCTCGCACCGTTCGGCAGTTACAGGGTGATTCGTAAATCGGGATTTTGCCTTATATGGGAACCGCTCTTGTATTTTTATCTTTTTTTCTACGCATCGCAGCGACCCCAAACCGATCTCAAAAAATCACTATTTGGAAACCCTAACCCCCCTATCCCCAACACCTTGGCCACTATCCCCCCTGGAAGTTGAAAAAATTAACTTTTATTTCACGATTTTTCACATTTCGCCCCACTTTTCTCCGAAATTCATGTTATTAACATACCTACTTTTTATATTTTTTAAGTTGCCTATCTAATTACCTTTCCAAAAAGGTGCAACATGCCCAGGTAGGAAAAGGATACGAAAATTTATTTACAAAAATCCTTTTACAGAATATCATGACAATTCGAATTTTTAAGAAATTATACTTAATTTAACTAAAAAATACATTTTGTTCGCTTAAAAACTAATTACAATTAAAACGTATGTCCTTCAAAAGCTGTTCAAAATGTTCTCCGCCAGTTTCGATGCATGCAAGTAGCCTTCGTCTTATTTCGCGTTTGAGGTCTATGGTAGCCAGTCTCTCCCGTATTTTCGTGGCTGCAGTCCCAGTGCTGGTAACTAATTCTTCTCTGGTGTTGATTGGTCTTGAGTAAACTTCATCTTTCATCATTCCCCATAAGAAAAAGTCCAGTGGACTAAGGTCCGGTGACCTAGCAGGCCAAGGAATCGGTCCACCTCGTCCAATCCAGCGCTCTGGGTAATGCTCATTCAACCTTGCCCTAACAATGTTCCCAGTATGCGCAGGTGCTCCGTCGTGCTGTAAATAAATTGCGCTTCTGGTGGCCAGGGGGATGTCCTCCAACAGATCCAGAAGGTTATTCTGCAAAAAGTTCGAATATAGCTGACTATTCAGCACTTGGGGCAAGATGAAGGGTTCTATCAACTGGTTGCCGATGATGCCAGCCCAGACATTGACACTAAATCTTTGCTGGAAGGACCGACACCTTGTCCTATGTGGGTTCACATCTGACCAGGTGTGGAAGTTGTGCAAGTTTGTGATGCCATTCCAGGTGAATTGCGATTCATCCGTCCACAGAATTCGGTCTAGAAACCTTCTGTTTTCGATGTCAGACTCGAACAGCCAAGTGCAAATTGCAATCGTCTTTCGGAATCTCCTTCCTGTAGTGCTTGGACCGGGATATGGTGGTATGGATGTAGTCCCTCTCGGTTCAGAACGGTCCAAACTCTCCCTGAAGACAATCCTAACCGTCGTGCGACCTGCCTGATGCTTATTTCAGGGCTATTCCTCACTATCATTTCCGTCTACTAAACCGTACACGTAAATTATATCGGCATACTCTTCAACACTGAATTCTGCCATTTTATCTTAATTTTTCCTATTAAACACCCGTTCTTATCGCTTGCTTCTTCAACTGTGGTCAATGTCCTTTCAAACTTACCGATTTTTATACCATAATTCATAGGAGGTATTAGAAACGGAGCGTCAGGATACTTAAGAGTCAATACTGGATATAATAAACTAATAACGCTATTTAACGAGATTACATTTATTATTTTATTACTGTTTTGCTGAAATAATAAAAATGTACTGGCTCTCTTTCCTAAACAAACATTTCCGAACTTGCTGTCATAAAAATTGTTTACTTAACGACTTTTTCCATTGTGGTGCAATAAAGTAATTAGGTACCTGTGAGGATGTTTTAATTTCAGGACTTTTGCAACCCTTTTCTACCTGGGCATGTTGCACCTTTTTGGCAAGGCAATTAGATAGGCAACTTAAAAAAAATAAAAAGTAGGTATGTTAATAACATGAATTTCGGAGAAAAGTGGGGGGAAAGGTGAAAAATCGTGAAATAAAAGTAAATTTTTTTAACTTCCAGGAGGGATTGTGGCCAAGGGGTTAGGGATAGGGGAGTGGTGTAAACTTTTTTGGAAAGGGCTTCCAAATAGTGATTTTTTGAAATCAGTTTGGGGCCGCTGCGATGCGTAGAAAAAATATAAAAATACAAGAGCGGTTCCCGTATAAGACAAAATCCTGATTTACGAATCACCCTGTAACTTGCGAACGGTGCGAGCTGCCCCCCCGCGCCCCCCGTACGATTTTTTGCTTGTCTCGGTCTGACCTTTCACCCCCTGCAGTATTGACCTCCCACCTCTGAACACCCTGTATATGATAGAATAAATATACATTCCGTGTTTGTTCTTGTAAAAACAATTTGACTGCATTATTGAAAGAACGATTTTTGAAAAAGATGCTTGCATTATACCCAAATTCTTTCAAAATAATTAAATTGGTATGAAATATGGATTACAAAAAAAAAAAAAAAAAATTAGGTGCGATTTTAAATAGGGATAAATATACGTCTAAGGGCATTTCATATTAATATTTTGGGAAGAAAACTTTTTCTTTTAAGTCAAAATAAAATATAGTTTTGGTCTTTTTTATTAACATTTAAAGTTAGAGTTGCATAAGAGTTATTAAGCTGAGTTATCAGAAGTTACCCAGGCACTTAAAATATGACTTTTAAATATAGGTCTAAAAAATAAAATTATATTAACTGGGAGGGTAAAAAAGTGTTTGAAAATTCATATGAAGTGAAAGTTTTTTCTAAAGAGAATGCTTCAAATCAAGGCCCAAAAATGAAGTCAAATTTCCCTACCTTCCATTTAATATTACCAGTCAAGTGTAAAAATTTAATTTGATATACAGAATGCTATTTTTTATTTTACTAATATAGTAATACATTGTTGTGTCACACTTGTCATCTTCTTCATTGAATCGATTTAAATAATTTGTTCACCGTTGGCAAGCCTATTTCCGGTGGATATAGTGTATAAATTAACACAAATCAGCACTTTTATACTAATTTACACTACTTCGTTATGTTGTTTCTTGTTTGGGTGGGCTCTTTTGTTTATTCTGGCATACTACATGACATAAAAGTAAACCAAATAGCCCGCCGAAGCAAAAAAATAAGTAATCTTCCTGTCATTAAAAAGTAGTTTAAATTTGTGTTAAAATGTTTTCCCCAGTGAAAATGAACGGTGGCTGCACCTCGCCCGCACGGTTATTAAATCGCCGCACGAAAATAATACACTGGCGTCAAAATTAAGGGGGGGGGGGGGGGGGGGGGGGGGGGGTTAGTCAAACATGCATTTTTTGGAACCAGTTTTAAAATTTTTTTTATCGATCTGGTAAAAGTAAGATAAATGGGCGAAGGCCTACACCAAAGAACAACTTTTTAAGAGTATTCAAAAAAAAATGTAATTAAAAAATATTGAAAATTGAGTTTTTGACATAAATTGTACGTCAAGTTACAAAAAAAGTCGATTTGCGGTGAGACACATAACTAATAGCTGGATCATCTAAAACAAAAACAAAAACAAAAAAGATTTTGTTAGTTAATAAGTTTCTTGAGGTAACGCTGTCGAGTTTTTTTATTTATTTCGATTATTGAATTTTTGGTGTGAGTTTAAAGTCCAAAAAACGAAAAAAAAGGAAATTTTTTGTTTGGAATTTCTGTTTTCAATCGGGAAAAATTTTATTAAAAAAAAAGACATTGAAAAAAAAAATATCTCGACAGGAATACCTTGTAAATTGTCTACAGGAGAAGTGTGCAGAATTTCAAAAGGATCGGTCAAGTAATTTTCGAGTTACGTGTCTCACCGCAAATCGACTTTTTTTTTGGAGCGTCAATTTACAATTAATGTCAAAAACTCAATTTTCAATATTTTTTAATAAAAATTTTTTTTAATACTCTTAAAAAGTTGTTCTTTAGTGTAGGCCTTCGCCCATTTACCTTACTTTTACCAGATCGATAAAAAAAATAATCTTAAAAATGGGTCCAAAACATGCATGTTTGACCCCCACCCCCCCCCCCCCCCCCCCCCTTAAGGGATCACCCAAAAAAATCGGAAAATGTCCCTTCTTCTTAAACCGCTGTATTTTGAAGAAAAATTAATGGATTTGGATGAATAATGCTCATTTTGAATTTAAACTTTAACTTTAAATCCCCTACTGCTTTTATCAAGTATAAGAAATACATACAACAGTGAACTAATTTTCCGAATTTCGCTCTGAAATCCCCCCATGCCCCCATTAACTCCGTCCATTTTGGACGGTCAAAAGACCCCTTTATTTTTTTTTTATTGCTCCTTTCACTATGAAACAAAATCAAGAGCTTTGAAGATTGATTCATTTTAACCCCTGAAATAATGATTAAATTCTAATCTCGTATTTAAGCTTCAATTGCAAAAACAGAAATTCTTGAATACGGAGCTAGATATATGAAAATCTAGTTATCTATTAATTATCAATATTCGTTATTGAACAAATAAAAGAGATAAAATGTTATCCAATTTAGAAACAAATTTGAATTATCTGATATGGGACATTATGCTTCCTCTATTAATAGAGATCCGGTTTGCTGATCACTAATGAGACAGGATATCTCAAGAAATCAAGCACTCCTGAGTAAATCTTCAAGTTATTTTGCTTAGCTCTGTGTTGTGTTGCTCGGATAAAAAATTGTTCAATGGGGAAGAGACAGATCGGTCGTGGCCCACGCATACTTCCTAGTTACAAACGTCTTCATTTAATTAAGTGAATCAAGATGAGAACGAGAATTACAGTGTTGATGTCTTGCTGGGGTACTTGTGAAGCAAACAGTGTCTGAATAAGGTGTCTTTTTTCGCATAGACCGAGTAAAGTTTCGGCTAAATATTACGTTGTTTACCAGCAATTTGTGCCTTAATAAAGAGGAACCTCATATCCGCTTTTCGTCAGATAGTGATCTGACCTATTTTGCCATCATCGGAAAAGCCATCTAGTCAACAAACATTCACTAACGTCACAACCCCATGTTTTTATACAACACATTCAGGCATACATCAGTGAGTCATTCCATTCCACCGCAGCATTTCTCTGAAAGTTGAAATGAATTATCTCATGTTGGCTTCTCAAAATCAACGACTTTCGAATTTTGCTCTGCTTCCCGTGTACTCCTGTCACAGGATACCCAAGGAATTTGTCAACCCCAAACGAAAGAATTTTCCCTACAAACTGGCAGCAATTGCAGGAAAATTTATGGGTCGTTATCCCCCGAACGTTAAAAGCTTTTCCAGATTTTGTGCACATTGTGTAGGGATGCTGCATGTCCTTCGCCGGGAGTTGAATCACTCAGCAGACGAAGAAATCACCGGAGTGACGCTTATTTCCGATGAGAATTATAAATAATGAAATGATTGATTGCAACAATATATCGAGACGACATTCCCCTCCTTCGGGGGCTGCTTACGTATTCTGCAAAAAAAGTAAAAGTTTTATTTCTCCTAAAGGACTTTTGCGTCGCAATTTTGAGTCGCAAACTTTTTGCAATTTGCACTCGCAGATTACATTTTAACTTCATCGTTCGTTTGGTTCTTTGTAAAATTTTTTTTTTCTATTTAGCATCACACTGATTTTTGCGACCTTCCTAAGTTTTCAGTAATTAAATTTATGTGGTGAAAAAACAACCAAATTTCCAATTATGTCTTCGGTTTCATGCAAAGACGATAATTATGGCACAGCCTCCAGTCGGTCGGTGCTTTCGAGAGCTGCGGTCGCATAATTTCAATGGACCATTGCCTCTCTCAATATATCATCGCTGCCGTCCTGCAATTTGAATTCGTTATCTTGGTCACCATAAATCACTTGGATTCTCCACCTACATGTGGACTCGGCACTTTTTAACGAAGACAATTCGCGGCTGAGTTGAGTTCGGTTTTCTGCTTTATTTCGTTCTTTGGCTTCATAAATTTTGGCCACGAAGAATAGGCGGGAGACGTTGCATTTCCACACATCTCCGGATACATCAGCACAAAAAGATGACCCTCATAACGCTGACATGCTCACAATTAAGATTTAGCTCGACTTCTTAAGGAGAGGAGGAGAAATTTGTACTTGCCTGATGGAACATAAATCAAGTTCCGGAGAGTCGACGGTGGAATATTTTGATCATTGTAGTAGGGTTTAAACTTCTTGTTTTTATAATAAAAATTAATAGCTGAATGAAATCGTTATGAAATTAAAACGAAAATTTGTTGTAATTTGTTAAATGATCTTTTTTTACTTTTTATATAAAAAAATAAAACACAAATTTTCATTCCGGCTAAATTCAGATTTGATTTTTATGTCTTCCACATCAGTAATTAATGAGAAATAATTTTACCCGAAAAAGTTTGCTTTTTTAGCTATCCTTTTTTCATCTCTTTATTATTTACACAAAAAACATTACGACAATTACCTACCGTAAAAGAATATATAAAAAATGTTTAAAAATAAATAATATAATTTTCGTATTTTTCTGTGATTGTAGATGGTAATAAATTTTGGTAACCAAATCAATTACAATTGGTCCATTTTTTTTATAAGCTCTTTCATAAAATGTTTACGTATTCTGAATTTTATAATATATATAAATATTAAGGCAGAAATTTATCAAAACAAGTTATACGAGAAAATTTAATTTGAGCTGGAAATCTTATAATTTTAATCTTCGGCTTTAAAATTTTTATAAATTGTGTTTCTATAAAATTTACACCAAATTTGTGTAAATTTATATGTATACTATTTTAGATCAAAATCCCAATAGTCGGGGTGCCAGAGGTTCAAAAAATGGGTTATTTCGTTGTTGGACGGAATTTGATGAAAAATGGCAGAAAGGGAAGGTCATTGCCCGTACAGTGACCCATTAAAAAAGTTACAATGAGCGAGGTCGGGAAGGTACTTTGTTATTGCAAAATAACTTTGATAACCCGTTATTTTTCAGTTTTCTTGGAATAACTCGAAAACGAAGCGTTTCAGCGAAAAATATTGAATAGAAAAGTTGTTCAGCTGATGATTTTACGTAGGAATACGGTTTTTTGATTAATTAAAAAATTGTTTTTCCCACCGAAAACCAGCAGAGAAGTAACAAAAATGCAAAAACAATAAGCATTAAAAAATAAAGGAAAAAAACGATTTCCATCGTTGATATTTGGGTTATTGATAGGTATTGGTATTGTTAACCAAATGCACCCGGTCCGGTTTTTCAAAAACAATATGGCGACCTATTGCAACATTGTTAAGTTAAAACTTTGGAACGCTGTAAAATCTGCATGAACAAACGGATCTTGATGAAACAATTTGGAATCGGTAGGTATTAACGGCATCTTTGAGTGTGCCAAATTTCAACAATTTTCAACAATTACTTTTTTTGTTATTAACCAATGTGTATTCGTAATTTCGTCAATTTACAACATTAAGCTTTGCAACAAAATGCATCAAATCATCAAAACTCGCTATTTTCGCGTTTTTAGTCACCACTGTAGGATGTTAAGAGTAATCAAAGCAATTTTGTTATTGTTGTAATGTTGTAAATTGACGAAATTACGAAGCACAGCAAATGGTTTTTGGTTAATAACAAAAAAAGTAATTGTTGAAAATTGTTGAAATTTGGCACACTCAAAGATGCCGTTAATACCTACCGATTCCAAATTGTTTCATCAAGATCCGTTTGTTCATGCAGATTTTACAGCGTTCCAAAGTTTTAACTTAACAATGTTGCAATAGGTCGCCATATTGTTTTTGAAAAACCGGACCGGGTGCATTTGGTTAACAATACCAATACCTATCAATAACCCAAATATCAACGATGGAAATCGTTTTTTTCCTTTATTTTTTAATGCTTATTGTTTTTGCATTTTTGTTACTTTTCTGCTGGTTTTCGGTCGGAAAAACAATTTTTTAATTAATCAAAAAACCGTATTCCTACGTAAAATCATCAGCTGAACAACTTTTCTATTCAATATTTTTCGCTGAAACGCTTCGTTTTCGAGTTATTCCAAGAAAACTGAAAAATAACGGGTTATCAAAGTTATTTTGCAATAACAAAGTACCTTCCCGACCTCGCTCATTGTAACTTTTTTAATGGGTCACTGTACGGGCAATGACCTTCCCTTTCTGCCATTTTTCATCAAATTCCGTCCAACAACGAAATGAAAACCTCTGGCACCCCGACTACAACGTTTATTCCTGCATATGGACTTTCTCGTATTAGTGTAGTCTTTCATCATTTAGCATTTAGATTGCATTTATTTGTTTTTTTAAGGTTTTGTGAAAAGCAAAAGCGTCAGTTTTAATTTTTTTAGAAAACTAAATTAGAGTTGAAATCACCTTCTACACAATTATGTTGGCCACATAAAATTCGCCAATTTCACACTTAAAATACATATTTATGCATTTTATATTATTCCTTATCGAATAGTGTTATTAATTAATTAATAATACCTTAAGTTCCTTAGTAATTCAATTTTCTTTAATTTATTATTTTTTGATTTTAGTTAAATTATGAACATTTGTGAATAATAAGCAATTAATGAAACCTTAACTTTCTTAGTAATTTAATTATCTTTAATTTAGTATTTTTTGATTTTAATTTTGACTCGAATTACAATTATGACAAAATACCTGATACCGATAACTGCGGCCGCTTAAATCTTTATAAAATACGTAATCTATCAATTGCGTAATCATCATAACTAAAGTCAATTATAACAGAAAAACACTAAAAGCTGTACAAGGTGAGTCTCATTAATTCCCATTCATTTCAATCATTTCAACAATCAGCGAAAAATGGCATCGGCAAAAATCGATTTATCATCCCCTGAACTGAAATCAGTGATGCTCCATCAACCATCTTCCAAAGAATTGAGTCATCATCAGTGTGCTTTGCGGACGTTCAAACTTTATGCCGGCTGATGACTAATAAACAATTATCTTTCTGTCGGCGCTGAAAATCACAGACTCCGCACTTTCAGTTCGGCAAACAGGGGTTGAATCTGCCACCCCCGCCGATGTTAACTTAAGCGAACTTGTATATAGTCACACTTGAAGCACAATTCCATGGGGCTCCGTTCGCCATTTCCATTTCCTGCAGCTTACACTGCATTCAGAAAGATGTGGGTATTATTTACACATTCCTGAGCCCGTGAAATTTCACAGATTCGAAAATGCCGCATAGGGGTTGCCACTTTAAGTCCCGATTAACACGAAAGCCCTTGCAGGTCCACTTTGGACTTAACCACTCTCAAAGTGAAAGTGGCAAACACCAACCGAAACCGCCGACATTCAGCATAATTCATGTCTTTTGCCGTGTTTGCTGAGCAGATCTAGTTCTGAGCAAAGATTATGCAATTAACAGCATCACTCCAAGTAATTTAAATTGAAATCGTTTTCGGTGTTCGCACAAAATGCAAGGCGCTTTAATTAGAAGATCCACAGAAGCAAGGAGGAGCAGCCTCTCCACTCTCCCGAGATATAGTCTTATGGCATCGGGAAGATGAGGCTCATATTTTACGTTAAATCGTCCATGAGCTATATATTTTCATTTTCACTTTTTGCGATGCATCCATGAAGCCGTGCGCGCCGTGCACAGTGCCAGACAAAAACTTGGTTTCGGCGAATTATTTGCCAGAAACAAATGGCAGGAATTTTTAATTTTGCTTTGAGCCCGGCCAAGTGTGAAACAGAGATGAAAGTAAATCGCTGTTTAAAAGACATTCATAAATTCTTCACGGCAATAACTTTTGTAGATTAATCGCGAAAATTATGCGATTATACATTGCGAAATGGTTGACGTGGGCGACATGGCAGGTTATTTATCATTTCTTCGTTCAAGAATGGCTTTTTCCTACATGGGACAGATAAGTCTGAATAAAATTACAAATAAATTAATAGATTTTAGTGAATAACTATAACATAAAAATAATGCTCTTAATAATTTCTTATAGCACATGTCAAGAATCAGAACCATAGCAATCATTGACATTGATTCCAATAAAAAAATGATTCTAAGATTTAAAGTCGTTTTGTCCCGAAGTAATCTGATAATATGAGAAATTTAACATCCATAATTGTTGGTTCAGGGAACTGCTTTCGCCTATATTTCAGCCACAACAAAGGAAAAAATGCGCCAAAAAAATTAAATGCATGGCATGAACGAAATATAAAACAAAATTTTATGTAGTGTAAATAATTTTCTGTTTACTTTATTTTAGTACAAAACACAAGAAAAAACTAAGAAAATATACTTGGAACTTGATTGCCGGTCATTTGGCTCTAAATGTAAACAAAACATCTTTTCTCTTAGAGTTAAAACATGATCAATATGTACCTATCATGTATCTAAAATATATCGATGCATAGTTCAATAAGTATGTCGTAAGGTCGTACTTGTCGAAATTTGCAGATTTTAAAAGTGTTTCACATTTCTTTATTGTGTTTGAATATACAGGATGATACAAAAGTATGGAAACGGCTAAATAACTTTTGAGGAATGCATTTTGGAGAAAAAAGTTTTAGACAAAAGTCTTAGGAATTTTTCCTGGCTATTCAGTGGTGGCCGTAGATTTGACCTTGACCATGGTCTTGAAGGTCATTGAGAGGTCAAGTTGACTTTTTTAAATATTCACACATTCGTCACATTCGGACGCAAAAGTTCCACTCTTTCCAAATCCGCAGTAACAATGCAGGTTCCCTTTAAAGAACCTTATTGACCTTGATATGACCTTCCAGGTCTTGGTTAAGATCATAGTCGGACGTAAAATTTTCCGCTCTTTCCATTTCTGTGGTCAAAAGTATGGGTTCCAATTTAAAAAAGTCAACTTGACCTTTCAATGACCGTCAAGGCCATGGTCAAGAGCAAATCTACGGCCACCATTGAATAGCCAGGCAAATTTTCTAAAACTTTTTTCTCCAAAATGCATTCCTCGAAAGTTATTTAGCCGTTTCCATTTTTTTGGATCACTGTATATATCAGGAGTACAAATGGAAAATCGCCGTTTTCCAATAGATGGCGCCAGCAGTAAATGCTAGTTGAAAATGTCAGATCAGAAACGTCATGTGGTAGGGTTAGGCGTCTATCAACAACTCTTCATCATTATACTAGTAACGTGTATTTTTGCAGAGTTCATAAATAAATAAATAAAATAAATAAAAAAATTGAAATTTCAATTTCACAAAAATATAATAATTAATACTTCAATTCCCCGATCACTGACTCAGTACAAATCTATTACAGTACTACTGATTCAGTGATAGTGGAATGGAAATTCAATTTCACTATCACTGAACAAGTGCAAATTGCAGTTTCATTTTCGATGATCAGTAATTAAATTCATCCTTCTAAGTACAATTAACTCAGTAAATCAATCGAGGTCAAATTCTAAAGAGGTTTTCGGTGACGTTGATTTAAGCGTCAGTCAGTGAAATTGAGTTTGCACTATTACTAAATTTCGCAGTGGTAGTGATACAACGGCCATCTCAGCTAATTATTTGAAGGAGCCCAATTTACCTTCTTAAGCTTTTTAATCTTCTTTCTTATCTGCTTTAATTTATTTTATTTTAACTCATTCACTACCAGCATATGTCTGGTACAACGATTCGTTATCAGAGCCTGTCATCACATATGTAAATATACATATATGTATGTGACAGACATTTTTGGTAAATTTATGAAAACATATTGAAACGCGTTTTATTTTGAACACAATTGTTAAGTTCTACACAAAGTCTATTCTACTTCGTGTCATATCATTCCGAAAAAAAACCTGGGCTGTGGTGAACGTTTTTCCCAGAAGACCGTAGTAGCGAAAGAGTTAAAGTCAACTAGATTTGCTTCTACATTTAAAACTAAATTACTCTACTACAGTATTTACTTGTTATGTAAAACTACATACATTAAAAATCTAAAAAGGCATATATACGTAACTATAGCTACTATTGTGTAAACAAAACCAACCTGCCGGTTTCACACATACTAAAATTTGGTTAAAGATGAAGTGCGGCGAATTTCAAGAGGTGGTTTGCTTACCTTCTCCGCATATTAATAAGTAACTTGCTACGTAATTTGCATAAATATCTACAACTATGCATAATGTTTCTATGTTTACTAATAGAATAATGTCGAACTACTATATATAGTATTTGGATAACTTGCACTGAATATAATGAACCATTCTTGCATAAAACACCCAAAAATAAATCCTTAGAACTGTTGCTGAGCTGAGATAGTCTAAATAAGCCCTAAGCGCTCATTACCACAAATCTGACAATTCGAGTTAAATTAATCGCCCTTTAACTCATTTGCATGGCGTCTTTGAGAGCTTCAGTGTCAATATTTATTCACATAAATCAAATCCGATTGATTTCTTATGCGTCGGTGATGATGAAATGTCAAGCCATTCAGACATTCAATTAAATCGGTAGACCTAAGTAAATACGCCTAATTGAAATATGCAATTACAGGTGATTTATCGAGCAGAATCAGAAGAGATAAGATTTCACATCAAAGGACGTGCGACTTAATCAATTTCTTGTAATCGGACCGAACCGTGCTTAAGAAAGGTGGGAGCGAACATATAAGAAAAATGCCGACCAAAGCAAATACGGATGGATTCAAAGGGGTAGATACTTCAGAAGGAACTCCCTAACGAAATCCCCAAATCTAGCAGAATTCCTTCTTTATTTACAATGACGCAAACAAGTTAAATGCAAGATAAGCAAGTTAAAGAAGGCAGAAAGAAAATAAATCAAATGAAAAATGCCATTACTTAAAACCAGTATACTAAATTTTGCAGTAGAATTAATTTACGGTATAAAAACTGTAATTTACATTACGGCAACCTTCAAATATCTGAAACCCTTTCACACAAGTTCATTCGACAAGCCAGGAAAAAACTTAGGAATTAGGAATTTAAATTTTTGGTCGTTCGAAAGCCCTTATACAAACAACCGAAACTACTTTTTCCTTGCTTAAAGCCGGGGATCCCCATTTTAGAAAAGTGCTGTCTGCCAGTTTGCCACTTGTACCAACAGCATGTGTTCCGTTCCCAGGAAATGAGTGAATTTAAAATTTGTTTTCATCATTTGAAATAAAAACAAAGGGTGTGTCATGGGGAATTGATGGTCCTGTAATAGGATTAGTGTGAAAGCTTAGTTAAAGTAAATAAAAGCGAAAGCCCAGGCCAAAGTGGAGAGATACTCTTGCTGTTTGCTATTTCATGCCACTTTAATTTAATTTTTTGTATCGGCTCGTTTAAAGCATTTGAAAATTTATGCATTTACCGAAAGTAGCAGTTTGATTTCAAATTTTTCTTGTAGTCTGCACTAACTCAGAAAAGAAAAATATAGGTTAATTTAAAAAAATGTTATGTAGTTAAAAGTACAATAAACTTACAAAAACCATATATTTAAATGAATTATACGCAAAATTAAATGATATCAAATCATTTTAAGAAAATAAAAGTAAATATAGTATTTGGATTTTATACCTAACAAAACATGTTAATTGGTTTTGGCTTTTGGATTATGCTAAAAATTGTCAAAAAAACAATAATTAGATAGCCGAAAGGAAAGGTCTGATATACAAAATTCGCTCATTAGATTCATTGAAAAGTTATTACTTCGTGCATAGAAGACCGGAAAAAAAACATTTATTTTGCTTTTTCTGAAAGAACAAATTTTCTATAATATGTGAAAAATATTTCAATTCAAAAAATGGGAAAATGTATGAAGATATAGCCATTTAAATGTGACGACCATCTCTTGTGTTCTTGAATTTTCAATCACTTTTCTCGAATAGAATTTTCTCAACACGGCGGGATTCATAACTCTAGCTACAATTGTTAGTTTTTAAAATTTAAAAATCTAAAATTTTTGTAAATGTAGTTGCTAACGTTAAGCATAGTATAGTATAGCGAATAGTACTGAACACTTAACGGACGGGCCCCGTAGATTTACGTTTTTCCATTCTGACTTCCTAGGATGGGCCACGTAGATCTACGTTTTTGCATGAAGTTTTAGTATGTTGCATTTGGGGTTTTCTTTTATGCGCACTGTTATTTTTTCTTGATACTATTGTTTATAGTACTATCTGCCTGTTGCTCCTATGGCGTAGTTTTGATTTTAGGAAATATTTCTAAATAATTTTATAACGGTAAAAATGGCAAACAGCAAAGAGTTTTTAAAAAACTTATCCGGAAGTGATGTTGAGTTTGAGAACAGCATATCACACGCTTAAAAAATACTAAACGCTTTAATAAATAGGGAAAAACATCCTCCTTTTTATTATCTTTCTTGTATTTTTTTCTTTTTTGCTGAGAAACCCAATGTTTCCTTCTTGAATCGAAATTGATATTACTACGACTACTAATTTAAAAGCAAAGTATACTCATGGAAACTAAATTCAGTATACTACATCAGTTAACTATATTATAGTATTTCTATATCAGCCAAATATACATACATTAAAAGCCAATAAAAGTACCTAAAAATTCTTTGAATAAATTGAAGCCAGGAAACCAGGAGCGTGTAAGTACACGATGCTTGCCGGAACCATAATGATCTTTCACTATATTGGTGAAATAAAACAAAACGCCACAAACACCATTACAAAATTGGGGAAAATCGCACTGAATTTGACATTTATACAAATATATTTGATTATTAATATAAAAGGTACCTACTAAAGTTGGCTTGGGGGCAAAATTGATGGTCAGTGCTTCTGGAGACGAAAAATTATACTTAGCATAGTGTGCAATTTGAAAGAGTAAGAAAGAGATATGGATACTTTTGACATTGGTTTGTTTCTAGTTCCGTCACTGCCGTTGACCCCTCTGTCAATCTATTGCCAAATTTTCAACAATCACTAGAACAATCAATAATTTATTTATTTTCATTTTCACACATGCTAATAAGTAAATTAAAAATGTTTAAACCAGGAATTTAATAATGTGGTTTTGCTTACGTCACTAAATAGATATAGTTCTTAAAAATTATCAATTCTCATTGTTAGGTAAAAGTAGGAAAAATCATATAAAAATTCTTGAAATGCTGAATTTTGAGGTAAATGATTGATTCGATTATTCATAGAAATTGGATATTCAGAGAATTCTATCATATATTCAATTTTTCCATGCAGTAATCGCATTATAGGTAAATAGTTGGCTCTTAGGAGATACAAAACGCTGACTGAAAGAGTGCTCTCAACTTGTAATACCTTCTTGAGCTCCTCATTGCACATGTCCTGCTCCTTTCGACATAATGCAAATTTGACGGAATCAATAGAAATTTCTTTTTCATTCAGATTGCTTCAAAGTCGACCAGCGACATCTTTCCGAATACTTCTTCCTCCGTTCGCTGCAAGTATTTGAAAAGCACTTCGAAAGCCATTATTCTGAATGTTCGTATTTAATCAGCTCAGACTCCACGGCAGTTTGTGGGCGCCGCACGTTTGAATAGAGCACCAGAACAATCAGAACAATACGAGAAACCCCAAAAAGTCATATCTAAAAGGGTCCTGCGAAGTATGAATGAATGTAAGACGCCGATGACGACGACGCCGATTTCGCACAAAGGGGGACACGTGTAGCGAATTCAAATGGAGTTGCTCAGTCACGCTCATGTCATCGATTTCAGAAGGTTGGATTCGTATTAGCGGATGTTTTCAAGTACTACAAATTGTTCGCACATACAGCTCACACTACCCTGATTTAGGCCTGCATTAGGGGTCCACACAGGGTGCTTCCTTTTCGAAGGGAATCGCTTTGTACGACAGGGCTTGCGATTCTGAGGAGGCATGAATTAGCATATTGATTTAAACCAAATGATCCCTTCTCCAGGAATACAATTTCCTCACAAATGGGATTTGTGACATGTTTCGCAACCGAAAGTTTTCTAATGGATCCACAGCTGGTGCTGGCCTATTAAAAATGGAACACAATACATCTTTTTGGAAATTTATCTCCGCTTTTAAACGAGTTCAAATTGGATTACGGGCAAGACGTTATACTTCCGGAAATTATTTTGCGTGACACATTTCTTCTTGGTAGTATAAGTTCACTTCGCTTTTTCAGATAAAGGATAAAAGATAATTTATATTACCACTAACTGCAATTACAGCATGAAATATCAAATTAAATTTTTTATTATTATTTATTTATTATATCAATTACAATTTATAAGAAAATTTGGATAAAGGGTGACCCATCAGATGGTTTCTTTATAATAATGCTATAAAATAAACACTATTTAATATTTTTCAAACTTCTTTAATTTATTCAAAAGAAGAAACCTTCCGATTAGTTATATGTATTATTATATTATGCCTACAATGCAAAAATGATTAACGAGATATTCATGAAAAACCGTTGTTTGTGAACTTTGAGAGGCTTGAAAAGCACAATATCAAAGTATATGTGAAAATTTATCTTTTTTTTTTGTCTAATTTCTCGGGACCAAGATTTTATTCAGATTTTTTGTAAGGCTTATTTGGAAACGGCACAGGGGCACATTGCAAATGACTTTGAAATTTAATATTTCGGAAAGTAAAGATCCCCATTTTATTTTAAAAGACCTTTCCAACTATACCCCACACTATGAGGTACACCAAACAAAGTGCATCCCCACTTCAATATAAGTGTAGTTATCTTTATAAAACCGAAAATTTTGCTACATATTAAATTAGATTCCTGGCTAAAGCATCCATACACATGCAAAATTTAATTTACATAGGTCTAAAAATTGAAAAACAACGAGGATGTAACAGACAGGAACAGACGAACGGACATATGTACATAACCATTCTATAAGAGTTCCGTTTTTTGCCATTGCTATTCAGATGAAAAATGTATTTTAAATTTTAAACTTGTTTCCAATTTATAAGGGTTTTACTACTGAAATCATATTCTCAAAATATGAAAAGCATTTACAAAAGTGTTTGAATAAAATGTACGCAAATATGATACATATTCATATTACAATAAAGAAGGATATAGATAAATTCATAATTAATGGTCTCCAATTTATCTCTCCTCGTATAAATTAGTTTATAAGAATCAGGGCAAAAACCTGACTGATGTTAATCCAATATATTAGTATTGGATTAATTTAGTAAGGTTTACGGGCCTACTAACATCCAGACAAATCTCAGGATTCAATTTCGAAAGTATGTACCATAAGAACAGAGGCGACTTGGGGTGTTTTGGATGCGGTTCTATTTTTTTAAAGTTTTTTTCTGTATTATAAGTATGTATATTATAAAACTACACCAAAACTATACTAAATTGGACTACATAAACCTTGAACAGAACAGATTAAAAAAATTGTAGCCGGTAGGAGGTTTTCTGATCAAAAACTCCAGAACTTCTTCGTATATGAGTTGCAGAAAACTTATTATTTTCATTTCATGTTACCCTTTATAAAAAATATGAAAGCAAGAAAATAAAATAACAATCCAATAATATTTACATTCATACGATTTTCTTATGCAATTTGAATTTATTCCAAACACATATAAATTATATTATGGATTCTAAGTTTCACGATTTAATACCTTGTAATTTATTTAAAACTAAACAAAATTTTGTATTGTGCACAGAACCCTAAAAATGAATTAGTGTAGAAAAGTGAATTAACATTTACTTGAAAGCATAGAGTGCATAACACCGAATATTTCTGCAGATCTACTTAGTACTCGCTTGTATCAATTCTCTATTCAAAATTACTCATGTTGTAACAATTATCGATTTCTTGTCGAATTTTAATCTCTTGTATACGTCTTTGGATTTAATTTCGAAAATCGAATGAAAATGACACATAGATTAATGTTTTAATTTAATTTTGTGAGTTGAATAATTTATAGTCGTCGACTTGTATCAATTGACCTCATATCTCACTATTGGTTAAAATGTACTTCGTATTCTTCTAAAATATATTACGCACATAACACAGCTTCCATATATCCCTCCTCCATAAATTATGCGGGCCAAATGATAGTAATTAATATTATTGTTACACATTCCCTCTACGATTGCTCGTCGAGTATGTGGTGCTAATTTTGGGTAAGTGTCATCTCCAGAAAAACGCAAGACAGGCATTATGAGGCATTCCAACGACATTCAGTCAGTATGATTGCACAAAAGATACTTTTGCCGACATTTTTCAGGACCCCCATCGCTGGCATAGGGATGTTTTGTAAGAGACAAGTGATTTATGCCAGCTACAAAAATTAGACGTCACATTCCGGAAGGAAGAATTCTTTTCACCGACTGCTGTGGGGGATGTCAACGATCCTTTGCACTTTGATGATAGGCAGCACAATGACCGCCTGATTGAATTAATCGGAAGGCTCGTCCTCACAAGGACACTCGTCCTCCTGACTAAGGAGCAAACTGTGCGGAAATTACGACACACATCTCCCTCAAAATTCACGCTAGGGTTGCTCTTCCTCCGCCACGAAGTGATCCCCTCGAGGGTAGTCCTTGTTCGGATGACACGAGCTTTCATTGAAATTCTAAAGTTATAAATGGCGGACATAATTTCGACTAAAGCGCTGTGTGTTCTGGCCGCCATAATTTGTTGAATAGAAGCAAATTATGGTAAACAAGATCCGCTCGGGTGAGATAATAATGGTAGAACACAACGCGGCCCTGTAATTCAGCGTCGTTTGCGAGCGTTACGCCCGCGTGTCGTCATAACAATTCCACTTCGGTATACGTGTGGAAATTAGAGACTCTGCAATTAAGATCTCAATTCTGACTAGAAAATTACAAATTGGCAGAAGCTAATGCTTATAATGACGAACTTGTTTCGTGCGATAAGCATTTGGATGGGATATTAAAGTAACCCGACAATATCCAGAGAGATACAGAATTTTTAAATATTTTTCCCGAGATTTCACTGTTAAGATTTTTTATCTACACAACAATATTTTTTTAAAAGGCCAAATTCAAAAAGCTAAAAGGCAAAAGATTTGTACAAATATGTGAAGACACTGCAATGCAAATTGCAACCTAAATTAGGAATTTGTGAGATGCGATTTATTTAAAATTTTGTCATTAAAAAATCAATTTGCAGGTTTGGAGAGAATTAGGCAGTGGATAAATTTTAATCATAATTCGCACACGCTGTTAAACATGTTATTTCTAAACTTCATATTAGTGCATACTCTGCAAGAAGTAATTCTTGTTGATTTAACAATGATACCTTTTTAATTCATCTGGTACGCATTTTCTGCTTCAGTCAACTAGATCCTAGGTCATTTAGCTATTTCAACGTCAATTTTACTAGAAACTAGTTGAAATTAAGAAAGTGCATGTCAATTTTACTATGTAGGTGATTCCACTTCAAATCGACGAACAGTAGGATTCGAGTATTTTTAATTTGGATGAAATTTTGTAGATATGTTTGTTATACCATTAAATAAAAATTTCAGTAAAGGATTTAAAAACGAAAAAATTTTCAAAATTTATTAAAAATTAAGTTTTACCAATTTTTTTGCGTTTTCGAATTTCTCTTTCAAATGTCTCGAAAACGGATGAAGATAAAATTCTGCTTCTGATATCGTTTTAAAGAGGATACTTGGGGCTATCATACCACTTATGATTTTATAAGTTTAATGTACAAATTTCAAAATGACTGGAATGAAAATTTCCAAAAACTGGAAAAAGCAAATTTCCTGTAATACTTGAACGAATTTTTTACATAATTTACGTTTAATCAATCTGAAAAGGCTCTGAAAATTTCAAGAGAGTGTTTTGTTTTTAAGGGAAACAATTTTTTTTTTAATTTTATCACATTTTTTGTTTATTCCTTTAGTCATTTAAGGGGGTATACATGCGTTTCAAAATTTTAAAAAATCGATTTTTTTTTTTTTTTGTTTAATTTAAAAGTATATCATAACAAGAGTATTTTCTCAAAGTTTCAAATCGATCGGAGCAAAACTCTAAGAGAGCGAGCGATTTCCCCCACTAAGCTCTACCACCTGCTCGCATCGTATATTCACAACGCCGCTGATTTCTTCTTCATTTCCAGTCCAGTTTTTCTCGAAAACACATTTTTTAAGTCGGTAGTCACGATTACTTAAAAACTATTCCACCGATCATCCTAATATTTTGCATACTTCTTCTACATAGTATTCTCTAGGGGGTGACCGAAGGATTTTCTTTTTGGTGCATTACAACTTTACTTATGTGGCAAAATATATTGATTTTTTATACCGAAAAATGAATTTTTAGCGCGCAACGCCGCCAAAAATTCAAATTTCGATTTTTTAACAAATCCTTCGTTCACCCCCGAGATATGCACGTATACTACAAGAAAAAATTTTTTTTTTGTTTGAGATAAATCTAAAGCAAGATATCATGCCTACCGCATTTTCACCAAGTTTTCGAAAAATAGCCACTAGAGGGTCAATTTTCAAAAATTTCAAACAAAAATTTCACAAAATATTGTTCAAATGTTGCTTTTTTCAATAAACAATAGTTTCAATATAATTGTATTTATTGCACCATTAAAAAATGTGTATAAAGTTTAGTCATTTAAGACCCATGTACCCCCTTAAACTATTGCCTTCATTTTAATCAATAAGTTAAAATGTGAAAAATATAAAGATTTTAACAAAATTTTACTTTACTTATTATTTCATAATTTCAGAATCATGAGCAAATATAGTTAAATAAATAACGAAATTAGTTGTTGGAACCAAATACCATATTTTTTAATTGTGGGGAGAGCTGAACGTTTTATAAATATCATTAGAACTTTAGATGAAAGTGGGACCTTATTTAGATTTTCTACGATTCGCTGCAGATGGAATGCAGAATACAGGTCAACATAACAAGAGAAAATTAATTACAAACCACTATGTAATTTCGCGAACAAATGTTTAATCAAACTACATCAGTTTATATTGATAAGTATAACCTCAAAAATTCTTAGATTCAAATATTTTCAACCTAAAATGAATAACTAGTCTTTGACTAGGAGGCGACTTATTGTGAACTCTAAATATACTAATTTTGCAAAAAAGCAAATCGTGTTCTTGTTTAATGTGGCTGTTCTTGCTCGCAATTAAAAACAAACAAAAAATACAACACGTTCTTGAGATTTTCCGGCCCACCCGCAAAATGTAAGACACAAAGAGTGTTCAGCTACAAGATGGAATTCGTGTAAGATCTAATTGAAATGTCTCCTGTCACTTATTTCGAATGCGTCACGGCACATTTCAATTTGAAGCAACTTTAAAACGCTTATGTCTTTTTTTCATACTTAAAGTGTTAAATTCCTTTATACATGTCAGTCGGAAATTTTGTGTCTTCTGTGAAGCACGTGCTACAAGCAATGTGGCAGTGATATATGATGATGTAAATGGGTGTAAGATTTTCTTTAAGAAAATACTGTTCGCCTTTTGAGGGTTACCTACTAAAATATATGAAACCTATGTATCATAACCACTTATGCATGAAGAAATTCTCAAGGCAAAAGGTCTTATTAACATTTATGTATCATGGATTGATTATTTTTGTTCATATTAATTAAAATTTGTAATAATTTGCAGAAAATTAAAAGACTGAAAAAATGTAAACTAGTACT
Source organism: Dysmachus trigonus (assembly GCA_949715965.1). Taxonomy (NCBI): domain Eukaryota; kingdom Metazoa; phylum Arthropoda; class Insecta; order Diptera; family Asilidae; genus Dysmachus; species Dysmachus trigonus. The sequence goes on along the minus strand of OX454319.1, from coordinate 46,034,697 downwards.
TACCTTCCAAAATCCATTTCAATTAAATCGATGTCTTAGTAGTAGTAGTCCAAGAAAAATAGATATCCAACATAGGAAAAAATTAGTAATACGCTTTTGTGCATACTTCTTAGTATTGGGATTCTAAATAATGTGTAAGTTTCTCATCGATTTGACCATCGCGCCGTGGGTCAGTTACGCAGGAATAAAGGTCAGGAAAAAATGACTAGTATATTTGAAAAGTTTCTAGACTGCCACATAGATGGCGTTGATATTCGATTACTGGTGTGTTTCATCCTTCTTATGAACACATGTGAAAATTCCAGCCGATCTATCGAATAGTTTTTTTTCTGCGGCTGTTTGCGATAAATGGAGAAATTTGTTTGCTTAAAAATGGAAAAATTAGAAATTCGTGAAAAAATATTTATATAAAAAATGTCAACCATTCATACCAATATGGTAAATGTATTTAATTGGCTTGCTGAATTTTAATTTTAATTACATGGTCGTACAGACATCAGTGGACGTCCAAAAACTGCTACCAATTAAGAAATTATTGATTCTATACATGATATTGATTTTGGATAATAAGAGAATGACTACGTGTGAAATTGCTGGGACTGTAGGCATCTCAAACGAACGGGTGTTTCATATTTTACAGAATGAAGTAAGGTTCAGAAAGCTTTTGACAAGATGAATTCCACAAACGTTAACTTTGGATCAAAAATGTATTCGAGTGAGACTTCCACAACATCATTTGAATCTATTTACAAAGAAAAGAACAATACTGATTTTGTGCGTCGATTTATAACTATGGATGACACCACTAAGATCCTGAATTACGACAACAAGTCACAGAGTGAACTGAACCTGGTTATTTTGCTCCCAAGCAGGCAAAGGGGTCAAAATCGTCCAATAAGATTGTGGCATCAATTTTGTGGAATGCAAAAGGAATATTGTTAATTGATTACCTGCAAACCGGTAAAACAATAATATGAGAAAATTATTGCAACTTTCTAGACCAGGTGGATGTAAAACTTCGGGAGAAAAGACCTGGTTTAGAGAGGCAAAAAATGATCCTTTATCAGGAAGATGCAGCTGCTTGCAAAGAGTTTTGACGAGGGCAAAATTACATTAGTGAATTACAGTTCGAATTGCTTAAACATCCACCCTATTGACCAGATTTAACTCATTCTAACTTCCATCTGATCCACACCTCAAAAGGTTTCTGCGCGGAAAGCATCGAATGAAGAAGTCATTGCAGCCGTAGAGGGGTATTTTGAAGGCCTTCCGGAAAATCGCTTCAGCGATGGAATACGTGAATTGAAGAATGGCTGGAAAAGTGTCTTGAACTCAAAGGACATTGTAATGAAAAATAAACGTATTTTCGATCATTAACTGATGTTATTTCATGCGTAGTCTAGAAATTTGTCAAATCACCTGGTATCTCGAAAACGGTAAACTTGTCGGAAAAGAAATATCTTACTAATTTGTAGACAAAAACGATAATTTGCTACAAAAATGAATTTAAAAGTTGATTTGTATAAGAGTCCGCTCATGAGATATAGCGCTCCAAAGAATCGAGAGCATAGACTTTTTAAAACTATATGACTATATGCTGCAGATTGAAAAATAATTTCGTGAAGTTATAAACAACTCTAAAACCGTCAGAATTCTTTTTTATAGCAAATTGGCTCAGCTATTAATTGGTTTTATGTTTTTTTTTTCAAAAAGTTCACCATTCTCGAGATATTTGCAAAACACTATTTTCGGGACCTCTGACCCCTGGGAAGTGAAATGATGATGAGAAACTCTCACACATTATTTAGGACCCTAATACTAAACTGATGCAAAAAATTAGACTGCTACAAATTTTCTCCAACTTTCAATATTTGTACATACGTCTACTTTTTCTGGACTATAGATCGAAGTCGTTTCAAGCTCAATTTCGTCAATTAAAAGCGATAATCGTTTCGTTTTCGGTGGACAATAATACACAATTATTGAATTTGTCGAGTGTCTTTTTGAATTTAATTAACGATAACATCAAACGACACTCGAAATTTATCGTTTTTAATCGACGTTGACTTTTGTTGCTAGAACTGTTACGATTTAATTTTGGAACAACTAATTTTCTGTAATAAGTTTTTCCTTTTAACAATCGCGCTGGACGAAGAAATATATTTTAAACGTATCAAAAGGACATATATGAGTTCTACTTTCATATCATACAATTGCCCTTAGGTGCTTATGCTGCATTATCAAAATCAATTCTGAGGCCAAATAAAGCCCATTTCGGAATCAAAATAACTTCTCCCAAGTGGCCATGTGTTTCATTCGACTGTATTCCCACTGCTCAAATACGACACTCAAAAGAGTCTCCGAGTGGCCCCAGTCTCCATCCGCCCTTAATAGTCCCTTGAATTGTAAAGTTTAAAACAGGCTGCTGCAGTTCGATAAAACTCCATTCACTTTTATTATACGCAATGTGGTACACTTTTTTGTTAAACCGTGAAATTGAATGTCGGAGATCAGAGGACTGCACTGTAATTGCCCCGAAATAATGCACCCTCGATTGTAGACAATTAAGTTCCGGAAACACATGCGGGTATGCTGGCGCAGTACACAACTAAAAGAGTTTAAAAGGAAATTAAAAAATTGCTTGGCATTCTGTTTTCACCTTTTGTGACTTAATAAAGCATTTTTAGTCACCTGGATGAAATTTATTGAGACAGTGTGCGGAACTAGTCTCCTATTTCGTAGAAGTTTTGTTTCGATAATCGGAAATTAAAAAACTAAGTAAGTGTTTAGCATCTTCATTGTGTTAATAGCTTACTTTATTATTATTATTATCAAAAATCATTACTAAGGTAAATGCTCTTACGATGCATACTTTAAAATTATCGCAAAGTTATGTAATTACATGAAGGCATACCTGAACTTTCGTGAAAGGAGAGTTGTCACTAAATTTTTTAGTGGTAGTGCAACTAAAATTCGATTTCACAAATTTTCAACAGATAGTGCACTCAAATGTCACTATCAGTAAATGTTAAGATATAGTACACTACACCTTGACAATTTAGTGATAGTGAATTCGGGAATTCGGCTTCTTAACAATTCCACTAAGTAGTATTACAGCGACAAAATAATACAGAATTTTAAAGAATTCCATTTTTATTTTTTAAGTATTGTGATAAAGTGTTTAAATTTAAATGTAGTTATCAATTAAGATTCTCTAGATTTTATAAAACTACGATCTAGGTACCGATCTTTTTAACTAGGACATACTTTTTAACCTGAATAGTATCCAATAAATTGAGGAAATTCAGCTACTTTGAAAAAACAAGTTTCGATTTTTGCTAATAAAGTTTATATTTAACAGGCCGTAAGAAATAAAAATATTGATAATATTTATAAAATAGGTTCATCGGGAATTATATATTTTACTAATTTTTCAAAGTTACAAGTGTCTTCGATGAATATTAATTGTTTTATAAATGATTTATTCAAATTTAACCTTTCGGCCCTACCGCCGCACTATGATATATTTGGACGAATTTTTTCCATTCTTCAATTATCTCCCGATAGAATAATGCTAATGAGATGAATCTTTTTTTTTTAAATTAAAGTGCACACTATTGCGGATTTGAAAAAAAATAGTGAAAAGATGACCTTCATCTGACCTTGAAAATTAGCTTCAAAGTTGACGATTTTTAGAAAAAAATTGATATATGTATTTGTATGTAGAAACTTTTAGCTTTTATTTTATTTCTGGCTGACATTCCTCGGTAGGAGTTTTAGAACTAGAGAAGATCGACAGAAGTCATTCGAAGATCACGCGGAAGTCATTTGAAGGCTATTTTCAGAGGACTACCACGAAATCTCCTTTTTTCGCAGTCTGACTAGGAAAAGGATTGTAGATTCCTTGGATGCTCAGGTCGAGTTATAACATCAACGATTATGGATAGTCGGCATCCGCACAGCACTCCCTAATCCGACCGCCGCCTGAAGTCTGCATTGACGAAACATTCTCTGGGACGACCGCCATCGCCTAAATTTGGTATTCACAGAAAGCTCTGTGGGTACGATCACTGGCTCTAGTCGTCATTAAGGGCGCAGTGAGAGCTTTCCATGGGTGCCGTCGACCAGGAGCTCAAGCTTTCTACGAGTGTCCGTTATAAGTGGTGCAGCTTGGAAAGCTGTTTATGCAGTAAAATATATTTTCTACGGGCGTGCAGTGCAACTACTCTCGTGGAAAACTTTCTCAGTCAGGGATTGTAACACCGCGGCCAACTGTGCCGTACCGAAAGGGTTAAGAAAATATGAAAACATTCCAAAATAACAATTTTAATAAGGAACAAAACAGAAATTTTGTTGGGTAGTTTTAATATCGTATAGTGGAATGTTAAAACTTTAACTAGAGATTGAATAATTTTGTTGCTGTTGCCAAAATCAACCAAACATTGAAAGCAACATACTTTTTTATATTATTCCCATTATAGAGATTTTGGCTTAAAGATTAAGTAAGATCGCTTGTTACTCTGCTACTCGTCTACCAAAGTAAATGGATCGAAACACTCGTACTTTTTTTTTATCTTTTTAATTTTGTAGACGAGCATGATCCTTAACAAGCGTTTTCCTATATTGGAAAACTAGCAAGCAATCTTTACATGATCTCTAAATCAAGTCCAAGCGAGATATTTAACTTTAAAATTTCAATAAGTGACATTTTCCGCCGCAAATTTCCTGCAGAAATTTTTCGCAAAAATTATGGAGAATCCTTAAATTAAAAATCTATTCATTTTTATTGAGTAAATAATACCAAAAAAGTCCTGAAAGTAATAAATTTGTTTCATTTGTGCGACTTATCATTTCAAAAGAAAAAAGTGCGTTCTTGTCACCATTGATAAGTTGAAAAAGATATTTTCCTTTAACTAGTAAATTTCAGGAATACAGTCTTCTTTTTACAATGCAAAATTGGAAAAAAATTTTAATTTAAGGTAATTACACAATTTGCAACTTTAAAAAAAAAATTCGCTTCTGAAAAATTTCATTTTATAAAATTGTAAAGTTAAATATTTCGGGGGTTAAAATCGATGGTGTCCTCAGATCCTATTGAAGTTACTTCTGGTGTTCCCCAAGGCAGCCACTTAACACCACTTCTATTTTTGTTATTTATAAATGACATACCGTCTATTCTGGTTCATTCCCAGTGTCTCATGTATGCGGATAATCTAAAAATATATTCGTGTATTAAATATCCATTGGATTGTGATAATCTGCAAAAGGATTTAAGCAATTTGACTGCGTAGAGATTGACTTAGATTTTAATGTCTCCAAGTGTCAATGTTTCACATTCCATCGTTTTGCTTTGCCTACTACTTTCTCTTACATCATTGGGGCAGGTCATCTTGCTAGAGTAAAAGAGAAATAAGACTTAAGGGTCTTTTTTGATGCAAAACTTGATTTTTCCAGACATATTGAATATATTGTCGCTAAGTCATGCTCTATGCTGAGGTTTATTTGTCGAAACGCAAAGGTCTTTTCGGATCCCTTTACCCTTAGATCTTTATATTTCTCCTTCTTAAAATCAATACTCGAATAATGTTGCACCGTATGAGATCCTTATTATGTGTCTCATTCGTTGCGAATAGAGAGAATTCAAAGGCGTTTCAAAAAGTGTGCATTTGGTTTATTGCGTTGGAATGTTGAAACATCTGACTCTGATTGATCCAGATGTCTTTTACTTGGTATTCATTCGTTAGATGTTGGACGAAAGTACTATGCCATAATGTTTGTAAGGGATGTTATTAATCATCAAATTGACTGGCTTTTTATACTGTCTCAAATGGGACTTTATGCACCTTCTCGCGACCTTAGGTCTCGTGAACTTTTTCATGTTTGTCACCATAGAGTGAATTACGGTCTTAATGAGCCTATCACGCATTGTTTAAGGCTGGAGAACTCAGTTTGTGCATTTGTAGATCTGAATTTATTTTCTAGTAGAGAGTATTTTAAGCGGTATTTACCTTACGAAATTTTGATTTCTGGTAACTTGACTGTTGTTGGCATCTCTAGCTTTTAAGGGGGGGGTAAGGGTTTCAGCGTGAAAAAAACACTTTTCTTTCCGATTTTTTTTTAGAAATATGGATTGAGCAAATTTGTTGAAACCTTTTGTACATTATTAAGTATGATGTCGATAATCCTCAGTAATTTTTTTATGCGAAAATATCGACAAACAAGCCGGTAACGGAGCTTTTCCAAGAACGTCTTTAGAAAGAGACGATTTGCGGTGTACACTGTATCTCAGCTGGAAATTATCCGAAATTAAAAACCTTGAAAATTTAGTCAGAGTATCATTCAATCCTCCCCCCTACGTTCTCTGATTATTATTTTTTTCATTTATAAATTTTTGGTGGTCTTTTAAAGTAAAAACTGCTATTTTTTACGAAAAATTTCGTCATTTTGTAAGTGGAAACCCCCTTAATGTAAAAAAAAAATTTAAAACTCAACGTAGGGGGGAGGTATTTTATATATAGAAAGTGTGTACCAAGTTTGAAATGAATCAGTAATGTAGTTTTTAAATAGCAGTGTACACGGACTTTTAAAAAGTGGTTTTAAAAAAGTTCAGTCACCGGCTTGTCTGTCGATATTTTCGCATAAAAAAATTACTGAGTATTGCTGAAATCATACTTAATAATACACAAAAGATTTCAATAAATTTGCTCAAACCATATATCTAAAAAAAAATCGCAAAAAAAGTGTTTCTTTTTCATGCTCAAAACCTTACCCCCCCCTTAAGTAGTCTGTAGAAGGTATAAACTTTGATTGAAGAATAAATAAATTAATAAATAAATAATTGTTCAACATTATTAAAATGTATCATTAAAATCCCTGAGAAGACTTCATTAATATGTTTCAAGAACTTTTTGGTCCGGAAATTAGAAAATTGCGGTGTATAGTCCACAAAAAATCGGTCAGTTTCCTCGTTCCAATGTCCCGTGTGTTCTGGAAAAAACTTTGTACTATAACGATCTCGGGTATTCCCAAATATCCAATTCCTGGGAATTAAAAATCGGAAACCCTTGTTCAAAAGTACTTACTCTGCTCCACAAAGTTTGAACCACATGCCCGGTCATATGCAAGCCAAAGCAGTGCACTGTACTAATAACTTTCTCCTCAGCGGTTGCAATCGCGGCCACTCCTATTACACATGCCCGCCCCGTTCCCGTCTAGCATACACCAGCTTCTGCTTAAAATTCCTTCCTGTAGAAGCGCGCGGTTTAATGCCTCATCAAAATTCCACCGTTCGTTTAAATGTCCGGGAGTTCTTTCATAACAAGGGCGCGTAAAATTTTATTGCCCGAAAAAATTTTTCATTACATCTGCATTGGTTTTTTGCCGGTTGGGGCAAGACAATGAGGAATCTACTTGCAGCAATTATGCGGCGACAATATCGCAAATCTTGCAAGATTTATTACGCGCTTCGCGGTTTTCCCACACCCGTCCCGTTGGCGCCGTGTCGCCCTACCCCGGCTCCATTGTATGGATAGCGCCACACTGCATCACTTCATCATCAGACCAGTCCACGGGCATTGGAGTTATTTCTCCTGGAAAAAAAAATCATTTCCTCTTTTCGAACCGATTCCATTCGAATTCAATGAAGAAAAAATAATCGCTCAGTGGGAATATTTGCATAAATTTTATCGCACATTGCAGAATTTTTTGAACAGATTTTACTATAACTTTTCCGAGCCATTGTAGCTCACGCCATTTTGAGCGGCAGGGCCAATTCAGACTTGGACCGCCCGCTGGGATTTTACGTCAAAAGCAGCTTTCCTCAAGTGGGTCTCTTGCACAAAAGCGGCTTGCAGTCGAAATCCCCCATGCAAGGCCATTATATGCGGCCCTTGGCTGCCCCACGCCACACCGCACCAGCATGGTACAAGCCCTCCTGGAGTAGGCACTCCTAGTGAAATTATTTGTGAGCTCCTCTCCTTGTCGCTGATTTCTTTTGTACTTGAGGCCTTATAAATTATTCCTTCCGTATGCTCCAAAATTGAATTGAAGCCAAAAAAAAAATGTAACTCCAGGCGCTTACTAACCCACGCCCAAAAGGAAATCAAACCGATTCAGTTACTACCTCCCGGAATTGACGGTAGATACCACTTTTTCATTGGACTACTTCCCATTAATAATAAATTCACCCTGCCCTGCTGCCCTGAAGATGCGGAGGTTAAAATAGGCGATGTAAAGCACTTCTCGGCAGCCCTTCCTTTTATTTCTGAAGCCTTTTACTAGGTGCGTTTTATTTTCGGTTAAAATGGGTTTATAGGTTTATCTGGGTTCCGGAGCGGAACGCAATTTCTTAATTGTAGTAAGCTTTCATGCTTATGTTTATAGTAAATGTATGTAGGTAAATTGAAAGTGATTTGATTTAGAAAATGTTGGCTATTGAGAATATCCCCTTATCTCACTATGAATTTGTTTCGCGGAAGGCCCTATATTTCATCTTCTTGAATGTGTTGTATGAAAGAGTGACTGCAAAATTAGCCTATTTCGTGGAGCTTGTATTTTAAACCAAAATGTGTGCTAATTGAAAGTTTAGGATAAGATAATGAATGCCTTCAGAAAAGTTTCAAAATGAGCATCTGTTTCAATTTTTAGAAACGAATGATCAAACTTTACGAAATTGAGTTGTATAATAAAATATCTCGACAATTAAAGGAGATAAACAAGTTTATTTTAGCTCATTTTAAAGCTTAGGTACGTAGAATACCAAAAAATATCAGTGACATATAAAAATCAACATTGTTATCCTTGTTGTCTTTAGACATGGTCAAACTACCCCCATGCAAGAAAAATGGCAATAAATTATAAAATATTTGAAAAAAAATTGTGTTCATGAATCATAATTTAAGTTGATTATTAAATAGCAATCGCCATATATTTATGGTTCGTGTTCATTGACATTCACCCCTAACAATCAATATTACCCAAAAATGGTTATACAAGTTTAAACAAATAATTTAAAAAAAAAAAACCTTATGAAAAATGCGATTCAAGCGTGCTACTCAGATATTTTATTAATACAATACCGTAATTTCATTATTTTTTGGTATTTCGACTTTAAATTTTAACTAGATATTCTTGACATGTTGAATATAGGGCAAAAATATAAAAATAAAACAACTCTATAAACCCTTTGAGCGCTGTGAACCCATATATGCATTCGGCAAAATCGTTCACCATGGGTTATGAACGCATATATGGATTCTCACACAACTACTCAATTTAGACTATGAACGCATACATATATGCGAAACTAACGATGCTTGTGAGCCTAGAGATATAAAAAAAAAACAATATAGCAAGCAGTGCATTTTTTCATAGAAAGTACGCTGCCCATAGCACACGCTTAACGTTCCACAACTCAGCGCTCAAAGGGTTAAGTTTACTCACCTCTACGAGGTTTTTAAATTTTTCCTCTATGAATTTGTTTTAATTTTGAAAACCGATGACTGTTCTGTGAAAACTAACGAATTAATATTTGAGTGGTAAGAAATTTACAATATTTCACTCGCCCTCTTTTAGTATAAGACTAGGATAGCAACACCAACTTGATTGTACTATAATATATACGAATGAAATGAATTGAATTTACTGAATTTACTCTCTTAACAGGTTGATTTTCACTGTCCTAAGAACATATTACTAAGTTGACTTTTAGTTTCAACTTATTAATTTTATCATAGAAGTAGATTTTTATTCAAATTTATCAAGAACCACTCAAGAGATAAAGTAATTATAATGGTAATAATAAATTGAGATTTCAGAACAAATTATTACGCTCAAAAGATTCAACATATAAGAATTAATAACATATCTATTTCTGACTTATTTCATCTGAACCTATTTTAATAATTGAAAGATTACAATAATAAAAGGTGGAAGCATTTAGGTAAGGGAAATCCCTCTTTAATTAAATTAACATTATTTTTAATACCAATAGCTCTTATCCGCTAATGAAAAAGATTTCCTCACAGTCAGAGTCCTGACCCAACTGCAAATTAGAGGGAAAAATTATCGGATCACCGATTTCGGGTATCCGCTTAGTGGCGGTACGTTGCGGAAGGAAGCTATTACGTTCATAAAAAGTGATTGGGAGAATCGGGTCCGTGTAAGGAAGTAGCGAAAGAAATTCTAGAAGGCATTAAGTACATTAGCCCTTATGGCTTGATATTACCTTCTTAATGGAGGGTCCACCTTGGATATAGTAATTGGTGCTCAGCTTGTAGGAAAAAGTAGATAAATTTCACCGTGTGCTGTAAATACCTTGCAAACATCCCATAAAATGTCGGGCCTTGGAAAGATATAATTAACCAAAATATGTGGGCTCATGGCAAGTAAAGTTCAGGCTTGTACATGACTCTGCGGAAGCTGGTTGAAAACTTTCCGAGGCTATAAAGTTAAAGGGCCTTCTGAAACATGGCTTGATAAATTTTTTCGCTTATCCCCCAATCCTACTCGCATTCTTTATGAAAATGAGAGCAATTTGTTTAAGGGTCTGCTTAATTTTACCTTGACGGTCTAATGGATTGTTGGGACTTTTTAGCATAAGAACGGTTATCCGCATCACGTTACGGTGGTAATTCAATACACCGAAAAATGCCTCTTTTCAAAGAAGTGATTTTTACATTCAGTTCTTGTCTTGTCGACATTGCGCTGAAAATCGAAAGAATCCTTCTTCGTTTACGACTTCCATTTGTCTAATTTCCCCGTCGTTTAGTGTCTTGCCAAATGGAACTTGATTGAGTCTTTTAGCAACCTCATCTAGACTAAAAGAAGTGTGGACTACGTCATTACGAAATGTCTTAACATTTTTCTTCCGCTACTCTTAGTATCTGATTCTGTTGGTTCAAATTAATCTAATTGCTGAAGATACATTGTGTAATTTAATAGTGGTTGGTGCTTTTTTCGGTTGTTAGTTTTGTAATTTACTCACATTTTTCTTAATGTTACAATAAATAGAGATGAATATCTCTGAATAGCAGAAACACTGAAAAGGTTTTCATTATGCTTTCCTGTATTAAGTTACTGTTCAAGAGGATAAAATGCTGAGAAAAATATAAGGCAATTCTTAAAAATAATAATAATAAGAGAAATTTATTGCGCACAGCTAGAAAATATAGTGTTTTTTAAAATGAAACGATTTCATTAAGCTACCGACAGTCATCAGTATATATTAAAGAAAGTGAATATTTTGTGAAATTATTATAATAATATAACTGATAGCCATCGAAAACACATGACATTTTTTTTCGTAGCGTACCATGGGATGGATCTTCAAGAAGAAGAAAGCTGGAAAAAGGATAGTATTCGAAAGTTAAAACTACAACTGAGCTTATGTACGCCCTATAGCAGACAGGTATTGTAAATTTAAAAAACTAGTAAGAAGGTGTAGATTTTAAAAAGGGAAAGAAGTCGTCTATGAGAAAATTTTGTTTATTGTATTTTGGAAATATATAGGAAATTTGTAAAATAAAATCTACTTCAGAAAATAAAATTATTCATAAATCATTTAAAGATTAAAAAAATTATATTAAATAAATGGAACAAAGAATCCAAAAGATAGCGCAAACACATATAAATCTTATCTAAGTAAATGGGACCTATTTGCAGATCTATTCAAAAAAAGATAAAAATTTGAATGTTCAGCAGTACGCTTCGTAGACATGATTATATCTCCTATGTTTGCATGTTTACACAAAACCATCAGGGACGTCCAGCTCATTTTCTCAAGTTCTCTAGTTTGTATTTTTTGATGGAGTGTTATATGGTAAACTTTTAGATAAATACAAAAAATATATATACCTACCACTTACTTTATTATGCAATGATTTAATTTAAGAGTACAACAAAAAACAATATGCTGGATTAACTCTCATAGCTGAGATCATAATATAATAGCCAATAAATATATATAGTATAGCTATAACGAAGCTAGATGTGGCAAGAAAGTAACTTGAACTATTAAAGAACTTTTTGAAGAACACCTACACATCATATAACAAAAGTGAGCAAAATCAATGAATTGGCATTCTAAAACCGTCATAAAAGTAAAATATTGATCAACAAAATAGTTGTCAAAAAAATCTTCTAAGCAATTTTTTGTATATCACAGAATAATTATAAGGTATATTTGAATTATTGAAACCGGTGTAGCTTTATCGAAAATCTAACTGCTTTTTTTTATATACACACACAAACAGCAATTCCGCAGTAAAATCATATATACAATTATTATTATATTATTATACAAAATGGATAAAACTTTCCTCTTTTCTTTCGCTGGTTTATTACAAATTACAAATTAATATAATAAAATAACGTACTGTAAAATAAATAACTTTTATTTTCGCAGCAAGAATTTTATTAGTAATAAAATTTACTAGTTGTAATAACAGTTTTTATCGCAGATACTTTAATGCATTCCATTACTAATAATATAATATCGTCCTCATTTCAAAGAGAAATACCGAAATAGCTTAACCACTACAATCAAACTAAAATTTAGAAAAACCTATCTAGAAGTCATTAAAGTTAAAATATTGGGTTGGCACGAAAGTAATGAGACACTCTAGAAAACTCTACTCATGTTGTTTTTCTAATCAATTGTTTTCAACGAGCTCGGATATAGGAGAGTTTTATCCCGATGGACACCTCATGCCCTCACAGACGCTATTCGTGCTGCTCGGCTCGTCGTCTGCCAATCGCTACTACTTCGACCGCGCCGGAAGGAGTTTTTGGAGGATTTGGTCACAGGGGACGAGTCGTGGGCTCTCTACGAAAACAATACGCGCCGTGTTCTGGCTGCCACGAAAGGAAGACCCACCAACTCAACCAAAGCAATATCAAAACCGCGGCGAAAAAGTTCTATTGTGCTGCTTTTGGGATTCTCAGGGCATGCTGTTTTATGAATTATTACATAATGAAACAGTTAATGCTAACACATATGCGGCGCAGCTCGATAAACTAGCCACAGCTATCAAAGAAAAAAGACGAAGAAGAGCCAATGTCATTTTAGTTCATGACAACGCTCGCCCGCACACTGCATCCACCACCCACCAACAACTGCAGGGCTTAGGCTGGGAGACGGTACCTCATCCACCATATTCCCCAGACATTGCCCCTTCAGACTATCATTTATTCAGAGCCATGAAAAATGATTTGCGTGATAAACGCTTTAACACTTTTAATGAAGTTGAAACCTACATAGCCACCTTCTTCAACTCACGGCCCGCTGAGTTCTGGGCAACAGGCATCCAGTCCTTGCCTATACGTTGGCAAGAAGTCATAGATGCTCACGGCAAGTATTTGATTGACTAAATGTATAGTAAAATAAAAATGTTAGAATTTAAAATGTAAAAACAAACTGACTCATTTCTTTCGTGCCAACCCGATATTTAATTTGAATAAGATCGCATTTACGATATGATTTAAATCGAATTCTGAACTAATACACAACGTAATCGATTTATGTATAGTTATTTTCCTTCTTATATAAAAGTAATAAAAATTTCTTAACGATTGTAATAGGTTTTACAATTTGTTAGTTAATGCCATCAAACAGTAATTAAAATCATAATATTTATTACTAATATCTTTTATAACTATTACAATTCCTCAATAAAAATTGCTACACGTTTAGTGAAATTTGTAGTAAACTTTAAGGTAGGGTCGCCAAATATCGTCCCCTTTTTGTAAAACAAATCTAAAAAAATAAAAAAAAATACTACAGTAATAAATGAAACGTCAAACACTAGGTTCAATACTCCTTTATTCATAAAAATAATCAAAAACCCGTTAACATAGTCAGAAAAAATTATAAAATAGCTTTAACAAAAATACTCAAATTATGAAAATATATTTTTGGGCTCCTAATATCGTCCCGGGGACGATATTTAGATCACGTGAACTGGAGTTGTACTTACTCCTTTTCTATTATATAAAATTGAACCTAACTATCATATTAATATCTAAACAGCCCTTTCTTAATTATTTTAATCATTTTTTCGGCATCTAAAAAATAAAAAAATAAAACATTCTAAAGTTACATGTTACGATATAAGGTTCACGTAAGGGGACGATATTAGGAAATTTCTATTTATTTTGTCGCATCCATTTAAGCAAAAAACGTGTCATAAACCTGAAAATTTTACTTAATCGATTAACATCTGAGATATTAATAGTTAGTTTGACAAAAAAAATGTTATAAATAAGTCAGGTATCTCAATATATTATGGTTTCCGAGAATATTTCAATGAAAAACTCACCTTGAACACTTTTTTTGATTTTCGAATTTCTGTCAGTACGAACGTCGTAGCGCACTCACTTCTACACAATGGCCGACTGATGCAACTAGCTGTCAGTTCCGCTCACTGATAATAGATGGTGGTTTTTAAAAGAGTAGATATTGAAGGTGACGAAATTAGGGTAGGGGACGATATTTGGCGACTCTACCTTACTTTTATTTACACTAAAATATACTTTCCTAAAGTCAGTTTTATTACATTTACTAATACAATTTGTCATTTCTATAGCACATTTTATTATTTAATTGTAAAATTAATTTCACTGAAAAATATTATTTTAGTGTAGTTTTTCCTGTAATAATACATAATAAGTACTTGCAAAAAGCTGAATATCGATTGCATTTTTAGTTGAAATGAAATAATAATAATAAAATTTACTATAACATTTTTATCTGTTCATATAATATATAATACATATATATTACACATTTTTAAAATTTAAAATTTTCATTTTATTTGGTATAAAATAAGCTTCAACCTTGCACAGCATGGATTATTGTCTTACTATTATATGTAAAGCTAGTTGCGCAATACCCCACATAAGTTAAAAGTTAAAATTTGCATATTGTATATTGGAGCATTATGAGGTACACAGGCTTTGGCGCAAATATAGGTATATAGAAGGTAAAAAGTTATTTTGATTCGAATAAAATCGAATTATAAGCAGTAATACCTGCTTTTGTATTCTGAATGCATATTTTATTATCGATTGAATTTTGCATGATTTGTGCTATTTAACAAAAGAGCATTTTATAAAATGGAAGAGCTAAAAAAATTTGAATAACACCTGCGTTCGTTACGCCCAGACCTGAATGAAAATAAGGACAAAGTGTGATTTAAAAATGAATTTTGAGGTGCGACAGTGGGGGCATTAACTGAACGATGATGTGTCAACAGAGCATTGAACATTGGTGTTTGGCTATTCGAATGCGGATCCGATTCGGTTCCGAATTCAAATTACAAGGGATGCACTCGGCTCCAGGCAGTCGAATTGTGTAATCCCGTAAAATGTGTGTGATACGCCTATGTCGAATAGAAAGTTCAAAAGCTTCCCGATCCCGATCCCGGTCCCGGAACACAGGAGCTACTGCGGAGCATAAATTCACTCCGTGCACCGGATTCGCTTAATTGGGAATCACTGCAGATAACACGCTCCAATACACGTGGACGGAATTAGGCGCTCCGCCGAGTCGCTTTCGAACACGATTAAATATTCAGACCGTGATTCAGTAAATTGTTTGCATTTAATGCTGTTGTAGCTGCAGGTTGCGTGGAATAAGCACTTTTAAGAGATGAATTCATTATTTAAGCCGTAGTTTAACCTTCCTTAAATGCACTGCACGAGCAGGTGTAGTGCTGAGCTTGCTTGAATATCAAATTTACACGTCAAAATTATCCTATTTCTTGGAATTAACGGAAGCTATTATCTAGCATTTATATTTTTGTAATTATCATTTCATTTGCATTTCATAAAATTATTCTAAACTGCTAGGAAGAAAAAGGTAGAGAGAAGGAGATCGATACATATGTGTGTGTGTTATCGATCAAACCGATTTTAGGATAGCCTAGTTTATATCTTAGATGGTGTTATTAAACATCGGCTCGACATCTACCTTTCGCCGGCCTGGTTATAGGGAGACGATCATTGATCTCTCCTTAGCGACGGAAAGTCTGGCTGCACGAGTGCAGAACTGGCAGGTGATCGAGGACTATACAGCCAGCGATCACCAATATATCACGTTCCGCGTGCGTGGTGTAGCGCCAGTGCGGGCCCGGCGTTCGCAAGGCCCGCCCAGATGGGATGTCGCCAGGATGGATGCTGAAAGGATGTCTCAAGCCATCACACGCGGCCGGCAAACCATCGATGGGATCCCGCAAGGATTGCCGCCTCTCGAGCAAGCCGAACTGGTGGTGGACTCAACAATGAGTCTAATCCACCGGGCTTGCCGAGAAGCCGTGCCAAGGAAGAAGGGATATAGGGAGGGGCGACATCCGGCGTATTGGTGGACGGATGAGATCGCGGAACTGAGGCGGAAATGTCTCCGTCTCAGGCGGTTGGCTCAGCGAGCCGATCGGCGCGATCCCGACGCAGCCCGTAAATCTGCCGAGCACAAGTGTAACGCATTGCTGAGAAGAGCATAGTTTAGGATTAAATCTAGTTAATACCCTTGAACTTATGAATTCTAAATTCTGAATTTCTGAAGCATAGCAATACCTACTTAATCTTAAAACCTAACCATTAAAAACCGATAAACCAGAATTTTTAATAAATTGTAAATTCATCTAAATGAAACGAGGCTTTAAACCCCCTATTATGATGGTTTAAGCTTGAAGTCGGCGGAGGTTACATTTTTTCGAAATGGAGGGTGGACGGAAGTGGCACGGGTCGAGGCTCTCTCTTCTCCTGAGGACTTGAGCGAAGCGAGATCGTGAAGATTGAGGTTGAACAAAAAAAGGAAGATCATCGAGGAAATTTAAGAAGTTTTGGTCAACGGGAACACGGCGGTTCGTCATTAAATAGGCACGCGCCCAAATTAAGCGCCCTACGCCCCAGGACAGGACGATTAAGGAGAGACCGTTCCAGTAACCCAAGTGGACCGGAGCCGAAATTCCCAGCCTTCCTCACAAATTGAGCAGCTTCAGGAGAGCCAGCCAGATTCAGCCAGATTCATCTGTAGCATCATCCCTCCGAGATTTCAAGATGAGTAAAAATGATAAACGCCTAATGTTAATATGATAAATATTCCGCGATAATAAGTACTAACATTTAGTCTTAAGTACTAGGGTAGATTTAGTGAATGTATAACCAGCAGGGCGGCCGCGAGGTAGGATCTATTGCACATTGTACGCTGTCTTCAGAAATTAAAAGACTGGATTAACCAAATTCTCAAAAGTTTTAATTTTAATGCAAGCATCCTTCCCCTAGACTTGGGATTGCTTACATTTTGGGGGCTCAACCGGGATACCCGAGACAAAAGAAATATTTTGTCCTATTTCAACTTACTTGTGAATTTTCCTTCGTAGTGCAAGCAATTCGCGTAAGCATTCTTCACAGCAATCGTTATATATTTCAAGGTTCCTACTTAATTTCGGACAATTATCACTTGTCCTCAACGCCTGAGCAAATTACGGTCACACCTCGAACAATGAGATGTAATAAAATTTTGTTAACGCTACGGCTGTAGTGCTCTAAGAGTCTAGGAGATCTATTCGAACCGAGTCAGTTTATTTCAGCCTGTGCAATAAGTCGGCGATGAAGAGTTGGTTCTAACTAAAAAAGATTATAATGCTTAATTATTAGTATATTTATTATATTACTTAATCAGTGGTCCTAAATTTTTAATAATTGTGCAATTTGGAAGTGTTCTTACATATGAAGGCGAATCAGAAGACACAAAACGGCTAAGGGGGGAATTCTAAAGTCATCAAGCTCATTGCATGACGCTGGGTGCTTGTGAGGTATTATTTGGTTTTCATACTAAATAAGTTGGTAATCTTTTTCTCGTAGATTTTCCTTTTTCCTTAATGTGGGCTTTTGTGTATTATACCTTGCGGATTTTTTTATATTAATCCTCTTAATTGGGAAGTGCCGCATATTACTCGTTCGTGTAAGGAAAATTAAGGTTATATTGTGCATGAATTTTTTTTTTGCATTCATATGTCTTCTACGTACGGAAATTAAGTTTATATTGTGCATAAGGCTCCCCGCAGTTACATTTTTTTTTTTTTTTGATTCATTATGTCTTTTGATCAAATTGCAAATCTTTGCGCGGATATCGATATTAAATATGAAATGCGATGCCGCAACGTTTCTCCGGAATATTACACGGTATCGGGCCGGAAAACTTGGTGGTCGAAGCAACTAAAAAAGGAATCGGGTTCCGATCCAAGTGAAGTTTCGGTTAAATCGTATTTAGAGCCAGAGGTTGATTTGGAAATGTGCAAGGAGCTATTTGAAGAATTTCAGAGGGAAAAACTTGAATGCCGAGATGCTTACTCGGAAGTACTGGCTGTGCGATTGGGGTTCTTTTTGGCCAGATTGCGTCGCATTGAAGCTGGTTCGGAAGAAACTCTTCAAGTAGCGAAAGATAGTTTGATTAAAAGTACTGAACAATTGATCCGCGATTTAGAAAAAGTGCAGTATAAAAGGTGGAAGGAGACCTTTCAAATTAATAGAGCGTCGTCAAGTCATTGTGCGGACCGGATTGATAATTTAAACTTGAGTTCGGATACTCAAATAGATAGCCCGGCTATTGCCCATCAGGGTGACCTTTCAAATAATAAGAAAGATGTTAGATGGCCGCCCAGCGGAGACAGTCTAGGACCGGGTTTTTCTCCGAAATACAAGCCTCCTACCTTATATAAATGGGGTATTAAATTTTCTGGTGATGATGCTGCCTCCGCTTCCGCATTTTTACAACGGGTAGCAGATTATTCACGGTCAAGGCAGGTGAGCGAGCAGGAATTATTGACTGGTATATCTGACTTGTTGGAAGGGTCTGCCTTGATGTGGTACAGAAGGAAAAGGGATTCTTTTTTAAATTACGAAGATCTCGTCAAACAGTTTTTAAATCAATTTGAACCTCTCCTTCACACCGATCGAACCTTAGAGTTCATTAGAGAACGCAAACAAAAACCTTCCGAAACAATTGTCCAGTACGTAGCCTTTATGGAGAATCAATTTCTTCGTCTTCCTAACATTCCTCCGGAAAAGGAGAGATTAAAAATAATTAGGAAAAATTTACTCCCTAAATTTCTGAGAGCTATTGCGCTTAATGACTTCCTCACGGTTGACAGTTTAGAAGAGGCTTGTCGCCGTATCGAGATGAGCGAAATCCAGGCAAAAGCTAATGATCTTTATAATCAGTCGCCGTCGGCTCAACATCGTTTTTTCTCTCAACAAAATTTACGAGAAAATCGTGAATTTAATCGCAACTCCAATTTTCCTCAACAACAATTAAGATTTACTGACTCAAACCGTAAGGCTATCGAGCCAACATAACCGAAATCCTTTTCGGGGAAAACCCTCCAGTGCGATGAACCGACCGGGAATTTCAAGAGTGGATCTCAACCCTTCGTTGGAGAATCATGAATTAGGTCGAGGTGAGCTCTATTCCCAGGCACAAAGCTCGTCTCAAAGTTTCCTTAAGGAAGATGAGCATAAGTCGGGAAACTCCGACGGAGCCACGCAATAGTGGATCGGCGTTGCGCTCTGTACCACAAATCCACAAAGCAAACCCAAAGCACACCTTTACGTCATGATTATTTTAATGATTCTCGCCCACATTTATCTGTAAAAATCTTTGATCTCAATGTATTCGGCTTATTGGATTCTGGAGCGAACGGAACGATCGCGGGTAGTGAAGGCATGCATATCCTAAACAATCTAGGCTTAAAATTACAGAAACAAAATTGTGATTCGGTTAAGACGGTGGACAATTCTACTCATGTGGTAGTTGGCCATTATAATGTCCCGATAAACTTCAAGCAAATGCTAAAAGTAATCCAAATCTTAGCAGTTCCTTCCCTAAGGCTTAAATTTATATGGGGAGTCGATTTTTGGGGAGCCTTTCAAATAAACTTAAAACATAATTCAGATGGTCAATGGGCTTGCAATAGTTTTGAAGTCGGTGGTAATGAGCTTAAGGGCATTTGCCTTCCTTCTATCGAGCAGAAACAAGTTCTTGATGAGTGTCTAAAGAGATTTGACCTGTTAGTCAGCGATAAACTAGGGCGTACTGACGTCCTGTACCATGATATTGATACAGGCGGTGCAGAACCCATTGTACAGCGGGGCTATGAAGTTTCTCCAGCGGTCCAAGCACGTTTCGGCAAGGAGTTAGAACGAATGAAGCAGCTAGGGGTAATAGAGCCTTCTGTGAGCCCATGGTGTTCACCTGCTGTTCTTGTCAAGAAGTCGAATGGTAAGGATAGACTATGCATCGACAGTAGGAAGCTTAATTCCGTCACAAAAAAATGCGCGTACCCTTTGCCGAGAATTTCCGAGATCTTGAATCGTCTGAATAAGGCTAAATATTTGTCCTCTATTGACCTCAAAGATGCCTTTTGGCAAATACCTCTTACTGAAAGGTCGAAAGAGAAAACTGCCTTTTGTGTGCCAGGCCACGGATTATGGCAGTTTGTAGTAATGCCCTTTGGCCTGACAAATAGCCCAGCCACTCAACAGCGATTAATGGATAAGCTTTTCGGACCAACGGAGAATTGTGTCTTCACTTATCTAGATGACTTGATCGTAGCCACCGAGACATTTGAGGAGCATATTCTTGTTCTGGAACGAGTGGCAAGCCGTTTATCGAAGGCAAATCTCACCATAAATAGAGAGAAATGCCAGTTTTTTAGATCTTCTCTTAAATATTTAGGTTTTATTGTTGATGCAGGAGGTCTGCGCACAGACCCAGAAAAAATTCAAGCTATGATAGATTTCCCTAGGCCCCGAAATTTTACCGAACTCAAACGTTTTGTAGGGTTAGCTTCTTGGTATCGACGATTTGTTAAGCATTTTGCGGAAATTGCAGCTCCACTGCATGAGTTATCTAAGGGTGGCAAAAAACGACAGCCCTTAAAATGGACTCCTGAAGCGGATAAGGCCTTCAGAGAATTGAAAACGGCGCTAGTAAGCTCGCCAGTCTTAACCAATCCTGATTTTGAAAAAGATTTCTACATTCAATGTGATGCTTCTAAACATGCAATAGGCGGAGTATTATTTCAGAAAAATTCCGAAAAAGAAGACCAGCCTATCGCATATGTTAGCCGAAAACTAAGAGGAGCCGAACTTAACTACTCTGTCACAGAAAAAGAATGCCTGAGTATTATCTTCACGGTTGAAAAACTTCGAGGATATTTAGAGGGGCATAGATTCCACATTCTTTCCGATCATTCACCCCTGACTTGGTTGTTCCGTCAGCAAAATGTAACCGGACGTTTAGCTCGTTGGATCTTCAAATTGCAACAATTTGATTTCGACCTAACGTATGTGAAAGGCAAAAATAATGTAGTTCCAGACGCTCTCTCGCGAGCGCCAGAAATTTGTTTCATAAATTGTGAGCCTGACGATGATGATACGTGGTACTTGCGAATGATCGAAAAGGTCAAATCAAACCCTAAAAGACTGAAAAATTGGAAAATAGAAAATAATACCTTATTCATTAAGCCTCTAAGGGAATCCAATAACGCTCACGAAAATAAATGGAAGATGGTGGTTCCCATGTCTAAGCGTTTAGAAGTTTTATGGGAGTGCCATAACTCTCCTCTTGCCGCTCATCTTGGGACTTACAAAACACAAAAGAGAGTGTCTGAAAATTACTATTGGCCAGGAATGCTTAAGGACATTGAAACGTATGTGAAAAAATGTGAGATTTGCTTGAAGTCCAAGCCGAGCTGCAAACCGACCTTCGGTCAACTAGGGAATTTCAAAATAGCTACCCGTCCCTGGCAAATGATTGCCTTAGATTTAATTGGCCCACTACCTAGGTCCACAAAAGGTAATTGTTGGCTACTCGTCATATGTGATTGGTTTACAAAAATGCCCTGTCTTTATCCTATTCGAGAAGCAACCACAAAAAAGATCGCGGAGATAGTCGAAACCAGAATTTTCTTAGAGTTCGGTGTGCCAGAGATAGTCATAACCGACAATGGACGGCAATTTGATTCTAAGGAATTTAGGAAGCTTCTAAACAATTATGAAATTGTAAAGTTCTGGCTAAATTGCCGGTACCACCCGCGAAATAATTTCTCGGAACGGTGGAATAAAGTGATAGGAAGTGCGTTAAGATCATACATAACTGATAATCATCGAGTTTGGGATAGAGATATAAATAAAATTCAAGTAGCTCTGAGAACTGCGGTCAACGCTGTCACTGGGTTTTCGCCATTCTACTTAAATTTTGGTCGGGAGTATGTCTCTTCGGGTAAGGAGTACATGCTTTACGATCCTATCAATGAACCAGCGATTGAATCAAGGACCCTGCATCTAAACAACTTAAGCAAAACTTACGATGATGTCTCAAAACGCATATTAAAAGCTTACGAAGCTAATAAAAAATATTTCGACAAAAATAAAGTAAAGGTTAAATTCGACATCGGTGACGTGGTTTTTAAACGCAATTATGTATTATCCGATGCAAGTCAAGGGTTTTCATCCAAACTGGCACCAAAATTTATAAAATGTATTGTAGCCGAGAAAAAATCTGATCTGGTCTACAGGCTTGAAGATGAGCAGCACAATAACCTTGGATGGTGGCATGTTAAAGACATAAAGAACTCCTAAATTGTTCGAATTCTTTCCTTTCCTTTTGTATAGATTATAAGCACAAGAAGTGAAGTTCTGTTTTAGCAATAGTTAACATATCTCTTATTTAGTTATAGCAAGCTGTTTTCTCATTCATGCGTTGAATTTTCCTTCGGTACGGAAGCGTTTCTCTCCTATCTCTTGGGACCTGAAATATTTCACTCGATTTCTTTTGATAGATATCCCACCACAAATAGAAAATTATTGTGGTAATAACCGCTCCAGGCTTAGCGTCATTGCTCACTGGGCTAACACAATTGTGTAAATTATTATTGTAAGACTTAAAGAAGTTTTTTACCTTGGCTGTTTTGAGTTTTAGCAGTCATTGCTCACTCAATAGATTCGTTTTCTGTATCTTCTATAGATTCAAATTATTGCTTAGGACTACTGATTTTATAACCGCATCCGGATGCAACTCTTATCGTTTAAGATCAATGTTAGATAGGCCTATGACTCAAATTATATTTTTTTAATATCTTGAGTACTTAGCTAGCATTGCGGCCGTGGCCGAAGTAAAATGAATTACTAATCGGTGGCCATGATTTAACAAAAAAAAAAAAAATGAATATTTTTTTTTTTTTTTACCCAGGAACGGGAGGAAATGTAACGCATTGCTGAGAAGAGCATAGTTTAGGATTAAATCTAGTTAATACCCTTGAACTTATGAATTCTAAATTCTGAATTTCTGAAGCATAGCAATACCTACTTAATCTTAAAACCTAACCATTAAAAACCGATAAACCAGAATTTTTAATAAATTGTAAATTCATCTAAATGAAACGAGGCTTTAAACCCCCTATTATGATGGTTTAAGCTTGAAGTCGGCGGAGGTTACATTTTTTCGAAATGGAGGGTGGACGGAAGTAGCACGGGTCGAGGCTCTCTCTTCTCCTGAGGACTTGAGCGAAGCGAGATCGTGAAGATTGAGGTTGAACAAAAAAAGGAAGATCATCGAGGAAATTTAAGAAGTTTTGGTCAACGGGAACACGGCGGTTCGTCATTAAATAGGCACGCGCCCAAATTAAGCGCCCTACGCCCCAGGACAGGACGATTAAGGAGAGACCGTTCCAGTAACCCAAGTGGACCGGAGCCGAAATTCCCAGCCTTCCTCACAAATTGAGCAGCTTCAGGAGAGCCAGCCAGATTCAGCCAGATTCATCTGTAGCATCATCCCTCCGAGATTTCAAGATGAGTAAAAATGATAAACGCCTAATGTTAATATGATAAATATTCCGCGATAATAAGTACTAACATTTAGTCTTAAGTACTAGGGTAGATTTAGTGAATGTATAACCAGCAGGGCGGCCGCGAGGTAGGATCTATTGCACATTGTACGCTGTCTTCAGAAATTAAAAGACTGGATTAACCAAATTCTCAAAAGTTTTAATTTTAATGCAAGCATCCTTCCCCTAGACTTGGGATTGCTTACACAAGGCGGCGAAAAAGGATCTTCGTAGGGCCATCAAAACGAGTAAGCGCCGATGCTGGAAGCGGCTGGGCGAGGATCTCAATGAGGATCCTTGGGGGTTGGGGTATAGGATCGTTCTGCGCAAATTGGGGGCTTCTCACCGAATGCTCCCCTCGATGCGGGGACGATCCGAACCATCGTGGATGCCCTTTTCCCTACCCACCCGTTGGGACCCGATCGCACAGCTGGCGGGGAACTCGAGGCTCCTCCTTTCACACTGGAGGAGCTCACGAGAGCCTCGCAAGGCCTTCAAAACAGGAAGGCGCCGGGGCCCGACGGGCTTCCAGCAGAGGTGCTAAAGGCGTTGACGGCGAGCCATCCAGAGCTCTTGCTGGATATGTACAACGCCTGCCTGAAGGCGGGAATCTTCCCTTCTCGCTGGAAGGCAGCGAGGCTTGTGCTTATCAGCAAGGGCAAGGGACCGGCAGGGTCCCCTGGGTCGTACAGACCGCTGTGTATGCTCGACACAGCCGGCAAGCTCCTGGAAAAGCTCCTGAAGCCTCGTCTCCAGGCGGCGGTAGTCGCCGCTGGAGATCTTTCCGAAAGACAGTATGGCTTGCGGAAAGGGAGGTCGACGGTTCACGCTATCCAGGAGGTAGTCGACGCGGCCAGGGCCACCGAATGCGGGAATCATTATTCCCGTCCGGTGTGCCTGCTGGTCACTCTGGATGTACGCAACGCCTTCAACTCGGTGAGGTGGGGGGATGCGCTGAATGCGCTAGAACGGGACTTCAGGGTCCCCCAGTATCTTCTGCGGATGTTGGGGGATTATCTGAAGGACCGCACCCTCACCTATGAAACAGAAGATGGTCCGGAAACGAGGGTTCTCTCGGCAGGGGCGGCCCAGGAATCTATACTGGGGCCCGACATATGGAATTATACATATGACGGGATCCTTCGTATGGAGATGCCGGAAGGGTCTTTCCTGGTTGGGTATGCTGACGACATTGCGGCGGTCATCACCGCCAGAAATGTCGAGGCTGCTCAAATG
This sequence comes from Dysmachus trigonus, assembly GCA_949715965.1. Classification (NCBI taxonomy): domain Eukaryota; kingdom Metazoa; phylum Arthropoda; class Insecta; order Diptera; family Asilidae; genus Dysmachus; species Dysmachus trigonus. The sequence goes on along the minus strand of OX454319.1, from coordinate 46,009,576 downwards.
AGGCTCAACCAGGTGATGCGTCGGGTGGGTCCTTGGCTGAGCGATCACGGGTTGGAGCTAGCCCTGACCAAGACCGAGATCGTCCTTCTGACAAAGAAGCGCATTCCGCTACTGATAGGAATGCGGGTAGGAGACATGACGGTCCAGACGAAGCCGGCAGTAAAGTACCTGGGGGTGAGCCTTGATTGTAGGCTCACCTTCTGGAACGAAATTAAGAGCCGGGCGGACAAGGCGGCCGCGGTGACAGCGGCGCTGAGCAGGCTTATGGCCAACATTGGGGGGCCGAGGCCTTGCAAAAGGCGTCTGCTGCTCCGCACCGCCGAGGCCGTTATGCTGTACGGTACGGAAGTCTGGGCCAACGCGATGCGGTATGAGAAGTACCGCAAACGCATGGCGGCAGTTCAGCGGCGCGCGGCGCTCCGCATCGCGAGCTCCTATCGAACGGTCTCGGAACCAGCGGTTTTAGTGGTTGCGGGGGTCATACCCATTGATCTCTTAGCCAGGGAACGACAGCTCGTCCACCATGAGAAAGGCGCCCTAGGGAGGAAGGAGGCCGCAGTGGCGGCCAGGACCGCAACCATGGCGGCCTGGCAGACACGGTGGGATGGGGAGTCGCGGGGCCGGTGGACAGCTCGGGTTATCCCCCAGCTGGACACCTGGCTGAACCGTCAGCATGGTGAGGTGGACTACTACCTCACACAAATGCTGACGGGGCACGGGCACTTTCGGGCTTTCCTTCACCGTATAGGGAAGACACCGAGCCCGTGCTGCATTTACTGCGACTCCCCGTCGGATTCCGCTCTCCACACATTCTTTGAATGTGATAGATGGAGAGCGGAGAGGGAGAAGCTGGAGAGTGTGGCGGGCAGCATAACCCCGGACAATATAGTCGAGGTTATGCTGCAGGGGGAGAATCTCTGGCGAAGGGTCGCTCTTTTCGGTAGAGCGATCCTGCGCCAGAAGGAAAGAGACGCCAGGGAGCGGGAGGCGTAGATCGCCCGGTGAGAGGAGGGCCCCCGGCGGGGGCGGCTCTAAATAGGACTCCACCCTGAAGTAATGTCCAACAGACGGTTCCGGGGTGGAGGTCCTGCAGGCGGGGAGTGGGGTTTTAGCCGGTAGGCTGGGGAGTCCGGCACACGGGTGTCTTCGGACACCTACGGTGCATAAAGCATTTCCCCACTCCCAAAAAAAAAAAAAAAAAAGTTTATATCTTAGATATCTATTCTTTAAAATGTAAACAGTACATTCTGTTGTGATGAAATTTCATCTGGTTACTTGGAGAGAATTGCGGATAAAATGAATTAAATTGGAATTTTTATATTCTAGGGCCCCAAGTGTATGGTCAGTTTCGCGTCAGTTCAGTCCATGAACTCAATTTAGCTCAGATAAAAAAAACATCAAAATATTTGGATCATTAGGTCATTTATTCCTGAAATTTACCTCTTAACCCATTAATGCTCAAAACGAAGATTTTGTGCACGCGAGTTCAATTGTACGATTCGGATAGCAAATTTGGGCAATTTTCTTCCAAATTCATATATAAGGGGTTTTTGGGGATGCCCTTTCCGAATTTGGCATTTGTTTTGCATAAAACCTTCAAAAACCCTATTATTTTTTGGGTTTTTTCAAAAAAGTGCTGATTTTTTTTGGTAATTTTTCCTTTCAAAGTCGATTATTCGATTATCTTGTCGTTGCTGCTATTGGATGATCATATAACCACCAGAAATCGCGGTACGAATATCTAAACTTTCTCAAACCATGTTTTTGAAAGTTTGTTTTTGCTTTGGTTTTTGCAAAATGGCCATTTTGTACAGAAGTGTAGTAAAAAAGTTCGCGATTTTTTTACAGCAAAAGGATCAACTTTACAAAAAAATGTATAGAACACAAAATGCTTCAAATTAGCTAAAGAATATCTTTAAATTTTTTCAGATTTTTTGGGCTATTTTTGGTTTTTTGGATTTGGCCAATTTTTGAAAAATTCTGAAAAAATTCACAAACCCACTATATATGAATTTGGAAGAAAATCGCCCAAATTTGCAATTCGAATCGTACAATTGAACTTGCTTGCACAAAATCCTCGTTTTGCGCATTAATGGGTTAAACTACAAATTTAAGTTGTTCAATTTTATGTCTATGTTTTAGCCATAATTAAGTATGACTGTGTCAAAATTCTGCCTGGTCTCTAAGAAAATACGAAACTATTTTATTCATTGTTCGCCTTTCCATCGTAAAACTATAGAACTTTTTAAAACCCGAGAAGGTATGCATTCCATAAATTTCATAAAACTCTAATTGTAATATTTCTGTCAAAATATTTTTATTAAGTCACGTTTCTCTATAGAAAAAAATACCTTTTTTTCTTTCCTACCGCAACTAATTATCGGATTTTCTCTTAAAACGATTTGACATTTTATCCTAGTTAAAAGCTTCCCAAAAAGTAATATAATACACTTTTTTAAGCCCCTTTTCATAACCCTGCTTTGGGAATTATTTAAAAATTTATTAAAGCAGTTTGTCAGCTTACTCATGGGTCATTTGCGTCCGGCCATTTTGGTGTTTATTTGTAATCCAGGAGCTTTAGGGCTAATCCTATTAGAGTATCATCAATTCAGTGAGGACTAGAGTCCCTGTCTGCTGTTATTTCACAAGACAGAAGGAAATTTGAAATTCATCGAGTTCCTGAGAAAGCTCCAAATGGTACTAAATCCCTGTTAACAAATTGCCAGGAGTTGTAGGATAATTGTAAAAGTGAAAAATTACGAAAATTTTCATCAGCTTTCTTTAAACCATTAAAATCGTTGGAAACGTGTTACGAGGAAGGAATGGTATATTTTATGTGACATAGACTCGTTATGCCTCCTTAAGGAAAACGTTGAAATGTCTTTACGTGAGAATTATTGGAGAGAAGGAGAATTATTCAAATCTGTCGCCGCAGATTAATGTTCCTTCTTGATTCTTGAATGAATAACACTCGGTTAATTCACACCCAGAAGAAACGAGACAAGGAATCAACAGCTGACGTTCAAAGTTTGTTTCGTTATTTGACAGCTGTGGCAAAAAGTTTATCTGATTTAGTTAAATTTTATTCGAACATCAGGTGGCTAAAATGGTAATTAATGGATCTAGGTGTCTCCATGGAAGTGTTCGTAATAATTTGAATCACGTACAGGTACAGGACTGTTGGGATTTAATTTATCTGTTTATTTTGCAATTATAATTGGCTAGAAAAGTTTTTACAAGAGAGAAATGTTAAATGTTATGTTTCTGTAGATTTTAAGTTTTGATATTTTTTTTGTTAGATAAAATAAATACTCTATCCTTTGTGGAAAATGAGTCTTATATTCGTAAAACAAGATACTTCCTTTTTCATCTTGTACTGCTTTAGTAATAATTACTTTAGACAAACAAATATTCCATTCTAGTTTTTAATATGAAAACAATGTCTAATTTTAAATTAATGAAAATACAATGTTGAATACAAAATATTTTTTTTATTATTTATGTAAAGGATGAGTTATATATAATATAATATTATAAAAGTGATTAAAAGAAGAAAAAAATTAATAAAATTATAATAATTAAAAAACAAGTTTCTTTTAATTTATTTAAAAGTCTTAATTAATTTCGCTAAAATCAGATGTAATATATGCCGTCCTTCTAGTTTAATATACATATATAATAAGAATTTTTGTTTGGTAGTTGATTGAAAAATTAAATTAAATTAATTGAGAAACATGAGATTAAGATTGGTGGCGAGAATATTTTATGACTGACTGAATATTTAAATATAGGTTTTTTTTTTTTTTTTTTATAAAAAATGTATTTTATATTCGAATGGAGAGAATAAAGTCTAGACGGGAAAATATTACAAAAAAAGCAACAATTCACTTTTGAAATTAAATTAAAACGAAAATATATTTGGGATTGCCTAGTTAAGTTTTTCTATTTATAATCTCTTTAAGAGATTTAAATATTTACGACTTATTTATTAATACATCATCTCTTTGCTAGTTGTCTTCTCTCTAATAAATTCTAAAAATGAGCAAATTTTTCATAAAAGAAATGTCCTCCTTGAAAAATGTAAATCTATATTGGGCGAAACCAATAACTGAGCAAATAAATTGTTTGCCTCGTTGAGCTTTTTCAAAATACCCCAAACCGAATGTCTGGAATTATGGTGGCGACAGCGACAGAAAAGTATTTCTTTTTAAATCCACCTCGGTAGAGACCCCCAAACATTCGCATTTCAGTTTTTCAATAAGTCTAATCTCTTAATACTCTCTTTATGAAAGAAATCAATGTGCACTAGATCTACCCAGAGACTTTCCTCTATTCAATATTTGCGTTGGCTTTGCAGAGAAAAATAATTTCAGGATTTTCAAGATGTAAATCTGCAATCTCGGCATAGTGCAACGAGCACACTAAACTTAATTCAAGGGGAGCAATATCCTAAAAAAATAAATTCCCCGGTTATCTCACCGAAAGAAACTCGGAATTGCGAGATACATAAATACATTCTGAAGCGAGGACACTCGGAGCCCGAAGGATGAGGCTGTTTGAATTTTTCTCCCATTCGCTGCACTCCCCAGCAGGTCCTACATGGGACAATTGCGGTCAATAAATCTGTGAAGATGACGGCAGTTCGGATATTAATTCGTTAAAGTAAAGCGCTCAACAGCAGAAGCCGTAAAACAAACGTGAGGGGACACATTTCAAAAGTCCTCGCCACTGCCCTGCGTGTGACATAAATGAGTATTTATGACGAAAGTTTTGAGACAGAAGTGGTGAGACTTCAGTCTTTTCAGCGGCTATTTATGCCCCAGTGCGGGCACAAAGTTGTGGCAAGGCGGGCCACAACCTCTTCGAAAATGAATCAATTATGTTTTTTCAGCTCTTAGCATAAATTTTAAAACTTTTATCGTACTAAGTAGATCTTTAGAGTTTAACAAGTCTTTACACAAGTGCTACCAAAACTTTCTGAGAATAAAATACGGCAGGGATTAGTGGTTTCGAATTAACAAGTTTTCGATTTATTTGTTTTGAATGAGTCAGTCGATTGTAAGTGTTTAAACTGAAGATAATCCAACAAAAATATTTTATAAGTGTGTATACAGTATAATGTGTGACCACTTTAAGCACTCATTTAGTGATTTATTCTCATGTTTTTAGTCTAATAATATAAGCACACTACGTACGAAATTTAAAATTTTGAACTTACTGAATTTTAAAATTGTATACACACACGTTAGAACAGGCTGCCAGATTTTGCCTACAACCAGAATATTTGGCAAGATTATATTCCTTCGCAATCTCATTGTATTTCTAGTGGGCAGCAATGCTACTTAAAGTTTATTGGTTGTGAGCAAAGATTGAAATGGACAACAAAAGATAATTAAAAGTTGCAAGAAAGATAGAAAATGTTTTCTGATTACGGGCTTTAATAACAAAAAAAATATTACAGGACGTTGAGTTTTCTCTGATGGAAGTTTTCGTCTAAATGGAATTCCATCTTCTCAACCTCAAAATTGCGAATGCTGTTATAGCGATTCTGTAGCACGCTATTTTTTTTATGAGGGTTCGGATAAGGAAAGGTGTTGGGTCAAAATCGTACGGCTTGAAACAATCTGATTTAATTCAATATATATTTTATTAATTCTTTCTTATTTCAACTAACAAATTCAGTCTTTTCTTCCTTAAAAATTAACAAAAGCAATATAAACAAACAAAACTCAATAGTTCATAAAAAAACAAACAATAACAAATTATGATCTCTTTTTACTTAAAATTACCAAATATCAGCGTTTATCTGGAAATAAAAGGAAAAAATGTTTTCCTCTATTAATTATCTAAATTATTCGGCGTTTGCGACGTATTATATTCAATAATATTGCCGGCGTATACCTAACAAGATTATTGAAGGGGTTATTTCTTTTAACTAACAAGCACTCATGGCATAAACCTATGACCGCTTATTTGTTTTCGAAGTGGTTTTTATTTGACTAAGTATATTCAGCAATATTGTCGGCGTATAACTAACAATATTACTGAATTTTTGTGTTAAGGGATTAAACTAGCAATCAATCACGGCATAAACCTATAATTGTTAGCTTGTTCGTCCTTAATGTTGTTTGCGGCATATACTTGCAATTGAATCCTACTCGGCATAAACCTGAGATCAGACTGAATTTTCTACACACCCCAGCCTGCTTATACAGTAAAACCCGTTTAAATGCAACCCGCTTTACTGCACAATTCCTTTTATTGCACACGATGCGAATGCACCGAATTTTTTGCCTTATTAATGTGTAGAAACAAAGACCGCATTATTGCACACCTCTTAAATACACAAACCTCTTATTTGCACATTAATTTCAGGCACGAATTTTCTATTTGAATTAAAAAATAACCGGATAAATGCAATATACATATTTTAAATGAACAGATCTGTAGAAGTGTAGTACTTTTACATTGTCCCCTCAGTGGTTACCATTTAAAGGCAAAGAAGAAAAAGAACACTTTCTCGTTAGTCTTTGCTTTGACATTTCAGTCTTTTTGAGTTGGCTGGTGGACCTTGTAAATTGCGGATTGTAATTGTATAATTTTGGTAAAATTTCTAAAGTAAAGACGAAAACAGAACGCTATGTAATTAACCAAACTGAAAAAAAGTAATCCGAGCTCTCTTAAATGCACAACATGTACATTTATCTTAAAAACGTTTAAATGCACAAACCGTTTAAATGCACGAAATTTTCTGACAAATTGGATGTGCATTTAAGCGGATTTTACTGTATAGCAAAATAGAGCGGTACTGGGTTGCGTCTGGTTCACAGGGATTGTACGAATCCTTTCTGCACTGAACCTTAATTCTTTAAATTTCTTCACGAAAACGCAGATAGCGCTCGAAAAGTAAATGCTTTTTAGGTGTTAGTGGTCCTAAATTTCAGGACAGCTGATTGCAAAATGTCACCTGTTCAATATGTCATTTCGACTTGGATGAGGTAAGTTTGTTTACCCTTTCCTTTAATCGTATTTAGTGAATTTTCAGCATGTCGAAGCTGCGACGAATCCTGTTATTAATCTAAATAGTTTTTTTTTTCATTTGAAACTGATCCAGACCGAGCCCCGGATGAAAAACACGCAATTAAAATCTCAGTCTCTGACCAATTCTGGAAGGTAACGTTTTCAAAGAAAATGGCTTATTCTAAAGTTTAAACCCTACAATGTTATATTATAGTGACCTTTAATTTGGTCGATTAATGATAAATTATTTTGTATGAACTTATGACGACTATCACAAAACAATATCAAACTTTTATATATTATAAATACAAATACAAAATTTATATCATTATCTTCTAAACAGGATTAAGAAAAGTATAATGTAATAGTGTACAATTTTTTCAAAAATTTGACAAATCCAAAAAACCATAAATAGTCGAAAAAATTCACACGTATCCTTTTGCTAATTTCGAGCATTTTGTGTCTTATACAATTTTTTTGTATCTTTTTTTTGATCCTTTCGTGTAAAAAAATCGCGAAATTTTTGACTGTTTGCTGTTTTTTTATTTGCAAAAACCAAAGCAACAAAAAATTCAAAACCATGGTTTGAGGAAGTTTAGACATTTGGACCGCGATTTCTTGTGGTTATATGATCATTCAATAGCAGTAACTACAAGACAAGAAAAAAGGCCAAAAAAAAATCAGCGCTTTTTTTTAAAAACCCAAAAAATAATAGGGTTTTTGAAGCTTTTATGCAAAACAAATACCAGATTCTGAAAGAGCATCCCCAAAAACCGCTTATATACGAATTGAACTTGCCTGCACAAAGTCCTTGTTTTGAGCATTAATGGGTTAATATAACCAGAAATCAAAAGTACACTGAAAAAGCCTTACTTGCAAACTATTCAAAATTAAAAAAACCAAAACAACAAAAAGCAAGAAAATTTCGTTGAATGTCATGTTTGATAAGATTACATTGAATACAATTCCACACTGAGAGAAAAAGAAAAATTACGATGCTCTCCCGTAAACAGGACTTAAGTGACAGGCATAGGTAAAAGTACTATGTGCACAAGATAAAATTACGCTGTGGCACCGTAAAATTTCCGTCTGCGAAAAAAAAAAAGCACCGTTGGGTAAATTTTGATGTAGATATTTTAATGAATTAGAAAGTAGGATAAGATATTAACTACAAATATTTATATTGTAAAGAAATTCCAATCGAAAATATAATAAAGCATATAAACCCTCTCTGTGAAAGACTTTTGCGGTGAAAAAAAATGCATATGATCTAACTCTTTCGAAGACTTTCGGATAACTGGCCTGTCCGACTGCACTCCGATTTGAAGATTCCATGAAACACATGTTTAGCAGTAATAATAAAAATGTCATACTTACAGACTTTCCGTAAGCGACCACGCAGCGAGCAATTTTACTATGAACAACACTCGTAAGCCGTACCAATTTCCGAAAAAATCCGATCGTATACCCGATGTACTTCGGCTTCTAAATTCAGTAGAAAATTACGTTGTGGCACCGTAAAAATTCCTTTATGAACTAGTACAATTTCATGAAGGCTTAGTAAATTTTCCTTGAATCAACAGGAAATTTTTCTTAGCATAAAAATTTACTGTGCTGTACAGTAAAAGTTCCTATGACGTTTCGGAAAAATTCTTGGATGAATAGTAAAAAATACTATGTCAACCGTATTTTATCTGTTATTCCCTCGTAAATTTTCTAAGAACTTGTCACTTAAGTCCGGATTACAGGGGATAGCACCGTAATTTTTATTAGAATTTTCTCTCAGTGCAGTGATTGTAGAATTTACGAATTTAAAAAAAGACAAAAAGAAAAAATATTGATTATTATTATAATTAGACTTAGAAACTCTCTTCGAATAATATCAAATTGATATTTTGCATAAAATCCTCTTAAATTGTTCAAAGACCAACTATTTTACTCGTAATTTGTCTAGAATGAAATAGAATTAATATTAAGTAGATATGATTTATAAATACATGTGTAATAATGTAACATTTATATTACGCAAGAGAACATTTTAAAAATTTTCCCGACAATTCTGGGGCAAAAATTGAAAGTTCTTATTTCCAAAACCAAATTAAGCGTTTTAAATCAAAGTTAAAGTCCATAGAATAACGAAATATGCTTACTTCAAATCGAAATGTTTTATTAAATGTGAGTAAAACGACAAACTTGGAATAAGGGTGATAAAAAGCTGAAAGTAAAGCAGTCGTCATTGTTACGAAAGAATACACGTTTTTTGAAATGCGATTATATAAATAAAATGAAACAAAGAACTTTATTTAAAGTTTTCATTTGCATACGTTTTGAAAAAAAAAATAATATCTTTCATTTATTTGAAATATGTAAAATAAGCAAATCGAATTGCTACGCTTGGCTCACAATGTATTATATTTATTTGTACATCAGAGCATGATTTCTCTAGCTTTTATGAGAAAAATAAAAACCTTTATTTAATAAATAATTGGTTTATTTTAAATTAAATTTAAATTTAATGAAAATTTGTTGGTTTCATTACAGTTTCTCTATGAACCCATCACCGAATATATTAACAAATTACGATATCTAAACGCAAACTTGAGTTTGCTTTTGCATGAATGATGCACTGGCTTCTGCTGCTTACTTCGTTTCGCCAATTATTAAAAAAATGTCTAATACCCGAGAATGAAGAAACTCTTCCTAAAATCTAGTAAGAGATATATGTTCCTAGACATTTTTTATAAATTAACCAATAAAACTAGGAATTGAAGAATTAGTTATTAAGAAATTCCATGTATAAGAATGTTCTTCACAAAATGCTAAAGTAAAATTTTTTAAAATTCAAGTAACATAATTTTTCTAATTGTAAAGTGATTTTTTTTTAAATACAAAAGTATACATATATTGTACTTCGCTATCTGTTGACACTGCTACAATCAGTTTTTCTTTCCTCAAAAAAAGTAGGCAGTAAATTACACTAAAAGGAATGATGCTGGTTTCTTGTGTAATCAGTGGTTATAAAACATTAATTTGAATAAACAATCGCCTGTTAATCTGAACACTTTAAAAAGTAACCAAGTAATCTGCTTCCAGAAAATTTTATTGCGAAAATGAATTATTTGTAAGACATGAAATTCAAGAAAATTTATTCGCACAAACGAAGAAGGCGCGGAAGAAGTTCTTTAAATCACTAAAAAGGAAGTGCTGTGCAGCAAATATTCGCTATAGCTCATTGTTTAGCTGAAAGCCTTGTTCTGCGGAGAATCCAAGATCCGAAGATTCATTTTAAACAATACAAGTGAAATAGTACAGCTCGTAAATAGCTCACGACATGATGGTTGAATGCACCGAAATAGTGTCGTTAGCGAAGTTTAAGCCCACATGCAGGCGGCGGAGGCACACAGCAATAATTCCCACAATGGGGTCCGTAATAAACTGAGGAGTCTCCCGGAGCAGGCTTTAAAGCGCCTTCCTTTTCACAGAATGTTTAGAATGTCTGGGCTTATCCCGCATTTCCGCAAAAAGGATATCTTACTGAAAGAGCGAGTTATTTAGTGCTGCCACGTCTCCGCATAAAGCTCCTTAATTGCTGCAGATCTAAATGCTGCGAGGAATGATGATGCCATTTAACCTTTGAGGCGCTATTAGCCCAGAAACGGAAAGCACTGAAAAATGGTGGCAGGAAATCCCGCCATATGACGAATGGATGTTCACACTTATCCGGCTTTTAGCTCCTATTTATGTGCGAAGCCTACATTAGCTTGTCTTGTTCTTTTTTCCGGATCAGAGACTCAGAATGGCGAAATAATGATGAATCTAACGACGATACATTAAGTGGTGTTTTCTAAATACCGATTTTTTCCAGTAAATAACAATTTAATTAAGTCTTTTATTCGACTACATACTCCAGTATCTTTAAGTGTAGTGATATTACGTATATTGTATACAATTTGTTCATCTAAGAATGAAAAGTGTCTAAACGAATTATGAGTACTAAGTAGTAATGGACTTATATTAGGTTGTAACATAATAATCTGATAATTTTTTCGGAAACGTTCTGGAAAGTTTTTACAACTTCGAGAAAGTTCTGTGACTATGAGTATAAATACCCGGGAGCGCGCTCAGTTCATCAATGCAATAATCGACAGCGCAGCGATTAGCATTATGGAAAAATTCGATTTGAAAAGACGAGACATCCGCGTCCTTCTACTTTATGAGTTCCGTTTGAAGCATACAGCTAAGCAGGCGGCACAAAATATATGTTAATGTATGGGAGAAAATGCGGTATCTTATCATACAGCAGTAGATTGGTTTCGACGTTTCTCGAATGGCGACTACAACCTTGAAGATAAACCTCACGAAGGGCAGCCGGTTGAGGTTGATGTCGAATGACTAGCGCAGCTCATCGAGGAAGATCCAAGGAGGACTACTCGTCAACTTGAAGAAGAACTCGGATGCTCCCATACTACTATCGCTCGACATTTGAAAGTGATGGGTAAAGTGTACAGGCACAGTCAATGGGTACCTACCTCACGAATTGACGGATGGTCAACGGATGATGCGAGTGGCGGTTTGTACGCAATTACTCACTTCACATCGTACTTTTGCTTGGCTTCGCAATTTGGTTACCGAGGATGAGAAATGGATGCGTTATGTTAACCATAACAATAAGAGACAATGGGTTAGCGTGGGTCAAAGAGGAGTACCGACAGTTAAATGTAAAATTACTATACACAAGGTTATGTTGAGTGTTTGGTGGAATGTGCACGGCATTATCTACTGGGAACTATTACCACAAGGAACGACTAGAAATAGTAAACGCTACTGTGATATGCTGGATAAGGAAGCCATGAATCTTAAAGGAAAACAAGGCAATGTATACCTCCTCCACGACAATGCCCGCCCTCACACCGCTTCGATGACATGTAAAAAAATTATGGAGCTAGGCTGGATTTCCTTAGCCCATCCTGCTTACTCGCCGGATATATCTCCTTCTGACTACCACTTGTTCCGATCGTTGCAGGCTCACATTAGCGGAAAATCTTTTAATGACCGAGATGCATTGGAACAGTGGTTGTCGGAATTTTTTAACTCTAGTGAGCCCAAGTTTTACGAGAATGGAATAATGTCACTTCCCCAACTTTGGCAGGAGATCATTGATAATGATGGACTATATGTTCAATAAAATGTTAAGCTAAATTCTACAAAAATATCAAAATAAAGTTTCAATTTAAAATTATCAGGTTATTATGTTACAACCTAATACATGTAATGGACTAAGACCCTGTCCGAATCCAAGTCTTCGACTTCGTCTTGTTATGACAGTTTGTGACGACATACAGAGCAAAGCTCTGTCCGAATTAATGTCTATTATTATGTCTGTCAGAATTCGTGCTTATGTCAGTTAAGACAATTGTTTCAATCAAGGCCTTTTATCAGTAATGAGGAAGGAAGCTTTGCTATATATTTTTGTTCGTTATTAAATTTCTAAATATTGAGTAATATGAGAAAAAAAATATAGTAGATGTAAAAAGCTAATTGTTCATGAAAATCACACAATATATCAAAATTAAATGTTTTGTATTCGTTTTTCCTATATTAAAAACGCATGCATTACATTTTTATTGGTAAACAAAATACCTGCACAAAAAATTCTTTTCAATTAGAATTTAACTAAATTCCAACTAGAGTTGACTTCTAATGAAAATATAGACACTAAAATTCTATTTAGCTACTTTAACTGGATTTATATCTAAATTAACTATAATTCCAGGTATAGACGATAAAATTCTGCAGTCTTTGTTTTAACTAGAATTCGCTGGAATTTAAATTAAAATCACTAAAATTCCGATGAATTTATCTGAATATAAAAGCCAGCTTTGTGTGCTATATATTACATAACTTAAATTATCGTGTAAAATCTTAAAAAATTTTCATACTTTTTAGGGCTTCTGAAGTTTTGGGCGCTGTTCAATATATATTTTAAACATATTTTACATAATTTTGTGTACTTTTTAATATATTAAATAAACTTAGAATACGAAGACTTCCATTTTAATATTTGTAAGATTTTAGTAAATGATTAATATTGAAAACCCACTATTTTGAAACTGGCATATTGAATTTTTTCAGTACAGCACCAATTTTAAATCAATAACCTCAAAAATCTCCCCATACCGATTTTTGTGGAATTACAGTCAAATATAAGGCAAAGAAAACTCTTCACTCTTTATAAAAAGTAAACGTGAAACGACAATGTTTATATTGAGAAACTCATATGCTGAAGACATTAGCAACAAGCATTAGTGGCAAAAGCAACATTCTTACTACCCTGTCAGTTTTACGTGGGTCATGTTTTTGTTCCTTCTTTAGTTTTAAAATCAAAAAACTAGAATGTCAGTAAATTCGAACAGAAAATAGATATCAATAGATTTCAAGGGTTTTCCGCTAGATCGATTTTGTGACCTGGTGCTAAAACGGCCAATAACAATTCTCCTTACTCCTTTTATTATTTCTTACAAGCAAAAAGGAAGCAGTTTTTAAGACGGCAAACCACATTAGAAGGACAGTGGTGTAGATGTAGATTGATGTGGCTCTCCGAAGACACACTTAGGCCATTATAGGCCCATTGTGATACCACTTTTTGTGACTAAGGTTTCTGGTGGGAATTGAACCCACAACCTTCTAGCGACCTGCTGGCTTACAGCCAACACATCACTCTACCGACCGAGCTATTGAGGTATCCTAGGTCAGTGTGAGTGTTTTTTGGGATTTTTTTTTACAGATTTCAGTTAGGCTCTTTTAGCACAAATACATTTTTTTAAATATTTTGGCACTAATATTCTCATTTAACTTTTTATACTTTTAGCATCAGGCAAAGAATTAATATCCCGCCAAAAATTTTGTATTTTTTAGATCTTAAATTAATTTTGGAGGAAGAAATAGCTTTTTTTCTAGTGAGGAACGCTAGAAACCTAGAAAAAGTCAACACTAGACATATAGTAAAATTTCATCAGAAAAAGGATTTAGAGTGTATGTACAGAATACAAAAGATTGAAAAATTATCTTCCTAATTTTTCCGATTATAAAAGTTAAGTGCCGCTTGTAATCAAACAATTTGCACTGGTAACTTTGGTTAAAGTTAAGCCAACCACTTAATCGACAAAAAAGTCATTTCATTCCATTTTTGGGAGGGAACTTTTTCACTGTATTCTGTGCGGGGCAGTCGACATTAAAACTTTTTCAATTAAATCATTCCCACTTTATGCTTGAAACTTTCTCTTCCAAATAATAATTGGACGGGGTATAGTTACTATTCCCGGAATTATTCTCTTTTGTTCGCGGATCATTGACTTTAATTAATTCACAACAAAGATGTGCACCGCCCCATTTTCTGGCGTTATTCCGACCAGAACAATTTTTATAGCACTACAAGTCGAGTTGATGAATAATGTAAACAAAAGCGAAAGGTTTCCGCTTGCGAATAGTCTGTCGGAGGAAATAATAATAATTTTGCGGTAGGTAAATGATAGGTTGAGAATGCCGTAGAATGATCTGAGGTCGGAGGTAAAGAGAACTTTATACCACTCCGCTGACGTGGTTAATTGAAGAGGACATCCACCTGTTTGCATCCTCAGAATTCCACTCATCTTCATTCGACCTCTGCCTCAGACAGACGGACAAACACAGCTCCCTAAAGAGCAGAGCATATTTAAATTTCACTGCTGTAATTTAAGAAACTGCCCTGAAATTATCTCGGCCATCCGCATTTAAGGGAGACATTTGAATTACAAGCGCTGCAGCCATAAAATTAATGCCCTGCAATTTGTAATATTTTGCGCGAACTGTGGAGAAAAATTAGAACGGAACGTGAGCCCGAGCCTTATCGTCACCTCAATTTGCATATAAATTGATGTCTACACGGTCCACTTGTTGATGTTTCCGACTAAAGCGACTCTAGTTTGAGTGTGGAATATTTATGGCACTCATTAATTGCAATTACGTTTGAATGAAGTTACCCAAGCAGGTGCAACGAATTATTTCATTATAATTTTATTTAACAAGCTATTAACAAGATTTCGGAGAAACTTCTGTGTCAACAATTTAATTTGAAGCAGACAACAAATTGGAGAAGTTCTGAGCAAATGTTGGAATTAAAGAATTTTGACATTTTCGAATAACCGAATAACCTCATTAGTAAGTGAATTATTTTATATTAATTTCTAAATTTGTAATATAATGAGTTTGAAACTAAAGCAGATGTATGAAAAAAGAACTATCTAGACTCAATGGTCAACAAATGGCGAACAATGGGCTTTGAAAGATTTAGATTGTGACAAAATTTTTTATTAAATTATATCCAAGTTTAGACGTAAAATTTTTATTTATTATTATTTATCCAATTAAATTTGTTGTTATTTTATTTATATTATGTTCCATGTCAAAATAAACCTTTTAAGGGGACCTTTACTTTCAAAATCGGGAAAAAACACACTTTTTAAAAGTTTTTTTTTTTAAAAGACTATTATATTTATGATTCTGAAACCTTTTGTACATTATTGGTAAGATTATGAAAAATATAAAAAGAATCTTTAAATGCAACTTTAGTTTATTTTAATGCCTGCAGATGGCGTCATCCAAAATGCACTTTTAAAACGGCCGCATTTCTCTAGGACTTCCTGTAACAGATAGAGTAAAAATCTTTAGTGGATCTTTTTCATAAGACACAAAACTAGTACCTTAACCTAAAAAACCTTTTATTATTAATAAATATATCATTTTATACACAATTTTTTTTAAAAGTTAAAAACTACTATAAGTTAGGGGTAACCTAACCTCCGCATAAAAAAGTGGGGGGGGGGGGGGGGGGGGCAAATAATATTTTTAAAGGTTTAGTTACTAGTATATTTGATAACGAGTCGAATGGCGTTTCGTTTGTTAAAATCGGTTGAATAGTTTTTGAGATACAGATGCGGCCATTTTCAAAAATGTGATTTCGAGAAAAACGCGTTCAAAGTTTGTGCTATATAATTTTTGCATATAAAATGCGTAGAGGTAGCGTTACAAATATAGGTATAACTTTTTTTTCTTTTACTAATTTGTTAAAACGGTTTTAGGAGAGTGTTTGTGTGATGTTAAGAAGCATTTTTATGAAAAAAAAAAAAAATTGATTTTTTTTCGATTTTGAAAGTAATGGTCCCCTTAAGAAAATTCACTCTTCTTCAGGTGCGTCCTTACCAAACTAATTAGGGGTTTTTCGAGCCTAGTTCATTCATATCGCAACTTTTAAATAATTACTTCGATTACTCAAAAAAAAAAGTGGAAAGTCAGCTTTCCAATATTTGATTTTCTTTTCGTATTTTCGAAAACTTTATTATTGGTCAGTACTTAGATTTGATATCAATATATCTCACTTCTGAAATCTAAACCGATCTGTACTGAATTTGCATTAATGTATTACTATCTAGTTTTGATGAATATTGAATGCATATACGAATAAATAAACAGTTGCGAAGTAAAATTTTAGTAAATTTAAATTGTATCCTTATTTGTACATAACTACGTATCTTGTTTTAAAATCTAAAAATTTTAATTTTAAATACTTCAGTACATTATCAATACAGATAAAAAATAAAAGGGAATATTTTCGATTTATTAAATTTCATTTTAAATCATTTTGAAACTAAAATTTCCCCTTTTTCGAATTATGACATCAAATTTATTGCAAGAAGTATAGGATTAATTCCAACTCTGACGAATTTAAACCTAAGCCATAACAATAGAAAGTAATTTTTGGTGCACTAATAAAATACTCCAAAATTGTTGACCGTATTGATAAGACAGATAAACATTTCCTTCTTACCTCTTTACTTTGAAAATTATGTAAATTAAATATAATATAATCCATAAGGTCCAACTAAGCTCAATTTGAATTTAAAAAAAAAAACAATATATTGATTAATGCGACTTCTAACAATAATTTGACATTCCTAGAGCACACAAATTGGGCAAGGAACACTACATTTTTCAAAAATTGGTTTTATACTAAATCCCCCTTTGTAATATTGTTATTTGCACCATTTGTATTAAAAATATCTCCCTTCTAAATGAGAAGTAAGCTAAGCGTTCTTAATTGCATTTATTTTGGAACTGTGTTAATTCCCTTGTTTGCGTCACATTCAAGAGAATAACATTAAAAATTTAATGTTTCGAAAACAGTGAAAAATTATCTAGGATGAAACATCAGATGTCAGTTGCTAACAAGAATGAAAAGCAAACATCACCCAAATGGAAGGCAAACAGGCGATGGAGCCCGGTGGATGCAAAGTTTGCATCTATTTATCACTTAAATGACTTTATCCCCCCCGAAAATAAAATGGGGGAATGTTTGTTTCCAGTCGATTAAGCTTAAGTCACACAGTGAGCGGCTGCAAAAAACGCCCGTCATGACAGGAATAATCTCCTAAAATTGTTCGTCGATGGAAAAACAAAAGTTTAGATAGATTATGGTACTGCGATGCTGTAGTTTTACGCAAGCACTAGTCAGCAGGTTTTGGAAATACGCACATCAACATGAGTAAAACAAATTGGGGAAACTCAACAAGGTCTATTTTTTATAATTTACGAAATATCTTATCTAAGAGATCATGATTGCTTTTAAATCTACTCTATTAATGAAACTCCTCAGGAGTTTTTTTCTGCAAAAATTCATAGATATGAGGGCAGTTTAGTCATTAATGAAATTGTAACAAATTATATGTATTTCTATGTCGATATATAAAGTTTCAAGTATATTTATAATATAAGCAATTTTTGATAGTGTTGGAAGCGGATAAGTTTCTGATTCTTTGGTAAAATGAAAAAACCAAAATTGTTATCCTGCGGAAGTACATCAAACATTTCCTCTTAAAAAAAATATTTTTTTCTACCAAAATCCAACACGCATATAGGAACAAAAATCATTAAGAAAAATGACAGCACCTGACATTCACTCTTTCTTAAAGGAAGCTACAGGTGAAAAAAAACCACAATTCATAATATGATTCAGTTTGAAGATATTCTGCTTGACCAAAAAAAGAAGATATATGAAAATCGCCGGGAAGGAAATTTGGCCGACTGATTCTGTTCAATATTCAGGGGATGCGATGTCTGTCACAAGGAGTGAATGGCCAACGATTTATAATAAATGGCAAATCGCACAAGAATAAAAATTTATGTCCTGTTTCTTGGCATAGTGTTATCACGTTCTTTGGCTCCTATACTCCACTCTATGGACATGAACATTAAGTGTCCCGAGCCCGCAGAATGTTTCTGTTCACGTCAGGCGTTTATGTCAAAATTAAAATTAATATTCCACAAATTAGCATGAGAATCATGCGTCATCCGTCGATTGGGCAGCCAGTTGATTCGACAGCGACAGGAAAAGCACGCGTGATTTTATTTGCCACTTGGAGTTTTCTCATGAAACATTAATGTAATTATTACACTCGAACAGGATGCGCTCGAGAATAAGCAGAATAGGCATGCGATCGCAGATAAGAGCCGTGCTATGCTCAGGGCAATTGCACTATTTGCATTTTTGCTGACGAACGATTTATGTTAATAGCGGCTATCTTTGGTGGACGCCTGCATTTTAATATTCCACGAATCATAGTGGCGCAGTAGGATGCAAATTACTTCTATTTTATTTAGCAAATTCCTTATCCAACTTAAAGGCAATGGACTGGTAATGAAGTAATAAGATGCACGCTGTCAACATAAAGATATTATCAGAACAACTTTTAATAAATAAAGAGGAATATTCATTTTCTTTTTTTTTTATGTCAGTATAAATGTCATTTAAATTTTCTTTGTATGAATCCTGATTTAGACGAAATAGTTATCACAGGATATATTTAATTTGAAATTTCTCTAAAATTGTTCATAAGTAATTGCGATTAAATTTCACATTGCCTCATACGCGAGTATAGTTCGATAAGGAAGAGATATTTTATACATATAAAACATACATATGTATGTTTCCTCATAGAGATTGAACTATGCTGGGTCAAATTTGTCCCGATCATGCCACTGCAGCTTTAAAATTATAAAAATCCCAAATGCCAAGTTTAATAAATAAAAGACTAGCCCAAAGCAAAAAAACAGTAGGGTACCTTTTTTATTTAAAATATAGCTTGATAGCTTAATTTAAAAGTGTTCACAATTCCAATTGTTACTTAGCTAAGTGTGTGAAACTACACTGAAATTTGGTTAAAAATATACTAGGTAATCCAATTTATAGTAGGTATGCTCCCTTGAATTTAAGGTTTATTTAAGAATTAAATTACATTTAAATATTTGGTGAAAATTCAATTTATGGTAAATTATCCCTAAATTTCTGCATGAATCACTCAAATTTCGAAGAAGATAGTAAAAACGAGATTAATTTGTATCTGTTTGTTTTCCTATCTCGATTGTACTTTATAGACTGTTTTGAGTACATATTTAAAATTAACATGTTATATTTATTTGTAGAGCTTATTTTATCATCTAGCTATTGATGTTAATGGGTCATGCTATGCAAGCTAGGATGAGAAAACTTAAAAATGCATTAAAAATAAAATAAAATGGTAATATAGAGTAAATGTACCAGTTTCTGGCCATTAAACGTTTTTGCTAAAGATACCTCGTGCACAATCGCCTATTTAAATTATTTTTTGTTTTGAATTAATATACGTCCCTCGGCGTTAAGTAAAAAATTGCATATGATACCGGCCACCGGCCATAAAATGAATACGAAATATACCGCTTAAACTGAAATTTGAAATGTACATATATTAAGAATTATCCGCCTATTACGATAAAAATAAAGAGAAGAAAAATCACTATTTTCTGTGATTTCGAAAAAAAAATTGTTTTGTTAGGTCAAGGTAATAAGGCTTCTCTAGAGAAATCTGTAGTGAATGGATTTTTATGAAAATTGTTTCATTGAGTTTTTAATAGTTAAAACTATAACATAAAAAGTTTAAAACTACACATGAAACTTAACTTAAACTTGGCCATTATCCGGTAACTAAATCATCCAGTGATCTATAAAGGACGAACTCTGGCAATAAAAATAGCAATCCAATCTTCAACCCATTTTTCGACTTCGCCATAAGTGTAAAAGTGGTGTGGTAATAAACCATGCGCTATTGACTGAAGAAACATTGAACCGACTTTGCAACATGTGGCCAAGCATTTCCATGCAAAAAATCACTTCGTGTCTTTTGGCTTAAGATTGGCTGTAATAGTTTCATCAGGTTTAAACAGCACATAAAATAATCAGCTCTATTGTAATTACCGAGTCGATTGTTGTTTGGGTATTGTCAGCTAAAATCGCATTGCGAATGTCGATATCGAGTGATGACTGTCGATAAAGTCCGAGATATCTGTCGTAGGTATTTTCCTTTACGACAGGCGAATTTTCAAGCACTTCGCATAAAATATGTGAGTTTTTTAATTGTGGATTATTTAAATGTGTGTTTTAATTTATTTAAGCAATAAAAAGACTCCATAATTGTACATATTTCTTTTTACTGAAAAAGTTGTAAATAATTAATAAATCAGCATATAAGACACTATAATAATAGACAGCAAATATTTTCAATTTCCAGTGGATTTGTAGAATCTGTCACATGTTTTCTGTTTTTTTTATTTGTTTTAAATAATTGATAACGTTTAAAATCTTGAGGTGCTGACGAAATATTTTCATTTATTATACTTAAAATGTTTACCACTTTGACATTTCAAAATCAAAGCACTCTTAACCCACCATTGTAAAAACCTCAAGAAAATTCAGAATAAAATGGCATTTTAAGAAGTTTTACATGCTAATGCCTTTGTGTCGATTCGATCACGTTAAGCAGTACAAATAGAGAATCGACAGGATAACTTACGTCGACACGACAAATATCAAATCATGTGGAATCTATTTTCCTTCTATCTGACTCATTCCCATGGGTGGTAGACGTTTACCTATGATTTCTTAGTTGATATTTAATGCTTTTCAAGTTGTTCTTATGTTTGACTTGGATCTTCAACCAGTAATCCTTGGAATTCTGTTTCTACAAATTCAGTTGACTCGAACGCCCTTTAACTTCTATATTCAATTCGCCACTTCTGAATCTCCTAAACCAACTAAACTAATCGACAGTATTCGTTTCCACAAGCAAGCAATAATAACTCAATTTGGAAATTGAGTTTTTACTTTCGAATTTCGTGCGAAATGAAGAAAATAGTATGAAGATTTTGCGGTAAGTGACTTACTACTTACTTCTTATTAACCAGCCGAAAAGTCAAACATGACATTCAGTTTTGAATCAATGGACTCAAATAAAGTTAAAAGACAATATAAGAAAAGAAGATTGTAGAGCCCAGCCGAAGTAGCACATTTGTTAGATAAATGGAAAGATACCAACACTAAGAAAAGCAAGACGAAATCCTCATGGCTTGAAAGATATGAACAGTGTACTCAAGATTGCTGGAGTTAATGTAGCACCTGATCAAATAAAAATCAAAATATCTCATTGGGACCTAGAAATACAGGTAGATTTCATTGAAAAGCTGTAAATATTCGAAAATATTAACTGAAATATTGTTTTCAGAAAGACAAAAAAATTCTCAAGAAAACTACTTTTGAAAGAGAATTTTACGTGGAAGTGCACAACATTCTTGGTAGTTTCAAATGCCATTACCTTTCTTTAGCAGAAGAAAGTATTGAGATTACCAGTGATAGTAATTCTGTAAATAATATGTTATCCTAGAAAAAAATGCAAGCTTTGCCCATGCACATTTAATTCCTTATTTCTTATTATATTTTTATACGAAGTAGAAAAAATTTCACAGAACTTGTTGATCAGACCATATATTTCCCTGAACTTGTTAACTAGACTACATATTTTCTTTAATTGAATTACACGATATACATAACTAATCCATCACGAAATACAAGTCTTTCCAATTTCGACAAGAATAAAATTTATTACAATTAGTTTCCCACGAAACCGTCCCCTAGCCCACGAAAATATCAAGTAACATGTTCATTAGCCTTGAAAGAGGTCGTACCAGATACATACATATTTCTCTAATTTGATCCTCCTTCAGACAATCGGTTTTCTCTTGACACACTTATCTAAGATCTTGGCGCATAAAATGCAGGTAGTCTCAATGAATGGCAAAGCAGATTGGATAAAGTTACCTTGCCGAGGGGCTTAACAATTGCGTTAACAATGGCACAGCAGCTGCACGGTGAGGATTTTCAGCGCCGGTGATAACCGCGTAATGCTTTCCCTTGAAAAGTAGCTGGAGCTACGACTTCTGGAGATTTTCTCACAATGTGCTCACCCTTACAAAAAACATTCTTTCCTTTCATTTCTTTTGAAGATATGAGTACACCTTTTCTTAAACAAGTGATAGTGTATTTTAGGCGGGTCGTCGTTGATCAAAAGCGTCAAATGTACATTTTCAGTTTGTCATTTTCTTGATGCTGGTACTGAAGACACGTTTATATTGATAAAACTTGTAGTAAAGTCTTAGAATTTAATATTGGAAATAACACCGGACTTAGCTTAATGTCTAAGGTAATTAGAACTACTATAATAAAAATATTGTTTTCTATTTTAGGAATTGTTGGAGAAAATGTATTACCACACTTTATAGCAAAACCACTATGTGCCATACAGTGGCGAATTAACAAAGAAGCATAAGAAGATCGTGTTTGGGGGCCTCCAGTCTCCAGGGGCCCTATCCTACCAAAACTCGATATTTTGTTATTGTACTTTATAAAATTTGAATGATTTGATGTAATATAAATTGTGTGTATAAGTTTAATTTATGGAATATATATTGATAATGAGTTCAAGCTGAAATGTTGGAGAGAGTTAAAATAATTCAAACGGCTAATCATGGTTGACGCGTGGTAATTGATTGGGTATATTCAGGAACTTTTTCGGAGTTGTCATTCAACTGATTATCGATAAAGGATTTAAAATAGTTTATTTAGTAAAAAGGAAAAATTTGTTTTATTATTTATTTTATTTTCAAAAAGTGAAAATAGGGTTAATTTCAGCCTCAAAAAATCAAGTTTTAGTGCATGACATTACTTGTTTTTTCCGTTTATCTCTCAAATGGAATGGTTAAAAATTAAAGATCAGACGTTCTACTATTAGATAAAAACACAGAGACAGAGACTGGACCATTTATTGATTTATTTGTTTATTTTTTATATAATAACGTAAGAATTTATTGGTTTCTATACACCTTTAACGTTACCATATCTCGTACTCACCCCGAGACATTGTTACTAATAAGCTATAGATAGCTATAGATATCGACAAAAAGATTAGGTTTTAATATTTTGAAAGTATTAAAATGAAACTGTAATATTGGCAGGTATTGAAATAAAATCTCTTCAGTATTAAATGACTATTGATACTAGAATATTAAAAAGCAATACTTGTTGTATTAAAAGGTAATATTACCTATACTTTACTTGTAACCCTAGGTCCTCGAAAATGCTGCACATTTCCACTAAATATCCCTAAGAACCATCTCGCAAATACCACAATACAGAGAATACAAGGTATGACTAAGCGAGAACCTAGATTCACAATTTTGTGGTTCGGATATGCCAAAATATATACGTCACGATTGTTGGCAAAGTTGCTTAACGTAGTATTTATAGTAAGGATTTTATCAATATATATAAAAATCAAACTTATCCCTTTTTGCAATACTTTTTTTACTAATAAGAAGTCCTATATAATTTTCTGCAGTTTAATTGAATTTGTATATATGTATGCTCTAAATTTCAATGCCATAAGGATATTGTCTTTGTAGTATAAGTTCAATTAATACCAAACCAATAAATATTTTGTTAAATTTTCATAAAATTCTGAACATTTTCACTGAACCTCCTCTGTTAAAGATAGGATAATTTTTTTAAAATTAGCGACCCTCCTTAAAGATACTAAAAATAGCAACACTAAAATCAAAAATCTCATTTCGGGCTTGGTATTGGTCTTGGTCTCGGTCTTGGACTTGGACTCCCTACCGGGTGGCATAAAAGTGCCAGAACAGCAGAATAACTCGCCAGGAGGAGATTTTAGGAAAAAATGTTTCAACTGGTAGTGACCTTAGATTTGACCTTGGTCATGACCTTGTTCTGATCATTTTCCAATATGGCCTAATTTTTAAGTTCTAGTTTTTAACCTTGATATGATCTTCAGAGATCAAAAGTTCAAGTTGCTCAAGGTCATATGTGAAAGTGAAATTTGCCGCTCTTTCCATTTCCGAGTTCAAAAGTATTTCTTCCCATTTAAAAAAGTCAACTTTACCTCGAAATAGCCTTGAGGATTATAGTCAACGTCAAGTCCAAGTGACCATCAGATAGCCAGGGAACATCCTATAACTTTTGTTTGGAACATTTTTTTCCGAAAATCGGATGCTGGCGTTATTCTACTATTCCACTACTTTTATACCACCCGGTATAACAAAAGACCGAGACCGATTCTGTTCATCACTGCAAAGTCGTTATGACAAAAATCTCTTTTAACTACAACCACAGAAATTTCACAACAAACAATTCAACAAGAATTTAAATTACCATAGAAACTGTCTTGATAAACAAAGGTTGCATAAACGTTTATTTTGCCTATAGTATTATAGTTCTTTCACACATATTAACAAGAAGGTTCACAATGTGGTGATTAATTATGATACCTTAATAAGTTTCACAGGGTGTTATGCCAATTAATTCTTGGTAGATGAAATGGCACAAAAGGAGAAATTTTAAAGGCAGGGTGCTAAGTGGCTGCACAAACGTTGATGGGATAACCCAAGGATTCGATTTGCATACTTCCTACCTATACTTATTTTCGGGGAACCTTGTTAAACAACATGCTAAAGATTACTTGTCAAATTTTTCTCATAAAACGAAAAAAGTTATCCTCTAGCTATTAATTAAAACTGAGTGGGTGTCTGAAATCAGTAACACCGAGATATTCTTCAGTCATCGTTGCGTGTTTTAGCCCAATTAAGGGCCAGACGCATAAAACAGACGTGGGCTCCAATTAAAATCTTGACTGCAACTGAAGAAAATAATTACGGCCCCCCCGGAATAAGCGGAAGGCGCTCTTTAATAAATGCCTTGTTTCATAATTTCAATCGACCATTGAATACCCCAATATATCTTTGCTGCCGACCTGCAATTTGAATTCGTTATCTTCGCCGCGATAAATCTCACGGAGTCTCCTCCTACATGGGCGACTTGGCGGTACCTTACGAAAACCATCTCGCGATGCTTAAGACTCCTTCTACCTTTATATTTTGACTCTGGATGCCATAAATTTCGGTTCGTAGAGAAAAAGAATGGAGTCCAGCTGTTTTATGTTTCTCGTGAATATTAACATTAATAAGGACCTTTGATGCTCCTGACTATGAAGATTTAGAGCGCGGACAAGGTACAGAGGAGAGATATATTTTTATTGTCAAGGGGACATTGCCACGGCCGAGATGGGTCAGCGATTACACAATAGAGATGAGAGATGGCTCCCAAATATTCATATAATTGCCCCTGACTGCATTCCAGAGCAGAAAAACAAATTGTGCTGGTTTTTATCCAGGCGAATCCATTTCGCTGTTTGCCAAACAATTTTTGAGCGTTCGCCACACATCGGACGCAACGGGGGAGCTGCGGCGCTGTGATCAATCATCCCATTATTTATAGCCTCAGCGGAAATGAATGTTACTCGATTTAGTTTCTTTGTTCGTAAGTGATTCAATTCGAGAAACAAAATATGCACCATCGCTTGGATGTGCAGATATCTGAAAAAGCTTTTAACATTAGAGAATAGCGCCGCCATAAATATTGTGCCGGGTCGCAGGGAAACTCCTTCCTGCTGAGGGGGTGGAAAAATATTCAACACAAAGGAAATTGTCACGACCAAGTGGGGGAATCACTGCTCTGTGAAACCGAAACAAGATAATTGTTTTTCGTGACACTGTTGACAAGGAGACACCGAGATGACTCAGTAACTCAGTTTTATGCTTCCCTATATTTATTTATCATAGTGTTTTCAATTGCTACATAAAACGAAAACTGCAGTTGATTTTAATATAGTATAAACAAATGCAAAGCCAACTACTTTTAACAATGATTTTCAGTTATATATTGTTTAGTAGTTTTTAGTAATTCGAAAACGTAATATTTAATGGGAAAAAAAGTTGAAATAACTATTTAGAATTATTAAATTCATTATTACTATTAGTTATATTTAAAAATATAAATTGCGAAAACAACAATTCCAAATAATAAAATTCACTATCGTAAAACAGTCAAATAGTAAAGTTGCTACATAAACGTTATAAAACTTGTGTAAAATAAATGTAAAGATGCACCACTAGTTGGAAATTCCACGTTCAATATAAAATACATCATTCGTTCTAACTTTATATAAAATTTAATATAATTTTGTGTCAATATAACGTAAATCTTTCGTTAATTCAGTTGTCTGTTGTAAGTTCACTTGTGAAAAAACGTGTTGTTTAGCCCCACCAGAGTATTGTAGGTCTTGATTAAAAGCAAATGTTGTTAAATTATTTTCTTATCATATTCAAATAACATTATGTCAAACAAACAACAATCATTAATTTCGGTGCGGACTGTGTTATCATTTAAAATCGTTCTATTTATAATACCTTTAAGGGGACATTTACTTTCTAAATTGGAAAAAAATCACATTCTTAAAACTTTTATAAAAAAAAATGTATAGTACGAGGGTGGTTCAAATATGATCGAGACAAATGCTGTAGATGGCGTGCATGTATGTTTTGAAGGTCGTGGCTTGAGTATGTGATAGCTGGGTCCCTTACGAACAGTGTGGCATAGTTTTCGTCGGGAGCGCATGTTTCACGCGCGTGCTACGACCATGAGTGAACGTCAAGTGCCGATCGATGTTGCGCAACCTATTGTCATTCGTTTTTTAGTGTGGGAAGGCGTTAAAAACATGGAAATTTTTCTGCGTTTGCGAAATCAGTTCTGTAGTGAGTGCCTGAGTAGGGTTGCTGTGTTTAAATGGGCCAAAGCATTCAAGGATGGACGCGAAACCGTCGAGAATGAGCCGCATGATCGTCGACCGCAAACCAGCATCACACCAGACAACATTCGCCGCGTAGAACAACTCATTTTGGAGGACCGCAGGATGAATGCTCGAGACATTTCGGCTGAACTCGGCATCAGTATTGGTAGTGTAGAGTCTATCATCCACGAACACCTTCAATATCGCAAAATTACGGCGCGATAGGTTCCTAAACTGTTGAACTGCGAGCAAAAATTCACGCGGTTGGAAGTTTGTCGCCGCTTGCTTGGAATTGGGGTAGGAGGTACTGGAACACCCCCCCCTGCAGTCAGGATTTATCATCCTGCGACTACCACATGTTTGGACCACTGAAAGAAGCCCTCGGAGGTCAAAAATTCAACACCGACGACGAGGTAGAGGAGATCGTGTGCACATGGCTGTCCGAGTTGCCCAAGGAATTCTTCGATACCGGCTTCAAAAAGCTTCCGGAAAGGTGGACAAAATGCGTAACTAGTGAGGGGAACTACATAGAAAAACTGTAAATTTTTGTAAATTTTTTCGATAGTAAATAAACGTGTCAGAGCATTTGTCTCGATCATATTTGAACCGCCCTCGTATTTATTGACAAACTGTTTTTTGATTGTATAAATATATATATTAAACTACATAAAATAATTTTTTTTTTAATTTTTAACTCTTCGTAGTGACGATAGAGGGGGCATTCCAAAAGGCTCGTTTTTGACGGTAGGACAATTTTTGAGCTTCCTAAAAAAAATGAAGACAAAATTCAAAATATTTTATGTTCCTGAGACATTTTCCTAGGGGTTATACCAATAAAATTATGAAAAACATTTTTTTTCCGTTATTTTACAAAAAGTGTTGAAAAATCGACGAATTTTGTTAGTGAACTACCTCTTAAAAGGGGTGGATTTATATAAATATAAGTTTTTAGATGTTTAACCCCTAGTATATCGTATAAAGAATCGAATACTTTTTGGTTTTTGTAAATCAGATGATTAGAACCTGAGAAAATTTTCTTACGAGTTCGAAAAATGTAGTTTCGAGAAAAACGCTTTTAAAGTTTTTTTTCGATAATTTTAAGGTACGATAAGAGTAAGGCACCGCTACAAATGTGTCTATAACTTTTTTTATATATTGAATTTCTCAAAACGGTTTTGGGAGAACAATTCTGTGATATATTAGAACACATTTATGAAATTTAAAAAAAAAACCGGTTTTTTTCAAATTTAGAAAGTAAATGTCCCCTTAATATCATGCAAATTTCATCTACTCAACTATACGCAGAGTTCAAATCAGCGAGAGCCAATCAAAATTATGTAAACGAAAAGAGCGAAAAAATATATCATATATGTACGTATTATCAAACTAAACGGAACCAGAATTAGCTCCTTGTGAAAAAAGCCAGGAAACTCTTTTTCCTGTGTCTGCTCTAAATAAAGAGAATATAATATACAATTTGCTTTGACACTACAATACATATATAGCCCACTAGTGGGCAAATGTTGAGCTAATCGCGCCAAATAATCTAAAATAAAC
This sequence comes from Dysmachus trigonus, assembly GCA_949715965.1. Classification (NCBI taxonomy): domain Eukaryota; kingdom Metazoa; phylum Arthropoda; class Insecta; order Diptera; family Asilidae; genus Dysmachus; species Dysmachus trigonus. The sequence goes on along the minus strand of OX454319.1, from coordinate 45,980,903 downwards.
TACACTCTGCACGAAGTAATATATCACAGTTGTAAGGATCAAATAGTCATAAGTCCATTAAATCATAAACGTATATTAAATTATTTTTAATTAAAGTCTGAAAGGAGGTTTGTCGGAAGTCACACAATGAATTTTTACGATCTAAACCATTCGATACAATGAATTTTTATGAAGATCATCTCAAGGAAGGAACCAAGTTTTGCTGTTTACATTAATTATTTTGCATTCTCACCGGTCCTGGCTATGGGCTGCTCGCTTTAGGATCTAACTTAAAACCAATACAAACTTTAAGCTTTACGAAACTTAAAGCTTTAATTTTTCTCAAAATGAACTTATCTTCACTACTGCTTTTTAACCAATGACTGATAATATAATAGTAGTTCAGTTTCATAACACACGCGGTGTGTTGCTCACTACAAAGGAGCTAAGGAATACCACGTACTTAGATATTTGTAATTTTTGATTGCTTTTAAATGTTCCCACTTCTCTTTAAAACCTTTTGCGGAAACCGAATATTTTAAGTTCTTTAAACGCTATGCATGCGCTACCCTTGATTGGAGTGAAAACTCGTAAATAATATTATGTAAATATAGTTACAAGTTGTTTTCGTATAAATATTAAATGTTAAGAAAGCATCTTTCGAATAAAACTCAATTTATGTTCACTTGTTCAATTTTTATGAGTTTTATTTAAATTAAAAATCCGGACTCACTTGAATAAGAACACCCTTTATTATACATATATTAAATGTTTATAAATATAAAATATATGTATGCCTGGCTTTGATGGTTTTATTGAACCATTTCCGATGTACTGTACAATATGCACTTATTTATTTTTTATATAAATTGTAAATAACTTCAGCTTTTGAAAAACGTTACTAAGATGTACATATATATATCCATATATATCCATTTTTACGTGTCAATTACATATTTATCAAATAATAAATGCACAATGGAAGCGTGGTTTAACCTCTTTAAAAAATAAACTCATCATATATTTATATGTGTTATTAATAAAATGTCTATTTTCTTTATAAACCGTAAATTTTTTCTTCATTAAAAGTAATATTTCCTTTGTTCGTTATCGGATGAAATTATTTTTCTAAATTTTATCTTGTTAAGAAACAATGTAATTAGAAATACGTAATTCAAATTATAAAAAAGTAAAACATTATTTGATTTGAATGATAGAACTAAACTTTTTTTTAACAAAAATATATTCACTTTGAAATGCAGAGAGCAAAAGCTAAGAGTAAACAAGAATAATCCGATTTTTAGCCATTGTAAAAGTAGGTGGAAAATAGTCGTCCTAAAATGTCACCTATATAAAAAGTAGAAATGAAAAATCTGATTTTCAAGACTTTATAATTCCAAAAAGGAAAAGAGAATTTTAATTGAATATTCATTAGAAAGTTTGGAATATCTTGCCTCTGAATAAAGCTTCAATCGTATGCTCATTCTACACCTAACCTATAAATTGGTGTGATATTAAAAAGAACCAAATCATTTGGAATTAAAAATAAGTATCATAATTAGAAAATATCAGGCTAGAAACTACAATACTGAGTTTTCATGTATGAAATGAAGAATGTTACGTAAATTATGCAATTAGTTATTAAATGATTCGAAGAAATTAGTTTTATGTAATTGCAGCACTTTGTGTTGCTTTAGAAGTAACTGCCAATCGATATTCAATTTCTATCACAGCAGTGACCGAAGGGAAAATTATATAAAGTTTCACATCACGAACGAAGACCTAAATGAATGGAACTCGTCTCGTTCCCAGCAAATTGATTGAAAAATAATCTTCGTGCAACAATCGTAACCAAAAGGAGCAAATACCTCAAGAGAAGGAAAGGCCTTTCAATGGGGAACGAATCGTCCTTCGTGCTTTCAGAAGCGATTGTTTGAAATATTAATACCATTCCACGTCATCGCTGCTGAAAGGGGTGCATACCTAACTAAATTTGAATATCTGATGTCCTTCTTCAAGTGAATGATGCATGAAATGTCTACCAGCTGACGGTGCGCAAGGAACATGTCATGTGGGACTTAGTTACGAATGGCTAAGTATTTTCAGCGTACATATGTCCGTATTCATTCATCGAAAGCACTTCATCTTCGATATTAAAGAAAATATTTTTAACTATGTATAAGATCGCAATAAATTTTGGAGGATATCTCGCATGTCTCCTGAAGCATGACCCTACTTACAGAGCAAATCCCCAGTCATCAAATAAATTAATCTGTAAGAGGAAGCACCTTAGGAGCGAGCCCCGGCAACTCGTCAGGGCGGCGAGTTTAATTAAGAATTAAGAAGAGAACTCCCGCAGCAGCACCCCGGTGGCTTCTGTTTTGACCTAAGACAAAAACTTTTCTTTCTAGCTGCATCGTTTGACTTTGGAGCCATAGGAGGCGGGTGTTTGGTGTGTTTTGCTTTGGAGGAGACGTCTAAGAAAATCCAAAGTGAACTAATGACATGGCCCCGGAAGGACAAAAATAGACCTTTTGATGTCATGGCACATAACGACCCAAAATAACGAGGCATTCCCGAGTGAAAAATTACTTTCACAGCCCATAAAACTTAAATTACTTGAGATGGGGCTCCCGCCGAAGTGTCACATTGCTTTCGTCTTGAAGGATTCCGCGCGCTCGCTTGCAAGTCAAAATGATTCTTGCCCGTAAAAGAAGTGAAATTCCCTAAGATTAGCTGCGAGTCGCTTCATTTCCGGATGAAGGAAATTTTATTCATCGCCTCGCTACGCAGAGCGGTGCGATGCGACTGGCGCTCCTTGGGAGTCCTTAATGAAGTGCGAATTACTCCTTAAAAAGTTTTGAAAACTCGTCTCACGACCGCGAAGAAGTGCGAATTTATTTGTTGGGCAAGCATCCGGCACTGATCGTGAGATTATACACGGGTTCGCATCCACTACGGAGGTCTGTGAATAACTCACGGGTGGTCTAAAATTAAGGTTTACGACCCAGAATAAAATGACACGGGTCTCAAAATCAAAGCATTTAGCAATTCTGGGTTCATTTATTGCAAAATTTTAATTTTAGCAAAACATCTTATATATAGATAAGAACTTCAAACTAAATTCCAAAAACATACAACAAAAAAGTTACTTTAATAAGGCTGCGTGATTAGATTAGATTTTTAGATAAATTTTAACCTATGAAAAAGGTTAAAACCAATTTTGTAACTTTAAGAGGTTAGGCATAGTTAAGTTCCCCAAGGGTTGGTTTTGGGACCAAATTTATATAACATTTACATGTTTCGTTTTCCAGAAATCCCAAATTGTTCTTCTTCAATCTTTGGCACCTGGCACCGTTCGGCAGTTACAGGGTGATTCGTAAATCAGGATTTTGCCTTATATGGGAATCGCTCTTGTATTTTTATCTTTTTTTCTACGCCAAACCGATCTCCAAAAATTACTATTTCGAAGCCCTTTCCAAAACGGTCAACACCACCCCCCTATCCCCAACCCCTTGCCTACAATCCCCCCCGGAAGTTGAAAAAAATAACTTTTGTTTCACTATTTTTCACCTTTCGCCCCACTTTTCTCCAAAATTCATGTTATTAACATACCTACTTTTTATTTTTTTTAAATTGCCTATCTAATTACCTTTCCAAAAAGGTGCGACATGTCATAAATAGCAAAACATTTCATTTTAATGTTTGTTTGACTTAAAAAAGAAGTTCTAACCTAAATTCCGTTTGAGAATTAATCGTTTGTTAAACTAAACTTATGTAGAACCCTAAAATTCTTAAAAGGAACTAGGCTCATAGAACCAATTCTTGGCTCACTTCAGAGCCGAAAAACAAATTTTGTAGATTGGTTTTGACCTTATTTTTAAATAACTGAGGATATACATTTTTTAAGTAAATATTCATTTTATTTTGAAAATGACGATAAGTACTAAAAATAATATCACTAATATGGGTCAAAATTGATTTTTGGCCATTTATATCCTCTTTTCTGAGATATATAATTTTTCTAACATATGTATAATAATTTTTGATTTATAAGCTACCAAAGAGAAAGAATAAAGGTGGTATTCATATACCATATAAGACGACAATGTTTTATTACAAAACTTGTCTATAAACGCATGATACATTACCTTTTCCACCATCCACACATCAAACACGTTTTATGATAATTTATCTAAAGCAAATTAAATATGGAAAAAATAATAGTAGTCGCTTAACGCCTATTGAACGACTTTTGTTTTATATTCAAATTTGGCCATTTTCCTCCAAGATGTGTTATGAAATAATTTTTAGAATTTTTTAATTCTCCATCTATTTGCAGCAAAATCATAAAAAAAAAATCATAAACCATATCTATTAAAAATTCCAATTGCTTGAACTGACGTGACATATTTTAAGTTGCGGGGATTTTTCAGAATAAGTTCAATCGAATGCACTTTCGTTTTTAAAATTCAACTTTTCCGAAAGCAAAATTTAATTTTTTAAAAAACATTCAAACCTTTAATATATTGGGAAAATAGTTGATAGCTATTGTACTATGTATCAATCTAAGTTAACGATTTGATTCTCCTGACATTTTAATTTTTTCCTAACCTGAATGGTAATCATAAAGATCTTATTCCTTTGTATGTGCCTTACTTAACCTAACCTTATTTGCATCTCGATTCGCTCGAATTTTATCCACTACTGGGGGGTCTGATCGATGAAAGCAAAACACGATCTTGCATTATAAGAAAACTGAAATAATTGTCGATTTCTTTTACAAAAGTTCTCTCTGAAAATGTCTGGAGCTGTCGTGACTTGTTAGCAGTATGGCAGACTGGCAGATATCTTATCAGGAAAATCAGAAGAACAAGTATAAGAAGTTAAATGCATTTGTTTGATTGCATAAAAATGCCGCGGCCCAGAAAATGCAACCAATCGAATTGAAATGCTGCATCGCAGAGCAGATTTATATGATGAAGAAAACCTTTCTCCGAAAATATCTGTCTGTAATTTGAATTGATGCAACAAAACGATGGCGCAGATGGGTGTTAGGTTTAACCTGGAAACGGCACGTACATACATCCGAATAAGTACGAGTATGAGCCCACGCTTTACAGTCGCAGCGCTATCTACTGTGCATCTAACCTTGTCAAAAATGTTAGCATTGATTGATCACCGTGGGGTATGAGTCAGGATGCGCATGAAAAATGATTCCTGGACAAGGAACAAGTCAATTATCTTGCTCAGATCTTGGCTGGCTCCGTGGGCTTTTAGCTTGGGCTCTTTAAAACGTCTCATTTTGCCGCGGACGGGCATAGAACAACCTCTCATACGAATGTCACCCTCCCCAGATAAAACAGCCATTAAAACTTGTCTGGGAATTAAGGCAAAGATAAACGAAGGCAAAAAAGGTCGTTAAATGAAATATGGATTGGGTAATTTGGCCTTTGACATTCCCTGCCTCGACATCGAAATGCGGGGCCAGATGGGGCCGTCCGTCCGTCGAGTGCAATTAGTGCGGTATGACAGCACGCCCCGGTTTATGATCGTCGTTGCATACCACCCGAGATTTATTTGATCTATTCCGGGCATTTTTAACGATCCGATAGCAACTTTGACTGCGTACTACAGGCCAATTAGAGTTTCAACAAAATAAATTTCATTTCTCCCAAGATAATTCTTATCCACATCATTCCTACTCGAAACAAGACATCATTCATTGCTAATTTGGACTGATATAAGCTTGTAACAAGGTCTTTCATCTTCTTACTAACAGCAGAGTATTGCCCTTTCCTTTAATTATTCACAACAACGAATCGACTTTCGATTCTGCTTATTTACTATGGTAAGAATTTTAGATCAAAACCCTTGTGGAAATTTTTCTTTATTTATTACTTTTACCTAAATTTTGAGAATTTCCAAATTTCCACATTGAACAGTTAAAAAGATATTTTACTTGAAAAAAAAGTTCCCCATCGAAAGTGAGCCCACCTCGCGAAGTTTCTCGTGGTTCCACTGTCTACGCTGTAACTCTCGTATACTGTATCTGAAAAAATAAAACAATTTTTTGTATTATTAAATATAATAAGAGCTATGAATCTAATGAACCAAAGTCCATTTTTAGAAAAAATGAGTTAATGTTAGTTTTAGCGAAATATATATTTTTTATATTTATAATGACACAGTCAGAGGTATACAATATCCTCATAGATTAAGGGGAGGTTCTCATCTAGAACGTCAAAAAGTAGGTAAAGTTCGTGATGTTTTTGAAGGCAAATGACAAGACATAGGGAAATGATATTTGGCATTATCTTTTATTGTATATTTATCTGTACGAAAAAATTTTTTTATTCAAAAAAAAAACAAAATGGCGCCCGTTATTCAACTTCTCCGGAGGCATGTTTTTCGAAAATGGCCCAGCTGCGTACAATTTAGGGGTCGCAGATTGGTCTGAAATCAAATAATGATGACATTATTATAAACTAGACTAAATTTGTCTCAGAAAGAGTGGACGACTTTCAAAAAAAATTTAAAATTGACGGAATGGCGCGATTTTGAAATTTTAAGGCCGTTTTCGGCCGTTTTTTTCATAGTTTATCACTTACAAAAAGGAGATAATGTTACAATTTTCAAAATGTGCTCCACTCTTTCTATGAAGAAAATTGTTTACTTTAATATGCACGAAACTAGAAGTTGATCGGTTGAACCGTTTTTGAGTTATCTTGTACGCAAATTTGAAAAATCTTGAAAAACAAAGTTCCGAGATAATCGTGATTGAACGGCACGGCACAGGCTGAGCGCCCCACTACGATCATGACACCGCCAAAATCAATGGGCTGTAGAATCCGTTCTAGTGCTCGGATCGACTAAATATTTTAAAGCAACATTCTAGACATATTAAACTTTAATAATATGAAATAAAAAAAAAAATCGAAAATTTCAAGATTCTAGATGAGAACCTCCCCTTAATCAAAAGAAGTTGAACTATAAAATAACGCAGGAACGTTTTTATTGAAAGTGGCATAAGTCCATTCGCGAATAATGGTTATTGAAACAACTTTTTAATCGCATTAATTATTACCTAATTATTACGACCTCAGTATGCACTGCCCTTAAAATCTTACACAACGTTATTTACAAAATACAACGTTATAAACAAGATAACGGTGTTATTGCTCATATAAAGGGATGAGAGGTCATTTTCGTTTGACTGATCTAACTGATATGATTTCGTAATAGCTATTTTTTTTTAATTTCACTAGTTTATAATTCATTTGAAAACTCAACAATAAGTCTGGTGGTTAATTTCAACATTCTAGGCAATGGTTGTTTTAATGTTAAAGTAACTTTCATGCAGGCATTTAACAGCAGCGACTATACATACTTATTAAAACAAACACTGACCATGTTAAGTTATAAAGAATAATACTTAAACTATAAAAATTCATGACCAACTACATGATTTCTGGACCAAGTGCACGTGAATATAATAATATATTTTTAGAGGAGCATTCTGAGGTAATAGTAGAGAACTTCAACTTTTTGAAAGCATTCAAGACCAAAAAAGTTTTAACTTCAAAATTACTGGATTTCTGAAAAATGAAAAACATCTGAAAAAATAAAAACCTCTTCAAATTTTTGAAAGCATTTAAGAACAAAAAAGTTTTAACTTCAAAATTGCTGAATCTCTGAAAAAAAACCTCTGAAAAACGAAAAACCTTTGCAAAATGAGAAAATTTTGGGAAAAAGAAATACCGCTTTTATAACACAATTTTTCACACGAAACCAAGATTTTTTCATAGGAAACCGAAAATAATGTTTGTTCCCACAATGCGTATATCCTTAGGAAGAACAATAAATTTTATTCCCATCGAATTTATTTATCACCATATGTCCATATGTCCCATGACCAGAAGGTGGTGAGCAGCTTTTATAAACGCCAATGTTCTTATCAATTGTCTATCCGAAAAACTATTTTGTTAAGTCCAAGACCCCGCTGATATATTCTGATCAGATTATCCGTAGCATGCAACATTCAACAATTTTAAGATTATGTGTAGTACATAATATATATACATAGTCGTGCCATAAGTTCTGTCTCCCTCCCCTCCACTAAAAGGGTCACGACGCATCTCGATTACCTGTCGCGAATTAGCTTAAATACTTCCCGCTTTGTTAAAAAAATATCATTTTGTCATTGGATTTCGAACGAGCAACATGGAGTGGGGCATTAAAGAGAACAGGATCGCCGTTATTGCACTATTTAAGTGCAACAAGTCAGCAAAGGAGATATTTGAGCTTCTTCAGCCACTACAAATTACAATAAAATTTGTGCATCGTACTATCAAACGATACCGTGAGACTTCCTCTGTCGATGACAGGTCCAGGAGCGGGAGGCCTCGTACGTCTCGTACACCAGCAGCAGTAGAAGCGGTGCGTCACCGCATACTGAGAAATCCGCTCCGAAAACAAAAGGTGATAGCACGGGAGATGAAAATACCCAAAAGGACGATGTCTCGTATTATCAAGGAAGACCTTAAGCTTAGTGCTTATCGACGGTCAACAGGGCAGCGGCTTACGGACAAGCTTCGTGCGATACGAGAGATGCGATCTAAAAGTCTCTTGAAGAAGTACGCGGGAAAAAATACCAACAAATACTTTTTTCAGACGAAAAACTTTTTACTATTGAAGAGAAGTTTAACCGACAGAATGACAGAGTGTACGCGCATAGCTCTAAGGAAGCGGCTGAGAAGATACCCAAGGTAGAGCGTGGCCATCATCCCGCCCCAGTCATGGTTTGGTGGGGAGTTGGCTATTACGGTGCTACGGAGCTGCATTTTTGTGAGCAAGGCGTGAAAACGAAGGCAAAGAACTATCAAAGTGACATCCTGGAGAAGATGGTGAAGCCGCTCAACACAACGATATACCATGGTCAGCATTGGGTGTTTCAGTAAGACTCAGCACCAGCTCATAAAGCCAAGACAACGCAAATCTGGTTAAAATTGAATGTTCCTGACTTCATTTCTGCTGAAGATTGGCCTTCTGGTAGTCCAGACCTAAATCCTTTGGACTACCGCTTATGGAATATTTTAGAGGAGAAGGCCTGCTCTATTCAACATCGAAACATTGAGTCATTAAAAGCAAGTTTGATGAAAGCAGCGAAGGAAATATCACTAGATGTCTTGCGTACTGCGATTGATGAATGGCCGAAACGTTTAAAAAAATGTGTAGCTGCAAAGGGTGGGCATTTCGAATAATCGTCTGCATTACTGTAAATTAGAATAAGTATATTACTAAACATAATAAATAAAATTTAATTATTTTTTTCTTATATGAGCTTTTTTTGATTTTTCCTTTGGGACAGAACTTATGGCACGACTATGTATAATGCACATGCACTTTTATTCATTCATATTCTAATAGCTTAAAAGGTAAAATGTTTTGGGCTGTTTTTCTATATGGCGAAAGTCATTTTTGGACCAAAAATTTGATAATTCAGCTAGTTATTCGCAATTTCCAAAGGCTCCAAAAAAAAGTGTCCCCACTGCTGCAGTTATAGAGACCTTCACATTGCGTGAAATCAAAAAAACCAAAAAGTTTAATAAACTAGAAGGTATTTCCCATACCAGAAACTTTTATAATTTAAAAAAATAGCGGAGTTTTATAGAAAAAAAATTCAAATTTCGGGCGGAAATTGAATTTTTTTTGGCCTGCCAAAATTACATTTTTTATTCAATCCGGAAAATTGGAGGTTTATGGCACGAAATGTGTATAAAAGAAGTTGCAATAAGAATCAAATCGATCTTCGAGCTACAACTGCAGCAAATGTGAAAAAAGTAGTTTCAAGAAAACGCGTTGAAAGTTTCATTCATACATTTCTCAGTACCTCGATAGGATGAGCTGCTGCTCTTCTGATGTCTGTAACTAAAAAACTATTTGAGATATGCACTTGAAATTTAAGTATGTTATTTTTAAAGGTATAGGCTATCGAAATATGCAAAAGAACTAAAAATGTCACACTAGTGGTCCCCCTTAAGATAGAAATCAAAGGAGAAGAAATAACTATATTAGGTTGAGTACAAGATGGTTTAACCAGGCGCCCAAGTACAACGTCTTTTCCCACACAATTGTCCATTTGCAGGTGAGGAAGAGTGGAATCGAAAACCAATAAAATAAAAAGAAGAAGAACCAAATAGAGCAGGATTAACAGAATTTAAAGCTGATAAGAATTGTGGTTCTCAGATAAATTATGAAATGAAAATTATGTAACTTTAATTAATAAAAGGAATATAAATATTTGTGGGTTACTAAATGTCTAAAGGTACAAGAAACAATTTGTTTGAACTATTTTAAAATACAATGGCAGTGATGGAAGAAAGCTCCTTATTTTCATGACCTCCACGAGCGACCTACAAGTCTTAATTTTTTATCTAAAACAAAAAACCAAAGATATTCTTAAAGTAAATGCCAAAACCCAGTGAAGTACGTAGGATTTTTTAAAAAGATTGACTTTTAAAAAATGGCGTCGATGATAAGGAAAAAAGTTGTTTTTTTACGAAAAAATCGGTCATAAAAACATTATATTTTAGTTTATCAAAAAAATCGTACGTACTTAACTGGGTTTTGCAAACTGCCCTCAAATAAGACCAGTTCATGATACACCTGCGGTCATAAAAACCGTACCACTTTAAATTTATATCAAAAAATTGAATAAAATGATACCTACTTTTCCGAATATAATGATTCTTTGCCATAATAATCAATAGTAATTCATAAACATTTTAGCAGAAATTCATTTGTCTACTGTTTTTTTTTTTTTGTTCTTTAATAAATAAATAAAAAAAGGTAGACTATTGATTTTCATGCTTTTTTATTATTTACTTGTTTATTATATTAATTATGAAATTTGTGGGTAATTTGATATATTTTTATTTAAACATAGAGTAGACATAATTTACATTTTATATACAGTGTTCAGTACCCCGTTTGCTTGTAATAACCGCTTCGATCCTAGAAGTCATCGTCCTCCACACAAGATCTAGTACTTGATTCAGCTTTCTTTTGCTCTCCAGTTTATGATCTGCTATTTTCCGTTTCATCACATGCCACAGATGTTCGACAAGATTCAAATCGGGCGAATTCGCTGGCCAGTCTAGTTTCTGAATTCCAAGATCCCAAAATGTTTTCTGAAACTGAAAATAACGTAAGAGAATAAATTAGTTTTTTGAAGCTTTGCTTCCTTTGGGACGTTGTGCGGGAGATTCGTTCACAATTTTATTTCCGAGGGTAACGAAATAAGGTAACGAAATACGTCAAATTTTAAACGTCAAATTTGCAAAATTTTTTAAATTTTCAAATTTTTTTAAATTTTCAAAATTTTTTAAATTTTCAAAATTTTTTAAATTTTCAAAATTTTTTTAATTTTCAAAATTTTTAAATTTTTGAAATTTTCAAAATTTTTTAAATTTTCAAAATTTTTTAAATTTTCAAAATTTTTTAAATTTTCAAAATTTTTTAAATTTTCAAAATTTTTTAAATTTTCAAAATTTTTTAAATTTTCACAATTTTTTAAATTTTCAAAATTTTTTAAATTTTCAAAATTTTTTAAATTTCCAAAATATTTTAAATTTTCAAAATTTTTTAAATTTTCGAAATTTTTTAAATTTTCAAAATTTTTTAAATTTCCAAAATTTTTTAAATTTTCAAAATTTTTTACATTTTCAAAATTTTTTAAATTTTCAAAATTTTTTAAATTTTCAAAATTTTTTAAATTTCCAAAATTTTTTAAATTTTCAAAATTTTTTAAATTTCCAAAATTTTTTAAATTTTCAAAATTTTTTAAATTTTCAAAATTTTTTAAATTTTCAAAATTTTTTAAATTTTCAAAATTTTTTAAATTTTCAAAATTTTTTAAATTTCCAAAATTTTTTAAATTTTCAAAATTTTTTAAATTTTTAAAATTTTTTAAATTTCCAAAATTTTTTAAATTTTCAAAATTTTTTAAATTTTCAAAATTTTTTAAATTTTCAAAATTTTTTGTTTTCAAAATTTTTTAAATTTTCACAATTTTTTAAATTTTCAAAATTTTTTAAATTTTCAAAATTTTTTAAATTTTCAAAATTTTTTAAATTTTCACAATTTTTTAAATTTTCAAAATTTTTTAAATTTCCAAAATTTTTTAAATTTTCAAAATTTTTTAAATTTTCAAAATTTTTTAAATTTTCACAATTTAAAAAATTTTGAAAAGCAAAGCTTCCATCGGCCAGTCCCGCGACTGCCATGTTTTTTTTTATTTATTGTGTATGAATTAGACATTTTGCAGTTCATATGCCATACTATCCTTACCGATTTGGCGCGATGGCAAGGTGCAGAATCATCTTGGAAAATTACTTCGTCAGTAAACGAAAGGTGCTCTTCAATGGCTGGTACCAAAAATTCTTTTATGACTTGCCCATACTTCTGAGCATTCATTGTCCCATCAACGAAGTGTAAAGGACCCAGAGCGTAGAAAGAAAAGATTCCACAGACCATTTGACTTTGAGGACATTTCACTGTTTTAATCGTACTCTTCCTTAAATCTTTCTCCTGCTGAATGTCGCACGTGTGGTAAATTGTCTGCACGCAACAAGTTGAATTTGGTTTCATCGGACCAAAACACACGTCGCCAATCGTCCTTCGTCCAATTTTCGTACTTGTTCGCCCATGCTAGACGAGCCGTCTTCATTTTCTTTGTCAACATGGGTTTTTTCGCTGGTCGTCTTCCATAAAGTCCTATCTCTCGTAACCGTCTACGGAATGTTTCGGCGCTAAGGTTGACTTGATGATAGTCCTTTAGCTCTGCTCTCATACGGATAGAGGTTTTAAAAGATCCTTCAAAGCCATCCGTTCTTCCAGATCCTTTCGTCCTCTGCAGAGGGTCCAAATTCTCTTTTTTCTACATTAATCAAACGATAGTTGAATCGCTGTACCCTATTGTAGCCGCTATCTGACACGATCCGACAGACCTTGATCTACCAATGTAAAAATGTTTACTTCTTCGTCTCAGGATAACTGCTTGTATTTTCCGGTTATTTAACTTTTTCCACTTTGTCGTTATCACCACTCAACTTAAACTGAATATCCTTTCACCGAAAGGGTTGATTTTATATCCCCTTCAAGCACGTCACATGATTGCATTCCTCCCCCTACCCTACATTCTTCAATTTTGTGTATTATTGAGACTATCTGCGTGGTGCGGTTTTTATTACCGCAAGTGTATATACCCCCATATAAACATACATACATATATCTCCAAAAAATTCTTATCCGCAAAACACAAAAAATACGTAAAGGGTCATCCAAATGTGACGCCTAGATGTCAGCACTACATAATTTTTACACGTGACATATTTTCAAATGACATAAGCCATTTTGTTTTATTAGAAGGTAGTACAATTTTAACCATGGACAGGTACACATTGCAACAACGCGTTTACATCATTCAAACTTTTTATGAAAATGGGCGTTCTTTGAAAAATACCCATCGCAAAATTCGTGATTTTTTTGGTGTAAATAATCGGCCAAATCAATCTTCAATTCAAAGATTAGTGAAAAAATTCGCAGAAACTGGTTGTGTTACTGATAAACCAAAAAGTGGAAGACCAAAGTCTGTACGCACAAATGAAAATATTGCTGCTGTTAGTGAAAGTGTTGAAAATGAACCGACAACATCAATTTCGCGTCGTTCGCAAGAATTGGGCATATCTTATGGCTCCTTATGGAGGATTTTGCATAAAGATTTGCATTTACACGCTTATAAAATTCAATTAACCCAGGAATTGAAAGAAAGAGACCATTTAAAACGTCGTAATTTCGCTAGTTGGATTATTGAACAACGAACGACAGATCCATTGTTTTCAAGCAAAATTTTGTTTAGTGATGAAGCTCATTTCACAATGGATGGATTCGTCAATAAGCAAAATTGTCGTATCTGGGGTGATGAAAATCCTCGTGTTATTCATGAAAAATCTCTACACCCACAAAAAGTTACTGTTTGGTGTGCATTTTGGGCAAATGGAATCATTGGGCCATTTTTTTCGAAGATGATGCTGGAAATGCTGTTACTGTGAATGCTGAGCGATACCAAGCAATGTTGAGAGGCTTTTTATGGACACAGTTGAGTCATATTGATGTGTCTGACGTCTACTTCCAGCAAGACGGTGCTACATGTCACACAACTCGAGAAAACATTACGTTTTTGCGATCAAAATTTCCTCAACGTGTAATTTCACGAAATGCAGATTTCAATTGGCCTCCAAGGTCATGTGATCTAACACCATTAGATTTTTTTTTGTGGGGTTTTTTGAAAAGTCGAGTGTATGCTAACAAGCCACAAACAATTAATGATCTAAAGAACAACATTCAAGTTGCAATTCGTGAAATAACACCAGCAACATGTCGGAAAGTCATTGAAAATTTCGATATTCGGATTGATGCCTGCAGACGCAGTCGTGGTGGACATTTGAATGATATTCTATTCCACTTATAATTGTAATGGATCATACTTTTAATAAAAAAAAAACAGCTTGGAAAAATTGCAAATAGTTTGTGTTTTATTTAAAAGAAACATGTAGGCGCGTTTTTTGGATGACCCTTTATTTCTTAAAATTTTATGTAGAATAACATATTTCAGTCGCAACAAAATCGGCGGTGACACGTCGGTATACCTTCCGGGAATCGCTTAAAACTATTCACTTAAGTCCAACTAGATCGACAGATGGGATCATAATTTTCAGTTCTTTTCCGATGTTTTTAATAATGTTAACTTATTAATTTATTTTTTCTTATAGAATTGTTTTCGATTCAAGTACTTGATATAAAACAGTGAAAGGGAGATTTAACTTTTTCACATTCCACACATTCGTAAAGAGCTCGCCATATTTCGTAAAAAGTGAATAATTATTCATTCTGTATAACCTTTAAAAACTTTCGCTCTTATTTGAAATTTACGAATACTCGTAAAATTGTTTGCTGGGTTGGATTTTTAGAAGACTAACCTTTGCATACCTAGACAAATTTAATTAAACATTTTCGAGATACTGAACGTAAAAAATTGTATCTTCGTGCTCGCCCACAATTCGTAGCCAAAGAGTTAGACCAAAGAACAGAACATAGAACATTGGAATTTGTATACGTTGAATTCGATTTTCTGTCTTCGAAGTGCTGATGCTGATAGAGCCTTCGTTTAATGATCATGCCTCCCAGAAGGGGCACTGTATCCAGCTCAAACGAAGTACCCGGAGCGGAGCGCCAGGCAAGTGAAAAAGGAGAATTCCTTTTGTTCTAGCGTGCCCATACGGAACACATTCATCCGACATGCCGGGATGCCAGAATCGTGTCAAATCTAATTAAAATGTTTTCTGTCTTGACTGGCGCGGTTCGTGTTTCTCGCAACTAATTTCCCGTTCACGAGCGTCTTGCTCGTTTGTCTTTGCGCGCTGTGCTCACTCGCTTTATCATTTCATGTGGTAGCGTGACGCGCATGATCTGGCATCTTCAGCGGATCCAGCGTCACATGTTGCAATGCGCTAATGACCTGTGACGAGAGATAAAATGAAACGGAGCCCCATGGAAACCATGAGTTTCTACGACTGCCTGAGCAGCGGGTATTTTGGGAAAAATATTAATTAAATGCGAGACTTAACAACAGATTTTGACTAATGACGTGATTTCGTTTCTCCGCGATAATTTTTCATTTCCCAGCTCTACAACTGGGTCCGGCGGCTGAAGAGTGATAGTGCTTTTTCACTATCCAGGGAAAATTTATCGCATTCACATGGTGCGTTTCAGAGATCAAAAGAAAGCCGGCTGTTGCCCTGCTGCTGCGGGGGACGAAGGTCAAGTGGATCAAAACCACGAAATGAGTGTATTGCCGCAGCCTCCTCCCAATAATTCACCCTTTTTTTTAATTTTATTTATTACATTCGAACTGCATAACTAAATTGTAATTTGTATCTTTTATGGTAATCGTATTGATCGTTAAAGTTCTTTATAAAACGCTCGCCATAAAACGGGATTTCCCTATAATTTACCACTTCAAGCGAAGCTTGAACGGATTATAACTTGGGCTTCGTCACATCATTTAAGAAACAATGAACATTCGGTTCGAAGCTCATAAATTTTTATCTTTCAATACTTTCGAGAGACATCGCTCTCAAAGTGACTTGCTGTGTTTTAAATAGGAAATTTAAATGTTTACGAAAACTGTGACAAGCAAGAAGACTGACGCGAGGCTTGGTGTGAGCTGCCGCGTCTGTCTGATCACGTCCAGATTTTTAGATAAACCGCAGGCGGTCTCAAGCGCCTACCTTGTTAAGAAGCAGCAGCCCTCTACGAGCGCCCAGCGGGCGTATTTCCGCAGCTTTGTTGGTTATTCGTCTCTTTGCGTTGTCATATCCAAAGAGTTGCATGATAAATTACCGACGTGACACTTAACATTCCGGACATATATAAGGCGGCTGATTTATGCCCGGTCGGAATGCATTTCACCGCCACGCCACCGATTCGCCTTTTTCCAATTAAACAGTGTCGTTAGAATTCTTCCGAAATGTATGCGCGCGAGAGGTCAAGGTGGAATTAATGACCGATTTAGTAGGACGGTCAGGATTGTTTCGAGTAACAAGGTAATGGTTGTAAAACCATTTTCGGAATAATTAAGGAAAGTAATTGTCTAGCTTTTAGCTCTTTGTCTAACAATACAATAAATTCTTATAAGCTAATTAAAATTTAAAACAATTCGTGCTTTTCTTTCTTGGGGCAATTGTTGGTTTTAAAAATTATTTCTAAGCAGTACATCCTACAGACACGTACATGATTAAAAACAATATTATTATATCTATTATATGTGGCTTTTTGTAATAAGGGTAGCCAACCAAGTAGCAAAGCACGAACTACATATACTCTCTAAAAACTAAATCTAAATTCACATTGATCTTAAGAGCAATTTTACATTTTTTACTGTGTAAAATTTATTACGAACGTAAAAGTATACATTTTTGGTGTAATTAATCAAAAAATTGTGAAATTAAACAATTTTAAAGCTTTGGGTGTGATATTCCCTCAATTTTGTAAATGTTGTGTAATTTTACACCAAATTGGTGTAAACATGTACATTAATTTGTAAAATTGACCACATCGGTTTATGGTTTGTAAATGTGGTTTGGCAAAATGAATCGTAACTGTACTCCTTTAGGTATAAGAGTAGCTTTTAAGTTTATCCAAGACCTGGAGTCTATGAACTAAGCTCAAACACACCGGTCGCAAGTGTGTATTAGTCACTATACAAATGCAACTTGAATAATCTACATTCATATCTCGACTGTATGAAATTGTCAATGTAGCAATGTCAAATTGAGCCAAACGCGATAGCTCAAAACTAGCACAATACTAATGAGTGCCTTCAGTTTATATTGTACCCATGATTGTATATGTATGAAGACGAATAAATGAAACTGAAACTGACGTAAATCTACAACATAAATTCTCTCATTAAAAAAAAATGAATGTCCAATCACTTTGTGAAGGTATTCCTTAAAGTTAAGACGTGCTGTTGAGAATATTAGGTTAAATATTAATACTTTAACTGCTTTAACACAACGGCGAGAAAAACGTTTTTGCTATTTTATTGTTATGTACTATAAGTTCATATGTCTTATTTTTATGAGTTTATTGAATACTTAACAAACAATAAGTTATTGCGAATTTATTATTAAAATCACCTTATTGATACTATTTCCTTCATTCTATCCCATTCATTAGAGATACCGCCCTTGTCCCTTTAATTGTAAAAATACTATATTCAAAGGAGTATTTAATTCCAAAAATTTACATCTGCTAAGTGTAAATTTACCTACTTTAAAGAAGTAAATAATGCACATTTATTATCCATAGTTTATATCTTTTATGTATAATTTTTCGCATATGTGTTCGCATAAGAAAAGTGTATTTTTTCACAGATATTTGCGTAATTTTTTTAAGTGTAATTTTACTACCAGTATGGAGGGTATTCAATTTAACAGTAACAGTAACATTACACCAAAAATTTTTAGAAAGTAACTCTCATTGCTGGAACCTTCTTAGAACAGTGAATGTGTTCATAAACACAACCAAATGCAATTGTTAAAAAAAAAAATTTTACAAAAAAATATAAACTGACTTCACAATGAAAATGACTTTTAGACTTCAAAACTTTGCCTATATGTAAAAATTTAAACTAAAAATTTAAGCATACTATTTTTTTTTTTTTTTTTGTTTTGCTTTAAGGGGTTATTCTACCTTTTCGAGGCAAAAAATCGGTAATAATTTCAAATTGTTATAAAAAAAAAAACGACAAAAGCAATCGATCTAAAATTAAACATGGTTGTTTATTAATAAAAAAATTCGACATTTTTCATGAAAAAAAAAAAATATTAAAACAAAATGGCAGCTGCACTGGCCCATTGCTGCAGCGCGAAAAAATTTTCACAACCAATTGCGCGACGTAGTACCCGGGTCGTCCAAGTGATCTGTAAGTAATTTAACAAAAATAAATCATTAGTTCTAATGAAAATCTACGGAACCCCCCTAAAATTAGACATCTGTATTCAATTTTGAAAATTTGGGGGCACTTTTTTCGATGAAGAAAATGCCCAAAATCGAGTACGCTATGTTTAAAGGTTTGTCAAATTGCGAAAAATTGATATTTATGTCTAATTTTAGGGGGGTTCCGTAGATTTTCATTAGAACTAATGATTTATTTTTGTTAAATTACTTATAGATCACTTGGACGACCTGGGTACTACGTCGCGCAATTGGCTGTGAAAATTTTTTCGCGCTGCAGCAATGGGCCAGTGCAGCCGCCATTTTGTTTTAATATTTTTTTTTTTTTCATGAAAAATGTCGAATTTTTTTATTAATAAACAACCATGTTTAATTTTAGATCGATTCCTTTTGTCGTTTTTTTTTTATAACAATTTGAAATTATTACTGATTTTTTGCCTCGAAAAGGTAGAATAACCCCTTAAGGAGAAGAGCAGAGCCTTCAGGGACAATATACAAAATTATTGATACTTAAATATTTACAATATCCAATCAGCTATTGTTGGAGTCGGTGTCAGCCAATTTGAGTTTTATAAACCTACAGTAATTTGAGTTTCCAAAAAAATAGAGTCGAATTGAGAACCCCTTCTCTTTCTGAAGACAGTAAAAAAGTAACCGAACTATTCTACAGAACCATTTAGTTATGACAACTATCTAGTTCGCGGGAGTAGTTCAAAAAGCTATAGATATATAGATATTTATTTCTCTTAACAAGTTCTGAGAACTATCTACAAACCGTCTCCAAACTATTTAGTTGTGAAAACTAATTGGTTTGCGATACGTGTTATTAGAATTGTCTGGGAACATATCTCAATCACTATATGCGAACCATCCGCTGTGATTGTAAATGATAGTTCCTACAACATTACCGCAACCTTTATATAATGCGGACAAACCCAACATATTATATTAGCTAATCTGTCATCTCCAGGGAGAGCGCGAGGTGTTTGACAAAAAAAATATAAATATATGTTGTTCAACACATTATTACCTATTCATTACAAAATATAGTTTTTCAATTCGTCGTCAACATCAAGTATATTTTTAAGTACAGTAATTTTTGTTTATAAATTAAATAAAATAGATAGAATAGCCGTTGATTATCGCTTTAATGGACGTTAAACATAAGTGTAGCCACCACTCAACGCGATAAATTTTCAACGCCATTCTTAATGCCGTTTGATGTCTTTTTTGGCATATCAAAGAGATTCAAAGCGATAATTACTGTTTGTGTGGCCACACTGACGTTTATTAATTGTGTGCCGTAATTGTTTCCTGACCGGAGTTAGTGACAGTTGATCAACGATAACTACGGTTGAGTATTCTATGGCTATGAATTGGTCAAATGAAAAAGTGTTTGAGTTCGGTGAAATATTTCAAACTGAACCATGTCATATTTAACGCCATTTAAATTTTGAAACTTAACTAAAAATTTACATGATTTTTTAAGAACATAAAAAAATGAATGGAGATAAAAAGGTTGAACAGTCAGATGGGCAAAACTTCCGCTCTTCTTTTTTCTTTGGCAATGATAAAATATGTTTGTATCTTAAGCAAATCATTTTTTATTCCAATTTTTTAATTAATTTATTTTTATGAAAATATGTTCGACATATTCAGATGTATTCAATTGAGTTGAGTTTTATTTACATTTTTAATTTTGTAATATTTAATTTTATAAAAGTATATATTATTATATATACAAAATGTAATAATTGCAATTTTTTCCTTTTTTTTTACATACAATATAAAAATTAGTATAATTTCTATATCGATGTAACTTTTTAAAAATAATCGGTGATATTTTTTTTCATACCACAAAGGTAGGTAACATTTACGTTTTCAAAGATCTTTTAAAAAACAACGCTATGTCCTACAAAAGAATTGATGTATGAAAAAAATGCCCACGGAATGAAAAAATACAATACTTCAGATACCTCATCACAAAATGCATTAACAAAGGTAACAAAATACTAGTTGTCTCCACTAGGCAATAAATATTGACGCCTTTGTGAGAAAATAATCATAATAAAATAATGTAATAAGATTTAGTATTATATATTATATTATATATTATATATGTATATATTTTTTAAAAATATTTAATTAAATATATATTGAAGATTTAAAAATTAAACTTTGTTTTAAATAAATATTTGAACGCTTTTTTAAAAAATTTTCAGTTTAGTTCACAAATGTAAATTATCCCCCCTCTCCCACTTTTTACTTTGAGAACCGCCCGGAAAAAAATTCTGTCTACGTCTCTGGTGTCTACTATAGGTCCCATTACCTTATAGCTAATAAACTGTGGTTTCAAATAGGCAGAAAATATTACCTTAGCTCAGGGCTCCCTCTTCACTTTTGACCATCAATACGGCACCCTAAAAATAACATTTTTCCAGTAACAATCGCCCTCACACCAAACAAAGTTTCCTCTTACCTCAGGCAGACTACACAATTGCAGTTGATTAACATTTAACAAGTTAGTGTATCAAATCCAACCCTCGTCCCTCCTTATCCAAGCACTTTAGTGAAAGTCACCACCGGCACCAGAGCAACTGTTAAGTTCCCGCCGCGAACCAGTTTCCCGGACAAGTTGCGCCCCACGTTAATTTGTCGCCTCGGCTCGCGAAAATGCAAATTCACCCCTTTGCTCGGAATGCAGTCGGAGCGCGGCGTTATCGCGATCAGCTGTCGCGCCGCACGCCAGCGAAGCGCCCTCCCCGCCTCCCGGTGGCCGTCTCATTGACAGCGCGCGCTGTGGAAGGAGAAGCGAAGCCTCCGAAGAAAAGAAGGCCCCAGGTGCCATGTGGCGCCCCTGATGTCTTGGGTTCCTGTCCAGCGGAGCCCGCCCCCTGCGCGATGTGTGGTCGTGTGGACGGGTTGCGATTCTACCATTCCAGCGATGGCGCACCGCTTCCAGACCCACTTCCAATCGAAGAGTTCGCGCGGCGCCGGCACAAGAAGTGTGGTGGGTTTTCGTGTTTCGCTCCCTCTGATTCCCTGTTTACGTTTCTCCTCCGGCCAGCTTTTCCGCGGCTTTTCTCAGTTTTCCCATGTGCTAGCGGTGCGACGGTGGGAATGGGCCGCCGTGGTGTGGTGAGTTGAGTGGTGAGCTCCCTGCCCTTCCCCTTCCCGAAGAGCCATCGTCTTAGCGGCGGTGTTGTGCGGCCTGTCGGGATTTTCGCTGGTTGTTCCAGTCAGTTGCGTTACGTCTGTTGTTCAGTACGGAGCGTGGGGTGCGGTTGTCTTCGTCTTCTTCGCGTGTATCTTAAGTACCTTCGCTGTGTTATAAGAAATTGAGATTTTGACTGGTGAGAAGATTATCGCGTGGTGTACTTGTGCGGTTAATTTTATTTTGAGCTGTTTACCGCGTGATTAATTGAGTGATTTAGCGTGCAAATAAACACGAAGAATTTAGAAATTGTGGTGATATGAGGTGTTGGCCTGCGGGCAGAGATTCGGATTACCATTGACAAGGATTACACTATTAACCGGAAAAAAAAAACATAAGCGGATTATACCTTTTAACCACCTGATTAAGGAGCAGCACTCGCAGATGTAAGTCACACCGTACGAAGCGAGTCGAGCAATAAAATCACGCGATCCAGGGCAAGGGCTGGAAGTGACGTAAAATCGCTTCCGGTCCCGACCAACCCTGGAAATAAAAAAAATAAAAAAATACGGTCACCGCCACCGCGGAGGGCCACTTGGCATGTTAATTGCAAAACAATTGAGTCCGCGCATTACTCTGATTAATCTTAATTGGGTCTAACAACGGGGGCAATTAGTCCGTGGTTTTCGGACATCTCCCCGAAACACTAATTGATAAATTCAAGATAAGGCCCATGTCGGCTCATAATTGAGTGTGGGAAGCCGTAAATAGCGCACGGAGAAGAAGTCTCGGGTTCCTTGTTCTCTCGTTAAGCAAATGAGGACGTGCATATTCATGGGGCCCCCGGTGACCGGGCATAAGGAGCCCCGACGTCCCAACACGCGAGGGAGGCTTCTTGCCGTTCTTGACTCGCGGACGCTCCGCTACCATTTGCCAAACAATGTCCGATCCCCGTCAAGATCTGGTTATTTGTAAACACGTCACCGGCGGCGCTTCACTTGGTCAAGAGCCCCACGGCCTCGTGGATTTGTTTAAATTTAAAATCAAACATTTTTGCCGCCCGGTGCTTTTTTCCCGGCGAAGGGGCGCGTCGTTGGTGGCGTCGGTGGCAGCGTCGGCGGGCGTCACGTTTCTGGCCGCTTTCTCAGGTTGCAGGTTCAACTTGCAAGACGTTCGGCGAATCTTTGGCCTGGAACTTTGCGATTAATGCTCGTGATCTGCCTCTGTCTGATCACCTGAACGGGTCTTCTTCGCCCTTATTACGGGGCTTCTCAGGTGCCGCGCTCTGTGCTGTAGAGAAAATTGATTAAATTCTGGGAAAATAAATTCAACGGAGTGCTTGCTCCAAAGACGGCTATATTTAGCATACGATCCTTTGCTGAAATATGTAGGAAAAAATACAACATGTACCTCTACAGTTTTGCGAATCTTAATGAGTTCATTTTAAATGAAGATTTTGTTTTGTGATTAGATTACCTACAAACACCTACAAGTGATGGGAATAAACACTATAATAGAAAGCTACAAGTTGGGTTATTACTCTTCAAATGGTAAAACATATGTATGTAGGTAGGGTAATTACTTCTACGTTTCCTTATATTTCTTTACTCCAATTAGTAACATATGAGTCGCTCAGAAGGCAATGTGTTTAAGTCCAGGAGACAAATATTAAGATAAATTAATGTTTTTAAATACATCAAATTTTCAAAACTTTTTGTTTATCAATTTGGTCAGAAAAGTAAAGTAAGGTCTTTTATCAAAGTGTGAGGTCCACAATAAAATAAGTACATATCCTATAATATATTTATTGAAACAATGTCAACATCTTAAAAACTTTAGAACTTTTTGGCAGATGAAAAATGTAGTAAGTTTACGTAAAAATAGTACAGCAGCATTTGTTTTCATGAGCTTTATTGGTGAAATAATACATAAAGATATTGATAAATATGTTTATTCGTCACAACAAACATTTTCTTCATCTAAATCTTAATTTTGATATCCACTTGTTGTTCTTCTTCTATTTTCGTTTGAAATTATTCTACCATTAGGATCCAATAATGGTTGATTTATATTTTTAAATATTGCTGTGTACCTATTTTTGTTTTTTTATGTCAATTACGTGAAATGTAGCATTCTCGTTATAATTATATTTGAATTTAATGCTGCTTGGGTTTGACCTCTCGAGTTATTAAAAATTGGTGTTCTTTCTAAATCTGCATCTTGAATAAATCTAAATAGAAGAAGTAAAGTTTACATTGTTACCCCAAAAATTTAAAAGCAAAAAATGTATTACCTACATAGCTATAGTTAAAGTTATTATCAATTTCTTTTTTATAGAAACATAAGAAGAATAATTTAATTTTTTTTTAAAAATTTATGTAAAAAAAATATTGATAAAAAGTAGACAATGGCTGCTGAAATTATTATACAACATATTCAGTAGTTATAATATAATGATAATGAAAGGGTTTTTCTGCCGTAGAAAAAAAGAAGTAGCGAGTAAAATCCTTTAATAAGTAAAAAAAAATATTATTTATTCGATTAAAATTTACAAAAATCAGAGCTTCAAAATCAGCTTTATCTTTCGTTACTTATTGACAAGATCTTAATGCTCAGCAATAGCCTCAATTTGTTTAAGATTTTTAATTAACGAGGTCAGTCTGGGTTTTAGGATTTCAAATAACCAGATTGAAAGTAATTTGGTACAACTTTTGCGATGCGTTATCATTCCATACAATTTAACTAGTAATATTTAGAATTTTTCATTTAAAAAATTTTTTCTAATCTTTGAAAGTAATAAACAATTTCTAAAAATATTTGTCCAAACAGATTACACAGGCCGGCAAAATTTAACCGATTTTTAAGCTAGAAACTAGACTATACTTTTCCCAAGATTTTTGACGCATTTAATCCGAATTTAGCTTCAGAATTGCTCCATCGTTTCGAGAGATTCTTACCTAAAAGTGGAAAACCCTGGTTTTTTCATCAGAATCGGATTAAAAAAGTATCGTCTGGTATCTGGTTTAAAATTATGTCAGCTTGTAGTATTTGTTCATATCTTCCCTAAATTTTAACAAAATTATCTATTTTTCATCATTTAACATTAGGATACCTCCTTAAAGTTTCTACAAAAATACTTCTGCTGATCTAGAGTTCAAATCCCCTGAGTTTTGATTATAATCTTTCGAACGTTATTCTTAGACGAGTTCACTCTGCCCGTGACTTAGGCGTTTTCCTGGATTGTAAACTGGATTTTGTTGAACATATAAATTGCATGGTAACAAAGGCCAGTATTACGCTTGGTTTTATTAAAAGATGGTCCCGTGAATTTTCTAACGTCACTGTATACAAACAGCTTTACTCTTCCTTTGTCCGGCCAATTCTTGAATATGCGAGTCAAGTTTGGTCTCCCTATTACCAAGTTCACATAGACAGCATCGAATCTGTCCAACGGAAATTTGTCCGTTTCGCCCTTAGAGAATTGCCATGGAGCAATCCAATCATCCTCCCTCCATACAAGGACCGTTTGAAACTCCTTGACATGCATTCTCTGCAAAAACGTCGAGAAATCGCGGACGTTGTATTTGTACATCAACTTCTAGTTGGTAATATTGATTCACCTTCTCTTAAAGCGAGATTCACGTTCAGAGCGAATGAGCGAAACCTTAGGCATGTCCCGCTTCTACAAACTGATCTGTGTAAAACTAACTATAGCTTCTTTCAACCTATTAACCGCATGAGGTTGAGTGTAAATAAGAATGCCGATTTGTTTGATGTCCGTGTTGGTAAGCATGTATTAAAAAAGAACTTGCTTGTTCGTCATGTCGCTACTAACAACGGACCAAATGATGACGAGTCTTATGCAGCAGATTAATTTCTGTTGCTTTAAAGCTTAGACTAAGCTGATGGTCTGTATAAAAAAAAAAAAAAAAAAAAATAGAAGGCTTCCTCCCACTAGTTAAAGATACATACTGAAATCAGCCTAAAACTCCAGAGAAAACTTAAAAATTAGGAGAGGTTTTTATTTTTTTTTTCTTAGAAAATCAGAAATTTCTCTTATTTTGGCGCTATTTCTCTAACTATTCTCAAAATTTTTTTTGTATTGTTTTAATATCGAATAAACTGTTTTGTCTAAATATAAATCAAAAGTTTTTAAAAGCAGAACACAACAACAAGTTTTGTTTAAAACAGAGACCGATTTTTTATGGCTATGGTGATAGCGTCCTTTATGACGAGTCTTGAAATCTGTTATTTAGGAAAAATAACACTCACATTGTAATTAACCGGCTAATATTTTTTTTAAAAATGTCTCATATTACTTATTTATCTTCACAAACATTTAATACATACTTTATAAATAATAGATCATTCTTAAGAGTCTTTCAGTAAGTCGCTATAAGTGCAAACAATTATTCTTTTACCATCACTCGTAGCAACCGCCGGCAGTCTTTGTTTATCACAAAATTTCTCTAAGTAACGAAGAAGAAAACACTTTAAAAACGAAAATCTTCTCCATCAACACCTGGTTTTCGTAGACCTAATTATCAAGCAATATAATTCCCAAACAAGTGAACTTCAAAGAAAGTAGATTTGAATGTTTACAAATCCTGTTAAACTACACTGCTTAAAATATTAAGTATTTTTAGAGTAGAATAACCACTGACATAATTGAAGCTAATTTTATAGTAGTTTCAATGACGAGGCATATTATGTGTAATTTGTTTTCTTACTGTAAACATAAACGAACGCTTACTTGATTTATTATTTAATGAAATTTTTATATAATTGGTTGCTTCCAATTATTATCGTAAAATTACCAAAAGTATCCAACTCGGTGTCCTTCATAAATGATGATTAATTAAGTAATAATTGCATGGGGAGATTAAATGCTTTAAACCATATTAATAAGCGTTGAAAAATAAAAAGTGAAATTTACTTGCTTCCTATTTTTATAACTTGTTTCTTGTTTTTTTTAAAAGTCAAGGAAGTTTTACCAAAGCTTAGAGATTTGATTATTTTTAATATTGAAATATTAAATTATATTTCGTATTTAAGTAAGACTTTTAAATAAATTTGTGAAAAAATTAAATTTATTTACATTTAGGGTTACACTTATCAGTTAATGGGTTAAATAGATCAAATTAATTTGCGAATATTTCAAATATATCTCTGGATTAAACTTATTTGCCAATGGGTCAAACCGATTTGATTTGATTTTAAACCAATGTGCGAATGCTATATTTTGAATATAAAAGCTACACTAACATTGTTTTGATTTATAAATATGAATTAAATTTATTGTATTAGTCGCTTTATAGATTAGTAAGAAATTATGAGGAAGAAATTTGATAATTGAATTAGGTCACTTTACTTTATTCAAGTAAATAATTACTTTTTGCTCAAGAACAATAATAAGTTCAAAGATAAAACAGTTTTATAAAGTGATCTCAACTCTGGCGGCCGTCACATCAGATTTAATGTTGATTTACTGTAAGTTGCAAAACAAAAATGAAATTTAGATAAGAGGATGAATTCATCGCGGATAGGTTAATAACAACGCTGATAAGAAGTTCATCAATTATAACTTTCCTCGAAACCACCCATACTGCTCTTGATTATTATGAATATTTAGCTCAGATAACAATGTGAATTGTGCATATTGCCCAAGTGAAGCTCAACATGTCATAAAGATGACAAGTGAATCTTTAAAAAGCTATAGCAATGTTATCACAAGAATCAAAATATTTTTAACCGGAAGTTCGGCGATAAATAATGAAATTACTCTAAAAAAATATTTGTTTCTTTTCAATAAGTAATGGAAAGAGAATGTAAAGTAGATTTTACTGGAATTCTGCATATAAATATAACTCCAAGCAAAGAGCCACTACATAGCAAGTATTTTCTTATAATTTGTTGTAGTGCTTAAGTGATGAAAGAAAAAGAAAAGAATTTCTGAAAAACAAGCTTTATTGAAAAGTTAGTATCTAAGTATATAAAATATAAAAATCATTATATTAGTTCGCCGCATCCATTTTTATACTTTCTGGGTTTTGACAAACTTCGAAAATTTCCCAATATTATATTCAAATCGAATCATAAATGACAAGCCTGCAACTTTGAAGACGCTTTGCTGAAATTTTACTATGTTTCAATGTTTGTCGATTTTATAAATGTATACACAATTTTAACTCAGCCGGATAATGAGAAGTGGTCTAAAAATAAAAATTTATTAAAAATAAACCGAAGAGACATGCATATAGATAGTTAGACAAACAGGTGAAGTTATGTAAAAGGAGAAAGTTTTTTTTTTTTTATATACCTTATTCTTTGAGTATAGTCTTTCTTTTTTTCTAACATTCTGTTTTCCATTCCTATGAGAACTTTTCTCGAACAGATAACTAGTCTCGTAAAGCTTTCTACATACTGGAACAACCAGAATACCAAAACAAACGCACGACATAGTAATTAATCATTATCTCCAAGTTGCGCTGAAATCATTAAAGCAATAAAAACACCTGTAGCGCAAAATACAAGACAGAGCAAGTTAGTTCAGCACTTCGGCGAGTTATTGATACCCACTCGGTTGACCTCCATTGAGCACCTGCTCCAGCCGGTTACCAAAATTTGACTTATTTTTCTTTGAAATGCATTTCTCAATATATCCAACTGTGCTCACAAAGTTGCTCATGCTGTAATACGATCACGGCCATTAATTTTCATTTGGATATTTTCTCGTAATTGGACCGGAAATAAATCGGTTTCCCAACTGAATTTTAACATGCTTACACGGTTAAAAATCTTGGGATATTTTTCAACTCAGGATTAGTAATGAAGGGTTTTTAATTAAAAATTAATTACATTTTATATTTTAACAAAACTTGAAATATATTCCAAGTAATACTGAATTCCATTTTATAATTGAGGAACTTTGAAGCTCTGAATAAATACAAATATTCTTACATTATAATAATTTGATATTAAAATCCCTCCTTTGTAAAGACACATGTAATTAAAATATAATTCTGTGTGTACTTAAACAAATTTCTACGTCACAACATTACTCCAAAAAGGTTGAAACTGTACGAACATTTTAGTTATGTTTGTCACCTATCTGGATTGGAAAGAAAATTTGTAGAATGGAATTAAAATACAGAAGTAAGTATTTTGTACAATGAATTCGGATTGCATACTTTTACGTACATAGTTTTAATTCAATTCAGGATTTCCCTTTTTTCAGTATATAATATAAGTATAGTAGAATGCTAATTATTTCGCAATGACACCTCAATTTATTTTAATATCTTTATTAGTACTGAATTAACTATTGAAAAACTATTTTTATTAATATATCGCTATAGTTAAAATGCAAGTTAAAGTTAATGTAAACTAACTTAATACATATACTATATGTAACCCAAGTTTTATTATAATTCCGCCCAGAATTTTTAACTATGTACCTAATTATTGAAGATATGTATTAACTGATTTAGTTTGCAAAGAATAATACATTCTTTTAGTTAGTATAATATATAAGCCTTTATTTTGAATAAGTGAAGTAGGTACTAAGCTAAATTTAGATTAATCTCGCATGTCACACGTCAAATTTCAGTAAAGCTCACATGTCTGGCCTCTCTTAACTTTTATAATTTTGGTTATATCTCTACGTCTAATTGATCAATTACTAGTTTTTGTTTCTATCAATGTGATTCAATCAAGCAATCAGTTCAATTTAGAATAACGAAAAAATTACACGATTGCGTCATGTACGAAAACCTCATCATAGTCACATTTATCTCCAAGACTTTTTTTTTTTCAAATAGTAAAAATAAATGACCACATTTACTTTATATTGATCTCTTGTTTGAAGTACTACCGTAATTATTATGCCATTACGAAAATGTTATAAAACTTGTACGGAGTAGAGCAAATGCCATCACATCATTTCCGGTTGACGCGGAATTGACAGTTGAAATGAATTAAAACGAACAAAAAGTGAAATAAATAAATAAAGAAAACTAATAATAATTGAAGAAACCTGATGATGGAAGTCTCTTTTATTTTAACTAAAATCTCATTCCAGAATTTCAATTCAATTGATGAAAAACAATTTAATTCGAAAAATATTAATAACAATGCAACTTGAACATGCAAGAATAATTCAAAAGCTTTAACAAAAATACAATAAATTTTACCCACATTATTTAGCTCTGCGAAAGTTTCTGAATATGTGGCATTAGAATAATATTTAAACTAAATTTTTAGCCATATATATACGTATACTTTCAATTACTCACCTTCTAGATGTCTCAATAATTCAGTATTTGTAATTTACTATCAAACATCTAGTGATAGAGATATATAGTTAGTATTTATATAAGATAACAATAGTGGTCAGATACAGAAAATGCTTTTTTAGGGTTCCACAGTAATACGAATTATTATAATTTCGTCATGTCCATTCCTCGTCCGCCCATCTGTCACATATTTCTGGCTTCTGCAGCTTTCAAGGCTTCGATATGAAATTGGGGGGGTATATGGCCTGTCAAACGCAACTGTACGTTTGAAAATAAAATTGGGAAAAATATTTTTAGGGCGTTTTATCGAGGGATAAAAAAAATTATCAAACCCTCAAAAACAATAATATTTATTTAATTTAGTCTTTAAAAGTTTCCACTTCTGCTTCTCCATATTTTCGTCGTTATATGACGTGGGAATTTAAGATATAAGTTAGTTTAACAACAAATTCTGATTGAGTATAAATATTTTATTTTAAATCCTTCTGTACACATATGTGAATAAAAAAGTGACCAACTGTGAAGTGTGAAGACATACACGGAAATTGTTCTTTCCTACTTCGAAATTTGGACGCAAAAAGAGAAAATTTTTAAGGTGAATTTAAAATTTAAACCATCACTGAGTAATTTACGTATTTATTTTTATAGTACAAACTAATATGAGGTATGTTTTGTATAACTGCTGGGCTTTAAGTCGGGGCTTTGAGCAGGTCAATTTTTGAAAATTTTGATTTTTTTTGTACGAAGCCAGGTACTTAACACTTTAGTATGGCAGAGTGCGTTATCTTGTTAGATTGTAAGATATTTATGTATTCCTCTGTATTTATTTTGACTCCCACTTTCCACTCGAGGCAATTTCCCAACACCATCTTTTGTAAAACAAACTCATACCATGATTCCCAAGTAGCTTTTTGAAGTTGCTTAGAGCGAGTGCAGATGTTGCCCAGGTCTTCGAATGCATCTCTGAGGTCTGTCGGATTTTAAACAAAATCGCGATTCATCTGACGAAATAATTTCACTCCAGTCAGTTTCCGAAATATTTTATTATAAAATTTTTTCCCTTCGTATTTGATTCGGGCAAATATAGGGATGTGCTTTCGATCCCTCCTTTGCGAGTGTCTGTGGCAGAAAAGCTAAACACTCGTCGATCTTTTTGAACTGGTCTACTTCGATAGACAAGATATTTATCAAGAAATTCGCCGTATCATAGCAAAGGCTCCGCGGGCAAAATTACAACAGTAGTAGAATATATTCAAAACGCCTAAGACGTCTTAAATTAAAACACTTCAATCGTTTTAATATTGTCCACATCAATTAATACATTATAATGTTTCAAAATAAAACGTTTGGTCGTTTTAAGGGGGTAGTCCAGTGAAAACGACTGTTTTTTCAACGATTTTTTTTTCATATTAGAAATTAATTTTTATTAAACAACTTTTTGACATATGATAGTACAACTATTAAACTAAACAAAAAAATTTTTTTTCTTTTTTTCGTTGAGTCATCCCGACAAAATGGCCGCTCAAAAAAAAACTTTTTTTTGTTGGCGGACGTCGAATCTCTGCAATGGTTCATTTGAAACAAAAAATTCAAACGAGGTTTTAATTCGTAGAACATTGGCTATCGTCGGAACTAGAATTATTAATTTTTAATAAAAAATAACAAAATGGCGGCAATTCGAATTTTTCAGGTGTTTTTCGGGTGCTTAATTTGTTTATAACTTTGTAAATAAACAATGGATTTTAATAATTCTAGTTCTGACGATAGATACACAATCAAGAAATATACAGCTAAATTTTTAGATCAATCGGAGCAAAAGACTCTGAGATCTGACGTCCGCCGAGGCAAAAAAGGCTGTTTTGAGAAAAACGCGTTTAAAGTTATTTTTGCGGAAAAAAGCTAAAAAAATTAATTTTACCTTAGTCAGTGATGCCTGCTCCATACATAACGCGATGCCTGCTCCATACATAACTAACCTTAAATACAAAGCAGAAGGACCTAGACCGTTATAAACCGAAAAAAAATGGCCGGAGCAAACAGAAATACAAGAGTCCTCCTTGCTCCGAAACACGCCAGGGGACCTTCGAGCGCTCGGATTACACGTCTCTCGAAAACTCTCTGTATCTTTAAAACTATTCAATATTTTGCTTAGATATTTAAAGGGAGTATTTTCGAGGTGTAGTAGAGTAGATTCAAGCAAAAAAAAAAAAATCTCAAAAAAAATTTTTTTCACTGGACTACCCCCTTAAATCAAGCACTATAAGTAACTTTCAGTGCTATCAACAAAAATAGAAGACAAAATATGTATTACTGGAAATAAGTAATATAGGAAAGTTAAATATATTATACAATGGTCCCTTTATTGTCACAGATATCAATCAAACAAAAAAAAACAATTAATACTCACTCAACTAAAAGAAAAAAAGGTGTGTGAGGGTGTGATGTACCTACATAATTCAAGTCCAAAGACATAAACATAATTCCTTGGAAATTTTACATTATTTAGTCTTTTAACTCATGAGTAAAACTCCTTACTTTTAATTGTCTGTTAAACTGGAAGGGGAGAAAATTTACTCTTGATAACATGTCGCAATGTACGAATTATCTGGTAATTTTTTTAGCCCAGAAAATTCGATAGTATTCACACCGATACGAAATTTGATGCAAATTACAAAAATCGAATTTATAATTTCTTCTTCGAAGTTACTTCTAATGATGAACATTTCGTTTGTTATTTATATTGTACAGAGCCCTCCAATCGCGGCTTCTATCCGCACTTGACAGGATTATTTTAGTTATGCTGCAGACGGATGTTTTTTTTTTTTTTTAATTTTAAATATGC
Organism: Dysmachus trigonus; assembly: GCA_949715965.1. NCBI lineage: Eukaryota > Metazoa > Arthropoda > Insecta > Diptera > Asilidae > Dysmachus > Dysmachus trigonus. The sequence goes on along the minus strand of OX454319.1, from coordinate 45,948,052 downwards.
AACAAAACGTAAATGAGGAAATAAGCAGAAATACAGGGAAATGTATGAATAGAAACTTTAAGGAATTACATGGGTTTCAAATATTGAAAAATCGATTTTTTGTAATTTTTAAATGGTAAAAAAAAAGTACTATTACATTCAAACTTTTAAGTATCAGAACTATTGAACTATTTTCTATGAAACATTTTTAACCTTTTCATTCTTACTTTAAACGTGTTTTTCTCAAAACTCTATTTTTGAAATCAGTGGACACGATACACGACAACGACAAATTTTGCACACTTCTTCTTAATAGTATTCACTAGGGAGTTTGTTTATCGTTCATCACAACTTACTTTACATGGCAATATGTATTATTTTTTCCTACTGAAAAATGCATTTTTCGTACGCAACGCCGTCAAAAATTCACATTTAAATTTTTTTTACAAATCCTTCGTCCACTCCCGATCTGAACTCATATACTATATTAACATAAAACACTTGATTTTTTGGTTTCAGATAAATGTAGCACAAGTTGTGCTGTCCACCGCATTTTTAAAGGTTATCGAAAACCAGCTCTCAGCGGGCCATTTTTCGATATTTTTCAACAAATCTTTCATAGAATATAGTTCAAATGCTACTTTTTTTTATACTTAAAAGTTTAAATGTAAAAGTACTTTTTTTTACCATTAAAAAAACAAAGACAAAAAATTGATTTTTTCATAATTTGAAATCCACGTAACCCCTTAAGTCGATTAAAAGTGTTAAGTGTTTACGTACTTAATTTAACGATCAGTACATTAACTATTTCAACATTTATGATTCGTAAATATAAATCAATACATACTTATGTAACTATGTACTGATTTCAAAGTTATTGTAAATCAATCCTTCGTCATTTTACTGCCGAATTATACAGAGCACCCTTTAGAAAGTGTTAAGGGGCCCCGAAGTGTAACAAATGGCACAGTCTGCTGCATTTATTTAAAACATCTCGGCAGCTTCTGAAGTCTTGGGAGTTGGAGGAACGTGCTCGCGGGGACTTATTTGCATAAGTTAACGCAACAACAAAGCAGCTCCGATTGCGACGCGCCAAGATGCGTGGCGTACATGAGGTAATGACGGGCCTCAAGACGTTCATTATCGCGAGCATCGGAACCGCGATACAAGTGCTGCTGCTACTGTGCACTTGCTGGAGTGTGGATGCTGCAAGTCGTCTTCTTCGGCACCTCGACAGGGCCTCAACAACACGCTGGAGCGCCTTCGGGTGTCGGGAAGCCGCTTATGAGGAGCCGCGCTCGTTATAAATTTCCCTCGTTTTCGGGCCATCCCGAAATATTTACCGAGTCCTCAGTTTTTGAATTTACATAAGATGTTAAATGGTGATAACGAGTTTCTTTTGTGATTCTTCCGATTACGATTGTGCCCGGCCGGGCCAGGTAAGCGCACTGGAGCGCTGGTCCAAGATGTTCATCGAGATGTAAACGGCTCCGTTCGAGAGTAAATTTTCATGTTTAATCAGGGCCGTCGCATGTCTGCTGGGGCTGCGTTGGAGCCATGATGTTTAACAAGGAATATCCAGCTGATGGGGACACGGCCGGGCTCATTGTTGGCACGGCACGATGGCATCGACAGGCACAGAAGAAGGTCCCTTAAAATGGCCTGCGATTCGAGTGGGAATAGAACTTTGAATGGATGCGCCCCGCCAGCATGGGCATATCGAATTTCCTCGCTCGAATAAATGGTGTCATATTACGAGACGACATAGTCAGGAACTACTGCACCACGTGCGACGACAGTGGTCTTAATTGAAGGTTTCGAGGCATTCTAAAACACGAGTAATTACAGCGCAATGTCTTGGGAGGGTTATTGCTCCTTTCTTGGGAAGATATCTAACTGTGTAGGCACTCACGTACCCACATATTTTTTTTTCTATTTTTCTTTTGAAAATATGTATCGTGAGAACTACATTGTCGATGACCTGAGAACTGACGAAAACGAAACGTGGTACGAAAATCATTATTACATTGTTTTAAATTATTTATAGTATATATAATATGTAACAGTAAAAATAGATACAAAATATACATGCTAAAGCTGCTTATCTTAACTAAAGGTCCGTATAGTGAAAATTAATGAAATTCAAATTAGACTACACTATCTACCACAGATTGAACCAATTAAAAATTCAAAGCTTCCATTGTTTCTACGATGAAGAAACAAATTATGAAATTTTCTGACCTTAAGATTCTTGACCAATTATCTCGTAGTCCTAGAAAAATAATAAATTATGTCAGCATTTTTTACATACGTATGAAGACTTCGTCGCCCTTCACTAATTTAATTAATTTTATGAATTAATGTTAATTTATTTTAAATGGTGAAACACTACATGCTTCTTAATACATAGATTCCATTGAGGCAAAGTGGAACAGCCGACAGACATTTTTTTTCTGCTACAGCAATTGATTGGGATTTGTTGGTGGATCAGTCCTGAGTGTAAAACCAAATTAACGCAATACGGGGAGCTGTGCGTCATCTTGAATTTTAATTTTTTTTAAAAAATAAATAGTGGACTATTATCATAAAGAACTTATTTCCATACAATTTTCCCTAAATATGGACCACTTTTCCGTCACTTTTTGTTATAATTCTTTAAAACACTCACCTTAATTCACCTTAGGCTTTGGCATCTTCTCTAAGGAAACCATGCAGCTTTCTAGACTTTATGTTGTTTTAATTTAATAAAAATCGCAGGCACAAAGTCGAGCTCAGTGTTGTCCATCTGTGGACCAATTATTTTGTTTACATTAAATTGCATAATTTGACAATAAAAACAGAAATTTCTTTAGGTTTTTAATAAATAAGCTTTCAAAATTGATACGTTGCATGAATTAATATACATTTTTATAAGTTTTAATCTTAAATACAATTTCAAATTGCAAAACAAAATCTTATTAATCTTCAAAAATACAATAACAAAAGAAAATTGATACCTATTTTATATAATAAAGATAAACTTCAACATATTGGTATAATTAAAAACTTCAATTTACTTGATTACAAAGTCCTTTATTTTAGAAGTGTAACCCTCTCTGAAGAAACAAGGCTCATAACGAAAGGACATTTTTTCAGGAAAACTCTAATCATCTCAAAGATCTAAAGATCTAAAATCTTGTTTCGTCATATGTTTTTCCCTTCGGATAAAATCGCATAGGTATGTGAATTTATATACCGATTTATTTAAGGGGAGAAAGGACATTAGGAAGTCAAATTATAAGTGCTCTTTTGGGACTTTGTGTGACAGAGAAGAATTCAATTGAATGGTTGTAAATTTCGAGGAAGTTTTATTAAGTTTTTCATGTACATGTCATTAAATTTTTAAATCATTTCAGCCAGTTTTGCACAGCAGGTCTTCACCCGACTTTCTAGCTTACATGCATCCTCGAGGTCGTAATTTTTATTTGAAAACCAAAACAATATGTGTGTACATTATTAACAGGTTTTCCAAGAAAATGGACTAATCTACGGTCAAAAAAGTTTAAAATTGAATGTTTTATGAGTGTTTAAAAAAAATGTATCGATATAACCCTTTTTTTGTAACTTTATGAAGAAAAAAATAGTTTAAACAATATCATCTCAATTGTTAGTTCATATTCTTGGGAATTCAATAATGTAAAAGGTAATTCATAAAGGTATAATAAATTTTAAAACTATCGGTCACTTAGTATTTGAGTAATCATTGAAATAATGTCGTTTTGACAAAAACGCGTTTAAGTTTCGAATAAGCGATTAGCGAATAGAGCCAGTAGCTATTGTCAAATGTGGCTTTCCCCTTAATAGGAGCGAATCTCCAATTATGTTCTTTTATTATTAAGAAAAATATATGTGTCACGTAATAAAAGTGTTTGTACTTACCACTCTGTTAGGCGTGCTATTACGCAAATAATTTTGTATCTGAAATAACACTTTCAGCTTTACAAACACAACTACTTAAGACGGAATCAAAAACATGTTAAAACAACCACTGTCGCTGTCGATCGAGAAAGTTTCATACAAAAATTAAAAGGATCAACAGTTTATGATATAAAGACTCAAACAGATTACTTTTAACACCCGCAAATGTCAAAAGTGGCAGTTTGACATTTTTGACATTGTGGTTTTGTGGTGCAATTATAAAATCTATAAAGGAATTATTTTGAAATATATAAAAAAAAAACACTTATCCATGATTTAAAGAATTGTACACTCTATCAATACAAAACAAAAGAATAGACTTTTGACATTTGTGTATATCTTATATGTTCGGTTATTTTTTGCGAATGATGATCAATTTTAACGAGCCCTGTTAAACTTTTTGTCTGTTTCATGGAGCAAGACTACCGTTATCAGCTGTATACCATTATCCGTTATCAGCTGTATACCATTAAATTTTATGGAATCTTTTACTTTATTTATATACTTTCCTGCTTAAGCTCCAGAATGGATGAAACAGCTGGAATACTTTTTGTCCAACTTGTCTCACAATATACTCAATGCGATTCAGGTAAGGACTCCGTATTACAATATGCAACGGCACCTTTCCTCTCAGTGAAGACAAGATCGGTTCATGTTACATCCCAAATCATTGCTGACGCATTCATCAAAGCAGCACTGAATAAAACCCTCACCAGAACATCGATATACTCGTCACAGTCCATTCTTACCGAGGAATCATGTCCTGCTCTCATTAAAGAAAAAAACGGACCCCTATTGCTTCGACGTTCCCTTGTCATGCACCTCAGGGTGTCTGGATTTCATTGCATCCAACTTTACTTTCATTCATACGTGAAAATTGTTTTAAGTGTTCCGTATAAAAATAATCCACTGTTTCCACTATATTTTTTATAGCTCTATCTTGAAACGACTACAAATAGATTAGGCATTTGATTTATGTCGAAATATGTAAAAAGAAAAAAACTATTTCTTTCGCAACATTCAAATTAAATTTACGTTTTTACACAAATTTTGGAAATTTAAAAATTCCCCTAATATTTCAAAACTAATACTTATTTTACCCCACTTTCGAAAGCTATAAAGATATTGATCAATTTTTAATCAAAATAGATTAAAAAAATACAGAAGCTCTAATCGTAATAAAATAATTTTTATAAAAGAGTACAGCATATCGCCCCTTAGGGCAATAAATATGAATATGCCAATTCTAATCGATAGCGGTTAAGAAATGCAAGAAAATGTGTGTAAGCTCTGTTCTCAGAGTCATTAGTATTATATTTATTAGTTCTTTAATTAATATAATACCTACAAGCTGAGCACACAAGAAGTGAGCATGCAAAGTTATAGAAGAGTCTAACCTTCGAAAAGTAACTTTGCTCATAGATAACTCCACCGTACTATAAAACTCATTAAAAAATCTAGAGAACTACGCAATCAGTTCATTGGTACTATAGCTAGTTCTAAGCATTCGAATTTTCTAGTCCTTAAAAAATTTCCCGGAGCATAAATATCTAGCATGGTAAGAAGGTCAAGAGATATAATGCGATAGCATAAAATATTTCCAATAAATATAAACGCCGCGATTTTTCATCTGGATTCCAAAGTTTCAAATCCAAGGAGAAGGCACCTAGATTTATGAGATGGATTGGAAATTTCCCAGTTCAATTTTTGTTACTGCGAAACCTTGTAAAGAACTTTTGATTTGATTCCGAGCGCAAGGAATGAAAAACTGAATAAGGAGATCACACAATCGAAGCATACTTAACCCTTTGCCATACGATTTAATTTCGAAGAATCGTGCGCGGGCACACAATTAGAATTAGCGCAAATCTATGCGTGCAGTTTATAATTTAATGATAATTATGTTCCTCTTAATAAAGCCTAACATCATAAAAGTTCTTGAGACAATATAATCGATATTACGGTCAACGTACACACCGAGATCACGAATAATATCGGGACAAGAACACAATTTCGGATCAAATACTGAAAAAAAACAGGATTTTTAGCTTATGTGAAAGGAAAACGCCTTGCATTTCAAAGGGTTTAATTCAAGTCCATTGTCATTACACCAAAGCTCGGTGTTATCAATCTCCTCATAGCAAAAATATTCATACTGTCAGCAAAGAGCAAACATTTTAGGTGAGTTTTTACAATCTGTAGTCATATTTACTGTAAATCTTACGGCAAATTTTCTACAGACTCTATACAAATATTAAAAACAATAGTTAGAAATTCTACAACTGTAGATGTTTTTTCTACACTTCGATGAGTGAACTAAATAGATCGTAACAAATAGCTCTACAAACGTCGTTTCTTGTGTTACTCAAATAAAACATAAAATAGCTGAGGATATATGAAAATAGCTCAAGCAGGCAGAAAATCGCAGCGAAGGTTTCTTGTAATTTTAGAGTATCTTTAGGTGTAATATCAAAATGTCTCTTATAACCTATAGTTCTAATCATATAGTAGAAATCGCTATTAATGTAGACAATTTTCCCAGTAGATAATTTTCTACCAAATATAAGTGAAGTGACTAAACGCGGTAGGTAATATAAAGACTTTATATCTTATTTGCTTATTGAATTAGGTTCAAAAAACTGTTTTTGTAAATGATTTTTCTATTTGCTACATTTTGAGATTTTTCAGGGAAAACAAAAGTATTTTTGGTTTACCTAAAGAGGATTAGGTGGTTTATCTAGCAGTTGTGAATTTACCCAATCATATTAGATGATTCATTTACTTTTCAAGATTTTTCACCTAAAAGCAAATCACGTAAACTGAATTATGTGTTTGCCTAATAATCCATACACTGAGTGCCCTGGTTGATTACTGTTTCCCCGCCCCGCATCAATGTCTGTAACGATCTATGCATGTTCGTACCCGATTCATTTTTAATCAAATTTTAAACTCATTTTCCTCGAAATCTTATTTACTTCTCAAGTCCCTTTTCGAGATATTATATTATTAAGGCATATACATATGCATATTTTTAGAAATGGAAAGCTCAAAAAATTTCACTAATTTCTAGCGGATTAGAAGTTACTCGCTACTTTTTGTCTCCTGCAAAGGGTTATCAAAATATCATTTCTCTGAACGTTTTCTATTTCATCTTCATAAACAACTAACCAAATGAAACTAATGTTTATTATTAATTCCTATTGACTTATTTCTTTTGTATAATACTACAAAAAATATAAAATGTATTTTGATTCACTGTAAATCACTTTAAAACGTTAGTTATTTTAAAATTGGAAGAGTCGATCGCTTTAAGCAATACCATAATAGATAGAATCGAAAAAAGTCGAGTATATTTTACTGAAATCGACTCTCACGATAAGACCCTAAAATAAAAAGTGTCATTCTTTTCTGCAAAATCACATTTACTACACGTGACCAGTAATATTAAATGAGCCGTTATTTATTTTAAGTCCAATTTTTAAAAAATCACATGACTATCTACACATTAAGATTTAACTTGAGAAGTTGTTAAAATGATACGTTAGAAAATTGAACTTATACCACTTACAAAAATAACTAATTTCTGACCACTCTTTTACCTTTTTATTAAACTCTTTATCCCTATTTATTATTATTTATTTTAATGTGATTTTTTAAATGATAGTTTTCAAACTCTGGGGAAGAACGAGATTATACCTACTTTTATAGTCGGAGAGCTGGTCGCTACTTCGACTAAAGTACAGCCACAAAACTAAAACTATTTATACATACTATTTAATGTAATTGAAGTAAGAAAATCCACTTCTGGCAGGATTAGCTCGATTGCAAAAATACCGACTATTTCCAAGTTGCCAATTTATAATTTAAAAAAATGTAATACCACAAGTCTGGGATCTGAGTATATCTTAATTTGCACTATTTTGAATACAAAAAAACAATTCCTTTACGATTTTCTTGGTTACAAATACCTGTCAGATGGATCGAAAGGTGCTAAGATGGGTAACACTGTATTTTTCCAAAGCTGAAAGATTGCGCCCGGGCAACGCCAGGTGACTCAACAAATGATTTCATATATATCAGTTAAAAAATTGACGGAAGCCGAACGATATGTACCCTTTTATGTTCTTCGGTTAGATTCCTTCAAATCTTCCATCTCTCCTAAATATATTATATTTTGATGGTTACTAAAGTGAAGATTCCATTAATTCCAAATAAAAAAAAATTGCAGCTTTCTAATGAAGTTCCAGTTCGTGAACATTTTTAAACAGTCTTTTTAGTGCGAAAAACTTTAAGATCACGACTGTCGTTAAAATTCCACGATGTCCTTATTAATCCCTACAACAGTGATGGCAAGATGTGCGTAAATTTTATTGCCATGAAAAATTTTTTCATTTCATCTGCATAAAAAAAAACCTTCTCCGACCACCAGAACGAGAGTCACAGCGTCAGATCGACAGAGGGAGATTCGCTCGACCTAATCGCAATTATCCAGTAAAATTACCGCAAATCGTAAAAAATTTATCACGCGGTTTTGAGCTTCCCCGCTCATAATAAAAAGATTTTTTTTTCCTATGTCAAATTCGAAATGAAAGGAAGGAAGCCGACTCTGGGCAGATACTAAAACGCTTTGTATGCGTCTGACGTGAAGACATGCTGTGAATGATTTAAGACGCAGGTTGTCAATGGGCGAATGCGACAATAGAATAAATGATGACTCCGAGGATCCGAGGACACTACCTGGAGCCTATAATGCCTGGAAGTCTACGATTCTACCATTCTACCACCTACCGCTTTGCGGAGTGCCAGATATTATCTGGTTCTCGGATAAGGGCCCCAAACGTGTGCAAAGTAACAAAGATGACTCCCTGGAAAGTAAAATGGGATTCCACCCGCGCACCCTCATCGAATTTGAAACCGAGCGAAATAGAGTCATCCGGCGCAGGGGGCTATTTACATAAATCTCCTTCCGCAGGGCGAGTATTTGCGAATAGGTTTAACTACAGGCTTCATCGTCCCGCCACGCCGCGCCACCGTCGCGCCGCTCCGCTGGGCCGTCGCAGGGTTCTGGCCTGGGCGAGCGAGCGCGCAAACACTCCAGCAAGGAACTGGACCACATGCTGGCGTCCTATGTCAAAAACAGCCCTTCTGAAGTGGCTTCCCCGTATGGAGGCCCTTCCAGGCAGCTCGCCTTTCGCCGAGGTATTATGGGTTTTTTATGCTCCGCACACACCCGACCCAGCACAATACATTACCTCCCGGAGTACTTTATTGAAATTATTTGTAAAGCCCTCATTGTCGCTGATTTCTTTTGTACTTATTGCCCCATAAAATACTCATTCCGGCTCTCGAGGGCTCAGGCTAGGCTGGGGCCAAAAAAAAAAAAAAAAAAACAGGAACCCGAGAGCGCTAGCGCTGCGCAACCGAAGTGTTTCTGTTGCAAACTCGGGGGCCTCACATTGATTTGTGTTCGTTTTTCACTTGAAATCTTTTCCATTAATAATAAATTCGCCGGGTCGCTGTCTGGCCAGCTCCTTACCTCAAAGGCTCCCCGGCAGCAGCATCCCTTTTCAGCCCTTTTTTTTCCCAGATCCTGCGATTCACGAAGCCCTTTTTCGAGTGTGTTTTACTTTTGAGTTAAGTAGTTTTATAGTTTTTTATCCTGGCGATTAAATCCGCCTGAAGAGCCCCGAGCCGGCTGGAAGGGGAAAAGGAACTCCTTCGACCGTCCCACCGCGCCGCTCGGGCTTCCGGAGATAAATAAGGAGAAAATTAAACCACATTGCCCTCCACACGAAATGCCCTCCTTGAGAATTCAAAAGTAGTCCACTTAACTTTTTGAGTGGTTTATTAGAATTTTATTTTCTTTTAGCTTTTTTTCTGACCGCGACGGCACAATCGCTACGGAGCCCTAGTTGCGGGGACTGCGCCGCGCGGAGGCTCATTTGAGCAGCCGTCGAATGGCCTGCCGTGACTAATGCAAAACTAATACGCGCTTATTCAAATTAGTTCTGTTGCGATTCGAATCGGTCGCCGTGTGTCGCCGGCCACTTCAATAATTGCCCATTAAAATTCTAACAACATATTTGGCGGCGCGCTTTGTCTGGCGGTCTTGTTGGGGCGCTATTGCTTAAATCCAACAATTGTAATAATGGCGGGCATTCAAACGCAAATGAGCTGACACCAGCGACTAACGAACAATGCAATGATTATTCATTTTTCCGGTCAGAGCTCTAGACACTTCAATGTCCGCGGATCGCCAGATATTAGTTTCAAAAGACCGTGCAACAACACATTTGCATATCTGCACTTGCTGTTTTCAGCACATTTGGATGTACATTGGATTAATTGCTTTGAGTACGCATTGACTATAATATCCTTTCGATTTCCCTGACTAATTAATCATTAAGCACTTCTACTCACAATATAATAGGTTTCGAGTACCTACAACAACACAAATAGTTGTTTGAAGATTGAAGGACATTGAGCAAAAAACTTTTAACATTCAAACCAATTTTTGTTGTATTTAGTCAATTCTAGAAATTGTGAAATGCTTGAGATTTCCGTATTTTTGTTTAACAGGAACTATTTCTCATGTTTTCAACTCGAATAACCAATTTCCACACTGACAAAGTAGTAAATTAATAAATTTTATAAAAACTTAAATATCAGAAAATGTTCAAAAGTTTGTTTAAGTCGCAATTTTCAGTTCTTTAAAAATAAAATTTAAAATATCTAGTAATTGAAAGTACATATTATTGACTACAATAAATAAAATAGCTGAGGAAATAAAGGGTATCCCAAAACCAGATTTCATTTTAATTCTTTTAATTCATTTGAACTGTGAAAAAGTGTATTATTTCTACATAAAATATGCATATGGAACACAATATTCAACAAATGAGGGCATTAGTCTCTGTTGGTGGCAAACTTTCACTCTTTTGACGCGATTTTCGGTCACTTTCATAATTGCGGCTGAAATTCATCATTAAAATGACGAATTTCCGTCTCATCGCCTTAATGGTGTGTGGATTACTTGCATACACTCAAAAATTCCCAAAGAAAAAAGTCTAATGGTGTTAACTGGTGCAAATTTTTTATTAGTTAACCCTTCGATGGCATATGTACCATATGAGTCGTATGAGCCCAGACATTAAATAGCTTACAAATTATTTTTATTTAAAAAAATGTCTGAGTACTGTTGAAATAGTACATTAACAGATAAAATCATTACTTTTAAGAAAATCCAATTATAACTATATAAAAAAAATCAAAACCGTCGGAAAATCGGAATATTAGCCTTTGAACTAAAATAAATTCATAGACTTTCAATTTTTAATTTAAAAATCTAAAAATTGAATGTAATACTCTTGAGATGTACTACTTCAAGCAAAGAAATATAGTATAATAGTGGCCGTTAAAAAAAAAAAAATTAATTGTATGCCCATCACAAATTGCTCGCTTCTTTTTTTTTCATTTTTTCGAGCACAAATTGCACATTTTTGCCTCGATGGTAAGTGAATTTTATTGTGTGGCATATAATAGTGCGGTCTTAATACTTTATTGCAACCAGCACTATCAGTCGGCACCAGTCAACTTTATGTGAACGCCAAAACTAGTCTGACGATTCTAATTTTTTTTTTTTTTTTTTTTTGGTCCTTAAATAAAAATGGTACCTTTAACTAAAGGGAGAGGTCTCTGTAATTACCATTTTCAAAAACTAAATGACTTAAATTGAAGTTGAAGAGAGCTGAGGCCACTCAGACTCCCATGTCCCATCAAAGTGTTAAATTCACCATAGCGAGCGCCGAGCAGGCCGAGATGGTGCATGATAACGACTGAAAAATGTGCTGCAAAATTGTTATTGAATTTTCACCACTTTTATGCGTTACTCGATTGTGAAATACTCCATGATTTAAGGGGTTACATGGGTCTTAAAGGTATAGAAAAACGACTTTTTAAAAAATTTTATTTCAAAAACGAAAAATCTTTATTATTTAAAATTTAAACATATGAAAGTAAAGTACTTAAAGTACTTGTAAAAAAATTTTCAGTCACAAATATTGAAAATTTTCCATTTTCCAGCCGTTTTTCGCCGTCAACCTTTTTTTTTTTGCGGTGGACATGATATTTCGGTATGGATTCATCTGAAATCAAAAATTCAAAAATTTTCTTGTAGTTTATGCCCTTGGCTCATGATTGAACGAAGGAATTGAAAAAAAAATGAAATTTGACATTTTGACATGAGTTTGAATCAATTTTCGTCTCAAATTTTTATACGTTTTTCCGATTCTCATCATTTTTAAAAGGTCTTTTTCGTATAAAACAAGAACGACTTGACCGAATGAAAATTCCTTCGTTCAATCACGAGCCAAGGGCATAAACTACTAGAAAATTTTTGAATTCTTGATTTCAGATGAATCCACACCGAAATATCATGTCCACCGCAAAAAAAAAGGTTGACGGCGAAAAACGGCTGGAAAATGGAAAATTTTCAATATTTTTGGCTGAACATTTTTTTACAAGTACTTTAAGTACTTTACTTTCATATGTTTAAATTTTAAATAAAAAAGATTTTTCGTTTTTGAAATAAAATTTTTTAAAGAATTCGTTCTTTTTATACCTTTAAGACCCATGTAACCCCTTAACCTCAAAACTTATTGATGACAACTATGACATTTCAACGTTTCATATTGGACACAACGAAAATGATTCCAAATTCAAAATTAAATCCGATTTTAAGACACCCTTTACTTACCTCAGAACTCATTTAGCTGGCCAAAATCTCATAAGTAATCCGAACATAAAATACTTACTTTATGTTTATCAACAAAATTATCTTTAATTTCTGACAAAAACTGAAAATACAAAATATGTTAACATTGCATGCATGCATAGGTTTTTAACTACAGAAAAAAAAAACGGGTTCCGTAATACTTATAAACTAGCAAATGAAATATTCATCACTACGAATACTTTCAAAAATTAACTTACATTAATCAAATGATTTGTCTATTGTAATGCGAATGTTTTTCCCTGTACTAATAGAATTCTTCCATATTTTTTTCGTAAAAAAAAAATTTTAGCCCAATTTTTTCCCTCAAAAACTGCTTACAGCATATGTAATTTCTCATATTAAACAGCTGTGGCATACTGATAGACAGACAGACAAAGACTGAAGTCGCACCATAAGGATTCCGTTTTTGAAGCTAAACCTTGTCGAATTTTAGATAGCATAAATTTAAGAAATTGAATATTGTTGTATTATGTTTTACATTAGGGTACTAGTTGTCTAACCTTCATAAGCGAGAGTTCAAGGTACCGGCGATTTTTTCTCGCTTATAGAGATTTTTCACTTAGCCAGTTTCTCACTTATAAAAGATTAACTTGACGGGACCAGGGAATTAATCTCACTCATCGAGTTTTCTCGCTTATCTTATTATTCGACTGCATTTCAAAAATTATAACGTGTCATTTTTTTTTTTTTTTTGCATTTCCTACTCTTATCAGAAATATTCAACACCGCCGAGTTTGTCCACTCGCCTAGTTACAGCCTTAAAAACCAAATGCAATCAACAACTACATTGTTCATTTCAGATAAAAACTTCCATTTAGAGTTTTCAAGATAAATCCATTGATCTTCACTACAGCATACTTCATCTTAGAAAAAAGCAGAAAAAAGGAATAAGAAAAACGACAAAGAATATTCACCTCCACTTCATCAATAAATGATACGTGTGTATATGAATAGCAAATAATTGACTAACATTTTAATCCCCACTTGCCATTGTACAACTCCTCTTGACCAAATGTTGCATTTCTTTTCAATTTTCGGAGCCTCGGGCTGCCAATTGTCGGTCTTTCAATTACACACCCTGCGTAATCCCTCGGGATGCTTAGCAATCCGCTTGCGAGTGGATTTCACAGCAAATTTGTGGTCATCCGTGATAATAATGTCCCTAACAATTTTCGGCAATTTATTTACGAAGGGGAAATAGATTTAGATTTCTTTGATATTTCAATTGTATCTGCAACGATTTGCGGTTAATGAGTAATAAGCATTTAATTTTCTGGTTTAGATATTAATTGACTAGAGAAAAAGATTAGTTATTTTTTAACAGATTTGAATCTAATTTTTTCAATAGGTAATATTTTTAATTTTGCATTCAAATATAAAAATCGTTACATTTAGTATTATAACACAATTTAAAACACTAGTGAAACCCCTTTTAGTAACGTTTTTATCTATTTCTGTGTCGATTATTAGAAATGTTTTAAAATTTAAGGCTAACGAATGTGTTATTTGCAGGGACCGTAACCGTTATGATATTTTCGGTAAAAATCAGATCTAAAAAATTATTTCCTGACTGTTATTTTTCTGGACAACAATAAAAATTATGTTTTGATTTTTATTTTTAAAATCAGAAATAAAAATTAGAAAATGATTTTTATTTTTAAAATCAGAAATAAAAATCAGAAAATGATTTTTATTATAAAAATCAGAAATAAAAATCAGACTATGATTTTTATTTTTAAAATCAGAAATAAAAATCAGAAATTGATTTTTATTTTAAAAAATCAGAAATAGAAATCAGAAAATGATTTTTATTATAAAAACCAGAAATAAAAATCAGACTATGATTTTTATTTTTAAAATCAGAAATAAAAATCAGAAAATGATTTTTATTTTTATAATCAGAAATAAAAATCGGAAAGTGATTTTTATTTTTAAAAACAAAAATAAAAATTAGAAAGTGATTTTTATTTTTATAATCAGAAATAAAAATCGGAAAGTGATTTTTATTTTTAAAAACAAAAATAAAAATTAGAAAGTGATTTTTATTTTTAAAATCAGAAAATGAGTTTTATTTTAAAAATCAGAAATAAAAATCACAAAATGTTTTTTATTTAAAAAAAAAGAAAAAAACATCGGAAAATGGCTTTTATTTTTAAAACATATATAAATGTAAATGTTCGTTTGTTTAAAATCTTAAATCTCCGAAAGTTCTTTGAAATTGCTTTGACATTTTTTTTAAACTGCGACAGCGGACGTAAAAACAACACACGCTAAGCTAAATATTTTACGGCAATGGGAGCGCTATCTGTTGAATGTGATAGCAATGCACCCAATACTAAACATTGATCATGCCGGACACCTCTGGAAAACATTTTCTGATTTTTATTTTGGATTTTAAAAATAAAAATCATATTCTGATTTGTATATTTGATTTTTATAATAAAAATCATTTTTTAATTTTTATTT
Organism: Dysmachus trigonus; assembly: GCA_949715965.1. Classification (NCBI taxonomy): domain Eukaryota; kingdom Metazoa; phylum Arthropoda; class Insecta; order Diptera; family Asilidae; genus Dysmachus; species Dysmachus trigonus. The sequence goes on along the minus strand of OX454319.1, from coordinate 45,932,856 downwards.
TTGATTTTAGAAATAAAAATCATATTCTGATTTTTATTCTTGATTTTAAAAATAAAAATCACTTTCTGATTTTTATTTTTGATTTTAAAAATAAAAATCACTTTCCGATTTTTATTTCTGATTTTTTAAAATAAAAATCAATTTCTGATTTTTATTTCTGATTTTTTAAAATAAAAATCATATTCTGATTTTTATAATAAAAATCATTTTCTGATTTTTATTTCTGATTTTAAAAATAAAAATCATAGTCTGATTTTTATTTCTGATTTTTATAATAAAAATCATTTTCTGATTTTTATTTCTATTTTAAAAATAAAAATCCTTTTCTGATTTTTATTTTTGATTTTAAAAATAAAAATGCGAAAATAATTTTTTTCTTTTGATATTTTTCGAAAAAATCACAAATTTAAAAAGCACATAAAATTCTTAAAGCTCAGGCCATAAGAATCATAATGCTACATTTAAACCAATTTTCCCACAAATTTGTCTACATGATTTTTTGGTTGGAAAAATTGAAAATAATTGTTATTTTCGGTCCCTGGTTATTTGTTGAAAATCCCATATGCAAAATGTTAGTGATCTATTTTTTGTGTTATGTTTAATACAATATCTTGAAAAAGGGCAATTTAATATTTCAGTCGTGTTGCAGGAACACCTACTTTATAAGGAAAAAACAAGTAGCTAATTTTTTTTCCATTATTTAGTCTCGAAATTTTTTTAGGACCTTGTATGCATGACAAAATTATTTAACCTACAGAACCCATACTTAGTAGTTAGCTTATTTTATAAAGTAATTGGTATAACTTCCCATAGTATATTTTCAACATATCATTATATATAAAAAGAAAAAAACCATGATAGACTTTTAAATTCTTTAATAAATTTGGTTTTTGCTAAATATTTTCGTAAATTTCAGTCACGAATAAGTATGGACAACGTTTTTCCAAAATTGTTCAAGATACGCAACGCTACGTTTTCCTTTTATTTTTTTTTTTTATTAGCCTAAATTCTACCAAAAAATTCTCTCCCGCGTAAAAATTTACAATTTTTAAGAAGGCCAAACGAGATCTGCACTTTGAATGTTTTATTCGACCACAAGGGGTCCGTTTATCGGACAATTCGACCGCACAATCAGCCGCATGACGGCGGCACGGTTGGTTGCACGACGACCGTACTATAAAATATATCAAAAATTTGTCTAGTACGTGTAAGGCCGTAGCTCCGCCACTTAAAGTCTACCACGGCCGCATCATCGGCTGACCCAATTTATAAATATATCTATATATATAAATTAGTACGGCCATGGTGCAGCCGAGGTGCAGTCGTTGGCGTTTGTACTCAAGTTCAGCCATTATACGAACTAACGTGCGGCCGTTAAATTTATTCTTATTTCTACGCCATGCGTCGTTCAGTTGTTAAAATTATATTCACAAATTATTTCTACACCGTGCAGGCGTTAAATATTTTTTTTTAAAAACTGAAGCCGTCGTACCGCCGCCGCCGTCTAAAAACCGTGCGGCCGAAGTGCATCCGCCATTCATTTTTACTCGGGTTAACAGTTTTGGTGGAAAATCGTATATTGACGCCAGAAAATATTAACCTCTCAAAACCATCAATCAAGCTTATTGGTATAAGGTTTTTATAATCCTCCAATTGGATATGAATAATAAAAAATATCTCTTCGATAGATTTACTTCGTATGCAGATGACAAATTTCATTATAGCGTTTTATACTTTTCCAGAATTTAAATATATTTGTTCGTGTTTCTTTTAAAGTAATAAAGTGTTTAATGGGAAATTTTCTCGAATTATATTTTTATTCAGTAGTTATGAATAATTTTATGCTGTTCCTCAAATACGTTGTCCGCAAATAAATAATATAGAGAGAATCAAGAAGTTGTATTCGTTTTCTGGATTCATTTCCCTTATTAACAATTTACATCCCCAACACATCAAAATCAGTTCTTTGTGCGATGAGACACAGAACAGAACAGAACATCTATTATTCTACCCTTTGATCATCTCCGCTTTCTATTCTTTGGTTTTCACCCTTTGTGAAGTCCTTTGATTATTTTTCATTTCTTAAAAACCCTTGGTCCCCGCAGATTTGACATTCTGTCCACCCACCGATGAATATTTGCTTTTTCTACGTCGCAGTAATATTTCTAAAAATCCATAGTCTTATTCATTTTTCAGATCTTTAAATTCTCGTAAAAGTCACGATATCAGAATGAAAACTCATAAGTTTTCAACAACCTGCCATTCGCGGCGAGAATTTTCCTATTAAAAACAAATAAAACATGCAATGAAAGGCTTTCTCAAAAGACGTCACTTTGTCCAAGTCAATTTATTGGATCCCATCAAGAACCTCGAGTATTTAGGAATTACCATACATATGAGCTGAGGGCCTAATAAGAGACGAATACGAGGCGTTTATAGCGCAATCTACTGGTTATTAAAATTTCACATATATGCTACACGCGGCCCTGCATGCTAAGGCCCCGGTCCCATATTCTAATAAAATTATTCGTGCCCCACTCATAAGCCATTAAGTGATAATTCCGAAACATGTGCGGGTCGTAACATACATATTAATTTGATACCGCGTCGCCCAGGGTATTTTATTTACGTCCGCAGATAGTAATCCCTTCTCTAACAAAATGAACCTCTCTTTCCAGGTATTGTGTGACCCATCGAAGATGAGGGTATTGTCGGCGTCAGAATATGATTGATAGCATCTAGGAAGGCAACCTCTCTCGCTTGTTATGAAATGATACTTTACAACGCTGTTATTACTGCTGTGCTGTGCCTTAACGTTTTTTATATTCACCATGTGACTGCTGGATCCATTAATCGGAACTTTAACACAGACAAAACACCTTCAGGTTCTCCAGAATCTTCAACTAGTTTAGATAAAAAACCTGAGGCCTTAAAGCCAGAGACCAAAGAGGTGGAAAGTGATAAATCCTCGACAGGTAACACCTTTGGTTTCGGTAACTACGAGTCAGACGAACTGGACGATGAAACCTACGACGAAGATGAAATCGAATCACCTCATTACCGGGACAAAGCCGCAGGGGATGTAATCGACTATAAGAGCAGCGAATACGAAGAAAGACAGTTGGGACCAATGTTGGACACATTTGGAACGAAGTTTGACGAACATGAAGCTGGCAGCTCACTGCCAGTATTCTTGGAAGAGCCACAGAGCGCCTTCGTCGTTCGAAATAGACCTGCTGTTTTAAAGTGCAGAGCAGCACACGCTTTGCAGGTAAGAACAAGTATTTTACTACTTAATGTTATACAGTAACCCGAAAAAGGGCCCTCTTACTGGCAATAGGTCCATTTTGAATGACAATAATGACATAAACTCGTTGAGTACGGATATTGGTTCATCCGTTGTACCCATAAACATTTTTCTTTCATACACGCAATTTGTAGTCATTGTGAAGGAATACGTAAAAAAAAAAATTATAAATTTATCCTTGGCAGTTAATCTATTGCAGTTCTACTTTACAGAGGATCTCCAATTTAGTTACGAAGTTCAAACAAAAATTATTTTGCTTTTTGAACTTATAATTCATCTTACTTTAATTATCATATGTCCTCTAGTAGAGCTAGAGCTTGGAGCGTTAAGAAGCTATTGTAATTCTCACACTGGATTGAAAGCATAACAACAATAGAATTGAGTAGCCCATATGCAAAACGCGATATATGCTTTATAAAAAGTTTTGAGTTATTCAAAGAAAACGAGTAAAAGTTCTCATAGTGCATAGGGAGTGTGCACTTTTCTCGCCTTATTTCAAAAGAGTTTCAGTTCTTTTTGCAGCACAAAATATTGTTTTTCAGATGGCAGAAGACATAAGGTTAATATTTCCATCATTAACTGAATATTGACATTTCTTGCATATAGCGGGTTTTGCATATAGGCTACTCAATTAGTAAATAAAACCAATAATAATATATCAGGGTGACAAATGGGAAGTTGCCTAAAGTATACTTATGTCTTTTCCCTCTATTGTGTCGTAGAAGGTTGGGCCCCTGAAGTTATATACTAGAATGTTGTCAGTTTCTATAACGTCATAAAGAGAAATACGTGGACTTTAAAATGAGTAACCGTAAAAACGAAGAATAAGTCAAATGCTTTTATTCTAGAGATAAAAACTATACTGAACTATATAGAAAAGGAATTTCTAGTATTTCTTCATCTAAAATTAAACATGTTTTTCATAGTTTTCAAAAATGGCTTGGTTATTTTGCAAATTCAGACTCAATATTTACCATTAATAATTATGACAAATTTTGTCCACCTTTTTAAATATCAATAAGTATTTGTCAAAAATGACCGATTCAACTGGATCTTATTTCAAATAAAAATGATATATTTTCTGAATTTATATTAATTTTTATTTTTTTTCCTGCAATCATTTTAAAATTATAAATTATTAATTTGGGCAACTTTCTACTTGTTGTTCTGTACATACATTGATATAAATTAAACAATCATGAATTATAAATAAATTTTTCAAAAAGCAAAATATGCATAGGTGAAATCCTGTTGTCCCCATTAATGCCTGAATAACAAAAAATTTTATGGTAACTTCGAGGCCCTAACTTTTATCGAAGGGGTGGTCAATTCTCATTGAGGCCAACTTTTCTAGATGTATTTTGAGTCGCCCGACACGATCCAACTAAAAAAAAAGTGAAAAACAATTTATTATTATTGTTTTTTTGTAATATTATGTAAATAAATACCTTTTTCACTTAATTTTTTTTTGAAAAACGACTGATTTAGTGGGGAAAAAGCAACTTTTTACTGCAATAAAGTGCATAAAACGTGTTATTAGGACTTAAACTTAAAAAATATGCAGGCATTTAATCAGTAATCAGTGACCCCAAAAACTCCGGATACCCACTTTTTTTTCGAAGAAATTAAAATTTTGCAAAAAATTGCCCACTTTCTTGGATCCGCCATTTTGAATTATGAAAATTTGATAGCAAATTCGTAATCAGTGACCCTCAAAACTAGTGTATATACATTTTTGGGAATAGTCGAACATAGTGATCTAAAGTAACGCAAATTTGCGTAGAAGATAATTTACAATGTTGCAATTTTTATGCAGCCTAATATTCTTAACAAAAAAAATGCCTGCATATTTTTTAAGTTTAAGTCCTAATAACACGTTTTATGCACTTTATTGCAGTAAAAAGTTGCTTTTTCCCCACTAAATCAGTCGTTTTTCAAAAAAAAAAATTACGTGAAAAAGGTATTTATTTACATAATATTGGAAAAAAACAATAATAATAATTTTTTTATCTTTTTTTTTTTTTTGTTGTTGGACTGTGTCAGACGACTCCAAATACGTCTAAAAAAGTTGGTCTCGATAAGAATTGACCACCCCTTCGATAAAAGTTAGGGCCTCGAAGTTACCGTAAAAATTTTTGTTATTCAGGCATTAATGGGTTAAAGATGTTTTAGTAAAAATATGTAAAATTTTTAAGAAGGCCGCAACTGCACGGTATCCTTTTTTTGCAAAAATTTGATTGTATGAGGACCGCATGAGCGGTGTACGACGACAGCACTCTTAAATAATATATACCAAAAATGAGACTAGTACATGTAAGGCCGTAGCTCTGACACTTAAAGGCTACCACAGCCGCAACATCGGCTAAGCTAATTTATTAAGTCGTGCGGATCAAACCCGTCCGGTTTTGAAAATTTATTGCGCAAAATTTAATTGTTACTGTGTAATTCCAACAAAAAAATTTCAAATGATATTTTTCAGAGGTGGTCGAATTTTTGCCAGTGCATAACTATTTGGTTAATTATTGAGCACCAAATTCCAAATATGCTGTGACACAGATTTGCCCGTGTTCGGAAAGGCGCTTTAAGATCTGTTAAATTTTCTCAGAACAAATGTGTTCCAAAAATCGTTAATTTTTTTCTAATGTATGTCGAGTCAAATACCGCAGAATGCTTCAGGCTCCTAGTCTACCCAATCTTTACACGTTTTGAAGGGTTCGAGATCAAGAAGGGTTCAAGAAATGATTTCTCACGGTAAAAAGTTTTTCTTTTCTTCAAACCTTTGTATTTAGCTCCGAACATAATGCGAATTTTCCTGACGATTTTTTTTCTTACACGAAATCCCTTGAATTTTTTTTCGGAAAGTATTAATTGTAAAATTTGAATTTCTCATGGGGTTGCTAACATATAAAGTATCAATAAAAAAAAATAATTTTTCTGAAATACTCATTTATATCAAGAATTATTAAAAACGATTTGTGCGATAACTCGGAGAATTTTTAATATTTTGAATGATTTTTACACATATATTACTTTCTCTATAGTCTATCTAGCCTTTTTTTTATAAAATTTTGTTTAATAAGATTTTAATAATTGAAATAAGAAATTATTCATACAAGTTACATAATTGACTTTAAAATATCATAAAAACTGCGTATGTTTTTTTAATTTAAAAATATAGCTCGATGGACTAGAATTACAATATTATAATACAACAATAGTTTCAAATTATTCAAATTCATTTATCTTCAAATGAAATATGATGTAGACCGCTGGACATTATTGTTTTGTTAATGTAAATGTAAGAAGGAATTTAACTACTTAATTAACTAAAACCGAAAAGACCTATAAATAATGTGTAATAAATATTTTATTATTTTTATTCCATTAACCTTTAAAAAATTCCTTAAAACCGCTGATTTTCGAGCGCCCTGAACAATATTGATTCTGTCACCAAATTTCAATAAATTTATCGCTATATTCTGGACACACGTATAACGAAATTTAGAATTTCCAGCGTTTTCAATTTCAAAATTATCATATTGTCTTGAAATTAAAATGTAATTTGTGCCAAAATCCGTGTTTGATGGCATATTCGTTTGAATTTTCATAAGAAATCCAAAGATGATGAGATAATTTTCAAATTGAGAATGCCTGAAATTCTAAATTTCGTTCATAGACACATTTTTTGGAAGAACTAATTTTCAAAAATAATTCCAGCTACAAAGTTTTCATGAATTTAAATTTCATGTTAGATTACACTATTTCTTGCCCTAGGTCTTTGTTAAAATCTGTAATTACACCATAAATACCCAGAACGAAATTTAGAATTTCGATTGTATTAAATTTCAAAATTATCTTATTACCTTGAGTAAGTAAGTGTAATCCGTGTCAAAATCCTTGTTTGACGGAATATTAATCTAGATTTTCTATTCAAAGATGATATGATATTTTTCAAATTGAGTACGAATGAAATTTTACTTTTCGTTCAATGTCTGTCTAAGATATTACTTTATTTGATTTCTGAAAATCCAATTTAGTGATTGCTTTTTGCTTGGTTTTATGTTCAAAATTACTTCCAGCTGCAAAGTTTTGTGGAATTTAATGAATTTTTTTTTTCATGTAAGATTACACTATTTCCTGTCGTACATTTCGACAGAAATATTTGCCATGAAACAAAACATCTGGCGACCCTAGGAGTCGCGTCTAAGGGCAGTTTCTAGCAGTTAATTAAAATTCCATAGGGCCAGAACTGAACAGAACAAATTCAAATCTTGTGCCTGCATGTGCGCCGGTCCGTATCTGTATCTGTTATCAAGGGCGTCATTACAAGATCCATTGTGAGGCAGTGGCGGCATTTTCCCACAAGAACCCTGGGCGCGCCTTTCATCTCCGACCATCGTAAAATGCCATTTTTCACGCTCCGAAATTGACTTATTGCCAGCTACCCCAAGGCTCATTTGGCCCATGTTCCAGCCCTAATGCGAGGATTGATGTGTGTGCTACGTCGGGATCGTGGACCCTATATATGCTGTCCTAAAAAAATGCACAAATTGGATTCCCGGTCTTCACTTGAATATTTCCTTCTTTTTTTTTCCAGCTGTCATTCAAATGCAGCGGGAGCTCCCAGCCCCCGCCATCGGAGTACGAGTCCCATGTCGACCCTCACACGGGGGTACACTTGGAGGAGGTGACAGCAACGATATCCAGGGATCTCGTCGACGAGTACTTCGGAAAAGGACCCTTCAAATGCGAGTGTCATGCTTGGTCATCACGTGGAGGAGCTAAAAGTCAAGTTGCCACCGTTGAAGTAGCATGTAAGTAAATTATTTTCTTCCTATCCCAGGGTAAAAAAAAAAAAATTAATCTCCCACGCCGGGCTCAAATGTCCACCCCCTCCCAGAGCCGGGACTCCAGGGCTCATGGCCAGACAGCGCCCCGACATGCCTTCAATTTCTGAAATCGGACACACATTCCTTAAGGAAGTTTTTCTCAACTCAAAGGAGGCGGAAACCACCGAAATGCTCCTTCTTATCCAATAGTTGAATTTATGTGGCTTTTGTACCCTTTGAAGCCGGGAGGAGCCCACAAGATATCTTGCAGAAGAAAAGGTTTAATTAAAACTCTGTGGAAGACCGCTAAATGTGCTCAACATAGTGTTATCGCAAGGGTCTTAAAACGAACTCTGTCCTGCTGGGAGTAACATAAGAATTGGAAGGGATTTTAAAACGCCTTGAATGAAATTTGATGACACAGAGCCAAGAAGCCGTACCGTCCGCGCACCGTTCGCGCTCCGTCCTGGATAGTGGAGCCCTTCGGTGGCGGAGCCTTACAAGAAGCACTTAATATGCTCGTATTCATAGCTCAGGGTTTTACATTAATATACGGCTAGGAAAAGCGCCCAGCACGAGATCTTCCCAGTCGGGCTGATTAGGGAACACATTTCCAGTAATTAAGAACGTTCTCGCAGCGGCGCGGCGGCGGCGGCATGCGTCTTCCAGACTTCTTGGTCATGAACCTCTCGAACAAGTCGTTTCGTTTGCATGAGCAATGACCAGCAGCCGCGCGTCCCGAATTGGCCCCGCGGTGGTGTCAATGCCTCCAGAACGAAGGTCTTAATGAACACATTCACCAGCGGCTGGGATAACTCAATTATTTTATGTAAATGATTTTTTTTTTCCTTAATATCATATAAGATGCGGCCAAGTTTTTAATTATAATTCCGACTAGCTTTGCCCATCAAAAATCTGTCCTGCTGAGAATTTTTTTTCAAATGGGTCGCAAAGTGGGCCCATTTTTACGGTGAGAAAAATTTTCAAGCATTTTCGGGATATAAAAAGTTTTTATGATTTCGATTAGGTAACCAGGAACAGTTTTATGTCCATATGACGGCAGTATATTCACTAGAAACTAGAACTAGTCAACACATGGAGCTAATTCAATTTATATTCGCTTTTTATGGGTTGTAAGAAACCTTACTTGGGCGAATAAAAACCCCTCAAATTCTGGAACGGCGAATGTTTTCTCAAACGACGAACGGAATTTAATGAAGTCATCATCGGTTCTTGCATTAGATATGAGTTTTATTTTACACCAGCTGGCACCAAATACCTCACGATCCAACTCTAGTTTTTTGCTGTTCTATAGCCTCAGTTTAGAGATGAAGAATTTTAAATTCTTATTCTTATCACAAACGAATTTATAGATTTCCAATATATTTTTTTCCTTCTAAAGTTTTATGCATTTTATGCCATGCAGTTTACCAAACGGACAGTAAAAATGTACATGCAATATTTATTTATCGTAAAATGCTGTACGTTTTTCATACTTGACAACACAACAGGGAACTCTTTTTTTTAAATCAGATACTAAAGATTTTAAGCTGGGGAGAGCCAGGCGCCCTTTACCATCGTCAATATCTGTACTTATAATGTCACGAAGACTAAATATCTAAATTATAAACGCTTGATTGGAGACACGTAGACTCAGATCTCCCATTGATGATAAGATAGTAAAAGTAAATTTTTGCAAATAAATAAATACCGAATTCGAAACATTGCCTTCTTAAACTAAAAAGGTATTAAAGGACAATATACCAAATTATTGATACTTAAATATTTACAATTTGTAATCAGCTATTTCTGGAGTCGGTGCCAGTACGGTTATTTGTTATTCTTTTTGTTTAGGTTGCTTTCGTTAATTTTTAACAATTTTGAAGTCATATAATTTCTATCTTGTATTCATATGTAAATAAATTTAGTAAATAGGTATCCATTAAGGTACTACTACCGTCTAGAATTTTCAAAAAATCAATTTGTTTTTTTTTCATATTTCGACTCCTCATCGTCTCAGAAATCACCTCCAAAATCTTTATTGAGAAATTCGTAATAGAAAAAAGTTATAGCGTTATACAGCGAAAGTGCGCGCGCATGGGCTCCGAGCGACTCCAAGACTTTAAACGCATTTTTTTCGAAATGAATCTCCTGATCCCAAACAGATTTGAATAAACGTTGGTGCGTTTTGTTTGTTTAGGTTGCCTCTATTGTAATATACCACAATTTTAGCCCAAAAATTAAAAAAAAAAATTCCCATTTTATCACATTTTTGTTCAAACTTTTGTAATTTTTTTTTTGTTTTTTGCATTTTTTGACTAAATGTGGTAAATTATAAGGTAAGGGACCTTCCTTTTTAAAATCCCGTTTGAATTTTTTGTTTCACACATCTCAATCCTGAGATTATCTGCCGGCAATGGGACTAGCATATTTTCGAGCTGCCGTCTTCAGCGCCCTCTATACAAATTTCTAAATACAAAAATGAAGTAAAATTTTTTTTTCCAATCTAAAAGGATCAAACTTATTGTAAAAAAAAATTTGGTTGTAATATCTAATAAAGTCATAAAAAGTGTAATTTTTTTGCTCTAGACGGGAGTAGTACCTTAGTAGTTCTTGCCTTGGCTGACACCAACTCTAAAAATGACTGATTAGATATTATAAATATTTAAGTATTAATAATTTTGTATATTGTCCTTCAATGCTCTATTCTTTAAAGTAATAAAAACTATTATTTTTAACTTTTTAGTTCAATTTTGTACATACAGGGTGTCCGGGAAGTAGTGCGCCAAAATTAAGGGAATAGTAGCTTGGGTCATGACCTACCAGAATATCAAAATAAGACCTTAGTGAAAACCTCACCGTTTTCGAGATATTTGGGTTTTTATGAAAAATTAAATTTGATTTAAAATGAACATGGCAATATCTTGTTATTCATGAATAAAATGGGTGATTCTGAAATCTGCATCAATTAAGCAATTTTTTGAATTGCTTTCCCATCACTGCCTAGTATATTTTTTTTCACCAGTGAAGGTAAAAGTAGAGTCAAATAATTTTGAACAGCAAAAAAAAAATTTGATTATTTTTTTCTTGACGGTCTTGTGTTAGTAATAAAAAATGACATGCTTACCAGGTAGGGCAACTTATCTAGAATATTTTAGCAAAAACAAAATGAGAACATGTCTTTTTATATGCACCAACTAGTCAATAAACTGAAATTTAATTTTTCATAAAAACCCAAATATCTCGAAAACGGTGAGGTTTTCACTAAGGTCTTATTCTGGTAGATCATGACCCAAGCTACCATTCCCTTAATTTTGGCGCACTACTTCCCGGACACCCTGTATAGGCAAAGTTTTGAAGTCGGTTTTTATTTTTTTGTAAAAATTTACTTAATTTTTCAATTTTTTGTGGTAAATAACTTTAGACTAGCATTTCTATCATCAGATCAGCTGTAGATCACTATAATATTTTATTTTCATGGGAACTACACCTGTGTGCCAAGCTTTATAAAATCGGTTAACGAGAAGTAGATGAAACTCAATAAACGGGATTCATCCTCTAATTTTCCACCCTTAGAGGTTTGATATTTTCTTCAAATTTAAATGGAACCACCCTCGAGATATAGCCTATTCAATAAAAAAAACACTCACACTGGTTCACAATCGGTGAAGACATCGCGTAACATACAAACAAATAACTACGCAATTACAAATCCAATCCTTATAAAAATTTTAGTGGGATCACCGGGGGCTGATCCTCTTTCATTTAAAAAAGTATGCATCGAAATCGGTCCAGAATAATCGCTGGACAAACATAAAAGAGGAAAAAAGGATTTATAAGAAGGTTGAGTAAATAACCTCCTCCTTTTTTTTCAGTATTTTTTCTTTGAATACTTTTCAATTAATAAATATTATTAATAAAATATCATGTTGGTTTAATATCTTCTGCTCCATTGTCACTTATTAGTATGCAAGACACAAGTTTGAATGTGTTAAATGTCCAGATTAGATCCAGATAGTAAGTAGATCGTGACAGATTTTTAAAAACAAATGTCGATCATATATCATACATGCAGTCTGTGTAATTATTTAGTGTTACTAATTATTACGGGTGCACTTAAATTAAATTAAAATTTGTTAATGCAAATTTAGAAGTATATTGAAAAAAAAAAGAACAAAATGTAAGCAGTTAAGTAGGAGCAGTGCAGTAACCTAAAACCGAACTGTATCTCAGTTAAGGAGCTCTCTTATATTTTAATCTAGAATTATGTGTAAAACGAGTTATACTCGAATGTAATGCCTTAAACTCGAATTAAGTTTAAAAAAAAGTGACTTTGTCCTTCCCTAAGTCCTTAAATTACCGCATCTGGAAAAGAGTGGTACTTTGCCTAACAGTTGTCTCCTCGAACTTAATCCTCACAGTCGCTCGCAGTCTTTGGCATCCTGGACGAAGCGTCCTGAGAGCAGGATCTCATGCCAACCAAATCACTTGTTTTAAAACTAAATGCAAACACGCCAGATGCGAAGGTGGATTACGTATTCATTAAATGGGGTAGCTCGCTTTGAACGCGCTGAAGGCTCCATTCACGGTGAACAATGAGCCTGGGTTTAATATTTCACTTCAAAAATTGAGGCTTTTTATGAACTTTTTTCTCATTTCGAGTCTAGCCGAGAGTCCCTTAGCACTCACTCGCAGGGTGGGATATTATTTTCCGCAGAGGAACAAACACACATGTGTGCGCATAGGGCAGCTCGGTGCATATAAGGTCAAAATGCAAAGGATATCTCAGTTAGATGTATTTTTTCTGTTTTTTTCTTCTTTTAGATATAAGAAAACAATTTGCCATATCTCCGTCATCTGTGCGAGTGGAGCTCGGAGGACGAGTCGAAATGCATTGCGAGGCGCCGAGTGGACTTCCCACGCCGAAGATATCCTGGTACAAGAACAGCATGCAGATACTGCCGGAGCACCCTGTCGTGATAACAGCAGAAGGCAGTCTGCACATAACTCAAGTTTCGCTCCAGGTAAGGGTTACCCCGTTGGGGGCTATAATTCAGCCTCCGCTAACCTCTGACTGCTCTATTTCAGGACATGGCCAACTACACGTGTATAGCAGAGAATATGGCGGGCAAAAGGATATCAGATCCAGCCACCGTCACCGTGTTTGGTAAGCGCTACGTTTAATTCTCTCTTAAATAATAAATATTTCCATTACACGTGTTTACTGTACTCCGATTGCATCCACTGGTCTACAAAACGCGGAGACATTTATTGAGCTGTGCACTGAATATTTAACCAATTCAGAGTGCGACAAACCTAATTTTCGCCAGACTCCGATATTTGCCAAGACCGATAGTTTGAAATTCAGTGCATCCACCACAGAAGGGTTGTCTCGGTTATACCTGCAGTCCGGGTTCACAGCTGAATCTCTCGCCCTTTTGCATGTTGTATTAATTAAAGTACATTACGTTTACATGAAATTTTACTTATAAAACTAAAATGAAAGATATGTGCACAGAAATTTTATTTTAAAATGTGTATTCAAAAAATCAGTGTTTTTCATCAATGTGAAGCATTTTTATCATTATAATTATGATTACAAAGGAGATTATATTAAATTCAGTTCTGTTCACATCAATAATTAGATCTTTTAGAAAATTTATGATTTTTTCCTCTGGTTCTCGGAACTTGAATCGATTACAAAAGTCTATAGCTTTTACAATGAATCCCTCGGGTGAAAATAAGGGGCTGAAAAATAGAGAATTTCGACGTATTCTAGGCTTATAATTTAAATGATAGAAATAGCTGAGAATATGTCGGAAACTACATTCTAAACAATTTTGGCGTAATTTTACTCCCTTTTTGGAACGTAATTGAATACCTTCCATAATGGTAGTGAAATTACACTTAAAAAAAATTACGCAAATGCTGTGTAAAAATACACTTTTCTTGTGTGTATTACACACATATGCGGAACATTTCACATAAACCATGTGAAGTTTGCATAATAAATGTGTATTGTTCACTTTTTTAAAGTAGGTAAATTTACACATAGCAGGTGTGAATTTTTGAAATTAAATACTCCTTTGAATATAGTATTTTTACAATACAGTTAAGAGGACAAGGACGTTATCTCTAATGAATGGGATAAAACGAAGGAAATAGTATAAAATAAAGTTATTTTAATAATATATGCTCGCCGTTGTATTAAAGTATTAAGATTAGTCTAAATAATATATATTATTGTATATTTCATTTTTTAAAGTGCCTTAATCTAGTTATTTGATCATTCATTTTCAACAGCACAACTTAACTGCTGTGATTGCGCATTCATTTTGTTTGAATAAGAAAAATTCGATCGTAGATGTAGATGTAGATTTCAGGAGGCGGGCGATGATACCCAGCACTTAGACCATGTGGTCCATTGTACATACCTCAGGAGAAGAACGCCATCTGATTTAATCTTGTTACCCTTCAAGAGCCGTTAGTCGTTTGGTTCGTCTAACAAAGCTCATTATTTTGGGTAACGTAAGATTGTGTAGCTCTGACGTGGCTACTATAAGTGCTCCGAGTGTATCGGCTCTCGCTCTGAAGTAGAGGGGGCAGGAACTCAGGAAGTGGTCCATGGTTTCCTCCGCCAGCTCGCATTTACAAAATGGCGAGTCAACAATCCGCAAAGTGTGAAGATGTTTGTTCAGCTTGCAGTGTCCCGTTATGACACTGATTGCCAAGCTGATGCTTCTTCTATTGCAGCTCACCAACCATTTAGTTAAGCCTTGATCGGCCTTTTTCAAAATAGTCTTAGACTGCCTGCAGTCCCCCCTAGCATACCATCGTTCATTGTGCTCTTTTGGGGCCCACTCATCGAAGATGTGTTGCTAGGCCTACACATGGCTCGGGGCCTGTCAATGGGGTATTGGAGCCCTTCCTGGCCAATGAGTCAGCAATATCGTTACCCTCGATGTTGCTGTGACCAGGGACCCATATGATCGCCACCTTGTTTATTCCGGCGATTGATTCAAGCGATTTTCTGCATTCACCTAATAGTTTCGAGGATATCACATCCGAATCTAGAGCCTTTAAGGCTGCTTGACTATCAGAGAAGATAAATATGTTCTTCCCACTGATGTTCATCTCTCGTATTGTAGTGGCACATGTGTTTATGCCTAGAATTTCTGTCTGGAAAATAGTGGAAAAACTGCCAACTGGTAGGGAGATGTACAGACTCTCCGTTTGTCCATACACTCCAACACCCGCGTGTCCACCCGCCAGAGAGCCATCCGTAAACCACACGGAGCTACTCTCTGATGTATTGTTCCAGAGATAATTTTCTTCCCATTCTGTTCTAGAAGGGAAGTGTACTACATAACTCCTGCTTGGACAGATTTGAGGAGTTGTGTGATCTGAAATCATGAGAACAGTTTTGTCCAAGTTAATCATCTTTTCCCAGATTTTTAGATGCCCTACCTGCTGAGTATTAATTTGCCATAAGTATCGTAGATTTAACGTAATTTTACATCTATGCATATTTACACCAATTTTGTGTAAAATCACACAACATTTACAACTCACATTTCACATTAAAATGTGTACTTTTACGTTTGTAATAATTTTTTACATAGAAAGAAAATTTAAAATTGCTCTTAAGATCAGTGTGAATTTACATTCAGTTTTTAGAGTGTCGCCCAGGTAGTGAACATAAGGCCAATAAAACGTCTCAATAACATGAAATGCATGTCGACATGCGAATATTTCTACTACATATGGTGAACAATATATTCATCTGGGAAGCATCTATAACTGCTCAAATTGTCCGATTTTCAAAATATTTTCCTAGAATATTATATAGAACATTTTCAGTAGAAGTCAGCTTTGGAAAAATGCAGTGTTACCCATCTTAGTACCTTTAGACCCATCTAACAGGTATTTGTAACCAAGAAAATCGTCTGGCAATTTTTTTTTTGTATTCAAAATAGTGTAAATTATGATATACTCAGATGTCAAACTTGGGGCAGTACATTTTTTTTTTATAAATTGGCAACTTGGAAGAAATAGTCAGTATTTTTGCAACCGCGGTAATCCTGCCAGTTGTGGATTTTCTCACTTCAATTACATTAAATAGTATGTATAAAAAGTTTCAGCTTTGTGGCTGTACCTTAGTCGAAGTGGCGACCAGCTCTTAGACTAGTAGGGTCCAATTACACTCGTCTTTCGGCATTCGTTGTATTGGATTGCTTTTGGGCGGTTTGTACTCGTCTCGATTCCAGCCTGTTCTCGGCTATTTTATATTGTCCAGTTTTTGGTTTATACTCAGTATATTGATTTTAAATAGGGCTGTTCTCGATTTGTACTCGGTCTCTCAGCCTCATTTCGACAAACCCCATTAGAATTTTTCTTTTTTAAGGGGGACCACTAGTGTGACCGCCTTAAAAAAAGATGATTTTTGGAATTTTTTTTAAAGACAACTACTGCATGGAATGTTTTAATATTTTAACGATATATTTGTGGATATATAGTAAATACATGATAAAATTTTTGGACCAAAAATTTGAAAATTCAGCAAATTATTCGCAATTTCCCAAAGCTCCAAAAAAAAAACTGCCCCCACTGCTGCAGTTATAGAGACGTTCACATTGCGTGAAATCAAAAAAACCAAAAAGTTTATTAAACTAGAAGATATTTCCCGTGCCACAAACCTCGAAAAAAATAAGAAAATTTAAATTTAAAAAAATGGCGGAGTTTTAAAAAAAAAATTCAAATTTCGCGCGAAAATTTCGTGATTTTTACCCTGCCAAAATTACATTTTTTATTCGATCCGGAATATTAGAGGTTTATGGCACGGAGAAACATGTATAAAAGAAGTTGCAAAAAGAATCAAATCGATCGGATGATTTGTCTTCGAGCTACAACTGCAGCAAATTTGAAAAAAGTAGTTTCGAGAAAAACGCGTTTAAAGTTTCATTCATACATTTCTCAGTACCTCGATACTATTAGCGGCTGCTCTTCTGATGGCTGTAACTCAAAAATTATTTGAGATATGCACTTGAAATTTTAATATGTTATTTTCAAAGGTATAGACTATCGAAATATGCAAAACAAAAAAAATTTTTTTTTTTAAAATGTCACACTAGTGGTCCCCCTTAAGCAAATAGTCACTTAAAAAAAATATAAATGTCAAAACACTTGTCTCTAATTAATGACAGTGAAGTTATGTGTACGAAAAGTTGAATATATCGTGGATGGCAAAATCCCAAAATATCCTTTAACATAATCCATAATAAACCATTTAATTGGACCGGAAATACCAATTAGAAAACTTAGCTTAAATTTTATAAATAATCATTTCGAAAATTAAATATGAAAAGTTAAATGAACCCGATACAAATATCTGCTATACAAAATAAAATTTGTTGAATCTGTTAAGTCGCAGAAACTAAATAGTCGTATTAAAAATTCTAATTTGAATTTCCAACTAAAAATATCAATTTCTAGAAAAAAAAATAGTAAAGACATGCTTAAAAAAATACTTTATTCGACTAAAAACAATAATTGTAAGCTGAAAGCGTATTTATTCTATTCTCTATACTTATTTTAAGCCTCCCACAAGAGTTTTTTTTCCAAAACGTGCAAGACATTTTTTGAATACCAACAAATACTTTTTATAAAATCAAGTATTTATTGAAATTGTTAGGAACGCTTAAACTTTTATAATCTTGCCTTTTGGTACACATTTTGAACTCTAAGAACTAGTAGGAAACGGCCCTATCATTTGCATCTCTCTTGTACTTTCGTAGAGCATCACAGATTTTCAAGTTTTTTACTATAGAAGATAGAGTTCAGATTTCACTAAATCTCAACTATGTTTAAAAAGTTCACTTATCGGCCCTCACATTTTGTCGCCCGGAACGGCGCACGCCTTTCACCCTCGCCGAAGACGTTCCACTAAATAAATTATCTTCTTTCAATCTAGACAGACTCCTGCTAGGAGCCAGGTCAGACTCTCGCTCGTTTATTTCACCTTAATTTTACCCAAATTCATTCCGAAGTAATTTTTGTATAATTTTTGGTTGACAGTGAACGGTGGATGGAACTCTTGGAGTCCTTGGATGGAATGCAAATGTCCCGGAAAAGCGAGCCAGGGAAAGAAGAGGACGAGAAACTGCAGCAATCCATTACCATTAAACGGTGGGGCCCAGTGCGAAGGTCCTAATGTCCAAAAAACACCGGACTGCATATCGTGCCCAGGTAGGTGCTTATCACTGGCCATAAATCGACTCGAGGGAGAGGCTTCACTCCGCTGCGTACCGATCAGCATAGTGGCACTTTATAGCCCTTAACCGTGACGCCACACGGCAATTTATTTAAATTTAATCGAAGAAAATGAGCATCTCGGGAACTCGTTTACATCTCACCTTTCATTCTTCTTGTAAAATCACTTGGAAATGAACCATAATATGCCAGAAATGTTTTCGATAAGGCTTGAATAATAATGGAATCGATTTTCCCGAACATGAGCATAGCAAATGCGTCTATGACCCGGACCCTCCCCGGAACCGGTGCGGTATATGCCTTCCAGCGGCACAATAATAATTGATAGGAATGCGATTAGTGCCACAAGAGCATTTCGATCATTTACATAATCTGAATGTTTTCGATTTGGGGAAATATTGCACGGAATAATGCACATTTTAAGCCGCTTTATTAAATTTATGCAGCTCTGTAGCGTTAGGCAAATTGAACTCTATAATTAAGACCTTAACCGGTTCCAACCAGCTCTATCTATCATAGAAACTGAAATCTAGGCAGTCGCCATAGAAAATAATGATAAGACTGCTAAGTTGTTAACGCAGGGTCGCCGGAGGTGCCAGGTGCCTAGGTGAGGTGAACTTAGCTGAAGAATAACTACTTCCAATTACTTTTAGCTATTGAATAAGAAGAAAGGCACGTCTTATTAGTGATTATAGTGATTACGACGATATTTCCTTTATAATGTGCAGCATAGCACTTATGCAGCTACGTGAAGGAATGCACAAATAATACATTGGATGAAAACAAAATTGATAGATTTCCTCTACAGAATGCTTTGATCTTTGTTTTGCGTAAGATAAACTCCTTATTATCTGCTAAGCGATAGGATTTCTTTCGTAGATTACGAGTTTTGAATGTACCGTCATATCGCTTTAAAAAAAAAAATTTAAAGGTATAAAAGATTCTACTTTAGTCATTTTTAAAAATTAATTTAAAAATAATGGATTATCATAGGAACTTATAACGAGCTCAAATAAAAATTTCAACCTTTAGCTATTATACCAAAATACGATAGGCTTTAATATTTTGCAAAACAATCCGTGGATATCAGTTTTTTTCCATAAACCAATCACATACAATAGATAGTGAATTAACATCACAACTGGCATAAGCTCATGAAAAGAGTATAGCCCCAGATGTTTAGTAAGTCCTAGAGAATAGTGATATTACAAATCATTAGATAAGGATTCTGGCTTTCATTTGAGACATATTAGGAGCTCTTTTCACGTTGCCTAACTTTTCTATGAATTTTTGAGAATTAGTTCAAAACGATCTTTTGTACTTTTCAAAAATATTTTCTCAAAAACGCGACATGTTAGGGCAATTCCGCTTGCGAATTCGTAATGTATGGGAAAAAATCTATATTGAAGGGAACTTTTGTATATGTCTTTTTCTTTAAAGAATATTAAACAAAACAGCATAATATCATTGTTGGAATTTCGACAAAGTGATGAGATATTATCGAGTTTCACTTTAAAAAAAATAATATATAACCGCCACCAAAGAAAAATTAAATAAGTTTTTTAAGATATCCTCTGCTATACTTTCAATATTGAACTCTATAAGACAAATTGATTGTCTCCTTATACGCAGATGAGATTTATATGAAGGCCGGCATTTTAACTCTGCCATTTTGAATTTCCAAATCTGGAATTTGCCGTCCCAAAAATTGAAATTTGAATTGTCAGAACCGGGCACTGGACTTGAAATCAGCGACCCTAAAAGCATAAAGATAGTCATTTTGCATACGAGTTGCAGATAATTTATCGTTTTCATTTTACTCTATCCCTCTACTGTGACGAGTCTGCTGGTTTTTTGTACATATCTTTATACCCTTCGACAAGCTTACGCTAGTCAATAAAAAAAGAATCATCAAATTCGGTTCATTGCGTTTCAGAATTGTGCGCAAAAAGAGATAAAAAAATACATACGGGTCGAATTCGTAACCTTTTTAAAGTTGGTAGAACTGTAGCTGGCAATTAAGAAATCAATCATATGAAATTTAAGAATACTATTTTTGAATTACTTTTAAGGCAATTTTTCTATTCAAAATTTTTTCTTATCCCTTCAACTTTTTCTTCACACCCGAGAAGATCCAACCAGCACATTTCAGTCAACTTAATAAATGTATAACAAATATTAGCAGAATTTGTATAACTAATGCTGAAATTTACATTGTTTATAAAAGTCATTTGGTTAAAAACATACTGCTCGCAAGCTTTAAAAATGTCATAGGGCAGACTTTGGTTAGACTTATTAGGGTTTAACTCTACTCATTTGTGGAAGATCTGAATTTCCCTTCCACGAGAATCTTGATTAATAGAAGATCGAAAAATCCTTTTATATTTTAAATTATTTATTTTATTTCTTATTCATTTTTTAACTCTTTCGGTATGATATAGTTATCCGCGAGAGTGGTTGCACTGTACGGCAGTGTAGGCCAAAAAAAAATATATTACACTGTAACCGCAGCATTTCAAGCTGCATCGCACGGACATTCATAGAAAGCTCGTGCTCCTGATCGGCGGCATCCATGGAGAGCTTTCACTATCGCCCTCAATGACGACTAGAGCCGGCAATCGTACCCACACAGCTTTCTGCGAATACCGACTATAGTGGCGGTAAGACCGAAAGGGTTAAGTATTTATTTTCCATATAACGAGCTGTGAAGTAGACCTGCTCAGTAGCACATTTATAGGCTGATGTTGTCCGATGATTGCCATGAAATAACATTGATTCTAATGGCGGTATACCTAGAGTGATCTACATCGATTAAAATGAGTTTTTGACAGTTTGCCGTCATCTGAATTCGTTTGGCGGTTTATTCACATTTGTATATCTTTTCATTATCCGCTTTTGAACTTTGAAAACGTATACGAATTGTAAAAACCTAAAATATCTCAGAGTCCCACTTTTTCAGAAATTATATCGAGAAGAATATATAGATTTTCAAAGAACCTGGAGAAGGAGTATATTTATATTTTAAAGTTGAAATAGTTGGTTTTTCTTAATATACTCTTTTGTACCCTATTATTTTAATTTATTTTTACTTTTTTTCAAAACCGCAGTCGTGTTGTCAATTCGATCTGTCATTGCTGTTGTGTTTAAAGAAGTGGATCGCTTTGTTTTTAACTGCAAAAAACTCTAATATTTTGTCGCTGTCACTATTATATTTTTTTCAGACCATAAGAAATATAAGCTCTCATAGTTATAATTAATAGAACATTATTTACAAGTACGTACGCGTACAAATTTTAGTTTAGCAGTTCAGGCGCGTGGAATGGTCCAGAACTCTTCTCTGCAAATAGAGTTGTATGTGCACCTGCTATCAATATCATGAAACTAATCAGAAAGTTATAATTTGGGGATTCACTTCTTATGATAAACTAAGCGCAAGCCACTGAAGTGAATGAAGCAAGTTCTACCAAAAGCAACTTACCATATACGTAATCTTGTGCTCTCGTCCACCATGCAGACTTCGAGAAAGCGCGCCAGGTTGAACTTGTTAAGGGGCACCACTAGTGTGACCGACTGAAAAGAAGGTGATTTTTTGGGAATTTTTTTAAAGACAACTACTGCGTAGAATGTTTTAATATTTTAAGGATGTATATATAGTAAATACATGATAAAATTGACCAAAAGAGTTATTCACAATTTCCAAGGCTCAAAAAAACTGCTGCAGTGATAGCGACCTTCATAGTGCGTGAAATGAAAAAACCAAAAAGTTTATTAAATTAAAAGGTATTACCCGAACCATGACCCACAATCGAAAAAAAAATTTAAATTTGACAAAATGGTCGGGTTTTTAAAAAAAAATCAAATTTCGCGCGAAAATTTGATGATTTTTGGCTTTTTCATGGGAACCTTCATGGAGAAATATATATAAAAGAAGCTACAAAAAGAATTAAATCGATCGGAAAGTAGTTTCGAGAAAAACGCGCTTAAAGTTTAATTCATACATTTCTCAATACCTCGATGCGATGAGCGGCTGTTCTTCAGATGGCTGTAGCTCAAAAACTGTTTGAGACATGCACTTGAAATTTTAGTATGTTAATTTGAAAGGTATAGACTATCGAAATATGCAAAAAAAAGATTTTTTCAAAATTTCACGCTAGTGGTGCCCCTTAAGACAGAAATTTAACTACCTATGTAATTTAATTTCGAATGATTTTTTCGGTTTATTTAAACCGCATTACTGGATTTTTATTGTTGAATAACACATTACTCCGGGATAAAAGAAATAGCACTTATTATTATTATTTTATTAAAGAACAATAATCATAAATATACTAAAATAAACTATGCATAAACATGATAACAAAAGTAATACTTGAAACAATTTTACAAGAAGAAGGAGAAAGTTAACGATTTTAATTCAACTGAAGTAGTTTCATATTTGGTAAAGTATTAAATAAATTAAACTTAGGCAGTTAACCATTTTAATGTTAAAATAAAATAAAATTACTCAATTTATCAAACACAAAAAGTCCAGCGAAATTTGGAAAATTTTAATCGGCTACGCCATTGAGTAAAGCAACTCCCTGAAGCTTATAAAATTTACGAAAAACTATGCGTTACCATAAAATAGAACCCCGAAAAATTAATCACTTTAACAACATGCATCCAAAATTGATTTGCACGCTCGTTATCGCTTAACTAATAAATTGCCCTTGGGTTTCTGCTTGGCCAGAGGACACTCAAATCGTGAACCCCGACAGCTTCGAATCATCCTTCGGTAAGCGAACCTTCATTAATTTCACTTAGAGCGTTGACAAATTTGTTTAGCGACCCGTGTCCCATCGCTTTGCTTTCGTTTTTGTTTTCGAAATTTAGATAAATGCATGTTTTTTTCCCCGATCCCGATCCCCGAATCCCCAACTCCACCGTCGGCTTTTGGTGCGGACTCACGCAGCCCGCATTCAAAATGGACCGCCCCCAGAGGTTTAAAAATTAATGCGTACGTGTATGTGTCCGCAGCAGGTCGATGGTCACCGTGGTCCGAGTGGAGCTCGTGCTCGGTGGACTGCATCCAGATCCGGCGGAGGAAGTGCATTACTCACACCGTCGACGAGACCCCGCAGGGCGGAAGCGTATCTTTCAGCGAAGGATATGACAAATCGCTGTGCCAAGGGAAGGACTTCCAAACCGCCGAATGCAGGGGGGGAAGCTGCAGGATCGGCAGAGACGGTAAGTGCCCTTCGTTTAAATTGTCCCTGATTTATAGCGAAAATAATTGTTTGTTTGCCCGTCTGAACCCTATGGTGGCGCAAAGCGGAATTAAAACAAAGGTCCGATCCGGCGGCATCAGGGGTCGAACCCGGACCGAACCGGATCGAAATGAGGGTCCCACAGCGCCACCCTATGGGCTCTCACTTTTGACGATATATAGTTTATCGTTGTCGATGTTTACAATCAATTTAATTTCGACTTGAATTCGATTTTACGTGTCCGATAACGACATTTGACACAGCAGAACCCCGCTGTCTACAAGTGTAATCACTTAATTTCATCGGCTCTCCTACGATTGGTCGCAATTAATTGAATTCCGGACGGGGGCAATTAATTGGGCGGCTGCAGGCATATACATCGCATCGCGGAATTCTTTAGCATTTTATGCGCGCTGCGCAAACAATCATTCGATGTTATGCAGCGCAGCGCTTTATTAAACCTTAACCCCATAAACATCTTGACGCAGATTGAAAGAAATTGGACAGATCACTTTGTGCAAATTGATTTTAATATATTGGCCATACAAATGGCGTTATTCGTGTCGATAAATAAACTTTTATTGTTGCTGTTAGAGATGGGGAAAAGCCACAAAATCATTAGGGGCATCTGGAACTAATTGCCCATTTTCGAATTAGAATTTATTGCAATGGCGGTTGTTCATGAAGCCCAATATACGATTAAAGTGGTATTTTTCAGCATTAATAACAACAACAAATAAATCTGGAATGGCGGGGTCACTGAATTACAACAGTTAGTCATACCTTGGACATCAGCATGCAGTGCATCATTAAAATGATTTTCGAAATTTAAATTGATTTCCTGCAATATGGCATTCGAAATATTTAAATTGCGAAACGATGAAAATAAGTATATGTAAACACATTCAGTTTCTCAGGATCGCTAATTCTGAATTTCCGAATCGAAACTTCGAGATATAGGATTTAATATAGTGACAGGAAAGTATCATCTTCAAAGAATTTATGGGTTTACATGATCATAAACTTTACATCGGCTTCTGAAATTTGGAAGTCCATCAAGACTACTTGATTCAAATTACAAAATCTGTAGTATGTATGCTGTAGATTGGAATAAAAGGGTATAAACCGGTTGAAAAATGGGTTTATAACGATTTCATCGTCTGTCGTCCAATTTTCGAAAAAAACAAGGGCTTGATTGATTATTTGGGACATGCTTGCAGATTAGTAATTTATATACCTATGAACAGATATATTTATCTCAGTCCACTTACCATGTTTCAGGTTATCTATAATTTAAGAATTTTAGAAGACGGATTCAAAATGGCAGATTGCCAGAAAAACTTTTGTGGAAAAGACAGCTAGTATTAATTATTTCCGGACATGCATACTAATTGATATAGCTCCGTTTTTTTTTTTCTATCCAGAACAATAAACCTTCTGGTATTAGACGAAAATTTACTAACAGCTGCTCAGAATTAAGATGTAGAATTCTTGGAAAAGTGCACCAAATTGTCATGATTTTTATCCATGCAAGACAATCTTGAACTGAAAAATGTTCTGATTAATTTTTGGCATAAAAATAGTTATACCCAATTGATGAAAATTTGATGCTATAGAAATTTTCGAAGAAGAAATCGTATTCGATATTAGAATATTTACCCCTAATTCTAAGTAAAATAATTTTAATGCTTTCCACAACATCGGGAAATTGAAAATATATTTTGCAGTTATGTGTTGTTTCATAAACATTTAATCCAACTAGTAGGTTATTTACTAACGATATACTAAATTGTAAAACGCTAATATTTGTATATCGGCAACTCAAATACAAACTGCAATAAAACTAGCAAGATAATGTCAAACATCCTATTCGACATAATTCGAACTATGCGATATATTTGTGATAACAAGAAATATAAGGGAGATTAGAAAAACTGTATAATTTTGGATAATTCATGGCATGTTAAGAGATCGTGACATATGTCGACTCCAAAAATTGTAAATAGATTTCGGGACATCCCCCAAGTGTGCAGATAATAAATTATTCAGAATGTGTCGCAACGAAAATAGAAGAAATAACTTTGAAGAATGACACACATTCTCCTGCGCACTAGGCAGGAATCTAAAAATTTCTCCCATATAACTTATATATTATGTGGTCTTATTTGGGGGCCAAAAAAAAAATTAATGCTAAAAACAGGCACTTAAGCATCTTTCTAAATTTCTGTTGTTATAGGAAGCTTTTACTTAAACGCCTTCAGAAATGGATTATTAACATCGTTCTTCGGAATATCAGTGAACTGAATTGCTTTATTTTTGGAAAATTTTGTGATAATGCAATTCCAAGTGCAAAATGATTTGTTATAAGTGTTATTCTCTTATGGCAATAAATTAACGTTCCGAAAATAGATTAATTGCCCCGACGAGTCGGAGAAAATGTTTTGGTTTTCACGTTCCCGTATTCGGATAAATTATTTTAAGGCGGTTTTAACGATAAATAGGACTTTAGGCATAGTTTATCTTGCTGGGAGGGTCTAACCAAAATAAACACGGATTTCAGCTAGGATAAATCAAAATTACACTTTTAATTCATGGTTCTACTCTGTGCTATCAGCTAGGGACGTTGAGGTTGGTCGTACATTAAGTGACGTGAACATTTTTGAAATATTCAGCTACAAGGATGTAGTACCAAAACTTTGTGGAGATATTTTTCTTTTTGACTGATCTCGAACCATCCACGATATTTTTGTCGTTCCGTTCCCTCAAACAAATCTGATTTTTGAAATATTAAAGTTCAACAGAAAACGTTTTTTTTTTCTAATTTATTGCTCTTCAATGCATCCAATCAAAAAACCGATGCCAGAATTGAATTTTGTAGCAGATCTCACGTCAGATAAAGGCTTTTTACAAATGTTATATTAATTATATTAAAATATATTATATCGTTTTGAAATTCAAAATGTGTCCGATAGACATGTTTGTTGGATTGAAGGTTTTAAGTGATTGAAATACCCATAATACTTTGTTAGTCTCCGCACAAATCCATCTTTATCATACTGCAAATGTTTATGGACGTTTCATTAATGTACGCATTAAATAAGTTTGATACCGAAACTGCATAAAAGTTTTCATCCTTTGTTAATCAGACAACTAATCTTCAAACAAATATGCGGTTATTACAAATCTTCGTCATTTCGTAAATGCACAATGCGTTAACAAGCTGTAGCAAGAAATATGTTGCCGCATAGTCGATTCGACGTAGATTTCTGTTCTAAGGTTAATAATATTATTTAATTCTTTCCAAATAATACTTTCTTTTGTACAATTGGATTTTTACCCGATAGCAAAGTGTCGAAGTATGTACATACTATTTGGTATATATGGCTTTGTTCCTTCCTAAAGTCGAAGTGGCTTCATGGATTTCGATAAATGGGGTTTCATTGACATTTTGTTAATTCCAGGAATGTTACTGATATATGACATCATAAAAATTCAACTATAGGAAACGTTATAATTGTGGCTTATAACGTTTCCCATAGTTGTTAACCAAAAAATTGATGTGTTATAAAAACCTTTAGTGTTTAGTGTCAAATTTAAGAGCTAGATAATAGGATTCTAAAACCTTTTAGATATATGAGATCACAAAGATCTAATATGGCCATAATTCTAATCCGAATGAAAGTGTGGATTACGAGTTGTTGTTGTATGTCAATGTCAAGAGATTGATCCAAATCTTGATCCGAATGAAAAAAACGCAGCTATTAACACTAATTACATAATACATTTGAATTATTGTATTACTCAGTTAACCCTTATCCTTCCAAAGTTTCTTTCGAATTTTAATTCCTACAACGGAGATCTTTTAAATCTATTGAGTTTTTTACTACGTTAATAACTTAAAAATACATCAATTTTGTTTTTTAATTTTTTTTTATTTTACAATCCTTTCATAATACGTCCTGCACAAAAATTCGATTTATTGATTTATAACGATTTATAGTGCACTTTGCACAACATGAAAAAATCTTCTGCTGATATTGATCCAAATCTACTTAATACATTTTTTGTAGCTAATAGCCACCCTCACTGAATAATGTGCAAAAATCTTCCATAATGTAGGACGTACATTCCTATATTGAGCAGAAATGTTTATGGCAATGCAGTCAATAAAATCGAATGCTACTGGCTCCGATGACCTGCCCCATGTGCATTTTAAAATGGTATTGCCATGGATTTTATCAAAGTTTTAACCCAAATTATTGTGGGTGTGATTACCTCACAATCTCCCGGTTTCCAATACAATGGAAGCAGACTCTTGTAATTCCTATTCATAAAAAACGCTCAGCCTCTGTCCCTGGTGATTTCAAACCAATAAGTTCACTTTGTTATCTCAGCAAAGTATTTGGGAAATTCATTTAGTCACAAATGCTTACCTACTTCAATATTAGGAGATTTCTCTCTCCGCGACAGTCTTGTTTTCGCATGTATCCCAGTTGTGAAACGGCGACGGTAAAAGTTTCTGCGGACATTCACATTTAATACTATCGATCACTCGCTTATACTGAGTGAACTCTCAAGACACATTTTCGGCAATTGCTCTTACGCTATTAAAAAGTTACTTCACTCAAGTGGTCAATATATAAAAATTAAAAATTTCTCCTCCGTTTCGGAACATATTTATATATAGTGGCGCGACACAGGGTTCGATCTTAGGTGCACTTTATATTTACGACCTTTCTAGTGCAATGGACGATATTTCTGCCCATATATGTATACGCAAATGATGTGCAGGTCTTTTTAAGTCGGCCTATAGGTTTAGTCGAGGAATGTTTATGTCGCATTAATGATAACCTAAACCGAATACAGGAATGGAGCTCGCTTAATGGTTTAGTTTTTAATCCTTCAAAATTCTACGCTCTTGACATATACAGAAACGAAATTTATTCTGACTCCTTGCCTAGTGTTTCTACAATGTAGCTCAATAATCCATGAAAATTCCACACTACCTCTACTTTAAAGCCCAATATCTGAAGAAATATCGATGTTAGCGATTTGGTGTTCTAGAACTTTTTTACATTTTTTCTGTAGCTCTTGTTATTTACAAGATAGGGGTAAAAAACGAGAATTTCTTGAAAAAATTGAGTTAGTGACCCGTACTACCTCGCTGGTGGGAGTTATGGTTTCGCCGCAATGGACACTTTTGTAGAGCATTCAATTCTGAAGAAACCCTATCAATGATCAAGATTATACCATAAAATGCCTCTGAGGTGTAGAATTTTGAAGAAAAAATATCAAAGTTTACCTGTATTTTAAAGGGGAAATCTTTGCACACCTTGGTCGAGCAGTTAATATTAATATTAAGGGCTCAAATGTTCAGGGAATTTTCTTTAAGGTATTTCCCACAAAATTTCAAGGAGTGAAAAAAAAAATAGTCACGAAAAAAAAGCACCCTAGATATACAGTGAAGTGCAAAACTGATCACATGATTCTACATTTTGACTTCTGTCGACTCCTGCACACGGAAAAAAGCTCTGATTTGAGTGAAATAAAATTCCCTGAATTCCTCATGTTTAGTATGATTCCTAGTAAAAAGCACTCTCAATAATTCTTCATACAATTTACGTTTAATTAAATTTTCCACAACTAACTCATGTGATCAGTTTTGCACCCGGTTGAATATATAAATGAAACTCCCATATTTGAATAATAAATCCACAACCCTTTATTTTTCTTTAATTAATTAAGACTGTTTGGCATTGATTGGTATAGATTATCAACAATTTGTTGAAGAATTTTATTCCATTCGTCTTGGAAACGATCCCATAATTCGTTTAGCCCTTTTGGTGGTTCTGCATATCCTGCTAATTTTCTTTTTACGTAAGCCCACAAATTTTCAATCCATTATATCTGGGCTTTATGCCGGCCACGTCAACATTGAAAAATATTGGGTTCCCAGCCATTCCCTCACTATTTTGGCTGTATGTTTGGGATCCCCATTGTGTTGAAATATAAATTTTTCCTCAGGCATCAAACTTTTTCTTATTACCTGAGGTAAGTTGCTCTGCAAAATTCTCAGGTAGTCCTCTTTCTTCATCGTACCTTCAATTCTACATACGGGATCGACACCATTCCTGGTAATACACCCCCAAATCCTAATGGATCCACCCCCGTGTTTCATCGTCGGCGTCACTGAATTACGATGAAGTCCTCTAGAATTGTTAGTCCAACACCAAGGCCGCCCATCTGATGCGAACATGTTTATTTTGGTCTCATCAGACCATATAACCTAATAATATTAAAAAAAATTTCTTTATTACAATAAATATACTTATATACTATATTCTAGAGGACTTCATCGTAATTCAGTGACGCCGACGATGAAACACGGGGGTGGATCCATTAGGATTTGGGGGTGTATTACCAGGAATGGTGTCGATCCCGTATGTAGAATTGAAGGTACGATGAAGAAAGAGGACTACCTGAGAATTTTGCAGAGCAACTTACCTCAGGTAATAAGAAAAAGTTTGATGCCTGAGGAAAAATTTATATTTCAACACAATGGGGATCCCAAACATACAGCCAAAATAGTGAGGGAATGGCTGGGAACCCAATATTTTTCAATGTTGACGTGGCCGGCATAAAGCCCAGATATAATGGATTGAAAATTTGTGGGCTTACGTAAAAAGAAAATTAGCAGGATATGCAGAACCACCAAAAGGGCTAAACGAATTATGGGATCGTTTCCAAGACGAATGGAATAAAATTCTTCAACAAATTGTTGATAATCTATACCAATCAATGCCAAACAGTCTTAATTAATTAAAGAAAAATAAAGGGTTGTGGATTTATTATTAAAATATGGGAGTTTCATTTATATATTCAACCGGGTGCAAAACTGATCACATGAGTTACTTGTGGAAAATTTAATTAAACGTAAATTGTATGAAGAATTATTGAGAGTGCTTTTTACTAGGAATTATACTAAACATGAGGAATTCAGGGAATTTTATTTCACTCAAATCAGAGCTTTTTTCCGTGTGCAGGAGTCGACAGAAGTCAAAATGTAGAATCATGTGATCAGTTTTGCACTTCACTGTATTTATATTATACGTAAAGTGTATGGTTGCTTACGCCACCTGTGGGTAAGGTCAGGCATTCTTTCAATAAGCCTTCATAACCGGTTAGTTAAAACTTTAGCTATGCCTTACCCCATGGTGGCCTGATACTATATAAATAGCCTACCAACAATCTGAGATACACTTGATTTCAGTGTAGGCATGTCGTCTGACAAGCTCTTTAGCTTGCCGGACCACAGGAAAAACTTCTCAGTGTGTAGATTTTTGATTCGTACTCCATTCTTCTACCACAGCTTTGGTC
Organism: Dysmachus trigonus; assembly: GCA_949715965.1. Classification (NCBI taxonomy): domain Eukaryota; kingdom Metazoa; phylum Arthropoda; class Insecta; order Diptera; family Asilidae; genus Dysmachus; species Dysmachus trigonus. The sequence continues at coordinate 45,901,828 of OX454319.1, read as the reverse complement.
GAATACTAGCCATTGCTGCAAAAGGGTTCAGCACCTTGGAATTTCTCTAACTAGAGGAGGTCGCTAGGTTTTGAAGGGTAAAAAAACACTCTTTAACTAGTCTCGACGAAAAACGCCACGACGAGATTGTCTTCACGGCTGCTTGACTATCGAAGAAGATCTATTGACAGTTGAGTTGACACCCTTAAGTCCCTTGTTAAGGTTTAGAAGGGCTCAGGCTTCAATGACATGGATATCGTCCTGGAAAACGCTGGGCCATTTGCCTTTTGGATCCGAGACTTTGGTATTGAGTCCATAGACATCAACACCAGCACCATATTCTGTTTTTGGATCATCTGTGAACCAATTAAGGCTTGTGGAGTCTAGGGTTATACACCTGTATTATACATAAATTGTTATTATTATTATTAGTGAGATTACCTACTTAAGCATTATGCCATCGATACACTACACTTCATTACGAAGTAGGACGTTATTATGTTATGTCTAATTACAGCATTTTACTTCATTTGAACAGACATTTGACATAATCTTACAATTTATTTTGATTGAAGAGAATATTTTAATAATTATTGTCAATAATAAGAACTATTATTTGATTTTCTTTTTTATCATAAACGAATCCGGTTGGAGGAATTGGGGTTAATGAATGTAGCGGATTTGTGTTTCATTATCTTTAATTATGTAAGTTGTTTTTGTATTTAATCGAATGTTTTGTGTTATTATTTGGCAAAACATTGCAGAATTATAATCCAAACGCAGACCCGTATAGTACCATTAACGCTACAACGCCCTCACATTAAGACCCTAAAAGCCCCCTCATTACTCGAATTCGAAACAAATCCATTTGTGCCCAAATTAGGCCCGCATACATGTTTCAGCTTCCTTTCCCAGAGCCGCAGAACAGAGCATAAAAAGTGATTGATGGCACCAAGAGGAAAAAATTGCCATCCTTCGATTCAGGCGCTCATCGCCGCGGCGGCACGCGATAATAGGAAGACAAACACTCTTCCGAATAAATTAAAAACAAACAGAGAGCTCAGATCGTGTTTCAAAAACCAAACACACATGTTTGCGGGTGACTTGAAGTGTCGATAAATCACGACCTCCTCCGTCGCCCCCCACGCACATATATGATTTGGCATACGAATTGTCCGAACTGTTTTTTGTACAAATCTAAAGTATTATATCTACGAGAATAAAAATTGCAGAATAACGAGATGTTTTCCTTTCAGATTCGGATTGGCCATTATATCTAGGGCTAACCGTGATCACCGCAGTTTGCATAGCCCTCGGAGCTGCGCTCATCCGGACGGCGCGGAAAGGAAGACACATGCCGCCTTATAACATGGCCCGCACAGGTAAGAGCCCCTTAAGAGAGCATCCTTCCCGAAGTGGGGCCCACATTAACCGACGCATCGTAGTCGTCGTCGATGTTGTCGATTTTAAGAGCACCCTATTTCGGGCACTTAGTTAACATGTCTCTAGTTCTTTCCGCGTGAAGTGACTGTCCGTCACGACTTGGCTGTCGGACGGACACCTTCCCTGGCCCTTCCCCCGCAACGCAAGTGTTTTTCTAAATCATAAAAATAATGAAGAAAAAAATCAAAGAGCACGATGCTCACTGAAGCGTCCCCTCGCGATGCTCAAGATTTTTTTTGTATTTGACTTGAGCTTCATTATGTAACGTAAAGTGGCACCGACAAGAGCAGCACGTCTTTGCGGAGCGGGGATCTGAAAGAGGGCAAACCCTAAATGTGGTGCACACTTGAACTTCGAGTCGTCAGAATTGGTGACACGTGTCACTGCACTGTCACATCGCAGCATAGAGCAGCATATATAGTATGTATGTTAGACGCTAAGATGCTGCTAGAGAGCATGGAGGAGTAAAATATGCTGCCGCCAAATGATAAATTGCATGTTCGTTTGTTTCAGTTCGGTTCGGTCTTTTTTATATAATTTCCGCCATAAAACGTATAAGGAGTCATCGAGAGAAAGTGGGCGCTTCACTTCACGGAAGGATGTCGCCGCGCTCGACACATAAAGACGTGCTGCTCCAGGGCAGGGGAGCCCCATCGTCGAGCACACAGCTTTAATTAAATGTTCTCGTTTCAGTTATGCAGTCGGAGTATTTGCACGAAGCTGACAAGAAGGCAATACACTTCCACAATGAGCTAAATGCCGGGGCCACTGCCAACTACGAGTACCCCACTGCTGCCCACAGACCCCTGACGGGGAGCATTGCTATGACCCGATCAGTCTCGGAGCATCACTATGACGTGCCAAATTTAGCCTCCACGTAAGTTCTCTCAAGTCTTTTTCATTTGCTTCGTTTCGGTTTCGATTAATTTGAATGCCTCGGGAATTCCCCGAATTGCGATGACAATGGGTCAAATCTGCACCATGCAGACGATGTGCATCGCTTAAACACACCAAGACGCTCGCACCAAGAATTTCAAGTAGCTCAGAGATTTGTCTTCGTCACGAATAAGTTCACTTGCTCGCTCGGAGGCGATGGCCACGACAATAGGCTATAAGCGCTCTTCAGTTGCAATTGAACGGAACAATGCCGTCTTACCTTAAATTTGGCCGTCATCAAATTGAGCATTATATGGCGGATGTTATGTGCTTCTTTGCCGCAGTAGAAGTAGCTCGAAAAGTTCAAGGATTTTGAAATCATTCTTTTTGAAAATACACCACATAAGTGTTGGGACAGTCGGGCGCTCAACTGGAACAAGTAGGCATCCCACTTAAGAAATATATGGGCCATTACAAGAAGGTTGCTCAAGCTTCTTATTATCATTTCAGTACCTAAATACAATTCAACTTCAAATGCACTTTAATGTACTTAATATTCCCTACACTCAGAGAAAAACCTTCCTATGCCAATGAAAAACTACAATCAAACTAATGAAAAACATCTTTGAATACGAGCCTAATAACACTATAACATTTTTTTCTAAATTGAAGAAACAATTTCCAAGCATAAAAGGAATTAATTTCTTCTAAAAAAAGTCCTGTGAAATTAAAAAAAAATCACTTTTATCTGATTAAGCTCAAATGTTTTTAAAGACGCCGCCACATACATATATGCTACAATATCCAAGAAATGTAATCAAGAATTTACTAAAAAAACTAAAAGTTTACCGTAACTCAAATAAAGGTTTGAACCTTCAGTTATTATACCAAAATATGAGAGACTTATACTTTCTGAAATACTCCATCGAATTCACTTACAATTGAAAGCACAACTGGCGCACACAAATGATAAACTTTATTCCAAATATTAGTAAGTGCTATAAAATAATGGTATTTTATATTTCGTTCATATAATCCTTATGAGCTCTATTCACATTTTGTTATCAAAGTACGACTTTTTGTAGTTTTTATTTTGCTCAACAACATGACGTGATGGGACATTTTCGTAAGGAATTCGTAATCTAAGGAAAATCCTATAGAAATTATATATGAGATTTCTAAAAAAAAAGTACTGTATATCCATTAGTATCAATGAATTAGTAGTAACTAGTACTATATCTTACTAGACTGTATTATAAAATGGCTTTATCCCAAAATTGTATGTGCATACATCAAAGAGCAAAAACACGTCTGAAAACAAAAACAGCTCAATATTTTGTAGTTTATTCTTCTGCAATAATTTTTACCACAAATGAAAGATTAAAAGATCTTTTAAAATTGAAATATGTATTTAAAAGATATTTTTTCAAAATTGCCGGTGCCAGTGAGCAAAAACCAATTTTTTTATAATATTCATTTGGAATCGAATATAAAAAAATGCTGTGTAGCCAAATATTTTGGCAATGGGCGCGAAAAAGTAAAAGAAGATTCTATACGAGTAAAATCCAAATTATTTCTTTAAATCTACGAGAATACAATCAAAGAAATTTGGTGGAAGATAATAAAATAAAATTTTAAATCACTTCACTACATTTACAAGAACTTACGTAGACACATTAATTAGATATTTAAATCTGCTTCTGTAAGTATTATAATTCATTTGCTATTTTGGTAGATCTATGAATTTCTAATTCTAATGCAGAAATTGCTAAAAGGAAAACTGGAAGTTTGCCAGTTTGTTAAAATTAATTTCATTAACTGAAACCGAACTATACGCTCAATAGTCTACTAACAAGTGATTATTTGGCACAAAATATGCAACTTTCGAAATAAATCCTCAAAAAAATGCGATTGACACATGTGCTATTGAGGAAATAGAAGGCACAGAGGCCAATTAGAATGTTATATGAATGTTATGTTATATATTGAACCAATTAGAATGTTATATGAAAGCTCAGTTGTTTACTTTTAAAAGCTATATTTAAATTTTGTGCTTATAGTTGTACTAGATTCACTCATTTTTCTCACAATTATTCCTACCAAAGGTATTGTGAACTTCGTAATTTTTTACAGATATTCCGCCTTTTTCAATATTAAATTGAAGCTAATTTTTTCATGAATGAATAAAAGCGAATGGGTTCATAAATCTGATTTTGGATTTAAGTTATGGGGTCGCAAATTAAATAAATTATTAATGAATTTTCGAAAGAAACAAAACTTTTTTGCCTACTCCTAATTTTTTTTTTTTTTTAAGTAGATCAATTCCGTGTAGAATATCTGCTTAAAGCCCAATATCTCAAGAAATATCGATGTTAGCGATTTGGTGTTCTAGAACTTTTTGGAGGAAATAGAAATTCCTACAAGTTTGTCATTTACATTAATAAATATACCCTTTAGCCGTCAATTAATTAACCGTAATTTTTGATAGTGGTATAAGTGCACTTTTTCATTTTATATCATAACATCTCCTGTAAAATCGTAAGGTGTATATAGACTGTAGGCTGCGATTCAAAAAATATACTATTACAAATTTCAAACATAACGACTCATATGTTTTCATTATTTAAAGCATCATAGATACACTGCGAGACACTTGATTATCTTCACTTCAAATTTTCCGTAAATCATATTGTTGTCAAACCATTTCTTGGAGACAGTTATCACAAAATTTCTTACCTCATGTTACATGCTACCAGATGACAAAACTAAGAAATTTAAAAAAGTAGGAGTGGAAATTCTCATTTTCAATTTTCGGACCATTTAAAATGGGACAATTAATTACCCTCACTAATCTGTTAAAAGTTTGTTCTACTTAACTGTTGCTGTTCATTTTTCAAATGTAAATATTCCGAAAAAAATAAGAATATAATTGACGATTTTTTCAAAAATCCCGAAAATTATGAAAAAAAACCGAAAAGGCCGCGGCACCCGTTCGCAAAATAAATGACAAAATTGGGACTCTGATGACAAAAACTTCAGATAAAACCATGTTTACTTCATCGTCATGAAGTTGTGAGATTGGAATTTTGTCACTCTCATTTCAGTTGGAAGAAGGAATGGCAACAGGTGATTTTTTCTGACAGACAGACATCAACAGATTATATTTAAATCTTGGAAATTCAAAAAACTAATTTTGACGAAATATTCAATGGCCAAAGATGGATTTTCTAAAGAGATAACACAACCATCCATACAACAAGAGGTATTAAACAATGGTTTGCACACAATAATGTAAAAGTTCTGTATTGGCCAGCTTTTTTCCCGAAATTAAAATTATCGAAAATGTTTGGGGATGGTTTCCACGACAAATATATGCAGAAGGAAACACAATTAATTTAAAAAATTTGTATGATTCTTTATAAAGTATACTTTTGGAAGTTGTGTGTAAAAACGGAGGTCCCACAAAGTATTGACATCAAATAAAGCTATTATAAAAATGAAAAGCCCTAGCTTGGTTACATTTCTTTGTAAATGAGGGTAGTGTCCCTTTTTAAATGGCCCGAAAACTTAAAATGAGAAATCAAACTTTCCTTTTTTAATTTCTTATTTCGATCTGATGTTGGCATGGATCATAACATGAGGTAAGAAGTGCTGAGATAATTGTTTCCAAGTAATACATATGTGACAATTGTAAGTGTAAGGGTAATCAAGTGTCCCGCAGTGTACTGAAGAAAATTTAATTGTTGATTTTAATTTATTCCCAATTTTCGTCTCTTTTAGATATACTACTCCAATCGATGGACTAAGTTCCAAATATTCTTACGACACCGCCGACACTTCGACGAGTACATGTAAGTTGAAAAACCCCACAAAATTGAACGAAAATGAATTGGATCTCTTGCTAGCGGACTCGACTTATGACGTAGCCTCAGAGCCCCCGACCCTACCAATGCCCCACAAAGGGCTGTGCAAACTGAGCACCACGCGAGAAGTTATGACAAGTGTGGGAGGATTCTTAAAGCTGTACAGTGGCGCCACGATGATGTATGTCCCAGACATGGCCGTGGGGAAGAATCTAAAACACACGGTATCCTTATCCATCCTGAGCGACGAATGCTCGCGCATTATCACCTCCGACGCGTCGACGTATCTCAGCCCGGTGGTCTACTGCGGCCCCGTCGACTTAACATTCCACAAGCCCGTAGTCCTGAAGATCCCCCACTGCATGGTGGATCCGACCGCGTGGAGCATAAGCGTCTTCCACTCGGACTGCTTCATCCAGGAGTCGAACGTAAAGTGGAAGAAGCTGGCGACGGTTGGCGAAGAGACAATCAATACTCCAATTTTCGTACAGATCGATGACGAGTTCGCCTACATTATGACGGAGCATCTTGGACGGTACGTTATTCTGGGGGAACCATTCGAGCCGAGCTGCGTCGCAACGAAGAAGATGAAACTGATCGTCTTCGGGCAAGTGGCACCGGCGAGCGCCACGTGCAGCTTAAGAGTCTACGTCGTCGATGACCATCCCAACTGCAGAGACATGTGTGGCCGCGTCGAGTCCCAGCTGGGAGGGACTTTTATGGGCGAGAGCGCCACATTCGTCTTCCACTTGAACAATTTCGACTTCAACATCCAGCTCAACTGTGTGGGGGAGTGGCAGCCCTCCAGTGGATCAGACGCCCAGACCATTCCCTACCACCATATGCTAAATAGTAACTCCATCCTGCACTGCGAGTTCAGTCTACAGCGCACGGAGCAACCTTGCGTCGGACTTAAGCTGGAAATAAACTACTCCCAATCAGAAGACATAGTCGACTCATACATGTTCGTTATTCCCCACGCTTCTCTAGAAACCGCCAAAGGTATCCCCAAATCTGTGCCAGATAAAAAGAAGCCCGCTGTCGTCGACAAGGATGGGTCCTACGTCAGCGATATTCAGTCAGAGTTAAGATTGCCAAGGACCACTAAGAAGATGATCTGCAGCTGCCTCGATCCTCCTAGGGCCGATGGTAACGACTGGAGGCTGCTCGCGAATCTGCTGCACATGGACCGATACATCGCCTACTTCGCCACGAAACCCTCCCCCTCGGAGCAAATACTTAACCTGTGGGAATGTCGAAATAGAAGCCCTAAAGCGATTATCGAACTCCTCTCGGTCCTGAAGGACATGAACCGGCAGGATGTTGTCGAGACTGTCGAGAAGAGCGTTGGTCCCCTCTGGTTTTAAGCTGAGTAGCGTAGTCTCTAGCTTTAATTATTTATTAAGTTAAGATTAAAGGAAAAAAAAACATTGTTGTAAGTGATTACCGAACGTACGCCAAATATATTTAGCGATTCGCGCAGTCGCAGAGAGACAGACCTCTTCGCTCTCTGAAAGTGCTACAATTAATTCTCGTTGCAAAAATAAAATGCAGTAAATGTTCGATATAAAGAAGCTTCTATATGTTGGCAAGTGGAATGTGTGAGAACATGTTACGTTTATTTACTTTCTTTCGCATTCTGTTACTTTTGTTACATTCTCGTGAAAAACGTTTAAAATTCAAAATTTTCTGTTTTTTTTTTTTCACAAAATACTTTGTTTCCATTATTAAAAATTGTATACTCCTTTGATGAATATACCTCTTTTCAGATACATTTTACGACGTGTTCGAAAGATCTTATTCTCTTATTAGCTAAGCTATTTTTGCATTCATTTAAATTTCTATCCATTATTTCTTAAAGGAGTTTAAACTCTAAAGGAAAAATGGCATTTTTAGGGATATTTAACAAGTGTGCAAATACAATCATATTTATTTTTTCTACACATACTTATTTCCTAGTAAGAAGAGGAAGCGAACAAGGTTTAAATCAACATAGATAACAATGTTGGTGTTTCCCACTATTTTCTATACGACAAAAATTAAATATTTAGTATAAATAAAATTACATGTTTTTAAATAAATACTAGTTCTTTTTATGCATCGTTACGCGAGAACTTAATTTCCGAAATCTTTCACAAGTCCTTTATAACAAAGTTTAGTAAACTTGTCCCTTTTTTATCCACGGTTTAATATTTAATGTTAAAAATTCCACATATGTATTGTAGTCAGTACATTAGTACTTCATATTTTAATTTAATTTCATCATTTTTCGAAGGATACTCTGGCTTATCTTTTCTTTCCTTTTTTTCCATTAAATACTATTTATGTGATATTCCATCATCCCGTAATGTACCTACGAAAACCTCCAAAAAGGCACCAGAGCAAAAATAAAAACGATAATGTTATATTTATTTTAATTTGTGGTTATTATTTTATTTAGTGTATACAAGTTTGTACAAAATAAACTTTAAAAGTGAAAAGGTTTTCAGTATAAAGAAGTAAGAATTATAGAATAAAGCCAATTCTTTATAGGGATTCGAAAGTACATGCTAAAGGAGTGACATTTGATTTGATTCCCTCATTTTAAAAAACACCGAAAATAGTCTCAAATCTTTTGTAACTTAAAATTCATATTTTTGTTAAGGATGTATAAATTGTAAAGTATCAAATATGACACAATAGCGGCGCAATCGCTGAACAAGTTTTCTAAATTTTAGAAAAAAAATCGTTTGAACCTTTTTTTATAATCTTACTTTTCGGAACCCATCACTCTACTCTCCTCTTAAGGTTAAGAGGTTATTTAAGTGTAACGATTTAAAATAATCGAAGTTTAATCTCTTCAATTGTCTGCAAGTAAACATTATAGAAAATACGGGTGCAAAATTATTTATTCCAATATCAAAGTAGCTAGAAGGGGATTGACGCCTATGTAAGCGGAATGCGAAACTTTAAATATGTACGTTTTTCTCCAAATTGCGTTTTTCAAACTGATTTCCACGGAATTTCAAAGTTGACTTGAACAATTGAGGCCAAATTTTGCATACAATTTGAATACAAATTTATATATCACCCTGCCCTTAATACAATAATGTAAAAATATTGTTCTTTTTAATGTTTAAGGCAAAATCCCTGCTAGCGTGAGCGAAATTTGTGCATAGTTGCATAATATATTGCATTTTAATTGTAATTTTTTACTTTGCAAAGTACATTTCAGTTCAACTGAGAAGAACTCTAAGTTCAATCACTTTTAAGTATCAACCTTCTCTTATGTAAATTAGCCAGATCATTCGAACACGCGTAAAAACATCCAAATCCAAACTACTATCAAAAAATTAGAGAAAATTTCATATATATTGTCAATAATCACTGCCAGATTCTCTTTTAACGAAATCTACTTAATCACAAGTAACGTGCATAATAGAGGTAAAAAATATACTCACTCAGATAAAATCTTCATACTCATAGGTAAATTTGCGTTATCCAAACCTGTACACCCCCCAAATAATCCGTGCACTCATATTTATTAAAATATCCATTTCCTGAATCCCTCATCCTCCCCTCCTTCTAATTTTTCTGTAGAAGATCATCACCAAAGTTCAATCGATTTCCTCGAAAGTTAAGGATAATTAAAGTTTTAAATGCATATTTATTAGAAACACTGTTAGAATTTTATAGACATTAATATTTTAGATAAATTTATGAACAGCGTAAATATGATGTATATTTTTGAAAGCAGAAAACATTTTGATTTTTTTATCGTTTTCGTCATAAGAAACTATAATAACCTGTACAAAGTTTTTAGAGGACAACTAGATTAAATGTAGTTTTGATATTTGTTAAAAAATAAATAAACCAAACATTTTTCAACAAGAATCCTTTTGGGTTTCACTATCTAAATTTATTAACTACTATTAAGCTTATGGTTTTTGCAACTTACAGACCGTAACACATGAATAAATTTTTTGCTGCCCAATCTGCAGAGAAGATAAAAATTTGCTCAGTAAAAAGTAAAATACTTGATCCTGATTAAAAATATTGGTTCAATGGAGAAACTTCGTCCACACTTCCAAGTTACAACTTTGGCTACACATTCTATTAAAAGTGAATTGGTCTTTCTACACTTCTATAATTAATTTTTGGTATTTTACTACAAATTTAAATGAAAACAAAAAGATACTTCAGAAAGAGAATATATTTCACACATATTTTGAACATATTTTGTCGTTAATGAATTATGCTAACATGGATAAAAAGGTTACATGTCTGATGGAAGTGTAAAAGTTAATAAAAATCTTAAAAGGTAGAATGTAAACGGATAAATGAATAATACAATTTACTCCTAAGGACTGATTCCGATTCGAAACGATAAACTTTGTAATTCTTGAACAAATTACAATATTTACTAGTGAAAGGCCGAAGGACGACTGGTTTTTTTTCTCAATTTTCGTACAACAGCATTTGTTTCATTTAAATTTCATCATTTGTTTATATATATATATATATATATATATATATAAATTACCAGATGGCGATTACTTTACAGCTGCATAGATATGATGCCCCGCAGGGACGAGATGCAAAAATTCGTTAGATTTTTGAACACAATGCAGAACAGGTAGGAAGCGACGGAACTTTCACTCTTTCAAATATCAGGAATGAAAGAAGTTGTAACGATATATTTTTCTTTAGAGCACACATATTTATTTGGTGTTCTTGGACGAGTCAGTGGGGCTCTTCTTTGTGGAATGTAAATTTTGCCTGTTTCCAAAAGGAACCTAGAATTGCAGAAAAATTAGAAGTAAGAATAACTTTCACCGACTAAAAGTTATAATAACAATTTCAACCTACCGAAGCTCTTTGGTCCTCCATTCGACCGCTTTGAACCTTCATGATAAGCGAGAAAAAATCCTCATCGGGAACAGTTGCGCCGATATTTGAAGATCCTCGGGCTCTTGTTTCTCCGTTTTCTGCGTCCATAGTAACGTTCGAACGTGGCAGTTCTGAGCGTTGCTCTTCTAATCGGGATCCCTAATAGTGAATAAATCAAATAAAAAAAATTATTTTTTTCTAGGCGGGGATGTCCACCCACCTGACACCTCATTAACATGTCTAGAAAAGCGTCATCTGGAGCTGAGTTGCTCTGGGCTTGCGCACTGATTACATTGGCACTGCGATTCTTGAGCCCTGGAAGGATGGCTCTTTGCTCGTCCATTCGCTCGGACTGAAGATCTGCTATCATTTCTAATAAGGCATTTCTGAAAGAAATTAAAACAATGAAATTATCTAAGCGTATATCAAGCAAATGACGGTAATTCAGTTATGTATAATCATAGCTAAATAATCGTCATCTGCGGCAGTGTTTTGAGCATGGGCTTTGGGAAGGTTTTCGTTTCACTTTTATCAATGAAAGAGTTATGTCCTATAAATAAAAAGTTAACTAATTAAAGCCCTACATCTTATATTCAGAATTCTTCGGTCTTTGCTTTTAGGAACTTTGTGAGTATGAACTATATATTTTCAAGATCAAGTATCAACTTTTAAGGCAAAAGAGCCTTGATGTTATTACTACTACTGCTTTATCTGCATACAAAATTTTACTTTTTAATATTCCCTGACTTTTGAGTATATTTAAGTAGAGTTGGCAAAAAGTTGGACATTGTTTGCTAAGAGTGTTCAGCAGCTAATTTGACCCTATGCCATTTTTAAAACATGTCTACTCCTACAACGAGTTTTGAGAAGCTCATGAAGCCCGATTTGTGATCCTTAAGATGTTAAGATAATAAGATGAAAGAAAACTATACTGGTAAATCAAATAAAAATCAGAGCTCCGCCGAATGTTTTCACTGTTGTTACACTAAAACAATAAGCAATTGAAAAATTAACAAAAAATATAACATAGCAGCCTTACAAATTTCAAAAGCTGAATATTGCAGTCTGCAAAACCACAGTAGAAAGCGTAAATTAGAATAAATTAATCTTTGTTCCTTTTCTTTTAGGTCACCGATTATTTTTCTAACTTATTAAGATTTTTAAGTTCGCCATTTTAATAATTATGATTTAACCTTTCTTTACTTATTCTTAATGCACAACAAAATTAATACAGAAGGATAAAGAAATTTAAGTCTTATAATGAATCTTTTTTTTTTATAATACATACATCTGAACTGACAGAATCCTTGAATGACCATTGTTTTTTGAAAAAGTGAAATAATTATTGTGTTTCTAAACCTATTTCGACAATATTTCATTCAATTTTATTATTTAATATAATTTAGGGACTAGAAGATCCAAGGAATTTAAATAACCTAGAAGTGCAGAATGTTACTAAACTCACCTATTATCTTTTGGCACATTAGAATTAATATTTTGTTGAGATAATGGTTTCCTTTGGCTGTCTTTACCGATCATCTGCCAAAAGAAAGAAAAATTATTACTTTATCTTCAATAATTTCAATTTGCTTGCCATACCTTGATAGAACACCTTTGATCGTCCATTCGTTTACTCTGTGACCTTGACAGCATTTCAAAGAATTCCTCCTCATTCATCTTCTGTGGTTTTTGAGCAGCTTCTTCCAGATTTACTTGATTGCTTCTCTTACCATCAGGCGTTATCTGAGATTTTATGTCGGTTATTTAAAAAACATAGGCTTAGATTTAGAGAATTTATCATAAAAAATAAAAAGAATCTTCTCATTTCGTCATTTGCAGTTAAAAAGTTATATGTTTACAACAAGATTGAAGCAATTTCACTTAAAATGAATTAACAGACCCCTTGAAAGTACTCCACCGCTAGGAGTATTCACGCTTTGTTGCACTGAGAATAAAATTTTAAATATTCATAGTGGTTTTTATGGGAACCGACTTTTTACACCTTTTACAAACATTTAATAAAAGCAAATACAACCAACCCTGAATACCCAACTAATTCAAGGTCACTAGATGCAAATAACCTCGACGACACATATGCAAATAAAAAAATAGAAGATGCCTTTTATTTTCTACAAGAAGTCTTCTGAAAATCAGTATGGAACTCGAAACAAAAAATTCTGCCCTTAACCCCTTAATCGCTATAAGATTTATAAAAAAATTGTAATAGTTCCAGAAATTTCGAAATAATTTTGTTGAAACGATCACAATTTTTCGGCAAAATGACAACGGAGAATATCGCAAATCAAAATTATATAAACAAAATATGTGGGAAAGAAGGGTAAAACGAGATAACTCAGGATATAATAAGCAAACAAAACCTTAATCAAATCCAACTGTTCCATGCTTTGGCGACGTACTCGAAGAATTCTACTATTAGTGGCGGAATTTACTTGAGTATTTTCGGATCCAGTCGAAGAGTGTGCTTCAGACGGCGAGTCTTCTTCCTCGTTTAAGCTCGGTAGCCCAAGAAGTTTGCGTAAATCGGCGATATTTATTTTGGCAGTTGACTCTCCAACAGGATCGGATAGCTATCGATGAAAAATAGATTATAAATAAATTTAGTAAATTCCGAAAAAGAAATAATGCGTACTTCTTTGGCTAGGGCGTAATGAAGTTCAGCAAAGTGAAGGGCTTTCTCGTGGTTCCCAATGGCGGAATGGGCGTTGCCTAAACTCCAGCAAGCCCGTGCTTCACCAACCCGATCTCCAAGCTCCTGGGCGATCGCTAGGTGTCTGTGGTGGTAGTCAATAGCAGTTGCATAGTCCCTGAGCAGAGTATATGTATTTCCTAAGCTGTAGCAGGCTTGCGCCTCAACTGCACGCTCCCCTAGTTCTATGGCTAATGAAAGCGTCCGCCTGAGGGAAAAATGATCTTTGTTATTAAAGAATTTAATTGAGGTAATTAATCGAGCAGGTAATACTTGTAGTGCTCAGCTGCCTCCTCGAACTGTCCGAGGAATATGTGTGAGTTGCCTAAGTTGCTGTTGGCCCTTCGCTCCGCTGCCTTGTCCCCAAATTCTCTGGCAATGCGTAAACGTTCTTGATGATGTTCTATAGCTGCCTCAAAATCTCCCAAAAGATAATATGTATTTCCCAAATTACCGCAGGCTCTTCCTTGAGCTCCTCGGTCGCCCAATTCGCGCATTAGTTTTAAATTTTGTCTACAAGAAGAAAACTTTTAGTCCAAGTTTGTTTCTCTTTTCTATATAAATATATTGCACTCCCTCAACAAGCAAGTTATAATATAACTATGTAAAGAAAGTGATTGCGCATATCACGCATTCCGTATTTTTCCAACTTACAAAAGATTTTTTGTTAAATATACAGGGTGTTCAGAGGTGGGAGGGAAATATTGCAGGAGGTGAGAGGTCAGACCGAGACAAACAAAAAATCGTATGGGTGGGGGGGTATCTCGCACCGTTCGGCAGTTACAGGGTGATTCGTAAATCAGGATTTTGCCTTATATGGGAACCGCTCTTGTATTTTTATCCTTTTTTCTACGCATCGCAGCGACCCCAAACTGATCTCAAAAAATCACTATTTCGAAGCCCTTTCCAAAAAGGTCAACACCACCCCCTTATCCCCAACCCCTTGGCCACAAGCCCCCCTGGAAGTTGAAAAAATTAACTTTTATTTCACGATTTTTCACCTTTCGCCCCACTTTTCTCCGAAATTCATGTTATTAACATACCTACTTTCTGCCCCGTACGATTTTTTGCTTGTCTCGGTCTGAACTTTCACCTCCTGCAATATTTCCCTCCCACCTCTGAACACCCTATATATTTTCATATATTTTTGTAAAAAGTGTGCTTCTTCAATCTTGCGTAGGAATGTTGAAAAGACGCTAACATGCGAACACCGACTAAATATTTTACGATCTCACTACGAGTGATGAAACATTTTCATCTAGAGATATATATTTTTTAAATCCAAATTAATATAAATATATTAGTTGCAATATGTTAAAAACAAATTTAAACAACACAATCCAAAGGAAGAAAGTTTAATTAGATACAGAAAAAAACCGGTCAAGTTCGAGGATGTCGTACCATATTTTCTAGAAATATATAAGACAAAGGACTTTCACAATATTTCTGAGAAAATCGAATGTAATAGACGGATGTATAGACGACCAGACACGCAAATGTCTGAGAGTAAAAATTATGAAATTGCACAAAACAAATGAAATTCCTCAAAAGTTGTAAGCTGGCTTATGTTATGAGATCTTTGAATACACTTGAGTGAGAAATCAAATTTCGCAAACTCCTAGGGGAACAGACGGTCAAGAATTTGTAATGTTGGTGGACAGTCCCAGTGCTAGAGGAATATTTGAATACACAATACCTAACTTGCTTTTTACACGATAGATATATTCTCAAAGAAAACGTGTAAAATATACATTGAATTTATGGGAAAACAGAAGATTAGTTCCGGACCTTGAATAATCAATGCAAACAACACAAATAAACCATGTGTTAACTTTTTTTTTCGAACCTTATAATTTTTTCATGCTGCATACTTTATTTTATAAAGATTACATATAAAACAGAAATGTATTATATGAAGTACATTTATTTGAAAAGCAAAAATATGTCACTAATTCATAAATACCAAGACGTAATAAAGTAATTGTGAAGTAGTTGTAGGGATTTAATATGAACAAAACGATTTTTTAGTTGGAATTTATCGTGTTAAATCAAAAAGTGTAAAAAGATAATAAAATTTACTAAAATTTATAAAGTGTAAAAATCCTGCAAAAATATTTGAAATCGGACGGACATATACTATGATTAATACATTTTTCCACTACACAAAATACAAAATTTATTTCTTAAATATCGCCGATGCATTAAATATTGATAATAAGGTAAGAAACTTTGAGTAATTTAGTAGCATTTTTAGGAATTCATAAGATAGTGACATATTTTTGTGCATGATGTGAGTTTGAGTCATAAAATCATGGCCCACAACATCAGAATTTATCGGAGAGATTGCCGAAAACAATTCTTCGGGAGCAATTTGACATCAATATGTTCGAAGCTGTCCCTACAGATGAGTAGTCAGCAATTTTCCGACATTTAGCATAAAATACTGGACAAAAAAAAGAAAAGAAGCTGTATTGTCCACACACCTTAACACTAACCTTCGGTTGCTGCAAAGAAGAATAATCCCCGTGATCAAGAAATCAGTTCTAAATCGATTGTTCCATTCATTTTAAGAAAAGCAAACTTAATTGAGCAGTCGACTGCAAAAACTGAATTCTCGAACACAGAGATATTGTTTGTTAGAAATTCTTAGACCCAAGGTTACCTCTACGAAATCTGCTTCGGTTGTTTCTAAGCTCATCAAAACCCTGTCAAAGGTAATCACACTCAATAATAAATAAGCAAAGTTTATGCGTGAACCCGGACTTATTTACTGAATAGATAATGAATATGGGTAGACAAAATACCAATTTGCTTATATACTGAAGTATATATAAATTTCATATTACGGTTATGTTGTGTTGCAATGCATCTTATTATAAAATTACACATTTGTCTGTCTTAAACCACCGCCATCGTGTACTATTTGAAGAGTTCCCCAATTTTTTTTCTAATATAATTTATATGTATCAATACTTACATTGCATTATTGCAAAAAATTTGAAAAACAATGCTTTGTTCTTGAAAAATCTATACACATATGTATATGAAAAAAAAACTTTAAATTATTTCATTCATTTCAGAGAATTTCTTCAACAACTCGCAAATCAGAACATTGTTGCTTGCAAAAGCGTGAAACGAAAATCGATTTTTAAGGAATACAATCTCATCAGCATCTATCCGAAAACATTCCTTTTTAATATATTCCGGAAAGGGGATTAGACTAATCTATTTCGAGAACTTTGCACATAAATTGAACATATGTGCGCACATTTTTTCAAACTCTACTTGCTTTTCCGCAACATAAAATGTTTATATTTACGTATTTTCCTTACACAGTATATTTCTTTTTTCGAAAGCTATTCCTGTCGGTGAATGCAAAATCAGGACATTGGTGGCGAATATTTGGAAACTTATTCCTCATAGTGCCAAATATGCCAAATTTAAACGATTTTTCGGCCATACGAAAGTTTTTTGTAACAGGGAACAAGGGAAATAAATAATCACCAAAATAGTTTTCGAGATATAGATCAAAACAAATCAGCCCAAAATGTTTCTACTTTTCGAATCCGAAATTTTCCTTTTTGCAAAACCCTATTAACTGAACATTTATACAAACCGATTATCTGAACATTTCCCTTTTACAAAATGTTTATTGACTATGCGTGATCGATTTTTTCATTATTTTTCCACTGTTCCATGCTACAATTTATTTTAGAAACCGTTCTCATATTGAAGGACTACGAAGTGATAGACATGCCCTGAATGCTTTATTTTATTTAAAGAGTAGATGTGCTGGTTCAAAATAACAAGAAAACTTACTTGTAAAAGTCGACGGCTTTTGTGAGGGCTTCTTTAACTTCCTCTGAGAAATCTCCTGGATCCCTTTGTCCCATGTGCTTGCCCTTAGCATGATAAACGTTCCCCAAATTATACAGAGCCCTACCTTCAGATAGTCTGTCTCCTAACTGCCTAGCTAATGTGAGGTGGCGATCGCAGCAAATTGCTGCTTCGTCGAATCTCCCCATCACCTTCAGAGTGTTGCCGAGATTGCCGGAAGACTTTGCCTCGCCGAGTTTATCATTCATTGATCTACGGAGACGTCGATTGTTATTAATTTAACGAAAAATAGCAAATTGGGGCCACCTACCTAGCTAAAGTAAGGTCCAGCTTGTGATACTGCATGGCCTTTGAGTAGTCGCCCAGATAAAAGTAAGCGTTTCCTAGCTGACTGTAAATAGCACTGAGCGTTCGCAGGTCATCCGTTCCCGCTTGGATTGCCGCCTACAAGAGCGCTAGATTTAGCTGACAAAGAAAAACATCTTTTGTTTTGGGGGTTACCTGGAAGAAGGCAACTCCGGCCCTACAGTCGCCCGCCTTGCACAGTCGTTCCCCCTCGAGGGCGAGCTCCAAGCACATCGATGATCCATCGTTGCTCTGCAGAAAGCAATCGCGTTAAAAAACTCAAGGAAATTACCGATTTAGGTTTGTATATAAAAAAAATGGGCTTGGCATCTGCGATGATTCGTCCGCCTTCGTAGTGCCTGAGGAATTACTCACTTGTGTGTCACTGGAGAGGTTTTCGGCGCTCGCTGATAAGGACGACATTACCACGGCAAATTAAAATTCACATTAAAAACAAAACTGACTAGCTGAGAGCAGGTGCTTTCCATAAATTGCCCAATTTATCCCGCGACTGACAGCTGTAACAAAACAGAATTACAAATCTCAATTGCTGTAGCCCCGGATCACTAACACCACTGCAGCCGTTGTTAAAGGTGATTAAGTTTGACAACTGACAACAGGCGACAGCTCGGTGATTTCTGAACACTTTCTTTTCAGCTGAATCTCTCGGGTGCATTCAGCGGTTATAGATTCAGTTATGAGTACAATTTGAAAATTGCATAAAAAAAATTAATGTCTTCTTTTTATCTAAAGATATCATAGAACTGATCCTTGATGGGCCCCACTATGTACATATTTCTCTTTGCTGTGTGTGTTGTTGGCTGGTTTTTATTTTTCTCTTTTTCAAAAATAATATCGTATTAGCCGGAATACACTGCCTCTTATGACAATTTTATCGAGGCTCGCAATTTGAACATCGTTATTTACAGTATCAAATGCCTTCTTGAGGTCAACAAGCAATAGCATACTTGTTCTTGTCCAAAATAGAACTAATAGCTCTGTTCGTTGACAATCCTGTGTCACCCAGTGCGCTCTAGCTGCACTGGTTTTTAAACGTTAAATGCCAGTTCGTTGTATTTTGACACCTGGGGCGCCCTGGTTTTACCCCAAATAAAATGCAGTGTAAACTCAGGGTTAATGACGAATATCAGTTTAATTGTTAACGTACACGGTATTTAAAGTGGAATTAACTCTTGTTGCAGGCACAAGAACTTCATTTTAGCATTTCGATGTGAACATTATCAAAAAGTAGTGGTTTTATTTTATAATTTTTGTGCAAAAGGCCAGATGACATTTCTCCTTTTTAATAAGCTGTTCGTTTAACTGACAAGCACTAGGGCGCCCCATGGTTTTTGACAATTCTCAGAGTGCACCAGGACGCCACAGGTTTTCGAATCAACGAGTAAACCTAATGTAGTTTTTTATATATAATTTTTTGCTTAACCTGCTACTCAAAGCTAGAGGCTTCGATTATCTTTTTCTCCGTCCTTATATATTATAATTATTGCTGTTTTCTTTATGTATTCAGGATACTCTCCTGCTACAATGCATTCATTAATTATCCTTGCTAATGGGTCAGTAATATTTTTAGTGAAGTTAACCCATCCTCTCCAGGAGCTGACTGCAATTTTAGCTCTGATATAATTTCTGAAACATCTTTCTTGTCTTTTTGACGAATAAACCTGGTTTTTTTAAAACATAAGTTAAATTTGAAGCAAACTAGTTCTTAAAGAAAATCAGAATTTGACAGTTGTCAAGTGACATTTGTTGACTTGGTTATTTTAGTTCGCCGCTGAAACTTCAAAAGCCTTAACTTTTGATTCAAGAAGTATTCAAAGTATTTAAAAATAATAAAACTGTAGCTGAAATCACAATTCCAAGTGGAGTTTTCTGGTTTATGGACAACAGTGAGAACAAACAGTTTTTAGCCCTGGAAAGGAGCGATGTGACGGAGTCGCAAATCCCAGAAAAGGGCAACGTGGAAGAGGGTCAACATTCTAGAGGGAAAGATGGTTCGTGTTTTTATTATATTTATAAAAAGAAGCGTATTAAATAAAATATGTAGCTAAATGGATTCTGTATTTTAATGCTACGATCCATCTAATACAAGTTTTTTACTTTTACAGTTATAAAAGCCACCAAGCGGCACCTAGAATTGGCTAATATCATTAAAAGTTTACATGATGACTTACGTGAATCCTCCAGATCTGTAGGCGCTGAAACAGCTTGGGAGGAGCACTTGAGTAACACGAGCACTTTGCGGGAGTACGCGGATGCCATGAAAGAACTCGCTGAAATCTGGGAGAAGAATGCCCAGGAGCCAGGATCAAGGGCTCAAAGCCGTATCTGCTGGACATCATTCATATGCCACCAGTACTTCTCCCAAAATTTATATCTTGAGAAAAGAGCGAAAGAAGAACGCATCGCAGAGTTATGTGGATGCGAACCACTTTTAAAAGAGAGATATCTCCCGGAAAACATGGTCTTTGCAAAGAAGACACTCCTAGACGTTGGCAGCTGCTTCAACCCCTTCAAAACTCATCATGCTTTCGATGTAACTGCAATCGATCTATGCCCAGCGGATGAAACGGTCTATCGTGGAGACTTTCTTAAAGTGGAAATTGAGAACGACTTCCGAATAAATGGACAGGACATAGAAGCACTACCGAAAGAGTACTTCCATTGTGTCGTTTTCAGCCTTCTTCTTGAGTACATGCCCTCGTCGGAACAACGTATGGAATGTTGCAAAAAGGCATATGACCTACTTAAATTTGAGGGAATTTTGGTAATTATTACTCCAGATTCACAGCATGTGGGGAAAAATGCCAAATTGATGAAAAATTGGAGGTATACCTTAGGGAAAATGGGTTTTTCGAGAATAAAATTCGAAAAACTTCCTCACCTGACTTGTTTAGTATTTAGAAAGTGCTTGGATGCCAAAATATCAGAAAGATGGAGTAATATTTATAAAGAGCCCGATATGACACTAACCTTAGAAATACCTCAGGACAAGGAATATGAAATTTTGCCATGTTTAGATATTCCTCAGGAAAAGCAACTCGAAGAAATGGTAAGTTCAGATATCTCTTTGTATAATAAAGAGTCTAATTGTAAGATTACACCAAATTTTGAGTCCGAAGTAACTTTAATATTAGACATTTCTAAGGATAAGGAATGCGAAGATTCGCTAAGTTAATACCTCCAAAAACGATAGAAGGAGGACCGCATCTTTATCTTAATATGGTCTTTGAGAAGACAGTTCTAGTCATAGGCAGCTGCTTCAAGCCATTTGAAACATATAGTTCCTTCGAAGTAACTGCTATTGATCCATGCAAAATTGATGAGGTCGTTTACAGTGCAGACTTCCTTAAGGTACAACTAGAAAAAAACATTAAAAAGCGAAGCACTGCCGAAAGAATACTTCCACTGTGTCGAGTCTCCTGTTTAATTTTTAGGAACTATGTAAGCAGAAAGATGGGTTGAAATTTATAAGGCCTCCGAAATGACACTAAACTTAGATGTTCCTCAGCTTCAATATCAATATGCTTGATAGCTTTGTTTTTGTATGGCTCTGTAAATAAACTAATTTTTACATTTTTAATGTGTTGTAATTTTACTATATAAATTATCGTAATGGTTCTATGTTTTAGTACTGGAGATTGAGAAGGTCCTTACATATATTTGTTAGGGTATTTGAAGGGCTGATTCAGTAGACTCGACTTTTTTCGATTTAGATTCAAGAAAAGTTCTAGGTTTACAAAAGAAATGATCCTGAAAATATTAGGGGAAATTGAACCAAAATTGAGGAGACAAGAAATGATGTCATCAGTACCAATAATAATAAAATTTGCGTGTTTGTTAAGTAGTCAAGAGCACCCAACCAGACAATCAACAGTTTTTTTACAATAGAAAAGGCTTCTTCAACATCAACGCAATGCAAAAATTAATTCCTAGTAGACTTTCGTGATCGATTCGAAGTAGACTCCCGCGATAGGGACCATAATTTATATGTATTTCTTCAAATTTAATCGATGTAAGATTTAAGGGGACACAATAACGCTTATTTCAAACATTTTATTTTTAGACTTATTATATTTTTATATTATTTAAATGAATTAGGCCTTATAGAATATCTGTTTAATTTCTTGAACAATTTTTTATTAATTTTCTTAATGCAAAATAACGACGTGGTAAGCATTTCCAACTGGTGGGCATGATTACAGCCGTTAGAGTGAACCTGGAACATCCATCGAAAAAATTTCTTGTTAATAACATGAATAATTCGTCGATGAACCTATAAAATATACAAAAAATTGAAAAAAAAGTATTTTAATTGGAGTTTGAAAAAATTTACCGATTTTTTGCATAAAATTTTGACCTATAAACATTTCTAAATAAAATTTATAACAATTATTTATCAAAAAAGTAGGTTCAAGGACGAATGACAGTTGTTTTTTATATTTGGTAAACATTTCAGCCCAAAATCTTTAATAGTTTTTGAGATATGCTCACAAACCTCGAAAATGATATTTCGAGAAAAACACGTTTAAATAATAAGGCGGACACTGCGTACGCGTTCAAAACCGGTTACTTGTTGTCGTCTATTTTAAAATTTTTTGCATATTCTGTTATGTAGAACATTTTTAGCAAAAAAAAACAAATTTTTTTGAGCTATTACACTAGGTGCCTCCGTTAAAACTCGGCAAAGCTGTAGTACATTGTCGACCTAAACGTTAAAAAAAATCAAATTCATCTCGTTTACACGTAAGAAGATATAAATAAAATAAAAAATTAAAATTTAATTATTATAATGACGATTTTTTTTTTTTTTGTAAAGATACACAATAAAAGTTATCAATTGACATTTATTTCTTTAGATCAGAAATAAAAGTTTTGGGATATCTTTTAATTGTCAGATCAGCAATAAAAGTTATCAGATGATTTTTATTTTTAGAGATCAACAATAAAAGTTGTTAGATGATTTTTATTTTTTTAATCAAGAATAAAAGTGATTTTAATTTTTGTAGAACAGGAATAAAAGTTATGATGTGATCTTTTTTTTTTTTTTTTTTTTTATCTGTTAGTTAAAAGTTATTCAATAACTGCTATTAAATTCTGATTATTAAAAAGATAACGATTAACTTTTAATTTTTTATAATTATGATTATAAATCTCAAATATATGTAAGTAACGGTTTCCAACGGATCATATTTGTCTATTTGTTTTAGAAATACAATACAAAATTTGAATAATAAATCTCTTGATCGGTCCCTAATCTATATAGATCTCCAGCTTTTTATCTGTATATATCTATTCAGATCAAGGGAAATTATAGAAATTTCCCACATTCCAGAACGTTACGAACTTCGCTAATGAACTCTCATTTAATATTGTCGAACTTCCCTTGGCTTTTGGTCTCTTATCTTCTTATTTCTTGATTTTATTTGTAGTTTCTTCACTTTTATTTTATTATTTTTATAGTTTTAGCACTTTATGCAATGAAATGAATTTATTCGATTTATAGATATACAGGGTGATCCAAAAGTATGGAAACGGCTAAATAACTTTCGAGGAATGCATTTTGGAGAAAAAAGTTGTAGACAAAAGTTTTAACAATTTTCCCCAGCTATTCAATGGTGACCTCAGATTTGACCTTGACCATGGCCTTGAAGGTCATTTCAAGGTCAAGTTGACTTTTTTAAATTGGAACTCTTATTTTTGACCACGGAAATGGAAAGAGCGGAAAATTCTACGTCCAACTATGACCTTCACCATGACCTCGAAGGTCATATCAAGGTCAAAATGGCTCTTTAAAGAGGAACCTGCATTGTTACTGCGGATTTGCAAAGAGTGGAAGTTTGCGTGCAAATGTGACCTTGACCACAACCTTGACCTTTAACACGACCTTGGCAATGACCTTGAAGGTTATATCAAGGTCAAGGTGGCTTTTTGAAGGGGAAACCATGTTTTTGACCACGGAAATGGAAAGAGCGGAAAAGTTAACGTCCAACTATGACCTTGACCATGACGTTGAAGGTCATATCAAGGTCAAGATGGTTCTTTAAAGGGGAACCTGCATTGTTACTACGGATTTGGAAAGAGCAGAAGTTTTGCGCCCGGATGTGACCTTGACCATAACACACATGACCTTGCCTTAATCGACTTCACCATGGTCGGTTGTTAACTTTTCCGCTCTTTTCATTTCCGTTGTCGTTAAATTTTCCGCTCTTTCCATTTCCGTGGTCAAAAACATGGTTTCCCCTTCAAAAAACCACCTTGACCTTGGTATAACCTTCAAGGTCATTTCCAAGGTCATGTTCAAGGTCAATGTCACATTTGGACGCAAAACTTCCACTCTTTGCAAATCCGCAGTAACAATGCAGGCTCCTTTTTAAAGAGTCATTTTGACCTTGATATGACCTTCGAGGTCTTGGTAAAGGTCATAGTTGGACGTAAAATTTTCCGCTCTTTCCATTTCCGTGGTCAAAAATAAGGGTTTCAATTTAAAAAAGTCAACTTGACCTTGAAATGACTTTCAAGGCCATGGTCAAGGTCAAATCTAAGGTCACCATTGAATAGCTGGGGAAAATTGCTAAAACTTTTGTCTACAACTTTTTTCTCCAAAATGCATTCCTCGAAAGTTATTTAGCCGTTTCCATACTTTTGGATCACGCTGTATAATATAAGCAGTATATTATAAATGGTGAAATGCATTTTTCATGTGATGTCTCCAAACTTAAGGGAGAACGCCACCGTGACGAGTCAAAAAATTGGCAATGTTTGGGAATTTTTTTCAAAGGTATAACTAATTAGTAATTGTAGAAGGTTTTGTTCTATAGTACAGGGTGTCCCAAAAGTAGTTGCTGAAACTAAATGTATATTTTACTCCTTTACAACTTAAGTAGTGGCTGTGAGATTAGCATACCTGAAGAAACCCTGTACTTTTATTCTAACCTTCTTAAAAGCAATAACGTTTGAATCAAGATGAGTGACATTATGACGAAAGAAAAAGTTTATCTTGTCGAGTGCTTCTATTCTAGAGGAAAAGTGTATAGTGATGCTTATATTATAAGGGTTTTCGTACTAGGTTTGGAACGTATAGAGTTGCGAGCGAAAACACTCTTAAAAGGTGAGAACGTGTTATGCACATATTTACATGTATTGCGTCAGCCAGTGGCAGAGCAGTTTTTGACAAAATCCTTGTTATTTGAGTGTTTTTTTTATTATATGTACCTCTGTAAATGTTTCACGTTTTGCAAGTAATGACATTTTATATATACTCAAGAAAACCTCCATCTTTTCTCTTTCAAACGCAATTAATGTTTTTTGAAAAACTGCAAAAGCTAAAAAATTACAGCCGATTAGTTTCAGCAACTACTTTTGGGACACCCTGTATATGCTAGGTTTAAGTGGCTATTCTCACGACCTCGTCAGAACTCAATTAGTAGTACAAGGCGCCATTTTGATACCTGTATATGCTAAGTGAAACTAAAATTGCCACAGTACAGCGGCCAAAATCACATATATGTTACTTCCACGTAACACCGTCTTTTCCCACATACTAGCGGAAATTCACATATGAAAGGTTCACTATGAAAAAAAAAAAAAAATTAACAATGGCAGTTATAGTAAAGACAACCACCACTCTATTAATAAAAGTGCTTTGAAAGAGTCTATGCTTGACCGTGATCACTAGTCGTGTCTTCTTTATTTAAATTGTTGTAAACATTTTATTGATGTTAATAGGTTTGTTCGTTAACAGCCCTGTGGTGTCCCCTAGCCGCACCGGTTTCCAAACATCAAATGCCAGTTACCAGCTAAAATCTGAGGCAAACTCAGGGCTAATGACGAATATCAGTTTAATTGTTAACAGACGTAGTATTTAAAGTGGAATTAAGGCTCGCTGCGGCCACAAGAAGTTAATTTTAGCTATCCGATGTTTAAATTATCAAAAAGTTGTGTTTTTATTTTAGAATTTTTGTGTAAAATGTCAGGTGACAGTTCTCCCTTTTAATAAGCTGTTCGTTGAACTGACAGGCACGTCGCGCCCCATGTTTTTGACAATTCTCAGGGTGCACCAGGGTGCCATGTGGTGCCACAGGTTTTTAGGTCAACGAACAAACCTAATGCAAAATCAAGTTGGCAGTCATATAATTGTTTCGACAGCTTAATTCTGTTTTTTACCGGCTTGATAACTATTTGGTAAAACGTCTGTACTTTGTTTTTACTGCTTTCTGTTTTAATTAATTGCTGTTTTTACTCTGTATGTCACTACTAACTAAACCAAATGATGATGTATTCACATACACTTCCAGTCTTGGACTAAAGTGGTGGATATTTATTAAAAAAAAAAAAAACGCATCTAATATTAGTATAAAACTTTACCGAAAAAATGTATCTAACTTTTCAGCAGAGCTCCAGAGTTCATAGGTTAACAGATTTATTTTTTTTATTACCGTGTAAATGTATGTGTTTTCAATAAATTCTATACATTAAAGAGAACGTCATAAACACTGAGCTAAGAATATTCTTGAAAAATGTGGCAACACGAGTATTCAGCCGAGTCTCAACCCGCCTTAAAGGAACGGAGAGATTCAGTTTTACAGGGAGTTCTGAAAGAATAAAGCTTATCTTATTGTATGTTCGAACCACATCTCCGAATTTTAAGGATGAATTAAGTATACAAGTTTAATTTATTACGGACAGAATTAATTCTGACGGAGATTATAATAATAAACCTTATTTAACCCTTTGCCTTAAAACAACGTGTGGGAGACGCGATCCTACTTCTGTGCCTAAAATGGGAATCTCGTATCAGACACGTGATGACTGCTCTAGTCACCACACATCAGAAAAGCTTTTATCAAAAGTGGCACACACAATCGTCGTTCGATTCATAAGGCAAGGGGTTAAGGGATTACATACCACTAGGATTTCCGTAGAATCGATTTTTTGTTTGTTTACTTGTTAAAATAAAATAAAAAAAGAACCATTAAAAAATTCGAAACCGTTACGAAGTTATAACAATAATTTTGGCCGCGCGTCAAGAGTCCGGTGGGAGCAAAAGTAGGTAAGAAATATGTCCTCCTCAAACTTTAAACGCGCTTTCGTCGAAACAACTTCTAGCGACACGCTCCAACACGAGAATGCGGTGAGCTTTCAATATTTTTTTACTTTTCTTTTAAAAAAAATCGTGTTCTCTATAACCCGTTGAGCCATTTTTTCAAGAACTTGTTTTTATCATTATTTATAAACAATTAGAGGCCGATTTTTGTTATCTAATTAAATAATTTGGCTCGACAAGTTATAACTGCAAGTTTAATTAATTTAAATAATTTTGCAAATATACCAACTTGGAGAAAATTAATCATGCCGGCCAAGAGTCGCTTATCAAAGATCAAAAACTTCATCACAACGCTCATCAGATCATCATTACGCTCATCATATCATCATTACGCTCACCACAACGCTCATCAGATCATCATTGCGCTCATCAGATCATCATTACGCTCATCAGATCATCATTACGCTCATTAGATCATCATTACGCTCATCACAACGCTCATCAGATCAGCATTACGCTCAGTAGATCATCATTACGCTCATCATATCATCATTACGCTCATCACAACGCTCATCAGATCATCATTACGCTCATCAGATCATCATTACGCTCATCACAACGATCATCAGATCATCATTACGCTCATCATATCATCATTACACTCATCACAATGCTCATCAGATCATCATTACGCTCATCACAACGCTCATCATTACGCTCATCACAACGCTCATCAGATCATCATTACGCTCATCAGATCATCATTACGCTCATTAGATCATCATTACGCTCATCACAACGCTCATCAGATCAGCATTACGCTCATTAGATCATCATTACGCTCATCATATCATCATTACGCTCATCAAAACGCTCATCACAACGCTCATCAGATCATCATTACGCTCATCAGATCATCATTACGCTCATCACAACGCTTATCAGATCATCACTACGCTCATCACAACGCTCATCAGATCATCATTACGCTCATCAGATCATCATTACGCTCATCACAACGCTCATCACAACGTTTATCAGATCATCATTACGCTCATCACAACGCTCATCAGATCATCATTACGCTCATCACAACGCTCATCAGATCATCATTACGCTCATCACAACGGTAATCATATCATCATTACGCTCATCACAACCCTCATCAGATCATCATTACGCTCATCACAACGCTCATCACAACGCTCATCACAACGCTCATCAGATCATCATTACGCCCATCAGATCATCATTACGCTCATCACAACGCTCATCAGATCATCATTACGCTCATCAGATCATCATTACGCTCGTCACAACGCTCATCAGATCATCACTACGCTCATCACAACGCTCATCACAACCATGGGCGGAATTAGAGGTCATCCATTGGGGGGGCAGACTTTTTATCAAGTATAGTAAAAACGAACAGTGAACTAATTTTCCGATTTTCTGTCTGAAATCTTGGGGGGGCAATGCCCCCCCATGCCCCCCCGTAACTCCGCCCATGATCACAACGCTCATCAGATCATCACTACGCTCATCACAACGCTCATGAGATCATCATTACGCTCCTCACAACGCTCATCATATCATCATTACGCTCATGACAACGCTCATCAGATCATCATTACGCTCATCATTACGCTCATCGCAACGCTCATCAGATCATCATTACGCTCGTGACAACGCTCATCAGATCATCATTACGCTCATCAGATCATCATTACGCTCATCACAACGCTCATCAGATCATCATTACGCTCATCACAATGTTCATCAGATCATCATTACGCTCATCAGATCATCATTACGCTCATCGCAATGCTCACCAGATCATCATTACGATCATCACAACGCTCATCAGATCATCATTACGCTCATCACAACGCTCATCAGATCATCATTACGATCATCACAACGCTCATCAGATCATCATTATGCTCATGACAACGCTCGTCAGATCATCATTACGCTCATCACAACGCTCATCAGATCATCATTACGTTCATCAGATCATCATTACGCTCATCAGATCATCATTACGCTCATCAGATCATCATTACGCTCATCACAACGCTCATCAGATCATCACTACGCTCATCACAACGCTCATCAGATCATCACTACGCTCATCAGATCATCATTACGCTCATCACAACGCTCATCAGATCATCATTACGCTCATTACAACGCTCATCAGATCATCATTACGCTCATCATTACGCTCATCACAACGCTCATCAGATCATCATTACGCTCATGACAACGCTCATCAGATCATCATTACGCTCATCAGATCATCATTACGCTCATCATAACGCTCATCAGATCATCATTACGCTCATCACAACGTTCATCAGATCATCATTACGCTCATCAGATCATCATTACGCTCATCACAATGCTCACCAGATCATCATTACGCTCATCACAACGCTCATCAGATCATCATTACGCTCATCACAACGCTCATCAGATCATCATTACGATCATCACAACGCTCATCAGATCATCATTACGCTCATGACAACGCTCGTCAGATCATCATTACGCTCATCACAACGCTCATCAGATCATAATTACGCTCATTAAATCATCATTACGCTCATCACAACGCTCATCAGATCATCATTACGCTCATTAGATCATCAGTACGCTCATCACAACGCTCATCAGATCATCATTACGCTCATGACAACGCTCATCAGATCATCATTACGCTCATCACAACGCTCATCACAACGCTCATCACAACGCTCATCAGATCATCATTACGCTCATCATATCATCATTACGCTCATCACAACGCTCATCAGATCATCATTACGCTCATCAGATCATCATTACGCTCATCACAACGCTCATCAGATCATCATTACGCTCATCACAACGCTCATCAGATCATCATTACGCTCATCACAACGCTCATCACAACGCTCATCAGATCATCATTACGCTCATCATATCATCATTACGCTCATCGCAACGCTCATCAGATCATCATTACGCTCATCACAACGCTCATCAGATCATCATTACGCTCATCACAACGCTCATTAGATCATCACTACGCTCATCACAACGCTCATCAGATCATCATTACGCTCATCACAACGCTCATCAGATCATCATTACGCTCATCACAACGCTCATCGGATCATCATTACGCTCATCACAACGCTGATCAGATCATCATTACGCTCATCATATCATCATTACGCTCATCACAACGCTCATCAGATCATCATTACGCTCATCAGATCATCATTACGCTCATCACAACGCTGATCAGATCATCATTACGCTCATCAGATCATCATTACGCTCATCACAACGCTCATCAGATCAATCACTACGCTCATCAC
This sequence comes from Dysmachus trigonus, assembly GCA_949715965.1. NCBI lineage: Eukaryota > Metazoa > Arthropoda > Insecta > Diptera > Asilidae > Dysmachus > Dysmachus trigonus. The sequence goes on along the minus strand of OX454319.1, from coordinate 45,871,477 downwards.
AACGCTCATCAGATCACCACTACGCTCATCAGATCATCATTACCCTCATCAGATCATCATTACGGTCATCACAACGCTCATTAGATCATCATTACGCTCATGACAACGCTCATCAGATCATCATTACGCTCATCACAACGCTCATCAGATCATCATTACGCTCATCACAACGCTCATCAGATCATCATTACGCTCATCACAACGTTCATCAGATCATCATTACGCTCATCAGATCATCATTACGCTCATCACAATGCTCACCAGATCATCATTACGCTCATCACAACGCTCATCAGATCATCATTACGCTCATCACAACGCTCATCAGATCATCATTACGATCATCACAACGCTCATCAGATCATCATTACGCTCATGACAACGCTCATCAGATCATCATTACGCTCATCACAACGCTCATCAGATCATCATTACGCTCATTAGATCATCATTACGCTCATCACAACGCTCATCAGATCATCATTGCGCTCATCACAACGTTCATCAGATCATCATTACGCTCATCAGATCCTCATTACGCTCATCACAACGCTCACCAGATCATCATTACGCTCATCACAACGCTCATCAGATCATCATTATGCTCATCACAACGCTCATCAGATCATCATTACGCTTATTAGATCATCATTACGCTCATCACAACGCTCATCAGATCATCATGCTCGTTCTGCAATGGCTTACCGCGAATATGTTGATTCGATCAAATCTAAGTTGCGTGAATCTCCAAGCGAATTCTGGAAGTACGTCAACTCAAAGCGGAAATGTCAGAATGTACCTGAAATTATGACAAATGGTTCAGTGTCATCAGATGACTCTTTTGTGATTTCCAATATGTTTGCTGATTTCTTCAAGACTTCTTTTATTTGTCATGACGAGGCTTGTGGCCCGATTAATTGTTGTGATACCGTTAATTCTATCTTTGACTTTAATATTAATCAGATTGACGAGTCCACTGTGATGACTTATTTGAATAGTTTGAAGGAGAATTTATCTCCTGGTCCGGACGGAGTCCCCGCTTCCGTGCTGAGGAAGTGTTCTTTTTCTCTTGCTCTTCCATTGTCATATCTGTTCAGCCTTTCTCTAAAGTCTTCTGTGTTTCCTGATTTATGGAAGTTGTCATTTATAACACCATTACATAAGAAAGGAAAGCGTGATGTCGTGTCCAATTATAGACCTGTTGCCAAATTATCTAGCATTCCCAAGTCTTTCGAATCAATTGTTTATGACCGTTTCTTTTATCACTGCAAATCCTTGATTTCTAACAAACAACACGGTTTTGTGAAAGGTAAATCCACAACCACTAACTTGGTGTCGTTGGTTTCACATGTATTAAAATGTATGGAAAGAGGTAATAGAGTCGACTGTATTTATACTGACTTTAGTAAAGCTTTCGATAGGATTTCCCACAAAGTTCTCTTGTCGAAGCTTTCATCTTTGGGGATTCCACCAAGCTTTCTTAATTGGATTAAGTCATATCTGACCGATCGCTCGGAACAAGTGCTTTTTAAATCAGTTTTATCCACATCCTTATTAGTGACGAGCGGTGTCCCTCAAGGGAGTCACTTAGGACCGTTATTATTTATTCTATTTATTAATGATGTGCAGGATGTTGTGTGTAATTCCGAGCTTCTTATTTATGCGGATGACGTTAAAATATTTAAAGAGATTTCCTGTTTTGACGACTGCCTTTTATTGCAAGATGATCTTAATCGTTTCGTGGATTGGTGTGAGCGTAACCGTCTTTTGCTGAATGTTGATAAATGTTTCGTCATGTCTTTTTCTCGGTGTATTCTATCTGGTGGCTTTAATTATATGTTAGGTGGATCCCCTTTAACAGCTGTGGACCATATTACGGACCTGGGTATAGTACTTGACCAAAGACTAGATTTTAGGCAACATTTTGATTACATTATTAGTAAAGGTAATTCTGTATTGGGCTTCATAAGGAGATGGTCTAAAGAAATCAGGGATCCTTACGTTCTCAAATCGTTGTATGTCGGACTGGTCAGACCAATTCTTGAATATGGAAGCGTGGTATGGTCTCCATATTATTCTGCTCATATATCAAGGATAGAGTCAGTTCAAAAGAGATTTCTCCGCTTAGCTCTGAATAGTTTACCTTGGCGGAATCGCTTGGAGCTACCTCCTTACGAACAGAGACTGAAATTGATAGATTTGCAAACATTGGAGTGTCGCCGTGAGATATCTAGGGTTGTTTTTGTTCATTTAGTGCTGGGCGGTGAATTGAATTGTCCTGAGCTATTATCAATGTTTAGCATTAATGTACCGATGAGAAAGCTTAGAAAGCATGATTTCTTGAAACTTGAGAGTTGTCGAACCTATTATGCAATGTTCGGTCCAATTGAATCCCTTAAGGCTTCATATAATAAGTATTTTGACGAAATAGATTTAAATATGAGTAAACGTGATGTCAAATATAGGCTTAGGAACGTTAAATTGTAGTTTTATAATTTTGATTTTTGTTATAATTTGATGTATTCTTAGTAATTTTGTACAGTCAGAGCAGTTGTCTGTTGGCTTAATAAATAAATAAATAAATAAATAAATCATTATGCTCATCACAACGCTCATCAGATCATCATTACGCTCATTAGATCATCATTACGCTCGTCACAACGCTCATCAGATCATCATTACGCTCATCAGATCATCATTACGCTCATTAGATCATCATTACGCTCATCTGTCTGTTCAACCCTTTGATGCTCCATGCATTCTTTTCTGTTCCTAAAAAATCATGTTAATTTTTAGTTAAGTTCAAAATTTCGAGGGGATGGAGGTGTTCTAAGCCCCTGACCCCCCCTCCGGTGGCTACGCCCTTGGTAAGTAGTGAAGGAACATTTTTGATTTCAGATTCGCAATTTACGGAAAAAATCACAGTACCAAATAATCAATTATATACAGGGTGTTCAGAGGTGGGAGGTCAATACTGCAGGGGGTGAAAGGTCAGACCGAGACAAGCAAAAAATCGTATGGGTGGGGGGGGGGCATCTCGCACCGTTTGGCAGTTACAGGGTGATTCGTAAATCAGGATTTTGCATTATATGGGAACCGCTCTTGTATTTTTATCTTTTTTTCTACGCATCGCAGCGGCCCCAAACTGATTTCAAAAAATCACTATTTGGAAGCCCTTTCCAAAAAAGTTTACACCACCCCCCTATCCCCAACCCCTGGGCAAAAACCCCCCTGCAAGTTGAAAAAAATAACTTTTATTTCACGATTTTTCACCTTTCGCCCCACTTTTCTCCGAAATTCATGTTATTAACATACCTACTTTTTATTTTTTTTAAGTTGCCTATCTAATTACCTTTCCAAAAAGGTGCAACATGCCCATGTAGAAAAGGGTTGCAAAAGTCCTGAAATTAAAACATCCTCACAGGTACCTAATTACTTTATTGCACCATAATGGAAAAAGTCGTTAAGTAAACAATTTTTATGACAGCAAGTTCGGAAATATTTGTTTAGGAAACAGTGGTAATACATTTTTATTATTTCAGCAAAACAGTAATAAAATAATAAATGTAATCTAGTTAAATAGCGTTATTAGTTTATTATATCCAGTATTGACTCTTAAGTATCCTGACGCTCCGTTTCTAATACCTTCTACGAATTATGGTATAAAAATGAGTAAGTTTGAAAGGACATTGACCACAGTTGAAGAAGCAAGCGATAAAACCGGGTGTTTAATAGAAAAAATTAAGATAAAATGGCAGAATGCAGTGTTGAAGAGTCTGCCGATATAATTTACGTGTACGGTTTAGTAGAAGGAAATGATAGTGAGGCCGTACGAGAATACCAAAGGAGATTCCCGAATCGGCGGGTACCCAACAGAAGGGTATTTTGAAGGACTTTCAGAAGGTTAAAAGAAACCGGAAGTGTAACCGCCCCCAGAGCAGAAACGCGAGCAGGAAAATCGGCCGATTCAGCGGACCCCGACCAACAAATCCTCAACATCGTCAGGAACAGCCCTGTAATAAGCATCAGGCAGGTCGCACGAAGGTCAGGATTGTCTTCAGGGAGAGTTTGGACCGTTGTGAACCGAGAGGGACTACATCCATACCACCATATCCCGGTCCAAGCACTACAGGAAGGAGATTCCGAAAGACGATTGCAATTTGCACTTGGCTGTTCGAGTCTGACATCGAAAACAGAAGGTTTCTAGACCGAATTCTGTGGACGGATGAATCGCAATTCACTCGGGATGGCATCACAAACTTCCACAACCTCCACACCTGGTCAGATGTGAACCCACATAGGACCAGGTGTCGGTCCTTCCAGCAAAGATTTAGTGTCAATGTCTGGGCTAGCATCATCGGCAACCAGTTGATAGGACCCTTCATCTTGCCCCAAGTTTTGAATAGTCAGCTATACTCGGACTTTTTGGAGAATACCCTTCCGGATCTGTTGGAGGACATCCCCCTGGCCACCAGAAGCGCAATTTATTTACAGCTCGACGGAGCACCTGCGCATACTGGGAACATTGTTAGGGCAAGGTTAAATGAAAATTACCCAGAGCGCTGGATTGGACGAGGTGGACCGATTCCTTGGCCTGCTAGGTCACCGAACCTTACTCCACTGGACTTTTTCTTATGGGGAATGATGAAAGATGAAGTTTACTCAAGACTAATCAACACTAGAGAAGAATTAGTTACCAGGATTGGGACTGCAGCCACGAAAATATGGGAGAGACTGGATACCATAGACCTGAAACGTGAAATAAGACCAAGGCTACTTGCATGCATCGAAACTGGCGGAGAACATTTTGAACAGCTTTTAAAGGACAAACGTTTTAATTGTAATTAGTTTTTAAGCGAACAATATGTATTTTTTAGTTAACTTAAGTATAATTTCTTAAAAAATTCGAATTGTCATGATATTCTGTAAAAGGATTTTTGTAAATAAATTTTCGTATCCTTTTCCTACCTGGGCATGTTGCACCTCTTTGGAAAGGTAATTAGATAGGTAACTTAAAAAAAATAAAAAGTAGGTATGTTAATAACATGAATTTCGGAGAAAAGTGGGGCGAAAGGTGAAAAATCGTGAAATAAAAGTTAATTTTTTCAACTTCCAGGGGGTATTGTGGCCAAGGGGTTGGGGATAGGGGGGTGGTGTAAACTTTTTTGGAAAGGGCTTCCAAATAGTGATTTTTTGAAATCAGTGTGGGGCCGCTGCGATGCGTAGAAAAAAAGATAAAAATACAAGAGCGGTTCCCATATAAGGCAAAATCCTGATTTACGAATCACCCTGTAACTGCCAAACGGTGCGAGATGCCCCCCCACCCATACGATTTTTTGCTTGTCTCGGTCTGACCTTTCACCCCCTGCAGTATTGACCTCCCACCTCTGAACACCCTGTATAGTGACGTAATTTCAATTTTTATTTGATTTTATCTTAAAAGTATTGCAATTAAAATGTCTTTTTTAGTTGCACCAAGGACTTCACATCTTAATTAATTAAATCTTACCCTGACCTTCACTTTTTTGTATTATCCAAGACAATCATTCCAAAGACGTTTCATTTTTAATATTGTACTATTTTCGAACAAAGAATAAGAAATATCGATGCGACCGTTTAGGCGTGATTGAGAATAGAATTAATTGGAATTGTGAAATTATGGTAGCTATATTCAATTCGCATTTTCGAAACAACCACTGTAGTAATTTTCAATAAAATCCGTTGAAATCGAGAATTTTTTGTCGCCATCCACCATCTTTAATTTCTAAATTTTGGCAACAGAATTAAAGTCAGTATTCCACAAAACCACTAACACTAATTTTCATGGAAATTCCTTTAAATTTAAAGTTTTTAACCGCCATCTTGGACCTTCTATTTCGAAATCTATATATTATCCGAATATTATATAAGATATATATTAAGTTGGAATACGTAGTAACTTATTCTGGTTGAACAACAAACAAACAAACACACAAACGAATTTTAATTTTTATATACAGGGTGTCCCAGAAATCAACGTCAAGCCGAAATCGAGCATTAGGCCAAGTCGTTATCAGTCAGTTATCAGAAAAATATGAAAAAAAATCTTGGTCATGTACTTTTCAAATTATAGGGATTCAAAAATAAATCTTAAAAACTGACACCATGTGATGATCTTTCAAGTCCTGTGACTGCGAATATTAACTTTTCTTCAGTTTTTTTTCTGTAATGTAACTACGAATAACCTTTCTATCAATTACAGTTAAAAGTTAAAACATGACTGCCTCAGTTTCAAAGAAAATCTTAGATTTTTACCCAACATTGAATTCAAAATAATTACATCACCCAACTTTAACCGACTGTACTGTAAAAAAAATGTACTACACTATTTTGGCAAGTAACATTAAAAGATGGCGCGTTTAGTCTGGAGGCAGTTATATTCTAACTTTTAACTGTGTTTGACAGAAGGGTTATTCATAGTTATACGGTAGAAAAAAAAATGACGAAAAGTTAATATTTGCAGTCACAGGACTTGAAAGATCATCACAGGGTGTCAGTTTTTAAGATTTATTTTTGAATCCTTATAATTTGAAAAGTACATGACCAAGATTTTTTTTCATATTTTTCTGATAACTGTTACGACTTGGCCTAATGCTCGATTTCGGCTTGACGTTGATTTCTGGGACACCCTGTATATGTAAGTATATACATATTTAGGGATATATAAATACACGAAAAAAATGGTAAACAAAAACATGAACTTCCGTACCAACTGGAAGTATGTATATGTATATTATATACAGCTTTAAATGATCAGTAGTAAAATGATCATTAAGTTGGTGCATGGACACACGGCTATGTTGTAACTTTATTGCAGCTCAAGCAGCAAGTTTTCATTCATGGTAATCGCAATAAAGTGTATGATCGTTCAGCCGCGGCGTGTATGGGCAGTAAAAGAAAAACAGTCAAGATAAGTTAAGTGATGATTTACGCCCCGCCCATGAATACCGAACAAGTGGGCCAAACACGGTCCCAAGTTTACGATATTTCTGCAACGATGTTATATTTTCGACATCCACTGAATAATTGCGTCGAAAATTGCCCTGGACATTCGACTTTATGCGATAAAAAAAAAAACGATTGGGATCGGAATGAGGGCAGCTCCTTGTTAAAATTCCTTGTGTTTTGCATTGTCCCTCTGCGGCCAGCCATTCAATTTCACAGGAAGGAAGGCGCAAAATTTTATCTTGCCCGCCGATGCGGTGACATCTGCAAAAACGTAAACTGTTTCGGAAGACGAGCCCCAGAAGAATTATCATAGATCTTTTGACCAGCAGCCGGGAGGGGCGATTTTGGGACAACGCAGACTAGTCTGGGACTGCTCTGGTCTAAGTCTGGGCTGCAATTCAATTGTTGCGCCGACATGCTTCGGTCTCCAAAAATTTGTTAATTGGGTTCGAATTCCACAAATTCTGGATGCCACTGATCAATCGAGACTGGACCCGTTTCCCATGTACCCGTTGAGGGATCCTTTCATCAGGGAAATTTTCAAAATATGTAAATACATCATCTGCCGGTCTGGACCGCAGTGCAGGAGGCTTGGCGGCGCGGCGGTGGTGGCCGGTGCACGGCATCATAAACGCGCTCTTCCCGCCAGCGCTTCACTTAGCAGGGCCCTGGCCATAAACCAACCTGCGGCGGCCGAGGGGGCGACCGCTGGGGCTTTCCTCACATACTTTTAATTGGCCACCTATTTGGTGGGTCGAGTGATTTATGTGCTGCAGGCGATGTTTCTCGATCACCACATCTTCGCTTCGCCTCGGAGTCTTCTGGCCAAGTGGGTGTTGGCGGTGGTGGAATTTTGGGCTTCTTCCAGCGATCGGGCGCAGTAGTGTGCTTTATCGCTTAATAACATCAGACCCATCCAAGACCTTCTTAATGTGGAATTTATGCGTGTGAAATCGTAATCTAGAAGCTCCCGCTGTCGAGGGTAAAAATGGGCAAAATCGATTTTGGTCCTGATCTTGTAGAAACTTAAGAAGAAACCAAAATCAGGCAAAATTTATGCTTAACCAAGATATAGATTGAAGATTAAATAATATTTTGAATATTTAGTTTAATTTTCATACGGTCCACCTACAGGAGAAAAGTTGCAAGCCGGTGTTATGCATAGTTACATTTAGAAATAATAAAAAGAACATTAACAGAACTTCATTGTACAAGATTACGCAAAAGTATTGATCCAATTTGAAATAACTATTACTTATTTCTAAATTAAAGAACGATTATTTTATTTTTTATTATATTTACTCCGACCTTTGAATTTTGTTTTATTAAGCACCGAAGATTATATTATTCAAATAGTGGCCTCTAGCTTGATGCAAAGAATTATCCCCAGTTTGGGCCACAACGGAAAATAACTATGCAATTTCTTATGGAAAAAGGGCCACGATGCGTTCAAAACCTAGATAGAATTGTAGGGCATTCAGAGATGATTAAGAAGCTGCATGGTTACAATGTACTAGACCGGGTCCCTTAGATTCCAGCGCGTTCCAAAGTCTCCTATTGCATATTCAATTGTTCGTTGTCCTTATAGTATTGAAAAATACGTTGAAAAATTAAAAAGATGATTGAAGACATTGGAAAACTTAAAATTATTGTGCACTATATGTCTTTTCCTTTTAAAAAGGATTAAATGTAAAACATATTGTTGCAAAACTTCGGCCATTAATATTTAAAAAAAACGCGTTAGGAAATGAAATTATAACTTTACAAACTGATCCAATCGTACAAGGCACAGAAATTAATAAAATACGTCAATGCTTCGTTGGAGACATGTAGATGCAGATCTACCATTAGTAATAAAATAATAAAATAAAATTGAATCAGTATTTTTTCTGTGGCTATTTTCCATTGAAAAATATTATTAATAAAATATCCAACATGATTTTTAAATTTTTCGAACCTGCCTTTTGCTTGCAAGAACAGGTCCTTGAGCGCTAATCTCACCTAATGATCCTCCAAAATCCTCATGAAGATCCTTGGCCTTTTCGCGTATTGAAAGAGAACTAAGAGCAGCCCTCTTTGAGGTCTGGTCTTCGAACCAAATATTCTAAGCCTTTTCGGTGTTCTCTAGTCTGATGTATTGTAAAACACTTTTTTGCAGCAACAGGTGAATTTGGGTAACACTAAGGTGTATACATATTTTCTTCCCATTTTCTAATCTCTCTGACTCTCGATTCCTTCATTTCATAACTGTTTGCAATGTACATACATATGCAACAATTTCACTATTTTTTAATTTATCCAAGAACTCAATCTTTTTAGATAAACCACCACTAGAAAAATACCGTCTTATTGTAAATATTTTACTCAGCGTATAATTCAGAGAACTAATATTCGCATACGTTTGTGGCCCGTAAAGTACGAGGAGCGCAAAATTTTAATTCGCGAATAACCGAAACCGCAGATGAAAAGACCGCGGATAATGAGGTATTATTGTATTCGCCTAAAAATAGCAATTGTAGAGATGAACTAATTTTAGTTTTTATTCTAATCGATCTACGCTCTTGATTTTGAAATTTTGATGACTATTTCGATACCAGAGATTCCAAAAACACTTATGTCTTCATATTCATGTCGGGAATGTGTATTTCTTTTGTAGTTAAGAATTTTTTCTCCATCTTAAATTTTCTAATTTTTATAACAGATTTGAAATCAGTTATCCTGAAAAGATGGGAAATTTTGATCACCATAGTATGTTTGCCGTTTCGCTTTAAATTTATAATTTTCAATACCACATGAGCACCTGGAAACTAAACAAATATAAAAATATATTCGGTTTTATATATTTTAATTGTATTATTACATATAATAGTTACCTTTCTGACTTACCGTACCGTACCTTAAAAAAGCTTCCCCCTGGAAATTGGACTTGGTTTACTAATAGTGAGGGAATGTTGGTAGAAAATGTGCAGTCTTACTCAAAAATTCGTCTATTTATAAGCTATTGTTTACACGGTGAGTACTTATGGATTACATTGCCTGTAAACATTTAATAAATAGTTCGCTATATCAGCAAGTTCGTACACAAGTAACGCGTTAATCTATAGTCACCTAGAAAAATACCATTGCTCGGCGGCACCGCCTAATACTACTTTTTACATAAGACAACGTTTCTGTATTCAGAGGGATTCTTTAAGGATTTACACTTTTTCAGTTTCTCACTAACACACATCGCCACAGTTATTTCTATTGATGTCAGAGCTACAAGCCTATTGCGTACATACATTAATTTACAAAGTTTTATATTTTTTTGTTCGATAACGAAGCGCAAGGAATGCCGCGAAGATTCTGCTTTTACAAAGATTTTTGTCTTTTAGTAGAGATCTGCGAAGGTCATGTGATGAATCTCTTCTAGGGCATGCGATGAACTCATTGCTCCATCGACGCTGTTGCTGCCATTTGATTGAACACCCTGTGGTCCTGCACCTGCCATAGCCGCTGCCGCTGTTAATTGTCCTTGGCCACCTTCTTGTCTGAGGACATTTCTTCTCCACTTTGCTCGAGCGTTTTGAAACCACACCTGGAAAGAAATCCTTAAAATTAGCGAAGTAAAGAATATGTTATTCGATTTATAGTATTCGTGGTGTGGAATGAATGATTAAAGAAATATAAAATGTCCTTTTATTCATTTTGAGAACTCTGACAATTTTTACAGGTAAAGTATGGAAACATCTTTAATTTAAGTGTTTTTCGGAATTGTGCAAAAATGTGCAAAAGACAGTTCGAGTTATATAAGGAATTTCTTGTAATGAAGAAAATAAAAAATCCTTCGTTCAAGTACAAATCAACACTATGTAGAAGAAGTGTGAACAATTTCAATAAGATTGGATTATTAGCTTTTGAGAAATCATGCCTACCGGATTCAAAAATGTAGTTTTGAGAAAAACACGTTTAAGGGGGTAGTCCAGTGAAAAAAATTTTTTTTTTAATTTTTTTGTTTTTTGCTTAAATCTACTCTACTACACCTCGAAAATACTCCCTTAAAATATCTAAGCAAAACATTGAATAGTTTTAAAGATACAGAGAGTTTTCGAGAGACGTGTAATCCAAGCGCTCGAAGGTCCCCTGGCGTGTTTCGGAGCAAGGAGGACTCTTGTATTTCTGTTTACTCCGCCCATTTTTTTTCGGTTTATAACGGTCTAGGTCCTTCTGCTTTGTATTTAAGGTTAGTTATGTATAGAGCAGGCATCGCGTTATGTATGGAGCAGGCATCGCTGACTAAGGTAAAATTAATTTTTTTTAGCTTTTTTCCGCAACAAAAACTTTAAACGCGTTTTTCTCAAAACAGCATTTTTTGACTCGGCGGACGTCAGATCTCAGAGTCTTTTGCTCCGATTGATCTAAAAATTTAGCTGTATATTTCTGGATTGTGTATCTATCGTCGGAACTAGAATTATTAAAATCCATTGTTTATTTACAAAGTTATAAACAAATTAAGCACCCGAAAAACACCCGAAAAATTCAAAATGCCGCCATTTTGTTATTTTTTATTGAAAATTAATAATTCTAGTTCCGACGATAGCCAATGTTCTACAGATTAAAACCTCGTTTGAATTTTTTGTTTCAAATGAACCGTTGCAGAGATACGACGTCCGCCAACAAAAAAATTTTTTTTTTGGAGCGGCCATTTTGTCAGGATGACTCATAAAAAGAAAAAAGAAAAATTTTTTTTGTGTAGTTTAATAGTTGTACTATCATATGTCAAAAAGTTTTTTAATAAAAATTAATTGCTAATATGAAAAAAAAATCGTTGAAAAAACAGTTGTTTTCACTGGACTACCCCCTTAAAGTAACAATTTTTTTTTAAATAAATCACTTTTACAAATTTCTAAAAAAAAAATCCGAAAAATTGCGATTTAAAAGTTTAAGCGTTTAAAGTAACAATTTTTTTTTAAATAAATCACTTTTACAAATTTCTAAAAAAAAAATCCGAAAAATTGCGATTTTTTTGGAAATCAAAACCCACGTAACCCCTTAACATCGAACCATGTGATGATTACTGATGTTCGTATAAAACAGATTAGTTCTGATGCTCCAATAATTTGGACTTAGCTGATATTTTGAATTCTAGTGAATAATAATTTAATGCATATTTCCTTAAATAATTCTTAAATGCTTTTGTTTGATTTTTCTTAATTAATATTTAAATTATTTACCACTATTAAAGTTTAAGCATGGATCGCGATTTTATTTAGATCTGTAAGCATGATTAAGAGTCATAGAATGAAGACTTTTTCGCCCAAAACTGATTCTGGTATAATGGTTTTTTATTCTCAACTACCAGCTTAAAAATCATTACAGACTACTAATAGAAAATGCAAAAATATGTAACTAAAATAAAAATAATAGACAAAATATAATAAAAACTTAGAGGAAAAAAATCAAGAAGAGGACGAAGAAAATACATTTTATAAACAAAATAAAAACCGACTTCAAAACTTAAACTAAAAAGTTAAAAGTAATATTTTTCATTAATATTTAAATATTTATAAAATCTAATCAGTTAAATAACTGAACCAAAAATTTGAAGTCGGTGCCAGCCAAGGTAAGTTTATAAACCTATAATAATTTGGGTTTATAAACTTTCCTTGATTGATTAGATATTGTACATATTTAAGTATCAATAATTTTGCATATTGTTCCCTTTTTTTTCGTTTCTTTAAAGTAATAAGATATATTATTTTTAAGTTTTTAGGTCAAGTTTCTACATACAGAAAAAGTTTTGAAGTCGGTTTTTATTTTTTTTGTATATATTTACTTTATTTTCCAGTTTTTAATTGACGGGAAGAAAGTGAAGAAATTCAATTAAGAGGATATTTTCTTCAAATTTAAATGGGACCACTGTTGAGATATAGGCTATTCAATAAAAAAAGAATCATTAAAATCGGTTCACAATCGGCGAAGACATCGCGTAACGTACACACAAGAGGTGGGATATTTTCCTTAAATTTAAATGGAACCATCCTCGAAGATATAGCGTATTCAGAAAAACAAAAATAATGATTAAAATTTTTGTGATGTGAATGATTGTGAACCGATCGGCGAAGATATCGCGTATCACAAAAAAAAAAAAAAAATACAGTCTAAATGAGAACCTCCTCTTGTTTTTGAAGTCGGTTAAAAAGGCAGATAATTCTCTTTTAAATAGAATTCTAGTTGCGCAGAAATCGGTAAAATCACAGTAATAGTTAAACAAATTGGAAAATTCTAATAGTGTTACATCTGCCATAGTTTCTACGATGAGAAGTCGTAAATAAATGTTCTAATGTACAAATGGAAGCTATTTGCAAAAATTTGTGATTAAAATCCTTATTCTTTTGGTTGAAATGTCTCCTCAACTGAAGATCTTTTTTTAGAATTCTGAAAAAAAAAATAAATCTCGTGTGTCTATCGCGGTTTTCACTGACATACATCTTTAGAATTAATGACTTCTACCCATTCCGTACTTATGTTTTTGTATTGTTAAGTTTAAAAAAATATGTATACTTTAATTTTATAATTCAATTTTCAAGTTTTACATTATGAAATACCATATACCATGGACACTATTGCCTACCCAAAATTCTCCACAGTTCTAAATACTTAATATCAAGTTATCGGATTTGAAATCTTCGTATTTTCTCTTTGTGCTAATTTTCACTAAAATCCTTTCAATCTGAAAATTTTTTTTCCATTATTAGATACAGCATTTTGAATTCCCAAATTTTGATTATACACATATTCGAAATCGGAACCACGACTTGTGATAATTTTATAAGAAGTCCATTATATAGGGTCTCCTAATAGAGATTTGAGATTTTCCAATTGGCGCCATATTTCAAATGTAATCGACACCTGTCAGTGCGCATTTTACTCAATAAGGTTTAATTATGATCAAGTATACGCTGCCACGAACACTTTTGGAAATCGTAATAATTTATTGAAAAAACAAGATTTCGCTGCGGTATGAACCAGTGTTGCTGGAAACTCAAATTTATCAGTGAAACGTCGTTTTCAGTTGGTGGGTCTTTCTGCAATGATAATATAATGTATTTTATGGAAGAATTTGGGTCCCTTAGACACAGACAGAGTAGGCAATTACAATTGCAATTAATCCGCAAAAAGTGACAGTTCGATGCGGCTTGTGGTCTAAAGGTACCACTAAACCTTATTTTTTAAAAATGAGCAAGGAGCAGCTACCACAGCCAATGGAGAGCAATATCGAACAATGATAACATACTTTTGGTGGCCGGAATCTGGATACCAGACTACGAATCAAACAATGAAGTTATTGGAAGAGAAGTTCGGCGGTTCGATCACCTCACAAAATGTACGTGTCAATTGACCACTTCGTGCGATTTAACTCCATTTGACTTTTTCGTTTTGGGTTATGCGAAGTCGTTGTTTTACGTTAATAAACCATAAACGATGAAAATAAACACCGTACGCAAAATTCTTGATATTCAATTGGTTTTATTGGAAAAAGTTGTTGAAAACTGGGTTAATCAAATATTTGCTTGCAAAAGAGGAAGAAGTGGACATTTTAATTATGTTTTATTTGGAATATAAATGACATACCCTAAGCTTAAAATAAAGACCATAATTTTTATAGTATCTTACAAAGTTGATATTTTATTACAAAAAAAAGTTTTCAAGTCCCAATTGGTTGACCCTAGAGATGTTAGATTGATGTGGCTGTCGGAAAACACACTTGGGCCCTTATTGTAGGCCTATTGTGATACCACTTCTTGTGACCCGGATTTCTGGTGGGAATTGAACACAACCTGTACCGCCTTTCTCACTCGCCGCCAACGTTGCGTCGAGCTACCAACCGAGCTATCCCCAGTTATCCCTAAAGGATATCCTATCTAAGCTAAAAAAACACCCTTTATATAACAATAAATTGGAAAATGTAGTACTCCTTTTCTCGCGGAAGATCTCGAAGTAAGCGCTCCCGGTGATTGAGTAACAAACAATTATATTTTCAATTTTACATATTCATGTATAGAGATTCTTGTACCATATGTGTGATCTTAGAGTCAGAGTACGGTTAAGACACTCATATATACATACAAATCCAGTCCAGGATTCATGCTTTACAATTCTATCTGTGTCGTTCAAATGCTTGAAACAGATGTCCTCGGCTTGCTCGTTGAGATCCAGAATAGCGAAAAGAAGTATGTTACCGTGAGCAAACTTCGGACTCCTCAAAGTAGAGTCAGAAAAAGGGGGAAAAACAGGGACATCAAAAAGATTAGAATTGCTACAGATGACACACACCGCGGAAAACAAAGGCTTGAAAAATGTTCGCCCCAAAAGAATACAGAATCCATGAACTTACCTGAAGCACTCTCTTCGAAAGTCCCGTTTTTTGAGCGAGTTGCTTGAGGTCCTTGGCGTCGGGGTTTTGGTTTATAGCGAAGTACGACTTCATTGTCCTGAGCTGATGATGCTTGAAGGATGTCCTCATCCGCTTCGTGCGTGTTTGCCCCGAGAGACTTCCTCCCGATCCAGGTGATTGACTGCCGTCGTACGTCGTTAAATCCAGCGAGGGTGCGAGTTCGCCGTGCATGAGCTCTGCAAAGTGGGTGAAGCAATCAGTGGAAAAAAATGCGGTGACTTGCATGCAAATAAAACGCGGGCCTCTGGCCAAGGTAAGTTATTGCTGATATTTGCTGACATTTTCACGAGAGTGCTCCTCCGGCGTAATATTGATAGTCACATAGTCGGGGCACAAAGGGAATCTGGCAGCCATTTCCTCCGCCGATCCGAGGATGTGTGCACTCGGGGCGCGCACGATTGTCGTTTCTATTTTGTGCAATAAAATGCTAGAACAATGGGCGCGTATGTGGGACTCGTGTAAATACTTAAATCGATAATAACAAATGGAGCGAAACATAAACAACCGCCGCGGAGCCATTTCGAGATTATTGCAAACACGAAATGGTTCGAAATGTACCCAACGAGTGGAGAGAGGCAATTGAGACCAGCAACAATGAAAAGCCGATTTATAAATGCTCTCATATGGACCTGCATACATTCGCCCGATTAAAGAACAATTACAATTCTTTTTTGTGAGCCTTGTAAATCGGCAAACACTCTTTTATATTATTTCAACACTAAACATATACGCACTGAAAGAAATATATTATGTTTCCATAACTGTTTCAGCAAATAAATAGTTATTGTCCTAAGGGTAAACAAACATGCAAGGTAAAAAACAGACGCGGCCAAATTGTAATGGTAATTATGAAAAAAAAAAATAACAAAACCGATTTTTGAATTAAAAGACATATTCTTTTCAAGAGCTGCAACAATGCAGAGTAAAAAGAGGAATAATTAATTAAGCAATAGGTTATCTTAATAATTTATCAGTAGGCTATCGAAAACTAGAGAACCAAATATTTTCATGCGCACAAACTCGTACGTGAAAAGTTCCATGTACCCCAGACAGACAGACCCCTCTTATTAAAATCTATAGTTGAATATTCCGTCAAAGAATGATTTTGGCATATTTTGCAATTTAATTTCAAGACAATAAAAAACGGTTTAGATTGAGTACGCTCGAAATTCTAAATTTCGTTCATGGTTGGTCCAGGGTAAGCATTCATGGTGGAATTTTAAATAAAGAGCTAGCTAAGATCCTTTAGAATAAATTTGTTTTCCTATTATGTATAGTAATAAACCTGTTGAGTATGAAAAAAAACGCATATTAAGTTCAAAAAAACGCAGGATTAAGTTAACCGAAATGAATTTAGTTTTATGATGTACTTTATCTTACCTAAAATTAGAAAATTATCAAATTCGAAGATCTTCGACTTTACTTGGTAATTTACCATAAAAATAAAACTGGAAAAAATGAATGTTTTGGGTATAACAATTAAATTGTTTCATCTTCTCAATATATTTTTCTATCCTAAAATCTTTTATACAGCGTGATCCAAAAGTATGGAAACGGCTAAATAACTTTCGAGGAATTCATTTTGGAGAAAAAAGTTGTAGACAAAAGTTTTAGGAATTTTCCCCAGCTCTTCAATGGTGTCCTTAGATTTGACCTTGACCATGGCCTTGAAGGTTATTTCAAGGTCAAGTTGACTTTTTTAAATTGGAACCCTTATTTTTGACCACGGAAATGGAAAGAGCGGAAAATTTTACGTCCAACTATGACATTTTCCATGACCTCGAAGGTCATACCAAGGTCAAAATGGCTCTTTAAAGAGGAACCTGCATTGTTACTGCGGATTTGCAAACAGTGGAAGTTTTGCGTTCAAATGTGACCTTGACCACAACCTTGACCTTGAACATGACCTTGGCAATGACCTTGAAGGTTATGTCAAGGTCAAGGTGGTTTTTTGAAGGGGAAGCTATGTTTTTGACCACGGAAATGGAAAGAGCGGAAAAGTTAACGACCACGGAAATGAAAAGAGCGGACAAGTTAACGACCGACCATGGTGAAGTCGATTAAGGCAAGGTCAAGTGTGTCATGGTCAAGGTCACATCCGGGCGCAAAACTTCTGCTCTTTCCAAATCCGCAGTAACAATGCAGGTTACCCTTTAAAGAACCATCTTGACCTTGATATGACCTTCAAGGTCATGGTCAAGGTCATAGTCGGACGTTAACTTGTCCGCTCTTTCCATTTCCGTGGTCAAAAACATGCTTTCCCCTTCAAAAAAACACCTTGATTTTGATATAACCTTCAAGGTCATTGCCAAGGTCATGTTCAAGGTCAAGGTTGTGGTCAAGATCAGATTTGGACGCAAAACTTCCACTCTTTGCAAATCCGCAGTAACAATGCAGGTTCCTTTTAAAGAGCCATTTTGACCTTGATATGACCTTCGAGGTCATGTTGAAGGTCATAGTTGCATGTAAAATTTTCCGCTCTTTCCATTTCCGTGGTCAAAAATAAGTGTTCCAATTTAAAAAAGTCAACTTGACCTTGAAATGACCTTCAAGGCCATGGTCAAGGTCAAATCTACGGTCACCATTGAATAGCTGGGGAAAATTCCTAAAACTTTTGTCTACAACTTTTTTCTCCAAAATGCATTCCTCGAAAGTTATTTAGCCGTTTCCATACTTTTGGTTCACCCTGTATAATGTAATGAACTGTAATTAACTTGACATAAAATTACATATCGGATAGTATTCAAACGACTTTGACTAATTTGTCGTAATTTTACAAACAGAGGGAATATCACACAGATTTAAGTAGATCGCTTACTAAATATGTACTATGTAAATTGGACGTACCTATTAGTAATACGTTACTTGTCTTGCTTTTTAACTAACAATTCCTCGCAATGAGGTATATAAGCATTACTACTTTGTGGTTGTAAAGCTTAGTAATTGTTCAAACAACTTATATTCTAAAAACCTGAGCAAAAGTCTCAAAGCCTCCAATGGAAAAAAATGGAACCCTTATAAGATCATTCGCATGTCTGTCCGTCTGTCTGTCACAACCGATTTTCTCATAACGCATGTTACGTAGGAGCTTCAAATATTTACATATTTCGCACTAGTTAACACATTAAAATATTCTTATAAGAAAATTAGGTACTCTGAAAAGTTTTTTGGATTTTATATATCAATATGGGGTATCCTTTAAAAGGGCTTGTTATGTGGAATACAAAATTTTAAATTATTTTTCCTTGCTTGTTATAATTTCATTATTAATTTTACCTAATATTTAGGAACATAGTTATATTCCGCATAGTAAATATCTTCAGGATTTTTCAATATAGTTTAGTAAATTTACATTTAAGTAAGCAAATAGGTGGAAAATTTCATTTCAGTGTGTATTTTTAGCTTTTTAGAAGTATTTTTGCATTGTGGGAAGTATTTTTGCTTTGATTTTCAAGAAAATATCATACAATATAGTATAGATCGAGACTGCACTTAATTTTTATAGTAAAAAGAAAATGTTATTGAAAAATATCGACTTTTACTTTTGGACAATCATTTATGCAAAACAAATTTACTTTTAATGCAATTTTTAAGTATTTCTCAATGCATTGTTGAGAATGTCTACTATAATCTTTGGTAATCGGAATAATATTCTACAATTCCCAACAAAAAAAAATAAACGCGAAAGGAACTCGACTTCTATGTACTTATTAACAATTTTTTTCTACAGAATTTTATGTATAAGACACAGCAGCAAATTAAGATTTTGGAGGCCCCAAGCACAGACGTTTTGTGGGCCTTCGGCTATTTAAATCAGAAGACAGAAAGTAACACAAGTTTATATTGATAAACATTCGTATATATAAACGCATCATCGAAGAATAAATTATTACTTTGAAAAATTAATGCATTTCAAAAATGTCATTGTTTGTTTTTGATTTGAACTTTTATTTGATTAGCACTGCATATTTGTTTATTTTACTATTCCAGTTTGAAGTTAGTTTGATTTCGGTTGCATTAATTCTCAAGTGAACAAAAAATATGTGAGTGATATCAGCGTGTAGGAAACATCAGGTTAAGTTTTTGTCAGTTTTTTAAGTTTTAAAAACTGATTTTTTTTAACTTTTCAAAAATTCATCGGACCTACTTTGTAAAGAACAAAGTTTTCCATAAAAAGTTCGCGAGGGCATACGTCTATATTTTTTTGTATACTGCTGCTAACTATTAAACTTTTATTCATGAAATAAACTGCATTAAATTCCTCAGTGATAGTTGATATGACAACTTTGAGAAAGGGCCTGAATAAACCCAATCAATTACGAA
Organism: Dysmachus trigonus; assembly: GCA_949715965.1. Taxonomy (NCBI): domain Eukaryota; kingdom Metazoa; phylum Arthropoda; class Insecta; order Diptera; family Asilidae; genus Dysmachus; species Dysmachus trigonus. Next base: position 45,851,730 of record OX454319.1, on the reverse strand, counting down.
ACGTCAACCATGATAAGTGATCCGAATTATTTTGCTCTCTGAACATTTCAGCTTGAGCTCAATATCTTAATATATACTTACTATTAATTAAACTTATATACATATTTGATATCACATCAAATCATTTTTTTAAAGAAAAAAAAAGTCGAGCTTCGGTAGGATAGGGGCTCCTGGAGATTAGAGGTCTCCAAGGACGTGCTTATTATGCGTCTCTGTTAATCCACCACTGATAAGGCAACATTATAAGATTCCCAGCATACAAGAATTTTGGATCCTAAAAAATCAAAAAGAAAAACAATACTCCTGCATATGCCAGACGTTTTAATGAAGCCAGAAAATTTTTCATTGCGATGACTGACTGACTCTGGAAGAAGATGAAAATGTCCTTGAGGGAGGAGAAATAAATATTCTGAAATCTTATTTGACTTGTATATCAAATTGCTCCCATTCCCCTTTAAATTTTCATATACCTGCAAAAAAGGACGTAGCAAAAGGAGACCTTCGCTGAAGAAGCCTCTACAGCTCATCTCGAACGAATCCGAGGGATGGGTGATGGAGCCGTGCAAGTACTATCAGTCGATAATCTTCGAAAGTCACGTATGAAAATGTTCACACGAGGCAACCACTCGTCGAAATCTCACAAGAGCAGCCCTCATCCTGCATTCACTCCATTCTGCCTGTTTCCCTGCAGGACTAAGAGTGCACACGGCGCCCGAGTCCGTGCACACAGTGCGGAATGAGCTTTATGCTGGAGGAGCACCAGCAGACGGATCGACAGACTTCAATAGACGACGAGTTCCCACCGTGCCTCTTCAGGCTCGGGCTATGTGGGTTAATGCGTTCCACGTAAACATGGCATCTCAAAAGTGCAAACTTACCCATCCGCATGGGAGTGGACTCCCTGTCGAGCATATCCGAGGATTCATCTGAATGATGGGCTGAAGGCTTTCTCTTCCTCGGCCGCCCCTTCTGGGAGCCTCCCGCAAAGAACTGGGCACTCCCCGTGGAGACTGAATTGGGCTCACTGTAAGATTATACGTTATCATTTGGTTAAAGCTAAGGGTTGGCTTAATAACATGTCCATTAACACCTTAAAATATCGGCTTCATAGTGCTCACCGCAAAGCACTCGCCCTCCTCGAACAGCTGCGGTATCCCCGGCACTCAGGTGGATCCCGCAAAGTGCACACGAAAAGCAATCCACGTGAAACACTAGCTCCCTCGCCCGCATCACCAGCTCCGATGAGCTTAATCCTGTTCCGCACCGGGCGCACCGTCTGGATGAAAATAGCCTGCAATTTTCGAAAAATCATTGATAAGTTTGAAGATGTGGTCAACCCTGCCAGTAGAAGGTCTTTTTTAAATTGGCCAGCGTTTAATTAAAAAAAAAAAAAAAAACATACCTACATATAGATATGAATATTTCTACCTTTCAGAATTCGTAACAGGAAAACTCATTTAAAAATTACGTGCATACAGAGTGATCAGAAAATAATTAGATATTACGCCAATCGTCTCCTTGAAATGTCCCAATCAAGATTTTTGCCCCTTTGAAATGAACCCTTGCTCCCAAAATAAGATTTGAAAACGTTACATCCTTCTAATTCCTTTCAAGGACATCGCAGGTCGAATGTTCGCGTTTGTGTACCAACTCTAACTCAGTGGAGTTTTTACTGTCATGAACGAAATTGTAAATTCAATTGCATGTCTTTAGTTTCGGCGCCTATGCCCAAAATTATTAATTAGATTATAGTGAATAGGATGGGACATGCATAAGTCGGTTTAGTTGAAGTAAGTTGGGGATTGGGCGGTATGTCTTATCCTATTCTCTATGATCTAAAATGGAAACGTAAGTAAACTTTCGAGTAAAAAATTTCCATTGTTAATTTGATAAAAAGCAATTTTGAAACAATCCAACGTATTCAAGGCAAAATGCTTTATTTTCGTGATTATTGAAGGATTCATATTGAATTTTGTTATTATAAATTTCTTACTTGATGGGTTCCATAGTTGTTTCAAATAAAATATTATTAAATGTTCAACGATCCGCAACCAATTCTACAAACGTGATAATCAAAAACATATACTATATAGCACAAGTCGACACGATTTTTATTCTGATTAATGGGTGGTCATTTCTCATTGCTTTCGTGTTACAAGTGAAAAAAATCGACATGATTTTTAACAAACTTTGCTTTTTTTCGGCAGGTACATTAGATCCGCCATCTCTAATTTATATATTTTGATAACAGACTTAATATCAGCGGCCCTAAAAGCTCTTTGATTCATTTTAAGTAAAAATCTCATGGAAATGCAAGTGATCGGACGCCATATTTGATTCATCATTTTGGAACCCAACACAAAAAGAGTATGAAGTACGTTTTGGCGAAAAATCTCAAATATCGCAGCACGCATTTAGTTGAAATTGAGGGTCAAACTGTCAAACAAGTGATTGACCATTTCTCCTTCACAAAAGCAAAGTTTAAACAAAATAACGGCAATTTTTTCTGGAATGGAAACCTAGTACATAATGAAAGAACCCGTTCCATATACTTATATAACAAAAATATATTATAGTATTGGGTGTGTGAATATCACTCCACCTTTTTTTGTTAAAATAAAACACATTTGCTTTTTTAGAAAATTAAAGAAAAGTTTATTCAAAGTATGCTCCATCGGCAGCTACGACCTTCATCCATCTTTCAGGTAATTTACGCATTCCTTGCATGAAGAAACCTTGGTCTTTTGAGCTGATCCAATTATCAATTCAAATTTTGATACTTTCGTATGAACCGTTCTCCCGTAAGGACTGCATTGTTCGGAATAAGTGATAATCCGAAAGAGCTATGTCTGGAGAATATGGCGGGTGGAGTAGCACTTCCCAGTTCTGTCCATCTAAATATCTTTTCACGACTTGTGTGGTATGCGGTTTGGCATTATCCTGTTGAAAAATTAATTTAATGTGCCTATTCACCTATTCTGGTCGTTTTTATTCTAAGGCTCCCTTCAAACGCATTACTTGTCGTCAGTAAACTTCTCCATTAATAGTTTGAGAGAGTTCGAGCAACTCATAATAAACAACACCTCTAAGATTCCACCAAATGCAGAGCATAACCTTATCACAGTGAATATTTCTCTTTGGCTGTGATGGGCCGGGTTCACCTGGCTACACACAAGCTTTTTTACGTTTAGGATTCTCATAATATATCCATTTTTCATCTATGATTATTCTATGCAAAAATCCTTTTCTTTGCTGCCTTTGAAGTAGCATTTCACAAATTATGTTTCGACGTTTGATATCTCTTTCTTTCAATTCATATGGAAACCAGTTACCAACTTTTTGAACCATTTTCATTGCTTTTAAACGCTTTGCAACAGTTTATCGTTCAACATTTAATGCTACAGCCTATTCTGATTGAGTTTGGCAAGAATCCTCTGCCAATAATGCTTCCAATTCAGCATCTTCAAATTTTTTTTGGTGGTTTTCATGTTCTTTGTCCTCAGTGCCAAAATCATTATTTTGAAATCGTCGAAACCATTCCTTACAAGTTGTATTAGATGGAGCATGATCACAGTAAATCTCCACAAGCAAACGATGAGTTTCCGCTGCACTTATCTTTGCAATAAAGTAGTGTAATAGCACTTGCAACGAAAACCGACATTTTCAAGAAGGTAAAAGCACTTGTTGCTAATATTTCAACCAAATGTCACGTAGTGCGTTTGACAGCTGACATAAAGTATTATCGAATACAAGTGTTGCCATTTATTAGTACACGTAAGCAATACTAAAAACGACATCTGTTCGGAAAGGGCGGAGTCATATTCACACACCCAATATTATTATAGTAAATTTTAATCAAAATTTGTGATTATACTCGTAAGCTATTAAAATTTATATTTTGATATATTAAAGGTAATCATCTTAAATCACAATATATACAGGGTGTCCAGGAAGTAGTGCGCCAAAATTAAGGGGATGATAACTTGGGTCATGACCTACCAGAATATAGATGGAGGACAAGTAAAAAGACGAAATTATAATTCACAGCTTTTAAAATCAGAAAATCTTCGATCGAATTCCGTTTCTAACAATTTAATTTGGTGAGCATATTTTGAAAATTTTAATTTAGTTGATTTAAAATAGATATTGGCAGCTTTCAAAGTGAGACAAAATTTTTTTCTTCTATTTATTTTAGCCAAAGCAATAAATTTTGTTTGAAAGCGTTAATATTATCAAATAGCGTTGTAACAACATGATTTTTGCTTTGAAGCTTAATAGCCAGGTTCTTTATCCATTGCCAATCTTTTAATTCAGCACATTCATAATTTTTTGTTTCCAAGAAATTTTTAATTTCGCAATTTGAAGAATCGTTTTAACACTTTATGACTCGAAAGCCATCAAACTTCCGTATATTATGGTAGATCAATGTATTCACATTTTAAATGCATTATCTTCTTCTGAAGTGTTCGTGCCACACATAAACGTTTGTTTTCGATAGAGTATCGTTGCCGAAACACTTCTCCAACATTTCCAAGGTCTTCGTTCCGTTTTTAACACAAAATTTCATAAAAACTCGTTGATGAAAAGTGGATTCAATTTTTAAATTCGTAAAAATTGAAACACGCACAGAGGCAGATATGGTCAAGACGGCGTTACTTGTACAAATATAAATCTGTAACGCTGCATAACGGCGGGAATGTCAATGACAGATGTGGCAACCGTATAACAACAAAAACAACTCAAATCGGGTGACTGACAGTAACATACGGTGGTCTTCCTGAAACTTTTTGATCTTGGTTGTATTTCAATAAATTCTGTTATTTTCATTTTGATTACCTTTTCTAATATTTAGGCAGAATTACTCAACAAATTGATGGGCCAGTACCCAGAACGATTATCTGCAGGTTTCCCAAGTTTCTAAATTTTCCTAACTTTCGGAAAATAGTTTGAGTCAAGAGTAATATGTATATAAGCCCGGGAGTAATTTTAACGACAAATTAGGTATACCATAGTATGTATCTTGGTAGCACCGGGAGGTAAAAATAGACGAGGCCGCACTAGTAAATAATGCTGGGGACGACGAATGATTAATTTGATGGAGCAATTTGCTGCAATTAATGCAAGTACTTTAAGTAAACATTATTGCACAACAATTGAACGCTGAAAAAGTACGTAATTACAAAAAATTGTCATCATAACCGAGATCTTGAGATTCAAGCAACGTGTAAGCAGACGGGCCGCGCATGGAGGCTTCGGAGCGGGCACATTCGAGAGCGTGACAATGTCGCCCACAGTTGCCAACAAAGGATGCCATCTACATAAAATCTCCTCAAAACAAAAATAACCAGGGGCCTGGGTCCGGGGTCCTCGATGCTCGAAGCCACGCAGATCCCACTGCATCAGATAGAGCCAGTCAATATTCGATTTGGACGTGCAGACTTCTGAGAAAAGGTTTCGTACTGTCCTATGTGCCTGGGGCTCCTGGGCCCGGGGCCGGGACGTCCGGGACACGAGCTTATGTACCAGAACACAGCCTCCAGAAACACACGAGGCTACAAAAACCTAAGTCCGATTATCGAACCTCTATTCTGTGTGTTTTTATACCTCTTATTTTCCATCTTATTTTTGTGCCTTTTTATTGCATCTGGATCCCTTTGTTATCTGCGCACCTCGAAAAAGGCGAAACATGCCACAGGGAACTGCTGCAGCTTCTGTGTCTGCTGGGACCCCGGCCCCCGGTAAATGGCGGATGCTAATACTCTTTTGTACGACAAGTTTTTGTTCTTTGTTTTATATCCCAGCAGTGCCGTGAAGGGCTCCAGGTTCAGCTCCTTTAAAGTCCCGGAGTTTTGCGTTTTTTCTTTTAAACGGGAACGATTTCAATAAATTTCACGAATTTTGTTTTTATCCAATCAAAGGTGATCCAGACAAAAAAAGTCGAGGACAAACGGCAGACAATTCTCGTTAGCCAGTAACGTCTTAAAAAGGCAATAAAACTTATATCAGTCGACTGGGAACTTCCCAATCTTTGGCCGGAGAAATTTCGCATAACTGTAGAATATCCAGTGGGAGCCGAAAAAACGAACGGTTCAACCGTTTTTGATGAATGTCCGATTTGCGACAGAGCCCGCAGGCACGACCTCTTTTCGGTTGCGTTGCGCCATTGCACTTCTTGGACCCCTTGAGGTCTGACCTTCTTTTAACCGCAAGTAAAGCGGGTTTTTGATTCGATTACTGATTGTATATGTAAACATACATAAGTTATATACATAACGCAACTAAAGACCAGTGTCCCGGATAATATTTGGGTTCTGGGCCATGGTAAATCCTGAGATGACTTATATACCATTAGATAGTATACAGCCCCTATATTTAAAATATATCATGGTTTTAATGAGCAAATTTTTTAGACCTGCCTAGTCTAGTAGAAGATTAAAGTCCATTGTACACGAGTGTTAAATGACTTTTTTTTCAATAAAAATCGGTAGTAACAGTCAAAGTGTCAGTTATGACAGGTAAAAATCTCTGGGCGTGTGACATGCTGTCAAGGCAAGGAGATTCAGTGTTTCGAATTCGATGTGTTCTTATGGTACGTTTCGAACTGAAATATTACACCAGGATGTTGATTTTGTTTCTTATGGATTAAACATACAATTACCATTATTTTTAAAAGAAAGAATTCAACCTAGACACATGAATAGAACAAAATATGTCCTGGCGGAAAAAATATCGAAGGAAAAGATCCAATTAAAGCCAATTATTGTGCATGCAAAAATGGTGCTCGAACCATAGGCTGCTGCGGCCACATAACAGCGGTAATTTAGTACTTAAGGTATGCAAGACACCTTACACAACCTACTAAATCACCATCAGCCGAAATAGAGCACATATTTATTAAGATTATTTATTTAAGATTTTAGAGTTCCGAAGTAGAACAAGACATGTTTCCTTTAATGTGCATTCCGACTTATTCATGGAAAGAAAGGTTTTTTGTTCATCTTTTCGAGTTGTCTCGTAGTTATAACATTATCAGTTTAAATAGGCAACACTCAACAAAAAAATAAAAAATAATACAATTAATGCAAATGTATTTAAAGTTCAAGTAGAAGTATATTGTGTTCAATAATAGAAAACAATTCCTCGTGAAATAATTCGACTACCAAATCTCTCTTTCAAAAGACCGAGTGTCACAGTACCTGTACGACATGTAGCACCGTCCTGCTGAAAGCACATATTATCCACATTAATAGCTTTCAATTGCTCCCATAAAATGTTATTATTAATCATTAATCAAATTTTGCTGCTTTGATCTTGAACTGTACCGGTTTCGAAAAATGTTGTAACGATATTTCGAATAGTTGTGTGTGATGGAGTATTTTTTAATCATATTGGAATTTTCATGGATTATTGAGCTAAATTGTAGAAACACAACCTCAACTTCAAAGTCCTATATCTCTAGAAATATCGATGTTAACGACTTGGTGTTCACAACTTTTTTGTAGGAAATTGAATTTCAATTGTCATATTCACTTTTTCTGTACCTCTTGTTGTTTACGAGATAGGCGCAAAAAGCGAGAATTTCATGGAAAAATTGGGGTTAGTGACCCGTAATACCCCGCTGGTGGGAGTTAGGGTTACACCGCAGTGGACACTTTTGTAGAGCATTCAATTCTGAAGAAACCCTACCATTGACCAAGATTATACCATAAAATGCCTCTGGGCTGTAGAGTTTTGAAGAAAAATAATCAAACTTTACGTGTATTTTATATGGGAAATCTTTATACGCCTTGGTCTAGTACTTAATATTAATATTAAGGGCTCCAATTTTCAGGAAATTTTTGTTTAGGTATTTGCCACAAAATTTCGAGGTGAGACTGAAAAAAAAAAAAATTGTCGTGAAAAAAAAACACCCTAATAACCCTGTATATTGTCCGGGAAGTAGTGCGCCAAAATTAAGGGGATGGTAGCTTGGGTCATGACCTACCAGAATATCAAAATATGACCTTAGTGAAAACCTCACCGTTTTCGAGATATTTGGGTTTTTAGGTATGAAAAATTAAAGTTCAGATTATTGACTAATTGGTGCACATAAAAAGACATGTTCTCATTTTCTTTTTTGCTAAAATATTCTAGATAAGTTTCCCTACCTGGTAAGCATGTCATTTTTTATTACTAACACAAGACCGTCGAGAAAAAAAATAATCAATTTTTTTTTTGCTGTTCAAAATTATTTGACTCTACTTTGACCTTAACTGGTAAAAAAAAATGTACTAGGCAGTGATGGGAAAGCAATTCAAAAAATTGCTTAATTGATGCAGATTTCAGAATCACCCATTTTATTCATGAATAACAAGATATTGCCATGTTCATTTTAAATCAAATTTAATTTTTCATAAAAACCCAAATATCTCGAAAACGGTGTTTTCACTAAGGTCATATTTTGATATTCTGGTAGGTCATGACCCAAGCTACCATTCCCTTCATTTTGGCGCACTACATTCCGGACACCCTGTATACATAATTAAAATTATTCTACTTTGTACCTCTTTCTGTATCAAAGATTTAGATATGTAGTCAGCGAAATTGAGATGCGCAATTTCAGCTTTGCAGTTAAGTATAATTAAAAAACTACTATAAGCGTGCTATGCCATTTAAAATCCATAATACCCTAACTCTTACCTAAGTAAACGTAAAAAGCCCTATAAAATAAATGTGGGGTTGTTCTAGAGGTCTTTATCCGAGCAATTCCCTGACAGGGTATTATTATGTTTGAAAAGAAGTGGGTAGCCACATAATAAAGAATATGATGGCCGGCATAAAAAATTTTCTTGTGCTGGCCATTTAATTGTTTTATACATCCACATTTTAACCTTTAGAGCCCTCTTACCTGAAGTAATCCTCCTTGCAGTAAATGTTGCCTTCTCGTGCAAAACAACTCAGTTCAGTGTCCAGCGGCTGGGAGCATTTGCAGCATCGCAAGCATTGGCCGTGCCACGCTCGATCGGCAGCCAACAGGTAAAATCTGCAAAAATTCCAATGTACCAAGTTTTCTTCACTACCCGCCAGCATGAGGGCTTCCTCCTTTTTCATTTTATATCTCTTTTTTATTACATACAACATACCTATCTCGAATGGGTGTTCCGCAGCCTCCGCAACAGTTCTCGGTACGAAGATTCTCTGATGCCACCAAATCTTTAAGCATGTTGCGGTGGAAATAAATTTAACTAAACGCCTAACCAGCTATTTCAGGCACGGGTTAACATAGTTTTAGTAACTTATATCTTGTCCTTCGGTAGGTATTCAAGAACTTCGTTAAAGTGGCAGTCGTGCTTTTTAAGTCTATCTACAGCCGAACGCACTTTCATAACTTCATTTTGTTCTTGCTTTCATCGAAGAAAAAAATTATATGTACATATATCCATTAGGCTTCCTAAGAATATCTAAAATTTCGTTTCAGTTGTGCCGTATTCAGAAAGAAAGATATTAGGAAAAGGTATAGGTAAGGTATAGATTAATGTATAATAAATAGTTATTCTGATTTTGGCCCGCATTCGTGACTTCTTTCGGAACATAGGAGATTTTAAAACAGAAAGTCTGATAGTTCCAGCCCGCTTTGAAATCTCCTACAATTCAAACGGATTTGAATTCCGTGGGAATCAAGAATTACGCCCCTCTTGCAATAGCTTCTATAATAAGTTTATAGTTTTTCTTCATTGTATTACACATTTTTAATCGATAAAATGTTTTAGTCCCAAAATACACCATAATTTTTTCATTTACATTTTATTTTGTACCAAGCAGCACTTGAAATAAATAATACGCCCAAAAAATCTCTAAAGTATCTACTCTAGTATGTAAAATACATTAAAGCCAATTATTCGCCGAATTTAGTTTCTATCATAATTTAAATATTAAATCAAATACTTTATTATAGTACTTTTGAAAAATTATTTATTTTAACTACCCCACAACGAGACAGTGCAAAGCATACCCCAATTTAATATTTGATTCGAAACTTGATACTCCGCCGTCGTATGGTAAATGACTTAACTAAGTTCGGCAGCAGCAAGATATCAAAATAGCAGCACACCTGATATTCTGCAATTTGAGTTTAATTGAGCTCTAAAGAAGAATGAGGAAAGTTTTGCTTCTATATCTATCTATAAAATCGCGATGGAGATAAGCCGACATTCATTAACTTTTATGTTTATGAAGAAGTCAGGAGATAAATTGCTTAAGAGTCAAATTACGTAAAGGAAATTGGTAGATACCGCAAAGTGTATTATCTAGGAATATACAGGTGCCAAATATTATTCAGTACGCAGTAGTTTTTTCAGTAATCTGCTCATTTACTCATTAACTCTATTAATGAAGTTATAAGGAAATGTTTAAGATTTTCTGTTAAAAATATAGCATCTAACAAATTGCATCATTACCTTTTAAACACTTTAGGACGTGTATATATGATATGATTAGACATCAATTTATCAACATTGAAAAACAGATCAAAATTTTTACGATTCTGCTGAACTATGTAAAGCATGGAAGAGATTTTGTTGCTCAAGGAACGATGCTGACTATGCTTCCTATTATAAATTACGTACCCAATACATTTTGTATCAAAATGATTGTTATAATGACTATCTGGTCAGAATGCAGTCGACCCTTCCTAGCCGGCTATGAAATTTGGTGACACTCATTGTGCTCATTCTTCGGACATAGCCAACTGCTTTGGGGATTTCTTCAGGGCTGCTTTCTGTGATAAAAACTGTGATATCAATCCTGACGACTTTTCCCACCTGACGAAGCTTGCGCCGACCTCCTTACAGACTAAGGATCTAATACTTGACGAGGAATCCATTTCTAATTATATTTTTACTTTGGCTGACAACTTCTCGAACGGTCCAGATGGTATTCCTACTGTTTTTTTCAAACGGTGCTGCTTACCTGTCGTTGCTGTTTTGTGTTATTTATTTAATTTATTCTTGCGTAGTGGTACTTTTCCTAAACAGTGGAAAACATCCGTTATTACTCCTCTCCATAAGAAAGGTAATAAGTGCGACATTTCTAATTACCGCCCTATCGCTAATTTACCCGCTATCGCCAAAATATTCGAAGCGATTGTTTGCAATGTCTTATATTTTCATTGCAAACCTTTTCTCCGTTCCTTCCAACACGATTTTGTAAAAGGTAAATCTACTACAACTAATTTAATTGAGCTTACTAATTATTGCACTACCGCCATTGAAGCCGGAATGCAAGTCGACTGCATTTTTACGGACTTTAGTAAAGCATTTGACAAAATTAATCACAGTGTCTTGATCTACAAGTTATCTGTTCTTGGTTTTCCCACTGTTTTTGTGAATTGGATCAACTCGTACCTGTCTGATCGGACGCAGCGAGTTAAATTTCGCGAAGCTTTTTCTGACGAAATAAAAAACACTTCCGGTGTCCCTCAGGGCAGCCATCTGGGACTCTTGCTCTGCATTATTTACATCAACGATGTATCTCTGATATTAAATAACTCAAGGATCTTGTGCTATGCTGACGACGCCAAAATCTTCCGACTTGTATCTAACGAAATGGACTCTGAACTTTTAAATTTTGACTTAGACATCTTTTATAAATGGTGTTCTATCAATTGTCTCTATCTCAATATTAGTAAGTGTACTTCTATGTCATTTTCTCGTAAGAGGGTGCTCCTGAACTTTACTTACTCCTTGGACGGTCATCCTCTTACACGAGTTGATAAGACCAAGGATTTGGGAGTTGTTTTTAACTCACGTATGTCCTTTGAAGACCATATTGACTCTATAGTAGCCAAAGCTAGTGCTACCTTGGGGTTTGTAAAAAGATGGTGCAAGGAATTTGACGATCCGCACGTTACTAAAATTCTGTTTTGTACATTTGTTCGCCCAATACTGGAGTACGCCTGCCCTGTTTGGTCGCCTTTTTATGCGATCCATATTTCTCGTATTGAGGCTGTTCAGCGGAGATTTTTGCACTTTGCTCTCCGTGGTCTCCACTGGGCTAATCCCAATTCACTACCGCCTTATACCGATAGGCTTAGGCTCTTATCACTCCAGTCTCTCGAGGAAAGACGAAACATCTCCAGAACTGTCTTTGTATTTGACTGCATTCAGGGTACGATTAACTCTCCGGAGCTTTTAAATATTCTAAAAATATCAGTCCCTTCTCGTTCCTTGCGGAATCATGATTTCCTTTTTGTTCCTTACCACAACACAAATTATGGTTTGAATGAGCCGACTTCGTCGATGTCGCGCCTCTTTAATTTACATTATCATAATATTGATTTTAACTTGACTAAAGGTCAGTTAAAATGTCAGCTTTCTTAAGGTCTGCTTAAATATGTAGTAATCAGTGTATTTTGATGAATCTTCAATAATAATAATTATGCTTTACTGAAATAAATCTGCACGAAATTATAATTTTAATACCTTTTGCTAATTTATCATTTCACCTAATTCTGCTTTACAACATAAAAAAGTAAGATCCGCTTTAAATGAACAAAAAATCTCCCATTTTCTCGAATTAACGCAGAACTAAAATAACCACAAATATTATACTGATGATTACTTTGTAACTTTTATCGAAACAAGAAACATAAATCGAAGCAATAGTTCGAGTATTAGAAATTACAAAAAAAGGGAAAGGGAAAACACTAAAAAACTTCGTTTTGATTTTTACAAGTTTTTATTAAAGTGTCGTTCGTATATGTTCAAGATTAATTTTTTAGAAGAGCTTTACCATGAAATCGCAAATATTTATGTATGGACAGAAGAAATCTCTGACAATGGTGACGATGGTTCATAAAAAATACCAGTACTTTGCTTTCTAAGAGAAACCTGTGGAAACCAGCTCAACTATGGGCTGATAACGGCCGCAGTAATGAGTAACACTAATTAAAGGGTGGGCCATCTTTTGGTTTCTTTTTAAATTAAATATTATTTTGACACAGACTCTTTCATACTGAAAAAAATTGACAGAAACACAGAATCAAATCTGCCGCAGTAAGAAATGAATAGGTTTACTTTTGAATAACGTTGGAAAATATTGAAAACTTATTTCCAAATTGAGTACTTTTTACTGAAACAGTACGAATTTTGAAGAGATCGTACAATCAGCTGTTTTGGAAATATTCCATAGCCACCGCGTAGCTGTGGTGTGGCGCCGTTGGACTTTTCTTTGTGGGGTGATGCTAAACGTCGATATTATGGTGACAATCCAGAAATGATTCAGGCGCTTAAGCACAATATTGATCGAACTATTCTTGAAATAGGACCTCAAACCAACGAAAATGTGCTGCAAAATTGGATTGACAGGATGGGCTAATATCAAGCCAGTCGAGGTAGATATTTAAATAAAATTATATTTCATAACTAAATCGGAATGTTTACTCTTTTCAATAAATCAACAAACTTTGAAAAATATTGAACAGCGTTAATTTTATATCATTTTTAAAAAGAAACCGATCGAAAACCCATCCTACATATTTATTTCAGATTTATGAATGAGTTTTTTAGACAGATGTAAGCTTTCAAATAATTTATAAAGTAAATTGCATTTATTATTTATAATTAATTAATAAATAAATAAAGTGCCTCCAGCTCAATATTTCAATTATTTCGCGGCTACACTGCTCCATTGTTCAATTTCAGCTAGATGAGTTTAGTCTAGTGGATTTTAGATGCAGACAATTGGTCCAGTGGACAGTGTAGTATTTTAAAAATCTAGCGGGACAAAATTATTTGTATATGTAAAATACTGTAACAGTCAATCAAATATATTTATAATTGAATAAAAACACAATAGGAATGTTCAAAATGTGTACACCATCATATTACAACAGAAAATAATACAATAAAAATAATAAAGTAGAGAAACGACCCCGTAAAAAAAAAACCAGATGAAACAAACTTTCGGTCGATTGTAATATTTACTCACGGAACTGATGTGCTGATTAAAACACTCCATAGGATCCAAATCCGGAAACTCGATTTATAAGGTCATTTCAAGGTCAAACCGAGTAGAAATGGTTATAAAAATCTGGGAAAATTTTTTTTTCAGATTTTTATAGCAATTTCTGCTCTATGTGACCTTAAAATGATCTTGAAAATCGAGTTTCCGGACCTGGGTCTTATCGAGGTTAACTTTATTTCTTTCAATTTTACCTCTAAGTGACTTTGTAGGATTTAGAGGATATGGCATTCAGACTCAGCGACTCAAAAAATATATACACGATTTTTTCCAGATTTTTTTTTAAAACTATTTCTTCTCGGTTTGACATTGAAATGACATTATAAATCGAGTTTCCGGACCTAGGTCCTATGGAGACTTTTAATCACCACGTCATGAACTATCGATTCCGTGAGTAAATAGCACAATTGCCTGACCGTTTTTTTCCATTGGTTTTGTGTGGGGTCCTTTAGAAAACTAATGGTGCATCATTCAGAATCATCTGAACCTCGGGTCACCAAGTTCTTCTTGAATATGGTGTAAGAAGACATCCATCCTTGTTTATTTTGAATTTGAAAACCAAACAACGAAAAACTAACGTCGCGATATTTTCGAGGTCATTCTGAAAATACGAAAAACATGTATGATTGTCACAAACTTACGCAAACAAATTATCATGTTTCATGATCGGAATAATGCGGAATAATAAACTTAAAGTGCAATTTCTCATAGTCATATTTTGTTACTTAAAACAAAGCTTATCTATTCTCATGGATCTCACGATTAAATTAACACAATAATGACAAAAAATGTATGTAAACATACTTCGAGATTCATTTGAAAAAGATAGCAATACAAAATCACCACTAACGTACAGAAATACAGCGCATTGATCGAGCGAACTCAGACGAATCCGTTGCAACCTTTCTAAATCTTTTGTCCGGCGCGATTTCTTAGAAAAGATGTTGATTTAATGTAGTACAACTTGTTTTCTGCCAATTCACATAACTGTTAAATTTATTCAGACAAGTATTAAAAATGAGTTTTGTCCCGCTAGATCTTTAAAATACCAGACTGTGCGGTGGCCAGATTAAGGATTTGTGGTTTTTCTTTTTTCCTCATTTTTGGCAGTCAGCTGCTCAGCTGACAAAGGTAACAATATATATAATTTCCGTCCATCAAATCCTAACTGGGTCCGTTGACTGTCCTGAGTTCCTACGAAATATATCCCTCAACATTAACCCTCGTAACATTAGATCTTTCCCAACGTTCAGCCTCAAAAGTTATCGTATTGATTGCGGTCATTTTCAACCCTTCAATGGAATCCTTCGGAAAGTAAACAATACATAATTTAAGTCATGACTGTAGCTTGTATTAAGCAAAATTAATAAATAAATATCTTACCACGGATGATAAGTAATTATACTGTAATGAAAAGGAGTTCCAAAACTACTGATTATGTCGAGAAATACACAATAAATCAAAAAATTTAGAAGAACTAAAGTTTATTATGGGCGTTTTCGAAAATTCATCATGGTGTAAACCATTTCAACCACTTTTCATCACCTTGTTCGTAAATTCAACATAAGTTTGGAACTTTATTTCACTCTGTTCGAAAATTCACCTAGTATCTTCACCACGTGCACCATAAAATTTTTCGGTTGTTTGTGGTTGACAATGACAACCTTATTTAATGTGCAATCATGAAGGTGAATGTTGAGCATGAGATGGCTGAGATTTTTGGACCCGAAGGTTAGCTTTTGATAGAATGCCCGAAATTTGTTGACAAACAGTAACATTTCGATCAGATGATATCTTAAAATTCTTTTCCGAAGATGCGTTAGAAAATTCACCGCTAAAAATATAAATGTAGGTGAAGTTTACCATATTGTTGCACCTTATGGGTAAAATTATGATTGATGGTGCATCAAACCGATGAATTTTCGAAAACGCCCTATATTTTAATTCTGCAAAAATTACCCCTGCCAAGTTTCTCTTCATCTTGTAAGAACTTACAAAAAAATTATACCTGTTATAAGTGAAATAATAGTAGACGACATTCTGCCACGTCGCAATGATTACTTGGTTACCCTGGACGACTTGTTCAATATCACCCACGGCCCACAGTTCATCCAAGCTGAACCCCGGGAGTATTGCACGGTCCTCCAGTTTGTCTGCTCCGCTCACTGAATTTATTTCGTGTGCATAGCACCGGCCGCGGTGGGTTCAAGAACTTTTCAGCTCAACATTTTATGTTCCTCGCCAATTCCGCTGAAATCCATCCAAAGCAAGTCCGAGTGAGGAAACCGCGAGATGTCTTAAGTCTATGATTCCGCCGCCGCGCTGTGGCCGCAACCACCGGAGCGCAAATTAACTTTAGCTAGCATTCCTTGATCACTGCTGCTGGGCTCTCGGTGGCTTCTGCGCGGGCCTGCGATGCCGGATTAATTCCCAGGGAGCACGACATCGGTGCTCACCGGCGGAACATATTACCTGAACATAAATCGCGACTCGGACGTATTAATTTGACTAACTCACGCTCGCCCGACATCCAATAGGAGTCAAATTAAGATGTCAAAGATTGCGGATCAAATTGAAATTTTTTCTTAATTGAAACTGCGCGGAGTAGCTGCGGCGGCGTGCACTCGCTGGCCGTGTTTTCGTGTGCGGCAGACAGCTAGACCTCCGCAAATTTTCTATTAATTAATCTGTACTTCGTTAGAGGGGCGCGGAGTGGGATCAAATTTGATTCGAGGCACGATTTGCCTTGCCGGTCTCTCGAGTTCGGGGAGCCGCGCATTTCCTAGGAGCCGCCGATTGCGCTAGCACAGACTCAGGCTCAGGCCCAGGGCTCAGGTCCAGGGTTCCGCACACTCCGGCCCGGAACGGAATCGAGTCAACCATCAGCCACCAAAGTTCTACGCTCGGTCGTGGCCAGAGCATCCGGCGTGTTCTGGATGGCTCTCGGAGGTGTAATATGTACCAAAGGAGTTAATTAACGCTTCAGCGTATTTGATTAAATTGTTTACATTTGCAGCGCCATTTGATGAAAATGTTAACGTGCTGCACGTTCGAATGCCCTCACTGGAGCAGGAGCCCCGGCTCGGTTGCATCTGCATCCAGTTCAGGAAAGGCGAAGACAGCGCGAGGTGCTGGCTGTCGCCGCTCCCTGCTAACGACATGGCAATACTGGTGGGACCACAAATCCATTTGTAATCTAAACTGCTCCATAAACCATAATATTTATACGAATTTTAACTATAATTAAAAAATATTTCTTAAGATATGAAAGGAATGACACTTTCATTAATTTTTTTTTAAAGGGTAATAGCAAGTTATAGTTTGTGTTTATTTTTTCCTAAAACAGACTTCGCAATATGAGCCGTTTATTTTGAAAGAGTAGCAGATCCATTTTTGGAAAAATTGAAGATAATGATAACAATAGATCGAATTTAATAGAAATAATTCAAGCTCTCTAATAATATTACAATGAAATATTTGGTAATTAATGATACTGAAAACGTTTGAAAGTAGTGCAAATCCATCTTAGGTTGAAATTAGTTTTAGGTGCTCCGGTAATATTTACGGATTCTGGCAATTCTGTGAAAAATTATAGTTCTAGTGCAGTTTCTAACAGATAGTCAATGATAATTGTTTTAGTCTCGGCGCACAAACCACGTAATAATTTCCCTCTTGTTTGGAAATAAATTATGACTTGTAATTTATTTTTTAAAAACAATATGGCTCAGAAGGGTTGGGCATGAAGTCCCCCATTTTATAATCCTAAACAACAAAATCCAGAAAAATGAAATCATCAATTTCGAAATCCCCTTTTAAATTGGGGGATTTTTTTTCCTTTTACAAAGTGCCCATTGGCTGAATATTTTCCCATTACCAAGTCAGAATCAAATGTAGAATCGAAGGTTTGCTTCTTTATTGTACAAAGTATCCATTCAAAAGATACTAGCGTAATAATTAAACATAATCTATTTTATGAAATATTCTTTTAAAAATTAGGATGTCTGTCTAATTTTGCAAAATCAACCAAAACCATTTCTTCAAAACACTGATAATGGAAAAATTTATTTTAGAAAAGTAGTATTTAAAAATGAACGAGATCCATTTTGGAAGTCATAGTAGGATAAGATTAGTTTTAGAAAGAAATTGTTGGGATATGGTTAGTTTTGCAAAGGAAAAAGTTTAGTTATAAGAGGAAAATGTGAACAATATGGCCAGATCTAAAGTACGTTAAAGATGTTGAGCAAGGCTACTGACTTTTACTGCTTCATTCTCACACTGAGAAAAAAGACATTGTAAAAACAATGGGAACAATATTAAATCAATTATTTTCAAATATGATTTGTAGCCAATCCCGAAATTTATTAACCTTAGGATCCTACACAGAGGTTCCCCAAATCCCACAAAATTAGTGGATAGTGCTAAGAAAAATGTTTCTTACTTTGTTCAATCGGATTCCACAATTGTTTCAAATAAAGTATTATTAAATGTATAACGATCCGTAACCATTTTTATATTTATTGATCCTACAATGCGATATTATTCTCAGTGAAATTACAACTTGCTCTATGCTCCCTTCAGAGTTACATTATTTTGTATTTTATGAAATATCTCATTACCATTCAAAACGATAAGTCTTTGTGTGTGTAAATAGTCTGTCCAATTAGCAGAAGAATCCGCATTTATACGGAGTCAGTCACAGATACGGAAAAGCTATGCTCTAATTTGAAATGTTTAGCTTTTAAAAATATAATTGACCTTTATTTTTACAGAACGGATGTAATTTTTAAGGTACCACTATGCCATATCACATAAATTATTAACATAAGGTTGTTATTCCTCGCAGATGATTATACAATAGTTAAAATCGGGTTCAGTTTTCTTGCTAATCAACAAAATAATTGATTTAGAAAATTTGCACACAATATTGCAATGACGTAGTGCAGACAATTACTCTGAATATTTTCGTTAATATTGGTTCAGTAGGTTTCTCTTCTTCTTCAAAACTTCTCCATAACTCCTTTTTCATCCGGTGTATGTGCATGTGTTTGTGGGTTTATTTTCATCATGAACCCTAAACAATTAAACAGATTTTAGTAGATGAGGTATCATCAAACAATTTTTCATATTTGTATCATGACTGTAATATAATTTTTCGAAAACTCCAACATGGCGGAGATCTCATAAAAAAATTATTTGTCTTTAATTTCGCAGGACACCACGTAATTTGATTACATAACATAAGAAAGTATTTCAGTATTTTTTTGGGATTTTTTAAATGACATTTAGAGGTCGCTACCAAGGTTAGAATTTTAAATAAAAATTCAAAATCTGTATTTATTAGATTCTTTTATTTTTATAGCCAGGACATAAAAAAAGATTACAAAATTATTGTTGTTGTTATGAATTAAGATATTATGTAGACATTTGAATCATTTATTTTTAAGATACAAGGATTGACTTGTTAGTATTAGGGTACTTTTTCCTATACTCTTTTAAAAACAAAAGCAAATATTGCTTTTATTCTTCATTGGTTGTATGTAATTAATTTATTATATTCTTCCATTAAAGCAACACCGCGCTCAGCTATGTCGTTCACTACTCGTAAAGAATGAACGATATTTTTGGCAGCTACATAATCATTGTCTTCGTTCCAAGTTTCCACGTCTTTTTTCAAAAAATTTTACGAGATACCTAGGATCTGGAAGAATCTTAAGGAATTGCTACTCACGAAGTTTTCTATATTTTTTTCGTGGTAATGTTTGATATCAAGGTTTATTCTTTTTAAGCAATCTTCTGTGCCTTCAATTTTCATTGCTTCTACCATTTTTTTCTTCTCTTCGTCATCGAAAAAGCTAAGCGAAACTAGCTCTTCCGACAAATACCACAAATGATTTAGAATCTTTTTCAACGCAACAGTAGCTATATTTTTGTTAAAGCTTTCAAAGACTTTAAGGGCTTTCAACAATTGTAAGTCGTCTCTTGGTGCTGACCATCCGGTAGAGGCTTGAAACCCATATTTAACATAAATCATCACCATATTATTACTTATTTTTGCCGTTCACCCCTTTCCCGCCAAATGATTTCTTAAAGGAGCCATCTCTAAAAAATTATGTTTCTACATTCTGGCTCACAACTCCTCCAAATCATAACCGACTTTCTTCATTTAAATTTCGTATGAAAGCCTCCCGCGGCTGGCATCTCTGCATATTTATATTTATTATCCCCGTTCACCCCTTTGCCTTCAATTTATTTCATAAGGTGCCAATCTCTAGAAAAATTACTTTTCTGCATTCTGGCTCAGAACTCCTCGAAATAATAACCGATTTTCTCCATTTAAATTTTGAATGAAAGCTCCCCATGTGTGGCACCTCCCCAATTACCTTTTTCCCCCCCAAATTATTTCTTAAGATAGCCATCTCTAGAAAAATTATTGGCAAATAAAAAACGTGCACTTATTGGAACTGACGTGCGGGGCGGGCTAAATCGCGTCGGTACAGAAGAGGGCTCGAGGGGAGGAGGGGATAAGACGCGATTGTCTATGCGAGTTTCAGTTGCACGTAAAATGTGATATAAACACCTAAATGAATCATTAATGAAACCATCATTTAAGCTGTCCTTCAACGCTTTTTGTAAATCTTAACAAAAAAAATGTATTTCATATTTAGAGGTATATAATCAATTGAGACAGTGCCCCGGGGATAATTCAAAAGTCGAAAAATAAGGACCACCCTAATATATATATTATACATATTTAGATTTAGAGAAGGCGTTAATAATAAATTTTTGACGCCTAAACAGCTACTGAAGATGTCACTTTTTTCAGTAACCGACTATTCGAGGTCTTATGGATATAAATGATATTTATGTCCTTTAAATTCTAAAAAGCAGAATCTTTTGAAAAGTAGCAAAACTTCGACTCGGGCTGTTTCGACTGTTCCTCTCTAGAATTTGTGATTAATCCATATTTCTCTCACTGCTATGAATCAACGCCAAAAGTCCTTTGGTTTGGGCTTTAACTACGCTAAATATTCCTTTGAAGTTGTCACAAGTGTGTGTTTTTGGTTTAATTGCGAGCAATCGCGGCACCCATCTTGCGGAAAGCTTTCTCATATCCAAATGATTATTCAGCTTGTCTGCATCCCTTCAATTAAGATGTCCAAAGCCTCGCCAATCTCCCGCCCTTTCAATCCACGATCATTCATTACCATATTGTGGATTTTCTGTTCGTGTGACGTTCTTCGTCACAAATGTTTGTACGGTCGCGTTTAAATTCAGCTGTGCAATATTTTATTGATATAAACGAAGGTGCAGAATGCAGATTGCAGAATCGTTTAATTCCACTTTTATTTTATCATTCGTTTTCTTTTAAAAACAAGAATTTTATCACTGCTCGATACTCAATTTTTTTTTTTAGTAAAAATACATAACTTGTTCGCTTTCAATGGCTGTCAAACAAAAACAAAACTAAATGATGCAGCTGAAGGGTGACACAAAAAATAACATTGATTCATATTAGTGATACCATGTCTTGCTAGGCCAGGTACTTATAATATGACCCCTTAGTTATGTATAGTGATTGGGAATTCTAAGTCTAAAATGGAACATATCCTAGTAAAGGTAATAAAATTGCACTTATTATTTTTTAATGCCATGTCATTTTTTTAATTTTAAGATATTAAGTGATACATAATTTCTACACACGAGTAAATAAAATGAAAAACGCAAATTACATTGCATTAATTTGAAAACATTGTAGTTTGTAATTTGGATGGCGCTTCCAGTGTATTTGATTAAATTGTTTTAAATATGTTATCGTGCTGCACGTCCGGTCCGGGTGCCCTCACTGGAGCAGGAGTCCCAGCACGGCTGCATCTCAGCCCAGCATCCAGTGGAGGCGCGGACTTCGCAACGCAAGATGCCGGTCGCCGCTCCCGACGGACGACATCGCTTTGCTATGGCTGGTGGCGGCCATGGAGCCGCAGCAGCCGCGCAATGGCGCACTGTTAGAAGCCGCGGACCGCGAACGGCCCTAGTGCAGCGGCCGGCAGCCTCAAAGATGAACAGCGTGCACGCATAAAAATTAAGCGAATGGCCATTTACACATAATATCCATTTCGAGTGGCTCTTTGCTGTGTTCCAATTGGCTCCGGTACGTGACTAACAGGACAGCTTTATCGGCGCGTAAATTCGCAAATGATTAACTCGGGGATTTTGTCGAACAGAACTAATCGATTAGTGGAGTTCCTTGGCTACGATGGTGCAGCCTCTTGCTCTTGGTGTGAACTCGCCGTGCAGCTTCATTTCTCACTGTCGTCGTCGTTGTCGCCGTGCCGGGGCCGGGCGGGTGCCGGGTGCTGGGTGCACGGCGCTGCGCAGTGCGGTGGCTTCTGCGGACGCCCGAGGCGTCCACGTAGAGGCACCTCTACGCTGGTTATTGAGACATTTGCGGATTAATTAAGGCGACATACTCACAATTAGCAATTTATACGCGGCTAATAGTCGCGTGGTTATAAGCAATTTAACGTCAGCCAAATTAATTTATACGCTGCCAATTGACAAAGATATTGTAATTGAATTTGTTCCCCGCTCGCGCGATCATATAATAACTTTTTGCCAAGCCCCGCAGCAGCCGCATGGAGATGGACACGGAGCTATCGGGAGGCAGCTAATAAATTCGTTCGATGACTGATAAATTCACGCATAAAATTAACATAGCTCCGTGCCGTGAGCTTATCGTCCCGCGCGCACATAATTTATGGCAAAGCTCATGATTCTTGTGCACCAACGCGCCACCGGAGTCATTTTTACTCCTCTAAGTGGCAAATTATGTCAAATTTTAATTTACCTACGGCGAGGAGTGTTTCAGGACCCTTGAGATATTTGCACCTTTCTTGAATTAATGGAAAATTAACATGGAAGTGAGTACACTTATACACCTATATAAGCTTATCAAAATTCTTTAATTAAACGAGTGTGGATCAATAAGTACCCGTGTTCGAAGACAGTGGGGGTTGCTGAGGGAAGTTGGGAATATCATCGCGTACTACGATCTTTCAAACGACACTATAAAGAATTTTAGACTGATTTATATATTCGTTTTGATTTGACAGCCATTCGTATTAAACATTTTTGGTGTTTTTCGATACAATGGAAAAAGAGCAATATCGATCCGTAATTTTATTTTGGGATGGAAAAACGGGCGAAGAAATAAAAGCGAGTTTGGATGCTTTGTAGGGGAACCTTTCAACATCTATGACAACCGTCATGTATGGTTCAACGAATCGTACATCTGTTTTTGATGAGAAGTGCCGAGACTGCCCGGCAAACGTGGTTACTGAGGAAATCGTTGACATGATTCTCGCTGAACGCCGAACGAAAGTGCGCGAAGTAGTAGAAGCCGTAAGTGTGTCGTACGGAACGGCAATCAACATTTTACATGACAAGTTAAGAATGAGAAAGCTATCGGCCTGATGAGTGCCGCGATTGTTTACAGTAGACAACAAGTGGATCCAAATAACGCCGCGGTTCCCTGCGAATTCTTTCTGTTAAAAAGTATGAAAACGTGGCTCGCGGGGAAAAAAAATCAGCTCTAACGAAGAATTTATCGTCGAAACTAAAGCCTATTTTGAAGAGTTTGACGAACCGAATTTATTTAAATGGGTTAGAGAAATAGTAGGGATGTTGAGAAAAGTGTATCGTCCAGTCCAGTCCAGCAGAATCAGTCTCAGTCTCGGTCTTGCAGAAAGTCCAAGCCCGAAACCAGGACCAATACTATACCAGCGGTAACAAGACCAAGACCGACCCCAAGACGATGTTTGCGAGACTTGACCAAGAATAAGATCGAACTGCAAGATTAGTACTGAATTTTTTTATATTTTTAGTGTCTTTAAGGAGGATCGCTAGTTTTAAAAAAATCATCCTATCTTTAACACGGGGTTTAGTGAAAATGATCAGACCTTTATGATATTGTTTTGGTATTAATTGAACTTATATTTAAACTTTATTCTAACATTTTTGAGACATCATAATTCAAAATCCGATTCTTATACACGGAATCTTCAGACGATCATGACTATAATTGCAACTTTGGTTAAATATAACAAAAACAGTAGAACGAAAAAACTGCAATTTCCTATCTTAGGCAAGCAAAGCAAGGCTCGTTATTTTTTGTCTATTCAAACTTCAGTCCCTGTCAAAAGTAAAAGCACCGGAAAAGATTACGTAATGAGACTGATCGATGGCTGTTATGTGTAAACTCTTGGTCAAAAAAATTCAAAAAAATTGATTATTCTTCAAAATTAAATGTTTAATTGATTCCCTTCTGCCATTAATAAGATGTACATGTTCAAAAATACTAATTTTCATTGTTGCGTTAGGCACTAAATGAGTAGACTCAAGTGGGGTTTTTGATTATTGCGTCTACCATATTGAATTGTTGTGACGTCATATATAGCTTTGACTTTGATAACCAACACTAAAGGTTATGATAAAATTTCAGTATTTTGGTTGACATTACGACTTATAAGTTATAAGGTAAGCTCTATAACCACATTGGATTTTCAGTGGCATTATATATCCAACAACTTCTTGGTACATACTGACAATCAATTCCAATGATAGTTCGTTCACTAAAATCGATCAAGATGTTTCGACTCTATGACCGGACAAAGAAATAAACGAAAACATAACCCTCTTTTTGTAGTCGGGTAAAAAAACTTATACAAATTTTGTGAATTCCAAACAGGTTAACATAAAATCAATCAAATCTGTTTTAGGTCTTAAATTATAATAAGTGTAAAATGGTACGTAAGCAAAAAATATAATCAAATCAATCACGTACGTCCACTAATTTAATAAATGACGCAATAATAATAATTAGTGTTAATACCATCGGTATTAACTACATGTTGTAGACTTATATTATTAAGTACAGTTTCTGGTTTAACTCGAAATAAAGTTTTCAAATAATTATTTTTTGATTATTAAGATAATTTCACACATATTGTAGTCCAGAAACACTTTGGTATAAATTTCTAGTAATTTCATTTTACTATCTTTTGCTTAAACTTGATTTACAATATCGAATTTGAACAATTACCTTACATAATCATGCGAAGTTTACGGAGATAAACGAAAATTTTTGTTTATTCTATTCAAAACAAAAAGGGAAAATAGAAAAATATGTAGTCAAAAATAAATATATAAGTTTTTTATAGATTTTTTAACTTTAATATTATACGCTGTGGGAGTGTGAATAATGTTTTACTTGTTTTGAATATAATGATTAAATTGGTTATCCAATGACAAATAGAAACGGGCTCCAATTAACTCTGGAACTAAAAATATACATGCAATGATTTTGTTGTTGATCGTTATACTTTTGTAATTTAAAACTTTGATGGGACGTGAAAACAACAGTAACATTTAAATGTAGAAAAACTATGCACTTAAATTCATCTCCGAATGACTATATGAAAATTTTATGAACATCAAACAGAATTAGCATAAATCAAAATACGGGCGACGTAAATCAGTAAAAATCAAACTATCATGTGAGAAAACAAACATAATATAAAATTTTAAATCACGGAGACATAACTACACCCAATTCTTTACACGATTTTGAAATAACATTGTCCAAGAAAAAAAGTCTCTCTTTTTACACACGGTTTATTTATTCTAATGCGATTTTAGTCACTCAAAGATAACTTATACACTTACAATTTCATCAGATTTGTTTACACAATTTTTCCAATTAAATATGATACTTTATTTGATTTAACTCGCTTTTTGGATACCATGGAACGTCCCATTTTACTATAAAAATCGAATATTTGTTTGCATGGTTTTTTTACTCGGTTTTATGAGGAACATATTTACCGTGGGAAAAAAAGAAGTTCGGTGTATAGTATATATTATAGAAACATATGTACAAAAAAAAAATATCAATGACAATTTTAAAATACTACTCATTCATCTTTGCGAAATGTTATGTCAAATCTTCATAGACGAAACTAATTTTTAAGAAAGAATTTCATTCCTTAGTCCCGTTTTCTTTTTTTCTAGAATAAAAATAGGGAATTTAGTTCGCTATTTTATTTTCTAATATCACGGTAATATCCTAAAACGCTATTTTTAATCATTTGTATTGCTTAAACATCCCTAGACTATGATGATAACTCGTGATGTAAATTGAAGGGAACAAATTAATCTCAAAATGCGATATTTGATAATATTTTATTTAGTAATTTTTAGAGGGAAAAATAATAGAATTTTTATGAACGAAGAAGTATTTTGAAGCTTGTACTTTTTATTTTTGAAAACGTTCTTTGATAATTTCAATTACTCTCCGCCGCACCGGCTCCGTAAAAATTTTAAAAATTATTTCACATTTTTCCCATAAATTTTTGACAGCGGTTCTGGAGTGGACATGAACAATTTAAATAAAATATAGTTTTCTAGAAGAATTCGAAAACCACTTTTGTTTTTAAATTTATTTAGTTCAACAAATATATGTTTATGATTACAGTGTTACTTATTGTTAACCCTTAAACGGCACAAGGAGTATAATCCACCCTAAGTTATTTTTATAATAATATTGCAAATATCCTCACTTTAGATTGTAAACTTAATATAGTTATTATTTATTATATAAAAATTTTGACTTTTAGCTTTAGTTTTAAAAAGCTGTGCGAGTTTTTGCTTTATCTTAAAATATGAAAGTTGCATCAATTCTTTTGTGAAATCACCAATTTTTTCGCAATTTATCCCTTTCAATAGCAATATTCTAGCACTGGTACTTTTTTTTTAAGCTACTACCCTTTTAAAAAGGACGCTTCTTTTTACAATAAATATCCTTATACTTTGTTCTTAAAAATCAGTACTTTCGAACTTATTTCAGGTTTAAACCACTGGTGTAGGTTCTATGTGCCGCCCTTCGTAATAGAAGTGTGCCGTTTAAGGGTTAAATAAAATAAGGACATTTTCGACCTTCGCTTTTCTAGAGGTATATATACTCAATTTATATGCTTTTTGTAAATTCGTAATTTAATAAGAGGGCGCGGCAAGAACATTTTTTTTTAACAACCACTGTAGTATATGTGTAGTTATCCATCGAATCACTGCAATCCTAACCAGATAATCTGAGCAAAAATGTAAATTACAAATCTTGTATGAAGTTCCAAATTAAATCGAACATGTTTTCAGAATCAGCAACTATGTATTATATTACTAAAAATGTTATAGCGAGCCAATTCACGAGAGGGGGATGCCCCGCGAGATAGTAGACGCCATGTGGAGCACCTTTAAAACAAAGGTGCAGCGAGTAGTTCGCGAGGATCTTGTGCAATGACCCAATTTCGCGGGCATTTCAATATAATTTAGACCTCCAAATGTAAGAGAAGTGCCTAGGCCTCGCTTACAGGAGTTGGGGTAGGATAGGAGGGCGTGGGTGAGGAGAAGTTGTGTTAATTTCACTGTTATCCGCGCTTAACCTCTCTAATAGACAGCTAGCCCGGGTGGCAGTAGTAACGGCAGCAGCACTATAACAGGACACAAAAACCCGTAGTCAGACACTTATGTAAACACTTGTTATGGGCGCCAGTTAATTGCGCCGTGAGCACCACCACATGAAAGCACACAGCCGCCACACGTAACGCGCCACACCGCAGAGCGCGCGTCCACTTGCACGCCAATTGCGAATTTTATATTTACGCCAGTGCGCGCGAACACCCACCCGCCCGCTGCAGCTGTGTTCGTGCCAGCCGACTAATTATACAGTAACAGGAATAATGCACTCGTTCGAACGCCCAAAATCATAGCGCGCTGCATTCAAATCGAAGGCAAGATCCCAACTAGAACTACGCATACTACGGACTTATGGACCGAGTGGAGACTTCGGCTCGATTGGAGTCCTCGCGCGTGAGGCGTCCCTGGCACGCGCGCGAAAGCGAAATCCGCCCGCTCGCTGCCGTTGCGGAGGAAAAGGACCTCTCTAGTGAGCAGGGCTGTCGCTGGGGTGAGACTTGCCGGTCGGCCGCGCGCCAAATCTGCGCGCTGCTATTCCGGCTCCGGGCCCTTGTCCTTTTTCTTATGTTTAGTTTTTTCGGGTCGCCTCAATGTTGCAATGGCGGCGGCCGTGACTGTGTGAGTGTCATGACGTGTGATGCCGTGCTGTACCATCATCCAGCATCCAGCATCCATCGCTCCGCACCGGCCTGGCCGACGACGTGGGAGCTCCGCCGACCGCCGCGCACTCGATCCGGTGCGTTATGCGGTCGTGGGGTGGGACGTGAGTGGGTGTGTTGATGTCTTCGCCACCGCCACAATCGCCGCGAAAATGTTTCATTTGCCTTCGATCCACGCTCTTATGGGAATCTCGGCAGGGGAATCCCTCCTTGGGAACCGCGGACCGAATTGATAGGCTCCAATTACCGTTATTTATTAAACGGAAACAAGCCACGAAGTTATTAATTGCGCTCTGACCCTTTTCGGTCTCCGGAGGAATATATCCAATTATTCGATGTTTGTTTAGGCTGATGCGCGTGTAAAAGTAATGAGCTTTGCTTGCGGGATGAGTTTGCAAACATTCGTGAGCTCGGAGGTCTCTTGTTTCTCATTGGAAACGCGTGCGAGAATAACAAATCTGATCATTAAAGGAAAATTACAACTCTGCCTAAATCCACATTGAACTAACAAAATTCATAGATTTATCAAAATTATCTATAGCATTGCACACATTGATCCAAAAGCAAATCAGTTTGACATATTGGAAAATGAGTTTTACAACCTAAACACAGCTATATTTGATATATTCGTAAATATATTTAACCTATCAACAGACAGGTTTAACCAAAGCACAAATATTTAACCTATTCACAAATAATTCAACCAAAAACGAAAATAAAAATCTTTTTACAAATTTCAGAATTTCACATAGGATGCAAGAACCAAAACCAAAAAAACACTTCATTTGAAAAGTACCCTTGAAATTACCGTATTTATATAATTACTAGTTATATCATAAGTTCAATACATAATTTGTCCTTCTTCTCTGTGCAAATGAGCAAAAGCATATCCATCACAAAAGTACTGCATTTAGTCTGTGTGATTTGATGCAAAGTTTCCACAACAATTTTCAGGAATTGTATTCTCTTCTTAGGTAACCTAAAACTTTTGGAAAAGATTTGGGACACATTTTCTCTTAGGGGTGCATTTCTAATTATGGTCAGTGCATGAATCCATAAGACGCAACAGGTTCGGACCATTTTAGCTAGGGCGAATTTAGCGCGGGAAATTATATTTCAAACATGAAGGTTCGGCAAGTTTTAGTTGACCTGGATCAGCAAAGTATATAGAAATAAAAAAGTTCCTGCAGTTTAATTGACCACGGTGTATTCTTATAAAAATCTAACTTTACTGTCTAAGCGGATGTACATACCATTGATGAGAAGAGAATTAATTAAACATTTAACATTGAAGAACAATTAATTTTTTTTTTAATTTTACTCATTATGTAATCTAGTACGGTGCTTATAATACGTTTTACCAGTGATGCCTTGGAAAACAGTCTTTCGACAGGAACTTTGCTTGAATAGACAACAAATCATGAGCCAAATAAATAAATAAATCATGAGCCATCTTGGTTGGCTAAGATAGGAAATTGCAGTTCTTTTTATTCTCCTGTTTTTAAACAATATTTAAATAAAGTTGCAATTTTGAATTACAATGCCTCAAAAACTATAGAACAAAAAACTTTCAAATTTGGACTATAATAAGTTCAATATTTTATTAAAATTTCATAAAGTTGTTTATTTTCACTAAGCCCCTTGTCAAAAATAGGATGAATTTTTTAAAACTATCGATCCTCCTTAAAGATATTAAAAGTAGCAAAAATTTCCGTCAGCAAAAATCTTG
This sequence comes from Dysmachus trigonus, assembly GCA_949715965.1. NCBI lineage: Eukaryota > Metazoa > Arthropoda > Insecta > Diptera > Asilidae > Dysmachus > Dysmachus trigonus. The sequence continues at coordinate 45,821,817 of OX454319.1, read as the reverse complement.
CAGTTCGGTGTTGTTCTTGATCAAGTCTCTCTAACATGCTGTTAATCTTGATTGTCTTTCGACCAAGACCGATTTTGCTCATCACTATTTATTTTAGTTAGAAAGAATTTTTTATCTTGTAGATTTGTATTGAATTTCTGACATTTAAATAAATTTGTGATAAGATTAAATTTATTTGTGTTTGTGGTTAAATTACTTGTGAATAGTTTAAATATATTTGCGCTTTAGTTAAACCTGTCTGTTGATGGGTTAAATATATATGCGACTGGATCTTTATTTACGAATATGTCAAATATATCTGTGTTTAGATTAAACCGGTTAAACTCATTTGCCAAAAGATTAAACTGATTTGCTTTTGGGTTAAGTTAATGTGCGAATACTATATTGATTGGTTCAACCTGATTTTAACCTTTATAATATATACACACCGATTTCAATTAGCAAAATTTTTTCAATTTGCGATTTTATTGATTTGATTGATAGAAGTTATAGATTTGTTTTTTCAATTAACTGATTGTATCAACAACAATAGTGTAAAACGTGTAAGATTAGCCCGAAAAAAATAATCGGAATACACCCATCTCTAAATTTACAGTATAGAAAGTTTCCAAAAATACGAGTGAAAATGACACAAAAGGTACATAAAAAATAGGGGAAAGTTTCTAACCTAGGTACAATCATATCAAAGAATATAAAGAAAAATGGTGGATAAGTTCATTATAACCGCATAAAATGAAGCAAAGATTTTATGAAAAAACGGTTCTACTGAATGCTAGTTCTTGAAGTTGAAGAACATATAATTAGTAGAAGTAAAAAAAACATCTATAACATAATAAATAAAAAAGAAAATAAATTGTTTGCCTTTGATTCAAATGAATTATTCAAAACACAAAACTATTTTCCCTATTATTAGTATACACATCTTTTTGTTTCAACTTTTGCGATGAACATTTGAAATATTTGCCTACAATAATAAATTGATTTTGTGGGAAGAATACATTTCGCATTATGTAAAATAATCGAAATAACATACAGAAATATTTCTTTCTTTGTAATTTAAAAACCCTGTAAATTGTGTAAATTACCAATGTATGTCTAAAGGTTAAAATTGTTCTATTCTTTATGGGGAAGATAAAGAATCCGACCCTTGCTGCATGTATTACTGTTTCATGTCTCTTTAATAATAATTTCCAATTCCAGTCAAAACGATCAATTCATTTTCTAAGGATAAATATCATCAATTGGTAAATTTGTTTAATAAGATGAAAGGACCAGAATGAATTAATTAAATTGCATCCATGATAGAAATTTATTCCATGCGTTAGGCTATTTTTATTCAACAGAACAGAGAAAGTGAAGGATAACAGTCTATTTACCAACTTATACTAATGTGAATTTCTTTGTTTCCTTTTATCTCGTAAACAACTTCCTCAGTATTGATAAATGAGATATTAAATGGTTTTGCTTGCCGCGAGGCTATAAGATAAAACTCAATATGATAGGCGGAAAATCGGGTATTCTATCAAATGTTGAAGCTTTAATACAGTTAGTTGCACCCTTAGCAATAATAATTTATTAACAATTTATTATCAACAAGACAAAAGCTTATGTTTGTTCTCTCGAAATCAGTCTATTCATTTATGATTTCTTGACTTATGATGATTTTCTTGTCATTTGTGATATTGATCACCTGCTGCTTAGTACATAGATCTAAAATTAGTGCACGTACTGGCCTCGGTGCGTGCTCCGCAGCAATTTGGTATATTTGTATCTGGCTGCCTATATGGCACTTGGGACTCAAGTTTTACTAACTCCTCGTATTGACCAAATTCTCTTACAAGGAGAATGCAACTGGTCGTCATGACCGATTTCGCTCAAATTTATAGCACATGTAGGGCTTGGCAACAAATGAAAGTACCCGAAGTGGGAACTCCAGATGGCCGCGCGTTTACAAAATAATAGTATACAAAAATTTTCACGCGGCTCTAAATCCCATTCATTGTAGTACATTCTCAAAGCGGCGGCTGGTGCAGTGGTGAGTACCTGAGCTTGGGATTCAAAGGTCATGGGTTCGAATCCTAGCATGGGGATGCTTTTTTCGGATTTTTCCCAATTTTTATAAGATTCGAGTCGGCAATTAAGTGAAGTGATAAATTTTTATATTTTTTTATTTATTTATACGCAAAAGGCATAAATAAGGAAAAAAATTGGGATTGCGGACTTTTCAGCAAAGGATTGTAATTAAAGCGAATACCAAAAGACTTTGTATATTCAAATTCAAACTTTTATTATTTTTCATGATTTCATTTGTCGGGATGATATTTATTATAGAAGCAGGGGAAACAGTAATTATTTCTGCATTTAGCACAGGTTATAAACGCCGCATTTTTACAATTACAACATTGTTTCAACTCCTCCATACAAAATCAAACTTGATTCACATTCATAAAATCTTCTCTCTTATCGCAAAGTTTAGCAGCGAACCACGCGTAACGTAACATGTCACCAAATATTGGAGCGGATAGTTGGTGATGAACAACCGAATGTACTTTTATAGATTCTTCAGGGGATGTGATTTCTTTTTCTTGCTCGATGAGATAAGAGCATTTTTGTGTTTTTTTATTAAGTTTTTCTATGGAGTTGTTGAAACAATGTTGTGATTGTAAAAATGCGGCGTTTATAACCTGTGCTAGATGCAGAAATAATTACTGTTTCCCCTGCTTCTATAATAAATATCACCCCGACAAATGTAAATCATCATCATGAAAAATAATAAAAGTTTGAATTATAATGTACAAAGTCTTTTGGTATTCGCTTTAATTACAATCCTTTGAAGAAAAGTCCGCAAACCCAATTTTTTTCCTTATTCATGCCTTTTGCGTATAAATAAATAAAAAAAATAAAAAATTTATCACTTCACTTAATTGCGGACTCGAATCTTATAAAAATTGGGAAAAATCCGAAAAAAAGCATCCCCACGCTGGGATTCGAACCCATGACCTCTGAATCCCAAGCTCAGGTACTCACCACTGCACCAGCCGCCGCTTTGAGAATGTACTACAATGAATGGGATTTAGAGCCGCTTGAAAATTTTTGTATACTATTATTTTGTAAACGCGCGGCCATCTGGAGTTCCCACTTCGGGTACTTTCATTTGTTGCCAAGCCCTACATGTGCTATAAATTTGAGCGAAATCGGTCATGACGACCAGTTGCATTCTCCTTGTTAGATTTTTTTTTCTTGTTCTTCATTCGCTATACAGGGTGTTCAGAGGTGGGTGGTCAATACTGCAGGGGGTGAAAGGTCAGACCGAGGCAAGCAAAAAATCGTATGGGTGGGGGGGGGGGGGGGCATCTCGCACCGTTTGGCAGTTACAGGGTGATTCGTAAATCAGGATTTTGCCTTATATGGGAACCGCTCTTGTATTTTTATCTTTTTTTCTACGCATCGCAGCGGCCCCAAATTGATTTCAAAAAATCACTATTTGGAAGCCCTTTCCAAAAAAGTTTACACCACCCCCGTATCCCCAACCCCTTGGCCACAATCCCCCCTGGAAGTTGAAAAAAATAACTTTTATTTCACAATTTTTCACCTTTCGCCCCACTTTTCTCCGAAATTCATGTTATTAACATACCTACTTTTTATTTTTTTTAAGTTGCCTATCTAATTACCTTTCCAAAAAGGTGCAACATGCCCAGATAGGAAAAGGATACGAAAATTTATTTACAAAAATCCTTTTACAGAAAATCATGATAATTTGAATTTTTAAGAAATTATAGTGAAGTTAACTAAAAAATACATTTTGTTTGCTTAAAAACTAATTACAATTAAAACGTTTCTCCTTTAAAAGCTGTTCAAAATGTTCTCCGCCAGTTTCGATGCATGCAAGTAGCCTTGGTCTTATTTCACGTCTCAGGTCTATGGTAACCAGTCTCTCCCGTATTTTCGTGGCTGCAGTCCCAATCCTGGTAACTAATTCTTCTCTAGTGTTGATTAGTCTTGAGTAAACTTCATCTTTCATCATTCCCCATAAGAAAAAGTCCAGTGGAGTAAGGTTCGGTGACCTAGCAGGCCAAGGAATCGGTCCACCTCGTCCAATCCAGCGCTCTGGGTAATTTTCATTTAACCTTGCCCTAACAATGTTCCCAGTATGCACAGGTGCTCCGTCGAGCTGTAAATAAATTGCGCTTCTGGTGGCCAGGGGGATGTCCTCCAACAGATCCGGAAGGGTATTCTCCAAAAAGTCCGAGTATAGCTGACTATTCAGCACTTGGGGCAAGATGAAGAGTCCTATCAACTGGTTGCCGATGATGCCAGCCCAGACATTGACACTAAATCTTTGCTGGAAGGACCGACACCTGGTCCTATGTGGGTTCACATCTAACCAGGTGTGGAGGTTGTGCAAGTTTGTGATGCCATCCCGGGTGAATTGCGATTCATCCGTCCACAGAATTCGGTCTAGAAACCTTCTGTTTTCGATGTCAGACTCGAACAGCCAAGTGCAAATTGCAATCGTCTTTCGGAATCTCCTTCCTGTAGTGCTTGGACCAGGATATGGTGGTATGGATGTAGTCCCTCTCGGTTCACAACGGTCCAAACTCTCCCTGAAGACAATCCTGACCTTCGTGCGACCTGCCTGATGCTTATTACAGGGCTGTTCCTGACGATGTTGAGGATTTGTTGGTCGGGGTCCGCTGAATCGGCCGATTTTCCTGCTCGCGTTTCTGCTCTGGGGGCGGTTACACTTCCGGTTTCTTTTAACCTTCTGAAAGTCCTTGAAAATACCCTTCTGTTGGGTACCCGCCTATTCGGGAATCTCCTTTGGTATTCTCGTACGGCCTCACTATCATTTCCTTCTACTAAACCGTACACGTAAATTATATCGGCATACTCGTCAACACTGAATTCTGCCATTTTATCTTAATTTTTTCTATTAAACACCCGTTCTTATCGCTTGCTTCTTCAACTGTGGTCAATGTCCTTTCAAACTTACCCATTTTTATACCATAATTCATACGAAGTATTAGAAACGGAGCGTCAGGATACTTAGGAGTCAATACTGGATATAATAAACTAATAACGCTATTTAACGAGATTATATTTATTATTTTATTACTGTTTTGCTGAAATAATAAAAATGTACTACCTCTGTTTCCTAAACAAACATTTCCGAACTTGCTGTCATAAAAATTGTTTACTTAACGACTTTTTCCATTATGGTGCAATAAAGTAATTAGGTACCTGTGAGGATGTTTTAATTTCAGGACTTTTGCAACCCTTTTCTACCTGGGCATGTTGCACCTTTTTGGAAAGGTAATTAGATAGGCAACTTAAAAAAAATAAAAAGTGGGTATGTTAATAACATGAATTTCAGAGAAAAGTGGGGCGAAAGGTGAAAAATCGTGAAATAAAAGTTAATTTTTTCAACTTCCAGGGGGGATTGTGGTCAAGGGGTTGGGGATAGAGGGGTGGTGTAAACTTTTTTGGAAAGGGCTTCCAAATAGTGATTTTTTGAAATCAGTTTGGGGTCGCTGCAATGCGTAGAAAAAAAGATAAAAATACAAGAGCGGTTCCCATATAAGGCAAAATCCTGATTTACGAATCACCCTGTAACTGCCAAACGGTGCGAGATGCCCCCCCCCCCCCCCCCCCCCCACCCATACGATTTTTTGCTTGTCTCGGTCTGACCTTTCACCCCCTGCAGTATTGACCTCCCACCTCTGAACACCCTGTAGAGATAACCATTTAATTGTTTAAGGCAAGGCTGCAAATAAAAAAATGTGTTATCATTTCTTATTCACTGTCCATTATGTTAAATGAATAAAGTTTGGTTGGAAAAGCGACACAATTTAGTCAACTACATTGTTTTAGATTAAATGTAAGTTTTGGTGCTTTTAATAGATAGACGCCATGTGCGAGAAAAGAAAACAATGGGATACCTAATAAAAATTTCAAATGTTCTAAAAATGTTCAATATTTGAAATATTTTTACGTTTATATGCATGACTTATATCCAAACTCCGTTGGTGGTCAGATTTTCTCGTATTTTTATATAATCTGCAAGATTACATATTCAGTGATATTTATTATAGGTGATAAGATATTTGCCCACGCAATAGTTACTTAAATTAAAAAGAAATTGTATAGCTTTCTTAAGTGCCATATTATAGTGCATTGCTTTGAGAAACTCTGGGACATCTATAGTTATGTGCTTAAATATTATATATAATAAAGATAAAAGTAATGTAGGCTCGCATGTATGCTATACGAATCAGAGAACTTAAAAGCATAACGTGTACTTTAGGGATATTCTGGAAAATTATACATACATTCTGAGAATGAAGTCAAATAATTTAAATGCTCTATTTAACAAAGTACTATAGCCAGTAAAAGCTTCTCGCCAAATATTATTCTTGAAGATTTATCCCAAGATAGCTAATAGAACCTACTGTCAAACATTAAGATCAAAAGAGATTTATCTTCATATCTCAACATTAGTAGAAGGAAATTATTATTTGCTAAGCTCTTGATATCTGCTTAGATATCACGCACAGTTACAGAGTGAAATTTTATGTTTTAAGAGTGTAAAAAGTACATTCATTATTCTTTACAGCTTAAAATATATTAACTAGAAGACGTAATCTAATGGTATCAAAACAGCTGTTGAGAATCAGTAGAATAATTAATTAATCGAAATATCTTCACATCATCAACATAAAGTGGACTTGAAGATTTGTATTAGACCAAAACGCCACTGAAGAATTGGTAAAGATAAATGATTGTATAAAAGATAAGTACATATATACAGAAAATTTCATTCTAGAATTATTTCAGGAATAGTTGGTATTTTTGGCGGCCGCCTAAAGTAAGTGCTGTAATTATTTAATCCGTTCCGATATTTGCACATCTGTCCCAAGTTTGGTAAATTTTGTTAAAGTAACAAGGGTGTCGTGAAGCAATTGGGATGATTTTCAGTTCATCTCTCGATGCAAAATAGAAGAATCTATATTTAGTATAGTATAACAATTTTTCTGTTTTGAAGATGTAGCGTAGCCGTAAAATAAATTATCTTTAGGAGTTTTGGAGATCTGAATCAGTCCTTTGCCTAATATATTTTAAAAATGAGCTAATACCTTTTTAAATAGTTGCCAGCTCTCAGTGAAATATAATATTTTTTTAATGAAAATATCAGCCTATTGTACATTATCATAACATTAATAAGTATATTTAAATAGTAGTTTCCCGAGATTTCGTCTGCGGAAAATAAGACATTATAAATGAAGATATCAATTTGTATTTGAACATTTTCTTCCAATTTTTCTTTTCGTTTTACAATACATATACTTAAAGTATATAAAGAAGAATATTTTCGATTTTTGAAAAGTTTTGTGATTAAAATGTATCTTTTTACGTTTTACTTTATCAAAGGACGACTCCAAACGAAGATATCTAACATGGAAGATCACAATTCTCAATCTTCGTGATGTGACCTATTTAGCCTCAGTTTTTTGCATTATGTATTTTATGCCCTGGATAACTAGTTAAGTGACTTTGTTTACTTTGCATTTTTATCTATTGTAAAGTGAAACCCCGTAATTTTTATTGTAACATCAAAAAATTGTATTTGTAAGGTCAATCGCTCCACAAGTGGTTCAATATCTCTTTTGTAACACACTTTTATTAACTTGACCTATAACCTCCTAACATTGTAAGCAAATCTTTCAACGTACATATTTTTCACCCACTTCTAATAGTCGTATCGATTTGAAACTTAGCACACCTATGCAATTCTGATGATAATACAATAATTTGGTACCATCGAGCTTGTATGATAATGGAGGTGGTTATAGGAACTCCTCAATGGCTAAATGAAATGGAGAGGCTGCATGCACAAGAATCAGATATATCCTAGGACTCATGAATAAACAAATAAAGAAAATAACAAAAATCATAGTCTAAAAAACTAAAAAACACGCTTTTATGAGTACCACACTAAAAAATCGTTGGGCGTATGTAGGTAGATAACCGCATTATTTGTTATTCATTATGCACATAAATGAATGAAAAAATAGAATAGTTTTTAAATTTAAGAATTATAATTATTTTAATTATTTCTGCACGCCAATGAGCGATTTTCGGATGTTGATTTGAGATGACTGTACATGGTTTTACAGTTTTAGAATTTTTTTATTTTTATTGCAAATTAAATGTAATAATTCTGTAGTGTTGCACAGTGTTATTTTTTCTAGTTTTATTACCTTAGTATCTCTTTCTTGCCAAATTATTTATTTACAATACTGGTAGAAGTGCACACGAAAATAAAACTAGGCTAATCATTCACATAAGCAGCTTGTGCGTAAGGATTACAACAGTTTATTCTAAAAATAAATTTCATTTTAAGTTCAAATAAAAATTATAAAATTTTAACAATAACATTCACTCACAATAAAAATATGTACAAGACATATCAATTGTTTTTTATAAGTAAAAATAAAATGAATAAAAATAGAAAAAAAATAAAAATTAAAATTAAAGTAAAAAGAGGCTTACTTCCTCTACCATATACGGATAAAATCTACTATTCTTGGATTATTAATTACATACCCTTTTCAATTTCAGTTTATTATTTATGAATGTTAGATCTGTCTTTAACGAATGGGGTAATTCATTAAGCATTTTTTGCCCTAGGTACCTTACATGCTTCTGATATCTGATATTTGTGTTGTTTTGCGCTCCGTGCATTTATTATGCCTGCAAGTAGTCTACTTCAGAGACTTTTAAAGTAATATTTTTTAAATTACAATATTTTGAAAAAAAAACAGTTTTTAGAAAAATCATTTATAATTAACGAAAACGAATTCAAAAAAGTTGTTAACTAAGTAAGTGAACTTCAATGTATCTTAAAATAAATACAAATTTAAAATCTACAATATAGTTGATATTATTTTAATAACAGAAACAAACAAAAAAGTTTTAATACAATTTTTATAATATTAAAATTCAAGTTATTACTTAAATAATGATTAATAATATAAGATTTATTGATATATTAGTTTAATCTTTTTTTTATAAATTTCTTTTGTATGATAATCAGAGAAACAGTCACCTACATGTGGACCGAGTTTTTTTTGCACATATATCGCAATAGTTAAGATCGCAAATGTATACAAAACAGCAAATGTGCATAATAGTAATATAATTAAAGTAGAAAATGTTGACAGCAGAGCTGGCAGTTGGAGTGAATCGTCTTCAATTCTTATGCCAGCCCGGCTGGTAGTTGGAGCGCGTGTTAAAACTGAGATAAAGTTCTTAGGTTTATAATAAATTGATAAAAGTCAAAAGTTAATTCGGACCGGACTACGGGGAATAGGAAAAATTAATTCGCATCGCCAAGGTTTAAGGGCACAAATCGAAAAAAATGGCTTTTTTTTCATAAATTTAGAACACATCACAGAAATATACTCCCTAAACCGTTTTGAAAAATTCAATATATAAAAAAAAGTTATAGACACATTTGTAGCAGTACTTTACGCTTTTCGTACCTTAAAATTATCGAAGAAAAACTTTCGTTCGCGTTTTTCTCGAAACTATGTTTTCTGAACTCGTGCGACAGATTCTCTTTCATCCAATTGAAAAAAATTAAAAAGCATTCGATTTTGTATACACAATATTAGGGAATATACCTCTAAAAACTTATACATATGCAAATTCACTATTTTTACAGGGGTAGTTAACTCTGGAAAAGGTCGATTTTTCAACACTTTTTGTAAATCTTAAATAAAGTGACGAAACAACATATTTTTTAATAATAGGGGATATACCTATTAATAAATGTCTAAGGAATATAACCCATTTTGAATTTTGAATTGATTTTTTTAGAAAACGTGAATTTTGGAATGCGCCCTCTACCACCAATATGAAGAATAAAAAGTCATCAAACATTTTTTTTATGTTCTTCAATACATATATTATAATACTAAAAAGAAAGTTTTTCAATAAATATTATAGATATTTAAAAAAAAAAAATGTTTAAAATTGGTTTTTTTTTCCGATTTAGAAAGTAAATGTCCCCTTAAAGCCTGTAAAGACTCACTCAAGTTCTGTGGTGAAAAGAAGCCACCCATCCCCACATGAATATTCAAGAAACCCGGTTTAGTTGTGGAGCCTGTCGCCTGCGTCCTTTGGCGCTGGCCATCTCTCTGTCGACTTTGACTCGTAAGTCCGGTGCGGATCCCGTTAATTGGAAAAATCCGCGCGTGCAGCGGGCCACCCCTAGTTGCACGCCACAGTCCCGTAATTGCTACATGCGCTTAGTTGCAGGAGCAGATTAAAAATTTGTAAACAAATTAATTATGCGATTGCCATAACTGCGGCCGGCACAAACGGCGCGTTATTAATTCAATGATGGGCGGTTGGCCCGCAAACCTGTTGGCACGTTGCTACCGCGCCGCCGTGTCACGCCGGTCGTCATTGCTACTCTTCGACGGGCCGCAGCAGCACTTGGCGGCGGTCGAGATTTTCCGATTTACATAAACCGGTAATCGGGCAAATGGCTAATTTCCTTTTGTCAACTGTGCAGTCACGGTTGCGTGCGACTGGCGTCCGGGCGGGGGGAGTGATGAGGCGCGACTCGACACTCCGCGTGGCGGCCTATTCCCACGTTTAATTGCTTTTTAGCGCTGTGCCAACACGCCGCTGCCTGGCCACTTTCACTAATTGAGCGTCAATATTGCGTGCGGTCTAGCTCAGGTAAATTGGCCCGGATCATTCCTCGGTTCCAGGTCCCGCGTGCGGGGAGGGAATCGCTTTTTAAGCCAGACTTCGAACGGACCTCTGGACGCGGCCTGGAGGAGCAAGCAGGGCCGCGCCAAGTGTCCGCAGCAGCCATTTCGGGGCGACGCGACGACGACGCTTTCCCGGACAGAGAGGTCGCCTTCCAGTGATACTTCCAGCCGGCTTCGTCGTGCTCAGCCTGAATCATCACCTGCCACTCTTCCAAGATATTGTTGTGTGCGAGGCCTGTTCCCGCGCCCCATGGGGCTTGCAGCCAATCGCGTCAAGGGGTGTGTTTTTTGCGGCTGTATAAATAAGCGTTAAAACCCGTTCTGCGCGACGATGGTGACTTTGTGTGCGTTTAGTGACGGCAGCAGCAGCATCATCATCATCATCATCAACATCTTTGTGCTACGTGGAGCCCGGCTGCTGCGCCGCACCGCGCGGTGGGCATAAAACTGGCAGGGGCAGTTTTCGATCTTGCGGAGGTCGGCTTCGGCTTCGGCTTCGGCCTGGGCCCGGTATGCATGGCAACTGGCAGCAGCTGATGGTAACTTGGCGGCAAATAAGCCCACAGCCGACAAAGTGGCAGTAAAAAAGCCAGAAACAGGTTGAGTCCACAGAAGTTGAAAAATATACATATATGTATTTATATAAAAAGAAAAAGGAGGAAAAATCAGCCCCAGGGCTCGGGACTCTCGGGAGGGGGAAAGGATGTTTTTCTTATGAAGATTTATGCCCCTTCTGCAATTCATATCCGGTAGCAGCTCCCCATCATGCTCCGGCGAGTGGCGCTGCCCTGGGAGGGGCTCGCGGGTGTTGCGAATATTCGATTTCTTTTATATTTCTGTGTCAACCTAAAATTAAAATTTCTTAAAGCCGATGGGACCGTTCCCGGGCTTAATAACTCATTTCGGCGGTGGCGGCAAAGGCGTTTTTGCTCTGTCTCCTCCCGACCGGCGAGTCGTCTTTGTCCGCTCTTTTTCAACTGTCTACCGAATTAATCAGAGAAATGCGCGACGGACGCTAGGAAAAATGCTCTGGAGCTGTTTATGACAGCTTATTGATTTGTGTCTCTTCCATGGAAAAAAAGAATATACATATATTGTATATACTATATACAATATATATAATGGGTTTCCTTTTAAAGTAATTCAACTTTTAAAAGCGTTGGTATCGTCATTTCCCCTAACTATGGACCATTTTTTCCGATATAATTCTTTAAAACATTCAACTTTTTTAATTTACCTTAGGCATTGAGGATATGTGTATCTTCTTCTTCTCTCTTCAAGGAAGGAAACCACACCAGACAGTTCAAAAAAATATTTTGTTTAATTTTATAAATCGTCAGCAAAACATCTGAAGAATATGTTCTCAAAGTTTTAGAACGAAATTCATATTCTTTCTGAAGCTACTTGATATTCGCTACTCGCGTAATCGAAACTTTAAAGGCGTTTTTCTCAAAACGACATTTTTTCAATTTGCGTGCATGATTACTCAATTGACCGTTGTAAAATGTTATATATGTTTACTTTATTGAATAATTCGTTTTTTAATAATAGTATATTAAGCAATAGCTGCGTGGGTAATCGGTGAGTTGCCACACGGAAATGGGTGCGGTTAACCTAGTAGTTACCCCGCACGTGTGATGAAAATAATTTTTTTAGAACTGATACATGAAATTACTTTGATCAGGTTCAGTGACAGAAATTTTAGGGCTCGTTATTCTGATTCTCATATGAGCCCTCCTAGACCCGAATTTTATTTCTGGTAGTTAGAGTATTATAGTATGAAGTAATAATCTGCTATAGCTTAGCTTGATATGTATTTGGGTAGGTAAATCACAAAAGAATGAAACATATTTTAGATTATTTATTGCTAGAAACAAAACAGTGTTATACTTTAAATGAGCCTTCTTACTTTTAATACGGTAAAATCTTTTATAACGGCACTGAAATCTATTTCTCGTCCTGTTTCATGATCTATAAATACACTGAAAAAATTACAATGGAAAATTTAAAAATAAATCTGTTCAGCTATCGCATTTTAAAAAGAAATAGGTTTGCATTAACTCCTTAACCATTTATGTCGAGTATACTCGTCATGACGAAATAGACAATTTTTGGCATAATGTTGAGTATATTCGTTACAATAATAAAAAAAAATCGCACTTGTATTAACAATCGACAAATCAACTGCAATGTTTAATTTTTCTGATAAAGGGCAAATAAAGACCTTTTAAAGAAAATACATTTTAGAATATTCGTTAGCCTCCGTGTGACAATACGTTATTTTTTAATATAAAATAATTGAAATTTACAAAGGAATAATCAACAAACCAAATCAATTCCTGTGACATTTCCTCTTGAATTTGCAATAATAAACAGCTATCACTTGACAGCAACAATTTTTCTCTGTTGCATATGCAGAGCGACATTTGTATTACAATTTGACACTAATCATTTGAATTATTTGAAAAATGGAATCGCAGCAATCCTTGCACACGCCAAAAATTTAGTATAAAAGAATTTTCATTCTAATTCCAGCATTGTTCCGTGTTAGTTTCCCAGCATTTTAGAATGCAACGTTAGAATTTGAATCTAGGCAGGTTTCAACCGCCAGTTAGGTTTCAATCACCATACACCGTAAATAACTTGTAGGTTTCCACCATAAGCTATTTATTGGTTACCAAAATATAATTCTGATTTCGAGAATGTTCGGGTGTAGGTTTCCACCATATTTGAGCATTTTTGAAGTAAGAATTTAGGCAGGTTTCCACCACCACAGATGCAGTAAATAACTTGTAGGTTTCCACCATAAATTATTTACTGGTTATAACATAAAAACATTAATTTCCGATTCCAGTGATGTTCGGGTGCTAGGTTTCCACCGCAGTTTAACATTTTTGGAATTAGACTCTAGGCAGGTTTTCACCGCCACTACGAAACACACATTAGCAATATCTTTTTCTACAAAAAATATTTTTGATGCTACACAAAAATTCGGGCTGATAGGTTTTAATGAAAACAGACTGTTAGTATTCACCGTATTTTTACTATTAATCGCGTTGATAATTTCTCATTTAATTAATAATTTCTTTTTTTTCCTCTAATTCAAGAAAATCAAGATTTATATATAAGTTTTCATAACTTATTTTTTTATCCAGAAGCCTATTTTATTTATTTTATTTATTTATTGACTCCAAAAACAGTTTACAAAGTATAATACAAGATGTAAATACATATTGTAAACCCTACAGAGATATAAAAATATCTGTACGTAGGCTTGGATTCTTAACACTTATCTACTAAGAGGAACAGATAATAAATTTTCTTTTATTCTAGAATACATCCAATCAGGGCCGTAGCCAGGATTTTTTTTCGGGGGGGGGGGTTTTCAAAACAAAAAGTGAAAGAAGGGGTGGGGGGGGGGGGTTTGAACAAAATTGAAATTTTCTTTAAATAGCGTTAAAATATTAATTTAAAATAAAGTTTAATTTTTACATCTTCAATATATATTTAATTAAATATTTTTAAACATATCTATACTATGTTACTCTTGTTAAGGTGTTACACCACTTTGACGCTCGAAAAAATAGGTATAAAAATAAACTTTTTTTTTGGCTCGGCCATTAAAAATATGAATTATTAAAAAAAAATTAAAAATAGTTTTTTTGGAGAAATGACAGCTCTTCTTAAAAAAAACTCGAATTTCCATCAAAATTTTAAGTTTAAAAAATATATAACTTTTGAATACGGAACCCAATCGAAAAAATCCTTCGTCAATCCTTTAGGTTATATTATAAAAAATAAGTGGTGCAAATTTCAGTCAAATCGGTTCAGTAGATTTTGAAATATCGTGTACACCAGTTTGAAAAAAATAATTTCGAGAAAAACGTGAAAGAAAAACCCCAAAATCATCCAGGGCGTTTGTTTATGACAAAAAATTATTGATTTTCCTCCAAAGCCGATATATCGGCTTTCCGGTCCTCTAAAGGTTAAAGATAGATAGATTGATAACGGTCCGAACTCTACCTGAGTTTTGGGTGGGCTCCCTGACGCACTCACTTCTAATTACTATAACTTCGGTAATAATTTGAATTTTGGAATGTTTCAACGCTTAAAATATTGTTAAAAGTATAAACAATTTATTTAGCAAAAAAAACAATTTTTTGATAATTTCATGGTGGTGTAACCCCTTAAAAAAATACAAAATAAAAGTTCTAATTTTTTAAAAAACTTAATTTTTCGAAAAAGATATCAAACGTAAAAAAAATGATTTCACAAAAGAATACCTAATTTTCGACTTTTCGTAACGAAAGAAAGAGTAAGAAATATTTTAAAAAATATGTTTGAACTTCCTCATCAGTGCTAAAGATGTTTGTTGCTCGCATATAAAATGTACTCTTTATAATATTCCACTACTTTCAAATTGAGTAAAGGCGCCAATATTAATTGCCTACTGGAGAGGACCTATTATTTTGTTACCTTTTCTTAATGAATTTTGCGATGAGGTATCTGAAGTATTCTATTTTTCATTCCGAGAGCATTTTTTTTATACATCAATTATTTTGATGGAAACAGCGTTTTTTTTAAAAGACCCTTGAGTAGGTAAATACTACCTACCTTTGTAGTATGAGAAAAACATCACTGATTAATTTTAAAAAGTTTCATCGATATAGAAATTATACTAATTTTTAGAATATACTTTTATAGAAGTAAATATTACAATATTAAAAATGTAAATAAAACTCAACACGGCTGAATGCAATTGAATATGTCGAGCAGTTGCACATATTTTCATTAAAATAAATTAATTAATTTTATGAAACTAAAAAATTGGAATAAAAAATAATTTGCCTAACATACAAACATGTATTTAACATATTTTATCATTGTCAAAGAAAAAAGAAGAGCGGAAGTATTACACATCTGACTGTTCAACTCTTGTTCTGTTCTTAAAAAATCATGTAAATTTCTAGTTAACTTTCAAAATTTCGGGGGGGGTTCTAACCCCCTGACCCCCCCCGCTGGCTACGGCCCTGCATCCAATTCATCATAACATGTCCTTATAAAATAATTTAACAAACAGTAAAATTCCCGAGAAAACATAACTGCCCAAATTAAGCCGAAACAATGCCAAAAATTTAATTTTATTCATTTGTATAAATTTTTTAGTTTTAATTATGAATTATATGGAATCATAAATACAACATTTAGAAAAATTAATAATATTTTCTTTTATAATCCATTTTTTCAACTTACTCCTACCATAGTCTGAAAGACTTATTTCTTTGAGCTCTTTAGGAAGATCGTTATATATTTGTATAGCTTTAACCTAACTATTTCTACTTCCTATCGTTTTACTTATCTGAGGTAGTAAAATATTTTTGTTTCTAGTAATACTGTTTGACTGGTAATATTTATTTTTCAATACCTTGAAATGAAACTTTAGGGTTTCAAAAGCAAATAGTTGGTCCAAGTTAAGTGGCATTTTGAATATATCAGAATTATCTTTAAAAATGATTTTGAGCAATTTAGATTGTAATGTTTGTAACATAGTTTTATGCGAAGGCAAACAACCGCCCCATGCAATAATCCCATAGTTTATTATACTATGAAAGACAGCATAGTATACCATAAGTAGAGTTTCAGGAAGCATTATTTTCGCAAGTTTATAGAATAGAAATATTAAGTACTTAGTTTTATTTACAATATATTGAATATGATTCTCCCATCTCATCCTATAGTCAAAAATGATACCAAGATATTTACAAGTTTCAACTCTTTCAAGACTATGTCCATTTATAGATAAATTTACAGAAGGTGGGACACTGTTACAATAATTTCCAAAAGTCACAAAAACCGTCTTATCAACATTAAGTGATAGTTCATTTAAAGCCAACCAATCAGAAATTATCTTTAAATAGTTATTCATTTTTACTTCAGCTATTTGCCAGTTCATATCGGTTGCTATGACTGACGTATCATCCGCATATGACAATATTAAATCTTCTGGAAAATTGATTAAAAGATCATTAATGTATAAGATGAAAAATAGAGGCCCAAGAATTGTACCCTGAGGGACTCCAGTTTTCACCCCACAAAAACCACTCACAACACCATTTACCTTAACTCGTTGTTTCCTATTTTGTAAATAACTTGTGATTAATTTATGGGCATTACCTCTTATGCCGTAATTATATAATTTGTCCAACAATATTTTGTGGTTAACAGTGTCGAAAGCCTTGGCAAGATCAAGATAAGTTACTATTACAGGTGCACTTTTATCCAGTTTTTTATAAATTATATCTGTCAAGCAATTTAATGCATCTTTGGTACCTAAATTTGTTTCCTTCATTTTAAATTTACCTTTGTTTACTTGTATTTTTTAAACTTTGTTTTTGTTCTTTTATATAAGTTTTGTTTTATATTTTTTAGTGAATTTATGTTCTTTGTTTGTATATATTTATATTGAAAGAATTTTAGTTTTTAATAAAAATGTTTACCGAAAACAAGTGTGTTTCCAGCCATATGATCCTTGATACCTTGATTAAACACGTTCCCTATACTACAGCTTTAAGAGGCTGTATTATACATGCTACAGGATAGACGCTGTAACAAAATAATATAAAACTTCCTCTGAACAAAATTGCCTCCGACCAGTGATATGATTAGATGAAAAGTATAAAATGTTGTAAATTTACGCTATGAGCGTAAGTAATTTTGTTTTATTCATATTGGCAATTTTTTTTTATATTGGTCACTAAAAGCGATAATTTCCTACAATCAATACATCAGATAGGTTTGTAGCCATTAAGCATAGAGTATAATTGTAGAGTAGTGATAGTGTAAGATAGTTCGTTTCATTAAATTCAATGTAAGTTTTTTATTTTTATAGAAAAAAATGTTTACCTTTGGACTTTTGTTAAAAAATAATTTGTTCCCAAATATAATGTTATCCCACACATCATTCTTAAGGCTAGGCCTATATACACACGTATGAGTCACTTTAATGCTACAACTTAACATAGTAGTCTTATTGTGTATATATTATAGGCAGCATTGTAAAATTGTTTATAAATTGAATTGAATTGTGTACACTTTATACATACATTAATTTTTACGATTTACTGAATTAGTGATATTGAAATTGTAATAAAATGAATTTATTGAAAAATAGTAAATTAGCAGTACACTAGTTGTACAGTACACAACTTGGCGAGTTTAGTAACAGTGAGTTTGTAATGTGCACTATCACTTAAAACTTCACGAAAAAGTTGCACTACTAAATATAATTTACTACAAGCTTTAAATCCCTGTATTTATAATTGCCTTTCCTTAATACATATATTCTAAAGTAGAATAACACTTCCTGATAAAAGATACTCTACTCAATTTTTACTTGATAAACAAAAAAATAGGCCTTCACGATTTTTGATAGGCATATTACTACTTAATAAAGATTTTTTGAAACGTCCAACACAGTTTTACAGAGAATCTTATCTTTAAATTCTAAAGAAAAATTAATTTTCAATTTTGATAAGGACCCTTTTCTCGATTATGCCACTCATTACTTTATCCATAATTTTTATATTGCTTCGTAGTTTGAATATTTTTTTAAATTCATTAGGATATAACGCAATTCTCGACGAAATGGATATCTATATATTTTGTTGTGTTGTTATTTATTCAAATTAAAAACATCGTGTTATATAAACATGTAAGTTTTGAGTGACGATTACAATAATCTTAAAAAACTTAAATCTTAAAAATTTATAAACGCATTATAACTTCGAACAGGTATTTAAGAAAAGAGTGTTAATTCAGTAAAATGAACTCACTTTGAATAAAAAAAAGTTTGCACTTACCTTTATGTAACTTGTATTTGGGTTTGATACTCGAAAAGTTGAATTGATAAGGGCTCTTCCAATTTATTTGTAATGATTTGCCATATTTAGAGCAATTATTCATTTAATTTAATAAACTACACATATATTTTTTTATAATTTTGATTATAATCCGTGGGGATTGAGCAGATCGAAGGTAATGAAAAATATTAAGAAGATTTGGAAAATTAACGCTGCACAATGCGTTTAAGCCTTTAAATTAACCATATTAGACTTTCTTACATACCACTGATATACATGTATCATCTATATATAAGCGTTCTTGAAATTATTCACATTTAGTTTATTTAGTTCAGTTTAAAATACGTCATATTATTATATAGATATAAAATAGAAAAACAGTAATAAAAGGAAGGGAAAATTATAGTACCTATTATAAATAGCAAATGTACACTCCTGATAGACTGAATAGTAATTTCTTGACGAACCCTTCAGCTTTAGAAGCTAAGGACATATTTTGTCCGCATGATAATTGAACTTGGTATAATGATATACCATATATTATCAATTAAGACACCTGTAAATACCTGCTTAATTGTTTTACGCACGCAATAAAAATATACATATTATATTTTCTATCATAGTTTGCCTGTCATCGTACATTTATTTTTATTAATATTTAATGTAAGTCTTGTTCTGCACAGCCATTAATTAAATTATTTGATTGTTTATTATACACTCATACCATAGTTCGTAAGTTATTCCTCTCTTTATACATACGTCACCATATTTATATTGGATTTCATGATATTTCAACTTCTTAACTCTATTTTGGTCAGGTGTGCTATGTTAATTGAAAGATACCAGATATACTATATGTATAGCTTTAATTTTTCTAATTATTCTAATATAATATGTACTCGTGTGTGTTTCAAAACGATGTCGTTACAATTCTTGAAAAAATCAAAAGTAAAAGAGGTTTTCTTAATTAAATGGCAGTTTAATCAACAGTTTCATCTGCCATTCACATCACTAAAATCAGGATAGTGGCCAAGGGCGTAACGAGGGGTAAAAAAATTAAATTTTATAGTTTGTTTATAGTGATTTATCAAATGTTGAAGAGTAGGAATATTTTTTTTGGCAAAGGTAAAGAAGGTATCTTGGGTGTAGAGGAGTTTATTAACGATTTATAAAGGATTTCCAGAGATTGCAAGATCCTGGCGCAGTGTATAGTAGAGTCTAGGTTTTCCTAAACCAAAATAACGGTTTTCCAAATTATTAAAATGTTTTCACTTATCTGTACATACTATATAATAAATCTGTCACTATCCATGCTTGATAAAATGTTATTAAGGTATTCAAAAATTGTTTACTGGAATTATTCATCAAATGACCGCAAAATGGCGCAGTCATGAATCACAGAAAAAAGGTTGTTGGTTGACGCTTTTTTTGTTTAAAGAATCAACTCGAGATGATTGATGTTCATTGTATATTTTATGAAATCCATTTTTAAAAGAAATTGAATTTGAATTTTCGTTACCCATAAGTTAGAAGGAGGGTGGGGGAAATGCTCCACTTGCTTCACCTTGGCTACGTCCTTGATAGTGGCTATTATGTAGCTTCTTCAGCTATTTCTGTATAATACGTATAATTGCAATTAACTTATTTAGCTTTACGAAAAACTGTTTTCTGTTTCTTATTTTTTCTGAGACTGTAAAAGTGTTTTAGACATATTGCGATATAATATTAAGTGCTGCTATGATTTTATTGGTCAATTCATTGGAAAATGTGTAGAAATAATATAAAGAATTATATTTATAGAAAAAAATATATTAAGAAAGATTGTAAGATGTTTAAGCTGCCCTATTACAGTATCCACTAATTTTGAGTAGTGGCAACACGTAATGATGTGCAAAACAAGACCAAGTACAAGACTATGGTAGTCTTGATATTGCTCTTGGTTTTGGTCTTGCATTAATAGACTTAGTTTTGATCTTGGTCTCATCTGTCAAGTTGGTCTCGTTTGCAACTTGGATTTCCATACTCAAATATTTTGGATAACTTATTTACTCGTATTTAGTAGATCTTATAATTAAAACGGATAAATGACTTTCAGCTACTTACACCATTTAAGTAGCCAACAATGAAAGGATAATAATAAAGTTTTTTGCACGGAATTAGTTATTGAAGTAATCTCCTTATTCCCTTGTTTGTTTGATTGATCGATGTGAAATTCATTTTGCCGAAACTGTTTATTAATAGTACAAGTCTTTAAAAAAGGTAGACTACATTTCCTTTAAATTGGCACAAATAACCAAGCAGATTAGTAATTTTTGGTATGCATTTTTGCTATAATTTTACTAGTAAAAATCCTTATATACTATTCTCAGTATTAATTACACTTATGCTCTAAATTCTGTTTTACTATTTGTAAGTTGTATTTAAACAAAATAGCAGTTTTAAAAAGGATCGCCATAAGAGCCCGTGTATAAGAATCAAATTTTTAATTACAATATCTCAAAAAACTGCAGAGCAAAACAAATTTAAATTTGAAGTATAAATTCAATTAATACCAAACCCATAAATATTTTGTTTAAAAAAAGTTTAGTAAAGTAAAGTAAAGATAGGATAATTTTTTAAAACTAGCGACATTCCTTAAATACAGTTCGGTCTTGTTTTAGATCAAGTTTCGCAAATATGGTCTTTGTCGCAGTCTCGGACCTTTTGCAAGACCAAGACCGGTTGTTCTCATCACTAGGAACACGCACTGAAAAAAAGGGCGGGGTTTCTACATACAACAAAATTTGCCTTCGTTAAAATTAACACTTGGAATTGCAATCGGGCAGATACAGGGATTAGCTTTCGAAACCTCCATGTGGCTGTGGCTGTGGCAGGGACACCCGACCATAAGATAAGATCAACTTGGTTGTCCCGGATTAAAACACCCATCAAATTTTTGAACTCGTCGTCAGTAGACCAGCTAAATTCTTAACAAAAATGTCTCTCGGTCTGTATGTCTGTTTGTCGCTGAATTATAGCGAAAGTATATTTTGTAGTTTCGCCAGCTGGCCGCTCAGAGAGCAAAACTACAACAATATAGAAACAGCTCATGAATTTATCATAGTTCAAGTTACGACACTCAATATAACAAATGCAGAACTGTATAAGATACAAATCACATACACTATAATTTGGACATCATTTGATAGACGCACTTTTCATCTTTGTGCCAATAATAAATATTTTCATCATCATTTTTTATTGATTATTTTTTTAACCATTTTTGTAGTATACTATTAGTTATTATAAGCTTTTATAGTAATTATAATTCACTGTAATTTTGCTCATAAAGTTTTGTGTGCATGCTTTGTGTATATTTCTAATAAATTGGTTCTAGTTTATTATTCATTAAAATTTCAATAGTATCTTTTAGTTGACTTACAATATAATTAACAAATATAGTAATCAATAAAAAAAAGTATAAAGTAAAGAATACTAATAATTAAAACAAAAGAAAGGAAATTTAACTATTATTACATAGTTGTTATAACTAACAATATGTATGTAATTGTAATGTTAAATCTTATGTGTGGAAATATTATCAGTTAATCAAACGAATTATTAACGTTAAAAAATGGTAAACAACAAAAAGACAGTAAACATTTCACTGTACTATGATTAAATAATAGAAATCATGCTATTAATAAATAGTAGGTGAATTCACTATAATGAGGTATTAGTTAAAATATCAATATTTATACTAACTACAAATCGTAGTTCAGTCAACTATCGAAATTTATTATTTTCCTGGGTTTAGTCCTTTTTTAATGTTTTCGGGTATATATATAAAAAAGTAGTTTATGGAAAATTGACTAGTTAACTGCGGAATTTAGTTTTAAAAGTACCTCACGGAGTCCGTAATTGCAATCAAGCGATGACGAGTATACACGTCGAATGCAATACAAATGGTCCCATAATAAATTTCACGAAAAAATCAAAGAAAGGTGAATAAGATTTCATTTTTATCAGATAAAAAATTAACAATTCATTGTTGGAAAAGGTAGACCAAATAGGTAAAAAATCCAGGCAAACGATTTGCTTTTTAAAACCACGTTGTTGCAACAAACTACAAATTATTAAAGGTGTTCTTAGTGCACGCAACACATTTATATTATTGCTATTGTTATCGTGGAATCTGGTACACAGTAAAGTAAACAAAAAAAAAAACAAGTCATACCCGATGTACTGGGCAAAATAAAGAAATCATTTTGTCAACAGTGTGGGGGAGGTCTTGCAATAAAATGCAGGAGGCGTTACAGCGAAAAATTATTGCATTTTTGGAGAAGTGGACGTCGACAAAAAAATGAAAGACTGTTCCAACTTTCGATTTAAAAAAAAGGAAAAACACAAGCATTTAGTCAAAATGCAATTTGCACTAAAACCTAAAAAATCTACCTATTTAAAATAAAAGCTGCAAGAATTTATTTAAAACATACTAATTATGGCCCACCAACTACCATGACATCAATATATTATATGAGAAATGACCTAAATAGCAAAGAATTTAACCTATATTTTTTATAAATTTATAGCAGGTTTACTATTAATAAAAAGGAAAGATAATACTAAATGACATCTGTATTACATCTTACTGAAATTTTGAGTTTTTATATCGAATGGTAATTTTTTATTTTCCACGACGTATATACACGACAATCGCACCGAAATAGAGCTTTGGATTGACGTGTATACACGTCGAATGCAGTTAACTGGATAAACTATATTTTTGGAATATCCAGTTCTATGAAAAATGTCCATTCGTAATTATTTTCGATTCAGTTCCGAATAACTTATTGTAGTTCCAAAAAAGATTTGTAGATTTAATTAAAAACGTCATTTAAGTTTTAAGTTTCAAAATGGTCAAATGCTCCTATCGCTTTCGTTTAAGCGTTTTTTACTTTCAGTGAGAATAGATAAAAGAGTACTTGTGCCTTATTTTAATCATTTGCACTATTACCAAATTGGGCTGCAGAGAGGGCTGTCGAAAGGAATTTTGTTTATCAAATTGGTTTCTAGCTCTGTAGTATTGCCTTTTTGATGCCGTGATACAGCTGTTAGGAAATCCCGAACGACATCATGTTGCTTTAGACAGAGCGTGTTACATAAACAAAGACGGGTGATTTTCCACGATCTCGTCGCTGCGAGTAACCCATTCGGCGATGCAGCATTACACCTTGATGCACTTCCAAATCGCTTCGAGTCCCAGAAGGCCGCTTTCCCAACCACTTGCAAATTGCGCAGATTTCCCAAAGCCGCTTCGCGTGGATCACCGCGGCCGCCGGGCCATAATCGGAGGTATTTCGATACGACAGACACAAATGTAAGAAAATGTAAACAAATACCGCGCGTCAAGATTGACATGCGGTACACATTTCAAATTTCGTCATTATATCGGCGGATATGGCGTCCCAGCGGCAATCTATCTTTATCGCATCGGGGTGAAAGAAATCCGCCGTGCCCGATGGAAATGTGAAAACGTCTGATTAAAGGCAAAAAAGTGAATGTTCCCGTGGAACGTGATTTAATAAATTTAAATGTCGGCGCTGGACAAAAAAGGGTAAATTTCAATTATTCATTTCAACACTTGCCGCAACATCACAGCCTGCCCGAGCCTATTTCGATTGCAGGCTCTCGACTTGGGCAATACTGCTTTACTAGACTAAACGTACTAGATACTATCCGCAATTAAGGACAGCCCATAGCTCGGCTGCCCGCCCCGTCGCCTCGTGTAAACATGCGTGCGGTATGAGTAGGAGCAGCTGAGAATAGAAATTAATCACTTGAAATTGCTAATTTAGCGAATATGTGTATGGTCGTCGCGTTATAGAGCAATTTCCTAATAAAAAAACCGGGCGCGCTCTAGATGGCTGCTAGCAGCGCTAAAAGGCGGGAGCGCTATGTGGAACATTCCTTATCGAAAGGTGTTATGTAAAGGACAGAAGGAGGCAGCCCGCGGCCCGGCCGCGCCGCACTGCTCCCGTAAACAGCGCTCTTTAATCTGTTTCTACATGGACCCGAGTAATTGAATTCTTGTCAATGAAAAGTTTTTCCTTCCTCGCGGAACGCAGCAGCGGCCATGCCATTCTCATTCTCTGGCACAAAAACTGATAGAAATCGAAACTAGGAGGTGCACGCATCACATCAATCTGACGGGGTTGCTTTATAAAGAAATAAAGAGATTTATTGCGGCAGCCGCGAACCCAACGATCTTTTTGCGCCACACTCGCTCAGGTTGGCTTTCTCGAATCTCTATCGGTCCAGCAGCGACAATTTTCCTCCGCCTGTTATCTCGCGAAAACAAGTCACTTGACAAGGGTAAAATCGCCCAACAAAAACTAACGTAGGCCAAAGCAAAAGTGCTCCATATTTCTTAAAAGATCCTCCTATATACCTTCTGCGACAGATAAATCCTGATGTTATGCTATTGCTGCGCTTGTCACCCACTTTAATTTTGATCGTTATTGAAAGTAGCACACCAACTACCATTTTTCGCTACTTGATCGTTATTTTCTGAAAAAAATCATTGTGCCGAAGTACTTCAACTTCAGTAAAATTGTATTTATTTAAGTTTCCCTATGCTTATTGAGAACATCATTTGGAACGCCACAACTTAAATATAGGACGAATCCAGACAACTTCAACAACTTTTTACAAAATTAATTGAGAGTTTTTAGAGAATTAATATATACTGACGTTCAAAATTAAAGGATCATCCAACCAATCGGCAAATTTTACTACTTTTTAAACCGCTGTATCTTCGCGAAACATAAACGGATTTGGATGAATGAAAGCTCATTTTGAAGCTTGTATTGTGTATAAGGGTTTCAAAGTCCTTTGTATCGAAATTTGTTCTTTCATCTCCTACTGCGCAGTTAGAGTAAAAAAACAGAAAAAAGAAATGATCGCTTAATTTTTTGTGATGTTTAGTGGCTTCTATGAGCTCCGACAAAAATGTTGAAGAAATTCAAATGAAGCATTTTAAAGGAGGTACTTTCTCATTTGAAAAGGATGTAAGGAAAATTGCCTGTGATTTTGTTCTATTGACCTATGAGCTGTCATAATAAAGAAGTTATTTGCAACTTTGAACTTTCATAACTCGTACACTAATGATCGTACAGTAATCTGACAGAAGTCATTGGAAAGCTGAAAGTATCCTCTTCAATATGCTTTCATTCGAATATCTTCTTTGCACTGTATCTTCAATGTTTTGACTACTTTAAAAACCCTACTTTAGACATTTTTTAGTTTATCACCCCATTTTGAAAAAAAAAAATTGCCGGGGTCATGAAGGTTTCCAGATTTTTTTTATCTAAAGATATCAAAGCAATGCCAGAGAACACGTTGCTCAATTTTTTTTTCCGTGAATTGAACTGCTAAAAATTCGAAATAATTATTGATTTATTCTTTAGCACACAGATTAACAACACTTTTTTTTCTCGATCTGCTGTATCTTCGCGAAATATCAACGAATTTGGATGAATAAGAGCTCATTTTGTAGCTTGTATTCTCTACTTTGAAACCTACTTATCGAATGTTTTTTTTCGTCTCTAGTTGCTCCATAAAAAGTCCAAAAAGGAAGAAAACACCAGATCCTTTTGCTTTCAGTTGAATACTGCGGCTTCTGTAGGCTTCAAAAAAAAGTTGTGAGTAAATCCAAGTGAAGAATTTTGAAGCAGGTATTTTCCCCTTTAAAACGGTTTTTTTTAATTCTCCTGTGATGTTGTTCAACCGAGCTATGAGCTGTCAAAGCAAAAACGTCATTTTCAACTTTGAGCTTTCATATCGCCGAAAATAATGATCGTAGAGGAGTGTTTTCAACACCATTAGAAAGCTGAAAGCGTCACTTTGAAAATGTTTACAATCGATATTTTCGAAAGAATTCGTAGTTGCCTTTTCTCATCCTCCACGCGCGCATGTGTGTGTATGTTGTAAAAATCATAAAATACACTGGCGAGCAGAAAGAAATTTTCTATACCTACCTTTTAGACTTTACCTAAAAATAGCAAAAAGTTAATTTTGAAAACGAGTAAGGCAGTAATATTATACATAACAATTCGAAGTAATAATGAATAAAAAGATGTTTTTTCATTTTTAACGCCTAAAAACATGTTTCTCTCGACGGTATCCAAGCGCAACTGACGAACGCAGCCTTATCACTTAGCCATGTGGGGGCTGCAAGACTTATCGTTTTGGTATGATAATTGTTCAAATAGTGTGTAATTAAAAAGAAATATTTGCAGTAAATGGTAGTTTCCCGGACTACCCTCACCTCTTATGAATGTATTATTATAATATCCCTTCGACAGCATGTACATAAATACATTACAACAGAACAATCTTCTAAAATTGCAAAACGATTTTAGAATATCTTTTTTCCTTTTCATAAAGCTTTTTTAAAAAAACATATTTTTTATGAGGACACAACCGTATTTGAGTCTCATATTTACTTTAACGACTAAGAAATGTGTATTTTAGTTTTTTAAAAATAACCTTAAATCTAAATATAAAATTCGGAGCAATTAAAAGCCCAACGAGAATCCGCTCACAATTTGAAGATGGTTTGAGTTTAACAAAAGGCGATAAGTATAGATTTTGACAATTTAACAATATTTCATGCTTGCTCAACAGGTTCAAAGATCCGAGTAATGCCCTTAGTTGCATACATATATTTATGTTTCATTTCCAAACTTTCATAATGATTAATAAGAGAACTACCTCACGAAAAAACTACAATTCTGCATAACATAAAAGAGGTATATATTTATACCCTCGAAGGAGTTTGAATCTTAAAACTCTTAAGCACTTATTTTGGAACATATTGTTTTTTTTTTTTGTGAATGCATTAGTTTACCAAATCAAAATAAAATTCAAGCGCAACTGCAATTATGTATTATTTTAAAAACAACTAACTCAAATGGATTTATAATAATTTCAATGTCAAGAAAAACTCCTTAGTTAAGAGTATAAAAATTAGTTGAAATAACCCAAACAAATAAAAATAAATATAATACCCAGCTTTTCAAATTCAACAGCAATTTGAAATTCACCAAAATATTGAAATGCTTTTAAATAAATTGAAAATAGTTTTATATGAAATTAAATTTGCTATTTACTTTGAAATTGATACACGTTTAATTTGATTCGGTTGCACTTGATTCGGATATAGTTGTCGGTGAAATTGATTTGGTTGATGTTGATTTTGATTTGATTTCAAGTGTGGTTGCTATATATTTAATACTAGCTGGGTTACCCGGTTTCACCCGGCGTTGGGTAAATACTTACTAATTAAACACTTCTCAAATGTTCTAGTTTGTTATATCCTAGAAATTGTTTCAACCCGAAAACCCCTTTATGGATCCGCTATCTTGAATTTCCAAATCTTAATAATATTAAAAATTAATGGCCTTAAAATAATTATTGTACCAATTTTCATTCAAATCCGTTGAAATCGAGAAATTTTGGTCGCCATATTGGATCCGCCATATTGAGTTTGGAAATTTTTCGAATATTCGAAATTAGTGGCTCCGGAATAATCATTGTACTAATTTTAATTAAAATCCGTTGAAATCGAGACATTCGGTTGCCATATTGGATCCGCCATCTTGGATTTACAACTTTTGATAATATTCGGAACTTGTGTCCTCAGAATAATCATTGTACTAATTTTCAGTAAAAACCGTTAAATCAAGAAAATTGGTCTCATATTGGACCCGCCATCTTGGATTTACAAATTTTGATAATATTCGAAATTTTTAGCTTCAGAATAATCATTGTACCAATTTTCATTAAAATCCCTCGAAATCGAGACATTCTGGACGCCATGTTGGGTCCGCCATCTTGCATTTAGAAATTTTGATAATATGCAAAATTAGTGGTCTCAGAATAATCACTGTACTAATTTCCATTACAATCCGTTGAAATCGAGAAATTTTGGTCGCCATATTGGATCCGCCATCTTGGATTTACAACATTTGATAATATTCGGAAGTTGTATCCTCAAAATAATCATTCTACCAATTTTCATTAAAATCCGTTGAAATCGAGACATTCTGGTCGCCAGTTGGATCCGCCATGTTGGATTTGCAAATTTTGCTAATATTCAAAATAAGTGGTCTCAGAATAATCATTGTACCAATTTTCATTAAAATCCGTTGAAATCGAGAAATCTTGGTCACCATATTGGGTCCGCCATCTTGGATTTGTAAATTTTGATAACATTCAAAATCAGTGACCTCAATATAATCATCGTACTAATTTTCATTAAAATCCCTTGAAATCGAGAAATATTGGTCGCCATATTGGGTCCGCCATCTTTGATTTGCAAATTTTGATAACATTCAAAATCAGTGACCTCAAGATAATCATTGTACTAATTTTCATTAAAATCCGTTGAAATCGAGAAATATGGTCGCCATTTTGGATCCGCCATCTTGGATTTCTAAATTTTGATAATATTCAAAATCAGTGGCCTCAAAACAATCATTGTACTAATTTTCATTAAAATCCGTTGAAATCAGGAAATCTTGGTCGCCATATTGGATCCGCCATCTTGAATTTCTAAATTTGGACAGCGGATTTGAAATCCCCATCCCGCAAAACCCCTATATACCAATTTTCATGAAAATCGCTTCAAATTTAAAATTTTCGGCCGCCATCTTGGATCCGCCATTTTGAAACCCTACGTATTATCCGGAAAAAAATTAGCCTATATGTTAAGTCGGAATATGTACTACCTTCGGACAAAAAATGGAAAATATCGATGCAAGCGTTTAGGCGTGATTGAGCAACAAACAAACAAACAAACAAACGAACTTTCATTTTTATATATACAGGGTGTCCCAGAACTCAACGTCAAGCCGACATCGAGCATTAGGCCAAGTCGTAACAGTTATCAGAAAAATATGAAAAAAAATCTTGGTCATGTACTTTTCAAATTATAAGGATTCAAAAATAAACTGACACCCTGTGATGATCTTTCAAGTCCTGTGACTGCAAATATTAACTTTTCGTCATTTTTTTTTTCTACCGTATAACTATGAATAACCCTTCTGTCAAACACAGTTAAAAGTTAGAATATAACTGCCTCAGTTTCAAATAAAAAGTTAGATTTTTACCCAACATTGAATTCAAAATAATTACATCACCCAACTTTAACTTTAACCGACTGTAATTATTTTGCATTCAATGTTGGGCAAAAATCTAACTTTTTATTTGAAACTGAGGCAGTTATATTCTAACTTTTAACTGTGTTTGACAGAAGGGTTATTCATAGTTATACGGTAGAAAAAAAAATGACGAAAAGTTAATATTTGCAGTCACAGGACTTGAAAGATCATCACAGGGTGTCAGTTTATTTTTGAATCCTTATAATTTGAAAAGTACATGACCAAGATTTTTTTTCATATTTTTCTGATAACTGTTACGACTTGGCCTAATGCTCGATTTCGGCTTGACGTTGAGTTCTGGGACACCCTGTATATAGGGATATAGGGATTTACATGTTCTACTCGTAATTTTCCTCCACGCAATTGCAGTGTTTTGCTATAAATATCAATTATTATAATTGTTCATATAAAGTATGTAGTAATATGGTGTAAGTGGCTGAATAAATAATCTTCATGCAATCTGACTGGATATTAAAATTCCCCAATTGTTAGATATATCTGCACATAAGAGTATCAAAAAACGTATGCGTTAAAAATTTGTTTTTAATTAGGAAAAATTTTGGCTGTTTTTTTTTAATATTAAAAAATAAGCACTGTTCAATCTTTTTCAAAATTTGTTGATTTACAAGCACAAGTTTAAAAGTATTTCGTTATAAAACCAATCATAGCATTCATTCAAATCAAAGGAGGAATATTTTAAAGTAAATATTAACAATAGTTGCATCAAAAGTTCTAGATAGCTAATTTTAATACGAAACGTATTGTTCCAAAATGTCAAAACTTTTAATCAAAATATAACTTATTACCAAAATAAAGCATTTCGCTCTGAATATATTTACAACGTTGTTTCAAAATTGGTTTTTATCAATTTAATCACTGACATTGTTAATTTCAAAGTTTAGTGTGAAACTGCTTTGGTGCCAAACCATATTTGAAAGCTATTTATTTAAAACTAACAAGGAAACGTTCTCAGGTGTATCTCACCGATTTTGATGCAATTGAAATATGTTATAGAGTATTGAAAAATAAAAGACACGTTTTTTTTTTATCTGCGAATACGCACATTTAGGTGGTCCTTTTATTTATTGTTTTTTTTTTTTATAAAAATTGGTTTATTTTTCAAAAGATTGTCCGCCATGTAGAATCCGCCATTTTGAATTTTTTAAATTTAACATCAGATTCGTAATCAGCGACTCCAAAAACCCCTTAATACTGATTTTCACGAAAAAACTTATGTCTGAAAGAATATACATCATTTACGTATTAGTGCTAGGGATTGTTTACCACCTTGAGAAACTTTTTTTATGAATATCCAAAAACACTTCAACTTTATTTTTCAAAATCATATGTGAAACTATTATTTTTGTGACGCAAAAATATAAAAAAAAGATATTTTTCTGCAATAAAACATAAGGGTCGAGAATCGGATTACTTACAAAAAGTTAGTATATTTATGAGACATCATTTACATTTTTTTTCATTCGAAAAAATTCATTAGAACTTGAAATATTTAGGAAAAACTGTTTTTTAAATGTGCGTATCCGCAGATAAAAAAAAATACGTGACTATTATATTATTTTTCGACGCTCTTTAACATATTTCAATTTCATCAAAATCTGTGAGACACATCTGGGAACGTTTCCTTGTAAGTTTACGGACATTTATTGCATGAATTGCAGAGATTCCGAGAAAATAAATTTAAAATATATTCCCGTTCGAAATAAACAGCTCAAGAGGTAAGGAATTTACAAGAACAGAAGAATTATTTTATCAATTAGATGAAACATTTTCACTAAAAATTGATCAATACGACTTCTGTAAATTTCGCCACGAAATCTGAAATGTGTCAAATTGACGCGTTCCGTAAACCTAGTGTTAAGGGTGTTTCCTTTGTTTTTACAACGATTTTCTCTCAGTGTAAAAAAAAATTATTTGAATTAAATGGATCTTACATTTCAGTATATTTCAGTGTATCAGATTAAATTAAGGTAGTCTGATTTTGATGTGTTTTATGGCAATTCAAAGCAGCATAGATATATTATAATTATACAATTGCAGTCCGTTTTGTTTTGCTAAAGGCTAATTCGAAATTCTATGTAGGTATGAAATGGCTTGAAATTAAAGCAATGATGTTAATATTTGAATCCATCCCCTTTCAGAAAAGAAACTGCTGGAACAGCTCACTCCTCTCAGTTCGGTGGTACCAACATTGAAAAATGTTTTTTTTTCGCAAACAATAGTGCCAGCACGCACAATAACAACTGAAGATGAAAGAAAGTAGCAGCGTAAGGCGTCGATAGGTCTTGATCTGGCCCTAAGTATGATAAATGATGTCCGAATGATCTCGGAAATTAAGGTGACTCGAGCAAGCCCGTGTCGCTGAATGCGTCTTAATACGGCGGGCTGTTGATTTGATTGATTCATTGTGTCCACAACACCTCTATCGGGTGACACCTATGTAAACTTGAAACACCTCTGAATAAGTAGTTTTGTAAACATTTACAAGTCATCGCCGGAAAATATCGTCAAAGCGTACTCACTGCGATGCCGGTCCGCGCCGCAGCGCGCTATTCAGCGTTAATCAAAAACGTCAATGGCCAGGAAAAAAGAAAACACCGCGCATATGTCGGTCTCACGGGAGCTCCCACACCGCGCCGCTTACCTGGGCGAGGATTGAGGAACTCGTTAGCGGAGCGCGGGCACCCGGGTCTCGGGCTTGACGGGTATGAGAAATGACATTAGTCAAAATCATGACCTGCCACCACCCGGCCCGATACGATCTACCCTTCTGCAAATAATGGCCGGCCACTCGGGGGTGCGCTCATTGATTAAGATGTTTATCGGACTAACCAAAATATTGTCGACACATGTATCCGTTTACTTCCTGATGGCCTTTGTTCGCGCCCAGTAATGATTTCTGCAAACGGAACCGGGCCCTTCCCGCCGGAAGGAGGGTACGGCGCGGCACAGCGACGACATGAATTTGTCAAAACGCCCTCATACTTCAAATGCCTCATCCTTCCCCCGTTCGAGGCCATATGCTACGAATTGGTGACTAGCGTTCGCCAACTAATCGGCCAAATTATTTTTGATCGCTTTATTAATTTAATTGCAATCGCAATTTCGATAAGATATGGGTCGTTTAGGAGATAAACGAATTCTTAAGCAGATACTCAGAAAATTAATTTTGAGAATCTCATTGCTTTTTAGGGTTTCATACCTCCGAATGAAAAACTTATAGGATGACTTTGTTGTTCAGCTGTCTGTTTGTCCGACCCTTTTTGTCAGGAACGGCTAGAGGTATCAAGTTGAAATATCAAATACATAAGGTCTACAACCCCATAGTCCTATAAATTATTCAAGCTTCTAATTCAATTCGATAAAACGATAAGGCCTTAAAATAAAAAAAATATAAAAATAGGATACTTCCCATTGACCTAAAATCTTGTATTTTGGCATGAAGGAAAGAAGGAAGGTCTTATAGCACAAGTAAAGGCAAAAATCCATACGAAAATCATTAAATTGTTCTATTTACTCAGCTTTACGATAATATGATATCAGTACGGAATCCTCAGTGCACGAGTCCTACTCGTATTTTTCCGCTTTTTTAAAAGGATGTTTTTTTAAGCGCGTCCGGATTTTTAAATTAAATAAAACACATACAAATTGAGCAAATGACTGTGGAGGTAGTATACAAGCAGGCCGAGAGTTTTGAGTTCGAATTTTAATCAAGTTATTTTCGATTTTATGAATAAAAAAAAAAAAATTAGCGCAAAAAGAATCAGTCGGAATATTATTGGCATGAGAATTAGATTCCTTTATTGCTCAAGGAAGAAATAAATTGTTTTGTTAAAACTATTTCAGTTGTGTTACTTATCCAATTTTATCTATCGAATTATTCTAATAGGAATTCCTCTTCCGACTACATTCAGAACCTCTCATTATATATTAATTCAGAGGCTTTATTTCTAATTAACAGTTGGACCGCTGCATATCCCCCACATGACAATAAATTTGTAGTTATTCAAAGATAATTTTTTAACATACAGTTGCCAGTTACATTGCGCATCCTATCTCAAATTTTGGACCACTTTTTCTATTGTTTCGGTCACTATATGGCACATAGCGCCATCCTGTTGAAACCACAAGTCATCAACGTTAATCTCCTTAAGTTTTACAAACAAAAATTCACGGATCTTTGCTCTTTGGTCCTGAGAAATATGGTACGATGATGCTGCCGCGCCGGCCCGTAGAAAACTGTATAAGCAGCTCTTGCATTGATTGATGATTCTTATCACACTAAATACATATCCATTAAACCAGAACATAATTGTATCATAAATTAAACGGCCAACTTGCGATTGATTTGGAGACCACTCAGCAAATTTTCGACGCAAACGATGGTCATTGCATTTTAAGCTTAAGGGCCAAGATCTTTACCCAAAAATGTCCAAATTGTGGTTGAACAAAGCACGCCTGCGAATCGATAAATTCCGGTCTTCAACACTGCATTGGCTTCAACAGCTGTGATATTTTTTTCGAAACGTTCTGATCTCCTTCTTGTTGATGGCATGTTGTTATGCTGCGTTTAGTTGGAGCGGAAATTTTCAATAAAATGATGAATAGCACATTTTGTTGACTGATTATTCGGCCCAAAAGATTCACGAAGCAATCTAACACTCTGATTTCGAAAATGAAATTTCCACTATTGGGAATTGTTGCTGCGGAGTATATCTTTCCATGGTGATTCGTTAAACCTTACCAAATAAAAATGACATTGACACTTACAGCAAATGACAGCTCATTTGACAGTTATCCCAATTAGAAATTCGGCTTCTCTTAAAAAACCACCCTTAATATATACAGGGTGTCCAATAGGAATGTGTGAAATCTAATGAGTCATTATTTTTTTTAACAAATGAAGAGATTGAGAAAATGTAAATATTTTTTAATAAAGCAAAGTCGTAATTTACATTTCATGTCTATTTTATTAGAAAAAAATTAAACCTATTTAATACAAACCATTAATTTAAAATTATAGTGAAGAACGTAAATTATTAATGATATATATTTTTGAAATGTGAACCGTCTATATACAGGGTGTTCAGAGGTGGGTGGTCAATACTGAAGGGGGTGAAAGGTCAGACCGAGACAAGCAAAAAATCGTATGGGTGGGGGGGGGGGCATCTCGCACCGTTTGGCAGTTACAGGGTGATTCGTAAATCAGGATTTTGCCTTATATGGGAACCGCTCTTGTATTTTTATGTTTTTTTCTACGCATCGCAGCGGCCCCAAACTGATTTCAAAAAATCACTATTTGGAAGCCCTTTCCAAGACAGTTTACACCACCCCCCTATCCCCAACCCCTTGGCTTCAATCCCCCCTGGAAGTTGAAAAAATTAACTTTTATTTCACGATTTTTCACCTTTCGCCCCACTTTTCTCTGAAATTCATGTTATTAACATACCTACCTTTTATTTTTTTTAAGTTGCCTATCTAATTACCTTTCCAAAAAGGTGCAACATGCCCAGGTAGGAAAAGGATACGAAAATTTATTTACAAAAATCCTTTTACAGAATATCATGATAATTCGAATTTTTAAGAAATTGTACTTAAGTTAACTAAAAAATACATTTTGTTCGCTTAAAAACTAATTACAATTAAAACGTATGTCCTTCAAAAGCTGCTCAAAATGTTCTCCGCCAGTTTCGATGCATGCAAGTAGCCTTCGTTTTATTTCACGTTTGAGGTCTATGGTAGCCAGTCTCTCCCGTATTTTCGTGGCTGCAGTCACAATCCTGGTAACTAATTCTTCTCTGGTGTTGATTGGTCTTGAGTAAACTTCATCTTTCATCATTCCCTATAAGAAAAAGTCCAGTGGAGTAAGGTCTGGTGACCTAGCAGGCCAAGGAATCGGTCCACCTCGTCCAATCCAGCGCTCTGAGTAATGTTCATTCAACCTTGCCCTAACAATGTTCCCAGTATGCGCAGGTGCTCCGTCGAGCTGTAAATAAATTGCGCTTCTGGTGGCCAGGCGGATGTCCTCCAACAGATCCGGAAGGGTATTCTCCAAAAAGTCCGAGTATAGCTGACTATTCAGCACTTGGGGCAAGATGAAGGGTCCTATCAACTGGTTGCCGATGATGCCAGCCCAGACATTGACACTAAATCTTTGCTGGAAGGACCGACACCTGGTCCTATGTGGGTTCACATCTAACCAGGTGTGGAGGTTGTGGAAGTTTGTGATGCCATCCCGGGTGAATTGCGATTCATCCGTCCACAGAATTCGGTCTAGAAACCTTCTGTTTTTTATGTCAGACTCGAACAGCCAAGTGCAAATTGCAATCGTCTTTCGGAATCTCCTTCCCTAGTGCTTGGACCGGGATATGGTGGTATGGATGTAGTCCCTCTCGGTTCACAACGGTCCAAACTTTCCCTGAAGACAAAGCTAACCGTCGTGCGACCTGCCTGATGCTTATTACAGGGCTGTTCCTGACGATGTTGAGGATTTGTTGGTCGGGGTCCGCTGAATCGGCCGATTTTCCTGCTCGCGTTTCTGCTCTGGGGGCGGTTACACTTCCGGTTTCTTTTAACCTTCTGAAAGTCCTTGAAAATACCCTTCTGTTGGGTACCCGCCGATTCTTGAATCTCCTTTGGTATTCTCGTACGGCCTCATTATCATTTCCTTCTACTAAACCGTACACGTAAATTATATCGGCATACTCGTCAACACTGAATTCTGCCATTTTATCTTAATTTTTTCTATTAAACACCCGTTCTTTTCGCTTGCTTCTTCAACTGTGGTCAATGTCCTTTCAAACTCACCCATTTTTATACCATAATTCATAGGAGGTATTAGAAACGGAGCGTCAGGATACTTAGGAGTCAATACTGGATATAATAATCTAATAACGCTATTTAACGAGATTACATTTATTATTTTATTACTGTTTTGCTGAAAAAATAAAAATGTATTACCTCTGTTTCCTAAACAAACATTTCCGAACTTGCTGTCATAAAAATTGTTTACTTAACGACTTTTTCCATTATGGTGCAATAAAGTAATTAGGTATCTGTGAGGATGTTTTAATTTCAGGACTTTTGCAACCCTTTTCTACCTGGGCATGTTGCACCTTTTTGGAGAGGTAATTAGATAGGCAACTTAAAAAAAATAAAAAGTAGGTATGTTAATAACATGAGATTCGGAGAAAAGTGGGGCGAAATGTGAAAAATCGTGAAATAAAAGTTAATTTTTTCAACTTCCAGGGGGGATTGTGGCCAAGGGGTTGGGGATAGGGGGTGGTGTGGAAAGGGCTTCCAAATAGTGATTTTTTGAAATCAGTTTGGGGCCGCTGCGATGCGTAGAAAAAAAGATAAAAATACAAGAGCGGTTCCCATATAAGGCAAAATCCTGATTTACGAATCACCCTGTAACTGCCAAACGGTGCGAGATGCCCCCCCCCCCCCCCACCCATACGATTTTTTGCTTGTCTCGGTCTGACCTTTCACCCCCTTCAGTATTGACCTCCCACCTCTGAACACCCTGTATATATATACAGAGTTAATTTTTGAAGCACTAGTTATTCCTTTATATTTTTCCTACTATACCTGTATAAATAAGACATACATTGAACTAATTTGATATTACGACACTTTAGACATTATCCTACTGAAACTATAGACATCACGAACTAAGTAAACTCCCCATGTCACAAAATCTTATATGTTTGAAGAATCAGTAAGTACTATGTAGTTTTTAAATTTATTTTCAACGTACGTATTTCCATTGAAAGCACGTGCAAATTTGTTTCCTTTATGATATTACATAAGAAAAACTGAATACTTTCTTGCTAGCACGAACTTGTTTCACTGATCCATTTTGGTTTAAAGTGCTCTCGAAGTTATGCGATACCACATTATGTAACATCGAATTGTTTTTAATAGAAAACCTGTTAAATTAATGTAGTTTCACATTATTTTGGTAAAAGCCAATTCATGTTAACTTGATGCCCTATTGATTTACTATGGAATTACACGTTAATTGAATAAGTTTCAATTCTTAATTTTAAAAGTGATACTCATTTATTTAAATATGAGGTACATGCTGAAATTTTTTATATTTTTAATAGGATATAATTTTTTTTAAAAATAAATAGGTCTTTTTGATACTTAAAAGTTTTTATCACATTGTGGTAATGTGTGCAATAATGTTTTTCTAATTACGATTTACTACTGTGATCAAAAAGTAAAGCCAATTTGTTTATAACTTAGAAAATTTTTATTTATTCTTCCAAATCTATATCATCCTCTTCAAAGTAGTCCCCGCCTGATACAATACACCTATGCCAGCGATTTTTCCAATCCTCGAAACACTTCTGAAACTCCATGATTGGAATGGCCTTCAGTTCCTTCTTCGATTTTTTTTTTATCTCATCAGTCGATTCAAAACGCTGTCCCCGAAGCGGTCTTTTGAGCTTAGAGAATAGCCAGAAGTCACATGGAGCTAAATCGGGCGAATACGGTGGTTGTGGAATGACATGTATCGAATTTTTGATAAATAAGTTTCGAAGAACCAATGCAGTGCAGTGCAAGAAATTGAGGGTTTTTGGAACCAATCGAGATGTGACTCAAGCACAAATGTTCTTTCAAAATGGTTTGAACCGATCCTAAGGAAATGTTTACAGTTTCTGCAATGTCTCTAAATGTTAACCGACGATTTTTTGAACACCAAATCTTAGACTTCATTGACATGTTGTTCATAGATTGATGTTGATGGTCGTCCGTGACGCTCTTTGTCTTCAACGCTTTCTCTACCTTCTTTAAACTGTTTATATCACTTGTAAACATTTCTTTTAGACAATACCTGATCGCCGAAGGCCTTCTGCAACATTCTAAACGTTTCTGCATCCGAAATTTCATTCCGCAAACAATAAAATCACAAATTGTGAAAACCGAAAAATTCACTTTTAGTTGCTCAGAAAACACAACGAAACTTTCCAAACAAATGACGTACTGGCTTGAAATTTTACACACATACGAGTGACAGTGCTGGCAACCTAAAAACAAGAAGATTTGCTCGAATCGATTTACCCGCGCAATTTAAATAGGCTTTACTTTTTGATCACAGTAGTATGTACGAATTCTAATAGTAATTCAAATAATAATAATCAAACAAAAACAATTGAATTAGCTTTTTATTTTTGAGTATAGTTTTATGATGATCGAGTTATATGGTATATCTCAAGTTCATACGGACTTCCTATTCCAAGATTCTTCGTTATAGTTGCTAAGAAACTACTTGATACAAAAACATCCTTCAGTTCCATTCTCCCTACAAACCGTTCTATTTAAAAGAGGAACATCCTCGAATCATTAACAAAAGATAACAACTTCTAAGACGATTCATAGAAGTAGCTTGAAGGATCTGGAGCAGGAAATAAAACTCGATGAGGGATTAAAACTATGTTTCCTGTTGACTTGATGCGGAACATACGCACTCACGCAATAATTGGGATAATCTGCTGAAATCTTGTTCCCTTCTGGTCGTTAGATCGACGTTCGAAGTTCAACCCTCACGATGTATAATTCGTCAATATGCTTCCTTCATAAGTTGCAAGGGAAGCTAACCACCCTTCGTGGTGCATTCAGGCGATGAACATCGGCGCGTAAGGGATGTACGTTGCAGCGGAACGGGAAGAAGCCCTTTTCAAAAGGGAGCGAGGATTTGACCACGAATCGACAGCGGCTCATGTTTTTAACAAACAGGTACCAATTGCTCCTATGGCCGTGCGCAAACAAATCGCTGTCTCTAATCCCCTCCCCAACTGAGCATTTTGAGTCAACAAAGGACATCAAAGTTGAAGGGCAGCCGGTGCGGGAACGCACTGACATCATTCAACAAATTTTTGATCTCCGTTGCAAACTGAGCCCCGTATTTATTCACGCTCATTAATTCCGAACCCGAGAGCGATTCCCTCCGCAGCGGCACATAAATCTGAAATATGAGTTGCAAAAAAGGCGAGGTGATTCCTTTCCTCCTGTGACTACTTCGGCTGCTCGGGAGGCTGGAACGAAGGGAGGGTGGGCCGGTGCCCTTGGTCCCAGAAAGTAGGGTTGATGCGATGCGACTTGTGTGCTCGCTTTGCTTCAGATCTGCCAGGGATAGCCGGGTTAGGTGGCGCTAATTTGGGCGCCGGAACCCTTTGTCAATAGTGCGGTTACCGTGACAATGTGAAACAATTGTCCTCCTTAGGGACATGGCATTATTACGCGATTACGATGACATCCAACAAAACAGGCCCTAACGATTATTTATGACGCAATCAAGTTGTAGTGATGACTGCATTAAGGACCCTGCAGTATTGTACTATAAATATGGGTTGCAGCGGGTTATGGCATTTTCTTTATGTCAGGGTAATCAAGAAATCTGTGAAATCTTCAATTAACACATTATACACATAAATTTGATAGGGGTATCCATTGAATTGGGAGGCGATTAAGCTTAAAACCAACGATAAAATGGTGAATATAACCATGATATTAATGAAAGTTGCTTCTATATTGTTAATTGCCATTATTTCAATGGAAGTTGTTAATTAGAGTTATTCACGATATTTAACAAAATATTTTTCATCAAAGACTGAATAAAAATGCTCTTCAGCATTCCCTTTTTTAGAAAAAAAAAAAAAAATTGGGTAAATAGATTACGGATGATCTGAATCAGATATCTGAAAAATGGATTGGCGAGTTAACACTTTTTGAAATCTATAAGGTGGGCTGTAATCCTTATCAATTACCCTAAACCTAAAGCTCATCTAACTTTTTTAATGTCAATTTAGCTATTGAGTTGTTGAAATAAAGGGAATACATATGCCAGTTTTACTAGAATACATTTGTTAATTTCTTAATTGTTAATAAACAGAAATCATTTAAATTTAAGTTAAATATAAGTTTACGTGAAATTTAACATGGTGAAAATTTGTTTCAATCAGCATGTATAGTCGTTGCTATTAAACTGAAAAAAAATATACTAGAAATACAGTAGAGTCCGGATATAACGACTTCGTTTATAACGACCAACCGGTTATAGTGACGAAAATGCAAACTCAAGTTAGGTTTCGTATAGACTTACTATGAAAACATGTCCGTTTAGTACGACTCCGGTTTAAGCGACCAACCGCTTATAGCGACCTATTTTGACAAGAAATCGTCCGCTTAGAACGACGCGCAGTGTTGTTTACAATACCTACGCACAAACAATACCTAACCGCCTGTTTTTTTGCATTTATTTTTTATTTTCGTATTTGAAAGTACAACTCTTCAAGAATATCCAGTAAAAATTGTAGGTCGATTGGAGCAAAACTACCGGAGATTCAGTGCCTCGACTTATAGTGGTAGCGAACAACTCAATGCTCTATTAAAACTTTAAAACGCGTTTTTCTCCCACTTAGAATGGTCAAAGTCGCTGGACATTGTAACTCAAAATCTACTTGACCGATCTTCTTCTTTGACACATTCTTTAAGTACATAAAATATGAGGTAGTGAAGTCGAGATAATGTTTTTTTTTTGCATTATAATTAGTTTTACTATAACAAAGAGGCTGATTTTTACCGCTTTTTTCTTTTAAAATTCGTTTTTTTTAATTTAAAATTAAGACAAAACTTGAAAAATCGTCAAAAAAAAAATCTCAACGTCATTACCTCAAGAAGCTCATAAACTAACCAAATATATTTGATTTTTTGATTTGAGATAATCCAGTAATGAGTTCTGATGTCCACCACTTTTTTTTTTTTAGAGGATCCAAAGATTTGCTCTCAATGGCTTATTTCTTAATAATTTAGGCAAAAATTTAATTGAATATTCTTGAAATGATACTTTATTATGTGTACAATTTACAATTAAATACACCTTACCTCCTCCCCCCTTAAGGTTATTTTTTGTTTATTTTAATATGAATTTGTTTTATTTATTTATAGAAATTAATCTAACTATGTATATTATTATTTCATAATTACAGTAATATTAATACATAAAAACAAGCTTAAAATCATTCATCGGTGCTCGTTCGTTTAGTGCGTCGTCCGGTTAATACGACTAAGTGTCGCCGGTCCCTTGAGGGTCGTTATATCCGGATTCTACTGTACTATAAACGCTCAGGACAAAGCTGGGCCAGTTAAACAAAATAAATTGTTAAGAAACATGTTCTTTGCTCATTCGGGTTGGATGAGCTGCATATGCTGTGTCCTTATGCAAAAAAATTTCCGACATACTTAAACATCTTTAAAAAAATTATAAGCGATTTTGACTGTTTATATTGGTGCCGAACTTTTTGTTTAATTTGCACTCAAATTTAGTAACACGTGATCAAAATGAACTATTTTCTAAGTTCATCAATAACTGTGACGTAAATCACGAAGTTTTTAGTTTAAGAACAATTCAATCTGCATTTTAGAGTGGAACTTTGTGAAGACAAACACCCTTTATATGATTTCACTTTTTTTTTCTAAACCCTTCGATTAAACACTAGTTTTTCATATCTAGAAGATATTGGAAAAAATTTCATGTTGACAGTTTTTGTGAAAAGGTATTATTTTTCAATGAAATTTTCACAAAATGTTCATGAAATGCTAGAAAAATTAAGCAAAACAACACACATTCTGCATTACAAGAAAATCAGAAAAGCTTCTTTCTAAGTACATAGCCTTAACCCCTTAACCCATTAATGCACAAAACGAGGATTTTGTGCACGCAAGTTCAATTGTACGATTCGAATAGCAAATTGGGGCTAATTTCCTCCAAATTCGTATATAGGGGGTTTTTGAGGGTGCTCTTTCAGAATCTGGCATTTGTTTTGCATAAAAACTTCAAAAACCCTATTATTTTTTGGGTTTTTTAAAAAACGTGCCGATTTTTTTTGGTCATTTTTCGTCTCAAAGTCGATTATCTTGTCGTTGCTGCTATTGAATGATCATATAACCACCAGAAATCGCGGTCCGAATGTCTACACTTTCTCAAACCATGGTTTTGAATTTTTTTTTTCACTTTCGTTTTTGCAAAATGGCTATTTTGTACAGCAATGTAATAAAAAACGTCGCGATTTTTTGAGTAAAAATATCACCAAATTTCATCATGAAAAAACTTGGTGATATTTTTACTAAAAAACGATCAATTATACGAATAAATTTTGTATGACAAAAAGTGCTTATAATTAGCCAAACAACACGTGTGAATTTTTTCAGAATTTTTCGGGACATTTTTGGATTTTTCAAAAATTGTCTAAATTCAAAGACCAAAAATATTACAAAAAATTCTGAAATAATTTACATGTTTTCCTTGGCTAATTATAAGCACTTTTTGTCACATCAATTTTATTTGTAAAGTTGATCCTTTTCGTGTAAAAAAAACGCGAAATTTTTTATTACATTGCTGTACAAAATGGCCATTTTGCAAAAACCAAAGCAAAAAAAAATTCGAAACCATGGTTTGAGAAAGTGTAGACATTCGGACCGCGATTTCTGGTGGTTATATGATCATTCAATAGCAGCAACGACAAGATAATCGACTTTGAGACGAAAAATGACCAAACAAAATCGGCACTTTTTAGAAAAAACCCAGGGTTTTTGAAGTTTTTATGCAAAACAAATGCCAGATTCTGAAAGAGCACCCCCAAAAACCCCTTATATACGAATTTGGAGGAAATTAATGGGTTAATTGGAGGAATTGTAA
Organism: Dysmachus trigonus; assembly: GCA_949715965.1. Lineage (NCBI taxonomy): Eukaryota > Metazoa > Arthropoda > Insecta > Diptera > Asilidae > Dysmachus > Dysmachus trigonus. The sequence goes on along the minus strand of OX454319.1, from coordinate 45,778,244 downwards.
ATTTGCAATGTTGTTGTATCTTGTACATAGTACAACAAAAAAGTTCGTTAAAATTCAAACTGTAAGTTAATTGTAAGACATTTTTGGTAAACAATTTTCTTGTTCAAAAGTTTATATCAGACGATTAACTATTTTTAATTGTTAAAAAACCAACTTTATTGTTTGGCTCACTTTTAACTTACGATTTTGGTTATTTTTACTAACGTTTTTCGTTAAGTGAAATCTTATAATAAGAACTTTCAAATATGTTTTTGAGGCGATCTCAGATCATTTTATATATGTATTATGTATATATAAAATGTAAGTATTGCATATTTGAAGTTGTTTTAAGAACAAAATGAGTTAAACCTTCATGTAAAACACCAATTAATTCACGAAAACACTGATTACTCATTAGTTTTGTACTATAGTATTTATTAGTGGTTTTGCTAGTTTTCATTAGTTGTGATTTATGTTCATAATTGTTTTTCCGGTTAACAAATACATCTACTAATAATTCTCAATCTAAATTTAATCATGATATGTAGTTTAACTAACAAGATGATTTTTTAATATTTATATGGACTTCTCTGATCATACAAACTTATTAGGTGAAAATTGAAAGCAAAAATAGTTAAATTAAAACGATATTAGTTCTTTGAACAACATACTTTTTTGGTAACGCTCATTGGAGTCTGACAAGCTTGGCCGTGTGAACACCATCTAAACATTCCCTTAATTTTAAAAGTTTGTTAATTTATTGGAAAGAGTATACCTTCCGATTAGTTGTGGAATATGATTTCATGTAAATGGCTTCCTCGACTGGCTAAGATGGGTTACTATCCTGTTAATCCAATTTTGCAGCACATTTTCTATGATTTTGGGTCCTATTTCACGAATAGGTCGAACAATATTGTGCTTAAGTGCCTGAATCGTTTCTGGATTGTTATGCTGACTTTCGATCTTTAACAGCATTCCACAAACAAAATGCCCAATGACGTCAATTCGCAGCTGCGCGGTGGCCATAGCATATTTCCAAAATGTCTGATTAAAAGATATTTTCAAAATTTGTACTGTTGGCAATACAGCATTAATTTTTGAAATAAGTTTTCAATATTCCGCAATAGTGTTCAAGACTAAATCTATTCATTTCATACCGCGGAGTTGTAATATTGTGTTCCTGTCAATTTTTTGATAGCGAAAGAGCTGTCTGTGTCAAAATAGGATTTAATTTAAAAAGAAACCAACAAATGACCACCCTATAGTTAAATTTATATACTATCTAATAATGCATAACAATAAGACCAAATGTCCAATTTAAAAAAATATATTCAAAAACGTCTAAATTCCTTTCTGCTACATAAAATAATCTTTTAAACCTTTCTCCTATACATTTTTATTAATTAAAAAGGGTTACATTTACGTTTATAATAGATCTGTCTGTTTGAAGATTTTATTCAAGATATCTCTTGAAAGTGTCTATTAACATCGCTGAGGGAAAAATTTAACTCTTGAATTTTCCAAATTTTATTCATGCTCAAAGTACGTCATCTGGTAATTTGTTCTCTTCATTCCCACTACCAAATGAAATTTTTTACCAGATTATTACTCAAAAGCTACCAAATAGATTCAATTTCTTACTTACTCACTTGTTTATTATGTTTATATGTTTTGCGAAACGTGTGTATCACTCTAAAAATGATGATTTCGTACTAGTATAAAATTGGTTATTCTTAGTGACATTTTCAGAAACAGGACTTTCGTAACAATTAACACTTAGGACTTTTCTAATTCGCTAGAAAAGAAAAAAAGTAATTGTTAAAACCAACTAAACACGATTAATTTAAAGAAGAAAACAAACTATAAATTTAGCATAATATTCATTTTCTTTAAATATAGTACTGAATACATTGGAATCTAATGATTTAAAATTTGTAATACGATGACAAAATTCTAGGAAATTACGATATGACCTACGAGGTCATGGTCAAGGCCATAGTCAGACATAAAATTTCCCGCTATTTCTATTTCCGGGGTCAATAATATGGGTTCCCATTTAAAAATGTTAACTTGACCTTGACATGACCTTCAAGGTCAAATCTAAGATAACGATTGAATAGCCAGGGAAAATCCTAAAACCATTTTCCCCAAAATGCATTAATCGCAAGTTATTTTGCCGCTTCCACACTTTTGGATCACTCTGTATGTATGTAATAATCATATATAAATTACGAACAATGAATGCTTAAGACAGAAAGAAAAATGTTAAAAGAAATCGCCGCTATTTTCTGAGGTGTTCTTTCCAACAGTAAACAAGATTTTTATGTGAAGCGGATATAGCATTAAAATTCGAAGAAAGCAAACTGAATTTCGGCTTTTGCCCTTATTACGAAAATTAGCCATCCGTGCGCGGTTAAATGTCGCGGAAAGTTTGAGAAGCCGCCACGGCACTGCGAAATGGATGAATAAGTGTTTAATGTTCTTGTAGTTACTCGGCCCATTAAATATCTGCGGCATTGCGCAGAGCTACTGGAACGCACCATATAATTTTTGGCTGTGGAAAAGTGGTACCTACAAATACGCCCAAAACGCACCGCTTGAACGTGGGACCAATAGTGGAGGCGCATACTTGAGCTAAACTCATCAGCATTCAATTAGTAAAGTGCGAATTTCGGTGAGTAGGCGCACGCATACAGAACATTCCACTCTTATTGTATATCACTACCCAGCAGATGTTTACATTTCCTTAACAAAAAATATTTGTACGAAATTATTATGAAAACAAAGCTTAAAATATATTAAGTGTGATTAGATGTTAGACGTTAGATTGATGTGGCTGTCGGGAGAAACACTTAGGCCATTATAGGCCCATTTTGATACCACTTTTTGTGACCAGAGTTTCTGGTTGGGATTGAACTCACAAAACCTCTAGCGCCCTGCTGGCTCGCCGCCAACGCGTCGCGCTACCAACCGAGCTATTGAGGTCCCCAAGTATCATAAAAATAATGAATTTTTTTATTAATTTAGGAAAAAAGCACATTTTCCTTTCCTAACTTCCTTTGGATTAAAGTTAAGAGCTCTTGACCTTTTATTAAAAATAGCTTTAGCGTAATTAATTTTCTATTTTTACTATTTCCAAGAATTAAAAAGAAGAAAAGACTGATACCATTATACCATTGTATTGTATCGAAATCATATGTGTATATAAAATTTTAGCTTACGAGGAAGGTATCCCGACATAAAATTCGTAATTTGTATTCTACATAAAATTTCAAGAGATTTGTTTTTTTTTCGGAGAATCATTTTTCGGGGGTAAAATGGACCCCTAAAGATAACCACCTTGAGCGACAGTTTACATACTTATAGTCAATAGTTTTTCAAACGACCAAATGGGTGTTAATCTACACGAAAAGTGATAAAAAATGCAATAACTTATCCGCAAAAAAAAAAAAAACTTATCTCTTAAAATGTTATGTAACATATCAATATTTCAATCGCAACCAAATCGGCGATAACATGTCGGGACACCATCCTTGTTAGTCAAACAATTAAGCATTTATTACAAGCTTTTATTCAACTTTACCTGTCTCTGAATTCTTGGAAATCAATTTTAACTTACCTACCTACTATTATTTGACTAAACTGAAATCTTGCATACACGTGTGGTTTCGGTACAATACAAATGATGTTTTAATGCTTTTTAAATTAGAACCTATTTTCAACTTATACATATATTCACGATTTTCAGGAATCAACTTGGAACTTATTTTTACAGTGGGTCGTGTAGGTATCAAATTTGTCTCGTGTGAAGCAGTCGCAACCTGAAGAATCTTTTGTGCTTGTATCTTAGTAACTTGTAACTTAGCAATGGTGCACTATAGAATTCAGAACGTCATTGAACTTTGTATACTGAAAAAATTATTTCTAATTGATTTAACAATGAGGACTTGTTAATTCATCTGGTCCGTATTTTCTGTTTCTATCAACTAGATCCTAGGAGGACGAATGTTAATTTTACTAGAATACAATTGTCAATTTTTAAACAGAAATTATTTCAATTAGTTTTTAGTAGGTACAGAAACACTTTTCATAACTTAACATGGTCGATGTTTATTTGAACAAGCATGTATAGTCGTTACTATTGGATGTCTGCTCGGCAGTTAGTTTAACACTAAAAAACCATTGCCTAAAGCTACAAAGTTTAACTCTAGATTAATTTTCATGAAATAGCTTTAGTTTATTTATTTTCTCTATGTTTACCGACTCGATTTCGACTTTGGTGGAAAATCAATCTAATTTGCTATTGGTTTTGCGTCAATCTAATATTTAATTAAAATTAGTCCTTATTTTCTCATACTTACTGATGAAATTAATTAATGATCCACGCAGTTTAGCTACACATTTCATATTGGAGTATCGTGAAATAATTTAAGACATAAGTCGCCTTTAATACGAATGCAAAAACATCATAATGAGTTATTTAATCATATTGAGAACTTCTTTTTGAGTCATTTTGCTTTTAAGAATAATTTCAAAAATGCCACCAATGAACGTCAAATTTAATGAATTTAAAAATTTTTATTTTTGGAATTTTTGAATTTTTTTTTACTTGTTGCTAATCTTCAGAACCACTTTTATAGTTTTTATTTTCCTCTCTTCCATCCTTTCTCTTTCTCTTTAGTTTTCGATTTTTGTGATTAACAATTGAGTAGCAGTTTAATATAACAAAATGTTAGGATTCTTTGAAATTTGTATTTTTGTAAACAACATAGCTATTAAGTAGAAGTACTCTTTATAAGTGAACAATATTGTTATTAAATAGAAAAGCGGTATCATGTAATAGGCCAACATTGTGCTGTTTGTTATCGCTAAAATGAATTAATAAATAAATAAATATATAAATAAATAAATAAATGATATTCGCAAAATGTTTTACCCTTTTTTAAAATTTAACTTTAAATACTATATCCACTGTATAATGGCAACTAAACATTAGTTGATTTTTTTTTATACAAACATTTGAGTGCTCAACACAATGGCTGTATTTATTTTCTTAAATATGAATTTAAAGCACAAAAAACATAAAAAATGAAAATTTAGATCTAGTACCATCTTCGCTATGTAACATATGGAGTTAAAAAACTTTATAATATTTTCAAAATGTCAACTACTTCTTTCCTTTTATTTATACAATTTTGGACAAAAAAAAATACCCACAAATAATTATTTTGAGCATCGATAAATTTTTACAGGTAGTCTCAGCAATAGCGTAGAGTAGTTATTCTTCTTTCTTGTTCTTATTCTTGTTTGTTTTTTCCTTGGCTAAGTAGCTCATCTCCTGAATTATAGGTCTCACATGTACCTAGAAATATAAATAAATAAACAAATTATTAAGAAGGAAAATAATAATAGTAATAAGTAGAATAGCTCCTTAGATATTAAGTTTGAAATAAACTGTATTTAAATCTGGATTTCTGAAAATGCAATAATAGATGCGCAATATGGGCTGAGTTCCCGAGCTGCGCAGCTTTAAGTAGGGTATATAATTAATTATGTATTTTACTGTCAATAAAATAAAAAAAATAAAATAAAATATATTATATAATATTATTATATTTATAGCACTCTTATTGTAGTTCACTCCCAAAAGGATATTACTTACATGGCAGATCAATTGCCGAAGAACCGTGATGTATATGATGATTGAAATATCGATCTTGAACGAGGTAAAAAAATACGCCTTTAGTATTTTCATGAGTCATTCTGGCAATTATAACGAATTTATAACCAATACTTATTTTAGTTAAATATATGGTATTCATTCTTTTCGAATGTTGTTTTTGTACAAATAGCTAATTTTAAGTAAAATCTATAACAACGCGTGAACAGCGTATAACATAATGTACCTATATACATACAATACATACTTCAAAAAATTCCGTCAATTGAAAAGAAATTCTAAAATTTTTTAGAGAAAGCAAAAAGACAAAAATTATTTTCATTTTTTCAGAATCCATACTATACATATGTGTTTGTGCGGAAGAGACTTATTTCTTTAAACGCAAAAAATTGCAACTTGCAAAAAAAAAATTCGATTCATGCAAAAAATCGTCCCATGTTTTTGACAAAAATTGAAGAAAAATTTTATTTACCTAAAATTTAATTTGATCATTACAGTATGTGCCGTTCTGTTTGATGACCTTTCTCCGTCTTTCTGGTAGCTGCATAATCCCGCGCCGATAGAAGTTCTCAAATTTCTAGGTAAAGTACTCGCTTAAATTTCTCCTGTCAAACAACATCAAAGCGTTTACACGTGTGAAAAAGATAACACTTCGGTGTTGTAATTCAATGCCATCAAGAGCCAAAATTGGGACGAACTCTTGCATCAACCCAATACTTCAAATGCAACTTTTCATATTTCAAATACAATAACTTTACATTATACTACAAGACCTACCAAGTTTATTTTGTTATCGTACGTTGTATTTTAGTACAATGCATTAAGTATTTGTTGTGATATGTATACAAGAGCAAATATATCAAAGAGTGGACACCTACTACTATTAATTATCGAATTTACACCGAAGTTATAATCTTAAAAACAGGGATAATAAGGATCCAAATTAAAATATATTTTTTTCTCATACGTATAACAACTATTATACTCATTTAAGCGGTGATATAGTACATATATTATAGTTAAACAAACAAATGGTCCCGAAATTATGGCAAAATCAAAAAGTTAAAACAGCGTTAAGTCAGGATTGAATTAACCCATTAATGCGCAAAACGAGAATTTTGAACTTGAGCAATTGTACGATTCGAATATAAAACTGTGGCGATTTTCTTCCAAAATTGTATATAGGGGTTTTTGGGGATGCTCTTTCGGAATCTAGTTTTTTTTTTTTGTAAAAGCTTCAAAAACCCTATTATTTTTTGGGGTTTTTAAACAAGGTGCTAATTTTTTTTGGTCATTTTTCTTGTCAAAGTCGATTATCTTGACGCTGCTATTGAATGATCATATCACCACCAGAAATCGTTGTCCGAATGTCTAAACTTTCTCAAACCATGATTTTTAAAGCTTTTTCTTGCTTTGGTTTTTGCAAAATGACCATTTTGTAAAGCAATGTAATAAAAAACCTCGCGATGTTTTTTCACGAAAAGGATCAACTTTACAAATTTTTTTTATAGAACCGAAAATGCTTGCAATTAGCCAAAGAATACGTATGAATATTTTTAGAATTTTTTGGACTATTTTTTAGTTTTTTGGATTTGGCCAATTTTTGAAAAAACCAAAAATGTCCCAAAAAATCTGAAAAAATTCACACGTATTTTCTGGCTAATTATAAGCACTTTTTGTCCTGTAAAATTTAATCGTAAAATTGATCCTTTTTGAGTAAAAATATTACCAAATTTCATCATAAAAAACTTTGTGATATTTTTACTCAAAAAGGATCAATTTTACGAATAAATTTTATAGGACAAAAAGTACTTATAATTAGCTAAAGAACACGTGTGAATTTTTGCAGCGTTTTTTGGGACACTTGGATTCTTCAAAAATTGGCCAAATCCAAAATAACAAAAATATTAGACAAAATTCTGAAAAATTTATACGTATTCTTTGGCTAATTTCAAACATTTTCTGTTCTATATTTTTTTTTTTTTTGTACAGTTGATCCTTTTCGTGAAAAAACATCGCGAGGTTTTTTATTACATTGCTTTACAAAATGGCCATTTTGCAAAAACCAAAGCAATAAAAAACTTTCAACAGAGTTTGAGAAAGTTTAGACATTCGCACCGCAATTTCTGGTGGTTATATGATCATTCAATAGCAACATCGACAATATAATCGACTTTGAGACGAAACATAACCAAACAAAATCGGCGCTTTTTTGAAAAAAACCAAAAAATAATAGGGTTTTTGAAGTTTTTATGCAAAACAAATGCCAGGTTCTGAAAGAGCACCCCCAAAAACGCCTTATGTACGAATTTGGAGGAAATTCGCCTCAATTTGCTATTCGAATCGTACAATTGAACTTGCGTGCACAAAATTCTCGCCGCGCCGCTTCTGTCAAACGAAACTGGGTTTTCATTGCCGAAACGGGTTGGGTCTTGCAAGTTCTAGTTATGAAGCAGGCTTTATTAGCAATTATTCGAAAACTGGCGGTTTTACCCTTTGAAAAAAAAATTCAAACTAATAAATAACAGTCCTTAAGGAACAATTGTTCTAAAATGCTGCAGTTTGCGAAAATTTGAATAATTTTTTCGCTTTTAGCGGCGCGCTGCCGTTCTCATAGAGGCTAAAATCGCAGGTTCCCACTTAAATAAGGCGATCACAGAGGCATGTAACGAGGGCGCGTATCTGCGATCTGGGGCTGCCTCAACGCAAATGGGCCATTGTTTGGAGGTGCCACTATTAACTGGTCAGTGGTTTTGTACGCCTCTTAAGAGCTCTGTGCTCCAGCATGCCGCTGGTGGCGCAGATTTCTCGATTGTTATGCAAATTCGAGCATCGTCGCTTTGGTTGCGACACTAAAACAGCCCATTGGAGAGTCGCTTCCTGTTCTCCAATTTGGGCCCTTTATCGACGCGTCTGGCAGCGCGTTTGGGCCGGTAGGTGCAAGACAGGCCCTAAAATAGGCTCGATTAAACCATGTCTTGTCCGAACCTCGCCACATGTGTTGGCAAAGTGTCCCGGCACGGCACGGCGTAACCGTACACCGAAACGAGAAGACAAGCCGCAAAGGTCACACGAAATCTCGGCCTTTCGGGCGACGACTATTAATTTTAATTTAAACGTCTTTTTGACGGAAATTTGAGACTCGACTTACGCCGTAAATCATGCGCGTGTACACTCGATTTGAGTGTGTTTTGGGACGGGGACGCCCGGCGACGGACGACGCATCCATAAAACCTGGTAAAATATTGCCATTGCACATGTAACCAGTCACAGATAATTTACTGGGTAAGCTCGTCGCCGGATAGACGCTTCGAAGGAATCATGGGAAATCAAAAATTCATTTTTTGTCAACTTGTTAGCTCCTTCGGCTTTTCGCAGCTCACGCGGCGGCTGCGGCGGAGCACCCCGGGCTCGATGGGGTCTGGGGCTCTGCCCTGCAGCGGCGCGGTGGCGGCGGCACGGCTAAATCCGGAAAGAGGAACTAATGAGCAGGAACAAGCCGGGCCAAGTGACTAGGGCCCTGTGGTGACACTCGGGTGAAAAATTTCTATGGGAGCTGCTGCGTCGATGAGTGAAATGACAAAGAGCGGCGCTTGTAACCAGACACCCAAAGAGCCGCTGCGGGGCGACTGATCCCAAGGAGGCTGACCGAGGGCTCAATTTCCACATTTGCGGTTCCGATCCGAACGAGCATTTTATGGAGTATGGAAATTTCCTCAGATCATATCCCAAAGTGATGGGCGAGACTCAATAGCCAAAATTCGACACATTTGGATAGCTTGGAGCAGAATTCAAATGACATTCGTGCCACAGTGCTTCAAGCAACCATTGATCACTTTAATTTAAAAAAAAAACGGAACTAAATTTTAGGTTATTACAACATATTCATAGTTTGTTCAGAATCAATAAAATGTCCCTTGAATTACTTCTGCTCCGAGCTGTCCATTTGTTCATTTCATGCTATCAAGTTAATTATATGTATACTCGGAAATTTACGTCATTGTTTCCTTATTTCCTCAAAAAGAATATTGAATTACGCTTCCAATACAAATACACAATAATGCATTTTCTATTTTTTTGCGGGCCATAAGATTTATTTTTTACTCGCTCGATATAAAAAGGATTGATTCGGTTTAACTTTGCATTGCGTGTGAAGTGTGGATAAGCTCACTTACATACCTCGGACTTACATAAATGAAAGGTAATCCTTTGAAGATTTTAAAATATCAATTGGCCCTATTGTGATTGTCGTCTTCGGAGGCGAGTCGTAATTGAGAGCGAAAATGGCTTGTCTTATTGACAATTTCAGTCGTTCATGTTTTTGTTCCCGACTTGTTGACGGTAACCCATAAAAATATATGTGAATTATATACCTACCTGTAAATAAACAATAAGAATTTTACTTTCGTACTTTAATGTTCTCGTACCATTATTTTACTTAATTGGGAATTTTAGGGTGAAAATAATTAGGTAGCAGGAAATTATTTGGAAAATTCGTTGATTTAGTGGAAAAAATGTCGATATTGCTCGCGGCTATATTAAATCGGGAAATGATTTTAAGGTAAACCTCAAGAACCGATGGTAGAACTTTGCAAAGGAACTTAATAGTTTAGGTTTAGGACATCCAATTCGTGATGTTGAGGGATGGTAATGCAGGCACGGCGTTAGAGTGGGGCGAGGGTGGGCGCTAGCCCACCCTAAAATTTTTATGCCCACCCAGCCGCCCACCCTAAAACTGTGGATTCAGATATTTGTACTTTACTTACAACTTCTGTAGTAAATCGAACAAGCCTGCAATCTCAGTAAAGCAAGCAAGGGAATTTTTGTAAAGTTTAAGAAGCAATGTAAAATTTGCATCAATCTTCATTAATAAGGTAGGCCTCCTAATAATTTATTCTTTGTACAATTAAACGGGCTTTTGTTATTAATGTTTGAAAAATTCGTATGCATGAAATTACAAGTGAGTATCCCATATGCAAAACGCGCTATATGCTTTTTAAAAAGTTTTGAGTTATTCAAAGAAAACGTGTAAAAGTTCTCATAGATATGTTAGAGTGCTGATTTTTATCGCCTTATTTCAAAAGAGTTTCAGTTCTTTTTGCAGCACAAAATATTGTTTTTCAGATGGCAGAAGACATAAGGTTAATATTTCCACAATTAACTGAACTTAACTGAATTAACTTTTCTTGCATATAGCAGGTTTTGCATATAGGCTACTCAAGTGCAATTTTAATTACTACTTAATATTTTAAAATGAGTGTTCAAATGGAGTGACTATTACTGAACGGATTCTTTAAATACGAACTGATTATTCTCCTTGTAATTACATACTCACACCACACATTGAGTTATATGTTGGAAAAAAAAGACGTGTATATACCACCCGTCCCACTAGATTAATGTTCCGCCCACCTCCCGCCCACCCATGGTGAAAATCCTAGCGCCGTCCATGTGGTAATGACTAGAGAAAGATACATAACATGCAAAAACCAACAATGAAAATGTTAGTTGAGCTACAGAGATATCGAAATCACTTACAACTGCTCTTATAAAAAACTTCGACGACAAAAAAAAAACAGGCGCAAGTTTAATAATATTTGGTATTGCGGATGATCGTCTTTGATCTTTAAGTTTGTTTTCAATTTAATGCCAAACGTGTACAAAATACTCTTTAGAAGCTGGAAAGGATTCTGAAAACTTTGGAACACATAGCAATGAATAATTGAAATATTGTAAAACACAATTCAACCCTTCAAATCTTAAAATGACATTTGATTTTTTGACATTCGCAATTGTTGATACAAAATTCACAATAACATAACTCAGGTGCATAATGAGTCGTTCACGACCAAAGGAATTAGCAGTGAATTCCAATCACCACGAAAATCGCAATAGGGCCAAATTACAATGCAACCATAGTAGGTTTGTTAAAAACTCAAATTTTGACTTAACTAATCGTTTAACTCAAGCAGTGAGTTCGCTCAACATTTCAGCGGTTTTTTAGTGCTCAAAATGTGGGTGAACTAATTGCTTGAGAGAATTCAAATGAGTTTTAAACTTAATCGAATCTAATGTGATTGAACTGCAATTTAAATATAAAATAATTTCAATTCACTTCATTCAATATTCAATCAAATGTTACAACCGCAACAAATATCATACCTGAAAAATTTTTCACAAGTAAATAAAAACCGATTTCAAAACTTTGCCTGTATGTAAAAACTTAACTTACAAAGTTCAGAATAATATCTTTTATTACCTTAAATAAAAGAGCATTCAAAGACAATATACAAAATTATTAATACTAAAATATTTACAATATCTAATCAAACATTTTTAGAATCGGTGCAGCCAAGGCAAGTTTATAAACCTACAGTAATTTGAATTTATAAACTTGCCTTGGCTGGCACCGACTCTAAAAAGAACTGATTAGATATTGTAATAATTTTCACCCTTATAGGTGGAATATTTCCTTTAAATTGTAATGGAACCACGCTGGAGATATAGCCTATTCAATAAAAAAAGAATCATTAAAATCGGTTCACAATTGGCAAAGATATCGCGTAACATTCACAAAAAAAAAAAAAAAAAAAAAAAAACACACAATTAAGAACCTCCTTCTTTTTTTAAATCGGTTAACTTGTTGTAGAAAATTTGACTTGTAAGTTTCTTTGACTGTACACTGCAAATTCTAGTGTTTTCATTTAAACCGGCTAAAAGTTTTATTTTAAAATCGTTTTATTTTTTAAATTGATGTATCCAATTTTAAAAAGTTTTCGAGTTTTTTAAATATTAAAACGTTTGAATTTTTCTAATTTAAGATGTTTTAGGCGTTTTGAATTTATTCTATATAATACTGTAATTTTGCCCGCCGAGCAGCTAGCCGACAGCTACAAAACCCACCTTTCCACGAGCAGCTACAAAACCCACCTTTCCTACAATTCGGCGAATTTCTTGAGAATTATCTCGTCCACCGAAGTAGAGGACCTCAAAAAGACGGACGAGTTTTCGGTTTCTCTGCTATAGACACTCGCAAAAGAGGTTTTAAAGTACATCCCTATATCTGCCTGATTAAAATACCAAGTTTGCATTGTAAACGAAAGAAAATTGTTTTATATTAAAACATTTCAATGTAATATACAGGGTGTTCAGAGGTGGGAGGTCAATACTGCAGGGAGTGAAAGGTCAGACCGAGACAAGCAAAAAATCGTATGGGTGGGGGGGGGGCATCTCGCACCGTTTGGCAGTTCATTCGTAAATCAGGATTTTGCCTTATATGGGAACCGCTCTTGTATTTCTATCTTTTTTACGCATCGCAGCGGCCCCAAACTGATTTCAAAAAATCACTATTTGGAAGCCCTTTCAAAAAAAGTTTACACCACCCCCCTATCCCCAACCCCTTGGCCACAATCCCCCCTGGAAGTTGAAAAAATTAACTTTTATTTCACGATTTTTCACCTTTCGCCCCACTTTTCTCTGAAATTCATGTTATTAACATACCTACTTTTTATTTTTTTTAAGTTGCCTATCTAATTACCTTTCCAAAAAGGTGCAACATGCCCAGGTAGAAAAGGGTTGCAAAAGTGCTGAAATTAAAACATACTCACAGGTACCTAATTACTTTATTGCACCATAATGAAAAAAATCGTTAAGTAAACAATTTTTATGACAGCAAGTTCGGAAATGTTTGTTTAGGAAACACAAGTAATACGTTTTTATTTTTTCAGCAAAAAAGTACTAAAATAATAAATGTAATCTCGTTAAATAGCGTTATTAGTTTATTATATCCAGTATTGACTCTTAAGTATCCTGACGCTCCGTTTCTAATACCTCCTATGAATTATGGTATAAAAATGGGTAAGTTTCAAAGGACATTGACCACAGTTGAAGAAGCAAGCGATAAGAACGGGTGTTTAATAGAAAAAATTAAGATAAAATGGCAGAACTCAGTGTTGAAGAGTATGCCGATATAATTTACGTGTACAGTTTAGTAGACAGAAATGATAGTGAGGCCGTACGAGAATACCAAAGGAGATTCCCGAATCGGCATATACCCAACAGAAGGGTATTTTCAAGCACTTTCAGAAGGTTAAAAGAAACCGGAAGTGTAACCGCCCCCAGAGCAGAAACGCGATCAGGAACATCGGCCGATTCAGCGGACCCCGACCAACAAATCCTCAACATCGTCAGGAACAGCCCTGTAATAAGCATCAGGCAGGTCGCACGAAGGTCAGGATTGTCTTCAGGGAGAGTTTGGACCGTTGTGAACCGAGAGGGACTACATCCATACCACCATATCCTGGTCCAAGCACTACAGGAAGGAGATTCCGAAAGACGATTGCAATTTGCACTTGGCTGTTCGAGTCTGACATCGAAAACAGAAGGTTTCTAGACCGAATTCTGTGGACGGATGAATCGCAATTCACCCGGGATGGCATCACAAACTTGCACAACCTCCACACCTGGTCAGATGTGAACCCACATAGGACAAGGTGTCGGTCCTTCCAGCAAAGATTTAGTGTCAATGTCTGGGCTGGCATCATCGGCAACCAGTTGATAGAACCCTTCATCTTGCCCCAAGTGCTGAATAGTCAGCTATATTCGGACTTTTTGGAGAATACCCTTCTGGATCTGTTGGAGGACATCCCCCTGGCCACCAGACGCGCAATTTATTTACAGCACGACGGAGCACCTGCGCATACTGGGAACATTGTTAGGGCAAGGTTAAATGAACATTACCCAGAGCGCTGGATTGGACGAGGTGGACCGATTCCTTGGCCTGCTAGGTCACCAGACCTTACTCCACTGGCCTTTTTCTTATGGGGAATGATGAAAGATGAAGTTTACTCAAGACTAATCAACACTAGAGAAGAATTAGTTACCAGGATTGGGACTGCAGCCACGAAAATACGGGAGAGACTGGTTACCATAGACCTAAAACGTGAAATAAGACCAAGGCTACTTGCATGCATCGAAACTGGCGGAGAACATTTTGAACAGCTTTTAAAGGACAAACGTTTTAATTGTAATTAGTTTTTAAGCGAACAATATGTATTTTTTAGTTAACTTAAGTATAATTACTTAAAAATTCAAATTATCATGATATTCTGTAAAAGGATTTTTGTAAATAAATTTTCGTATCCTTTTCCTATCTGGGCATTTTTTACCTTTTTGGAAAGGTAATTAGATAGGCAACTTAAAAAAAATAAAAAGTATGTATGTTAATAACACGAATTTCGGAGAAAAGTGGGGCGAAAGGTGAAAAATCGTGAAATAAAAGTTAATTTTTTCAACTTCCAGGGGGGATTGTGGCCAAGGGGTTGGGGATAGGGGGGTGGTGTAAACTGTTTTGGAAAGGGCTTCCAAATAGTGATTTTTTGAAATCAGTTTGGGGCCGCTGCGATGCGTAGAAAAAAAGATAGAAATTCAAGAGCGGTTCCCATATAAAGCAAAATCCTGATTTACGAATCACCCTGTAACTGCCAAACGGTGCGAGATGCCCCCCCCCCCCCCCCCCCCCCCCACCCATACGATTTTTTGCTTGTCTCGGTCTGACCTTTCACCTCCTGCAGTATTGACCTCCCACCTCTGAACACCCTGTATAAAATAAGTAAAAAACGCTTATGATGTTAAATGATGATTTAAAACAGTTCATCAAATAAAACACTTGAGTGATTTAACCCTTATCAGTCACACCTCAGTAAAATCCCGCACAGGTCATTCTGGGGTGTATCACACCCCGGCGTGTTTACAAGCTTATAAAAAATTGTAGGTAGCATAACAAAAAAAAAAAAAAAATATCCTGTTAAAGTTTAAGTCTTCCTCTGAAAGACTGTACGGGGTCAGATATGTGAAAATTAAATTTAAGATAGTTAAACAAATCGTTGAAAAAAAAAATCGAAAAACTGACTTTTTTCACTAAAACTACTGTAACTTTTTTAATTTTTAAGATATTTCAATTTGCCAAGCGGTTTTGTAATCCTTAAATGATGTCCATTCAGCTGGTTTATTTTGAAGTCTGAAGGTACCACTTTTATGAAAAAAATGAACAACTCATTTACACACAGAAATAGCAATTTATTAATTAAAAAATTTATTTAAAAATCCAAAAAAAATTTTTTCATAAAGTATTTAATGCATATTAAAAAAGCAAAAAAAATGTATTCATTATTTGTTAACTATTCTATGCCAAAAACACATTCAATGTACATGTACGCTCTATGCGTATCATACATCGGTTGAAAGCATGATGGACACATTGAGTTAGTCTTCTTATCACTTCCTCTTGGACAAATTGCGCATCTTTTTTGTCTGTCTAGCTTTCGACGCTTATTTTGGGTGGGAAGACGGTCCTGCAAATGCAAAATATTTGCAATTCCAGCTTTTAAGTCCTTATGTATAGATACGATATTATAGCGTTCTTGCAAGTGCGCTTTCACCAAGTATAAATACAACTTATCTTATGGCGAAAATACACGTTAAAATTTTTTCAAAAAATTCTAACAAAGAAAAACTATTAAAATGTACTTCAAATTTAAATTAAACTCCTCGGAAGTAAAAAAAAAAATTTTCTAAAAACTCGAAAAAATCACGTATAGGTCACACTGGGGTGTGAGACACCCCAAAATTCGAGGGGGCCTACTTTGAGCAACTGCTAGGTTGAAACTAACGGTCCTAAAAATATTTTGCCGGCGGGGAATGACAGTTTGTAACGCTGAATAACTGTAGATGGCAGTATTAGACCCATATCCATTGGTTTACTGGGTCATTTTGGCGCTCAAAAAAACGCTGGGGTGTATTTCACCCAGTGTGACTGTTAAGGATTAAAATAAAATGCTAACATGTTTTGAATTAAAATACTTAGATTTACAGTGTAGTGTAGACATAAAAAATTCCACACTTTTTTAATTTACGAAATTGTCAAAATAAAAGAAACGAATTAAAGGTTCAATTAATTTAATACATACCTACCCGTTACTGACTTTTGTGTGAATTTTTATTATTTAAATTAAATTTCATTTCAATCATATAAGATTTCATATAGTTAAAAACTGGTTTCAGCCGGCTAAAATAATGCGTCCGCTCAACCAGTAAATGCACTAAAATTTTGAGCGTTAAATAACTGCTCAAATGTTGAGCAAACACAATAATTGAATAGACTCACTGCTCAGTTGAGCGATGAATTGATATTAACAAACAAGTTCACGCTTTTGCAACCCTGCTTAATATTCGTTCTTCTTGAAAACTATTGATAATTTGGGACAAAAACCCACAAAAAATTAAATTTCTAGAATTTTAAGACTTATAATTTTCCAGGGGAGAATTTTTAATATAATACAGAACAGTGCCAAGTCCAGTGTATACTATTGAATCCCTCAACTGTGCCCATAGGGTGAAAAATAAGTAAGCGGCAGGATGAAGTAAAAAAACAAGTACCTACATGTTATATATTTCGAACAGTGCGGTCTGATCTAAAAATATCTCATAGTATTTTTCTAAGCGAATCTTATGATGAATATATCTCCAAATTAGGCAAATCTTCCCTAGTTAGAATACACTGTGTATGTACTCGCACGTGTGGTAATTAACAACCAGAGATATAGTATGTATCTTCCTTTTCTTTAAAATAGTAGGGATGTCTGATCAATAGGTATTTCAAAAAAAATATTATTAAATGTACAACGAGCCGCAATCACTTTTTAAAAAATGTTAATCAAAAACGCCCATATTTGATCCTATACAATTCGATATTTTTCTCCATTAACGATTAATTTTATTGTTCCAAATTCAGTGCCAATATACAATTTTAGAAAGACAACTTTATTTAAAGATTGTGAAGGTCAAAATGAATATCAAAAATATAAATTTTTATGACATAGAAGCTTGTAACAGACTGTTATGCAAATAATATGTCGAAAGTTCTATTGTTTGATATCTTAGAAATTATTATTGTAATCATTAATAAAGATCCTTTGTATTAGTCATATTTCGCCCTTACCAAACCATTATAAAGTATTAAATATATTACAATAAGCAATTATTAACACAAGCAGAAGTAATACCAAGAATAATACCAGCTCCATAGTAAAACGGTCCCTAAAGAAAGCACCATAAAGAATTGTAAGAAGAAAGAATTTTGTTGAAAATCTAATTTTTATTTCTTCAAATACACTTCACTTCTCTTTTTCTGGTTAAGGAAAATAAATTTTGAAAATTTTAGGCAAGTACTTAGTCCTTCAAAAAATGTAAGCACACTCGCTTTTTAAAACAATTGCAATTTTAAAAAACCTTATTGTAATTTTTCTAATCCTACCCTCATTTTCTCGGGGTTAAATAAATGTCAAAATTCGTAGCCGAATTTTTGGTTGATTAAATTATCTATGAACTTTTTTCAGTGTATGAAAAAAAGCAATAAATATACCCAATAAAATTGTACTCAGGTGTCGTTAAAAGTTTCATAAGATGTGATGCATAAAATGAAGTAAAAGTAAGTAGTATTGAAATGAATTTAAAATTGTATTATTAAATGTCCTAACTTTACGGATCTATTTCTATTTCGAATGTCAATTATATCTGGTAACTTTGCTGTCATTTTATCAAAAGGAACAAAAAGGTAGATAACCTCTTTCAACCATAAATCACATTTGGCAATTGCCGGTAACGATCGTTACTAGCGCAGATAATTACGATCCTTTTAACAGTCAAGTGCGTCACCCGTCAAAAGCATTTAACCGGAGATTTACAAGTCAAATTAAATATGACAACATTCGTTCACACTCGGTGCCCTTATGTGGGCGCATTTCCTGAAAATAAATTAACAAATAAATCAGCGACCCCGACAGTGTGATATTTCAGGCGTTTCACCTTCTTTTTGCGCGTTTGCAGGCTGCAGCACGCATCGATAGAGCGCGCCCTGGCACTCACAAGTGCTATTTCCTGTTCTGGGGAGCAATAATTTCCTCATTACAAGCAAGAAGGCCGCGGCCGGTCTTGATAGTGCGTCTTAAGGAGTTTCGCCCGCAGATTCCCATAAATTCCGCTGGCAAGACAATATTGAAACTCAGAAAACCAATATTCATATACAACTTTCAAGCCTCGTTCTGACAGGTCATTATATCAATTCATTTCCATCGATCCAAACAAAATAAATAATGCGGCCTGGTGTCCGGCTGAACGCCTTGTACGCGGCATGAGTTATGATCCTGCAGCACATTCGAAATTGATTCCTATAGAGGGCGATTGAGATGAACTTAGAGCACCTGCCCCGGGGCCCCAATACTCATCAGCGCGGGGAAATCGATAAGGCGTTCAGGTGTGTTTGTTTTATTACAGCCAGCGCCTTCAAGTGTTCATAAGAATTATTTCGGGGCAGCAATTCGATAGGCCTCTTTTTGCGGGCTTGCTGTACGAGCGCGGGGCTCTGCTCGCCCGAATTCACTGCAGTCGATGAAAGCAATAAATAATTCGAATTGATCTGCAACGCTGTTGTAATCACACTCATATGCATTGGTGTGCCTTATCTACATACATATGTAGGTGCTTTATATTGTTTTAATATAACTTTTTTTTATCGGACTACGACAAAAGGTCTATTTAAGACATAGCGTGGCTTAAGACTTTTAAATAAGTCTCCATACGTCAGAGATATCCTGTAGTAGACGTTAAAAATACATATACATTATTGGTATCTGTTTTTGAATTTTGAAAAAATGTAGGTCATGAAATTTAAACTTCAAGTTAAAGAATTCATGAGAAGTCAGAATCTCTTATTTTAAATATGCTGATAAAATTTTGAAATCGAAAATGGAGGATCGTAGTCTAGCGACTGAAAATTATGAACAGGGTGACAAGAAATTGACGTAAATGCTTTAATTCTAAAATTCTGACAGGACACAGGACACAGGAAATATTTAAGAATTGATGTACATAGCAAAATTGAAAAAATAGACCGTTGTACAACAGGGATCTATATTGTGACCTATTCTTTATTCTTTTTTTATTATACTTACCATAAAAAAACTTTATCTAGATTCGTTACATAGAAACAGATTGACAAGGTAAAACAGAAAAATAAAGATTTCATCTTACTGATAATGTCATATAATATAGTTGATTGAATTGAAATATTATTTTTATACAGTTTTACATATTTAATTTACTATTTGTAAAGGGTGTCTCAGGACCAGTATTCATTTTATTTCTTTAATATAACTCATATTTTATTTGAAATGTGAAAATATTAAATAAATAACACGTAGTTGCATTGTTTCGGCCGCAGTGTGACAGGTTGCACTCTCTTGTTGGAAAAACATGTTATCCACATCTTCGTGGAATGTTCGTGAATTATTGAGAACGAAGACGAATGAGGTGACCAAATCAACGTCCGGTAATGATGACCGAAAAATGTGCGGCATTTTTGTATATACGGTCTTTACAAAAATGTTACCATTTCGATATTGGATTTTCACAATTTCTATACGTTGCTCGATTATGAAATGCTACATGGTTTAATCTCAAAGCTTGCTGATGACAAATGTGAAATGTCAGATTTCTATATTTAACAGAACTAAAATGATTCAAAATTCAAAATAAAAGCCGGTTTTGAGACACTCTTTGTAAAGTTGGAATCTTACCATTGATTTTTCTTGTACTTCCAACGAATTAATTCTTTTAATATTTATCATATATAAGTTTTCAATATTGATGACAATAAAACATAATGCCAAGTTTTACCTTGAATCTTTAAATCGTGGGTAGAGGAGCCCTACATTTGCTTCAACAGTACAACGGAATGCCATAAAAATTTTTCGAATTTCCTCTAGAAATTTTGAAATTGAATGAAATTGTGAAACTAATAACTGTGAACCCATATTTTTTTAATTAATAATTATGAAGGTTGTGCTACATTGTTTCATAGCCCATAAAATATTTATTATTCGAAAATTTTTTTTAATTTGCGGCACAACGCAGTACAATCCTAGCCCAATCTAGCACAACTTTCATAATTTTTATTTTGAAAATAGCTGGGCTAACTTTACAGACATAGGTATATATGAGCGAAAATCAAGGCAAATCAAGAAATTTCTATGAAAATTGTAATTTATGGTTTCCCATGGTTTTTGATAAGGTATAGAAAAACAAAGTATGATTGATTTGAAACACCCACATCATTCTGAAGGAAAGTTGTAGTGGTAGTATGCATCGACTGTGTGAAATGCTACTCCCATGCAATTATCGCTTGAGAACAACGAATCACAAACTAAACTTTGAAATAGCACTAAAATATGCACTTCGATTTTTCCATTAACTTATTCACTATAAATCTAAGTGTTTTAATTGAAAACATGTTACCAGTTTATTTTAAAACACTCAAGTGTTTTATTTGATGAACTGCTTTAAATAAAAACATCATAAGAACTTTTTTACTTATTGTAGATATTGACATTTTTTATTATAATTTAGTTTTTCTTTCGTTTATAATACATATTTGATATCGGGCAGATATAGGGATGTGCTATCGACCCCACCTTTGCGAGTGACCATGGCAGAGAAGCCAAACACTCGTCGACCTTTTTCATGTCGTCTACTTCGGTGGCCGAAATTTTTCTCAAGAAATTCGCCGAACTGTAGGAAAGGTGGGTTTTGAAGGTTTGTCGGCTAGCCGCTCGGCGAGCAAAATTACAACAGTATTATATAGAATATATTTAAAACGCCTAAGACGCTCAAAAACGTTCCAAAATTAGGCACATCAACTTAAACAATAAAATGTTTATTCGTTTTAAATTAAAACACTAGAATTTGCAGTGTCCTTTATAAATAATCTGTATCCTTAAGACATTAAATAATAATAATGATTTCCACCGACTAACCTCTTATTTATCCGAATGTCACATATGTAGCGACGTCATAAAACAACGTCAAATGCAAACCAAGCATAACTTGTTTCTTTGTACCGTGAGCTTCTGAATTTTGATCTTACTACAGAAATTTAGAATGAATAAATTGTTTTAAGTTCCTTGTTAGTTCCAAATAAATTCTGCATACAATACAATTATTTTAACAAAAGCAGGAAACTCGAAAAGTCTTAAATAGATAGTGTTTTTCTCTCTTTCATGGGTTAAAAGGAATAGGTTTTATCGAAAGATGTGTAGATATATAGTAGCTAATACATATGTAGAAGGAAACCTTCCTTTTTCTGGAATATATTTTCCATTCGCATCACCGGTGGGACACCCATGTCGATTTTGCAAAGCAGCGCACAGTACCTACCCCACTGACTTCCTGATTTATACAGGGGCCCTGAGCCCCAGCTTCCCGGGAGCCGAGCGCGACTTCTAATTTTAATGATTGACTATTGAATTTCAGAGCGATCCGCGGAAGCTGGGCAGAAATCGCAAACAGCGGCAGTATGGCGGCGCGTTTGAAACTCTGCACCTGAGACAAGAAGACAGTTTACGCTGAGTGAGAGTGACACGTACAAAGTTATCGATTTTAAGTGCAGACGAAGCCCGGGTCCAAGGAGCAGGATTGTGCCCGTCGCCGAGCCGTAGCATAGAAACGCACGCTACGGCACGGGACGCCGCACACAGTCTCAATACGCCTGTCCAATTGTGCGCTCGAAATCTGGCAGACAATTTGCATGAAAATCAAAAGCCGGAGATTCGGAATATGGAGGAAAGTTTGTTCCATTCCGGTGAAGACGGAGCGAACGCTGCGCAAAATTGGACCCTTACCCACGTCAAAGGGAGATGTATTCGCTGTCATCCGACCGAACCGGCCTGAGGGCCGACTAGCTCCCAAGATGGCAGCACCAGTTCAGCGCTCGTCATCCGAAGACAGGCTCTGAAACTGAATTGAAAATGCAAATAAATCAAGCGTCCTCGGTCGTATCGAATGGTTCCCTTGGCAACGACATGAAATATTTATTGATGTCGTCTGATTCGGATGCTTCCTGCCCGATTTGCGGAGCCCGGCCAGCTCCGGCCTGGTCTGGAAAAACGCTACCGTGCACCGCCCCGCACGAGTGTGTGTCGATCGGGGCCCCACTGCACGGAGCTCCCGGCGCGCCATGGTTTAGGTTTAAATAGGTGCCATGTGCGCACATTATGTACTCCCTCGAAAACCAGTGGAATTTTGGGACAGAAGTCAAACGTGGCACTTTTCGGGCGGCGAGGAATGTTCCCGGTTCTTCCCGGGTGCTTTTTCCCGAACATCTGCCCCCAACCACTTGCAGCATTCCGCGCTGCTGGGCGTGAAATTTTCTTTTGAATTAGAAGGAAAAATGCTGATTGACAGAGAGCCGGGCTTCTTGTCTTTGTGAGCTGGCGGCTCCGATGGTGCTCTGGCAGCCTCCGCTCCGCCGTGTGTGGTCTTTGGGTGGGTCTTAATTTATGTGACTCTAAACCACTGAATTCAATCAATAAATATCTTTAATTAATCGCCGCTTCTGATCCGCGACTGGATATATTTCCTCGAATGAGTACCGCCGCGGGGCCGAATGGAGCCTCTCATTTCATTCATGATTTGTAGCACTTCAAATAAAGGCAGAATCAGGTTCTTTGAACATACTATATATTTTCTTGAAAAGGTTTACCCAAAACTTCAGTCTTGAGATGGTAACTTTCGTTTCATTAACTTTTAAATGCATTTCAGATTGGCTGTTCAGTAGCATATCAAATAATCAAATATTTTTCCCTTTAATGGAAAAAGCAAAAAAGGACCAAAATCCAACATACATATGTATCTTTAACTTTTATAGAGGACGTCTTTCTCTCATAAAAAGTTGTATAAGTAATTCGACCACGAGCACTTGGGGACTTTAAAAAATTTGTGGAATATTACAACATTTTAAATTGTTTAGTATTAAAAATGCACATTTATACATTTATTTAAAATTGTACGAAAAATAATTGACTTCAGATTTTACGGGTAATATTACAAGAAACTAATCTTAATAATGCATAGCAAAAGTAGGGATTAAAAGTACATATCGAGATATTTAAAAACACGATTTTACAACACAATTTGTGAAAACTTCATATAAGGCCCGATTCAGAAAGTTTTGTTCACTTTTCCCGGTGCTCCTATTAGAACAATACGGAACAAATAACCCCACCAAGCACATGCATTAGAGAATATACTTCTGTAGTATTCAAATTAATTGTAAATTCTTAATTTGGCTGAGTCAGTTTTCAGCATGAGCTCTCAACGCGAACAAGTGCGTCAATCGATTTTGCGCATTTATATGGAAAATCTTGAAAAGAGTATTTCAATGATCGCTAGGGAGGCCAAAACAAGTCGTCCCACAGTAAAAAAACTATTATTAAATTCAGTGAAGAGCAAACAATTAAGGAAAAACCAAGAAGTGGAAGGCTGAAAGGAACTGCAAACAAGAATTTAGAAAGAATAGTGTTAGTCCGTCGATAAGAACAAGTCCATATCTGAACGAGATCTTGCCAAAAAATTTAAAACTAGCCAAACAACTGTTCATCTAATTAAGGTTCGGAATCAAATAAAGACATTTAAAAAACAAAAGGCTCCAAAAAGAACGGTAAAGCAGCAAAATACAGCTACATATAACTCGAGCCAAAGAACTTTATAAACTGTTTACTGCAAAACAAAATTTTTGTTGGGTGATGGATGACGAATCGTATTTTAAATTTCATCGGACATCAATCCTCCAAATGTCCCAGAACTTCGCCCAATTGAAAGATATTGGGCTTTAGTAAAGGCAATATTGTGTAAGGAAGGAAAAGCAGCCAAAACCTACAAAAATTTAAAAAGTTGTGGAACGCAGCTAGAAAAAAGTGACTTCATAGACTGTGCAAAAAATAATGGCACCCATTAAGAAGAAAACACGACTATTTTCCAGGAAAAGGAAAAGTGTTTAATATTTTTGTATTTTTTTAAATTTTAACATGTATGTTAATTTAATGAATTAAACCGATTTGTATTCTGAAGACATATAAACCGAGGATTTAATTTTATAAAGTGAACGAAACTTCCTGAATCGGGCCTTAATACTTCAACTTTTTTCTAATATTTTTTGTAACGTGTGTCGTTTTGCTCGATGTTTTGGTGAGTAATTGAGTAACATTTAATGAGGAATCTTTCTCAAAAACCGCTTGAACAATCAATATAGAATTTTGTCAATATCTTTTAGATGTGAAAAATGACTATTTAGTCGAAGAATTTAAAAACTTTTTTTAACAAAATGGCAGGCTTTAAAAATAATTCTCTTATAAATAAAAAAAATACAAGTTGGAAAAAACATTTAAATTACTTAGAAGGCTCTTTCATAAACAACTTTCCTTCACAAAGTATCGCTTCAAAATGAATTTCATGAAAATTGTTCGCACAATTGTTGATGAACTATGAAAGTAGTAATTTTTCGTTACTTTTTAGTGCATTTGCTAGCCGATTCAGTAAAAAAAATTTTCATTTTTGGGTATGGCGCTGTCTTTTTACAATTTATTTTGTTTGAATTGAACGACTTTATTTTTCTGAGTGAAGGTAACCCATTCTACTTTTCAATATATCCAAACTTGTTGCAATTTATAAATTATTTATTTAAAATATACTATAGTATATGTGCATATGTGGCTAAATCCGCAATCTTTAACTAGTGACACAACATCAAAGGGAACTAACTATTCCTCTGTTCCACTCATTATTGTAGATTAAATCAAAGTAAATTGAAGCATGGACAAGATTCTCTTCCCGGACTAAGTAGACCACTACCACCAAAAACAAAAGATGAATACAGTGTGTTTCATTGAGAACGGGCTAACCGGAGCAACGTGATAATTAATTCCTATCAATTGAGTAAATCGGGAACTCACAATAGACCTCACTTGGTCGCAGTGATCGCTAGGCTGTTTAAGCCTTTCGCCCCTATACTAATAATAATAAATATTAATAAATCTCTATCGCTTGGACCTCCATGTATGCAGTTGTTACTTTATTAGTTATTTACCTTACTTAGTGTATTTTTCACTGAGCTCAGGTCTTACCCACGAATTTTTCATTTAATCCTTCTACCTTAAATGTTAGTAGGGTAATACTTAGAGTTTTTTAGTGAGCCTTCTCCAATATTGGGTATATTTTACTAAAAAATATCTAAATGCTTAAATTAAAATTTTTCCTAAATTCAGCATTATTTAGGGATTAAAGGTACATACATATCTTTTTAATCTGGATACTTATTGTAACATGTGGAGTAGTCGCTGATTTAATAACATTGAATTTTAAAGTAAAGTAAAAAATTACTTATTAAACTTTATAACGCTAAAATTTTACTCACAATCAAATCAACCCTACGAATATTTATTCAGCTCTTCCTATGATTTCATATAAGAAAACGTATGCAAAGTAAAAAAGGCGAAAATGTCAATCTTGAATTTTAAACATTTGGAAGGTGAGATACATTTTTGTGGGTGTCATGCCATTAGCACTCGCAGTGCGGATAGTAGGATTGGTATGCGTTAAAAAACGACATTTTACCAATTTCCGTTAGCTTAATTAAAGAACAAAATTTGTTTATTTTCTAAGACATGAAATCAAGTAAAAGAACAGGAATTAAATCTACAAACATTTGTTTATTTCATTATTTCAAATGTTCCAAATGGCGACCACTAGGCGACAAAACACATTTGGTTTCTTTTTTTTTTAAATCATAGAGCATATTCTGCTTTACAAGAATTACAAAGAAAATTCACTGAAACAAATGATTAAACTAATTTTGTTAATACGCTCGAAAAGCAAGACTTTTTGGGGATTTGCTTTAATGAAAGCATTTTTACAATCGTAAATCTTCCACTTATTTTTTAACTCTCTTAGACTAGCAAATTGCAAGAAAAACAAAAACCTTTTTGTCCATAACAAGGATGCATTGAAAATGGTTCTTTCCGGAGTTAATGGATAACTGAATTGGCAATATTTAGTTTTATTTACCCGAAAATAATATAAACAACAAATTTTTTATCCAAACAATAGAAATGCAATTATTAAAATAATATAAGACGTTTTTAACATCAATATATTCGTGGTTCAGATGAGTAGCAATAGGCTACATAATATTGTTCAAATCTCAGCACGATCGGGTTAGTACAGGGTGTTTGCCTATGAGGTGTACAACTTAGATGTACCGCCATTGTTTTATTAGTTGCAGCTGTTACTTGAAAGGAGGAGGGCCAATAAGGGCGGTTTTCGGCCCAAATTTTTTGGCAGGAAGGACTTGAAATTTCGTGGGGGAGGGGGAATGGTGGGGGGAGAATGTTTGATTGGTTGTCTAGATGCATTATCTGTAAATTGTAAAATAAAAATTTTAGCTCAGACATTTTCTATAAGCGTGAATGCATGAAAATAGTGCTATTTATAGTTGCTTCTTCATAACTTTGGGGGGATGGCAGAGAGGGAGGAGGGTATTTGGAAGTTTCATATTGGTTGAAATTGACTATATATTGATTATAAATAAAAACCCAAAAAGAATTTCAAAGAAATTTCAAGTCCTTCCTTCCAAAAAATTTAGGCCGAATACCGGCCTTATTGACCCTCCTCCTTTGACTTGTAGTGTCAGTATGTGTATATTGTACAGTAGAAAGACATACGATGGAACAGCGCGCTTTAGTTACTGAATTGAATATTTGATCAATATAGTACATCCATAACGACAGATCAGAGCGTCTTGTCTGTGGTATATATATTACAACCTCTTATAGCTATAACATAAGTTGTAAAGGGAATGTATGTAAAGTGTATGATCTATGATCATATGGTTTGTAATACATAAATTTTCTTACTTTGCGCTTGAAATATGTCATCCTTAAGGTCATTCTAAACAAGTATATTTATATGTATGGGGCGCAGATTTGTCTCCTTCATATTGTTTTTAGTTTAGTATTTAAGTAAATAATTACCAATTTTTTATTATAAAAGTAAAACTAATTCAATATACTAAAACATCAAAAATACACCAACTTAAAACTAGACAATTTAAAAGGTATGACAAAATATTTACATATGTTTTTGTTTTCACTGAAATATGAAGAAAAGGAGAACAATTAGTTTAATGAGAAATTACCAACCCGATTAGTGAAGAATCTGTAATGAATAATATAATTCATGTAGTATTAACAATATTCTTTTGTGAATCTCTAAAAAGTTTGTCAATGTGTGCAAATAGCAAGGGTTACAGTCTAAGTAGGTGACTCTAATTCCAAAAGTGTTAAAATGAGGTGGAAGCCTACACGTGAACATCCCTAGAATCAGAATTCAATGAAGGGTTTTATTATCCAGTAAATAACTTATGGTGGAATCCTGCAAGTTATTTATGGCGTATGGTGGTTGAAGCCTACCTGCGATTGAAAACTACCTTGTTCAAATTCTAACTCAATCAATTCAATGCAGAGGAAACCTATACCTAAAACTGGCGGAATCAGAATGAATATCTTCTGCCTTTCGCCCATTTTTATAGCAAATGCAAGGATTTGTGCGATTCAATTGTTCATATGACTAGTGTCGTATTATCGCTATATGCAACGGAGAAAATTGTTACTATCAAATGATAGCTGTTTGTTATTGCTTACCTAGGAGGAAATATCGCGTTTTGTTCTCCTCATAATTCCAGGCGACTGCTGCTATTTGTTTTCGGCGTGGCCTGTATATCAATGATTTTTCTGTCTTAGCTGCGACAATAACCTTGTGAAATTTGCGTGAAATAACGCTCTAAGCAAGCCTGAAGTGCCTTGCCTAGTGAAGAATTTTGAAGCTCGTAGTTCACTGATGTGTAGTTTAGGCATAGACAAATTATCTATCTAGTTTGTGTATGGTTTAGGTCAACATCTTTTTTTTTGACACCGAAAATTGAAACACTTGATGTAAATCACATGTGGTTTCAACAAGACGGCGCAACTACCTACACAGTATGCACATCAATACATTTGCAGAAAACCATGTTCCTTGGCAGATTCGTTTCGAGATACGGTAATATTGATTCGCTCCCGATTTTTTTCTTTTGTGGTACTTGAAAAGTAAAGTGTACGTCAACTAGCCCACCTCATTGGACCAACTCAAAGACAATATTCGTAACTAAATTTCTACCATTCCGACGACCATTTTGGAAATTGTGATGTTATCTCTCATCCAGAGTCGGCCATTTAGGTAATGTAATTTTCCGTACCTAACTCTTAAGTTAAGTGTATAACAAATATTAGTTCTTCAGTTCCCAATTTCAAAAAATCTTAAGATAAAATTGTTAACCTCGTAGCTAAAGACCCTGCAATGCAATGTCAAAAAGTAGTCTGTCGATATATACTATATAGATTTGAGAATGTAGAGA
Organism: Dysmachus trigonus; assembly: GCA_949715965.1. NCBI lineage: Eukaryota > Metazoa > Arthropoda > Insecta > Diptera > Asilidae > Dysmachus > Dysmachus trigonus. The sequence goes on along the minus strand of OX454319.1, from coordinate 45,749,247 downwards.
ACACAAAATAATTTTTGTATACATACATATATGTCGGACGTAATTTAAAAAAATATTTAATTCGAATATTTTCCAAATATTAAATAGAGATTCGAACTTTCGGCTTTATTAAAATATTGGATATTTGAGAAAGATTACTCGTAATACCAAAGAATTTAAATTTTATTCTATTTGAACACAAGTTTCCATTCAGTTTTATACTTTTCACATCTAAAATGAATACTAATCGATGAATTAGACCAAATATAAAAGTAAAAAACTTTCCGAATTATAATAAGAACAAAGTTAATAAATTTTGTACGTTAATGAAAATTTTCTCAACCATTCAAAAGCTACTGATTCCCACTTCACATTAGCGGCAGATCAGAATCTAAGAACAAATTTTTACTTACAGACGTTAGTTGGACGTGTGAAAAATTTACACGTATTGAATACGATATATTCTATTCTACCCAAAATTATTTTCTATTGTTATTGTTATTGTTATTGTTAAGATATTAAAAACTAAAAGGTATTACGAGTTAGTAAATTTTCAGGTTTGGAACTACTTCTATACTTTTTTCTTGTAATTTGGATGAAGTAAAAGGATTACTAATGTCTCAGAATGATTTAAAATACGTTTTATAAAATATCGATAACTAATATTCACTTTTGTTCTTCAATAGTATTAATAATTTAACTCAACATTTTTGAGCGCACTGCGCAACGCCTCTTTTGAAAGTAAATGCTTACCTTTTGCCTTGCACTAAGTACTTTGTTTTAACATTTAATTAAATATTTATAATAGCAATATTGTATTGTAAAGGCAAAAATTCCACGAAAGCAAAATAACACGAGAGAGTTAAATCTTTAAATCTTATTATAAAGGACGTAGTTGTCCTTTTCGCCTCTATCTTATGTTACATCGGACTCAAAGAACTGTGCACTCTATTTGTTTTGTAGTTTTGATAAAATTAATTTTCTGAGAGCACTCATGCCAGCAGCTGACGCAGGCATTTCCTTTGAAATATTTTTACCTTTAGTCGGCTACACCTCATGACTTTTGCACCGGCTTCGGATGCTTTGTGGTCTTGGCAGGCCGGCAGACAATTTGTCTTTTGCGCTTAATAACGTTGTGCAACATCGCAACAGTTGGAGCACGTGATTGAGGCCAGCATTCCCGGGGACTTTTCCAAATGAGCAGTCGGGGAAATGAAACGGAAACAGCATTAATTCCTTTGAGGCGCGAGGAAGGCGAAGTCCCGGTCCCGGTCCCGCCAAAGACACGGGCGAGTGCCGCGTGCAATAATGCGACGTCTGCTCTTCTTTGGTCCAGATCTCCACTTGACTGAGGATAGAGGTTCACATATCACACTAATGAGGAGGTCACGTGACACTTGAAGGAATTTTTTCCACCCTCATTCGGGCTGGTTCTGAAATCCAATCCGACCCGAATAAAGAAGGACCCGGATAGGGGGCGGCCGGGCGGATTATACCCGCTCCCGGTGCTTCCCGGTGCTCCCAGGGACTCCGTGGTTGTGTCCTATTAGTTCGACATGATGACGCGGTAATGACGGAGTCATAGACCGCGCGCCGTCGTCGAGGTCGGCAGCCCATTGTGCAAGTGCATCCCGCCCGGCTCATGGGTTGGTCCCGGGAATAAATTCAATCGCCGCCGAGATTCTTTTTATAGGTTCCCTCTTGGATTAGCGGAAGTCAAATTGATTCGTTCACCTCCAGGGACTCGAACTCGTCCCGTGTGTACGCTTCATTTGCTCAAAAAACGTAAAAAACAGGCCACGTGCGCCAAACAAAGTTTTTCGATGGGAACAAGTTGCACGTGCAGGCTCTTAGCCCGACGGATTCCGAGTGTAAGGTACGCTCTGCCCCGGGGGTGCTAATACTTTGAGCTGCTTAGAATGGGCCGAGGGGCGCAAATAGGTTGTGGCTGATATGCATACAATTTTGCCCGAAAGGTGGTTCCGCGGAATTTCCCATTCAAACAGCTCATGGCCTCTTACTCGTGTTGTACGTCCTATGGTATATGCTTGAGAGCTTTTCTTCTTAAATCGAATAATATTCCTTATAGGAAAAACATTATTTTCGTTTTTTTCTGTCTCTTTACTTTTGGTGAAAACCCATATATAAGTAGTATTTTCAACTAATCATTTCAGACGAGAGCACCAAACGAACTTTTCTTTGAGCAAGCCTTATTTCTGTTTCCCATTAGTGCGCAAAACGTGAATTTTGTGCATGCAATTTTAATTGTACGATTCGAATAGAAAATTGGGGTGATTTTCTTCCAAAATAGTGTGTAGGAAGTTCTTGGGGATGCTCTTTCAGAATCTGGCGTTTGTTTTGCATAAAAGCTTCAAAAACCCTATTATTTTTTCGGTTTTTTAAAAAAAAGTGTTGATTTTTTTTGTCGTTTTTCTTTTCAAAGTCGATTATCTTGTCGTTGCTGCTACTGAATGATTTAGCCACCAGAAATCGCGGTCCGAATGTCTAAACTTTCTCAAAACATGGTTTTGAAAGTTTTGTTTTGTTTTGGTTTTTGCAAAATGGCAATTTTGTACAGCAATGTAATAAGAAACTTCGCGAGTTTTTTACACGAAAAGGATCAATTTTGCAAAAAAAAAAAATCGTATAGAACAGAAAATGCTTGAAATTAGCCAAAGAACACATGAGATTTTTTTCAGAATTTTCCGGACTATTTTTTGTTTTTTGGATTTGGCCTATTTTTGAAAAATCAAACAATGTCCCAAAAAATTCTGAAAAAATCACACGTATCCTTTGTCTATAAAATTTATTCGTAAAATTGATCATTTTTAGATTTTTCAAAACTTGTTGTCGAAAATATTCGGTAAAATAACTAGATTAAGGGTATTTAAAAAAAGCGGCCAAGTGCGAGTCGGACTCGCCCATGAAGGGTTCCGTAGCAGCAAGTAACATAATATAAAAGTTCTTGTAGTTCGTTGTAACTTTGATCGATGTTTTAATAATAGTGTATTTTTTTTAAATTAAGTTATTGATAAGTAAACATTATAATTCGGTACCTAAATGATGGGATTTAGATCTAACTATATGCGAGCCCATATAGGCTTGTTTTTTTATTTTAGTTGATTGAATGAAAGGTAAATTGCGGTTTACGATTTATGACGTATTAAAAAAAAAAAACTACACACTAGATCTCGTTCAAACCAATTTCCTGTGGAAGTTTGCATGGTAATGTACATCATATATTTTTTTTAGTTTTATCATTCTCTTATTTTAGAAGTTACAGGGAGGGGGAGGGGGGGGGGGGGGGGGGACACACATTTTACCACTTTGGAAGTGTCTCTCGCGCACACTATTCAGTTTAGAAAAAAATGATATTAGAAACCTCAATATCATTTTTGAAGACCTATCCATAGATAGCCCACACGTATGGGTTTGATGAAGTTTTGAGTTTCAGTTCTAAGTATGGGGCCCAAATTTTATTGTTTTTTTTCTATTTTTGTGTGAAAATCTTAATGCGGTTCACAGAATACATAGAATCTACTTACCAAGTTTCAACAGTATAGTTCTTATAGTTTCGGAAAAAAGTGGCTGTGACATACGGACGGACAGACAGACAGACAGACATGACGAATCCATAAGGGTTCCGTTTTTTGCCATTTGACTACGGAACCCTAAAAATGAAATATATGTTTTCTTAACCCATTAAGTCCCAAATGTCAGCTTTTTCGCCGCTGCGTTCGGCCGCTATATTTTTAGTGAAAATAGTGTCTGAAAAATATGTGACACACTAATTCCGACGCAAAATTTAATGATCTTTCAGAATCTGACCTCAAAATTTGCAACAAATGTGTGGTTCAAAAGTTGTAAACTAATTTATGCAAAAAAACGTGATTTTGAAAAAAAAAATTTCTGGTTTTTCCAATTTTCCACAAGGAAATCATTTGAAATTTCATTGTTTTCGTGCAAATATCGTGGTCTCGACTCCCAAAGTATAAGCTCCCGTTGTATAAATGAAGGATTTTAATGTTTAAGCACACAAAATGGCGGTCGGGACACGAAAAGATGAGAAAAAGCTTTCGGAATTTTTTACTCGAAAACAAAGGGTTTTAGAGAAAAATTTTATTAAACAAAAAGTGCTTAGAATTGATTGAGAAATCAGTGTGAATTTTTTCAGAATTTTTCAAGCAATTTTTGGATTTTTGGATTTGATCATTTTTTGAAAAATCCAAAAATCTCATCAAAAATTCTGAAAAAATTCACACGTGTTCCACAATCAATTCTAAGCACTTTTTTTTCTATAATATTTTTCTCTAAAACCCTTCGTTTTCGAGTGAAAAATTCCGAAAGTCAAATTTTCTAACTTATTTTATAATTCAAGATATTTTTTCGCTTGAGAACGAAGGGTTTTAGAGAAAAATATGATAGAACAAAAAGTGCTTAGAATTGATTGTGGAACACGTGTGAATTTTTTCAGAATTTTTGATGAGATTTTTGGATTTTTCAAAAAATGATCAAATCCAAAAATCCAAAAATTGCTTGAAAAATTCTGAAAAAATTCACACGGGTTTCTCAATCAATTCTAAGCACTTTTTGTTCAATAAAATTTTTCTCTAAAACCCTTTGTTTTCGAGTAAAAAATTCCGAAAGCTTTTTCTCATCTTTTCGTGTCCCGACCGCCATTTTGTGTGCTTAAACATTAAAATCCTTCATTTAAACAACGGGAGCTTATACTTTGGGAGTCGAGACCACGATATTTGCACGAAAACAATGAAATTTCAAATGATTTCCTTGTGGAAAATTGGCAAAACCAGAAATTTTTTTTTTCAAAATCACGTTTTTTTGCATAAATTAGTTTACAACTTTTGAACCACACATTTGTTGCAAATTTTGAGGTCAGATTCTGAAAGATCATTAAATTTTGCGTCGGAATTAGTGTGTCACATATTTTTCAGACGGCCGAACGCAGCGGCGAAAAAGCTGACATTTGGGACTTAATGGGTTAATACTTTAATACAACGACGAGAAAAACATTTTTGTTATATTATTTTATATTATTTTATATATACTATAAGTTCATATGTCTTATTTTTATTAACTACTTAACAAACAATATGCTATTGCGAATGGGCGTTATCATAACCCAGATTATTATATAATCAACCCTACTTTACAGTGTATCGTACAACATTATTTAACCATAACTTTCAGTACCAGCTCCTATAAATTGTTGAAATCACGATTTCGCCTATATGTGTAGGAGAAGAGCTATATGAACTTACGTCTTCCTGGCCACCTTTTTTCCTTGTTATTGCAATATTTCTAGCTTTATAATATTTTAACTTTTTTTTACAAGATATATCCATTTAAATTTATAAAGCCATCCAAGCAGCAGCTAACTATTTAAGTGGGAAATTTTTTGTTGCTTATTACTAAGCTCAAGCTTATATAAATTTTAACTTCTATTCTTTCCTGACAAGTTCTGATTGAAACTATGTGTATGTTTATTTTATTTTTTTAAAAGCTCACCGTTCTATTATACTGAATTTCATTATTTAACGTAAGAATTGCGGGTCTAATTTTGTGTTTGAAATGTGCATTCGGTTTTGTTTTATATTCGCTGTAACACCTTCTCTTACCTTATTTTACCTAATTTTTATTATAATAAAAGTTAACTAATTTTTATTATAATACAAGTTACATGACCCAGTTAATTGATTTTAAGGGCTGTTTGTGCCTTTCCAGCATAATTTAACTAATCCAAAATTTTTTTAACTGTATTCAAATTAAGTGAAACCGAAAATATTTACATTTCTTCCTAGAGGGGCAATTAGCTCATTCCTCCGGAAAGTTATACAAAACAGAGGGCAGAACTGCAAGCTACGCACGTAGTCCACACAAAGTTTTACTATTATTCTTATATTCACAATAGGTGTTTATATTTAAATTCTCGTATATTTTCAAAAGCTCGAGCAATTATGAGAGTTTAATTACACCTCAAATGAATTTTCCAGGTCGTCTTAATTACAAAACGCCACGGAGAAAAGCCTGTCTCACAAGGCTCAATCTCTTGAGAAACATTTCGCGCCCAAGAGGCTTTTAGTGCCGAGGGTCCGCACTGTAACTGGAGGAAATCCTCCAATGATTAAATTTCCCAAAGTCAACCATTTTTCTACTATTTTTTTCAGGAAATAGAACTGGAAAGAACAATTTCCTTTCAAGTTTGCAACTTCAGTCGCAATTAAATTTTTACGCATGAGACTGCCGCCCAACGGAGGTGGGGAGGCGATAAAAAAAAATAACCTGAGAAACTGTCGGGATAATGCCGGAAACTGTGCTGGGGCCTGAACATTAAACGAAAGTTCGGCAGCATAATTAGAATTAAACCGCCGACGCCCCGTGCCTTTATGATGGCACGGCGCGCGCCCTCGGCACGTAAATAAGACGACGGATCATACATAATTTTTGTTTAACTTTTAAAGTCGTTGCCTGTCCGCCGTGACATCTTTATTTCTGTAGGAAGACAAACACCGCTAGGAATTCAATATTTTATGCTGGAGGATGCTCGCTCCGGCTGACATGCACTACCCGCTTCATACGCGGGGATTCCCCTGTGCGGCAGCGGCGGCGAGTCATTAAGAAAAATGACGGAAAAATTCCTTCAATAAATCACTCTAATTGAACTCCGCCAGCAGAAGTCATACGAGGCGGCTCCGTCCCGCATCCAGCGGGCGGCTATTTTTAGCAGCGATCAAAGAATTTACAAGCCCTCAAATCACAACCAGAGGACAAGTACAAGGGAATATGTCAGGTTAACAAAAGGAGGAGGCCACCGACACGACTCGGAACGGAACCGAAAAGTATCCGCCACGCTTTGATAGATTTCGGAACACCTCCTCGGACGTAGTACACCTGCTCGCCTGACAACGCCAATAACTGTAACTGATCTACTACAAATGAAGTAATTACTCACGTGGTTGCTTCTTCAGCCGATTTGAGTCGCGTTGATTGCTGCAACTTTAGACATCTTTTGTAGACGTCAGTGGAGTTTGACTTTTCGTTCTACTAAATGTAGACTTGGAGACATAGTAAAATGACAAAACACTATTCTTTTTTTACTTTTTTTACTATACTCCATTTTTTTTTTGTACTGAGGTCAATTTAAACACTTAATGGACGGGTTATTTTTGCTCTCTCTTTCTTGATTTCTATTAGTAAAACTGCACAGTAAATTCAACGGGTAGATAGTACTACAACTAATAACAAGGAAAAAACCGAATACGCGTAAAAATTAAAAACTAACGCAGCGTAATAAAAATGCAAGCAAAAACGTAAATCTACGTGGCCCCTACTCGAACTTTTGTTACTATTCAAACGTAAAGATTCTACTTTTTAGAATTTAAAGGACATAAATATCATTTCGATCCATAAGACCTCGAATAGTCGGTTACCAGAAAAAATGACATCTTCAGTAGTTGTTTAGACGTTAAAAATTTATAATTAAAGTCTTCTCTAAAACTAAATATATTAACAAAACTCATTAAGTCCTATTTATTCTGCCTTCTTCTAATATGTAGAATATGTAGAAGTTAATTATATATGTTAATTATTAAAAATTTCAAATTCTCACTTGTATAACCAGTGGTTACCAAGTTTGTGAAGAATACAAAAGTACTAAAGTTCACAATTCTTTATATGTGGATTATTTAAGTTTAATAGTAGAAGTAGTTTCTGTAGATTTAAATAACACCTCAATTTTTTACTTTCTTAGAATCGTTAGAAATTCTCGAGTTTGTAATGTATAAAAAATACTAAATTAGGCGATAAGAATTCTTGAAATGCAAAATATTTACATTTAAACTAGAATATTTAGGCCTAATAATCTCATAATCGTATAAATAGTTTTTTGAGTTTCAAAAAAGATAATTTAAGGGGACATTCGAAATTGAAAAAAAAAAAACACTTTTATAAAAAATTTTTTTGAAAAGTCTATGATAATTATGGAAAAACTTTCTTTTGTACATTATTGTATACAACTTGAAGAATATAATAACCACTTCTGCTTTTTTCTGGCGGCGGTGAAAGGCGTAATCCAAAAATCAATTTTTAAACGGTAGGACATTTTTTTATTTTCAAAAAAAAAAAATCAAATCAAAATTCATAATGGATTCCGTTCTTTACAGATTTCGCTAGGGAATATACCTAAAAAATTATATTTCAATATTTTTTTTTTATTACTTTGTTTAACATTTTCTGAAAGTATTTAAAAAAATTAAATTTTTTAGGTGTGAACTACCCCCGTACAAAGTGTGGATTTGTATATACATATGTTTTTAGAGGTATGTCCCCTAATATTTTGGATAGTATCGAATGCATTTGGTTTTTTCAAATCGGATGATTAGAGCCTTAGAAATTTTTCCTACGGGTTCAGAAAATGTAGTTACTGCTACAAATATATCTATTTAGAATTTAAACATCTACAAAAGTTAGCAAGAATCTAACAAAAGTTTGCTCTGGATTTACCTAAATTCGCTAGATAAACTGGACCAAAGGAATCGTTAGGCATTAGCAAGAAGAATAGCATCGGAGCAACCGCATGAACTCATCGCTCAGTGTCAGTCGTACACTCGTACTTGAATGTTCAACGTGTGCTGTAGGCAATAATGTGGTACAGATATTAAAGCAATTTTAGTATACCTAGCTATATATAACTGTACACCCGTAAATCTCCAGGATCTCTTTTTAAATTAACTTTTATTATTCTTAAGTAACTTTATGTATTATCTGAATAATTTGCCGCCTAAGTTGAGAGACCTGATGGATGTTATATTGCGTATTTTGAAACTTTGTGAACATTTTTTGTTTTACACCTTAAAATTGTATAAATAAATATATGTACTCCAAAATAAACCTCTCTTTTTAGGGTTCCGTCCGTCTGTCTGTCTGTCAAGATCCTTTTTCTCAGGAACGCGTGGAGGTATCAAGCTGGAATTTATATCAAAGACTCAAGTCTACTGTCCCTTGGAGCTGTCAAACTTCAAAAATTCACCCAAAAAATATTTGATGTAACTAAAAATTTAAGGTTTTCGGAATTTTTCCTTTATATGTGCTATAAAACATTTCTTCATGCCAAATTTCAAGATTCTAGGTCGACTGGAAGTACCCGTTAGGTTTTGATTCCCTTGCGAGTTTGAAAATATGCGGCTTAAATTGCTATTTCTTTTGATTGCGTTGACATAGAAGTGTTGAAGTTGATTTTGTTACAGCTTAAAGGTATTGTAGACCTGAGTATTTGATATGAATTTCAGTTTAATACCTCTACGCGTTCATGAGGAAAGGGGTAGTAAGTTTAAAATTATTAAAAATATGTTTATTATATGATGTAACTAAACATTTACGGTTTTCGCAATTTTTCCTTTATCTGTGCTATAAGACGTTGTTTCGTACCAAATTTCAAGATTCTGAGTTCACGGGAAGTACCCTATAGGTTTTGATTCCCTTGCGAGTGTCGAAAATTTCCGGAAAGGACCCCGCACATTTTGTATGGAAAAGTGCGTACAGTCAAATCGACTGAAAATTTAGTATGTTGTACTTCAGGACATCCTGATCAAAAGTTCCCATGGGCGCAACTTCAAACAATGGCCAGTTTTAGAGATACAGGGTGTTTCATTTTAATAGACGTACATACTCACATATCTCGAAAACTACGCATCCTAGGAAAAAATGTTTCGGACAAAAGTTATAGAGTACCACAAGGGTTAACTAGCGGTGACCTTGCCTTTGACCTTGAAGTCAAGGATCAAGGTCATTTCAAGGTCAAATCAATTTTTACATAGTGATCCCTACTTCTGACCCCGGAAATGGAAAAAGCGCAACATTTTGCATGAACATGAACAATGAGTATTTGTATGTCGCTAATATGTTTAGTTTCTTTAATTATTTCGATTACCAGCGTCTCTTATATTATCAAGTAAAGTGACGCTTGGATATTTGATATGAGGCTGGTGTCGCGCATACCCTAAGTACCATAACACACTTGCGACATGTGCACAGCAACCTACTCGAACCTGATACACAAGTACAGTAATAACCTCTTATAGGCTCATTATTCCGATCCTCATGAGGTCTATAAGTTATCCATAACTGATACCTTGTCGAATTTCGGAAGCGGGAGTACAGCCGTACCCTGAGGAAACCATTTTCATACCGGTGCTCATCAAATTCAAAAAATTCGGATCCATCGCGTACTAGTTTATCCTGAATATAAGCAGGTGCTAAATTAATCTGATAAATACCGACAGTTAGCTCTTTCAGATATTCGATATCTAATCTTGGAAAATCAAGAACATGGTTCTCGTTTAACCGATTCCACATTGCATTTCTCCTTGATAGATGTTCTTGTTCTACCCGAAGCCTTACTGTGTTTTCAATGCCCGCTCTTTCACGCATTTGTTGAGCAAGTTCCGGTGTAGCTCCTGCCATTCGTATAATTTCTCGGTACCTGTTGATTATAGCACCTGCAATTAAATAAAACTCTCGCAGATGAATTGCATGAACAACCGAAATAGTGTTCTTAAAAAACTTGAAGATCGATTTGATATGGCCATTGCGTGCTTCTATGATCCATCTAGATTTTGTGATCAATCTTGAATCATTAGCCTCTGTAGTTTCGAGCTGCCCTTGTCCTTGCTGAAGAAATGGAGGCATTTTATAATCAATCCCAAGGTTTTCTAATAGAGGTGAAACATCTCTGTAGCCGCGATCAACGATAAGTATCGCATCCTCGCCTAGCCATTCCCTTAGTGCACCTGCATCTGTTTCGAACTCGCTTTGAAGCATTGCAGCATCGTTGTTCTTGGAATCGGCAAAATAAGGACCATGAATGTCTAGAATATACCCATCAGGAGCAACTATCAAGGCTGGCTTGATCAAATGACGCCCCTTATGAAGACTATATGATTGCCTGAGGGACTGAAAATTGCTAGGCTTTTCAATGTAAGAATACGTTCCATCTTATACATGCGATGACTGTAGAATTAGCAACATTTGGATTATAGAGCGTATTAGCGAATTCGGTCACATGGGCATTGATGTAGTCCTGCCGTGTAATCGCAGTAAGTCCATTATTTTGAGGTACAAAACGTAACATTAAGGATTGCCTCACTGTGCTTATGGCCAAGCTAACAGCTTGCCTACTATTATATTTTAATTAAATATAACTTTTAAGAAGTCATCACAAAGACTTTGCTTAAGCTTACAAAGAAAAGCCAATAAATCTTTTTCCTGCACATATCGATGACTGTGTGGTATGGCTACAGGATCACAGTAATCTAGCATTTCCCGAAAGTTTTGTTTCGTCACAGACGTACATAACTTGAAGTCATCATCAGATAGGGTATTTTGGCTTATAGTAGCAAACTTATTTGCTTTTGAAACTTCACCCAAGTTGCTAAGGAAACTTTGCAATTGACTACCATTTAGTCTGTAAAACTTATTTAAATACTGCAAACCTGGTAGAAGTGCCTGTAAAAGGTCACCATCAGTCAAATGATGTAAGCAACAGCGAGTTTTTTCAGGGATAAATATATTTACATTCAAAAATACCTTAGCTCTAGCAGATGGCGTTAGTGTATGAACGTTATCATTTGCATTGCATATAAGACAACTTTTACCATCACTTTGTTTAAGGACATTGAGTCCTATGCATGTAGGATCGTTTCGCATATCTATTTCAGATTGAATAAGTCTGAAACAAGTAATACATAAACGGGATTCGCTTCTTATTTCTTCAAAAGATCTACGAAGATCTTGACGAAACCGAACAGCTATCTGTCGCTGATTTTCATTGTCAACTCCGTCAAGTTTTTTCATCACTCTTGGTGAACCAGCAAGGTCACAAACAAAACAGTGAATTTGATTTCGAAATGCCATTTTTGAAAATATGTCAGATACTTCCAAAAGCAACAAAATACAAAATCGCCAAAATTAATAAGTCCGTAGGTTGAAAAGATCCAAAGACAAAAGTGGAGAACCGGAATGACTAAAATCCAACAATTCCCGACTCCCTATCTAAGTTCAACTCCATTCGAACTAATATTTTTTTACCCTCACAGAAGACTCGTTCTTGATTTTCCAAGATTAGATATCGAATATCTGAAAGAGCTAACTGTCGGTATTTATCAGATTAATTTAGCACCTGCTCATATTCAGGATAAACTAGTACGCGATGGATCCGAATTTTTTGAATTTGATGAGCACCGGTATGAAAATGGTTTCCTCAGGGTACGGCTGTACTCCCGCTTCCGAAATTCGACAAGGTATCAGTTATGGATAACTTATAGACCTCATGAGGATCAGAATAATGAGCCTATAAGAGGTTATTACTGTACTTGTGTATCAGGTTCGAGAACATTAGGTTGCTGTGCACATGTCGCAAGTGTGTTATGGTTCTTAGGGTATGCGCGACACCAGCCTCATATCAAATATCCAAGCGTCACTTTACTTGATAATATAAGAGACGCTGGTAATCGAAATAATTAAAGAAACTAAACATATTAGCGACATACATGTACTGATTGTTCATGTTCATGCAAAATGTTGCGCTTTTTGCATTTCCGGGGTCAGAAGTAGGGATCACTATGTAAAAATTGATTTGACCGTGAAATGACCTTGATCCTTGACTTCAAAGTCAAAGGCAAGGTCACCGCTAGTTAACCCTTGTGGTACTCTATAACTTTTGTCCGAAACATTTTTTCCTAGGATGCGTAGTTTTCGAGATATGTGAGTACATCTATTAAAATGAAACACCCTGTATCTCTAAAACTGGCCATTTTTTGAAGTTGCGCCCATGGGAACTTTTGATCAGGATGTCCTGAAGTACAACATACTAAATTTTCAGTCGATTTGACTGTACGCACTTTTCCATACAAAATGTGCGGGGTCCTTTGCGGCATAAACGGCTGTATCTTTTGATTGCGTTGGCTTAGAAGTTTGATTTTTTCACAGCTCCAAGGGACAGTAGACCTGAGTATTTGATATAAATTCCAGCTTAATACCTCCACGCGTTCCTGAGAAAAAGGGTCTTGACAGACAGACAGACGGACGGACAACAAAGTGATCCTATAAGGGTTCCGTTTTTTCCTTTCGAGGTACGGAACTCTAAAACTGGTACTTTTAATTTTTTAAATTATTTTTAGGATTATTTTTCTAAAAATTTTAAAAATTGGCCATTTTTTGGGGGGAAAGTATGTGTATAAAAAAGGGGGTGGGGTACTTTTATGCATTTTTAAAGGTCTATGTCCTAGTATTTATGTTAGTGACTCGAATGCTTTTTGATTTTTTTAAATCTATCGAGCAGAATTTGAGATATCACTGGTACCAGGTGAAAAAAAGTAGTTTCGAGAAAAACGCGTTTCATGTTTTTGTGCGACGCTCCAAATCTATAGAAACCGGTATATGTATATCGTTACGCTATAACTTTCGTTTTGTTTCGAATTTCTCACAACGGTTTGAGGACAGCATTTCTATGATGTTAAGGAATACTTTTATGTAAAAAAAAAAAAATCGATTTTTTTTCACTTCGAATGAGAATGTCCTCTTAAATAAACTTTAAAATATTCAAAAAACTAATCGGCTATACAATTTTCATACTTAAAATTTTAAGCGTGTACTTTTCAAAAGAACTTATCTTCCCTTTACGTTGTTGATTAAAAAAATCTACTAGCTCGATTTTTCTCAAAATTTAACACAATGTTCTACACATTAGTCATTCTCGCCCACAGCAAAATTATGGTTTTTGAATAATAATTTCACATATTTTTAATAAGGACAAGATAAAAAAAAAAATCTTCACTTTTTCTTGTTAATACTTACCAGTTTAAATAAAATAACCATTTTCAGCCTATAGCGACATCTTTACTATAATAATTCATTTGAATTTTTTGTCTCAGAAGGATCAAGCCAGTGCAACCATTAAAACCAACAGCCTCCAAAGTAGAATACCCCTTTTTTCCTTGATATATTGTATTTGAATTTTAAAAGGTGAATCTCCTTTTCAGATAATCGAAGAGGATTATGGAATAGCATCACATCAAATTCATAATTTTTCGAAATACAAGGCGTTCGCATACTCTGAACCTTTCATCTGCTGCATAGCAATACAGGCAAAAATAAAACTTAATCCCGAACCAATTTATTTCACATATATTCACCTTATTCTACTTTTACGTAATATATACGTACTTGAGAAATATGTGTAAAAAAACCAATGGTATTTATGGAAAAACAGAAGATTGATTCCGGATCTTAAGTAATCAGTTCAAACAATACGAATAAACCATATGGAAACTTTTTTAAGAACCTTATAGTTTTTAATCGTGTTAAATCAAAACAACTAGTATAATAAAAGAATGAAATTTGTTTTATATTTCCTGTTAAATTAAAATCGTGTAGAAACAGAACTGGGTGTACTATATAAACTAAGTTTATCATATGACCACTTCGAAAAATCGATTTTTTTTTACATATTTCGATAGTAAAACCTATCGAAAATATGCTGTGAAAAATTCAGACTGAAATTCCTAGTATTACATAAGTTACAACTCATAGTCGCCGACGCGCCGCACTATGGGCTAAACGGCATTTTTTTCGTTTAAAACCTAATATCTCGAAAAAAACCGAAGATATTAACGTAAATTTTTTTTTAAATTGAAGCTGAGACTATGTAGATTACTGGAAAATTAACCAGAATGGCTGAAATGAAAATAAACACTATGTAACATAACCTCAAAGTTGCATTTTTTTCTGAAAAATTGAATAAGCTCACACCAACAAAAAACTTGGTCTTTATTTTAAATGTCATATATGCTATCCGATGAACTTTAACCTGCTGATCACGAATCCGAGGTCAGAATTGCCCCCCACCCTACAGTTTTCAGAAAAATGAAGAATTTCCGTGCCTAGTATAAGCCTTTTTAACTCTTTGAGTTATAAAAGACGAGCTTAAATTAATTTTTACTATAACATACTAACTGAAGGTTTTTGGGGTCGCTGATCACGAATCTGAAGTCAGATTTTGAAAATTCAAAATGGCGGATCCAATATGGCGGACCACAATTTTCATATTTGATCGAATTTGGACTAAAAATTGTATACATGGGTTTTTGAAGTTGCTAATTACGAATCTGAAATCAGATTTTGAAAATTCAAAATGGCGGATGCAATATGGCGGACCAAAAATTTAATATTTGACCGAATTTCGACTCAAAACCGTATACATGGGTTTTTGGGGTCGCTGATCACGAATCTGAAGTCAGATTTTGAAAATTTAAAATGGCGGATCCAATATGGCGGACCAAAAATTTAATATTTGACCGAATTTCGACTCAAAACCGTATACATGGGTTTTTGGGGTCGCTGATCACGAATCTGAAGTCAGATTGTGAAAATTCAAAATGGCGGGTCCAATATGGCGGACCGAAAATTTAATATTTGACCGCCATATTGGATCCGTCATATTGGATCCGCCATTTTGAATTTTCAAAATCTGACTTCAGATTCGTGATCAGCGACCCCAAAAACCCATGTATACAGTTTTGAGTCGAAATTCGGTCAAATATTAAATTTTCGGTCCGCCATATTGCATCCGCCATTTTGAATTTTCAAAATCTGACTTCAGATTCGTGATCAGCGACCCCAAAAACCCATGTATACAGTTTTGAGTCGAAATTCGGTCAAATATTAAATTTTCGGTCCGCCATATTGCATCCGCCATTTTGAATTTTCAAAATCTGACTTCAGATTCGTGATCAGCGACCCCAAAAACCCATGTATACAGTTTTGAGTCGAAATTCGGTGAAATATTAAATTTTCGGTCCGCCATATTGGATCCGCCATTTTGAATTTTCAAAATCTGACTTCAGATTCGTGATCAGCGACCACAAAAACCCATGTATTCAATTTTTAGTCCAAATTCGATCAAATATAAAAATTTTGGTCCGCCATATTGGATCCGCCATTTTGAATTTTCAAAATCTGACTTCAGATTCGTGATCAGCGACCCCAAAAACCTTCAGTTAGTATGTTATAGTAAAAATTAATTTAAGCTCGTCTTTTGTAACTCAAAGAGTTAAAAAGGCTTATACTAGGCACGGAAATTCTTCATTTTTCTGAAAACTGTAGGGTGGGGGGCAATTCTGACCTCGCAGATTAAAGTTCATCGGATAGCATATATGACATTTAAAATAAAGACCAAGTTTTTTGTTGGTGTGAGCCTATTCAATTTTTCAGAAAAAAATGCAACTTTGAGGTTATGTTACATAGTGTTTATTTTCATTTCAGCCATTCTGGTTAATTTTCCAGTAATCTACATAGTCTCAGCTTCAATTTAAAAAAAAATTTACGTTAATATCTTCGGTTTTTCTCGAGATATTAGGTTTTAAACGAAAAAAATGCCGTTTAGCCCATAGTGCGCCGTAAGCGACTTGTTCTGCTCTTGAAACTTTAAACGCATTTTTCTCGAAACATCATTTTCTAAAACGGTCAGTGTCCTAAAAAAAAACTATTCAACCGATTGCTTTGTTTATATATATTCTTCTACTCATTAATAGTTATCGTCCGTACCAGAATTGCTTATTTTCGAAAATATTTTCTTATTTTTTTTAAACGATTTTTAACAACAACAAAAAAAGATTTTCGTAACTTTTTTTCCTACAGTCCGCCATTTTTTTTTCATTGAAATTGATTAATTTTGGTAGGGACGATAGCGACAGACCCACTGAACAATAATCCATTCGATTTTTTATGTCAGACAACATGAACAACCGCTATTACCATGACCAGTGACCTGCTTTTTTTTTGTGTTTAATTTAATTTAAAAAAAAATATACATATAAAAAATGTACAATAAGAAAAACAAATTTTTTTTATACAGTTTAAGATACAAATAAAAAAATTAAAGTGATTGAATTTTATTGTCTTATAAAAAAAAATTCCGTAAAAAGAGATAAAATGTATGCGTTTACATGAGAATACTCCCTTAAACACGACCGTTTAAGCTGACATCTGAAAATTGGGCATAAAATAATCGAAAATTAAGAAAATTTTTATATCTCCCCATTATTAACTTTAGTTACTTTCCACCTTTATATTGTTTAAGATGCGTAAAATGACAAAACCCAACATAAATTTTGCATAATAAAAAATGCATTTAATACGACTGTAATAAGCGAAACGACAAACAAACTGTGTGTCAGCAAACATTTTATTACACCTCAAAAACACTGTCTTTATTCTCGCTCATTTCCAGATATCGGATTTTTGACCGTTCGTCGTTCGATAACATCCGCAAACAAACTTTGATGGACAGAGATGTTCAGATGCCAATAAAAATGGTACTTACCTCCTACTTACTATCACTTGAGATCTGCCTGCTGATGCTACGAAATCATGATATTCAATAAAAAAATTTAAAGACCCGATCAATAGTGGTGCAATTGTGTCCCTGGTTTGCTTACGTCTTCCTGGAATGCCGGCAACGACTGTGTTTAACGGCCGCGTCAGCATCCAGTAACTCTTCCCGGGGACAGGTACAACAGACCCAATAAACAAGACATAAAACTTTATTGGTTCCGATGAAAGCCACATCACGTGAGAACAGATTTCGAATTTTCGATTTTAGACACAACCACAATGTTCCTGTGAATTGAAGAGAAACGGGGCGGGGATAAAAGAGAAGCCGATTTGTTTGTCTTTCAAATTATTTTCTAATTTAAGTTTATATAAATAATACATAAGTACAAATGTCGGTACAACTAATATAAATAACTTAGCGAACTAAAGGAATCAATGAAGGAGATAGTGGAAAAAAAATCTGTCGTGCAAGTTTCTTGCGAGCAGCAACGGGGCAGAGAGGTACCTTAACACTACGCTAGAAGAAACTCAAACTTAAAATTAGTAGGATGACGTTATGGAGGCTGTTAGTCGCTTCATTTTCCTTTTTATTATCTACAACAGTAAGAAAAAACTTTCGAAGAACTTCTATGTTTTCCAGAGAATCCCTGACAGGGGGAAATCATGCCGCAATCCCTATGCTCAGTCGGTTGCCTCGCCAGTTGCCAGTGCAATCTTGTTCGCTGGTCCACGCTTTTCCTACTGAATTATTCTATGGAGTGCGGGCTGGGGGGCCCGCCGAGCATGAAGGGAGGGCTGTGTGCACTGTAGGTGTCGAGGTCGAGTGGTCCTTCGCTTTTATCACTGCCACTCTTGCCGTCCTGCTTCATCATCATTCGCCGCCACTTCGCTCGGGCGTTTTGGAACCACACCTGGAAAGATAAGACGATATAGGGTTTTAGTGAATAATAGCCTTTAAAGTTAAAACAAAGTAATGGGTTTTCTTAAATAGATCTTCCAATAGGGATAACTGTCAGTCCAAACTGCCAATCTGACAGCTCTAGGTAATATTTATGTTCTCTATAGGAACGGTTAATAATTATCCAAATTGGCTTTTAAAATTGGTCGTCGGTTTGCGAGACTTATACACGATTTCGAGATTTTTACGTTTCACATAATCGTAGGTCATTCTCACATCATTGGTACTTATTTCTTTAAAAATGATGGTGTTCACGTTACGTTCAATCGAGATCGTTACTGGATCATGATCAATGGATATTTCTTTGAAAAACACATCACATTAATCCTGACGAGATGTGGTTTCAACAGGATGACGCTATGTGGCATACAGCGACACAAACCATAGAATTATAAAAATCACGATTTGGCGATAAAGTGATTTCAAGAATAAATTGGCCAAGGTCATGCAATCTGACACCTCTTGACTATTTCCTATGGGGTTAAATGAGGTCACTAGTTTATGCTGACAAGCCACCAACAATTGACAACTTGAAATTTTCATCAAAAGTCAACATTCTGTGGTATTGTTTAAAATTAAAAATTCTGTCAGGCTTCAAAAACACCCTTTTAGCTAGCACTAAGTTTAAGCAAATATTTAATTGCTTAAGTCGTATAGTTATTTTCCGTTTCTTTACTTTGCTTTTATTTTGTCCTCAATTTGCCGCAAAAGATTTTAAAACTCACTCCAGGCTTTAAAATAATATTTTTATTTAAAAAAGGAAAAACGTCATATATGTAGCACTATAATTTATCAATAACATTACCTAAATCAATAATATGTGATGATCACATTACTTTTACACTTTGGTGTTCAACATTTCGAAGCATGTAAAAACAACCAAAAAATACCATATTTCATTCCAAGAAAAATACTTTAAAATATTAAGGAATTTAAAAAAAAAAATAGAAAATATATTTCTCACAATTTTGGATATATTGCATTAATCTCAATTACGTTGCTTCCATAAAATCATAAAACATAAAAATACGAAGCAATATTACGTTAAAATAGTTTGCTATCAATGCTAGGTCTTTAGTCCTTTTGTTATAGTTAGTTAATTAAGGAATTTGTATTCTCGTCTAGATCATTGGTACATAAAACTGAAAATTATCATCAATAAATCCAATTTTAAAAATATACACCGAATCGTCATGCTTTTCCTATATAAAATTAGAAAATTAATCCGTAAAATATTCAAACCAATATTTAGAGGAATACAATATATACCATATACAATTTGAGGTATTCTCCATAAAATAATTACTACTGATAACTGATAGTAAACTTAATTTCAATGCTTTTATGTTATTTTAATTGAAACAAGATATTGAGTTAGATAGTGCCCTCAAAGAATTATGAATGTGAAGACTAATACAGAGAAGAGCTAGTTGTGTAATCTTAGTATCTTTCGGAAATGTACTTGTAAAATTACAGAGCGAAAATAAAAGTACTATTCAAAATTACAATTTAGAGAACAAATTGTAAACTAGAAACTATAAATATGGTTTGAAGAATTTATTTCATCAGGAATTTTCTAGGTGCGCAACAAAAACATAATTACAACAAGGTCAACAAGGCCACGTCGGTTGTACAGTCGATCCCAGGTCGGGATTTCCGATTTAGCTGAAAATTTGCACACTTATTCTAGACTACGTAATATTATGATTTGCTAATTTTCAGCCCAAAATATTCAAAATAGCGTCTTATATGGGCATTTGGTTTTTTTCGATTCATTTGCTTTGAAAATAAGCATTCATTTGCATACAAAAATTATCATCATTATTATTTCCGATGTAAAATTTCCCGCTAAACACGATCCCGCCATTAGAATTAGCAAACTAAAAAACCGGTTTTTTTTTTTTTTTTTTTTTGTTAAAATCGATCAATTTTCGCTCTCAATTACAACTCGTCTGTGAAATTACAATCACAACAGGACAAAATTCTAGTTTTAATCATCTTGGATTACAAGCAACTTTGTAATTGTAATCGCCCTTTTTGATTAGATTAGATCCTATAATTGAAATTACATAAAATTGTAATCGATTACATTTTGTAATCATGTAATTAGTAATCGATTACAATTTGCCCAACTCTGTCATACCCATACGGAAAAACAAAATTCTTGAAATAAACATTATCGGTTTGATTTTTTTTTTCCAGGGCGCAACTGAAACAATTCCGAATTAATGCCCCTGCTCTGGCCAGACTAAAAACCTTGTTTACTCAAAGCCGTGACTCTTCAAGAAAAGCGCAACGAAAAATTGGCCATTAAATTGCATATACCGATTCGCGGGGCTCCACGCAAGAAGGCGGAAGTAGAGTCTTGAGATTGCGAATCAAGAACACTCACCTGCAGCACTCTCTTTGGCAGACCGGTCTTCTGCGACAACTGCTTCAGATCCTTGGCGTCCGGATTATGGTTGATGGCAAAGTATGACTTCATTGTTCTAAGTTGATGGTGCTTGAATGACGTCCGCATCCTTTTCGTTCTAGACGAGGCACTCAGGTGGCCACCGCGACCAAAATCCAGATACTCCGCATTGAGGTCTGCAAGTACAAACAGGAAAAAGGTATGATTATAAGCTTAACGACTATCTTCATTTAGCGTTTTTTAAAGTTAACGTTTTCATTTTTACGGCCACGATAAGAAAATCATCATCAGCGGCGTTTCTGGTCGTTTATTTATATATTTTTATTTTTTAGTTTTCTCACGATAACCGGACCGCAAAAAATGTTTTATTGTTCCATAAAAGCGCGAATGGTGATCCGCCAGGCGGCGCGATCGGCTGATATCGAGATGGGAAACATCCGTAGAGATTTCCTTGCGTTGCGCGCTCCAAAAATCATAATGTGTTTTTTGTTATGAGCCCATCGATTAACCGCTTCTTGTAAAATGTCGCAAGTTAACGACTTTCGATTTATCTAAACGGCCGCTCTCACCGGAGCGATATGGTCGTTGACCAAAAATCGCGGAATTACGCATGTGCCCCGGATGCTGCAATCTGCAACCAGGGAGCCGAATTTCATTTTAGACCGTGGCACGGACTGCTTTATCGCTTTACCGCGAGTAAAGGCCGTACTAGAAGCCGCAGTGTAGAGGCTCGCGGACTCCGACCCAAGGCGAACCTGCGCGGCCACGGCTGCGGTCGCGGCTCGATTCCCACGAGTCACGACGATATATCGACTCAAGCGGTCCATTTCGCCTTTCGGGCGAGCAGGGCACCGCATGTGAACCTGTAGTTAACACTGACCTGATAATAAGGCACAAGTGTAGAAGTCATAAAGTCGTGCTAAGCAGAAAAGAGCACAAACCATAAACACAGCAGCGGCGGCGCAGCGAGTTTATTGTTTTCTGTGGGCACCGCATTAAGGCGCCACCTCTTCTTATACCTGGGACCGAAAACCAGGACTGCTCACCCATAAAACAGAGGTATCGCGCGGGGTAACCTCCTACAGACCGCGGCGATACCGCTGCAGTTGTTGCTGACGCGGAATTCATGTTTATTGCTCTAGGTCAAATCAATGGATCACTCCTGCAGCATGATGGCCTTCTCCTTGCTCGTAAAGATCCATGGGCGCTTTATGACTTTAACAAACATTTTTTGTTACCCAAATTTCGCTTTTATGTGCCCCTCGTAGGCACCGTAGGCTCTAGTCGGCGCAGCACCAAGGGCTCTAGCCTTTCGAGGAGTACGACCGCTCCCACCGCTCAGGAGCATTAAATTCGTACTTTGCGTCTTGAACAAACTCTCAGGCTTTATGCCTTTATAACTTAATTATATTCACAAAAAATAAGCATGTACCGGCGCTGTTCGCGTCCGGTCTGATCCAGCTCACCTCAGTCAGACGAGATGGGGTCCGGGGCGACACCGGCTCAGATGATCACTGGACCAAGCAAAGTGGAATTCGGATTATAGGTGAATTAATGAAATTTTAAACGAGACATAAGTCTGGCTTGTACAAGGAGGAAGCTCTGTAATTAATTCCGGTCACAGAAATCGTCTAAAAGTAGAAGAACAGCGGGCTTAAGCATGGTGAGAACAGAAGCTGTACAGTCGGTTTTTACAAGATTCTGCAATATTTTCTCGCTCCCATGATAATTTCAAAGAATTTTGAACAAATGTTGCGGAAGCAGTAACATTTATAGACGTAAACATTTTTAATGGTTGTAGTAACCTTATTAAGCAAATAAAATACCCACATTCTGCGGATTTCTCTTTACAATTTTTAAAGAAAAATTTCACATTTACTTTATTTCATAACTGCCAATTCTGCGAAACATACAATTGTGAAGAATATTCCATTTTTCATTTGGACTTCTTGAGAAATTAGGGTTTTTGAATCGGAGGCGTGACGTTGTGAAAAGTAATTATCACAAATCACCTATTCAAATTAGACTTTCTGTCAGATTAAAATCACCCAAAATATCACCAGAAAGTGATTTTGTGGTGATAGCTAGGCAGTTGTAACTTTTGCTTTAGACAATTTCAAATAATTGTTTTTTATTTATATGGTTACTACATATTATTCCTCCAAATTTAGTTGCAAAAATGTTATCTGTATGAACCATCAGACAATAGCTCTAGCCAAAGTGAATGTCTGCAGGATTATTTATAACCCTTTATTTCTCAGTGAAAACGAAAAAAAAATTGAAATTAAAATCAAAAAATTAGACAGGTCTATTATACATCGCGCAAAGTGCTGTAAACGTTTCAATGAGCCAAATTAATGAAGAGGTGACCACTCACGGTGATTAACGTATGTATTTGACGCATTGATAAACACAAATCTAAATGAGAACAAAAACACATTATAATTAGATTACACTGAACTATTTCTAAAGATCACTTAACTGAGTATCAAATATTTAACAATTGTTTTTTGCCATGGTTTTCGGTAAATGGCTATAGAAAAGAAGATACTAAATTTTATTCCTCGACGCTCCCAAAAATACAAACTCTGACGGAAAGTTCACTTATGAAGTAAGATGCATTACAAAAATAGCGATGACTAAAGTGATACAGAAAAGACTTGAAAAATGGTGATCACCAAAGTTTATCGTGGGTGATTATCACTTGTCATCTTACGGAATGCCATCCAAAATTCTAATTATTTTGTTAGAGTGTTAGAAATCCGATTAGTTTGTGCAGTGAATTTGGAGTTACGCGATCTAAGATCTAAGTTCCCTTTCACATGTAATGACGTTCGATGCAATACTATGCTCCAATTTGTATCATTTAAATTTGCTTTGCCTCAATAAAGTTGTACACTTTTTTCTAAAATTTCCAGACATGCCTAGTCGTAGTATTTCATGTCGGTATACTAGCCATAAAATAGTTCCGTCCAACGCCCAGTGGTAGTGGAGAAAAACGCATCCAAAATTCACTGTATACTATACATATATACACCATGTCAATTAAGTACCGGGACGGCAGGATAACTTGAGTAGGCATCACAGAGAAAAATTACTCAGACAAAAGTTGTAGGATTTTTCCATCGCAATTAAACGACAACAATATTTTTGACCCCGGAAATTAGAAGAGCAGGAAATATTAAGTTAAATTATGACCTTGACCACTTTAAAAATTTTGCCTCTGAAGGTCATATCAGAGAAAGGTCAAAGTACGGGAACTGCAGAATAACTCGTCAGGACTGGGTTTTCGGCAAAAATGTTCCAAACAGAAGTTGTAGGATTATTCCTTAGCTATCTGATGACAACCTTAGGTTTAACCCTGATCTTGACCTTCAGGGAAATTTCAAGGTCAAATCCGTTTTTTCAAGTGGGAACGTATACTTTTGTTGCCGGAAATATTTTGAATTGTGGGTATGTTTTTTCCCGCTACTACTGGGCATTGGACGGAAATATTTTATGGCTAGTATACCGACATGCAATACTACTACTAGGCAAAATTTCATTCAAATCCATTCCCCCAAGGTCGTGCCCCCTCCTTGTTAGACCAAACTATAGATTATGCTGTAAGACGGCTTTGAGGAATTTATCATATAATACGGAACTAATTCAAAACTTAATATATTATCAGTTCCATCCATATGAATCTTCGTACTTCGTTCGTGTTTAAATTAATAACGAGTGAAGACCTTTAAGTGATTTGCTTATGTGCACAGTATGTGTATATAAGAGTATAAGATATGAATTCCAATCTTTATTTTCACGTCAAATTCAAACATTTTAGAGATATTCACCATTCTTGCATTTTCTTCTTAACTTGTTCCTTTATTTTTTCACAAAATACATATTTTATATCTAAAGCCTACTTGTATGTTATGTACGGTTGCCAAAGGTACTCATGAGTATTTGTACTTTATGCCACAATATACTTTTACTACTTCAAAGTATATATACAAAATTCATGCATCCAGTACTTTGTGTAATATTTTCTCCACATGGAGTCGTGAAACGTAGCGTCTGTGCGATCTTGGATTGTCTCAGCGGAGAATTAAATTCCAATTCAATGTCGCTAGAATTTTTCACCCCTTATTATTTCTTGTGGGCTTACCTGAAGTCTACAATTTGTATTGAAAACCCATGAACCTTGGAAGCCCAATGCAATAACAAGAGAAATTCAAATTGTCTCACGGGTTATGATTGAAAGGTTCATAGAGAACTTTTAACAACGATTGCGCCAGTGCATTGTGCAGAATTGTCGTCATTTGAATGTTGTGATTTTTGCCAAATGATTTCCAGTCAGAATTTCTGTGTCTATTTGTTTTTTTCAAATGGCAAAGTGGCAACTTTGAGTTATAAAAAAGTGGATATGGTTGCAAATTTCATTCATACATTTTTTCCGGACCATTATTGTATTTTCAGCTTTATAACTCTAAAATACTTTTCATCAGCTAACATTTTCTGTAGCAAAAGTATAAGATTAGTGTTGACATACTTTGTTGTACCAATAAATTGTTTTATACTTTCTGTTTTGTTATTTTAATGTTATATTAGGTTTCTGCTATTACTTTTTTTTCAAATCTAATGTTTTATGATTTTTATTATTATTGTATTAGTAAATCTTTTGTTCCCGTTCTTTTTTATTGTATAAAGAATATAAATTCAACTCTTTTAGCGCACTCTTACACAGTTTTTTTCCACCAATCTTACTTTACTAAAAAAACAAAGTATGTATTGCTAACACTGTAAATCTAAGTATTTTAACCCTTAAATGGTATCATGGGTGAAATCTCACCCCAGGCAAATTGACCTTCTCAAATTGTTAGAAAAACCTAATGACATTGAACAGTGATTTTTCCTGCATATATTTATTAGGTTATTATAAAAGTAATGTTATCATGAAATATAACATTCAATAATGTTAATAATATATTTAATTGCATTTAAATGTCTTTACTAAACTAAAACTAAATATCATAAGCATATTCTGGGGTGAAATTTCACCTATGATAATCTTAACGTTATTTATTTTGTTGATACCTTTTAAGGGTTAATTCAAAACATGTTACAGTCAAGTCTCCTATAACGCGGTGTTTTTATAGCGCGATTCCCATATAACGTGGTGTGAAAAATGCGACAAGTTCTCCTATAACGCGGTCTCTTTATAACGCGTTTTTGATACAAAATCATTCCAACAACTCAAATGGCTTTAAAAGTTTATCTATGGCAACAGTTATTCAATGTGTTAAATTTTTGTATGTACATAGTTAACATTTGTGGTGTATTCCCCTGTTTGTCAATACGAGTATTCATTGTAATTTCTATTATAAAATTTTATTTATTAACAGTATCAGTCGCAACTTGTTACTTTGAGAATGCAGTTTTTATATAGGTCTGATTTATATAGAATTTATTTATTTCTGAGATTCCATATAACGCGGTACGAATCATTTAATTTGTATTAATTCTGAGTTTCTTATAACGCGGTTTCCATATAACGCGTTATAGATTATTCTGATTTATCTTATTTCTATGTTTCTCAAAACGCGATATCCATAGAACGCATATCCTAATTTTAATTAATTCTAAGTCTCTCATAGCACGGTTTCCATATAACGCGGTACGAATTAATCGCGTTATAGGAGGCTTGACTGTAGCACTTTAGTTTAGAACATTCAAGTGTTTTATTTGATGAACCGTTTTAAATAAAAACAGCATAAGCGGTTTTTTTACTTATTTTAAAAATCAGCTTGGCTTCTCAGATTGAAACACCCGTCAATTTCTCAAGAAAAATGTCCCACATTTCGTTTGTCTATCCGTTCGTCCGCAAATTCGCCGAATTGTAGCAAAGGCGGATTTTGTAGTTTTGCCAGCTAGCCGCTCCGCGGGCAAAATTACAACAGTATTGATGAAAAAGAGTGGTTCGTTTTATTTTTAATACAGTTTATATTTCAGTTTTTAATACAGTTTATATTTCATTTTATTTTAGTTTTTAATATATAACACAGTTTATAATTCAATTTATTTTGTTTCAAGTTATTACACAGTTTCCATATTTCTATAGTGCTATCTCTTAGAGCTCCTAGGTAGAACTAACTAGTTATGATTTTTTACGAGCGTAGACAGATTTTGTACGAGCGTAGACAGCACACACACATACGTATAAATCAGTTATCACTCAAACTAAATGATTTACCAAAATACAACAACACGCCTCTTTAAATCTGCAGTTTGAGTGATTAAAAAAAAGAAAATTCATTCTATTACCATTATTGATTTCTTAGATTAATTGCATTAATTCTCTCAATTTTATAAATTTAATTTTGTAAAGACTTTTCGTGAGTATGTCGGCTACATTGTCTTCAGAGTTTATTTTAATTATATCTATAATGCCCTTTTCATAGTTTTCATTTATATAGTGGTACTGTACTTCTATGTGTTTAGAATTTTTAGTATAGTTTCCATATTTTGCGATTATTAGAGCTCCTAAATTATCCTCAAATATATTAATTGGTTTGATTATCTTGACATTAAAAGTTTCGCTTAACATATTTTTTATAAAGATTACATCTGTTACTGCTTCGGATAATGCTACGTATTCAGCAAAGGTTGACGACTTAGTCACCGTATTTTGCTTGTGGGTCTTCCAAAAAATAACATTATTATACAATTTAATCAAATATCCCGTCGTTGATTTTCTATCTACATTATCTCCAGCCCAATCTGAGTCAACCATACACTCTAAGACATTGCTTGCATAATTCTTTTTATAAGTTAACTTTAAACTTTTAGTTTTAGCTAAGTACTTTACTATTCTCATAGCGTATTTATAGTGACCTTCGTCATAACAACTTTGGAACCTACTCAGGTAATTGACGCTGAAAGCTATGTCGGGTCTTGTCCCTGTACTTATGTAGAGGAGTTCTCCGATCAGGTTTCTATACTTTATTCTCACATCGATTTCGGGTGCTGGTTCGAGTTTGAGATTCACTTCCATAGGAGTGTCATATAATTTACTGTTGTGTAACTTATATTTTTTAACAAGAGAATCTATATACTTTTCTTGGCTTAGTGTTAATTCGTTCGCTTTGATATTGTAATTTATTTCTATACCTAGATAGGTTTTTACTTTGCCCATGTCCTTCATACTAAATTGACTTGCCAGTTTTTGTTTTACATCCCTAATTTCTTGTCGTCTTTTACTGCAAATTAATAAGTCATCAACAAACAAAAGTATAAATGTCATTTCATTACCAGTTCGTTTTACATACACGCAATAATCATAATTGCTCCTCTCGAAACCTAATTTCAATATAAATTCATTAAAGCAGTTATACCAGGACCTTGGGCTTTCTCTTAATCCGTATAATGATTTTATTAATTTGCATACTTTGTTTTTATCTTGTTCATAGCCTTCGGGTTGATTTACGTACACTTCTGTAGTTAATTTACCGTTTAAGAACGCAGTTTCTACGTCCATTTGTTCGATTTCTAGTTCATTCTGACAACAATATGAGAGTAACAATTTTAGAGTCTGCATTTTTGCGACCGGAGAGTAAACATTATCGGTTTTTTCTTGTTGTTGAAACCCGCGTGCTACTAGTCTAGCTTTGTAAGTATTTTCGTCTTTCTTTGTATAGACCCATTTTACTTCAATAACTTTTTTATCTTTTGGTCTGTCCACTAACTGCCATGTTTGATTTTTCATTAGGCTTAAATATTCAGAATTCATAGCTACTTTCCATTTCTCCGACTCAACGCAGTTTATCGCCTCTTCAAAGTTACAAGGTACATCGGCATTACAGTAATTCACATAAATAAAATTGGTTGCTTTTTCATCACACCCATACCTTATTACAGGGCTTTTTTTCCTATTTGAGCGTCTGACTGCTAATTGCTCAGTTTCATTCACGTTTTCATCATCGTTATCCTGGTTCATTTTTCCCGGATTGTTTAATTCTTCATTCGCGGTATCTTCAGAGTTATTGTTTTTATTATATTCAGAATTTTCACTCTCACTCTTATCTTCTCGATTAATTTTATCTTTTTCGTCATCTAAACATATCAATTTAATTCCTTTCTCGATTACGTCAACATGTCTCGCGTTTACAATTTTATTTTCTAGCAGAATTCTATAACCATTTTCGTTATATCCAACCAAAATTCCTAACTTTGACTTATCATCCCATTTACTTTTCCTTGCTACTTCAGGAACTCTCACAAAGACTCTACTTCCGTACATTTTTAGATGCTTTGCGCTAGGTTTTTTATTAAACATTATTTCATAGGGAGTTTTACAGTCGTATGTATTTGCAAGGGTTCGATTTTTTAAATACGTCGAAGCTTTTATTATTTCAGGCCAGAACTTGGGTTTTATATTAGATTCTTTTAATAAGCATCTTGCAGTGTCCATAATGGATCTGTTGTAACGTTCAGCCACTCCATTCAATTCGTGAACATAAGGAGGGCATGGTTTTATTTTAATACCCTTATTTCGAGCAAATTCATACATGTAGTGATTTAAATATTCTTTACCGTTATCACATTGTAAAGTTTTAATTTTTTTTCCTGTTAGATTTTCGACTAAGTTGACATACTCAACGAAATACTTATAAGTTTCTGATTTTGATTTTATACAATAGACTTTAGCACATTTACTATATTCATCAATAAAGGTAAGAAAATATTTTTCACCACAATAACCCATGGTTTGATGTGGTCCGTTTAAGTCTGTGTGTATGATCTCTAACACTTGTGTCGCTTTAGTTCTATTATTTGTGAATCGTACATTTGCCATCTTACTTTCTATACAAATAGCACACTTAATATGTTCGTCTTCTAAATATTTTGGTAGCCCTACTAATAATTCATGTTTACATAGTTTATTTAGATATTGGAAATTAACGTGACCTAAGATTCTATGCCATTTTTCTTTCTCAGTTATTTTCTCATTTTCAGTTACATTACTACTAACTTCTCTGTTTTTTGCTTCATTAATAGAGCTATACATATAATACAAGTTACCTTCCTTTTTTGCTACTGCTATTAATTTGTTTTGTTTATCAAAAATCTTTGAAGTACTATTTTTAGAAATGATTTTATGGTTTTGTGTTACTTTTGCATAGCTGATTAAATTTTTCTTCATGTCTTCAACAAAATATACGTTATTTAATGTTACATTAGAATCATAATTATCGATTCTGAACATAGTTTTAATTTTTCCTATTTTAGTAGCTTTTAGAGTTTTGCCGTCACCTAACTTAACATAGACTGGCTTTTTCAAAATTATGAACTCATCGTAGTACTCGTCACAGTTTACTATGTGATCCGTACATCCGCTATCTAATAACCACGTTATTTCTCTACTCTTACCGTCTACTCTATTGTTGTTACAACTTACGTTAAGTTCTTCGCAGCTTACTTCTATTGTGAACGCAGCTTCATAGCTATCCCTCTCACCTAGAGCCACGGATTGTTGAGCGCCTTGGTCTCTGTCTCTGCCATATCCGCTTCGATGATATGAGCCTCTGTTGTAGTTTCCTCGTTGATGACCACGATTGCCGTATCTTCCTCGTTGATAGCCCCTGTTGTAACCACCTCGGTATATTGTGTTCGGCTGGCCTCGCACACGAGTTTGTTGTACTTTGGTTTGTTTGCAGTCCTTTTGCCTGTGCCCAGTTGCTCCACATATATAGCACTTTCCTTTCATTTCAACAGCAAATGCGTTAGAATTATTTTTCTCTATTTTGTCTGTCTTATGATTTTCTTGCTCAAGATTTTTCATAATTATCTTTGATTTTACGTATTCACACGTTCTTTCTTCTTCATTTAGTATATCTATCAAGTCTCCAATGTAACTATATTCTGTTGGTAATGCTTTTAACATGTATCGAAGTTTTTCTTGCTCATCTAACTTTCCACCCGCTGTCTTTAGCTCATTTACAGCCTTCTCAAAATCATCAAAAAATAAAGTTGCGTTTTCATAATTTTTCAGTTTAATGTTCTCTAATTTACTGCGACGTACTATCTGTAGTGCTGTGGATTCCTTTGAGTACATTTCATCAAACTTTTTCATTATTTTATAGGTCGTGTCCAGGTTTCCAATGTACTCCAATTGACGATTGGATATAGAGCTGTATACGTAGTTTGTTGCTCTTACGTCCTTCTTTTTCCAAGCCTCTTCTTGTTCTGACGGTAGTCTTTCTCTTACTGCTTGCTCTTTACATTCTTTGAATTCCAGTAATTTTAATATTCGTCTCTTCCAACTCACGTATTCTAATCCATCGAATATTGGGACAACTACGTCATCTACCTTTACATACGACGCCATTTCTTCGTCTCCTTTCTCGAAATCTAGAATTTTCTCAATTTGATTCTTAATTTCAAGCACTTTCACTGCTTCTTTTACGAACACTTTTCTTAACCTTTTAACTAGCTTTTCCTCGTCAGCTTCAAATGTTTCGTTCATACCTTAATAGCCCTCACTTGGTTTTCTTTACTGAGCACATGGCAGACACTAATTTTTCTTCAATTTTTTTGTAGCACAACCACGTTCTGCTACCATGATGAAAAAGAGTGGTTCGTTTTATTTTTAATACAGTTTATATTTCAGTTTTTAATACAGTTTATATTTCATTTTATTTTAGTTTTTAATATATAACACAGTTTATAATTCAATTTATTTTGTTTCAAGTTATTACACAGTTTCCATATTTCTATAGTGCTATCTCTTAGAGCTCCTAGGTAGAACTAACTAGTTATGATTTTTTACGAGCGTAGACAGATTTTGTACGAGCGTAGACAGCACACACACATACGTATAAATCAGTTATCACTCAAACTAAATGATTTACCAAAATACAACAACAAGTATTATATAAAATATAAATACAGATGTAGGGCCCGATTTGTTGGGTGAAAAATTGGGTGTGCTCTCCACACGATACAATTTACCAGACGTAAGCGAACGCTTGTGAGTGAAACATGGCTCCTTTAAAACTTCTATGGTTTGACGAGAAATCGCTTCAACCGTACTACACACGACCCAATTTGGCCCATGGCGATCCATATAGGGAATTAGAGTGGGGAGTCGGTTGGGATGAGGCAAACCACCCAACCGCCCTAGCTAGGGAGACCAACAAAATATCAGGCCAATCGAAAATAATTTATGCGGTCCCTACAAATCGGGTCCAAAAGAAGTGGCTTTTATTATTACAATAATTTTGTTAATTTCACAAAACCTCACAAGTGCGTATAATATTTTTCCTCTGAAAAATATTTTTCACCTTAATAATAGTTTTACAAATTTTATTATTTTCAATACGAAAATATTATGGAAATTGGACATATCGATTATAATATATTGAAAATAGAAATGGAAGAGTTTTTGTCGATTTTAAAAAATCCATTCTATTCTTTTGTAAATCACTTCTTCATTTCTAAAGTAGATTCCACAAATACTAATTCGTTATTTTGAAAATTACTTTTTGATTTGTAAAGTTCAGTGGAATGATTTTTGTATCTACCTTAAAATAAGGTTGGGTTTTTTCATTCAACTATTCGGCGAGTTTAATAGACAAACAAACAAACAATTATATTTTGATAAATCCCACAATCCAATAAAAACTTCTCAATTCTAGGTATTGGATACTGCTGTACCATTTCCTGATAGAAGCACTTGTTTTTATTTCCACTTTAATTTAGAAAACGACGAACCACTTCGGACAAGAGCGCAAAAGGAAGGGATTGTTTTCTAATGCAGAACTCCCATAGAGATAACAAAATATTTGAGAGAACTGAAAATTAAATTTCAATCTTACAAAATTTTATAACGCGAAGATTTTCAAATAGACGGAATAATTTTTTCAATATGCGAATATTATTTCCATTGAAAAATGAATAATTTTCAATAACATAACACAACAAAACCAAAGATTTTCCAAGGAAAATTTGCATAAATGAAAAAAGTATTTTTTGTCAACAAATACATATTTTTAAATGTACACAAATCTTCCTAATGGTTTCATTAGTGTCAAAAGTAATTAAACATTTGAAATTATATCTTTTGATTTGATAATTTAACAACAACACATTTGTAGAGTGGGTTTTTGTTTAAATTCTCTGTAAAAATAATTGTTTATTTGAAATTTTCTGTTTAACCCTCAGTCACACAAGGCCTTTTCCATTTAGAATTCACAAAGTCGGGTATGGTCTACCCGTCCAGAGTTTGGACGTGAATACCGTATAGTGAAAGTATTCGTTAGCAATTTCGATGCTACTTTTTCATTTGTTTGGGATATTAACCTTTCGTTCCCAACATAAAAAATTATTAATTGTAAAAATTACACAGCAATAAACAAAAAAAAAAAAAGCAAAATTTCAGAAAAACATTTTTTTTTCAAAAAATTATAAAACATATCAAGTACGATTTTTAAAAAGTATAAACCATCAATCCTTGTAAACAAATGTTCGAACTATCATAAAAACAGCACGACTTAGTATTTTACTCCAAAAACCATATTTTTTTTGTAATTTGAAAATGAGCAATTTTCCAAAAAAGTGGAAAAGCAAATTACAAGGCAATTTCAACCGCATTCCTTCGTGCACGGGTTTCCATACTAAAAGCAAGGATTTATTATAGTTTAATAGTTCAAGAAACACCAACTTAAATTGTTTTACATAAAAAATTATGTCTTTATACTTTAGAAATAGGCCTCCATATACGAATTTACTATCCTTAAACTGTCACAGAAAACACGCATCTTGCTCATTTTTTGATCGCTAGAAAGAAAAAAAATGATAAAATATTATTTGTATACTAAAAATATACATCAAAAGTTGATGTAATTGCTCTTTTGTACGCATTTTTACTTACTTGTCAAATTTTGATTATCGACGTTTTCTAACGAATTCACACATGGCGGGTAGAAAATACCCAGACCAATATTCGGACAAATTAATCAGTATGCTAGGTGACACTAATAACTTTGACGAAGCACTAATTAGGTACTTTGGTACCTCTACTTTTTTTACGCATGCGCTTTAGACATGTACCCCTTCCCCCTGGAAAATGCTACGCGTTTCTAAAAGGCTCTGGGTATGGTATACCCGACCTTTGTGACTGAGGGTTAACAGTAGATCTATTGTCGGGTTTTTGCAAAAATTATATTTTCAATATGACAGTAATTTTTCTCTCAGTGTGTGTTGGGTCGTCTGTACCCACCTTAAGACGTTTTAAATTAAAGCACTTCAAACGTTTTGATATTCAAAACGCTCAACATTTACAGACTATTACAGACAGACTTTACAGTAAAGGAGTAATTGAAGATCTTAAGTGGACAACTTACCAATATTCGCTGTTAACGCCTCAATATCTTTGGGCTTTCTTTTCCTAGGTCGACCTTTCTGGCGTGGTGGTTGGGGCAGGCCTGCGATCACATGAGCCGGAGGTACGTAGAATCCGCTGGGAACAATTTTTGACGGGTCTGACGGACTCGACGGGTCGTTGGGCGACGACGCAAACTGCGTCGCATACGAGCAAGAATTTGGTAAAGGTGTTGTTGGCGTTGCTTGAGCATCTAACGAGATTTCATAATGCAGTCTGCAAATAGAAGAAAAATGTTTTAATGAATTTATCCTCAAAATCACGTGGATATATATTGAGTCGTTACCTGCAGAAGACGGCTGAGTCTCTAATACCGAATTGGTCGCCCTTTGTTAGTGGAGAGTTACAGACTGTACAGGAAAAACAACCTACGTGGAAAACTAAGTGCCGTGCACGCATAACTAATTCGGAGGAACTTATTGAAGCCAGACATCTTGAGCATCTCCTGGTGCCAAAAACTCTGGAAGAATAAAAAAAGGGGCGTCTCATTAAACTGTGTCAGCCACGTCTTAATTGAGTTGCAGACCATCCCTCCCATTTTATGGAGCTCCGACTACGAGGGACCAAAAGTGCTCTATCTGTGCACAGAGTGCCGAGAAGTGCATTTCCGTAATCCATAAACCGCGTTTACGGCAAATAAATCATGCGTTAACAAGCCCAAGCCTGGATGATTTATTCCCGAGTAAATCTAGCGGACGACCGCAGCTTGTCTGGAGGAGGAACAGTTCCCATCGGTCAATTAGACGCGGGATGCGGAGCCCGGAGTGCAGGTAACCTCTAAACTAAACTGGTGTCTTTAATTCTTCAATCGCATTCCTCACGATGAAAGGGAGCTTCAATTTGGGCAGATCCGAAACGCTCTGGCTCGCATGAGGTGCGCACAATGCGCGCACCGGTAGCCGGCAATTTAATTTTTTTTATTAAATCAAGATAAGAAGAATCGAACGAATTCGAAGACGCTCCAGTGCGCCTCGGCAGCACCAAGAAATGTTGGTCATTCACCGAAGGTGTCTTGACCGCGTCTTGGCCCACAAACTGCACGTCAAGTGGCGCATGTTGCGCACCGTCTTCAGTGAGGCCAATCAAATCGAATGATTTTTGCAGAACTCGGACTCCGAACTCGAAAGGGTAATTACAATAATTTCCCGGGGCGCGGCGGCGGCGATTGGGCTGGTCTCGTTTTCGGACCACATGAAGCTGCCGGTGGAGCCCTAATATCAGACTGTTCCGCGCACCTTTTCATTGGCTTCGGTTATTTGATTAATGCACCACCAGATGCAAACGGAAATGAAGGCCCCAGCGAAATTTCGCACGAAAAAATTCAAAAATTTCGTTCAAGGAAAAATTTTGCAAAGTCATATAAAGACCTTTACAATGCCGTACCATGAATTTTTGTTTTAGATCTTTTCAAAACCAAGTGAAAAACCGTGTGGATGAGTTTAAAGATAAACGATGATATTCCACATTTTGTAAAGACTAATTTTCTGGTAATACCTTTAAAGGAACAAATTCAGGGAGTCTAATTCAACAATTACAACATATATAAGTAAGATACACCCAAATCGTTTTTTGCATGGTTTTTTTTTTACACGATTCTGAAATAACACCTTGTATCTTTTTACACACGCACTGAAGAGAGAGATTGATAAAAATAAGCAAAATTGCAGGTTAAAAATACTCTAAATAATGAAGTTCATTTTTTTAACAACGAAGAATAGTTTATCTCCTCATATGAGATGTTGAATAAGAAAATTGTGTTCTAACCATTTATTGGTGAACTTACAATTTGAATATTAACTAGCATTTACGTGCAAGATATAACAACATTTCTCGTTGTAAGATGACTATTCAAATTTAAATTCACATTTTCTTTAATTTAGGGGTTAGGAGTGCTTAGAAAGGGTATTTTTTTCTTATTTTTTTGTAATGTGGCATGTATGTTGTTTTGTTCGTTGTTTCTTGAGTAATTGAGTAACATTTCATTTAAAAATATTAAGTTTTAACGGAATTACCCGCGAAAATTTCGAAAGTCTCAATCAAAGTGATGGCCACTTTTTCTCAAAAACTGCTAGAGTGAACTCGGAATTTTGAAAATTGTATTGTAAAACGATTTTAAAATCATTTTCTTTGAATTTATTCGTGAATGGCAGTTGTCATGAAAAACTTACAAGTAAAAATGCCTTAAACGATTTTTAGAATACGGGAATCACCTAAAAAAATATCATATTCGAACAACCAATTTCATGGTTTATTCAACTAATTTTCACCTAACAAGATTACTAGTAAACATGACCAAAGAAGCCTAGTGAAAAGTTAAGAAAACAATTTTGTTATTTAAACTACAAATCTTGTTGAAATAACATGGCAGTAGTGGTTCACACAACTAGGTCTATTATTGAAACATCTTACGAGCTAATGTTAAAAAAAATAATTAATTAATTTGACTATATTATTGTGTCCAAAAATATTAAGTTGGCTTCAATGAAGCGGAATAAAAATGCTTCTCTTCTAAGTGCTACATTTTGTCCTAATAGGAAGAAAGAACACTACTGTAAAAGTGGTTTAAAAAATCGGTTTTTCTTTCTTTTACATTTCTCTAAAAATACTTTCAAGATATGTTTACAATTTTTATTGATATCAAAATTCACAAAAATGAGAAAGTTCTAACGTTGCAAGAAGGAGAACTTTAATAATATATAAAAAATGAAATTATCGATAACTCAAAATATTAAATTTTTTCGAGAATTTTTGTAATCACAGTAAGGGAAACCGTTCTTAAATGTTGAAAATTATTAATTTATAAGCCTTTTGAAAAGGAGATTTTCTGAAAAATCGAAGTTTTGCACTTCAACTTGCGGCAAAACTTAATTAAAAGACGGCAGACGGCTTAATGAAAACTACATTTAAATTGATTGGGAAAACAGATGAACAAGGCCATAATTATCGATTCTAACATTAAAATAAGAATTTTTTCGATCCCGCATAAGTCCACATTTTTAAAATAGCACACATAGGGGAAATTGTTACCCCAATTAAATTTTAACGTCTTTAACTCAATATTCCTGATGAGACTTTTTGAAAAAATGGGGTCATGGTCCACACAACGTTGTTAATTTTTATTATTTTTTAATAAAAATGTATGTCAAACTCCTTTAAAGTATCTTTAATAAATACCCTTCTCCATTCCTTAAATAATTCATTGAGTAATTAAAAATAAACAAAAAACGTGAATAAAAGTTTTCACGGCGGTATTTCTCTGAATCAGCCGATAAGACATAAAAAAGTACATAAGCGGAATCCACAAGAAGCAAAAGTGTAACAGG
This sequence comes from Dysmachus trigonus, assembly GCA_949715965.1. Lineage (NCBI taxonomy): Eukaryota > Metazoa > Arthropoda > Insecta > Diptera > Asilidae > Dysmachus > Dysmachus trigonus. The sequence continues at coordinate 45,711,748 of OX454319.1, read as the reverse complement.
AATATACGTTATAACATCTATGATACCTTTAAAGCAACCAGGAATCTAGTAGCAATGACCAGATATACTTGTTGTTTCATTAAAATATATCTTGTCAATGTAATATGAATTAAAAATTGAATTGACACGATTTCTAATTAAAATTTGAAGAATATGTTCTAGTAAAACTGACATGTTACTTCAAGAATTCCCTAGTAAAATTAACATCAAAATCGTTAGCTGAACCAGATTCTAGTTGTTTCGAACAGATAAATCCAACCAGATGAAATTGTTGAAATTTTTTTAATATTAAATCAATGCTATTTCTAGTAAGTTAATTACTGCTGCCAAATTTTCAGCCAGCTGCGTCATTTAGTTTGTGTTTGACAGTCATCGAAGACGAACAACTTGTGTCTTTTGACAATAATGGATAAAATTTAGAATCGGAAAATAATAAAATATTGCTTTTTGCATAAGAAACGAATCATGAAATAAAAGTGGAATTAAACGAATTTGCCCCTTTGTTAAACGCGACCATACATCGTTTGGATATGAGAAACCTTTTTGAAAGATAGGTGCTACGATTGCTCAGCTAAATGCATTATTGTATTGTACATATACATAAAGATAGGTAAATCTCAGCCAGAACTTACACGGTTAAATTTTTACTCGGTTTTTTTACACGATTTTTCCAATTAAATACGAGTTTGATTCTTTACTTTAGTGGATTAAAATTATTTATGTTAATATGATAAAAACCTGATACTGTTTAATACCCTTACACTTAAAAGACCTATTTAATACCTTCATGATTAATTAATACATATATGAAAATTAAATTCGCTTTTTACTCTCATCTAATACCAATTTTAAATTGCAAAAACATTTTACTCTTTACTGAAAATAATACCTATGCTTGAAATGGATTATATCCACTAAGAAAGGTACATTTTCTTCCTTAGTATCACTGTGTTTAGATTGGATAATGAGATCACATTTTCTGTTATTAGTGATATTCGGGAAATTGAGTGTTATTAATTGCAACAAGTACTCGGAATTGTTGACATTTTGTTATATAAATAAATTGTCACAGTGAAAAGATTTCTTGCTAGAATTGGTGTTAAGAAACAAAACAAAAATAACCCCAAAAACTTAGATTACACCCACAAATTTGACTAAATTATATTTGTACAAAAACACTAATACTGATTTATCCAAAAATTAAACACAAATTCTAATATTTGGGGGAACTTACAAATTAATAGAATAAACATTAGGTCTTGTATGTAATCCTTCCCATAGCACCCCTCAGAAACTATCAATCTTTAGATCGATCAAAATGTAAATCGTAAAATTTGCTACACAAAAGGTCCTGCGACTAATTTTCTTGAAGTTACTCGTTTTCAAGTAAAACGTGAAAACAAGTTTTAATTTGTTGTACTAGAAAAGAATTGTAAACTATTGGATTTAATTTTTTTTCATGTATTAATCTATTTATAGAGCATACAAAATAGCTAATAACAAAAGTTATTCAGAATAAATTCCCAATTAATTAATCATAAATATTATAAGTTCATAAACAAACTTTGTATTGTTAAAAATCCTACACGAACGCTTGAAACTAACGAATCAAAGAAGAATATCTTTTTCGACTAATCGGCGGGGGTGGCAAGTACGCATTTATCTTATGAAATAGCAGATCAAAGTGTAAACATTTTCTTTTAATTCGCATATGTTCAAGACTCTTGCAGAATTATTTATAAATGAAAGATGGAAAATCTGCGAGAAGACCTCAAACTCAATCTGCTCTGAATTTTTTATTTAAGATGAACAGAACTGGAGCGATTTTGAAAGTCATGCCGAAATTTCTTATTTAAATGATAAGTTCATTGACCTTGTGAATTTTTATTAATAGAATAAATTGTAAACAAACTTGAAATATTAATCAATTTATTACATAAATCATTACGCTAAAAACTTTTATATAGGTTTAGTAAACGATATACAAAAAACCCTTTTTACACTAGAATACTTTCTTAAGGAAGAGTCAAAAAAATCAGTTCTTTTGGAGTATTTTAAAATACATATAAATAGTATCTAATAGTCTGATCGTAAAAATTTGTTTAAGAACATTTTCATAATCGTAATCGTTAAGCGAAAATTACTATTTATGTTTACCCCTTAAATAGCACGGACATTTTAGTTTTTTTTATACCGCCATGTTGGTACTTAACGAAAACTTAATTCATTATAAAGTAAAAAATCTTGTTTCTATTTTTATTCGGTTGAACCATACTAAAGATTTCCATTCCACCACTGGAGAATGAAGATTTTTTTAAAGAGCTACCTGTTACCATAATGCCGAAAGCGAAAGTGAATAAAAAGTAATGAGTCAAACTGTTTCTATTTCTGTTGTTTGGAAAAATTTGTGAAAAATATTCATGTTAATCCCATTTGAATCGTGCATCAGCCATACACTGAAAAAAATAATACAACCAGAATTAAGTTGAGCCAAAAAAATTTAAAAAATTTTTCAACAAATCCTATTTTCTGGCTAGTTTATTTAAACAAAAATAAGTTGATTAATTTTGACGTGGTCATTTAAATTATTTATAATAAAATGGTGAATAATATCTTTTGATTCCCTGCAATATAACAACGTACTTGAACAACTAAATAAATAAATAAAATTGGTTAATGCAAACTTAAAACCAAAATTTAATGTTAACGTAAAATAATTCGTTAGACAAATTTGAATACATCATTAGTATAAAACGCATTATAATAAAATGTTACCTTAACAAAATTATGCAAATAAGAACTTAAAAACACGTAGTATTTGGTTATGATAATACTTTAAAAAACTTCGTTAATTCTACTGGGCAAAAATTAACAAAATTCATTTGATTATAACATCTAAAAGCTCGATAGGCTGAAAACCTTTTGGTTAGCGTAAACTTTGTTTTTAGTAATATAAAACAGTACTATTTTCTCAATGTAGAAGATGAAGTATTATAATACTAATACTGGCTCACCAGCTTAATTTAGTAAAATTACTAAATTTTCCAAATCACTTAATTCACGCTTGAAACTAAAGAAAATTTCATTGATTTTGAAAACACTGTTGTGTCATTTTCATGTCAAAAAGCGCTTATGAAATTGGCTCATACGCATAACAATGAAAATCAAACGCTCGTCGCTCATGCTCATGTCAAAAAAGGTTCATGAATTAGACTCATGTCCATGACAGCGTACACTACATATACGGTCCTTACGTTTTTGAGACGTTCACCGTGGGGTTTCTCAAAGTTTTAACTTCCAGGCTATTGGCCTTTAGCAGCAGATCTATGGTGGCAAAGAAGTGATTGTCTTTTCGCTGGTGTCGATGTCAATTCTAAATATGAGTACAACAATCGCAAACAAACATCAGCATTTTAACAAAGAGAAAATGCAGCTAAAAAGCCCATTCTGAACCCCGGATGCATAAAAAATTCCTTCAAACATGTTTATGCTGATCAAGGTGATCGACTGAAGTAGTCAATAAACTTGTAGCGGACAGCGGGGCTCAATCGGATTTTTGCATACCATATGCTGCAAGGAAGCGGTGTTTCCCATAGCACAGAGGCCCGGGGATTTTGGCTGAGCACAATGAGTTCCAAAACAAACTCATTTCAGGCTCGACTGAGCCCGCAATAGATTCCCGCTGGGCCACACCGGGTCCGCGCCGGGAAGGAAGTGCCCGTTTGTTACATATTCCTGGCGCGCATCCGGGGGCCACTGCTGCACCGGGGACAATGCTCGCAAATTCACACGTCACAAACATGCCGCAGCCCAGGTTGCTTAATTGCAGGATTGGGTAAATAGAAAAACTCTCTAACCGCGAATTATCTCAGCGGGACGCTGTGGGAATCATCCGGGGAGGCTGAGGTTTGTTTGCCGTCAATGCGTCCAGGCCTCTGCTAAATCCGAACCCGAATCTTGATCTCATAATCAGACCCATATAGATACAAGAACTCGTTTGTGCACTGGAGGTAATCCTCAGATATTATTGATTAAATGTTTTTGTTATACATTTACAAAATTAAATTTCTTCACGATTAAAGATTTTTCTTTTAATGCTTACTTGCTGATTTGTTTTTTAATTTGACAAATTTTTGTAGACCTAATTCCCGAATTCAGGTCGTCATCTTTCGACGACATTATAACTTTGACGCATTGTGTTGTCACTCTGAGTTTCAATTTAGATTCGTTTTATTTCGCACTTAGGTCGTTTTCTAAGACAAAATTTAAAAACTGCTGGATACTTTCATAATATATACATAAATATATGTTCATGATTTTTTTCACTCATACATACATATAATTGATATATTGAGAAGTTTATTTTAATAGTAGAGTAAGTCCACGTTCTGAGTTTGCTTACTGATAAAAGAATCATATTGAATTCTAACTATTATTATTCTTAAATTTATAATTTGAGAAACAAGAGTTCATTTAAACCCAATTTGTCCATGAAATTCTCGCTTTTTGCCCCTATCTCGTAAATAACAAGAGGTACAGAAAAAGTGAATATGACAAACTTGTAGGAAATTCAATTTTCTACAAAAAAGTTCTGAACACCAAATCACTAACATCCATATTTCTTGAGATATTGGGCTTTGAAGTTGAGGTAGTGTGGAATTTTCATGGATTATTGAGTTAAATTGTAGAATCACTACCTCAACTTCAAAGCCCAATATCTCAAGAAATATCGATGTTAGCAATTTGATGTTCCGAACTTTTTTGTAGTAAATTGAATTTCCTACAAGTTTGTCATATTCACTTTTTCTGTACCTCTTGTTGTTTACGAGATAGGGGCAAAAAGCGAGAATTTCATGGAAAAATTGGGGTTAGTGACCCGTATTACCTCGCTGGTGAGAGTTAGGCTTACACCGCAATAGACAATTTTGTAGAGCATTCAATTCTGAAGAAATCCTACCATTGACCAAGATTATACCATAAAATGCCTCTGAGCTGTAGAGTTTTGACGAAAAATAATCAAAGTTTACGTGTATTTTATATGGGAAATCTTTATACGCCTTGGTCTAGTACTTAATATTAATATTAAGGGCTCCAGTTTTCAGGGAATTTTTGTTTAGGTATTTGCCACAAAATTTCGAGGTGGGACTGAAAAAAAAAAAAAATAGTCACGAAAAAAAAGCACCCTAATATACATACTTATGTATTTAGTTTGAATGCAGTGGAAGGGAAAAATTACACTTTTTTATGCATTCGTAAGTCAAGTGAAGGATAAAAATCCCTCTGAAATACACTTTTGTTGTATGAAAATTCAAAATGATGAAATTCATAATAGGTAAGTCTCAATTTGTATTTCAAAATAAATTTTCAACTCGTGGATATACAAATCTGATGATACAAATAAAGCATTGTTTTCAAGAACTTATTGCATATTATTACATTGTGATGCATGTTGTGTAAAATTACACCAATATTAATTTTTTGTGAATGAAAAGTGTAATACTACTCGAAATATTGCAGTAACACTTTGAGGGTGCAATGTTCAACTCACGATACATTTTTACGTGTATTTTACACAAGTTTTACCGCGCTTAGCCACAAAAATCCACATACGATTTAAAAAAGTCGGAAATTGAAATTGAGACTTGGGAAATTCATTAGAAAGTATAATACAAAAATAAGGTATATGTAAATAAGAATTTTATTGATTCAATATGAACATTATTAATTACACTACTTTTGGTATGCGTATGTAGACTTTTGAACTCGGTTTTTTAGAATATGAGGTAAGGACTAAACTTTATTCAGCTTGATTAATTTTTTTCTTAAATAGACTTAAAATATCTTTCGGTTTGGCGAAAACTAAGCGCGACTATTGAGCCATATTGCTCCTGAGGTCAGATGGAAAAAAATTGCTGATAGAATTGTAAGTAATGCTGCAATAAATTAGCGCTCTTCTTCCTCTTATGACACTCGGAGCCGTGTTTTAGCCGGGCTCTTACACGGTCCCCAGGTGAGCCGTACAGTTCGCGAGGTAACGGAATTGCTGCCTATAAATTTCGCGGCTGGCAAGTGTCACGTTTAGTCTCTTCGCTGTATACTCTTATTATTATTATTACGTTTTTACGCCCCTCGTCCGGTGCAGGAGACTCCTCCGGCAGCAGAAGCTGGCCGGGAAGCATTCCTTCATGCTCCGCCACAAAAATTATAATTTACAAGGAGTCTTGATCTTGAGAAAATCCACGCATCATAGAGTTTGACGTCGCGGGCATGACCGGGCGACGCGAAAATGAAATACACGCTCACCGGTACAAGCTCGCAGCCCGGTGCTATGACACATCTGATAAGAGATATAAACCTCGGCGGATATCAGATTTCAAGCCCTCGGAAACATTATCATATATTAAAACATGTCGCTGGTATTTTGCTTGCTCTCTACAAGGCAATAATCGTAACTCATATTTTTTGTGGACAGCGCGCAATTACTGCGCCAGGGCTGCGCTGCGTGGACGCGGTGATGCTGCGAACATGGCCTGACCCTGGAGAGATCTCCTGACCGTTAGAGGCTGTGCACTTGCTGTGATTAACTGCCGGGATCAATGCCTGAATCTACGGGGATTTGGGCAATCCGAACACTACTGGCGCGGACCCCAAAAATCTCAATCTGTCCGACAGTTAACGCCGCGCCGCCGCCCGCCGCCGCCGAGAAGTCAATAAAACGACACACGCAGTGAGCGATCGTTTAACGAGTGTTTTAACGACGTCTAAGACATTTTTTAAATTATTAGCATATGTTATAAGGGAGCATTTACATATATTAGATGGCCGCGATAACAGGACCCGTCTAATAAATAGTGGGCCTGGGGAAGGTCGTTGCCGCTCGCTCCGCCAGCTAAATTGCTGGAATCACCTGAACTTGTTCCTGTCGCGTTTCATTTCCATTGCAATTAAAATGAACGACAGTATTAAAACAAAAGAAGGAATTTAAATTACCCTCCAACTTTTTAATACCAGCCAGCTCCAGCAGAGTGGATAACTTTAAAACGCAGGCCGATGCAAAATTAACTAAAATCTCTTCGGTTTATTTCCTCCAGTTTTGCACAAAATCTTGCTGTAAGGAATTCCTGTAGATATTTTCTGAACACACGGAGAACATTTTGTAATGAAGGATTAAGAGTAAACGTTTTATACCTTATTAAGTTCAACATTTCTCTGACCTATTAATTACGTTCAGGTAAATATTTACAAATAATAGGATTTTCGTAATAATGTAAATGTGTAGTGTTCTAAAGCTGTTTTCATATATTATGAATATAATTTGTAAATGGTTTGATATTTAGTTTTCCAAATACTACACTGAGAGAAAATTCTAATAAAAATTAAGGTGCTATCCCCTGTAATCCGGACTTAAGTGACAAGTTCCTAGAAAATTTACGAGGGAATAACAGATAAAATACGGTTGACATAGTATTTTTTACTATTCATACAAGAATTTTTCCGAAAAGTCATAGGAACTTTTACTGTACAGCACAGTCAATTTTTATCCTAAGAAAAATTTCCTGTTGATTCAAGGAAAATTTACTTAGCCTTCATGAAATTGTACTAGTTTATAAAGGAATTTTTACGGTGACACAACGTAATTTTCTACTGAATTTAGAAGCCGAAGTACATCGGGTATACGATCGGATTTTTTCGGAAATTGGTACGGCTTACGAGTGTTGTTCATAGTAAAATTGCTCGCTGCGTGGTCGCTTACGGAAAGTCTGTAAGTATGACATTTTTATTATTACTGCTAAACATGTGTTTCATGGAATCTTCAAATCGGAGTGCAGTCGGACAGGCCAGTTATCCGAAAGTCTTCGAAAGAGTTAGATCATATGCATTTTTTTTCACCGCAAAAGTCTTTCACAGAGAGGGTTTATATGCTTTATCATATTTTCGATTGGAATTTCTTTACAATATAAATATTTGTAGTTAATATCTTATCCTACTTTCTAATGCATTAAAATATCTACATCAAAATTTACCCAACGGTGCTTTTTTTTCGTAGACGGAAATTTTACGGTACCACAGCGTAATTTTATCTTGTGCACATTGTAAGTACTTTTACCTATGCCTGTCACTTAAGTCCTGTTTACGGGAGAGCACCGTAATTTTTCTTTGAAAAAATCGTAACAATTATTAGAATTTTCTCTCAGTGTATGTAACAATATTTGATATAGATATTATTTATAACCTTATACGTATAATTCATAAGTAACTTACTCACAAATCGTGTTCAAGAATATTTAAAAACTGAACGGAAGAATATTAAAACACAATTTGTGCAGAACTTTAGCACAAAACTAAATCACAGAATAGAGAATATGTAATCAGAAGTCCCATCTAGAACAAGAAATCGTTCTATGAAAGAACAATTTCTGAATACTTCAAAATCCCATTCTTTGGTTTGACGCTTGAGTCACGCAGAGCTGCGTTATAAGGAAGGTACTCCATACTAAAATTGGGTATTGAATTTTCTTATAATCAGTAAAATTAAATCATTAATTCAAGGATGCATTTATAAAATCAGATTTTATAAAGGTTCTAAAGTCAATAAAATTGTCTTTAACAAATATTATAAGATTTAAGAAAATATTTCTTTAAAATAGGAAATTTGATTTCTTTGCCCTTGGTCTTTTTTCACCGGAGTATATGATTCCCTAAAATATAAGATGCTCATTATTCTGAGTGTATATTCAAAAGGGATTTTCAATTCAACATGCATTTTCTTCATTATGATCGTTATAATTCGGCACTGAATGCAGTCAGCGATATCCGAACTCTGCAATCTTTATAGAAATTACAATTATGTATAATACAACTTGTAATATCTTAAAAATCTAAATGCATAAGGCAGTAACCTATCTGTATATTTCTTTGATTTTACAACTTTATATAAGAAAACCCAACTAACAAACTCTCCAGATCAAAACTCTTGCAAATTGCGAAAATATCTCATAAGATTCTCTTAACACACTTGGATAGTCTCATAACATAATTCTTGTAATAAGACTTAAATTAAATCTCATAGTACTGTTATTATGAGATAATAAGTCTACTAGAGTTACTAAGCCTTTTACTCTTATAATAAGATCAACTTTGTACTCTTGTTTTGAGTGGCAGAAAACCTATATTCTTATTGAGCCTTTTTTATGAAACTTCAACTCTTAAGGAGTTATACTCTCAAAAAAATGTTCATATGAGTAGTAAAGTGTTATGATACTTATAAGAAAGCTCTTGTAAGAGTTCAAGTATAAAACTACTTATAAAGATGCTCTTATGAGAGTTAATGTCTAATATGAAATCTTTAGTTCTCATAAAAAGAATAACACTCTCATATGGCCAAAATAAAAGTGTACAACTCTTGTAACGAAAGTTAACCTGCTCATTACCAGAATTTTATTCTCATAAGAAAACTTATATAGTCAACAGCGGCCATATTTTCCTTTAATATGGAGGTTCGTTTTATAGTAAAACAGAATTACGCAAATGTAGCCAATTTATGCAATTTAGAATGTATAAAACATAGAAAATTACATTTTTTAGATAGTAAATGCTGTTACATGAATTTGAACGAAATTATTGGGTAGTACTAAGGTTTTTATTTTTCTCCATATTAAATAGCAATTAATAAAATATTTTAGATTTTGATTATTTTTGAGGCGCTTTGCTTTTTTTCGAAGTAAAATGGCTATTATTACCAATAAAATTTCAATCCCCATAAAATCTTAGCTTATATTTTCGAAAAAAATCATTTTCTAAAGCCTATAATACATATAAATTCTAGTCTACTTTAATCTATGCCATCGAAAATGTAATTTATCGATTTGCTAATAAATTAACTCTCATTAATTTATCTTTACTCTACAAAAATAAAATCGACGAGGTTGTCTATATATTGCTCCCTTTCTAACAGTACTGGTAAGGAAAGTGTAGCTTTTACAACAAGATTATGCTAATTATTATGATACCCTTATGAGAGAACTTATATACTCTCATAAAAATTCAAATATTTTTCTTATGAAACCTACGTACTCTTACAAAGAGAGCAAACGTATTTTTATAAGACAAAAATAACTCTCATAAGTGCGCCATTTAATTCTGACAACGCATTCATAAAGCACTCATAGTACTTTACAAGGGTGAATTATGAGGGTACTATTCTCTCAAATTCCTCTCATAGGATGCTAGTAGAGTCTTATGAGACGAAAATTGTTAGTTGGGAAGTTAGTAGACGGCATTTCAAAAATCGTAAAAACGAACAAATGCAGATCTGCTGATGATTTCACGATGAAGTGAATGCAATTTAAAAATGAGAAAGGCTCAGGGCATAGTGAGGCAGGTAAAATGCAAAATTATACGGGAGCTGAAATCGGTTCGTTCCGATGGCTCCACTCGGCCCAAAACTCACCTCGCATACTTTGCGCGATGACGGCGGTTATTTTGATTTTTATGAGCTTGCAATCATACATGACATTTGCATGAAGTGTATCTCCGTCTCAAAAGGAGTTTCAAAATGTCCAGCACGCTGAGCTCTTACTTTTTGCTGTCCATGGGAATGAGCCTCCGTCTGGGAGGGAAGCGGCGGGCGGCACGGCCGGGCGTACGGCGGGCGGGCGGCGGCGGCGTTATCGACCTCTGCAATGCAACGCACAGAGTCGCGGCGTCGTCGTCGTCGGCCCGCCGAAGAAGGTGAGTGCAGCAAAGAGTGCTTCTAAAAAAAATGTTACAGTAACATAATTTAACACTTAGCCTTAGCATCAGCTGTCAGATGTTAATCTAGCGGAAAGCATGCGATCTGAGGAAATGTGCACATTCAATTACCGACCCGAGGACGACTAGAGAGGGGTCGGGGTCTCTCAGTTGCAGGCATTTTCACAAATGCTCTGTCCGCGCGCGGGAACCTAGCGTGCAAGTTTGCACATATGACGTAGGTAACCGCGGCGAGCAGGTTACATTTAATGTTTATCAGTGCACAATTTATGTTTTCACTTCGATAAATATTTTGACTCTTATATGTTGCTTGTTAGCGACGACGACGAACGTCAGTGCGGGGCGGGTAATTAAAATCTCGGGCTAGTCATGCTTCCGGTGAGGCGGCAAGGTGTACAAGGAACATGATTTCTCGCTATTTTGGAAAGACATTAAAACATTTGCATTCCACACACCTTTGCAGCCATGTATAAAGTGGCAGTGGTACGTATTCTTGGTCACTGACATTCAGTGTACCTCTAGCTTGGCTCTCGGAAAAACGCGAGGTTTCGTGATGCAGATTGCACAACTCAACAATTTCAAAGAGTTAGAAAATATAGCTTCACCGCAAGGATTTTCAATCGAACCGAAACTCCCTTTTTTTCCAATTTAATTCTTTTCTAACTGGCGACCATTAGAAAAACCAGCGAAACGCTTTAATCGCCGTATAAAATGTGCCTTTGTATATGGATCGCAATCTAAATTGTTGTGTTACAACGTCAATGGTAAAGGATATTATTTTCCGCATCTGTGGCGCTGATGATATATTCGGACTCCAATTGGAGTCGCGCTTGTAAAAGACGGCAATCTGGACGACATAATTTCGTCATAGCACCAATATTATAATATAACGCAATGGGCTTGAGAAAGCTATTTGAGCAATTCGGTCTGTTGCGACGCGTCCCGACTTTTTTGAATTGGCTACGGTCAGTGATCAACGTTACCTTTCCGTATATTTAATTATAAGAGCAAATTACTTTATCGCCGGTAATCATAGAGCTGAGGTGTCGCTACTGCGCGAAGAGGTTTTAACTCGGTCGAGTATATCAATTACGATTCTTCTAATGAGTGACACCGGGAATTATGCCGCCTCGAAATTCAGTTAACCTGTTCCGCCTATGACACATATCCGAACGAGACTTATTATTAAAAACGAGTTAGGCGCAACGATCTGCACACTCCTCCGATGACTTTTTTGTAGGTCTCCGGGAGTAATTTCTTAATTAAAAGCGATTCGAAGTAAATTAGCTGCAAATTACGGGTTACAAGCAATTGCTCCGCCCTCATGAACTACTAATATATATGTATATATATATAATTTTTTACGCCTTTTGTTAGCAATAATTGCTACCGTAGCAACACCACCGTATTTTTTTTGTAGTGTGTTTTATGACCCACTGTTTCTGGAAGATAAAGTTTGCCGGTTTTTTTAAAGCAATTTTTTTTTTCAATGGTTTATCAGTTACACATCTGTAGGCCGGACCAACAGTCGTAATAACTTCTACAGGGTTTCATTAATAATGCACAAGTGAATTAATGTTGTGAAAATTTTCTCATTTCAATTGTTTAGGGGCAGTTTTAATGCAATTCTTATAATTATCGAGGTACCTTGAGGCGGTCAGATCAGATCTTACTCCCCGCGATATCTCCATTAAACTGAAATTACTGAAGTAAGTACTTTATTATAACATAAATATCTGCATTTTGTTAGGGCGGTCAGTTGAATGGTCTTAACAAAAAAAAAGTTATTGCCTTACATACGTAAGTATATGCATAATTTAGGTTTTGATGAAGCCGACAGCTATTCTAACAACTTATTAACGTAAGAAAATGCTTAATATATACAAAGTTTCTTATATTATAAGTATTCGAAATTTTTCGCAATGAATATTGAATCCGTCCAATAATTTTATAGCCATTACGGATTTCAAATCAGCTCTATCATAATTCCCGTATTTCATGAAAATCTAAATAACACTATAGATTTATTAGCTATTTAGCTTTAACATTGACAGAACTTTGGGCGGTAAATGACCCAATGAAACTGCCATGCTATATATAAAGTTAGTGGGGGCGGGGGTGAGCACGGAACCCTCCCCAGAAAAAAACAATCTAATATAATGAAATTAAAAATGTAATTCAATTAAGTAATCGTTCACTCAAGCAAGGATAAAGAAATAATGAATAAAACTTGTTAACTATTTCCTTCGTCGTAAGTTATATAAAAATTTACTATGAACTTATTTCATTAAGGCGGGGCGGGGGTAGGGTATTTTTTTGCGCTTTTTTTTAATTTTCTCATATAAATGTGCAATATCTCAAGATTATTGTGTTAAAATTGAAGTCCATTGGAGCAACACTAAAGGAGATATGAAGTTGTAAGTCTTCGCCGCTCTGATCCGGCTTCGAGCTATTCCTGTGCCTTATAAATTCAGTGTTTAGACTTTAAACGCGTTTTTCTCCCACTTAGCATGTTCAAAGTCAGTGTAATCGTCATTACCTCGGAGAAACTCATAAACTAACCAAATAGTTTCGATTTTTTTATTTAAGATAATCCAGTAATGAGTTCTGATGTCCACCGCAAATTGCCTTTTTTTTAAAGAGTATCCGAAGATTTGCTCCCAATGGTTTATTTCTTAATATTTTAGGCTAAATATTTAATTGAATATTCTTGAAATGATACTTTATTATGTGTACAATTTTTAAATAAATTCAATTTTCGATATTCTCAGAAAAAATTATCAAAAATATGCTTAAAATGAAGCGAATTAACCCAATTATTCAAAGCCAGGACCCCAAAAATAAATATTTTTCTTAAAAAGCCTTCCGCCAACTTTACGCGAATTAAAATTGGCTTTATCTAAGATAATAACTTCAAAAAATTATTTCTTAGAAATTCTTAAAGAACACTAGTAACCAAAAAGTTACAAATGAAATAAATCTGTTAAGATGTCCGGAGATAATTTTCAAATGACTTATAAGAATGTGTCAAAAGAAAAAATAAGAGCATTATCTATACGATAAATAAGAGTGAATATATTCTACTACACACGTAATTTATTTTCATGTTTTATGAATTATAAGTTCTTTTAAAAATCTGTGAGAAACTAACTAACTTATTTTTTAACTTTAATTAATTACACATGCCTTTTTTTTTTAATTAAAAGGAAAAATGAACTGTTGTTCTTGTCTTCTCTAAACTCTTTGTAAAAATCTATATTTATTAAAGAAAATCTTATTTGTATAACAATCTTATTTTAACTCCGTATAAAGTCATGAGCTCATAATTCGTTTATAAAATATCGTTATTAGATTTGACTTATAATGATCTTATAAGATCGTAGTCCCAGAGTTCAGTCATTTGTTCTTAAAAAGGTCTGCAATTTTTTAGTAACGTCAAGCCCACCCTAGAAAAAAATTCTAGCTACGTCTATTGCAACTACATTGCGCTCTTCGCTCAAATCATTCGTCTCAAAAAATCATTTTTAGCTATTTCCTGTAATATTCCAATTTTAAGAATAAATTATAAGGTCATTTTTAGGAGGTTTCTCTGAATAACCATTGGAAAAGAAGAAGTTTCCGACTTCAAAAAATCATATGAAATTCCGTGTATTTAGTACAACAAGGAAAGTAACTGTAAACACAAACACTCTACTTGGAGTGCATTCCGGATTAAAAGTCAATAGACTTTTTGAGAAACAAAAAACTAAAATTGCTATTACAGCTGTAGTAATTTTTACGAAACTGATGATTTAAAATAAGATAATATTTGAGCAAGACGGCGCGACATGTTATACATGCAAGACCTGAAACAACCACTTTTAATTTAAAATTTCCGGATTGTATTATACCTATAATATATATTTCTTTGCAGTAATAATTAATTGCACACTACAATTTTGCAATTATGTTACTAAATTAAAAACGATTCTATTTGACATTTTTTGGCTAAAATACAGCCAGAATTAGATCTAACGTTCGCGAAAGATGTCGATTGACGATTGAGGCGTTAGAATGCGATATATCATAATTTATTGCTACACGATACTCTATCGCGTTATATTAAAAATAAATAACTTTAGAAAGATTTTAATAGAAAATTCTCCCAAATTAGTGATAAAAATTAATTTTGTGCGTCCATGTCCTTTCTTTGTATTGAACATTATGAAAAACTATTTTATACTTATATTTTGGTTCACATAAAGCTACGCAAATAAGAAATACTGATTCTTTCTCTTCTTTTTCTGAACTTGTCCACATTTTCAGACAGAAAAGTTGAATATCTTTTTGCATTATAGTAAAACAGTCATCAGAACTCGATCATGTGTTATTATCGAATCGAAAGATATCGCTCTGACTATCGCGACTGTGATTGTGAGGCTCCGGTGGCTGTGAGGTACGACATGAAAAACTTTAAAGAATGAATGGTATTACATAAGCAAATTAGAGTAGGGTTTTTTTACTGAAGGTATATTTCGAAGTTTGAATTGTTATTTAAAAATTATACACCAAATTTGTTTGAATAAATTTAACTGCTTAAAAAAAATTCTTAAGTTAAACTTCTTTTCTTATTTAGGAGTGTTAGTAAAAATTGTTTTAAACTGTCACCAGACAATTCCTATTTTTGATAGACATTTTTTAGAAAAGTGTCATAAAACATGTCATTTTATAGTTTTGTATCTTCTTAATTAAATTGGATCGTTCAGTGTGCACCTTTAAGTATGAAGTGAGGCATTTACGAAAGAACGGCTTACGTATGTTAAATGCCGTACAAGCAAAGAACGCCAACTTAAACTACCACGCAGGGTCCCGTCCCTAGGATCTGACCAGTGTGTTCGGACGCTATCAATTCCCAACGCATAAAAATGACAGGAATTTACAAAATCTTCTAATAGAAGCCATCAGTTGTGACAAGATCAACGAAGGAGCCAAAACCTGACAAAAGGAAGATAAAGGCGATGCCTCGTAAAATACGAAATATTGAGCCATAACCGGAGAAATACGATCTGGGAGAACTGATCCCATGTATCGATAGTCGTAATGCCCGGCCGGGGATTCAAAATAGAGATATAAACCATCCAAGGGCAGTGACAGGCAAAGGGAAAAACAAAGACGGGTCCGTAAATGTCTGGGAAGTGTGCCGGCTGTCCTAAATTCAGAACTTTACGAGCGAGCTCCTCGGGACGGGCGGCCCGGGTCTAGACATCTGACCAATAAACGGTAGGAGGTATTCGTCTTCCAAGGAGCTCTGAGGCCCCGGTCAAGTGCGCCAGCGTACTCTTCGAAAGGCTAATCGCGCCGTACTGCACTAAAAACCAGGTTTCCGCAAAAGCAGTTAGAATTTTTAGCACCTCAGCGCGGTACGGTGATTTCTTACAAAAATTTCTGCGCCCGCGACATCAGCGCCCCTCTTTTTCTTCGGCTATTGTGGCGCGGTTGCGCGACGCAAGAGGTGAACGCGCGCACAAAAAGCCATCCTCGCTGTCGCCCAGGTATGCTCTGACACCTGTGGTTTTATGAAAATAAATGTTATGATCAGACTGACAGATGGCCCATAAAGTGATTATTTTATATTTTTCCGTTTTATTGGCGGAGGCCCCGTACACGCTCGCTTAATAGTTGGCCCGATAAACCGAACGTCCAGCGACCAGAGCGCTGATGATGCTTGGGACACTGGGACACTGGGACCCAGGCCGGGCTTGATTGCTCCACAAGAAGTCAGAGGCAAGATCGGCCGATAAGACACGACTAAATGTTTTTTATTTCCTGGAGATAAATATCCAATCCACGGAGGCATACAAGTTCGTTTATTGCCACGGTCTGGCCATTTGCCTCTCTGGGGACATTTTTTACTGACAGAGCCTACTTATCACCATCTAAATGGAATGCCCGAAAAAATAGGACCCGCGAGAGTGATCGCGACCTCAGAGCCCAAGATCCAAGGCTCGGGATTGCTGGACAAAGTGCCGGCACCCGAAACTTTATTCATCAAAATGAAATGTTATCTCGAAAGCAGGTCAGCCCTGATAAAAATGATTTACGTACTTCGCGATATGATTGCGTTCCCGCTCATTCATCATGCACCAGCGAGATTATTTCGGCGGAGAATTTTTGAACTCTTGATTTATGGCCAAAACCACAAAATGTGAAGTCGCCTTTTTGCTTGCAACCAACTCACGCTGAATTGTGGGCGCTGTATCCAAGTCGTGGAAAAATTTGTTTAGCAAATTTAAAGTGACAATGAAATATGTTCAATGATATACTTATTCGGTCTATTAAAAAAATAAATATATAAAACAATTTAACCCTAGTGGTGGGGGTTTTTTTCTAAATCGTTCTACAATTAAAAGGGTATATAGTCCAAAAATAAAAGGTAGACATTATAAAATGTTAAATGACTGGTTTTAAAATTTAGCTATTTTTTGTGATGAAAATCAAACTGAACATAAATAGTAGCTTTTCGTACTATCCAACGGTTATTTGGTGTATTGATTAAAGTTCGAAAAATATATTTTAAAATTTTGTATTTAGACATAACGATAAAAAAAATATTAAAAAATGTTGGTAGATTTATTATTAACCCTTTGATTAATTTTGTCCAACAAAATTATTATAAAAGAAACAAAAGTGGTACTTTAATAATGATATTCTGCACTTAAATATTTTGTTGTTACTGAAAAGATCGATAATGTCAGGGAACACACGTTTCAAAATTTATTCAGAAAAATATTCGATTTTTAAAAGGGTGGATTTGTGAAAGTGCTTCGGGTTAATTTGATTCCATATGTGTTTAAAATTGCTCGAATATATGAATAAAACTGAAATCCTTCTCTGTCAGCCTCTCGCATTATTCGGCAATAACTTGTTCACAGATTTTCATGCAGTTTTTGCGTAACATAGCTTTCTTGGCCATATTTAAGGATATTTGTCCATTGGAAATTTAATATCATCATTCATTTCGAATTAAAATTGCATAACTTTACAATATACTTATAAAAATTGCTATATGGGGACTGCTGAAGACTGATTTGAAACAAATTCATAACTTTAAGGGTGCATTCACACTGACAAACTAATTTACTCGCTTTTGTCACTGGCATACTCGTTTATTATGAACGACCTTTTATCTCATAATATTTATATTTCCTGGTGGCTCATTGAACTTTTTAGTTTTCCATAGGAATAACATGGTAAAGAATATTTTACTAGACAGTTTCGTCTATATCTCGTGAAAAAAAAATCTTACACGAACGCGACTAAGCCCATTGAAAATACCATAACATTTTCTATATAATATATAAGTTCCTATACACTTTTTTCGTGAAGATAAACTTCCTTACTTTATAAGCTCTCAAAGTTTAGGAATATTTTTAAGATTGAGACAAGTTTATTACATTTACAGCACAATAATTTGCCATTGAATTTTAAAAATAAAAATAAAGTTAAATTAAAAAATTGTATTGTTCCGTGTCACAATAGGAAAATTGTACGAGTTTAAAACTGCCATACTTCATCAAATGTTTTTCAAAATTAAGAAAAAACAAGATTAGTAACTCTTAACTGTAGTTATGTGAGCCAAATTTCGTTCCTGTCATAAAACTTTTGATCACTGTAATAGATAAAAAATATTTAAATCGATTTTATGATTTCGACTGACATGTAATTTTTTTTAAATTCATGGTGGTTGCCTATTATTACTAAATTTTTTTGAAATCTGTTATAAATAAGTAGTTACATGAAAGTTATTTTCAAATTCGGTGCCCAATTAATATCAATCCAGTACCTGTTAAAAAATCTAGGCAAACCCATTGTCTTAATTAATGAGTATTGGATTAATATCAGTCAGGTTTTCGGATTTCGAACATCTGGTAAAATCGTAGAATTCAGTATTGAAGGCAGTGACAGAGGATCAGAGATGGGCACAATACATTATTCTGAGAATGTATTAACCTTAAAAAAAATAAATGCCAATAAAAAATCAATTCCATTACCATTGAAAAACTTAAGGGGGTAAATACAATTACATTTTAAAAATGTTGTTTTGAGAAAAATGCGTTTAAAGTTTTGAAAACCTGCTATACGCTGAAGAAAGCGTTCTCGAAAAATGAAGAAAAAATATATAAGGAGTTCGATTTTCGACCTGAAACTTTTTGGAGCGTATTCTACGGGAAATTTCCTAACTTTTTAGAGGAACAAGTAATTTTTCACTATCATTAACATTTTTAATGATAATGAAAATATACTTTCATTGGGTAATGAATTCTTTAGCTAAACTTTCTAATTTTTCACTACCATTGAATTTTTTAATAATAACGCAATCGATTTGTCATTCGCATTAACCCTTAACAGTCACACTGGGTGAAATACACCCCAGCGTTTTTCTGAGCGCCAAAATGACCCAGTAAACCAATGGATATGGGTCTAATACTGCCATCTACAGTTAGTCAGCGTTACAAACTTTCATTCTCGCCGGCAAATTATTTTTGGGACCGTTAGTTTCTACCTGGCAGTTGCTCAAAGTAGGCCCCTCGAATTTTGGGTGTGAGACACCCCAGTGTGACCTATACGTGATTTTTTCAGTTTTCAGAAAATTGGGGCAACATTCGACCACCAATTCTTTACTTCTACTTTTTACTTTGCAACTATTATCAATACAATTTTCTACCGTGAATCTTCATTTTCTCTACATACAAAAATATATTACCAAAATCTAATCTTAGCATACTTACCCTTTTGTTTATACTTGCGACCGTGCGTATCGTTCCGTACTATACTATCGGGATAATGAAAAATTAGTTGCATTCTCGCAGATTTTTTCAATGATAATAAAAGCTCAATAATAATGCTTAAACGCCCATCTCTGCAGAAGATATTGAAGTAAAATTAATTAATAATTTTTTGAAGGAAGCTTTCATTTTATTTTAAGTTTTTTCTTGTTTTAATTTTAATAAATTCGCTACACTTTCTATCATATGTCATATTTTAGAGTCTTCACTATTTTCTAGTTTTCTACATATGAAGAATATTCCTTAGATTTTAATAACGCCGTTCTAAATTTGTTTGTTAAAACGAAGTGTCCACAATCGATTTTTAATTGCAAATTCTGTTTTACTACAACCATAAGTATAGATTTCACGACTGCTTTATAAAAGCAATAACGTTTTTGATCACCGCAATAAAAGCACTGTAATAGCTAAAAAATCACACTTAGAGCTACCTGCGACCGACGAATGCATTTAAACCTCGCATTCCTCTAACTCCATAATTGCAATGAAAAATATCAAAGAAAAATTTACATAAGAAAACTATTAGAGCGCTGAGCAATAAAACGATAAAGTTATTAACAAAATAATCAAGCAAAACTGTTTATAGCTCAAAAGTGCAAATAGAAAATTCAAAAACGACCTGTAAATGCTCATGGCGATGGTTAAGAAAAAACATTTTTAAAAATTTACAGCTTAAAGCTGCTGCAATAAAAAAAAAACGCTTAAAAAACCTGTAGAAATGGATAATCTGGCGTTCGCCTTAGGCCCGTAATTTTCGCGAGACACGCACTAGCGTTTTGAGGAGTTTTTTCTCAAAGACGCGCTCGCTTGTCTTGTCTGTTGGCGGAAATCGTAATTGGTGTCATTTTCAGCAGACGACTTCTATACGCTTTGAATTATGTGTTTTGAGGTAAAATGTCCGCGGCCCGTCCTCTGCGCCAGCCCGCGCCGCCGACACTGACACGAAAGTGTTGAAGGCAAAAATTCATATGTGAGAGAATCTTTCGATCGCGATGACGAAGATAAACTTCTTGAGGTTGTGTCGTGGCCGTAGTAAAGCGGCGAGGAGGTGCGACGACATGTTGCTTTCTTTCGACGGGGCTATGATTTATGTTTTGATATGTAATAACTCCTCTATGACGCCACATGTTCCGTTAGACCTTTAAGAAGGCATGAACTGAACAATGACTGCCGCGAGAGGTCTCTCCTCCTTAAAATCGCGTAAGAGCCCACCCACAGGAAGTTCGTGATACCGCCCGGCACCGACTTGCACTTTCCTGCCCGATGGGGCCTATCTTGGCTCTTACATCTCACTCAATGCGAACTACCTTACCGATGGTCTTGGGACCCCTGGTCTGAGGTATTGCTTCGCTTGTTTGGTCAGGAGAGTCTGCGCCGCGCCGAGGCAGCGCTGGAGGCCCCTTCTGCAGCCATTGCGGCCTTATTAGGGCCCTTGCGTTGCGCCGTGCCGCACCGCGCCGAAGAGGCCGAAGAGGCCGAGCTCCGGCGAGTACACGGCACGCTACAGAATCGATTTAAAGAAATTGCATTATTCCTTGGCCGCCCCGACTTATTCCTTAACAATTGAGCCGAGCATTCCCCGGGTGATAAGCACCGGTCCGGGACTTGGACTGGGAGCATAACTGCCCGGGACGATGTTTATTGGCTTTTATTCGATATTCCCTTTAAATTGCATTTCCCGCCAGCCATTAGTATTTTGTATGGACTAAAAATTGTACATCGTTCTCCTCCGGACGTTGCATATCAGAGCTGCCATTGTACGATGGTGCAGAGCCGCCCCGCGCGCGCAAAAAGTCACCTAAGACGTTTCTGAGGACGACTTAAGAAAGACTTAAGACGACTACATGGAGGCCACTTGTGCTGCACTGCACTCCTGCACTTTTCAACTTCTCTCGTGCAGCGTGCATTCGGGCTGCACATATAAGTGGTATTCCGCCGCAGTCGCCTTAATGCAGAACCGAAGCTCAGCTATTCAGTCCGTGCATAAATTATTTAAAAACAATGTTGATACATGAAAATTCAGCGCACTGTTATTTGATGCTCTCACGCGAATATCTTCGAGTCATAAGGGAACGAGAACTGCGCGCAGCCGCCACCGCCGACGTCTTCGTCTTATGGAATTGCTATTGCCATTGCAAAAGTGGGATAAGCGTTGCTCAAATCAGCGCAATTCACTTTAAACTGCGCTGCGCCACTGTTTTTGCCGTGCATATTGTTCTGTCATAATAGCGTGATATAAATGCGAGATTGCGGCCCCTGTGTATGAGAACCCCGCGAAAGTAACTGGAAAAAGGCGCTTCGACATGCTTGCCTTAACTGTTTTTTAAAAAATTCATCGCCTCCAAGGAAAATCGCACTGCCATCGGCATAGACACAATAATCCAAAGCATCTACACGCCAACGGCCGGATGGATCTTGGTCACAAAGATACTTTTATTGCGATGAATAGTCATTTAGTAGAAGAGATTGCATTTACTATTAGAGAAACAGCACGGCGCAGTATTTCACATTTAAATAATGTAACGAATAGAATTACCAATGCGCACATGAAGTACCGCAGGGGTCGTCATGATGGCCGAAGTTGTTACCGATCTACATAAAATATCGTCTTTAGATGTAGGGAAGATGAAAAGTAGCGCATATTTTGCAGTCACATACATATGAATATATAGAATGATTCAAGAATGTACCTATATCTACAAAAATCGCTTGAGCAATAGGTAATTTAGAAAAACATGTTCCACATAACTCTCATTTCAGAACTTTTGAATAATAAAAAAATAAAGTCTTTAGAAAACAACTCTTTGCAATTGACGCGTTTTAAGCTAACTACCAATTGGTTTATTCTTTTAGTATCTAGTACGATTTTCAGGAAACTTTAGTACAATATAATTAAAAGTGGAAAAAACGTAATCATACTTATGTAATTTAACTTTATCTTTCAGTGACTGTACGATAAATACAGCAAAAACTCACTACAGCATTCGAAAACGTGTATTAATTCACTTTTTCTAACTACATATATTACATACTGCATATATATGAGTATTGTCAAAAACAATGGGTCCAAGGAGATCTCCAAAAAGTATAAATCTGTATTAAAAATTGTATCAGAAAACCAACCGCTATAGAGTGTGGTGGTTTCGTAGTGGAGCTACATCCTTTAGCACCACAACTTAAAACAGATTTTTAATCTTTTATTCAATTTTCATTTATTTTTTGTTAATTTATTGAATATGCAGTCTTTAACTATTAAAATCAAAACTAGAACTTATTTTTTCTTTTTAAGCCTGCTTCCGAATTTTCTTTTTTTTTATGAACGCCTCTTCCACAAGAGTATTATTTAATTTATACTTTATTTAAGGTTTCGAAGACTAAAAAGTCTAAATTTGCAAATCCTTTTTTTAAAGGTTGTACAGACAACCCTCGTTTAACAAGAAATTTTGTGCCTTGTTTGAAAGCCGTGTTAAACGAAACCATGTTACATAAGCTCATTTTATTAATGGCACCTACATATAAGGAAGACCGTATTGAACGAATATTATGTTCGCAAAGTACCGTGTTATGCGAGGGCTACCTGTAATATGACTATTTTTGCAGAGATGAAGCAAGTAAAAACAATATTTAAATATTGATGTCCAATATATTCTGCAAAGGTTTAGTTTCTAGACTAAAATACCCAAAAATCGATCGGACAAGCTCATTGTATTCATAATCAATATTACTCCTGTTTTTTTTCCAATCTGTTTATTTCCGATTTTAGTCCTTCAAGGATATCAACAGTAATAACAACAAACTTGACGTACAATAGTTGAATATTTTAACCCCATAACCATTAATACACGAAGAGTCCAAATTGGAGTAACCTATTTAGCTAAAGGTATTTTACTTTAGACTATGGTTTTATTAATCCAAGCTATGGATGTGCGGGTCTTGAAAAAGTAATGCAGTACAAATAAAGATAAAAATGAATAGCTGTACACCACTGTAATCAGATAAACTAGCAATTTAAGAAGGTATTACCAGTAAAGTGGTTACTTGGAATATCGTGCAAAATATAATATTTTTCCACTTTCCAAAACAAGTTTACCATTAATCCAGATATCCTTACTTTGTTGGAATTCCTATAATCAGATACGTACAATATAACTTCAGGTAGTAGGCACCAACATAATACAAATTTAGTTACATGTCCCAATAACTGTTTTTTTTCCTGTATCCCTAACAAAGTAAAAAACATACTGAAATTGGTGTGCACTTATTAAAATATTAAAATCGACTAACTGTTTACGGATTAAGCCTTCCGTTGGCAAAACACAGACGTGCAAGTGCAGGCTCGGCCGCTTTTTAATAATTCATGGGCTACCGGAGAGGAAGCGACCTGTTCGGGCCGGCAATTATATTCGAATGGTAATTTCAAACAATTAAAATTGCATAAAAATTTTGCTCTAGCGTGCACCAAGTACATTCTCGGAGTAAGAAGAAGACAATTTCGCGGTAGTCGATTGCGTGCAAGCGGGCTATTTTCCCGTCTTGTTGTTCCAGAGGTGCGCACATATCGCTTCAGATCAGTTCAAGAAAATAATTAGTACGACATGAGCTGAATGAAAGTGATTTCGTAGCTGGCGGTTTGCGTGGCGAAAATTAATAAGTTGTACCTGTATGCGGGAGAAACTTTTAAAAATACTCTCAATTTGCTTACCTGTAGTAGTCATTCTTGCAGTAGATGTTGCCATCCCTGGAAAAGCAAGACGTTTCCCTATCTAATGGTTGCCGACACACGCAGCACTGGAGACAGCCCGCATGCCAACGCTTTTCCACCGCCGAGAGGTAGAACCGGTCCTGCAAAAATTCGATCCAATTTAGAATCTAATTTTTAGACAATCTGACGAAAAATTAGTCGTCATTGGATCAGTTGCCTACCTGGATGAGTCTGCCGCAGCCAGCGCAGTCGTCCGGGCCGGGAAGAGTCTCTGCCGATGATTCTGGACTGCTGGGGGGCCCGCACGGCTCTGTTTTGAGCGGAATCCCCGAACTGATAGTGCCCACCAGCTCGGAGCACTCGTTCCGGCTGACGTCCGAGTAGTTGATGGAAGACTCATCGAAGACCGCCCGCTCGGATGTGTCAAAACTGCAATTGTGAGACGAATCAATCCGTGGCGGATCATTAGCGTAATTGCAGTTAGCGTTTTCGACAAATGTCTTGATGTACCTTCGGCAAGAGTCACTGAAAATGGGACTCGCGCCAAACGGTTTGCTCGTATGCTCGCATGCGTCCGGGCACGATGAACACATTCGGTGGAGGGGATGATTGTTGTTGGCACCAGCGCATTGGTTGCTTAGAGTGCCCGGAAGCGTAGGACTCCGTTCCCTTGCAGGACCTAAGAATCTTGCGCTCTGCTGCTGCAATTACAAATTATAAAAGTGTAATAAGTCTCAAGTTCGTCTTTAGATAGATTTTAGTGTAATTCAGAAATATAATATTACTGTGATCAAAAAGTAAAGCCAATTCTTTTATAACTTTGAACATTATTATTCTTCCAAATCTATATTATCCCCTTCAAAGTAGTCCCCTCCCGATACAATACACCTATGCCAGCGATTTTTCCAATCCTCAAAACACTTCTGAAACTCGACGATTGGAATGGCCTTCAGTTCCTTCTTCGATTTTTCTTTTATCTCATCAGTCGATTAAAACTGTGTCCCCGAAGCGGTCTTTTGAGCTTAGAGAATAGCCAGAAATCATATGGAGCTAAATCGGGCGAATACGGTGGTTGTGGAATGACATGCATCGAATTTTTGATGAAAAAGTCTCAAAAAACCAATGCAGTGTGAGATAGCGAAATTGAGTGTTTTTGGAAATAATTAAGATGTGACTCTTCTCAGGCACAAATCTTCTTTTAAAATGGTTTGGACCGATCCAAATGAAATGTTTACAGTATCAGCAAGGTCTCTAATTGTCAACCGACGATTTATGAGCACCAAATCTTTGATTTCATTGACATGTTGTTCATTGACTGATGTTGATAGTCGTCCGGGACGCTCTTTGTCTTCAACGCTTTCTCTACCTCCTTTGAACTGTTTATACCACTTGTAAACATTTCTTTCAGACAAAACCTGATCGCCGAAGGCCTTCTGCAACATTCTAAACGTTTCTGTAGCAGGAATTTCATTCCGCAAATAAAATTTAATGCAACTTCTTTGCTCAATAAAATCACACATTGTAAAAGTCGAAGAGTTCACTTTTAGTTGCTCAGAAAACACACCGAAACTAACCAGACAAATGACGTACTGGCGTGAAATTTTACATATATATGAATGACAGTGCTGCCAACCTAAAAAAGATAAAAGATTTGCTCGAATCGATGTACCTGCGCAATTTAAATTCAAAACTGGCTTTAATTTTTGATCAAAGTAGCACTATGACTTTTAACACATTAATACAAAAATGGGTCTCACAACCCATGCAGTCATATCCATATGTTATTTGCAGAGTCATAGATTGTGGTACGAATATTCTATTTCAAACAACTAAATTCTAGTTCATTGGCCAGATATTCCTCATAACCTAAAATGATCATTATTTGTTTTAACAAGCAGCTATAATCATTATTACCATGCGACTTTGAGATTTCCGAGTTCTACCTGAGCGACACGCTTTTATCAGCAATCTGGTCAGGTAAAAATCAAAAACAAAAGTAGCCAAGTGAATGACGAAATTATTTATTTGCACAAAATATGATTTTGGGTGTAGCCCAATTGTAAAACATCTTTACGATCTTATAAAAAATTAAACTAAGACATTAGGGTCAGTTGTTTTTGAGTTGGGTGGATCAAAGTATCTTTCCTTAACCCTTTGAGTAGTAGAGTATACGAAAAATGCAGACAGTTCTTATACATTTTTGCAGTGTTACAGGAAATATTTTGTATCAAAAACCAATTTTGAAATAGGTTTCAAACGATTTTTAAAAATTTGTTCTACATATAATAAATATATAATATACAATAAAAAATAATTTTTCAAACTTTGCAGGAAATAATATTGCGTAGTTTATTTTGAAGCAATATCGTTCCTGCTACTTTTCGCATGTGCACTCAACGATTTACGAATTAACAAAAAGTTGATACCCTGAATGCTTTCTTAATAAATTGAAATTTAACTGCACATTGATTTTAAAAATATAGATTTACATTAACTTCACTAGCTTGCAATGTCTTTATGCCCTTAAACTTTTTTTATAAATATTTTATTATTAAGACTCTTTGATTTCGAAAAATAGGATTAAACATTTTAAGAAAACCCGTATTTTAGCCAATTTTAGAATATTCTTAAAAAATAATGGGATGGTGTAAGAGTTCGAAACGTAGCTCATATGAAAGTTTAAATTTTATGCTGTAGTTATAAAATATCAGTTACCTTTGCCAAAGTTTGTTGGGGAGATACATTTTTCATAAGAATTCCACTCCTACATACCGTTGGTTCATTTCATTTATATGACAGAGAGAAGATTCATGAAAAACTCGTTCCCTAAATAAATCTTAATAAAATTTACAAATTACATATTTTTAAACTCTAGTTTAAAATTCAAACTTAAATTTGTTTTTTAAAAAATTTCCAAAAGTGGCTAAAATACAATTTTTCATTTTTTAACTCTATTATTCTCGAAAACTTAACTTTCCATTAAAGGAATGTAAAAAGCAAATTTCGTATGAAGGGTAAGAAACAAATTAAAATTTGTTAAATACTGTTATTTGGATACTTTCAAGAAGATCCACGACTTTGAATGTGCAGAGTGTGCTTAAAAATAAACAAATAAAAATATATATTTTTTAACTATGTATGTAATTCATAATGAATTTGCCATATCTAAATACTAATGCTGTATTGCTGAGTACTGTTGGGCAATGCTAGGTAATGCCAGGTTATACTAAG
This sequence comes from Dysmachus trigonus, assembly GCA_949715965.1. Taxonomy (NCBI): domain Eukaryota; kingdom Metazoa; phylum Arthropoda; class Insecta; order Diptera; family Asilidae; genus Dysmachus; species Dysmachus trigonus. The sequence goes on along the minus strand of OX454319.1, from coordinate 45,684,238 downwards.
TAATACTTCTGACGCACGGTAGGGTTGAGGTACCAATATCATTATTTGGTTATGTTTATTAAATTTGTTGAAATACCAATACTGGTAATAGTACTGGTTATTTGTATTGCTTGCATAACTTGTACTGATAATTTTAATTGTAAATGGTAGTATTTGTTTTACAACTGTGGTTTCATGGCTTTTAACAGGAATAAAATAAAAATTCCATAAAATTTATTTTGAAAGTGAATTCGTTTAAGCTTGGTGTCAAATGAAAATCTGATTTTGTTAAAATAATGGGAATCCGATAAAATTACTTCCTCTCAAAAAGACATAAATAGCTTTCACACACAGTTTTCCCCATTAATAACAAAGTGAAAGTTGTTGGCAGGAAAATCCGCTCCAAGTAAACGCAGGTAATGTTCTATGAAACGCTCCCACATCAATTTTGCGAATCAATTTGCCAGCGGACCATTTTTCAGGCGGAATTTCCCCCCGGAGCACAAGACACTTTCCTCTGATGAAATTAATTAGAGTTTTCCTTGCAATTTTTCATGGAAGCTGTGATCGAGCAGCCGGAGCGAAAGGGCGGCAAGGGCCCAGCGCAAAAGCCGACACATTCCCACTAATTGAGGAGGCCACGTTTGTGCCGCGAGCCGTGCTCGTAGGGCGCAACCTGCTAAATCTGTTTGGGGGCGCTCCTGTGCTTCGTTTTGGTGTGACGTTGTGAGTTGTGATCCCCGCCAAATCCAATGCTACAAGAGTCATTACGCACGCGTAATTCATGACCGCGGCGATAATAAATCAGCGGCGCACCAGAAACGGCCCCGGCTCAAGGAGCAAGTGCCTCATGCACTTTTTCCTCGGTGTGTCGAGTTTTGTTCTTTGGAGACCGCGAAAATTTACGGCCAGTCTACGCGCCGGGAAAGTCGATAAGTGTGACCTATAAATAAAATTCCAGGATCGTTCTCAGACAAGCCCAAAAAAATATATGCGCGTAGAAATGGGCTCCTTAATTAATCGCGGAATTCCTGAATAATTGCTCTTCTATTCGGCGATTTCAGCTCTTCCAGGAAATTGCCATTGTACCCATCAGTGGTGCTATGCTAATTTGTGGATCTACATTGTATTCCGGAGTTTTCACCATCTTAAAATAAAATAGTATTCTAAAATTCGACGAGTAGTTACTTTCCTTCTTTTATTAAGACAAAAGATGCATTCCACACCTTATGATTTTTACGGACAAGTGAAAACATTGATCTTCTTGTTCTAAGACCTTGGAATCCTAAGCTGCTTTAATAATTTCTTAATTGTTTTTGTGGGAAGTCTACACATGTATAGTATATCGTTTATATCAACACTAAGAAAAATAATATATGGCTACACCATAACAAAATTGGCTTGGTTAATTTTTTGACCAAAAAAGTAGTTCGAGCCAACCAGAATTATGTTGAGCCAACAAAAAAGACATACTCCTTCAACAAAACCTTTTTTCTGGCTTATAATTTGAACAAAAATAAATTTCTTAATTTGTCTTTTAAGTTAATTATAATAAAATTATTGGTTAATATGTTTTGATTAAATTTCTGCTTTATAAAAAAGTAATTGTTTAAAATTGATGTGATGATATTTAAACAAATGACTGATTAATGCAACCGTGAAGCTTTGTTAAAAACAGAGAAAATTAAAATTTAATTTTAATGTAAGATAATGCATTAGAAACATATTAATGCATCACTGGTATAAAAAACAATATAATACAATTTTGTTATCTTAAAAAAAGTATGCAAATAATAACTTAAAAACTTGTTGTTATGATAATATTTTACAAAAAAAATTGTATAACTTTCCTTGAACAATTGCTTTAACGAAAATCAATAACATTTTATTTGAGTGTAACAACCAAAAGCTCGATGGGCTAAGATCCTGCCAAATTGTTGATAAGCGTAGGCTTGTTTTTTATAGTACTATTCAACAGTATTTTTTGCTCAGCAAATCCCTAAATGAAGTCACGTTTATATGATCCACTATATGTTGTGACATCACGGATATTCTACCAAAAAATCAAAACGATACGGTTCGAAAGTTAGGAGAAAATTAAAAAAGAATGACAGCAAAAAATATTTTATCGTAATCGCCAAAATCTACGTTTACAATAAAAAATCATGCACGTTATTGAAATACTACAGTATTTGTTAGACTGTCGTAATCGCATATTTTTCTTAAAATAGTGGGATTATTTACTGAGTTTCGTTTTCACAGCATTAAAAACTTGAAAAAAACAATACACGTCTCAGAAAGCTAAATTTGAAGTCAAATTTAAAAGAATATGTAAAGTGAAAAAATCGCGTACACACTCTCATTTTGTTCATGTCCCTTAAAATTTTTTAGATTTAGATTTTAGAAGTATCTTGGTAAAGTCAACACGCTGTAGCAAAATTCCATAAAAACATTTAATCTAATTAACAAAAACGTTAGGCCTAAGTTTATAATTCAAGGATCACGGATTTTGATAAAATGTTGCAGAAGTATTATGTAAACTTACAACAAATGTAAATAATACTTTGAAATTTAAAAAGTCTTATTCCATGTTTGAAGACTGGAAAAAGTGGACGTCCAATAGTTAAAAAAAAAAACCTATTTTAAGAATAAATAAAACAATACTTAAAATAGCAAGGGTCTATGGAAGTGAATTAAATAAATAAGAAATAAAATAAAGTGTGTCTTCATGTGCTTTTACTCGTAGATTTATAAATTTGCAACAACAGTAATTTAAGAACCCTCAGATAATTTGAAAATGTTAACCATCAATTCATTCTTTCCATAATATAAGACGATATTTTTTGGCGCCAAACTTTTCAAAATTCCGTTGCGAAGTAGGAAGAACTGCAATTTTCTGGGTGGATTTATAATTTTGCAACATAGTGTATATGTTACAATGACAAGTTTCTGAGAAATAAGTGAAGCACATCAATTTGCACCTACTTCAATAGTAACTTTAATCCCACTTTTGCGCATTTGGAAAGGCGTGTGACCGATTGTATTTATTCTTATTCTTATAGTAAATATAGTAAGATCATAAAATAGCATCTACGCATGAAAGAGACCCTTTGCTAGAAGGTGGGGACTGCAGCCTAATGCAGACTAATTTTCCATATGACAAATAACGAACATTAAGTTACTCAAATAATGATACTGATAATGAGATTTTAAAACAGAATTTGATATTTAAACTACTTCTCAACTTTATTACCTATTATTTTGATCAGCGCTGTAAGTACTGGCAGGGGTGAAATGAGCAAAAGGGCATTTCAAAAGAACTGCAAGCTCTTGTGAGTTAGGTCATGTACAATAAAAGATAAATTTTAGGTTTTCAATTCTTAATGTCCTCACCTTTGAACAAATTCACAACAATTTCAAAAAATCGTTTACATTGTTGGGGAAGATGAAAACTTTACACAACAAACCATATTAGTTGTTTAAAAGTTATATTTTCTTCAATTTCATTTAGATAATATCACGTTTAAGTCAATACTTGTAGTATTTTAACCAGTTTATATTTTGCTCATGTATGATATCTTTTCTTATTTCAATAGCCTTAATTCCCCAGTTATAAAAACAATATGTAAATATGACAAATTTACATTGCTATGATTGATTGACCTATCATAGTTTAATTTAAAATCATTTCCCTCGATTTAGCCAACTACGTGTCCATTAATACGTCACGACAAGTGTCAAAAAGCTGATGGGCATACCTTGTGTTCTCTACATCGTGCATCGAACCACGATTCATCATACCCTGCAGTTTCCTTATCTTTTTCATAAATTTTACATTCTTTGCAGTAACCATTTTTACAACAAAGTCGACCACTTTTCCAGGGAAATGCCCAATGAGTGTAGTTCCACCAAAGAGAGATGAAAATCCTCTTTTCATCCACGTGCCATACCCAATTTTCCATTACTGGATAATTAATAACCACCTTTCGCGGCTTCTTCGACGTTACACATAAAGACATCATAAGTTTTTTGGACGATAAAACTTGACAGATCCACAAAAAAGTTACATGGCCCTCATTCCTATGCCCAGGAGGCACACAGTAAATGCAAACAATCTATTTATTTCGCATTCCGATGAGTTGATCAGTGGAAATGAATTTATGCTTTTAATAGCTTCGTTATACTTTGTACAAATTGTAACAAATTTAAACCCAGCTTTGTAGATTTTTTAAGAAGTACACAAATAGAAATCTGCAAAACAAACTGAATTTCTGAAAATTACAGAGATATGTAACCCCTTAAGTAATGAATACACAGTCATTTCCTCAAAATGGCAAATCTTATCCTCTGTATTAAAAAAAAAAAAAAACCAACCAACAACCGTGGTTGGATAAGTGGTATCAAAACAGCGTGCTTAACGCTTAACGGACTAGTTAAGCCCAAATCGCCACAAAAATCAACCAAGCAACCAAGATCATAAAAATTATTTAACATAAGCCTATAAAGTGTTGAATGACATTAATAATGAAGTTTTTGAAGATTTTAAAATTTGATACTCAAACAAAACTTTTTTATTATCGGATACGTCTTCATATTAGGCAAAACAAATTAATTTGTATTAGTTGTTTTATTGATAGTTTGTAATAGTATATAAATTTATTTTTCCAGACAAATGTATCGTATTATTTATGATGACTTGAAACAATAAACGCTAAATAAATGCAAGAAACTGGTAAAAAGCTGCAAATCATCAAACAGAAAACTAATTTTTTAATTATCTACATTATTTACTATTAAAATAAAAAAATTCCCAATTTGTATTCCACGAACGATTAATATATTTAAGTTTTATGGTACTACAAAATCGATTTCATTTGACATTTATCTAAGAGCAATAAAATAAATTCAACCTCAATCATTATACAAACCATTTTATAACCATAACCATTAAAAATAAACTTCCAAAATATACAGATATATATTTTGGTATACTCTTAATACGGGAGATAATTGCAATACACCTAGTATAATTTAATTTTTCATTGATTGGTGAGGACATAAAGTTATTTTTAAACATCGAATTATATAAAAAAAAAAAAACGTTTTGCATAATAAAATAAATAAAATAATTAATGTACGGAATAATACAAAAGTTATTGTTATTACATGTTTAAGGGAAACAGCAAAAGTTAAAGTTTTTTCAAGAATATATTAAACGCACTTTAAATTAAATAATTTCATCTTTATCCTATGATAACTTTAAAATCTAAGACAATTAGTTAGATTTTAAGTGAATGCCCTTATATGACAGTAAAATATATTTACATCATTAAAGAATGGTAACTAGTTGCCATCATTCAGTGTTAGGCAAATATAACATGAAAATGTGTCATCATTACATATCAAAAATACACACTTTATTTAAAACTTTTCAAAATCTTAATGTAATTACATTCACTTATATTTTTGAAGCAATATTTTAATAATAATACAATACTTTTGACGTAAAAACTAACTTTTGACATTTATTTTCACATAATATTACAATCTTTTGTAATTTTTCGTTAGTCACTCTATATACACTGTCCCCTTATTCCAAAAACACTACACTGAAATTCATAATTTGTCCATACTGAATGTCATTTTCAATACAAAAATTTAATTTTAATGCTCCAGAAAGCTTTTTTAAAAAATTGTAATTGTAAAACTAAAATTTTTAAATTTACTACCTTTATATAATTTATTTGAGCTTTACTTATTGTAATTAGTAAAATTAGTATTAATTTTTTTTATTTTTAGGCCGTTTTTGAATTCACATGCACTTGAACTTAAATCTATTTTTCTCGCTAAAAGTTCTCCTAAAAACTCCGAATAGTGCATAGGACGATCGAATATATACGTAATTGCAATTGCACTATTTTATCTGTCGAATTTGAAGTATTCTCCAAAGTACACTAAAAATGGTTAGGGCAATTACCTGCTTATCTAAAACTGATTTTAATCTTTAAAACTATCCTTTTCAAAATGCAAAGAATTCACTTCAAAGTTATAAATACTTATATACACAGTTGCAAATAAAATCGATAAATTGAGGTATCTAAAGTCAGAGTTACTTTATTTAAAGTGCGTAACTACAATTAAACCTTAAATAGGGCAATAATTGATTCTAAATTGTGAAGCATTGGGAGTAACAAAAATGTTGCCCGAGTATTCACCGCGAATTGGAAGCGGAGTCATTTCGCTAGTTTATTATCGGCCAGGATTAAGGTGGACAGATGACTCCTACAAAATCTCAGGCCATTATTCACCGTCAGCCATTGGCCACTGTCGAGCGACAGCACGACAGGTTTTTGCTCCGATCAGAAAATTCCCGGCGGGCCGACCGAGTTTTGTGCCGTTGGCCGGGACCGCGCGGATATTTGTTCTACTATCACGGCTCTAATCTACATTATATGAAAACCGGTAGACAACAGACGCTAATATTATATAATTAACGAATTAAAACATCATTTACACGGCCCGTAGAAAGGCCGCGATCGGAGTCCGGGGGAGAGCCGGCCATTGAAGCGGCGCACCGCGACGTGGCGCACCGATAACCAGTTATTGCTTTTACCCGCGAAAGGTAATTTAATTGCGGTGATTCGATACTCGGACGTGGTTGTGCCATGGCACCACGATTGCACTTTGGCTCCGGGGCGCGGGGCCCTCGCGACTTCTTCGGCCCTACACAAAACTAGTTAACAACAGCCATCTCGCGGGCCCGGAGGAGCGATCTGAAAGCGAAAAATGTTGCTGTCGACCTTGTCGAGCCGCTTGTCCCAACATCGCGCGGCGCGGCGGCGCGGTACACGGCACAGATGCGACCGCGCCGAGCCACTTCCAAGGTAAGAAACATTTCAGTCCAGTTGCCTTTATTAATAATTGCTAACTGTGCCGCACTTGACACGATCATGAAAATTTTGAGCCACTCCATCTCGGAGATCTCGCAGATTCACAGATTGCCTGGCGGGGCGCGGCGCAGCAGCGCGAGTCCAGAGATGACGAGGTCGCGACCTCTGAAAACGAAATTTGTTTCTAGAACGGGGCCTAGCCGACTCTCGATGGAGCGGTAACTTTCGTCAGAGAAACTAAAGCTACCTGTCCGTGTGATGGATCTGCCTCACCTTTGGGAAAATATGCGGTTTATGAAACGACAACTGCAGGTGTAATGAGTCTGTGCGATTAAATGCTCCGCTGTGTAATTTACGGGGCCAATTATGGGGTCAGTTCAAATGGTAGTTTCAAGAACTCTAACGAATTTTAGAATTTCAACCTTTTTAGTCAAAACAAGGACATACCCGACTAGAATTTATAGCGGGCATGCCTCATGAAGCGTGTGGGCCTCATGTGGCAAGTGAGGGGTATGCCGATAGAGGGATTTCCCCGTAGATTCCTCATGAGGTCCTCATGTGGCAAGTGAGGGGCATGCCGATAGAGGGATTTCCCTGTAAATTCCTCATGAGGACCTCACAAAATAAAATCAGCGATACTGAAGTGAGGTTTACCTTATGAGTACCTCACAAGGGTCTTATGAGGCAAACCTTACAATGAAATAGGCAATCCCACCTTTTGCCTTACAGGGGTTCGATTAGGCAAACATCACATATACACCTAGGCATACTTGACGTTATCTGCTAGTGGGTTATATTTGCAAATTATCAGCTGGGCTCGATTAAAGCACAAATCCCAGTATTATTATATTATAGCTGTCTTATCGGGTTTTCCTTACAAAAACTTTGTATTTTATAATCTATTGCATGAAGTATCATCTTCTTGAGAATCCCTCGACGAATCCCCCTACGAGCTGACAGCTCATCGCCATATTGCGGCACTCGTTCTTTTTCGGATTCTACCCGCAGGACGGACAACATCAGGGCACACTCGCCTCGGACTGAGTTTAAGTTTATTATAATAATTTATACTAATAAAGAAGTATTTCCAAATGTATATAAGTATAAGGAGTTAGGATTACATTATTAAGTATTACAAAGAGAGCCTGAATGAGGCAAGGCGTTATTTGCCCTACGGCAGCCTCATAGGACCCACACGAAGCAGTATGGCTAGCCTCATAGGGACCCTAGCTGTACCCCACCAAAATTCTAGTCGGGTTTTGCCTCACGAGGCCCACATGAGGCAGTCATAATGATGCGCGAATGAGGCAAGGCGTTATTTGCCCTTCGTGCGCCTTATAGGGCAGCCTCATGGGACCCACATGAGGCAGTGTGGCTAGCCTCATAGGGGCCCTAGCTGTACCCCACCAAAATTCTAGTCGGGTATATGGGGTCAAAATACTGTTTTTTCAAATCTTCATCTTATGCACTCTAAAAACTGAATGTAAATTTACACTGATCTTAAGAGCAATTTTACAATTTTTTTGTGTGTTAAAATTTATCAAGAACGTAAAAGTACAGAATTTTAGTGTAATTAAACAAAACAGTGTAAAATTACACAACTTTAAAGCTTTCGGTGTAATATTCAGTCAACTTTATAAAGGTTGTGTGATTTTACACTAAATTGGTGTAAACGTGCATATGAATATGTAAAATTACATTAAATTGACGTAAATCTACGACCTGCGTAATCACTTGGTGAAGGTATTCCTTAAAGTTAAAACGTGCTGTCAAAAATATTAGCTATACCTAGATTGGGACTTTTAAAAATGAAATATGATATGTATTTATTTATATTTATCTTAATACTTTAATACATTTTATTTTTATGTACCACTTGTATTACTTAACAAACAATAAGCTATTACAAATTTATTATTAAAATAACCTTATTTCTACTATTTTATTCATTTTATCCCATTCATTAGAGATAACGTCCTTATGTCCTTAACTGTATTGTAAAAATACTGTATTCAAAGGCAGTGGCGTAGCTACCTAGGGGCTAGGCGGGGCAGTGCCCCGGTGCCCTTGAGCTCAGGGGGCCCTCGAGCTCAGGGGGCCCTCGAATCCTTACCAGAAAATCTCGATCGAACTGAACTTTCGAAAATTTCTCCCATTTTCAAAATAAATATGACAGGTTGCAACCCGACTTAAATCATGGCAACTCAGTTGAGAGAAATTCGAAAGTTATACCTAGGGAATTCCCCTAAATTCTTGAGTTGGTTGGGTTGGCAGTGTTGTAAATTTGACGGACAGCGATATGTGCGTTTTATTATTCATCGATGTGTGTTTTATTGTGAATTCGAGTCAAGAATTTTTTTACCAAAAAGGTTAAAAAATTAATGCTATATCAGGAGTAAGTAAGCTAAGTAAGTAAGCTCAATATAGTGGTTCAATTTTATTTGATTTTAGTACCACTCATATTGATGTCCGTTACGTCAATAAACTCGACTCCGACATTTATCGCTAATAGGAATTGAAAACAAAACCGCATCAAGCCTGGATTTAACCGAAGTCATTGATACTTTTGCGAAAACTAAAGCTAGGAAAAGATTGTAAATTTAATTGTTATTTAGTCAGTTGGTAGGTCCGACCTTTATATAATAAACCCTTGAATCTTTTCTATTTCGTTTTATTGCCCAATACCTACACCAAGTATTACTTGTAACTTATGTTGTTACTGTTTAATATTTTTATTTCCTGCCCTACAGTGCACGAAAAAGAGCTGATGATAAAGTAGCTTAGCATTTTTAAAGTATTTGTATATTTAATATTTTTACTTGATAAAACCTAACCAGTTTAGATAGCAGTGGGGCCCCATTTTTTGATTTGCCCCAGGGCCCTTGGTTACCTAGCTACGCCACTGTTCAAAGGCCTACTTAATTCCAAAAATTTACATCTGCTACATATAAATTTACCTACTTTAAAGAAGTAAACAATACACATTTATTACGCAAATTTTATATCTTTGATGTGTAATTTTCCTCATATTTTTGTAATACTATTACACAAGAAAGGTGTATTTTATACAAACATTTGTGTGATTTTCTTAAATATAATTTTAATACCATTAAGGAAGGTATTTAATTTCCTTCCAAAAAGGGAGTAAAATTACACCAAAATTGTTTAGAGTGTTCATATATAGTAAAAGGTGTTGCCTTATTTAAGTCTTTAAAGAGTACAGTCAAAGAAAAATTACATAGTAAAATGTATTTTAAAAAAATATTGAATTCCCACGTTTGAATATATTTTATGAAATCTATCAATGATTCTACATTTGAAAGTATTGTTGGTACGCTTCAAACTAGAAAGTTTATCATTCAACACATTTCGCTTTTGATTTAAAATTCTACCTAGTAATTAGGAAATATCATAAACGAATAACAATTGTTAACTTGATTATTTTGCCTACTGAGACAAAGGGTGTTTTTCGAGTTCTATGGCTCGCAATGAAAAAACGGAAACCTTATAGGATCATTTTGTTGTATGTCTGTCTGTCTGTCTGTCCGTCAAGTCCATTTTTCAGGAACGGCTAGAGGCATTGAATTGAAATTAATACCAAATACTAATTGTAAAAAATTGAAGTTTCTAACTTCAATGCAATAAAAAGATTCGGCCTTTCAAAGTGTATTTTCGTATACTGACAGTCTAATTCACTGACTGACTGACATATCAAAATATAATTCCGGTGACCCAAAATCTTGAAATTCGACACGAAGGAAAGTCTCATAGTGCAAAGAAAAAGATCCGAAATTCATTAATTTTTAATTCTATTTGGAAACCTGTTTAGTTTCCTATATCGAGTAATCCCACAAAATTCGTACAGCTAATTTTTGAATACCCTATATAGCCATACAGAACCCTCAGAGCCCGAATCTTATACCAGTGACACACTATTTGGTTAACCAGGAAACTTGTTGGTTTAGCGCTTAACCAGCGCAAATCAGATGGTTTCGACTTAGTTCCGCATAAAAAATTTGCTTAGGTGTTAAACAAGTATTTTCCAACAAAACCGCGTCAAACCTCGTAACAAACTTTCCAATGCATTTTATCGTTGTCACTTTCTGTGACATTGTGGCAGAGAGGGAGAAAATTTATACAGATAAGTGAATATGTCAAAATAAACCAACTCGCCGCTGTGTGTCACTGTTGTCATTTAACATTTAAATACTATATGTTAAAAAATAATCTTTCGAATAAAATCAAATATATGGCCACTTGCTCAATATCTATTTATTTTATTTATATTCAAAATCAGGACGCGCTTACAAAAACACCATTTAAGCAGATCCCTAAAAAACAGACAGAGCGTCAGCAATTTAAAAAATGCACTCAGCTTCGAAAATGATGTTTAGAAAAAAATGCGTTTAAAGTTTTAGATTCCTAGTTCCTGATAGTTGATTGTACCTGGTAAGACATACAGGTCTTTAAACTAAGGTATTTGTTAGGTAGTTAATCTACAAGATTCAGTCAAAAAATTTCATATGTATTATGGTCGGAGAAAAAGAAAATCACCCTTGAAGCATATTTGAAATAATATCGATAACATAAATTTCCTTCCAGTCCATTTTAGGTACTAATTATTTACCTCTTGCTTGCTTTAAGTTCAAATTAATCACATTTGTAGTGATTGGGGTACCGTCCGGATTTCTTAAAGTAGTGGAATTTTCAAAAGCGATATTTTGAACGTTGTTCATGACGGTGGCTCTTTTTGCAAAATTCTGTAAAGGTGAGTTTTAATTTTCAAGTAGGTCTTCATTGTAATTTGTTGTAGAGAAATATGCAAATGATAATTTTTTTATCTCCCTGTCCTTAGGTTAAAAGATGTAAGTTCTTAGAATGCTTATTGTGAGACATTTCGGAAGTTATGTCTAATTCCACTTTTTCTCTCATTTTGTTTACACTTTTCTTTAATTTTTTGGTTTAAAAGGCCTTTGAGGAAGGATTTGCAAAGAAATTTTCAAGAGCTTCCCCGTTCTAGGGAATCTGTACTGTTTCACAGAACACAAAAAGACAAATAAAAGAACTTGCGATAAGCGATGTGTCAGAACTCGTTCTACAAGAAAGGTTCTAAATGAATCAGACAGCTGTCATCAAAGAGGGAACAAAATTATCAGAACTGCCGTCAAGAATTACATAATTTAGCCTACATTAGGAGCCTAGAATAGCAAAATTTATGTCTAACGAAAAAAAACATCAACTACGACTATTAATCAAGCCAAACAATAGTTTTCGAATTTATGGACTTATTGGTCTGGAAAATTGCCGAACTTTAATCCGATTGAGCACTTGTGGGTTCGACTTCAAAATTCAGTATTTAGGTATCCAAGAACACCAATCAACAGAATAAGTCTAGTTAACAGATGTGCAGAAGAGTGGGATTTAACTAAGGCTGATTTTCTTTTCCGTCATTTCGAGAGAATCGAATTAAGGAATGTCTAGAAAAAGGAGGACTACATACCAAATAATAATTAGATTAAATCTCAACATAAAAACTGAAAAAAAAAAAAATTGTTTAATTGCGCTACGTCGAAACTCCATTCAAAAATTGAACATTTAGATGGAAAGAAACTTCCCGCCCACCATGTATATGTATTATATTTTATTAATATTTAATTGTTTTTAATAAAGCATTTTAAGTTCAAGCAAAATATGTTTTAAATTCAATATGCGTAGACTGAATGACTTAATTTCACTTTTTACAGCCAAATTCAATTCCAAGAATTGTCGTGAGTGCAGCACATTTCCGTATCCGGAAATAAACGTTTAGAAATACTGAGATTAATGAAAAATTATTTTAAAAAATAAAGTCTCACGCTCTTATCGTTCAATAATCTAAAAATAATTCTATTTTTCCGATGTCACTCGAAGTCAAAGACAACCAATTCGAGAAAATTCTCTTTGATAGCTTTGTTGGGTAGAAAGAAAAAGTCATTTTTTTTTTCTTGAGCTTTGTGATTTTTATTAATGTGAGATCAAACCAAAACAAAACTATCACAAAGGACAATATCCTAAAAATTTAATTATAAGATCGAAAACAATGCAATTTTGTGCATGCGCTCCCTTTTAATGAGTCTAACACTCAAAGTCAGACAGACGTGTGCCGTGCACTGATAGACCCTTTTTTAGTTTGGAGATTATTCAATTTTAGCCGCTTGCAGTTTTCCAGTTTTTGAAAGGGTTCCAGAAAATGTTTTAAAGAATAGTTATGCAAATCAAACAAAATACCATAGATAAAACAGAAATTGTAGGTAAATAGTAACTTTAAAAAACAGTCAAGTGCGAGTTAAAGCTCTGAATGCACAAGTTTACCTCCAACTTGTGTTCTGTACTTTAACAACATTAAAAAAAATTATTTTTTATTTACGAAGAAATTATTTATTATAATGTTTTGATAATAATTTCCGTTTAAGAAGCTGAATAATTTTTTTTACCAAACTCTAAAAAACACAGGGAAGAAAATATTAATTTCAATATAAAAATATTTGAGTTTTCTCTACAAAAATTGAGATTAAGCAAAAACAAATATAAAAACTTCCCAGATCCTGAGAATTCCTGAGAATACTTTTTTTTTAATTCCCTATTTCTGTTGGTAAGTCAAAAACCCTTGGTCACACTGTCATAATTCTTGGATTAGTCTTATCTTATTCCATTTGCTACGCCTCTGTGCGTTACGATTGAGTTACCAATTGGTTTGGCATGCTTAACTCTCAAATCTCACGCTCAATTCGCATACCCTCAAATACACCACGGCTGGTGCGAATTTAGATTTCACGTCTTTGAAAGAGCGTATCTTGCGATGAATATTTCCATTTTTCAATTTTTATGCTAGTTTCTTGTGGTAAAATGTTCTAATTGATCGAAGAAATATTGCTCAAGAATGGAAAATTTCCTCCAATTTTGGACAGGTCCAACATATTGAACCAATTTGTAAAAACCTCTTTAAAAAAGGTCTTTTTGAAACTTCCTCAAATTCGTTTAAAACAAAACACTTAAAATCATAGAGAATTATTAGGAAGACAAAATGAAAATGCAAATAGCTAAAATGTTAAATCGTATCACATAGAAATGTATAACATGTACGACTTTCAACATTTTTGGTACATTTGTTCTAAAACATACGAAATGTAGACGCATTGTATTTAATTCAATATTAAAATTCGCAAAAACTTACTCTTTCTATGAGAAATCATACAAAACGTTTTTCAACTAGCATCTAGCAAAATTCAAACTAAGAGTCAACTCTAGGATCTATTTAACGACTTTAACAAGATTTATATCTAAATTAACTAAAATTCCAGGTATAAGCGATAGAATTCCATAGCCTTTTCTAGTTAAAATAATCAATGAATTTATCTTTACTAGATTTTTCTCTAAATTCACTAGATATCTGAATATAAAAGCCAGAATTCTATTGGGTGGATTTAACTAGACGTGCAAATTTACTGGGTTTCTAAAACCTTTATTAGAATATCTAGATTTGTAATTTTTGTTGCTAAAAATTCATTATATTTTTATCTAGATTAGCAGTTTATATCCTAAAATTTTACTACATGTTTGAAGTTAGCGCAAAAATAAAACTGATTGTTTATAATTTCCTAGTAATGGATTTTTATCACTCGGATTATCTTGCCCACTTCAAACATGTAAAAAATTACTTCGTACATACAGAGCTGTTCGATTTATATTTTAATAAGGTTTTATTTAATTCTGTGTATTTGTGATATATTAAATAAATTTAGAATCAGGTGGCTTTCATTTTCAATGCTGTGTACTCACATTTGTAAGATTTTAATAAATAATGAACATTGAAAGCCCGATGTTTATGAATCGCCATATTGAATTTTTTAAATGGAGCACCAGATTGAAATTAATAACCTCAAAATGATTTAAGGAATCCATAGTTGATTAAAAACACTTGTTAACTTTGCTTAAATATTTATTTAAAACAGATCATATGAGTGCGACGCGTTTCGCCCTATCAAGGCATCATCAGGCTATCGACTGGTCATTCCCGCCGGTTACAAAATTCTTGGGGTTTAATAACGGGCTATTGTTCACGAAATCTAGCTGATCATTGACTATATCATACCCTCTATACTTGGCTTTTTTTATTTCATAAATTTCAGCTCTAGTCAAGATTTCTCCTCCTTCTATGTTATGTAAAATTTTTATGCTGTTTGAATTTATGTTATGATTATTATCTTTTAGATGTTTGGAGATAGCAGACTGTGGCCTCGTACTTCGAGCTCCCGCAATATGCTCAGTTAATCTAGTCTTTAGAGTTCGCTTCGTTTTACCTATATAAATTCCCGAACAATCATTGCATCTAATTTGATATACACCACTCTTGTCTAGTAAATCAGTTTTTGGTTTTATTTTATGATTTAAGATGCAATTTTTTAATGTGTTTTTACAGAAAAAGGCGGGATTAATATCTTTGGATGTTAAAATTTTTTTGATATCCTTCTCAGTATTTTTGATAAATGGAATTTTTTTCCATATTCTAGATTGGGATTCTAATCTGTGTCCAGCATATAAAAGTTGAATTGAATCCTTTTGTATTTTTTTAGTTAATAAATTATAAATATGTCGTTTGTGATACCCATTATGTTGTGCTATTGTCAAGATCGTTTTTAGTTCTTTATTAAAAGCGTGCTGCGATAATGGTATCGTAATTAATCTATGTATCATGGAATGAAAAACTGACATTTTTATATTCCATGGTTGGTTGGTTGGAAGAATATGGAATTATAGAGTCTGAGAAAGTATCTTTTCTATATATATCACAGGTTAACTTATTATTTTGTTTTTGCAACGTCAGATCTAAAAAGTTAATTTTATTGTTTCCTAATTCTACCGTAAATTTTATATCGTCATCTAATTTGTTAAGTACTGTATTTTGAAACATGTGTAATTGTCGTTCTGAACCCGTCCAAATGCAAAATATATCATCCACATATCTAAACCAAACAAAAACGTGTTTTAATAGATGACTAGATGATGAAAAAAGTTTCTTTTCAAGATGGGACATGAAATATTCTGCAAAGAAAGGGGAAGCAGGGTTTCCCATAGCAAGTCCCTTGTCCTGTGTGTAAATTTTTCCATCAAAATAAAAATAATTTTGGTTTAAACATGTTTTCGTCAAATCTATCAGCTCATTGGCTTTCTCCGGAGGATTAATTTTTGTTCTAATATCTTCAAATAAGATATTTTTAAGTTTTACTACAGGTATAGACGGGAATAAATTACACACATCAAACGACACGAGTCTGGAATTACACGGAAGCTGTAAGTTTTTTACTTTATTTAATAATTCAGCGGAATTTTTTATGGCATATTGGGGGGCGAACCCGATCAAGATCGGTATTAATTTAGCTAAATGTTTTGATAGAGATTGTGTGGGAGCTCGACAAGATGAAGCCACAGGTCTTAATGGGCTGTTTTCTTTATGTAATTTAACAAGTCCATATAAAATAGGAATTGAAGGATTAGCAATCTTGAGTTTAAATTTGTCTATTCTAGTCAATATATAATTTGTTCTATTTATTGCTTTAATCACCTCTTGGTTAAACATTCTGGTAGGGTCTCGGTTTAGTATTTTAACATTCATTTTTCCTAAGCACTCTTGCATTTTGTTAATATAATTTAATTTTTCAAGAATTACAATGGTATTACCCTTATCAGCTTTGGAAACAATTAAACCTCTTCTACTGATCTTATTTCTAATTGATTTTATAATCTTACTCTCCCTACTTTCATGCCTGACTGTCCTGTTTGTAGAATTAGACTTTATTACATTTAGAAGTTCTACTTTTGTCTCAGTATCATCTGCTGTCAGCGCTGCATCCAAATGTAACGCTAGGTCGATGATGTTAGCCTCGGTAGTTCCTACATCTGGTGCGTACTTTAAGCCATTGTTCAGCAATTGCGTTTCACTGGTAGTAAACTGCTCATCAGAGATGTTAACCACTCTCGGGAAAAAGGCACTATCCTCTGCGCGGTGGTATGGGTGCTGAACAGCTGTTCGATGGGTCATTAACCTTTCTAGTTTGAGTTTTTGTCTGGTGAACTGCTCAGACTCTATAATTCCATATTCTTCCAACCACCCATGGAATATAAAAATGTCAGTTTTTCATTCCATGATACATAGATTAATTACGATACCATTATCGCAGCACGCTTTTAATAAAGAACTAAAAACGATCTTGACAATAGCACAACATAATGGGTATCACAAACGACATATTTATAATTTACTAGCTGGGTTACCCGGTTTCACCCGGCGTTGGATAAATACTTACTAATTAAACACTTCTCAAATGTTCCAGTTTGTTATATCCCAGAAATTGTTTCAACCCGAAAACCCCTTTATGGATCCGCTACCTTGAATTTCCAAATCTTAATAATATTCAAAATTAGTGGCCTTAAAATAATCATTGTACCAATTGAATCCGTTGAAATCGAGAAATTTTGGTCGCCATATTGGATCCGCCATCTTGAGTTTGGAAATTTTGCTAATATTCGAAATTAGTGGCTTCAGAATAATCATTGTACTAATTTTCAGTAAAATCCGTTAAAATCAAGAAATTTGGTCTCATATTGGACCCGCCATCTTGGATTTATAAATTTTGCTAATATTCGAAATTTGTAGCTTCAGAATAATCATTCCACCAATTTTTTATTAAAATCCGTCGAAATCGAGAAATATTGGTCGCCATATTGTGTCCGCCATCTTGGATTTGTAAATTTTTATAACGTTCAAAATCAGTGACCTCAATATAACCATTGTACTAATTTTCATTAAAATCGAGAAATATTGGTCGCCATATTGGTTCCGCCATCTTGGATTTGTAAATTTTGATAACATTTAAAATCAGTGACCTCAAGATATTCATTGTACTAATTTTCATTAAAATCCGTTGAATTCGAGAAATATTGGTCGCCATATTGGGTCCGCCATCTTGGATTTGTAAATTTTGATAACATTCAAAATCAGTGACCTCAACATAATCATTGTACTAATTTTCATTAAAATCCGCTGAAATCGAGAAATATGGTCGCCATTTTGGGTCCGCCATCTTGGATTTCTAAATGTTGGTAATATTCAAAATCAGTGACCTCAAAACAATCATTGTACTAATTTTCATTAAAATCCGTTGAAATAGGAAATCTTGGTCGCCATATTGGATCCGCCATCTTGAATTTCTAAATTTGGACAGCGGATTATCCCCATCCCGCAAAACCCCTATGTACCAATTTTCATGAAAATCGCTCCAAATTTAAAATTTTAAG
This sequence comes from Dysmachus trigonus, assembly GCA_949715965.1. NCBI lineage: Eukaryota > Metazoa > Arthropoda > Insecta > Diptera > Asilidae > Dysmachus > Dysmachus trigonus. Next base: position 45,666,035 of record OX454319.1, on the reverse strand, counting down.
CCGCCATCTTGGATCCGCCATCTTGAAACCCTACATATTATCCGAAAAAAAATTAGCCTATATGTTAAGTCGGAACATGTACTACCTTCGGACAAAAAATAAAAAATATCGATGCAAGCGTTTAGGCGTGATTGAGCAACAAACAAACAAACAAACAAACAACCAAACAAACAAACAAACAAACAAACAAACAAACGAACTTTCATTTTTATATATATATAGGGATTAACTAAAAAAATACAAAAGGATTCAATTCAACTTTTATATGCTGGACACAGATTAGAATCCCAATCTAGAATATGGAAAAAAATTCCATTTATCAAAAATACTGAGAAGGATATCAAAAAAATTTTAACATCCAAAGATATTAATCCCGCCTTTTTCTGTAAAAACACATTAAAAAATTGCATCTTAAATCATAAAATAAAACCAAAAACTGATTTACTAGACAAGAGTGGTGTATATCAAATTAGATGCAATGATTGTTCGGGAATTTATATAGGTAAAACGAAGCGAACTCTAAAGACTAGATTAACTGAGCATATTGCGGGAGCTCGAAGTACGAGGCCACAGTCTGCTATCATCTAAAAGATAATAATCATAACATAAATTCAAACAGCATAAAAATTTTACATAACATAGAAGGAGGAGAAATCTTGACTAGAGCTGAAATTTATGAAATAAAAAAAGCCAAGTATAGAGGGTATGATATAGTCAATGATCAGCTAGATTTCGTGAACAATAGCCCGTTATTAAACCCCAAGAATTTTGTAACCGGCGGGAATGACCAGTCGATAGCCTGATGATGCCTTGATAGGGCGAAACGCGTCGCACTCATATGATCTGTTTTAAATAAATATTTAAGCAAAGTTAACAAGTGTTTTTAATCAACTATGAATAAATATAAACAAGTGCCATCGAGAAATTCAATCGATTTAAGGAATACTGGAATTTCAATATTATCAATAGATTTCAATCCTTTTTCGCTAGATCAATTAATATCTAGTGAAAAAGTTGTTTTCTCTAGATCTTAAGTCAATGAGGAAGCTCAGCTTATTTTCTAGTAAAGAACACTAAAAACGTAGAGAAATTCAACACTGAAACTATTTTGTCAAATTTCACCAGAAAAAAGATGAACAATACCTACTCGATAAAAGTTTATTTGGCAGCGACCTTCCACTGTTATTTTAAAGCTTTTTCAGTGTTATTTTTTTTTTATATATGATATAACACATAGAGGATTAACACAATTAAAAAAGAACTGTGTTTTTTTTTTCAAAATATGAATTGAATTGGAGTTGAGTTTTCGTCGAGTTAAGAAAATGGCCGCTAAACCTGAACTGTTTCCATGAGCAACTTTGGTGTTGAGTTGACAAAATAAACAGGAATGACATTTGAAGCTTACCTCAACTCAACCCGACTAGTTTCGTGGAGTTAATTTGGGTTTGACGATACCCAACTCAACCGGAGTTTCCATGAACACCAACTTAAGTTCAACTCAAGTTGAACCCTACATGGAAACACAGTATATATAATTATATTATACTTTATCATAAGTCATTAAAATGTAAATAAAATAAATATTGCAATTAACGAAACGAAATGGATTTTATTTTAAACAAATCTTTCCCCTCAGGCATGTAATTTCGAACTGATTATACTTGGAAGTAACGGGATTTCAATTTTCCAAGTTTTTGAACAAAAAGGCTACAAGTAGAAAACTAGAACAGGTTGCTGTACAAGTATTCCACAAAAACAAACTCGCAGCATTCCACATAAACAACAACAACAGGAGGACCTCCTGAACGGCTACAAGAACCAGAGAACGGTCTGCTTGAGCGAGCTTAAGCGAGCCAGAAAGGTACCATAAACCAGCAAATACCATGTTTTACGCGTTCCGCACGCAACTGAAAATAGATTCGGAACAATTACCTGAATTTGGCAAATGTTGCAATACATGGAAGAGGCGAAGGCATCAGGGCCAAGTTCCAACCCACAAAACACTCCACTCGCTATTATTAACAAAATTTCACAGAGGCGAGTAGTTTCCCTCCTCCCCGTCGCGTCGGTCGGCGGCGTACTTTCGGCGCGTTCCCATAAGCTAGCAATCGTTCGGGGCGCAGCAGAGACCCCAGTCGGACGGACGAGGTACTAGAACATTTCACGCATTCACGTAAAATCAACGTGTAATCAATTTAGCAGCTGTTGATGCGATAAAATCAAAATTAGGCACACATATGTACATACGTGCACCACATCTCTGGCGGGTTTCTGCATTTTCTAGCACTGCCCACGCCGCCGCGCACTCATTTGAATCAGAAAATATTGCTGCAGTCGACGGAGGAATATTTCTTCCCTGGCAGCAAATTGACATGAGCAAATAGGTCAAAAGTGAGTCGAGCATTTATTTTATTTAATCGCTTTTACTTTTAATATCTTTTGCACACCGCTACCTTGATATCTTACTTTTATCACTTGCACGATCATTCTGGCGAGATGCTTTTAACTTTCCCACTACTTGGTCGTATGTTTTACAATTACAAGAATAAATAGAATTACGCAGAAACAGAATATACCAATTAAAAAATTATATATGAGTGAGACGAGTTCCCCGCCCAAGGTAGTTTTCTATAAAAGTCGACTTCATCCCGATAGTTGTTAGCACTAGAACTACCAAGTCCAGTTAAATTGGCGGGTACTCAGTTCCTTCCTTGAATTATAATAATTATATTTTTTAAAGTTAAGCTTATTAAGGGTCAAAATTACGACATATTTTGTTCAAAAACCTTTTCTCATTTAAAATTACTAATTTAAGTGTAAGACATTCAAGGTGCTTTCTTTTTGTTTACAGTTTGTACTCTAGTATAATCAATTTTAAGAAGTTAAACCGGCTGACCATTACGAATAATTTCATATTGAATTAAGAAAGTTGCCGAAGGATGCATTATTAAGTATGAATTGTTTGAAAGAGACGCCACAGTATTGCGATTTTGAAAATCCAATCTAAAACACCACATGGAGATTTTTAAAGCCTCTAATTACAAATTCGGTGCCCAGTTTCGAGAATTATAAATTGTGGATCAAACATAAGAGTGCCTTATCTTAAATTTTACTGAAATCTCGTAAAAATCGGTCCATGGAGGTTTTTATAATGATTTTAAACTTGGTGCGTACATGGGTGTTTTTGTTATAGCCGATTTTCACAGTTTTAAAAATTCAATATTGGAGATTCAATATGAAGGTCTCTTAATACGACATTTTAATTAAATCTCCAAAACTAGGCATGTGAAATTTAAGGATCTCTTATTTGGAATTCAGTGGTCAAATTTCAACATTTAAAATTGTGAGCCAGCACTATAAACTAAACTTACGAGCTCGATGCCCCGTTTAAATAGAGTGTTCAATTAAACTAGATTTTCAAAAAATTACATAAAACAAATAGATTTTGAAAGCTGTGTCGTCTTTTAAAATCTATTTTATAATTATTTTAGATTCGGACTCATTCAGCCTTAAAAAAAACGAATCGTATTCAAAAAGTCTAGAATAGTATATTATACGTTAATATTACATCCCAAGATTTAACTTGATGTATCAAATCGACCCGAAAGCAATCAGTGAGGCTTTCAAATCCCACACTAGGAAATCATACACAAGTATTGTTTAAGGGGGTATTCTAGTGTAGAGGCACGAATTTCGGCCGTTTTTCCAAGTTTCGTAAAAAAAGAACAAAAAATATTTTTTATATCCACTTTTTTCTTATTTGCTTATTGATATTTTAAGAATACATAAAAATTAAATGAAAAAAAAAAACCAAAAATTCCAGAAGTTATCGGCTGGCAGAGTGGGGGATCCAAAAAAAAGGGGGTGTGACCGCGGTCAAAATTACAACTGTTCTAGTCAACTGAAACAAAAAAATCCAACGGATTCTTAATTAGTAATGTTGTCGCTATGGCATCAACCTCAAAAAAGTAAAAAAAAATTTTGTTCACAAAATGGCGGCCGGTTGAAAAAAAAATTTTTTTTTTGCGATTTTTTTCAACAGTTTTAAATTTTTTTAAAATATTAAAAATCAAATAAAATTTTTTGATGTTGCTACGATAGAGGGATATATAAAGAACGTTCACACCAAATTTCAAGTAAATCGGTTTAGTAGATCTCGAGATATTCTTACCGCCAACTTGAAAAAAGTAGTTTCGAGAAAAACGCGTTTAAAGTTTAGAGTAAAGTTTCAAGCAGTTGCGCTCATACAATCTTACGGTATACTTAAATATTTTTAATCGGCGGTCCCTGCTCCATACAACGGACCTTCCTCCCGTTCAAAATCTTCAATATATAGTTATAAAATACAAAAGAAGTTTCATGGGGGAATTTATCCGCAGGTACTCGGGCCGCGCCTACCGTGTATTGTTCAATTCAATTGAATTGATTCAATGAAGGCATATTCTTGAAAGTTTTCGATTTTTTCGAATTTCTACACTAGAATATCCCTTAAATGAAAAAAACGGAATTTTAAACCTATTTAATGTTCCAAATTTCATAAATTTCTTAATTTTTACGGTTCACTTAACATATTTTTCCTTTACTTACATTGAGGCATAATAATTTGAATTTTTATCATCTTCATCGCTTTATTATATCAACTGATTTTTTTTCTAAAAAAATGACTTCGCAGTTATTAAAATGTCTAGAAAAGAAAAAAAAGAATCCCATAAAAAATATATATAATATTTTAGTAACATAACCGTTCTAAACTTGAATACTCCCCGAGTTAATTCAATGAATCAAAATATACTATATATGTTCAGTTCATGCAAATATTGCGGATAAGATCACAGAACGAATATCATAAAGACTACTCAAAGTTTTTTGCACCGTTGTTATTTTAATAATATTGTTAGAGAAATACAAATTTATTGACAGTCACATAAAAGGCGCTGAAATCGAATTCATTAGATCGACGATCAGCGATTATTGGAGATATTGAAAGAACAAACAAAAGCTCCTTTCATAAGATCATTTTAAAGCTAAAAAAGGAAATGGCTCATTTATGTTGTCATTTATTTATGTTAGGTATTTTTTATTAAATTTATGGTTGCTTTCAAATTTCTAACAAAACATTTATTTATGGATGACTTCTGAAACTACGAATGTTTAAGCAAAGAATAAATACGTGATATGCACCCAGAGTTATTAACAACTTATGTAATTTATATTTTAATTGCATTCCACACTTTATTGTCAAAATCTTGAAGATTTTTCCAAATTGGAGATAAAGTTAGAGTAGACTTTAGCAAGGAAATTAGGTGAAAAATGAGAAAAAAGTGACCTAACGTCGAACAGAAAGAAAAACAAGTATTAGAAATGTAAAATAATGTTTTGTTGCTCCAACAAAAGCATGGGATGTGGAATAATCTCTCCTAGAGCAATTTTGTTCATTTTATCCGGAAATTTTTATTATTATTGTCCTTCATAAATTGCATCATTCTTATTTTGAATAATATTTCCAATATTTCGCTGAAAGAATTTATAAGACTTTATTGGCCGGTAACTTGAAGTATATTCAACTGGTTTTCCTGCTTTTGGAATTGGATTTTGAATTGCTATTGCTGGGATAACATATTAAGGGCAGCCTTATTGAGAAAAGATCCAGCACTCTAATTTTTATTAGATATCCAAGCGGCATTTCATTCTATTTGGCATCAAGGGTTGATATACAAAATGATAAAGTTGAATTTTCCAACCTAATATCTATAAATTTATTATTCAGAATTTCTTACAAGAAAGATACTTTAAAGTTGATAGAGGATCTGTTAGCGCAGAGGCATACAAGGTTACAGCAGGAGTCTCCCTCTTTTATAAAGTATCTTCACATCAGTCTTCCCTACTATGGAAGGCTACCACGCTCCAATCTGATGACACAGAGATATACACCTCAGCGACAAGTACCACTGAGAGGACAGAAATTGTAAGGCAGGCTTTAATGCGTTTGCTAAAATTTTCACGAATGGAAAATCAAAGTTAACGTTGAGAAAACACAAGTTATGTTCTTCACTCGCAGGAGAAAACCATGCTGTTTTCCTGCAAATAATTATAAATTAAATGGTGTAGACATATCATGGTGTGAACGTGTAAAATGTTTAGGAATAATATTGGGCAAGGCCTTAACTTATTTCGCAAACCAAACATAAAATATATACCTTAACTAAAATCCTATATCCATTAATTAATGGAAAATCTAACCTCAACGTGGATAATGAACTTCTCATTTACAAAATAGTAGTTTTAATATACGGAGTTCCTGTATGTCATAATTATGCAAGATTCGCAAGAAGAAATTGTAAACATCACAAAGTAAAAGTCTCATAATTGTATTTAATCTTCCTTGGCACTAATCGAGATAAATAAGTTAAAGTGAAATATTCCTTGCAAAAAGCGAACTTGCTTCTAAGTAAAATTAAATAGTTAACGAGATTTTTACAATACTTTTTCCTCAACACAATACTTCTAGACACCATAAATTTATTCAAATTAATATACTTCCAGCTGAAGAATGACATTCTAAACTCGTAAAACAATATTTATAGTATTAAACGTTCATTATGTTTGGATTAATAAATAAATAATAAATAATACTAAATAAAATATCGTGAAATATTTACGAGGATTTTCCTTACAACATCTGGTAAAAACGTCAAAAATTAAAAATGACGATTATTCTCACTTACTAGAAAATTTGAATTATAATGTGTAGAAATTGTCAAATTATGACATCTTTAATGTCGCACTTTATACAGGATTATTTTTTGAAAATTTGTAAGAAGATAAAAATTTTCGAAACAGTATAAAGTCTCTTCGCGGATTTTTATGAGACTGGGAACAAAAGTGACAGATAAACAAAAACCTTTGTCGGTCGCTTGTACTTCTCGACATATTTAATTTCAAAGTTCCGAAAAATGACATTTTTCAACGTAAATGCATATTCCCAAAAAGTTTCGTTGCAAATTTTGTAAATAACTTAAGGGGGGGGTAAGGTATTAAAATTTTTTTTTCGATTTTTTTTTTTTATTTTTCTAATCGAATGCATAATATCTCAAGAAGATTGTGTTAAAATTTCAAGTCGATCGGGGCAAAATTGACGAAGTTATGAGTATTTCAGCGTCCGAATTTTATCTTGAATACTTCAGTACGCAAAACTTTAAAGCGTTTTTCTGAGACTTGTCATTTTTGAAGTCCGTGCCCACCATAACTAAAAATCTACTGGACCAATCGTTTTGAAATTTTGCACAGTGTTTCTTCACATAATTCCCCAGGTATTGTCGAGAGCTTTTTTTTTTTTTTCATTAATTATTAATTTTACAACAGCAAATTAGCCGTTTTTTTTAGCGAAAATCTGGTTTTTGGCTTCCAAGTGCTACGAAAAATCGAAAAATCGAAAAAAAAAAAATTCCTCTCGTGAATACCTCGACAAACATCTCCTTTAACGAATGCATTTTGATTTTTTTGTTTCAGATGATTTGGTTGCGAGTTATGATGGGCACCGCAAAACAACTTTTTCTCGAGGCGCCTCCGGAGATTCACTGTCACTCGCTCAATTTTTGATATTTTGCAATTAAAATTTAGGAGAATATTGTTCTAATGTTACATTATCATGTATGGATCGACTGAATAAACTAACACCATCTGTATTGCCAAAAAAAAATCTTGAAAACATGCCTTTTTTTTACCGAATTAACCTTACCCCCCCCTTAAATTAGAGATATTTCTACCATTAAAAAACATCTACAAGAATCCTTGAAATTAATGAATTAAAGCAAAATACCGAGTTGTCAACGATGACAAGCACGCATATGCTTTGTGAAATAGCAGATCAAAGAAATGAAAAATGTTCTTATTTTCAGGACTTGTGTGGAATTATTTATAGGAGAAAGTTGCAAAACATTTTTAATTTAAGGATTTTCGACAATTTTCACGAAAATTGTGGCAATATGCAGACAATCGTGGAGGATAATATTACTTTTAGAAATTTCAAAATTAAATATCTGTAAAATACAAGCAATCGACAAAATTTTTCTATATTCGCCATTTTTTACCCCAAATTAACATTCTTTGTAGGAATTAAAATTCGTGAAATCTCAAACTCAATTTAAACCAAAATCCAATATAAGGTAGTAGTGGGGATAAACGTCAACAATTAAAAGACGACGTCAGTAGGTGATTTTACTCAAAATTTACTAGTACTTTGCGACATGAGCTCAAGCTCAATTTTTCTCCTACATTAGATTAACAGACAAGTAAAAAATTAGTGTTAACAGATAGAACTAACATTTTAGAGGTAATTTCTTTTGAGAATTGTTTTCCGCATGTTGAGCTGAGAAAAAATGAGGGAGTTACAGCTTTTTCTACCTTATAATCGATATATATTTATTTTTATATATTTCATATATTTATATTTATTCTAGTCTAGCAAGTTAAATACACTGCTTGTTTTAAACACACTTTCGAAATCAGTAAACGAAATATCTCAAAAATTATTTCGCCCATTTTTCTAAAATTGTATATTAATTTTCTACATAAGAAAAATGAACCCTTGGTCGACAGATTTTTTTTGATACAAAAAGTGATTTCTTTGTCAAAAATATGACCTTTTACTTTAAACAAAGGACGTTTTGCTACAAATCGTTGTTTCTTAAAACGCTTTTTTCAAGTACTATAGCCGGTCATGTTCTGTTATTTTAATCGAAATAGGAACAGATATGATCATCGCAAAACTTCTTTTCTGGTAGACAGTCCAAAATAATCACACTATCACCGTCAATTCCAAATTTTGTTTGTAAAAATTAATGTATATCTTGTTGTTTTATTAATTATTTATTTGAAGTCCCATACATATTTTGATCAAGAAAATTTCAAAAATCACCAACTGCGAAATTATATGATACAAAATAAACATTTTGATAAGAGTTTGTATGATTTAATTAGTTTTGATACACATGACGGCAGTAAGCATATACATTTCGAAATTTTAAGTTTTAATAATATGATCTTCGAAATGGTCATTGTATGTACAATGTACAATCCTTAATTTAGTATAAAATAACGCCAAAATTAGTAAAAGTGACATGACAATATTCGATTTTCTGATCTAATGATGTAAAAATAATAACAATAAATTAGTTTAAGCTATATATATACTGATTAAGATAAAAATTAAAAGACATGCTACTTGCAAAAAAACACTTTTTGACTTTTGGGAAAATTACCATATTATTGCAAATAAATAATATGCTAACAGCGAGCAACAGCACCGTTGCTTATATTGTAGATATACAATCTCAGCATGCTGTGAGGAGTGTCAATATGAACAACAACAAAAGTAAAAATGCAAAACTGCTAGAAAATATGCATATTTAATTCAATAACTAGTCCCCGTCAGTTGGGGGAATCGAATTTAAGTAGTCACAAAACTAATGCTCGAATGTTAATCAGTCGATGTTAAAATTCCGGGTACAGCCGACGACGTAGGTCGAGCAATAAATTAATTAAAGGAAAACTGCTTATGAATTCAATAAATTCAGAAATTTATAACTTTTTTCCGCTTTTTTCAATCACCCGAGCCGGAAAATCACCGCTCTCTGCCCACAGTCTTGTGCCTTGTTTTAAGGTGCTGAAGTCCGAAAAACAGAAAAATATTTAAAAACAAGAGAACGCGACTATCAAGCCCCGGCGGCGAACTATTAAATCCGTGATTTATACTACGAGCCCGCCTTGATCCGTTGTTAGATCACAGCAGGGAGCGCTTGTCATTTTTATTAAGTAATCCCAGCGTCAACATAAATCGTTCGAGTTATTTTAGCCATTCAAAACTTTTGAGATAGTGCATAAATTGGTACATCAACGGATTGACCGTTGCCCATAGTTGTCACAATTTTGTCGCGAACGCGTCCATTCATCAGACACGATGGCAATTTTCGTCACACAACAAGATTTACGAGCTGACTCGCGATCTGGCCCGCTCTATGCCGCTCTATTCGCGCTTATTGGAAGCGCTGACTTTACGACTACCGCCATTTATCAAAGTAAACCGCCGAATTTCAACAGACTTGTCGAAAAACCAGCCAAATTGTAAATTACAGACAGTTTATATGTAGCTTAGGGGCAAGCCGACGCAGAGGACGCTGTCAAAAATAGTCACAACTTTGCGACTTTGCAATAAACTGCAAATTTATTAGATTAACGCAATTTAAGGGGAAGTGTCGCGAAACTCAGCAATCTAGTGCGAAATAAAAACGCTTTTAGTTTATAATACGTGCGTTAGGCGTCGTGATTGATGAACCTATCGGATTTTCTTCGGCTAAGGTGTTCAGCAATAACTTAATAAAACGATAATTCCAGCTATCAATATGCAAAATCGGGCTCAGAATGTTTATTATCTATCAGCGTCTCATGTGGGTAGTACTACTTATTAGTGGGAATTGCTCTTAATAAATTGTCGGATCGTGTTTCACTCAGAATGGGGGAAAAGACACAAAATCTGTAATGTGGAGCCAAACCCGCCTTCGAATGTAATACTATACTTTTTAAGCTACATACATAATAAAATGGAAATGTCAGCCTCTTGATGAGTATACACATGTGACCTTTTGCAATTTTTAAGAAGCATTTTATTACCTTATATTAATGTTTTTATAGAAATATTTTATTGTTTTTTAAAATTTAAGACAAAAAACGTATAAACTTTTAATGTCTTATCAGAATGACGAACTTACTTATGTTTTAAGCTATATAGTCCAGTCATATTAGGGGTTTCACCTCGGAGTGAGAGATAATAAGCTGGAAACTCGTATACACCTTCATTTTGGCGTTCTAAAAGTTGTGTCAAAAGTCTCATAAAATCTCGTGTCTGCGTCGTTATTAAGTTAAGTTAAGTTATTGAAGGTCAAAGGTCATAAAATCGGGTTTTCACGATTATCTCGGTTTTTACTGCTCCAATGATATTAACACCTATTATACAAAATGTACAGCGTAAAGTTTGCAACAATTTTTGTTCTAAACTTTACAATTTAACCTCATACAGAATAGACTAAACCTTTGTATCAGTAGGACATACCTATATGATCCCAGATCTCGTTAGTTTTTTAACAACATTTTTAGGAATATGAGTAGGGGAAGAATGAAAGAGCCACCTTTATTTATTCGGAATTTTACAGACGAATATAGCGGAAGTGTTAGTTTTTATATGGTAACACTGATCGCTTGTCACCCACTCAAATAATTGACAGTGGACAGAAACAAATAAGTAGTTTGTTTTGAAAGAGCCGGGCTACAGTGTCATGAAAAGGCCGGCACTTCCATGTAGAGAATTATTAAAGTTCTTAAGAAAAACTCGTTTAAGTCAAAATGTCTTATATTTAAACAGAAATTATATTGCTTATAAAGACAGTTTAAATAAAACTAATTTGATAACTAATATTTTTATTCATTAAAAGTCAAAGTCGTTTTAATAAAAATTCAGCTCTTTCAAAACTTGTGATGGCTCTTTCATTACAGATGTTATGAAAATAACTTCTTTTTAAATGAGAAATTTATTACTTATTATATTTTTCCGGTTTATGTTTTTTGTTTTCCACATTCTACTTTCCAAAATCTTTTGAATGTTTAAGTGGACAGGATGTCATAAATGGTGTGAGAAACTTTGATTGGAATGCAGATTAGGATAGCATTTCATCAGCCCGTCTAAAATCATGCATATCTTTAATAGCTAAGCCTTTAATCTTCATATATAATTTATATCTTAGTAGTAGCAGATAGCTTATCAATACCTGGATAATTTCGACAATCAAACCAATTTATCAATGAACACGTCCCATAATTACTTGACTCTAATGTTGCAAATAAGCTGTCTTTCATATGCAAGGAAATTATTTATCCACAACAACACGGATTTATGGGAAATCCACTACGGACAATCTGGCAATTTTGACAAATTTTTGTTTGTATTATTATCAAAGAGATATCCACAGATTTTTCCAAAGCTTTTGACAAAGTCAACATATCTGCTCTTAATAAGCTGCACCAAATAGATTTCCATTCTAATTTTCAATAGATTTCCTTGTAAGGGACAAACCAGATTTTTACAACAGATGACTCACGGTCTCATGTTAATTCACGCCTGCTCTGGAGTACCGCAGAGAAGCCAGTGCGGTCCTATTCTGTTTATATTATTATTAAGAGTATTTTATTAGTGTTAAGTGTTTAATGGTTTACACCTAAACATACATATCTAAATACAATATAATACCATTTTATCGATCGGCAGAGAATACGTTATTTAACTATTCTATGAATGGGCATCGATTAGATCGAGTTCACGAAGTTACTGGCTTAAGCCTAGTATGCTGTTCCCAAGAAATCAGCTCAAGGAAAATGTGCACTTATTCCCAAACGGAATTTTGACAGTAGGTCAAGGAATTTTGACAACTCAAAAAAGTCAGCTGTGCACCCACTTTTTTTAGTTCAGGCGAAGTAATAATTTCTTCTTGTGATGCTGAGCTTTCCACGAACTCTTCGATTTCAATATAATCCATTCTAGCAATCACCATATAATTTTAACCTAACAATCACCAGTGTTTAAATCCAAATAACCAAATCTGTCACTTTTACCTCAAGGAATATGTGCTCGGATACATATTTCTTGAAGGAAATTAGAATTCCGTGATAATGCGCCATCTGCTCGTGAAATCCGAACTATTTTTTTTCTTGCCGAACAGCATACCGCTTTGGTAACCGAAACAGAAAAAAAATTCCTTGAGTATTCCTTGAGCGTTTTTTTACATGTGTTTTGTATAGGCCAAGAAATTTCTTGGGAACAGCATACTAGGCTTTAGGTGTAATCTTGGATAGGAAAGTAATACTTTCAAGAAACTGATCATGTAGTGTTTAAGGCTCATAAATCGCTTGGATTCGTATAAAGGAATACCAAAGAATACTATACTCTACACATTAATAGAATAGAAGCGGTGAAAAGATCTTTCACTCAATTTTTATAGTGCAGACTAAATTGTCAGAAATCAAATGTGTTTTTTATCAAACACGCCGCTTTTATTTGGCTTACTTCATTATTAAAGATTTGTTATGTAATAGTAGCAATTGTCCTGAATTACGTTCTATGATAAATATGTTCATGCATCGGAAAGATGCTTCGTTCGAGAAACTTGTTGATTGCTTCCTCATGCAGAACTAATTATGGTTCTCAAATAGTCATCAGATCTATTAATAAATTTAATTTTTTCAATGATAGCATAGATTTCACGCTATCTAGATCTGAGTTTTAAAATAATTTAATGTGTCAAAAAAACAGAATAGAGTAATTTAGATTTTCTTAAGGTTTAAGTAGAAGTTTGGATTTCAGTCTCTGCAATTAATGTATAATACATACATAGGTATATATCGAAAACTACAGAGCACTAAAATCTAAACTAGATAAATATAATACTAGGTAAAATATAATATTTATTTTTTCGGATACCAAACTCCTTGTATATATAACTTGTATATGAACGATAGCAAGGTTTATATCTATATTAATTTCTCCTTAATACCTTTACTTGTTGTAGTGATATTCGAGCTAAAACTCCAGTTTTTTAATTTTGAAAAAACTTACGGAAAATTATATTCACCATTCCTAATTCCGACGGAATTTAAATACATTCAAAATAGAAAAAATGTAAAAACGGGCTAGAATATTCCAAAATTTCAGCAAGGGTCGAGTTCTCAAAGTTTTTTCCTACGTTTCGAAGGATTTGTGTTCTATCGGAATTCATAATAGGTGTATTTCTTGCTAAAAGAAGGTTATTGTCAAAAGAAGGATATTGACAATTATTAAACTTATAATATGTCCATAAGTTTCCTATTTTGTCAATAATTTTTTTTTTTTTTTGTTATCCAGAGGCAAAAGAATATAGATATGTTTTATACTGAAATGAAAAGGCAGCAATTATTGATAACTAATAGTTATTTTAGTAGGAGGTAAAACTAATAATGAACTTTGTTAATTGATGTAAAAAAAAATCTATATCAAATGTTCATCAATTATTATATCACCATCGACCTCACTTTGCCGCAAACATTCGTGGCGACCTTAATTTTATGAACTAGCTATGGAATAAGGTTACCAAGGAGTTACAGCTTGATAAGATTTGGTTCCCCACGATCATAAAATATAACTTTGAGACCAACATTTTGACATTAGTTTTATGTTGCGTAAACATCAGTATCGCAATAACGGTGCTCGGAATTTACTTATTGCAATACAAACGCATATATAATTAAATATTTTGTGCAGTCCATAAATTTTACGGTCAGTTCTCCGGCTACGAAAGTTGTTTGTAGGATTTCGTACCGCAGCTAGCTAGTAGCCCTTATAGTTTCGTCTGTCTGTCTACACAGGGTCAAAACCATATTACTGTGTCGGTTTTGTAGCTTTTGCAATTAAATTTGGTGCAAAGATGTATATTAGTAACGCAAAACCAGAAATCAAGAAAATTGGAAAACAAAATTATTTTTGACACGCACTCCGATACAATAAAAAATGAAAAAAGGGGTGTCGTTGGATAGGTCTTTCAAAATGCAATAACAAATGTTCTAAAACTTTTTAATTTTAGCACTTCAGTCAAAAGGTATTCCTTTTCAAATTCGCTATCATTATCGTCAACCCCTTAAGTTTTTTAATATCATTATCTGAAAAATCTGAACAAATGCAGAAAAATAACGCATACTGCAGCAAAGATACATTTTGGAAAATTTTGAACAATTTAAAATTCCCAAGGTGAAATAGGAATTATTACACATGTATGTGTATAACACAAAATTGAAGGGGAATGGTATTAATGGGGGATTTCCCAATAGGCCAAGTAGGCCCTAATGTGGGGCGGTAGATTTGAGAGTATGTTCTCTTAAACTGCCCTTGTGTACAAAATTGTTTATAAAAAAAACATTTAATACATTTTGTAAAAGTATTTCCTGTTTATTCACCTTAAGGGTTTATCTAACGTCGATTTTATAATATTATAAAAGCTTTATATACGACTATGATTTGAATTAAAATATATATTTAAAATCTAAATATCTTTTTAAAAAAACAGTTACAGTGTGAACAAAACAATATATAAATTTAAAAAAAAAGAAGCGTGCTCCATAATTATAAGCCCACGCATGTATTAGCACATTACACAACATTTATGGATGCCAATATAAAAGCTGAAAAAAGTAACATAATAAAAAAAAATCAACGAATAGTTTTTCTATAAAAACAAAGTTTGCATTATATGCAAAAATATCGTACTACATTACTTTATTCAATTACGACAAAAATTTCAAAAATTAGTATAAATTCAGTTATTTCCCTGATGATATTCAAAATAGTAATTTTAATTCCAAGAGCGAATGAAAACAGGTAAATGGAATATCGAAACTACAGAAGGTTATTTTCACGATTATTTCCCTGAGTTTCACAGCTGGTGGACGAAGTCATCATTTAAACTACAAAGGTCAATCCAAGAAAAATTATAAACTTCAGGTTATAAAAACTACGGGCTCATAAGTCAAACATTTAATTCATTAACTGCAACAACAACGAAAAGACTTAGAAAATGAAGAAAGGGTTGAAGGAAAATGTTGTTGAAAATTATATCCACCAAAAAGATTCCAACTTGACTTTACAATCTAACATAAGTTAACTATTATGGTTTTGCTATAAATGTTGGTACAATATGACAAAGGTGGGAAAAATGTGTTTAATTAACAAATTATTAAATACTAAGCGTGAAATCATATCTGTTGGTAATGCCATCAATTCGTCTTGGTTGAACTTATGTCGTTAAATTTTTACACAAAAGGAAAGAACAATTTATTGTGATCTTTAATTGATTTTTTTTTTTATTTCAAAACTCGAATTCTAGTTCACAAGAACGAGCAAATCGTTTATTTCAGTTGAATCGTCTACAATTTGAAATTAGTGCGATTACGTGTCTTTTCTACATCTCAAAATCTGTCATTGTGAGAATGTCTTTTATTAAGAAATGCCAAACCAAAGTTGTCTAAGCCCTGAAAAGGTATCGTTTTCAATGAATACGTTTAAAATAACCAGACTAGTCGACCTGTTCGTCTCTTTAAATTTACATAAAAACGATTCTATCAATCAAACATAATTGATCGTCATTTCTTGTTCAAATTTAAATACCAGAAGCAAAAGCTTATCTGAGAAAAAATAACTTTCCGCGTTGCCAGCCACTTCGATGCATATAAAAAAAAACCTCAAAAAAAATATTTCCCATAAACTAACCAAATACCTAGCCTACCATTAGTGTCATCGGCTGTGCGTTTGACTATCTTTCAGATAAAACTCCCTATTTACTGGAGATGGAAGAGCTTGGTGGAAGACCAGTTCCGACAAAAATACAAAATCTGCATAAAACGGCGAGAATCTATAGATAAAAATCTTGCTACCTATTCTTAAATGCCTTATAGAAATGGTTCTTAGAAATGATCAAGCGATCGTGCGTCTAGTTGTATGTTTTAGACCCCTACATACATAGATACGATCGCTTCTCATAGTCCTAGAAGCTACACCTCGCAGGTGACGAATTCCAAAGAAAGTTAAATGCGCGGGAAAAAAAAAGTGAAGAGCCCTGGTGATCGTAAACGCAGTCAAGATCTGTTTTGTTGCGACGATCGTCGCGTCGTCGATTTATTCGAACGAACTTTAATCTGTCGCTTATCATGGACATGACGGGTGATAACCTCGTCGTGCACGCATCGGCGGACTGCATGTCGAACAGAAATAATGACCTCGACTGAAGGCGGAGGAGGGGGAAATAAAATCAAAACAGAGGACTTGTAACTTGACACCGCGCGATCAATACAAGATCCCCGAAAGGGCGACATGACAAGACGAGCGTCAAAAACAGATGCTGCGCAGCGGCAGGCGGCTTGGCAGCGAAGGGGCTCAACTGGTGGAAGCGATGTCGAAGACGATCATCGCCGCCGCCAGCAGACATGATGCCCGTCGTGCGGAGCTTCATAGACCCTAGCTAGTTTGCCAGTAGAGCGAAAGTAGAAAAAGCGGCGACTGATCAAATCAAGGCAAGATAACTTATGAGACATTTTGATCCCCGGGTTTTTTGCCAGGAGACGGAAAGATAAGTGGCCGCTGATAGCCCCGTCGGAGCGCTGCCAGGCCGAGCTGATGATCTCTTCTTCTACTTTTTCTTGCCGCACTTACCCAATGCATCACAGGGCGCTCCTCAGTACAGACGCCCATGTGCGTCTGTTGTACTCGCACACAGACACTCGCCAACGGCCGTTCCTCTATCGCAGAAGCAGTGGTGCACACAGGAATTCTGCTGCTGCTGGGCCCCTGGCACTTCTCGGCC
The DNA here is from genome assembly GCA_949715965.1 of Dysmachus trigonus. Taxonomy (NCBI): domain Eukaryota; kingdom Metazoa; phylum Arthropoda; class Insecta; order Diptera; family Asilidae; genus Dysmachus; species Dysmachus trigonus. Next base: position 45,648,606 of record OX454319.1, on the reverse strand, counting down.
ACGAAAAGTCGCTTTTACTGATTTTATTTCGGGGACACACCAAAAAGGGGGCCAACAAATCACTCGTCGGCGGCGGCTCCTATATAGGGCCGGCCAATTCACTGGACCTCGCGCCGATCACCACCGTCTATACAGTGCGTCACCGGCAACTTGGATCCTCACAACTTTATTCGAATTTTATCTTATTCGGGCAGGACATGCCTCTCCCGTCCCGCACGGATCTGATGTCGGTTTAGTTGTATCCTGTTATCGCGCGACCGAATCCAAATCCGAAAAGTCTCAATTCGGTCCGGTGTCTTTGGACCTATCCGTCTACCGGGCAAATTAATTTATGACGCGACGTGCAAACGGGTCCCGTTCTGTTGAGATCGCCTCGCAAGATAACGGCCAATTTAGGGATTCTCGTGTCCTTTTAAGATCCCGGCAGGCGATTAACTTTTATTTATGTCCTCGATCGTCGATCGAGATTTGGGACTCTCACAAGTCCGCACTATGTGTCACCTCACCTCAGTGGCCGATCATCGGGCTCACGTGTATGTCACCGTCGTTTTATTTTATCACTCCACACAGAAATTAAAAATTCACTTTTGCAAAAAAAGGAAATTAATTTACGAAAAAAAAAAAATTTCCACTCACGCCGCGCCGCACTATCGTTTTTCGGGATTTTTTGAACCGAACCTTTTTTCCCTGGATCTTTATTCTTGTCACAAGCACCGAAACGTCAATCCGACAAGCCCGAAATTTTTCCAAACAAAATCGAGAGACGTGAAGAAGAAAAATTCACCGATTCGATTTTCCTGCACGCGAGGCCGACTGCCTTGAGAGCTGATATCCACCGCTTACCGCTCACGAGCATGACTGCCTGACGCATGCGTGGCGCTCTAGCACATTAGCGGCATATTCGTTCGTTCGGCCCGCAAAGAGCCTTACACCGTTACCCTTCCCCCGACGCAAGCACAATCCAACACACAACCAAGTCCACCCGCGGAGGAGGACTGGTTCGCCTGCGTGTGATTGGGCACCAACGGCTCGTCTAGCGGACAGCGGTCGTCGCCTTGGAAACACGGGCGGAGCATGGGCGTAGCCAACAGGCCGCGCAAACGCAGCAGAGCCAGACAACATGCTGCCGCTACGTCTCTCTCGCTCTTACTCCGGTTGGGGAAGTGTCTGCCCGCAACGAAACTAGTAAATAAGCGGTAAATATATGGCAACGGCAAATAAGCCCGATGGGCGCTTAATGACAGCTTCTCCAGCCCCGGATGGAAAGGAAAATGGGGAAATCGTGCTGCCAGTTATTCAGAACGAAGCGAATGCCCTACGAGAGAGGGAGACCCCGCGACGAGAATGGAGGCTGAGTCGCCTGGTTGGGTCGCGTAATCCAAACAATGCATGGCTGTGGTGTGTCAGTGTCACCCGCCGCGAACCGAACACTTGGCAACGTTGGGAGCAAATTGCCTCCGTGTCGGTGTGTGCGTTACCCGTTCCCGCGGGTATTCGAAACGGCACATGCGTACGGCTTACGATCGACAAGATGCTGGGGCTTTTCTTAAGATGTTTTATTGCGGCCAATCTAAGTGGAGGGAGATCGCGAAGAAGAAGAAGCGACATTCGCTTTAATTCCAATTTCAAGGCACGTTTCATTCGGGCAGCTGGGACGCGAAGCGGTTCTGCCCGGTTGGTGGAGGTGCCCGATGGCAGAGGCGATGAGCGATTGATTCGTTCGTCACCGGTGTATTAATTAGTCCTTTGCCACACTCGTCGGGGGAGGCTGTTACAAATTGCACGACATCTTGTAAGTATCAATGTCGGGTGGTGTGACATACCGTCGACGCTATTTTTGGCAGAAACTTAAGTTCTCTATTCTGCGTGCACTGATCATTAGAAAATGGAGCAAACAGCTATAAAATCCCTCGAGTATTTTGCTAAAAGTGCACCTTATTTACATATTTACAGTTTCATTAAATGGCTAATTACTTTTGCCATAGATAGAGAAGCATAAAAACAAAAAATTATGTTATCAAATAAGATTTGTCTGCATAGATATTTTTGATAATTTAAAATCAAAGTTATTTAATCTAGTATTAAAAGAACTAGGCACAGAGCTGTTTTTAGGACCTCAGAGACTTCCGGCGAACGCATAAATGAGACCCCAAGAATAAAATATCCTAAGAATATCATGTAACCGAGAAATCTGTACGACATTTTTCGTTACATGCAGTGTAAAATACAGATAGATCACATAAAATCATATGGTAGTACAAATTAATTTTTCACGCACTGCAATGGAAAAAAAAATCATTCAAATTTAAATAAATTGAAAAATATAGGCTGATTTACAAAAGCAAATAATTTGTTAAATAATGAATTTATTTTTTACATTTAACAGATAAAAATAAGTTTAAATCTAGATGTTAAAATCTCAAAAAAGAGAATTCAGTTTTTTGATGTTGCTCTAATTGTAAAAATGGTTAGAAAAGGAGGAGGTTCAATAAGGCCGGTTTTTGGCCGAAAGGATTTGAAATTTCTTTGAAATTCTTTTTGGGCTTTTATCTATATTCAATATATAGTCAATTTCAACCAATATGAAACTTCCAAATACCCCCTCCCCTGCCAGCGCCCAAAAGTTATGAAAAAGCAGCTATAAATAGCACTATTTTAATGCAATAACGCTTATAGAAAATGTCTCAGCTTAATCTTTTATTCTACAATGCAGATAATGCATATATACAACCAATCAAACATAAATACTATCCTCCCCCCACCATACCTACTCCCCCATGAAATTTCAAGTCCTTCCTGTCAAAAAATTTAGGCCGAAAACCGGCCTTATTGACCCTCCTCCTTTCGAATAAATCTTTGGGTCTATTGTCTATTGTTTCAAAAATACAGTACTCGCTTTTCTTGGGATTTTTGGATTTAGGGTTTACTTTTAGGTAAAAATTTTGACATACATTTTCTGGCGAAAAGGCCCTTGTGTCAAGCGTTTTTCGTCTTTATCTCAACATGCTTTGGTTTAAGGTCCCTTAACCTGTTAAGGCCCAAACGGACACATTTTCATAAGTTTTTTCAGCCGCCCTAAATTCTACTGAAACCTTCATATACAAATTTTGAATTGATCAATACTGATGTAAAATTTCATGAACTTTCAGAATATGATAATGATTTTTAATTAAAATTGGAACTACACGGAGAAAAATATAGAGGAAAAATTACTGTTCTACCACAGTAACCGTGCAGCATTATCTTATTTTAGAGATTTTTATGCCAAAGAAAATTTTAAATATTTATTTAACAGTCGGTCTAAGAATTTTTACAATCTATCTAGGAGTTTTTACAGTCAGAACTGTAAATTTTTAGGTGCTAGGAATTTTTATCGAGAAATTTGAGAAAAATTACGAAACGAAATATATATAATACAGTATACTCTATAATTTCTACAATACGACACAGGAATTTTGACAGCTCTGGCTCATTAATTTTTTCTTTCGGCATAGATAGTTCATTCGGGCAAACTCGGAAGATTTCGGAAGACGTAGCGTATATTTTGATTACATTTGCGTGTGTATATATACAATGAGCTATTTATTCATATGCATGAATACGTATATTATACGTTTGGTATACGTATATTGTATCGTTAGGTCGTACATGATTCATGTTCAAACGTGTTTTTAGTGACGCAGTAGTGCAACAGATAACTTCAATTTATAATAGAAGTTTTAGTGAATTAATCATGAAAATGTGGCGGTATCCAAAATGGCGTTTGAAAGTCGGAAATGTCATTGAATACGTATATTATGACTATTAAAAAATAAGTTCTTAATGGATTTATTTAGAAACTTATACAGGGAGATTTTTGAATTCGCTGATTGCGGATCTGAGGTCAAATTTAAGATCCAAAATGGCGAGCTAAAGATAGCCGACAAAGACATTAAAATTTTATAATTCTGAGCATAAAATAGCTCTAGGGGGTTTTCGGGGTCGATTATTGCGAATCTGAGGTCAGATTTGAGAAGTGAATTTTTATGTGAAGGTTGAAAAAACTCATGAAAATTCGTCCGTTTGGGGCTTAACGGGTTAAGAGGCGAGGCTCCCGGCATCCACCGGGTTCGCCTATAGGTAAAAAGGGCTCTGACTAGGCATACTTATATAGGTACACAAAGATGGTATTGGTTCATTATAATTGTATTTATTACATTGTTCTAGGATATAGAGGAAATCCTGATTCTTCAAGGGGTAGATTAGGAAACGAAGAAAACAGCTCAAAAGAATTGACATTACACGCAAGCAAATTCTTGGATGAGCTCGCTTGAAAAACTATATTTTATTGGTTCAACAATTACACCTTGTTAATTAATCTGGTACGAATCTTCTGTTTCAATCAACTAGATCCCAGTTTAGCTAACTATTTAAATGTCAATTTTACTATAGAATTTTAAAGAAGTAAAGGGAATGCACTTCAATTTTACGAGAATACATTTGTTAATTTTTAAATATATATCGTATCTATTTAACTTTTGATTCACGTTAAAATAATCAGGTAGTCTTATAATTTAACATAGTCAATGTTTGCTTCACTGAGAAAAATCAGAAATGGAAATAATATAATAGCAACTTCCCTGGAGTTTGTTTGAAGGTATTTAAAGAACCAATTGAATTAAATTTTCATGGAAAAAACTAATTAACTCACGAAAGCACTGATTACTCATTAATTTTTCATTATGACTATTATTTGCTAATTTCCATTAGTTGTGATTTGTGTTCATGAGTATTTTTGCATAATTTGGCCAATTTACGACTTCAACTAACTGTTTCTGAGCCTCAATTTAATCTTAATCATTCTTTATTTGAGAATATAATTGTTACTTTAAAGGTATTTAATACTAAAATTTCTTGTTAGATGCACAAAGGGCCTCGTTGATTGAACTTAATCCGTCATATTGTTTTAACCAGATAGCATAAATAAGATGATTTGATAACATTAAAATAGGCTTCCCTGGTCATGGTTATCAGCAATCTTGTTAGGTGAAAATCAAAAGCAAAAGTAGTTAAATGAACCATGAAATTAGTTGTTTGAACAATATATTTTTATTGTTGCAGTGAGATACTATATATTTTCAGAAGCCAGAAGTGAAATAATTATTCAGTTTTATGCACAATCTACACAACAGTCTTTGGATATAAATCAGGAATGCATTTACATAGTTATTATACGGGTGTAATGGGAAAATATGAAATATTAATAATACATAAAATATATATTGCTCTTTATTGCAACATGATATAACTTACATATATATAAGTATTAGGGTGCTTTTTTTTCGTGACTATTATTTTTTTTTTTCAGTCCCACCTCGAAATTTTGTGGCAAATAGCTAAACAAAAATTCCCTGAAAATTGGAGCCCTTAATATTAATATTAAGTACTAGACCAAGGCGTGTAATGATTTCCCATATAAAATACACGTAAACTTTGATTATTTTTCTTCAAAACTCTACAGCTCAGAGGCATTTTATGGTACAATCTTGGTCAATGGTAGGATTACTTCAGAATTGAATGCTCTACAAAAGTGTCCATTGCGGTGTAACGCTAACTCCCACCAGCGAGGTAGTACGGGTCATTAACCCCAATTTTTCCATGAAATTCTTGCTTTTTGCCCCTAGCTCGTAAAGAACAAGAGGTACAGAAAAAGTGAATATGACAAACTTGTAGCAAATTCAATTTCCTCCAAAAATTTGTTTTGAAGAAAAATAATCAAAGTTTACGTGTATTTTATATGGGAAATCTTTATACGCCTTGGCCTAGTACTTAATATTAATATTAAGGGCTCGAATTTTCAGGGAATTTTTGTTTAGGTATTTTCCACAAAATTTCGAGGTGGGACTGAAAAAAAAACAATAGTCGCGAAAAAAAAGCACCCTAATAAGTATATAGGATGTTTTCGAGTATTTTGATATCAAATAATTATCGAAGTTGAAAAAAATTAGGAAAAAAAACTATCGGTTTGATTTTACGGAATAGCAGCACAATATGTATACATATGTTAGTTTATTCGCTATATTATTCACACTTCATTTTAAATGTCTGGTCTAATAATTAAGCGGACATTCTCTTTCGAAATTTTCAAAAAATCGATTTTGAGATTTTTACATATTTGGATTCTATATACTTTCAATAGTTCCCTCCTAAAATTTCATCAAGAAATTCGTAATAGAAAAAAAGTTACAGCTATATTTGTAAGAGCGCTCACCCATGAGTAACAACCGGTTTCTATTCAATAAAATTATGGTAAAAAATCTTTAAACGCGTTTTTCTCGAAACTACCTTTTTCAAACTGGTAGGACGGTTTTCTCCGAATCTACTTGACCGATTTTAAAAAACCAAAGAGCATTCGATTACTTATTGAAAATACTAGAGGATATGCCTCTAAAATTTAAAAACAAAAAACGCCTTTTTTTACGGGGGTAACTTACCCCAAAAAAAAATTGCTTTTTTTTCGCATTTTTCTGAAATATACATATGAAAACTTCAAAATATGAAAAAGTATGAGTTTTAGAGGCATATCCCTTAGTTTAGAGTCTCAAGAATAGAATCCATTTTGAATTTTTCAAAAATCTGTTACAGGAGGTCCACAAATTGTCCTACCGTATAAAACGTCACTTTTGGACGACGCCCTCTACAGGAGCCAAGGGAAACTAAAAATGAAAAACAAAATTTTTTTTATATTCTTAAGACACAGTTGAACAATGTCCAAAAGAAATTTTGTCAGTAAATATAATAGTTTTTTCATAATAAAATTTTTAAAAAGTGCTTTTTTTTTTCAATTTCGAAAGAGAATGTCCCCTTAAAGCTTAAATTTTCCTCATATATCAAATATTAAAACTATTATTATTATTATTATTACCTTTTCCCAAAGGCCAAACATGCATACGTATCATGAACAGATTCTTTCATTTAGCTTCTGTTAATATGTATAGGCTTAACACGTTCGCTGACGTGAATGCTATAACATTCATCTTCGTAATCACATTTAAACTCATAAGCCGCATTATCGGCATTCAATTCTTTATTTTTAATTTGTCCAAAATATAATGACAATTTGAATATCACAATTAGTTTAAAAATAAACCACCAATTTTTTTTCTGCATTTACATTTTTACTGTGCGCGAACGTGTTAATGGATTAGCCTGGTTTGGGCTTTGTGGATAAATGTCATATGCCACTAAATAAGTTATAATATACTGACCTGTCGTATATGTATTCGATGTATCAATACATATTATTATGTATAATGTATATAATAATATATATAGCAGTTTATACATCAAACAAATTAATTAGGGGATGAAGATTAAGAAGAATTAAGATCATTTTTGGATTTCTTTTTAGCTACTAACTCAATTCCGATTTAGTTTTCAGAAAAACATAGGTCTTAACTTAGTTTTTATTTCGTTGTAATCAGATCACCCAATTAGAAGATATGCGAGTTTAAAGTTTTCAAAAGTTCTCCCTCCGCACATAAACTTTTTCGGTACTGTTTTCGATTACTCAATTTGTTTAAAATTTCAATTTGTTGTCAATATTTGTAAGTACGAATAGTTTTAAATTTTACTGAAGTATGTTTTGGATGAAAACATTCTCATTCTATGGTTTTCTTTCACTCACACAGATTTTAGTTACACCTCAAAGACATTGGTGAAAATAATTTCTACGATATACCAAATTAGACCATTTGAGAAGTGTTTAATTAAAAAGTATTTATACACCAAGCCGGATGAAGCGAGTAACTTTGTTAGTCCTCAAATGCAATGCTAACGAAAATCAATAATAAATACATAATATGAGGTAATATCTGAATACTTCAATACCTGTCACCATTTTCTTCTTCTAGCAAAGCTTTATATAATTCCCAGTTTATATTAAAAAAATAAAATCTTAAAATGCTTCCAACAATTTTGAGATTAGAGCCATTTGGGAAAATATTTCTCTAGGAGCCAATAAGCGGTTTTAGGAGAAGAGCCCAGTAATAATAATAAAATAAACCTACAAGAATAAACTATGTTTCTTCCAAAGCAAATGTTAAATTTAACGAAATGCTTGGAGAGATTTCCTCAGGACATACATACTTCTGTCGTAAAATGCCAAAAAATCTACAAAACAAATGTTTGTATTATAAGGAATGAGTTAAAAAGCCATGTTTTCATTAATGTTCTATTAAAAGCTAATGCCCTCCAGGTATGATGTAGATACACTGTCAGCTAAAAGATTCTCATTTCCGCAAGAACTGAAAAAAAATATGTTATGATAGAAGTAAAAGAGAAAATAACAAAGAATTTAATTAGCTACCAAAATTCGTTTTAAATTTCAGTGAACCAAATACTTTGAAAATTAATTAAAAGCCAAACTTCAAAATCTTACACGACAGACAGTAAATTTAATAAGAGATTACTAACGCGATAGGCAAAGTAAAGGTTAATAGGTTCCAAGGTTGCCAGGCGTAACAATTCACACCTCAGATGAGCACAGACGTCACTTTTAATTTCCGGTTTGTTTTAAATAAGCGCGAATTAATATTCTGTCTTGAAAAATTTAAATTATAGCAGATTAGCATTAACTTATGGCAGTTATAAAATGACAGAAATTTTTGCACATTCATATTCTCTGAGTTTGTTAACTTATGTAAAAATTGGTAGATAAAGGCATTTTCAAAAGACAAATCTTCGTGTGTTTCGAAAAAATCAATAACATTTCCATATGGAGAGTTGTGTAATAAAGAAACTAGAGGACTTCCATACGCTCTAAATCTTAGGGTTAAATATAATAATAATATAAATAAAATGACGTTTGAAGAATACTGATATTTGTAAAGAAATGAGCCATTGACAACAAATCTTCGCAGATGCCTCAAACAAAAGTTGGACTGCGGTGAACCATAACTAATGACTGGATCATTTGAAATCAAAAACCCAGAAGATTTTATAAGTTGATAAGTTCCTTAAGGTAACGCTGTCGAGTTTTTTTTTTTAATTGTTTTTAAATTTTTGGTAACACTTAGAAGTCAAAATACCGATATTTCATTTTAAAAAAATCAAAAACTTTGTAATTTTAAAATAAGTTAAAATAAAAACAACACAAAATAACAAGAAAAACTTGACAGCGTTACCTCGTAATTTCTGTGCAGAAAGAGTGTGTAAAATTCCAAAATGATTGGTGCAGTCGATTTTGAACTAGAGAGTTCACTGACTTTGAAAACAATAAATGTAAAAAAACGCGTTTAAATAGCCAAAAACTTCCATCTCAGCCTCGAAAGTAATTTTATTATTGATATTTGTTGTTTAATTATGTGAATTTAATTTTTGTTGACGTTAATTTAAACAGGTTTGTTGGGAAGCACTAATTCTAAAAATGTTGTTCTTATTTCCCTTTTTTAAATCTCGACATTTACAAAAAAAAAACAAATTTAACACGAGAAAAACTCGAGTGCAGGCTTAAAATTTTAACAAAATTCTGCACATTTAAATTACAGTGCTTTCAATTTTGAATTAGTAATTATAAGTGGAAAAGCTTTTTAAATATGTCGTAATTTTAAACCTTAATAAACTTTGGTATAAATCTATAACGGGTCTTGATTCTATTGTTAACAGAAAACGCTTTTAATTATTACTTCCTAAATTTGAATCAGTAAAAGTATTCCTGATTTTCCCAGTAAGTTCAAAATTCACTGGGCGAATTCTACTGATTCTCATATGCATACAGTAAACTCTTAAACTGATTCGATTGATCGGAAAATGCGGAGACTAATAAAAAAAAATAGGGTGGACAGTTGACTGGTTTCTTTTTAAAAATGCTATAAAATAAACACGCTTCAATATTTTTCAAAGTTTGATAATTTCTTGAAAAGAGTAAATCTTGCGATTAGTTTTAGAATATGATTTCATTTAAATGGCCTGGGCTGGCTTAGCAATAGCCCATCCTGTCAGTTCGATTTTGCTGAATACTTTCGATGGTTTGGGGCCCTATTTCACGAATAGCATGTTCATGTTTCAGCAACATAGCACTCAAACTTTCAAAATTTCTCAATGTTGTTCAAGCATAAATATATTCATTTCCTACTACGGAGATATGATACTGCAATCCTGCCAATTTTTTGAGTGCCAAGTAGCTATTAGTGTCAAAATACCATCTAATTTAAAAAGAAATCAACAGTTGACCCACCCTACATAAAAATCTAAATATCGAAATGAAAATAAATGTTTCCAATACCTATTTACTTATTAAAATTATTTTTCAGTACTGGATAATGCCATAGAAAAATAAAGACAAGAAGTTTCATCTATAACAACACAAGTGAAGCGCATTTTTAAAAGCCTCACGATGCCTCCAAAGATAGAGGCATGATTATATGCATTGTATATATTTGTTAATGTTCCCAGGCTTCTGCCGCTGCTTTGTGCGTTTATAAAGAAGATATTTCGTTTTTTTAACATTTTTAAACTGCCCTCTGGTATGCAATTTAAAAACATTCTTAAGTTTGGGCACATCGCAAGGAAATGAGCATTCCAAAATGCATGTCACTTCTATTGTTCTAAATGAAACTTTTTGTCTATTTTTCTATGATAATACCAAATTTTACAATGCACAAATGCGCCAAAAGTGCTAGGCACGGTCCTGATCTCTTGCTTATTGCTTATCAGGAATCTTGTTAGGTGAAAATCTAAAGCAAAAATAATTAAATGAAGTACGAAGTTAATTATTTGTTTTAGATGTGTAGATGTTAGATGTTTTTACTAATTGTATGAGAAGTACATTTCAATGAAATCTTAAACTAAAATTCTTTCTTAAGAGGTCTCAAAATCGAATTTGTGTACATACCATATTCCAAATAGCTAAATGAAAATTGACATGATCGCTGTTACCATCGACATAAAATCTGGGTCTCTGGGTTTATTTTGACTTTCTTTCCCGCTTAAACTCCGCCCACCGGGATTGACTTCCTTTCAACTTAAGCCCACCGTCGAGGACTCGTCGAAGGAAGAAATGGGGCCCAAGGGAAACAATTCGCGCAACAGACACCCCTCTGGTGTGAATATCCTCAATCAAACTTAGCCTGCAATTATTAACCCCAGTCGCATTCAATTTTCGAAATGGCAAAACTTTGTCCAAACAACCCTCGGGCTCCGGCTATCATCGCTCCTGGGCCATGGGAACAAAACCCGTTTCCTGTGGCGCAGTCGATCTGATTATACGATGCGTGTCTGATCAGTCATCGCTTCTGTTGAAATCCCCCGTGCTTTTCAGTTTTTATGAATGGGGTCCCGCGAGCCGGGCTGCGTCCACCACAATTTTTCGGCCGTAGAATTGACCAATTCTTCTGGGCTGGTGGCATTTTTTGTTTTATGGGTTTTTTATTGTAAAAAATGGCCAAACGTGGATAATATTAATGAATGGACCTGAAATTTGTGCTCTCGAAGAGATAAAGATACACATTGGAACACAAAATTGATCGTCTCCGAATTAACTGAGCGGCGAACAGATATGCTGATGACAGGGGACCTCTGATAGATTTTTCAGCAAGATAGTGCGCCCAAGAGGCCACTAGGACACGTCGGGCTTTGTGTAAAGATTATGTCTCAGCTCTTGGGAACTAATCTGTAGTTGTCAGGTAACAGAGACCCTGTCAGTGGATAATTAACTTAGCTAGATAGTCCAGAAGATAACGGACATGATCGGTTATTGGTCTTGAAATGATGCACAACCGAACGATCACGGTTTGTGGTTTTTGGGCAATTCAAACATTTTGAGACCTGTTATGACACCTTGTCATATCTTAATCTGTTCTAGATCAGTATTTTACCACTTCCTTTGGTGAAGAATGTCAAACAGATTTCAAGGAAAAAATCAGTTATTTTGAAAGTTACAGCAAAAAATAATAGTTTCAGTTTTCACAGTGTGCTATCTGCCATTCAGTTAGAAAATCGGACACAAGCTAAAGACTGGCGCTTAGCAGATTTAATGCCAGAAATACTTTCTTTGGACGTCTATCGTAAACTATAAAAAAGAATGTCACAAAACTTATTGGAAATTGTCTCGGATTGGTGAACCACAAGATTTCATCCAATCTTGCCATACTTTCTTAATTTATTAAATACATTTTGTTTCTACACACTCTTCAAAAGATCGAAAAAATCGATCTTGCTCATTCGTAAAGTACATATTTGTAAAATATGTCTGCAAAATTTTATGTTTTAATCCACAAAAGTTGAAGTTTTAGCGTTCCAAGGATCAGCAGATAGAACGGCCGGTCTTTTCTTTAGAGGATCTTTTCTTTCAATTGATCAACACGATAAATCGGACATTAATTATACAATTGAAGAAATATTTTCGTGTAAATTTTTATAAATGTAGTGGCTAGGATTAAACGAACTAAGTTTTTTTTTTTTTTTTAACAAAAGTAGATTTTGTATGTATCTTCAAATGGCTAACGCTAGCCGGAATACTTAACGATAGCGATTCTCTAGTTCGCGGACGTGAACGCTATAGCATTCACATTCACAAGCCGCATTATCGGCATTGAATTCTTTATATACATATACTGGTGGATAAAGATCTAATGATGACCAAATATAGTGAAATTATAAACAAATGTGTTTTTTTAAAAATCCCCTGTCGCATTTTTGCAGCTCAATGAAATTTTGAGCGTCCGCGAACGTGTTAAGAAAATATTTTTTTAAAAATCCCCTGTCGCATTTTTGCAGCTCAATGAAATTTTGAGCGTCCGCGAACGTGTTAAGAAAATACATATGTACATTGTACATACACGATTTCATATGAATCAGGACTAGAATTTAGAGCCGCCTGTGGAGATCAATTTTTTTTTTCAAGTGACCTCTCATAAATTCAACTAAATGAAGATCATTAAACACTAGGCCTTGATTTTAAGAAAAATGCCCTTAAAGTAAGAAATTTTTCTGAGATCCAAGAATATGTGTTGATTTCTCTGATGTAAAAAATCATGAACAAACAAAATTTCTTAAGAATAAAAACTATATCTGGTTTTATTTAATTACGCAGTTACTTATTTTTACAACTAAACAGGCTTAAATCAAAATTATATTCTGTGAATCCCAAAGAATATTTCACTCAAAAATTTAAGATGGTGTGTTTTAAAATAAATACTAATTTCTAACTACGATAGGTAAGTGACTTGATTTAAAAATTCTTATTTTATATTTTTTTCTAAAATCCCTAGATTCAAAGAAGTGAGTTTATTGAACGTAACACAAAAAGCAAAATTCAATGAAAAGTTTTGTATACAATTCAACAATTACAGAAGAAAACTGAAAATTTTTGTTGTTTTCGTAAGTTTATTGAACGAATTAGATCCCTAAATTTAAAGATTGCTCAAATCAAATAAAAAATTCCTTAAAATTGTATTATTTTCAAAATACTACGTCTACACTATTTAATAATAATTGTCTTTTAATGGAAAGTGTCCTGTAAAAATTTTTTTTTTTTTTTTATTTTAAATAAATAAAATATTTAATCAACATGCTTCCCTTTATTTGGGTTACGGAAAATCTGTATTGGTTTTTGTCAATAACTGATTGTTTAAATAATACATAAACAGGTATTTATATTACCTTTTTGTTAATTTTTTCTATAACTGAAAAACGAAATATTTATTTTGATAATAGTTAGTGAGAATCTTCGAAAGTATTGATGAGAGATTAATTGTTATCGATGCCTGAATACATGTACTTAAATAAACACTTTTTTAACTAGATAAGTACCCCTGTCGAACTGTAATATATTCCCAAAATTAATGTAGACAAGATGTTCCCACAATAAAAGATTATCTTCGCACTTTCTATAAATGAACTAGGGCATTTAGTGCGTTGTGCCCTACAAAAATTCGTGACCGTTTCGCCTCTCTATCAGGCCGCTTTCCTTTTGTACGAATTTAACGCAACATGCGTTCGGCTCCCTTCTGTCTGCGTGGCCGCATTCAAATCCATTTACGCGGAAGAAAAACGACACCAGCACGTGGCGCCGACAATAGTCGCACGCCCTTCATTTGTTTACAAATCACTTCAGATCTTTTGAGCGCGCTCGAGTGCTCTATGATGCCCGAACAACATACGTCGAAACGCGGAGAACAATAAATTATTGCCGACTCGTGTTCGGTCTTGGCGGATTTGCAGATTACGCAGGTAATAAGGCAGAGAGTATCTGTGAGTTAGCACACAAGCATAATTCGTTTCGCTTCCGTAAATAGTCTTTTAAAGCCAAACTAACCGCGACGAATTTCCGACTAAATTGATTTATCATTGATGCAATATGTCCAGGATTCGAGGAATATTAGTTATTATGTAATCATAATAATTGGTTTTATTATTCGCTTACGAAAACACTGTACAAATTGTGCACCACGATTAAGGCTCGTCTACATACTATGACGCTACATTTAATATTACAAGTCACGTGTAACAAGTCTCATCTTTTTCCATGTCTTGTGTCATGTCCTATGTTATGTCATGTATCATGTGGGGCATTTCACGTGAAGCGGACAGGGAAAAAAAAGTTGAGGTTCTGAAAATCGACCACATTCGGCCTATTTGTACTTCTAGTAGGTATGAATGTGCACGCAAAATATTTTTTTTGTATAGTGTATATTTACCAAGTTATAGGTTTCTAAAGAATGGTCGTTGATTGGTACAACAATTTATTGAAAGTACTTTTTCGAATATAACAAATTTACTATAAAATATTTAACATAGCGATACATGTTAAAAATATACTGTTCTTTTTGACAGTAAAAAAAATATTGAAAAATTATTTTTTTTCATATCTAAAACCGGAAGTAAACTTTTCAAATCAGAATTAAAGTCACTTCGACCATTTTTTTTTTCTTTTTTTTTTCTTTCAAAATATAGCTTAAAGAATAATAAAAGTACACTAGAAAATTTAAAATGGGATCTCTATTAGTTTAGGAGTTACATTGAATAATATCCACCCACGTAGCAAGAATTCACGCCCTTTGCGACGCGGGTGTATATTATTCAATGTAACTCCTAAACTAATAGAGATCCCATTTTAAATTTTCTAGTGTACTTTTATTATTCTTTAAGCTATATTTTGAAAGAAAAAAAAAGAAAAAAAAAATGGTCGAAGTGACTTTAATTCTGGTTTGAAAAGTTTACTTCCGGTTTTAGATATGAAATAAAATAATTTTTCTATATTTTTTTTACTGTCAAAAAGAACAGTATATTTTTAACATGTATCGCTATGTTAAATATTTTATAGTAAATTTGTTATATTCGAAAAAGTACTTTCAATAAATTGTAGTACCAATCAACGACCATTCTTTAGAAACCTATAACTTGGTAAATATACACTATACAAAAAAAATATTTTGCGTACACATTCATACCTACTAGAAGTACAAATAGGCCGAATGTGGTAGATTTTCAGAACCTCACTTTTTTTTCCCTGTCCGCTTCACGTGAAATGCCCCATGTGTCATGTCTTTGATCATATAATGTCATGTCATATGTCAAGTAATGTATCGTGTAGTGTGTCGTGCCATATATTGTATTATGTTAAGTGGCATGTCGTGCAACATGTTATGTTATGTTGCATCATGTCATACGTAATATCATATAATGTGCCACGTTATATGCCAAGTCATGTGGAATGTCTTGTGTTATGTTATTAGTCAAGTCGGTCTTGTAACATGCTATATATCATATAATGGGTTATGTTTTGTTTCATGATGATGTTTTTATCATATTTCATGTCATGTGTTATACTACGTGTCATGTTGTGTGTTACGCCACGTCACGTTGTGCCATGTCGTGTCATACTGTCATGCCATGTACCATGTCATATGTCAAGTTATATTATCATGTAAATTGCCAAAGTAAACCGAAGTAAAAACGAGTAATCTTTCTATCATAAAAACCTAGTTTAAATTAGTGTACGGAAGACATACATAAGCTTGCCAACGGTGAAAGATTGTTTTTAAGCGGATCCAGAATTACCTCAGACAAAAAAAAAACACAAACGTTTACTCTTTATTATATTAGTACAGATTAGAAATTAATTGATAAAACCAAAAATATAAGAATTAAATTTGAATATATGTAGGGGAAGGTCGGGTAGCCCCGGACATTTAAATTTCTAAGAAACTAACCACGTTGCATAGGTATAGTTTTATTATAAATGTCTACTCTCTGGAATAAAAACAAATCCAACTTAATTGCGACTTGAGCACAGAGTGAGTTACACGTGAGTGTGTGTTTTGTTCCCAGCAAAACATTTTCGTTGCTCCTGTCAAACTTCATTGAAGGTTATCAAGTACAATAAGTAAGTGTGCATACTTGTTTTTTGGTTAATGCTGTAGGAAATTTTATATATTTAAAGGTTGTAATAGTATTTGTAACATTTCTTGTACAATTTAAGAGCTGTGTCTAAAAATGGTGCATGATAACGATCGGGTACCCCCGGACATGGTTTTAAGTTTTGAATTTTGCGATATTGTTTTAACAAACTATAATTGTTTTGTCAGTTTGCTTATTTATGGAAATTAATTGCAAATGTTGTTACTATTGTTGCAGAAAGACTTGAAGTATGCCGAAATTTATGGGGAGAATTAGTTAGTTAAAAGTTATTTATATTAATAAATTTTAATAATTTTGAAAATGTACAATTGAAGTGTTTTTTTTTATAATTGAGATCTACAGCTTCTCTTCTTAATGCCAAATAATAATCTGCTAGCCCGAATAAAAAGTCTGCCGGCAGTCCCGCTGCCCAAACGAAAATTCCACTATCGATCCGCAGGGACCGACGCGACGTCGGTCAAACGGAAAGTTCACTATCGGTCATGGAGGACCGACGCACGCCGCGATCAAAGTGTTAAATTCGAAACGTATAAAAATGTATTTCAAAATTGCTCTTTTTTATATCAAAAATACTTAATTCCAAAACATTAGTATCGATGTTTAATTTCGAAAAGAGCTTATTATACCAAATGCAAAGTATCAGAATTCAATTCAAAAGTGCATTTTTGTTCAAAACAAAAGTAAAAAAGTTGTTTGTAAGGCCAAAAAACGATTGGGCCACCATTGATTACTATGTCCGGGGCTACCCGCCATATTTTGTGTCGGCTAAAAACGAAGGCCAAAGTATTTTTTAAATATTTCTTTGAAATAATTTGATATGATTACTAATTCTTAATTAACATAAATGAAGAAGTTCCTAGTTTTATTTTAAGAGTAGAATAAAGACAGGAATTTTGTTTTTTTGTATTTTTATTTGCAATTCACTTGCGTGTCCGGGGCTACCCGTCTTTCCCCTACTTGATTTGACATCGAAAATCTTTAAATAAGTTAATGAAATATGTACACTGATTTAATTTAAAAGCGCAAATTTTTAATAATTTTTAAATCTTTTGATTCAATTTTGATGCCACTTAAGACATCAATTATTGCGACATTTCAAATCAAAAGTAAAGCTTTAAAAACTTCTTTAATAGTTTTCCATATTAAAAATATAATTTTTAAATTTAGAACGCCTACTTCTGACGCAACGTGTTCGCCTAAAATCGAAGCGCACGCATATTTTTCATTTAAACGTGTTTTTTCTTAAGTCGGGTTTTTCTCCCAGTGTTTACAACAATTCATGCCAACGCCTATTCCGGTTTAATCTTGCCAGTAGAGTTTTAAAATATGAGTTTAATTGTGGTTCAAACTATAATGCTAAACCGTATAATTCTTGAATTCAGTAGAATTATTATTTTGCACAAGAAAAATTAGAAAGGTCAGCCCCACAAAAAATAAAATAAAATTGTCAGAGCAGCGAACGAGACCATCATATCCCTATGTATTTTTTGGACGCTGAATCCGAATCCGTGGTAAAAAAAAAAGTTATTCACCACCAAAATTATTTGCTAGAGCTAAAAAATACCCCCTGAGTAGGGTGAAAATTAGATTAAGCTCCGAGAATAGTGGTTCGATCTTAGTGAATCGAATTATATGTATACATGTATTCAGGTGTATCACGATTAAATTCAGGGTAGACACTAATGTCCATCCAACAGATTTGAAACACACCCCAGGTGGGGATGAAAGCTACCCCCATATTTTACCTAACTGATCAAAAACAATATCAACATACATGTTTATACATAATAAATGTTGGTTTGAACACACTATATACAGTACATCTGGCGTATTCGGTTTACCAGTTTAGCATACAAGTACGTGAGGTAAGTTGTTTTGATTGTTCTTCTTTATAGTATGTTTTGAACTTATTTTCGAATGATCTTGTGAAGTTCTGATGTATATAGTATACTATATTATCCCATCCAAACTATATACTTACTACCACATATTATTCCTATCTAAAACACCTTTAAGCGAGTGAATTTCTGGGAAATTAGACAAATATTAAGTACTACTAGACAGATGATTGTATTTGATATGAATAAATTTGTATAAGGTATGAAAACAAATCTCATAATCAAAGTCATTAAATTCGTCACAACTTCATCAAGATTTTTAAATTTAAATTAGTAAAATATTTTATTGAATTTAATAATTTAAAATTTAATATATTTCCACTTAATTCAGAAAAAATGTTAAACGATTTCTATTTGTTTGTATTAAGAAGTTAGCAAAATAAAGAATTATATATATATATTTTTTTTTTTTTTTTGAGAAATCAGTTCTTAGAACTTGGGATTCAACTATTCAAATAGTAATTGATTCCACGTTGACAGAAATTCTTTTTTTTTCCAAATATTTTCTAAATTACTTTTTAGAATGGAGAAAAACCAAATTACATGTACAATTCCTTGTAATAGAATTGACGAGTAATACACTAACAAGGAAACGTTCTCAGGTGTGTCTCACCGATTTTGATAAACTTGAAATATGTTATAGACTATCGCAAGAAAAGGGACACGTATTTTATTTTTTATCTGCGGATACGCACATTTTTTTAAAATAAAAATTGGTGTATTTTTCAAAATTGTGTCCGCCATTTTGAATTTTTTTAATTTAACATCAGATTCGTGATCAGCGATTCCAAAAACCCCTTAATACTGGTTTTCAGGAAAAAACTGATGTCTGAAAGAATATATGTACATCATTTACGTATTAGTGCTAGGGGTTGTTTACCCCCTTGAGGAGCTTTTTTTACGAAAACTCAAAAGCAGGACAACTTAATTTTTCAAAATCGTATGTGAAAAGATATTTTTCAATGATTTTTAACTAAAAATGTTTTTTTTGTGACGCAAAAATATAAAAAAAAAATCTTTTTTCTGCAATAAAAAATAAGGGTTGCCACCCCCCGGGAACCGAATTACTTACAAAAGGTTGGTATATTTATGAGACATCATTTCCAATTTGTTTCATTCGAAGAAATTCATTAGAACTCGAAATATTTAGGAAAAACTGTTTTTGGGGGTAAATTTTAGGGGTGGTTTTCATCCCCTAAATGTGCATATCCGCAGATAAAAAAAAATACGTGTCTCTTATTTTTCGATACTCTATAACATATTTCAATTTCATCAAAATCGGTGAGACACACCTGAGAACGTTTCCTTGTAAGTAGTTGCTCATTAACAATTAACATTTACCTACAATTCTTCGTAATGAAATTAAAAACTTCTTCAAGTTCCGTGCTAAGGAATTCAGCAAGTTGTAATTGAGTTTACCTAGCTCTGACCGGGTGCCACTAATTCTAGCTACGCTACTGAAAACGACATGGCAATATTTTGGAGCTCTAGACCGTTAAATATTGGCCAAAATGTGTCCACTCTTGGCGATTTTGTTTGTCAACACCTGCGAAGCTGCATACAACGGTCCTTGAAAAGTGTGACGATTCGTTTCGTCAGAGGATTACACGAATCATCGCAGCACTCCCAGCTGGCCGCGTGCCCTTTGTCGCACTCGTGTCCCGCTGCGAGCATGTGAACCACCTTGACTTATGTTGCTGCCACCTGAGCCCTGAAGAGCCCTGATCCAGTTTTCGCACGTTGACAAAAATACATCACTTCCAAGGCGGCGGAGGCCCCTCGGAAGGAAGGAGGCTCTCCAGCAGCCGGACGTTTGCATGATTAATGGCGCGATAATGAGATATCAATCCGCTTGACCCAGGGGCGACAATGCAGGGGGACGATGCGACGGATCAAGAAGGCACGCCAGGAAGGAATCCGCGGCTGATTTTCGCGAGACGCCTGCCGTCGCATTGCATTGATTTATGGCCTTCCAAGTGCGAGCCGGTCGAAAAGTTGCAGCACAGCGCGGCGAGGTGCCCCACAATATTCATCGCATGACATAGTTGTCGTCAGCATCGGAGCGCGCTATAAATAGCCCCGCGCGCTGGCCCTGTCCGCGCGCAAAAATTTAATTAGAGTGAAATGTGAAATTAAATTCATCATGTGATTGACAATGGCAAACAGTCGCGGACCGGAGGAGTCGCGCTGCACTGCTGCCATATACATAATTCAGGGTCTGAGGAATTTAGCCCGCTCAAAAGTGGTACCTTCGGTCTGTAATTTTGCATCTGCCTCCCTCTTCAAATGCCGGGGCCCGGGCTGTCGCTCCTTCGGCCGCCGACCAACGACGGTCCAACGAGCCGCTTTCAAGAGCCTCTTCTTATAGACGCGGCGCAGCTCCCTCCGCACAGAAGTCAAGATGTCTATTGTTAAGTAATTACAGCGCTCCGCTGTGACTTCAGCATTTTTTCCATCGTAATTTCGTATTTTCCGAATTTACCACAGCCGATGGGCTGGGAAATAGGGAAAAAATATGATTTCAATAATCATCAGGTGCTCGATCGCACCTTATCCGCACAAAGCAGCAGCGCCCGGACAGGTAGGATGCGCTCCTCGTCCCCGATGCTCTGCCCCCTGTGCAACGAGGCGCATGAACCCGTTTCGAGGCTCCTTTTGTCAGTGACAGAAGTCAAACTGCTCTTATCTGTGAAATCCATCCGCACTTATCTCGGACTTATCTCGAGTGAGCATTGTGCCTGCTCCTATTCTCGGGCCTGGGCTGATTCCGGCGCCTAAATCCAGTTTTGCAAGTCATCTTCGAACGGTGCAAAAAGATACCTGCGCCCAGGTAATTGATGAGCACCGCTGCCTCTGGGGCAGATTAGAAGACGGGGGAAGGCTCCAGCAGGCGCGCAAACATGATATGTGCTGGCGACGGCGCGCGGCTGCCGCGTCGTGTTTACACCGGTCGTCCAGCAGTGTCCGAGCTCCCCAGCACATTATATAGCCTCGAAATTATTTTGTCACATATTGTGACATGTCCGGGAGACGGCAACGGAGCTCCAGTTGCCGCACTATCGATCGCGACTCATGTTCACCAAGGTAATCGTCGATTGAGTGTCATCGCGCTGATAACAACACTCCTCGATTATTGATGACGGCCCCGCGATAAATAATGATCCGCCACGGTCTCTGGGAGCTGCTTCCCATCGAAAACCCTTTCGAAACCCATTTCCCTGGAAATGCCCTCCCTTACCTGACCGGCGGCGATCGTGATCATAGCTATGGGATAGAATCATCCTGTCTTCTGGCTTCCGTGTGATCCAAACATAAATTATGCGGCCGAGAGGGAGACGCATCCTAAATAGTTCAACATTCTGATTTCAAGAGGACCGCCACCGCGTCCCAATTAGACGAAATTAAGGAATCTCCCGCGGTCATGCAATTCAAGGGCCTAGCTGAGTCCGGTCGGTGGGTCTTGAACAGTAGCTAGGAATTTCGCGGGCTACCGAAATATAAAATTATTAGGGTCTCATGAGAGCCAAACCGTTCATTCATGGTCACCCCGAGGGAAGTAATAAATTGATCTGCAAATTTCATTCATTCAATATGACATCCCCTTTTTGAAAGACGGTTAAAAGATAATATCTTTTTCCATGAATTCTTGATCATTACAACCCAATCTACAACTCGAGAGGTAAATACTTAACCTTTTCACTAGTTCAATGTTTCTTTGCATATACGAGTACAATAATATATTAAGATGGCAGTGTTAAGGCCTAAACAGATAAAAAATTCCACAGCACTCGTCTCCACTCGCAAAAAGTAACCGAACAGATAAGCCATTCACAAATGTCAAAAATCTGTTCATTTGATGTGTTACTTTAGTCGAATGCACTGAAATTATGGAAGTTGCTTTTTCAGTATTTTTTTTATTGTGGGGTTATTATATATTAATACTTAATTTAAATATGATGGCTATAAAAAAAAACCTAAGAGGCGATGGTGATTGAGAATGCTTTTGGCATACTCGTAGCAAGATGGGGTATTCTTCAAAATACTCTTAATTGCTTTCCAGAGAGCTCTGAGAGGATTGTACTCGCTACGATTGCATTACATAATTTTATATATATTATAATGATCGAAAAAGATATAAATCCTCTGTACTGTCCTCAAGGTTACAACGGCTGGGAAGATGAACGTGAAGAAATTCATCCAGGACAATGGAGAGATGAGGTCCGACATGAACTACGGAGCGCTAGATTTGGGTCTAATAATAGTTCGAGGGAAGCTTTTACAATGCGACAAGCCTTATGTAATTATTTTGCAAATGAAAGTGCTATACCTTCCCAGTACAATGGAATTTAAAAACTATTTCAAATAAAAACTTTTAACAAATTCACAGCTTTTTATTAACTCAATCATATCACATATTTGTATTTGAAAAATGCATAAAAACATAATAGACCAAAATGCTAGTGGAAGAATTGCAGCTACCAGATCCTTGTACAAAAAAATTCTTAGCATTGAAAAGAAAAATATTATTACAAATTTGGAATTATACATTCCTCAAAGCAACCACTTTGATACATTTGCATTCGACTTAAATAATTCAAAATATTGCACTTTGCAATCCTTTTATTTTGTTCTGTTAAAGAACACAACATATTGGTAATACTTTGGCCGAAGAGTTCATCTTCCGTTAATATTCGGGATGAGACCTGAGGCAGAAATTTCTCTTCAAATTTAGTGATTGTTTGCAGAAATTGTTTATTTATTAAATTTATGTTCTCAAATAAATTGGTGTTCTTACGTTTTCGAGTTCTGGAATTTGTAGCTGGAGCATCTGTTGAGCTACTATTAGCAGGATCTGGTGTTGAGGAATGTTCCGATGAGCGACGGTCAGGTAGGATGACATCAATTGAAGTAGATGTGGATATTTGCGGTGCATTTATATTCGAACCCTGAGAACTAGGATCGCTAATTTGGCCAATGGGTGAATCATCTCTATCATTATTAGGAATCGAAAAGGTATTCTCAACTTCCAGCCCTTTCCTGAGCCTTAAAATTTCTCCTTGTCCTTTTTAAAATATAAATAATATAACATTAAAACATTAAAATATACCACCTACTTGGCCGACAATGGTCCTTTAAAAATTGCAAGCTTTCAAATAATTGCCATTTTCTATTTTTTGCGGCTCCGCTCCCAGATGGCATATTATGAGCTTCCATCTCCTTCCGGAATATGTCCCTTAAAAATGTCCATTTCTTCATGCATTCACCATCTAAATTAAAAAATTATTTATCTCTTAATATTCATAATAAATTTACTTACCAGTTAAATTTAGTTTTTCCACAATTTCTCTCCATATCTTTGCTTTAATTGCAACATTCCTGTATTCGTTAGAATGCATGTCAAAAAGCACTTTATGCTTCTGCACTTCTTCTATTAATTTTTCTTCAATTGATATCTCTGAGAATACAAGAAAACATATTATTTAAAACATATTTCATGTCTCTAAATAGTTCCTTACCAGAAATTTTTAATCACACTTTACATCACCATCACAAGATCAAGAATGTCAAACTGACCTTTTGACATTTGCGCGTGTTAAAGGTAGAAAGTTGGCTAATTTTTCAAGGGACGAGTGTTAACCACTCGCTTATCTGTGCAGTCCCCTTCATTTTAGTGTAAAATTGATGTTTTTGGCATTTGCGAGTGGAGACCAGTGCTGTGGAACTTTTTATCTGTTTAGGCCTTTAGATCTGCCATTAAGGGCAATCGGCTAGGTACCGCCCGAGTAACCTAATACGTGCGGTAACCTAGTAGTTACCCCGCACGTTGTTACGTTCGCTTTTGCACCCCTCTTGTATTTGAGCTTCGCGCATTACAACTTCTGGGAAGAAAAGCAGAGGGTATTGAATGTCAGTGTTGGTGATGGTGGGGGTATCGTTTGTCCTGGTGTTCCAATTGCATTTTCAATGGATCCTACAAAAGAATTGGCTCATTTCAGGGATCAAAGATGGTGGTCGGAGACGCGATTATTACACGAACGTTCGACATGGGTTTTAGAAAAGTTCCACGAGGTTTGGTACATTTAAATGCTGCGGATGGAGACTTTCAACACCACATATATTACGACACCACACTGAACTCGCCATATACACACACACACACCAACACACACATACACACAGAAATCTCTCGGGACTACTCTCAGCTTGGGAGCGGAGATTCATTAATCCCTCTTCACTCATCTTCACGCATACACTCAGTCGAGATTGACTTATCGTATATTTCTTCACGCCTGCAAACATGCAACAACACACACGGACTGGACATGGATTTTTTTTAGATAAGCATTTTGAATATTGGGGCGTAAAATTAAATCTTTAGACATAGGAAAATATAAATATTAGTAATGAAGGCTAAAAGTAGAATAGTCTTAAGGAGAACTGCGGCTAAATATTTAAATGAATAATTCGTATATTAATATTTCAATTAATAATTTTTTGTCTGAATAGTAGTCTAGTATCATTGGAATAGTACAAGAGAAAATTATTGGAAAAGTTGTGTTAAAGATTTTGACTAGAAAATGTTATATTATGAGGGAATTATGTTAATCCTAAGTTACATACTTGAATTAGAAAATGCATAATATTATGGGAGAATTATGTTAATTTTAAGTTACATATTTGAATTAGATCTTTACTATCATTGAGTTGAATTGTAAGTTTTCTCGTAGTTTATTTGGTCTAAAACACGTATTAGATTAAGAAAAGTCGTCATGTAGTCGTAGCCAACTCGCCACACGGGAACCAGAATTAGTTACTAGATCGATATTGATTTCTATATCGAGCTGCTCCCCCTACGCCGAGAACAAAATGAATGAGTATAAAATAATTATCAATGATAGTTAAAATTCCTAAATTTGGAAAAATATTAAATATTTACCATAAAAATAAAAGATAGTTAAGATCGGTCAGTTAATAACCTTTCCCAATAGAGCAGTAGTGCATTTGACCGACTTACATTTAGACCAATTGCCGAAATGCCAGGATGTCCACCCACGTTAAAGCTCAGTTCCGGCTGGAAGTTCTGAATGGGAGGAGGTGACTGGAGATCGCGAGCGACTCCACGTGAATTGTGAATTGGCTTCGAAAAGCCTTTTTTTTTGTTTTTCTTTGGTTCGGGCTTCCGTAGAAAAAAAAAAGCAGTTAAAATTGTATTTTTGCCGGCTTAAATTGTTTTTGAGCTCGTGTGGTTTTTGGCGGGCAAGTGATGTTCGGTCGGGAAAAAGATAACCGATCTTAACGCGGAGAGTGTCAAGTTTTGGGAGGAGAGGAGGCGGATTAAATCTGGAGTCATCGGCCGGAGGAGCAGCATATTAACCAGCTAAGTGGTTTGATTTTTTATTGTTTGATATTCCGAGGCCCGGAAAACCGAAAATTATTGTTGTTTAAAAGACAAAATTTTATTATTGGTTATATATTCGCGCTATGCGGGTGGCGGTTGGCTGAGTCGACTCGTGCATGGTATACTCATAAAAGTTTCGAAATTTCTTTCAATAGTCGTACATTTGTATTTGTATTTTGGAACGCCCCAATAAAATTTATAATGTTTCCGATCCAATAGTTTCTTTGCCAGACAGGTTTCGTGGTTTTACCTTAATAGAAAAAAAAAAATCACGTGGCGCCCTAAGTAAATCTCAAAAAAAAAAAAATTATTCATAGTCAACCCAGCCCTTCCCCTGAGCGAGCCAATTACGTACCCAGGCAGTACGTAACAACGTGTGATGAAAATATAATAAACTTCACAAAAGCAGTAAATTCGTGAATTCGAATACGCCTACTTTTTAAAATTTTTCTGTACAGGGAATTATTTGGTAATTCTGTTACATGCGGCACATTTAAATTTAAAAGTTTCTTTTGCATTCAGAGAAAAATCACTTAAAATTAATCGGTTTTTAATAGTTTTAGGAAGCCGTATCTCGAAAGGGAGAAAACGGAACTCTTATAAGATCACTCGCATGTCTGTGTCTGATCGTCTAGTTCGTCTGTCCGTCTGTCACAGCCGATTATCTCAGAAAACCATGGGGCGTAGAAACTTGTAATTTGGCATAGTAATACATCTTATTAACCCACATATTTAGCACTAGTTAGCATTTTAAAATCTTCATGGAAGAATTAATTAATTTTATATATCATGTGAAGTATCATTTAAAAGGGCCAGTTATGTGAAATCCAAAAATATTTTTGTGTATAAATGAAACAACAGCAGTAGCGATGTATTACTTTATTGGACGTCTGGCTTGTTCTGGTATCTTATTACAACTGCCGGACCAGCAGCCAATGACTGACCGGCTTGTGTACAATATGTATATATATGTATATATACAACAAATAGCATATTTAAGAAAAAATATAGCATTCCCCATTCTTATTTCCAAAACTACTGGATCCAAAAAATTACCTTATTCAAACAACTAATTTTGTGTTTCATTTAACTATTTTTGCTTTTGATTTTGACCTAACAAGATTGCTAGTAAGCATGACCAGAGAAGACTATTCAAAAATTATAAAACCATCTTTCTAAGCTACTGTAAAAATATGTTGCATCCTTGGAGTCAAAATGGTCGTACACTGCCTGTTTAATCCGAAACAAAACTCTACTCTAAACTAACAATTTTTTTTTGTATTATGCTTACAGATGGATATTTTTTTCATGGCAATATGTGGCGCAAACATTTTTTTGCAGCACTGCATCTCCCGACTATGTTAACCGTCATTTTGTTTTTTAATTTTTTAAAATAATGCAGATGTTAATTATTTACCTTAATAAAGAAGTGTACAAAATTTCAAATCAATATATTTTTTCATTTTTATTTTAAAGCAATTTAAAAAAAATCCTTTTTTTCTCATTTTAATACTATAAAAACCCCTTAAACCATTTTTTTATTGTTAAAAATGATGGCTACGAATCATCGTGAACAGCTTCCATTCTTTCTTTGATTTGTTTTGGTGTTGAGCCTTCTTCTTCAATTAAACGGATTACACCAGCGACTTGAAACTTTGTGTAGAGCTTGTTGAGACTGTCAATATCCCGAACATGAAGATTTTTTCTAACGCACTATATTTACTATATGAGGCTCATGAACCGTACTACGCAATTGTAGAAGGTTTTGGTCTAGCCAAAACCCCGGCATTTCACAAACCGTGAAATAGAAATTGTGCATGTAACGATGTAGTCCGACAATCACCGCGAAATAACATTGTTTCTTATGGCGGAAGCTCCAAGGTATGCCACTCCACTAGTCTGAGGTGCCAAACAATAACTTTTACGCGAAAATTATGTCTTACTAATTTTAACTAGGGAGTAATGCCTTTCTTATGATCTGAAAACCGTTATAGTCACAACGACAAAATATTAGAGTTTTTTTCCACTTAAAAACAACTCTAGCTACTTGGCCAAACAAAACAGCAGCGGCAGGTCGACTGGAATCACGACATTCCGTGGTAATTTGTTCAATGGACTGTCAATTCGCTGTTATTTCATCGGACTAAATCACCCTATAAATGTAGTAATGAGCAGATCTAGTTCACAGGTTGTTATATTAAGCCCCAGGGTTTTTGTGGAGAACCATCGCCCTTCCCGTATTTATTTTAAGTAAATTATACACTATGGGAATAAAGTACATTCGTATTTGTAAAAAAAATTATGTTGCTTATATGGAAATAAAACAAGAAATTATTTATTTTTAATAAGTTTCCGGAACGTAATCCCCCTTTTTACACTATCAACTGAGTCTCTTATAACACGGTTACACACAACATGGCATTTTCTAGGCAGAACTGTAAAATAATGCCCTTATTCTTGGAATCCATTACCTTACTCAGTACAACTACAAGTAATGCAAGCAAGACAAATTGCGAGTACCATTACCAGCATTGGTACTTCAAAAAATGTAATTATCTTTACTAATTAATGGTATTGATACTTCACCATTGCCGTACTTTAGAGGCATTACTTAGCATTACCTGGCATTACTTATAAATACTCAGCATTACCTGGCATTGCTTAAAAGTACTCATCATTACCTAGGATTAATTACTGAGTATTTCTAGGCAATACCAAATAATGCTGAGTAATGGCAAGTAATGCTTCTGAAGTACGGTAATGGTGAAGTACCAGTACGATTACCTGGTAATGGTAATTAATATTTTTGAAATACCAATACTACTAATAGTACTGGTAATTTGTCTTGCTTGCATTACTCGTATGGGTAATTGTAATGGTAATTGTAGTACTGTTTTTACAGCTCTGTTTCTTGGAACCTATCTACCGTGTTGTAGAAGGGTTAAGTCCTATTCACACTATCCATCAGGCCACCGACAGTCAAAATCTCATCAAAATATTTTCCTTAGCTTTTTAAATGGCATAATTCACACTATTGGGCACCGACACATCGCGGCACCGTCCGTCACCATCACGAAAAATTCAGAAAAATATTTGATGGCAGCAGATTGTAGGTCATGTGTCGGGATAGTTTGAATCAATTTTCCGTCAAGTTTACAGAATGGGTGACGAGTTCCTCATTTCTTTAATGCGTGAAAATGAAATAATTTATAATTTATGCGATAAAAATTACATTGGTGTGGGAAGAAAAGAACAGATATGGAGTGAGATTGGGAAAAAATTACGAATAACAGGTATGTATTCATAGCATTTGGGTTGGTGAAATTGCTACTCTGAAGTACGTGTTTACTTTGGTAACTTTATTTTTTATGCGAGACAGTAAGTAATTAAAATCGTTCGTTCCCATCCGAAATTATTCGAAAAATGTAGTTTGGTCATCAATTGGTAACAGTAATATTACTTACATGAATTGGGGCCCAACCAGTAGAAGACCGTTACATTATTGTGGGACAAGTCCTAACCCTAGTCTACTTCACCTATTACCTGGTCAACCCACTAATAACTAAAATATGAGATATCTTAATTGAATAGTTAATGAGCTTGAACAAGCATATGTTTTGAAAACATAAGATAGAATAAAACCTTCTTAACTTTTACTCAAAATAATTACCTACCATTAAATAAGAAATGATTAAAACCCCCATACCAAGAAAAACTATAATATAATTCAAATAAATAGGCAAAAAAGACTTTCATGCGAAATACATAAGTTTATCATAACGAATAGTCAAATGCTCGTCGTTGAAATTAGAAAACATTTTAACACACCTTGCGGAGAAAGCTTAAATGCTTAAACTGCCAATTTAAAACTAAAATGTGAGCGACGTTAATTTACGGATAGGATACGGGTAAATGTGAATCAAACAAAAATTGATGGACGGTTGTCGGAATCTTGATGGATAGTGTGAATAGGCCTTTAACATTCATTTGAATATTGTTGATGATAAAATTTCTATTTCCATTTCCAAACTGACATTTCTCTTGACTTTTGTGGCCACCCTGTAAATATAAAAAAAAAAAAACTGGACGCCACAAGTTATGCAAGTACTATTTTGCTCCGGTTGCCCGCTTCACAGCGCACTGCTCAATTTATTTCCACCAAAACAAGTTCCACATTGCATATGAACAGGCGCCTAAAGAAATACCAACTACTGCCAAGTTCACAATCGTGCAAATATCCGAACTGTCAAAATCATATGGCAGTCGCAGCCGCTGTCCGCCGTCGGCCGCTTTATCTAAACATTGCGACGGTCAAGTTGATAAGGGAGCAATCACCACGCCAGCGGCCGGCTTCCGCACCAGAGCGCGAGAAATGATTTAGATAGCGACGTAAATTCAATCACCTCAGAATCGGAATGAGCGCCCTCCACTCAAGTGCCCAGTTCTCGTGTAAAGTGGCACGTCTGTGATAACGCGCGTATCTTTTGTCGCAGATTCGATTGGAAATGTTTAGCTAGCGGGCCGGAGGTGGTCCGAAAAGTGCGTGCAAACCGGAAATCGAAGATAAATTCAAATGGCTAACTACTTCGGCAGTTACACACAGTTGGATGCGGCGCCCGAGACGGAGGGCGAAGCCGAGGATTTGGATGTTCCGCTCATTTCGGTATGTCTGATCAAGAAGATAGATAAAGTTTGTGTTTGGTTTCTTCACCTATCCAGCCGGGGAATCCCACGGTCTCACTGCGGACGAAGTATAATTAATTTTATTTTAGTTTTTACTACTTCGCTATTCAGTAATGTGGCAAAAACAATTTCAGAGCAATTATAACTATTAAACAAAAACTTGTAATTATTCCGCAGTATGCCGTTCGGTGATATCACCTACAATTTTTTAATCGTTTTAACAGTCCTGACTTTTGTTAACAGGAAAATTAGTTCACCTTGTGCCTGCTCTTTGTTGCACATTTTTGCAACATTTGAATCCTTATCAAAACTAATATTACAATTTATAACTTTTTCGCGTTTGTAATTGAATAAATGACTTTGGTGATCGTGCGAGAGACAAATAAACACGTATATGGATGAATCCATATAGTGGGGTGTCGTCCGGTCCGGTTGGCTTACACTATCTAAAATTTGGAACCCCACCCAACTTAAGATAACAGAAATTTGTATATGTTTATATGTTCGATCAACTCGAATATTGCAATTTTTTCCGTAGTTGACTCATCAGTTAAATACTTCACATTGAGAATCACCCTCTTAGAACTTAAATTTTGATTATGTAAAGCGGTCACAAAATTAGCACACAATCTATGCAGAATGAAATAAACATATGCACAAAAGGGGTGAGTCTCTGGTGGCGTTCAGTAGATTTTACTAGAAACCATTGGAGATAAGAAGACTGGATGATCATGTTTATAGATCAGAAAGTGGTGCAACTAATAGAAATCTTGGATGATAAATTAAATGGAATATTTTTGTGTCACTCGTATGTACTCGACGAAATAAACAACTCTAATATTAATTTAACCCATGACAGGTAATTAGGGCATTTTTGACACATTCAGAAAATCCTACCATATTCGCCTTGATCAGACCCTTCGACAAATGATTCGCATTTTCTTAAACAATTCTGAACGACTTGTAATTAGACTCATTTTATGAGAAATCACGCAATCGTTTACTTTACAAAAAAATCAACTCGCTAGGTCCATTAGGAACCGAGATATATTAAAACAATGCGACTCAGCATTTTTTACACTTATTACCTGTAAAGAGCTAGCGAAAAACATGTTTTCCTCTCAGGGGTTAATAAGTCAACAATTTTTAACACTTAGTTACACCCGAGTGTATCGTGAATGGTTTATTTAATTATATAATAATTTAAGTCTATCGATTCCTTGGAGTGCCCTGATCAAACTTTTGTTATTAACTCCCTCCCCTCCCCATTGAAATGCCCCCTTCCCATTCAAAATGGTCGTTGAAGGTTTTTTAGAGGTTTGCTCACTTAAGTCCTTATAGTTCCTTGTAAGGATATCGCAGGACATCGAGCAATGACCCATTATTCAAAAGAGGAGGAGAGCACCTTTCCAATCACCACTAGTTAGGATATGTCCAAACAAGTAAAAGACAGAGGGTCCCTAACAAAATTTATCGAAATTTTCGTAAAAAAAATAGCGGTTTTATTCTTTTTTTTTGCTATGAAAGTAGAGCCTTTCAAGCTCTTTCAAACAAAACAAAAATTATCCAAATGTATCTCCATCCAATGAAAAGTTATTAAAAGTTAGTTGCAGTTAATGAACAAGTAGCTCCC
Organism: Dysmachus trigonus; assembly: GCA_949715965.1. NCBI lineage: Eukaryota > Metazoa > Arthropoda > Insecta > Diptera > Asilidae > Dysmachus > Dysmachus trigonus. The sequence continues at coordinate 45,616,592 of OX454319.1, read as the reverse complement.
AACCTGGTCTCTTATCGCATAACTGAGCATTTGTTTCGGATATCGACTCTTGTATTGGAAATCGTTGTGTTCACAGCGATTTCGAAGCTGTTCAAAGTGTTGTTTTCACTCGATTACTGTTTTAAATCTATTGACTACTTTTGACTGACCCTTTTATTACATTTGACGACTTGGACTGTTGTTTGAATTACTGGGAGGTTGTCCGAAACCAGCAACCTAACTCATATAAGGATTGATCAAGGTAGGCAGCTAAATCCGCAAGTTGACCGTATTTTATGTATTATTGGAAGTGATGCTACTATTAGTACAAGAAGGAATGCATCGCGACTCGATGTAGGCCGTACCATAGTGCATCAGATTTTGAAGGATAATGTTCTATACCCCTATCATTTCATGCCAGTGCAGGCCTTACAAGATGCAAATTATGGAAATCAGAAATCCTTCTGCGAATGGTTGCTAAATCGGGAAGAGAATAACGAGGAATTTTTTTTCTTGTATTCTCTGCACCGATTAGGCTACATTTACCAGAGAAGATGTTCTAAATTTCCGTAATCTGCATTTTTGGTCAGAGGAGAATCCTAGGGCAATGATTCAATAGCTGCGTTTTTTTCATCTGGATCTGGTTCTGGATCAGTATCAAATGAAAAAACGATTCAGGTTAATCACCGGGATAACGATTTTGGGTTTGAGGAGCTGGAATTCCTGTTTTGGCTAATCTAATAAGAATTGGGGACTAGACGACAGCTTTGGTCAAAGAAAATTCAAAAATGGCCTTCAAAGTTTTGTTTTTTATTAAATCCTATAATCAGAAAAACGATTTGATTTATTTTATTACTATAAATTACTTTTTCTTTGTGTGTTGAGAACCAATCGACTACAAATTTCATTGCTGTCATCATTTCAGATAAGAAAAACTACAGCAGCGACTCTGTTAGAAATTTTCAAACTATTCATCCGAATTCTCGTAGAATTTTTTGTAACCACTTCTTGCGGATCATTGATTCTAATCCGAATGAAAGTGTGGATCACGAGTTGTTGTTGTATGTCAATGTTAAGAGATTGACCCAAATCCTGATCCGATTGAAAAAAACGCTGCTAATGTAAGAATTAAGTAACTTTTAAAATAAACGTCTGGTGCGAAATTCTTGGGGCTCCAGCTCACTATTCACTTCGCGTACAGAACTATTTAAACGATACCTATGGCCACAGGTAGATTCGAAGGAGTTGCCGAACTGCCTGGTCTGCGAGATCCCCCACATCGAAAGCTTTTGGATTTTTATCTATAGGGGCATCTCAAGGATATCGTTTACAAGAACAAAAGTTTGCTCAGGACACTCCAACGAATCGATTGTTATGGCGTTTTCTACGTTGAATCGGGATATATAGTATATAACATATTTCAGAAATATACATATATATATTGCGAAATTTCATTGAGAAATTCGTAGAATTTATTTAGGATTGTGCCCTCCCAACCCGAAATCTCCGGTTTTGAGTAAACTTGGCAGGAATGTTAACCTTAATGAGACATTTAAACACCCATTTTCAAATCCTGCTGAAATTCGGTCCTTCAAGGTGATGTGATTATTTTGTACCGTCAGTGGAATTTAACCTTAATTTTCGCTCAAGCTGTACTTGAATATTCCACTTCTGCAGATATTATTGCTTGCTACTGTTGGTGCTTGTACCAGAGCAACTTTACTAGTGAGACGCTATGAAAAACGGTTCTAAAACGACTCTGTCTTCATTTTAAAAATTTTAGCTTAAATAGCCTTACAATTTACATACATTTAAACAATAATAATTAATAAAAATTTCTCAATTGGTAATATTGCACGCTATGTACATTTGCCTCCACGAACCGGTGCTTTGGGTGGTATTGTGTCTCGAGCACTGGATGCCCCTTTTTGCTAAATAAGCAAGATGTTCACGGGGCAATCTACTTAGCGTATTTATGGGTTTTGCTTACGCGCTAGATGATCCGAATGTGCTTGAACTTTTTCATATCATATGCATTCCAGAAATCCAACAGGGGAAACCCTCCTTCAATGAGCCGTATTCAGGTATCTTTGTGGCGCATTATCTCCCGCTATGTTAATTATTTTTCGGATTTAAAAACATAAGCTTTTTAAAGAAGGTCTGAGCTATAAATGATATACACTTCCTTCGGTTGCGAACATCTCGAATTTCCAGAAAAAGCTGATACACGTAAATTAATTTTTAGCCTCTCAAATCCAGAAAATAATTAACATTAATAACAGAAATTAACAAATTCGCAGAGACCAAAACTAACTAGCATTTTTAAATGTTTAAGCTATAAAATTTGAGGGAAGCTCATAGTAGAATAAAATGAAGTTCATCAAAATATTGTACGTGATGCCTTCTTTCAGTTTTCGTTAAGGGACTACCTACGATTAGATTGCAAAAAAACAGCATAATTTTCAATAATTTTTTTCTCAGCTCATTTATTATACAGTCACTCACAGCTTAAATGATGCAACACATTACTGAATCTCTTATAGTGAAACGAATGGATTTAAAGCAAAGTGGAATAGAATTAAAACAAGAATATTAAACTTCAATCAGTATATTATGTTTTAAAAGCAAAACACAACAATAATTTAATTCATTAACAAAAAAAAATTAAGTAAATTTCTTCTACTAACAAAAGTGACACAACAGCTTATTTGATGCAGTGTTGAAAAGCTATAATGAAATATCATTAAACATTTTTTTAATATTTTGTTGGACCTCCATTTTGTTTTGTCACTTCTTTTAATCGATTAGGAACAGATTCTACCAACTTTTTTGTATTTTGTGTTCAGGTGTGATTTCCCCCCACTCTTTCAACAACGCATTTTTTAGGTCATTTTTGTTCTTTATAGCATATTTTTTAATTTTTTTCTTTTAGCGACGCACATAGGAGTATTTACACTAAAATCCTGGCCAGAAGTCGAAAATACAAAGTATAGTAACACTTAATGCGTCGTTCGATTCATAAGGCAAGGGGTTAAGATATAACTGGTACGGTCCCTACATATTTGCCTTTATTTTAGTTTTATGAAAGGAACAGAGCTACTGCGGCTTTATTTCTCTGTCTTTGACGAGGCATCGAAAAATTGACCTTTCTCCATTCTTGAAATCGTACTCAGTGAATTCGATGAATTTCAATAGTCTAGTCCAGACCAACAAACACGAACAACGAACAAGTCTGTAAAACAGATTTTTCATGAAATTAATAATAAGTAATCCATTTTCAAGAAAGGAGAATTCAGAAAATGTAGGTGTAGGTTTCATAAATGGACATATGTATTTTGATGTAGAAATTACCACCTGGAAAAGTTTAAAAGATTATTAATATTATAAAATTATGCTGCTTACTACTTAACATTATCGCAGTAAAATTAAAAAACTTAAATTCATGTAAATTTTTTAAAAATATTTTATTTTTAATTCTAAAGACTGCGCATGACAAACCCGCTAAAGTTAAGTGCTTATACCAACAACCTGGTAATGGATTTAATATAAGTTATGATACTAACGAGGCTAAAAGAAAGATCATCCTTACGACAGTGCTCTGCGTTATTTTTATGGTGCGTACTAAACTAACTAGCTTTCTCGCAAATAACTTGTATTATATGAAAACTGCTTTTATTTAGGCCACAGAATGTATTGGTGGATACCTTTCAGGAAGTCTAGCAATAATGACGGATGCAGCCCACTTACTTTCCGACTGCATTAGTTTTATTGTTGGTCTAATGGCAATATGGGTATCGACCAAGTCACCGGACAAAAGAATGTCCTTTGGGTATAAAAGAATAGGTGAAAAGGCAGCCAGTCCACGAGTTCAATTCCATATTACAATATTGTTCGCCCGAATTCGAATCATATTGCTGAATCAAGCTTAAAATTCTAATAAGATTGCTTTTTTAATCCTGAAATAGCCATATGATTCGAATTCGAGTTAAAAATATTGTAATAGGGAAAGTGTCCTAGAAAAATTTAAAAATTGATTTATTTTTATCTCTATAATTCCTAGAGGTGCTGGGTGCGATCATCTCGGTGCTTGGGATTTGGGTATTGACTGTGATACTCTTTTATGTAGCGATTAAGCGGATTATAACCAGAGAATTTACAATCGATGCTGACTCGATGATGGTGATCGCTGGAATCGGCATTGGTATTAATATAACGTAGGTACAAAATTTGGGAGTATGACTAAATACCTCGTTTTAAATGTTACCGTTATTCTAGGATGATCCTCATTCTACATGGATCATTCGATTTGGGCAAATTTGGGTCTCATACTCACTCGCACTGTCATAATAAATACCCAAACGGTGGACTTTCATTGCATCTAGATCCCAATCCTAATGAAGATGGTAACCCACAGTCGAACTCGAGTTCTCCACTTCGGAAAGATTCACAAAAGCAACCTGATCGAATTGTTGAAGTTCAGTAAGTTTGTGGTAATAGTTGGTAATAATCAATTGTTCATTGTTCTTAATTTTTTTTAGAAATGACATAGTTATAGCCGCTAACGGATCAGTTACTTCTCAACATAGTCAACATAAGGAACAAAATATAAATGTACGCGCCGCTATTATTCATGTTTTGGGCGATCTGATACAGAGTATTGGGGTTTTTATCGCCTCGATCATAATCAAGATCAATGTGAGAAAAAGATTTATTCATTTTCGTGTTCTAGCTTAAGATATACTTACTCTTTCTAGCCGAATGCTAAGTTGGCCGATCCAGTGTGTACCTTATTTTTTTCATTCATCGTCTTACTTACCACATACCAAGTTATTCGACAGTCTCTGTTTGTGGTCATGGATGCGGTACCGGACGGTATATCGCTGGTGCAAATTGAAAGAGATTTATTTAATCTTGAAGGAGTCAGGTAAGGCGATTATTTGAACGTTTTTATAATTGTTCTAAGCAAAAAAAAAAAAAAATTGAAATCCCAGAAGTAAGATTTTCTAATTCAGGGTCTTATTCCACAATACAAACGTGAATTTTAACCTACTATCGAAACTTATAGGTTATCGAGAAGACAATTATTTTTGTCTGATTAGAAAGGCTTATTATTTTTATTTATGGCACCAGACTAGGTTTAAGAAGGAAAAAAAGTCTAATTTTATATTTGGGTCCATCATCAGTCTGCCTTGAAAATGTGTCTCGGTTATCAATTAGACAGAAAAAAGACACGCGCAATAGGCCCCATAGTCACAAATCTATAAAGTAATTATAGTAATTTCGAATATATTGATAAATCTTGACGGTCATATTATTCAAGGAGTCTCTTTCTTCCCGTGCCTTTTGCTTGTATTCCTCCGCTGTATCCCGCATTTTATTACATTTCACGTTGTCCGAGAACCGCGTTATATAAAAAAAGACGTCCCAGTATTTTTAGCGTATTGTAGGAACTCGTGTTATAGGGGAGTCTACTGTATGAGAATAGTGAGGACGAAAATTCATATTTCACAGCACTTTTGTTTTATTCATATATTTAAGGGAAATGTTTCAGATTAGATTAATATTAGAAGAAACAATTTCAATCCTCTTTGCTTCCATTTCTAATTCAATTTTTTTATTATGCTGAGCTTTTTTCTTATGCGGAATTTTAAATTGCTCCTTAGCTAAAGACAAAAACACCTATTATAAAAATGTGAAATTAATTTAAAATGTGTTGCATGTACTTCTTCCAACCTTCTGAATTGCGTGTTGGTGGCCCAAAAGTAGTGAGTATTTAACTCCTCCCACAGTTTATTTGCTTTAATTTTAACGATGATTTTAAATTATGAAAACTATTATTTCATATTGTTTTTGATTGGTTATTTTACTCCTGAAGAAAATTAAAATTTAGCTTCAATATTTACAGATAGAGCCCAATTTTTACACTTGTACAATGTATTAGGTGGTTGCATTAATTCTCGCTGTTCACATATAGCAATTTTTACATTGAACTATAATTACTGTGACATGTATATTTTTGAAGCTTGAAGGTGTGTTAATAAAATCCAGTTGACAGTCGGCATTTTTATATTCATTAAGTGATATTTAATATGCAGTGAAAAATGGATCGCGATAAGTTGTTTTTCCGATGTGTACTTTTACATTATTTCGATTTGAAAAAGAGTGCGGCTGAAGCTCACCGATTACTCGCAGAATCTTATCTGCTCCATCCGAAACTATGCAGAGATTGGTCTAGAAGGTTTAAAAGCGGTGATTGTGATGTTTATGACAAAGAACGGCCAGGTCAACCGAAAAAATTCGAAGATGAGGAATTAAAAGCGTTATTGGACGATAATCCCGCCTAATCGCTTAGAGAATTAGCTCAACAACTTGGAGTCGATAAATCAACTGTATCGCGACGTTTCTTATGGCGTATTGTGACCGGAGATGAAAAATGGATCTATTTTGAGAATCTAAAACGAAAAAACTCATGGGTTGATCCGGGCCCACCGAGAACATCGATTCCAAAACGGAACATCCACGCTAATAAGACAGTGCTCTCTATTTGGTGGGATATGGAAGGAGTTGTCTATTAGGAGTTGTTAAAGCCGAATGAAACAATCACCGCTGAGCGTTACGAACAACAGTTGGAGAATTTGTACAAACATTTGATGAAAAACAGACCATCAGTTGCATCGAATCGACGAAAAATTCTTCTTCATGATAACGCTCGGCCTCATGTTGCTTTGAAGGTCAAACAAAAACTGATTGAGTTTGAATGGGAAACCCTCCCCCACCCAGCGTATTCTCCAGACCTGGCTCCATCAGACTATCATCTGTTTCGGTCGATGCAGCATGATTTAGAAGACAGGCATTTCAAAAATTATGAAGTCCAAAAATGGATTGCTGATTGGATAGCCTCAAAGGATAGAGGTTTTTTTCGCCGCGGAATTCAATTGTTGCCAGAAAAGTGGGAGAAGGTAGTGTAGCTGCCGAAGGCGCATATTTTGATTAAAATCATTACAATTTTTATCATAGACATAAACGTTCAAAAAACATAAAAAAACAGCGACTTTTAATACAACCACCTAATACAAAAACAAAATCAAAGCAACTAATCCATTCGGGTAATTGTCATCGAATAAGACAATTTGGGAATGGTGGAACATGTGAAGCAGATTTAAATTCAGGATTCAACATTCGGATTTATACGATATTCGTCGTGTGTCATTTTCGCATCGCATACTATAATACCTAAAATACTATATCTGACCCGACATTTCTAAAAAAATATTCAGTGTACGTACACGACTTTCGACCTGTTTTATATTGCTAGGATTTTTTCCCGCCACTTCGCCCGCGCCTAAATAAGCTCTAATTCAAAATCGGTTTAATAATAATTGTATATCATTATTATACTCTCTTTTCAACCATTAAGGATTGATTTCAAAATAAGAAATATGTTTAATACATAATTTATGTTTTGGAGTACTTTTGCCAACTTTTAAGTCAATAGAAGCGTTAAATAATGTTTCTCCATGTAATATATCTTTAGAGGTCGAATTTCGAAAAATACTTAGCTATTTCAAAATATATCGTATTTTTGATTGGATTTTATTATGAATTCCGAAATTATAAAATTACAATTGAAATGGACGCGTAATATTTTCTGAAACGGTAGCACCAAATCCAGATTGCTACATCTCTCTTATTTTTCTATTCATAGTTGCTACGATAGATGTTGCAGTAAGCTTGTGCCTCTGAATTAAAAATTAATGCATTATACTGTGCTCTTAAAATAAAAATCATATGATTTCAACTTACCTTATCTTTAAGCCTTAATAAAAATGTCTTTCTTTAGAGAGGTGCACAATCTTAACGTCTGGAGTCATTCGGTGGATTTTCATATCATGATGGCGCATTTAGTAATAGGTGTGTATATCTAATTCCTTTAAAAATGTATTTTCCATTTAATAATTATTTACAGATAAGTCAATTGATTATGGTACGATTTTGAGAAATGCAACGACGTTAGTTCGAAACAAATATAACATTAAACATGCAACGTTTCAAATAGAGCCGAACGAAGTTGAGGAAAGGTGACCACGTCAACGAAAATGTCACTATTTTTATACCATTGTTATATGTCTACCCATACGAATTTATTTTATTTTGATCAAAATACACCTTTTTGAAAACTGCATTATTCTATTTTCTATTTATTGTCAAAAAGGCGGAACTCAAAATAATTGCAAGGTATTCTGAAAGGGGTTGAAACCATTACTGGATCTGCTTTGTATTTGAATTTTTGATGAGTGATATTTTTTAAAAAAATAACAATAAAATTGGTTGTTTTCAAATTGATCAAAATAGTAGTTTTTTTTTTGGAAATCTTGTTAAAAAATTAAAAAAGTTTGAAAGATAGGGAGCAGAAAAAGAGAACAGCGGGGGCAGAAGGCAGTGGGACGTCGCTAAAATGAGTGTGAAAACATTTTGAAAGCCTTGTAATCTCGATGTTATTGATGGGATGGATGGTTTAAATTTTAACCACGGGATTTCGCCATTGTACCTTCCACCAGATCCCAATTTGCCGGACTTGTTTTCGCCGTCATCATCGCTAGCACTTGCACGCGAAATGTCTCGAGTTCGACATTTCACTTTCTGAAAAATACCTGTAAAGTGTTAAAATACGGTAAAATAAAGCCTTAAAGTGCACCTTCGAGATGATTAACACAGCATTGGGCTTTAAGGTAAATGTCTTTTAACACTGCTTTATTTTCGATTCGGTTAACAACAGCTTGAGGAATAGAGTAACATTGTATTCAATCTATCATATAGTGACATGTTTTAAAAAATAAATTAGCTTCCTTCCATAAATAATAATATATTCTAGAAAATAGTAAATCAGTTATTTTTATTTGCGTAACATCATACTTTAACATTGCTTCATTAGCTAGGTAATTCGTGTGTATGGTCCGTAAACAGCCAAACACGGTCTTTAGTATTTAAAAAAAAAAAGAAACATTAATGTTGTCTTTCCAAGATTTTGAGTACAGTAAAATAGATAAGTCTTAAATCACTTTTATAAATAGTTGTTAAAGAGAAGTATAAAAAATACAAATACAATGGAGAATTTAAACAATCAAACTTAACGCATCTAGTGAATGAGGGGAAGTATATTTGCATGAAAACCAACAGAATACTGTTAAATCAACTACAATGTTCGCTTACGAATATTTCTACCGAATTTGAGTTTTGCTGCTGCTGCTGTTGTTGCTGCTGCTGTTCGGCCGATATCGCCATCTTGCTCTTTCTCTTCAATTCCATGAGCTGCTTCCGTTGTGCCTCCCGCTTCTGCGCCGCTAGGGATGCAGTCGAAGATTTTTTCATACTAGCTCCATTCGCAGTGACTGATTTTGTGGACGCAACAGAATTTCCCTTCGCAACGTTGGGTCTTTTTGTGAGTTTAGATCCGGAAGGTGGAGGAATGACTTTCTCCGTTTTCTGTAAAGTTTCAAATTGCAATAAGTGGATTTATAACATATTTTGAATAGCAGAATAAATGCCTCATACAAATCTAGAATTGTTAAAATTAATTTTCATTTTTTGAATGACCCAGATCTGATTTAAAAAATTATAGAAGGAACTTTTTCACAAAGGTTTTTAGAAACTTTAACCCTTGTAGTGCCGAATAACGATACAGCGTCGTTGAGTACACTTGTGGAAGTGGGCAAGTGCCTGAATCAGTATACGCTTAGAGTTAAAAGGCAATTTAATACATTATGACATTATTTACACAATCCTCAACAAATATTGAAATATTCTAGCCATTAATTCCTTGTCCCTTTAGTTCTTAATGCGTTGGACGCCAAACCTACTTTGTTTTGCTTATCGTTTAGCCCGCTATATCAAATTTCACCAAAACGCTGGCGGCCGGAGATCTGTTTAGGTTGCGACAAGGCTGAATGTTTATAGTAGAATATAGCATTTTCGGATTAAATTAAATCATTTTCAGATTAAATGAAACGATTTTCAAATTAAATTAGTGTATATTAACGCGACCTGCACGAAATGTATATCACCGGCGATTGACAGCGATCTTTTAAAACTTTTTTAATACCCTGTTCTTAAAACTCAACAAATTATATAAATTTAATTTTTCGCTCAGCACTAAAAGGATTGAACACGTTTTTCTCGAAACCATGTTTTCCAAAATTGATTTCATTTCTTCATTCTGTCGTTTCGCACGACAAATGCGTGCTTGTCCCCACCGAAAATAAATTTTTTCTTTAATTCGTAAATATCCTTTAGCATTTATTTTCTTTTTTTTTAAATAAAAAGTAGGAACATTTTTGAATGCAGATACATATTTAATTTTCAACAAAACTATGTGAAAATATACAGAAAATAGCGACGTAAAATCGTCATTTTCAGACTTTTCAAAACGCTTGTACATCGTGTTATTAAAATCTGGGAGAGGATCATTCAAATTTTCTACCTATAGCCCGAAAAAAGTGACCTTTTTTTCAAACTGCTATTAAAAAAAAACTACAACAAATATCGTTTTGAAATTTTGTATGCTTATTTATTTTGATTTGAACATTATATTTTTATTGATATGAAAAATTGTTAAAACAAAATGGCAGCTGCCGAACCCAACGTTATAGTGCGGCTAAATGAAAAAAAGTTTTGCGTGTGGTAAAAATGTGAAAAAACTACTCGATCGATTTACTTCAAATTTGTGCACATACTTATTTGCTATTTATCTATTACACTGACCACAGTTTAGAACAATATGGCAACACATTTTTTAATGTCGAAAATCGATACTTTTTTTCAAACTAAAAGTGCAAATTGCAAGGCCTGTATCGCCTAATATGAGGAAAACATTGAATTCGAGTTAAAAAAAAAAAAAAGGTTTTACATATATCCGTCCGGCATTATTTGCACCGCGTGAAAAATACGCGTTTAAAGTCTAAACACTGTGTTTATAAGACATAGGAACAGTTCGAAGCCAGATCGGAGGGGCGAAGACTTATAACTCTACACCTCTGTTAGTTTTACTTCAATCGACTTCAAAATTTAACACAATAATCTTGAGATGTTGTAAATTTATATGAAAATACTTTTAAAAAAACTAAAAAAAAAAAAGAAATACTGGTTTTTTTCAGGAAAACCTTTTACTAAAGGGCATAATCTTTTTCTTCTTCAACTAAGTATGCAATCCGAATAAAATTGTCTTTGAACTTTTTAAAATACGTAAATTATTACGAAAAAATTATGTTTTTTTATTATTTAAAAAAACCTATGATCAATTTTGTGAGTCACTGTAATAATAATAAAGAAAATTAGCGTCTTCGCAATTCGAGTCGAGCGATATCTACTTCCATAATAGGTCCTATTGGTTGGCCCGCCACGAATAATTTTCCAACAAAGATTAAATTTTGATTACGGTATGTTTTTAAAATGTTTGTGAAAAAAATATAATTGTTTTCTTCTTTGTTTCTTCCTCTACAAAAGCCCGCAAATCAAACTCAACTGATAGTCTTTTAAGATCAAACAAGGTTTTTCTTAGATTGCTATAAAATGAGTCCAATGCAGAAAAACAATGGCATTCGTCATTTTTGTTTTCTCCGCGGATGAAAATATCAATTCTCTTTCCGAAACGCAGAAAATTTAAAGCAACTTTCCCCTTTTGAACCACTAACACAATTTACAACTTGATCCTGCATCACTAATAATAATTAACGAAAGAAAGTCTACATGAAGATTCCATTCATTGCATTAAATTTACTTTGTCTAAATAAGTTTTTCTATATGTACATAGTTTTTCAAGTAGAACTCTGCCGCTAAACACTGCATTATTAAATATTATAAAAGCAAATCGGAGGCTGTTTCACGCAAAAAAAACGACACGTCTGTTTTATTCGAGGTGGAATTGTATGTAATGGTTCCTGCCTCTAATTTTATTTCTTAACGTAGGCCTTTATTAACCCTCAGCGGACGCACTATCGCTGCCTCGAGATTCAAACACACGGAAATCGTTCTCTTTTTTTTATCTTATTCGTCATGGGATGCAGAAAAAGATGATGCACCTAAAGAACTCATTAAAGAACAATCAATATTATAATAGGAGAAAGAAGAAACAATTTCAAAAAAATTGTAATTTGTATGCGGGCTCTGGGTTACCGTAACCCATTGCGACCATTGAGAGTTAAAATCTTAAAAAGAGATTTGAGTAGAAAAATGTGAGCATTCTTTATTGAAAAAAAAAATCCTTCGATAAAGCATAAAAAACATAATCATAATTGATTGATATTCGCGAACAATTTATCATTCTGTCAAGAACTGATTAGCTATATAACCTTTACCCGTAATCAAGTGGAGATAATAAAGGAAAGTATGAAAGAGATTTTTCACAATTAATAAAACAATGAAATTCTTACCTTCCAGTCATTTGCTTTGAGAACCTCAATTTCATGAAAAAGTGAATCGACATTGTTGACTTGTAACTTAACCATATCCCAAAATCCCTGAAGATCTTCATTTGTTGTAGGAAACTTCTCAGCAGGATTGTGATTCAAATTGTTTTTACACAAACCTTTAAGAAAGTGCAGAATTGAGTACCGGTGATATTTTGCAACCGAAAAGTATGCCTTAATATACCTTCAAACTGCTTCATTTTTTGCGAAACTAAAAGGCGCGCTTTTCCAGCAGCTGACCTAAGGTAGCCCAGAATTTCATCCGGCGCATTCGATTCCTAGTAATAGTGTGGTTAGAGTATATTTAGACTTTGTTTTTGATTTAAGTGGTGATTGCTTACCGCTAGAATTTCCATTTCTTTTTCGGTTCCATCAGCCAGGAGAAGGAGTCTGTCTTGTTCAGTCTTAAGTAGTTGGAGAAAGTAATTTCCATCTTTTTTTAAAACGATTTCCACCTGGGGGGTAGTGGGCGCTTCTTCCATGCTTTTCGGTTTTTCCTCCATGCTATTATTATCACTTTCCGCTACGTTTAAAGGTTCAGGTGGAAAAGGCGATATCTTAATATCAGCTATCGATCTCACTGTGTCCGCTACTATCGCGTTGTTATCACCCACATTTTCGGAACCTATTCCATTTTTCTTATCTACACTAATTGTCTTTTCGACTTGCTTCAGCTCGGCAGCAGCAGTCTTTTCAGTCCCATTTAAATGATGCGTGCCGACACCGTTTGGAACGGTACTCGTCTCGACTACGCACATTTTTGTCAGAGATTTTTTTGGTGACAATATCGGAAGCTGTGCCCGAAATTCTGGCCGAAGATGTCGAAGGACAGGTAAATCATTGCTCTTGATATTTTCGTAGTTATCTTCGACATCGTACATATTTCTAGACTTACCATTCAAATCGTACTGTAGGCCAAAATTTGAGTATTGATTCTGATTGTTGTTGGAGCGCTCGCACAAAACTGAAACTGAACTCTCCTGTGATCTTGTCTTTTTGGGGCTGTAGAAGCCTTGAGCTAGCGCCCCCGGGCCATAGAGCCGTTCGACACGCTGCTGAATGAAGCTCTTTGTTTTTGTTTCGCTCTGCTGGAACTCATTTGATGATGTAATTATAGTCGAGGACATGAACTTCGTCGACTTGTAGAATGCTCCATTTGCGACATTGTCTGTTGTATCGATAGTGCGTTCATTTGCGTGCTGCAAAAGGATATTTTTATCTTGTGAAGTATAACTTCGATTATCCATTGCGACGGCGGACGCGGTATCCTTCCCGGGTGACCTTTGTGAAACTGGCATAGGCACAGGGGGGGCCAAAAGGTTACCTAGAGTTCTGCAGTACTGGAGCGTATTCGCTGAAGGTCTAATCGGAGATACTTCGCGTGACTTGTTGATGTTCTGCCTGAGTTTCGAGTCATATGTAGTTAAGTTTGAATATCCATTTACGCAACACGCTAGATTCAGGTAACTTGGTTTCTTTGCTGGACTCACGTCTGGAGATTCTAATGTTGTTATGATTGTGTTAATTTTCCCAGAGCACGGATCTAGAATAGTCGTTGTTTGTTGACAATTTATCTGAGATAGTTGGCAGCGTTCTCTTATACGCGACGTAAACTCCCTGGTGATATCTTTAGCTGAGCACGGTGTCGCTAAATTGAGACTTCCGCTTGTATCTGTGGAAGACGCAATTCAAATTGTAAACTGAACCACATACAAAATAAGCTAAAGTATAAAGATACAATTTTGAAAGGAATAAATTATAAAAATTAATTCCGGCTAATTTCCAAAAATAAAGACTTTTTTTCTAACGTTATCGATTTCCCCATAAATTATGCTCGGCCTCCTTGCTTAGGGACGGGCAAGTAGGAAAGATAATAAAGCGACCTTGACTGTCACGGTACATTTGGCACATATAATTTCAATATGCGCGAAAAAAACAAAAACACTCAAACCTCTGGGAAAATCGGTTATTATTCGTAATTGTGTAATTTTCTATAAACAAGAACAATGACAAGGCTGGCTCAATTTCAACGTTTAAAATCAAAATCAAAACAGTCGGAACTGAGGAGAAGAGAGCTCTAAATCTGGTGTATCATTTTATTGCGACAAAAAACTAAAAAGCACAAGTCAATCTTGTCTTTAGATTAGGTTTTTTTAAATGCTCGTTACATAAAATTCAGTGCGTGCCTTTATTTCAAAAAGTTAATACCTGAAAAGTCTGTCGAGTCGGCGTCCACATCAAGTGAACAACTTCCGATGGAGTCCACACTTCTGTCCATAATTTTTACACAACCCGCTTTGGAAAGATTAAATCAATTTTAATTATATAATTAATTTCTTTTTGATGGCGTGTTAATTCAGTAAAATATTTTTTGTGCGTAATTTAGTCAAAAAAGATATCACGGAAAAACCAAATCCACAGAATAAAGAAAAAAACACTTATAGTAACACATTGAATCTGTGCAAGCAAAAAATAGAAAAATAGTTTCGATCGCATTCCGAAAAAGAACTTCTATACCAGCCAACAATAAACAAACAAAATATTTACAAAAATTTCATCCGCGTGTTAATTTCGGCACCGAACATGCTCCAGTTATTAATTAAAAATTGTGGTTCCCAAAACACAGGCGTGTGTAGAAGTGCGTCGAGCCTTAAGTAATTCTAAGATTATTAGAAGTTTCTACTTAATTGCAAAAATGCATAAATAATTCACGAAAAGACACCACCGAAGAACCCATTCTATTTTTTCCAGTAATGATTCTTATATATTTAGAAAAATGAGAAAATTTGTTATTTGTGAATATATACATAGAATAGCAGGTTTATTGTGCCACTAGCAACCAAAAATGTAAATCCAAAAAATCAAATATTTTGGAATAGTTTTATTTCTTTAGAAATAACCGCCATTAGACAATTGTCCCAACCAAACAGGCTTCCAAAAAGAAGCAAAAACAGTGGCTATCACAATAAGATAATACCAGTATATTGTTTTAACACTGATGTTTTTATGTTATTTTTAGTTATAGTAGACAGTTAAAGAATTTCGCTATTCTTTTATAAAACCTTCCGTTGGTCTGATAAATTAACTGCTTAATAGCAGGAAAAAAACCGAAAGTACCTTTAACATGATGTAGAAATATTTTTTTTTTTTTACAAAATATCCATTGTCGAATTGGAAGCGCCTCAAAACGTGTTTTTCATTAGCAAAAAAATAATTTAAAAATCATAAAAGTTATCAGCCTCATACATTATTTTGAATAGCTTTTATAAAACACAAATAATAATTTGGCTAAATACATAAATTTCAGCTGATTTTATAATATAATATACATATAACCAATATTTTCCGGTTCCGCGCAAATGAATGTTCCACTTTTACTAAATCGATTTTTAAATCAATAAATATTGGGATTTCGCGGTACATATTTTCGAGTATACTATATATATTCTTCAAAGTTGAATTGGAAACTGGAATAAAAGGTCATGCACTTAAAAAACTGTATTCAAGTAATAATTCCAAACATATTTCCCAAAATTGAAAACTTTTTTTACGTCGTTAAATTATTTATTTTCCTTTATTTAACTTCCTGTTTATTCCAACGTACATTCAAATGTTATATCTATGTATAGGTGGAGGTATATGTTAAGAAAAATATTACTAGCAAATTGTAAATCTAATTAAAAAAACCAAATATTTCGTTGTCAATATATTTTGGGAAAAAAAAAAAAATTGCACCACTTAAATTAAAATCTTTATTATTAACATAAATATTTAGGCTTTCATTATGTTGTGGGTGTTGCGGTTGGGATGCAAAATCTAAAACGAAGAATTATTGTGATCTTTCCCGTCAGACATCCAAAGTGACAACATTTTCTTGCTTATCATTTCCGAAATTCTTCGGTTTGAGACCGGTTTCTAAAGCATTTCTAGCAATAATCATCGCATCGTTTTCGAGATATTAAGGGGTACCGGTTAATTCGCGCGGTTTTCTAACAGATGGCGTAACTTGTTTTATATTCCAGTTGTTGCGTTTTTTTAATGATCTGGATCTGGATCAGGAATTTGCATTGAATTGAAATTTTTAAACCATGTCCTATAGGAAATATTTTTCAATGTGCAATAAATGCATCAAATTGCCATGATTTTTACCTACCCAAACTTCAAATCTTTAACTGAAAAAATCATTGGATTCATTTTTTGACGCAAAACGGGCATAAATCAATGCAATTT
Organism: Dysmachus trigonus; assembly: GCA_949715965.1. NCBI lineage: Eukaryota > Metazoa > Arthropoda > Insecta > Diptera > Asilidae > Dysmachus > Dysmachus trigonus. The sequence continues at coordinate 45,599,922 of OX454319.1, read as the reverse complement.
GATGTCCTTTAGCAAAATTAGAAAGTATTGCTATGAGTAACTATTGAAAAATTTCAATTCAGTGCAAAATTGCAATCCAGATCCAGATCATTAAAAAAACGCACCTAGTGATTCACCTTTCCAAATATGTGTTGCAAAGCTACTGTCATATAGTTTCAGAATCAGTATGTGTCATTTAGCTGAAGCGTAAACAAGAATACTTTTTTTTACTCTGAAAATGTCGAATTTTGTGCCGAATAAAGTGTTTTAGCGGGGAGTACTTCTTCATTACTTCAATATGAAGAAAAAGGCTGCCGAAAGTCATCGTATTTTGGTGGAAGTGTATGGTGTGCATGCTCTAGCTGAGCGTACGTGCCAGAAGTGGTTTGCACGGTTTAAAAGTGGCAATTTTGACTTGGAGGACGATGAACGGCCCGGACAGCCAAAAAAGTTTGAAGACCACGAATTGGAGACACTGCTCGACCAAGATCCATCCCAAACGCAAGAACAACTTGCAAAATCACTTGGCGTCGCTCAACAAACCATTTCCGATCGTCTAAAAGCAATGGGAATGATCCGGAAGGTAGGCCATTGGGTGCCGTATGAATTGAAGCCAAGAGACGTCGAACGCCGATTTTTCGCGTGTGAACAACTGCTGGCACAAAAGAAAAAGTTTTTTGCATCGAATTGTCACTGGCGATGAAAAGTGGGTCCATTACGATAATCCAAAACGTCGGGCAACGTATGGATACCCCGGCCATGCATCATCATCGACGGCCGTTCAGAATATTCATGGCCTGAAGGTTATGCTGTGTATTTGGTGGGACCAGCTGGGTGTGATCTATTATGAGCTGTTGCAACCGAATGAAACGATCACAGGGGAAGTCTACCGACGACAATTGATGCGTTTGAGCCGAGCACTGCGCGAAAAACGGCCGGAATATGAACAAAGGCACAGCAAGGTAATTTTGCAACAGGACATTGCTCGGCCACATGTTGCACAGGTCGTCAAAACCTACCTTGAAACGCTCAAATGGGATGTCCTACCCCACCCGCCGTATAGTCCAGACCTTGCGCCATCCGATTACTATCTCTTCCGATCAATGCAACATGGCCTGGCTGACCAGCACTTCTCCAATTATGAAGAAATCAAAAATTGGATCGATTCGTGGATAGCGGAGAAGCCGGCCGAATTTTTCAGAAAGGGTATTCGTGAATTGCCAGAAAAATGGGAAAAGGTTATAGCTAGCGATGGACAATACTTTGAATATTAAATTTGTAACCATTTTTTCACAATAAAGCTTCAATTTTCGAAAAAAAACCGCCTGAATTAACCGGTACCCCTATCAATAAAAAAAGTGCGACTTTGACATCCAATATATAAAGTCCTTCCTTCCTCCTTCCTCCAAAGCCTTCTAGAACAAAATCCGCTGTTTCCTACTGCACAACATACGTTTTACCTTCTTGTAGACTTTCAAGAACTGAACTTCAGTTTAGAGTTTGACAATTCTTCATTTTTGTGCAAGGTTAGAAAAAATATCTACTGACTAAGGATGATCTTTATAAAAAATGTCTATTTACTGAAGATTTTTGGAGCGGTTTTGCTTTATAAGTTATGCTGTTTTCGGGAATTTTATCATGTTTAATGCGTAGTTATGTAATGAGTGTGTAGTAATAAATAGCATTTTCATCTTCTTAAACGGCGGATTTGATTTCAAAAGGCAAAAAATGTTTTTATCTCCTTCCGGGTTGAGTTGCCAAAAATCCTTTTAGGTTTTTTATGTTTGAGCGAAATGGAATGTTACTGCAAATTTTCAAGACAATCGATGGATTCCGGTTTTCGGAACCTAACCCTTCGAAAACTATCATCAATTAAAAATTTTAGTTATTCAACAAATTCAAATTTTTCAAATAGAATCCTGACTTAAACCACTTTCAAATGTCGGTTCATAACTACTGAATTTCATCTTTTTATTCAATGTATCTAACTTTTGTTGAGATCTATTAGTTTACGATAGGGAAGTGGTATTATTAGAGTGACCCCAAAAATAGCCCGTTTGAGGGTTCGCAAATTTTCGACTGATTTATGGTCCAAGATATTAATCTCAAAAAAATTTGAAATTTAGGATAAGAAAGGTTTCAGTGATAGGGGGGATCAATAGATTAGAAATCAGAGATTTGGTAATATTATCATTATTGTGGAAAATGTGCATAATTTACACAAAAGAACAACTACATGTTTTGATTTACAAGTTTTAGCAAAAGTACAGATTTACTGAAAGTATACTTTGTTATACGCAAAGCAATTTTTGAATATTGTATCGTTAATTGAATTAATTCTATAAATGTTGAAAGCTATTTTGGTGTTGCCTTTTTTTGAAAAGTGCAAAGAACCGTAAATTGACCATTTTTGAAAATTAATTAAAAAATAACGAATTATCGCAGGAGCTTGTAAAGTAGATCAAATAAAGATATATACCTTTACTTATTATATTAAAATACGAGAGGCTTTAATATTTTCCGAAACATTCCGTGGAATACACTTTTTTATCCATAAGTCGACTACTTCATACAATAGATAGTGAATGAAGATTAATGTTTGCGCATGAAAATCTTATTCCCGAAGACGCTTTGTAAGTGCTATAGATTAGTGGTATTTTATATATATCGATAAGGATTCATACTCTCTTTTTAGTCGCATTACGAGCTTTTTTCACGTCTCGTTATTTTTTAATGAATTTTTAAAAGCAGCCATAATACGGTATTTGTACTTCTCAAACCTATTTTTTTTTAAAAAATGTGACGTGATGGATGTATTTTTTGTTTGCAATTTTGTCGCACAGTGTAATAGAGACTGGAGAATCGCTATTTAAATACAGCCGACTCTCGATAATTTGACACTCGTTAATTTGAATCTCTCGATAATTTGAAGTTTTTTCCCGGTCCCTTAAAAAATACTCGATAAATTGAAAAAAATAAATGTGATTTGGTACCCCCGGTAATTTGAAGTTGTTGCTAGCCGACATTATATAATTTTTGAAGTCAGTGATTATTGTTTTCATGCACAGACCTGTCGTTTGTTTGTTTACATGAATGAGATATGATTAATTTTTAAGTATCAAAATCAAAATGAACATTTGTGTAATTGTACAAATATTGTGAAATAAAAATCAGGAATTTTAATCAGACTATTGTTTGTTTGAGTTTTTCCCTCCCTCCCTCTGGGTTATTTGAACTCCTATTATTTTAAACTCTCAGTAATTTGAATTTCTTCTCTAGTCCCTTGAGTTTCAAATTATCGAGAGTCGACTGTATATATATATATATTTTTTTTTAACAATATTAGATGTACATTTGTAGCTAAAAAATTGGCAGGGGTACAACTACAAGCAATGAGTTGAAGAGTTTGATTTCTATAAATCTTTTCTCGTTGTCTCTAGTTGCACTGGGCGAAAATCTCCGTACTCAGGGGATAAATAAGGAGAACGGGAGAGGTTTACTGTAGGACTCATCATCGTATATACACATTCCAAACCTGATATGCGCTACTCGTAATTACTTACCTGCATTTTAAAATATTAACGTAATAGGCTATAACAGTCTCCAAGAGCTCCCATAAATAATCGTTACAACCCCATCGAAATCGTTTCAGTAGCTTTTGATTTTATCGCGTTTAAACATAAAAATCGAAGAAAAGAGGAGCTATAAAATAACAATATATTTTATAAAGATATTGAACATTTTTAATTGAAAATGATAATCATTCACTGGGATATGCGAGCCAATTTTAATCACCTTGACCCTCTATATCTTTGAAACTTTTCTTATGCTCAACTATAAATTTCGTTTGTGATTCTCATAAGGCATAATTTGAAGACAAATCAACCGAAAATTTGCAGATCCTCAAACGAACTGAAAAGAACTCTGTTTTTGGGTTAGTTGGGTCAGTTAGTAGTTAGTTATAGTGGGTACTCGGCTCGGTCTAGAGTACAATTAGCATTAAGGTGCGACGCTTTGATACCACATAAGAGTCTGTGCTTTTAGGTTGTTAGAAACTGATATTTTGTTATGTCCAGGAGAAGTACTGAACTATTTCTCTAATTCCTGCTTTTAAATCGAAATTTTCGTATATCGCAGATCCCAATATTTTTTCATGAGCAAAATTGAATAACCATAACTGTACAACTATATTTCAAAGCCCTTTTAAGGTTTCCGTCACAGACTGCAGCGGTTTATTTGTTGAAATTATTTCGCACTAAATAAAAATCGCATTTATGTGTTCGCTTATGAACGCATTAAAACCTACGCAATTATCAACCGCTGGAAGGAAACTGGGATGACGTTTACATTTTGATCTGTAAAGGTTCTTTCTTGGGTTCTCCACGTTTTTTTTCTTTTTTGTCATAGCGCTTATTTCTCGATCGAATCTAAGCAATGGCAAAAATAGAACATTAGATAGAAATTAGTAACTTGCTGCGATCAAGCTTGCGAATTTCACTTTTGTAGCCCCGCATTGTTGCTACCTCCGGGATTGAAATGTGCCGGTCTATGGGAGTCTCTATTTAAATCGATCACAGAATTTACCATATTAGATCATATTAAGATAATTTTTGCAAAGCCTTACAACTATCTATCTTACAAAGACTTATTGTAGCGAAACTAAAGCAGCGATAAGAAATTATTATCCATTTAGTTTATAAGGTAATCGATTATCGAATTTCGGTTTTGCATTTGGAGAGTGCAGCTAAATGAATATTCTTTCAATATATTTCGTAAATTTTATAAGAAGCTAAAAATCCTGGTGCAATTCGAACGAAATCAACACGTCGAGCATCGTCTTTTTCACAATACGGGCTACCGTGCACCACATTGGAGACTTTTTGTTACATAACCAATTTAGTCACTCTCACTGCCTCGTCGTTGAGCCTACTTGAATGTGCTGAGTCCTGAATTAACGTTTTAATTTACTTGACAATATGGATTTTCAAGAAATAGAAATGCACTTTCTCGAAACACTGATAATCGACCACCGATAGCTTAGTTTGTAGAGCATCGAAGCGCCAATTCACTTCACTCGAAACCCCGACAAAGCGACAAAATGTCACTACCGCATGCATTGTATATAGACATAAAGAAAGCGGAACAATTTCGTTATTCATAAATAGCTGGTCAAATGAACTGAAAACTTCCGGCATATAGTCGTATTTTACATAAGAAGCTAAAAAGGGTAAATGGCGGTGACTAAACTGTCAAGCTACAAAAGGTCTTTAGACTGGCAACAACAAAAACAGCGTATGAAAACAACACAGGACACAATACAGCTTGAGCATACTAAATTAAATTATTATTTTGTTGTAATATCTCTTAAACAATTACATCGGGTCTTATATATGCATCTGCAATATAAGTCAAAACATCAAATCAATGCTGATATTCAAAAATACACTGAAGTTCAAAGACCTTAAACGCGACATTTATATTTTACATTTACTTTCTGTCATGAAGACAGATAAGCTAGTGTAAATCGAGCCTTATTCCTACAGGACCCCGTCTATGTAAGATTTTTAAACAACTTGAAACAAAAATTTCAAAAGACTGCAATAAGAAGCAATCAATTATTAATTCAACATCCGTGTATAAAATGATCATGGCAACACGTTAAACTAAATCATGTTCACAATTTATTTTAATATACAAACTTTTCTAAAGTGTTTTATGGTGAACCTATTGAAAAATTCGAATTGTTGCATGTAACGGTGTTTAGGCCAAAACTGAATTAACTATAAAAGATTATTGCAATCACATTAAAAGGGCAATCAAAATGTAAAGCCTTAACTGGTACATAAAAATCAAAGCAAAAATTAACACTGTGTGTATCAATAAAAATGCAAATTATAACGAGTTTTCGAACTCACATATTACAATCAAAGGTCATTAAAACACCAAGATATATCTGTGTAAGGCGATAATAGAAAAACTTGTTTATACGACAAAATAACGTAAACAATAGAAGTAATTTCTCATAAAAGCATAAAAACGAAAAAAAAAAAAAAAACTTCACAACATCTCACTTTGTACAGCTAAAAGAAAACCGCTTCCAGACATTCGATCACGTCACAATGTGGAGTGAAAACTGTAGCCAGAGCTGCATGTTAATCTAAAAAAGATCGATCTGTGCGCGAGATCTTATTTCTCTTCTTTAATTATCTTACCCCAGCGAAGCAGCTCATAAATATTAACTCATTTATCCAGCAGGTCCGCAATAATTAAACAATTAAAACATTGAGATAAAAAGGCACTTCCCTTAATTTAGTAAAACATTTAAGAACAACACAGCTGTAGTGTCCGTTTTTGTTTACACAACGGGAGTTAGAAGAAGCCAAAAGCTAGGTTTTCTTTTTTTTTTATAACTTACAATTGAGAACCTTCGGTTTATCATTTTTCGAACACTTTTTTAGACATCTCGGCACCCGTCCGAGAAGAATACATTCCATTCTAAGAACAATTTTGCCAAGTATGTGCTACTGATTGCTAAAAAATTAAATAAATTTATATGAGAAATATTCAATAACTAAAAATTACATCCAATCCAATCTTAGCCTAATTAAACAATTAAAAAATCGCTGATCAAATATAATTCATTTTTAAAAAAAGAGAAATCTAAGCACTCGTAAGAGAAAAGCAAATTCCGAAACACACATTATTTTTCCTATTAAATAATTTCATTTTTCAAAAGAGAAACCCATTCTTGATCGCGAAATTTGTTTCACTTGATTAGCCAGCAGATATTAGAGATGCAAGAAAATGAGTGCTGAGGAATGGAGAAATTTCTTACTATGACAATGTACCAACTCACAGAACAAAAAGTTCAAGTACAAGCTCTTATATTTAGCTTTTATTTCTTCCGCTTGAACTAAAGATCAGCATCTCGAACCTGTGCCGAACTTTCCCGATATGAATCCTTATTATGCATTTTGTAAGACGATATTGGTCGATGAGATTAATTTAATGAAAAAAATCAAAAACCAGAAAAGTTTCAGTGCACCATAAAAACCACTTTCAATTTTGGCTCTTCTATCTGATAGCTATTTTGACGCCAATTTCTTATCTTTTATGGAATACTTCCTTATTTATTGTCGACCCGATCGTACTTACCAAATATTACATAAGTAAGGGAGAAAATTTGTTCGTCCAATCAAGTTGCCTAATATGGGTCCAATATGTTACATGAATGTTGCTCAATGCGGAATGAGTAAACTAACGAGTAAAGAAACTTAAAATACCAGAATTCATTGTAACTGATAAGGATTACCATTAATTAAGATGTGGCAAAGATTTTAATAAAAGTAATGTTAAAGAACAGATGTCGAATCGAAATGGGAGTTTTACATATAAAAGTGTTTAATGTCGCCGCTCAAAAACTGGTTTGGATCAGCCAAAATCAAAAATCACTTAAAACAAAACCGGTCAAGTATTTGCGAGTGGAACTCGTATACCGATAGAGCCCTATTCTTAGTATTTGTTGTTCTACTACTGAATAGTTGAAGAATACTTTCAGCTCTTTGGGTATTATCCTTCTCGATATAGAGCCGTAATAAAAAAAAGGTTAAATTTAGACATTTTAAAATAAAAATAAAATGTTGTCTTTTTCAACTTAACGAGCTGTAAACAATGACACAATTATATTTTGTGAAAACCCCCTTTACATAGTATTGCCCTCCTTCAGAACTAAACTTTATAAAAGTAGTAATACAATACTATCAAGGATTTCACTTTGTATCTTTTCCTATTTAATCGGTAGTAGCCTCTCTCAAACGAACAGACTGATAGGCAGTGTTTCCTCAACATTGGAACTTCATTGGACTTTTTGGGTACGGAACCATTTTGTGAGAAAATGAGTACGGAACTCCTTTCCATCTGGATCCTTACAGCTACGATAGTGGTTTTTAAACAATATCCCTAGCTTGGCTAAAGTTGGCGATGTATAAGGCAAAGTTATCAAAATTACGATATCAGAGTTCTACATATAGGTCGGTAATATAACACTAAAAAATATATAATACAAAGATTGAGGTAAACAATTGAAAATTAAATGGAACGGCCTTAAAATAATTCGTAGTTTCTAGTTGAAACTTCTTATTTTTTAAGATTATAGATTATTAATATATGGTTTTCGCGCCAATTTCAAACTTTTAGTAATCACATAGATTGGAAGTCCAAAATTCAAATTTACAGATGAAAGATCAGTTATTCTATATGTCAAATGTTAATTCGAAGGTCTGAAAAGAATTTTATAAAAGAATAAAATGTGTCTGAATAAATTATAAAAACGTAAATAAGACATTCAAATTTAAATCTTTAATAAGGGCTACAATTTTGAAACACTTAAACAAAACAATAGGAACAATTTACAATTTAGCAAATTAAAAAATTTTATATAACAGAACCAAGGCCTGCCAAATGTTCGTCAAATAAGTAGAAAGCGAGTGATGGCTCTGTGGTTTTGGCAAGTTGTGCCATGTCGTTTACATATCCAGATATTTTTCGAATGACATCGGGTTGATGACTCAGGAATTCTTCTTCAATAAAATTAGCGATCGAAGGATCATAATGGTTGTGACTGCCGTGATGGGATACCCGCCGATGAATATGATGAGCTTTGGCCAACAGTTTCTTCTCAGAATCTAGGGCTAAAGATAGAGCAAGTATCGCATCTAATTCCAGAGTTCGCCCCATTTTCTTCAAACCATCAAGTTGTCCGAAGTCAACCTTTCCACCCCGCTTGGTGATATATTTTATCACCTCGATCCCCTTATTCCACGCATGATCACCGAGCCATAAGAACACCTTCTTGAATCCAGGTTGATTGTTCTCGAAAGAATTAAAGCCGGCTGCGAGAAGTTGGTAGTCAAGCGAGGAGCCGAAAAGAAAATTAGCGAATGCTTGCAGGTCAGCTTGAGCAGCCTCGAACCCGCCCATAGAAGCGTTGCATTCGACATTTGCATGTTCTCTTACCGCACTACATGCCATAGTAACGCTATCATGACACACTGTATCATCATTTCCTGCTGCAACGCCCAAAAGAAGCACTAGACAGACAAGAAACTTCATTTTTTATTCAATTTGCACTACAACTTTTTTTTCAAAAATTCTTTTCTTCACTTGCGCAACTTAAGAACTATGGAGACCTACTGTGCCTAGTGCCGTTACTTCTTATTCTAAGAGGTTGTTTAAGATTGATTGACCCATTACTTGACTAAACACTTATGCTTTATCTCTTGATTCATATCATACCTTATATCACAGATACGTGCCGGTTACTAGCGACTGTCTTACGTTATCAAAACTTGTGAATTTTTTTTGCGAACACCTCACATGTTACTGAAGGATAGTATTTGAAAAAATTACAATGACAAAAATGAAAACCAATGAAGTAGGCAATTTCTGCTCTCAATTATGTTTTGTAAAAATAACCAATCCAACAATTTTTATGGATTAAAGCAAAAGAAGAATATATTCAAAAATGTATGCAAAAAGCTGAAGGGAGGCATAGTTTCACTTCATTGTATCATATATTAGGGTCTCTCAATTCAAATTAGTCATCCAAATCGAGAAAATAAATAATGTGAAATTTCTAATTTTTTCCATAAAAATTAATATCGACGCCGCTAATTTAAACTTTAACTTTATAAAAATCTCTTGAAAATCAGCATTTTATAGTATGACACAATGACATAATAAGGGTTCCATACCTCAAAATTAAAAACACGGAAATTTATTTAATAGCATCACTTTGTTTTTCGTCTATCTGTCTGTCCGCCAAGACGCTTTTTCTCATGAAGGGATAGAAGTATCGAGTTGAAATTAATACCAAGTACTAAAGTCGACAACCTCATAGTCCTGCAAAATTTAACTTTCTAACTCAATGCCATAAAAAAATACAACCTTTGACCTTTCAAAGTTTATTTTCATACTAACACACTAACTTACTGGCTGACACATCAAAACCTATAGGGTTTCCCGTTGACCTAGAATCTTGAAATTTGACACGAAGGAAGGGTTCATAGCCTAAGTAAAGAAAAAAATCCGAAAATCATTCCTTTCAAATTCTATGGAAAGTTTGAAAAATTTACGTGAATTTAAAAAAAAAATTTTCCATAGTTGTTAATTTTCAATATCGAGTAACCCAACAAAATTCTAAGAGTTAATTTTTGAACACCCTATATATAATTCCTCTATAGACATTCACAGTGGATGGGAAAAATGAGCAATTAAATGAAAAAATGATTTAAGCTGAAAGTCTTTAAAGTTAAATATGTCTGTTATTTTATATTTTATAAGAAAAATGCATGTGAAATTTTTTTGTAGGGCGCTTCATCACGAATAAACATTTTTATATATTTTTTTATTATGGACGATAAGTACACCGGCTTAGATGAAGGAAAAGCAAGTATAAATCGCATGCAATTTGTGAAAAAATAAAGACGTCATACATTTTTTATACAAGGGTCATTCTACAGAAAATCATCAAATGGTCAAAGCCGCACTATTTTTGATTTCGACGAAAATTGGTGGGTATCTTTGTTTAGATGTCAGAAGAGAAAATTCACCATCATTTAATTTTTCTGATGTCTCAGCTTCGGTGCGCGACCGCTAGAGCATTCAAAAAGTGTGATTTTTACGCTCTATTACTATGCGCTGTCAAAATTGTTCTATTAGAGATATTTCAACATTTGTGGTCGCAGTTGAAAGCTACAATATAGTAGTTTTAGGAAAAAAATATGGAAATAGAAAAACATTTTTATTCGAAGTATACTAGCATCCTGAAAATACGATTTTTTTCACATTTTTATATGATTTTCAGATGGCTGTAGTATCTTTCCTGGTAAATTAAAAAAATTTAGTTTTTGTGTACATCATGTCCATATATTAAACAAAACAACAGTCCATTATAAACTCGTTCGACAAATGTTTTATATTAAAAAAATAAGCTTGAAATTTGAAAATTTCTGAAAATTGCATATTTTGAGCTTCAAAATGAAAATGTGGGACAGGAGATAGAGAATTGAAATTCTCAGGAAATTTAGGTGTAACCTTGAACTTTAAAGACCCGTTGAGTTTGCTTTGTTTTTTGCATCCCTCTAGTAATTACAGCCATTTCAATACAGCTAGTAATGCAGATTTTCCTTTTTAACTAGTTTCTTTTCTTACTTCACAATACGAGGAAACAATAATGTAGTAATAAAAAAAGAACAATATGCAGCAGGTACTCCGTAAATGCTAGCAAACAAATGAGATCAAGCCACTTTACATCCTTTTGTAGTATATCATAAAAAATATAGTTTGATTAAGTTAAAAACATTTTGTGTAATTAGCGACTACTTAACCCATAGTACTGTAGCTTTCTATTCATTTCAAAAAGTGTTCATTCAATACATCAAAAGATATTATCTAGGATTTAAAAAAGTTAAACATTTCATCGATGGATCAGCGGCTCAATACAAAAATAAGAAAAATTTTGTTAATCTATGTCGTCATAATGATGATTTTGGGTTGGAAGCAGAATGGTATTTTTTTGCTACTTCTCACGCGAAAAGTCCATGTGATGGTGCAGGGGGAACGATCAAACGAATAGTGCGGAAAGCTAGTTTACAACGAATTGAAGATCGTCATATATTAACTACTAAAGCTATGTTCAATTTTTGTTCCGAACAAATTTCTGGAATCGAATTTTTTTTTTCGTATCCAATGCTGATGTTGAAGCTGCGGATAAATTTGTATGTGATAGATTTAGTAATATTGTTACAATAAAGGGAACAAGAATGTTTCATAGTTTTGTACCCATTTCTCAAAGTAAATGGAAAGTTCGTAAATACTCGGCTTCAAATAATTCAGAAATTATAAGTATAACTATGTCTAACATTTCAAGCAATATAATATAAAATATTAATAATTCATTTTTGTATTAATAATGATATTAATATTAGAGTAACAAAATAAAATTCTGATATTTGAAATCTCATTCTTCATTTACGATAAATTGCATTCTTCTTTTGGGATAAATTTATTTAAGTCGCCTTCTTCATTTGGGATGTATTTATACGGAGTATCTACTACATATTGTTTTGTTTTTTATTGTTTTTGTTGTTCTTTTTTATTACTGCGTTGTTGTTTCCTCGTATTGTGAAATAAGAAAAGAAACTAATTAAAAAGCAAAATCTGCATTACTAGCTGTATTGAAATGGCTGTAATTACTAGAGGAATGCAAAAAACAAAGCAAACTCAACGGGTCTTTAAAGTTCAAGGTTACACCTAAATTTCCTGAGAATTTCAGTTCTCTATCTCCTGTCCCACATTTTCATTTTGAAGCTCGAAATATGCAATTTTCAGAAATTTTCAAATTTCAAGCTTTTTTTTTTAATATAAAACATTTGTCGAATGAGTCTATAATGGACTGTTGTTTTGTTTAATATATGGACATGATGTACACAAAAACTAAATTTTTTTAATTTACCAGGAAAGATACTACAGCCATCTGAAAATCATATAAAAATGTGAAAAAAATCGTATTTTCAGGATGCTAGTATACTTCGAATAAAAATGTTTTTCTATTTCCATATTTTTTTCCTAAAACTACTATATTGTAGCTTTCAACTGCGACCACAAATGTTCAAATATCTCTAATAGAACAATTTTGACAGCGCATAGTAGTAGAGCGTACAAATCACACTTTTTGAGTGCTCTAGCGGTCGCGCACGGAAGCTGAGACATCAGAAAAATTAAATGATGGTGAATTTTCTCTTCTGACATCTAAACAAAGATACCCACCAATTTTCGTCGAAATCAAAAATAGTGCGGCTTCAATTTTTTTTAATTTTTGATGATTTTGTATGGAATGACCCACAAGTATTTATTCTTAAATATTTTCGATGGAATTTAATTTTCCACTAAAAAAAAAATGTGAAAAATTATTATATATGTACGTCGTCACCTCTTTTTCAAAATAAATAGATCCGAAATTCCTAACGAAAATTTTAAACTTCAACAAATCACCATTAAAATTGGTACTTGGGGTTTTTTGAGGATCCTGATTTCGAATTTGCTTACGGAATTTCGAAATTCAAAATGTCAAATCCAATATAACGGGCAATAATTTTCGCACCAAATGGATTGAAATTTCATACTAAGGGTTTTTTTGTAATCAGGGTATTCATATCTATCTTCGTGTATCGGACTCATATTTGTCACGTTGCAGGTAATTTAAATGGAAAATGTGCCGATTTCTCAAAAACGTCTATTAAATAAAAAAAAACCGTATCTTTTTTTCAAATGTTCAAGATTTTTTATATAATATTTCCCCTTAAGGGATATTATGAATGAATTTTAACCACATGAGAATTTTGCTTATTAACCTTGTTCACACTTACTTCAGTAATATTACTTTGAATCCTCTAAAAGCAATACAATGATTAATTGTATTTTTGTATCTCTATAAGTCTGTAAAATGAGAAAAAATATAACAAAATTTACCAAGTCGATGATACCATTTAAGGGTTATATAATTAAAATTTGATGCTTTTGAGTTTATAGATTTTCCCCGAAAAATATGACTTTTTTAAATTCTTTCTTCTTTTTTAGCAATTTTTAAAGTATGTGCATATATAATTTATATTAATTTGAAAATAATTCAGAGGAAAGTTACAATGAGTGTAATTTATTACAACGATTGAACAATTGAGCTAAAATGATTTCTTTTCCCAAGCTGATAGAGCCAGAGCAGCTTGCACATGAATGACAACTTGCAACAGCTTTACATATTAATTGAGTTTCGAATGGAATTAAGATAAAAATTTGCACTTTTCACAAAGCAAATGCATTAAACAGGACCCTGAGAAGATATCGTGTTGAAATATAAAAAAAAAATCACAATCACCACACAAATTGAGTACTCCAAGAGAACTTTTTAGGAAATAGCTAGACCTTGCAAAATGTATTTATAGCTTCTTAATACAAAACCATATTTGAACAACGAATCTCAACAATCTTAAAGTAATGAGGAAACACTTCTTTACGGCCAACTCGCAGTCAATAAACACAGTGTAAAACTCCGAGTGTTCACTTCAGCGCATAACGATAAATAAACATTTGGTGCATCAAATTACCAAAGAAGTCTGTTCAAATTTAACATAGCAAATAGCGCTTTTTCTAATTAAGAAAGTAGATTCCTTCGAGTTGTTGAGAATAACGAACCAGATAAGACAAGTCATTATTGATTGGATCTTACAAATTTCTCAATTAGTTAAGTGATATATCCGTTTATGGAGAATTTAACATAGGAAGAATATGCAGTTCATATCTATTTTTAAAAAATGTTTTTATTGTAAATTCCAGAAGTCAAAATGTTATGACTCGTGAATTTAAGATAAAAATAACCATTACTCTGTAGTTTTACCTAAGAATAATTAATGTGTAAGCAAGGTGTACGAATTAAAGTTAAATAAATCTGAGAATTGAATTTTCGATATTTGAATAACATAAACAACTGCTCAAACAGGTTTGTTTGGATTAAAACCTGATCTATTAGAAAAGCTTTTCATTTATCATCAATACAGGAATGTGAGGTGAATAAAATCTCTTTAAATTGAAATACTGAATTACCCGTACTTTAGGCATCTTTGGTCATTCAAAAAATTGTTTTTTTAACCATTTTACATCTAAGTTATAATGTCAAAGTTCAATTCTTCTCATTCTGATTATTCCTGTCATGGGGGAAGTAAATAAATTTAGTATATTTTTAAAGATTTAAGTAAAACATTAAAGGATTAATCATGATATTCTTATTCATTGTCTGGTTTTTCAGAAATTCCCCTTCTCTTTGTTAACTGGCTTTATATTAATCTTTTCACATTCAGTAGGTATTGTTTCGTGGATATCTTTCCAACAATATGTACAATTCTTGTGGTGTGCGGGATTCACCTTGGACTATTTCTATTCAACATCTTACTAATTTGCCAATGTTTGTCTCATATTCCAGAATTTGATTTTGGACAACGCAAAATATTTTCCTATTATATCTTCAAATAATAATTGTGAAGTTTTAAATACTAACTCAGACGCTTTTTCTATGAATTCTCTCCCACTTAACAACGCTAAGGGTACTTCTATTTATGCCCACTTATCATAAAAATACCACTTGTACTGGATATATCTTGATGGTCGTATTTTGGCACTTGAAAAAAATCGAAGACATGGTATTTTGGCAGCAGGAAGGATTCTAGCCTGGAAATCATTAAAATATATGCTGAGGAATTTCAAAAAACCCATAATGCATACTGGTTTTAAATTGTCTAATTGTATTAAAACTTTCATCTTCATTATCAATGGGTTAAGTATAAATATTTGGACAAAGACTGATCGTCTGGTTCTGAAGACAACTTGATTACTTTTCTTGTGATATTGTTATTTATTTATTAGGATAAAAGTGACCCATGTTGCGGGAACTTTGACCCAAAAGTTCTAAGGTACCTAGGAATACTAGATGTTTAACAGAAGAGAATCTAACGTCACCTGAACTATAGGACATATAAAACAATGAAATACTCCCACAGGTATCACCTTTGTATGTTTTCTAATTCACAATTTTACATACTATACACACAGTGCTTTTGCGCTAATCATTGAGTAGTTTCTTTTCTATCTATATTTTCGCTAATATTTCATGAAGGGGACTATTTAGACACGATCAACCCTTTGTTAAGGGGAAGGGAGAGTGGTTATTTCTTTGCATTTATTTTTTATTATTGTATTTGAAAGTAAAACTCTTCGAGAGTATCCAGTTAAAATTTTAGATCGATTGGAGCAAAACTAACGGAGATACAGTGCTTCGAATCTCTAGCCGTTCGAACAACTCAATGCGCTATTTCAACTTTAAACGCAATTTTCTCCCACTTCGAATGTTCAATGTCGGTGGACACTGTAACTCAAAATCTACTTGACCGATCTTCTTCAAATTTGACACACTCTTTAAGTACATAAAATATGAGGTAGTGACGCCGAGATAATTTTTTTTTTTACTTCAAAATTATGCCAAAAATTTAAAAATCGTCACCAAAAAAAAATCTCGAAGTTATTACCTCGAGAAACTCATAAATTAACCATATATATTCAATTTTTTGATTTGAGATAATCCGGTGTTGAGTTATGATGTCCACCGCAAACTGCTTTTTTTAAGAGTATCCGCAGGTTTGCTCTCAATGGCTTATTTCTTAATATTTTAGGCTAAAAATTTAACTGAATAGTCTTGAAATGATACTTTATTATGTGTACAATTTACAAGTAAATACACTTTACCGTATGCTCAAAACAAATTATCAAAGATATGCTTAAAATGAAACGAATTAACCCTACCCCCCCTTAAGTAGCTCCGTTATTATACAATCCACCATCTTCCCTGCGATGGGTTTACAAGATGTTAGAAATATTAGTTAATTTTTTCTGATTTGCTGAAGATGTATCTATCTTTTTCTCTCTTATAACCTTATATAAGCTTATAACCTTGGCTTAGTTTTTAAATCGCAACGTAAGTGTCTCTTATATCATTTTTATTCATATCCATATCGTCAAATTGTATTATTTCGTCATTATTGTATTTTCGTTAATTTCATCAGCAGATATTTGAATGACGTGATTTGAGTTCGTTGCCCCTCATTAGTCATGAACCTACTCTTAGTTTATTCGATATCTTTTTGATTTCATAATTGTTAATTTATTGTCAATAATCAGCCTTTAAATGAATTATAAGTAAATAAGAAATGTGAATTACACTAGTTTACACATTTTAATTTTTTCTTACCCCTCGTATGAAATGTATTTTTTTAATTGAAACTAATAACTAATGCAAAATTGTTGTGATTTCATCACATTACGTTTTCGAGAAAAATAGAGTTAATGAAAATAATCGGATTTAATTTTTTTTTGGAATTTTGTTTTTTGTTTTATATAACGGAATGCCGTAGCATCTCAAAACATAAGTCGAATCAAAACTTGAATCCTAAACTAAAAAATATCGGTTATTTATCAAATTTATTAATATTTTTTAAAGTAACGAGTTCTTCATTAATCTTTCCTCTACCACGTAGATGAAATTACCGAACGTTATGTAAGAATAGAACTTTAATAAAATACCTGTCTCCTTAACAAAGCTTGACAAAGGTTTTAATTAACTAATAATTTATTGCAAAAGTATAGAATTTAAACTTTCATTAAAGATACATTTTGAATTTCTACGTCATGCGATTATTTCTTACAAAATTTCCAAAAATTACTAAAGTACGCCATTTTTAAATGTTTAGCCCTATTTTTCTCGAAAATGTGACATGATGGAATTTTGTTTACTAATTTTTTCTCGAAATCAGATAATTTTAATAATAAAAGATTTAGTACATTAGTACACAAAGTATAAGAACTTTTAAACTAATATTATTAAACAAAGTTTTCACAAACTCTAATTTTGAGCTTGCCGATCTTTTACAATAGTAGGTTGATTGATATATGTAGTATAGATACACCATTAGAAGGCTCACAGTGTGAACTTCCAAATAAGCTTTATTTTTTGATTCTGCTGATTCTGTTTAAGAAGTGCACTTACTTCTCGTCAAAGACAACAAAATTTCAACTTTAAAAGAGGGAGAATGAGTTATTTTGTGTGATAGGGTTTCGAAACAGATCACATTTTATAGGAGCAATGGGTATATTTTTGAAAACATTGTTCTGAATCACCCTGTATATAGTAGCTACACGCCCTTCTTAACTTCAAAGAGTCTGCTGAGTAATAAAAATTGACCTCCGAACCTTTGGGCAACAAAATCTCGAATGCAGCGGCATTAGATCATGATGACCCGCCCCCTACAGATGCTTACCGTGAAATCAAAATGGGCCATCAAGATGCCGACATCATTCGTCATATTGCGAGAAGAGGCCCCAAAAAAGGTATCGGGACAATTTTGGCAAGTGCAGTCAGATTGCATGTCTCGAAAAGGCAAACTCAGCGTAATCAATTCCCAAAAGTTTTGACAACAGCCGGAAAAAGCTAAACAAATAGCCGACTGAATGAGGAGGTATTAGCCCCGAAAAAAAACTTGAACAAACTAAAAAGAGACAGCGGCGCTGCAGCAGCACGGGACGAGGCAATTCGTTCCAATTTATTCGAAATAAATCGATGCACCCATCATGCAGCATCTTTGGCAGAAAAGAAACCTTTCTCATTCGTCCAAGGTCTCGGCCCGACTTAGAGAGGACGGAGGAGCCGCAGCCGAAATGGCCTGGTCGTCATTGGAATACAAATTAATTGGCGATAATTTCCCCCGCCCGCTTTTCTGCAATGGAATTGAGGACCGGCGGCTGCGGTGTTAATGAGCCCCTCCGCTATCATTTCAATGGACGTCGCCCTGGTTTTGTTTGCGGGCGGTGTTCGGGGCTAAAATCAAAATGCACTTGGAGGCTGCGACGGGACGTCTTTTAAATGATAGACGACGGTTCTAACTCTAGTCGCCACCGGGGCGAGAAGACAGCATAGCCCTACAGAATCAGGCCGGCGGCGGCACGACGTCGAATTTAATTCGAGGCGCTCTGAAAATTGTCGCAATGTCGAAAATATCTTTGGGGACAAAACAAAAACACGTGAAGTGCACGCATTTAAGCCACCAGAATCTATATATAGAAAATTATGTTACTCCCTTCGGATGAGTTCCTGCATATACCGACCAATGCTCCCTCAGCAGTTATAGCTAAAAATACGGTGCTAGAGTGCAGCTACCGTTTATTTTCAGATGGCTCGCGAATGCACGCGGGTGCTCCAAACAGTCTGAGCCCCAGCAGCACCTTTCCGGTGTGGTACGGCTTTCGCTGAAATAGGAATTGCCATTGCTCGTTGCGATTTGCAAGAAATGTCGCCCCCTATTTTCAGCCAGCGAAGGTATTTAGCCTCAGATTGAAAAATAAAAAAATACATCTCATTACCATTTCCAGCCGCGAACGAGTGTCTCCCACGTACTTCCGACTTTCGTCTAAATGGCAAAAAACTGGGAACATTTTAACTAGCATTTTACTGTACAAGAAACCCATGCCAATTGAATGAATGCAGCAATGAAATATAATTACAAACAAGTGCAAAAAAATGTTAGAACGGAACGGAACTCGCCTGAGTTGGGGGACTGGGCTGAATGCAAATTACTTACCGATTTCCGAGCAACAATTGCACAAATGACCGATTTGTGCTGGTGTTATCACTCATACGTTCTACAGGGCGATCGAAAACAAGGCGGACTCACTAAATTTTGGGGCACTGATCCACTCCACTGGGGATTTTGGGACACCTCGCCACGAAAACTATCGAATCGATGGGTCTCTGCACGCGTTGGACTCCAAAACAAGAAGGTACAAAAACAATAATTCCACAAGCCGATCAACGAAACGTACAAAAACTCCGCTTAGAAGGCAAACGTCATCATCGCAAATGACAAAATCCCTCGACCTGCCTAACGAGTACTGAGAATGGTCACTGACTGGCTGTGGGGCGCTGCACTTAGGGTAAATTTTATCTTCTGGAAAACTTCCCCGTGAGTATCTAGATAGCGACACTTCCCGGAAAAAAAATTAAAGTTTCAAGAAGAAGAATCAAATTGCCATTAACTTGCGCACCTGCGCATTATTGCTTTTTAATAGTGTTCAATTTTGTGTCAATGTATCTTTAATTCGCCAGTGGGAAAAAATTGAGAAAATTAAATAATTAGATAAAAATCTCGTACGGATTGGCGGCGCCATCTAACAAACCACGTAGAAAGATTAGATTTCAATACTTTTAGGCGATTATAATCCTGTTAAAAATTTAAATATTTCAAAACATGCATTAAGATTTCATATTATTACTTAACGAACGTCTTCACAAACATCGAATTTGTACGCAAAATATCCAACTTTTGCGGCAATTGAAAGTGGGAAAAAGGGAAATGTCGTTGGATTACTTTATCGTCAATGAGATTCGATAACGAGTCTCTTCCCTTGAGGAGAGAATATTGTTTTTCTCGAGGTGCCAAGGGCAGCGTTGAAAATTGTTACGTTTTAAATCTCACAAGTAAATCTTCCCTTTTGTAAGTGTGCAAGTCTCTGCGCAAAACCCCCATGCTGTTGGAGCTGTTGTTACTCGAAATATTTAGTTCAATTTCTCATGATAACTTTGCTTCTAATCGAAATGACTTTGTTGTGGCTTTTGCAAGATATTCGGGATCAGGCATTGAAAACAAGCTATTGCACGCGTACCTCTTTATTCTATCTTCTTCTTATATCTAAAAGTCCCGACACATTTGACATTTTTGATGTGTGTCCTTTTATTGACGGCAGCGACACACAGTGGTACCGACTGGAGTTACAACAATTCTCCCCCACTAACCAAATGATGCACATAGTCCCTAAGATGCCCTGGCGGCCGACGAGCACGTTCAGACCTTTGTCGTTGACGAGCCGGAAGAGACGTAGCTCCTGAAGAAGGTTGGAAGTCGTCCGGCGGTTGTGAATCCAATGACTCGTGCGGTGTCACCATCAATTCCGGTAAAAGAGGAAGTAGAGGGCACTCAGCCTCCATGGAAGACCCTTGATCTTCAATGTCCACCTCAGCTGGAGTCGTATCAGGTGCAAATGTAACCCTGGTACCTCTAAGTTGATTTATATGACGTTTGTGTATGTAGTTGTTGTCGAGTCTCACGAGATAGTGCAAATATCCAAACTTCTTCAGCACTACCCCCAATCGCCAAACTGGCTTGTTGTTGACATAGCAGCGAGACTGAACTCGATCTCCAACCATGAACGAACGAGTGCAGCGAACCATTGGCCTCGGATGGTCCATTTCATGGTATGGCTTAATTGCGTCCAGTCGAATTCGAAGATTCCGCTTCAGGTACAATTCAGCAGGCGTTCTTCCCTGCGCAAGAGGAGTTGCTCTATATTGATACATGATTTTCTGAAGCTTTTTATGGAGCGTCAAGGGCTCGTCCCTCATAGCCCTCAAACGGCTCTTGATTGTTCTCACATTCCGTTCAGCGAGACCATTTGTGGCTGGATGGTTAGGAGCAGAAAACTTCTGAAATACTCCATTCGAAGTGCACCATTTCCTGAAGACCTCGCTGGTGAAAACCGTTGCGTTGTCGGAAACCAAAACTTTTGGCAATCCATGAGTTGCAAATATACTTTCAAGCAACTCAATAGTTTTTGAAGATGACGGTGCGTCATTTGAGACCCTAATCTCAACCCACTTTGACTTAGCGTCCACCAAAATCAAAAGATGTTTTCCTTCATAGGGGCCTGCATAATCCATGTGAACGCGATCCCAGTTCTCTTGAGGTTCCTCCCACGGATGAAGTGGAGCCTTAGGCGGGCTTGACTGGGTGATAGCACAGGCCTCGCAGGACCTAGACATATCCTCAATTGCTCGATCAATGCCCGTCCACACACAATAGCGACGGGCCAACTGTTTCATTTTTGTGATTCCCATGTGGGTACTGTGCAACTCCTGTAATATTCGAGGTTGAAGAGAGCGAGGAATGACTACCCGACTGCCCTTGAAAATAATACCACTATCAAGTGTATATTCCTGGTTATTTTTAGAATTATTTGTGATAAGATCATTCTTAATTTTTGAAAGTTCTTCATCTCTATCCGTTTCTTGAACTATTGTTTTTGAAGTAATTTCGTCTGAAGAAATTTGTTGAATAGAAAACGCACAGATATCATGGACTTCTTGGTTTATTGAAACATCCGTTCCATGACTTCTAGATTTATGTGGCATCCTTGACAAACAATCGACATTGGTGTTGTCAGAACCCTTTTTAAATTTTGTTTCGTAGTCGAATCCTGACAAGAAAGATGCATATCGAAGAAGACGAGCTGATGTCATTGCTGGAAGTTTATTTGAATGATGAAAAATTCGAATTAGTGGTTGATTGTCAGTGATAAGTTGAAAATGATGACCATAAAGATACATATAGAAATGATTGACTGAGAAAATGATTGCCAGAGCCTCTCTGTCAAGCTGACTATAATTCTGCTCCGCGTGTGTGAGAGAACGAGACGCGAATGCAACCGGTCTTTCCTGTCCATTGATAAGGTGTGAAAGGACTCCTGCAATTCCAGTTGGACTCGCATCACATGTTAAGAGAATCCGCAACTCCGGGTCAAAGGGTATGAGAACACGATCACTGGAAATTTCGTCCTTAAGTCTGATGAATGCCGTCTCACACGATGCTCCCCAAAAAAACTGCGAATTCTCCCTGAGCAGACTCCTAAGGGGATATGTCTTTGTTGCACAGTCCGGAATAAATCTTGAATAATATGTAACCAACCCCAGGAATCTTCTGACCTCATCAGCATTAGTAGGTCTCGGCATGTTCATTATTGCTTGAACCTTTTGCTGACACTTTAAAATTTGATTATTTCTTACTGTATGACCTAAATATTGAATTTCGGTTTTGAAAAACTCGCACTTGTACCTATTGAGGTGGAGATCATACTTCTGAAGTTGATGTAGACATGCTTCAAGTCTGAGCTGACATTCCTCCCTTGATTGTCCATGGACAATAATGTCGTCGAAATAAGATAAGGTTCCTTCCAATCCTTGAAGGATTTGGTCGATAATTCTGTTGAACTCGCTTGGTGCAGTCTTGATTCCGAATGAGAGACGGTTCATGATATATGTTCCTCGATGCGTTGAAATGGTTTGAATTCTTGCACTCTCCTGGTCCACCTTCACGTGAAGATAAGCCTTAAACAGATCCAATCGGCAAAAATAGGACGAATTTCGAAGGCTGTTAAGAATTTCATCAATTCGCCTAATCGGGTAATGTGCGGACTGAAGTTGTGGATTAACGCCGACCTTATAATCGACACAAAGACGTACTTTGCCTCCCGGCTTAGGTATGCAGACGAGTGGTGATCCCCAATCACTGTGACCAACCTTAGAGATGACACCATCCGCCTCAAGCGCATCGAGCTCCCTTTCGACCTCCTCTCGCAAAGCATACGGCACATCACGTTCCCGGACAAAAACTGGCTTGGATCCCTCCCGAAGGTGGAGAGAACATGTGATCCCCGGAATGCATCCAACTCTTTGTTCGAATATTGAAGCGTATTTCGTGAAGATACCGTCAAGTGTGTATATATGTGATTGAATTGTTGCATTTGAATCCGAACGGTCCAACTCGTTGAGATCAATATCCAAGTGGCGCATCCATACGCGACCAAGTAATGGAGGGAACTCATCAGGAACAATATATAAATCCTCAGTTGATCTCTTGTTTTTGTATTGAACTTTCACTTTTAGTTTACCATACGGCGCGAACACGTTTTGCGTGTACGATCGAAAAATTATGTCAGTCTTTTGAAGAGGCACGTTGAACTGGAGATTTTTAAGACATGACCGTGGTAGCAAAGTAAAACCTGCACCCGAATCCACTTCGAAGCGCTGTGGATAGTTTTGAATGTTTACGGTAACAAAATATTTTGAAAAATCGTCTGTAAAGTGTTCCTGCTCGAAAATGTCCACAACATTGAAAATACCATAGCCCCGCTCTTCATCCCGAATATTATTTACGGAATGAATTTGTTTTGAATTCGAAATTTGTTCCGGCTTTGAAGACATTAAAGTTCCGATGCATACTCTTTGCACATGGCCTGATTTTGAACATGATTTACACAAAAGCTTCCTTCTATCGACGCGGCAATCCCGGACCCTGTGTGTATTAGATGCACATCTAATGCATAAGTCCTCGATTCCCATGTCCCGAAAACTCAACCGTGACTTTGAATGTCGGACCTGTTTTGAATTATTGTAACCACGTTTCGAATAATCCTCGCGGTGAGGAGTTGATTTATCGTAGCGAAAAGGTCTTGAAATTTTATTTATGTCCACCGCATTTGAAGGATCCAACTTGAAAGGTTGTTTTGACTCAAGCAATCGACTGTTTAACTTTGAAGCTTCAATGGCCAGTGCCTTCTTTACTAGCTCATCGAAGGTTGATTCATTGGACTGTAAAATCTGTTCCCTCATTGAATTGTCTTGAAGTCCCCTTATGAATTGCGCGCGAAGAAATATGTCCGCGATGCTACTTTTACAAGCACAGGTTGATATGAAGTCGCAGTCCCCCACATCCCTCCGAAGAAGGGCCACATAATCGGCAATTGATTGACTATCCCGCTGGTATAGTGACAAAAATGTATGCTGAGCTACCAGAACACTCCTTTTGGGACACAAATGCTCTTCTATGACATTTATGATCTCATCGTACGAGAACTCTGTTGGTTTCTTCGGTGAAACCAGGGAAACAATTAACTGGTAATTGCCAGAGCCAATTGAATTCAGCAGCATCTGGCCGCAGAGTACTTTATTTGAAAACACTCCTTTCATCGACAAATAGTTTTCAAAGCGTTGTCGATACATTTTAAAGTTCTCCCTGGAAGCCACGAAATTTTCGAAATTTGGAATTAAAGAAGTTACCGTTGTACTTCCCTGCTCCAATCCACGAGATGTAGTTGAACTTCCCGTAGCCGCAACTCTTTCAAGTAATTGTCTCTGGCTGTCGCTGAACACCTGTAGTAGCTGCGCAAATTGTTCAGGATCCATCTTGAATTTTCCTGCACAGGTTGAAATTGAATATGAAGTTGAGCGTCCTCGGAACTGGGTGCCTGAGACTTATTCTTGCAAAGTCGAAAACTCACACTCTGTGCTGTATCGTGTACTTGATTTATTGTACTTTTCCGTCGTCGCCAATTCTTTTGTTGTGGCTTTTGCAAGATATTCGGGATCAGGCATTGAAAACAAGCTATTGCACGCGTACCTCTTTATTCTATCTTCTTCTTATATCTAAAAGTCCCGACACATTTGACATTTTTGATGTGTGTCCTTTTATTGACGGCAGCGACACACAGTGGTACCGACTGGAGTTACAACAGACTTATTTATCTATATACCGAATTTAACACGGTAATTTTTTTAACTTCAATATACCAGAACTGCAGAACTGGAAAATTGTTAAAAATAGTGAAAAGTTGGCTTTATCTCGGTTTTTTTTTTTTTTTTTGCATTTGTCTATTAAATTAACTTAAATCCGATACTTAGGTAAGCTCAAAAAAAGCCATTATCACTAAAGAGTGAAAAATGTCTGAGAATTTTTTTAAATTTTTTTCTCTCTAATATTTTGTTCTTGTCACTATAACATTTTTCAGATCACTAGAAACGTATTCCTCTATAGTTATAGTTAGTGGAACATCATTTTCGCGTAAAAGTTATTGTTCAGCACTTCACGCGAGTGGAGCGGCATATTTCAGATCTTCCACCATAAGAAGCAATAGGTATGTTCGTTGACTCGAAAACCTGTGGCACCCCAGGGCGCCCTGAGAACTGTCAAAAAACATGGGGCGCCCCAGTGCTTGTCAGTTAAACGAACAGCTTATTAAAAAGGAGAACTGCAATCTGGCCTTTTGCACAAAAATTATAAAATAAAACCACTACTTTTTCATAATGTTCATAATGCTAAAATTAAGTTCTTGTGCCCACAACAAGAGTTAATTCCACTTTAAATACCGTATCTGTTAACAATTCAACTGATATCCGTCATAAATCTGAGTTTTTATCTGGGGTAAAACCAGGGCGCACCAGGGTGCCCCAGGTTTCTCAAAAAACACAGAACTGGCATTTGAGGTTTAAAAACCAGTGCAACTAGAGCACACTGGGGTGCCACAGGATTGTCAACGAACATACTTAATGTTATTTCGCGGCGATTCTCGGACTACATCATTCCATGTCCAATTTTCTACTTCGCGGCTTGTGTTTATATGAATTGCCGGGGGTTTTGGCTCTGGGAAACCACACAGGCATGGTGCAGACTAACACTACCGTCACTCTCCCATGAATCGCCTATCCTGCCGTGACTCACACAGATGCCGGACTCACACTTCGGTCGGGGACCCCTGAACGCGTCCAATCATTTGAAGATAGCTTTACCAGCCATAGCCTACAAGCAATAACTTAAAACAAATAAAGCAATAACAAAACAAGCTGCCATTAAAGGACACAACTCATCCTATTTCTTTCTGCCTAATAATTATCTTGCACTACTTCTAACATCTTGTTGCCGCCAAAATCAGCGCTCTCACCGATGATTACAATCCTGGCCCCGATGGTATACCTGCCATTGTTCTAAAAAAATGCTCTGCCTACTTGACCCTACCCAAAACCCCCGGGAATACATATAAACACAAGCCGTGAAGTAGAAAATGCATATGTAGTGATGTAGTCCGAGAATCGCCGTGAAATAACATTGCTTCTTATGGCGGATGATCCAAAGTAAGCCACTCCACTCGCCTGAACTGCTAAACTATAACTTTTACGCAAAAATTATGTTCTACTAACTATAAATATGGAGGAATACCTTTCCAGTGATCTAAAAAAATTTATAGTGACAAGAACAAAATATTAGAGTTTTTTGCACTTAAGAACAACTCTAACCATTTCCCCGAACAAAACGGCAGCGGCAGGTCGACTTGAAAGCACGACTTTCCGTGGTAATTTGTTCGATGGGCAGTACGAGTAACTTTTGAGCTCAAATATCTTTAATATTTTGTTCTTACCCCTATAATGATTTTGGTACCATAAGGACGGTATTCCTCCCCAGTTACAATCAGTAGAACATCACTTTTTCGTAAAAGCGGTAGTTTAGCAGATTCGGTCTGTGGAGCGGAATGAATGGGCTATACCGCCATAAGAAGCAATGTTATTTCGGCGCAATCATCGGACTACATGACCCTATAGTTGTGGTAGTGAGCAGGTCTACTTCACGGCTTGTATTTATTATTCCCGGGGGTTTTGCCCTACCCCTTTCTACCCTCTTCTCGTTTTCTCTTTCTGAAGGTGTATTTCCCTGTTCTTGGAAAGTTTCATATATTGTATATATATCCACAAAAAAGGTTGTAGAAGCGATGTTTCAAATTACCGTCCCATAGCCAAACTTTCCTGCATTCCCAAACTTTTCGAAAGCCTTGTCTACGACGCCATGTTTTTCCATTGTAAGTCCCTTCTTTCCCCTATACAACACGGTTTTCTTAAAGGAAGATCCACAACTACCAATCTGATAGTTTTTGTGTCACGAACGCTGCAAGCTATGGAAAGTGGTGACGAAGTTGACGTTATTGCCACTGACTTTAGTAAAGCTTTCGACAAAATCTCTCATCAAATCATTGTTTTTAAGCTCAGTATCCTTGGTTTACATCCTCGTTTTATCTCCTGGATCAAATGCTACCTTGATAATCGGCAATACATGGTTCGATTTGACTCAGCGGTTTCTAAACCCTTTACATCCCTCTCCGATGTCCCCCAGGACAGTCACCTGGGTCCATTAATCTTCATACTATCCATAAATGACGTTGAGTTGGTAATCAAACATTCTGATATATTAATTTATGCTGATGATATGAAAATCTCCAAACGAATCTCCAACGCATCTGACTCGGCATTCCTTCAAGATGACAAACAACTTTTCTATCTGGTGCCTAAAAAACTTCCTTGACCTGAATATCTCCAAGTGACAATCTATCACTTATTCCCGCAAACGTCTCCCCGTCACTCCTAGGACCTATTTTCTATCTGGCGAACCCATTCCATCAGTCAGCTCCCTCCGTGATCTGGGCATCATCTGTGATAGTGAACTCAATTTCCGCTCTTACATCGATCACATCATAAGCAAAGCCAACTCAGCTTTGGGCTTTAGACCGCTGGTCTAAGGAATTCTCTAACCCCTATGTCACTAAAGCTCTTTACATCTGCTTTGTCAGGCCCCTACTTGAATACGCTTGCCAAGTTTGGTCACCCTCCCAGCCAACAATTATCAATAGAATCGAACCAGTGCAACGCAGATTCCTCCGCTTCGCGTTACGTGGCCTTCCCTGGGTTGATAACCTTAATCTTCCTCCTTATGAGTACCGTTTGAAACTGATTGATCTCCAACCTTTAGCAATGCGCCGTGACCGCGCCGATATAATCTTTATCCATCAGGTCCTAACCGGTTCCATTTAGTGTCCTGAAATTTTGCATAACATATCCATCAACACCAATCCTCGCAATGTACGATCCTTTCAACTCTTTCGTCTGAACAGTCACCGCACCAACTACGGACACTTCGAACCTATTACTAGAATGTTACGCAAAACTAACAACTCTCCCACCTTCGATTTTCATTTAGATAAAACCTCCCTCACACATGCCCTTTACTAGCATAACCCACCACCATAATTAACCTCCTCCCCCTCGTTGTCACCTTTTAACTTTTTCAGTTGTAGTTTTAGTTTTAGTCTAAGCTTAGTTTAAGTTTTTTTTTTTTTTTGTAGCTTGTATTAAGCGAAGTAAATAAATAAATAAACATGCACGACACTTCTATTCATAACATGCAGGACACAATTCTACGCCTACTATTCTACACTACTCCAAATGTCTGGCCATTAAAGGATAGTTCCGAAAGCCTCGTAGCTGGCAGCTTACGAATAAGAAAATATGTCTACTATCTACAGATCAGGAAGTAAACTAGAACAGAGTAGGGAAACCCTGTTCTACCATATGTATCTGACATTATTTATTTTATTATACACATCCGAAAAGGTTTCAAAATTTCCTTACAGGCGTTTTTTGTTTAGCATATAGCTTGCAAAGTGTAGGTTCTCAATAACCATAATCTTTCTCGCTATTTAACATTAACAAATTTTGAATAATCATTGGACAATCATCAACCAAACTTTCAAAATAATTACATATTAGTATTACTTAAAAGTATATCAATGCTGCAAGTAAAAATAGCCAACAAGTGCCAATATGGCGTTTAATTTCATGAAATTCACCATCAGCAGCCATAGAGACGATTCATACCATATCATAATTAGCATTTGTATTCTCCGGACTGAGTCCAGATACTTGGCTGAACGAATGTTTGTACACACACAGCGAGGATATTGCTATATTTTATCCATTCGGAGTAAATGAAATCCCAAAAAAAAAAATCGGGTCTGGTATTTAATTTAAGCCATATCCGTAAAGAGTAAATTAGCTCAGTTCGGCATATACCTCTCAAAAAAATAAAAGTTCATAAATAGATACAAAATTAGATCCGTTCGGTGTCAAAAATATATCATGATTGGACCTTGCTTAAATACACTGTTTGGTGTAGAAAGTTATGGATAAACACCTCTTGCTGGTATTATCCATTTGGGGTTTTCAGATCACTTTAGTTTGCGATATGTTTTTATAAAGAGTGCTGCAATTCTATGAGAAGTCATAATGAAGAAAGTTCTTAAAGACCGGTATAACGCAACCCAATTAATTCTAGTCGAAAACGATATAACGTATGTAAAATTTATTACATCGTGTAAGTATATGAATAATAAAATTCCCTTTTTTTTTTACTGTTATATACTGAATTATACTTATAAAGCACTTTAAACTGCTTTTATTAAGCATTTGGAACGGATATTTTATAAAGAGCTTTAAAATTCCTTTTTCTAAACACCTTTTACGTAAGCAAAAATAAAGTGCTTACTTCTAATGACACGCAATGTTAAAATAAAATGAAGCTTCTTATAAGCCTTTTGGTGCTTCTAATAAGCCTTTTGGTGCTTCTAAAAAGCACTTCAGGCGGGCTTTCCAAGTGCTTTTTTTTCCTACTGGATCTATGCGTTCCATACTTTAGTACGAAATCCCCTGTACTCATCTTAACTCAAACGTTGTTGTTTCTAAGAAGGCTAGAATAAAACTCAGGGTCTCAGGTATGCTAACCTCAAAAGTACGGCCACTACTTAAATTGTAAAGGGGGAAAATATACATTTAGTTTCAGAAACTACTTTTGGGACACCCTGTATATTTTATTGTTATGCAGAAGTGTATTGGCATATCATATTTCATGTCAAATGTGGTGTCATATGTCATGTCACATGTCTTGTTATATGACATGTCACATGTCATGTTGTATACCATGTCACATGTCGTGTCACTTCATGTGTTGTGCGTCAGTCGTCATGTGCTGTTGTCACATGTGGTATTTGATGTGTACTTGCATGTTATATGATTTATAACATCATATATCGCATGATATACAACATACACTCTTCACCATACATCACATATCATTATATGTGACATATCATAAGGAACGTGTGATATGTGCTTCAACGTAATATGTGATTTGTCACAGAACATATGTGACATGTAAATATGTGCTTCGTTTATTTACAAATCTCATATTGACTCTATGTGACATGACATGTCATGTGAGAAATGTTATGAGCGTTCCCCGCATATTTATTATATGTTACATATGTTATGCGTCTCATCACATATTGCAAATAACAAAACTGTATGTGCAAACATATAACGTACTGTTATGTCACATATCACATGAATAATGCGATACGGGATTCGTAACATATCATACATCACAATAAAATGGGTATTTTTAAATTTCTAATCAATAAATTACCGAAAACTAAAGTAATCAAAAATTTGTGTCAGAAAATTACCGACTAGTTGAGTATTCTCTAATTTCTGGCCCATGGATTACCGATTGCTAGAGTAATCAGAAATTTCTCGCAGAATTACCGACTAGTCGAGTATTCTCGACTTTACGGCCCATTGATTACCGATTGCTGGAGTAATCAGAAATTTCTCACAGACCAGTTAAGTAATTTTTAAAAAAATAAACATTTTTCAAACAAAACACCAACGTGGATTAGGCCTACTGCGGACATACAAGTGAAAAAACCCACTTTGTACTGTACCTCGAAGGTCGTGCAGAAAAGAGCGCACATTTCATGAGAAACATAAGGTTACAACTCTGTGAATCAAACTATCTCGAAAACGGTTACTTGTACAAGAAAAAGTTATAATGTATTTTTTGTTGGAAATTTCCTAAGCTACAAGTTTGATACTACATATTTTTTCTGTAAAAGCGACCATCAATGAAATATTCACGAAAAACCGTCTTGGGTCACCTTTGACCCCGTGTACAATTTTTAGCGGCACTCGGTTCAATAGGGATTTTTGACATTTTGTTAGAACGACAATATCAACGTTCATACCAAAATCCAGCTTTTCGGGAATTTTTCCGTAGCGCAATGTCTAATTTCCCTGGACTATTAGGAAAAACCACCAGCAAATTGAAATCACATTACTTGACTTCCTAGTTTTCCTTAAATCTCCCAAAAAAAGGTACTTGAGTGCTTTTACAGCCGTACTTCAAATTAAGTTACTACTGACGTCAGACTAAATTTATGCAGTCTTGGAAATTTGAGATGAACGATTCCATGTGACTAATTCTTATTGTTAAATTTAACTTGATTGTAATAAAGTTTTGCAGAAAAATTTTTCTTGGAAATTTGGCGTTTTATAAAAACCATTTTTCATCCTAAGATTTTATTTTTATAGTTTGAAATCGAACCTGTTTGATATATGCAAATCCCATACTATTAAATCAACAATCAGTTTGATTTTCGTAGTAACTTTAAACCAAGAAATCAAATTGACCTTAAGATAACCCTTGGTTCAATGGCACCCGATACATGGTAACGTATCTGAACGTAAAATTAATCCCTCTCATATCTGGAGACCTTGAAATTGCCATTATTTTGATTAATGCTTGTTCTCCCTAAGTCTTATAGAATTTTTGAATACAATAGTAAGCATACATATGTAATGTGCATAGCTCGCTTATTACCGCTTCAAATGAAAGGAATATCAAAACATTTAGCTAAAGAAAAGCAAAAACAGTCGACAAAATTAGCACATCCTTCAGCTTTGAAAAATTTACCCAAAACCAAAAATACATACAATAAAACCAAAATTTACATTTCAATCTATTTTTGTTTTCCCACAACGGAATTTTATTTGGGGTCCTAAAAATAGGAATATGTAGGGAAAATTATATAAATAAAGAACATAAATGTGCGCATTTTTTAATATAAAAACAAAAAAATTAATCATAAACAAATGGAAATCAAAATGAAAACAGGAATATCTTAACTAAATTATAAACAAAATTCGTACGCGCCCAGAAAAAAAAGAGTATGATTCTGCAAGTATATTTTATATTTACGATATACAATATATATTGGATTTATAGATAATTACCACTATGTGTGAATATGTAATATTCTTACTTATGCACTATACACTTTCATCTGAAAAGGGTTAAAATGGTAATATTGAAGTGCGGCTTTGAGCCAGTTCCCGATTTAGACCTTACACTGATGATATTAAAATCTCATATTTACATTATACAAAACTACATTTTAAGAAAACTTTAACAGAACGTTTAAACTGTCGTGGCCAATTGCACTATGTATTTGTAAAAAATACTTAGAAAATTATAAAAATATTTTGCTTTCCGATTATATGATTTTTGTGAAATTTTTTTTTTCTTTAAAGCCCAAGTTTCCGATCACAATTTGTAAAAGATTTACAAAACAAGGATATCCCAATTAACGCTCTGATGTTCAACTAAGGTAGACGATAAGGTTACTGTAATTAAAAATAAGGCTCATTCTCTTCCTTACGTCTAGATACTTATCTAATTATTGGCATTGTTCCTTCTCGATAATCGCTGCTAGATATCTTCACACAATTCTTTTGGTATGTGCTTAAAACTTAAAAAATTGTCTTGCCGTACTCACGTCTCCAGCATGGAGTACAGCTAGCATAAAAAAATTTTAAAAAAATTATTCACAAATGACAAACCGCCAATTGTAATTTGTCGCAATGTGCACATATCCACTCCTACTGGTAGGGAATAAATCTGCGCAAAAATCATGCTTAGAAATCGATATAAAAATCTTTGATTCGTCAGCGTACCGAACCTACAGAAAACAGTAAAGCATACCATAAAAACACAAGTATATACAAAAAGAAAAAAGAACAAAAATAGATAGACATATTAAGGTTGACCGCGATATTTCGAAACAATAACACATATCTCATCGTTACCCTTAATCCCTCTGAATAATAAAAATAAAAATTAACCGTCTCTCTTTAGATTTATAGCAGCCACTGCTTCGATCGCTAAATGTTTTAAGCTGCAGTACCGAAATTTAAAATTTTGGTTTGCAAAAAACCTTTAGTCTCACAGACTTGTGGGTGCATATGGCCTTTTTGTGTTACAGTTCTTAATCTTTATGGACAAAGACGCATTAAAATGCATAATCAATGCAGCCAGTTGCAAAGTATTTGCCTTAATGCTAGCGAGCAGTCAATCTTATGACATTGAACTACAAGGGAGTCGCGGTGAGCCCATTTGCGTTAAAACCCGATCGAGCCATTGTAGAGGTCCGTTCAGGTGTAATTCTATCCAACACGGTGTAGAAGTTACCGTCTGTCGCCTGCAAAGAAATTCAAGGATTCAATAAAAACATGCCTTTTGTACATTCCACACAAAAAAAAACTCTGCATAACTTGAAAACATTTATGAGAAAAAGATATAATAAAAATTTGTTTTAACCCCTCAAAGGTAAACATCTCCCGGTATTTTCATTTGTTCAATTATACCCATTCACTCAAATGATTTTGCGTTTTAACACTAGATTTATCGGCGCGAAAGCTTGTAATTTTGATAATTTTCGGCACCATCAAAGTGACAAGCTTTCACATTTAAATTAGTAATTATAAATCGAGAAAGGTTTTTGGTATGTCGTGATTTTGAACCTCAATAATAAGCTTTGGCATAACTCTTTGGAGATAACTTTACAAAATTTAATTTATTCAAAGAATAAGTACCAGAGTACTAGTCAATTTGACTCGTCTTGGTAGATCTAGTGATAAATAATTCAAGTTACTCTTCGCTTCACAAAATAAAAATCACTTTAATAGAAATAAATGAAATTGGATTAAAAATACATATTAGCGGCCAAACTTAAAAAGAGCGTTTTTCGAGACGAGCCCATTTGTGCCCGTGTAACTACTACTAGGGGTTTTTGTGTAGTTGTAGATATTTCAAATAAAATTTCTAAAAAAATAAGAAATTGAATTTGGATTTTTAAGAACCCATAGCTTATATTTTAAATACACTAAACTTACAAAAGGGGTACCAAACTAAAGAGGATATTATGCATAATGTAAAAAATATAAGGTGCAAAATAATTTTCAAAATCAATAGCAAAATTATTCTTAAATATTTCGAAAGGCGTATTTTTGTTTAAATAAGGCAAGATAAACTCAATTCGCATTTCCCCAAATTTAGACAATATATATCGACCAAATGATTCAAATGCAATTATAACTTACCTATATTCAGCTCCCCAGCCTTTCACAAATGACATACGTATAGTACACATGCGTGTCAGCTGGTACACTGCCTCAAATCCTTGAGATACAGATTGGGAGAGCAATGCCGCAAACTCTTGGTTATTAAATATTTTTAAATTGCAACCTAGAAAATAAATCCATAAGATGGAGAAGAAAATCCAAAGATTAAATGTACCTGGAGGAATTTTGCATACAGTGGCAGGATGCCAGCCGTAACGTTGATTACAATTTGGACTTTGAACAAATATACTAGAATCACTTAAACATTCTGCGAAAACCTCCCCGCCAATGTAGTACAAGCGTACACCTTTACCAATATGTCTTCTAGTTTGTTCGACTACTTCATTGCGATTAACATTTGACAAGAGACCTAAACAGAACCTGTAAATTAAAAATTTTTACAAATCAGCCACCTCAACGTTAATGAATGAAAAAAGATAAACACAATTTTTTACTCGGTAAATTAAAAATTAGCATTCATTCTATAAATAACCGAACACCTGTCTATCGCTGTAGTTTTTGAGATATACTCGTATATATCGTTTACTATAGCAATTGCTTCAAGGTTCCGAAAGGTTTTAAGTACTTTCAAAATACTTTTCTTCCGACTCTTGATACATTTAAAAAATGTCATCAAAAAAGTCTATAACAACCACGAAAATTCATTGCAGTTACTTATTGAATCAGTAATAATAATATGAAATATTATATTCTTACCGTTCTGAATTGGAAGGATCTGTAAAACCGTCGACTGTTATAGATGGCTGGGAAGCGTGAAATGTTTCTCCAACTCTCGTGTTTAGCTCATAGTAACTGATCGAACACCAGAAAGCTGGCTCGTGGTACATAACTGGCTGTGCGTCAACAGGAGGACTAGGTGTAAGCCTTGTCATACCTGCAATAAACCAAGGTATTTTTAGTAAAAACAATGCCTAAAATTCATTTGAAGTTTGAATTTCTAAAAAAACTGTTTTCGTTCGTCTGATACCAACAACCACTCACTCAAATTATCATTTTGATCCATTGGGTCACCATCTTCCGACATATACCCAGGAGGGGGTGTTTCCGTATTTGGTATGCTGCCTACACTCAAACCACTAGAGTCCATGATCGTTGTATTGCTAGGTATCTGTTGTCCCAGTGTTGCGTCCATGAATGGAGGGCTATTTGGTACACTAAAAGGGTTTCTAATTAAACATTTTTATTGAACTAAATAGAAAATATAACAGCATACTTTAAAGCATTATTGAATTGAATGTTGTTGGGTATCTGGTTACTGTGGTCGTCGATAGGATAGTCTGCAATCGAATCGGGTGGACTTGGCAACGACTTTGGAACCAGAATTGAAAGTTCGACTTTCTTGTAGTGGTAGGGATTTATACAAATTTCGTCCTTTTTCAGTTGATAGGCGTATTCACAGTGATCCAAAGGTTTTAATTCATTCTGACTCTGAAATTATATCAATACCATTTCATTACTACAACAACAAAATATAAAATCCCAGGTTATTGCTTTCAAAAAAATGTTATCATTGGTTCGCATTAATGTATTTTTTTAAATGAATTAAATATAAAACTATTAAAAATACGGGAACCTAAAGTTGGACGAGAAAAACAAAAGTACAAAACGAAAAAATTCAGACACGACAAAATATAGAAACGATTCTTTTATTATTTCTTCAATCTAAATGTATTCTTATTAATCTGATAATTCAAGATTACCAAATGTTAATAAAGCTTAATAAAAGTATTAGTACAACAATAATCTCCACTTTTAGACATTTTGTACAAAGTAAATCTATAGTCCTTAGCTATTTGGTAAAAGGAAAATCTTAAGTCAATAGACATTTTGTACAAGAAAAACCGGCCAAGTGCGAGTCGGACTCGCGCACCGAGGATTCCGTAAAATATTTTTTTATTATATGATGTAACTAAAAATTTACGGTTTTCGCAATTTTTCCTTTATCTGTGCTATGAGACGTTGCTTCGTACCAAATTGCAAGATTCTGAGTTCACGGGAAGTACCCTGTAGGTTTTGATTCCCTTGCGAGTGTCGAAAATTTGTGGAAATTTGCGGCATAAACGGCTGTATCTTTTGATTGCGTTGGCTTAGAAGTTTGATTTTTTCACAGCTCCAAGGGACAGTAGACCTGAGTATTTGATATTCCAGCTTGATACCTCAACGCGTTCCTGAGAAAAAGGATCTTGACAGACAGACAGACGGACGGACAACCAAGTGATCCTATAAAGGTTCCATTTTTTTCTTTCGAGGTACGGAACCCTAAAAATCGTCAATATGCAGTTTGTACATATAAGAAAAATCTTCAATCGATAAGCATTAATGTATTAAACGAGGGTCCATAATTAAAATACATACATACCCTAAACTAGCAACAATTTCTGGAACATTTGTTTTTACAATTTAGCACAAAATTTCTTAATAAATTTTAAGGAATAGCACAAGAGGTCAGCATTTTTCTAAGAAAAAACAAATGGTACATGCCACCCGATGGGACAATTGTGTATGTGCCACCAATGCTACAAACCGTCCAATCGAACAGTCCTCAATGTACCACTAGTGGTACATGCCGGCGGAAACGTAGTAAACTACTGTTAACTACATTTACTAAGGTATCGCCCACAATATCCCATTTATCTAATATCTTCAATTTTATTCCAATTCATTTTATTATTCATGAATTTCTAAATCACTTACAGGCTTTCTTTTCAAATAAATTTGCTTAAACATTTATATATACATATTATTATCGCAATTTATTTTTAGAGTGCCCTTATTTAGTTCCTATAAACTATCTATGAAGTTTCTGTTGAACTTTTCTACCCGTTGTTGAAGATTTAGTTTAATTCGTCCCAATTATTTCTAATTTGCTTTACTTAAAAGTGTTCATTTTGTATTATTTATTGTTGCTTTTATGTGCATATATCTGCTTCACTAATTGTATATTTTAAATCTAACCAAATACATCTGTATATTTGTCAAAGCAATGCCTTAGGTAACGCCTAAGATATCTAGTTTGATGCGAAAATAACTCAATCTGCAATTGTTTTTAATTTTTAATGCAATTCTTATTATCTTTTATTTCGATATCCACATAAAGTTAAAAGAATATTGTTTTAATATATGTAATCGTGTTTAAAATTCCTGAATTTCGATGGCTGAAAGGGAGTATATTTCCAACTTCCCAACAATATTCTATTTACGTTTCGCGAACATTCTAATTGAATTAGCATCACATTGAGCTTTTCCTTTTATCGAATTACTGAATGAAAGAGAGTAAAATGGTCTTGTGGTTCCCTATTTCCATGTTATTTGTTATTTCTTGTAAAAAAATACCATATGTACCTATATATCTACAATATAACATAAGAGAGATTTTTCTCTTCATCTGCGGTTATATAAATTCTGAGACTTAAAATGACTATTGACTTTTTTAGTGGACATCTAATTAGAGACTAATTTCCCGAACATTTATAAGTAAACAAAAATGTTAAAATTCTGTTGTGAATAGAGAAGTTTTGACATCTGATTCTTTATCAATAAATAATACGATTAAGAATAGCTCAGCACATTTTAAGAATAGATATAAGCATTAAGAATTTGCTAATAATATGCTAAGTGGTAATTTGTTATTCCTCTTATTCAAATTATTTCAGCTATAAATCTACTATCAAACTAGATGGAATATTATAAATTTACTTCTGAGTACTTCACTTTTTATACGAATTAGGGCCCTGCGTTGTTATTGTAATAAAAAAAGGCACCACTAGAGATAAAAGTATTACAGTAAAACCCGCTTAAATGCACATCCAATTTGTCAGAAAATTTCGTGCATTTAAACGGTTTGTGCATTTAAACGTTTTTAAGATAAATGCACATGTTGTGCATTTAAGAGAGCTCTGATTACTTTTGTTCAATTTGATTAATTACATAGCGTTCTGTTTTCGTCTTTACTTGACAAATTTTACCAAAATTAAACAATTACAATCCGCAATTTGCAAGGTCCACCCGCCAACTCAAAAAGACTGAAATGTCAAAGCAAAGACTAACGAGAAAGTGTTCTTCTTCTTCTTTGCCTTTAAATGGTAACCACCGAGTGGACAATAGGTCTGTTCGTTGGCATGAAAACCTGTGGCACCCCAGGGCGCACTGGTGCGCCCTGGTGCGCCCTGAGAACTGTCAAAAAACACGGGGCAGCCCAGTGCTTTTCACTCCAGCGAACAGCGTACTAAAAATGAGAACTGTCATCTGGCCTTTTACACAAAAATTATGAAATAAAACCACTACTTTTTCATAATGTTGGCATCGAAATGCTCAAATTAAGTTATTGTGCCCGCAACAAGAGTTAATTCCACTTTAAATACCGTATCTGTTAACAATTAAACTGATAACCGTCATTTACCCTGAGTTTTTATCTGGGGTAAAAGCAGGGTGCACCAGGGCGCACCAGTGCGCCCCAGGTTTCTCAAAAAACACAGAACTGTCACTTGACGTTTAAAAACCAGTGCAGATAGGGCGCACTGGGGCGCACTGGGGTGCCACAGGATTGCCAACGAACAGACCTAATGTAAAAGTACTACACTTCTACAGATCTGTTCATTTCAAATATGTATATTGCATTTATCCGGTTATTTTTTAACTCAAATAGAAAATTCGTGCCTGAAATTAATGTGCAAATAATAGTCCAGTCAATTTAACCTCTGAAGCGGAAATTTGTAGTGGAGTGCTAATTTTTGGATATATTGTTGGGGACGGTGAGAAATGAAGCTATAATTTTTGTCACCCCTGAGGGGTGTTTGCGAAGGGGTGAAAAAGGGTGAAAAAGGGTGAAAAAGGTTTTTTGTTTATAACTTTGAATAAAAAAGTCAGCCTGGGTGCGAACGTTAGAGGGTGATATAATAAATGATTATTCATCTTGTATTAAAGTTTCCCCCGGTTTTGTTTATTGCAAAATTGTTTATTAACAATTTCACTCTCCCAAACCGAAAAAAATCACGGCTGATTTTTTTAAAAATACTTAAGCTCGTACGATGTCTTTCATTTTCACAATATCACTAGAAGACGCAATCCCCCATCATATACCAAAAATTCAAAGCGGTTCCATGCATTTCACCTGAGATAATCACCCACATACCTCACCTCTTTTACACCGAAAAATGCACAGTTTTAATCCAAGCCAAGATATCCCCCACGAATCGTCGCCCACCGACCAGATATCGCTGAGCAGCACACATTTTTCACATTTTTTCCCAGCCCACGGCGGGGAAGAAGAAGATTTGCGACTGATTGAAAAACGGAAATCGCTATAACTTTCGATGTATGTAACGGAACTTAATGTATGATGGCTTCAAAAATCACTTATTTTTTTCTCCATCTTTTTCTCATACACCACTTTCACCTAATATTTTTACTTTTTTTTATATTGAATTAAACTTAAAAAAAAAATAAAAATTAATTACATTTTATTCCTTTTCTCCCACAAAACTAAACTTTTTTGAAATATTCTTAATTTTGTAGTTATCTACAGATTCCACCCTTTATTCTCATAATTTTTATTATTTTCCACAAATCCCCCCCTGACCCCCCGAATGAATATATTACCCCTTAAATTTTACAAACAAAAAACCTGCCAAACATTTTATTTTTTTTCTCCCACAAAACTAAACTTTTTTGAAATATTCTTAATTTTGTAGTTATCTACAGATTCCACCCTTTATTCTCATAATTTTTATTATTCTCCTCAAATCCCCCTCTGACCCCCCGAATAAATATATTACCCCTTAAATTTTACAAACAAAAAACTTACCAAACATTTTATTTTTTTTCTCCCACAAAACTAAACTTTTTTGAAATATTCTTAATTTTGTAGTTATCTACAAATTCCAACCTTTATTCTCATAATTTTTATTATTTTCCTCAAATCCACCCTGACCCCCCGAATAAATATATTACCCCTTAAATTTTACAAACAAAAAACTTGCCAAACATTTTATTTTTTTTCTCCCACAAAATTAAACTTTTTTGAAATATTCTTAATTTTGTAGTTATCTACAGATTCCACCCTTTATTCTCATAATTTTTATTATTTTCCACAAATCCCCCCCTGACCCCCCCGAATAAATTTATTACCCCTTAAATTTTACAAACAAAAAACTTACCAAACATTTTATTTTTTTCTCTCTCACAAAACTAAACTTTTTTGAAATTTTAATAATTTTGTAGTTATCTACAGATTCCGCCCTTTATTCCCATAATTTTTATTATTTTCCAAACATCACCCCCTGACCCCCCCGAATAAATTTATACTATTTACCTTTTTTTTAAATTATTCCCCATTTTTACTATTCAATTTTTTCCACCAATTCTCAATTAATCTCATTTTTTTTTTCACCCACATCTACTTCAAGGTCTTCCGAAACTAAATCTACATCTTTTTCTCCATTATTGCTAATAGTTTGTCCCCAATCTGCCCCCGTGTGTGCTAGCGGATCATTTTTCGGCCAAAATATTAATTTCTCCCCAGTTTCGATTTACGATTATTGCATAAAGACCTACTCCAATTGGGGACAAACTGTTAGCAATAATGGAGAAAAAGATGTAGATTTAGTTTCGGAAGACCTTGAAGTAGATGTGGGTGAAAAAAAAATGAGATTAATTGAGAATTGGTGGAAAAAATTGAATAGTAAAAATGGGGAATAATTTAAAAAAAAGGTAAATAGTATAAATTTATTCGGGGGGGTCAGGGGGTGATGTTTGGAAAATAATAAAAATTATGGGAATAAAGGGCGGAATCTGTAGATAACTACAAAATTATTAAAATTTCAAAAAAGTTTAGTTTTGTGGGAGAAAAAAAAATAAAATGTTTGGTAAGTTTTTTGTTTGTAAAATTTAAGGGGTAATAAATTTATTCGGGGGGGTCAGGGGGGGATTTGTGGAAAATAATAAAAATTATGAGAATAAAGGGTGGAATCTGTAGATAACTACAAAATTAAGAATATTTCAAAAAAGTTTAATTTTGTGGGAGAAAAAAAATAAAATGTTTGGCAAGTTTTTTGTTTGTAAAATTTAAGGGGTAATATATTTATTCGGGGGGTCAGGGTGGATTTGAGGAAAATAATAAAAATTATGAGAATAAAGGTTGGAATCTGTAGATAACTACAAAATTAAGAATATTTCAAAAAAGTTTAGTTTTGTGGGAGAAAAAAAATAAAATGTTTGGTAAGTTTTTTGTTTGTAAAATTTAAGGGGTAATATATTTATTCGGGGGGTCAGAGGGGGATTTGAGGAGAATAATAAAAATTATGAGAATAAAGGGTGGAATCCGTAGATAACTACAAAATTAAGAATATCTCAAAAAAGTTTAGTTTTGTGGGAGAAAAAAAATAAAATGTTTGGCAGGTTTTTTGTTTGTAAAATTTAAGGGGTAATATATTCATTCGGGGGGTCAGGGGGGGATTTGTGGAAAATAATA
Organism: Dysmachus trigonus; assembly: GCA_949715965.1. Classification (NCBI taxonomy): domain Eukaryota; kingdom Metazoa; phylum Arthropoda; class Insecta; order Diptera; family Asilidae; genus Dysmachus; species Dysmachus trigonus. The sequence goes on along the minus strand of OX454319.1, from coordinate 45,558,082 downwards.
AAAATTATGAGAATAAAGGGTGGAATCTGTAGATAACTACAAAATTAAGAATATTTCAAAAAAGTTTAGTTTTGTGGGAGAAAAGGAATAAAATGTAATTAATTTTTATTTTTTTTTAAGTTTAATTCAATATAAAAAAAAGTAAAAATATTAGGTGAAAGTGGTGTATGAGAAAAAGATGGAGAAAAAAATAAGTGATTTTTGAAGCCATCATACATTAAGTTCCGTTACATACATCGAAAGTTATAGCGATTTCCGTTTTTCAATCAGTCGCAAATCTTCTTCTTCCCCGCCGTGGGCTGGGAAAAAATGTGAAAAATGTGTGCTGCTCAGCGATATCTGGTCGGTGGGCGACGATTCGTGGGGGATATCTTGGCTTGGATTAAAACTGTGCATTTTTCGGTGTAAAAGAGGTGAGGTATGTGGGTGATTATCTCAGGTGAAATGCATGGAACCGCTTTGAATTTTTGGTATATGATGGGGGATTGCGTCTTCTAGTGATATTGTGAAAATGAAAGACATCGTACGAGCTTAAGTATTTTTAAAAAAATCAGCCGTGATTTTTTTCGGTTTGGGAGAGTGAAATTGTTAATAAACAATTTTGCAATAAACAAAACCGGGGGAAACTTTAATACAAGATGAATAATCATTTATTATATCACCCTCTAACGTTCGCACCCAGGCTGACTTTTTTATTCAAAGTTATAAACAAAAAACCTTTTTCACCCTTTTTCACCCTTTTTCACCCCTTCGCAAACACCCCTCAGGGGTGACAAAAATTATAGCTTCATTTCTCACCGTCCCCAACAATATATCCAAAAATTAGCACTCCACTACAAATTTCCGCTTCAGAGGTTAAATTGACTGGACTATAAGAGGTTTGTGCATTTAAGAGGTGTGCAATAATGCGGTCTTTGTTTCTACACATTAATAAGGCAAAAAATTCGGTGCATTCGCATCGTGTGCAATAAAAGGAATTGTGCAGTAAAGCGGGTTGCATTTAAACGGGTTTTACTGTATAGCAGACTTTGATTTAATAAAAATTATTCAACGACATTCAAATTATCTAAAAAGAATCATCTACATAACTTATCTTCATGGAAGAATTGGAAGATATTTGGCACCAGTTCAACTATAATAAATAAGCTCGGCACTGTATATTATTTACACTTCAAAAGCAACCAAATCAATATCACGAGCAACTAAATCAAATGTACTTATTCAATAAGATACAACAAAATAAAAAACAAATTTTTCAAAATTTGTTTAAAAAAATGTTTTCAAAAATTTATTAATTGTTTCAAATTCAATAACAACTATTTCAATTTCTATAAGAAGCATTTATATGGGTGGAGCAGAAAGGACCGAAGTTTTTTGAAAAATTAGTACTTCGTTAATTTTGTTTAAAAAAAAAACTTTTTTACAGAATAAGGTTCACAGTGTTGCCATTTTATAAAATTAATGATGGAAAACAATATCTCCCAGATGATGGTCGTTTTCAGCGATACAACTCTAAAGCCACTCTCGGAAGTTGGCTTCCATACACGTGCCGAGGTGACCCCACAAGAAACAGTCGCAAATGAACAGGTCAGGGGAACGAGGAGGCCAATTAATGTCACCAAACCTGGAAATGACGTGACCAGAGAATATAGGGGGTAACCCACTGTTCAAGCCCAAAAAATGGAACTTATTTTAAGAAATCGATAAAAAAAATCAGAGATTATCTTTTTGATTTTTTCCATACTTCTTTACTGAGGACAAAAGTTTACATTTTGATAATAAAAAAAAAAAAAATTCAACATAATGGTGGCCGTTACGATGCAGCGCGTACGTAGTCCAAAAAAAAAATGCAAATTGCGCCTCGTAAAATCCTGGCCAAAGTATGCATCTGCAAACATCAACCAAAGAAAACTCCTTCAATATTTGTTATAAAGGATAGAAATAACCTATTGTTGCAGCAAAAAAAAAAATCTGATGATTTAGTGCACGTTCGAACATTGATGTATCGAAAAAGTTGATCCTAAATCAACAAAATTTGTTTTTTTACTCTAATAATAGGTTATTTCTATAGTTAAATACTTAATAAAGGTGTATGCAAAAGTAAATCGGCCCAATAGTTTTTTCACAATTTTACGACGCGCACCGAAAAACAGCGTTTTGAGAAAAACGCATTTAAAGTTTTTTTTAACGAAATTTTGTGACATAAGTAAATCGAGATTTTTCCCACGATTTGAGCTGTTTAGTATACTTTTATAAGAATCTATGTATTAGTGTATTATGTAATATATACATTTATAGTACTAATAGATAATACACGTGAGCTCTGTAGAAAGAACAATTATTTAGATATCGATCTGAAATTTTACACATATATTCTTGAAGTGCTAATCTATCGAAATATGACAAAAAAAAAATCGATTTTTTTTTTTTAACAGTGGGTTACCCCTTTAACATTCTGGCTGTGTGACTCGTTATTCTGTACAAAACTATTGTATGCGAAAACATGTCATACCCTCCACGCCTCCGTCACTTTGACCAAAACGTAAATGACGAGATTTACTGAACAAAATGATATCTGCCTCATGACGCTCCCACTACATGGGCCTGAGTACCAACTTTTACAAAAATGTCCGTCCTTTCTGCCCCACCCTGTATATATGCAACAAACAAAAATCCTACAAGTGGGGTATCGTTGGAAAGATGGCTCCCTTATCTTCTGAATGAGTCCTTCCTCGATGTCCTGTGATCTCCTTACAAGGACCTCTCAAGTGAGCAAACCTCCAAAAAACCTTCAACGGCGATTTTGAGGGGGAAGGAGGCATTTTAAGGAGGGGTTACAGAACAAACGTTGATCAGGACACTCCAAGGAATCGATTGGTATAGAGTTTGATGATACACTTTTCTCTCTTTTCCAGAACATTTCACGCAAAATCACCATGCATATGTTATCCTTTCTTGAATTTTAATGGGTGCATTAATTCTATCTACTTCCAGCCAAGCAATTTTTAAAGTTATCATAAAGCGCCGTACACTTTTGATGCTTATTCCAACCCTAGCGGCAGAAATACTCTGCTGAATTATTAATTACGTCACACAAATACCTCAATGTAACACTTCTGGAGTTAATATGACCCTTCTTTTCCCCCTACATGCGTGTTGTAAAATTTGGCAATCATTCTTTTTATATTTTGCAATAACAGATTTGGCCGTATATACATAGTCGTGCCATAAGTTCTGTCCCAAAGGAAAAATGAAAAAAAGCTCATATAAGAAAAAAATAATTAAATTTTATTTATTATGTTTAGTAATATACTTATTCTAATTTACAGTAATGCAGACAATTATTCGAAATGCCCACCCTTTGCAGCTACACATTTTTTTAAACGTTTCGGCCATTCATCAATCGCAGTACGCAACACATCTAGTGATATTTCCTTCGCTGCTTTCATCAAACTTGCTTTTAATGACTCAATGTTTCGATGTTGAATAGAGCAGGCCTTCTCCTCTAAAATATTCCATAAGCGGTAGTCCAAAGGATTTAGGTCTGGGCTACCGGAAGGCCAATCTTCATCAGAAATGAAGTCAGGAACATTCGATTTTAACCAGATTTGCGTTTTCTTGTCTTTATGAGCTGGTGCTGAGTCTTGCTGAAACACCCAATGCTGACCATGGTACATCGTTGTGTTGAGCGGCTTCACCATCTTCTCCAGGATGTCACTTTGATAGTTCTTTGCCTTCGTTTTCACGCCTTGCTCACAAAAATGCAGCTCCGTAGCACCGTAATAGCCAACTCCCCACCAAACCATGACTGAGGCGGGATGATGGCTACGCTCTACCTTGGGTATCTTCTCAGCCGCTTCCTTAGAGCTATGCGCGTACACTCTGTCATTCTGTCGGTTAAACTTCTCTTCAATAGTAAAAAGTTTTTCGTCTGAAAAAAGTATTTGTTGGTATTTTTTTCCCGCGTACTTCTTCAAGAGACTTTTAGATCGCATCTCTCGTATCGCACGAAGCTTGTCCGTAAGCCGCTGCCCTGTTGACCGTCGATAAGCACTAAGCTTAAGCTCTTCCTTGATAATACGAGACATCGTCCTTTTGGGTATTTTCATCTCCCGTGCCATCACCTTTTGTTTCCGGAGCGGATTTCTCAGTATGCGGTGACGCATCGCTTCTACTGCTGCTGGTGTACGAGACGTACGAGGCCTCCCGCTCCTGGACCTGTCATCGACAGAGGAAGTCTCACGGTATCGTTTGATAGTACGATGCACAAATTTTATTGTAATTTGTAGTGGCTGAAGAAGCTCAAATATCTCCTTTGCTGGCTTGTTGCACTTAAATAGTGCAATAACGGCGATCCTGTTCTCTTTAATGCCCCACTCCATGTTGCTCCTTCGAAATCCAATGACAAAATGATATTTTTTTAACAAAGCGGGAAGTATTTAAGCTAATTCGCGACAGGTAATCGGGATGCGTCGTGAGCCTTTTAGTGGAGGGGAGGGAGACAGAACTTATGGCACGACTATGTACATTAATATTTGCAATTCTAGCAGCTTCAGCAATTATTTTTCCTCCTTCCTGAACTTGCTGGATCAAAATCTCCTTCTGCGACAAAGATGGCCTTATTCGCTGCGGGCAGGGTGTATTATTATCTACAAGCTCACTCATTTTAATGAAATTAATTAATCGATCCCGCCACAAGAACACGATTTAGCAAAGTCTAAACTCGATTTAACACATCTGGTCAGACAAAATTATAAAAACAATGATCAGCACATACTGAAAGAGGTAAGTTGTACGCTATTAAATTTCTACGATTTTTCTTTACAATTTACATTGAATTGTATATTATTAAGTTTTTACGGTTAAAGAACTCTTTTCTGTATACAAATTAAATAAACTTATACAGTTGTTATTGAAATTGTGTTTTTAGTGAATTTGAATAAGTGGCTACTGCTATTGAAAAAGTTGCTTTTAAAATAAGTTTTAGTTTATTAAATTTGAAACATGTATTAAATTTTTGAAAAAATTATGGTTGTTTGTTATTCGGTTTTGAATAAGTCGCACTTGAATTTGAATTAGTTGCTCTTGATTTGGTTATTTTTTAAGTGTAAATGCTAGAAATAAAAGGATCCACAAAGGAAATTACCAGAGTAAATAAACAATATTAAAAAATTTAAATAAAATGGTCTAAAAAAAACATAAATCGCTAAAACGAAATATGTTTGTTGTCCTTAATTATATGTTATATTTTTTTATATGTCGCTTCATCTGAGTAAATTCAAAACGTATTTTGGCCATTTCCACGAACAACCAAAGGCTAACAAAAACTAGTGCAAAGCAGTAAAACAATTAATATTTGTAAATTTTATTTTTATATCAACTACCTAAACTTATAGCAGGGACTACTATCATTTTAAACTTTTATAAATTTTTTTAGTATAGTTTTAAGTATATTTTGGAACAGTTTGCTTTCTTTATATTTGCTAGTAATGTAATTTATATTGGTAGAACACTATTTGGCAACCGTGTACTTTGTCCCCATCATGACTCATCTTTGCCTTCTCTAGAAATATGTTTTTTATACTTAGAAATCTCGTCGTTTCATACATTATTTTTGTTAGATTTCGAATATTTAAATTATAAATTGCTTTTATGACCTTGTTATCTAGTTTATGCACATTTAAACTCGTAGTTTAATTTCATGGTGACCAGTTGATGATGTATTTCTGTATTTCAGGCTTTCCAATAATATTCTAATTTCGTTAAACAAACCTTCTAATTAAATTAGCATTGCATGCGGTTTTGCCTAAATTTATCGAATTCCTGATTGAAAGACATTGAATGCTTTTAGATGAATATTATGGCATTTGAAATGGCTAATTTATGGCGTGTATTTTCTATAATAATGTACGCATAAAACTGACTTCTTTTACTTCGTTGATTTATGTTTTCTATTTATGGATTTTAGTTTACTTTTCTTGTTTTTTTTTGTGCTAAATGATGGGAATTTAAATGCATTATAAGGGAGGTAAGCTTAACCTCTTTAAAATTGTTAGCAAATGTAGCGGGGTTGCAATTCGAATAATTTTGAGTGGACGTTTTGTTTCTAGTACTGAGGTGGTGGGTTGGGGCGACATAACAAAGACCTACTCCGGAACAGACGAAATGCGATAGCGAAATTTTGGATTTCTGCAGTGATGGTAAAAGGGTTGGGGACTATGGTCTAGGACTTACTTGCAAATCGGGCCAACGCCATAATCTGCAGTAAATAACGTGCGGAAGACCCTTGCGAAGAGCGGCTCCGTTTTCTCCGTTCACCGGCTTGCTTCTGAAACCAAAAGAAATATAAAAATGACATGTTAACGTGTTGTCTGGTGCAGACTGTGGAGGAAATGCGAAATGAAAACAAGAGTATTGATCTTTCCTCCCTCATACTTTTGCCCATATGCTGCGATAAGAAGCTTTCAATTGGCCGAGAATGTATGCAAATTAATAAGGGAAATTTTGGGACTATCGGAATCGCTCGAATCGCACGACCTCGCGCCCGGCTCCCCTGCGTTTCTTATTAAGTGGTAGCAGTCAGTGGGACTCCAGTGTATTTCTCACGGCGTAATGAAATCACAGGCCCGCATAATTCCGCGGTGTAAACAGGAAAACGGATACGACGACCGGGAGCGCACCGAAAACGCGAAATTCGGCATCAACAGCCAGACAGGAGCGCTGCTCATTGCCGTCCGTCGTTTTATGTGCGGAGCATGATTTTTAGCAAAGACTGCGCGCACACATGCACAGCGGCGCCGATTCCAATTTTGCCTCTTTTACAAAGCAAATGTTCAAAAGTCGGGACGGACGTCGGGAATATATAAAAGCCAATTCTCACTCGACTCGACTTCGACTCCGCACGTAAGCTTCCACTTGCGTTCGGAAAGTTCTCAAGTTCAGGGCAGCAGTTTTGGCGAGGAGTTCGGCGATTCCGGGCGAGGATGAAAACACCGAAAATTTGCCCCCCAATTCAGAATTCAGAGCAGCATCACTCATTTACCTGGGTATCGTAACACACTTTGTGTTGTAGTTCTGTGTGGAAATGGCCTTCTCCAACTCCTCGAGAGCGCCGGACTTCTTCAGCTTCTTGACCAGACTCTTGACAGCTTTTTCAGACCACTTTCCTTCTACAGAGTCTTCGTTACCCTTCTTCAGCGCTAATAATCTTTTAACGATTTGCGGTGTAAACGGCAACATTATAATACGACGCCAAACGGAAAAGGAAAATTTCTTTCGGCAAAACGACGGCACAGCACTCCCAAAGAAAGCAGCTAATCGCGATTTCTCGCAGCCTTAAGCTACTCAGGCAATCAAGTTCACCCTCAACTTCCCCTGGTAATGCCACAAGCAAGAAACTATTATACAAACAAACGTCAGGAGGTGCGTGGATCTCTCGCATCCAATCTACACAATTCCCGTGACCGGAACGACCTGGAATGTGGAACGAGAAATTGGTGAAGAAATCATTTAAGGCTCTGGCGTCAACGGCGGCCTCTCACAAATCTTCAAGCTTGTTTTCCGAAGACTGGTCGAACCATAGAAATATAAGCAAATACGCATTTATCAATTTTAAAGACATAAATCCATTAATCATACAATCACGTGATTTAAAGAAGTTTTTTTTATCCCCCATATATATGATTTTTTCTTTAATCCATTAACCCCTATTTTTTAATTATCACGTGATATTTGATTGTTTTCAAAAACAGAGACAGTATTTAATTAGTTTAGCTTTATTAATTAAGAATAATTTAAAACAAAATGATTGTAACATAAATATTAATGATTTTAAATGATTGGAATGAAATAAATTACACAATAAGATTAAATCCACATATTTCAATATAAAGAACACAAAATCAAACTGAAAATACATTCTTCTAAAACTACTCTTATTCAAATAATAAAATATACTATATATATTATTTTAATACAAAGTACTTACTTAGACTGAAAAAACACCATCCAAAAAATAAGATCCTACAAGATCAATAAGATCTTAAAAGAATTAATATACTAAATTTTGACTTTTCTACTCTTTATCTTCTATTTTGAAATCAAAAGATTCATCGAAACCATTAACATCATCTTCTACATCAAGAGATCCAGTTTAATTTTCGTTAATATTATTTGACATCAGACGGTATGAGGTTATAAGGAGGGAGTTTATATCATTCAACTTTGATTGAGAAATAGGTTTTCCTTCTGACCAAGTTGCTCATAATGACTTGAGAATTTTCACTTTTTGTCCCTCAATTTTGTGTGCTCTTTTTAAATCTACTTCATGGGGTTGACTACCATGAGTGTTTGAAAGAAATATTCGTCCAGGTTTATCTTTAAAAATGTTTATTTCATTAATGTTCACCCAGCTCACAGCATTTCCTTGTATATCTTTTTTTCTGTTTACTATTTTCTTCATCATTTTAGAAACTCCGACAAAGTCGTTTTTCCCATTTTAATAGCTGTCAATTTGTTCTCTTGTGACAACTAGTCATCACAGCAATGTAGTCTTGTAGAGTATATAGCCGTGTCTGTATTTTTAAGGTTGATTCTATTTCACTAAACTCGCTGTCATTTTCTAAGAAGCTATGCCCAGGAACCATAAATCGTAGGGTGATTTAAAAAACAATTGAAACAAGAAAATTAAATCTACAACTTGCTTGCTTTTAATTCGTTTATGCAATTTGGAATATTGTTGGTGTATATAACAGTAATTTTGGCGCATAATTCTTTAATACGTAACGAATATATGCTCAGGTTCTAACAAATTTCGACCTGTCGCTTAATTCAACCCCTTATTATAAGGTACTAGGAGTGATTTTTGAACACAAATTTGGCAGAATACATAATTTATCCATGCCTAGATTCGATCTGCATTCATAACCTTTTTTTTCCGATTTTGTCGCTTAATTCGATATTACATAACGCTGTCCAAATATTATATTCATTACCTTCAACCCAGCTAGTTAGCATATTTCCCTCTATGTTTATTCGAGTCACGAGAGAATTATTGATATCTGTTGCATCCTCTTTTCCTACATCAAAAGTCTCGTGATTTTGTTAAAACCCCCTACCCTATCAAATGATCAAACCCTGATTCTGTCATGAACCCCCTCCCTCTCTCTATGAAATTAACAAAATTTATAAAAAGCTAAAAATTCGAATGACGTCATTTGTAGATGATCCCTAAGCTTAAAGGCTGAAACATTACCTCGTCCTGCCCAATGTGATTTTCGAATGAAAGTTTAAGAAGAGTTTCCAAAAGCTTGGGTAGGACGATGATATAAAAAGTTCGACAGCGCTCGTTATAATTTTTCACCACTTACAAAAAGTAACCGAGCAGATAAGACGCTCATAAATGTCAAAAGTCTATCAACCCTTTGGGGTCGAGAGATATTCCAACTACAATTCTCACTGGGTCAAATATAATTTGTGTTATGTGCTGACTTGTGAATGTTTCTTAGTTTTATCACATTTTAAATTTCGTAAACAGTTATACATAAGATATATTTAATACAGACATACATAACGAAAATATTTTCCCCTCTTAGAGGCGACATTCGTCCTAATAAGTAAAAGTATGATGCCGCTTGTATGGCGACATTCAACCGCAACGGCTTAATTTGATGTTTTATTTTGGTTGAGCACACAACTCTTTAAATAAATGATGACGGTTTGCTTTCACAGTGTGATTTTTCATATTTCAAAATAATTTTTTACCAGAATTCATAATTGCATCACAAAACCACAATGTCAACTATGTCAAACTGCCGTCTCTGACATTTGCGGAAGTGTTAACTGTTCACTTATCTGTGCAGTTTCCTTTTTCCATTTAGTGTAGAATTGATGTATTTGACATTTGTGGTGGTGACGTGTACTGTTCAACTTTTTATCTGTTCGGGCCTTAAGTCTACGTTGAAAAACTAGCAATTAATAAAACGGAATTTAGAAAATTATAAAGAAAAACCACTGCATATTTGTATAGTGTGAATCGACCCAAAATTGTATTGAATGTATCAGTGGCTATCATATTTATTTTAAACAATATTAGAATATTCAAACAAAAGCAAGTAATGAAAAAAGAACGTTCGTTCGAAAAATTAAAATTCATTTTTTAAATTTCATAGTGTTTAAACGAGTATAACTATCAGAATTTTTAGTTGTTTTTCACCAATGTTTACTTCATCCGACGAAGATTCGCATTTGTGAGCGCAAGAAGGAATTGTTTAAAAATTTTATCAATTTTAGAGCACTATTATGAAAGTCGATTTCGGTCGACTCGACTAGCGAAGACACTTATTTTCTTATCACCCCAGCTTTGAAAATGTGTCTTCGCTAGTCAAGTCGACCGAAATCGACTTTCATAATAGGGGCTTAATCAAGTTCTTCGAACGAGTAGGCTTTTCCTTTCCACAATTCTGCCTGTGAACTCAGCCTTAAGCCCTGTGTCTTCTCAGTTTCGAATGTCCCCGTCGACTGGATTGGTTTCCCAATTGTTTCCTAATTCCGACAAGTCGACCGTTCCTTTCCTCCTTCCAGTGGGACTTCCAGTTTGAGATTAACTAGCTTGCTGTTTTCTCCTAATGTCAAAAAGTAATTTGTTGTATTTTTTTGTGTTTTAAGACTCCACTCGGCTGTCCTTAAATAAATGTAGAATTAATTTTCTATCTAATTATCAAAGGGTGTTCCTCACGCTGAAGTTTCTCCTGTCAGAAAAGATTTGCCACGTTCGGGGGGAGAGACAAAAGATTTCATTTGTAACGTTACATGAGACTTAATAAAAACGCTGAGGGACGTCTTTTCTTAGCCCAAAAGTGCAGTTAAATCACGAATTTCTCCAAATAAATGACAAGCATCGCAGATTTTGGAGCTCACGTAAACGCAAAACTACAATAAATACCCTTGGGAAGCAGCTGACTGACAATGTCTAGGCAAAATTCCTATGGATCATCGACTGGTCTCAAACACATCAACTTAGAGGAAGTGCGTAGCCCCAGCACACTATTTAGCCCTGCGACCTCTAATTGGGACGATTTCGTTTCAGATATGGACTGACCTTGAGAAGGGTATTAACCAAATCTATCAGAGGGAACACAGCTTATCCTGTCCACGCTATATGGAGCTATACACGTAAGACAGTCCCTAGCTTTTATTGTGCGCCCCAATGACTTAGCTCGATTTCTTGCTCTAGGTATGTCTACAATTACTGTACTAGTGTTCACCAGCCGACCAGTTGCAGGGCCGCCGTCGGCCTCAAACTGCCCAAGAAGAGCGCCTCTCTGGCTCAAATGGGTAAGTCGCTCTGGAAAATTAACTTTACCTTAAATCTCTTATCATGCAAGTGAAAGTTTTTGATAACAAATCGACACGGTTCGAAAGCAGTTTTTTTTAACCTTTAACATCTGATCTAGATCAGGAGTAATGCTTATTTTTATTATGCATACATAGCACACTTTCTATAATTAAATCACTCTCCTTTAAGCGTACCCTCCCATCAAAATGCTTAATTAATACATTATTTGTTTGAATTTTATTTTATTTTTATAAAAACTATACGAAGTATCGAAATACTCTTTTGTAAGTTTTATTTATACATATTTCTAGTATACAAAGAGTATTATACAATTTTAAAATTATTATTAAATGGAAGAATGTAGCAATTTCATGGTTTTAGACGGGCGCTATTAGACCTCGTGAAAGGATTATCCAAAAACAAAACATAAAATAAATTCTTATATGTAATATCTATAATTATATTATTCTTATAATAACAGCCTTATCCACTATGGAAGTAAAACGATTTTTCTTTTTAAATTTTTTACACTAATTTAAAATTAAAAAACAAAAACAGAATTTTTTTAAAATGGAATTTCTCTTCGTGGCGCTCATGAGAAAAAATTCTTTTTGTGAAAATTATTATTATATCGCATTATATGTATAACGAAAAATCACTTTTTTACCCTGTTTTACCGACCAGTAGTATCTAAACTATTTTATTAGGAATTTCGATTTGAACTTTGTACACAACATTCTTGAAACGTTGTACGTGTGAAAATATGAAATTAAAAAAATTAATTTTTTCAAAAATGTTTATGGGAAAATTAAGAAAATGTAGACGAAAATGTTTTGGAAAATTAAAATATATTTTATAAAGAAATATCAGGATTTGTCCGTTAAACAAAATAAATTATATATATTAATGACAGAACACAAATTAGTTAGATAAACATACGAAATCGCCGCGCAAAAACCCCTCAGTTTGCACATTTTGTCGCTTTTTGCTTATTCTTGACAATCGGTTTGTCATATTGGTCCGTCTGCATTAATTCACTAATTTGTCACGCCTTCAGTTACCTGTTAGTTTTGACTTGAGCTGGTCATTGATCTGCCGTCATTTATTAGGTGGTTGGTCTATGCACAAATTCAATCCTGCTTGAAATTTCAATTGTAAATTTCGACATGGAAATATCTTTTGTGAAATCGAATAAAGGAGGGGAAAAATTATTTGTTTGATTATCAGTAAGAAGAAAATAGAGATTTTTATATTTCAAAACAACTCTATCGGGGGGCACGGCAGTCGAGCCAAGTCGAGCGCGAAGCAAACACTGCCGTACCATCCTTTACTGGAACCATTTCGCCGCATTTTCAGGCCCCTATTTGAGAACCTTTGGATAAGACCAGAACGCAGAAATTTTCGTCATCCAGTAAGCTATAATCACATACTTAAATCCAAAATTTCAAGTCTGTAGGTCATTTAGTTCCGAAGTTAAGCGAAAGCAAAGTTTCGCATTTATGACACTCACTCACTCATGATCATCAGAATAGAACTAGTACTTCCCATAAACTCAGAGAGCTGAAATTTGGTACAGAGTTAGGGTTTAATGGCCACATAAAGGGGAAACTATAAAAACTAGGATAATCGAAGATCTGGAGTACCTGGTGACCCTGATTAGAAAACACAAGAGCCCAACCAAACTATTAGAGATCGACATACCGCCTTTACAAAAAATATTCAACTTGGTGGGCCGCTTCATTTGATGTCAAAAATCGAAGGTCTGAAGTATCTGATGAAGAACCCTCAGCTGGTCTCAGCTGTATTAGAGATATGGTAATGCCCCCTTCTACTATTGGTACATAAAAAAATCGACTGTCATTGCAAAAATCCAGCGTAGTGGGACACATCTTCTAATTTAATCTAGCCTATAGCGTCCCATCTAAACCGTCTAAAAGAATAAATAATGAACGCGAATGGGCAATACGAAAAACTGTTGCTACTGTACAAGAATCAGAACTGGAAAAAAAGAAAAGAAAGATTTGTAATAATAAAAAAACTACTCCTAAAAAGAAAAAAACTGTGTCAAATAAGAAAATCTAATAAAATAAATCAATATGCCCACGTTTCTACAAAAAGAAGTGAAATACCACCAAAAACATTCTGTAAAAAACTAGCCAAGTCTCGATGGAGCTGCTTGTTTATCTCTAAAAAGTAATGAAATCTAGACAAAGTCGTGCCAAGTCTAAGGTTCCTTACTGCGATTTCTTTATTATTATAGTTAATGTATTAAATTCAATTTTAAATTATTATCACATATTAATAGTTACATCAAACACGTTTGGCTCATTATCTCAGAATCAATAAAATGTTACTTCGATCACTCCTGCTCCAAGCTATCCATATACACACACTTTTAATATTTTTTTATATTATTGTACATACGTTAATCTTTTAATAACTTTATTTATTTATTTATTTATTTATTCCACATATAATAGGCTTAATCCTAAAATACATGGATATATATAAGCGCACTCGGGTACTATGCCCATATGGCGCATACCTTTAAATTATACATAACAATTTATAAAAAACTAATTAAAGGGTAACACTCACAACAATATAACAGTAGAATAACATTAAATAGAAGGGTATTTATAAAAAGGAGGACGCTTATTATATTTATTTAATATTATTTTTTCCTTATTATTATTAATTCTTTATTATTGTTATTATTGTTATTTTATTTATTCACTATTTATTTATTGTTATTTAATACTAAATGGATTTAAGTAAGTTAAAATTGGGAATTAAGCTTTATTTTCTTTTTATAGTCTATATATTTTGGCATATATTTAGTTTGTTAACTAGTTCCAACAGAGTCGCCGGTTGAGATGGGTCCAGGAGCTCGGCGAGCGGTGGGAGGGTTGAACCAAAAACAGCAGTGGAGTTTGGACACTCCGTTAGAATGTGCCTGATGGTGAGTGGCACTTGGCACTCTGGGCAGCCTGGCTGTGGGGACCTAGCAAAAAGGTGGGCTTTGGTCAACAGGCAATGGCCCATTCTTACCCTGAAAACTATCCTTCCTTCCCGTCTCGTTAACTCCCTGTTGTAGAGTGGGGCCACGTCTGAGGGGTCTTTTAATAACCCTTTTTGAAAAGTAAACTACGAAATGAATATAAAAGCCACACGAGATACAAATCAAACAAAACTTAATTCAATGTATCGTATCTTAATTTTTTTTTAAGTTTCAGTATTTTGTAGAGCCTCCATGATTTTGTATTACACACGATTTGGTATAAAATTTATCAAATTTTCTGGTGGAATTTCACTCCATGCTTTTTGTATATCCGATTTTAGCACTGCAACGATTCCATATTGCTTGCCATTTTAGTATACTTTATGAACTAATACACTCCAAGAATTCTCAATTGGGTCCAAGGCCGGACTAGGTGCGGGCCACGATAAAACTTCTGTATTTACAAACTGAATATTTTTTCAATAATTTTAGTCGTGTGAATAGCTGCATTATCATGCCGAAAAATAAAATTTGAAGCCATAACTTGTTCAATATCGTCATCAAAGCCATCTGGAGTAAATCTAGTCAATTTCCAAAGTCATTCTGGAAGACATTTTCATCGCTGAAAAGAACTGTATGCCACTTTTCAGACTAAGACTAGTTTTTCGTAAAACTCGACCCAGCCGTTTTATGCTGGGTGGTCAAAGGAGGTTTCTTCATCGTTTTAGTGTATGTTAAAGTTGAGTTTGACTTCAGTGTCTGCTGAACTTTTCGTATGCTTACTGGCAATTGTAATTTAGTTTTGGTTTTTTGTCCTCGTTTAAAATTTTTATTTTTTTCGGTGTGCCTTTTAATTTCTTAGTTCCGTAACCTTTGCTCAAGTTGGCATAGTTGTTTATAACAATGCGGGATGTGACCATTCTTAGTACAATTTTCCTGTTAGAAAGCTCCAAGTTCTTATAAGTTGAAACACAATGTCTCTCAGTTTTACTTACTCAGTTTACTTTTTTGTTTTCGAACTATTACTAAAAATGTTTAACGCACACTTTTAGAAGGAAAAAAACACCCACGTGATTATATGAGAAGTATAAATTCGTTTCCGAAAATTCTGCTTCAAAATGCTAAGACACGTACAAACTTTAAACTAATTTTGTAATACATAATACCCGGTATTTTAGTACCAATTAGTAAATTAATCATGAAAACATTTACAAACAAGAGTAAAACAAAGGTACCCAGCTATCAGCACGTTTTCCTTCATTTTTGGTTTTCAAATTATTGTAGTTTGGAAGATAAGACACTGGTTTTAAATTAATTTCGTTCACTGTATATTCAGTATTAAATTCTGTCTCCCGATTGCTTCACGTTTGCAATTGTCATGACCAAAGTTGTCGAATTTAACTACAAATTGTTGTTTTCCATATTTGGGCTCTTGTGACTTTTTCTTGTTTCAAACATGAGAAATGGCTTGGTGGAAACAGTTTTTCATTAAAAGATGTCATAACTGAAACAAACGTCTATTTTGCAGAGTTGGAGAAATCGTATTTTTTTGGAGGTTTAACCCTGAGACTACACATCTCCGTATGGAACTTGGAAACACACACGGAGTTAAAGTGTCCTCGAAAAATTTTCAAACTGCTATATCTAGCGAATTATCCTTCTTTAAAAATTTGTGTTATAAAGTTTTTTAGCTAAGAGGATGTACTTTTCGGTAGAATCGTCGTTAATTCGACAAAACGTATTTTTAACGACGCACAGGGGGCCTCGAATATTCCACATTCTGAGATATTTCAGATCTCAAAAAAATGTCAGGGTCCAGATGACCCCTGTTGTCCCCGGGATAAAGAAATTTAGTACAGGTTGAAGATAAAATAAAAATGAATTATTTTCTTAAAAAATTATAATTTCCAACAACAGTTTATTTTTCTTAATTTTTTCATTATCCTCCATAAGAGTTACGTATTTTTAGAAAATTTTAATTTTAACTAGTTTCGTTACCGGTTCGGCCTTTTAATTATTAAAGATTTTTAATAAATTTGCACAGATAAGCTTAGCAAGCCTTAGCCAGCATTTAACTAGCTCAATTGTAACTGGTAAGCTGTTTTGGGGGTAGTTATTATTCTATGTTTAATGTCGGCGTAAAATCAGTTAAATTTGCTGCTGATTACCATCCGTAGTCCATATTTGTTATTGCCACCTGTAAACAAACAATGCCATCTAACACAGGTATGTATTGTTTATATACATAGTTTGTTTCGCAACTGTAACTGGATCAAAGGATCTTCAAATGCTTGATAATCATAACAGAACTTGCCAACAAAGCTGTAAATAAATTCATTTATCGAACAAAATTTTTTGCTTTCAAATCGATATCAAAATTTTCATATAACATAATTACTTTTCCAGGGGGTGCGCAACTGGTTGGTCAAGAGCTATATAAAAGACTCAAAGAATTTTTAGAGAATTATTTAATTAAACTTCTGAACGTGAGTACTTTTTATATCGTACCAATTTATTGAATTACATATTCTTAATTACTCAGAGCGGTGTTGATTTGATTGACGAGGAAGTATTAACATTCTACACCAAACAATGGGAAGAGTATCAGTTCTCTAGCAAAGTACTGAACGGGGTATGCGCATATCTAAATAGGCATTGGGTTAAACGCGAATGTGAGGAAGGGCGAAAGGACATTTATGAGATATATCAGCTAGCTCTTGTTACTTGGCGAGGAAACCTCTTTAAACATCTTAATAAACAGGTTAATTAGACCGATATTCCTATAAAAAAAGACAATGTAATAATAAGTTTTATGATTTAATTTTAGGTAACAAATGCGGTTCTCAAACTTATTGAACGAGAAAGGAATGGCGAACCTATCAACTCTCGCCTTGTGTCTGGGGTAAGTTTTTTTGTCTTTAATTATACTTAGACCAAATTTGATTTGTTTATTTTAAGGTTATTAATTGCTACGTCGAATTGGGGTTAAATGAAGAGGATCCGAATGCTAAGGGGCAAAATTTGTCTGTGTATAAAGACAGCTTTGAAAATATATTCCTAGAAGACACAGAAAGGTTGGTATATTTGAAAATCTATGTATTTTAGTTGATTAAATTTATCTTTTAAAATAGATTTTACACCAGGGAGAGTGCTGAATTTTTGCGAGAGAATCCTGTCACCGAGTATATGAAGCGTGTTGAACAACGCTTAAATGAAGAGCAAAAACGCGTTCAAGTAATTTAATTAATTAATTTTATTAAGATAAAATTTCATGTAATTTTCTGTAGGTATACTTGCATGAGAGTACTCTTGAACGATTAGCTAGAACATGCGAACGAGTTCTAATCCAGAAACACTTAGAGATCTTCCGTTCCGAATTTCAGGTAATTGTTACTTAAAAGTTTTCTATGGTACGATTAATATTAACATCCCCTTTTGTATTTCAGAGTTTACTTAATGCTGATAAAAATTCTGATTTAGGTAGAATGTTCTCCTTAGTTGCTAGAATATCAGAGGGCTTGGGAGAGTTGCGAACTATATTGGAAGAGCACATACACAATCAGGGAATGGCTGCTATTGAGAAATGTGGTGACGCAGAAGCTAATGTATGAATACTATAAATATTTTTCGAATCCATTCGTAAAATACATAATTTTAGGATCCTAAAATTTACGTCCAAACCATTCTGGAGGTACACAAGAAGTACAATGCCTTAGTCTTGACAGCTTTTAATAATGACAAAGGTTTTGTTGCTGCTTTGGACAAGGCATGCGGTAAATTTATTAACACAAATGCGGTCACCATTGCTAGTAAAAGTGCTAGCAAGAGTCCTGAGTTGTTGGCTAAATATTGTGATCTGCTTCTTAAAAAATCTAGCAAAAACCCCGAAGAAGCTGAGTTGGAAGATACGTTAAATCAAGTTGTAAGTCTCAAGTTCTTGAAAATTGTGTGCACATTTTATTGAAAATTCAAACTTCTAGATGGTTGTGTTCAAATACATTGAAGACAAGGATGTCTTCCAGAAGTTTTACAGCAAAATGTTAGCTAAGAGATTGGTTCATCACACTTCTGCTAGTGACGATGCTGAAGCCTCAATGATATCAAAACTGAAACAAGCGTGTGGTTATGAGTACACAATAAAACTACAGAGAATGTTTCAGGTGAAAATACTTAGGTGGACAATTTGCGCTCAAATTGTTAAATCTTAATATTTTAGGACATTGGGGTCTCTAAGGATCTTAATGAGAAGTTTAGGGAGCATCTAAAAACAACGAATACACCAATAGAAATAGACTTCAGTATTCAAGTGCTGTCCAGTGGATCTTGGCCATTTAATCAAAGTTTCACATTTTCACTGCCATCTGAGGTAGAAACAAACTCCGTAATTATCCCATTTCCTATTCTAATCGCAATTTCCTTCACAGCTGGAAAGATCTGTGCAGCGATTTAGTAATTTCTATACTGCTTTGCACTCAGGCCGAAAATTAAATTGGCTCTACAATATGTGCAAGGGTGAATTAGTTACAAATTGCTTCAAAAATCGTTATACACTTCAGGTGAGTTTGCACTTAACTTAGCTGTTTATATTACGAATTTTTTATTATATTTTGTGTAATTCATGATATCAATATTTTTTTAGGCAAGCACTTTCCAAATGGCTGTACTGTTGCAGTTCAATGATCAAACTAGTTTATCAGTTCAGCAATTGGGAGATAATACAGGTTTGTTTCTGAGATTTGAAGTAAAACAATTTCTCAGTTTGTAATGGTTTTGCAGGTATTAACCAAGAGAGCTTAGTGCAAGTACTGCAAATTCTTTTAAAAGCTAAACTCTTAACAAGCACTGACGATGAAGCAAACTTGACTTCAAATTCTATTATGGAACTTTATATAGGTTACAAAAAGTGAGTATTGCTACTAATTTGTCTATACCTTTCTGTTCTGATAGTGTATTATAACTTAAGAGTGTTTCTTTAAAAAAAACTTTCTAATAGACAGTAAACTTTTTCTTTCATTTCAGTAAAAAATTACGTATAAACATTAATATACCACTAAAGACGGAATTAAAGGTTGAACAAGAAGCAACTCACAAACACATTGAGGAAGACAGAAAGCTTCTAATTCAGGCAGCTATTGTCCGCATTATGAAGATGCGTAAAATGCTGAATCACACTCAGCTGGTTGGTGAGGTCTTAAACCAATTGTCGACAAGATTTAAGCCGAAAGTTCCAGTTATTAAGGTAACAAAAAAATTAACTATGTATATGCAACAGAGTACTAAGTTCTTTTCTTGCAGAAATGTATCGACATATTAATAGAAAAGGAATACTTAGAGAGGATGGAAGGGCAAAAGGATACGTACAGCTATTTAGCGTGATTAAAAAACTAGGTCTTTTTAAATTAGATATATCCTCTCATGACATATTGATTTATACTACGTGCAACTATGATTATTGCTTAACATTTGGATTACAACTCACTTGCAATTGAAATCAAATGTATCATTTAAATTTTGGATCAGTTGGTTTTCTTTGTAAATAAAGAAGTAGGATCACATATGTTCAGACATGTGAGGTTTCCTTTCTTGGCCATAGTTTCCCCGTTGTTAATTTATTTTAGTACTTAGCTCGAACAGAAAATGTAGCCCACAGTTTTTTGTCGGAAAACAAGTTAAGGTGATGAGGAAAATATACAATACAAAAGCTCACTTCCTAGCAACAACAACAAAAATAAATCGATTTTAATGAGACATTTTAATCAATTGCTTGATGCGAAAGAGAGCGAAACAGAAAGTTATTATGTAAAAATTCAATTTGATTGCGTTAATATTTTTATAGAATATTCTTTGAGATTTGAAGCCAGTGAAAATGCAAAAAATTACGAAGTTATTGTATTAATAAAGCATAATCTTGATCTCGCGGGAGAGAATTTAAATACTTGTTTCTCGGAAATACTTTTTGTCTTTTTCAAAGTAGTTGCGTAGCATGAGGTATTTTTTACAAATACATTTCTGTAGAAATTTGTCTAGTGATAAAATTTGTGTGTTTGTTTCCCTAGAGAACATTTAACTATTGTTTGAAAAAAAAAACTGTACATCAAACTCAAAAATATTTTAAAAATTCATCTATATTTTTGTGAGCTCTAACAGATGTAGTACTAAGGGGTTGAATTTGTATCAACCAAAATATAAATTTTCAATGAGAAAGTATAAAACTATATAGCTATTAAAAAGTTTCAGGAGATTAGGGGCACTATTATGGAAATCCATTTCGCGAAGACACAAAGTCTGTTAGCATTTTGGGTTTGAAAAGAGCTAAATCTACTTCCATAATAGAGCCTTGAATTTTATACGCATTAAAAGTGAACGGTCGCAACAATTAATCAAAATTCAATCCAGTGACCAATTTCCTCATATTTTATTAAATTTACCCTTGTATCGTTCGTCATTCGCGATTAAGAATCAAAAAATTCTTTGCGAAATCTTCCAAGAGTCCTTTCTATTAGGCAATAGAATATATTTTAATTAACCTAGACCTAACCTAGGACCTTCAATCGATTTTCTATGACATTGAGGAGCCAGGGATACCTTTCCTGTTGTTGCTGTTTGTCGTTGGTAGTGTGCTACCTGCAAAGCAGCTAAAAATTCATCGGTCTTCGCGGGATGGTAAGCACTCATTTAAAGATTTAGCCGTAAGTCAGTCGAAATAATAAGCACAGGACAATTACATAGAGATCCTGTCCTCGTCGTCGTTGGTTTGAAGGCAGCTAATGAAAATAGTTGCATTTGAAATTATTCGTTGTTTAACTTGTAATTGAAGACGATTTTTTAAGAATTTTCCTGTTGAAGATTAGTAAATTCAAAAACGCATTGATGCTCAGAATGGCCAAAATTATCCCATTAAGTAGTGTTTTTGAGAAGAGTATTTTTGAATACTACAAAAGACCGTTTGTTACTCATTTTCAGAAATTCATTAGGAAACATGAAAAGAGCTCACAATATGTCTCAAATGAAAGCCTGAATCTGTATCTGGAGATTTGAACTGCCACTTTTCCAAAGCACTTGCCAACAAGGAAACATTAGCGGCTGCAATATGTTAATCTACATAAAAAATGGTGATATATGTATTTTTTTTCTCTGTGGATACGATAAGAGATTGACTCATTTACTCTTGATATTGATTTTTTGCATTTCTTCGATTATAATTGGTCCCATTAAGAAATAATTGATAGTTTTTGCGTTATCAATGTTTTTTTTCATTTTCAACCCCTGAAAATTTCTTCTGCTTTAGTTTTTTTAATTGTGTGACTAAAGGTATTTTACATAATTTTTTATATTGTTTCCAACACATCAGGTCGTTTTTGAAAATATCAACTAGAAATATGTGAAACGTGAAAACCACCCTTATGAGGTATCAATTTCGGAAGTGATTTTTACCCCTTGAAAATGTTTATCCACAAAATAAAAAATACGTATCATTTTTGATTTAGATTAACATATTGCAGCCGCTAATCAATCGGCGGCGGACAACTCGGAATGTTTCCTTGTAAGTACGTTAGGCTACACAGTTTCCATGGGCTTACGCCAGCTGTGATGTTCATTCTCTATCTATTGTATGAGGTGATCGGTTTATGGAAAAAAGTGAATTCCAAGGATTATTTCGGAAAATATTAAATCTTCCTATATTTTAGTATAATAGCCAAGGTTCAAACTTTTACTTGAGCTATGTTATTATTTCCTATGATAATCCATTTATTTTCAAATTCATTTTTAAAAATGGCCAAAATACGATCTTTTATACCCTTTTTTTTTTTCCAAAAACGCAACATGATTTCATTTCCTTTCATTTGAAAACTCGTAATCTAAGAAAGAAACCCCACAGAAACCATCATTGTTCGTTGAAAAAATTGGTGTTGGAGTAACCACCTGAGATATGAACAATATGGTAATTATTTACTTTTACAGTCACCTGGTTTTTTAGCAACTAAAAATCGAAAAATGTATGAATTTTATTGGTTTATTGGTATTGGAATGGTTCGTTTTTGCGTCGGATTTATGAAAAAAATACAAAAATTTGAAAAAATCTGTATTTCGGTTAATTTTTTAGCTTTGAATGCTGAAAAAAGCGTGTTTTAAAAAACGAACAATTTGAAAACCTTTTTTTTTTTTAGTTTATTATTTGATTTTCCACAAACTAATCAATATTTTGGAAATGGGAGAAAGTTAGAACCTCGCCTGAAATTTATTACCACTCTCTCTGGAGGGGAAGGGGGTCAATATAACTGTCAATAATGGCGGCAATTTCAAATTGCCTTGATTATCGATTAATCGTAGCGCTCGAATCAGTCAATAATATCGGCTGAAAAATCAACAGAAATACTGATTTTTTTTTTTCATAAATCCGACGCAAAAACGAACAATTTGAAGAAAAAAAAATGGAAAAATTGTTGATTCTGCGATTTTATATCCTCAAAAAACCCGGTGACCGTGAAAGTAAACAATTACCAAGAATATTTCAGAAGCGGAAAAATAAACTTTAAATGTACATACTCCTTACCATTCGGAAATGAAAAACCTCACCTGTTATGCTAAATTAATTTTTGATTATTATTCGTCTGCATTTAAATGATATAAAAGTTAAAATTTCCCTTTTTCTTTTGAAAACCTCGTTTCTTTCCCTTGCTTTCCTAAGGTAATTATCCTTAGAAGGCTATTGAGTTTCAACAACAAAATTGAAAGCAATTTTCTCCATTATAATGCCGAGTATATATTACGTTGCGATATCACAGCAAACCGTCAAATGTATACCAAGCATACCTTGTTTCTCTATATTGTGATTTCCGCTATTATTAACCCTAGAAAGATAGTCTGCATAGAATTGATTCATTTATTGTTCTCTTTGAAGTAGTTTATAGTTTTTCTTGATTATTTTTATGTGAATTAATAAATTGTACAACACTGAGGCTTCTAACATCGATATACTCTAATATTTTCCTTTAAGAACATTTAGCTCCCGTAAAGATTGTGAAAATATCTTTAAGAAATAACAGAAAGTGTAAAGGTCCCAGGTCCCTGAAGAATTGAATTTCTGTACAAGTAAAGATATATCGACTCTGCTTAAAGCTTTGGAAAAATCAATATAAATTGTATCAATTTGTGTACCATCCTCAACGCAGTCAATGGTGTAATTTGAAAATATCGATAGATTTGAAATACATGATCTGCCAGAGACGAATTCATGTTGTTCTGATGCTATGAACTCCTTCACTAAGAACCTAATTTTAGTGTTTGTTAAATAATCAAACAATTTAGGAGTAGTCTTTATAATCGAGATACCAAGATAATCGAGGATGATTTAAATCTGGGTGTAATGAAAGCGATTTTGCATTCATAAATAAAAGATACCTTTATCCAGGGAGATGTTAAATATAGTTATCATAGATAGAGCGAGATGTTCTGCACAGTTTTTCAACAAGGGGATAAACCTCAGCTTGAATCCAGGACAAATAGTGCATCAAGCACATTTTAAAGATTCAGTGATACTTAAATTTTTTTAAATACAGTGCAAATCGGATAACACGAAATTAAAGGGACGAGCAAAACATTCGCCTTATCAGAATTTCGTGTTAAGCAAACAGATTGCGGTGAATTCCCGGCTATCAAAAAAGAGATATTCTCCGAAATATTAAAGTAGTGCAGTGTTACCGTTTGCAAATAATACATATTTATTGTCTTTTGTAGATTGTTTTTCATTTTCTCTCAGTAGTTATACACTTTTATAGAATGAGCGGCAACATTTTCATTGACTAAACAAAAGAGAAAAGAGAAAAGTCGCATTTCGAGGTAAGCGAATTATTTTACATGTATTTCAAAACTCAGGGTTGCAAAAAATTCTTCACGTTAAGCGATATTTCGAATTATCCGTTTTGGCTTAAGCGGAAAACTTAGTACCATAATTGCATTTATAAATCGGGTCCAACAAAATATTTCGTGTTAGCCGATATTTCGTCTTAAACGTTTTCGTGTTAAATGTTTTCCACTGTAGTTATATTCAAGGCACACGGTGGTATATACGAAATCAAAAAAGCCCATGAACGAGAAAAAGTGAAAAGCAATCTGCAAGCAATCGTTTGGTACTAAGGACGTGCAAGAAAATGGTGCGTGAAAATAAGTTTGGCATTTCTGCAAATTTTGAATTCCAGGCATCTTCTCTAGAAAAATGAATTTTTTCAACAACTAATTGCTGACTTATGACTGCAGTATAAGCGAAATTTATTAAAATCATATTGCCTTGAAATTCCATTTATGTCCAAATCTTTGACATCTTTGAATTTTCTTAAGAAATTCAAAGATGATATTTATAAACTTGTCTACGAAATTTTAAATTTTCAGAGTATTTCAGTCTACTTGGGGCATATACTCAAAAGAGAGATCTGGGGCTCATATTTTTAGTTGATCCTAATCACTAGACAATTGTAGTTTAACTTTTTGGTGAGATTAGGCTATTTGTAAGATAGATTTTGTGGAAATGAAAAGTTAACGCAATATTTCACATAATTGAAGAGCCGAAGCAAGTCTTCTACCGACTATTTACCAATTATTTATAGACCGAATGAAAAATATGTTTAATTTTGTTTTGGAATGTTACAAAACTCCTCTTCATGATCTACTCTTAGAGATAGTCACTTTAAACATCTAATTCGTAAAGTGAACGTCACAGGCAGAATTGGGCGAGGCCCAAATAAATTGACGGTGGCATAAAGATTAAATACACGTGGTTTATCATTTACACGATTATTCCTCCTCATCGGGAGCTCGCTGCCCTGCAACAATAAACCCCACTATTGCTCCACCGCTTGATAAAAAATTATATTCAATTTTACAAAAAAATTTATTCACCTAAAAAGAAACATTCTTATTTCTTGCCAGACTTTTTAATTCCACCACCGATTAGGGGTCCTTTTTGAGAAGCCTTCTGTTTTGCAGCTTCCAGCGCCTTTTGAGCCTCCTTCTGCTTCTGTTTGAATTCCATGTCGTTCTCGTCCATGTCCTTACCGGCCTTTTTGGGGGCCTTTAGGGGTTTTTTCTTGCCACCTTCTCTGCCGGACATTGTTCGGGGAATGAACAACAACAATTAATATAATTTATTCTCGAAAACGGGCGACGCCACACCAATATCGCTTGATCCAAAATTCGTCGATGCGCCCCACAATTCCTCGTGCTTGGACTCCGTCACGTCAAATCTTGCAATCTTTCACATTCCACGCCGCAAGCTGCACGATTCGACCTCACGAATTGGGTTTCTGTTTTTCTCCGGGTGCTGCGAAAGTGTAAAAAAGCCTGACATTTATTAAGAAGTTGTTACAACTACTGATTTTCAATTTTTTGGATGCAAGTTTGTAGAAATAATCACTTTGCGGTTTGTCGCGTTCTATGTGATTTCGGATATTGTAGCAGCAATATCTAAATGTCTTGGGATTTTGTTAGTTGAATGTTGGTAAGAAAGCTAGGTCAGTAGTCCGTGGATAGTTGTGACAGTTCCTGTAGGGAGTTTGGCTCGAACCGCCGTAGTGGCAAGACCTGTGTGTGCGCATAGTAATAGTGGCAGCCATTTCCAACAAAAGGAAATTACCACGTGGAGAGTTGAGTTAATTTTAACTGGTGCAAAGGCACCCCATTCCGTAAGTTTTGCTACCGGATAATAACTGAAAAAAAAAGTGTCTCAAGAAGTCATCGTTGGGGCCAAGGGTGAGTACAGTTTTACACCCGGCCCCGGAGACAAGAATGGCCATGGAGTGAGCTCCATCAAAATTAAGAAAAAGGCAATTGGAGACAGAATCGAATGTTCGAGGAAAAAAAAACTACGACTCAAGCGTGACTCCATAAACGAGAAGGAGCCTGACTCAAACGAAGGAACTAGAATGGAGGAGGATGTAACGGAGTTTCTGGCGGCGATGAGAGCCAAAGTAGCGGCTAGCGGTACAAATGCTGAACCCGTTGTAGACAAGGCATCAACATGCGCAGCACCGATTGAGGACGCGAGAGTCCCAGTGAGGACTTCTTCAATAAATAGAAATGAGGCTGGAACGAATTCTTCGCAAGATGGCAAGCGGCAGGACGTGGAAGGTGAGGAAGGATGTAGCTGGTCGCAGATGCTGTTAGACGATGAGGACGCGGGCTGGACGAGGATAACGGGAAGTAAGAGAAGGGCAAAGGAGGGCTGGAATCGTATCCCGACGACAGAGGAGAGAGAGGAGCCTAAGAGGAACAACAGGTTTAAGCGTTTGGACGGTGAGAGCTATAATTTAGATATAAATAACTGTTTTAATAGTTCTGTTAGGAGTAAAAATAAAGTTCATGTTGGTAGAAGTGAGGCTAGAGAAAATGTATTAGGAAAGGGTGAAGGGCAGATAGTTAAATCTGGGAATGTGAGGATCCCTCCAGTTATTGTGAGGGATTGCAATTTAAAAAAAATCACGGACTTTCTAAGAGCCAAAGGCACACCACCGAAAATAGTAAATTACAAATCGGGTGTAAGTAAAATTTACTTAAACAGTCTATCCGAAAGGAATGACTTTATGAAGGTTTTAGAGAATAATAACGTTTGTAGTTACACGTATTCGGCGCCAGAGGAAAGACCTATTAGTGTTTTGCTTAAGGGTTTGCATGAATCCTATGCTGCTGATGATGTCATGGAAGAATTCAAACATGTTTTTCCTTGTATTAACCCTATTAAAATAAGTAGGTTCGCGACCTCTTACTCAAAAAAAAATAATTATGATCTAGACATGTTTTTGGTGCAGTTTAAACCTGGGGAAAACATTTCAGAGGTATTGAATACGAAGTCCATCTTGCAACAACGCGTTTCTTGGGAAAAGGTGAGGAGCAGCGGCCCTGTTCAGTGCTTTAGGTGCCAGCAGTTCGGTCATTTGGCATTGAACTGCACCAAGCCAACATTTTGCAGAAGATGTGCGCAAAAGCATCATACTAGAGACTGTCCTTTGAAGGACAATCATGATGTAATTAGGTCATGTGTGAACTGCGGTGAATCGGGACATCCATCAAATTATAAGGGTTGTCCTACCTATATTAAACTAAGGGAAAAAATTAGAAATAGGAGGGGTGTACGCGGGGAAGGGTTGGGAACAAGAGCAGAAAATGGTAGGGAAGTGAAGGGACTGGAAGCCAGGAAGGGAGTTAGTTATAGGGATGCAGTTCTTGGCATTGATAAGGATGAGACTAGTAGTTTCCCCATATTGGGAAACAGTTTTAAATCAGTGCCATGTTCACCTAAAAACAAATTGCAGGATTTTATGAATTTATCTGTGGACCTATTCGGAGTGCCAATTCAGACCTTGTTTGATAAAATTAATCAGTTTATGTCCTCTATTGAGAGATATGATTCAGTAACTCAAAAAAGACAAGCCATGCTTCTTTTTATAATAGAAATGTCGAATGGGAAATAGGAAGCTCATTGCATTAGAACTTAACACACAGTCTTTGGTTGGTAATGGTAGGAGAGTGGAACTCGGTAGTATGTTGGCAAGAGTAAGCCCGGATTTGGCAATGATTTCTGAAACAAGACTGAGTGAGAGGCATGTCTTGGGATTTCATAAATACACAGTCTTGAGGGATGACAGTGGTCAGGGGGCTGCACTTATCATAAAGAGTGAAATAATGTATAAAAGACTGCAAACTAACGTTTCAGTCCCGCATGTGTTTGCTGAACTTTTAATAAAGATGGGCACTGGAATAAAGAGGTTACTGGTGGGAAGTATATACATTCCAAACAATACCAATGTTGATACATTCTGTGAGGTCCTTAATGAAATTGAAAATATGAGCTTGTGCTTTGATTCTGTAATGATTGGAGGAGATTGGAATGCTAAACATGCATACTGGGGAAATAATAACGACAATATAAGAGGGAAAAAACTCTATGAATGGATAAATGTTTCTAGAACGAGATCCAGTCTAGACATTATTTCTCCAATGACCCCTACTTTCCCACCAGGAGCTTCAGTGTTGGACTTTTTTATATCTACTGAAAAATTTTCAAGATCAATATTTAATAATTACTCTTGTCATACGGTTGACTCCTTTTCTGACCATTATGCGGTAAAGTTGGTGACGGATTTTGGTGACTGCGACATTTGTTTTAGAAATCCGAGAGTGGTGGAGGATTATAGTGTAATTGATTGGAAAAGGTTTGGCACGGATCTGGATGCTTCAATTGGGGCTCTTCCACCTGATTTTAGAAATCTCTCTAATAATGAAATCGATGAATATATCAAAAACTTCACTGATGCTGTAATAACCACTAAAAACTATCACGTAAAAAAAGTCAATCCCTCAAATAGAAAATACACCAACATACCGACGGACATTAAAATTTTGATCAATACAAAGCGGTCCTGGAGCAAAGATTTAAAAAGGTTATTCCATAGAACTTATAATAGAGACAGCAATGCATATCAGTCCCTTTCCTCGAGAATTAATAGGTTGAAAAAGATAATCGATGAAAAGTTGAAAATTTATTTTAATAAACAGTTCCAAGATCGTCTTAAAGTAATCAAACCGGGACCTCAAGCTTTCAGAGAAATATTCAAGATTATGGGCAAAAATAAAACTATTATTCCCGAAAAAGTTAAGTTCCGGGGTAGGGAGTATTTTGATGCTGGAGAGAAAGCAAGAGCATTTGGTGATTTCTATAAGGATCTGTATAAAGAAAAATTTCCATCACACAATCAGGACCTTCTTAGGGAGGTTGCCAGCTGTTATGAGAGGTTCGTGGCTGGAAACAGCTGCCCTGACGGCTCCTTTCAGCCAATTACTCGGTTCACCAGTATTAATAGTGCTCTGTCAAATGATGATCCAGCATTTGTTTCCCCGGATAAAATCGCGTCTATAATCAAACATAGAATAAATAGTAAAAAGTCGCATGGATTTGATGGAATTTCTAATTTTTTATTGAAAAAACTGACTCCCAAAGCAATTTCTTATATGTCTATTGTATTTAATCATTGTATTAATAATTCCTACTTCCCTAAATCATGGAAAATCGCTAAATTAATTCCCCTACAAAAAAGAAAGGACTCTGTTGATGTGAGTAATTTTAGGCCAATACAGCTGCTTTCGAACGTGGGTAAGATCTTGGAGAGAATCATTGCAGATCGCCTTGATGACCTGTGTGAAGTAGAGAAATTGATTCCAGATTATCAATTTGGATTTAAAAAACAACACTCTACGAATCATGCTTTATTAAAACTTCACAGCGATGTAACGAACAATTTAAAACACAAGAACTGTACGGTTGTATTGGCCCTAGACGTGGAGAAAGCGTTTGACAGAGTCTGGGTGAAAGGCCTCATTTATAAGCTAATGGCATATTCTGTACACCCCTCTCTGATTAAAATGTATATCAGTTTTTTGACCGACAGGGGGTTGGTAGTGTCTCTGGATGATGCAACCTCTGATTACATCGAGGTGAGATCTGGTGTACCCCAGGGATCTATTTCAGGACCCAAACTTTATAACTTCTTTCTGTTGGATTTTCCACATACAAAGCCAATCCCTAACGGTGAATCTCTCTCCGAGGGTATATTATATGCTGATGATACGCTCATTTATGCACACCACAGAGACCCAGATAAAGCACTAGGGATAGTTAAGTCTCATTTGACGGAAATAACAGATTTTTACAAAACCTGGGGATTTAAGATTAACGATAGTAAGTCAGAACTGGTATGTTTTAGAAATGCCACAGGGAAGGGACACTCTAGCACTACAAGGAAGAGCAAAGGCTTAAAGCTCCAGGGGGGGGAAACAGTAATAACTGTGAAGGAAGGGATTAAGTATTTGGGAGTTCACATGGGCAGCCTTTTTAAGGCTAGTACTCACGGTAAAAAGGCACTGGGCAGGGCCGTTAGAGCTTTCAACATCCTGAGACCCCTGCTTAAACATCCTAAACTATCTGAGCGTACGAAGCTTCTTTTATATAAGCAGTTGATACGGCCTACTATTGCTTACGGCTTCGTGAACTGGTTTTCCATAACACCCACAGCAGCATTACAATTTGAAATGTTTGAGCGGAAAATTTTAAGAATGTGTATTGGTAAACATTATCAAACCAGAACCAAAAAATATTCTAATAACTACATATACGCAAAAGCGTCATCTTATTCCAAAAAACCAGTCATTCCACTAATCAGATATATGTTGAACTTAAGCCTGAGGTTCTTGAAAGGTCTACCGGGATTAGACAACTACTTAATTAATAAAGCAATACAAGATAATGCAAATTCAAGTCTTGAGGATTACTACCCTTCACCCTTTTCATTAATTAATAACGAAAACCACGAGCTGATGCAGGACCATAATGATAATGTAAAACTGCCTAAATTTTATAAAGCCATGTATCTGTTTAAACAAAATCGATAAGACTAAGAAGAAAACAATAGTACAAATTACAGTATAATAAAATGTTAATACATTCCTCGTAGGGAGCTCGACAATTATACATATCTGTAAATTGTAAGTGTATCTTTCAAGAGTAATTTTGAACTCGTTGTAGTAGGTAACCAGCATACCTCAGCAATAGACTCAGAAGTTCATAGTCAGATGCTTTATTCCTATCATTGTTTAAAAAAAAAAAAAAAAAAAGAGATTAAAAAAATTTAACAAGACGATATTTCTATTGTACAATCACAATCATAATTTTTATACTACATAACAAGAAAATAAATTTGTGGCCTATACTGTACAGGTGAATCAATTTTTGTCAAGACTGTTCGTTTTATTCGCTGGATGTGATAGATGCGTTGTCATCACACCCCTGTAATATTGTAATGGGTGTGTGGCACATAGGCGACGTATCCACCTAGGTTAAGCTAGTAATTGTAAATACTTTAGACCTATCGAGGCTAAGTATAGGCAGCAACACACCGGTCGCAAGTGTGTGTGTTTAAACACATAGGAATAGTCCAGTAAGTGGAGTTTATACATAAGCACACAGCTCGATTGTATGAAATGTTTATGGCAGTTTAGGAACCTTGGGCCATACGTTTTAGCCCATAGCTATTTACACTAAAACAAAGTTAATGTAATCGTTTCATGTATAGAAAAAGTCGAATAAATGATTCTGATTCTGATTCTGACAGTTCCTGTAGTGAAACAAAATCGACGCAAAACAACTTATTCAGACTTTGTGTGACAATAAAATATCGTGCGATTGTTCTACTAGTTTAATTTGTAAAATAAATAGCTACAGCGACGCGTTTCAGTTCACAAAATAAACCCAGAGTGCCGTGATTTCTTCAAGTTCAACTTGACATTCAGCATGTAAACAAGCATGGCAATGTTTGTGACTGGCCACAGACCTTCCCGCCACTTGTTTCTGTTATAATGTGAAGGTAAATAAAAGCGATTTACACCTTATTGCTGGGCTCCATGCACTCTTTTGATGCACCCTCTATATATTTTGTAGACCAATGTTCGTTGACTAAAAAGAAACATGGTTACGCCAACGATTTACCACGAAAAGCAGATGAGGGAGCTCTGCGCCTTACACGCCCTCAACAATTTGTTTCAAGGTACGTTGGCACAGCTCCAGAGGAATAATGCGTGTAAAAAACCACATTTCAGCCAAAGGGACCTACTCGAAGGCTCAATTAGACGAAATATGCAAGCAGTTGAGTCCTGACGAATGGATAAACCCCCACAGATCAGTTTTGGGCCTGGGAAATTACGACATCAACGTGATCATGACTGCCCTGCAGAAGAGGAACTGCGAGGCGGTGTGGTTCGATAAGCGGAAGTATGGAAGCTCGTAAAAATGTAGAAAACTCTCGACTAAATTTTGTCTTAATTATAGAGACCCGTCCTGTATAAACACCTCTGAAATAGTTGGGTTCATCCTGAACGTGCCTACTGACTACAAATTCGGGTTTATAGTCCTCCCGCTGAAACGAAGGCATTGGATAGCGGTGCGAAAAATCGGTGATAAGTACTACAATTTAGATTCGAAATTAGATAGTCCGCAGTGTATCGGTGGGGAAGAGAGCCTGCTCGGATACCTGCGAAATCAGCTAGAAAGTAAGGACAAGGAGCTCTTCATCGTGATGCGAAGCGATGTTGAGAAGGCACAAAATTGGCAGCGACGGAACACATCGGAAATGAGGACGTGAATATTATGGGCGTGTCTTCATTTTTTATTTTTACTAATTCTAGTCTTGTTAAGAATTATTTGTCTTTTATTGTGTATTTATAAATTTAAATACAAGTTCGTTTGCGATTGAGAAAATTTCTTGGTTTTTTTCCTTGTCTGGCAATACCTTCCACTTCTACGTTTTGCTGTCAGAAATCCAGTTTACAGTGCAGTGGACGTGTTGTGCAACCACCATGGAAAAATTTCTGCTCGACATTCGTGTTCTTATACAGTTCGAGGGCTTTAGTTGTGTTGGTGGCCGAGCCAAGGGAAGAATGGCGTCGACAGAGATTCAGATTGTAAATATTTCGAATTTAGACAAAATCCAGAGTTTTTTAAATGATTCAGCTTATAAAGAGTTGCTCGAGAACAGTGAAAACTTCAATACGCGATTGTGCATCGAGAGGCGGCTCCGGATGCCGTTCCTGGATCCGCAAACGGGCGTTGCACAGAACCACTGTGCTTTGTTTATGAAACAAAAACAACGAATGCCTGGATTTCGGGAAGGACAAATTTACACATATCCTGCTAGCAGATGGCGGAAGCCGAAGCGCCAATATCTCCTTCATCACCAGAGCTACAAGGCGTTCAGCTTCCGGGAAACTCAGGGCGATGTGCCAGGTTTGTGGGGTACACTTTGTTTACATTGGGCTGGTTCTTACACGTGAACACCCATCTGAATGGCGTACGCGTTTTCGGTGACACTGATGGGGCCCCACACGGTAAAGTGCTTTCCCCAATGAGTAAAAGGACTGAGTCATGGCTCGGAAATACCAGGGGGTTACGTCACGGGGCGCCTCTCCAGGGTCTGCATCGCGCATTTTCATATTTTCTCGATTTTTCCTTGATTTTCATTTCCGTACATTCACTTTCATCTCGAAATGCTTGCCGTGGTGGCGAAAGGCCTTCGGTCTCCCGAACCAAAAAAAAGTTAACGAAATGGCCTTGTGGGTCCAAACAGGTCGTTCGACCGTTTTTTTCCCAGCTATACAGCGGGTTTTTGGCGCGAAAATAGCGAAATACGAGTGATATTATTGCCCACTCGGTCTAGACCGGTGCGATCAGTTTTCGCTTGGGTCAGCGTAAAACTCGCGATAATTTCAGTTGAGTCAATTCTTTTGCTTTTCTTTGCAGTGATTCCGGTTGTTGACGGAAGCTCCATCAGTGGGTCCGCTGACAACGACAGTAAGGACAGCCACCGCAATGAGGAGAAGACCGAGTGGTACATCGACGAGATGGAGCTCAACCATGTCGAGGACTTCGAGGAGGAAATCGAGTCTGACTTCGATTATGACGAGACGTACAACAACCGACGGAGAAAGAGAAAGTACGCCGCCCGAAAAATTCCAGTAACCGTCGACGGAACACCGGCTAAAAGGGGACGAAGAGGTTTGATCAGCTTTCATGTTTTTCCTTTTATCGTAAATTCCTTAGAGATTTATATTAATGGACTGGAACTTCCGTGTCCAAAAATTACTTAAAACTCGAAATCGAATTGACGACATTTAAAGTTAACCGAATTCTATAAACACGCCACCTAAAAAAATTAAAGCTTTTGATTCACCTCTTTTCTTATGTATGATGATTTTAAAACAGAACTTAACAGTACAATAGATTCAGACCAAACCAAAAGGCACTTGTTACGTTTGCGTACATGTAATAATGATTATAAAAATTAGACTTATTAGTAACAATATATTATAGTTTAAACCTCTGATCTAAGAGAGTTTAAAAACCAGTCAAGAACGAGTCGGGCTCTCGCAATCGGGTTCCACAAAACATTTTTTTCAGCAATTATAAGACTGACGAAAAAAACGGGTAATAATATCAAAATTGTAGGTTTAGAAACTTGGAAGATCAGGGGTAGGAAAGAAGTTTTTTGTACTTGTTAGGCTATATTTTTACAACTAATTCACTAAAAATTTTGAGATTTTTCTTGGAATAATTGAAAGTAGTAGTAGATATCCCACACGATAAAAAAAACGTTTTTTGGAGTGGGTCTTCCTCTCGCGCCCATTAACTCTTTGTGGCATGACTGGTAAAACGGGAGCTTAGTAATGCTGGGTCTGGGAGATCCATGCAGCTTTAACCCTCAATATCTCCATTAAAATTTGATATTTTCCATTACATTTTTTTCCCGGAAAAACTAAAAGCGATTCTGCGTCGGTCAGAAAAAGGAAATATTAAAAATTCTCAATATATTTCGAGAGAAAAGTTTTTAATGAAAAACCGCGAAAACTTTTTAACGAAAAACGACTTTTTCTTAGAAACCATCATAACTTTTCATGTAATTAATATTTTTTCAAAATCTCAATGTCATTTTAAAGAGAATCGCTTTTAAATTAAAGGAAAAAATCGGTAATAATAAATTCGAATATTAAAAACCTTCCTGTAAGGTGTCATTACCGGCGATTTTTGAAGTTGCTAATCCTGGTAATTTGTTTGTTTGTTCTGAATTAATTTTAAAGTGTTCAAAAACCAATGGTAACTTTAAAACTTTGTTGATCCCGACAAAAGTACAAAAGTCCTAAAAATGCTCCAGATTCGGCATTGTCGACGTTGCTATACCTTTTTTTCTTCCTCCAGGTATTACACCGTCTATCTTATCAAGACTATTAAAAATTAATGTGAAAATGTATTAAAACAACATAAGTAGGTTCAAAACGTGCAATACTAAAACTTCCTAGTATGTAGTTAGATCATAAAGCGTGATATAGATGTGTTCAGGAAATTTGTGGAAGTGAAGAATTTTTGGACGCCATATTGGACTTGTAATTTTGAATTCTAAAATTTCAATAGCAAATATGAAATCAGACCGATTCGACAAAAAATCTGATCGCTTCGTAAACGGACGGTTCAGAAAAAATGTTAATCGCTCTATTGGCCCGGTAGCCTTGAATTTCCAAAGTTAAATAGAAAATCTCTGTGTATTCATTTCTATTTTTCTGATTTTGGTGCCATGTTTGGTTTTTCATTTTGAATTTCCAAATTATTATAGTATGTTCAAAATTAATAAACCTGGAGAAATTAGTATTAACTGAGTTTCAGGGTTCCCGGTTTTAAGAACTTTGGAATTCAAAATGCAAGAGCTAGAGTGTCTTCGGTTTAAACGCATTGCGCATTCTTATCGTATCCCTTAAATGCAGCGGTAAAACTACGGCTGATAGGCTTCGCTGTGCGTAATGGAAACATATTTCTCTCGCACTCTTTCTTTTCAGTCAATGCTTATCAAAATTTGAATATTCGCTTTATTATAAAAACATGATCTATTTTGCACATACTTACAACTTTCGAGGAAAGTTTATTGGTTTCGATTTCGATTAAAATTATAAAACTCAGCGTCTTTATTTGGTTTCAATAGATGGCGCTGCTATATAAATTAAATGTACTAACGTCCAAGGTTTATTGCGCAAAGAGCACTCATCAGTTACATTTGGTCGACTTTTTAGATTTACAATATATCATACACATTTCAAGTAAAATATAAGAATTTCAAAGTGATGTTGCAGATATTTTCCAAAATAAAATTAGATTTTCGAAATAATTTCATTCATTCCCTGTAGGTAGAAAGAAGAATGAGGGTGGAGAGAATCGGCGACGACCAGGGCCACCATCGTTGCCGCCAAACACGAGCTCATCGCCATTAAATAACACTGAGGAACCGCCAATGCCTATTTTAACGCCTGAACAGAAATTTCCGACAGAGGAGGCCGAGGCCGAAAAGCGTAAGCCAAAACCCCGAGCAGCTGATCGCGTAAAAGCACCACCATCCCCGTACTGTGATTTTTGTCTGGGTGATGCGCGAGAGAACAAGAAGACATTTCTTCCTGAAGAGCTTGTCTCCTGCTCAGATTGTGGACGGTCTGGACATCCGTCCTGTCTCCAATTCACCCCAAACATGATAATATCGGTTAAGCGATACCACTGGCAGTGCATAGAGTGTAAATATTGTTCGATATGCGGCACCTCCGACAATGACGATCAGTTGCTCTTCTGTGATGACTGCGACAGGGGGTATCACATGTATTGCTTGTCGCCGCCTCTGGACGACCCGCCCGAAGGATCCTGGAGCTGCAACCTCTGTATTGAAGAATTTTATAGTGCGAAAAAGTAAGCTAAATGTTTCCTTTTTAAAAAAAAAATAATGACATAATTGCAATCGACGTTACTACCGAAAGTACACGCAGGCGAGTACCAAGAGCAAAGCTTAGCGTAAATTTGTGTTGTAGTGCTAACAACAGACACATTCAGTAGAATTTTATTTAAGACTTAGCATTTTAAGGAGAGACTACATAATAGAAATATGAAAAAAAAACATGTATACATTCTGCTGTGTACTTCTGAATGTTTAATATGTAAGAGCTACACGCATAAATCTAAAGTATTCTTAGGCTAGGAACACGAGGTATTAACTGAAATTGTTGTAAAGGTTGAACGGTCATTAAATCAGTTTTTACTTAACTGAGTAAGATATGCCCTAGTGTTAGTTTCCTATTAAGTAGGTTTGTTGTGTTTTTAATATTTACTTTTTTTATTTCTTTTAATTTTTTTTAAAAAACTTTTATTATTCTTGGAGTAGAGTGCACTTTGAAACTGGGCTTAATCGATATACGAAATCCATACAGCTTCGGTATTTCCTGTTCTAGTCTACTTCTGTTTAGCAGATACAAAACCTTATTTATCAGCTTAGTAAGCCTGGATCGAAAAATACTGCTACATTAGGACAATAGACATAATATTTTGAATTTTTTAAACTACCTGCAAAGGGAAAAGTCGCTAGCTTCAAACGCAAGCTTGGTTTACTCCAAACTTGTTTTTCTTCTGTAAATTATCCATTTGATGACAAATAGAGTAATAATAGGAAGCAAAAATAAATATTTTCAATAAATATAAATTAATGCTTCAATGTGATAAATTCTTGAGTGCGTCGAAATATTTTACCAAGACAAACAACAAACTGATTCTATTTGTAATCCAGTGATTTTTAAAAGGAAGTTCCAGTAATAGTATAAAAACATTTTGTTTTTTGATTAAATTTAAATCCTTAATAAGTTAAAATAAATTTTTACTGATAATATTTTAAGACTTAAGAATTTGTACTTCGTTTTAATATTTCAAATATTGGAAGTTAATGTCGTTCAAACATCCCCATCAAGATTGTCATAAATTCATTAACGATATGTGGATCAATTAAATGCACATTTGAGGCGTATTCTTGAGTAGCAGGCTAACGGCGTACCTGAGCAGGACCAATTGTTTTCAATTCAATAGAATAATAATCCACCGAGATTTACCAGTTGTTCAGAATCCTTAAATTTTTAAAGTTAGAACTAAGAGGTAAAATGTTTTACATCAACATTTTCTGTGGAAAATATTTCGCATAATTGAATCAAACTGATTAAACGTTAAATACGATGACGATTGTAATTCGTCAAAATTAGTTGGGCTTAATCCATTCTTCGTAAGTGTCCTAAATTCTATCATATTTGTTTGACTGCCTTTTCTTCGAAATGCAATGCTTAATTTAACTGTAAGTAATCGTTCTGTAATGCTTTTGAATAATATTTAGCCAACTAGTCATGCTCAATAAGTGTGTGTTTTTTATTTCTATTATCTTGAGATAGTAACATTTGGAAAAATTGCTTTCGCATTTTAACAATTTGAATGCTTATGCTTATTAATATGACGCTATAAAAACGTTGTATTTTTCATAGTATAATTTTTAACAGTGGACAAAGTTAAATTATCGATCATAAGTCATGTTTGAATTTATAAGATTTGTGTTACAACAAAGAAGTAAATCATGCCATTACTATTATTTTTCGCTCTATGCCATTATTTGTATAGACGCTGCTGTGTTAATTGTTTTGGTATTTGCATGCTGCTTTATTAAATGTTCTACTTCATTTGTTTGATATCCAAAAAGGAAACAAAACTGAATTGAATTGAAATTGAAAGTTTTATTCTGCATCCCATCAAGATTGTTGATAAGTTAGTAACTGTAGTAAATAAAGGATTTTATTTTAAAACAAATTAGGTTTATTTTACGTTAAAGTTTTATTGTTTTTCTGTTTTTTTAACAATCCGAAAAAATAGGGTTTCTAGAATTCTAAATAGCCGAAATTTGGAGAATAGGATGGGTTAATTTACTAGACAGAAATTTATGAATTCAACTTAACCCTTTCGGTACGGCGCAATTGGCCGCGGTGATACATTCCTTGTAGGAGAAAGTTTTCCGCGAAAATATATTTGACTTTCATAGAAAGCTTGAGCCCCTAGTCTGCAGCATCCATGGAAAGCTTTCACTGCCGCCCTCAATGACGATTACAGTCGGCGATTGTACCCACGGAGCTTTTCGTGGATGCCGACTTTAGGCGGCAGTCGTACCCAGAGAATCTCGTGAGGATGTCGACTGTAGGCGGCGGTCGTACCCAGAGAGTGTGTGATGGATGCCGACTATAGGCGGCGGTAGGACCGACAGGGTTAAGGGTCAATTCGTATTAGTTGGTGACGAACAAAAGCGACTCGTTGGTCCATCATTTAAATTTTCTTATTATATTTTCTAATTTTAAAGTAAAAGCTATTTATTTTTCGATCCAGTGCAATAGCTATAGTACGCCACAAAAACACAAAATGAGCAAAGCCAGTGCAACAAAAGACTTTTAATCAGGTAAAACGGTGAAAGAATTTATTTCTACAGAATACTCTAAAGCCTAGTCTTACACAATGCGAGAGCCAACAATGTAAATAAAACGAAGAAAGAATGTAACAAAATACATTTATTTTTGTAAATTCCCACAAAAGCTTGAGCATTATTTAAAGCTGTAACATTAATGGAATTCGGTTTTTTTTTTTAAAGGTCATTTTTAATTAGTTAAGGTCGTTGTTCTTAAGTGTTTTTTACAATGCAAAAGAAAAAATACTTACGTCCGTGAAAGAATCTTTTCTCTTCAAGATAATAAAAAGTACTTATTTCATTCGGTATGTCTTATTTAATCCTGCATTTGTCTTTTTCAGAAAAAGGGGAAGGAAACGCAAAAATCCTATTGTTCCTGAACAAGGTAATCCAGCTCTGATGCATTTGAATTCATTTTTCTAATGTAAGGGGACTTCTTTCAAACTAATTTTCTAATTTTATTGATGGACGTAATGGTAATGGACGTGGAAATGTTCTTATTTTTAAAGAAAAAATTGCATTTCGATTTTAAATTAAGTACCTCGTTGAAGCATTTGTGTTTTTTGATTGTAATAAATTTTTTCCAAAAATCGTTATTTTTTCGTTGGTTTCGTCCAATCATTTTCAGATGTTCTGTATGTTAATATGCAATAAAATATATTCTGGCCGGTTCTATTGGCATTATCTTGGTTATTGCTTATTGCATGGGGTCCATCAGTTTTACCATTTATATTGAAACGTTCTGTTTCTAAAAGAAAAATACAAATAAAACAATAAAGAGAAATACATTTAAAAAATAATTTATTTACAAAATTATAGAATAGTTTTCATATCACAGACTTAGATCTACTACCCATCACTTAGGCCGATCACAATAGATGGATGAAGCACGATCGATCAATTGTTACAGTGTGTTCGGGCAGTTTTTATTTTTACTTATAATTAGACGATCTGGATCTAAGCTCAGCTTCTTGAGTGCATCATAAATTTTTCCCCGAAGTTCGGCTGAAAAATCCCTCTCACGTCCAAATACCCAAAATTGATCAGCATGACCGATAGGTCCAAGGCTCGAACATGACCATAAAATAGCAAAATTTTCATAGTCTGTGTATAGAACTTGATATTTTCCAGAGCCAGGAAGCAATCGGGCAATTATCTCCGGAAGCCTGGAATTAAACTGAAATGGGAACCAGATTAAATTAATTCTTTCAATTCCATCAATTCGCAATAAATGTCGATTATACAATCTTACATTTTCTTAATTTCAGTTGCGTTTCACTTACTTTAAAGTCCATAATTGATGATCTATTGGACTCGGGAGTTGCGTAGCCTAAATTTATAGATGGGTTTCCCGTTCTAGAAGCATATAAGAAAAATAACATGTTAATTTCACTTATATAAAGTTCTTCCAAAAACAAGTGCGTATTCAGGTTTGGTATTAGAAAGTTATATATCAGATTGTTAAAATCAGTGAAGCGAATATAAAGGAAATTGTGTAATAAAACTCGACTATAAGAAGTAATATTTGACTACCAGAACGGAAAGTACGCTTCAATGAAGCTCTTGGTCGAATATTATAATGATTTCATAGTTTTTTCTTGTTTGTGTGTTGCGTGCTTCTTCATTTTTCCTTAAGTTTTTCTTTTTTTAATGGAGTTGGAATTTTTGTATGTTGGGAAACTTACAGTCTATTTACTGTTTTGATTGCAACTTCAAGTCGAAAAGCATCACTGAATCGTCCTTCTGAATCGTCAAGTTGGAAAGCTAATGTTGTGCATCCTGAAGCTATCTCAGGTAAATAGAATGATCTTTCTACTTCGTACCATCGTCCAAGTACCTGGGAACAGATAAGTATAAATTTTATAACTCAAGTGTTGTTTTTGAATGTAAAAAATTAAGTATCATTTGTTTAGAAAAAAAAAAATAACCCAACGGATTCAATATTTTGTTTTTATAAATGTCGAGGATAATAAATGCTTGATGTCATGAAGGTATAGAATTGCGAATCTCTGCGTTGTGTAACACTAAATTCGTACTGGCACGATTTGTTCACTCCGATCTGGCTCCAAAGTGAATATGAAAAAGATGTAAAAATTTGTAATTCTCGACAAAATCAAATGCAAGTTGCGAAAAAGCATTGCTGCCTGGAATTCTTTGTACATGAAGTTATCACAAAGGAAACATTTTTATATTTTTCACCATAAGAAAACTTCATTGCGCCTTTAAGCAAAGCATGAAACGAAAGAATTGTCTTGTTAAAACGAAAAAATAAATATATTTTCAATCAATCGAACAATTTAACCAATCAGAGGAGGAATTTCATTGACTGAATAGTTTTCTGTGTATCTGTCTCGCCAATTCGAAAAAAAATTGTCACATTTAAGGGGAGGTTCTCATCTAGAATCTTGAAATTTTCGATTTTTTTTTTATTTCATATTATTAAAGTTTAATATGTCTAGAATGTTGCTTTAAAATATTTAGGTGATCCGAGCACTGGAACGGATTCTACAGCCCATTGATTGTGGCGGTGTCATGATCGTAGTGGGGCGCTCAGCCTGTGCCGTGCCGTTCAATCACGATTATCTCGGAACTTTGTTTTTCAAGATTGTTCAAATTTGCGTACAAGATAACTCAAAAACGGTTCAACCGATCAACTTCTAGTTTCGTGCATATTAAAGTAAACAATTTTCTTCATAGAAAGAGTGGAGCACATTTTTAAAATTGTAACATTATCTCCTTTTTGTAAGTGATAAACTATGAAAAAAAACGGCCGAAAACGGCCTTAAAATTTCAAAATCGCGCCATTCCGTCAATTTTAATTTTTTTTTGAAAGTCGTCCACTCTTTCTGAGACAAATTTAGTCTAGTTTATAATAATGTCATCATTATTTGATTTCAGACCAATCTGCGACCCCTAAATTGTACGCAGCTGGGCCATTTTCGAAAAACATGCCTCCGGAGAAGTTGAATAACGGGCGCCATTTTGTTTTTTTTTTTAATAAAAAATTTTTTTCGTACAGATAAATATACAATAAAAGATAATGCCAAATATCATTTCCCTATGTCTTGTCATTTGCCTTCAAAAAAATCACGAACTTTACCTACCTTTTGACGTTCTAGATGAGAGCCTCCCCTTAAGTATCAAGCTTCATGCGACGTTTGCTTATTCCTTAACTTGTGAGTTCAATAATACCATTGTTTTTCGTTCTATAATTTTACGAATATAATATTTGAAAGAACTCCCATCGACTAAAGCGAATAAAAATAATGAAATCTTTGATGCGGTGCTGTAGTTTCCTTTTTAGTGTAACATATACAATAAATACGTTGACCTTTAAAAGTCTTATTCAATATATTATCTTAAAAAAATGCAAAATTCTCTAAATCAGCAAAGTTTTCGTCTTTGAAACCATCCAAGGTGCTTTAAACATTTAATAAGTTTTGATAAAACTATCTAGTTTTTATTGGAGGTTTTTTTCAACATGATGCAGGTGCAAAAACTCACTTTTTAATTAATTGTTTTTACGCTTTTATTAATTCACTTTCTTTGTCCGGGACAAGTTTTGCAATCTAAATTTCGACTAGTTCTAATTAAGTTAGAGCTTTAAAAATGTGCACACGTGTAGAAGTTCGGTGACAATGCAATATAGTATATCTAATATAATTCTAAATCCAATACGGCGGATGCCCCAAGATGGCGGATCACCCTTGACATGGGAGTCAAATGAAAGGGTTTGGCGCGCTGAGGACCATAAGCTCTGGATGGATTGACCGTGTTTTATCACGTTAATCTATATACACATAATATATACAAGATTCTAATGTAAGATAAGAGTTATAGTCTCTCGAGCCATTTTTTTTCAGTTTTTCATGAACAAATTTTATTCTTTAATTATTTATAAAATTTGAAATAAAAAAAAAAAAAAAATATGCTCGACAAACTATAGGTAAATTATAAAAATTTAAAAAAAAAATTAAGAATAAATATTGAAAACCTTCCGAGTTATCGTGCCGGTGTTT
This sequence comes from Dysmachus trigonus, assembly GCA_949715965.1. NCBI lineage: Eukaryota > Metazoa > Arthropoda > Insecta > Diptera > Asilidae > Dysmachus > Dysmachus trigonus. The sequence goes on along the minus strand of OX454319.1, from coordinate 45,514,849 downwards.
AGAAAAGTAACTTCGAGAAAAATTTTAACTTTGGCAGATCGAGGTCTGTCATATTATCAGATAGCGGCTAAACCATTGTTCGCTTGATGAAGAAAAAGGAGAATTTGGACCCCCTGGAGAGGATCTGGAAGAAAACGAAAAACAGACTCACGGAAGTACGAAGCATTAGACGGATGTGTTTGAAGGACCGCTTTAAAAGCGCTGAACGTTCATATAAGGGAAGAGCTGAGTGATTATCATCAAGTCGATTTTATCGCCGAAACAATCCGTAGGAGGTTGCGAGAGATGAGATTATATGTTAACAAAGAAAATGAAGATGAGACTAGCACAGAGGAAGTAGAACAAAAATTGGACGAAGGAAGACTAGCGGCGTGTGATTTGGTCCGAAAAAAGCAAATTCAACTTGCGACGTTCAGTAGAAGAAAGATTTAAGGATTCCTCAAAGTCAAATGGTCTGGGGATGCTTCTCTGTATACACATATTTCATAAACAACTCTGGTTCTCTCAGCCCCACAATACCATATTTTATATAATATTTTTATATTACCTAAAGACTGAAACAACTTCTAAGCATGTTTTCGCGCTCAACGTTTTTAGTTTTAATAATTTTTTTTAAATTTAATTTTTTTCTTTTTAGTAAAAATATATATTTAATGAAAATAATTTATAAAAATATACTTTATTAATTTTAAAATATCTGAACTAAATTCAGCCTAAATAAGTCCTAATCCACAAAAGAGTTTTTTACGAACTTTAATATTATAGTTTAGTCATAATAGTATAGCCAAACTTTGTTTAAAATTCATGTTAATTATATTCGCATCTATAAACTTAATGGTATTTTGAATCATATTTTTAATCGCAATACTAAAATCGTTCCGCTTTAACTGCAAAGTTTGATTAAATTCCCTGTTCAGGAAATAATCTGCAAACTATGCCGTATGAGCGGGCTGGGCTGTAAAGTTTTGTATGTACATTAATATGAAAATGGTGCAAATTATTTGTCACGGCCATATATTTACATATTTTATTCATTAGCAACATCAAACTTAAAAATCCTTGACATAGAGGCGAAAACGACGATGAACAAATACACAACAGCGTGCGAAGCGATGCACCAACCTGTAACGGAGAGATTTTCCTCCTCTCCTCACTGGTGAAGGGGTAATGTTATGATGCACCTTTGCCAACGTGAAAGCCTCAGACGCGTAACGTAACACGGTGGCACACTCCAGGAAAAGCACATGCAGCAGTTACGTTATTCGAATGTATGCCTCCCATCCGAGCCTCATTGCATTGCGTAAAAGAAAGTGAATCCAGCTCGAAGTCGGAAAAATTACTTTTGGAATTTCATCGACTGTCCGACTATATAGTATGTCGGTTGGAATAAGTCTGCACTTCTGAGTGCTAATATCAATCCATAATTATGAGTCCTATGACAAATGCCGGGGCTGTTTGCTCATCCATTTTGCATTGTTAATTTTCTATTTAAACTTTCTGTTTATGTTTGCTACGCGACGAAAGGTCTGGAACATTAACCGGCTGAAGATGTGAGGTGAACTCGTGGGCAGGGCGTTTGTTTGATTTAATGAGACTTTTAGTATTCAAAAATGGTTCGAACTGGTCTTGATCGAAGTTTTTAATGAAAAGGAATTTATGAACAACTATTGTTACTTTGGGAGGTGGGTCTTTTGTTTTAAAAGGACTTATATAATTATCTTAGTAATGGCTTTTACTTTCTATTAATGAGTATATACTGGGTTTCTATTCATACCGAAATGAAAAACGAGATATTGAGTTGCCAAAAGGAGTATTTTACAAAATATTACATAAAATGCAAAATGGACGCTATTATGCATGCAACACATTTAGGGGTCAAGACGATGGGTCTGAAGTTCATTAATTTTATTTAGAGCATTGACCTTATTTTTTTTAAAGAGCCATCGATAAAAATATTGTTTTATAGAGTTAAGTTAGGTACGTAGGAAGCATAGATTTTCTCCCTCATGTTAACAAATCTTAATTTCTCGAAATATGAAAAACTAACTGAATGTGAAAAACTCGTAGTGAAATGTTTTGAAATTCTTGTTAGTTGAGCAAGATTGGTGCTAAGCTGCTGAACGGTGGTGATGGTTGGTGCATAAAGGAAAATAAATAAATTATACATTTTACGAATAAATTGTATACGACAAAAAGTAATTAGGCAAAGAAGACGTGAGATTTTATTTCAGAATTTTTCGGGACATTTTTGGATTTTTCAAAAATTGCCACAAATCCAAAGAACTAAAAATAGTTGAAAAAATTCTGAAAAAACTCATACGTTTTCTTTGGCTAATTTCAGGCATTTTCTGTTCTATAAATTTTTTTTTGTAAATTTGTTCTTTTCGTGTAAAAAAATGCCGCAATTTTTTATTACATTGCTGTACAAAATTGACATTTTGCAAAAACCAAAGCAAAAAAAAATTTTCAAAACCATGGTTTGAGAAAGTTTAGACATTCGAACCGCGATTTCTGGTGATGGTAATCATTCAATAGCAGCAACGTCAAGATAATCGACTTTGAAAAGAAAAAAGACAAAAAAAAATTAGAATTCTTTTTAAAAACCCAAAAAATAATAGAATTTGTGAAGCTTTTATGCAAAACAAATGCCAGATTCTGAAAGAGCATCATGAAAAACCCCTTATATACGATTTTGGAAGAAGATCACCCCAATTTTCTATTCGAATCGTACAATTGAACTTACATGCACAAAATTCTCGTTTTGCGCATTAATGGGTTAAGAATCGCATAAAATCGAAGAGAGGCAATGAGATGATAACAAAACGTTGTGATTATTAAAAATGTTAATGAATGACGCCACAAATTGTAGAGAAAGTTAATGAAGGTTCTACAAATCCCATCGGACAACAGATGGTACTGTATGGTCAAACGTCCCCTTTCTTTTTGATCATGGTAGCATACAGACAAACAGAAGTATCTATTTTTACTTTCATGTTTTTTAAGGCGACTATACAAAATTGCCTTAGAAACTTCACCTCGAATTTTTAGACGATCATAATACTTTTTTCATTTCTATTGTAATTTAGTAATTTTATATATTTGTTGTATTTATGAGATTATAAACGAATTATGCGTTTGAAGAAAACAAAAAGATTTTATCTAGCATTTTTCATGATTTTAAGATTCTTTTATACAATAGAACGGTGCTACATATGGCAAACATCTATAAAAATTATCAAATGCGAGATTAAAAAGGTTCCATCTTGTTTTAGTGTCGAATAAAAAGGTTATATTTTCCATTTTTCTCGAGTTTGAGATATATACATATGTATTTTAATTATGGATTACTTACTTTAGAGTTTTCTTAGTTTTATATACTAGCGACGTACTCGGTATGTGTGTGTTTTTTGTTATTGCATTGGAAACTAAGGAGTTTGTATTTAATAGCAAATGGAAGAATGTATTAACCGATTTTTTTTTTACTTGCGAATAAGATAGCAGTCATATTAAAGAGAGCTCACTATATAGGGGTTATACAAAACAGCACCATTTCTTAGCGCTAGCAATAGACTTGAAAATATAATAAAAATCTTACTGTAATTTATATTTTAACACTACACTCAAAAAAATAAATTCAAATTAAAGTTGGTCAAATTTATCACAATAAATTGTAAAAGACCACACTGTACATATTGGTGAAACTGTAAATTTCTAAACATTTACGTTGTTCAATACTAAAATAGTTAATTCCAATTTTATTCTTAAGCAGGTCACATTATTGGGATTAAAATGTAGGATCGATCTCACGTTATGTTTGTATGTAAACAATATCCGACAAACTTAAACATATTTGTGTGATTTTAATTTTTCTTATTGTTGCCTAATCAATCTTTTGGTTAATCTGCTATCGAGCTTATTAAAACGTGGTAATAACTTACTATTTTTATAGTTCATTAACAATTGTGAGGTCAATTTTCACGAAATTCTTAGTTTACGAATAATTCAGTCGGCATTTTAGACCGATATTTTGTAAAGAAATTTTTTTACGAGCGCCTTTTAAGCGATTTCAATATTTCCATTAAACATTAGTATTTTTGAATGAAATGCTACTCAATTACCCTCAGAAACATCAAGCTGCATTAGAAGAAAGTCAGAAAAAAATTCTTCTCTAGCTCCTTAATTAAAGAAAACATTAATTTACATTTAGTCATCTTACAAAAATTTTATTTAACATTCAAATTATAAGTTTGTATCAAATACAACTTTTATGTGAAAGTTGCCAATCACGAAAAAAATTCGAGGAAAATGATTTTAACACGTTGACTGCCGCGTTTTATTCAGCTACACATTCAGCTAGTGGGTGCCGGTCACTGGTGACCTCCACGGCATTCAACATGTTAAAATCGTGTTAGAATAAATAGATCGTGTATAAAAAGCAGAAGGGTTTTTTAAAGCGTGTTGTTTCAAAATCGTGTAAGAAAAGACCGTGTAGAAAAAGAGCTGGGTGTACGGAAATTCTTTCAGATGTGGTTATTTCGTTTATTTTTAATTTTACAAATTGAAATGGTTCTCTCTTCTCAAAAAGTTGAATAAAGCCATTCTAAAAATGGCTGTTGTCTAAATAGTCCAGAAAAAATAGACATATAAATATTGAAAGTTGGACAAACTTTGTAACGGGATAAATTTTTACATACATCTACAAAAACACGTTTCAGTTCATTTTTGTAGCAAATAATCTCAGCTATAAATTAGTAAGATATGTTTTTTTTCCGAGATATTTGCAAAATGCTGTTTTCGCAACCTTTGACACTGCGTAATTGACCCCAACCTTTGACACCGCTTAATAGACGTTTTTCCTATTTTGGATGTCTTCTTTTCCTGGACTACAAGTTGGACTAGAAATTATATAATTTTTTAAATTTTGAGAATTTGGAACATTTTTTTGGTTATGGGATTGCCTAAGTTCATTTTAAAGCACCTGCCTGTGAAAAGTCGATGGTTGATGCCTACATTAAACATTTTAGTACTCTAAGAATTTTAAAATCGTACATCAATAAATATTTCACCAAAATTTTAAATTTCTTTGATAAACGACCAGACGAACGATAAACTAAGAATAATGTTGTTCGACCCATGAAAAAACTGGTATTTGAAAAAATTGGATACTTGTTTTATGATATTAAGGTTTTAAATTTATCATTTGAAAGAACCCGAAGTCATCCTCCCAAATATTCAATCGTTCAGATTTATTTTTTCCCATGTCCCAAAGGTTCAAATCTTATCATGAACCATCACATTGGTTAGGGTGCGCTCATTCAAACGAGTGATGATGGCTTTAATAGAAGGGCAGGAATAGGATAAGAACCCTTAAGACACATTGAGAAAAAAATTCTGACCTGGCCCGTCTGTTGTTTTTTTGTTTCAGTACATTTGAGAGACTTTTAGTGGCTCTAAATATTTTCTAGAAAAAAATACTTTTGAAACGAAATATTTCTCTTCATTTGGTTAAATGTTCAATTAGGAAGAAAAAAACTCCAAATAAATTCTTGACTTGATAATGACTTTAACCATTGACACCACAACACATCTTGTTTACTCATGAAGTGACAATTAACGTAAATTTACTTTAACCCAAATAAAGTGTGGACGTCGCACTGCGTAATCACCTGCTTTAACAGAGCTTGTTTTGAATTGAACTTGGTACCTTATATCGTACCATCAGAATCGTGTTCTGAAAATTGCGTCTTGCACCAAATAAAACTCTCAGATTATGAAAAATTAAGTGGAATTCAAAAATATACATCGCATAGACCTGTTGCAGTCTCGATTGCTCAATTGAGGGAGGCGAGGCAGTTAAATGGCTTTGATGTCTGAATTTTATTTGCTCAATGGCTTAAAAGCATTAATAGCCGTCGTCGCCGCATATTGGGAGCAATGGCGAATGCAATTCAATTAACCTATTCGGGCTAAGGACCACATGAACAAGAGTGGTAAATTGTTCAACTCGACTCGCGTTGTTACTTGCATTAACTAGTTACATACGTTCATGGACCTTGAGGTTGGAAAAAATCTGTCTATGAACAAAAAACGCAGCTCCAAGCAAAATCAATTAGGGTAATGGGGCATATTTCATCCATCATTGAAAACATTTGCCGCATTGCAAAAGGTATACTTTTGCTTTTATGAACGTTTGTTTTTGTTTGCACTTCATTTTACACCATACAAGGTACATTCTCTTGCTAATAAGTTTGTTTGAAAATTGCTCGATTGCAAAATTATGCGTTTCCTTCGACTTTTTTATACAATTTTGAATAAAAAAGTAATGAAGAGAGGTACTTTGCAATTTAGTAGAAGTGGTAACTTTCTTTTGCAATGCAAATAACGAGACGTTTTTCCGAAGATGTCTTTTGCCAACTGCTTTCTGTTGATATTATATGCAATATGTGATACAATGTACGTTTCCGTGAAAAAATATAGAGAAAGATAAAAAGTTAGATCTTTTGGTATATTATGAAATGTGAACATCTGAAGAATGCACCATTAAATATTTTACCGAGAAGTTCGAAATATTTAAAGTTCTACAGCCATTTGAAGTGTCAAGTACGAACGAAGAAACCTATTGTTACAATTTTGCCCGCCGAGCGGCTGGCCGGCAAAATTACACCATCTGCCTTCGCTATACTTTGGCGAATTTGCCGACGAACGGACTGACGGACGGACGTAGGGACATTTTTATTAAGAATATTACTCGTCCACCGAAGTAGACGAGCCAAAAAAATCGATGAGTGTTTCGATCCGAGAAGCCAAGCTGATCTCTTCAGTATGGCGCTTGGCTTCTCTGCCATAGACACTCACAAAGGAGGGATCGAAAGCTAATCCCTATATCTGCCCGATCGCAACTTCAAGTGTGAAGTATAAGCGAAGGCAAATTCTGTAACACTATATTTAAAATTTAATGTGTTTGCAATTTGTGGCACGAAATTAAAAAATTACGGATCTGTTTAGGTTCGTTTTTAAGATCTGTGCTAGGCTGAATCGTTGGTGCGGACCCTACCGGGGGAACATTTTTTAAAAATATATATTAGAGCGATTTTCTAACTAAGAATCTAAAAAGATACAATTAAAGTTTATTATTAAATTGTAGAAGAGTTTACTATACAGTATTTAGAAGTAAATGACTGGCTAATGACTTTTTCATTTTTTTCATCACCTTTTTGAAGCTCGTAGTCAAAAGCTTTGAACTGAATCAGTTTATTTACCTATTGATTTTCTAAGTCATTTGCTATATGTTTCTACTAACTTTTGAGCTGCCGCAATTATTTTCATCTTCATTAGTAAATGTATCCAACTTGTTGAGAAGCGTAAAATTGGTATCAACATGTTTGTATGCCTTAAGTCTCCACCACATTATTAAAACAAAACCATTTTTTATTTTAGTCTGCTCATAGTCTGCAGCTTAGATAGCCTGCGCTCAAATGTGGCCCTGGATCGGTTTTAAATATACTAGCATGCTGAGAGGATCTTTGTGAAGACGCGACGCTAATATAACTTCAGAAGGGTTATTAATACTGAATGGGGGATAGTAAATCCATTTAATGTTCGCCCAGAGTGAAAAGCTATTCACACCATATTTTTGGAGACGTTATAACTAAAACTAGTACCTATACAGTGAAAAAAAGGTTTAATCCATTTCTACTTCTGAAATAAGTATACAGGGTGTTCCAAGAAATGATGTCAAGCAGAAGTCCAGAGATAGAACACCCTCAGGGATATTCAAATTAACCCATGGAATTTGGCTGATTGTTAGGCCTATCCATAGCCCATACCATTGTGCCAATTAAAATCCATAAAGTTAAAAATAACAAAAAAATAAGTCGCATAAGTATTTTCACTTAAATATATTCTAAAAACTTTCTGATGTATCTTGTTATTTCCCATGTAAATTTTACTGAGCTTCTAATTATGGCATCAAGTCTAAAATTCTAATTTGTTGTAGTGAGTGAAAATTTAATTAATTTTGTTTTAAACCAATTGGTCTCACTAAAATCTTGGAAAAGCCAATTAGAATGATAGCTATTCAGATTCCATATAAATTTAACCATATTTTGATCCCCAGGATGGTAGATATGTTCGCTTTAGAAGAGTTCAGGAACTAGTTAGAATTTATTAACTCTATTTAGCTCTTCTTTGTCCCGATTTTAGAATATAATATTAGCTCTAATTTGATCCTGGAGATCCTAACGTAGTATCTTCAGGTTCACATTTTTATTGAAATAAAACCTAATCCCGACCATCCCGAAGATTCTCACATACAAGACTAATTCTCAAAAATTAGATTTATTACATAGCAATTTTATTTATTTTACAATTAAGAAGTAACGAATAAGCTTTATTTTCATCCTTTAAAGACATTTCAAGGATCTAAAGGTTCAAAAGTAGAGCTTAATTTTGAGCGGCGGACCTATGTAATACAAAAAAAAATCTTGATCTTTGGGCTCTAAACAAAACTAAAATTTGCACTAGAGGGAACAAACAATACGTCATTTCAATTCATATACGTCTAAAAGGACAATTCTTTCCTCCTGTTTCGAATATGCATTGAACCTGCAGGTGGTCATTATAGATCGCATGTAGTATCCTATGGAATGCAGCGGTTAGTACGAAACATTTATCGTGCGCGCCAAAACAAAAGTCAAAACTTCTGCGTGCTCTTTGGAATCTTTTAAATAGTACGTAACTAATATGTTAAAAGTTAATAAGTTCTTTAATATTTTCCCTCAAAAACTAATCAGTTCTACAAAACATGGTTTGAGAAAAATCACTTCAAAAACCTTAATTTTATACTCCCAAGGTTGTGTCTGCCTCTTGACGTAACTGAACAAAATTATGTTATGGGTTTTTTCGAAAATGCCTGTTTGAAAAGTTTTCCTGTACAATTAATTTTATTCGTATCTGTGAAAAAGAGTCTTTCATAGTACGATGATTCATTTATAAAAATTATAAAATTAAATCGAATGTTTATCAGCATTCCGGAAATATCACAGCTGCGGCAATTTGCTGGCTGCCGGTTTTCTTCAAAAAGTGAATGTAATTTATCTCAAAATCTTTTCTAAAATTGCCCAACACTATACCGATTGCTTGTTGGAGCCGGTCTATTTGTATTTGTTATGTCATAGCCATAAATATGCAGATAAATAAATAAATATAATTTCTGTCTACTTAAGTAAAAATAACATCTTAATTATATTGCTAATTTATTAATGAAAGTTTTGATAAGATGCACATATATATGTTAGATTAGTTGATTTAATTTGCATAAAGCAATTTAAATATTACTAGAAGTATAGGATCTAATTGCTCCTATCACGTTGAGATCTAAAACAATGGTGAATTCTTCGCATCAAAGCCTTATTCCTCTAACAATTTTACAACGAATATTTTTGTGCGCGCATATCTCTTTTTGGTTTTTTAGTTGAAACGTTTGAATATGATTAATATAGTTTATAGTCAAATTATAATTTGTATTAGAATAACAATTTTTAATTAGCCTTAAAAATGCAAACAGGCTGAAATGTTTAGTTATTCTAAATTTAGTAACATGCTTAGGAAAAGAACATTGAAAAAGCGTAAAAACGTCAAAATTTATGAAGATTCGTCATTATTACTACAATGTTTTTAAGGACAAAATCAATTCTTGTATATTATATAGAAAATTACTAAACATTAATGTGTAACAACATGAATTTTAGATTTATTTAAATAACGCACACAAGACGTAAATGTGAACACCTTTCTAAAAAGCACCGCAATTTCGTTACGAGACCTCAAGTTCGTTAATTCAATTAGAAGTTGGGTGTCTTCAAGGAAGAGAAAGCGGTTAAACTGTCACGAAACATTGACTCTAAAGTGCAAAACGTACTTATTAAACGCATACCGCGGCTAAAAGACCAGGAAACGCCCAGCGTGCCGCAGCGGTCGTACGTGCATAAAATCGTTAGTGCTTTGATTGAAGAAGTAAGCCAAAAGATCTTCGGGAAATGCTGTCCATTTCGTCAATATGATTATGTCACGGTTAATTCAGATGCATTGTGCACAAGGAAAAAATCATCAAATTGGGTTACTGAATCAGCACCAACTTATGCATGCATGCGGTGAAGATTATGAAAATTTCGCGATCAATCGGAGATCAGTGACGCGAAATATAAAAACGTGAACTATGTAATGGAAGCCGATAGGCATATAATGCTCTTATAAACTCTCACCTTTGTCATGTTGAATTTGGGCATTGATGGATATTTTGGACACCTTCCGAAACCGTAGCCACTCGCAAAGCTAGCAAGCAGTAATACAACAATTGACTGCGCAAATGCCGTGAAAAGCAGGTGAAATTTCATTTCTCCGAATTACCACGCGATCGGACAACTTTGCATCGATTTGCAAGCGACTAGCTTACTTTTTTCCACTTCGGCAGCAAACAACTCACGAATAGATCTGGTCAGCGGCACTTGCACTTTGTTATGTAAGATACAGAAATACAGGAAAATCTAGGTAAAACACACTACGTAGAAGATCGCTCGATTGATCGAATTTTGCTTCCTTTCCTATCTTCTCACAGGTTTGTTATACTCGTCAGTTTCAACATGAATTTGCTGTTTGAATGAATCAACGATCACTTAATATCGGTTATCTTACGAGATATCCGTACGGCTTCTTCGGCGTCTTACCATCAACTGACCTTCTAAGCAAGCCTTTACTTTTTGTTTACCAGCGATCGTGTTGAGGTTTCCGATGGTGCATGAGGACTTGCTGAATAAATTGCAAGTGCTTCGGATCAAAAAGCTCACTTGCTAATGTACCTGACTTAATTAAAAGATGTGAATATCAAGACAACAATCCTCATAGATGTCAGTATGTTTGGTTCGGGTATTTGATAATTTTATTTAAGTTATTGCATGATATAGTCTTTTTATATAACCGACTTTGCTTTTATCATTTGCAGTTTTGTTTCTAAAACTAAAAAGAAGACTTTCGAATTTGTTTTTTTAATAAAATTATTCATTAATGTAATTTTGATCAGTCTAGATTTCTTCATTTAAAGTTAGAGTTTGAATTTTATATATGTATAGGCAGTGCAAGATTTAAAAACAAGTCTGTTGAAGTTACATTTTCCAACCTAAAAGTATATCGCTTTTGTAACATGCACAATTACGCAACATTTACTGAAATCAAAAATATTATGAAAATTTTAAAAGAAAATTGTTCTTCAAATCTCTATTAATAAATCGATAATATTTTACTTACATACTATTACTAAAGGGGTTTTAAAGGTGTATAATAGGCTTGTTTTTTAGTGTAAGTTTGCAAGACATAGTCATCTCGAGGTTTTTGTTTTTTTCCAATGTATTCTAAAAGAATTATTCAAAAAGAATTTAAATATTGTATTAAATAACTTATAGAGCTGGGAATAAGCCAAAATACTGCTACGAAGTTGTATGAAAACTTTAAAAATACTTTATAAATACTTGGACATTCCTTCTCTCGATCCCGATGGCTGATAAATCTGTTACAAGTAGGCTGGAAATGACAGTCTTCTTTTAAATTTCCTACATTTCAAACGGATGTGAATTTCGTTAGAATGAAGAACTGGGGTTAACATTTGGAGTACACTACTTCCAACATTGTTGTTATCATTAGGAAAATCAATAGTAAATTTCTAAAAATTGTTGTTTTTCTTCTACTATATATTTTCAAAATTATTCATAAATTGGAATATGCAAAATTAATACAAAGGTAAAATCTTCAGGAAAACGTCGAGCTTTTTACGCAATATTTTCAGTCCGTCTATTATTATTATTGTTAGGGTCGACCCTCATGGTGGGCACTGCAACCAGACGGTCTTTTATGCCGAAGCCCCTTTACAGTAAAAGACGGTCTGCTACCCTAAGGAACGTCAGAAGGTCTTTTACAGAAGATGAACGAGCTTCAGCCGAGTCCAAGAACTCCTGACTGAAGATCTTCCTTCTTAACCGTGCTAAAGCAGGACAAGCACACAAAATGTGTGATGTAGTTTCGTCGTCTTCAAGACACAGACGACATTTCGTCTCATTTGACAGACCTATTTTATATAGGTGGTATCTTAGCCAATGGTGGCCAGTTAGGTAACCTACCAACAGTCTGAGATCCGCTTTACTCAAAGCATTGATTTCAGTGTAGGTATAGGGTCTGACGGACGAGCTCTTTAGCAGTCCGTCTATACCGATTTATCTTTTGACGTGAATATACAGTCGCCCAATATGAAGTTGAAGAGTTGTTCCTCTTTTCATTTTTTTAAGGAATTGTTGTAATTCGTTAGTCTCTGCCCTTACATTTATTTTTAATTTTTCTTTACGTACACGGAGAGAAAAGTAATTTAATTTTTATACGAAAATTCTGGTAAAAATTACGGCTCTCAGCGGTAACTGTGGCGCAAGTGTCGGTGCCTGTTTTTTTACAAAACGGAAGCGTAAAAATTGCTAGACAAGCAGCATAAAAATTATCAACTAAGCTGGTGCACATTGAATACTTTTCTACACAATGAAATTACTTTCAACCATTCCATTCATTACAAAATTATATATTTTTATTAAAAACAATAACAAATATTAAAAATGTATACTTACAATCTTTGTGTGGGTGTTGCTAAAAGTTTGCTAAAATTAAAGCACACTCTGTATCCGCCTCCGTTAAGTTTTGCAAGTTGCGTGAGTGGTGCTGTTCTAATGGACTGGCTCTGAAGCCGTGTAAATACGTATACTTTACATTTTATAGCACTCGTACTCCATTTTATTTCCATATTATTCCACTTATCTTGGTTTTTATATTGTAATATATATGTATAATATGTGTAAAACGCATTATTGTTCTGTAAGTAGAATCTCAACTCCTGCCCTTTTACATGTGAAGTATTTATTGTACGTTTAAAGTTTTAGCCTTTGTACCTAATTATAAATAAACTAGCTGAGTTACGCTGTTTCACTCGACGTTGCGTAAGTACTTTTTAATTAAAAACTCCAGCATTATTTAGTATATCCAAAAATTGTTTCAACCTGAAAACACCTTTATGGATCCCGCCATCTTCCAATTTTGTACGAATTTCTAAATTTGTACCAATTTTCATTACAATCCGTTGAAATCGAGAAATTTCTGTCGTCATTTTGAGTTCGCCATCTTGAATTTCTAAATTTGGACAGCGGATTTGCAGTCGGCATTCGTCAAAACCCCCAAGTACCAATTTTCATGAAAATCGCTTCAAATTTATGTATATATAAAATAACTTGACTACAGCACCGCTGTGCTCTTATGCGATTTTAGTCGCTTCAAATTCGCAGGAAGTTATCTGGTATATTGTTTGTGGTGGGGGATACTATCTGTTATTAAAGCTGCTCTCACGATTTGCTTTTATTAATTATCTCGCGGCTATCTCGCTGATATCTAAATAATTGTCATACTATATGTTCCTACTCATCGAACTGCCTATTGCTACTATGGGCCTATATCTACTTGTGTCTTTTAATAAATTATGCAGTGTTGTTGACTTTTGTGTGAGTCGAACTAGTTTCAAAAGTTAATTATGCTTGAAATTAAAACCAATTGCCAAATGTAGTGGTAAGTCGATTGTATTTTTTGAATTTTTGTATTCCTTTTTTCCTTTTTTATTTGTGTTTTGGATTTTTGATATTTATATGTATTAATCACTTATTTGCTTAGTCTGTAAGAATGTTGTTGTATGTAGGCAAATGAAATCAAATAAGTAAATAATTGATCTACAAACATCTGACCAACCTTCAAATATTTATTGTAGTATAATTACAAAAACTATAAAAATGGTATCTGTTCTTGTTGACCTTTTTTACTTACTGTCTGACGTATGATGTTCAAAAATTTACTCAAATGGTAGGTTTTAAATAATTGTATCGTTTTCTATTAAGTTAATTATAAAAAACACTATATATAATTTAATATTTTATTTATCTATTGTTGTTCGGATACACAAATGTTACAAGTGTTATATACGTATGTTGTTTTTGATTTATTTCTTAAATGACCTATTAACAATGCTTTTATCTTTTTAGAAAAAAGTTCGTTATGTCGTTGTTGCGTTGTAAATTTTTTATATTAAACTTTTAAAGGTAAGAAATTTATTCGTATAAAATTATAAAAGTTCACCGAATTTCGAAACAACCGTAAGTTGGTTATTTTATTTCATCTTTTACAATATGTATGTACGCTGCTTAAATTCGATCACAAGTTTCAATGACATAAACATTTATACATGACAAGAGACGATGTTAATACACTGTAATATCTAACAGCAAAATGAACGAATGGCTGCGATCAGAAAAATAAAAAAATTGCTTATTTTAAAAGTAGATTAATACTTATTTTTGTATTATACTTAATATTAAGCTTTATTGTTGTTTCCGCCTTCATTTAATTCCAAAGACGTTAGTTTGTAAATTTGTTTTCTTTTTTTTTCCATTCTCCTTTATATTAAAATTTCAAATAAATTTGGAATAAATCTCTGCACTAACTTAATTTATTGCAAACATTTGAATTTAATTGGAAATATACTTGGCAGTGAAGTATAGCATTTACATACATACGTAATAGGATTTTTAATTACCATTTATATCGTATAAACGAACACGAACACTTAACACTTAACATAAATATTTGAGCTTTAATTTGTATTTTGTTGGTTCTAAATTTTGATTACAATATCGTATTGAGCAACTTATCAATTACCCCTTGAGCAACTTATCAATTACCCCTTGGAGCAATAATTGCGTATATAAATTATCACAATTAATAATAATCTTAAATTGAAATTGAAATTTGTTATGCATAATTCTTAAAAAATCAGTAATCTTAAATGTAAAAATTAAAATGTGCGTAAAAATTTAAACTTAAATCCATTTGGTGAGTAACATAAACCAATAAAATAGGACTAAATCATATATTCTATAATTTCCTGTTTTTTACGTTGAAGAGTTGGAAAAACGAAACGGAAGTCGTGAGACTTTGTTGTCTATTTGTTTGTCTGCCTATCGCCCAACTTTTGACCATTAACCATAAACGAATATTAATGAAAAAAAAATTGTGAGTTTTTATGTTATCATCAAATTAAGATAAAATAGTACGCTCCCGGAAGAAATAATGAATCATAATATTGAGTTAAAAAATTTAAAGCAGTATAAAGAAGTTTTTTCAGGCATATTTTCATTACTATCAGTTTTACTCAATGAGCTTCATGTGCATACATATATAGTATATATTCTTGTATATTATTGTTTTTCACCTTTATTTTGCGCCTTTTATGTATACATAATAAAATCCTATATTTTGTTGCATTCTGCAAGTGCTTTTTTATAACTTTATTTTTGAATTTCTTAGAAAAATGTTAGCATACTGCCTTGGGAAATTATGTCTAGGTTAAGGTTGACTTTTAGTATCCTATCGTCATGTCCGTTTGTAATTTTTGTTTTTGACTGTTACCAAAATTTTACAACAAATATACATATTTGTTTGTTTTTAAACCATTTTTATAAAATTTAAGGATGATATTTGGAAGTGCAGAGAATAAGAGGAATTAGATATCACATCTCATGTGTATAGGGTGGATAATCTGTTCGTTTCTTTTTAAATTACATATTATTTTGAAACAGACTGCTCTTTTGCGCTCCAGAAATTCACAGAAACAGTATCATATATCCGCTGTGTGAAATGAATAGATTTATGCTTGAACAATGTTAGGAAAGATTGAAAACATATTTCCAAATTGAGTGTTGTGTTGCCGAAACAGTGTCAATTTTGAAAATAAGTCGAGATGTGCCATGGCCATTTGATGGACGATTTGACGTTTTTGGACTTTTTTTTTAGGTACCGTTAAGGATCAACATTATGCTCAAAGTCCAAAAACGATTTAGGCATTTAAGGACAATATTGATTAACTTATTTCGGTTTCGATGTTTTGGAAAATGTGCTGCAAAATTGGGTGGACAGGATGGGCTACTGCCATGTCATTTAACCCCTGACAGGTAAGGGAGCATCTGCAAATGATGTCATGAATTTGGACGGGGGGGTGAGTGGAGAGGGTCTAGTAAAATTATGACAAGTAAAGACAGAACCCAGGGAAGGCGGTTTAGTTTCTATGATGTCACAGAATTTTGCATTTCAATAAGGGAGGGGTGTGACTTTAAGTGAAAAAAGGGAGGAAGGGTAATAAAAAGCTAAAAATTTACATGATGTCATTTGTAGATGCTCTCTAAACACATTTTCCGCTAGCCCCTTCCAGGTAATGAGTGTAAAAAGTCGCCATTGTCCCTTTTTTTTTAACTTATCTCGGCTCCCAACCTGATTATTTTTTAAATAAAATAATGTGCGATTTCTCGTAAAATGAACCTAAATAGTTCAGAATTGTTTAAGAGGTTGAAAATGAGAATCATTTGTCGAAGAGTCTATTACCTGCTCCGGGCAAATAGGATTTTCTGTATGGGTTAAAAATGCCCACATTACCTGTCAGGAGTTAAACACAAAAAATTAATTACAACCAATCGGAACGATTACTGTGTTTAATGAATCAACAAACTTTGGAAAATATATATTGAAGTGCTTAGTTTATAGCCTTTTTCAAAAGAAACCAGCCGATGGCCAATCCTTTATAAAACTGTAAGCCAATCAGCCACTTGATACACGGGCACGACTGAATGAAGATCCCGCAGGGATTATCATCGGCTGTACCGTGTATCATACCCAAGATACACGGACACGGCTGAACGAAGATCCTATGAATGAAAATTCACTCGGATTTTAATTCATTCAATGCAAGACACACGGGCATAGGAGTCGATGATATTTGGTTTTGACAGTTCAAAGTACAAAGAGCGGAGTGAATTCATGTTTTTGAATAATTGACACTGGAAATCAGCTGAGTTTTCCAGGACTTCTATTTTCATCCGCTCTGAATTAAGTTTTTGGAACTTCATCGAGTAGCCTTCGAATGCAGTTATGAATGAAGATTCAAACTTAATCCACAGTGATACACGGTACAGCCGATGATAATCCCTGCTGGATCTTCATTCAGTCGTGCCCGTGTATCAAGGGTATCACTGTGGATTAAGTTTGAATCTTCATTCATAACTGCATTCGAAGGCTACTCGATGAAGTTCCAAAAACTTAATTCAGAGCGGATGAAAATGGAAGTCCTGGAAAAATCACCTGATTTCCAGTGTCAATTATTCAAAAACATGAATTCACTCCGCTATTTGCACTTGAACTGTCAAAACGAAATATCATCGACTCCTATGCCCGTGTATCTTGCATTGAATGAATTAAAATCAGAGTGAATTTTCATTCATAGGATCTTCATTCTGCCGTGTCCGTGTATCTTGGGTATTAGTCTGTCATCTGATTATTTTCGCATGCTTGAGAATATTTACCTCACAGTAAACTTTCCACCCTTGTTATTTTTGCAAAATTCCTTTCTTTTAGATACCAATTGATTTAATGGTTGTTCTTTTAGCGATGGGGAAAGAAGAATGGAAAATGCTTGTGAATATTTTTCAAATAAAGTTCCTCAATCTCGTTGCTGTATTTCTGCTTTAGAATCGTGCATTATACAGATGACTTAGAAAATAAAAAAAATGAGAAAAATGATTTTTCCATTATGGTAATTCAAAACTAATTTAATGTATGATTTCTTTTCTAACCCCAATTGGTAAATGAAAAAAATATCTGTATTTATACTTTCAAAAAATAACGTATCGCTTTTCCACCCAAAATAGATAAAGAAATTGATTAGTCAAAAATTTAATTTTACTCTATTTCACCTTTAAAGCACCATAGAGTATATATATACATATACCATTGTTTTATATGATAAAGATTCTTTTTGAACGAAACTTAACTTTTAATCTCAAATAAGTATCAAACTTTTTGGACGTACGTATTGAAAAATAACTTAAAACTGGGAATATACGAGTAAGAAAACAGAATTTTTTTAAATGCAACATAATTAAATAACTTTAATTAAAATTGTATAAGACTAACAAGTAATATATGTAGATTGTTAAAGATATAAATAATGAATAATATTAAAAGGAGTTTTACTTATATGACTTTTTTCTATTATTTATATATATTTTTAACTTTTATTATATATTTATATATATTTTGTTTTTTTAATTTCTGTCCAGAGTCATGTTCATAACGATATATTTCCTATTGCTTCTTGACTAAATTGTAAAAATGTTTCTACCTCCGAAATACAACTAATTGGACAAACGCGATCTATCAAAGTAACGATCTTTAGAGTATCAACGATAACAGAAACAATAAAATATGACTAAAACAGAATTACACTACCCGATATGAGATTTGGATAAAAGGTCGGTGGTTTTTTACTTCGTAGAGAATATCGCTATAAAAATGTTGGTCGCTTTGCATCCTTTCAAGTACTCTAAAACAAAAAACAATTGTACATCGTATATTGGCTACTTAGTGTACTATATATTATGTCCGGGAGAATGAAAACAAATGAAAGGCGAAATAAAAAGTAATAAAATTTATTTATTATTACAAATTTTAATAACTGTGTTAAACTTTAAAATATTTGTTCAACTCGACTTAAAAGTAGTAGAAATATACAAATACGTTGTGTTGCAGATTTATGCTCACTTTGATTTGTAAAAAACAATAATTGTGTACTTGATCGTTTAATTTAAACTATTTTTACAGTTCAATACTTCTTATATACGCTCGGTTACGTAAACTTTGGCGGTGGCAGGAGCATTCGATCTTCGAACAGCGAACGACACTACGATACCTATGGCGACTAGAACTATACCGATGGAGTTGATGATGATTTTCTCGAGGTCTTCGTGTATCGTGCTGAAATAAAAATTGCCTGGATGTAGTACCTCAAACCAATTGTAATGTTGATAAAATATTTAAACAAAATAAATTCTTAAAAATGGAGGAAATTCAAACTTAAGGTAAAGGTAATTTTTTTAGTTCAAAACTAATAAATCTAGATAGGATAGTTACAGTGGCGGATTAACAGATAAGCCCAATAAACACGTGTTTAGAGCCCTGTGTCTCCAGGATTCCCTATTCTACCCAAGCCAAATTCTCTTTTATTTTGCTATATAAAATTAAAATTATTTAATATTATATAAGTTATAAAATATAAGTTGGTTTATGAAATAATTCGGGTACTTAATCATGGTAATTCACTCGGTATATTCAGGCCCTTCATCGAACTCGTCAATATACTCGCTGAAGGATATAAAGGAGTGTATTTTAAATGAATGAATGACATTCTTTGCTTTTTCAGTCGTTTTGTTTGTTTGTTTGTTTTTTAAATATGAAATAAAGTATTAAAAAAATTGGAAAAATTTATTATATAGTAATTTATTTTTCGTAAATTAGTCTTTTTGCTAAAGCAGTATATATCGCTCATTAAATGCAATAACGTCATAACTCAAAAATCATTATTGTTGAATTACTTATACGGGTGGACTAAATTTCGTATATACTTTTAACTGTATTTTAACTGTAAAAACGTCATATCTGAGCTTTCATAATTCGCAACAAGAGAGATATAGTTTTGAAACTATTTCTTACTGAAATAACAAAGAGCCTAATCTTTGAAATGCATTTTATGAAAAATGACAATTTTTGAGTTATGACGTTATTGTATTTAATGAGCGATATATATTAGGGTGCTTTTTTTTTGCGAATATTTTTTTTTTCAGTCCCACCTCGAAATTTTGTGGCAAATACCTAAACAAAAATTCCCTGAAAATTGGAGCCTTTAATATTAATATTAAGGGCTCCAATTTTCAGGGAATTTTTGTTTAGGTATTTGCCACAATATTTCGAGGTGGGACTGAAAAACAAAAAAAAATAGTCGCAAAAAAAAAGCACCCTAATATATATATATTGTATATTAAGCATTTTTTTTGCGTTAAGCATCATTGTTTTTGTAGTAATTACTAAATTGCAGCTAAAACTCAATTTGACTGCTCCGATTAATTCTTTGGAACTCAATTTGGTACGATGTTTACTTACTTCACGCCGAAATAAATTCTAAGATGACTCGAGTAATCGCTATCTTTCGATAAAGTGTACCTCTTATCTTTTTTTAATTTTATTAAAATTTGAAATAATAATTTTAAAAAACGCTATGTTATCTTCTTCCTTTTAATTCGAGGAGCCAGATGCCGAAGTTTCGTAGGGCTTGGGATCTTCAAAAATCAAAATCTTAATCCGCCATTGGATAGCAAGAAATTTTTTAGGGGTGTTAGGAAATCTTTTTTGCTCTAATTATTTGAAATTATTTTATTTGTAATTTGATTTGACACTTATGGACTTTTTCTCTTATTATCAATATTGATTATTGATTGTGCCTGAAATTTCAAGACGGAGCCATGCTTTTGATAAATTTTGATGATGAATGAGTATGATTGTCACGGAAATTCTCTTAAAATTATGTCATCGGACGATTAAGTTGTATTAGTTTAGTTCTGCACAACGATAAATTAGCTGGTTATCAATCTTTAAGCGTGAATATTCGAAGAGTTTTATTTTTGATCATGCATCCAAGATTTCTAGAAACATTTTTAAGCAACACAGTTCCAATTTCGCATATTTATTTTTGTAGGTGTTTTCGAGAAATTGCCAATTTTAAATACATATTCTGATAAGTTTTGAATTTATTAAATTTTTTTGTTGATTAAAGGCTTTTTTATTAAAATTGTTGAAAGATTTTTCAAAATTATAATTCGAATATCCAAGAATTTCTATATATTACAATGTTTACCTGTTTTTATATGGAATCATATGAAACCTGGCAGAATTGTGTAATTTGAGTCGCTTTTCATAAATATTGTGCATAGTGCGTTTATACAGGGTGATCCGTAATGATACATTACAATATATCCAATTGATTCTATGGAATCCTCTGATACACGTTTATTTCGAGAGTCCTCCTCTAAAATGCGTCGTTGTTGCAAATTGTCAAAGTTTTAAAACTGATAAAACTATCACTAATATTTTAATATTTTATTATTTTTATTTATTAAATTAGTGAAAATGTTACAGGTTTTTGAAATTTGACTATTTGAAACTCGTGATGGGAGCAGAAAACTCATTGAAAGAGAGAAAGAGTTCTGTATGTGTCACCTTAATGAGGTTCGTAGGATGTGTGCTAAGAAAATAACAGGGTGTTGAATGAAAAAGTATCCGCAAAGTATCCGCTCCTGAACGACGCGTTTTAGAGGAGGGCTCTCGGAACAAACGTTTATAAGAGGTTTCGAGAGAATCATCTCATATCCAATTTGAATATATCGTTACGAATCACCCTGTATACCTTCTTCCTCTATCGTTGCATAGGTTTCTTGTATATTGCATTACATTTAAAAATCTGAAGAAATCCTATTTTTATAATTTGAAACACTGAGGGCAAAATCTCAAAAAGATAATATTTAAGAAAGACAAAATATCGAAAACCTGTCTGGAATTGAATTTTCAAATTTGTTTTAGGATTTAGTTGACGTTATTGAAAAAAATTGCCAATATACTTAGATTAATTTGTATACTATATTACCGCGAAATGATTTTCTTTGTTAATTCTTAAAGAGCACAGATTATGGTATCAGAACACTTAATAGGACAAAAACTGCTAGTTTAAATATTAACTATCATTATTTATTACAATGATTTCCGTCATATATCTTCATATCAAACTTTAAATTAACTTTAAAAAGTTTTTGTTCTTTAATATTACAAATTTTAAACATTATTAAAATCCGACGTTCTACATTGTGTGATTTATTTTTAAATTTAAATTTTTTTTCGATATTTTAATTTATTAGTGTAAAGTCCAAATCCTGAAATAATATGGAAATAGCTTTTGAACAATTTTGAAAATTCAAATTTCGCCAAATTGAACGGATGCTTTTATAATAAAAAAAAGTTAAAAAACTAATAATAAAATGATTACGTCTTTAAAGATTGGGAATTGAAATGTTTTTCCATCCCTTTAATGATTATATCGTCCAAGTTTGGTCGTATAAGAGGTTGTCCAGTAGGTCTTAACTTGAGTTGGTGGTGAAATCTAGAAAATAGAAATTCCGAAAAAATAATCCCAAAGTTAAAATCTCGTAAATCTAAGTACATAAATGCCAAATATGGATGGATGCAGATGCATAACTGAAAAATATCCAAAAATTGATATATTTCTCTTATAATCTTGAAAAAGTTAATTAAAATTTAAAAATTGTTTGTGCAATCTTGAAAATAGAACGATTAAACCGAATATGGTATATTGCAGTCAATAGCCACTTTGCATAAGAAAAACTTTAATTAAAATATTTTGAACAAATCGTGCTTAATAAAAGTTTTTGCTCCTTCATATTTATATGTTTTTAGTTTGATGTTTAAATAATTCGATATATCTATTTCAGGATTATGAAATTTCCGGATTGTTAACGATCCAGTAATTCGATCTTCCGCATTTTTTACATTTTCGGAACTTTGGATTCCGTGTTTACACCATGATCCCTCTTAAATTATGTAAATGATAGTTTAATTAGTTTAAAAAAAGAAGAAATAAATAAAGGAAAATTCTAATCTACTTTTGAATTTTTTAAACTTAGTTTATTCGCATTATAGTTCGCGATTAATCAAGTGGGAAAGTAAAAACACAAACGTATAAATAAAGCTGAAACGTTTTATGCTTTTCTACATAGAAAGAAAATTAGAGTGAAATTCAATTACGGCGCCAAGTGTGGGAAATACCTCGTAAATTATTTGGGGTAACCTGGGCAACCATAACGCAATTAAGATACCTACCCCAGAGACTTCTCCGTGAGTCCCGTGACGCAGGTTGCTATGGCGAGCATGAAGTTAACCAGACCGAAGCTGGCGTGAATCGGGACCATCGCGGCTCGGCATCCGTAAGTGGCGTTCTCGCAGCAGAGTAGGACGAGGAAGCTGGAAGGAAGAAGCACGCCGACGGCGATTAGGTTGCATTTATATGTATAATAATAAAGGGACAAATTAATGCAAATTATCGCACTCATTGGACCCCACTTACCTGAAAAATCCAATAATGAACTGGAGGGCGAAAAGACCCATCGTTACGAATCCGAGCCACGAGTGGAGCGACGAAAAGTTGGGCAGCGCTGGATCCGCCAGGTTGTGGGAGTCGAAGACGGCCAGGAAGGCGACCACGACACAGGGGATCGCGCAGGCATGGAAGAACATGTGGGCAAGCTTCACGTAAATGTGCTTCAGGCATCTGCACAACCGATAGAGCAGAATCGCTGCAAGGACAATGTTTAGTTATGCAAATATAGGGTAATGGCCCTGTGGAGTCGCATCAGGCGCTTACAAAATCCTGAGAATGTAATAAAGCCGGCTATCATCAGGACTGGATGCAAATTAAATTGCAGTTTCGGATTTTCTGACCAGGCGAACCCCCCTCGATAGTAGATGATCCAGAACAGTGTGAGAACCAGAACTCCAATCAGCAGGATTGTGGAGAGGATTACTATTAACAGATATTCAAACCATGATCCGCAGTTCCATGCATTTTCCGAATCCTCCTCGTACCGTCTGGAAAAAAATTAAATAGAAAATTACATACAACATTTGTTTCCATTTGGTTACGCTTAAATTGCTTTTGGGGTTTTATTTCTATTTAACTAAAATTTAAATTCAAAGGAGATATTGAAATTGTATAAGCCGACGAAGCGGCAAATACGTATATACCATATGTAGCTGCTAATGTGGCATTTCTTTTAAGTGAGAAAAATGGTAATAGGTGCGAATATCCTTTTCGACTTGTATTTGCTTTCAGTATAGGGCATCAGCACTTTTATATTCTTAAAACTTAAATTTGAAGTGATTATTTGAAAGAGAAAGAAAGAATTTAATATTAATTTTCTACGTAGATTAAAACTTTCCATGCGATTTTAGGTTTAGAGAATAGCGTTTCAACGAGGTTTTTAAAACTCTGTTTTGCGGTTTCGGAAATTACAAGTCTCACCGTTTTTTTTTATTAGTTTCGTAAAAATAATCCGAACGGAAATCATATGGCACGCCGTTTTGCTATTTAATAGCAAGCATTCTGTTGTGGATAAATTAAAATAAATAATTTATTTAAAATAAAAAAAGAATTCATTCGTAACATTTTTATTTTGTCTTAACTAATAAGAATTAATTAAAATTATGACTATGATAAAATTAATTCCTAGTACATAGGAGAAGATAGAAGAAAGCCTGAATTATTATTATTGTATAGATATATGTTATTTATTAATTTCATTATGCATTGACATGATTGTAGCATATTATTTTATCTCATGACAAAATAATAATTCAATTGATTTATATTTTGATAGGTTACAATATTATATTGTAGGATTATAATTGTGTTGCGATGAAATAAAAATTAAATGTGTATTGAAGTAGTTTAATTAACTTCAAGCCTGTCTAACAATAGAATAATTTTATGAATTATTATGGGATTTTAGTAAAAATTCAATTCGGAATTTAAACTATATTCGAATATTAAATCAAATCGTTGAATTACGATTATACCACGACGTAAATTTCACTTACCGAAATCAATTATCATTGTATTACAGAATAATTTCAAATACGATTATTCATTATATTTTCCTACAAGAAAAATGTAACAAATTTGTATTATGTACACAATTTTAATTCATGAATTATTATTATGTACATAATTTTAATTCGTGGAGTTTTATACTTGAGTTAATAGTATTTACATAACTTTAAGTCAAGAATAAAAATTCATGAATTAAAATTATGTATATAATTTTAATTCAAGAATAATAATTCACGAATTAAAATTCATGGGGATAAAAACTAACGAATTAAAATTCTTGAATTAAAATTATGTACATAATTTTAATTCGAGAATAAAAATTCACGAATTAAAATTCTTGGTTTAAAATTATGTACCTAATTTTAGTTCAAGAATAAAAATTCACGAATTAAAATCATGTATATTATTTTAATTCAAAAATAAAAAATAGGAACATAACTTGAATTTTCAGTTATTTTATAGCGTAGCATAACTAGAATAGTATGAATTTTAATTGAAATTTAAAGTAATTTAAGTATCGGAAGATTATGATTTTACAATATAATAATAATTGATTGAATTTAAATTTTACTGTCAAGCAGTACAAATTTTTAATTTAAAGTTTTTATGTGCATGAGTGAAATTGAAATTAAGCTTTAAAATTATTGTAATTCATTTTTATGATTACTAATTTCCCTGTGGATAATAATTTTAAAAATATTTTTCGGTTGATAGATTGTTTTTATGTTATTAAATAGCAAATGCCATAAAACCACGTAATTTTCGAAACTGCGATACAGAGAGTATTGAAAAATTTATCGAAAGCATTTAATAATGTTTGCATGGATATTACATAAATCTTTACTGTGTTGGTTCTCTGGATACTTATGTGAATGTAAATTGAAAGTTGTGTTCTCTGATTGTTCAGCTGTGGAGCTCGCTCCTGTTTCCCTTGCCCAGTGCAAAGATGACTGCTCTCGCGATTTAAAAAGTGCATTTAGTTATATATTTTTTATTGAATAAATTAAATCGGCTATTTGAATTGGTTTTTTGCAAGAAATTCATGTTTAATACGAAGCATCCTTTTAAGTATGTGCTTTCATTTTGGTGTGGTTTTCAAAATTTGTCTTCTACGACAAATTATATATAAATGCCAGGTATTGTTATTTTGAAAATCGGGTAATTTTGCGAATGTGGTGATATAATAAATTAGGGGGGTAAATTCGTGAAAATGCTTAGTAAAGTTTAATATGCAAATGGGAGTAAAATCGTTATTTGGAAGAAACTTTTTTTGAGACTTTTGAGCACATCAAACCATCTTTATCAGAATCGGAACCAAATCCACAGCAAGTTCCCGTTGACGATAAGCACAGAACGCCATAAGTAAATTTGTTTAACGTTGTACAAAAAAGACCATCTGTTCGAATAGCTGTGCAGTTGATGCGACTGTTGAAACGTGTCTTTAATTAATCATTAATGGGTATCCGTTAATTTATTGTAAAATTATATGTCGAATATTTTCTCTAGAGATTAATACTGCCATTGAGCGGTGAGATAGAGCAAAGGGCGCATCAGGCTACAGCTTCCCTATAGATTTGAAGCTCCGGACGATCGATCGACCGCGCCCTACCCTTACGCTCGCTTGTACTGCTAACTCAAAACTCCTTTCGTGGAGTTAGGGTTGGCTTTTACTCAGGAAAAAAAAGAGCATCATCTGATTTTCTTCGCAGATTCATTGTTTGTGAACAGACGAAATAAGAAGAAGACGGCTAAAAGAGTTCACGTGACCCCTTAACATGCTCTATTTCAGCCCACTACAGGAGAAAAGACAAATTAAGGAAACGACCTTAAAAATGTAAAAAAAAAGAGGGTCATTAACTCTCACAAGAACACATTATTATGAAAAAATTTATGTCCTCATTTGTTCGTTCTAATTATGAAAAGACGAAAATTGTTCTTTCATCTCCGGTGCATAGGGCGAGAGTTCGTTCTGCGGCGCGGGAACGCATCTGGAGCCTGGGCAAATATTTCATATCATGGGAACTGTATTAAGATGTTAATTAAAGCCCGTCGCACATTTGCTCCCTTGCCCTGCGCGTGCAATGGGAATAAAACTGATAAACAGAGTTTTGGCGGGGCGGAATTTGACGGCGGCGGCGTAATGCTGCGGGTGGTCCTCGCAGCAAAACTGGTAATGAGAGTCGTTGTGACATCGTTACACCCCATGAAAACGCGACATATTTCCAAGTAATTGATCCCGGCTTTATCCAGACTCTTTGCCGGGATGTAGCGAGACGGGTCCCCCAATGTAATACCATCACCATTACGAATGTACTTCTTTAGTTTTCTTAATCTAAGGGGGTTAGTAGGGTCTTTCTTGTTCGTCCTTTAGAAACTGAGCCCAGGTGAACGACGCTAGATTATGTTCACTTAACATTTCTTATTTTCTCTTAGGGAATTGAAAGCAGCACGTGAATGGTAAACTCTAATGGATTTTTGGCTCCTGATAGTTTTCTTCATTTCATCTCAGCTTAGGAAAACGGCACAGAGGATAGTGTTATATCCATGCAAATGTTTTCAAAACATTTATTGGATATTATCCAAAAAGGATCCTTTGAATTTATCCTTGAAATTCTAAAAGAACATGTCTCAAATCATTAAAATGGTATTTCGTTCATCTGGGATTATTACGGCTATTACTTTTAATCGTTATCTTTGGGAAAAAAGAATTAAGATAGAATATAGAATTAATTAAATAGCTTTGTTGCTAGAAGAAAAGTTGTTAAGTGGATTTAACAATAATAGTTCAATCGACAAATATATCCTCATTATAGCACTGCAATCTCATCACGTATGAGCACTGGGCCATTTTCCAGATAAAGTAAAACATTGGAATAATCGAGTTATGAATAAGATCGTGTTTTGCACATAGTTTGAGTGAATTAATGTAACAGTAATTTGACGTGTCGGTAATACCAAATCCACAGGCCTATATTTAGGATATGGCTTCACCATAAGAAGGTTCGTTTTTAGTTTCGGAGCTAGCATGCACGCATAGTAAAATTTGTTAGAAACAATACTGAATTTTCACTTTTGAATACATCTAATGAAATCTATCAATGATTAATATTAATTAATACATTTTTTTTTTATTAAAACAAACAGAAAATATTTATTTCTACATTTGAAAGAATTGTGGATATGTTTCTAACTAGAAAGTTTAACATTCAAAACGTTTTGCTTATGATCCAAAACCTTACTTTTTAAGTGGAATACATCACAAACGAATATTTTTGATTCAAAACAGACGGAATCAGTAGCGCGGACAGTAGGCCCAATGACAACCAGGCTAGCTGTTGTAATTTTTTTGACTAAAGGACATTGGATTGAGAAGGTTTGATGGCATAAATTAAATAGCCATATTGTAATCTTAGAAAAAACATCTAGTGTTGATGAAATTGAGATTGTGGTAAAACTTGTAATATAATAATATAAATATAATATAATAAATGTATAATAATTTAGTATTCCGGGAATTTTTATATGAATATGGTATATGTATAAATTAAATGTATTTACTACTGCTGACATTTTTAATCATCGACAAACGCGAGGGTGTTGTTTGACTAGTACATATGTTATATCTTAAAAATATATTATCTCGTATGTTGTATCTTATAAAAATTATCCAATTCCGATGAAATTGAGAATTTGTAATACTTTTAATAATAAAATATATTTCTGAAGTGAGAATTACAATTCTGCCGATATTCGATCTGCCATTTGTGTGTAAACTTTTATTATTAAATAAATGCGTATTGTATATTTCAATTAATACAAACATGTTATGAAGATAACGTTTATTTCAAATCGGAAATGTTGAGTCTTAAAACAATATGATTTCTTTTTGAACGCAAATAAATTGACGCTAAGAGTCAATAACAATTTGCATTTGAAATCAAAAAGACTATGCTTGTTATGAATGTGAATATGAATATTGAATACGCTTGGAATCATTGATTCGCTTATGAAAATTGGTAACTCTTCATTGATTTTCAATAGTTTTGTCTAATGTATAAATAAAAAACGTTAATGGTGAGAATTGTGATAATATTTTATAAATTTTTTTTCATTTTTTTTTTCGTATACACTGATTTTTCTATCAGCGTAATTATAGAAAGGAATACAGTTTTGTCTTTAAATTTGTCTCTCTACAGAGAGAAGATTAACTTAGGCCCTGTTGGCACAATATATTTTAAATATAATAGTTAAAAATATTTTTAAAACACTTTGTTTGGTCCATCTTGCAGCTTCTTGGAAATGAAAACGTCATAAATATATTCCCTAATACTGAGTTTGCACTGAAAATGTACTTGTTGTTGGGGGTGTCTTATTGAGCGCTCGTTTCATTATTTTCACATTGAACATTATAAACAAAAGAGATTACGAAACTAACAACAATGACACAAGACCTTCTGTCATACTGCTCAGTATAGAAAGTAATTTAAAGATCTGGATTTCACTGAAACCATTAATAATTTTATAAGGAAAAAGGGTCCCAAATTATCTTTTAATTAACGAAAATAATTCTTTTATATAATTTACACAAGAACTATGTATATGTTGCTTGATGAAAACGTCTTATTTGACAATTAATTATCTAAACACTGTAACACTGTAAAAATTAATTGACCTACAACTTTGTCGTTGCTCCAAGGTCTCTACATCTTCTCATATGGTCCTGCAAATCCGCTTTGGTTTAATCGTGCCTTTAGGCGATCCGTGATGAAGCTTTGTTGAAGAACTTTTATAATTACTAAAAGCACTTAATACTTTGCTCCTTATACTTTTCTTATTCTGCAATTCAATTAAAATTGCGTTAAAGTCATATTAATGAAGAAAACAAGAATTTGTGTTTTAGATCTGTAAAACCAGGTGCGGATAGAGGTTTTCTCTCAGGAAGGGGGGAGCAGGACCACTTTTATGAGAGTTACCTATTTTCCAGCAAATCGATGACTCCTAGCAACAACGACGTATCTGCACAGACGCGTTTCAACAACATCGTATCTGCACAGGTGCATTACATAAACGTCGTATCTACAAATCCTCCGTTCCGAGCTAGCTGAAGCTGAAACTTTGCAGCCTCTGGACAATTGGAGGTTGCATCCTTGATCAAAATAAAAAGTATATCAGCGTGCTCGTAACAAGCCAGGCTAACATCCTAGCGCATTATATTTGATCAAGGATGCAACTTCCAATTGTCCAGAGGCTGCAAAGTTTCAGCTTCAGCTAGCTCGGAACGGAGAATTTGCAGATACGACGTTTATGTAATGCGCCTGTGCAGATACGATGTTGTTGAAACGCGTCTGTGCAGATACGTCGTTGTTGCTAGGAGTCATCGTGTTCTGGTTTTGTGATTTGTTATAGTTATATTTAAATTTGAAGAGTGTATTCTTTCATTCCTTCTCAGCTCTTTGTGATTTTACATATAAATAAAATAATTACAAATTGGTAATTTTATTAATAAAATCTTTTCTTTAGCATCAAAGGAAGACATTTTAGTTCAGACAAATACGACATCAAATACAAATATGACGTCTATCTTGAGATCACCTGAAAGACTGAAATCTATGTTTCTATCTGTATGAACTTAGCGTAAACTTAATTTTTAACCGACGAAAAAAAAGTCAACGCGTTCTTTCTCATAAAAATCATCAGTTATTGAAAATCAAATAATAAAAAAAAATATTTAATTTACTTATTAAAAATTAACATTAGCACGATTTGCTTTCCTATTCCGATTTTGATTAATTTATGTTCGCCATCAAATTCTTCAAATTTTTAATTTTGTGTTTAAGAAATCCATAGAATATGGTCGCACAATAATGAAAGTTACACAGAGCAGCAGCTGATTAAATAGCTCAGACTTTTTAATGCAGCTCGATCGCAGCGTTAACACGTAATATAATCGTTATATACAATTTTTTTTTCAATTTTGCGTGATATTTAAAAAAGTATTAGTGTTGATTGTGAGTCACATTCCTAATACGCTACGACAAGAGTTTTGTTACTCTATGAATTTGTATTTATTTGGGGTTTTTCTTGAAATATTTATGAGCATATAACAAATCTCGCGAATGCTAACAAATCTTTAATTGACATAGGCACTAACATATAGCACATATTGTCTAAGCTTAAAAAAAAACTTCATAGAAATAAATTAATATTCAAAAAATTAACTAAAAACATGAATCTTAAGAAGGCAACCATAAAATGGCTACTCGTGTTTTGGAAATGGTGCGATCTTTTGTGTTAAACTACTCCGTTTTACCAGATGTTGACATTTAGAACATGCTATTTTTTTTAAGTCAGCTAAAAGCTGATGGCGTTATGTAAATTTTAACATATGAAGAGTACTTTAAGCTTTCTGTATACCAGGTATATTATATTATTTCAGTCTAAAGAATTTTTAATGTAAAGCTTCCTTTTGTATTTTTCAATGTTTTCTATATTTATGAAATAAATTTATAAAACCTAATTACATATGATTAAAAATCAAATCAAGATAATTTCAGTCCAATTTCGTGAGGGGATGGGCGTTTATTTAGGTTCACTGCCGCCCTGGGCTACTTAAATCTAGCTGCCTATTATTTAAAGAAAATAACAACACAATACTGCTGTGACGCCAAAGAGGCAATCAAATCCGAATAATCTACTACATATTTCTGTCAGGTTGCTATCTACAAAAAAATCTGTTACGTTTGGGCCGTAGTACCATTGATTGATTGATATCAATGATAGTACTGCGGAGCCAGTTTTCTATTCTAAGAAATGCCGAAAATGATCTCTTCGTCGTGCAGTTAGATGCAGGTATGCATAGGAGGGCTGTGCTAGGAGCCACATCCAGAGTCCACAACACATCAATCAAAAAAGCATGTCTAAATAAAAACCTAGGCAACTATAGCAACTATTGCCGAACAAACGAAGCCTAAGTAAGCTATCAATTTATCTATTGCCTTTCTTTCATACATATTATGAGATTTTAGGAAAAGTTCATAGAAAAATCAATAGAAAATATTTTGTTTTAATTTTCTTTATTAAGGTATAACTTCAATTTATAATATAAACACTGTTAATACTAAATCACAGTGCTCCACCTATTAGGAAGGTCGTTGATACCTCTGGCAAAAACTCTGGAAGTTTAGAATTAAAAAAGGCAGTCACTTCTGTTTTCAGATTATTTAAATCTTTAAAAGTTTTCCTATTTAAAAAAAGTTTCAAGTGTTTGAACAATTGGTAGTCTGAAGGTGCCACGTCTGGAGAATAAGGAGGATATGGTACCGAGTTCCTGTAATTTTACTTGAGTCTCTTTGGAGATGTGTGGTCGTGCGTTATCTTGAAGGAGGTGAACTGTGGTACGTCTTCGCATCTTTTCCTTATATATTTATAGGCCTCGTGTGAAAGCGCTGAGAATGAAACTTACTATATATTTTTGACTTTTGAGATTATTCTAGAAAAGAAATTCATTCAATTTCGAATTTTTTTTTCGACGAATTTTTTCTACAACCTGCTAACAAAAGGAGCCACTTAATTTAAAAAGGATGAACATCACAATGATGAAATAAAGAAATTCATCACATTCAGGTAGAAAGATATGACGAATATGAAGTTGTATCAAAAAATGTTGTTCGACTCAACAAATGTTATTCAACGAAACTTATATAGTATAGTAGTCGAGAAATAAAATATATATAACGTTTTATTCCTAATTTTAATTTATTTAAATTTAGAAAACACGAAATTTTAATTTAAAAATTAATATTTTTGAGGTATGGTATAATGTTTTTTTAAAGAAGAATATATTCTCTTTAAGAACATTTTTAAGGTAATGAATAATCATTGAAAGGAATTTATAAATATTTCAGTCAAGTAAATATAAATTTTAAAGTTCGTATTATTATGTGAATGAATTGATTTTATTTAATACAATAATATGTATAATTTTTTGAGGAATAATTGCTAAAGTAAGAAATTAATCAACTCCTCACGTTTTCTTGTTTTATCTAATTTCTTCTGAGAAGATAAAATGATCTGTATATTTTGTTCTTAACGAAATTTTTTTTTCTAGTAGTATACACGTATCTTAATTAGCTATTTAATTGAATTCTATTTTTAATCATTACTAAATTATATAAAATGGTTTTTACATTTTGAATAATCTCATGGTGTGACTCTGAGCGTCTAATACAAGCTCAATTTCGGTTACTAAAATATTAAAATTATAATATATCACTCACTTTTAGTCGTCGCAAACAGTAAAATTAGTATAAAATAAAAGTTTAAAAAAATAAGAAATAAAAAAAAGATTTGTATCATGTGTTAGGTTTTTAAAAACCCATTAAGTACTAGAACTTGGGTCTAGAAGCTCCCATGAACCCGTCTGCTACAGGTTGTCCCTATCTTACAAATTACTTATCTGTTTGTATAACTCACTTCTGCTTAATGGAACACATGTTATGATGTTATGACGTTGAAAACATTTTGTGGGGATTCCCCGAAATTTAATGCATACATAGAGGGAAGATGTCGATGCGTTAAGATGAAAATCCAATTAGGCTTAAAGCGCAAAAGCAAAGCAAAAGTCTTTATTTATTGTTTTTTTATATACTTAAATATGCCCCTGTGAGAGAGGTGAACTTGTGTCTATTTCGTAGCCTGGCACTGGCTTCGAATTGAACTTTGAATTACTCGTACCTATATCATTTTTAGGGGTCAACTAAACCATAAGGTTTAAGATCGAATTTCGTTGTTTTTTGTAGTCATTATTAATGGTGGCATATGTGCATATCTGAGTAAAAATACGTAGGTCACTCTATAAATTTTGAGGTACAGAAAAACAACCAACGATTTTGAAGAAAAGCTTTAATATGTTCAAAGTACTCTCCTCTAATATCAATGCACTTTTGCATTCTAATTTTCCACAACTGGAATGCCTCTAACCTCACTCTTTGAGATGCCGACAGAAAATTAATGAATCGCCTCACCAATTTCGTCTTCTGATGAAAATGTTCGTCCGCGTAAGTTTATTTTTTGAGGTTGTTAAATACATAGCGAGAAGTCACACATAGCTAAATCAGGCGAGTATGGTGGAAGTTCAAGTACTTTAACTTTATTTTGGCGCAAATGTTTAATGGTTGGTTGAGCGGTGTGAAGGAAGCATTATCTTGATGAAAAATTAGGCCCCTAATTTTGAATGTTTTAAGAACTTCTGATGAACATTCAGTACCAGTTTGCTGTTATACTCCTCCGTCCCTTCTTTTAAGCTTAATTGCTTTTACTTAACATGTGCTACGGAAGAAAACTGCGTCAATAACAGCTCTTTGCTTTTTCACCATTACTGGTGTTGGCGCATCCTCATGGATCCACACTCGGCTCTCCTGACGAGTAGGAACATCATAAAAGGATATGTATGTTTTGTTATTATTTTTGATGGTCGCTGTCATTCAACATTTTTGACGTTATACGACAAGTTCTAACCCGTTCTACCTTTTGAAAATCAGTAAGTTGATGTGGCACCTATCTCGTTAGAACCTCCTTTAAATAGAGGTGTTCATGTAAGATATGTACTATTGCGGATCCTATACCGAGGGTTTCTTGTATCATTTGGTATATGCATCGCGGATCTTCTTCAATTAGTCTCTGAACGTTTGCAATATTCTCCGGGTTGACTGCCCGGACACTCAGTCTGGATGGAACTTCTTCGCCAAATGCTTGTTGCAGTCGTTCGATTCACTCGTGTCCACTTAAACCGACTTTGAAATCATAATAAATCATAGCATGGTAATGCTCAGGCCACAATGCCATTATTAACTTTAAATAATTATTTATGACTTTGCTTGTAACAAGTTAAAACATGATCTGAACATAAAGCACATGTTACCAATGACTAACGTTTCTGTTTACGCAGTGTAGCCAATTGTAAGTATTGCTGATATTCTGTAACTTAAAATTTACAGAGTGACCTATGTACATATATAAAGCTAGATACTAACATTTATGTATGCAGAATATTGAGAGAAATCATTAAACATTATGTACCAAAATTGATAACACAAGTTTGCAAGATTTTTGTTCCCTTAAAAAATTTACTAAGTATGTTATTATTACGATTCTCTGATTATAATAATAACAAATGAAAATAATAAAAAAATTCCATTACGTCACATTTTCAAGAAAAATTGGGTTAAAAATTTAAAAAAGCCGTATTTTAGCCATTTTTAGAATTCCTATTTAAAAACAAATGCTTAAATTCTATACTATAGTTAGAAAATAACAAGTTTGTTAGGGGGACAAGATTTTCATTAGAGTTACACTTCTACATACCGCTGGTTCATTTCATTTATATGGCAGAGGGTAGATTCATGAAAAGCTCGTTTCCTGAATAAATCTTAATATAATTTACAAATAATACATTATAAAGCTATAGTTTAGAATTCAAATTTTGATTTGAGTTACGTTTTGAGCTGCTACGAAATTCATTCAGTACTGATTAGGTTTCATTAAAGAAACGAAAGTTAAAATTTGTAAACTAGTGTAATGTGATAATTACGTACTAACAAACTTAAGTATACGTATACATAAATGATTCGGTGAATGTAATACTGTTGGTCACAGTCAAGTAAAAATGTCGGTATTTGTAATGCAGTATGTACAAATTTATATCCGTCAATTGCATTAAATCTATGATGTTCTTGCGTATCTAATTGCATTGAATACAGCGTAATGCTAATAAATAGTTTTCAAGCGTAAAACTAAAGCAATTTTTCGGTCGACACAAATTCCCTGCTACATGAACGCCAGTTTCAACTACATATATGTAGATGTGAGAATGGTCGCCCTCGAACTCTAAAATCGTAGTGAAGTAGACGCTGTGGGGCATCACCCGGTCCGGACCCAGAAATTCTGAAAACATCGGGCTCAAACGAGCTGAAGAGTAATTGTGTAGAAATAACAGCGTTTAACGCCATATGTGGCCCCATGCACCAAATGTCGGTTTTATATTTCAATATCCGGAGTGATAACGCAGCTTCAAGTTTAAATTAAAATATTAATCTGTTGTTAAGGGGGTTGAGGCTGGATTCGGTGCATGTAAGTACATATATTAAATAACAGCAGCGCCGCTACCATGTGCGCTCTTCATTCGGGGCTATGCATTAAATAAAAGCCGCTTTTTATAGTCTAATACAATTTAGCATTTAACTAGATACGAGAGTATCTGAATGGAGTCATATTCAAAGTGGGCCAACAATGAGGGAGTTCTAAGTTATGAATAATGTGGTCCAGCATAAATGTTAAGTACACTTGCCGCGCCCGACCATCAGAGGAAGTCTTCTCTGGTTCAAAGTTGAGATGTGACCCAAATCTGCTCGGTTGAATGTCCTCTCGGCATGACTGCTAGCGTTTTGTCGAAGAACCAACGAAGATGAATATGAGGCAGAAGAAGCCACTTTCCGAGCCCTTTGTGGCCTAACGAGCAAAGTCGAGTGAAAGGCGGCGTGGCAGTGCGGTAGGCTGACTGTACAAATACAGCCTAGGGCTATTTGACCAGTGTTGATGAGGACTTTTCGATGCAGTGTCTTTAAAGGAAACTTTCAATCGAAGGAAATAGACAATTTCTCGCATCCGCGGGGAAATACGACGCGACGCGATAACGACAACGACCGACGCGACGTAAAACTTGTTTTCCTTGATTACATTTAATTACTATGGAAATTTAGGCCTATTAGCCAAAGTCAGGGCTATGGGAAGATGCTGCGATAGAATACAGTACTTATTATTCTATTCATTAAAGAAAACTCCAAGTTGTAATTGGAACACAAACATATGTAGTGATTATCTGGGAAAAGCAGAATTTCTTGGATTGTAAATTAGCAGTGAAACCAAATAAACCGTGGACTTCAGTTAAATTAAATGATCCCAGCTACTGGACTTGAATGGTTAAGAAAGCCTGGAGAGATCTCTATTTTACAGACAGGAAATTCAATTGCTAAGTAGTAATTTATTTAATCAATTTAAGCACACTCGTATCGTAGGTATGTAAAATTAGCGGGGATGAAAAAGACCATCATGGAAAAATTAATGAATAATTAGACAAAATCAAGAACAGCTCGAATTTTATACTTAGGAAGTATGCATAATTGCTTCCGTGGAACAAGGAAGACGATTTAAATTTTACGTAGATAGTGTGTAATTTGTAAACACAACAGAAGAGCATGCATTCAAATAAGTGATCGTTCGCTCAAGCAATTGGATAAAGAAATAACGAATAAAACTTGTTAATTATTTCCTTCGTCGTAAGTTGTATAAAACTTTACTACCCATTTCATTAATAAGGCTGTTGCCACATGTTATCGTCGTTATCGAATCGTTTTATGGGAACCTTAACTTCCAATAAAAATTAATTCGTATGCCTCGCAAAACAAGATTAGACTGCTCTAGTTTATGTTTCTCAGAATACCAAATTTAAGACTTTAAAAGCATTTTTCCTTTAATGCTTCTTTTGAAACCGCCACAAAACAACAACAAAATCTAAAAAGCTCTCAAAAAGTAATTTTTTGAAATAATTTTGGATGAACATTCCAAGAAATTTTCATTTGAGAATTAGTCTATTATTTGTTCGTCTAATTCATTGTCTTACGAGCTGAACTCTTTCTACGAATATTTAAGGAATCAAATTGTTATAACTACTAAAAGTATTTGGTACAGGCAGATCAACCAACCAATGTTTGTAATTTACTATTTTAAACATGTTTTTAAGTTTGAACAAAGTGAAGACCAGGATCCCCAGGACAATTTGATGAGAACTATAACAAAATAGGTATTAGGGTATTAGATTAGTATTGTAAAATAATAACTTAAAAAATTATTTTTTAAAAATTCGTGAAGAGCATTAGTAACCAAGAAGTTGTGTATGAAATGAATCTGTTAAGAGATTTGAGGAAGAAATCTTCAAATCACTTATAAGAATGTTCCAAAGGAAAAATAAGAGCATTACCTACACGATGAACTTAAAATAAGGTTGTGTATGTATTGCTACATACGTGATTCATTTTTACGTTTTATGAATTATAATTTCTTGTAAAAACCTCTAAGAGACACTATTTTATTTTTTATTAATTACGTATACAACAGTTTTTTTTGCAATGGAAAAAAATATGAACAGGTGTTTTTATCTTCCTTGAAGTCTTTGTAGCCTTATTTTTGTAACAATTTTTATTTTAATTTATGTTATTTAATAAATGTTATAAGCCTATAATGCTTTTATACAAGATCTTTACTAGATTTATTTCATAATGATCTTATAAGAGCGAAGTCTCAGAGTTTAGTAATTTGTTTTTTATTATTACTTATAATATGCTAACACAATATTATTGTAAAGCACTTTGCGAATGCTTTTAAAAGTAATATAAGAACAAATTTCTAAAGAGGTAAAATATAAATAAACTGTTAGAAATAATTTTTAGAAAAATTATTTACAAAGCTTTTAAATAAAACATTTCTTTATGAAAAAACTAATAAGACCTTCATAAGTCTATTTAAAATTTCTGTGTGAATTGACTCTTGCAAATTGTTAGTTGCGCCAAGCTCACCCTAAAAACATATTCTAGCTACGTCCATCAGAAGTGTAAATTAAGGCTCTACATAAAATGCGTGATATAATCTAATATATAAAATTCTTCTGTCACAGTTTTAGTGGTTATACTCCTCCGAAACGGCTTGACCGATTTTGATGAAATTTAATATGTATATTCAGTAGGTATGAGAATAGGTTTATAACTAATTTTTATACCCCTAAGTGTTAAGGGTGGCTCACCCTAAAAAATTTTTTTTCATTTTTTGGACAAATTTTTTTTTGGTAATTTTTTTATGGTGTGGCATTAAAAAATACATTTAGTCCTAAATTTTTACCCTTCTACCACCAACCCCTACTTTTTAATAGCATTTTTCATTTTTTAACCCCGATCGATAGCAACATGGTGACTAAAATGTCTTGATTACAACGGATTTTAATGAAAATTAGTACAATGATTATTCTTATTGAACTAATTAAGAATATTACCATAATTTCCAAATCCAAGACGGCGGATCCAACATGGCGATTAAAATATCTCAATTACAACGGATTTTAATGAAAATTAGTACAATGATTATTCTGAGGCAACTAATTTAGAATATTATCGAGATTTCCAACAATTGACCAACAATTTCTCAATTTCAACTGATTTTAATGGAAATTAGTACTATAATTATTCTGAGGTCCCTAATTTGAATGTTTTCATAATTTCCAAATTCAAGATGGCGGATCCAACATGGCGACCAAAATGTCTCGATTTGGACGGATTTTAATGAAAATTGGTATAATGATTATTCTGAGGCCACTAATTTCGACTATTATTAGTAAATTCAAGATGGCGGGTCCAATATGGTGATGCAAATTTCTCGACTTCAACGGATTTTCATGAAAATTAGTACAATTTTTTTGGTGCCACTAATTTTGATCATTATCGAATTATCAAAGTTTCTAGAACCAAAATAGCGGACCCAATATATATAAAAAAAAGTTCTCGAGTTCAATGGGTTTTAATGAAATTTGGTACAATAATTGTGTTAATGCCACTAATTTTAAATATTATCAAGATTTGGATATTCAAGACGGCGGATCCATAAAGGGGTATTCGGGTTGAATCAATTTCTAGGATATAACAAACTAGAACATTTGAGAAGTCTTTAATTAGTAAGTATTTACCCAACGTCGGGTGAAACCGGGTAATTTTCCAATATTTGCGAAGTGTAAAACGGTTTACTTAATATTAAACAACGTGTAAGTTTGTTCAATTAATTAATTAGGGATATGAAACGGAAACACTGTTTTCATATATTAATGGTATTATTTGTAGAAACATGCGAAAAGAAAGAACACGATCAAATATTGGTCGACGCACATGGCATAATGAAAATGTACCGGAAAGGGCAGTACAACGTCTGCCGGGCCAGCTAGTTATATGTATAAAAGCAAAATATAGGACATACGTATGTATACATAGTTCCACCTTTAAGTTATAGAGGGCGAATTCAAACTTCATACACATGCATTTTGATGAAATGTTGTAAAAACGTTTGTTTAAGATCAAAAGTGACGAATATAAAATAGTAAAATTTAGTCGGCCGTCTATGTATATTTCTCTAAATATATATATATAGCGATATTTTACCACAGCAATTTTCTGTATATTCCACAAAGTGTTGGTAAGAATTGCCAAAAATTCTTAAATTAAAGATGTAGAGTGCTGAAAATAAAATAAAAACACTATCCTATTTTCTCGTCTGTCATTTTGTACAAGAAATAGCGTGCTTGTCAATGTGTGATTTCTTGCTTTTCATTTGTTTATTTCAATGACTTTACTGTAAATATTTATAATACAAATTTGGAAACATTTTAAGTTTACTCAATTGACAACAAAACTTTGTAGTTCTTCCAAACTTTGGACTTTAATATATCTGGAAGTACGAGCGAAATAAACAAACCAATTTTACATTTCGTCACTTCTGACACCAAATTAATAATGAACATCAAAATCCATGAAGAGACCTCAAATTATAAATTGAGATTCAATTTTTTGTTGATTAAGTCTTATACGAAGCCAACTACACCATTACATTATAAATTCAGAGAAATTATGTGTAATTTGTAGATGAAACCTAATTGATGCAAATGCAAAACATTTCTACTTCTGTTAATGTAAATTAAAGTACATGGAAAATGTTAAGGAGAACGATGATTATTTTAACGAGCTGATTTGACTGGCGACTTAACAGGAGCACAAATACGCCAATTTTCCGACTAATAATTATAATTGGATAATTGGTCACTTCTTAAGATCACTCATCTAGCCACGTCTGAAGAAGTCAGAGACACCGTGTATGTAATATTGTCAATTTCTATTAAGCCACTTAGCTTGCCAATGCCCCCTGTTAATAGACGTACAACGAGCAGATTATACATGCGCCTTAAACAAGTAACATTAGTGAAATTCGCTACTCTCAAACTGATACTTTATGTTTGCTGTTAATGAATCATGTTGCCAAAGAAAGTTGTTAAAAATTGTAAAAAATTACTTTAATATAGTTTCATACTGTTATCGTTTTATGTGGCATCATTAAATAAAAATTAATAACTAATAAAGTGTTTTCTCAAAATTTCATTATAACTACTTTCGGAAATATGGAGGAGCTAAAACTAGAGAATACAAAATTTTGAAAGAATTCGTTTTGAAATCCATAAAAAGAGCCCATTCAAATATAAAAAAATACCGTGCATAATAATATACCAAAAGATTTATTTTTTAGAGTAGCCTGAAAAGTGTTAAGAGATCTTTAATTGTAAAATTTCAACCATATTTTGAAACTACTGCATATAAAGCCATTTTGAAACTACTGCATATAAAGGAATTTTAAATACAACTTCTATGTATACATGAACTGTATCGAAACAGATAACTTTTAAAACATGTTACAAAATCATATCGCTGTTATAACATGTCACAAAATGGTACACCTACTTTGGTACCCTGTAATAGAGTGCCATTAACTTCGTTTATTTATCGCTTACATGTAATTGCCAATAGTAACTCATTTACATTCTACTAATCGATACCCAGTACTGCAACAATATCCTTGTCCATCTATAATTCCAAAGTAATTTCGTATTGAAATCGGTCGCAAAAATATGTAGCGGTCACTGTTAAATTGTACTTCATTTAAACCTAATGAACATGTCAATAATTTTCAACAGGGCTAATTATTGTGAACTTGAGGTTGTAGACCTTAGCAGAGTTCCAATTATTGGCGGACTTTATTTCGTGTCGAACGACTTCGAAATTTTTATAAAAACACATTAAATATTACTTCCTACTAAGTTTTCCTCGTTGGTTAAGTTGTTAATGTCTTAATTTACTTCTGCTAATTATCTTATACCTCAAAGGTAAGGTGGGCACTTTTTTAAGCGGCTTATGTTTTTTTTTTTAATTAAAGTGATTGATGACTCTTACTCTGAAAACTTGTTTGAAGAAATCATTGCATTGGTTTAAAAAGTAGAAGTTCCTTTCCAAGAAGAATAACTTAAGTTTTTCTATATTTGTTGTAGTCACTTGATATACAATAAATTACTTCTTTAGTTTTTTCGAACTTTTTTTGGAGATTAGTGCCAACGTTTGTTGTTGCTAACCTTTTCGTTAATTGCAAGATGTTGTTAAAATTGTCGCTTAAGATATTTTTTGGACGGCTATCAACTATTGCATTATGTACACATAAAGGGTGGGCAATTGGTTGGTTTCTTTTTGAAAATACTATAAAATAAACACTGTTCAATATTTTAAACAGTTTTTTGATTTATTGAAAATATTAAATCTTCCGATTAATTATGGAATATGGCTGCCTCGGTAGGCTTGGCAGTAGTCTATCAAATCAACCCAATTTTGCAGTACGTTTTCGATGGTTTAGGGCGCTATTTCACGAATACCTCGATTAAGTGCCTGAATCGTTTCTGAATTGTCAGCATAACATCGATCTTTAACGGTACCCCACATAAAAAAGTCCAACGGCGTCAAATCGAAGGTGCGTATAAACTTGCGTACAGCAGGTGCATTTGGGGTATTATTTAGACCGATATTTCTTTTCAAAATTTGCAACTCACTTTGGAAATAAGCTTAGCAATATCTACCAAAGTTGTTTAAGTGTAAATCTATTTATTTTATATGAAATCAACAGATGACGTACACTTTATTAACGTTAATGTCGAAAACGCACGTGGGTCTAGATTGAATAAGTATTAACCCATTAAGTCCGGGAAGAGCACAATTTTCATAGGATGTATGAGACTTATTTTCTGCCATAAAAAATTGAAATAAAAAATTCCAATCATAGCTATTCTACTATTTTTGAGGTCGCTCTTTCGATTGGTGCAGTCAGATTTGCATAATAATGACTTTAAAAACCAATATGGCGCATTTTAAATAAAAAAGAACAAAATTTTTTGCGTTTTTTTTTTTTTTTGTGAATTTTTTTCGCATCAATAAAGTTACTGAATCGATTCCAAACCACAACCAAAAGTGCACAAAATATCTAAACTTTAAATAGGAATATTTTTTTTTTGCGTCGAATCAACCTAACCTCTTCAAGATATCAATATGTAAAAAAAATGAACGTTATTTGATAAATTATGAATATTATCAATAAAATTCACATTTCTAATGGAATAATTGTCCCAAAAATATATATACAAGGTGTTTTTGAGGTCGCTGATCACGAATTTGAGGTTAGATTTTCAAAATTCAAGATGGCGGATCCAATATGGCCGACCAAATTTCATAAAATGCTTAAAGATTACAACAATATGTGTATAGGGGGGTTTCTGAGGTCGCTGATCACGAATTTCAGGTTAGATTTTCAAAATTCAAGATGGCGGATCCAATATGGCCGACCAAATTTCATAAAATGCTTAAAGATTACAACAATATGTGTATAGGGGGGTTTCTGAGGTTGCTGATCACGAATTCGGAGTTAGATTTTCAAAATTCAAGATGGAGGATTTATAACCGACCAAATTTCATGAAATAACAAAAACTCATGCGCAGTGGCGGACTAACAGGGGGCGGAAGGGGCGGCCCGCCCCGGGCCTTCGGTCTTGGGGGGCCCCCAAATGCCTTCGCGTTCCCCTGATCAAATCCTAAACAAGATTTTAAAAATGTGCTTAGTAGGGGAGAGTTGCCTAATTTGGGCCGGCTCCTATTTCGCGCCACCCATTTTTTTCAATTTTAGCGAGTTTTTGAAAATTAATTAATGTCAAAATTTGATTGAAAATGAATGTAGAACAAAATAATGAAAGAAATACTAATTTTAATACAAAATTAATAATGTTACAACAATCTCGTAAAAATGTATCTGCCGACTTAAAAATCTGACATTTTTGCTCGTCGATAAAAACAAATTGATACATCTAATGAATCTAAAATTTGTTCTGATGCGAAGTGTATAATATGTTTATATAGTATATAGTGTATTTGCAATTTAGAAACTATAACAATACTAATTAATTTAAACAATCTGGAAAAATGTCATTTCCCCTAATTTGGGCCACTGTGCAATTCGAAAGGGCGCCTAATACGGGTCACTCACGCGATGTAAACAAAGCAACACTATCTGAAGGAAAAATGTTTTTTTCATTAAAACGGTAAGTGTACATGAGATATTTAGTAAATTTAGTATATTAAGCCTATTGTTATTATTTTAGATTATAAAATGTTACATGTCATTGAGTAAATACTTAATTTATGATGATTAACTCTTTATTGAGAATTTAAATTTCAAATATATTTCTGATCAACGAATTAATTAACGTCAATTCATTGTTTCATTAAATATAATAAGTAACGGTGTTTTAAACAATATGCCGAACCATTTTCGCGTTTTTCAGATATCTTACGTGCTATTCAATAGGTGGCCCACATTAGGCGACTCGTCACCTAAATTGGGCCACTTGCACGTTTTTTTCAAACGTTATTTTTTATTATAAAAGAAAGTCAGACTTGCCTTAAACTTTCCACAAAGGTAAATTATCATCCAAATTTTAATATTGCGCTATTAATTATGTAAACGAAACGTTTACAATAATTTTAAATGCATTTAACCTTAGGTGGCCCATGACTGGCGACTCTCCCCTATCTACATAATTTCATCAAGATCAAAACACTACAGCCATCTAGACTTTTTACGCGGTACTAATATGCTTTTAACTTTGCTGAACGCGTCCAATACGCTGGGGAAACTCCCGTCTTTTTAGCGGGTACTTCCCCAGAAATTCCTGAATGAATGAAGTGCAAATAAATTCACTCTTGTACGCCTACATTGACATTCACTACATTATATTTACGTCGAAAAATAAACATTGGCCTCATTTAAAATATATTAAATTTCAGTACATTGATATTTAATAGTTAAGTAATGTGTACTGATATTTTCGCGAACGGATAAGCCTTTTTTCAAATTGTAGAGTAATAAACGCGATCTTATCCGTTCAAAGTAATTTCATTAAAAAG
This sequence comes from Dysmachus trigonus, assembly GCA_949715965.1. Lineage (NCBI taxonomy): Eukaryota > Metazoa > Arthropoda > Insecta > Diptera > Asilidae > Dysmachus > Dysmachus trigonus. Next base: position 45,470,038 of record OX454319.1, on the reverse strand, counting down.
TGTAATAGTGTTTTTGATTTTTGTTGCGATATAAAAGTAAATGAGTTCAGAGTTGAGTTAGTGCATTTTCGAGTATTTGAAAAAAGTAAGTAATTCTTCGTATAATTTAGCCTAGAAATTATAATCCGTAGTTTCTAGTCAATATGCACCTACGAGTACATTGCTTCAGTTCTTGCATTTCGCGAGTGGTCCTTATTTTATTTGTAGTGCACGTTTATTAGGGACGTAGGTATGTACTTTTTCTCATCTTGAGACTCAACATGGCAAAGTCTCTTTACATTTGTATATCTATATCGTCAAATCAATAATGAGGCTTAATTTAGCTATCTTTTATAAAAGTTTCTTATTTATCTCATTATTTTTAGTGAAAAGGATTCAACCGTCTGGCTCTCAGAAAAGGAAGCTAAAAAAACGAAGACTGAAGAGGCAAAATCGCTTGCTGGATCTTTATCCAAATACCTTTCGAATTCTGAAGAGAAGAAAAGTGGCGTTGCCGAAAAAATTAATCAAAGTTTATGCTAGAAGCTTCAGTTGACGCTCTGGCTGTAGCAGTTGAAAATCTGATACAAATGTATGATGAATTTGAAAAGGAGCAAGTTTCCAAAGAAATAAAAAGATACCGCAGGCATGTAAAAGCCACCGATACGAGTATGGACGTTGCTGCCAAATGGAGAGCCCAAGAAATCCTTCAATTTATAATAAAATGGGACTTCAGTGAATCGTTACCCTGTATATCGCTTATACTTCAATACTTCTTGACCATTTGCATCTCGGTTGCATCATGCGAGAGAAGTTTTTCGAAACTTAAACTAATTAAAAATTATCTTCGATCTACAATGGATCAAGAGCGACTGGTTAATCTAGCCGTGCTTTCAATAGAAAGAAAAATTTCCAAAGAAATCGATTTCACAGAAGTTATTGAGGAGTTCAGTAAATTGAAGGCAGAGAAAACACATATAATACGCTACAAAAAATAAAAAAACTATCTTTGATTTATTTTATCAAATTTTTTTTTTGTCGATCGATTCGTATTTTATTTTCCTTACCCATATCCATTAATATTGTAGGTATTTATATTTATTTAGCCTAAATAATTTAATTCGAATTTAAATTTCACTTGCCAGATTTTAACGAAATAAACATAAACACTTATTTATACATACAAATGTGAACTGAATAAAAAGCTTGTAAAACTACATTTTTTTTAAAGCTGGGGGGCCTCATTCCGCTTTGCCGCCCCGGGCCTCTAACGGGCTTAGTCCGCCACTGCTCATGCGATAATGTTTATTATACGGGGAGTTTACGCTCGAAAATTGGTTGTTTCCGTCCGTTAGCCGTTTCATAAACGTTTCCCAACTCAAACCACGTGGAGGTGGACGGCAAGAGTCTTTTTTTTTTAATTTTTTTTTTTCTATTTTTTTTTTGTTTTTTTTTTTATTTTTTTTTTTTCTGTTTTTCATTTTTTATTCATAAATATATACATTACTAGAAGATTCTTTTTTTATCTATGAATATAAATTATCGATAGAAAGCTTTTATTTTTTCATTTTTTGTTCAAGATTTGCATGAAATGTGTCTCTACATTTTTTACAAAAATACAAATCACAAGTGCAGCAGTATATGTATGTGCGAACAACACATTCCTTTGTCGAACATTTTTTTTGACTCGTTTTGCGACAAAGCTCATGTTTTTTTTTATAAAATGAAAAAATAAAAGCTTTCTATCGATAATTTATATTCATAGATAAAAAAAGAAGCTTCTAGTAATGTATATATTTATGAATAAAAAATGAAAAACAGAAAAAAAAAATAAAAAAATTAAAAAAAAATAAAAAAAAAAATAAAAAAAAAATAGAAAAAAAAAATTAAAATAAAAAGACTCTTGCCGTCCACCTCCACGTGGTTTGAGTTGGGAAACGTTTATGAAACGGCTAACGGACGGAAACAACCAATTTTCGAGCGTAAACTCCCCATATAATAAACATTATCGCATGAGTTTTAGTTATTTCATGAAATTTGGTCGGTTATAAATCCTCCATCTTGAATTTTGAAAATCTAACTCCGAATTCGTGATCAGCGACCTCAGAAACCCCCCTATACACATATTGTTGTAATCTTTAAGCATTTTATGAAATTTGGTCGGCCATATTGGATCCGCCATCTTGAATTTTGAAAATCTAACCTCAAATTCGTGATCAGCGACCTCAAAAACACCTTGTATATATATTTTTGGGACAATTATTCCATTAGAAATGTGAATTTTATTGATAATATTCATAATTTATCAAATAACGTTCATTTTTTTTACATATTGATATCTTGAAGAGGTTAGGTTGATTCGACGCAAAAAAAAAATATTCCTATTTAAAGTTTAGATATTTTGTGCACTTTTGGTTGTGGTTTGGAATCGATTCAGTAACTTTATTGATGCGAAAAAAATTCACAAAAAAAAAAAAACGCAAAAATTTTGTTCTTTTTTATTTAAAATGCGCCATATTGGTTATTAAAGTCATTATTATGCAAATCTGACTGCACCAATCGAAAGAGCGACCTCAAAAATAGTAGAATAGCTATGATTGGAATTTTTTATTTCAATTTTTTATGGCAGAAAATAAGTCTCATACATCCTATGAAAATTGTGCTCTTCCCGGACTTAATGGGTTAATGGGTTTTTAAAAACCTAACACATGATACAAATCTTTTTTTTATTTCTTATTTTTTTAAACTTTTATTTTATACTAATTTTACTGTTTGCGACGACTAAAAGTGAGTGATATATTATAATTTTAATATTTTAGTAACCGAAATTGAGCTTGTATTAGACGCTCAGAGTCACACCATGAGATTATTCAAAATGTAAAAACCATTTTATATAATTTAGTAATGATTAAAAATAGAATTCAATTAAATAGCTAATTAAGATACGTGTATACTACTAGAAAAAAAAATTTCGTTAAGAACAAAATATACAGATCATTTTATCTTCTCAGAAGAAATTAGATAAAACAAGAAAACGTGAGGAGTTGATTAATTTCTTACTTTAGCAATTATTCCTCAAAAAATTATACATATTATTGTATTAAATAAAATCAATTCATTCACATAATAATACGAACTTTAAAATTTATATTTACTTGACTGAAATATTTATAAATTCCTTTCAATGATTATTCATTACCTTAAAAATGTTCTTAAAGAGAATATATTCTTCTTTAAAAAAACATTATACCATACCTCAAAAATATTAATTTTTAAATTAAAATTTCGTGTTTTCTAAATTTAAATAAATTAAAATTAGGAATAAAACGTTATATATATTTTATTTCTCGACTACTATACTATATAAGTTTCGTTGAATAACATTTGTTGAGTCGAACAACATTTTTTGATACAACTTCATATTCGTCATATCTTTCTACCTGAATGTGATGAATTTCTTTATTTCATCATTGTGATGTTCATCCTTTTTAAATTAAGTGGCTCCTTTTGTTAGCAGGTTGTAGAAAAAATTCGTCGAAAAAAAAATTCGAAATTGAATGAATTTCTTTTCTAGAATAATCTCAAAAGTCAAAAATATATAGTAAGTTTCATTCTCAGCGCTTTCACACGAGGCCTATAAATATATAAGGAAAAGATGCGAAGACGTACCACAGTTCACCTCCTTCAAGATAACGCACGACCACACATCTCCAAAGAGACTCAAGTAAAATTACAGGAACTCGGTACCATATCCTCCTTATTCTCCAGACGTGGCACCTTCAGACTACCAATTGTTCAAACACTTGAAACTTTTTTTAAATAGGAAAACTTTTAAAGATTTAAATAATCTGAAAACAGAAGTGACTGCCTTTTTTAATTCTAAACTTCCAGAGTTTTTGCCAGAGGTATCAACGACCTTCCTAATAGGTGGAGCACTGTGATTTAGTATTAACAGTGTTTATATTATAAATTGAAGTTATACCTTAATAAAGAAAATTAAAACAAAATATTTTCTATTGATTTTTCTATGAACTTTTCCTAAAATCTCATAATATGTATGAAAGAAAGGCAATAGATAAATTGATAGCTTACTTAGGCTTCGTTTGTTCGGCAATAGTTGCTATAGTTGCCTAGGTTTTTATTTAGACATGCTTTTTTGATTGATGTGTTGTGGACTCTGGATGTGGCTCCTAGCACAGCCCTCCTATGCATACCTGCATCTAACTGCACGACGAAGAGATCATTTTCGGCATTTCTTAGAATAGAAAACTGGCTCCGCAGTACTATCATTGATATCAATCAATCAATGGTACTACGGCCCAAACGTAACAGATTTTTTTGTAGATAGCAACCTGACAGAAATATGTAGTAGATTATTCGGATTTGATTGCCTCTTTGGCGTCACAGCAGTATTGTGTTGTTATTTTCTTTAAATAATAGGCAGCTAGATTTAAGTAGCCCAGGGCGGCAGTGAACCTAAATAAACGCCCATCCCCTCACGAAATTGGACTGAAATTATCTTGATTTGATTTTTAATCATATGTAATTAGGTTTTATAAATTTATTTCATAAATATAGAAAACATTGAAAAATACAAAAGGAAGCTTTACATTAAAAATTCTTTAGACTGAAATAATATAATATACCTGGTATACAGAAAGCTTAAAGTACTCTTCATATGTTAAAATTTACATAACGCCATCAGCTTTTAGCTGACTTAAAAAAAATAGCATGTTCTAAATGTCAACATCTGGTAAAACGGAGTAGTTTAACACAAAAGATCGCACCATTTCCAAAACACGAGTAGCCATTTTATGGTTGCCTTCTTAAGATTCATGTTTTTAGTTAATTTTTTGAATATTAATTTATTTCTATGAAGTTTTTTTTTAAGCTTAGACAATATGTGCTATATGTTAGTGCCTATGTCAATTAAAGATTTGTTAGCATTCGCGAGATTTGTTATATGCTCATAAATATTTCAAGAAAAACCCCAAATAAATACAAATTCATAGAGTAACAAAACTCTTGTCGTAGCGTATTAGGAATGTGACTCACAATCAACACTAATACTTTTTTAAATATCACGCAAAATTGAAAAAAAAATTGTATATAACGATTATATTACGTGTTAACGCTGCGATCGAGCTGCATTAAAAAGTCTGAGCTATTTAATCAGCTGCTGCTCTGTGTAACTTTCATTATTGTGCGACCATATTCTATGGATTTCTTAAACACAAAATTAAAAATTTGAAGAATTTGATGGCGAACATAAATTAATCAAAATCGGAATAGGAAAGCAAATCGTGCTAATGTTAATTTTTAATAAGTAAATTAAATATTTTTTTTTATTATTTGATTTTCAATAACTGATGATTTTTATGAGAAAGAACGCGTTGACTTTTTTTTCGTCGGTTAAAAATTAAGTTTACGCTAAGTTCATACAGATAGAAACATAGATTTCAGTCTTTCAGGTGATCTCAAGATAGACGTCATATTTGTATTTGATGTCGTATTTGTCTGAACTAAAATGTCTTCCTTTGATGCTAAAGAAAAGATTTTATTAATAAAATTACCAATTTGTAATTATTTTATTTATATGTAAAATCACAAAGAGCTGAGAAAGAATGAAAGAATACACTCTTCAAATTTAAATATAACTATAACAAATCACAAAACCAGAACACGATGACTCCTAGCAACAACGACGTATCTGCACAGACGCGTTTCAACAACATCGTATCTGCACAGGCGCATTACATAAACGTCGTATCTGCAAATTCTCCGTTCCGAGCTAGCTGAAGCTGAAACTTTGCAGCCTCTGGACAATTGGAAGTTGCATCCTTGATCAAATATAATGCGCTAGGATGTTAGCCTGGCTTGTTACGAGCACGCTGATATACTTTTTATTTTGATCAAGGATGCAACCTCCAATTGTCCAGAGGCTGCAAAGTTTCAGCTTCAGCTAGCTCGGAACGGAGGATTTGTAGATACGACGTTTATGTAATGCGCCTGTGCAGATACGATGTTGTTGAAACGCGTCTGTGCAGATACGTCGTTGTTGCTAGGGGTCATCGATTTGCTGGAAAATAGGTAACTCTCATAAAAGTGGTCCTGCTCCCCCCTTCCTGAGAGAAAACCTCTATCCGCACCTGGTTTTACAGATCTAAAACACAAATTCTTGTTTTCTTCATTAATATGACTTTAACGCAATTTTAATTGAATTGCAGAATAAGAAAAGTATAAGGAGCAAAGTATTAAGTGCTTTTAGTAATTATAAAAGTTCTTCAACAAAGCTTCATCACGGATCGCCTAAAGGCACGATTAAACCAAAGCGGATTTGCAGGACCATATGAGAAGATGTAGAGACCTTGGAGCAACGACAAAGTTGTAGGTCAATTAATTTTTAAACCAAGTTCAAGTCGTTACAGTGTTTAGATAATTAATTGTCAAATAAGAAGTTTTCATCAAGCAACATATAGTTCTTGTGTAAATTATATAAAAGAATTATTTTCGTTAATTAAAAGATAATTTGGGACCCTTTTTCCTTATAAAATTATTAATGGTTTCAGTGAAATCCAGATCTTTAAATTACTTTCTATACTGAGCAGTATGACAGAAGGTCTTGTGTCATTGTTGTTAGTTTCGTAATCTCTTTTGTTTATAATGTTCAATGTGAAAATAATGAAACGAGCGCTCAATAAGACACCCCCAACAACAAGTACATTTTCAGTGCAAACTCAGTATTAGGGAATATATTTATGACGTTTTCATTTCCAAGAAGCTGCAAGATGGACCAAACAAAGTGTTTTAAAAATATTTTTAACTATTATATTTAAAATATATTGTGCCAACAGGGCCTAAGTTAATCTTCTCTCTGTAGAGAGACAAATTTAAAGACAAAACTGTATTCCTTTCTATAATTACGCTGATAGAAAAATCAGTGTATACGAAAAAAAAAATGAAAAAAAATTTATAAAATATTATCACAATTCTCACCATTAACGTTTTTTATTTATACATTAGACAAAACTATTGAAAATCAATGAAGAGTTACCAATTTTCATAAGCGAATCAATGATTCCAAGCGTATTCAATATTCATATTCACATTCATAACAAGCATAGTCTTTTTGATTTCAAATGCAAATTGTTATTGACTCTTAGCGTCAATTTATTTGCGTTCAAAAAGAAATCATATTGTTTTAAGACTCAACATTTCCGATTTGAAATAAACGTTATCTTCATAACATGTTTGTATTAATTGAAATATACAATACGCATTTATTTAATAATAAAAGTTTACACACAAATGGCAGATCGAATATCGGCAGAATTGTAATTCTCACTTCAGAAATATATTTTATTATTAAAAGTATTACAAATTCTCAATTTCATCGGAATTGGATAATTTTTATAAGATACAACATACGAGATAATATATTTTTAAGATATAACATATGTACTAGTCAAACAACACCCTCGCGTTTGTCGATGATTAAAAATGTCAGCAGTAGTAAATACATTTAATTTATACATATACCATATTCATATAAAAATTCCCGGAATACTAAATTATTATACATTTATTATATTATATTTATATTATTATATTACAAGTTTTACCACAATCTCAATTTCATCAACACTAGATGTTTTTTCTAAGATTACAATATGGCTATTTAATTTATGCCATCAAACCTTCTCAATCCAATGTCCTTTAGTCAAAAAAATTACAACAGCTAGCCTGGTTGTCATTGGGCCTACTGTCCGCGCTACTGATTCCGTCTGTTTTGAATCAAAAATATTCGTTTGTGATGTATTCCACTTAAAAAGTAAGGTTTTGGATCATAAGCAAAACGTTTTGAATGTTAAACTTTCTAGTTGGAAACATATCCACAATTCTTTCAAATGTAGAAATAAATATTTTCTGTTTGTTTTAATAAAAAAAAATGTATTAATTAATATTAATCATTGATAGATTTCATTAGATGTATTCAAAAGTGAAAATTCAGTATTGTTTCTAACAAATTTTACTATGCGTGCATGCTAGCTCCGAAACTAAAAACGAACCTTCTTATGGTGAAGCCATATCCTAAATATAGGCCTGTGGATTTGGTATTACCGACACGTCAAATTACTGTTACATTAATTCACTCAAACTATGTGCAAAACACGATCTTATTCATAACTCGATTATTCCAATGTTTTACTTTATCTGGAAAATGGCCCAGTGCTCATACGTGATGAGATTGCAGTGCTATAATGAGGATATATTTGTCGATTGAACTATTATTGTTAAATCCACTTAACAACTTTTCTTCTAGCAACAAAGCTATTTAATTAATTCTATATTCTATCTTAATTCTTTTTTCCCAAAGATAACGATTAAAAGTAATAGCCGTAATAATCCCAGATGAACGAAATACCATTTTAATGATTTGAGACATGTTCTTTTAGAATTTCAAGGATAAATTCAAAGGATCCTTTTTGGATAATATCCAATAAATGTTTTGAAAACATTTGCATGGATATAACACTATCCTCTGTGCCGTTTTCCTAAGCTGAGATGAAATGAAGAAAACTATCAGGAGCCAAAAATCCATTAGAGTTTACCATTCACGTGCTGCTTTCAATTCCCTAAGAGAAAATAAGAAATGTTAAGTGAACATAATCTAGCGTCGTTCACCTGGGCTCAGTTTCTAAAGGACGAACAAGAAAGACCCTACTAACCCCCTTAGATTAAGAAAACTAAAGAAGTACATTCGTAATGGTGATGGTATTACATTGGGGGACCCGTCTCGCTATATCCCGGCAAAGAGTCTGGATAAAGCCGGGATCAATTACTTGGAAATATGTCGCGTTTTCATGGGGTGTAACGATGTCACAACGACTCTCATTACCAGTTTTGCTGCGAGGACCACCCGCAGCATTACGCCGCCGCCGTCAAATTCCGCCCCGCCAAAACTCTGTTTATCAGTTTTATTCCCATTCCACGCGCAGGGCAAGGGAGCAAATGTGCGACGGGCTTTAATTAACATCTTAATACAGTTCCCATGATATGAAATATTTGCCCAGGCTCCAGATGCGTTCCCGCGCCGCAGAACGAACTCTCGCCCTATGCACCGGAGATGAAAGAACAATTTTCGTCTTTTCATAATTAGAACGAACAAATGAGGACATAAATTTTTTCATAATAATGTGTTCTTGTGAGAGTTAATGACCCTCTTTTTTTTTACATTTTTAAGGTCGTTTCCTTAATTTGTCTTTTCTCCTGTAGTGGGCTGAAATAGAGCATGTTAACCCATTAAGTCCGGGAAGAGCACAATTTTCATAGGATGTATGAGACTTATTTTCTGCCATAAAAAATTGAAATAAAAAATTCCAATCATAGCTATTCTACTATTTTTGAGGTCGCTCTTTCGATTGGTGCAGTCAGATTTGCATAATAATGACTTTAAAAACCAATATGGCGCATTTTAAATAAAAAAGAACAAAATTTTTTGCGTTTTTTTTTTTTTGTGAATTTTTTTCGCATCAATAAAGTTACTGAATCGATTCCAAACCACAACCAAAAGTGCACAAAATATCTAAACTTTAAATAGGAATATTTTTTTTTTGCGTCGAATCAACCTAACCTCTTCAAGATATCAATATGTAAAAAAAATGAACGTTATTTGATAAATTATGAATATTATCAATAAAATTCACATTTCTAATGGAATAATTGTCCCAAAAATATATATACAAGGTGTTTTTGAGGTCGCTGATCACGAATTTGAGGTTAGATTTTCAAAATTCAAGATGGCGGATCCAATATGGCCGACCAAATTTCATAAAATGCTTAAAGATTACAACAATATGTGTATAGGGGGGTTTCTGAGGTCGCTGATCACGAATTTCAGGTTAGATTTTCAAAATTCAAGATGGCGGATCCAATATGGCCGACCAAATTTCATAAAATGCTTAAAGATTACAACAATATGTGTATAGGGGGGTTTCTGAGGTTGCTGATCACGAATTCGGAGTTAGATTTTCAAAATTCAAGATGGAGGATTTATAACCGACCAAATTTCATGAAATAACAAAAACTCATGCGATAATGTTTATTATACGGGGAGTTTACGCTCGAAAATTGGTTGTTTCCGTCCGTTAGCCGTTTCATAAACGTTTCCCAACTCAAACCACGTGGAGGTGGACGGCAAGAGTCTTTTTTTTTTAATTTTTTTTTTTCTATTTTTTTTTTTGTTTTTTTTTTTATTTTTTTTTTTTCTGTTTTTCATTTTTTATTCATAAATATATACATTACTAGAAGATTCTTTTTTTATCTATGAATATAAATTATCGATAGAAAGCTTTTATTTTTTCATTTTTTGTTCAAGATTTGCATGAAATGTGTCTCTACATTTTTTACAAAAATACAAATCACAAGTGCAGCAGTATATGTATGTGCGAACAACACATTCCTTTGTCGAACATTTTTTTTGACTCGTTTTGCGACAAAGCTCATGTTTTTTTTTATAAAATGAAAAAATAAAAGCTTTCTATCGATAATTTATATTCATAGATAAAAAAAGAAGCTTCTAGTAATGTATATATTTATGAATAAAAAATGAAAAACAGAAAAAAAAAATAAAAAAATTAAAAAAAAATAAAAAAAAAAATAAAAAAAAAATAGAAAAAAAAAATTAAAATAAAAAGACTCTTGCCGTCCACCTCCACGTGGTTTGAGTTGGGAAACGTTTATGAAACGGCTAACGGACGGAAACAACCAATTTTCGAGCGTAAACTCCCCATATAATAAACATTATCGCATGAGTTTTAGTTATTTCATGAAATTTGGTCGGTTATAAATCCTCCATCTTGAATTTTGAAAATCTAACTCCGAATTCGTGATCAGCGACCTCAGAAACCCCCCTATACACATATTGTTGTAATCTTTAAGCATTTTATGAAATTTGGTCGGCCATATTGGATCCGCCATCTTGAATTTTGAAAATCTAACCTCAAATTCGTGATCAGCGACCTCAAAAACACCTTGTATATATATTTTTGGGACAATTATTCCATTAGAAATGTGAATTTTATTGATAATATTCATAATTTATCAAATAACGTTCATTTTTTTTACATATTGATATCTTGAAGAGGTTAGGTTGATTCGACGCAAAAAAAAAATATTCCTATTTAAAGTTTAGATATTTTGTGCACTTTTGGTTGTGGTTTGGAATCGATTCAGTAACTTTATTGATGCGAAAAAAATTCACAAAAAAAAAAAAACGCAAAAATTTTGTTCTTTTTTATTTAAAATGCGCCATATTGGTTATTAAAGTCATTATTATGCAAATCTGACTGCACCAATCGAAAGAGCGACCTCAAAAATAGTAGAATAGCTATGATTGGAATTTTTTATTTCAATTTTTTATGGCAGAAAATAAGTCTCATACATCCTATGAAAATTGTGCTCTTCCCGGACTTAATGGGTTAATGTAAACTTAAATTACTTTACGTCTCGTCTACTAAAGCGATTAACATAGATTGTAGTAGAACTACATATTATATGTATGGGTACATATGTACATGTTTGTAGTTACAATAAATAGAAGCCAGGTGCAAATTGGAACAGTGGAAATGAGTCGAATCAATGGGCCATTTTTTTGTTTTTGTCGGCGCAAGTATCACGCTCGTTGTCGAACGGCGATTTACAATTACCTTGAACATTTTCAGCACATTTTTTCTTAAAGCTCCACTCCCGTTCGAAGCCACGAAATCCAGTTTTACCGTTGCTCACACGTGCATGCCCACATGTCTGAAAAGACAGACATTCTTCTTGAGAAATGCCGAAGCAGGTTGGGATCAGTAACGCTGTACCTTGTCTCGTCTCTATATCGGGGCTATCCCAAAGGTACCAACACCGAAAACATGTAAATTACCTGCTAGGTGCAATTCCATTTCTTTGGCTCGTTGGAATAATTTAAAAATGTTTCCAAAGCAAACGTGCTCGCCTGGTGGCACTTATCTCATGTACTCGTATCTCATAGAGTTCGCCACATTACGTGCCGAAAATAATTTCTCGGTTTACAAATTAAGTTCTACTACTCACGCCTTCGAGTGCAGGAGGCAAAGGGGCGTCGAGTTATGCAACCGGCGGATGTCAGAGGAGTTGAACAAAATAATAAAGGTAAGCGAATAATTGCGGGCTACGCGAACGTTTCGCTAATTATGAGAAGCGCTCTATAAAGCTTGCTTCTCCTCATAGTGGAGTGCCATTAGACCAAAAAAATGAAAAATCTGGGAACCTTTTATTTTCAATGGATTTTTACGTAACTTTATACAGTATGTCTAATTGTAAGAATAATTATTTAAACGATAATAAATGCTTTGAGAATGCGGTGACTTCGACTTTGTTGATTTTATGATAATCTCCACATGTTCGACAATCCAGTTTTTGCAATCGACTGCTGACTGCAAAATTATTGATATTTAAATATTTACAATATCTAATCAGATATTATTGTAGTCGGGGCCACCCAAGGCAAATTACTGTAGGTTTATAAAAGTGGCTTGGCTGGCACCGACTCCAAAAATAGCTGATTAGATATTGTAAATATTTAGGTATCAATAATTTTGTATATTAAAAATATTATTTCTAACTTTTTGGTTTAAGTATGTACATATGGGCAAAATTTTGTTCGCATATCTATTCTCTGCCCAGCCCAGCACGGTGTTCTGAAAGGTACAGTGCTGTGCAAAACATTTGCAACTAAAATCATAGTTTATTACAGATCAATAGAAAATTTCCTAAACCACTGATACCAAAAAAAGTTTTACAGTGCATTATTCTTTATTATGTCTAGTTTCCAGATATAACAATAGCAGAATGTAATATCCCATAATAAGGGAGCAATATCCAGTTTTTTATTCAACGTAACAATTTTGCCTGTGCAAAACATTTGCAACTTTATATATCAACAAATACTTTTCTCGGAATAAATGAGAATTGGCAGTACTTTGTTAGTTAACTGTTATTTTCTATTCCATATATAGTTAATAAAAAATAATAATAATAATTTTCTATTCCGATCCAACTACTGCAGGGCATATAATCCAGTCTGTCGGTCAGGTCCATGCGTGGAAGTGTATTATTAAAATATTTTTTTTCCTTTAAACGCAATTAAACTAAAAGTTCGTAAAATGGGAGTAATTAATTTTACAACGAAATAAAAAACCGAATAAAATAGCTAAATCCACCATATCCAGAATTATAAGCAGTTTTAAAAAGACTGGGAGTATTGAAAATATTCATAAAGGGTGGTAGACCAAGGAAAACGACAAAGGCTGAGGATCGTAGAATTTAAATTTTAAGTAAATCTTGGCCTTTCCTCAGTTCAAGGTACTTAGGTAAAAAGCGAATAAAACCTGGATGTGGATCCTTCGACAGTAGGAAGACGAGCCATAGAAATCGGTCGTAAGACCTACAGGCCAGCGAAAAAGCCACTACTTTCCGAAAAAAATGGCTGAGCTCGACTTGTCTTTGCTCAAAGTCAGTTAGAATGGCCCCTAGAAAAAAGGAGAATTGTCCTTTTTTTCGGATGAGTGTTTAACTTTAAGTTTAACTTAGTGGGGCTAGATGGAGGGCAAAAAGTAGGACGATCGACGAACAAACTACTAAATCCGCGATAAACTGTGGTAACTGTGAAGCATGGAAGTGGTAATACAATGGTCTGGGGGTGTTTATCAGCTCAGGGCGTGGGACCTCTTTATGAAATACCACGGATAATGAAAGCGGAGGACTACAAAAACATTATGGAAAATGTTATGCTCCCTTACGCAGAGGAAGAAATGCCCCTGTGCTGGCGCCTCGAACAGGACAATGATCCCAAGCACACCTCTAGACTTCTTCAGGCTTGGTTTTCGCAGCAAAACATTGAAGTTTTGAAATGGCTCGCACAGTCCCCAGATCTCAACCCCATAGAAAAGCTATGGCAACTGGTTAAGAAGAATATGAGGGGTCAATTTTACAACAACCGTGACGAACTCTTTAATGGTATAAAAAAGGCTTGGAATGATATAACTTCTTTACATATTGAGTCACTATTTAATTCTATGCCAAGAAGATGTGCAGCAGTTATTGTAAAGAAAGGCTATTCAACCAAATATTAATGATAATATATATTTAAAGTCGCCAACATTGTTAATGTCAAGGAGTTGCAAATGTTTTGCACAGTCAGTTTTGTATCTTAGTATGAAAAAACGAATATTTCTCTTTTTTTATTGAAAAGTTACCTTTAGTTTTTTAATATTCTTAAATTAGATATAATAAAGAATAAAATACTGTATTAGCTTTTTTGTTTTTAAGAATTTAAGGTTTGTTGTAGTAAAACGTAGAAAATTGGGGTTTTAGTTGCAAATGTTTTGCACAGCGCTGTAGATCCACGACAATCAATTTCTCTTTGTGTCACGTTTATTATTCATGGCTTTCAATTTAGCTTCATATCGTGAATTAAATCCTATCTTAACAATTGTCAATATATCGATCTTTAAAATCTTTTTATCTATGTCCGGCATCTCTCAAAACAATCACCTTGGTTCATTGATCTTCGCCTTAATGACGATTAAAAGGTAATTAAACATTCACAAATATTAATCTACTCTGATGATATGAAGATCTTTAATCTGATCTGATGGCTTAAAAAACTGCTTGACCTCAACATATCTAAGTGCCAATCTGTCATCTACTCTCGTCTCTCTTTCACTCCTTGGATCTGCATGCTATCAGGCGAACCTATTCCATCTGTCAGTTCCCTAAATTATCTAGGCATTATCTGTAACAGAGAACTCAACTCCCGTTCTGAAATCGATGATATCGTTAAGAGAGCCAATTCGGTTTTTTGAGAATTTTGCGATTTTTAGGTGATAAAATCTCTCTACATCTGTTTTGTTAGACTGTTGCTTCAATATGCCTGTCAGATTTGTTCACTCATTTAATGGTCAATAATTAATGTTAACAGGATTGAATCAGGGCCACGAAATCCTTCGTGACCTTCCTTGGATTAATAACCTTAACCTTCCACTATATGAATAGCATTTCATATTGACCAACCTCCAACCTCTCGCTCTGAGTCGCTATTTCGCCGATATAATCGTCGCGCATTAAGTCCCGAAATTCTGCATAATATGTCCCTCAATACTAACCCCCACAACGTTAGTTCTGTCCCAGTTTTCTGCCTAGATAAAATCTAAAGACTGAATGTAAATTAACACTGATCTTAAGAGAAATTTTACATTGTTTTCCGTGTAAAAATGTATGTATCATGATCGTAAAAGTACACAGATTTGGTGCAATTACGCAAAAAAGTATGAAATTACACAATTTTAAAGCGCTGTGTTTGATATTTACTCAACTTTGTAAATGTTGTGTGATTTTACACCAAATTGGTGTAAATGTGTATATGAATAATGTAAATCTACGACCTAAATTCTCTTAATCAAACAAAATGAATGCGCAATCACTTTGTGATGGTATTCCTTAAAGTTAAGACGTGCTGTCGGGAATATTATGTAAAATAACTAGATAGGGACTTTAAAAAATGAATTATGATATGTATTCACTTATACTAATCTTAGTACCAGAACAAACTTAATACAGAACCAAAAAAAAACATTTTTGGTATTTTATTTGTATGTACTATAAGTTCATGTCTTATTTTTATGAGTTTATTAAATACCAAAAAAAAAAAAAACGTATTGTGAATTTATTACTAAATAATTTTATTTCTACTATTTCCTTCATTTAATCCCATTCATTAGAAATAATAATGTCCTTGTCTTCTTAACTTGTAAAAATATGATATTCAAAGGAGTACATATTTAATTCCAAAAATTTACATCTGCTATGTGTAGATTTACCTACTTTAAAGAAGTAAAGAATATATAATACATTTATTATGCAAACTTTACATCTTTTAAAGGTAATTGTTCGCATATGTGTGTAATACTTGTACCCAAGAAAAGTATATTTTTACACAGAAATGTGGGTTATTTTTTTAAGTGTCGTTTTACTACCGTTATAGGAGTATTTAATTTCTTTCCAAAAAGGGAATAAAATTACACCAAATTATTTTAAAATGTAGTTGCTGCATTAACTATAGTCATTTCGAACCCATCACCAAAATGTTACGGAAAGTCAACAATTAAGCCGCCTTTGACTTTCACGTCGATAAAACTTCCCTCAGGTGTACTGTATATTTGCCCAACCCTTCCTCACAATAACATATCCCTTTTCAATTTGCTGCTTCCTGCCCTCTCCTCTTTCTTTTCCATATGGTATGATTTCATTTAGTTTAGTCTAATTTTGAAGTCACTTCTAGCTCGTATTACGCGATACGAAATAAATAAATATTTTTATGTTTAGGCAGATTTTATAGAAATATAGGTAGCTTTTAATTTCATATACAGAGTGGTCCGTAAATACCTAAGATGGAGTATACGAATCGATTCTTTGAAAATGTCCTGATCAATATTTTCTTCTATATCCGCTCATTAGAATCAACCCTTTCCCCTTTAAATAGGTTTGGACAATTTTAGAAAATGGGTGCTCACTTAAATGCTTGTATAGTTCCTTTAGAGGACCAATTTGGATCAGGAAGATTGGATTCGCCACAGATTTTCTAAAATTCGATTCGAAATAAATGACCAATACAAGAAAAAGAAAAAAAGTTATAACTTCGAAAGCTGCATTCTCATTTTCATTTAAATTGGTTAAAATGTTGGACACTGTATTGGATCATGTATCTTTAATTATTAAATTCGATAGCAAATTGGAAAACAGTGACTTCGAAAAACTCTCAAATACCAACTTTAACAAAATCTGTTCAACGGTTTTTGAGTTATTCGAAAGAACAATCAATCTGACAACACTGCCTTATAATAATAAAAAGTTTAGACTAATAATGATGTTTGAATAATTTAATAATAGTAAAACATGAAAGTTCATAAAAATTAAAAATCCATTCTATAGAACCGGGTTCCGAGATAAAAAATGTACGTCACTTCGCTAATATGTATAACTGTGCGGGAAGTGCGTTGCATTTGGAGGAGGAGACATGACAACGGCGATGCCGAGCTGTTGGTGCATCATAGGCCATAATTTTTGCAGAAGTACGGCACGGCAGGGTTCCCGGGTGTGTCTGTCTGCGCCACCGATTTATGAGTTTAATTGAGCAAATTAGTCGCTTCGGCATCATGGACGGGTGTATTGAACTGGGGGCCCCTGTTCCACTTCGGCTTGGCGAACTTTCAGAAAATTAAGCGATGCAAGAGGCGCAAGACGGTCTTTGAAAAGACTTTGTCGAAGCGAGTCTTAATGGAACAAAATTGAAAGTAGCCTCCTCCGCGCTCGGCAGATGCTTGTTAAATCGTACAACACATCGCAAAACACATCGCCGCTTCCTACAAATGTCAGACATTGTGACTTATTCGAAATTTTTTTTGCGCAATGAGACTCTGGTGCTAATGAAAAGATTAAGAACGCACCAAGTTGGAGTTGCACTACACATCATATGTATATGTAATGTACGAATGTATGTAGTTATTTTGGAGCGCTCATTGCGCGGCAGCTTATATAATTAATAATTTGTTCGCGTATCGCGGTTCAAGAATTAATTAAATGATCGATTTGCGAGTGCAACGAGACAATAGGTACTGCAACTCAAAAGCCGATATTTAAGCTAAGAATTAAAATTGCAATTAAGACGCTGTTAGTCATTGCATCCAACTTCAATAAGTCAGTTGCGCAACTCAGTAATTCGCTGCTACCAAGCTGCCTATAAAACAAACGAGAGAATTTCCAACTGATCTAATGATAATTTAGTGAAGCATAGAATTATGCAAATTCCTCCTCACAAATTGTGGTCACACTTCTGGCAAGCGTCCCCATATTTTCCACAGCTGATTAGTGGCTGCATGGTGGTCATGTGCCACTTTATTCTGCCATTTCGATGAAATCATATATCAAAAATCTCCCGAAGCTATTTCGGTGTATGACCAATTTACAGCTATTATGTAGTTAGTTACTTATGGTAAAAAAATAGCCCCTAAAGAAGCATAAGCATAATGAAGGTCATTGAGATGAGATTCGGCCCGAAATTAGTGTAAAGTGAGAACTTCCTGCTTTTGTTTGGCGTGGATGCTCAGTGGTGGATGCCATCAAAATTCACTTAGTGTACAATGAACTAAAGATATATTGTTGCGAAAAATTGTAGGTTCTGAAATTAGTTATTTTTTGATCAATTTATGCTAATGTCGTCATACTTCGGGGAAATTGTGAAGCACAAAATCAGAACCATTACGTTGACTATAGGGAGCCAATTTTAACACTGATATCTTTAATTTACAGTCTATAAATGTTTTTCACAGTGTTTTTTCGACGAATAACGTATTTTAAATTGTTTGTATAACTTTTTAAAGTCAGTGTACTTGAAAACATTATTGCGTTTCCACTTTTATGAAAAACGTTTTAAAATCATTAATCTTTTAAACGTCATTGTGTCTGTTTTACATCATAAACCTTCTTTGGAACTTTGATATTCATTAACTGAAGGTTTTACCCCAAGAAAATTTTGGATTTATAACGTGATATGTCGAAAAGATTACCAGATTAGACGGAAACCCGTCGTTGTTGGTGCGTTTTTGAGAAATATCTTAAAGGAAAGTTTTGTTGGGAACCTCCTTAGAAAATACTAAAATACTAAACTTTTACACAATACCCTTTATTATAAATAAATTTTTAGAAGCGGAAGTACGATAGTTGTTTAAAAACTTTTAGAAGATTTGCGAAGTGAATGAATCATTCTTTCTGCGCACAAAACTCAGATTAGACATGGTTAAAATTTTGATTTGTCACAGATTACAAAAACGGACAGTTAATAAAGTCTCATCATACCAGTTTAATGTGTTGGCAAGAAATCTAAAAAATTTAATGATTATATCCGTGTAATTTGAAGTCATGCGTAAAACCTATAAAGTTCTATTTTGGGAAAGAAAGTTAAATTGACTTAACCCATTAATGCCTGAATAACAAAAAATTTTACGGCAACTTCGAGGCGCTAACTTTTATCGAAGGGGTGGTCAATTCTTATCGAGACCAACTTTTCTGGACGTATTTTGAGTCGCCCCACACGATCCAACCAAAAAAAAAAGTGAAAAAAAATTATTATTATTGTTTTTTTGCAATATTATGTAAATAAATACCTTTTTCACGTCATTTTTTCGAAAAAACGACAGATTTAGTCGGGAAAAAGCAACTTTTTACTGCAATAAAGTGCATAAAATGTGTTATTAGGACTTAAACTTCAAAAATATGCAGGCATTTAATCAGTAATCAGTGACCCCAAAAACTCCGAAAACCCACTTTTTTTCCGAAGAAATTGAGAATTTTGCCAAAAATTGTTCGCCATCTTGAATCCGCCATTTTGAATTACGAAAATCTGATAGCAAATTCGTAATCAGTGACTCTTAAAACTAGTGTATATACATTTTTGGGAATAGTCGAACATAGTGAGATAAAAAAAGTGATCGAAAGTAATGCAAATATGCGTTACATTGTTGCAATTTTTATGCAGCCTAATATATTTAACGAAAAAAATGCTTGCATATTTTTGAAGTTTAAGTACTAATAACACGTTTTATGCACTTAATTGCAGTAAAAAGTTGCTTTTTCCCTACTAAATCTGTCATTTTTTCGAAAAAAATGACGTGAAAAAAGTATTTATTTACATAATATTCCAAAAAACAATAATAATAATTTTTTTCACTTTTTTTTTGGTTGGATTGTGTCAGGCGACTCAAAATACGTCTAGAAAAGTTGGTCTCGATGAGAATTGACCACCCCTTCGATAAAAGTTAGCGCCTCGAAGTTGCCGTAAAATTTTTTGTTATTCAGGCATTAATGGGTTAAATACTATGTGCTATGATGCTAATCTCTAAACAATACTTTATTCATCAGAGGCGTCTTAAAAATAATTGATAATAATCATCTGACTTGACACGCATCGCAAAGAAAAGATGAGTAATTCAGTGTCGATGGTTCTAACTATCGAATTATAGTTTTCGTCTATATGCTAATTGTACTAATTTAAAATTAATAAAAAATGAGCCGACAAAGTAGTATGTCATACTTTCGTATAGTACAGCTCGTTGAGTGAACCATTTCGTCACAAGGACGTTTCGATTTGACTGACCTTCCGTTGATAATTGGTTTGATTAAACATAAATTGGCAATACTTTATTTTATGTAAGTTTTGATGAATTGTCTTAATTATAATAAGATTAAATCTCTATCGCCTAGTGCAGGAGTTAATCTTAAGTCTAATATTATATAGCGTATCCAACATGTTGCACTAGGAAGCATGCCGTGATCTTTAAAATCTCAGTAAATTGTTCAAGCTCTACTAAATAGCATTTCGTTCACTTTCTTGAAAATAATGGACCCGCACGAATTGAAGTGCGGTAGAGAAATGAAAATCGATTTGATACAATCGGACAGCCAAAAATTACCATTTTCACTGCAAAATCTTTTCAAGTAGCAATTATGTGAAGGCGCGCGATCGCCAGCAAAGACGTGCAGGCGCACAAAGGCATCTTTAACTTTCTAGCGATTTAGAGTGCATGCTCTTAAGCCAGCTGCACGCTGTTAGGCAACAATCTATGAGAAGAAAATCATTGAAAATTTCACCAAACTCGAAGAATTCTTCGTTTTTTTTTTTTCCTTCTTCTATATGCCACAAAAACTTGTTCGTTGGTCTTCGAGCGAGAAAAAGTACATGAGCCTCTCATAAAATCGCCTCGTGAACCAATCTGCGGTCCTTCGAGTAGATGCTGAGACATGACACATTTTCCCTATTGATGACTATAGTCAAACTCATCTGCATCAAATGCGGCGAAGCTGAGCATTGACCGGAGCGCGGTAGAAGATAATCAGTAAAAGTGCATCGCGGCATAAGATGCGACTGAGGCGGTACAAGAGCGGGCAGAAACTAGATAGTTGTATCTTGTATCTTAGTAACTTGTGCGTTCACGCTTTTTTCTTGGGCATAGAGAAGAAGCACAAGCAATTTCTTCTTCTTAGGGAACCGTCGAAGGGGCAGAATTTCTTTTCTAAGTCACAGAAGTCTAACGAGCAATTAAGATTCAAGAAAGAAGCGGTCGGTGCAGCGATCGACGTTGCAGCAGAGAAAACTGGGCCGAGGGAAAATGTATTAATTTATATTCAGACCTATTAATTGGCATGCCACTCATGCAATGAAAGAAATCCTTAACAGACTTTAGCATGCCGTTCATTGTGGTTCACTTTTATTCAAGTCAGCAAAAAAAAAAAAATTGAGCGGGGCGAATTGCCAGCTGTTTCCAAGAAAATGAAAATTTTGGGTTAATGACATTAAGTAATTGAATGTCATGTCACGTTACGACTAGGCCTTATTATTGTTATCAATTATTTTCTAGCTCAACTTCTTGAAGAGTAGAATCAAAAGGCGCAAATGTCGTAACGAGTTTCATTCGAATATGAAATACAACCAAATAAATTGGGGGAAAAAATAATCCTCCAATTACTCTAAGAAAACATGACAAAGAGCTCCTTTTATTGAAGCCCGTGTCGTTTTCTCAATATTTCATTTGCCTGCTTTTCGCCTTCATAAAGTCCACAGACGCCGCCATGAATTCGAACCAAAATTGTATAAGTCAGCGTAAATTGAAAGTAGAGAGGAAACCACAATCCACAGTAGAACCCTCTCTTGCTCGAATGCTTGAAAGCAGTTTTATGTCAGTGCGATTCGACGCTCTGGCCAAATAAGCCAAATTCTGGGGAAAGTTGTCCAACTCATGTCCTCGAGCTAAACAAATTAGCGTCATTATATCCTTCGGTGCTTCCGGTCTTATGGGAACCATGAATATCAAGTAATATTTTATTTCAAGGAAACATTCTTATTAAGTTTCCTATGGGCAGGGTAGAAAGCGGCATATTATAGTCATATTTCATATTTTACTACTTACAAGGATGGCTCATCAAGTATTGGAGCTAGAAGTTGTCTCAAAATGAGAGTTCTCGAAAAGTTCTGAATCGTTAAGCAACTTGGCACCATCTTAAAAGATTAAAAATTATGTTTTTCAGTAGTATAAGTAAATTTCATGAGATCTCTCTTCTTTATTGTTGATTAAACTTTTACATGAATAGTCATAAACATGAATAATATCACCAAATAACGATTTTTTCGACTAGATATTCTACCTTTTTCGTACTGCTTTTTAGGCGCCTAACATAATATACCTTATTAATAATTCTAGACTTAATGTGCAGGAACTTTTTGTAAATTATAAAATATGAGTGTTTAGCTTTGCCTAGCGTCTATGAATACATATATGATAATTAATCCAGCACTCCTCGGGTGCATTTTTTAAACTGATTAACCATTTACTTAAGATATGAAGGTCTAACAATTACTATGTTACGATTTGTTAAATAGCTTTAAAAACCTCCAGATGAGTAATTCGAGATCATTATTAGATCCGTCATCTTGATTTATCAGAATGGCGATTTAAAAATAGCATTGCAGAAAAACCCTAAATATAATGAATTTTTATATTAAGGACGTTCCCAAAAAAATCAATTTTCTTACGACTCTTGAAACTTTAAATACACCCTACTTATAAGTGTCCTTTATACGTAGAAATTTTGTTCAAACGTCCTTGCGGTAGTAAATTTCTAAATATTGACTATTAAAATTTGCATATTTAACATGGGAATCCTATCCCGATCGATGTTAAAGCGAATGTTTTATTAAATAACAATAGTAAATTTCTTACAATCGTTTTAAAAAACTGGTAACTATTAATTAAAGATATAACGAATATCTTTCTGTAAAAATCACTATGACAAGTGGTATTGGTTTTGTTATAAAAAATATTAAAAATGAGCTAATTTTCGATGATTTTTACTTCTCGTGAAGTGAGAGATGGCGACTTGGCACGTTGCACTGCGCGGTAAGTTTGAAATATTATGTGCTATCTTATAAATTATTTTTGTTGTTGTTTTTAATTTAATTTGTTTTGATTTTTCAAAAAGTTTAACACTTTTGTTATAATGTCTTTTTTTTTAGTTACTCTCACTTTGGGAACGTCCTTAAAATATTTGGAAATTACTACCATTGTATAATGACGGAATAGAAAATAATTTTTTGTTTGTCAATAAGTTTCCTGTTTTGATAGTGTATTATGTTGGATTATACGGAGCACTTCCATTAAACTCTGATCAAAACTACTTCAGTAATTTTCGCACATTCAAACATACATTCTTACGCATTTATATATTAGTATAGATGTATGTTACTTAAATATATTTCTTAAACCTTCTTTTCGTCTTAATTGATTATTTGAATAAATAAAGAATCGAGAATGCCAAAATTCAATTAAAAGTATATTTGTTTAATTGTGCATTTTTTAAGGAAAGAGGGAATTTTCAACTTAATTGTATATAATTTACCATAAGGTTATAAGTCGAATTTCAATAAAAAAGGAAAAATAAGTGGATATTTTATATTTTGTTCGACTATTCTACAGTTGATCTTACCATCCTTAATCACATCAATGAATCAAATAATTAATATATACATAGTTTTGGGTAAAATTCAATTTTGTTTAAGGTTGAATATTTTATGAAATGTAGGTTTAAAACAGTAGACAATAATACTACAGTTGTAATGAATATCAACCAGTGAACCAAATTAACTTGAAATGACCAAAACATTGATAGAAGAATTATTAGAATATTTTAATAACCACGTTCTAACAATAAGTATGTAATCCATTTCACCTTACGCAGTTGACCATCTGAGAGTCTATATATCTTTAGGCAGATAAAAGCTTTATTTCATAAGAAAACGCTTTTAAATTGCTATAATGTCATTTAATGAATAAGCATACGATGTATATAACTTAGCTTGATGTACATATTTTTGAAGTATCAATGTTTAGAACATTAAGCTTCAAACCTTGAGCGCTAAAACTTTACCGTACGAAATTATGTTTGACCCAGATAATAATATTTCATTTGACACCGTTCTACAGAGATGTAATTTATATGGGATTTCTAAGTTGTTCCTAAAATACTTTAACACTCATCCTCCTATTGAAAAGATTAATACAAACAAAAAAGGGGAAAAATTTTGAATCATCGATAAACACCGAATTTCGCGTATCTAAATTATTATTGTTGTTATTCCAGGTCTATAAATATCTATGTATCTGTGATTTTTGTTGCCCCTGGAATAATTGTTCCGATAACGCAAATATATATACATAATAGTTTTTAGTACTTCAAGCTTTCAATCATCAATATTAAAATATTAGAATACCAAATATCCGAAAGTGTGTTTCATAGCACTGAGAATTCAGAATTGATCGTACGATTCAGGTACTTGATAGTGGGTTTAGTTTAGTCACTTAAAATTAAACAATAAATTAAATAATACTGGACCTTAACCTTGACGTCGTCCACTCTGACAATCTATATTTACAAGAGTTCAATTGTTTTAGAAAGGAAGCATTACAATTTGATACTTAGCCACACCCTATCAGATGATCTTAAAAAGTAAATATAAGACATACTTTCCCTATCTTATCACAGCCTCCAAAAATATGACAATTTCTCACGAATGCATGAGATATTCATTCAAAGCAAAAATGCCTCTGTAAACTTTGCGAACAATTGTGGAGTTGTTCTAAAAATACCTCTTTATTAAATAATTTACAAATCAAATTTCTATTAGATTGCAGACGATGGCCGCAAGATCACAATAAAACATTCAATTAGCTTGGAAAGCTCCATGGCAATTTTTCACATTGCGGCCACTGAAATGCAAATAACGTCCAAAGTACAGGAACAAATCGGACTTACGCTGCTGTCGAACCTCGGGGCATTCTGTGATTTCTTTCTCGCATTAAACGGGGAGGTCCCAAAATGAGATCTATCCAAACTTTTTTTTTTTTTTTGGGACGAAGCGGGTTGGGCCTTTTGTTGTGGCGCTTTGCGAGATGATCGCGGACACACTCTTGAATATTTTAAAATTTCGATTAAGAGAACAAACACACGACGCACGGTTCAGCCACCCTCAACCTTGACCACAATCACGACGCTTCTGTTTACTATATGCTACAGGATAATTCGAATTTCGCGCCAAACTAAAAATATTCATCCGGCAGATCTCCGCTTAATCCGCGAGAACAAGTGCTTCCGATTGGAGATCTTCTCAATAACTGCCGGGCGCTGGGTAAGTGATAAAAGTTTCAGCAATTCAAAATGATCGCGGATCATTGTGAGCGAGACACGGCGCGGTGCGACGATGGTCGACGCAAGGTCTGCTGGAGAGCTCCGTTGCGATCGTGGTGCGCACACGTACCACCTTATTACAAGCGCGTTCGCGCATCTAAGATAACCGCTGATACTCTGGATATTCACATCTTTCCAGTTTTCCAATTATCTTGGAGAGAGCTCGACGACGACGACGACGGCATCAATGGATCCGATGCTGACCTTACTCGTACAGGCGTTTGTTTGTCTGTTGGCTGTGTCGGTTGTCACATTTAATCGAGCCTTATTGCCGGCGGCAATAATTTTATTGAACGGAAGATGCCCGCACATTTTAAAGGAATGCGGAGAGAAATGACTGGGAGCAAAAGATGCTGTCGCTTGTCGTGCTAGTCCGGCTCGCACGCTTCAACGCCTTTATAAAATACGTTGCTCCAGGCGAACGATTTCGTCTTGTGTCTTGTAAAAGGTAATTGAAGTAGCCATCCGAGCAGTAGGAAGCAATAGACTTGTTTTAGTTCTGTAGACAGTCCTCTAATCGAAAACTGGATGGAAAATGGAAAATAAGTATAAAATAGCAAAGGGAAATTGTAGTTCAAGCGCCACCTTGCAACAAGTATTGGGTTTTCATTGCGGAAGTCAAAGACAATTTTCTTGTCTTGTGAACTCCTTGAGACGATACTGGCCAAACTGGATATCGAGGTTTTTCTTGTTAGGTTGCGATTCCTAACTGATATTGACTTTCTTTTTGTTAAACTCCATTGACTTGGTAATCGACTATCGGGGACTATGAAATTAATAGCAAATTAAAATATATCCATAGTCAATGGCAATGTATATTGGGTGTCGTAAGGCGTCGTTATAAGATTAATTGTTTTTTGTTTTTAGTTTTATTGGCTCAATGACAATGTTTCGATAAAGGACTAATCTTTTGCTGCCCAAGGTTGTAAATTGGTAACTGGCACTGCAGGTGTGTTCAGTAAGTAAATGATCGTTTAAATCCACAGGTTCTATTTATTTTATTCTTTTACATTGTTCTTATGTACATTGTGGAAAATGAGAATAAGAACTCAGTAATTTCCAAAAAATTAAGTTGCCTACAGTTAAATGTTTTTCAAACATTTTTTAATCAAAGAATTTATGTTTTTAATAGCTTTCTTCTAAAAAAACATTCTTTAAAAAATATTAAAGAGGAGACATGTGAATAACATAAAATAATTTGGATAGCACTATTTACACAATGGACTTTTAATTTGAGGCAATAAAACGTAGGTTAAACGAAAGAAACAAGTTAAAATGATCACCTATTGAAATTGAATTTAATTGGATTTGAGCTCACGAATTTTATGGTAGTGTAGGAACATTAAGATCATAAACTGACGAGTATGCAAAGAAATTTTGTCGGTCGCCTATATTTCCCGAGTTATTTCAACTTTAAAATTTCGAATGCAGAAAATTGCGACGGAAAGATATCATTTTCTGAAACATTAAAGATAATTACCTCGGCAATTGCAAGCGACTCAGAAAAAGTCTTTGCATTGTCGTCACTTCTGACCACAAAATCTATGAAGAGACCTCAGACTCAATCTACTTCCTTAGGTAATGTAAATTTATAGACAGGCAGTTCTTTCTTCAGAAATACATATTTCCAAGACTGTACTACATCCTATGAGTTATATTCTGTGGCCACTGTGTTAGTGCCTTTATATTCAAAAGTATCTACTTTTTCTCATCATTCAGTCATTCAGTCATTATTAAGGTATATACATTTTTAAAAATTGAACTAAACATTTAAAAACACAAAACCATAACTTCGTTTATTTCTTATTTTTCTCAATTTGCATAATCAGATGCCTCGAAAACACTCTTCAGGCAATTTTTATAAGAACATCGTTGTCAATCAACTTTGTTCCGCTGCATTTAATTCCTCTTACTGAATTTTTAAATTATAAATAACTGAAAATATAGCAGTAGTCTGAGCTTTTTAACAAAAAATCGAATTAGAATTTATGAAATCGTTCTGAATTTATATTTTGCCGGACCAAAATCATTACAATTTTATTGAATTGCCCTAATTTCGGAAATAAATTCCCAATATTTGGAATCGTTGCTGCGGTGTACTATATATTTTTCCATGATGATTTGTTAGATCTTAGCGAATAAAAATGCCATTGACACTTACAACAAGATTAATTAATTTGATTAGTTCATTTTAGAATGCTTTCTTTCTTTATTTTTCAAGAAAAAAGCCAAATAGAAATAAAATTGCCTTCAGTAAAAGTATTAACTTAACAAAACCCAAGTTGGGCATAAGTGGCGTTATATTCGACTTGGACCTATTATAAAAATTGCTAAGAAATTGTGACTCATAATATTTAAATTACCTTTATATATATACATAGTAAATATTTAGTTCTACAATAATAATATGTTTTTCTTCTTAAAATGAAATCTAAGTAGTATGTACTTTTCCAAGCTGGTGAACAGGATTATAAATTTGAAGGTGACAAGCTTAAAAATATCTGCAAAATTATTAAAATTAATTCAAATATTATATTAAGCAATTTTGTCTTCTTCCCAAATTTCCACAGCTCACATTTAACTGACAAAAAAAAAATTATTTTTCAGAGATAATTTTAAAAGAGTGAAATATCTCGAAAGATAAGAAAAATTTATGCTTTCAGAAGAATTTATGATGGGGAAGATAATGATATTTCTCCATTATAAGTTTTACGTTTTTATCATATTTGCTCCCCATCTCGATGTGGAAAAAGTGAGTAATTCGCTTTAAACTTTCTTTAGATGAAAGCACTGCATAATCCCCTTTTACGTGATTATCTTGATAAATATACTAAGGAGAAAATATATTTTTGAAAAAAATTGGCTATTCTATTAAACTACGGAGATATATTTATTAGGGTGCTTTTTTTCGCGACTATTATTTTTTTGTTCAGTCCCACCTCGAAATTTTGTGGCAAATACCTAAACAAAAATTCCCTGAAAATTGGAGCCCTTAATATTAATATTAAGTACTAGACCAAGGCGTATAAAGATTTCCCGTATAAAATACACGTAAACTTTGATTATTTTTCTTCAAAACTCTACAGCTCAGAGGCATTTTATGGTATAATCTTGGTCAATGATAGCGTTTCTTCAGAATTGAATGCTCTACAAAAGTGTCCATTGCGGCGTAACCCTAACTCCCACCAGCGAGGTAGTACGGGTCACTAACCCCAATTTTTACATGAAAATCTCGCTTTTTGCCCCTATCTCGTAAACAACAAGAGGTACAGAAAAAGTGAACATGACAAACTTGTAGGAAATTCAGTTTCCTATAAAAAAGCTCTGAACACCAAATCGCTAACATCGATTTTTCTTGAGATATTGGGCTTTGAAGTTGAGGTAGTGTGGAATTTTCATGGATTATTGAGCTAAATTGTAGAAATACTACCTCAACTTCAAAACCCAATATCTCAAGAAATATCGATGGTAGCGATTTTGTGTCCAGAACTTTTTGTAGGAAATTGAATTTCCTACAAGTTTGTCATTCACATTTTTTATGTAGCTCTTGTTATTTACGAGATAAGGGCGAAAAAAACGAGAATTTCATGAAAAATAGGGTTAGTGACCCGTACTACCTCGCTGGTGGGAGTTAGGGTTACGCCGCAATGGACACTTTTGTAGAGCATTCAATTCTGAAGAAACCTTACCTTTGACCAAGATTATACCATAAAATGCCTCTGAGCTGTAGAGTTTTGAAGAAAAATAATCAAAGTTTACGTGTATTTTATACGGGAAATCTTTATACGCCTTGGTCTAGTACTTAATATTAATATTAAGGGCTCCAACTGAAAAAAAAAAATAGTCGCGAAAAAAAAGCACCCTAATATTTATATATTATACATGTAGCTCACAGTAACGTGTTTTTTTTAAAACGCTTTTCTAAAATAAGCTAATCTCCATACATGCGTAAAAATATAGAAAATTAAAAAATTAAACTTCTTATATGTATATTTAAACACTTTATTTCCAACTCATATGTGTTAATACCAATTTTTTATAAATAGTGTCAGATAATGTCAAATATGTATAAAATCACTTGATCAAAAACGCTTGTGAAATATCTACGAAAACAACATCATTTATTTAATTTTCAAAACCACATACAATACTTGCAAATTGATGATTATGATGAATGATCCTAGTCAGAAAAGCCCATTTAAATAATCAAGTTTCTAAACATCAGCTTTCCTAAGTTTTATTGATTGAATTGAATGCTTTCAATATATCTTGAAAATTCAATTTATTCCAAGGCAATTTTGGTGAATGTAGTAGCAATTTTGGTGAATGTAGTAGCGTTCGTAACAATTAGGCTTCTTTATATTTGCAATTCTGAAATTACATTCGGGAAAGTTGATTGTGCCATATTACCAAAAATCAGTTTATATGATTTCTCTACGGGCACTAATTATGTTTTCTTCTCCGGCGTCGTCTAAATGTCAGATGTAATACTTAAACTGCCGTCTATAAACTCAGGTTCAATATCCTCGGAATAATGTTACCTAAACTTTTTACAAGCCTCTTTCCTTTCATCGTAAGACTGTCGAGAAATCTGTCGAAATCGAAATAGGAAATTAATTGCCCAGTAAGCTTCTAACATCGCATTTTGGAACTTAACTTTTGTAAAACGACAGCATCAAAGTAAATTATAGGAATTTTGTACATATGCCGCGGGGCCCATAGGCATTTACCTACTTTGCCTTTAGATTAATCCGGCTTTGATTTCACTAGAAGTTACAACGTTTCTTAAATTTTTAGAAAAATATTTATTTATCTTTCATTTAAGGGGACGTGACACACCCAATTTTTTATTTTTGATGTTTGGAAAAAATGGAAAATTGAAGGGAAGAACAGTAGATACATTAATCAAACTTTGTTTGTTAAAAAGGGTTAAAATAATGCAAAAAATTTTTTTTTTAATTTTTTGAATTCGTTTTTTTCTTTGTACATTTTTTTGTAAAAAACCACAAAAATTGACTGCGGACACGATTGGGAGCCAATGGAACGTCTAAAAAAAAAAAAAAAATATGAGGTTAATTGTTATCAAAATCCCCAGGGATTGAACCTAAATGGAACATTGTTCACGAAAAAACTACAAAATGGCGGCATTTTTTCAAAAATTCACTTTTTTTTGTCCCGGAAAAATGCCGCCATTTTGTAATTTTTTCGTGAAAAATATTCCATTTAGGTTCAATCCCTGGGGATTTTGATAACAATTAACCCCATATTTTTTTTTTTTTTCAGACGTTCCATTCGCTCCCAATCGTGTCCGCAGTCAGTTTTTGTGGTTCTTTACAAAAAAAAATTGTACAAAGAAAAAAACGAATTCAAAAAATTAAAAAAAAATTTTTTTGTATTACTTTAACCCTTTTTAATAAATATGCAAAGTTTGATTAATGTATCTACTGTTTTTCCCTTCAATTTTTCCAAATATAAAAAATAAAAAAATTGGGTGTGTCACGTCCCCTTAAGTCAAATTAAAAAAAAATTTCAAAGAAATCCCGCAGTATATTTCTACCAGACTAATTTTAACATTTGACAAGGAAAAGTTAATTCAAGTCAAGAGACAATCAAATAAATTTCTGCAAAATGTAATTTTATTATAAGGGCTTTTGATGGAAATGTAGCCTTATTTAAGTTTTTATCGTTTTCGTACAGAATACAGAATAAAGGTAAACATAAGAAGAGGAAATGAGTTACAAACCTTAGAATTACCAAACTTATGTTGTGTTAAACATTTCCTTCAACAATTTTTTTAATGCAATTTGAGTATGAAGTTGAAGTTTTGAAAGAAATGTATGCGCAAGCTAATCGTACCTAACTCTATCGTCTATCGATATTTAATGGGTACTTCAACTCCTCCAAAATTATATAATAAATGTCGGAGAAGGCACATTAAAATCGACAACAAATGTGCTCCCCGAGCAGCAAAACAATCTAAGCAAGTATTTCCTGATTAAGAACGGATGAGTCAGCTGAATTTATTGACAGTATTCCAACTCCAATATTAGCCACACGTGATAAATTGTTTGCTCGAGGTCAGCACAATCGTTGCGGCTCCTTCTACTCAACATGACATGAATATTTTATGAGTCCTGGCACTTAATGCTATCTGAAAGTAAAAGACCCTGTAGTCGGCGACTAAGCCCCCTTAATGCTCGAAAGTCCAGTGAGAACTTCAGGAAGGAAGTTCGAAGAACTTTACGACACCTGAATGGTATTCAACGCGGCAGCAAATAAAAAGGGGTTGCTCGCGATTTAGGGGGCGGAGAGGTTTTTTTGTTCAGACATGCGATGGAAACGAAAAAGAAGAATATAAAAATAATCGGAACTTGATGAGATACTTGTGCCCTTAGCATGTGAAGCAAACTGTTGCGCCGCTGAGTCGATTTATTGCTCTAATTTGATGGCTGCGTGACTGAACGGCATGAAAGTGGGAACAAGACGTTTATTAATTTACCGCCTTTTTTATTGCTTCTCACACACCCTTCTGAGGACCTTAGACCGGATGTGTACATGGAGAAGAAACTGGGAACAAAAAGGAACTGAATCGTCCTAACATTTACGAATATTAAAGAGACCCTCTTAGGCGTAAAGACGTTCCCGAAATTTGCAAATAAATTGTGAACTGAATGTATGCTTTTGTAAGGTGTGATTTTTAATTTTAAAGGAATCTTTTATTAAAAATAACTATTGTTTTTAAATTAAAAAATAAATGTTATCTTAATCAAAGTATCATAACACATCGTTCAATAAGTCCCGAGACTAACAACGAAAACAACATTTTTTTTTCAAAAATCATTTTTATTCATCAATATAATCTCCTTTTAGAGTGATACAATCGTTCCAACGCCTTTCCAACATTTTTATACCATGTTTATAAAAGGAGTTATCCTTTGCTTCAACATAGGCTTCAGTTCCACTGAAAGCAATCGCGGCACCCACTTAGAAAAAACCTTTTTCATGCTCAATTTTTCATGAAGGATCGTAAATACGCTTCCAGATGATATCTGTGTCATTTCTGCAATCTCACGGACCTTCACTTTGCGATTTTTCATTACGATTTTTAACACTTCACTCACATTTTCCGGTGTAACGGTTTCCAATGGCCTACCCGAACGTTCCGCATCGTTTGTGTCCGTACGACCACGTTTAAACTCAGCATACCACCGAAAAATCGTTGGTTTGGATGGAGAGGAGTCCGGGTAATGTTTTCCAAGCCATTGCTGGGCTTCTACGGTGTTTTTACCCATTAAAAAACAATGTTTTATCAACACGCGAAACTAGCTTTTTTCCATTTTTCAAACAAATTACAAAGTGACTTTACTCTAACCTCAATAACTCTGCTGTTTGTGGTCCGATCGACGTGAAATTTTTACAAGTTTCATGTAAAGGTTCGTACTCTAGGGAAACGTGGCCAGTTTGGTACTACTAGCACCATTTCTGGGTTAGTCTCGGGACTTATTGAACGATGTTACACCGCTGTCAATAACTTTTTGCCATCTCTCTGATAAATTGGATTCCGCCGTGATAAAATTAAATATCCTCCGAGGTAATCCAATTTTCGACCAATTTCCGACTTCTTCACAAGATTGAAAGTGCTACTACTGACTGAAACAAGTGATAGTCGGAAGGAGCAATGTCTGGTGAATACAGCGTGTAAGGTAGGACATTCCAGCCAAGCACTTCCAACATGTGGCCGAGTGTCGTCGTGCAAAAAAATCACCTTGTCGCGTCTTTTGGCATATTCACGGCGTTTTTGCTTTAATGCTAGGTTTAATGTGATTAATTGATGTTTAAACGATCGACTGTTAGACTCCATAAAACAATAGGCTCTTCTGATCCCAAGAAACACAGAGCATAACTTTTGCAGTACGAATGTTTCATTTTGGTATTGATGTTAATATTGATGATAGTGGTTCGCCTCTTTTTCGATATACTTTTCTATGTTTAGGATTATGAAAATGAGACCTATTTTTCATCGCCAGTAATGTATAATGTAAAACTAACTTACTTTTTTGTCTTTTAAGCAAAATTTAACAAGTTATCAAACGTCTTTCAATACTTCTTTCTGTTAAATCATGTGGTATCCATTTGCCTTCTTTCTGACTCAATCCCATGACACGTAGACGTTTACCTATAGTTTATCGACAGATATTTAATTATACTTGTAAAATAATCAATTACTTTGGTAATATTATCCCTACCATTACTAGTAATTGCGTTTTTTCTCCACTACCTATTGCAATGACAATTACTATGGGTAATGGCAATGAAATCTTCATTTGTAATTAATTACAATTAACATCGCAAAAGTAGCAGAAAACCTTATTAGATTGAAAGTACTTAAAAAAAATTTGCTTTTAAGGCGTTAACGTCGAATTTTTTTTTCTTTCACGTTTTTCTCGAAATTACTTTTTTTTTGGTGTACACGATACCTCAAAATCTACTGAACCGATTTGGCTGCAATTTGCACCACTTATTTTTTATAATATTACCTAAAGTGTGACGAAGGATTTTTTCGATTGTGTTTCGTATTAAAAAGTTATATATTTTTTAAACACAAAATTTTGATGGAAATTCGTGTTTTTTCTTCAAACAGCTGTAATTTCTCAAAAAATTTTTTTTAATTTGTTTCCTTCGTCACGCCTTAGCTATTATACTTCTGAAGAAGCAATTTTTTTTCGGACAATGGTGGACGGGGAAATCATGTACACCGTCAGCAAGGATTTCAAAAAGAGGGTACCACTGAGCGACTCGCCATTTTTAATGTTATTTTTTTTTTCAATATTGGAATTTGTTTATAAATCTATTATATGTATAAGTAAAATAAAGTATAATTCATAATGGCCGAGTCAAAAAAAAGTTTAATTTTATGCTTATATCTTCGAGCGTCAGGGTGGTGTAACCCCTTAAAGTAAATAAAATAAACTCTATGAAAATAGTTGCCAAAAATTGGGTGATCAACCGCCATAACAACGCAATTATAAAACATCATTAGATTTGTTGGCTTTTATAAGTATGCATAACAAAACCTTATGGCTGGAGAATTTGACCAAATACCTACACTTTTATATAGTTCTCCTCAAATCCTTGTCTTCTTAATATAAATTATACATTTATTAAATAACATTGTGTGTTATTGTGCAGTAACTCAGAGGATAGTCAATATTTATAGAAACATTAAATAATTACTTCTAAATAAATACAAACGTATTAAAACACTAAGCTCCAAATTACAAAAGAATATAAACATCGGGCGAAACTACAACAAATTCCAGCATGCTCTTAATTTCTACGAGGAATTATTCATAAGTAATGAAATGCTTATCTTCTGTAAGCAATTGGGTAAACTTTGATCCCCGGGCACAGCTGGACTAAAAGTCAGCTTTGGAACATCTTTTTTAGGCTTTTGGGGAACATAGTCCCTTGACGACAATTTAACTTCTGGTTAATAAATATGAAATCCCTAACGTCCTCGTGCAAACCGTCCCTTACACGACCTCTCAAAAAATATATAACCCTTAATTTTCTGCTCCCTTGAGCCGAGGTAAAGTTATTTAGAGAAAATGTGCAAAGGTAAATCTGCAATCTTTACAGTGTAATTAATGGGGATTTGTTTTTTTTTATAGATATATATTAATTATTTTCGCAGTCAGTTCAAAAGCCATTAAATTCTACAATGTTATATTGATGAGGAAAATATTTATAATTATGTGAATTCACAAAATGTTACCTATTGGATTTGAAATATAAAACCATTAATTTTCTCATACATATAGTATCATACTAAATTAATATTTATTCATATGAATAACTAATTACTATATTACAATAATCGAATCATCCCTTTTATCAATCGTATAATTCCATTTATATAAAGCTTATCACAAGAATGTTATTGATTTTAAAATACTATGCCATACATATATCCCATTCTTGTGTATGCCAGTGTAGGTAGCACCTTTTCTGAAAAAACTTGGCGATTCGAATGGTTCTGTACAGAAAGTTTTTGGTTTGTATAATTGAGTTTCTTTCTTTATTTCGCTACTGCAGATTTTTCTCCTGCTGTAATTGCCATTGAGAGGTATTCAGGATGCCCCATTGTTTTTATAGGATTTTGCATTAAGTTAATGGGATTCCCGATTGTGTTAAAATGTAGTTTCGTTTAAAAAATGCACGAAACAGGCGTTTTGTGCTATTTTTCATTACTTATTTAAGAAGGAACATGTAAAGTGCTAAGTGCTAATTCGGATCTTTCTTTTATTTGTTGAGGTCGTAACTAGTACCATATCGTATTGGATAATGCGGTTGCTACTCTGTGCCAAAGTACTATCTAGCCTACTATCACAGTACATGTGATTTCGCCGAAGTGTAAACAATATAGTTTTTTTTCAGCATTGAATATGTGTATTACGTGTGAACAAAACGCCATTTGCGGAAACGTTACTTTTCTTGTTTAATTCGAAGAAAAGTGCTGCTGAAAGTTATCGATTGCTGTCGGAAACTTATGGTGATTACACTTCATCGAAGAAAACATGTGAGTTCTGGTTTCGAAACTTTAAATGCCAGCCACCAACATCAACACCAAAGTCGATTATCCACGGCGCCTAATTCTTGCTCTGTATTTGGGTTGCATCAGCTGGGTGTAGTATAAATATTATAAGCTGCTCCAACCCAACGAAACCATTACTCAAACAACAATTGTTGCTTTTGAGCCGAGCATTGAAGGAAAAACGGCCACTGTATCCCAAAAGATACAATAAAGTTATTTTTTTAACATGACAACGCTCGATCACATGTTGCAAAACTCGTTAGAAGCACTTGCTTGGGATGTTTTATATCACCTTCCATACTCTCCAGACATTGCTCCTTCGGACTACAACTTATTCCGCTCGATGCCGCATGATCTCTCTGTGCAGCGCTTCCATTCTTTTGAGGAAATCAATGAGTTATCCTATCGATGTGGAATCCATTCGCTGTCAGAAATATGGGAAAAGGTAGAAGCTAAAGATGGACAATACTTTAAATAATAAATGTGTAACAATTTTTTTAAAAATAATGCCATAATTTTACAAACATAACCCTCAAAACTAATTCACGCTTCTAATATATACTCTTCAATTTAATTTGAAGATCTTTTTAATTCCATACTATTTTCCCTATTATATTAAATATATTTGTCCATTGATTATAATACATATATAATCACCTCGATATAACAAAGCTGAAGGGAATTAGAAAATATTCGTTATACCAAGTAATTTGTTACAATGAGTTTTTTTTTTATAAAGAGGTAGACCAACCTAAGATTCGTTTTAACAAGATCGCTTCGCCCTTCGACTCGCTGCATGGCATTTTTATTCAGTCTGTGTTTTTTCCATGCTCTCAGCAATCCCACTATCACAGTTCGCAGAATCAAAGTGCTCAGCTCAGCACAAGCACATTTCCCCCAGGTCATAAGTTGACAAAAATTGTTAAATAGAGGTAAATTATACTTTCTATTTATATTCCGCAATGATTGAAAATTCGTTATAAAGAGGTTTTTAACAAAATGTATTTGTAATGTAAAAATATAATTTGCATTAACTCTTACGGGCAGTTCTAGGGGATTTCGAAGAATTTGTTGTATCCAGGAAATCGTTGAAGCTCGTTATATTGAAGGTTACACTATAAATATGTATTAAAAGGGCTACGTCATTATCCCAATACGCTCCTTATTGGGGTAATTTTCATTTTTAAAGGATTAACTTTTTAATTGAAAAATGTGTCCTTATTGCACATTAATATATTTTACTACACATTCCTTTTGGCTGATAATTTATAGTGATACACTATGACCTGAACATTACTCGTATTTCTATAAATTATTTCTTTTCCTATTAATTTAAAAAATAGATTCACTATAAAAGATTGCTGCACGATTACAATGACGTTCGTTATCATTATAGGAATTCTGAAATTAATTAAATTAAAAACATATAGCAGTCATAAGATTTATAGTTTGAAAATTATTTTGAATAATGAAAAATCTTAGACTAAAAATAATGAGACAAACTATTAAAAAACTAATAAAATCGTTTAAATATTAAGTGATTTTTTTCTGGGCGTTGGGTATTAATTATCCTGAAGAATTTAGTAATTGTTCAACTTGTTTCCAATTTATGCACAATTAACTCCTTCGGTTTCCTTTTGAAAATTCATGCATGATTTCGTTGTGCCACAATCACAGATGGTGGTGGTGGATTAATTTATAGCCCTTCAGGCAACCGTAATCTTCACAGCTGGCAAAGCCGCTACAGATCGACACGAGTAAATAAGACAAATTTGTCATGCAGTGTAGCTAACCTTCGCGTCGAATTGAAATTGAAGACAAAAAGATACACTCGGCGATTTCTCAAATTTTCTCAGAGTAAATCAACCCGTACACAGTGCATTTGCATTTCGGTTCCGGATGCCTCCAAGCGGCTAGATTGTCGCTAATGTCTCTACATATCTCAAATAGGGATGTGAACAATTTTCTGGTTTAAAGCAATCAAAAAATTAAACAATACGCAGCTAATATTATATGGCTACCATTAAAGTGGGTGCGTTGCGTGTGCTCGTCTCCGCGAGATTTCGCACTCTTATCTTTGATAAGAGCCCCCGAGATATTTACATGCCTTGATATCACGAGATGAGCGGTTCTATGTCTGCAGCCTCGTTTATAAAGTGTCTCATGAAATGGATTTTACACCTTTCGTTGATAGCAATGTCAGAGTAGGACATGTTAGTAATGACTTTTTCGGTAAAGTCATCCTATTCTCTACGTTTTAATTAAATCTTCTATTATCATCACGCGTTGAGGTAGCGATAATTACTGGTACATATATATATTCTTATACGGGGCAAATTAAGGTTAAAAAATATTTATTTGAAACGAAAAGAGCTCTAATATCTGAAATTGTTTTTTCAGTTGATTGGAATGACTGAAAATGTCTACCATAAGGTAAAAGTAAATATATATATTAGGGTGATTCAAATTTTTTTTCGTTTTCTTCAAACAGGTTCCACCGTTGCTAGGACAGGAAAGAAAAGTCCTGGCCCCAACCTCAGCTCATAATATCAATATTTACTGGTGGCTCACCGAACTTTTTTGTTTTCCATAAGAATAACATGGGAAAGAATGCATCACTAGACCATACATGAATGGGACCAATTTCATTAGAAAGAGTATATAATTTTCTACGAATAAGTATTCTTTCATTTTTTTCGTAAAGTTAACACAATATTAGTTTATTAGCATTCAAACTCGAGGCATAAATTCAAGATTGAGGAAAAAAACGATTTTGTGACTTCTTCAACGACGAAATGATCGATACACGTAAACTTTGATATTTTTTCTTCAAAACTCTACAGCTCAGAGGCATTTTATGGTATAATCTACAAAAAAAGAAAAGATTTACGGTGAGCATGCTCCATCTAATACAACTTGTAAGAAATGGTTTCGACAATTTCAAAATAATGATTTTGGCACTGAGGACAAAGAACATGGAAAACCACCAAAGAAATTTGAAGATGCTGAATTGGAAGCATTATTGGCAGAGAGTTCTTGCTAAACTCAATCAGCTGCAGCATTAAATGTTGAACGATCAACTGTTGCAAAGCATTTAAAAGTAATGAGAATGGTTCAAAAAATTGGTAACTGGGTTCCATATGAATTGAAAGAAAGAGACATCGAACACTGAAAAACAATTTGTGAAATGCTACTTCAAAGGCAGGAAAGAAAAGGATTTTTGCATCGAATAATCACAGGAGATGAAAAATGGATATATTATGAGAATCCTAAACGTAAAAAAGCTTGGGTGAAGTCAGGTGAACCTGCCATGGGCATCACAGCCAAAGAGAAATATTCACTGTGACAAGGTTATGCTCTGCATTTGGTGGGATCATAGAGGTGTTCTTTAGTATGAGTTGCTCGAACCCTCTCAAATTATTAATGGAGAAGTTTACCGACGACAACTAATTCGTTTGAAGGGAGCCATAGAAGAAAAACGACCAGAGTGGGTGAATAGGCACAGTAAATTAAATCTTCAACAAGATAATGCCAAACCGCATACCGCACAAGTCGTGAAAAGATATTTAGATGGACAGAACTGGGAAGTGCTACTCCAACCGCCATATTCGCCGGACATAGCTCCTTCGAATTATCACTTATTCCGCACAATGCAGTCACATCTTACGGGAGAACGGATCAGCTCAAAAGACCAGGATTTCTTCATGCAAGGAATACGTAAATTACCTGAAAGATGGGCGAAGGTTGTAGTTACCGATGAAGCATACTTTGAATACATTTTTAAGCAAATGTGTTTTATTTTAACAAAAAAAGGCGGAGTCATATTCACACACCCAGTATTAAAATACGTAGCAAAAAATCAGAAAACCCTCTGCAACCTTTTTTACCCTAAAAACAAGAAACATTGTGAAATTTCGCGAAATCTTGGATTTTGTTCGCGTTTTATTTATCTGTGCACAGTTCAGTTAGAATAAAAACAAATTGTAGAGATATTTTAGGAATAATAGCATAATAGTTACTAATCAATATAGATTTTAATGTAGAAAGCGGTTAACTTAATTTTATTACTTTGCTTTCATAAAATTTAACTTTAACCGCATTCCACATTAAAAGAATTGAATGGAATTCAATAGTTCGATTTTATTTTGAGTAATTCACAGAGTACTATATTAAACTGTTTGGATATTTCTGATAAATTAATGGTAATGCTAATTTGTGTATGAGAATTTGCTGTGTATGTAGCTCTGTCCATATGAACCGATATGTGGTATGCCATTTACATTGTAATTTCTCTTATCCTACACGTTTTATTATTGGAATTTAACTTTGCTAAATTTGTTGAAGCATTAGCTATGTTTAATATTCTTTTTTATAATAGGTAGGTGCCTTCTATTCCTACAAAATATATAGTAATATATTTTTTCTGTATTCATTCAATCACTATTTCCGGAACATTGAATTTTTTTTTAAGACCAGCAAACAAAAACAAAGATTTTACGGATGTATTGCACCATATATGTATAAGAAAATTCAGAACAGATTGAATTGGTGAAGAGTGACGAGTTGCAAAATCTTTTTATTTTTGATTTCTACAACGAGTTTTTTTAAAACCATAGGTGGATCTCAAACTTCTTGGAAGTAAAAAGTCAAATTAATACAAGCTATTATTTTTATTCTTTAAAGGTCTTCCAAAAAGCATTCTGTATCTCCGAAATAACTTTAAAAGTTAAATTTTATCATGGAAGATTGAACATCAATCTTTTGAATAATAGAGAATCAAATCGGATGTGACCAATGCAACAGCTGTTTTATGAGAGGGAATTTTGTCGTGCAGAAAAATAACTCATGATATCATTTTGCACAGATTTTGCTCGTAAGTTGATTAAGTAGAATTTATCATTAATTATAGACGTAAAGGAATATGGAAAAATAGCAACGTTATGTTGGAGATATGTTGAAGTATGGTAGGTTAAATCCCAAATTATTAGTAATTTTTTTTTTGGTATGATATACGTATGCAAAAATATAAATCTATTATATCTCCAAATTGTTGCTGTTATTTTTTTTAATAGTATGTACTCTTGACTACACCTTGCCAAAATACTATATATCAAACAACTTGTTGGCCTTCTTTGGCCCATCCCATTCTACATCTAACGTCCTTTTCACGAGCACTTATAAGCAATATATATTTTCAGAAACCGAAATAAACAATATATAATAATAATATAAACTACTTTAATTTAAAGACAATAAAAAAAATATATTAACATTTTCTTCTAACTTGCAATCTAGATTTTTCTAGTCTTAGATTTATGGTCAGTTTTTTCCTAATTATTCAAAGTATCTACATATCTCTACATTAACATATATGTCATCTTATTAGTTTTTAATATGAACCTTTTTAAGTTAAAAAGTACATAAAAGGTTATTTCAATTATATCCACTATTAAAGAAATATGACATATTTATTAATTTAATATTATGGAGTATTATTTATCAGTAGGTTCATCTAATATTTTTTAAATTAATTTCTTGTAATTTCCATATTAGAAATGACGGAATTGGTTCAAAATTATGTCCTAAATAGTTAATGTATTCAAAACTATTCCTTTATACTTTCTTTTAGCATTTCTGGAATGAAAAGTGTAATTTATAAATACATTGAACTAATTTGATATTGTGACACTTTTAGAAGTTATAGACATTACAAACTAATTTGAATTGAAAGCCGCAAGTTTATGAAGTGATCATGTTACAAAATCACATCTGTTCGAAGAATCAGTACTACGTACTTTTTAAATTTATTTTCAAAGTATCAACATATATATTTATGTATTTATTTATAAAAATGAAGTGTATTCCTTTGATAATAACGTTCAAATTTGATTTGTTTATGATATGTTACAAGACAAATTGAACACTTCCTTGCTATCGTGAACTTGTTTCACTATTCCGGTTTGGTTTGACGTGCTGTCACATTAAATATATGGGTTTCCACATTATGGAACATCGAATTGTTTTTAACAGAAATCCTAAAAGTGAAATTTTCTTATTTAAATATGGGGTGCATGATGAAATATCTGCTATGTATGATTGTAGTTTTAATGAGATATTCTATTAAAATAACAAATGGTTCTATTTGATAATTAAACATTTTTATCCTATTGTGGTAATATCTGCAATCTGACTAGTGTAACGCTTTTCTTGTTATTTATATATCAATTCTTACTAATTTACAGCATATAAAAATAATCACGCAAAAACTATTGATTCACCAAGGATGATTTTTCTGAGTGTAGGAAAAGTATCAGCCAAAAATTTAAAGGTGCTAAATATATTTAACCAGAACTTTTCCTTTTACACGTCCCCTTGACTTTTCAGTCGATTGAGATAAAACCCCCTTCGAAAATGTTGAACATATATCAAATCTTTGAAGCAAAGGCAACAAATTTAAAATTATTAATTATAAATTTGCACTGCGTGATTTTGTTTTAAGTCCATTTCACTTTTATAATTTTGCATTCGATACAAAGAACGTAATTCGTTATTAGAGTGATCATTGTTGTTTTTCATACATTAACAGATTTGCTCTGACACGTTAAGAATCCAATTTGCATATCTGCAAGATATTAATGGAGTATAAAAATGGGTACTAAAATATAGGCGGAATTTTACTGTAAAAATGAACAGTAGTCCCATGTGCAAATCCGTTTTTATCGCTAGTGGATATCAAAACCGCACCGTTAGCACTTTTATAAATTGCTTCCATGGAGCAGCTAAATCAATCGCAAAAAGCTCAAATAAATCTGTCATAAGCATCAGAAATTGTGCAACAATAAAAAACGAACTGGGAATAAAAAATGTTTTCTACTTACTTTTCATCCGGCGGTGGGGGCATATCGTTCCCCGAAGGACTCCTCGGAGGGGTCTTTTCAACTTCCATCATCGCCAGAGGTGCTTCTGGAGGGGGCAGTGGGCTGACGCTATTATTATCCATTTTTATCCCGAAAATTTTGAAAGGGTTGTTATCGTACCGAGGAAAAAAATATCCAATGGAATT
Source organism: Dysmachus trigonus (assembly GCA_949715965.1). Taxonomy (NCBI): domain Eukaryota; kingdom Metazoa; phylum Arthropoda; class Insecta; order Diptera; family Asilidae; genus Dysmachus; species Dysmachus trigonus. The sequence goes on along the minus strand of OX454319.1, from coordinate 45,427,025 downwards.
CTTTCTGCCCTATCTGAAGACAGAATCACTGAAAGCACCACCGTTCACTTACACTTCCTTTGGCACTTTTGGCTTATGTTTTATTCCACTAATTCTTCACCTGCCTTCTTTGTGCGCGTCTTAAGATGGAAGTGGAAGGTAAATTGCGCCTGTAAAAAAATAAGAAAAGCGACATTATGTGCTAGTTTCAATGATAGAGCATAACGTTAAGGCTTGAAAAAGTGTAAAAACCAGGCTAAAAGCCCTTGCCTTCAAATAGCTGTGCTGATATCCTTTTGAGGGGGGGCATCAAATATCATTGTAACAATTTTATAATAAGAAACGCCACAAGAACGTCCTCACGGACATAAGCACTACTTCTTTAGCCGCTTTATCTTCTTCCCGATATTCCTTTGCGAGCAATATTTTACGTAAAACGTCGACAAAAGAGAGTGGCTGCTCTTCTTTAGTATGTAGCATATATAAATCGGCGAGTGCGGGCCAACTTTCCCACATAATTCAACTTATATCACCGCCTCATAAAATACATATCTTACAAGTTGCACACATCTTTTTGTTTACCAAGATCCTCCCACGAAATCATGCTATGTGAAAAATTGAAAAACCGAAGAAGAAAGAATTTTTCTCGTAGGGAATCTGGTGCCGTTCACAACTGACTGATTAATCATGCGCTCGAAGAAGGTACCCCAGTGGGATAGATGCCTTAAGGTCGGACGTATAATTAGATTTTTGTAATGTACACAGCTAGCTGGATCGCATGTCTTGAAACTAATACGATCTGTCTTTAAGCAAGCTGAAGACTGCAAGAAAACATCGTCAGCGAAGGGTAATTCAATAGTTTCTTGCTTCTTCGAAAATGGAGAAAACTCAAGTGAAGCTATAAGGAAAGTTGCGACTACTTACTTTTGCTCAAAATTACATGACAGTCTTATTATGTTTTTGGTGTGAATTGCTTTTACACAACAAATTGTTTGAAAACTCCTTTTCACTTTATATGAATCTTATTTTCTTAAATCTACTAAATGTGATTTTCATACTTCAGTTTAATACTCTTATCATATTTTTTTTTTTGGGTCAAAATTAAATTTTTTCATATTAAATATTATGACTGACAATTTTAAGCAGGGCCGTTCTAAGGTACTGGAGCACCCGTGGCAAAGAAAGTTTCGGTGCCCCCTTCAACCCTACACGACTCTTGTTGAACATGATATCAATATCACTTTATTGTATCTGATTGTTTTGTGTGAATCATCGTAATTTATCGAGTTTTAAATCGATCAATAATATAATAATTATTCTTTCAATAACAGTTCTAAATCTAAAAAATTGTCAAAAATCGCGTTTAAAAACATCAATTAATATCAATGCATTTTTTTATTGTAGTAAAAACGTAATTTAAAAAATATTTAAATAATTATTATAATGCTTGTTCGAAAGCTGAAAAAAGTTTAAAGGCAATACAATTTTTTTTAGTTAATATTTTAAAAAAAAAGCTTTGGAGGTGAAAATGTTTGATCGAATTTACATTAAATTTTTGGGAATACCACAGTATTGTTAATACATGGAAACTTTAGAAGATGAACCGAAACTCTGCCAACTCCGGGAATTCCAGTTTTTGTTTTTAACTTAGAGTATAATAAATATAGGTTGACATACAAGGGATTCAAAATAAAAAAAATGCACGATACCTAGAATTGGAGTTTTAAAGTATTTGAACTGGTCTTCATTTATTCGTGCTGTCAAAAACCACAGGTTATTTATATTTGTATCTATTTGTTTATTAATTAAATTTAAAAAAAATTGAGTTCGATAATATACAAATAATTTAGAAAAAAATTTGTATTTTTCTATTGATAACAATTTTAAGATTTTTAAATAAATATCCAGATTTGGTTTATTTACGGACAACATAGTGATTATTGGCATTTTCAGTCACAGTATTCATATCCTAATTTGAAAACAAATATTATTAGGAGTACAAATGGAAAACCGCCGTTTTTTTGTATGACACCCAATTTCCTTGCTTTTGGACTGCTAAGGTTTTCAAACGATTTGAAATGGTTTGTTGAGTCACGCCCAATAAATTTGGTAGTGTTGAAACCATTCGTGACACGTTCTTTCACTAAAAGAAGCCTCACCATAAGTTTCTACAATCATTCGACGCACCTCAACCGCAGATTTTTTCGAATCGAAGGCATAAAGCAAAACTTCCCACAATGACGTTTATTTGGCAAAATTTTCGACATTTTGGCGTACAACAAAATTTGTGACGTCGATAAAAGTTCACAAATATAATGGTGAGAAGTTGTTAACAGATGCCTAACCTTACCATATGACGTTCCTGATCTGACATTTTTGATCAGCATTTACTGCTGGCGCCATCTATTTTAAAACAGTGGTTTGCCATTCGTACGACTCATTATATTTATGAATATAAAAGTGAAATAATGACACGTTTCATGAATCAGATGAAACCTCGTTTTGATTATGTTTTCGATTAATATTTCCTATATATAGTATACACTATTTTTCTGATTAAAATACTCAATGGAGTAGCAAGCTGAATTTTATTAAGATATGTACATATTTATTTTTTCATATACAATAATTTATATCGTATGTTGATTTTTTTTCTATTTTATTCATAATAAAATGATCTCGTAATTCTTTCAAGTTTCGAATTATTAACCTTTTTCCGCAGTGGTCTCTATGTTAACCAAGTATAGTTAATAAAAATCAAGAGCAATCCAAGAGATATTTTGAATTCATTTTGAAAATTTCACAATGAGGAAGATTTGACTATCCTCTAATTATGTGAAGGTCTTTTTATACAGTTCAAAATGAATTTTTACTTACGTAAAAGACCGAAAGTTCGTCCAAAGCCAAATCAGGATTATATGGAGGATGTTCAATTTCCATAAAGCCACAATCGCTTGTAGGCTTGGAAAGTGAAGCAGTCTGGATTGGAGCATTATCATGAAGCAAGCGCACACATCGGTTCATTGCTCATAACATTCTACTCGCGCTGCTTTTGCATTGTGCACCCAGCTTGCACAAATTTTGATAATATTTAAATACTCATGTAGGATCCTTAGAACAATTGTTTTGGAAATGCCAGTCTGTGCTGTAATTTCTTTTGTTTCTAAGCGTCGCGTCGGTCACTTAGAATAATTTTTTCCACTGATTTATTGTTTTCTGGCGGAGTCACCGTCACAGGACCTCCCGGACGTGGGTAATCTTCCAATGATTCTCGTCCCCAGCGAAACAACTTAGACCAGTTTTTTATCGTTGAAAATGATAGACACGAGTTACCGTAAACAACTTCCAGTTTTTCTTTGATTTGTGTTGGCGTCTTTAGTCAAAAACTCTATAACGGCGCGATATTCAACTTGCAACATTTTTTAAAATCACTTGTCTGAGTTGTCGTTCGAGCTCCGTTTCAATTAAGGGGGTAACCCACTGTTGAAAAAAAAAATTTTCGATTTTTTTCTTTTTATATATTTCGATAGATTAGTACGTCAAGAATATGTGTGTAAGATTTCAGATCGATATCTAAATAATTGTTCTTTCTACAGCTCTCACAGTCCTCCTCCGTTCAACTACGATTTCGGAGCGCGCGCGGCCTTGTAGCCGCTCAAACAGCTGCCGCGTGTATTACCTATTATAATACTTTCTAAATGTATATTACATAATACACTAATACATAGTTCCTTATACTATTACAATTAGAAGATACCCACTACCACCTGGGATTCGCTGATTAAGGGTTAGTTGAAAAATTTTTTACTTATGTCACAAAATTTCTTTAAGAAAACTATAAATGCGTTTTTCTCAAAACGCTCTTTTGCGGTGCGCGTCGTAAAATTGTGTAAAAACTATTGGGCCGATTTACTTCAAATTTTGCATACACCTTTATTAAGTACTTAACTATAGAAGTAACCTACTATTAGAGTTAAAAAACAAATTTTGTTGATTTAGGATCAATTTTTTCGTGTTAAAACATAACGAAAATCGATACATCAATGTTCGAACGTGCACTAAATCATCAGATTTTTTTTTTTTTTTTGCTGCAACAATAGGTTATTTCTATCCTTTATAACAAATATTAAAGGATTTTTCTTTGGTATATATTTGCAGGTGCATACTTTGGCCAGGATTTTACGAGGCGCAATTTGTATTTTTTTTTGGACTGCGTGCGCGCTGCATCGTGAAGGCCGCCATTTTTTTAAATTTTTTTTTTTTTTATAATCACAATATAAACTTTAGTCCTCTGTAAAGAAGGGTGGAAAAAATCAAAAAGATATCTCTGATAGTTTTTTTTTATCGATTTTTTAAAAAAAGTTCCACTTTTTGGGCTTCAACAGTGGGTTACCCCTTAAATGGATTACAGCAGCGACTTGAAACTTCGTGTAGAGCGTTTTGAGCCTTACCACTGTCACGAAAATGGAGATTTTTTCGAACGCACTCTATTTACTATATGTGGCTATACGCCACTTTAATTAATACTTTAATTATAATTCCAATTGTTCCTAAAATTTTTATTTTTAAAAATCATCTGGTTCATTTAATGAGCTTGTAATTAGCATTTATATCACCATTATGTTTTGAGTGAAATATTGCAATTCGGATGCTGGATCATATTTTGTGAATGCCACAAAAAGTCTTGCTACTTAATGACATTGCTATTTCTCTAAAATTTATTTGTCAACAGGACATTAATTATTAATTTGTCAACAGGACATTAATTATATAAAATTTAATAATAATATAGTATTTGACATTAATTACTTAATAAAAAAATAAAGACAATTTTATCAAAGTAAGACAAAATTATGGATTACTCTATGGAAGAAATCGGGAGGAAAATAAAAATAGATAAATAAAGATTGGTCATTCCTATTTATTCCTTTTAAATGAACAAGGAGATCCCAGAAGTGAACGGATGAAGAGGGATGGTTTAAAAAAAGATGTTTACATTTTTAGTGAATTTTTAATATGACTTCATTGTAATTCCCCATCTTTGTGCCAAATTTCAGCTTGCTGCGACAGAAAGATGGACGGACGAGTCAGATCCAGAAGTTCTAATTACGAGTCACGTCTTTGAGCTACGGATTAAGATTAGGCATTTCGATGCGGGATATTGGAAAATGTTGAAATGCTTATCGATATTTTATTTATTTGTATGAGAAAATTCTTATCTGAGTCGCATAGGTATAGCAATTGAAAACAATGCAGATGAAGGTAATGAATGCAAAAGTGATGAATGGTAAACATTGCAGTTCAGTTCAGCCCACTGAGCATAAATGGTGTAAAGGGCGTGAGTCTACATCTTAATTTATCTGTCGCCAGCAGAAGCTGTGTCCATCTACAAGTCCGATATCTACCAAATGCAGCTAAACCTAAGCGTTGACTCATTTCCAGCGTGCCGCCGAAAACCCCTTAAATAAGCATTTAGCAACTGATATTTAACAGATCGATAAAATAAACAATTTTCACTTTTCAGTAATATCGAATCAAATTTTCACTAGATTCTCTTATAATTACCTACGGCACTCGGATACCTCTAGAACCAAGCACTGTGAACGCCTCACTTCGTCATATTCGTCGTCGCATGTTCGTGACCTTAGTATAGTGCTTACCGTGTAATTATAACTTTTATCCGAGTGAAATGAAAATTTCAATGTTCCATTAATATGTCTGTTGCCGCGTTGTTTATGTTTTCGAGGTGATTGACTCCTGCATTATTGTCGTGGACGGTATCCGCTATTTTTAGTGCTGAAGCAGCAGAGACGCGCAGCCGGCTAAGTGTTTCTAATTTTTAGCAATAATTTTCAAATAAAGCACTTTTCGGTCAGATATTTCGAGGAGGGGAGAAACACGCTGTGTTAAATTATGCTGAAGTGTTTTTGCTTTTTAAAACAACTAAGCCGGATGTAATTGGAGGAATCTGTGGACAAGTGGCCTTTATTGCTGTGGTCTTCACAGTTTGAGTTATTTTAATTTAATAATAGGTCTTGAGATAATTTAACAGCAAAAGAAAAGGCAACGAATAATGGGAGAGAGAAAACTATACGAAGTTAACGTTTTATATATACGTACACTCAGATGATCTCAAGAAAAGTTTTAGCATGATGAAGCTTTTTATTTATTCCAAAGAGTCAGAACATGAATTTGCAATGTTTAATATTGTGGCAGGTCAGCCTGTAGATAAGTTTATAATGTCTTTCATTACATAATAGATTTGACCTTGTCTGGATTTTGACTGATTGTTTGTTACATCTTAAAATCTCCTATATTATTTTACATTGTCACCTGAATTGATTTCCTATTTGATTTTGAATTTTACACAATTTAAACCAACTTTTTTACTGACAAGGTTGGCCACATTATGTTATTTGAAAGTATGAAGGTAAAATTGTGATAAATATCTTAAATAAAAAAAAGTATTCCTTATTTTAGCTTTGTAAATGTACTTATAAAAACCAAAACGTTTTTCTAAATTAAATTGCAAACATTTTTCTTCTTCATAAAACAAATTCCGATTTTACATTATTTTAACTATAGTATAATAATAATATGAATTCAATTCTTTAGAGGAGGGTATTCTTTCGTGGCATGTAGTTAATATTTTTGTTTTTAAAATTTGAAAGTTATAAGACAATCTAGGGCTGAACATGGTATATCTAAAATTCCAATTTAAAAATTGACACTATGATTCTAGACACTTTGAACGTTATTAAGACACATAAAAGAAGAAAATCGATTTTATAAAATTGTAATAGTGCTCAGGGGAGTAAACGAAATATAAATTTTATCAATAAAATTCCATTTCTGTTACTTTGTGTTTAACAAAACTATAAATCAATAATAGGAAAATAACGTATGCCGTTGTTTGAGATAAAGTAAAAAAAAATGGTATTAGTCTATTTTAAGGTAATGGGTATATCTAAAAACACTTATAACTACAAGTCGTGAAGTGATCTAACGCAGTCACACAACGATATAGGGCAAAGTGATTTGATCTGTCAAATAAAATACATTGGACCATAGGCATGTCAAAAAATAATCGGAAGCATCCCAACACTAACTTTTACCTGAAGAAGTTCGCTTTTTAATCTACTAGAAATTTCCTTCATCACCTTTTTAAACAAAATATGTAAAATTTTTGAGTTTAAATCCAAATTAATGAAAGACCACTTGGACCGAACGTCTGTTTGACAGGTGGTGCGGCGCGGTGGCTGCAAACTCGGCTCCGGAGAACCAAAAATCACTACAATTTTGTTAGGAATTAATTCATATTTTTAGACTATTTGAAGTAAAACTTTCTGAGGTTGAATTTTCCAAAATATTACACTTCATAATAATGATATAATTAAGATAAGTTTCACCGACCCGCCATAAGGCTTGTAATTTCAAAAGGTTTCAATTTATCTCAATGTGAATATAAAGGGGGTTTTTCTAGCTTAGATAAAACTTTTTATAGGGATAACTACCGATTCGAGCCGTCATTCTGACAGCTCTATCTATGTGATAGTTATTCTCAGTATAGTTTGGCAAATAATCATCAATAGACTCACGCTTGAGGAACGGTTAAAAATTATTTAAATTTACTTTGAAAATCCGTCTTTGGTTCGCGAAACTTATACCATTTACAGATGACGTCATGGAAGGAAAATTTATATTTCAGCAGGACAACGCGGCAGTACATCGCTCGCACCATACCATGGAGTGGTTAAAAAGTCGGGACATTGAAATACTTGAATGGCCAGCGTGTAGTTCCGACTTAAATTCCATTGAAAACCTGTGGGGGATCCTAACCCGTCGAGTCTACGAGCAAGGACGTTAATTCAACAATGTGTTTGAGCACAAGCCATTCGAGACGTTTGGAACAACATTCCTGTAGAAACCCTTCAAGTCCTTGTAAATTCAATGCCAGACCGCATTTTTGAAGTAATTTCAAATAAAGGTGGGTCCACAAAATATTAGAAAAAATATATATATACATATTTACCGTACTATTGTTGAGGAAAAAGAAGGTGGATTTATAGCTATTTCCTCTTAAATATGAATTCATTAATATTTTTTTTCAATAACTGTAAAATGTTTGAACTATTTTTAATTTTTTATGTGTAATTATATGTATCATAAGAATATATAACCAACACACTATACTTTATAAGTTTGTTTGCTTTTAGTTAAAAAAAAATGTCTATTTAAGTGGGTGGCTTTATAGCTATTTCCTCCACTGTATTCCCTTCATTTATTTTAAACAAAGTAGCGTAACTTAAGGGAAGTATAATTATATCTTTATTAAAACAATGGAAAAGTGTAAAACTGGCAGGGGTCGGTAGTCTTTTAGATGTATGTTTAGTTATCTAAGGTTAACAAAAATGCAAAAGAGGGTCCAAACCTATCAATCGGTCGCCGATTGCAGCAACTGAGAATCTGTCCGTCCACGTGAACAATTTTTCGTACAACATACAGTTGGTGCAGAAATTAAAGTCACAAGACCATCGCTTACGTCGTTCATTCGTTGATTGGGCTCTAGAGCAGTCGCAAGCTGACCCCTTACTTTATCGCAAAATTGTCTTTTTTCTTATTTTTGGCTCAATGGGTTTGTCAATAATAAAAATTGTTGCTTCTGAACTGAGACCAATCCAAAAAAGACTATAGAGATTCCATTCTATCCAGAAAAATGCACTTTTGCATACTGGTGGCATCACTGGTTCTTATTTCTTTAAAAATGAGGCACAGGCTCGCATTACGGTCAACGAGATCGTTACTGCACCATGATCAATTAATATTTCTTCAAAAGTATGGATGACATTGATTCTGACGAGATGTGGTTTCAACAGGATGGCACTACATGCCATACAGCGACACAAATCATCGATTTATTGCAATCACGATTTGGCGATAAAGTGATCTCTACAAATGGCCTTATAAATTGGCCTCCAAGGTCGTGTAATCTGATATCTCTCGATGGACTTACGTGAAGTCATTGGTTTATGCTGATAAATCAGTAATAATTGACAACTCAGAAACCAACATAGTTCGTGTTATTCATCACATACGGCCTTTAATGTTCGTCTTAGTTTTTTTTTAAATTTAAAGTTCTATCGTGCTTAAAAAATATCCTTTATAAAGTTTATGAAGTGCTAAAAACAGTGAATTAAAAATGTTGAATAAATAATTAAGTTTTATTTTAGCAGAGAAATTACAATATTAAAATCCGATGGTATATTAAAACTGATATTCTATTTATATGTATGCACCTTTCCCTGGATGCAGATTAGATACAAAATCCCAGCAAGGGTCGTCGGCTTATGTCGAAGATTGTACACAAGTAGGTATGTACAAGGGGATTAAATACATCCATAAAACGCCAACGTCGTTCATCAACGCAAAAGCGATTTTTATTTTATGTTACTAAGGAACGTACGAACTTTCCGGCAGATACATTTCTATTATAAAATTCCATTTATAGTAGGCATATCTCTTTCAAGAACATTTCCGCGCCAAATACCCAGATATGTAATCATCTTTCTTTGAAGGGCGTAGCAAAAAAAAATTTTCCCCCAGGCAGGGCGGCAGTATCCAACAAGGGAGCAAAAACAAAATGTCTAACAGATTGCCTCAGGAGTTTCTCATATCTCCCGAATTTGGAGGAGGGCGCTGTGGCGCGTGCACTTTGTCATTAATTATTTCTAAAAAGAGGTTAACCACATCCTGAAGAAATTGAGTTTTTCAATTTCGTGTGGAAAATGTATGGATAACGAAAGTAAAAAATCCCCGATAAGATACTCTTATTTCCCGCGTGTAGAAGGGGAGCAAATGGATGATTTGTAACGATGTAATGAACCTAAGAATGAGAAAATACCCCAAAGTTTGGAAATGTTGAAGTGATGCAGCTACCCTAATCCAGCCTCCTTGGGACTATCGATTTAAATCTTAAAAATAAACATGCAAACTTGTACAGTATACTTGCGAAACGAGCTCGACACACTTTTTTACGACGATGTTCAACTTTTGTAGGATCTCACTGAGATAAAATCCGAAAGCTTCGGTGTTTAGAACATCTTTTTCTTCGAATTTAAAAATCAAAGACCGAAGGGCAGCAACCTTTCGTGCTCTGGGGAGAGATTGTCTGAGAAAAGGATAATGGACGTGTAAATTTGCGTCCCAAGTGATACTTAAAATACTTGAAAGTTAATTAAAATGTAGGGCAAACAATTGCTTGTAAACAGATATTTTTAGGAGGAGCAAACACAAATATCCCTCCCAAATGACCCGGGGTCGAGTAAACATTGCAAACATTGCGACAATTTGTTTTTTCCTTATATTTTTATAGAACTTTTTCACTTACCGGGAAAAGAAAACTTTTTTCTTTCTCTTCGCTCCAGGCACCAAGAAAATGTAAACTTTCACGGAACCGGAGCCACAAAGTTTCACACAAATTAATTTTGTAACTGAATTTTCGTTACAAATTTGTGAAAGCACTGAAAAACTTCCCGCCAAAAAATTGTGAAAGAAAAATTTTACTTATTAAAGGAAACCACTGTTGAGATAAAGGCGTTTTGATATAATTCCTTTCACCTACACACTGAGAGAACCGCCCTCACTGGTTTTATTTTGTTTCTTGATATGTGCGAGCTGCTGCTGGGGCCGCACACAATTCGGATTGCACAAATCTTCTTAAGAAAAAGATATTCAACTGGATGGTGAAAGATACAGAACGACTCGCATCAAAAAAATACGCGAAATGAATCAACCGAGCTAACTTTGATAACTGCCTTCCTACGGCAAGGAGAGTTTTCCCTGTGGCCGTGGAGCACGGAGCACCCTCGGAAATCTTCTCTTCTTTTGTCCCGGCCGCCGGCTGGAATGGGAAAAGTCACCTTCACCCTGCCGCCCACCACATGCGCCCAATTTTCAGGCGGGAAAACCGCTTCATTTCATTTGCTCTCACTCGGCCGCCTTTTTTGTTATCTTTTGCTCGCGAAACGAAATGCACGCATGCTCCGGTCTTTCGGATTCAGATTTAAAAGGTAAAAAGCTCCGAGGTGCTAGATTTAAAGCTGAACAAATCCCGGCTTAGCATTGCCAGATCCTCCCTCCAGTGGGCGGTGGAATAAACGGTGAAAGCACTCTTCGGCACACCGTTCCGTACTATCCGTTGAACTGTTTTTCATTTCTAACCGACCAGAAAAAAAGGAGGAGGTCGACGCGTATATATAAACTACTCAAAAAAAGTATGTCATAACCAAATTTTTCTTAAAGTAAACATAGGAAAAGAGAAGGAAGGGGGGGGGGGGGGGGAGGGGGGAGTAATTTACATTTTTTAATTCAATTGACAATTTTTTTAAATAGCGTTAAAATATTTATGTTAAAATAAAGTTTAATTTTTACATATTCAATATATAGAGGAGAAGGTGGTAATATGGCCCCCTACTTTGTTTTTACGTAATAAAAATATATTAGACCGTAACTTTAACAATAACTTTAGCCCAAAATATCATGCACACATTTAGTCAAAGTAATTAAGGTCGGAAATGTAAATAAAACCATAGCTTTCAAAAACAAATTTATTTTTCAAAATAATGCAAAAATGAAGCGATATAAAATTGTGTGGTAAATATGGCCCATAATAAATGTATAAAAGGACAAAAAATAATTTAGCGACATAAATCGCAAATAAAGTATTCGCCCTCGGATCCAGCACATTCGTTGTCTTATTATTAATTTTTCTTATGTCCATAAGTGTCAGACCATAGTATTTACTTCCCATTAGCAAAAGGTAGTAGTATACATTTGCTACCTAGTGGTTTCTGCACTCATAAATCCAGTAATTTCTCTGCACCTTTGACCAGCCTCCTCAGTGTCGCTCTTGGTACTGAGAAATGTCTGAAAACCTACTTATACCACATAATTTTACTTCGTACTGCTTCGACTGCCCTTTTCATTAGATCTGCAACTCATGGCTTCCTCTTTTTTTGTATGTTGGGAGAAATATTCATTCGAGGCATCTAGTAGTATCAATAAATACACTAGTTAATAACTGTTTTTGTGCATTCACTCAATATGGCCAACGGGGCCATAATATATACAACAACAGGGGGTCACATTAGACCTATGAGCTTAGTGTGAATAACAAATAAGGAATAAGTTATTAGTTAAAATAGGATGTTTTTACCTTGAAAATATTGAAAGAGGAGTTGATGCACTTTCCAATAATTGCCACAGTTTATTTGTCTCACGCTTTTACAATATTTTACAACATGAACTTTCGGCTGGAAAAAATTTCTTATTGCAGCACATTCACAAAAATGAAATAAATGTCAATACTTGGCTACAGTAGCAGCCTGGCTACTTTTGAAATCCTTTTTGGTAACTGTTTGATTTAATACGTTGTCTAACTCGCAATTATAAATTGGGCTGGGGGGCAATTTTACCTAAAGGGGCCATATTTAAACAAAACATCTGTACTACTAAAAAAAATACGAAAAAACCTCTAATTTTTTAAAACACTTATTTTTTTGAAAAAAAAAAAAAAATATCTTACAAACTTAAAAAAAAAACAATTTCACAGAACAAAATGTAGTTTTGGACTTTTCGCAGCGAAAGAAGGAGTAAGGAATATTTTAGAAAATATGTTTCAACTTCTTCAGTTATCAGTTACAATCTGAGTAAATCAATAAGTGCCAAAGGTGTTTGTTGATGGCATTTAAAATGTACTATTTATAATAATCCACTACTTTCAAATTGAGTAAAGGCGCCAATTTATTGCCTAGTGGAGAGGACCTATTATTTTGTTACCTTTGTTAATGAATCTGCTGGCTACGATTTTTTCTGGATTCTACAGCGTTACCATGAAAATCACGCTATTTTGGGGTTTAAATTAGGGTTATGTGAATATGTATTAAACACGGAATTCCCTTACCGTCGATTTTAGCATTACCCAATAAGCACACGAGGAGGAAGCAGATCGGATTTTGCTCACCATTTGTGTAGGTGTGTATGTGTGTATAGAGATAAGGACCTCGCGACTCGTCACTTACAATCAATGAAGATCATTAAATTATTTTAAAGAAATAATCAAAACAAAATAGCACTAAAATGCATCGTGAAATCTCCAGCGACAAACAATAACATTTCGCGATTTGTTTGGCGTCGACTCTGAATTAGTTAGTTATATTAGTTTAGAAGCTTAATTATTAAGACTATAAATAAACCTTTTTATATTTTAATTTTCGCTTTTCAGTTTCTTTTTTCGTCGGTTTAATTTTTTCAGTTTCTTTTTTCGTCGTTTAATTTTTTGTATATGTATTTTGTATTTTTATATTTATTTTAAATATTAAAGAAGAATTAAGAAAAATAACACTGTGCTTTTAATACGTTATCGTATCAATTTTAAAGAAGTTAATACGCAAATCGTATCATTACGATATGGCTCCTTATCAATAAACTAATATATATTTAATAAGAGTCGGATGATTTTGATATACCTCCTTGTCAAGAGTCGTTTATTTTCCAATACGCTTTCTTGCAAAAATAATACGCTGTCAAAAAGTTTTCATATCTAAATAATAATCGAAAAATAAAAACTTAAAAAAAACCGACATAAAAAAAATACCACCACTATCGAGGAAGCCACTAAAAAAAAGTGAATTTCCTTTTGGTTTTGCCGTAGTTGGGTAAAAAAAAAGTATGATAGACTACGTAAAGTCATTCTAAACCCAATATGGCGGACGGAGCAAAATTACACCTTTTTCTTCACAACCCGTTTGATATGGGTATCAAATGAAAATGTTTGACGAGTATAAGATATGTAGGTACGTAGTACAGTTGACAATGCAGTTATACACTTGGGATTAAAAATATTTGAGCAAGATCAAGCATATGTACAGTGCTGTGCAAAACATTTGCAACTAAAACCCCAATTTTCTATGTCTTACTACAACAAACCTTAAATTCTTAAAAACAAAAAAGCTAATACAGTATTTTATTCTTTATTATATCTAATTTAAGAATATTAAAAAACTAAAAGTAACTATTCAATAAAAAAGGAGAAATATTCGTTTTTTCGTACTAAGATACAAAACTGACTGTGCAAAACATTTGCAACTCCTTGACATTAACAATGTTGGCGACTTTAAATATATATTATCATTAATATTTGGTTGAATAGCCTTTATTTACAACAACTGCTGCAAATCTTCTTGGCATAGAATTAAATAGCGAGTCAATATGTGAAGAAGTTATATCAATCCAAGCCTTTTTTATACCATTAAAGAGTTCGTCACAGTTGTTGTAAAATTGACCCCTCATATTCTTCTTAACCAGTTGCCACAGCTTTTCTATGGGGTTGAGATCTGGGGACTGTGCGAGCCATTTCAAAACTTCAATGTTTTGCTGCGAAAACCAAGCCTGAAGAAGTCTAGAGGTGTGCTTGGGATCATTGTCCTGTTCGAAGCGCCAGCGCAGGGGCATTTCTTCCTCTGCGTAAGGGAGCATAACATTTTCCATAATGTTTTTGTAGTCCTCCGCTTTCATTATCCGTAGTATTTCATAAAGAGGTCCTGAGCCCTGAGCTGATAAACACCCCCAGACCATTGTATTACCACCTCCATGCTTCACAGTTACCACAGTTTATCGCGGATTTAGTCGTTTGTTCGTCGTTCATCCTACTGATTGCCCTCCATCTAGTCCCACTAAGTTAAACTTAAAGTGAAACACTCATCCGAAAAAAGGACAGTTCTCCATTTTTCTAGAGGACATTCTAAATGAGTTCGAGCAAAGACAGGTCGAGCTCAGCCATTTTTTTCGGAAAGTAGTGGCTTTTTCGCTGGCCTGTAGCTCCTAAAATCGGTTCCTATGGCTCGTCTTCTTACTGTCGAAGGATCCACATCCAGGTTTTATTCGTTTTTTACCTTCGTTTAGTACCTTGAACTGAGGAAAGGCCGAGATTTAATTAAAATTTAAATTCTACGATCCTTAGCCTTTGTCGTTTTCCTTGGTCTACCACCCTTTATGAATATTTTCAATACTTCCAGTCTTTTTAAATCTGCTTATAATTCTGGATATGGTGGATTTAGCTATTTTATATTTTTCACTAATGTCTTTGTAGGTTATACCATCTGTGTAAACAAATATTATTCGGTTTTTTATTTCGTTGTAAAATTAATTACCCCCATTTTAAGAACTTTTAGTTTAATTGCGTTTAAAGGAAAAAAATTACTATTATTTATATATAAATATATTATTATTATTATTATTATTTTTTTATTAACTATGTATGGAATAGAAAATAACAGTTAACTAACAAAGTACTGCCAATTCTCATTTATTCCGAGAAAAGTATTTGTTGATATATAAAGTTGCAAATGTTTTGCACAGGCAAAATTGTTACGTTGAATAAAAAAGTGGATATTGCTCCCTTATTATGGGATATTACATTCTGCAATTGTTATATTTGGAAACTAGACATAATAAAGAATAATGCACTGTAAAACTTTTTTTGGTATCAGTGGTTTAGCAAATATTATAATGATCTGTAAGAAACTATGATTTTAGTTGCAAATGTTTTGCACAGCACTGTAGTTCTTAGTATAATAGAGTGCAATCAACGCTTTTAGTTTTAATAAACTATATAAATTAAAAAAAAAAAAAAAAATGAATAATATCAGAAAAAAATTTTGTTTTTCCTTTTTAGTATATTTATAAAAGCGTGGTTTTTAAAAGTTTGTTTTATATATTTTGGTTAGTATTATTGTTTACTTCTACAGTAAAGATTGGAGACGACTTCAAAAATGAAGTATATATAAAAATGAAAGTTAGTTTGTTTGCTTGCTTCGATATTTTTTTTTGGATAGGGTTCAAAATGGCGGCCCTAAGATGATGGGTCAACATTTTAAATTTGCAGCGATTTTCAAGAAAATTGGTACTTAGGGGTTTTGGGGTATGCTGATTTCAAATCCGCTGTCAAATTTTAGAAATTGAAGATGGCGAACAAAATTTCTCGATTTCAACGATTTTAAAGGAAAATTAGTACAATGATTGCTTTGAGGCCATTAATTTTGAATATTATTAAAATCTCGATGAAAATTTCTCGATTTTAGCGGATTTTAATGAAAATTAGTACAATGATATTTTTGAGGCTACTAACATCGAATATTATTAAAATTTACAAATCCAAGATGGCTATTGAATTTGCCGGCTTTAAAGGCGGCTTTTTAATGAAAATTAGCATAATGTTTGTTTTGAGGCCACTAATTTTGAATAGGTATGTATTATCCAAATTTAGAAATTCAAGATGTTGGATCCAATTTGGTGACTAAGATGTCTCGAAAATTGAAGGGGTTTAGGGAAAATTTATTGGTAATCCATTTCGAATCTGCTATTGGAATTTGGAAATTCAAGATAGCAAACAAATGTCTATAAAATTCAAAGGAATTATTATACATAAAAGGGATTTCGGAGCCTCCGATTTCGAATCTATTATGTGTAGGTAAGTCAATATTTTGACATTCAAGATGGCGGATCCAATATGGCAACGTAAAATTGCTATTCATGGGATTGCTTATTTCGGATTTGCTATTAGAATTTCGAAAAGCAATATAACGCATAAAACTACATTTAGGTGATTTCAATGATAATTAATACAAAGAGGTCCTCAATGCCATTTTTCCGAATCTCTCGAAAATCAGTTAATAGGAGTCTTTTTTTTTTAAATCTTTTGTCAGAATTTGTAAATTAAAGGCGAAAAATGTTTCTACAATAATTCAGAAGATTTCCATGAAAATTAGCATTTCCATGAAAATTAGCATAACGAGGTTTTCAGGTTGAAACAATTTCTAGGATATACCAAACTAGAGCATTTGAAAAATATTTATTTAATAAGTATTTAGGCAGCGCCGGGTGAAACCTGGTAGATTGTAGATTGGTATGGGAGTCCGAAGACACCATTTAGGCCATTTAGGCCCATTTTGATACGATTTTTTGTGAACTATTGAGGCCCCCGGAACCGGGTAATTCAGCTAGTATATTATGTAATATCTTCTTCGTTGCAGCTGGAAAACATTGCAAAAGGAGGTCTAGGAAAATTCATACACATTTTTCAATCTCTTAGAAAAGTATTGCTTGTAAAGTAAAATAGTCTTTATGATTATTTGGACTTGGACCACTTTCAAAATAAACAACCCATACATGGACTTAAAGAGATGTTTTTATTGCAATGAGAAAAATATTTTAAAAGGTTTTGCTCTTCTCCTTTATTTTTCACGTACAATTAGTTTGATGGTTTAGAAAATGATAATTGTAAAAGAAAAATGTTGTGACGCCTACTTCTCAGAAGCCACAATTCTAAATAATTACAGAACGAAGTTTACTAACTTATCTGGAAAATTACTTGTTGCAATATTTTGTACTAACCTACATCAGAAGCGCCGTGAACCCTGAAATTATTCATTTTCTTTAGCAGTTATTGCATTAACAACTTAGAGCGATGTTTCAAAAGTGTTCTGAATAAGTTTGGGTGCGCAGAGTTCCATTTTCGTAATTAAGTTTTCTTTTCCGATCCAAGGAGGCAAACAGCGTCCAACAGGAACATGGAAACTTTCTTCCTACAATTCCCAACTAACTCGATTGGGCCTCCCTTGCACTTTGTCCACCGACTCAACAGTGCTCTAAATTTCGAAAGTTTGTTACTCGAATATGTACCGACATACAAAAGTGAAACAAGTTCACAAAAAGTTATGTGTTTACCATAAATCCCTGCCCGTATTCTCGTTTGTAACATTCCACTTTATCTGAAAGATCTGCTTGAAATTGCAGGGAAAAGTAGGACTCAACCCAAAGAGCCCTGCTGGAGAAAAAAATGAACACCTTTGTTGGGCTCCGCCTGGAATTTTGTGTCCCAGTTTCGCGGATATAAAGCTCGATTCGATCTATGCTCAGGAGCATGCAAAACGAGGCCGCTATGGAACGGATGCTGTTTTACAGCATAATTGGCGGGATATAGCATCGCGTTCGCAAAATGGCACAGCTGCTGCCCTTTCTGAGGAAATAGGGCAAATCTCCTTTCGCCTACCGCCAATGCACAACCGCAGCAGCGCGACAATTATTGATTTATAATCATGTGCCTCATCAAAGCCCTATAGATGTAATTTCCCAGGCCTTAGGGGAAATTGAATGAGCAATTTATAATTACACTTAATTTCTCTCAACTAGAAATATCAGCATTGATTTGCAAATAGGCTCCCTTCGCACTGGTAATCACAGAAAGGAAATCCCTTGCGGCATAATGGTACAATTAAAACTAATGATAAACTTAATGGAATTAAATTCTTTTGTTTTACCTTTTTAACATAAATCTTCACCCAGTTCAAGTTTAGAAAAGAAAAGATACTCGACAAAAAGAAAATATTTTTACATTATTTTCCATGTCCTGGGGAATTTTTTAATTCAAATTAAATTGTTTTTTATATTCTACGAGTATAGTAAATAGGTATATATACATTTGTATGTCCTTAAGGCAATATCTATATTAATTTTATTAAATTTATTTATTATATATTCTCCAAAGTAATTCATAGGATACTCTTGATAATTCACACGCTCTACGTATAATTTAAAAACTCACAGCGCAATTTAAAATAAAATAACATTTTTTTTAATATTATTCGTGACTCGGTTTAAAGTTTAAAAAATATACCACTTTAACACACTTTATCAATGGTGCTTTTTAAGAGGCGCCGGATCTCAGAAAGGATATGTGTCAAATTAATTGGGATTCGTTGTAAGTGCGAATGTCATTTTTATTCGATAAGGTCTAATAAACCATCATTGAAAGATATTCACCGCAGCAACAGTTCCAAATCGGGCACGCTTAAAAATTTTGGAATACACTGAGAGAAAAAATGTAGATAATTCATCTAAAATGTGGTTATAACACCTAATTCTTTTAGGTGATTTTTAGCCTCCTACTTCAATTAGCTGATTCGCCTAAATTGTATTAAGTGGATTTTCTACTTAATATCACTTGCAATTGTAGATAATTTATCAAAGAAAGTAGGTGTTACTTCTACAACATATAGGTGAAATTTTCATAAATCTCAGGAGAATTTCCAACTACAAACAGGAGTTTTCTTTACGAAGAATAGGTGTTTTTCCTATAGTATGTGACTGCAACTTCTACAAACATTAGGAGAATTTCCAATTATAGTTAAGAGAATTATCTAACAAGAATAGATGCTGCTCCTACAGTAAAGAAGTGAAACCTCTACAGGTCTCAGAAGAATTTCCAACTGTACGTAGAAGATATATCTACAAAAGTTGATGTTTTTCCCCTAGTTTAGCGGTGAAATGTCTATAGGAGTTAGAAGATTTATCTATAAAGATTTGACGTTTCTCCTACTAATATAAGGGAAGTTGGGTGGAATGTTTGGAAAGTGTCCCACATTATTTAGAAGCCTTATCTACCTGAAGAATTACCTGAAATTGTACTAAAAACTTTTATATAAAGGTAATTGATGAAATATAAACAACTTTATATGAATAATATTAATGATTGTATTTAAAGTAATTTACAAAAATGATTAAATTTAATGCAAGTACTTCAATATTAAAATTATTGTAAACTTAAAAAATTACATGAGTGCTGCTTGAGGCCTTAAAGCCCTTTCTTTATTTGACAACATAATTTCATGTACTGGATGGTACTTTATATTTTTAGCATCTAATATAATTTCATTTTTGGTGTAGGTTGATACAATAAAACAGTTGTAGTGTGAATCAAATCGCTTAATTATTACTTCGTTAACAATAAAGAAAAAATTTTGTTGTATATCTTCTATTACTTTTTCCACCAAATAAAATTTAATGTTTTCTTGAAAATTAGTTGTAATAATGTCGTCTTTTTTGTAGAACGTATTGTTAATTTCAATATGTTTCAATACACTGACTTTTCGATTACTTAGTCTACAGTTATTGTAATCAAGTTTTCCATCGCTATCAAGTTCGAAAAAGTACATTGAAGGTCCAGGGACGAATACCTTGTTTTTTTTGCCGAACTTAAGTTGAAAGGCTAGTTCATACTGTAATTTATATGCAATACTGAGGCATATGTTCTTTCTAGAGGTTATAGAAGAACTGTACATTTTTAAACCCTTATGTTTGGCTTCAAATCGCATTGTCCATAACTTTTTCAAGGGGCCTACTTTTCTGATAACCTCAGGGTAATGAATGACAAAGTGGTGTTTTGGTTTTAAATTATCATCAAACAGAAGACAATAGAGTTCGTGGTGTGATTTAATTATGTTTTGTAGTTCTAATAACTTGGATTCATCATATGACGGTTCTAGACATAATTCGACCATTCTTATTAAAAGAAGTAAAAAACTCCAAACTTTGTCTTTTCGAGGTACAAAATCACCTATAATTAATGGTACATAATAAATGAAACAAAGCATCCCACTTGCAGACATTGAAAATTTTTGATTTTTGAGATGAACCATAGTAATATCTGCAGTTTTATTTTTAGAGTCTTCACGACCATAATTAAAATTAGCCTTTCTGCTGTTGAGGACATCCAGTGAAAAGTACTTCTTATTTAAGAAATAAATAAGAATATGTGAAAGGTCGAAATGGCACACGCCTTCTAGAAGGTCATGCATGATATCAACCGTTACGTTATCAGTTACTGAAAAAGACGGAATAAGACTAAAAGTGCATCTTTCCTTTACGCCCGAGTCGGTAATGTTAGAATTTAAAACATCTTCGTTGTAACTTTCTTCAGTGCGTATTAAAGAAGAGTCTTCTTTACTTTGCTTTTTAATAATATCTTTATGAGCCTTACATATACGACAAAAGTAATTCCCAGAAAATGACCTAGAAAACCCAAGTATAGTATTTAAACCGAGATTATCCCCGGTAATTGCAGCTAAAACTAAGTGAATTTTTGTTAATTTGTTTTGTATCACTAAATCTACACCATTTTGCTCTAAGTCTATCAGTTCGGAACACAATTCTTTAAAATTGCAATTTAATCCATATTTAATGTGACTACTTTTAATTAGGCAACCTACTAAAATATTATCTAATTTAGAGGCGTCACAAGCATCAAGCAATGGAAATGATAAGTAAAATGAAGATATTTTTTGTAGTCCCCTCTTTGAACCTAACGGGTTATTGATTTCAAAGTCGTCTTGATATAACAAGTAAGGAATAACCAGTTTACTTTGAAAATTGGAAATCTTTTTTTTCCATGTACTACCTTGGATAATGTTCTCTACTTTTTTGCTTTCTGAATACTTATTTATATTATCCAGCATAGATTTTACAATACCCGGTGATTCCAAGAAGCGTTTTAAATTCTCTTTTAAAGGCATTATCACACCTTTGGAAATATATGAGTTAAAATTGTTTATATCAAGATGATTATCAATAATGAATTCTTTAGGATCTGAATAAATATTTTTCTCTTTGAGACACTTCCTTACACTGTATTCTGAGTTATAACTTTTAAAGCATTTTCGTAAATTAAAGAGAATATCACGAATTTTTATGATGGCCTCACTGCTCTCAGAATTTGATATTTTCTCGACTTCACATATCAAAGGATTAAAAAATGAATGAAGCATTTTGGATATTATTTCAGAAGCTAGTCTTCTGCTTAAAGACAAATGACCATATAAATACAAAACAAATTCAAGTACTTGATTATCTAGGCAAAGCATCATCTTTTGTTGCTCTGCGTTACCTCTGTCTTCAACTGCTTCTGTTGAGAGTTCCATTTCAATTTTATTTCCCAAACTTGGCACAGCAGAAAGACTGCTTTCTTTATCAATTATAGGCACACTTGGAATAGGAGCTAAATTCATCCCAGCAATATTGTCATCCAAATTATGGTCAGAATATGATTTTTCAACATGCTGTTTTGTGATATGCTTTTTAAATGAATATTGAGACCTAAAACTTTGAGAACAAAATGTACATATAAATTGTGATGTACTCGAAAGTTTATGGAAAAATCGAAGGTGTTTGATGTAATTATTAATTTCGAATAAGTCTCGGCAAAGAAAACAGGGTATCTCTCTCATTATTAATTCTTTATATTACCAATTAATGCACATAAATCAACGCTTTTTTCACCTGATGCTGACATTTC
Source organism: Dysmachus trigonus (assembly GCA_949715965.1). NCBI lineage: Eukaryota > Metazoa > Arthropoda > Insecta > Diptera > Asilidae > Dysmachus > Dysmachus trigonus. The sequence continues at coordinate 45,404,860 of OX454319.1, read as the reverse complement.
ATAAATAGCATCTTCAAGTAGGTACCATATTTGACTACATTCTTTTGGATACTCTAATTGCAAAACTTGATAGATTTGGAATGTTATTGAAATAGCTTTAATCATACTTTCTACTTCATACGTTGTGTCGTTGTAAAACACGAAAAAATTAGTGAAGTTAATGTCATCAGGACTAACTGCAATAATAAGAGGCTGTAGTGTGCATTTGTGCGTGATACAATTAGTTTTTTTCTGGTTTATGGAAGAAAGAATATAATTTTTATCCTGAAAGTTAAATCAAAAATTTTCTTAACGTACTATTAACTGAAAGAAAAAAAATCACTTACAGGAACTATCATCAAGAAAGACGTTTGGCTATCGGAGATTGATGGCTTCCACTGCTTTGTTTTTTTTCCTTTGATAGTTTGCGGAACCAAGTATGAAATTAATACGTAGCACAGGGCGACATTTCGAGTATCTGAAATATTGCGATAATAATTATAACCCCTCACATTGTTTTAAAAACAAGCCATTTTACCTTCATTTTCATGTTTTAAAAGAGATACATAGTTCTTACTGGCAGTATCCCTCAATTGTATTGGGACTTTTGTAGAACATTTTTCAAAAAATGATGGCCATTGCATAAAAAGTAATGCACTCTTCCGTGGATATAATTGCTCAAAGTCTAGTTCAATCTGAAAAGGTGTAAGTTTTTAATTTGAATTAATTCAGTTAATATTTAAAAGGCTTACCAAAGAAGCTCCTATATTTTGTTTTAAGATTGGCCACTTTTCTAAAATATTTACAGTTTTATCCAAAATATCCCTCCTTCTAGCAGTAAATGTTGCTTTCCATTTGGAGACGACAAGATCTTCGGGAGATTTATTGTGTAGTAGCCAGTTATAGTCTTCCTTTTGACCTTCCGTTATTGATGCACTAGTGTAGTCTATAAGAAAATTAGTACGTATCATTAAAGTTTTGTTTAATATTTCTACTTTGTATCAAAACTTACCAGAATCGGAACAATTTTCATCTGCGTCGCTTGTGTTTGGAGCCTTTCTTTTGAAACCTAGACTTTTCCTTATTGTGTAGTACCTTTCCCTTAAACTCCCTCGTTTCCTTCCACTTCCAATATAGGTTTCCTACGAAAAGTATTATTAAAGCTTCAAAGGAGCAACATTTGTTGTAGCTGGTTTTACTATTTCTTCTGTTGGGAAAATCTTTTTAATTTCGTCTGCGGCTTGGTTATAGTCTTCCTTAGAAAGGTGTTTCCTCTCCAAATTTATCCAAAATTCACAAATAATATTTGTTAACTTGTGTCTAGCTGACTTTAGTAGCATTCCATGCTCTTTGTAGCAATTCAGGATTGATTTGCCTTGAAAAGAACTCTCCAGTAGAGCTGCCAAATTCTGCCGGATACATGGAATAATTATATTAAAGTTATAAGTACAAAATACAGAAAACTTATAAATTGACTTTACCAATGATGGATTAGGAACCAATGAATTTACTGAACTGCCTTCGGAATGATGACATGGTGAGGGTGTAACATTGTTTGATTGGTTGGAGACCGGACTCGAAAGTAACCAGTTTTCGACAGGAAATGAAATTGTATCACCAATGTTAGAAATCCTCTAAGAAAAAAATATATTTATTTGTATAAAAATTTTAATTATTTCCACGTATTAATAAAACTTCTACTACAAATACCAAAGTTGTAAGGAAAACCTTGCAACTTGGAATTTCCTCTCTAATTCAGTGGTAAGATATGAGTAGCCCATATGGGTAATTCTTTTACAAACCGAACACCTTTTTGACCGACACATCTCCGATTTGGCTGAAACTTTTTTTACGGATTCTATATCGAAAAATAAGAGATACGTGTCCGAGGATTTTGTATTGTTCCGCATATTTTCGATAATACTAGTGATCGAAAATGTGAGAATAATGAATTTTTTGGCTTGGAGACTCATTTTCAAAAATTTATAACTCTGGTTTTATTTGAGCTTCTTTTTTTTTCATTTTAAATCTAAAGGACCGGGTTTTGAGGAAAAAAAATTTTTTTTAATAAAAATTATTAACAAATCCATATTGCTATTAACAATTTAATTATTTAAATCAATTTTTAACAATGGCCTCCCCCTCGTAGCAAGTTTTTAGTATTTTTATTGTATTCTCCGTGAAATTTTTCATAAAAAACATGTTTTCAAAATATGGTACCTTTATTATTACTATTTTTAAAACATTAATTTATATAGCACGATACTACTTTTAGCTGAGGAATCTGCTATGATACGGATAGGATTTCCAAGTAATTATAAAAATAATTCTAATATAAGTAGGAAAATCAGTTACATGTTGTGGTTGAAAAACCTGTCACTACGAGCACGGAAGTTGAAATAAATAGGAAAACCACCTATTTGATGTAGGTGCAAAAGTTACCATAGTAGGTAAGGGATTTAATTTGTAGGAAAATCACCTATATGCTGTAAGTGAAAGAACTATACTGATAGGGTTTCCTTTTATTTTAAATTGCGTTATGAATAAAACTTGTTATTACAGGTACAAAATTGTCGACATAAGCGTCATAATTACCACCGTATAACGACTTTCTTCAAATTTCTATTCCAATTTAAAATACACAATCATAAATAACACAAAATAGTTTATTATTATTACTCACCTGTTGTGAACGCCACTCACATAACTTCGTTCGGAATTTTACGCGCAGTCCAAATTTTTCGTCAGGTATTAAACGATACAGATCCTCACTCGTAAGGTTTTTTAATACCTCGTATTCCAGCACCCCTTTTTCTAAATATTGAAAAAGAAAATTGATTTTATAAATCACTTGCTCTTTATGAATATTTATTTTACCACGAAATGAATCAATTAATTCGGAAAATCCCCAAGATTTTATTAGTTCTTCGATGTAATTTTCTTCACTACCAATTGTCAACACTGTAACTTCACCGGCCGGTGCACTCATTCTGGCTTTGCAAACACAAGTGATCCAAGTCACAACTTACAAATTAAATAACCGAAAAAGTTTACCACTACACTTTGCTCTCTCTGCTCTACGTCGCTTTGCCGACAAAACTGAATCACGAACAAGCAAGTGCAACAAACGAAAAAAATTTACCGCTATCTTCTAACAACACAGTGAAATAAAAAGTGGCAAAGTCTTTCGTTATCACCCGTTCTAAGTAGGAGTTTTTCCTAATAATTTTGAGACGATGGAGAAATTACCTACTTAATGCAGGACTTTTGCCTCAGAACTGAAAACGGCAGGAAAATCACCCACAAAATTTAGGTGATTTTCTCTAGTATCGAATTTTAAAGCTAATACAAAATGAGAGATTAAAGGAAATAGAAGAGTGCCATTTAAGTAATCTTCATATTTCCAGTTTATGGATAATAATAATAGGTAAGTAGAAAATGAAAAATGACACGATCACATTTACGCTTTAACACGTGAACATTTAAAAAGTTTATATTTTCTACAAAAATCGGAATATTACCTAAAGTTCGTAGGTAACGAAAATATATAAATAATCTACTTTTTTGGGTGATATTTCTACAAAAAGGAGAAATGTAATAAAAGTAGGAATATTAGCTACACATATAGGAAAATCAGCTAAACCCCTAGGAGATTATATTTATTATGAGCTCACCTAATCAAAAATAGGTAAATCACCTAATTGCAAATGTAAAAAATTAGGCAATTTACCGAAACATTTAGATTTTTTACCTAAATTTATTTCACCTAACAACATTTAGGTAAAATACCTACATTAATTTTTTCAGTGTAGAATTAAATCTTTTGCTTGTAAGTATTACAGTAAATTTTTAATCAACTTCGAATTAAAAGTAAATATTTATCGAATATTACTCAAAAATGCAGCAATTTCTGAATTGAAAAGTAGTCGAAAATATATGTTAAAATATTCTTTATTCTTTTTGGAGTAATTTTTAATATTAATTACATTCAAAGTTAATTTTTCAATCTAATTAGATTGAATTTTAAGTTTTTTATGCTGCAATGTGTTACATACACTAGCTTGGGTGAGCCATTTCATTTAGAGTATCTCTTAGAATAAGATGCAGTGCGAGCTGAAAGGAAAATTTGTGCTGCCAAAGTTTGGTGACAGACTCATTAGAGAGGTGACCGATGATGATATTGTACCAAGTGAAGATTTATTATTTTTGAGTAAGTATAGAATGCATTGTTGTGCACTATTTTTCCTGTAACCGACTATTCTAAGACATCGAAGTTATTGTTGGATAAGTTATTTTTATATAGAAAATAACGATATATATATCCTTTAAATTCTAAAAAGTAGAATCTTTAGTTTTTGAAAAGTAGCAAAAGTTCGGCTCGGGAGACACAGTGAACGATCCGCTGGAATAACTCGGAACCCAGCACCTTAACAGCCCAACAACCTTATACAAAGTTGTAGGATAGGAGACCACAGGATGGGGCACTTTTCAACTTCTGACACGCACTGCGAGTGGGTTTTTTTTTACCGGAAGCTAATTTTTTTAAAATGGAAACACCTATTTCTGATTGAAAATTTCTATTTTACAACAAAAAGGAAACACTTTTTGTTTATGTTGATTTTTCGATTTGTCTCATATTATAGTCATAAATTGACTATAAAAGTTGGACCTTTTAATCTTACGTAATCGAATAACCCGCAGCCCAATAATTAAATCATAATCAAAGTTGTAGGGTTTCGAGATGAGCACCGGATGAGACATTTTTCAATTTCCAGTTTGGGGTTTTTGACCGGAAGTCCATTTTTTTACTTGGAATTATGGTATTAACTTCTTATTGTAGATTTTAATTGCGCAACAAAAAGAAAACACGAGTGACACATATTTAAAGCAGGTCAATCTGAAGACTTTTTTTTGTTTTACAGACGTGGCCAAAACATTACGATCACTTAAAAATTTACGGAATTCCCGGATATTAATTCCTGGAAACCGGGAATTCCCACTTTTGCACACCGGGATTTCTTTCGTTGTACTTCTCACACCCTTAGCTAGTATCCATTAAAAATAATTTCAATACAGTCGGTTTTGCGGTCAGTGTTCAGTGAATCCAATAGAAAATTTATGGAGCATTTTGAAACACAAATTATCAAAAAGGAAAATAACTACAAAGAACCAATTGATAGAAAACATCATCAACATATGGAATGAGGACTCCGACATAAAAAATATGTGCCCTTCGCTAATAAGAGGCATGACTGATAGAATAAATAGTTTAATAGAAGCCAAAGGAAAATGTACAAAGTATTAAAAATTAATAATAACATCCTTACTTTAAGTAATAAATGATTTTATAACGAAAATTCGATTTTTCTTTAGTGATCGTAATGTTTTGGCCACGTCTGTATTACGTGTTGGAGTTCTTGGCACGTTATTTTTAGCCTCATAGCGGCAATGTGTTTTCTTTTTGTTGCGCAATCAAAATCCACAATAAAAAGTTAACATTTCCATGTAAAAAATGGACTTCCGGTAAAAAAACTTCAATTTCCAGTGCAAACTGGAATTTAAAAAATGCCTCATCCGATGGCTTCTACGAAACTCTACAACTTTGATTAGAGTTATTAATTATTGGGTCGCGGGTTATTCAGGTACTTAAGATTAAAAAATTCAACCCATATGATCAATTTATGGTTATGAGGTAAATCGAAAAATCAATAAAAACAAAAAGTGTTTCCTTTTTGTTGTACAAACGAAATTTGCAATCAAAAATAGGTGTTTTCATTTAAATATGGAATTCCGGTCACAAGAACCCACTTCCGGAGCAAGCCGGAAGTTGAAAAGTGCCCTATCCGGTGGTCTCCTCGAACCCCTACAACTTTGCAAAAGGTTATTAGGCTGTTGAGGTGCTGTAAATGAAAATGAAAAGTATTATATGCAAATGCGTAGCAACATTTATGAATTTGCAAAGATAAACAATGGGGTTTATAAGTGAAGTTAAGTTTTAACAAAAATTATGATTTTAACGGACAAATTGCGCTTAAGTTCCACCAGCGCCACCTGCGATCTCACATAAGAAATCCTGGTAAGTAGAGTGTGACATTTGAATCGAACCTACCGCAATGCAAGTACCGTCGTCACCAGCTGTCAAACTTCCCACAAACACGTGCTGTTTACCGTCCTCCGGGTGTTCGTTTGCACGTTTCCCTGGGAATTTCGATGCGAATTGATTTCGCAGAACAGTAGAAACTTGCAGGAAATATTTAAAATCAATTACAGCCATGGGAAGAAAAGCACAATTCACGGAAAAGCCAAAGAAAGGTCCAGGAAAGAAGGCAAAGAAACAAGGAGCTCCTGTTTTTATCAAGAAAACATTTGGTAAGTTCGCAATATCTTAATATTCTCGAATTTATAAATAATTTAATCTTTTAGCTCCCGCTGAAGACAATGATAAGAAATTGTCACACCGGCAAAAGCAGCGCCTTTTAAAACGGGCGGCTAAGAAGCAAGTCAAGCAGATTAAGAAAGCGAATAAGCCAGAGAAGAAAAAGTATGAAAGCGATTCTGAACAGGAAGCTAATGGCCACGATTCCAGCGATGCAGGAGCACCAGCAGTTAAGGGCTTTTCCGATGAAAATAAAACCTGGCTGACACCAAAGCAGTCCAAGAAAGGGAAAGCGAAAAAGGCGTTGGTCCAGGAAAGGAGCGATGGAGAGGATGAGGCGAGCGAGGATGAGGATTTCCCAGGATCCGAGGAAGCAGAAGAAAGTCCTGAGGATAGTGATGCTGAAGAACAATCCGAAGAAGATGAGGATGATTCCGATGAGGATGAGACTGACCAGAAGTTAAAAGTAGGAAAACTGGACGATCTTTCCGATGATGACGACGATGATGATAGTGAGGGATCAGTGGAAAAGGACGATTTTAGCGGATCTGACTCTGATGACGATGATGATAAACTCCCCATTGAAAAAGCCAACAAAGTGTTGAAGAAAAAACAGAAAAAGGACGCGAAATTGGCTGAGGAGGAGTTGCAGATGAATGTTGATAACCAAGAAGTGTTCCGTTTCCCGGACGAAGAAGGCGAAGAAGAACCAGCCACTCTGCAGGAAGTTCAGCAGAGAATTAAGGACGTTACCTTGGTTCTATCCGACTTCAAAAGATATCGACAGGCAGACAGAAGTCGCCAAGATTACTTAGAACTCCTCAAGAAAGATCTTTGCACGTACTACAGCTACAATGAATTTCTCATGGGCAAATTGATGGACATGTTTAACTTGAGCGAGCTCATGGAGTATTTGGAAGCCTCTGAGGTAAGTATTTATTTCCTCAGGCACATATGCATGCATCTGTGTAATGCAGTTCCCATAGTACAGTAATAACTTATTAGGATTGGGGTGATCCATATACTATATCATGCGCCCTGCAATTGCAAAAGTATTTTGAGCTAATGCTAAAGTTCATATTAAGTCCGTTTTGCTGTCCTAATGTATTATTATTATTTGTTAGGGGCCTGTTGTGCCGAAACCGCTTTAAAGTAAAATACGATCCGCTACCCTGAGGAACGCCAGAAGGTCTTTAACAGCAGAGGAACGAATGTTGGCCGAGTTCAAAAACTTCCGATTAAAGATCTCGTTGAAAAGAAGGCGTTAATTCCTTTATAGACATAGGGTCTGAAAAGATCTTTAGCTTGCCGGATCCCAGGGAAATTTTGCCTGTATACAGGGTGTTCAGAGGTGGGAGGTCAATACTGAAGGGGGTGAAAGGTCAGACCGAGACAAGCAAAAAATCGTATGGGGGGGGGGGCATCTCGCACCGTTTGGCAGTTACAGGGTGATTCGTAAATCAGGATTTTGCCTTATATGGGAACCGCTCTTGTATTTTTATCTTTTTTTCTACGCATCGCAGCGGCCCCAAACTGATTTCAAAAAATCACTATTTGGAAGCCCTTTCCAAAAAAGTTTACACCACTACCCTATCCCCAACCCCTTGGCCGCAATCCCCCCTGGAAGTTGAAAAAATTAACTTTTATTTCACGATTTTTCACCTTTCGCCCCACTTTTCTCTGAAATTCATGTTATTAACATAACTAATTTTTATTTTTTTTAAGTTGCCTATCTAATTACCTTTCCAAAAAGGTGCAACATGCCCGGGTAGGAAAAGGATACGAAAATTTATTTACAAAAATCCTTTTACAGAATATCATGATAATTCGAATTTTTAAGAAATTATACTTAAGTTAACTAAACAATACATTTTGTTCGCTTAAAAACTAATTACAATTAAAACGTTTGTCCTTTAAAAGCTGTTCAAAATGTTCTCCGTTAGTTTCGATGCATGCAAGTAGCCTTCGTTTTATTTCACGTTTGAGGTCTATGGTAGCCAGCCTCTCCCGTATTTTCGTGGCTGCAGTCCCAATCCTGGTAACTAATTCTTGTCTGGTGTTGATTTTTCTTGAGTAAACATCATCTTTCATCATTCCCTATAAGAAAAAGTCCAGTGGAGTAAGTTCCGGTGACCTAGCAGGCCAAGGAATCGGTCCACCTCGTCCAATCCAGCGCTCTGGGTAAAGTTCATTCAACGTTGCGCTAACAATGTTCCCAGTATGCGCAGGTGCTCCGTCGAGCTGTAAATAAATTGCGCTTCTGGTGGCCAGGGGGATGTCCTTCAACAGATCCGGAAGGGTATTCTCCAAAAAGTCCGAATATAGCTGACTATTCAGCACTTGGGGCAAGATGAAGGGTCCTATCAACTGGTTGCCGATGATGCCAGCCCAGACATTGACACTAAATCTTTGCTGGAAGGACCGACACATGGTCCTGTGTGGGTTCACATCTGACCAGGTGTGGAGGTTGTGGAAGTTTGTGATGCCATCCCGGGTGAATTGCGATTCATCCGTCCACAGAATTCGGTCTAGAAACCTTCTGTTTTCGATGTCAGACTCGAACAGCCAAGTGCAAATTGCAATCGTCTTTCGGAATCTCCTTCCTGTAGTGCCTGGACCGGGATATGGTGGTATGGATGTAGTCCCTCTCGGTTCACAACGGTCCAAACTCTCCCTGAAGACAATCCTGACCTTCGTGCGACCTGCCTGATGCTTATTACAGGGCTGTTCCTGACGATGTTGAGGATTTGTTGGTCGGGGTCCGCTGAATCGGCCGATGTTCCTGATCGCGTTTCTGCTCTGGGGGCGGTTACACTTCCGGTTTCTTTTGACCTTCTGAAAGTCCTTCAAAATACCCTTCTGTCGGGTACACGTCGATTCGGGAATCTCCTTTGGTATTGTCGTAAGGCTTCACTATCATTTCCTTCTACTAAACCGTACCCGTAAATTATATCGGCATACTCGTCAACACTGCATTCTGCCATTTTATCTTAATTTTTTCTATTAAACACCCGGTTTTATCGCTTGCTTCTTCAACTGTGTCCAATGTCCTTTCAAACTTACCCATTTCCAATGTCCAATGTCCTTTCAAACTTACCCATTTTTATACCATAATTCATAGGAGGTATTAGAAACGGAGCGTCAGGATACTTAAGAGTCAATACTGGATATAATAAACTAATAACGCTATTTAACGAGATTACATTTATTATTTTATTACTGTTTTGCTGAAATAATAAAAATGTACTACCTCTGTTTCCTAAACAAACATTTCCGAACTTGCTGTCATAAAAATTGTTTACTTAACGACTTTTTCCATTATGGTGCAATAAAGTAATTAGGTACCTGTGAGGATGTTTTAATTTCACGACTTTTGCAACCCTTTTCTACCTGGGCATGTTGCACCTTTTTGGAAAGGTAATTAGATAGGCAACTTAAAAAAAATAAAAAGTAGGTATGTTAATAACATGAATTTCGGAGAAAAGTGGGGCGAAAGGTGAAAAATCGTGAAACAAAAGTTAATCTTTTCAACTTCCAGGGGGGATTGCGGCCAAGGGGTTGGGGATAGGGGGGTGGTGTAAACTTTTTTGGAAAGGGCTTCCAAATAGAGATTTTTTGCAATCAGTTTCGGGCCGCTGCAATGCGTAGAAAAAAAGATAAAAATACAAGAGCGGTTCCCATATAAGGCAAAATCCTGATTTACGAATCACCCTGTAACTGCCAAACGGTGCGAGATGCCCCCCCCCCCCCCCCCCCCCCATACGATTTTTTGCTTGTCTCGGTCTGACCTTTCACCCCCTTCAGTATTGACCTCCCACCTCTGAACACCCTGTATATAGTACACTGTGGGTTTTTAACAGAAGAGGATCAAACTTTAGCTCACAAATTTGTTTCTTTCTCTTTTATTTGTCCTTTAATAAGTTTGTATTTCCAAATCCTAAAAACCAAAAGTAATCCAGAAAGTTCTGAACAAATTTACTTGTATTCTTTGGCTAATTTGAAGCATTTTCTGTTCTATAATTTTTTTTTTTTTTTTGTAAAGCTGACCCATTTCGTGTAAAAATTCGCGAAGTTTTTTATTGCATTGCTGTACAAAATGGTCACTTTGCAAAAACCAAAGGAAAAAAACTTTCAAAACCATGGTTTGAGAAAGTTTAGACATTCGGACCGCGATTTCTGGTGGTTATATGATCATTTAACAGCAGCAACGACAAGATAATCGCCTTTAAAAAGAAAAATGAAAAAATCAGCACTTTTTGGAAAAAAACTCAAAAAATAATAGGGTTTTTGAAGCTTTTATGCAAAACAAATGCCAGATTCTGAAAGAGCATCCCCAAAAACCCCTTATATACGAATTTGGAAGAAAATCGCCTCAATTTGCTATTCGAATCGTACAATTGAACTTGCATGCACAAAATCCTCGTTTTGCGCATTAATGGGTTAAACTAGAATCGATATCAGTGCTTCTGATTAATCTTGCTTATTTAGAAGCGTTGTCAATTTCCAATTTTGGTCTTTCAGATCAAATTTAAAAGAGAAATAATAAATTTTTAAAATGCAATACCATATTTGGTAGGTATATTTAATACCAACTTTTTGATATTGCTATTTTTATTATTTCACTATAAGTTATTTTTTCTTTTGTTTATATCTTATCGCATGTTATTGGATTGGGTCTGTTTTGTCATTCTATCGCATTAATTATAAATAAATAAAGTAAAATATCGTATATTTTAATTTTTAGGTACAAAGACCCCTTACTATCCGGACAAACACCCTAAAAACACGACGACGAGATCTTGCAGGAGCCCTCATTAACCGAGGAGTTAATCTAGACCCCTTGGGAAAGTGGACGAAAGTGGGTTTGGTTGTTTACAATTCGCAAGTACCCCTAGGTGCAACCCCGGAGTATTTAGCAGGGCACTACATGATCCAAGGGGCGTCTAGCTTACTTCCAGTCATGTCGTTGGCCCCACAAGAAAACGAGCGAATTCTAGACATGTGCGCAGCTCCTGGTGGGAAAAGTTCCCATATCGCTTCGATAATGAAGAACACCGGGGTTCTGTTCGCAAATGACGCGAATGGGGACCGTATTAAGGCTGTTGTAGCCAATTTCCACAGATTGGGTGTAAACAATGCAATTGTAAGCGTCGAGGATGGATGCAACTTTAAAAACATCATGACGGGCTTCGACAGGGTTCTTCTTGATGCTCCATGCACTGGGACGGGAGTTGTGGCCAAAGACCCCAGCGTAAAGATATCGAAGTCACCACTCGACGTTCAAAGGTGCTTCAACCTACAGCGAAGGCTTCTTTTAACCGCCATCGATTGTCTTAATGCAAAGTCACCGTCGGGAGGATATTTAGTGTATTCAACCTGCTCGGTGCTGCCTGAGGAGAACGAGTGGGTGATTGACTATGCTCTGAAGAAAAGAAATGTTAAGCTTGTCCCGACTGGTCTCGATTTTGGAACTGAGGGCTTCGTGAATTATCGACACTTCCGCTTCCATCCCAGCATGAATTTGACCAGGCGGTACTACCCTCACACGCATAACATGGACGGGTTCTTTGTTGCTAAGCTTAAGAAATTTTCAAATTTGATTCCAGAAAACAAGGATGAAGGTGATGAGGAGCAAGAAGTACCATTGAATGAAGAAACTGAAGTAGAAGATGAGGAACAGGACGGTGAGGAAAAACCGAAGAAACGAAAGAGGCCAGCTCCTCTAAGTGAAGTGGAACAAGAGATTAAGAAGAAGAAGAAACAAGAGGATGCAAAGAAATATGTTGCCAAGGTTTTCGAGCAGCCTAAGAAAGTAAAGTCCGTGAAAGACGACAGTAAACAAGGACCTAGTAGTTTAAATACCGAGAAAAAAGTTAAGAAAAGCATGGATACCGAAAAAACAGGTAAAAACAACGTAGAGAAAAAAAGTAAAAATACCACAGAAGAAAATAAAACAGGTAAAGTTAACGTGGGAAGCGATAAAAAAGGTAAAAATAACGTAGAGACAACAGTAAGAAGTAATATTGAAATAAAAAAAAAAGATAAGAGCAATGTGGAAACCGAGAAAAAAAGTAAGAGAGCTAATGAACCATTTAAAAAAAAAATAGGGAGCCCACAGCAACAGAAGGCCATTAAAAGTAAGGTGAATGGAATTGAAAAGTCTCCACAAGAGGGAGCAAAAAGCGATAGCAACGTCGACAAGAAATCTTTAGGAAAGAAATTAAAGAAGAAGAAAGGAGCGAAATAAAGCATTTTTATTGTAAAGCGTTGAATATTAAACAAACATCTTTTAAGTAATAAATGTTTATTTTTAAAACAAATTTTTTTACAGTTTAGTTTAGTTTTACGAACTACGGAGCTTCCTTATTTTATTCATGTTGATTTGATACAAAAACACATATCTTTTATTTGAATTCTTTGTATCATCTTTTTTCTGCGATAACTTAGCCATTTCGAGTCTGATGAAGTGTTCAAGTTACCCGGTGCACTTTGGACAGGTTTGACGAATCATCAAAATGTAGGCGCCCAGATGCTGGTATCTGCAAATTGCGAGAGATGGGCATTGACAAGGAGGTGATTAATACTTTCTTCCTTGTCCTCCTCCTTTTGAAAACTTCTACAAAAATCATTCAAAGGTACGCGGAGCCTGCTGACATATTGGCCTATAATAAAGTAGTGCCCCGTGATCACTGACCCTTAACACTTAGGGGTATAAAAATTAGTTATAAACCTATTCTCATACCTACTGAATATACATATTAAATTTCATCAAAATCGGTCAAGCCGTTTCGGAGGAGTATAACCACTAAAACTGTGACAGAAGAATTTTATATATTAGATATATTAAGATATTTTAAATTTGTGAGATGTGTCCTTTTCGAAATTTACGGTATTGAGATCACATAATTTAAAGAAAAAAACCGAAACTTTATTTTAGGTATCTAAAATTAAACATAATACACCTAGTTCTGTTTTTACACGAACTTTTTTTACACGATTTTGATTTAACACGAATTAAAAAACAAATTGCATTCTCTTTTTACACTAATTGTTTTGATTTAACACGATTAATTCGCACTGGAAGGAATCTTTTTGTCCATTTTACTCCTCTAATAACTCCACAACTACTTCACAAGTCGTGGAACTTTTACCTTATTACCACTTGGTATTGATGACTTATGCACATTTTTTCTTTTCAAAAGAAAATTAGTTTCATACAATACATTTTTATTTCATGTACTATATTTATATAATAAAATATACATCACATAAAAACTATAACAAAAATTAGGAAACTTATGGTGTTATGGTTTATTCGTATTGTTTGTACTAATTACTTAAAGTTCGGAACCAATCTTCTGTTTTTCCATAAATACAATGTATTTTTTTTACACGATTATTTTTACACGTATTTCTCGGGAACGTATTTATCGTGTAAAAAGAGAATTAGGTGTACTTAAATTTAAGGGGGTATCCTACCTTAGAACGTTCGAAAAATGCACTTTTTTTTTTAGTTTTGAAAAATGTTGTGTTCTTTTCTGCATCGTTTAAGCTATCTGCCGCGAAATTTGAAAAGCCCGCGCTGCTGCAGGCGATTTCGTGCGCAGCTGCGCGCCCCCCACCACTCCTCGTTGCCAAGGTCGCGTCGCATGGCGCGTTTCCCTCCACTTTCGCCGCTCCCACTCCTTGTACTTTCCACTTCTCCCGCCTCACACCCCTGGCCACATAGCCCAAAATGATCCAGGAATTGACTCTGATTGGTGAGTGTACTGAGTATGACTTTAATCTTGTGATGATGTAAACTTTAACTTAAATGCCGTTTTTCTCAAAACACCGTTTTGATGAATGGTGTGCAGCATTCTGAGAAAACCATTCACCCTAAGTGGAGCAAATCAGGCAATTTTACATTTACATAGCTTGTATCCCATGTTTTAACAGTAAAAAAAAAAATCAACAAAAAAATATAGCGAATAGTAGGAAAAATTAAAGAAATGAATAAACAATTTGTTTGCAAAATGTGACACACTATTGTTATAGCCACATATATAAAAAGTACTAATGTGCAATCTCATTTTATTCTGATTATTTGTTTGACTGTTATGGCGCACACCATGAGCTGCCGTTCCTAAGTTATGAGTCCCAGTAGCAGGCCTGCCCTGACTTAACCATTCAATAAAAAAAAAATTCTTTTTCTCAAAATGTTCATTAAAGATCAGATAATAAAAGGATTATTAAGTTTAACTCTAAATGTTTTGTATTTTCTTGTTCAACTCCCTGAAAAAAAACGTTCAATTCAAGGGTCTCTAGAGTGGGATGCCCCCTTAAGATAACTAATAGACTTTTTTTTTTAATCTTCTTCTGGAGGCTCTTTCTCGTTTGTAGTTGGCCATTGCAGTATTTCGTTATAAAATGCTGTAAATTCTGCTGGTGTATATTGTTTCACTTTTGCAATATCTGCAATTTTCAGGTGATTAATAGGACTTTGCCATTATAAGCTTCAGGCAACGTAATGACTGCAATATGCTTATTGTTTTAACCCTTAAATAGTATAATGGGTGAAAATTCACCCCAGACAAATTGATCTTTTAAAATTTTTAGAAAAACCTAATGACTTTTAACAGTAATTTTTCCTGTATACATTTATGAGAGTATAACGTTATCATGAAATATAACATTCAGTGATGATAATAATATATTTAATTACATTTAAATGTCTTTATTAAGCTAAAAAGACATATAAGCATATTCTGGGGTGAAATTTCACTAAAATCAATATTATGTTAAGACTTCAGAAAATCGGGATAGTAATGTACAATATGAAGGAAAACGAATTATGGCATGAACAAAGAACAAAATAAGTATGTACCTAACTGATTTTATGGAGACACAATTTGGCTTTAATTAACTTATCTTGAAGATTCCCTCATTTCATCAACAGGGTTAGAAGTGATCGTAAGAGGAATAAAAGGAAAATAATAACCAGATTCCATCTAAGGGTTCTGCGAATAATGAAGAAGTTGCTGAGTTATTTCAGCATGTTTAGAACATTGATGAAGAATAAAAAAATTATGCAATCCTTAAAATACAAAATCCTTCATCCGATACCTACTTAGAAAAAAAATTTTGAATTTATGGTAGTACTTTCTCTGCGGTCCAAATATTGGGTTGATACGAAAGTAATGAGACACTCTAGAAAACTCTACTCATGTTGTTTTTCTAATCAATTGTTTTCGACCATATTCTAGTATGTTATAGAACATTCTAGGTGCTTCAGTCCTAGGGGTATATAAAAGCGCACGCACGATTAATTCAGTCAGTTTGAAGAAAAATGGATGAGCGACAAGTTCGAACTCTATACCTTTACGAGTATTTGTTAGGCCATAGTGCGCGAGCTGCGGCAGACAACATCGACACTGCATTTGGCTCAGATACTACAAGTCACGCAACAGTGTCTCGTTGGTTCAAACGCTTCAGTACAGGAGACCGAAGCCTCGAAAGTCAGCCTCGCTCGGGACGACCACCAGCTTTCGACAATGATGATTTGCGCTGTGAACTGCAACAGAAGCCGGATGCAAGCACTCGTGAATTAGCGACAAAACTCCAGTGCAGCCATCATGATATAGAACATCACCTGCACGAGCTCGGATATAGGAGAGTTTTATCCCGATGGACACCTCATGCCCTCACAGACGCCACTCGTGCTGCTCGGGTCGCCGTCTGCCAATCGCTACTACTTCGACCGCGCCGGAAGGAGTTTTTGGAGGATTTGGTCACAGGGGACGAGTCGTGGGTTCTCTACGAAAACAATACGCACCGTGCCTTCTGGCTGCCACGAAAGGAAGACCCACCAACTCAACCAAAGCAATATCAAAACCGCGGCGAAAAAGTTCTATTGTGCTGCTTTTGGGATTCTCTGGGCATGCTGTTTTATGAATTATTACATAATGAAACAGTTCGAAAGAAAAAAGACGAAGAAGAGCCAATGTCATTTTACTTCATGACAACGCTCGCCCGCACACTGCATCAACCACCCGCCAACAACTGCAGGGCTTAGGCTGGGAGACGGTACCTCATCCACCATATTCCCCAGACATTGCCCCTTCAAACTATCATTTATTCAGAGCCATGAAAAATGATTTGCGTGATAAACGCTTTAACACTTTTAATGAAGTTGAAACCTACGTAGCCACCTTCTTCAACTCACGGCCCGCTGAGTTCTGGGCAACAGGCATCCAGTCCTTGCCTATACGTTGGCAAGAAGTCATAGACATGGGGACAAGATGACTCCAGGACATATTAAAACTTCGCGAACTATTCTTTTTTTTAGAATTTTAGTTATAAAGTTTTTTTTTCGGTAGAATCTCCGCTAGCTTGAAAAAAAGCTTATTTTTAACGAATATTTTTACTAATTTTGAGATATCAGATCAAACAAATGTCTGGGGCCCAGGCGAATCCCTGTATAATTCCAGACTTAAGCCCATCGATTTGATTGTTGTTAGACTTACTAACTAAATAATACAGCATCATTTTTATCACCTCATTAGTTTTGAAATTTTAATATCCGATTTATCAAGCTTAATCACATTGATCATCTAAAAATTGATCGAGCTTAACCCATTTGAATCATTAAGCGCAATATTCCGCACATAATTTCCTTTTCATCAAGAGCGGAATATTCCGCTCAAAATTCCTTTTAAACATGAGTTTGTTATCAAAAGTGGAAGAGTCCGCACAATCACTGAGCATCAAAGAATTTGATTCCATTTACTGAAAATATTCATTGTACCGTTAGTGTTCGAGTTAATTATTTCATAAGGACCCGTGAAAGGAAATTGTAGTAAGTCGCGGATTTAGAGCCATGATGTCAATTGGTTAAAAAGCTTAAATAGTTCCTCCTAGTTTCAAATTACTGGGAGTTAAGCTTCACAGACTACGTGTCTAGCGTAGCGGAGCACGGGTACCTAGCTAGTATCATAATATAGAATTTATATATAATATAGAATTGAGGCTTTACGGTATTACTTATAATTGAATACAGAATCGAGTCCATAGCCCATCAAATGGCAGTTTAATGCCATCACGACCTTTGACTTCTGAAAAAAAAACTGCAAGGTCTTCATTTAATAGAATTTTATTAAAAATCATTCTTTACTAAATGTGCTTTATCCCTTAGTGCCAAAAGTTTTCGATCATGCTCAGCTATCATTCGAGCACCCTTCGACTTTTTCCCTATTCCCAGCTTAGGGAGTCCTCGGTTTAGCCCCTCCAAAAGGACACACGCCTTGCAGGGCTGTTGGGACGACACAAAACCGCATCTCGAGCAGGAGCCCCGCTGAGGTTTCTTAACTTTGTCTTTAAACGCTAGTTGCTCTCCTGAGTGGATGATGTCCATAATTACTGACGGCCTCACCTTCTCCAGATCCTTCAGGAAAGCCCTTGCGTGTCCACGGTACGCGTTGGGGGCAAAAACGCACTCTGTGGAGAAGTAGACGAGCTTCTTGTAGTAGGCGTACATCACGATCTCCTTCTCATAGGTGTACTTTAAGGGTTTCACTCGTGGGATTGTGTCCTCCCCGCCGCCCGTCTTGATGTCCGTGCATCTTCTTAATCGGGCTGTGTCGCCCCGGAGTATGTTCATGAGCACCGTCTCCGCGATATCGTCTGCATTGTGTCCCGTGGCAATTGAGTCAACTTTAAGCATTTTAGCTCCTCGATCTAGCGCCTGTCGACGGAACACCCCACAGAAAGTGCAGTTGTTACTTCTCCCGATTGCGGCGACAATCCTGTCCATGGTCCATCCGTAGAGGTCCTCGTAGGACAGAATCTTTAGTTCCATTTCGTAGTCGTCGCGATTCTTTTTGACCGTTTCCAGGCTGTCGTCACGGTACCCAGTGATGCCCTCGTCGATAGACAGGAGCACTAAATTCAGACCGTAATTGTAGCGCTCATTGAGGAGCTTAAGGACATAAGCGAGGACTGTGGAGTCTTTGCCTCCACTGGCGGCAACCGCTACCTTGTCTCCACTTTTGAAAAGGTTATTTTGTTTAATCGTCTGGTGGATCTCCAACTCGAAGGCCCGGAAGAAGCACTCCTTGCACACGGCATCTCCGGTTTTGGGGCGCTGCAATTTCACAGTTTTTCACTTACTTTTCTTTTAATCGAATCACTTACCTTCAGGAGCGCCTTGTTGCCGCATTTTGCTTTGCACGGAACGGGCATTTTCTCACTTTGCGGGAGGCGCAAGCGAACTCTGTTTGTTTATAAAATTCCCATCGAGTGGCGAAATTATGTTTGACAGCAGAACACGTGCGAGGATTTCTACGCAAAATACACGCAGGGTTGCATTCATCCTTCGTCAGCTGGTAGCACTTTTACTACTTACTGTACGTGAGAACGTCACATTTGACATTAACCAGCTGATTTTGACTCGCGGATTTTTTAGAAAAGTGTTTGGCACTTCGCCTTTTGTTGTTTCGAGAATTTGCTGTGATTTTCACGCGTTTTTCTAGTTACTTGTGATATTATCTGGCTAACTCACTCCGTTTGATGCAGAGAAACAATCGCAGTGGCCACTGAGAAGTATGGACAGTCAGGTAAGGTGGATTCCGCGCGGCGGGAGGAGTTTCGGATTTGGCTAACTAATTTTCCGTGAAATTTAGCCTCCGCCTGATGGTTATCTGCTCGATTTCGTGGACAAAGAGTGGCGCGAGGATCAATTGCCCTTCGACCAAATTATAGTTCCAGCCGACAAACTTCCTGACCCGGAGGCCGACAGCGGAGACTCCCATCTCACACTCACGGAGCAGGTGAGAAAAATACGCCTGATGGGGACCGCCGGGCGGCACTTAAAAATAATTAAGGAATTTTGCAATACAGTGGTCGAAATGTTTGAGCTTTAAGGGTATTTACTTGACCTAAACTTGCTTAATTTGAGTGGTCGAGTTATCAAAAATGACTTTTATTTCATGCGGTTACTTTAAGAAAATACGCCTGGCTAATCGTTTTATAGAGTTTAAATTAGAAGAAGATAAAAACTTTTCTATTTATCCAAGCCTACTCTAAAGCATTTCAAGGTTGTTGCTTTGTCGAGCGTTTATAATTGTCAGAAAAATAAAACCCTGGGATAGATTTATCAAAGAATGAATCGTGGATTTTTCTAAAAATCAAGGTCCTGCTTAATCGTTAAACTGAAACGAAAATTTCTAATTACTGCATAAAAATACAGATAAACTTAATCAAGCCGATTTGTTATTCGGAGTTGGGAAGATAAAAACTAATCAAAATAAAATTGGGCCGGCAATATGACGCGATATTGAAGTCGGCTTGTGATTAGAGTTTCTGTTTTCGCGGTTTTTTTTGTTCCCAAGATTCGGGGAAATTTTAGCTATTTGTTTTAAATGTTTGAACAAATTATGTATTTTTATATTTTCTTTTCGGGTCTGCCCAATGTCCTTTCTAAAGACGCACATTTTTTAATTTGAATTGAATTTGCTTCCTGCCCAGAAAAAATTAAAATTTTCTTTATAGTTTGCTTGCAAGTATTTTTTTATATTATTTTTTGAGGTATAAGGGGTTCATAATGAATGAGATTCAGGAGTTTGAAATGCGTATCTTTTGTTCTTTATAAAGAACAATAGTCATAATTGAGATAAACAACCCTTTGAATAAATAGAATATGTCCTTTTCGAAGATACTGGGCAGAGTTTTCAAACTCAATATACTGAATGCTGGGTAGAACCCGTGAAATTAAAGCTTTTAATTAAAAATCACATTGGGCAGGACGAGGATATTAAAAAGAGCAAGCAAAAATATTAAATAAAAAGAGTTTCACCCTTCTGTTTGTACGAATTAAGTATAAAAATTGTATTAATTATATTAAGGCCTATGTTCTAGTTTTCGTATGTGAATTAATTCGCCCGAATTTCGGGACTTCGGGCTCAAAGCGAATTCAATGCGATATTCAGACATACCTTCACTTGTTCTAAAATTCGGACGAAATGGAAATTTACTGAAACTTGATACTCTTATTTTCGGTGCTATTGCAGTTGGCGGATTTGAAAGAAAATTGAAGAAAATCTGACTTAAATCTAATTTTCGTATTCGCACGAAAATAAGAACAGAGCCCCAATTACATAAATAAGTCTTTAAGGAGACGACACAGGCTTTTAAATGTCCATTAAAATTAATAGGAGAATATTTAACAAAATAATTTTTACGTTTGATAAATATACATATAACAATTTTAATTCTCTGATAACGAACTTATAGTTGTGGTAAGAAAAAATAGCACTGTTAAAGTCCTCTAATTGTTTTTTCTTTTAAAATTTTTAAAAATAGTTGGTATTTAACGTAGTTATAAAAATAGCACCATGGGAAGTTTTCATTGAAGCTTTATTAAAACGGATATCAAATCAAGTCAATTGTTAAAAAAGCATAAATTAACATATTTAGGCGCGACTATATTAAATTTATGTTAGTATTAGTCGAAATGAGACGTGGAAAGCATTGCATGTCGCAAAAAATCAGCAATTATTAAACGAATGATATCAGGAGGCCAAACGTACATCGAAATTAGAAAAACTCCTAATTGTTCAAATAAAATAATCAGAAATGCAATAACATTTGAGGAAAAAACCGAAATGTGCGGTCGAAAGAGGGCAATGTCGCCTTTGTTGGTGCAACGACTTTTACGGAAGAGTTAAAAGGTACCATTCATGGCAGTTCCGCAGCTTAACTCTAGATAACCAAACATCATCTAAATAGACTATCGGCTTCTGTCAGTTTGGAGGAAAAAGTTTAAGACAAAAGGAATTTTCCCTGGCTATTCAATGGTGGCCGTAGATTTGACCTTGACCATGGCCTTGAAGGTAATTTCAAGGGCAAGTTGACTTTTTTAAATTGGAACCCATATTTTTGACCACGGAAATGGAAAGAGCAGAAAATTTTACGTCCGACTATGATCTTAACCATGACCTCGAAGGTCATATCAAGGTCAAGATGGATCTTTAAAAGGGAACCTGCATTGTTACTGCGGATTTGGAAAAAGTGGAAGTTTTACGTCCGAATGTGACCTAGACCACAACCTCGTGAATAATGTAAATAATGAATTCATCTACAATTTTATATTTTATTGCTACAGAAAAAAATCGGGGTGAATCTGAGCCGTATTTGTTGCAAAAGTTGATATAAAACTATTCCATCAATTTTAGATAGCTCCTAGTTTTATTGTTTAGTGTTATTAATAGCTATAAGAAATTAATCGCGTGCGACTAGCTTCGTTCTCATCCTTAGTTTTACTCATAAGTTGAGGTCATGGTAACAATTATAATTCGGGTGTAAGAAATGTGGGAATGCCATGTACGATAAAACAGATGACTTAACATTTCTATTATGCCTGCTTAACAATTATGTAAGTTCGTGGAAAAACGTGAAATGTGTTGGAGTTTCTAACAGCTATTGACCTTCAATTAACAATTTACTGAAACACTTTTGAGCAACTGACCTGCTAATGAGAAACTGAATCGTGTCATTTTCGTCGGGGCCTTGCTGTATAATTTTTCCAGCAATCTAAAAGGACTTTGGAAAATTCCTCTTGAAAGGAGGGGTATAAGAAACCATAGGCCATGTGAAATAAGTATGAGCTAAGTCAAGTTCTACAATAATTCTTTTCTGTAATAGAGTATTAGTTTTTGCTCTATATAAAAATTACATTCGAACTTTTTTTTACAGTAGGACTCGAAAAACTTTTTTTTTTTTAATGACAGTCTTTCAATTATAGTGTTAAAGGGCGTCGAAAATGTTGCAAAATAACATTGAACAACATTTTACATAGTGGTTTTTCTGTAGTTTGAATATTAGATGAAGTTACAAATTTTTATCTTTTACCCTGGATTTTCTAAAACTTCTAAATATGATTGAAGATATTTTTAAAAATGCTTTAGGTTTTGTAATAAAGAATTATATTATCCAACAAACATGCTTATTTTAAGCTTTAATAGAAACATCGGCACAAGATCTGAAATGCTCCTGCGGTCCACAGCCGGCTCTTCCTGTACCATCAGGACATTTTCCCCAAGTGTTACCTTTAAAAAAAAATATAAAATATTTAGAAAAGAAATTTATAAGGAAAAATAAAATTTCCAACCTGTGCGATATGTCCATCTCAAGACGCAGTGTTTGCCGTTAAATCCTTCAGGAATCTTCACGGCTGTGTCGAATTTTCCACTGTTTGCAGTTTTTACAACGTATTTATCTTGGCCGTCAGCAAGCTTGATCTCTTCAAAGCACTCTTCAGTTTCCTTATTTTCGTCTATATTGCAAATGTCGAACTTGAACGAACCCCAGTGGTTTTTAGTCAAATTAATTATGATAGGGATTGTGTCTCCTGATTTGTATGTTTTTACGATAACACCTTCTCCGTAGATACCTCCAAGTTCATGTGGTCGTGGTGGTTTCAGCCCATAGCTATCTCCACAAATTCCGCATTTTCCACCGAATCCATTTTGGACCTATATTCAAAGTAAATGTCATTTTTGAAGAATATGTTTTTCATCTAAATCGACAAGGCTCGAATGGACCATTGTATGGTTTTTGGGTAGGACTTTCTAATTTCTGTTGCAACTTACCCCAAGTCCACCGCAGTAACCCTCATTATCGTTCCAATCTTTCGGCGCTGAACTGTTCTGTCGCCATCTGGAGGCCCTTCCAATAGGCTCAATCATCATGCCGTGTCCTTCGCATAACGTAATCACGTATGCTGCAAGAAAAGCAACGAGTAAAAAGGACTTCATTTTAGTGGCGGTAGGATTAGTCAAGTGGAAGTGCTAATGTGAATTTGTCAATCAAAACCGCACCCCTTTTATTGCTTTATCGTCAAAATGAATAACCGTAAACACAATACGCTACAGACAGAAGTATTGCGTCAGAGAAATTGTTGTGATAGGTGTTTAACTAGATTTTTGTTTGACTGAAAACTAAAGTTAATATTTACTGATGTGTTGTTGAAGGACACATATGGACTGATCAAATGTTTTATAGTTTTGTTGATACATGTTTTCTGTCTTTTTTTCATGCAGAGGTATGTACTTATGTCTTGATTTGGAACTTAAGACATATGATTCATTGAAGAAATTTTAAATTGAATTTCAATTCATTGAAGAAATTTAAAAATGTTACTACAACCAATCGTTACTTTTCATTTTCGTCAATCATTTTTATCTTCAGATTTCAAATATTTTTCAAATTTTGTTTTATTCGTAGATTAACTGAATGTAGGTTTTGTATCACACCTGGTTCTAATATATGCATATTCAAAATCTCATTTATATCATACAAATTAATTTTAAATTACATCTTGGTGTTTTGCAATTATGATAATGTCTTGTTTCAAAAATGCTACAAATCCTTTTTTGAGATGAATTAGAATACCCTAATTATGTTTTTAATTAAAAAACAAAAACAAAATGTAATGAAAGTTGATACTATTGTGTTTGAATACTATAAAATAAAACAAAATTATACAGTATAATAATTATATTTTTAGTTTTGGATAAATCGCAAGTATTTTTGGGAATTATATAAATTTTGGAGTTCTTAATTTTTTTAAGTTCTAATTTAAATGATAAAATCAAGTGAAAAATAAAGAGATAGAACTAAACAATTAAAATTTAGTTAAAAAAAATACTAAACTCTCAGAAGTGGCGAAATTAAATCTACAAAGATTTCAGGTCCATCGGTGTAAAAGCTCTCAAAATAATTGATTCATTGATTTTGACTTTTTAAAAAAATGTGTTTTCAAGACGAACATATTTAAAGTTTTTTTACTATATTTGGAGGCTTAAAACTTTTTTATATTTTATAGTGTAAGTGTATTTCACTACTTATAACAGCAACACATAGCAAAAACAAAAACGTAACAAATTCATAATTCATAGCAACAAAATGGGTTTGTGAAAGTAAAAACTAAAAATTTATGTTGCATGAATACGTATTTTATGTTTTCTAATTAGGAAAGTAATTTGGTTTAATATTTCCGTAACCCACCTCTATTTAAAATTATATCACAAAGCCGCTTTGGCATTGAATCTATAGGATTTTCCAAATAAATATCGGAAATTTTGCTCAGGCCTTTTTTATCCCGTTTTGCAGCTCTGCTGTTGACTGCAATTGGCGTCCATTGCTGTATACTTTGTATAGGGTTTAAGTTCGGGCTACCTGTCGGTCAGTCTAAAACCACAACATTTCTTTGTTTAAAAAATTCTTTTACAATTCTTTTACTATGGACTAGTTGGAAATTGAATTTGGACCAGCAATTTCTTCAGCTTTTTCCAAAATACCGCAGAGAGTTGAAGGATCATGCGTGTTAATTTTCGGTGAAGTACAAGCCAGATTTGTTTTTCCATGAGCTCCAAAGCCTCCCTATTACTGAGCCACCTCAATGTTTCGGCTCATGTAAATTTCTATTTCCTTACGTAAGTTATGCCAATAATACTACCAGTCGTCAGGACCGTCCAAGTTGAACTTTTTCCTGTCCGTAAACAATATGGTATTCCATTGCTTTTCAGCGAATCTTAAGCGGCTTTGCTTATGACGCTCTGCCAGAGGAGGTTTCTTTAGAAGTTTGGTGAATTTTTAATAGGGATCTATATTAGAAATTTGCCTAACGCGCCTAGCAGTAAGTGGCAGATCCAGTTTTGCCTTAATTTAAGAGAATAAAGAATTTCCTTTTTTCGCTTCGTCAGAATTGTCCTTTTATCCCGCGCAGTCAGCTTGGGTTTCCGACCTCTTTTTGTCATATTTTTCGACTAATTTTAAATAATTTTGTATTACTATACGTGATAAATTCCTCCCACCATGAATAAGAAATTTTAGCCTTAAGAGTTAAGGGGGGATATACATTTAGAACAAGAAAAAAAACTCATTTTTGAACATTTTTTTTTAGATGGTGTTGAAAAAGTCGTTGTATTTTGCTTGTGCCGACTCTCCTGGTCGCAATTTTGATCAGAAATCAAAAAATCAAAAAAATTTACATCAATTACATTCACAGTTAGTAGATGAATTGGAAAAAAAGTGAAAAAAAAAATTTGCACTTTTGGCGTAACTTTTTCGAAAAAATCAACATTATCTCCGCCATTTTATCACATTTTTCCATATTTAATAATAAAATATTACAATAATTTTTAATTCATATAGAAGGTAATACTATAATAAAGAAATCCTATAAGTTTCAGCTCAATCGGATAATTAGTTTTCGAGTTATTACCGGCATAAACTCCGAAAATGCTGTTTTGAGTAAAACGCGTTGAAAGTTTTAATTATCGAAAAATCGTACTTACATTCTAATCAGCAATCCCGGGAACGGTGAAAAAAAACACTTGGAGTTCGAATTTCGAAAAAAGGGTTTCAGGAGCGTATTATACGGGTAATTTACTAACTTTTTATGCAAAAAAAAAAAATTGAATTTTTTGGTCATTCTAAATGTATATCCCCCCTTAATTCAAAACGAAAATATATTTTAAATGAGGAAAAAATTGCATATATGTATAAATAGATGAAGTTAGTTATCTATCAGACTTTAAGGTTTATCACATAAATAATAAAATATCTGTTCTTTTCAAATTGGATGAATTTAAATCATTTCAACTTTATAAAAATATAAAAGAGAAGGCTTTTAGAAGTATAGTTTAATTGAAATGAAGTTCTTATGAGTACACTCAGAAAGTCATCTCCTGAACGAATAGCCAACAAATTACATGAATAAAGTTTTTCTTATCTTACGTTGGAAATTATTGGCGCAGCTATCTTTAACTTCAAATAATTAGAGGCCGTTTCAGAGTCAGTGTTTATTATATAAATCTGCTACTGAAAGGAGAATTGACTATTGTACATTTGCTCTTGCTATAGTGATGAAATATGGCTCATATGAAAGGTCTTAATGAGCAAGATAATAAAAGTGCTTGGATGCTTAACAGCTTTTAATTTATTCAAGACACACCCTATGAAGCTTACGAGGATATGACGTTATGAGCTCTTCGCCTATTCAAATGAGCAAAGATTTTACCAATTTTTAAACTTTGAAGATTTGAAACTCGAGATAGGTGTGATGATTTACAATTTATTGGAACACCCGAAAGGTTCTTTTCTGTGAGCTTCACAGGATTTATGATTCTAAGTGAAAAGAGTCGTGAATTACACAAAATTATACTTATTTTCCCAATATTTAAGATTTAATATATTAGAAGCTATTATATTCATTAACACCTTTCATATAAGCAATGCTTTATCAAATTTATCACATAAATTTTTTCGAATGGTATGATGAATGAAGACGAATGGGATTATAGAACCATACATTTTGCTCAATCTTCTTTAGAAATTCAAGTTGAGTTTTAAGAAAATTGGTGTATGGTGAATTGTATAGTCGCTGATTTTAATATTTCACCGATAGGATGAAAAACTTAAAAATCAAAATGATGTTCGGATCTTCCACAGTACGATTTCATTGCATGTGCTGCAAACCAGATTCAGTAGTAATGTATTAAAGAATTATAGGATTTGGAGCATTTGGCATGTTTTTGTAAAGAATTAAAATAACTTGATATTAAAGTTAAAATTAACAGAAAACAAATCAGATTTTCGCTTGTGTTTTTGCTAATAATTAATTTTCAACTGTAATCTAAGTATTTTATAATGAAGTGTGCTTTTCCTTCTAAAATATATGCCACATGTCTGGTAATATTCGTTTCACTAAAAATGTTTATAATGCAATCTTAATTTTATTGAATTTTCAACAATGTTACTAAAATTATTACCTGTATAAAATCTTCTAAGATAAGATAAGATAATTTTTCTAGGTTTTCGGGAGAATTTGTTGAAGAACTTCCACTTTAAATCTCTGCCAGCATGATTCATTCAATTCCTTCCTTCATCCAAGATTGACAATGCTGTAAAAGTTGTTTATATAAGTGTTTTCGAGGGATTATGAGTGTTGTTTCTTCGGCAACTAAGTTAATATTTAAGCTTTTATGTACGTAGATGAGTTGAGCAGGTGTTCTGTAATAATCAAAATTTGTCGTGTTCTTATTAATCTATAGGAAATGTATTTAGTGTTTGAAGATAGGGCTCCAAATAATTACAATTAAAACATGCTTAATTATTCTATAATCACCGTTTATGATATTTATAGGAGGGACATTAAAAATTAAATTAAGCTTTTAAATAATAACAAAGCTCCGAGTAGTGATGCTATCCCAAATATTGTGCTTAAGCCGCTTCCGCAGAAAAGTATAATATTTTTGACATTTATAATTAATACATGTCTAATTGTAAGATTAAACGTTTTTCCCACCCGCCGCCTGGAAAACCGCAAAAATTATTCCTACACATAAATATGGTAAAACATTTCACTGTCCCACGAACTACAGGCCTTTAAGTCCGCTTAATTCAATTAGAAAAATTTATCAGAAAATCTTAAAACACAGGCTTATGAAACATATATGAAAACCATATTGTTCCTAATGAGCAATTTTACTATACATCAAGCTTACAGGATCAAACTAATGTCTAAGATAATCTCGAAAACAAAAATTGTACTGGTTTTTTTATCTTAGATATCGAAAGGGCATTTGACAGTGTGTATTTTGGCCTCATTTATAAACTCCATAAATTAATTTTCCCAATTTATCTCACTAAAATTTTCAAAAACTTTAGAGTATCCATCGGTAGTGAAATGTCCGCCTTGCAAAAAAATCCCACTGGAGTTCCTCAAGGATCCATTCTGGGTACTTTGTTGTATAATATCTACACATCTCCCAAAGTGCCAGTTGACTATGTACGCGGAAGACACAGGAATTTTTTTTTCCGATCGAAATGCATCGACAATTATTTACCAATTTACAAAATGCATTGCACATAGCGTTTAATTACTTTAAGAAGTGGAGAATCAAAATAAATTGCAGTTAAACCCAAACCATTTTCTTTACCCGCAGAAGAAAACAGATTTTTTATATCAGCAAAGCCTTGAAATTAACTTATCACGCATTGAATAGTGTAACGAACTAAGATATCTTGGTATCACATTCGATAAAAAATTATTATTCGACCAGCATATTCAAGTTACACTTCAAAAAGTGAATAATTTGATTAAATCTCTGTACCTATTTATAAATCGCAATTCGAATAAGTGTGGACAATTCATTAATTATACATAAAATTATTTTCAGAGTAGTTTTATTTGTATGGTGCTCGTATTTGGGCTGACTGTGCTAAAACGCACAGGTTCACAGAATGCAAAATAAAATCTTGATGTTTAATATGTCATGGTTTTTCTCTACACGAAAGCTACATGACAAAGTCAATATTGGTCTTTTTTCAGATGAAGTTTTTAACCTGTATAAACACTTTGTACAAAGTACCATGTCTCATTAAAATCAATATATCTCAAATTTGTTTTTATAAAACAGTAAACATCGTTAATTTAGTGCAATAATTAGATATACTTAACATAGTTGTAAGATTTTATAATACTCAATTTATTATCTCTTTCATTAGTCCGCACCTACATTACAGATTGTAAAGATCTAAGATTCTAATCACTGTAAACTCATATGAATTCTCGATATATGTATATTTACAGGAGCAACGATGGACTGATCTTGCTCTTAGCTCCTTGGCGCCTGAGTTGGGAATAACCGATCAAGTCAACATAACAGGAACATAAATTCTGCTGTTCAAAGATCATTCCCTTAATTTAGTTCAAGTTTTATTTTAAAAATTGTTTTCTAACACAAGTACAATTTTAATTAGTAAATATGAATCGCAATCTGCACTCACCAACTAAACTTACTGAGTTTGCGCGTGACTTTGAGGAGGAGTCGGAAACTCTATTTTCAAAATTTGTTAATAAGCTGACGAATGCTTACAACTCCAGCTATAACTCAGTAAATGAGTTAAATTCGACGGGTTTTCCAGCGACAGTTTCCGATCGGGATGTTGTCAACTCAAACGCAAACATGATATCTCGTACTAGTTCTAGTTCTAGCCTTAATTCTATGAAGCCAACAAGTTTGCAAGTAGCAACTGATAAATCGAATTCAACGAGCACATCTTCAACGACGGAGGATACTTCTGAATCTCCAGAGCGAGTGAGTTAGGAAAAATTGTTGATTTGAATATTTCATGAAATACATTATGCTATAATTAGGTGGAGGATATGCCAATCGAAGTTACAGAGGGACGAACAATGTTAAATGTTCTAAAGAGAATAAGCAATATCGTAGCTGCAAGGAATAACGTGAGTATAGTATTATTTTAATTTATTTCAATATTTAGATGGTTTTTATAGAATCTACGAAGCTACAAAGATACCGAGCTCCAGCGCTTTTGGATGCCTGATTCAAAAGCGAAGGAGTGCTATGATTGTGGACAAAAATTTTCTACTTTTCGCCGAAAACATCATTGTCGGCTTTGTGGTCAAATATTTTGTTCAAAGTGCTGTAATCAAGTTGTTCCAGGACATTTACTCATGTGCTCTGGTAAAATTTCTTTAATATATTCTTGTCCATTTTTATTCATTCGGGTTTTATAGGAAATTTGAAAGTTTGCACATATTGCTCTAAAATAGTTTTGAGTTACATTCAGTCGAATGACATCACAATTGATCTTAGAGCTGATCTTCAGGCATTGCAGGATGATTTATCGAACAAGTTATCCCCGAATCAAGGAGAAGTATCGAAAAATGTTCCAACTTTGCAAAGAAAGAAATCTATAGGATATCAAGAGGAGCGACTGGTTGGAACTCAAACTACGAACCTATCAAACGCCGATCGAAAAAACATCTTACAGCAGTCAAATTCACTGAAAATGTTGCATGAAGAAATGATCAGGCAGCTCCCTGAGCAGAGATGCGGATCTGAGCTTATTGATTTTTTGAAGATCAACCAGAAATCATCTAATAAAGTACAAGCAGTTGCCATTTTAAACGCAATGCTTGAGGCTGGCTTTCTTGTACCCATAGTGCCTGATTCAGATAACCTCGATTTCGATGAGAATTTACATTATAAATTGGTCTGCACGAACGAAGTTGTTGGAAGTCCTTTGCAAAGTTGCGAGGACTATGAAATTAGTTCAGTACTTGAAAATAGAGCTAAAGAGGATGGATCGCAGTTTGACGGTAGTTATAAATTATTATTTTTTATAAAAGCGCAGTAGTAGAAGTCGAATAACAAAAGAGCCATAACAAAAATTCATTACTATAGTTGTACAATTTTAAAAGTTGACGTAGAACATACATGCATAAAAATTTTAAATATTAAAATAACTTCGAAAACTTCAGTTTTTTTGCTGCAGTTTTGTTATTGATCTACTTCTGCCTCTATTTTTTGTTTTAGTGTGCTATGAACTTATTGTATTTCTGTTTTTAGGCTAAACATTAAAATTTTATGTTTTTACAATTTACAGATCCATTTTTGCCAAAAAGCTTAGATAACAGCATAAGTTTTCAGTCCGTTAAGGAAATGGAGTTGGAAAACTCTATACGGTCTAAAGCAACAACAACTACCGAATTGGTGAAGGCCTACTGTGATCACGAGGAACTCTTACTTGGGCAAGTTTTACGCAATCTCAATCTCGATCAATCTTGGTCGAAAATTCTTATAACTTTATGCGCCCGTGCAGCGAATCAATTCAGGCCAGAGCTATGCAGCAACGATCTAATGGATATACGTAATTATATAAATTTCAAAAAAATCCCAGGTGGATCTAGATCAGATTCAAATATTGTGGGCGGGGTTGCTTTTACTAAAAATGTCGCTCACAAAGAAATGGCAAATCGAGTAGAAAAACCGAAAATATTACTTTTGGAGTGTCCTATTGTTTACGAGCGGGTCGAAGGTAAGTTCGTTAGCATCGAGACTTTATTACTACAGGAAAAGGAGTACTTGAGGAATGTTACTGCCCGTATTCTTAGTTGGAAAGCGAAAGTTGTCCTTGTTCATAAAAATGTGGCAGGAATTGCACAGGATATGCTGCGAGCAAAAGGAATTACTCTTGTTTTAGATGTAAAGAGTTCTGTCTTGGAGCGACTTTCTCGGTGCCTTCAATGCGACATCGTTACTTCCATTGAATCGAATATTGGGAAACCGAAGCTGGGAACGTGTGATGTATTCTTCACAAAAAGTTTCGATGATGGAGCTGGTATTTTTATAAGTTATTATGCATTGCACTTTTTTTTATATAATACATTTTCATAGGAGGACGGAAAACATTGATGTTCTTTGAAATATTCTCAAGTCCACCCGGATGCTGTTGCCTTCTCCGAGGAGCAAACAACAATGAACTTGCTAGAGTAAAAAAAGCAGCATCTTTGCTCGTATATGCTAGGTATATATTCCGTCTATATTTCGTATCTTGACTCGATTGATCGAAGTGTTTACAAATTATTTAGAGTTATGTAAAATTATTGCATTATGTAGGAATGAATTACATAGAATAGTTACGGTTACGTTATTTCTCGTAATTTTTTTTTTCTATTAGTATCAGAAATAGACGAAAGAAAAGCCATTGAAAAATTGGTCCTTAAAAAATTCAACTTTCAAGAAAGTTGCATATAAAAATTATTTATGTATAATGATTTTATTTTCAAGGTCCTAAATATTTATTATGCAAGAGGTATAAAGAAACTATTACGTTAGACTTTTTAAAACGTTTTTAGTTCATGAAAATCGTACTGGACGTGTACAATCCCCCAATTTGAGTTCGAAGAGGCCCAAAGCCCTATGCGTAGTAAGTGTTAACATTTGGAAATTTAAGATTGCGGAATAAATTCAGAACGATTTTTCGTTTATTCAGAACATAGGTAAATTATCGCTTGAATTGAAAGTTTTCATGAGTAACACAGCCAAGATCTTTTTTTTTTAAGTGACATCAAATTGCTATGACGTACAACCGCTTTTGAGTCAAAAATGACTCTGGAATATTTCAGTTTATTCCATATGATGATGATTTGAAGTTTTCATGAATAAAAATTATTGCCAATTTGATGCACATTTCTATAAATATCAAATCTTTATTCTGGTAGCCGTTAGTAAGCTTCTGTTCAAAGTTTTTTATTGTTCCGGATAGATGAAAAAAAACGCAGATTATATTGCAGCACTTGATTTCTCCTGTTCACTTTCACTCCTAAAATGATTTTGTACATATTTATCACTGGGAATACTGCCATTTTCGTTTATATTTTATTTGTACTTAAATATTTATGCACGAAGTGTAATGAATGAGTTTTTTGTGTGCAGTACAAGAAGTTGGTGTGGAATTTGCTTCTATTCGATTTCATAAATACGAAATTAATATGGAATCGGATAAGAAAACCATATCGTATTTCTATTCGAATCGTATTCATGACAAGATTCCTGATTGTTTTTTTGGAGTATATATTTTTTAAAGTAGGCCATAAACGTTGTTGTTATAGAGAGCGATCTGGAACAATAGAGATACTTCTCCAAATATAGGGTATTTTATTAAAGCGAGATACAACTTCAAATTGAAATAAAACAAAAAAATATTTCTGGAATACTTTTTTAATGTGTTTCAAAGTATGAAACGATATATTTATTATTTACTCAACACATTCTGTCAGTCCAATATTTGACTACTTTAACCAAAAAATCTACCGTTATTTTCGAAGTGTTATGTTGACTTCCAATGCTTCAAAAGTTGTTGATTTGTTAGCATGGGCCATAGACCAAAGATTTAAAATAGTTCCAGCGGAAATAATCCAATGGTGTCAAATCGCATGATATTGGAGGCCAATTAATAGGACCATTTCTGGATATACAGTGTGCGCAATTTCTATAAGCGCAGTCAGTTTTATTCATGTTTAAAGAAAACTACTTTTTATTTTTCAAAACCGATTATAATGCATAAATTCCCCATTGGTAAATATTAATTAAATAATATAAAACATTCATTAAAGTAAGTAATTACTTTATAATAAAAATAAATATAATTAAAAGTCTCTTTTGTCTGCGCAATTTCTATAAACTCACTTTATATTATAGTCTTTATTTTAAAAGCTTAACGAAAAGAAATTTTTTTTATATTTTCTAAGTATTGTGTTTTACCTCCTTTGTTAGTTATAACTTGAAAAAACCTGTTAGACATCGAATTTATTAACTTTTTAAACAAATGTTCATCAATATCATTCCAGCATTTCAAAATATCGGCTTTCAGTTGAGATAACGAAGAAAATTGTCCACCATTTGCGTAAACTCTTCGTGCCATGATTCCCAAATGTTCTCCATTGGATTTAAATCCGGACTACGTGATGGCCACTCCATTACAGGAATATTTCTTTCACTAAACCATTGTCTTGTTTCGGCAGAAGAATGCACAGCGGCGTTATTCTGTTGAAAAATCAAATCTTTTTCCATATTGTCTTTTAAATATGGAATAAGACATTCCTCCAGCAGGTCTGTATATATGTCAGAGTTCATTCGGGTGGGAACAAAGCGTAAAAATAACTTTCCTTGATAAGAAAAGGCACCCCATAACATTAAACTACCAACACCAAAATTACTACTTAGACGAGGCGAATCGGGCTTCCTTAAATTATGCCAATAAATACTCAATCCATCTGGGCTATCTAAATTAAATTGTTTTCCGTAAGAAAAAATAACGTTTTGCCACTTTTCGTCCCAGTTCATGTGGCTTCTAGCAAAATCTAGGCGCGCATATTTATGATGCTGTTGCAGTTGGAGAGATTTGGCCGGTTTCTTATATTTAATATAAGTAATGTCCTTCAAAATTTGTTGAACTCTTCTTCCTTTAATTGGGAGATATAATTCCGCTATAATTTGAGCTGCACTTAACTTTTTTTTCATAACTTCTTCTCTTATGTTCCTAATATTTTTTTTGGAAACTTTGGGGTTCCCTCTTGGATGATCCCATAATCCATTACGATTGCCCTTTTTAATAAAATTTCGCACCACACATTCTGAACGTCCAATTCTCTTTGCAATTTCTCTTATACCAAGGCCAGTTTCCCTAAACGCACGGATTCTGACGCGATCGTCGTTGTCAAGGACCTTTCCACGGGGCATTACAATAAATCTTAAGAAATAACAGCAATTATATAGAATTAAGCTAGAGTTAGACAATAAATATGAAACTCACATGAATTGTTTCCTAAAAAGTTGCAAAATTACTTTGCGTTTAACTAGTAATACTACAAAAAGAAACTGCGTTTATAGAAACTGCGTACTCTAAGATCAATTGTGAAAGATTGATCTATTGCATTCACGCATTGCCTGATATTTGGAATTGTTTAATTGCTTTTATGAATAGTTATAAACTTTAACAATTGTCCTGTAGAGAAATTTTGTTACTACATCGCTTTATTTCAATGAATTGTGCATTTCACTTGAAAATCAGACGTGCGCTTATAGAAATTGCGCGCACTGTACTGTTGTTGTCTAATTTGTCATTCAGTAAATTGATGGTTTCGATGTCTGTATAGTACGTAGCGCCATCCTGTTGAAACCATAAGTTGTCTATGTTGATCTCATACATTTTTGGAAATAAAAATTTATTGAATATGTGTCGATAACACATACCATTGACGAAACCAATCAATACTCCATCCGCCAAATAGCAAGCTCATTAGGTCGATGAAACGTACCATAAATTTCACGAAGAGCCCTATAAGTAATTTTTAAATTAAATTTGCACAATTTGCAAGCGTTATTCGAGTGTAAAGCGTTTTATTATTAATGTGAGCATTCTTACTGAGCAACAATGCAGTGATCTATCACGACAAAAAAAAAAAACACTCTATATATTAGAAACAAAGTTGTCTACGGCTCCGCCTATCAAATCCCAGACTTTATTAATTTGCTCAATTTACTTTTCCGCTTTATTAATTTACAAATAGTATTGAAGCGGGTGCATTGATAATGAGACAAATGAGTTTACACAATTATGACAAGGACGAACAGACGTCTGTTGAGAGTGACGAGTTGTCCATGAACCAAAATAACATAAGACGAAGAAGGCGTCGAGCTGGAAAGGATGCAAAAGATATTACAATTTCTTCTAGTTCTGAAGTACCTACAGAAACAACGCCTTTAATGCCCACTTATGACGAGGAAAAAATGAGGCAGAAGCTGCAGTTCTTCTTCATGAACCCTTTAAAGAAGTGGCAGGTGATGGGGCAGTTCCCATACAAATTCATATTACAAGTTATTAAAATATTTTTGATCACTATGCAACTCTATATTTTTGCATACTCCCGCTACAATCAAGTCGATTACACTTGGGATAACAGAATAACATTTTCGCATTTGTTTTTGAAAGGATGGAAAGCTTCAATGGAAACGGAAACTTATCCACCTTTTAACACACCATTAGCTATTTATGAGAAGGCTGAGTTTTTTGATAGTATCGACTACGCGTTCATGCAATATGTGTCCTTAAGTAGCGACAGAGGCCTTTATAGCTATTCATCAAATAACAACGAAATGATACCGATGAAATTATGCCTTTACTCCTACAGAAAAGGTTTAATATTTGGCTTCAATGAGAGCTACGTTTTTAATCCAGAAATCGATCGGAAATGTCTAAATTTAACTGGAAATATGACTGGAATGGGAAGTTTTGAATTTCTCAAAATGAACAATTTCAATGTTAAATTCTCAGCACTGGTGAAGGCCACTTTGAAATTTGCTATCAAAACTATTAATCTAAAAAACTATGGACCTTTTTCAGCGCCAGATTGTTTCGAATTTGATGTTACGATTTTATTCGACAACAGTGATCATGACGGACAAATGATCCTCTCTTTAAATGCAGTCGCCATTCGTCAGCATTGCAGAGGTGATGTTAAGTATATAACAGATACAAAATTTGATCCAGCAGTACGTAGCTTATTGAATTTCACGGTCATTTTGATCTGTATAGTATCCTTCGTCGTTTGCGCCAGAGCACTCTACAAAGATCAGCGACTGAGGAGAGAAGCAACAAATTTTTTTCGATTTAAATATAAAAGGGAACTAAGTTTCGAGGAAAAAATGGAATTTGTTGATTTCTGGTATATTACGATAATTTTAAACGACATCTTTATCGCCATTGGATCAGGCCTTAAAGAACAAGTAGAGGAAGAGTATTTTGTGACTGATGGTTGGGACTTTGATTTGTGTTCGATATTTATTGGTATTGGTAATCTCTTGGCTTGGTTTGAGGTTCTGCAGTATTTTCGATTTTTCAAAACTTTTAGAATGGTGATCTTAGTCTTCAAGAAATCTACTTGGAAAGTTTTCCGAATAATTGTATGTGCCTTACTGATCTATGTTGGGTTCATGTTTTGTGGTTATTTAATTCTGTCACCTTATAATACCAAGTTCCGGTCCATGTCCTCCACATCAGAATGCCTTTTTGCGCTTATGAACGGGGATAACGTTTATGCATCGTTCGCAATTATGTCCCGCAAGTCGATGATGATTTGGTGGTTCAGCAAAATATACTTTTACTCTTTTATCTGTATTTTCATCTACCTGGCTATCGTTTTATTTAGTATAGTTATGGAGGAATATGACATCATCAAACAATACTACAATGAGGGATTACCGAAATCATATCTGCAGCAATTCATCGGATTGAAATCAACAATTTTTTCCGGCAGCACATATCAAGTAGATTTCGATGAAAATAGGAGACAACATTTTCCCAAATTGTTAACAGAATTTTTTTGGCCTTGCGGAAGGATAGGAGCGAAACCTTAAACAACAAGAGAACCCCAAGGCATTACTTATAAGTAATTGTTAATTTTAATAATAATAATTTATTTAAAAATTTGTACAGGTCTAATCTTAGACTATGGGCGTTTTCGAAAATTCATAATGGTGTAAACCATTTCAACCACTTTTCATCACCTTGTTCGTAAATTCAACATAAGTTTGGAACTTTATTTCACTCTGTTCGAAAATTCACCTAGTATCTCCACCACGTGCACCATAAAATTTGTCGGTTGTTTGTGGTTGACAATGACAACCTTATTTAATGTGAA
Source organism: Dysmachus trigonus (assembly GCA_949715965.1). Taxonomy (NCBI): domain Eukaryota; kingdom Metazoa; phylum Arthropoda; class Insecta; order Diptera; family Asilidae; genus Dysmachus; species Dysmachus trigonus. The sequence continues at coordinate 45,367,451 of OX454319.1, read as the reverse complement.
ATCATGGAGGCGAATGTTGAGCATGAGTTGGCTGAGATTTTTAGAACCAAAGGTTAGCTTTTGATGGAATGCCCGAAATTTGTTGACAAACAGTAACATTTCGATAAGCTGATATCTTAAATTTCTTTTCCGAAGATGCGTTCGAAAATTCACCGCTAAAAATATAAATGTAGGTGAAGTTTACCATATTGGTGCACCTTATGCGTAAAATTGTGATTGATGGTGCATCAAACCGATGAATTTTCGAAAACGCCCTATTTCTCATCGGACATTATAAAATTAGTTGTTAAAATTAATATAGATGTTAAAATTTTCGACGTTTCTCTAACAAGGAAGGTATCCCGACGTGTCACCGCAGATTTTATTGCGAATGAAATATGTTATTTTGCATTAAATTTTAAGAGATAAGTATTTTTTTTTTATTTATTGCACATTCATCAATGATCTGATTACTTCAATCAAAAAAGCAATAGATAGATCAACGAAGCTGATTTTTTATCCAATCTCTCGAACAATTAAAGTCAATATGGACGTACCTACCGTTAAAAGCGCGCGACATTGACGTAATAGGCTCCAGGGGCGGATACAGTAGGAGTCATGGCTTGTAGGAGGCCCATTCATTCAATCTTGCTGCATCAAACAGTCAAGATGATTAAAAATAATATAAATTTACTAATTTATTATTAATTACTTTGCAACAGGTAACTAGTTCTTTATGTATTATAATTTTAATAGAAAATTAATTATCAAACTATATAACAATAGTAATATTTTGAAAAATAATAATAATATGGATTTTAAAAAACTTGAGAAACTTCATAGATAATAAATAAATTAGATTATAAAATCTTTTCGCCTATTAGATTTCGCGAATCGAAGTAAAATAGCTTCTGGGTCGACTTTTATGTCGGAATATATTGTCATGAAATCCAATCTGGTTAATCTTTCTTCTCCCATAGTAGATGGTATCCAAGATTTTAAACGTCGGAGAATCGAAAAGCTACATTCTGCAGTCGCTACACTTATAGGGAGTGTAGCGAAAATTTTTAGAAATATTCGGATAGTAGGGTATATGTCTTCATCACATTTTTCTAATGCTTGCAAAATCTGGAAGCGCTTGATTATTCTCTTTTTCTCTTTTCCATTTTTGTATCCACAATAAAAATTCTTGCTTAACAGTCATATAAGTAACTGGTCCAATAAGCTCTTGGTAACTAGTTACCAAATTTTTCAAAACTACTTCGTCGTCAGGTCCTATTTCAGTTTTAGGTAAAATTACTCTAAGGTTTAATAAAGTCAAGACTTCTGGAGAAAACCTATCATTCAAGTCTGAAATAACGTTATCTAAAAAAGGGATGTAGATCGTAGTTCGAAAATAATCTTCACAGGTGTCCTTAGTAGGGTTCGATCGTTGAGATTGTCTGAAAACAGTACGAGTTTTCTTCAATTCTACGTCCAATTCTTCCGCTACTTCCTTCACTTCGTAGAATAAGTTCTTCAAAATAATTTCTGCATTTTCTCTTTTCGCATAAAGTGCGCTTTTTATATCTTCTAAAGCCTCATTGGCTTGCTTTAAATCAAGAGTTGGTTTTTGAAGAAGGGTCGGGCTTGGCTTTTCTTCACGTGTTCCTGCCGTTCGCGGAGTTTGCCATTGCACTCTCTCGCATTTTTGCGGGGCTTTTTGCTGCCTTTTGCGAGGCCTAATTATACCGACGACGGGGGGTCTTGACCCCTCCTCTAGATCCGCCCCTGATAGGCACAGATTTGCCATAATTCGTTCGATGGAACGGAACATGGAAGAAAGATTGGTCTCTCAATAAACGTGCGGGGATACAAATACTAAAAAACGAGATAATCTGGGGCGGGTTCACATTACCCATCATGCAGTCTAGGGCGAAGATTAAATTAATTTTTGCGGATAATCATTTTTTGAGGGTAAAAATCACTCCCGAAATTGATACCTCAAAAGGGAAATATGTGAAAGCTGGAACCACCCTTATGAGGTATCATGTACCCCAAAAAAATTGCTTAACCGCAAAAAAAAAAAACATATCTTGAAATTTGATGCAGAATAACATATTTCATTCGCAACAAAATTTGCGGTGACACGTCGGTATACCTTGTAAGAAAAATTAACAACTCGTTAATAAATCAAAAATTCATTAACCGGCAGAATCAATATGTACTGGGAATATAAACTGATGCTATTATCGGATAATTCTATGAAATATGTAGTTTTGGTTGTTCCACAATAATCTTCCATTGTTATTTGCTGTGAACCAGTGGCAACTTCAAAAGAAGTTGGTTTACAGACGAAATTGACTCGTTTCTGTAAAAATCAATTTTATTCGGATTTATCTTACGCCGTCAACAGGTTAACGAAAGCTATGAGCGGCAATTCAATTTAATGCCAGCATTTATTCGCTCATTACCATATGGTGAAACCCTCGCTAGCCTTAACAGACCGTTAATGAGTTGAGGACATTTACTAAACTTCAACTGAAATTAAAGAAATACACAGCAAGTAAAGATTAAAAGAATATGGCTATGATAAGTAAGAAAATGCATAAACGGTGTTTGAATTATTTATTCAGTTCTATATGTCAACTTTACACTATTATTGTATGTGGAGTTGTTAATCTCAGGATTGATAAGTGTGAAACAAAAAAACAGTTTTTTAGAGAGGAAGGTTTCGGACAAGGTAATTTATCACCATTAATGAACAATCGATAAAAACCAAAAAACCACCACCACGACCATATTTTCATAGTTTTTTCCTCGTTAAATTGTTGTTTTTTTGCTAAATTACCCTGCAGGACATGTCAATAAACAAAATGCGCTAAGATTTATTAAAATCGGTTCAGTCAATACGGAGATTAACTGTCCGCAGTTTGAAAAAAAGTAATTTCGAGAAAATCTCCTTTAAAGTTAAAACTCCTGCATGAGAGCCAAGACGCGCGCGTTCACGAAAAGTTGTTATATACCGTTATAACCCTAGAATTTCTTTAAAATATTTTAGGAGGCTATTTTTGGATGTCTAAGGAGTTGAGAAATGTAAAAAAAATCAATTTTTTGAAAATTCTAGATGGTAGTAAGTACCTTAAGCAATTCCTTATTAATTAAGAAATTAAGGAATTATTGAAAGAAAACTAAGTGTTTCAGTAAAAATGCCCTGAATTGTGCAGTGTAAGTGTTGTAGGTTTTTAAGGTATTAAATTCAATCGAAATCGGTCGGTATAAATATACTTTATGTTTTGACTATAACGTAACAATATTTTCTTGCCTAATAAAAATGGGAGAGGTGTAGTTCGAAATACACCAAAGATGGCATAAAATGTATGCACAATTCAACAAAAGTAAAAACGGTATTTGAAGTATAATATTAATTTTTAACACCTTAAGTGGAAATGACGAGTCACGCCCGCAAAGATTTTCTGTGTCAAATCTGACTTTGACGAGACACACCCGCCGCATATTTTAAGATATAAAAACTAGATAAATTTGTTCTAACTTGTAATAAAACATTATTATGATATTTACTATTACTATGAATTTATAACTCCACCCATAGATTTGCGCTAAATTTAATTGTGTGCACGCGCACGATTCTTCGAAAGTAAATCGTAAGGCAAAGGGTTAAATAGAAATTAAACAATGAAAATAAGTCACGAGTATAACATATACGCAAAGAGGAATTAATGAGCATGCCGTTTTGATTAGGTGATTTTTTACGATGTACTGCATTCGTTAATGCTCGAGAGGTCCAGGGGTTTAAATAAGGAGAACATGAAGCCCCCTGATAATAAGTATTTTGTTTGACTACCCTGACTGTGAAATTTAACAAACTGAATGCGTACATTTGAACATTGTCTGCATATTTAATTAACACTTTCGCGGACGTGAATGCTGTAGCATTAATTTTTGAAATCACGTTTAAACTCATAAGCCGCATCATCAGCATTCAATTTTTATTTTTAATGAATTATTTGAAACTCGGGCAAAATGTAACTAATAGCAATTTTAATATCGCAATTAGTTTATAAATAAATTACCCATTTTTTTTTCTGCAGTTCGATTTTTACCGTCCGCGAACATGTTAAGGCTGTACTTTAAGTTAAAGGGTCAAATCATCAATATACACGAACATGAAAATAAGACTCTTAATCGATCCCTAAGGAACCCAAAAAAAAAAAAATTAATCTTATGCATTTAAAAATTTTCCCCTATCAGAGAACACTGCTGATATTAAGTGATATATTTTCCAATTAAGCTGGGAAAATTCAAAAGCAATTATGGGAGTAGAATGCTATCCCACACAGTTCAAAGTCCTGGAGAAATGGAAAAGTGCAGCTGAGGATTTGTCGAGGTTAATGTGCTTGGGACATTTCCAATGTAGGCTGTAGGATAGCAATAATAATCGATATCGAGACGAGATACCAAATGCTGTTTTAGATTAAATTTTTATTAAGATTGATATTTTGTTTAAAGGTACAATTGGCGTCTGGAAATGTCATTTTTACTTGACGAATTTGCACGACCACCTTCACCGAAAATGTTAATTTTTGATTCCAAGGAACATACACCTTCCGATAACGACACTATTGATGATTTAGATAGTGCACAGGAGGATATAAAACAAGAAATTGAGGAAAACCATGCGGAAAAAGGGAACAAGGGTACAGAGGGTACCGAGAGTACAGACACTATTTCACATAAAAGACTTGTTGAACGTCGATCTGAGGATAAAATAGTTACAATAGAAAATGTAAATGATTTCACTGATCCTCTTAGGGCACCAGAATTGTCACCTACGAAATATGAACCTGAAAATTCGGTGGAATTTGCTGTGCAAACACCTTATGATAATCGATTCAGAACAGCATTGAGCTCGACTGTTCTTTCAGTTAGTCCCTTTGTATCATTCCCTCTACCTTATCTAGAAAGTGAACAAGGCAGAAAATGTGCTTTAAGATCGCATTTCCCTAATGAACTATATTTTTCCAAGCAATGGTCAAATTTCCCAATTAAAACACAATCATCCGAAAATAATACAAGGAAAGATGATGCTACCAATGTGAAACTGAAACCGCCGCATAATTTTGTTACCCATGAAATTACAACTTCTATCGACAGTCGGGAACTACAGACCCTGCTGGCAGAATTTCGAGCTTTTGGTGGCCGGTACCCTAAGACTAATAAAAGTAAAGTGTGGTACATTTAATTCACATTAAATAATATTAAATATAATTTTTAGTGGTAAAAATAAAAAGGCAGGACTCCTATCAGAAGCCACAGAAAGTCCAGGATGACTTTATCTACAAAGATGCCTTAGATTTGGAAAATCATCAACGACTCTCGGTGCTGTTTTGCAGTTTTTACTACAATCCCAAATCGCCGTCCTCATTCTGTGCCCAGCCAACACTTTTAGATATGAAATTTTATGGTCAGCAAGACATAATGCTTGGACAATTTCTTCAGAAGTATTGTTTTCGGAGTTCTTATATTTGTCACTCATGCAGTTTGCCGATGATGGGTCATGTACGAAGGTAAGTTAGATAAAAATGGTACCTTAATAATGCGATAGATTTTATGTGGCATTTTTCATAACGTTTCAATTATTAAGGGGGTAACCCACTGTTGAAAAAAAAAAATTTCGATTTTTTTCTTTTTATATTGGGTGTACAAATAAGTTTCCGACCTTTTTTACTGAAATAAAAGACATTAGTTCGTGTAGAAAATTAAAGAATATTTTATTCAAAATATGCTCCTTCGGAAGATATAACCTTCTGCCATCGTTCAGGCAATAAACGGATTCCCCGGGAAAAGAAGTCTTGTGGTTTCGAGGCGATCCAGTCATCGACCCATTTTTTCACGTTTTCATGTGAAGTGAAGTGCTGCTGTGCCAGGGCTGATTGCATCGACCGGAACAAGTGGTAGTCAGAGGGAGCAATGTCTGGTGAATACGGCGGGTGGGGTAGAATTTCCCAGTTCTGCCCATCCAAGTAGTTTTTGACAGGTATAGCAACATGTGGCCTAGCGTTATCCTGTTGCAAAATAATTTTATTGTGCCTGTTGTCCCATTCCGGTCGTTTTGCAGCTAGAGCTTGCTTTAAAGTCATCAGTTGTCGTCGATAAACTTCTCCCGTAATGGTTTCACCCTGTTTCAGCAGCTCATAATATACGACACCCTTCACATCCCACCAAATGCAAAGCATCACTTTCGAACCATGGATATTTGCTTTTGGCGTCGACGGCCCTGGTTCACCGGGCTTGACCCACGCTCGTTTACGCTTTGGATTGTCATAATGGATCCATTTTTCATCCCCAGTGATGATCCGATGCAAAAACCCCTTCCTTTGTTGTCGTCGAAGCAACAATTCGCACATGGTTTTCCGACGTTCCATGTCCCTTTCTTTCAGCATGTGTGGCACCCAAGCTCCCATCTTCGAAATCAATCCCAAGGCTCGTATACGTTGCGAAACACATTGTTGGGTAATATTCAACTCTTCTGCCAATTGTTTTTCAGTCTGACAAGAGTCCACATCAAGCAATTCTTCCAATTCTGTATCTTCAAATTTTCTTGGTCTGCCTTCACGTTCTTTGTCTCTTACGTCAAAATCACCAACTTTGAATCGTTGAAACCACTCTTTGCAGGTTGTTTTCGATGGCGCATGCTCACCGTAAACTTCCACAAGCAAACGATTTGTTTCCGCTGCACTTTTCTTCAACAAAAAATAATGAAGTAAAACTTCCCGCAAATGTTGTTTTTTCGGCACAAAATTCGACATTTTCAATTACATGAAAATAATTCTTGTTTACGCATTGAACAAATTTCACTAGTAATTATTCAAGCTTGACATCTAACCTCCGAAAAACATGTATTGCCCGATTGAATAATATGCAAGCAGTGATACTAACGACACCTATCTGAAAAGGTCGGAAACTTATTTGTACACCCAATATATTTGGATAGATTAGCACTTCAAGAATATGTGTGTAAGATTTCAGATCGATATCTAAATAATTGTTCTTTCTACAGCTCTCACAGTCCACCTCCGTTCAATTACGATTTCGGAGCGCGCGCGGCTTTGTAGCAGCTCAAACAGCTGCCGCGTGTATTACCTATTATAATACTTTCTAAATGTATATTACATAATACACTAATACATAGTTCCTTATACTATTATAATTAGAAGGTACCCACTATCACCTGGGATTCGCTGATTAAGGGTTAGTTGAAAATTTTTTTACTTATGTCACAAAAGGGTTCCTAGCTATAAGCGTGTCCGCTTGGACCTAAGCAAGAAAATCCCATACCTATACCATACATGGATGTGTCCTTATGAGTTAAGTTTGGAGGTACCATATTTATTTCGTATATCAAAAAACAGGGGAACTAGAGGGCGAAAACCTTTTGAACATTAGGTCCTCCTAGTGTCCAACAGAGATTGAGTTTGGATTTTAGATTGCTGTGGTTGTATCATATACTAATGTACTTTGAAATGACAGTGAGAAAACATATATATGTAAATTGAAATGAGAAGTTTGGAAGCAGTGTGAATTTTCAAGGTCAGTAAGTAACAGCTTCCTTTGAGTGTCCAGAGCTGGAAATGAGATATATGATAAAGGGCGTCAAGATATACATGTATGCCAAAAATGATGAAAATCGAAGGAGTGGAAGGGTCTCATTTTTTTGAGCAATTATTCGTGTGAATCTTCAAGGTCAGTAAGTAACAGCTTCCTTTGAGTGTCCAGAGCTGGAAATGAGATATATGATAAAGGGCGTCAAGATATACATGTATGCTAAAAATGATGAAAATCGAAGGAGTGGAAGGGTGTCATTTTTTTGAGCAATTATTCGTATATTCATTATTCCATTGATTCACTTGGTTCGAGAGCTAAGGAATTCCAAATCAAAAGTTGAGGGATTGGTAAGATTCAATCGAAAAGTCTCATCATCAAAAATAATGGTCCCCGGTGGGAATTGAGCTTCCTGTTTCGTTTTCATCATTTCATATGATATTCAAGTGAAAATGAGCGATTGCTACCCATAAAGTGCAATAAAAATGAATGAAGTGAGATTCAAGCTAATTGCTCTGCAATGACTCACATACATGCTCTTAGACACAAGATGATTATTGATTGACCCTCTATAAGGTCATAATTAATCATAATGAGCAATTATATTCAAGTATATGGAAGATTTGGTTTAGGTCCAAAAGTCAATGCTTATAGCTAGGAATTATATTCAAGTATATGGAAGATTTGGTTTAGGTCCAAAAGTCAATGCTTATAGCTAGGAACCCTTTCTTTGAGAAAACTTTAAATGCGTTTTTCTCAAAACGCTCTTTTTCTGTGCGCGTCGTAAAATTGTGAAAAAACTATTGGGCCGATTTACTTCAAATTTTGCATACACCTTTATTAAGTACTTAACTATAGAAGTAACATATTATTAGAGTAAAAAAACAAATTTTGTTGATTTAGGATCAACTTTTTCGTGTTAAAACATAGCGAAAATCGATACATCAATGTTCGAACGTGCACTAAATCATCAGATTTTTTTTTTTGCTGTAAAAATAGGTTACTTCTATCCTTTATAACAAATATTGAAGGATTTTTCTCTGGTAGGTGTTTGCAAATGCATACTTTGGCCAGGATTTTATGAGGCCCAATTTGCATTTTTTTTTTGGACTGCGTGCGCGCTGCATTGTAACGGCCGCCATTTTGTAATTTTTTTTTTTTTTTTTATAATCAAAATGTAAACTTTAGTCCTCAGTAAAGAAGTATGGAAAAAATCGAAAAGATATCTCTGATAGTTTTTTTTTACCGATTTTTTAAAAAAAGTTCCATTTTCTGGGCTTCAACAGTGGGTTACCCCCTTAAGGCAAGCCGCCAATGTAAATATTGTATCATTCCAAGTGATGAAATGATTGTATTTGGCAATATAATTGAAAAAGAGTTATATTCGAAAGCACCAACGATAGTTGCAACTGTTGTCGGGAAACTATTCATTGCATAATTTATTATAATTTTGTGGCTTGGAAAAAAACGAGAACCAGGACTTAATGTTGACAAAATTACAGCTAAAGTTTTTTGGGTTTGTTCCGTGCATGCATGAATATTTGTAGTGCTTATTCATTTTGAACAAATTTACAACATACAGCAAGAATTCTATAAGCGAAGCTAATGTTCAAGCGGACAAGCACGCATTTTTACTGTAAATGTTATATTAGAGGAGCATAGGAATAAATCAGTTTTTTCTCTTTTGTTCCCATTCTTCTCAAATATAGTTGAAGGTAAAATGCGTGCTTGCCTGTGTGAAAATTTACTGATTAGCACGCATTTGCACTAATTGTGATGTAATTGATTTATTAATTTAAGGCGCGGATACAGCAGACAATTTATGAGCAAGCAAACAAGGCATTTACGCTTCAAATTAATCCTACTTTTAAGTAACCACTACTAAAGTTATTAAATATACTAAATTCTAAGCAAACTCATTGATTAAAAAAACTGTGTTTTTACGCTCACCGTTAGTGAAATTGACTTAGAAATTTATATTTTCTTAAATCGTCTTCAGGTATGTGCACTCAATGGGCTGTGTCCAAATATTTCTTACGGAGGATACCAATAAGAACGACAGTGACCAAATTTTCATAACTTCATGGTGTCAGCACTGCAACGAAATGACTCCAAGCGTGCCTCTATCACCCGATTCTGTCTGTTTATCTTTTGCAAAATACTTAGAGCTACGATTTCATGGGCATGTCTATCAAAAGAGAATTGTTGAAAATTTTAAAAATGAAGGAGATGTGAACATGGGTTCAATCAACAATAATTGTCCCCATTCTCTGCATAAAGATTACATTCATTATTTTTCCCATAAAGGTATAGCAGCGAAAATTAGTTACACTCCGATCGAAGTTTGGGAAATTAGTCTTCCACCCCTCGTTTTACACTTGAAAAAACCAAAACCTTTTGATAATGCACAAGTGCTAGAGGATATTAAAAATTTTTCTGTAAAAGGACATGAGGTGTACTCAAAAATTCATGAAAGAATTGCAGAATTGGCGACTGAGGAAGAGTGCTCGATGCTTACAAGTTTGAAATCAAATTTGAACCAAAATCAGTTTAAATTTCGACAGCATGTTGAAATCGTTCAAACATTGCTGACAGAAAAGAATGTTCATTCGTATGACATTAATGATGCAATGTTAATGGCTAAGAAAACTTTGGCAGAAAGTATTGAATTGTGGGGTCCTCGTCTTCATGAAGCTACTGTCCAGGCAAAAATAATGCAGAAACAGGAGTCAAATCCTCAAATCGATCCAGGAACCATATGCACAGAGGATTTGAAAACTGATCCTGATTCGCCTGTTCTGGAAAATAAGCAGATCACAGATGCAGATGAATCGATGAAGAGCGAAGTGCTTGAAACTTCGGTGGATAGTACACGAACAGAAAATTCGCCAGCACCAGGAAAAACCCGAGATAGCATTCCGAAGGGCCATCATGAAGATAAGAAATCCATTAAACAGCTACTTAGCCAATTACTGCCCTCGACGAGCCAAGTTAATGTTTTGCAATCTCCCCTTTCAATAAACGAGCATTTGACCTTGCCTTTGGGAATTTTCCCGATTCTTGTTCATGATCAAGATCTTAGTTCAATCATAGCTTACAGCCTTGTTTCAGCGGACTATAAAAAAGCGATAGAGAACTTGAATTCCAGTTCAGGTTACAACAGCGATCCGAATAGTAGTCCGAATGTTAAAAGAAAATCCCAGGACGGGTAGGTTACTAAAACTTTTTAATATTATCATTAACGGACATCTTAAATATTTTGTTGTTGAATAGATCAATAGACAATGGTGAAAAAGACACCACTAAAGCTGAGGAGGATAAGAAATGTAAATCGAATTCCCATATAGAGCTATTCTTCCAGGTATAATTCAATTCGAAAACATGTCCCATTTTACTAATCATTTTATAAATTTAGGACTCCACTACAGCATTTACTTGTAAAATTTATTTTGCAAAAGAGTTTGATTTAATTCGTTCCAATGTTCTAAAACCCCCGAAACTTGAAAAAAGCATTTACAAGGAGTTAGAAAATAAAAAGAAAGAAGAATTAAGACAGTCACAGCAGAGAATTTCTCAGAGCGAAGCTGATCTTCAAAGAAGGATTAGTTCAAATAATTTGACTCCATCAAAATCAAGTGAACCTCCGAAGGATGTGCCTACGGTGCAGACTGAAGCAGATGAGGCACGAATATTTTTTGCTCGTTCCCTTTGCAGAAGTGCACAGTGGGAAGCTAGAGGAGGAAAGAGTGGCTCGAAATTTAGCAAAACTTTGGGTAAGTGAATTTTACTAAAAATATGAATAAATCTAATGTTCTACAATAAAACGTCCATGTTCTACATTTCGATCGAAATGAAATTAAGATTCATTCGAATTGAAACATGTTCCGTTGTTTGATCATTTCAAAACTTTTCAAATTAATTTTCGAAGCATCAAATGCAATTAGTCTAAAATATAAAATATCATTAAAAAACAGACCACCCCATAAGAAACAAATCAACAAAGAATAATATACTATTAAAAAAAAAAACAATACCTACTAACAAAGGCAAAGAAGCTAGCAAAATTTCAAATTTAAATTCCATAGTTCGATTAGAACATAGAACACCAAATTTCATTTTCATTTTTCAAATTCACAAAAATGCTAAATGGGCCTAAATACAGTTCTTCGTTAGAGTTTTTATCCATTTGTTGGCTCTTTTTTAATTTTATCGTAAGTAATAATAATCTTCATAGAGTAATTTATATTTTTGACTTATTTATCTTACTTACGTAATCTTCATAGAGTAATTTATATTTTTGACTTATTCCAAAAGTTTTTATATTTTGGTTTTGAAATTAAGGAGCATAGGTTTCGAAAGAATTTGTAGAACATTTTAATTTAAAAATTTATAAAAAATATATGTGAAATTTTAATAATAAGAGTTGTTCAAAAATGTATAGGGTTTTTAGATTTATGTTCGAAATAAGACATCATTCAAATGTTCATCTAATCCTCGTTGGCAGGCACACATTCGATTAACTCAATTTTCAACTAATTTTTCAAAAAAGCCCGACTGAGTATCAAAAATTTCGCGGTTGATATTTGTTTTCAAGCTTCAATCGTTTGTGGGTTGTTAGCGTAAACCAACGATTTTACACATTGAAAAGATCCAAAAGAGTTAAATTGCGTGAACGAGTTGGCCAATTAATAGGACCATTTCGTAAGATGATCGCACAAATAAAACTATTGTTTTATTCGCAGTGTGGCATGTGGTGCCATCCTGTTCAAACTGCATCGCATCTAGATCCATCTTATTCAATTCTGGCCCCAAAAAGTTTAATATTGTTCGAAATCGCTGTCCATTGACTGTGACAGCAGTTTCTTCATTCAAAAAGGTCCAAAAATGTCTATACCACAAGCGACACCACACAGTCACATTTTGTGGATGCATAGGCTTTTCCTGAATCACCTATGCGTCTGTCCAATAACGCATATTCTGGTTATTAACGAAGCCATTCATCCAAAAATGAGTCTCATCACTGAGAACATTTGTAATATCTCGATGTCATTTACAATATGGCGGCAATCTCTATTGGAAGATCTTAAGTCCCTATTTGTAGACCATATATTAGTTGCCACATATAAAAGGCATTTTGTTCGAAATAATCGTGCAATTAACGGCCTTTAAACGTAATTGCTCGATAAGTATGAATCTGAGTATAAATTTGTAATGTAATTTTTTTCTGTGGAGAATATAACTAGATTTAATTATAGATACGTAGTTATTTTTGTTGCAAGTTGAAATAGATTCGAGATATCGGCTAAATTCAAATTTTTATAATATTCTCCATCCTGGAACATACTACATACATATTTCTTGCAGACGATCGCTTTGTGCTTAAGGATATGAGTAAAACAGACATTTCAATTTTTGAGAATTTTGCCTCAAATTACTTCGACTATTTAAACAAGTGCTTGCAGCAAAACCAACCCACACTTCTTGCAAAAATATTAGGAGTTTACCGGGTAACAATAAAAAAGAAAGAGTAATTGAAAAAAACCAAATTAAAATTTTACATTTTTTAATAATTCTCATATAATTACAGCTCTATGCAAGAAAAAACTATCCTTGTTATGGAAAATTTGTTCTATGAATGCGACATCAAGAAGAAGTTTGATCTTAAGGGGTCTGAAAGAAATCGATTAGTGGATCCTACTAATCAGAGTGGAGAAATCGTTTTATTAGATGAAAATCTCATTCAAAGTAAGGACAATCGTTTATTTCCAAATATATCGTAAACCATAAAAAATATCTTAAGAAGTAACTCAAATAATATAAGATCATGTTTGAGTTTATAACATTTTTTATATAAAAGAGTTATTTATATCAATTCCGAATTTTAAAAGGTTACCCATAAATTTAAAATTAGAAAATGAAAAGATTCTAGAATTGAAGATTCTTGGAAATAAGCGAATCAATAGGTCTAAATATTATTGCAATTAATACAAATATTTTTCTAGTGTCCTGGTTTAAGCCTCTTTACATATTATCGCACAGTAAAACAATTTTACGAGAAGCTATAAATCGAGACTCAACATTTCTTGAGAAAAACGGAGTCATGGATTATTCTTTACTCGTCGGATTAGATAATAAAGACAACGTTTTAGTCTTGGGAATAATTGGTAAGAATTCGAAGACCAATTTAAGTAAATCGACATCAAACAATTTTTGCAATTGGTAATAAAACTACAGTTGATGTGTCTTTTTTGTTCGATGTCGAAATGCAGCAACTGGTTTTTCTTTACAATTAGAATAAGAACTTTAAAGAATATTGTTTATGTTTTAGATTATATTCGCACTTACACTTTTGATAAGCGTTTGGAGTCTATTGTTAAGCAATCGGGATTATTGGGCGGTCAAGGGAAACTTCCAACGGTAATATCTCCTCAGCGATATAAAAGTCGATTCTTTGAAGCTATGGATCGATATTTTTATTCAGTCCCTGATAGATGGGAAGGTTTATCGAAGAAATAAATAGTAAATTAATTATAATTTATAAAATTTTATCGTTTATAATGTTCTGATAATAGCTGTATAGTTACACACAAATTTAAATAAATAAATTGTATCCAGCGTAGCGAACCATCTCTTTTAAATATAAATTACACATTCTTATCTTCCTTCCTTACAGCAAAGTCTACTTAATAATTTCAAAGTGAAGACATTTGCTTTAAAATATTTCAATCTTTGGCATGGAGGTCTACGCCCGGATGTTGCTATTGCAATTTGAGAATGTTTACTCAATTTGCAATTTATTAATCACAGTTTGGATGAAAGCTCCATAGGACACCCAAAGGTAGGCATTACTGGAAAACTAATAGAAAATTTATTTCGTTGAATGCTTGCTTTGGAACTAATTCAATTTACTCATATAATGAATTCTGCTTTTCGGAGAAAATTTTATTCAATTAATTGGAAATTCCTCTTCAAACGAACGATTTGTGAGTTTATTTATGCATCGAACGTTTTAGGTCAGCGTTGGATTTTTTAAGTATAAAGTTTTCACATGTCATTGTGAAGTACGCAATAGTGAAAGAGTTTACAAATAAAGGAAAAACTTTTAAATTACAGCACCATATTACTTTATATTTACTATGCAATATACAGGGTGTTCAGAGGTGGGAGGTCAATACTGAAGGGGGTGAAAGGTCAGACCGAGACAAGCAAAAAATCGTATGGGTGGGGGGGGGGGCATCTTGCACCGTTTGGCAGTTACAGGGTGATTCGTAAATCAGGATTTTGCCTTATATGGGAACCGCTCTTGTATTTTTATCTTTTTTTCTACGCATCGCAGCGGCCCCAAACTGATTTCAAAAAATCACTATTTGGAAGCCCTTTCCAAAAAAGTTTACACCACCCCCCTATCCCCAACCCCTTGGCCACAATCCCCCCTGGAAGTTGAAAAAATTAACTTTTATTTCACGATTTTTCACATTTCGCCCCACTTTTCTCCGAAACTCATGTTATTAACATACCTACTTTTTATTTTTTTTAAGTTGCCTATCTAATTACCTCTCCAAAAAGGTGCAACATGCCCAGGTAGAAAAGGGTTGCAAAAGTCCTGAAATTAAAACATCCTCACAGGTACCTAATTACTTTATTGCACCATAATGGAAAATGTCGTTAAGTAAACAATTTTTATGACAGCAAGTTCGGAAATGTTTGTTTAGGAAACAGAGGTAATACATTTTTATTTTTTCAGCAAAACAGTAATAAAATAATAAATGTAATCTCGTTAAATAGCGTTATTAGATTATTGTATCCAGTATTGACTTCTAAGTATCCTGACGCTCCGTTTCTAATACCTCCTATGAATTATGGTATAAAAATGGGTGAGTTTGAAAGGACATTGACCACAGTTGAAGAAGCAAGCGAAAAGAACGGGTGTTTAATAGACAAAATTAAGATAAAATGGCAGAATTCAGTGTTGACGAGTATGCCGATATAATTTACGTGCACGGTTTAGTAGAAGGAAGTGATAGTGAGGCCGTACGAGAATACCAAAAGAGATTCCCGAATCGGCGGGTACACAACAGAAGGGTATTTTCAAGGACTTTCAGAAGGTTAAAAGAAACCGGAAGTGTAACCGCCCCCAGAGCAGAAACGCGAGCAGGAAAATCGGCCGATTCAGCGGACCCCGACCAACAAATCCTCAACATCGTCAGGAACAGCCCTGTAATAAGCATCAGGCAGGTCGCACGAAGGTCAGGATTGTCTTCAGGGAGAGTTTGGACCGTTGTGAACCGAGAGGGACTACATCCATACCACCATATCCCGGTCCAAGCACTAGGGAAGGAGATTCCGAAGGACGATTGCAATTCTGCACTTGGCTGTTCGAGTCTGACATCGAAAACAGAAGGTTTCTAGACCGAATTCTGTGGACGGATGAATCGCAATTCACCCGGGATGGCATCACAAACTTACACAACCTCCACACCTGGTCAGATGTGAACCCACATAGGACCAGGTGTCGGTCCTTCCAGCAAAGATTTAGTGTCAATGTCTGGGCTGGCATCATCGGCAACCAGTTGATAGAACCCTTCATCTTACCCCAAGTGCTGAATAGTCAGCTATACTCGGACTTTTTGGGGAATATCCTTCCGGATCTGTTGGAGGACATCCCCCTGGTCACCAGAAGCGCAATTTATTTACAGCTCGACGGAGCACCTGCGCATACTGGGAACATTGTTAGGGCAAGGTTAAATGAAAATTACCCAGAGCGCTGGATTGGACGAGGTGGACCGATTCCTTGGCCTGCTAGGTCACCGGACCTTACTCCACTGGACTTTTTCTTATAGGGAATGATGAAAGATGAAGTTTACTCAAGACCAATCAACACCAGAGAAGAATTAGTTACCAGGATTGTGACTGCAGCCACGAAAATACGGGAGAGACTGGCTACCATAGACCTCAAACGTGAAATAAAACGAAGGCTACTTGCATGCATCGAAACTGGCGGAGAACATTTTGAACAGCTTTTGAAGGACATACGTTTTAATTGTAATTAGTTTTTAAGCGAACAAAATGTATTTTTTAGTTAACTTAAGTACAATTTCTTAAAAATTCGAATTATCATGATATTCTGTAAAAGGATTTTTGTAAATAAATTTTCGTATCCTTTTCCTACCTGGGCATGTTGCACCTTTTTGGAAAGGTAATTAGATAGGCAACTTAAAAAAAATAAAAGGTAGGTATGTTAATAACATGAATTTCAGAGAAAAGTGGGGCGAAAGGTGAAAAATCGTGAAATAAAAGTTAATTTTTTCAACTTCCAGGGGGGATTGCGGCCAAGGGGTTGGGGATAGGGGGGTGGTGTAAACTGTTTTGGAAAGGGCTTCCAAATAGTGATTTTTTGAAATCAGTTTGGGGCCGCTGCGATGCGTAGAAAAAAACATAAAAATACAAGAGCGGTTCCCATATAAGGCAAAATCCTGATTTACGAATCACCCTGTAACTGCCAAACGGTGCGAGATGCCCCCCCCCCCCCCCCCCCCCCCCCCACCCATACGATTTTTTGCTTGTCTCGGTCTGACCTTTCACCCCCTTCAGTATTGACCACCCACCTCTGAACACCCTGTATTTATATTATATTTAAGCCGGTGCTAGAAAATTAAATATCAGTTGTAAAAAATACGATTATTTGGTTGCCGAATTTATTAGCAATCAAGGGCCTATTCCCTGATATCTGTGAATATTTTGTTCTATTTAAAATAAGTTCAATCGTGAAGCTTGTATTCTGGTCGTTTGAAGCTTCATTAGAATCGCCTATTTAGAAATTGTTATATATTTGTCTTTTTACAAATAGGACGATATTTGCAGTACCATAAATAATTATTGAGCATAATATGTAACATGATTGATTACATATTATAAACAGTTCTATTTTAATTACTCTTAAAAAGTTTTTTCCTGATTGAAGGATTGACTACAGTTAATAAATAATTTATTAATTAACGCTAATTACGAGTTATTAGGACGTAACCTACATCATTTGAAAATCGTTTTTTAATTAGATACAGCGATGTTATTATACGTCATTTAATGTGAACTTTGGAAAAAAGAATATTTTAATTATTAAATATCGATAATGTACAACGTTCTATCACATTGTATAATGTTCACAATTTTTTTTAGGGATTTGTAACGGAATATTTAATTATGTTATTATTAAATTGAATTTTTATTACAAGGTATAAAAACAACTGCTAAATTACATACTACATTTTACGCACGCCTAATTCCTGAAAAAATATGTTTTACCCTAAAATATTGTTATCCCGTTACTGAGGGAGATTTAATCTATAACATATTTTAATTAATTGAAATTCATTATTACCATGTTTGATACTCCTTGTTAGATAAAAATGATGAACTAAATTCAAAAATGTTTAAGATTAAATTGAGATTGAGAATTATCAGTATGTAAAGTTGTGAATTGCCTTATGGAACACAATGAAAAACAGTATAAATAAATACAAATTATAATGAAACATTAAGGAGTAATTAATGTTTTCGTGAGTTAATTAGTGTTTCCATTAAGCTTTAACTCAATTTGTTTTAAAAGAACCTCAAACGTATAGTACCTATCTGGTATATGAATAAAATGGACAGATATCACCTTAAACTCATATTTGAAAATTTTTATTATAAGAAGCTTTTATATTATCCCCACTCTGTTTTTTTATCAGTATAGTAGAAACGATTATACATGCTTGTTGAAACAAATATTTATTTATAGCCTACCCGATTACACATTAATCTTACATACTAATATTCATAGAATAACTTAACCTAAAAAAACTTTAAATTCCCATATTCTATTTTCTGGATACATTAAATTATTTTTATTAGGTTGTAACATAATAATCTGATAATTTTTTAAGAAACTTTATTTTGATATTTTTGTACAATTTAGCTTAACATTTTATTGAACATATAGTCCATCATTATCAATGATCTCCTGCCAACGTTGGGGAAGCGACATTATTCCATTCTCGTAAAACTTGGGCTCACGAGAGTTAAAAAATTCCGACAACCACTGTTCCAGTGCATCTCAGTCATCAAAAGATTTTCCGCTAATATGAGCCTGCAACGATCGGAACAAGTGGCAGTCAGAAGGAGATATTCGGCGAGAATGCAGGATGGGCTAAGGAATTCCAGCCTAGTTCCATAATTTTTTTACATGTCATCAAAGCGGTGTGAGGGCGGGCATTGTCGTGGAGGAGGTATACATTGCCTTGTTCTCCTTTAGGATTCACGGCTACCTTATCCAGCATATCACAATAGCGTGAACTTCTTATAGTCGTTCCTTGTGGTAATAGTTCCCAGTAGATAATGCCGTGCACATTCCACCAAACACTCAACATAACCTAGTGTATAGTAATTTTACATTTAACTGCCGGTACACATCTTTGACCCGCGCTAAGCCATGGTCGCTTATTGTTATGGTTAACATAAAGCATCCACTTCTCATCCCCGGTAACCAAATTACGAAGCCAAGCAAAAGTACGATGTGAAGTGAGTAATTGCGTACAAACCACTCGCATCATCCGTTGACCATCCGTCCATTCGTGGGGTACCCATTGACTGTGCCTGTACACTTTACCTATCACTTTCAAATGTCGAGCGATAGTAGTATGAGAGCATCCGAGTTCTTCAAGTTGACGAGTAGTCCTCCTTGGATCTTCCTCGATGAGCTGAGCTAGTCGGTCGACATCAACCTCAACCGGCCGTCTTTCGTGAGGTTTATCTTCAAGGTTGTAGTCGCCATTCGAGAAACGTCGAAACCAATCTACTTCTGTATGATAAGATATCCCATTTCTCCCATACATTGACATATATTTTGTGCCGCCTGCTTAGCTGTGTGCTTCAAACGGAACTCATAAAAAAACTCGTCTTTTCAAATCGAATTTTTCCATAATGCTACTCGCTGCGCTGTCGATTATTTTACTGATGAACTGAGCGCGCTCATGGGTATTTATACTCATAGTCTCAGAATTTTCTCGGGTATCGAAAAGTTTTGGCTCGACGCGTACCGCACATCCTTACAGACGCTATTTGTACTGTTCGGGTTGCTATCTGTCAATCGCTTTTGCTCCGACCTCGACGTAAAGAGCTTTTGTCTGATCTGGTTACTGGCGATGAATCATGGATTCATTACGAGAATGATACACTTCGTGCTTTTTGGCTGCCTCGAGAAGAAACCCAACCAACTCAAAGCCAAAAGCACTGCTTTAAAGTTCTGCTTTGTTGTTTTTGGGATTCATAAGGCATACTGTGTTCTGAACTATTACACAATGAAACGTTAAACGCTGACAAATATTCAACTCAGCTCAGCAAACTAGCTGCTGCTATCAAGAAAAAACGACGTAGACGAGCCAATGTAGTTGTACTACATGATAATGCACGCACTCACGTTGCGTCTGCTGTTCGCCAACAGCTGGAGAAATTGGGCTGAGAGATGTTACCTCACCCACCATATTCCCAAGACATCGCCCCATCATTTGTTTAGAGCCCTGAAAAACCATTTGCGGAATAAACATTTTCTTGATTTTACTGATGTAGAATCGGAGTTGAACAACTTTTTCGAGTCGCAGTCATCCGAGTTCTGTGCGAAAGGCATCCACATTTTACTGGATAGTTGGCAAAAAGTTTTGGATGCTGATGGTGATTACATTATTGACCGAGCTTCTTGTATCATAATAATAATAAAATATATAAAACGTAAACCAAGTGTCTCATTACTTTTGTGCCAACCCGATAATTTCATTTTTTTTTCTAACAAAGTAATTAGTTGTATTTTTAAACACGAACTTCATTCTAAAACATATTGTCATTATATATTTTGACAAAGTTTATTGGTTAAAAAATGTTATTTTATTCTTTTCAATTGTGTTTTTTTAGGTGTCCTATGAAAGATGGAAAATTAAAAGCAGAACGGTAAGAATGTTGAAGATGTGTTTATAGAACGCCGATTTCGATATTAAAGATGAACCACGTTCTAGAAGGCCAGTTGAGGCTGATGAAGACAAAATAAAGGTACTGATTGAAGCAAACCGCCGAATAGTTAATAACACAAAAAATCGCTACGATCCATATGTTCTTATAGAAATAAATTTGGATTGTCGCATTGACTTCTGTGATTTTTTGCTCAAACTTCAAGTTTTGAAGCAAATCCTAACGCTACCATATTCGCCAAATTTGGCATCATGGTCTTTACAAAATTTTAAAAGTCAAAATGGTCAATATACCTTTTTACGAAGAATAAAATCAGAAAATTCGTGCCAGATGAATTAACAAGGTGGGATTATTGAATCAACTAGAAATATTTGTTTTATTGTACTATAAAATAAGCTGTTATTTTTAATCTTTTTATTTATAATTAACTCCGACGCGACATTTTAGTTTGAGGTTAGCTTACGTTAATTGGTCCCAAGTCAATAAGTTTTATTTGAAAATCAATAGGGTCTTTGATCTGCGTGTGATTGAACTAAACCCAAAAATAATTTGAATCTTGTAGATATATACTCAAAATGTTTCCAAGTTCGTAACCCACTCTTACGGTTCGGCGGACATACTCTGTATGTCTTACTTTCAATAATGCAAATTAAGAAACCGGCATTTGGAAGTCAACGTCCGATAAAAGTACACCTGAAATTGGGTCCAAGGGCGCGTACAGCCACATGATAAATATCACTATATAATGTGTAACAGGCACAACTACACGTAACATCCATTAGGAGTCCTATACCCACAGATTTGCGGTAGAAGCCGCTGCCTGCGAACTTACATTTTATTTGATGATTTTATTTTTCGACAAATATGGGTCAGTGGTACCAGGACGATAGTGAGCTTTACCTGAAACCACTGTTTGAATGGGTGAAACTCCCAACTATCGCTCCTACGCAATACCCCATTCAGGAGCCAGGTGGATAGCCCTGCCCAAGACATGTAATTGCTTCCTGAATACTTTAACTTATACTTGCCTTCTTGTGTCGTGGGTTCAAGGAGCAAGGAGTTGAGCAGGTCTTAGTATAACGTGTTTACTAGGAAAGCTTTCTACATTAGGTAGGGCCATGTAGAAGCAGTTCTATTTGAGGCTCCGTACAAAGCACGAAAGTTTTCCAGTTTATAGCTGGTGCCGCGATAACCTTAACTCAGTTAGGAGCAATGTTATATCGGTTCGGGCGGCTCCTTTTAATTAGTCCGACATTGAAAGTCGTTTGAAACTATAATTATCTTGTTTAGCCGATAAGTGTCCACTGCCCATTTGATCCAATGGTCTTCTGATGATAGAACGATGACAAAGTCCTGGAACACCAAGGGACAGGAAGGAAGGTATTGAACTGATAAGAATTTTGTACTTTTCGATTCCAAAAATCAAATATCATTTCTGTCGAATGGATCTAAGGAAGCACCTCGTCGACATCTCATGTCTATTTTTGTCCGTTTGTTTCGGGTCGTAGAATTTAAATTTAGAAAGGGCCTCCGAGGATTAAACGTTTTAAGTGCACACGCAAAGTTTAAGTTCTACAATTTTTTATTGCACTCTAGTTTAAAGCCATTAATTTGCTTGTTTCCTTCTAGTCATCGTATTACAATTATTTTCTTATCTGGCATCAGTGTGATTGAACCTAATTTTCGTGCTTATCACGAATTAATTCAAGAATGACTTAAGTCTGGGAACATTTTAAGCCAGAAATAAAAATCACTTGTTACCTTTGAAAACGCTTCACGAAAGAATGGATTTTTCATTAAAATTAAAATTTTCATTAAGTGGTTTCACGTGATACAATCCTGAAAATGCTAATAACTATATCTGCATGAAAAACGTTGTAAGAACACAAAAATACTGTTGGATTACCTAATTTGAACTTTATGATAAGAGTGTTTTTATGTTGAAATTGAAATGTTCAATCTGGTAAATGTAATACTAAATTGCAATCAGTTGTAACATATTAGGGATATAGAAACATAGATTGAAGATAGAATTTTTTTTAATAACAACAAAAGGGGTTTTGAAAAAAAATTAATCTGTTATCATGGAGTGTCCTCCATATTAGATTTAGAACGGTATTATATATACTATATTGCATTGTCACCAGATTCATACAAGTTTGCAACATTTCAAAGCTCTAACTTAATTAGAACTAGTTGAAATTTTGATTGCAAGATTTGTCTTGGACAGAGAAAGTGAGTAATAAAAGAATTGTAAAAACGCACATTAGGCTCAAGACTATCTGAAATAATTAAAGTTTGAAGTGTTCATATAGGAGGGGGCTAATATAATTCGATTATTTTATTCACTAAATCAAATAAACTCATCACCTTTACTATTTTTAAGAGAAAACTGCGAGGCGCGCATGCTAATTCATCTAGTTAGCAACATGTATATTTGCCTTCATTTACACACAAAAAAGAGTGACATTTTCGAATTTGTCATGTATAGACTTGATCTCCACAGATAATATGAAGACGTTAGACTTATCGTGAATATTAGATTGATTTCTTTCATCCTAGACTAGAATTGTGATTTACATTAAGAGTGTTAAGAGTATTCGGTAAAAACAAAAAAAGTAAATGTGCAGTTTTTTTTGGTTTAAAGTTTTATATGCCTTTTATTGCTGACAAAACAGTCTTGTGTATTTTTAGCTTGTAGAATTTTGTCTAAAATAGTTTATGTTGATATTAGTCACTCTCAAGTTTTTACTTTTTACTGCAAACATTTTAAAAGCTATTGACGGTACAAGTAAAATGACATACGACGGTTAAGGGCAAAATGACATACCTATTTTTCCCTATATTTAAATTTTGGTTCACTTCGCCTACGGAGTTGTTATGTGTCGGTTTAATTATGTTATTATATTGCTTAAAAATTAATAAAGATTTAATCTACGTTATATTTTAAACCACAACGACGTTTTCAATTTGAAAATAAATAAGCCCAAAATGACACAGGAGTATGACGTCCTAAAATGACACATCATATTGTTTTTTGAAATAAAGGTGATATTACCGATTTTGTCCCTTTTGATACTTATTGCTGACCATAATTCCAAAGGTTTTATTATCTTTTTTTAAATTATATTTACCTTTGACTTATTATATTTACACTCCTAAGCACAAAGTTGCACACTTTAATATATTTGAGAATTTAAAACATCTGCTCTACCTTTTGCAATTTCGTGTGATTTTTATAAGGTATACACAGTTTCAGGATTCTTATAATAAAATTTATGACAAAAGCATGTAGTTTTGTGGGCTTTTTCCGAATTTAAAGACAAGCAAAAAGATAGCACGAGCTAAGATAAAGGTTGAATATAATGAAATAAAATAAATTGTTCAGGTAATTAGTAGTTGGTACCTCTCGATTTTTTATTATTTCTATCAACTTTTATACAAGGTTTTGATATAATTTTGGGGAATTTGTTGCCCTTTTGAAATTGTCAATATTATTTTATTGCTTTACACCTTCATACACCGATCGCGATAAATAGCATCAGGCATACTCCATGATATTGAGAATTGGAGATTGGGCTGGCCATTGCAAAATATAGATGTTTTTGGCTGCGAAGTATTGTTTAACTACGTTCGCCGTGTGTATTGTCGCATTATCCTGCTGGACTATCTATCTTTCTTGAAGAAATTGCCTTCAATATCTATGAAGTTACTGTACAGTCTTTAAATTGAAACCTGTCGTAGTGCAAACCATTAGCGACATATCGTCGTTGCGCGTGCAATACCGCGAAAGAGCAGTTTGTAAATACCGCGTAACAGCAAAAAGCGCAAAATTGAAATATTGCGCCTACGGATTCTTAACATAGTTTCGCTCCATATAGATCTCACAGAATTAAAATTAGCCTATAACAAACCTCATTTTTGACATAAAAAAATTCAATTCTATATAAATGTTTCATTTCAAAACCGCGTACCTGCTAATTGTACACTACTTTTTCTGTAATTTGTTGTAACAAAACCGCGTAAGTGACTTTATACAGAATCTAAGCAAATTATTAAAGTGATTTTATACGGAATCTAAGCAAGTTACTAGTAAGCTAACGTTATTTTCCTATAAATTAGATCGCAAAGAAGTAGCTTTAGAGTTCAGTCCATAAAATATAGTTAAATGGCTAAGATATTAAGTTTTTTCTTCCTCCTGTAAAATCGTAAAAACGCAGTTACGCGGTATTTACAAACTGCTCTTTCGCGGTTTTGCACGCGCAACGACGATATAACAAACCCCCTAGTTACCACAATTTAATGTTACTTTTTTTTCGTAGATCGTGAAAATAAAACATACGTCCATCGCAATTAGTGCGTAATTTGAAGTTTCACGAAGAATTAATGCTGAAGGTCGCTTGAATTCGTCCTTTTCCGGATTTTTCTGGATCCTTCGAGATTTTGTACTACCTTTCTGCTTCTATTTATTTTCGAAAAAATTTGTGACACTGGCCAACTCTCTTCCCTCAACTTCAAGATGACTCCAATTTCACCTTCAGTTAGCCGTTTTCCGTTGCCCATGTCCTGTATTTTTTTTTAAATACTGGGTTTTTATTCTTTAGCTGACTGACACTCCAAACACTTTATTTTCTTACAACATGCTTCACTAAGATATTTATTCGCTAAAAATTCTTTACAGAATAGGAAAGGTTTCAAGTCCCTCGATAACAAAACTTATGAAGGGAATTGTGTCATAAATCACAGAAATTGTATGATTGTTTTTGCTTGGGAGTATATACAGGGTGTTCAGAGGTGGGAGGTCAATACTGCAGGGGGTGAAAGGTCAGACCGAGACAAGCAAAAAATCGTATGGGTGGGGGGGGGGGGCATCTCGCACCGTTCGGCAGTTACAGGGTGATTCGTAAATCAGGATTTTGCCTTATATGGGAACCGCTCTTGTATTTTTATCTTTTTTTCTACGCATCGCAGCGACCCCATACTGATTTCAAAAAATCACTATTTGGAAGCCCTTTCCAAAAAAGTTTACACCACCCCCCTATCCCCAACCCCTTGGCCACAATCCCCCCTGCAAGTTGAAAAAATTAACTTCTATTTAACGATTTTTCACATTTCGCCCCACTTTTCTCCGAAATTCATGTTATTAACATACCTACTTTTTATTTTTTTTAAGTTGCCTATCTAATTACCTTTCCAAAAAGGTGCAACATGCTTAGGTACAAAAGGGTTGCAAAAGTCCTGAAATTAAAACATCCTCACAGGCACCTAATTACTTTATTGCACCATAATGGAAAAAGTCGTTAAGTAAACAATTTTTATGACAGCAAGTTCGGAAATGTTTGTTTAGGAAACAGAGGTAACACATTTTTATTATTTCAGCAAAACAGTAATAAAATAATAAATGTAATCTCGTTAAATAGCGTTATTAGTTTATTATATCCAGTATTGACTCTTAAGTATCCTGACGCTCCGTTTCTAATACCTCCTATGAATTATGGTATAAAAATGGGTAAGTTTGAAAGGACATTGACCACAGTTGAAGAAGCAATCGATAAAACCGGGTGTTTAATAGAAAAAATTAAGATAAAATGGCAGAATGCAGTGTTGAAGAGTCTGCCGATATAATTTACGTGTACGGTTTAGTAGACGGAAATGATAGTGAGGCCGTACGACAATACCAAAGGAGATTCCCGAATCGGCGTGTACCCGATAGAAGGGTATTTTCAAGGACTTTCAGAAGGTTAAAAGAAACCGGAAGTGTAACCACCCCCAGAGCAGAAACGCGATCAGGAAAATCGGCCGATTCAGCGGACCCCGACCAACAAATCCTCAACATCGTCAGGAGCAGCCCTGTAATAAGCATTAGGCAGGTCGCACGAAGGTCAGGATTGTCTTCAGGGAGAGTTTGGACCGTTGTGAACCGAGAGGGACTACATCCATACCACCATATCCCGGTCCAAGCACTAGGGAAGGAGTTTCCGAAGGACGATTGCAATTCTGCACTTGGCTGTTCGAGTCTGACATCGAAAACAGAAGGTTTCTAGACCGAATTCTGTGGACGGATGAATCGCAATTCACCCGGGATGGCATCACAAACTTCCACAACCTCCACACCTGGTCAGATGTGAACCCATATAGGACAAGGAGTCGGTCCTTCCAGCAAAGATTTAGTGTCAATGTCTGGGCTGGCATCATCGGCAACCAGTTCATAGAACCCTTCATCTTGCCCCAAGTGCTGAATAGTCAACTATACTCGGACTTTTTGGAGAGTACCCTTCCGGATCTGTTGGAGGACATCCCCCTGGCCACCAGAAGCGCAATTTATTTACAGCTCGACGGAGCAACTGCGCATACTGGGAACATTGTTAGGGCAAGGTTAAATGAAAATTACCCAGAGCGCTGGATTGGACGAGGTGGACCGATTCCTTGGCTTGCTAGGTCACCGGACCTTACTCCACTGGACTTTTTCTTATGGGGAATGATGAAAGATGAAGTTTACTCAAGACCAATCAACACAAGAGAAGAATTAGTTACCAGGATTGGGACTGCAGCCACGAAAATACGGTAGATACTGGCTACCATAGACCTCAAACGCGAAATAAGACGAAGGCTACTTGCATGCATCGAAACTGGCGGAGAACATTTTGAACAGCTTTTAAAGGACAAACGTTTTAATTGTAATTAGTTTTTAAGCGAACAAAATGTATTTTTAAGTTAACTTAAGTATAATTTCTTAAAAAATTCGAATTGTCATGATATTCTGTAAAAGGATTTTTGTAAATAAATTTTCGTATCCTTTTCCTATCTGGGCATGTTGCACCTCTTTGGAAAGGTAATTAGATAGGCAACTTCAAAAAAATAAAAAGTAGGTATGTTAATAACATGAATTTCGGAGAAAAGTGGGGCGAAAGGTGAAAAATCGTGAAATAAAAGTTAATTTTTTCAACTTCCAGGGGGATTGTGGCCAAGGGGTTAGGGATAGGGGGGTGGTGTAAACTTTTATGGAAAGGGCTTCCAAATAGTGATTTTTTGAAATCAGTTTGGGGCCGCTGCGATGCGTAGAAAAAAAGATAAAAATACAAGAGCGGTTCCCATATAAGGCAAAATCCTGATTTACGAATCACCCTGTAACTGCCAAGCGGTGCGAGATGCCCCCCCCCCCCCCCCCCCACCCATACGATTTTTTGCTTGTCTCGGTCTGACCTTTCACCCCCTGCAGTATTGACCTCCCACCTCTGAACACCCTGTATATGAAAAAAGGTAATACGTAATTAGGCCACTTTAATAAGAAAATTAGGTCACTTTTACCTAAAATTTATTTTTCAGTATGTTTTAATTTAAACATATACAAAGAGAAAAGAAGAAACCTACGAATTTTAAAAGAATACTTGCCTTAAGTTGAGTTGATTTAAAAAATATTTGGATATTTTAACTTCATAAATTACTAACCTGAGAAAATTAGTAGAAAGTGTGTTGATGCCTGTACATAGTCCTGCCATTGGTTTCGTTACAAGTTTAAAATGATGTTATTTAAATTTAAACAAACAAGTCTTTCGTATTCAAAATAATAAAATAAATTATTTATTAATCAAATTTAAATTAACAAAAAATCTGTTCATTCGAAATTACTGCCTTTTGTTTCAAAGTGTGCTCATTGAGTTATTGTGGTACGCATGGTTTATAAGGATAATGGCATCTTAAAAAATAATTGACGTGCTGAGGAAATTAAAAGATTAATGCAAGTTGTTTTTTACAAAATGAATTTTATAATTCCCATAAACACTTAATCTCGAATTGAAATATAAAATTATCAGTTCATATAATACAGTATCTGAAAGGCTTTTAAAACTTGGATTCGGTTTTATTTCATGTGATTATGCTTTAGAGTATTTAAAATTGAAAAATTCAAAATTATCAATTTATTTATTTATTTTAGTCTATTATAATTTCATTCCTTTAAATTTTCCTGGTAAACTAATCTACTTTTATATTCTAATCTAGAAACTGTAAAATCTACGTGAGCATTGAAAAAATTAACTTATTACAACATCTGGTTATAGCTTCACATAATTAACAATTAACAAATTTCTTGAATGGAAAGGTCTTTCCAATGCATAAAAATTTATTAAGTTCAATAACTCAGAACAATTAATTGCAAAATTAATTAATTGCATTGCAAAATTAATCCTTAACAAATAAAGGGCAATTACAGACACATCTATAATGAAGGGTTGATAAAGCAAGTAACAGACATTTAGTTTGGTGAATTTAATTTTCACCAATTTAATTTGTAACACAAAAATCTGGTAAAAGCCTTTTGCACCGCTTCTATTCTATTGACATGTATAGTATATGTGGGCAGTAGCGGCGTTAGGGTAGGGCGCGGTTGGGCGACCGCCCAGGGTGCCAGATTTGAAGGGGCGCCGCAGGCCCCCCTTTATATCCGCTTGTTCATTGAGCGAGTCCTACTTATTAGTAAATTCCCTAAATCTAGTTACAAAATCGTTATGACGGCAACACTAGAATGGAATGCAGTGTTCTGTTTCATTGGTTGTTTGGTATGATATACTTTTTCAAATAAATGTCATTAGTAAATTTCTACAATCAATAGACATGGATCTCGGTAAATGTACAGAAATGTTGAAAAAATGCTGTGCTTTCTTGGAAGAATATAGAAAAACAGGCTTCAAAAGCGCCATTTTAACCCATTAATGAGGAAAACGAGGTTTTGTGCACGCAAGTTCAATTGCACGATTCGAATAGCAAATTTGGGCGATTTTCTTCCAAATTCGTATACAGGAGGTTTTTGGGGATGTTCTTTCAGAATCCGGCATTTTTTTTTGTCTAAAAGCTTCAAAAACCCTATTATTTTTTGTGTTTTTTAAAAAAAAAGTGCTGATTTTTTTGGTCATTTTTCTTTTTAAAGTCGATTATCTTGAAGTTGCTGATATTAAATGATTATATAACCACCAGAAATCGCCGTCCGAATGTCTAAACTTCCTCAAACCATGGTTTTGAAATATTTTTTTTGCTTTGGATTTTGAAAAAAAAAACCCCAAAAAAACCCCTGTATACGAATTTGGAAGGAAATCGCCCAATAATGGGTTAACTGCGAAGGAGTTGGAATTGAACCTATGTTTAGAACGACGACAAGAATTCGACGTGTTAAACGCCAAGCTGGTGAAACTACTCGCGATGAGCCTATAACTTCTCCAGAAAAGAAATTTGAAGTTGAATTTTTCAATTGTTTTTTGGACACTACCATAAATTCACTCAATGAAAGATTTGAACAGTTAAATGAAAACTGGGAATCTTGGTCTTTTTTGTACAATATAAAAAAGATTCCGGAAAAACTAGACCTTCTCAAACTCTGTAGTGATCTCCAATTGAAATTAACTGTAGACTCTAAATCAG
This sequence comes from Dysmachus trigonus, assembly GCA_949715965.1. NCBI lineage: Eukaryota > Metazoa > Arthropoda > Insecta > Diptera > Asilidae > Dysmachus > Dysmachus trigonus. The sequence continues at coordinate 45,337,457 of OX454319.1, read as the reverse complement.
GTATAGATGGTTGTATGTTGTGCGATGAACTCATAAGTCTAAAATCTTTTTTGCCTGATCAGAATGTGGTTAATCCTGTCTTTATTTTAAATTTTATCTAAGATCGCAACTTACAAGAGCTGTCTGTATCCACATGAATGGATAGCATTGCGAATATTGATCACTATACTTGTAACTGTGGCTAGTGGGGAAAGGAGTTTTTCTAAGCTTTAGCTGATAAAAACCTATCTGCGATCCACAATATCTCAATCTAGATTGACAAACTTAGCAATTTTGTCAATCGAAAATGAAATTGCGGAAAACATCGACCTTGATGTCTTAATAAAAGAGTTTGCCGATAGAAAGGAAAAGAAATTTTATTAGTTTTTTTAATAAATGGTTATTTCATTATATCCCTTGCCTTTTTTTCGTATGCGTTTCAAGTAGGTAACTGACCCATTACCTACTGTTTCAATGGCAAATAGGGGGCGCCGTAGAAATCTCGCCCAGGGCGCTGGTAGTGCTAAAACCGGCACTGTATGTGGGACTCCATATAATAAACTACATGTTATAATTGATCTCGCAAAAGATGTATACAAAGTTTTTTGCCAAGAAATGCTTGAAAATTCTTTAAAATTTCTTTTAATAAAGCCAAGTAATTTACAGGTATCCCTCGAGATACACGGTACTTGAGTTGCACGATTTTCGAGTTACACGGAAAAAAATTGCGACGTTCCCTCAAGTTACACGATATTTGAGTTACACGGTTTTATACCAATTTTCATAAAAAGGGCAAAATAATAAGGATTTATCATATATTCGTCAATGTTAGCTATCTGGGGAATCCTTTCGCTTCCTGCTCTTGAAAAATGGAATATACAGGTCACTAACAGTAGTGCTAAATCTGAGTTTCCACTTCCGTGTAACTCGAAACCGATTTCGAGTTACACGGAACCAATTAATCGTGTAACTTGAGGGACACCTGTATTTGTTTTAAATATAACATTATCAATATGTTCAGACAAAGAAAGCTTCCTATTTAAAACTATTCACAAGTTAGTAATATCATTAACCCGTCCTAGCACTTGACCAGACCATTTAAGGAGTAGTGAAATGATATGCAAGTTGTCGAATAAATAGAAATTATACGGCACTTAGATATGTTCAATTGAAGTTTACTATAAGTATTACACTAACAGATTAACCTACCTAAGTCCTCCTGTAAACTTAAACAACTATTAGAATCGTGCGAAACAGAAAACAGTTTCAAGTCATCAGTATATATAAGACAGCTTGCATACGAAAAACACTTAACCACATCATTGATAAATAGGGTAAATAAAATGGGACCACATTGACTACCCTGAGGCACATCCGAACTCGCAGCAATTCCTCTGGAATGGAAGTTTTCTATTACGAAAATTTGTTAAAATGACATATTTGCGAACATTGTTAGGGAAAAGTCAAGTAGTGCAAAATTTATTCGGATATCTTTTAATTAATATTATGTTAAATCGACTTCCTCATAACATATCGTTCATTTGTGTTCACCATTGGGTCTATTTTCACCAGTCGCCTTTTAAATTCATATTTTGTGAAATTAATGAAAAGTTAAGTCTGTAAACCTTTCTCTTAATTTCTTTGCTTTTTAAAACTACTTTGGTTCTACTGGCACAAAATAAAATACCCAAAACACATAATTTTTTTGTCCGACAGTGAGTGGTCATTGTCCCTTATCACCTTACTTTATTAGAACCTTATTCAGCTAAATAAATAAACTGTTGATGGTGTTTAATTCAATCACCTGCCAAGAATAGCAAAAAGTCTGTTATCTAAGGGTTCGTCCAACTTATTTAGATATAAATCCTTAGTAACAGTGTCCTGTAATTTTAAGCAGAATTCCCGAGAGAAGTTATCACTTAAGCTAAGGCTAAACGTAAACGAGACTTGTTATCGTTTGAGAGCAGGAATTTTGGCTACTTTCCGGTCACGCAATTTAGGGGTAAGGACCTTGTTTATTATGTAAGGCACCGTCTGGATCGAAGAGAACTTGACCTGATTTTAGTCGACCGAAATCTAAACATTACAACGCCTCTCTGCCCCTCAAGCTGCCGAAATTGCGTCAACATTTCAATAAAATTATATCAGCAGGGGTGCCTACTACCGCGACCGTCTGAGCTATATTAAACGGAAAAAGGAGTCGAATTTAACCAATTAAAGTTGCGTGAGGGCTTCAAGTTTACGTCTCATCCCCGGATTGATTCAGATTCAAGGATTGCATTCGTAAGCAAGGTAACGAGGCGGGCCTTTGCCTTATGTGACCCACATTCTTGAGCTCATTTCTTTCTTCAACAAAAAAAAATAATAAATTTATTCGGTGCACGATTTTCGAAGCGTTGAATAAAAATAATCTCATTTTGTCGTTTCGTGACCATCTGCGGTGGGTTGGATTTCGCGTATTTTTTAAAGAGGCCACATAATGGTGTTTTAGCAGCAACCATATACCACAATATTCGATTTTATACAAGCCACAGGAAACTAAAAACCATTAATCGCAATGAAAATTTATTTGCAAATATTTGCCAGTATGAAAATTTCGTCGCTGCATTTAATTATCAGCAATTGTTTTAAAAAAGGGCATTATATGGTAGTCGTCTGAAATTGCACGTGCTATTTGAGGGTGGTTTTACTCCAAAGGAAATTAATTTTTTTTGTATGACTAATGGCCTTGGGTAAAACATGTTTTGGAGAACATAATAATTCAATGTTATGAAAATGAGGTGAATTGTAGGTCTTAATTAATTTGGAATTGGACAAAATGAAAATATTAAGCACTGGCTTTCTGCTTTAAACCGTCATTTAAACTATTTCTCCTATTTCTTTTTTTAATTCTACTTTTTCTAGCTTCATAATATACAATAAAATGTTTGTTTTTAGCTATGGGTTTTGGTTGTACACTTTTTTCTTCACCGCCAGAAAAATTCTTCAAAGTTCAGAAGTTTGTAGGTTTGTTTTTAATTTCAAATGCTCTTTTTGAAACATCATATTTTGCTGCTATTACCCGATATATTTCACCTTCTTCTCTACTTTTACCAATTAATCCTCGCATTTGTTTGACTGATTTCTGCTTTCAGACATTTTTCTCAATTAAAAATATTTAAAAGTAGTAAATTCAAGTCTTTTTAAATTTAAATAAAATTTTGATGCAAAAAACTTTTAGCTACACATTAATGACGACCTACTAAATGCAACAAAATAAAAAAGCATGTTAGCGCAAATAACACTTAAATAATCCTAATCTTGTTAGTAATTCAGATGTCCTCTTTTATCTCTTATAAAAATCTTGAATTGAAAAAACAACCAATTTTTTTTTATTTAAAGTGGCAAGTAATTTTCAAAATCTTTATATTATTTAAGGGGTTATATACAGTCAGGATTTTTAGAAAATCGATTTTTTTATTATTTTATTTTTGTAATGTACATATATTAAAGTACAGCCACAGAAAATTTCATGTCAATCGGGTGAATATTCTCGAAGTTACACGCATATTTGTAATGACGTGTTCGAGTTTTTGTACTAAATGTAAAATGCTTATGAAACTTTAAACGCGTTTTTCTCAAAACTGTGTTCTTATAGTCGGTGAGCAAGATTTCTCGGAAACGGCTGAACGGATCAGTTTCAAATTTTAACATAAGCTTCTTAAGTATATTTTTTAATAATTAATCGAAGCTTTTTGCTCACCGATAAATATTTTCCATTTTATAAACAATTTAGAGCGAAAATTGTTGTTAAAAATCGATTTTTTTTTTTAAGAAGCCGCCATTTTGTCAAAAATTCTTATTTTGCTTATTCCTTCGATTAATTACGAGATAAAACAATATACTAACGAAATATTTTTGGTTTTTCCATTTTGGATGATCCAGTCTAGAGATATCGTGCACACCGCAAAACGCTTTTTTTTAGAATTGCTCCCGGAGATCAGCTGTAGCAGCTTTTAAAATAATTATTTTTACAAATAAAAAACATTATAATACACTCAAGAGTTACTGTTATATGTGTACAGAATTTTACATTAATAACTTAAAAGATCATCTCAAGAAAAATTCTTGAAAAAACGACTTTTTTGGGCCTCCTGACTGTATATAACCCCTTAATCACATAAACCCTGGTCTTATTAATACTACACTAATACTATTAGAAATAGGAGTATTTTTGTTTTATTTGTCCTGAATTTCTACGTTTTTCTACGAAATAATGTGGCTTTTTATTAGGCCCAAATGTCTTCAATGAAGATATAATGTAAAATATAAGTTTTTTTTACAAGTTTTTAGAAAATTTGAAAATCTTTGTTCGTTAAGAATATATAAAAATTATTAAGCATACATATGTTATGAACAATACATATAGAGTACATACGCTATATATGACGTGACATATAGTTTTTGTTTTTATTTTAATTATATAATATTTAATACATAATCCAGCCTTTAAGTTACCGGCATAAGATAGACATTAAGAATTCTGAAGATGTACCTAACTTAGGCGTGCATTTAATTTTCCAGACAAAATCCTGACTTATAAGCTAATAATTAGGCTTTCCATATTTTGGTTTGCCTTCTTCACTAGGACTATATTCGTATTTAGGACTACCTATATAGAATGCCAGTCAGAAATTTCATGAAATCATCAAGGATATTTGGTATAACATATGTTAACAAAAAAAATTCGGTTGAAGTTTCTGGGTCATTGCTTTTTATTCTGCAGAGTCTACGATTTTGAAATTTACTGGAAGAATGGTTTCAAAAATTATTAATGGAATTATTAGAGAGCTTTTGCAAGATTGCCAGAAGTCACAATGAAATAACTTGAGTCAAGCTAGCATAACCATTTCATAACGCCCAACTGGGACCTACCCCATAATTTATTGCTTATTTATTGCGCAAAAAAAAAAAAAAATTATTACAACAACCCTTTCTGAGAAACAATGGCTATGATATCTTAAACGTCAAGCTATCATTGCCATAGTCATATCTTCGGAACTAACGGGGCTATTGGATAACGATGACATTTTTTAGATGTGAATCTAGAGTGCGGTAGGTGTCACAGTTGTATTTTTTCTTCCCATGATCTTTATTAACGTACCTCTGAAATATTGATTAGAAAGAAAATGGAGATCGTTTGAAGGTAAATTTTTTCTTTTTTCATAAAAAATTCGGTAGTAAATCTTTAATAGAATTGGTAAATTTGAATCAACCCAAAAAAATCCTACGACTAGAGAATATTATTGTTAAGCTACAGTTAAAATTTCAGATCAATCGGTAGAAAATTGTACGCGTTAGAGGTACGCTAAGGCAGATCACGAAAAAAAACTGCGACACCTGCCGCATTCTGGATTCGTATCTAAAAAATTGTTAAACAATATTTTTAAGTACTACAAGACTTACATTACCTACACAAAACTGAATTACATTTAAAAAAATGACTCCTTTTTTCCGTGCAAACAAGGTAGTATTACCCTTTAATCTTCACTGATTATGGTCCCCCCCCAACTGCTAAAATACCATCGGTTCAAAACTTTCCTTCTTAACCCATTAATGCGCAAAACGAGGATTTTGTGCACGCAAGTTCAATTGTATGATTCGAATAGCAAATTGGAGCGAATTTCCTCCAAATTCGTATATAAGGGGTTTTTGGGGATGCTCTTTCAGAATCTAGCATTTGTTTTGCATAAAAACTTCAAAAACCCTATTATTTTTTGGGTTTTTTCAAAAAAGTGCCGATTTTTTTTGGTCAGTTTTCGTCTAAAAGTCGATTATCTTATCGTTGCTGCTATTGAATGATCATATAACCACCAGAAATCGCGGTCCGAATGTGTACACTTTCTCAAACCATGGTTTTGAATTTTTTTTTTTGCTTTGGTTTTTGCAAAATGACCATTTTGTACAGCAATGTAATAAAAAACTTCACGATTTTTTTACACGAAAAGGATCAACTTTACAAAAAACATTTATATGACAAAAAGTACTTATACTTCGATTGCAACGCTCTGTATTTTTTCTATTAATAAGACATTGCTGCTTTATTGAAAAAAGAGCTCATTTTGAAATAATACTAACCTTTCAAATAAAATATTTTTTCATTTTAAGTTTTCGAAGCCGATGTTTATTATTTATTCGTTAATACATAAGACGTCTGATCCATCTTTCAGGATATGGTTGGTTTAAATAGTCTCGAACTTGTCATACGTAGAAAACGCCAAATACGCCATGGTGTAGGGCGGCAGATATCTAAAAGGCGGCAATTTTGAGGAAAAATTTACAAAAACTTACAACAAAATTGAGAAAAATTTACGGAAAAAAAATAAAAATATTATTTATCAAGTAATAAAATATTTTGCGGGGGTATCTAAAATCAAGAAAGAAATCGAAAAGCCAGAAGGAAAGCGAGTACTACACTCGCTAAACCTTATCAGGAAAATTTAAAAAATATGGTAGATAAAAGCAAGTGACACATGACTCCTTAAACCTTAGACAAGAAAATTTAATTCTATCATTCTTAACACTAGAACTACCAAGACCGGTCAAATTGACCGGTACTAAATTTCTTGCTTGAATTAATCATATTTTTTGAAAATATCTCTTAAGAGTAATACCAAATCTTATTAAGTTTCAAAATTACGACATATCGCGAACCTATTTCCATTTATAATTATTAATTTAAATGTGAAAACATATTACTTTAAAGGTGCCAAAAACTATCAAAATTACAAGCTTGAGCGCCGGTAGTTCTAGTGTTAATCCACTGATCTTATAACCCGGAAAAAAAGTGCACTTATATTTCCTTATATTACCTTTGCGGTCTAAAATTCAAGGATTGTAAAACGATATTCGAAAATCGATTTGAGACCCAAACCATGGGTTTATTTTCGAGCTATGATGTGAAAATTAATATTTTCTAAGAAGTTTTTATCTAAATAATACTTTATGTCAAAAATGTACCAGGAATCGTTAAATAAAACACATATTTTACATGCAGTCATAAAAATTTATTTTGTCATCTTCAAAATATTGCCCATATCGAGGCTACACACATGTTCCAGCGATTTTTTTAATCTTAAAAAAAATTTTGTTAAGCACTTTTCGATATGGCCTTCAATTCCTTCAACAAAATTTAGTTTTTTCGGTTTCGGCTCGTTTTTCTCCCTCCATTCCCATGATTGTCAACTTGTTTGCTTATTGTACTCGTATATCCACCTCTTATAACCAATTTGATGCGTCCCATGAACGTTGGATCGGAATTCGCACGTTCAAGCACGTCCAAAGAGACTTGCTTAGATATTGTTGTCGAAGAAACTTCAGCTCTTTTAGAACAAGTCGTGCAGCGACGCATTTCATGCCTAAATTTGCAGTCAGAATGGTACGGCTGGACTCGTGAGTGATGTTGAGTTTATGTGTTATCTCTCTTAAGCTGGCATGACGATTTTCAAGCACAAATTCTTTTACTGCATCGATGTTTAGTTCGGTTATAGAAGTCGAAGGTCGTCCAGAACGTGGGATGTCTTTAATGATTTCACGGCCTTCCTGGAACACCTTGTATCACTCATAAGCACGTGTTTTTAATAAAACTGAATTACCAAAAGCCTTTTCTAACATTTTTGACGCGTTAGCGTTCGTTTTCAATACAAAATTTAAGGCAAATTCTTTGTTCAACCATTTCATTTATTTTAAAAATCGCGGAGCACTAGCGAGGTAGACTGCTTTATTCGGTTGCTGTAAACAAATCAGCAAACGGAATTTGCTTTAACCATATAAAGGACAGTACTGTCAACTAAGACGAAAAAGAATTGTTGAAATCCCTTCAGCGGGGGCGGTTTAAATTACAAATTCCCGGTACTTTTTTGACATAAGTTGGTCGAAATTCGGAGTTTTTTGGGCGACAAAATATCGGTGGCGTCTCATCAGTGCAACTGATAATCCGGCTCTGGTCGTTATCAAACCATATTAAGTGCCTAGTGACCAAAGATGTCTTTTAATAGGTGGGGTATTTCATTTATTAAAAAGCATTTAATAAAAAGATTAATTGCCACCATTAAACGTTTCCGGAAGTTGAAGTGGACCAATTATTCGACCGTTTTTCTGCTGAGTTTACTGTAACATTATGTAGTAAAACTTTATAAAATTCCTGTTCTCGCTTTGAAAACCTGACATTTTAGTTGAAGCTATAACCAAAGATAATCTAATCATATAGATTTCCACTCTAGAACAATGAAATCGGCCGCTGTTTTCGTAAAGCTTTTTTTGCCTATGCACAACTACATAGAAGACTGAGGTAGCCGCTCTCGATCTGAAATTTCATAAACAAATACAACAACAATGCATTAGGGAAGAGAGCAAATTTTACGTATGCGTAAGTTACTTTGCTGGGTGCCACCCCCCTGGGCCCCCCTAACCTGCTACATAATTGAATGAATTTTCTGTTTAGACTGTTGAGTTGAGATATATTCAAGTTCTTGGAATTCTGTTAAGAGACATGCGATAGATCACGGTGGGATTTTCAATATTTTGCGTATTTTCAGTATATTTTTGATTCTAAGAGTTTTTATATAATATTTAATATTATATAATAAAATTATAGTTTGGTAATTTTGTAGTTTCGTAATTTTGTAGTTTCGTAGTTTCGTAATTTTGTAGTTTCGTAGTTTCGTAATTTCGTAGTTTCGTAGTTTTGTAGATTTGTAGTTGCGTAGTTTTGTAGTTTTTTCAGTTCCGTAATTTTTTAGTTTCGTATTTATGGTAGCAGTATATTTGTATTATGAATAATTGTACTTGAATTGAATAGTTTTTGATTTTTTTTAAACACATATATGGGTAATTCTTTTACAAACCGTACGGATTTTGATAAAAATTGACCGACATGTCTCCGATTTGGCTGAAACTAGATCTAGATCTAGATCTTTTTATTATCTACAACTTTTATATTTAACTTTTTTTGACCCGAGCTATAATTTGCTTTTTATTAACAAAAAACCGTTTTTTTTACATGTCGCGCTATATAAATTAATGTTTTAAAAATAGTAAAAATAAAGGTACCATATTTTGAAAACATGCTTTTTATGTAAAACTTGACGGAGAATACAATAAAAATACTAAAAATTTGCTACGAGGTGGGGGCCATTGTTAAAAATTGATTTAAACAATTAAATTGTTAATAACAATATGAATTCGTTAATAATTTGTATTAAAAATATTTTTTCTCAAAACTCAGTCCTTTAGATTTAAAACGAAAAAAAAAGAAGTTTGTAGCTCAAATAAAACCAGAGTTATGAATTTTTGAAAATGAGTCTCCAAGCCAAAATATTCATTATTCTCACATTTTCGATCACTAGTATTATCGAAAATATGCGGAACAAAAAAAAATCCTCGGACACGTATCTCTTATTTTTCGATATAGAATCCGTAAAAAAAGTTTCAGCCAAATCGGAGATGTGTCGGTCAAAAAGGTGTTCGGTTTGTAAAAGAATTACCCATATTTGCGATAATGCCTGCGAATAGGCGATAATGCTACATTTGTCTCTAGTAGCTCTTCAGCTACGAAAGCAAGATTTTTCAAATTCCCTGTTAAAGACAACGAAAAATATGAAAAGTGGATTTTAAAGTGTTGTGAGCCAAATTATTAGATTAGGAATATATAGGGTGTCCCAATATTCACGCAAGAAGTAATTTTAATAAAAAAACATACACGCTGTTGGACTTTTTTCTTGTTTTTTTTTTTTTTTTGAGTCTAAGCTTTATGCCAATAAGACCACGACCACCTACGCTTTGAAGGAGGAAGTTGAGCGCTGTGTCAACGAAATCCAGCCACATTTATGTCATTACGGTCATGGAGAATTTCAACAAAAGAGTGCGTTTGTTCCAGCAAAGTCGTGGAGGCCATTTACCCGATATTGTATTCCATATATAACCCTATACTGTATACTTTATGGATCAGTAAAAAAAATACAATTTTTAATTACAAACCTGTGTTTTCTATCAAAATTTCTTCTTGCGTGAATTTTGGGACACCTCATATTTTCATATTTCATCAAATATAGCAAGCTTACTCGCAGCTCTTATTATTTGAACATTTTGTTATTAAGAAAAAGAAAGAAAAATATTAAAAGAAAAAGAGGATATTATTGAAATGTGTAGTAAAAACATTGTTATTGTAATGAAATAAAGTGATATTTCCTGTTAATTATTTATTAATTTGCGTATTATACACATATAAAATTCCAGTCCAATTTTCAATTCGGCGTGCGTAGTTATAACTCCAAGACGCTTAAAAGGCTTTGATACGTAGTACAATTTATAATGAATTTTTTATCTAATTTTTTAATCAAAGAAAATTGTATTTAATTCAATTTCAAACCGACTGGGCTAATGTGTTGTACATTTTATTTTAAAAATGTATAATCATTATTCATCAATTTAAATATTCATGAAATCAAAACTAGGAGATTCTACGAAAAAATTATAAACCTTCCCTCAGAGGTTTGAAACAGAAGAAAGTGCTCCCTAGTCCATTTTCACTAAGGATCACCGCAGACGAACTACTGTCTTTGGCAGACAATTTTAATGCGAATAGAATTTCGGCGAATTAATATCCACTCATTTTTCAGGGTCTAAACTGTATACCGCTCCCCAGACAGTATCTCTCTTGTGCGATAATTCTAAAAGAGCGAAACCAGTGAGAACTTTGGTTGTGAGGTCTGAAATATTCTGATGTCGCATGAACACAAGAACTGCTTGTGTGTGCGTGCGATCAGAGGCCAAGAGCTTTACTTCAGAGGCCAAAAATGAAAAGCTCTACGGCCGTTTTTGTTCCTCTAGAGTAGATATCTATATGATTATGTTGTCTGTGCTATAACCATAGAAAAACTAAGCATAAAGAAGTCTCATGCTGAACAAAAATTTGAAACGCGTTTCGATGCCAGGCATCCACCGCGAGGCATCCACCAGCTTTCAGAAAGCTCTTTCATGAAAGTTTCATACCTACACACCCATAAATTGTTTTCATTCTTATTCTCTTTGAAAGATCGTTCACGCAGGCAGGAGGAGTGGAAAGGCAACTGACTGTGCGCTCATGCAACCGAGAGGAGGAAAGGAGATTATTGGGTGTTTCTTGGAATTTTAATTCTGCCCATCTAAAGTGCGTTTCATATTTATAACGCCACAAAAAAAATTAAGATTTCTGGAAAACTATTCACTCCAGCAGAATACAATAAATAACGAAAATGATGATAATTTGATAAAAAGGAAACAATCACTCATAATTTATAAACCTAACACTTCAATGGCGGAAATATGGGAGGAAAAAGTGATTTTAGCTTGTTTCATAATTATAACGCCACGTACATTTTCGACAAAAATAACGATTTTATTTCTGCAAAAATAATATTAAAATATTGTAACGTAAAATTCATTAAATTAATTAAATTCTAGAACACGGTAACGTAAAGTTCATTAATCAAGAGTTGCTCCTTGCTTGAAAATGGTATTAAAAATTCTGGTTTTCATGCTATCGATGAGACTTTGAATTAAATCTAAATCAATAACATTCCATTCTTCCACGATTGCGCGTTTTAAGTCGTCAACGGACTGGTATTGGCGATTTTTCCTATATACCCGGCGAACTAAAACTCCCCAGAGATTCTCAATTGGATTGAGGTCAGGAGAGCATGGTGGCCACTCCAAAACGTCAATTGAATTAGAAGAGAACCAGGACCTGGTTTCGCGGCTAACGTGGATAAGAGCATTATCCTGCTGAAAAATCCACTGTGTTGCAGGATTTTGCCGAATAAGAGGTACCAAACTCATCTGGAGCACATCCGTGTAATCCTTGCTTTTCATTCTTGATGAAGTGAATTGCAATTCTAAACAGCCGGACACAGAAATTAGAATTTAGGTGATATTCTCCGATGAAAAAAAAAATGGAATTTGGATGGACCGGATGGTTTTCGAGGATATTGGCGTGACTTGAGAAAAGAACCGCTATATTTTTCCAAAAGAAATTTAGGCGGCGGAAGCGTGATGGTTTGGGGTGCAATTTCTGTGTCCAGCTGTTTAGAATTGCAATTCACTTCATCAAGAATGAAAAGCAAGGATTACACGGATGTGCTCCAGATGAGTTTGGTACCTCTTATTCGGCAAAATCCTGCAACACAGTGGATTTTTCAGCAGGATAATGCTCGTATCCACGTTAGCCGCGAAACCCGGTCCTGGTTCTCTTCTAATTCGATTGAGGTTTTGATTGAGAATCTCTGGGGAGTTTTAGTTCGCCGGGTATATAGGGAAAATCGCCAATACAAGTCCGTTGACGACTTAAAACGCACAATCGTGGAAGAATGGAATGCTATTGATTTAGATTTAATTCAAAGTCTCATCGATAGCATGAAAACCAGAATTTTTAATACCATTTTCAAGCAAGGAGCAACTCTTGATTAATGAACTTTACGTTACCGTGTTCTAGAATTTAATTAATTTAATGAATTTTACGTTACAATGTTTTAATATTATTTTTGCAGAAATAAAATCGTTATTTTTGTCGAAAATGTACGTGGCGTTATAATTATGAAACAAGCTAAAATCACTTTTTCCTCCCATATTTCCGCCATTGAAGTGTTAGGTTTATAAATTATGAGTGATTGTTTCCTTTTTATCAAATTCATCATTTTCGTTATTTATTGTATTCTGCTGGAGTGAATAGTTTTCCAGAAATCATAATTTTTTTTGTGGCGTTATAAATATGAAACGCACTTTATTTTTCGTCTGGTTCACGCCTATTAAAGTATAAAGCAAGGAAATCTCTTTTTCAGCAATAATTGGGGAATTATGATTTTCTTTTTTATAATATAAAAATTTGGAGTTCTAGTTTTAATTTGAAAATATATATATATATGTATATATATATATATACATATATATATATACAGTGCTGTGCAAAACATTTGCAACTAAAATCATAGTTTCTTACAGATCATTATAAAATTTCCTAAACCACTGATACCAAAAAAAGTTTTACAGTGCATTATTCTTTATTATGTCTAGTGTCCAGATATAACAATAGCAGAATGTAATATCCCATAATAAGGGAGCAATATCCAGTTTTTTATTCAACGTAACAATTTTGCCTGTGCAAAACATTTGCAACTTTATATATCAACAAATACTTTTCTCGGAATAAATTAGAATTGGCAGTACTTTGTTAGTTAACTGTTATTTTCTATTCCATAACTAGTTAATAAAAAATAATAATAATAATTTTCTATTCCGATCCAACTACTGCAGGGCATATAATCCAGTCTGTCGGTCAGGTCCATGCGCGGAAGTGTATTATTAAAATATTTTTTTCCTTTAAACTCAATTAAACTAAAAGTTCGTAAAATGGGAGTAATTAATTTTACAACGAAATAAAAAACCGAATAAAATAGCTAAATCCACCATATCCAGAATTATAAGCAGTTTTAAAAAGACTGGGAGTATTGAAAATATTCATAAAGGGTGGTAGACCAAGGAAAACGACAAAGGCTGAGGATCGTACAATTTAAATTTTAAGTAAATCTCGGCCTTTCCTCAGTTCAAGGTACTCAGGTAAAAAACGAATAAAACCTGGATGTGGATCCTTCGACAGTAAGAAGACGAGCCATAGAAACTGATCTTAAGAGCTACAGGCCAGCGAAAAAGCCACTACTTTCCGAAAAAAAGGCTGAGCTCGACTTGTCTTTGCTCAAAGTCATTTAGAATGGCCCCTAGAAAAATGGAGAACTGTCCTTTTTTCGGATGAGTGTAAGTTTAACTTAGTGGGGCTAAATGGAGCGTAAAAAGTAGGACGACCGACGAACAAACGACTAAATCCGCAATAAACTGTGGTAACTATGAAGCATGGAAGTGGTAATACAATGGTCTGGGGGTGTTTATCAGCTCAGGGCGTGGGACCTCTTTATGAAATACCACGGATAATGAAAGCGGAGTACTACAAAAACATTATGGAAAATGTTATGCTCCCTTACGCAGAGGAAGAAATGCCCCTGCGCTGGCGCTTCGAACAGGACAATGATCCCAAGCACACCTCTAGACTTCTTGAGGCTTGGTTTTCGCAGCAAAACATTGAAGTTTTGAAATGGGTCGCACAGTCCCCAGATCTCAACCCCATAGAAAAGCTGTGGCAACTGGTTAAGAAGAATATGAGGGGTCAATTTAACAACAACCGTGACAAACTCTTTAATGGTATAAAAAAGGCTTGGAATGATATAACTTCTTTACATATTGAGTCGCTATTTAATTCTATGCCAAGAAGATGTGTAGCAGTTATTGTAAATAAAGGCTATTCAACCAAATATTAATGATAATATATATTTAAAGTCGCCAACATTGTTAATGTCAAGGAGTTGCAAATGTTTTGCACAGTCAGTTTTGTATCTTAGTATGAAAAAACGAATATTTCTCCTCTTTTATTGAATAGTGTCCTTTAGTTTTTTAATATTCTTAAATTAGATATAATAAACAATAAAATACTGTATTAGCTTTTTTGTTTTTAAGAGTTTAAGGTTTGTTGTAGTAAGACATAGAAAATTGGGGTTTTAGTTGCAAATGTTTTGCACAGCACTGTATATATATATTATAAATTATAATTTTAAAATCTTATTCATTATTATAATAATATGAGCAAAACAATACACATACAGGAAAAAAAAAATTCAGAACAATTGTCCATCTAAACATATGCTTTGATTAGAAATTATTTTTGTTTCGACCAATTGCCCATATAATAAATCCAAAATTCTTATCTACTTTGGAGGCGGTTCTATTTTTTAACCTGCTAGGACTCGCGGCAAGTCTCTCAGACCCGAGACATTTATTCTTGAGTTCAATACTACAAATTCGTCCTTTCGCTATTATTTTGCCTAGTATTATTAAACTGACCAAACCGCCTAAAATAATGCTTTACATATGTAAAAACAGCTTGATTTGCTCAAAAAAAAGTACTGCAATAAATTTAACACATTTTTTTAGCTATTATTTTATAAGGGCTTGCTGGGCGAGTCCTGGAACCCCGCGCGAGTCCTGGAAGGTTGACTGGTTTTAATTAAACTATTAATTTTGAACGCAATTTTGATTTTCGTGAAACCGGGACTAATATATCGGCATTCAGTTGATACGGATGAATAAAAATTTTAGTTTCAGACAATAACTTTTGATCGCCATTAAAAATAAAACTCACAACAGTAGCTTGGAGTATATTGAGTATATTGCAATTTTTAAAGTGTTAAAATTTGGCTAAAGCGTTAACAAAACCAAATCAAATCACAATGAGGAGCATGTTCTTTATTTCGGCGTTTATTACGCATTATTTTTCTGTGCAGGTCGCCAAAACTTTCAATTTTCTCAATTGTAGAAAGTACACCCCTTTAGGAGCGCATATCTTTTGTGGGAGTAGGTGGAGAAAGGTTCCAGATTGCTATTCCTAAACTAGAAGGTTACATATCGGAGACCTTTTTTTTTTTTTGTTTTTTGTTTTTTTTTCTATAGTGCAGCTTAACAAGATGCCTGGTGTTTAAAACCCGCTAATTTTCAGCTCCGAAAAAGTGTCCTGTTTTTTGATTTGCGCGATGTAGGTCCATAACATTTTCTGTATTTGTGTGTTATAATTTTATTGAATTTATTACTATTGTTGTAATATTTGGACTTTAGGATGAGGTTTTCCACAACTACGCTCAGCTTTTAAAAACTTCTCTGATTCCCACAAACAAAACTTTCTTAATAAAATAATAATGAAGTAATCTAACATTTTAAGGTGGTGATTTGCACATGAATTAGCAGGTGAATACCAGGTTGAAAAGTCAATATGATTCATCGCATATGAAAGACACAACTCAGTAATATTCGACTTGATTCCTTTTCTTTCTGGACTTTTAGCTAACACAGTTTTGAAAACATGTAAGTGCTCTTTAAACAACGAAAAAAGATAATCAGACGGAGCCGTAATTTTTCCGAAATCAGAGCGGTATGAAAAATTCTTATGGAACATGAATGTTTCTGAATTTTTGTGAAAATTTATAGTTTCACCTTGCCTTCTTGTGTGCATTTCACAATCTTTACATTGTATTTTCGGAAGAATCTTAAACAGAATAAAACCTATAAAATACCGCAAAGAAGGATCCTCAACTAAAATATCGTCATCAAAAAAAACATATTCAGATGCTTCAGTACACATGGTTTCAAGTTCTTGACTTTCACTTTCTTGTGGCTCAGTAATATTATTTTCAGTTACTTTATTTAACTCAATATCAGTAGCTAAGTTAGTGGACTGAACGGAAAATAGTTCTTCTGGAAAATCCTCATTGTCGTCTAAACAATATTTTCCACTACATGTAGCTTGCACTACTTTATGTGAAAGAATTTTTGCTACAATATGGTTAAAATTGTAAAGAGAGGGGTTTTTATTGTATCCACCTCTGCTCCTTATAAGTGAAAAGAGATTTTCTAATGGATCCTGATTAAATTTGTATGTCAAAACAAATGACGAATCGGGATAATCCAAAAGGAGAATCTCTGAAACATTGATTATAGCCGTGACAGTTTGAATAATCCCTTTTTTCCAGTATGTTTTTTTCTCATCTTTGAATGAAATACCTTCCAAATATGGTATAATGTCTTTTAAGTACTGCAAGGGAACACTGTCTTTTCTTATACCGCTTTTATAAATATTTTTGCTATATGGTGCTTTACTATTTAAGCAATCGAAAAGTTTGTTGAACTTTTCAAAGAAAAACGATGTGGATAGAGCACTCTGAATTATTTCTGGGCTAAAAAAATTCAAATCATGAGCTGTTTTAATAGCGGCACTACAGGTGTGACTAAAAACTTGAACAGCATAGGACACTTTCATTTTTTCCCAACTGTTAGGGTTTACATGTTTTGATGTTAGTTTACAACACATTTTTGTTGCATTACCTTTCTGTAAGTTATAGAGCTCTTCTTCACATTTCCATTTAACAATTCCGTCTTGACACCTCAGGTCCTTTTTAAGTAAGGTGTTTCTAGCTGATTTTATTAGATGCGGAGTATTATATATTGCAAACACTTTTTGATTATTTACACAAAAATATGGCTCTTTACAAGAGACTTGCAAATGTTTGAAGCATTTCCTATTATTAGACCCCTGATCGCATACAACGCTTCTTACACGAAACCCAAGACCAGAACAATAATTTATGCAGTCCAACACCTTTTCTGCCAAAAACTGACCTGAAGCAGGACGATCTGTAGCAAAGAAGCATAAAATAAATTTCCAGTTTGAAAAGATACCCCTTAGCATAAACACACAAACATATTTAGCAGCAAAAGAGGACTTTGAAACCACAGTATCTTCATAGCCTATAATTTCATCAGCTGATATATCATATGTGAAGTTCTTTCTTATTACAATTTCATCGAACGCTATAGTGGCTTCTTTTGTTTTCGAATCCCATTGTGAAGACAAAGTTCTTAAATGTTCAGTAAATAACTGATTAAAACCCGGGCCAGTAGATTTGATTGGTTGCCAACGATGTATTGAATAAATACAAGGCAGATGGAACTTCAAACCGTCTTTTAAAAATTTATAATAAGAGGTGGATTTATAGTGCAAATTTGATGTTAAATTCTTTTCAGCTTTTGTCCATTTTGTTTTTTGGCTTAAAATCATCTCCGCAAAAGTTTTGCTCTTTGGACTGAGTTCAGGACTCGACTGTAGGAAATGAATTAGAGGCTGTTTCGCTACTTTCTGTAATTGTAAAGTTTTCTTTTTCTGTTCTTTAAATCTAAATAATTGCAATCTTTTTTTAAGTGAAATATTTTTATTTAATTTCTTCAAAATAGTGTATTTTCTCAAGAGATTTGTGTATTTTTGCCGGTAAAATCTTATACTTTTTTCGGAATTAATACAGTTTTTACAAGTCAACTCGGGTAATTCTACGCTCGAAGTAGATGCATAATGAGGCTCAAGAGCATGAAGCTCTTCAAAAGTTAAATCATCACTCTCCATATTTTGCGATTCATTATAAGTTTTTCCAGAAAATAAAACAGAAATATGTGCATCAGTAGCATTATTATAAATATACTGCGATGGAAAAACATTTTTTCGCAGTCTGGTTTTTCCAACATCGGATTTATTAAAATGCCTTGAGCAGACATATGCATTTTTATTAATTTTGGTAGTTATTTCTAACCCACATGCTTTTACCCATTTCAGATATAAATCTGTCCCACGACAAGGAAATTTGAAAAACTTCAGAGTCGGATCATCCCTTTTTGATGTCCGACATGACAAAACCTCACACCTGACGCCCCAAACCTTCTTTTTATCCATTTTCAAAAAAAATACCTCCTCTTATAACCAACTCGACAGAACAAGTGAGCCAGAAACCAAAATCCTGAACAGCAGCAGTTCGTCGGCAGAAATTAAAATTCGAAGAAACACCCAATAATCTCCTTTCCTCCTCTCGGTTGCATGAGCGCACAGTCAGTTGCCTTTCCACTCCTCCTGCCTGCGTGAACGATCTTTCAAAGAGAATAAGAATGAAAACAATTTATGGGTGTGTAGGTATGAAACTTTCATGAAAGAGCTTTCTGAAAGCTGGTGGATGCCTCGCGGTGGATGCCTGGCATCGAAACGCGTTTCAAATTTTTGTTCAGCATGAGACTACTTTATGCTTAGTTTTTCTATGCTATAACTCATAAAATTATTTCAACACTTTTCGCAGGGACAATCTTTTCTATAGTAGCAAAAATTGTAAGATTACAATGTAGTCTAAATTGCAATTTGAAATAAATGTTACCAATTTGGGCCAGTACAAATTTTTTTCCAGCATAATTAATTATAATGAGGAATGAAAATTCGAGATAACTAAAAATAACAACAAAAGGATTGTTTTCTTGTAAAAACTGTAGAAATAATGAAAATCTCTTTTCTTACCATTGATGACGAAGTAAAGTTTGGAAGAAAAACAGAACCAGTATACGATTATACCAACATTTGTACCTTTGACACCTAAAATATTCCCGAAAGGTGGAAATTCTTACGATTTAAAAAAAATACTAATATCTCAAAAACCATGAAATTTTTGCTAAGATCAAGTTTAGTTATTCTGAGCAGTCATGAGATAGCCCGCTAGCAGCCGCAAGGTTATCGTCAGTTTCTAAGACACACTCTATATTTGAGATGTAAGGTTTGGCACACACATTTTTTGGAATTGCTTATATTTCGGCTAAAATTTTAGTTGGGCCTAATCGGACTTTTTGTGATAAATTACTAATGTCGTGAAAAATTTTTGTTTGGTTTTGAGCCTTTTCTGCATATAAAAAATTGCAAAATTTGCTTTTCCTACTGATACTGTCATCGCGGCATTTATTCTTCTTTAAAACAAAATTCTAAAATCCCATAAAGTAACCGTCACCGAGGCAGCTTTACATACTTATCCAAATAATTTGATACCAGTTACTTGGCAATGCATATTTAGTCAATTAAGCGTCCTTTGTTGACACTTTTACGCACTTAGCTTAACTACGTAGACTGACGTTTAATTAATAAACTTGACTAAGAAATAAAAATGGCAAAATTACTGTTTTGTCGTCCTTTGGACTAAAAACATACAAAGCAATTTTTAAGTAATTTCAAGATATTAGCTATCAACTTTTTTTTTACTTTCTATCGCTTTTAACAGAAGAATAGTTGAATCGTTTCGGCACGTGAGTAAACAATTTAGAAATAATGATCGTTTTCATTTGAGCAGACATTTCAACTAATTGATTTGTCTGTAAATAATATATGCAAACGACGACAATTTTATTGAGCGAAGAAAATGTAGACAAAAGACATTTTATCAAGAGTTTAATTTAGTGAGTTAGAATCGGTAATTTATTTACATGATAGCGATAGCATATGAACTACTTTGGAATTTTGTTCTTAATGAATTAAATTGCAACCTGAATTTTCGCGAGGAGCAGTATATCATAATTAAAAGTCTTTTCAGAGCAACATCGTCCTACTGGATGAAATCGCGTGATTAAAGAACATATGCAAATGAAGCTCTGTTTTTAATGAGCAATTTTCAGACTGGATATCATATTTTACTTCTTGTTCGAAAGTAGCTCTACTCTTCGACCAGCAACTTCTTGGCTTCTAGAAAAAATAAAATCATGAAAAGAGGTTTTATATTACCTCCCGGAAGGTAATTTAATTTACTGGTCAGGACGATTCCATTTGACATGATTTCGAATGGTAAAAGGAGTGTGTGTACTTCCGGCAGTGCATAAAATTAAGTGCAAGGGTACGAAACCACCACCGACCCTAATAATTTGCAAGTTCATCGATTAGGATTCCATAGTGCAGAATTTGTTGCCATACAAACAACGTGTGGATCATACGGTGCCAATTTATCGACCAGTGCGAATAGGCATGTTGGCGGCGATTGGCTTTATGAATTAAATGCATTCCTGAAATATCTGAGCGGGATTAGTTTTGTCGACAGTATCCTGGATCCTGGTACGTCCTGGTGCAGACATGTAATTTAAGCTCCTTTCGGATCCACTTCCTTTTGTCTGTTATTTTCCAGGCAGAAAATTGATTTTCACGTGGCCCAGGCGAAGCCGAAACTGTTTGTTTGGTTGCTTCTTTTGTATTCTACCGCGGGCGTGTCAAACACTCAAAAAGTTTTAATTTACTTTCGATAACGATTTCAGTTTTGAACTACATGATCGCTGAAAGTTCTAGTAATAGCCATACTAGCTTCGGCAAATACCTCAAAAAGCTGATTGTTTTATCTTGATCGCAATATTTCAAATGAGTTAATTTTTAATTTCCAGTGGCAAACTTTCATCATTACAGCAGTTAATTCAGAAGGTTGGGAAAGTTAATTTACAAGGTTAATGGTAAAATCAATATTGATAATAATTAAGTATCCCAGTTTTTTTAAAATATATATTATCTAGAAATTAATTAATATTTTAATTTACTTCTAAAGCTGTTTTACTTAAGTTAGTTAAAATAATTAAGTTCGTTCAGAAGTTTTTCCTTAAAGTTTGTGTGAAATCAAATATGTAAATTAACTTGAAAATTAAAAGAAAAGGAATGCTCTAAATAAAATTTCAAGTTTGCAAATTTTAGTCTTTCAACAAAAAAATATATTGCTTTTTAACCCTTTCGAGGGTCAATTTAAGATATTGTATGTGGGTTTGGAGTAAATAGAAAACGATAAGACTGTACTCAAATTATTGTTAATGTTTTCAACATTAAAGGAATATTTTATAGAAATTGTAGTTAAAATCATGAGCCTAAATTGTAATACTAGTAGTTTGGTGAAATTTATCGAAAAAGAATATTTTAATTTTTAATTTTTCCTATTCGGTCAGTAATTGTATGTTTAGAAGACTAAAAAGGATTGAATGTCAGTACAATATCAATTAGTGCAATAGGTTGCGAAGCTCAAAGTAGATGCTGCAACAGTTGTGGCATCCAAAGTTCTGATGATAGCTTTCTATAATCATCCGATACAAATAAAAAATTAAAAATTTTAATGAGGAAGCTTGTAGTTTCGCGTCATAGCCCAAGCTAGCATTTAACTAGGGCTAAAGTAGTTGGAAACGCCTGTTTTCCCTATAGTAATCCCAAATGTAATAACAATTAGCATCTATTATTATTATTATTATAATGACCCTTATGGTGGCTACTACGACCGAAAGTTCTTTTGTGCCGAAGCCCGTTTATAGTAGAAGACGGTATGCTACCCTAAGGAACGTGAGAACATCTTTAACAGAAGAAAAACGAACTTCAGCCGAATTCTAGATGTAGTTTCGTCGTCTTCAAGACACCCGTCAGACATCCGTCTCATTTGAAAGACCTATTTGATCTTAGCCCATGGTGGCTAGTTAGGTAGCCTACAAACAATCTGAGATCCGCTTTTTTTAGCATCTAAAACGAGACGTTTGTCCATAATAATAAATGTTTTTTAACAGAAAGTAAAAGTTATTAGAGCAATTTGCTTCGTTATTCAGAAAAATCATTGTGGAGAACTACTTTTAATGTTAAGATAAAAAATAAAAATTAAAACAGATTTTTAAACCCAATTTATAAATAAGAATGAAGAAACCTTTTTCAAAATACAAATTTTATAATTTTGCCGTTGTGTATATGCATTTATGTAGATTTGCTATGTATACATTGAAAGGAAAAACAGTCTTAAGTTACGAAAATATCTTGAATCAATGGAATTTAGATATAGTTTTCATCCAATCGAACTAGATCTTGATTAAATTTTCAATTGCTACATACATGCATGTAGATATATTATTTTTCATTGTCAAATCTTTGTTTAAAAATATATTTTCTTTATCGAAAAGTAGTGGATTGCTCATAACAAAGAAAGAACTCTAGAAGAAAGCAACATTTTTTTAATCCTTTCTGTATTCATATTTCTTGATCTCAGTGGAACCTTTGAAATGAAATATTTTTCGAAATAACACACCTTTCACAAAACCATAGTTTAATTCTTAAAATAAAATTATAAATGTATATATATTTTGTTTTCCTTTGATAGCAATAAAATAAAAAATATTCGCAGCATAGCTCAGCACTAGAAAAAAGGAATCTTACTATACTAAAGTAAGCTTATAAAATGAAAGTTGAAGGGTTGTAAGGGGTATGTAAAGCTGAAAAAAATAAAATGTTTAAATTGATCAACAATTTTTAAGGGGCAAAATGCTTAAATAAAACATTATTTGATTGATTTAAAAAAATATATATATACAGTATATCGCAAGACACTTATTTCTAGTATACAAAGAGTTTTATACAATTCCAGCATTATTATTATTAAATGGATTAAAACAGCGATCTTCATAAGTTCCCTTTAAAAATGATGTGAGACGGGCGCCATTAGAACC
This sequence comes from Dysmachus trigonus, assembly GCA_949715965.1. Classification (NCBI taxonomy): domain Eukaryota; kingdom Metazoa; phylum Arthropoda; class Insecta; order Diptera; family Asilidae; genus Dysmachus; species Dysmachus trigonus. The sequence goes on along the minus strand of OX454319.1, from coordinate 45,314,519 downwards.
CGTGATAGGTTTCCTAAAGTAAAAAAAAAAAAAAAAAAACAAATATCAATTTCCTACAATGTATAAATATAACTCTAACCTTATCCACTATGGAAGCAAAAAAAAAAAATCTTTTTCAATTCTTCACACGAATTTAAAGTTACAATTTAAAAAATAAATATTTTTGGCCTGTAACATTGCTTTAAAAAAAATGCAGGAAGGTTTTTTGGAAAACCTTAAAGATTAAATTTTTTATCGCCCATCAGAAAAAAACTCGTTTTGAGGAAAACGCGTTTAAATTTCTATTATAAATTAACAACTAATTGTTTCAGTGTATTTTCTCGACCTGTAGTATCTAAACTATTTCGGCCCACATTTTTTGGCAGGAAGGACTTGAAAATTCTTTGAAATTTTTTTTTGAGTCTATAATCAATATATAGTCAATTTCAATTTCAACCATTCCAAACGCAGCTATAAATATCACCTATAGAAAATGTCGTCTCAGCTAAATCTTTTATTTTACAATACAGATAATGCATCTAGACAACCAATCAAACATAAATACCTCTCCCCATCCCACATAAATATCCCCTTCCCCACGGTATTAATGCTTGATTGGTTGTCTAGATGGATTATCTATATCAACTGCCAATACTCTACTTTGAATTAATTACAGAGTTGGTATCTCGGTTCGGTAGAGCGGTTTTACCACGATAATGCATCAGCTCACACATCCGGAATCGTCGCGTTAGAAGAGTTTTACAACTTGTATTTTTTAGAGGAGTTAAAGAAATGACAAGGACGTTAGGAAAAGGAAATTACGTTGAAAACTAGAAAATAATTTATGTGAAAAACCTGCGTCTTCATTCCTAACACGGGTACTTTTTGTTCCACTCTCGTATGTTTGAAAATCAAATTATGAAAATTTATTAAAAATCTGAACAAATTGAGGTTATTTTAGGGCAATAAAGATCTTTAAAGAAAAAATGTACCAAAGATGAAGTTGGTCCTATAATTAGTTTTCTCAGCGTTTGGTATCCCATTCTGAAAAACCTTTTTTCGAGTAAAACACCTTCAAATTTAAAAAAACGTATTATAATACAAGGTAGGTATAACATAACATACAACATAAACTGTGATTTTAAGCTGAAGTTAAGACAGTGTATTCTTGAGAAAATAAGCTATAGGATATGAAATTAAAACAATTCATATTTTTCATAATTCAGCAGTCGAATTCCCACTGAATATCCTGTTTGAGGAAAATTCCTAGTTTTGAGAAATATTGTTATCCTCGTTAATAGTTCTAAAGTAGTACAAACTTGGATATAATCCACAATAGACCAATTACCAAAATAGTTCACGCTACCTGAATTCTCCAGTCCATTACCTGTAACCTACCTGTGTACACGGCAAAAGTATGATTAAACCACACATAAAACCATTGCATAATGATATGCAACAAGTCCGTGAATCATAAACTGCTAAAAAATTTGCATTTGCTAAAGTTTACACGTGTGCAAACATTAGCAAGAATTTTGATTCGCTTTCAGCATTGCTTCCGAAAATAGAGGAAAATTTATTTAGTCGGCAATCCCTTCCGCTTGATGGACTAATACGTCCTGCTAATGCATTCAAAATCAGATTGATTACATTCGACAGAAAATCAAAGATGTATGTAGTAGCGAATATCAGGAAACATTAATTATGTTTTAGGGCTCTGATCTATTCTGTGAGCAGTCAGCACGCAACGCTTACCATAGTTACGGAAATTTGTTTATTGCTTTTGCCGATGCCGACTTTTAATCATATTGCTCGCCAAAATTCCGTCGATAGCAATTTAGTCGTACAGCCGCGCTTTCAGCCTTTAGTGCATTAATTTCCGAGCGGTGACTTTCGGCCGGTTGCTTCTGAAGTTGAACTTCTTTTGTGGTGCCTTTGTTATTCTAAACCTAATAAATTGTGATTAAAACTGTATTGATTGATGTTGGTAGTTGCAAACATAACTCGTGTCTTAAACATATACATACGATTGGGGTTCACACGATTTTTATTTAGTTTTTGAATTAGGTATGTCTTATCAAGTTATTAAAGTTAATGAAATGATTTGAAAATTACATATGAATATACATGAATTAATTGAGTATTTTAAGTGTTTTAAAATTTTTATATTCATGTCATATTAACGTAATGATATTGAAAAGGATTACTTAAGGTAATTAAGCTAACTCACATAAATCTCGAAGTACTTTATATACATTTGGAATTTTCAAGAAGTGTATAAAAAGTCAAAAGTGTAACAAAATTGGAAAACTAGTTTGTCTTTTAAAAAGCAAAACAAAAATTACAAAGTGCAAATTGAAGATAATTACGTAAAATGAAAGGTAAAAAAATATATTTTAATGACACAAAGCACAGTATATATATTAACACTAGAACTACCGGCGCTCAAGCTTGTAATTTTGATAGTTTTTGGCACCTTTAAAGTAATATGTTTTCACATTTAAATTAATAATTATAAATGGAAATAGGTTCGCGATATGTCGTAATTTTGAAACTTAATAAGATTTGGTATTACTCTTAAGAGATATTTTCAAAAAATATGATTAATTCAAACAAGAAATTTAGTACCGGTCAATTTGACCGGTCTTGGTAGTTCTAGTGTTAAAAAAAATAACTTCGAAATTTTGTTAAATCACAAAGCCAATGAAATTGGGGTTTATCTTAGGGTGTACATATACACTCTGTTTCAAAGTTATAACCGCACCCCGACTAGAATTTTGGTGGGGTACAGCTAGGGTCCCTATGAGGCTAGCCACACTGCCTCATGTGGGTCCCATGCGGCTGCCCTATAAGGTGCACGAAGGGCAAATAACGCCTTGCCTCATTTGCGCATCATTATGACTGCCTCATGTGGGCCTCGTGAGGCAAAACCAGACTAGAATTTTGGTGGGGTACAACTAGGGTCCCTATGAGGCTAGCCATACTGCTTCGTGTGGGTCCCATGAGGCTGCCGTAGGGCAAAAAACGCCTTGCCTCATTCAGGCTCTCTTTGTAATACTTAATAATGTAATCCTAACTCCTTATACTTATATACATGTGGAAATACTTCTTTATTAGTATAAATTATTATAATAAACTTAAACTCAGTCCGAGGCACTGATGTTGTCCGTCCTGCGGGTAGAATCCAAAAAAGAACGAGTGCCGCAATATGGCGATGAGCTGTCAGCTCGTAGGGGGATTCTGCGAGGGATTCTCAAAAAGATGAGGATATGTGGGGCGCGTTAGTTTAAATTGGATCCCACATATATATATATATATATATATATATATATATAGGGATATACTTCATGCAATAGATTATAAAATACGAAGTTTTTGTAAGGAAAACCCGATAAGACAGCTATTAATAATACTGGGATTTGTGTTTTAATCGAGCACAGCTGATAATTTGCAAATATAACCCACTTGCAGATAACGTCAAGTATGCCTAGGTGTATATGTGATGTTTGCCTAATCGAACCCCTGTAAGGCAAAAGGTGGGATTGCCTATTTCATTGTAAGGTTTGCCTCATAAGACCCTTGTGAGGTACTCATAAGGTAAACCTCACTTCAGTATCGCTGATTTTATTTTGTGAGGTCGTCATGAGGAATTTAAGGGGAAATCCCTCTATCGGCATGCCCCTCACTTGCCACATGAGGACCTCATGAGGAATCTACGGGGAAATCCCTCTATCGGCATACCCCTCACCTGCCACATGAGGCCCACACGCTTCATGAGGCATGCCCCCTATAAATTCTAGTCGGGACCTGTCGTTATACTGCTATTGGCAAAATACAAGAGCAGTAAACAAAATGAGTGGCACTATTAGTTGCACTCTTATTACGGCTTAACATTTACCAAAAAATATTCGGGAAAATAACGGTTCATTAAATGTACTACGTGTTAAAGTGATAAGAACGAAAAATTCGTTGTTTCAGTCTTATAACCGCAGTAAATGAGGTAAGTACTTAAAGGCATTTTAAAGGATTTTTGAAAAATTTCTTTGGATATGCTCTAATGATAATAATAATGCCACGTGGAACAATACTTTCCGATCGTGAAAAAGGGTCAATAGACGCTTTTTGGAGTCAAGGTCTATCAAAAAGGGATATTGCTCGGCAAATCAATAGATCCGACCGTGTCGTCAGAAATTATTTAAATAAAAAGGACAGTTATGGTAACAGGACTTATAAAGGACGAAAACGAGTGCTACGTGACACAGAAGTGAGGAGAATTTGCCGTGCCGCATCGAATTCCACCTCATCCGTGTCGACGATCAAGCGACAATTAAATGTTTCGGCATCAAAATCCACCATTTGGCGGGCTCTAAAAGAATCTCCAAACATTATCAGAGAGACCATGAAGAAAGCACCTCGCCTGGACCAAAAACACAAAGAAGCGCGACTTTCTTTTGCTCGAAATCATATGGCCCAGGACTGGCATCAAGTTAGAATAATTTTTGAAACTTCGTAAGTGTCTTGAAAGCCCTAATACACCACTTTTTTTTCTTTAGGTGGTTTTTTCTGATGAGAAGAAATGTAATCTTGATGGACCAGATGGTCTCAATGGGTACTGGCGAAATCTGCGCAAGGAACCGCGTTATTTCTCGCGAAGAAATTTCGGCGGTGGTTCCTTGATGGTATGGGGTGCTTTCAGCGCTCATGGAACTGTTGATCTGGCGTTTCCATCCTGCCGAATGAACAGTTCCGAATATCAGTCAGTTCTGGAAGAAAAACTAATTCCATATATGCGCCGATTCTCGGAGAACAATTTACTTTTTCAACAAGATAACGCCCGGATTCATGTCAGCGCTTCCACTAAAGAATGGTTTGCAAGAAATGATGTTTTTGCTCGGTTGGCCAGCACGTTCTCCGGATGCTAATCCAATGGAGAATATCTGGGTTTGGTTAGTGAAGAAAGTTTATGCTGACAATCGACAATTCAACACAGTGGAAGAATTAAAAAACACAATTCAAATATCCTGGAGTCTTTTGACTCCCGAAATGTTGAAACCTTATATTGATTCAATGCCGAATAGAGTTTTTGCAATTGTGTCAAATAAGGGAGGAGCAATAAATTATTAATTTTCTATTTTTGTTAAATTTTGTGAAGATTTTTTATTATTTCATGACGAACCTTCGGTGCGGTTATAATAATGAAACATCGATTTAAGCATTTTTTACATTTGAAAATGAACAAACATTGAATGCACCGTTGTTATCTCGAATATTTTTTGGTAAATATAAAGAGGTAATAAGAGTGCAACTAATAGTGACACTCATTTTATTTACCGATCTTGCATTTTGCTAGTAGCAGTATAACGACAGGTGCGGTTATAACTTTGAAACAGAGTGTATGTAATTTGGAATTGGAATTATCCAAATTATTTTCACTTTACAATATATTAATAATAATAATATGTTAGTTATACCCAAAGCATTTATTTGCATTTTATATCTAAATGCATTTCAATACCATGAAGACTCAAACAATTTCATAACAATAACCTTGAATAAAAAGTGGTTATACAGTAGAACTCCGATTATCCGAATCGGGTCGAACAGGGGTCGATTCGGATAATCGGACATAGACTGGTAATAAAGAAAAACGAACTGTCACACATAGAATATCTTTATTAAGTTGAACACGGCAATTGTCACTCGCATTTTTTTATTCTTGCGTCCCCACAAAACTTGTTTTTATTGAAAAATTACCCACAAAACTTGTTTTTATTGAAAAATTACTTCGTTTTAATTTTTTATATTACGCTGAGGACCGAACCGGATAATTGGCAATTCGGTTAATCGGCGTTCGGATAATCGGCGTTCTACTGTAATTTGAAATATTTGTAATCGTATGCAATGCAACATCGATATTCTTAATTAGCAACATCATATTCCAAACTAGACTCTTATATAAGATTTACTATGAAAATAGTTTTGAAATAGATACGATATCGTAAACTAAATCCACTTAATATTTTCAAAATTTTGGTATTATTGCAAAAAGTTATATTAAGTAATGAATTCTCAATCTACCGTAATATTTTTCAACTAGAAGACTGCTTTTAATGGCTGACATCGAATTCATAGAAGATAAAATTGACAAAATTAACAAAAACTTATATTTTACCATAATTGTAAATATTAGGTTGTAACATAAAAATCTGATAATTTTTTCGGAAATGTTCTGGACATTCTGGACTTCGAGAAAGTTCTGTGACTATGAGTATAAATACCCGTGAGCGCGCTCAGTTCATCAGTGCAATAATCGACAGCGCAGCGAGTAGCATTATGGAAAAATTCGATTTGAAAAGACGAGACATCCGCGTCCTTCTACTTTAGAGTTCCGTTGGAAGCATACAGCTAAGCAGGCGGCACAAAATATATCTTAATGTATGGAAGTCTCTTATCACACAGCAGTAGATTGGTTTCGACGTTTCTCGAATGGCGTGTACAACCTTGAAGATAAACCTCACGAAGGGCGGCCGGTTGAGGTTGATGTCGACCGACTAGCGCAGCTCATCGAGGAAGATCCAAGGAGGACTACTCGTCAACTTTTGAATTGAAGGATGGTCAACGGATGATGCGAGTGGCGGTTTGTACGCAATTACTCACTTCACATCGTACTTTTACTTGTCTTCGTAATTTGGTTACCGGGGATGAGAAGTGGATGCTTTATGTTAACCATAACAATAAGCGAAAATGGCTTAGCGCGGGTCAAAGAGGAGTACCGACAGTTAAATGTAAAATTACTATACACAAGGTAATGTTGAGTGTTTGGTGGAATGTGCACGGCATTATCTACTGGGAACTATTACCACAAGGAACGACTATAAATAGTGAACGCTACTGGGATATGCTGGATAAGGTAGCCGTGAATCTTAAAGGAGTATACCTCCTCCACGACAATGCCCGCCCTTACACCGCTTCGATGACATGTAAAAAAATTATAGAGCTAGGCTGGATTTCCTTAGCACATCCTGCATACTCGCCGGATATGTCTCCTTCTGACTACCACTTGTTCCGATCGTTGCAGGCTCGCATTAGCGGAAAATCTTTTGATGACCGAGATGCATTGAAACAGTGGTTGTCGGAATTTTGTAACTCTCGTGAGCCCAAGTTATACGAGAATGGAATAATGTCGCTTCCACAACGTTGACAGGAGGTCATTGATAATGATGGACTATATGTTCAATAAAATGTTAAGCTAAATTGTACAAAAATATCAAAATAAAGTTTCTTAAAAAATTATCAGATTATTATGTTACAACCTAATATTATATCTTATAAAATTAATAATGTTTTCGTTACTAGATTTTTCGTATTGACTTCCAAAATTGATACGTTGGGCATATGTTTTTCATATTGGAAACATATCAAAACAATATGAAAATAGATAATTTCTTTTGCTTATGAAATTCGTATTTTTATTATTAATTTTATATCTTTTGTATGGAAATCATAAAAAAAAATTACGGGATTCATTCCGATACATATTACATATTTTGATATTTTTCGTATAAAATTGGGATTGGATTTTAACGATCTTTGGCGAGATAGTAGTACATATACTATGTGACTATACTATATGTAAAGTAGCAGCATCCAATACTCAGCTAAGGCCACATTAACCCATCAATGCGCAAAACGAGAATTTTGTGCACGCAAGTTCAATGTTACTGTTCGAATAGAAAATTGGGGTGATTTTCTTCCAAAATCGTATATAGGGAGTTTTTCGGGATGCTTTTTGCGAATCTGGTATTTGTTTTGCATAAAATATTCAAAAACCCTATTATTTTTTGGGTTTTTTTAAAAAAGTGCTAATTTTGTTTGGTCTTTTTTCTTTTCAAAGTCGATTATCTTGATGTTGTTGTTATTAGATGATCATATAACCACCAGAAATCGCGGTCCGAATGTCTAAACTTTCTCAAACCATGGTTTTGAAATTTTTTCTCTTTTACTTTGGATTTTGAAAAATTGCCATTTTGTACAGCAATGTAATAACAAATTTTGGATTTTTTCACACGAAAAGGATCAACTATACAAAAAAAATTATAGAACAGAAAATGCCGGAAATTAGGCAAAGAACATGCGTGAATTTTTTCAGAATTTTTTAGATTATTTTTGGTTTTTTGGATCACGTATTCTTTGTCTAATTGTAAGCACTTTTTATTCTATAAAATTTATTCGTAAAATTGTTCCTTTCTGAGTAAAAATATCACCAAATTTCATCATAAAAAACTTATACTACTATCTCGCGAAAGATCGTTAAAATCCCTTTCACCAAACAAGTATAGTGCTCTTGTAAGTAAAACTGTTTCTTCAATTTAAAGCTATAATGGATTTAACTCTATTTCATTATTACTTTTCCTAAATTTTATAGCCATTTTCATTGAATTCTAGTTAAATTTTTTTCCAGTGTGTAAATAAACATGTTAGTCTTAATATTTCTTATTTAATAGCATCGTCAGGTATTCATACAAATGTAATTATAATTAAAGTTCATTAAAATAATTCATCCTTCTTACAAATTTTGTTTTATAGATACAATACACAAAGGTATCGTGAGGATTACATATGGGATAGAAGATCAGCATCGGAGCCGAATTTAACAGGTACAAAAGTAAATAAATTTAAATCATTATTCAAATTTATTTTTCTACAGTACCACCTCAAATATACGGTAGATGGCCTAACAAATTCCCCCACGAATATATATCCGTTGACGAATTAAAATATTTTCGAAGAAAAAAGCCTCCTCACGGATTTGCTGGTAATTTAAATAAATAAGCTTCTATGTTAAATTTAAGTAACACAATTTTATCTCGAGAATACCATACAAAGAGCACTATTGACCTCACCAACAAATATGCACCACCGCTTCCGTTTTCTGCGGTAAAATCGGAATACTGCAGGCGGTATCGGGATCCTTTTCGCTTTGATAGACCTGGACTGATACGGAAATCTACAACACTAAAGCTAGATGGCCCAATGGATATAGGAACTGAGTTCAAAGAAAAATATTTGCGTTATCCAGAAGAAGAAATTATAAAGTTCGTGTTTATGTATATTTTTTACAAGCTTTTATTTAACTTCAACTATTTTTTCTTGTAATGTAGCAATAATGAAAATATCTTTGGTTAGTATTACTACCAAGATCCTTTAGTAATATTTGGATTTTTAAGCCGAGAACTATAAAATACCAGCTAGCTTTGCCGTAAGAGTGAGATTTTCCTAAATTTCAAGAAAGTGTTAATATCTCGAAAACTACTATAAAACATTTTTACAAAACTCAAGTTTAGCTATTCTGGTTGTTCATGAACTGGTACGTCAGTACCTGCAAGGTTATTGTCGATTTTTGGGAGACTCTGTAATCGTTCGATTCGATTCAATTGCTATTATGAATAAAAAAAATTCAAAAAGACGGGGAATTAGTATTTAGTACCTTTTTAAAATAAAAGCTTGTTTTAAAAATAATTTATTGTTTGTGTATTATTTGTAATTATATTTCATAATTTGAAGGTGTCGAGCATCTCCTACTAGAGTTCCATCGAATCTTGAACTTTCCGGTGATCTATATCTGGAGCCTGAGTACAAATCGTCATACATAACCCATCCATTGTCGGTTCGCTCAACTAAGGTTACCCCCAGGGCGTCATTGAAAACTGAGGGATTGTTGGATGTTTCTAAGAAGGACATCCACATGCCGTCCCAGGAATATGTCAGGAGCTTGCCTGCTGTAAAGGTCGATCCGCCAAAATGCCACCTGAAACTGGAAGGGGAGATGAGTTGTATGCCGGAGTACCGAAGTCAATATATTTCCTTCCCAATTGAAAAGTCCCACTCAATACCTCAGTTAAGTAACATTAAGTTTCAGGGTGATTTTATCGGTGTTCCTGAGTACACAGAAAGTTTTAAATTTTACGATAGCTACTCGAAAAGTGCCCCTATAAAAAAAGCCGATCATATAAGTTTTAAAGGGAAAATCGACGGCGTACCTGAGTATAAAGAGAAGTACAAGGAGCCGAACATGTCTTCCATGGAGAAAACTGTCTCGCTCAAAACTGAGGATCATTTGCATCCTGGCGGAGAGTTTTCGAAAGATCTACCTGAATATTATGAGAGCTACAAAGATCATCATATTACAAAAATGCCAGAAAAAGGGCGATGCAGGGAGCCGTACTTACGTCTTAAAGGCAAGATAGAATTTAATCCGGAATACCGGAGCACATACCTTGACCATCCCCGGTCGCGGCCAGTAGTAAAAAAATCGGTTTCATCACTAAGACTGTCAAATAGTTCAAAGAGCCCTTTTGGTACTCCTAGAAGAAAGTTTAAGTCGACCTCACCGAAGCGATTCCACGATCCCGATCAGGATCTGCCAATTGCCTCGCGGCCTGAGTATCGCAAGGCGCGACATGACTATCAAATCAGGGAACGTCCATTAGCTCCTAAGATTACTGAAGAAGACGAAAAGTCCAAAGCGAGCGATAAATCGAAGGAAAACCGAAGATCGATTAGAAAAAGCAATGCTAGTCCCAGGCGGAGGGATTCTTCGCCTAAGTTTAAGGTGACCGTGGAAAATCTAGATGACGTTGGAGTCGCTAAGAAAACTCCTAAATTTGGGCGAAGGGCTTCTATATCACGAAACGCACAAAATACTCGCGAGAGAACCTCCATCGTAGAAGGCAATAAAAAATATTTTAAAGGAAAAGCTAGACACAATGGAGATGATCAGTCGTTTTTAGTTTTGGATGAGCCATGTAAAAAAAGTAGCTGGATGGAAAAATCTTGGTACGAATCTTAAATATATTAGTGTTTGTTAATTCATTTGGTTGTTTTATTACGAAATTTAATCACTAAATAGATATTTCTTACTTATACTTAGTGCATAAGAATGAAAACGTTTTAATAAACCGACATCAAATGAATACCACATTAAAATCTGTTGATTAAGCCACTACAAAGTGAAAATACATTTTTTTGAAAAGCTCATAGATATCATTAAATTGTAATAATAAGACCACTCAGCTATTTTGTAGATCCAATATCGTATTATTATCACCAATATCTCTAATTTATTATGATATCTTTGTGAAGAGATATCTTTTGAAGTCGGCGCCAATCTTTGCTATAGAAGTAATCAATAAAAAATGGAACATTGGAGCTGACTTCAAAAGATTTATGTTGGCTGTTGGATGAGTTCTGAGCGTGGGAAGTTGTAAAATAAGTAAGGACATTGAATCATCGTCAATTTTTAGCTGATTTCATTTTACCTGATCGCACTGTAAGTTGAAACGGTTGCGGCGACTTCAAGGAAACGCTCAAGAAAAGGAAGAGATAAGTGCAGGGTTAAAAATATTTCCATGCCAAGGCCTTGAAAATAGCTTCTGAAAATGTGTTTTCGCTATATAACGATAAAAGAGGCAGACGTGAGTGGTTTAAGTTGAAATTGAGTCAAAAAACTTAGAAGAAATATACATAGTTATAGAGGAATTTGGAAAAAAATTGGAGAAGTAGTCAAGAATAGGAAAATTTTTTGTAGAAACGGGCACTTTAAGAACCGATTTTAGGGGTAACCGGAAAAGATAATTAAAAATATCTAACAATAGTTCCGATGTGGAGCTATCGTTAGGAATTTAAATAAAAATAATTGGTTATGATGTGTCCGAGTTCTGACCGTAGGAAGTTGTGAAATAAGTAAGGACATTGAATCGCCGTTGATTTCCACTTCCCAGACGACAGATATAGGCACAAGGCATTATTATTTTAATGCATTGAATCATGAGTTAACCTTAAAAAAATTAAATGGAAATGAAAAATCAATTTCATTACCATTGAAAAATTCAATGATAATGAAAGTAACTTTCTACTGTCATTGACATGTTTAAAGATAATGAAAGTATACTTTCATTGAATTCTTAAATGGTAATGAATTTGATTTTTAATTAATATTGAATTTATTAATGATAATGCAATCTTTGTTTTATATATATTACTATATTTAACAAAAAACTTGGCTTCTTTGTGAAATATAATTTTTCTTAAAAAATGTTGTGAGAATGAAAAATTCAATGCTAATGAAAATTGCATTATCATTTAAAAAATTAATACTAAGAAAATTTTGTTGCATTATCATTTCAAAACTCAATGCTATTGAAAAATCTGTTTACCATTGGAAAATTCAATGCTAATTGTCATTGATTTTTTCAGTGTTAGGAAACTCAATGGTCAGCCATTTCTACCAGACGATTGCTGTTCGAGTTCCCTTAACACTAGATTTACGGAACTCGTAAATTTGACGGATTCCAGATTTCGTGGCGAAACTTACAGAAGTCGTATTTATCTATTTTTAGTAAAATATATTACATTTATTTGCTACCTCTGGAGCCCTTTATTCCGAATGTAAATATATTCTAAACTTATTTTCTTGGAAAGCCAACAAATCATTGAATAAATGTCCATGATTAGATTTATGGAGTTTTCAGTCGATTACAGCTCAGAGACTATTCATGGAATCACAATTTTCGATATATCATTGGATAGGTATTGGGGAGCGGAGAGGTACAACATATGTAAAACGAATCAAAAAAAAAAAAAAAAACCTTTTTCATAGTGAAACAAAATGGACTGACTTTGGCGCCAACAAAATGGAAATTAATTGACAGGGAGTTGGTTGAAAAAAATGAAAAGTGAAAATTTGGAGAAAGTTAGGGTAGGGCGGGGCTAGTTGAGCATAGGGGTAAGTTGGGCAATCGAAATATCTCAGAAACTATACACCGCATGCTAATGCATCAAATTGTGGAAAGAAGCGGTCGCGGGGAGGAACTCTACACGCAACCGCCAGTGACGACTTGTCGATCGAGTGAAGTACAAGCACGCTTTGTTTATTTAGCGACCAAAAAGTAAAAAAATTGAGAGTGGGAATATTTCTTCTATACGAGTCAAATATCATCCGTTTTCAATCAGGTAAGTGTTAAAATCCCATAAATTTATATTAGTATATTTTTGGTATGTATTAAGGTTTTGGAAATAATTCTAACAGTTTTTTTATAACCTTACTTTTGCTTAAAATTTTTGGGTTGGGGTTAGTTGAGCAATAGTTACTTTTGTTTGTATTAATTGCAACAGCGACAACGATGATTAAGTTTCCAAGATGTCATTAATATTTTCTTTGTACTAAACAAGCTTTATTGATAATCATATAAATGTTCAAGTCTGATTTTAATAGAAAGACTGAGTTCTAATCCAAAATTTAAACTAAAGATATGTTGAGTTTTTGTTGATTCTATTTTTTTATAATATTAGAAGAAAATTACTTTTAGTTCTCCTGTTATGTCACTTAAATACTATAAATAAAAAGTTGATTGTAAAATAGTAATCTTATTTCATGTCTAGTAAACATTGAACCCATGATTTGGCTAGAATTTCTAACTGCTCAGTTTACCCCATACCCTTGCTCAACTTACCTCACCTGTGGGGTACGTTGAGCATCTCTGACTTTCTTCACTTAAACGGCTGAAGCTCTTAAATGCGACTTATTAGAAAAAAATTACTATGGACACTTTTGGAAAGGGATATATTACTTACTCATCAGTATGCATAACAGGCCATTAAGACTTATCGTTGAGAAGCTATGACCGCTCAAGTGAAAAGTTGCTCAACTAGCCCCGCCCTACCCTAAGGTAAATGGTATAAACGGTTTTGTGCGGGGTCAGGTCAGAAGGTGGGTTGTGGAAAATAATGAATATGATCATTATAGTGCATGCACCCTCGTGATATACAGAAAATTATTGAAAGTGCGATAAAATGTGTAAAGTTTGAAATTTTTCATATAAAATATTGAGATTATTATTGATTTACTAAAAACGACTGAACTGATTTTGATAAAATTTAAGTGGGACCAACTCGTGAGCATCTCCGCAGTCAATATTTCAATTAGAAAAACAATCACGTAAATCGACCACGGAATCTTGGATTAATTGGTATATATACATTTAAAAAAAATTTACATACATCCTTTTTGGAAGCCGGTTAAAAATCCTCCACTCCTTAGAAGTTTTATGAGTAATACCTAATTGGAGTAGAAATATATATCATTAAGTATCCTTTAATTTGCAATTTATTTGGTTTTATTTTAAAAATTGAGAAGTAAAAATCTAAATGTATACCGCCGTTGTTAACTACAACAATTAGGAATAAAGTGAACAACAATATAATTATTATTAGAAAATATTTAAACAAATAATTTTCAAAATATTTTTGTGATGAGTTTCAGTAAAAGACAAAAAGTTAATACAGACCGTTTTGTAGATTTTTCCAAACATTTTTACATTATGATCAACCACAAAGGACACACACAATACCCGTTAGAATAAACCAAAACCCTTTGTGCAGTAAGGGTTAATGACAGTTTACCATAAGTTGTTCTTTATGTGTTAAAGAATTCAGAAAATATTCGATTTTATTTGTTTCAGTTTATATATTGTAGTTATTGGAACATATATGTATGTACGTAACCAAACACTTTTCTCTTTGTGAAGAGAATATTTTAGGATCGGCTAAACTTAAATAAAACCCAAACAATTTTTCTTATTGAAAAGGCGCTATTATCCAAATTACGATTATTTTATCCATAGTAAAGTGGGGTATCCATTATGCAAAAAACCGCGCTAAATGAAATAAAGAATCGTATTTAATTGGAGAAACCGTGCAAATATACGTATACATACGTGTATGCACAATACACAAATGCATTTAGCCGTAAAATAAACGAAATGAAACTAAAATTATTTCAAGGTTGCACAAAGAAGGATTAATAATCTTTAAATTAAAGATACAAGGGCATATGTTTTCGATACGATCGTCCAAAATTGCTATCCGACCTTAATTTTAATGAAGATTTCCATCCTGTAATAACATTGTGAATAGATGAACTGGTTTCTAATAATAGTTTTTATGATTTTGTGGGTTTTCCGCTGTCAGCTGCGAACAAATTCAAAGGAAATGAATTTAAATTGTATAAGAGGAAATAAACCGTGTATAAAAAGAGACATGTTTTTTTCTTGGACCATGTGCTTTCAAGATCGTGTAAGAAAAGACCGTGCAAAAACACGTTGGATGTATATGTAATCCAACTACAGTCTTTCATTGGTTAGTTAATACAGTGGAAAAATAATCATAAGATAAAAATATATTCCTGAAAAAGTTATTCGTGTATGTAAGTCAATGGAAAAAAAACTTTTCTTTTGCTTTTTTAATTTGATCAATTGTTAAAAATAAATTGTAAGAAACTAATAGTTTCGCAAGAGAAGTACACATTCTACTTATGTGTTGAATTTCAATGAACCTTTGAGGACATAATAAATAAAACTTGGCAAAGGATTCAACCAAAAATTGTACGAAGACGATTTTCTTAAGTTATTCGTCTAAAGAAAGCTTTTAAGCTTTCTTGTGTCCTTAATAAGAAAAAGTTATAAGGTGTTCGCTGTTCGCAACTTAATTTGAATCCCAGGGTTGAAATAAGTATGGACTTTTTGGAACCCATTTGTAATTTAGACACAAGAATTACTAAAGAAGAATGTGGGAAATTCAAAATATTAACTGAAAAACGTGGATATACTTTAAAATTTTTAGTAGAATAATGAACAAAATATATTGGTACAGAAAATCCACAAATAACAGTTATGAAATTATAAAACAAGTTTGTTCCGAAGGGGAAAAATCCGACATTGTGTTGTACATACAAATTTGATAAGATTTATTACACGACTGTAGAGCAGAAGGTAATAAAGTGCCTTTTGGAATTCTAATCTTCCCTTGAATACCAAAATCAATATTCATGTACCTATATACAGGGTCCGCCATCTAACGTTTTTTTTTTCAACTAGTGCTTATTTCGTGGATGGCAACACTTAGCTCATGTCTGATTTGACAGATAATTAGTTTTATCCTTCCGCTGAACGAATATGGTTGACCATCCAATGCGTTTTCGCTTCGCTAAGTGGGCCTGCGATCGACTTGCAGAAGATGCGGATTTTGCCAAAAAAATCATCTTTTCAGATGAAGCTCATTTCGATCTTGGCGGGTATGTAAACAAGCAGAATTGTCGCATTTGGGGCACAGAAAACCCGCACGCATTCATTCAAAAGCCGATGCACCCAAAACGAGTCACTGTTTGGTGCGGATTTTGGTCCAGAGGCATAATTGGACCATTTTTCTTCGAAAATGAGCAAGGAGTGGCCGTTACAGTCAATGGCGATCGTTATCGGGCCATGTTGAACGAATTTTTGTTCACAGAAATTGAAGAGCAGGATATTGGCAACATTTGGTTTCAACAGGACGGCGCTACGTGCCACACAGCCGACGCTACACTTGATGTTTTGCGCCCTGTTTTTGAAAATCGCATTATCAGCCGCAGAGCTGATGTCGTTTGGCCACCTCGGAGCTGCGATTTGACACCGTTAGACTATTATTTGTGGGGTGCCGTCAAAGATAAGTGTTACGCCGACAAGCCAGAGACAATTGACGCTTTAAAGGACAATATTCGTGAAGCCATTGGTGAAATACAGCTGCACACAATCGATAATGTACTTAAAAATTGGACCGATCGTGTAGGCTACTGCATGGCCAGCCGAGGCAGCCATTTGAATGAAATTATTTTCCATCATTAACCGGAAGGATTGTAATTTGAAATAAAAAAAGAAATTTGAAAAAATATTCAGTAGTTTTTTTTCTTATAGCATTTTCAAAAAAAAAGTTATTTGGCGGACCCTGTATTATGTAATGTATAATGTCAGACCATTGCTCGTACCATAGTTCTACAGATAATAAAATATGGTAAATCTACTTTCAACTTGAACTTGTTAAACGGGTATCTGAAGCACTAATAAGGTTTTTTCTTTTTATATAATCTCAATAGTAATTTACAGGTAGGTATTTTTCTAACTGCAGTCTTCTGATTAAACCATCTCCATTCATTTAGTTTATATAAATAAATAGATATTTAAGTATTGTTTGAGAGGTATCCAAAGCAATAAAGGTAAAAGATATGCAATACATTTAATGTATACCGTACTTAAACTTTTCTCTGCACGACAAATTGCTTTTGTTTTTTTTGCTTAAATTCAGGAGCTGCATAAGAGTGCAAGGCTATCCATAGGAGAATATCATATAATACTTAAGTTTAATTTTCTTCTCGGAAAATTTTAAAATAGAATATTTCAGTCGGATTATATATGCAAATTCAACATATACACCTACATCATCGAAAGAGGAAAACTATCAAAAATCCATGCACGCTCTCAACTCCCGTCTGCCTAGCTTTTCTCACAGAATACACAATATTCATGTAAATTTTACATTAAAAATTCAATTTTCTATGAAAATCTTGTCGGAGTGAAATTGCATTTATGCCAAATCTACGCATCATTAGACAGCTAACCGACATAGTAAAATGATGTATGCAAAATTAGTTGCCAATGTTCTATGAATTTTGCCCGTGTAGTGTAAAGACGTGTACAAAGATACGGAAACAAGGTGAATGCGTGCCTACATAATTCATTTCGGCAATTTAGCAAATTGTAAATTTGTGGAAGTGCGACGATATCAAGTTTTAGGTGTTAAGTGGGCTGGAAAATGGTATATGTTGGGTAAATAAAACTGGCTTGAATAAAGTATGATTAAGTATAATATCAAGGAGAATTTCAAACCGTAGGACTGCCTGGGTTAATCTGCCGACCGGCTGTTACCATTAAATTGGTGGTCTTAATAAACTCTACGTACATAATACCAAAATATAACTATATATTTTATTAACCCTTTAAAGTTCGTGAATTGTTTGTGGATTGTTAGAGTTATAACGGTCCTTAACAGTAAAAAAAAAGTTCAACAGCATTAAATCACAGGACATTTCCAAAATGGCTGTTCACACGGTTACCGAACTTAGAGCTCAGAAGAATAATTGTTTAATGGCTGGTGTGGCACGTTGCGCTATCCTGTTGGAACGAAAGCCTGTTCAGGTACAAAACGTCTAATTGCGGCCTCTAAATTATCAAATCATTGAGCATGTCTCTGTAATGCATGTATTTGATTACACCTGGCGCTGAACTATCTTGTTTTCATCTAAAATTTCTTTTCAATAACTGCTGATAATTTGGCATTACATTTTTGTCACGTTAATGATGACTTTAATTATGACAGTGTCTAAGTAGCACATTTCAATTATGAGAAATAAAATATATACCATCTTTTATGAGTAAGTATAGTACTTAAAAATACATATATGTATATGTAAATATTAACTGATGTGCGCGTTTAAATCCATCAAAGGCATAGTTTTTCCAGATAATCATACACTCTGAAATCTTTGTACTTGCAGATTTTTTTTCAATATCTTTATTATTAATCATTGTTCTCTTTTAAATTAGTAAATAATATTATTATTTTGGATACAATTCAATTTACGGCCGCATAGCTTTTTGTTTTGAAAGATACTGGATAGTGCAAATTATTCACGAGATATATAATATAAGAAAGTTTTAATAGTAATCCAGTAATGATGAATAATTTGTTTAATTTCTTAAAAATAATAGTATATACATACATTTAAAATAAATGCAGGTTATATTAAAATATAATATGAAGTTACTAAATTTTACTTTAAATTAATAAATCTTATTCCAGGGCAATACGAATATTCAGAGTAATGGGTAAAAAAAGCAGGACTACGTTAATTTATGTTAATATATGTTTTAAATATTTAGAAGCTTTTTAAAATATTGAAAAAATATTCGAATATAATGGGAAAACGTCTCTGTATGAAGTATTTATAATTTTTTGTTGTTGCAATGAACAGCTAAGTTAATTTATAGAATAAAGTCACACATTTGAAGGGCTAAATAATTGTTGATCCCTAAATATTTGAATATTTTCAAATTATAGAAGTTTGCTATAATTGTATTTTAATACAACATATTGATGAATATTCGAAGGGAGAAATAAAATGGAAAAAGTTTTGCACCGTTTTGAAAACAAAAAATTTTAAATTATTTAATAAAATATCGTTTACGATATTATTATAATGCCATATATGTTGATCTTATATGAAACATCACAATTTGACTCCATATACTATATGTTATAACTATTTGTTATTTCTTATTTAAATTAGATTTTTTATTTATTTTATTTGACGAACAAATTATATTAAACAACTATTATCCTTCTGAAACATAAATTGTTATATAGCTTCTTGTTTTAGGTATCTAGATTACTGTCACTGTTTTCTCATAAGAAAGCGGTATGCTTTTCAAAATAAAGGATAAGCAGGTAGAAGCGTGAACAAACAACATGCCCGTGATATCTTCCTTATTGAATCTACAAAGTAAACTGATTATGTGCCACGAAATAAACGTGTAGGAGCGTCGGCACAATCCCTTTCGAATTAACTTGTTTTGAAAGGGAGTGGCATTTTATGGTAAATTGTTGAAATTTTCAAAAGCATTCCCAAATCCAGTTGCCATCTGGCCACTAGTTTTGGCTTTATGGATAACGCGCAGCTCAATGTTTTTCTTACATTATATCTTTCAGTCTTCTTCACACTTTTGCAGATTCTTATTTCGGCCTTGAAAAACACAAACATTATTGCCACAAAATCTTAGGAAATTTGGTGAAATACGTGTACATGTTTTTATTTATTTATGCATGTTATTTGAAGTTGTATTAAAAGATATACGAGGAGGCGCCTGAAGTCAACTCGACACAACACGTCCTGTTGTATGTTTACACCTTCGGGCTTGTTTTTGTCTTAAATTTTCGAAATGCATTGAACCGTAATCGATCGTTTTTTTTTTCAAAAAAGTTTCCTTGCATAAGCATTCAGTCTTGTAATCTTGTACCGACTTTGATTTATGGCTTCAGGGTGGTGAATTTCCCTCGTTTTAAACGTGTGCTTTTTCAAGATGCCTTCCATTACAACCTGGTGATATGCTTTGAGAAATGTACACCTGCTCAGCTCATTGTCTGGAACCTTTATAAATGGAAAAACTGGGTATATGTCAGTATGATACCCAATAAAACCTAATGTATTTGATTTAACCTGATGTATAGCTATTTCGGCTTTTCGCGATGAAGGTGATGAAGGGATTAGTTTTATTTCCCTCATGTTTTTATCGAGGGTGCGATAAAATATACCTGCCTCAATTGATTTTAACATATCTTGAAAATACAAACATTTTGAGAATTTCTCAGCTATGCTATGAATTGGAAAATCAATGTGATATATTCCCATTTAAACTAAAGCTTTAAGCTAAACTGTGTACTTTTTTCGGAACAATATCGGAAAGAACCTTAAGAGTTTAAAGCAAGGCTGTAATGTATAATTACTATTTTTTAATTAAGATGGTTTTTTGTATTTTTAGCTATTCAAAACATATAAGCTGTTTCCATCAACCGTTTGTTCATCAAACGCTTCTATAAAACTAAACCAGTGTATGCTTAAAGAAAAACATTGGTAAAAATAACCAAAATTGTAGGTTAAAAATGCGCTAAACAATAAAGTTGGTTTTCATGAAAAACGAAAAATAGTTAATTAGCCTTTAAACAAGAAAATTGTTTTCTTAGAATTTGAATGTTAACTAAATTTTAGCATGTTGTAGTAGCATGTTGTTTTCTTGCAGTGTGTTGTTTTGCTTGTTGTCTCCATGAATTGAAACTTTTCATGAATATTTTGTCATCAACACTTCTGTTCAAAACTGTTCAAGCGATCAACATGGAATTTTGTCAATATCTTTTAAATATGAAAAACTAGTGCTTAATGAAAGAATTTAGAAAAATTGTCTAGGAAAAATTTCCTCGTATATAACAAAAAAAAAAAAAAACGAATCCGAAAAAAATTGAAATTGTTTATGAAATATGAAAATATAATAGTAAGTTTTAGCATATTTAACAAAAGATTGGTTTGAACACACTATGAGAAGTTAAAATCGTTTAGATTATTATTTATTGAACATGTTTAAGTTCCTAGGGTATTGTTTGTATAACAATACAGCGTGAATTCTAATCCGATAAATGCGATGTGAGCCCTGCTTAAGAACAAAATATCGAATTAACTATTTCTGGTAGTTTGTATTGGACAACGAAACTGTTTATTAAACATTTACAGAGTTTCAATAATATGTATTAACAATTTATTTCCTTTAAACTGATCAACTTTTTCTGAGTGTAGATACCGTGCACAGTATTTTCAAAGATCCTCTTTGCATAATAATTGTTGATAATATTGATAATTACAGTGTGCGCAATTTCTATAAGCGCAGCCAGTTTTGTTCATGTTTAAAGAAAACTACTTTTTATTTTTCTAAACCGATTATATTGCATAAATTCCCCATTGGTAAATATTAATTGAATAATATAAAACATTCATTAAAGTAAGTAATTACTTTATAATAAAAATAAATATAATTAAAAGTCTCTTTTGTCTGCGCAATTTCTATAAACTCACTTTATATTGTAGTTTTTATTTTAAAAGCTTAATGAAAAGTAAATTTTTGTATATTTTCTAAGTATTGTGTTTTATCTCCTTTGTTAGTTATAACTTAAAAAAAACTGTTAAACATTGAATTTATTAACTTTTTAAACAAATGTTCATCAATATCATTCCAGCATTTCAAAATATCGGCTTTCAGTTGAGATAACGAAGAAAATTGTCCACCATTGGCGTAAACTCTTCGTGCCATGATTCCCCAAATGTTCTCCATTGGATTTAAATCCGGGCTACGTGATGGCCACTCCATTACAGGAATATTTCTTTCACTAAACCATCGTCTTGTTTCGGCAGAAGAATGCACAGCGGCGTTATTCTGTTGAAAAATCAAATCTTTTTCCATATTGTCTTCTAAACATGGAATAGGAGATTCCTCCAGCAGGTCTGTATATATGGCAGAGTTCATTCGTGTGGGAACAAAGCGTAAATATAACTTTCCTTGATAAGAAAAGACACCCCATAACATTAAACTACCAACACCAAAATTACTACTTAGACGAGGCGAATCGGGCTTCCTTAAATCATGCCAATAATCACTCAGTCCATCTGGGCTATCTAAATTAAATTGTTTTCCGTAAGATAAAATAACATTTTGCCACTTTTCGTCCCAGTTCATGTGGCTTCTAGCAAAATCTAGGTGTGCATATTTATGATGCTGTTGAAGTTGGAGAGATTTGGCCGGTTTCTTATATTTAATATAAGTAGTGTCCTTCAAAATGTGTTGAACTCTTCTTCCTTTAATTGGGAGTTGTAATTCCGTTATAATTTGAGCTGCACTTAACTTTTTTTTCATAACTTCTTCTCTTATGTTCCCAATATTTTGTTTGGAAACTTTGGTGTTCCCTCTTGGATGATCCCATAATCCATCACGATTGCCCTTTTTAATAAAATTTCGCACCACACATTCTGAACGTCCAATTCTCCTTGCAATTTCTCTTATACCAAGACCAGTTTCCCTAAACGCACGGATTCTGACGCGATCATCGTTGTCAAGGACCTTTCCTCGGGGCATTACAATAAATCTTAAGAAATAACAGCAATTATACAGAATTAAGCTAGAGTTGGAAAATAAAAATGAAACTCACATGAATTGTTTCCTAAAAAGTTGCAAAATTACTTTGCGTTTAACTAGTAATACTACAAAAAGAAACTGCGTTTATAGAAACTGCGCACTCTAAGATCAATTGTGAAAGATTGATCTATTGCATTCACGCATTCCCTGATATTTGGAATTGTTTAATTGCTTTTATGAATAGTTATAAACTTTAACAATTGTGCCTGTAAAGAACCTTTGTTACTATATCGCTTTATTTCAATGAATTATGCATTTCACTTGAAAATCAGACGTGCGCTTATAGAAATTGCGCGCACTGTATTGGTACTTGCGATTTTTGTTGTTCTTAATTACATCATTGGATGAACTGATTCATTTAATAATGGAAGAGTACCAAACTATATCGTAGTTCATAAAAATATGTTTTCATAGAATCTTATTAATAAGCCAATGATAAGTTTTACTGAATTAAATTAAACATTGTACTAGTATATGTATACACAATCTAACATTTTCCCATTAAAATGGAAAAGGATTTTATCTCACGACTTGCAAATGGGAGAGTTTTTGCAATTAAACTTGAATAAAATTCTAATTGCTATTTTCCAAATGACTCGAATTCGTGATTAAGTTAAGTATCAGCCACCTGTGAACAAAGCCAAGGTCCCTATTTAGGGGGCAGGGATTTAATTAATTTGCTTTTACCTTTCTATTCATTCAAGCAAATTTAGAGGCAAATGCATTCAGAGATTGCCTATTTAAGTAAATTACTTTGAATCTATTTATAAAAGTTTTATAGGCTTTGTCGGTTAGTGGATGCTTTTATCGCTGTCAATTTAATTTAAGAGGTATTTGCAAAGACATTTACCATACCATTTAAAGAAGGTACATCCACCTCAATTTCCTGTTGGATTTTCAAAATCATGAGCTTTACGAAGAAAGATAACAAATTTATAATAAATTACACTTTTCCTTTGCGGTTGATTGTTTTAAAAATTGTGTTTAATTCTTTGTATCTTTCTAATATTGCGAGAATTAGTCCAATCGAAACATTTTTGTTATATTTTATGCCTACATGCGTTGCAAAAAGAGGAGAAGTTATAGCATTAAATTTTTAAATAATTCAAAACAGATTTACATAAATTTGTGTATACCTGATCTTCAGAGTGAGAAAATGTATTTCGCTCAATTCCCCGATTCTAGATAAAAGTTAAGAGCTCTTAGTCTCTTAGCTTAAAATAATTAAAATTCTACTTCAGTATTTAAAAAATGTTAGAAATATGCTTATAATTTAAAAGTTGGTGATATTTCAGTGAGTAGATTTCCTTGTTCTGAATAAAAGTGATTTTTTAAAACTATTAAGAGGTAATGAGCTCTTAATTTTTAACTAGAATCGGGAGGTAAGCTTCAAATTTTAAAATCGCTGATGTCATATTATTTTAAATATCAATTATGTGCGTATCAAAGTAACAGCTATACCATAAGTTGATGTTAAAAAACTGTGGAGGCTGTAATTTGAGTGGTTCTGCTTCATAAGCGCTAACGTAAATTAGTTGATCCAATTAAAATAGACTTTCAGTATTTTAATTTAAAATCTAAGAATTGTCCACATTACACAATCTTGTAAGAGGCTCGTTTTTCCATTGTACAGGGCCGTAGCCAGAATTTTTTTTCGGGTGGGGGATCCGCAAAATAAAAACTAGGAGGGGGAGGGGGAGGGGGGTAGTAATTTACATTTTTTAAATATATTGAAAATTTTTTTTTTCTTCAATATATATTTAATTAAATATTTTAAAAATATCTATACATCTATCTTATTACAAAAATACGAAATAAAAAATTCTCATTTTTTTAAAACACTTTTAACACAATTTTTTGAAAAAGATATGTTACGAACTTAAAAAAGAAAACAATTTCACAAAACAAAATCTAGTGTTCGACTTTTCGCAGTGAAAGAAAAAGTAAGATATATTTTAAAAAATATGCTTGAATTTCTTCAGTTATCAGTTACAATCTGAGTAAATCAATAAGTGCTAAATGTGTTTGTTGATTGCATTTAAAATATACTATTTATAATATTCCACTACTTTCAAATTGAGTAAAGGCGCCAATATTTATTTCCTAGTGGAGAAGACCTATTATTTTGTTACCTTTGTGAATGAATTTTGCGATGAGGTATCTGAAGTATTCTATTTTTTCATTCCGAGGGCATTTTTTTCATACATTAATTTTTTTGTAGGACATACCGCTTTTTATAAAAGACCCTTGAAAAGGTAAATACTACCTACCTTTGTGTTATGAGAAAAACATCACTGATTGTTTTTAAAAAGTTACATCGATATAGAAATTATACTAACTTTTATATTGTATGTAAAAACAGAAAAAATTTACAATTATTACCTTTTGTATATATAAGAATATACTTTTATAAAATTAAATATTACAAAATTAAAAATATGAATAAAACTCGACTCAACTGAATACAATTGAATATGTCGAACAGTTGTACATATCTTCATAAAAATAAATTAATTAATTTTATTAATTTAAAAAATTGGAATAAACAATAATTTGCCTAAGATACAAACATCTTTAATATATTTCATCATTGTCAAAGAAAAAACAAGAGCGGAAGTTTTACCCACCTGACTGTTCAACCCTTTCTCCATGCATTCTTTTCTGTTCTTAAAAAATTATGTTAACTTTTAGTTAAGTTTCAAAATGTCGGGAGGGGGTGGGGGGGGGGGGGGGGGTTTCTAACCCCTTGACCCCCCCTCGCTGGCTACGGCCCTGCCATTGTACCTAATGAAATGAAAAATTACCCACTTTCGACTACTGTCAAACATTTTAATTAAAAACATAGGAAATACTGATATAAAAGATTTTTAATTTCATTTCAATTTAATGACATATCAAACAGCTCTTTAGTTCCCGCCAATTTTTCATGACGGTTATTTTGGGTCATAATTTTTTTATATTTTTTCTTCATAAAATTTAATAAAAGCTATACATTTTTTGCTTATATAGTATCTAACGGTATGAAAATTATTCAGAAAAAGTTTGTTCGCATCGAACTTAAAAAATAAAAAATTAATTCTAATGACTGTTCTCATTACCCGATCCCACCCTAATAAATCCTACCCTTGTAATGCGAGAATAATAGACAGTATATGGTGTTGGCTATATACAACTCCTCATGTCCGTCCTACTGTTTCAGGTCGGTTGTGAAATTGGCAGACACCTGAGGCAGGAGACTGAGTTGTCCATTCTTATTTATAATATGTCTGTGGCCATAGGTGAATGACAATCAAGCTCTGGGAAATGACACTTTATTTGGATATTAATTTTGTTTTCATTATTGGCGGCGTGAGGTCGAAGACTCGGCACGCGCCTTTATCGCCAGCGCCGCCAACCGTTGATAAAAGGTCCGACCATAAATATTTGTAA
Source organism: Dysmachus trigonus (assembly GCA_949715965.1). NCBI lineage: Eukaryota > Metazoa > Arthropoda > Insecta > Diptera > Asilidae > Dysmachus > Dysmachus trigonus. The sequence continues at coordinate 45,288,453 of OX454319.1, read as the reverse complement.
ACACGGACATCTCAATCTCCTGTCACAGGCGTCCACAAATTTGACAACTTACCCGCCACAATTGGAGGAGAGAAGTTGTATTTGATCAGCGTTACATCTATCTATTTTTTCCGCTTTGCTAGGATACGATTTATTATGCTGGGATCTGTAAGTGAGACCGGCATCAAGAATTAATTTTTGTTTACAATGACATGCTATCAAAATTATTTCTCAATTATCTGAATGTACACTTGTTATACTCCGCATCAACAAAAACTGGATAACATTTAATACGGTCCTCGAATTCCACGATTTTCCTTGATAAATGTCGGGTAGCAAGAAGGTATTACCATAACCTTAAAAAGAGTAAGTTTGTTGCTTTCATTAAATATTCAAAGTAGAATTTAAGAAAACGTTTTGTATGACTTGTAAGTGTACTTCTTTATAAATAAAAGGTGATTTTATAGGCCGAAAGTAAAATATGTCTGTCACTCCCAGAATGCTGCGAAAGAGTGGGAATAAAACAGGTGTAAATATTTGCACAGAAGGAGGGGACAAAATGGAAAGTTTTAAATTAATAAATTTCCATTAAGCTGAGCTACACTATAGTGAATTGAATTACCGCCTATAAGTGTGTTAAACAAAGAAATTTTGCGACTTTTCAGCAATTTATATGCGGATTTTTATTGGGTAGATAGGAAAGTTTATATTTCTCTAGAAAGATTAGTCAGCAAGTTTGTAGAAAGTTTAAACTATAGTAAGGTACTTATACAGAGCAATCCAAAAGTATGGAAACGACTAAATAATTTTCGAGGAATGCATTTTGTAGAAAAAAGTTTTAGACAAAAGTTTTAGACAAAAGTTCCAGGAATTTTCCCTGGCTATTCAATTGTGGGCGTAGATTTGACCTTGACCATGGCCTTGAAGGTAATTTCAAGGTCAAGTTGACTTTTTTAAATGGGAACCCATATTTTCGAACACGGAAATGAAAATAGCGGAAAATTTTACGTCCGACCATGATCTTAACCATGACGTCAAAGGTGATATCAAGGTCAAAACGGTTCTTTAAAAGGGAACCTGCATTGTTACTGCGGATTTTGAAAGAGCGGAAGGTTTGCGTCGAAATGTGACCTTGACCACAATATTGACCTTGACCATGACCTCGAAGGTCATATCAAGGTCAAGATGGCTTTTGGAAGGGCAAACCATGTTTTTGGCTACGGAAATGGAAAGAGCGGAACATTTTACGTTCCCCTTTAAAGAACCATCTTGACCCTGATATGACCTTCGAGGCCATGGTCAAGGTCATAGTCTTTCCATTTCCGTTGCCAAAAATATGGTTTGCCCTTCAAAAAACCACCTTGACCTTGATGTGACCTTCGAGATCATGGTTAAGGTCATGGCCAAGATCAAGGTTGTGGTCAAGGTCACATTCGGACGTAAAACTTCCACTCTTTACAAATCCGCAGTAACAATGCAGGTTCCCTTTTTAAGAGCCATATTGACCTTGATATAACCTTCGAGGTCGTGGTTAAGATCATAGTCGGACGTAAAATTTTCCACTCTTTCCATTTCCGTGGTCAAAAATAGTTCCAATTTAAAAAAGTCAACTTGACTTTGAAATTACCTTCAAGGCCATGGTCAAGGTCAAATCTATGGCCACCATTGAATAGCCAGGGAAAATTCCTAAGACTTTTGTCTAAAACTTTTTTCTCCAAAATGAATTCCTCGAAAGTTATTTAGCCGTTTCCATTCTTTTGGATCACTCTGTATAAAAGGCAGTGAGCCCTTACATTTTACTGCAATCAATTACAAAAACTTGCTGACAGGTTACCAGTAGTACACCCTCAAAATCGTAAATTCCATTTTCTGCACAAAAATGCAAGGGCACATGTTGCAATTATAACAAGACAAAAACTATTAGAACTGGGCTGGGATATTGCCAGCCTATAGCCCAGATCTTTCACCGACCGATTTTCCAGCCTATTTTCCGATTTTCCGAGCTCTAAGCAATGTTCTTCAGAGTAAAATATTTAATAATCAGAATGAGATAGACTTCTTAAATGACTATTTTAACTCACTGTCACTGAGCTTCAACACCGATGGGATTAAGAGACTGCCAGATCGTTGGCAGAAGGTCATTGATTGTGATGGAGGTTATTTCATTGAATAAACTTCTTTGTAAAACATGAAACCAATCTTCTAATTTTTGCCCTGAAAACGGCAAGAACTTTCCAATCTACCTAATGACCTCAGTCAAATATTACACATCAAAGTCTCTGGTGTCTGGTGAGGAAATCAACCAAGATTTTGACATTCATGAGAATATTTTGACTGAAGGGAACATTTTTGACATTGGAAAAACGCATGAATCACGCAAATGTAGAACATTTGAGTCAACATTCTCCAAAACCCCCAAGTACTAATTTTCGCACATTGGTTCTCAGTGCCATTTTTTCGAATCTCTCGAAAATCAGTTCATAGGGGTTTTCGGGGCCCCTGTTTTTAAATCTTCTGTCAGAATTTGGAAATGAAAGGCGGCGAATTCAATATGGTGACGAATATTTCTACAATAATTCAAAAGATTTCCATGAAAATCAGCATAAAGGGATTTTCAGATTGAAACAGTTTCTAAGATATATTCAACTAGAGCATTTGAGAAGTGTTTAATTAATAAGTATTTACACCGAGGGAAAAATGTTGGTCAAATCAACAAAGACATATACATATTAAAACAAACGTTTATGTGTCTGAAAATGCGCCTCGAAATGTTTATTTCAAACAACGCGGGGTTTATTTGAAACGCGCCTTTAATTAAATTAAACGTTTCCGTGTTTGAAAATGCGTCGAACTCGAAAATGTTTATTTCAAATATTGCAGGCTTTAATTGAAACGCGCTTTTAATTAAATTATAATACTTTGAAATGAATACAAAAGTATTTAATTGAAACGCCTATAGTTGTGGGATTAGAGCATATATGTAAATTTTTAATTAAAAATTTATTATTACTTGGGTTAAAGCTTAAAAATGTTTGATTCAAATGAGTTTACTTGTAGGAATAAAGCTTAAAATTGTTTAATTTAACCGCGTTTAGTTGTTGAGTTAAAGCTTAAAAATGCTTTATTTTATTTTACTTATTGAGGACTTGTGCGAATTGTGACTAAAATTGTCTTGCCAATTCTTTCCAGACTTTGCACACTCAAAAAACGTTTTACCATTTCTTAATCACCGTAATCTCAGAATAACTAAAATTTAGCTCGAAAAAACACTAAAAATACTTATCGAGAGTAGAGCTGTAAAATATTGCATTATTGTGGAATACATTAACGTAGGCATTACCATTACAAGTAATGTAATTAAAGAGGATTACCAGTATCATTACTAGTAATGATAATTAAAAATCGAATTACCAATACAGTAATTGATGTTGGTACTTCACCATTACTGTAATTAAATGAGCATTACTTAGCATTATTTGGCATTACTACCATTACTCGGAATTACGTAGCATTACGCGGCAGTATTTTGTATTTCTCAGGTTTATAAAGTATTACTCAGCATTACTCATGACTGATCCTATCAAAATCAATCCTCTAAAGATTACATGTTTACAAACTCATATACTTATACATTGTAAAACAAAAACGGAGTTATGTGTCGTTATTGCAAACAATTTAATATTTAATTCAAGTGCGCATCCGTTTGAATTACATCAAATACTTTCCGAGCTTGAAACAGAAATGAAGATATTTAATTCAAAGGTGAATATTTTCGGCACAAATATGAAATGTTCGAATGACACGAATTTCACATACATTTAAATCAATCAACATAAGTCAAAAGCTATTTCCAAACAAGCGTGCGTTTAGCGCAAAATCTTTGATCCAAACACATTTTCAAACAAGCTTGTGTTTAGAACAAGATCTTTGATCTAAATAGAAAATATTTAAACAAAACGGAATTTTGTTTAAATTAAATGAAAATCGTTTGATCTAAACAAATTTGTGATTGCGTTTGAATTAAATATTCACGTGTTTGTTTCGAACGCAGCGAAACCGGGTAACTCAGCTCGTACTAACTATATATTAACGCTATTTAATAAAGCAAAAAAACATAATGGTATCATAAAATTGAATTTTTAAAAAAGTTTCCGAAATGATTCTCTAATTCTCTTTAAGAATACTATTACAAAAAAATAAACAAATTTTATGCTTGCCCTATTTAAATATAGTTTAAACACAAGTTTAGTTTAGCAAACTTTCATAACTTCTAAGAATTTTCATCATAAAACCAAACTTGGAATTCGCCACCTTGGTGAGTTTGGGCATAATACGCTTTCAAAAATTTATTTAACTTGCCTAGTTTCATTATGAATGAAATAATGCGATAATCCTGAATGAAATGCCTTTTCTTAATCCCTCAAAAACAGTTAAATTATCCACTGTGTAATAATTAAGTCCTCACTCTCTCAAAATCGATGCTCAAACATTCTAACCACCAAGCAGACATGAAGACATCCATATAAAATGGAAAGTTTGCAAGCAACTGCTGTCGGTGTTCCCGATAAAGTCTGCAAAATGCTAATTTCGGTTTCATTCTAATTTGCATTGTCTTTTACTGCGTGACGTTGGACAGTTTACCGAATATCTTCACACCCTCAAAACCGAAAAGTGGCGACAGTCGAATAACACAGTTAAGAAGTTATATCCTCATAATTCAAGGTTAATCTACCTCCTACACCGTGAATATTTTATAAGTTTCTCAATTTTTAACTTTCTCAGTTCATCTCAACTTTAAGCTATGTATTGTTTGTGAAGAAAAACAAAGATACCCATGACGTACTTCCAAGCAGAATATTTTTTAAAAAATCTATTGAAATGGGAATTTGAACGAATGTTTACCTACAAAAACACTTGCGGACAAAATTGTCTCGAAGCAGGACAAAGTCACGAGTAAAAGCTACTTTAATATAAAAATTGCCGAAGGTTCCGCCAGAGATTGGAAATAATTCTAGGTTTACACAATACAAAAAACTTCTATTCACGGCCAATGCCTAAAAATATTTCTTTCTTTGTTCAATATAATTGAATTTTTATACAGATTAATTTATATGTTTCCATTTATTTGCTTTAAAGTATTTCAATATGTTTTTTTGCATGTTTTTTCTGGGAATATTTTACGGTAGAAACAATGTATTTATTTAAATCTGATCAAATAAAGTTAGCGGGGTGGGAATGAGTTCATTTATCTTTTAAAGGGAACAATTTCGTGGTAATAAAAAAGAAATTTAAATTCATAGAGTGTTTTTTAGCATTTTCAGTTAAGCTATCTGTTTATTTTTTCCTCCCTGAATTTTAACAACACGTTGATTCTTTGATGTTCTCTTCCCACAGCACAGTTTCCTCATCAAATAAAAAAATGAAACATTTAAAATAATAGAAATTATTAAACCGGAATTAAATGTTTCAAATAAAATATTATTAAATGTACAACAATTCGCAGACAATTTTTAACAAATTGTTAAAAATCTAAAACGCGCATATTTGATATTACGATTTGGGATTTATCTCTGTGTATTGATTTTTGACAAAAAAAAAAAAAAAAAAAAAAAAAAACAAATGTTTTAACTAAAAATATTCATTTTTAGAAAACTCCGCAAAATATTTCAAGCAAGAAATAGTGGTTTTTGAGATATTCGTGCTCCAAATAATTGGCTATTAAAAGTCTTAAAAAAGCTATCTGTTATTTTAATGAAGCTGTTGTTTGGATAATTCTTACTCGAAAATATACCAAAAATGCCAAGCTTACACATTAATACACATATATTCTTTATCTTTGAAGAGCTTACCCCAAGTAAAAATATGTAACAATTTTAAGAAAGCTGAATGAACTTTGGCAACAAATTCGACCCTATCAAGGCCTAACTATTAAATATGTATATGAAAAATAGGACTTTTACAAGTGAGGCCGTAGCTCTGTCATTTATAGGCTACCACGGCTTCACGGCGGCTGCATTAAAACCACCACGGCCGCGCTGCGTTGTAGAAATATATATCCATATAAATTAGTTTGGCCGTGGTGCAGCCAAAGAATGGCCATTGTCGTTTAGTTACGTTCTCATACAGCTGAGCGTAAAGACATTGTCGGTTGCACTTAAATTTGGCCCTCATAATTGTTCACATATTATTTATTTCTAACCCGTGCGGCCGTGTCGCGCATATTTTTCAAAAATATTATGGACTGCGTACAGCCGTTGTACCGTCGCCTAGAAATCGTGTTGCCGTGGTGCGGTCGGGGTGTAGCCACTGCTCACTTTTTCTTGGGAAGTTACGTAAAAAGACAATAACTTATAGTTAAGGAAAATTTGAAGTTTACATTCAAGAATTCACTTCGTAAAAGAATTGAATAATTATAATTTATGGATAAGACGCATTCAATACAACAAATAAATTCTAGAAAGAATTTCAAAGTTTTTTAATTGTTATTTGTTAGTAAACTTGTATTCACAGGGACAAGAACATGAATTCAACTTTGTTCATAGGGTCTTTCTTCCGTTCTATTGTATTATCTTATAAGTATATATAGGTAATAAATAAATTTTAGTTTGAAAGTTGTTAAAGATTATTTAACTACATATTGCATGTCAATAACTAAATAAGTTCACTCAGTTTAAAAAAAAAATATTTCTAAAAATATACTCAATCTGTCCCTGATCCTAAGTTACGAGAAAAACCCCACAGCTTCTATTTTACTCAAATTTTTCCAAAAATAGCAAACCATTCTTCTCATAATCTGCTTATGGATAAAATGATAACATGAAAATTCTGCACGTTCTCCAGGGAGATTTTTTATGCTTATAATAGCCGCAACAGACAGAATAAAATCCCACCACTGCATTTTCTATGCTTCTATAATATCACCGAAAACTCGTACTGCTACCTTGCTGAAATGGACATCACAAAATATAGAAGACTTTATACCTACTTCTATTCATAGATATTTCATATATTGACAGTGATCTACATACATACATACTTACGAGTATGCATTATATCGAAAATTTTGCGGATTTGTTTAGATTTCACGATTAAACTATGTGCCAAAAGAAACCATTCCATGCTAAAAATACATCCACCTGCGTTTGCACTCCTGCAGCTTAATTGCATTATAAAATACCCTCAATTTATGTAACATGGAAATTCTTGAACTACATGTTTAAGTACTCGAAACAATGAACGTAATTTACAATAAAGATTTCGGAATTTTGAGTAAGCAGGTGGAAACGAAAAGTGGAACATTAATTAAACGGCATTAAAAATTTGTTTAAAAATTGTTTTTTCCCCCCCGAATTTAACCAGATGATTGATGTAAGCAGCAATATTTGAGTGGTTTGAAAATAATCTGGCCTAAAAGGCAGACGAATAAACATAATAAAAAAGCGGCTTAAGTTCACGTGCACCTTCCACGTCTTTCAGAATCATATTCATGGAAGTGAACCAGCTAAGTGATTCTGCAATTTTCCCTACTCCTGAAAAATCGTGTGAGTAGAGTGTTAAAAAATAAAAATTGCCTGCCGGCTTTAGACTCGATTTGATTGTTTACGACGGTACCTACTTTTCTGTCAGAAAATAAAAATCTTCAGAAAAGTTTGTTTGAGCGGATGAAGCGCGGAGTGATTTGATTTCTTCGTTAATTGGAATTGAAACGCAAAAAATTTGTATTAACTGAAGACGGATTACTCTTTTCGGAAGAATTAAGTTTAAGTAGTCAGAAAAAATCGTGTTCTTCAGTAGAAATTGTTTAGCTATAAAAATAAGGATGCTTGATTTTTATGTTCGTTTGATTCTAAAATGATGCCCATAATCGAAATGTATGATATTTCCTTTTACAGTGAAACTCCCACTAGAATGTTTGAATTTTTGATCGATTCCTATGATGGATTTTCTGATTGAGAACCTCACTTTCTCATATCCATAAATATTGGATGCTTTATAGCTTTTTTTGCAACGTATTGATATTCTGGCATGTGTGGGACAAACCATAATGAAAGGTACATAGTATACAACAGATAGGGAAAAGATGGATTAGGAGAACTTAAAGCTCTTATTTGAAGTTTAAAAAATAAATGTACAAAGAATTTAAAATTTTACACGGTAACTTCTAGTTTTTTATTGCAATTTCAAATTCTGGGGGGGGGGGGAAATAAGTCAGCTTTATTTGAATCTGAATCCGCAATAAAAAATACGAGTTACGGTTTAAGATTTTAAATTGGATTTCAAAAATGGAGATTGCCTTCCGCCCCATCCCCAGGGCTGGAGTGGGGATCGAGTTTGGTATTATTCGAGAGCTTTCTTTAAAATATTGAATACGTATTTTTTTCTTTTGCAATCTGATACGTATTTCTCGAGATATGTATTTTACCTTCCTGGGACTTTTTATTCACTCAGTTTATTGAGTTAGCTAATAGTATCAGATGTCCTTTTTTTAAATTGTTTATTACTGATCAAACAAATTTAATTTTAAGATGAATCTATAGAACTTCTTTTTACTAAGAAACGAACTTTGTAAGTAGTGTACATATGTATGGCCGAATAGTTATAATTTTAGAGAATTGTTATAATTTATTTTAGTCGCCATTCTTTAAATATATATGTACATAACTAAATCGATAGAGGAAATTAATATTTTGGCACACAAAGCATTTTTGACTTTGAAGAGAAGAAGAAAGATTATTATCACACAAGAAATGTAAACGTGTGCTCACAAAACTTTTGATTTAAATATTGATAAATGTGAAATTGTATTATTTTATCAGGGACGAATTTTTTTTCATGTTGACTATGCTGTTTGGATTATACACTTCGTCGAACTAAGTCTGTTCGTGATTTAAGTATTATTCTTGATAGCAAACTTGACTTGTTGAGTACATCAATTCTATGGTTCTTCTTTATTGAGTTTCACAAAAAGATGGTTACGTGGATACGTTTCTTTTGTGAGACCAATGCTTGAATACGTTAGTCACGTTTGGTGTCCTCGTTACCAAACCTACATTACGTTGAGTCTGTCCAACGTAAGTTCATTCGATTTCCCCTGAAGGATTTACATTAGGTCTATCAAATTTGTCTTCCTCCTTATGCAAATCGACTGGAGTTTTTCGAGATGAGTTCTTTGTATAATCGTCGTGAAGTTCATAACATAACATTCGCTTACTAATTTATTACTGGTAATATTGCCTTGACTTGTCAACTTGTAAAGCTAAACTCGAATTTAGGAATAATCCTCGTAACCTAAGGAATCTAAGTATTCTACAAACAGTTGTACAACTAATTATGGTATCTAAAGGTCTAATACTGTAATGCATGTCTTAATAAGCATGCGCTCCAAAAAAATCCTTTTAAATGGTAATCAATCATTACATCGTTTTTGAGGTGTAATTTGCATTAATATTTGTTCTGTATGTTAAATGTTGGTTTTGATCGTACTAACAAGGAAATCAGGTGTGTCTCACTGATTTTGATGAAATTGAAATATGTTATAAAGTATCGAAAAATAAAAGACACGTATTTTTTTTTATCTGCGGATACGCTCACTTAGGGGGTGAAAACCACTCCTAAAGTGTACCCCCCAAAACAGTTTTTCCTAAATATTTCAAGTTCTAATGAATTTTTTTGAATGTAACAAAATGGAAATGATGTCTCATAAATATACTAACCTTTTGTAAATAATCCGGTTCCCGAGGGTGGCAACCCTTATTTTTTATTGCAGAAAACCAATTTTTTTTTTTTATATTTTTGCGTCACAAAAATAACAGTTTTAGTTAAAAATCATTGAAAAATATTTTTTTACATAAAATAAAGTTCACCTGTTTTTGCGATTTCGTAAAAAAAGCTCCTCGAGGGGGTAAACAACCCCTAGCACTAATACGTAAATGATGTATATTCTTTCAGACATCTGTTTTTTCGTGAAAACCAGTATTAAGGGGTTTTTGGAGTCGCTGATTACGAATCTGATGTTAAATTTAAAAAATTCAAAATGGTGGACAAACTTTTGAAAAATACACCATTTGTTATAAAAAAAAATAATAAATAAAAGTACCTTCTAAATGTGCGTATCCGCAGATAAAAAAAACTAAGTGTCTTTTATTCTTCGATACTCTATAACATATTTCAATTTCATCAAAATCGGTGAGACACACCTGAGAACGTTTCCTTGTAAAGTACTAACAGCACTAATAATAATAAGAATATATACGGATGACTTTTTAGATAAAACTCAATTATACAATGCTTTTTTTCAGGATTCCGCGGCTATCTAGCCTATTTAACCCTCATAGTTTCGCTATATCCGTCCGTCCATCTGTGAGTCACAACCTTATTACTCTCTCAGTTTTGAATCTTTTGAGGTGACATTTGGTGTAAAGTCGTATATTGATACCCCAAAATCAAAATTGAAAAAAACTCGAAAAAATATGTTTTTTACAACCCTTTCCATGGAATGAAGAGTGCACAAAAAACTTTTCTTCTTTTCCTATCCCTATTATTATTATTATTATTAGTATAGGGGCGAAAGGCCTAGGCCGTGAAGTCTATTGTGAAGCACCGATTTCTTCAAGTGTTAAATTCCCAAGTCAAGGCTTTGAATTAGGGCTATAATACTGGTGGGATTTGTGACCCATACCACTTTAGTTTGTAAGAATGCTTGTCCATAGAACTCTGCAAAGTGGGGTATTGTTGGGTCCGTTTATCAAAGAGCAAAAAACTTGTTCTGAGACTTTTTTATTTTAAACCTTCAGTCGCGAGATATTCCCTATAAAAGTTGCTATCAAGATGTCTTCCACTTTACTTACATATATATAAAAATGAAAGTTCCTTTGTTTGTTTGTTTGTTGCTCAATCACGCCTAAACGCTTGCATCGATATTTTTCATTTTTTGTCTGAAGGTAGTACATATTCCAACTTAACATATAGGCTAATTTTTTTCGGATAGATAGGGTTTCAAAATGGTGGATCCAAGATGGGGGCAAAAAATTTTGAATTTGAAGCAATTTTCATGAAAATTGGTACATAGGGGTTTTACGGTACGCTGATTTCAAATCCGCTCTCCAAATTTAGAAATTCAAGATGGCGGATCCAATATGCCGGCCAATATTTCTCGATTTCAACGGATTTTAATGAAAATTAGTACAATGATTACCTTCAGGTCACTGAGTTTGAATGTTATCAAACTTTACAAATCCAAGATAGCGGACCCAATATGGCGACCAAGATTTCTCGATTTCAACGGGTTTTAATGAAAATTGGTACAATGATTATTTTAAGGCCACTATTTTTGAATATTATTAAGATTTGGAAATTCATGACGGCGGATCCATAAAATGGTTTTCGGGTTGAAACAATCTCTAGGATATAAAAAACTAGAAAATTTGAGAAATGTTTAATTAGTAAGTTCTTACCCAACGCCGGGTGAAACCGAGTGACCCAGCTAATATCATTATAAAAAATCTGATTTTCTCAGTTTAGATTATTATGTTTAATAGATTATAGTATTTTATATATTATATTATTATAAATCTTCCTAAGTACTTTCAATGGTAACTACAACGGACACTGAAGCGAAAATAATTTTTGAAAAATTTTAAAACTCTATTTCATAGTGAAATAGCTCTTATTAATACATATGTGTTATTATATACAAACTTGAAAAGGGATGTTACGGAATCCAAAGTAAAATCGTAATTTTAAATTAAAATAATAATACGACTACGGAACCCTCTAGTGGTTAGCCGGTGGTTTATTTATCTACTACAATTAACACTTAGCCGACCGATCGGGGAGATCTCCCCATTTTAAAGTAAGTTGGTGCACAACTTTTATGTTTTTTATAAACAATATGTGAAATCGTTTAACGAAATTGTTACCGTAAATAAATATATATATACTTCTTAAATAGTTTTCAGACTCCTTTTATTTCAAATAGTGAGTATCATTCGCGTTATGAAAAAAGTGCGTTGGAAATCGAACAGTTCACTGTAATGCGTGCGGTCGGCTAAGTGTTAAGAAAACAAATACATATGAAGTCTCAGTGACAAGAAATAATTTCTCAGAACTTACATGTATTTCTTTATGGATGGTCTATTGGCTAAGTATTGTGCGGTTCGTGTATTGTGTGTGTAATTTTTGATGCAATTTTTGTCTCAAAGCAAAAAACATAGACTGATGCGAGATCATATTTAGTACCAATATATGTGAAATATTTCAAGTAAGCACATACACAGTACTGGGAAAATTGTTTAGAGAAAGAAGTGTTTAAACTTTTCATCGGCGAGGTAAAGCACCCTGTAATATTCCGTTCAAAGTATACTAGCTTCGTCAATTTAAGGAATCCTGAATTTAACTTTTTTAAATACATACTCTGTGAAAATAAAAAGCAAAAACTAATTTATAACTTAAAAACTATCTTATCATCTTCGAACTTCTTAAGAAAATTCGGAAAAATATTCCGTCTAGCAAACAAAAGAAATTTTAATTTCAAAGCAATATATTATTTTTCAAATTAAAGGAACACTTTTTCTAGATTTAATCAAATCTTCGACGAATGCTGTTCTCTCAATTAACAATTGGTTTCCAAAAGTCGAGTTCATTGCTCGTGAAATCTTTTTATGGTTTCCAGGTTTGAGTAATATAATGCTCAAGTCTCCCCAAAACGAAGTTATATTAAATAAGTAAGTCCCCCAACGCAATCCCTAGTCTGTTGGGTACCATCACTTACACTTACATACGTATGTAAATAACAGGAAATAAGTAACCAACCCCATTTTGTTACTATAGTTACATATTCGTTTGCCAGAAAGTAAATTCAATAAAATATTTCAGCAACAGATATTCGTAAAATTTGCCGGCTTAAGAATTTCAGTAGTTTTGTGATGTGTGAAAATAATGAAAGTATTCCGTACAGCGTCCGCTGCCCAGAAAACATAATACCGAAAAGAAAACAACCCGCTGATGAGAAACGTGAAAACATATGTTGGGAGCTCCCTAAAACAGAAAATCAGGATAAATTTCAGACTCCGAGAAGGAGAAAACACCCAAGTAATTTATAAAGTTCCACATTGTTGTGATATATTTTAATCATCAGATATTTGTAGTAACTCGTGATAGTCATTATGAGAACTTTTTGTGGCACCAATTTTACCAAGAATATATGCAACAAATGCATAATAAATTTACGAAGGAACCTGAGAAAACCTACAGCGAGTACATTGATAAGTTTTCTCAAATAACAATTCCGGATCAATGTGAAGAAGAAATGCAAAATTTAATGGAAAAGTATCCAATTTATGCGTCCGGTATTATTTCTTTCTATAATCCAGAAGGACGTAAGAAAGGAGTTTTCAATCGTGCGATGAACATAACGAGACCGATTGCCGAGCAATTTAATCAGTTTGGATAAACACTTATTTCTAATAACATTTTTATACATTTATAAAAAATAAAAATACTTTAAACAAGTATCAGTAACAAACTTGTATTCTTTTTTAGAGCAACTTCTTGTGCATTACAAAAAACCAAAAAGGAGACAGGTGATGGTACATAGCATAATATTCTATATCATTCAATTATCTATTATATATTTTGGTAGGAGTCAGGTTGTTAGCTGGGTTTATATATTTGGTTTTTTTAGGTGAAATTTTAAACTATAATTTGCTCTTGTTTTTATTTATCTCATAAATTTCAATTTTAAAACTAGGATTAGATACCCTATTATTTTGTTATGTATGTATGTGTCTTGAAACTTAAAAAATTTGGCGGTATTCTAGTCCATACAGAGGATCAAGATATCAAAATATTTTAATGCAAATCATTTCGGACACTTGTTAAAATCGAAATACAAGATTTTATTTAAGGACGGACGGATAGGTGAAGTTAAGTAAAAGCTTGTAAAAAGGAGGCATTATGGTATGATTACTTAATCGATTTCTGGGAAAAACTTCATAAGTATTATTAAATACAAAAGTTTTGCCTGGCAAAAACTAAAAATGCAGAGCTGATATCCTAGTAATTAGTCAATTTCGACACAATTTCGGCCTTTTTCAAAAACTGCGGACCGTGTGCAGCCGTTGTAAAGCTATATAGAAAGTGCAGCCATTGTCCATTTTTACTCGGGTGGTGTTCATATTTTTATTCGATACTATTTGCATATACTCGGAAAAATTCTCTCTTAAGGGGGGTAGTCTCATGTCTGAGGTCAAATTTTGAAGGTTTTTAAGGATTTTTTTTGCGGAAAATGAAATACAATCTTCTTAAGATAATTATATGTAATAAATTAGCTATCGAATAATACAAAAAACTTGTTGTTAAATAAAAAAAAATATATATTTTAACGTCGTTAGGTCTCTTCAAAAAAAAAGTAGGTGACTGGCGCGCTTGTTTGCTCCTTTTGTAATCATCTGAAATCAAAATTCCAAAAAGATTATTATTGAGTATTGTCATTCTGTCCCGTAGCAGATTTAAAAGATTTGAGTGAAAAATAACAATATGGCGGCTTGGAAAAAAAAAATTTCAAAACTCACAGCTTTTTTCGGTTTAAAATCGAGATAAAAAAAAAAGACAGAACCATTCATGTGTAGAAAATTGTGTTAAAATTTTAGCCCAATCGGTCCAATAGTTTTTTTTTTTTTAATCATCCGGTCCGACGGAAAAAAGTAGTTCCGAGAAAAACGCGTTTAAAGTTTTGAGAAGAAAATTTTCATTGAAAATTTATACTTACATTAATCATCTATTCCTGGCGCGTACAGAATAATTTTAAGAGCTAGATATTAACACCTTGAAATACAAGCATATACTGACTTTCACTTTTCTTAATATGAAAATTCCATATGTCGTACACTAGAAGTATAAATTTATCAAGGCTATAGGGTCGCAAACAATAGCCCAGGTATGAGCGCCGCAGCTGCAAGGTACACTATCCCCTATTATTCGTTGTAATTTTAAAATAACTTAGTGTATCGGTCTAAAATTTTCACAATATATTTTCAACTCAACTTATTAAACTTTGAAAATATGAGAAAAAAGATCGATTTTTTGAAGATGTATTAAAAAAAAAATTCCTTTATCAACAAAATTTGATACTGAAATATATACTATATGCTATACTTTAAAAACCTAAAGAGTGACAGGAGGTGAAAGAGGTGAACATTTGTGTTTTAATCAAAAATTTCAAATGCGAATTTCAATTTAGAATTTTTATTTATTCCAATATAAGAAAAGTAGACCGAGATATGCCTATTTAATCCAGAGCCGAATTATGAACTTCACTGATGGTACGCGATCTATATTCTGCCGTCCCAAAAACTCCGAATTTGGTCCAAATATAATACCTAACAATTAAAATTTCTGAGAAAATATAATTTTTCACATCATAGGTCGCAAATAAACCCATGGTTTGGGTCGAAAATTGATTTTCGGGTATCGGATTTTGGTTTGCAAATACGAATTATGTGGAAAATTGTCCATTTCCAAAAATATATATGTACACATGATTATAGTGTAGCTTAGTGGAATGTTTGTTGACAGCTCGAGAACAAATGCACCAGTCTTGATGAAATTTTGCTGGCATATTGGAACGTGCGAGCACACATTGCATACTTTTGTAAATTTTTCTCTGAAAAATGTTCTGCCTTTTAGAAATCTGCCGCCCTACGCCATGGCGTACCCTTTAATCTAGGTCTAATTTAATCAACGCTCATCATTACTCTTTATATGTGTTAGTGCTATTCATTGAGGAAGTTTGACCATCTTAATTATTATTAAGCAAGATTATTTAAAAGCAAATCAAATACTCTTTTCAATATATAGATAATATACATATCCTTTTGCTGTTTAAAATCAAATTTTATGGAAAAATATAAGCTCATTATACCTTCAATCTTTTTAAAGTTCTTCAAGCTAGATGATAATTTTCATGAAAATTGAATTATTTATTAAGTATTTTTTTTTTTGTAGAATAGCAAGTTTATAAGTCATCTTTCTAGCTTTCTCGTTCTCAGAATCGTCGTACTGTCTAAAGCAGAATTATTTGTCTCTTTACCTAATACACAGTCAAATCCTTAACATATTTTACATAGAATGGTACATTTACACCTCAAATCTAAACCGTCCCCTGAACTTCCGTATGAAATTAAGTTCAATGCTGCAAAAGAACCAGCACCTTTCCCATTTCCAACTTACTAGATTCTTTGTATTACCAAGTCAGAATTGGATTTAAAGATAGCATCGGTATCGGGAATTGCTCTCATTATTTAAAATTCCTTTTCTGTACAGTTACAATTTATTTTTGTCATTTCACAAAACGTGAAGTTTTTAAGTGAAGGCTTTTGGTAAAGTACAAAAGTCAATACAAATATGGGTTTACCTTACGTAAGTTAAAGTTAATATTAAAAACAAATTCCTTCAGAAAAAGGAACTAACAAAAAAAAAAGAATAAGAAGCAGCTGAAATTCGCGAAAAACGACGACAATTGGACAATAAGATAATGGCAGTCCATAATTTGAAAAGTCGAATCTAAGTTTAAGTTCTGCGTAGGACAAAGGGGCAAAGTGGTGGTACGAAATTTAGAAGAAGCCTCTCACCCAGATTGTTTGTGAAGAACAATCAAGTTCCCGACATCACTTATAATTTGAAATATCCTTCAAGAACTTTTACCTTAGATAACTTTATTGGAATCTCCTGAAGGTGAATATATTTTCAAGCAAGACAGCGCATCCTATCTTACTGCTAAAACAACAAAGGTGTGGTAAGCTACAAAATTTATTCCTCTCATGAAATGACCTTCAAATAGCCTAGACCTGTCATCCTTATGCGGAGAAATGACAAAGAAGATACGCCAATAACCCGCAAGAAATTAGGAGTAATTGTATTCTCAAAAACAGAATGTGTATGATTTCATAGAGCCAGAAAATGTTCGATTTTTAGAACATAATATGGAAAATCGAATGCGGTAATGAAAAGTAAAGGTGACGCTACGAAGTGGTGACCACTTCATTTCCAATATGGGCGAACTATTTTGCTTCGTTTATATGGTTTTATGTAAATAATGAATTATTGTTGTTTTCTTATAGACCATCAAAAAGCAAATATGATAAGCTTAAAATTGAGTCTAACATTTTGTTCTTAATTATCGGAGAAAAGACAATATTTTTTTTTTCTTTACAAGTACTCATCCAAAAAGCGGGAAGGCGAACTCTTTGGCGTCGTGTTAGTATAATATAGTATATTATACGTATATACATGAAGAAGCATAATCTCATCAGCTTTTGCAATTTTTTCTTTTATTTAAAATTTAAACAACTTCAAAAAAGGGAGGAGGTTATCAATTCGACTGTTTTTTTGTTTACGATATCTTCGCCGATTGTGAAGCTATTTTAATAATTATTTGTATATTGAATAGGCTATATCTCGGATCTAAGGGTAGAAAATTAGGGGATGAATCCCATTTATTGAACTTCCCGGTAACTAAAAATTTAAAAATGAAGTAAATTTTTGCAAAAAAATAACAACCCACTTCGAAACTTTGCCTAACAAACTTAAACTAAAAAGTTAAAAATAATATTTGTATTACTTTAAAGGAAAGGGCATTAAAGGACAATATACAAAATTATTGATACTTAAATATTTACGATATCTAAACAGTTATTTTTGGAGTTCATAAACTCAAATTACTGGAGGTTATTCCAAATGGCCGGTCTAATACGATGACCAACATATTGCACATTTGACTGGTTTCGATACTTCTTAGAAATTCAAAAGGAGGATCCAAAATTGCGACCTAAATTAAAATTAGTATAAAAGACGCTGGGAAAATTTTCGAATCAAATATCTTAATTTGAAAATATGGCGACCGAAATGTTTAGAGATTTGGAGGATTTTAATGAAAATTTGTTAAAAACAAAACAATCACTTTCGAATCTGCTGCGGTCGAAATTTAGAAATTCAAGATGACGGAACAAAATTTCTATAATTCAAATGAATTACTTAAAAAGGGATTTCGGAGCCTCTGATTTCGAATCGACTATGTTTAAATCAATATTTTGAGATTCAAGATGACGGATCCAATATGGTGACATAAAATTGCTATTTATGGGATTTCTGGTCATTTATTTCGGATTTACTACTGGAATTTCGAAATACAATGTAACGTATTCAAAGTGGCGACCAACATTTTAAGATATCTCAATGATAATTAATACAAAGAGGCAAGCGTCATTTTTTCGAATCTCTCGAATATTCGTTCATAGGAGATTTCGGGGCTAGAAATTGGAAATTAAAGGTGGGGAATACAATATGGCGACAAATATTTCGACAATAAGTCAGAGCATTTGCGTTAAAATCAGCATGAAGGGTTTTTCAAATTGAAAAATTTTTAGGATATATCAGAATAGAGAATTTGAGAAATGTTGAATTAATAAGTATTTACGCAATGTTGAGTGAAACCGGGTAACTCAACTCGTCATTAATATAATTATTGAGTTTTATACGACAAATTTGGAGAAAAGTTTGCATTTCTTAAAAAATAACATGTAATCTGTTTAAATTTTGGCGATTTTTCTTGAAATGCTTAAAAGTCATTAATGCCATATCCATAAGGTTATTAGATATCTTATTCTTATAATAATTTCTTTATAATGTCTTATGATGGGTTGTGAAGAAACGTTTCGTTGACTAAAATTATTGAGAAAAAGTGGATCTTATAGACATGTAATCATATCATATCCAAACTGTTCTTAGATTCTTTTTCCCAGACACTTTTAGAAAAAAAGGGTGAATGGCATAATTTTTTGGCAGATCTTAATGAGTACTTAGAATAAAGAAATATTATGGAGTATAAAAGTAACATTTTAAAATACTGGAGCTTTAAATTGGGAACCGTTTTATGAAGCATTATTCGATTCTTGGGAAAAATAAAGTGTCATAGGATATTTTAAAAGGAGCTCACCACCATAGATGTATACCCTTAATTTTCGAAATAATCGGGAATTAAAGATTGAAGACTGAGGGTGTATTTTACTTTACATTGTGATGAAAACTCATTCGTATTTTCGGTAGCTAGGAAAACTGTGGAAAATCGTTATGTTTATAGTGTTATTTTTAGAGAAAATTTGTTTTGTTTGGAAAAAGTAGCATAACAATAATTAGGACAGGCTATTTGGAAATTAGTATTTCTAATTATTTATTTCTTACTAAATTTTTTGGAACACAATTACTCTTGAAGCAGATTTTTAATTCAAAGACAAATTTTTATAGAACAGAATAGAGAACTAAAGAAAATTAATTCGTTTTAAATTTTAAAAATACGACGTCTAATTTGCCGTATACCATATTATCAGTTTTCGAAACAATAAACTTTGGACGGGCAACCACGAATCATTGTGCTGTTTTCAAAATGCGATTTTTAATTTGTTAAATTTTTTGATTATATTTGAGAATTTCATCATAAAATATAAAAAACTATCGATATTATATTGTTAGATACTAAGATATGGGAGTAGAAAACATAATTGAGCAGAGTATCATGGAAAATTACAATATATTAACAAGTAATACAAATATTTCCTGAAATTTAAGTACATATTATAATACCACACCATAAAAATATTCAAGTGAATTCATATTTTCACCTTTATTTAAAAAAATATATTTCTGACATATTATGTATTGTATATACAATACATACATATATGACTACAATGTAATACGTTAATTATTAGGAATTAAATAATAGAATTTTATTCGATTTCAATTCAAGTAAAAATTACTTTCTATATTAATGGTTAAGAATTTAAAACTAGAAATGTTAAAAGTTATTGCGAGGCTATTAAATTTGTTAGATTTGGAATTAATTTTATACTTATTGTCTCAAAATGATTTAAAACTTAATAAATTGAAAATATTTAAATATATATTTTAGGTGTATTGAATAAAAGTTTATTAAAAATTTAGTCCAAAAATCTTAACCATGCAATTTTTTAATTTTTTGGTCAATTTTATTGGGATTTAATAAAAAAATATTAATTTTTTTCCAAATAAATAATTTTAAATTTAAATAGGAATAGAACTTATAATTTTTATAGAATTAGATAGATAGAGTTCCGTAAATTCGATTACCAATTAAGTTACTAAGAAAATGTATATACTTCATTCACATTCCAAAAATATATACTAGATTAGGTACTTTAAATTATACAGCGCTGTGCAAAATAATAGGTGCAAACACTAGTTTCACACAAACTATTTATTTTCTCAACAATAATAACATCAGTTGTATCACTTCTTTTTTGTTTTCTCTGAAATAAGTTTTATATTTTACTCTTTATATATTTCTATAAAATAAACAGAAAAACGAATTTCTTGAACTAAGGTGCTTTAAGTTCACACCTATTTCTTTGCACAGCGCTGTACATGACATAGATCAGGGCCCCGTCTTATTAATGGTTAATTTCTTTTGAAATTCATTTCACTTTGATTGCTATTTTTAATAACTCATGTGCCCATTTCCAATTCTTTTTTGATTCGCGTAATTCAAGTGAAATTTAGATTATTTTCTTATAGAGTTTTTGTTAAAAAAAATTGTCATTTAAAATTCGATAAAGCTTTTATTTTGTATTTTAGACTTGTTACTAATATCTAATTTTTTGATTCACGTAACTTGATTATTGCTTTGATCGTACATTTTTATAAGGATTTATCTCTTCAAAAGTGTGATAAAAGTGAGTTTTTGTTTTAAGCCACGTCACGTATTTGTAATCACATGCGTCAGTAATCCTGCCCGTAGCTTGTAGCTGCATTAATTTATTAAATCGAAGAGGGTTCACAAACGAGGACATTTTACGTTCGTCAAGGTTAAGGACTGCTGCTCCCTCATCTCAAGTGAAAAGGTTTGACTGAATGAGAGTTATGGCACCCATGACTTTAATCCGAAGATATATATAGATAGATATCTGTATAATAATATATATTGAATGTATCAGAAAGAGGCTGTTGATTTCCACCACGTGGACCGAGAAAAAGCCCCAACTCGACCTCTCTCTGCGCAGTTCTTGCAATATCTACTGAGCCAATGCTGCTCCAGAAGGTTGTTTTTAGCTTTTCCGAGAAGCTTCTTCACATCAGAATGGTATATGTTCCTGAAACTGGTGTCCCTTATTCCAGTACCAAAGCCACACTTGGCCTGTGCGGTTGGAGACATTCAAAACATCGTCTTAACTCTGTCGAGATTGAACTAAATCGCTTCTTTGCAAAAGGTTCGTAACGAAATAGCTGTGGA
Source organism: Dysmachus trigonus (assembly GCA_949715965.1). Lineage (NCBI taxonomy): Eukaryota > Metazoa > Arthropoda > Insecta > Diptera > Asilidae > Dysmachus > Dysmachus trigonus. Next base: position 45,267,155 of record OX454319.1, on the reverse strand, counting down.
GTCAAATGCGGTCGTGTCCTTGGCTCCTTGGGAGTATATCACAAGAACTGCTCCACTCTGTACGATTTATGGGAATTTAAGTTTGTTCACTTAAAGGATCTGAAATATATTGGTTAGAAATTAGTTTAGTTTTAGTTGGTTTATAAAAAGGTTAGTGTGTCAAAATGTGCCCGATTTGTGGTGACACATGTTGCAATATCCTGTTAATTTTGTTAAAACCCTTGCAAAAGGTTTGTGCTGTTTAAATTAATTATCACGTGCGTACGTCCACATTCGATGGTATAAACAAGGTTTTCATTTAAGTTTATTGCAATGATGTGCTTCTGCTGTTAGAAGCTTATTAAATTAATGAAGCAGTAACTTGACCGCAAAGTGTAGTGCTGGTGAGTCGTAAATTCTTTTTTATTACCCACTTTTATAATTCCTTATTATATTCTTCACTTTAGATATGTCCTTGTTGTACCCCTTTCTTGTGCTACATAATCTCTTGAACTGTTTCTTATTTACGACATTAATATATTGGATATTGTAAGAAAGTTTAGCAGTTTAGCTTTCTGCGTTAAGGCACCTGAGTTTGCCGTTTGAGAATAAATTCTTCCTCTGAATGGGTGTTCTTAATCCAAAGGATTCGTGGTGAATCTTATAAAAGAATTTGTGTTGTACATGCCGAAGTAATTCGGGTTTACAATAATTTCTATAAATGAGCAAGTTGTCTGACATATTATTTTGCTATAAGTTATTTGCTAATACCTTGCGAACATCTGGGACAGCATAATTCGGATTGAAGGACAATGTATTAATATTTAATAAGTAAATGTTTTACGGTCGAACAACATATGGGTGGCAACAAGAACAAGCTTTTCCTAGAATGTCTTATTAGAATTAGGGCCTACAAATATGCAACACATTGTTGAGACATTCGGAGAGATATGAAGAGGAATGAATTATAGATAGATTTTCGTACACTTATACTAAGGAATAAAGGTCTACATACACAGAGTAGTGAAAAATATAGAAGTGTATATCGAATCAATTAAATTTTTAATTATATATTTGTGTTTTGTAAATAATTTCCCACTTTTGTTAAAGTTATTAAAGAATAGGTCTCAATTTCTGTGTAAATTAATAATATTATTTACTTTTTTAACCCCTTAACCTACAACATCGAGTCTCACTCGTGGTCGCTCGATTGGGCCAAAAACGATAACATCGAGCCTCACTCGTGGTGAGTCGTTTAGGGCAAAAATTATATAACATAGAGTTAGGCGCATAGTGCACGTGGGACAGAAGGGCAAAAGTTTTTTTTCTAATTTATGTGTTGTCATTAGTCCTATGCGCACGCAGCTATATTTTATAAATAATTAAATTAAATATTTAAAAAACCAACAGATCAGATTTACATTCGGATTTGACCCGAAAGGTAAATACAGAATATGCATTTTCATATAATCCGGTGTCTACTTATAAACCATTTGTATGTTACACTTGTCTTTGCATATCATAGGGCGCCCAATTTGGGTCCAATTTGTCTTCTGCATGGTTGAATTTGGCCTGCTCTGTTGGAAATTAAATCGTAGGTTAAAGGGTTAAATAGTATGTAGACAATTGTGGCTAAATCAATGTGCATAAATCTTAAGATCCGAAAGCGTATTTGGAATGGGAAGTTATGTGATGAATATATTCTTATGTAAACTTTATTTTTGAAGAGGTTATTAGGATATATATATTTTTTTATTTAGTAATTAAAAGAAGACATATAGGACTACTTTTTTGTAGATATAAATTAGAATTTTAATAAAACAATTATACGTACCTACATGCAAAAAATATCACTGTTTAAAAATCAAAGTTTCTAACGATTTCCCATTCTTCCATATACTGAACAAAATGTACATATACGAGTACATGTAGTCTGAGCAACGTATGAAAAATTAATTCGTACATGGGAAATTATTTTTGCAAAATCTACGTTGGTTAAAATTTCCATACATTCTCCTAAAGTGCAGTTCTAATATTAAAATACATTATTTTAAATTAGTGTGCTGCTTTCATCAGCTTAGTAGAGCAAATAAAATATCTTATTTTCTGTTGTTTCTAGAAAATATTAAAATATCGTTCTTATGTTTACAAAATCTGACCAGTGGTTTTCGAGTTGTTTTTGTCTTAAACAGTTGTTAGTTTTCATGCTCACTGGATGCTTTTTCGTTAGCACACAATGAGAATAAAAAATGAAACAAAGTTTGCCGGATTTTGCGAGTGTAACAATGGACAATACCAAATACAATTCCCTATTATTTAGAGTATATGTATATATAATACTAAAAGTCCTTGTACGCTAAAAATTTAAACTTTTACTTTATTTTTTAAATAAATTCGTTTAAAATTAAGAGAAAATATAGCTGTCTTATTTACTTGTAAAATTTGGTAAGATCTAATTCCGATTTTTTAGTCATGAAATAATTAATGCAGTTTTGCTAGTTATTCTAACAACTTAAATTTTAAGCAATTATCACTGGAACTGGAAGAACTAAAAGCTAAATTAAAAGTGGTGAAGCTCTGTCTTACAAGTGTACAAGACCAATATTTAAGACATTTGAAAAGGGTTTAATGATTAAGAGACAGAAATCAACAGAATATGTATTATAGATCGAAATCTGGCCGATATAAAATTGACAGGCGTAGTGCAAGCCGAGCAAGTCTCAAGATCGAGGAGGGTGCACACCGTGTAACAGAAGATAGTGAACCGAGAAACAGGCCGAAATAAAACCGAAAGCTCGATAAACAACCCTGCAGCTTGCTTCAGTAACTTTGAATTCCATTACAATTCTCTATTTGACGTCACTTTGACGTTTTTCCCTACTACTGTGTTTTTATATTCAGCTTTAATGAGTTTCTGTTTCAAATTCGAACGTTAATATGCACTCCAATGAATTCACGATGCCTTTTTTTACTGGTAGATACAAAAATTAAATCAACTTAGTCTCGGTAGATTTGCGTATAAAGATGTCCAATATGTTTGACGTCATTGAATAGAGAATTTTGTCAATCGAAATTACAGAAACGAGCTGCTGTTCTGGATTTATTGTTGTGCATTTATGTGCCAGGACGGGATATATTGTAGTTATTGCTTAAAGATGAGGACATTTTATTCAATTCATAATTAGACGTTAAAGAATTTATCATAGAGTTAATTTTTTTCAATATACGTATATATGTATTATATAATTGTAACCACAGAAGTAGTCCAATATAACGAATAATCGGTACTACGAACGCATTTTTCAAACGCATTTGAGTCTCTACACAAAGAATGAAAATATAAATATAAATTCGTTATATCTTTTCCATATATTGGTACATTCCATCTTGCAAGATAAGTTTTTTCCGATTATTATGCGTTATTTAGTTTGACCTGAGAATATTAGTATACGGTAGTGTTTTGTGTTTTTGTGGTTTGTTTATCGTTGTTTTTCCTTCCTGCGTCGTTTTGCATCCTCAAAAATAAAAAAAGTAATAAAACACCGGTTTTTTCCTAAAAATATTAAATTTTTCTTTAATTGTGGTAAAATAATCTAAATATATTCCAATTGTGGTGTCCACACAATAATTTAGAATTAAATATCATGGCTTTTTGTAAAGGCCGTAATTTCCTGCGCTTTGATTGTACCTTATCAAATTATGCTCTACGAATTGTTCATTCTGTTCGTGATTTGGGATTGCAAATTAGATTTCATTGAGCATATCAATTGTCTGGTGGCCAAGGCTAGCTCTATGTTGGGATTCATGAAAAGATGGCCCATGCATTTTCCAATAGGACTGTTTTCAAACAGCTTTAATTTTCTTTTGTTAGAACAATTCTCGTATATGCGAGCCAAAATTGATCGTCTTCTTATCAATTTGATATTGACTATGTCTCATCTGCCCAAAAAAAATTTGTTGGCTTAAGGGTCACCACTAGTGTGACCGCCTCAAAAAAAGGTGTTTTTGGGAATTTTTTAAAGAAAACTACTATAACTGCACCAAATTTGAAAAATGTAGTTTCGAGAAAAACACGTTTAAAGTTTAATTCATAAATGTTTTTATACCTTGATACGATGAGCGGCTGCTCTTCAGATTGGTATAACTTAAAAACCATTTGAAATATGCCCTTGAAATTTAAGTCAAAAGTTTTAGTTAGTGTTATTTAGTGTGGGCAGTGCGCGCGAATTCAATGAAATTTTGAAAGAATTCAGGCAAAAATGCAAAAAATTCTTATCGACAAAGTGTCATATTGGGAAATTTAAAGTTGCATTTTCTGGAAAGTACGGCTCTCCGATAAAAATTGTTTGCATATTCATTGGTTTTGAACTTAGATGAACGTTCCTACAAAATTTCATAGAAATCGGAAAGGTTTCCGTCATTTTGTAGCAGTTCCAATTGGTCAGATTCGCTCTTAGTGTTTTACCTTGGGTCAATACAGTCCTTCTCCCTCCTCACAACGTTGTATTTGCTCACCAATTTACTGATTGGTAATATAGACTCAGCTTCCCTTAAAACCGAATTCACTTTCAGAGTGAACTAGCGCAATCTTGGAGTTGTGTCGCTTTTGCAAACTAGTTTATGTAAAAAAAAACTACAGCTTTTATCAACGTATTAATCGGACAAGGTTAAAGATGAACAAGAAAGTTGATTTTTTTGATGTTCGTATTAGTAAGCATGCACTCAAGAAGAGTCTACTTCGTGGTAGTGGTTGCATATCTACTAACATCGGACCAAATGGTCAATAATCAGTCATATATTACAGATTAATTCTGTTAACAGAAAACATTTTTCTCAAATTTATTAGTTTTAGAGCAAACTTGCTTATCTTTTTGAGTAAAGGATATATAGCGTAAACTTTTTACATATAACGAAACTCAAGGAACCGAGTACTTTCATTCGCTATACTTTATCTGGGGGCACGGCAGTGCCCCCGCCAAGTCGAGCGCGAAGCAAACACTGCCGTACTATCCTTTACTGGAACCATTTCGCCACATTTTCAGGCCCCTATTTGAGAACCTCTGGATAAGACCAGAACGTAGAAATTTTCGTCATCCAGTAAGCTATAATCACATACTTAAAATCCAAAATTTCAAGTCCGTAGGTCATTTAGTTCCGAAGTTAAACGAAAGCAAAATTTCGCATTTATGACACTCACTCACTCACTCACTCACTCACTCATAATCATCAAAATAGAACTAGTACTTTCCATAAACTCAGAGAGCTGAAATTTGGTACAGAGTTAGGGTTTAATGGCCACATAAAGGGAAAACTATAAAAACTAGGATAATCGAAGATCTGGAGTACCTAGTGACCCTGATTAGAAAACACAAGAGCCCAACCAAACTATTAGAGATCGACATACCGCCTTTACAAAAAATATTCAACTTGGTGGGCCGCTTCATTTGATGTCAAAAATCGAAGGTCTGAAGTATCTGATGAAGAACCCTCAGCTGGTCTCAGCTGTATTAGAGATATGGTAATGCCCCCTTCTACTATTGGTACATAAAAAAATCGACTGTCATTGCAAAAATCCAGCGTAGTGGGACACATCTTCTAATTTAATCTAGCAATACGAAAAACTGTTGCTACTGTACAAGAATCAGAACCGGAAAAAAAGAAAAGAAAGATTTGTAATAATAAAAAAACTACTCCTAAAAAGAAAAAAATTGTGTCAAATAAGAAAATCTAATAAAATAAATCAATATGCCCACGTTTCTACAAAAAGAAGTGAAATCCCACCAAAAACATTCTGTAAAAAACTAGCCAAGTCTCGAATGAGCTGCTTGTTTATCTCTAAAAAGTAATGAAATCTAGACAAAGTCGTGCCAAATCTAAAGTTCCTTACTGCGATTTCTTTATTATTATAGTTAATGTTGTGTGACTTGGCCGTTGAACATTCTTTATACGTTAGTGGGTACAAGTCAATTTTGTTTACACGTAATGTTATATCTGTTGTAACTACCTATGTTTGTTAAGCGAGATAATAGAAGTCCGTCTGTACTGGAAATAATTTTTTATACTGTTTGTTTCAGGCTCGCCTATACATAAGTATTATTGAAATACGCAGCTTTATCAAGCCTACAATTGACTGGTTATTGAATCAACGTTTTCCAAGTGGAAATTTTCCATCGTCAATGGGTAGCGGTTCTGGCGACAGATTGGTGCAATGGTGTCATGGAGCACCTGGTTTTGTACCCTTGTGTACCCTTCAACGGCCAAGTCACACAACATTAACTATAATAATAAAGAAATCGCAGTAAGGAACTTTAGATTTGGCACGACTTTGTCTAGATTTCATTACTTTTTAGAGATAAACAAGCAGCTCCATCGAGACTTGGCTAGTTTTTTACAGAATGTTTTTGGTGGGATAGAGTTTTCGTTATATAGAATATGAAAAAAATTACAGAATTTTACAAATGAAAATTTGTTATGCTTGAAAAAAAGTACAAAACATAAATTTAATCATGTAGGTACATATAACTTTTTCAAGCTTACACATTGAAACAAAATTCGTGACGTTATTTGAACTTTTCAACCCACCTTTTCTCTTTTCAAGTCTAAACAATGGCGTATTGTTTCATTACAGAGAATGGCCATTTTTTTAAAGAGATGTATGGGTTATAAGGCAAACCAACCAAGCTGAAGTAATGTTTATGTGTAAGGAGTTTTTATTTATAGAGAGTTTCGGTGTAGAGAGTTTACATTGATATTATTATTATTTAAAAAGTACAACTTATTTACTGGTATGTTTACATAAATTACACGTATTTACATCCCTCTCAATCAAAAGCATTATCATGCTCCGAGATATAAGCCGAGAAGAGGTCGACAGAGGTAAAATTGAAGTGGGCGGAAAGGATGCCCGACAGAAGCCGATATCAAATTATCCGGATCCTATCGGCCTGTTTTCGGACTTTTTATTGTGGCCCTCATATTTACTACTTCGACCCGCTGCTGTCGGCATCTTCAAATTTAAGATCTTGAAATTTTTTTTAGCCAAGTATATAAGCGTGTACAAGATAAAGCTCAAAGGGAATGTTAGTGAGTCGAACATAGTTTTCGTAATTTTAAATTAAAATAATAATAATTAAATATTAACAATAATTATGTGTTTATTTATTCCCATACCACTAAGGAACCGTTCCTGACCGGTTTATATTGCATAACGCAAGTTTATCGAAGGATGATCAAGTTTTGACAATTTAATATCACAGATACAAAATGTTGCCCTCTTATTACTAAATCTCGTTGACATTTTATAAATATAAGTATATGGGGGTCCTTTTCTTGTGGCTGTAAACTTCTAATACTGAATTTAAATATTACGAAGATGCATATATTAGGGGTTGTTGATTTTAAATTTAATACCTAATTTAAAATTTAAAGAAGAATGCTTTTTTTTTGTTTTTAATGATTTAAAAACCCTTATTACTTTCAATATTGAATCCTAAGATTTTAGTAGCCGATCCGAAAACCTGACTGATATTAACCCTTTGCACTCGAAGCTTTTTTTCATTCATATTACCAGCAACTCGAAGCAATTTCGATAGAGAAATCATATTCACATACATGTAAATGATATGCGCATTAAAAGAAGCGTGAAGTTATTTCGATTTGTTTTTGTCCTTATGTTATGAACTGGAAATTATTTGCATTGTCTCCATAGCGGAGCCCTCGAGTTTGAAGACAAATTTTAAATGGCTCCGCTCCGAAGCCCTCGAGTGCAAAGGGTTAATCCAATATTTTACGCCGCATCTGCCATCTGTGGGATTTCCTTACCCGACGGCAATAATTCTTATATTGTAATTTATAATTGCGCTTAAGAAAAATTGTTGTAATTAAATACGCAATGTATTAGATTACATTAATTATTAATCTTTTTTTTTCCTTTTTACATAACAGGGTAAATATAAGTCAGGGAAATGTAAGTAAACATAAAAAAATTTTAAGTTATGACTTTTACGTAACCGGCGCAATATGTGTTAAAAAATCAGGACAAATTGATTGTCTTCATTATTGAGCATTGCATTAAATTAGTTAGATTTTCCTGTAGAGTTCAAACAACTGGTAAAATTATAGGATTCAATATAGAAAGTAGTAACAGTGAGTTTGTAAGAAAAATAAGCTAATAGTTTTGTGGAGGCGGTTTTTTTTAAGGAGACATTCTCATTTGAAATGAAAAAAAAAATTGATTTTTTTTTTACATAAAAGTATTCCTCAACATTATAGAAATGCTGTCCTCAAACCGTTGTGGGAAATTCGAAACAAAACGAAAGTTACAGCTATATATACGTAACGAAATATACCGGTTTCTATAGATTTGGAGCGTCGCACAAAAACTTCAAACACGTTTTTCTCGAAACTACTTTTTTCAACTGGTACCAGTGATATCTCAAATTGTGCTCGATAGATTTAAACAAATCAAAAAGCATTCGGCTCATTAACATAAATACTAGGACATAGACCTTTAAAAATGCATAAAAGTACCCCACCCTCTTTTTTATACACGTACTTTCCCCCCAAAAAATGGCAAATTTTTAAAATTTTTAGACAAACAGTCCTAAAAATAATTTACAAAATTAAAAGTACCACTTTTAAAGGTCTATGTCCTAGAAAAAAGTCTAAAGAACAAAACCCATTTTGAATTTTGTCTTTATCTTTTCCAAGAAGACCGCAGGAACTGGTACCAGCTAAAAAGGGACTTTTCGTACAACACCCTCTATTGCCGCAAAACATTAAAAAAAAAAAAAAAAATTTTTCTATACTTCGATGCCTATATATTCATATGTGAAAAAAGTTTTTTGAATAAACGCAATAGGGTTTAGAAAAAAAATTCCAAAAAAAGTCGTTTTTTTGTCCATTTCAAATGAGAATGTTCCCTTAAAAGGTTTTTTCTAAACTTCCTTTTTCTGACTTTAAATAATTGGATTAAACGTGAAATCAAAGATAAATATTTTCTAGGTTTGAAGGGTCAGGTAAATTATAAAAAGGGTTAATCATAAAAAGAAACCTAAAATGTATCATAACTTTGGTAACATTGATGTATTATTTTATTGCTGGAGTGTGTAGACATAATTGTTCCACTTTTATACTCTTAACAGTGAAAGCTTATTAGAGTTAAAATGGGAAAATGGCACTTTTATTGTTTTGTCATAAACATTTTAGATAAATTTCTACATGATTTTCACATGACACAATGATTTAAATCACACATTAATAAGAAAATTTCTAGACCATTAGCCTGACTTTTGACGAGCAATTCTTACCAAAAAACACCATGTAAGCTTAAAAACCAACATTCAGTCTAACAACTCAAACAACGTCAAAGTCTATTACATTTGGTTGGATGCTTTGATGTAGATAAGAATCTGACGAATTGTATCAATACAATTTTCATTGTTGCTCGAATTGATTCAGATTTACTTTTTTTTTTAAAGTTGCAACATCTTGTCATTTCGAATTTTATCCGCTACAGGTAACGATTAAAACAGTTCACAGGTAACGATTAAAACGATTCAAACAGTTCTTTATTCCAAGAAATTAAAATTCTGCGAACTTTTTAAAAGCTGATAATTCCAGAGGTTATTGTCGCGCTAAGTAAACTGAATACAAAGTACCTAATTATGTACATGAAATGCATTTTGTTTTTACTTCAGGAAAATAAACGCGTCTATCTGCATCATGCATACTTACGATTTTGTGACGGCTGTCTTAAAAATGAATTTTATAGATATTTTATGGATGAGAGCAACATACGATTAAATTGAATTAGAAAAGGTAGCAACCCTGCAAAAATGTTTAATCTTAAATTCTCGTAAAATTACGAAATTAATCATTGGGAAGATAATGCTTTAAAATGAGCGAATTTTTATTTTGTAATTGACGTTGATAGATGGAGTGGTATGAAATACAAGTAGGATATTTTCCATTCATCATGCTTGTCCTTATTTTTACGGAATTAGTGAAATCTTATTTTTAGTTTATGTATTATTTTAATTTTATATTTAAATAAAGCACGAATTCTTTTTTGAACAACATAGATAGTATCATTGTGGTGCTATTACTATTCGTTGGGCCAGTTATAGCAAAAATGTTGTCATCGAAATATTGAAAAATGTTCAGATAATTTTTGAATTCTTTGACGGTCTGTATTATTTATTTATTATAATTTTGACAACATATTATAAAATGTTCAGTACAATATTGATCAATATATAGAAGTTGTATTTATTATCATTATCATATCATAATATCTCATTCCAAAGGAAAAATCATAATCAGCATTATAATCAGTGCGTTTGTAGTTTTCGTACGTAGGAGTAAAAAATAAAAAGTAGAGCATTTTCATCTTTCATCTCTAAAAGTTGAAATATTTTCGATGCTTCGTTTTGAGAAAAATTAAAAGTATTTACTATTTTTTTCTGCTCTTTTAATTGCAATTGGTCTGCTTAAGGAAAAAGCGATAGGTGATTCAGTGAATTTAAATTATATTTAAGCATTGTAAATATTAATTAATTATAATGTGCACTAATATGCATTTTTCATTATTTTTCATGTAGATTAATACCCATTTGGTCGTTTGGAAAAATATTGATTATAAGTAAACCTTAAAAAAATCTCTTAGTCTATTTTACCTGCAAAATCTGCTTATCCACAAAAACAAAAAAACGTATCTCTTAAAACAAAATCGGCGGTGACACGTCAGGATACCTTCCTTGTTAGTAAAAACTACATAAGAAAGTCGTCATAATTATGGTTATGCGTAGGATATAAAGAAGAGATTTAATATTTAGCTTATTTTGAATTTTGAATTTACTTTCTTATTTTATTTGATCTCTTAATCCGAATTATCTTCTTAATTCGGATTAAGGGATAAAATAAAATAAGAAAGAAAATTCAAAATTTAAAATGAGCTAAATATTAAATTACTAAACTATGCTATCATTACAGGTATGCTTAGAATTTTTGAACATATGAAATTTGCGTGAACACTAACACGTTAAACTCTGACTAACAATAAGTCGGAGAAGAAGCTAAATTACGTTCTAAAAAGGATAAAATTATTTTACGAATATAATCTTGTTACTTTCGTTCTACATGTTACTCACAATTTTAATATGCTACTATAAAACTTACAAAATTTGTTTCATTTCTTACTAAATTTTTCAACAAATGTCGGTAATTATTTGATTCAAAAATTATATGTTGAAAAAAGTTTAAAGTTAGGCAATCTTTTTGTTTAAAAAAATCATAAAACAATTACAAATAGACAAAATTAAAAAATGCTGACAGAAATTAAAAGTTAAAAGGTATACGTATGAAGAAAAAAATATAAAGGGTGAGCCATCGCCCGCTTTCTTTATATAAATGCTATAAAATTAACACTGCTCATTATTTTTCAAAGTTTGTTGATTTATTGAAAAGAGCAAAACTTCCGATTACTTATGGAATATGCATGGTTTTACTTAATGGCAGCCTCGACTGGTTTGGCAGTTAATCATCCTGGCCAATTCAATTTCGCAGCACATTTTCGATGGTTTGCCCCCCTATTTCACGAATAGCTTGATCAATATTGTGCTTAAGTGCTTGAATCGTTTATATATTTTCACCATATATACATCGATTTTTAGTGGCTCCCCACCAAAAAAAAAAATCCAACGGTGTCAAATCGCAGCTGTGCGGTGGCCATGGTACATCTCAGAAACGGCTGATTACACGATTGTCGCACGGATTGCGTGGCATGTAGAGCAATCCTGCTGGAACTAGGTGGTAATTTTGCGTCAATTCCTGAGCCTTTTGGGCCTTCCAAGGGTATAATCCAAGGTCTTTATGCAGAATTCACCTCAGACCAGTGCGTGCGACTAATGTTCAGATGCTAAAATCTGTGGCGAGTTGAGGTTTTCGGGTTTAGGCGCACACTTTCGGCAGCAGGAGCAATATTCTCGATTGAGAGCACAGAACGAACCCGAGGATAACTTATGTTGTCAATTAGCATGCCAATCTCACGAATTTTCTTCACAAACTGGTGCATTATTTTGAGTGGAATTTATTTTTAAAATTCTCACTGGTTCGATAACACAGTACTGATTTTGAAAATACGTTTTCAGGTAATTTAATATATTTATATAGGGATATTTTTCAATTACAACCACTTTATGGTATGGTATTTGGCACATTAATAGGGGTTTGAAAGTCATATTAGGTATATACATTGATTAGATTTTGTTCACTTTCCCCATTATTATAATTAGTTTTTGGACAAATATCGTCTCGCAATTCTCCATTTATTGAAAATTACATTAAATCTGGTTGGCATAAATTACATTTTCAGTATTTGCCAAAAGTCTTTAAAAAATTAAAATACAAAAAATTTATATAAAGTATTGAACACGTTGAAAAAAATTGAGTGGGCAAGCTTTGGAAAGCCGCCTACTCGCTTTGGAAATTAAAAAGGATGCATTTTTGGTGTAAAAGCAACAGTAAACATTGCCATTTTGTTGTCACATTTCATTTTAACATTTATATATTACGTATTTCGTCTTCACACTCAGGTGGTAAAATGTTAAATTTTTTTATTATAATCTCCGTTGAAGGGTACACAAGGGTACAAAACCAGGTGCTCCATGACACCATTGCACCAATCTGTCGCCAGAACCGCTACCCATTGACGATGGAAAATTTCCACTTGGAAAACGTTGATTCAATAACCAGTCAATTGTAGGCTTGATAAAGCTGCGTATTTCAATAATACTTATGTATAGGCGAGCCTGAAACAAACAGTATACAAAATTATTTCCAGTACAGACGGACTTCTATTATCTCGCTTAACAAACATAGGTAGTTACAACCGATATAACATTACGTGTAAACAAAATTGACTTGTACCCACTAACGTATAAAGAATGTTCAACGGCCAAGTCACACAACATTAACTATAATAATAAAGAAATCGCAGTAAGGAGCCTTAGATTTGGCACGACTTTGTCTAGATTTCATTACTTTTTAGAGATAAACAAGCAGCTCCATCGAGACTTGGCTAGTTTTTTACAGAATGTTTTTGGTGGGATGTTTTTCTTCTTAAACAATTATTAAAATTATGTTTTAATATATTTATATATGCACATGAAAGTGATTGTAAACATAAAACGTTTAAATTAATAACATGCTTGAAGTCCTGAAATATTGGAACTTACTGAGATATTGAGTTTGTTAATTAAAATTTGAGTATTGAATTCGCTAATTGAAACTCTTTTAGTGTAAAGGTTCAACTTAAAAATTTTAATTATGCTTTTTTTCCGGTGAACCTGCTCACCAATCGATGTCATTCTCAATACTATTATAAGAGAATTTGCGTCGGTACCGCTATATGAAAATATAAAGTGCGTATCGTGATACCGATGCAGATATTGAGCTGGGAGATTTTAAATTTTGTATTTAGAGTGTTTTTTGCATACCCAAAACCACATCTGGTTCCAACTAATTTCGCGGTTTATTTAACCATTTATGCTTATAATTTTCACTTAACAAGATTGCTGGTAATTTTTGGTAATTATTTTATGATTGGAGGCATCGTTAGGAAAATAAAATATTTCATTTTCATTACTAGAAGCTTAAGCTTTCCGCAACACTTTTAAAACCCTATAGTTTAGCCAAATAAAAAGTAGCCTATATATAAATTGCAATATGCACTATTTTCGGACAAAAAATGAAAAATTTCAATACAAGCATTTAGGGGTAATTGAGCAACAAACAAACTAAGGGACTTTCGACTTTATCTAGATATACACATATAGTGTAGGGATTCGAAATCAGCCATCGAGAAATAACGTTTGTACTCACTTTCATTAAAATCCGTTGAAATGTAGGCCTATTTAAATTTGAAGAAAATATCCTAACTCTAAAAGTGGGAAATTAGGGGATGAATCCCGTTTATTGAATTTCAGTCAGTTCCTGTTAATTATTGAAAAATAAAAAATTGTTTACAAAAAAATAAAAAACTGACTTCAAAACTTTGGCTATATAAACTAAAAAGTTAATAATATTTCTTATTACTTTAAAGGAAAGGGTATTAAAGGACAATATACAAAATTATTGATACATTTATATTCACAATATCTAATCAGTTATTTTTGGAATCGGTGTCAGCCAAGGTAAGTTTATAAACTCAAATTACTGTAGGTTTATAAACTTACCTTAGCTGATTAGATATTGTAAATATTTAAGTATCAATAATATTGTATATTGTCCTTGAATGTTGTTTTCTTTAAAGTAATAACAAATATTATTTTTAACTTTATAGTTTAAGTTTGTACATACAGGCAAAGTTGTGAAGTCGGTTTATTTTTTTTTTGTAAAAATATTTTTATCACATTGTGACATTGTAATGATTCTCAAGCAAGCTGGATCAATCTATGACATAAAATTAAAAAGATAAGATGTCAAACTTTAGGGATCAATTTGAAGGGCTTACAAAAATGTAATGTCAATGGATCAGAATGAGAATTAATAGAGTTATAATCATACAGTATTTGGGAATAAAATATATACAGTGAAGTCAACTTCGTTGGTTAACAATTTAAAAACTGTGCAAATGATTGACTAAAGATTTTTTTTTATAAGATTACTGTTTGGTGTAGTATATCAATTAAAAATTAGAAGATGGGGAACACAACAAAAAATTAATTTCTTTTATTAAAAAGTTAGTTAAACATTTTTTTATGGAAATTTGGGACACTTCGGTGATTGCTAATGAATTAGCTGGAATTAGCTTCATCATCTCAGTACCAGGGTCTTGAAGCCTTTTGCAGAATTGGCAGGACTTCGATCGAAGAATGGACTAGAAGTCAACAGTTTCTATACTGGAAAAATTTCTCTGGGACTCGTGAAGCTAAAGAACTTGTTAGAACGCTTTGAGAAAAGGCTATCATGAACTAAGGTACCACCTATATAAGATAAGTCTGTCTAATGAGACGGAATGTCTGTGCCTTGAAGACGGTGAAACTACATCACACATTTTGTGTTTGTCTTGCTTTAGCACGGTTAAGAAGAAAACTCTCCAGTCAGTTGTGAACTCTGCTGATATTCGTTTTTCTTTTGTTAAAAACTTCGGTCGTTGCTAAGGGTAGCAGATTACCTTTTACTTTAAAAGGGTTCTGTCACAAGAAACGTTTTGGTGCCCACCCCTAAATAATAATAATAATAAATAAGCTATGAACCTCTATTTTATATATCTATTCATATATTTGAACCTCAAAAAGCTATACATTTTTAAAATCGAAATTTCAGTAACTAATTGATGTAAT
The DNA here is from genome assembly GCA_949715965.1 of Dysmachus trigonus. NCBI lineage: Eukaryota > Metazoa > Arthropoda > Insecta > Diptera > Asilidae > Dysmachus > Dysmachus trigonus. The sequence goes on along the minus strand of OX454319.1, from coordinate 45,251,832 downwards.
TTGTCACATGCTTTGGAAAATCATTTTCTTTAATTATAATTATTTTTATATAAGTTGTAACAATATCAATTATCTCTATTATAAATGGAAGTCTTAAACATTTATAATAATAATTAAAGGGGGTAATTAATCTTCGCGGTAGACAATAGTCAAGTCAAAAGGTCGACTTAACATGCATTAAGTTAAGTATAATTTTTTTTTTTTTAAATTTCCAAAAGTGGTCATCCTTTTATCCATGGATTATGAAATGATCTACTAATTAGTTGTTGCCTTTTTAATTTGGGACGCAGAGTGGGGCAAAGAACTTTTTTTGGTTTAGGTTACAGAACACCATTGTAAGTAAAGATATAAACAAGAAAGACGTCGTCTTAAAACAGAAAAAATCTTAATCTCCATACCTTAGAACTTTCCCCAATAAATTTCTTTTAAAACCATTAAATTTAATTTTTTGCTTTTACTTAGGCCGGAGGGAAATGACCCTCGAAAGATTATCCGAATCTTGATAATCAGCGATAATCCCTTCAGAAGAATTTCTGTGAAGTGGCCGGATTTCAAGTAAATGACAGTTTGCATAAAATTAAAGCACGTTGGACGTTTAAATGTAATGTCTTAATTAGGTTTCGAATATGTACACAGCGCACAAATTACGATTCAGCTCTAATTATGCAATTAATATCTCAAAATTTTGGTTAAGTTTAATCATTTGGTTATTTGCCAAGTAAAATTTAATTTATCTTGGCGATGCTTTAATTAAAAGTTAAGTACAATTTAGTGAATCAGACCTACTTGTGATTTAATTTATGGCTAAATTTGCCTTACCAAATGGTGGTAATAAGAAACAATTAAAGCAAAAAAAAATTACTGATATGATTGAATTCTGTTTGGCTTTTCGTGATAATAATATACACCAGATTTTATCGATTTAAATCACCGACACCATTGTGGTCAAGTAAGTAATTGCTTCTTGGGTATTTTGTGGATACAACTTTAATAAACTAATTTTAGATATGAATCTACGGAAATCCCTGATATCATGTGCTAGTAGATATTGTTCCTTAGGGCTATGATGTAATATCTATTATAAAGAAAAAGGGCTGGATCGGGAGGTGATTATTATTCTACGGCAGATTAAATGGATTCTTCCTGTTTGGGTATTGTTTTGAAATTTCCGGTTCCACGTGTTTGCTTCTAATATAATGTGTAACAAATTGGTGTATTAAATTTCATCTATTTCAGAGAAAGAAAGATATTTATGATAAAAGAAAATTTACACAGATACTAAGTATACAGAGAGAACTTTTGAATGTACGTAAAGAATAATACAATGACAAATTACTAAATACATGGAGAGAAAGGCCATATTTTATGCGTTTAAACGCGTTTTTGTCGAAACTACTTTTTCCAAATTTGCTGCAGTTGTAACTCGAAGACAAATCATCCGATCGATTTGATTCTTATAGCAGCTCCTTTTATATACACTGGCGAGCAACTGGTTAGGTACAGCCTAATATTTTCAGTTTCCCAGAAGCCGGGGAGGTATAGCGAAATAAATCGATAATGGTTTTATTACTTATGGGAATCCCAATCATAAAATGCAGTTTCGAGAACAATCACACATACGAGCGTTTACCTGGATGCATTTATCTAAAATTGTGCATATAAAAGCGGAGCAACTGATTAGGTACGTTATTCTATTTTGGACTGCGAACAGTGAGTGTGTTATTATTTTTTTGCGAAAATTTATTTTTGAAAAAGTTACGTACTCTCCTAAATAATGGGAAAAAAAAAGCAATTTTCAATGAAAGAAATTGGAAAAGTATTAGCCTTAAAGGAGGAAGGATATTCCGGAAGGAAAATAGCAGAAAAAATCGGTCGTAGCGCCAACGCAGTGTGTCGTTTTCTCCGGGATCCGGAAAATTACGGCAAAAACTACAAAGGGGGGATGAAAACTGCGACCACTGAGAGAGAACGGCGCCGAATTTTGAGGTTAGCGTCAAACTCTACGCTAAGTGCACGGGAAATTGGAGAACAAGCTGGAACTTCGGCAAGTGTCTGGTCAGTACGAATGGTAATAAAAGAAAGCCCAACAATAAAGCGACTCCGTTTAAAGAAAAAACCAGCGTTAACGCGAAGACATCAGCAAGCACGGTTGCAGTTTGCTCGAAACCACATCAGCTGGGATGAAGAGTGGAAGAAAGTAATCTTTTCCGATGAAAAAAGATTCTGTTTATATGGTCCTAATGGCTTCTCATATTATCTCCATGATATTCGGAAGGAGACGAAATATTTATCCCGCCACCATAGCAGAACGGGTTCAGTTATGATATGGGGAGCCATATCCTATAACGGACCTGTGGAGCTACGGATTTTAAGAGGAAGACAGACCGCAGAAACGTATGTAGCTTTACTACGAACGGCAGCAGCTGATTTTGATGAATTATTGGGAGGAACAGATTGCATTTTTCAACAAGATCTGGCACCAATTCACACTGCTCGTTGTGTTAAGGACTGGTTTGAAGCAGAAGACATCAGAGTTTTAGATTGGCCATCACTTTCGCCCGACTTCAACATCATAGAAAATCTCTGGGGATGGTTGTCCAGGAAAATTTACAACAATGGCAAGCAATATGAGAATATTGCAATACTAGAAGAAGCAATAAAAGAAGCGTGGGCGAATATACCTCCACACATTTATAAAAATTTATATGAATCAATAAAAAATAGATTATTTGAAGTCATTAGGAATAATAGTAAAGCTACCCATTACTAATTAATAAAATATATTGTAGCAATACACTTGTGTTTAATTTAATTAATTTACTGTGCAAAATTCCATGATATTTTAGTTTTTTTTTGCAATGTACCTAATCAGTTGCTCCGCTTTTATATGCACAATTTTAGATAAATGCATCCAGGTAAACGCTCGTATGTGTGATTGTTCTCGAAACTGCATTTTATGATTGGGATTCCCATAAGTAATAAAACCATTATCGATTTATTTCGCTATACCTCCCCGGCTTCTGGGAAACTGAAAATAATAGGGTGTACCTAACCAGTTGCTCGCCAATGTATGTTCCTCCATGCCATGAACTTCCAGTTTTCCGATCGAATAAAAAATGTAAATTGGCAGGCCAAAAATCAACAAATTTTCTCGCGAAATTTTAATTTTTTTTAAAAACTCAGCAATTATGTTAAATTTCAATTTTCTTTTCGATCAAGGATCATGGTACGGGCAATATCTTTTAGTTTAACCAATTAATGCGCAAAACGAGCATTTTGTGTATGCAAGTTCAATTGTACGATTCGAATAGAAAATTGAGGCGATTTTCTTTCAAAATCGTATATAGGGGTTTTTGGCGATGCTCTTTCAGAATCTGGTATTTGTTTTGCATAAAAGTTTCAACAACCCTATGATTTTTCGGGTTTTTATATTAAAAAAAGTGCTAGTTTTTTTGGTCTTATTTGTTTTCAAAGTGGATTATCTTGTCGTTGCTGCTATTGGATGATCATATAACCACCAGAAATCGCGGTCCGAATGTCTAAACTTTCTCAAACCATGGTTTTGAAGGTTTTTTTTGCGTTGGTTTTTGCAAAATGGTTATTTTGTACAACAATATAATAAAAAACTTCGCGATTTTTTTACACGAAAAGGATCAACATTACAAAACAATTTATAGAACAGAAAATACTTGAAATTAGCCAAAGAATATATGAATATACTAGTGATGTACTTTTGTATCCTAATAGTTGAAATAAATCACTTTTATAAATTTCGTAAAAAAAATTCGAAAAATTGTGATTTTTTTTGGAATTCAAAACCCACGTAACCCCTTAAGTACAATCTTAAATGCAGCCATCAATGACTGAGCATGAATTTATGAATATTTTAAGAAATCAAGGGTATATGTGTTTTCATTCTTTATGAATAATACGCATAAATGTATGTTTTTTAATTCTTATGTGCCCACAATCTTAAATAATCGAAAAAATGTAATAAATAGAGAAAAATACAGATGTATGCATAATGATTTAATATTATTGTCATTGTCTATGATATATAATAGCAAAGTATAAATTTCATAACTTGCAATCATAACTTTTGATTAAAATTTTGATACATTATTAATATATTATATTCAACACATTCTTGCATTATTATTATTATAGAAAATGGTAATAGAAAAAAATTTAGAAGACAAAAGCAGTAAATTTTCCGATAAAAAGATGATTCTCATCTTCCTAGGGACAACATTTTAGTGTTTCTTAAAAATGAAGATTGTTTTCGTGTTGCTAGCAGTTATAGTTGGTCTCTGTATGATAATGAAGGACAAAGGCTGGCTGCTCCAGCTCACTTCTATACACCTACTTTGGATTCCACATACATTCGGATCTTCGTTCTTATTAGATTTGCTAATATCAATTGCAATGGGCAGATGTAATCCAACCCATGTGTAAAAATACGACATAATTTTCCTGATATTTGTAGCAAATCATAGATTTTTCATGGATCAACATTTGTAAAACAGCAGTTTAATTTCCTAGATTTTACGCATTGGTACTTAATATTATACATATTTAATTTCCAGCAAAAATTATTAGTTAAGTCGATATATATATTTCTCGATTCGAATATCCGATTTATCAGCGCTATCCAGAAGTAAAACTATCCGCATTCACTGGGTCCCAACTGATGTCTATCCGGATATTCGGATAATTTGAAGATGCGGATAACATTTGAAGCATTAATTGTCGAGTAGAGAATACCTGCAGAAGTGGTTTTCTCAATTTGGTAAGCCGATAGATTCTGGTTGACCAATGAAGAAGTGATGCTTGACTTTTTTTTTTTTTTTTTTTTTTTAATTAAAAATAAATTTGAACTCAATTTTTCTCTTTTAAATTTGGTTTTCCCTGGTGTCAAAGCCTACCTCTGTTTTTTTAAATCCACCAAATTGTTGCTTGTCATACATTATTGTAGTATACACTATATTTAGCTGGACTGGGACGGTATTTCCAGTAAACAAATCTTCTAGTTTGCGTAAGCGTAATAAGAATTAAAAAATTTGCTTTGCAAAGTGGCCAAGTTGGAAGTTCGAAGATTAAAATGGACTACAGATTTGACTATCTGTTAAAATTTCAACTTACTTTTTTGAAGAATATAAAATACAAGTATAAACAAAATTAAATTGCGATTAATAAATTTTACGATAACATTTAGGTGATATACTTTACTTTGAAAAAATAGTTTTTGTGTTCACTGAATTTATTTTTAGTAGTGTATTTAGTAGTTTTTTTTTTTTAAATGATTCAAAAGCAATTTTTGTTGTCGCAATTCGTTACGATCTCTTTTGTCTGAATGTACCTCTGCACTGTGTCTTATTATTTAGCTCATTTAAGACATATTAAATTCATTACGTGTATGCTCATATTCAATATCAATGTTTTATATTAGCCTTAAAAAAATCAGAATATAATTGTGAAAATAACATATGGCCGTGTGAAAAACCTTTCATTTAATATATTTTAAACTGAGTTCTCTATGTAATCTGGGACGCAAAGGTCATCAAAGCGCAGTAAGAAAACATTCTTTAGATATTTATTAAAATTAGATGCAAACTACAAAAAACCAAGCATCTCAGATATAGAATTGAGTTGCTTACTGAAACTCAAACAATGAACTTTTGGTGACAAAGAGGTTCAGTTGTTAACGAGAACAATTTTCAAAATGTTGTCTTTATTTGACGGAAAAAAGTTGTCATTTACCCCTTATTAAGCATAATTAAAACACAGAAGACTGTATTCAGCCTGAATTTATCTCAGTTTTGTTTTGGATATAAACAAGAAATTATATTGTGATAATGTAGGTAAACCTTCTTCCCACTCTTTGGCGTGTAATATTAAGCCTTGTGCTGTTTGGACATATCACACATATACTTTAAAAGTAATTAAAAGCCTGTCGGTCTATGTTGTCAGAAAGATTCATCTTATTTTATCTGGTACTGTAACATTTGTATTATCAAATGCTTTTTATCGCGAATTGCTCTTAATTTTCACGACTTGTCTAAAAATAAAATTTGTGCGCACATAAGACGAGAAGAGTGGATGTCTTTTTATTGAGATTATCATCCAGAATATTGGTTTTAATTTGTTGATGAATATCGCAACAACCAACTCGTAATAAATAAGTCAGAAAGTATATCTAGGTAGCTACCGCAAAAATACTTTTTTACAACATATAATTTTTTTCAGAAAGCCTTTGTTAACTCACCTGGTAGCTGTAGTAGTTGTGCAACACCCTTTTTAATCAACGTAAAGTTCTTCAACCTCTGAGTGAATTCGTAGGATGGTCAAAGGCTGTATTTCTTGGTAAAAGGTGTTTACACGTAAATTATTTTCACCTAACACCACTCCAGTGTACGCTTCCGGCTCAAGATATTAATTTTTCTCTGGAGCCTTACCATTTCCAGAAAAATACCTGTTGTAGGCAAAAAACTAATTGTCTATATTCACCCACCGGACTAATACCTAACATAACTTTCCTAATTACTCCGATATTAAAAAGGGCATTGTTACACTCGGTTGCAAAATTACTTCTAGTCAATACAAATACAGAAAATGAAGTAAAGTTAATTTGCAATCTCATTAATCAGAGCTCCTGAGACCTTCATGTTGTAAATAACACGGAGTTTTCAGTATATAGGATGAAATTCAGTATGCAAGGGTTGGCGGGAAAGGTAAATTTTTTTTTATTTATTTCTATTTGACAATGTTTACTTCGGTTTTATGAAATTCTGAACGTGCTTTTTGCGCAATCAACAAAGAGTTATAGTCTCTCTGCCAAAATAAATTCATAATTTTTGCCTTTTACACAAACACTATATTAAATATTAATATATTGCTATAAGGCAGAACTGAAATAGTGAAAATTAATACAAAAAATATAGGCAAATTATTGTTACGATAATTTCATCAATATTTGGAATATTGTTACGATAATTTCGTCATAATATATAATATAATATTTAAAAAGTATTATATTTACATTATGAGAAATCTAAAGTTGATATGAAAATTTTTCCCATTTAAATTTAAATTTTAATTAAAGAATGGAAAAACAAAATATGGATCTAATTATAAACTTTATGAAATAATTTTCATATTTATATATAACGTCGAATATCACAAATTACTATCCTAAAAATAGATTTCATCAGCCTTAGTGGGAGGAGTTTTAATTAATTGGGAGTCGCCTGCCTGCCTGTTTCACTCATTGTGAATGATATAAAGTGTGTTTTTTTAAGCCCGACAGAATTTTAAATTTTTAAAAATATCACAAATAGTTAATTGTTGATGACAATTTTTTGTTTTATTCGAAAGACCAATTCATGAACAATCAATATTTAAAAATGATTTTGGGCATATGGTCATCGCGACTGTTCTTCACAAAGACCATTGTGTCAGTCCAATATTAGTTCATTTTTTCGGTCGTACGTCACGAATAACACGGAAAATGTTGGTTTTCAAGTTTTCAATTGTTGCTAGTTTATCAACGTAAACCAGTGCAATGACGTAATCCCATAGGAAATAATCGAGAGGTGTCAGGTCACACGTCCTTGGAAGCCAATTTACAGGACTATTTCTCGAAATCACTTTATCGCCAAATCGTGATTTTAGTAAAAAATGGGTGTCTTAATGGATGACGAAACATATTGTAAAATTGAAATTCCAGTTTTTTACAGCCAAGAACAGAAATAGTGTTAATGAATCGATCAGAACAGTTCGTGTTGAAAAAATTGGCGAAAAAATCATAGTTTGGCAGGCTATTTGCGAATGTGGGATGAAATCAACGCCGTTTTTTACTTTTGGAACCATAAACGCTGAAATATATCGAAAGGAATGTTCAAGGACAAGATTATTGATGATGATTAAAAGACACAATAATACTATTCTGGTTTGGCCCGATTTAACAACCAGCCATAATGCTTCAACAACGATAAACTCGTTGGAGAACGAGGGTATTGCTTATGTTAAAAAAGGAGACAATCCCCCTAATACGCTAAATCTTCGCCCGATCGAAACATATTGGGCAATTATGAAGGTAAAGCTAGGAAAACAAGGAGGAAGTGTAAAAACCATCGATGAATTCAAAAGACGTTGGGCATTAGTGTCGAAAACAGCCATCAGGATTTTTGCGCAGGACTAAATAAAGAATATGAGATCTAAAGTCAGACCATTTAGTAGAAAAAGCATCAAACAAATTTAAAATTAAGAATTACTAATTGCCAGTACATGAAGTTGATAAAAAGAAAATTTCATAAAAATATGTTAAGTGCTTTTCAATTTATACCCATTTTGTACACGACAAAACTTTTCGTTACAGGCTTTAGGTTATATGTTTTCTAAATTATCCCAAAAAGTTTTAATTATATTAAATAAAAAAGGGGTTTGACGTTCATATTAGAACTGGCATAAAAACTACTACTATATTTTAGGAAAAACATGTTTAAAGTTTCAGAATTTTACTGGTGTGTCTAACCGCACAATTCGTTAGTAATTATTTTACGAATTTTGCAAAATTCCTTTTATTATAATTATTTGTATATATCTTTAACTTATTGAACATTAATGTGATATTCATTCGAATATGAGATCTAACCTAATTTACAACTGAAATTAAAAGCAGTCGGATAAAAAGGAGGTGTATAAATTTGAGTGATAATGTGGCGAAAGACTAACCTATAATATACTAAATATTCAATTTTAGTTAGAAAAAATAATATTCAGAAATTCGAAAAAAGTTATTCATCAAAAATCAAAATATTGTATTGATTAATTTAATATGATAATTTAATGAATCCTTAAACGAATAAATTTGCAAAATATAGATTTGAGTCAAAATAGCGGCTATTAAAGAAATTGTTCAAGTCGCTTGCAATTAATTAATCTAAATAAAAGAAAAATAGTATGCAACGAAAAAGAAACAATATAGTTGAAAGACTTTATCTTTTATAATTATTTAGTTGTGTTCTTAAAAATTGTCGTAGTCATCAACATTTCATTGTAATAAGGAATATACTCACATTCTACTTTGTATGCAAAGTAGACCATCTAAATATTCCCTAGTTAATGTGCAAAGCACCCAGAACTCAATAAATTTTAATATTTGAGATCAATACATTTCCGGTTGACGTTTCAATTTTACAGTCTAAAGGACAGAGAGCTCAATACTCATAGTCTATGAGTAAAGTAACCCGCGGAACCACCCCATAAACAAATCACATTAATTTGAAAACCTTTAAATTCTCCGAAACGCGAATTTCTAAAGACTCTTCCTCGGGGTTCTTTGAGTTTTCCCTCCAATTTGTCGGAACTGATTTATTGACGCCCCACCCTAATTTTTTTCGCTTTTGCGTAAAAAATGCCTTTTGAAATATGGATATATATTCGCTGTAGGGGGTTTTGTTGTGGAATTTGATATCAATTGCTTAACAAAATATATGCTTAGAAATAATTGTCCAGCGAAAATACTTTGAAGCCAAATTATGCTTTATGAAGAAGTACCTACTTCAGGAAATTTTTTTTATGAGTTAAAAACAGTCTCAAATCAAGTATTTATGTAGTTTAACTTCGACATTTCTTTTTGTTTTTTCTTTTGTAATACCAGACAAATAAGATTATGTAGGGCTTTATTCAAGTTTTTCGATTTATGAGTCATCCACATCTAGGGAATTATTAAAACATTTTAAATTTTACAGAAGATATGAAAACATTTTCCTCGTTAAACTTGTACAAGGAAACATTGTAACCTAGCGAAGCAATAAGTGAAGCTGTTTTATTTTTCATGTGTGATTTTCTTGCCCAGGCAACCTACGTATATGAGTAATTAAAAATTTTCGTGTGTGCACATGAGTGAACAATTCAAAATTTTAAATCACTCACTCGTGTGCGCAAACAACATTTCTTTTCCTCATTATTCAAACGAAAATCTCTATTTGTTCATTTCTCACGTAATTACAGCAGAGTATGGATGCGCATGATCACATCGGAGCATAGAACCATTGGATTGTATTATTCTTGAATATTTGAAAAATCTTATCGTTAGGGCTCCCAAATCGAAACTTGTGCAAGTTGCACTTGTTGTTCCTACTATGAAAGTCGAAAGTGTGTGCGGAACGTTCTTTCAGGGCTTTGTCTTCTATATTAACTGAATTAATAACCAAACTTAAACAAAAGTAAATAATGATATTTTACAATCATCTACATAGTTCAGATTTTATAGAAAATGAGGCTGTTGTAGATATACAGTGAATGAAATTTTAGTAAACATTTTTATTAAACCAACATCATTTATCTAATCATAAGTAAAATTAATTTCTCAATTTTTAGTTCTGATATTATTTACCGGCGTAAAATCGGAGTTTCTACTTGCTTGAAACCTGAATTTTCATAAGTGTGAAAAACGATTCGTACCTTCCTGTATAAATGTCGTAATTACTTGTAAACGTGAAAAGCCCTAATTATTATTCTATTGTCAGTTATACCTGAAGGCGCCAAGTTATTGGTTTTATTGGTTCAATATAAATGTTGTGAAAATTTGCCTACCTATAATTTTTTGAGTCAAGCAGTTAAACAAATTTTAACCATTCCACTGAGATATTGTGTCAGATACTGATTATAAGATAGAGTTTCCCTACTATGTTTTAGTTTATTTTCTGAGCTGTAGATGGGAAACTCATAGTGATATTAACCCATTAATACGCAAAACGAGGATTTTGTGCACGCAAGTTCAATTATACGATTCGAATAGCAAATTGGGGCGATTTTTTTCCAAATTTGTATATAAGGGGTTTTTGGGGATACTCTTTCAGAATCTGGTATTTGTTTTGCATAAAAGCTTCAAAAATCCTATTATTTTTTGAATTTTTTCAAAAAAGTGCTGATTTTTTTTGGTCATTTTTCTTTTCAAAGTCGATTATCTTATCGTTGCTGCTATTGGATGATCATACAACCACCAGAAATCGCGGTCAGACTATCTAAACTTTCTCAAACCATGGTTTGAAAGTTTTTTTTTGCTTTGGTTTTTGCAAAATGGTCATTTTGTACAGCAATATAATAAAAAATTTCGCGAATTTTTTCCACGAAAACGATCAACTTTACAAAAAAATTTGTAAAACAGAAAATGCTTAAAATTAGCCAAAGAGCACATGTGAATTTTTTTTCAGAATTTTTTAGGACTTTTTTTGGTTTTTTGGATTTGTCCAATTTTTGAAAAATCCAAAATCTCCCGGAAAATTCTGAAAAAATTGACACGTGTTCTCTGGCTAATTATAAGCACTTTTTGTCATATACAATTTAATCGTACATTTGATCATTTTTGAGTAAAAATATCAGCAATTTTTTTTATGATGAAATTTGATTTTTGATCATTTTTGAATAAAAATATCAGCAAATTTTTTTTATGATGAAATTTGGTGATATTTTTACTCACAAAGGATCAATTATACGAATAAATTTTATATAACAAAAAGTGCCTATAATTAGCCAAGGAACATGTGTGAAGTTTTTGAGAAGTTTTTGGGACATTTTTGGGTTTTTCAAAAATTGGACAAATCCAGAAAACCAAAAATAGTCCAAGAAAATTCTGAAAAAATTCACACGTGTTCTTTGGCTAATTTTAAGCATTTTATGTTTGACAAATTTCTTTGTAAAGTTGATATTTTTCGTGGAAAAAATCGCGAAGTTTTTTATTTCATTGCTGTACAAAATAACCATTTTGCAAAAACCAAAGCAAAAAAAAAGCTTTCAAACCATGGTTTGAGAAAGTTTAGACAGTCGGGGCAGCTGCGATGCGTAGAAAAAAAGATAAAAATACAAGAGCGGTTCCCACATAAGGCAAAATCCTGATTTACGAATCACCCTGTAACTGCCGAACGGTGCGAGATGTCCCATTTTAGAATTGAGTGAGAATTTATTTTTTTCCATTTCCCAATACATGGAAATTCATTAAAGTACCAATAAATTATAAATGCAAATGTCCATAAAAGCTAGAATAGAAAATAAGTAGCGAGAAATCTCGTGCACGCTTTTTTTCACTTGACTTACTCGCGAGTAATAAGAGGAAGAAATTGCTGATGAGTGTGCGATATCTTCAGTAGGTATTATTAAAAAAAAAAAAAAAAGAGAACTTATTCATTCATGCTTAGTAATTAGGAAGTAATTTCAATGTAGTTCTCTTTTACAGTATAAGAAAACTAAAACTCCGTTTTATAAAATTTTATTTAATTGGAGAAACTAACAAACCATATTAATTCGAAATGAAATGCGTTTTTTCCAATTGAAAAGCATAAAATTTGCATTTGATTTCCCGACAGCTTAATTTATTTGTTTTCTTCTTCGTGATTAATTTCTTTCCGCTGTTATGCTTGCTGCTATAGTTAACTATGCTGATGCTAAGTAAGAGGCTTGAAATTAAATTAAATTAGCTGTTACTATATCATCTTCAACGGTTGAAGATTTCCGATAGCTTTTATGATAAAAAAGTTATCCCTCCATTCGTCGATTTACGAGATCTTTAATATCCTTCCACAAGTGCTTCGTGGAGGTTTTTACAACCATCAACGCTTGAAACAACTTATTTGCATATTTAGCCGATAAATCCAAGCAATAAGGCAAAGTCACGCCACTCATAAAGAATATTCACAATACCTATAGGAGCTAGGTAAAGATATTCATTTCTTTGTGTGGGAGACAAGAATAACTATTAACTACCCCTAATTTGGAACACCCTGATTCTCGTATATAGGCACAAACTGGCACTTCCTGTTAATTCATCCTAATTTTGCAAGAATATTCAGAGGTCTAGTCTGTGACTTATGTATGCAAATAAAAGAGGCTGTGATAAAGGGACAATTACCTCTGATTAATATGTATAATAAGCCCACCCAGCAGGTGACCTGTTTTAATTATCTCATTAAGGTAGGGAAGCTTAATTATAGTCCTTTAGTGCTAAGGAGCTAAGAATGTAAAATCATTAAAGGCGAGAATAATAAATTTGCATTTGGCTGTTCATATTATCAGTTTGTCGGGGAAACATTTACGCAAATGAATTGAAACTCCATCAATCTTTTTCGAAATATAAACGCGTAAAACTGTACACCTATCTTATGGTAGAGAGAAGTTACTTTTATTAGAGTAATAAGACGACAAAGGGAAAAATAATTTTCTAGAACTCATGATGTTTAAAATTTCTTTTTTTATGGATACTGAAAAGAAACATGTAAAAAAAGGTGTAATGCACACATGATAATTTACCTAAGCTATTGCCCTCAGAAGATGGATATAAAGACAATTGCTGGATATAAAGATAATATTGCACATATGCAAACTGCATAAAAGGTTAATTTCGGAAGATCATTGTTAGCACGCGACGCGGAGCAGTTTGTGAGTAGCAAACGTGAGAAGTCACCACTTCAATTTACTTTATATTAGAATCTGGGAGACTCGTGCACATAATGTTTAGTTATTATTTCAATAAGACACTTCTGGTTTATTTGATTTTTAAAATAGACATAAATTAATCGGATGCATAAAAGGCACTAACAGTAATTACGGTGTAAAGAATGTGTAATAAAATTAAGAAAGGAACTTATGCTTTTTTTTTTAAATTAAACACATTCTAGTATTTGCAGATTTTTATACAGGTGAAAGATAAAAGAAAGTTAAAACTTTATAATAAATCCACTCAGCAAGGTTTTATTAATTTAAAATTTTATATTTCTGCTTATATCAGTCGTAACCCACTTTTAAATATTTTATAGGAATCAGCATCAGGGTTTTTTTGTATATGTACCAAATGTTTGGCCAAATGTCTATCAATTATAACGTGAAAATAGAAACGACGCTGCTCAACAAACAAAAAAGTTTTTAGCCTTAAACAATTTATAAGATATTTTTTTGTAAATTTGTTCAAATATTGCGTAATGTTATGTTTTCGATAAAAAAAATTTCATATTTTAAGCATCAACAAATTTGCAAAAATTGGAACTTAACATTTAAAGACGTTATGTATGTACTCATATGTTCGTTAGACTTTCCTTAATTGTCATTTATACAACGATGTTTTTCGATAGCAGAGAATTTAAATTCAATGCGGATTATTATTTTTTAATAAATGTCTTTATGTCTTATTAGTCCCACAAATGGAGTTAATTTGAGGATTTTAGTTCGTAAGGCCATTTATAACATTACAAAGAGACATGTAAAATCATCTATTAACCTAGTTTTGAGAACAGAAATTCACGGATATAATACAAGGAAAGCAATGATGGGAACTTATAATCTACCGGCACCAAGGACTAATCGACTAAAATATGATCCAATTTACTGTGCAGTTAATTATTATAATAGCTTACCAGAAAATATAAGAAATGCTCGCAGTATTGTGGAATTTAAAAGTCTTATCAAGAATTTTATTAAATCGAAAAATTAAGCACAATTAAAGCGGAATAATTAATTAATAATATTATATATTCATGTGTTGCCCCTTATACCAAATAAAAATCGTCTGGGGAGCACAAAATAGAATTATATATTTTAATATTTTTTAAAAATTGTTATATAGTTTTTAAGATTTTTCAGAAAATGGATCCACAGAGCCTAAATTCGAATGCCTAGGCAGCTCAGAATTAGGTGAATGTTACCAGCAACATGCTGAGAAGTGCGATATAAAATCTATTATTATTATTATTATTATAATAACCTCTTGAAACATATTTATGTGTTAGACGGCGAATTGTTACAATATTTTTATATTTTATTTGACGATTGATGAACTCTTTGAACTCTGAAAATAAAAGTTATTTATAAATCATAATCGAGCAATAAAAAAATAAAAATTTAAAATAAATAAAAGACACAAAAATAAAAATTACTTAATAATCATTATGAAAATTTTATAACGCATAATCATTGAAGTTTTCCAAATAGAACCTTTCTATATTTTATTTATTTATGTAAAAGAAACTTATTCTAACAATTTGGGGCTATTTAATAATATTAACAAATATGTATCAGTATTTTTCTTTCCTCTAATTGTTTTATTTTTGTTAACGCAGAATTATACCATGGTCTGAGGCACCATAAACAAAAGTTTTTTTTCGCATCATGTGTTTGAATTATACATTAACCCTTTACACTCGAAGCTTTTTTTCATTCATATTACTAGCAACTCGAAGCAATTTCGATAGAGAAATCATATTCACATATACAGGGTGTCCCATAGAAATGTGGGAAAACTTATGAGCCACTATTTTTTAACAAATGGAGAGATCGGTAAAATGTAAATACTTTTTAATAAAGGACAGTCGTCATTATTATTTCATTTCCATTTTATTATAAAAAAATTAAATCTATTTAATACAAACCATTAATTTAAAAATATAGCAAAAAACATGAATTATTAATAATATATGTTTGTGAAATGTGAACCATCTACATAAAAGGTATCTACCTGCATTTCTTTGAATCTTCTGTCGCCGGAGAGAAGTACAAAGGGGTGTTCGAGACCAAATCCTTTCTCATGCGAAAAAGAGGAGCCGCGTTAAATCTTTTTTTTTATTCAAGACGGAGCAGCACCTCATCGCACACAAGAAGTATCATCAATAAATTTTATGGCGATCGAGTTATTGGCCTAAGGTACCCACGCTTTGCTAGGAGAAAATGAATAGAATAGCCATATTACTCGTCACATCTCATTCGATTTGATTTCTTTTTATGGGGCTACATTAAAGATCTCTGCTATGAAAATAACCAAAAAACAGCTGAGGATTTTATTAAAGACATTGAGAAGGTCGTCAATGGCATTTCAAATGAAACGTTAGAACATGCTTTTAATAGTGTAAGAAAGCATATGGATATTTGTGGCAAATGAGATGGTTAAAATATCGAAAATATATATCATTAGTAATTAACGTTCTTCACTACTTTTTAAATTAATTGTTTTGTATTAAATAGATTTAATTTTTTTATAATAAAATGGACATGAAATAAAAATGACGACTGTCCTTTATTAAAAAGTATTTACATTTTACCGATCTCTCCATTTGTTAAAAAATAGTGGCTCATAAGTTTTCACAGATTCCTATGGGACACCCTGTATGTAAATAATATGCGCATTAAAAGAAGAGTGAAGTTATTTCGATTTGTTTTTGTCCTTATGTTATGAACTGGAAATTATTTGCATTGTCTCCATAGCGGAGCCCTCGAGTTTGAAGACAAATTTTAAATGGCTCCGCTTCGGAGCCCTCGAGTGCAAAGGGTTAATTTAAGGGGGTATCCCACTCTAGAACGCTCAAAAAATGAATTTTTGTTTTTTAGTTTTGAAAAATTCTGTGTTCTTTCCTGAATCGTTTAAGCTATCTTTTGCCGCGAAATTTGAAAAGCTCGTGCCGGTACAGGCGATTCCGTGCGCAGCTGCGCGCTCCCTAGCACTCCTCGTTGCCTTTAACATTCTGAGAAAACCATTCATCCGAAAAATTTCAGATTTTGGTACAAGCTGTGTTAGCTTTGCTTCTATAACCTAAGTGGAGCAAATCAGGCATTTTTACATTTACATAGCTTGTATCCCATGTTTTAACAATAAAAAATCAACTAAAAAATATAACGAATAGTAGAAAAAATTAAAGAAATGAATAAACATTTTTTTTTCAAAATATGACACACTCATGCCATAGCCACATGTATAAAGAGTACTAATGTGCAATCTCATAATTTTCAGATTATTTGTTTGGCTGTGATGGTACACACCATAAGCTGCCGTTCCTAAGTTATGAGTCCCAGTAGCAGGCCTGCCCTGACCCAACCACTCAATAAAAAAAAAATGTTTTCTCAAAATATTCATTAAAGATCATATAATAAGAGGATTATTATGTTTAACTCTAAATATTTTGTATTTTCTTGTTCAACTCCCTGAAAAAAACGTTCAATTCAAAGGCCTCTAGAGTGGGATACCCCCTTATTTTAATCAATATAATTTTTATTTGATATAAATACTATTCCCAAAAGATTAGTACAAAATCAGTTTTTGATTCGAATTAACCGCTCATTCGGGCGGATCGAAAATCAAAAACATGACATGCCAGCAGTACGATAATCGCTTTCTCAATCCATGTAAAAAATAGATTAATTCCAAGGGAGTAATATGAATAGGATACAATCATCCAGGTGATAGCAATTTGCATTAATTATACGGTTCAAAAACTCTGATGAAGAAATTATCTTCTGCTTATATAAAAACCGTTTAAATGTGGTTTTTCTCAAACATCTACTGATTTTGTATGTGTAATTCAGTTGCTCTTTTGCCAGAAATTCTAATTTTAAAATACCAGACGCAATTAAGAAGATTTTATATTTCTTTACTGAAACGTTTTTCTTGAAAGGTGTTAATTCAGTATCGCAAATTAGATTTTGCTTCTGCTTTAAACAAATGATTAATAACGAACTGTTTACGAAAATCTGTAACACCTCACGCTTTGAAAAGGGATTATTAAATATTGTTTGAAACCACAAAATTACTGATTTTCCCTTTTTGGTTTTATTTAAAACGAATAAAAGCCTTTATAATTATATACACAAAGGTTGGGCAAAAAAGGAGCTGGGCTGATAAGGCTCATTTTTGGCCCACTAGTTGGAGATTACCAATCAATTTTTCTTACATAGTTTTAGCCTTAATATTAATAGAAACAACATCAATTTCGTTCATGGTAAAAAATCCAAATAAATAAAAGTCGAAGTCAAAATTTTAATGATTTCAAGCGGCTCGTTATCACTTTGTACAGTATTATTGTGACATTAACGGATAAAATAAACTTTTAAATGAAAAATAATCTAAATAGTAAATGCTGTTATTATAGCATATACAATGATTTCATGGACCGATTGAAACTTTTAGAAATGAATAAAGTGATAATGCAAAAAGATACGACTAAAAACTTTATTGTTGACTATTTATCTTCGGTTTCTCTGTCCTCCGCCGTTTCGTCTTCAATTGACCAGCTGGTTCCTGCATCACTGAGCGAAGATTGATAGACAAGACTGAGTTTTTTATTTTTATAAATGATGTCAATAAGACAAGTACTATAAAATTGATGCTATGTGGGTGCAACACCCTATTAAATTTACACTGGCAGTACCACAGGAAATTAGTTGTGTGTCCTTTTTCATTAGAAATCAGATTAAGACTACCATTTCTGTAAATAGTCATAAGAAATATAGAGAGAGAAATAGTCACCAAAAAATTTTCACAGACAGCATTTTTAAAGGCGCTCAAGGAAGATTGCATTGGTGCTGGTCACTCAATTCTACCTCCCCTTCCAATGTTAATTTATAGAGAAATGGTGAATCGAAGAATTAGCAAGAGGCAGGTACTACACACCGAACATAAATACGGATGAGATTACTTACATTTTTTCATGGTGCAGTTTAAAGGCGATCTGGAACGAAGATTGTTGCGTGTGCCGCGCTCGCTTGTGAAAAGTACAGGCTAGTCTTAACTTATAATCGTAAATATAAACGATTGTAAAAGCAAGAATAGACAATTAGACAATGCGCTAAGTTCGAAATTTTGCTAATAATATTAGTTTTAATAATTGTTTTATGTATTTTTGGGAGTACTATATATGAATTTGGAAACAGTAACTTTCTGTCATCGTAGAGTATTTAAGGAAAATAGGATAAAAAATTAAAAATAATCGATATTTTGTATCACACATAGTAATTTGTAACCTCTCTCAAATGAAAGTTCGAATCTTATAAGCTTAAAAACTCGTAAGTAGTGTTTGAAAAACAATAGTGGAGCAGTTTAGCTTGCGGGTAAATTATATTTTAAAGCTATAGTTCTATTATTTTTGAACAAATTTTATTCACATTTTAACCCTATTTTATTCTTGACAACGCGGGTATGACTTATGTATGTTATGCCTAAAAAAGGAGGAGTATCTGATATGTCTCACTTACACTTTCCACAATCTCGTTTAAAAATTTGAAATTATCTAATAACCAACATTTCAAGTAAATCTATCAATTAAAAATGTTAGTGTATTAGGTCTGTATATTTTCTAAAAGTTTTTACTCGCGAGTAAATGTTTTTACTCGCGAGTAAAAGTTTTTACTCGCGAGTAAAAGTTTTTGGTCGAACTTTCGTTTTATAAAATATTACCAGATTTTACTTAACTAATTTGCCTGAGTAAACTTTGTGTAAAATCACCGACTACTTCTCATGCTGTAGGTTGGCTGTGTGCGTATTTCATGCCGATTGTCAAAAACAAACTAGTTAGTCTAGTTAGAATATATTTTCGTTATTTTTTCAGCTGGCATTTTGAGCAGATTTGATTGTTTACATACACAAAAAAGACTTCAAGATTTTACTTGAGGTCGTATGCTACATTTTTAATCAGAAATCTTTTAGTCAGAGTTATCATACAGAACAGACCTATTGTTTATTTCTCTTTGCTGCAATGTAAAAATTGTAATTTTAATTGTTTGTGAACAAGCTTCGCACCTCAGTGGCATGGCCAAAATTTATCGGATTTCCCTATAAACTGAAATATGAGTTAAACAAAGGCATATCGAAAATCAATAAAATTTTCATTTTCAAATTACTGACTTTCAAACAGTGTTGGTATATTCCCGATTGAAATTTTAGTTCTATTCAGGGTCCAAAACTCACGATATTTTTTGTATTCGATCTGCCGCTTAAAATTAAACTCTACTTTTGAACTTTTAGATCCTTGAAAAAGTTTTATTTAACTAAAACCTAAATCCCGAAGATTCTCACATAAAAGACTTATTCTTAAAAATAACAATTTTTACATTGAAATTGGATTTATTTTAGAACCAAGAATTCAAGAATAAGTTCTATTTCGAGACTTTAAAACTTTTCCCAGGACCTATCGGATCAAAAGTAGAGTTTAAATTTGAGCAGTGGATCGAAAATAGTTGCCCGAAGACGATTGAAAGAAAAAGATAAATAATTATCAGCCATATCAATATTCCCTCTGTTTCACTGCCAAGCTTTTTTATTCAGACCTAACGACGAGAAAGAAATTTCCATGAAATGCAATAGAGACGAATTTTATTAAAAATCATCTATACGAATGCCCTCATTAAAGCTTAACTAGTTCTTGATTGAGTCAAATTCCTCCGGGTGAAAAACTTTCTAGAAAATCCTGAAAACTACCCACAACTCTGGTACAGAAATATCCGAACGTCGGAGGCAAATATCACTTAGAAAATTCCATTCCAGGTCATTTCCGAACAATCGTTTTTGTCTGAGGATGAGAAGTTTCACAACCCTTTAGAAAAACGTGTCAAATACAAGAAGAATTTTCTGGCGTAGTCTTCATTCTATCGGAATGTTTGATACACTCCGATTCTCCAAAAGAATGATGGTAATACTTCTTAAACTGGCAGCTGGCAATCTTAGCTTGTTCGATCTTGAATCCGGAAGAAAAAGAGCAAGCTCATTCGCATCCCATGACGTAATGTCTTTCCGCAGTGACACCACATCACAAAAACTGGCAGCCAATTGGTCCCAAGGGTAAACAGCCAACAAGGAAACTTTTTATGTAAGACACAAACGAAATACCATTCACTGCGCCTTGTCACGAAGTCAAGGAATTATTTGTGTACGCTTGTAATTTTTTCACCACATATCAGAAGACTGTATGAAAACAAATTATATCAGTTGAAGTCGTATTAATTTATGTACATACTATATGTAACTATATGTCCTAGGTAGACTGAATTATCTGTATCTGTAATTTTTAGCGAGGGCAAACCATATGCAAAATTTCACATACCACCCAGATATGGTGTTTGCTGAAATTATGCATGCACATATGTTTGAATGTACAGAGATATAGCAAAGTATAATAAAAATGAAAATTTATCGCAATTCCCTGAGAAATTCGGAGAGATTTCTACTATGTCGTTTCCTTCTGAAATAAAACGGACCCTTTGGAATACGTTCATAAAGTTTTAGTGTGTATTTAGAAAATTCCAGCCAAGTGGTATCACAGTGTTTCCTTGAAATAGAAAGAAAAGTATTTGAAACATCAACTTTCATATCTTATCCCACTTCAATAGTTTGTGATGATTTTCCAATGGGGCGGAAACTAAACACCAAGTGAAGTTTTATCAGAATCTGCAAACGGTGTCATTTCTGGAGTTGGCATATGAATAATAAAGTCAGCCAAACATGGACTAGTAATACAAAAATAGATCAACATGAAAACTAAAATGTTTTGTGCTTAAATATATGAACATTTAAAATCAGAAATTGTCGCAGAACCAATTAGTGCAGACTGCAATGCTATGACCTGTGAATATACTATAGCAAATGAAACTGAAAATCAATAGAACTCAGGCTACTTCAAAATACTGAAATCGTAATTATTTCTCTATTATAAGAAATTACTCAGTGCTCATTTATCATAAATATTTTGCTTTGTTTCAGTTTTATATTTTTTATACAAGGCAAACATTTTCCTCACTTATGAACAGGAAAAGAATTCTTGCTACGAAAACACTAATTAGATGAAAGTTCATTTGCTCTTTCATTCGATTTGTAAATAAACAAAGCAAGCATCAAATATGAGAATCCGTGAAATAAATAAACAAATTAATAGGTTGTATATACACAGACAAAAATTAGAAATAGCCAAATCAGGCATCTGTAAATATAAATGAAAGATCTCTTTTCTCAATAGCACACTTCACTTAATTGATTCCAATCTATCCTAGTAAAAGCGAAAAAGTTTAGTAACGTCTTGAAAAGATTTTCCAAAGTAAATTTGTTCTTTCAAGGTTCTTGTATAAAACTTACACTAATGTAGAAAAGGCGGACAAAAATAAGTAAATGGAGAATAAAGTTAAGGAATTTTCAAAAAATCGATTTTTTTTTTTATATATTTCGAAAGTATAGTCTTCCAGGAATATTTTTGTAAGGATAGAGACAGTATTTCAGGTTCTACAGCCTTATTAGCAGGTAGAGAATGGTCCGGCCGGCCCGCTCCCATACTTAAAACTTTAAACTCATTTATCTCGAAACTACTTTTTGTTGCATGGTGTTGCGAAAAAAGAAAAAACTATTCAGCCGAATCATCTGACACTGATAAGTTATTTAGAACATCAGAGGCTATGGCCGGAACTAGAATCAAAGTTTTATTTCAAAAAAAATTTTTTTTAATTTTTTTTAAAAACATAAAAATTGGTAAGAAAGCGGCCTGTTTTCAAAAGCGTAACTGCACTAATACTGTTTAATAATTTTCTTAGTTCTACCATACCACCCAATTACATTTTTTTTTAGAGGATCTTATTTAGCGCCATTTATAACATTATTAAAATTTTTTTTATTATTTTTCGATTAAAATAATATTCAAATAAAATTAACAGTTAAAAAGAGAACCCTGATAAAAACTTTCAAATTTTTAAATAACAAAATATAGGGTTTTATTCACTTTATAAAGTTTGTTAAAAACTTTAAATGTTAGCGCTGTTTGCTGATGCCTACATTTATATTGTATTTTATAGTTCATTTTATTTTTAATAAGGAGGAGTTATTTTCTTAGTATTTCCTTGACATTTTCTCGTTAATTGCATTGGATTTCGTTTAAAATTAGCAATATACTATATTTTATTTCATCATTAAAAAATTGGTGACATTTTTACTCAAAAAAGATCAATTTTACGTATAAATTTTGTAGGACGAAAAGTACGTATAATAAGCCAAAGAACATATGTGAATTTGTTCGGAATTTTTCGGGACATTTTTGGAATTTTCAAAAATTGTTCAATTCAAAAAAATCAAAAATAGTCAGAAAAATTCTGAAAAAAATTCATTCGTTTTCTTTGGCTAATTTCAAAAATGTTCTGTTATATAAAATACTTTTATAAAGTTGAGCCATTTCGTGTAAAAAAATCGCGAAGTTTTTTATTACATTACTGTACAAAATGTCCATTTTGCAAAAACCAGAGCAAAAAAAACTTTCAAAGCCATGGTTTGAGAAAGGTTAGATATTAGAACCATGATTTCTGGTGGTTATATGATCATTCAATAGCAGCAACGTCAAGATAATTGACTTTGAAAAGAAAAAAGACCAAAAAAATCAGCATTTTTTTAAAAAACCCAAAAAATAATAGCGTTTTTGAAACTTTTATGCAACACAAATGCCAGATTCTGAAAGAGCACCCCCCAAGAATCCATTATATACGATTTTGGAATTATTTTTTAAAAAATAGAATTAATTTATTCCCGAAACAAAATTTGTTTTAAAATAATTTCAATATTTTAAAAATACTTAAAATAACTTATCAATCATAAAAGCTAAAATTTTAAAAGAAACGAAGTCATTTTTTTAAGTTCATCGTCTTTGTTCCTACAACATTAAAACTATTTATTTGCCTCCTCTTGGTAGGAATTGTCGTCTATCTAAACATTGCACCACACTTATAAATGCTTATTGAATATTAAATTGGCAACATTAATAATCTCAATAGTTTTTCTTTTGATTAAAGGCGTTGAACCATGGACATTTTGGTAGCTATATTGGCATTTTCAACTTAAATTTTAAAAAAATAGCAAAATCGAATTCAGCGATCCTGAAAACTCGTTAATGTTAATTTTCATACCAATCTTTTAATTAGAAATATTCGCCTACATATTGCAGCTTGAATTTCCACATTCTGATAGTAGATTTGAATTCAGTGGCCCCAAAACTCCTATGAACTGATCTTCGAGAGATTCGGCAAACTTTACAAGAATCCTTTAAAATAAGGACATCGTGGTCGCCACACTTCTATTCGTATATGAAGCAGATTAGATAATTTTCTTTGGAAAATTTCCAAAAGAAATGTATATCCAGTAGAAAAAATGTTGATATTCATACGAGCAGGAAGAAGATGCCATAGTTTCAATCCAATGGATTTAATTTCAATCAATTCATATTTTCTATAATATAAGCATTTCATTTCTTGACGACAATCTTTTGTTGAAGAAAGTTTTATAAAATACCATTGTGATCCAGGATGATTTATAATTTTGCAACAGCTTTGAGGTGTTTTTCCAAACCATGAAAAAGATCCATAATTTGTGACGAATTGCTGCAAACTTATCTACGTGACGGACTGTTTTCGTTTCCGAATTCATATCATAAATCTGGACGAAAAAAGCAATTAAGCATTGAAAAAACCTTCATGATATTCTCTTATCCTTTGACCTATTAATATGAAAATAATAATTTATTTCCCTTAAAACTTGGTGAAGTGCAATAAAAATATACTTTTAATGTTAAAGTGATCTCGATCTAAAACAAAATTGCGATAAATAATAAAACATAGCTGTTCACAAAGTTCTGTGCGATTAAATTGCATTACGTATTAGAAACGACTTTTTTCCGATAAAATAAATGCAAGTACAGATAAAGAATATTGGAAGCAAATAAAAAGGAATGTAATGGAAAATATTGCAAACATTGCTGAAAATTAATTAATAGTAAAAGTTAAGCAAAATAATAGTTTTTGTCTATTCACCTAATTAATTGTGATGCTAACTTCACTAAGTATAAGTGTTACAGCGACTCTGTAGCACGATATTTATTTTTGAGTTTTCGGATAAGGAAAGGTGTTGGGTCAAAATCCTACGGCTTGAAACACGCTGATTTAAGTAAATATATATATTTTATTAATTCTTTTTCTTATACTAAACAAAATCAGTTCTTTTTCTTAAAAAATGCAAAGTAAACAATATATAACAAAATTAACAATTCGAACAAATGAACAATAACGAAATAAATAATTCTTCTTAAAATTACCAAAAAATCTGCTTCTCTCTGTAAATAAAAGAAACGAATTTTGTTCAATTAATTCAATCAAAATTACTCGGTGTTCGCGATGTATTATGTCCAATAATATTGTCGGCATATACCTAACAATATTATCGAAGGGGCTATTTAATTTAACTAACAAGCACTCACGGCATATACCTATGACCGCTTGTTCGTTTTCGATGTGATTCTATTTGACGAAGTATATTCAGCAATATCACCGGCGTATACCTAACAATATTACTGAATTTTTTGGCGATTTTATTCAACGAAGTATATTCAGCAATATCACCGGCGTATACCTAACAATATCACTGAATTTTTGGCGATTTTATTCAACGAAGTATATTCAGTAATATCATCGGCGTATACCTAACAATATTACTGAATTTTTGGCGATTTTATTCAACGAAGTATATTCAGTAATATCATCGGCGTATACCTAACAATATTACTGAATTTTTGGCGATTTTATTCAACGAAGCATATTCAGTAATATCATCGGCGTATACCTAACAATATTACTGAATTTTTGCTTTTAAGGGAAAACCAGCAAGCAACTACGGCATATACCTATAATTGCCAACTTGTTTTGTCCTTAATTTTATCTTGCGGCATATACCTGCAATTCGGTCTTCCTCGGCATATACCTGAGTTCAGACTGAGACTACCTCGGCTTAAACCTGAGTATAGACTTGAGACTGTCTCGGCATAAACCTGAGAACAGACTGACTTTCCTATGCACCCCAGCCTGCTTATATAGCGAAATAGAGCAGTACTGGGATGCGTGTGGTGTACAGGGATTGTACGAATCCTTTTGTACACTGAACCGTAATTCTTCATATTTCTTCATGTAAACGCAGATAGCGCTCGAAATAGTTCGGTGGTCCTAAATATCAGGATGCTTTATAGTTCGGTGGTCCTAAATATCAGGACAGCTGATTGCTAAATGTCACCAAGTCAAAATGACATATTCACTGTATGGGGTAAATTTGTTTCCCATTTCTTTTCTAATTAATGCATTATCTTTTCAGCATGTCGAAGCTGCGACATACTCCCCCCTCGACAGTGATAGACTACATTAATTTTTTCAGATTACAATTTTCACACCAGGTTGTACCAAACCAACCTGGTGCCAACAATCTTCAGGCGGACCTTCCTTCCACTGGCAAGAAACACTGTGAAGCGCTTTCTTCTCCCGCTTCTTATGGCCGCATATGGAATCTGCTGCAGATCTCCATGTGTGACCGTGAACTTCCTTTCGTCTACGGTGGTAACATCATAGACACGCTCCTGAATGCAGCTTGGTGCAGCAGACTGATTCCCTCGTGATGGAGATAAAAGTCTGCACAGAGATCCGATGTTGTTTTCAGCCAAGGACTGCCTTTCCAACAGAACCGAACGGGTCCCAGCAACCGGCTGTGGTTCCTCAGGAACGGGTGCTGACATCTCCATGATATGCTTCCGTCCACCAGTGCAGAGTTGAGGTCGTGTCCTCTTCCGTGTTGGGTAGAATGGAGCTTCTGCCCTTGCAAGTTGTCTGTTAGGCAGTTCTTCACATTTCCAAAATTTCTTCATTTGGAAATCCAGCACTTTCAATGTTGATTCTTCATTTGTAAATGCTGAAAAACTACAATTTAATGTCTTTTTGTGTGAGGTTACTTCTCCGAAAAGTATCCATCCTAGCTCTGTGTTCTGCGCAGTTGGCGTACCGTTTTGTCCATGAATAATTCCATTAAGGATTATTTTTGAATACACATTTACTCCCAGTAGCAAATCGATATTGCCCAGGTTGTAATATTCC
This sequence comes from Dysmachus trigonus, assembly GCA_949715965.1. NCBI lineage: Eukaryota > Metazoa > Arthropoda > Insecta > Diptera > Asilidae > Dysmachus > Dysmachus trigonus. Next base: position 45,225,153 of record OX454319.1, on the reverse strand, counting down.
GGGTCTGCTAACTGGAGATTCTTAATATGTTTTAGATCCATTGACTTTAAATTTTTAGGAGGACTTACGCTTGTTATTTTTTTAATAACGTATGCCTTTATTGGTAATTCAAACTGTTTTGTATTTGAACAAAGTGTGAATGAAGCCTCTTTCTTAGATGTGGTTAGTTTGGTAGACCCAAGCCCTGCTATTTGTAAGCAGGTAGGATCACCCTTAATTTTTAACGCTTGGAATGCGGCTTCAGTTATAAATGAGCTCTGGGAACCCAAATCTACTAGAGCTCGTAGTGATTGCGATATTCCTATATTATTTTTGATAATAATAGTTGATGTTGCTAATAGTGCCTGCGTATAATTTTTATTATAATGGCATTTGGTTACAGTTTCTTGGTTTGATGAACTGTTACCTTGTTGCTCTCTTTCTAATTTTTCATTGCTCAGATATACATCATCATGTAGCAATGTGTGATGCCGTTTACTACATTTAAAACATGAGTAAGAGCTAGGGCATGCTATGTTAACATGTTTCATCAAACAGTTATAGCATAAATTATTCTTTGCTATGAACTTCCGTTTGTCTGCAATCAACATTTCTTTAAATGTGTTACATTTTGACAATAGGTGTAATTCTTTGCATATCAAGCACTGCTTCGTAAATCGACATGTTCCACTATTGTGTCTTTGAAAGCAATTGAAACATATTTTGTGTGTACGCAGAATATCTCGTTTAGCATTCGGATTTAATGCCCCGAATTGTTGGCAGTTTTTGAGATTATGATTCTCCTTGCATACTATGCAGCTTGATTGTTCGTTGATATGATAGTTGCTGGTTTTTCGTGATTCACTGAAAGAATTCTGAATATTTGCATCAGATATAGCTTCCAGCGTACGAAATCTTGATTCCAGAAATTCATATAACTCTTTAAGTTTGGGCAGATCTCTTTGTCCTGAGATGTTCTGTTCCCAAAGTTTGTGAGTTTCTTGTGGTAGACGTTGTACCAATAAATGTATTATGATTGGATCCCATTCTGATATAGAGATGTCCAATGCTTTGAGTTCGTGAAGACACTCTTTATTCTTGTCTAATAGATCCTTTATAACCCGTTGAGATTCCCCTTTGATCGCGGGTTGGCTAAAAAGTTCTTTTAACTGAGCCGATATCAATACACGTTTGTTATTGTATCGGTCAATTATTGTTTGCCATGCTGCAGCGTAATTATCTCCAACCATATTAAATTGTTTGATTAATCGCTCAGCTTCGCCGTTTAGGCATGATTTTAAATAATGTAACTTTTGTACATTTGGAATTCTAGGATCTTCATGAATGAGTGATACGTACATATCATGAAAAGATCTCCAAGTTTTATAGTCGCCATTGAATTTTGGCAGATCTATGTGTGGTAATTTTAACTCAACCTTTCGTTCAGGTTGATTTTGAATCTTTGCTTCATTTTTAGCGGAATCATCGAGAGCGGTTTTTTTCTCCAAAACATCCCTTAGTTCCCCGAGAAATTCGAAATATTTTTCTTCGAAATTCTCGTAGATGCAATCATTTGTATATTGATCTGCTAAATCCTTGAAGCTTTCATTGAATTCTTCATCTGTCGTAGTTATGACAAGATGATTATTTTCGAATTTTAACCACAACTTGGAAATTTGATCTATTCTTCCTGTTAAATATGCAGGTCTTCGTCGAATGTCGCCCGTTTTTTTAAAGTTTGTATACGCCTGATCAAGGAGATTCCTTAATAACAACTGAGTCTTATACAACTTGTTCATTTTGTCGAATGTATCTATAAGCTACTTGAACTGAATTTGTTGATTTTTATTTTTATTTTAAATAAGCGTGTTTGGCCTCAGATATATCCGGCTCGAAGGACCATATGTTACAGCGACTCTGTAGCACGATATTTATTTTTGAGTTTTCGGATAAGGAAAGGTGTTGGGTCAAAATCCTACGGCTTGAAACACGCTGATTTAAGTAAATATATATATTTTATTAATTCTTTTTCTTATACTAAACAAAATCAGTTATTTTTCTTAAAAAATGCAAAGTAAACAATATATAACAAAATTAACAATTCGAACAAATGAACAATAACGAAATAAATAATTCTTCTTAAAATTACCAAAAAATCTGCTTCTCTCTGTAAATAAAAGAAACGAATTTTGTTCAATTAATTCAATCAAAATTACTCGGTGTTCGCGATGTATTATGTCCAATAATATTGTCGGCATATACCTAACAATATTATCGAAGGGGCTATTTAATTTAACTAACAAGCACTCACGGCATATACCTATGACCGCTTGTTCGTTTTCGATGTGATTCTATTTGACAAAGTATATTCAGCAATATCATCGGCGTATACCTAACAATATTACTGAATTTTTTGGCGATTTTATTCAACGAAGTATATTCAGCAATATCACCGGCGTATACCTAACAATATCACTGAATTTTTGGCGATTTTATTCAACGAAGTATATTCAGTAATATCATCGGCGTATACCTAACAATATTACTGAATTTTTGGCGATTTTATTCAACGAAGTATATTCAGTAATATCATCGGCGTATACCTAACAATATTACTGAATTTTTGGCGATTTTATTCAACGAAGTATATTCAGTAATATCATCGGCGTATACCTAACAATATTACTGAATTTTTGCTTTTAAGGGAAAACCAGCAAGCAACTACGGCATATACCTATAATTGCCAACTTGTTTTGTCCTTAATTTTATCTTGCGGCATATACCTGCAATTCGGTCTTCCTCGGCATATACCTGAGTTCAGACTGAGACTACCTCGGCTTAAACCTGAGTATAGACTTGAGACTGTCTCGGCATAAACCTGAGAACAGACTGAATTTCCTATGCACCCCAGCCTGCTTATGTAGCGAAATAGAGCAGTACTGGGATGCGTGTGGTGTACAGGGATTGTACGAATCCTTTTGTACACTGAACCGTAATTCTTCATATTTCTTCATGTAAACGCAGATAGCGCTCGAAATAGTTCGGTGGTCCTAAATATCAGGATGCTTTATAGTTCGCTGGTCCTAAATATCAGGACAGCTGATTGCTAAATGTCACCAAGTCAAAATGACATTTTCACTGTATGGGGTAAATTTGTTTCCCATTTCTTTTCTAATTAATGCATTATCTTTTCAGCATGTCGAAGCTGCGACAATAAGTTTTAATTAATTAGATTCCAAAAATAAACTTCTATCTAGGAAAGTCAGTAAAATAAAATTTATTTAAATGAACATGAACACAACTTATGAATTTATATATTTAAAAATGCTAATCAAACAAGTGATTACTTGAATAAAAAGAGCCATGAAGCAGTCCATTTAACTAAGTTTCAATCTTAGCCGATCCTTGAAAAAAGACTTGGGAAAATTAAAATCAAAACAACTGCGATATCGAGGACATTGGCTCCTCCCTGTCTTAATTAGTTCGGTGATATGACACCTGAAGAAAGTAAGGAGCTTTCCAAGAACGACCAGGGACCGAAATATTAATTTTCATTAAAAGTTCGGAGCTGTGTACGCCGGTTCAAAATATTATAGATTGTAACTATTCTATCAATGTTACGCCTGTTTTCCAAGGAATCGAGCAATATCAACTTGAGTTGGTCAGCATAAGTTCGAACTATGGCAGTCCACGGAGTACGAACCTTACAAATTGGACTGACTCAATGCGGTTAATATGGACCGCGTATGACGGCGTCAAAATTCTGAAATATGTCTTACAATATTACAATAAAGAACCTAGTAATATGCGTATCGTCAAATTCTCTGGACTATTTCCTGATGAAACCCAACGTCGAATTGTCGTTGTTAACAATCGAATTGACGTGATCATCAAAAGACAGCGCAGAGTTAACTAAGGCTCATAAATCCCTGCTTTTACCAAGTCTGATTAAATGTCTTTCACCCATAGTGGTGTAGTCGAAAATGAGAGGTGAACGTTTCCTGGAGAAAGTTATCACAGAGTACTTGTCAACATTCAAAGTTAAACAGTTAATAGCGCACCACTATAATTATTTAAATTATCATACAGAAATAAATACAAGAAGTTTCATCTAGAGTCACAAAAGTTTTTGAAAGCTCATTTTCATGCGATTCCTCCAAACTTAAAAACGTTTTGTAATTGCGTATCATAGGGAAATTTAGAGCAAAACTCGCAACAGCTTAGCTTTTAAAGGCATGATTATATCCATTGATTATATTTAATTAATGTTCCCAGGCTTCTGCCGCCGCTTTGTGCTCTTTATATAAAAGATGTTTCGTTTTCGTAACATTTTTCTTTAGCTTAAAAAGTTCTGTTGTATATATATATATGTGGTATATTTCATAATATTCAATTCAATTCAATTCAATTGCTCTTTATTGTTTCATAAATTTCGTAAACTATATAACATTGTTGACTTAAGGGCTAAGTAAGTGTTCAGGTTATTGGAATGACCTTTTCATCTTTAATATAAAATTAGTTTGGGGAGAGACTTTAGAAACTAGTGTATAATATGCTTAATTGAAGGAAAACAGAAACATGTAAAAACCTTATGTGACTTTTTTTTTTTTTTTTTTCTTTAACTAAAACCTAACCTAAACTAAACGTACACTTAAACCTAGATAACGGATCGCTAGGACTTATTAATCGTAAGCTAATTGCCTGATAGTAGGATTATCTGACCATCTGCAGGAGTGAAAAAATGTCTCTCTTATAGTTTTGATTTTATCTATAATAAGTTGGGTGTTTGAGAGGCTGTGGAGTCTTTCCGTAGAGAAGTAGTAGGGGCGATTTAACATTAGTTTTAAAATTTTATTCTGTTTTATTTGAATGTTTTTTATGTGTGATTTTGCGCAATCTCCCCAACATGGGCAGCCATATAGAAAACTGCTTTGGAAGACAGCTTTGTAGATTATAATTTTGTTTTCCACGGAGAGTAGAGACTTCCTGTGAATTAACGGATACAGCGACTTAATTAGAGTGTCTGCCTTTTTCAGTACCATGGCTGTGTTTATTTTATAGGTTAGTTTTGTGTCCAGGTGTAGCCCTAGGTATTTGATGCTATCCGTCCATGTTATATGGTGTCCGTCTAGTATTAGGTTTCTGCAAGGTAGTGATGTCTCTTTGCGTTTTCTTGTGAAGAATACGGCTTGGGTTTTCTCAGAGTTGACCTTGATTTTCCAGCTGGAGAAGTAGTGGTTTAATGTTGAGAAGGCTGTTTCCAGATTACTTAATATTACAGTCGGGTCCGCTGAGGTTGTTAGAACTGCTGTGTCGTCAGCGAATAAGCCGATTTTGCAATTTGTGGGTTTGGGTACGTCGCTAGTGTAAATGTTGTATAGTATGGGGCTGATAGAGGATCCTTGAGGTACTCCAGCCTTGATAGGATAGTTCTTCGAAGTTGTACCGTTGATACGAACATAGAAGGATCTGTTTAGAAGGAAGCTTTGAACGATTTTGATGAGGTATATTGGGAAACCGAATGCAAACAGCTTGTGGATAAGGCCATCATGCCATACCGTGTCGAAGGCTTTTTCAACGTCTAGTGCTATCATACCACAGGATTTTTTATCGCGCAAGCTCATTTTCACAATATTGTTGATTCTCAGCAATTGGTGGTTTGTGGAATGCGAGGCTCTGAATCCATATTGTTCGTCTGGTAGAATATTTTTTTCTTCCATTGTTTTGGTTAAGTGCTGCTTTACGACTTTTTCGAAGAGCTTACTAATGCAACTGAGTAGACTTATCGGCCGGTAGCTTTTGGGATCTGAGCTGGTTTTATTAGGTTTAGGTATGGGGACCACTAAGGCAACTTTCCAATCGGCAGGGAAATAACCGATTTTTAGGCAGTTGGTGAAGATTTTACTCAAGTAAATAAGTCCTTTCTTCGGGAGATTTTTAAGTAGCGCATTTGTAATACCGTCGTGTCCTGGTGCTTTGTTAGATTTAACGGATTTAAGAATGTTGGCGAGGTGGTTTGGTTTGATTAAAGGAGTGCAGGAATTGATAGAGTTGTTTATAATATGAAGACTGGTTTTCACTGCATGTTCGGTTTGGAGATTTGTCCAGTTTGATGTGAGTTCGTGGTTAATTGCAAATGTGTTTGCGAGAGCCTCGGCTTTTTCCTGATCCGTGACTAATATTTCATAATATTTTTAAGGAGGTAACGCATGGAAATGAGCTTTTAAAAATGCGTCTCACTTCTGTTGTTCCAGATGAAACTTCTTACCTTTATGTTTCTATGGTAAACACACATAGCTACTTTATTCTTAAAACTGAACATAAACTTCTTGTTCTAAACGAATGGAAAGTTTGTAGCAGTGTGTAAAGGACAAAGTTTTCAGAAGTTTCGTGTATATCCGAACTAAAGTTTTAACTCGTATGTAGTTACACAACGATTCTACTGCACTATTTCTGCCTATGTAGGGCTAAATTCTCATTGGTAGTAACTAGCCTGGGTCCTTCTTTTTAACCGACGAAAAAAAAGGATAAGGTTCTCAAGTCAACGCGTATTTATTTTTTTGTCTTTTATGTGTGACCACGCATAACTTTTTACAGAGTAATCCGATTTTGATGATTCGTTTTTTATTGGATAGGGTATATTTTATTGGAAGTTTGCCTCATTTAAATTTGAAAAAAACTTTAACTTTAAAAACTTTTTAACAAAAAATTAAGCCGACGAAATAAGAAACTGAAAAGCCAAAATAAAATAAACTTTTTTAGACTCAAAATAAGTTATTTACATTACTTTAGAAGGCTAGTTATTAAGACTAAAAAGGTTTATTTTATTTTTCGCTTTTCAGTTTATTTTTTAGTCGGTATAATTTTTTGTTAAAAAGTTTCTTATTTTTCGCTTTTGAGTTTCTTTTTTGTCGGTTTAATTTTTTGTTAAAAAGTTCGATTTCCGCTTTTCAGTTTTATTCGGCTTCTTTTTTCGTCGGTTTAATTTTTTGTTAAACACTGTTTTCCGCTTTTCAGTATCTTTTTTCATATGTTTAATGTTTTGAAAAAAGGTTTTTTTAAAAGACAACTTTTTAAATTATAATTTTCTAAAAACCAATTTCTTTGTCGTTGCATTTTTCAATTCTTTATACCTTCAGAAATTAACTCTCAAAATTTTATTAAGAAATTTCAAAAAGAAAAATAATACAGCAGTTTAAGCCTGCGCACCTTTTTCACTCTCTGGTGGTAATTTCGGCTATATAATAAATTGGAAAAAATCTTTAAACGCGTTTTTCTCAAAATGACGTTTTTTCAAATGCGCACAGTTAATCTCCGGATTGGCTGAACCGATTTAGGTCAAAGGACCCCGCACAAATTGTATGGAAATCGGGTCCCGGTCAAATTCGCTGAAACTTTGCAGAAAGGTAGTTCTCAACCTGCTAATCAAAAGTCCCAATGGGCCCGAAGCCATCCTATGATTAGTTGCGGAGATATAGAGGGGTGAAGTGTGAGACATTTGCTGTAGACCCAAGTACGCTTGACGAAGTCTCTATTCGCTTAACTCGGAAACCAAGGTCCCTAACAAAAATCTTTGAACACAAAAGTTGATTGTAGTTATCAAGGCATGTCATTACAACCATAAACATTTTTGGTTGACCTTGACCTTGACCATGGACCTTAACCCATTAATGCGCAAAACGAAAATTTTGTACACCCAACTTCACTTGTACGATTCGAATAGAAAATTGGGGCAATTTTCTTCCATAATCGTATATAGAGGGTTTTCGGGGATGTTCTTTCAGAATCTGGCATTTGTTTTGCATAAAATCTTCAAAAACCCTATTATTGTTTGGGTTTTTTAAAAAAACTGCGAATTTTTGTTGGTCTTTTTTCTTTTCAAAGTCGATTATCTTGTTGTTGCTACTATTGAATGATCATATAACCACCAGAAATCGCGGTCCGAATGTCTAGATATTCTCAAAACATGGTTTAAGTTTTTGCAAAATAGCCATTATGTATAGCAATGTAATAAACAATTTCACGATATTTTTACACGAAAAGGATCAACTTTACAAAAAAATTGTATATAACAGAAAATACTTTAAATTAGCCAAAGAACACGTGTGAATTTTTTCAGAATTTGTCGGGACATTTTTGGATTTTTCAAAAATTGGCCAAATCCAAAAAACCAAAAATAGTCCAAAAAATCACACGAGTTCTTTGGCTGATTTAAAGTATTTTCTGTTATATACAATTTTCTTGTAAAGTTGATCCTTTTCGTGTAAAAAAATCGCAAAATTTTTTATTACATTGCTATACATAATGGCCATTTTGCAAAAACTTAAGCAAAAAATACCTTTCAAAACCATGTTTTGAGAATACCTACACTGAGAGAAAATTAAAATAGTAAGATGGTTGTTATCACCATATATTGGTCATCACAAATAAAAATTTGTTGTTATAACTAAATAATGTTAATGGGGATCAAAATTTAGATAACACAAATGACCGTTCTTTTTCTGCAAACGAAAAAAATATTTTTCATTTTGCAGTAACTAATCAGTATTCTATTTTTCGTTCATTCTAACAGTCAGTTATAGCAGCCGAATAGAATTTAATACTTTCGAATTTTGGAACTTCTTTTTGATTACCATAGACGAAATTTGGTCGTCGGAATAAAATAAATTTGTTACTGGAGGTAGCTATTTCCCGAAACATATTGTGAAGTTATCACAACTGAATTTATAGTTTTAACAACTGAATTAAGAGTTCACTGTAATAGAAATTCTGGATGAAATGAAGTAAATTCACAGTTTGGTGGATTTTAAGAAAATTAACCGACGCTTTTGTTACACCAATAAAATCAAAGTCATAATTCGGTTACCATAACCGAATAAAGCAATCGTTCACTTATTACAACCGAATTGTAGTTGTCGCAACTGATTATATGGTTTCCTTAACCATTTATAGGTCAACTCACCGAGAAATTACGTTATAGAGACGCATCTTTTGACTTCTCAGTCAGTGTCTTGCTTGTGAAGTGAATGGTTGGTTCTTCAGTGTTACATGTGAGTAGGTTAAATTAATACATTTTAAGGTTTCACAGTTTAGGCAGTTTATTAATAGGTTATAAATTGAACAAAATGGCTTTTTTTATAAATGTTCTTTTTAATAACCAAGCTGGCATAATAAAGATTCAAGAGGATGACGCAACAATCGCCTACATACAAAATTGCGGTATATATAGTCATTATTTCAAAAATAACCTTTACTTAACCATAATAAAATAGTTAAAAACCACTTCAATATTAAAAGTGAAAAATTGAAGTTTTTCGACTGTCATACAAGAGGCGTAATTCAAGATGAGGATTTAGTAGCCTACGTTCACCAATTTAAGAATTCTTCAGGCTGGTCTCTCGGAATTTATTTATAAAATATATTGTGGAAAACAGCATATATTTCCTCAATACTCGACTTTTACTTTATAAAATCAATATTTTTTAAAGACAAAGAGGCAGAATCGGACGCTGCAAATAACGCTCTTGAGTTCATCAAAAATGAAAATAATCCTTTTAAGGGGGTAGTCCAGTGAAAAAAAAAAAATTTTCCTTTTTTTTTTTTTTTGCTTAAATCTACTCTACTACACCTAGAAAATACTCCCTTAAAATATCTAAGCAAAATATTGAATAGTTTTAAAGATACAGAGAGTTTTCGAGAGACGTGTAATCCGAGCGCTCGAAGGTCCCCTGGCGTGTTTCGGAGCAAGGAGGACTCTTGTATTTCTGTTTGCTCCGCCCATTTTTTTTCGGTTTATAACGGTCTAGGTCCTTCTGCTTTGTATTTAAGGTTAGTTATGTATTTAGGAGGCATCGCGTTATGTATGGACCAGGCATCGCTGACTAAGGTAAAATTAATTTTTTTAGCTTTTTTCCGCAAAAATAACTTTAAACGCGTTTTTCTCAAAACAGCCTTTTTTGCCTCGGCGGACGTCAGATCTCAGAGTCTTTTGCTCCGATTGATCTAAAAATTTAGGTGTATATTTCTTGATTGTGTATCTATCGTCGGAACTAGAATTATTAAAATCAATTGTTTATTTACAAAGTTATAAACAAATTAAGCACCCGAAAAACACCCGAAAAATTCGAAATGCCGCCATTTTGTTATTTTTTATTGAAAATTAATAATTCTAGTTCCGACGATAGCCAATGTTCTACAGATCAAAACCTCGTTTGAATTTTTTGTTTCAAATGAACCGTTTCAGAGATTCGACGTCCGCCAAAAAAAAAAAATTTTTTTTGGAGCGGCCATTTTGTCGGGATGACTCATCGAAAACAAAAACAAAATTTTTTTTTATGTATTTTAATAGTTGTACTATCATATGTCAAAAAGTTGTTTAATAAAAATTGACTTCTAATATGAAAAAAAAATCGTTGAAAAAACAGTCGTTTTCACTGGACTACCCCCTTAATCTGGTAAAAGCTAATTGGGAAAAAACTCATTTCATTCGGAAAAAAATTTTGGAGGATACATCAATTTCTACCGCGGAGTACATAGCCTTATTTCCAATTTTTAAAAGCAATGAAAGCACTGTACTTGAGCTGGAAAGTTCTGCATACAATTTAGTGTTAAAATTTGTCTCATATTTTCTATTTTTTTTTAATTTAGTTTTTAGAGGATGCTAAACTTTTTGTGTCGTCGGACCTACGAATTAATTTATGGCATACAATTTATTCCAAAGTTCTGCTTCAAGCCACCAAAATAAACGATCCTTTAGTAAAATCTTGGCTTCGTGAAATCACTGATTTAAGTGAAGGTACCCTTCTTACCGATGTCTTTATTAAAAAATATTAGCAATTAAATCCTTTTTTCTTAGATAATAAAAAAGCAGTTGCACTTCTTATACTGCCGTATTTTTTTCCTTCAACTAAAACAAGGGGAAGGCCTTCACGGAAATCATATAAGGCAGCAAAAATCGAAGTTCAAGAAAAATTTATTCTGTACTTCAAGGTAATTACAGCAATTTTAAAAAATGTGGAGAACTACACCTGCAATGTATTAATATAAATATAATATCCCTTACAGACTTTGGAGGAGGCCGACAATTTTCACTCGAAGACAGTTAGTGAACAACTGCAAATAGTTTTTGTAGGCAGCTTTGAAAATTTGAAGCCATACATCACCTTCATACAAAAGAAATATTGATATAAATACTTTGAACAAGTTTTGCATTCCTCAATATAAAAATAAAGTACTGGATGTTTTGTGGATAAATTTTCACGGTATAGTATTAAAGAGGCATACTATAATTTGTGTCGATGAAGATATAAATAATGAGCCAATTTTTGGATTAATTCACCATTTAATAAAATTAGACTCTAATTACTATATTTGTATACAATTAATTAATAACCTTTTTTTTTAATACTCATTATTTTGGTTACGAAGTTCAATATACAGATATTTATAGAGTATATGATTTATGTTGTCTTAAAATTTTTCATGTGTCTTATTTAGGAAAATCTGGAAATAAAAATATTATTGTTTGGGACTATTAAGTTAATCTTTCTGGAGAAATAAAAACTATGTACAAAGTGTCCGTATTATTATTTTATTCGAATTATTTATTTGTTTATCAAATATAAAAAAAAAGACCTAGAGTAAAAGTAATTATAATATGTTCTTCTGTTGCCTCAATTGAACTTAATGTTTGTTTGAATTGCCATTATTTTGTTAATAAAATTATATTACATGTTCCTTTAATTTACAATTCACTTGTAATAAGTTCCCTTCAATTCGGAATTTTGGAGATAATTTTGTTTATTTTCAAATAAAAGAAGAGAGGACTTTAGCAAAAAGAAATGAAACATGTATAATATTGCTATTGGGTATAGAAATTCCGAATTGAAGAGACTTATTACAAGTGAATTGTAAATTAAAGGAACATGTAATATAATTTTATTAACAAAATAATGGCAATTCAAACAAACATTAAGTTCAATTGAGGTAACAGAAAAATATAATTGCTGTAACTGAAGAAAAAGCTTCGAATTTGTTTGTAGCAACCGTTAGTTCCATCCGACGAACAAACCAATTCGTTTAGAGCATCTAAATATTGTTTGAGGAAACTAGATGTAGTTTCAGTATGTTTGCAATAACTATAAATTTCATCCGAAGAAAGAACTAATTTGCTTGCAGTAACCAAATGTTATTTCAAGGAACTTCTACTATTGTTGTAAGAAATGAGAGCATGATTGCCGTAACTGCACAGTAGTTTGCTCCAACAGAGAACACTCAGTCATGACAAAAGAAATTAGAAACATTTTTGGGAACCGAAAATATACGGTAGGGCAATTTGTGAGGTTGTGTTAACAGATTTTTTCTCTGAGTGTAGACATTCGGACCGCGATTTCTGGTGGTTATATGATCATTCAATAGTAGCAACAACAAGATAATCGACTTTGAAAAGAAAAAAGACCAACAAAAATTCGCAGTTTTTTTAAAAAACCCAAAAAATAATAGGGTTTTTGAAGATTTTATGCAAAACAAATGCCAGATTCTGAAAGAACATCCCCGAAAACCCTCTATAGCATATACGATTATGGAAGAAAATTGCCCCAATTTTCTATTCGAATCGTACAAGTGAAGTTGGGTGTACAAAATTTTCGTTTTGCGCATTAATGGGTTAAGGTCCATGGTCAAGGTCAAGGTCAACCAAAAATGTTTATGGTTGTAATGACATGCCTTGATAACTACAATCAACTTTTGTGTTCAAAGATTTTTGTTAGGGACCTTGGTTTCCGAGTTAAGCGAATAGAGACTTCGTCAAGCGTACTTGGGTCTACAGCAAATGTCTCACACTTCACCCCTCTATATCTCCGCAACTAATCATAGGATGGCTTCGGGCCCATTGGGACTTTTGATTAGCAGGTTGAGAACTACCTTTCTGCAAAGTTTCAGCGAATTTGACCGGGACCCGATTTCCATACAATTTGTGCGGGGTCCTTTGGTGTGATTATATATTCAAGTGTTCTGTGTGGTAATCCACCACAATATAGGACAAAAGGCCAATACAAAAAAAGTTGGCAACCGAAACAAAGTGAAAAAATAGGTTATTTTTCGAAATTTTTTTTCAAACAGCCGCCATTTTTTTTTTTTTTTTGTAATGATTTATTCAAATATTGTGGTGAATTACCACGTAAGAAGCATTCCTATTTAAAATGCCGTTTGGTTTTTCTGTTTTAGATTCTTCCTTCCTGAGAGAGAACTGTCCGCCATGCAAAGAGGTATTTTTTGCGGTGACTGCTTCAGCGCCCCCTATAAATAAAATAAAATAAATTGAAAAAAAAAGTTTTTTTTTACAACCTTGGAAATGTAATAAAAGTGTAAGAGAAGTTTGAAATTGTTATATAATAAAGGAACCGAGAAAAAAAATATTGAAAATTAGTCTGTTTTTTACCTTTATAACCGGTACTACCCCCTTAAGTTTTACGGCGAGTATTAATAGGTAATTACCTAATTTCTGGAAACCGCCAAAGCAACCTTAAATATTGTGTTGGAGTTTCGCATTAATTATTTACCTCAGCCCACATATTGTGCAAGGAATTAATTAATTCAACAACGCTCGCAATTAATCCATGCGAAGTCTGTTACGTCGAAGGTTGTCACGACATCACAATTTTTGCATTATTTCCAATTATGTGTGGGTTGTGGTTTACACTGGAGCACAGGTATATGTACCACCTTATTAACCCAGTAGGAAAAAGAAGGGGCTAAAAAGAAATGATATAACTGCTTCTCGGGCAAGTAGCACTCCTTCCCGACTCGATTCTTTTCCTTCTTCTTTTTTACCCACGACGGGATTGGAGGCAAGGTCTCCGACTTTCGTTTCCCTAGTAACCAGGGATAGAAGTAGTTACTCTGAATCAATGGAATAATCGCTTATGCTGGATGACTATTATAAGAAGTTTCGCTTCCCCGATAGAAGAAGTTATTCAAAATAAATGAAATAGAAGAAGTTATTCAAAATAAATGGAATAATAGGGCCTATTCTAATAAACTGAGCAAAAGCTTTGTCTCAACTTTTATACAGAAAAACCAAACTTGATCTGAATCTAAATAAAAATCGAGACTGAGCTGTTGCTCAGCTTATTAAAATATGAGGTACTCATTGAATTAATAAAAATTAAAACAACCTTCACTCTTCGAGAGTGAAAAGAAAACGCGTAGATGCAAGCGCATCGCACGATGACGAAATCTTCTTAAAACACAACTAGTTTTTAGGTAACACTCATTTACTCCTTGCCCACTCGATTCTCAGGAAGCAGGTATATAAGGTAGATACCTGCAGACCCATGCTAGAGGGAATATTGGAAGCGCTTGGAAGTAGTCATATCAGGCTTTCTTAGGGCAATCCCTTGATACATTTCCTACTGGGAAACTATTAACAACAAAACAGTTTACACATTCCTTGGAAACTGAAGGTATCTTAAACTTAAATTAAAGCGCTTTGAAGACAAGTATTTTTTGTTAATTTGAGAATATGAGTGAACAAGAAAACTAATCTTAGACTTTGATTCATCGGAAAAGTCCACGCAAGGGCCGGGTCAAATGCGGTTACAAGGTACTCCAAGATGTAGGGAAAGAAGTTTAAGAGAAGTTAACCACCTCCTGAGTAACTAAGCGTAATAATTTTGGTGAAAACAACAAACCTGCTTGGATATTTTCGTAACATTCATTGCGAAGCCTTTCCAAAAATTACATATGGCTGCGCTAAGTGGAGTATCATGGGAAAACTTTCTTTTGCTGACCACCGTTGGGGAAGAAAGTTAGCTTTCGTATTTGGCTAGTATCGCCCCGAGTTAGGCCGTAGCTCAGTGATTGAATTAAGTATCGATCCAAAATGGGGTTGCGCCTTAACTTCGAAATAATGGTCAAAGGCTCTTTTATTTCCTCACTAAAACTTTTCTCTAAGCACAATTTTAAATACATATTTAATGAAGAAATTTTCATTCTCTTAACTTGTGTTTTTGATGGTATTTATAAGTAGATCCCAGTTTCAAAGAAAGCACTTATTTGTTATACGAAAGGACTTCCGCAGCAATGAGAACTGAAAAATTAAATATCTCCTTAATAGCAGGGAGAATACCGGCTGAAATTCGAATATTGCCACGTTAATCAGGCGCGGATCTAGAATTTTTTTCCGGAGGGGGTCACGGGATAGAAAAAAATCAAAAATAACAAAAATAACAAGAATAACCAAATAAACAATGTAAGCCAAATTTCTTCAGTGAATAAAAAACAAAGCCTGAATAACCTTATGCAAAAACCCGTCCAATTTGTTTTACTTGAAAATTCATTACATTCATATATTGCGAAACAAAATAGAAGATTGGATTTTGTTCTATAAATGATGCTTTTATAGTTGGAACTTGTAAACAGACTGTAAACAGTATATGAAATAGATAGTATATGAAGTATAGCTAAAATCCAAATATAGAAAAAATAATAAAAAAGTCAGTCTTGTTTAAGAAAATTAGTCAATTTTGTTGATTTAGTCATTTTTTGATTCCAATTTTTCAGAGTGCAAAAAAGTAAGTTAATTTTGGTCGTTTGGTTAGTTTCAGGTTTTTAAGTTTGCAAAACCTAGTTTTGCTCGTTCGTTTTTGTTTTGTTTTTCGGTTTGCAAAATATTGTTTCAGCTCTATTTTTTGAAATTCGGGCTGTTTTGGGGGGGGGTCATGACCCCCGTGACCCCCCCCCCCTTGGATCCGCGCCTGACGTTAATTTGAAGAAGTTTTGCGCGGATCTAAAACAATTATTGTGATATTTTAAATGTAGTCGTTTTAAATAAAATTAAGTTGGATTCGTGTGTTAAATAAATTAAAAATTCGTTTTAGAATACTCAGACATCCAAAATAATACTAAATACTATTTTTTTCTCATGATCTGACCTGTAGATTATTTCTTCAATGTAAAGGGGTAAAAGAACACTTTTTCTCTTAGTTAATAAGATTTTAAATATATATTAAATTAATCTTTTGCATGTTTCAAAACGCACCGAACTCGAAAATATTTGTTTTAAACATATCATTGGATTAAATTTAAACGAGCTTTTAGTTAAGGTAGGTGTCTAGTCTAGAATTTTCAGAAATTCGTTTTTCTTTTCATTTTCCAACGACTTGTAGTGTCAATAATCACCTCTCGAAAATTGGTGACGAAATTCGCTATAGATAAGAAGTTACAGCGGTTTGTGTAGGGACGAGTGGGAGTGGGTCCATACAGAAAAGGTACTTTAAAAGCGTTTCCCTCGAAATCACTTTTTTTCAACTGGCGGACAGATAATCTCCGCAACCGCTCGATCAATTTTGATAAAATTTTGTACGATCCTTTATTAAGGTGTTTTGTGTGGTAATTCACCACAAAAAAAAAAAAATCACAATTAGGTCAATTTTTGAACAATATTTTTCCAAAGTCGCCATTTTTTTTTTATTATCGATTTTTGTCAAACGGTAGTGAATTACCACGTGGCAAACCTTCCTCTATAAAATGACGTTTTTTGTTTTTGTTTCAGACTCGCAGATCCAGAGATTAACTGTCCGCCATGGAGACATTTTTTTTCTGCAGCCTCGACTTTGCTGCCCTCTACAAATTTTTTATAAAATGCTGGAGAAAATTAAAAAAAACGTTTCTATTCTATATGCTTAACATAATGTCCTGGTTAAAAATTTATTGTTTTATCTAGCATAGAAGCCGAGAAATAAATGTTTGAAAATGAGCTCATTTATCTCTCTCTAGACTAGACACTTACCTTAACTTATAATAATTAGAAATTAATATAAACGTGTTTAATTTAAACTCTTATAGTTGTTGGATTAAAGCTTACAAATATTTAATCAAAAAGTTTTTTAGGTTCAAGGTAAAAAGTGTTTTATTGAAATGCGTTAAGATTTTGAATTAAGCTTAAACATTTTTTGAATTAAACGCTTTCAGTTTTTGGGTTAAAGCTAAAATGTGTTTAATTTTAATTCAATAAAATTTTTGAGTTAAATTGTTGACCCATACGTGTTTACTTGTAGGATTAAAATTGAAAAATAGTAATATTAGGTTACAACTTACAAATATTTTAATTTACTTATTTAGAGTTGTGCGAATTGTGACTGTATTGCTGAGATTTTTCCACAATTTAGTCGAAATCTAGTAAAGTCTAAATTTGAACACACTCACACAGGCCTTTAATTCTAGAGCGTGTTCTTCCGTTTAGCTCCTAAAAAAAATAAATTTTTCAATAGTTAATACATATTTGAAATAAAATATCTCAGGATTTGTAATCCCCAACAAGCAATGTGAGATCGGGTGAGCTATTAGGCCGACATAGACTGCAGAAACACTAAGCGAATTTAGCTTAGTTTGAATTATTGAATTACTTGAAATACATTTCGTGCTTAAGGGGTTACATACGTACAGTAGCGCCAAAAATGCGCTAAAAGAAAAACTGTTTTTAGAAGGGATAGCAATAGAAATTAATAAAAATAACTATGTATTACACATTGTTTACTAGTGTTTAAACTTTATAAAAAAATTGATTTCTTTTTTTTTTTTTCAAAAATTACTAAATAAAAAATCATGATTCCCGAAGCAATATAAAAAAAAAGTTGCTCCACGTAAAAAAATTCTTGTAAAATAAAGTTGTAGTTATAATCTGTCGAGCCGGATTTATGAAAATCGAAAAATTTGGCAATTTACGGCAGTTTAAAAAAAATGTGCATTTTGTGTCATTAATTTCACACTTTAACCCGGCGTGTGTATTCTCTATTTTTAAGGGCACGGTGTGTACACTGGGTCTTTGAGGGAACAGTCGGGTTTACAAGGTTTTTTCGACTTCGGAAAAATCTGCAAAAATTCTGAGGTACTTATGGGAGTATCTACTAGGTGGCCCAGTAGTTGCCATGGTCCAAAATTTAAAACTGTTGTATTTAAAAATTGCAGAATGTTGAACAATTTCGAACAAATGGAATTTTGTTAAAAAATTCGTAACTCTGCAATAAACAAATTTAAAAAAAAAGGATTTCAGGGTTTTGTATTTGAAAGTATGAGCTTTCAAATGCATGTAGTCTCATTCACGTGGGTTGCAAAAAGTTGAATTATTTGAACACCTGAAAGTGAGTAATATTTTAAGAACTGATAAACTAAAAATAAAAAGGAGTTTTGTTATTCAAATTGTAGTTCGTAAAAAGTAGCCGCAACAGCATCAAACTACATTAAAAACTCGTTTTAGCTACAAAACAAAAAAGAAAAACTACGAGAAAAAACAAGAATAACAACGTTCGCTTACCTTCAAAAAAATGCTAACGCGGTGTGTACACTGGGTCTTTTAGGGAACAGACGTGACTTTCACTCGCTGGCGTTTACAGGTTAACTGTCAGACCCGGGCGTCCCTAAGGCCCTTAGTCTCTACTACTACCTAGATTTTTTAGGGGGGGTCCCCGGATCACGCTCTCTATTCGTTAGAGAGAAATTTCATCTTCAAATTTTTACTGTTCCTTAAAAGACCCAGTGTACACACGCCGGGTTAATTATGTTTATACAATTTTTTAAACACAATATCAAAAATCCGGCTCGACAGACTATAGATAAAACAATTTCGAATATTTAAAAAAAAATATTAAAATCTATATGAGTTATCATGTCAACCGTGCCGGAAAAAGTAGTTTTTAAAAAAACGCATTTAAAGTTTCAAGTGCGTTTCGCTCGAGGTCGCGCGCAGCTAAAGCAAGAACTTTACGAATTTTTTAATTTATATTGTTAACTTACGTCTAATCTCCCATTCTAGCTTCATATTGTATGCTTTCCTTGTCAGTAAACAATTGTTGTTGTTTATTTTTTTCCGACAGGCTGAAAGGCTCCGAAAGTAATGGCCAGCTGCCTCAAACAAGGGACAGCTACCTTCGCGCACCAGACTCTCGTCGGGCAGTCACGTTTTCTATAATACCTTTCGATCTATGTAGAATTTTTATAATCGACTTTCACAGAAATACGCCTAAAACTATAGAGAATAATAATCTGTAAAAAAAAGCCGATTTTCTGAAAATTCTGTACGTATGTAACCCCTTAAAGCAAAAGTGAAGATTTTTAAATCGAACTACACGAATTTCATATTTAAGTCTAATGCGCATACTTCTAAATCAATAAATGACGTAGGTCAGACGCTTTTTCCAAACACGCGTTCGTTTATATTTCCAAGTAGGAAGTATAAACGAAAATAAAACGGAACTTTGTTTAAATTAAACGAAAATCTTTTGATGTAACTTTATTTCTGTTCGCTTTTCAAATAAATGTTCACCGTGTTCGTTTCAAACGCAAGGATTTCTTTTGGTCTATATATGTGGGCTTCATTGATATGCATTCTAAATTTTATACAGAAACCTGGTCTTATATTTAAATTCTCCTTACGATTACTTTGTTTTTATTTATTTTAAAAATAGGAAAACTTTTAATAAATATTTGTGAATTTTTGTGCGAATGCGAATACTCTTAAAGCTTCAAATATGCTTCAATTTTTCTCGAATACATATCTACACAGTGATGAAAGTCGAACTAAATACAAATAAAAGTATAAGTCGATGTTTATCAATGAAAAACACATCTTAACAATAAAATTCAGTTCCTTCATTATTTGACACCTCATATTTAAAATTTTCAATTGAATTTAAACTTTATTCTTTTAAGTGATTGCACAATTCCATTTCTTTTAGAAAGTTTGCCATTTGTCAAAATCGTTGAGATGTAAAATTGCATCTGCTCTCTATAGAAATTCCACTTTATACTTTAAATTTCATTGAAGCAATGAGCTCGCCCATGTAAGAAATTCAGAAACTTTGAGTAGTAGCGCTTCTAACTTATCTAATACTTTTGTTGTAAATCTTGTTAGTCAAAGTGTTAAACTTATTTTGCCCAACTTCAAAAGTCGTATGAGGAATTGATTTTAAGTTTCGCAAAGTTGTTTCATTATGAAAATGTGAAGTTTATAAGAAGAAGTTATAGTTAAATGAAGTTCGTTTTTAAGTGTATGTGAATTTTATGAATTTTGTTTCTGATACTCTCAACTGATATGAGATGCATTAAACATTTACATAATTTTTTAATCCTTAGGACTTTCAGATTTATGAATGGACTGAGGTATCTGCGCTGCACTTGTTAGAGTTTCACAAGTAATTTCTTTAAACTTTCACTAAAAACCTCATCATCCTGAAGTGGCGAATTAAATTCCTACAAAATTATTAAAAAGAACGTTAAGGTTAGCTTTAACTAAGTAAACTTAAGTAAAGGACGTGAAGTCTGATTTTTGTGCATCTGTAAAATTTAAGCTAGACTTATTTTCATTTCGAGGAGAAATTCAAAAACGTGACTTCAGTATTAATTCAATATGATTTGCCCAATTTTTTTTACAGGTAAATAATTATATATTCATTAATCATCGGCTTAAGATAAACAGTTCTTATTAACCCATTAATGCGCAAAACGAGGATTTTATGCACGCAAGTTCAATTGTACGATTCGAATAGAAAATTGGGGCGAATTTCCTCCAAATTCGTATATAAGGGGTTTTTGGGGGTGCTCTTTGAGAATCTGGCATTTATTTTGCATAAAAACTTCAAAAATCCTATTATTTTTTGGGTTTTTTCAAAAAAGTGCCGATTTTTTTTTATCATTTTTCGTATCAAAGTCGATTATCTTGTCGTTGCTGCTATTGAATGATCATATAACTACCAGAAATCGCGGTCCGAATGTCTACACTTTCTCAAACCATGGTTTTCAATTTTTTTTTTTGCTTTGGTTTTTGCAAAATAGCCATTTTGTACAGCAATGTAATAAAAAACTTCGCGATTTTTTTACACGAAAAGGACCAACTTTACAAAAAAAATTTTTTGGTTTTTTGGATTTGGCCAATTTTTGAAAAATCCAAAAATGTCCCAAAAAATTCTGAAAAAATTCACACGTGTTCTTTGGCTAATTATAAGAACTTTTTGTCATATAAAATTTATTCGTATAATTGAACTTTTTTGAGTAAAAATATCACCAAATTTCATCATAAAAAAACTTGGTGATATTTTTACTCGGATCAATTATACGAATAAATTTTATATGAAAAAAAGTTCTTATAATTAGCCAAAGAACACGTTTGAATTTTTTGGGACATTTTTGGATTTTTCAAAAATTGGCCAAATCCAAAAAACCAAAAATAGTCCAAAAAATTCTGAAAAAATTTACATGTTTTCCTTGGCTAATTATAAGAACTTTTTGTCATATACATTTTTTTTGTAAAGTTGATCCTTTTTGTGTAAAAGAATCGCGAAATTTTTTATTACATTGTTGTACAAAATGGCCATTTTGCAAAAACCAAAGCAAAAAAAAAAATATTCAAAACCATGGTTTGAGAAAGTGTAGACATTCGGACCGCGATTTCTGGTAGTTATATGATCATTCAATAGCATCAACGACAAGATAATCGATTTTGAGACGAAAAATGACAAAAAAAAAATCGGCACTTTTTTGAAAAAACCCAAAAAATAATAGGGTTTTTGAAGTTTTTATGCAAAACAAATGCCAGATTATGAAAGAGCACCCCCAAAAACCCCTTATATACGAATTTGGAGGAAATTCGCCCCAATTTGTTATTCGAATCGTACAATTGAACTTGCGTGCACAAAATCCTCGTTTTGCGCATTAATGGGTTAATATGACAATTTCCAATAACGGAGAATATAGGCTTATTTATCTAGAATTTATTTATATACATATATATAAGAATAAATTAAGCTCATTATCTAATAAACAAAGAAAGTAAAATAGTTAAATAAGGAACAGGAAAAACATAATTTCTATTCAAGGCATTTGATAAGGATGACAATCTTATACCTGAAAAATCTAAATTTAGTTGGGACAGAGACTGTGATTATGTTGACAAAAGGGAGGGAGGAGTGCAATAAAGTCCGATATGAAAAATATTTATACATACAATTCTATCTCAAAATAATAAATAATGCCCAATAACACCAGACAGAAAAATTATAACAAGAAAGTCGCTCGAATTACTAGAAAATAATCTTTTCCTTTTTCGCCAATTCATCTTTCTTCTGCGAAAATTAATTTGCCTTCAAGAAACGTTTTCCAGAACACAGTATGAAAGTATTTACTTTCGTCTCGGTCTAGTGAAGGACAGACAACAAAAGTGGTTATTTTCTTGCCCACACACACACCTGAGATTTATTTGAGGAAGCTTGGATGTTTAGACAACCTGCTGAGGGCAATTTATGATTTTATGATGAGTAATAAAATGACAGATATTTATCTGTCAGATTTTGTCTTGTCTTGGCATGAAATAACACATTTTAGGCATTTTTATTACGTCGACATGAATGTTCCTGTATGGGGACTTTTCGAAACGCAGATATGTGATTTGTGCGAACAAGGAGATTGCAAAGCATATGGCTATAATAATAAACTTAGAAAATGTTCTATTCACCGATACATCTAATGTTATTTTAAAAAGAACAATTCATAATGTTTACAGATGTACGCGAAAAGAATCCTCTCATTTTTCATATCCTAAAAAAGAATATGGCTCATTTCTACGTAAATAGAAATAGGACTGGATGATCGCTCTCGCACAAATTTAGATTTTTTAACGGAGCAAGGGTTCGCCATTATTTATGTAATGTTAGGCTAAAACCGATTTAAAATTCTCAAATATTTTTAAAACATCAAAATATTATATCTATGTAATATTATTACATATAGAAATTAACCAAGCTTTCCCGCATTCATCTACCTACTATCGAAGTGAAAAAACAAATATACAAGAAGAACTGCGTTGCATGCATACACATATACATATGTAGATTCGAAATTCGACAAAGGGAAAGAATATTAGGAAAACGAAAATCACACATTAAGGGTTTGTTTCAGACAACGGATATAAATTGTTCAGACATTGAATTAGTTTATTTGGCCCATTGTTTAATAATTACTCAATTGATTTACGACTTTATGGTTGACAGATATTGATTAAAGTTTTCTTAATTCATGCGTAAGTGATAAATGATCGCTAATGATAAATATTCGGATACGTTTTTCTCACTATTTAGGGAACATAAAAAAAAATTAAGTCGACATTGGTAGATTACGGTGAAACAGCTATTAGCTAATTAAATATCCAGATAAATAGTGTGAAACTATTCTAACAGAGGCGTTGTTGGTACTCAAACAGAACTCAAAATTGTTAATTGGCTCTACATCAAAGAGACAGAAAATATTTCGAAAATATTTTCACAAAGGCACTGCTGTAGTATTTCAGGTCTGAAATTTTGGTAGCAATAATATTTAAAGTTTTTGGTTATGAACAAATATTAAAATTGACAAACTGGTTATTAACCTTGATCGTTTTTTTTTCATTTACCACTAACAGAATAAGGCCGAAATGCAGATAAAAAAACATAGCTAATTTTAGTTTTCAATAAATTGTGCAATTTCCACGGCGTTCTCGTATGCACACATTTAATTATATTACTTCCACTATCAAAAGTCGCCGTACTCTTTTCCATGAAAATCCCTTATATCCTATTAGACATACAGGACTCTGAATTAATAATTAGTAAATTACTAGTTTATTGTTCACCAATTATTAGTTAGTGGAGTGGTGATGCTCAGCCACTCTTTAATAATGAAATGTCAATTGTTAAACTTATTGCTACATGAATGATAAATGGCTGGAATTAAGGAGCAAAATTCTACGGCGATGCACTTCTGTTTTTTATACAATATTTTACAAGTTCTGCCAATCTTAAAATAGTTAGAATTATATAACAAATGAAATACATTTGTACTTATAGTATGTCAGATAATTGTTTATGCTATATGTTATGACTAATCATTTAACATAAATATTTTTCCCATTTAATTTCATTTCCAACATTTTTATTACCAAAGGAAACATTAAAAGCATTAAAACCTTCGTTTTTAAAAAAGTGCATCTTCTCAGGTTGAAAAATGTAAGTAGGTACAAAATTATTTTTCCAAACAGTAATGTCACCTTGACACATTTTGTATTAATTAATTATTCAATGTATCAACTTATAAAATTGATACTAGCATTTTCTGCTTGCTTATTTTATCCGCCAAATTGTTTTTTATCATAATGGTTCATGTTGCGCAAACTAAAAAGATATTCATTAATTGCATTTTAGTCAAATTTAATTTTGGAGTTATTGTTAACATTTACAATGAGAAACGTATTATTCACAAAAGTTTTTCATATTTTAATTCATCATTGGCACTAAAGCCAAAGACAAAAGATCACTGACAATTTACAGACATAATTAGCACTTAATTAATACGTTAAATGAAAGAAAAGAACGACTAAACTTTAATGACAATATTAACACTAAAGCTGAAAGTAATTTAAATTAATTGAAAAGTTGTACGAGTGAAGAACTCCCTTTGGCGCTAGTCTTCAAAGGATTACTCTTGGGTACGGCAAAAACTTTAAAGAAAAAGTAAAAACATGAAGACAAGCAAATATTTTTATTTGAAACAAGGAGTTGTATATCGATTGCGCTTTAAAGTGCAATTTAAAAGTGTCCTTATAAACAACTAAACTATGGAATGATTAATGAAATGAAATGTGTAAAATATTATTGGTATTGGTACTGGAATCTAAGCAATACGCGGTTTATAATTATATATAAACACTTAAATTTAATACGCACTTGAGTTGAAACTTCCGAAAAAACCATTTTTTATACAAGCATGTTTAAACTTCGAACCAATTTCGCAGCGAATTTTTGTATGATCACATCATATTTCTATTACTAATAATTTTGCGCATCAAAATGTACAAATTTTAAAGAATTTGAATATGGTGATATACCAAGGTGTTTATTGCACCATACAAATATAATATGTCGTATTTCTCCTTCATCCTTATATATGTACAATATATGTATAAAAATGAAAGTTTGTTTGTTTGTTGCTTAATTACGCCTAAATGCTTGCATCGATATTATTAATTTTTTTCTGAAGATAGTACATATTCCAACTTAACATATAGGCTAATTTTTTTTCGGTTTCCAAATGGCGGATCCAAGATGGCGCCTGAAAACTTTAAGTCTGAAGCGATTTGTATGAAAATCGGTATGTAAGTATTTTGGGGAAGGCTGATTTCAAATACGCCAATATGGTCACCAACATTTCTCAACTTCAAAGGATTTTAGTGAAAATAAGGCCCCTATCGCGAGAGTTTACTAAGAATTGACTTTAAGTCGAATCGACTTAAGCCGATAAATTAGTACGGCGAGAGTCGATTTCCAGTGAAATTTTTCTATTTCATAGACTTATCAAGTCTATTGACATTTTGTGCGTGATTTTGAATTAATTTGCGCATTGCGTTGATGTTGAAGAAGTCTTTTCTATTATAATAAGACTGTTGCAACCTCTGGTTGGGTGATCTTATTTTATGTGTTTTCGATTGATGCATCGATGATGCCTGGGAGTCCATTTTTCTCATAGAAACAGAGTTCTTTTGAATAATTAAATCTATTTTGGTCATAAGTGTTTTTCAAAAATATGCAACATTTCATTTAAGGTACTATTACCGTCTAGAATTTTCAAAAAACGAATTGTTTTTTTTTTTACATTTTTAGATTCTTTATACCTTCAATAATAACTGTCTAAAATATTAAATCGAAATTCGAAGCCAGTGCCGAGATATAACGACTCAATTGAAGCGCGCTCTCGGCTGTTCTATGTTCTAAATAAACTTTAAACGCGTTTTTCTCGAGTTTAGGTTTTTTTAAATGGCGGACAGTTAATCTCCGGATCTACTGGGCCGATTTTAATAAACTTTGAAGCATTCTGTTCGTTGTTATATCCTGCGTGATAGTTTACCACAATTTGACTACAAAAAAAATATATAAAATTTTTGAGCCTGAAAAAAGGTCGAAAGAAAGGGCGATTTTTGAAAAAAAATTTGAAATGTCCGCCATTTTTTTTATTTTTAATGATTTTTCAATTTTTCTGGTAAACTATCACGTAAGAGCACTTCCTTTTTGTAACTCTTTTTGTTGAATTTTATGTTTCAGACTTACCGTTCCAGAGATTAACTGTCCGCCATGCAGCAATGTTTTTTTGAGAAGAAAATTTGAGCGCCCTCTATTAAATTTACAGTTAATAGAAAATAAAAATAAAAATTTTTTTCGTAATCTTCAAGAACTGTTTAATACTGTAAAAAAAGTTTGATAACAATATATAATATAGAAAGTGAAAAAAAAATTGTTGAATATATGTAATTTTTTAGCATTCTAGACGGTAATAGTACCTTAAAATATAGGACACTGTGGATTTTCCAAGTCTTAAAGAGAAATCAATCTTCACACATATTTGATAGCTTCCTTGACTACAGAACTTTAACAAACACGACAATTTTATCATTGTTGGTACTGATGACATTCTTTCTTGCTTCATCAGTTTTGGTTAAATTTTTTCTAATATTTTCACGAACATATATATTGTAAACTTATAACTCTTTTTCAATCTAAATATATTTTATTAAAAGTTAGTATATGAGTGAATATGCATATTGTTAGAAATGGAAAGCTTAAAAAATATTATTCATTTGTAGAAGACTAGATGTTACTTTCTAATTTTTCCTCGCATGAAGGGTTTTCAAAATATAATTTCTTCATAAATTTTTAATTAACTTTTATTAATTTATTTATTTTGTATAATACTACAAAACAGGAAAAGTGTATTTTGAAGTTCTTTTGATTCACTTTAAAACAACGTCAGTTTGACAAATTTCCACTGGAAATTTCTGTTTTAAAATTGGAAGAATCGATCGCTTTACGCGATATAACTCCTGATAGAATCGAAAAAAGTCGAGTCGATTCTACTGAAATCATAATTAACTCTCGCGATAAGACCCTTAGTACGATTTTTTTCCGACCACTAATATTGAATATTATCAAAATTTGCAAATCCAAAATGGTGGATCCAAAATGGCGACCAAAATTCCTCGATTCCAACGGGTTTTAATGAAAATTGGTACAATAATTATTTTAAGGCCACTAATTTTGAATATTATTAAGATTTGGAGATTCAAGATGGCGAATCCATAATTTCTAGGATATAACAAACTAGAACATTTAATTAGTAAGTATTTACCCAACCCCGGGTGAAACCGCATAACCCAGCTATTTTACAAATAATTTAAAGCTATTTGGCGGAAAAACTTCTCTTAATCCTCAAATATTTTTGAAAAGACGATGCAATTTGAACTTTATGATTAGGTGATAAAAATGAATTATTGAATTATTTATCGAAAACAAAGAAAACATCGATTATTTTAAAATATTGTGAAAATAAAATAATAAATCGTGCAAAATTCAAATTTCGAAAAACCACTCCTTTTCATTTTTATATAATTTTAAATGCTTTCCATTTTTATAGAAATGTATAAAAAATGTCACATGTACTTCAGCATTCACTAAGTGCCCATATTATATCAGGATGTGTTAGGAAAAATATCATATATGGGCTACTTTTTCTAAATTTTAAAAATACATTTTCCGTTTATGTTTTTATTACCCAATATAGAATATTCCACCTATAAATGTGATAATTTATCCCGTCATAAGGCATAGATCCTAATTGGAAAGGACAAAATATGACACAACTGATTCATTCTCCTCCCCTAACCGATTCGCACATTTTCCATTTCGAAAATGGATAAATTCAATATTGTCCTTCAGAGAAGGACAAACACGATAACAATTTATGAACCAATGAACCCGCAACACCATCGAAACAATTGCGTTTCCAAACGGAGAGACTGCAGCAAAAGGTAAATTATGGAGTTGGGGGACCTTAGCAAATATTTGGAGTCCATTTTGTAACACAGTGAATAGACACCCGCTGGCATCTTCAATGGAAAGATAACAGCACACTTTGAGTGAAATTTGCACTACTAGAGGGTTCGATATCAAGCTCAGGGCGAGTACTTCAGATAAGTGGCAAATATTGTAAAATAAGAAACTTCTTAAGATATATATAGATACTAACATACTTGTTCCTTTTCAGTATAAGTTCGTTATTTGAGGAGGTAAGCAAAAATTTTCTCATAAGTGCCATAGGAATCAATATTAAGGTTTTTTTTTAAAGATATATGAAGAAAATCGTCCAAAGAAACATTTGCCAGATTATCTCCGATTTCACTGTAAAATTTTTCCTTAAGCAAAACGAGCAGAATCTCATTATACAGATATATTTCTCAATTAATTTAACCCTATTTTTTCGATGGTTTGAAGAAATTATAGAAATTTTTGCAAATTATGGAGATTACTTTGGTTATTAACTTAGTAATAAATAAAAGACTCCCATCCATTGGGGCATTAAAGTACAAAAAAATGTTGGAGGAACTAGAGTTAAACTTATCCCAATTAACTGGATACTTATTTCAAATAAATTAAGTTGCAGTGCAACTCATTACAGAAAAACTTCATTTCATTTGAATTAAACTTTCTTTCAAGATAACAAAGTTTCATTAAAAATAAAAAAAAAATCTGAATTCTTATATATGGTATAAAACTCTTTTCAAATTGAATTACACTTCTAATATAATTTTCAGAATTTTATTCTGTTAGTTATTTTACAAAAAAAAAACATCAAATGCTCTGTTTGAAAGCAAAACATGATTATTAAGATATAGGTGAATATTTATTTTTTAAGTTTCAGTGACATGATCGGCAGACTTCGTTGGGTTTTTTATTTATATATTTATCATGAATATCTAAAAATATTTTACTACCAAATATAATAACTTTTAATCAGTTAAAATACCTTATTTTCAATACCTTACTTTGTACTTTATCAAACTAAATATCGGGTTAATATGCAGCAATTCACGTTGTAAGCGATTTTAACTGCTCATATTGTTGCTTAACCAATCTTTTGTTTAATCTGTCAGCGAATTTGGTAAACCGTGGTACAAACAAATACAAACAAAAAGCAAAGTGAAAGTAATTTAAGTAAGTAAATTTTAATATAGGAAAAGGTCGTAATATGGCCCCCTACTTTGTTTTTACGTAATAAAAAAATATTAGACCATAATTTTAACTATAACTTTATGCCAAAATATCATGCAGACATTTAGTCAAAGTAATTAAGGTCGGAAATGTAAATAAATCCACAGCTTTCAAAAACAAATTTATTTTTCAAAATAATGTGAAAATGCAGCGATATAAAATTGTGTGGGTAATATGGCCCCCCATAATAAATGTATAAAAGGACAAAAAATATACCGAGCATACAAAATTCCCATTGGTTTTCTGAGAGCCAATCGATTTTTGTGCCTGTTTAGAAAATGATCTAACCATAACCATGATCAACCAGCAACACCATTTCTGAATATATTTGGGATGTTATTTTTCGTGGCTAACTGATAAGCCATTCTTCTTACATCCATACGTTTCAGACCATAGTATTTACTTCCCATTAGCAAAAGGTAATCAACCAAATTTTCTTCTAAATGAGGTTGTAGTATACATTTTCTACCTAGTGGTTTCTGCACTAATAAATCCACTGATTCTTCTGCATCTTTGACCAGCCTCGTCAATGTCGCTCTTGGTACTAACAAATGTCTGAAAGCCTTCTTATACCACATAGTTTTACTTCGTACTGCTTCGACTGGCCTTTTCTTTAGATCTGAATCCAATGTCTTCCTCTTTTTTTGTATGTTGGGAGAAATATTCATTCGAGGCATCTGGTAGTATCAATAAATACACTAGTTAATAACTGTTTTCGTGCATACACTCAATATGGCCCCCGGGGCCATAATACATACAACAACAGGGGGCCAAATTAGACCTATGAGCTTAGTTTCAATAACAAATCAGGAATAAGTTATTAGTTAAAGTATGATCTTTTTACCTTGAAAATATTGAAAGAGGAGTTGATGCACTATCGAATAATTGCCACAGTTTATTTGTCTCACGCTTTTACAATATTTTAAAAACATGACCTCTCGGCAGGAAAAAAATTTCTTATTGCAGCACATTCACAAAAATGAAATAAATGTCAATACTTAGCGACAGTAGCAGTCTGGTTACTTTTGAAATCGTTTTTGTTAACAGTTTGATTTAATACGATGTCTAACTCGCAGGTAAAACCTCCGCAATTATAAATTGGGCTGGGGGGCCACTTTACCTACAGGGGCCATATTACCACCTTCTCCTCTAGTAAAATGGATAGTTTTGTAACAGTGATTGGGAAATTGTGATAGCGATTAGAATAGCAGTAATGACGGTGTAAAAAAAGCAGCAAGCCAAAGTATATTTACATTTGAGAAAAATACCAAACTGTGTGAACTTTTGTTGATTGGGGCTATCAATTTTTGTAGAGGGAAATGAAAACACCGAAAAGTTCGTATGGTACAATATAAAAAATTTTTACTCCTATTCATAATTACCACTGCTCTAATGGTAAGCGCCCAAGTACTTTTGAAGTCCTATTGTTCAATATTGTTCAATGTTTAGGATGTTCTTTAATACATGATAAATTCCTAGTTTTTTAACTTTTTTAAAATAAAATAATGAATATTATATAATAATAATAGTGAATATTTGCGAACTGAAATAAAATCTAAACTATAAGATAAATCTTTTCTTTTTATGTACAATCCTCAATAGCTCGGTTGGTAACGCGACGTGCTGACTGCGAGCCAGCAGGGCACTAGAGGTTGTAGGTTCGATTCCCACGAGAAGCCCTGGTCACAAAAAAGGGGCATCACAATGGGCCTGTAATAATGGCCTAAGTGCGTCTACGGACAGCCACTGCAATCTACATCTCATCATGTACAATATTAGTTAGAAAATGTACTACCGTGCACGTACTATAACTTCAGGAAACTTTGTCTTGGCGTAACTTTATTGCATGTTGAAAATCTATACATCTAAGTGCTAATCTGCCTATTTTACATTAAGGTACTAGTACCTATTAGAAATTTGAAAAAATCAATTTTTTTTTCACGGATTTCGATTCGTTAGATCTTCAAAAATAACTCCCTAAAATATTATATGAAAATTCGAGGCTTAAGTTAAGATTACGGTTACCTCTCGGATTTTAATGAAACTCGGTAGAAACGTTCGTCTAGGCTTAGAACGAACGAATATGCAAAAAATTTTTGTCGGAAAGCTCAACTTTCTGATAAATTCAACTTTGAATTTCTAAAAAAGTTGCTGTCACGACTACACATTTTTGCATTATTTCTTCCGATTTCGATTAATATCGCGATCGGTAACCGCACTACACTTCACTAAACTCCACAAAACACTATTTCCATGAGTTTTATCCAGCGTTGGATGCGTAAAAAACCCTAAAAAGAGAAAAATTTGCGTTATTTTCAACACTTACCTTTACTCCGGTGACATCTCCCTAGAACTGTCTTTTTTGTGGAACGTTACCTACAACTCATTCCACCTCTAATTTTCATGCGTTCAGAAAATTAGATAACATGCATTCGCAATGTAATAAGACCAGCGAAATATAGAATAATTTTTAAGAAATATTTATGTTATTCGTATTAACAGAAAAATCGTTAACAATAATGTTTAAAGAATAACTTGTTTTTATTAACTAGGAATTTCCCTTTTACAAACTGCCTATTAACTAGGAATTTCCCTTTTACAAACTGTCCATTAACTAGGAATTTCCCTTTTACAAACTGCCTATTAGAGGGAATTTTCCTTTTACAAACTGCCTATTAGAGGGAATTTTCCTTTTACGAACTGTCTATTAACTAGGAATTTCCCTTTTACAAACTGTCTATTAACTAGGAATTTCCCTTTTACAAACTGTCTATCACTAGGAATTTCCCTTTTACAAACTGCCTATTAACTGGGAATTTCTCTTTTACAAACTGTCTATTAACTAGGAATTTTCCTTTTACAAACTGTCTATTAACTAGGAATTTCCCTTTTACAAACTGCCTATTAACTGGGAATTTCTCTTTTACAAACTGTCTATTAACTAGGAATTTTCCTTTTACAAACTGTCTATTAACTAGGAATTTCCCTTTTACAAACTGTCTATTAACTAGGAATTTCCCTTTTACAAACTGTCTATCACTAGGAATTTCCCTTTTAAAAACTGCCTATTAACTGGGAATTTCCCTCTTACAAATTGGATTTATTTATAAATATTTATAAAGCCCGAGAAATCGGAAATGCTATACATACCATTTCAACTACAAAATTTAACTTTGGAACTTTGAAAAAATTCACAAATTCACTTTTGAAAAATCTCACGTTCTATCTGTACGAAAAACTCGAATAGACAGGAAGGATTTAACCGTTATCAAACTTATCTGCTGCAACGTCCTTTAATTAAAACAAGTTATTCTTTAAACATTATTGTTAACGATTTTTCTTTTAATACGAATAACATAAATATTTCTTAAAAATTTAGCGTCAAATAATATCGGAAAAAAAGGTCGATTTTTGAACTTTATTTTTGAACGTCCGCCATTTTTTTTTCCTTTTTAAAACCCATTTTGATTTTTTTTGTTTCAGACTTGCCGTTCCAGAGATTAACTGTCCGTCATGGAGCACGCTTTTTTTGAGGGGTCGATTTTGGCGCTCTTTATAAGGCGCGCATGATTAGGTTAATGAAAAAATTTTTTTTGTATACTACAAGAGTACTTTGATATTATAGAAAAAGTTTGATTACCTTATCTGATAAATAAAGTGTAAAGAAAAAATATTGAAAATGTGCTTTTTTTTAGCTCCTAATAGGTACTAGTACCTTAAAGTTACTTCGTGAAAAAAAATCTTTTTGCAAATATGATAGATTCATTCAGTGTCGATAAGGCTCAATTTTCACCCCTCCTAGATTTTCAATTATATTAGTGCATTCGCTTTTGTTTGAAAAAGTTCATTTAAATTATATTTTTAAATTAATATTATTAGTATGGTAAGGTGTTATTAAAAGTCCTAACCTCTGAACAATCAACTTTATTTCAAAATTGCAACACATTATACGATATATAGACTTTTAAATTAGCCTTCGCTTCCATCACTCGAACTTCCTTTAATAGCTACATCAAATAAATATTTATCATAGTTGCACGAAACTCTTCGGTGTTTGTTTTCTTGTTGTCTATAATAACTCAATTTTCATATCACTGAAGCAATATGCGCATCGCACCCGACTAGCCTTGCCCCAATTTTACATTGACAGTACCAGTTCATTATAGTTGTACAGGTATCCAAAGGGTGTATATTTCGGAACATATGTATGTCCCTTGACTGGATTTTTATTCTCAAAATTTAGCTAAATTCATTATGCACGAACTTTTTATAAAGGCCTAGTTTATAATCTAGATGATCTTTGCCATGTTGCACGACGCGAGACATAACACGTTACATAGCACGTGATTGACAAGTAACATAACACGTGACATAGCATTTAACGAGACATGTTACATAAGACTATTTGCGATATAACATGTTACCTAACATGAGACATTATATGACTCGTGACACGATGTGTGACAGAACTTTTTACAGGGTAATTTGCATTGCACATGATACATGTCACATCATATCATCATATATCATGTATCTTGTCACCTAATCTAGCAATACATTTAAAAACTGACCGGTAAACATTTCTATAAAGTAAAAATCATATAATGTGTCATGTCACGTCAACTAGCGTAACAAAGTATATACTAAAACCTGGCCAGAGAATATATCTATGAACTGAAAAAAAAAAATTACGTAAATCGGATCAATGGTTCTAAGCGCACTAATGCATGGCAAAACATTTTGAGCCCAAAAACCAATATTTTCTGGATTGCGTATAAGTCCACACCAAAAAAAGATTAGATTTTGATATTTTTAAAGTATAAAAATGAAATTGTAATATTGGCAGGTATTAAAATAAAATCTCTTCAGTATCAAATGACTTTTAGATCATTAAAAATCAATACTTGTTGCATTAAAAGATAATATTACCTATACTTTACTTGTAATCCACTACGGTAAGTTAATACCAATTGAATTACTTTATAATCCATTATTCTGAATTTCAGGAAATATTTAGGTTTTATGGATGTTTAGTTTTTTTTTTCAAAAAAATTTATTAATTGTTTTTCTTTCATAGCAAAAAATAGGGAAATATTCAAACATTTTAACGAATTTAAGTAATTTTATACAAAATATGTGCATATAATACACAAAATAATGTTCCCGAATGATCTTTTAAGGTGAACTCTGCATATTGGTCAATACCATCGAATGCTTCTAAAACTTGAAAAATTTTTTTAGTAAAACATACAAAACAAAACAATGCACTCTATACTTACTCGCACAAATTTTCCCTTCAGCCATCTTATTGTAAGAGATACTCTGAATGAAATGGCTTACCCAAGCTAGATGTGCACATATTGTGGCATAAAAAACTTAAAATTCAATCTAATTAGATTGAAGAATTAATTTTTGATCTAATTAATGTTAAAAATTACTCCAAAAAAATTAAATTTTATCATATATTTTGGTTTACTTATCAATACAAAAATTTTTACATTTTTGAAGAATATTCGATGAATATTTACTTTTAATTCGAAGTTGGTTGAAAAATGGCTGTAATACAAGCAACAGATTAAATTTAACTCCAAAATGGTCTACAGTGTGGAAAGCCAGACAGACAAATAGATTTGCGTTTTGTATGCTATAAATTATACAGAGATGAGTGCAAGCTAGAAGCAACTTAATTTTTAAATATGTTGTGCATTGATATAAAAATTTTATTTAAAAAACAGAAAAAAAGTGCTCCTTGCATGCGCGCTCTATACGAAAGGCGATGAAATATTTGTCAGAAATGCATACTTTTTAGGAAAATCGTGTTTGGACGCAATATTATAAATTAAAAACGCTTATTTCTAGTATATAAAACAGTAAGAGCTAGAAAAAAAATCTCTCTATTAGGCAATAGTTTTCTATATCTAGTAGTAGAAAATATTGTCAAAATTCAATGTTGGTCGCTTGAGAAAAAGTGGTCCTGACTTTGAATGAGGCTTTTAACATTATCGCTGATATCTCCGTTAAAAATTAATATATTTGAATGAAATTTTATTCACGAAACATCGAGCAAAACAACAGATGCTATATTACAAAAATACCGAAAGGGTGCCGTTTATAAGTATGCCTATGCTATAACCAATGAATTGAAGAAAATGTTATTTAACATTTAAATAGTCATCTTATAACGAAAAGTTTTGCTTAACAGTCAAATTGTAAGTTAATCAATAAATTGTTAGCGAACAATTTCAATGTTGTAAATCTTATGGCAGGAGATTAATTGGTTTTCTTTGTTTAAAAAAAAAAAAAAAAAACCAACTTTATTATTTGGATCATTTTTATTAATCTACGATTTTAGTATTAGTTTTCATTCAGTAAAAGTACGACGAATGTATTTTGCTAATGGTCATCAATCGATTGTGTTTTTATTCGTTCTCAAGTGGGAACATGAATTTATTTTCTCTTAGTGCGTTAAATAGCCTGTAAAGTTGTTTAACATGATTGATGAAATAAATAAATCTATATATTAATACGTGAACATCGAAAATGCGGATGAAAACACGATTTAAGCTAAGTTTGAACTGATTTATCTCTCCCCTTCTTTGTCTGCGAAACAAAAGTACAAAACAAATCCAAACGAAAGGCTCCGATACCAGGAAATCACTCAAAGAAAGTTAATTGATGGCCTTTGACTTTGATCTTTTCCTTTCTCTCGTTTTCGTCTTAATCTATCACAATCCTTAGTTCGATTTCCAATAAGTAAACGTTTTAATTAGAATTAAAAGAGGCTCTGTCCAAAAATTTAATTCTCCTTGTTACGTCAATTATATAATCTCATCTAAATAATGCCAGATGACTTACCAAATGTTTTTGTTTTTATTTAGGCATATTTACTTTATTTACTTTTGCAAGAAATTTTCTTTTGAACGGATTTTGTAAGAAATATACGACTTTAATCGAAAAATTCTTAAGCATCCCAAGCTTTTTCATTTTGAATTCTTTTAAAATTAATTATGTTTCACCACCCCTTGAAAAGTTCCACACTTGAACGATTCGTAATTATTTTATATTAAAATCGACCGCACCATAAAAATTAAAAATTCTTGCAAGGACAAGATATTGCCTTGCCCATTGACCGTCTTGAAGATACGAAGATATACATCAATCTTAGGGTCATATATAATAGCTTAAAACAGAGGGGGTAATACCCTGCGGCGGAGTATACGATCGGCCGAATTAAGTGCTTTTTGAGCGCCTATTTGGAGCAATTTTATAGCTTAAGTTTATCGCAAGGTCGGCCATGTGTAAAATGTTTTTAGATCTACGCTAGACAATTAAAATCTGATGAACTTTCGTTTGCAGCTTCAAGTGCTCTTCTATTTTGCTTTTATGTACTTCTCACCATTATGGAATACTGAATATTGATTTCGCGGTACGCGAAACAGAAAATATTTTACTTAACGCCGCACAACAAGTATCTGATCAGATCTAAAATAAGCTTTTGTTGTTTCATCCGTTTTCGGATTTTCTTTTCGCTTACGGGAAGTATAAATTATATTTAAGTAGATACGGATGATGGAGAGATAAATTCTATGAAATAATAAATTACTTCATGTAGTCACAGACGCTTGACCTAAATCGGCCTTATTATTCAATTAAAATTTATTGACTCTCATCCATTCAAAGCAAAATGATTGGCTCCGAAGCGCTTATTCCCGCAATAGGAAAACAGTAATAGCAATTCGATTTCCTCAAACATACAACGATTTTTGTATAGGTAGCATTTCTACCATATTGTCTCATTATAACAAAGTTAATAAAATGAAAATCCAATCCTAAAACGTTAACGACTTATGTACGAGTACATAGTCAGCAGTTTCTGGCCAAATTCAGCCACTTCAATACATGCTATTCTGAAACAAGTTTCTTTGTCCATTGTAAATACCAGTTGTGCTCATTTGGAACCATATGTACTTGCAGATTAGTAATGGTTCAAGAAATACATGAAAATAGAGAACAAGTACTCTAAAGTTAAATCCAAAAAGGCAGACAACTATTTGCAAACTAACGTAGCGTTCAGATAAAAACTACATACTTTCTACAAAAATCGCATGCGATATTTTTGTAAGCGTGTAAACTAACAGATCACGTTAAAAATAAATACAAAATGTTGTATTACATATACAGGGTGTTCAGAGGTGGGAGGGAAATATTGCAGGAAGTGAAAGGTCAGACCGAGACAAGCAAAAAATCGTATGGGTGGGGGGGATTGTATCTCGCACCATTCGGCAGTTACAGAGTGATTCGTAAATCAGGATTTTGCCTTTTTCACCTTTCGCCCCACTTTTCTCCGAAATTCATGTTATTAACATACCTACTTTTTATTTTTTTTAAGTTGCCTATCTAATTACCTTTCCAAAAAGGTGCAACATGCCCGGTAGAAAGGGGTTGCAAAAGTCCTAAAATTAAAAAATCCTCACAGGTACCTAATTACTTTATTGCACCATAATGGAAAAACAATTTTTATGACAGCAAGTTCGGAAATGTTTCTTTAGGAAACACAGATAATACATTTTTATTATTTCAGCAAAACAGTAATAAAATAATAAATGTAATCTCGTTAAATAGCGTTATTAGTTTATTATATCCAGTATTGACTCCTAAGTATCCTGACGCTCCGTTTCTAATACCTCCTATGAATTATGGTATAAAAATGGGTAAGTTTGAAAGGACATTGACCACAGTTGAAGAAGCAAGCAATAAAACCGGGTGTTTAATAGAAAAAATTAAGATAAAATGGCAGCATTCAGTGTTGAAGAGTATGCCGATATAATTTACGTGTACGGTTTAGTAGACGGAAATGATAGTGAGGCCGTACGAGAATACCAAAGGAGATTCCCGAGTCGGCGTGTATCCGACAGAAATTTATTTTCAAGGACTTTCAGAAGGTTAGAAGAAACCGGAAGTGTAACCGCCCCCAGAGCAGAAACGCGATCAGGAACATCGGCCGATTCAGCGGACACCGACCAACAAATCCTCAACATCTTCAGGAACAGCCCTGAAATAAGCATCAGGCAGGTCGCACGACGGTTAGGATTGTCTTCAGGGAGAGTTTGGACCGTTGTGAACCGAGAGGGACTACATCCATACCACCATATCCCGGTCCAAGCACTACAGGAAGGAGATTCCGAAAGACGATTGCAATTCTGCACTTGGCTGCTCGAGTCTGACATCGAAAACAGAAGGTTTCTAGACCGAATTCTGTGGACGGATGAATCGCAATGCACCCGGGATGGCATCACAAACTTGCACAACCTCCACACCTGGTCAGATGTGAACCCACATAGGACAAGGTGTCGGTCCTTCCAGCAAAGATTTAGTGTCAATGTCTGGGCTGGCATCATCGGCAACCAGTTGATAGAACCCTTCATCTTGCCCCAAGTGCTGAATAGTCAGCTATATTCGGACTTTTTGGAGAATACCCTTCCGGATCTGTTGGAGGGCATCCCCCTGGCCACCAGAAGCGCAATTTATTTACAGCTCGACGGAGCACCTGCGCATACTGGGAACATTGTTAGGGCAAGGTTGAATGAACATTACCCAGAGCGCTGGATTGGACGAGGTGGACCGATTCCTTGGCCTGCTAGGTCACCGGACCTTACTCCACTGGACTTTTTCTTATGGGGAATGATGGAAGATGAAGTTTACTCAAGACCAATCAACACCAGAGAAGAATTAGTTACCAGGATTGGGACTGCAGCCACGAAAATATGGAAGAGACTGGCTACCATAGACCTCAAACGCGAAATAAGACGAAGGCTACTTGCATGCATCGAAACTGGCGGCGAACATTTTGAGCAGCTTTTGTAGGGCATACGTTTTAACTGTAATTAGTTTTTAAGCGAACAAAATGTATTTTTTAGTTAACTTAAGTATAATTTCTTAAAAATTCGAATTGTCATGATATTGTGTAAAAGGATTTTTGTAAATAAATTTTCGTATCCTTTTCCTACCTGGGCATGTTGCACCTTTTTGGAAAGGTAATTAGATAGGTAACCTTAAAAAAAAAAGTAGGTATGTTAATACATATCGTGAATTTCGGAGAAAAGCGGGGCGAAAGGTGAAAAATCGTGAAATAAAAGTTAATTTTTTCAACTTCCAGGGGTGATTGTGGCCAAGGGGTTGGGGATAGATAGAGGGCAGTGTTGACCGTTTTGGAAAGGGCTTTGAAATAGTAATTTTTTGAGATCGGTTTGGGGCCGCTGCGATGCGTAGAAAAAAAGATAAAAATACAAGAGCGGTTCCCATATAAAGCAACATCCTGATTTACGAATCACCCTGTAACTGCCGAACGGTGCGAGATAACCCCCCCCCCCCCCCCCCCCCCCCCACCCATACGATTTTTTGCTTGTCACGCTCTGACCTTTCACCCCCTGCAATATTTCCCTCCCACCTCTGAACACCCTGTATATTGTAGTATCGAAATATTTTCTTAAGCTGAGACATTTGCGATTCTTTTCTTCACAACTAATGTCGCTTTGTGCTCATATTCAAGAGTCGAACCTACAAACAGAAGTTGTGAGTGCATTATTATTACCTGGCTTACTTTTCTGTTGGTGCTGTGGACCAGATTAATATTTATTCGAGAAAAAGATTTTGTTTTGAATTACAATATATTAAGGATAAATTGAAAATACGCCAGATTAGGTAGAACAGTCGGGCTCAAAGCTTTTGGGGAGCATGTAGAAATTGCTGGTGCCTGTCGAACTGAATTATTTAGAGACAAAAATTATGAAATTCATCTGCTCCCTGGGTATTTAAAAGCAAATCTATTAATGTATATAATAATAGAAGGAAAGAATAGAATCTGTTTTTGGCGATTGTTGATTTGCTTCCGCATTACTTCGAAAGGACATTGGAGAACTACGCCCACATCATGGTATATTGTTTGGAAAATGTACCGAAAGGTACTGCAATCGAAATTTTAAAATCAGTTAAAAACGTTGAAAATTAGACATATTAATATAACTGCAAATATATTAAACATATTGTTCTACTATTCTTTGGAATAATACTAAACCTTCTAAAACATAATTTGTTTTATTCTTGATTTTCTCAAGTTTCATAAAATATTTTAAATCAGAATTTTCGAAAATCCCCGTACACCAATTATTGGGAGAATATACAGAATAAAGTTAGGAAAATGTTATCGTCAAATGTCTCTTCTTGAACCTTTAACTTAAATATCGCACAGCATGGCCAAGAAACTGAGAGAGTTATGAAAAATAAGAAAATGCCTTAAATTCTGTAAAGTCATTTAAGAAGTTACAGTCGGGTAATATAAAAAAAACAAGCAGAAAAGCGATAAAAGAGCGACTGAAATCTTTCTCCACGGAGTAACTCTAGTCCTCGTTCATCCTACGAGAATCCTTTTATTTAAAAATATGAAACAAAGGTCACGAAGACGTCTTTATTTTCTTGTCGGTAACAGCCCTTCTACTTTTGTTTTTCGCCCACTCCCAGCCTCGTTATTTTCTCTCTTTTTTGTTTTTAGACCGTTCAAACAAACAGCTAAAGTAAAAATGAAAATAATCATGCAGTTTCGGTGACGCTCCGACATATGGTGTATAATGTCGAATGTCGAATTTAATCAATCCTATATATTTGAATCCTCTTAAAATATTTACAGTGGTGTATTTTTGACTTTGACTGTTGCTGTCGTGTGAATTTTACACATAAATTGTCAGTATGGGGTACAAAAATTATATACATATATATTATATAAAATACAATTAAATCCTCATATGTATATAAAAATTCAGACTATTTGAGGACCTCACAAAATTTAGGAAAATGATAACAACGTGCATTTGATTTTAGCTTTAAAAAGTAGCATATTTGAGAAAAAAGGAACAAATTCCATATATTCCGGATGGTAAATGGACTGGAAAATTGTTCCTCTTTTGTTCTAATGGTAAATCTAAGGATATTCTTCGCCACTAATTACTATAATCGGGTAATCTATATTTTATATCAACTTTATTAACAAAGCTTTGAATTGTTTATAAATTTCGGATGAGCGAAATACCTTACCTAGTGAAATTATTTGTAACACAAATAATTTTAATATTTACATTAAATGTAAATAACTCTACTCCTTTATTTAATAAAATATTGGACAAATTCCCAAAGCTCATCTTAAATTTGCAGAAGGTAAATTGACTGCCAATCCATAAATTTAACCACGTCTAAAAAACAATAATGCTATGATTTTCAACTTGAATATGAGAAGTCCCTTGTCGAAAATAAAAGCGATCGAACCTAAATTATGCAGAAGGTTATCCTTTCTGATGAATATCACGAATTGTATATGCTATATATGCAAATTACATGAATTTAAAATTAATTCCTATTGCGGAGATGTCTATAAAAAATTATTTGAGCCAATTATAAATATTTAAAATTTACCTTTCAGGAGAATTGTTGATGTCGATAAGCCGCTTCTTTAAATTTTTTATAAGCTTTCTTTTATAAATTTTTGGGTATTGTCCCTACAACAAAAGGACTCAATCAGTGGCTTAAGTGGTAGTCCCGTACATACCACTTTGAGGTTCTGGGTTGATTTTTCTGCGCTTCATCAAAAGTTTCATCAACCTTACTTCCAATTTGGCACAGCTATACTTAATATCAATGAAGGTCAAAGATTCTGTCATGCTAATGAATAGTGCGACAAACTTATTGAAAATGAACAAATCATTTAGTTACTTTAAATGTACCACAAATATACCTTTTATATAACATGGTTGATAAGATTAATAATAATAATGAATGAAATCTTTGTTGATTTTGTTCCACAGTAAGTTATATAGACATAACATTCTCATTGCTCAGCTCATTAAACCACTTATCGAAAATTGAAGTACAATATAATGCTCTTTTAAATTTAAGCATTCCCGTGTCAATTTTCCTTACTTTGGTTTTGTATACAACAAATATTTTTTCCAAAAAAAAACTTCTATTGATATATTTCCTAACATTTCATTGTTTCCATTGCTTGCTACAGAGCGTGGTTGTATTGATCTTATGTTCGATACTTATCGTCAATAGGAAAAAATCCATGCAATTTTTTTCATGTTGCCTGTAGTTTCAATAAATCCAAAACTATGCAGAGTAGTACTTGGAATTAGCGGAGGATCAATAAAGAGCAAATTTAAAACAATGTGTTTTATTTATAGAATCAATTTTAGTACATATACATAAATTACTTAAAGCTGAAGCTGCTGAAATTCTACAGTGATTCACACATATTTAAATATTTTACGACGACGTAGTTTTATTACTTATTACTTTTTATCCTAAGCTGAGCATAAAAACATAAACTATATGATCTGTATGTAGAAAAATGTTTTCGAATTTCGAATGTCCTTGGCTTAACCTTTCTATTTAAGATTAAGACCAACCCTATTTGTGTTCGCTAGCCTTAACACACCATTCATATAAAAACTGAATTTATTTATTTAACTTTGTCTTCAAAGGTACCTTCGTTTAACTGAAATTTAGTGAAAAATAAATTGATTATACATATATATATATTAGGGTGCTTTTTTTTTCGCGACTATTTTTTTTTTTTTCAGTCCCACCTCGAAATTTTGTGGCTAATACCTAAACATACATTCCCTGAAAATTGGAGCCCAAAAAAATAATATTTAGTACTAGACCAAGACGCATAAAGATTTCCCATATAAAATACACGTGAACTTTGATTATTTTTCTTCAAATCTCTACAACTCAGAGGCATTTTATGGCACAATCTTGGGCAATGGTAGGGTTTCTTCAGAATTGAATGGTCTACAAAAGTGTCCATTGCGATGTAACCCTAACTCCCACCAGCGAGGTAGTACGGGTCATTGACCCCAATTTTTCCACGAAATTCTCGC
The DNA here is from genome assembly GCA_949715965.1 of Dysmachus trigonus. Taxonomy (NCBI): domain Eukaryota; kingdom Metazoa; phylum Arthropoda; class Insecta; order Diptera; family Asilidae; genus Dysmachus; species Dysmachus trigonus. The sequence goes on along the minus strand of OX454319.1, from coordinate 45,182,126 downwards.
TTTTTGCCCCTATCTCGTAAACAACAAGAGGTACAGAAAAAGTGAATATTACAAACTTGTAGCAATTTCAATTTCCTACAAAAAAGTTCTGCACACCAAATTGCTAACATCAATATTTCTTGAGATATTGGGCTTTGAAGTTGAGGTAGTGTTTCTACAATTTAGCTCAATAATCCATGAAACTTCCACACTACCTCAACTTCAAAGCCCAATATCTCAAGAAATATCGATGTTAGGGATTTGGTGTTCAAAAACTTTTTGGAGTAAATTAAATTTCCTACAAGTTTGTAATATTCACTTTTTCTGTACCTCTTGTTGTTTACGAGATAGGGGCAAAAAGCGAGAATTTCGTGGAAAAATTGGGGTCAATGACCCGTACTACCTCGCTGGTGGGAGTTAGGGTTACATCGCAATGGACACTTTTGTAGAGCATTCAATTCTGAAGAAACCCTACCATTGCCCAAGATTGTGCCATAAAATGCCTCTGAGTTGTAGAGATTTGAAGAAAAATAATCAAAGTTCACGTGTATTTTATATGGGAAATCTTTATGCGTCTTGGTCTAGTACTAAATATTATTTTTTTGGGCTCCAATTTTCAGGGAATGTATGTTTAGGTATTAGCCACAAAATTTCGAGGTGGGACTGAAAAAAAAAAATAGTCGCGAAAAAAAAGCACCCTAATATATATATACATATATATATATACTAGGGTGTTTTTTTTTCGCGACTATTTTTTTTTTTTCAGTCCCACCTCGAAATTTTGTGGCTAATACCTAAACAAACATTCCCTGAAAATTGGAGCCCTTAAAAATAATATTTAGTACTAGACCAAGACGCTTAAAGATTTCCCATATAAAATACACGTGAACTTTGATTATTTTTCTTCAAATCTCTACAACTCAGAGGCATTTTATGGCACAATCTTGGGCAATGGTAGGGTTTCTTCAGAATTGAATGCTCTACAAAAGTCTCCATTGCGGCGTTACCCTAACCTACCAGCGAGGTAGTACGGGTCCCAATTTTTTCATGAAATTCTCGTTTTTTTGCCCCTATCTTGTAAATAACAAGAGCTACAGAAAAAGTGTAATTGACAAATTTGTAGGAAATTCAATTTCCTCCACAAAGTTCTTGAACACCAAATCGCTAACATCAATATTTCTTGAGATATTGGGCTTTGAAGTTGAGGTAGTGTGGAACTTTCATGGATAATTAAGCTAAATTGTAGAAACACTACCTCAACTTCAAAGCCCAATATCTCAAGAAATATTGATGGTAGCAATTTGATGTGCAGAACTTTTTTGTAGGAAATTGAAATTGCTACAAGTTTGTAATATTCACTTTTTCTGTACCTCTTGTTGTTTACGAGATAGGGGCAAAAAGCGAGAATTTCGTGGACAAATTGGGGTTACTGACCCGTACTACCTCGCTGGTAGGAGTTAGGGTTACACCGCAATGGACACTTTTGTAGAGCATTCAATTCTGAAGAAACCCTACCATTGCCCAAGATTGTGCCATAAAATGCCTCTGAGTTGTAGAGATTTGAAGAAAAATAATCAAAGTCCACGTGTATTTTATATGGGAAATCTTTATGCGTCTTGGTCTAGTACTAAATATTATTTGTAAGGGCTCCAATTTTCGGGGAATGTTTGTTTAGGTATTAGCCACAAAATTTCGAGGTGGGACTGAAAAAAAAAAAATAGTCGCGAAAAAAAAAGCACCCTAATATATACATTATACATACCTATATAAAATTAGTGTATCATAATTTTTTCATTATTGATCTTGAATTTTGGTTTTTCACGCAATTTTACTCTTAAAGATTTTTGAAAGACTATTAACTTTAAAGAAAGTTGAAAGTTGGCAACTTAAGGGGACGTTCTCATTGAAATGGACAAAAAAACGATTTTTTTTTTAATTTTTTGTTTAAACCCTATTGCATTTATTCAAAAAACTTTTTTGATATATTGAATATATAGGCATTGAAGTATACAACAAAATTTTTTTTTTTTTTTTTTTTTTTTTTTTTGTTACGTTTTGCGGCAATAGAGGGTGTTGTACGAAAAGTCCCTTTTTAGCTGGTACCAGTTCCTGCGGTCTTCCTGGAGAAGATAAAGACAAAATTCAAAATGGATTTTGTTCTTTAGACTTTTTTCTAGAAAATAGACCTATAAAAATGGTACTTTTAATTTTTTTAATTATTTTTAGGACTGTTTTTCAAAAAATTTTAAAAATTGGCCATGTTTTTGGGGGAAAGTACGTGTATAAAAAAGAGGGTGGGGTATTTTTATTCATTTTTAAAGGTCTATGTCCTAGTATTTATGTTAATGAGTCGAATGCTTTTTGATTTTTTAAATCTATCGAGCAGAATTTGAGATATCACTGGTACCAGGTGAAAAAAAGTAGTTTCGAGAAAAACGCGTTTAAAGTTTTTGTGCGACGCTCCAAATCTATAGAAACCGGTATATATCGTTACGTATATATAGCTATGACTTTCGTTTTGTTTCGAATTTCTTACAACGGTTTGAGGACAGCATTTCTATGATGTTAAGGAATACTTTTATGTAAAAAAAAAAAAAAATCGATTTTTTTTTTCAAGTCCAAAGAGAATGTCCCCTTAACTCCCCAAAAAAAGTATTAAGCCAATTTTAATGAAATTATTTCTCCTAAGACTAGTTTTTTATGACGTACACGTATGTCATTATCCAAATTTTAAATGTTGGACTACTACTTTGTATTTCTTCTCTCTTTATTTCTCTTCATTTTATTGCAAATTAATTTAATGTTTGTTCCTTTTTCGAGAACCTGAAACTCTTTTAAAAACTAAGGGTCTTAAAAGAAATTTTTACCACAAGTGTAGCATAATACATACATTAGGGTGGTCCTTATTAGAGATGCCACGAATATTCGGCAACTATTCGGTATTCGGCTATTCGGCCACTTTTTTTCGCTATTCGGTATTCGGCCGAATATGGTTAACTATTCGGCCGAATACCGAATAGCAATTTATTTATAATTTTTTTATTACTAGCTGTTTTCCCGCGACTTCGTTCGCGTAAATCATAACCCATGTCCTTTCTAAGGCTCTAGAGTATCTGTGTACCAAATTTCATTTAAATCGGTTCAGCAGTTTTGGCGTGAAATCGTGATAAACAGATTTACTTTCGTATTTATGATAAAATATAGTAAGGATTACCAAATAAATCATGAAAAAAGAACTCAAAATATTACTCACAAAGATATATTTATTTAACAAAAAAAAAAAGAACTAACAAATTAATATTTAAAATCTACCAGTGGTAAGTTATAATGAATGAAAACAATTTTTTCAGCGTTTGTTGATAGCAGACGATTGCGTTTTTCCTCATAAATTATACCTGCTTCCGAAAACAGCCGCTCACTATACACACTGCTACCGGGAGATGATAAATAAATCTTAGCAAATTGTAAAAGGGTTGGATATTGTTTCGCGTTTGCTGACCACCACTTGTAAGGGTCTGCTGTCCGATCTAAACGAACAGATACCATGTAAAAATCAAGTTCATTTGCAACAGAATTTTTCTGTTCCACACCTTCATCTGAACGAACATTTTCTGCAGCGACAGTTGTGACTTATCGCCCGCGGAAAGTACTAAGTGTGGCCGAATATTCGGCTGCCGAATGTTCGGCGCTTCGTCCAAGAACCTCGCCGAATATTCGGTATTCGGTATTCGGCCAAATTACTATTCGTGGCATCTCTAGTCCTTATTCATAAAAAAAAAATTATTTTTCTTTAATTTCGCGGGGCACCACGTAATTTCATTATATACCATAAGAAAGTATTTCAGTATTTTTTTTGAATTTTTTAAACGACATTTAGAGGTCGCTACCAAGGTTTGAATTTTAAATAAAAATTCAAAATCTGTATTTGTTAGATTCTTTTATTTTTATAGCCAGGACATAATTTCCATTATGTGGTGACGACAAGCAAGCCAAAGCATATCTTTATCCATTTTTTGCTCCAAAAGAACGCATACTCCACTTCTTAAGCCGGTATTTACAGCAGTAGTGTCAAAATACAAACATTTTACCTTATCGCTCTCGTTAATGACTTATTAGAACTGAAGTGCGGGGCGGGCTAAATCTCGACGCGTCGGTACAGAAGAGGGGTCGAGGGGAGGAGGGGATAAGATGAGATCGTCTATGCGAATTTCACTTGCACATAAAATGTGATATAAACACCTAAATGAAACCATCATTTAAGCTATCCTTCAACGCTTTTTGTAAACATTTTGACAGCTGGTAGCGACCTCTAAATCTTAACAAAAAAAAAAAAAAAAAACCTATTTCATATTTAGAGGTATATAATCAAATGAGAAAGTGCCCCGGGGATAATTCAAAACTCGAAAAATAAGGACCACCCTAACATACATACATAATACAGTTTTTTGTGAGGTTTTTAATTCTCCACGTTTTAGGGTGCATTTCATTTCATTTAAATCGGTTGTAAATCAATTTTTCTTCTTTTAGAAAAACTACAAAATAGATTTTGATTTTTTAGTCAATAAACCTAGATTTCTAAGTGAAAGGAGAAGAACTTTTAGAACAATTTTATATTGAGGCATTTGCAAATTTGCATTCTTATTTATGATTTTTGGCGCAAGTATACTGTACTATATACATACATTTAGGCATATTCCACCACTCTGACTCTTTTCAAATTATTTTTCTAAAAACAATTATTGAATATTGCATTTAGAACTTATGGTACATTTGGAATTCAAGCAAGATATACTTAAATTATACTGAACATTAGTTATGTGAACCTACAATTTCTTTATTTTTTCCAATGTCGCTTTCAACTGAAGCTATTTTTTCTTCACAAAGTTAATTCAACCTTATAACTTGAAAGAAAATAAAGACCAATTACACTGGTCAACAAATTCAATGTTTTTTTTTTTATCCGAACGAGTACCAGATCAGTTCTATACGATTTTTTCCGAAGATTACGAATTCTTAAATGAAAATTCTCAATCAGCTCCCGTTTTCAAGAAAAATAGAGTGGAAAATTAAAAATATGGTATTTTTGCCATTTTTGAAAAATTATCAAAAAATAACAGATGGTCACTGGAACTTGTAACATGGCTCAAATCAAAGCCTGAATCTTATTCTAAAAAATATCAAATACCACTAATTTCTATAATTTTTCTAAACATTGTCACGAAAAAGTTTTCTATGAGCGTGTATTTATTATAGCCTTCATTCAGCACCTGTTGTATGAAATAATAGGTTTGGTCAAAAATTTGAATTTCAAGGCATATTTCGAACATTTTTAAGACCTTTGCTATTTTAAGATAATAGCTCAAGGTTCTAACTTTGATTTTAGCCATGTTACAAGCTTCTATAATAATCCGTTATATTTTAATGATTTTTCAAATATGGTCAAAATAAGGTCTTTTGACTTTTTCACTCACCTATTCCTTGAAAACGGGAGGTGATTGAGTATTTTCTTTTACGAATTCATAATCTACGGAAAAAATCGTATATAAATTATTTGCCACTTGTTCGGAAAAATATTTGGTGTTGATCAGTGTTACTGGAAAATAAATGTTATGAGGGATCCTAATTCTAAAAATATCATATTATGATATGATTAGGATATTATTTTAAAATTTATTGATAATATTGACGACTGATTGCTAACCTACAAGTATCAATAATTGTGATTTTAATATTAAAGGAATTTCGAAAGTAAAAGTGGAATCAAGATATGGCATAACATTTCTTTTAAATGTTTCTTCTTATTGTCTTTAATAAAAATCAATCATCTTCGCTAATACATATGTACATTTTATTACACAAAAGTAAAACATAATTTACAGATAAATCATCCCAGTGTTAATACACCTGAATTTAAATTAAATTTCGCTGAAATAATTAATTTCCTTAATTTCTTAGGGTTTCAGCGGAAAAATCTCGTTCTTAACGTAGGATACTCACTGGACATTTTATGTAAATTATGAGCTCTATTCTTTCGGTAATGGTTGAAAATTCCTTGGATTTCCTCGTTTCTGCCTATTAAACGAGAAGGATTATTTCTATTCATAATTACATGATCTATCGTCTTTGATTATACCATTTCCCAAATTTCTGGAATACGTGCGTAGGGGAGAATTATGTACATGCAATACATCTAAATTCATTATTAGGAGTTTTATTATTTTTTTCATTAAGCGTTCTTGTTTAGCTTAGTTGCTAAACTACTGACAGGAAAATTGTGCTCTTTTTAGGTCTATCTTATCATAACTTTTTCATGGCGTCAAAATGTGACAAATTTCAACATTATATTTTACTTTTCAAGCAAATGTGTTATATAAACAAGATAATCTCAAATATTGTGTTAAAGGATGAAGGAAAGAAGCAATGTAATTGTCTGGTTATCAGACACCGTTTTTACCTCAAGATGAAACTTAGCTAAAATTCCCAGAACTTTTGTTGATCTAGGTGTCGACTTATTTAGAACTCCGAAAAGGTAAACTAAGTGGGTGGTTGCTTCCAAATGTTTGAGTTAAGTCTGTTTAAGTAATTTTTAAATGAAAGAATTTATTCGTTAAAATTTGATACATCTTTCCCTCAAGATTTTCCAACTGCTTGAAGTGTTTCAAACATTTGTAGAAAAGAAGCAGAAATGTATTCGCTTTTGACTTTCATAAATTTTGGTCAACAAATTGTTCATTTTAAAGTTACTGAATTATTAAGCTGTTTCGATATTAACATAAACTGAGTGACCATATTATGGTTTGAATTAGGTTTCTAATACCAATAGTAACTAAAGAAAAAGGATATATAGTTACTCCTGTAGCCTCAGTTGTTTAAGTTATCGAATTATTTTTACGTATATACGAAAAAGAAAATACGACATTCACGTGTCGAATATTGTTTTCAATAATTTTTATTCACAACCAAGCATCGGATGTCATTTTAGTTCACGAAATTGTCAAAAAAAAAAATATCGAAGAATTGAATTAAAAGGATATTTGGCACGTGTTGACTTCATTCGACGCACACTGAATTTTTTTTAACTCATAGCCTTAGCAATGTTTTTCACACCAGGCGTAGGCAGGCATTAGGAGGAAATGCAAAACGATATTTTTGAAGAAATAAAATAACAGAGAAGAGAAAACACTCACAAGTAAAGGGCACAACTTGATTAGAATGGATTTGAATAATTGTTAAATATATTGTACGGGTTAGTCCTCTATGTATTGTGATAAATGATTTTATGTTCTTCGTTTACGAGAAAATCAAGGCTAAACTTTATCGTGCAACTTAAATAAGTACTAGTTCATTGTGCTACAGAAAAATATTACAAAAGCGAGACGTCTTTTTTTATAAAGAGCACAAAGCAGCGGCAGAAGCCTGGGAACATTATTAATTAAATATAATCAATGTATACATACAATCATCTCTAAGCTGTTGCTCGATTTGCCCTAATCTGCCATGTGGTGTGCAATTACAAAACATTTTTAAGCTTGTAGGTATCGTATGGAAATGAGCTTTCAAAAATCCGTTTCATTTTTGTTACTCTAGTCTACACGAAACATCTTGTCTTTAATTTTCTAATGATAATATACATAGGATAAAAGTATATACAGATAGTAAATACACCATTCAATAGGGAACTGGTTGCAGGTATAAATTTTTATTTTTGGAATAACTGGTTAATCTTTGAACTTAATCAATCAATCAATCAATATCTTCAAATAAATTAAATAAAAATTATTGGTGAAACGACCAAAGAGTTGGATGATAAATTTGCTAAATTCGTTTTCACAGTAATTTCCCTTCACCATAATAAATAAAGGACAAAACCTTACTATATATTTTGAAAATTATTCAGATCCATTCTTATCAAGTTGTGCCCTCCCCTTGTCAGTTGAGTGAAAATTACGACAACATACTATGAAAATTTAAGCTCAATATATTCTCAACCTGTGCTGCCAGGAGCGGTTTCTTAATAATATGTACATTCTAAAAATGTTTGGTGTAATTTTACTCCCTTTTTGGAAGGAAATAATGATAGTAAAATTACACTTAAAAAAATTACGCTAATATCTGTGTTAAAATACACTTTTCTTGTGTAAAAGTATTAAACACATATACGGAAAATTACACATAAAAGATGTAGTATCTGTATAATAAATTTTTATTGTTTCCTTCTTTAGAATAGGTAAAATTTTTAATTAATGAAGGAAATAGTAGAAATAAAGTTATTTTAATAATAAATTCGCAATAGCTTAGCGTTTGTTAAGTATTTAATAAACTTATAAAAATAAGACGTCTTAAGGGGACCCGGTGGCCTAGCGCTCGAAACTGTTTAGGTATATTTAGAATGTTTTTTAAAGGTTAAATTAATGAACAACGATATTGAAACTTTTTAGGTATATTATAGTACTCATGCTGCATACAGAAACATCTTTTTTTAAATTAAAAATTAATTTTAATTATGTTAAAAATGGCGCTAAAAAAATGGACCTGGTGGAGTTGTAATTTTTGACTTTTCTATTTATCTGAAAAATAAAACTAAGAAAATTATTAAACAGTATGAGTGCAGTCATGGCTGGAACTAGAACATAAATAAATACATTTAAAACTTATAGAATGACGCGCTTTTGAAATGAAAACTCTGAAAACAGGCCTTTTTCTTACCAACTTTTAAATGTAAAAAAAGGGGTTTTTGAAATAAAATGTTGTTTCTAGTTCCGGCCGTAGCCACTGGTGTTCTGAATAGAATCAGGGACCGTAACCGTTATGATATTTTCGGTAAAAATCAGATCTAAAAAATTATTTCCTGACTGTTATTTTCTTAGACAACAATAAAAATTATGTTTTGATATTTATTTTTAAAATAAAAAATAAAAATCAGAGTATGATTTTTATTTTTAAAATTAGAAATAAAAATTATAAAATAATTTTTATTTTAAAAATCATAAATAAAAATCAGACTATGATTTTTATTTTTAAAATTAGAAATAAAAATCAGAAAATGATTTTTATTTCTATAATCAGAAATAAAAATCAGAAAGTGATTTTTATTTTTAAAATCAAAAATAAAAATCAGAAAGTGATTTTTATTTTTAAAATCAAGAATAAAAATCAGAATATGATTTTAATTTTTAAAATCAAAAATAAAAATCTGGAAATAATTTTTATTTTTAAAATCAAAACTAACAATCAGAATATGATTTTTATTTTTAAAATGAGAAAATGATTTTTATTTTGAAAATCAGAAATAAAAATCAAGAAATGATTTTTATTAAAAAAAAAAAAAAAAAATCGGAAAATGGCTTTTATTTTTAAAATCTAATATATATAAATATAAATAAAAATGTAAATGTTCGTTTGCTTAAAATCTTAAATCTCCGAAAGTTCTTCGAAATTGCTTTGTCATTTTTTTTAAAAATGCGCCATCGGTTGGGCGTAAAAAGTAAAAACAACACACGTTAAGCTAAATATTTTACGGAGCGCCATCTGTTGAATGTGATAGCAATACACGCAATACTAAACATTCATCATGCCGGACACTTCTGGATTTTTATTTTAGATTTTAAAAATAAAAATCATATTCTGATTTTATTTTTGATTTTTATAATAAAAATCATATTCTGATTTTTATTTTTGATTTTTCTAATAAAAATCATTTTCTGATTTTTATTTTCGATTTTAAAAATAAAAATCATATTCTGATTTTTACTTTTGATTTTTATAATAAAAACCATTTTCTGATTTTTATTTTCGATTTTAAAAATAATAATCATAATTTGATTTTTATTTTTGATTTTAAAAATAAAAATAATATTCTGATTTTTATTTTTGATTTTAAAAATAAAAATGCGAAAATAATTTTTTTCTTTTGATCTTTTTCGAAAAAATCACAAATTTAAAAAGCACATAAAATTCTTAAAGGTCAGGCCATTAAAATCATAATGCTACATTTAAACCAATTTTCCCACAAAGGACCACGCACAAAATGTTCGGAAAAAAGGGTACCGTGGATTTTCTCCAAACTTCGGATTTATGCTCTCTGAATGATGCTGATCAAATGTGCTCATGGGCCCAACTTGATTTATAGCGATCTGAAGGGTCCAGCGAGCTTGGAAAGTAGGGTTTTGACCCCTGTACGATCACTGATTTTTGAAAATGTACCTCCCATTGTATATCAATATCTCAAGAAATATCGATGTTAGCAATTTGATGTTCAGAACTTTTTTGTAGGAAATTGAATTAGCTACAAGTTTGTCATATTCACTTTTTCTATACCTTTTATTGTTTACGAGATAGGGGCAAAAAGTGAGAATTTCATGGAAAAATTGGGGTTAGTGACCCGTACTACCTCGCTGGTGGGAGTTAGGGTTACACCGCAATGGACACTTTTGTAGAGCATTCAATTCTGAAGAAACCCTACCATTGACCAAGTTTATACCATAAAATTGCTCTGAGCTGTAGAGTTTTGAAGAAAAATAATCAAAGTTTACGTGTATTTTATATGGGAAATCTTTATACGCTATGGTCTAGTACTTAATATTAATATTAATGGCTCCAATTTTCAGAGAATTTTTGTTTAGGTATTTGTCACAAAATTTCGAGGTGGGATTGAAAAGAAAAAAAATAGTCACGAAAAAAAAGCACCCTAATATATATATATATATATGTGCGTGTGTGTGTGCGTGTGTGCATATGCGTGTATGTGTGTATATATACTGGTTTATGATAATACATAATGTATAGTAACGTGTATATATATGTATACAATGGGAGATACATTTTCAAAATTCAGTCATCGTACAGGGCTCAAAACCCTACTTTCCAAGCTCGCTGGACCCTTCAGATCGCTATAAATCAAGTTGGGCCCATAAGCACATTTGATCAGCATCATTCAGAGAGCATAAATCCGAAGTTTGGAGAAAATCCACGGTACTCTTTTTTCCGAACATTTTGTGCGTGGTCCTTTGTCTACATGATTTTTTGGTTTGAAAAATTGAAAATAATTGTTATTTTCGGTCCCTGAATAGAATATCAATTTCAGATAATCAATTTCAGATAATTCGGATAGTTTTTTCTTTTTTTACAACACCATACAACAAAAAGTAGTTTCGAAATAAATGATTTTAAAGTTTTAAGTATGAAAGCGGGCCGACCGTTCCCTACCTGCTAATAAGGATGTAGAGCCTGAAGTACTGTCCAAATCCTTACAAAAATTTGACAGTATATTCTTGAAAGACTATATTTTCGAAATATCAAAAAAAAAAGTCGAGTTTTTGAAAATTCTAGACCACCATTCCCATTCAGGTTTTAGAGTGTAGTCTAATTCAACTCGCTGACACTCACTACATTTATTTGTAATTTTGCATTTCTTAACATCTTGCATATGTTTCCCCAAAATTTATTTATAAGTTAGTAAATCCATTCTGAGTGTTTAATTTTAGAAATTTATACTTGTCTTATTAACCGCCCGCAAATGTGCAATCCCAGGAGGCCAATTGCATAACATTTCAGCTTCTGGAAGCAGTATCCCAAATTGAACCAGACAGCAGAATAACATCACTTTAATGTCAAAGTTAAATTTTAAACTATGGATTCCGGTGGTGGTTTTATAATATCCATCATTTCGAAAGAGCCGGAAATGGGGTATAAAATGTTTTATTTTTTATTTTATGATATGCGGTGAAAGAAATTGAGCTCTTGGACATTTTCCGGAAAGAAGTTGAATGTACAAGAGATTTTTATACTTTTATCTCCAATGAATTTCTTTGCGTGATCGTTTAATAACAACTAAACTTTGAATCGCAAGTTGTTTCATTTTTCCTTTTCAATCATAATCCATTATTCTAAGTCGTATAACGTAACGTTAAAGTAATTTATCAAATTCGTCAAAATGAGTGATTTCTGGAAATATTCTTTTCACTAGATTTATGTAAAGAAAGGCCTTAATAACCACTCTGTTCTTTGTTCAGTTTTATATATGGTTACGTGTACTGCAAAGTTCGACAAACATTGTTTTTACAAAAAATAGGCACGTGCATTGAGTTAAGTATAACATATTGAAATTTTATCTTAGGAAGCGAAGATTAGATGAAATAATTATAATAATTGTTCTTCTCAAAGAAGAATGGGTAGTTTGAACTAAAACCGATTATTTTTTTTATACAGCGATGAAATATTAATATTACTTATTTATTTCAGTTTAATACATATGTATACAGTATTAATCTTTAAGTGATATAATTTTAATTACGTCATCTATCAAATTTTATGTTTGGCATTCTCAGAGAATAATGGCGTATTTGAGTGAAAACGATTAATATAAGAAACCCACTGAGTAAAGACTAAAGCTACTTACGTGCTACGTTTTGTAATACTTCAGTAAATTAAGGTTATCTTCCGTCAACATCTGTAGTTTTAACAACTACTTAATTGCCTAAATTGTTTGCATTACAGACTCTGCATTAGACCTATTGTTGAATTTTGAGGATGATGAGTACCATATTAGATTCAAAATCAATTATTTTGTGCAACTTGAATTTCACTATACATTTGTGTTTAGCATATCGAAATTAGACGGACGCTCCATACAGCAAGAGGATTTGAAATATCCCACTTAAAAATAGTCCATTAGAAAAAAAAAAACATCATTCCATTATTAAAAAAAAAAAAAAAAAAAAAATTCTATCAGCATACGTAGTTCACAAAATATTGGTTTATATTAGATATATAAAATAAATAAAAAAAAAAGCCTAACCGTACTGAGAGCCAACTGAAAATAAAACTAAAACGCAACAAAATGATCAGACTGCATCGTTATGACTCACAAATTTCGCATGCACCAACTTGTCTCCTCCAGTTTTACTCTTTTGGGATGTTTCTTGGAGAATTCTGAGAAACAATGCAAATTTATGTGCTCTCTTATTCATCCCTGAAAGAGCACTCCTCACTTTTCCTACTGGGATGGATTGAGTTTTGCTCAGATTCAGTGTTTCGTACGGTGCACAGTGAAATCACAAAACCGCGAAATTAAATAATTGCCGCTCTCCATTTGTACATAGAGCCATCATGGGCTTACTTTTTACTTAAGGGTAGAAGGGATGAAGATAGAGGAAGTCATTTTTCAGGTTATTAAAAATAGCAAGATGCATATCGCTTCATACGTTTTCGAGAAGGCAAAGCTATTTCTGAAGTAATTCTTTACATTTGGGTTGAAGGGATGAAGTTAGAATTTAACTATTCTAAACTATACCCAGAGGAAAGTTTGCCGTATATACGACAACCAGTGTATGTAAATTTAACGAAACTATAAATTTAACATTATCTACTGTCAATTGTAAAATTCTATGTTAATTTTACTTTTAATTTATTATTTCTACGTAATAAAAAAGTTTATTGTTAATATTACAGAAATCATCAGAACAACAATCGAAACACAATTTTACAATAGTTATTCAAAGGCACGGCAAGTAGTTGTAAGTACAATTACGCATTTATTCAGACTGAAGTTTTTGACTGTGAAATTTACAATATTTGAAATAAAATTGACAACCCTGTCGTCATTTCGTTGTAAAATATATATATTATGTCATTGGTTTCACTATAAGTAGTCAAAGAAAATCAAAAAGACACATTTTTATTTCTCAAGGCACTTGCAAGAGGTTGTTTGAACACATTTCGTTTGTGCAAGTTGGAATATCTCAGTAGCAAGTTGCTACGGTGCGAGTCTGCAGCTGTAGAGGGTAGTATAGTGTAGAGGTGATTTCCCGTTCTTAAGTTTTAATTAAATATTATAGACATTTAATAAATACGTTCACTGAAGCTAGTATTTATCAACAAATAGCAACTTACTACAGTAGCATATTTTACCGCCTGAACTAAGTTACTAGATGCGAAATTAATTTGGTATTAACAAAATTACTATTCCTTCTTAAGTCGGCTACAGATGACCCAATCTGCATGGCTTGATTTGTAGGGATCCTACAGATTGGGTCGTGTATAGCACGGTTGATCCGATATTTTGTTGGTCTCCATAGCTAGAGCGGTTGGGTGAGGCAACTACCCAACCGCCCGACTCCCCAGTCTAATTCCCTACAAATTGGGTCGTGTATAGCACAGTTGGGCCGATTTCACGTCAGTTATGGGCCTTAACAGATGCAGGGACAAAAATGTGCTATTCTGATATCACCACCGCCACCGGTGCTAATGCAAAGCCTATTTTTTAGCATCTTGAAGCGATGTTTCATTTACAAGCGCTCGATTGTGTTTGATAAATTGTGTCCTGTGGAGAGCACACTCATTCGTCTTAAAGGCGGCTACAGACGACCCGATCTGCAGGGCCCGATTTCTAGGGACCTTATAAATTGAGTCGTATGTAGCACAGTTGTTGGTCTCCCTAGCTTGGGCGGTTGGGTGAGGCAACTACATATCCAACAGCCTGACTCCGCACTCTATTTTTCTACAAATTTGGTCCTGTGTAGCACAGTTGATCTCATGGTCATGGGCCATAGCAAGTGCAAAAACAAAAATGTGTGTGTGTGCCACCGCTGCTAATGAAATACAGATTTTTTAGATTTTGAAGGAGCAGTGTTTCACTCACAAGCGGTCGATTACGCCTGATAAATTGTGTCGTGTGGAAAGCACACCCAATTTTTCACCCTACAAATCGAGCCCTGCAGATTGGGTCATCTGTAGCCGTCTTTAGTTCTAGTACCTTTATTAATGTCGGATTAATCAGCAAATTTATCAATGATAGAGTCAATATCCATTTCCCGTGTAACATCGTACTCCATACTCATTATATTCAATTAATTTAACCGCTCTTGCGTCATTGGAGCTCTCTATGGTAACAGGAAGTAGAGTCGATTTTGACGGACAATATAGATTCAATTTACAGTTAAATTGACATTTTTACATGCTTTTTTCTCTGCGTGGCATGGCTAATGACATGAGGCATATAGCTTCATACGTTTTCGATAACATAGACTTAATTCCTAAGGTTAATTTTTAATTAGGAATTGAACGAGTCCAAAAGAGAGGGTAGTTTTTTCCCAATTTATATATAGTAGCACGGTCAAGATGCATCTTAGATTACAAAGAAGAGGATGGGCCCATAAGTCGGTTTAGTGACGCAATTTCGTATTGTAGTTATAGCCTTCTCTTTTGTAGTTGTGCATCCAGTACAGACGGATATTTTCATCAAGATAGAAAAGGGACACAAATAAGCCTTCTGTAATCCGCAAAGGTGATTTTTTTTGCATGATATTCCTTCTTTAAACTCTGGCGCGATTTCACATGAGTCGAAAAATAATCGAAAACCTCGTTTTTTATATCGCTAGCCCTACTCCAATCATGTTCCCCACTAGAGCTTGTTTTGAGGGAAAAAAACTTCACTTACGTATATGGATTTTACTCGCAATGTCCTATTCTTTCTCTCTATGATCTAAGAGTAGTCAACCGAATTTCAATAAATAAGTTTCCACTTTCCATTCGAGAAAATAAATGCAATCATTTGCATTATTACAAACAATTATTTAATCAGTAAATACTTGGTGGATGTCTGTACGAAAATAGAAACAGAAAAACAGATTTTTTGAAAGAAGCAATCAAAAAAAGCTTACAGTAGAACTTATAATACGTCTATAAGACGAAATCAATAAAAATAAAAATGCAGACTTAAGATGATTAGTAATTTTGCCATCTTCTTTCACAGGGGGCGGCGTTATTATGTTTAGAGGTATTAATTTTAGGAAGATAGGCGGCAGTGAGTCAAATCCACAAGAATTGGGCTTAATAGAATTAAAAGTCGAACGGATTTAAAACGCATCGGAAACAAAAGCCTCCATCGGAGCAAATATAGGCACTCAGACTTCGACTAGGAAAGCATTATTAGAAATATTTATGAAGAAGTCACATCTGCATCAAGGCTGACTTTACTTGATTAATTTTCATATTACTCCATAAATCTGACGACTGATTTATTGTCACTGTTGTTTCTCTATAGCTGAGAATCATGTACCTCTACAAAGTTGCGCTATAATGGCACTTCTTTTACTAAAGTTGAAGGTAGTCTCTTTCTGCCATTGTATTTTCTGTCTCTGCAGTAATCCAAGGGCAATGTCCTTGGTTTATTCGACACGGGATTAGCGATAAAAGCGATTTTGTAACATATTGTACCTGTCCATCTAATGTATCATTATGATGTATGTATAGTTTATCGCTCCATAAAATTGTTTTATAGTCTGATTGTCAATCTTCTCGGTATGTGAAAGTAATATACTCTTTTAATGGAATCCAAATTCATTCTGTAAGTAAGAAACAGAAAGTCATGATCACATAAATTAATTTTGCGAGATATAAATTGATACTAAATAAAACGTGACAAGATTAAATGATAAGAACGATGTAAAGAAGACCTAAACTAAACGTAGGGAACACAATTCAGTAATCCTTTGATGCATTACAGCTTGGCAAAACTAAACGTAAAAAATTAAGATTTTTGTTAAAATATAAGATGTAGTACGATATTGATATATAGCGAAGTAGATGGTTAAAATTGTTTGAAAGTCTTCTTGATGTTTTGCATACATAAAATGGTTTTCCAAAATATAATTAAATTTTTAATCAAATTTAACTTAGATGATCGTAATATCTTTTTCGTATAATTCCATTGGGCTTATTCAACTAATAATAGACAAAGTACGAACATTTTAAAAAAAAATTATTTAATGAGATTTAGCCACATCAGTCAAGTGGTATAAAAATTTAATTGAATTTAGATCGACTGCGAATTGATTTATTTTATTTTTCTGCTATATAGTGAAAAAATTACTTTTGTTGAAATACCTATATCAATCCATTCTTCAGAAGAAGGATTGTCCAAATTGGTTGAAATATTTCAACCAAACATATTAGCAGACTGAAAATCAATAATTTTCTGTAGGTATTTGTAAGTGTTAAATTTAAAATATACACCTTGCTATAAGCAGTTCAAAAATCGTATATATTCTGTTAATACTACACATTAAAATTGATTTTTATTGCTATTCAATTTTAAAAGTTGACATTACCAAATTAAATTTAATTTAGTTAAATATTGCAGCATTCAAAATTAGAAATTACTAGCAAATATTTAATATTATAAAAATTATCAGGAGTGAAAACTTTATCATATTCAATTTTCCTATTGTTCAATTTAAATTTTGTACTTTCAAACATATGCGTAACTACTTATGTAAATATCATACACAAGAAAACTTTTTTGTTGGATACGCTTACTTTTGGGAAAACTTTAACCAATTTTGATATAATACTTTAGGGCCGCATCATTTTTATTTTACCCTTAACACAATGCGAGAGTTATCCTTCAAAGTCCTTCAGATTCAAAACTTTTGATATTGATAAGGCAAGTCCTTTTTTTAACTTCATTACAACTTTCCCTTGATTTGGCAATTTCTTCCCTTTTTTCGTCTTGTTGGTCTTCGAAAGCGTTGAATCTCACCGTATCCTTCAGGATTTTAAGAATTCTGATGACATTATCTGATCTCTTTTATCGTCGGACAATAGCTCGTCTTGATATTCTTATTTTTAAAATTCAATCAATTTAACGTTTCTTTTTTTTATTTAGGCATTAAATACTTTCTGCGCATCATTTTTATTTGTGCATCAGTTAAGCACGTTTTATACCCCATTTTTTACTGTCGTACATCCTACCAATTTTGAAACTATTATCTTGTTGCCGTAGGATTGCAAGATGCTAGGATATATAAAAAAATTAGGACTTGGAAATAATGTAAGTCCAGCCTGCAGTGAATTTCAATTATTTGGGACGAAATTAAGTTTTCATTTTAATCCCATCCCATAATTTGCACATACAAAACGGATTTCTTAAATTTCTTACCCTCGTCGCAAGCGTATTCCTGTAAATAACAGCCTCATTATAGTTGATAACTTTTGTGACTGCAGGGCCTCCTCAAAAACCTTTCTATCAGTCAAAACTTTTGGGTAACATTATAATACAATTAGCTTCCTTTCCCTAAAATGTCACATTAAAAACATTACCGGAAGCTGTTTTTAAGTTTCACGATTGCCTTCGCGGGGGAAGTAGCCATTAGCATTATGAGTTAATCCTTCTGAGAAGTATTTGAATAGAAAATTGTGTTCCTTTTACTTCCATGTTCCAAAAGCAAAAAATCGTGTCCTAGATAATAGAATTGTATTGCTTCAAAATGTGAGAGTCTGTCTGTAGACGATTTTGTTTGTTCATCATCCAATAACATGTATTAAAATTTTCCGATTTTAATTTTTCCTCTTTTTAAATATTCCTTTCAATGAAGACTCCAAACCAATAAGTCAGTGCCAATCATATGGGTAGGTTTCAAGACGGCGGACTATAAAATGTTAAATTTTGCAAGATTCTCAAAAAAACTAACAAGGAAACGTTCTCAGGTGTGTCTCAACAAGTTTGATGAAATTTAAATATGTTATAGAGGATCGAAAAGTAAGAGATACGTATTTTTTTTAATCTGGGGATACGCACATTTAGGGGGTGAAAACCACCCCTAAAGTTTACCCCCAAAAACAGTTTTTCCTAGCACTAATACGTAAATAATGTATATTCTTTCGGACATCAGTTTTTTCGTGAAAACCAGTATTAAGGGGTTTTCGAAGTCGCTGATTAAGAATCTGATGTTAAATTTAAAAAAATCAAAATGGCGGATCCAACATGGCGGACAAACTTTTGAGAAAATAAATAATTTTTATGTAACAAAACAATAAATAAAAGTACCCCTAAATGTGCATATCTGCAGATAAAAAAAATACGTGTCTGTTATTTTTCGATACTCTATAAAATATTTCAATTTCATCAAAATGGGTGAGACACACCTGAGAACGTTACCTTGTAAGTAGTTACATGATGTTTACAGATGTTTACAGATTTCAAATCTGTTGTTAACATTTATTATTGTCTTAAAAATGAATACAAGAGGTCAATCGACTGTGAAAATTTACAAACTGATGATGATATTGATGTTGATGTTGATGATGACTATTGCCATACTAAACTTGATTTTAATACGGAGCATATCATATATTATTCTCATACTATTCACAAATATTTATAATATCTGGTATATAGACCAACGTAAAAAAGCAGATTGATCCTTTCACCAACACTTCGCGTTTATTTTCACGTTTATAGATATTTTTAGACGAAATGTTGATACAGAAGTTCGGACCGAACTTCTTCAACTCTGAAATATTCCAGAATATATGGGTTTCAATTTGGCTAGAGTCGTTATAACTAATTAATCTTCCGGAAAACAACACTTAACGTGAAATCAAATCAGTGTCACTCTAAGTTTCAGATACTATTAACATACTGAACTGAATTTGTTTATACAAATACAATATGTGTCCAATTAAGTACTATCGAATCACAGCGGGAAATATATTGACATCGTTTAAAATTACCAAAGTAAATCCTCAAACATTTCTCTTAGTTGATTTTGTTTCTGTTGCTGTTAAACAACTCATAACAGCAGATTTAGGGATAGAACATGCAAATTTAAGCTCCAACCACAATGCTGTTGTTATTATCTGCATACGTTATTACCTCGCACAGCAGACTATGACTAACAATGTAATGAATATATCATTATAACAGCAGAATGTGGTTTTCTAACATTCTAACTCATACCATCTCGAAATACGCTTTAAGCACATCACATTTTTACGATTGTTTCGGTTACATTTCTACATTTTAGAATGTTAATTTCTTATCTGAATATTATTTAATGCCATGCCGGAAAATGCTCCAATCGCAGGACTGTATAAATTATTCCAAAAGATTACGTGGTATTTCACAGAGCATCAACAGCAAAACTGGTGAACACATTAAGCAAATATTTAAATTTCTGGTCTCTCTCAGAAAATATACGTAATACCAAATTTCCATTGGATTTGCTGTGAATTAGGTATGCAAAAAAACTTTCTTTTATTTATTGGCGTTAAATTCTTATTAAAACAAATTGTATTAAAAAAAATATGGTCAAAACTTTCGCTGTTCATATTTTCTGTGAAAGATTAATACAAAAATTTAATTTATTTTAATTAAAATTTTCAATAGGTAGGTATAGAAAGCTAAACTTGCAAATTATTACGTACATGTATGACCTGGCGAAAATGCCCTATTTTATAAAATAAACCAAAAGGGACTCCTATAATACAATTATATTTGAATTAATCCATCACTCAAAAAGAAATTTTCGATATTGAAAGTAAAAAAAAAAATTTTTTTATGACCTTTTTTAAACTGTGGGTGCTCTTAATTTTATGTTGGTCTGTTTTTAATCGATAATAATATAATAAAAATGTATAAATTCCGTAATTTCTGAATAATTATATTATTTGAACGAGAGCGAATGGCAAGGTTCAAAAGACTACTTATTGAAGCTTAATTGTTTTTTTTAGGCGCAAAAGAAAGCTGAAGAAATTTTTCTTACACAAGAATTGTTTCATGATAACGGTTGGCAGCCAATTTGCCAAATTTGTTTTGGTAGTGAATCTATCCTCAAAGGACATTTAAAGTTGGAAACTCCATCCATCCACTCCTACCTATTTTTGTACATTTTGATTATTTGTGAGACTATTTACGCTCTAAATTATTCTCTTCTCAAGGTATCCTCGTAGGAATCGCAGTTTACCAATAAATTTATTTTAAAGTGAAAATTATAAGAGCAACTGATAACTCTTACTTGTTTATTTTTGTGTAAATAAAAGATAACGCAATCATGCAAAACTAACAAATTTACAACTCTGTACATTCTGTTGAAAGAATTCTAAATTAAGTGATAACGAATGCTTAAATTTAACTTAATAAAATAAGCATCATCTCCCTCACTGAGTGGGCTAATTGTAATTATGCAAAAATGTCCCCTCCTCAAGCAAACTTCGAACGTAACCGTAACTTCGAAGAAGGAATAATAAAAAATTAAAACGTGATAAGTACTTCTTTTTAATACTATACTTCAAAAATCCAAATTTTAAACACGGTGTAATTTAAATATTTACATAAACGACATGCATTCCTCGTAGTGGCACATATGGTATGCATGATCATGGATGATGAAATATGCATAAAAATTCTGTAGCGCAACTGCACTCAACATTCTCCATCTTTGCTTTTCTAAATTTCTTACTTATTCTCAGATGAATAACGAAAATATGTAGACGGATTTCATAAGAAAAATATACGGTGCACATGCCCCATTTTTCAATAATATTTTACATACGACAAACGGATGCGTTCAACTTTACGGTATGTCGTCCCTCCATCGCAAACATGGTAAAATTTTACAAAATAGTACACGTGTCGGAAAAATAGATAATTGATCAAATTCCTAGAAGAATTTAGAATTTCCTCTTGTGTGAAACAAACATAAATTTTTGCTTTGATATAAGCATTCGTTTTAATTGTCAGTAATGGTTTCCAGTAGTTACATACCTTTTTCCAGAAATTATGTTTTTTTCAGGCTATTTATATGTACAACAATGAATCATAATCGATGGAATTTAGAATATTTTCTGTATCTCTCTGTTTGTCTGTCTGTTCCGCCATACTCACGTCGAACTTTATCTACGGCTTAGATACTGAATATACTTATATAGAGCTATATTAATACTTTTTATTCTTCAAAGCACATACTTAAGAACATATTCTCATGTAAACGCATAAATTTTACCTCTTTTTGGGGAATTTTTTTTTTATAAGACAATAAAATTCAATCACTTTAATTTTTTTATATGTTTTTATTTATATCGTAAACTGTATAAAAACATTTTTTTTTTTATTTTACATTTTTTAAATATTTGTTTTTTTAATTAAATTAGACACCAAAAAAAAAAAAAAAAAGCAGGTCACTGGTCAGTGTGACAGCGGCTGTTCATGTTGTCCGAAATAAAAAAATAAAATGGATTATTTTTCAGTAGGTCTGTCGCTATCGTCCCTACCAGAATTAATAAATTTTATTGAAAAAAAAAAAAAAAAATGGCGGACTGTAGAAAAAAAAGTTACGAAAAATGCGTTTAAAGTTCCAAGAGCAGAGCAAGTCGCTTACGGCGCGTCGGCGACTATGAGTTGTAACTTATGTAATACTAGGAATTTCGGTCTGCATTTTTCACAGCATATTTTCGATAGGTTTTACTATCGAAATATGAAAAAAAAAAAAAAAAATCGATTTTTCAAAGTTATCACATGAGAATACCCCCTTAAGAACACGGGTTCGTTAACTACTAAAAATTCTATAGAAGTGAGAATTAACATCTTTTTTGAACTTTAAAAAATTATCTATACGAGTACTATTATGAGATTATAAGGCCTTAAAATTCTAGTTTAAATGTAAATATTTTGCATTTAAAGAATTCTTAACGCTTAACCCTGCCTTGCCAATTAGGTGCCTCAGAGGCGTGTAGTATGGGGATTTTTCGGATATTTCCGGCCGAAAAGATATATTAATCTATTTATATAAAAATACTTAAAGCTACTTTTCTTAGCAGATTATTACTGAAATGTATTCTTTCGATAATAAGTTAATTAAAAAGAGACATTTCCCTCCCTCAGTAGGAAAAATCAGCCATTTCTAGCCATTTTTTTCGAGTGTATGTCTCCCGGACGTGTGGTTGGCAATAATAGAGTAGTGAACCACGTTGGCAGTGCAGGGTTAATTTAGTACTTTTTATACACTAAAAAATCGAGAATTCTATCAAAGTAAAAAATTGGGAATTATTTAAATCTACAGAAACTACTTCTACTATTAACCTTAATTAAACCTAAATATTCCATATTTTAAGAATTATGAACTCCTAATTTAGTATTTTTGTATCCTTCACAAACTTGGTTAGCCTCTAGTGATTCTATACAAGTGGAAATTTCATATTTTTCATTTTTAGTATATACTAATTAATTTCTACATATTCTACATATTAGAAGAATCTTTAGGTTTTGTAAAGTAGCAAAAGTTCGACACGAGTAACTTTTAAATCCATTGACCGATTGCAATGAAACTTTTTTCTCCGAGACAGCTTGGCTCCCATACAAATACAGAATTATTTAACCGATATCGGAAAAGAGCTTAGTTAGACCCAATTGAATTCACTTACAAAATTATAGCTATAAATAAAAGTGTGGTATGTTAACCTTTTCTAACACATAGTGAGGCTATAGTTAAAGTAACTGCATTATTTCAAGTGTTATTAATACATATTATATAAATTTAAAAAAAAATTATCAAGTGCAAAAAGAACTGGTGTACCATGGGCTTTGTACTTCATTAAAAAGTATATAATACTTTCAGTTAGCACACTTACACAGGACATTAGAATAATATTATATGTGACTTTAGACAAGAGTCTAAATCGATTAATTTAAACAATTATCTAAATTTTAACTTTTTTTTCAAATTCGGCTACAGCCTTTTTTCCACACATTTACTGTGTCGTCCTTTAACCCATTAATGCGCAAAACGAGGATTTTGTGCACGCAAGTTCAATTGTACGATTCGAATAACAAATTGGGACGAATTTCCTCCAAATTCGTATATATAGGGGTCTTCGGGGTGCTCTTTCAGAATCTGGCATTTGTTTTGCATAAAAACTTCAAAAACCCCATTATTTTTTGGGTTTTTTCAAAAAAGTGCCGATTTTGTTTGGTCATTTTTCGTCTCAAAGACAATTATCTTGTCGTTGCTGCTATTGCATGATCATATAACCACCAGAAATCGCGGTCCGAATGTCTACACTTTCTCAAACCATGGTTTTGAATTTTTTTTTTTTTTTGCTTTGGTTTTTGCAAAATGGCCATTTTGTACAGCAATGTAAAAAAAAACTTCGCGATTTTTTTACACAAAAAGGATCAACTTTACAAAAAAAATTTATATGACAAAAAGTGCTTATAATTAGCCTGAGAAAACATGTAAATTTTTTCAGAACTTTTTGGACTATTTTTGGTTTTTTGGATTTGGCAAATTTTTCAAAAATCCAAAAATGTCCCGAAAAATTACATTTATTTTGTAAAGTTGATCCTTTCCGTGTAGAAAAATTGCGAAGTTTTTTATTACATTGCTGTACAAAATGGCTATTTTGCTAAAACCAAAGCAAAAAAAAAAAAATTCAAAACCATGGTTTGAGAAAATGTAGACATTCGGACCGCGATTTCTGGTGGTTATATGATCATTCAATAGCAGCAACGACAAGATTTGACGATCAATTTGCTATTCGAATCGTACAATTGAACTTGCGTGCACAAAATCCTCGTTTTGCGCATTAATGGGTTAACATATTGCGGAACAGACGTTTTATTGCTAACCGTATCCAATAGACAGGTATTTTTTTGCGTTAAATAATTTTAAATTAGTTTGCCCAATAGTATGTAATTTCAAAACATATTTCGCAAGGAAATTAGCTTCCAAAAATATGTTTAACCTCTGTTGGCTAGATGAAATTTCTTGTCTTTATTTTTCTATGGTTATGTCCACCCTTGACTATCACCTAGCAATCGAGAGATATCTCATTATAGGTTCGCAATATATTAAGGGGACGTGACACACCCAATTTTTTATTTTTGATGTTTGGAAAAAATGGAAAATTGAAGGGAAGAACAGCAGATACATTAATCAAACTTTGCATGTTTATTAAAAAGGGTTAAAGTAATGCAAAAAAATTTCTTTTTAATTTTTTGAATTCGTTTTTTTCTTTGTACATTTTTTTGTAAAAAACCACAAAAATTGACTGCGGACACGATTGGGAGCGAATGGAACGTCTAAAAATAAAAAAAAAATATGAGGTTAATTGTTATCAAAATCCCCAGGGATTGAACCTAAATGGAACATTTTTCACGAAAAAACTACAAAATGGCGGCATTTTTTCAAAAATTCACTTTTTTTTGTCCCGGAAAAATGCCGCCATTTTGTAATTTTTTCATGAAAAATGTTCCATTTAGGTTCAATCCCCATATTTTTTTTTTTTTTCAGACGTTCCATTCGCTCCCAATCGTGTCCGCAGTCAGTTTTTGTGGTTCTTTACAAAAAAAAATGTACAAAGAAAAAAACGAATTCAAAAAATTAAAAAAAATTTTTTTTGTATTACTTTAACCCTTTTTAATAAATATGCAAAGTTTGATTCATGTATCTACTGTTTTTCCCTTCAATTTTCCAATTTTTCCAAATATAAAAAATAAAAAAATTGGGTGTGTCACGTCCCCTTAAATTCCGAAATCAAATCAAACATACTATGGATAGCTACCCGACAAAAAACGTGCAAGGTAAATACACCGCAACGCGGATATTGCTAAATTTTTATCTATTCGGAATAAATAAGATCCCAAAAAACCCCCAAAGGTCTGGTGTTTCATTTATGGCATATGCAAACCTTTGCAGCACAGCGGGCCCCGCAGAGACCCATAAACATCCGATTGGTTTTTATTATTTACGAGAAATATCATATATGATTCCGTAGCAGTTTTTTATTTTCTAGTTTCCTGAGATGCTAATAATCATAAAATAATTGTAATTATTTATGAAATGTTAAAGTAATTAATATTGATAGTAATTAAGTAACAAAAGAAAATTTTTATAGAATAAATTCATGACAACAACAAAGACTAGTGGGGCCGCTGATTACAAAACCGCTGTCAGATTTTCAAAGTACAAAATTGCAGAACCAATATTCTCATAAACATTTATATACTACTTTTCATAAAAATATTTGTTTTTTTTCATTTTCGTGCGCCTTATTGGTTCCACCGTTTTGAATTTTACAAATTGAATAGTAAATTCGTAATCAACAACTTCAATAACCTCTGTATAATAATTTTCAAAAAAATTTGATGACTAGAAAAATGTGGGTTTCAAAGGGTTAAGGAGGAAATTAATTCTATTCGGTATGTACCTCACAAAACAGAATAAAAGTTTATAAATGGATACAAAATTAGATTCTAATTAAACCTTTCTTAACTCATCCAAGACTAGGCATTTTTAATGAAGACCATCGCCAGGAGCGAAACAATTTTCTTGTGTATATTAATTATTTTGTAATCCGAACGGTCCTACCTATTCATTTTAGGGTCTGGCTTAAAACCTATACAAATTTTAAACTTAATGTTAAAGATCTTACTAATGGCTGGTAACTCAGGTTCAGTTTTATAACACACTGTCGTCCTTGTGGCTGGAATGGATTAATTATAAATATTATTAGGAATATTATGGACCGAATAATCACCCATCAGAACGTGCTAATAGTCATGTTATTGAAAATTTTAAAACTTCGGGACGACTTGTGGTTGCAATAGGATGACGCTACGTGCTACAGTAACCGAAAATATCAATTTATTGGAAAGACGAGTTTTACGAAAATCTTATTTCAAGAAAATTTATCTGTCAATTGGCCACTGCTGCAAAAACCAGCTTCGACTGACGTATTTGAAGTCGACATAAGACGTGTCATTTTATTTATTTATTTATTTATTTATTTATACAAAAGTTCGTCAAAAGCTGACTACTACAAAATAAAATTAACAGGTTAACAAGAAATTATAAAAAGTCAAAATTAGAATAGTTCTCATTAACTGCGCGCGACATCGATGAAATGGGTTCAAAAAATCCGTAGTTAGTACGGTGAGACGGAACATGGAGGAAACGGAAGTCCCTCAAAGAGCGAGTTGGGATAGAAATATAAAATGAAGACAAAACCTCAGGCGAGTTAATCCTACCACGCAAACAATCACGAGCAAAAGCAATTCCGGAGTCAGTTCTGCGCTGCTCAAGAGTCTGTAATGAGAGGAGATTAAGACGATTCATGTAGGGGGGAAGAAAAAGTCTATTGACCCAAGGTAAGCCGCGAAGCGCAAAATGAATGAACCTGCGCTGAACCGACTCAATACGATTAATGTGTACAGCGTAATACGGAGACCACACTGGACTGGCATATTCAAGTATAGGCCTAACGAACGTACAAAAGAGGAGTTTCGTAATGTAAGGGTCGTCAAACTCTTTAGACCAACGTTTAACGAAGCCGAGGGTAGAATTGGCTTTGCTAACTATGGCCTCCACATGGTCATCGAAAGAAAACCTGGTGTTGAGCCACACCCCTAAGTCTTTGGTTTTGTCAAGTCTAGATAGAGAACAGGCACTTATAGTATAGTTGAAGGAAATAGGTGATTTTTTTCGGGAATTGCTAAGATACGGTCAGAAATGCTCGAAAAAGCGGTAAAAATTGGACTGATAAGATGCGCTATGTAATTCGCAGCCGCGGTTTTCATATTAAATGTTAAAAAATTATCTTTCGAATAAAATAAAATTTATAGTAACTTCTACAAATTGTATGTATTTTATTTAAATTCAAATTCCAGACGCGCTTAAAAAACACGCTTTATTTGGTGTAAAGTAGAGGCATGTTTAAACTAGTCATGCTGTGAAATTTTCATTAAGAGTACTGCAATCCTATCAGAAGTCAAAATGAGGAAAGTTTTTAAAGTGCGGTGTAACTCAACCCAAAAATTAATTCTAGTAGAAAGTGAGAAAGACTACAGTTTAGAGTTTCATACGTCGTGTAAATATATGTATGTGAATTACACAAGCCTTTTTTTTCTGAACAATTTTTTTCATAACAAAATTCTGTATAGAATTCGAATCAGTTTTTATGTCCGTTTTTTGTGAAGACGGCCTCACAGTACAAAAAATATTAAAATTATTCACGTATTCAAATGTATTTATTTTAATATTTTGAACCTAATAATGATAATGAAAAAAATATCGTATATCTTTCTACAAATTTCAGTGTAAATTTAATAAAGTGTAAGTATAATGTTTTTCGAATGGTTAAATAATTTCGAATATACAAGATCTACTCTTTCGAATTTTGTTCAATTCATTGGAACATTAATTGTAATATCAGAACTGTTTATTGCCTTTTCGTTCAGATTAACACTTACTTACGTTTATTATCCGAAAAGAGTTAATAAAAAGATACCGAAAAGACAAGACTCCATCGAACGCCGTTTTCACTTTGAATATAACACCAATTTTTTACTTTGCAAGTAAAGTAGCTCCTCCTCAGTGCAGCACTATGCGTCAATAGAGAATTCTAATAGATTTGTAAAGGACCCCGCACAAAATCTATGGAAAAAAACATCCCGGTCGATTGGGCTGAAATTTTACAGAAAGATATTTTTCAGCATGGTGATCAATGGGTCCGAAGATCGGCTATGCATAGATTTCGAGATATCAGGCCCCAAAGTGGGTCATTTAGAAGTTTTCCGAAGAGGGATAATTGAATAATTATTCCCAGGGCAACAATTCGTTCCGTTAGTATCACCAGACTTAGTGGCATTATAGTTATTAGTTTTCGAGGTCCCTTAATCCGAATGTAATTTTTGCTTGACCGTGCAAGATATAGGTCATTTCAAGGTCAGGCCAAGAAAAATGGTTAGAATAATGTAGAAAATCACGTGAAGATATTCGGTGTCGCTGATTCAGAATGAAGTTTTTATTTGACGTTTAACGCTTAACACTTAACGTGTAACGCTTAACGTCTAGCACTTAAAGTCTAGCGCTTAACGTTTAACGTCTAACGTTTAACGCTTAACGTTTAACGCTTAACGTTTAACGCTTAACGTTTAACGCTTAACATTTAACGTTTAACGCTTAACGTCTAACGCCTAACGTTTAACGTTTAACGCCTGGTTTAAGCTAGGCTTAAGCAAAGCTTGGGCTAGTTCTAAGCCAGGCATGAGCAAGGTTTAAGTCAGGCTCGAGCAAGGTTAAGCCAGGTTAAGCCAGGCTTAAGGCATACTTGGGCTAACCTAAGCTTAGTCCGACTTAAACAGTGCTTATTCCGGCTTGAACCATACTTACAAGATTAAACCAAGCAAGGTTTAAGACAGGCTTGAGGTATGTTTAAGCCAACGTTTAACGCTTAACGCTTAAAGCTTAACGTCTAACGATTAACGTTTAACGCCTAACGTCTAACGCTTAACGTCTAACGTTTAAGGTTTAACGCTTAACGCCTAACGCTTAACGCAAGATTTAAGTCAGGCTTGAGGAAGGTTTAAGCCAGGCTTAAGCCATGCTTGAACAAGGTTTAAGCCATGCTTGAGCAAGGTTTAAGACAGGATTGCGCAGGTTTAAGCTACGCTTAAGCAAGGCTTGGGCTAGTCTTAAACCAGGCTTGAGCCAGGTTTAAGCCAGGCTTGGGCTAGGTTTAAGCCAGGCTTGGGCTAGGTTTAAGCCAGGCTTGAGCCAGGTTTAAGCCAGGCTTGAGCCAGGTTTAAACCAGGCTTGAGCCAGGTTTAAACCAGGCTTGAGCCAGGTTTAAGCCAAGCTTGAGCCAGATTTAAGCCAGGCTTGAGCCCGGTTTAAGCCAGGCTTGAACCAGGTTTAAGCCAGGCTTAAGAAAGGCTTGAGCTAGGTTTAAGCCAGGCTTGAGTTAGCTTTAAGCCAGGTTTGAGCTAGGTTTAAGCCAGGCTTGAGCTAGGTTTAAGCCAGGCTTGTGCTAAACGTTAAGCGTTAGGCGTTAAGCGTTAGGCGTTAAGCGTTAGGCGTTAAACGTTAAACATTAGACGTTAAACGTTAAACGTTAGACGTTAAGCGTTAAGCCTTAGACGTTAAGCGTTAAACGTTAAGCGTTAAGCGTTAAACGTTAAGCGTTAAGCGTTAAACGTTAAGCGTTAAGCGTTTAGCGTTAAGCGTTAAACGTTAAGAGTTAAGCGTTAAGCGTTAAACATTAGACGTTAAACGTTAAGCGTTAGACGTTAAGCGTTAAGCCTTAGACGTTAAGCGTTAAGCGTTAACCGTTAAGCGTTAAACGTTAAGCGTTAAGCGTTAAGCGTTAAGCGTTAAGCGTTAAGCGTTAAACGTTAAGCGTTAAACGTTAAGCGTTGAACGTTAAGCATTAAGCGTTAAACGTTAAGCGTTAAACGTTAGGCGTTAAGCGTTAAACGTTAAGCGTTAACCGTTAAGCGTTAAACGTTAAACGTTAAGCGTTAAACGTTAAGAATTAAGCGTTAGGCGTTAAGCGTTAAGTGTTAAACGTTAAGCGTTAAACGTTAAACGTTAAACTTTAAGCGTTAAGCGTTAAGCGTTAAGCGTTAAGCGTTAGTCGTTAAACGTTAAGCGTTAAGCGTTAGGCCTTAGACGTTAAGCGTTAAACGTTAAGCGTTAAACGTTAAACGTTAAGCGTTAAACGTTAAGCGTTAAGCGTTAAGCGTTAAGCGTTAAACGTTAAGCGTTAGACGTTAAGCGTTAAACGACAAGCGTTAGACGTTAAACGTTGAGCGTTAAGCGTTAACCGTTAGATGTTAAGCGTTAAGCGTTAAACGTTAAGCGTTAAGCGTTACGCGTCAAACGTTAAACGTTAAGCATTAAGCGTTAAGCGTTAGGTGTTAGACGTTAAGGGTTAAACGTTAAGCGTTAAACGTTAAACGTTAAACTTTAAGCGTTAAACGTTAAACTTTAAGCGTTAAGCGTTAAGCGTTAGTCGTTAAACGTTAAGCGTTAGGCGTTAGACGTTAAGCGTTAAGCGTTAAACGTTAAGCGTTAGACGTTAAACGTTAAGCGTTAAGCATTAAGCGTTAAGCGTTAAGCGTTAGACGTTAAGCGTTAAACGTTAAGCGTTAAATGTTAAGCGTTAAACGTTAAGCGTTAGACGTTAAACTTTAAGCGTTAAACGTTAAGCGTTAAGCGTTAAACGTTAAACATCAAATAAAAACTTCATTCTGATTCAGCGACACCGGATATCTTCACATGATTTTCTACATTATTCTAAATATTTTTCTTGCACGGTCAAGCAAAAACTACATTCGGATTAAGGAACCTCGAAAACTAATAACTATAATGCCACTAAGTCTGGTGATACTAACGGAACGAAATGTTGCCCTGTGGATTCAATTAGCCCTCTTCGGAGAACCTCTAAATGACCCACTTTAGGGCCTGATATCTCGAAATCTATGTGTGGCCGGTGTGGTTTCATAGATTTTGTGCGGGGTCCTTTAAAGTGTTTTATTTCAGTCAAATATCAGCAATCATTTCACAAGTTGAGAGATATATTATAGTAACTAGGTCCTTTTGGTAAACCTCACGAACGACGTGGATCTTTAATCGATGTGTTTACTTCTCTCGTGAAATAAAGTGGTTTGAAAGAGTTACTGAGCGCTGAGATTATCTCTATTATATATACAATATACATAGTAGGTCCTTCCACAATTTTATAAAATCCGATGTCATCTACAAGTTGACATAAATATACTACAATATTTCTTTGAAGGCAGCAGAGATAGCAATTTATTCCTCTTCAGTTCTTCAGTACTTCGGTTGAACGCTAAGCGAACAATAAAGTTAATATTATGTTAAAGCTCAATAAATGCCAAGAAATGCTGCTGGAAAACCAAAACGCCTTTAAAAATAATGATAATAAAGATTGTATGATAAGATAACTTCGCGGCTATGCGAATATATAATAAATAAATAATAAAATGTTGACAGACGATATGATAAATTATTATTATCTGACTCAAGTAGACCTCAAGGACCTTTTAAACGGGATCCAGCACAAAATGATCGATGTTTTTTGTTTCTTCATATATAGTATAAGTTGTTTTTTTTGGGGGGCCGCCACTGTATATGCTATATATTAGGGTGCTTTTTTTCGCGACTATTTTTTTTTTTCAGTCCCACCTCGAAATTTTGTGGCTAATACCTAAACAAACATTCCCTGAAAATTGGAGCCCTTAAAAATAATATTTAGTACTAGACCAAGACGCATAAAGATTTCCCATATAAAATACACGTGAACTTTGATTATTTTTCTTCAAATCTCTACAACTCAGAGGCATTTTATGGCACAATCTTGGGCAATGGTAGAGTTTCTTCAGAATTGAATGCTCTACAAAAGTGTCCATTGCGGTGTAACCCTAACTCCCACCAGCGAGGTAGTACGGATCATTGACCCCAATTTTTCCACGAAATTCTCGCTTTTTACCCCTATCTCGTAAACAACAAGAGGTACAGAAAAAGTGAATATGACAAACTTGTAGGAAATTCAATTTCCTACAAAAAAGTTCTAAACACCAAATCGCTAACATCGATATTTCTTGGGATATTGGGCTTTGAAGTTGAGGTAGTGTGGAACTTTCATGGATTATTGAGCTAAATTGTAGAAACACTACCTCAACTTCAAAACCCAATATCTCAAGAAATATCGATGTTAGCGATTTGGTGTTCTAGAGCTTTTTGGAGGAAATTGAATTTCCTACAAGTTTGTCATTCACATTTTTTCTGTAGCTCTTGTTATTTACGAGATAGGGGTAAAAAGCGAGAATTTCGTGGAAAAATAGGGGTCAATGACCCGTACTACCTCGCTGGTGGGAGTTAGGGTTACACCGCAATGGACACTTTTGTAGAGCATTCAATTCTGAAGAAACCCTACCATTGCCCAAGATTGTGCCATAAAATGCCTCTGAGTTGTAGAGATTTGAAGAAAAATAATCAAAGTTCACGTGTATTTTATATGGGAAATCTTTATGCGTCTTGGTCTAGTACTAAATATTATTTTTAAGGGCTCCAATTTTCAGGGAATGTTTGTTTAGGTATTAGCCACAAAATTTCGAGGTGGGACTGAAAAAAAACAATAGTCGCGAAAAAAAAGCACCCTAATATATATGTACATATATTCTCTCACAAGGCGATGATGTTAACAATTATAAATATATGAGAAACAACAAAATATTGAATAAACCCA
This sequence comes from Dysmachus trigonus, assembly GCA_949715965.1. Classification (NCBI taxonomy): domain Eukaryota; kingdom Metazoa; phylum Arthropoda; class Insecta; order Diptera; family Asilidae; genus Dysmachus; species Dysmachus trigonus. The sequence goes on along the minus strand of OX454319.1, from coordinate 45,149,321 downwards.
CAAATCTGGACAATTACCAACTTTTGTAAAAATAATAAATGATTACAAGTAAAATAATTTTCTGTTACCTTTCTTTGATTGATATGCATTCGTGCACTTTTTTAATTTTATGGTTTAAACAATGTTGTTTGCATTTAACCCCCATTTGCATCATTAACGTATATATAATATATGTTCAATTTTCCTGGCATTACCAGAGCGTATATATGCGCTCACTTTTGTTGTTCCTTATCACAAGTGAATTGACTGTGACATTATATTTTTCGTTTTGTGGGTTTGATGCTTTGCTCACTTTAGATATAAAAACCATACACTCGAAAAACTGAACGAAAATTCACACTAATCTTAAGAGCAATTTTACATTTGTTTCAGTGTAAACTTTTATCACCATCGTAAAAGTACACATTTTTCTTAGTCAAAAAAGTGTGCATTTACACGATTTTAAAGCTTTGGATGTATTCACTCAAGTTTGAAAATGTTGTGTGATTTTACACCAAATTGGTGTAAACGGCCACATTAATATGTAAAATTGCGTCAAACTGATATCTAGAACCTAAATTATCTCATTCAAACAAAATGAATGCGCAATCACTTTGTGAAGGTATTCCTTAAAATTAAGAGATGCTGTCGAGAATATTAGATAAAATAACTAGATTAAGGGACTTTAAAGTAATAAATATGATATGTCTTCATTTATACCAAACTTAATACTTTAATGCAATGGCGAGAAAAACGTTTTTGTTATTTTATTTTTATGTACATACTATAAGTTCATATGTCTTATTTTTATGAGTATATAAGATACTTAACAAACAATAAGCTACTGTGAATTTATTATTAAAATAACCTTATTTTTACCATTTCCTTCATTTTATCCCATTCATTAGAAATAACGTCCTTCTCTCCTTAACTGTATTGTAAAAATACTACTATATTCAAAGGAGTATTTAATTCCAAAAATTTACATCTGCTATGTGTACATTTATTAACTTTAAAGAAGTAAATAATACACATTTATTATGCAAACTTCACATCCTTTATGTATAATTTTCCGCATATTTGTATAATACTGCTACACAAGAAAAGTGTATTTGTACTACCATTACAGACATTTGCGTAATTTTTTAAAGTGTAATTTTACTACCATTATGGAAGGTATCCAATTTCTTTCCAGAAAGGGAGTAAAGTTACACAAAAATGTTTGTACTTTTTCTACTTAAATATAATTAGCCTTCTTCCTTTTTTCCTTCTTCCTTATGATGCAAATGCGGTAATGAATAGTTTTTAAAAAGTTGGCACTAAGCAAATAGTAAAATAAATTTTCCCAAAGTTCAAGAGTCAAGTTTCCTATTTGTAATTAACGTAAAACTAAACTACCTCATAAAAATATCTGCTGCGCAATGAAATCACATTAACCGTCCGGTCAATGACCGGGTACCCGGGTATCCATTTCAGTTTCGCAGGTAGAATTTATTAACTTTTTCTCAAAATAATTTTAAGACCGTCCGGATCCCCAACATTTAAGTAGTTTGATACCCAATTTTCGTAAAAGTTTTTTATAATTAATTATTTAATAATAGTTATTAACTATCAAACTTTATACCCCCTTCGTTCAATAACCGGGCACCCGGGTACCCACTACAGTTATTATGTATAAATAGCGGGTTTATGCACACTAAAGAGACTGTTTATTAAAGTATTGAGGTAATTTGACTTTTAAATAAATAATAAACAATGTCGTTTGTAATTTCTTTTATTTAAACAATTCTTATTACAAACAATAGCAAAGATAGTAGGTAAGAAAAACGTAATTCTGTTTATATTTATTTTAGTAAGAATTTTTTGTTCCCAATTATTTTTATATTTATATTGTTTAATTTTTATAATAATGCAATGCCACACAAGAATAAAAGTACATTTAATTATTTCGCACAGTCCTTACATGTCGTGGTTGTAATACAATGTTCATCACAAATAGGATTTTTACACACCGAACATATTTTCCTAGTTTTACGACGTTTTTTAAATTCACTTTGAAGACAAGTATAGCATATACCAGTAATCCTTTTCCTTCCGGTTGAATCGAGCTGTGTCTGGGGTGTTGATGATCCAGATGTTGTTGGCTGCGCATATGGATTGATAGCTCGACCAAGAAAAGATTCAACCGCCACTTTTGTTGTGAAATGCCTCATGATTTGTGCATTCTGCGAACGACTTTCAATGAATGTAGTACACAGTTCTCTGCCCAATTGCCGATAAAATAATCGCCGTTCATACGACTTTTTAGCAAGCATTTTATTATTCTCATAATACAGAATATATGCTGCAAAGCAGTCGACATCGAGGATATTATAGACAAATGCTAGAGGCCATCTTTGAGTAGATCTTTTTGTAGTATATCTACCAAGCATTTTATCCATTGTGTCCACTCCAGCTTTTGACCAGTTATAAAACTCAATAATTTTGGGTTTTTTCTTTGCACTATCACTAACTTTTGCTTCATGATGCATTGATGATAGCATAATTACTGCCTTTTTTTGGCACATAACTGCACATGGTTACTTTCTCATAATATAAAATCATTTACTCGAAAATAAAACAAGTAAATCTCTCCTTACCGTTGAAAACTCGATGAATCATCCATCGTATTTATTTTCAATACTATTATTTATTAATAATATAAATTTTACACTTTCACTGTAAATTTATTTTATTTTTCCTTGCACTTATTTCAATTTGAACCTTCACTCTGTCCTGCCTAACTCAAGAGTGAGATATTTCTGTCCTGACACAGTACCTGCGCGACTACCTACTTTTATTGCAGTGCAACCCTTCCGTGCCTCAAAGGAACCCGAGAGATAGGATATTGGCGCACATGCTTTACTACCCTTTGTCTCATCCCAAAGCGCAACACACTAAGCTAAAATAGGCTCCTTGTTTGATCGTTTCGCCTGTTCTCGGACTCGCTAAATTCTTAAAATAATGAAATATTATTACTTTACCTCATCGTGTAACAATTGAGTCCTATTCTTCTATTGTTCGGGGTGAAGGGGCAGGGCATCCCAAATACTAGAATATTAGAGGAACAATAGGGTCTCCCTATTACCATAGTTATTTCACATGCACACAGTCTACTAATAACTTTTCTACCTGACACACTATACGTGGGTACCCGGGTACCCGGTTATTGAACGAAAGGTGAAAATTTGGTCATTGACCGGACGGTTAAACTGCTACAAGAAAATTATATTTTTGCTCCTGTCAGCGATTCTTAATTTATTTTGAATATAACCCAAACTTTCAGTTTCGGAATCGATTTTATATAATATATTCATAGAAAAGTTCCAATGTTCTGAAACTTGGGAAAGAAGCGTATAATCAACCATTGGGAAATTGAAATTAAATTAAAAATTAATTTCAAGCTGTGCGATGTAAGTAATAAAATGACAATAAATTTTTTCTATAAATGATTTTCTGAGTTACGGATTTCCTTTCGTAACAACTTCGCTCGATTGTCTCTCCTCCGAGGATTTATTGCTCGTTTGCAGAAGTTCACATTTTGTTATATAACACAATAAGGATGCACTTGAACTCGGGACTTTTTTAAGTAAAACTCTTTAGAATCAGAAAACAGCAGTCAACTTTACATTGACTATCCTGGCACGTACCATAAATGCAAATGTGAGTGGACGGAACTTAGTAACGAACTTTTATGTGTATGTATTAAATTAATTATTATAAAATGTGAAATGTAGATGTGCTTGTCCTGATCGACGTGTTAGGGCATATGTAATTACTTCTTTGGATATAATATTGTTGTAATTTTGTCCGCCGAGCGGCTAGCTTGCAAAACTACAAAATCCATCTTCGCTGTAATTCAGCGACAAATGGATAGACAGACGGACTGAGGCACATTTTGTTAGGAATATTACTCGTCTACCAAAGTTGATGAGTCCAAAAGGATCGAATAGGCCAAAATTAAAAATCATTTGTTCTTGTTTGCATATCATTAAAAAAGTATTTAAGCATTTTAAAGGATTTTATTTTAATTTTATATCGATTTTTTTATGATTATGCCTCTTTTTTTAAACTCTTTAATTAAGAAATTTGAAATTATTCCGAGGATTTAAAAGAATGCTTGATTGATTGATATGTAGTTTTCCTGTTCTAAATTTCCAAGCTTTCATTTTCATTAAAAAACTAGTCGATGAAAAAATAATTGATCGTGACGTATTACGAAATGCGAAAGTTAGAACAAGATTGGTGGAAAAAACCTTCTATTATTTAGCTATTCAATATCAAAATCAATTAAATTATATGGTAGTGACAAAAGAAATCAGATATGAAACGAGTGATAATGATTGAATACATATGAAATGAACGATGCAAAAATAACTTTATAATAGACACTAAAAACGAAAATATATACGTATATTTATAAAATAAAATAAAACATCGCTCTTGACCGAAGTCCACAATAACAAATAACGGAATGTTTGCCGATCTTTATGACACGTTTTAACTCAATTTTTTCCCCAGATATGCTTTATTTTTATTAAACTTTGAATGCATATCCTTGGGTGTCTTGTTTTAAATTTTATAGTTTTAATCTTTCACCTTTCACATTTGCAAACAAATTGTTTGCCCACAACAATTTTATGAAATTTCTAAACGAGATATAGAAAACACTTAATGAAAGCCGAAATCTCAGAAACATACTATAAAAGAATTTTTGCACAGCCCTTAACAACCAATTTGCAAACTTTTTTCTTCTAATCACAGCAATATGTTACCTAAATTGGATGCTAAGGTCAAAATACATTAGAGGTTAACCTCTAAGGCAGAAGCTTACACAGATGCTTTTTAACGATTTCTTTGAAACAATGGAAATTACTCAACCTGAACCCTCAGTAATGCATGTTTTCTAAAACAAAATCGGGTGAGTGGTCCCTTAATAATTAAAATTAAGCGCAAGATCCCTCACCCTCTGTCATTTAACGATGTTTGCTACAAGAAAGAGCACTCTCCTTGCTTTAAGAAATTGTCGGTTCCAATGACTCTTACTTGTTCTTATCCTCGGAAAGTCCACAAGATTTAATATATTGCAACCATTTGTTTAATAATCTGCTCTTGCTAAGTACGAACAGGAAATGAACGAAAAATCGATTTATATAGAATTTATTTATTGTCTCTACTCATATATACGCACTCGTATAATCGGATCCTGCGACAATTCCAATTGATGGCATGGATGCGCCAAAACGACATCAAAATTCAAAACAAGTCATAAAGATAAATATCGCGAATTGCACCACTTTAACCCGCTGCATCGACAATGGTCCCCTAGGAGCTGTTAACATAAAAATATGGCACAATAGAGTTGGACTACATTTTAAAGTATTTCTGGAAATCCCAAATGACGGGCACCATATTTTCCAGGAATGCGTGGAGATAATAAATTTTTCGAGCTTCCATGTTTGTATTTGACACACAAGTCACGTATTTTCAGAACATATATTATTAAGTGCTAATAACACTTCTTAGATTTAATAACCTGCAGAAAAATATCGCTCCAAATTGAATCACGTGACAACATTTGTGAACAATTGATTGTTAATGGGGTCTTGAAATAAGCTATAAATTATTCGTGACGCAGGCTATAAATATGATTGATGTCTTCAGTCGGGATATTGTTTTCGTAAACTTTGTATGTATAACTCAAATTGTTTTGATAAGTATATTATATAGAATTTTGAACAATTTCAAAATAATAGATTTAATGCTCTATATTCTAACCTTCGCTCACAGCTTAAATGATGAGTACCTACTTGATACGAGGGAAATACTCAAGAATCCCCAACATATGAAGAATTCGTTTATTAAAAAAAAAAAAAAATAGTTCAGTTTGTGGTCTTATTTATTATTTCCAATGAAAAAAAACAACACAAAATTACTTCATTTACCAAGAAAAAAATTAAATTCATTTTAAACTCACATAATCACCTGAGAGTTTAAATGATGTTTTCTTGTGCAAGTCCTTAATTTTATTATAATGATTTTTGATTTTTTCAAAACTTATCTCTAATATTTTGTGGGATAACCCAATTGTTTTAAAACCACCTTGAGACCCCAAGTTGAATTTTTGCTACTTTTCAAAACCTAAAGATTCTACGTTTTGTAATTTAAAAGACATAAATATCATTTATTTTCTATATACAAATAACCTCTCCATAAGACCTCGAATAGTCGGTAACCGGAAAAATAGACACTTCAGTAGTTGCTTTGCCTTTAACAATTTATAATTAACGCCTTCTCTAAACCTAAATATATTACAAAAACTCATTAATTCCTATTTATTCTCCCTTCTTCTAATATGTAGAATATGTAGAAGTTAATTAGTATGTGTTAAATTATAAATAAATTAGGAGTTCACAATTCTTTTGTGGCATATTTATGTTTAATTTAGATTTAATAGTAAAAGTAGTTTCTGTAGATTTATAACATCTCAATATTTTATTTTTATGGAGTCGTTAGGAGTTCTCGAGTTTTTAGTGTATAAAAAGTACTAAAATAGGAGTTAAGAATTCTTAAAATGCAAAATATTTAGATTTAAACCAGAATTTTTAGGCCTTATAATCCCATAATTTTGAAATACGATTTTTTTGAGGTTTAAAATAAATTTTAATTCTCACATCTATTGATTTTTTAGTAGCTAATGAGCCTATGGAGCGTAAAAAGTTCCTATTTAGACGCTTTTAAGAATAACAAATATTAATATAGGTCTATTTAAGTATGTTCAATATCTAAACCTAGGTAAAGTTCGACTCGGGACGAGCTGGCATTGAATGTACCAAATTTTTTGTGTACTCGGGGGGAAAGGCGTCCCATTCCTGTTGTAGTGCTCTTTTAAGGTCATCTTTGCTGCTTATCCGATGTTTTCTGATTCTCTCCTCCAGTTTAAACCATAAATGTTCAATGACATTTAAATCTGTTGGAGCAGGCGTTATAATTTGGTGCGCGTAATTCCAAATCAACCACCTTCGCACTAATTCAGAGGTGTATTTGGAATCGTTGTCCTCGCAAAAACGGAAAGTCTTATTTACTGCACTCTGCAGTAAATTAGACTTCAATATGTTCAAATACTGAAACCTGTCCAGGTTGACCTCAATAACAAATAAGTTTCCTACTGCAGAAGACGACATAAATTCCCACACCCTCACTATGTGTTTCACAGTGCTGCTTAAATTTTGTGGTTGCAGTTCGGTATTTGGCTGTCTCCACACAAACCGAAAGGGTTTGGGATGGAAAGCATCGCATCCGAAAAGGTTAAGCCCTTCGTTAAATGTTCTCGAGCAAATTTGATTTGGGTACTTATATTTGTTTTTTCTTGGTATTCTCCCATTATATCTCTTAAAACTTTCCTTATAGTTTCAGGGTTGCACTTTTTATTCAGGTCATTTTTATCTTCGTGCGCACTAAGTTTCGGGTTTTTCTTTACATGTCCTACAATCGACAATCGCAAGTGGAAAATATTTTAATTGGTGTTGTTCTACCCTTATTTTCCAAACAATTGTTTTGATAGCATCGATTTTCATGTGAGTCGTACGACTGTTAAGCTTTGATTTTGTGTTCATGTTAAGTTTAACTTTTTCTTTTCTTTTTTTCCTATATAAATACTACCTTGATCAACAAGTTGCAGGAATTTACTCAAAAAATTAAAAATATAAGTTTATTCATCAAAATAGACATTTTCCCCTTCAAAGTACTCTACATCAACTGCAACGCACTTATGCCAGCGCTTGATCCAATCCTCGAAACATTTTTGATACTTCTTTTTCGATATGGTCATCAGAGCTGTCTTCGATTTCCCCATTATCTCCTCTTGGCTGCTAAAATGCCGGAGGGAGCGGATTTACCAAAATGCTTTGAACGGATCTCTAAGTCATGTTCAAGTCCTTTTGCCAGCTCTCTAATGGTCAATTTATGGTTTTCGACAATCATTTCTTTGATTTTATTGATGTTTTAGTCGGTTTTCTATTTCGAAATCCTGTCACTGCGTTTGTCATCCTCGACGGACTCATGCCCACCTCTGAAGCGTTCGTCCCACACATAAATATTTGTTTTTGATAGAGTATCGTTACCGAAACACTTCTGCAACATTTTCAAGATCTTCGCACCATTGAAATCGTTTTTAACGCAAAATTTAATACAAACTCGTTAATGCAAAGCCGATTCCATTTTTAAACTCGTAAAAATCGAAACACCCACAGAGGCAGATGTATTCAAGATGGCGTCACTTTTACAAATATGAAGCTGTAACGCTGCAATGTGAAGAGAATGTCAATGACAGATGTGGCAACCTTACAAAAACAAATCGAATGATTGATTAAGGTGACATCTTTTTTTTTCTTTTGTAAATATCAGATGGTTCCTGTATACAGTATCGAAGAAAATAATTAAAGGAAATTTGCTTGGACCCCGCTAATTTCAGCGTCAGATGACTTGAGAGTACACATAGAATGACTTTATAACGTTACTAAAATCAGACCTTCAACACTTTTTTGATATACCTACAAAAAACGGATTTTTCGATATGATATACATAAAATCAACTTTTCCGCATACTTGTCTTTTTAAAAAGTTGATTTACGCACATTGTATATAAAAAATACACTGTTTCTTTTTTAATTCACTACACAATGATTGGGAAATTGCAAAAATCTGCAAAGTTATAGTCTGTTATTTATGAAAAAATATGCATATTTCATATGTATAATTAATAAATAATTAACTATAATTCTGCAGGTTTTTACAATTTTCCAATAAATATGTATAAAATCGAAACGTAACTGAAAAAGGAACTAAATAAGACATTAAAGCTAAAATGTATTAATAAATAAATGTCACATTGATATTAAAAAGAATCGCTATTTATATTTATATAGTAAAATATTAAAAAAAACTTTTCTGTTTATGAAACAAACAAATATTCATTCGTATATATTTATAAAATAAGACAAAAGTAATTGCAAAGTAAATGTAATGTGATATTTAATACGTTTGTATACATTTTTCCATCCATTTATTATATATATTATTTATGACTATTTTTGTGAAGACTTTAATGTTTCTAAAATGTTCAGTTTGTACCGAAAGCGACTATCATCTAAATAAAGGTGCATCATAATGTTTTTCTAAAATTCTCATTTGAAATAACTTATTTATGCCATATTGAATGGGGAATATTATAAGATAAAAGAGAGGTACTCCCATCAATGAAAAAATTTTGACCAATAATTTCTAATAATTCACACGAACATTATAACCAACTAAAAAGTTGTAAAAAAGTTATTATTCTAGGTATATCAAAGACGTGCCAATAGTTTGATTTTCATAACGTTATAAAGCCATCTGCCGCCGAAATTAGTGGGGTTCAAACAAGTTTCATTTAATTTTTTCCGCAATAATGTGTGTACCTGCTAATAAATGAAAAAATAAATTTCTCTCCCAAGTATGTATTATATAAGTAAACTATGTGCTCAGTATTATTGTTTCATTGTATTCATTGTGTTTATTAAATGAAGTTCCATACAATTGCTTACCTTACCAGCTCCAAATGAATCTAATTCAATTCAATAGCAACTTTATCTACTCTCTGGTGTCAACACTGTCAAGAGCCTCAAGTCTTAATATAGAAAGTCCATAAATTTGTCGTGTTTTCAATCAAATCAGCCCACTCATTGGAAAGACTTTCTCACGCAATCTAATCCTATAAGAAAATAAAAGAAAAATCCTTCAAATAAAGTTGTCGTGTACGAATTAGGTCCGAGAGTAAAAGAAAACTATTAAATCGAATTCCTTGTTGTTAGCAAAAAAAAGTGAGAGTCCACAATCTGGTCAAAACATGACGTAATCTGCCTCTAGTCAATGTATCTCTTAGTAATGTACGAAAGGTCCTTGTCACTAACTAGAGTCCTATTTTAGGATTCAAGCCACAACAAATTCCTGATTGATTGACAAGATATTTAATTGTCCCTTTATGTGAGTATTTGCCTCGACATCTTTGTCTTCATTAAGCTCCTCTAGTTCGCCTTTGTTTTACCGAACGGATCGGAGATATGAACCAAAGTAGAGTATAAGTTAATTTTTCCAGCACACATGCCACTTAGTTATGAGAGTTCTTTTGCAAAGCAATAAAAGTAAAATGCACGACCCATGAAGAATATATTACCATATGTTGGTGGCAACATTAATTCGTTTCGTAATCATATTACTTGTATTATTAGTGGGATTTAGAAGGTGAGGCGTAAATTTAAGGATGCAGAAGAATAAAACCGTTTATGAAACAAGGACATTCACGTTAAGCTCAATTTTTATTTTAAAAATGCATAAGTCTGCGACAAAAAGGTAATGCATAATTGATTTTGGTTTACAAATTACAAATTTATTTTTTGCTAGTTTTTCATGACATTTGTTTAATTAGTTTTCTTTTTCCGATGAATATTAATGATCCCTTCCCTAAACCTCTCGCAAAATGTTCAAGAATTACTTCATTTAAGCTGATATTGTGCTTGTTGAAGTTACCCCACATCTAAGTGATAAATGGTCCTAATATACCATAGGCTGTAAAGTTTTTTTTTTCAATGTTAGTAATTTTACCCGCAAAATATTTCCTTCAAATAATGAATGTGGTAGTCAATGTCATTTAAATAAGGACAGTTTTTTATTGGATATGATAGTTTTATAAATTTTCATATTGTTTCAAATTGAACTCGTTTAGTCACATGTGCTTTTCTTATCGATTCGTTAGGTGCATAGTTTTTGTTTTGTGAGAAGAGAGAGGCAATTTTTAATTCAAAAAACTAAAACTAAAACTAAAATTTACGATGTTGTCCCTCTAGTCTAAGAGCTGGTCGCCCCTTCGATTAAGGTACAGTCACAAAGCTGAAACTTTTTATACATACTATTTAATGTATTTGAAATAAAAAAATCCACTACTGACAGGATTAGCGCGGTTGCAAAAATACCGACTATTTTTTCCGAGTTGACAATTTATAATTTAAAAAAATGTACTACCACAAGTCTGGCATCTGAGTATATTTTAATTTACACTATTTTGAATACAAAAAAAAAAAAAAAAAAAAATTGCCAGACCTGTCAGATGGGTCTAAAGGTGCTAAGATGGGTAACACTATATTTTTCCAAAGCTGACTTCTACTGAAAATGTTCTGGCTGTAGACATATTATCAATTTGAAATTTGCATAACTTTGCCAACGCCTAGTTTAGGAATCTGAATCAAAGAAATATTTTTCTTTTCTATTTGCGTATAGAGATGTAGAAAATTCGAGAGTATTCTTTCAATAATTTAAGTAGAGTGCATATGAAAGATAGGTTAGGTTAGGTTGATGTAGCATACTTAGGCCATGAATAAGTGGCCCATTATTATATCACATGGTACGACCCCCTCTGCTAACCAGAAAACCGTTTAAAGTTCCAGATTCCTGATGTTAACAGAACCTACACCCATGGACAACTAATTAGAAACACATATAGAATGTTGAATTGAGTTGAAAATTCTCAATGTTCTTGTTTCATATGTACAAAAAGAGCCAAATTAACATTTTTTTACTTACAATGTAAACTTATAGTTAAATTTCAATTGTTTTTTTTAAACATTTTGAATACAATGCCATAATATTTCCAATACATAAATTTCGCCGGACAACTAATTAGAAACACTCGTTTTGGATGGAATAAAAATTGTTTTTATTCCAATATTTCGTAGGAAAACCTGTTTGCAATATTATTTCTTCGCACCTCTTCTTTATTGAAAGCATAAGTAGGCTACATCTCTTCACAGGTATATTTTCCCATGCTAATTTAATTGCAATAAAAAGTTCATCAACATTTTTGAAGTTTTTTGAAGAAACTGATTTCTATACGTCGCCCCACAGGTATTCAATAGGATTGAGGTGCGCATTTGATACAGGCTACTCCAGCACACTAATAAAGTTGCCTTGAAAAGAGTTGTTGGGATGCTTTGCTGTGTGCTTAGGATCGTTGTCGTGTTGGAATGTCTAGATCATAGCCAAATTTCCCTCAGCACATGACAACATTACGTTTTCAAGTATGTCGACGCACTTTTCCTTCATCAGGATGCCTTCTATGCTATGAATGGGACCAACTCCATACCAGGAGAAGCAGCCCCACACGATGATCGATCATCCGCCATACTTTACAACATGAGTAGTATACCTCGAATCAAATGCAGCGGCTTTAGGTCGACGAACAGACCTTCCACCGTCTGGACCCGTTCTATTAAATTTTGTTTCGTCGCTCCCTAACACAAATTTTCATTGGTTTGTTGTCCAGGCCAAATGAGGCTTGTCAAAATTTGATCCTTTTTTTTCTGTTGCTTGCAGACACTAATGGATTCTTCCGTGAAACTCTGCCGTGCAACCCAACCTCAGTCAAACACCTTCTAACGGTTCTCGCTGAAACTGCCGTTACGTTATCACCGAAAATGTTGCGGTGGATGTCAGTAGAATTCTTCCTAGTGTCCTTTTTCGTTTCTCTGATGATTTATCGATCTGTTAGCTCAGACATTTTCCGGGATCTTTTTCCGAATTTTCCATTGTTCCGTGTACTTGGGAATGTTTTACTGCTCCATAAAAAAGTTTTAAAGAGCATATCAATTGGTTTGCAATTTGGCAATAAGACATTTTTGCTTACTTATTGTAGAGCACGCCATGTCTTTTAACGTGCTTGCTAATAAGACAATGACCGGTAATGACTATCTTGCCAATATCGGTCCGCTTAAGCGAGATTATGTTTTCAGACCTACTAAGGCCGAAGGTTGGCCAGATTTGCCTAGTAATTAAACAGGTGCGTTCGATCTGCCACGTACTGACAGGGGCCTGAATGTAGGACTTTCAAAAGTGCAGCTTACATCTCGCAATCGGTGCACCTGGGTGGTGGATTTTATCCATATCGGGCAGAGCAATATCAGATATGGCAAGCTAATCTGCTTAGATAAGCTTGACAATAGTATCTTCCAAGGCCTTAAATTAACCCTTTGCACTCGGAGCTTTTCTTCATTCATATTACTAGCAACTCGAAGCAATTTCGATAGAGAAATCATATTCACATATATGTAAAGGATATGCGCATTAAAAGAAGAGTGAAGTTATTTCGATTTGTTTTTGTCCTTATGTTATGAACTGAAAATTATTTGCATTGTCTCCATAGCGGAGCCCTCGAGTTTGAAGACAAATTTTAAATGGCTCCGCTCCGGAGTCCTCGAGTGCAAAGAGTTAATATGCAACTTGTTGCTAAAAAACAGAGTTGAGTTATCTCGTCCTCTTTCTGAAATGTTTAACCAGTCTCTTAGATCAGGTATATTTTTGGACAATTGGTTCTCATTTACTAAGCTACTCTACAAGGCGGGTCGACGTGAACAAGTTGTTAATTATTATATAAGTATTGCTTAATTGCTACCTTTACCCAAGTTCTTTAAAATCTTAGTAAAGGAGCGAATTTACTTTAATGTTGTGGGGTGTAATATATACAGTAGGGTGATTCAAATTTTTTTTTCGTTTTCTTCAAACAGGTTCAATCGTTGCTGGGACAGGAAAGAAAAGTCCTGGCCCAACCCCACCTCATTATATCAATATTTACTGGTGGCTCATCGAACTTTTTTGTTTTCAATTTCATTAGAAAGAGCATAAATTTTCTACAAAAAAATATTCTTGGATTTTTTCCGTAAAGTTAACACAATATTAGTTCATTAGCATTCAAACTCGAGGCATTAATTCAAGATTGAGGAAAAAAATGATTTTGTGACTTCTTCAATGAAACTATGAATATTATTGATTAACCTATTGAACCTATGCTCTAATGAAATTGGTCCCATTCATGTATGATCATTTTTTTACGAGATACAAACAAAACCGTCTAGTGATGCATTCTTTGCCATGTTATTCTTATGGAAAACAAAAAAGGTCGATGAGCCACCAGTAAATATTGATATTATGAGCTGGGGTTGGGCCAGGACTTTTCTTTCCTGTCCTAGCAAAGATTGAACCTGTTTGAAAAAGAAAAAAGAATAAATTTTTAATCACCCTAATATACAGATTCAGATTTTGTCAAAGCGCTCGACAGAATTAATATTCAGTTGTTGGCTAAGAAGCTGCAGACTTTTGGGTTTCATTCTGCTATTCTGAAATGGTTTGCTTCTTATTTAACTGGACGTGAACAATGCGTTATGATTGACTTATTATTGTCAAGAACATTTGCAGTTAAATCGGGAAGTCATCTTAGCTCATTCTTATTTATAATTTGTATAAAAAAGTTAAATCCCTCTCAATGTAAAAATTTTTTTTATCATCTTCGGGAACCTTTGTTTTATTCATATAAAATTATAATAATATGGTATCTACTGACGCTCCCAATGTTATATGTGATCTTGGTCTGACTTTTGATTATTAGCTTAGTACAAAGTCTCATATTGACAATGTGTTTTCAAAAGCATTCAGAATGTTGGTATTTATTAATCATCAGACTTTCGTGATCTTATTACTCTTAAAAATTTTTATGTGCCAATTGTTTGGAATCTATATACTGTACTGCAATCTAGATGTTTTGAATCATTACAGAGGGTATTTACACCTTTAGCGATTCGAAGATTTAAGTGGCAAAATGGAATCCCTTCATATAATATGAAACATTTTTACTTCTTGACCTACAGACTACAGACATTAGAGATAGGATGTACCATAATTAATATTTATTTAGGCAATTTTCGTACAAGTTCAACTTTCGTGAACCACTAGTCTTTCAAATACGACGACATCGATCTAAATAAGTGGTAATCAGAAGGAGCCAAGTCTAGAGAAAAATGTACAACTTCTCAGCCTAAGGAGGAGATGAGATGCGATGGTTTTGCTGTATGTGAACGAGCGTTGTCAAGCAGCAATATCACTTTTCGCCTTCCATCGCCCGTAAAAGATCTTTTTCCCTCCAGAGCATCACTTTAGTTGATCAATTGGGTCTAGTAACGTTCACCTGTAACAGTTTGACCAGGTTCGTTGTAAATGACTCTTTTCCAATACAACCAGATACCCAGTAAAACTTTCTTGGGATAAATATTCGTTTTTGCAACTGATGTTGATTGCTGACCTGGAGCAGGATAAATTCATGCTTTTCTGCGTTTAGAATTGTACAAAATCCAATTTCATTCAATTTTTTGTACCAAGAAAGCAAATTCATGGAGATGTTAACTCTTCTGTTTTTGTTTATAATTTCGTTTCTTCCGTATTTTTCCCATTGCATGCAATCGAAGTGATATTGCTTGGTGAAAATAACTCCCAACTGTTCTGCAAGCTCTTCTTGAATTTGACATGGATTTTCATCCAATAAAACTTGAAGTTCGTCGTCTTCACAATTTGTTACCGCACCTGGATGCACCTGGATCGTCCTCAAGACTAAAATTTCCATCCCGAAATCTTTTAAACCACTGTTTTTTTACTGTTGAATGACTCATAGAATGTTCACCCCAAGTCGAATTAATCATTTCCATAGTAGCATTTTTTTTTTCATTTGAAAACCAAATAGAATGCAACGGCTTAAATGTTGCTTATCGATATCCATATCTTATAAAATTCATATACACGGAAATACAGATTTTAAATGACTGAAACTTATTTCCAAAATAGTGGGTGAATTGGATGCGATCAAGTATGTTTTTTAATGCAACTATCTTCAGAGCCAAGTTTCTACTTCCGCACCTATTATTAATATACATAGAACAAATTATAGACATCATGAGCCTATTGCTTATTGCTCAAGTAAATTTAATAACATAAGTTGATTTTCAACCAAGGCTGTGTTAAAGTTGTTAGTTGTTCATATATTAGTAAGTGGAATTGTCTGTTGAAGTTGAACTCTGTAGACTAATAATAATATATATATACAATTTTTTTAGATATTTCCCGGTACTATCTTACTTTGCTCCGGTACCCATATAAGATTGGAGCTATGTTACTTAGCAATGCTCATCAATCCGAGACAACCTTGGAGATCCTATATATGCCTATAAGAGATTTTATTGCGGCTTGGCTCTCAGTAAAAATACATACGCCGTCAACATACAGCCAAAATAACGTCTACGAGATAGCCATAATCTCTGCTGAAAGACACGGCAGTGGTTTGGTAATAGGAAGGATCTTTCTAGGCCCAGGTATTCTGAGAATACCCCACTCCCTACTTTGCCCTGCAGCTTAGCCATCTGTGCAAATCTGTACAAAATCCGCTCTCTAAAAGGGACCTTCTCCCAGTCCTGCCCGTTCGGGGCCAAGGAGTTAAACTTTATGTCAAAAAAGGCCTCGGGAATGATGTAGTCGCTTTTTGGAGCACATGCACCCAGGATCTTCGAGTGCCCGGTCTTGCCTGGAGTTGTCCTGAAGACATCCGAAATTAATAAGAATACCATCCTCTGAACTTTCCCTAAGGCTGTCTGGTGGAATGCCTTTTCTATGCGGGTATGACAGGAAATTCTTTACACATTTTCATTTAGTTCTGTTTTGAATTTAAATTTTGTAATTTTTGGTATATTATTATGTTCAAAAGTAGTTTTTCCTTCTATCTCCCAATTTTATGAACTAAAGATTATCAAATTATTTACGATAACTAAGAGGTACAGGAAAGCGACCTTTTAGCTACAAAACTAAACGGTTAAATCAATTTCCCATGCATAAATATTCACACTAAAGAATTTGGTAAAGATTAAGGGGGGGGTATGGTATTTTTAGTGTTTTTTTAGCAACAATTTAAGAATTTTTTTCTGAAATACAGTAAAGAACAGTTTATTTTATAAATGGACATCTTAAAGTACAATATAAAAACAATATTTTCTGAAATTTTGAAGTAAAAATATTGAAAAACAAGCCATCGACAGTGATTTGAAAAAACCGCCGCTAAAAAACCGGTGATCATCATATCTAATGACTGGATCATCTCTAACCAAAAAACCAAAAAGAATCTGTTAGTTAATTAGTTTCTTCAGGTACTGACGAAGAGTTTTTTTATTTTAGATTTTTTTTTTTTTTTTATAAGAATTTTTTTAGTAAAAGATCGAATTTTCGAAAGAAAAATTTGGTTTTTTTGACTTTAAACTTATGCCAAAAATTCAAAAATCAAAATAAACGAAAAAACTCAACGTCACTACCTGAAGAAACTAATTAACTAACAGATTCTTTTTGGTTTTTTGGTTACAGATGATCCAGTCATTAGATATGATGATCACCGGTTTTTTAGCGGCGGTTTTTTCAAATCACTGTCGATGGCTTGTTTTTCAATATTTTTACTTCAAAATTTCAGAAAATATTGTTTTTATATTGTACTTTAAGATGTCCATTTATAAAATAAACTGTTCTTTACTATATTTCAGGAAAAAATTCTTAAATTGTTGCTAAAAAAACACTAAAAATACCATACCCCCCCCTTAAAGGAAACCCTCGTCAGGGGGAGTTCCACTTGCACTTGACCGGTTTTCAATACGTGGTATTCCTTTTTTGGATTCTAACATTCTTAGCACTATAATGTAACTATTGCATTTCTTACATTTTGTCTTTCATAGATTCATGTATCCTATTTAATAAATAATTAGTTTTTTTTTTGTAGTCTTTTCTAACTCTACCAAAAAGAAAATCAGAGCCATAATACTTTTCCTGTAATATTTGTAATATGTGTATATGTACAAATAAGGTTGTTTTTTTGTCCCATTTTGACCCTCGCATTTTTCTGAGTTGGTCTTCAAATTAGAAAAATCTACGGATAGATTAATAGATAAAGAAGAATTCATCATAAGTGTTCCGTTTCTCGATTTTGACACGCAATTATAGAAAAAATATACATTTATCAAAAATTTAATTAAAAAAATAATTGGAAGTTATGGCTAGTCCGTCAGACGAAATAAACGAATACGAAATATCCAGAGAAGTGATCCAGAAATAATTCTTATTGGGATTAAATCTTCTTCCTTATACATAGAAAATTGGGAACCGGAAACTGGAATAATTTATTTGAAACAGGAATTTTTTCATTCTTCAAACGAACGCAAAAATTGCAAAAAGCAAGGGAGATTTTCAGCATTCAACTGGATAAATTGATGTCGAGAAAGTGTATCACGTTGAAATTATTTTGTGCTTTAATACTTTTGAAGAGAGATATATGATAGCTCTGTTGAAATAAATGCTTTGCGAAGTATGCTATTCATTAAATTAATTTTTCATTCGTAATTTACTTCATAAAATTTATCAAATTGCATCTGTATCTCAGCCTTCAGACTTTCGGAATACGGACTTCAGCCGAATTTTTATTCTTACATAAGTTAAGCGAGAATTAATCTGGGCAATTGGAGAAGCACTATCATATCTTTTGAAATAATTAAGGATTTTTTGTATTTAGGTGTAAACGAATTTTAATTTAAATGCATTTAGACTTAGAAATTCCAATCTTATATTTATTTACACTTTATAGAACGAAATAATTTCAAAACATAATTTAAAAGATACTTACAAGGAAACGTTCTCAGGTGTGTCTCACCGATTTCGATGGAATTGAAATATGTTATAGAGTATCGAAAATAAGAGACACGTATTTTTTTTTATCTGCGGATACGCACATTTAGGGGGTGAAAACCACCCCTAAAGTTTACCCCCAAAAACAGTTTTTCCTAAATATTTCAAGTTCTAATGAATTTTTTCGAATGAAACAAATTGGAAATGATGTCTCATAAATATACTAACCTCTTGTAAGTAATCAGGTTCCCGGGGTAGGCAACCCTTATTTTTTATTGCAGAACAAGAAATTTTTTTTTTAAACTTTTGCGTCACAAAAATAACAGTTTTAGTTAAAAATCATTGAAAAATATTTTTTTACATACGATTTTGAAAAATAAAGTTGACCTGTTTTTGCGTTTTCGTAAAAAAAGCTCCTCAAGGGGGTAAACAACCCCTAGCACTAATACGTAAATGATGTATATTCTTTCGGACATAAGTCTTTTCGTGAAAACCAGTACTAAGGGGTTTTTGGAGTGCGGTTATTTATTTTTAAAACACTAGCAAAGTAAAATAAAAATTTTTACGAATGTCGGTTTGCAATAGCGTTTCATACTCAATCTATTATAAGATCTTATAAACTTTTTTTAGGAAATTAAGAGATAATCTCTTTTAAAAACAATGAATAACATCCATATATAGTACAATCAATACAAGCAAACTACAGATACGAAAATTTTATCGAGAAAGTATCTACGCCTACTGGGCACTTCAGAATTAATTATTTATTAATCTCGCCCTTATTAAGTTCACGGAACGTAAATTGATATTATCACACAAAGTACGCAAATACTGAAGTACTTTTGGTAATACCTATTTAACTGCAATTAGATGTAATCAGTGTTGAATACGATTAAATCAATATTGAAATTTACCTCCTGCTGTATTCACCAGGATATAAGAAAAATAAAATCAAGCTCTGATGGTTCATTTAATTTGTGCCCAACAAGCATAATTTAGACGATGAAATATCGTTTTTACAAATTGTTATTAAAATGAATGATATGTAAATAAAATGTAGGAGGTCAGTGCTCTCTTGTAGTCAGCTAGACCGTGTTTTTGTAATAACAAGAGGAAATAGATACTGAAAAGAGTTGTTACATCCCAATTTGTAGCCAGTGACCATTTTTGAGGTAGGGAATAATTGGATTGGATTCTCAAATGATTCAAGCTGAGATAAAATATAATACAAATAGAATTTAATTTTTTCTTCTATAGAAATATTCTTCTCATATAATTTTGTTGATTATAATTAACTTTACGTACCCTTTATATAGGTATATGGTATATTTATGTTTTCATGCGCTTATAAATACCCTCAACTATGTATAAAAATAAGATTTCTGTCCAATTAGCCACTTCTTTCTAAACATGTCAAACAATTAAATAACCTGTCGCATGGTGACAATCGGCAATGTTTCCATAGAGGATATCTGATTGCACAAACTGAGATCTCCCTTTAGTATATAAACTGTATATTTATCTTATTTATCTAATGTTATTTGGAATGGCCTCCAAATTATTTAAGTTGATACTCTAGTAAATCGAATCTGATCCATCTACAGAAAGAATTTTTTTTTAAGTTATTCAATTCTACGTTTATTTCAGTATTACTTATTAGTTTCGCAAAAACAATTTAATAATTTCGTCGAGAGTGCAATAGAAAATATTGTTTGTTGTTGCATTGGAAAAAATTTGAAAAATATTTCAAATTGGATCTAAAATAAAAGCTAAAAGTGTTTATTCTTCCTAAGCATAAGATAATTTTACCTTATATATTTTAAACATATGTATATTATATGTAATATAACGAAGAAAAGTAAATATACTATATAACAAAGTATCGTATTGTATTTAACTAATACTAAATTTATTTTGCCTAAAGCTTCGGCGTTTCTACAGCTAAGCATCTATTTGTGAAATTTTAAAAGAAAAAAATATCATTTACCGGCCCCATTCACTGAGATAAAAACAAAATCATGTTAAAACGTATTTAAATCAAAAATGTGTTCGCTTTTAATTTAAAAATCGATTTCATCTCTCAATGTGAATATCATTCACTTCATGAAAACGTAAATTTGATTGAAAGTTAATTAAAATTGCACGTGAAAATGTATATTTGAAAAAATAATAAAATGCAATAAATATGAATTCTAAAAATACGAAGAAAATCTTGTTCTTCGGGGCCAAATGGTATTCCCAACATAATTCTAAAACATTTTTTTACTAGCCTCTCTGAACCACTGTTTTTTTAATTTAATTTATCCTTGTCATTAGGTGTATTCTTGGGGATACTTGGAAATTACACTTCGTTATTCTAACTTTCAAAAATGGGAAAAAAAGTCGAGTTGATAATTACAGACTAATTGCTAAGCTTTCAGCAATACCTAAACTTTTTGAACGTGCAATTTGCGAGCTTCTAACTTTTGACTGCAAGTCTTTGATTAGTCCCAAGCAGTAGGGACCCCTCTATCATATAGGTGAGCTAGGCGGCCATCAGGGTACATATACATTTTAAAAATTAACTATTTAAATGTCCTAGAGTGCCAAGCCACAATGGAAAATGTTTGTTGTGTCAAAATTAGAATTAACTTATTTGAAAGTAAAAATCTACTTAATATTATATATGAGAAATAAATAAGTGATGTAAACTACTAACTTTCAAGTAATAGATAGGTGGCCCTAAAATGTTCTGGCGATGGCGATCAAGTTCAACTTAAGTTAATCATTGATTTTATTTAGTCTTTATCTTTAATCATGTTGAACAGTATTTCGTCACAAACCATATTTCTTTATAGTTTTTTAAGATAACATTAATATTCGAATATCGTATAATAAAAATATAGAATGAATAGTCGTTTATTAATTCCATATATATCTAGAATAGATAGAGGTGCGAGTAGCATCTCTTGGATATATTGCAGATGTGAGCGTTGAAAGTTAGCCAATTATCGAAAGTGACTACGAGATGTTTAAACTTAGCAACCTCCTGTAATGTCACCGAGCCAAGATAGTATACACTCAGGACGAGAGACCTTTTAAAAGTATATAGTAAGTAAGTCACTTTAAAATACTTATTGACATTTAATGACAAGCGATTCAGAGCACACCAGTCGTCAAGTGCGAGTCGTCATAACATTCAATTACACTAAATATCTTGAGGTCATTAGCACATAAGAGGAAACTAGACACAATACTAATAGTCAAGTTATTAATAAATAAGAAAAAAAGATAAGGACCAAGAATAGAACCTTGGCGAACACTGGAAACCGGTACAAACTCAATCGAGACGAACAGTCAGCAAACAAAACATGCATTTCAGAGTGAAGCAAATGGCTAAATTAATTTTGACGTTATACATTAAAATACAAATAAATATGTAAACAGCGATGGTCACGAGATATAAGCCGACAATAAATTTAAAAGCAACACATTTCTCGTGTTTTAACAAGATGAGGGTGGTGCGTCTTATCCTCTTTCAATATTCAATGATTCTAAGGATGAACACAAATCCTAAAAGGCAAAGTGGATGGTATTTATAATAAGTTTGCAGAAGAAATACAGATACAAATACAAATCGAAGTGGAAATATCATTATCCTGACTCCACTTATTACTTAAATGCCATAGAAGGGAGGATTTTCGTCATAAGGATAAGAATACAATCATTTGTGAGGCGTTTATTAAAAGCCAAGAGCGCAATCACGTGCTAACAATAGATAATGGTCTCTGCAGACCAGCGGAGCAAAACGTGAAAAAGTGAGGGAACAATCTTTTGCGCTTTTCTTTTCTTTTGTATTCATTTCTAAAGTTCAACTCTGCAATACAGAACTCGTGTTAAGCGCGATTTTGATTGCTGTTGAAAAAGCCTTTCCTTGAAGTGAAGCTAAATTTCAATTAAACTGAAATTATACCAAATCATTGAATTATCTATATAAACAAGATATATATTCAAAAGAGCACTTAACTCCGTTGAAAGAAAGGTAACTCTTCAAAAAGATAAGCATTTCAAAATCAGGTGCGGCCTCAAAATAATGTCTTGTGATAAATATTCTTCCCGCCCCAGATGCTTCCTGGATACCTTCCAAACTGATACCGATTATGCAGGAGTGAGTGCCTTGTTTTCATAATCTTTGAAAACAAGAAGCCCACACTTCTTCAGTCTGAAAGTTACAAAAGAGTAGCATTAATGATATTCTGCGACAGGTGAATTTTCTATGATGGTAATTAGCTCCCTTTGCCGAATAGGGCGAAAGGGTTCACTTTGATGAGATTATGAAGAGATGATGGTACGCCATCACGTCTTTAATTTTCATATATAATGCGGAGCAGAGTTGACAAATTTTGAGAAATTTCTGCATAACGAAGCAAAACATAATATATTTCTTGGCGGTGGGATTTTTCCGCTGTTGTCTGATAATGTTGGCTGTGGGTAAACTTCGCTCGCTTCTTCATTATAAATTATATTGATTAAATGGATAAGGAGAATTTGAGGTTTATGTAACGATATTAAAAATGAATCGCTCTTCTGTTTGTGTTCTTTTCATTATATTCCATTGGGTGGATTCACAAAGTACTCCTACTTATATGGGTAGAAATAAAGAAAACAAAGCCGCAATGAGTATTTTACTCTTGGGGACACGTTTGCATCAACAACACTTTTTTGGTTTTTGATCTTAAAGATTTGCGCATGCAAATATGTAGTAGCGTAGACAAATTTCTTATCTTAAGATAAATATGATCAGATACACAATAATCCGTTGGTACTTTAGCTGGCGACTTGATTAAATTAATTAAGCCGGATTATTCGAACGATTTATTGCCATACAACTTATATTTAGAACAGAAAGCTTTAGATCAAAGATAAAAGGTTAGCTGAATTTCGTAAAATTGTGTTTTGCCTGTATAGAGGTCATTGTGAAAGATTACCACAGAAAAAATTATAATTGTATAAAAAATCCCTTCCCTGGAAGCAAGGTTTAATTTTGCAAAAAATTGCTTAAAATATACTTATTCTAGGAATATAATCAAACGATGCGTACAACTCGACTCAATTAAAGCAATGCCACAACAAGATTTGCAACTTCATCAGAAAAACAAAACAATTTCGCTGTCCAAGTTTAGAAATTCTAGTTGGCAGATCTAAAATGGCCACAAACATTTCTCGATTTCATCGGATTTTAATGAAAATTAGTACAATGATTGTTTTGAGGACAGTTATTTTGAATATTATCAAAATTTGTAAATCTAAAATGGCGGATCCAATATGGCGACCAACATTTTTGGAATTCAAATGATTCTTATGAAAATTAGAATAAAGGGGTCTTTGATTCAACTAATTTTGAATCTAATTTCAGAATTTGTAAATTCAAGATGGCGGATCCAATGTGGTGACCAATATTTTTTATATTCGACGGGTTTTGATACTAAAAACATCTTGGGGACACTACGAAAATTTGGAAATTCAAGATAACAGCACAAAATTTCTATAATTCAAGGGAAATAGTACAAACGGGATGTCGAAGACTCTGATTTCGCATCTGCTATGTTTGCATAAATATTGTGAGATTCAAGATGGTGAATCCGATAGCGACATAAAATTCCTATTCATGGGATGTCTGATCGCTTATTTCGAATATGCTATTGGAATTTCGAATGTGGCGATAAAAATTTCCTAATTTTAAGAGATTTCACTGATAAATTGATACAAAGGGGTTCTCAGCGCGATTTTTTCATATCTCTCGAAAATCAATTTATTGTTGTCTTCGGGGCCATACTTTCAAATCTTTTGTTAAAATTTGGGAATTAAAGCTGGCAGATTTAATATGGCGAAGAATATTTCTACAATAATTCATAGGATTTCCATGAAAATTAGCATAAAGGGGCTTTTAGGTGGAGAGAATTTCTAAGATATACCAAACTAGAGCACTTTTAGTGTTTTATTAATAAGTATTTAGGCAACACCCTGTACAACTGGGTAACTCAGCTAGTTTTCAATAAAACTGTAGGTGAAAACTGTCCTTTTATAATACATAAAAATGTAATATTAACCGTTTTCGTGTTAGATTAACATTGAAATTTTGATATTTTTTTACAGTGGTAAAAGCAATTTAAAATACCAAGAAATATTTCTATATTTTGCAAAGTTATTAAACAATTTCAATGGTATTTTCAGATTTTCTTTATATAGATTTACTTTAATAACCTTCGAAGAAAAATGTCAAAATATTAAATTCACATCATTTCCTGCTTATTCCAAGATGAAAAGTTTAACACTAACATTTATAATTTTAGAACTTATAAGATTGTCTTACATGTTAGGAACAAATAAAGTTAAATACTAAAAACCAACTAGGACTCTAAATGCATATAACAAGTCCATATTACTATTGTATTTTACTGCTAAATTGATATTATTTCCAGCTGTTGATATTACGAAATATTAAAAAGTAACATTTTTATTATCGACTGAAAATTATATGTGAAATATATCAATTTTACGCCGGAAAAATAATTTTTTTTCCGCTATAAGAGAACCTCTTGGTAAACATCTTACTATAAGACTACAATTTTTGAATCACTAAAGTTTCCAAAAATTTTACACGTTCTTTGGGGGATTGCTCTCAATAATTCCACATTACAAAAAATAATTTACAAAATATCTCGAAAAAAATAATTTTTGTACATACATACAATGGTCAATGTGTGTAAATAAGCTTTCAAGTACATACATAGTTTTTTATTTCTTAAAATATAGCATTTGCCTCAATAAAAGTATGATGTCCAATTTTTCGTAAGAATATTTTTAAGATATCAACTGTACGAAAGCTTATCAATTTTGAGAAAATTATATTTAAATAAAATATTACCTAATAATGTGCTGAGAGATTTTAATTAAAATATATTTGGAATTCTTAAAGTTGTGGTGATGTTCTGATATGTTCCCATACCCAGGTTTAATTAGTTTTTAAGTTATCGTATCAATTCGCATAAGTTTAAAGTTTCATTTTGATGTTTATACTAAAAATAATTAACAATTGTTACTTACATTCAGTCTACTATTCCATGACCATAAAAAAGTAACCTTGTGTCATCCACATCAAAACATAATAATAATAATAAGTGCTAAATAAAATAAATCTATTTTTCCAAAAAAATTTAGACTTTAAAAATATAGTAAACATTGATGTTGAGGTAAATTTACCTTGCATCCAATGGGCCATTCCACACGTGTATTCTCGCAGCAGTACTCAAACCGTTTTGACAACACACAGTGGAGAGTCAGCGTTTCCACACGGGTATTCCTGCTGCGCTGCTGCTGATGCACATTGCTGTACGAATAAGAATTAACAATGTGTGTGTGCTGTATTATTTAAAAATTTATCAAATCAATCAATCAAAACAACCCGCCTGCTCGTTACGTTGTGTTAGTTCGTGACAACATGATAAATACATTCGATTTGTGTTGCACATTTACTCTCCAAAGTTCAGCGCTTTTGTAGAGATTTCTCTTCGCGTCGCTTACTTCTCCCCTATAAAATCGGTTTGAATACGCTGCGAGAATACACGTATGGAATGGCCCAATGACCCATTTATAAATAAAATATTTATTTGAAATTGTTTAATGTTTTCTTTTATACAAATTGAATATATTATTAATCCAGGTGTATTTGTGGTCAAACAACAAATAATTTAGGCCAGTCTGGCTATAATAAATAGAAGAAACCGTGATTAATTATCAGTTTAATTACTTCGTATCGTCTCACAAACTTTTTGCAATTAGATAACCTACTAAACAAGGTGCAGCTCCATCAAAATCCCCTTGCTCGAATTGGCATATCTATGACTACAAGTATTCATAACTTCCTTTCCCATAGAAACACCAGAACAGATCTAATTTCCAGGAAGCACAATTACTAGTAATTCCTGTTTGAAATACCGCCGAGAGTTCAAAGAGTTTATGAAACGACGAGGCAATCTCATTTTGAATAAAAGTAGAAATAAAGTTACATAAGAAGGAAATTCAGATGTGAGCTAGATTTTGATTAAATTGTCAGTCAAGCGCCTCGTAGATTTCCCAATTGGATATGACATTGAACTCTCAATCCATTGTAAAACAAAATTGCCAAGTAGATCCTTATAGGGAATCGTTTATTTTATGAATGTCTCCAGGGCACCTAATGATATCCCTTTAAAACCCTTTCAAATTGGAAACGTGACGCCCTTAGGCATACAGGAAGAATAAATTGGCTTATTTGGTATTTTTAAATCTCTCGATAACACTTTTTATTATTAAGCTTTTATTAGTTCACTGTGTCCAAAAGAACTAACTCTTTTTCAGTTAATGCTGGAGTCAAATAAAAAAAATATTTCAAATTCCTTATATAATGGGTATCATACTTTAATAATTTTCATCTATATGATATTACTACATATATAAAGGCTATACTATTTAGGGGCCCTCAATAGCTCGGCTGGTAGCATGATGCGTTAGATGCTAGCAAGTGGGGTCCAAAGGTTGTGGATTCAATTCCCACCAGAAACACTGGTCACAGAAAATGGTATCGCAATGGGGCTTTATTGGCCTGAATTTGTCTTCCGAAAGCCACATCAATCTAACATATTTCTAATCTGTAGTTAAGAATAAAGAGAGAAAGTTTGTTCAAATGTAAGTTGTAATCTCAGAAACTACTGAATCGATTTGATTAATTCTTTCACAGAAAGATTACTTTGTTTGCTTTTACATGATACAAAACAACATAACTTGACACATACATAGTACATATTAATATATGACATCTGACATGATTCATGACACAACATGATACATGACTTGATATATGACACGATACATGATACGACACATGGCGCAATGCACATGGAAGAAGATGAGTAAAGTGATACGCAAATCTATTATTATATTATTAAAATGAAGATTGTGTTATATCGAATCACATTTATTACACGTGACCAGCAATATTAAATGAGGCATTATTTATGTACATGTAAATCCATTTTTAAAAAATCGCATGAGGATTATCTACATATTAAAATTTAACTTCAGAAATTGTTATATGTCAAAAAAGTGGATTTATACCACTTTCAAAAATAACGATTCAAATGTAAGGTAGGGAAATTGGACTTGAATTTGGGCCTTGGTCTGAAGCATTTTTCGAATAAAACGTTCTCTTCATTTGAGTTTTCGAGCACTCTCTTATCCTCGCGGTTTGTTAATGCCACTTAAGCGGCTTTTCTGAAAAAAGGTGCCAGATTAAAGTCGTAGCCAATTCAAAAATGGTTTATTTCAAATTTTTAAATCGAACTATAAACTTAACAAAATTTCAAGAACAAGTAAACAAAAATAATGTAATTTCGAAATGTAAAAAAATCAAATATTCCAGCCTCAGCCTGATAATCATATTTCTAAATTTGTTGAATATACATATGTACCGAAATGTGTTATGTGTGGTCTGAGAATTTGTTAGTTCACTACGCTAGTTTGAGTAAGTTATACTTAAGTCAATATGTTGACTTTGAAGAAAATAGCTGATTACACTATAGGAACAGTTTACTCAGTACGTTAGTTATGAAGGGACCAAAACGCTATAGAAATAGTTAATTCAATACGTTAACTATAGGAGGAAATAGCTTATTACACTAAAGCAATAATAAATTAAATATGTTAACTATATGTGGGACAAGCTCAATACGCTTGGAAGAAGAGTGAGCGATCAGACTGTAAGGTCAATTTACTTTTGCACTTATATCAGTAAGTACCCTAGAAGCTCAATCTTGCGATTACTGCTCAGTTGACTGATCGAGCTACTTTCATAATGGGCTATTACGAACAGCTGTGTGGAACTCAAATTTAAATTTGTATTATGTAACGCCTTGTGTTTACTTTAAAGGAGGTTTTTATTGCACTTTTAATACCTAATTTTTGAAGTCATTTTATTAAGTTTTACTTCGTTTAGATGAGTAAATGCGCCTGGGTAACGCCAGGTAACTCAGATAGTAATTAATATAGTATAAAAACTAAAAGAGAAGCGAAACGGAAGGAACCACTACAAATGCACTGAGGGAAATGCAAAAGCTCCATGATAATTTTTGCTGGAATTACTTTTTATTTTAGAATAACGGTTCTGATGTTTGCATTTATTGGGAATAAGTTATGAATGCTCCACACATACGGATTCCTTCCTAAATGTATAGATATTACCACGAATTACGAGGGATTTTATTCAATTATGATCTTTTGAAGAGGAAATACAAATAACCTCAGTTACAGTTTTCGGGTTACGGTAGCGTTATTGAGAATTTTTTTGGTAAATTATTAATCAGTAAGTACATCACTATGCAATACAATACAAAGGACCCCGCAAATATGCTTATGGAAAATGAACTTCCGTTAAATCAACTGAATTTTAGCATAGAGATAGCTTTTAACTTGCTGATCAAAAGTCTCAATGGGCGCAACCCCCTAAAATCAACCCCTCGCCCTCCACGGGCCCTCGAAGTCCCAAAAGGGCATTATCACGGGTATCAATATACAGCGTGATCCAAAAGTATGGAAACGGCTAAATAACTTTCGAGGAATGCATTTTGGAGACAAAAGTTGTAGACAAAAGTTGTAGACAAAAGTTTTAGGAATTTTCCCCAGCTATTCAATGCTGACCTTAGATTTGACCTTGACCATGGTCTTGAAGGTCATTTCAAGGTCAAGTTGACTTTTTTCAATTGGAACCCTTATTTTTGACCACGGAAATGGAAAGAGCGGAAAATTTTACGTCCAACTATGACCTTTACCATGACCTCGAAGGTCATATCAAGGTCAAGATGGTTCTTTAAAGGGGAACCTGCATTGTTACTGCGGATTTGGAAAGAGCAGAAGTTTTGCGCCCGGATGTGACCTTGACCATGACACACTTGACCTTGCCTTAATCGACTTCACCATCGTCGGTCGTTAACTTTCCCGCTCTTTTCATTACCGTGGTCGTTAACTTTTCCGCTCTTTCCATTTCCGTGGTCAAAAACATGGTTTCCCCTTCAAAAAACCACCTTGACCTTGATATAACCTTCAAGGTCATTGCCGAGGTCATGTTAAAGGTCAAGGTTGTGGTCAAGATCACATTTGGACGCAAAACTTCCACTCTTTGCAAATCCGCAGTAACAATGCAGGTTCCTCTTTAAAGAGCCATTTTGACCTTGATATGACCTTCGAGGTCATGGTAAAGGTCATAGTTGGACGTAAAATTTTCCGCTCTTTCCATTTCCGTGGTCAAAAATAAGGGTTCCAATTGAAAAAAGTCAACTTGACCTTGAAATGACCTTCAAGACCATGGTCAAGGTCAAATCTAAGGTCAGCATTGAATAGCTGGGGAAAATTCCTAAAACTTTTGTCTACAACTTTTGTCTCCAAAATGCATTCCTCGAAAGTTATTTAGCCGTTTCCATACTTTTGGATCACGCTGTATATTGATACCCGTGATAATGCCCTTTTGGGACTTCGAGGGCCCTTGGAGGGCGAGGGGTTGATTTTAGGGGGTTGCGCCATTGAGACTTTTGATCAGCAAGTTTAGAGCTAACTGTTTATGAAGATTTGGCATAAAATACACCATATATAGTGATACCCGTAATATGTAATGCCCTTTTGGGACTTCGAGGGCCCGTGGAGGGCGAGGGGTTGATTTTAGGGGGTTGCGCCCATTGAGACTTTTGATCAGCAAGTTAAAAGCTATCTCTATGCTAAAATTCAGTTGATTTAACGGAAGTTCATTTTCCATAAGCATATTTGCGGGGTCCTTTCGATATGAATAAATTGTGTTAACAGTTGCTGCGATATGGGTCGTGGGAAAAAATTAGGTAAAGAAAAAATAAATAAAATTATCACTTACAAAGGCTGCGGTCTTTCAAATCGCGCCATAGCTCAAAAATTCCATAGATGACCGAAAGTAATTAATAATTATTTAAAATTAAAGGAAAATTACGGAACAAATTATAAAAATAGCGATAAAGGAAAAATTAAAACACGGGACAAACGTACAATTATTCGTTGTGCAGTTCAAAAAAAATTGTGTACTTCTAAAATTCGGGCTTAATTGAACTTAAATGTGACTACTCGACGTGTAAAAAAAATGTTAAAAAAATGAAACGACCCTAACGTGGCAAAAAAGGGTTGCCAAACCAAACTTAACTAGCAAGCATAAAGAAGCCCGATTGTTCTTCGCTCATAAATATTTTTCCTGGAAAGAAGAATGGCGCAAGGTTTTTTTCAACGATGAAAAGAAGTTTAATTTAGATGGGCCAGACGGTTGGCAATGTTACTGATGTCATCTTAGGGCAGAACCAGAAATATTTTCCAAGCGCAACTTCGGTGGCGGAACACTTATGGTTTGGGGCGCTTTCTCCTATTGTGGAAAAGTGCTTTTAGCCTGGATATCGAAAAAAATGTCATCTCAAGACTACATTCAGCTGTTGGAAATTAATTTAATTGAACATGGAGAGACTTTGATGGGAGAAAACTTTATATTCCAACAAGACAACGCATCGATATATTGTGCCAAAGTGACAAAACAGTGGTTAAGAGAGCGAAATGTTGAGGTATTGGCCTGGCCAGCATGCAACCCAGACCTCAACCCTATTAAAAATCTATGGGGAATTATTTTTCGGAAAGTATATGAAAATTGGAAACAATTTGAATCAATTATTGCTTTGAAAAATATAATTAGAGAGATCTGGGTAGACTTAACACCAGAAGTCTTGAAAACTTGGTTGATTCAATGCCTGATAGAATATTTGATGCTGTAAGAAACAATAGCGGAATTACCAACTATTAACTTTTATAAAAATATGTATATATGCATAAATTTTTAATTTTCTTTCATGTGAGGCTATTTGAATTTCTTTAAGTTTTCAGTATAGTTTGAACTGTTTTCTTATTTTTAAATAAAATTTTCCTGATATGAATAATATTCTTCTAGTTATTCCATATTTTCATTTTATTCCAAAAAATGAAGGTAAGGCTATTTGAATTTCCCTTAGTGTATGAATTCTATAAAATAAAAATGAAAGAAAAATTCAGAAGCTTACTTTTGGCACATGTAAAGGGAGAAAAAAATCGAAATTTTTTAGCTGTCTGCCTTCTAAAGCCTTATAAATTTTAATGGATCTCACAAAGCGCCAAAGAAAGTTATGACCCGGGTCTAATATCATCAGTCGAGGGAATTATATTATTAGAGGAAAATAAGAATTTTATTTCAGTAAGGCTATTTACCTTTGATGCATTGCGTCATCTTCAATCGTCAGCGTTTTATTCTCCTCTGAGATTTTTAGGGTTTGGCTTCGGTATTCGATATTGGCTCCAACAGAAGCTTCATGTGTTGTAACGTACATACTATATATTGAATTTTTACCAGACCGACTTATGTCATGGAAGAGTGTGTGCGATTTGGGGCGTAATTTTCTTCGAAAACACCCACTCGGCAGCTATAAAACAAGCCAAAACACTAAAGGGCAAAACTGGACCTTCCTTACCTTGTATAGGAGCAAATATCCGGATAATCTTTATTAAGGTTTTCTACAGAAAGGTAAATTTCTACTTTTTCTCAAAAGAACCTCCTTTTCATTTGTTCTTTTTTAAGAAATAATTCAAATCAGATTACACTTTTTTTCAAACACTAAGTGTTTCAAGAATACTTTGAAACCGAAATAGAATTCTTTCTAAAGTTTTCTCCGCTTGAAGTGCTTTCCTGAAAAACATATTTTAATTATGTCAAGTTTTAGGAATTTTCCACCCTTTTATTAGAAAAGACAGGGAAATAATCGTAATAATAATAAACTCACAAAACATTGATATTGTTAGCTTTCGAAAACTTAACACTATCTTGATATATAGCCATCATTAATTTACTTATAATTGTTATACTCTGCATTTTAGTTTATTCTCATAGCTCATTTCAAATTATCAAAACTTTTGTTTCATGGTCTTCTAAGTTTATCGAAATTAAAATAAAATTTTGATGAATATTAAAACAATCTAACACTATTTGCAAATATTTAACTTATTATACTTTAAGAATATACATAGATTAATTTTCCTCTTGCCTCTTTTAACATGTTTAAATATTTCTCATGATTACTTTATATTTCAATTTTAAAAGATTCAAATTTATCTTGAAAATGTTTGGAGGTAAGTAAGTGGGACTTATGATCAAATTCATGAAAAAGGTTCTGGACAACTTAGGTATAATTAGTGCTTTAGCTCTCATTATTTTAAATACTATAGTGTAAAAGTGGATTTCTTGCTGAAACATTTTCTGCAAATTATGTCAAGACAGGCAATCAAAAGTTGTTCCAGCCACTTTGTCTTTAATTTTAATTATAGGTATCAGAAAGTGTCTTTTTGTTTCCGTAATAAATCCAATTAAAGACATTAAGGAATGGTTGTGTGCATAATTATTGCTATGTGCTATTTCTCATATAAACCTCAATGGCGTTTGTCATTTGTTCGTGAAATATGTTAAGGGGTTACATGGGTCTTAAAGGTATACAAAAACGACTTCTTTACAAAAATTTATTTCAAAAACGAAAAATCTTTTTTATTTAAAATTTTAACACATGAAAGTAAAGTACTTAAAGTACTTGCAAACGAACGAATTGAAAAAAAAAATGAAATTTGACATTTTGACATGAGTTTGAATCAATTTTCGTCTCAAACTTTTATGCGTTTTTCCGAATCTCATCATTTTTAAAAGGTCTTTTTCGTATAAAACAAGAACGACTTGACCGAATGAAAATTCCTTCGTTCAATCACGAGCCAAGGGCCAACTACAACAAAATTTTTAAATTTTTGATTTTAGATGAATCCACACCGAAATATCATGTCCACCGCAAAAAAAAGGTTGACGGCGAAAAACGGCTGGAAAATGGAAAATTTTCAATATTTTTGGCTGAAAATTTATTTTACAAGTACTTTAAGTACTTTACTTTCATATGTTTAAAATTTAAATAAAAAAGATTTTTCGTTTTTGAAATAAAATTTTTTAAAGAAGTCGTTTTTTTATACCTTTAAGACCCATGTAACCCCTTAAAGAACTTCTACAAACTTTTGAGGTTAATCTGACATTGAAAACTATGTACGAGAACCTGCCAAAGTTACTCGAAAATATGAGTTAATTCTGCATCTTTTATAAAAAACATTTAAATTATTTGTTTTTGTGCCATTTACATTCATCGTCATTATATAGAGATTCTTCGTTTCCGTTCAAAACAACAATCTACAGGGTGTCCAATAGGAAATTGCGAAAACTCATGGGTCACAATTTTTTAAAAAATGGAGAGATTGGTAAAATGTAAATAGTTTTTAATAAAGGACAGTCGTCATTTTTATTTCATGTCCATTTTATTATAAAAAAATTAAATCTATTTAATACAAATCAATTAATTTAAAAATATAGTGAAAAACGTTTGTTACTAATGATACATATTTTCGATATTTTAACCATCTAATTTGCCACAAATATCCATATGCTTTCTACAACTATTAAAAACATGTTCTAACGTTTTATTTGAAATGCCATTGACGATCTTCCCAATGTCTTTAATAAAATCCTCAACTGTTTTTTGGTTATTTTCATAGCAGAGATCTTTAAAGTAGCCCCATAAAAAGAAATCAAATCGAATGAGATCTGACGAGTAATGTGGCTATTCTATTCCTTTTCCCCTAGCAAAGCGTGGGTACCCTAGGCCAATAACTCGATCGCCATAAAATTTATTGATGATACTTCTTGTGTGCGATGAGGTGCTGCTCCGTCTTGAATAAAAAAAAAGATTTAACGCGGCTCCTCTTTTTCGCATGAGAAAGGATTTGGTCTCTAACATCCCTTTGTACTTCTCTCCGGCGACAGAAGATTCAAAGAAATGCAGGTAGATACCTTTTATG
The DNA here is from genome assembly GCA_949715965.1 of Dysmachus trigonus. NCBI lineage: Eukaryota > Metazoa > Arthropoda > Insecta > Diptera > Asilidae > Dysmachus > Dysmachus trigonus. The sequence goes on along the minus strand of OX454319.1, from coordinate 45,114,764 downwards.
TAGATGGTTCACATTTCACAAATATATATTATTAATAATTCACGTTTTTTACTATATTTTTAAATTAATGGTTTGTATTCAATAGATTTAATTTTTTTATAATAAAATGGACATGAAATAAAAATGACGACTTTCCTTTATTAAAAAGTATTTACATTTTACCGATCTCTCCATTTGTTAAAAAAATGTGACCCATTAGTTTTCGCAATTTCCTATTGGACACCCTGTATAATATTTATACAGCATCGAATATATAATCTTATTCAAAATACGTTACAATATATGTAGGTACTAGACAAATGACAGATGTTTATTAACACAAAGACCACCAAGCCCAGTCAAATTGTCTGGTACTCAATTTTTCCTTGAATTAATTATATTTTTTAAAGTTATCTCTTAAGATTTACACCAAAGCTTATGTAGGTTCAAAATTACGATATATCAAAAACCTTTTTCCAATTATAATTACTAATTTAAAAAACTATATCTTGTAGAAAGATAAAATTAGGCTCAACGTCCTCGCCTAATAATTCTATTTTTCCATAAATTGTAAATTCGTAAAATATGAAATGATACATATATGATAGATCTCAACAAATAGTTATTTGAAATTATACAAAATGTGACAAATGTAAGCTCCTGTATTATTAAATTATTATTATTATTAAAGGTATTTTGTGCCGGAACCCCTTTAAGGGGTTAGGTGTAGTCAGAGGCATAAAAAAATGACAATTTTAAATAATTTTTTTTTGCCACTAAATTTTTTTGTTTTGTAAAAGTAAAAACATAACATTATTAAATAAGGTTTCGACTTCACTTGACAGAAATTTTGGAAAAAAAAATTAATAATTTTAAAAGTTATGGCTGTTTGCTTTGACCCAGTTCCAACCGAAGCGCCTTGCGGTGGCCATCATATATCCTTGGAGATTCATCTAAAATCAATTCTATCTTCTCGAGTGTTGTCGTTAGCGCGCTTATCTGCCACTTTCACACGTGCAGTATCGGTTTTTATGTTCCAGAGCGCCTGAGAATCCTTTGTTAATTATCGAATAACTCGAAAAGTATTTGTCGGATTTTCAGAGAATATTTCTAAGATATTATACTTTAAGAAAATGCAAAAAACAAAAAATCGATTTTTTGAAAATTCTGACTACACCTAACCCCTTAAAGTAAAAGACGATCTGCTATCCTAAGAAACGCCAGAATGGCTTTAACAGAAGCGGGACGAACGTCAGCCGAGTCCAAAAACGTATGACTGAAAATCTTTCTTCTTAACTGTGCTAAAGCAGGATAAGCACGCAAGATGTGTGATGTAGTTTCATCGTCTTGAAAACAACAGACCTATCTTACAGGGTGACAAAAATTTTAAAATGAGTGCAAGGGAAAAACAAATAAAAATACGTATAAATTCAGTAAAGATTTAATTTTTATTTTAAATTAGTTCCAGTTAAATCAGTCATCTTTAACAGATACTTATTGAGATTTAAAAAAATGGACAAAATTCAGCCAGGCGATAACTATTTACATAAATACTTGAAAACATTATTAATAAATGAGTTCATACGATGAAATCAAATAATTTTTTTATAATTCTTACCGTCTGAGTGTTTTGGCTGGCTACATTTTTACTTCTAAACTTGATATGAAGGACTCTCTATATGCTTCAGCATATTTTTTACCTCTAGAATAAAAGCATTAGATTTTTCTTCGTTTGTAGGGTTACCCATTTTAAAGTACACGTATTTCTCTTTATGACGTCTCAACAGAAAATGAACACACTCTAGTATATAACTACGGGGTGCCAACCTTCTACGACATATTAGAGAGGCAAAGATATAGGTATACTTTAGGCAACTTTCCATTTGTCACCCTGTATATAGGTCATGCTGTATAGCTCGTGATGGCCAGACAGATAGATTATCAACAATCTGAGATTCGCTTTTCTTAAAGCTTTGATTTCAGTGTAGACATAAGGTCTGGCAACTTCTTTAACTTGCCTGACCCCAGGGGAATTTTCCCACTATATAGACTGTTGATTCCTGGCCCATTCTTCTATTACAGCCTTGGTCGAAGACCAGCCAATGCTAAACTCCTGTAAAGAATAAATTAAATTAAATTAAAATACAAGCCTAACTACCGCGAAAAAGGTTCTCTCCTTTTAATGGTAAACTTAAGTCAAAGCACAAGGTTTTCTTCAAAAGTTTTTATCATGAAAATGAAAGGACAGAGGGATTTTCATTAAAAAACTTGAAATTACAGAGGAATATTTTCAGTAAATACCAAATAAAGCACATTTTATACGATAAAATTAACAGCATAAATTTTACTTTGAAACCAGTCAACCATTAAGCTCGGAAAGCCAAACTACCTCCAGTGGCGGACTAAGCCCGGCAGAGGCCCGGGGCGGCAAAGCTGAATGAGGCCCCCCAGCTTTAGAAAAAATGTAGTTTTACAAGCTTTTTATTTAGTTCACATTTGTATGTATAAATAAGTGTTTATGTTTATTTCGTTAAAATCTGGCAAGTGAAATTTAAATTCGAATTAAATTATTTAGGCTAAATAAACATACACTGCCCGAAAAAAGTATTGGCACAATTGCACTTTTAAGAATTAAGTGCTTATAGTACTGTTATATGAAAATATTTAAATTATATTATATATATATTACATTTATTTATTTATGTATTATTTAATAACAAAATCTTATTTGGCACTTTAGTTCTGGAAATGAAAAATCTTATATTAAACTAAATCAAATTCATTTTTTTAACGAAAAAAGTATTGGCACAGTTCACAATTTATTTCGAAAAATATTAAAAAATCTTAAAATTAATAACGTGTAGGCAATCCTTTTCTTTTTATTACTTCTCTTAATCTATTGGGCATCGATGATACCAACTTCTGGGTTACTTCTGCATCAATTTTTTGCCATTCATCTGCAATTACCTCCTTAAGTTGAGCTTTGCTGGTAATGTGATGCTTCCTTAAACGTTTATCAAGCACATCCCACAAATGTTCAATTGGGTTTATATCAGGGGATTGCGGGGGAGTTTTTAAGGTATGAGGAGTATTGTAAAGAATCCACTCACGCACTAAATGAGCAGTGTGCTTGGGATCATTATCTTGTTGGAAATAGAATTCATTGGAAAGATTAAGTTTTTCAGCACTTTTTTTGAGATTGTTTTTCAAAATGTTCAAATACACTAACTTGTCCATTACCCCGTCAATAAACACAAGCTCACCGACACCAGATGCTGCCATGCAACCCCATACCATGACCCCGCCACCCCCATGTTTCACAGTAGGCAAGAGATTTTCTTTATTCAGTTCTGTGTTAGGCTTTCGCCAAACTCTAATGCGGCCATCACTCCGGAAAATATTGAATTTGCTTTCATCGGAGAATACTACCTTCCTCCAAAAGTCCATATTTTTATTAACATGCTCATTTGCAAATTCTATTCTCTTCTTTTGGTTAATTTTGCTAATGTATGGCTTTTTCCTGGGTACTCTGGAATTGAAGCCAGCCTCGCGTATAATATTTTGTACCGTTCTAGCAGTAATGTCCTTATTAAAATCACTTTTTACCTGTGCGGCGATTTCGGAAGAAGTTAGTTTTGGGTTTTTTTTAACACTTTTGATAATTGCTCTTTGTTCTTTATTTGAAAGTTTTCGCGGACGTCCACTTCTTGCACGACTTACTAAATGTGTCTCGCCTTTAAACCTATTTATTACACTTCGTACTGTAAAACGGCTTTTGCCTACTATATCCCCAATAGTACTGAGAGATTTTCCCTTCGAATGCAAATTCAAAATAATTTTTCTTTCAGACGGCGTGGTTTCTTTAGATTTTCTTCCCATGATCAGATTTTTCCTAACAATATTTCAGTAAAACAATCGGAAATGCTTGAATATCGCACTACAAATTATTAATTATAACGGTAAATGCTTTGACAATAAGTACAGGGCTGAGTTATTGTTTGTAGTGAAGTTAGACGTATTTTATTATAGTGTAATATTGCTTTATTGCAGGGCTGTGCCAATACTTTTTTCGTTAAGAAAAAGGTGTTTTTCTACTTATTTATTCCTTTTTAGCTATAAAAGATAATAATTCCAAATATTTTTATTTATACTGATTAGGAAATAAGTGTAGCAATATAATAACTATAATATTTTATTGAACATAGTTCAACTAAGAGGGAGGGAACTTTTCGTTTCAAAAAGTATTGAGTGTGCCAATACTTTTTTCGGTCAGTGTACATACCTACAATATGGAATGGATATGGATGAGGAAAATAAAATACGAATCGATCGAAAAAAAAAAAAAAAAAAAAAAAATAGATAAAATAAATCAAAGATAGTTTTTTTATTTTTTGTAGCGTGTTATATGTGTTTTCGTGCCTTCAATTTACTGAACTCCTCAATAACTTCTGTGAAATCGATTTCTTTGGAAATTTTTCTTTCTATTGAAAGCACGGCTAGATTAACCAGTCGCTCTTGATCCATTGTAGATCGAAGATAATTTTTAATTAGTTTAAGTTTCGAAAAACTCCTCTCGCATGATGCAACCGAGATGCAAATGGTCAAGAAGTATTGAAGTACACAGGGTAACGATTCACTGAAGTCCCATTTTATTATAAATTGAAGGATTTCTTCGGCTCTCAATTTGGCAGCAACGTCCATACTCGTATCGGTGGCTTTTACATGCCTGCGGTAGCTTTTTATTTCTTGGGAAACTTGCTTCTTGTCAAATTCATCATAAATTTGTATCAGATTGTCAACTGCTACAGCTAGAGCGTCATCTGAAGCTTCTAGCATAAACTTTGTTTCAATATGTGGCGGTAGGCGAAGAAAAAAAATAAAAATCAGAAGAAGGCTTAGAAAAACAATAAGATTGATTCGGGAGAAAATATTAGAAAGACAGGAAGTAAAATTTTAAAAATTAGCTTTTACATTTAAAAATTAGTAATTAAAATCTTGTAAACAATAAATATATTAAAAATCTTATAAATAAAATAAATATATTAAAAACCGAATAATAAAAATATTAAAAAGTGCTGTATTAAATAATAATAAAAATATTAAAAAGTGCTGTATTAAATAAATAATTATATTAAAACCTTATAAACAATAAATATGTTAAAATCACTATAAATAAAATAAATATATTAAAAAATCTGATAATAAAAAGATAAAGTGTTGTATTAAATAATCCTATTGTAAAATAAAATAAATATATTAAAATTTATATATATGTAGCCTATGACGCTATAAATAATTTGGAAAATATCATTGATTTGTTTCATGGCCCCGTATCGTGTCGACAATTCTTGTATAAATCGGTCTATGCATTCATATGATATGCATCAATATCAACGTAATGAAATTTAATATATTTTAAATGAGGCCAATGTTTATTTTTCGACGTAAATAGAATGTAGTGAATGTAAATGTAGGCGTACAAGAGTGAATTATTTGCACATCATTCATTCAGGGATTCCTGGGGAAGTACCCGCTACAAAGACGGGAATTCCCCCAGCGTATTGGACGCGTTCAGCAAAGTTAAAAGAATATTAATACCGCGTAAAAAGTCTAGATGGCTGTAGTGTTTTGATCTTGATCAAATTATGTAGGTACTAAGCACATTTTTAAAGTCTTGTTTAGGATTTGATCAGGGGAACGCGAAGGCATTTGGGGGCCCCCCAAGACCGGAGGCCCGGGGCGGGCCGCCCCTTCCGCCCCACTGTTAGTCCGCCACTGACTACCTCCAATTTCATTATGAAGCAATCAAGGATTCATAGATTGCAAGGGATTTTACAAACTTTACAACGCAATGCGTCTTAATTTTATGCATTTATGTTGTTATGCTTTAATGGGAGCATTATAGGAAAGCCTTCAGGCAATAATTTAGCCGGTCGTAAGATACTTAAATGTCTCGGAAAATTGTAAGCAAAATATATCAACGAGACGCATAAAATTTAATGACTCATTGCTTAATGCGAGTTATCATCTAAATTTAATAGAAGAGGTGTAATTTAGCGATTTATGTTAGTCAGTGTAAAAATGTGTTAATATTTTGGTCATTGATGAATTTATGTCTTAAGAATTTTGATGATCATCATCAAGGAATAAAATATTGCCAACATATCTCATCCTTCGTTAATTTTATTCAATTATATATGTTTTTATAGATACATAATTGGTAGAGGTACCCGGCACGGCCGGCGCCTAAAATGTACTTTTCATATTAAGTTGAATATTGATGGGCAGTTAATAGGTAACAGCACAGTGTGTACTTACAAAAAGGCTATGAATATAATAAATTGAAAGATTTACCTCTTAGACTGATCCTCCTAATCTCAATTTTAAAAAAAAGTGGTATATTTTCATCTATACAATTTTTCTTCTAGAAATAATGAATAATGTATTCCAAATTCAGCACAATTTTCAGTATTCCGCGGGTGAATTTCACAAGGCTATTATAGATATTTTCAATGAGATTGAAAATTTCATTACAAAGAATAATTATATAATTAACTAACTTCAAAAAAGAAGGAGGTTCTCAATTCGGGGCGTATATATTTTTATATTTAATGTATATACACCGATATTCCGCAATCGATTTACATAATTTTTTTTTCTAGTTAAAAGCTAATACTCTCGAATTGGTTCCATTTAAATCGGTTTAGTAGTATTTAGTAAATCAACAATAATTTCAATATTTGGCCGCCATCTGTAGCTTCCGATATATATAGGAAGTAAGTAAGAGGCGGCATACAGGGTTTCAAGATATATAGTGTGAGATAACATATCGGGTTCCAATAATAATACCCACATACGGGATATTATGGTTATGCTGGAAAAATATAATATAAATTCAATTTAAAAACGAATAATTGCGATATTTACAGGGGATATCAATATACAAAAATATTCACTCAGTCCACAATTCAGCTTAATATTAGAATAAGTTTCTAAAATCTATATTTTTGTATACAACAATTGTATGCATGGAATTTGATATGATCAACAACAATCGATATTTACACATAAAATATTAAAAAGAATTTTTGGAAAAAAACTTATTAAAAATTACAAAAAATATTTATCAAGTAATAAAATCAAAAAGAAAATATGCCGGGAGGAAAGTGAGTTCTGCTCTCCTTAAATCTTATCAGAAAAATTTAAATTAAATAACTTATATGAAAACAAATGACACACGGCTCCTTAAACTTTAAACAAGAAAATTTAATTCGATCATTTTTAATCCATTGACCTTATAACCCGCGAAAACCCTACATTTGTACTTCCATTAAAAGATAAAAACTTATTTCCTGGCATCTTTTTAACATTTGCGGTCTTAAACTCAAGGAGTGTAAAATTTGCTTTAGTCCTTGGCTTTTGGGTATAATCATAATGCATCACCGATACATCTAATTCATTATGATTTTCTTGTGAATAAATATCTTTTGACGTTGACGCTAATGCTCAACTTTTATTGATTACTTTTACAATAAAGATTGAAAATTTCGTAACTTTAGAAAAGTCATATAATTTTTCAGTTCAATTCGTTTCGTTGTTCTGACCTTTAAAAAATTCAAAGATAAAGAAATTATTGATTTTCTCATCATTTATAAATATGTATTTTGTCACCCTTATTTATACCTAACATTTATCTATTTCAGGAACATCGCACATAGGTAGAACCAAATTGACAAGGCACACATATTTTAAAATTTCAAGTAAATTTTAACATTTTAAGGTAAATTTTACAATTTATTATTCGAAATTGGATTAACCCTTATCAAATCAGCTGCCTTAACAATAATTTAAGCATTAGATAGAATTTTAATGGAGTCCAATAATTCGCCTGACAGAATTTGAACTATGAGAATATTGATAAATTCTTAAGGTTTTAACATAAATTTGTTCACAACGCCCTTAATATTAATCAATAAGAAGGCATTTTTTTTTAGAAACTTTCTGTAAACACAAATCGGAAGGAAATAAGATTTATGTAAATTCTTTCAGACAAACCGAGGGCAGAATGATGTATAGTACGTCAGTTGAGAGATTTGTAAATTTCCGAAATTTGGACGTAAACAATATTTTTCGTGAATTGCGATATTTTCTATTTGAAAGGAAATGGTTTTCTATGAGTAATTTATTTCCGTTTTTCACCCCTTGTTTGGTTAAAGAAATTGTAAACTCTAGACTTGTAGAGCTCCAATGAATTTATAGCAGACATATTTAACCAAGATTACTTAAAATTGACTTTAAGCGAAGAAGATATTAAACAATAACTTTTGTAATACTTTGGATAAATATCAATTTGGAAACAGATATTTTGAATAAAGTTAAAAAAGTAATTATTTTTGCATGTTGGAACTGATTCTTTAACCACATTGTTTGATGGCTCATTCCAGGCTTCAATTCTATACCACAGTCAAAGCAAAATCACTTATAATTAATAGGTTTTTAATAGTTTTACCAATTAATTTTGGTCAGTATGATATATCCTATTAATACGTAATAGTTCATATATTTATATTAATGAATTGATTAACATATAAAAATTATAAAACGCACATATGCTACCTTATTAGTTTTTAATATGAACCTTTTTAAGTTAAAATGAATTTACATTAAACGTAAAACTATTAGTTGATTTTATATCCACTATTAAAGAAATATGAAATAGTTATTACTTTGATATTATGGTTTATTACATATTACTAGGTTCATTTAATATTTGTTCAATTAATTTGTTGTTGTTGTTAAATGACAGATTAAAATACTGATTCAAAATTATAAGCTATTATAAAAATGTTAGGATCGTATTATCGCATTTACTCCAGGAAAAAAGTGGAAATAAGATGTACATTGAACAAATGTGATATTAGGTCTGTCTGTTAACTCTAAAGTTTTTAATGATGGGTAAAACTTTTAAAGTGTCTATTAACCTCACAGAGGGGAAAAATTGAGCTCTTGACAGCACTTCTCCTGTGCGAGACCGAATAAATGTCGGTAAAATCAACGATTGCTTTTCACTGTGTAATCTGTTATTTGCGTGTTTAAATTTTGCGTTTCGATTCAGATAAAAGAAGAAATTATTGAAAAAAATGTTAAATAAATAAAAACATATTACAAAATCTTCGAAAATATTAAATAATCCATAAGTTGCTCCTGTGACATCTTGATCATGTTTGACAATTTACATACACAAGTAAGATTTTGAAAGTGTACCCAATTTTAACTTGAAGTCGTCTGGTAACTTTTGATGTTTATCTCCACTAGCATATAAAACTTTTTGCCAGATTTTTATTCAAGAAAATGTTATCCAAAAATACCATACAGACCTAGGCGGATTTTGTAGTTTTGTCGGCTAGCCGCTCGACGAACAAAATTACAACAGCATTACATAGAATAAAGGTGTTGAAAACGCCTAAGTAGTTTTAAATTAAAACATTCGAACGTTTTAATATTTAAAACGCTCAAGAACGTTTTAAAATTGAACAATTTAACACGCTTCCGCCGGTGGGCTTATTTGTAGTTCTCGGCATTTGACGGTTCTCTAATTGATCATTGTTCCATCGGACTGCACTGTTGCGAACCTAATCGCATATCGCTCATTCACTTTAACGAAACACAACATGAAATTGATTTCTCCTTTGTACCACCACCACTGGTACATGCCGCCCCACAAGACAGTTCTCCATGTACAACTAGTGGTACATGCCGACGGAAACGTGTTACTAAACTAAAACTAAAAAACTAAAACGTTTTAAAATAAAATAAAATAAAACGTTTAGTCGTTTTAAATTAAAACAATAGAATTTATAGTGGTCATATTACTTTATGGAACAACGAATTGTTTTTAATAGAAACTCTGGCAAATTAATGTAATTTCACTTTTTTCATGTTAATTAGATATCGTACTGAACATGGAACTACAAGTTAATTTAATAGGTTTCAATTCTGTATTATCAAAGTTACCCTTTCTTATTTACATATTAGAGACTCAATGAAATCCCTCCTTATAGCTGGCCCAGCAGACGTTGTACTGCCCTTTCCGGTACATTTTGATTATGCCCTGTGCGTCAACCAATATTTGATCGTGTTCTTTCTTTTCGCATGTTTCTACAAATAATACCATTAATATAACAAAACAGTGTTTCCGTTTCACATCCCTAATTAATTTATTGAACAAACTTACACATTATTTAATATTAAGTAAACCGTTTTACACTTCACAAATATTGGAAAATTACCCGGTTTCATCCGACGTTGGGTAAATACTTACTAATTAAAGACTTCTTAAATGTTCTAGTTTGTTATATCCTAGAAATTGATTCAACCTGAAAACCCCTTTATGGATCCGCCATCTTGAATATCCAAATCTTGATAATATTTAAAATTAGTGGCATTAGCACAATTTTTGTACCAAATTTCATTAAAACCCGTTGAAATCGAGAAATTTTTTTTATATATATTGGGTCCGCCATCTTGGATCTAGAAACTTTGATAATTCGATAATGATCAAAATTAGTGGCACCAAAAAAATCGTACTAATTTTCATGAAAATCCGTTGAAGTTGAGAAATTTGCATCACCATATTGGATCCGCCATCTTGGATTTGGAAATTTTGATAATATTTAAAATTAGTGGTATCACAATAATTATTGTATTAATTTTCATTCAAATCTGTTGAAATCGAGACATTATGGTCTCCTTATTGGACCCGCCATCTTGGGTTTACAAATTTTAATAATATTCGAAATAAGTGGCCTCAGATTAATCATTATACCAATTTTCATTAAAATCCGTCCAAATCGAGACATTTTGATCGCCGTGTTGGAACCACCATCTTGAATTTGGAAATTTTGATAACATTCAAATTAGTGGCCTCAGAATAATTATAGTACTAATTTCCATTAAAATCCGTTAAAATCGAGAAATTGTTGGTAAAAATCTTGGATTTGGAAATCTCGATAATATTCTAAATTAGTTGCCTCAGAATAACCATTGTACTCATTTTCATTAAAATCCGTTGTACTTGAGACATTTTAATCGCCATGTTCGATCCGCCATCTTGGATTTGGAAATTTTGGTTATGTTCTAAATTAGTTCAATAAGAATAATCATTGTTATAATTTTCATTAAAATCCGTTGTAATCAAGACATTTTAGTCACCATGTTGGATCCGTCATCTTGGATTTGGATATTTTGATAATATTAAAAATCAGTGACCCAAAAACAATCATTGTACTAATTTTCATTAAAAGCTTTTGGAATTGAGAATTCTTGGTCGCCATATTGGGTCCGCCATCTTGGTTTTGTAAATTTTGGTAATATTCAAAATCAGTGACCTCAAAATAATCATTGTACTAATTTTCAATTAAATCCGTTGAAATCGAGAAATCTTGGTCGCCATATTGGATTTGTAAATTTTGATAATATTCAGAATTGGTGCCCCCAAAATTATCACTGTTCTTATCTATATATATAAAAATGAACCCCTATTTCTGTTGGTCACGCAATAACTTGAGAACGACTTTACCGATTTCATTAATTTTTTTTTAAAAAGTTTTCTAATACTTTGTAGATGGTTCTTACGGAAAGAAAAGTTAAGAAAATTGCGCAGAAAATTGTATAATTTCAGAAAACTTAAGGATTATTTTAACTTCGCGAGTTTGACCGTTCGCGCGTTCTCGATTTCAACGGATTTTTATGAAAATTAGTACAATTATTGTATTGAGGTCACTGATTTTGAATATTATCAAAATTTACAAATCCAAGATGGCGGACCCAATATGGCAACCAAGATTTCTCGATTTCAACGGATTTAAATGAAAATTAGTACAATGATTGTTTTGAAGTCACTGATTTTGAATATTACCAAAATTTACAAAACCAAGATGGCGGACCCAATATGGCGACCAAGATTTCTCAATTCCGACGGCTTTTAATGAAAATTAGTACAATGATTGTTTTTGGGTCACTGATTTTGAATATTATCAAAATTTCCAAATCCAAGATGGCGGATCCAACATGGTGACTAAAATGTCTTGATTACAACGTATTTTAATGAAAATTATAACAATGATTATTCTCATTGAACTAATTTAGAACATTACCAAAACTTCCTAATCCAAGTTGGCAGATCCAACATGGCGATTAAAATGTCTCAATGATTTTAATGAAAATTAGTACAATGGTTATTCTGAGGCAACTAATTTCAAGATTTCCAAATCCAAGATTGTGACCAACAATTTTTCGATTTTAACGGATTTTAATGGAAATTAGTACTATAATTATTCTGAGGCCACTAATTTAAATGTTATCAAAATTTCCAAATTCAAGATGGCGGATCCAACACGGCGACCAAAATGTCTCGATTTATTTAATGCCACTAATTTTAAATATTATAAAGTTTTGGATATTCAAGATGGCGGATCCATAAAGGAGTTTTCGGGTTGAATCAATTTCTAGGATATAACAAACTATAACATTTGAGAAGTCTTTAATTAGTAAGTATTTACCCAACGTCGGATGAAATCGGGTAATTTTCCAATATTTGAGCCGTTTATTTTGAAAGTGGCTTAAGTCCAAATGATCATAAAGACAATTTTTCTATATTCTTGTAAAGTAAAATAGTCTTTATGATCATTTGGACTTAAGCCACTTTCAAAATAAACGGCTCATTTGTGAAGTGTAAAACGGTTTACTTAATATTAAACAACGTGTAAGTTTGTTCAATAAATTAATTAGGTTTCATATCACTGTTTTCTTATATTAATGGTATTATTTGTAGAAACATGCGAAAAGAAAGAACACGATCAAATATTGGTCGACGCACAGGGCATAATGAAAATGTACCGGAAAGGGTAGTACAACGTCTGCTGGGTCAGCTAGTTTTCATTAAAATCCATTGAAATCTAGAAATCTTGTCGCCATATTGGGTCCGCCATTTTGGATTTGTAAATTTTGATAATATTCAAAATCAGTGACCTCAAAACAACAATTGTACTAATTTTCATTAAAATCCGTTGAAATCGAGAACGCGCGAACGGTCAAACTCGCGAAATTAAAATAATTGTTAAGTTTTCTGAAATTATTCAATTTTCTGCGCAATTTTCTTCACTTTTCTTTCCGTAAGAACCTTCTACAAAGTATTAGAAAACTTAAAAAAAACCATGAATGAAATCGGTAAAGTCGTTCTCAAGTTATTGCGTGACCAACGGAAATAGGGGTTCATTTTTATATAAGTATATAGATGGGATATTGTATTAAAATAATAAATGGGTTTTTTTGATGATTAAAACGATTTAACCTATTGTGCAATTTGACAAGTATAATGTTTTCTTTTTATTTATAATATATAAAAATTCTTATTAATTTACGCCACATAAAATAATCACTCAAAACTGATTGATTCACCAAAGATGATTTTTCTGAATGCAAAAATTCTTTTCTGTAGAGAGTGATTCGTAACTAAATGTTCCAACAAATACCGATCGATTCCCCAAAGAGTCCTGATGAACTATTTAAAAGCGATTTGTATCATTAACATTGGAGGACAACTTTTTGAGCATAACAGCTTAAATATAAAATACTTACCGGCAATTTTCATTAATTTCAAATGTAAGTTCCACTACCTCCGTCATAGTATGTAAGGCATTACAGTAGAAACTCTATAACTCGATACTCATTGTCTTGAAATTCTCTCTAAAATTAACCTTTCCATTCCGCTTACACACAAAAAATTCTCCAGCTCGAATTATTTAGACTCTATAACTTGAACAAAAAATGATTTCCCTAGAATGTATCATTAATACATAACTGTTACTTGAAATATTCAGCATACTCTACATCTCGACCAAGCAACATACTCGTAAAAACATGAAAAATCATTGAAAATGTTAAATACTTGTATTTCGAAATCCTCCATAAATCGATAATTCGTTAACTCGAAATTTGTAACCTTCCCTTAAATTTCGAGTTATAGAGTTTTTACTGTATTGGAAAGTAAAAAATACCTACTTTCTAACGCACCTTTCTCTATTATCCTACAATATCTTTGAAAAAAGTTATTACTATCTATGTGAGTGCACCTCCATTCAAGAACATAAAATGTTTAATGTTTCAATATCATTGTACTCAAACGATATATTAAAACAAATATTTCGTTTTTTATAATTCATTTTGTTAAGAAAATACGTATTTTGTTGTAATTTAATTTATTCTCGACAAAAATACAAAAAACTTTGTCAATATAAAGTTGATGGTGATGTTTTACAAACTTTTCTCTGACATGTCTTACTTTAATATCGTTTAATTTACAATATTTTCCAGTATCGTTTTTGATATATTGTACAATATTTATTAGAAAAGTTGGAAAAATAGTTTCCAAACCTTTTGACCCTCTTATTTCAGAAGTTTGTGGACCAAGCAATTGGAAATTATTTACCCTAGTAGAAAGTTTTATAAAGATTACACAATAAAATTCTGAACTTTTTCATATGTGTAGAGATGAATGATAGATTTTATTATTGAAATAATATTCTCAAAATATTAAGAGAATTTATAAAAATATTTGTATAAAATTTATGGAAGTAGAGTGTATAATTTACAGTATGTCACGATAATATTACAATATTTATAAGAATATCAGATAGTAATAATAAAGAATGTCATATATGTCATCTCATGTATGATTAATGATATACAATTTATAAATTCGTATAAATTAGTTAATAAGAGTCAGCGCGAAAACCTGACTGATGTTAATTCAATACTCAGTAATGAAGGCAATCAGTTTGTCTTGAATTCTTAGTATTGGATTAATATTAGTTAGACTTTCGCGCCGAAGGAGACTTGGGACCTTTTGGTTGCTGTTCTATACTTTTTAAGTTTTTTTCTGTATTATAATATAATCACCACACCGAAAATACATTAAATTGAACAGAAACAGACAAAAAAAAATGTAAACGTAAGGGTGATTAGACGATTTTGTGATTCAAAGTTCGTAGCCTTCTTCCTATGGGCCATCATTATCAGTAGAACATTTATCATTTTTATTTCACGTTATCCCTCTACTATTATAAGAAATATTTAAGGAATTGCAATTTCTAATTTCTTTTCCGAAAAAAATAAGTAATTTTATACATTAAAATATTTTCAATAATAAAAATAGTTTTCTCTTTTAATAAATGTAAGGAAGAAACTATATCAAACCTTATTCCACCAAGCCTATAATAGTCCAGGCTACCAAGGTAAAAAAGAGGTATTACCTCCGTATTTTTTGAGAATGCATCGATTTTAATGAAATTTTGACAGCATGTAGGGAATACCTCAAAAAGCAAAATCTACCCTATCCCGATCTGTGCTTTTTCCCTGGGGGTGAGTTCCACCCCAACTAGGGGGTGAACATTTTTTTGTGGAAAATAACCACGGAAATCGATAGAGGAACAAATTTTAAGCAAAAATTGTTCTTAGCATTTTTTTGAAAACTCAATAGTTTTCGAGTTATACGCGATTGAAAATTGGCATTTTTCGTAAAAAAAACCACGTTTTTAATCGATTTTTTTTTTAGCAACTTCCAACAGGGTTACCCTCTGTTGGGTACCGGGACACTCCGGCGTTGACGGAAATGAGGTTGCTGATGAACTTGCCAGGGAAGGTTCATCTTCTCGACTCAAGGGCCCTGAGCCCTTCTGCAGCATTGGCTGGTCTTCGTCCAAAGCTGTGATAGAAGAATGGGTCAGGAATCTACAGTGCATACACTGGGATAACTTCCCTGGGATCCGGCAAGCTAAAGAGCTCGTCAGACCCTATACCTACACTGAAATCAACGTTTTGAGTAAAGCGGATCTCAGACTGTTGGTAGGTTACCTAACTGGCCACCATGGGCTAAGATACCACCTAAATAAAATAGGTCTGTCAAATGAGACGGAGTGTCGTCTGTGTCTTGAAGACGACGAAACTACATCACACATTTTGTGTGCTTGTCCGGCTTTAGCACGGTTAAGAAGAGGGATCTTCGGTCAAGAGTTCCTGGACTCGGCTGAAGCTCGTTCATCTTCTGTAAAAGACCTTCTGGCATTCCTTAGGGTAGCAGATCGTCTTTTACTGTAAAGGGGATTCGGCACAAAAGACCGCCTGGTCGCAGTGCCCACCATGTGGGTCACCCCTAACAATAATAATAATAATAATCGATTTTTTATGAATAACTCAAAACCTATTCATTTTATCAACAAAAGTGTAAGAACCAAAAATGAAGCTTATAAAAAAACAAAGAGATTGGTGCCTTTTAATTGATTGTAGGCCTAATACAAACCGAGTAATGATTTATTGAAGGTTGAATACATTATTTGAACGAAAATGTTTTAAAATTCAACGTCAAATAACGGAAAAATGGTCAATTTTTCGAGAAAATTGCATAGAACCTTTTTCAACGTATTTTTAAAAAGTTTTAAACTGAGGGTTACTAGAACTCTCTAGCATGAAAACTAAGAGAGTTATGGCCGAAATAAAATTGATTTATATTTTTTTTGTAGAAAAAAAACTCAATTTCACCCTTGGCAATAGTACCCAAATTGCAATAAAAAGATAATTCATGGTCAATTTACTTTATTTATGTACTCATAATGATTTGTGAGAGTTTGAACGATTTAGAATGCATAATTTCGAAAAAAAATTATGATTAAAGTCGAAAAATTATTTTCGAAATTTTCAAAATTTTTTCTTTTTTTCAAAATTTCGGAAAAACTATAGGATATACGTAAAAATTAGTAAGGAATAAAAAGTTAGCTTTTTTTTTAACAAACATTTTGCTTTTTTTAAATTTTTTTTAGCTTGTAAAATAACTGAGATATGACCTTGCAAAGCTTGCCCTAACGTATGACTGTTGCCATTTTAGAACCATTTAAACGTTGCCCTTTTAAAAATAAATGGCTCAAAAAATGTAAAACTTTTATATGCTTATAGCTTATGAAATTCCCTTTAAAATTACGTTTTGAGCGACTAAATAGCTTGAAAATTAACCGAGATATGGCCAAAAAACAAAAAACAAATTTCTACAAAAAAAATATAAATCAGTTTTATTTCGGCCATAACTCTCTTAGTTTTCATGCTAGAGAGTTCTAGTAACCCTCAGTTTAAAGCTTTTTAAAAATGCGTTGAAAAAGGATCTATGCAATTTTCTCGAAAAATTGACCATTTTTCCGTTATTTGACGTTGAATTTTAAAAAATTTTCGTTCAAATAATGTATTCAACCTTCAATAAATCATTACTCGGTTTGTATTAGGCCTACAATCAATTAAAAGGCACCAATCTCTTTGTTTTTTTATAAGCTTCATTTTTGGTTCTTACACTTTTGTTGATAAAATGACTAGGTTTTGAGTTATTCATAAAAAATCGATTAAAAACGTGGTTTTTTTCACGAAAAATGCCAATTTGCAATCGCGTATAACTCGAAAACTATTGAGTTTTCAAAAAAAATGCTAAGAACAATTTTTGCTTAAAATTTGTTCCTCTATCGATTTCCGTGGTTATTTTCCACACAAAAATTTTCATCCCCTAGTTGGGGTGGAACTCACCCCCAGGGAAAAAGCACACATCGGGATAGGGTAGATTTTGCTTTTTGAGGTATTCCCTACATGCTGTCAAAATTTCATTAAAATCGATGCATGCTCAAAAAATTCGGAGGTGAAAACCTTGGTAGCCTGGACTATAAGAAAACGGATGCGGGAAATGATTAACACTCAAATAACTACAATTTATACAAAAATCGTATAGAGTTCATTTATATTAATCATTAAAGTTTGTTAATAATTCAAATCATTTAGATGCGCAGGATCTAGCCTGGTAGCCGAATATGAACACTAAGGTACCCTAGTCGAACTTTTGCTACTTTTCAAAACCTAAAGATTCTACTTTTTAAAATTTAAAGGATCATTAATTTTCTATATGAAAATAACGTCTCCATCAGACCTCTAATAGTCGGTTACCGGAAAAATAGAAACTTCAGTAGTTTTTTAGGCGTTAAAAATGTATAATAAACCTAAATATATTACAAAAACTCATTAAGTTCTATTTATTCTCCTCTTCTATTTAATTAGTATATGTTAAATATTAAAAATATGAAATTTTCAATTATTTAGAATCACTAGAGGTTAGAGGAATTTTTTAAATGTGAAATATTTAGGTTTAATAGTAGAAGTAGTTTCTGAGTTTTTACTTTGATAGAATCGTTAGGAGTTCTCAAGTTTTTAGTGTATAAAAAGTACAAAATTTTTAGATTTAAACTAGAATTTTTATGCCTAATAATCTCATAATAGTTAAGATTTAGAGATTTTTTAGGTTCAAGAAAGATGTTAAAGGTACGGACACACCAAAAGCGAAGCGAGCGAAGCGAACAATTTAAAAAATTTGGGTGCCGTACAAATCAATTGAAGTGTCCGAATAGAACGCGACATGAGCGAAGCGTCTACTGCGACAGAATGTTCCCAAATTTTGAATTGTTCGCGTCGCTTCGCTTTTGGTGTGTCCGTACCTTAATTCTCACATCTGTAGAATTTTTAGTAGCTAACGGGCCTATGGAGTGTAAAAAGCTCTTATTTAGGCGCTTTTAAAAATAAAAAGTATTAATATAGGTCTATTTAAGTAGTTAGTTCGAGGCAAATCGGGTGTTATATAAATTTTATAGACCAAGTGTTATACATATGAATGTTATTTTGATATAATTCTTTTATAAAAATAGAAAAACTGCATTCACAGTTTTATCTCGCACTTTATAGTTATTTTATCATTTTCGTATAGAATATAAATATATGCTCTTGAAATTAAATGTGTATATCTTCTTCTTATGGAAAACAAATTTATAAGAATTGAATTGACACTAATTTCATATTTAATTTAAATTTATTCCAAACATATATAGATAATACCATGTATTCTAAGATTTATGATTTAATACCTCTTAATTTATTCATATATACCTACATTATTCACTGTGTCTTAATTTCGCTTATTAGTTGTGCTGTGTTAATACATAATCAAAACTATTAGCCGCTTTAAATCACTTTTCTAGCGCAACATTAAAATAGAGAAAATCCTTGAAACCGTTTAGGAAGAAGCTTATGAAATTATGCATTTTACCAGGGAAAAAACACTCTTGATACATCTTATCCCAGATTTTTAAATTTTTATTATGGGAATAAGGCAAAGATATTAAAAGCTTAATAGCTGACAATCTAATAGTGTCACTTTAAGTCATTAATTATGTTCGGTGATATTCAAGCTTCGCCGCACAAGCACCATCAGTAAATAAATCACATAGAGTAGGCCAAAGTAATATAATTTTATTATCCTTGAAATTGGTTTAATGTAGCTTATTTACATACTTGATCTTCCTTTGTGGTAATTGGGTTATAAAACTTTCACGGAAGCAGGTACTCAGGTTCTACAAAGTTGTATCAATTGTACTGATTAATTTTCAAATTTATGATAATCTTCGGATTTACAGCTTCATAGAATTATTAAACGCTGTGACGATTTTCAATAAACCTCATAAATTTATACATCGGTTACCTCTCTCTAATTCTCAATTTGCGGAATATTTCAATGCCTACGTCCGGATGTCACAGTGAATATTTTAGGATTCATCACATGAAAATTGAAAGGTAATATCGGGTTGGCTAATAAATAATGAGCGACATACATGACTTTATGTTTGTATTTATTTATTTAATAATTTACTATTAATCGTTAACAATATAATCACCGTCGTTATCTACTACCATCCGCCAACGATTCGGCAAAGAGTGGATGGCATCCCTGTAAAACTTCGCCGGTTTTGCTTTGAAGAATTCATCTATGTATTGTTGCAACTGATGTTCATCATAGAAGCTTTTTCCTTGTAAATGATTACTGAGAGACCGAAATTAACTGAAATCCGTTGGGGCTAAGTCCGGCGAATAGGGAGGGTGTGGCACTATTTCCCAGTTGAGCTCCAGTAGCTTTAGTCGGGTACTCTTAGCGATGTGCGGCCGGGCATTGTCGTGAGGGAAAAATATTTTTTCATGTTGTGGACGTTTACGACGGAGTTCAAGCTTTAGATTTTCAAGTTGATTACAGTATACTATTGCCGTCATCGTGGTATTAGTAGGAAGAATTTCCCAATATATTACTCCATGTATGTCCCACCAGACCGAGAGCATCACTTTCCGAGTATGAGGATCTTTTTTTGGCGTAGGTTTACCTGGTTCGTTGCGGCCCAGCCACTGGCGCTTGCGTGTGTGGTTGATATAGATAACCCACTTTTCGTCTCCAGTAACGAGATGGTCTAGCCAGCTAAATGTGCGACGGAACGATAAAAGGTATGCACAGATATCTGCACGGTAAGTCAGTTGATCTTTGTTCAACTGGTGGGGTACCCAAACATCATATTTGTACGACTTCGCCAAACCGTGCAGATACTTTTCCACCGTGCCATGAGAGCATCCGAGCTTAAGAGCCAAATTGCGCGTAGTGCTTCGAGGATCTTCTTCAATTAATGCCTTCAGTTTATTTATATCTATTTCTACCGGACGCCCAGACCTTGGTTGATCGATCAAGGAATAGTTACCCTTGCGGAATTTTTGGAACCACCGCTTTGCTGTAGCCTCGGAGACTGCATCATCAGCTATCCTCTGGCATATATTACGTGCAGCTTCTGCAGCCGAATGCCCAGATTGGTACTCGTATAATAAACAGTGCCGAATATGCGTTTTAATATCACTCATTTTTTTCGTGGTTCTTTACGCAATGACAACCGAAACATTACTGACGGCATGCTCACGACTCGCTCTTTATATACCCCCTGCAACAGAACGTTCTCGACCTTACCCGAAAATTCCAGAAAATAAAAACTGAAACGCTCATACTTATTAGCCAACCCGATATTTATCTACATGCAGAATATCCAACAAATACATTTCCGTTTGGTTTGACATATTTCAAAAATTGTTACTTTGAAAAAACTAAAAAAATTTTTTGTAATGAACACTTTTATAATTCAATCAATTTCTAAATTTATTTTCTGCATCATTTAATTCTTTGTAGGCTGCGGCCGGATAGGAAGCCTTTTTCCACTTCTGCCGGATGGGCAATTTTTTATATTTAATTCACTTTTTCTATGAATTTATGCTAGTATGCATAATTTGCTGATATTTTCCATTCATATGCATTGATTTTTAATAATTTTTCATTCAATTCTATTTCATTTTATAACAAAAAAATGCGCCTTAAGTATAATTTATGTATATGAATTTCAAATATACGTATATATTATATAATAAAAATATTTCCTGTATTTTAACAAATTACTTTAAAATACAAAATTGTATTTCTAATTTTTTTTTTTTTTTTTTTTTTTTTTTTGCAGTATTCAAACATCCTCATTTTAAAGAAATTAAGGGTAAATTTACCCAAAGCAATAATTGTTTAGCCTTTAGTATCACAGTACTACAATACTATTTAAATGGAATATGTTTTTGTTTTATTTTCAGTCAATTTTCGAAATATTAGTGTATTAGTTTGGTAATTAAGTAAATTATACATAAATGGCACCAGTAGCAACGAAAGTTATATTGTCTTTCCATAAAGTACTGACATAAACTATACTGCAAGTATGAGGTAGGATTTTCTTACCAAAATTATATACGAATACTATAGATTTGCTTCTTATATATAAAAGGAAAAATATATGCATAGAAAGAAAATATATTTAAAGAAATATTTTTATTACCACTTTTACACGAACACGCTGTAGCGGCGTTTAAAAATAAAATAATAGATCACATTTAAGATAACTTTGAAAGAATAACTTCGATAACATAGATAAGGGAACGTACCCATACTACGTGACCCATTTTTCGCGACTTTTTAACCCCCTCCCCCCCCTCGGTAACCACCCGTAGTATATGCCTAGACCCCCCCCCCCCCCTCTTAGTTTTCACGTAGTAATTCTTAAATATGGTTTCAAATCATGTTTTGCAAACAGAAAGTTAAAAAAGTTTATTTGGCTTTAATAATGTAAATGGGTTAATTTGGAGTTTACTGTCCACCTATCGAATTTACTCCATTTAATCCCTATCTACAATCGTGTTAATCACTCCAAATGTAACTATATGTGGTGATCTTAATGTGAATTCTTTGAGGCAGCCTCCTATCACGAAACTCTAACAAAATATGACGCATTCCTTAAGGGGTAATACTACCTTGTGTGTATGAAATCAAGGGTAATTTTTGGATTTTGTTTTCATGACAATTTTGTAATATAATGTAATTTGATTTTGTGTACATGTTAACAAAAGTCATAAAGCACTTAACAAAAATTTTAACAATTTTTTGGATGCAAATCCAGAGTGCGACAGGCGTCGCAGTTGAATCTTTTTTTTTCGTGATCTTCTTTAGCGTATCTCTAGCTTTTATAATTTTTTATCGATTGACGTGTAATTTTAACTGTAGCTTAATAATAATATTCTCTAGTAAAGTCTCCTCGGTTTTTAAAAACGATTTTGATTATGGTATTGCAAAGGTTTTAACGCACGTTATTAATCATTGTCTACCAACTTCACAATTTCCTACTCTATGGAAGCGAGCTACTGTAATATCTGTGCTCAAAAAAAGCGCTTCCTTGTGGACTTAGTGATTAACGAACTATTAGTATTATGTGCTTCCTTAGTAAAATATTTGAGAAATTGTTATATATGCAAATGACTCCATACATAACCATTAAAAACTTGTGGTCTGTGTCCCAGTCGGGTTTTCGTAAGTTCTATAGTTGTAAAATGGCTGTGTTAAATGTGACAACAGATATATTTTGGAAGTTCTGCATAGTACCAATCTTACTATCTTGATTCTTTTAGACCATAGCAAATCTTTTGATACCGTGGACCATTTTAAGTTATGAAAAAGCTTTCTGAAAACTTTTTTCCTTTTACTGATATTAAACTATACACAGTTATCTTAGTTTGTAGCCTATTTCCTGCGTGTGTTGCAGGTTTTCATTATTGGTCAGCTTCTCTTCTGTCTTTACAAGACATAATGTTACAACTGGAAATATGTTATTGTATTGGGTTGTTACAAATGAAATGGCGGATTGTCAGACAGTATAGTGAAAATTACATGACTTTCTTTGGGAATTGTGAAATGTGTTGCAATTTTAATTTCAAATATTTTTCTATTTATTCTTTATACACTTCTTTATTAATTCTGGTTTTCATTTTTTGTTGTTATTTAAAACAAATTGTGCAGTCTACTCTAAATAGTCTTTCGATTTATTATCTCTTATATTTATATATAGATGACGGCGCTTGATCCCTAGAATTCCGTCAACGGCGATAGCCGGCGAAACCACGGAATATTAGTTTCGGTATATAAATATGAATCTTTTTAATTTCTGTGAGATATAAACAAACATTTTTGGTCCTAAATTTGCTGCCCCTAAAATCTGCCGCCCTAGGCTCAAGCCTACTCAGCCTGCTGGTAAATCCACCACTGGTCACCTGTGATTTTAGAAAGCGCTAAACTCTGCGCGCCGTATTTGAATATAGCTCGAAAAAGTGCGAGATTTTCCTAGAGGATATTGACTACGTGACGAAAACCTAACCCCCCCCCTCCCCCCCGTGACCAAGCGTGGTATTTTGAAGACCCCCCCCCCCCTCCCCCAGAACGGGTCACGTAGTTTGGGTACGTTCCCTAACTTTTATTTATTTATTTAATAATTTTTAACGTTAATTTGACTAGGCTTATTTATAAAATAAGGGTAGAACAAGCAATTAAAGTAGGCGTAATATTTGAAAAAGTTTCACACCACACTAATGTTAAACGCAGATCTTGAACAAGTCTTATACGTTTTTGTTTTATGATAAAGAGAGGTGAATAAATGTCCATGCCGCTTAAAATTAAGGTTTGTCCACATAGTTGTTCAAGGCTGAATGATTTTTTTGGAAATATTGTACCAAGGTAATATATTACTAGTTCTTTGAATAATTATTATGTTGATTTGGCGCGTTCTCCGAAGCAGTTTCTTGAGTCGGCCAAACAGGGAAAAATTAAACGATGTCATATAAAGTGAATTTGATGTTGTATTGTACTTGTGTTGTTTTTGTCCAGAAAGTCGCGAATAATGAATGCACTGTGAGATGATGCGCTGTCGTGGTTCAAAATCCATGAATTGTTTCCGCACAAATTATATCTTTTTAGGTGGATAGCTTTACGCAAATGTCTCATAACGCCTAAATAATTTTCGTTATCTACCATCTAACCTTCTAACAAAAATTCAAAATGAACGACACCATTGTAATCGATGAAAACTGTGTGCCATTACCTTCTTTTTTGACTGAAAATGAAGTGGTCTTTTCAATCTTGGCTAATTTGGTGAACATCACAGGAAAATTCGTTGCACAAATTTTAGAGCATGTCAATGAAGGTTCCAAACCCAAAAAAAAAATATTACGATCGGACAACAGAGGGCCCTACCTATACAGTCGAAAGTCCTCTTTTTTTTAAGTTCAGTAGGTAGTAGTTTAAGGTGGTACAGAGAAATTGGAGAATTTACTATTTAGACCTATTTTTCACAGTAGTTAATTTAATGTTGGAATTAACAAAGAGATATTCCCACGATTTAATACTCAACTTTATAAACAATTGCATATTTCCTAACTCGACCTATTTTAGAATATACTAGTGCTAGTTAAATGTAAGCTCCCAATTATGACGCCACATAAATACATACAGAATAAGTTCAATATATTAAAAACAATATAACTTTTTAATTAACGATTATTATTAGTAGGTTTTCAGGTTTATTCTAGAACGCAAACATTTTTCAAAGTAAATAAAAGGACCTTATGATGAATAATAAAACTTTTGTGTTATTTTTGGTACTGAAATATATTTTTAGCAAAATTTCCATGTAGCGCAAACGCCAATATTTACACTGAGTTTTTCTAAGTATATGTACGTAACCACAAAACAACATTCATAATGATGAACGCAGAATGAAATAAGACGGAGTAAAGATAAAGAGTTTTGCGCATTTTTCGAATTCTGCACGTACACATATCTTAGCCTACAGCGGATTTGATTTAATCCACTCCCTAATACCCAACAAACTGAAAACCTCGAATCACATCCCATGTACTCCGTTCATTTGAAATATCATGCTCCTGTTCTTCGCATTTCAAAGAAAGGGAGACATCAGCATCAAATATTCAAAGCTCATACTCCAAAACAATGTAAAATTTCTTTGCGATTCCAAAAGAAGGAAAATTATATGTTCCGTGGAAGCGAGGCGTGAAATAATTCCCTTTATCTTCATATTATATGCGTGCGTGTTTCGGTGGGTTACCAAAACTCCGACTAGGTTTCAAATGCTTCTATCAAGTTGATTACCGTAGGCGAAATAGTAATTGCATTATGAGTTTCAATATGAACATTTTTGTTTTAAGAACGAGCCCACAGTACAATCAATCTTCCCACATTTAGAAATTAATTTCATTCAAATTTTCCCCGCACGTATGTACACACAATAAGAAATAGTATTTTTTCATGTGATTCGCCTTCGCATTATTATTATTTTTAGGGTCTCTAGGGTTTTAAGTTACGCTGATGGCGTTTTCTTGTTCTTTTTAGTGTTTCTACCACCCTCAATTCCGATGTTTTTATAGAGGAAAATGTATCTAAGAAAGTCCTGAATTTCAAATAGCTTATCGACAACGCTTTCTCTACAGCATAATTGAGTATTTCATCTATTATCCCGATATCACTCGCCAAATTATATATTTTCCACTTCTTGCCTGCAAATCATACGGAGAACAGTAGCAAAATGTTGCCCTAATTAACCACCTTGATGAGAACGTTATATGTATATTCCTATTGTATAAGAAATTTAATAAGCGCAATTTCTGCTAGAAGGTTAATTATTAGGCTATTTGTATAATATAATTAATTAATAATGAAATTTACTTAACTGTAGAATATTATGAGGCTCTATGATAAATTGGTCTTCACAACAACATTTAACTGAAAGAACTCAGATAATTTTATGGTAATGGATTTTTAATAAAATATCATCATCGAACATCAACTTAATTTTTTTTTTACTGTTATTTTTCACCTTTATATTCAAAAATATTGGTCTATATCAATAGTGGCGAACCTATGACCCGCGGGTCAGACACTGACCCACACAGACTTTTGAAATGACCCACGCGTTGATTGTTATAAACTTATTTTTTATATCATAAAAGAGGGAACAGAGAATCAAAAATATTTAAAAAATAAAATATATATGGGATAATCCATGTCAAGTGGATCAGAGCTGTGGCCAAAATTGTAGGTGCCCAAAAAAATCAACCGAGGGCTCATTTTAAAGCTTATGACGTCTACTTTCGAATGCCGTGTGCGCCTTTGAAAAATCAAATATGGCGGTTTCAATATGGCGACCGGAAGTGGAATGAAAATTAAAAATTTTTGGAAAAAAGCTTATAGAAAAAAAAATTTGCAAGCGACAAGACCGTATTTCGACTCAAATTGTAGCAAATGAACAGCTCTTTAAGGCTGGTGCAGTTGGATAAGAAAATTCAAGATGGCGGATCCAATATGGCTGTCCAAAATCCCACTTTATGGTCGAATTTTTCAAATCCAACCATTTCGCACCAAATCTTGTATACGGGGGTTTTTGGGGTCGCTGACCACGAATATAAGATTATATTTGAAAAATTCAAAATGGCGGATCCAAAATGGCGGACGGTTGTTTTCGAAAATCAACCGATTTGCACCAAATTATGTAAACAAGGGTTCTTGGGGTCGCTGACCACAAATATGAGATTATATTTGAAAAATTCAAAATGGCGGATCCGCCATCTTAGTTTTTTTCGAAAATCAACCGATTCGCACCAAATCAGGTATACGGGGGTTTTTGGGGTCGCTGATCACGAATACAAAGTCAGATTTGCAAAATACATTATGAGAATATAATATGGCTAAAAGGTTTTCTGAAAGTCGTTCGATTGGAATTGACCATCCGCTATATTGGATCTGCTATTTTGAATATCGCAAATCTGATTTTATATTCGTGTTCAGCGACCCCAAAAACCCCCGTATACCTGATTTGGTGCGAATCGGTTGATTTTCGAAAAAAACTAAGATGGCGGATCCGCCATTTTGAATTTTTCAAATATAATCTCATATTTGTAGTCAGCGACCCCAAAAACCCTTGTTTACATAATTTGGTGCAAATCGGTTGATTTTCGAAAACAACCGTCCGCCATTTTGGATCCGCCATTTTGAATTTTTCAAATATAATCTTATATTCGTGGTCAGCGACCCCAAAAACCCCCGTATACAAGATTTGGTGCGAAATGGTTGGATTTGAAAAATTCGACCATAAAGTGGGATTTTGGACAGCCATATTGGATCCGCCGTCTTGAATTTTCTTATCCAACTGCACCAGCCTTAAAGAGCTGTTCATTTGCTACAATTTGAGTCGAAATACGGTCTTGTCGCTTGCAAATTTCTTTTTCTATAAGCTTTTTTCCAAAAATTTTTAATTTTCATTCCACTTCCGGTCGCCATATTGAAACCGCCATATTTGATTTTTCAAAGGCGCACACGGCATTCGAAAGTAGACGTCATAAGCTTTAAAATGAGCCCTCGGTTGATTTTTTTGGGCACCTACAATTTTGGCCACAGCTCTGATCCACTTGACATGGATTATCCCATATATATCTAATGTCGAATTTATAAAAAAAAATATTTCCATGTGGACATTGGTTAGCTGATTTTCTATCTGCACACTGCACTGTGTATGACGTACCCTGACCAGCAAAAGTGGTTTATGCACTGGGTCAAATGTTGTGACTTTTCTGGTTTTAATGACATCGCACCAAAAAGATGGGTATTACATAATTTCAATAAACATATTTCAATTTAAACATGTAAAACAAAACACAAGAAAAATTTTTGTTTAAAAAAATTCGCAAAATATTACATTATTAACAACGGACTTAGAAATATTTTTAAATCAAAATGTGTTTATAGTGCTAGATAAGTTCACTAGCACACACTATTTTATTGCGTTATCAAAAAAACCAGAAAAGTTAGAAACATGTGGCCACAATGGACAAATTGTTTTAATGATGTTTGAAAATATTAAAATATTTATTACGAATCATGACATCTTTACTAAGGATTTGGAAATGAAAATCATGAAATATTTTCCTCAATTGCAAAAACATTTTCAAAACACAATAATTTTTGAAAATACGCTTGACGTTCAAAAAAATGCAATTAAAAAATAAAAATTTTGAGGAGAGATTTAAATAAATAAATATATAAATTTAAAAGTTTGGAAAATACATTTCACTTTATTTTATATCCATACAAAATGGAATTCGAAACTATAACCGAATTTATGTGGCTAGGTATCCATAATTTAGAAATGGAATTAGTTGAATTTCAAAGCAGCATAGTGTGGAAAAATAAATTTGAAAACTTGATTTCCGAAGTCGAAGGAAAAATGTTAGAAAGTAGTACAGATAATAATGATTCCACACTAAAACTTGAAAATATTGTATTAATCGTATGGGATTCTTTACCAAATAATTTTGTATGAATAAAGAAACTTGCTAATGATCTTCTACTTATGTATGGGTCCACATATTCGTGTAAAAAATTGATTTCTTCAATGAATTTTGTAAAATCTACCGATAAAAATGAATTGACTGCGAAATGCGTTAAACTAATGAATACGGAATATGAACCTAATATTAAGAAACTATCTGAAACTAAACAACAGCAGATTTCTCATTAAAAGTACTTCCACTTTATAATACTTATGCATACCCGTAACTATACCTATCTATTAATATATAATATTTCATAATATATTTTTCTGATTTTCTTTGTGTCTTTTTCATTCTAATACGTATACTCAATGCAATCACCTGGTGCTGCAATTCATGGTATCACTCTATTTTTATCAATTTTTTTTACCTTTATTCTTAGCTCTTAAAAGTTGTAAAACAAAAAGGAAACGTAAACTTTTTAGAGGACTTTAAAAGTGAGAACCAAAAAAGTAGTTTTTAACCATCCTCCTCTCCCCCTTTCCTCCTCTTCCCCACTGACTTAGTGACCCACGAGCTAATACTAAAAAAATAATGGACAAAATTTGACCCACTTCTCAAAAAGGTTCGCCATCACTGGTCTATATAATAATCTAGTAAAAAAGTAAATTTTTAACGAACAGTGTAAAAACCGAATGAAATATCGTTTAATTAAGACCCAGTTTGTGGGTGCAAGATTAATGTGTTTAAAGAACTGTCTCATTTTTTGACACATTAAATCATATACCATATGTTTAAACGAAGTTTATAAACGAAACTGGAGACAAACCATAGTCTCCTTTGAGTTTCTAAATATAACCGATAAGAATTTGTATTATTATAGTATATGTAGGTGTTAATTTGCATGAAGTTAATTCTTAAAAGCAAATAAGAGTGAATAGAACAAGTGCGTCTCAGTATTTTTCATTAATATGCCTATTTAGGGACTAATTTTTAAAATTTATAAAAAAAAACATTGACTATATTATAAATTATTTACAATTCATCTTAACTCGACAATTAATAAAAAGTACCAAGTATTTTCCAGCATTGATTGAGGGAAATTAATTAGTCATCTTCAGAAAGCCATTAGACTATGTTCCGCCACAATCATTTTGGCTAATTTTAAACTCTAACATTCTCATATCATATAAGTACTTTTGATTAAATTTTGGTTGAACAAGTTATCTTGCAGTTGCAATTTGGTTTATAAAAATCAGAAATGAAAAATTAATTATGAATAAGTTTCAGGAAATTCTTTCTTTCTCAATATAATTCCATATATATAACTGTTTTGATGGCTACTTTCCCGAAACTTATTATATTCTTCGGTATCTACCAAATTATTCAATGCAGAGCAATAGAGTTTCGTATGAAGTTTTAAACAAAATTTGATTCATTACATAATTTCTGTCATGGATAATTTTAAACTTCCATGTTTTATATACTACCGAAATAGACGAGTTCAATAATTTGATAAGTGTTTCGATTCGGGACAATCAAGCCTTATCTCATCACTGCGTCTATGGTCTAATGCCCCTGACACAGACACTTATGAATGAATGAAATGAATGAATGAAAGAAACGAAAGCTAACCCCTATATCTGTCCGATTATAATTCCAAGTGTGAATTATAACGAAGGTAAATTTTGTAACAATATGCATATTTTTTAGGGGCATCTTTTATAGCACATCTGGGTTTTCTTTTCTCCAAACTAAAACATAATTACTATATATGTATATTTATGAATTTAGTTTCTGCTGACGTTATCATAAAACCATTATAACTAAGTTAAACTCAATCAGTTTCAAGTGAATTAATTCGCCTTTTGTACCATCCAAAACAGAAAGACAAGCTACTTCTAATATTTCCAGTGGTGACGTTTAAATCAATTTGAAGCAGACTTATAAAGTTAATTATTTCTTACTTTAATTTGTACGAACTAAAGAGAGTATGATAAGTTTTGACATCCTAATTTCCTTTACGCTGACATATAATTATTATTACGGAGGATAGGTACCTTGTACACGGAAAAAGCAAGTTCATAACATGTGCTTAAAAACTTTATTATTTTCATTTTGAAATTGTTCGGTGATCGATGACAGTATGCCTAACATATAAATTTTCTATGATAACAAGTAATTATTATGTTGCGACAGCTCATATAAAACTTTCTACACATTTCTTGTAACTAAACTACCTATGCTTATACTCGTAAAAAATATGTATAGGTACTATGTATACAGTAGATTAGTACTATTTTTTTGGTTCTCATTTTCACGCTATCTATCATATTCGTTTTTCTTAGAGGCCCTTTAACGTAGAAAATTTGGCATAGTAATAAAGCTTCCTAACTCGTATGTTTGCCAACAGCTAAAATTTAAAAAACAATATTTATCTCAAAATTCTACAGGGAGCAAGTTTGATACCCAAAAAATTGAAAGCTTTCAAAAGAATTTTTTCTAGAAATTTCATCAATTTTCTAAATATTGCTGGAAATGTGCAGCAAAATCATTTAAATCCACACTATTCTATTACCACTTACTTACTTACTTAAGTTTTCGTTCTATGAATATTCTGTAGTAACTGTAGTCTCTTATCATATCAATTCACGATAAAGGTCAGCATGATACATGGCACATTACATATACATGACATAAGATATGACACAAAAATCTATTATCATATTATTGAAATAAAATGTTTTGTTACACCTGACCAGCAATATAATATTGGACTTGGTTTGAAACATTTTTCAGGACAAGACTTCCCTTTCCCTTTGAGTTTTTGAGCACTCTTTTCCGCTACTGCTTATGCTTATGTTTTTACTGCACTTCTTATACATACTTTTAAAAGTAATAATGTGATTAAGTTTTGCTTTCTTCAGGAGTATGATTGCACCCGGGCAACGCCGGATTACTCAGCTAGTGGCTAATAAATGTTGTTAATAAAATAAGTTTCACATTAGCTACCATTTTAGATAAAAACACTAGTACAGTAGAACGCCGATTATCCGAACGCCGATTAACCGAATTGCCAATCGGTCCTAAGCGTAATATAAAAAATTAAAGCCAAGTAATTTTTGAATAAAAACAAGTTTTGTGGGGACGCAAGAATACAAAAATGCGAGTGACAATTGCCGTGCTCAATATTGGTAGTCAGAGAGTGCCAGTTTTGAGGTGAGCTCGAAGCTCCAGCCAAACAAACATATATAGATATACTTCTCACCATATACCTACCAAACTATATATTCAACAAGCTCAAAACTGGTAGTCTCTGGTTGCCAACTTTGAACCTACCAGTCTATGTCCGATTATCCGAATATTCGATTATCCGAATCGACCCCGGTCCCAAGTGATTCGGATAATTGGCGTTCTACTGTAATAATATTTTACTACCTAATCTATCCATGGCTGGAATCAAATGAATAATAATGCTGTTTAACAAACTTGGAAAATAATAAAAAACAGATAAACTTTGAAAATAACTTAAATAATATACATAAATACTTTATTACAAATTGCGGCATTTTTATTTTGAAATACAGTACGTCTGTACTTTCACAAAACATAAAAGAACAATCGAAATAACTTAATTCGAGATTCAGATTATGTATGGCACAAAACATTTATACATTGTACCTCTATCATGTATGCAGTATCTATTCAGATTACTTTGAAATGGCACAAGTTTTGAAAAGATGTTGAAATAAAGGGCCAAGAGTGGATCATTGAAATGAAATGAACCAACAAATTGAAATAATTTTTTCCTTATATCTCATCGGTATCTTCTGGTGGGGAAATATCTGAATGGTAAGATTATTAAAATGTCTATCAATTTTCATGTACATTTACCACATATTTGCAATAAGTGTAGGTATCAAAATGAGCATCTATCATGCACAGATACGTACAGGTGCTTGAGAAAGACGAAATAATACTTCAAAAGCAGAAAAATGCAGGTAAATAAGACGACATAAAATGCAGGTAAATAAGACGACATAAAATGTAAAAATTCTGACAATAGGTAGGGAATAATGGTTTCCTTATTATTGCCGAGACCTTTCTTGATATTCTTATCTCACATCGCGTTAAATATTAATATAATTCTCTGAATATTATTAGGCAAAAGTGTACTCTTCTGTATGCCAAAGTTATGTAATACCCGTCGGTTTTTCATTGTTTCAAAAACTTTCAATAACTTCATTGCAACATGAAATTAGTTTGGCTTCCGCACTCACCTCAAGCCGTTCAAGTATGCGAACTTATCGAATTCATAAGAAGGAGGAAGGACATTGACAGTGCTTTTAGATTTCATTCATGGATTTTATGAGATTGGATATTTGAAAACTCCGAAAGGTTTGGGGTGAGATTATGAAAAGTGACTGACTTTTGTAAGGAGTAGGTACTTTAAGAAGGACAGCTTACAATTCGTATTTTACTAAGGCATAAATAAAAAATTCAATAGCTTTTAACTGGAAAGGTCCTTCTTTAAGTTATTCAAAAAAACGATGTTAGTAAATTGAATATTTTGATTTTAATAAATGTATAATAAAATAAATTCATGAACTTTTGTTATATACACATTTTAATAGGTTTTATTTTTAAAAACTTCATGCATACAAAATGCAAATATGAGTAAAATCTGTTTAGAACTACAGTACCTTAATACCTCTAAAAGTATATTCTTACTCAATCATACTTTGAAGTATGTACTTATAAACTTTTTTTAAATGAGATTTTTTTACTTGATGCGATCGTAGTTAATTTCTTATATCTTTTTCTCTAATACTCAGTATAGTTATTTTTAATCTACCATTGTTATATAATCCTGCATTTTATTCCCATATATATTATATATTATATATACTATATAAACAAATGTATATATACATATATATATGCTCTCTATATATAATATATATGTATATACATGTTTAAGTCATTGTCTTTGAAATAATAGAATTAAGATAAGGAACTGTCAAATTTTGTGAATATATTATATTATAGTAAGTAGTGTGGCTGAGGAACGAAATGTTAAAATAGATAATATGTGGTTGCTGTTGAGTGTCTAATCTCGCTTTGCTGTTCTGTTATACTAACTCAAAGTGGTTTTTTCCTCATACAATACATGATAGCGAATTAGATTTTTTTTATTATTTCTTATTTACTCTGTAATTGACGTAACTATGACTCAATCTTGGGAAAAGCATTTCTAAAACAAAATCACATTCTTCTTGCATAAGCTCAATAATAGCCATTGACGTAAAAACAGTATAATATTTATTATAAAAACATATTTAAAATTAGGGATTTCAAACTCCTGAACCCCTTATATCCCAAAATAATATTTGCAACCAAACTCTAAAAAATACACTTTTGCTCTGGGCAGGAAGTACTTAAAAAATGTGCGCCTTTGGAAAGACATTGGGCAGACCCGAGAAGAAGCGTCTTTAAAGCTTTGGTATGACATGGATATATAATACATAATGTTGTAATTTTGCCCGCCAGCAAACTACAAAATCCGCCTTCGCTACAATTCGGTGAACTCACGAACGAACGGACAGACAAAAAAAGGGAAATTTTGTAAAAATATATAATACCAATAATGTATATTTGCATTTGCATTTCGTAATAACTTTTGTTGCTTTCTTACAACCGTGAATTTAGTCATATAATGAGTGTATGTGTTACGCAACCATTTTCAGTTGTTAAAAAGTTGTGTGAATTATTTTACCGAACCATTTAGTTATGACAACTGTCTAGTTCGCATGAGTAATTCTAAAAGCTATAGGCGAGCCTATTTTCACAACCAAAATAGAACCATGATATTTTTTTTGTTTAACAAGTTGTCAAAACTATGTAAAAACCATTCCTCAGAACTATTTAGTTGTGAAAACTAATTGGTTTGCGTTGCATGTTGCTAGAACTGTCTGGGAACTGGGAACATATGTCAATAACTATTGGTTGTAAATTATAGTTATTCCTACAACTTTACAACAACTTACTTTAACCTTCATTTGCTACTCTGTCATCTCCAGGAAGAGCAGTATCGTACACATTTTCTCTCCTCCCACTGTGACAGGTCGATTGTCAAATTGGCGGACGCCTGAGACCGGAGATTCATCTTTATATTGAAATCTTGAGATTTCAGAGCGAAAATCGGAAAATTAATTCACTGTTCGTTTTTCTTATACTTGATAAAAGTCTGGGAGGAAAGAGGAAAGTCAAGGATATAATCACAAACACTTTGTAAACTGAGATAGCATCGTTATTATAGATCAAGTTAGATGTTTGAGTGCAATATTTCAGCTAAAAACTAAACAAGAAGTTTGTCCAGGTACTTTCCGTCGGCAGTGTGAAACTTCTTAGAAAAGTGTCAGAAATATCATATTTCAAGGCAACTGAATCGGGGATAGGACCAATAAAACGAAAATTTACAGAATTATTTTTTTGTGAAAAATTATGAAACCGAATTGAGAATATGTAATTGTTTTTCTTACTGGAACCTTGATATTTCTTGAATGATTTGGAGATTTAATAGTTATGGTGGAACCGACCAATAGATTAGAATTCTTGGCAATGGCATCGCAAAAAATATTTTTATTGTGTGATTTCTGCTTGTTGGATTTACCTGTAATGTGAGACTCTGCCAATATAGCACTGCCAAATTAGCATTAGTTTTTCTGCATTCTTAGCATTTATCTCAAACTGTGTGTAATCATAATATTTAATGCACTTTCAAACCCTATTTGTGGAAATTCAGAACAAAGTCGACCATCTAATAAAACAATTTTTTTTCTGCATATTTTATTTATATGCTTGCTAAAACATTTTTCTGCAAAAATAGCCAGCCTCCTATTTTGACTCTGCCAAATTTGTGAACATAAACAGGGCCTTTGATAAATAAAGTACACAAAATCTCACAAATAGTTATAACAACTACCTTAATCTTTTCTTATTCTATTTTAAAGCCAATTCTCATGAAAAAAATGTCACCTTTTGTGATTTTTCTCGTAAAACAACGCCCATTATACCTAACACTCAAAATTTCCTGAAGTCCTAAACAACGTTTACGTCAATCCTACTTTAAGATACGACTTGAACATTGTACGGCTCCAACAAAACGATGTTTTTCTTATAAATTTATACGAGAGACTGAATGGCATTTAACACCTTTCTTGTATCACAGAAATTTAACACGCCCTTTCTTCCTATTTCTTTAAATACTAACAAATTGGAAAATGTCTTGGCTTTGGTACATAAAAAAGGGATACGTGTTCGGTTTATACAATGAAACAATCTGAAAGAATCTCCGTCACTAAACAAGAGAATAAAAAAAAGAACAAAACGTGGATTTCGGCGCTTTTAGTCCTTCCGAAAAAAAAATGAAAGGAAATGAATTTCCATTAGTAAACCTACAGAACCAATTCGAAGAATTTGTTCGTCGGTTTCGTGATAAAAATAAAATAAAAAGGTGAGTTCAATACAATTACTAAACAGTATCGTGCAATTTAGGTAATGAAATCAATTTGCGGAATTTGCAGAAAACCAACATATTTTCACTTGGGCACCAAAGGTATAGCAGCGATACTACTCTTGGTAACAAAATGTTAAAATTCTGGGTTCGAAACAAGCTCTTCCTAATAGCTTTTAATTTAAATTATTACATATAAAATCTTTTGCTGCCATGAATTTATTTTTATTTTTTTTATATTTTTATTAGCGAGTCATAGTAGTTTTAGTGGATTAGTTTTTCTTCAAAACCCTTTCCGGAATTAATTTCTATAAGCACCACAATAAAAAAATCCTTTTGTTAGTCGTTACAATATTATTTAGTGAAACTAGTATGTGCAACATTTACATTTTTATACATCATGGTTCAGACCGTTTTTTTTTTATTCCACCAGCTTTAACTTGCAAAAGGTTTAATAAGCATTGCTAACGAATGCTTGTTTCTTACCATTTAGAAAATTAGCAGTCGTTGCAGCATTTTCATGATTTAGTTACGCCAACCCTTTTTCTTGAAAATTCTATTCAAATTTGTTGTCAGACTTGGGGTGAAAGCTTATTACACTCGTCTCTAAAGAACACCCCTTGTAAGAAGCATCCCATAGGAACAAGAAATTCATCCTTACATAATGGCTTCTTTTCTTT
This sequence comes from Dysmachus trigonus, assembly GCA_949715965.1. Lineage (NCBI taxonomy): Eukaryota > Metazoa > Arthropoda > Insecta > Diptera > Asilidae > Dysmachus > Dysmachus trigonus. The sequence continues at coordinate 45,077,954 of OX454319.1, read as the reverse complement.
GTGCTCCACACTTGAGAAATTTCAAGTTTGGTCAAGAGAGATAAAAGCGTTTAAACTTCAACTTTAAGCTAGCCGAAACTATTCCTATGTCGCGTCTTAGCGACAAGGACTGGGAGTGCTTTGTAACAGAAGATCACCAGCCCTTTATACCTTAGTTCACTTGCGCCTTTTTCTTTTTACCTTTATTCACTTGCGCTCTTTTTACCTTTATTCACTTGCTGATGCCCACAATTTGTAAAGTCGATTTTTATTTCTATTTTTTTATTAATATATAGCTACAACTTTTGTGAGGCTTATCTTTTAATTAATTAATAACAACTTTCGTGAGGCTTAACTACTATCACTTTTGTGAGGCTTATCTTTTAATTAATTAATAACAACTTTCGTGAGGCTTATCCACGATCACTACCGGCTTATTTCACGGTCTTTACCCAACTCCTCGATTGATCGATCGATTGGAGCCTCCCTAGTTCGCACGACCCCTCCTCCACTCGTTATTAGTTTCCCCGCTTTTTGTTTATACATAACGACCCGCGCGCGGTTGGCCGAAAAGAAAGCAAGCGTGCACTTTCGTGCACTTTGCCCCGGCGCGGTGCATCGACCAACGGCTATATACTTGGCCGTCCAAGAATGGCGTGCTATTCGACAGCCGACGTGTGTGTTTGATTTTTGAAAATTGAGCTGAGACGTTAGGAATCCTTGAAAGTGGTCAAAATGTTATCGGGGCACTTGTAGAGGTGATTGAGCCACTTGGACTCGAAAATATGGGAATATCAAATCTCAGCATTTATGTTACTATGCGGAATTACGATTGAAAAGGGAAAATTTATGGGGTGAAGGAAAAGTAATGAGTGCTCAAGGGATATTATATCCCGCCACTCATTACACCATCCCCCTATGAAAAAGAAAATTGCAAAATTTTCGCGAAAAGAAAAAAACAAGGTAATTTAATTAATTCTGAAAATCTACGTTACAGTGACTGCGTTTTAGTGAATTGGTCTCGGTTGGTTTTACGAGGAGGAGTTGTGCGTTTGATTTTACAATTTATTGTTAATTAATATATTCTTATAATGTGTATTAGTGATAGTAAATCGACTTATATGTATAAGTTTCCTTAATGGTTTATGCTTCTCTAATTGTTATAGGCTAAATAAGGTATTATGGGTAATAGTTTGTATATATCGAAGTTTTATAGGCTACATAAGAAATATATATAAAATTTACTCTTTTTTTTCTATATCGAAGTTTTATATGCTGCATAAGAAATATATATAAAATTTATTCTTTTTTTTTTTATATCGAAGTTTTATATGCTACATAAGAAATATATATAAAATTTATTCCTTTTTTTTTTTTTCTTATATTAAATTTTTTTTATTATAATTTTTTTTTTATAAAATTTATTTATACACTGTTGTTGTTATTGTTTGCTTTTGTTTTTTTTTTTGATAATTTTATACAATAGTGTTTCACATCATTTCTTAAATTTATTTAATTTTTAGAAAGAAGTTTTTTTTGTTTTGTTTTTACATTGTTTTTGTTAGCCTGTAACTGTTAGCTTAAATGACTGAATTTCTTCCCCTGGGGCATTTTGAGCCACACTGGGTAAATTTGAACAAGCGGGACTTACTCTTACAGTTTGAGACTGTTTTGTACAGTTTAATTTTTTATTCAATAAATAGACCGTAACTAGAAGGACTACTCCTATTAGGGTGTAGCTAATTGTATATTGGTGTATATCGTGTTTGCTTAGACTTCCCATATCAGCTGGGTACGTAATCTCGCTGTTCTTTTGCTCGTCAATCGCCCTTGCTAATAGCGTTAATTCGTCGTCGCCGTAAAATTTAATCAGTTGAGTTTTACTGGTAGAAGTGGAGTTAGAAATTGTATTTTTAAAATCGCGAACATGATGGGTTAAATTGACCGAGGGGAGGTAAAAATTGTTTATTAGAGATGTTTTAATATTATGTGCGTGAATGATCATTTCTTTCGTTCTTAAATAGCAGTTTGGAGTTAATGATAAAGTTCCGGTTCCCTCGATTTTGTGAGGCGTTATGATGCTTCCGCAAATTGCATCTACCATACTTGGCTTTTCTAGAGAAAATAACCATTTGTTCGGTTGGGACAGCTGGATCCAGAAATTGGATTTAGGGGCTAGTTTTACATTACAGTCATCAGGTACTTGAGAGCTATGCTTCAAGAGTTCAATTTCGCATAAGTTGTTAGTAGATTGAACATTGAAAATGGGGTAAATAACTCTACAGAGAAATTTCTCGAGATCTATAGTCAGACAGTTACTGAGGTCAAACTTGTTTAGTGAGTAGTAGTGTTCTCGGTTATAGTCCACAACCAGATATTCCAAAGAGGGATTGATGTAGGCGAATTTTTCTTTATGAGGTACTGGTAGGGGTATTACTTTGTAGAGCTGATACTGTTCTCGGAATGGGAGAGGAAGCTTGAGGACGAAAAGTATTTTATCGTCAATTGCACGGGTGCTGACTCGTCCCAACTGATACATCTGAAGGAGGTTGTCTTCCTGATTAATAACAGGTAGTGTTAGAGAAACTGGTAGGGATTTTTGTATTGTTACTAATAAATCGTGCACTTGCTGAGGGGTGATTATAGAGGGGTGAGGTTTCCCATGTTGAAGGTCCATCATTAAGTTCATGAGAGTGTTTTGAACGTTTTGGTGTCTCATCATAACGAGAGTCGTGAGGAAAATTAGGGATTCTAATTCAATTAGGGTATCTCGCAAGACATTAGAAGTTTTTAAGGAATTGAAGACTGCATTCAGCCTGGACAATTTTGAATCAATGTGTGTAAATTGCTTTTCTATATCGTGACGGGTTTTGTTGAAGATATTAACTGTTGTTTCGATAATGGAGGTTTGATTTTTGATCAAGTTTAGAAGATATTTTTCATTTTCCTTAAGGGAATTAATTTGGTTATTAAAAGCTTTGGCGTCGTCCTCACTTAGGGTACCAAAAAGAGTTTTACTGAGACTACCTACGGCATTGAATAATCCTATATCTATATATCTATATCTATATCTTGCATTATTGCCTCAAGAGTGTGTATTATCTCCGTGCATGTCGTTGGCGAATCGCGAATCTGTTCTGTGGTTTCGCAAGCTTGTCGTATGACCTTACTATAATATCTAAGCTTAGAGAACTCTAAATGAAAATTTCTTAAATCGAAATATATAATTACATGCCATTCAGTACTGTACAGTCCAGCATCTCCAATTTCCTCAAAATATATACCCGGGTTATGATTAAAGTTGGTAACGTTTATTTCGTTATTAGCCAGTACCCGGCTTAAAATTAGGGTTAATATTAGTAGGTACCTTAGGGGACACCTGCAAAACAACAAAAGAAATGCATGTAAACAAGACATTTTCCCTAGAATTAATTTTTATTTATATTGCAAGGAACACAAAAAAAACTCGTATTCGTTCTAATGACCAAAAGATCTTTTTCACCTAGAATCCCGGACCTTGGTTAACTTAATTGTTCTTGAATTCATGATAACGCGAAACGGCAAACTGCAGCGGTAAGCTTTTTTGACGACATGGTTTAATGCTATTGTATGTGCATTCATCGCTCTGCGAGTTTGATATTGTTATTTATCGTGAATTCGCGCGTACGTATATCGAGGTGCCTCTGAAACATGATCATTCGGCAAATAGTTTTATGTTATTGTTGTGCACAACTTTGTTTTTATTGCCCATTCTGATCGTCGTGTTTTCCGCGGAATTAATTTTAGTTATCTCGTACGGCCCTGACCACAGTGGTGCGAATTTTCCTTTTCTAGCGTGATCTTTTAACAATACTTTTTCGCCTAAATTATATTGCTTCGATTGGCTGCTTTTATCGTAAAGTGCTTTGGACTTAGTCTTACACTTGAGAAGGTTTTCTCGCGCTATTCGATGACTGTGCTGTAAGCGCGCCTTTAGCTCGTTGCAATAATTCTCATAATTATAGCTTATCCCCGGTTCGGATTTTAATGAGCTGGGAATTTCCGCTTGAAAACCATACAACAGTTCGTGGGGGGTAAATTTTGTGCTCGAATGGGGAGTTGTGTTATACACAAACATCGCGTAGGGGATCCATGTATCCCAACTGCTAGGGTCTCGATTTACGTAATGTCTGAGGTATTCTGCTAATGTTCTATGACTCCGCTCTAGAGCACCGTTCGTTTGTGGGTGATACGGGGTAGTTTGTATCTTGCGTATCTTTAAAAGTTTACATACATTGCTAAACATTTCGCTCAAGAAATTTGAGCCTTGGTCCGTTAATATGGAATCGGGTGTGCCGTGTCGACAAAGAACGTTGGTGCAGTATGCTTCCGCGACGGTTCGAGCTTCTGCATTAGGAAGGGGTATCGCTTCCGAATACTTAGTGAGGTCGTCTTGGAAGGTAAGCAAGTATTTATTGTTTGTATAACTGATCGGCAATGGACCCACTATATCCAGAAATACCTTTTCGAATGGTCTAGAGCTCGTCGTAGTAATTTTCATAGGAATTTTTGGTGTCCTAGACAATTTGTTTTTCTGACATGAAGGGCATTTTCTTATGAATTCTTCAACATCTCGGGTTATCCCCGGCCAATTATATGCCAATTTTATTCTTTTAGTGGTCCTTTCGATCCCTTGATGACCACCCACTGGAGAAAGGTGATAAGTTTTTATGACTTCAGCGATTTCGCGTCTGTCGGTTAAAGTTTTGATTTTTGAAGTGTAATAATGCACATTAATTTGTGATTTCTCGAAGACGTTTGAGACAAGATTTTTGAGTTCCGTGAATGAAGTAGACTCTGTTGAAGGGATAGATATATGAATTTCCTTCAGGCTATTTCTCTTACAGTATTCAGTCATTTGATGCAATGTTTTAATAATGGATAGGTAGTCCTTCTCGGTGCGCATTGGAATGGTAGTTTTAGCTATAATATAATTACGCTTGGAAGAATTTACTACCAATGGCTTGCCTTGAATTAATTCTCTGTTTAAAGTGGGGAACAATTCTTCAAGTGCGTTTTCGGTACTATCTTTTTCACTTGGGAGAAGGAAGAATTTATGGATCACATTGGTCTGCAGCAAAGAATTTTTGTTTTCATTGATCTGATATTGACAAGGGTTATTTATATATTCGTGATATAGTTTTTTAAGATCGAGATTTATATCGTCCAACATTTTAATTCCACTTTTAGCCTGACTTCTAGTTAAGACATTTATGTTTTGGTTGTCACTGTTTTCTTCGCATTTTATTCTGCTCAAGGCGTCTGCATTTGCGTTTAATGTACCGGGCTTGTGTACGATTTTGTAATCATACTCCTCCAATCGTATTCTCCACCTCATCAAACGGGAGGAACAGTCCTTCAGGTTCATAAGCCAGATTAGTGGCTTATGGTCCGTGACTATAGTAAATTTCCGCCCGTAGATGTAGGGCCGGAATTGTTCGATAGCATATACTATCGCGAGCAATTCTTTTTCTATGGTGGAGTACCTGGTTTCCGCCTGATTCATAGTCCTGCTTGCATAACTGATCGGTCTGTCTTCACCGATGGGGCCCTGAGACAGAACTGCGCCTAGCGCGTAATCGCTGGCGTCAGTAGTGACATTAAATTCCTTGCTGTAGTCCGGATAAGCAAGTACAGGTGCAGTTATTAGTTTTTGTTTAAGCGTTTTAAAAGCTTCATCGCAGAATCCATCCCATATGAAAGGTATATCTTTCTTCAATAATCGAGTGAGAGGCTTTGAAATTTTAGCAAAATTGTCTATAAACCGCCTATAATATCCTACAAAACCGAGAAATGCCTTTATATCTTTGGCCCTTTTGGGTGTTGGATAGGTTTTGACTGCGTTAATTTTTGATGAATCGGGAAATACTCCGCGCTCACTAACTATATGTCCTAAATATGTAATTTCCTTTTGGAGAAAATGACATTTGTCAGGTTGCAGCTTGAGGCGACTAGCTCTTAGTCTATCTAGGATCTTAATAAGCCTGGCATTATGTTCCTCTAGATTATAGCCATAGACTACAATATCGTCGAGGTACACAAAACAATGTATTCCTTGAAGACCGGTGAGTACTGAATTCATCAACCTCTGAAAAGTGGCCGGTGCACCCTTTAAACCAAATGGCATCCGATTGTAGTGATAGTGGCCGAAAGGGGTCGAAAACGCTGTTTTTTCTTTGTCCGATTCATTCATTGGGATCTGGTGGAAGCCACTTGCCAGATCGAGAGTGGAGAAATATTTTGATCTCCCGAGCTGATCCAAAATATCGGTGATATTGGGCAAAGGGTAAGCGTCCCCCACCGTAATTTCATTCAACCGCCGAAAATCTACAACGACTCTCCATTTCTTATTCCCGGAACTATCAGTCTTTTTGGGGACCAGAAGAAGAGGTGAGTTCCAGGGACTTTTACTCGGACTGATAACTTCGTTTTCCAGCATTTGCTGAATTTGCCGATCGATTTCCTCCCTTTGGGAAATCGGCAATCGGTAAGGCTTGACGTAGATGGGTGCCTTGTCATTTGGGGTAGGGATAGCGTGTGTCATTACGTCCGTGCAGGACAGGTAGTCTCCTTCTAAATAGAATAAGTCGTTATATTCACGACAGACATTAAGTATAGCTTTTTCTTCCTCTTTATTGCAATGTTCGAGGCTTAAAACTTTTTCCAAATTGCTAAGCCGATTTTCGACGGGATCTTTGCTAAAATCTGGATACATAGAATTGTAATTTTGAGGATTTTCCCAAGATGGCTTTACGTTTTTACTTTTTAAATTAACAGGGTATTCATTTGAATTCAGCAAGAGCACTTTTGCACGACTATTTTTTGGAGTTACTAAAACGTTTCCCAGATAAATGCCTGGATATATTTCTTCGTGTGGGCAAAGCATTTCATTTTCAAAGTCGACTGGGATTTCTATTACAATTTCGCTTCGCGCGGGCAACTGAATTTCAGGGGACTCATTAGAATACTTCAATTTGTTTGTGTTGGGGCCAAATCGACTATGGATAATTGACGGTGAAGTCATATCATTTAAGTTTTCCTGAATTTCTCGCTTAACTTCGGTTCCGGCAACGTTATTGTTCACATAGGCAATGTCATCCCCAGAAGAGGTAGTGATTAAACACTTTGGATGATCATATACCGAACAGTTAGCTGCTACCGAATCAAGTCACACTAGATCGCTCGATATGACTTCATTTTTGATACCATCGTTTCCCTCTGCACAATCAAATTCTTCATTTTTCCCATTTTCAGTTAAAAAATTAATTTCTTTCTCATTAGCGCTTCCTTGGCTTTTTTGGAAGGTATTTTCTTCATAAGTACTAGATTCTTCGTTAACAAATCCGCGATTAATTTCTTCCTTTACCTTATTTTCTGCGATAATTTCGTCTGTTTTAATTTCTGTTTCAATTTTTCTAGCTCGTTCGTGAAATTTACCTTTCTCATTTTCTTCATTATGAGCTTTATTGTAAAATCTGATTTTCTCGTCCAACAATGTTTCTTTTTCTTTCATCAAATCTTCTCTTTTTCGTATAAGTTCCCCCTTTTGAACGAGTATATCTTCTTTTTCATTCATAAAATTTTCTCGCTGGTGTTCAGCTTTATCAGCACTTAAAAATACGCTACCTGCAGGTGCCTCCACATCGAAAACATTTATTTCAAGGTACTTTTCATTGTAATTTAATACGCAGTTGTTTTCCCGTAAAAAATCGCCACCTAGAAGTCCGTCATAATTTAGTGTGGTGTTTTCCCGTAACACGTGAAACGGGTGATTAATAAGGAAATCACCGTCCTCGAGTTTTAGCTCAAGATCGGCGTACGTAACTCCTAGCGAGCCAAATGAGTCTCCCGAGAAGGTAGAGATCTCACATTTCTCATTTTCGTACAAGAGTGCATCGTCCGACGTGACTGCAGCTCTATACAAACTAATTTCCGCACCGGTGTCTATTAAAAATGTACTTAATTTTTTTGTTGAAATAGAAAGTGGGAGATTGACAAAAATAGAATTTTTTTCGAAAATGAGAGGGACTCGTATCAGAATATCTTTGATCTTTAATGATTTGTAGGTATGTCGCGAGAAGAGTGGCGGGTCCTCTCTTCCCGCGGCTCCCCGTTTTCCGACTGCATTTCTTCCGTCCACCTGACCTGCCTCAATGGTGTGGGCTGGTGGTGTCGGGTTTGCCTGTTGCTACTTGAGTTGGGAACGGGCGTAAACCTTTGCTGAGCTTGATTATTATTAGACCGAGATCGCTCGTGAAATATTCTGCTTCTGCACTCGTCATAGTGGTGATTAGGTTTTTTACAATATGCACACGTTAAGCGGTGCGTTTCTCTTTTAGGAGGTGCATTAGAGGGAAAATAGGGCAACGCTTTGTTTTGGTAACAAGTATGTTTGGTGTGGCCTTTCCTATGGCACACTTCACACGTGGGAACAGTGTTAACTCGAGGTCGAAATGCCTCCATTGGGCTTTCCTCTATCCGAGAGGAATGCTCTTGTACGTAGTTCATTAAAGCCCGTAAGTTGCTTTCGCCTTTCGTTTTCGCGATGACCCGTAATTGATCGTTGCGAATGCCGTCCTCAAAAGCCCGGATAGCGTTTTGCTCGTTTTCTTTTACGAGAAAAGCTTTGGCTCCGGTGTCAGTTGAGCTAGAATTTGTAGAGTCGTTTAACTCTGACAAAATCTTTGCTAACCGCCAGCAATATTCCCTCAGACTTTCTCTGGGGAGCTGCTTGCACTTCATGAGCTCGGCCTGTATCGCTACCCTTGGTCGATGGTCGGAAAAATTAGAGTTTAATTCCGCCTTTAGTTCGTCCCAAGTTGTAGCTACATTATACTTCGCAACGTCGTACGCGGGGCCATTTAATTTCGTTTTAAGCAGACTCAGAAACAGGTTCTGGTCTGCGGACGTTTTCGCGGTGAAAAACAATACATCACAACAGTTTATAAATTTATGCAGTTGCCTAGGATTCCCATCGTATTCGGGAATCATATTCTGCGCGTCCGTAATGGTTAATTTCACGGTGCCTATTGAATTAACAGAATTCTCGGCATTACCGGCGGAAGAGTCATTCCCCATCATGTTAAGGGAATAGTTTTTTGCCCGGGTGTTAACAATTTTGGGGCACTAAGAAGCAAAAGAATAACCAGAAAAATACGTTTACGGCTGCGTATAAAAGCTATGCAATTCTTTCCGTTTTTCTTTATCGTTTTTTTTTTTTTTTAGAAGCTCACTCAACACTGTAATCACTCCGATAATTTTCCCGCTTGTTCTTTCTAATTTTTGTTTCAAAAAAAATTTTTTTGGGATTCTATTTATTATTCACTTTTTATAAAATAAAGCCTACTTAGCTAGTGGAAGCTGTGATGTACTTATATATATATATTTGCGTGGTTTTAATTTAAATTTAATAGGCTTAATTGACTTACATTATTTCGTTGTTTGCGTCGATCGTCCGGGCCGACGTTTTCCCGTAGAGAGGAGTTGATGATGGTGTCCGTCGGGCGTCCTGGCCGACGATTTCTTGAAGAGAGGAATTTATGATGTCCGTCGGGCGTCCTGGCCGACGATTTCCTGAAGAGATGAATTGATGGTGTCCGTCGGGCGTCCTGGCCGACGATTTCTTGTAGGAGTAGGGGTGATAATCGGTGCGGCAGTGACTGGGGCTGCGTGCCGATAATGTGTACCTCTTATTTATTGTTGTTGTTGGAGTGGGTTTACTTTAACCTTTTTTTTTTTTTTAAATTGGGATCCTTAAAAGGATATCCCACCGCTGCCACCAAATTTTTGTCGCGTCTTAGCGACAAGGACTGGGAGTGCTTTGTAACAGAAGATCACCAGCCCTTTATACCTTAGTTCACTTGCGCCTTTTTCTTTTTACCTTTATTCACTTGCGCTCTTTTTACCTTTATTCACTTGCTGATGCCCACAATTTGTAAAGTCGATTTTTATTTCTATTTTTTTATTAATATATAGCTACAACTTTTGTGAGGCTTATCTTTTAATTAATTAATAACAACTTTCGTGAGGCTTAACTACTATCACTTTTGTGAGGCTTATCTTTTAATTAATTAATAACAACTTTCGTGAGGCTTATCCACGATCACTACCGGCTTATTTCACGGTCTTTACCCAACTCCTCGATTGATCGATCGATTGGAGCCTCCCTAGTTCGCACGACCCCTCCTCCACTCGTTATTAGTTTCCCCGCTTTTTGTTTATACATAACGACCCGCGCGCGGTTGGCCGAAAAGAAAGCAAGCGTGCACTTTCGTGCACTTTGCCCCGGCGCGGTGCATCGACCAACGGCTATATACTTGGCCGTCCAAGAATGGCGTGCTATTCGACAGCCGACGTGTGTGTTTGATTTTTGAAAATTGAGCTGAGACGTTAGGAATTCTTGAAAGTGGTCAAAATGTTATCGGGGCACTTGTAGAGGTGATTGAGCCACTTGGACTCGAAAATATGGGAATATCAAATCTCAGCATTTATGTTACTATGCGGAATTACGATTGAAAAGGGAAAATTTATGGGGTGAAGGAAAAGTAATGAGTGCTCAAGGGATATTATATCCCGCCACTCATTACACCTAAAATTTGATCATGGAACTTGGTATGTTGTTCCAAGACCTCTCAAACCATTTCGATAGGAATTTGTGCTTAGTGTTCTAAAATCCATTAAGGGGAGCAAAGTACAAACCCTAAAAAAGGTATTCGCGCGTATTTAATTTGTACCCCAAACCATATTTGTTGGAAGTTTTTATTTGCAGTCTTCGAGAGAAAATCGGTAGATTTGCTATGTAAGCGATTTGTTTTGTAATTGGAGCAAGTTTATTTTTGCACATTTTTATTTAACTTCACATGTCACGTCCGTTTGTCCGTAATTAAATCTTGCAAAACGATTCTGACACAACACTCAAATGTGCGCAAATGTTGCATACAGATATGGTTTCCACTCGAATGTGCTGAAATGTTGTTACGATGGCAATACGTTCTCCAATTTGGTTCATTTAGGGCCAATTGTTCAATAGTCAGTTCAAGTAATGTTACGTGGAAAGACCTAAAATATAATTATTATTATGTATAATCTTGTTTTATTTTATAATATTTTATTTAATTGTATATTGTTTGTTTTTAAAAATACGCCGTAACCCCGGAACAGTATTTAAAGTTCAAAAGTGACAATGCATCTGTTTATGTGCTTGCTGCATAACTCTGCCAATTTAGCATTGGTTTTTCTGTATTCTAAGCATTTCTGTTAAACTGTGCAATCATATTATTTAATGTACTTTCAAACGCTGTTTATGGCAATCGACCATCTAATATAACTGCCATTTTTTCCATCTCAATTTAAGTTTTTTAGTTAAAATTGTAGAACTAAAGTAGCCGGATCTGTTACTTTAACCAGAGTTTATGCGTATAAAATAATAAAAATAAACTGTTTTTAGACTTAGTTACTAGTATTTATTCTCATGAATAGAATACCGTTTGACTTTTATTCTACGTGTTACAGGAAGTCCTAGAGAAATACGGGCGTTTTAAGAGTGACTCTGCAGTAAACAAGACATACTAAAAATTCCAAAATTTTTTTTTTTATATCTCCATGTGATCTACTACAATATTTAAAAGGAATTAGTTTGAAATATAATAGTTTTTTTTCAGAAAAAAATTAAAATGTTTAGTTAAGTCCCCTTAAACAACTTCTTTCATACAACAGAAAACTATTTGGGACTCGAAAAAAGCTAAATTAAATTGCTAATGAAAAACAAAACGTTGTTTATAAGAAAAAACATAAATAAAATATTTTTTGAAAAAGTAAAATGTCAATGTTCGTGGTCACTTATTTTGATTTCCCCGGTCCACAAAACTCGTACAGAATGCTTCTTATATTAACGCTTTGCAGTCGTATGTCTGTTCTCAGCCACCACAGCAAGAAACATATTGATCTTATTTTATACTAATTGTAATTGTAAATCGACAAGTTTTGGAGGTACAATTCGAAATAATATTTTATAAAATGTGTTTAAGCGCAGTGCAATTGATAAATTTTGTTTTTTTCTTTATAATATGTATAAGATTACGTATTATTGTTTGTTCAAGTAATAATGTTATAAACAATACGTCCGCAAAGGGTTAAGCATAACCAATGGTCATTATGGTATTTTTCTAATACACTTTTACCAAAACACCCGGTCTCTTTTATTTATTAAATAAAATCCTCGCAATTATCAAAGTGGTTCTGGATTCATTTTTAATTTATCTGTTAACATTTAAATGTAATTTTGAGAAATAGGCTGAAAAATAACACAAGTTTATAAGGTTTCCATGGCCATAAAAAATATTCTATAATTTTTTTTTTTTTTTTTAATCAAAATTTTCTAATTTCGGAAAAGAAAATTATAAAAATATTAAATCACGTTTCATTTTTGAGAAAACATTTAAAAATTCCATATTTTGACCATTTTTGGAACTCTTTTAAAAAAATTACGGGATGTCGTAGGAGTTTGGAACTTAGCTTAAATGTAAGTTTACATTCTATACTATAGTTATAAAATACTATTTAATAAAAAACGTTGTCAGGGTTTGTTCAGGGGATAATGAAGAATTCCTGCCCTTAATAAATCTTAATAAAGTTTATAAATAACTTATATCTTAAAGCTATAAATTTTGATTCAAACTTTGATTTGACTACTTTTATATGTATCATCATCAAAGATACCAGGTATCAGAGTCCATCCGACAAGAATTCGTTGGCAGCTCTAATTTTTTTAATATTTTTAGGGTTCCGTACCTCGAAAGGAAAAAACGGAACCCTTATAGGATCACTTTGTTGTCCGTCCGTCCGTCCGTCTGTCTGTCTGTCAAGACCCTTTTTCTCGTGGAACGCGTGGAGGTATCAAGCTGGAATTTATATCAAATACTCAGGACTACTGTCCCTTAGAGCTGTGAAAAAATCAAACTTCTAAGCCAACGCAATCAAAAGATACACATTCGACACTCGCAAGGGAATCAAAACCTACAGGGTACTTCCCGTGAACTCAGAATCCTGAAATTTGGTACGAAGCAACGTCTTATAGCACAGATAAAGGAAAAATTGCGAAAACCGTAAATTTTTAGTTACATCATATAATAAAAATATTTTTATACGTAACCCTCGGTGCGCGAGTCCGACTCGCACTTGGCCGGTTTTTTTTTACTATTTTTTTATTTCATGAAGTATAAATTCGAGATTTTCATGGTATGTACATATTTATTTTATTTTCATCTTACTCGTCGCAGGGATATCAAGCGCATGCAAAAAACCACTATCCCAATGTCCTGTCCGAAAATGTTCAACAATATTGATGTATCTTCTACGACTGCAAATACACTCACTTGCGAAATTGAAAAAATTGTTTTGCAATTACCTAATTTCAGGATTTCCCCGAAAATCGGAAGAAAAATCATATCCCATCTTATTAACTTTTCAAAAGGCACAGCATATCTGAGCGAAGAATTGTTTACTTTTTACGAAATATGACGAACTCTTTATCAATCAATATGAATTCCTGGAAAATTATGTGTTCCTTGAGTATTATGAATTAGTTAGACAGAGGGAGAATGGGTTTTCGTTTGTTTTCATGTAAAATGCTGACCGACGGTTCGTACTTCAAGAGTGCGCAACAGAACTCCTTTCGCAGTAGCTTCGTGTATCCAGAACTCAAATTTGAGGGTCGAACTGCACATCAAATACAAGAAAATCAAAAATTAATAAATACTAGCGAAACAAACAAAAAATCAAATATAGGCTTAAATAAAATAAATGCACGGCTTAAAAAAGGATAAAATAATTATATAATACAAGGACACATAATTATATAATATTAATAGTAGTTAAAGCAGATCAGAGCATTAAAAGAAGCTGTGCCGAATTTCGGAACTTTAATGTTCTCATTTTCGTTGGAAGAGAATTCAGTGCGAAATTCACACAATTGCACTTGTTCTAAAAATCGAACGAAATGGAAATTCCTCGAAATTTAACTTTTATTTTCTGTGCAGTTGCAGTTAGCGGATTTTAAAGAAAACTGAATAAAATGTAAGTTAAATCAAGTGTTTATACGAGTTTAAAATTTAAAGTAATCAAAGATAATATTCTACGGATGAACACAAAAATTCGAACCAATTCGAAGCGCTTCGGCCAAAAATCCTTCTTATTATTCTCCGTCTACCTCGTCGAGAATCTAGCGAAATACTTCTTTAGAAAGCCGAAAACATTCCCTAAATCTTAAATTTATGTTATTTTCAGAACCATAAACATTGAATATTTTCACTTACAATGAAAACTGATTGTGCTTAGCCCTAATTAATCGACGGTATAACATTATAAAAAACAGCTTCCTTGTCACGGGGAAATGAAATTTCCGAATTAATTTCGAAAGCCTGTTTCGTTCTCTGCCGTTTACACGTACTTTACACTTCAATTTCAAGAAGGTTATGTTAAAAAAGTGGGCTTATACCACTTTCAAAAATAACATCTAATATTTATAACAAAATTTAGCCATCTCTGTTTTTTCCTTGGAAATCTTGTTATAATATTATTAACTTCGATGACGATATCCCGACGGATGTTCAGCAAAACAAGACCGGTAAGGCGCTTCTCTCCAATATTTGCCCAAAACCACCCCGAGTAAAAATAAACGGTGACTGCACCCCGGCCGCACCGATTCTAGACTACGGTACAACGGCTACACGCGGTGCGTAGTGTTTTTAACAGACTCACCGAGTAGAAAAACGAATGAAATTCTTCTTATGAAATCGGGAACTAAATCTTAAGGGGACATTCTTATTTGAAATGGACAAAAAAATGACTTTTTTTTTTAAAACTATTGCATTTTTTTTTTTTTTTTCTTATATGTTTTGCGGCAATAGAGGGTGTTGTACGAAAAGTCCCTTTTTAGCTGGTACCAGTTCCTGCGGTCTTCCTGGAGAAGATAAAGACAAAATTCAAAATGGGTTTTGTTCTCTAGACTTTTTTCTAGGACGTAGACTTTTAAAAATGGTACTTTTAATTTTTTAAATTATTTTTAGATAAAAATTTTAAAAATTGGCCATGTTTTTGGGGGAAAGTACGTGTATAAAAAAGAGGGTGGGGTACTTTTATGCATTTTTAAAGGTCTTATGTCCTAGTATTTATGTTAATGAGTTGAATGCTTTTTGATTTTTTTAAATCTATCGAGCAGAATTTGAGATATCACTGGTACCAGGTGAAAAAAAAGTAGTTTCGAGAAAAACGCGTTTAAAGTTTTTGTGCGACGCTCCAAATCTATAGAAACCGGTATATATCGTTACGTATATATAGCTATAACTTTCGTTTTGTTTCGAATTTCTTACAACGGTTTGAGGACAGCATATCTATGATGTTAAGGAATACTTTTATGTAAAAAAAAATCGATTTTTTTTTTCACTTCCAATGAGAATGTCCCCTTAAGTGAGTTTAATTTTTGTCCGTATGCTCATTTACGATTTAGTTTTTGGGAGTAAATAAAGAGAATTTAGAAATTTGCAAATAGTCCGACAGCTGATTCTTTTTCGATGTCTTTATCTTAAAATAATTCTTTTTCGATTCATATAAGAATCATTTGTTGCTGAGTAGCCGTTTTTTTAAAATTAGTTTTAACGACATGACATCACTTTGAAAAAAGGTTGCATTTTTTGTTGAAAAAGTTGGAAATCGGACTCCTAACCTTTTGCAAATTGAGACTAACAAATTTGTACACATTCTTTTAAAACGGTGTACTTTCAGAAAATGCGAAAATAAAATATTTGACGGAATCCCTTTATTTTTTAGTTAGAGCCTCAAAACGAAGTTGGGGATGAGCACAAGGAATATATAATGCTCGGTTTCTGCCCTCGTCTGCGAAGGCACATATTGAATCCATTCTCATTCTTTTTTCCACGGTAGGATTTCCTAAAAGTGGCCAATAACAACAGCCTCGTCTCTCGGAAAGCACCAAATGAAAAAAAACATGTTTGGGCAGAGATACAATTTTTGAGGAATAATTTAATGGCTTATTTTGTTGCCCCTCTAGGAGCGAACCTTTCAAGAGTTATTAATAGTTTAATTTTTTCCTCGACCAATTATTTTCGCCCTTGCCTAAAAATTTTTCATCCGTCACTATGGTGTTCCGCCTAACGCCCGTCTAATTGGCGCGTACTCCTTCTTTGAATTAATTATATTTATCAAAGTTA
The DNA here is from genome assembly GCA_949715965.1 of Dysmachus trigonus. Lineage (NCBI taxonomy): Eukaryota > Metazoa > Arthropoda > Insecta > Diptera > Asilidae > Dysmachus > Dysmachus trigonus. The sequence goes on along the minus strand of OX454319.1, from coordinate 45,061,710 downwards.
TCTCTTAAGATTTATGCAAAAATTTATTAAGATTCATATTCAAAAAGCTTTAACATTTATAATTACTAATCCAAAGTTTAAAGTGCAGAACATTTTTTAAAGCATAAGTTTACGTTTTACGTTACGTAGTTTTACATAGTGTTAATTACAACAGAGTTCAAAACTCAAAATATCTTATCATTTTTGAATTTCTTAAGAAAGTCCGAACCAGTATTCCGTAAAAAAAAAAAAAGTTCGTACCGCTAGTATTACATATAATTTTAAACTTTATAACTTGAAAAACTTCACTTATATAATATAATAATATTTATAATAGTTTCTTCATGAGAAAACAAAATTATGATTACACATTCAAAAATAATTAAACTGAGAGCATAAAACACTAGCACATGTACCATAGCTACGTTGGCAAAAATAAAAAGGAGTTCCCGCCTAGCAGTTGGACGTGCCGGACGTGTTTTCCACTCGTCTACGTGTTAAGTGGCAAATTAACCAAAACTGTTAATGTTACCGCTACCAGTGCCTAACACTGCCTTATCAATAAGTGCTAGTTCTATACGCTTCACTTCGACTGCGCCCATACTTACCGCGAGTTTGAGTGGTTGCGCTCTAGTAATAACTCTCTGACTACAGGGAGCTTCGTTAAACTCCAAGTGAATCCTAGTGCCATGTCGACTAAAATGAATTACGCGCAAGCCTTGCAATCTGAGGCCATTCCTACAAAAGAACAAGCGATCGTCCTCGATGCGATTGACGGTGTGCAAATTCAAGTTTATGCCAAGGCTATCGGAGAAATAGTCGACCCCGAAAACATCCGCTACATTTCTAGAATATCAAACAATCGCATATGCATATACGTCGCAACTAGAGAGATAGCTGACACTCTTGTTGAAGCACATAAGCTAATCACAATAAACGATCGTGATGTTCCTATCAGACCATTAATTTCACGCAACAAACGGCTGATTCTCTCCAATGTGCCACCAATCATACCGAATTCGATTATCGAACAGAAGCTTAAGGAATCGAACATCACCCTCGCTTCGCACATAACCACACTCCGTGCCGGCTTAAATATCCCAGGATACCAACACATACTGAGTTTCCGCCGTCAGGTGTATATACATCCTGACGACGTCAATAAATTGCCCGCCTCCTGGAAAATCGATCTCGAAGACACCTCTTATTGGATCTACCCTTCACTGGATAATATGACATGCTTTATCTGCAAAGAAGAGGGCCACATTGCTAGAGCATGCCCAAAACTCAGCGAAACAACCACAACCCAAAATGCAGAACCAACGGAACCAGCAGCCGGAGCACCCGACGACATTGCAAACCAACAAGTGAATATAGCTTTCCCAACATCTACTAATTTAAACCCTGCAACCACACCCAAACGATTACTATCTAACACTTCCACCACGTCCTCCACATCCCAATGCGCCTCAATAGTAGACATAGAATTCCCTAAACCTAAGCCATCAGCCCAACAAATCCCCAAAAAGAGGAGAATCTCGCTCACCCCTCCCACAACGGAAAATGAGACGTTAACACTACCTGAGATAGAGGCCGAAATGAATAAAAATCCAAGCGAGTATTATTGTAGCTACCTCCAATTAATTGATTTCTTGAAAAAAACTTTCGGCAAAGAGAATATCCACGATACATTACTAGATCTCGATTTAAATCCCAACGCATTGGCACTCATGATGAGGAAACTGTACCCAGCACTCACATTAAGGAAACAGAAAAATCGCTTCACCAGAATTATTAAAAAACTTGAATCTGGAAAATATTCAGCAAGCGAATCCGGCGACGGCAACACCACAGATGCAAGCACTGATGTAGAAGACAATCTCGCTCACGACCGCGTGCGAAAACTCCTTCCACCATACTATGCGAATACTACAATGGAACATTAACGGCCTCTATGCAAGACGCGAGTTTCTACAGATTCTAAATTCTGGCACCCCGTTCGACTGTATTTGCCTTCAAGAGACAAACTTCAAGGATACCCATTACGCTAGCATTAATGGTTACAACGCTACCTTTAAGAATAGGATCAATAGTACACGAGCCAGTGGCGGAGTTGCGACCTATATCGCTGAAAATCACGGTTACGAAGAAATCGCAATCGAATCCGAGCTTGAAGTAACAGCAATAAGAATTAAAAATAACACTCCTATCACCATATGTAATATATATCTCCCAAACAGCACAAATTTCAACACAACAGACTTGCAGCAAATCATGGACCAACTGCCGACTCCTGTTATAATTCTGGGCGATTTCAACAGCCATAACCTGATGTGGGGATCACAGTCCACAGATACCCGCGGACACATCGTCGGAGAATTTATTGAAAACAACAACCTCATCTTAATGAATGACGGCTCCTACACCCACTTTAACAGCAGTACTGGCAATCACAGTATTATTGACCTCACACTCATCTCCAGCAACGTAGCTCAACACTTCGAGTGGATGACCATGGAGGACCCTCACAACAGCGATCACCACCCAATCATCATTGAAGATACACGCCAGGACATTAGCCACAACCCACCAGCCCATCCCAAGTGGTTAATCGACAAGGCAGATTGGATCTTATTCCAGCAGGAATTAATACGTAATTCCAAAGAACTCTTGGACCCCAGTGCATTCCACAGCTTACCTATTAACTCTCTCTTACGGAACTTCACTGAACTCATTACTGATGCAGCTAACAACAACATTCAGAAGACAACTTTAAGGAAAAATGTGAAAAACGTACCGTGGTGGAACAAAGAATGCGAAATAAAGATCAGAGAATCCAAAAAAGCCTATCGGAAATACATTAAGGAGACAAATGAGGAAAAAAAGAAGGATAGCAAAATTTCATACCAGATAAAAAGAGCTGCCGCTAGAAGAGCCGTCAAACAAGCTAAGAGTGATCACTGGCGCCAATTCTCATCATCTTTAAATCACCAAACACCATTAGCACTTGTCTGGAGGAAAATACGTCATTTTTCGGGTAACCACAAACCTGCAACAACCCCTAGACTCAACGTTAACGGAGCATTGACCAATGACCCCTACATCATTACCAACACATTCGCTGAGTGTTTTGCGGCCAACTCATCAGATAACAACTACTCTGAACAATTCAAGAAACACAGAGCTGAATATAGCGGATGCAGCAGCTCCTCAAATCATAATCCCAAACTGGACCCGATGAATAAACCTTTCACCTATAAAGAACTACAAAATGTTGTTGCTAGTTGCAATAACACTAGCCCTGGACCAGACGACATCCCTAATGCCTTCATCAAGAACCTACCCCGACTCTATTTGGACCACCTATTATCTTTATATAACTACATCTGGACCAACCAATGCTTCCCAGACCAATGGAAGGAGGCCATCGTCATTACCATCCCCAAGCCTTCGAAGGACCACACAGTAGCAACCAACTATAGACCTATCTCCTTGACATGCAATCTATGCAAAATATTGGAGAAGATGATCTCCAAACGTCTCAGATGGATTCTCGAGAACAACAACCTAATCTCAACATTTCAATTCGGCTCCCGAAATATGAGATCCACCACAGACCTACTGGTAAACCTCGAAGCGGACATTTGTGACTCCCTCGCATCAAACCTCCACCTTCTAATCGTATCCCTAGACATTGAAAAAGCATACGAAATGGTCTGGACTAAGGGAGTAATAGAACAACTTAAAAATCTAGGATCTTCAGGTGAATTTTTGGCCTTTATCGTTAATTTCCTAACAGGACGATCAATCAGAGTACGAATAGGAAACGTCCTATCTGATAAAATCTCACTAGAAAATGGCCTACCTCAGGGATCTGTTCTCAGCATAATATTATTCCTTCTAACTATAGACCCTGTGCTCTCTTGTATCAAAGCTCCGTTAAAACACTATATCTTCGTTGATGACCTATCATTTTCTTGCAGCGGCAGTAATATCGAAACGACGCTCAACATAATACAAGAAACCCTTAACACGATCCAGAACTGGGCCGATACTAGAGGATTCAGGTTCTCTGCATCCAAATCCGCAGTACCGGCCTTAGGGGGGGGCAAGCTCGGGCGGCGCCCGAGGGCGCCGGTCGATTTGGGGCGCCAAATGAATCAGGAACATATTAAAATTTCTCAGAAGAATAAGTTTGTAGAACTGCAAAATTGAGTAAAAATATATGTAAGACGAAGGCAAGGGAGACAAACATGCGTTTTGAAGCATTTTTTTTTACTTCCCGAGGTGTTTTTGTGTTCCCCCAAGGAAAATGGCAATTTTATGTATAAGTATCGTAAAAGCAAACCCCTACGAACAATATCATAAATACAAGCCATCTAATTCCGAGGATTGCTTCTTATGGCGGTATAGTCCATTTATTCTGCTCTACAGGGCTAATCTGCTGAACTATCGTTTTTACGAAAAAGTGATGTTCTACTAATTGTAACTGAGGAAGAATGCCGTTCTTACAGTACCAAAACCATTAGGTATAGAGGCGAGAACAAAATGTTAAAGATATTTGCGTTCAAATTTCCGCCATAAGAAGCAATGTAATTTCGCGCCGATTCTCGGACTACATCACTACATGTGCATTTTCAACTTCGCGGCTTGTGTTTATATGTATTCGAGGGAGTTTTGGTAAGAGGCGTTTTCCATTTTTTTGTGTATTTTCGAATAAATATTTTCTTAGAAATTCGCGATGGGCGCTTTAGACATATTGTATATATTTGCAGACTGCAGCTATCACTCCTAAACTGAGTCGCTACTGTTCTGGGCTTTCCTAAGAGTTCCATAAAATTTTTAAATAATATTTGCAAATCATTATTTTTAAAAACTCATTTGGTCTTCAAAAATATGAAAGGAACGAGTGATGCATAAGGTAAATGAACGATTTCATTTTTGGACGTTGTACCTTTTATGCATTCAGTTTTTGAGAGAAAAGCAAGATATAAAAACTGATTATTATACATTTATATTAGTATTTGATTCTGACGAGATAAAGTTATTCTAATTGACCTGTAAATGTTATTGAAATGCACAATTTATGAAACGTAAATACGAAATTGAATTTCAATTTTTCCAATAATTTATTTTGAAACTGCAGATTTCATGATAATATCAAACTGCGTTCGAAGTATTAACTAGTTTAATTGATTATTATTCCAAGTTTTCGTGGCGAAGATTCGTAATTCAATGAAAAACAATTGGAATGCTATACAATATTTAAATGCATATAAAGATTATTTCAGGAAATCCAAAATACGTTTCGAAAATCATGAAGCCTTAAGATTCTCAGAGATACATTACTCGGATATAGTAAATTTTATTCTCAGATGAAGCATTGAAGATTCTATAATACATGAATCAACATTTTCTACTTACACTCTTTATTCTTCCTAATTTTTGACTTTTTGCTTTTATTATTGCACATTTAACTAGAATTTCAAAGAAAATTTTACGGAAGGTATATTCACCCTTCAAATTTAATTTTCTTTATCCTGTTCTGTCCAATGCCACATCCAGTATTAAATGTAGTTTTCAGTTTATATATGAAATTCAATACTAGATTACGCAACGTTGGGAGTATAAAAAAAAATTTACAAAAAAAATAAAAACCGACTTCGAAACTTTGCCTGTATGTACAAATTTAAACTAAAAATTTAAAAATAATATGTTTTATTTATTTAAAGAAAAGAGCATTCAAAGATAATATACAAAATTATTGATATTTAAATATTTACAATAACTAATCAGTCAGTTTTGTAATTGGTGTAGGCAAGGCAAGTTTTAAATCTAGAGAATTTGGGTTTTTAAACTTGCCTTGGCTGGCACCGACTCCAAAAAGTAACTGATTAGATATTCATATTGTAAATATTTAAGTACGAGTATTAATAGTTTTGTATATTGTGCTTGAATGCTCTTCTCTTTAAAGTAACAAAAAATATTATTTTTAACTTTTTAGTTTAAATTTGTACATACAGGCAAAGTTTTGAAGTCGTTTTTTATTTTTTTGTAAATTTTGTTTTATTTTTCAATTTTTAGCTGACGGGAAGTGGTTGAAATTCAATAAAAAGGATTCATCTCCTAAGTTTCCACTTTTTGAGAAGGAATATTTTCTTCAAATTTAAATGGGACCACCCTCGAGAAATATTCTATTTAATAAAAAAAGAATTATTAAAATCGGATCACAATCGGCGAAGATATCGCATAACATACACAAAAAAAGAAAAAGAAGAACAAAATAAAGTCGAGTTGAAAACCTCCTCCTTTTTTCGAAGTCGGTTATAAATAAAGAATGCCCAACTATTTGATCTAAGGCCTTCTTTTTTAACACCCGAGTAACGTTTACGATTTTTCCGTTCGAAGCCTACGCAAAGTGGAAATTTGTTTTGAGTGGTGGTTACAAAGTTGACACTTTGCGGTCTGGACTGCAAAAAAATTAATTTTTTCTTATCAACATTTGTTATCTTTTTTTCTATGCAACCTGATAATTTTTTATTTTAACGATGGAAAACGAGACCATAAACCGTCTGGTTATGAAGAAAAGCATCAGAACCAACTATTCAAAATGAAGTTAGATCTGAATCGCTTAAACCAATTTCGGATGGAAATAAGTTGAACATAGATGAGGACGAGCCCAACAATCAAAATGCGGTACAGTAAAAATCGCTTAAGTGCACATAAACTGCAACCTAAATTGTTGTGCATTTATCAGATTTGTGCACTTATCCGTCAAATGAGAGGTATATACATATTTCTTTCCAATATGAAACACAACGTCTATATTAATTAGTTGCAGTTTATTACTACATACATATAACAAAACAAGTTAACATGAAATAAAATCTGTTCAAAAATCACGAAAAAAATAACAAAAACATAAGGCATGTACATAATTCATTAACAGTAGTGTTCATAGCATTCTTGCTACTATATGAAATTACATATTACTTTTCCACAAAATAATTTGAAATCTTCTTCTGAATTAAGGAACAGTTATAAAGTGTTGACATTTTTTTTGTGCACTTTTTTTTTTTTTTTTTTTTTGTTTAAACATTTTTGCTTTATTTGTATGGATCAGCTTTACATAGGCTCTAACATACATTTTTGTAAATCTTAAACTAAGGTGGATTAATACTGCTAGATTCTTTATCTAGGCAGTTATGTTATATTTCTGGTAGCTATCCAAAGTGTCCAGTCGGCTCTGCTGCTGAACGTCTTTGGCCTGGATGGGTAGCTGTTGCTGTTATGGCTGGCTGTTGTTGTTGGCGTATCTTTTCTTTAGCCCTCTCCTGTAGTCTTTATAGATCTGGTAGAGGAGAGATATTCCCACTTCTACAGTTAGGATGATCAGTGTCAGCTCGATGTTTTCTGACTTGATGTCCTCAGGGTTTACGATGATTGTGTTTACGATTTCTCCCGCGTTGTCTACTTTTTTTGAGTACGTAGTTCCCATGGTTGTTGGTTTGTTGTTTGCGACTGACTGCTGTCTTGCTTACTTCGGGTCTTTTATTTATGTTTGGTTATTTTGCTTTGCGCAATCGATTGGATCGTTTTTCTTGAGTCTTGTGAATTTTTTTGCTGTCAAGATGGTTCTGGCTGTTATATTGGGGTGTTGTTCTATTCTGGCTAAGTATGCTCTGCTGTGTTTGGCGATTATTTCTTCGACCTCGTTAACTTTTGTTTCCCTCAGCAGGAATTTGTTGCGGACGTAGCGTGGTGCTCCGGTTATTGCTCTTATAATTTTTGATTGTACACGTTTTATTATTTCTATATTAGATCTCTTCGCTGCACCCCAGAGTTGAATACCGTATGTCCATATTGGTCTAATGATGCTCTTGTAGACTGCTATTTTGGTGCTTAGACCTAACTTAGATTTTTTGTTGAGTAGCCAATACATCTTTTTAAATGTTAGATTTATCTGTTCTTTCTTTTTATGCAGGTGAGCTTTCCACGTTAGTCTGCGATCAAGATGCACTTATCCGAAAGAAATTTCTATCAAAATCAATATTTCTGCACAAAAATTTTGTGACAATAAGCACTTTGTGTACTAAAAAGAATTGCATTTATCAGAAAAAAGTATGTCTAAAATAAATCTGAAATGCAAATATCTTTAAAATGTTGCAATTAACCGATTCGTGCACTTAACCATACTTGCACTTATCCGACAGTAAAGATGACGGAACTTGTGAAAATATAGAAGAATTATCTAAAAGTTTTTCGGATTTTGCTTTATGGCCAGTTAATCGTAGCAAAAAAATCTTACTTTTTTTCCACTTGGGGGTATTTTTAAAGCTTTTATTTAACTTGTTGTCCGTCCGCCTGTGCATTTTTTGTGTAATTCAAAATTGGAAATCGAAGTTTAACTATGTTCGGAGAAAGCCCAAACCTTGAAATTGTTCACAATGCTAAATTTTTGATGACACTACAAGTCAAAAGAAATTTTGAACCTGCGATAATTGTTTAACTTTTTATTGCGCTACTTATAAAAGCGTGTTTTTTTGTTTTTTAAGCCATAATTTTTATATTTGTCTTTAAAAGGGGCGCCGAGGAAAAGTTTGCCCGACTAAACGCAAAAGCCTAAGGCCGGCACTGCAAATCCGAAACTATGCTAATCAAGCGAGGCTACAAGAGAAACAATGAACGAATTAACCTCACACTAAACAACCAGCCAATAAAAGAGGTACACAAAATCAAAATTCTTGGACTCACAATTGACGACAAAATCTCATGGATCCCACATATAAAAAATCTTAAAACCGAATGTCAACACAGGCTACGAATATTGCAAATACTGTCATCTATACACTGGGGTGCGGACATGGAGGTCCTCCTAACAATTTATAAAGCCTTAATAAGATCAAAACTGGACTATGCAGCAATAATCTACGACTCTGCCAAACCAACAACTCTTAAAATGCTAGATCCCATCCAGAACACTGCATTCCGGTTATCCTTGGGTGCCTTTAGAACCAGCCCAGCTACCAGCCTCGAGGCGGAAGTAGGCCAAACTCCTCTTGGAATAAGAAGGAAAGAATTATGCCTAAAATATGCTGCAACAATTTCCTCAACCCCAGGAAACCCTGCTCACTACAATACCTTCAAAGATTACAACGCCTCACAGTTCACCGCATCACCACATTTGCCGAAACCACTCCGAGTACGAATTAAAATCTACACTGATTACCTAAACTTCACGTTACCCCCTATAGCAACCAGATCGCTAAACCACAACCCCCCATGGGAGAAATTAACCATACCAATCGATTGGACACTAACTAAATACAACCGGCAACAGACTGCACCTAGGATGTATCAGCAACTATTCCAAGAGCTGAGACAAAAATACACAGGCCACGACGAATACTATACAGATGGATCCAAAATTAATGAAAGTACTGGCTATGCGATCACTACAACAGAACAGATAGTCGAAAGCTACCGCCTACTAGACTACAGCTCCATTTTTACATGTGAAGCTTTTGCTATACTTAATACAATTAAATATATCAGGAATAAGGTCGGGGTTTGCAAGTCTGTAATCTATACGGACTCTTTGTCATGCCTGCAGGCCATCAACAACCAATTCAGCTCTCAGCCCCTAATACAACAAATACAGGTAATGTTCAAACAAGCGATTAATTTGAATAATGTCACACTCTGTTGGATCCCATCACACCAAGGAATACCTGGAAATGAAAAAGCAGACGAATGTGCCAAGGTAGCCACAAATTTAGTAATGCACCACCAGTCTAAACTAACGCATCGAGAAGCAATTGCTCTCATCCACGCTAAAATCATGCAATTCTGGAACAACTATTGGCAACAGCTTCCGCCAACATCCCTCCACCAAGTACGCAACAATATTTTCGATAAATATCCTAAACTTCCCAGACGAGACCAGTGTGTAATATCAAGGCTTCGTATCGGCCACACCAACTTTAGCCACATTCACCTCATTAAAAGAACAAGCCCCAATACCTGTCCTCGATGCAGCTGTAGATCCACCGTCCGCCACCTGTTACTAGAATGTGATCAATACCACCGAGAAAGGTCCACAACCAACCTGCCTAATGATCTGAGTACTATGCTGAACAACATTCATAGCTGCAATCAAACTATAAAGTTCCTTACAACTGTAGGAATATATCAGAAAGTCTGAAGTAATAATTGCTAAAACGGTCGCTAATAACCACAGTAGTTCTACAGCGACCTTAAATAATAAATTAAAAAAAAAAAAAAAAAAAAAAAAAAAAAAAAAAAATAAAAAGATTTGCCGTTTTACTATAAATAACTATTAAGAAATTTCAGTTCAATATAAAATTTTATGTGAAATCTGATCTACATATATCCGATTATGAAAAAAGCGCAGCAACATCAGTTTTAGCACAGTTTGTATTGTTGAAAAAGATGATAAGTAGAAATGTCTGAAATAAAGAGAGGAAATTGTGCGCGTAAGACGTAATGGAGTGGCCATCGCAATATCCAGAATTAAATATTATTGAACTTGAATATTCAATAAAATAAATATGTTCGGAAATAATTCGTCGTTGCACTCTCCCAATGCTTCAATAACACACGATGGTCGATTCTGCTTAACCCAATAGATTTTCCACAGTTCAAATTCTGCCTCTAATAATGAGAAGTCCACTTTCTTCTCGTATAATTTCAAACTTCAACGTTTATCGAAGAAGATTTAGTATGTGGCAGCAATAAATACAATGATGAAGAAACTTCTTTATGGTCTAAAAATCTATCTTTGAACTGTTGAATGAAATCGTCAATTAGAGGAATTGCTATTGCTACTCGGAAATACGTTTCTGGTTCTTTTGTTTGCATGTTGCAGCGATTACATTGTAAGGAAGCTCGTCGAGGAATTTTAATTTATTCGTTAACTTGGGACATTATGGTTTCGTCAGCTTTATACATTTTTGAAAATTCAAGTTCAAAATTTTTTCGCATTTCCGCAAAACGAATAAGAATATTTCCTATTTGGTCGATTGCAGATTTTAGATCGCAAAGAGGAGATTGCAGAATTTTGCAAACGGATAGAGTATAAAAAAATATTTTGGCATTTTGCATACCTCATCGCAAGTATTCTACTTTTTCATTCCGAGGTAATTTTTTTCATATATCCATTTTTTTGTAAGACATAGCGCTTTTTTTAAAAGACCCTTCAAAAGCTAAATGCTACTTACCTTTATAGTATGAGAAAAACATCACTGATTATTTTTTTAAAGTTACATCGATATAAAAATTATACAAATTTTTATTTTGTATGTAAAAAAAGAACAAATTTACAATTATTATCTCTTGTATATATAAGAATATACTTTTATAGAATTAAATAATACAAAATTAAAAATGTAAATAAAACTCAACTGAATGCAACTGAGTATGTCGAACAGTTGCACATATTATCATAAAAATAAATTAATTAATTTTATTAAATTAAAAAATTGGAATAAAAAATGATTTGCCTAAGATACAAAACATGTCTTTAACATATTTCATGATTTTCAAAGAAAAAACATGAGCGGGAGTTTTACACATCTGACTGTTCAACCCTTCTTTACTTCTTAAAACATCATGCAAATTTTTAGTTAATTTCAAAATTTCGGCGGGGGAGGGGGGGGGGGGGGGGGGGTTCTAACCCCCTGACTCTCCCGCTGGCTACGGCTACAAGTGGAGGGCACATACACTATTAAATAATAAAATACATTAATATATAAAATACTGTGTTATTATTTGTATCTTTAAGGGGATTTTATCTTTCTAAATTTTCAAAAAATCGATTTTTTTTTTTTTAAGTAAAAACATTCCTTAGTATCATAGAAATACTGTCCTAAAATTTTATTAAGAAATTCGAAATAGAAACGAAGTTATAGCTGTATTTATAACCATAATATGACCATTTTATTCGATAAAATTACAGTAAAAATACTTTAAACGCGTTTTTCTCGAAATCACATTTTTCAAAACTGGGAGACGTTTTTGTCAAAATCTACTAAACCAATCTCAGTAAACCAAATTTTGTTTGATACTTTATATATAAGACTACTAAATAAACCTCTAAAAAGTTTAAAAAAACCACCCCACCTAGTATAAATATAAAAAAAATTAACTTTTTAAAGGTTTATTTATTAGTTTTAAGGCTCACGAATTGAATCCCGTTGGAATTTTAAAAAAATTTGTTATAGGAAGGCAGAAAAGTGTCTCCCAAATTAAAATGCATCTTTTGGAAGACGCCCTCTGCAGTGGTGAAAAACAACTAAAAGTGCCAAAAAATATATACCTCAAAACCTCCGTAACAATGTATAAAAAAAATTATAATCATAAATATAATAGTTTTTTTGTTTTTAAATGTTGAAAAATTGGTTTTTATTTTTAAATTAAGAAAGGAAAAGTCTCCTTAAGGGGTTATATACAGTCAGGAGGCCCAAAAAAGTCGATTTTTCAAGAATTTTTCTTGAGATGAACCTTTTAAGTTATTAATGTAAGAATTTGTACGCATATTATAGTAACTCTTGAGTGTATTTTAATGTTTTTTATTTGTAAAAATAATTATTTTAAAAGCTGCTACAGCCATTGGCGTAGCTAGGGATTTTCCCTAGGGTGGGCAGCCGTCGAGCTGAACAATCATTTAATGAGAAATTAGTTCGTTCACACTCCTTATTACTATCTGGCGTCTTTCTTAACTACTTAATAAAGTTGAAAGTCTAATGGTGCAATTAAATCCATAGTTCTATACTAATATTATAACTAGTGAAAGTAAATCTGTCTGTCTGTCTGTCTGTCTGTCTGTTACCTTTTCACGCTTAAACGGCTGAACGGATTTCGATAAAATTTGGCAAGAAGATGTAATAGTATCCTGGGGAAGGACATAGGCTAATTTTTACCGCGGGAAAATATATCATTCTCAAGCGAAAATCTAATACGTTGTTTTTAAACTAGAATAGTTGATATTTATAAACCATCGCCTACCACAGTTCGTGGGTCATTTTCTTTAGATGTACTTGTTGATGCTTTAGGTTGTATAGAAGAACTAGAATTACTTCTATTTCCCATCTTTTCATTATCATGTATCACCGACTATTCGGGTTTTTTAAAGAATGTTTTCATATCTTTAAATACGAGGGGCGTTCAATGCATTTTCGGTGTAAGTATGAAAGAATAAGCAGAAAATTCTGAATAAAATTTATTTTTCAATGTAGTTCCCCATCACCTCAAAACACTTATTTGAGCGGGAAAGTAACTTTTCTATAGCCCCTAAAAAATATTTTTCTTCCTTGTCTGAAAAATATTCATCAATTGCCGCCTTCAACTCTTCATCGTCGAAAAAATGCTTTCCTCGAAGATCTTTCTTAAGATTTGGGAACAGAAAGTAATCACTAGGGGCCAGATCCGGGCTGTAGGGTGGATGATTGATTTCTTCAAATCCGCATTCCCGCACAGCAGCCTTGGCAACGCGCCCTGTGTGAACCGGCGCGTTGTCGTGATGAAGCAAGACACCGACGGTCAATTTTCCATGTCTTTTTGCTTTTATAGTCTCATGAAGGATAGTGTGAATGGTACCCACGGATAGATTAGTCCTCTAATATTTTCACTCTTACAAGACCATCTTTAAGTACAAGTTTCTCAACGATTTTGACGTTTTCTTCAGTAGTGGCACTAACCGGTCGTCTTCAATGCTCTCTCTACCCCGTTTGAATTCACTAGACCACTTCTGAATAGTGGTGAATGATGGAGCAGAATCTTGGTAAACAGAACAAAAAACATTTCTGAATGAGGCGAGGCGATTGATTTAATTTGATGCCAACGTTCTAATTTACTAAAAACTTAGTAAAACCAAAAACATAACATACCTTACGTCTTTTCGATTAACTTTTATTAATTAGCTTTTATTGAATACTGTAATCCAAATATTGGAAACACCTAGTACCGCGCGCAATAACAATAACCGAACAAGTGCACACCAACACTATTTTCTAGGTAGGGTTCGTATTGAATCTTAAAATAAAAAGCAATTAGACAGTATAGTAATTCTTCAACACTGTCGATTTTTCTAGGGTGGGCAAAGAGGTTTCTAGGGTGGTTATTGCCCACCCTTGCCCCCCCCCCCCCCCCCCCCCCCCCCCCAGTATATATAACTATTAAAATGTGAAATTCTGAATACTCTTACAAAATGTGTTTAGTCAAATTTCGGATATTACAACTAATTATTAATAAAATCGCCTGTTTATTTTTGCAGCTCACTGAAATTTTTACTGTTCGCGAACGTGCTAAGGAAATACTTTTACTTGCTTGATTTTTATTCACTCGGCCCTCAGATTCTGTAGAATAATTACATTATTTTCAATATTCTTAATTTTCCCTAGATTTTCCTTCCCCGTAGAATTCAATTCCTAGAAATTCAAATCGTTAAGAAGGCGCACAATTCATCACAACATAAATCTGGGCACAGTCGAAGTTAATTGGCAACATGCAATCACAATCGTTTTGAGGGCATCTCGGATTAAACATGTCGCGAGGTTAATTTGCACCGAAACATCTTCGCATCAACATTTTCCTGGCTATTGTAAACTAATTTTGTTGTGCCCTGTCGTCTATGTGTGTGTTCATCTCGATTGGAAATGGTCTCGCATAAAAGAACACGAAGCAGTGCGTCTCTGTCTGCAAGCAGGGAAAACATCAAACTCTCCCGTTTGCACAAAACCGCTGTAACAAGACTCCGGCAGATACCCATCTCCTTCCGGCACACGAGCCAGCCCGGACCGCTGCAAGATACTTTCTCGTTTCCGCCAGTGACGCTCGTCCAGTCACAATCTGACAATTTAGAATTATATCCAAAATGGCCGTGAGTCCTGCGGAGTGCTTTTGTCGGAAGAGTTTTGGAAAAGTCGCGCGAGCCAGCCGCCGGGCCAATCTATCGGAAAAACTCAACGCCGCGAGCCTTCTGTAGTGCACCAGTGAAAAACTTTTATTCGTGCGCATAATTGTGAACAGCGACAGTGGTAAATTCCAGGAGTTCACAATCGTTCGTGGCAATTAAAGTTTTCCCCAAAAATTCCGGTCGATCAGCCAACGTTCTGCTCTGAGGCGAGTTGTGTCTGCCTAAAAAGCAGTAAAATGCGCCCCACGCCGCCCCAGTGCTGACTAAGTGCCCGGTTCAGTCGCCAACGAGCGATCAATCGAAATCCGGCCGCCGTGGAAAAGTTTCTAATTTCGCAAGTGACAGTGATTGAGAATTCTTGCATTTTGTTGCGCGCCAGAGACATTGGAACATCATGGACACATCGGAGTTGCCGGACATTGTTGGGAAACATGACGCGCTCGAGGTAAACACGATTTTGCTGCCAGACGTCGAGGCCGGGAAACATGTTGAGTACGTGATGGTCGAGGAGGCGATGGCCGAAATGCACGGGGACGAGCCGGCGATTGACATCAAGGCACTGCAGGACGAGTGCCAGCAGGTGGGGGGCGCGGAAAAGGCCGACGGGGGTGCTCCTGAATCGAATTTCAACTTTGTGTAATTCCTTCTATTCAGCTCGATGTTTGATATCTCCCTGCAGTACACGGGGCCGATACAGTTCCCCAGAAAATAGCATAAACCAATAACCCGAGCAGTTTCCAATGCTTATTTGCTCGAACACCTTTGACTCGATCGAAGGCAGCGATAAACAATACTCAGGGTAAATTTTGATGGGAGTTTCACGTACCCATAGGAAGAATTCGTTAGTGGGTTGGTTTGAAACATTCATACATGAAGTTGGTTGCAGTTGTCTTTCTTGTATCACTGCTGCACAAAATGAATTAAATGCATTTAATTGAATTTGAAGCTCGGGATTTTACAGAATTTAGTGCAGCTAGGTGTGAGGTTTCATTATATTCAGGGGGATTAGGAGACCATATATTTTTTGGAGTTTTTTTTTTTTTTGTTTTTAGGGAGAAGAATTTAATTGAATATTTTTAAACTTTGAGGATGTTTTATTCATGCTTTTATGTACATGTCATTAAATTTCTAAAGCAGGTCTACACCTACTTTCTAGCTTGCGTGCATCTTCGGGGTCGTAATTTTTATCCGAATTCAAAAAACAAAATCTGTGTACATTATTCAAGAAAACACGCCTTTTTTGTAACTTTATGAAAAAAAAAAAAAAAAATAAACAATGATATCATCCCAATTTTTATTTTATATTCTTTGGTAATTCAATAAGGTATACGTATAAAGTTTCAAATACACGAGTAGTTTCGGTAGATTTAATACGAATTTCGTTTTAAAATTTGGAGTAAATATTTTTCATATGTTTCGCTGACGATTTAAGCTACACGCTCAATGGCACCGACAGCTTCCTATTTGCCCAGTAACACCGACACAACGATTTTAAATTATTACTTTTGTACGTTGAATATTTTTTGTTAAAAATACATCTTTTTCTTTTATCAATTTTAACACTGACAATTGATATTGAAATATAAGCTGGGTTTTTTAATGGCTCATTTCGGTAATTTTGATTGAGAAAATTCTCTATTCAATGACGTGAATGTCTTTAAATCTACTGGGCTGATTTAATTTTTATATTAACCAGTGAAGAAAGGCATCGTAAATTGTATGGAGTGAAAATTAACGTTCAAATTTGAAACAAAAACAATAGTGTAGATTTTATATGTAAAAATACAGCGGTAAAGATTAACGTCAAACTGATGTCAAATAGAGAATTACCATCAAGTTAAAAGTTACAGAAACAAGTTGCTGATGTGGATTTGGAATTTTGCATTGAATTTTAAAATTTGGAAAAAAATGCATCAAATTAACATTATTTTCACTCATCCAAACATCAAATCTTTAAGTTATTTAATTCAATTTTTCACTAAATTGCATTTCGATATTATTTTAGCAAAATTAAAAAGTTTAGCTATGAGTTAACTATTCAAGAATTTAAATTCAATGCAAAATTTCATATCACAAAAAAGAAGACCTATAAACAAATTGCCAGGGAAATTCTAATGTCATACGAAAGGATCTTCTTTTAGACAAAGAAAAAATAATGGAGCCGTGTGTCAATTTAACTATTTGAAAATTATACTTTTTCTAAGCATTTAGGTAGATTTTGGGAAATTTTGACTGTGCCAATATGAAGTGTTTCGTTTCGTTGATAGGATTCTTGTAAATGAATTTTGTTGGGCTTTTAAAAGATTTCAAAACTTAGTGATAAATTGAGGTCTGCAGTTATATAAGGGAAATCAAAACTGCTACAGTATCCGACATTAATATAATTTCACCATTTATTGTAACCGCTTTGGCAGTTTGAAACAAAGAATATCTATAACAAGAAGGAAAACTCGCAACTTTTTCCCTTATCGTTTCTCGACCTTTAGAAAATTGGAACACTGCCTCTTCCCCATTCTTCAATTCATCATTTCTCTATAAATTAACATTGGAAGGAGAGGTAGAATTGAGATATCAATACCAATGCAAAATTATCTCAAATCGCCTTTAAAAATGCAACGACGAGTTTTGCAAAATGGTAGGACCTCTTTGATGGATAGTTGTTTTAATTTTTTAATGCTTTCATTTATATTTCTCAATATCAGCCAGTTGAAAATAAATAAACTAATATTGAACCTACAGTTTGTAAAAATTTAGTTAAATCGATTCTAAATTTGCAACTTAGTATTTATAATAACAAATTATTATTTTATTTCCATTTATTGTAACAAACATTTTTTTACAGAGTAGATTTCTTAAGTTTAAATTTATTTTTTAACTTGAAAAATGGAATTATTTGTTGTTTTGAATTGTTTTTCTTGTATATGTATTCTTAATGAAATTTCTTATTTTTGCTCTCAAGTGATCTTCAGTCAACAGACTGCTTAAATAGAAATCTTCAGTAATTGGACGTAACCAGTCTCTAGCGCTACTAACTTTTTTTTCCCTCAGAAATTTAAAAGTAATAAAACGATAGACTTTTTATTTAAAGTTATATGAATCTCCACAGCGAAGCTATTCATCCTAAAAACTTTTTAAAGAATTAACGCTTTTCTTATATTAAATTTATATATAATGATTGCATGACTTATTAAGGTAAGATTTCTTCTGAAAAGAGAAACTCCTAGTTAAGAACTTTTATGAAGATTGCACTCTTCTTGAAAGACTTAAGTTAGTACTAGAGATGCCACGAATATTCGGCAACTATTCGGTATTCGGCTATTCGGCCACTTTTTTTCGCTATTCGGTATTCGGCCGAATATGGTTAACTATTCGGCCGAATACCGAATAGCAATTTATTTATTATTATTTTATTACTAGCTGTTTTCCCGCGACATCGTTCGCGTAAATTATAACCCATGTCCTTTCTAAGGCTCTAGAGTATGTATCTGTGTACCAAATTTCATTTGAATCGGTTCAGCAGTTTTGGCATGAAATCGTGATAAACAGATTTAATTTCGTATTTATGATAAAATATAGTAAGGATTACCAAATAAATCATGAAAAAAGAACTCAAAATATTACTCACAAAGATATATTTATTTAACCAAAAAAAAATCTAACAAATTAATATTTAAAATCGACCAGCGTTTGTTGATAGCAGAAGATTACGTTTTTCCTCATAAATTATACCTGCTTCCGAAAACAGCCGCTCACTATACACACTGCTACCGGGAGATGATAAATAAATCTTAGCAAATTGTGAAAGGGTTGGATATTGTTTCGCGTTTGCTGACCACCACTTGTAATGGTCTGCTGTCCCTGTCCGATCTAAACGAACAGATACCATGTAAAAATCAAGTTCATTTGCAACAGAATTTTTCTGTTCCACACCTTCATCTGAACGAACATTTTCTGTAGCGACAGTTGTGACTTGTCGCCCGCGGAAAGTACTAAGTGTGGCCGAATATTCGGCTGCCGAATGTTCGGCGCTTCGGCCAAGAGCCTCGCCGAACATTCGGTATTCGGTATTCGGCCAAATTACTATTCGTGGCATCTCTAGTTAGTACCATATTAGATTCAATCTTAAGATAATCAAATCTCAGTACGCTTATTACTTATTATTAAACTTGGGTTATTAGAATAAATCCTAATTTTCTCTTGACGGATGATACTGTGAAATTGGTGTCATGTGTGGGAAAAGTTTATCAAAAATTATAAGTGCTTCTTGTGTTTTTAACCAATTTTTGTCACAGCTATGTGCGAAATCACAGGGATACTAAAATTTCACAAGGCTCTGTTAAATGCCGACGAAAGCTTGTTTTTTATTCATACTTAAAAGATCTAACTTTGAACGTTTCCATTATATACTGAGTTCGTTCATTAAATAAAATCATTCCAAACAATAAATAAGGCCTCTAGCTGAATATTACGGCTGCCTTAAAAATGAACCACAAAGCGAGGTTATTACTTCCATTTGGTTAATTATTTACCCCCACCGCTGGGTTTATTTTGAAACTTTTTTAATACAATCTCATTGAGCCTAATTTTCAGCTACTTTTAGAAACAAAATTACCCACCATTTTCCCTAGCTTCTGCAAAGTTTTTCTGTAGGCCTTTAAATGACGGAAAGCTATTTCGCGGCAAATTATTCATCCTGAAAGCCAGCATAAATTAAATCCACGCTCCGTTGCAATTAGAAGTTGAATTTTACCTCATTTGAGGGTATTGTTCCCCACTGATTTTTTTTAGAAACTAAAATGTTGTACCAAGTTGAAACTGCTTACGTTATATTACTTGAATTCATTGGCGCCAGCTAACAGATTTTTCCTGTTCTAGAAGCTCGACAATTCGATTCAGTGGTGCCCTATATAAGAAATATCCTCCTTTGGGAGGGAGCGTTTTAAATCCATCTAATTGTTTTATGCTTGCAGGAGGATGCTCTAGCGGAGCCCCTAGCTGATGCAGAAAAGCTGATAGAAACGGAACTAATTGATTTGAAACCCCTGAAGGAGTTTTTAGGAAAAGAAGAGCCCAAGATCCCTGAGGTGCCACCGCGAAAGCGAAGGGGTAGAAAGCCGGCATCAGAGAGAGTTGAAAAGGCTAAATCTCCGCTACCGGAACCTGTCCGCACTCGAAACAGGAATCTGAATAAATCGCTCAATAAAGATATTGAGCCCTTCAAGAAGTCAGAAATTAAGAAGGAGGAGAAAGCCAAAAAGGTGAAGACTGAGAAAATTATCGATGACGACAAGGATGAGGATGAGACGGAAACATCGATTAAGGAGGAGGATCAATCAATCGAAGAGGAGCAGTGTCGCATTTGTCTAACGAAGGACAATTTGACCAGCATTTTTCTTTTCGACAATGTCGCCACGATCGCTGACAAAATCATGACCATTTGCCCGTCGATAAAAATATTGGAAAAGGACTATCTGCCCCAATTCATTTGTAACGCCTGCCTCCAGAGCGTCAACGTCGCATTCAATTTGAAAGCACTCTGCGAAACTACCGACAAACAGCTTCGCAGCAAATTGAAAAGGAGCAAGAAAAAGATTCGACGTCCCACAGAATTCGTTCTAATCGACTGCAAGGACTTAACGGAGGAGTCCGACGAGGAGGGTGGCAAGTTTAAGGACGATGACGAATTTCACATTTCGAACGAGTCAGGCAACTCCGAACCTGATTCTGATTCTGACAGCAGTTTTGGGCTCAACAAAAAACGAAAGAGGCGTACAATAAGACGGAGGCGAAGTGCTGGAGTGCGGCGAAGGGGACGTCTTCCTGGCTCCACAAATTCAAAACGTACCCAACGAGTCGAGGACAATTTTGTGGAGCCGCCAAACACCCTTGAAATGGATGTGAAAGCTGAAGAAAGCACCGAGGAGGAATGCTCTCCGCCGAAGAAAAGGCGCTCGCGGAAGCCGAAAACAGACGACGGCGGGGAGACAACAACGCCGGAAAACAGCAGAAGGAAGGAGCACCCGTGCGTTTACTGCAATCAAGTGTTTCCGACCGCGAGCACACTTCGGGAACACAAAAAGACTCACGCCGGTGAGAAGCCCTTCACCTGCCACATTTGCAGCAAGCCGTTTAAATTGCTCGGGAGCTTTAATTCCCACTTGAGGCGGCACAAGGAAGAGGATGATTTAATGTGCCACGAATGCGAGAAACACTTCCCAAACAAAACGGAATTCCGCAGGCACAAGGTTGACGTCCACGGCGAGGCGGCGGCTCCGTTCGTTTGCGACAAATGCAAGCGCGCATTCACGACGAAACCACGCCTCGACCGCCACCAAGAAAGCAAGTGTCCCGGGTTCGAGGTCACGACGTCATCGAAGAAGGCCAAGCCGGAAATGGACGCAATCACATTGGGAAGGGACCTTTTCAAGTGTGTCGCCCCCATGACGACCACTTACTGGAGCGACAGCTTCTCCGATTAGATCTGGCGGTCGACCCCACAGTTGGCGACAACTTCGATCCTCGACAGAAAGTTCTCTAAGAATTACTGCAAACTGTAAATAATAATTCTGTAGTCCTCCTAGGCCGAAAGATGTACAAATTCATATTTTTTTAGCTACGACTTTTTTGTTAGTGCTATAGAATTGCTTCGTCTTGTATAATCACCCAGGACTGATTTTTTAAAGTAATCGACCCTTTACAACCCTATAGTGTTAAGTAAAAAATTGTTTCATATTATGATCATTAAATAAACAGTTTATAATTGACTCCAATTCTTTCCTGTAGCTTTATTGCCTATTACGACATTATGAACTCGAATTCGAATAATACGACTGAATCAGAGTTAACAATTTCAAGGCAATTTTATTGGAATTTTAATCTTTATTCATGGGGAAGAGGAGAATAGCACAAATCATTTCCTCTGTGACTGTCTTGCGTTCTCGCATGTACGTAGGAGCGCGTTTGGCGCTGATGTGATGAGAATGGAGGATTTCGATCGAGATCTGTGTGAGATTCTTCAGTTTATCAGAAAAACGAGGAAATTCAGATATAGAGGAGTTTTGAGCGCAATGGACTAATGAAAGTCTGACAGCTCGAGATATTCTGGCAACCACAAATCAAATCAGAAAACCTTGATTCAGCCATATGGCTCAAATTAAAGGACCTTTGCATCTAAGATTCAACAATGTATAAAGCTTCGAAGGGATATTACTAGTGTTACGATTTGAGATCGAAAAATGTTCCTTTGCATTCATAAGTAAACATTATGGAAAACATTTGTGCATAAAACTTTTGGTATTACTGTAGTAGAAGTAACATGTACATGCACAACTTTAGCGCGTTTTTCTCCAATCTGCATTTTTCGTATTCACTTCCATGAACAAATGTGGCTGTTTTCAAGAATTCAATTTCTGAAGCTGACTGCCTAATTCAACAATTAGGGTCGTCCATGCGAGTAAATCACGTGATTGATTTAAAGAAGTTTTTTATCCCTCTCTGTCCCCTATGTGATTAAACATGATTATTTCTTTAATCCCCCAACCTCTATTTGATTATCACGTGGTATTTGATTGTCTTCAAAAATAGATAGAGTATTTTATTAGTTTAGTTTTAAAGCAAGTACTAAAGTGATTATAACGAAAATATTAATGATTACATTAATTTAATAAATGATTGTTTAGAAAATTTTACTACACCCATAATATAGCATGAAGCTATAAAATTACAGGCACGGGAGAATGTTTTATATCTGTTGTTGTCCTCTTTACATACATCAGAAGACTTTTTCATCATTATTACGTGATTTTGTTGAAACCCCCCTACCCTATAAAATGATCAAATCGTGATTATGTCATGAACCCCCTGCCTCTCTCAAAAGCATCAAGAGATTGAAGGTGAACTGCACAGTCATCTATAGAAATTGATTCCTTGAAAACAGCATGTATCTTAAGATTGACTTGACTAATATAGCTCAATGAACACAATTTGCATCACCCCTACGACGACAATATCAAATTATGGCTCATTTGACAAACGTATAAAAAGGTTTTATAATTCAGCGAAATAGTCACTTGCTGAATTGTGCATTCAGGCAGTTTTTATTCGTATAATGAACTCACCCTTATATTATTTTTTACAATTTTGTAAACTCTAAAGGTAAAAACCACTCAAGGACATGTATTACATGATACTCCTAGCACACAAAATATTCATTACAAATAACTTCGAAGAAGAAAATTTGCCTTTTGAAATGAATATACCTTTTTATAATTCCCGCTCAAGCCGCTCAGATTTCACCGGGGTTTTTTTTTTTTTAATTCTATTCCATTTCCTATAATATTAAATTCTTTATCAATATAAATATTTCAGAAGTTTATAAAGGGAGGGGAAATTTTTTTCTCTGAAGCCATAAATATACAGGGTGTTTGACAGAACGACCGACAAAATTTGTTAATGGGTCGGTGGGTTCATTTCTAATATTTTACCGATGAGACCTAAGTCGTATGTGATCCGGTTACTGATATACGACTTGTTCCAGTTTATTTTAAAAAATGCCCTAAATTCCCCCTTCAAACCCTCATAACTGTTTTGTTTGTGGTCACAATAGCCTGAAATTATTTTTTATTGCATGTTTGATTTATGTTTTCCATCTAAACAACAAAATTTGATGTAGTTTATTAACAAAAATAAGGACATGTGATCTTCCAAAATCCAAAAAACAGGTAGTTGCGTGAAGAAATAGCTTTTTTCAAAATTAATTTTAAAATAACAAGCTGCAACTGAGAGCTTCGTTTTCTTTTAAAAAGTTTCTTGGTTTACGCCCGTTCCAACGATATGCCACATATAAAATAAAGTCATTCATTAAAGCAGTAAAAATTAAGGATTCACTGCAAGGTCCCAACAATTTTTTTATCAATTGCTGATTTCGAAACCAGTTTACGTACAATAAAAAGCGGTGATCGTAAGCAACTATTTATTTATTTTAACTATTTTATTTATCGGTAAAAAATTAGAAATGAGCCCGCCAACAAATTTTGTCGGTCCTTCTGGCAAACACCCTGTATATTCCTCACAAGACTATTAGCTTTACTTTACTCTATCCTACCCAAGTTTTGAAATCACTTCTTCTCGGGTCTGCCTAATGTCCTTTCTAAGGGCGCACATTTTTTAAATGCTGCCAGCCCAGACCAAAAGTATATTTTTTTAGAATTTGGTTGCAAATATTTTTTCGGATATAAGGGGTTCATAATGAACGGGATTCAAGATTTTGAAATTCATATTTTTTGATCTTTATAAAGAACAATGGGCCTACTTACGTAAAAAACTCTTCAAAAATTAGAATATGTGCTTTTCGAATACCACTGGGCAGAATTTTCAAACTCAGTATTCGGGATATTGTGTAAGATCTTAAAACTGTCATTTAGAAATCACATGGGGCAGGACGAGTTTAAATAATTTCAAACTTTGTTCCAGAAACTTCAAATATAAGCAGGGGACGCTACAAAATTAGTAAATTTGTGGTAATATACCAAAAGCAATAAGATTTAAGATTAAAGCAAAAACAATCCTAGAAGGTATAATGAATGACCTTTTCTATGATACCCCAGTGTAAAAAAAAAAATGTGTGCGTTCCCCAATTTTTGACTCCCAAAATGAAGAAAAAATATTTTCCTTTACCAAATGAAAGTATAGACATTGGCCTTTCTAATAGTACAATATGAAGATAAAACCGATTTACAGGTTGTCCAATTATCGTTAAATAAATTAAAGCTGATCCTGATTAAACAATGTTTGAATTGAGCTACAAAAAGTGTTCGCAAACATCATATGTTTCATGCAATATTTGTACACATACGGACAATCTTTTTGTTTTTTTAGCCATATTTGCCTCCAAGCAATTTTTGGGTAAAAATATTTAAAGGAATTAGGAAGCTCATGAACGCGGACAAAATTAATAGCTCTTCCTTTTCTATAAGCATGTCGTTTCTTAGACTTTTGGGAATGCAAAGCTCGTTTCTGGGAATATTCTTTACCTCTTCAACCCCAATGTAAAAAAACTATCTCATAAATTAGCGTTGTGTTCCCGAAAATGTATGAAACGATAGGGGAGAGTTGCCTAATTTGGGCCGGCTCCTATTTCGGGCCACCCATTTTTTTCAATTTTACCGAGTTTTTGAAAATTAATTAATGTCAAAATTTGATTGAAAATGAATGTAGAACAAAATAATGAAAGAAATACTAATTTTAATAAAAAATTAATAATGTTACAACAATCTCGTAAAAATGGTATCTGCCGACTTAAAAATCTGACATTTTTGCTCGTCGATAAAAACAAATTGATACATCTAATGAATCTAAAATTTGTTCTGATGCGAAGTGTATAATATGTTTATATAGTATGTAGTGTATTTGCAATTTAAAAACTATAACAATACTAATTAATTTAAACAATCTGAAAAAATGTCATTTCCCCTAATTTGGGCCACTGTGCAATTCGAAAGGGCGCCTAATACGGGTCACTCACGCGATGTAAACAAAGCAACACTATCTGAAGGAAAAATGTTTTTTTCATTAAAACGGTAAGTGTATATGAGATATTTAGTAAATTTAGTATATTAAGCCTATTGTTATTATTTTAGATTATAAAATGTTACATGTCATTGAGTAAATACTTAATTTATGATGATTAACTCTTTATTGAGAATTTAAATTTCAAATATATTTCTGATCAACGAATTAATTAACATCAATTCATTGTTTCATTAAATATAATAAGTAACGGTGTTTTAAACAATATGTCGAACCATTTTCGCGTTTTTCAGATATTTTACGTGCTATTCAATAGGTGGCCCACGTTTTCAAACGTTATTTTTTATTATAAAAGAAAGTCAAACTTGCCTTAAACTTTCCACAAAGGTAAATTATCATCCAAATTTTAATATTGCGCTATTAATTATGTAAACGAAACGTTTACAATAATTTTATATGCATTTAACCTTAGGTGGCCCATAACTGGCGACTCTCCCCTATGCATCTTTTTATTTTCGATAACCTGGATAAAACTACTTCCTCTATCTTCATCCATTTAACCCTTAAGAAAAAACAAATAAATAAATAAATGGATCCGGCCTCCATAATTGTGTGCAATTGGAGAGCAGCAATTATTTAATCCCGCGTTTTCGTGATTTGAGACCAGTGTTACCCGCTCGCGACTTAGCAGATCACAATTTTAATAATTTTTGTGAGCCTCATAACTTGTGAGGGAGGTGCCAGAATATGAAATTATAACAAAATCAAATTCACCTAAACTTGTTGGACACTTGTGGCTTATAAACTAAATTCAGAAGGGCTGATTGTTAGTATGTATAGCGTGTCACATTTCCTGATGTGGTAGGATTCGCAGCGTTTATGTAAGTCTTTCTTTATGCCTCGTGTTTGTCCCATGAGGCTGCCGTATAAGGCGCACGAAGGGCATATAACGCCTTGTCTCATTCGCGCATCATGATGAATGCCGCATGTGGTCCTCGTGAGGCAAAATAATTGCTACCCGATTTAAACATTTTTCATGAAAATTGGTACATGGAGGTTTTGCGGAATGCTGATTTCAAATCCGCTGTCCAAATTTAGAAATTCAGGATGGCGGATTCAATATGGCGACCATGATTTCTCGATTTCAACAGATTTGAATGAAAATTAGTACAATGATTATCTTGATGTCACTGATTTTGAATGGCGGATTCAATATGGCGACCAATAATTCTCGATTTCAACGTATTTTAATGAAAATTGGTACAATGATTATTTTGAGGCCACTAATTTCGAATTATATTAAGATTTAGAAATTCAAGATGGCGGATCCATAAAGGGGTTTTCGGGTTGAAACAAATTCTAGAATATAACAAACTAGCACATTTGAGAAGTATGAGCCTAGGTGTATATTTGATGTTTGCCTAATCGAACCCCCGTAAGGCAAATGGTGGGTTTGCCTATTTCATTGTAAGGTTATAAATGCATTAGGTTTGCCTCATAAGACCCTTGTGAGAAACTCATAAGGTAAACCTCACTTCAGTATCGCTGATTTTATTTTGTGAGGTCCTCATAAGGAATCTACGGGGAAATCCCTCTATCGGCATACCCCTCATCTGCCACATGAGGCCCACACGCTTCATGAGGCATACCCCTATAAATTCTAGTCGGGTAGTACATTTGAGAAGTATGAGGCTCATACTTCTCAAATGTCTCATACTATGAGCCTAGGTGTATATTTGATGTTTGCCTAATCGCACCCCCGTAAGGCAAATGGTGGGATTGCCTATTTCATTGTAAGGTTATAAATGCATTAGGTTTGCCTCATAAGACCTTTGTGAGAAACTCATAAGGTAAACCTCATTTCAGTATCGCTGATTTTATTTTATGAGGTCCTCATGAGGAAACTACGGGGAAATCCCTCTATCGGCATACCTCTCGATTGCCACATGAGGATCTCATTAGGAATCTACGGGGAAATCCCTCTATTGGCATACCCCTCACCTGCCACATGAGGCCCACACGCTTCATGAGGCATGCCCCCTATAAATTCTAGTCGGGATGGTGTAAATACTAGGTCATAATTAAGAGAAAATTAATCAAATGCACAGCTTTTAAGTATATTTTGGCATAACAACACAAGAAATGGAAATCAACAGATACCACAAGCGCGAAGAAAAACACAAGTGCAAGTGTAGCTTAAGATAAAGTAGGGTAAATGTATCTAATTTCGACCGGATTTTACTACCGGTCACTTAGTTTCGAAATGTACATAACTTTCGTATTAATGATATCCGAATGTTTTAACTGCTCTCATTTTACAAATGAAGCTGAACCAGGCGCGGATCCAAGGGGGGGGTCACGGGGGTCATGACCCCCCCCAAAACAACCCGAATTTCCAAAAATAGAGCTGACACAATTTTTTGCAAACCGAAAAACAAAAAAAAACGAACGAACAAAACTAGGTTTTGCAAACTTAAAAACCTGAAACTAACCAAACGACCAAAATTAACTTACTTTTTTGCACTCTGAAAAATTGGAATCAAAAAATGACTAAATCAACAAAATTGACTAATTTTCTTAAACAAGACTGACCTTTTTATTATTTTTTCTATATTTGGATTTTAGCTATACTTCATATACTATCTATTTCATATACTGTTTACAATCTGTTTACAAGTTCCAACTATAAAAGCATCATTTATAGAACAAAATCCAATCTTCTATTTTGTTGAAAATTCGAAATAAAAACATTCAGACATTTTTTAGTTATAAGAGTACATTTTTTATATAAAAAAATTATAATTTTATATAAACAATAAATTTATATATGAATGTAATGAATTTTCAAGTAAAACAAATTGGACGGGTTTTTGCATAAGATTATTCAGGCTTTGTTTTTTATTCACTGAAGAAATTTGGCTTACATTGTTTATTTGGTTATTCTTGTTATTTTTGATTTTTTTCTATCCCGTGACCCCCCGCGGAAAAAAATTCTAGATCCGCGCCTGAGCTGAACTGAATATACCGTAAAACTTTTGTGACGAGTGGCAAACTCATATAACCGTGTTTATCATTTCATTAGAAAGTCTGTCCTTCAAATAAAGTTAATGAAATGAATGAATAGGTAAGAATTTTACATTTTTATGGTTATGCTGAAAAAGATATCTTCCAAAGATTGTTTTTTTCTAAAAAAAAGTCCTTATAAACAAAAATGGAATCATGGCGATTCCTCAAGTCATCAAAAAATATTAACAATTTTTTATTATCACAAGAACATCAAAGTGGGAAACATTTCTCTCTTTGATGTGGATGTTCAAAATGACTCCCATTATGACGAATTCAACTTCTCGCTGTTCGCCTGAGGAGCAAATTGCCGGAATATCTTTAATATCTAAAACAAGAAGTCAATCATTTAAGCAAAACGTTTTCAGCCTAACATGTTATCTTATCCACAATTTTCATTAATTTCAAATGTAAGCTCCGCTATCTCCGCAATTTATCAAAGGGTAATAGTTTCTAAGGTATTATGGAAAGTGAAATATGCTTACTTTCTAACACACCTTTCTTTATTATCCTGCAATATCCTTTTGGAAAAGTTACAACGATTTATGTGAGCGCACCTCCATTTCAATAGCGATTTTGGTGGTGAAGGCTTGATCTGAGAGGGAAATTGTTCTCACAAATGTTCATCAGGACACTTTATAGTTACGAATCACCCTCTATAAATAATATAAAAATTTGGTGGTCTATATCTGACGAAAAAATCTCTGGATGATTTAGATACCGGCCATGAGTAACCAATTTTTAGTTAAGTTGCTTACTGTCTACCTTTAAACTTTTTATATTACATATATGTAGTTTTGATTATTAGAAACTCAATGCAACAGGTTTCACAAAAATTCATTCACTAAGGGAGAATGGGGCAGTCTGTAACAGGGGCAGTGTGTAACAGGGGCAGTGTGTAACAGGGGCAGTGTGTAACAGATGGCTCCATTTCGAATATGGCGCGTCCAAAACCAAATGTGAATGTGTATTTTCTTCCTATTGGACGACCTCTTTCGTTTGCAATCGAGAAAGCGGTGCTCGGAAACGTGTCATGGCGAAGAGGAGGGGGCAAAATCAGGCTCGCCTGGCAAACAGGTAATTCTCAACACTTCACCCCCTAATTTTTTCGGGTTGGAGTCAATCGGGGCTCGATTACTCCCCAAGTAATGATTTTCTATCGAAGTTCAAGCGAAAAAATATCTTGAATTATAAAATAAGTTAGAAAATTTGACTTTCAGAATTTTTCACTCGAAAACGAAGGGTTTTAGAGAAAAATATTATAGAACAAAAAGTGCTTAGAATTGATTGTGGAACACGTGTGAATTTTTTCAGAATTTTTGATGAGATTTTTGGATTTTTCAAAAAATGATCAAATCCAAAAATCCAAAAATTGCTTGAAAAATTCTGAAAAAATTCACACGGGTTTCTCAATCAATTCTAAGCACTTTTTGTTCAATAAAATTTTTCTCTAAAACCCTTTGTTTTCGAGTAAAAAATTCCGAAAGCTTTTTCTCATCTTTTCGTGTCCCGACCGCCATTTTGTGTGCTTAAACATTAAAATCCTTCATTTAAACAACGGGAGCTTATACTTTGGGAGTCGAGACCACGATATTTGCACGAAAACAATGAAATTTCAAATGATTTCCTTGTGGGAAATTGGAAAAACCAGACATTTTTTTTTTCAAAATCACGTTTTTTTGCATAAATTAGTTTACAACTTTTGAACCACACATTTGTTGCAAATTTTGAGGTCAGATTCTGAAAGATCATTAAATTTTGCGTCGGAATTAGTGTGTCACATGTTTTTCAGACACTATTTTCACTAAAAATATAGCGGCCGAACGCAGCGGCGAAAAAGCTGACATTTGGGACTTAATGGGTTAATAAGAGAATTTCTCCTAGTGAAGGCGATTATATCCTAGTTATGTTTCCTTGCAAAGGTATGAAATATTATGTTGGTAAGATAATAAAAGAGGCTGATGAAGACGGAGATTGTGAGGTGTCATTTTATCGGCTTTCCTCCAAGGCCAAACATAGGTTCGTACTCCCTAATGTACCTGATTTGTGCTCAGTTCCTATAAGTGTTATTAAGACTATTCTACCAAAGCCAAACATTAAAAGGCACGATATTTGTTTAAGTTTTTTTGCGGGAGATTGTTAATTTTCTCGATCTTTGTTTTATGATCTGTGAATTTAAGAATATTTGTTCATGTAAGTAAATCCCTGTTTTATTTTTTGTGACTGAGAATATTTGTTTTTGAAAATGTTTATATAACTGACTTTTGCAATTAAAATTTAATTTTGCAAGTTACATTTGATGTTACTGTACTTTTTATAGTAAAAAGAGCTGATAATTGTCATAATATGGTAGCCGCACTCACAGAAGGGAAGAGGGAACCACTGCCATCCTTACCAGCTGTTTCCTGAACCTAAGTCTCCCCTTGTTACACATTGCCCCTTATATCGTCGTTTAAGTCGTTTATGATCTAAACTAAAGAACAAATTTTTATACTCTGCTTTCAGACCTTCAGAAGCAGTTGTGCACTGTAACATGTAAATCACTTCTATCGCCGACGCGCGGCTAAGAGTTTGGCAAGGACGGTCGCCATTTTCTTTTCTTTTTTTGTAAACAATAAAAAATTTAAATTTAATATAAAATAAATAAGTATACAAAAAATTAAATCGACAGCTCTTTATAGTTTGTTTTTTTTTAATATCATTATAAAAATTACCCTTGTTTTCTGCCTTTTAACGCTAGACTTAATAAAAACTTATCTTTAGCAAAGTATTATGTGGCCGGGAGCTAGTATTTACCCTATTCCCCAAAAACTTCTCACAATATTTCAAGTGCGTTCTCAGAAACAGAGTTATTAAATAATAAAAATTGTACATCATGTTTCTCTCGTCGCAATTTATGCTGACTCTTTCGGCAAGCTACTTTAGGATTATCTTTCATGTACAGCCTTTTTTAGATATATTCGTTCCGTATTAGCTCATATTTCGATGGCTCCTGGCAAATTCCAAGTTCTCAAGTTTACATATGACTTTTTCAAAGAATTTTTTATGATTGCCTTGAGTCAGGTATGCTTGAAGTCCATCCGTGCTTACATGATGTTTTTGTTACTTGATCTTTGCTTGAAGTAAGCCCATGTAGCGAATTTAATTGAAAATTCCTCAAAGATGGAAAATTTTAACAAGTATTTATAAATTCCTATAAAAATGATTATATTTTGACAACAAAAACGGCTAAAACCCAGTAAACGCCTACTTGTAAATGTTTCACACACGAATACTTTTAATGTCCATAAATTCGTGTTTTTTGAGAATTCAAAAATTCTTTGCGTCAGTACTGAGAAACACATTCTCCAAAATATTCCATGAATTTTACAGAGAATGTTAAATTATTCACTCGTGCTGAATGTACACATTAAAATAATATCCTCAATCAAACAAGGACGAAAATATTTGGCATCGGATTAAAATTTCGAGGTGTGTTTTTTTCTGGCAAAATTTCAAGGGAATTAGGGCAACTTAAATGCTTGTCGAACAGGATCTTAAATTTTAAATTTAGTAAAATTACCTTTCACTCGCTCTTCATTAATTTACGACTGAGGAATATAAAAAAGGTGGCACTCAGTTCATCCGACTTTCAGGATAAAAAAATGTTTGTACGACGTAAATACTTAAACAAGTCTTAAATCTTCAATACTGTCAGACATCACTAATCTAGGGAAAAATGTTGGATGATTATTTGTTATCTTAGCACAGCAACGGTAGAATACAGAAGTGCCTTGAGTACGCAGCAAATGAGGAAAAATGTCCCCAAATCACTGAAGCCTTAAGAGCTGACAAGTTAATTTGAAATATTTAGATCATGCCGTTTCTCAGGAAATTTGCGACACATCATTATTTAATTTATTCCCGAGATTTTGTATTATGCCCTGCTCTATACTCTCTGCAAATTTTCAATTAACTTAAGAAAGTAAGCCAGCCAGAAGCACATACTTATCGCACAGATTTATATGGATTCCTTGCATCTACCGTTGGGTGCTTATCTCCTTTCCTGAACACTCCGAAAATTAAGCCCTTCAGATAATGCGAAACATCTAAACATATGCTTGATGTTTTTTATTAAATATTCATGTATTCAAACACATACAATGTAAGTATTTTAACTTAAAATTAAGGATTTTTATTGAAATTCATTTGTAATAATTGGAGTATAATATTAATACAAGTTTCTGGTTCGTTACAATGAAACTAACTAATAGCTGTACTTGCAGAGAATTCAAAGAAATCTTAAGATCCGGATCTAATTGCAACGCGTAATTAAAAAAACAACTCAAGAAGCAGATGTGGATCTTTAAAGATCGGAAAATTAGTTTCACAAATCGCACACTTTTGTAGTTTGAGATATTGATAGTTCTTCTAGTCAGACTTTCACTGATTTTAGGAGATCATTTTTTAGGATAAGAATTTTATTTATAAGCCGTCCCTTCTTGGCTTCCTCACCGTTTTTGTGAATTGGCTACTGTGCTATTTGTCTTGCCGCACATAGAGAGTATTTTTTCGCAATGTTTTCTCCAACAAATTTACTGTCATTTCCGGTGTTCCTCAGGGCAGTCATCTTGGTCCCCTTCTCTTTATTTGCATCAGTGATGTATTGCTCATAAAAAATTCCAAGATTCTTTGCTACGCTAACGACACGACACCAACATTTTCCACCGTGTTTCCAATGCAATGGAAATATGTTGTAATCAGTTAGTGCACTTCCATGTAATTTTCTTATACGTATACCTTGTCCGGCAGTTTTTTAATTCGTGTTAATAAAATTAAGGTCTTGGGTGTTTGGCTTAACGTCCGTATGTCCTTTGATGACCATATCAATGCTATCGTTGCTAAGCTAATGCCACCCTATACTTCGTTAAACGTTGGTCCAACGAATTTGATGAGCCGCATATTACGAAACTTTTGGAACTTTGGAACTATACTGGAGTATGCCAGTCCCAAAAAAAACGACCTTTCGATCGAAGTGCCCACCATAAGGGTCACCTCTAACAATAAATAAAAACTATAGTAATAAATGCCAGTCCCAATGGTCGCCCTTTTACGCGGTTCATTTTAACTATATTAAGGCGGTCCAACACAGATTTGTTTGACTTGCTTTTCGCGGTGTTTATTGGGATAACTCGGTTATCCTTCGGCCTTATGAGGGCAAGGTGAAGCCTTTTCGCGTTTCTTCTTTTGAGACTAAATGTATGTTTAATATTTATGTCCCTCCTCCTTGAGGAATTCTTCAATTTAGAAAAAAAAATTAATTTTTGCTTTTAAAAAATGACTTTATGAGTTGAAATGTAACCTCTGTAATTTAAATGTAGTCCTTTTTTAAATAAAAAAAAAAAAAAAAACATTAACACATAGTGCATAATAATTTTAAACCGAAAGATATGTTAAAGCTTTGAGGTGGTTCAAACTGCTCTGTATTGAGTTTTTTAACACCTTAGACCACTATAGTGAGCAACATTTGTTTCAAATTATTACAAAAATTAATTGTAGAGGATTTGTGATAAAATTATTCATCTAAGGAGCTATTGAAGATAATGCCTAAGTGAGGCCAGCTGAATTTTGTTTTTCTACCAAAAATAAATAATAATTACCTTTTTCGAACGATGTGGACGTCACACAACAAAAAAATTAAGAAAAAAAAAATTGGATAAATTTTAAAGCAAATTACGAAAAAAACGATAGGATCGATTTTGTTGAAAATATAATCAAGTTTATGATTGAAAAATTAGTTCCTCTACATTGGAGATAATTTCTTATAGTATATAATACATACTTATACATACATATATGAACATGGATTCTATTAAAAAATTTCTAAAACGCTATTGCATGGAAAGTATATTACTTATTTGTATATCATAAATATATATTATATTATATATGTATAACATAACCGATTCTCGATTTTAGGAGAGTTACATTAATAACAAGTTTTCCACCAAAATACTGTATGTATATTGTTCTTCGCTCTATTTTTATAATAAACAGAGATAAGTATATTTTCTGGTGCGTTCAAATTCGGATTAATTTCATGTGTACAATACAATTCGCTAGTATATTAGTGCCACATTTAAACGCCTCTTGAAGTCACAACCTTTAGATACATATACATTATACAATTCACTAATTCATATAATCTAAATGTCCTTTTTAAAGGAGTTTTTCAGTGAATTACGAATTTGCAAATGAAAATGTTTAATTGGCTCCGGTTTACGAGGAAAATGGGGTTGGGTTAGGTTAGGTTGTTGTGGCTACCAAAGGCACACTTAGGCCAAAAATGGGGTTAAAAAGTATAATAGTCCTTACTTTGCCTTCTTTGAGAAATTATTCAAAATAATGGAATGTTATAGAAACTTATAATGTAGCTCAAATGAAAGCCTGAATCCCTACCTAAATTTACGAAATGCCACTTGTCTATATTATTCCCTAAGCATCTTGGTGAACAAGTTCTTCATAAGCTTCTTTTCACTTTATATTGTATGAAATATATATCAGAATATGGAAAAAAGTAAATTTCGCAAAGCCTGTTCTATTTTGATATAAAATGTTAAGGTTAAAATTTCCATTTTACCGAAGTAACAAGCTCTTCCAAGAATTTGTTATTTTGTAATAATTTTCCAAAAAGGCCAAAATAAATCCTTTTGTAGTTTTTAAGCCTATTTTTCTCGAAAGTAATGTAAGAAAAGAAAATTCTATGGCAATTACCTAACAGGTAATTATGGGCAAAAACCTAATTGACCTGAGTTATCACTGATGAATTTGTATTTTAATTTTGGAACTCCGCTATGCAGATTAAAACTTCAGTGAAGAGTCATAATAAAACAAAATTAGCTTGCAGAAAAACATACAATTACACATTCTGTTTTTGGCGTGGCAAAACTTGTAATTATGTCGAACAATTTATTTTAAAAGGTGCAAAAAAGAAAATTGGGTGTTATAATATATATTTTAAATAATTAACGAGGCACTGTGCCTTTTAATATCAATTGTAAATTGCTGGAAGAATTTCCAACCTCAGTACGCCATTATTTATTTAAAGAAAAGCTCTTTATGGGATTTTCACATATTTCTCCTGTGTAGGTAAATTACCTCGCAGGATTACCTTTTGAAAACAATAAAACAGGACAAAGAAGTTTATCGTTTATACTGGATAACCGCTTGGCAGCAATTTCCCATCCGCTCAGGCCAGTAATATTTAATTTTAAAACCGCTGGTCCAGTCCGATTGACGCTAACGAAACAAAAATAAAGTCAACACGATGATGAGGTAATTGAGTTTTAATGTCTTTTGTAAAAATTAGTATTTTATACTTATGCGCGCTTATTATGCAGTATCACTATCAATATATTATTTTTGTTTTATTTTAAAACGTTGCAAAGAAGTATAAAAACCAAGAATAATGTTATCAATTATTTAAATAAGTAAAAAAAAACGTTTTAAAAGACAGGCTTTTAATTACAATGAACAAAAAACGAGAAATTGCTTTCATGGAAACCACATGTGCATGCAAAATTTCACCTCACTTGGATACCGAGAAGTGTGTTAAAATAGATTTGAAAAGCTTTCATTAAATTAAAAAAATTTCATTAAAATACACAGTAAATCATCAACATTAATGGTAAATTGGGAAAAAATGTTTAGCCTCAGTTCATAATTTCTACAAATTTTCAGTAAGGTAGAGTCGCCAAATATCGTCCCCTTTTTGTAAAACAAATCTAAAAAAATAGAAAAAAATACCACAGAGTTAAATGAAACGTCAAACATTAGGTTCAATATTCCGTTATTCTTAAAAATAATTAAAAACGCGTTAACATTGTTAGAAAAAGTTATAAAATAGCTTTAACAAAAATACTCAAATTATGAAATATATTTTTGGGCTCCTAATTTCGTCCCGGGGACGATATTGAGATCACAATAATCAGTACGTGAACTGGAGTTGTACTTACTCCTTTTCTATTATATAAAATTGAACCTAACTATCATATTAATATCTAAACAGCCTTTTCTTAATTATTTTAATCATTTTTTCGGCATCTAAAAAATAAAAAATAAAAACATTCTAAAGTTACATGTTACGATATAAGGTTCACGTAAGGGGACGATATTAGGAAATTTCTATTTATTTTGTCGCATCCATTTAAGCAAAAAACGTGTCATAAACCTGAAAATTTTACTTAATCGATTAACGTCTGAGATATTAATAGTTATTTTGACAAAAAAATTTTATCAATAAGTCAGGTATCTCAATATTTTATGGTATCCGAGAATATTTCAATGAAAAACTCACCTTTAACACTTTTTTGGATTTTCGAATTTCTGTCGTTACGAACGTCGTGACGCACTCACTTCTACACAATGGCCGACTGACGCAACTAGCTGTTGGTTCGGGTCACTGATAATAGATGGCGGTTTTTAAAAGAGTAGATATTAAAGGGGACGAAATTAGGGTTGGGGACGAAATTTGGCGACTGTACCTAACACTCACTCCTAGAAATTGTTATTCAAATTATTTTAACAAAAGAAAAAAGTAAAGGTATGTAATAGACCTACGTTTAATATCGGATAATTAATTCATAAGAAATGATTTTAATAAATTTCAACTGAAAACGTTTATATGAATCCAAAGCTTTGTGACCTTTGGGTGTATACATGCAGCAGTTTAACCTTAAAATGAAAACTCAATTAAATGGAACGACGAGAAACGCTATTTTCTTCAAATGAACCGATATAGTGTAAAATTGTTTCCATTTCAAAGATCGAATTCTATTGAGTAAAATTCAATCATCATCAGACACAAGTGTTACTTTCCATAAGTATCTAAATTTAGTTTTCGTCTAATTAAGATGGAGCAATGCACCTAATTAAATTCACATTAGGACCATTAATGTAACGATTTTCCCTCTAGACATGCAAATGACTATGTGTTCGATTCTAAAAGAGCTTCAAGCATAATTAGCTACGTGAGAAATTGAAATTAATTGTTATTGTCGCTAAAGTAAACGAATAATTGCTTTCTTGGGAGTCAGAAGCTTCGATAAAATTAAAATTTTAACTTATTAACAGAAAGATAAAACTGAACTGAAAATTGTAATCTACGATTACTAAGCTCAAATGATGATACGTCAATATAAAAAGTTATTAGGCTTAAAGATTATGAAATTATATGATACTAGGGAGTAGAGACACTGTATGAATGTGAGGCGACGCGGAATAAAAATTAAAAACCTACGAAATTGGTACTGGGCTTATAGGAACTCGAAACCATATCTAAATTAAGAAGAAAAATGCACTGATTACAATTATGTATTAACCGACTTAAAAAAAGGAGGAGATTGTCAATTCGACTGTATTTTTTCTTAATTTTCTTAATTAATTAAATTTGATCTCTGCACCTCCGCCTCTTAAGGTGGAAAATTAGGAGATGAATACCGTTTATTGAATTTCAGCCACTTCCCGTTCATTAAAAATTGAAAAATAAAAAAAAATTTACAAAAAAATAAAAACCGACTTCAAATCTTTGCCTGTAAACTAAAAAGTTAAAAATAATATTGTTTATTTATTTAAAGAAAAGAGTATTCAATTATTATTGTCATTTTTTATTACTTTAAAGAAAAGAGCATTCAAGGGCAATAAACAAAATTATTGATACTTAAAATTACTGTTTAAACGCTGGTGCCCGCTTTGGGTCCTCTTCCCTACCCTAAGCTATTATTTTAAAGGTGTTAAAGATTTAAAGTAATCTATGATATAGGGAAAAATTATATAAAATTTGGTCTAAAAGCCTCCGCTTTTGATACATAGGTAAAATAAAAGTACTTACTATACATATTGTACCTTCTTATGGCATCATTGTCGCGTTTGCCATTAAATTCTATCCCGGGGATAAAATATAATTATTATATATAATCTTATTTTATTTATAATCTTTAACCTTTAGACGGCCGGGATTTGAGAGCAAACATCGCCCTTGAAAAGTGCCCAAATTTATATCTGATATCACGTTATCACGATATATCGGCTCTCCGGTCCGGTAAGGGATAGGAAAATTTTTGTTATTAATTAAATTTTATGAAATTACTAAAATTCGGACTCTAGGGGTTTTCGGGGTCGCTGATTACAAATCCGAGGTCAGATTTGATCAATTTACATATCTCTATCCCCCACTCTAGCTCCTCCGCTACAATTACAATTTTATCTCGGGGAGGCGTTTGAAGAGTAGGGGAGGGGGTAGTAGAGGGTAAGGTGAATACATTTATCAAATCTGACCCCAGATTCGTGATCAGCAACCCCAAAAATGCCCTGGATCTTGTTTATGATAAAAAATTATTAATTTTTCTCCAAAACCGATATATCGGTTTTCCGGTCCTCTAAAGGTTAATTGCATATTGCTTGTTCTTAGTAGCCCTTTAATTGTTTAATTTTGGTTTTAAGAACTTTTTTTGCCCGCACACTGACGAATATTCTAAAATGTAATTTTTTTTTTAAGTTCTTTATTTACTCCTTTTTCAGAAACAAATATTATAGTTAATTTGTTGATTGATAATACGAGTGCAATTTTTTTCATCTTTATGACATTATGCGAAAAATTGTCGTTCTTCACAAGGAATTTACTCGATACAAACAGTTAAAATGTTAAAAAATAGAATTATTGTACTCGTAGCTTACCCTAAATAAGCATTCAGTTTCTTTTTTAGATAACAACGTTTTCTTCAAAAGTAAAATATCAATGTTGAAGTTAACTTATTTTGACTTTCTTGATTTAAAAAATCTGAGATTTGTAAAGAATATTTCTTAAGAGGTTACATGGGTTTCAAATTTTGAAAAAATCGATTTTGTTTCATATTATAATACATCACAACAAAATTATTTTCCCAAAGTTTCAAGCTGATGATTTAATTTTTTTATAAATCCTTCGTTCACTCCCGAGCTGAACTCGTATACTAACATAAAAAATTTGATTTTTTAATTTCAGATATTGCAAATGTAGCACAAATTATGATGTCCACCGCATTTTTAAGGGGTTTTCGAAAACCAGCTCTCAGTGGGTCAATTTTCGATATTTCTCGACAAAAATGTCATAGAATATAGTTTAAATGCTACTTGATACTTAAAAGTCTGAATGTAATAGTACTTTTTTATCAGTAAAAAATGTAAAAAAAAATCGATTTTCTCAGAATTTGGAACCCACGTAACCCCTTAAGAGCAACCAATGGTCTCATAATATCTACCTATAATACTACTACCAAAAGATCTGGTCTCCTTTAGAATTTTGAGAATTTTCAAAATTATTAATATTACTTTGAAATTAAACTGCAATTCTTAGCAAAATTCTCGTTTTACCGAATATTCGTCAAGATTTTCTTAAGTAATTCGAAGATGATAAGATATTTTTAAAACTGAAATTAAATTCTTAATTCATTAATTCATAATTTGTCCAGCGCCTCATATAACTGATACACTATGTGACTATATGAATGAAATTTAGAATTTCGTGGGTACTCAATTTCAAAATTATCATATTGTGTTCTATCTATCTATGAGTACCACCTTTTTCCTCCAATGACAATAGTATTATTGTGAACTAGGGGATCGATGAGTCAGTTCCTAGATTATTTTTACAACCCAACGATTTAGATAAGATTTCACAAGAAATAGTTTTTGGACATATTTCTAAGCTAATACAAGCTCAATCATGTACTACTAATAAGACTGGGTAAGGTATGCCTTAGTACTACGTACTTACAAAATAATGTATAAATTTGTTGTTATTTAAAACAAATTGTGCAGTCTACTCGTAATAGTCTTTCGATTTATTATCTCTTATATTTATATATAATTTATGTCTACTGGAAGGATGAGGGCGCTTGGTCCCCAGAGTCCCGCCGACGGTGACAGCCGGCGAAACCACGGACTATTAGTTTCGGTATATAAATATGAATCTTTTTTATTCCTGTATATAAAAAAAACGTTGGCTCCAAATTTGCCGCCCCTAAAATCTGCCGCCCTAGGCTCAGCCTGCTGGTAAATCCACCACTGTATAATGTTTAGTGGACAATTCAAAGTTCTTCATACTTTAAAGGTCATAAAATTCATAAATAGAAAACATTAATGGTTACATTTTGTACTAAATATTTTATTTTCACAAAAATTAAAATGTTGATAGTTATTGAATATACAATAACATAAATCGAACACAAGTCTTTGGGATAAATTTTAAGTGCCTATGGATCACTGCGTGAATAATATTCACTCAAATGCGATAAACTAAAGAGAAAAGGTTGTAATTTTAGTAACTTTTTTGTCCTTTTGCAAAGTCCTAAGTTTGGATCGATTTGAATAAATGGGATGTCAATAAATTCTGTTTTAATTTTAGAAAAACAATTCAATATAAATAAAAAGAAATGGACCAAAACGAATGGAATTCTAAAACAAGTTCAAAGTAATTTGTTTCATCACAATAACTTTTTTAAACTTTTTAAAAAATGTTTAATTTCTACAAAAGTTCTAGATAGTTTCTGCTTCAAATAACATGCAAAGAAATTCTTTAAATTCGTGAGGTAATTATGAACTGCAATTTAAGAGTATACAGCTTCAGCATAAAGTTCGTCCAGAGTAATTTAAGTTAGATAATTAACTTTACTTGGTTCATAGTCCAATTCTCTTTTTGTAAACACATCTCAAAAAGAATTTTCTCGAAATTCCATTTTATTTTTATTTACCCAACTCTCGGACGCTTTTTAATAATTTAAATTTAAAGAGTAGAAGTTTAAATTAAATTTTTGCGAAACTTTTATCAAAATTGAAAGACAAAGACTTTCCAATCAAGCAGCTTTTTTATGAGGAATTATAACTTTAACCTTTTTATAATTTTGATGGTAATATAATATTTTTTATAAATGTTGATTAAAGCTTTATCCTCA
This sequence comes from Dysmachus trigonus, assembly GCA_949715965.1. Taxonomy (NCBI): domain Eukaryota; kingdom Metazoa; phylum Arthropoda; class Insecta; order Diptera; family Asilidae; genus Dysmachus; species Dysmachus trigonus. The sequence goes on along the minus strand of OX454319.1, from coordinate 45,020,238 downwards.
GAGTTAAATATTATACATTCTGTTTGTTGATGACCTGAATTCTAAAAAGAAAATGAATGAACTAAATTAAACTTTTTGTGATTTCTGAAGATATGAAACATTTTGGAAGCAAAAAAATTTTTCTTATGTAAAAATTAGATGATTTTACTCATCAATATACAAATAAGATATATACATATTAATATAACCTAGTATTGTAAACACTATATACGAACTTTTTAAAATAAATTCAACATAAAAAGATATTTTGTGAAATTTCAAAATATCCTGTATTAATAAAAACCTACGGTCAGTAAATAACTCACAAAATTAGGTTACAATTAACACCAATTCACATTGTGTTGCTCTCATTCGCCTACTTTTATTAAAAAACGATATATTTAGATCAAGGGCGTAATTGGAGTTTGCATAATCTGCTAAAATACAGAGAAACATGAAAACACACCGTAAATATACGTTTGTTACTGTTAATTATAGGTAACAGCATGGAATATATTGTGTTATTTAGCTGCCAATAAAATTTTACGAATTGTTGGACCGCTTCCAAGTTTGGCTTTATCTGTGCAAGTTCAAATTACCCGTGAACATTTGAACATTTTCCTTGATTTGGATGCATGAATAGATAACGTATTTACCAGATAATCCAGGAATAAAGGAAAGGTAATAATTCAGACCGAGTTTATAAATATGTAGGGCTGTAAATGTCATGGGCATACATACGTATGCCTATCATTTTGACAAATGATTTATTACCCTGTATTAGTTTTTGGTTGCTATTAGCAAGCGTAGGAGACGAGAAACGTTGCTATTGTTTAACAATTCCACCATTGTGTATTATTGAAAAACTTGAAATGTAAATAAATACTTTTACTTTAAAGACGCGCCGCCCCACAAAAATTGTTGCGATTTTTGTCTCAAAATTTAAAGTGATAGCAGATATACATACATATAAATCATTAAATTTACACGGAACTTCTTTCTTTTATAAGACAATATTCCTTTTTAATAACAACAACAAGTTTTCAATTATTTCTCTACTTCATTCACTAATTAAAATGGACGTCTTGGACCTTTCAATTATATTTTATTTGCAGTAAACTGAAACTTGATATTTTTCAGTCCCAAATGAATGAATGTTTTGATCAAAATGTTTATTTGTTCTTAAATAAAAATATTATTCCTTAAGGTTACGTACTATTGTTATATCTTGGGTTATTACAAATGATATAATCAAAAATAAAGAAAATTGGAAACCATACCATTGTAGCTATTTTTAATGATTTTCAACATGTTCTCTATCCTATTGCACATAATAAGCTATCATGAAAAACCAAAGCTCTTAATAATAACGTCTTGGATGAAAATAATTAACTTAAAATTTGAATATTTGTAAAACTCGCATAATTGAAATTTCTAAATAAATTATTTGGGTACGAGATAAAAATCCAAACTTTGTGGCTTTGTCCTTAACTTTTACTTTAAGCTCGTTTTGTTATTTTCATCATTAAATTAGTCTCTGAAGCACCTATGCGCGTTTCAGTGAAGTGTATTTTATATCATTCAAAGAAAATGTTTCGATACTGACATTCCTTATGTTTCTCTTTAATTTTCATGAAAATGGACTTGACTGTTCTTAAAACAGCTCAATCGATTAAGGTGTAGAAATAAAAATAATGCCTATTCATACTGGAATACCATATAATTTATATATTTTTTTCTCAAAAATCAATCAAATCTTTAAATTATAATATGCAAATTCAAGAAATTATTGTTTTTCCGTTCATCCCACTTCAGAGCTATTATATTGTACATAAACATACAAAATATTTTTGTAGGGTCAGAAATTAATGTGTTTTCAGCGCTCATGAGCCGTGACATCTCTTATATATAGACCCTTGGGCACGTGTCCACTCAATTAGGATGTAATCTCTTCGAGTACTTTTACAGGAAAATCGAATTTGCAAATTGAGAGCGTTTTTCCTCGTAATCGGGGACATGTACATAATTACTTTATTGTCGCTTTAGCATGAATTAATTAATATCAAAGGACACTCATATTATTTAAATGTTCTAAAATTTGATTATGTTTTAAATTTTTCTTGTAATTATATAATGTTTTCTTTAATTGAAATAAGGAGCTTCTATCATATAAAATTAACTTTAAATGTTAATACATAAATTATTAAAACTTAGCTAGTCGTCAAGATAACTGTGAGAGAGTTTGATAAAACATCAAAATTCTCGATTTTTGCTTGTGATTGTTCTCTAAATTTTGTGCGATAATAGTTCATTACAAACTCAAAAGTTTATCACTATTAATTTTTCCTATTAAATTAACGAATTTTAATTAAAAAAATATTGCGTTTTAATTCATAAAAATCAAAAACTTAAAGTAAGCCTAGTGTAATCACTGCTTTTATGTTATCTAATTTAAAACTAAAAAATAACATATATATATATCAGAATATAAAGAGGATTAGAGACTAGGTTATTTGATAAGAACCATTTTTTTTTAGATTTAGATGAGATAAAAAACATCAAACGAATCAGAATTAAATTAGCTTGAACCTTTCCAGAAATCCATTCCACCCCAAGGGACATGAAAAATAACTATAAGCCAAGCCACATACTTAACTTACTCTTGGGGGAAGACCTGGGAATAAAACAACGTATCCTTGAAAGAGCCAAATCCTTTGAAATTCCCTTAACATTCAGTATTAGGCTATCAAATTCTAACCATCATCGAATAGTCTCCTGAGATCAAATTTCCATTAAAGATTTTCCCTTTTAACTGAAGGGCCAAAAATCAGCTATCTTTATTACGTAGTGTAACTACTAGTTAATTAAACACTTCTCAAATTTTCTAGTTCGGTATATCCCAGAAATTGTTTCAACCAATTCAAAGCTGAGGCATGGTATCCAAAACATATCCCGATAAAATTGATATTTTTTAAAATATGTGTTTAACAACTTTATTAGTTTCGTTCCTAGTGCCTCCTGAGTGAGGTTTCAATTTTTAATTTTTGTGTTATGGAACGATATTTAAACTAAAACTGAAACAGTATTTTATTTTATTACTCGTAGAAGGAATTGTCGTCTACTTAAACACTTCACCACACTTCTAAATGCTTATTATTATTCTCATAATAATAATTTGGATCGTAGATATTTCGGTGTTATATTAGATTTCTGATTTTGAGTTTTCAAAGTTTAACAGAAAATTCGACTTCAGCGAACCGGAAAGCTCCTTTATGCTCATTTTCATGGAAATCCTTTGAATTAGATTACTAATTAATAGCCATATTCGATCTGTCAACTTGACTTTCCAAATTATGATAGTAGATTTGCAGATTTGAAAGAAAAAACTCCGAAAAATCATATAAACTGATTTTCGAGAGATTAGAAGATTGTTGGGAACCCCTTTGTATTAATTTTCAATGAAATTTTTTAAAATTAGATAATTTTGGTAGCCAAAAATTAAAGCGTTATTTTATGTTTCAAAATTCCAATAACAGATCCGAACTAAGCGATCACAAGTCCTTGGAATAACAATTTTAAGTCGCCATTTTGTATCCGACATTTTGAAATTCTAAATATTTCTATACTGAAATTTTTTTCCACCATCTTGTCTTGCTATGTTGTGCTCTCTTAAAATCTTTCAAATTTCAAGAAATTTTAGTCGCCATATAGGATCCGCCATCATAAATTTCAAATATAGATATTGACCTGAAATCAGTGGCCTCAATATACCTTTTATGTATGTATATTAACTTTAATTATGATATAATCCCTTAAATTTAAGAAATGTTGGTCGCCATCTTAAATCTTTCAATCTTCCAGTCAAAACACATCGAATGTGAAAAGTCGCCCAAGAAATTTTAGTCGCCCACTTCGAAATTCGATGGGTATATTCGAAATCAGCATCCTCAAAAACCCTTTGATGCAACTATTCATGACAATTAAATTAAAAGCTTTCGATCGTGATCTTGGGTCTGACATTTCGCAACCCTATATTGTGTCGGTATAAGTTAGTAGCTTATATGTTAAATTGGAATATGTAATACTTCGGACAAAAACTAAGAAATATAGAACCAAGGGTTTAGGCGTGATTGAGCAGCAAATAAAGCGAGCAGTAAACAACCATTTTTTGTAGAGCTTTTCGAGTATTCATAAAAATGATGTGTTTATTACAAGAAAAAGTTAAAACAATTATTTAATTTTTAAAACAAGGACTATCTCACCGACAAGTGGCATTCAAATATCAAATAAGTCAGTCTTTGGCGCAAAGAATATCCCAGAAGTTTTGTAAAGAAAGATAAAAATCGCAGGAGGCCGCCTAAAAATTCTTAGTTCGCAGGATAAAAGAACTTTTTCCAGATAAATTATTTCCAAGGAGTCTACGTGAGTTTTAGTCCAGCTATAGCAACTAGAGCTTTCAATCAACAAAAAACAAAAAAATAAGTTTGTAGAGAGGCCGCCCTACACTGAAGAAGCTCAATCTTAAAGCAATTGAAAAGAGGAAGAAACCAATCTTATTTAAGGCTGGCTTAAACTTTGCCAGGAAGTATAACTCTTGGTCTTCTGCCGACTAGAAAAAAATAATATAGTCTGATACTCTGATGAAATGAAAACAAATCGTTATTGCTCAGACAGTCGCTCATGGGCTTGAATAAGGGAGAGTGTACACTTGAGCCAAAGGCATGTGAAACATACAGTCAAGCATGGAGGTGGTTCATGCATGCTTAGGGGATGTTTTATGGCCTTCGGTGTTGAAAATCGCTATTATATCAGTGGAATTATGACAAAGAAATTTGCCTCAATATATTGAAATGTAAACTTTGAGTTCCTGTTGAAAATATGCCATTTCCGGAAAATGAGGAAAATTAGTGCTTCAGCAAGACCGTGACCCCAAATCGATTTGAATCAAATAGCAAATTTGTGGGCATACACAAAAATACAACTGCACGATAACTATGGTTCAGCACCTTCATCTTTGGACAAATTAAAAACTAGGGCGCAAGCAGCGTGGGAAAAAATTCAGCCTAATTACGGTGAAGAATCGAATCAAAGTAATTTTAGATGCCAAAGGTTGGTTGTTTGTTTCACTAAGATAAAATAATGGTGCAAAATTTAATCTATGGAAATCCCTAATTTATAAGTTATGTACGAAATACATATATCCGTTTTTATGTTTTATAAAAAAGGCTTTGAGTTATGAAGTGAAACCCTTTTTAAAAAAATCTCTTTTTACATCAATTTAAATAAAAAATATACACAAGATTTAAACTTTGCGCTTATTAGTTCAGTTTTATTTCTCACTGTATATACTATATGTATAAGAATAGGGATGAGAGGCGCAGCCGTTTGAGAAATCCTTCAAGGAATTACGAACTATTTATAATAAAAAACGTGATAAATGAGCATTTGTGCGGCTGCCTCGTATTTGGCTATCATCATAGATATTTAAAAATGATCACGTAGGAAAATCTAACTCTCTTCACAAGTCCCGAACAAATAAATTTATCTATACATGTATGTACCTATCTGGGTTTAAAATGGTTCGAAAAAAAGTTTCTTTCGCGCAAAAAAATAGTTTCAAAACTTCTAGAAAGTTCGAATGGTACGTGATATTTTTCACATAAAATAAACTTAGACTACATTTCAAAAGTAGAACAACAACTTTCATCGCACGTATTGCTCATTTTTGGCACGTTCCCTTAGGAAATTAATATATTTTAAAGTATTATTACCACCCATTTGATAATATCTCTTTATTTATTTATAACTTTTTATTAAGAACAGCCTGCAAATTATCCCAGGGGATATTTAATGCACACAAATTTTTCTTGGGTAATTACTTAGATGTTTCGTTCACGTTATTTAGTTTTATACAAATCTTTTATATTTTAATACATTGAGTTACGTTAACACAATTATTTTACTTGTTTATTTGTGTCCTTGAAAATTGTAAACTCAGTAATTATTATTATATGTAATTAACGAGAACCTCGAGATATTAATATCGAAAAATAAATCGAGTGTTGATTCTGTCGGTTTATTTTAAAATAATGAAAAAATAATATTGATATTCGATTGGCGGGGCAGGTCAATAAAAAACCTTTTTAATATAAAAGACATTCAGGATCACGCCGTTTGCGCTGAGATGAGGCACTATTTATCTAGCTTTCTTTACTTGTGCAATGCAATTGTTTCGAAGCATAATGCTTATATCACTTTGGCATCGATAACATAAGACGATGATAATTTTTTTTTTGCCTATATGTACAAACTTAAAATAAAAAGTTAAAAATTAAATGGGACGACCCTCGAGATAAATCCTATTCAATAAAAAACAATCATTAAAATCGCCTCACAATCAGTGAAGATATCGTGTAACAAACACACTAGGGTGCTTTTTTTCACGACTATTTTTTTGTTTTCAGTCCCACCTCGAAATTTTGTGGGAAATACGTAAACAAAAATTCCCTGAAAATTGGAGCCCGTACTATTAATATTATTATTAAGACCAAGGCGTATAAAGATTTCCCGTATAAAATACACGTAAACTTTGATTTTTTTTCTTCAAAACTTTATAGCTCAGAGGGATTTTATGGTATAATCTTGGGCAATGATAGCGTTTCTTCAAAATTGAATGATCTACAAAAGTCTGCATTGCGGCGTTACCCTAACCTACCAGCGAGGTAGTACGAGTCACTAACCCAATTTTCTCATGAAATTCTCGTTTTTTTACCCCTATCTTGTAAATAACAAGAGCTACAGAAAAAATGTAATTGACAAACTTGTAGGAAATTCAATTTCCTCCACAAAGTTCTTGAACACCAAATCGCTAACATCGATATTTCTTGAGATATTGGGCTTTGAAGTTGAGGTAGTGTGGAATTTTCATGGATTATTGAGCTAAATTGTGGAAACACTATCTCAAGTTTAAAGCCCAATATTTCAAGAAATATCGATGTTAGCGATTTGGTGTTCACGAAATTTTTTGTAGGAAATTTAATTTCCTACAAGTTTGTCATGTATATTGTTTTTGTAGCTCTTGTTATTTACGTGATAGGGCCAAAAAACGAGAATTTCATGAACAAATTGGGTTTGTGACCCGTACTACCTCGCTGGTGGGAGTTAGGGTAACACCGCAATGGACACTTTTGTAGAGCATTCAGTTTTGAAGAAACCCTATCATTGACCAAGATTATACCATAAAATGCCTCTGAGCTGTAGAGTTTTGAAGAAAAAAAATAAAAGTTTACGTGTATTTTATAAGGGAAATCTTTATACGCCTTGCTCGAGCACTTAATATTAATTTTCAATTCAATTTTCATGGAGTTTTTGTTTAGGTATTTCCCACAAATTTTCGAGGTGGGACTGAAAAAAAAAATATAGTCGCGAAAAAAAAGCACCCTAATACACACACCAAAAGAAATACAGTCGAATTGAGAAATTCCTCCTTTTTTTAAAGTAGATTAAAAATATAATTTATATACAAATTTAAAACCAGTTTTTGACGAAAACGCCCCAATTTTTGTGTCAATTCAATATTCATATCGTATCTCATACAAACCCAATATACAGGGTGTTCAGAGGTGGGAGGTCAATACTGCAGGGGGTGAAAGGTCAGACCGAGACAAGCAAAAAATCGTATGGGTGGGGGGGGGGGGGGGGGGGGGGCATCTCGCACCGTTTGGCAGTTACAGGGTGATTCGTAAATCAGGATTTTGCCTTATATGGGAACCGCTCTTGTATTTTTATCTTTTTTTCTACGCATCACAGCGGCCCCAAACTGATTTCAAAAAATCACTATTTGGAAGCCCTTTCCAAAAAAGTTTACACCACCCCCCTATCCCCAACCCCTTGGCCACAATCCCCCCTGGAAGTTGAAAAAATTAACTTTTATTTCACGATTTTTCACATTTCGCCCCACTTTTCTCTGAAATTCATGTTATTAACATACCCACTTTTTATTTTTTTTAAGTTGCCTATCTAATTACCTTTCCAAAAAGGTGCAACATGCCCAGGTAGAAAAGGGTTGCAAAAGTCCTGAAATTAAAACATCCTCACAGGTACCTATTTACTTTATTGCACCATAATGGAAAAAGTCGTTAAGTAAACAATTTTTATGACAGCAAGTTCGGAAATGTTTGTTTAGGAAACAGAGGTAGTACATTTTTATTATTTCAGCAAAACAGTAATAAAATAATAAATGTAATCTCGTTAAATAGCGTTATTAGTTTATTATATCCAGTATTGACTCCTAAGTATCCTGACGCTCCGTTTCTAATACTTCGTATGAATTATGGTATAAAAATGGGTAAGTTTGAAAGGACATTGACCACAGTTGAAGAAGCAAGCGAAAAGGACGGGTGTTTAATAGAAAAAATTAAGATAAAATGGCAGAATTCAGTGTTGACGAGTATGCCGATATAATTTACGTGTACGGTTTAGTAGAAGGAAATGATAATGAGGCCGTACGAGAATACCAAAGGAGATTCCCGAATCGGCGGGTACCCAACAGAAGGGTATTTTCAAGGCCTTTCAGAAGGTTAAAAGAAACCGGAAGTGTAACCGCCCCCAGAGCAGAAACGCGAGCAGGAAAATCGGCCGATTCAGCGGACCCCGACCAACAAATCCTCAACATCGTCAGGAACAGCCCTGTAATAAGCATCAGGCAGGTCGCACGAAGGTCAGGATTGTCTTCAGGGAGAGTTTGGACCGTTGTGAACCGAGAGGGACTACATCCATACCACCATATCCCGGTCCAAGCACTAGGGAAGGAGATTCCGAAAGACGATTGCAATTTGCACTTGGCTGTTCGAGTCTGACATCGAAAACAGAAGGTTTCTAGACCGAATTCTGTGGACGGATGAATCGCAATTCACCCGGGATGGCATCACAAACTTGCACAACCTCCACACCTGGTCAGATGTGAACCCACATAGGACAAGGTGTCGGTCCTTCCAGCAAAGATTTAGTGTCAATGTCTGGGCTGGCATCATCGGCAACCAGTTGATAGAACCCTTCATCTTGCCCCAAGTGCTGAATAGTCAGCTATATTCGGACTTTTTGGAGAATACCCTTCTGGATCTGTTGGAGGACATCCCCCTGGCCACCAGAAGCGCAATTTATTTACAGCACGACGGAGCACCTGCGCATACTGGGAACATTGTTAGGCCAAGGTTAAATGAACATTACCCAGAGCGCTGGATTGGACGAGGTGGACCGATTCCTTGGCCTGCTAGGTCACCAGACCTTACTCCACTGGCCTTTTTCTTATGGGGGATGATGAAAGATGAAGTTTACTCAAGACTAATCAACACTAGAGCAAAATTAGTTACCAGGATTGGGACTGCAGCCACGAAAATACGGGAGAGACTGGTTACCATAGACCTGAAACGTGAAATAAGACCAAGGCTACTTGCATGCATCGAAACTGGCGAAGAACATTTTGAACAGCTTTTAAAGGACAAACGTTTTAATTGTAATTAGTTTTTAAGCAAACAAAATGTATTTTTTAGTTAACTTCAGTATAATTTCTTAAAAATTCAAATTATCATGATATTCTGTAAAAGGATTTTTGTAAATAAATTTTCGTATCCTTTTCCTATCTGGGCATGTTGCACCTTTTTGGAAAGGTAATTAGATAGGCAACTTAAAAAAAATAAAAAGTAGGTATGTTAATAACATGAATTTCGGAGGAAAGTGGGGCGAAAGGTGAAAAATCGTGAAATAAAAGTTAATTTTTTCAACTTCCAGGGGGGATTGCGGCCAAGGGGTTGGGGATAGGGGGGTGGTGTAAACCTTTTTGGAAAGGGCTTCCAAATAGTGATTTTTTGAGATCGGTTTGGGGTCGCTGCGATGCGTAGAAAAAAAGATAAAAATACAAGAGCGGTTCCCATATAAGGAAAAATCCTGATTTACGAATCACCCTGTAACTGCCAAACGGTGCGAGATGCCCCCCCCCCCACCCATACGATTTTTTGCTTATCTCGGTCTGACCTTTCACCCCCTGCAGTATTGACCACCCACCTCTGAACACCCTGTATATAAATGCGAAAGTTTGTTTGCTGGTTTGTTTGTTTGTTGCTCAATCACACCTAAACGTTTGCATCGATATTTTTCACTTTTTGTCCGAAGGTAGAACATATTCCAATTTAACATATAAACTAATTTTTGTTCCTATAATGTACAGGGTTTTAAAATGGCGAATCCAAGATGGCGGTTGAAAATTTTAAATTTAATACGATTTTCATGAATATTGGTACTTAGGGGTTGTGCGGAATGCTGATTTCAAATCCGCTGTCCAAATTTAGAAATTCAAGATGGCGGATCTAATATGGCGACCAAGATTTCTCGATTTCAACGGATTTTAACGAAAATAAGTACAGTGATTGTTTTGAGGTCACTGATTTTGAATATTACCAAAATTTACAAATCCAAGATGGCGGACCCAATATGGCGACCAAATTTTCTCGATATCAACAGATTTTAATGAAATTTAGTACAATGATTGTTTTGAGGTCACTGATATTGAATATTATCAAAATTTCCAAATCCAAGATGGCGGATCCAACATGGCGACTAAAATGTCTCAATTACAACGGATGAAAATCAGTACAATGATTATTCTGAGGCCACTAATTTCGAATATTAGCCAGGATTCCATTCCAGGATTTGGAAACCAAGATGGCGGGTTCAATATGGTGATCACAATTTCTCGACTTCAACTGATTTTAATGAAAATTAGTACGATTTTTTGGAGGCCACTAATTTTGAAAATTATCAAAATTTCTAGATCCAAGATGGCGGGCTCAATATGGCAAAAAAATTTTGAAGGCCGCTAATTTTAAATATTATTAAGATTTGGAGATTCAAGATGGCTCATCCATAAAGGCGTTTTCGAGTTGAAACAATCTCTAGGATATAACAAACTAGAACATTTGAGAATTGTTTAATTAGTAAGTATTTACTCAACGCCGCAGCCGGGTGAAACCGGGTAACCCAGCTAGTACGTTTATAAAAAAAAGTTAACTTCGTGAATGTTTTGCAGATATTTTAAGGTTTTTGTATTTTCATTTAATAGTTTAACGTTCAAATTTTCACTTAAGCCAAGAAACAAATTCCTACAACATTCTAAAGTATTTTCAAAAATGTGGTTAAAATATAGCTTATTTCACATTTTAGAGCTATTTTTATCAAAAACCCTATATTATGAAAAATATTCATATTTAGCACCCAAAATAACATCAGAAACAGTTGTTAAAACTAAATTGTAATTAATATTGCCTTATTACAGGCATTTCGCGAGGATTTTAATTGGCGAAGGTTCAAGTAAAAGTCATTCGACATTCACAGCAAAATGTCTTGTGCTAAGACGCGCTACGAGTTTTCCCCATTTTGTGCGACACTATTGTTTCTAAAAATAATGCCGAGATCTAAATACTTACGTTTTTTGTATTAACAAACGATATTCAGATTTCAGTATGGTAATACATCGTGGTGGATACATAAAATTAAAAAATATCGATGTATCGGGGCAAAAATATGCGCATTTTGATATTGCGATATTTTTCGAACATCCCTAGGGAGAGCTATGCACAACTTCACCAAACACCTCAGAAAGTTTCATTAAAAGGATGATGCATTTGATGCGAAAATTTTACATGCATATACCGTATATCGTCGTTGCGCGTGCAATACCGCGAAAGAGCAGTTTGTAAATACCGCGTATCTGCGTTTTCACGATTTTACAGGAGGAAGAAAAAACTTAATATTTTAGCCATTTAACTATATTTTATGGACTGAACTCTAATGCTACTTCTTTGCGACCTATTTTATAGGAAAATAACGTTAGCTTACTAATAACTTGCTTAGATTCCATATAAAATCACTTTAATAACTTGCTTAGATTCTGTTTAAAGTCACTTACGCGGTTTTGTTACAACAAATTACAGAAAAAGTAGTTTAGAATTAGCAGATACGCGGGTTTGAAATGAATTTTAATATAGAATTGATTTTTTTATGTTAAAAATGAGGTTTTTTATAGGCTAATTTAAATTCTGTGAGATCTATAAGGAGCGAAACTATGTTAAGAATGCGTAGGCGCAATATTTCAATTTTGCGCCTTTTGCTGTTACGCGGTATTTACAAACTGCTCTTTCGCGGTATTGCACGCGCAACGACGATATTCTGTATTAAATAAACTAAATACTTTCTTTCTTAATCAAGCCCAAAAGGGTCACAGATGGTGCTTGCTCTTGAAAACGAGATGTAAGATAGGATATCATGATGCTTTGAATTCAGTTAACACGCGAGAGCAGCAATTCTTGTTTGCATAACATTCTGCAAATTTTTATTTCTAGACGTAAATGTGAAATTGTATAAACATAAGTTTCATGGAATTTATTCAGTTACAAAGAAGGAAAGGCAAGGAAATAATTTGCGAGATCATATTTTCTCAAATATTGATGCAAAGCAGCTTTTCAAATATGGATAGCTTTTTTATGAAGAATTATATCAAATAAAATAAAAAATGTGATACATATTTGTCGAGTCTCAAGTAGGGATGTTGTAAAAATATCGGTATATCAAAATGGCAATATTTTTGCTCCGATATATCGAGATTATTGGCAGATATTTCCACCGCAACTTTGGAGCGTATGCACCGATCACGATGATTCTTATTTTATTGGATATCGTAGATTTGTGGAAAGATAAAACGATATATATGAAAAAGTCTAAAGTGGAAGAATACCCCATAGTAGATAGGGATACTTACAATGAAAAGAAAATCATAAATGATTTTTTTTTTTTAAATACATATGTAATACAATAATATTCTTCGAATCGTATCGACAATTAATATGTGGGGGCTTATAGGGTCGCTGATTTCAAATCCGGTTCCTGATTCACGAACTTCAATACGGCCGGCGGGTCGAAAATGGCGTCCTCTTATTGAAATCTCATAAACAAAAATGTAGTACCCCACTTTCAAAATGCTGAATTTAAAAAAGAATGGAATAAAAACTTTAAAAAAAAGAGTAAAATCGAAATTTCTTGTTACTATACAGAGTGATCCAAAAGTATGGAAACGGCTAAATAACTTTCGAGGAATGCATTTTGGAGAAAAAAGTTTTAAACAAAAGTTTTAGGAACTTTCCCTGGCTATTCAATGGTGACCTTAGATTTGACCTTGATCATGGCCTTGAAGGTCGTTTCAAGTTCAAGTTGATTTTCTTAAATGGGAACCCATATTTCTGACCACGGAAATGGAAAGAGCGGAACATTCCGACTACGACTCGAAGGTCATATCAAGTCAAGATGGTTCTTTAAAGGGGAACCTGTATTGTTGCTGCGGATTTGGAAAGAACATAAGTTTTGCGTCCGAATGTGATCTTGACTACGACCACGGAGGTAACATCAAGGTCATAGTCGGACGTAAAATTTTCCGCTCTTTCCATTTCCGTGGCCCAAAATATAGTTGCCACTTCAAAAAACCACCTTGACCTTGATATGACCTTCGAGGTCATGGCCAAGGTCGAGGTCACATTTGGACGCAAAACTTCTACTCTTTCCAAAGCCGTAGTAACAATGCAAGTTCCCTTTTAAAGAACCACCTTGACCTTGATATGACCTTCGAGGTCATGGTTAAGATCATAGTCGGACGTAAAATTTTCCGCTCTTTCCATTTCCGTACTCAAAAATATGGGTTCCCACTTAAAAAAGTCAACTTGAAATTGAAATGACCTTCAAGGTCAAATCTAAGGTCACCATCGAATAGCCAGGGAAAATTAATAAAACTTTTGTTTAAAACGTTTTTCTCCAAAATGCATTTCTCGAAAGTTATTTAGCCGTTTCCATACTTTTGGATCACCCTGTATATAGGGATATAGAGATAATCATTAATCACCCTGTGTATCTTAACTCCTAAGTTTTAGAACTTTTAAGTGTGTACAATTTTTTGATTAAAATTTCATATATGTACTTGTTATGATATACGATAACTAATTTAGTGAGTATTAATAATGGGCTAAAACGCCGAATCAAAATTGTCATTCCCCTTTATGTTTCGGTTCGTACAAGTTTACGTATATATGATCTTTGGTACAAGGCAACTTTCAAAATTTTTACTATATATAAAAGATATATTATTCTGGAAATAAAATTAAATAAATTGAAAACTAATTATAGAAAGACTGACTTGCAATTTCGATTCCAATTATTAAAGTATTATGATAATTACCTAAAATTGTGATGAAGAAAAAACCTGAATTAATAGAGACTTCATAATAAAAAATATGCATACAATTCCATCTAATAATGACTTCAATGTACCTTTTGCATTGTGCTCGTCAAATCCTCGGCTTAGTTAAATCATACATATGTAAAATTTGGTGGAATTTTGTATTGCTAGGCTAAATATCTTCACAGAAATATTTTAATATATGTATGTAGCATTTTTGTAAATCTTCAACTGGATATTTAGGGCAAACGTTTGTTTAGCATATAGGTACTTGCACTTCTGTCTATCGACCAAATAATCCACCCACTTCCTTTTTTTGCAGAAAATATGACACTCTACTTTTATGTTTCGTCAAAAGGAAATAACTGAAATTGAAATGCTTGAACCGCGAAAACAAACAAAATCGCAGAGCATTTATTGGGATGTATTGTAGTTAGAACTTTGAAAGAAAATATATGGTAGCATATTTCAAAGAGGAAAATACTGAAAAGCCTCCAAGCGGTACTTGTTATCGCTTCCCCTAAATTGTCACCATATGAGCACATATGGATTTGTGGGCTTCGTGGGAGGGTTTTCATCATGCTTACTAATGCGAACTCCGTGTCCGCTTGCGCTTGAGATATTATTTATTATACTTCAGACGTGTAAGCACTGCTCTAATTAATTACTGAAAGAAGGAAACCCCAGAAGCTCTTGATTAATTTAAAAATAACCTCTCTTTTAATTATACTTACATTCCTTGGTTTCCCACATGAGTAAATTTGAGCAATTTTAAAATGGTGATGTGAAATCTTGTTACACACGAATAGGATATAAATTAATGACATTATTGTAATACTGATTACTTACAATATAATGAAAACCTATCAAATTTCGAAAATTTCACATGTCTCAGCTGAATCGTCATGCGATAAAATAATATCTTTAGCATAAATTTGATACAATTTGAACTTTGAAATTTGGAAATTTTAGTTTGTTTGAAAGCACCAAGTTCTAGATAATCCGTTATCTTCAATTTGAGAGTTTTATCAGAACTCAGAATGAGAGTTCGAAAATTTTCAGAATAATGGAAATTACCGCATTTCTGGGGAAAAAAAACTCTTTACAAAAATAAATGTAATTTTCATTTATTATTTTTCAAATAATATAGAAGACCAAACCAATACTCATAACTATAATAATCCCTAACTATATTTTCTTAAGAAGTATTGGTCGTAACCAATATACAAATTATGTGTTTTACTAATCTTCATTTGTGTCATAGCTTTTAATAATGCCGTGTGAACCCGTAACAAACTAAGAAACTATGAAAAGTCTTTCCGTATTATTTTTTGCTATTCTTGAACGGAGGTATCTCCGGAATTGATATAGAGGTATAAATCACCAACATTTAATTTCTTTTTCTTTCTTCTGTAGTTTTTTATTTCTCACGGTCAATCATCAATAGCCTAATTTCTGAATTTCTAAATTTTAATTCATTTGCTATTTGATATAAAAAATAAAAATAGAAAAACTATTAGCATTAATGTTAAAAATGTAGATACTGAATTTATCTTTATGCCGAGGTAATATAATAACATATGTAGATACTTACCTACATACATATATATATTGTCAAAGGAAATTTATTTGAAGCCACTTACAAAAGACAATGAACTATAATGATTAATTGTTTTCCATTTAAACAATAGTTCAATTCGTAGTAAATATTACTAAAAAATGTTGGTACTCTTTGCTTTCTATTATAAATTTCTAAAAGGTACGTACCATGCAATTATTAAATTACTTGATTAGTTTAACAGACGTGCGAATCGATCATTTCAGCGTCTATAGCGGCAATAGCCAAATAATTATTTTAATTGGTATGCTTCGAATCGATACACAAAATTAGGTCTAGCACAACTGATGTTTATTTCAGGTACATTTCAAGCACAATGGTATTGAATTTCATTTTCACCTATTGAAATTATTAAAATCATAACATTGAGCGAATCGCGAAAACCCTGAAACCATATTTAGAAGAAATATAATATTTCTTAACCACCTTACATTGAATTATTAGTTATTTGATTGATATTACAGCAGATTATGAACACTAAGTTGTTAATTGTTCAATTATTCAGTGCGTAATACATAGTTTTAATCTCATGTATGTCTTTTTATAAGAATAATATAAAATATTTATATGAGGTTTAAACTTTATCCATTCCCCAAAGCAAGGCAATATGTAGAATTTTTCTATACTATTTTTTCGCACGCAAAAATTGCTCCACGGATTTCTTCCACATGAAATGTGGGATTCGGAAGTCTTTGTGTGGGTGCGTGTACTAGCTGATAATTTAATTGAAACGAATAAGGCAATTCATTTAGTTATAAAAAGTAGAGCAATCTCCAAATTTTATGATTTGATATTTCCTACCTTGACAATTGCTCTACCACTCCCAGGTAAACATATTACCTGTGACAGAGAACTCAATTTCCATTCTTACATCGATGACATCGTTAACAGTGCCAATTTGGCTCTTGATTTTGTCAGCGGACCAAGTTGCTGGAGTATTCATTAGGGTTGAAATTTATTGTTTTATCTCTCGCTCCTCTATGGATGTGGTAGAGAAGTAGTATCCCTGATGAGTTTTGTATCATACCCTTACTATCTAGTTGTTAAAAAACTCTGGGGGGATCAGTGGCGGACTAACAGGGGGCGGAAGGGGCGGCCCGCCCCGGGCCTTCGGTCTTGGGGGGCCCCCAAATGCCTTCGCGTTCCCCTGATCAAATCCTAAACAAGACTTTAAAAATGTGCTTAGTAGGGGAGAGTTGCCTAATTTGGGCCGGCTCCTATTTCGCGCCACCCATTTTTTTCAATTTTAGCGAGTTTTTGAAAATTAATTAATGTCAAAATTTGATTGAAAATGAATGTAGAACAAAATAATGAAAGAAATACTAATTTTAATACAAAATTAATAATGTTACAACAATCTCGTAAAAATGTATCTGCCGACTTAAAAATCTGACATTTTTGCTCGTCGATAAAAACAAATTGATACATCTAATGAATCTAAAATTTGTTCTGATGCGAAGTGTATAATATGTTTATATAGTATATAGTGTATTTGCAATTTAGAAACTATAACAATACTAATTAATTTAAACAATCTGGAAAAATGTCATTTCCCCTAATTTGGGCCACTGTGCAATTCGAAAGGGCGCCTAATACGGGTCACTCACGCGATGTAAACAAAGCAACACTATCTGAAGGAAAAATGTTTTTTTCATTAAAACGGTAAGTGTACATGAGATATTTAGTAAATTTAGTATATTAAGCCTATTGTTATTATTTTAGATTATAAAATGTTACATGTCATTGAGTAAATACTTAATTTATGATGATTAACTCTTTATTGAGAATTTAAATTTCAAATATATTTCTGATCAACGAATTAATTAACGTCAATTCATTGTTTCATTAAATATAATAAGTAACGGTGTTTTAAACAATATGCCGAACCATTTTCGCGTTTTTCAGATATCTTACGTGCTATTCAATAGGTGGCCCACATTAGGCGACTCGTCACCTAAATTGGGCCACTTGCACGTTTTTTTCAAACGTTATTTTTTATTATAAAAGAAAGTCAGACTTGCCTTAAACTTTCCACAAAGGTAAATTATCATCCAAATTTTAATATTGCGCTATTAATTATGTAAACGAAACGTTTACAATAATTTTAAATGCATTTAACCTTAGGTAGCCCATGACTGGCGACTCTCCCCTATCTACATAATTTCATCAAGATCAAAACACTACAGCCATCTAGACTTTTTACGCGGTACTAATATTCTTTTAACTTTGCTGAACGCGTCCAATACGCTGGGGAAACTCCCGTCTTTGTAGCGGGTACTTCCCCAGAAATTCCTGAATGAATGAAGTGCAAATAAATTCACTCTTGTACGCCTACATTGACATTCACTACATTATATTTACGTCGAAAAATAAACATTGGCCTCATTTAAAATATATTAAATTTCAGTACATTGATATTTAATAGTTAAGTAATGTGTACTGATATTTTCGCGAACGGATAAGCCTTTTTTCAAATTGTAGAGTAATAAACGCGATCTTATCCGTTCAAAGTAATTTCATTAAAAAGTGTAATAGTGTTTTTGATTTTTGTTGCGATATAAAAGTAAATGAGTTCAGAGTTGAGTTAGTGCATTTTCGAGTATTTGAAAAAAGTAAGTAATTCTTCGTATAATTTAGCCTAGAAATTATAATCCGTAGTTTCTAGTCAATATGCACCTACGAGTACATTGCTTCAGTTCTTGCATTTCGCGAGTGGTCCTTATTTTATTTGTAGTGCACGTTTATTAGGGACGTAGGTATGTACTTTTTCTCATCTTGAGACTCAACATGGCAAAGTCTCTTTACATTTGTATATCTATATCGTCAAATCAATAATGAGGCTTAATTTAGCTATCTTTTATAAAAGTTTCTTATTTATCTCATTATTTTTAGTGAAAAGGATTCAACCGTCTGGCTCTCAGAAAAGGAAGCTAAAAAAACGAAGACTGAAGAGGCAAAATCGCTTGCTGGATCTTTATCCAAATACCTTTCGAATTCTGAAGAGAAGAAAAGTGGCGTTGCCGAAAAAATTAATCAAAGTTTATGCTAGAAGCTTCAGTTGACGCTCTGGCTGTAGCAGTTGAAAATCTGATACAAATGTATGATGAATTTGAAAAGGAGCAAGTTTCCAAAGAAATAAAAAGATACCGCAGGCATGTAAAAGCCACCGATACGAGTATGGACGTTGCTGCCAAATGGAGAGCCCAAGAAATCCTTCAATTTATAATAAAATGGGACTTCAGTGAATCAATACTTCTTGACCATTTGCATCTCGGTTGCATCATGCGAGAGAAGTTTTTCGAAACTTAAACTAATTAAAAATTATCTTCGATCTACAATGGATCAAGAGCGACTGGTTAATCTAGCCGTGCTTTCAATAGAAAGAAAAATTTCCAAAGAAATCGATTTCACAGAAGTTATTGAGGAGTTCAGTAAATTGAAGGCAGAGAAAACACATATAATACGCTACAAAAAATAAAAAAACTATCTTTGATTTATTTTATCAAATTTTTTTTTTGTCGATCGATTCGTATTTTATTTTCCTCACCCATATCCATTAATATTGTAGGTATTTATATTTATTTAGCCTAAATAATTTAATTCGAATTTAAATTTCACTTGCCAGATTTTAACGAAATAAACATAAACACTTATTTATACATACAAATGTGAACTGAATAAAAAGCTTGTAAAACTACATTTTTTTTAAAGCTGGGGGGCCTCATTCCGCTTTGCCGCCCCGGGCCTCTAACGGGCTTAGTCCGCCACTGGGGGGGATGAAGCCTTTTAATCTAGATTTCTCGTTTTACAACCGATCTGGATAATATGCTCCCGAAATCAGATTGTTTTCGTTATCCATATCTCTCATAATATGCCCTCGTATTAATTTAATAATGTGGTTATCAATCCTGTTTATGTTAGTCATTTTGTAAAGAACTGCGTTTGAGTAGTACCGTTAGTGCTTAGATTCCGGAGTTCGATACTTCGAAAGACACGCGCGAATGTATTGTCTTTCGAACACCCGGATTTTCTCCATGTAAGAAGGCAAAATGTTTAACCAAACAGTGCATCCATATGTTAAAATAGGCCTGAACAGGGGTTGGTCACATATAATATTGACCCTAGAGACTAGAGTCAAGATGTTTGCTTTGAAAAAGTCGTCTGGTTATTTGGAAGGCTTTATGGACTCTCTCAAGAGAATTGTTAAACCTGATGTTTAAAGACAAGGCAATTGCCTAGCCAGATCCTTAAGTATTTTACCACGGGCTTTTACTGTAATATATGTCCTGTTTGGCTCTTGAAAACCAGTATAACTGTATTAGCTATCCTTTTGTATTTCCTTTTAGAGAGAATAGAAAATATTCAATCCAATCCAATTATCGCCATTTATTTTATTTGCAAATGTTCTTATTTTTTATTATAATTGAACGAAAACCCGGTCGGCTCAAGTGAAAATCGAAAAGTGAGGAAACACTATTTTACATTTTTTATCAACATACAAAGGCACCTGATTGATTTTTTTGGAAATAGGACTTTAAAAAATACAATTAGATAAGTTAGATGCCAATTAGAAGTAAGTAGATAAATTAAAAACGGACGGTAAGATAGTCCGCCAGATAATTGGCGGGCAAGTGAATTAGTCCACCAGACCAGCTTTTTCCAGTTTAATCTGGTATCCGAATTTGCCTTTTTTACGGTTAACCTAAACAGGATTGGTTCGCATTTATCTAAATTTATTTTTAATTTCGACTTATATGCGTAATTTTCTATTGTTTGGAGGTCATGTTGTAAGAGTCTTTGGATATTTTCACCTTCGGACCTGTCCTGTACGCTATTAGCTCATCTGCATAAGCTATTGTGTGAGGAAGGGAACCTACAAGATCACTTGTGTAAATATTGAATAGCAGTGGAGAGAGCACTGCACCCTGTTGCAACCCATTTTTGATTTCAAGTGTCTAATATTGGGTGGTTGCATTAAAAGTAGCTGTTTTTTATGTTTTTTTAATGTTTATTTCTATGATAAAAATTATAATGATTTTAATCAATCGGCAGCTACAACCTCCTCCCACTTTTCTGGCAACAATTGAATTCCGCGGCGAAAGAAAGCTCTATCCTTTGAGGCTATCCAATCAGCAATCCATTTTTGGACTTCTTCATAATTTTTGAAATGCCTGTCTTTCTAAATCATGCTGCATCGACTGAAACAGATGATAGTCTGATGGAGCTAGGTCTGGAGAATACGCTGGGTACGGGAGGGTTTCCCATTCAAACTCCATCAGTTTTTGTTTGATCTTCAAAGCAACATGAGGCCGAGCGTTATCATGAAGAAGAATCATTTTTCGGCGATTCGATGCAATTGATGGTCTGTTTTTCATAAAATGTTTGTACAAATTCTCCAACCGTTGTTCATAACGCTCAGCGGTGATTGTTTCATTCGGCTTGAACAACTCGTAATAGACAACTCCTTCCATATTCCACCAAATATAGAGCATTGTCTTATTAGCGTGGATGTTCCGCTTTGCAGTCGATGTTGTCGGTTGGCCAGGATCAACCCATGATTTCTTTCGTTGTGGATTCTCAAAATAGATCCATTTTTCATCTCCGGTCACAATACGCCATAAGAAACTCTTCTTTCTTAGCTTTCCAAGTAATGAAATGCAGATGTTTAGCCGATTCGCAATAGCACTGTCGGTCAATCGAAGTAGCAGCCATTTTCCTTCTTTTTGTATCTTTCCAATGGCATGCAAACGTCGAGATACCGTTGATTTATCGACTCCAAGTTGTTGATGTAATTCTCTAAGCGATTGGACGGGTTTATTGTCCAATGACGCTTTTAATTCCTCATCTTCAAATTTTTTCGGTTGGCCTGGCCATTCTTTATAATAAACATCACAATCACCGCTTTTAAACCCTCTAAACCAATCTCTGCATACTGTTTCGGATGGAGCAGATTCCCCATTAGTTTCCGCGAGTAATCGGTGAGCTTCAGCAGCACTTTTTTTCAAATCGAAATAATGCAGAAGTACATATCGTAAAAACGACTTAACGCGATCCATTTTACACTGTATATCACTTAATGAATATAAAACTGCCGACTCTCAACTGGATTTTATTAACACACCTTCAAGCTTCAAAAATGTACATGTCACAGTTATTATAGTTCAGTGGAAAAATTGCTACCCACATCTGTAAGTGAACAGCAAACCCAACAAATCCATCTATTCTCGTATGCAACCACCCAATAGATAGAAGATTTCAAAGTCAATAAGACATGCTCGTGTGCATTGTGATATATTACTTGAATACGCCTTTCAAAGGGTCTAGCGGGATAAGTACATGAAAACTGCACTCGCGCCTGATGAAGGGTTCTTACCTTGTTTTTATTGTTTTTCATCTAAAATAGCCATACACTTAATCTCACACCCCTAACCCCTATGGTAAGGAAATAATGAGGGTGACAACCCTTAACAAAAAATTTTTTTTTCTCAGTACCTATTCAAGATATCTTCATGAAATTGAAAACATATATGACAATTGATAAACTAATTATAATATATTTTTTTTAGAATTTTTGCAATATTAGAAACTGTAAAAAACGAGAAGTATATTTTTTGGGGGTGGTTTTTTATATCAACCCCTAAAGTGACACCTAAAAAAAAAATATATCTTCTTTGTTAATTAGTTAGCTATTACATATTAAAGTTACAAAAGGGTCGAATTGGTGGAACATAGTTTAAAAAAATAAAAATCTATTACGGATACGTGCATGCATATATATCCATTGTTTTGTCAAGTTCTAAGAAGTGAACTAGCGAGTCAAAACATAATTGGCAGGCGACGTATACGTATGCGGGAGTTTCGAATATCAACTGCGTATTAAGTGCGGTTCAGTTTTTCACTGTAACATTTGCGATCAGAAATAATGGAGAAAACAAATAAACGTCATAAAGATGATAAATGTGTTAATTGTAAAATAAGTGTCAGAAAAACCAGTGGAAAGATGAAACGTATCATTACAAAGGAAGATTTAAATAGATATCAACCTTATTGTAGAAATACTTTACATATTGGAATCCAATCCAATATGTAAAGTATTTCTACAATAATTATACAATACGCAATTGATATTCGAAACTCCCGCATACGTATACGTCGCCTGCCAATTATGTTTTGACTCGCTAGTTCACTTCTTAGAACTTGACAAAACTTGCATGAAAATGAACAGGTCATTACGTTCTTTGTTACGCAATATAAGATAACATTGTACCGAGTCTACACCACGGTGTTCAAAATTCTTGCAGTCGAATGCCATCAAATCGAATATTGTTTATCGTTGATTGTTCATAGTTTATTTGTAGGTATACATATTTGTTGACATTACAGAATTATGAGAACGTATTTATAATGATAGATATAAAGTGCACAGGTGTTTACGTAGTTTGGTAAAAATGGATATATATGCATGCACGTATCCGTAATAGATTTTTATTTTTTTAAACTATGTTCCACCAATTCGACCCTTTTGTAACTTTAATATGTAATAGCTAACTAATTAACAAAGAAGATATATTTTTTTTTTAGGTGTCACTTTAGGGGTTGATATAAAAAACCACCCCCAAAAAATATACTTCTCGTTTTTCACAGTTTCTAATATTGCAAAAATTCTAAAAAAAATATATTATAATTAGTTTATCAATTGTCATATATGTTTTCAATTTCATGAAGATATCTTGAATAGGTACTGAGAAAAAAAATTTTTTTGTTAAGGGTTGTCACCCTCATTATTTCCTTACCATAGGGGTTAGGGGTGTGAGATTAAGTGTATGGCTATTTTAGATGAAAAACAATAAAAACAAGGTAAGAACCCTTCATCAGGCGCGAGTGCAGTTTTCATTTACTTATCCCGCTAGACCCTTTGGTCACCTTCCCAGCCAACATTTATAAATAGGCTTGTGCAACGTAGATACCTCCGCTTCACACTCTGTGACCTTCCCTGGATTGAGAACCTTAACCTCCCACCATACGAAGACCGTTTAAAATGTATCACCCTCCAGTCCATCGCGATGTGGCCGATATAATCTTCGCCCATCAAGTTCTCACTGATTGTATCGATTGTCCCGAAATTCTGCATAACATACTCAATACTCAATATTCGGTACAGAGCGGCGTTAGATCTGGCCCACTTGATCCCACACCAAGCTATTCGCATCCTCACAGTCATAAACCTGTAAAATGGCGGGAAAATGTGTACCTGCGCAAACATTATATAGAAAGTACACCCTGTATTATTTTGTAAGATTTAGGTTTGAGTTGATTGTCTCGAGTTTTTGCAATCAAGCTATAGATAGGACAATCCTAGCCCGCGGGATACATCACAATAACATATCCCTTTCTAATTTACTCCTTACTGTCTTCTCCCCTTTGCTTTCTTTTTGTCTTCTAATCTGATTTCATTTTAGCGTAGATTAGTTTTTATGCTAATTCACTTTTTTTGTGTAGCTTGATTAAGAGAAAGAAAGGAAATAAATAAATATCCATTTAATATCCAAAAATTCAATATAAGGTAGTAGCTAACCTACATTTAGCCTAAATATGGTTTCACGGTCGCGATTCGTTCTATGTTATGAATTTAATTAAAATTAATTTCATGCGACTAGCTGAAAATGAAATTCAATACCATTTCGCTTGGAATTTACCTGAAATAAACATCAATTATGTTAGATCATAAAATTGGCTTTATCTATATCCGATTCGCAGCACAGCAATTAGAATAATTAATTGACTGTCGCCTCTACAGACGCTGAAACGAACGATTCGCACCTCTGTTAGAGTAATCAATTTATTTAGTAACTTCATGGTGCCTTTTAGAAATCAATAATATGTACAAAGAAAAGAGTAGGTACCAAAATTGTTTTGTAATATTTACTACAAATTGAACTATTATTTAAGTGGAAAACAATTAATCATTATAGTTCATTGCCTTTTGTAAATGGCTTCAAATAAATTTCATTTGACAATATCTGAGTATGTATGCATTATTATATTTTCTTAATAGGGAAGAGTGGGGTTCAACGTGCCGATTTTACTAAAACGCAAGATAGCACCTACACTATGAATGTCATATCTATGCTATATGAAGTATCTAATGTGAAATTTAATGTAGTTTTTATAACCATACGCTATTTTTAAGTATATCCAATATCAATTAATTTATAGGCTATTTTATACAAAACGTCAAAGGGGCACAATTTACCCCATCAAGGGGCGGGTTGTGCCAATGGTGAGGTAAGATGTGCCGCTTATATTTAAAGTATGTTGAAGTCAATTAAATGGGAATTAAAACAACAAATAAACTTTTAATTTGCAAATAACGTGTATTTATTGACAAGTTAACAATTTGTATCTAACATTAGTTTATATACGTTCAGCATTTGTACTTTGTAATAAGATCAACACAGTAACTTCTCTATTTGAAACAATAATTAACAAGTTAGAACACAAAACTCAACATTATCTACTAATTTAACCAAATACCTAATCATCATGTTCTTCATTTAATAAACATTTGCTTATATGTAAAAGGTTGCCATTTGTAATATATCAACAGTGTACCCTGTTTACCTTATTTTAAATAAAACTTTACAAGTTATAACATTAATCTCAACATTTTACACTAGTTAAATAAAACAAAATAATAATTTTCTTCTTAACGTTAATCACTCGTAGTAGGTAAACCTAGATACCTAAATGATTTCTCAGTCTGAAATAAGATTTTACTAACATTATTTGTATTATTCGGTTGAGTGGAACATATTTCTAGCTCACGAGCTACTGCTTTTAATTTTCGACAGTCTTTTATAACAGCTTCAGCGGCTTCCTTTTGTAGACTCTCATCCTAAAAACAATATAAATAGTAACAACTAATAACTAAACCCATATATAGTTGTGCTCTAAACGCCACGGCCATGGGCATTTTTGACCCCGTTAGTAACATGATAATCTATACTTCGATTTTAAAAACATGTTGAACGCTGCGGTATTTTACACTGTCCTACTAATAAATTGTCAACATTTTAACTACTACTCAGACCGGGGCGCTGACGCAACTAAAATGGCCACCGACTGTGCGCGTGGGTAAAGGATTTCTCGACGCAGCCACAGAATGTATCTATCTCTTTTCCTCGTTGAGATATTCTCATCGGCACAACCTACCCGCGGGCCGCGGCACTTTGAACCCCACCTTCCCTTATAGAGATAAATTCAAAGAGCAAATTGCAAAAGGTTTTTTTATTCTTTTAAAATTAAAATATCATATATGGACTAAATTTAAGAAATTCGGAAATTAAGCTATTCATGGTTGACTGTGGAAAATAAAAATCTACAGCAAAATAAATACTACAGAAGAAAAAAGAAATTAAATTTTGATGATTTATACCTCTATAATGACGTTATACAGGATGTACGTTTGACGCATGTCAATTTCGGAGACACCTCCGTTCAAGAATAGCAAAACATAATACGGAAAGATTTTTCTTAGTTTAACTTGTTAAGGGTTCATACGACATGACACAAATGAAGATTATTAAAGCACACATAATTTATGTATTGGATGCTACCAATAGTTCATAAGAAAATATAGTTAGAGAAATAATAGTTATAAGGGTTGGTCTGGTCTTCTATATCTATTATTTGATAAAATAATAAACGAAAAACTACATATAATTTTGTAAAGAGTATTCCCGAAAAATGCGGTAATAACAATTATTCTGAAAATTTTCGAAATCTCATTCTGAAGAGTTCTATTGAAACTGTCAAATTGAAAATGACGGATTATCCAGAACATGGTGTTTTCAAACAAATCTAAATTTTCAAAGTTCAAATTTATGCCAAAGATATTATTTTAGTAGTGAAACGTGGGAATTTTGAGCTATGGATAGGTTTTCATTATTTTGTTCGTAATCAATATTTTTTATTATTTATTGCCAGGAGTGACCCTTATAGTGGGCAGTGCGACCGAAAGGTCTTTATGCCGAGTCGTAATAAATATTACTATAACGTTATTAATTTATATCCTGTTCGTGTGTTAATTGTTCAGATTTGCCCATGTGGCAAGATAGATAGTATAGTAAAAATAGAAATTATTTTTAAATTAATAAATCGCTTCTGGGGTTTCCTTCTTTCAGTAATTAATTAGATTAGTTTTTTCACGTCTGAAGTATCATAAATAAAATCTCAAGCGCAAGCAGACACGGAGTTCGCATTAGTACTTAAGCATAATGAAAACCCTCCCACGAACCCAACAAATCCATCTATTTTCCTATGGTGACAATTTGGGGGAAGCGATAACAAGAATCACTTGGGGCTTTTCAGTATTTTCCTCTTTGAAATATGCTACCATATATTTTCTTTCAAAGTTCTATAATACATCCCAATAAATGCTCTGCGATTTTGTTTGTTTTCGCGGTTCCAGCATTTCAATTTCAGTTATTTCCGACGAAACATGAAAATAGAGCGCCATATTTTGTGCAAATAAAGGGAATGGGTGTATTATTTGGTCGGTAGACAGAAGTACAATTACCTATATGCTAAACAAACGTTTGCCCTAAATATCTGTTTGAAGATTTACAAAAATACTACATATATTAAAATATTTCTGTGATGATATTTAGCCTAGCTACAAAATTCCACCAAATTTTACATATGTATGATTTAACAACTAAGTCGAGCATTTGACGAGCACAATGCAAAAGGTATCAGTACATATACCTTAGTCATAAACTAAGAGAAAAACGGAATATTACTAATCTGAAACAATCTTACAACAATAATTACATTACATTATAAGTACATATTGGTATTGGTACCAGAGCCGTAACCAGCGGGAGATTTTGTAATATTTAATTCTATAAAAGTATATTCTTATATATACAAAAGGAAATAATTGTAAATTTTTTCATTATTTACATGCAATTTAAAAATTAGTATAATAGATAGATGTAGATTGTTGTGGCTGTCCGAAGACACACGTAGGCCATCATAGGCCCATTGTGATACCACTTTTTTTTTGTGACCAGGGTTTTTCGTGGGAATCGAACCCACAACCTCTAGCGCTCTGCTGGTTCGCAGTCAGCACGTCGCGTTACCAACCGGGCTATTGAGGCCTATCGATGTAACTTTTTAAAAATAATCACTGATATTTTTCTCATAACACAAAGGTAGGTAGCATTTATCTTTCTAAGGGTATTTAAAAAAAAAAGTGCTATGTCCTACACATAAATTGATGTATGAAAAAAATGCCCTCGGAATTGAGAAATAGAATACTTCAGATACCTCATCGCAAAATTCATTCACAAAGGTAACAAAATAATATGTCCTCTCCACTAGGGAATAAATATTGCCGCCTTTGTGGAAAATCTATTTGGTAAAGCAGAATGAAATTGATCGAACATCGTGTGCTATTGAAGCATTGGGAGAAATAATTATTTCCCAACATATTTATTTTATTGAATATTTTTGCAAGCCTACCAGTTACAACATGTACAATTGAGCGATCATTTTCTCGTTTACGAAGGCTTAAAACATATTTAAGGAATTCATGTGGTCAAGATAGATTAACGCGATTAGCGATTAAGTGTTTTAAAAAATTAGAGCTTTTATTTCATATAGTAAGTAGTATAGATATTTTTAAAAATATTTAATTGCATACATATATGTATATTGAAGATGTAAAAATTAAACTTTATTTAAAATAAATATTTTAACGCTATTTAAAAAAATTGTCAACTTAGTTCTGGTTACAGCCCTGATTGGTACTCCCAATAACAAAGCAAATTTATGTACTGATATTTTTCGGTTGTAAAAAATTCAAATTTATCATAAGAATGCCGATAACCATATATTAATTAATTAATATTATATAACCAACATTTTTAAACAAACTAGTTGAGTTATCCGGTTTCACCCAACGTATCATAAGTTTTACTCAATTAAGTAGTTCTAAAATTATTCAGTTTAGTTTTTTTGAATTTATATCCTAATTTGAGCTCTAATTAATGTCCTAATACTGTCTTACTCAAGCGTTCGATGTAGTTTGAGATGTTATTTACATTTTTGGTTCTGACAGGCAATGAGAATACTTTTGTTCAAAACGAACCATGGTAAAATTGGAAGCAATTCGCAATAATATGTGAGTCAAAAATTTATTATTTTTATGCCTGGTACCTCATTGACAATAGAAGTCTTTCAATTTTCAGTTTTGCAAATAAATTAAAAATTAGTAGGAAACATATGTATAATAAGTTATTTCATTTGCGTTATTAAATTGTTAATTAATATTTATGTATAATAGCTGAAATGATTGTTTTATTGGTAATTTCTGATTTTACTACTTTTAAAAACTGCCAGTAGTAGTAAATAATGGTGGATTTTGTAACACTCAAGATAGATACCAATAATTTTAAACTTCATGGGATTACCTTAAAAATTGATACTTGTGGGTTTTTGGGGTCACTTATTTTGAATCTACTACTATCGAATCTACTAAGATGGCAAATCCAATAGGGCGACCAAAATTTCTAAAATTCAAGAGAATTCAATAAAAATTATTACAAAAGGAATTTTGGGTCTTCTGATTTGGAATCCATTATCAAAATGTGGAAATTCTAAAAAGCGGATCAAATTCTGTTTGTCTGTTTATGCATCTATCACACAAAATCTACGGGACGGGATTTTATTAAACTTAACGCAGTTATAGCTTATGCCCTGTCCTTTATTAACATTTATGATAAATTTTATCTCCATCCGCCATGTTCCAACTTTCAGGTTCCCCTACCATTGAAAGTTTGATTTCGGTATGCGATGTTATGCAACAGTTACAAAATTGTGATTTGATAGTGCCATTTTTCTATAATATATTTTAAGCTATATTCAAATAAATCTTTAGGGAAAAGGGAACAAAGTCGCGAGCACAGCTAGTTCAGTTAATAAAATTGCATTGAAATCTTTAAAATCGGTCCAGCTGTCGTGTTGGGGCTACTGCCTCACGGTACCACAGTCTGGTGAATATAATCATTTGTATCTGCATATTTTTTCCACCCTATTCAATCATTCTTTCATTCATTCGTTTTTTTCTTGAGACATATATAATATCTGTCGGACATGGGTACCAAGCCGCCCATTTTCCTTTATTGCTTTAAGATTTCCCCACTTTATTGCTCTAGGGTAGGGATACTAGGGTAGGCAAAGTAAAAACGCCTGATCCAATATGTTTGATATGTAGACAAGACATACCTCAAAAACAACAAGTAAGCGCACATGTCACCAAATTCAAAAATTAAAGTAGAATAATCTTTTTCGTTGCGACATATTCTGAATTGGTTTCGTCATGACACACTCCCACCGCACACATGTTGCTATGTTCAACAAACCGTAAATAAAGGATATAAGAAAAATGTATGAAGAGAGGTGTAGGCAAACGCGGATCGTATAACTGTCAGTTTAAGATGTCTTTGATTTATTCCTGCGTAATCTTCTTATATCTAAGCAGCCCTGCTATCTATATAGCAAATTAAATTTCGAGCTCAGTACTCACCCCTTTCGGTATCCCCTCATAGAAATGCGGTTTTTCTGGAATAGCCTCCCGGTGCATTTGAGAAGAGGTATTAGCAGTTCCCATTTTGTGCATTTTAAACCTTTATAAGTTTCCTTCCTGCAAGCACTTCGAACTTTATTCCTTTATTTTTTTGCTTCATTATTTAGAATATATTAATTTTTTATTTTGTATGAAGTTCCTTTTTCTTTTCCTTTTACTACAGTATGCATCTTGCATTATAATATTTCTTTATTTTTTGTTAATTTTTCCTTTATGTACATATTTCATATGTATTATAATTTTCTTCTACTTATTCTTGTGTATTTTAATATACTTTTATTGAACGTGCGAAAACGTATAAGAATAATTTTTGTATAAATAAATAAATAAATAATGCCTTAATTTTGATACAAATATTTCTTGTTGGAATTACATCAAGAGAGATAAAATAAAATGCTGAAAAATCAAAATCCGAATTGTGATGACAATGATTTTACGATAAAGGTACTTACTGCTTCCACTAAACATTGTTTAATATTACTTCTCTTAAATCTCTTTCTAACACGTACATATAATAAACAGGTCAACATTAGCCACCTTAAAAAAGAAAATTATTCGCTCGTTAGTGTTAACCTTAGTTAGGGCCTAACTTATTAAGTGACAATTTTAATTAGTTTATGTCTAGACTTAAACTGAAAGAGTTGAGTTTGGAATTTGCTATCTTCACCTAGTTGGGCAAGTTCATTCAGAAAAAAGTGTGTCGCGGGTACGGACAGCTGATTTGAATATGTCTACAATATTCACTCAGAATCGTTTGTGGTGTATAACAGGGTTGCTCTTTTCAATCGTATACGAGTTTTGTATTTTTAACCGACTTCAAACAAAAAAGAAGGTTCTCAATTCGACTGTTTTTTTTGTGTGTGTATGTTATGTTACGCGTTATTTTCGCCGATTGTGAACCGATTTTAATGATTCTTTCTTTATTGAATAGGCTAATATATCTCAACAGTATGGTGGTCCCATTTAAATTTAAAGGAAATATCCTAACTCTTGTGTGTATGTTACGCAATATCTTCGCCAAATATGAATCGATTTTGATAATTCTTTTTTTTATTGAATAGGCTATATCTCGAGGGTGGTCCCATTTAACTCCTTCCTCTTGTGTGTATGTTACGCGATGTCTTCGCCGATTGTGAACAGATTTTAATGATTCTATTTTTATTAAATAGGTTATATCTCAGGTCTGGTGCCATTAAAATTTAAATTTAAAGAAAATATCCCAACTCTAAACGTGGAAAATTAGGGGATGAATCCCGTTTATTGAATTTCAGCCACTTCCCGTTAACTGAAAATTGGAAAATAACAAAAAATTTTACAAAAAATAAAAACCGGGTTTAAAACTTTTCCTGTATGTGTAAATTTAAACTAAAAAGTTAAAAATAATATTTTTTATTACTTTAAAGAAAACAGCACTCAAGGACAATATACAAAATTATTGATACGGAAATATTTACAATATCCAATCAGTTATTTTTGGAGTCGGTGTCAGCCAAAGCAAGTTTATAAACTCGAATTACTGTAGGTTTATAAACTTGCAAAGTTTTGAAGTCGGTTTTCATTTTTTTGTAAACTTTTTTTATGACATGGCTTTTTTTGCTAGCATAATCCAACATTGTGTTAAATTATGTTTATTTTTAATTTCAACTAAACACTACTTTACCAGAACAAATCAAATACAATGTTTCATTGCAGTGTGTCTATAGATTACAACCAGAACTAACGATTAATACCAAACGAGCGTCGCGTCGTAGCTTCACTTACAAGGAAACGTTCTCAGGTGTGTCTCACTGATTTTGATGAAATTGAAATATGTTATAGAATATCGAAAAATAAGAGACGCATATTTTTTTTTATCTGCGGATACGCACATTTAGGGTGTGAAAACCACCCCTAAAGTTTACCCCCAAAAACAGTTTTTCCTAAATATTTCAAGTTCTAATGAATTTTTTCGAATGAAACAAAATGGAAATGATGTCTTATAAATATACTAACCTTTTGTAAGTAATCCGGTTCCCGGGGGTGGCAACCCTTATTTTTATTTGCATAAAAACGATTTTTTTAAAATATTTTTGCGTCTTAAAAATAACAGTTTTAGTTAAAATCATTGAAAAATATTTTTTTACATACGATTTTGTGAAATACCTGTTTTTACGTTTTCGTAAAAAAAGCTCCTCAAGGGGTTAAACAACCCCTAGCACTAATACGTAAATATATATTCTTTCAGATATCAGTTTTTTCCTGAAAACCAGTATTAGGGGGTTTTTGGAGTCGCTGATTACGAATCTGATGTTATATTTAAAAAATTCAGAATGGCAAATCCAACATGGCGGACAAACTTTTGAAAAATACACCAATTTTTATAAAAAAAACTAGCTGGCCCAGCAGACGTTGTACTGCCCTTTCCGGTACATTTTCATTATGCCATGTGCGTCACTCAATATTTGATCGTGTTCTTTCTTTTCGCATGTTTCTACAAATAATACCATTAATATAAGAAAACAGTGTTTCCGTTTCATATCCCTAATTAATTTATTGAACAAACTTACACGTTGTTTAATATTAAGTAAACCGTTTTACACTTCACAAATATTGGAAAATTACCCGGTTTCGCCCGGCGTTGGGTAAATACTTACTAATTAAAGACTTCTCAAATATTCTAGTTTGTTATATCCTAGAAATTGATTCAACCCGAAAACCCCTTTATGGATCCGCCATCTTGAATATCCAAAACTTGATAATATTGAAAATTAGTGGCATTAACACAATTATTGTACCAAATTTCGTTAAAACCCGTTGAAATCGAGAAATTTTTGTATGTACAGTGTGCGCAATTTCTATAAGCGCAGCCAGTTTTATTCATGTTTAAAGAAAACAACTTTTTATTTTTCAAAACCGATTATATTGCATAAATTCCCCATTGGTAAATATTAATTAAATAATATAAAACATTCACTAAAGTAAGTAATTACTTTATAATAAAAATAAATATAATTAAAAGTCTCTTTTGTCTGCGCAATTTCTATAAACGCACTTTATATTATAGTCTTTATTTTAAAAGCTTAATGAAAAGTAAATTTTTGTATATTTTCTAAATATTGTGTTTTATCTCCTTTGTTAGTTATAACTTGAAAAAACCTGTTAAACATCGAATTTATTAACTTTTTAAACAAATGTTCATCAATATCATTCCAGCATTTCAAAATATCGGCTTTCAGTTGAGATAACGAAGAAAATTGTCCACCATTTGCGTAGACTTTTCGTGCCATGATTCCCCAAATGTTCTCCATTGGATTTAAATCCAGACTACGTGATGGCCACTCCATTACAGGAATATTTCTTTCACTAAACCATCGTCTTGTTTCGGCAGAAGAATGCACAGCGGCGTTATTCTGTTGAAAAATCAAATCTTTTTCCATATTGTCTTTTAAATATGGAATAAGAGATTCCTCCAGCAGGTCTGTATATATGGCAGAGTTCATTCGGGTCGGAACAAAGCGTAAAAATAACTTTCCTTGATAAGAAAAGGCACCCCATAACATTAAACTACCAACACCAAAATTACTACTTAGACGAGGCGAATCGGGCTTCCTTAAATCATGCCAATAAGTACTCAATCCATCTGGGCTATCTAAATTAAATTGTTTTCCGTAAGAAAAAATAACGTTTTGCCACTTTTCGTCCCAGTTCATGTGGCTTCTAGCAAAATCTAGGCGCGCATATTTATGATGCTGTTGCAGTTGGAGAGATTTGGCCGGTTTCTTATATTTAATATAAGTAGTGTCCTTCAAAATTTGTTGAACTCTTCTTCCTTTAATTGGGAGTTGTAATTCCGCTATAATTTGAGCTGCACTTAACTTTTTTTTCATAACTTCTTCTCTTATGTTCCCAATATTTTGTTTGGAAACTTTGGTGTACCCTCTTGGATGCTCCCATAATCCATTAAGATTGCCCTTTTTAATAAAATTTCGCACCACACATTCTGAACGTCCAATTCTCCTTGCAATTCCTTTTATACCAAGGCCAGTTTCCCTAAACGCACGGATTCTGACGAGATCATCGTTGTCAAGGACCTTTCCTCGGGGAATTACAATAAATCTTAAGAAATAACAGTAATTATACAGAATTAAGCTAGAGTTTGAAAATAAATATGAAACTCACATGAATTGTTTCCTAAAAAGTTGCAAAATTACTTTGCGTTTAACTAGTAATACTACAAAGAGAAACTGCGTTTATAGAAACTGCGCACTCTAAGATCAATTGTGAAAGATTAATCTATTGCATTCACGCATTGCCTGATATTTGGAATTGTTTAATTGCTTTTATGAATAGTTATAAACTTTAATAATTGTCCTGTAAAGAAATTTTGTTACTATATCGCTTTATTTCAATGAATTGTGCATTTCACTTGAAAATCAGACGTGCGCTTATAGAAATTGCGCGCACTGTATATTGGATCTGCCCTCTTGGATCTAGAAACTTTGATAATTCGATAATGATAAAATTAGTGGCACCAAAAAAATCGTACTAATTTTCATGAAAATCCGTTGAAGTCGAGAAATTGTGATCACCATATTGAACCCGCCATCTTGGTTTCCAAATCCTGGAATGGAATCCTGGCTAATATTCGAAATTAGTGGCCTCAGAATAATCATTGTACTAATTTTCATTCAAATCCATTGAAATCGAAAAATGTTGGTCGTTATGTTGGATTCGAAATTTGCATCGCCATATTGGATCCGCCATCTTGGATTTGGAAATTATGATAATATTTAAAATTAGTGGTATCAGAATAATCATTGTATTACTTTTCATTAAGATCTGTTGAAATCGAGGCATTATGGTCTCCCTATTGGACCCGCCATCTTGGATTTACAAATTTTAATAATATTCTAAATTAGTGGCCTCAGAATAATCATTATACCAATTTTCATTAAAATCCGTCTAAATCGAGACATTTCCATCGCCGTTTTGAATTTAGAAATCTTGATAACATTCAAATTAGTGGCCCCAGAATAATTATAGTACTAATTTCCATTAAAATCCGTTGAAATTGAGAAATTATTGGTCACTGTCTTGGACTTGGAAATCCCGATAAAATTCTAAATTAGTTGCCTCAGAATATAACCATTGTACTAATTTTCATTCATATCCGTTGTAATTGAGACATTTTAATCGCCATGTTGGATTTGGAAATGTTGGTAATATTCTAAATTAGTCCAATAAGAATAATCATTGTACTAATTTTCATTAAAATCCGTTGTAATCAAAACATTTTAGTCACCATGTTGGATCCGCCATCTTAGATTTGGAAATTTTTATAATATTCAAAATCAGTGACCCAAAAACAATCATTGTACTAATTATCATTAAAAGCCGTTGGAATTGAGAAATCTTGGTGGCCATATTGGGTCCGCCATCTTAGATTTGTAAATTTTGATAATATTCAAAATCAGTGACCTCAAAACAATCATTGTACTAATTTTCATTAAAATCCGTTGAAATCGAGAAAAAAGATAAATAAAAGTACCCCCGCAGATAAAAAAAAAACGTGTCTCTTATTTTTCGTTACTCTATAACATATTTCAATTTCATCAAAATCGGTGAGACACACCTGAGAACGTTTCCTTGTTAGTCCGAAATTATACTGATCGAAGTTTTCAAACACGACGAAACAATGACAAAATGCAGCGCTCCCCACACCACATTATAATCCCTACTAGGTGAAATAAATTCTTTGATTCTTTAACTATCACGTGGTATGTTTTTATTTTCGATACGAAGAATAATTTTTGACCTGCAGCACGAAACTCTATCCCCTGATTTCGTCATCATCAGATTGTTTGTTATGCTCCCAGTACGGGGACAAATTTAAAGACGTATTCACGAAAGGAAAAGGATCTTTATTGAATGTTGAAATTAATAAAAGGTGGGGAAGAATGGCGCAGTTGACTCTTAAAAGAATCTTAAAGTTATTAGAATATTCAAAAGAAAATGGTGAAAGACATACATAAGTCCAAGGTAAATTAATTTGATTGCCCAACTTTTAAATAAATTGATCAAAGTCCACAATGTTTGTCTGCTTATTTAATTTTACTTGCTAAAGTAAATTAAAGGACGAAATGGAGTTATAATTCTCCAATAATGCCGAAATGAGAGCTTTTCAAAATATGAATTTTCCGTCCAATTGCGACATTCTCGAAACGCAATTTTTATGTTCAATGGAAATTTGAAAATAATGGCATATTGAAATTCCTCATGAATTAAGTTACAATTTATTCAAAAAGGAAGATGTCAGCTGGAATGCAAATAAAATTTGTTTACGCTACAAGAAGAGCTCTGAACCTTGTCATCAGAATATATATTTTTCTGTGATAAAGGAAGGAGGTACAGACGCTTGTGAAATGATTGATTAAGGGCGACATGTATATATGTTGACATTTTGAAATATGATCTGAGGCATAAAAGGAAAGGAAATATTTTTTAAATAATATCTTGTTTAGAGACATTCCTATAAAAAGTGTTTCTGCTCTAATAAGATCCATAATTTAATTTGACCTGATTTTTACAATCCATATTTAAGGCAAGTCCAACTAAATTGTAGCATAATAAAAACAGAAAATTCTTTATTTCCTTCCAGATATAAATGAGCTAACTGAAATAATCTATGCTAATTTAAGTCGGAAGCGTAAGATGGATGCTGACGATTCGGAATTAATATGTACAGCAAGGATCTGAGACGTAAAGTTCTTAGGTGGCTAGGAGGATTGAAAAATTCATCTCACATAACTTCAACGATGAATAGTGATGCTGTAACAATTACGGACTCAATCGAAATGTACAACGAAATTTATTATGCAGAAAATGTGCTGGAAAACTCGAATTTATTCCCCAAGAACGCTACAAAATACTTAGAATCGAAAAATATCAGTATAGCTGAATTAAATATAACCAGTGATAGTCTGAATGATTTTGTTCACAAATTGCTACTGCAATTGAGCACAACACATCAAAATCTTAGCAAAGATGAGTGCAGCGATTATTGTAAAGGGGCCATAAGGGATGCACTTTTAAAATATAAACTCATTCATGGATACATGTCCTTATTGGTAAGTCTGATTCTTTTGTATGTTTGAAGATTTGTAGACATCAGTGGTGAGTAATATATAAAAATTTTGTCCAAGTTTGGATAATTTGAATAATTTAAAAGTCGAAGTGACTACAATTTTGTTTCAAATCACATTACTTTTTTATACTATGTCGAGATAGAATCAAATCGTTTTCGTACAACATTAACTTAAATTATTAGGTTGTAACATAATAATCTGATAATTTTTTAAGAAACTTTATTTTGATATTTTTGTACAATTTAGCTTAACATTTTATTGAATATATAGTCAATCATTATCAATGATCTCCTGCCAACGTTGGGGAAGCGACATTATTCCATTCTCGTTAAACTTGGCTTCACGAGAGTTAAAAAATTCCGACAACCACTGTTCCAATGCATCTCGGTCATCAAAAGATTTTCCACTAATGTGAGCCTGCAACGATCGGAACAAGTGGTAGTCAGAAGGAGACATATCAGGCGAGTATACAGGATGGGCTAAGGAAATCCAGCCTAGTTCCATAATTTTTTTACATATCATCGAAGCGGTGTTAGGGCGGGCATTGTCGTGGAGGAGGTATACATTGCCTTGTTCTCCTTTAAGATTCACGGCTACCTTATCCAGCATATCACAGTACCGTTCACTATTTATAGTCGTTTCTTGTGGTAATAGTTCCCAGTAGATAATGCCGTGCACATTCCATCAAACACTCAACATAACCTTGTGTATAGTAATTTCACATTTAAATGTCGGTACTCCTCTTTGACCCGCGCTAAGCCATTGTGGCTTATGGTTATGGTTAACATAAAGCATCCACTTCTCATCCCCGGTAACTAAATTACGAAGCCAAGCAAAAGTACGATGTGAAGTGAGTTATTGCGTACAAACCGTCACTCGCATCATCCGTTGACCATCCGTCAATTCGTGGGGTACCCATTGACTGTGCCTGTACACTTTACCCATCACTTTCAAATGTCGAGCGATAGTAGTATGGGAGCATCCGAGTTCTTCTTCAAGTTGACGAGTAGTCCTCCTTGGATCTTCCTCGATGAGCTGCGCTAGTCGGTCGACATCAACCTCAACCGGCCGCCCTTCGTGAGGTTTATCCTCAAGGTTGTAGTCGCCATTCGAGAAACGTCGAAACCAATCTACTGCTGTATGATAAGAGACCGCATTTCCTCCCATACATTGACATATATTGTGTGTTGCCTGCTTAGCTGTATGCTTCAAACGGAACTCATAAAGTAGAAGGACGCGGATGCCTCGTCTTTTCAAATCTAATTTTTCCATAATGCTACTCGCAGCGCTGTTGATTATTGCACTGATGAACTGAGCGCGCTCATGGGTATTTATACTCATAGTCACAGAACTTTCTCGAAGTTGTAAAAAATTTCCAGAACGTTTCCGACAACATTATCAGATTATTATGTTACAACCTAATATAATAGTTTTGTTCATAAATTTGTCGATAGCTTTTTATATTCTAATTTTTTATCCCTTTGAAGCTCTTTCCTAATCTTTAAATTAGCATAAACCATGCACCAAACATAAATTTAATTCAAAAGCATAAAATTTCTTTAAAATTATTTTCTTACAGATCTGTATCTTTGGAACGATAGCCAATATTCTAAATATAATAGTTTTGACTAGAAAGGACATGTCGAAGACTCCAATTAATAAAATACTTAAATGGCTGGCTGTCACCGATATGTTTGTCATGATTGAATACATCCCCTTTACGATATATATGTATCTCTTAACTTCCGGTAAGAAAATTTAACATTTTTCCAAATATACTCGTATTTTATATCTGTGTACATTTTCCAGGTGATCACGAATACAAGTATATGTGGGCAGTTTATCTTTTATTCCATATGCATTTTACACAAATTCTTCACACAATCTCGATATCGCTAACAGTAACATTAGCATTATGGCGTTTTGTTGCAATAAGGTAAGCTGCAGTTTTCACATTTTCATCATTAATTTTTAATGCATGTCTTGGGATTTTGAATTTAATTTTAATTAAATGGCTCTGTGAAATTAACTTAGTAGGTACCTACTTTTGCGTTCTAATGAAAGCACTCCATCAAGAAAGAGAAGATACACAAATTTTCCTTATGAAATGCAATCTCCGTTCAACGCTTTTCACACTCAATTAAAATGTCTTCTGCTACATAAACTCAAAAGAGAATTAAAGTTAGGGACAGAAAGTATTTTGTTGTCAGATAAAGTTATTTTCAGAATGTTTCGCAGACCTTGAAGGCAAACGTTTTTATCTTCCGCTTCTTTTTCAAATTATAAATTTAAGTGAATGATGACTAAAGATGATTAATCACGAAAAATATAATTGTGTTTTATGAAATATAAAGTTTCATATCCTCTATCTTAAAGATGGACTGTTAAAATATTTTATATTGAAATTATTTTTGGCACAGTCAGTACTAATTAACTCCCACCAAATGTAGCAAGTAGGGTAGCTCTTAATTTATATATTAATAAGAGCCACATGCCGTCCAGAATATTTAGATAATTGAAGACATTCGCCGCAGAGATTTTAATGATAGTAACTCGTCATATAAATTAAATTTCCGGACGCATGAGGTGAACAAAATGAGGATATATAACGCCACAATAGAAGGGGAAATGCGATACTCTCATCCGCCCAGTAGACGTCGGCTTAAATTAATAATGATAATAAGAACCACAGGATATTATTAGTATGAAGGCTCTAGCTCTATAGTCATTCACTTAATTTACTTTCAAACAAACTTGTTAATGTAATGTATATGCTATTTTCGGCTCAAAATACGTCCACATTGTTTCTGTTTTTGGAGTAATAAGTGTCAAGAACTATAATTCAGCTGTTGTTACAGTCTTAGTGTCACTTTTAGCAGAGGTTTTGAAAAACTCATTTATCTTACTTTTGCTTTTGTCGACACAAATATTAATTAACCGAATTGAAAAGTGTAATTAAAAAGCCTTTATCTATAAAAGTAATTACAGAGACCACTCTAGACAAATTACACAGAGTGTTTGGAGTTTTAATGGACAATTATAGGAATGATAAAACGGGTTACTTAAAATATGCCGAACTATAATATATATTGCACTACACGAATAGATGCTGGTTGGAGATAGTTATTCTTTAGTTTTTATATTTAACAACTTAATTTTATTTCATTTATTTTGAATTATGCAAGACACATGATTTTCCCTTTCGTTGGCAGTTGTTAAAGTTATATAAATAAATATTATTTTCTTTAACTTAAGGGATGTAAAATACCAAAACGTGCATCTAGTGTAAAATTTAAGATAAAAATTGCAGAAAAGAATAATTTTTAATTAAAAACTTATGATAAACTTGTATTAAAAATGTTTGTATTCAAAAAGCTTGTAAAATAGACTTAAAGAATCAAAACCAGAGACTATTAAAGCTTTTGGAAAAATCTTAAAATTAATTGTCATGAATAAAATTTTTTCTATATATGCGTAACTTCAGCATCTTTAATTCTGTTTGCTTCTTCCTCTTCCTTTCGTTCATTTTCATCATCTACCTTTTTCTGTCCCCGTAACAAAAAGTAGGTTGCGCTAAAATATAAAGAAAAATAGTAACATTATATAAATATACAAAAATTATAAATTGAATTACGCAAAAAGAAGAGCATTGGGAATGAAGAAAATTTCTCCAAAGAGGAAGAAAGCTCCTGGAAAACTGTCAATTGTTGATAAATAAACGGCACTGTATATGGGGGGAAAGATAAACCCTCCAATCGCATCCGATATTCCGAGGACCGAATAAACACGGCCTATTGAATAGATTTTATATATAGATTAAAATAAATAAATACATTAATTTCTATAATAAATAAATTTACCAATTTCTGCGCCGTCTACCATTCCTGAAATTATGGTTTTAATGGCAATCGTCTTAGAACTGATGAACATGTCCACAGTTTGTGCAGCGTAGAATAGAATTGAGTCTTTTGAAAATGCCTAGAATATCTTTTGTAATACACGACCTTAGTTAAGAAATAAAGGCTCTTACAAACATTGGTCTGGATATGATTGTACAAATTGAGGACAGCAATCCAACCATTGAGTCTGACATCTTCATCAGTTTACTGAAGATACTTGTCATTAAAAATGTACCTGAAAAATTGATGATATTTAAATCGTTCTTAGTTCTTATTGGAAATAAAATTCATTTGTTATACTCCGCTATTTGTCTGTCGATCTTAGCATTAAGGCGTTTAATTAGAATTTCTAATTTCTACTTAACAAATAAACGTCCAAATGAAAATTTAAGGGTGGGAAAGTGTGGAGGAAATCGCAAGCAATTGTGAACTACCAAAAGTGTCTTTATGAAAGTACCCTGCTTAATTTTTTTTATATTTGAGAGTCTTTTCATAATACCTGCGTGAATTTAAAGTTTTGTAAGAGATTAATTTGATATTCTGAAAGAGCAGAATTCGAGCAATGGTTTAGTATCAAAAATTTCTAAAAACTAAATATATAGATATTTAGAAAGATCAAATTGAGACCAATTTTTCTAAGGAAAAAAACTGGAGTTTTCAGCATTTATCATTCTTTCGTGCGATAGTTTTTTTTCACAAGATCACTATCTAGCCGTCGATCGTAATACTAATGCGTTTAATAAAAGTCATATATTTTAAGTAACAAATCCAAATGAAAATCTAGGCACGGTAGAGTGAAAAGTCCATTCTGAAGTAAGTTTTGAAATATGCTTCTAATTTTGAAAAAAACAAATAAATATTGTGCAGAAGAAAACATGAAACAATCACTCAATCACAAACAAAAAATGTTTTTCGACATTACATTATTAACTTCACTAGGATAATAAAGACAAAATCATACAAACCCACGGTCACAATAGCAGTGTTGTAAGTCCCATAGTAACTGTATAGTTCACCATCCCACTTCAACTTGATTAGAGTAAATGGGTAGATGTAGTCCACCTCACCTAAAAAGATCAAACTGCGGAATCTTTTCAACATTTCTTCTCAAAGACTCACCCAAAGTTGGTCCTAGAAACAAGGCGTACGCACATACCAAGGTGATCAGGTAAAATCGTCGATTCTTTTCTCTTTTTTTCAGAAATACTTGAATGCAAGCATATGCTAAGGTAGGATCAAAGAAATCAGCAAGGAAATTCTTTTTCTTCGGAGTTTCAACTTTCGCTATCTCGTCAATATTAACCTTTGGTGTTAAATTATTACCATTCACGGTATTGTCAGTAGAAGCCATTTCAAAAGCCAAGTTATCTTCCCCATTTTCAGTGCTTTTTGATACGACTGGATTTTTTACTTCTTCAACAAAGAATATCAAATAAAGAATTCCTAAAACGAAGAAGACGTCACCCAAGATAAACAAATCTGAAATAAAAAATATTATTATTATAATGAACCTAACAAAACTTAATCGATTAAACTTACTAACGTAGCCAAGATTCGTTAGAAGAACACCAGCTAAAGGTAACCCTATGAGTGGGACTATGTTCGCAAACATTCCGAATATACCAAATCTGAAAATATGAAATATTATTAATTTTTAAATAAGAAATTATAATATTCGTTTGTGTTCATATTTTTATTAAGAGTAGCAGAAATCGGAAAATATAAAAACATGCTATAATGTATTTTTTATGTAATGCATGTATTGTAAGTTTCTTTCACCAATCAATGCTCCGTTGCCAAGAAGACTTAAAAATATTTTCACACTTTCATAAAAATCGCGCTTAAAAAATGATCAAGGAGAAGCATCAGAGGAACTAGAACCATAACAGCCAGTTTTTACTTGTGTACTCATTTTATTTCAAGTAGTTAATAAAAAAAAATATTTAGATTAATTTCGCAAATGTGTTAAGGAATCACATATCCACATATAATAGGTATTTGGATAGACATTTGTAAAGGGATGATAGAATAGGAATTGGTCATTTATAAATCATCAAATGATATTATGTATAGTACGCAAAATGTAATTCCAATGGATATTTAGAAATTTTATCTAATTTTTTGTTCGAATGCATTAAAATATATATAATATAGATACTTATAAAGAGAGTTGAAAACCAGTATATTACGTATGTATTTAACAAGTCAACCTTTCACATAAAAAAGAAAAATAGCGATTAAATAGATATTGAATAAAGTTTTACATGGAAAAGGAATGTGTAGAAATTGTAAATTTAAGCTTGGCTTAAGATATAGATTCAAAATACGTTTTATAGCTTTAGTAGAAATATGTATGAATTTCGAAAGATAAAATCGAATTGTAATAATTTTTACCGAAACGTTCTCTCTTCTTCTGGCGTGATCGCGGTTAAGTAACTATATATCCCCATGATCATCATAGTTTGGCCACCCAACATCGCAGGCAATACCTTTTCGAGAATATTCCCAAACTCCATTGGTATTGTATCCATAAATATTGATGAAATTAAAAGTGCTAAAATTGAATTAGATATTCGTAAAATATTGAAAAATTACAAACCTGTACATGATAAAGCTTCCCCTATCATTGGGAAAAGCATACACGGTTTTCTCTTTCCTGTACGGTCACTCCAGCCACCAGCAAACAAAATCACTATGACTGGAAATATTGCAGCTGGAAATTTTAAAAAGCATAAATTAATATTGGGTATCGGAATTAATTCCTAAAAGCACATTCAAAATTAACATTTCATGAAATAGTAAAGTAAATATATAATATTAATTTGCAAATGAAAATGTATGATCATAGTAGTATTTAGTGTCTCTATTATATATTTTTAATTGAAAATTAAATATGAAATTTTAGGCACCCTAGCCTAACTCCAAAGTTTGAAAGCCTTTTAAATTTTTAAATTGGTCGTGAATTGAAAAATATTTGTATATTAATACTGAAAATATTTGAATGTTAATCAATATAAGCGATGTTTTGTAATATCTGCGTACAGACAA
Source organism: Dysmachus trigonus (assembly GCA_949715965.1). Lineage (NCBI taxonomy): Eukaryota > Metazoa > Arthropoda > Insecta > Diptera > Asilidae > Dysmachus > Dysmachus trigonus. The sequence continues at coordinate 44,975,645 of OX454319.1, read as the reverse complement.
CTTAACATACTAGATGTTCAGTCAGTACAAAATTGTATGATAAAGAAAGTCGAAATCAGTTTTTGTTTTTTTGGTTTTTTGTTTTTTTTTATTTTTTTAACATACAATCAGCTTAGTCTAAGCTTTAAAGAAATTAATCTGCTGCATAAAACTCATCGTCATTTTGTCCGTTATAAGTAGAGGTATGACCAACAAGCAAATTTTTTTTTCAATGTTTGCTTACCAACCCGGACATCAAGATGTAGGTGTAGATTGTTGTGGCTGTCCGAAGACACACTTAGGCCATTACAGGCCCATTGTGATACCATTTTTTGCGATCAGGGTTTCTCGTGGGAATCGAACCCACAACCTCTAGCGTCCTGCTGGCTCGCAGTGAACTCGTCGCGTTATCAACTGGGCTATTGAAGCCCCCCGAACACGGACATCAAACAAATCAGCATTCTTATTGACGTCCAACCTCATGCGGTTAATAGGTTGTAATGCCTACTCTCAAAACCCCCGGGAATACATATAAACACAAGCCGTGAAGTAGAAAATGCATACGTAGTGATGTAGTCCGAGAATCGCCGTGAAATAACATTGCTTCTTATGGCGGATGATCCAAAGTAAGCCACTCCACTCGCCTGAACTGCTAAACTATAACTACTACGCGAAAATTATGTTCTACTAACTATAACTATGGAGGAATACCTTTCTAGTGATCTGAAAAACTTTATAGTAGCAAGAACAAAATATTAGAGTTTTTTGCACTTAAGAACAACTCTAACCATTTCCCCGAACAAAACAGCAGCGGCAGGTCGACTTGACAGCACGACTTTCCGTGGTAATTTGTTCGATGGGCAGTAAGAGTAACTTTTGAGCTCAAATATCTTTAATATTTTGTTCTTACCCCTATAATGATTTTGGTACCATAAGAACGGTATTCCTCCCCAGTTACAGTCAGTAGAACATCACTTTTTCGTAAAAGCAATAGTTTAGCAGATTCGCCCTGTGGAGCGGAATGAATAGGTTATACTGCCATAAAAAGCAATGTTATTTCTGTGCAATCATCGGACTACATGACCCTATAGGTGTGGTAGTGAGCACGTCTACTTCACGGCTTGTATTTTCCCGGGGGTTTTGCTACTCTCCAATGAGGAAGCCAACCACGACACAACCAAAAAAAGTGCTGCTACCTATTCCTTCTCATTGTAAAATAAATTTCCCGTCTCGCTCGTGTTTTGGTGGACATGCTCTAGCTTTTCGTTCGTATTAGTTAAAAGATTTCAATTGCCACATGAAATTCAGCCGATTTCTAGTAGTGGTTCTGAGCCTAGCTACATATTTAGTACTACTAAAATGTCAAATCTTAAGAAAAAATTGAGGTTAAGTGTTAGAAAAAAATTGCCGCCAAAAGTGAAGAAGCATTTTTAAGTGGAAATGGTATTTATTTGGAGTGTTAAGTAAAAAAAGATTAAATTTATAAACATCCTTATTCATGAATTACGAAATATAAATTTCTTCTTGTTCCATTTCACTCCCGATTAAAACAAGCAAAACGTTTTACATTTCACATCTGCATTGATAAAGATGTGTACGAACGCATTTTGTCAGCCAGCTGATAAGTGGTTGGTTTGTGGTTGGCTTGCTCATTGGAGAGTAGGCTAAGAAGCTATAGTTAGTTTAACACAGATCGGTTTGTAGAAGCGGGTGTCTTGTCCAAGGTTTCGCTCATTCGCCCTGAATGTGAATCTCATATTAAGGGAGGAAGGAGTCAATACTACCAACAAGAAGTTGATGTACAAATACAACGTCCGCGATCACTCAACGCTTTTGCAGAGAATGCATGTCAAGGAGTTTAAAATAATCGTTGTATGGAGGGAGGATTACTGGATTGTTCCATGGCTATTTTCAAAGGGTGAAACGCACAAATCTCCGACAGATTTGATGCTGTGTATGTAAACTTTGTAATAGAAAGACTAAACTTGATTTGCATATTCAAGAATTAGTCAAACCAGAATTTGTATATAACTCGGAAGTAAGCTGCTGTTACGTGAGTGCTTACTTCCGAGTCATAGCAGCGTGTGATTTTAGCTAATCCTAATATCCATAGAAGTGGAAATCATTTCAAGTATTACGTCAAACCTACTGCAGTTTATTGTCAATTTTGACAAAACTTAGACGTTTCGAGCTTTTTTAGTGGCCTGGCCATTGTTGTTTTTGATCAGTTGGGTAAAATAAGGGGGTAATTTTCACGCTCTCCGGGGGGTGCATTTTCATTCCATTGAATGGACGCTAGTGTTTACCCTTAATTTAATTATACATAGATTCGATTCACTAAGATCGAACAACTATTCTCGGAGCTTAATCTGGTTTTCATCCTTCCTATTCAGAAAGTGCTTTTTGTCTCTAGCAAATTATTTTTGGGGGTGTACGCGTTTTTTAACTTTGACTCGGATTTACCGCCCAAAAATACATAGGGTTGGTCTCGTTCGCTGGTCTGACAAATTATTTTTTTTGTGGGGTTGTGTAATCAATAAATACAATTGGTTTGCAAACCCTTCTGGAAGCCCTCAGTGACGAAAGGGACAAATTCAAGAAGGTTTGTGGAAGTGGAACGACCCTGAAGAAAACCGTGCTGATTTATAGAGACAAGGGGTCGACAGATACTTGACAATTGTGAGTATATAATTTACTCAAAACGTTTAGGAATACATGAAAGCTGCGCTATGTGGCAATATTTACAGACCTCATTCTTGTTACCCTTTTTGTGGAATGTAACAACAAAGGTCCAGAGCATAAGAAATGTTCCGGTGCTGACCGATTTTTGGAAGATTAGTATTAGGGGAAACATTAACTAATTAGAGGAGCACTTAAAAATAGTTGGTGGGATACCATCTGGTCCCAACGTGAAATCCATGGGAAGCTCAATGATATGTTTGAGAACATAGGAGGAAGTAATGCAAATTGATAGGACAAAGATTAAAGTTTAAGTGCAAAAAGTTATTAAGGTTGGGTTGAAAAGGGGAAATAAAGATTTTTCGAAAAATGAGGCAAACATATCACATATTGAAGAGACTCCCTCGGATTCTAAACTAGTTAGATGATTGTCCGCTTTTGTTTTGGTATTAATAAATTTATAAAATGTATGTAGATTGCTATACATTTCAGACTTCATTTGACAGACATAATTATTATATAATTGTGTAGAGTAGTTTTGAAATTTATTACACTCAACGAATGCTTTATAGGAAACATTAGCTCACCAGAGGGCCACAAGGAAGTGTCTAACAGACAGTCTTTTAGATTTCTTGATCGTATAATCGCATGCACGGACATACTATTGTTGTATAAAACAAAATATTGGTTTTAGGAACCTTTTTCTCTACAAAGCTGAATTACGGACTGAGTATAAGTACTTGTATATTTACGTCATTGTCTATTATAGAAGGAAATATTATTGATTTACTAAAGATTATCCTCCTGCGGCCCACGGTCCTACCAGTAGTACTAATTCTTTATAGTAATTCAGACCCGGACCTCATAAGTGCGATGTACTCATTACAACCCACGGGCCTACTTGTAGGCCTTAATATAAAACGTCAGATTTCCGATTCAAATTAAAGTGTTGGGTCTGAATGACTATAAAATATTAGTACTACTGGTAGGTCCTTGGGATGTGGATGTAATGACTAGTTCGCTAGTTAGTGGTCTGGGCCGCAGGAGGTTATTGTACATTTACTAAAAACTACTGAACCGATTTAAAAAGAATCGCCTCAAATTGAGAATCTCATCCTTTTTTTAAGCCGGTTAAATATTAAAAATTCATTGTTTGAGAGATTTATTGGAGAAAACTAAAAACCGGGGAGACACATATCTAATTAATTGTGTTTTTTAGACGTTAATTTTATAGAAATTCTGGTAGTGTAGTATCCACAATATACTATATAACTAAAATCATAAATCATTTCACTTAACTTTTTATAAAATACGAATAAGCCATCGTTTTCATAATTTCCCTCGGAATATCAGGTTTTTAAAGAACTTTGAATCAGTTTTCAGTAGGTTGTAAAAATAAAAGGTCAAGGTTAGTTAATATGTGCCATTATCACTTGCACAATAGTTAACCTAAACACCTGATTGCAGTCTGCGTGGGATCTTTTAATTAATAGATGACGTTAATCATTGATCTTTTTGTTATAAAAAAAAACACTATAATGTAGAAACATGTCTAACCGCTTATAATAAGTCGATAGAAAAATAATTAAAAATGGTAGTGTTATGGTACTGTGTTCCGTGAAAGCTGTAGCGCGTGTTATAAAACGGCGTTAGCTCTAGCTTCTGATATATTGATCAGAAACAAACAAGGAGATTTCATAACATCACCAAAAAGGGTGCACTTTTAAAAAATAATTCCAATATTAGAAAACGTTTTTGAGTGACTTTTGCTATACAAAATTAATTTTTCTAGAAGTTTTTTTAAAACTTATAGGTGGTAATGTATATAAAATTTCTGCGGGATAGTTTTGAGGAAAATGCGTTTAAAGTTTAGATCTATTTACGTCAGCCAAGCGCAAATGAGTCATGTTCATAGCTTTAACATCACAACTACTTTGAATTTAGTTTTAAAACTTTTGTGGTATATTCTGGAGATGTTATACCAACACTTTATCTTTTTCGAAGATTCTAAAGGAATTTTCCCCCTTAAAGATTTCCAAGCAATATTTGAAAAGCTTATTCTTTGTATTATCTCTAAAGGAAGAAATTTATGTGATTCCCTTTGTTTTCCTTTTGATAAATAATATTAAAATTGTGATCTCTCTTTGTAAAACAATGTTTAATACAAGATAAGGGTTTTTTTTTTTTTTTGTTACTTTCACGCTTTTATGGAAGAATTTTATATATGATAGAGTAAGTGCAGCAATGCTGCAGGTAAATGAACATCAAGGTTTTTCAGATACCACCACTGTCTTATTTGATATTATTTTGCAAATTTTTAAGTCTTCTTCGTGTTGATATTTACCGAAAAGAGTGCTCTAGATAGAATTCGAATATGATTACTATATTGTGTATTTATTGCGTAAATAATCCTATTCCAAATTATCTTCATCCTCAAACCCCAATTTCATTGATTTTCTTGTTAAACAAGAAATGGTTCCTGGTTTTTAATTTGTACTTTTCTATGGATTATTAAGATTTTTTCTTTTACTTATTTATTTCAAGCAATTTATGCTTTATTCAGTCCATAGCAATAGTAAATATTTTCTGTTATACTGATAGCAGGACCGTTAAGTAATAATTGAAAACAAAAATGAACCAATTAATACCAACATTTTTAGCTTTAACATGTGAAACATTGCCGTAAGGTCAACATTTACACGAATTTCAAAAAATCAGTAATATCTCGAGAACTATAAAATTTTTATTAAAGAAAAGTATAGTTATTATAACCTGTTATTAGTTGGCTCGTCAGCAATCAGTTTTTGGAATACCTTGTCTATTGTCTAACAATTTATGGAAATTTTTCTTTTAATGTACGAATAATTTTAAAAGTTGTTTGCTATTTTATTAAGAGTGGTAGGTAAATATGTTTTGGGTCATAAAACCATAAAAAAATACTTTTAAATGTGATGCATTCAGATTTTTATTTTTTATTTGATTGGTCCCATTCCACACCTATTCCTTTCATAGAAGTTTACCCCTACATATTTAAATTTATATAAACTATAAGAACGAAGGTCACCACTTTGCACAATAAATGAATAATAAAAAGCTAACAGGCAATTTTAAATTGGTCACATGTGCACCAAATTACCGAAACACGCTAAAATTAAAATAGTAAAAGAAAAAAATCACTTACCAATTGGTCCACGGATCCCATTTATATATGTAACTCGTTTCTGTGTTTCAGTTTCAACTCTGCAAACAGTGTAATTGAAATCGAAAGTTCCGACAGTCAAATTTTCAAATGGCGTGGAGATGGTAACATTTTCACTTTCTTCCAAAGAAATGTCATCGCAGTCAATTCCATTGATATCTTTATACAACACATTGTCACATATATCCTTGGTATATCCAAGAGAAATTCGGCAAGCCTAAAAAATGCATTACTGAAGATTTCCCACTATTTTCTACTGTATCCGCAAAATAACCTTTTCCAGTCCAAGATTCTGAATTCCAATTAAGAGGAAGCATGATGGCAAGACCCAACAGAGCACCAAAGGCTCTACAACAATATACTTCCGGTATCTCCATATCTTTCTAAAGAAATTGGTTTCACCTTCATTATTTTCAACTTCCATTGCGCCTTATCATACCTCGTGAACTTTTGCGTGAAAATAAAAAAAATAAATAAATCGAATTTTAGCCAAAAAAAATAGAATAAACACTTCACAATCTGGGTATCACTGTAATCACACAATTTGGTTTTCAATTAAATTTTCTTTAAAAACAATTCACCACACCTTTTGCACAAGAAACGCAAAGCTGCAATATTTGAGCTTCCAAAGTCTACTGGTTTTAGATATCGTGATTTTGCTCCACGCGATCTCAACTCATCTTCGGTTTATGGCGCGGCAAACCAGTTACCAGCGATTAGGTAAACACCTGAGGTAAAATTTGCGACAGATATTCATTCGGGATTCTTGCGAATAGTGCTCATACTTCTTAAGACCGAATTCTTCTATAATCCTGATCAAACTACCGAAAAATGTCTTCATATAGAAATGGATTCTCCCTCAATCAACCTCAATGAAGGCAATAAAAATGTTCTGAAAGCGTGTCAATTATAAAGTTGTCTTCATGTGTGTATCACGCTCAAGCTCGTTATGAAATATAATTTCCGAAATAAAGTTCAAAACAAGTTTGGTGATCATTGAGAAATATCTGGATTTTCTTGTTGGAATGTGCTATTCGCATCCGTGTTAGCATCAACAAAATATTTCGTTTAATTATACGCTTATTCAAGGAGATTCATTTCTAAGGTTTGCACAAAAACTAGTAATTTCATGTGAACGTTTAATATTAATTATGCTTTTCACTCAGTTTAAGAATTGTATATACCAATTTGTATTTGATATTAAATATTTGCTATTAATGCAAGAAATGTGTATATTTACTTCAACTAGATTTTTCCCAAAACTATGGTATATCAAACATTAGCAATTTAAACTTTCTATATTTTACTATCACACGTTTTCAACATCAAAACGTGTGTAGTTGGAAAATATATCTTCATTCTTCAGTTAGATGCTTAATCAATAGCAATTTGTTTACGTAGCCCTATCCATCAATTTCTCGGAAGCGAAAATGTTTGCTAAATTGAACTTGAGCCTTGTTTCACAACTCATAAATTGAACATTTAAATAGAAGGAAGGCTTTTTTGCGGATATACACTGGCGTTCAAAATTAAAGGATCACCCAAAAATCTGTCTGCTTTGAAACTTATGTATTGTATAAAGGAATGAAGAGTGTAGGAAACCATGAATTCAACCACACTTAACGATGTCACAGATAGAACAGAGTACGACGTTGACTCAAAATGTATTAGAAATTTGAATCATTCGATGTATATTTATAACTCTAGCTTGAAAAAATAAGCTATAATACGAAATAAGGCTTTTTATTTTTGCCTGAAAAAAATAACGAGTTTCATAACTTGTTATTTTTAGCTCCAAAATATAGAAAGTCAAAAAAAAAAATCTTAAGCTTTTCAGCTTGTTTCTTTTTTTCAAATTATAATCGGTTAGAAATAAAAATTTAGACACTCCTTTTTTTAAAAAAAGCTAAATTTTGACGAGCTTAACAGAAATTGAAAGAGGGTATGACGCACAACATTTTGATGTACTTTATTTTATTCTACTATTACAAGTTTCTTCAGTTTTTTATTTTAAAAATTAAAAGATACCAATTATTTTCGGTCTCTGGTTTTCAATCAACATTCCAAGGAATTTTCAGTTAGTTCATCAAATGTACGCCTAACTCCGTCATTGTCTTACGAAATAAACTTTTTCTAAAGAACATTTAAGGAATACATTTTTTATAATAATAGTATTTGGAACAGACAGATTGACCAACCAATTCCCCCCAATTTTACATAAAAGTTAAGAACTCTTAACCTCTTAATTGTTTTGAACAATCCCTTTAATTCAAGAGATGGACCTCTTTTTGTAGAAGAATTCACAAATTATAAGAAATCAGTGTATTTCTAATATTTGTTCAATACTGTGGTAGCATATTAATTCCTTTAAAAGGATTTTTGATAGTAGTTAAGAGGTTAAGAGAGAGCTCTTAATTTTTATCCAGAATCGGGGGGAATTTTTGTAATTTACTAGCACATGTATACGTAGATATGCTTTTCATTTCTAGCAGAATTAAAGGTAGGACACCCAAACAATTATATTAAAATAGGAATCAGCTAAAAAAAAACTTTCTTCAAAATTCTCGAAGAGTAACCAAGAAGTAGCGTATGAAATGAATCTGTTAACGCTTTAGAAGATTTGAAGAAGAACTCTTCAAATCACTTATAATAATGTATCAAATGAGGAAATAAAACCATTACCTACACGATGAATTTCAAATAAGATTGAGTATATTTTGTTACACAAGTGATTTATTTTCATGTTTTATGAATTATATGTTCTTGTAAAAGCCTCTAAGAGACTAATTCATTTTTCTTTAATTAATTACAACTGCCTTTTTTTACAATGAAAACATTAGAAATTAATTTTAGGCAAATTAATTATAACATTTTTAAACGAAACACATCTTTATTAAAAAAAAACTAATAACAGATTCATATCATAAGTCTATTTCAAATTCGAGTAATTTTCACACTTGCAAATTGTATGGTGCCCCGACTTTACCCCAACTAAAATCAGGGCTGATGACGAATGAGCTGTTGTTTTTGATAGTGGTATAAGTCCATTTTTGGAAAAAATGAGTTAATGATAGTTTTAGTCAGATGTAGTTATCCTCTTTTTATATTTATAGTCACAAAGTCAGTGGTGTAAAATATCTTCACAAAGTAATCAAAAGAAGTTGAACTGAATAGTAAAATTTTACAAATCTATAGTTTTAAACACGTTATCCAAATTGTATAACTTTTGTCGTTATTTGTAAGTTAATTCAAACGCAAACTCTTAAATATCTCAATTTAGAAATAAATGGACTTATACCACTTTGAAAAACAACGACTCAAAATTTTGCATAATTCGTTGTTATTGAAAGTGGTATAAGTCCATTAGTAGCTAGAAAAATCGTTTCTTTCCTTAAACAATTTTATTAATTATTTTTGCACAAAACTTAAAAACATTACCCGAACTGATTAATTTTTACCATTATTTTTTAGTTGATTCAAATGCAAACCCTCAAATATTTCACTTCATGAAAAAATGGGCTTATACCATTCTCAAAAACCACAGCTCATATCGTTTTAGTTGTTGCGATTTTTAAAGTGGAATGAATTCTTGTAGTTGAAAAAAAAAAGTTTCATTGTGAAATTTATCACAAAATAATTGTTTTATTTAAAAATGTTTGTGTACAATGTCAAATAAAAGTTCTCATTTTTAATAAGCTATTTGTTGACATAACAAATGGTGACCCATAGACATTTTGATAATTGAAAGTGTTATGCCACATTATTTGAGTTTCGTTTTTGTTTTTTTTATATAAATACGTACCGTAAAACCGGTATTTTTAACCTCTAGAGGGGAACTTTGGCCCAAATCCGAAAAAAGTTTAAACTTCTCGCCCTGCGATGTGAACGCAAAATGAACACGTAGTACCGCCCTAAATCGATAGATGGAAGTACCTGTACTTGCCTCGGAATGAATTCTGATTGGTTGGCACGACGACAGTTCGTAACGAGTTTCGAAAAGTTGGTGGTATATTTTCGCTTTTGAAAAGGTTGTGCAAACTTTCTTTGGGAACTCAAGTTTTTGGTTAGTCAAAGTTGTATTTGTTATTTAATTTTAAGGAGCAAGTACTTGCAAAGGTTTTATAACAAAGCAGAGTACATATCTTCAATATTTAAAGTAAGAACTGTGAAACATTAGGTCTATTCGTTGACAACACTGGAGCGTTATCAAGTCCCGGTTATAGAAAATTTTTCTTAAAAAGAATATTATAACATTTCTCGATTGTTATTATTATTACAATTTAGATGTTAAGATAATTATGTTCCTTTATAATTGAAATTAAGAATGATTTAATGTTGATTTTTATTTGTAAGTAGTTGTTTACGAAATAATTTCTTAGATTTGATTTTGAAAATGTTTGTCCCATTACCGGTAGGAAAATACAACTTTCTTTATGTAAAACGTCTCTCTTATTATTGGACTTTCCATAAAACTAGGTTACATTAAACCCAGATGTTTAAGTCATGCGATTTATGGCATAAAACTAGAGTGGTTTTAAATAACCTGTTTCTCAGAGCAAAATTAGCCCAAGTTTAAAAATTATAATAATAAATACATACATAATTATTTAATTGTAATTTTAACATATTCCTGTTCCTTGGATCCGCAAGAATGGTTTAAAATAGAAAACAAACATAAAACCAGTAAATATAGAAAGATAATATATAAATATATGGCCAGAAGAAAAAAAAATATCGAAAATGTTAGCCAAAGTAATCCGGTTTTACGGTATATTTTGGGATGTCAAGAAACGGGTTTTGAAATTATTAAATAGAAAATTGAGATAGGATGAAGGTGAAGAATTCTTATGGGTGAATGAAAGTGTTGAATAATGTGGCATAACACCTACATCCGCTCATGTCGTCAATTGTTTTTTTTATTATAATAATATAATAACCTATTTATGTAGTGAACGAAGGAGTTATGTACATATTTATTTTTAAAAAAATACAGCAATATATTCTTTATTCGACAATACTAAACGTGCATTATTAGGACTTTAGTACTAAGAATATAATCAAATAATTATTGTTATATCTATTACATAGCAGTTTCTACAACTCAAAATACTTTCATTGCGAATATCTCAAAAAAATTTCAATTTTGTTACATAACACCTTCATCCACTCATGTCTTCAATTCTCAGGGCGTTTCATAATGTCATGATGCACCACAAGTTTTTAGGTCAATGAACAAACCTATTATTAATCTCTCAAGTGGGGGTTTAGATTTCAAGCGTGTATCGTCGAGTTTCCCTAAAGGAATTCCTTTTCCCTTTTTTTCCTTGTCATAACCAGAAATTCCAAACATTTAAACAAAAGCAGATGAATCATTCCAACCTAACGAAACCTTTTCCAAGTAAGTACCCTCGAGATAAAAGATGTCCTTCAAAGTTGGTTGTAATTGCCATCAGCCTAAAATGCCTTTCTTATAAATTCACTGGCCCCCTCTCCCTAGTTCATAAAGAATTTTAGCAAACAAACCCTTTTTGAAGGAAACAAATGTCGTAATTTATCACTTTTTTTCTAATACGGAGCCATTTTTTTTTTTTTTTTTTTGTACCTCTCCTTTTACGATTTTTCTTCATTATTGCTTTTAACAGATAATGTGTAGTTATTTGTTGTTACACTTCCAGACACCCCCATGGGAAATTCGCCACATATTTGCTGTCACACTGCGGGGAGGCAATCCTCTTTTCTTTCATCATTTCTCCGATTTTGTGCTTTCCGACATATTTTGTCTTCAAAGTTAAAGAACGAGATTTCTACGGACACGTTATATACCATCTTGATGCTCAACAGGATACAGCCTTGTACAGGTAGGTCACTAGAATTATATGAAGTGGAGTTTTTTGTCGGAAATTTACCCTCAGATTATAAGCCCTAGACATTCATCTGTATGTACTAGGCTGAAATCACTGCCAATTTGTCCTAACGTTATTTAGGGATCGCTTAGGTTGCGTAAATAGTTTATAAAGCCAATTGAGAAGATTCATCTTTACGGAACCGTATTTGGGGCATTCTGTCACGTACGATTCCCCGATTACCGAATCCACATCCACTTTATCTAGTGCATTTCCTCCAAATAATACATTATCAAACCTCCACCTCTGCATACCTACGAATATACGGAAATATTTCGCGAAGTTAACGAAATAACATCACGTCGGATCGAATCATCCCTTGAATATTTCGAAGAAATTACGTGAAAGTTAATGCAGAAAGGGATAATTCAAGATTTATTGATAGGGAAAGGTGGGTTTACGTGGTCTACCCAAAATATTGGAATTTTTACTGAAAGCGAACCGAAGACAAGTTTACCTGTTATGGTCTTTGACATCAACAATCAAATCATAACCTATAAAGAACAGGACGTTTCTATGTAAGAAGGATTATACGCGTATTTTAAGATCCTTTAATTTGTACAGGGAAGCATTTTAACGTGTTTGTGTTTATTTGATTATTTATGAACTTTTGACCCAAAGATTTAAGTATCTGCACTCCTAGCTGGTTGCATTCTTGCTCCAACTTCAAACTTCCAAGATGTAGTCATACCACAACAATGAATTCAGTAATGCAGCTAAAGATTCTCAAAGAAATTACTAAATGAATTTAATGGCAGCATTTAAGCAGATGGAAGAAAAAACTTTTTCGAATTTTTAAAATTTATCTCAATAAATTTTAAAACTACATCTTGAAAATAAACATAAAAATATAGAAACAACTGTTCTGAATTTATGTTCATGTAGATTAATGAAAATTTCTACGGGGTATGCACTTATTATTGTATTTTCTATTGTATTGTTGTACCGAGTATAAAATTTTATGTGTTCATAATTGAATTCTATGAATACTGATTCATAAAAACCCTTTACAATTGGACAATATAATAACAAATACAAGAAAGACCGAATACCCCACCCCTACTACAGGGTGGGGCAGAAAAGATGGAAGTTTTTGTGAGAATTAGCCCTCAGGCCCAGGTAGTGAAAGGGTCATAAGGCGGGTGTAATTTTTTTCAGTAGCTCTTGCTATTTCGTATTAGTAATATCATGGAGCCTTGGACGGACTTGTTCCTATCCGACGTGTGTGGTTTCATCAAGATGGGGCGACAGCCCACACAGTATGAATGTCAATGGTAGTTAGTTATTCGTCCTCTTTTCCTTGGTCGCGTCATTTCCCAGTTTGATGACATTAATTGGCCTCCTCGTTCCCCTGAATTCCTGTGCCTCAAGGCACGTGTATACGAGTATAAACCCCGTACACTTGTACTACTGAGGGAAGCAATTCATTTGGAGGTCGCTCAAATTGACAGAGCGATGTTGGAGAGAGTGGAAGCCAAATACCGAGAGTGGCTTCCCGACTAGAATTTTGGTGGGGTACAGCTAGGGCCCCTATGAGGCTAGCCACACTGCCTCATGTGGGTCCCATGAGCAGTGGCGGATTTACAAATTTGCCGCCAGTAGGCTAGTAAAATGTTGCCGCTCCTACCGACCTCTAAAATTCGTTACAACCATATTAATTACAATTTTTTTGTCAACGAAATTGTAACTTTATGATTTCTGCACTATCGTCCTAATTATGAATATTATCCTTCAGCTATTAGATGCTCTGGTTGCTTCCAAAATAGCTTCATTGGTTTAGCATATTATTGTGAATGAGCAGCATGGAGTTTTCGCTGGTAGATCCACTATTTCGAATCTAGCGATATTTACAAACTTCTGTGCATCGAATATAGAAAATGGTATTCAACTGGATGTACTGTATAACGACTTTTCTAAAGTGTTTGATAAAGTAACAATTCCGATTTTATTGGATAAAATAAAATATTTTGGATTCAATGGATCAATTTTGAACTGTTTTCAGTAGTATCTTACCAATCGCATACAACAGGTAAAAATAGGCAACTTATATTGTAAGGATTTTATTGCCTCATCCGAAGTACCACAAGGGAGTCAATTTGGGCCTCTATTATTCATATTATTTATTAATGATATTGCTGAAATATTCTCTTTTGCCAATTGCTTAATTTACGCTGATGATTGAAAATTGTTCGCATCAGTTAGATCCTCAGAAGATTGTGCTAAGCTTCAAAATGATTTGGATACGTTAGCTAACTGGTGTAGTATTAATGATCTTTCTCTGAACGTTACTAAGTGCAAAATTATGACCTTCCACAGATGTGTTAACCCTGTAAGATGGGATTATAAAATTAAGAAAAATTAAGACAAATATATAGACTTGGGTCTTATCTACGACTCTAAACTCACATTTTCAGACCACATTGATTATGTTTGATTATGGTTTTATGAAAAGGAACACAAAAGAATTTACTTAGAAATTACAATTAGGTATATTTTTATCTCCTTGATCAGATCTGTTTTGAAATATGCGGCAGTTATAGGAAGTCCTCAGCATGATGTCTGGATAACCCGAATAGAATCGGTGCAAAGAAGTTTTACTCGGTTTTTATTCAAATAATACAAGATATTAGGTAATACAGTTCCATCTTATGAAACTCAATGTCCACTGTTAGGGTTACAAATGTTACATAGTAGACGAACTTATTGGCGTGTCTTATTCATAAGAGATATTTCGACTAGCCATATTAACTGTCCTGAACTATTAGCCATAATCAATATTTATGTCCCTGTTGCGTATGAGAAATTTGTTGTATACTCCTGAACATAGAAGGAACTATGGGTTTTCTGAAATTGTTACTGCGTCCATTCAAAACTTTTATAAATGTTCTACACTTTTTTGATTTCCTCAGAAATTAGGAAAGTTTTAGAATACCTTTTTGCGTAATTTGTGAGGTGTGTTACAATTTTAATTTCAAATATTTTTCTATTTATTCTTTATATACTTCTTTATTCCTTTTGGTTTTCATTATTTGTTGTTATTTAAATAAATTGTGCAGTCTAATAGTCTTACGATTTATTATCTCTTTTATTTATAAATAATTTATATCTATTGGTAGAATGAGGGCGCTTGCGAAATCACGGACTACTAGTTTAAGTATATAAATATGAATCCTTTTAATTTCTATAAGACATTAAAAGAAAATGTTGCCCCCAAATTTGCCGCCCTTAAAATCTGCCGCTCTAGGCTCCAGCCTACTCAGCCTGCTGGTAAATCCACCACTGCCCATGAGGCTGCCCTATAAGGCGCACGAAGGGCAAATAACGCCTTGCCTCATTCGCGCATCATTATGACTGCCTCATGTGGGCCTCGTGAGGCAAAACCCGACTAGAATTTTGGTGGGGTACAGCTAGGGTCCCTATGAGGCTAGCCATACTGCTTCGTGTGGGTCCCATGAGGCTGCCGTAGGGCAAATAACGCCTTGCCTCATTCAGGCTCTCTTTGTAATACTTAATAATGTAATCCTAACTCCTTATACTTATATACATGTGGAAATACTTCTTTATTAGTATAAATTATTATAATAAACTTAAACTCAGTCCGAGGCGAGTGCGCCCTGATGTTGTCCATCCTGCGGGTAGAATCCAAAAAATAACGAGTGCCGCAATATGGCGATGAGCTGTCAGCTCGTAGGGGGATTCGTCGAGGGATTCTCAAGAAGATGATACTTCATGCAATAGATTATAAAATACGAAGTTTTTGTAAGGAAAACCCGATAAGACAGCTGTTAATAATACTGGGATTTGTGCTTTAATCGAGCCCAGCTGATAATTTGCAAATATAACCCACTAGCAGATAACGTCAAGTATGCCTAGGTGTATATGTGATGTTTGCCTAATCGAACCCCTGTAAAGCAAAAGGTGGGATTGCCTATTTCATTGTAAGGTTTGCCTCATAAGACCCTTGTGAGGTACTCATAAGGTAAACC
Organism: Dysmachus trigonus; assembly: GCA_949715965.1. NCBI lineage: Eukaryota > Metazoa > Arthropoda > Insecta > Diptera > Asilidae > Dysmachus > Dysmachus trigonus. The sequence goes on along the minus strand of OX454319.1, from coordinate 44,959,899 downwards.
TCACTTCAGTATCGTTGATTTTATTTTGTGAGGTCCTCATGAGGAATTTACGGGGAAATCACTCTATCGCCATGCCCCTCACTTGCCACATGAGGACCTCATGAGGAATCTACGGGGAAATCCCTCTATCGGCATACCCCTCACCTGCCACATGAGGCCCACACGCTTCATGAGGCATGCCCCCTATAAATTCTAGTCGGGTTGCGATGTGTATCGCTGAAAACAGCCTGGTCACCTGGGAGATATTATTTTCAACCATTAATTTTGTAAAATGGAACCTTATGTGAAGCTTATTCTGCAAGTACATTTTTTTCGAAGCTAAATTAACGATGTACTCTTTTTTTTTAAAAACGTCCGTCCTCTCTGTCCCACCCTCTATATTATAAGACGTATACTCAAAAAGTTTCCGATCTATGGACCTTTCAGAAATTGAAAACTAAGTAAACACATTTAGAAAGACACCACAAAAACTCGGCAAGTAAAAAATATAGGCAAAAATAATAATTTAATTTTTAATTACAGAAAATATGTAAATAAAATGATTACCCTTTGTCAAAAACTAAAATCAAATTTTTTGATATTCTTAAATAAAAATGTGAGTAGTCATCAACAGATTAAAATTTTATTTTTGAGATAATGGTTTTTAATGTTAATCCTTCTTATGGTATATACATTTTCTTCTTCAAGACTCTGGTTGGTATTTACTCACACCGATTTGCGCCTTTGAGGCAATCAATGATCTCAATGATTTTTACGGTTTACACCAAACTACCTCGAAGGTTTGGAAATAGATTATGCAAAAGAAAGCAGACCTTACTTACTTTACCCTAAATGATCAAAAGTGAAAGAAAGAAACTTTTAAAGATGGAAATTTATGGTAAGATTGGTTTAATAAGATCTAAAAGAGGTCACATAAAACACCTTTTTCGCAAGACTACGAAAAAGCAATAATGCCCAGTTGATTTTTATTTATATTAAACGAAGTTAAAAGTGGACTGTTGATCCATTAGTCATTTATCCAAAGACCTCTTTGGGGTATGTGATATTATATCCCACTTTTTTAATCTGAAGCCATGTGCAAAAACACACATAAACTGCATAAAGCTTAAAGATGCTTTATGTAACACTCACAAAAAACACCGCTCATAATTTTTTCCCATTTCTATTTTCATTTATTTATAAGGTAAAGCTAGAAGTTATTAACTGTTTTCCTCATCAGGACCATAAATATATACGATGGTTTAAATTTTTTTTTATTAAATCCAGAGGTCCCTTTGACAAAAAGGGTACATTGTTTCATTTGTACTTAATCAGGATCATAGACCGCTGTAGGAATTACTACGAAATTTATTATCTGTCTATAAAATGAAGCATTTCGCGAATTTACTCAAATTCTGAACAACCCAGACTAAAAAGAAAGAGTTCAATTGATTGAGTACAAAAACCTAATACAGTACTAAATAAAAATTGTAATCAAAATAATACTTCTGCTTTAGAACATTCTAAATTCTAATTAAAAAATAAGCGAACGGCGGTAATTATTTACTTTAATTTACTTCGATGACCTTGCACTTGTTATATGTCATTCTTGGGGTAATTTTGCACAAGTATGTGTGTATGTATGTATAAGGCACACATTTGCCTCCTTCATATTGTTTTTTTAGGTTGAAAATTAAATATTTCATTCTCCTAGCGATGCCGCCAAACTTAAAAATGTTTTAAAATTGCATACAATAGGGCAGTTTAGGGCAGATAGTATATAAACAACAGGAGTGAAATGCATTTTTGAAAGCTTAACTTCCTAGCGATGCCTCCTAAAAAAGTTTTGAAATTGCATAGCATAGGGTAAATAAATTATTTTTGGTTGACGAGTAAGTTTTTCACCTTAGGGGGTTTTCTTATCCCCCCCCCAACTTTCTTCATTTGCCTCAAGTCCATGACCCCTACAACACATTCCAAGGTCAATGTCATCGGGGAGTTGGACCTTAAAGTAAATAATTACCATATGTATTTATATTCAAGTTAAACAAAAATACAAGGGAAGCGGACATAAAATAAAGAAATCGGTATTAATATCTCATTAATCATTGAAAACCGTAAATTCTCCAATGTCAGTTTTATTGTTTTTCAAAAATTCGATTTTTGAGTGTTTAACAAAAATAACATAAGCAACGATTTTCAAATATTACAAAAATGCACTTTTAAATTTTATTTGACGAAATTTATTATAAAGATAAATCAGTCCTATAGAAAAGCCCAAAGTGGAAACAGTATCTAATAAATTAAATTAAATGGGTTACAATAAGATATTGATAACTTCAAATTTACATTTTCATGAAAACTTTCCCTGCTTTGTTTGACGTTCGAAACATCTTGTTAGCATGACAAGAAAACTTTACGGTTGAATACCCTTTTACTGTAGCTATAAAATTCGACACCGAAGAAAAAATAAATTATCATTTATATCGGTATATACAAAGTTATCGTGAAAACTTAAGAAAAGGAAACAAGCTAAACCAGAAGCTCAACTTTGAGGTGATGCTTTTCGTAAAATTGAATTTCTCCCTTGGAAAATTTTAAGCAAACTTTTTATTGAAACGCTGGGTTCATACCGACCGAACAAGTGTAACCTCTCTTTCAACCCTCGTTAGGATGCTTTTAAACTATTTGATATAGTCCATTTATCAGAAGTCTTTTGCAAATTTGATAAATTGATGGATGTCTGGCAATCAAACCTTAAATATTAAGGAGATTGTATCAATTTGACATTTTTACAAGACAGGAGGACCTAAATGATATTAAACCCTTGAGGAAATTGCACGCAGTCTCTTTAAAAAAAAAAAAATCTTTATTAAAATTCCTGTGGTTGATCTACATCTCTACATCTTCCTGTGGTTACCCTTATCATACAGTGGAGGAAATAGCTATAAAATCACTTATATTTTGGTAATTATGTACAAACTGGTCGGATGTTTTAGAACCAACTTTTAAAATATAATTCGTTAGCATATTTAGCGTTAATAAACGTTAAATTTTTTTAGTTTTTGTGAACAGTATTGAAAAGCTATCAAATATATAAAAATTAGGCCTTTCCGGAAGGGAAATAGATATAAAATCACTTTAAATTTTTAACACATTTTATTTAAATTTAAATAAATTAAAAATCTATAGAGCTACCGCGCTTCTTAATAAGCTCAAATATTCTTCTTGTCATTGACAAAATTAAATTTTCAAATATTTTTTTGCCTATTTTACTCCATTCCTCAATAATTTTCAATTTGAGTTCTGAAACATTATTAAACTGCCGTCCATTTTCATAAACTCTCCTGGTAAGGATACCCCATAAGTTTTCGATGGGATTTAAGTCCGGTCTACGAGCCGGCCACGGCAAAAGTTCGATATTTTTGGTCCTAAACTAATTCCTCGAATGTGTTGACACATGGATTGCCGCATTATCTTGCAGGATTATCCAATTTCCACCGTTTTGATTGTCACCAAATTCGATGAGGACCTCCTCCAGAAGTTCAGTGTACTTTTCGGAATTCATCTTATGTGTAATGAAACATACAGGAGTCGATCCAAGGAAGCAAAAAGCTGCCCAAATTATTACTGATCTGCCTCGAAAATTACGACTCATAATTGTCTCCTTTTCTTTTCTTAAATCGTGCCGATAAAACTGGCACCTGTCTGGACCATCTAAACTGAATTTTTGTTCATCACTAAAGATGGCCTTTTTCCATTCTTCAGTACAAGACATGTGGTTTTCCGCGAAATGCAGCCTCTGATCTTTATGGCTTTGTGTCAGTTCCGGTTTTCGCATCCTTTTCCTCAATTCTACCTGATTCGACTCCGCCAGAATTTGTCGCACGCGTCGTACCGTTATGGGCAAATCAAGGTCACGTTGAATTTGTGATGCTACCGACTTTCCTACCATTGCCTTTGAAATAATTTGGAATTTATCGCGCGGTGTTAACTTAGGACGAGCTCCTGGACACTGATTTTTATTGTATTCATCGCCTAAAACAATGAAATTTCGCAACACAGTAAAAGACCTGGAAATCAGGCGAGAAATTTCCCTAATGGATTTTCCCATTTCCCGAAACGCAGAGATCCTTCCCTTTTTTTCTTCAGATAAAACTACCCCTCTTGACATCCTTAAAAAATTGAACAAATTATGTAATTTTAATTAAAAGTTCGCGTTAAAACTCTTTAGTATAATTATCTGAACCTACCCGATTATAAATTTTAATAATTTTGTCAAAAAAACTTGTAGAAATTGAAAATACATATACTGATTTTATAATTATTTCCGTTTTTTAACCTTGCACTTCGAGCACCAAATTGAAAGTGAATATTTTTTCAACACTTAACGGGTATTTATAGTACAGTACCTGACCTTTTCCGGACGGCAATAAAACAATTGAACTATATAAGGGTACTCCTTACAAAAATAATTGTAGGAAACGACCATACCATTAAATTTATAAAATAATGCTGAGTGATTTTATAGCTATTTCCTCCACTGTAGAGCTCCTTTTTTTTTTAGTTTATACATATTTTTATACTTCTTGGTACTCATCCTCAACTCAATATCTGCCTTAAATATTCTCATGCCATAATATTAGCATAACATGAAGAATTCTCTTCGTCTTTAAAAATGCTTTTCTAACACAACACGAATCACATGCAAGACTTTAATGTCTGCCCACCTATTTTTTTCGATGTACTATAAATTATTAACCAATATTCGCTATTGAAGGTTGCCGATATTTTCAATTTCCAAGGGCTGACAGACATTCTGAATTAAAGCACCCATCCGCCCTTCAAATTCTAATTTAAATCCTAAATCAAGTACACCATTTCAATTTCAGTCGAAAATTGTGTCCAATTTCGTTTAATGTTATCAGTACAGTTGGAGGTAGTGACATTTTTCATATGTGGGTTTCACAGACTTGAAAGCAATATATTCTTGCTTATTTTGGCTGTGTCAGAAGTTGAAAAAATAGCATATACATATATTATGTAGTTTGCGAAGAAAACCTGAATCCCAAAAATACTCACAACTCAAATGAATATGCCCATATATATTTTACATTATTATATGTCATTCAAAACTTACAAGTCAACGTGTAATATTGATAAAATATTAGTATAGTATATGCTATATACCCTAACAATAATATATACTGGTACCAATATCAATAAAAGCTCGCTCTTCAATGTATATTTTTACAAATAGCAAATTTGTGACATGATAAGAAAAAGCTAAAAGTTTTAATTAATTAATATAATTTAATTGATAAAAACCTCTTAAAAATTAAAAATACACAATTAAGGAATTACTTCAGCGTGAATGCCAATGGCACTGCAGAGAAGCAACATCGAGACCTCCTTATTGACCGTGTCTGAGTCACGTGAGCTTTTTCGGCCAATGATGAGGTTGTTACTGTCGCTGCCGTGTGATTGTGGATTATTAGGAATAATACCAAAGTTAAACCGCTTAAAAACTTCACTCTAATAACACAATATACTTAGTATGCTTGTAATTTTAAACATATGAAAAGTCGCATATGGGTCATTCTACAGAAAATCATCAAATGGTCAAAGCCGCACTATTTTTGATTTGGACGAAACTTGGTGGGTGTCTTTGTTTAGATGTCAGAAGAGAGAATTTACCATCATTTAATTTTTCTGATGTCTCAGCTTCGGTGCGCGACCGCTAGAGCACTCAAAAAGTGTGATTTTTACGCTCTACTACTATGCGCTGTCAAAATTGTTCTATTAGAGATATTTGAACATTTGTGGTTGCAGTTGAAAGCTACAATATAGTAGTTTTAGGAAAAAAATATAGAAATAGAAAAATATTTTTATTCGAAGTATACTAGCATCCTGAAAATACGACTTTTTTCACATTTTTATATGATTTTCAAATGGCTGTAGTATCTTTCCTGGTAAATTAAAAAAATTTAGTTTTTGTGTACATCATGTCCATATATTAAACAAAACAACAGTCCATTATAGACTCGTTCGACAAATGTTTTATATTAAAAAAATAAGCTTGAAATTTGAAAATTTCTGAAAATTGCATATTTCGAGCTTCAAAATGAAAATGTGGGACAGGAGATAGAGAACTGAAATTCTCAGGAAATTTAGGTGTGACCTTGAACTTTAAAGACCCGTTGAGTTTGCTTTGTTTTTTGCATCCCTCTAGTAATTACAGCCATTTCAATACAGCTAGTAATGCAGATTTTCCTTTTTAATTAGTTTCTTTTCTTACTTCACAATACGAGGAAACAATAATGTAGTAATAAAAAAAGAACAATGTGCAGCAGATACTCCGTAAATGCTAGCAAACAAATGAGATCAAGCCATTTTACTTCCTTTTGTAGTATATCATAAAAAAGATAGTTTGATTTATAAGTTAAAAACATTTTGTGTAATTAGCGACTACTTAACCCATAGTACTGTAGCTTTCTATTCATTTCAAAAAGTGTTAATTCAATACATCAAAAGATATTATCCACAATTTAAAAAAGTGAAATATTTCATCGATGGATCAGCGGCTCAATACAAAAATAAGAAAAATTTTGTTAATCTATGTCATCATAATGATGATTTTGGGTTGGAAGCAGAGTGGTATTTTTTTGCCACTTCTCACGGGAAAAGTCCATGTGTACAGTGTAGGTGCAGGGGGAACGATCAAACGAATAGTGTGGAAAGCTAGTTTACAACGAATTGAAGATCGTCATATATTAACTACTAAAGCTATGTTCAATTTTTGTTCCGAACAAATTTCTGGAATCGAATTTTTTTTTTTTTTTGTATCCAATGCTGATGTTGAAGCTGCGGATAAATTTGTATGTGATAGATTTAGTAATATTGTTACAATAAAGGCAACAAGAATGTTTCATAGTTTTGTACCCATTTCTCAAAGTAAATTGAAAATTCGTAAATACTCGGCTTCAAATAATTCAGAAATTATAAGTATGTCTAACATTTCAAGCAATATAATATAAAATATTAATAATTCATTGTTGTATATATTAATATTAGTTGTTGTATATATTAGTATTAGTATTTGTTAGAGTAACAAAATAAAATTCTGATATTTGAAATCGCATTCTTCATTTACGATAAATTGCATTCTTCTTTTGGGATATATTTATTTAAATCGCCTTCTTCATTTGGGATGTATGTATACGGAGTATCTACTACATATTGTTTTGTTTTTTATTGTTTTTGTTGTTCTTTTTTATTAACTGCGTTGTTGTTTCCTCGTATTGTGAAATAAGAAAAGAAATTAATTAAAAAGTAAATCTGCATTATTAGCTGTATTGAAATGGCTGTAATTACTAGAGGGATGCAAAAAACAAAGCAAACTCAACGGGTCTTTAAAGTTCAAGGTCACACCTAAATTTCCTGAGAATTTCAGTTCTCTATCTCCTGTCCCACATTTTCATTTTGAAGCTCGAAATATGCAATTTTCAGAAATTTTCAAATTTCAACCTTATTTTTTTAATATAAAACATTTGTCGAACGAGTCTAGAATGGACTGTTGTTTTTTTTAATATATGGACATGATGTACACAAAAAGTAAATTTTTTTTATTTACTAGGAAAGATACTACAGCCATTTGAAAATCATATAAAAATGTGAAAAAAATCGTATTTTCATGATGCTAGTATACTTCAAATAAAAATGTTTTTCTATTTCCATATTTTTTTCCTAAGACTACTATATTTTAGCTTTCAACTGCGACCACAAATGTTCAAATATCTCTAATAAAACAATTTTGACAGCGCATAGTAGTAGAGCGTAAAAATCACACTTTTTGAGTGCTCTAGCGGTCGCGCACCGAAGCTGAGACATCAGAAAAATTAAATGATGGTAAATTTTCTCTTCTGACATCTAAACAAAGATACCCACCAATTTTCGTCCAAATCAAAAATAGTGCGGCTTCAATTTTTTTTAATTTTTGATGATTTTGTATGGAATGACCCATATTTAAATAATATTTTTAAAAGAACTTTCGACAAATACCTTAAAGTTTCATAAGGAAGCTTTAAATCATCGTTGTGTACCCCGAATAATAATAATAAATTTAATAATGTATTCGATTTCGAATGCACACTTGTTTTTAGAGAAGACCAATATTTTGCTAATTAAAGATCTACATTTTTAGCATGAAAAGATTTTGTTCTTACTCGATGAGGTAAGATTTTATGCAAGCACATCCCTCCGCAAACCCAACTATTAGTTTCCACTAGACAATTTTTTGATTGTACTTAACATTATAATTTGAATTTAAAAATGTTTATTTCAGCTTCAATTTTTGGGTCCACTCAGTTCTAATAAAACTCCTACCATGCTGCATTCTAACCATATTCAGTTTCATCCTAGTACGAGTTTTATGTGATGCATCAAAGAGGAGAATGAAATTGAAAGAGTACAACAACCCGAATGGAACCCGTGTAGATAGTAATAGGTGAATTTTATCTCCTTTAAGCAACAGCTTTTTACTGACAAACTTCTTAAACAGATCATCAAAATGTGACCGTCGTCCAGATAGAACCACAATGCTTCTAGTAGCTGTTTTAATCCTTTTTCTTATAACTGAGTTCCCGCAGGGGATTCTGGGTCTTTTGAGTGGAATCTTGGAAAAATGTTTCTTCAGACGGTGCTACAGTTTATTTGGTGAAATCATGGATGCTTTAGCTTTAATTAATGCAGCGGTCGGTTTTGTTTTATATGGCCTAATGTCGAAGCAATTTAGGACGAGCTTTAAGTCATTGTTTTTCAAAACACGACTGTCACGGATAGAGATGACACGTATTACAGGGGTAACAACAACATGTGTTTGACTAAAAACGAAGAAATGTATTATTCATGTTTGATTTCAGTAGATATTTATTTGGAATCGATAAATAACTAAGTGCCGTAAGCTGTTGTAGGTACTCTAATGCTTTTTTACCTTTTGCGGAATTGTTAAAGTAAATTCTTACGTATAGCATTAAAGAATTTGTATTTCGTTGAAGCATTGTAAGAATAGTTGATAATTAAAAACAGCGTATTTTAAGTAAGGAAAGCCATAAGCCCTTTGTATTTTAGATAGTTTTGGAATTTCTTTTTTAACAATTGTAAATAATAATTTGGAGGGAATTAATATAAGTATGACACGCACATAGCTTTGTATACGGTGTTAGAAAAGTTGTTAACTGTCAGAAAAAGCTTGAAAGTAGTTTGTTCAACTTAATATATATATTGCTAATATATGTACAGGTAAAGAATACTTTTAAGACTAAACGCCAATGGGTGATTCGAATTTGTGTCCAATATTAACATTTTTGTGCAAGCTGAATTCCTATAATACATTTTTACATTAATTAAACTAACTAAGTAATGGTAGATAAACTAGTATTAAATTAAAAGTTATTCTTCGAGTATCACACAATTTTATATACCTTATATTATGTAACGTAAAAGTTATTATAAAACAATTAAAATATATTGTATTTTTTTTTTAAGACGTACCTTATTGAAGCTTTTATATTCTTAGTGAACTAAACCCCTGGCTTATGACTTTTCATCATAAGATAATTTAGATAATTGATTGATATATTGAATTGGGACAAAAAATAAATTAAATTAGTATTTAATGAATTACTTAATACAAATTTTAGAGAGCCCCTAAAATATGTATTAAATGATCTTCGGCATTTGTAAGTGATAAATTTGTGAAATGTATAAGTACTCAATTAACATAGCATTGGGTAAATGTAAATGATGAAATATATTTTTAATACAAAGTTAATTCTTGTTTTATTTAACATTGTCACTATTTGTGTATGATTTTTCAAATTATCAGAGCTGACATAAAGCAAATAAAGAATTACGCTGCACTCTTACGCATTGAATTTGATCCTCATGACAGGAAATTTCGTTTGTGTTTAATTTTACATTTTAATTTAATTAAAGGCTCTACTAAAAAGTATTCACTAATTCTAATATTACAGAACTTTGCAGACTTGATTCCTAGAAACGAGGAGAAAACTGAAATTGCCAATTTTGCGCATGCATGCATTAATTTAAGAGTAATAAAAATGGAAATTAATGTTTCAGGAACTTGGTTTTCGTAATTATGAATTTTTGGGATTCTGACCATTGGAATTTGGGCTCGGAATAAGAGACTCCTGGATTTTGGCTTTCAGGATTTTTAATTTAAAATTTTGACCCTGTTTCAATTCAATTTTCAATTTCAATTCAATTATTTATTATATTTTATACGTAGAACAAAGTCTTATAATTGTACATAAAAACGAAGATAATGAAAGCCAGGAAGTTATGAATTTTCAAAAAGCAAAGAAAACAGAAAAATAAGAAAACCAATCCTGTTGGAGCCTACACGTTGAAGACTATACGGAAGGCTATTCCACTTGCGAATAGCTTGGAAAAAGAAAGACCTTTCGCCATATCGCGACGTAATTCCAGGATGAAGAAGACGTATGTTTGAGCGTATGTGTGAAGTTTATTGCAGAGGTCGGACGCTTTCTTATAAACAAACATTTAACATATTTTACCAGGTAATTGCATTATGTATATACAAATATTCAGCGAGTAATGCTAGCTAATGTTGCGTACTGTGAAGCAATGATAGGTAATGCTGAGTATTTTTAAGTAATGGCAGGTAATTCTAAATATTGCTTCTGAAGTATGGCAATGGTGAAATACCAATACCATTACTTGATAATGGTAATTAAATTTTGTGTAGTACCAATACTCGTAATGGCATTGGTAATTTGTGTTGTTTGCATTTCTTGTAGTAATATTGAGTATGGTAATGCATTCCAAGAATAATTCATTATTTTACAGCTCTGTTTGGCATCCACCCTATTTCAATAAATAAATAACTTTGTTTAAATCGTCTACGATTTAACAATAAGCTGCAGCAATATTCGTCCCTTGCCTTACAATTTCATCCACCTTGATGTTGCGCGGAACATCCTGTGTCCTGGTACCCATATTAGGTCACCATCTGCCCCTTCAGCTTGCTGGTTTAGTCCAGAACGGCAGTCAGCAACCAACCTGGAGGTCGTATAAACACCCATTAGAGATTTAATTGCGGCCTGGCTGTCTGTCGAAATATAAATGCCTTCGACATAGCCTAAATCTCTGCCTGAAGAACACTACAGTGGTTTGGCAAGTGAAATTAAATTTCGAGGCCCAGGTATTCAGAGGTATGCCTTCCATCTTTGAGCCATCGGTAAAGATATGCACCGAGTTCGTTTGTTTGAAAAAGTCCTCCTCCACTCCTGCCTCGTCGGGATAAGAGAGTTGAATTTCACATCGAAGAAGGGCTTTGAAATAACGTAGTCTAATCTGAATGTACCCGTGCTTGGGATTTTTTAATACCCGCAGTCGCGTTCATGAATTTATCCCAACGGCCGGAGAGGAAGATTGTTTGCTAAAGAATTCCACTGGTATGAGGTGGAGAATAGCGCTTAGGGCGTTAATGGAATCCGTAATCAACAGAGCTCATTCTTTGAACTTTCCCAATGCATTTTCATAGCAGCCCTTCCACACCACACTAGTAACCTCTAGACCAGAATGGGCCTAATAACAGTCACGAAGAGCTAGTGGACGATGTTCAACGATCTAAAAAAGTTACACGTGGCATATTTAAATTTAGCATAAGAGAAGCGCACATAATCTCGCAGTCATATTCAAAATTCCAAAAAAAAAGTTGCAGCCTCTGGAGAAGAAAAACTACATTGTATTAAAACCTAACTACATTGTATTAAAACCTAACTACATTGTATTAAAACCTGACTTGTCCTTTATTATTACTGATAGGCAAGATGTGAGAAAGTATCCCAACTGATTGTGATCGATATACGAAATATGTTTGACTGTTTTAATGTCTATCGTTCATCTGTCCACTAATAAAATTCTAAACGGTCAACGGTCTTATTTAATTTCTAATACTCTTGAAGAATAAAACGTTTTTCAATACCTCAAATATAACACTGAATATTTTCGATTTACTAAAGATGTTTGAAAACGATTTTTCAGATTAACCCATTAATGCGCAAAACGAGGATTTTGTGCACGCAAGTTCAATTGTACGATTCGAATAGAAAATTGGGGCGAATTCCCTCCAAATTCGTATATAAAGGGTTTTTGGGGGTGCTCTTTCAGAATCTGGCAATTGTTTTGCATAAAAACTTCACAAACCCTATTATTTTTTGGTTTTTTTTCAAAAAAGTGCCGATTTGTTTTGGTCATTTTACGGCTCAAAGTCGATTATCTTGTCGTTGCTGCTATTGAATGATCATATAACCACCAGAAATGGCGGTCCGAATGTCTACACTTTCTCAAACCATGGTTTTGATTTATTTTTTTTTGCTTTGGTTTTTGCAAAATGGCCATTTTGTACAGCAATCTAATAAAAAATTTCGCGATTTTTTTTAACTTCTAATTATAAACAAAACACTAAGGCAATCCAACTTCACTACGTGTCGAAGATATGATAATAGATGAGAAAGATATTCACTAACCCACCAAGGGACAAATTAGATTAATTAAGAAAAAATTGAAGCACAAAGGAATGATGCGTCAATACCCAAAGTATTCTGTTCAATTTGTTGGAGCTTCTAAACTGTCACGTTTGCAGGAAATTGATACTCTATTAATTTAAATTTTGAGAAATAGCTTTCTTATAATACCATAATTATTATAGTTATGATCCTTATTCGAACAAGAACAAGAAGTTACACAAAACGAAAAGTTGTTTCCTTTTCATCTTTCAAAGACTAATTAATTCAATTTGTTAAATACAGCAGAAAGGAAATAAAGGATATCATGGCACAAAGAATTTGAAAATTTTGTTTTCTTCTTCTCTTTTTTCTTGTTCAATGTTTAATTTATTTTGGACGCAAATATTCGATTAATATACGTATAACCGAAATAATAAAAAACCTTAATATATAAGAGTTAAATAACGATAGCAGATATTATATATTTTGAATTTAAAAAAATAAACAATGATTTTTAGTTATACAGCACCAATATTCAGTAATGTAATTTTTTTTTTTTTTTTTTTATGGAAATGCGCAAGTAAGTTATTTAGTTGAAATCAATATCAGATGCCATTATATCATCGATTTCATCAACCAATCATCGAGAAATTTTCCTCGTGAGTACATTAAAAATAAGACGTATAGACCAGCGTTGCTGTAAACATTTTAGTGTGTTCCCTTGGTTTTTATTAGAGTAGTTTTTAAAAACCCTATTTCAGTCATCTATAATATATTATTATCAGAGAAATCAAAGTGTTGGTATAAAAAATCTGGGGTATAAAAAAACTTGAGAAGAACTTATGACATCAGCGAGGACTATAGTTCTTGGTATAATATGTTATTATCAGAGAAATCAAAGTATTGGTATAAAAAATCTGGGGTATAAAAAAACTTGAGAAGAACTTATGACATCAGCGAGGACTATAGTTCTTGGTAGGGGTTGTATGAGTGTTGTGTTATTTTCTTGTTTGTTGGAAATATTTTTTTTACAAAAAAACAAAATGCTACTTTTGAGGGCAAAATGACATACTTATCATATGGGTAAAATGAAATACTATTTCAATTTACCCACACCATCAATGAATAGACACGGTTAAGTTGGTTTTTTCAGTAGCAATTTTTTAAACAGTTAAATATACTTACACTTATGCTTAACACTCATTTATAATATAAGTTACTCCAAAAACTTAGTTTTTCTTCGACGTGATCATTCCCCCTGGCTTTACTTATATATGATACAGATTTTGATGCAGATCTAGGTCTGGTGAAAAGTAGATTAAATGCACCTTGTGCAAGAAATGGGCACACAATGAATGTGCAGGCAGAAGTCATATTTAACAGGAACAAGAAAGACTTATTTTATGTTTACTTTTATACAGTGTATGTATTTTATGTTTATGTTTGTTTTTGTTTTTTTTCGTAAAATATTTTACATTTTGTTGAAAAATAAAAAAATATACGCTATTTAGCTTAAGGTGTTTCATTTTAGGCCAGTCTCCCCTAAGACCATAGAAAAATAAAGACATTTCAAGAAAACAAATTTCATCTAGAACAATAGAAGAGAAACGTATTTTTCAAAGCTCATTTATATGCGAAGCCTCCAAACTAAAAAATGTTTTGAAATCGCATACCAGAAGGCAAAAATAAAGACATTATTTATTTATTTATTTATTTATTTTATTTATATATTGATTATATTTAATTAAAGTTTCCAGGCTACTGCTTCTGCTTTGTGCTCTTTTAAAAAAAGATGTTTCACTTTTGTAACATATTTCTTCTACATTTTTAAGTTTTTTTGGCTTCGCAAGGAAATGAGCTTTCACAAATCCGTTTCACTTCTGTTATTCTAGATAAAACTTCTTGTCTTTATTTTTCTACGGTAAGACGTGACGTTAATGAACACGACTAGAGAAATATGGAACAGCTTAGTGTAGTGATTCAAAGTAAGTTGCAGAGTGCAGAAAAATTATTGGCAAAAATATATAAGTAATTTGACGTACCTGCAACATTTACTTTATTATTCAAATATCAACTTATTTTTAAATTCCCACTTTGATTCATAAAGAATAATGAACTGAACATGTGTTTAAGATAAAATACTTACTGTAATTCCTATTTGAAAGCCTTAAACTAGTAAAAATGTGCTTTCTTGGAGCGAGCGACACACGATACATCTTCTCACCATTTTTTTCTATGGCAAGTAGATCCATCTTTTGAATTTTAGCGAAATGACAGAAAATGACACGGGAAACATACGAGTATGATTCTGAAGTGGCTTTACGCAGCCATCACAATAGGTCTGTCTGGTAACTATAAAGTTTTTACTCGCGGGTAAAATTTTTACCTGAAAGTGTCTGCTAACCTCAAGGAGGGGAAAAACTGAGCTCTTGACAGCACTTCTCCTCTTACACAATTTTACCAGAGGTTACCCACGCTGCGGAGACCGAGCTTTGGGTAAAATCACCGATTGCTTGTCACTGTGTAATCTGTCATTTGTGTGTTTCAATTTTGTGTTGCGATTCAGATAGAAGAAGAAGTTATTGAAAAATTGTTTAAATAAATAAAAAACATATTTCAAAAACTTCAAAAATATTAAATAAATCCATAAGTTTTCCCTCTGACATCTTGATCACGTTTGACAATTTACATACACAAGTAAGATTTACCTAATTTTTACTTGAAGTCTCTGGTAACTTTTGATGTTTATCCCCACTACCATATGCAACTTTTTACCAGATTTTTACTCAAGAAAATTTTTCCCAAAAGTTACCAGACAGACCTAATGGCATCAAAAACGTAAAATAGTGAAAAGGTCAGTTTCGTCATGTCCCTATAATACCGACGATATGTATGTAATTAATGTTTTGCAACTTCTTTACTTTTTTAAATATTTCAAGACTCAATAAAGTGCATCTTGTTCAAAAGTTAAAGAAAAAATTGTTAAAAAAACTTGGATTAAAAAATTTTGTATTTAAAATGTTTGTAAAATAAACTTTAAAAATCAAAACTAGACACTATTAAAGCTTTTGAAAAAATCTTAGAAATAATATCATGTAAAATTGTTTCTTATATATGCGTCACTTCAGCATCTTTAATTCTGTTTGCTTCTTCTTTTTCCTTTCGATCATTTTCAACATCCACCTTTTTCTGTCCCCGTAACAAAAAGTAGGTTGCGCTAAAATATAAAGAAAAATAGTAACATTATATAAAACTACAAAAATTATAAATTGAATTACGCAAAAAGAAGAGCATTGGGAATGAAGAAAATTTCTCCAAAGAGGAAGAAAGCTCCTGGAAAACTGTCAATTGTTGATAAATAAACGGCACTGTATATGGGGGGAAAGATAAACCCTCCAAGCGCATTCGCCAGTCCGACGACCGAATAAACACGGCCTATTGAATAGATTTTATGTACAGATTAAAATGAATAAATACATTAATTTCTATAATAAATAAATTTACCAATTTCTGCGGTGTCTACGATCGATGCAATTATGGCTTTGATGGCAATCGTTTTACAACTGATGAACATGTCCACAGTTTGTGCAGCGTAGAATAGAATGGATTCTTTTGCGAATGCCTAGAATATCGTTATAACTCAAGGGCATAATGTAATTAAGAAATGATGGCTCTTACAAACATTGGTCTGGCTATGATTGTAGAAATTGAGGACAGCAATCCAACCATTGAGTCTGACATCTTCAACAGTTTACTGAAGATACTTGTCATTAAAAATGTACCTTAAAAAATTGATATTATTTAAATAGTTTTTAATTTTTACAGAAAATAAAATCATTTGTTATATTAATCTATCTGTATCTATCAGTCGATCATAGTACTAAAACGTTTAATTAGAATTTTTTTTTACTTATAGAATTAACAAATAAACATCTAATTGAAATTTTATGGATAGGAGAGTGAAAAGCAAAGCGCAAGCAGTCGTGTAGTACCAAAAGTGTACAATTTTTAGATTTCTTAATATTAGAGTTTTTTTTTTAAAAATGTCTTCGTTACTTTAAAGTTTTGTGAGAGAATAATCAGATGTTTTGATAAAGTAGAATTCGAGCAATCGTTCAGTAAGAAATTTCTTTTAGAAAGACTTTTCTAAAGCATATTGTTTTTTATATTTTTGGGTTTTTGAAAACATCTTCGGGAATTTTAAATTTTTAAGAGTAGCATTTGGATATTAAGAAGGAGCAAATTGAGAGCAATCGCAAGGTTTGCTTTTGGCATTAAAATAATTATGAAAAAATCATTTTGAAGCTAAAGTTGGAATTCTTTTTTAATATGTAATTAGTTTTCTCGGAAACATTCTTCCAAATTTTTAAAGGGACCAAATAATTTGTATGCTGTAGCAAGCCAGGAACTTTCATACTAGACAAAGAAGAAAGGCTTTTCGATGTTACATTGTTAACTTCATTAGGGTATAGTAAAAAAATCTTCTTCGACGAAAAATCGACCTCGAGCCCTTATAATGGGATCGAGTTGATTCCTTGGCTCAAAGTAACCACCTGTTTTTTGGTGCCCGTCTGCTTGTTGGTGGACGAATGACATCCTCAAAAATCTCTCATTTTATTAATAACGCTCCTTTTACCATATTCCTCTCATTGTCGGTTGTTATGGAGTAGCTTTGGTTTTATTAAAATAATACCAAAATCCTCTAACTATTTCTGAATCCTTCCTCTGATTTGAACGCCTTTTTTCGTTTGGGCAATTTTTTCATTCACAAAGTATACATCGAAATCTCATTCTCGTATATTTGTTAGAAACCTACACCCTTTGCAGATCGATCGTTTCTCGTCTTAATGTACATTTTTTTCTACTGGAAGATACAGCATCATCTCGAGCTATCTAAAAATCGAGGTGTGAGAACAAGTACCTTGAGATTTGACTACCAAGGTTTGTGAGATTATTCTCTATTTTAATTTTAATCCCACAAGTTTTGCACTCGTTGCATTTTGTTCCATTTGTTGACGCGGAAATGTTAACAAACTTTGACGCCTTTTCTTACCATATTTGAAAGATCAAGTAAAAAAAACTAGAATCGAACTAAATCTAGAAACAAAATATAAATTATTTTCCCCAGGAACTGGTTGGTAAATGATCACAGTGATTATTACCATTTAAAAAAAATCATACATACCAAATATCACAATAGCAGCGGTGTAAGTAGCAAATATACTGAATATTTCGCCATTCCACTTTAACTGGAGAAGAGTAAATGGGTATACGTAATCCCCTTCACCTAAAATGATCAAATTGCAGAATATTTTCAAACATTTCTTCTCAAAGACTCACCCAAAGTTGGTCCCAAAAACACGGTGGATGCACATACCAAAATAATCAAGTAAAATCGACCATTCTTTTCTCTTTTTCTCAAAAACACTTGAATGCAATCAATTGCTATGGTAGGGTCAAAAAATTCAACAAAGAAATTCCTTTTCTTCGGAGATTCAACTTTCGTTCTCTCGTCAGTATTAGCCTTTGGTGACAAATTATTACCATTAACAGCATTGTCAGTGGAAGCCATTTCAAAAGCCAAGTTATCTTCTCCATTTTCAGTACTTTTTGATACGACTGGGTTTTTTACTTCTTCAACAAGGAATATCAAATAAAGAATTCCTAAAACGAGGATGATGTCACCCAAGATAAACAAATCTGAAATAAAAATATTATCATAATAAACCTAACAAAACTTAATCGAATATTAAGTATTAGACTTACTAACGTAACCAAGTTTCGTTAGAAGAAAACCACTCCAAGGTAACCCTACCAGTGGAATTATGTTCATAAACATTCCGAATATACCAAATCTGAAAATATGAAATATTATTATACATATCTACATATACTTTATACTACATATACCAAGTTTTGGGTTAATCGATTTAAATAAGAAATTATAATATTGGTTTGTGTTATTTTTTTAAAAGTAACAGAAAACGGAAATGAATAAAGGTAATTACTAATTATTAACAAACTATCGGCAGGTAAAAGCGTGAGCTTAACTCACACGTCTTGCGGGCGACAATTAGTGCAAAAAAAAATGCACTTTTCAGAAAAGTAAGAAGTAATATCTTCAATACTAATAGTAGAAATAGTGTAGAATGAATTTCCTACATAAAATATATAAAAATTCGACCCGCCTTTCGACGCTAGTCTGCACAAAAGGTATTAATACTCTTCCCGCCGATAGTGTGTTAAGACAACAACTCTACCCCCGGTGATGGGGCTAGGTGGGGACAAGTGGAGGGAGAGGTGTTCTTGACACAATAGTAAAGGACTTAGGTGGCGGTAATCTCCTATAGAAAAGACACACCTCCACAAAGGTGGTGTATTTTTGATAATTAATACGACAGAATGTTTGACTAAAATAAAATATAAAAGAGCTCTTAAAAATGATCAAGTAGCGTCAGAGGAACTAGAACCATAAAAAAATACTTTATTTATGTACTAATTGTATTTAAAGTGATTAATAACAAAAAATTTCATAGATTGATTTCGGAAATTGTAAAAGCTTAGCGCATCCACAAAGTAAGTACATATTTGGATAGAAAGTTAAGTATAAGGAGATGCTAGAGATAGAATTGGTCATTTATAAATTATCTAACGATATTAGGTACAATACTACTGTTATGCCAGTCGTTGAGGACATTCGTCGCAGCGTCCGACAAGTAAAGAATGACCTTGGTTCTTTTTCTGCTGCAGTTTCTGCTAACTCGGAGCGGATTGGTTCTATCGCCGCGGACATTGGATCCCTTTCGTTGTGCAATTCCTCCGTCGCAGTAGTCGATTTTAGCGGACCTGCCACCCTGCCTGCTTGCACAATTGCCGAGTCGCCCGTTGTTTCCGGCGTGGATAATGTTCCAGATAACTCTCCGCCCGACCCGGCTGCACAGCGTGATGCAATGCCGGAGCCTAAACCGTCATCCAGTCGACGGCGTCGTGCGCGGGGAGCTGGTCGTCGGCTAATGAGGTCGACTTTGACAATGCCGCCTTCCAATATTTCTACGGCCGCGGCACCTCTCGTTGGCCCTCCTGCACCTCCCAACATATCTTGCGTCCCACCGTCTCTTCGACCAGCCAGGGTTCCACGGCAGGTTTTCATCTCCCGTGTTCATCCGGATACCACTGAGGACGAGATCATTGAGCACATTACTAGTAATGTGAGCAATTCAAGGGGTTTGGTGGCTTGCAAGCGCGTTTCACCTCAGCGTGGCCAGCAGTGGCGTGGGGTCCGTATAACACGATTCCTACCGGCTTCCCTTTTGGGAACTCATCCTATTCCCGTAAATTTAAAACTTGTTCTATGCCTGTAAACTTCCTGGAAAGCGCTCCCAAAATTCATCTCGTAAAGAAAACATGGCAAAATAAGTGTTACAACCAAAAACAACCATAATCTGTTGTTGCACTACGATGGAACCTTCCCTCGCACCGTAGCAGGTTCTATCAAGGGGTTGCATCGGGTATGAAGTGCTCGCTCGCTGCTTCTGTAAGCCGGTCATTTTACGGCTTACTCAAGCCCACACTTTTTTCCACGAGTAACAAAGAAATCGTGTGTGATATCCTTTGCTCACTAAAGGCAAATCCTATAAGAAAATAACACGATAGAAACCGGCTTCTCGGCTGTTTTTGTTTTGCAGAAGTTGAAATTCGGGTCACTTCGGCGGGTGGTTGTTTATTTCTTAGAATGTCAGCTGATTCGTGTCTTCTCTATGAACGGGTGTGAGTGTAGTGGTGCTCTATAACACGGTAGAAAGCGGCTTCTCGGGTGAGTGGGGTTGGTTGGGGTGGGTTTGGTTATTAAATCTCTTTGATACTGAAGGGGCTGTGAATTGTAGGAGTGAATGCTCCCTTATTTCACAAGAACACGGCAGAAGTCGTCTTCTCGGGAGGGAGGGGTGTTGTGGTTTTGTTTATTATATTTTAATAAAAAAATTGTTAACTTGTGTCTCTTTTTGCCTTGGTGCTCAACGGATTGTGACTTATGAGTGTGGTGTGGTGCTATTTTATTACCTCTCGATAACACGATAGAATCCGGCTTCTCGTCATTTCTCAGATTAAAACTCGGTATAGTTCCTTTAGTCAACTAAAATTTTTAGATTTACTTAATAAATCAAAATATGATTATTTTGCTCAATCAAGTCCTAACGAAAAGATATCATTTTTAATTACAGTTTTCCCGGGAATTTTCCAGTTTTCTGCTTTAAAAAATGAATTGAACGTTTTACATATATACCACTTCTTCATTACGGCAATTTGATATTCTCGCGCTTTACTCGCATATTAAATGTGGCATTTTAAAAGATACTTTTCCTCAAATTTTAAACTTGTGTTGTATATTTTTAACTCTTCCCATTACAGTTGCTTCCGCGGAAAGATCTTTTTCAGCCCTTAAGAGAATACATACTTATTTAAGAAATTCTCAAACCGAAGAAAGGCTCTCAAATTTAGCACTCTTATCGATAGAAAAACACCTTCTTTTACAAATTAGAAATCAGTCTAATTTTTACAATGATGTTTTGGCCGAATTTATAAAAAAAAATAGTAGATTAGTTTTTGAGTATAAGTAAGATTAATTATATTTCATATCAACTTTTCACAGTTTTTGTTAACCGCTTTAGTTTGATTGCACGATACACGCGACTATAACGGTTTTTTTCAAAGCCACTTATATTATTCTTGAAGTTCATTGTATATATGTCCATATTTATTCATAATATTCATATAGCACTTAACTTCCAATGACTTTAAGTATGATAGAAGTGGCCGACTAAATTCGACAAGAATACACGCAGTCACTGTTGAACACATTTTGTAATATCTGACTTCATTTGGTGAGTATTTTTTCGCTATTAAGTTTCTGATTTTTGCACCGGCTTACCTTCTCAAAAATTTCACCCCACGCCACTGGTGGCCAGATATCCTTTTGTTCCTCATTCAAAGTCCTTGTGCCTGAGGAACTTTTTTCTGCGGTGACAGCTCCTAATATATGGCCGCAGAACTGTATTGTTCGGGAATTTGTGAACAATCACAACGCTAAATCGAAAAAATCGCCAGCATCTTCAAAAAAGTCGCCAACGATATCTCGTTCTACTACGGCAACGTAAGTGGACTACGATCCAAGACGACACAACTTTATTTAAAATCTGCTGACCTCTTTTTTGACGCTATTTGCCTCACAGAAACCTGGCTATGTGGTGAGTTTTCGGATGCTGAACTTTGCTGTCCTGGCTACGTTGTTTTTCGCCGAGATCGTCATGGTTCTTCTCTCAGCGCCCCTGTCGGGGGAGGCATGTTGCTTGCTGTTCGGAGCGACATTCCATTTCGCCGTATCGATCTCCCAGACTCCAGCGATACCGAAATTCTATGTATTGCCATGACTCTTCCGGGGAGATGTGTATATGTGGCAGTTGTCTACGTCCCACCCAAATCTTCGCCTGGTTCTTATGATCAACTAGCCATCCAAGTCGACAGGATCGCTGGCTTAATGAGGACACACGACGAGTTCCTACTCTTTGGTGACTTTAACTTACCATCAGTCTCCTGGACACGCTCATCGGACGAGAATATTCTCTCCCCCTCTCTCGCCAGTGCTCCGCATTATGCTGCTACTTTTATTGACAATTTGTTGGCTTCCGGACTATCACAGACCTGCAGCATTGCTAATGCCAACGATAAATTTCTGGACCTCATCTTTTCGTCGAATCCGGACTGTACGGCTACATCACGCTGCCCGACACCTCTCTTATCCGAGACTGGACACCATCCTGCTATTAATGTTTCTTTGACCACCGATCCGTTTGATTTAAATTCTCTTGTTCCCATTGATTTCTGTTATAACTTCAAAAAGGCTGACTTTAATTTAATTAACCAATGGCTCTCTTCTCAGGATTGGAGCTTTGTTGTTGAGGAGCGTGACATTGATCTGGCTGTCAATAATTTTTATAATATTTTGTCTTGTTGCTTTCTTCACTGTGTCCCAGTCCGCAAGTCTTGCGGCTCGCGTACCAGTCCTCCGTGGTTTAATGGCGATTTGACACGTTTAAAGAACCTAAAATGTAAGGCCTGGAAAAAGTTCAGCCTCTCTAGGAACGACGCGGATTATGACGCCTACTTTTCTCTTCGAACCCAGTTCATTGAAGAGCTGGAATCATCCTACAAAATCTACTTGAACAATAGGAAGAGTTCTTTGCGCGATAATCCAAGACGGTTTTGGAATTTTGTTAACTCCAAGCGTGGTTCCGATGGTTATCCCGCATCACTTAGTTTCGGCGATACCAATTCTGACGATCCACAAGTGATTTCTGATCTCTTTGGTGATTTCTTTGAGTCTGCTTTCCTGCCCGTTAACTGTGATATCGATGTCTGTGATACTAGTTATAAGGATTTCTTGTACTCGACGACGCTTCCGCCGACTTCTTTAGGCATTAAGGATTTACCAGTTGACGAAGTTAAGCTTCTTTCCAAAATATCGAGCTTAACTGATAGTTTCGCTTGCGGGCCGGATGGAATTCCTGCTGCTCTCATTAAGCGATGCTGCGAGTCGCTGGCCCCTATTCTTTGTTATTTATTTAATTTATCCTTGTCTTGTGGTGTTTTTCCTACACCCTGGAAACTTTCCACCATTTTGCCCCTACACAAAAAGGGTTCCAAGTGTGATATTTCGAATTACAGACCTATCGCTAATTTGTGTTGTGTGGCTAAACTTTTCGAGTCAATGATCTGTGACACTTTGTATTTTCACTGCAAGCCCTTTCTTCATTCATTCCAACACGGCTTCCTCAAGGGGAAATCTACCACCACTAATCTTTTGGAATTTTCCTCCTTCTGTTTATCAAATATTGAAAAGGGTAAGCAAGTTGATTGCATTTTCACTGACTTCAGTAAGGCTTTCGACCGAATTAATCACACAATTCTGCTTGATAAATTATCGCATTACGGCTTTCCGCTGCTTTTTACGAAGTGGCTTGCATCCTATTTGTCTAATCGTTCTCTGCGGGTCTCATTTCGCAATTGTTTATCAAGGGAAATTTTTATTACATCCGGTGTACCTCAGGGCAGTCATTTAGGTCCGCTTCTGTTAATCATTTATTTAAATGATCTTTCTTTGTTACTGCCCAATTCAAGAATTCTTTGTTATGCCGATGACGTCAAGATCTTTAGCGTAACAAATACTGAGCATGACTGTAATTTATTAAATTCTGACCTGGATACTTTTCACAAATGGTGCTTATCTAATCATCTTCCCCTTAACATTGACAAATGCACCTATATGTGTTTTTCACGCAAGAAAAGTATTGTTTCATTTGCTTACTCTATCGACGGATGCTCGTTACAAAAACTTGACAAGACGAAGGATCTGGGTGTCTGGCTTAACAGCCAGTTTTCTTTTGAAGATCACATCGACGCGATAGTGGGTAAAGCTGGTGCGACCCTGGTCTTTGTTAAGCGCTGGTCGAAGGAGTTTAATGATCCCTATATCACCAGGACTCTTTTTTGTACCTTCGTTAGGCCTATCCTTGAGTACGCCAGTCTGATTTGGTCTCCGTTTTACGAGGCCCACATTTCTCGCATTGAGGCGGTCCAGCGGAGATTTCTCAGATTTGCTCTTCGCGATCTTCCCTGGGACAATCCCTTGCTGCTGCCTCCATATGCTGATCGTCTGAAGCTACTTAATTTGCAATCATTGGAACAACGTCGCATCACCGCTAAAATTGTATTTACTCAGGACTGTTTAGTAGGTAAAATCAATTCGCCCGAGGCCGTTGCCTTATTCGATATTTCCGTCCCTGCCCGTACAGTAAGAGAGCATGACTTTCTCCATGTGCCTTACCATCGAACGAATTACGGCATGAACGAACCATTCACGTCAATGTCACGCGCCTTCAACTCTCATTCTTCATTAATTGATTTTCATTTTTCGAGAGATAAAGTTAAGGGTCAGCTTCGTTGAGGTTAACTTCTTGCTGCCGGAATTTTGTTATTATGCTTTCCTTGTAAGTAATCAGATTTGTTGATGAATTCGAAAATAAATAAATAAATAAAATAAATAAATAAATATTATGATAAGTCCACTTCTAATGGATATTTAGAAAAAATATCAAATTTTTATGTTCGAATGCATTACAATATATAATATAGATACTTATAAAAGGTGTTGATAACCAATAAATTAGGTATGTATGTACATATTTAACAGGTCGATGTTTCACATAAAAAATAAAAATTGCAATGAATAGATAGTGAATGAGAATTTGTGTGGAAAACAAATATGTAGAAACTATAATTTTAGCCTTATCCGTAAATAATTAATAGAAATATAAACTTATTAGTAGTTAGATAAAGTCAAATTTTATTAATTTTTACCGAAACGTTCTCTCTTCTTCTGGCGTGGTAGCGATTAAGTAACTAAATATCCCCAAGGTCATCATAGTTTGGCCGCCTAACATCGCAGGCAATACCTTTTCGACAATATTTCCAAACTCCATTGGTATTGTATCCATAAATATTGATGAAATTAAAAGTGCTAAAATTGAATTAGATATTCGTACATTTTTGCAAAATTACAAACCTGTACATGCTAAAGCTTCGCCTAGCATTGGGAAAAGCATACACGGTTTTCTCTTTCCTGTGCGGTCACTCCAACCACCAGCAAACAAAACCACAATGACTGGAAATATTGCAGCTGGAAATTTTTTAAAAAGGAATAAATTAATATTGTATATCGGAATTACTTCCTAAATGCACATTCAGAATTAACAAAGTAAAGTAAATATTAAGTGTTATGTTTTGTGTCGTCTCATAACATGTGACAGGTGTTGAAATTGATCCCATATACTATAAGCAAAATACACGTGTAGGGGAGACCGGGGATAGTTGACCATAGGGGTAGGTTGACTAATTGTGAAAAACTCGACTAGTTCAAAAGTGTTGCATCATCCAACTAGGCGTGAGAAACCGTTACCTCCTCCCCCTCAGTCGTCTCGAATGCGTCATCGCGTACGCACGTAGTTCGGGAGAAGGAGCATAATATTGAAAAAGAATACACTTAAGTAATTTTTTTCCTTGTTATATTATTTGTAATGACGCCTATATACTTGTTATTGTTCATTTGCAAATAATTTAAAATAAAAGTTTGATTGTTAATCTTTATGTTACATATCATTCTTTTTAATTTCGCTGCAGTTTTGAGGTTATGACACGTGTGTAAAAATTGCAAAGTGATCCGGGGCTGGTTGACTACCTAGTCCCATACAAAATGTGTAAATGGCAATCTATTGTTTGTTTAATGTAAATATTGCACCTCTGATTTAGAAGACTGGTTTCATAATCTGATCTCATAAATGATGTATCTATTCCTTTAAATCATATAATTATAATAATTATATCAGTTAAGACTGTTACCAAATAATTAAAATTAACAAAATTGTCATAGAATTGATAATTATTTGTTTGAATGAAGAAAATGTTATTTCAATTACTTCTTGTTATTTTAATTTTATATATCCGTAGATCTTGCACTATTTAATTTGTAGGTCAACTTACTCCCAGTGACAAGTCAACCTACCCCATGTCTGGGGTAGGTTGACTCAAATTTCATATTCCACCTGATCATGCTTGTACTCTATATTATAACTGATTGCGAGACTTTTGTCATTTGTTTTTATAGCTTAATAGTGTACCTATACAATTTATTGGTTTTCACAATAATATACACTAAAACAAAAAACAAATAAGCATCTAAACTGAAATTTGGTCAACCATCCCCGGTCTCCCCTACTGTAAGGGGAGAAACCATATTAGACAATTCAATAATTTTTTATTTTTTTATTTCATACATCGTTATCAAAACATCTGAAAGATATGGTCTCAAAGTTTTAGAACGAAATTCGTATTCTTTCTGAAGCTACTCGCTATTCGCTATTCGCTATTCGCGTATTCGAAACTTTAAACGCGTTGTTTTCCAAATAAAATTTTTTTCGATTTGGGTGCATGATTACTCAAAAACTGATTTTACCGAAAGTTTTAAAATTTTTTATACAATTATCTTATTACCTACTGCTACTGCTAAGAATTTGAACTAACAATTGTGGTGATATCATTGTTTAAAGTATTTTTTGTTTTTACATAAAGCTACAAAAAAGAGTAGTGACAATGTTGAAGGTGAAGAGAATTCGAAAAACAAAGAATTGCAAATAAAATAGATTTTGTTTCAAGAATTCCTGCGTCGTCAAAACCAGCAAAACAACTAGAAGCCGATGGGCGTCTCCCACGCTAAAAATATATTTAGTATTTCGCGGCAAATTGAAAAACGGAACAACTCAGTCGGTTTAGTTGATTTGTAACTCACTCTTACTGAGATCAAAAAAAGTTGGTACTCAATGAATCTTTGAGGGGTTGTTGGGTATGATGCCAATACAAAAATAAACCCACCTTATCCGCAAAAAACCCTATGTGTCTAAAAAAATTAACAATAAATAGTTAATTGTGAAAAATAATATGTTTAATTCATAACATTAAAATTTTATATTTTCTGAAATTCGTGAGAAAAATTCAGTTTTTCTTAATAACTTTTTGCAAATTGAGCTATCAACACCTCAGTAGAAGCGTCTTTCTGTTCCACACAAGAATATGTAATTCTTGTATTCATATCAAAATATTAATAATTGTTGTAGTTATGGCCAATTGTTTATAAATTTACAGTTTTATATCTTTGAGAGTTTTGAATATTAAGGAATGAAATTTGATACACAGCTAATAATTTTGAAAAAGTTTTTTTTTTAATTTGCAAAATATGTGACGTCACACCGGGGTAGGAGGGGTTACACAAATGTGACCACCTGTGACAAGGACGGGAGGGGACTCCAAAAATCATGAAATTCGTGTGACGTAATTTATGGATGGCCCCTACCTCTGTAAATTCCTATAAGAAATGTAGAGAGAGAAATAGTCACCAAAAAATCCTCACAGACAGCTTTTACAGCATAAGCTATAAACTGAAGCTTTTTTTATGAACGCTTTTTTAAAGGCGCCCTGGTTTGATGCACTGGTATCGGTCTCTCAATTTGACCTCCCCTCGCATTGTTAAGTTATAAGGAAATGCCGAATCGAAGAAGGGAGAAGAGGCAGGTAGCACACACCGAGCATGAATACGGACGAGATTGTTTACATTTTTTCATTGTGCATTTTTAAAGGCGCCCTGGTGTTAAATGTATTGTGTGCTCCGCTCGCTTTATGAAAAGTACCGGGTGGTCTTGATTTGTTTGGAAATGTGAACAAGCTTAAGAGCTTTTGAGTAAAAATGTGCTTTTTTGGAAGCAATTAATTAAATTAAATTAAATGTGCTTTAGATAAATGATAGGTAAGCATAATACATATAATGTGTTTGGTGTGTGGCTGTTTTCATAGAAAAGTTTTGTGGTAAAAGATTTTTGTGAGATGCACCCTGTAGGAGTGTCCCACTTTTCGCCCCAAATTTTTGTCTTTCTCTCACGTATGCTTTCTTTATTACTATCTATTCCTAGCAGAAATTCCCATTTCGTTCCTGTCCAAGGTCGAAAAAAGATAAGGAATAACCGCTCGAATGTTCCCTCTTGTTATAGATACTCTTTGACATTACATCCGAGAGTAGCTCCGTGTGGTATACGGACAGCTCTCTGGCAGTTGGACATGCGGGTGTTGGAGTGTATGGACAAACGGAGGGCCTGTACATCCCCCTACCAGTTGTTAGTTTCACTGCAATATTCCAAGCAGAAATTTTGGGCATCAACACATGTGCCACTACAATAGGAGAGATGAACATCAGGAAGAAGAATATATTTATCTTCTCAGACAGTCAAGCAGCTTTAAAGGCACTAGATTCGAATGTGATATCCTCGGAACCACTAGGCGAATGCAGACAATCGCATGATTCAATCGCCGAAATAAACATGTTGGCGATCATATGGCTACCAGGTCGCTGCAACATCGACGGTAACGATCTCTCTTTTGCCAGAGAGGTATCCAGTACCCCATTGACAAGCCCTGAGCCATGTGTAGGTCTTGCAAATTCCTTTATTACACACATTTTCGATGAGTGGGCTCTAAAAGACCATAATAAACGGTGGTATGCTAGGACCGCAGACAGTCGAAGACTATCCTGAGTCGCAAGATGCATATAATTCTTACATTTTCGAGGACACAAAGCTCATTTCTGAAGTTACTTTTTACCTAGGGATTGAAAGGGAGAAGATTTGGAGGTAGTTTATCCCAAATTACAGCTAATAATAAGATGCATATCTTTTCATACGTTCTCAGGAGCATAGAACTCTTTTGATTATTTCTTACATTGGGGTTGAAGATACCCTTGGTAGGTAAACTACCCCTTCTATCTTCAAGCTTTCAAACCCTAGGTTTTAATTCTACAAATGAGGTCCGAGTTCTCGTAAATGTAAGTTACCATATGCATCTTGCTATTAGTTGTAATTTAGAAAGAGCTACCCCCTCTATCTTCAACCCTTAAACCCCTAGGTAAAAGGTAATTCCAGAAATGAGCTCTGCATTCTCGAAAACATATGAAACGATATGTAACTTGCTATTACCTATAATCCTGAAAAAAATACCCGTCTATCTGCACCCCTTCAAACCTTAAGTAAAAAATAACCCAAGGATGTATGCAGCGTCCTCAAAGACTTAAAAATTGTGTTTTTATTAGGTTGGTAAGAAAATATTGAAACACTACTAAACTTATCTATCACAGATACTGAGGGTGTTCTCAAAAGACCCGCTGATTATGGGGCCGTCGGACCTGATAATAAAAAAACCAAACTTGGAGATACCATTCAAAACCGTAATAAGAGACCGACAGTGGTGGAAGGAAAATGAAAACCTCGCCCGATTGGGGGTTGTTGCATGGTATACGGACGGATCTAGGTGCGACGGATTCTCCGGTGTGGGAATCTATGGGCCCAACTGCCAGATCTCAAGAGCCTTAGGGAGGACTCCCACGATATTTCAGGCTGAGATTATTGCTATAGATACCTGCGCCCGAACTATCATAGAAAAGGGAATGAGAGGTGTAAAAATATGGATCTTAACCCCTTAACCTACAACATCGAGTCTCACTCGTGGTCGCTCGATTGGGCCAAAAACGATAACATCGAGCCTCACTCGTGGTGAGTCGTTTAGGGCAAAAATTATATAACATAGAGTTAGGCGCATAGTGCTCGTGGGACAGAAGGGCAAAAGTTTTTTTTTCTAATTTATGTGTTGTCATTAGTCCTATGCGCACGCAGCTATATTTTATAAATAATTAAATTAAATATTTAAAAAACCAACAGATCAGATTTACATTCGGATTCGACCCGAAAGGTAAATACAGAATATGCATTTCCATATAATACGGTGTGTACTTATAAACCATTTGTATGTTACACTTGTCTTTGCATATCATAGGGTCCAATTTGTCTACTGCATGGTTGAATTTGGCCTGCTCTGTTGGAAATTAAATCGTAGGTTAAAGGGTTAACGGACAGTCAAGCGGCGATTAGAGCGCTCTCTAGCTACACCATAGAGTCGAACCTGGTCTGGTGCTGCCTGTCAACGTTAAAAAAAACTCGCTAGCACGAATAAGCTTACTATAGCTTGGGTACCAGGCCACGAAGGAATAATTGGAAATGAAAAGGCGGATGAACTCGCCAGAAATGGCGCAAAATCCGCGTTCATTGGACCGGAGCCTTACTGTGGCCTGGCCAGGAGCTATTATAGATCCTACCTTAGGCTATGGGAAGAAGATAGTAAAGCCTCACACTGGATCAACCAAACCGGACTAAGGCAGGCGAAACGCTTCATCTACCCCTCCAAGCAGAGGTCGATGAAACTTCTAATGCTCAGCAAGCCGGACTTAAAAATCATTACCGACCTCTTAACGGGGCACTGTGCCCTAAGGTACCACCTTAAAAAGATAGGTGTGGAGGTCGATGATACATGTCGCTTCTGTCTTGAGGAAGAAGAAACAGCGGAACACATACTCTGCCAATGCCCAGCCTTAGGTCGACAAAGGCTGGCACACTTCGGAGCATCCCTCATAGCGCCGGAAGATGTGTCGAATGCGACTCCCCAGCAGACCATAGGCTATTTCAAGGACCTGGATATGGAAGGGGTTTAAATAAAAGGGACTAGCACAATAGATCTTATAGGTCGCGTTTGCTATTCGGTAGGCACTGGGAGTGCCCTAGACGACCCAATAACACAATAATAACAAATAATAATAAACTTATCTATTCCTCCCAAAATAATTTGTTCAAGAGTAATTACTCCAGCATGTTGAAGAACATTCTCGAAGGACTAAGAATAAGGGTATATAAGCGCGGCACGCGGCATTGCAGTACGTTATCATTGATGATGGATGACAAGTGCATTATACTTCTACGAGTTCAATATCGCTTCCGTTGCTCATTATCAGTTAGAGGAACTTGGTAGGGATACGGTCCCACACTGTCAGTACTCTCCTGACCTTGCGCCGTCTGACTACCACGTGTTCCAGTCGCTGAAGCAGTATTTACGTGGAAAAAAATTGAATTCATATGAAGATCTCAAAACTGATCTAAACAAATTCTTTCAGTCTCAGCCTCCACAGTTCGGGGCGGATGGCATGAAATCACTGCCACAGATATGGGTGCAATTAGTAGATACTAATGGTGACTATATTGTTGAATAAACATTTATAGTTTAATAAATAATTCAGAAATTCAAGAGCATCTCAAGGTGTTTCATTATTTTCTTACCAACCCAATATAACTATGTGTGCAAATGGAGAGCGGCAATTATGGAATATCTCGTTTTCGTGATGTCAGATCACTGTGTAGCGACTTAATGCGTCTACTTGAATCATTTTTTATAAACTATGTATTTCTTCCTTTTTTGAAAGGAGCTCACTATGTTGTTGGTCGACGTCCTCGTGATGCATTCTGCACTCGTAGAACAGCTATCTGAAGAGTCATCCGTCTCCTCAAATTGTGCTTCCTGTAGATGGTTTTCTGGAGCTGCGTGTGAGACATATTTCTTACCGACTCCTGACGTCGTAATTTTAGAGCCACCTTTAGGCCAGCAGTGTCAAGGCCTAATTGAAACAGTTTTAATTTTAGATTGTTCACGAGTCTTTCTACAAAGTTGCATGCCATGTGACCACGCGGAGAATCTGTGCTTCGTAGTCGAAACTTCTAATTACCACGCTAATAACATCACCGGTGATCACAAACTTCCAATAACGATATACATATCTACCCTGATGCACAAGCTTAATTCGATTTCTACACGTGTAAACCGACTGACGAGTATAACTTTGGAAGCAATTAATCTGAGCGCTTATTTTTCGAAAAGGAATCTGTTGTATGAGATTTTATTATATATATGACTTTGAGATTTGGTAATTTTTTTGGATGGATAAATTATTTAAAAATTTTACGAATCTAGTAAAAACTGTAGGAAAAAGACAAATAATTATATAAAATAGTAGATAATAAAATAAAAAGGTCCCCTTATGGTAGCTTAGTGAAATAATTACTCCATCTGTACGATCTGTCTTGCGATCTGCGATCTATCTATCAGCTATGAACTCAGAGCGAGCTAAGCGAAACGGACAAGCATAGGATCACAGCATTACAGCGGCGGATTGATCAGAGCATCGAGAAGTCATATTTTAAATGCGCTCATGGAAGCACCGGTCTTTAAGTATTCGAGTTTTCTTTTAATCTAAGATGTTAAATTGATGTGACTGTCGGAAGACACATTTAGGCTATTACAGGGCCATTGTGATACCACCTTTTTTGCCCAGGGTTTCTGATGGGAATTGAATCAACAACCCCTAGCGTCCAACTGGTTCGCATCCAAAGCGTCGCGTAACCAGCCGAGCTACTGATACTCCCATCGTTTTATACTTAATAAATAATAAAATAAATCTTGGTGTAACTAACCACTACGAGTTTTCTTTTAAGCCACTAACACCACAAGAAACCAGTTTGCAAAAGTAACATTAATATACAAACATTTGTAGCATTAATATGTGAAATACTGCCGTAAGGCGGAGATTTTTCATAAATATGAAAAAAAATGTAATAAAATATATGTCTACATAATATCTCGACAACTATAACATTTTTACTAAAATCAAGTTTAGTTATTCGAACCTGTTTTGAGCTGGCTCGTCAGCAACCGCATAGCTATCGTCGGGTTTTGGGACACCTTGTCTAATAAATAACAATTTATGGGAATTTTTCTTTTAACCAACGAATGATTTCAAAAGTTGTTCGTCATTTATTAATTGCGGGAAATGCGTTTTGGGTTAAAGATGTAAATTTTAAAATTGTATGTAATGCATTCAAATTTTTATTTTTAATTTCTTTGTCCCATTCCACAGCTATCCCTTTCATGGAAGTCCTTCCATACATATTTAAATTCATATAAACTATAAGAACGTAGGACTTCACTTCAATTAATAATAAAAAGTAAAATAGTAAACGAAAAAAATCACTTACCAATTGGTCCACGGATGCCATTTATATATGTAATTCGTTTCTGTGTTTCAGTTTCAACTTTACAAACAGTTAAATTGAAATCAAAAGTTCCGACAGTCAAATTCTCAAATGGCGTGGAGATGGTAATATTTTTATATTTTTCTCTTATTTCTTTGCAGTTGATAGCATCGTCATCTTTATCTAACACATTGCCACACATTTCCTCGCTGTATCCAAGAGAAATTCGGCAAGCCTAAAAAATGCATTACTGAAGATTTTCCACTAGTTTCTACTGTATCCGAAAAATAACCTTTTCCAGTCCAAGATTTTGAGTTCCAATATAAAGTAAGCATGATGGCAAGACCCAACAGAGCACTAAAGGCTCTACAACAATATGCTTCCTGTACCTCCATACCTTTCTAAGGAAACTGGTTTCACCTTCATTAATTTCAATTGCCATTGCGCCTTATCATTCCACGCGAACTTTTGCGTTAAAACCAAAATCAAAAATAAATCGAATTTTAACCAATAGAAGATAACTTCAAGGAATTAACACTTAAAAATTTGCGTATCACTGTATGCACACAATTTAATATTCAGTTAAATTCTTTTTTATAAACACAGTTCAATACACCTTTTGCTCAAGAAGCGTAAAGGTGCAATATTTGAGCTTCCAAAATCGACTGGTCTTATATCTCGTGATTTTTTACGGCACGTGATCTCAACAAATGTCCGCTTTATAGCACGGCAAACCAGTTAGTTACCAGCGACTAGGTAAACCTGAGCGGATTCTTGCGAATAGGGCTCATACTTCTTAAAACCGAATTCTTCTGTAATCTCGATCAAACTACCGAAAAATGTCTTCCTATAGAAAAGCTTTCTCCCTCAATCAATCACAATGAAGGCAATACAAACGTTCTGAAAGAGGTTCAGTTATATATGTGAAACACGCTCAAACTCGTTATGAAATATAATTTCCGAAATAAACTTCAAAACAAGGTGATCATTGAGAAATATTTGGGTTTTTTTATTTGAATGCGCTATTCGCATCCGTGTTAGTATCAACGAAATATTTCGTTTTGATTATACGCTCATTAAAGAAGATTCATTTCTAAGATTTGCACAAAAACTAGTATTTTTATGTGAACATTTTTATTGATCGTGCGTTCACTCACTTTAAGAATTTTATGCAAGAACTTGTTTTTGAAATTAAATATTTTCTATTATGAAATGTGTATATTTAATTAAACTAGATATTGTCCTAAACTATGGTATATGAAATATTAGCAATCTAAACTTTCTATATTCTCATATCACATGCTTCCCACACATCAACATCAAAACGTGTGTAGTTGGAAAATATATCTTCATTCTTCAGTTAGATGCTTAATCAATAGTAATTTGTTTACGGAGCCCTATCCATCAATTTCTCGTAAACGAAAATGTTTGCTAAATTGAACGTGAGCCTTGTTTCACAACTCATCTACGGCTAAAAGAAATTCTATATTTAGGGTTCCCCAGAAAAACTAAGAATTCTTACAATTTAATGTCCGTCCGTCTGTTCCAGTCTTTTAGCTCTTACCGCTTAAAACTATTGGGATGAAATTTAGGGCAGCCCAACGCAATTTCAGTTATCAAAATAAAAAAAATTCCATAATGTTTTAAAGACAAAAATTCGGGAAACTATTTACCTCACAAAACATGTCGAGCCTTTTCCCCAGACAATCGAAAGTGAAAAAACTGAGAGAAAAAATTTTTTTATAATTTTCTTTTAGAGCTTCTTTCAGTTTTTGTAGTAAAAATTGATAAAATGTTTAAATGTCGAAAAAACCCAATACAAACTTGATTTACGTACTATTTTATATTTAATCTTTGAAGCCAGCTTCTTACATAATGCTCTTCACTTTTGCATACTTTTCATGTGCTGCGATTTTCCAATCCAAAGCATTTCAATTGGAATATACTATATGTATAATTCGATAATAATTAAGTGGTAATATAGAACACATTCATGGATTTATTATATATTAATGTTTGGTGCTATAGTAGTGCCAGTTGTTTTCTTTATCCTTACAATTTTCAAGTCTTCACATGTTCACTAAAAAAGGGTATGGAAATTCCAATTTTAATCCCCTTTAAGAATTTTGTCAACGTTCAAATTCACAGTTCAAATTTCGACAAATTTCCGAAAATGTTCGAAAAAGAGAAAGAGTTTGAAAAGCTGAATTGACACACGGACTCAAAACAAAATTTTCAAAACAGAAGACTAATTAATCGTCCTTTCAAATTCGAAGCAAGTATGAACTTAACATGCAACGCAATTTTGGCACTTCATTTTAATTTATGACATACAAATTTGTGAAATATATAAATCCTTATTCAATATTTTTAATAAAAACTTCATTTTTCTGTTTTAATCTTGTCACTACCATATTTGTATATGATTTTTCACAATATTTTAGAACTGACATAACGCAAATAAAGAATTACGCTGCAATCCTGCATCGAAGTTGATCATCATAATGCGAAATTTTGTTTCTATTATACATATTTACTTTTACACTTTAATTGAATTAAAGTCTCTAATAAAAAGTATTCACTAATAGCATCGAACTTTGTGGGCTTGATTCCTAGAAACGGTGAAAAAACTTTAATTGCCAATAACGCTCACGCATTTATTAAAGCTAACAAGCATGAAAATTAATATTTCAGGACACTGATCTTCTTAATTGTGGATCTTTAGTATGCTATCCATTGGGAATTAGGCTCGGAAAAAGTGGCTCCTAGATTTTGGCTTTCAGGATTTTGAATTCAGAAATTTGACTCTAATTCAATTCCTTGAGTACAAACATTTCTGCGAAAAAGGGTTGATATCCTGAATAGTTCCCGTTTTATTTTAAAAATATATTTAATAAAAAATTCAATAGAGATTTATTAAATGATGGTTTCTTTAGCAGCTTGTCGCAAATCGTATAGCATTGAAATGGCTAAGCAATTAATCTTTTCTTGAATTATTATATAGAGACATTTTTGGTACAGCCCTTCGAAAGGAGAGCGCAAAGCGATTTGTGTTTTAAAAATGTTTTTCGCTAAGGGCACATTTGCAAATTGGTGAAAAAACAGAAAGGTACTCCTGCATTTCTTGAACATTTTTATTAGCCATTGAGAATACACTTAATGTAATGAAATCTACTAATATATTAACCTAAACCTGAAGCAATTCAAAGAAATTCAGATTTTTGTTGAAGCTGAATAAAAAACAAATAAAATAGTTAATATTTACAAAAAGAAAAAAACTTAAATCAAAACTTGTCAATCGTATCACATCACAATAAAACGCACGTTTGCCAAAATTTATATTAATGTTAAGAATACTGGTAAGGTGCACACACACTCGGATTTGGGCAACTTAACTTATTCAATAATATTTCAGTAGCTTCGTAGATTTTGGTATGGTATGTTTTGTTCACAGCAGAAAAGATTAAATATTTCAAGTGTAAAGATTTTAAGCAGGGCTCTTAGATAACATTATTTAAAACTTTAAAATTTCGCTTCAACTAATAACGAAAAGAGGTAACGCTATTAATTAGAACAAAAAATAGTTTGTTAACATTAGCTTTATTAAACAAACAAGTTATTTTAGTACTACATATATATAACGTTATACACTTAAAGCAAACGATTTTTGTTTTCTAGCTCTAGTTTGTTATGTAAAAGATATACATTATTTTATAAGTAAGCTCATGCAATTCTTATGACAATAGCAAAATGTTTATTGCAGATTTTGCGATATTTTACTATTATTAAAAAGAGAGATAACATTAATTTTTAGTGTTTTACAGGTATGAAATGAAATCGAACATTTCAGATATATGTACTATAAGTTAATTTTCTACTTGCTTAGAGCTTGAAAAAAAAACAAATTTTAATTTTCACTATGCTTTACTCTTTATTGCTCGGAAGAAGATGTAGAACTAGACTTAGCTTATTACAAATTTGTG
The DNA here is from genome assembly GCA_949715965.1 of Dysmachus trigonus. Lineage (NCBI taxonomy): Eukaryota > Metazoa > Arthropoda > Insecta > Diptera > Asilidae > Dysmachus > Dysmachus trigonus. Next base: position 44,922,828 of record OX454319.1, on the reverse strand, counting down.
CGCTTATTTATTAATTAGGTCGCTAACGTTGCTCACGTTGACCGTAGACATGTCGTCAGCAGTTTTGGTGGCTGCAGGCAGGTGAGAATTAAGGTGAAACTGCTCTTCCTGTGTCGCGCGTGGGAACAGTAGAGAGTTCCCACAAGATAGTTTTTTTGTGACCCTGAATGTTTGGCGCCTTCACACGTCCTCCCTTAAAAATAAGGATGTCCTCATCCTAAGAAATATGGAATCTTGCTGATCCTGTATTCTCCGTCAAGGATGATGTCGACCAATGGTTTTCTGAGACAGGCTCTGCTCTTGGTATGATGATCGTTTCTATTGCAGGTGTGGCGACTGGGCTATTACGTTTGTAATATTTAATTAGCTTCATGGCGGTAGCTATGATTAAAAAAGAAGTTCTTAAGGGGTTATTCTACTGTTAAATGGGTAAAAAGCAGTATCTTTTTAAAAGTGTTGTAAAATAAAAACTATTAGAGATATCAATTTGAAATTTTGCATGCATCTTTATTAATGAAAAAAATATATAATGGCATAGTTGATTAAAAAAAAATAAACTAAATGGCGGCTTCGTTTGCGCGGTACATTGCCCAGGTCGTCCAGGTGATCTGCAATCAATTTAACGATGAAATTTTATTAGTTTAGCTAAAAACACACAGACTGAACCTAAATTGAGCCATAAATATTAAATTTTCGCGATTTGACAAGTGTTGGAAAATAGCATGCTCAATTTTGGACGTTTTTTCGATGAAAAAAGTGCTCCCAAATAACCAAATTTCAATTTTTATGGCTTTAGGTTCAGTCTGTGTAAAATTGATATGTAACTATGCAAAAAAATTTTTAGCTAAATCGCTTCATTAGTTTTTTCTCTACGATGTACCGCGCACCAAAAAAACACGTTTTGAGTAAATCGCGTTTAAAGTTTTTTTAACCGATTTTTTTGATATATCAACTATGCCATTATATATTTTTTTCATTAATAAAGATGCATGCAAAATTTCAAATTGATATCTCTAATAGTTTTTTTTTTACAACACTTTTAAAAAGATACTGCTTTTTACCCGTTTAACAGTAGAATAACCCCTTAATGGATTTATTCAAAAACTTATAAACTTAATGACCTGTATAAGTTTTAAATAAATCCATTAAGAACTTCTTTTTTAATAGTCATAATATGATATGTCATTGAATTTTCGACTTTCAAACGCCATTTTGGATACCGCCATTTTGGATACCGCCATTTTGGATACCGCCATTTTGAATTTCAAAGTGTACTCATATGCAAATTAAGGTACAGGGTCCATGGACGCGATATTATTGCTTTTCCGCCAAATTTTTCATTGGTTTCGAGCCATAAATAATGATTTTCTAAAAAATAATTTTGAAAAAAACCGATTTTTCTTAAAAAAAGCGAACATAACTTCTGTATTTCCAGTTTTAATTAAAAATCATTATCATATTCTGAAAGTTCATGAAATTTTATATCAGTATTGACCAATTTAGAATTTTTATGTGAAGGTTTCAGTATAATTTAGGGCGGCTGAAAAAACTTATGAATACGCGTCCGTTTGGGCCTCAACGGGTTATTACAACCGATTTTACTTTAATCCATTTCTTTTTCTTTTCGCCTTTGTCCAGTTGAAACGTATTTGATAAATACGTATGTACACGGTTAAAAATTCTGGAGTAAAATTTAATCTTTTGCTTGTATTACAGCCATTTTTCAATCCACTTCGAATTAAAAGTAAATATTCATCGAATATTACTCGAAAATGCAATAATTTTTGTATTGAAAAGTAATCCAAAATATATGTTAAAGTATTTTGTAATCTTTAAATGTAATTTTAAATATTAATTGGATTAAAATTAGATTAAAAGGTACTACTTCAATCCAAGCAGATTGAATTTTAATTTTTTGTGCCCCTATATGTCACGTTGGCCATGACGTGTCGGTAACGCATTTCATTCATAGTCAAGATGCAGTGCGAGTTGAAAGTTAAATTTGTGCGAGCAAAGTTTGGCGACAGACGCATATTCGTTCCTATTAGGAAGGTGACCGATGGTGATCTTCACTTGATATAGAAGATATATTATTGTCGAGTAAGTAGAAAGTGCGTTGTTTTGTTTTGTATGTTTTACTGAGAAGTAAGTAAAACTTAAAAACTCATTGCTTGTCAAATACAACTCCTTGGCAAACAAACAGAGCTATGCGCTTTATATTATGAAAGAAAAGTTTTATGTTCTTGTTCCTATTATTACATATTGAAAGACTGCTTTAGTTTATTTCTTTATATTTAAGAAATTTTATATTGTTTAACATTATTCTGTACACTATATAATAATTTGAATAAAATGAATTAAACCAATAAAAATGTTTGAATATTTCCTTTTATTTTTTGGAAAAAAAATTAACATCATACAACCTAAATATTCCCTGAAATCCCCAAAAAATCCCTGTCACTGTATCAATGGATTAATGCACATTTTAATTATAAAGTAATACAATTAGTATTAACTTATTAAAACCATGGTAGATTAAAGGTCAAGTATCGTTAATATTAACTTTTAATACAATAAGTACTAGTTTTAATAGAAAATGGGATTTATTTATATCTCAATAAAAGATTACCCTTCAATATTTTTGTATTAAAACTATACATTAGAATTAACTTCTTATAACCATAGTGGATTAGAAGTAAAGTATAGGTAATATTACTTTTTAATACAACAAGTATTGATTTTTAATGTTCTAGTATTAAAATTCATTTAATACTGAAGAGATTTAATTTTAATACATGCCAATATTACAGTTTCATTTTAATCCTTTCAAAATATTAAAATCTAATACTTTTTTGGTGTGGATTTATATACAATCCAGAAAATATTGGTTTTTAATCCAAAATTTTTTACCGTGTAATTACAACGTTTCAGAACCAACAATGTTACTAGGTTTACGTTCCTGATTAAAACATGTAAAAGGATTTTTCCAATAATTTTCGTATATACATTCAAATCTATTTGAAGTAAATGACATAAACGACGTCGCTAAATTTTCTAAAGACGACACATGAGTACCGAACAGCAGATTGAAGTTATTTTCAAGTTCTTGATTTAATGAAAATTTAACAGAACGTTTTCCTACGAAATCCTCAATATAATTCAAATAAGTAAACACTGTATCTTGAAGCAGAGGTTTTATTCAATATCTTAAAGTGCTCGGTTACTAAATTTTACATTGACTTCTGATTGTGTCTCTATTCCCATTAATTGCACTGTTTTTCCATCCATTTCAAGTTTGCTGGATGGATGACACAATTCGAGGAAAGTGGGAAGAAATGAATTTCGGAGAGAAAATAGCGCAAACGAAAATTATTCCCTTAGGTCATAGATCCGCCTTATCTTCTAAGCGTGTTTGATTAGGGCTTCAATGCTTGTCCGTATTTACCTATAACAGAAGACATACGACAAAGCTTTAATTACAAAGGAAAAATCGAGATAAAGTCATCGGAGCGCGCAACTTCATGTTAACAACATAAAATAATCTCTTCGGGGAATAATGTCCTTTTGTCGAATTTATGCGAGCTTAGCTTTGTAGGTAAGATACATCGAGACTTCGCAGAATTATGGCTAAAATTAAAGCTGTAAACCCATCTAAGAGGCCTCAGCAAAATTTCACATGAATTTTTTATTTTAAATTATTTATACAAACTCATAAAAATTCGGAAAGACAATCATAGATTCCGATGGCGTTGTGTTTAAGTGTTGTACTTCAAGATGATTTCAAATATGCTCTGAACCTTCTGCTTAAAATAAAAATCGCAAAATATTTTCCTAGAAAGTTATGTAAAGTGACCAACAAAATGAATAGTTGTATTAAACATTGAATACGTAAAATATTTTAAATCACTGTCAAACATTGTACAATTTATCCAAAACAATAAAATATTGGGATATTGCTCGCGGATTTGCTCCAAATGTTATGATATTGTGGCTGTCTTTCCGTCAGATCATAATCTTCCGTAGGTTGAACTAACATTGAAATATTGTATAATTATCTAAGCTCTAATTTGTTTAGTAACATATACCACTTTTTTTTTTCTTGCATTTTCTGAAGAAGAAAAGTCGCAAAGAATGGTATAAACCTACATAACCGATAGGATTAATAATTTCAAATTAGGAAATTACAATTGTAATAATTTATTCTGGCAAATCTCACAAAAATGGCTGCGTAGAGTGGCTAGGAAACTTTTGTCAGAAATAATGAAAATTTCGTATACAGTGATCCTCATTTAATTTATTTATTTCATGAAGTAAGGTAGGTAATAAGGCCTAGCTAAGGGATATTTGAAATAAAATAAAAAGGATGTATCCGAATCAACAAATTTTAATATTAATTGAAACTTTAGATGAATTACTATAAAGTATAAATTAAAAATAACAACTTCTGCCGTAAACTAAAACAAAATTATACATTTTTGAAAACCTTGTCATTAGGCCTTATTATACTATAATAAGATAATAAGGCCTAAGACTTTGACATACATAAATAATCAAAATAGGCTTCTTAGATTTGGTAATTGAGTTCAATAATAATATATACACATTAATATCATGCTTAAAGTCTTAAAAATAACAACAAATTTCTTTGTTTAACAGCCATCAGGACACTCAAAATTATCTGTATCATCCTGGATCTAAGTGACAAGCTGCTCCATCAAATGTTAAAAGGCACTCTCCTGCACTTTTGTACCTGGCTAGGTGCTTCAAAAATTCTTTGAAAAGTTCATTAGTCATATAATCCTTTGTAGATTTTTCTACCAATGATTCTGGTGGAAAGTTGTCATATAATTCTGGCTTCAAACGTATAACTTTAAATATGATCATTGGTGGTATAGCGCTACCAAATGCATTTACACATTTCGCGATGGTGACACTTTCTGCCCCCATTTTTGCTTTCTTTGTAAATGCACTCTTTTATCTTTTTTGTCTGCTGGTGGTGAATTGTTAAACAGCAACTTTTCTCATCCATATTATAAATCCTTTCAGGGTTACTTTTCAAATCTAGATTATCATAAACTTCATTCAGTCTTTTGGAGTGATCATCAAGGATAAATTTATTAAATTTTTGTGCTCTGGCCGGGTTTATAAACGAAACTTTCCTTCTAGATATTTCCGGATGGCTTTTCATAAGTGGCTTAAACCAATTTTTACCAGCAACTCTAGCATGTTGATTGAAGTTGTGCTTGATGTTATTAAACTCACAACATGTTTAGACAAAGCGTCGGAGAATACGTGGTGTCACAGGCACCTCATAATTCTGCTAACAAGATCAACTTCCTGGTCGTCACTGAGTAAGGATTTTCGACCTAGTGTTTTTTTTTCAAACTACCAGTCTGGAGCTGATTTCATTTCTAATGGTTCTTCTGGGAACTTTATACCTTCAGCTTTGCAGGTGCTCAGCATTCCTATTTGAACTGCCTGGACAGCCGACACCAAGTCATTTTCAGACCACAATGCTCGTTTCGGGGGCATCGTGGTTGTAGTCAATAAAAATAAGAATAAATAAATAAGTTAACAGTTGTAATTACTTATTGACATTCCTAACATTTTGAAAAAGATATAACATAAACTGTAAAACAGTAAAATTTTGATACAAAAAAATGAGGATAATAAGACCTATGGTCAAATTTGGTAGGCCTTAATAACCGCTGTTAACGTGCGTAAAGAGCGAGCTAAAGCGTCGCAAAAAGTTGCAGGTGCCATCGATGAGTGTTAGCTACCAGCGATTATGACGGCTTTATTAGCCGACAGGCCTTATTACCCGCACCTACCTTATATTTTATGGATTAACTTTTTTTCACAACCATTTTCAAACTCCTTAAGTACACATTATAAAACATGGGCAATCGGCTGGTTTGTTCTTAAAAATGCTATAAAATAAACACTGTTCAATAGTTTTCAAAGTTTATTGATTTATTGAAAAGGGCAAACCTTCCGAATAGTTATGGAATATTTATTTATTTCCCATCTATAAGTTAAAAACTATTACAAACTACTAACATAAAAACAAAAATACAAATAATAAGCAAAATATAATAAAAGCTTAGAAAAGAGGAGAAGATGACGAATATGATTTCATTTAAATAGTTAACTTAGCTGGCTTGGCAGTAACCAAAACAATATATTTTCAGAGTTGTGTAGCTTTACAAAAGCCATTTTCAAATTCTTAAAGTTCGCATTATATAGAAGAAATCTGAAATGTTACTAAGGTCAGAATGTACTTTACCTTTACAAATTCACATATAAAACTAGCATATAAATACGTTTTTACGTGAAATTAATCGACTTACCATTTAGAACGTAATAATAAAGAGAATGAAATAAAAACATAAAAAACTAAAACTGATTATTATCGGCACATAAATAAATGTATTCAATAGTTAAACATATTTTAGGCTTAGACTTCTGGATTTTGGAATGCGGTTAAATTGTTTCTGCTTTGATAAAGTGCATAATAGAATACTACGCAAATCGTATACCGAAAACTCCAGTTAAAAATGGTAGCAATGTTTCCAGATTACAATTCAAAAATAAAAGGAGTGGCAAAACAACTAATATTTGTTAGGATAACCTTTGTTTTTAATTACAGTTTCGATTCGTCGATGCATCGATTACACCAGAAGTCGCAGATTTTCAGTTGTGATAACGTGGTAATAGGTCTGGATAATGGCTTCAATCAATTGTATTTTATTACCAGGATGTTTTCGTGATTGGTTTCAGCCTTGACCATAGATTTTCTATCGAATTTAAATCCGGACTATTGCCTAGCCAAGACAAAACACTCATGTTGTGGTATGTGAACTACTTCATGCAACTCCTGGCGGTGTGGCATGGCGCTCTGCCTTCCTGGAAAATGAACTTTTGTCGGTCACCTCCAGCACTGTCTCTTGATACTGTTTGGCATTGACATTGCCCGTATTTTTTGGCATTGATATTGCCCGCAATGACAACCAGCTATCTCACACTTGCCTAAAAACGCAAGTTCACTCCGGTTCCTCATTAAACTTTCTCCGCCACTGCATCACTTAAGTTTAATACAGAAGGAACTAATACAACTGATAGCCTAAAGAAATAGATACAATGCTATTTGGAGATTGGCGGATGAGCCGACCCATAAAATAGTATGACTTTAAGCTCTTCCTTTTTTAAGATTTTTTCCGGAAATTGTCTGATTTACATTTTACACATCTCCCCCTTCTTTTCATACCAGGCTCTTTTACAACATCATAAAATTGGCAATTTTCGTTTCTTCAGAAATAGAGCTTTTATTATTATCATTTGGGCAACATTCCTAACGACTTAACCCCGAAGCTATTAGATACTCTTAAAGATCAAACACATTCACTTCCTTAATATAAATTCTGAAAAGCATTGACATTGATACTGCTCTGTGTGGAGAAGGAACACATTCAATAAAAATACCCTTTTCACTTTAAAATAAATCCGTTAAATTTTATGATGCTATTATGTTTTTCTTTATTTAAAGCATTCTTCTCATTGCTGCATCACATCGACTGGATGTATCTAATGTGAAGTGAAAATATTTGTATACTATTTCCATATGATTGTAAATTAGTAAGAATTTGATTAAAGTAGCTACCAGAATTAAAAAAGCTTCGAAAATTATATTTTGAGGTTTCCCACATTTTTCTACCTTTAAAGACCTTTAATTATTGCATTAAATTAATATTTCTATATTATCGTATGAGGGGCAATAGCTGTGCTTAATATATGCAAAATTTGGGTAAAATTAGTCGTGCATGATTTATTACAGAAACCTATTAAAAAAAAATACTATTTCGAAAAAAACGCATTTAAATGCAATATTTATCTATTCTATGTTGTGTAAGTAAACCTGTCTCGTAGTTATTGTGACTTGAAATAAATTTAATATGCATTATCGTAATTATCAAATCCATGTAACAACCTGCAACTATTTCCCGAATATTATTAAATTTAAAAATAAATGATAGTCCATGGCCCGGAAGTTTATAGTGAATGGATTTCTGTAAAACTTATTTATAATAGTTAAAACTATACATAATCTTAAAATATTAGATTATTTAAACAAATCACGCAGGCCTGCGAATTATAGGTGTTTGGTACCTATTTACGAATCTGAACTCAGTTTTTTTCTATATCATCACATTTTTTAGCAAAATAGGGTTGAAATGCACAAAATAGCGTATTTCAACCACTTTTAAAAATTCATTAAAAAATAACGGAAAGTAGAAAATGATTGTAACATGACTCAAAAGAGAGCCTGAATTTTTATCCGATATATATAAAATACCATTCATCTATAGCACTTATAAACCGTCTTCGGGAATAAGATTTTCATGAGCATTCGCATGAAGTAATCGGCTTATGGAAAAAAGTGAATTCCACGGAATAGTTCGGAAAGTATTGAAAACTCTCGTATTTTAAAATAATAACTAAAGGTTTATACTTTTTTTCGAGCTACTTTACAAGCTCCTGTGATAATTCATTATTTTTTAATTAATTTGCAAGAATGGCCAAAATACGGGCTTTTGTACTTTTCAAACCTATTTTTTTTTCAAAAACAAGACGTGATAGAACTTTTTTGTTGGCGAATTAGTTATGTACAAAATAAATCCTATCGAAATAACTACTTTGTTTTGTAAGAGGGAAACTATCGCAAGCCTATGTAATTCTTAACTATTGAATTAAGTCTGATGAAAGTCTGGGGAATACGCTGGGTGGGGGAGGGTTTCCCATTCAAACTCCATTAGTTTTTGTTTGACCTTCAAAGGATTCTCAAAATAGATCCATTTTTCATCTCCGGTCATAATACGCCATAAGAAACTCTTCTTTCTTTGCTTTCCAAGTAATAAAATGCAGAAGTTTAGCCGATTCGCAATAGCACTGTCGGTCAATCGATGTGGCAGCCATTTTCCTTCTTTTTGTATCTTCCCAATGGCATGCAAACGTCGCGATACATTTGATTTATCGACTCCAATTTGTTGAGCTAATTCTCTAAGCGATTGGGCGGGCTTATCGTCCAATAACGCTTTTAATCATCTTTAAATTTTTTCGGTTGACCTTCGGTTGGCCGTTCTTTGTCATAAACATCACAATCACGGCTTTTAAACCTTCTAAACCAATCTCTGCATACTGTTTCGGATGGAGCAGATTCCCCATAAGTTTCCGCGAGTAATCGGTAAGCTTCAGCCGCACTCTTTTTCAAATCGAAATAATGCAGAAAAACAACTTAAATCACTTAATGAATATAAAAATGCCGACTGTCAAATGGATTTTATTAACACACCTTCAAGCTTCAAAAATGTGCATATCACAGTTATTATAGTTCAGTGTGAAAATTGCTACCCAAATCTATATGTGAACAGCGGGAATTAATGCAACTACCTAATAATACATGTTTACGTTTTATTCCTTCTGAATTAGTCTCAGAGACACAAAAAAGGTTTTGAGTAAAAAATGATTTTTTTTACTTGAAATTGAGAAATAACTCTTATAAATTAAAAAGTATATTTTCTGTCTACTTACTAAAATATTCTTTCAATTCGTGATAAATCTGGTTTTATAACACCACTAAACAATACCTGATTTTCAACAAATAAAGCATTTATTACGTTGTGTTAGCTAATAGAAACAAGTTTCGCGAAAATCCATTCACTATAAACTTTTCCTCAGGTTTTCCATTTCTTATGTCTAATTGTGCTGGGCTATTACATTTTTGGAGTTATTAAAATAAATATTCACCTTATGCAGAATTCAGTTTAATGCGGAATATAGGAAAGAACAGCGTCTGCTGTCCTTTCTAAAAATTAAACATTTTTGAACTTTAATTTTAAGGCAATGTAATGATTTTGAAATTTAATTTGAACGAAATTCTAAATTTCGTTCATAATGTGCTACTACTATAAGCAAGTCTAAAATTGTGTATGATTCGAAACAAAGAGAATTACGAAGTGAGTTTTGAACTCGGAACTACTTGATTTGCAGATTCCGCACTTCTCCTAATGAAGGGAACTTTTCTCCACTCCACTCTTAGCAAATTCTACTTTCAGCCCCTGGTGGTTCGTTCACATTAATTTCTCGAAAAGCTATATGTCCTTCTGGAGTTCTTCCACTTCTGTGTATAATTTAATACTGTGTACATTTGTACTTTATAGACAATGAAAGAGTTCAAAAGTTTGGATTAGGATGGAATCTTTTTTTTAATATTTTTAGTAAACAATTTAAATATATTTTTGATTTAAATAAGGCTTATAGACGCCGTAGATCGATGGACTGCGTGCAAACAATTTAATTGTGAGAAATCTTGTTATCGGGTATAGTTTATCTATACTAATATTATAAAGCTGAAGAGTTTGTTTGTTTGTTTGAACGCGCTAATCTCAGGAACTACTGGTTTGAATTGAAAAATTATTTTTGTGTTGGATAGTCCATTTATCGAGGAAGACTTTAAGCTATATAATATTACGCTGCGACCAATAGGAGCGAAGCATCAGTAAAAAATGTTGCAAAAACGGGTAAAATTATTCATATTTGAAGGTTTCCGTTGCGTGCGCTGCGTAAACGGTTCAAGTTACCCAAAAAATATGTATGAAAGAATTATTCCTCTTTAAATGATCTAAAAAAATGTCCGCGACAGTATATGTCCATCTTTTAATATTGACTCACTATTACCTTTTTTATGATAATCAAATTTGGTCGAAATTAATGCATTATTGCCAATTACTGGCCAAAGAGTTTAATCAACATAATAATAATATTAATCCTTATCCAAATAAATGTGTTGTAGATATATAGATAGAAGATAGATAGATAAACAGACAGAAGATAGATAGGAGGTAGATAGATAGATAGATAGATGAAGATAGATAGATGGATAGGTAGATAGATAGATAGATAGAAGATAGATAGAAAGACAGAAAGATAGAAGATATATAGATAGATGCCGTTTAGTTACGGAAATGATTCTATGACCTCAATAACTGAAAATCTATTTACGTTTGGATTAATGGTAATGAAATATGTTATTTATACATTCTCGCATAAAACCGATTGTTTTCGGAGAGGCGTAGCAACGCGCGCAGGGTACGGCTAGTCTTAGATAAAGAAGGGAAACAAAAAATACAATTCTTTGAAAAAATGTAGAACTTTGGAATTTTACCAAGTTAATGGCCGGATTATAATTTATTATATAAAGATATCGGCTTTATTTTACATCAGACCATAAAGAGTAAAGGTAGTGTGGGATTCTTCCTAGTTCGGTTTTATTTTAATTATTGTTCACCTTTTATTATTAAGAAACTTTTATTTTATATTTTATATATTTTTTAATAACACCTTTTTTTATATAAGCGAAACGAAATTAAATATTATTTATTTCTTCTTTATTTATTTTTAGTTTTAGTTCCTTTTACAAATAATCTTTAAAATATTTTTAAGGCAAACTTTCTCGACCGAATGACAGGGAAGAACTAAAATATTTTTACACAAACAAAAATTATTAAAAATTTACAAAAGCTACTACAACTACACTAACTAGATTTATGTAACATAAATCCACTACAGTTACAAATTTACAAGTATTTTCTAATCTTTATGATATCAACAAGCCAAACCAAATCTACACTACATTAAAAATCTACATTTAACTACTTTTACATTTACCTAATATTTCCATTCTTTATTTAAATTTAAAAATCAAATAGTCAAACCGAAATTTATTAAAACTTTTTAATCGACGACAACCATCACCACATGACAATTACAATAAAGTTTTTCATGTGGAGACTTGAATTTTTTGATTGAACTTTTAAAATCTCAGACAACCACCACAGTAGCGTCGCGTGGTATAAAGATAGTGTCGCCAAATACCGTCCCCTTTTTTTAAATCCCATATATTTTCCACATTTTTAGAGATATATCAGAAATAAAAAGGCAGTATTGTCAAACATATGCCTTTATTTGAAATTGTAATCAAACTTAACAAACAGTTTAGTTATACTTCGTAAGATTAACTTATACAAAATACCATTTCCAAAATAATATTTGGGCTCCAAATGAGGAGGTATGGTACAGGAAAAAGAATAGAAATAATAAAACTAATAAAACTATTCTTTGAAACTGATATACTTAATCATACCCTGTTACGTTGGAGTAAAGAGGTGCATGTGCTGGTGTGTTCAAGCAAAAGAATATATGTCCTGACCTGTTCGAACAAATATAATGTAATAAAAATTCAATATAACTTTTTAAGAAAATAAGAATGATTTGAATTACCTGTATAACTTTGTTGCTTTTGGCTTCACAATATAGTACAATAACATAAGAGGAAATCATTGCAGTTGTCATAATTTTCATGATAAGGCCGTTTTCGAATTCACATGCACTTGCACTATTCCCTAACCATTTTTAGTGTACTTGGGAGAACACTTCAAATTCGACAGTTAAAATAGTGCAATTGCATAGCAAACTACGTGTATTTTCGATCGCCCTACGCACTATTCGGAGTTTTTAGTAGAACTTTTAGTGAGGAAAATAGATTTAAGTGCAAGTGCATGTAAATTCGAAAACGGCCTAAGTATTTCGCAAATTGCTAAAATTAGTTTAGGTGTGATTTGTATTCTTTTGCCTGGTACCTCCTCAAATATTGTCCGCGGGGACAAAAGTTCCAAAGCTTTCTTGTTGGCATCAGGAAATTAAAACAAAATTATTTAAAAAAATAACAAAAATTGTTACAAACGATTACACGGTATTCAGACAAATATTCCCTAATATCGTCCCAGGGTTAAAATGTAAAATTTAATTTTTATGATTGGATCCCATGCTTAATCTCAAACTTTTTTGCATCGTCATTCGTCATTAGAAATAACGAATTATATAAAAAGATTTTATGTTCACTACAATGTATATATCTAATATTACTGTTATCAATGATAAAAAACACTCACCTTTTACCTTTTTTTCCTTTGTTTTAAAAACGCAAAGTAAATTTGAGACGTCACCTCAAAATTATTAAAACTGCCGTGAAACGTCAAATATATTTAGTTCTAGAAATTTATTTGAGATGGCACTGGCTATATTCGTAGACTGACAAGGGGACGACATTAGGGTCGGGGACGAAATTAGGGTCGAGGACAACATTTGGCGGCTATACCCTGAACATTTTTATAAAATTGATTCATAAATTATGGCATCTAGTTACAAAAGCACTGTTTCGAGAAAAACGTTAATATAATTTTCTTCCCCAAATAGAAGACAAGTCAGCAGCTTCGAAGGTAAATTGGAAAACGTTAGTTATATATATACATACATATATATAATAAATTAAATTATTTAATATAGTTGCCAGGAGGGTATATACTTGTATCTGTTCGAATAACTCAGGTTTTATTTTATACATGTATAATAGCTTTATTTTATAAATGTTTAATTTTGTGAAATATATACAGGATATCCCGATTCCACGTAGGATGCTATACCATTCGATTCCTTGGAGTGTCCTGAGCAAACTTTTGTTTTTGCCCCCACCCCCCTTAAAGTGCCTCTTTCCCCCTCAAAATTGCCGTTGAAGGTTTTTTAGAGGTTGGTTCTCTTAAGTCCTTATAGGTCTCTAAGGACAGTGCAGGTCAACGAGAAAGACTTATTCAAAAGAAGAAGAAGGCACCTTTCCAACGACAACCCATTTGTTAGGATACGTCCAAACATGTAATTGTATTTATTATTGTATTTTGTATAATATGACGTGATTTCATTATGATATCTATTATATTTACAGAACTTTGGACGAAAAAGTCAAAACTTCAAGTATTTCTGCGCACCGAGCTCTATAATTTCGGCAATTTAATAATGTTGACTTGACATTTTGTGGAATAAAAGCCACCCCTAATTTCTTTCTTAAGGTATGGTTTCCAATAAATTGATCGGCGCGAACGTACGATTGAAATCAGGCAAAAATCGTCTGTTTTTACACATTTCACAGCGAATTAAGGAAAAGTCATAAAAAATTGTATGGGGTACAAATTAATTGTCGTAAAAAATCAAGAGAGGCCTTGCTTTTAGTTTTTTGAAAATATTAAAAAATCATCCGAAATTGAGGGTTGAAATCACCCTAAAAGATTAATTTTATCAAAAAATTATCATTTAGTGCAAAGATGTTTCTTATTAGGTTATTTATATCAAATCAATCATAAAAATGCAACGTGATGTCTTTTCAACAAAAAAGGGTTAAAAATTCACCTATAGACGCTAAAAAGGTGTGCAATCATCCCCCAAATATTGGAATAATCTGGAATATTTTTCAAAATTCTAAATGTAAGTTACTTTTTTGCTTCAAGTCATGAAAAACACGTGATTGGTAATTCTTGCCAGTTTTGAAAGAAAAATGACCCTTAGCCTAGTACAGCTAAGGGAGTGAAATCGTCCCCTAAACATAAAAATACTGTAAAATATTTCTGAAAATTCTGATTATGAAGTATTTTTGCTTTTTGAGTGAGGAAAAATATAGTACAAACAGTTCTTATGTATTTTGAAAAAAATGCCTGCTGAGGCGGGTACAAATGCTCTCTAAAGGGGTGAAATCGTCCCCTAAACATGGGAATAACCTAAAATGTTTTCTTAAATGACGTAATAAAGAAATATACAGTCGAATTAAGAACCTCCCCCTTTTTTTTAGGTCGGTTAAAAATGGGCTTTGCTGTGGGAGAAAGAATATGAAAAAAAGGTTAAAATACCGTCTTAATTAAATTTTTTTCAATTTCTTGCCAAATGTTTTCCTTTATTACAAAAGTTATGTAACTTTTTAATTTAATATTGAAAAGCGGAGGAAAATGAAAGTCTGTTGTGCTTTTTAGAAGTGGCAAGCTAATTTAAAATATCATATGGTAAGTGCAAAATCAAATTCCGCCGTGTTCTATGATTCTCGGGGGAATAAAATTTTGCGTTGACTGAATTGCGCTCAAATCTAACTCTGTTGATGACTCAGCAATGCGGTTTATCGAAAACCATTCACATGTTCTGTGTTTATTTGACCACAACGCTAAAGCGCCGGTGGATTTCAGTCGTACGTTTGCGTCGGCGCAATTTATTGGAAACCATAGCCTTAATTAAAAAAACTATGCGATGTATGATAATTTATAAAGTAACCTTAACAACTCATTTCAATATACTGGTTTCATTCAAACATTACTTGCGTAAAATAATTGACCCGTATTTCCCAAATTTTCTTAATTCCCCTAAGATAAGCGTGTCTCGCGTTTAATTTCATTTTACCCACTGATAAGTTTCCGTTTAATATTTCTCCAAACAGCAATTCATCGTTAAATCCATACTACACTAAGGCGCTAACGCCGACAAAGCTTCGACTAGCTTAAAGGCTAAACAGCACATTGACATATGTATTTTAGCATTAGCAATGATAGATGCTCAGGTTCCCCAAGTTCACTAACTACAATTGCGATTACGTCTGATTGTTTTGCGACGACAAAAGAAATACTTACCTACATATGTGAGGGTGGCCGCTTAAAATGCAAGACAGCACGCTTGATATCGAACTTTTTCTACCTTGCGACTTGAAATTGGCTAAACAAATGTCAAGATAAATCTGGTTTTACCGAAATCCACAATGCTAAAATTATTGACATGATTGAAGATTGAAGATATCAATCGGAAATGCGAAAATCACCTATCAATGGATTGTGAGATAACCATTATACTTTTGATAAATTAAATTGTTATCAAAGATATAATTTTGCTATGTGGACAAATCCTACTTAAGGCGAAGAATGAGACTGGTAATGTTCAGTAGTTCTTTTGTTCGAATCACGAAATGGATTTCAAATTAAGCGTTCTTCTGTTCGTGGCCTGTGCCACCGCAATCAATGGAATTCCAATCAAGACTGAAGATGTTGGCATAGAGGCCGATATTGGTGAATATGGGGACTTTTTCCAAGGTGACATGGTCCTCACCGAAGAGCAAATGGGCTCCATTTTGTATTCGAACAAAAGAAATGGACGAGTTCAGGAGAAATACCGGTGGCCTGGAAATGTAGTATTTTACGAAATTGCACCTACATATGGTAATTCTAATTCGATTTTTAATTTTCTTAATTTTTTAAATTTATTTTCCAACAGAGGAAGCCTACGTGAAACAAATTGAAGATGGATTAAAAGAAATTGAAAAGGTTACCTGCATTCGCTTCCATCCAAAGACAGAAACTACCAAAAACTACGTTTACGTTGACGTAAGAAACTTTTCTTAACTTAAAATTAAAATTATTAATTAAAGTTTTTTTTTTAACAGCATTCCAAGAATGGTTGCTTCTCAGCTGTTGGTAAGAGTGGTGGAAAACAAGTTCTCAATTTGCAAAAATACACTATTGGTGTTGGATGCTTCAAAATTGGAACTATAATCCATGAATTTATTCACGCTCTGGGATTTTATCATCAACAAAGTGCCTCTGATCGTGATGATTACGTATCGATCATCAAAGAAAATATTCTGGCAGGCAAGGAGCACAATTTCAACAAATATCCTGCTACACTTGTAACTGATTTTGGAGTTAAATATGACTATGGAAGTATTATGCATTATAGTACTACAGCTTTTACGAAAAACGGTGAAATGACCATTGTGCCTCACGATAAACATGCAAAAATTGGACAGAGGAAAAAAATGAGCGATAGTGATATCAAAAAACTTAATCTTATGTACAAGTGTCACAAAATGTAAAAAATAAAATCTCATTTAAACGATTTGAATCTTTTTATAATTTCTCATCATGAAGTCAAGTCTTCTAAGCATTTCATATATTGTATTGCCTATCGTTTATCTAATGACAGATTTAAATTCGATCAAACTTTCCACCTGGCATGGCGCATTGGACGCAATTATACAAAAAAAAATTTTAAACATAAAATCTTCCAACTTAAGTACCTTAACGAGAATAGGCTGATAGGATAAAATGATAACATGTGGGATCTTGCTCTGACGCCGATCGATCTATAGAAAATTGAGCTGATCCAAATTCAAAATATCGGAAATCATAAAAGTAAGTAAATTAAACGTAAGAGACTAACATTTTAGAATAATTGCAGAAAATTAATTGAACTATTCTCTGTTCTAAAGATCATTATTATATAGTCATTTATTACTTGTTTAATTAGACTTTAATGCTTGCCAATTACATACTTTTGAAAATATATTGCACGAAATGTACATATATTTCATATTCTAAATTAAAGCCTAAAATATTTTTATAATTTTCTTATATAATTTGCAATTCGTTTAGCCGAATTTTGTCCCATCGAAGTTTGGATTTGGCAATCTGATGCCAAAATATTTATCACATATAGTTTGTATGCATTTTTAAAATCAAAATCATCACTTGCTTAGCTTTTTTGAATAATCTTAAGAAATTCAACATTCAACCAAAAAGTCCTAATACTATCTATTATTTCTCTAGCTACGTAGGCGATGAAAGGCCAAAAACGCAATTTTCATTATTCCAATAATTTGTACACCGAATTGGATAACACCAAACAATAACTTTTTAGAGTTTGGTATTATTATGTAATATGTAGTCACGTGCAACAGTAACTTACAAGAACATCTAAAAAATAAATAAAAATAAAAGCTACATTACTTATTTTTCCAGTTATGATAGTTATCACAGCTGAAATGACTAGATTAGTTACTACAATTACGTTTGAAGTACACTTTCCGCGATAAGTAGATATACAGTAACTCACAGAAATGATCACGCTTTTCTAAAGGACACAAATAGTGCCCCCCCCCCCCCCTCCTCTAACTTCTAAAATAAGAGAATGATAAAACTAAAAAAAATATATGATGTACATTACCATGCAAACTTCCACCGAAAATTGGTTTGAACGAGATCTAGTGCGTAGTTTTTTTTAATACGTCATAAATCGTAAACCGCAATTTACCGTTCATTCAACTCAAATATAACAAGAACTTTTATATTATGTTACTTGCTGCTACGGAACCCTTCATGGGCGAGTCCGACTCGCACTTGGCCGCTTTTTTGTTATTTACTCGGTCACAAAACCGATTTGGTGACTGAAGTTTTAAAAGTCAATCGATTTACACCAAACTTGGTATACAGGGGTTTTTGAGGTCAGATAGGCAAAATTCAATATGGCAGATATAAGATGGCGGACGACATTTCGGAAAATCGAAAGCGTTTTTATGGAGCGCCATATTGCATTTTGCAAATCTAACCTAGCATTCTTAATCAGCGACCTCAAAAACCCCCGTAATACCAAATTTGGTGTAAATCGGAAAATTCGCCCGCCATCTTGAATTTTGCAAATCTGACCTCGGACTCGTAATCAGCGACCTCAAAAGCCGTCGTATACCAAATTTGGTGGAAATCAGTTAATTTTTAAAAATCCAGTCACCAAATCGGTATTTTGACCGCCATTTTGGATTTTTTCATCTAACCACACCAGCTATTAAGAGTCGTCCGTCAGCTACAATTTGAGCTAAAAAATAACCCGATTGTTTGCGAATTTTGTTTTTCACAACCTTATTTTGCCATACACTCAGGTTTTCTCCAGCTTCCGGCAGCCATATTGGGTCCGCCATTTTGGATTTTTGAAAAGTACCACTCTGCGTTTGAAAGCCTCTTCCTAGACGAACATTTTGAGCCCTTATACGTCTCGATCGTTCCACGCAATTTTTGTCCAGGTTGGTGATCCGCTTGACGTGAAACATCCCATTTATATTTTTACAAAATACTATATAATAATTTAAATTTGAACCTATGTGACAACTTTTGCAAAGTCGATTTTATTACATATAATATCCACTTAGCACTTCGTGTATCCACTTTTTGCTTAAATGACGTCTTAGCATACGATCAACAAGGTTTTTACATGTTTCGGAGGAAATTTCGCGCCAAGGAAATTGCACCTTTTGTCACAGTTGGTTTGTATCGTCTATATCGGAGGCATTTTGAGTAAGATCTTCCGCTCTTACGTCGGAGACAAAATTTCTCTTCGACCACCCTTATTTTTGTCTGGGAAATTATCCAAATTTTTCATCACACGTGCGGGGTAACTACTAGGTTACCGCACGCATTTCCGTGATTTATTTTGATGATACTTTTTAAGGGTTAAATAATTGAGAGAGTAAAGTGGAGAAGTAGTAGAAAGTTGTGTAAATAAAAATTGGGACCGGGCCATTCAAATAATGATTTTCAGTTGAATCGAAAACCAAGCCACATTACTAAGGCTGAAACGTAGGGTATTTTAGAGTCTTGGTTTTCGAATCGACTGAAAAATGATATTCGTAAAGAACACTCCATAAAATATAAAATTGTTCTTAAGTAGGTTAAATTCAATAGGTATATGCAATGAGGAAAATAAAGAAATTCGTATAGTAAACTGACACGAATAAAAAAGCAAGCTTTTTTTTAGTACAGGAAGATCAAAATGGAAATATATAAATCTGAGAATTCGGTGTTATTATTTATTGTTGTTTTCTTTCTTTTTTGTGTGCAAAAAGCCAACGTATTTTGCCTTAAACAACTTTTAAAAATATGACATCCGTTTGATGATTGTCGATGATTTTCTAGCATAGAATTTATATGACTAAAAAAATTATCTTATGAAGTTGGCATATTAGAAAAAGAAATAGCAATGGAGAATTCCAAAGTGAAAGTTATTTTATAGTTTATAGGTCTTTTGATGTTTTGAAAACTGTTAGATTTGTTTAAACGGTTTGTATTTTACACGTTTTAATATTAGCTTCCGAATGACTCCGAATTTTATTAGTTACAGTTAGGTATATATGAATTTGAAGCCCAATAACTTTAATGGGAAATGGCACTTCAAGGAATCGATTGGCATACTGTTTCCTACTTATTTTCCGAACATCCCATAGGTATATCTAATTACGAAAACTCTCGAACCAATAATTTGAATAATATTCCAGAAAAAAATTCTGAAAATTACGTTGCACATTAACTACATATGTGTCCCCTTAAAAAACTTAAATTTCCACCAAAATACAATTTTATTCTTTAAAATCCAGGGCATTTGTACATGCGATTAATTTTCAAAATATCACTGTCACTCATTTTTACCCTCTGTCCAATTTGGGCTGTCTTATCATGAGGAATAATGGTTTTTAGTCCATTCTTTGAGAAAGCATAGGCACTGTAATGCATAATGCTTCCATAGTCATATTCAACTCCGAATTCTGTTACAAGACTTGCAGGATACTTAATAAAGTTATGGGACATCCCGTCTACAATGTTATCTTTCACGATTGTCACGTAATCGTCACGATCCGAAGCACTTTGCTGATGGAAAAATCCCAAGCCGTGGATGAATTCGTGCATAATTGTTCCAAGTTTAAAGCATCCAAGTCCAACAGGATAATTTTCCAGGTTCACGATTTGTTTTCCAGTAATTCGACCAATATTTGAGTGGCAGCCGCTGGGTTCGTGCTGAAATAATGTTTAAATATAAAAAAAGGAATATTGTGTTTATCTACTTTAAAGTACATATTTTGCAAATTTATAGTGCACTATTATTTCATTACCATTAAGTGGATTAGTGCTAGTGCAAATTCAAATTTCACCACCACTGAACAATAAGTGATACTGCAAATTCAGCTTTACTACCCCTAACATCGTGATAGTGCAAATCAATTCCACTATCATTGATTAAGTGATTATGAAAATTTAATTTCATTCATAATTAATTTTACCACCATTGAAATTTAGAAATTCTATTTTAGTTCGAGTGTGTTAAAGGGATTTTCAGAGACGCTGGTATCAGTCAGTGCTAATGAAATTAAATTTAAGCTATCACTAAACTGCTCAGTGGTAGTGCTTAAGCAATCTCTGATTTTAGTCTTACTTGAACGTGAATGTAGTCCTTGGTTGTTTCTGTTCGTGGATGGAAACGCACACAAGTATGCATTTCAATCATCTTTAATGCGCGATGAATTTGTTCTACATGTTCGTCGTCTACAAAAGCAAGTCAATTTTAGAATAAATGTATTAATTTAAAAAGTAAATTCAAATTACCGAAAGTAGAAGCAATTTCATAATACACAATATGTCCTGGCCACCGGTATTGTTCCGAAACTCTACCATTCCTTTTGTTCGAATACAAAATGGAGCTCATTTGCTCTTCGGTGAGGACTATGTCACCTTCGAAAAATCCTCCATATTCAGCAGAATCGGACTCCTCTGTCTTAATGGGGATCCCATTTATGGCAGTGGCGCAAGCGACAAGCAAAAGAAGACTTAATTTGAGATCCATTTTGTAATCCGTACAAAGAAATACTGAGGATTACGCAAATCAATCTTCGGTTTAAGTACTTTTTTCTGAAGTAGATTTGGGTTTCTGATAATTCGACGAAAGTAAATTTAATTTAAATTCGCGTGCTGATGAAAATCTCAGATCTTACCTATCATATATTGCGAAATGTCGGTAATAACCGTCTTATCTTGACGTCTCCTGGATTTCTTTCAAGTGCTCTTGAATGGCTTATAATATTGTATTTTATATCAAATATTATATATTATAAGTATAAGACACTATCAACTGCATCTCGAGTTGCCCTCTTCAATAATTATCTACTTTGATTCATGAGATTTCGGTGGTTATTAATCGCTATTAATATTGTATATTGAAGAATTATCCTGGGATACTATCGCTATTAAGATATTATCTTGGCGAGGCTCTAAGTAAACGCGGTTTCTACATTAATGTGCTACGATAACACTATTGATTATCTTAAAATGTTTGATAGAAAAAATCAGTGCATTATGTATGATGTAGAAGCACATATAATAGTTAAATAATCGCCTCTGAAAAGTTTATTGGTAATTCTAGAGATCAACGAATTTGGATAGAATCAGCTCATAGCTCCTTCATTTTCAATGGTAGTCATTATTCTAAATCTACAGTATGGTTTTAATCGGTAAAAATATATCTTATTTATTTATTTACAAATTACAAATACACTGATTACTACATATTTAAGCAGACCTTAAAAAAGCTGACCTTTTAACTGACCTTTAGTCAAGTTGAAGTCAATATTGTGGTAATGCAAATTAAACAGGTGAGACATTGACGAAGTCGGCTCATTCATATCATAATTGATGTTGTGATGAGGAACGAAAAAGAAATCATGATTCCTCAAGGAACGAGAAGGAACTGATATTTTAAGAATATTTAAAAGCTCCGGAGAATTAATCGTACCCTGAATGCAGTCAAATACAAAGACAGTTCTGGAGATGTTTCGTCTTTCTTCAAGGGCCTGAAGTGAAAAAAGCCTAAGGCCTATCAATATAAGGCGATAGTGAATAAGGATTAGCCCAGTGGAGACCACGGAGAGCAAAATGAAAAACTCTCCTCTGAACAGCCTCAATACGAGAAATATGAACCAAGTATTGGGCGAACAAATGCGCAAAAAAGAATTTTAGGAACATGCGGATCGTCAAATTCCTTGTACCATATTTTTACA
This sequence comes from Dysmachus trigonus, assembly GCA_949715965.1. Lineage (NCBI taxonomy): Eukaryota > Metazoa > Arthropoda > Insecta > Diptera > Asilidae > Dysmachus > Dysmachus trigonus. The sequence goes on along the minus strand of OX454319.1, from coordinate 44,900,264 downwards.
AACCCCAAGATAGCATTAGCTTTGGATACTATAGCGTCAATGTGGTCTTCAAAGGACATACGTGAGTTCAAAACAACTCCCAAATCCGTGGTCTTGCCGACTTGTGTAAGAGGATAACCGTCCAAGGAGTAAGTAAAGTTAAGAATATTGATAGACCACCATTTATAAAAGATGTCTAAGTCAGAATTCAGAGTCCTTTTCGTTGGATACAAATCGGAAGATTTTGGCATCGTCAGCATACCAAAATATCCTTGAGTTATTTAATATCAGAGATACATCATTGATGTAAATAATGAAGAGCAAGGGTCCCAGATGGCTGCCTTGAGGGATACCAGAAGTGATTTTTATTTCGTTAGAAAAAGCTTCGCGAAATTTAACTTGCTGCGTTCGACCAGACATGTACAAGTTGATCCAATTTAAGAAAACCGTGGAAAAACCAAAAACAGATAACTTATAAATCAGGACACTGTGATTGAGTTTGTCGAAAGCTTTACTAAAGTCCGTAAAAATATAGTCGACAGCTTCAATAGCGGCAGTACAATAATTAGTAAATTCGATTAAATTAGTTGTAGTAGACCATGTTGGAAAGAATGGAGAAAAGATTTTTACAATGAAAATATAAGACTTTGTAAACAAGCGCTTCGAATATTTTAGCGATAGCGGGTAAGTTAGCGAGAGGGCGGTAATTGGAAATATCGCACTTATTACATTTTTTATGTAGAAGAATAATAACAGAAGTTTTCCACTGTTTAGGAAAGACACCACTGCGTAAGGATAAATTAAATAAATAACACGAAAGAGAGACGAGAGGCAAGCTGCACCGTTTTAAGAAAACGGTTGGAATACCATCTGGACCGTTGGCGAAGTTATCAGCCAAAGTAAAAATATAATTAAAAGAAGGGAGGTCGGCGGTAGTTTCGTCAGGTGGGAAAAGTCGTCAGAATTGATATCACAGTTTTTATCAAAAAAGAAATCCCCAAAACAGTTAGCTATGTCCATAGGATGAGCATAGCACAATGAATGTCCCAAATTTCAAAGCTGAAGGATACCCATCAGTCTTACGTTTCGAATTCACGAACTTTTAGAACTGCTTAGGTTCGCTACGTAGGGTTGACTGCATTCTGAGCAGATAGTCATTATGACAGTCATTTCGACACGGAATGTATTGGGTGTGTAAATTATAATAGCAAACATAGTCAACTTCGCTCTTTGAGCAACAAAATCTCTTCCAAACTTTGTTTTTTTGATTCTTAAGGCCACTCAAAATATCATTTACCCACGGTTGTAATGATGTAGATCGCTTAGAAGGAACAAGAGGAACACAATACTCATAAAAAAGAAAAAGCTTACTATAAAAGTTGTCAACGGCTTTGTCAATGTCTTGCTCTACATAGAGGTCGTGGTAAATTTACCCATTGTAAAATTCTCGATCCTCATTTGCTGGGTCAGCTTTCTTTTTTTATTTTCCGATCATTGATTGACATTGTCACTTGACCATCACTTAGTAGTTAATATTAACACCTTGTCATCGTTTTCATTAAAACAAACACAAACAAAAACGTTTTATAGCATTATTCTGCCAAAAGAAACTATTATACGACTTTCCCTATAACCCTGTATATTTAATTAAATATTTTTAAAAATATAAAAAATATGTTTGAACCTCTTCACTTATCTCAGTTACAATCTGAGTAAATCAATAAGTGCTAAAGGTGTTGAGCGCATCTAAAATGTACTATTTATAATATTCCACTACTTTCAAATTGAGTAAAGGCGCCAGTATTTATTGCCTAGTGGAGAGGACCTATTATTGTGTTACCTTTGTTGATGAATTTTGCGATGAAGATATCTGAAGTATTCTATTTTTTCATTCTGAGGGCATTTTTTTCATACATCAATTTTCTTGTACATAACGCTTTTTATAAAAGACCCTTGAAAAGGTAAATACTACCTACCTTTGTGATATGAATAAAAGATCACTCATTATGTTATTATTAAGTTACATCGAATGCATGTAAAAGAGAAAAAATGTACAATTATTACCTTTTGTATATATAAGAATATACTTTAATCGAATTAAATATTACAAAATTAAAAATGTAAATAAAACTCCACACAACTGGATGCAAATGAATATGTCGAACAGTTGCACATATTTTCATTAAAATAAATTAATTAATTTTATTAAATGAAAAGGTATGAATAAAAAATGATTTGCCTAAGATACAAACATGTATTTAATATATTTCATCATCGTCAAAGCAAATATAAGAGCGAAAGTTTTACTCATCTGACTTAAAAAATCATGTAAATTTGTAGTTAAGTCTCAAAATTTCGGAGGCTTTCGGAGGCTGACTACGTCTCTGCAGAGTGGTTTCCTAAAATCAGTGAAGAAGATATTTGGACTGAACTATGATGATTGGATCTTACAAGATGATGACGATCCCAAACATCGGAGTCAACTGTGCAGGATCTGGAAAGCAGAAAATAACATAATAAGACTGGCCATCCCAATCCCCAAACGCCAATCCAATTGAGAATGCGTGGGGCATAATGAAGAGCCAACTCGCTAGAAGGCCTCTGCACAATCTCAAGCAGCTAACACGGGTGATTCGGAAGATATGGCGTTCGATGTCGTTGGAATATGCGGAAAAACTCGTTGAAAACATGTGCAAAAGATACGAAGCCATTCTTGATAACGGCTCAACACAATTCAATCAAATGTGTCATCGCTCCAAGAATCTCCTATGTGTTTAAGCTCATCGCACAAATTATGGTTATAATGAACCTATTGTTAATTGCTATAAATATTTCAAGTCCGTTTGTGGGGGTGTAGATATTACTGATTCACGTAGAAAATTCAAAAGCAAAATTTTGAATATAGTAACCGATCGGACATGATCCTTTTTTCGTTTTTTTTGTTTCGTGAATTTACGTAAACATATTATTAGTTTTGTATTGTAAATTATTTTTATATATGTTATAATGTATTAGTCGGGTGGAATATATTCTGTGGACGAAATAAATAAATAAATGAAATGACGTTCCAAGGCCCACATGTTCAGCCACCAACTCTGCCTTCCATCTTTGAGCCACTGGGGAAGATCTACACCGAGCTCATTTGTCCAAAAACGCCTTCTCCGCCTTTCGCCGAGTAATGCAATCTAGCGATACCGAACATAACGAATATAACTAGTATTTTTCAACTTTTAAATTATAACCTGAGGGAAATTGTCATAGTGGAATAAAATAAAATACATCAAAATGTTATGCGTGATGCGCTTTTTCGGTTTCTATTAAGCTCTTCAAAATTCGTTTTTTTTAAAAAAGGAGTGTGTAAACTGTTATTTCTAGCCGATTATAATTTGAAGAAAACAAAAACATGTTGAAAAAAAAAATTTTTATTCGATTTCAATGTATATGCTCCTCGCCTCTTCCCTTACTATTTCTATTCAGACTTTGCACGTTACATTCACCACATAGTGAGCGATTGATTTAGAATTATTTAATTCAGCGGATCAAAATAATGTCCAAAAATTCAGTTACAAAAGGTATATTGAAGACTTCATTCATGAAGGATCAACTACTCAGGGCTACTAATTTGAAATACAATACCGATGGTAAGATTTTAAAGAACCCGACTCCGTGCATGTCAGTGGTAGCCAACTAAATAAGACACCCTAGTGGTTTGATTTAATTTTTGTTCTAAAATGTTTGTAAGCCACTAAACTGACTGCTTATGGCTAATTTTTTTTTTCGTAGCTACAATTAAAATCATGTTCCTGTACAGCGAATAAATCTTTTAGGAAGTGATATTTGCTTCAGTGATCTTGACCACCACTGGTCATGATGAACAGCGAACTGTGTTTCTAAGACATTTAAAAGAATAAAACTTGTAGGCACAGCATCAGCTTTCTTTATAAAGCAACTAAATTTTCTTTAAATTATGTCACCTACCTAAGCCAAAAAAAATTATATGATGGGAAATATTTTAGGGAATAATAAAACACAAAATAATTGCAGCAATAAGAAAAGTAAAGGTTTATTAAATACAGTGATTCATTGCGTATCTTTTAATACTTATCTGACAAAAATATTATAAATATATTTAAAAATCGTAAAAAACGGGAGTGCTCAAAACCATTACACCTTAAAGTAGAATTATTTAATTGCTTATTTCTGATTCAATTAATCATTAATAATAAAGTAAATTTATACTTAGGAATTAACTAAATATCGGCAACGATTTTATCCTCTCCTAGTGTGCGTAATTAACTATTTATACATAATAATGCTTCACGTCTCTCTCTCTTCCTCAACTAAACAATTAATGATACTTTATCGTCATAATAAAATCAGCCTTGGCCTTTCACGTATAAAATAGTTTTGAAGAACAATTAAAGTATGGAATTTTTAGCATAATTAGTCACTAAAAATCATAGTAATAAATAATATAAAAACATGGGTAAATGACGGATCGTAATGCACTTGATGATTATGTTATGAAACGTGTTTGTGTGTGTGTGGTGTCGCAATGGCTACGAAGATCGAGTGGATTAGGCCATCGGAAGGTCTTTTGTAGGTGAAGCGCGCAACTTACCGGTTTAGCGTTCTTACAATTCTCATCCACTCTTTTCGGATTTATTTCAAAATTAATGTTATCTTGTTAAACTCAGTTGACGTCATTATCGTTTTCTGTACTTGAATGTAGTGGTAGTAAAAAATAGAAACAGTAGAATGTCATTTGCCATGACTAATTTGTTGCTAAGACAACATGACATAAAATTAAAAATGTAATAGAATATAAAATACCTTTTAACGTAACTCTTATCGCAATGGTTAGTTGGATAATAATTTAAAATGAAGCTTTCCTAAAATACCTAAAAGTACGCTTTCTGTAAGCAAGGAATTTAGCTAAACTCTCAGAAATTACATGTTTAACAACTTGTGAAATACTGAAGTAAAAGCTTTAACCCCAGCTTAAGAAATATGCATTATCATAAGTTTTTCATACCGTTGACTTCATAAGGTCATTAATAAGTTAGTTTAAAAAAGAACGAGTACAAAATGAGATAAGAAACTTCATTGGATTTTTTCATTTTTGCGGTAGGAACTTTCATGTCAATATAAGGAACCTTAAAACCTCAACTAATGGCAAATTTTTTCTTGCTTAACATTTTTCCTAGCATTTTAGTTCCGTAGTATGGAAGCAGTCTTAACTTTTTTAATTTCTTAAACTGCGTTAGTTAAAGAGATCGCGCCTAAGATTATATGCCATATCGAAAAAGTTCATTTAGTGATTTTTCAACCTGAATAGAGAAAAGCCAAGCTTTCGTTTGTCTACCTGTTTCTCCTAAAACAAAAAAATTGAGGGAAAATATATATAATTTTGCCCAAGAAAATATCTTTTTCAAAAACCATATCTCGTTGGTTATGCACGCATAATGTTGTATTTTGTGTGTTAACTAACTTTAGACCAAATGATGTGACAAATTCATTCTAAGCTTGGAGTAACGAGGCCAGAAACTTTTAATTTTTAATAAAAATAAAAATAAAATATTTTATGTATAAAATAACAGACAATATTTTTGCTAAAAATTGTTAATTTTAATTTAATTTATATATCCTTGCAAAAGAAAATTCTCTATATTAAACTTTTATATGATTTTACCAACTTTTTACTTTCCATTACATTCAGATTATGTGATTATTTCGATGTAATTTAATACTGTTAAATCGATAATGCAGTCAACTAAATTTACGATTATAAATATATAAATTGTTCAATTTTAACAGATATAAGATTCACTCTTGTTTACTTGTAGGTAGTAAAGAAACACATTCCAACTGATCTCTTCAATCTCACTAGAAAAGCAGCAATAGAGAATGCTAATCTATATGGCAGTGATGTAATCGCTCAACATACCTGACGCCTAAATAAATTAGTTCTATTCAGTACTAAAATAGATGTTAAATTCAATACCCTTTTTAATTGATGCACGTGAGTGCGATGACAATTTGGGATTTCTTTGCGCAATGAAATAGAACGAGAATGATAGTATAATTGCTCCCTGGAATATCCCTTGAGGACAAGGTTGACTAAGGAAAAAAATGGAAGAGTTATAAAATTGTGTACGTGCATTTAAATAACTAAAAATCTACTTTTGGCATTTTCATATCAAATATACACATTCACGATATTTTTAAGCAGTCAGGGACTCCTCAGAAGCGAGATCAATCTCTAACTTCACATTACTTTTCTCTTAATCATACTCGCACCATTGAAATTTTCCTCTTTTTTTTCGAATAATTCGTAATAGTCTTTGATAAATTATATTAATATTATTGGAAGATGAACATTCTCGGGTCTTGTTATATTATATTAACACAAAGGCAACCAATATATTGTTACGCGTTTTGATAAAACTGTTCATGTAAGTTCTTAAAATTTTCAAAATACGAAAACAACATCCGCCGCAAGTGAGTCTATGATAAAAAGGTAAATTCTACAAAATATTTTTAGGGTCAATATTATTTCACTTTTACATCGAAAGAAAAGTCGTCTCAATGCCTATTCGTTTTTTTTTTAAACATTTTGTTGATAAATATTTTCATCTTTTTTTTTCTCTCTATTTCTGTCTAAATGCTTTCACTGTATCAAAGAAACAGATGTTTATTCGTGGATTACAGAAAGCCGCATGGATGTACTTTAAACTTACATTACATTATAGATAAATCAGTATTTATCAGTAGGCTTGTGCTTCTTTATAATCACTTTGGTCCAAGGTGTAGAAGTCCTCCAGTTTCCATTGTAATGTCTCGAAGGTTGGTCGCCTCATTGGATCTTTGTGCCAACATTCAAGCATTATCTCATAGAGTCTTGGTTCACAATTTTGTGGACACGGCATGCGGTAGCCATGCTCAACTTGTGTTAATACTTCAGCATTTGTCATACCTATAAAATAAAACGTGATGATTATAAGTAAAATGTTAGATGGTTTTTTATTATGGGATTAGCTTCTCTCTTTCACTATAAGAAGTATGAAATAAAAAATCAATGCATACCTGGATATGGAATTCGTCCATAAGTTACTAACTCTGTCAGTAAAATACCGAAACTCCAAACGTCGGATTTTATTGAGAATTTACTGTAATTTGCTGCTTCTGGAGCTGTCCATTTGATGGGGAATCGGGCTCCAACACGAGCTTCGTATTCATCTTCTTTAATAAGTCTAAAATAATATTATAATTGTTAGAGATTATAACAATATTTACATATTTCAATAGTCTTTAATTATTAATTTCAATATTTCATGAATTATTTTTGCGATTTATCAAACACCGTGTTCGATAGTTCAAGTTCATTTATCAATAACACTGGTCAACACCAAATTTTTTTCCGAACAAGTAGCAAATAATATATACACGATTTTTTCCGTAGATTATGAATTCGCTCAATCAGCTTCCCTTTTCAAGGAATAGGTGAATGAAAAAGTCAAAAGACCTTATTTTGACCATATTTGAAAAATCATGAAAATATAACGGATTATAATAGAAGCTTGTAACGTGGCTTAGACCAAAGTTAGAACCTTGAGCTATTATCTCAAAATACTAAAGGTCTTCAAAATGTTTGAAAAATACCTTGAAAATCAAATTTTTGACCAAATCGATTATTTCATACACCAGATGCTGAATGAAGACTATAATAAATACACGCTCATGAAAAACTTTTTCGAGAGAATGTTTAGAACAATTATAGAAATTAGTGGTATTCGAGATTTAGATTTGATTCAGGCTTTGTTTTGAGCCATGTTACAAGTTCCAGTGACCTTCTGTTATTTTTTGATGATTTTTTGGAAAAAGAATTCGTAATATACGGAAAAAATCCTATAGAAATGATCTGGTACTCGTTTGGAAATAGAAAGAAACACTGAATTTGTTGACCAGTCTAATCATAACTTCAAATCGAGCATTTTTTGATTACTGTTGAGTAGTTCAGTATATAATGAACTCTCGTTGTTGAACTAAACTAGATCACTCGGATCTTTAAAAATAAAGTTTTTGTTGAAAACGTACTCTATTTATTTATTTCGTCTAACAATCCTTCATACAAAAATTATTGTGCGATCAATAATAAAATTAACAATTGCGAAACTTCAAAAGCAAAATATTTCTTACCTAGCTAAACCAAAGTCAGCAATTTTAACGATATTATTGTCGGCGACTAAAACATTTCTTGCAGCTAAGTCTCGATGAATGTAATTTTGCGATTCTAGATAAGCCATACCGGCTGCTATTTGTGCGGCCATATCGATTAGTACTGGCATTTTCAAGTTGCGTCCTTTACCTGCGAAAAAATATATATTAAAATCGTTTAAAATTTTTATATCACAAGTATATATCTTGCTTTACATTTTTTTTTACACCACTTTGAATGGGTACCTATCATCGGCATTTCGTAAGGATTCATATCGGAAATTTTGTTTAAGTTTTAGAATTAGAAAGTAGACTAAAAATTCATGAAAGTACCAAAATAGTTTTTTTTTTATATATAATTAACTTCTTGAATGTTATTTGAATCTCTACATGGTAAATTATGAAAATCCTGAACTCGTTGTTACATATTGCAGATACGACAAATATTATCACTGCTAACAATGTAATGATTGATTAACTCATTGCTGAATACTTTTAGTTTTAAAATCATTCCCAAATGATTTTTTTTAAATTATGAAACACAAAATCAACTTGCATGTTATCTAGACTGTTACTTTATTTTTTGTTCAATGTATTATTGATTGATTACCAAATAATTGCCTTACTAATAATGTTTTTTTTTAAAATTAATTACTAAGTATGCAGGACAGCTATAGCTGTAATTTGCCTACATATCATCAACAATTGGACGACTATAGCCGTTGTTTACGGCAATGGTTTAATTAAAATAATAATTCATACATACTAAATAATAAAAATACTAAGTAATAACGATTTCCGTAAAATCTGAAAATTAAATTTAATTCGTCTTAGAAAATGACTCCGTCTACGTGAACACCTGAACTTACAAACTCGAAAAACAGCAAAAAGAAAATATTTGGATATAATTTCTACATGTATAGAATATACGTCGCATTAGAGACATACAAAAAAAATGTAATTGGTTTGCGAAAACATAAAACCGAAAATTATAATAGTTTCTCAACTGAAAAATTGATGAGACGAAAGAAACGCTAACTCCCACGACCTTATAGTGAATGACAATTCAAATTAAAAAAGAGAACACACCTTGTAAATATTCTAACAAAGATCCATGCTTCATGAGTTCTGTTATTATGTAAATCGGCTCTTCAACTGTGCAAACAGCGTATAATTGTATAAGTTTGATGTGGCGCAATTTCTTCATGATTTGAGCTTCAGCTAAAAAGTCTTTTGGATCCATTGTTCCTGAAAATTACAAAGAGCAGATAGTAAATTAGTAATTTTAAGTGATTCAATTTAGTAATTGTATTATATTTACCCGATTTCAATGTTTTTATAGCAACTGGAGTCGTATTATTCCACAGGCCTTCCCATACTTCGCCGAATTGACCTGAGCCAAGTTTACGGACAAATTTGAGTGAACTTCTATCAATTTCCCACTGGTCTCGGGTTCTATGCGACAGTCCCTCCGTTACCGGTTTTTCGATCTATTCATTATTAAAATAAATATTAAATTTAATACAAACGTAGAAATTACGTAAAATTTTCTAAAAAAAAAAATTGGCAAATAACTGCAAATGGCGGACGATTTACAGGAGAATGGTTTCAGATTCGGTTTATCTAGCTTCCACGCAAGAAACGTCTCAAAGAGTGATGATTCGTTTACTTACGCAAAATATGATTTTACCCTAAAAAAAGGTTTTTACGCAGAATGACTTTATCAAATCCAATCGAACTAAATTAAAAGCATTTTTTTTCTTCTGGTGATGTGTAACCGTGAAAAATACAACAAAATTTAAAGGAAAGCGTGCAGAATATCTAAGAATTGCTGAATTCAAGATAAATGTCACAAATTTTATCGCATTCGTTTGGCTTTTTACGTAAACAAATATTTCGAATTAACTAATTGCTCAGTCAAGTGTTTCCGATGGCTGGCCCAAGAAAACCGACTTTCTTTATGGCATTTTCTTAGAAAAGTATAGAGTTATTTGTGATTATGCAACAGGTTACTTTTCAAGGTAAATTAAGACATGTGTTTCAGTAGCAATTGAATTTTCAAGGTTTTTGATCTTAAATTAGTATAGGAAAGCCAGCTAATTTCTGGAGTTTCCCGAATGTTTGTTCGGTAGATTCCTCAGAACTAACTTGGAAGAGAACAAATATAAACATAACCTTGATACACTTCTCACTTCTGTATGTTTACTTGGGCAGCAGTTTTACCATAATACTTTTTTTGAAAAAGTTGTCGAAGAATTCGATTTGGGAATTCCATTTTAGCATTTGGAGAAGATTTAGAAAATATTTGTAAACTCCTTCAATTTTTATTAAAATAGAACAAAAAAAAAATTAAAAAACAAAAATTCAATAGCTTCGAACATCTCTGTTCTATTCTATTTTGTTATTATTCATGGAAAACTGTATTTACAGGGATTTAAAACCAATTAACACTAAGAAAGTACATATATAAAAAAAAAAAATAAGAAAATAGTAAAAATTGCAAAATGTGACACGGCAAGAGGGTATTACAATTTTGAAGAATAGTTTTTTGAGCAACCAAAATTTGCGACATTCATCAGCACTATATAAACAGTAAAAAAAATGAATATAAAACAAACTATTAAAAATTGAGTTATAAGAAACAAATGAGAGGCATTATGTGAACAAACAAAAAACACCAGAACGTTACATCAAATTTGAGGATCGGTGTGACTCCTACCTCAAATAGAGCCATGAATTGGTTAGACTGAACAAAATGGTTAGAAAAAGATTCTAATCAAAACATGTTTATAGTTCAAATCGTTTTTTCACCTTTTATTTTTTTCAATGTATGTAAAATGAGTTTTTTTTTTTTTTTTATCAAACTTGTTGAAATTAACATTGATAAGAAATGCTTAATGCAGAAATGAATTTGAGAATGATTTTTTCTCCTTATTGAGTAAAACGAACTTACTTGAACGCAAGGTTTGCACAAATTAACACAAAGTCCGTCGGAATCCTTGGAGTAGTGTTCAACAAGCTCTTGGAGGGTTCTACAGAAAAAGAAGAATTATATTAGAATAAAATCCATAGTGTACCCAAAACAAGTAATTACCTAAATGTTGTTCGTCTGGCGATGAAAAATCCTCCTTCATCAAGTTGTCTGATCCGGTAATGTTTAACAGTATCCCCATCACGAACTGGAATAGAAATACATTTTAGGAATGACAAACTGTTTAACCAAAAACCCGTATTATTAAAATAAGTCAGTATTAAACGGTCAAAGTCTAATATTCATTTGATTTATTAATTAATAAATAATGTTTTCCAAATATCCGTTGGATCATTCGTGTGTAACAGGTAATAATAAATCTTTTTATCTCTTAATGTTAAAAAACCTCAAAGAACTATTTTAGATAAAAACACAAAACCAGTTTATTTTTTATAACTTCGTCTGCGAAAACAGTTCATCGTTATGTAATATAATATCAGTAAAAATAAATTATTTTCTGATTAAGCCGGTGAGGTCGCAGATTGTGCTCGCGTGATTAATGCGTCTTCTATAAAATATTCAATGAATTGTATTAAAACTATTATCATAGACTCAACTATACATTTAGCTTTCACTTTGCATTTAACCACTGCCTTTACAAAAGTGCATTTTATAACAAAGCAGGTACAATTTGAGCAGTTTTCCTGGCAATAACACAGCGAATACCAACTAAAGTTAACTATTACGTGATTCAAAGATGTTGCTTGCCAAGAGGAAGATTATAACGCATTTGAACAAATTATTCCCACACTAAATTTGTGGTGATATTTCCGCTATTCTCTTTTAGTACGATTTTCGTTTGAGTAAAAAAGGGCGGTATATAATTTTTTCCTACTAAATCCGACGATTAAAGCCTAAAAACGTGGCGAGATTATTAGGATAAAATTAGGTCATCGATTTTTTAATTTTGAAATCATTTAGTAAAAGGCTAAAAACTGGTTGAGATAAATGATTTCGAGTGAAATGCTTTCTTTCCGATAAATTTTCTTTATTTTCTATCACTGAACCGAAATATTTCATATTTTATTGATTGGACAGAAATATATTTCTCTCAAAACAATTTTGCTTTTAAAGGGGGTTTTTTAAAACTCCAATCGAGTTTTTATTTCGAATTTGAAAAAATAACACAAAGTTAATTTTTGATAAAAAAAATATTCTTTTAATGGAAACAGTTTTCAATTGTTACTGGTTTATCAGCATGAATCAGCGACTTCACATAACCCAATATGAAATAGTCGAGGGGTCTCAAATCAAATGACCTTGGAGGCCAATTTACAGAGCCATTTCTCGAAATCACTCTATCGCTAAATCATGATTTTAATATCTCGATGGTTTATGTCGCTGTATGACACCTAGCGCCATCCTGTTGAAACCACATCTCGCCAGGATCAATGTCATCTATATTTTAGAACAAATATTCATTGATAATGATAATGATCTCCGTTGACCGCAACGCGAGCCCCTGCCTCATTTTTAAAGAAATAAGGACATTTTTCTATATGTAATGGGCTCTCTAGGATCTCCTTTAGATTGGTCTCATTCCAGAAGCGACAATCTTGCTTATTAACAAACCTATAAAGCCAAAAATGAGCGAAAACTATTAGAGACATTAATATTATAAAATGAGTTTAATATAATTTGTTGTTGAATTCTCTTGAAAGTTCTTTAAGCATTTTTGTTTCTTGCGTCTCACATTTTAATCGCCAGAAATCGTAAAAGTTAATTAAATTATCTTATGTATAGCATATTTTTCGAAATTTTTATTTGAGAGATTTTATTCAAAAGATAAATTTTTATTGTCGACTGAAATTCATTCTATGTTACTGCATAAAAGCGAATTACGTATACAAAAATCCAATGTTTAAAGATTTATTTTTGTTTTTAATAAGCCTACAAAATTTGAAATAAGTCGAAAAGGTGTGGGTGAAATGGGTTTATTTTAAATGCTAATAATTTTAGCAATTTTTATTGGACTACATACTTCAAATTTTCACAATAAATTCTACAGATATTAACTTCACGGAAATGTAAAAACTTAAAATTTTAACCCAACTTAGTCAAGTTTGAACAAATGGCAATTTATTAGACTATATTTCCCGAAACTTCGGTTCTTCTTATGCCAACAATAATCAGCCCTATTTATGGAATTGTAACAAGATTTCTTAAATGCATTCATTGGTTACAATACTTCGGCTTTTATAATTAAAAAATCGCCTATTATACAAATTATAAACAACGGTTTAGATAAAAAAAAAAATAATAATAACAAAATACAATGAGAGAAAAATAGAATACTATCACAAACTATATTGCTCCAATTATAGAGGTATCAGTCTATTAAATGTTGGCTATGAAATACTGTCAACCATCATTTGTGAATATCTGAAGCCACAATTAACATCTACAATTAGTTCATATCAGTGCGGCTTCAGGCCGGGACGGTCGACAGTTGACCAGATCTTCAGATGGGATCTGTAGCACCTGAAGAACTTCAAAGCGATAGACATCTTTTTATCTATTTCAAGGTAGCGTATCCACAATATACGGCTCTTCTAGGTGTGAATTTAAGTAAGTTTTGTTTACTTAAGTGTGTACCAGGAAACACATATTTTATGCTTCTTAACAAAATAATATTTTAGATTTTCTTCTAATCTAAGTTATAAATCAAAATTTGTAAAACAAATTTAACAAATCTCACCTGACAATGAATAATCGTTGTGTCTGCTCTCAGAATCTCGAATTAAAAATGCCCCGTGCTCATTCTCCGGCAAAAGTAATTTTTTCTCTGCTTCAATGCGCTTAATTTTACGGAAGTACCATCTGAAAAGAAAGAAACCAACCAAAATTAATGGGATTCCAATTTTACAATAAAATAAATAAGAAAAATTTGAGACTGACGTAACAGGAGCTATTCCACGAAGAAATGTTTCTTTTTCTTAATTCAAAATTTCCAAGCTCTTAAATAATACTAGCTTGTAATTTGAACATATAGTATTAAGTACATACACACTGTACAATGTACATTGTGGCAGAGCGTGTATACTATAATCTGTTCGATTTTTTTTGGTAAATATAAGTTTGCAAAATTTAAGAAATTTAAATTGCAGTTCACTGATGATAGATTGGCTGGGAAGGGGTCGGTAAATTAAAAAGTTCTGCTAGACATTCTGCATAGATGAAGCAACTGTGCAAATATTGTGCAACACGTCATTCGGCTCTTTTTTGACGAATGCAAAAGGGTAAGCTTATTGCGTCAGACAAAGTCAGAGATTATTATGTTAATCGATTGACTATGTTTTTCCCCCAATTGGATGTGGTCTGTTAACCGTCACGCCATGACGACTACGGCATAATTCTCCCCCAATGACATAATACGTTGTAGCACAGCAGGTTGATGGCCTATTACCGAAATTACTACGTGAGATTATGAGTACCCGTTACTATGGCTTCATTTATGCTCTTTTTATTGCAGCGGGCGAAGTTCTTTGAAAACGCCCGATTCGCAAAAGCACAGTTTTACTATGAAGAGTGTTTTGAAGAAAGTGGGGAGGAGGATGAGGCTTCAGAAAACAACAAAAATATGAACGTGAGCTTTTTGTCTATGAACAACGATGTTCAGGCATTTAGAGAGTTTTATGGCAACAAGACGTTCTTGATATGTGTTTCAGGTCAACTGTTAGAGGAATTTGATTTGCTCGCAACACAAATTTTGGCAATCAAAGATTGAAGGAATGTTGTCTTAACGACAATTACTGCGAAAAAGTGGCTTAGAAAAGTTTTAAATACAATAACAGTAATATAATAATCGTATAAATTTTCAGTATAACGCAAGCTTTGTCAATTTGATAATTAAGCCATTAAAGCCCTACCGTACCATGAATCTTTAAAAAAATAAAGGGTGGTTTTTTAAGAAGCGCCGATTTTCGGATAGGGATTACTGTCAAATGAGCTGTCATTTGTTGTAACTATCAATCTTATTTTTACTCCGCAATGTCTAACGAATCATAATAGAAAGATATACACCGCAGCAGTGAATTCAAATTGTTGCAATTTATTTCCGAAATCCGAAAGATCTAACAACTTTGTAGAACACCTCGTGAATTTTGGGGAGCAAATAATCGCCCATCAGATTCGTACAGCGACTTTTTGTTTCCAAAACTTGGGGGTATTGATTTTGACGATTTGTGGTTTCAAAAAGGATGACTCTTGCAATACTGCAACCGAACCATCGGAAATAAATTATCTTTCGAAAAAAAAAAAAAAAAATTATATGTAGTCGCTTCTCAATTTTTATGTTTTATTTAAATTCAAAATCCGGTCGCGGTTAAAAAATACCCTTTCCAAATTAAGTTTTATCAGGGTATCTACTACTTATAAGAAAAAAATACTCTGTTCTCTCCCTGATCATTAGGATCATTTTACATGACCACTTGCCTCATATAAAAGTGAAAACAATTTTCTAAAATTAACAATAAAAATCATGTTGTTTTTGTTTCTTTGTGTCACGTTTTTGTAAAGGTGTAGTAATTCCAAAATGTAGATACCTATTCAAGAGAATTTGATCTATGTTCACTTTGAATGAAACTATGTAGATTGTGATGTATTTAGAAAACGCACAAGTTTATACACGTGCCATTGCTAGTTGAAGCAATGGTGAAAGCCATTCTATTTACTTCTGTAGTTCTATTTCCAAACATCGTGAACTTAGAAACCGCGACACATCAACATAATACGATATGCGGCAAATCAAGTCATATTTAGATCATACAAAACTGTCAGAGTAGATAATGATTATTTTCCCTTTTTTACAATCGCTCGGGAAAAAAAATCATATAATTTCACTGACTTTTTCAGGTTACACCCTGAAATTTCTCAGTTTCCTTGATCATCCTAATCTTTTCCTGTCTTTTCAGAAAGTCGACATCCTGTTTGTTGCTTAACTTAACAAACAACTTTAAAAAGTGCAAAATATCCCAAACGTACACATAAATTCATTTCAGAGAACGTCAATATGAATTAATTTCCAAGATAATTCTTGGAAGTGAATCTTTTGGATTTTTTAAAATTAAATTATAAAAAGATTCATAACTTTTATTGATTTCGCTTCTTGGAACGGCCATTAAAATTACCTCATATATTTATAAATCAAGATATTTCAGAAATTCAATTCACTGGACTTTTAGCAAAGATTTAAAAGATTCATGGCATGATTGTTGGAAAGTATCACATTTCTTCCTTCCCTACTTTCATTTACATTTCATTCTATCAATATTTTTGGAAAAAAATTAAATGTAGTCATATGAAATACCCTAGACTTATTCGGTGTACTTTAATGACTAAAGATTACATAAAACTGCTCCAGTATTCAATAATTTGCTACATACTGAAGCATAACTATGAAAATCATACCGCTACCATATTATTAGCCACCAAAAAACCATAAACTCCAAGGTTCGAAATAGATTCCATCGATTTTTTTTTGCTTATTTAAGGGAATTTATGGACGGATCTAGGTGCGACGGATTCTCCGGTGTGGGAATCTATGGGCCCAACTGCCAGATCTCAATAGCCTTAGGGAGGACTCCCACGATATTTCAGGCTGAGATTATTGCTATAGATACTTGCGCCCGAACTAAGTATCATAGAAAAGGGAATGAGAGGTGTAAAAATATGGATCTTAACGGACAGTCAAGCGGCGATTAGAGCGCTCTCTAGCTACACTATCGAACCTGGTCTGGTGCTGCCTGTCAACATTAAAAACACTCGCTAGCACGAATAAGCTTACTATAGCTTGGATACCAGGCCACGAAGGAATAATTGGAAATGAAAAGACGGATGAACTCGCCAGAAATGGCGCAAAATCCGCGTTCATTGGACCGGAGCCTTACTGTGGCCTGGCCAGGAGCTATTATAGATCCTACCTTAGGCTATGGGAAGAAGATAGTAAAGCCTCACACTGGATCAACCAAACCGGACTAAGGCAGGCGAAACGCTTCATCTACCCCTCCAAGCAGAGGTCGATGAAACTTCTAATGCTCAGCAAGCCGGACTTAAAAATCATTACCGACCTCTTAACGGGGCACTGTGCCCTAAGGTACCACCTTAAAAAGATAGGTGTGGAGGTCGATGATACATGTCGCTTCTGTCTTGAGGAAGAAGAAACAGCGGAACACATACTCTACCAATGCCCAGCCTTAGGTCGACAAAGGCTGGCACACTTCGGAGCATCCCTCATAGCGCCGGAAGATGTGTCGAATGCGACTCCCCAGCAGACCATAGGCTATTTCAAGGACCTGGATATGGAAGGGGTTTAAATAAAAGGGACTAGCACAATAGATCTTATAGGTCGCGTTTGCTATTCGGTAGGCACTGGGAGTGCCCTAGACGACCCAATAACACAATAATAATAATAATAATAATAAGGGAATTTATTACAAGCTGACCGTATATTTAGTTTTTCTGTATTTTCTTTCTTTTATGGGACAAAATACTATCAAAACAAGACTTATAACACATTATGATATTTAAGAAAATAATTTCCCGTCAACCATCCAATCCAATGCGGATTTTGGGATTATTCCCAAATTAAGAGTTTTTCATATGAAAATCCAAATTCATCCCCAGCTTGACAATTAGTTTTCTTTTTCTTTTGTTTAAACAATGCTAAAACACTTTATAAGATATTTGGCCAAGTTTTCCGGTTCATAATTTTAGAGCTTTAGCAACTGGACAACTTTCTATGTTTTAGCGATTGCAGTAAAAAACCCCCCATATAAAACCAATTTATTAGTGTTAAAATTATTCATAATGTCTATCATATAAGACATATAAATTAACTTCTAGTGCTAATCAGTAACTACTGGTGCTCAAACACATGTTATTAATTTGAATGATATTTAATAAACCTCGTATTTGCATCTTCTCCCTAATAACAGAAGCTTTCACAAACATTTCAAATATTTTAATGGATTTTTAATTGAGAATTCTTAAGTAACGTCCGCTTTCTATTCTCGAGAAAACTGATCATACACAGATAATCTGCCCGGCGCTAGCTATCACCGGTTATTAATCCGAAAGAGCCCTAAATACGGCCGGACGATACTATCTACCTATTATCAGGCTATTAGTAACGCAAGTAATACCCAGATCAAATTAACATTATGGAAATCGCCTTTATATGTTACCTGGCCGATTGCATGCCTTCATAGGCCTAATACTTCGAGTAATCTTATTGGACACGATGAACAGACAGGCATTTATTACGATCACCAGCTTCCAATAGCACAGCACTCGCCCGATCGAGCGTGCTGCAGAAATATGCCACAACATAGCATCGTTTGTGCTGTGAAAAACACAGCGGGCCGGAGAGCGCGATGATAAATAAAATTTACAAAAAAGAGAAATTAAATGATAAATGCCTCAGTGGTCTGGTCACTGTGATATCCGCTCCTCTAACATAATTCATGCATGTTATGTGGCTATTTCACGTGATGCTAATATCCCCGGGCTTGTGCTATAGTTAACTTGATCTACAGTCTTGGCGCCATTTGGCATCCCCGAGATACGTCGTCGGCGAAACTGACGTCGCTGCATTTCTGAATTATTTATTAAGATGTTATACTTTATCAAATAACTCTGCGAGATTATCTTCTTTTTTTATTGAGATTTTTTATTTTTCATTTCATATTTATCAATGGCAGTCTTTAGCTTCGGCTCTGCCGAAGAAAGGTTTTCGGATACTCTAAGACTTTCGGAACATTCCGCTAATTAACATTTACACAATGACCATCTTTGAATCCGCATTGTTAAACTACTGAACTATATTCGGTCCGAAGATGTGTGCTTCACATTATGTACAATCTTGCAGCCCAGTAATGAAGATTGCCATAAAGATGTAAGCTGATCTTACCGGAGAAATCACTCACTCGAGTGCTGCTAAGGGTAATGACACACAGCCGGCCATTAAAGAAACATGGATACCTGCTGATGGAGTGCACTAATTGGTAATTTAAGCGATATAACAAAAATAGATTTTCAAAACGTTTACACCTTTAGACAACTTAACCACTCCTCGTCTTTTCCCATAAATGGCCAGGCGATGTGCACTCGAAACAAATTAAATCTAAGGCAGCGCGGCTAGCTCCCCTGTGTATTTTGCGAATTGTTCAACACTGAAGTTGAATAAATGAAGTAAAAGTTTTCGCTTTAATTGTGAAATTTAATTTTCTCCGGCTGCGCCATATTTTGAGTTTTAATATTTATTTATATATATGTGCTGCGTAGTATATTTTTCAACTGGAAATTGATGACAACCTTTCTTCCGTATTATTGAAAGAAAACGAGATATATATTACATACCAACAGTAAAATTTTCAATTTAGGAGCCTGAAGTCGTTAAATTGCAATTTGATTTCAATATAATTAAAATCTAATCAATATGGAAACTACTAGAACATTATTTTTGAATTGATTAAGATTTCCTATGGTAGTACTACAAAGAGGGACATATAAGAAATACACTAGCTTAAATAGATTACATTGTGCAACACTAAAGGTAGATATTGTGGATTCAAATTAAAAAATCTTAAGAATTGGCGTCTGCATTTTGGCAGTACACACAATTTTTGTACAATTTATTTTGTAAACGTTTTTTTTACAAAAATGGCCTACAAACAAAAGAAATTTCTTTGTTAATGGATGACAAGATGTCTTGTATCCTGATCATTTTAGTTTTTGTTTTGAAAAAGTGGTGACAATAAAAGTCAATCTTTGAAGTTTAAAGATCTACTGCAACTTTTTGTGAGCTTTTACACTTTTTTTGATTATAAAGTATGGTGTGTCGGTTGGTTTCTTTCTAAAAGATACTTCTACTACTAATGGATACTTCGGGGGCCTCAACAGCTCGGTTGGTAACGCGGCGCGCCAGCTGAGAGCCAGCAACACTAGAGGTGGTAGGTTCAATTCCCACCAGAAATCCTAGTAGCAAAAAGTGGTATGGTATCATATCAATCTAACATCTAAATGGCTGCCTCGGCTTGCATGGCAGTTGTCCACCCTTCTAGATTGTTGCACGGCTTGTATGGCACGTAGCATCCTCACAAAGCTCCCAAAGTTCAATTCCTGAGTCAGATAACTTATGTTATTATTATGTTATCAATTAGCATACCAATCTCACGAACTTTCTTTACAAACTTGCGTACATCAGGCGCCGACCGAAATTTCTTTCCAAAATTCAGTATCGGCAAAACAGCACTCACTATTTTGATAATAAGTTTTCAATATTTCCCAACATTGTTTAAGCGTAAATCCGCGATATAATAGTTTCCGTGAGTTTTTTTTTGAGCGCGAAAGAACTGTCTGTGTCAAAATAATATCTAATTTAAAAAGAAACCAACAGATGGCCCACCCTTTATTTGGAGAAAATAAACAACAAAACTGATTTGCACGATTTATTTCATGTTACTTTGGGAATTTTCCAACATCTAACTAATTTTTCCAAACCAGTGCAGTGCAATACGTAGCAATTTCTAGTGCTGTTCATCGATTTGGTGACCTTGTGTATAAATATAATTGAATTTGTAAGGCGTAATTTTACCCGAAATTCAGGTAGAAAATCTATACTGATGACAAAAAACAAATATCGACGAATATAATTTGTTGTTATTTCTACAAAGCAATTTTGCATTCATATTTAATTAATTATTAAAATTGTTTGATACCTGTTTTTGTAGCATAACCAAAAATAAGTGACATTTTTAAACCACCCTTGCCAAAGATTCAGTTCAGATCTACTTGAAAAATTACATGTAATTATAATACATGATATGTAATTTTTATATGTAATTCTCTTAAATTGGCTTCTTAATTTCTTTGTGTTTTTTTTTTTTGTTATATACATATATAAAAATTGGCTGTGAATGGAAATTGTTTTCTGCACGAAACTATCATTGTTTATGACGTTTTAAATTTTAAAATCTGCTGAAGCAGTAAACCTTTAAAGATGCACCTATTAAAATCTAATACATAATTTAATTTTATTAAAAAATGGAAAAAATTAATCAAAACAAAAAGTCAGATGCCCTCGTTATGGTGATAAGTTCAAACACTGCTGCTGCTCCACAAAAAGATCAGAAATCTTGTAATAGTACAAGATATATGTAGGTATTTTGAACAGTATAAATCAAATAGTGCCGCCATTAGGCTACCGTTTTAAGTAAATTCCTCAACATATGGCATAGGCAAAAAGTTAATCCCGCGAAAATTTTCCTAAGCGATGGCGCCGTCTCATTTCCAAAAGCAAAGGCCGTGCAAATTAAATCCGACATTAAAATTCACATCTAACGACCTTCACCCAATCAGACGACTTTCACCAAAATCAAAAATTACTTTTGTTGTTCGTTGCGCATTCCTCGTTTCTGTCCATAAGCGCATATCTGGCAGCATGGAACGAAAATACTCGATAACTCCAATTTCAAATAGGGGAAAAGCGTCAATGGAAAATACCAGTCGGGAAACTGCTTCAGCTTCCAACTGGACAGAATGATGTAACTAACGCGAAATTTCCGCTTTTAATAGCCGATATGCTAGTTTAGGATAAATCTGTTTCGCTCGCCAATTTTACGAAACAATGGCCATGGCAAAAGTGCAAAATGCAATCGCACCTCATGCAAATCTTGCCAATTTGACCGGCGGCAAGTAGGACGACGTTCAGGACTTTATGCCTTTATTTAATTAGTAGCACGAATCTCAGCCGCTGAGGCTAAGTGCTTGTAAATCGAGGATATCGCATGAAATAAATTTCATGTCTCGAACTCCTACCATTTTAGCAAATCGCATGCGTACCGCGACGTTGTCTGTTTTAAGTGTCGTTGCGCTACCAGTTTAAGAGAGAATTCTTCACTGGCGCCATGAAGAGAATTTATTATGGTATTTCGTTGTCTCCGCAGATTTACCCTCTTCTTGCCAGACAATTTTAATGGTTTTTTCCACAATAATTTGAAAATAATCCTAGCGCCAAAGGTAACTAAAGTTAAAAATACCACATGAGGTGAGACCGTGCAACATCAACTGTTTTTAATTTAAAAAAAAGAAAAAAAAGTAAAATAATAAAAATCCCCCTAGGTAATGCAGACCGAATACCATACTACAGAATTGAACATTTTTATGTTCGTTTTCTTGTCTATTTGTAGCTACGTCTAATTGCTTTTTTCTCGACTTAAGGCCTTCAATTTTATAAAGTGGAATAAATTGTTCAGACCACCAAAACAGAAAATGTGAAAAGAGATGTGCAACAGCGCCTAATAACTAGTTTTGCATAAGGCGGGAATTGAACGATCGTTGGGAAAAATAGGGAAGAAATTATCTCAAAACATAATTAGAACTATGAACTTAAAATCAAAATTGTCTTCTTTCTGCATAATTTACCCATTCATTAAATCAGTACAAAGATTTTAGGATTCAAATAAAAGAATACCATCAAATGAAATTGTCCAAAAAAAAAAAAAACTTAAACCTTATACTCACTTGTGTATTTAACGCCTAGCCTAAACTTATAAACTTTAAAGAAACCAATAAAAAAAAATAGAAAACATTTATCAAATATTATAAAGATTTTGTTTTCTTAAGATAAAATGTCTGGGGAGTTAAATAAGATCTCTTCATAAGAGCAATGGAACAATGAATATATGACGTTGTAAAAATGCATGATATGTATCAAAAGATATAATCCTAAAGCAAATTAGTTGACTGAAAATTAAAATAAAAACATTTTTTTTAATGAGAACTTCAAAGTTATCAAAAGCAAATGATGAAAGATAATACGACTGACATTGTTTCAACATTGTTTTATAAATCAAATGAGCACATACATTTAATTATTAAAACCAGACCAGACCATACCAAATAAAAGGTGCACAAATTATTAAATAAACACAGTGATAATTGCAACAATATGAAAAAATTAAATATATCACAATTGTGCTTAGCTACTAGCGTACCGATTTTTAAACACACAATATATGAATTGTTAACTTAGTGTTGCCATTTGCTTGACTTTTTCAAATTCGTCACATGTATGTGCATGACTAATGCTCCACATTGTGGGTGAGAAATGAATCATAAAGTGACTCAAAATTAATTTATTTGGTTTAGCCTCAAGCACTTACATTATGTGTATTAAACCAATTTGTAAATCATTTTTTATTTTTGCTTAATATTGTGTTAAGATAAATACATACAGTGAGTATATCACTGTCCAAATATCTTTTAGACCTTTTTTAACACCTTCAATCCTTAGTTTAGAGAATAAACTTTCATTCGAATTTTTTCTTATCTATTCCTACTTCCTTCTATTTAGGATTCCGTAGCTAGCTAGGAATATTTCGCCATCTCTCTGAGTTTTGCACCTTTTGGGATGAAATTGATTTAAAGACGTATATATAGCGAAAATAATAATCGTTGGATATGTCTTTAAAAATGCGAACTATAAGGGACACTGGGCTGTCGAACTGAAGTAAAACAACAATGTTGGTACAACACATTGACTTTACATAACCCCATAAAAAAGAATCCAGGGATGTTAAGACGCATGATCTTGCGGGTCAATTGATTGATCCATTTCTCGAAATAATGGATTCAGCAAACTTTTCCTTTAGCAAATTGATTGTTTCATTAGCTGTATAACATCTGGCACCGTCTTGTTGAAACCAGATGTCGTCTGCGTCGATATCATAAATTTTTGGAAACAAAATCATGATTTTTGAAAAAAAAAATTGACCAATGATGTCACTAGACCATAAACCATACTAAACAGTCAATTTTTCTTGTTGCATTGACAATTGTTTAATTTGTTATAGATTGCTTTCGCGCCCCAAATTCAGTAATTTTGCTTGTTAACAAAACCATTCAACCAGAAATGTGCTTCGTCACTGAAGATGATTTTTTTGCTTAAAGGAGGATCATTTTCAAGTTCTTCTAAATCCCAATCAACGAATCTGCGACGCAATGCATAATCATTGGGCTTTAGTTCTTGAGTCAACTGAATCTTATATGGATGTAAATCCAGATCTTTACGCAAAAATACGCCATGTTGATGTTTGAGCAATGCCTAATTTCTGAGATCGGCGAGGAAATGACAAATTTGGATTAAACGTACATTTTCAATAACAGCAGCAATATTGTCTTGTCTACGTGCATTTATTTGTCTCACTGGCACTTTGATATCAGTAAATTTAAAGGAATCTTATACCTATGACACACATAGATTGGTTAACGAACTATTCTAGTTAACCAACGTCGAAACCAAACTGTGGCACACAGCAGCGAGTTGGTTTATTTTGACATTTTCACTTATCTGTATACATTTTATCTCTCTCTGGCACAATGTTATAGAAAGTGACAACGACACAAGCCATTGGAAAGTTTGCTGCAAAGTGTGCCACGTTTTGTTGGAAAATACTTGGTTAACACCTAACCAAGCAAATTTTTCTTGGTTTCTGACCATTTCGTTTGTATGGGGAACCAAGTCGAAACTACCTGATTTGGGCAGGTTAAGCGCTAAATTAAGTACGGAAAACTTTTAGTAATCAACAATTTCGTCTTTAATTCAAAATTATTTCTCTTGGTTCAAGAAGTTTTATATGTAACACCAAATGCGAAAATTGTTTTATATGTAACACCAAATGCGAAAATTGTTTTATATGTAACACCAAATGCGAATGTTGCAAAAACGTTCAGGATCCTAGTACTGAGATGATGAACCTTCCCAAGTTAGTTCATCAGCAACCTCTGAAGGCCGCTTGGTTATCGGAGAAGATCGCCATTAGACATTAGAAGCAGAAAACTGTGACAGAAGCAGAACCATAAAACTGTCTCTTAAAACAGAACAGAAGCTTTTAAAAAGTTCTGCAGTAGTTTTGTCCTCTGTCTTTTCTCTCTCTTTTGATCTGTCATGACTTTGCTTCAAATAAACTAAACAAAAAGGACGTTTTAATTAAACTATGAAACGGTTGTTTTGCTGAGCTTGATCATCAAATTCCGCCTGCACTTCATCCCAATTAAAACAAATCAGAATAGTCTCTCATCTTGCAGTGATTGGCGCGCAATGAGGAACTTATTTATACATATATGTTAGGAGCACATCAGTTTTATGTTTCCGTGAAAGATTTCTATTCAACTATCTCCGAACAATTAATTTGATTTGAGTAATTAAATGCCCGGAGCGGTGTACTTGTTTGTGGTTGGCGCCATTCAGAATAGTGCCACATTGCTCCTGGCGGATAAAATCTTTGGCCGTTTGCACAGAGTGTGCTAAAATTAGATGTCTTGTTATAATTTTCTCCATAATATGCGTCTATTACACGACCGTATAACAGGTTCAATTTTCATAATTTACCAGGTCTCGTTGCACATCAGAAAAGTATACCATTAAACCGCAAAGAGAAATTGTCTAGCTAATAGTGTTAACGATCCCAAACGGACGTAGCCCTTTCTACTTTTCTGCAGGCTAATCTTAGCTGTGCGACTTGCAGGTTTAGAGAGTGCATAATTACACTTTCTTACATAATACTCCATTATATTGGCTACTCGGATTGTGTACATTTTCTGCAAATTGAAATGTTAAATGCCATAATCTTCGGTTAAAGCAGGTAGAGAATTTCACCTAATTTGGACGCTTCAAGCAATTTTAAACATCTTCATTTTGATGCATAGTACAATTCAAGGTGAATTTCTCATGTGACCCGTTCAATGATTTAAAAATAAAACAGATCAATAGAATTTAGCTCGTGATAAAACGGCAGTTAAAATCGTCCTCGAATTCGGTGATTTGTATATATCGGATGAGACGGCGGACTTTTGAGCAATTTTATTAAGTAATCCAATCAATCAAGGTTTTTTGGCATGATTTTTCGAAAGAATTTTAATTCTACTGCACCCCCGTAACTCATGCTTGTTTATGACTTGAACTTACAAGGTGACCACTTTACTACCAACGTTTATTGCATATTAAATAATCAGAGTTTCTAAATACAATTTTTTTATTTCTCAAGGAAAGTTTGCTTCTGGTAAATTTTGAAACACCGTCCCTAGAAGAGAATTTTTTATATAACGTCCCATATCGAATTTTAAAAAGGCACCCAGTGCATTCAATATGGAATACTTTAAATGTAACCGGTAAAAAGGGAGCGTCCGAAACAGTATTGTTGGCTCTGGAAAATGTTTTCCACCTATCAAGTCCGTTATGCAAATTTTTTCTTTTTTGTTGTTGTTGTAATTATTCCATGTACAAACAAGTTCATTAATAAATTCCACAAGTTTTATCGGTTTTCCCGCGTCAACGAACATTAACTTAATCATAAATAGGGACAGCCAAGAAATGCCTACTGGAACAAAACTGGGTGTCATCCTTCTTTAACAAGAATACTTGGTTCTAACGATAAGACGATGGTTCTTATACAAAACAGATACTGTTCAGCATTTTTCCTTGCCCATGTCTCGGACTGGTGGACGTCTAAGTAACGATCGTTGCAATCTAAATATATCTGAATTTTTAAGATAAATGAATGTAGTTGAGAGGCTAGAATATCTAACAGGTTTATGTGAAAATACTTAAGACTGTCGGAGAATGTACCGTTTCAAAGTTCAGTTTATTGATCCAGCTTGGCGTCACACGTTATGCATGCAAACTTGAAGACAATATATTAAATCTTGAATACGCGTTCTGTACCGCTTCAAAGTTCAAGCGCACAGATATGAAGGTAGCTAGCTATTGGCATTTGTAGGCACGCACTGTTTTCAAATTGGCAACAATGTCGAGCTACTCTGCTTTTTTTTATCGCTTTCTACTCTTCCAGGTTTTTAAACACTTCACAAGTAATTTGTCATTACAATCTTGTAGTCATTTGTTAATTATTCTTTCTTTAAAGCTTGTCATGACTTTAGATTTTTAAAAGGTTCGAAGACTTATTTTACACGGTTTATTCTTCGTTTGGGGCATTGCCTTAAGTCTGAAAATGTGATGCATTTATTTATTATGAGTTCTCCTTCAAATTCCTAAATATGTATGTAATTTTCCATACTTTTTGTAATTGTTGTTTCAATGCAAAAATGAATGGACATTATTAAAAACAACTCAACAAAAAATTGTATTTTACAGTGCTGTCCTTGCGAGGGATTTACGTCCAAAATTCAACCTTATGTACATTGCACTAATTCAATTCAATAAGTAGTATCGCAAGATTCTATTATAGCGCACATGTTATTTATTTTGTTTATTGAAGCAAAAGATATCGTCTTATTGCAAAAACTAATGCTTTTTATACACATTAATGTTAAGGAATAAAAGTGTTGTCACAAGACTACAGGTTTATTAATGTGTTCACCAATTTCAACTGTCTAACTTTCGAGAAAATTCAATTTCCTACAAAAAAGTTCTTGAACACCAAATCGCTAACATCGATATTTCTTGAGATATATGGCTTTGAAGTTGAGGTAGTGTTTCTACAATTTAGCTCAATAATCCATGAAATATCCACACTACCTCAACTTCAAAGCTCAATATCTCAAGAAATATCGATGTTAGCGATTTGGTGTTCTAGAACTTTTTTGAGGAAATTGAATTTCCTATAAGTTTGTCAATTACATTTTTTCTGTAGCTCTTGTTATTTACGAGATAGGGGCAAAAAGCGAGAATTTCATGAAACAATTGGGTTCAGTGACCCATACTACCTCGTTGGTGGGAGTTAGGGTTACGCCGCAATGGACACTTTTGTAGAGCGTTCAATTCTGAAGAAACCCTATCATTAACCAAGACTATACCATAAAATGCCTCTGAGCTGTAGAGTTTTGAAGAAAAAAAAATCAAAGTTTACGTGTATTTTATACGGGGCAATCATTATACGCCTTGGTCGAGCACTTAATATTAATATTAAGGGAATTTTTGTTTAGGTATTTCCCACAAAATTTCGGGGTGGGACCGAAAAAAAAAAAAAAATATAGTCGCGAAAAAAAAAGCACCCTCATTTTTATAAATAAATAAATAAACTTATTTCTGCAAACTTATTGACTTTGTCGTCCATAAAATTGAATATCATTTAAATAGCATATTTGTTCACATAGGTAAAGTATAAAGCAAAATAAGTATGCTTTCAGACATAAATAAAAAGAAAAAATCAGAGAGCTCCAATTCCAAGATTAATGCATATTTTTGTAAATTTTTACTATTATGGAATCAAAAATATTTACTGGAAATTTCAATGACTGTCGCTCTTCAAGTGCACAAAAGTCACTTTAAATTCATGGGGAGAAATTATAAAGGATAACGTATAATTACCGAACTGCTGTCGGCCTGGTTGTACCTATTCATTTTCATATAATTGTTAGTACACATGCGAGGTAATTTTGTAACAATTGTGCCAATTACTGCTAATTAGAAGCAAGCCACCCTTACGAATAAGCTTTTCCACAACTTCAATTCTCTGACATATTTCAACTAAAATTTGCATATGCTAGCAATGAATTGAAATGTTTTAATTGAGAAAAAAAATCAATGGATCACAAACTTGCCAATAAAATATTCTTCTTAATTTGAACTTTTTGACGGCACGAGCAGCATCAATCAAGCACAGGAAGTATTTTACGACTTAAAATTGTTTATTAAAAAAACGGTCTCGCCAGATAGGTACGGTCAAGCAAATAAATAATTCGAAAATTATTTACACTGGACCGAAGGCTAGCAATTTTCGAATTTAGGTCACTTTTAGCACAGCAACAGAAGAATTCATAAAATCAGTAACTGTAATTCTTTCTTTTGCAAATAATCAATAAAAAATAATTCTTTACTTTCTCTCTTTGAAAAGGTCTATATCTTTTTAGACCAGAAGATTGCTAAAAAGAAAAGAATAAAAGATTTGAGGCGTTCTCAACTCGACAGGTAGACACTACGTAAGATTAAAGACCCGTTATAATGAATGAATGACTGAAATCTCTTCATCTCAGTTATCAAAGGCCCACAATCTTAAAGCTGACCTTGAGTTAAAACATAATAACTTGATTAAAATGTACCGGTTGAGATTAATTGCACCAAGCTTAATATAATCATGATGAAGTGATGATACTTAAGAATAAATAAGTGTCGCCATTAAGATGACAAACTGGTGAAATTTTATATTTTTCTAGAATTAAAAAAGGGTTTGAAAGATTCGATTCAAATTATTACGACCTGATACAAAGCTGGAAATAGTTGTTCAATTAAATTAAAAAAACATCTTCGAACTAGTTTCTTTCAACCTACTTACAAATTATTTTGGGCATTAAGGAGTTTGTGAAGTGCATAAAGCGTGCACATAAGCGATCGACAAACGCGTGACGACACGAATTCTGTGAGAACTATTTGCAAAAGGAGAGAAAATGTTTATTGGGTCACAGAGAAATTAAACACTTTCTGGTTATATATTTCTACGTTTTTGCTTTTTTAATGTCTGCTTCTATCTATTTTTATTTTTTTTAAAATGCAATTAATATTTCTTCTTTTGGTATGTATAATATATGATGGTGTACGATGGTGTTAGACTATATTAATGTAAAGGGTGGTTCATCTGTTGGTTACCTTTTAAATTACATGTTATTTTGACGCAGACAGTTCTTTAGTAGTAAGTGCTGTGTTGCCGAAATAGTGCGAATTTAATTTAAAAGAAATTTTGCTCGAAATAATGCACCAACCGCGCAGCTGCGATTGGACACGCTTGAACTTTGTTTTGTTAGATTCCGTTAAAGATGCTGCTGAAGATACAGACTCAGGGACTTAAGGACAAAATGATTTGATTTGAATGATTGAGCTATTCGTGAAATAGGGTCCCAAACCATCAGAAATGTGCTACAAATGGGCTACTGCCAAGCCAACCGAGGCAGCAATTTAAATGACATCATATTTCATAACTAATAATCGGAAGATTTACTCTTGTCGATAAAGCAATAAAATCAAAAAATTGTGAAGTGTTTATTTTATAGCACTTTTAAAATGAAACAAGCCTATGGGCCACCGTTTATAAAATCTGTTCGATCAAGGAGATACATTAGTTTAGCATTGATTTGTGAAAACAAAACACACAAATCAAATCAAAATGTGACGTTCAAAGCAGAGATCGGCAAAAAAATAATATTTCTCTTTCGATTTTTCAATTTGTAAACAATTTCTAATTGCAACATTGAAATTATCAATTATCCAAAAATTAATAATCATCGTTCTAGAATTTTCCATTGCACAAATAATCAGTAATTGCTCAGGCAAACATTTATGAATACCCAAATACCGATAATTTGCCCTCCAAACAGTGTGATTATTCAAGCAATCGGTAATCCATGGGCCAGAAATTCGAGAATACTCAACTACTCAGCAATGTTCTGTGAGAAATTTCTGATTACTCCAGCAGTCGGTAATCCATAGCCCAGAAAGTCGAGAACACTCAACTAGTCGGTAATTTGCTGCGAGAAATTTCTGAGTACTCTAGCAATCGGTATTCATGGGCCAGAAATTTTAGAATACTCAACTAGTCAGCAATTTATCGTAAGAAATTTCTGATTACTCTAGCAATCGGTATTCATGGGCCAGAAATTTTAGAATACTCAAATAGTCAGCAATTTATCGTAAGAAATTTCTGATTACTCTAGCAATCGGTATTCATGGGCCAGAAATTATAGAATACTCAACTAGTCAGCAATTTATCGTAAGAAATTTCTGATTACTCTAGCAATCGGTATTCATGGGCCAGAAATTTTAGAATACTCAACTAGTCAGCAATTTTCTGTAAGAAATTTCTGATTACTGTAGCAATCGGGAATCCATTGGCCAGAAATTGAAGAATACTCAATTAGTCGGTAATTTTCTGAACCACATTTTTGATTACTCTAGTTTTCGGTAATTTGTTGACTAGAAATTTGAAAATACCCATTTTCGTGTGATGTATGATATGTTAGGAATCCCGTATCGCATTAGTCATGTGATATGTGACATAACTGTATGTTATGTTTGACAAAGCACATATAACAAATCACATATAACATGTTTGCACATACAGTTATGTTATTTGTAATATGTGATGAGACGCATAACATATGTTACATATTACATATAATGAATATGCGGGGAACGCACTTAACATTTCCCATATGACATGTCATGTCACATACAATGAATATGAGATTTGTAACTAAACGGAGCACATATTTATATGTCACATATGTTTTGTGACAAATCACATATTATGTTGAAGCAAGTACCACATGTTCTCTATGGCTATGACATATGACGAAGAGTGTAAGTTGTATGTTGTATACAATATATATGTATATTATACAACATACACGTACACATCAAATATCACATGTGACAACGGCAGATGACAACTCAAGCACAACAGATGACGTGACACTGTATGTGACATGACATGAGACATGACATATGACATGACATATGACATGACATATGACATGACATATGACATGACATATGACATGACATATTACATGACATATGACATGACATATGAAATGACATATGACATGACATATGACATGACATATGACATGACATATGACATGACATATGACATGACATATGACATGACATATGACATGACATATGACATGACATATGACATGACATATGACATGACATTTGATATGACATATGACATGACATATGACATGACATATGACATGACATATGACATGACATATGACATGACATATGACATGACATATGACATGACATATGACATTACACCAGGGACCGTGACGTTTATGATATTTTCGATAAAAATCAAATCTAAAAAATTAGTTCCTGACTGTTATTTTTCTAGACAAAAATAAAAAGTGTGTTCTCATTTTGATTTTTAAAATCAGAAATAAAAATCACACTCTGATTTTTATTTTTAAGATCGGAAACAAAAATCAGAAAATGATTTTTCTTTTAGATAAAAAAATGCTTTTATTTTTATCATCAAAAATAAAAATCAGAAAATGATTTTTATTTTTAAAATCAGAAATAAAAATCGGAAAGTGATTTTTATTTTTAAAATCAATAAGAAAAATCAGAAAGTGATTTTTATTTTTAAAATCAAAACTAAAAATCAGAATATGAATTTTATTTTTAAAGTCAGAAATTGATTTTTATTTTTAAAATCAAAAATAAAAATAAAAAAATTATTTTTATTTGTAAAATAAAAAATAAAAAAGGGGATGACTTAAATTTTTAAAAAATATATATATATTGTATACAACATACAACTTACACTCTTCGTCATATGTCATAGCCATAGAGAACTTGTGGTACTTGCTTCAACGTAATATGTGATTTGTCACAAAACATATGTGACATATAAATATGTGCTTCGTTTAGTTACAAATCTCATATTCATTGTATGTGACCTTACATGTCATATGGGAAATGTTAAGTGCGTTCCCCGCATATTCATTATGTGTAACATATGTTATGCGTCTCATCACATATTACAAATAACATAACTGTATGTGCAAACATGTTATATGTAATTTGTTATATGTGCTTTGTCAAACATAACATACAGTTATGTCACATATCACATGACTAATGCGATACGAGATTCCTAACATATCATACATCACACGAAAATGGGTATTTTCAAATTTCTAGTCAACAAATTACCGAAAACTAGAGTAATCAAAAATGTGGTTCAGAAAATTACCGACTGATTGAGTATTCTTCAATTTCTGGCCAATGGATTCCCGATTGCTACAGTAATCAGAAATTTCTTACAGAAAATTGCTGACTAGTTGAGTATTCTAAAATTTCTGGCCCATGAATACCGATTGCTAGAGTAATCAGAAATTTCTTACGATAAATTGCTGACTAGTTGAGTATTCTAAAATTTCTGGCCCATGAATACCGATTGCTAGAGTAATCAGAAATTTCTTACGATAAATTGCTGACTAGTTGAGTATTCTAAAATTTCTGGCCCATGAATACCGATTGCTAGAGTAATCAGAAATTTCTCACAGCAAATTACCGACTAGTTGAGTATTCTCGACTTTCTGAGCCATGGATTACCGACTGCTGGAGTAATCAGAAATTTCTCACAGAACATTGCTGAGTAGTGAGTATTCTCGAATTTCTGGCCCATGAATTACCGATTGCTAGAGTACTCAGAAATTTCACACAGAAAATTACCGACTAGTTAAGAATCTCTAATTTCTCACCGATGAATTACCGATTGCTTAGATAATGGAAAATATGTTTTGGCTTATTACCAAATGAATTAACAATTGGAAATTTATTTAATAAAATTGTAATTTTTATGGTATTGGTTATTATCATCGAAAATATTGACGAAAAAAATATTTTTGCCGATCTCTGGTTCAAAGTATAGCAATTCTAACAAGGAAACGTTCTCAGGTGTGTCTCACCGTTTTTGATGAAATTGAAATATGTTAAAGAGCATCGAAAAATAAGAGACGCGTATTTTTTTTTATCTGCAGATACGCACATTTAGGGGGTGAAAACCACCCCTAAAGTTTACCCCCAAAAACAGTTTTCCCTAAATATTTCAAGTTCTAATGAATTTTTTCGAATGAAACAAAATGGAAATGATGTCTCATAAATATACTAACCTTTTGTAAGTAATCCGGTTCCCGGGGGTGGCAACCCTTACTTTTTATTGCAGAAAAACGAGTTTTTTTTTATATTTTTGCGTCACAAAAATAACAATTTTAGTTAAAATTCATCGAGAAATATTTTTTTACATACGATTTTGAAAAATAAAGTGGACCTATTTTTGCGTTTTCGTGAAAAAATCTCAAAGGGGTAAACAACCCTTAGCACTAATACGTAAATTACGTATATTCTTTCAGACATCAGTTTTTTCGTGAAAACCAGTATTAAGGGGTTTTTAGAGTCGCTGATTACGAATCTGATATTAAATTAAAAAATAAAAAAATTAAAAATGGCGGGTCCAACATGGCGGACTAACTTTTGAAAAATACATCAATTTTTATAAAAAAAAAAAAAAAAAAAAAAAAAAAAAAAAAAAAAAAAAAAAAAAAAAAAAAAAAAAAAAAAAAAGGACTCCCTAAATGTGCGTATCCGCAGATAAAAAAAAAAAACGTGTCTCTTATTTTTCGATACTCTATAACATATTTAAATTTCATCAAAATCGGTGAGACACACCTGAGAACGTTTCCTTGTAAGACGAAATTTGGTGTAAAGACGTACATTGATTGATAACCCAAAATCAGAAGTGAAGAAAATTCAAAAAAAGCATATTTTTACCTGATCGTTTAAAGTTCAATTTTAGACAGGGACCGAACAAGTTATGATTTTTTTTTTTTTTTAACTTTCTTTGCCTATTACTCCCAACTGATAAGGGAACGTTCAAGTATTACGTAACGCAATTTGGGGGGGCGGGGGGGTCTTGTAAAAAATTACGATGCGCTACATGGGGGGAGGGAGGGTCTAAAATCTACAAAAAATGCGTTACGTAATACTTGAACGCTCCCTAATTTGATTTGATAATTTGAAACTAAGAGAAAAACTTCAATGGCTTGGCTTTATATTTTTTAGCCAACAATAACAAGTTTTTTGAATCTTGCAATTAAATATTTCTCTGGTAAAAATAAAAACGTCGTCGGCACTAACTGGGTTGAAAAACCTCTTTTTTGTTTAAAGTTCCTTTATATGCAATTATGAGTTAAAACGAACAAATAATAAGATACATTTTGAAGATCTGGCCAAACTGGCTTTTTATTAAAAAAAAAAAAAAAAAAAAAAATTGTAAAATATATATTTAGACTTAAAAAAAAAAAAAACTAAATTTTGAAGAACTTAACAAGAACCGTACTACTATGACAGCTTCCCTTAGTTTAAATAATTTGAAAATTGAATTTTCGGTCTCTAAAATTATCTAAATTTGAGCAAATTTTTATTTTTCATCTGGGATATCCTTAAAAGATTATTTTCAAACCAGAGTGAGTAACTTATTTTTTCTACATATGCACAACAAATCCCCTAATATTATCTTATATGATTTTAATCTAAGGTTGATACATATCTCAGATTTGTTAAATTGTACTTGTTTTATAAAATGGTTTTTGTTGGTAAAGCGGTCAATAGGCTAAAGCTCGGTTTTTTAGAAATGTTTTGTTTCAGTTATATCTACTATATAATCTGTCGTTTTGCTACATAATGCGTTGAAAATAATCGCACGAAGTTTTGTTAAAACCGTGATCAAAAAGAAAAGCGACTTATTACCGTACAGTACTTAGTTCGATTGTAATCCCTTTTTTTTCTTTTCTTTTTTTTGGTTGATAAAACCTTCATTGACATTCGCTACAATTTGTGGTGTCATACATACATTTGTAGTACTTAATCACAGCGTTTTATTAACATCATATTCTTGCCTTTATTCGATTTTATGCGATATTTAAAGTAGATATGAAAATCAAATTTTGTGTTAAAAATGAAATTAATGGTCCGAAAGAAACATTTCAAATATATCAAAAGAATTTTAGCGATGATTCTCTGAGTGGCATGAATGTTTCAGAATTACTCGTGAATGAGTCCGTCGATGATGACGATCGTTCTGGTAGGCCATTGACGTCAACAACTGATTACAACATCGATGAAATTCAACAATTATTGGCCGCAAACAGCAAATTGATCATCACCGAGTTAGCAGGAGATGAACATCTGGTCAGAATCCATTAACGGCATTTTGATCAATCAATTCAGCTTGAAACGTGTCACACCAAGGCTGGTGCCGAAAGAGTTGAATATTTTGCAAAACGGAGACTATATTGACATGACAAGCTTTCCGAGGCTGATTCCGACCAAACATTCACCAAACGTATCATGACTGGTGACGAGACGTGGGTTTATGAGTATTACACGCAAACCAGACACCAAGTGAGATATTTTCATATCCACTTTAAAATTTCGAAAAAAATCAAAGAAAAGCAAAAAAAAAAAATGATGTTAACAAAACGCTGTGATTACTATAAATGTCAATGTATGACGCCACAAATTATAGAGAATGTCAATGAAGGTTCTAACAATCCAAAAAAAAAAAAAAGTATTACAATCGAACAACATATGGCACTGTACAGTCAAAAGTCTCCTTTTTAATCATGATAATATATAGAGGATTCAGATGTAGATAAGACAATAATTCTTTGGTAAAGATATACTACATTTGTAGCCCAAGCTTTATAAATTGTGAATTTTTGAAAAAATAAAAAAATCTTATTAAAAGAAGCCAATATTTTGCCATTTCTTGGCGACTTAATGACAATGAATGGCTTCTACTCCTAGCAACAGCTCTCATGAGGCATAGGGTAAAAGTAAAATTGCAAAGTGCGATAGAGGTAAGGCAAACAAAGTTCAACTTACGGTTTTTCATTTAAAAATTCACCTCTCGTAAACTCCGAAAGTCGTCTCGATTTGTCTTTCTTCGCTGTTGACGTCGCCTTTTTGGACAACAGACCTGGTGATAGTTTCTTATCACTGGCATTAGCGGCGCAGCTGTCGGATGGTGTTACAGTGGCGGTGCCGCTCGTGTTGCTCCCCCCACCGCCGCTTGCATTAGCATGGTGATGATGATGGTGATTGCTAGTGATACATCCGAGCGCACTGGTAATGCCTCCGGTGCAACTGCAGGTATTAGATGAGGAAGATGACGCCATATTCGCGGAGGAAGGAGCCGCCGTCACCACTGCCACCGCCGTGTTGCTTGTAATTCGATCATTGTTGCCCAACGGCGTCGAGCATAAATCACTCGTCTTAATGTTTTCAAATTGCCGCAGTGCACTCAATTGCGCGGTGTTGGAGGTGGTGTTGCTGCCGCCGCTGTGCGCTGGCACTTGGCTTTTAAAATTACTGTCATGATGCGGACGAGGAGGCGAAGAAATTCGCACGTGTCCATCGCAGTGCCGTCTGATC
This sequence comes from Dysmachus trigonus, assembly GCA_949715965.1. NCBI lineage: Eukaryota > Metazoa > Arthropoda > Insecta > Diptera > Asilidae > Dysmachus > Dysmachus trigonus. The sequence continues at coordinate 44,863,074 of OX454319.1, read as the reverse complement.
GGACTGATATCGCTATTATCAATGGAAATTTTTTTCACGGCTGCTGCCAACGTCTTATGAGTTTCAGTTTCGGTCAATGACGCCGATGAGATGGCGTTGAGGGAGTTTGACTTGAATATTTGCCCACCTTGTATTTGACTTTTACTGATTCGTGAGTACATTTCTTCTGCAAAAGGATTACCACCTTTTGCTTGTGTCGTGGCACAATGTATGGGACAGAGTTGTTCAGGTGAAAAATTACTGACCGTATCTTTAGATTTAATCGCATTTTCGGACTCTGAGCTGTTACCTCCGGATATTTTATGTGAGGTGTAAGAAAGAATATTTGAAAAACGTCTAGTTTTCTTCGGCTTCGTTGCCTTTGGAAGAAGACATTGTTCCCCCGTTATTTGATGTGATTTGTCTTCAGATGTTGCAGCTGAGATAGAGGTTTGCGTCGCATTCAGCGTAAGACTATCTGTTTTTTCATCGATTTTACTTACTATAAACCTATTCTTTTTATCCTTGCCAGAACTATTTGCGGCTAGGTCGAATTTCTCTGTTTGAATTATATCATATATGGCTCCATACTTGCACATTTGCCTGCCTTTATCAATAGTACGATCTGAATTGGACGATTCCACAGTTTGCTGATTTTTTTGAATAATATCATAAATTGTACCATTATATTTGAACGAAGAATATTTCGAGTTACACCCGATTTGCCCCTTTTTGTTGAAGCTCTTGCGGAATTTGTCGGATAGAGCACGTTTTCGCTGAAATATATCAGATTGACACGCTTTTCGGTGTAGAATTTCATAAATTGTCCCATATGTCATGTATTTATCATACTTCTGATAAGTCATATTGTAAATATCATTTTTACGTTGAATAATATCGTAAATCGTACCATACGATATTAATTTATCGTAAATTTTAAAATTTTTCTTATATATCTCTCCTTTTTGCTTAGAATCAATTGTCACCGGTTGTGATGATGACGGATCACCCTCAATGGCCTTCAGATCAAATTTAGATGAAGATCTTGCAAAAGACTGATAAATTGCTTTAAACGATGATGCTTTGTTAATTGCAGTTTCACTGCTTGAAACGGTACTTTCCTTTATTGAAGACGACTCATAAGATGAAAGAGTAATTTTGGGTATTTGTTTGGTTGAGTTTTGTCGCTTCAATGGCTTTGATGGTAGGTCACAGTCTCTAACCAGCCTTTTAAATTCCTCATATGACTTTCGGCGGAATTTTGCCTTCTCCTTTTCATAATTTGTAATATGATTAAGTGCATTACTGCTTTGTGAATGCACTAGTGGATTCTCCTCATCTCTAGATTTATCTGGGAAAACTTGACCTGCAGATGAAATTTGTCTTATCGTTTCATCAGATTGTTCAACTGATAAAGGCTGAATAGAAGAATCAGACTCGCTGGAGGGAAAAAAGGTCTTTTGATCGTTTTCAGAACTTGTTGGCCGACTAGAATAGTTTGAAATTTCTTTTCCTTGCTCTGAAATTGCTTCAAGAGGGCCTTTACCATCAAAACCATAAGTCATTCTCATCTCTTGCAGACTTTTAGCTTTAAGCTTATCTTCGATTTTAATATCTTTGGGTGAACCTGCCGATAAGAATAAAGCCTTAAATTCTTCATAAGATTTTCGCCTGTTTCTTGACTGAGTCAGACACTCTTTCAAATTCAGTCTAGCGATCTTTTCGCTTTTAAAATCACAGTCGGCACTGTTATCGGGCAATAAATTTGACTTTTCCTTCAATATATTGGATTCATCTACCTTACCGGTAATATCACAGCTGAGTTTATCGTGTTTATCCGACATATTATTATCAAAAGTCTTCTCATACATGTTAGCTAGTGGAAGATATTCGGTTTTATTTTGCATCTCGATAAATCCTGAATCCATTGAGCTTATGGTACATGTTGAATCGAAACTTGTTTTTCGGCTCGAACTGTTGCTGCCTGGAGACGTTGTATCTAATAAATTTGTCTCATTTTGAAATGCAGAGACTGTGCATTTTGAGGCTGCATCATCGAATTTGCTATTTGGAAGGAACGATGACCTTGAGGAGTCAGTTACAACTGGCGGTATAGCTGTCGCTGTTGTTGCTGACACATCATCCTTCACCTTTAAATCTTCGGAAGAATGCAAATCACGAATGTTGTTAGTATTTGTTGATTTATCACAGAATTTTGCTGTAGTTTCATTTGGTGCGCTTTCTTTTTTATTGCATGGCACAGTAGAATCTACTACTCCATCTCCGTGGCATCTCTCCTCGCTTTTAACGTGTTTTTTCACCTGTGCATAAACTGGTATTTCAGCTGGTAATTTATGATCTGTTAAATTTTGAATATTTTGCGACGTTTTGGCGCCACGACACTGTTTTGATCTTTTTGTAGTAAAAATGTTTCGGCGAAGCTTTAAGAAGCTTGTAGATTTCTTAATACCTTTACTGGCTATCCTGTATGCAAGGTCCTTCTCATCGTTACCCTTAAAGCCTGCGATTCGAGTCTCGAGACACTTTTTGAGAACACTCGAATTGTTTTTGGCCACTAATTTTGAACACTTGGAATTTTCATTCATACACTTTGCACAACACAGAAAATCGTACAATATTTCAAAATTACTCTCATCTGGCGCGATGAACATCGAATATTTTGGTTCCAATTCCAAGTCAGGTGGTTTATTATTTTTATCACTACTATTTGTACTGAGCACATTTTGAGCCTTCAGATCGCCCGTGCTCGTAGGCATCAACTTAACTCCCTCAATTGTACCTTGACTAGCGGCCGACTCATTTTGCGCAATAATATTGCTAACTGGCATCAAGATGTACCTCTCCTTACTTTGTACTGGGATCCCTGTTGCTGGCTCGGTTTTATTACTAATTTTATTAAAATTACAATTATCACTTTGATTCTCCTTGCTGAACACATCCTCGGCCACAATTGAACTCTCCAGACTCAGGTTGCTGTCCAAGAGCATAAACGTCCCATCGGACGGCAGAATTAGACGACCTTCGGCGGCTGCATTAACGAGTTCACGTAATGCCAAAACTTGTTTCTCGGTAACATTTCCTTGAAGCTGTATACCGTGCAGGGCGAACGCCGCAGGTTTATTGTTCACTGAATTTGGATCGGTGCACCAAACTACCGGCATAGTAGTCATGATTATTTGATACTTAATTAATATCGCGCTTATACATAAACCGAAATGAATTATTTATGAGTCCGCAGACGTAAGCGGTATGTACGAATGAAAGATACTCGATGTCGCTGGAATGAATCACACCTTAGGCTACGTTGCACACTGTTTTCTTCTCGAGCTTCTTACGTACTTTTCTCAATTCTCACTTAAGAACGTTATACACTGCCTCATTACGTTTTTGGTTTGTTTGTTAAATAAATAAATAGAAAATAAATAGTTTTATGGCAAGATCTCCTTAGTTAAATCACATTTCAGTTTATTTTCTTATTTGTATCTCCCTGCAAATAGCAAAAACCGAAATTTAAAACAAAAAACATTTTTCACCTCTTACACCTATCATACAACACTTGGCCAGTCTCAGCGTAGCTACGTTCAGTCGACGACTAAAATTTGCATTAATATCGATTGACGGAAATGACATAGTCATCGTCAGAGGTTTGTTAAAATTTTATATCACCCCGATCGGAACTTGCTCATTGGAGATGTCCAAGTTGATACTCATTTGCAAGTGAAAATTATATCGCGTTCATTAACAGCAACTAAATAATCTAGCGCTTTTAGTAAGAAGGTGGTCAACAAAGTCTAGTTGTCAAGTAAAAGTCAATTTGCGTCATATTATTTCTTTGAGTAACATATTAAGGTTACTTATAGTTTACTGCACCGGACACTCGATACAAGGTTTGATCTAAGGCACACTTTGGCTCTTTTGAACAGCATTTTAGCATTTCCTTGTTTCTAAAAATACATTGCCATACATTTTAATTTAGCCTCTGAAAATTGAGTGCTGTAACATTCGATGTTCGATTACATAATTGGCCTTCTAAACACTTTTAATTTTACGTAACGTAACATATAAAGTAATGATAAACTTATAAGGAAAATGATATTGCAAAATCAAGGCATTTTCTTTTCAATTGGAGGGTATGGTCTATTTAAAAAAAAATTTTGTTGATTTATTAGGTCCACAATATTTTTTTTCTTTGTTTTATTTTAAAGTCAGAAAAATATGTCGTTAACGATTCTGGTAGAAGTTCGCAAAATTGGTGAAAATATCTGAATAAATATTGAAATTAAGCTTTTTTTTCGAAACCGTATGTTAAAATTGGAGTATGTTCCTCACAACAACTCGCAATCAAGATGTAAATTTAAATCGATTGGACTCAACCTGTGAAGAAGATTCCTGACCTTAACCTTCGGCCATGGCTCAAATTCAGGGGCCATTTGAAGGTAAACTAGATTTTTTTAGTAGAAACTCTAGTTTCTAACTTACGGAATAGGCATATTAACTTTGGCCAAAACTTGAATCATTGGTATTTCCTACATGGATCGACATTACAAAACCATATCTAGAAGTGGTTTAGAATCTGAGGATGCCAATACTATAGATGAAATATAAATAACATAAGTATTATCTTTCTGAGATAAGCATCCTGTTGCCAGAACTCCATGTGTATATAGAAGTCTATTAAATACTTCATTCAAAAACATAAAAGATGATGCGGCTATGGATTACTAGTCTCATCTACAGAAGATACTGATAATTAAGATATCTTCATGTTCAAATTATAAGAGTTATCAACGTGTTCAAATACGAATCTATTTAAAGTAATTTTGGAAGAAATGGTTACCGAACGAAGAAACAACAAATACATGTTAATTTAACGTCCGGACTTGTCCCAATATTAAAAAGCTAAGAGCTAAGAAATTGACAAGTGTTTGCTAAAGATTTAAAAATTAATATATTTTCTAAACGAACTCTGCTCTGTAAAGATCACAATGTAACGATCAGAAAATATAAGTCATTATAAGTTAGAAAAACTATTTACAGGGTGATTCAGTTCAAGGTACCGCCGGGTATACTACGTGATTCCTTGAGGTGATCTGATAAAAAAAATCATTCCACATACAATTTTGTTATCAACCCACCTTAAGAAATCACGTGGTATTCCCCGCGGCACCTTGATCTGAAGCACCCTGTATATGTCAAATATATAGTTTAAGGTTTAAAGCCACTAATTAAACATAACCCCTTAAAAACAAGAAATTAAAATTCAACTCAGGAGATAAAAATCTTGAGATGTTTCCTGGTACGAATCCACGCTCTAAATATCACATAAGAACACTTGAGAGCAAATTCGCAATATAAAAGTGAAAGTAACATCGTCTGTCCTCTTACGAAACTTTTACCGAACGTTCTTTAGTTCATTTATGCTCTCGTTAAAAACATAAATTACTTCATCATGAATTTGCGTTATGTTTGCCTTGACAATATACGTATAGTCAGTCAATTTGAATTGCTTTTGAGTCATCCATTTTAAATTCCAAGTGGGTTACCAAAAACTACAAACATTTTCGGAATTCGCGAAATATTTATTTATATAGTTGGAACATTAGCATAAGTAAACATAGACAAAATCAAACCGTGACGTACACGTTTATTTCCCGCTTAGCGACTCGAATTGGAATTGGAATGTAAATTAAACTTTACTCATACTAGCCTAAAGAGGCATGGCGTGGTAACATGCAGTAATCATCATTTTGACTGGAAATTGCTTGATTACAAGAATCAGTTTTTTTTTTTTTTTTATAGCGAACGATTTTGTTATTAACTTTTTCGTGCCAATCTATGAAACAAAATAACATTTTAAAACGGTCACGCTGTTATGAGGGAAAATACATGATTGTTGAATTAATTTCGACATTAACATAACATAGTAGATATTCGTAATGATTTAAGATATTTGTTTTGAATTTAATTTAGAATAATTGTCTAACTTTTAATTGAATATTAAGAAAATGTCACCCTCGCAAAAATGTGGGATGTATACGTATTTATAACAAAGCAAAAAAAAAAATGAAAGTATTGAGAACACCAAAAATCAAATTCAGAATACCAATGAAGTGGAATGACGTAGAAGGTAAATAATTACGTCAGTCTTTTGAAGCTGCTATCCACAACAAGAGACACTCTCTGTATTCATTTTGGCTTTTTTACCTGTTTTTCCCAGTGCTCTTTTGCTGGTACAACTTTCTAACAAAGCGCAGCGTATGCAGTCTTACCTGAATTATAACTAGCCCCCCAATGGATCGTGTAGAACAGAATTGGGAACTCCACTTGTTCGGTTGCAAATTGAATGAAAAGCAAAAGTAGTTCAATTTTATTGTCAAATTAGGCAGGCTTTTATGCAAGTTAAATCTATTGGGAACAACTATGCCCTCTTAGCCTACATTGTGTTTCAATTGTGGTTTTCTTTTAAAGCCGGTGATTTTAGAACAGCATTATAAGGATTATTTAAGAAATTATATGACCTAAAATTCTTAAATAAGTCTCCACGTACCAGATAAGGAGGTTAAATAATAAATAAAAATTTAATAGTATTTAAAAGATGAATAAAAATATTCATAACCAATAAGAGATTACAATATACATAATGGTTCTACAATTTCTGGTTTCAAAAGTATTACTGAAATTTTGAATTCAATATAGCACCAATATGAAGACAGCAAATTTTCAATCTTTAAACAAAGAAAATATCATCATATAGATATGGAGCCCAAAGGATATTCAGGGTTTCAAATATCTAAATTTGTATATTTTTAAATTGTTCTTTTGTCGTAGACAAAAGTATAGTATTTTATGTTGCCAGATCTGTATTATTCAAACTACAACAAATTCTGGCTAGTGACCAAACCTGAGGTCTGGCGTTATCGTGGTGAAACACAACTAATTCTAGAGGCTTTTGTAAGCGAATTCTTTTACTACTGTAGTTTTAAAGCATTTGCATCCTCCACATCATTTTCGGACGTAATACCTTTGACACACATGTGGTATCGATATCATAATATTCCAAATACTACGTTTATACAATATATCTGTCACAGCAATATACTATGTAAACAATCTATTATAATATTTGCGTAGTATTGAGATTTGCAAAATTTCGATAGTATCAATGTAGTATGCATCATTTCTACTGTGTACAGCGCCTCTGGCGATAAATTTTCTCCACAAAACAGGTAAAATTTTGTTAGTTTTGAGCATTTCACGGAATAAAATGGAGTCCGAAGACAGAAAAGAAATAATCTCTATAAAATAAAAACCTCCTGTCAAATAGTGCATTTCACATTTAAATTTTAATTTTTCCACTACCTTACACTCTATATATCAAATATGACATATGTGTCCCGGTTGTGAAGATATTATGATATCGAAATTACAATATTGATACTACATGTACAAAAGTCATAAATATAACACAGTAAAATATGTATTACGAAAATATTCCTTTTGACATATCACTTTGAAATTGTTCAACTTTTCCAATGTTATGTATATATTCTTCTATGTCTGCTTACTATAAATGATTTACAAGAACCACTTCAAGAGCAAATAGTTACAAAATTAAAATAAAATATGAAAGCAAATTGTAACAACTGAAGTTAACTTTTTAACTTTTACTCAATTTTTATGAGTTGTACATGTCATTTTCAAAATTTGTATTCCGGTTGAATTGTTAGGCGATATTGATACCTGATAAATTCGGCCTCAAAGTCGAAAGTCATGGCACTTTAAAAGCAACCCCTTTCTCGTTTTGCTTCGCCTCCAAACAACATTTCGTGGTGCCTCAAAATCATAACTTGGTGCCATCGATCTCTGTGCGGTTGTTTTCTTTGAAACGTGAAAACCGAGAAAGTCAATGTTTTTTTCTCATTCGTATTCATGCAGCTGAGTCGCTTTTATTACAACTACATTCACGGCTCCGCCTTCCGCACTTGACCAGACCCAGACCAGAATTCTCAGAGTTCTGCTTCTGTAGGTTGACCTGAGTACATATTGCCGCCTGAATATGCACGCGGACGTATGTCTTAAACTTGTTACTTTTATATATATATACTCGACAAGCGCATGATTACATATTCCTTCCAGCTGGGCATACATTCCTTCGGGTTTATTAAAGCAGATTAAATTGAAAAATTGAATAATAGACAGGAATTTTCAGCTTTCAATTTCTTACCGACGATAACTAATTTTATTATTTTATTTGTATATAAATCGATCTATTTTATCGTTGCACATTAGCCGGTCTTGCTTGGCCGCAGACTGTAGCGATTGAAGCAGTAAGGCTATACATTTTCTTTGTTTGTCGTGGGCATTACTGGAAAGAAGCAGATTTTGCAACTTAATAAGTGCTACTTCCTTGATTATTGTATTTATTAATTTATAAGGTTCTATAGTTAAATAACTGCTATTAGAATTAAAGATTTTTTTTAAAAGTCCAGTGAATTGGAAGTGTTAATATTCGGTACAATTTTCTTAAACAAATAAATGCTAATTTTTTAAGGTTAATTGTGTTCTGGTAAATGTTTATATTTTCTCATTACTTTAAAAAATCCCTATCAAAAATGTCTAATGACAACAGATATTTCATATTGCTACAAAAATTCAATTTTTGTGTTTAAACTATGTACAAATACACGAAATGTCAAGTATTACTGGGCCCAATAAAAAAAATTAACACCGTTCAAAAGGATAAGGTTTTGTTGAAAATCGAATTCGTTTCCTCAATTGTCATTATCTTGTTTGATTTTGATTAATTTGAGGAAATTAATATACATTTAAGATGCAGTTTAACTAAATGATACCCCACTTATTGATGATATCACTATTCGAATGCTAGTTCGATTATCTTGACATATACGACATAGTACAACTTGTGCTAAGAATTAATATAATCTTACCGGTAAAACATAATTTCAGTCTTGTAAAATGACAACAAAAGGTTATATCGGAGTGATTGAACACTCAAATGAAAGTCAATAAGATATCGTCTGGTACTGTAAAATGTTTGAAAACACTTCTAACGTGTATATCTGGTAATTAAAAAAAATAACTTGTCAAACTTTTCTAGTCCTGTCTCTATAATAAAATAAAGTTGATCAATTTAAACAAAGTCAATTATTAAAAGATCACATTATACATATTGGTGAAACATGGGTATCAAACGAAAGGGTTTAACGAGTAAAATGCGACAACCTATGTGACGTCATTCTAAACCCAATATGGCGGACGCCCCAAGATAGCGGATTACGTTTTTCTTCATCAAGTAGACACAGCAGACTATGAAACAAATCCAGACTAAATATTTAAAAAAAATTTCATCGAGCTTTTATATATATATGTACAATTTATAATATGTATAATTTATAAATATGTATAATTTATAAAAGCTTGGGTGTTACCATTTCTTTTCATTTCATAGCTATCGTAGGTATAACTTTGTCTTCCATTTTGGCAAAACAATTTTTGTGGCTAAATCTTTAGATAAGGCACTTAAGTTTTTCATATGTAGAAGATAGATTTCACTACTCGATCTATCAATATTTAAGAAAACATTTCATAAAAAAGTATATTAACATTTTTTAATGAAATGTTCACAAAATGTTACTAAATTATTCACAAAAACATCGAGCAAAATAAAAAAACATGCTGCATTATAAAAGTCGAATTCCTTAATTGAAGAAAATGTTCATTTTCATTTAAATAGTCGAGAACGAGAAATGTTGTTATACTTGCAGATATTAAATTAACTATCAAAAATGTAAGTTAACATTCAAATTGTATGTTAATCAAGAAATGGTTAGTAAACAATTTTCTTATTCAAACATTTATATCAGTAGATAAATTATTTATCGTCGATCAAAATAACCAACTTTATTGTTTGGCGTATTTTTAACCTACGATTTTGGTTATTTCTTCCAATGTTTTTCTTTCAGTGATACATAAATGTAGAAAACAATATATTTGTCGATAATATTCATGTTTAAAAAACTTGCTTGAAACCAGCTCCCGAGGTAAATGTTGAAAAGAATTTATAAAAAGGTTTTTCCTTACATCGCGGTTTGCCTTTCTTTCCGAGCAAAAAATTATCTATTTACAATCAAGATACTCTTTACCTTTCTGGTTCTACCTACCCCAAGCATGGGTAGAATTCTAGTCTTGAGTTCTTTGCAGTTTAAATACAACACTCAGCAAAACAAGAATCAGAAAAGACTTTGATTTGTGATGAAAATATTATGGATGCATGCAACTGTAAAACTGCACTACTAAATAAAGAGAATGGTCAGTTGTTCTGCGAACATAGCCTGTTCTGATACGGTGAAGTCAATCAACTTGCTAGCCGCAATATCAGATGAATCTCTCAGTGTCTGTCTTGACATCTAATGCGCTCCATCACTTCTTTATCTCGGATTATGTTGCTGGAGTATACCCTCGAAGTCGTATGCATCCCACAAGATATGACTAAACTCTAAAATGAGTGATGACCCTACATAGAAAACTCTTCTTATGTTACATTGTGGCACCGGATAAGGATGTCATCACCTAACCTCTTTTGGTTTTGTTTTCTCAGAGTTTTTTATATTTATACTGCTCCCATAGACTAGACAGAAGCAGGTACATACTACATATATAAGTCACGCGCTATTCATGCAATGCAAATAGACTTTATCTCTGCTTTACATGCTCGCGGAAAAACAACTCCAATGGGCTTTTTAAAGATTATTGCTCTTGATTAGCGCTATTAGCGTGAATGTTAATATCTATTAGGACATTTTCTCTGTAGCACTTGAAAGTGGTCAATGAAATTGAAATGTTTGTGGAAATTTGGTCAAACAAATTCATGAAATACTACTTGATAATGGATTCCTTCTGGGTGACTGTTACAATTTGGACTGGTTACAAATTTGATATTGGATAGGAGCATTCATTTAAAATCAAGAAAATAAAAAAGAGTAAAAAAAGAGCATTATTATTCATAGCACGTGCGATTAAACATTTTATCTTGATTAAATGCAAAACTCTAAACGTGTTCATGAAAAAAAGTATTTTATTCGGAATTTTTAGAATTTTAAAAATACTGCACTATTCTACAAATTTTTATTTTGTTTATTGTATTTGCTTTATTGCAACCGAACGCTATTAACTAAGAGTAAGAAAATAATATTTTATGAAAATATAATCAGGGATTTTGATAAGAGATTGCGATCATTTTACAAGCATAATTTCAAAGGCTATAGCGGGATAAGGTGGTGAAAATTGCCCCCAGCGGAATCGCTACGACGGGTGGCGCTTTCGAAAATAAATTCTTACGGCCGCAGTTTTTATCCAAAAATTCTGAAAAAATCCACAAACCTTTGTTTTTATGTTACCGATAATCGTGGATTTTTATAGATTTTTACATTTAAAATTGGGGTCAAGAGAGCCATTTTAATTTTTCAAATTATTTCTAGGTTAGGAACCCTATTTTTCGCCAAGTTTTAAACCATTCTTTTTTAAGTCTTTTTTTCCGTTCTTTCGAATGGCGTAATCAAAATATCGAATTTCAGGGTGCGTCATTCCGAAAAATCGAAAAAACCGTTTTTTTTTCATTTTGTCCACTTATTTAAGGCATAACCTTAAAATTCAAGGGCGCAATACTTACCCATACAACCAAAAATAGTCCAGGACTAATTTTCAGTTGAAAACATGATTGCAGGATCGACTTTTATGTTTTAAAAATCGAATATTTTTTTTTCGGTATTTTAACCATTTACTTGATATATAACCTTGAAATTAAAGAGCGCAATGTTCACCCATATGACCACACACACTCTAGGACTTATTTTTAGGTGAAAGCATTCTTTTAGTATCGATTATTACGTCTCAAAAATCAAAAAAACTAAGTTTTTTGTCATTTTTACCATATATTTAAAGCATAACCACAAAAAGGCCTAATACTTGCCAATACGACAACATAAAAGTCGATCCTGCAATCATGTTTTCAACTAAAATTAGTCCTGGACTATTTTTGGTTGTATGGGTAAGTATTGCGCCCTTGAATTTTAAGGTTATGCCTTAAATAAGTGGACAAAATGAAAAAAAAAAACGGTTTTTTCGATTTTTCGGAATGACGCACCCCGAAATTCGATATTTTGATTACACCATTCGAAAGAACGGAAAAAAAGACTTAAAAAACAATGGTTTAAAACTTGGCGAAAAATAGGGTTCCTAACCTACAAATAATTTGAAAAATTAAAATGGCTCTCTTGACCATTTAACATAAAAATAAAGGTTTGTGGATTTTTTCAGAATTTTTGGATAAAAACTGCGGCCGTAAGAATTTATTTTCGAAAAAATGGGACGAAACCGATTTTACCGGTAACTGTAGACTTAGAGGGCTAAAAATTGGCATGGACGCATCTTTTGACACAACCTATCGAAAGCGCCACCCGTCGTAGCGATTCCGCTGGGGGCAATTTTCACCACCTTATCCCGCTATAGCCTTTGTATACAGTTTAAGTCATAAAATTTCAAATAGAACATTCTTGGAAACTGATAAGTTTCTGTTGCTTTGTTAGAAAGGATAAAAAATAAATTTAAAATGACCTTCAAAGATAAAAAGTCAATGACATCTGTTTTAACGGACAAAAGTGCACAAATTGTCGATCATACTGGTATTGTGTTTTATACAAAAAGGGTAGCATAGACTCAATCTGTGCAAATATTAGGCTTTGATATAAGCTCAATCTGTACAAATAATTTTATGAGAATTCTTCAATTGTTTTCATTTTCCTTCATATAAAACATTGCCCTTTTTGTAAATTACTTCTCATAATTTAATAACAACGAAAAAGTACGAATCTAGGTGAAACAAGGCCAACCTATGACGAACTTATTCAGACAATTTCTGTTCAAAAATATGGAAATACGATGCCATTCTAAAGTAAATTGCTGAATGAGCTCATAATTCAACAACTTATTCCATAATTTGCTCTTAACATTGACATTGAAACTTATAACTCATATGAACATTTAAATAAATAAATAATTTTAGCATTAAGAGGTTTAACTTTTTAATATAAAGCGATGATTTCCCATTTAATTATATTTCTAATGCGCCACAATAATACCATCAAAAATATTTCCTCTTTTTACCGGTAGTGTCTGGTATTATCTCCATTCAGACTAGCTTCCTACAGTCGTCAACGAGGTATACGTAATTTACAAACAATACCAATATTTGCACAACTGGTGTCTAATAAAAAAAATAAAAACAGCGAGTCATAATTTGCACAGATCTCTCTTACGAAATGTTTTCAACATCATATTTCTTTTTTTCTTCTGAACTTTCTGGAGCAAAACTAGTGTACTTACTCTGACTTAATGCTCTAATAGAAAAATCGTTCAATAATTTTTAATAATTCAATACCAATTAAAAAACTATAATAGTTTATAAAATATAATAATGACTTAGTGACCTACATAGAAATTTTAAATGAATTTTTCCACGCGCCTGTGATTCAGTCCCTATTCCAATTAAAAAAGTGCAGCAAGAATCTCCAGGCATTTTTTAAATTTTCATTTAATTATAAAATACCACATCATATCTTTAAAAACTATTGTTCTTACTATTTTTTATCAGATTGTTATAACTATCATATGTTTGAATGACTATCTATCTATTAATCTCTTTTTCAACCGAATATCATTTTTTCGATTTTGATGACTTTTGGGTTTGCTGTGGGGACAGCATTACTAATATAAGAACCATCAGCTTAGTCTAAGCAGCAAGGCAAGTGTATGTGACTACATCATCATCTTGTTTTGTTAGTAATCACATCCAGAATGCAGAAAACAAAAAGCAATTAAATTAAGACAGAAAGCGGTAAAAACAAAATATAGTATTATTAAATAGTTATCGAGCCAGTCGAAAACAGTCAGAATTACGCAGTGAAGACACTTATAAGACAGCAATAGCCATGTTAAAATTACCTTAACGTACAATAAACTGTTACCACAAGTTAAATCAACAAGACATGACTAGAGAGCGCAGGCAAACAAGGACTGTTTCAAAGCATTTTTATTAATAGCAACATCAAATTTATCAGCATTACTATTAATAGATAAGCGCATGCGATTAATGGGTTCAAACTTAAAGTAGTTAAACCTACAAAGACTACACTCACTCTGAACTGAAACTTATCAACTAAACTATTAGAATCAATGTTGGCAATTAATAGCTGGTTTACAAAAACGACGTTTTGCTAAAGAATGCATATAATTAAGTAGCATAATTCGTCATTATTATAAGGCGGAAGTAAAGCAGATTCTCCCAAGGTAAATCCCTTAGTTAAAATCTAACAAATTTACGTTAAACAGAATTAATTTTATGGATGTACACTTGATAATATGGAGACCAAACTAGACTCCTATATTCACGCAAGGATCGAACAAAGGAACGTAGAGCAATTTATAAATTGAAGCGCAAAAAAATTCTCGGGACCATCTCTTGATGAACCCCAGCATAGAATTGACTCGGGAAACCATATGGTTTATATGAGTCACAAAGTCAAGTTAGCTATCCATTATAATCCCTAAATCACAGATAGAGTGTCGGAGAGTGCACTTCAGTAGAATATAGTAAAATTGCAAGAAATTGTGGCCTCTGCAAAAAGTCACCACCTCGCATTTGTCAATATTAAGGTGCAGATTATTATGTAAGCACCATGACTGATAATTGCCTGGATCATTTTGAATTGATCGACCGTCAACTGGTCATTAACAAGATTTTATACACTTTCATCAATCTAGTGTTATTGTCAATGGCCAAAATAAAAAGTAAGGGACCAAAATGACTTCTCTGAGGAACACCAGAGGTAGCCGTAAAAGCCCTAGATTTGGCACCTATAAATGTTACTTGATAAGTTCTGTCAGATAAATAGGAACGAATTCACGAAATAAGATGCAATTTTATTAATAATGAAATTTATTTCAGATATGAAGAGTTTAAGCCTTCCAGATTTGCAAAAATTAAAGCAAAGCTATTTTAGTTAATGCAAATGACCCTAAATTACAACTGCTAAAATTACTTCGATCACTGGCCCATTGTTATAGTCCAGGCTACCAAGGTAAAAAAGAAGTATTACCTCCGAATTTTTTGAGCATGCATCGATTTTAATGAAATTTTGACAGCATGTAGGGAATACCTCAAAAAGCAAAATCTACCCTATCCCGATGTGTGCTTTTTCCCTGGGGGTGAGTTCCACCCCAACTAGGGGGTGAAAATTTTTTTGTGGAAAATAACCACGGAAATCGATAGAGGAACAAATTTTAAGCAAAAATTGTTCTTAGCATTTTTTGTGAAAACTCAATAGTTTTCGAGTTATATGTAATTGAAAATTGGCATTTTTCGTGAAAAAAACCACGTTTTTAATCGATTTTTTATGAATAACTCAAAAACTA
The DNA here is from genome assembly GCA_949715965.1 of Dysmachus trigonus. Taxonomy (NCBI): domain Eukaryota; kingdom Metazoa; phylum Arthropoda; class Insecta; order Diptera; family Asilidae; genus Dysmachus; species Dysmachus trigonus. Next base: position 44,847,585 of record OX454319.1, on the reverse strand, counting down.
TTCATTTTATCAACAAAAGTGTAAGAACCAAAAATGAAGCTTATAAAAAACAAAGAGATTGGTTTTTTTGTAAGCTTCATTTTTGGTTCTTACACTTTTGTTGATAAAATGAATAGTTTTTGAGTTATTCATAAAAAATCGATTAAAAACACGAAAAATGCCAATTTTCAATTGCGTATAACTCGAAAACTATTGAGTTTTCAAAAAAAATGCTAAGAACAATTTTTGCTTAAAATTTGTTCCTCTATCGATTTCCGTGGTTATTTTCCACAAAAAAATTTTCACGCCCTAGTTGGGGTGGAACTCACCCCCAGGGAAAAAGCACACACCGGGATAGGGTAGATTTTGCTTTTTGAGGTATTCCCTACATGCTGTCAAAATTTCATTAAAATCGATGCATGCTCAAAAAATTCGGAGGTGAAAACCTTGGTAGCCTGGACTATTAGAGGAAACAAATCGTATATTTGACACAGGTTGGTGCGCATTTTAAGCTTTGAAACCATAAATTGCGCCGAACTGAGTATATGGACAAGCAAAAATCATATTATCATCATTTTTTTCGAGAATTGAGACTATAATTTCAAATATATTGTCATAATTTATGAATTGGTGAATATAATGAGATGTAATCAATATCTAAATATAAAATAAATATTATTCAAGGTTAATTTTTTATCAAAAACACTCCGGCATCTTTTGTTCTATTCTAACGACATAATAATGAGCTAAATCAAATCAAATGGAGTTAAGTATTAAGATTTACTAAAAGGATGCTCAGTAATACAACGTGAATACTGGAACAAATTCATAGAACTAAAGAGGATTGAAAAAAAATTTCATTAAGTTCATTAAATAACTACGACTAAAACTTAAAAGAATAAAATTTTAGTGAAAGGAAAGTCCTCCTTAATCAAAACGTCTAACTTTCCGTCGTTTCTTTAATCTTAAAACCCTCTCAAGCCAAAACTTATTACTTTTTGCTATTGTTTATGGCGTCGACCACGTAATGAGACAGATTATCCGACGCTGAATTTTGAATTAAAACTGGTATAAAAAAAACTTCGAATGCCGTAAATAGCAAAACAAGTTAAAAATGTTGTTAGATGGTAGCTACGCTATAGACAGGCCAAGTTACGATTTACTTAATAAATACATTAAAAGGTGAAAAATGTTTTCTTGCAAAATTTTACCATTAATGCGTCACTTAAAATTCCAATATTGCCCTTTTCTTCTCACTTTTCGATCTAGCATAAAGCGTACACTTTTTATGAACAACAATCTAGATCAGCTAGCATCGTTACTTTTAAGAAAATATAAAGAAAAACCTTTTGTTCTCTTGTACGCGCGCTGGATTACGTTGCAACACTTATGTACTTTATGTCACCAAGGCGAAAACTGCTCTTGCGCTACTTAATCGCGATTTTGTGCAATTTTAACAATAAAGAATAACACCAACACTAACACTTCGCTGAGCTGCACACAATCGCAGATTCAAACACAATTTATTTTTGCATTGGATGAGGAAGGCGAAGGCATCTCGCCGTGCCAATCACTTTTCATGGCTTCGCTGTCGAAGCGGCACGAAATCAGTTCAGAAATTAGTTGGAATCAAGCCGAAATGAATTTTGTTTGCAAATTTTTATTTTCAATTGTATTTTTGCAAGCGCGATGTTTCACTAATTACACGATTTCCGCCGTTGCACCTTCTAAAGGCTAGGGAGCTCCGGTGGCCCGAAAAGGTTTTTGCAGAAGGTAACAAAAAAATTAAACTGCAACCAGACTTCGTCCAATTGTGCATGTTGTGAAAATTCTAGTCCAATTTTCATTTCATCGCTTCTGTATATCTAATATATATTTTTTTTTATATTCATGTGTAAATGAAACTGGCGCGATAAACAAACACTACATGACCGAGCGGAGGTAAGACGCGATTTGCACTAAGAAAATGGTTACGGAGCCTTATAAATCACGAGAGAGATTTGAAGCGGCAGAATCGATATCAATGCACGTCTGAATAAAACGCGATATCGAAGACGACTGGACTTGTAAAGCATTTTCCAAAGAAATTTCAGCTGGGTCTCGGGTCTGTCTTCATCGGGTTGGTCTCAGCCCGGCAACGTCTTTAAGTCGGCGATCGTGGAGAGCTGGGCTGCACCACAGTATATACATCGATGAGAAGAAAATGAACTTTGCGGCTCAGAGACAAGACCCGACTTCTGAGATCGTTTTACATATTTCTTGCACTCACCTGAAGCCGGCTTAGGTAAAAGCAGCTACAGCGAATTGCCAGGTGAAGGAGGCATAATGCCGTCTTCCGTTCGCAAGATTTCAACTATAAAGTAAGGTGACGATTAAAGTCGAGGCGACAATTTTATATGAAGTCTCAGCCGAAAGAATTGCTAGGAATTAGCAATAATTATGTTTTTAACTGTTTCGATAAAAGTGTGAATTCGAACCTCAACGAGTTTCGTATTGAGTGCGAGGGAATTGATTATCTTCTCGGCAATGATCATTATTTTACCTTGAAAAAGTGCTTGTTAACAGAAATGACACACCTTTACCTGGGAGTTTCTGTTATTTAAAATTCATTCGCAAAAAAAAAGGGTATGATTCCAGTTTTTACCTTTTAATTGGGTCAATGTCGAATTGTGGTAGTTATTAGCATTAAAAAAAAAGACGAGTTTCGATCGCGTTATTTTTTTCAAATGAACACTTACTAACCGCAGTAATAATAGAGCCAAATTTTTGAACACTTTAACTTTCTTAGACTATATTTCTTAAAACACATTATAACAGGTCCCTTCATAACTTGTTCTTGTAAAAAACACTATTTAGGACATGGTCATGGTTACATATATATTGAGTGACTGAACGAATTATTCTGGTGACAATCAATCTTTACATATAATATCGAATCTATGAACATAATTTTATACTTTTATAAGCCTACTGTCAAATTAAATGGAAAATTCCCAATTATTCGCTTTTTAAAAGCCCTTTAAATAGATACTTCAAACTTTAAATGCATCTTTTGTTTAAAAATAAACCCAAGTGATAAAAAATACTAGATCGATCGTGCTATAATAAATGCAATTTAAGTCCACATAAGTGCGAAATATGACTTTATACTGTTTAAGTTATGTGTTAAACAGTTTACCAATAATAAAAATCTGTAGTCTTATTTATTCGTATTCCTTTTTCGTTTTATAGTGAAATGATTAAACGCAGCTATATGTAAACAATTACTTTTATAATTCATTTTATGATATCATGTTTCAAAAAAGCAGTAATTTTGGCACACTACTGTTTACACATAAATGAAAATACTACCATTCTTTATATTTTATGGACGGGTTGTTTTTGCTCTATCTTTCTCGATTTCTGGGCAAAGCGTTAAAGTTTTATTAAATCAACACTATTTTTGATAAAATTTTACAAAGTTATTTATATGACAAGCAAAACTGCGCAGTAGGTTCAACAGGTAGATAGTACTACAACTAATGGTAAAAGGAAAGGAAAAAACCCAATACGCATAAAAATGAAAAACTAACGCAGCATAATAAAAATGCAAGCAAAAACGTAAATCTACGTGGCCCGTCCTAGGAAGTCAAAATGGAAAAACGTAAATTTACATGACCCGTCCGAAAGTCTTTTCTTTTTTTGAATTATAATTCAAGGATACGATTTTCGTACACGTCAGATTCATTTAATCTTCACCAGAATCATTTTCACAATTGTGATTGACAGAAAGACGCTTGTGGGTGATACATATTCTATCAACTCTCTTTCTTTAAATGGAAAGAAATTAAATGTAGATTTAATAAAATTAACATAACTGACAAATGAAGTTAGACTGAATCTACTACACATACATGTATACATTAGGATATACAACCACCGTGACGGATGACGGCCACTAATAACACTTGTCAACACCAAATGAGGTTCCGAACAAATGACAGGAAAAAATAACAGGATTTTTTCCGTAGATTACGAATTCACAAACTAAATATTTCCACCAGATGTGAAAAATCATTATAAACTAAAGAAACGTAGCTCAAATCGCGGTTTGAATCTTAGGATATTATATAAAAGTACGAAAAGCTTATCAATTTTTCTAAACATTCCATTGAAACTCAATTTTTCCGTTAATTATTTGATAAAATATAGTGAATGCATATTGATATATACACATATATAAAACGTGTTTCCCAAGATGCTTAATGCTTTTTCATATCTCTAGATTAGGATTCTAGCTTACATTTAATTCATATGACAAACTGCTATTTTTTAATAATTATTCGAATAGTATATTTTTAAAATATTAAAGATCAAAGGAATAAATAATTCTGGTAAAATCGAACCTGCAAAGCAACCCTGAAAGAATTAGCAGCACCTATTAATGCATAATTATCTATGAATAAAATGTCAATAGCTTAGGTTCTCTACGGAAATTAATCTTATCATCAATTTTAAAAAATGGCGATTAGAAAAGCAGGAAGACCTTGCCATATGATTGAGAATAACCGCTGTTCTGCAGCTGTTTAGTATTTATGTTTTTTTATTCTTGGAATTATGTCAACCCGTCTGGGATTTTCTGCTTAGGTTGAAGCACTTTCATAGAATTTTTGATACCGCGAAATGATAGATTGAAGCTGCAGTTGCTGAGACAAGTCGAATTTAAAAAAAATAAGAAATGACGTCTGGTTTTTTTAAGAGCAAGTACATACAAGAATAAAATGTAGTGTAAAAAGTAGCGAGAAATCGAATCTTTTCCTTTGCTTTAAATAAATAATGGATACTTTGAGGTCCTTAAACAAATTTAAAAAGATCACAACATTAAAATGATGTATTTGCTATGCACAAAAAGTAGTTTTTCAAATAAATAAAAAAATTCCAAATTAGAGAATGGTTTATCAAGTTCTATTTTCTCAATAGCATTGAAATTTAAAAGTATAAAACATTCGAACATAAATTGCAAATAAGCGCTTTTTTAATGGATTTTTTCATACTTTAATAAATGATTTAAATAAAAAAACATATTAAAAATGTTGTGTTGTGTTCAAATAATTATTTCGAAATATTTTAGATTTTGCCAAGTAAGATAACGCTTGAACAATAGGAAAACCTAAAACTCTCAAAACTTTTATCGTAACTTTATTTCCGAACTCGAGGACAAATTTATCAAAATGTTTATAGTTTTTATCTATCTATATTAACGAATACCACATACTCATTTAAATAATCTTTTCGCTTTTCAGATCGGATTTATAAACAGTAAGGCATATCCTAATAAAAATAGAACTGTGTTTCTCAAGGATAATTATTTAAACAAAATTATTTCATTTAGCCGAAATTTTAGGTTTAAAATTTTTCTAAGGCTCGTATCTCTTATCTAACATATGTAGATTTTGAGAAATTAAATGCAGATACTTATTGGGAATTTCGATGGGAGTATATCCTTAATTTTAACAAAACATTAAAATAAAATGACTTTGCAGTTTATGGCTTAGTTTTTGGACTTTTGCTATGCTTTATTTATATTCTGGACAGACTAGGCACGAAATTTAGAATTTCGTGCGAACTTAATGTTAAAAATATGTTATCATATTTAAATTTCTTAATTAAGAAAATCTAAACGAATATTCCGTCAAACAAAGATTACATAGATTACATTTTAATTTAAAGGAAATATTATAATTTTGAAATTGGAATCGCTCGAAATTTCAAATTTCGTTCATAGGGTGTCACTAAATTATATTATATGCTTAGTCATCTGGCACGTTTGCTATGTTAATAATTTACTTTACGTTATTTTCAGCTTAGATTCCTGATATTGTGGTTTGAAAAATGATATATAGTAAGTATATAGTATTCATATATCTCTAGCGGAAAAAGAAAACAATATTGAATATCCCGACGTATGATATAAGACATCTTAAATACGTCTTAGGTTTTTAATCTATTCTCTTTCTATTAGATATTTTAAAGGCAAATCTACAGGTCAAGCAAATGTAAAACAAGTAACCGTTTAGGTAACGATAACAATAAAACTCATTTCGCTAGAAATGATGCTAAAAATGGCTTGGAAAAGTGGATATGGTAAATCATAAAACACATTTAATCCGTCTATTTCGTGTGGACGTTGGGTTTATTTATAAACAAAATACCTGGACAGACACATGTTCGCACACAAGACAAGATACGTGGCGAGCGCCTGTAACAAATTTGAAGTCTAATGGGATTGCTGGAAGAAGATATTATCTGGTGTTGCTGAGCTATGGCGGCGATTCAATATCTATAGTGTAGATAATCAAGGTTTCTCTGACTCAGGTAAATCCCTGCAATTTATTGCTTTGTTACCGCCGATAATATTCGCAGGTATAAAACACGTACCAGATTGTGCGTTTCGGTGTCATCAATGGCGTTGTTTGGCTCATGCAAGGTATCTGTGGGATATGACCAGTAGTCGGTGGTCGCACTATGGTGAAAATATGTGTCATATATCAACAGGATGCCCTCATACATCTTAGCCTTTACTTCTTATAAAGTCGAGATATAAGCTCTTCACTTGTCCCAGAATAGACCATCGGAATTCAGGTGTATGTAATTCCATCCTGTCTTTTGTAAATGTTTACGTCCCGATAAAGGTGCTAACTTTGGACTGACTCAATCGTTTGACGACAACAATTTCCTTCTTTCACTCCGACAGTTGTTTTCATCAGCACGTGCCCAGAGCGAAAGATGTTCAGATTTTCTTCGAAGCAGACTTACATACCAGATACGACTGCGCCTCGGTCTACTTGGCTTATTTTCAACTTCTCGCAATGTAATGCAAATGGAGTTTTGGCCTTATTTAAATCAGCATTTTATGGGAATTTATATCATTCGAGTCTGTGGTCAATCTTGATAAACTTAAAGCGAATATTTCAACTTCAGCTCTTCCGATAAAACCAAAACTGCATTGAACTGCAAACTGAGGAAGCGGAGGTTATTATGAATTCTCAAAATTTACTTAATTCGCCCTGGAGTCAGAAGATTGTGGATAAAATAAAATTTCCTTCTTCAAAATTAAAATACAATTTCATACGGAAATCTGATCGAGGATTTTGATAAAAGTTTATGTTTCGTAACAAGTGGTCACGTTTTTCCTCGAATTGCACTGCACGTTCCTACATACTAGATTTTTAACACATCAGTATTTTACATAAGTATTACCACAGAACGTCTGTGGTTTGGGAAGGGATCGAATTGACTACATTTTAATTGTGGCTTATCTTTGGATTCATGTTCCAAAGAAAAATAAATCTCAATTTATTCGCATCGTTTTTAATTAGATGTAGGATTTTACATCTTTGAAACGAAATTTAAAATCAAAAAACTTACAAACAGTAACACTGCGTGTTTAGTAAGAGATGTTGAAGATTCCTATGTGAATTTTATTAAGATTTTTGTCTCAATCTTAAAATGATCTCTATGAAGAATTTAGTGACCAGTAAATATATGGAAATATAAGCAGAAAAAAGTATGCTTCAATTATATAGAAATATTTTTGTATCTTCCTTAGTTTGACCCACTTTCTTTTTTCTCAATACCAAAAACAGTTTTTTTCAACAAATTAATTCAATTCTGTAAAGAAAAATATTTAATGTAAGAAAAACTTATGTTATAATAGCGTTATAGTAACTAAAATAAGAATTATCTCGTAAAAAATCTCTCAAAACTAGTAGGAACGAAAGGAAATCTTCCACAGTTGATTAAGCAAGTTCAACAACTACACCAAGTTAACCCCACGACTAAATGGATAGCTTGTGGGACTATAATGCAAGATATCCAAATTTTTAAACTTCAAAGTTTGTTTAATTTTAATTTCAATTCTTCTTCTTAATATTTGGAGCCTTTAATGAAGGGGTTTTGCACATTTCTTATCTATCTAAATTCTAAGTTAACCAATTAATAAGAATTCTTTCTTTCTTCATTTTCACTATTTATTTCTATCAATAGTTTAAAACATTCGAACATTATCTCGTTCATTTCACTGCTCAGTCGTTAACATTTTTGCCTTGAAGAAAATATGACTAACCCAACTAATAAACATACCGGAACGTATGTTTATTTCACAGTTTTATCATTATAGCAAAATATGCTTATCTGCACCACATTTACTTTTTTGTGGTGGCACGTATTTTGTAAAGAAGAAATCGTTGTTAAACAATATGTTTGGCAATTATCGATACTTTTGGAAGTTACCTTCCGATCACTAAGATTTTAAATCCGTGGGAAAAAAAGTTACTTATATCTTTGCTTAATGGATTAGCTTTATATCTCATTTTGTCAACTGATTAATATAATGAAATACTACATATTTTCAGAAATAAGATTTATAATTCAAAACCAGAAATATGTTTGTCGTTGTGAATCAATGCATTTTATCGTCCAGATACAGTATCTCACACTTTGAGTCGGACAGTAGCACAATGTGGTTGAATTAAATATTTTTCAGATATAAATAATAATTTCGTTTTATGGAAGTTTGTGGTTATTTTCTTTCATTTTGCTATTTGATGTTAGCTATAGAGATTGTTTTTGTTTATGTATCGAGAGAATTTTTTGTCTTTTTGAAAGAATAAATTGATGTTTGTTATTGTTTACTTATTTCTAAGAAATATTTAATTCAACCACTCAGTGTGCTACTGTCCGACTCAAAGTGTGAGATACTGTATAGGCATTTCTGCCTACGAATTCTACATTAGGATTCAATATTTTAATCTGGTCTATTGTACTGTACTAACTACTTATCGAGGTCTTGTATCAAATCACAGAATCAAAGGTGAAATTTTGTGAAGCGGAATTTTTTTCCTTAGACTTAAATGTATTTTTCTAGTAAGCATTAAAACGCAAAATTTTAATTGATATATATACTTCCTCACAGGAAAATAAATGACATCTCATTTTCTCAAAAGAATTAGAGCCATAACCACATAAATCATCACTTCTAGGTAGAAATACCTGCATTTCAAGATCCAGTGGTCAAAGCGACAAATTCCACATTTATACCTCATGTCATACTCACTGTTGGTACACAATGAATTAATGTATGACGCGGAAATCACAACTTTGAACGGTTCTTAACTTTTTCCGACTTTACTTCAAGCAAACAAACATTTCTTGAAGCTCTCAATCTTCGCTGACGTAATAAGTTATTAATTTTTCATTAAAAGCTCGTCGAAATTACTAAGAAATCAAGAGAGATAAATTTTGTAATTTAAACTTGTCTTATTTTTTATTTCGAGGAATTACGATGGGTTTGCACACTTTCCATTCCATCTGGTTCATTCTTCAAGGAATTATCTTAATGGAAGTCGCGAGATAGCAAGAAAATCGACTCGGGGTTTTTTAAATAGCTAATTTGAAAAGGGAATGAATAATGATTCATATTTTATCGTGAAGGTAAGTGTATTAACCTTTGATTTTAAATTGACCTTTTCGATGCACTAGTCGGATACTTTCACGGGTTTTTCTCTACACGAATATTACATAATAAAGCCAATATATGTAGATCTTGTTTCAGATGAAGTTGCTGCTAACCTGCATACACACTTTGTACAAAATACCATGTCTCATCAAAATCAATATATCTCAAAATTGTTTTTATGAAAAAGCAAGTAACGTTAATTTAGAGCAAACAGATATAATTAACATACTTGTAAGATTTAGAAAGATTTTTTGCAATCTTTTAATTTCCCCTTCACTTATAATACTCTACTAATTATCTCTTCACTAGTCCGCCACTATATCACATATAGTAAAGAATTAAGATTCTAATCACTGTAAACTCATATGAATTCTCGTTACTCATTATTCATACGGGTGTTATTTAAAATTATAAAAATTACTTCAACAAATCATGCAAATATTTGAAATTACGATATTATAAAATGCAATCAATCATATAAAAGTATGATATGAATAAATTAATACTGTATGTACCAATCTTCGTACAGGTGAAGAGAGGTTGACAAAATATTTTAAGATTTAACCTATTGCATCTACATATGTTTTACATTTACTGTAGAATAGGATAATATAATGTACTAAAGGCAAATTATATTTATAATTTCCATGCAGAGTACTTTGGCTTTCTTTTTCTTTTCTTTTTATTAAAGGTTTTCACCAATATGGTATATGACGTCGAAATAACCCAATAACATTTTTGTGTTCCTAAAATTCAAATAGAAAACTTTCCATTTAACATTTTTGTGGTATGTATGTGTATGTGAAATATGCCTATATTAATCAACAATTTTATTTACTATTTTGTTATGCAAAAGTTATACCAAAATACATATAACCATTTCGAAAATTATAATACCCTTATATTATGAATTGTGTTATTCTAATCTCTGATATCATCATGTCAAGTTATTTCTCATAACATAAATTAGCATGCCTAAGCAGCACATTAAGCAAATATGTTAAGTATGGTTGTTGAATTGCAATCATCAATAATTATCTTATTTAACAACCTCCTAGAAAGCTTATCCCAGTATACAGAAAACTTAAAATTAAACACGACAAAGATGAGAATCGTCAAGTTTTGCTCGTTATGTGTCATCTTCAGTTACACGCAGCTAATAATATATCCGCTGTTTACAAACGTATAACCTTGAATGGACCACAATTCGCTCACATATCTGTTATGTAAACAATAGCGCTCTATTGGTAAATAAATTTACCGAGTGTTTCTGAAAAAAAATCATGCTCTATTGGGTAGCAAACCATAATCCGAGAAGTATTGCGTAACGTTCATATCAGACGAATGTATCTCAACATGAAAGTGATAAGCTTCCGGTGTAATATTTCGCACATAAATCATACATCCCATTTTGGGGGTTAATATTGCTGAACGATAAATTGTCCGAACATTACAAATTTGCTACATCACAATGCAATGGTAAAATACTGAGAAATCATATCGACTGAATAGTGGAAGAAATTGTAATGGTTAATATGTTTCAACCGAATTTACTTTGATTAGGATAAGAAACAAAGCTATTGTGCATCCATATGGCTGGAATATGGTACAATGACGCTAACAGGCATTTATAATTTTACATATGGAATTCGCAGTATGGTACTCCTTTTGATTGCACAAGGTTATAGCGCACAAAGAAAATGATTGGATAACATTTTATTACTTGAACAAAACATTAATTGAAACCACAAATAATCAATTGGAAAAGGTTGCCTATGAAACAATAAGAACACTTACTATGAAAACGAAGATAATAGAATCCTTCGAATTCCAGCGTTGATAGTTCAATGAGTAAAAGAAACTATTTTATCAATTAAAATCCCCAAGACTACCTTAGCAACTGCATTCAATGCCTGCACTTTCTATTTCGTTAAAAGCTCTAAAAGAGTTCCGTCAGCGTGTGATATGCAAATAATGCGATAGTACTAAGAAAACGCCCTTGCACTTACGTCACAACTAGGTCGAAATATTTTTGGAAAAACCCGCATAAGAAAAGTTAAACTGAGTGATCAACAGAAACTTTATTAGGATTTTTCAGAGAAATGAGTTTACTGCGGACGGGCATCGAGCATGTTATCAAATTTATAATGGATGGGTATCTCCGTATCTCCGGTGACCCAAATTTCTTGTAGAAAATTGAAGCTATTTTGGGAATTTCTAAAGGGCACCAGCAAAATGTTGTGCCTATTCCAGTAGATAGAAATATCGATTTATGCTCGAAATGTGGGATACCGCAATTTTGAACAAATTCTACGTGCTGGGACAATGGGAAGTTGAATAACGCATGCTGAAGTAATGGAATGTACAAATTACCTGTCATATCACCTTTCAAATTTGATAACTTTCGAAGTTTATTTCTCTAAGAACACTAAAAAGTTAAAACTATTCGCTTTGGGGGTAGTCCAGTGAAAAAAAAATTTTTTTCGTTTTTTTTTTTTTTTGCGTAAATCTACTCTACTACACCTAGAAAATACTCCCTTAAAATATCTAAGCGAAATATTGAATAGTTTTAAAGATACAGAGAGTTTTCGAGAGACGTGTAATCCGAGCGCTCGAAGGTTCCCTGGCGTGTTTCGGAGCAAGGAGGACTCTTGTATTTCTGTTTGCTCCGCCCATTTTTTTTCGGTTTATAACGGTCTAGGTCCTTCTGCTTTGTATTTAAGGTTAGTTATGTATGGAGGAAGCATCGCGTTATGTATGGAGCAGGCATCGCTGACTAAGGTAAAATTAATTTTTTTAGCTTTTTTCCGCATAAAAAACTTTAAACGCGTTTTTCTCAAAACAGCATGTTTTGACTCGGCGGACGTCAGATCTCAGAGTCTTTTGCTCCGATTGATCTAAAAATTTAGCTGTATATTTCTTGATTATGTATCTATCGTCGGAACTAGAATTATTAAAATCCATTGTTTATTTACAAAGTTATAAACAAATTAAGCACCCGAAATATTCGAAATGCCGCCATTTTGTTATTTTTTATTGAAAATTAATAATTCTAGTTCCGACGATAGCCAATGTTCTACAGATTAAAACCTCGTTTGAATTTTTTGTTTCAAATGAACCGTTGCAGAGATTCGACGTCCGCCAACAAAAAAAATTTTTTTTTGGAGCGGCCATTTTGTCGGGATGACTCATCGAAAACAAAAAAAAAAATTTTTTTGTATATTTTAATAGTTGTACTATCATATGTCAAAAAGTTGTTTAATAAAAATTGACTTCTAATATGTAAAAAAAATTGTTGAAAAAACAATCGTTTTCACTGGACTACCCCCTTAAGGGGGACCACTAGTGTGACATTTTGAAAAAAAAATTAATTTTTTTTTGTCATATTTCGATAGTCTATATCTATAAAAATAACATACTAAAATTTCAAGTGCATATCTCAAATAGTTTTTGAGTTACAGCCATCAGAAGAGCAGTCGCTCATCGTATCGAGGTACTAACAAATGTATGAATTAAACTTTAAACGCGTTTTTCTCGAAACTACTTTTTTCAAATTTGCTGCAGTTGTAGCTCGAAGACAAATCATCCGATCGATTCGATTCTTATTGCAACTTCTTTTATACATGTTTCTTCGTGCCATAAACCTCCAGTTTTCCGGATCGAATAAAAAATGTAATTTTGGCAGGCCAAAAATCACCAAATTTTCGCGCGAAATTTAATTTTTTTTTTAAAACTCCATTTTTTTAAATTTAAATTTAAATTTTTTCTTTTTTTCGAGGTTTGTGGCACGGGAAATACCTTCTAGTTTGATAAACTTTTTGTTTTTTTTGATTTCACGCAATGTGAAGGTCTCTATAACTGCAGCAGTGGGGGCACTTTTTTTTTTGAGCCTTGGGAAATTGCGAATAACTCGCTGAGCTTTCAAATTTTTGGTCCAAAAATTTTATCATGTATTTACTATATATCCACGAATATGTCCTTAAAATATTAAAACATTCCATGCAGTAGTTGTCTTTAAAAAAAATTCCAAAAATCACCTTTTTTTCAGGCGGTCACACTAGTGGTCCCCCTTAAGTTGAGAAAATTATTTAACATTTAGCGGATTATAAAATTCAATTAAAATACTATAATAAAGGGTGTTTTTTTAAGCCTGAAAGAACTTTTAATTTAAAAAAGTAACACAAATTTAATGTTTGATGAAAAATTCATGATTACTTGCCAGATTATACTGAACATAAATATCACACAGAGAAAGGTTCCCTAAAGGAAGTCCTTTCTAAGCTAAAAAAACACCCTTTATATAGAGTCATTCGCTAGCCCGTACATTTAGTTTCATGTTGTAACCTTTGCCCAATTATTTTCCGATAGTCTTTTTTCCTACATTTAAAAAAAAAAGTGCAAAAATGTTCAAATCCAAAGTAGAACGAAAAATGTAAACTTATTTTTGAAAAAAAATAAACTATTTAACCTATAAAAGAAGAGACTGAAGATATCTCCATAAATGTTTAAGGCATCTTTGTCTTTTCCTAAAATAACTTCTTTGCATTGCGTTTGTAATGTTGTTTTAAGTCAAATTTTTCAATTTCCGATTTTTGATAATTCGGAACACAACTTTATTTTGATTATTATCAGTACATAAAAATGTGAGAAAATATGCTAATTCTGTAGTTTTCGAGAAATTCCAGTATGAATAATTTTTTTTTTTTTTTGGTATCTGCCTGATTGTATGTTTTTTGATTATAACTCAAGAGCTAATGAATTAATAATGACAATGATAATAATAATCTTTAGTTAATGACATAAATCCAATTACGTAATAATTATTGTTTGAACTTATATATTTACTTTTACTTTATAGATACTACGACGTATAATAGTTACTTAATAGTACATCGAATATTTCAAAGTTCTTGTCTTGACACAATCGAGTTTGAGTTTGATTTTTAACAACTTTCAAATTTATTTTCACATTTTCACATTTTCACATTTTTTAATAGTGTTTGGGCCGTTTAACAGAAAATATTCAACTAATAAAAAGGGACAAGGACATCAAGCTTTTTGTTTTTGTGGTATTTTACCGGAAATGGGGTTAATGAGGCGCAGGAATATTCATGGACAAAATGATAGTTTTTAAATAAATGTGGACATAACCATTACCATCATCGACAAAAGATAATTTACCTCCCAAATAAAGGTTCGAAGTTGGTTGATTAGTGGAAGTTGATATATGTATAAAAGCACTCACAAAGAGTTATTTTTCATATAATAACCAATATATATATAAATAACCAGGATTAGCACCATTAAGTTTCCAGTTACTCAATAAAATAAAAAATATTGGTCTTCTCTGCAACAAAGATAAATATCATTGTGAAAAAAGCGTAATCCTCGATTTAAATTTACCGCTTGTTATTCACGTCGTCATGGAAAAAAAACATTAATAAAAAATCTTCTTAATTGTTGAACAGAAAACTTTCTGCGAAAAATAACAGGTAATCATTCAACCTGTGGGATGTAAAGCGCCTGCCGTCTTGCGAATTCCACCGTAAAAGCAGTCTGCTGACCCCTAAAATTTCAAGTTTACCCAAAAAACGATCACAGCACGCTTCCTTTGGCTCCACGTCTCAGAATTATGGAGACGGAGTACATCTTATGTACTTCTTTTAATCAATACGATTGCCAGTGAAATCCAGCTGACTGTCGTGTTTTGACCGTGACACAAAAAAGAGCAAAACTCGGTTAAGAGAGTTACCTTTATACAGAACAGAAGAAAGAACTATCGCTGAAAAATGCCCATTCGATGTTATAGAACCAGTTTTATATAAAAGAGATCGGTGGAGCCCGCGAGTGGCTGGTTCTTTTCTTAGCTGGCACGATCCGAGAACAATTTATCGAGCTGCTACGTAACTTTTTGTCATAATTTGTGCATCTACCACGGCCATCAGCATCGCGCCCAGAACTCAAGAATAAGAAGAGTTCTTAATCGAAGCAGGCTCCGCAGAAGGGCGTTGTACCCTGTGATTTATTGCGGAAAGTTGCACGTTTCCTTCGATGCACATATTTTCGTATAAGCGCATAATTTCCAGTACAAGAAGGGAATTTAAAGCAGACCCTGTGATATAATGCCCTTTATCCTTTTGTATCATTCTCCCTTCTTAGTTTACTTTCTAGAACTATTTTTAGCAGACTTGCTTTTATGATGAATTACATTAATTTCAAATAACTTTGCACCTGAGGAATATTCTGTGCTATACAAACGTTTATCTTAATTTGATTACAAATTCGACATGATTAAAACAATAAACTTTTACGTTTACCATGATTTAATGTTGTCCAACTTACAGTAATTGCGAAAACAAATGTTTACTTTATGAAAAGTAGTATATAAGAATTTTTGAGGATATTGGATCCGCCATTTTTTAAAGCTTCCATACACTAATTATCATGAACTTTAATTGAATTGAAAACCTTTAAAAAAAATTGTCTGCCATATTGGATCCGCCATTTTGATCTTTGAAAATCTTGACAGCGGATTCGTAATCAGCGACCCCGAAAACTCAAACATACAAGTTTCTAAATAAATGCAGTTAAGCTTTGATCTTCTCATGAAAACATCGATTTTTTGTTATTTATTTACTATTAACAATAATTATTACAACATTTCATAAATATTTATAATTATTTTAGGAACTCTAGAAATAAAAAACTACTACGAAATCGATCATATATTATTTATAAATAATAAAAAACCAACGGGATGTTTATGGGTCTCTGGGTGACCCGATCTTCCTTCAAAGGGTTAATGTTATTCTGATGTAATTCTACTTAATGTCATTCGATTTAGGGGGTAACGCCAATCCAAAGCCTCTAAAATTACACCTAACTTTTGAAACTTTTCGAGGGTTTATAAAGGCCATAGGGGAATAAGAATGGGTAAAGTGCACCAGCGCTAATTATGGCCGTTGTAGTTTTTTTTTTTTTTTTCAGTGATAACACTAGTAAACATTTGGAAAATTTTCATCCCTTAATAATTAACTCCCAAGGGGTGAATATTAATTTTAAAAATTTCGAGAAAAATTAATATCTTTTGAACCATTTCTTATCTTCCTATGGCCTTTCTTTCAAAATCAATATTACAACTATATTTGATATAAGTATTCGGAAAATAAGTGGGAATCAGTACGTCCATCGATTCCTTGAAATCTCCTAATCAAAAATTTCTTTGCGTTTTCTATGTATTACAAACTACGGACAGGAGACGTATACTTCTCCCGTTTTTAAAAAATTCAATTTCCGCAAAATGATAGCTATTTGAGAAAATAAAATGATTTTTTGAACAATAATTTATTTTAAAATTGTAATTGGTAAATTGTACAAATTGCAAGAAAAACCTTTACACAAATTTAAAAATTCCGTTTCAAGAAAAACGCGTTGAAAGTTATGTTTTATCTGCCACACATACGAATAGGCACTTCGCTTTAGTGGACTCTAGTATGTACTGCGTTATACTTCGAATATTGCCCTAATGCCACTGGCATCATGTTTTTATGATAAAAACTAACAATTTAAGTAGCATTACCCATAAATGCTGTTCATATTGAGGTCGTAATTTATCTTAAAATTTGCATACACCCATGAGCGATTGAAACCAAAGTTTCAAGATCTAATTTATCAAATTCGCTGCACAAAATTTCAAACTGCAAAACTTAACAAGCAAACATAGCTTACACGAAAATGAAATCATTGTTTAGATAAAGCAAACAACCAAGTCAGCTCATTAATTCAAAAAGGTAATATGAATAACTTAAAGATAAATTAATAAGGTAATTTTTTACTGATTTTTCTAAAAACTCATAACATTTTAATTTCAGAAATGCAAAAAACAGTTTTACTAATGACATATTGTTAAGATATTGGGAAACAAAATAACATTCATAATATTGAAAATGAATGACTAATGGGAAGTCAAATATTTGAATAATATCACGTATCAGATAAGAGCTTTTGCCTTTGACGTTCTTAGTAAATCTAAGATATTGTTTATATTTAGGGTTTTTCTTTTAAATATTTCATGTTTTCTCATAATCTTTAAAACAACGGGAGTCATACAGAACTATAAATATTTTTAAAGGTACAGCTTTAAGGACGGTTGATGTTCATTACGAAAAAAGAAATTAATTAAACATTATTGTTTACATTGCATAATTTACCCTTCAACATAATAATACATTGAAAATTTAATGTTATTTCAGTGTATTATAGATACACCTATAATGAATTAACCTTGGCCCTATATTTTAAAATACTCTATGCAAAATGCCCTTTACAAAAGTACTGCCTTCTGGGAAATAAAAGCATTAGCAACAGATCATACCACTAGCACACGTCTTCATGTGCTTCGTAATTAGCTGCCTGAATTCGGCGGTTTCAAAAGAAAATATGTAGCCGCGAAATGTCTCAAAATGACCAACATCAATTGGGCATTCATCGCATGTATAAATTACCAAATATTTAAATGTAAACAATTACATCATTATCGTTAGCCAAGTAGTAAAGTGCATAAGTGTCATTTGCACATGCTCGTTCGACATAAACCAGCTTGTATTCAGGGTTCAGTGTTTGAGGACGACATTGAAGTAAGTTGCTCATACTTATGCAATAAACTTTTATAGGGTTTTTCCTAGTTTTATGGAGTAATTGAACTCTATTTGTATTTAACATAGCATACAAATTGCCTCGATTATCGCATTGATGGAAAACTACTGAATCGAATGTTTTTGTAAAATTGCATAGTTCTTATTGGTAACAATTATCTATTTACTATTTAGTTAAATTGTTTACTAGAATAAATTTATAAAAGCTTGTAATTTATCGCCACCAAGGTCAACTTTAATGAGTTCAAACATATCTATGTAACGTATTGTATTATACTACTGTGATCAGTAAGTAGTAAGTAAATAGTAAGACTTTTTAAATAAAACACAAACGGCTTATCATTCTTCTAAATTTATTTCAACCCCTTCAGAATAATCCCCTCCGTATACAATACACTAATGCTAGCATTTTTTCCAGTCTTCGAAACAGTTGTTGAAGTCGATTTCCAAAATGGCCTTCAAAACCTTCTTCGACTGGGCTTTTATCTCTTCAATCGAGTCAAAACGATGTCCTCGGAGCGTTATTTTTTAGTTTCGGGAATAGCCAGAAGTCAGAAAAGCTAAATCAGGCGAATAGAGCGGTTGCAGAACGACAAACGTCGAATTTTTGACCAAATAGTTTCGAATAACCAATGAAGTGCGAGGTTTTTGGAACCAAACAAGATGCGATGCGTCTGGGTGGGCCTCTTGGTATTTCAAAATCGTTTGTATCGACCCAAACGATATTTTCTTGATGTCAACTATTAGAGACCTTAATTGTCAATCGAAGCACCAAATCCTTCACTTCCTTGACGTAGTGTTCATCGGTAAACTTCGAAGGACGATCAGGACGTTTATCATCTTCAACGCGTTATCTGCCTTCTTTAAACAACTTATACCAATGAAAAACATTTTCTCTGATCAGTACATTGTCATCAAAAGCCTTTTTCAACATTTTCAACGTTTCGGAAGCCGAAATTCCATTTTTGAAGCAAAATTTAATGCAACTTTTTTGCTGCACATTTTCTTCAGAATTGAATGCTCTACAAAAGTGTCCATTGCGGGGTAACCCTAACTCCCACCAGCGAGGTAGTATGGGTCACTAACCCCAATTTTTCCATGAAATTCTCGCTTTTTGCCCCTATCTCGTAAACAACAAGAGGTACAGAAAAAATAAATATGACAAACTTGTAGGAAATTCAATTTCTACAATTTAGCTCAATAATCCATGAAAATTAGGGATTTGGTGTTCACAACTTTTTTGTAGAAAATTGAATTTCCTACAAGTTTGTCATATTCACTTTTTCTGTACCTCTTGTTGTTTACGAGATAGGGGCAAAAAGCGAGAATATCATGGAAAAATTGGGGTTAGTTACCCGTACTACCTCGCTGGTGGGAGTTAGAGTTACACCGCAATGTACACTTTTTTAGAGCATTCAATTCTGAAGAAACCCTACCATTGACCAAGATTATACCATAAAATGCCTCTGAGCTGTAGAGTTTTGAAGAAAAGTAATCAAAGTTTACGTGTATTTTATATGGAAAATCTTTATACGCCTTGGTCTAGTACTTAATATTAATATTAATAGCTCCAATTTTCAGGGAATTTTTGGTTAGGTATTTGCCACAAAAATTCGAGGTGGGACTGAAAAAAAAATAGTCGCGAAAAAAAAGCATCCTAATATACATTGATAAATTAATCAAACTGAAATAATTCCTTTCGAAGTTTTTATTAAGATGTTGAAAAACTTTTTTTTTTTTAAATTCCAACTAAAAAGACTTAGATGAAACTGCCAATTAATTAAAATTTTGAAAAAAACCAATTTTTCACAGGGTTTTCATAAAAATAATTATAATAGGATGTACAAATTTGGCTAGCAACATTTCGAAGTCTAGATGGCGGATGCAAAGAAAAATTTTCCAAATACTACTTATATGCTATAAATTTTCTTCTAATATAGCGAATTGCCCTGCATATGTTGACTTTATTCTTTGTAAATATTGATAACATCTAAAAAAAATTTAAGTTAAATTTATTTCATACTGTTTAGAACAGTTTGAGTTTTTAAAGGTGAAATTTTGTTATTATTATCTTTTCATTTCTAAAAAAAAAACAATTCTTTGAAGCAGAATATTTTCTAACAAATTAGTCATTTCTGACGCCGAACTACCTGCAATTATTACAAACAGATTTAATAGACGAAAAAATTCCACTAATCGGTTAAAAGTGATTCTTTGTCACGAGCTATACAAAGGAATATGTCGATACTCGTGTCTTAACAAAAAATATATCCGCTAAAACAAAACAAACTAATTACTTTGATTAAATTATTTCCTAGAAATCACATACTTCGAAAATCCGAAGATTAGATATTATTCGAGAAATGCACGTACATACCTACTGCATAGATTTCACCTTCCTTTATCAAGGTATCCCTCAGAATTTTCTAGACAGCAAAATTCCTCAATGCAACCAACAGACAGCAGCTCAAAAACTTGCTTCTACATAAGTTTTTATCACCTCAAAAATGAGATAAACGTGAAAGTAGCTTCCAAGCTAGACTACTAATTTTTCGTTTTCTGGAGTTTTCTAGACGCACTAAAATGCCCATATCAGAATTTCGAGAGCTTAAATCAAAATAGCCGAAAGCGTTTAACTTTGAATTGCTCTAGATGCAGTCTCCCCTTGAGAGTCAAGACGCAAAGTGGAGTCGCAGAATACTCCAAGTTTTCGAGCACTTAACCGCTAAATTATTCAAATGAAGGAGGGACCAATCGCTCTAGCTTGGTATCTAAGCCACAGAATAAGATTGCTCGCGGTCGTCTTGCGATGGCTGAGCTAAGAAACGAATTCGTAAAAGCTCTAACTTAAGTTCTTCGAGTTTAAGGAACGGCCTTCAGAAGGCGTTGAACTCGATTCACCTGAATCATGCAAGCGAACATGTATGGCTTTTGTTTTGAAGAAGGAAAATACTATCTTTGCGATTCAATGCAACAATCGAAATATGATTTTTTTTAGAGGAGACTAATTCAATTGAGCGTTCATTAACAGCGCGTGGCACTGAAATTGATAGTCGACAGCACTTTTTTGTGAAGTGCCATGAAGTTTATTGCCTCGGAAACCAGTTAAATTAGATTAAGTGTTATGAATCGTTTTGCATTATATTTTTAACACTATATAGTCAAATATTTTCTCAAAAGTTACCACATTTACTATTATTTAAGGGGTTAGACCACCTTGAGGCGAAAAAATTCCTTAAAAGTTTAATAATAATGAACAAATTTCTTAATTATCACTATTTACTTCATACATTGGTAAATATTTTTCACTAAAAAAAATTATTTAATCACACTTCCACCCGTTACAATCGGAGATGTTTACTTTTTTTAAATTGCAAATTCAGCCAATTTTTTGAATATTTGAATGAACGACGACACAATTTATTATCAAAACTAAACAGGACGTTAAAGCAAAAGAGTCAAATATAACTTTTAATTTCCAGATGGTCTAACCCCTTAAATGGTAGTGATAATTGTACCCCAATTTTGTTGACTTTAAAATACAGTGACTCACAGAACTGATCACGCTTTTTCTAAAGAACACAAAAAATGGTAAATTCTTTTATAAGAGTTACATGAACAATAAATTTTATGTGCTCTTTTGTATGTTACACAGACACACAATGTGTTGAACCAAAAATCTTTTATTCATTGTTAATTTTTACAAAATAATACTATAAATTATAATGCTAATGAACGTGATCACTTTTGTGAGTCAGACTTTATTCTCAATATTCTATGGCTAATATTTTGTGTAAGCACCTTTTGCTTCAATGACCGCTTGTATACGTCTTGGCATACTTTCTACAAGAGTTTTACAAATTTCAGGAGAAATTTCATTCCAAGAAAATTGCACCTTTTCCCACAATTCATTTACACCCCCTGAAACCCCAGTAACTGATCTTTTTAAGACACCCCATAGGTGTTCTATGGGGTTAAGATCAGGCGATTGTGGTGGCCATATAAGGGTTACCAAATTTTTCTTTTCAAGCCATTTTTTTGTAATCCTCGCATTGTGCTTCGGATCATTGTCTTGTTGAAAGACGATGTCCGAAGCGCGAACTTCAAATTTGGCCATTGAAGCAAAAAGTTATACATCCAAAATATCAATATATGATGCCACCGTCATTCTGCCAGGTATCAAGTGCAAAGTCCCGACAACTTGAGCCATCATACAACCCCACACCATGATGGATCCTCCACCAAATTTCAATGTTGGTTGTACATGTTGTGGCTGAAGTTTTTCCCCTGGTGTTCTCCATACCCATTGTCGTCCATCCGAGCCGAGCCTGTTTATTTTTGTCTCATCGGACCATATCACTTTCGCCCAGTCTTCTGAAGTTCAATGGGCATAGGTTTTAGCAAAATTGAGTCGCAATTTTTGATGCCTTTTTGTGAGCAGCGGCTTTTTCACTTTCGCTCTACCTCTCAACCCAGCGCGGCGTAAGGTCCTGCGGACTGACTCAGTCGAAATATTGATATGGTCATCTCTGGTCAGCGAACGTTGAATTTCAGAAGCGTTTTGATATTTCTGGCGCCGTAAATCTATTAAAATTTTTCGTTTTTGCGCCGGAGACAAAATTTTTGTTCGGCCTCCCTTGTTTTTGTCTGGTGAATTTTCCATATTCTTCCGAATTTTGCTAATTGCACCTAACGACACACCAATTGACCGTGAAATTTCGCGGTGCGAAACACCTCTATTAATGAGGTCTTCTATTTGGTGTATGCGTTGCTGGTTTATTGGCTTATTATTAGACCCCATATTAAGCTTCAAAAAATATTTCAGTAAAAATAATCAATTAATATTACATTGTAACCGACAGTTTATATTGTAGTTTTTTACCATAAATGTTAATTAACTTTGAGTTTTTAATTTAATTTCGCTGAAATCAAGCAAGGAGATTACTCTTTCACTTTACTCACAAAACTGATCACGCGGAGTGTTTGCAACTGTCAATAAAATTACTAAGAATTCACTGCCGACAAAACCAAACAAATTTGTTCACCGTTAGATGCATGTTGCCAGCTTACAAAAACCAATAGTGAATGGAACAAATTTACCATATTTTAAATTAATAACGTTAAAACCGCTGGGTTTGTAGTAGAGCGTGATCAGTTCTGTGAGTCACTGTATGTTATAAAAGGCCATTTCCTGAGCCATTTTTACTATACAAATAGCAGAGCTGTAAAATAATGCATTATTCTTGGAATGCATTACAACTACAACCTAGACAAATTACCAGTACCATTACCAGCATTGGTACTTCAATTTAATTATCATTACCAAGTTTTGGTACTCATACTTCACCATTGCCATACTTCAGAAGCATTACTTAGCATTACTCAGCATTACTTAGAAATACTCAGCATTACCTAGCATTACTCATCTGATAATGGTGATTAAATTGTTTGAAGTACCAATACTAGTAATGGTACTGGTAATTTGTCTTGCTTGCATTACTTGTACTGGTAATTGTAATGGTAATCGTAGTACTTTTTTTACATACTTTCCTATGATCTTCAAGATCCTAACCTCTAGTTGCGATAAAATTTGATGAACTATTGAAAATTTTCTATGTTTCAATAGTTCATTGAGATTTGGTAGAGTCGAAAATAGATAAACATCTCCTCCCTAGATATTGAGATAAAATAATCCCCTGTAGGATTTTTTGATGTGACAGCTTTCGAGATACCAAACATTTAACTTTTAATAAGTCGTTTATTAGAATAGTTCCATTTCCGATTAAATTGACTGTCAATTGAATTGTGTTGTGTTGTTGTTGTTTTATCAACTACAAAACTTGCATGACAGACGGTAAAACAGGATGTATCGAAACCAGCTTCCATTTTATTTTTTTAATAAAACGCATACAGGGTGATTCTTACCTAAGTATTCCAACATATACCGGTCAATTCTATGAAGCGTGCTGATGAACATATGTGAGAACAACCTCCCTCTCAAATCAATCCTTCACCTCCCCAAATCGCGATTGAAAATTGTATGTTCTTGAATAGAGATGCGTTCACATAAATCGATATAACTTTTTTCAAGAATATTGCAGTCACCCTGCATTTTATTTGAAATGTGAAAATGTTTTTAATTCAACATATAATATGGATATGGAGATTACGTGTGGAACACAATATTCGACAAATGCTCGTGCATATGCAGGTTTACAGTCAAAATGCCTTCCATACTACTTTGTAAAATATGGTATATAATTGTTGAGAACGATGACGAATAGAGGTGGATGGACGTTGGTTTACACTTTCACTAACTGCCGCAGTGTTTTCGACAATGACAAATATGACATTTCAGCGTTCCATATTTTACACAACGAAAATGTTTCCAAATTCAAAATTAAAGCTGGTTTTCAGATACCCTTTATAAAAAGTAGACATCAGCAAAAAATAAAATCATGAAAATAAAACATCGAATCATAAATTTTAAAAGTTCGATGTTCCCAAACTATATTACAGGATTTCTTATATTGGTTTGTAGCAGGTTTCTACTAACTTTAACATTAATCAGAGGGCAACGAAGAACAAACAGAAAATAAAAAAGCGATTTTCGATCCTAGATGATGATTTTTTCATTTCGGTATGTGAAATAAACAGAAATTACAAAATTAAGAAATTGATTTTAAAACTTTGAATAGTGATATCTTCAAACCAAGCAAGAATTCACCTTACTTACATCAATAGCAAAATTAATCAGAATGTGGTATATCAACAAAATCGGAGTTTCCGCATTATTCCCAGTAAAAATAAGATAATTAAAGAAAATGAAGTATTAATTTTTGAAGGAAAGTCATTTTAGTACACAATCTTTAAAATCCGTTTATTATAACCGGGTTCCGAGATTTTCAATCTTTTTTGGTCTAATAGCACTCCACTATTTGTGCTGGTGTCATTTCTATTGGGATCTTTGATTTCTAATTCGACTGTGATCACATTTCCACTGGAATTACCTTCATCAATTAGCGCTTAATTTACTGAGGCAATAAAAGTGTTTTCAAGACGACGACCGGGTGATTGGCGAGAAATTGTGAATCGCGCTTGATTACTTTAAGAAACCCGACGATGAGTGGCATCTCCGCCTCTCCGCCACCGGATGGCTCCAGCCCACCGGGATGCTTTCTAGTGGTTTAATAATATTGAAAAGCATTTAAGTACTGCTATTAAAGGCTGAAATCGTCGTAATCAAAAATACTCCAGCGATGCAAATGATTCGAATTTAATTTAATGAAAGGTTACGTTATTGGCGCCAGATGGACGCGAAAACACCAACTTTCATCGTAAATTTTGTCATGATCAATTGATTGGGTCTGTTTACAGTCACGTTAGTGGAATTCAAGAAAGTTACAGCGGAAAATTTTGCCCTCAAAATTAGGTCCCAGGTATTTTTTGAGGTTTTATATTTATTCAAAATATTTACATCGACCTCGAATTCGAAAATAATATTTCTTTAAAGTATTTCTGTTATTTTACTTTTTATTATGGCTAATTATATACACACAAATTCCTGTCCTAAAAATTGCCCCAAGCGATTTTATTTGCAATAAACATTGCATGACTCCTGCTTTATGAAAATTTGTAAGGCATTAACCAAAATATGTATAATAAAAACAAAAACAAAGAAACAAAATTATTGAGAAATTCTCTCTTCAATTTCTCAATAAAAAATCTAGAATTGTAGTAATAAAATGTAAATAGCATTCTTTATAAACGAGTTATTCCTGCACAATCAAGTTCATTACACACACCTCTTTCAGTGGCTATAAACTTCTTATTTTACCAGTATAAAAGCTTAATCGCAATCTTTATTAACTCGATGACCAAATTTGATAAAAACACTTAGGTGCAAGGCAGTCGATGATATAAGAACAATTTTTCGTTTTTGTTTGCTGATATCCAGAAGATTCTTATATTTATATTAAATAGTTACCATGCCATCACTATTGTTTTTTATTGTAGTGTTTGAAAATCCAGTTTCAATTTGAATCCGCCAATTAAAAAAAAAATCGATATAAAAGCAACTTTGTACTGTATTATACAGTGGTCCATGAAAATATTTGTAACTCATACTTCTCTTCTTTAATTTACAAATAAAACCAACACTATGGAATCTCATAAATTTTTATCTCAACTTCCACTTTCAGAAGAGCCTAAAATTTAATATAAAATATTCAGATAGCCAAATTCATATTTGGAAACAGAAAAATAATGAACTGAAATCAAAAAATACCACCTTGATCAACAAGTTTCAGGAATTTATTCAGAGATAGTCCTTTTTCGCCAGCAGAGCCGTCTACAATTTCTCTCTCTCCCCCCCACTCCACTATCCCCTCTTGGCTGCTAAATATTGGGTCGTATTCAACTGTCGAAATCATGTCTTTCGCTACGTCAACGCGGTCCCTTTTTTGCATAAAATTCAGTTCTTTCGACACCAGCTCTGCAGCAATACCTCTGCAACCTAAATCATTAACCAAAATGCTTTGAGCGGATCCATAAGCCAAGTTCAAGTCCTCTGCCAGCTGTCTAATGGTCAATTTGTGATTTTCAGCAATCATTTCTTTGATTTTATCAATGTTTTCGTCGGTTTTTGATGTCCCCTGCGTTCGTCATCCTCGGCGGACTCACGCCCACCTCTGAAGCGTTCGTGCCACACATAAACGGGCGGGAATATAAATAACAAATTGCTACATTACAAAAAAAAAAAACTCAAATCGGGTGACTGACAGCACCACACTTCCTGAAACTTTTTGATCAAGGTGGTATATCTGATACTGTCAAGCATGACGGTAGTTCAGTGGTTGTTTAGGGGTCTATGGCGCTGCATCAGAGGTTGGGTAGTTCATTAGAATTCCTTGAAATCCTTGAAAATTAAGTAATACACCTAATATCTGAAGATTTTCAAGAAAGCTTTTTACTATCCTGGCTTAAATATTTATTGAAATTCATTGGAATCGTGACGATATTACTGATTAGTAATCATTGCTGTTAAATTTTATTTTCTTGACATTCAACCTTTTGTAATTTTGCCACCGAGCTGCTAGCCGGAAAAACAACAAAATTTGTCTTCGCTATAATCCAGTGACCAACAGACAGACAGACAGACTGGGACGTGTTGTTAAGGATATGCCTCATCTACCAAAGTAGACGAGCCCAAAAAGATCGACGAGTGTTTCGATCCGAGAAGCCAAGCTGATCTCATCAATATAGCACTTGGCTTCTCTGCCATAATACAAAGTAGGAATCGAAAGCTAATCCCTATGTCTACTCGATTAAAATTCGAAGTGTGAATTATAGACGAAGAAAAATTTTGGAACAATATTCCTTCATTCAATTGTATTTCGTATGCATTTTTACATGTGAATTTTATATTGATTCTGGTAGTGAATATAAATTTTCGTTATGCATGCTACATGGTGCCTTGTTATATTTACTATGCTATATTCTAAGATATCCAATTGTTGACGAAATATTTGTTAGCTGTGTAATGTTCTAATTACCCTCAACGATTTCAATTAACCCATTAAGGGGTATCCCACTCTAGAACGTTAAAAAAAATGCATTTTTTTTTTTAGTTTTGAAAAATTCTGTGTTCTTTCCTGAATCGTTTAAGCTATCTCTTGCCGCGAAATTTGAAAAGCTCGCGCCGCAACAGGCGATTCCGTGCGCAGCTGCGCGCTCTCCACCACTCTTAACTTTAACTTAAATTCCGTTTTTCTCAAAACACCGTCTTGATGAATGGTGTGCAGCATTCTGAGAAAACCATTCATCCGAAAAATTTCAAATTTTGGTACAAGCTGTGTTAGCTTTGTCTCTATGACCTAAGTGGAGCAAATCAGGCATATTTACATTTACATAGCTTGTATCGCATGTTTTAACAGTAAAAAATCAACTAAAACATAAAACTTATAGTAAAAAAAATTAAAAAAATGAATACAAATTTTTTTTTCCAAATGTGCCACACTCGTGCCATAGCCACATATATAAAGAGTACTAATGTGCAATCTCATAATTTTCAGATTATTTGTTTGGCTGTTATCGTGCACACCGTTCCTAAGGTATGAGTCCCAGTAGCAGGCCTGCCCTGACCCAACCACTCAATAAAATTTTTTTTTTTTTCTCAAAATATTCATTAAACGTCATATAATAAGAGGATTATTATGTTTAACTCTAAATGTTTTGTAGTTTCTTGTTCAACTCCCTGAAAAAAAACGTTCAATTCAAGGGCCTCTAGAGTGGGATACTTACCCCCTTAATGCCTGAATAACAAAAAATTTTACGGCAACTTCGAGGCCCTAACTTTTATCGAAGGGGTGGTCAATTATCATCGAGACCAACTTTTCTAGACGTAATTTGAGTCGCCTGACACGATCCAACCAAAAAAAAAAGTGAAAAAAATTATTTTCCCCCCTCTGGTTTAAATGAGATTTGGAAAAATTTTATATATTCCCCCCCCCCCCCCCCCCCCCCCCACACCCATTCTGAGCTCACGTAATTAATGGATGCCCCCAAACGAGTATTAAGTATCTGAATTGCACGATGCTGTATTTACTCGTGCAGGTCTCTAATCCCTACGAGTACTTCTCAAAATTATGATCAACTACAATAAAGCCTAGTATGCTGTTCCCAAGAAAACAGCTCAAGGAAAATGTGCACTTATTCCCAAACGGAATTTTGACAGTAGGTCAAGGAGTTTTGACAACTCAAAAGAGTAGCTGTGCACCCACTTTTTTAGTTCAGGCGGAGTAAAAGTTTCTTCATGTAATGCTGAGCTTTCCACGAACTCTTTGATTTCAATATAATCCATTTTAACAATCACCATATAATCTCAATCTAACAATCACCAGTGTTTAAATCCAAATCTGTCACTTTTACTTCAAGGAATATGTGCTCGGATACATATTTCTTGAAGGAAATTAGAGTTCCGTGATAATAGCGCCATCTGCTCGTGAAATCCGAACTATTTTTTTTCTTGCCGAACAGCATACCGTTTTGGTAGCCGAAACAGAAAAGAAATTCCTTGAGTATTCCTTGAGCGTTTTTTTACATGTGTTTTGTATAGGCCAAGAAATTTCTTGGGAACAGCATACTAGGCTTAAACCACAATTTCACAATCATGACAAATTTTTAAAAAAAAAAACCGGTTTATAAATCCCTGCAGTAAAAGTGGATCTTTCAACACTCGATTTATAAAAATCAGGTAGCCATTTCGATTGAAGACTTAGATTGCTAACTATAAGACTTAACTCCTGAAGCACCAAAATCAAGAAAAATAATTTAAAATATTAAAAATTTGTTTACAAACACAACAAAGGAATGATTAATGGGAACTAATCTTATTGTATTATCTAAATGATGAATTTTATCAAGAAACATTTGGTCGGTAGAAAAAAGTACATAAGAATAAAAAGAAGCAGTTCTTACTAAAACCTCCTTTTGATATAATAACTTCAGAGGATTAATGCCAAAAATCCATAAAAAAAAACTTGTATACCTCTCGCATTCAAAACCAGTTATGAATCAAAAAATAAATTAATAAATCTATTTTGCAAATTCTGAGGTTTGCGTTACTTCACCAGACTAGACTTAAATATAAATTCAACCTTATTGAGCTCAATAAAACGTTTTACGATCAACAGAGTATTAACTATATCAAGTTCTTTCAACCGCATGAATTATCCGAGACCCATTAAGCACTAGGAAAGTTTCGGTCAAATTGAACAATAAGGTAAACGAAACTATAAAAAAGTTGATTGCATCAATTGCATAGAAATACTAGTAGCAGATAATCCTTGCAACTTGATTCATTGCTGAAAAACATCGTCAGCAGCCTCGAATTTATCCACGCGAATATACCGCTCAATTGGCAGTTTCTTCACCGCGCTAATGTGGCGATTCAATAAACAATTTCTGATGGTGCTCTTACTCTGCGACCTCTGGAAATTTCTGGCATTGGTACACGCGCGCATTCGCGTCATTTAAGTGCGGTTTTCCTAATTGACTTTGCTTATTCGCAAATCGCAACAATAAATGTGTCCATTGCACTGGTCAAGTGAAAGTCGTCGCAACCATTGCCTACCATTCAGGCGAATCATTATGTTTGCCAGAAGAGCATATTTTGCGGAGACTGAGCTTTATGACCTTACATATACACGAAACAGTGGAGCATTACGATCGAAATAAAGTTTTAAGATTTTCTAATCGAGTATTCAAAAATATATAAAATTGTAAAATTTCGATTATAATGATTTTTCATTTCATGAAAACCTACAGTACTGTCTTTAATTAATAATTCATCTGAATATGACACCCTCGATTAAACCCATGGCCCATTTTCCATAGAAGTCACGAAGCCAAGAAAAACAAAACCAAAACAAGGGGGTCTATTTCATGTAGTCTTCAGAATAATAAGGTTGTTCGGTAAGTTTGTATTATTTAACCAACAATGAACTTGGTTTAAGCACTAATTAATTAACCAACAATGAACTTGGTTTAAGCACTACATATTTAGCAGCATGTGCTCCAGATTTTATTTGAGTATTCAAACCCTTCACTTTCTCCTTCTAAATTCTTCTATTTACTCAGAGTAACATTTGACGGTGTACATCGACAAATATTGGGAGTTGCAACATTTTTGTTGTCACCTAAAGTCAGTATACACCATCCTAAGGTGAAAATTTTAGTCGGTAACAAAATCTGAGTGACAAACTATATATAGAGAAAAAAAAAAAAGGTTTTGTACTAGAAATTATCTTACCTTTTTTTATTATTTCGATTTATAGAGTTAAAATAATGATTAAAAAATAATTTGAGCGCTTAATCTGTCGACGTTGGTATTGGTTTGAAATTTGCCGGCGAATATAATACGGATAGAAAATATAACGATATATAGTAAGTTTCTTTAATCCCAATTCCTCCAACCGGAGTCATTTGTGAACCCTCTATTTCTAACAGACGCTAGTTTAGGAAAACTAATGGTGCACGATTTCTATTTGAAGCCCATGCACGAAAGAGCAGTCAAACGTCAAAATAAAATGTCAGAAAATTCGTCACTATATCCTGTACTCTCTGTATCGTGCTTTCCATGTCACAGTGTTAAGAGTTAGGGGTGCCACAAGTTATTTAGAAAAAATTAAAGAAGTGTTTATGGATAACTTGTAGTTTTTTTTTAAGCAACACAAGCCTAAACTGCCAAAACAATTGTCAAACTCTCCGTGTGTCACCCTCAAAAATGAATGCAGATTTAGTACAATCATTCAGTGAAACTTCATTCTTTGCTGTCGTGTATCATTGGTATTAAATTATCATTTGGAATTTAGATATCCCGAATAATTACTACGATAATTTTAAGCTCAGATTGTATTACAGTAGAACGCCGATTATCCGAATCACCGAATCCGAGGTCGATTCGGATAATCGAATATTCGGATAATCGGACATAGACTGGTAGGTTCAAAGTTGGCAACCAGAGACTACCAGTTTTGAGCTTGTTGAATATATAGCTTGGTAGGTATATGGTGAGAAGTATGTCTATATATGTTTGTTTGGCTGGAGCTTCGAGCTCACCTCAAAACTGGAATTCTCTGACTACAAATATTGAACACGGCAATTGTCACCACCTCAAAACTGGCACTCTCTGACTACCAATATTGAACACGGCAATTGTCACTCGCATTTTTGTATTCTTGCGTCCCCACAAAACTTGTTTTTATTGAAAAATTGCTTGGTTTTAATTTTTTATATTACGCTTAGGACCGATTCGGATAATTGGCAATTCGGTTAATAGGCGTTCGGATAATCGGCGTTCTACTGTACTTATCTTTTATTGTTTTCGAAATAGTCCTTCATTCCTGAAAAAAATCTTACTTTACTTTAAAATGGTCTTGGAGTTGACTACCTGCATATACCTAAATTCCTTGGAGTGCAAAGGGTTAAGTTAGTAAAACATATCCATAGTTACATCAAACACATTTGGCTGATTTTTTCAGAATCAATAAAATGTCACTTCGATTACTTGTACTCCAAGCTATCCATTTATTACTGTCGAAGTCTAAAGCAATAGCGTCGGTGATACTGCGTAACCGCGAGAATAACAGTTTCACAACCGCGTAAGTACTTATAGTAACATAATTCGAAATTATAATCGTATTCGGAGATTCTCAATAATCCAATTAGCAATTACGCCAACCTAAAAAATGTAAGGTAAACAAAAATAACTATCGCGGTATACAGATCATTTAATTTTAATGCCTTTTGTAACAGTTTACGTTTCGTACTTATGCGGTTATGATATTACTAGTCTCGCGGTTACGCAATATCGAAGACGCTATTATGATTTAACGTCAAGAAAATTCATTGCGTGGAATTAACCTACAATTTCGATCGAACGGCCAAAGATAAAGGAAAAGTGGCACAAAAATGCATTTAGAAATAATCAGATGTTTTAAAACTTCTTAAATACATTCGTTTTTAAATGATCGTACTAATTTAATAAATGAATATGATATTTATTAATGGGGTATTCTATAGTAAGGTATGGTTTTAATAGTTTATGGGATATTTATTAAGTTACACCTCAACTATTTATATTAATTATTTTAATTTCCTTTTTAACCTATGACAGATCAAGTTTAAAAATAATTAAAAAATCTATAACAAATTTTTACACTAATGTATTGACTTGTTATTTATTTTATAAAAATTTGTGACAGCATATTCAATTAGACGTACTGAGTATTTTTGAAAATTACCAGGGCAACACATGAAATTAAAATAATATAAATTTATAAAAAAGTGTATTTTTAAAATATCTTGTCTAATTATTTCATTTCACTTGATAGTCATCATCCGGTTCAGAGACTTCCAATACTGGATTCCAGGAACAACATACCGATCACGGTATCATCTGTTAGCATTCGTCATTTGATAAATTGTTTGAATATAAAAATAAGAAACATTGTAAAAAAAAACATACGTTTGATTTTCAGCTCTATTTTAATTAGCTCCCTGTACACCACTGATTTAAATTGGCTATATATAGAAATAATAAAAATTACTCACGGTTCAGCTTCTATAGACTTGAGTTTAGCTACATAATTTGAGGGTATGTATCCTTCCTGACGTGTTTTTTTGCTTCGCGCTAACCACCAGTCACCCTGAAAAATAAAATATAAATTCAACGTAAAAACTTTAGTCATCTCTTTTTAAAGAATAATTTAATTCTGCTCTTTTACTCTTTAAAATTAGTTCTGTAAAATCGAAAATTTTTAACAACGTTCGAAAATGAATGAATTAGGGTTTCTTTTCACAACAACAATTGCCATCGTGTCTTCTTGCTAGCTGCTTGTATTCTAAAATTTACCATACTTAACATATACAGACAATTTGGCGGGAATTCACATAAATCGGCACCATAAAAAAACAACTCGTGGTGGTGTTTTCATTCATAAAACAGAATGAATCTACATATGACATTTTGGGTAACCTGGACGTGGTATCGGACTAAAAATAATAATTTTAAAACATAAACAAAGACAATTTGTAAAACTGATAACGTGTTTCGATAAGATATCTAATTTTACAAGAAATCACATTTTGAATTATAGTTAAATGAGAAGAGGTGCAAACCGACTGCTTGATAGAAAGCTTATCAGTTTAATTTTAATCAATAAATTTATGTCATTGCAAGATTTTAGATAACTTCACGGGGAATGCACTTCACTGTGTGCTGATTCATTCATTCGGAGTTTTCTCTGAATGCAAAATCTTGGAACCCTTCACTGAATGGATGTATCCCAACAGGAAACTAAGGTGATCACCGATAGAATTTTAATCGGGCTGCAAACCTAAATTTATTTATGGTCGCATTTCAAATGGCTGTCCGTCTCCAATGAGAGATAAGTGATTACATTGACGATATATTATAATTTTTTTTTTTTCAACCCAAAGAGCCAAGCGTTCTTTCTTAGGTCTCTATGTTGTTCTACGGTGAACACATTGAAATCTTTTATGCTCTTATGATTTTTTCCATTCATTGAGCTCCCCCGGGAAGACATGTAAAGCACTTAAAGCCCCAAAGTTGTGTCAGTGAACAAATAATTTCCTTTTGTTACGATGCGAGAATATCAAATTACTGCTCGCAGATTGTTTGATACGAGTTGTGATTCAATATTGCTTAGTTTTGGAATTTATGGGAGCGGTACGAAAATATCATATAACAAATAAACAAAATGCCGAATTTACGTACAGCGTTGTACTTTTAAAGAAACATTTTCAATTTTTGTTTTGTCTGTAAAAACGAAAATACGCAACATTTTTTTAGAACCTTTATCGGCCAGCGATATCTATGACAACCTGTATCAGCGTATTATACTTGGATTTTATATAAGTACATAAATTTTAAAGTTAAATGACGAACTGATTTATACGGAAATTGGGTTTCGAATTGCTTGTCCGTATTACATCTTCATTCACTACAATATATGAACCCCTTGTGGACTCATATATCATTTTTATTTCATTCTGAATTAAGCACTTGTAATTTGCAAAAAATAACAAAGAAAATTTATTTGTTTTATTGGTTTTCCTTTTACTTTTAATAATATTCAAAAACTTAAATATTCAAAGCTACAACGATTCATTAAACATTATGTGCAAAAAAGGCACTGTAATGTCTAACGGCAATAATTATTGTTTATTATAGTACACAGGGTGATTCGTAACGATGTGTTCAAAAGAGAGAGAATCGATTCTATTAAATCCTCCGATCAACGTTTGTTTCGAAAGCCCGCGCTCCTGCCACGAGTAATTTTACGTACGGATATTTTTTTCATACAACACCCTGTAATTTTTTTAACACACAACTTACGAACCTCTTTAAGGTATCAATTGATAGAAAACTTTCCCCTTTTCCATGAGGCTACTCCTTTACCCCGCTGCCACCATGAGTTCCAAATTGTCAAAGTTGAAAAACTGATAAGATTGTCGCTAATTAAATAAATAAAATTTATAAAATTTTAAACAATATATGCTCACAAAATTTTATTTTGATCCGATGAATATATGTATAAGGAAATGCAAGATAATTCCTTGAGTGATATAATTTTTGATATCCTCGTTGTCAACAAGAATTCTTTTTTTCACTTCTTACACCAAATTTTGAGAGAGTTGATTTGACCTTTTCCAGAATCGGTTAAATATCGATGATTATCACTTAAATTTGTTCACCAATTTCCTCGTTTCTCTAGCTGGATCTGTGAGATCATCTTTATGAGATTTCCAGCGGGATTTCCGAAATGTTCTAAGTTAAAGATTTGGACTTGAAAATTCGAACTAATTTGAAATGGAAATAGATTTTTTGAAATTTAAAGCGACTTTGTTGAATTGAAATTCAACCATACTGATTTGAAAATAGTTTTTTTTAATTGAATAAGTATATTAAGACACATTTGTTTGAAATATTCAAAAATGAAGAAATATTTAAAAATGTATAACTCGCCTCGAGAGATGGGCCCGCATTCGATGGAGAAGAACATTTCTTTTTTAATTTTCCTTTTTTAAATCTTGAAGATTATATCATGTATACTGTATAGTAAAACAATAAAACAATTATTATGTGTAATTAACTAACTTCATAAATCAAAAACGCGGCCTAATAGCTGGAAATAATAAAACAGAGGGGGACTTTTTTATAAGTATTTTGTTGCGGATTCAGAAGATTTAAGTAAATTCAATAAAAATGTGTGCATGAAAATTCTCAAGATCACTTGATCTATCCTACTTATTTTCCGAATACTTACGTTATATACAGTAAAAAGCTCAAAATAAATATTATTTTCAAAATATATTTAAAAAAAAGTAAATAAGAAATTTCTATCATCAGGTCTGATGGCGGTAGTTTAATTGTTAAATAAAGCAATAGTTTAAAGAGGTGAAAGAATCAAAATGCATTTCTATTTTTAAAAAGCCGTCCACTAAATTTAAAACCCTGGCAACCCATAGGTTTTTTGAAAGTTTTCAAGTATCACAGGTTTTGGTAATGCTTTCTGTATATAACAAATCAAATGCTTGCCATTCCGCCTACTTTCTTTATACTCCCTAACTTTGGTTTAAAGAACATTTTCTTTGCATAATCTTTCATCTTCGAGAAAATTTTAGAAGTGAAATTTTTTTAGTGGCGACGTCGTAACTTTACTGAGTCACCAAAAAAGTGAAATGCTTCCCTCAGAATTTAAAATTCAAAAGATTTCCATGAAAATGTGTTTTCAAGGTCACTGATTTGAAATCTGTTACAGAAAAAGATCGTGACTCAAGTTGGCGGTAGAAAATTCAAAACTTCAAGGGATTTCTTTAAAAAGCAATAAGTACCTAGAGGTTTTTAGGTTTGCTAATTTCGATTCTGCTAACGAAAGTACGTAATTCTTAACTTGAAAGACTCTTTGAAAATTAATTTATGCATCTGATGTAGAAGGGCTTTAATATAATTTTCTACTGAATTGAAATGAAAAGGAATGTTAAAGGTTTTCAAAAAGAATATTTTTACACATATGTACTATGAGAAGACTGATTTTTTGATTTATGTTAAGTTACCGATGTGATTATTTACGTTCAGTGATTTCGTAGGTAGTTTTCTTGACTGTTTTAATTAACTTTTCAGCTGGTTTACAATAAAACAGAAGACCAGAATATATAATTTTTTTTTTTTTTTCTAAAATTCAAGCCAAATAGCTAAAATTTGCCTCATTAAAACAGAATTTGAAGTTTGAGCATAAAATAGAGATACCACGAAATTTCCGCAGGCTGTTTTTGGCTGCAGAATGTTCCGCTTGACATGGATTAGCGGAATCCTATCCCATTTTTTTTTAATCTTTTATAACCAGATCAGTTTGATATTTTGCTCCACTGCCTGTCTGCCCGGTATGCGATATCAGCCTCCCCTTGCTCTATATAATCCGCTTTATTGATTTATTCATCCAATCAGACATGAAATTCCAATTTGAAGACCCTGCTCTATACATTTCTTAAAAAAAAAAAAAAAAAAAAAAATTATCGTGATGGGCCTGACCTCAATCTAGTCAAAAGCCGGAGGATTTAAAATCAACCACCTGTGAAATGGTAACCCACATTTATTCTCAAGGTTATCGCTCGAGTTCAGCCGATTCTTTCCGGCAATTATGCTTTTAAATAAGAACAGAGTTAATGAGCTATGCTTCGAAATTGGATCACAGGAATGAAGCCCCTATGAGGGAGAGTACAGCGTTTCCATCGGAAAATAATTGAATAAATACTATATGATAAAGTTCTTATCTTCAAATTGGAAACATTACGAATGGATTGCACCAGAACCAAAGAGTTTCAAAAATCCCCTACTTGGCATGGAGCCGAAAAGGAGCCCATAAATGGAGGTACCATATTCAATCGATAGTCCACTGGCCCTAGATCCCCCGTTCTGGGATTATTGCAATAATCGGCGTAGACATTAACATTAATTCTCATAAGCTGGTCGTTTTCCCAGCGACGGGCGAGGCCCAGGTGAGGTTGAGTCGATTAAATTCCCACCGTGCCGCAGAAGCAACGCACCACGGGGGCGACCGGACAGAGACTCACTCACTTCACTTGCATTGTTTTCCCATATTTTAAGGCAATTGCCTGCATGCAAAATTTCAGCGAAGCGAAACAACAATCACCGCCTCATTGACTCGGACTAAACGAAAACAGCAATTTGCCATTTGGAGAACTTTCTACAAGTACCCCTGGGACGGAGCCGAACTGGCCCCAGATTATCGCGGGCGGATTTGTTGTAATTTTTGAACTGAAAAACCCCGACCGGGGTGTTACTCAACCTCGGGCCTAGAAGGCAAAGAAATATTACTTTTATTTACCTGTGTGTCATTCAGAATTTCCAGGTGTTCACCCTTCCTGAAGCTGAGATCCTCGTCGGTCCGAGCGTCGTAGTCGTAGAGAGCGACAAAGATTTTAGCGTTCGCGTTCGAAGTCTCACTTTCTGGGATTTGGGGCACGGGTCTGATCTGTTCTTGCGGAGGTGTCTGCTGCATGACACTGGTTAAGACGGGCAGGTCCTCCAGCTGATTGGACCGCTCCATTTTATCTTTGTCCGGATCCTGCTTCTGGCTCCTCAAGCAGTTCCCCATTGTGATGTGATGTGATGCGGCTAAATCGCGGGGGAGAGCTTTTAATTGCGAACCGACGAAAACACCACCGATTTAGTTGTCCATCAATGTACAAAATGCACTGGGAATTTTTGACAGTTTCGTGTCTGGCACATAAGCAGCCACACAACGGCACTGGCACACACGCACACGGAATTGTCCATTCACGGACGAACGAACACTTCCACAATTCCGATCATTGGCACTTCCGCAGCTCGCGGCCAGGTGAAAAGGCGATTTTCTTGACCGGCCGACACTCCTAGAGACGGCTGACGACACGCACCTAATGCATCTCCCTTTCGGACGAGGAGCGATCGAATTGAAACGCACTTAATCCCGTTTAAAACGCGAAAAATGTGACGGGACCCATCCCGTGTGGTGCATATCCAGGGCGCGTTTCGACAATATGGCGGATGTGACAGTATTTTTATTTTGATTGAGGCCCTCCCGCTCGCGCGACTGACTCAAGCATGGGCAGCTATCCCGCTCCCACTTAACTTTCCCTTGTAGATTTTTTCGCCTAGTTATGTCAGTTTTATTGCACAAAAACATGGGATAAATTCGGACTAGCTCGAAGGCGGAGTGGTCCAGGTTCTGTGTGGGAGCACGCAGAAGTTTCTATTTTCTAATAAGCATTTGCAATAGCAGCAGAACGCTCCACTAACTAATTTTTATTGTAATTAGTGCTGCTATTGGAATGCAAAAGAAACTCCCAATTCCAAAAAAGTTGATTGCATCCTCGGTGACTGCTGTTTAGGCTTAAAAGTGGTGTGAAGATCTGCTAAAGGAATTTACTTTTTTGGAAAGTCGTATTTCAGTGAATGCACAAACCCATCTTCAATAGGTTGGTGATTTGTATCGCCGAGAAAAAGAGCAACGAGTTCGTACCGCCTTTTTCTAATTTTTCTAAATAAAAGTGAACCTTTTTCTACAATGCCTGCAAACCTACACCTTCATTCAGTTTTTTTTTATTTACTTTTCAGAGAAAATAGGGTTAGGAACATCACATATTTTAAAATAATCATTTGCCAGGATTTACCTTGAAATTACAATTCCCTGGAATTGTAATTGATATTTTAAATTAATTAGTAATTCACTTAGAAATTTATTTTAAATTCATAAGAACTCTGGCTTACATGATTAAATAGTACTCCATTAAGGTACTAGTTCGCTCAAAATTTTCCAAAAAATCGATTGTTGTTTTTTTGCATTTTATGATTCCATATACATTCAGAAATCACCTGCTAAATGTTTAAAAAGAAATTCGAAAAAATCGAAGAGCTACAGCAGTTTTAGTGCGCGCGCGTTTTTGAATATACACACATAAATATATCGTAAAAAACTTTAAACGCATTTTTCTCTAAACTCCATTTTTCTCAACGGCGGACAGTCAATCTCCGGATTGACTGAACGGATTTGAATAAACCTTATAGCGTTTTGTTTGTTAAGGTCTATTGTAGGGCAATTCACCAGAAAATTCCGAAAAAGTTGATAAAAAACATATTTGGAAACCGAACAAAGCGAAAAAAAATGCGATTTTTTCAAATTTTTTTTCAAACATCCGCCATTTTTTTTTTACCGATTTTCTTTACTAATTGTGGTGAATTGCCTTATAAAACATCTTCCTTTTTAACATGCTTTTTGGTTTTTTTGTTTCGGACTTGCCGTTTCTGAGACTGATTGCGCCATGGAACCCTCTTTTTTTGGACTGCGCATTTTTGAGAGCCCTCTATATATTGTAGATAATAAAGTACTAAAAAAAGAAAAACAATTTTTTTCTGTCAACGTCAAGACTTAAACATTCAAATAAAAAAAGATGTAGTTAGATTTATAATAAAGGAGCTGAAAAAAAAAAAGTTTAAACGTTATTTTTTTCCTATTCTACAGGGAATACCCTTACGTATAGTATATTGTTAAGTAATTAATTGAAGATTTTTTCTCATCGATAAGTATGTTCCATTTAATAATAAATTTAAGACCTAAATTTTTGTTAAAAATCGATTTTTTTTGTTAAGAAGCTAAAAAATTGATTTTGCTTATTCCTTCGATCAATTACAAGATAAAACATTATATTAACGAAATATTTTTGGGTTATTTATTTTTGATGATCCAGTCCAGAGATATCGTACTCACCGCAAGACTCCTTTTTTTAGAGGTGCTCCCGAAGATCAGCTGTAGCTGCTTTATAATAACTATTTTTACAAATACAAAACATTAAAATACACTCAAAAGTTACCATAATACATATGTGTCTAAATTTTTACATTAATAAATTAAATGTCATCTCAAGAAAAATTCCTGAAAAATCGATTTCGTTGGGCCTACTGACTGTATATAGGGTGTTCAGTGGTGGGAGGGAAATATTGCAGGGGGTGAAAGGTCAGACCGAGACAAGCAAAAAATCGTATGGGGGGGGGGGGGGGGGGAGGTATCTCGCACCGTTCGGCAGTTCCAGGGTGATTCGTAAATTAGGATGTTGCTTTATATGGGAACCGCTCTTGTATTTTTATCTTTTTTTTCTACACATCGCAACGGCCCCAAACCGATCTCAAAAATTTACTATTTCGAAGCCCTTTCCAAAACGGTCAACACTGCCCCCCTATCCCCAACCCCTTGGACACAATTACCCCTGGATGTTGAAAAAATTAATTAATATAATAATAATAAATTATTAAATTTTATTTCACGATTTTTCACCTTTCGCCAGCTTTTCTCCGAAATTCACGATATTAACATACCTACATTTTTTTTTTTAAGGTTACCTATCTAATTACCTTTCCAAAAAGGTGCAACATGCCTGTTGGCTGCAGTCCCAATCCTGGTAACTAATTCTTCGCTGGAGTTGATTGGTCTTGAGTAAACTTCATCTTTCATCATTCCCCATAAGAAAAAGTCCAGCGGAGTAAGGTCCGGTGACCTAGCAGGCCAAGGAATCGGTCCACCTCGTCCAATCCAGCGCTCTGGGTAATGCTCATTCAACCTTGCCCTAACAATGTTCCCAGTATGCGCGGTGCTCCGTCGTGTTGTAAATACATTGCGCTTCTGGTGGCCAGGGGGACGTCCTCCAACAGATCCGGACGGGTATTCTCCAAAAAGTCCGAATATAGCTGACTATTCAGCACTTGGGGCAACATGAAGGGTGCTATCAACTGGTTGCCGATGATGCCAGCCCAGACATTGACACTAAATCTTTGCTGGAAGGACCGACACCTTGTCCTATGTGGGTTCACATCTGACCAGGTGTGGAGGTTGTGGAAGTTTGTAATGCCATCCCGGGTGAATTGCGATTCATCCGTCCACAGAATTCGGTCTAGAAACCTTCTGTTTTCGATGTCAGACTCGAGCATCCAAGTGCAGAATTGCAATCGTCTTTCGGAATCTCCTTCCTGTAGTGGTTGGACCGGGATATGGTGGTATGGATGTAGTCCCTCTCAGTATACAACGGTCCAAACTCTCCCTGAAGACAATCCTAACCGTCGTGCGACCTGCCTGATGCTTATTTCAGGGCTGTTCCTGACGATGTTGAGGATTTGTTGGTCGGTGTCCGCTGAATCGACCGATGTTCCTGATCGCGTTTCTGCTCTGGGGGCGGTTACACTTCCGGTTTCTTTTAACCTTCTGAAAGTTCTTGAAAATACCCTTCTGTCGGGTACACGCCGATTCGGGAATCTCCTTTGGTATTCTCGTACGGCCTCACTATCATTTCCGTCTACTAAACCGTACACGGTTCAACACTGAATTCTGCCATTTTATCTTAATTTTTTCTATTAAACACTCGTTCTTATCGCTTGCTTCTTCAACTGTGGTCAATATCCTTTCAAACTTACCCATTTTTATACCATAATTCATAGGAGGTATTAGAAAGGAGCGTCAGGATACTTAGGAGTCAATACTGGATATAATAAACTAATAACGCTATTTAACGAGATTACATTTATTATTTTATAACTGTTTTGCTGACATAATAAAAATGTATTACCTGTGTTTCCTAATCAAACATTTCCGAACTTGCTGTCATAAAAATTGTTTACTTAACGACTTTTTCCATTATGATGCAATAAAGTAATTAGATACCTGTGAGGATGTTTTAATTTCAGGACTTTTGCAACCCCTTTCTACCTGGGTATGTTGCACCTTTTTGGGAAGGTAATTAGATAGGCAACTTAAAAAAAAATAAAAAGTAGGGATGTTAATAACATGAATTTCGGAGAAAAGTGGGGCGAAAAGTGAAAAATCGTGAAATAAAAGTTAATTTTTTCAACTTCCAAGGGGGATTGTGGCCAAGGGGTTGGGGATAGGGTGGTGGTGTTGACCGTTTTGGAAAGGGCTTCGAAATATTAATTTTTTGAGATCGGTTTGGGGCTGCTGCGATGCGCAGTAAAAAAGATAAAAATACAAGAACGGTTCCCATATAAGGCAAAATCCTGATTTACGAATCACCCTGATACCCCCCCACCCATACGATTTTTTGCTTGTCTCGGTCTGACCTTTCACCTCCTGCAATATTTCCCTCCCACCTCTGAACACCCTGTATAACCCCTTAAGGTCCAAACAGAATAGTCCGCTGTAGCCTGGCGCAACCGCTGGGTTTCTGTCTTGGCTGGCGCTAGTCATACAAAAATGTGTGGCCAGCGCGAGTTAAGATAACACAGCGCTAGGGGCAGGCTACAGCGGCACATTCGGTTTGAGCCTTTATCAATGTTAATTCGACTGCACCCCCGCACAGAAAAACTCTTCCATACATATAAACAAAGTATGCAAATAAACTTCTCTGAGCGGTGAATGTGCTCTCAAGCCACTGACATAGAGGAACTGGACTGCTAACCGCCGTCTGAAAAACGAGACCATTTTTAGCGCAAGCGCAAACCACATGGCGCAAATCATGCCATTAAAAATTCCCTAAAATACCGCACAATTATGTTTAAAATGAAGCAAATAAAAAATAATTAAGCTGTCATGAACCGATTTCTTTTATATCACGCTTAATTTTAAGTTTTTTCACAAAAATGTTCCTCGCGGCAATCAGCTGCGGTCTTAAGAAAGACAAAGATAGCTATACAAATTATTTTTCTGCCTTTGTCTAACCTTCACATTTCTCGTTTATACCAACCCAAGCTAAAAATTGTATCACAAAAAGAAGTAGCCATCTGTTGGACATCGTTAAACTATTCTAACAGCTGATTGCAACGGAAAATGATGAGTTGGCGGGCAAC
The DNA here is from genome assembly GCA_949715965.1 of Dysmachus trigonus. Taxonomy (NCBI): domain Eukaryota; kingdom Metazoa; phylum Arthropoda; class Insecta; order Diptera; family Asilidae; genus Dysmachus; species Dysmachus trigonus. The sequence continues at coordinate 44,804,021 of OX454319.1, read as the reverse complement.
TTGTAAAGGCTGTCGTGGGTAAAAGTGATGTGCAAAAAGCTTGTGTTTACTTTTATTTATCTATTGGGAGTATCAAAAAGATGTATCACACGCGAAGATACTAGAAAAAACCAAAAGAAGTGCACATACATGGCGCCACCTTCATTTGGCTATTGGCCATTTTTTTTTGTAAATTTGTCTGCCTGCGGGCTTAAGAAAGAGCGAGATAGTTAGAATTCGGTCAAAATTTGGTCTTACTTTTGATGTGAGTTTTTGTACGGGATCAGCAGTCCAGTTCTTATATGTCAGTGTCTCAAGCTATTTTCTGTTCCTGCGGAGCTTACAAAAAGCTTTTCGTGGCCCAATGTAGGGACACCGAAGTCGGTGCATTCTGTGCGCTTCTTATCGTATTAAGATTCTTTGCTCCAGCGTCTAAGCCGTCTACCGCTCCGTTCACATTGTAAATGCCCATTGTCAATTTTAAGTCCAGTCTTCTTAGTAGAGAAATAAATTTTTCGAACATTTTTTTGAGACATAATCTATATTTTTAAATTTTTTATTTTTTATTCATTATCAAATAAAATATTTTATTTGCGAGACTTAGGTACTCAATAAGTTCGTTGATAACATTTAAGATAATAGCACTGTCCTCCTTGAAAAGCATGTATTGTGTCTACATACGTTAAACTTTAGTTCATTGCGACCCAATTATCATGATTACTAAGTTAATTCTGAATGCTATTCACACTTTCACTCAACTCGTCACAGTCTATGAAAACCAAAGACTATTCAACCTACGGTACAAAGACTGTGCACTCCGGCAATCAAATCCTTATCTTTTTTTTACCTTGGTACCCGTGCATAATGCATAAGAAGCGTAAATCCAACCCTGCAATCTCCACGTGGTACGCTTTGGGTAACGCAAATGCTGGCGGTTGACAATTGACGATCAAAATTGTATCAATTTGAAAATATACAGGCTTATTGGGGGTACATTAAGCTGTAAAGAAACTTGAAAACATTTGTCTATCCGTCAATATTTGTTTTGTGGCAGAATTTTTCAAATTAATGTTAAGGGAAAAAAATGGTTTTCTTCAAAAATTATGGTAAGTCCTTGTAGAGAATTTATTCAAGTTTAAATTTACTGTGCGGTGAGTTGTTGGTGAGATATATATGATTAAAAACAGAAGGTTTCTTTTTTTCATAAAAAGTCGGATATCGCAGCGAACAATTGACGTAGAGAAAATTAAAAAAAAAATTAAAGCTCAATAATGAAGCTAACTGATGATGCTAACTGATAAGTTTAACTGAAATTTTTTTTTTGCAAACTGATGAACCAAGAAAAAACCTCAAAAAAATGTTTGGTCAAAACATCTTAAAACTAACGACTTCAAGCTTCAAAATACTTTTTGTTTAATTTCGATACGACCATTTTTCACTAAGATACAGCTCTTCAAAAATTGGCAAACAATTTCAAAAAATTTGTTGTTCCCTTTTTTTAAGCAGTGTTGTAGTCTGATCCGGAATAAGATGTCATATCAAATTTCGCATTAAATTTACATTTTCAAACAGTTACTCATAGCTACGCCTGCCATCCGTCCGGGATTCCCCGGATTTGTCCTAGTTTAGCGGGCGTCCGGAAGGGGTGAAACCCGGACACTTTTGGTGTCAGGGAAATCGCGATTGATTGAAAGATAAACCTCAGAAAGTTATAATTTTGAGTACAGTAGAACCTCGATCATCCGAACTAACTGGGACCGAGACTAGTTCGTATAACCGAAATGTGGGTTTTTTAGGACAAGATCAAACAAAAACATCACCTTTTTACATAAAAACAGTACAGTATATTAAAATTTGACATACATATTAACGTTGAAATATAAAACACCTGAAAAAAGTCTAATGCTTTTTTTGTATTATTTTTTTATAAAATCGTCAATTTTTAATTGACGAACGGTTGCAACGCGTTTTTGAGCGGCTAAGTCTCGCAGCCGTTTGCGAAGGATAAGTTGCGTTGGGCAGCATTCTTCTTGTCTATCGAAACATTCGAGACTCGTCTCAAAAGCGGTAAATGCTTCCGCATGCGGAGGTTTGTGCCATGGCATAAATTATAGAACAAACGAAATTACATCCATATACAGGGTGTCCCAAAAATACCAGGTCAGAGTGACATGGAAGATAGGTTAGCCTTAGATGTGTCGAATGAAATAAACATGACCTTAGTAAAAGTTGGAGGCAGACAGTTTGAACATTTACTGTAATAATAAACAAATTCAACAGTTTTTGGGTATTTTTAATCAATATCACAATACTGCAAAAGAATGAATGAAAAAGCGGAATAGCAAATTGTCGCAGCTGTCCTATTCATGTTTACCTGATAACAGGTCCACAGCGACAAAAGACAAAGGCCGGCAGCTAATAAAAATGCAATTTTGCCTTTTTTTTACTATTGATCGCGCAATAATAGTGTTTTATTTTTCAGAATAGAGTCCGGCTTTAGCATAACCCTTAATGATAAAAATAGCAATTTCTAAGTTTTTGTAAAATAATTCCCCAAGTATTATACCATTTCTGAATCTGCATTAAATTGAGTTGTTTTTAAGATAATTTGCCAGTTTCTTTTAGTACATTTTTTTTCCACGACTGATTGTCAAAGTTAAAGTTACAATTTTGACAGAGTTAAAAGCTAACACAAATGAGTTATTTTTCTTGGAAGGTACACTAAATTTCGGCAAAATTTTACTTTTAACGCCTGAAACAACTATTCAAGATACCTGACAAATAAAAAAGTAAACAACTTGAAGTCATTTTTAGCAATGGTGGTGGAAATTCTAACTAAAAGTAGAGATTTTAAACAAAATTAAAAAAGTGACAATATCTCGAAAACTAAGAAACTTTTACTAAGGTCATGTTCATTTTATTCGATACATCTAAGGCTAACCTATCTTCCATGTCACTCTGACCTGGTATTTTTGGGATACCCTGTATGTAATGAAAAAAGAAAAATTCGGCATTCACGTTTCTATCTGCGCGATGTAAGAAATAGGTACATACATACATTAAAATTGCGCGCGGAAACTCCGTAAGCGGAATAACAACGTTCGATGAAACAAAACGCGTTTCAACACGCTCGCACCTATGCACAGACAGCGGCATTGAGCGACAAATTCGCGCCAACGTTCGGATAAACTAAGTCAGCGTTCGGATAATTGAGGGTTCGGCTAATCGAGAATCTTCTGTATTTTATTTGTTACGCTGTAGTTTATATCGCAAACAAGCTGCATAAATGAATAAAAAATGCAAATGTGTACGATGTTTTTATTTTAAACGATGAAAATATTTTTTAGGCATGTCCGGGGAAAAACTCAATTGTCACCCAAAAATCCGGGGTTTTTAAAGTTTTTGCCCGGCGTCGGCCATTTAGGTGATGGCAGCCCTACTCATAGCAAAACTTTGAAATTTTGCTAAAAGAACATCAAATTGCATTGACTTATGACCAATCATGGCAATTTGATGCGTTTATAGGAAATTTTAAAATCATTGCTTTGGTTTGAAAAAATTCAATTTGATGCAAAATTCTAGATCCAGATCAAATCATTAAAAAAACGCAGTAAATATATTCAATATACATACATATTCATTGTTACTTATTAGTTCTTCTTCTTGTTTTTCATGAAATCACACGAAGAGGTTCCATGAATTTTGGACAGGACTTACCCAAGTTACTGTAGCAAGCTTAAGCTCAGCAAGTTTTTACCTAAAACTTAGTGAATAGATCTATAATAAAATTTCAAAATGGCATCTTCAAAATGGAGGACGACTGTAGTTTATTGTCTGATTCGACTCAAATTTGATACAGAAGTTTCTCTGGGTTCAACTATCATCTTGAATACAATACTACCATTTTTTTAAATCAAAATTCAAGAGCTCCAATATGAAGTATGAATTTTGTCATTTACAGTCCGATCCAATTTAAATTAGATGTTAGGGACTTTTAGGATCGCAGTTTATGAAATTTTGATCAACATTTAGAAATTCAATACTGCCGGCGCATGTATGATGGGTGAATGTTTGTCACTTTAACAAGATTTGGCTCAAATTCAATCCCCAGATGTTATTGATGTCGCGAATTGTGAATATTTAGTCAACATTTTATTATATTATAGGAAAATTAAAAATAAATTAAGAATTTTAGATTTTGTATGACTATAAGATAAAAACGAATGAAAATACAAATTTCGGTTATACGAGATATCAAATAAAAACAATAAAAAAACATTCATTAGATTGAGGGATAAGTAAAAGAGTTTTTATGTATCACAGAATTTTATTTGAAATTGGTAAAAAATTAATACATCCTCCATATACATTATCTACTTCGTATGTAAAAATGATGCACAATAAAAAATAGTTAACATAAATGCTCAGCCTGCACAATGCGAGTTATTCACATTTATATTCAAATTTTCAGTTAAATCTTAGAGAAAAAAAAACACAACAATCTTGTTCCGTGAGTGAAATAAATTATGCAAAAGCAACATAAAAAAACACCTGATCGCTTAAAGTATACTAAACATAATAGGAATCAGTTCTTTGGCAAAAATTGTGATGCGTTATCTCATTAGTGACTAAGGTAATCGCGATTGGACGATTTACGCACCTCGACGCTTCACTTCGGAATAAATCTGAGAACGGAATGATTGCATGTGAAAACGCTTGGCAAAATTGCGACAAACTTTAGCAGATGACGTCGGCCACACGCGCTGCAAATTTTGTTCAACTAAGAACACTTAAAAAGTAGTTACTTGGAATATGAATCACCCAATTTTTGTCACGTGTTTCAAATTGGAAGTCAAAAGGTGATTCGTTTATAGCGGACCCCGGTGCATGGGTCATCCCCTTTCGTTTACAAAAATAATTCAGGAAAGATCAAATTCGTTTGCTCCCATTAAATGAAAACGCTTCAAATTCATAGAAGTTGCTTTGATTTGTACGATGTATAAAATTCTTTTGGTTATCACTTTAATTGGGCCGCTGAATTTCGCAAGATATTGAACCTTTAAATAGTTTGGAGCATTTGCATTTAAATATAGTGAATAGTTTTTAATACATCGAACAAGCACACAGTCGGTTTTCCACATTTAATCCCTAGAGGTATTTTACCTTAAACGCAGTGATCTTGTTCCATTTACCTTACTTTCAAAATAATGCATACTACTTAAATTTAATGAACATCCCACGAACAGTGGACTCCTAGCACAATTATCTGACTCTAACAATTCCGGAAAAGCTGTTTGCATGTTCCTTTAGTTCGCAAATGAAATTTGGCACGGCGGTCTTTCGCGGGGATTGATATATTATATTATTACAAATATCGCACAATTTCGTATTGTACGAAGTACTGCAAAAAATATGTTTTCGGATCGATGTTATTGATAAACATAAGCCAAGGAGTGAAACGATGCAAACAACTTTGAACTTTAAAATTGAAGACAAACAAAGAACTTTGTCCCCGTGTATCTTAAGAATAAAACATAACTAGTTGAAAAAGACTCTTAAATGTAAAAATCGAAAAATCTACAGACGGTATTCAGCGACCAAACAAATATCTCGTACACTATGAAACTAGATATTCGACATTCAAATGTTTTCTGATCCCCTACTAATACAATATCGCCCCGGATATGTAGAAAATTTAAAAATCGGTGCTTACTTTTCCAATTTACTGATATTGTTGTTGTCTTATCTACTCTTTATTCGTAATTACTCAATTAGGTTCTGATCATCCATCATTCGCTTTATCTAAATAACTTACCTTACTTTATATACATTTTTTCTTAAAATCAAAAGAGGATTAACATATATGGCAATCATTTTTCGTTACAAGTTTGTTTCTTACGTGATTCATCAAGTCTAAAGAGTGATGAACTTTAACACTAGCAGACTTTAAATAAGTGGAGGATCGTCATTGTCGTTGCTCATCATTACGTCTTCATAGAATGGTCTACTTCGACGAGTGGCCATCATATCTCTCACCTGAAATAAACATGAAACTTAAGTTCTCTTCACAATAAGTATAATTGCAAAAACAATGGAATACTCGGTTTACCTATTTCAATTAAATTTTTGGTAGGAAATCTTACATTCGCAATTATATTATGTTACAATAGCCTGTTGTATGATATAATTAAAACAGAAGCAGTGGCAATCAAATGCAAGTAAAGTACAACTCATGAATCAAGACTTCCGTAGCTTAACTCGATTAAAACCACAACGAAAACGATTGATAATTTTCCTGCTAACTTTTTTCAGATTGGTTTCGAAAATAGAAATCATATATTTTTTCCGTACTTTTTGGTTTTAGCAAACCAATTCATTATTTTTATTGTAATATATACTTATTATTATTTCCAAGAAATTTTGTTAAAATTACTAAAAGGGCTCATTCTATAACAGAATTGCTTTTACAGACCGTGAAGTAAATTTTTTAAATCCAATTTTCTGATACGTAATTTTACATTGTTTTTTTAAATTTAAAACAACATAATATAATTAATTACATTTTCAATATTTCTATCAGAAATTGCTAGGAACATCTAGGGCAAACTGATATATGGCCGGTAGTGATACCTTAATAGTATCGCCCCAAAGTGGTAAAAATTTAAACAAAAAAGTGATTTTAAAAATAGAGTTTCACGAACTGTCGTTGGAGTATATCCCGTTTATCTACAAACATATTTTTGCTACCTAATAATGCTAAATGCAAAATTTAAATCTGTTTAGAAATATGTTATTGTTCCAGTCTGAAATAGCTAAGTTAAGTAAGTTGTAGACAACTTTTCAAATCAGAATAGTAATTCAAGACGTTATCAGGAACTAAAAAGGTTTGAATTTTGCATTGAATTCAATTTTTTTAACCTTCACCTATAGCAACAATTTTAAAACTCGCAATAAATTGCCATAATTTTTATTATTTATATTCTTTTTTTTACGCAAAATGGGCATAAGTTGAGGTTCTTTTCGCAAGATTAAAAAGTTTTGTTATGGGTTACTATTCAAAATGTTTAATACAAAATTCCTGATCCAAATCAGATCGCTAAAAAAACCCAGCTATCTTTTATCCGAAGTTGTTACGAGAAAATTATTGCTGATGAGCGTTATGTATACAGATTTTCTGCCGCAATTAAGCGAGATTCAAGTTCATTGTTAAAAACTAGACTCTTAGCATGCAGTTGTTTAATGGTCCGAATTTATTTGCAGAAAGAAAAGACATTATAGACCAGTATTATTACATAAAATTAATGCAGTGTAATGTATATTATCATAATTTTAGTTTTGGCGAGAGTTCTCTTATTACGATCAACGACTTCCGGTTCAAAATTTGCACTCGAATTTTAAGTCGCCTCCCGATTTAATTTTTTTTTTTTCCGTTCTAGTGTTTAAGCGTGATATGAATTTCAAAGATCAAAGGTTCAAGTTGCTCAAGGTCATATCTGAACGTGAAATGCGCCGCTCCTATTTCTGGGGTCGAAGACCACGGTCAAGGTTAAGTGCAAGGCCACCGCCTGGTATTGGGTGTGTGAATATGACTCCGCCCTTTCCCAACAGGATTGCTTATGTGTACTAATAAATGGCGTTCGATAGTACTTTATGTCAGCTTTCAAACGCACTACGTGACATTTGGTTCAAATATTAGCAACAAATGCTTTTACCACCTTGAAAATGTCGGTTTTCGCTCCAAGTAAACATCATTTGCGGGAAGTGCTATTACACTATTGTATTGCAAAGAAAAGTGCAACGGCAACTCATCGTTTGCTTGTGGAGATTTACGGTGAGCATACTCCATCTAATACAACTTGTAAGGAATGGTTTCGACGATTTCAAAATAATGATTTTGGCACTGAGGACAAAGAACATGGAAAACCACCAAAAAAAATTGAAGATGCTGAATTGGAAGCATTATTGGCAGAAGATTCTTGCCAAACTCGATCAGAATTGGCTGCAGCATTAAATGTTGAACGATCAGCTGTTGTAAAGCGTTTAAAAGCAATGGGAATAGTTTAAAAAGTTGGTAACTGGGTTCCATGAATTGAAAGAAAGAGACATCGAACGTCGAAAAACAATTTATGAAATGCTACTTCAAAGGCAGCAAAGAAAAGGATTTTTGCATCGAATAATCAGAGGAGATGAAAAATGGATATATTATGAGAATCCTAAACGTAAAAAAGCTTGGGTGAAGCCAGGTGAACCCGGCCCATCACAGTCAAAGAGAAATATTCACTGTGACAAGGTTATGCTCTGCATTTGGTGGGATCAGAGAGGTGTTGTTTATTATGAGTTGCTCGAACCTTCTCAAACTATTAATGGAGAAGTTTACCGACGACAACTAATGCGTTTGAAGAGAGCCATAGAAGAAAAACGACCAGAATGGGTGAATAGGCACAGTAAATTAATTCTTCAACAGGATAATGCCAAACCGCATACTGCACAAATCGCGAAGTTATTTAGATGGACAGAACTGGGAAGTGCTACTCCACCCGCCATATTCGCCAGACAAGCGAGTGACAGTCCTTCGGATTATCACTTATTCCGAAAGATGCAGTCAGATCTTACTTCATACGAAAACATCAAAATTTGGATTGATAATTGCATCAGCTCAAAAGACCAGGATTTTTTCATGCAAGGAATGCGTAATAAACTTTTCTAAAAATTTTATAAAAAATAAATGTGTTTTATTTTAACAGAAAAAAACCGAGTCATATTCACACACCCAATAGCCAGGGAACAATCCTAAAACTTTTGTTTGAAATATTTTTGCAGAAAACCCACTCAAATTTTTGTTTGAAATTATTTGATTTTTTCTTTACATGATGAAATAATTGAGGTTATAGATTAAAATGGCCCACCCTGTATATAAATGTATATATAAGGGTGCTTTTTTTTCGCGTCTATTTTTTTTCACTCCCATCTCGAAATTTTGTTTGAAATACCTAAAATAAAATTCCCTGAAAATTTGAGCACTTAATATTAAGTGCTCGACCAAGACGTGCAAAGATTTCCCGTTAGGGTTACGCCGCAATGGACACTTTTGTAGAGCATTCAATTCTGAAGAAACCCTATCATTGACCAAGATGATACCATAAAATGCCTCTGAGCTGTAGAATTTTGAAGAAAAAAAATCAAAGTTTACGTGTATTTCAAACGGGATCTTTGCACGCCTTGGTCGAGTACTTAATATTAATATTAAGGGCTAACATTTTCAGGGAATTTTCTTTTAGGTATATCCCACAAAATTTCGAGGTGGGATTAAAAAAAAAAAAATTGTCGCGAAAAAAAAGCACCCTAGTATATATATAAATTAATATATATAAATTATATGAGGCGTTCTTTGTGAACGGACCACCCCCTGCTGTCCACAAATGGTGAGCTCCATTTAAGGTCTACCAAGGCTCAAAAGAAACGTTTTGATTTCTACTTTCGAATGCACACTGGCTTTCGAAGAATCCGCCGATACAGAGTCCAAAATGGCGGCTAAAACCACGTGACCTCCATTACTTTTACTACTTATGAGGTTATAAAATCGGTCGCATCATTCCGATTGAGGTCTACAAAGGCCCAAATGAAAGCTTTTGACTTCTGCTTTCAGAAGAAAAACGTTTAAAAAAAGAATAGAAGAAAGAGATATATACGGGTCAAATTAACCTTTTTTGAAGTCATTTTAAAAGACAATTTCTCTTGCTATTAATCCCAAAATGTCTTTATGATTTAACTCTTTTGGTAAGGCACAGTTTTCTGCAAGAGTGGTTGCACTGTATGGCAGTGTAGGATGCGAAAATATATTTTACTGCAAACACAACACACCAAGCTGCACTGCTTAAAACGGAAAGCTCGAGCCCCTGGATGGCCGCATCCATGAAAAACTTTCACTGCCGTCCTCAATGACGACTAGAGCTGGCGATCGTACCCACAGAGCTTTCCATGAATGCCGATTTAGGCGGCGGTCGTACCCAGAGAATGTCGCGACGATGCCGACTATATGCAGCGATCAGTTTACGATATCATGGAATTTCTACCATATTGCGCAAATTTCAATATAGAAAAAGGAAAAGGGAGAATGGGAAATAAATGTAGGAATTAGAAATATTGTAGTCTCAATCCAATTGGCAACACTGCTGTGATTGGGAAAAAATTCAATTCACTTCTCAGATTGGATTTCAAATATACGACTCTATTTATTTATTTAATCCACATTCACCAACAAACTGATTATTAAAAATCATATTAATTAATTATATACATCAATGGTCAAGCCGACTTTTCTACTGAGACCTCGGAAAACAACCTCTAGATAATGACAGATTAAATAAATAATGAAGAATAGGTACTTAGCTACCTTCAGAAAAGAAGCAGAGATACCATCAGTACCGTTATTAAAACTATCAGGAAGATTAGCCAAGTGCTCGAAAATTGTAGTTGCATCGAACACAAGAGGTCTGTCTGTTAACTATAAAGTTTTTACTCACGGGTAAACTTTTTTACCTGAAAGTGTCTCACGGAGGGGAAAAACTGAGCTCGTGACAGCACTTCTTCTCTTACCCAATTTTACCAGATTTCAGGGATACCAACTCGGGGGGTTTTCCCCCTAATTTTAGGGGGACGAAATGTAGCATGGGTTTTTTTTAGGGGCTTGAAATTTTTAGGGATAATTTAAGGGGGATTTTAAAAATGCTCCAAAATATTTCAAATTATAATTTAAATAGGTAGCATTAATTTTAACTTTATTTTGGAGTTATTTTTCATCATGCAGAAAATTTAATCCACCAAAAAAAATGTTGGATTTATTTAATGTACGAATGTACGATTTTAAAAATTCGCAGACTGTAGAAGATGTAGAAGCAATACTTGAAATATTAAATGGCTTTTGATTAAATACATTACAATGTTAAATAATATGTAATAAAAATATTTTAATATTTAATAATTAATAAAATCTATTCTGAGTACTTAATAGTTTTAAAATATATTTTTAAACAGTTTTAGGGGATTTTAGGGGTTTTTGAAGTTGATTTTGAGGAGCAAATATTCCACGAGTTGGTAACCCTGCCAGATTTTACTCACGCTGCGAAACCGAGTAAATTTGTTGCGTGTTTAAATCTTCCAAATTATTAAATAAATCCATAACTTTTCCCTCTGACATCTTAATCATGTTTGACAATTTACATATACAAGTAAAATTTTGAAGGTATACCCAATTTTTACTTTTAAGCCGTCTGGTAACTTTTGAGGTTTATTCCCACTACCATTAGAAACTTTTTACCAGATTTTTACTCAAGAAATTTTGACCCAAAAATTACCAGACATATTTAAGATCTTTAACTTAAAGTGAGGTGTGGAAGCTTAGTCACGTGTGTAAGATCGCTAAAACTAATATCGCAATCAGGATCACAAAACGCAAGGTAAATCGGAGGGGATCACCGCTGTCAATATTACCAAGCTTAAGGAATTTAAGAAATCTTTAATTGTGAGAACTGAGTAACTAGCATCAACATATATTAAATAGTCAGTCTCACTTCTTGAGGCGCAAAACCTTTTCTATGCCTTTTTCTCATAATGTTCAAGTGTTTTAGAGAACTATTAAGTCAGAGCTGAAAACAATCAAATTTTTTAGAAAGACAAATAGATACCCATTTGATGTGGAAGATTTCTAAAAAACATACTGTTGGATAACGATCAAAACGGACTGTCCCTAGTGGCTCTACTCATAGTACGCCACCTAGTCCCTTTACTAATAGTAGGCTACCTGCCGACCTTTTATTATTTCTATGGTCTGTTGTTTTACGGACGTTCAATAAAGAATATATTTTAAAAACTCCAACCGGTTTATTGCAGTTTAACGATTGAGCCGCTGGCGTAACCCCAAGCGTCGTTTTTGATTAGGAGCGCCTTTGCGTGAATTTTCCACGTATCAAAATTGTCTTTTGTGAACAGATCAATCCGCACAAGACCCGCCATTTTGCTCACTTTCAGCCTTATTTTACAACTAAAGAAAAAACTTCACACGAAAAGTTAACTCCGTGCACCAGAACAACTTCGTTATTTTCAGCCCCCAGTTGTAAAACCGAAAAATTCACCGTAAACAATTATTTAATTTTAGTTTTACCTTTTATTATCATCGTGTACGTGGATGACATCTTGGCGTTCTCACAGAAGCAGAGCAATATCGATTCATTGTACGAGTTTCTTGGAAAATCGTTTGAAGTCAACGATTTAGGCGAGATGTCGGCTTAAGTCTAGATTAGGGTAACCTCACGGATTTTAATGAAACTCGGTAGGAACGTTCGTCTAGGCTTAGAACGAACGAATATGCAAAAATTTTTTGTCGGAAAGCTCAACTTTCTGAGAAATTCAACTTTGAATTTCTAAAAAAGTCGCTTTCACGACTAAAAATTTTCACGTTATTACTGCCGAGTTTCATTAATTTTGCGAACGGAAACCGCACTACACTACACTAAACACTATTTATAGCCTCCTAGTCCATCGTTGCAAGCATAAAAACCCCTGAAATTATAAAAATTTGCGTTATTTTCATTGTACTTACCTTTACTCCGGATGACATCTCCCTGGAACTGTCATCCACATCTCATTCCAGCTCTACTCTTCATGGGAACGTTCAGAAAATTACAAATTTTACAAACTATGTATTAAGAGAAATTTTCCTTTTACAGACTGTCTATTAAGAGGGAATTTTCCTTTTACAAACTGTCTATTAACTAGGAATTTTCCTTTTACAAACTGTCTATTAAGAGGGAATTTTCCTTTTACAAACTGCCTATTAACTAGGAATTTTCCTGTCTATTAAGAGGGAATTTTCCTTTTACAAACTGTCTATTAGAGGGAATTTTGCTTTTACAAACTGTCTATTTATTAGAGGGAATTTTCCTTTTACAAACTGTTTTTAACTAGGAATTTTCCTTTTACAAACTGTCTATTAACTAGAATTCCCTCTTAATAAACAGTTTGTAAAATTTGTAATTTTCTGAACGTTTCCATGAAGAGTAGAGCTGGAATGAGATGTGGATGACAGTTCCAGGGAGATGTCATCCGGAGTAAAGGTAAGTACAATGAAAATAACGCAAATTTTTATAATTTCAGGGGTTTTTATGCTTACAACGATGGACTAGGAGGCTATAAATAGTGTTTAGTGTAGTGTAGTGCGGTTTCCATTCGCAAAATTAATGAAACTCGGCAGTAATAACGTGAAAATTTTTAGTCGTGAAAGCGACTTTTTTAGAAATTCAAAGTTGAATTTCTCAGAAAGTTGAGCTTTCCGACAAAAAATTTTTGCATATTCGTTCGTTCTAAGCCTAGACGAACGTTCCTACCGAGTTTCATTAAAATCCGTGAGGTTACCCTAATCTAGACTTGTTCCGAGATGTCTTATTGTCTCGGAATCGAGTTTTCTCGAAATGATTCATCTATAACCATTAATCAGCGCGGATATATTCTGGACATTTTGGATCGTTTTGGCATTTCGGATTGTAATCCGGTTTCAACTCCCATACAACCTGGCACAAGATTGACAATGTCTGATGTTTGGACCGTTGAGGATGGTGAGAGGCCACCATTCAGGGATCTTGTGGGCGCTCTTATGTATTTATCTGTTGCAACTCGTCCGGATATTTCTCACACGACCAGCGTATTGAGCCAATTCAATGACAGTTTTGGATCCAGTCATTGGCAGGCAGCTAAACGAGTGCTCCATTATTTGAAAGGAACTCTGGATGTTGGAATAAGCTTTGGAAGAAAAGAAAACGACTTAACTGGCTATGCAGATTGGGCAGCTGACTGGGCTGCATATGTGGACGACAGGAGATCCTACACTGGATACGCTTTGAGGATGCACGGAGGAACGGTGTCGTGGGAATCAAGAAAACAGCGCACCGTTGCACTGTCTTCAACTGAGGCCGAGTATATGGCGCTTGGCGAGGCTTCAAAGGAGGCAATTCATCTGCGAAGATTGGTTCAGGAGATGGACACTGGTACAGTATCAGCAATTAAATTGTACAACGATAATCAGGGTGCAAAGAATCTTGCTGAAAATCCAGTCTATCACTCTCGCACCAAGCATATCCATGTGCGTCACCATTTTGTTCGAGAGGCACTAATTACAGGAGAAATAGACCTCCAGTACATGGCTACTGCTGATATGCCTGCGGATGTACTCACCCAGGCATTAGCCAAGTCTAAACACTGGAAATGTTTGGAAGGACTAGATGTGAAGGGAATTAACAAGATCCGGCTTGACTCGAGAGGGGGTGTTGGATAACGATCAAAACGGACTGTCCCTAGTCGCTCTACTCATAGTAGGCCATCTAGTCCCTTTACTAATAGTAGGCTACCTGCCGACATTTTATTGTTTCTATGATTCTTACACTATTAGGTAAATAGAAGGAAATTAAATATTTTATTAAATATTCGAGTCCAAGTTTAGAGCAAAATAGTCGAATAAAAAGGCATATGTTTGTTTAGGATGTTGCGTTGCAGGTCTTTTGGGCTCGTCGGGTTGGGCCTCTGGGATGAGACAAAGGGTAATAAACCATGTCTGAATATGTGCGCCACTGTCTTATCTCTCGGGTTCCTGCGAGCCGCGGAAGGGTTGCACCGCAATAAAATTAGAAATTGGTTCAGGTATAGGCAAGGGCTGAAACAGCTCATTTGTGAGTTGTTTGGCCACGAGGCAAGTAGTGGAAGTATTTTTAAAAATTGAGAAGTGATTGAGATCAAGTGACAGAAAAGGATTTGTAGTGGAAAAACGATTGAAATAATCTGTGAGTAGGTTTTTAGCTAAATCGTTAGAATTAGAAAATAGATTATTTAGATAATTGGATAGGTGAGATAAAGTGTGAGTGTTGAGTGAAAGATGTTCTGTGTGTGGTTCACCAGAAGGCATGTGTTGCCTGTCCGTAAGGACTGGTGAAGGGTGAAGGCTGGAGTGTGTCTCCAAGAGCCCGAACCCGTCATATATGGGATGTGTTCCCATGGTGTGAAAGTGGGGCTTGTGTAGCCTACCGGACTGTACGCGGTCCGGGGATTTGGAGCATGTGTTGCTCCAGTGATTGAGAGGTGGACCGCCTCTGTGTGAAAAGCCTTAAGTAGGCCCACTCACTGAGTTTTGTACTCAAAAAGTGGTTTTGTTTCTTTTTAGGATGAGCGCCGGCCACGGCTACAGCTTCACCTCCTCCGTCTAGATATTAAAAAAATGTTCTGTTCAGAAAATTAAAATAAATTTAATGTTACAATTTTAACGCCCGTGTTTTTTATTAAATTAAATAATATGATCTGTTGTTTTACGGACGTTCAATAAAGAATATCTTTTTAAAACTCCAATACATACTAAATTAAAAATAGTCGTGTTTTCTTACTAATTCAATTTTAAATTATTTTTGTTATCTGCTTTTGTTATTTACACTTTCTTTATTTTACATACATTGCAAAAATAAGTTTAAATTGCCTTGCTTACTTTTGATATATATGTATACTAGGGAGATTCAAATTTACTTATTTTCTTTTTTTTCTTTTTCAAACAGGTTCAATCGTTGTTAGGAGAGGAAAGAAAAGTCCTGGCCCAATCCCAGCTCGTAATATCAATATTTACTGGTGGCTCATCGAACTTTTTTGTTTCCCATAAGAATAACATGGGAAAGAATGCATTACTAGACGTTTTTGTCTGTATCTCGTGAAAAAAATGATCATATATAAATGGGACCAATTTCATTAGAAAGAGCATAGCTTTAATAGGTTAATCAATAATATTCATAGTTTCATTGAAGAAGTCACAAAATCGTTTTTTTCCTCAATCTTGAATTTATGCCTCGAGTTTGAATGCTAATAAACTAATATTGTGTTAACTTTACGAAAAAAATGCAAGATTACTTAGAAAGTTATATACTGTTTCTAATGAAATTGGTCCCATTCATGTATGATCATTTTTTCACGAGATACAGACAAAAACGTCTAGTGATGCATTCTATCCCATGATATTCTTATGGAAAACAAAAAAGTTCGATGAGCCACCAGTAAATATTGATATTATGAGCTGAGGTTTGGCCAGGACTTTTCTTTCCTGTCCTAGCAACGGTTGAATCTGTTTGAAGAAAACGAAAAAAAATTTGAATCACCCTAATGTATACTTGTTAAATGTTATCCATGGGAAATATGATGGGATTTTCCAAGTGAGCTTGTGGGAAAACTTGAAATAAGAAGCTACATTATGGGAGATTCGTCAATCAGGATATCGAAACACTGGGTAGGACCTAAAGGGTTAACAGTCTTCTTTGAGTTGGACTGCTCTGCACGATGGCAGGCAGTTCTCTTTCAGGTCTTGAGGTGAATTAAGCCAAAAGTACTTTAATGAGCTTGAGGAGCTTAGACTTTCTTCTCAGTTTTTCTTCAATTATAGATTTTTTCTCTTGGCTTGAAATACATCAGACTAGAGAGCTGTCGAGTGAGTTTAGTTTAATGTAAGCCTCTGTAAATATTCATGCGAGTGACTTGGAATGGAAAGGTACTCACCCTCTTCACAACGTGCCCCCGTTTGATCCCGAACGCCACTCCTATCAAAATGAGCACTAGAAATACTGGAATTAGGATGCCCCCGACTATGTGATGAGAGCTCGGGGGCTGGTTCTGGGCAACCGCCGAAGCCGTTTTGTCGGTGTCCCTCGAGAGGCTACTCGCGGTGGCCGTGGCTGGCTGGACCACAGGCTGAGGAGTGCAGTAATCCGTCTCGTTGTGATAGTCCGAGTTAAATTCGAAGCCCAACAAGCAGAAGCAGTCACCTCCGTCGGTGTTATTGCGCTCGTGACATGCTGAATTTTCTGGGCAGATGCTGTTGTGCATGTTGCAGGGCTTGTCTGAAAGAAAATTGAATCAAAGCGGGTTGCTGGAGCGGGCGGCGCGATCAATTCTTACAATTCCCTGCCCGGCTGAACTGTGTGTGGAGCAGGGCACAAAACAAAAGCACCAAACACTTCCCAAACATTTTTGTTTCGCGAATTCGTTCTACTTTGTGCTGGGCAATCACACGAACAATCAATCAATCCGACATTTGCTGATGGGGCGTTCATTTTTAGTTCAGTGGATCGTTTGTTTTTGACTTTGTGCTTTGTTCTGCTCGGTGCACTGGAAATATTTGAAATTGGGTGCCTATGCTCATTAATGTGCTCGCAGATGTAAGGGAAAATTTTGATAGAAATTTATTTATGTAATAAAACAAAATTTATTTCCTGTAAAGAGTATGGTAATGAAGAATTTCAGTATTCTCGCTAGTGTGCACCAGCTTTAACATGCGCTAAAGGGCACTGTCCACTGAATTAAAATTCTTATTTATACACAAACGTCAACAAGTGGTTGCAGGGATGTACAATTTGTGGGTCGTTTTCGTCTTTTGGTCTCCGCCGCCGCACGGTGGCCTGAAATAACATACTAAAATTCAAATAGCTTTTGAGTTACAGCCATCTGAAGAGCAGTCGCTCACCGTATCGAGGTATTGAGAAATGTATGAATTAAACTTTAAACGCGTATTTTTCGAAACTACTTTTTTCAATTTGCTGCAGTTGTAACTCGAAGATAGATTTGATTCTTATTGCAACTTCTTTTGTACATGTTTCTCTATGCAATAAACCTCCAGTTTTCCGGATCGAATAAAAAATGTAATTTTGACAGGCCAAAAATCATCAAATCGCGCGGAATTTTTTTTTTAAACTCCGCCATTTTTTTAAATTTCTATTTTTTTCCGATCGAGGTTCATGGCATGGGAAATACCTTCTAGTTTAATAAACTTTTGGTTTTTTTGATTTCATGCACTGTGAAGGTCGCAATAACTGCAGCAGCGGGGGAACTTCTTTGTTTGGAGCCTTGGGAAATTGCGAATAACTCGCTGAATTTTAAATGTTTTGGTCCAAACATTTTATCATGTATTTACTATATATCCACAAATATATCCTTAAAATATTAAAACATTCCATGCAGTAGTTGTCTTCAAAAAAATTCCCAAAAATCTCGTTTTTTTCAGGCGGTCACACTAGTGGCGCCCCTTAACTAATTCTTACTCTCCATTTTCACACAGGCATATAAAAACAAGTTTTTGGTGATGTCGCATTCATTTTTGGGATTATTTTTTACCTAAGATCTGAAAGGGTGAAGATAGAGGGGGTAGTTTTATCCAGATTACCGAAAATAACCAGATTGTTACAGCGACTCTGTAGCACGATATTTATTTTTGAGTTTTCGGATAAGGAAAGGTGTTGGGTCAAAATCCTACGGCTTGAAACACGCTGATTTAAGTAAATATATATTTTATTAATTCTTTTTCTTATTTCTACAAATTCAGTCTTTTTCTTTTTAATACAAAATAAACAATATAAACAAAATTAACAATTCGAACAAATGAACAATAACGAAATAAATAATTCTTCTTAAAATTACCAAAAAATCTGCTTCTTTCTGTAAATAAAAGAAACGAAATTTGTTCAATTAATTCAATCAAAATTACTCGGTGTTCGCGATGTATTGTATCCAATAATATTGTCGGCATATACCTAACAATATTATCGAAGGGACTATTTAATTTAACTAACAAGCACTCACGGCATATACCTATGACCGCTTGTTCGTTTTCGATGTGATTCTATTTGACGAAGTATATTCAGTAATATCATCGGCGTATACCTAACAATATTACTGAATTTTTGGCGATTCTATTCAACGAAGTATACTCAGTAATATCATCGGCGTATACCTAACAATATTACTGAGTTTTTGGCGATTCTATTCAACGAAGTATATTCAGTAATATCATCGGCGTATACCTAACAATATTACTGAATTTTTGGCGATTCTATTCAACGAAGTATATTCAGCAATATCATCGGCGTATACCTAACAATATTACTGAATTTTTGGCGATTCTATTCAACGAAGTATACTCAGCAATATCATCGGCGTATACCTAACAATATTACTGAGTTTTTGGCGATTTTATTCAACGAAGTATATTCAGTAATATCATCGGCGTATACCTAACAATATTACTGAATTTCTGGCTTTTAAGGGAAAACCAGCAAGCAACTACGGCATATACCTATAATTGCCAACTTGTTTTGTCCTTAATTTTATCTTGCGGCATATACCTGCAATTCGGTCTTCCTCGGCATATACCTGAGTTCAGACTTGAGACTGTCTCGGCATAAACCTGAGAACAGACTGACTTTTCTATGCACCCCAGCCTGCTTATATAGCAAAATAGAGCAGTACTGGGATGCGTGTGGTGCACAGGGATTGTACGAATCCTTTTGTACACTGAACCGTAATTCTTTATATTTCTTCATGTAAAGGCAGATAGCGCTCGAAATAGTTCGGTGGTCCTAAATATCAGGATGCTTTATAGTTCGGTGGTCCTAAATATCAGGACAGCTGATTGCTAAATGTCACCAAGCCAAAATGACATTTTCACTGTATGGGGTAAATTTGTTTCCCATTTCTTTTCTAATTAATGCATTATCTTTTCAGCATGTCGAAGCTGCGACACAGATTCATATCGTTTCATACGTTTTCGATAACATAGAACTTATTTCTGGTCTGTAAACAACTTGTGAAATTTTTTAGTTATTAGAAATCCATCATAATAGAATAAAGTGCTCATACAGTAAAACCCGCTTAAGGCCGTGTGCCAACTTTACTTTTCGAATTTTTTACTTTTCCTCAGGCACTTCGAACATTTAACCTGTGCCAATTACCGAAATTTCTTTTCACTAACAGTTCTTTTTGACAGATTGAAAACATGAATGATTTGGATTTCTTGTATCTTATTTTATTGTTTATTAAGTTAGAAAGACTGCATTTAAAGTATCGAGATGGATTAATAGAAATAGGACGAAGAAAATATCGCCATTTCTGACGACACAAATGTACTCCCTGCAGGAGAAGACGACGATTTGGAACAGGATTCCGTTGATGCGTTGTCAAATGAAAAGGAGATACCTGCCAACCGAAAAGCAAGGAAAAAAATTTGCTTTTCCAAAGACGCAAACCTTCGAAAACGAACTGACTAGTCGAAATGGTTTTTTCATACAAATCTGCTTTTGAAATGATAAGTTGGCACACACCCTAAATGCACATCCAATTTGTCAGAAAATTTCGTGCATTTAAACGGTTTGTGCATTTAAACGTTTTTAAGATAAATGCACATATTGTGCATTTAAGAGAGCTCGGATTACTTTTTTTCAGTTTGGTAATTACATAGCGTTCCGTTTTCGTCTTTAATTTACAAATTTTACCAAAATTAAACAATTACAATCCACAATTTACAAGGTCCACCCGCCAACTCAGAAAGAGAAAGTGTTCTTCTTCTTCTTTGCCTTTAAATGGTAACCACCGAGGAGACAATGTAAAAGTACTACACTTCTACAGATCTGTTCATTTAAAATATGTATATTAGAGATGCCACGAATATTCGGCAACTATTCGGTATTCGGCTATTCGGCCACTTTTTTTCGCTATTCGGTATTCGGCCGAATATGGTTAACTATTCGGCCGAATATGGTTAACTATTCGGCCGAATACCGAATAGCAATTTATTTATTATTTTTTTATTACTAGCTGTTTTCCCGCGACTTCGTCCGCGTAAATTATAGCCCATGTCCTTTCTAAGGCTCTAGAGTATCTGTGTACCAAATTTCATTTAAATCGGTTCAGCAGTTTTGGCGTGAAATCGTGATAAACAGATTTACTTTCGTATTTATGATAAAATATAGTAAGGATTACCAAATAAATCATGAAAAAAGAACTCAAAATATTACTCACAAAGATATATTTATTTAACCAAAAAAAAGAACTAACAAATTAATATTTAAAATCTACCAGTGGTAAGTTATGATGAATGAAAACAATTTTTTCAGCGTTTGTTGATAGCAGACGGTTGCGTTTTTCCACATAAATTATACCTGCTTCCGAAAACAGCCGCTCACTATACACACTGCTACCGGGAGATGATAAATACATCTTAGCAAATTGTAAAAGGGTTGGATATTGTTTCGCGTTTGCTGACCACCACTTGTAAGGGTCTGCTGTCCGATCTAAACGAACAAATACCATGTAAAAATCAAGTTCATTTGCAACAGAATTTTTCTGTTCCACACCTTCATCTGAACGAACATTTTCTGCAGCGACAGAAGTTGTGACTTATCGCCCGCGGAAAGTACTAAGTGTGGCCGAATATTCGGCTGCCGAATGTTCGGCGCTTCGGCCAAGAACCTCGCCGAATATTCGGTATTCGGTATTCGGCCAAATTACTATTCGTGGCATCTCTAATGTATATTGTATTTATCCGGTTATTTTTTAATTCAAATAGAAAATTCGTGCCTGAAATTAATGTGCAAATAAGAGGTTTGTGTATTTAAGAGGTGTGCAATAATGCGGTCTTTGTTTCTACACATTAATAAGGCAAAAAATTCGGTGCATTCGCATCGTGTGCAATAAAAGGAATTGTGCAGTAAAGCGGGTTGCATTTAAACGGGTTTTACTGTAGTAGGTTTGTACGTTGACCCAAGTATCTGTGGAAGCCCAGGGCTCCCTGGGGCGCACAGTGTTCCAAATCGCTAAAAAGCTGGCCAGAAGACGATATTTATAAACATATAGATTTATTAATTAAAGCCTGATGCTTCAAGAAATAATTTTTTTCACTATTTTACTGTTTTTTTTTTACTGTTTTTGGCAGAGCAGTCATCGAGTCAAAACTTCAAATTTTATTTAATCTCTTCAAAGCTGTGTCATTTACCTAAACGTGAGTAAAATACTTACATATATTATTGATTTATTAGGCACAATGTTCCTCTTTTGATAGCACCCAAATAACGGTTAATTTTTGTAACTGTTTACGTGTGACGTCACTCTTAGCGTAACCCTTGATGAAAAATAGTTTTCTTAATATATTTAGGCATACAAACCGTCCGGCGCGGTGATTCCAATGGGAACATATTATCTTAAGGAGAGGGTAAGGTATTTTGTTTTGTTTTTTTTTTTTTTAATTTTTTCATATAAATGTACAACATCTCAAGATTATTGTGTTAACATTTGAAGTCGATTGGAGTAAAACTAACGTAGTTATGGCGTTGTAAGTCTCCGCCGCTCCGATCCAGCTTCGAGCTATTCCTGTGCCTTATAAATTCAGTGTTTAGACTTCAAACGCGTTTTTCTTCCACTTAGCATGTTCAAAGTCGATGAACACTGTAACTCCAAATCTACTTGACCGATCCTCTTTAAATTTGACACACTCTCTAAGTACATAAAATATGAGGTCGAGATAATTTTTTTGTGTGCATTATAATTAGTTTTACTATGAAAAATAGGCTGATTTTTACCGGTTTTTTTCTTTAAATTCGTTTTTTTTTTACTGCAATTACTTCAAAATTATACCAAAAATTGAAAAATCGTAAAAAAAAATCTCGACGTCATTACCTCGAGAAACTCATAAGCTAACCAAATATTTTCGATTTTTTGATTTAAGATAATCCAGTAATGACTTCTGTTGTCTACCAAACAGCAAACTGCCTTGTTTTTTAAGAGTATCGGAAGATTTGCACTCAATGGCGTATTTCTTAATATTTTAGGCTAAAAATTTAATTGAATAATCTTGAAATGATACTTTATTATGTAACCTGCCGCAGATACACATTCAATGGTATCGAAATTGTGCTTTGCTCTGCTATTGCTCTAGAAATACATGATTGATTTTGCTGCGATTTCTTCCATTGTACAGGCTATTCATTTGGCCTTAATATAGGATGCTTTTTGTTTCGAAATTCAAAACGGCGGATATAATATGGCGTTCCAAAATTTAAGAACTAGCAGGATTATTATAAAATTGGTACAACAGGGGTATAGAACTTGCTGACTTCAAATATGTTATATATATTTTGAAATTATGAAGATGACGGATAAAATATGGCGGTCCGAAATTGATAAATTATTATAGAAATTTTAACATATATAATTTTTAGCTATAAAGTTTTGAATTCAGTAAAATGAATACTACAGCCACTAGATACCACATTTTGTGAAGGACCATCCACTATATTGGTTTCAAAATATTTAACTTCTCCATTTTCATATCGGAATTGATATAAATGATATATTCTTGGTCCGCCATATCGAAATTCTGAATTTTGTGAACATATTTGACATCAGAAACACTAAAAACTCCGGTATATTTATTTTCAAGCATATCCGACAGTATTTCGAATTTTGACCACCTTTTTGACAATTTAGAACACTGTGGGGCACCCTGAGAATTGTCAAAAACGTGGGGCGCTACAGTACTTGTCAGTTCAACGAACAGCTAATTAAAAAAGAGAACTGTCATCTGGCCCTTTGCACACAAATTCTAAATTCTTGTGCCCGCAGCAAGAGTTAATTCCACTTTAAATACCGCGTCTGTTAAGGGGTTATTCTACTGTTAAAGCAGTATCTTTTTAAAAGTGTTGTAAAAAAAAACTATTAGAGATATCAATTTGAAATTTTGCATGCATCTTTATTAATGAAAAAAATATATAATGGCATAGTTGATTAAAAAAAAAAAAAAAAAATGGCGGCTTCGGTTTATGATTGATGTAGCGCGCGCTGACGGCCAGAGTCGTTTGCGCGGTACATTGCCCAGGTCGTCCAGGTGATCTGCAATCAATTTAACGATGAAATTTTATTAGTTTAGCTAAAAACACACAGACTGAACCTAAATTGAGCCATAAATATTAAATCTTCGCGATTTGACAAGTGTTGGAAAATAGCATGCTCGATTTTGGACGTTTTTTCGATGAAAAAAGTGCTCCCAAATAACCAAATTTCAATTTTTAAGGCTCAATTTAGGTTCAGTCCGTGTAAAATTGATATATAACTATGCAAAAAATTTTTTAGCTAAATCGCTTCATTAGTTTTTTCTCTACGATGTACCGCGCACCAAAAAAACACGTTTTGAGTAAATCGCGTTTAAAGTTTTTTTAACCGATTTTTTTGATATATCAACTATGCCATTATATATTTTTTTCATTAATAAAGATGCATGCAAAATTTCAAATTGATATCTCTAATAGTTTTTTTTTACAACACTTTTAAAAAGATACTGCTTTTTACCCGTTTAACAGTAGAATAACCCCTTAACAATTAATCTGATATTCGTCAATAGCCCTGAGTTAACTCCCTTTTTGTTGGGATAAAACCATTTTAACAGAAACAAATAATTTCGATTAGTTCGCCTTTCCAAGAAAAATAGAATTAAGGATTACGCAACACCTCATTACCGAAAAATTTTGTTGAATTTTGTTTTTAATTTTCCAAAACATTCGAAATTACTTTTGAACAATTCTAATCATTTGGTTTCAGAAAAAGTCAAGTAGTTATTCTGATTCTTACATATTGCATAAAATACACCTAATTCTCTTTTTACACGATAGATACGTTCCCAAAAAATACGTGTAAAAAAAAATTCGTGTAAAAAGAGAATTAGGTGTAAACAATATTAAAAAGTTCTTGTTAGAGTTCACTTAATTTATTTCCTGCTTACACATTTTAATTCATTAAATATTTTATAAAAAATAACTTCTACTTTGGAAAAATCTACCGAGTTTCAGCGACTTTTTCTGAGAATAATTTAAACGCTTCGTACACGCGTCGAAAAATCTCGCTCTATTTGCTCTATGAGATTCAAGAAAAATTCCTGGAATATTAAAAATCGTGTTAAAACAAAACAATTCGTGTAAAATGAGAAATTTTTTTTCTTTTGAACTTGTGTTAAATCAAATTCGTGTAAAAAAAAATCGCGTAAAAAGAGAATTAGGTGTACTTTATTTTTTTTCACTCATTCGGTCTACAGATAAAAAAATAACCTTACAGACTAGAATATAATTATAGAATTACAAAATTCAACAATTTAATATTTTAAACTGAAACTGATATATAACATAATGAATTATACAGGGTGTCCCGATTCAATATTTCCTGAGCAAACTTTTGTTCTTAACCCCCTTAAAATGCTTCCTTTTTGAGTGGAAAATCGGACTTAAGTGAACGAACCTCCAAAAAACCTTCAATGGCGATTTTGAGTGGGAAGGAGGTATTTTAAGGGGAGGAGGAGTCAAGAATAAAAATGGACTGAGGACACTCCAAGGAATCGATTGGTACAGCTTTTCATACGTAGACCCTGCATAATCAAATATTTTCAAGGTACAGATTTGTGATTTGAAACTTGATCTACATAAAGAGAAGTCACAAAATCATTGAAATAAATTTAACAATGCACCTGCTAATAACTTCCTGAGACCATTAGTTGGTTCTATGAGAAGGAGCAAATTGCAGTATTTTTGAAGGTCTTTCAGGGGCATAAATCATTATCAAGGCGAACAACTCTGAGCATTTTATATCATTAAATAAATAAATCTTTGATAAACTTGGCACAACTAAAATCGCGTCTAAACTCAAGTGTTGACAAGCCAAGATAAATAAAATTGGGACCACATTGGCTACCTTTTGGAACACCAGATGAAGTTTATTAACAAGAACAGATATGTTAACTTTGTCGAAAGCTTTAAAGAAAAATGTATAAATTGTGTTTACTTGGTAGCCATCTTCCAAAACGTTTAAGCAATAATTAGTAAATAAAACAAGATTAGTAACTGCAGATTTTACTTTTAAGAAGTTAAGTTGCTCTGTGAACACAACATCTTTGCATAAAAAAGTCAATTTATTTGCCGTAATATAATCGAGTAATTTAGGAATTGTTTTCATCAATGAAACTGTTGAAACTGAAATTTACCTGTGGTTAACGATAAATTAAAAATTTAAGTCAAAAGTAAAACCAAAGAATCCGCATATGATTTAAGAAGGCCAGGTGACAAATTATATGTATACGTAAGAGTCAGGACAGCACCTAATTATACTTGAGGTCGTGTACTGCCGCTTTGATATCGAATTCAGTTAACGCTAAAATACCAATACCAATATTCAATATTAAAGGAGTACAATAACAATGAGCTTAAGATTTCGTAACGTATTATAAAATAAGCCTGATTAACAACATTTTTTTAAATTATTAATTCGTGGAAAAATATTTCTTGGAGTCGAGGCCAAGTATTGCTCGCCACTTCTCCGAATTAACCTGAGCAGAAAATTTAATGACTGCGTTGTAAGCTGTTCACAATCAAGAGAGAGCAGCTGAGCAAAACAACACTTCAACTTCACTGTTCTACTGTCATTTTTATTTGCGCGGATCATGACTTCTTGCTGACGAGATGTTCAGACAGGAGTTAATATTATTTATATTGCAGTGCCTTCTAGTGGTTTTCGCAGGTAAAATTCAAATATTCATTATCTGTTAAGAATTGTTAAAACTTATTTTTGTATCAAGCCGAACAATGGACAGGGAAATGGTTTCCGCGAAATCCCGAAGAAGTTTCATCTACTCCTGCCTACCACAACATTCAGATGGGAGTATCTCAAGATGACTGTGATAATGCTAAGGTAGGCTTTCAGCAGAAATACTCGACCCATCTAATTAGTGGTTTCTAGGATAACCTAAAAAGGGATTTCAATCCCGATGATGTACGGGACAGCCTGAACTACATATGCCTTGAAAATCGTACCCACTTTAAGCCTAACTACACTGTGCAGCCTATTTTTAGAGACTTCCTTGTTCCTAGGGTTTACGTGGTAAGAATTGCTTTTAATTGTGTACATTATTTCATTTATACTTTTATTAATTTGATAGAGTTCGACACAGACATTAATCTAAATAATAAAATAATCAGTTCTACGAATCAATTGGAGATAGTCCAGAAAAAGTTTTGCAATTTGTTTGCCTAAATCTAATTACTAAGGTTGGCATAGCCACAAAATGAATATTTTCGATCGATTTATTCCAGGTAGATTTATCCATTTTCTTCTAGGATTGTCCGTAAAAATTTATCTTCCTATTTATCAATTATATCGTAAGAATCTTAGCTTTTAGTATGGTTGAAGTCTAAGTGCTGGGATGGCTACTTAGGACCATAAATACCATCTGAATTTCCTTCTGGCACCATCAATACATTATTATGGTTCCTGTATTCGATATTCACTTTTATCAATTCATATTTTGTTTTTTTTTTTTGTGCACAGGTTTAGGAGCAAATAACAATAAAATATGGTATAAAGTGGTTATTCTAATGCAAACAATGAAACTTCAAAATTTACTTGTGAACAGAAAAAACGATCTACGATCTAAGGGTTGTTTGCGCCAAACTAGCTTATGATGTTCGAATAATCCTATGCATCAATCAGTTTTAAAAAAGATTCATAAATGTTATGAAGAATTTCGGAAATGCCATTGAATTAGATTTAATCCTCATCCTGTGTTTGAAAAAAATAACTTACAATTTTATGAGACAAATTTTCATACATTTAACACTTTATAGCTATATCAAAATGTTTAAATGAATCAAATTAACGGAACGAAAGAAAACTGTTTATTTCAAGAAATTAGGAAAAGTCTCTAAATTAGGGGCTACCATATAGGAATTATCACATAACAGATTTCTTTGAAATACATGTTGGGCAATTTCGTCCCATAAACACAGAGGGTTAACACTTCAGTAACATTTCAGTCGGGTTTTGACGAGAACATCTATTTTCAATGTAAAATCCGTAGCTGTTATGAAAGAATTAAAAAAGAGAGAACGGTTCTCATTAAACTTTAACTACTTTTCTTAAATCAGCTGATTTTCTTTTTCGAACTTAAAAACAACTCTGACACAGTCTTAAGCTTAAGTAGAGTTGGCGCATAGAGTTATGCCCAATACGGGTCTTAATCGGTTTGGAGCATATGGCCCTAAAAGTCCTAATCAGGAGGGCTTTAACCCTGGGACTACACAGGGGGTCATCTCGACCCAAACATTTTTTTAAACTGAAATATCTAAAAATGAGAGAGAATATTCGAAGCGCCCGATACGTAGTCACAAATAAATTTTTTTCTAATTAACCACGATTCTTACGAAAATTATATATTATCTTAGAAAAAAACCTTATAACAGAAATTCTAAAAACATAGTGTACGAGATGTAGCAGTTTGGAAATGTTCTGCGGTCGTCTTGACCCCGTGTGTGTTCTCAAGTTCTGTACGGGGGTATGTAGTCCCATAGTTAATTATCGTTCTAATTAGCATGTTAAACTTTAATGAAGTAAAGCAAAATACAAATACAACTGTAAAAGTTGGTTCTCCCTGTTCTGCCATAACTTCTAAATACCTGAACCGACTGAAAATGAAGTTTTGTACACATAAATATAGTAAAGAAAAGAATATATATTATCCCGCTTAAACTAATAAATAAATAATGTAGCAGATCGAGTTTTAAATCCGATTAATGAGAACCCTCTTTATATAATTAGGATATTATAGGTGATATTTCAACAAATAGCATTAGTAGTAGCTTGGAGAAAAGAAAAATACATAGAAGTGAGTTTTTCAAATTATTAGAGGAATATAAATAATAAGAAAGAGTCGGTCTTAAATCTAGAATATATGGTCCTTTAAATTTTCTAAAACATTATTGGTCTATCAAATTACTTACTTGATAAATTTTATATTTTCAGCCTTTGCATAAGTGTATGAATGAAACAATAGAATATGAGGAAAGATTACCCACTTTGTAAGTAGCATGTATTTCTTAAAATTATATTTATCCGAATATAATTTCAGTGGTACTCATCGGCCTCTGTGGGCCCAATTTGGAGAATATAGGTATCTTCCCATCCAGCGATGGCTTCATAACATAGAGCACGGCTCTATAATTATGCTCTATCATCCATGTGCTGATCCTAACCAAGTTGAAAAATTAAAGTTGATCGTACAGAATTGTTTATATCGACACGTGATTACACCATCCAAGAGACTTTTACCAGAAAGGCCTTTAGCTCTAGTCGCATGGGGAAAAAGTATTGAAATATCTGTTGTTTACAAAACAATTGTTGTAGATTTTATAAGAACGTGTGCACTGAAGGGTCCAGAAAAAACTTCTCGAAATGGTCAGTATGATAAATTGTTGGTAAAAGGAGCCAAATTTGTTTCCAACGAAGACGACACAATTATATGTCCAAATGATCCATAAGGAACTTCAATAAATTACTGTGCTATATATTTTTTTTTATTTTAGTCTAGTTACAATTAAATAAAGTTGATTGTTTTATACTAGAATTTTGATTTTACACATTCTGGGTTTGAAAATTTAGTATTTGGAGTCGCTGAACAAAAGGAATTGCTGTATTCCGTACTCGGCTGCGTAAACAACTCCCGAATATGAGGTGGAAAATGGATTATTGTTTTTATAATTTAAAGTGGTTTACAGCGAAACTGGTGAGAAAAATGTAGGTAATGCTGGTACTGTTAGCCGATGCTAGATAGTGTTTCTAATTAATGCCAGGTAGTGCTAAATAATGCTTTTGAAGTATGGCAATGGTGAAGTACCAATACCACTACTTGGTAAATGTAATAAAATTTTAAAAAGTACCAACACTGGTAATTGTAATCGTAATACAATTTTCTTGCAGCTCTGCAGACGCACGCGGATAGTCTAGGTAGGTTAAACGAAACAACATGTCTTTAGTAACCAAAAACCCAAATAGGCCCTAAACTAATAGGGTAATATATTATCTATTTATTAAAAATCGTAACTGCGAAACTACAAATTATATGTTGAAAAAAAAACTAACCAAGGGGCTTGCGTAGCTGTTTCATAATATATATGTATGTACCTACAAGTTTTAAAAATTTCTCGAAAAGAGAAAGTACCCGAAATCTTATGAAATCGATTATTTACTTAACACTTTAACTGTCACGCCGATCATTCGTGACCGGCAGCCAATAGCTGAATGTGAACATAAATAAAACGTGGCTGCGAAAGGATTAACATTATCTTGTCTATGTTACCATTTTATAAACGATTCGGTTTCCGTTATAATTTTTTTCCAATTAAATTGCTGAATTTTCCGATATTTTGTATAATGGAATTCAAAATATTAAATGGTAAATATCAAGGGCTTGAGATTATCTCGCGTTAAAATAGTTATTATGCTGAGTAGAAATAATAATTATTCAATTTGACAATTACTTTAAAAATTTTACGTTGGTCAAATAATGATAACTCGAAAATTGAGGATCTTGTTATTAATGTGATTCTATTTGCAAGTGAATGATAAAATGTTTGTTTAGTACAAACGTTTTATCTCCACAATCATCACTTTGCAGAAAATAGCGTTATTAGACGCACTCCGATTTATAAGAACTTTTCAAATGTCTATACCTATCCGAGAATCTTTTATTTTGGAGTTGTAATTAGTTGTATGATGGTCATATCTAAACTGCCACCTGATGATGTTATTTTATATGATTAATGATTAAGCACAAGGTCAATTATCATATATACGAGTTAATCGAAGGGAGCCAGCGAGAATTACAGGGTAAAAGGTCTAAAAAATCAGTATTCGCAAATATTTCGTAATCTATTAATCTTGCGGCAGAGATAGCTATTATTAAATTTGAAGATTAGATTATTCGTTACAAAAAAGGTCGGTTTTTACATATTTCGGCCTAGAATTTCCAATCTTGCATAACAACAGCAATATAGTTTTATTTATACCACCTTTACTTTAACCTACATAAGTACTTGAGAGTTTTAAGTTAACTGAAATTTATAAATTATTGCTTCTCCGAACAAAATACCTCGAACTTTTTTTGTAGAGAATTTCCTGATCTTAAAATTTTATAATAGCTACATTTATTGACCAAATTTGATAATAGATTACGAGATATTTGTGTACGAAAAACTTCTCAGTCTTATCTTATCTTAGGGTAAAGAGAAAATACACGTTTCCTTAAAATCCATTTATTTACATTTATATATTAATTTTGTGCAAATGTTTATTCTAGTATTTTCACTGAACATATTGTTCGCGGCTGATCTTAATGGCCAACAATCGTAATCACAGGGTTGTTTCCAGAACTGAATTTCTTATGTTTTCAATAATAAAACATTTGTCTATTTGAAATAGTAAAGTTCATTACTAATAAATCCACTCCACGTGAATTTTATACAGTGTAATCTTAGATATCCGTTCTCGAGAGAAGTAACGAGATGTAATTAATTCAAGGATTCAATAAATGTAGTCTAAGTTATAAACTAACAAAAGTTAAGGTTTAGTCTAGAGACTTTACTGAAGGACGCAATATCGGAAAATATTTAGAATTAAACATAAACAAAACACCCATCTTAAAGGACAAGAAAAATTTAAAAAAATAAATAAATAAATAAGTAATAATGCGTAATAAAGAAACTTTTACAATATTCTATTAAAGTCAGCTTCCATAAATAAATAGAAATAATTGGAAAATAAATGTACTAGAATCCAATAGAAAATAATATTATAATACTCTTACTCAAACAGCAGCCGTTGGCGATCTTTGAGGTGGTACGCACTCAACAGCAGCATTTACCATTTGACAGTCACGGCTTCGGGTACTACAAATATTATATTTCATTAAGTTTAAGATCATACAATTCATGATATATGAGTGAGGGGAGCTGTTACAGGGTGACTGAGTTTCTATTGGATGCTCTAGACGGGGATGATTCCAACTGGTTTTTTACGTGGTTTGTTAGTGCTAAAGTCGAGTATTTTTTTTCGTTTTTTTTTAATTATTTTTATTAAAGAGGAGTATTTTGTGTTATGAATAGATCCAATTGTGTGAGGGAGATGACTGTCCATTCTGAAATCCCATTGTGGCTTTATCTTAAGCAGGAAACATCTCAAAATAGGGTGATTTGCTTTTTTTTTTTTTTTTTTTTTGGACACAATGATGCTTCTAGTGGAAATCGGGGTTAACTGTGACGTAAAGATAAAATATTAATTAATAGAGGAAATAGTATTGAATGTGTTGCACTAAAAAGGTAATTGAGTCTTATACTTACTGTGTTAGTCTACACTCTACATGCAATCACAATGTAAACTGCTTTAAAATCATCCAAAGTCTTTGATTTGGATTTTGTTTGAGTTAATGTTTCGAAATTCAATCTATTGGAAATAAATTAGTGGCAGCACTTGGGCTTACAAACAATTGAGAAAAAAGCATTGTTATTTTTTTTTTTTTTTAAATAATAGTGTCATCGTGTAATTTCGCTATTGTCTTTATTAATGGCTAGACAAACAGTCTAGTTGAAAGGAGACACAATAATCATCTCTTATATAAGTACAAAACATTATGTGGAATTGGGAAGTTGTTTTTATTTTTTTTTTTTAAATTTTTTAATTTAGATGTACCTAAATTATGTTCAATGTAAAAATCACCTAACTATATAAAATACAAAAAACAACAAATATCGGCTGGTGAATCTGCTGTATTCTATTCAACTTCTTATCTGAACCGCTTTAAGTGTTAAACCAATCGAGAATAACATTTTTGTGTAAAATATAGCGCTCCACCTAACGCTTTTATTTTTTAAATAAATAATGAATAAATACAATTATCGCTATGGTACTGTTTGTTACAAAACGTGTGCATTTCTACAACTTTATTTTTAGACGTTTTGACGACTTCTACATCTTTTTTATTTTAATTTACAGTTAAGGCTACTGACACAAATGCGTCAAATTTTCGACAAATTTCTTCAACATAATTCTACATACATCTAAGCAAAACAGATTAACCATATTTTTTCCCATTTTTTTTTTTAAGTTGTTTTTATTTATAAATTAACTAACGAAAGTCACATATGAAAGCTTTAATCACATACTTGAGGTTCTAATAGAAGTCACCAAAAACCTAAATGTTTAAAAAATCTAATCGATATTGTACTTTAATTCTTATCTATAATATACTTTATATACATACATAGCAAATTGCTTCTAAGTTGTCAGATTTTCTTATGGAATTTTCGAGTGGAAAACATAATGGAGCAATTTTCGGTTTTTGTTGGCCATTCTCCTTAAGGGCTTAACGGTAGGTAGGTAGTTTCCATAATTTTAACGAGGACAACTAGGTCAAGGGAGATGTGTGATAGATGCTGACTGATAGGTCCCCTAGACTCACTTAGAATTTCGAAGATTCAATTAACTACTAATTTCATTAGGCCGAATGCATTTTAATAAAATTACAATACACTTAAACCTCTACAAGTATAAAGATATTCGTATATGACGGAGCTGCCCCATTTACCTGAAACTTTAGACTCTCAAGTTATTGCTATTTGTTAAACCCTTCACCACATTACGGCCATTATTTGAGGCTTAAATATTTTTACCGTCGCCGATCACATTTTAAATGAAAATTAAAATACAATTTATTTTACTAGACATAGTGGGATATAAAATATGTGGTTAACTAACTACCGAACAGACTCGTATTTTGATTTAAATTTTAGTTACCGGTGTAATTATCATTCAAAGTAATTTAAATCATCAGGAATTAAAAAATCGAATCTTGTATTTTTAAGAATTTTTAAGGAAATATGATTTGAAAGTAAGATAAAATAGATGATAAACGAAATATTACCTTATTTTTAGCATAGACTACTTTGAGAATGTTTCCCATAAAATGGAATTAAGAAGATATTAAAGAATTAAAATAGAATCTTGATTATTGGAGATTTTTAACTCTGGTTTTAGTACCTTCTCCCCAACCAGATGAAATTAGTAGGCGACAGAGTGCTTTAGATCATAAAGACTGGTCTTACCTTCGAAAGGTACAATATTCACTTTCTCTAATAACCTAGCCATATTTCTTGAATTCTTTCTAGAGGAAACTTTTAGAGCTGTAGTAGTTAATAAGCCTTATTTTGGAAAGCGAAACAAAGCGACTCTTAGAATTAAATTAAATACAAATATCTCAATCACTTTTAATCTTTACACGTACATAATTCAGCCAAAAGAAATAAACTGCCGTTTTCTAAAATAAGGCTCCAACTTTCATCATAGATAGCACAATATCTTAATATTCATAGGAATTTTGTTAACACCTTTTAATTATTTATTATAGATTACAGAGCCCTTAAGATGTGCGAAATTTGCAATCAGTCTTCATAAATAGTCGAAAAGACAAGTGCCCTATTTTTTTTGTAAATATATTACATTACTTTTAATTAATTTCTGCCCGCGGTGGTCAGGAAAGTTTTCGAGTTCTGACTTTTAGAGCACGTTGTGAGAATTTAAGCATCATTTTAAAGTATGTTTTGTTCATTGATGCCCAACTATTTACAAAACGTTCTAGTTCCTTGAATTACACAGAATC
Source organism: Dysmachus trigonus (assembly GCA_949715965.1). NCBI lineage: Eukaryota > Metazoa > Arthropoda > Insecta > Diptera > Asilidae > Dysmachus > Dysmachus trigonus. The sequence goes on along the minus strand of OX454319.1, from coordinate 44,769,685 downwards.
TTCAAATTGGTGTTACCGAAAAATTTAGTAAAACAGTTCCATAGTCATCTTATTTTACGGAGAGTTAACTGTATCTTCACAAAAACAACACTTCCATTTAATTTTGCCCTTACTTAAAATATCAGACATATATAGCTCTATTTAACGTAAATTAATCATAAACTTGTTCAAATTTACACCAGTGATTATTATATTTTATATTTGATAAGAAAAAACAAACTAGTACTAATTATAAAGCTTAAAAGCTTTTCGATAACATAAAAGGTGTTTTAAGACTTTTAAATTATTATGGCAAAATACATATATGTTTTTAGCATAGAAAATTTATTCGACCTGTATTACGTATTGGTATCTTTAGATAATGATAGGTCAAAATCTGTTAAAAGGGTGAGGCGTGCGGTAATTATGAAAATCCTAAGACGTGCCAAAGAGTCTTACAAAAAAATTGATACAGCAGCGCATATTCAAATATTGAGAACTTTTGTTACGGACCTGCAGTGTGTGCTCTAGTTCTAAACAATTTTGAACCGAAAATAGTAAGCGGATTTAAAATGCCTGTCACAACAATCTTAGCAATAAAAGCAAAAGTAGATATACATTAAATTGAGCCCATCATCATAATTATAAGGAAAGTATATTAACGAACGTCGAAAGAAAGAGGGCTGAAACACTTTGCTAATTATAATTCGCAATTAGTTGTGAATAATTTGACGATAGACTTATCTGGTCTAAACATATACAAGGAACTGTTTTACTTTCAGAAGTAAACGTGTAAAAAAAGTTATTCATATTATAGTACATTTACGCATTTTAATCGCTTACTTTTATAGACAAAAAAATTAAATAGAATGGAACGCCATTAAAAATGGAATGTAATTTTAGGTATAAATTAACTTTTTAAATAAACTGATTGTCCTTGCTAACATTTCCAAGACGACACTTTAACTAGTAAAAAAAAAAAACTAACCTGGAAAAACTGTATAACACACCAAAAGTTTTCTTCATAAAAGAAATGTCAATTGATATTTGTTTGTAAAAGCATTTGTTATATAAAAAAAAGTGTAGCAAAAATACGTTTTCTGAGTTTGAAACATCAAAATTCAAAACTAAGAAGCGAAAACCCAAAAGCCTGTAAATTTTGTTAAAGCCTACGTCAAGGGGGGGATGTTTTGCAGTATTTCTTGCCATTTTAGTGGGAAATTAGTATTAAGAAAAATAACCAAACATTTTTATCTCATATACAAAATCTCCTAACTTTTTATTGCATTCACGAAAAGCGGATCGCATCTAATTCAGAAACATGTTCTCACATCTCGAGGAATAAAATATTTGTCATAATATAATAACTTGTGTGGTTGGGTGTTTTTGTCTAATAATTTTCCGTGAAGGATTTATTTTTATTGTTATAAGTATGTATAAATGAATTTCAAGGCGAAAGGTCAAATTTTGTGAACACCGTCAGGTACATGTGTAAGGGAATTATTACAGGGAACTGATAATAGGCATGCAATGCAATGCAATACACATGTTTCATTTTAAAGGACACAACTTTATCCTCTGAGCGGTAAGATCACTTTTCTGTGAAGTTATGAGAGATACTTTTCGCTATTGCAACCAAAAGCAGTTGATTTTAAAGATGAGATGAAATTTTCCAAGTTATTTTCTCTATTTAAATAGTAAAACTCAAAATCAGACGCACTTGAGTGGAAACATTTAAAGTATCTTCTCATTCTTTAAATAAACGTAAAATAAATCTTTATACATGGGAGTGTGTCCTCGTTATTAAATTATTTTGTTGTAAATTTTAAAATACAGTTACATATAAAAATAACACTAGTTATTTGGACTAAGGAGACTTTTTGAAACGACCTCTTGAATGAGATGTTAATATCTGATTAATTGAATTGAACTTTAAAAAGTTAACAAATAAAGACAGCCAAAAAACACGGCCCACATCAAAACAATTCCGTGCATTGTATAGAGTGGACTCTCACCATCTGCTATTTTTCTCGCAATAAACTTAAGTGTTTCATCAAGAAGCACTACGGGAATAGAGAACTTCATCACAGTCATCCATTCTTCTGGGGATAACGGCGTCACTTGGAAAACAGTCTGTAGAAGAAGAATGAATTTTAGAATTATATATCAGGTTATAGAATATGAAATTTTATATCACTTACCGCAAGAACTTCTACGTGAAGGATGACAAAATGGAGTGTAAAGGAAAGAGCCATGGAACCAACAAGCCACATATTTGACCAGGGCGGCATTGAAATTAACGACTGGTTTTCTGACAAACTTTAAACAGATATAAATTAGTTCTAATACAGCAAATTTATTAATTTCCAGTATGAAGCATACCTGTTCATTGCATTCAACATTTCAATGGTTACAAGCACGGATAGCGCCATAGTCATTGGATGTGGATCGTTGAAGATTTTGCAATCGATTCCCTTGAATTCTTCTCCTCCGCCCAAGCAAGCGAGATGGTGAGTAAGATGCCAGTAGTCCATTTGAGGGCCGGTCTCAGCGTACAAGAACCACCATGAAGCGGCTCCTACAGTAGCAGCACCTACATAACCTCCAATAGCCATGTATCTGAAATATTTTTATTATTGCTTTGCCACTGATGAATATTTTAAATATTCGTACCGGAAGAACAACCAGCCGGAAATAAGACCTTCATCAGCTTTCCTTGGTGGTTTCTGCATGATATCTAAGTCGGGAGGATTAAAACCTAAAGCAGTAGCGGGCAACCCATCAGTGACCTAGGAAAAAGGTGGAAGTCAAATTTATTTATAAATATTCTGTAATTCAGGGGCTTGGTTTCGTTTGTTATGACTGTGATTGTGTGCAAAATTTCTTTTAAAAATTATTACATGCAATTCATGTGTAACATACGAAGCAAAGCGATTTTTCCTTCAGCCTCAGTCGACTGATAATTTCAGCATATACATTTCTTAAGTTGAATTTAACAATTGAATCATTTTATCTTCAATTCTGTGATTGTATTTCTTAAGCTGAATTATTCAATCGACTGAAGACACGGAACTCTTAAATACGAAATTGTTTTCTTAAAAACTTACCAAGTTGACCCACAAGAGTTGCACGGGAATGAGAGCTTCAGGGAGACCAAGAGCAGCAGTCAAGAAAATGGAAACGACTTCACCAATATTTGAAGAAATCAGATAACGGATGAATTGTTTCATGTTGTTGTAAATAGCGCGACCTTCTTCAACGGCAGATACAATAGATGAGAAGTTATCATCAGCCAACACCATCTCAGCGGCTGATTTAGCTACAGCAGTTCCAGAACCCATAGCAATACCAATTTCAGCTTTTTTAAGAGCAGGGGCATCATTTACACCATCACCAGTCATAGCAGAGATTTCATTCATGCTTTGAAGATATTCAACAATCTTTGACTTGTGGGCAGGTTCTACACGGGAGAACAATCTTGCACGGGAGCAGGCTGATTTTTGTTCGGCGGGTGATAAATCATCAAATTCGCGACCAGAATATGATTTTCCAGTTGTATCTTCATCTTCACCAAAAACGCCAATCCTTCTGCAAATTGCCTCAGCTGTACTCTTGTTATCACCAGTAATAACAATAACACGAATACCGGCGGCACGGCAGCGAACGATTGAATCAAAGACTTCTTTTCTTGGGGGATCCAACATGCCTACGACACCAGTGAAAGTAAGATTAACTTCATAAGTGAAGAATTTAGTCGAGTCTCCAAGGTCCATTTCTTCAGGTTTCATTGGATTATCTCCAGTGGCCAAAGCCAGACAACGAAGAGTATCACGTCCAGTACCATATTGGCGAGTAAGTTCCAAAATCTTGGCCTTAAGACCTGATGTTAGAGGTACTTTGCTGGTTCCAACACGAGCGTGTGTGCAACGTTCCAAGACGCCTTCAGGAGCACCCTTAACGAAGAGCTTGGGACCGTTTCCAAGACGAGATTGCTTAAGTGGAGTGCAGTAACTTGACATGGATTTACGATCTCTTGAGAACTCCAGAGTGAATTCCTTCTTCCATTTGGTTTCAATTTCCTGTCGAACTACAATAGCCGAAGATCGTCGATCAAGTCCAGTTTTTGTAACGGCGAATGGATTCAATTTCTCTGCTAGCACAATCAAAGCTGTTTCAGTGGCCTCACCGACCTTTTCAAAAGCATTCTTAAATTCGTTGAAATCAATAGCGGAGTCATTGCACATAACGCAAGTAGTACCAATTTCTTGCAAAATATCGTAATCGGATGCTTTTACTTTGGAGCCATTAAGATACAAATCACCAATTGGCTCATATGTTGAGCCAGTAAGCTCAAATTCAAGGAAGCTGCTATCGCCACCCTCAACTTTTTCGAACACAAACATTCTGGAGACGGACATTTGATTTGTAGTAAGCGTACCAGTTTTATCAGAACAAATTACAGAGGTACAACCCAGAGTTTCTACTGAAGGCAAAGATCTTACAATAGCATTTTTTTTGGCCATACGTCTTGTACCCAAGGCAAGACAAGTTGTGATTACAGCTGGTAAACCTTCAGGGATGGCAGCGACAGCCAACGCGACGGCAATTTTGAAGTAGTAAATGGCACCCTTGATCCAAGATCCACCGTGAGCGGGATCATTGAAATGACCAATGTTAATAGCCCAGACAGCAACGCAAATAATTGAAATAACCTTAGAAAGTTGCTCACCGAATTCGTCCAATTTCTGTTGCAGTGGTGTCTTAATTTCCTCAGTTTCTGACATTTCAGTACGGATTTTACCAATGGCAGTATTCAAACCAGTTCCAATAACAATACCACGAGCCTTACCAGCAGCTACATTAGTACCAGAGAACAAAATATTCTTTTTGTCTTGATTTACAGCTCTGGGATCAGGAATTGCATCTGTGTGTTTAATTACAGAAATAGATTCACCAGTCAAGATGGACTGATCAATACGTAGTGTTGTTGAGAAGATTTTTGTGAGGCGAATATCAGCGGGAATTTTATCACCCACTGACACCTCAACAATATCTCCAGGTACAATTTCTTTGGCTCGTACTTTTTGAACACCAGCTTTGTCTTGCCGCACAACCTTACCCATTTCGGGCTCATACTCTTTAAGGGCTTCAATAGCTGATTCTGCATTTCTTTCCTATATAAAACAATATTTTTTCAATTAGTAATATTTTACGTAATTTATATTGTCAAAACTACTTACTTGCCATACACCAACAACTGCGTTAGCAATCAAAATAAGTAAAATAACAAATGGTTCTACAAAGGCTGTAAATGAATCTTCGTGCTCTTCAAAAAGGGCCAATACCTAGAAAGCATTGGAAATAATATATTGATAACATAAATATTTAACTAATATTTTTACACAAAATTTTTATTGACATTTAAAAGAGAACTAGACTGTGGCTACATCTTTTTTTAAATCATTTTGGATATCTAATGAATTGACAGCTTTATTTTTAGCTTCAATTTAATTTAACTTAAATGTACTCTTTCTAGCTCTTTCACAAAACTTATTTACAAAATTCCGTAAAGAAATGGGTAAAACTTGTGTGGGATATTTTTAAGAGTTTCACACGCTATCTTTGTTTGCAGGCACCTGATGTGCGATCAAAGTGATTTTATTGTTTACATAAGGGAGATTTACTTTCATAAATAAATTAACCAATAATTATAAATAAAATGAAATCTGAACAGATGTATCCAATAGCAGAATAGATCTTTCAGGTCGCGCTTGCTATCGAGAGGTACCTGGAGTACCTTATCGACCCGCTATAAATAATAATCCAATTCGATTTGATGTGGATAATTTTTCAACGAAAATGATTGTAATCGATGACTTTAATTTATATTAAGTGTAGTTTTCCTGTAGTTTAGCGAAATCAAATATTTTACAAAAATTTTATTAGTAAAGTTTTTTGGTAAAAAGAAAAATTTCAGAAATCAGACTTATCTAATTCCGAAAACATTTATCTTCCCATAATTTTAGATCAGACAGAATTAAATCTAAAACATATATATGTAGTTTTAAATCGATAAAAAATCGAATTATATAAATGGCTAAAACCAAACTTTTCCTTTTATCATATGATGCAACACTTTGTTCGTTTCATAATCTAAAGAATTTTTTTTTTCCCGCTACTTTCATCTATGGAGAAAACAAAAACGAACAAAAGCATGAAAAAATAAATCTCATGAGCTTACCTAAAGGTGATATTAAATAAGAACTGTTTTGTCTCCATTTTCTAAAAGCTACAAATGTTAAAAATATATCATGAAAAACATGGAAAACATCTTGAAAGAGTTTTCAAAGCTGATGGAACTATCTCGAAAACCTGTCTTTACGAAATAAAAACGAATTATGCCGAAAAATATATTTTTCACGTTTGTTTTAATTCAGCACCATTTTAAATAAATAGCGATTACCATCACTTCATTTTTTTTTATACTTTAAATCCTTTCCTCATTTCATTCATCATCTGGTGGCTATAGATATAAAATTACGAATTTCGATCTTTTTCAACTAGAAACAAGGAAACCGGGAATTGCACAATTTCAAACCAACGTTTTTTTTACGACCTTAATGATAATAGAATTTAGCACGAAATATTATCAGAGCATATATCTATACTGCATTAAATTATCTATATTCCCAACCCTAAAAAGGGAAATTGGATTTGCAACAAATGTTTTCCGTATATCAAAAATAAAAATATTTATCACGCATACATACAATTCCCCAATTTCATATTGCTGCGCTCTTTAATTCTTTGGAGAGCTTTTAAAAAAAAAATTAAGATAACTTAAAATACATTTATTATTTATATATATTTGAGTACACGGGAGAGATCTCATCTTGAACAAGAATAGAATTCAAGTCTTGATGAACAACGTTAGCCGTAAATTTAACAGATATAGCTGGGACAGATGAGCCTGAAATATTTTTACGTGGCTGGTCTAAAAATAATTTTGCGTGTAGTTAAATTATTGGCAAAAGATCTTTACTTATTCTTACATAAGAACAATTATTAGAAAATTTGGTCAGCTTTAGTAATATCACGAAACAGAATTTATAATTGCTATATTTTATTTTTAAAACTCCAACTATGTCACCTAGGTTCAATTTTTAATACTTACAAAGGAAATAATAGCAGCTAACAGCAAAATTTTCACAAGCAGGTCATCGAACTGTTCTAAAACTAGTTGCCATATTGTTTTTCCTGTAATATTAAATAATGTTTAATTATTATTATTTTATTAATTAAATATTCTGTAAAACGCTCTAATTACCCTCTTCTGTCGGGAGTTCTGTAATAGAAAGAAAAATTATGCAATTAGCCAAGTTGATATTTCTTGAATAAATAATAAATTGGTTCGGTAAAGATCAAAGTAAAGCGGTTACGTAATTGAAAAGTACTCATTCTGAGTACTATAAATTAAACTCTTTTAAAAGACTAAAAAACTCCTAAGAATTTAAATTATCTAACTTATTCAAATGTTTTTTAACTGCTTTTTAATTTTATTTGTTTTAAGTTTATTAACTTTTTGAAACGAATTTCTTAATTATTTAAAGCTTCCTACCTATACATTTCTTTTATTGTGTATTTTGGTTTACAATACAAATAGTGTTTATTTTTGAAGCTTCAGGAAAAAAATTGTACTTTGTGCTTAATTTTGAAGTTTTTCCAGTGAAATAGTTATTTAAATTTTTGCGCTTGGTCGGGGTTTTTCTGCAGTATTTACTTATCGTCCGGAAACTCTCACGGAGCGCGCCTAATAGGTGTTCCTGAAAATGTGCTGTAGCTGGTTTAAATCTTATTTCACACAATTTATACCCACTCACCCTGCTCGTGTTACACATGAACTTTTTAAGATTGTTTCTAAAATTTGTTCACTCGCAGTGTATTGCAGAGCAAGGACTATTATCTGAGGTATGAGGAAATAACAATTTAATACGAAAGACAGACGGCAAGAAGACAATAACTTCAAGAAAAAAATATGCGGACTTACGTAATATGGTTCTGATGAGGAGAGAACCCATACAGCTAAAGTACACAGAGTTTTAAACCCTACGGTTAGTTTTAATAGAGTTTTCTAAGCCCGTTTAAAAGTTAAAAGTTAGGACTGTTTGATAACTCAATGATTTTATAATGAATATAGCTCGATGCACAAAATTACGAGCAAGTAAATGTGCCAAAGAGAAATTTTTTTATAGATTGAAAGTGGATAATTTTGTTTTTCTTCGCTATAATGGAAAACATGAATTTATCGAGTTAAGTTAAGAACTGCTTTTTCATCCAACCTATTCTCTAGATTAAGTCCATTTACATTTTTTCCTCTTTGTAAAAATGAAGGTTTGGCCACAGATTAAAAAACGCCTCTTTAATAACATTAGTCAACAAATTAAATATTTTTTCTGCTTTCGTACAAGTAATATGTTATATGGATTTTTCCTGTGAATTACAAATTTGTAAAAAGGACAAAAGACCTTATTTAGCATTCTTTTTGGAAAATCATTAATTAAAATTAAATTAGTTTTAATTTTGATTTTTCCATATGGACAAGAACATTTTTCTTAAATGCATCTTTTTTTTTTTCGTAATAACTACCGGCCTTTGTATATTTTTGGAAAGGCAAATAAAAGAACAAAGCATAATTGCACTCTATAAATTGTTAAAGAGAAAATACATCTGTTGTTTCTGGCTAATAAACTTATCAAAAACAAAACAATTCATATTTTGTTTATATAAGTTGTTTTAGCCACCTGTTCAAACATTATCTTTTGTATCACAGTACAAGAAGAAGAAGAAGAATATATATATTTTTTAAAGAATTAAGTACATATTTTGCTTTGAAGAAGATGCATTTACAAATCGTTCGTATATAATAAAGAAAGAATTTTGGTCTGCCATAGTTATTTTCATTTTAAAACTATAAAAATGCCAGGAGTTTATCTAGCAAACAACTGCATCAAAATCTACGAAATCGTATGAAAATTACAGCCGATTAACAGAAAAGCACTGAAATTATATTTCTAAAAGATAGACACTTAAGATACCATTTTTACTATGACTAAAAAAAATTCTTTTGTTTTTGATCTTACATAATTATTCTCTGCACAGGATGAGATATTTAAAGAAAGCTAATGCACAGATATAGAATAAATAATTATTCCGTTCTCTGTCTTTGAGACAGAAAAACTGATAAGACAAGGGACTAATGAAAGAAAATTTTCTTAGGCTTTTGATTCAAAGGAATGCTGAATTTCTCTTGTGTACCATATTTAGTCTTTGCTAGTTCACAGAACGATTCCAGTTCAATGAATAGAAAGCTTATTCATTATTTAATTATGGAGTAACCCTGTTTCATTCTGATAGTTTTTTAAACAGTATTAAAGACAGAAATTCACGCACTAAAAATTTGGTATAATAAGTTTTTAGAAAAGAAACTTATAGATCAATAAAACATGAAAGAAGGCAGCAATTATTCCATTTCAAACGACAGTTTTTGCAAAATTTAAATAATTATTGAAGTTATGTTGTTTTGCGAAACCTGATAATATTAATTGATATGATTCTATTATTAAAGGAATTCTTACTATTTAATTTTTCTTTTAAATAAGAAAAATAAATTGACTTTAAAACCTAGAAGTAACAATTCAATTGATACTTCAAATAATAATATTTCAAATAAAAGCATATATTCATAGATTATCTTCTACTTTACCATACACATTTTCAATATTTCAATTCATCATTTGTAAGTAAAAATCATTGGCCCTTTCATGCATGGTAAAAAATTGCATAAATTCCTAGCACTGAACTTTTTTTGCAAAACACTACTTTTAAGGGAAACGTATTTTTTCAAGTTTCGTAAAATTTATGTAAATCATCCAAGTCGCAGTTTTACAACATTTAGATATGTAAATATCAGTTTAGGTTTGTTTTAATGGCGACTTTCGGCTTTTAAAAAAGGGCCTCAATTAATCTCTAACATACAACGAGGTTGGGTCCATTATATTCAGTTTTTTTAGTATGATATATAAATTTATATTAAATGTTTTTTAACGAATTAATTTTCGCAAAAGAAGGCTTATTTTCAGATTTGAATCTTTATTACCGTTTTCTATTTTTAGATTTAATTTTTCTGCATTGAGTATATATGCAACAATGGGAAAGTATTACGTGGAAAACAATAAAAATGAAAAAAATTAATTTTTAATGATAAGCTTTTCCTCTAGACATCGTTTTAATTGATAAAGTAAAAAGTGATAAAATTCTAAGTGTTTTGTTATTGTAAGTAAATAAAAACGAAAATTTCCAAAATTTTAATACTCACCATTGGGACCATATTTTGCTTGATTTTTCTTAACTTGTTCTATTGTTAAGCCTTTATCTGGGTCTGCTCCGAAATAGTTCAGTACCTCATCGACGGTTTTTGCATGACCGTCCTCCATGTTGCCGACTTTTTGTGATGCTTACCAGCTCTGGAAAAATTCATTGAAACTGGTTAGAATCCAGGGGAATAACCTTTTAAAGAATAAGGTGCCGAAAATTTCACATTTTTCTGTGCAGACGTAGTAATAAGTGCGTTTCGAGATATAGTAAAACTTCGGTTGCGCGCCTTTCGCCTTTGTTGGATTTCGATTGAAAGTAAATTCATAATCTCGGGCTTCCGGTTGCCCAATTATTTAAAATCATTAGAAAAGCAAATCAATTCAGCGAAAACGGAAGAAGTTTAGGAACCCCCCGAAGTGGGTTTGCATAAGCACAGAGCTTCTCCGACTTTTAACCAAGTGCCTTGTGCTGTCTTAAGCCGATTAGGCGACTTCTGTAAACACCCGAAGAAAGTAAGACCCGACAGGTGGGAAAATTACGATATCGTGTACCGCTGAAAACGCGTTTATCAGATGGGGCAACTAGATATTTTGGCGATTGCGGACCACGGTGACTCGCAATTTTCATTTCTTTTTTTGCAACGATAACACTACCCTTTCTTGACCAACATGAAATCAACACGTGTCCCAAATATGCTCTGCCAAGGAGAAAAAATTATGAAATAACATGGCCCTGGTGCGGCTGAACGCAGCCACGGCTGGGGGACTTACAATTTCTTGAACTATATCTAGTAAAGTGAAATCAGGTCGAATTCGCCCTTCACAGCTAAAAGAAAAGAAGGAATCTTTAACTACGGCGCCGCGCACATCCACTTGTTAACTTTGGCCGCGAATTTAACAGCATAAATATGTGCTAAACTAAGAGCAAGAAACACGAGCTAAAATTACTCAATTCGAATGGGGAATTTTAGTGCGAATTGCGGAAGAATTTCTACTTCACAAACTTCATGTCATGTAAGTGACATGCTATCCAGGCAGTAGCGAGGCCTCAAGCTGACAGCACTCGTTGCTGCAGCAAAAGCAGCCATTTTGATGACGTTTCTTTCGTAAGGGTCGATTCACATCGCACGCATTCGACCTCTGCACAAACCGCTGCAAAACAAAGAGCTCAATATTCAAATCTTACTACAATGCAACGATTTTTCACCAGAAATTATTATCAATAAAATTGGTTAACTGATTTCCGATTGGCAATTGCTAAGTGAGATAGTAAAAATTGCTCTCTCATAGAATTAAGAACTTTTTGCCATACATGTGTGACCCCTTATTCCAAATACTATTTGTATTGGGAGCATAAAATAGAATTAACTTATATTTTTAAAATTTGTTATTTAGTTTTTAAGATTTTCAGAAAATTGATCAGCAGAGCCTAATTCGAATGCCTAGGCAGTTCAGAATTAGGTGAATGTTTCCATCAACATGCTGAGAAGTGCGATATAAAAATCTATTATTATCTAATTTTATTATATTAGTTACAAGAAAATTTCACATAAAAACTTTTTCTGTTGCATAATTAAACAGAAAAAGAAAACAGAACGTTACATAAATATCCTTTTTTAACACTAAATCTTCGGACATTTATTGTATGATTTGTAGGGATTCCGAAAAAAATAATTTAGAATAAATTCCCGTTCGGAATAAAGGGCACGAGAGGTAAGGGTTTTACAAGACCATATCGTCGTATTGGTACATCAATTAAATTTAAGATATTTCTGTAAGTTTCGCCACAAAATCTGAAACCCATCAAATTGACGAATTCCGTAAATGTAGTGTTAAATGAAACATAAATAATATAAGTTAGGAAATAGCAAAGAAAATTACAGTCCCTTACTAGAAGCAAATTGCAATAATTACGGAAAATTTATCAACTCATGTCACTTTATAAGCTGTGTGTGAATTGTACAAATTGTAAATTTTTCTCTTTAAAGAAGAAATTCGAAAAGTATTTAAACACGAAAGTTAAGATAAAAAAAATATTTTATGTTACAGTTGAAATTTTGTGCGGAAAACTTTATTTTTATTGTAATATTTTTTAAGTTGATTGAAATTGAGATCCTTTTTGATATTACCGATAAATTTCCAAGCAAACGACAATGTAAACATTCCTAAAATTGAAAATTTTCCTCTGTTACTTCATCTCGTAGGTAAAAACATGAAGCATGTTTTTCTTGCAACTATTTTGACTTAAACATCTTTTAAATAATTATCTAAAGTTTGCAAATAAGATCTCATCAAAATCTTATATAAGTTTCTCCATAATACGATGGTTTTCTATAAAATAAATCACAATATTTATGGTCAAAAATTGATTTTTTTCCTTTTTTTGAGTCAGTGCTGTTTTTTCCTCTTTTGCATTCGAACAACATTCGTACAACCGCTAATTATAATTTTAAAAAAAAATCCCCTTTGTGATATAAACTATAACACCTAAATTTGCTTTTACACGATAAATACATTTCCGAGAAATACGTGTAAAAACAATCGTGTAAAAAATACAGTGTTTTTAATGGAAAAATAGAAAATTGGTTCCGGATCTTAAGTAATTAGTAATCATAAACAAACTTTTTGAAGAGCCTTGTAGTTTTTACGTGCTGTATATTTTATTTTATAAAGATATGACATAAAATAAAAATGTATTATATGAAGCAAATTTTCATTTGAAAAAAAAAAAAAACTCAATATTAACGTAAAAGTAAAATTAACGAGAAGATTTCTTAGAATGGGAATTAATCGTGTTAAATCATAACAACTAGTGTAAAAAGAGAATTAAATTTGTTTTATAATTCGTTGTAAATCAAAAGCGTGTAAAAACAGAACTGGGTGTATTTGCCTTCGTAAATATATGCAGTTTCTGTAGCTGTAGTAAAAAAAAACAATCACTATCTTTTGAATTAATTATTACATAAATACGATGCAAACAAAATTACTGAATGGTTTGACCACTTCACTAATTTGCATTATAAATTTTAAAATATTTAAGGAAATATTAACATTAAATTACGATAAGCTTTTCTGAAAATAAGCATCCACCATCAAAATGCTAAAATTTTAACATTTTCGGGTTCTAGAACCATAGAAAAGGTTCGAATGTGTCCGTACTAAAACGGAAAAACTTATTAAAGACAGAATTTTCGATATTTTTAATACGCCTTGAGGTAAGCTCATCACCTTGATTTTATCTCGTGTTTTGAACTTGGTTACCTTTAATTTAGATTATTTTAAAGCTTGAGATTTCTCAGAGCAAGATTATGTTCTGGAAACGATTTAATTTATAATCGTTTCCAGAACAATCTATAAAAATTAGTAGTTTCTGATGTACAAATTTTTTCCAAAAATATTGACTTTAAAAAATATTCTTTATTTTTGAATATATTTTGAAATTTGTAATAAAATAGCTTTTATTATGTGCTTTTCGTAACAAAATACTTTTCAACAGCAGCTTAAAATCAGTTGTAATACATGAAAGTAGAAAATCTCTTTTTATGCTTCAAAACAAATTATCTTTATTTTGCAAAAATAACCGAGGATGTAATTGTTTTTTTTAAGTACATTTTTAAATATATATATTTTTAGTTATATTTATATTTCACTCGGCCTTCTTTTAACAACATAAATTTCATTGAAAAGTTTAGGTAAGCTATAGATAAGAAAGGTATATAGATTGCACTTTTCGTGATGCATCATATGTTTGCAAGACGTGCATATATCTATACTTGTAATTAGTAATTTTCCAAAAAGGCATGCTGAATTGTCGTCAGGATTCATAACAATTAGAGTATACAATTTCCGTATTTAAAATTGGTTATTTCTCATTATTATTAAAATTTAAAGTTGAAGCTCTAAGGGTCGTTCGAAATTTTTTCTGTATAATTCTGCTAAGGCCAAAAGAATAGTGAAAAATGATAAAATTTAAGTATACTAAGGGCTGCATTATTACCCTAATTTTATTTAATGTCGAAAAGTGCATACTTTCGTGTGTTGGACGTATTAAGATCGATATTATATTTTAGGAAATAGAAGCTGGAATAAGCGCTTATTACTGTTATTAATTTTTTGAGAAACTATATAAAATATAAAAGAAGGGATAAAAATTTATATCCCTATATTTCTTATATTATTGAACTTTGAATAAAAGCATCATTAACACATGAAGCGCATTTAGCAACCCGATTTAGAATAGTGGGTCGCATTTCTAATCAACATTTTCGTTTAATACTAAGTAAAAAAATCAAAACAGAAATAAAATACTAGTAGTTTTTTTTTTTTCTTTTTGTATACCTCTGTGGCCATTATTTTGACGCGTTTATAAATAGTCCATATATATTTGTATGTATATACACACGTGCTGGGTGAGTAAAGTACAACTTTTTCTATTTTTATGTCCTCTCTGAAATATTTACTTATATATGTGAAGAGGGACTTTGGGTGTTTACACAGCTGATGGGCTGATAGATTTAAACGTAATTAATTTACTTTTATTAAGTTTATATGTAAACAACGTTTGACCACTTGAGGTTCTTATTTGTGGCAATACCAAAATGACTTCAACTTATATATTTTAAAATTGATTTACATAGTTTCACGGCAGATGTAATTACTTTTAATTACCTACTCTTTGAGATGACATAAATTTATTTTCAAAATATTTTTAAAAATAAAGTGTCTTCCACTTGAAAATATTTGCTTGTTTAAAATATTGATGAAAATTATTGCAAAAATTCCCGGCTCTCAAGTCCTTTTAATGGAATTAGTTGTTTTTTTGTCCTTCAGAAATTGATGTAAGACATACATAAGCAATTTTTCAGTTGTAAATTTTTCTCTTCCAAAAATACCTAAGAGTGACCTGAAATGCAGAGTTTGACAATTATTAACAAATGGTTCATATTAAGCTTCCGAGTAATTTCTTAGTTAGGTAGACAACATGAATATCTAAAAATATCCAATGTAAAGTTCGTTAGTGTTTGAGTACTACGCCAAAAATAAAGGCTGAGCTCGAGCAGAATTAGATAATTAAAATGACGGTTAAAAATATTTTCGTCTATTGGAGACGTTTGGGAATATTTATTTTATTTTTTTTTTGCTCAAAAATACTTCTTCAAAAACTTTATAATACTTAATACCGAGTATTTGAGCATTCTGAAAAATCCGATTGGCTAATCGTATAGAGCACGTGATATGTTGCTAGGCCTCCATCTAAATTTACCAATTTTAAAAACTCTCACGCTCATGCGCGCTTTTGGCAATTTGCATAAAAACGACAGAATACGAGCGGGCGACTCTTTACGTTGTGCATAAATTAGTATTCAATACCTAGATAAGCGGAACTCGTCTGGGAGCACTACCGCCTTGTTAAATAACAACTTGCAGTGTGCAGGCTATTTTTAGAGGCCTCCTGTGAAGTTAGTTCAGCTCGGTGTTTTTTATAAATTATTTTGCTGAAAAGATATCAAAAATTCCGCAGGTTGTGGGGAAAATACAGACGTCTTCAAAAATTTTCAAAGATCTTTTGTTTTTATTTTTAGATTATACGGATCGTTCTTCTTTTTTTTTTTTTTTTTTCTTCAGACTTTATATTGTGTACGAAGGAAAAATATTTTTTATTTATTTTTGTTATATCTGTTGTATATGTTTGGTTGATTTGCAGGAAGTTTTCCGTCCTAATTTGACGATGGTATGTTTTCTTCAAAAGTAAAATAAAACTCCCCGATTCACAGAGTGTATTCAAAAGTATTATGTGTAGATGTCTAGAAGTGTGGCAAGTATTTCTAATGATTGCTATCACAACTTATGAACCGGGTGTTTTACTAAATCAAGTAATCACAAAAAATTTACGTGCTAATTATATTATTCACTTTTATTTTTTGGCACTGGAGCACTTATCAAAAATGTCTGCACAGAAAGATTGATCATGCACCAAAATATAGATATATACTATATATCTGTACACTATTTAGCAAAGACCACTTTTTCATCAAAAATTTGTGTGATATATATTTTTTTTTTTGAGTTTTGATAAAAAAACTTACAAAAAACGATTTTGCGCCCGTACGACTCGCACTATTTAGTTATTATATAACAGGCCTTGGGCCCAGCCGAAGTTATTAAAGCTAGGCTAAGGATCGCACTATTGAAAAGTTCGATGTCGACTGATCGCTAGAAGGAATTACACTCCGCCAGTGTATCGAGCCGATTCATTTACGAACTCTCGGGTTTGGCTTTGGTCCCAGATGGCCTTTTGATTACCCGGGAAAAACAGTTTTAGCACACCACAACTACATTGAAAGCTCTCCTGAATTTTTACTGCATACTCGTCTTTTTAAAAGTTACTCATTATTTTTATTATTCCCAGGGCTACTTTGGACTATATGCAGTTGGGCTTAGTAATTTTTGAGGTTTGTGGTAACTTTTACTTGAACAGCACTATACTGTCCATCTTTGGATGCTGTAGGCAAAAAAAAAGGAAAACCTAAATAAAACATAATAATAATAAATAGGGAAAAAATCTCGGAAAAGTATACAAATTTTTATTTGATCGAGTGTGTGGATCAATTTTGGAAGTTTTATATCTGTGCATTGAATGATGTTTTGGCAATTGAGTATCACAAATCGAATTGATTTGCAATTTCATTTGAGCTGAGGATGAAAATGAAATTTTATTTTACCTATACCCTCTATTAGAGTGCGTTTGATGGTTGTGTGGGTGGGATGGCGCACAGCGTTATTTTGTGGTAGGTTAATTATGTACCCTTTGACTGATTAGAATTCGGTAGTCTGTCGCTTTTGTCCTTGATCTTTGATCTTTTCAATCATGAGGAATACTAAGTTGCTTTTATTAAATCTCGCCTGTATGCATTTCGAATTTTTCGCGAATTGCGGGGGTGAATGAACGAAACGAATGCTAAATGTATAATGGAATTCTTGACAATTATTTCACTTTATTTGATGTAATAAAATTTGAAAAACCCTATTAAAATCATTTTTTCTGAAAATATCTAGTTCCTAAAGAATTAACATTCGTAGGTAAACATTCAATATATCTATTTAACCTTTTTTTTTTTGCGAACAATTTGCAAGTTTATGTTATTATATTTTTGAATTCACAGTGCAATTTTTTCCGATATTGCAACCTTAACCCTTCTTTCATATTCTTCTTCTTTTCTATCATATTAAATATGTAATCATATCTGGAGCTTAAATTCGGTCCTCATGCATATCGTATAATCTGTTTAATGCAGTGACGAGTAACAATGTAAAAAATTGTTTGGATTTTTGCCAACTAATACATACAAAGGACCAAATATGAAGATTCGGCCCGTGTTTTACATTTATATATAATTATTGCTTTTCGTGCCTTCTATTGTTTATGTTTATGAAGACATAATATCCAGCTTGAAAAAGGATAAATTTTTATTGCTGCGTGCTTCAAAAATCCCACAATGCCACCGCGTGAATTGGCAGTCGGTTAAAAGAATTCTTTCCTAAAAATTGTAATCACCTCCACGTCATTTTCGAACAACAAGTTGTTTAGACGCTTGGTTCAAACTCGTGCCGATATTTGGAATTTTCACAAGTTATTCAATATTTCAATTTGTACACAATTGACAAAAATTTTTTAGAAATATGAATATCAGCTGCTATTTTGAAAATTCGAAGAGGCTAAAAGTGTCTTAGGCGAACAATATGAATCACATAGTGTAACTATATAGGTGAATTTTTCCTAAAACATTTAGATTTTTTTCCAATGTTGTATTATAATATACAGGGTGTCCCAAAAATACCAGGTCAGAGTGACATGGAAGATAGGTTAGCCTTAGATCTGTCAGATAAAATAAACATGACCTTAGTAAAAGTTTCTTAGTTTTCGAGATATTCTCACTTTTTTAATTTTGTTTAAAATCTCTACTTTTATTGTTAGTTAGAATTTCACCACCAAGTTTTTGTAAAATAATTCCCCAAGTATTATACCATTTCTGAATCTGCATTAAATTGAGTATTTTTTAAGATAATTTGCCAGTTTCTTTTAGTACATTTTTTTTTCCACGACTGATTGTCAAAGTTAAAGTTACAATTTTGACAGAGTTAAAAGGTAACACAAATGGCTTATTTTTCTTGGAAGGCACACTAAATTTCGGCAAAATTTTACCTTTAACGCCTGAAACAACTATTCAAGATACCTGAAAAATAAAAAAGGAAACAACTTGAAATTATTTTTAGCAATGGTGGTTGAAATTCTAAATAAAAGTAGAGATTTTAAACAAAATTAAAAAAGTGACAATATCTCGAAAACTAAGAAACTTTTACTAAGGTCATGTTTATTTTATCTGACAGATCTAAGGCTAACCTATCTTCCATGTCACTCTGACCTGGTATTTTTGGGACACCCTGTATGCACTTCCATACATATTTTCTTGAAAGATTAAAAGATTTCGATGAAATGTACAAAATTATGGTTTTCAATGTGTAGAGTCCAATTAAAGTTCTCATAGCAGTCGACAGTCTAAATTAATCGCCAAACTTAAAATATTTCTGGGCCCTTGGGTACTTGAATCAGAGGGCAGAAAGTAACACAACATTTGTTAAAATAAAAATTATAAATTTTAATAACACAAGTCTGCAACATTTGGTTCATTAAAATTTTTTTTTTTTAGTTTTAACAACTGCTTTTAATGTTATTTAGGGTGTAAGTACTAATCTGTAAACCAGTTTTTTTCACCACCTAAGTCTTTTGAACAGAATGTTGTAGAAATTTGTTTTATGACTAAAAAGAAACTTTTCACTTTAAGATATTAAATGAAAATACAAAAACCCTTAAAAGTTCTACATTTCACGAGTTAAAGTAAAATTACACTTTATATATGAATATATATAGCTTAAGTTTCAAGCTTTCATTTCGTTTTGATATTATGTGAAGCTTCGTTATTTTTCAACAAATTGTCAAGTGATCTTAAGGGGTTAGGTGTAGTCAGAGGCATAAAAAAAAGACAAATTTAAATAATTTTTTTTGCCACTAAATTATTTTATTTTGTAAAAGTAAAAACATAGCATTATTAAATAAGGTTTTGACTTGACTTGACAGAAATTTTAGAAAAAAAAAAATTAATAATTTTAAAAGTTATAGCTGTTTGTTTTGATCCAGTTCCAACCGAAGCGCCTTGCGGTGACCATCACTTATCCTTGGAGATTCATCCAAAATCAATTGGACAAAAAAAAATTAGTTTTATTAATAGATAATCTAGTGCCTGATCGAAGCTTTTTTTTTTTTTTTAAATTAACAAAATGGCGGCCTCAGGAAAAATGTTTCCAGATTTTTGGGAAAAAACCAACAGTTAATTGTTTATAAAAAATCGAAATTAAAAGAAAAACAAAAATCCTTCGATCAGGCACTAGTCTTTTATGTTTTCAAAAATCTGTATAAATTTCATTAAAATCTACCGAGCGGTTTTTGAGCTACAGTGGTCACCAGTTCAAAAAACATAGTTTTGAGAAAAACGCATTTGAAGTTTTACACTCAATTTACGTAAAGTAATACGTATTATTTAATTACTTACACCGAGTCATCTATTCCTGGGCCATATAATAGTTCTTCAGCCGTTGTAGCAACTTCCAAAATATCTATTTGATGTTGTCTACGTAGCATTCTACCTTCTCGAGTGTTGTCGTTAGCGCGCTTATCTGCCACTTTCACACGTGCAGTATCGGTTTTTTCGGCATAGCGATGTTCCAGAGCGCCCGAGAACCCTTTGTTAATTATCGAATAACTCGAAAAGTATTTGTCGGGCTTACTTAAAAATTTCAGAGAATATTTCTAAGATATTATACTTTAAGAAAATGCAAAAAAAAATAAATTGATTTTTTGAAAATTCTGACTACACCTAACCCCTTAATATGAATATTTTTCTTACTTTTTAACCCTTTTTGTTTCTAGAAAGCGTGATGTGATGGTAGATGTTCATTTGTTTAATCTACGGGAAAAATTGTATAAAAATCATCTAAACTTTTTTTGTAGAGCACACAATTCTCAATAAAAAAAGTCAGCGAGAGCTATAGTCTAAAACAATTCAAGTCGATTCAAAATCGCATGTTCGATTTTCTACTTTTTTCGCTTATTGGCAAACAGAAAAGGAAATTTTTTATTTTGTTTAAACTTTAACTTTCACAGTTTGTATTACTAAAGCCAACTTTTTAGGTCTTGGACTATCAAACTTTTATACGCGAGATAAACTGTTTTACGTTCCTTATCGATTTTTAGTGTTTTTATTTAAAACGACTAAACGTTTTAGTGTTTAAATTGATGTGCCCAATTTTAGAAACGTTCTTGGGCGTTTTAGATTTTGAATATTTTCATATAATATGTTTGTAATTTTGCCCGCCGAGCGGCTAGCCGGCAAACCTACAAAACCTGTCTTTGCTACAATTCGGCGAATTTCTTAAAAATATCTCATCCACTGAAGAATTTTTTTATAATAAAACATTTCAATGTCTAACATAAGTAAAAAAAACGCTTATGCTGGTTTTAGTTAAAACAATTCATCAAATGAAACATTTGAGTGTTTTAAAATAAAATGCTAACATGTTTTGAATTAAAACTCTTAAATTTACAGTGGATACTGAGTTAATATGACAAATTCGAAGAAGGACCTGAATATACACAGTTACCACGCGTCAACCATGATTAGTCTTTTGAATTATTTTACTCTCTAAATATTTCAGCTTGAACTCAATATCTAGACACATTTAGGAGCAGAACTGTAACAGAATGTGGTATGGTTGAATAAAATGTTCATATAGGTATATTTTCTGATTTTGATATCTTCATAAATTGTGGCAAATTTATACCATAGTGTGCCCATGTAGTATAAATTCTCAACAATTTATGGATTACTATACGTATACCACACATCCTTCATCCATATAGGCGGTTCATTATAATTTCTTTTTTTTATCTAATAAGCCCACAAATTTTCTGTCGGAATTAATATATATCCGGGCTTTGAGCTGGCCACATTAGTGTAGAGCATTATTGATTTTTGAGCCAGTATTATTTTACTACAATTGCGGTATAACATTAAAGAGTGACCGCAAAAATCACCTGTTTTTGCATATTTCACAGCGAACTAAGGAAAAGACATAAAAAAATGTATCAGGTATCAAATTAATCGTCGTAAAAAATTAAGAGAGAAATTGCTTTTAGTTTTTCGAAAATATTAAAATACCACCCCTAATTGAGGGTTGAAATTACCTTAAAAGATTAATTTTCCAATGATATTTATTTCCAGTTTGCTAAAATTACAAAATTTGTTTAAAATTTATTTATTCGAACTTTTATTATGTAGACATTAATGGCTTTAAATTCTTACTGTTGAATACGCTAATTAAATTTAAGAATAACAAATTCTAGATCTTCACCCAAAAACATATTTAGTTCCAACTAAATTCATGGTTTACTTAACTATTATATTTTTGCTTATGATTTTCATCTAAAAAGATTGCTGATAAGCATAACCAGAGAAATCTATTTAAAAATTACACTGTGTGACAGTGATTTCGTACCAAAACAAGTAATATGTCATTTCACTCGGATTTTTCTCGTAGATTGCGAATTCTCAAATAAAAATGTCCTATCACGTAGAGTTATGGAAAAAAATAGTTTTGAAAAGTACAAAATACCGTATTTTGGCCATTTTGGCAAATTAATTAAAAATTTTCAAATTAATTTAGGCGGTTGTATAGTAGCTAAAATAAAAGTATGAACCTTTACTTATTGTATTAAAATACGAGAAGTTTTAATACTTTCCGAAATATTCCGTGGAATTTATTTTTTTCTATAAGTCGACTGCTTCGTACAATAGATAGTAAATGAAGATTACTCTTTGTGCACGCTCATGATAATCTTATTCCCGAAGAAGTAAGTGATTAGTGGTATTTTATATATATAGATAAGGAATCAGGCTCTCTTTTGAGTCATATTACGAGCTTTTTCCAACTTTCGTTATTTTGTAATGAATTTTAAAAAATGGCCAAAATACGGTATTTTGTATTTTTCAAACAATATTTTTGTTTGTATATTCGTAATCTACGGAAAAAATCCTATAGAAATGATATATGACTTGTTCTGTAACAAATTAAATATTAAATTTTGTCGCACAGTGGTATTAAACTATCTTATTATTTAAACCACATATCTAGTTGAAATGATATGGCGATCAGACAACGAAATCCATTGTTCAACTAATATTCTAGCAGGCATCTATGTAGTAACAAACAAATATTGACTATATTAAGTTATGAAATATAACTGATCTGGTCAATTTATCGTGAACTAAAAGTTCAATTGAAATGATTCCTGTTTAAAAATTAACAAACGTGTTCTAGTAAAATTGAATTGAAATGAAATAATTTGTAATCATTTGGATCAGGTTCTAATAATTGCCATTTAAGGGGGTAGTCCAGTGAAAAAAAATTTTTTTTCGTTTTTTTTTTTTTTTGCTTAAGTCTACTCTACTACACCTAGAAAATACTCCCTTAAAATATCTAAGCAAAATATTGAATAGTTTTAAAGATACAGAGAGTTTTCGACAGACGTGTAATCCGAGCGCTCGAAGGTCCCCTGGCGTGTTTCGGAGCAAGGAGGACTCTTGTATTTCTGTTTGCTCCGCCCATTTTTTTTCGGTTTATAACGGTCTAGGTCCTTCTGCTTTGTATTTAAGGTTAGTTATGTATTTAGGAGGCATCGCGTTATGTATGGAGCAGGCATCGCTGACTAAGGTAAAATTAATTTTTTTAGCTTTTTTCCGCAACAAAAACTTTAACCGCGTTTTTCTCAAAACAGCATTTTTTGACTCGGCGGACGTCAGATCTCAGAGTCTTTTGCTCCGATTGATCTAAAAATTTAGCTGTATATTTCTTGATTGTGTATCTATCGTCGGAACTAGAATTATTAAAATCCATTGTTTATTTACAAAGTTATAAACAAATTAAGCACCCGAAAAACACCCGAAAAATTCGAAATGCTGCCATTTTGTTATTTTTTATTGAAAATTAATAATTCTAGTTCCGACGATAGCCAATGTTCTACAGATTAAAACCTCGTTTGAATTTTTTGTTTCAAATGAACCGTTACAGAGATTCGACGTCCGCCAACAAAAAAAATTTTTTTTTGCAGCGGCCATTTTGTCGGGATGACTCATCGAAAACAAACAAAAAAATTTTTTTTGTGTAATTTAATAGTTGTACTATCATATGTCAAAAAGTTTTTTAATAAAAGTTGACTTCTAATATGAAAAAAAAATCGTTGAAAAAACATTCGTTTTCACTGGACTACCCCCTTAAACTAAACATCATTTCTCTTAAACTAGTAATAACATCACCAAAGCCATTAGAGAGAAATTTGCATATTATATAAATGCGTGTATTTAAATAAATAAGTATAATAATATATAAAGGTGTAGACTTGGTTTTAATAAATTATATTGTAGATGTAGACAAATCCCTAAAAAATGAGATTGTTATAAATGTTTGGCATGCTGACAATATTTTTTTTCAGAACTAATGTAGTGAAATATCAAATGAAATATTGTATCTTAAGAACTTAAGAATTAAAAAATAAAAAAATTCTGTGTGAAATTAATTAATTAATTATAATAATCTACTGAAAAACATTTTTTTGACCAAAAAATGAAAGAAATTTGAAAATAATTTGTCTTACATCCCTATTTTAATAAAAGGTAAGTATGAACAAATATGTATGTAAAATTGATGTTGAATGCTTAGGCTAATGTAGACAATATAGGAAAATCTTTAGAAGCTTGTAAATTTTAACATCTATAAGAAAGGCTGCAGTCTGTAGGTGGTTTTCGTTTTCTTATAGCTCCTCTTTCTCTAAACTAATTCCCTTCTTTTTTGGAAACAACCTAGATATTGAACCGATGAGTCCATAGACTTATCTTTCGGCTGAGAATTATGAGAGTTATCGTGTCCCCAGGGCCCGTAAATAATACAGTGCATCCCCTAAACCCAACCACCTAGCCGATTCAAATTTTGCAGTTATTTTGTCCATAAGATCCGATTATATCTCATATTTTGAGAGAGGGGTATTTCTGGAATCTAGGAACTATTACTAGGTTTTCAATAGTTTTCAAACATTTTCGAAGTTGCGTTACGAGGATCTCTTCGAAAACTACAAAAACGTGAAAATTGGTATGCAAGTTGCCTGTAGTTTTTGGTTGGCATTTCGCATTGATATGGTAATTGGTACGGAACATTTAATTTAATGTCAACTTGCACTTGACAGGTATAAATGAACACTTCATATGGTTATGTATATATATATATATATGTATATACAGGGTGTAACATTATTAGATACGGATATTTTGAGAGGGGTATGTATACGTCCTAATAAACGCTTTGACTGAAAAATCAACATTATCAGAGGACACTTTATTTTTCATACAAAAAATAAAATAATAATTGTCACAAAACGTAATCACCCTGTACACCACTAACGTTCCGAGAAACATTCCTACTACCTTCACTACTACAAACAAACGCGGCCGATGGCTGCAGCGGCGGTCGGTATTTTCCAGCGCCATGTGACACTAGCGCAACCCCCGAGCGCCCCCACCATGCGGGTCAACAGCTGGCGCGGACGGAACGCCCGCACGATTGCGCAATTGCATTAAATCCTTTGTACGTGTCGCGTGTCTGTTCGCAAAAACATTCAAAATGCCGTACCGGTACACGAACGCCGAATACCTGAACATGGTGATATGTTATCGCTACGCGAATTGGAGCCTGCCTGCAGCTGTGGCCCTGTTTGTAGTAGTGTAGGTAGTAGGAATGTTTCGCGGAACCTTAGTGGTGTACAGGGTGATTACGTTTTGTGACAATTATTATTTTATTTTTTGTATGAAAAATAAAATGTCCTCTGATAATGTTGATTTTTCACTCAAAGCGTTTATTAGGACGTATACATACCCCTCTCAAAATATCCGTATCTAATAATGTTACACCTTATATATGGGACATTTCACGTCAAACGGATCACCGGCGCCCTCAAAATTTGAATAAACCGATTGAGATAAATAAGGGCTCAAATTGTTCGTCTAAATGAGAACTTTCGAAAGCCATGTGGTATTTTTTAAAATTCAACATGGCGGCTCCAATATGGCGGCCGGAAGACAGAGAAAAATCGAATGTCCAGTAAAAAAACCTTGCAAAAATAAAAATTTGCAACCGATCGGGTCGAATTTTCTCTCAGATTGCAGCTGATGGGTCCCTAAAAGTTCGGTATGGCAGGTTGCCAACATCCAACCCTACCTACCATACCGAACTTTTAGTGACTCGTCAGCTGCAATCTGAGCCAAAATCCGATCCGCTCGGTTGCAAATTTTTATTTTTGCAAGCTTTTTTTACTGGACATTCGATTTTTCTCTGTCTTCC
The DNA here is from genome assembly GCA_949715965.1 of Dysmachus trigonus. Lineage (NCBI taxonomy): Eukaryota > Metazoa > Arthropoda > Insecta > Diptera > Asilidae > Dysmachus > Dysmachus trigonus. The sequence goes on along the minus strand of OX454319.1, from coordinate 44,743,832 downwards.
AGCCGCCATATTGGAGCCGCCATGTTGAATTTAAAAAAATACCACATGGCTTTCGAAAGTTCTCATTTAGACGAACAATTTGAGCCCTTATTTATCTCAATCGGTTTATTCAAATTTTGAGGGCGCCGGTGATCCGTTTGACGTGAAATGTCCCATATACAGGGTGTTCAGAGGTGGGTGGTCAATACTGAAGGGGGTGAAAGGTTAGACCGAGACAAGCAAAAAATCGTATGGGTGGGGGGGGGGCATCTCGCACCGTTTGGCAGTTACAGGGTGATTCGTAAATCAGGATTTTGCCTTATATGGGAACCGCTCTTGTATTTTTATGTTTTTTTCTACGCATCGCAGCGACCCCAAACTGATTTCAAAAAATCACTATTTGGAAGCCCTTTCCAAAACAGTTTACACCACCCCCCTATCCCCAACCCCTTGGCCACAATCCCCCCTGGAAGTTGAAAAAATTAACTTTTATTTCACGATTTTTCACCTTTCGCCCCACTTTTCTCTGAAATTCATGTTATTAACATACCTACCTTTTATTTTTTTTAAGTTGCCTATCTAATTACCTTTCCAAAAAGGTGCAACACACCCAGATAGGAAAAGGATACGAAAATTTATTTACAAAAATCCTTTTACAGAATATCATGGAAATTCTAATTTTTAAGAAATTATACTTAAGTTAACTAAAAAATACATTTTGTTCGCTTAAAAACTAATTACAATTAAAACGTTTGTCCTTTAAAAGCTGTTTAAAATGTTCTCCGCTAGTTTCGATGCATGCAAGTAGCCTTCGTTTTATTTCACGTTTGAGGTCTATGGTAGCCAGTCTCTCCCGTATTTTCGTGGCTGCAGTCCCAATCCTGGTAACTAATTCTTCTCTGGTGTTGATTGGTCTTGAGTAAACTTCATCTTTCATCATTCCCCATAAGAAAAAGTCCAGTGGAGTAAGGTCCGGTGACGTAGCAGGCCAAGGAATCGGTCCACCTCGTCTAATCCAGCGCTCTGTGTAATGTTCATTCAAACTTGCCCTAACAATGTTACCAGTATGCGCAGGTGCTCCGTCGTGCTGTAAATAAATTGCGCTTCTGGTGGCCAGGGGGATGTCCTCCAACAGATCCGGAAGGATATTCTCCAAAAAGTCCGAATATAGCTGACTATTCAGCACTTGGGGAAAGATGAAGGGTTCTATCAACTGGGTGCCGATGATGCCAGCCCAGACATTGACACTAAATCTTTGCTGGAAGGACCGACACCTTGTCCTATGTGGGTTCACATCTGACCAGGTGTGAAGGTTGTGCAAGTTTGTGATGCCATCCCGGGTGAATTGCGATTCATCCGTCCACAGAATTCGGTCTAGAAACCTTCTGTTTTCGTTGTCAGATTCGAACAGCCAAGTGCAGAATTGCAATCGTCCTTCGGAATCTCCTTCCCTAGTGCTTGGACCGGGATATGGTGGTATGGGTGTAGTCCCTCTCGGTTCACAACGGTCCAAACTCTCCCTGAAGACAATCTTGACCTTCGTGCGACCTGCCTGATGCTTATTACAGGACTGTTCCTGACGATGTTGAGGATTTGTTGGTCGGGGTCCGCTGAATCGGCCGATTTTCCTGCTCGCGTTTCTGCTCTGGGGGCGGTTACACTTCCGGTTTCTTTTAACCTTCTGAAAGTCCTTGGAAATACCCTTCTGTTGGGTACCCGCCGATTCGGGAATCTCCTTTGGTATTCTCGTACGGCCTCACTATCATTTCCTTCTACTAAACCGTACACGTAAATTATATCGGCATACTCGTCAACACTGAATTCTGCCATTTTATCTTAATTTTTTCTATTAAACACCCGTTCTTATCACTTGCTTCTTCAACTGTGGTCAATGTCCTTTCAAACTTACCCATTTTTATACCATAATTCATAGGAGGTATTAGAAACAGAGCGTCAGGATACTTAGGAGTCAATACTGGATATAATAAACTAATAACACTATTTAACGAGATTACATTTATTATTTTATTACTGTTTTGCTGAAATAATAAAAATGTACTACCTCTGTTTCCTAAACAAACATTTCCGAACTTGCTGTCATAAAAATTGTTTACTTAACGACTTTTTCCATTATGGTGCAATAAAGTAATTAGGTACCTGTGAGGATGTTTTAATTTCAGGACTTTTGCAACCCTTTTCTACCTGGGCATGTTGCACCTTTTTGGAGAGGTAATTAGATAGGCAACTTAAAAAAAATAAAAAGTAGGTATGTTAATAACATGAGTTTCGGAGAAAAGTGGGGCGAAATGTGAAAAATCGTGAAATAAAAGTTAATTTTTTCAACTTCCAGGGGGGATTGTGGCCAAGGGGTTGGGGATAGGGGGGTGGTGTAAACTTTTTTGGAAAGGGCTTCCAAATAGTGATTTTTTGAAATCAGTTTGGGGCCGCTGCGATGCGTAGAAAAAAAGATAAAAATACAAGAGCGGTTCCCATATAAGGCAAAATCCTGATTTACGAATCACCCTGTAACTGCCAAACGGTGCAAGATGCCCCCCCCCCCCCCACCCATACGATTTTTTGCTTGTCTCGGTCTGACCTTTCACCCCCTTCAGTATTGACCTCCCACCTCTGAACACCCTGTATATATATATAACTATATATTTCGCAGCTAAGTAATGCCAAATTTATGGCCATTAATTTTTCGTCATTTTGTTGCCGTTTTATACAACAAACAGAAATAAAAAACTATAGATATAACTTTAACAATTTAAAATTTATTACGCTAAGTTGAGTGTCAATAAAAACGAAGAATTTTTCCGAAAAATTGTAGAATAATGGGGTTTCTGCGTCAATTGTTTAGACTTTTTTAATTTAAACTCTCCGCGACCAATGATTAATTGTTCAACGGCCTCTGCATCAAATTTTAAATTAATTTACATGATTTTCATGTATGCGTGCTTTCATTTTATATTTAAATGTAATCGTAAAATAATTTTTTTCAGAAGGAAGAAAGGCAATAAAATAAATGCAAAATTTTGGAGACGACAACGCGAATTTTCTTTTTTACACGTGTATCAAAATTCTTTTGTTGACGGTTTTTTTTTCCAATTCCTTAATTTTGTAAGTATGTTCAATGAGCTAAGTGTTTGTGCAAATTTTAACTATGCGCCACACGGACCTGAAGTTAAAAATTGCTGTACGGCACCACATGGGATTTAAATAAAAGATCTCCTTAACATAATTAGTGATATTATTTCAAAAGCTCATTTATATTACGCTTGTGTATTAAATCGTCAGTATAAGCTTCGTCATGAATATGTGAAACGTGGTGTCTTCAGTATACGCATCTAATAATTGGTTTCTATTTGTAGCAAAACTTCATTGCCACCGCGTGTTTTATTTTTGTTCAGAAGCCAGCTCAAAACGACTTTTCAAGACATTTAAATTTTTCTACGTCAGTGTTGGCTGAGTATTCCTTCGTGATTATACTTCCTATACATAAATTTTGAACAGCACACTTTTATGTAAATTTTATTACAGAGACATTGTGCTAAACATTTTTAATTGCTTATTTTTGCACAAACATAATCTAATTACTTTCCTTTTAGGGTTTTGCTATCCCCAGTAGCAACGAGAGATTAAATTAATTTTGTGTTTTATATTTATGTTAGTTTTATTGGTGTAAAAATCAAATATATGTTTTTTGCTTCCATAGTCTTATAAACATTCCTTTAGTTTTCCAAAAATCTAATTTCTTCCAAGATCCGGAATAATCTGATAGTATCACAAAACCGATCATTCAGAGTCATTATAATTTATAATACACTTTGAAACTTATATGAGACATTTCTTCATAGGATTCACTCAACATATTTCAATAAAAAAAAATGAGATTATATTTTAATGATGAATTTGATTATTTTTAAATCCATAAGGAAATATGCAAAATAATATTAAAAAAGCCAAACCATAAAAAATACAAATAAAAATTTGGCATAGTCGATAGTCGAGAGAAAAATTTCTTAGAGTAAAATGTTTGTCCTTTCTCAACAGAAATAGAATCCAATTTATGCCTATAATAAGTAAAGAGAATTAATTTCATTTTGATATTTCAATATGTAACCCATTTCATCTTTTCAATATTTCCCTTTTTTTTTTTAATAAACGGCGTGCTACTAACATGAATCTATCAACGATACCTCATTAATCAAAATTCGCATTTCTCACGTTATTTATCATTTTGATAGAGATTAGAATATATTTATATTAACGCTCATAGGCCATTAATTTAAGAGTTTCGGATTTTTCTCTTATTTATTCGACTTTTTACTTTGTAGATACATTTCTTTCATATAAAAAATTTGAAATTATAAACATTTATTTTTCTCCATAATCGTCAAAGATTATACTTTTAGTTTAATTAATAAAATACGGACAAATTGATTTTTTTTTATTTAGAAGAGTTATTGATCCTAATCAATTGATTTAAGATATCATCTATGTATATATATATAAATCTCGTGTCACAGTGTTTGTTACCGAAACGGCTTCACCGATTTTTATGAAATTTTTTTTTGTATATTTGGTAGGTCGTAGGCTATTTTTTATACGCCTACATCAGGGGTCGGCAACCTTTCTGGAGTTAAGAGCCATTTTTTCCCCGATGTGGTAAATAATTTTTTTTAAAGAGCCAAATATAAGTATATACATTGGTAATATTAGAAAACATAATATTACGGTTATCTGCTGTGAAACATGTATTTATTGTGAAACAAACTCATCTTATTTTACGTAGTAACAGAACATATTCGCTTCATTTTAAGCATATTTTTGATAATTTCTCCTGAGCATGTGGTAAATTGAATTTATTTAAAATTATACGTAATAAAGCATCATTTTAGGAATATTCATTTAAATTTTTAGCCTAAAATATTAAGAAATAAGCCATTGAGAGCAAATCTTCAGATACATGCAATATTACCTCTCCCTTGTAGATTTTTATTCAATGTTTGTTTCAATGTGATGTCATATCAACGGAAAAATAAAAATTTTGCAGGATATTCCTTAACTTGCTTATATCCTTTTTGAATTAGGAATATCTTGATATGTTCAAGATACGAGTGGTTCCGAGTGTCGCGTCGGTGGGAGTAGGGAGCAAGGTTAGCTAAAGCTAGGATTATAAACATTAGACAATGGCACTATTGCAAGTAATTTGTTAGTACTGTTATACTACTCAAGAGCCACAAGTATGATTCTACTGAGCCGCAGGTTGCCGACCCCTGCCCTAGATGATAAGGGTGGCCCTGTACAGAATTTTTTTTTTTGTTTTGGGCAAAAACAATTTTTTTTTTTTTTTTTTTTTTTTTATGATTTGACATCAAAAATCAACTTACAAACCTAAATTTTCACCCTTCTTCCACCAACCTCTATTTTTTAATAGCGATATTAGTATTTTTACTTTCATCCACAGATACGCAGTTGCAAGATGGCAATTGATTAATCATTGTCATACGATAAATTTTTATGTATTTAACTCAGTGAAAACAGAAAGTGCGATTGTTATAAACGATTGTAATAATCGATTGCCGCCCAGTCGATATTGCAACTTTAAAGTTGAAATCCTACTCTCTCAGTTGTCGATAACTGATCAATTATCAATCGATCAGTTATCCCCGCTAGGCGTCTACAGGTGTCACCTCTCACTCAGCAAACAGCACGGAGCAGGGATGAGAAAGAAGCCCTACACAGTTTCCGGCCATTATTATTGTTTGCGCATCGATCGTAGCAGTGACGTTTTATTTTACGTTCTCAGTGCGACTCTCATGTTAATTATATTCTCATAGTAAATTTATCATGAACTTTCAGTGCTATCATTATTTATTCTCATTTTATTAATAAGGTTTCACAAATGGTATGTATAAGAAGTACTCATAGGGGCTTATCCAGCTTTTGGCCTAAGGGGGAATCAGGGGGATCAGAAATTTTCTGTAGGTAAATAATTCAACATAACATTCATAAATAGGAATCTGCATTTATTATACTGGCATTTAAATGGCAAATTTTGCTACTTTTTAAATCACTGTATTTTTGTGAAAAATTAATGGATTTGATTGAATGGTAAAGTTCATAAGAAACACACGTAATATATCTTACTCATAAGCCTTTAAACGCTTAATTTTTTTTTTAAATAAAATGTAACGATAAATTCAATTACAAACATAAGAAAAAAGGTAAATAATATATGAAATACTAACTCTAGCTGCGAACCTACACTCGTCCTTGACCTGGGTACAATAGAATATAACCAAAAAATGTTGTATTAGATATACGCATATTATTTTAAAATAAACCTCAATACTATATAAATATGTTATATACTAAACTTTTTGGTAGCGTTCAATCGATATTTAACCAAAACCGTCGAAGATAAGGAAAAAAGGAATTATATTTCTCCATATACACTGGCGTTCAAAATTAAACGATCAATCTAAAAATCGTCAAATTTTGCTACTTTCTAAGGGTTTCAACATGAAAAAAAAACCTTTTTTGCTACTTTTTTAAGAAATACGAATTGAGCAAATTTATTGATACCTTTCGTACATTATTAAGTATGATTTCAACAATACTCAGTAATTTTTTTATGCGAAAATATCGACAAACAAGCCGGTGACGGAGCTTTCTCAAAACCACTTTTTAAAAGTCCGTGTACACTGCTACAGTCAAGTCTCCTATAACGCGATTGATTCGTACCGCGTTATATGGAAACCGCGCTATGAGAGACTTCAAATTAATTCAAATTAGGATATGCGTTCTATGGAAACCGCGTTTTGAGAAACATAGAAATAAGATAAATCAGAATAATCTATACCGCGTTATATCGAAACCACCGCCACGTTCTATGGAAACCGCCTTATAAGAAACTCAGAATTCATACAAATTAATTGATTTGTACCGCGTTATATGGAATCTCAGAAATAAATAATTTCTATATAGATCAGATCTATATGAACTGCATTCTCAAAGTAACAAGTTGTGGTTAATACGGTTAATAAATACAATTTTATAATAGAAATGACAATGAATATGTAGATTTTTACATATTTCAATTTTGGTTTAATGACTACTAGAATTGACAAACAGGGGAATACACCACAAATGTTAACTATGGACATACAAAAATTTAACAAATCGAATATGTGTTGCCATAGATAAACTTTTCAAGCCATTTGAGTTGTTGGAATGTTCTTATATCAAAAACGCGTTATAAAGAGACCACGTTATAGGAGAACTTGTAGCATTTTTCACACCGCGTTATATGGGAATCGCGCTATAAAAACACCGCGTTATAGGAGACTTGACTGTATTTAAAAACAACATTACCGATTCATTTCAAACTTGTCGTTACCTTTTATTTAAAATAAATGAAGCGTTTAAAGGCTTATGAGTAAGATATATTTTGGATTTTGTCGTTAAGTGGAAAGAGGTTTTGAATGGTTATTGCAGCGATTTCTGTCGTTTACCATAATAGAGAAGCTGTGGTGTGTTAAACTACATACTAAGAAATCTTCTTATTCAAAGAATATGACCCATGATGAATGTAATGTAAGCTTCTACCAAAATTCTAAAAATAATACTTTTCATAGAATTCATTCTATCAATTTTCATAATTCACGTTTGTAAACAATATTTCACGTAGAATTCAATCTCCTGTGAAGTTCACCTGCTGCGAAAATATTGCTCCTATAATAACGTTCACCATCCCACGATGTTATGAGACGGTTTGCAATTATTAAATATATTACTAAATACAAAAGGCAAACAAATACGATCGAAACAGAAGAGTTCCTTGAATTAATTGAAAATAGCAGTCGAATTGAGTTCTGGTGCATATTGCCTTTTAACGTCGACTTAGTTTAAGTTTTATTACAACCATTTTAGATACTCAAATTGTAGAAGGAAAATTAAAGTCACTTAATGTTTGAAGTGATTTCGGCAATGAATTTAAAAAAAATTAAGTTTCAGCTTACAAATAAATTGTTTGGCAAATTTGATGCTCATAGAGTAAAGTAATCTAAATTTTTTAAATATTTTACTACTGCAAATGAGTTTACCTTTCTTTTACTTTCCTTAATTTTATATTAAACAATACTATTTATTTCTTAATTTGAAAAATAAAAAAAATGTATGATTACACCTGCTTTTTTAAATTATATTTGGATTTGAGAAAAAAATTTTTCGACAGCTCAATTGTCAATTAAGGCTTTAAAGGGCTTAAAATATAATAAATTTTCATTAAAAATGAACATGGAAAACGATTGGTAATGTTTTAAATATCCGTATTCACTTCCCCCCGTAAGTTCCTATGTGTTCCAAAAATAGAAAATTTTGCTTCTCTTCATTCTTCATATTTAATGAGATCTGTGGCATAGAGCTTATTTTCAGAGCCAAAAATGAAAATTTGCGAAAAGAGGCTCAGACAACCCGTCTTGAATTTTTTTTATAGTTCTATTTAGTGTAAACTTTTTCTGGTGCTACCTAGTGTAAATTTTTTTTAGAATAAAAATTTCTTTCCATTTTTTTTTTTATATTGCAGTCAATTTGTTTTAATTGAAGTAACGAAATATTTTGTTTTGTTTATTGATGGAGGGAAATTTTAGAAAAATATATTCAAATTGAACGTTTTCTAAAGGCCAAACAATGATCCAAACATGACTTTGACTATACCCGAGTTTATAACGCTAATTAGTTATTTTTAAACAAAGTCTGATATAAATAAAAATCCCACAAGTCTTACGAAAATTAATAATAAAGAGTTCTTGCGCTAATTGCTATAGGACTTAAAATAACTCGCACACGTTCTTTGACGAACGGCTTCTCTTTTGTTGTGATTTACATAATTGTAAGAAAAAATTTTAATATTTTACTATATCATTGAAAACGTGGATGTTAATATTGGATTATTTAAATAAAAACGGATGTGTAGGTGAGTGGATGCACGACAGAAGCGAAACTTCTTACGTTTTTCTATATAAATGTACTAGCTGAGTTACCCGGTCTGGCCCGGCGCCGGCGTTGCGTAAATACTTATTAATTAAACTCTCCTCAAATTTTCTTTGGTAAATCATAGAAATTCTTTCAACCTGAAAACCTCTTTATGCTAATTTTCTTTGAAATCCTTCGAATTATTGTAGAAATATTCTTCGCTATATTGAATCAGCCACGTTTAATTTCCAATTCTTCTGACAAAAGATTTAAAAGTAGTTTCGAGGTCGAAAACTTCTGTGAACTGATTTTCGAGTAATTCGAAAAAATTGCGGTTTTTTTATTAATTATCAATGAAATCTCTTAACCCTTTGCACTCCGAATGCACTGCTGGCATGAAGTTTTATTCTGGCAACTCCGAATGCCAGCACTGGTGGCTTAAACTTGTATTTGATCAGGAAATTGTTTTAAACCGTATCACACTATAGAAAACTATAAGATGTGAAATTTGAAATGAAAAATTATATTGGAGTGCAAAGAGTTGCATTTAAAACATTTTGATCGCCACATTAAATGCGTTATATAGTATTGTATTTCGAAATTCCAATAGAAAATCCGAAATAAGCGACCAGAAATCCTATGAGTAGCAATTTTTTGCCGCCATATTGAATCCATCAATTTCAATTTCCAAATTTTGATCATATTCAACATTAGTGGCATCAAAATAATCATTGTACTAATTTTCATTAAAATCCGTTGAAATCGAGAAATTAAGATATCGCTACATTGGATTTGCAAGTTTTGATAATATTCAAAATTAGCGACCTTAAAAAATCATGGTACCAATTTTCATTAAAATCCGTTGAAATTGCGAAAACTCGGTCGCCATATTGGACCTGCCATCTTGAATTTGGAAATTTTGATAATACTAAAAATTAGTGGTGTCAAAATAATCATGGTACCAACTTTCATTAAAATTCGTTTAAATCGAGAAATCCTGGTCGCCATTTTGGATTCACAGTATATTCTCTAACAGAGCGTATACGCGCGGTCCGTATCAACATGCGCGCATTCCGTATTATACACGCAGCTTACGAGAATTTTAGTATACGTGGTCGCATCGATGCGCCTGCGCTGGTATGACGTCACTTCCGTCTCGTGACGGTCGGTTTTTCTGTGCTGACTCCCCATCCCAAAACCTGCAATAAGAACCTTTCGCACAGACAAAAACGAAATAGGGTTATATTTTTAAGTCAGGTTTATCGATTTTAACAGACATTTTGATACTCATATTCGGAAATATGATATTATGTTCTTTTACTTTTTAATGTATATCCTTCCTTGAATTAATTATATTTTTCAAAGTTATCTCTCCAGATTTATGCCAAAACTTATTAATGGTCAAAGTTACGACACATTCAAAAACTTTTTCCATATGTAATTACCAATTTAAAGTTGAATGTATATTACATATGAAGGAAAATTGTCAAAATTCCAAGCTCGCACCCCGGTAGTTTTAGTGATAAAAATAAATTTATATACTTTTAAATTAAATTTGTTGGTACTTTACTTTATGCAGCCATTCATAGAAAACGAAGACAGACGTAAATGCGCAGGTAAAAATTAATCAACCAGTTGCGTTTTTTTTTCCAATCTTAAAGAACTTCTTATAATAATATCATGGGTTATCGTTTTCGGTGCGGAAATCAAATTTTTTTGTAAAGAATTTGAAAACAAAATCTTCTTATGGAACAGTAACTACCAACATTAAAGTAATATTGATTAGCACTTATGGAAACTGATCATTGATCAATGTCTTCAATTGGAGCCATTATTGGTTTTTGAGACTGATGGCTCTAGGGGAGGTTGATTAATGCTGATCAATTCTTTAAAAGTACGCATCATTGATGTAACGTGTGATTCCTGGTGTTTGTCAATTATGATATTGAAGAGAACTGATCAATGCAAAATAATGGTCGTACAAGAACTCAGTAATTTTAGATTGATTATAAGTGGTAGTTAATTACTACGTGGATCGTTGATCACTTATAACTCTTGATAAAGTAATTTGATGATAAGTGATCTTTGAGAGTTGTAAGCTACTTAGTAAGTGGTCATAGTACAAAGAGAAAATTTTAAAATTATGAATTTCTAATCCTATGTGGAATCCGTACTTTTTTTTGAGGTTTTTTTCGCGAATTTTCAAAAGTTGTTCTACGAAAGTTGTCCAATTTTTGATACCAACTAACTTTGAAAAATTCTTCTTATATAGCGGTATAGAACCCTGAGGACTCGAGTCTTACTCGCATTTGTCCAACTTTTTGTTTGTATTTCACGGCAATAACATACTAAAACGGACTTCTTTAGACTTCTGGAAATTATCAATCAATTGTATTAATTACAAAGTTTAATATTAAATTTTTGTTGAAACCACTTCATAAAGTAATTACAAATTGTTTTTCTGATTCCCGTAGAAACATTTCCGTCAGTATCTGCACTTTCAGGGGTGATTTTTTAGAAGCGTTATTTTAAAATTCAACTGTTGGAATATTATTATTAAGAGGAATTCAAATTAATTTATATTTTTTATGAATAAACTTATTCAATTCAAATATTTTATTAATAAAGTTATATTCTATTATTTTATTATATTATATAATTCAATAACCACGCTCCTGGCAAAAAAAAAAAAAATGCTCTTATTTGATATGTAATATTTTCTTGTTTGTTTAAATTTCTCATAATTCATTTTAATATTTCTTCTATAAATGAAGCAGCTCATTCGTTCTCCTTGCGAACGGGACGATTTTTTATACATTGTTCAACACCACACCCTACAAATTATTAACATTAGGAAGATACCTTATTAATAAAAATAAATGAGTAATGTGAATGAAGCTTTTCGCATTTCCTCCCATCAATTTTTTGAGTTTTTGTTAGTAAGTTTTCAGAGTACCTGCATACTTTCTGTCATATTTGGTTATTTTTTTTTCATTTTTTTTTGTATAAGAGCGCAATAAGAAATCTCGAAAAATAAAGATTTTGTGGACAATTTTACTTATTTTTATAAATTTTGATTAACGCTGCAAACGACGGATAAAATAACTTTGTTAATAAATTCTCGTTTTAATTAAGCCCAATCCCAATTTTTTTTTCTTTTTGTTTATTAATGGTCCATTAAAGAATAAATTATATTAACACTACGCAATTGCTCTAAAATTATTGTGTTGAAATATTTCTTAAGTAAAGTTATCCATATTAATTTCAAGTTAACCGACCTGGCGTTAAGATTGTAAAATTAAATTTAAAAGATAATTGTCAAAATCAAATGCAAGTGGAAATGTTTTACATTTATACCTCCAGTTATGGTAATTGTTTGGTATAAAACACGATAAATAAGCGAGTTATGATAGAATAATTCACCCACTTAGCACGTTGTTCGGCCAAAATTGAAAAATATCATTTATCGGATATGATGATATGATAGAATTAAAATCCAAATCTTTTAAAATTATATACTGAGATGGTTTATACATTCTTATTATTGCTTCAAGGTGCTGCTGTATTTTACGATGTATGTATTAATTAGATCGAATGTGGGTATTTTTTAAAATAAAGAAGTTCTAATTATTAAAAATTAAATATTTGTCTTGATTCATAAACATAAAATCATAAAATATGCTTTCAATTAATCCTCAAATAATTTGAACTGTGAAAAATAATAGTTTTATATTGTTTAATTTTTTTATTGAATTATATTTTCTCGTTTTTACATATAATAAAATTTTCGCGTTAATCGTTCAAAACCCAAATCCCTTTTTTAGTGGAAAAAGGTTTGTATAACTTAATTTGGTATATTTTTGTCATACATTTTATTATTATTTGACGCAAAAGTATGTAAATTCAAGTTTAAAAAAAAAAGTTGAACAGTGAAAAAAATGCGAGATAACAATCACATGAAAATAATTTGTATTCACAAAACGGTCTCTTGCTTAAAGTTTATATTTAATTGAGAAAAGCAAAATTATATTAAAGACTACTCTGTCTGGTATTGACAACATATTAAAACTAATTCACATTGTTAAGTACTTAAATTTCGATCAAAATTACCTTCTTCTCTTCAAAATCTGAAAAGGTAATATCTTTCAAGGTCGTTAAAGGTTTGGTTCATCTCGTTTGTAAATTTGATCATGAGACTCATCTTTATGCAATCAACGGTTTCCAAGAAAAATAATCTGAATACCGTCAGAGACTCATCTTGTATATTTTTATTTCAAATGTGTTAAGGAATTTAAGAAACAAGAAAATAAACAATTCTTGTGTGTCCGACGACTTGCTTTGATTTTTAAGAATAGATGAGCTGAGGGAAAATCAGCAACAATTACACAAACTGCTAGATTTTCTGTGGAATATTTTCTTCATGAATTTGCATCCATAAACTTTTCGTTTTAAACTGGATTTTCTGAAAAAAATATCAAGTGGAAAAGTTTTGAACTATTTTCATACGTACCTTATCTTTAAAGATTCCGACACAGTTTAACCGCATAGAGTTTCAAAACGCTCAGTTAATTATATTTCATTTGTCTTATGATAATTAACAGTCTTGAATGATGCAGATAATATGAAACTTTAGGTATTATGCGGAATTTAAAAATATTGTCTTTCAATAAAAATGTCAAGACAATATTTTCAAACAAATTGTAAAAAAAAAATTTGGTTGTGTTTTCAAAATTACATCAAAATTTTTATTAAAGATGTATACTTTTTTAAAAAGTCATATATACTTTTCTCAAATATATTTTGTTATATTGTCCATGTTAATTATAAGTCAATTATTGTGGCTCTACAATAAGCAACAATTTTAAATGTTGCGCATATAGCTAAATGAGTACAAAATACAAATTTAGGATAAATATGAAACCTTTAGTTGTTTGATGGCTTATTAGTGTTTTAATATTATGTTTGTATATCGAATGAAAGCTCAATTTACATAATTGAGCAGGGCATGGCACAACAAAGTGGAAGACACACGGGGACTACAGCAGCACCTGATCGACTCTTGCTTTTCGATCGCGATTCAGCTTCATACTCGTATTTTCCTGAGCCGCGTGCATATTGCCCCTAAAAAAAAAAAATTATGTTAAAAATATTTTACCTTATGGTGGGAAAAAAAAACTGTACTTGAGCCCTATATGCTGCAGCTCCTTCTTCCTTTTTCACAAACATCTCGTGACCAGGAGGATAGTATACTGGGGGTCCAGCAACATTCTTTGAAGGGATTTTCGCTTCACCTGCCGTCGCAACAGACGTGTCAATCTCTTTTCTTCGAGATAAATTGCTATCAGAAGGCATTTGTCTATCGCCAGTTCCCTGTAAAATAAATTGTTTGTAGATGAATTTTCCAACTGAAAAATAATAAAGTCTTACAAAAAAGAAATTCTAATTTGTATTTTTTGAGTTCAAAAAGGGACATGGTGAAACAGATTCGTAACCTTATTTTTTCCCAGGGTTATCTTAACATACATGTGCGAAAAAGACTTTTTTGGGGTAAGTAATGTAACACGAACAGGAAGTTTTCTTTGCTCATTACCATTTATGAGATCATATAGCAGTGATCATTCCCTTCAATTTTCAGTTTTCATTGATCCAAAACGATTTTTCCTTACCGAAATATTAAAATATGATATCAATGCTAATTAAAATATGCCATGCAATAACACTTCAATATACGATATCTTGGTATGGTATTTAAGGTATTTAAAAAATTAACTATTAAAATATGCATCGAAAAGATCTATAAATAGAGAAAAAACGCACATCAACACGTTTGCGCGATTTATATGTTTAAAACCGTGTATACAAAAGTTAGGGATATGATTATTAAATCCAAATAAATAGTCTATGGCATTGCGATTTCTTATTTGGCAGTTATTGTAAGCATTAAGAAAAAATTTAAAATTTTGCCTACAGTGAAATATCAAATCAACAATCTTTTTTGTTTCACCATGCATCCATACTTCTATGGAAAGAATAATAATACGTTTCGTTCTTCTCAATATTACGTTGTTTTCCAAGAAAATGCATATTTTGTCTTTCATAATGTATATTTTAACTTTTTATAGTGCATATTTGCATGCATATTTAGGCATTTTGTTAGTGAATATGATCCGATGTCTAGTTATAGAGAAGACTTTTAGGAAAAAAATTTTCTTGAAAAATCATAAACTGGGCCAAAAGTTTCTTGCTTACTTAAAAGTATATATGTTTAATTATTTCCAGTTTAATGTTTATACAGGGTGTCCAGGAAATAGTGTACCAAAATTAAGGGGATGATAGCTTGGGTCATGATCTACCAGAATATCAAAATATGACCTTAGTGAAAACCTCACCGTTTCGAGATATTTGGGTTTTTATGAAAAATTAAATTTCAGATTATTGACTAGTTGGTGCACATAAAAATACATGTTCCCATTTTTTTTTTTTTTTTTTTTGCTGAAATATTCTAGATAAGTTGCCCTACCTGGTAAGCATGTCATTTTTTATTACTAACACAAGACCGTCGCGAAAAAAATAATCAAATTTTTTTTTGCTGTTCAAAATTATTTGACTCTATTTTCATTTTCACTGGTGAAAAAAAAATGTACTAGGCAGTGATGGGAAAGCAATTCAAAAAATTGCTCAATTAATACAGATTTCAGAATCACCCATTTTATTCATGAATAACAAGATATTGTAATGTTCATTTTAAAACAAATTTAATTTTTCATAAAAACCCAAATATCTAGAAAACGGTGAGGTTTTCCTTAGGTCATATTTTGATATTCTGGTAGGTCATGACCCAAGCTACCATCCCCTTAATTTTGGCGCACTACTTCCTGGACACCCTGTATAAACTAGTGTTATTTGTCCCAGAAGCAGGTTTTTTTCAGGTAGTACATGATGAGCACGAATTTTCTAGGCTGGCATTATCAGAAATCAAAAGTTCTTTTATTTAGTTATATTAGATTAAAAAATAAAATTCAAAAAAAATTTCTGATAAAATGTTAAACGTTTACAGCAAACAATGTTTTTCCTTTCAATTATTCGTTATTATATTTTTCGTAAACACATAGGGTTTTCGTATAAAAATAAAGCGTATTTTTTTAGATGATGTTATTCAACTTTATATTTCTGTAAAGTTAGAATTTTGCAATTGATTTTTTCTCGCACTTTCATTAAACTCAGTCTTTTCGAATTTTGAATACGTGTACAGTTTTGATGACAATACGACATGCCGTCAATATTTAACTTGAATGCTGAAGTCCTGATAATAGAGCTCTATGCCGGCCTTTCCGCAGTTGCTGATTTTAAATTTGCTATCGAGATTTTGAAATTTGCGTTAGAAGAACCAATATAGCGTCGAAAATTTTAAAACAAGGGGGTTTTTGTTAATACTGCCTTTTTGACAGATTTTCAACGTACAATAGGAAATTAGATAGGAATATTTTTTACGTATTATAACATATAATTGGTCATATAAATCATATAAAGCGTATGACTTAAAATGTTTTTCTTTACCTTTTTACTTGTTAAAAATGCGACTTAAAAAAACGTGTTGAAAATTTCAGGTGTAATAAGTTGTGTAGTATAGCACTATTAATATTTGCAAGCTTGAAGACATTTAAAAACTCAAATTTCGAGTTTTTGGAATTTTACAACTAGATTTCTTTCCTTAAAGCTAAGAAATCTCAGTATCAGACGTACTAGGAAATAATTAAAAACAGACTCGTGTTTTGTATGTACAATAAAAAAAAAAAACTTTGTTTCTTCGAATTCGGGGAAAATTTGTGGGGTTATTGAATTAACTTCCTCAAACTTACATTGAAAGTGGCCATAAGATCATCCAGTCGTTTTGGTGGATTTTCACCTGGTCTTGAATGGTCCACACCATCAGTTGGAAATGGTGCAGGTAAAAGGGTTTCCCTCTCATTAGGTGAACCTGTCGAACTAGATTTTGTGGTATGAGACGAGTATTTGTAAGTAACCAAATTTGGGTTTTCGGGTTCCCCAGGATGTTGCCTTGGACCGGGAGCATTTTGTGGATAAACTACCCGATCGTGAGGTGGATAAGGCGATCCTCCCTTAGGCGGGTAAGGTGCTCCGCCAGTAGGTGGATAAGTTCCTCCAGGAGGACCGTGAAGAGTATTTGTGGTATTTGACGCTTCGTGTTTGTAGTAGTAAGTAGTTTTAGGTCCAGGTTGAGGGGCCAGTTGAATTGGCTGAGGTGCAGGCTCATATTTTGCTGGAGGATATTTTGGATCCCAATCAGGCTCTCCTGGTATAATATTGGTGTTTGAGGTGTTTGTCACGTCTGTCTTGTAAATAATCGTAGTATTTCCTGGAGGTTGACTTCGATGCGTTGGATAATTATTTTCTGGTGGATATACATTCGTATTAGTTTCCCTTACATCTCTTTTACTAATAATAGTTTTAGTAGTTTGAGTAGGTGGAGGTACTCCTTCATTTCGATCAATAGTGCTGTAGCTTTGTGTATTATACACGACATTTGGAGGTAAATTTCTTTCAGGGTAGCTAGTATCTGATGTGTTATAAGCTTCATTTTTATATAGTAGAGTTTTGCTTGTTGCTATTGTTGGATCGGCAGGAATTTCATAAGTGTAAGTCCTAACTGTTGTTGTAACTTTAGTGCCTGGCACGGGCAAAATGTCCTCCGATAAAGTAACATCTTTTAACTCCTCAGGCAGAGCACTTGTATCCAAAGTGATTGTTTTTGCTGGAACACCGACGATTTTTTGGTCTTTGATATCGACATCATATACCTTCGCTATTAGTAGATATTAATAAAGTTAGCATTACCTACTTTTATTGAATTTTAAGTCTTACTAGGATCGTAGGAAACATCTGAAACAGCTTTAGTCTGCACCGATCTCATGTAGTTCGAAGTTAACTTTTGTGGGCGTCCTGGACTAAAGTCCCCATCTGTAACATCATAAACTAGTTCACGTTGAACATTAGGTTTAGTTGTATAAGATTTATAAACGTGACTTGTTTTAGATAGATTGTGCCCGTCATCTCTGAATAAATAAATTTATCTTAATTGCATCATATTAATAAATTAACTTAGTAACTCACAGGTGCCCTGGAGTCACACTAGAACTGCTTATGTGGCTATAATCTGTTAAATGAGCAAGTTTTCAACAAAATAAAACTCATTTTGCACACATTTTCAAACCTTTTTCTCTAGTTACATCACGTTCTGTCTTTAGATCTTGAAGGAGGGCATCTAATTGGTTCACATTCTGATCTTGATACAGACCATCATTTGTAGTAGTCGAGTATTGATATGATGAGGTTTTGTACACCTTTCGTTCTTCCTTTAAGTAGAAATAATGAATAGTACTTTAAAAAAAATTTAGTGAGACCTCTTACTGATCCTGGGCTCACGGATCTTTCCCTCACTGTTGTGCTTGTGTTTTGAGGTGACAAATATTGCACATTTCTACTCGTATGCGAGTAAGATGTATTTGGAGTGATACTCGATTGAAGATCTTCCAAAAGGTAATCTAGAATGGAAAATTTCAACATTATATGAATTGTAGCAATAAAAACGTATTTTAAAAACATGTTTGTTTATAACCAATTTTTCCTTTATTAATCCTATAGTAATAAGCGCCTTAACATAAGTTATGACTTTTTTTGTTTTTTTAAAGCTCCTTTTATCTGTTACTCCCGACCAATAATAATTTGAAGCTAGAAGGGAAAAGCTCAATGGTTTGGTTTTTTCTCTGGCAAAAATATAAATCTAGCTTGTCTTTTTGTTTTATAATGTCTAAACTAACGGGGTTGAAAAAGCTTTTTTTTTGTTTAAAATTCTTTTATAATATAAGTTTGCAAATTTTGTTCAGACAAATTAAGTGTTCAAAGTTGAGAAAAATTAAAAACTCAATAAAAGTTTTAGTTTTTGAGAGGAAATATAAGAAACTTTTTGAATTCTCACAGTGGACGAAATATAAAAAACTTTGGTTATGACTGTTATTTCTTTGCAACTAAAGTTTAAATATACAAATCTTACAAAAACAGTTTTGATTGGATTCATATACAAAAATCGAAACCGTCAGGAATTAGTCTAACAAGTTGTAAGTTCTGTAGATTAATCCTTTTTTTCTCCACCTTTTATGAAAAGAGTTCTTTCACCTAACAAAAAGTAGCACTTATTTTCGGTCCCTGCATATTCATTTGCGTTTACACGTTCAACCTAATGCGCTTTTTCGAAGTTTATATGATAGAAGAGAGCACGAGATTATAAGTTCTTCTGGCGGCACTTGCTTGATTCACAGCTTATTTACGTTATCAGTGGCTTGTGCTTAGTTTATCACAAGAAGTGAGTGCCCAACTTATAACTTAGTTTCGTGAAATTGTTACAAGGTTCACATATTCTCTATTTGTAGAGAAAACTAGGTTTGGACTACCGATGCGGTGATCCACGCCGCCAGATAAAAGTAATACCTGTGGACCACCGATGGTCCACGCCAAGTTCTGAGTATGGCAACAACGTGCAATTCTTGAATGAAGTGAAGACTCACAAAACAAAAACTTTGCAAATACATTACTATACACCTATATATTGTGACGAATTTTAAGATAAAAGGATGATAAAATAAACTTTTTTATTAAGTTACTGAAATTGCTAGAAATTCTTCACAAACAGAATGAACCACCATCATTTTAAAACTATTTTGTTGCATAGTTGGAAGAATAAAACAGTACAGAAGAATCAATAAATTCGCCTACATTTGACAAAATTTTATTTTTTGCGTATGATAAAACGAAGTACGTCTTTGACTCAAAATGGATTATGAATTTGAATCGTTCATCCAGCTTGAAAAAATAAAAATCAAGGCTTGGTTTTTTATTTTTGCTAGAAAAAAATAACGACCTTCACAACTTGTTATTTTTGGCTCGAAAATATAGAAAGCCTTCTGTAAAAAAAAAAAAATTTATATATATATTTATACATATATTAAACTTTTGAGCTTGTTTTTCTTTGTTTTAATCTGCTAGAAATAATAGTTTAGACATTCCCTTTTTTAAGAAAGGATAAATTTTGAAGAGCTTAATAGGAAAAGAGGGCAACACGCATAATATTTTGAAGTACTTTATTTTATTATACTATGACAACTTTCTTCAGCGTTTATAGTTTAAAAATTGAAAAAATACAAATTATTTTCGGTCTCCGATTTAAAGTCATTAACTGAGGCAATTTTGCAATACTATGATGTACAATTGTACAATCAAAATAGAACAACTTTCCTTAGGATTACTAATATTATGATGATGACTTTTGTTATTAAAACTAATATATTTTACCCGGGCCACTTTGCCTTATAAATATTATTTAGTAGTCGAAATAATAAAATAAAGAGAAGGCGATGGAAAAGATAAGGTAGTAAAAGTAAAATTAAAATTAAAGCTTATCTCTGTTCAATTGCAACATGAAAAACATCTCGAATTTTAATGGTGGATGCCATAGAGTTAGCTCAATAAGATTTACAGGCTAAATAGCCAATGAAAGAGATGTTTTTAAAATAGTTTTGGGCGAACAAAGTTTGCGACTTTTTTTTGAATCGCCTTAAATTTCTAGGTAAAAATTCTTCAAGCAGTTTTTTATTTGTGTGCACAGACCTGACAAATTAAGTATGATAGTCGATATCAAATCGGAGGCTCCAATATGCATTTTTATAGTAGATTTCAAGTCAGTGGTATTAATTTTCAATAAAATCTGTTTGATTCGAATAATGTTGACCAATCTTTTGAAACTCTGCATTTTATCAGAATAAATAGCCCAAGGCATAAACTATAACTAGTTTAATTAAAAAACGTCTAGTAGATTTTGCGTTTGTTATGTGCACAAATACAATTCGGTTACAGTTTTATTATACATATGTATAGATTTCGCACAAAAATCTATATACCATAAATATACTCCAGGGATTCTAAAAACTATCTATGTATCTTATGTTTAAAATATGCCAAATAGGTATCCAAATTAAGTTTTTTACGATTTTCGTGGGCTCGTTTGAAGGTTCAAAAATGTTCACTACTATCCAGAATTTATTCAGAAATTTGTATTTTTAAAATGCTTAATATGTATGTTAAAATATTATGAAAAATCATAGAAAATCAGGGAAGCCTTAATCTTAAACTACATATTTTTTAAATTTAAAGGAACTAAAGGAGTTATTAAATTTCTTGGTTGTACTATACATATTTTGGTGCAGATTGCAAAATCTGTTTAGTAAATACAAGAAAAATATGGTAAATTTCTAGGGTATATAGTAGTTTCCGGTTTGTTGTTTTTTTCTTCCGTGAGTTCCTACGTTCTGTAAAATTTCATTATAGCTGAACTTAACATTTATTTAAGGTACCGTGAACCGTCGAAGCTTATAATTAAATCCTTCAAAAGGCTCAACATGAAGAGAATTCGCTAGTATTTACGGATTTCGGTGGAATTTTATGGAATATGTGTCAATGATAAATATTTCAAATATTTTTACTTCTGCCATTGGTTTTCATTTAATAAAGTAAGTTATAAGTCATATTTTTAATAAAAATGCGGGTCGATTTGATTTTATAAAATTATATCGCTTTACTTTACATATGGTAAATAATAAAAAAAAATCCTACAGTGAATATTCACTGTAAATGTTGTTCACAAAGAATGAAAAAATAGAAACATATAGTATTATTACATTATATTAATTTAAAGTCAACTTACCTAAATTATTGTCCAATTTCGTTACTGCTGGAGAAATAGGTCGTGGTGGATGTAGAACTCGAATCACATTAGACGAGTATTCTTCACGCTTTTCGTGTTTTGTAGTCATTCTACAAAGAATATTAAATAAAATTAGTATCTAATAATAGTAATAGTTTAAATTTTTTTTTTTAAAGTACTTCAGTATTAAAATAATTTAATGTTTCTGTTGGTTTTTTAAAGTTATCTTATGATTATTTTTCGTTATCTTAAATTATACCGTTCAGCAATTTCAATGTGTACTTAGAATAGTTGCAAGATAAGCTTTTATGAGGAAATGGGTACAAAATGACTTAAATTTTTTACATAGTTAGGCTATTTTTGTGTGACAAAGACTATTTGTAAAATACAACTTTCAAGAACTTTACTACTTACATTCTTAACGTCAACGATAGCGTAAAAGATACAATGGCCTTTCATGCAAGTATATAACCTAAGTATGGAAAGCCTTGACAAAAAAGGAAATGATTTTATTTTGTTATTTTCAAGCAATCTTTGCATTAGCCTATTAGATATCTTGACTGACTCTCTTAGGTTTAAGTTTATATAGGCATTACTGCTTCCAAACCAAATAAGTCCCAACATTCATGATTGTTTCGATGATTTTAACGACATTTCAATCGGTTTGCATTAAAAAAAGCTCACATCTTGCCATTGTATGTAATTGAATTGGTCGTATCAAACTGATCTGATATTTCTAAGAAACTTTGTCACCTTATTCATTACTCTAAAATTAAGACGTTTTTTTTTATTTTAGGGCGACTTAATTCACTATAATCGTTTATAATTGAGTTCTAAAAGTCGTTAATGACCAAAAAACCTAACAGGTATAGAACGATAAAGCTAAAATGTGAAATTAACTAAAAACAAGATCAAACTTTGCTAGACAAAAAATCAAAGAGAATTCAAATGTAAAGCTTAATAATTTGGCTTGATAATAGTAAAAATATACAAAGATAAGAAAAAGAAAGAATTGGATATCATGGCTGTTACAATGGGCGTGTTTAGGCCCTACTGCTTCGCGAAGAACAACTGATGTACTCCGACGTTCTTGATTGATCCAGGAGTTAGTCGAAATATGATTAATAAAAATAAAATTAAAAACTATAAGAAGACTTAAATCAGTTTTTTATTATCACGAAATTTCTGAAAGAAATATTTAATGCGAAACGTGCCAAATTTTTTGTCCAACTTTAAAAACGTGCACTCAGTTAAAAAATTGTTTTTATCAAATCTGTTTACAGATTCAATCTGTTAGATGATTTCTCTTTGAATGTTTTGGAATTTTGTTTACAACTTTTTTTTCTCATTCTCAGAAAACAAACAAAATTGTATATTTGGAATTTATACATACAACATTAGTTCGAATATCTCATAATAAACTAAAGAACGTCACGTACTGGAAAGTTGAAGAATGTTTTTTAACAAGCTTTAATAAAAGTATTTGGTTTACGATAAGTAGATATCTTTTTTATTGATAAACAAATACATATTGTATATACATTTCATCAAGTTAAACATTCCTCATAGCTTCAGTAGATGTAGATCATCACATTATTTAAATTTATTTTGCTAACATTTTTAGGTTTTAAGAATATTCATTATTAGAATTTCACAGTAGGCGCTTATTTTAAGGCGATACAAGAATTTGAAAAATTAAGATTTTTGAGCAAAAATGAGAAAAAGTGTTCCCTTAATTTTAACGAAACATTTAGTACGGCAGAAATTCTATAACTCGAACTTCAAGGGAAAAGTTAAAATTTTCGAGTTAACGAATTTTCGATTTTGTTGTTTTAAGAAATTAATTGTTGCTGCAAAATGAAAGGTATATTTTTAAACTGCTAAAAGCATTCCATGGATTCTCAAAATTCTCATAAATATACACGATTCACTTTTTAAAAAAAAAAACAATAATATTTCGATAGCTTTTTCTATTAATTCAAAAAATTTCCAAACATATTGCCATTTGATTATCATGTGTTATGAAGATTGATAAACAATCGGCTCGAAAAGTAATCTGAAGAAGGGGTTGAACCGGGTCAAGATATATCTATCAAATTTTAGGTAGATACGAGTATCTATTTTAAGACTGAACAGTCTTATTGCATACATTCTTATTGTATACAGAAAACAGACCGGCAAACAGATTCTTTTATGGAACAATATAAAAGATAAGTTATCGTTATCATAAATCATAATTCATTACGCTTTATAGTGTCTGATATGCTTTTTGATTACAGTATTTAGATTTTAATTAACTGTAATAACCATCAAAAGTGGACAGCATTACCTTATTATAAATGTAGTTTAAATTTGAATATATAAAAAATAAGATAGCCAAATCGAACAGGCTTTTTTTTTTACTTTTTAGCAGTCTTCTGAAATTAATAATGAATATTATCGAACGATATTTAAACAAATGAGGTTGTTCTTCTGTCCAGTTTGCTGATAATAAAAGCTATAATTTTTTTGTGTGTGTAATAAACCAATTATCTAAAAAAAGTAATGACTAGCATGTCAATAAAGATGTTTAATTAGAATTTTTGTTTATTAACTTGAATGGGTGGCGTGAAATTGTGGATTTTGACGGAAATGACGAAGTTGCATTAAAATAAAACTGTAAGAATTGTTTGCGGCTGATGACTTCAACGATGTCATCATAAATTCAAAAAAGTACAAAAAGGGAAGCTGAAAGCAACAGATGTTTTCGTTGGCAGTAAAATGACGCTATACAATAAAAAGCCACCATCTTTTCCCAGAAAACATTTACCTATACCTGTTTTCCTTGAAGGTGGACGTTACATAGTCTACCCACGGAATATTTTGCCAAATGAGTAACTCGTATAACTTTTTTTATGCATATGCACATACTATACTGATCGAATTGACAAAATTTCATTAATTCAAATTCGAGGCGAAATCTTTTAACTTGTCTAGCAACTTGGGGCCTGAAGTAAAACAGGCGTAGCAGGTAGGCACTTACACCTACGAATCTTAAAAAGGGGAACAGTGAGATTCCTTTGGGGTTTCGTGCATATGCCGATCAATGTATAGATTCAGATATACATACTGAGGATATCCAGAAGGCATACATATTTTTTGGGCGCAAATGGGGCAAGTTAAATTAAATGATGGAAATATCCAGCGCTTTTCTGAAAATTGTAATTCAACGAGAGAATACTCGTGTCTCATCTCATCGCACGGCACTTCCAAATCTAAATAACTTTGACCTTGTCCCAAAATAAATGTTGAATCAGTAGGCTCCCAGCCGCTTGCAATTTTCTCATCACAGTGATCTTTTTTTTATCTTTTTTTTCCTTGGCGCCATACATGATGAGATGGATCCAGAGGTTTTTTTGGAAGTCAGTAATAATAATTGCAGGAATTTTGAATGCAACAATACAGAAATAAGTATGACGGTGATCGCAAACCGAATAGCTTCTAAGAATATGTCATATTGGCTGGTATTTTCGTACACAACGCAGTACTATGCTCCGAGTGACTAGATCAGATAGTCATGTATGATGAGTCTCGGTTTAGAAGATACACGAACTTTGCGCAACCGCTAGAGGTACAGCACCTTCAGTAAGTAGATAGGTTTGATTTTAAAGCGAATATTTTGCATCTATATTGATCGTGATCAAAACTAGTTAAACGATACGTTCATGGCGATCTCTTTAATAATTTCCTTAATTATTTTTTAAACGTAAAATCAAACAAAACAAGAAGCACCTGCACTCGTTAGATCACTTTGATATTATTTTAACTTTTTCGGAATGCGATTATCGCGGCGCGCGGCGAGCTTCAGTGACGCAGACGAAGTGAGAACTCTAACTGAGCTTTAGCTTTGTTTTCCTTGGATATCTCTGAGTCAATTTTCTTATGTATCCCACACTTTCTTACCGATATAATGCGATCACTTTTCAACTTGATCAGTTCAACAAGACACGGAACGATCAAGTTGGTGTGGGCAGGAGGAACGACAGAAGTGTGAAGCGTACGAAGTGATTATGGTAATTTTTTCATTGACCTATGCTGGCGTGTGGGTGTGCTTAGGCTTCTATTTGATTCAACGGATTTTGTTTTCCTCACAATTACATTATGACGTCGTAGTAGAAACTATTTATAAGTACTAAACTTTATGGGCAATAGCTCACTGATGGGAACGAATGTGGGCCAATTTCCTGACCTTATTAGAATTTATGCAGACGGATGGGATGGAGAATAATGATTAATATTCTAAGAATAATAACATCATTTTTCTTGCTTAACTAAATTAAACCACATGTGTATTAATTGTTTATTTTAATTTTTTACATTTACCACCTATCGGAATTCGAAATAATTTTTAGTAGTTTTTAAACGCCTATACGTATTCTATGGCTTCGATATTAATATATAAATTATTTCGCACATACTATACACAATACAGTCCATAGACACTTAATATATAAAATCATAAAAAAGAACAGGTGAAAAGCTCGATATTAAATAACTAGAAGACAGGTTATCTTCTATTGACTTCCCTCTCCTATCAATGGATAGTATTGATATTGGCTT
Organism: Dysmachus trigonus; assembly: GCA_949715965.1. NCBI lineage: Eukaryota > Metazoa > Arthropoda > Insecta > Diptera > Asilidae > Dysmachus > Dysmachus trigonus. The sequence goes on along the minus strand of OX454319.1, from coordinate 44,717,497 downwards.
ATCTTTATTTTAGAGTAGTGTCTGCGCTGCATAGACTTCCTCGTATGTGATTTAATTCCAAATTAAGACATGGAAAAATAAAATAAATTATACAACTCAGTTTAAAGCTTTTATTATATTTACTTTTTGATCGTTGATAAAAAAAAAAAAAAACAACAATAATTCATCATTTACAATCAAATTCAATTTAAACTAAAAACACAAAGCAAAGTCGTCCACCTACCTACCCCAAAAACGAAAATAAAAGTTCGCCTACTCTGGTTTCCTTCTAGTAAACTTTTTACTTAAAATTCATTTTGTTTATAGTTACGGTTTAGTTTTTGCCGTTTCGCAAAATGTGGCTTATTGAAGTGAAAGGCTTAGGTAAAGTAAGTTCAAATAAAATGGCTCGTGACAAAATTTTAAATCAAGGCATTAGGAAAGCTGTTGTTACTGCTTATCGAGAGGGAAAATCTGCATAACAGATCGAAGAGTTTAAGCATATCGTGGTATACGGTTCGAGACATAATTGAATCGGTAATTTCAAAAACCACATAAGTCGCACAATTAGAATCTCTCAGGAATCAATAAAAACTTTGTCAATTATAAGTAAACGAATTGTCAAGGACTTTTTTGGGCTGAATATAGTATAGAAGTATAGTGCTTGGAGGGTACACCCAAAACAATATCTGGCTCAAACAACTAATTTCGTGGTTTATTTAACTATTTTCGCATACGATTTTCACCTAACAAGGTTGCTGGTAGGCATGACTAGAGAAATATATTTAAAAATTATAAAACTAATTTGTTATTTAACATCTATACATCTTTCTTTTATAGGTTATACAATCACACCCATTAGTAAAACAGTTTACGGGAGCTTTTCTTCAAAATTGAATATTAACCCATTAATGCGCAAATCGAGAAGTTTGTGCAAATTGAAAATTGGTGCGATTTTCTTCCAAAATCGTATATAGGAGGTTTTGAGGATGCTCTTTCAGAATCTTGTACTTGTTTTGCATAAAAGCTTCAGTAACCCTATTACTTTTCGGTTTTTTTAAAAAAAAGTGATGATTTTTTTTGGTCTTTTTTCTTTTCAAAGTCGATTATCTTGTCATTGCTGCTATTGAATGTATAACCACCAGAAATCACTGTCCGAATATCTAAACTTTCTCAAATCATGGTTTTGAAAGTTTGTTTTTGCTTTAGTTTTTGTAAAATGCCATTTTGTACAGCAATGTAATAAAAACCTTTGAATTTCTTTACACGAAAAGGATCAACTTTACAAAAAGATTGATAGAACAGAAAATACTTGAAATTAGCCAAAGAACACGTGTGAATTTTTTCGAATATTTTTGGTTTTTTGTATTTAGCCAATTTTTGAAAAATCCATTAATGTCCCTAAAAAAATTCACACGTATTCTCTGTTATTCTAATTATAAGCACTTTTTGTCCTATAAACGTTATTGGTAAAATTGATCCATTTTGAGTAAAAATATCACCAAATTTCATCATAAAAATCTTGGTGATATTTTTACTCAAAAAATATCAATTTTAAAATAAATTGCTTATAATTAGCCAAGGAACACGTGTAAATTTTCCCAGAATTTTTCGGGACATTTTTGGATTTTTCAAAAATTGGCCAAATCCAAAAAACCAAAAATTGGAATTGTTGGGTGAAATTGTTTTATATAAATCAGATATTGGTAATGGAATGGAATGGAATTGCAATCTATAGAATTAAATATTATTGAAGATGTTGGAGTTTAGTGAAGAGAGAACTGGTTCAGTTTTTGACTGACTAGAAAAATTAAGATTAGAAATATAGATGAAATGTAAATAAACATTACTTAAGTTTTCTACTATCATATAGGTTTTCAACTAAAATATCACTAGCATAGAATTATATCGAAATTATTCTCTCACGCTATATGTACTTTTAAAAGGAAATACATAAATTTGTCTAACATTGCAACAGTTGTTCGTGTCATAGTAACAACGAAGAGAAAAACAGAGCGACACACTGTAGCGTCATCTTCAAATGTAAGTTAAAGGTAATGTCAAAACTAAATTCCTTCAGGCAAAGGAAAAGCTTCTCTAAACTACAAAATAAAAAAAGAAAATGGTGGAATTCGCTAAAGAATACGAAAATTTGACAATAAGGCAATAACTCAATTTGGAGTGACGAGTTTAGGTTTGAGTTGTGCATAGGAAAAAAGGGCAAAAGGATCATATGAAAACCAGAAGAAGCCTTTCATCTAGATTGTTTACGAAGAACAATAACATTCTCAGCTTCATTTATGGGTTTATGAATATATGTCGTCGCGGGATGTTTAACGTCTTTACTATCAATGCTGCAAAGTACCAAAATAGCTTGCAGGAATAAATTTTACGCTCCATTCCTCTGTTGGAATCTCCTGAAAGTGAATATAGTTTCCAGCAAGACAGCGCTTCCTGCCATACTGCTAAATCAACAAAGACTTGGTTAGCTACAAAAAATATTCCTCTTATAGAATGGACTTTAAATAGTCCAGACCTGTCACCTGTTTTGCTGGAAATATTGGAGTGTGCGGCCGTTAATATTGTTCATAAATTATAACTATTCCGTGAGGCTGTTAAATTTTTTCGATTGTGGTCGAAGTGCAGCCACCGTTTTTACTCAGGTTGACCTGTCAACTTAACCTATGGAGACATAGAGGACTCATAATAAATCTTACTGGTCGCAGTGATCGCGAAGCCCAAACCTCTCGTCCCTATTAAACTAACCAATCCTTTTACAACGAACATCTTTAAAATTAAATTATGAGATATTCTTATTTTTAAATCCTCTGGTTTTGTTTTTTAATCTACCTTTCTACACTGATTTTTATTAAAAACCGTCAGTGAATTTTCAAAATTTCGGCCATATAAGAGTCACCAATATTTATACATACACGGGCTACTTTTCAAAATAAGTGCTATTTTAATATAGGCTCATAGAATGTGCAAAATGATGAAAATTATAAATTCTAAATAGGGCCGTTTCCCATTCCCGTGACTATTTTCATTAATCTTTATGAGATTTCAAAAAGTGCATCTCTACATCTTATTTAAAAATTAAATATAGAAGTTTCTCTAAAATATTTAAGTAGCACTAATTTATTTTCTAAAATTGTCGATAACTATGAGAGGAAGGTAGTACGACCAAAGATGTAAAATTTAATTATATTTTTAGACTTTTCGCGCCATTTATTTTTATACATATATGTATTTCTTGTATAGAAAAATTGCTTGTTTCCTTTTGCCTTTTTTTTATGAAAGTTTTACTTTTTATTAGACGTCTTTAAACATTTTAAAATAATTATTTTTACTTTACACCTTACCGGAATAAGTAATAATTGATTCAATGCTTATTTCAAAAGGCATATAAAAATAAAATAATTCCAATGGTTATAGAAAAAGGATGGAAAAACGAAACCGTCAAAATAGAGTAAACCATTTTATTAGATAAAAGGGTGTAATACATTTAGAAACATTAATAAAGAATATTTGAGATTCCACTGAAAATATTTCCAACGTTTGCTAATATTAGTTCTGTTAACAATGTTGGTTTCACTTAAATTTATGAAAATATTTCATGTTCGTCATGTTTCATTTTTTACTATATTTTTACTCAAAATGTTAACTAAACATCTAATATTCATTGTAAAAAAAATTTAAGAAGAGCTAAATTGTGGTTTCCTAAGCTTCTGACCTTAACTTTGTTAACCTGTTAGCCCTTCCTAAATCTTAAGTGTTTAAAGCTTTAAAATAAATAACTTTTAATACCTAGTGATATGTCTCGAAGATATGTATTCATTTCCAATAGTATTCATATATAATATAATTAATGGCTGACTGCAAAAGCCAAGCTGATATGTCCAAAATGTCCCGCATTTGAAATGAAAGCCGACGAGACCAAACATCACAAGTCTCACAAACTTAGTTCATGTGTATAAAATTTCGCGTTTTTTTTTTTTTTAGTATCAAAGACAATCTACCTACTTAAGCGCCCAAAAGGGTGCGCTAGGTACAGTAATTACATCAGTTCATGAACACTCCTTAAAATTACTTGACCTTAATCAGAGTAAAATTGATCTTAAGATAGCGTTCACATTCAATCGTCCCTAGTTTTAAACCTAAAAATGTAGACTTATACAAAACTATTGTGATATGATTGCAGCTCACGTTGTTATATACTTACATTTAAATTTCAATTTCGAATACACTTACATGTATCTATTAGACTGCATTATAAATCTATAAATTAGTAGTTTTCTAGAAAAGAATGTGCTTACGATCTTACCTTGTTTGCTGACACTCAAACAAGGTAAAAGCAAAGGTCCTCATTATTCAAGTAGTAAATTTGAAATTTTTAAGGGTATTAATTCCATTTGCTTAGAATACGAATATGAATAAAAAACGAAACCAACTAAATATTATGAAACTTTTATGTTCCTGCACGGCGTTTGCATTACTTGTAGAAGCTGCGCGCCCTAGATTTTTTCCGATGCAATCCATTCTTTCTACGGGCATACCTTGCACGTAGTATTCCCGGTGCTCGTTAACCATAGTACACATAGGGCGCTTTTTCTGAGTCATTTCATCGTCTCTGTTCTTGAGGTCGTGAAGGAGATTTGGAAACCAGATAAGTTCGCATGAGCAAATGAGTGGATTGTCTGCAAGAAATTAACATTTTACACTTGTATGAAGTTAAACTATTATTTCATTTACCAGTTATATCAACAACACGTAGGGTATCCATAAGAGGTTCCATTATCTCTTCTGGAATTCTGGTCAATTTGTTGTTCTGAATATTCAAAGTTTCCAATGAGTTCAAATTTTCAAAAGACATAGCTGGCAATGTTTTGATGCTGAAAAAATAATGGTATATTATAATTTATTTAAATTTTATAAATTCTACGAATATTTTTTTTTTCCTTGTAACCACAACAATTTTCTTAAAATTTAACCAAAGGAAATAAAAATCGTTTGCATAGAATTGTCTTTTATATACCTATTTCAGCTTCTATATATAAATATTATATTTTACATGACAGCAGTTGTGAGATGCAAATATGTAGACATTTGGAATTTTTGCTCCTTTAAATTGGCTTTTGTAAATAATTTTTGGAATCTCTAAAAATTTATAATCCTGAAAATATTGAATTCCGAAACTACACAATTCTTAAAAATGTATATACATGCTTAATCATGAAAATATCAAGAAATAAATGAAAGACATTTTTGTATGTACTATTTTCATTTCGTGACTGTAGATTGAACAAATTAATGAAAACGGGCCATTATACATATATTAATAGATTTAAGATTATTTATTTATTTATTCGCAAAGTAGACATACAATATCTGTAGATAACAAATAACTAAATACAATTGAAAGTCGATTATACTGTGGAAAGTTGCTAAGCTGACATCTTGAAATCAATCAAATTGTAATGTTCATTCAACAGGTATATGCTATTGAAGTGATTAGCTTATGTAAACCATAATTAATGTGATGCCAAGGGACACGCAATAGAGAATGAAACCTGGGACCACACATAGGTACATAAAGGTTAAACAAGGCCAATAGTTCAGGACAGGACATGCACATCCACTTGCCAAAATATTAAAGCCAAGAAAAACTGTGGAAATAGTACTCCAATGACTAGTGACTCCAATGAGATTAACAGCAAACAATCATTGTATGAAGGTAAAGATGAAGACTTATTCGAAGGGGGACCAGGAAGAGCGAAAAGTAAAAATCGATTTTGGATAGGTAAAATTCTCTCATACTTGGTTTTATATTTACAAGGCTAGTATACCCCAAGAGAGGATAAATAAAAATAATAAATGTTATTTTAGTAATGTAGCAATTATTAAATGATTGAAGAGTTAGATAAAACCGAAACCGCATCATTACATTCAAATTAACAAGAGGGGGCAAAAATGGTTTCCTTGCGGGACACCCGTGGTATTATTCATAGGGCATGAAAGAGTGTCTCGAAATAGGACAATAGGACATAAGATGAGAAATTAAGGAGATTAGTAACAGTTGATTTCCCTTTCATAAAGCTATGCTGGTGAACAGTAGACCTGCGAGAAAACAACATCTCATCACAGACAAAAGCCTCGACAAATTTTCCAATCGCTGAAAGTTTAGCGATAGGTCTACATATAATTTGAAACCTCATCTTTTATAATAATCAGTAAAAATAATGGAAGGTATAGATAAATTGAATAAATAACAAAGAACTTTAACTAAGGACGTACTACAAGACTTAAGAACAGTAGATGGAGGCCCATCACTGGAGTAGTTGGGGCTAAGATCAATTAGATATTGAAAAACTGTCCCAATATCGAAATAAAGATATTTTGGCTTCAAGAGTAGTAAATAGAAATTTCGTCAAGTCATGAAAAGAGACAGACATATCACAGATAGCAAAGAAAAGTTAAATGGTGACTTGTTCTTTGAAACATAATGAATAATTTCCTTTTAACCCTTAAAACAAAATAGTCATGGAGAAAAAGGATAGGTACATAATTTCGGTAGATATAGTGTTAAGAAAAATTGCTTGAATTTTAAATAAAAATCAAGACTTCATGGTCACTTTATAAAAAAGTGATTGATTTACGAGGAAAGCTGAAGTTTTCACGTGTTAATTAAATTTGAAGAGGATTGTAATTTCTTTTCTAAAAAAATTTTAATACAACACTGGAAGATACATACTTTCTAATAATTACAAAATTTGTTAAGTCAGGTCAGATTACAAGAAAATTATTGCACCGATTTTAATCCAACCTTTTATAATTAGAGAACTCTTTATTTCAAATGGGAGCCTATAAGCCCGTATTTTTCTTATGCCATAAAATTATGTAGTAAGTGTCCGCAAATATAGTTTTGAAGATATCAATAAAAAATAGAGGAAGTTCTACTGCAATCCACACTGAAACATTTATTAAAAGTAATAATTCCAAAATATACTTACTCGTTCTTTTGAAGATTTAAGAACGTAATGGAATCACCGTATCCGCTGAATGCGTCTTCTGTTATAACACTTATATTGTTAGCTCTTAAATCCAGGTGTCGCAGCCTGTGAAGTGGTCGCAAGGCTTCGCTAGGAATCGCATGAATGTTGTTATCCCCCAGACGAAGATACTGCAGGTTCTCTAGAAGATTCAGATTAAAAATAGAAAATATTTTTTTTTTTAGAATTGTCCATTTAATTTTATGTATCTTGATTACCTTCAAGTCCGGCAAAGGCATCTTTATCAATGTACGCGATTGAGTTTCCTTCTAATTCCAAAGAATTCAATTGCGACAAATGACGAAAAACATTTGCTGGCACTCTTGTTAAATAATTATGAGCCAAAATAAGTGAATCTAGGTTCTTTAATCCTATAAAGATATATTTAATACAGAAAATATTATGTGTGGAAATATTATTTTTAAATGTGGTCACGAATCGGGAAAAAACCCGAGTAAAGTTATAATTTTTTCGGAAGTAAATAATTTAACGATTATTTTTTTCGATAATAAGTTTAAAGTCGCCAAGGTTTGTTTCTTACCATAAATAAATTAAAAATATAAACTCTTTTATATTTAAAACAATTTTCTACCTTTTTTAATTCACACATTTCACTATATACTACAACTATTTCCATACCTTCAAAATCTCCGTCATTTATCGTCTTTATTCTGTTTTCTTGAATCTCTAACTTTTTCAACGTATCCAATATTGATAAGGCTTTCTGCGGTACCGATGTTAACTCATTTCCTCCCAAGTTAAGCCGTTTCAGTTTTCTAAAATGATAAATTTGATATTAAACATCACGATTCCTTTTCCAAACGCAATAATGAAAAAATACATACTTATCCAATCCTCTGAAGGCCTCAGGTTCAATAAAGCTCAGTTTATTTTCATATAAGGTTAATATTTCCAGTGTATCTAAACCTTCAAATGCCTTGTTGTGAATCTGCGATATCTTGTTATGGTTTAAATTCAAAATAAGCAAATGATGCAAATTTTTAAGAGCTGGCGAGGGAACATTGCTTAGTTGATTTTGAGATACGTCGAGTTGTGTAAGTCCTTTGCCTGAGGAAAACGAAAGCAGTTTGGAAACATTATAAATTGGTGCAAATGGTGCAAATATTTTGTTTTGATGCTTTCTGGAATTATTTTTAAATATTTATGATTTATAAAGCTGTAATATGAATTTATAATGAACTTAAAAGGTTTTTGATTTTGTTCATCTTTTAATTAATTATTATTCATCGAAATCTAAGCATTATTATTTTTGACGGATATACATTTCTAAGGAAGAAATCATCTCCAAAATATTCTAATAAAGTAGTGATTCCGTTTCATACATTTATGGGAGAGATTTTCGAATGAGTCCAACAGCGAAATAATCTTTTTGCTGAATAATGAAAAAAAAAATAAGCAAAAGTATTAGAGGCTAAATTCTAGAAATTGTTCAAATAAAACTGCGTTTTTTTTTTTAATAATCTGTCTAGATCCGGATCACAGATCATTCAAAAAACGATAAGGGAAATAAATCAAGCATGGCACTGAACCTTTTTCACAACCACTGATGTACATATAATACAATAGACCGGTCTTCTCTATGGTGTACATTTAATCCTTTATCTATCGCCAGAAAAGTAACATTGCTGTAGAAACATAATATCGGGAATAAAGACAAGAAGTTTTATTTAGGACAACAGAAGTGAAAGCATTTTTGAAAGCTCTTTTTCATGTGAGGCCTCCAAAATAAAAAATGTTTTGAAATTACATACCATAGGGCAGGCAAATCACGCAAAAGCTTAGCTTATACAGGGTGATCCAAAAGTATGGAAACGGCTAAATAACTTTCGAGGAAGGCATTTTGGAGAAAAAAGTTTTAGACAAAAGTCTTAGGAATTTTCCCTGGCTATTCAATGGTGGCCGTAGATTTGACCTTGACCTTGACCATGACCTTGAAGGTCATTTCAAGGCCAAGTTGACTTTTTTAAATTGGAACTCACATTTTTGACCACGGAAATGGAAAGAGCGGAACATTTTACGTCCGACTATGACCTTAACTATGACCTCAAAGGTCATATCAAGGTCAAAATGGTTCTTTAAAGAGGAACCTGCATTGTTACTGCGGATTTGGAAAGAGCAGAAGTTTTGCGTCCAGATGTTACTTTGACCACATCCTTGGCATTGACCATGACCGCGAGGGTCATATCAAGGTCAAGATGGTTTTTTGAAGGGCAAACCATATTTTTGGCCACGGAAATGGAAGGAGCGGAAATTTTTACGTTCCCTTTAAAGAACCATCTTGACCCTGATATCACCTTCGAGGTCATGGTCAAGGTCATAGTCTTTCCATTTTCGTTGTCAAAAATATGGTTTCCCCTTCAAAAAACCACCTTGACCTTGATGTGACCTTCGAGGACATGGTCAAGGTCATGACCAAGATCAAGGTTGTGGTCAAGGTCAAATTCGGATGTAAAACTTCCACCTTTCACAAATCCGCAGTAACAATGCAGGTTCTCTTTTAAAGAGCCATCTTGACCTTGATATGACCTTCGAGGTCATGGTTAAGATCATAGTCGGACCTAGAATTTTCCGCTCTTTCCATTTCCTTGGTCAAAAATATGGGTTCCAATTTAAAAAAGTCAACTTGATCTTGAAATGGCCCTCAAAGCCATTGTCAAGGTCAAATCTACGGCCACCATTGAATAGCCAGGGAAAATTCCTAATAGCAAATTTATTCGATTTACTTCCAAATTCATATATAAGGAGTTCTTGGGGATGGTCTTTCAGAATCTGGCATTTGTTTTGCATAAAAGCTTCAAAAACCCTTTTATTTTTTGGATTTTTTCAAAAAAGTGCTGATTTTTTTTTGGTCATTTTTCTTTTCAAAATTGATTATCTTATAGTTGCTGGTATTGGAAGATCATACAACCACCAGAAATCGCGGTTCGACTGTGTAAACTTTCTCAAACCATGGTTTTGAAAGTTTTTTTTTGCTTTGGTTTTTGCAAAATGGTCATTTTGTACAGCAATGTAATAAAAAATTTCGAGATTTTTTTCCATGAAAAAGATCAACTTTACAAAAAAATGCATAAAACAGAAAATGCTTATAATTATATAAATAATATATATATATAATTATTAAAATCCGGGAGATTTTTGGATTTGTCAAAAATTTGGACAAATCCAAAAAACCAAAAATAGTCGAAACAAATTCTGAAAAAATTCAAGCATTTGCTGTTTTTTTGCTGCTCTTTTTGTATAGAAGATGTGATGGAAAAAAATCGCGAAGTTTTTTATTACATTTGTACAGCAATGACCATTTTGCAAAAACCAAAGCAAAAAAAAAAACTTTCAAAACCATGGTTTGAGAAAGTTTAGACAGTCGGACCGCGATTTCTGGTGATTGTATGATCATCCAATACCAGCAACGATAAGATAATCAATTTTGAAAAGAAAAATTACCAAAGAAAATCAGCACTTTTTTGAAAAAATCCAAAAAATAATAGGGTTTTTGAAGCTTTTATGCAAAACAAATGTCAAATTCTGAAAGTGCATCCCCAAAAACCCCTTATACGAATTTGGAAGAAAATCGCCCAAATTTGCTATTCGAATCGTATAATTGAACTTGCGAGCACAAAATCCGCGTTTTGTGCATTAATGGGTTAAATAAAATTATTTACTTACATAAGCATATTAGTTTAAATGAAATTTGTACAGGGACCATAATTGTTGTAAGTAATATAAATATACATAAACACCCGACTTTAACTTAATTGATTTTCTTTTTGGTTAAGAATTATTGGGTGTGTGCAAAAGGTTTTTCGGTTTGTTCCTACAACCATTGTCTAGTCTGTCAATAATTGTTCTATGAACTTACATAGGATTCTACTGTTTTCCAGAAACGTCTATATACGTTGCTATAAAAAGGTCAGTGTGTAAGTCTTTCGGTAAACATGGAAGCGGACAAAATAAAAACGACAAAAAATTTGCTTACACCCAATAATAATTAACGAATTAAGTATACATCAAGTTTCATAACTCTTATCATTAATAACAGTTATTTTAAGATGCAATCATATTGTACATAGGGTAACCATTATTTATTAATACATTTTTATTTGTTAAGAAATATAATGTATACCTTCATTCCCCCTAACTTTAGACCAGAATCCCGTGAATGAACCACTGGTATCCAGCAGAATTCAGTTGTATGCGTTCGATCAACAGCAACCATGATTGTTCCAATATGTTTCCAAACCAGTGGCGGCTCGTGGTTTTCTCGAAAGAGGAGGCAGTAAATGCAAAAATTTAGTTCTCTACAAACAATAACAAATTCCTATGCTGCTGTTGACCGCTTTTTAACCAAGATTTTGTCTATACTCAAAAGGACCACATCTGATAAAATAAATGATCTTAGCCTATTCCTTTTCTAAAACCTTTTATTCTTTTGATAGCGCAAATGCTTTTTTCGACGCAAGGTTATGTAACAAAAATTATCTCTTGATCCTTGCGGCCCGTTCAGCTATGTCATAGAAATTTTGATTAGAACAAAATATGCTGCATATGCCAATATATACATCAGTTTGTTAATAAACCAATCGGAGGATAGCCTCCACTGCCACATAGCCAAAACAGATTTCCCATGTCTCAAAAGTGAGCAAAATTCCAATCACTCCCGCTCGCAGGCTCATACATACCATATATTTTGCAGATTGGAGCACACACGCTTACGACTCATGAGCTACTTTTTTTAGAGCGGTATTCTTCCGCTCTCTCCTATCCTACCTACGTCCCTATACCCTTTCCAATCTTTTTCGAGTTATATTACGCATGTTTTGCATGGAGGGAGGCTAGCCTCCTCTGTCACGCACACACGGAATTCTTCGGCGGCAATTTTCCCAGGCTCCTTTAAACAAATTACGTCACGGCCTTTTATGTGTGTTGCTTTGTTGTATTCATAAAATCGTCGGAGACTAGCCTCCTCTCTTACGCACACATAGAGGTCTTCGGCCGCAAATTACATACGTCGCGGCTCTTCGTATGTTTTTCTTCGTCATATTTTAATTCATAAAATTGTTGGAGGCCTGCCTCCTCAGAGAGAAGTATTTTTCACGAGAGATATAAACCAATAAAGCATCTTCAAACGCCTGAAATAGAAGGTATTTGGGGCAAATTGTATATAATAAAATAAAATAAGGTAAATGCAGATCCCCTTTTATTAAATAAATAGGTGTATTAAATAAATTTGTGATTTTCTCCGAAGAAACAAAACTTATGATGTAACACAATTTTGGACAGTTCTAATCTTCAGGGTATGATTAGAGTCTGCCTGAAAAAACGTCATTTCGTCTCAAGCCTTTTTTCTTCGAAGAGTGTTACACTTATTAAAAAAAAATACTTTGTAATTAAGTAAACTGAAGTGCCTAACTATACCAAAATGTTAAAGTTAATTTTTATTATATGAATTGGGTATCCAGGTATTTTCTTTTGTTGTTGTTCTGTAGAAGATTAATTAAATTTTACTTTGCTATTTTAAATTGAAACTTATAAAAAGGTAAATTTTTGCTTTTGCCTTTGAAATATGCTGTGTTTTTAAGGACATTTTTCTGAGATATTTAACATATATATGTATGTATCGGAAACTACCCCCTCCCTTGTAAATTTCAGGTTTAATACCACATAAAGTCTAGAGAACTATATGTGCTTCTTTCGAGAAGATATACATGTCCTCAAAGGTTAAGGTAAATTACAAAATGTTGGAAAAGAGGTCCATGGAAAGCGGAAACCGTCACGGTACATCAAGTTTTTATTATTTGTCTTAATAAGAGTTATGATCTGATCTTCTTCTTAATTAGTAGATATATTGCTGTTAGTAACTGACTAGTTTTAAATTTCCTCATATATACATGGAACCAAATAATGATTATTAAAATATTATTAATAAGAAGAATTGCAATATTCAACGTACTATATAAGTCTTACTACTTAACCAAAAAGAAAAAAATGGCCAATAATGAACCAATACATTCAAATCCTAAACAAATTATTATTATCGACAAAGTGTGGGAAAATTGAACTGTAACTCTTACTTATTAATCAATAAAGTAACATTAAGCCATAACGATTAACTAATAACTAAGAGTTAAAGCTCAAATAAAGAGGATTACACCCAGTATTCATTAGATAATTACACTACTCTTTTCATAAAATAAAAGATAAATAATGGTTATTTCCGGTATCTGAATTTATGAATGCGAACTGAATTTTTATGTGTAATTATTGGATACAAAAAAAAAAACTTACCCAAGGAACTTAATGCGGTTTCTTCAATGGCTGCCAGGCTGCTATTGTGAATTGTAAGATGTCGGATATCTAAAGCCAGGAAAAGGAATCCCTGCAGCTTAGGAAGGTTATTATGCCGGAGTTTCAAATAATAGATGACAGGGCTTTTTCCCTTGAGCGTTCCCATTGCTCGCGTGATATGATGTAAATCTGTTGTTTCACATAAGATGTCCAAACCATTCTTTTTGACTGTGCAAATGCAAGGAGCAATTTCAGATGCTGGAGGACACGTTTGTTGTTGTTGGGGGGCTTGTTGAGCTGCAACTTTCATATCCAAAAACCCCACTAAACCCACAAGCACACATAAAGCTCCATACCAAACTATACTAAATGACGGCATCTTGGCCGTCGGGACTCAATTTCAGTCCCCTCACGATGGCAAAGTGTCTGAAATGTTAAATAAAAAATTAATTTGGATTTTCCTCGCATTTTAATAGAACGATTAAGAAATATTGTGGAGTAGAAAATTAATCAATACTGAGAATAAATCTCTGCTTAAATTCAGTCTTAGCTTACATTAGGCCGCATACCTCTGCCGACCAAAACAGTTATATGAAATAAAGCAAATTACATTAAAGTGATTTGGAAGATGATAGCAGGAAATATTCATTTGCGGCCAATGTAATAGTCGCGTACTCTGCTTGCTAGGGTAAACACAAAGAGCCATGAACTTAAATGTGTTTCGTCTGTATCGCACAGATGAGATTGCTAAACTATAAGAAGAGGCTGTGAGGCGAAATGTACTTTTGTCTTTATTTCAATTGTATACTGGTTTGTGTTGTATTATTTACCTTCACTATTTAATAAAATAAATGTCAATAGAAAAAAGAGGAAAAACCACACTCCCCTGCGCTCATTTATTTAATAAAGTAATGCAATAATTTCAATTAGTGTTGATGTCTGCAGTCATAGATCAATTTGTAATAGATTTAAATTTAATTATTGCTTCCTACTGCAGGAATCAACAATAGCTTTAACAATTGTGTTAGATATTAAATTAGCTGATTATATTGTGTTGATTTTTGTCTTTGAATGTTTCTAATTAAATATTTTAGTTAGTCAGGTTTACTAAAGTTTTTTGAAATATTTCTTTTTAGTTTAAATTTATATTTAAAACTAAACCCACACATACAATATTTACCTGTATATATTTAGAATCGTTATTTTAAGTCCTTTATGTTAATATTCGACTCGATAATTTTCGTTGAATTTTAAAATTCAGTATTTGACAATACCAGAGACATTTCAGTTTTTTGCAATCACGAACCAAACGATAGGTATATCATACAAATGAGTCCAACCATTTTGAGCTCCACATGCAGCCAAATATTAGAAGTTTGATAATACAAAATACCTCTATTTTGTGAGCAGACTCAGGTTAAAGATTAGTAACACATATACATACATATGTATGTACATTTGGAATTATTTGAAAATTCGGCCAGGCACGGGGAGGAATCGAACTTGCGACTTTTTACTGCTCTTACCAACTGAGCTACCATGGCCAGTTGTCAATACCTTCAAGAATTCCGACTTGAGTTCTGAAAAGAAGTACGATCAATCCCATATACATATTTTTGAAATCGTCTTTTCAAAACATTTAATTCGATGGGTTTAAAAGATCTTAAAATTTATAAGTGGACAATATGGAATCCGAAATCCGCCGCTTTAAATTATTCGAAATACTTACTGAAAAACTGGTAGCAGATAGCTTTTGATTTATACAATTCAAAAATATTGGTTTCTAGACATGTGTATGGACCAAGACCTATTTATTGACACCTCATATATTACAAAACCTCTAACTGTTTAAGTTATATATGGAGGATATATAGCATAAAATATACATATGTATATAAAAAATATTACTTTTCGTTGTATTCCCAGTCAGGTAAACATTTATGAGGACAAAATTGTAATAATAGTAATAATAATAAATAATAATATCTATTCAAACGATTGGTACAAAGATCTAGCCTTAAAAGTACTTGACAAAATGGGTGAAAAAATAAATTAAGTTTAAAAGGTGATTTGATAAAGAATAAACTAATAAAAATTAAAATAATTTTCTATTTATTTATTTATACAATGTTTATCAAATACTGATTACTTACAAAATAAGAGCAATACAACAGTCAACTTAACTAAGTTTTACTCTTAGCCGAACCTTCAAAGAAAACTTTGAAAAATTAATATCATGTGCTGTGCTCATTTAAGAGACGTGAAGTAACTGACTCCTCTTTGCCGTAATTAGTTCGGTGATATGAAACGTGAAGAAAGTTATGAGTTCTTAAAAAAGGACCAGGGAACGAAATTTTAATTTCCGTTAAAAATTCGGGACTGCCAGTACGCCCAGTTAAAATATTAGAGATAGCAATCATTCTAGTTAATGTTCCAAAAAGGCGTCTAGTGAAATCAACCTGAGTCGATCAGCATAAGGAAGGAGGTTCCATGGATCGGACCATGTTAGTCCATAGAGAGTGAACCTAAGAAACCTTCGCTGGATCGACTCAATGCGATTAATATGGACCGCGTATGAAGGCGCCAAACAGGGCTGGCATATTCTAAAATAGTTCTTAGAAAAGTACAATGTTGCCTAGTAATATGCGGATCGTTAAACTCTATGGACCATCTCTTGATGAAACCCAATGCCGCATTGACCTTGTTAACGACCGAATCGACGGGATCATCAAAGAAAAGTGCAAAGTTAACTAAGACACCTAAATCCCTGGTTTTGTCAAGTCTAATAAAAGACTTTCACCCAAAGTGTAGTCAAATATTAAAGGTGAACGCTTTCTGGAGAAAGTCATTACAGAGCACTAGTCTACGTTCAACGGTAAACAGTTAATAGTGCACCACTTGTGAAATGAAGATAACTCAGAGTTTAACGAAGCACTATCATCATTGCTAGAAACGATTCGAAATATTTTTGCATTATCAGCATAGCAGAGCATTTTTGAAGATGAAAGAAGCAGAGAGATGTTGATATAAATAATGAAAAGCAGAGGACCAAGAATACTTCCTTGAGGCACTTCGGATGTGCTGTGTATTTCGGAAGATAGAGCTCCACAAAACGAAACTCTCTGTGTTCTGTTCCGTAGATAGGAAGACAGGCACTCGAAATAAACCAAAGAAAACCCCAATACGGATAATTTATAAAGTAAATTTCTGTCGCAGGCTTTAATAAAATCTGTGTAAATGCAATCCACTTGAAAGCCTGATTCAGTTGCAAGAAAACTCGAGAAGATTTGTGGTAGTTGATTTTCCCTTAGTAAAGCCATTGCTGGAAAGAGCCCAGGAAGGGCTTTCAGTGGAAGCGAGGGATGTCGTGTTCTAATTACCAAGTTATAAGACATGTTTGTTGAACCGAAAAATAACTAATTAACTAATAACATTTCGTAGCTCTGCTTAAATTGTCACTAATTTTTGGCAGTTTAACATAGACAAATCATTCCAAAGTTTTGCTGTCGATACAAAATATGAGTGTTGTGATATTTAAAATTTGTTATTAATCTACAATACTAAAAAAACTGGCCAATTCAACAAAATAATTTTTTCAATTAACGTTAACAAAAAAACAAACTATTGTCTTACCTACAGGTTAAATTAACATCAAAGTATTTTGGGGTTTGTTTCACTTCATACACGAAATTGGATTTAGGCTGCATTTTGGTTTTTTGGCGCCAAATTTTTATATAGTTTAATTGAGACAGTTTTAACTAACCTTAGTACCTTAGTTAGAAATTTATACTTTAATTTGTGCTGACTTCACAAAGGCAATTGAGTTCAATAACCCAAATAATTAGGGGACTGGAAAATTAGGTCCTTTGTGATCAATTTTATATTATTATTTTATATAGCAAATATATCTGCTAGTAAATTAAGCAAAAGACAATTATTTTTCTCGCATTTTGGAAATTAATTGTTAACTCATTATATGTACTATTTGTCCCTAGCGTCAAATGTTTTTTTTTTAGATTAAAATTAACCATAATTAAAACAAAACATATTTAGAACATTAAAATTTAAATAAGATAAGGAATTTACTGATTTCATAGAGATTTTCATAACATACTATACATATATGTGAATGCAAAAGAGCGCAACAATTTAAGGATTCGTATAGATGCACAACTACTCTTTTAATATTCTGCTGAAAGGAGGATGCTCTGAGGATAAACTTAGGAATGCACTGTTGCTCTCCTCGAGAGGGGGGTGACATATAACCCCAGGCATAGCTAAGAGGGTGAAGGACACGACAAGAATAAAATTGGACCTGTTACCTCTCTTCTGAAAAGAAAATAGCACTTAGAAAGGCATGCAGTTTACATAACAAACAAAAAGGCTAAAAGGAGCCTACATAACTTTTGCTGCATTTGGTAGCATAGAATAGAAAATAAGATATGTATCAAAAAATATTATATACATATATTATGTATAGTTTCAGTACTATAAACAGTGATTTATGCAATATCACAAATTATGTAGAGTATTTCACTTCTCTTACCAATAGTACAAATTCCTATTGCTCTTATTCTCTTGTCCCATTTCCTTACAAATCACGATTTGGGCCGTCACTGCTTTATACTTATTTCACAGTAACACAATTCGCACAAATAAATTACTACACAATTGGAATGAATTCAAACGTTCTTCAAATTGAATTTTATACCATCAATCTGGGGGAAATTAAAGCTAAAAAGAAAAGCAACACGTCCCAATTTACAAGTTAGCCTACATCTTTCAGCCCTTTGAAAGTGAAATTTTCATAGAGAGAATAATCTGCGCTTTAAATAAGGACAAGATATTGATTTTTTTTTGTTCAACGGAGGGAAATATGTCTCGTGTGAGAGACTTATTCAAGAAATTTGTATTCAGTAAAAAGTAGACAGAAAATTTTACTTTTAAAGACTGATAAATGCAGGTACAATTAATTTGATTAATTTAAATATTAGAAAATTAAACACTATAATATTGGTCTTAAAGGGAAAAATCAATCAATTATCGAAAAAGATGCTGAACCGGTTTTTAGAAATTTTAAAGAACATATTTAGCGAGCTTTTTATGTGGAGAATATTTGTTGCACTTGTTACTATTTATGGACTATTTCACAAAAACCTAAAAATAATCAAATTCCAAAAAAACCCGACACTCACGGAAGCAAACTGGAAACCCTACCACCCAACTAAAAGCTCGACACTCCACTGAACGAGTGAATGAGTGAATTTAATGGACTTCAGTAGCTATGGCACATGACAATAATTGAGCTTTCGGTCGCCTAACGAACAAGATTTTTTAGTCTTTTGGTTGCGCAGAAGTGCCAACTTAAAGCTTAATACCGTTAGTAAATAAGGGCTGGGGAGAAAAGCTCAGTTCTGACGGTATTACCCAAAGAATATCGAATAACAAAGAATAACGCTAACACGCTCTAAAAATTCCAACCTATATGCAAACTCTCAAAAGTACACCTAGCAAAATTTCCCTTTAGATAAAGCAGGGCAGAACTACTACATTCAAGAAACATAAAGAGAGAAATAGTCAACAAAAAATTCTCACAGACAACATTTACAGCGTAAGCTATAAATTGAAGCATTTTTTTAATAATGCATTTTTAAAGGCGTCCTGGAACAGTTGTAGGGAAATGGCGAATCGAAAAACGAGAAGAGGCAGCTAGCACACAAGTCCTATTTTAATCGTAAATTTAAAGTTTTTAAATAAAAACGTGTAGTTTTAAATACAATTAATTCAGTAATTCATATAATACATTTTTTGTTGTTTGGCTGTAAAAAACAGTGTGTAATGTATTTATAGAAAAATTATTGTAATTAAATATTTTTTGTAACATACACTCTGTAGAAGTGTTCCATCTCAAATTTTTGTTTTGTTTCATCTCAAATTTTTGTCTTTCTTTCACTAATAACTTATCAATTACTATCTATTTCTAGCAAAATTTTCCACTTTGTTCCACTAACGGTACCAAGGTCGAAAAAGGTAAAGAAAAACGTCACGTTGTTGTTATAGATATTCTATTGGATTACCCGGTAAACCAAACGAATATACAGTCGGATTATATGGATTTTCGCTAATGAATCGTTTTAAATGATTCTTTACCTAATCGTGAAGCTCTTGTATCCATATCAAAATAATTCTGGACGAAAAAATTTAATATTTAAGAACAAGTCATATATCATTTCTATAAGATCTTTTCCGTAGACTACGAATTCCCAAACAAAAATTTCAGCAACATCACGTGTTTTAGCAAAATAAGGTTGAAAAGTACAAAATATTGTATTTCGGCCACTTTTAAAAATTCATTAAAAATAACGGAACAATAAAAAAAGTTCGTAACATGACTCAAAAGGGAGTCTGAATCCTTATCTATATATAGTAAATGAAATATCATTAATCTATAACACTTAGGGTAAGTCCGGGGTAGTTGGCCATAGTTTTTCTTAAACGATGTTAAAAAAAAAGCTTGCATGTTACTACAAATATATTTATTATTAATTAAACCACATTTTGAACACATATCATCAAACTCGGTACAATTGTCATGTACCCAAAACTGGCATACCATACATTGAAGCCAGAAAAATATTTACACTAGACAAAACAATAAACAAAGATTTTACGTACTTTTTGATTTTTTTTCGAAAAAATGTTGGTCGTAGTTTTGCTTCCATGCACAACGAGAAGCGAACTGAACAGTGACTTGCGACACCTAGTCAAGGGTCTATGAATTATTTCGATTGACCATCTCTCCCCTATGGCCATCTACCCCGGACTTACCCTATGAAGCATCTTCGGGAATAAGATTTTCATGAGCGTGCGCAAGCTTTGATCTCCATTCACTATTTATCGTGTGAAGTAATCGGCTTATGGGAAAAAGTGAATTCCACCTAATATTTCGGAAAGTATTATAGCCTCTCGTATTTTAATATAAAGTCTGTCTGGTAACTTTTGGGTAAACATTTCTTGAGTAAAAACCTGGTAAAAAGTTTTATATGGTAGGAGGGATGAAAATCGAAAGTTACCAGACGACTTCAAGTAAAAATTGGGTAAATCTTACTTGTGTATGTAAATTGTCAAACGTGATCAAGATGTTAGAGGGAAAACATATGGATTTATTTAATATTTTTGAAGATATTGTAATATGTTTTTTTATTTATTTAAACAATTTTTCAATAATTTCTTCTTATATCTGAATCGCAACGCAAAATTGAAACACACAAATAACAGATTACACAGTGACAAGCAATCGGTGATTTTACCCACTCGGTCTCCGTAGCGTGGGTAAAATCTGGTAAAATTGTGTAAGAGGAGAAATGCTGTCAAGAGCTCAGTTTTTCCCCTCCGTCAGGTTAACAGACACTTTCAGGTAAAAATTTTATCCGCGAGTAAAAACTTTATAGTTACCAGACAGACCTATAATAACTAAAGTTTCGTACTTTTATTTGAGGTACTTTAGAAGCTCCTGTAACAATGCGTTATTTTTTAATTAATTTTCTTTTATAGTTACTTTTCAAACTTATTTTTTCAAAAACATTTTTATTTGCAAATTCGTAACCATTGCAAGGAACACTGAATTTTCTCAAGAGACACCAATTGAAGTATTCGAGAGCAATATTCGAAGATGCTTCCAACCAAGATTAAATATAGGAATCTGGATGTCGAAACATTACGGAAATATGAGGAAGAACGTAGTAAAAGTCCGGCTAGTTTGTAAGACCTTTTAGAAATATCTTCAATATGGAGAATGATATTTAACTTCAAATCAAAGGCAACGTCCAGTCTTTAAATTAAGTCACTTCAGATAAACTCACTGATTTGAGACGATATGATCTCTGAGGAAATTATTTGTAGGTAAATGACATTTTAAAACACTTGTTAACATTTATAGATAAACAATTAATGACACCAGTTCCCTAGAGCAATCAAATCGTGCTGGAGAATACCACAGTCTTTGCTGTGATTAACACGTTCAACCCGGCGTGGACCACCGGTGGCTCACAGGCGAATGGTTCATCTGGCGGCGTGTACCACCGGTGGCTCACATCACATCGCATGTTTTTGTTTTATTGAAAAATTGAAGAGCTTATTTTTACAGGTAGGCTATAATTGATTTTTCACATATTTATTTGTTTTTATGGTTTTTTTAAAAACATTTTGTGCGAGGCGCCGACATATAAAGCAAAGTACTATTTGTACTGCCGCCCGATGAAGTGAACGTGTCAATCACCCCAAAAATCTTGAGATCGTCGGCATATAAAAGCCAGTCAGAGGTAATATATTCATAGGGAAGTCATTAATAAATATCAGAAATAAAAGCGGTGTAAAAATGGATCCTTTTGGCTGATGTGCTACAGAAATAAATGGAAAAGACGAATGACCTGAGTAAGATAATCATAATAAAAGTAATCTAAACAATATTTGTTGTAGTGCTTAGGGCGGCTGCAGACGACTCAAATCTACAGGGCCCGATTTGTAGGGACCCTGCAGATTGGGTCGTGTATAGCACGATCGGGCGAATATTGCTATTGCTTACCCTATTTAGGCCGGTTGGATGAAGTAACTATCTAACCGCCCACCTCCCCATTCTAATTCCCTACAAATTGGGTCGTATGTAGCACGGTTGGACCGCGATTTCTCATCAGGGATGAAAATGTGTATGTGTATCACCGCTGCTAATGAAATACCGATCTTTTAGATTTTGAAGGAGCCATGTTTCACTCACAAGCACTCGATTGCGTCTGATAAATTGTGCCGTATGAAGAGCACACACAATTTTCCACCCTACAAATCGGGTCCTGCAAATTGGGGCGCCTGTAGCTGCCTTTAGTTGCAAGAAATCATCAAAAAAGGCGCCAGCAAAAAACCTTTCCTTCATAAATTTTCGCTCTGAAATGCCTACTGAATTATTCTTAACTAAGAATCTCGTGAAAATTGGCCGTGCACAGGCCAAAGCGATTAACTCTATTTTTGGAAATGTCCTTATCTCAATATTTTATAATTCATAATTAGGCGTATAATTAATTTATCACAGAATAAACAATATTTATTTGAATTTTTATTTAAGAAGAAGTTTTAAGAAATAACTGATGTAATTTAACCAGTATCTTCGAATATATAGTTAGTCGATTGAGGTGCTGGTTGTTGATAAATTATAAAAATAGTAAGTTTTTTTG
This sequence comes from Dysmachus trigonus, assembly GCA_949715965.1. Lineage (NCBI taxonomy): Eukaryota > Metazoa > Arthropoda > Insecta > Diptera > Asilidae > Dysmachus > Dysmachus trigonus. The sequence goes on along the minus strand of OX454319.1, from coordinate 44,694,942 downwards.
GTAGTTAGTATTGAACAACGAAAATGTTTAAACATTTACAGAGTTTCAGCAATATGTAGGGCTGAAACTGTTTATTTTGTTTAAATTGACTAACTTTATTTTTCTGAGTGCACAAATTACACCAAATTTGTAATAATTCTTAATCAAATAAAACCGTAATAATCATCACGTAAACAAATTTTGGACATCAATTATAGTTGCATTAACAACAAAAAAGTCGTATCACTTGGCAAAAAAAAATATTGGGTTCAATTTAGGTTTTGATTAAAAGCACAACAAGTCTTACTAAAGATTAAAATAAAAAAAAGTGGCTTGATTGTATGGAAAAAAAATAAATCAAATTTATGATTTTTGTAATTAAAAAAAAACAAAGTGTGTAGCAATACAGAATCGAATATAAGCAGAAACAAATTATTATTATCGCGAGACTGGTTAATTTGCCCAACCGTAACATAAATATCGGTAGAAAAAATAAAGAACACATCACATCAAAGTCAAATGTGAAGAGTCGTGACAGCAATGGTAAATACTTTGATAATTGTAGAAATAATAAGAGGAAGTTTTAATTGGTTTTAGATATTTCTGATTTTTATGGCGATGTACCTACTTACTTTAATTATAAATATTAGGTATGCAATTCTTCCAATAAATAGGTAGGTATGGGTAAATAATACAGTGCTCGGGCACTTAAGGGGGGGGGGGGGTAAGGTTTTCAGCATGAAAAAGAAACACTTTTTTTGCGATTTTTTTTTAGAAATATGTTTTGAGCAAATTTATTGAAAACTTTTGTATATTATTAAGTATGATTTCAGCAATACTCAGTAATTTTTTTGTGCGAAAATATCGACAGACAAGCCGGTGACTGAACTTTTTCAAAACCACTTTTTAAAAGTCCGTGTACACTGCTATTTAAAAACTACATTACTGATTCATTTCAAACTTGGTACACACTTTCTATGTATAAAATACCTCCCCCCAACGTTGAGTTTTAAATTTTTTTTTTACATTAAGGGGGGTTTCCACTTACAAAATGACGAAATTTTTCGTAAAAAATAGCAGTTTTTACTTTAAATGACCACCAAAAATTTATAAATGAAAAAAATAATAATCAGAGAACGTAGGGGGGAGGATTGAATGATACTCTGACTAAGTTTTAAAGGTTTTTAATTTCGGATAATTTCCAGCTGAGATACAGTGCACACCGCAAATCGTCTATCTCCAAAGACGTTCTTGGAAAAGCTCCGTTACCGGCTTGTTTGTCGATATTTTCGCATAAAAAAATTACTGAGTATTATCGACATCATACTTAATAATGTACAAAAGGTTTCAATAACTTTGCTCAATCCATATATCTAAACAAAAATCGGAAAGAAAAGTGTTTTTTTCACGCTGAAACCCTTACCCCCCCCTTAAGCAAATTTTACTTTAAAGCCTTCTGTTATCCATTGAATGGTCTGTTTTTTTAATCTAATTATTTCTGGTTCATGTTAAATCCACGCTTAACAGAAAACTTAAACTTACACATACCTACTGCCTCAGTATCGCTAAAGAATAAATAAGAAACTGTAAATGATGGTGAAACAAAGTCAATTTTAGGTAACAAAATAATTTTTAATCGACCTCAAGTAACGAGTAGGTTATCAATTCGAACTCGTATGAATGAGACGCGTGAACCAATTTGGTTGATTATTTTTTGAAATGAAAATGATAAATTTTCAGCACTTTGTATGAAAAATGTCTATATGAAATCGGGTTTCAAAACAAGTGTCCGATTCTGAGAATTTAAAATGATGGATTAAAAGTAATATATATTTCATTGAAATCTCGAAAAACTTGACTTACATAAATTAAGTTTGATTTTCGCACTGACTAACATCTAGGAAAATCTTAGGATCTATGATAATATTGAAAGTACATAGCAAATAGAGAGTTTCAAAGTGAAAATTATTTTATTTTTTAGGGCTTCTGACAAAGACTGTTAAATTGTTGTGTTTAATTTTTCTTTTTGTTATAATTGTACATACATTTTACGGTAAACAAATTATGTTGCACTTGCAGCACCAGATTTCAAATTGTTCTTGGTAACTAGGAATTAATTATTGACTTAGAAATTTTGCGTGCATCACTTAAAGCAATTTCGCTTTAAAATTTATGTTATTCATTGAATTCTCCTTATTGCTTCTAAAATAATGATCATAATCATCACTATCGGATCTTACTTCAATAATTCATCTTTGTTTGAATGGTCTAATTTCTTCTTGATTTTCGTTTCTAGAGCGTTCTTTAGGTATGGTTTTTATATCTAAAGATAGCACAGCAACAAACCCACAAAACGGAAAATATAATGTCACATTAAATTCTCTTGTGAATAAGGAATAACAAAATTGAGCGCATATATCCGCTCCGATGATAGTGGTCAAAAAAATTGAGCGTATATATATGTACGCTAATAATGCAAATGGGTTAGCACGCGTGGAACTCGCTTTTTCCCGGGTTCATTGGGATAAAATGTGTTGAGGCCTAAAATTGGTGTGTACCAGTGGCGTGGGGTCCATATAACACGATTCCTACCGGCTTCCCTTTTGGGAACTCATCCTATTCCCGTAAATTTAAAACTTGTTCTATGCCTGTAAAATTCCTGAAAAGCGCTCCCAAAATTCACCTCGTAAAGAAAACACGGCAAAACAAGTGTTACAACCAAAAACAACCATAATCTGTTGTTGCACTACGATGGAACCTTCCCTCGCACCGTAGCAGGTTCTATCAAGGGGTTGCATCGGGTATGAAGCGCTCGCTCGCTGCTTCTGTAAGCCGGTCATTTTACGGCTTACTCAAGCCCACACTTTTCTCCACGAGTAACAAAGAAATCGTGTGTGATATCCTTTGCTCACTAAAAGCAAATCCTATAAGAAAATAACACGATAGAAACCGGCTTCTCGGTTGTTTTTGTTTTGCATAAAGTTGAAACTCAGGTCACTTCGGCGGGTGGTTGTTTGTTTGTCAGAATGTCAGCTAATTTGTGTCTTCTCTATGAACGGGTGTGAGTGTAGTGGTGCTCTCTTATTATCCCTATAACACGGTAGAAAGCGGCTTCTCGGATGAGTGGGGTTGGTTGGGGTGGGTTTGGTTTTCATAAACAATATTCAGCTGACTGTAAATCTCTTTGATACTGAAGGGGCTGTGAATTGTAGGAGTGAATGCTCCCTTGTTTCACAAGAACACGGCAGAAGTCGTCTTCTCGGAAGGGAGGGGTGTTGTGGTTTTGTTTATTATATTTTAATAAACAAATTGTTAATTTGTGTCTCTTTTTGCCTTGGTGCTCAACGGATTGTGACTTATGAGTGTGGTGTGGTGCTATTTTATTACCTCTCGATAACACGATAGAATCCGGCTTCTAGGGTTTTTTCGTTAAGTTCGGTTATTCAGATGACGATTATTTATTTGTTTCAATTTGTCAGTTGAAGGATTTGTCGTGCATGTTTGATTTAAAGTGAAGTGTAATTGTACTTTATTATATAGAATTTAATTGTGAAAAGCTGGTGAGAAATTTGTAAGGTCTAGGTGGTCTGTTATAGGACATTTTAGTAGCTTTTTATTTATATCTTGTTCTCAGTCTTTAATTTTTGTTGGAAATGGCGTTACTTAGTGTTGAATGCTGCTTAACGGATTTTTGATTAGAACAGGCAAATGAATTTAATAGATTATCTTTTCAGCAAAAAAGCAGAGTTATCGAATTAGGTCGCGCTAAACTGTCGATGAAAATAGATTACAAGCGTAAGGACGGGTTTTTCAAACATTTTAATAAGACGATTTATGAAAAATCATACTTATTTAAGAAATTCTCAAACCGAAGAAAGGCTCTCAAATTTAGCACTCTTATCGATAGAAAAACACCTTCTTTTACAAATTAGAAATCAGTCTAATTTTTACAATGATGTTTTGGCCGAATTTATAAAAAAAAATCGTAGCTTAGTTTTGGAGTATAAGTAAGATTAATTATATTTCATATCAACTTTTCACAGTTTTTGTTAACCGCTTTAGTTTGATTGCACGATACACGCGACTAACGGGTTTTTTTCAAAGCCACTTATAGTATTCTTGAAGTTCATTGTATATATGTCCATATTTATTCATAATATTCATATAGCACTTAACTTCCAATGACTTTAAGTATGATAGAAGTGGCCGACTAAATTCGACAAGAATACACGCAGTCACTGTTGAACACATTTTGTAATATCTGACTTCATTTGGTAAGTTTTTTTTCGCTATTAAGTTTCTGATTTTTGCACCGGCTTACCTTCTCAAAAATTTCACCCCACGCCACTGGTGTGTACCTCATAATAGTGGGGGCCCCCGGGACAGTGCCCAGAGGGCCATTACGTAAATCCGGCCCTGCTAAAACGTACTTAGAGAAATCCTAACAAATTGAGTCAAATTCAAAACTTCAAATAGTCAAAACCCAAGAACAACAACAGTGAAATGCCATAAAAAAACTAAGTTCATATAGAGATGCCAAAACCGAAAACCTACTTAAGGTACTAGTTCCCTGTAGTCTGTAGATTGGGAAAAAATAGACATTTAAACATAATTTTTTTTCAGCTCATTTATTATAAATCTACTTAACTACATCTTTTTTTATTTGAATATTTAAGTTTTGAAATTGACAAAAAAAAATTGTTTTCTTTTTTTTAGTACTTTATTATATATCAAAAATGAGCAGTCCAAAAAAAGAGGGTTCCATGGCGGACACTTAATCTCAGAAACGGCAAGTCCGAAACAAAAAAACAAAGAAGCATGTTAAAAAGGAAGATATTTTATGAGGCAATTCACCACAATTAGTAAAAAATCGATAAAAAAAAATGGCGGATGTTTGAAAAAAAATTTGGAAAAAATCTGGTTTTTTTTGCTTTATTCGGTTTGCAAATATGTTTTTTATCAATTTTTTCGGAATTTTCTGGTGAGTTGCCCTACAATAGACCTCAACAAACAAAACGCTATAAGGTTTATTCAAATCGGTTCAGCCAATCCGGAGATTGACTATCCGCCGTTTTGAAAAATGTAGTTTCGAGAAAAACGCGTTTAAAGTTTTTTTACGAGATATTTATGCATATATAGTCAGAAATGCGCATAATTATTATTATTAACTATTTAGGCACAAGGGTGAACCTCAAAATAAAACAAAACAACAATTTTTGGCGACATGGGAGCATTTCTTCTAATTGGAAAAATTATCGAAATTGAAACAGCTATTTCAAAATGTAAACCAAAGTGCGAAAAACCTATAATTTGGCCTCAATTGAGGTTCACTTGGTAGGTTTTACTCTAAACTAACAAATTGTTTGTTTTTTATTATGCTTACAGATGGATATTTTTTCATGACAATGTGTGGCGCAAATTTTTTTTTCCACCGAGCAGCACTGCATCTCCCGCCTATGTTGGCCGCAAAATTTATTTTTTAATTTTTTTAAATAATGAAAATATTAATTATTTAATAAAGAAGTGTACAAAATTTCAAATAGATATCTTTTTTCATTTTATGTTATCGCAATTTAAAAAAAAACCATTCCACGCGTTTTAATACTAGACTAACCCCTAAGTACTATTTGTACATTAAAGAGAAACAGGGTTCCCAATTTTGTATTCTTGTGATAATATAAAATGGTTAATATCTTTTGCAGAAATTGAAGGCCATGATTATTATTTTTTTTTTTTTTTTAAAGGGCTTTATAGAGCTCATGTTTGAAAAAACAGCTAAATGTAAAATTCTTACCCACAATTTTCGTCATTTATCAAGATATGCTTAATTTCTAATGCATGCTTCTTCTATCTTATTATGCAATATCCTTGAAAAAGTTATAACGATTTATGTGAGCACACCATTTAAGAATATAACATTTTCAATCATGATGTGGAGGGTAAAGGGTTGATCTGTTCATCAGGACGCTTCATTGAATCGATCGGTATATGCTGAAACACTTAGTCACGAGTCACCCAGTATAAATATTCTACAACAACTATCAGTAAATAACTATCAGTAAACTGAACCAAACTTTTTCCGCAATTGTACCCTGGAATACGTCCAACCAGGTCTAAAGAGGTTATCATAAAAGCAACTCTAAAAAAGATTAATCATGAATTAGTTATTTACAATTTCCATTAAGAGTTTTTTTATGCACTACTAGCGTATACATACTTATATTTTTGGCTATAAACAAGTATTAGTATCTTATTAATTAGTATAACGTTAAAAAAGCTTAGTTTTTATGTTGCACAATGTCAAGTTATCACATTCTAAAAATACTTGTTTTCTTGCGTGATTATTTTATTTGCATTTTTAAAAAAATAATTGTAAATGCAACCTTATCGATCATAAACAGATGTAGTTTTGAGAACACGAGAAGTCATGGAGATAAATAAATAAATAAATTCAGAAATTGCATAACATGGCTTTTCTATAAAGAATCTTGATGTAATTTTTGCTTAATTGTTTTATTTTTTAATTTAAATTATTTTATTTATTATTTTGATGTTGATGAATGTATATATTAAAACATAGATAAGTATGGACTATTTTTCTTCTGGACGTTATTTTTTTTTTTTTTCAAAGGCTACGAGGTGAATATAATTTCTTCGAAATGATTTTAGTTAACACATTTTTCCGACAACTAATAGATTTAGTTTACCGTTAATTAAAGGAATTTGGTTTCATAAAAGAAAATTTTTCGTCTCATTTTAAAATTATTGATTTCAGATCCCCCGTTAATCTTTGCATCTTTTTAAAAAACATTTATTTGAAAAGTTATAATTCTACAATTGATGGCAATCGTTTTACATTCATTTTGTGTTTGAATGATTTGTAATAACGCTACATGTTAATAAACAACCCGATGATCTCACATCGTTACTTTTCTGCCACAAATTCTCATGACCATTGAATGTCAAACTCTATAAACGACATGGATACAATGAAGATTAAATATGTATGAAATTTAATACTATCGCTTTAATTGCGCAAAATTCCTATCATAAGCTTTGCCACTGCAATGACGATTACTGAAATTCCTTCCGATAATTTGTATATGAAAAAAATAATTGCTTTTCTCGTAATCTCTTATACGTAATAAAGTCATTACTTAATGAAAGGCGGTGGTGGTAATTATTAACTCGTTAAATCCTTTTATGTAGATCAAAAATAGACTTTCTCAAGGCATTTTGATTAATAGTAATATCAAATTGATCAGCATTACTATAATAGAAAAACGCATGCGCATGTCAGGTTGTAATTACTCACTTCGAACTGAAAATTATCAATTAAAGAATTAGAATGGATATTGTCATAAAAAAAAAACGATATCAGCGACTTCCCGGCCTTTTAAGGTATAGAAAAAAGGACCTTGACATAGAAGGGGTTTAAAAATAAAGGATTAGCTCAATAGACCATATAGATCTCGCGGCTGTCGAAAGGCATCTAGAGTGCCTTCGCGACCCACTTATTAATAATAAAGGTATAGAAAGTTGTCTACAACGTTTTGAATTGATCGACTTTCAAGAGGTAAATTCCATAAGCATTACTATTTTTCTACAACCGACCTGCCATAGTGGGAGGGAAGAAAACGTATACGATACAGCTCTCCCTGGAGATGACAAGTATCAAATACATATGTGGGTTTAGTTCAGAGCCGAATAAAGGTTGTGGTTAAGTTTTAGGAACCATCATTTAACACCATGGCGGATGATTCGCAAATAGTTGTTGAGTACATATATTCCCAGACAGTTCTAACAGCACGTAACGCGAACCAATTAGTTTTCCCCTTTAAAACGGTTTTTTAGAGAATTTGCCTGTAATTTCGTTCAACTAAGCTATGAGCTGTCAAAGCAAAAACGTCATTTTCAACTTTAAGCTTGCATAATTTCTAAACTAATGACCATACAGTAATCCGCCAGACGTCATTGGGAAGCGTAAAATATATCACAGGAGAATTTTAAACAAACTATTTTAAAAGAGCAAATACCCGCTTCAAAAATCTTCGCTTCGATTTATTAGCAAATTTTTTTTCAAGCCCACAAAAGCCGCAATATTCAACTAGAAATTAAGCGATAATATATTTTTTTCCGATTGAGAATGAAGAAAAATATTCGATACATAGTTTTCAAAATAGAGAGTAAAAGTTTCAAAATGAGATCTTGCTCATCCAAATCCATTCATTTTTCGCGAAGACGGGAGCGGTTTAAAAAATAAAATTTTATTATACATATTATTATTATTCAGTCTACAGGATACAATTCTTACAGACTATAGACATGATGTCTAACTAAATGTATATATGATCAAACTAGCAAATTCGAGGAAAGAAGAGTTATAAATCTGTGTGCTAAAAAATAAATCAATGATCCTTTTATTCTTTCGAATTTTTATCAGTTGAATACACTAAAAAAATTCCTTCCATCTTTAGATAAAAAAAAAAAAAAAAAAAAATATTGAAACCTTCGTTATGATATAAACTAAAAAAATGTTTTAACATGATCAAAATACTGAAGACACAATACGGGGGAAAAAAAAATATTTTTGAGAAAATCTAGTGAAAAGATTTTGAAGAGGATACTATCAGCTCTGACGTCTGGCGGTTTATAGTATGATCATTAGTTTGGGAATTATGGAAGCTCCAAGTTAAAAAAAAACCCTTTTGCTTTGATACCTCAATTGAATAAAATAACAGAAAAATTTTCTGAAAGCTGTTTTCAAGCAGAAAGTTCGCCCTTTAAAATTTTTCACTTAGATTTACATGCAATAGATCATAATGTTTATACTGTTGGTGAGTTTAAAACCTTATCCTCTTCTGTATTCATTTTAACTACTGAATTTGATTATTATGCGTACTTGGAAGTAGTTAGTAAAAAATTATACCTAAATAAATTTTAGGTTAGATCTGTACGATCGGTTTTTATCCGTAAATGATACACAAAGCGCTCAAAATGATCTGAATTGAATTGACGGACACAAGACAGATTATTCAGAGCACTTCGATCATTATAAATGGACATAAGTAGGGTGATTGGATAAATCCGATCGTAAATGCGAACTTGGCCAAAATGATATTTTATTATTCATTCAAATTCGTTCCTTTCTCGCGAAGATCAGTTTAAAAATTAAGACAATTTCCAGATTTTGTGGGTGATCCCTTTATTTGGAACGCCAATGTAGTTCCTACAATTATTATTATGTAACAAACAGATCCTACAATTATTATTATGTAACAGATTCACTGTTGTCAGAAAGTTCTAGTAACGAAATAGTTCGCGCTTTGCTACTTGGGTAATTCGCATTTTTTATATGATTTTTGATAAAACCAGGAAAATTTGTTAGCAATTTGCAGAATTGTTAAAGAATGCAGCTTTTTTGTGTTTTAATTTAAAGGAATGAAGAATTCATATTTTCCATTCTTTTATTTCTCTGAAGAATTATGAATTAAAACATGAATTCCCATTCCTCAAAAAAATAATAAGGAATGCATTCTATATACATTCTGCAAATACAATGCATTACTTCAAATGAATCCGTTGAAGCCTTCGTGAATTTAATTGCATTCCTGAGTTCACTCACTTGTATTCACTTTAATTCTTTTGCATTCTTTTCTGGCTCTAAAGTGACGATTTTTAAGTATTTTTTTTTTTTAAAACTATACAATAGACAGTTCTGAATTTTATTTACATTTGCGTCTTAACATTGGAGATTTTAAATATCTGAATAAATAACGAAAAGAAGAAATTCTAAAAAAAATTTCATAAATTCAAATGGTTCTAGTGCTTTTAATTGTGGATACAAAAATAAGAAAAATAAAATCTTACGTCAAGATGAAGAGATGGATTTTTCAAAAGAAAATAAGATCACAATCATATTAATCGACTGTATAGATTTTTTTTTACTAACAAATAGTTTCAAAAATGCCATATTCATGTAGATTAACATGTTGCAGCCGCTACTAAAACGGTGGGGAACACCTCGGAATGTTTCCTTGTTAGTTAATTTTACGAATTCCAAAACGAAATTTCAGAACATATTCCTGAATTATTATTAGAACTATTTAATAAATTAAGAAAATAATTATTTCAAAGAAGAAAAAATCAAAAGTGTTCACTTAATATATGCCACACATACCTATTTCCTAATGTTTTTAAATTAGAAACTGGATATTCTTATTTTATGTCTGACATAAAATTGGAAAAATTCAACTGTTTCAATATGGTACACCGAAATACTATATTAATTACATCAAATTTAAAAAAATAAAATGGTAAATCTACGCATCTCCCTATATACATATATATAAAAATGAAAGTTTGTTTGTTTGTTTGTTGCTCAATCACGCCTAAACGCTTGCATCGATATTTTTCATTTTTTGTCCGAAGGTAGCACATATTCCGACTTAACATATAGGCTAATTTTTTTTCGGATAATACGTAGGGTTTCAAAATGGTGTATCCAAGATGGCGGCTGAAAATTTTAAATTTGAAGCGATTTTCATGAAAATTGGTACATAGGGGTTTTGCGGAATGCTGATTTAAAATCCGTTGTCCAAATTTAGAAATTCAAGACGGCGGATCCAATATGGCGACCAAGATTTCTCGATTTCAACGGATTTTAATGAAAATTATACATAGTCGTGCCATAAGTTCTGTCTCCCTCCCCTCCACTAAAAGGGTCACGACGCATCTCGATTACCTGTCGCGAATTAGCTTAAATACTTCCCGCTTTGTTAAAAAAATATCATTTTGTCATTGGATTTCGAACGAGCAACATGGAGTGGGGCATTAAAGAGAACAGGATCGCCGTTATTGCACTATTTAAGTGCAACAAGTCAGCAAAGGAGATATTTGAGCTTCTTCAGCCACTACAAATTACAATAAAATTTGTGCATCGTACTATCAAACGATACCGTGAGACTTCCTCTGTCGATGACAGGTCCAGGAGCGGGAGGCCTCGTACGTCTCGTACACCAGCAGCAGTAGAAGCGGTGCGTCACCGCATACTGAGAAATCCGCTCCGAAAACAAAAGGTGATAGCACGGGAGATGAAAATACCCAAAAGGACGATGTCTCGTATTATCAAGGAAGACCTTAAGCTTAGTGCTTATCGACGGTCAACAGGGCAGCGGCTTACGGACAAGCTTCGTGCGATACGAGAGATGCGATCTAAAAGTCTCTTGAAGAAGTACGCGGGAAAAAATACCAACAAATACTTTTTTCAGACGAAAAACTTTTTACTATTGAAGAGAAGTTTAACCGACAGAATGACAGAGTGTACGCGCATAGCTCTAAGGAAGCGGCTGAGAAGATACCCAAGGTAGAGCGTGGCCATCATCCCGCCCCAGTCATGGTTTGGTGGGGAGTTGGCTATTACGGTGCTACGGAGCTGCATTTTTGTGAGCAAGGCGTGAAAACGAAGGCAAAGAACTATCAAAGTGACATCCTGGAGAAGATGGTGAAGCCGCTCAACACAACGATATACCATGGTCAGCATTGGGTGTTTCAGTAAGACTCAGCACCAGCTCATAAAGCCAAGACAACGCAAATCTGGTTAAAATTGAATGTTCCTGACTTCATTTCTGCTGAAGATTGGCCTTCTGGTAGTCCAGACCTAAATCCTTTGAACTACCGCTTATGGAATATTTTAGAGGAGAAGGCCTGCTCTATTCAACATCGAAACATTGAGTCATTAAAAGCAAGTTTGATGAAAGCAGCGAAGGAAATATCACTAGATGTCTTGCGTACTGCGATTGATGAATGGCCGAAACGTTTAAAAAAATGTGTAGCTGCAAAGGGTGGGCATTTCGAATAATCGTCTGCATTACTGTAAATTAGAATAAGTATATTACTAAACATAATAAATAAAATTTAATTATTTTTTTCTTATATGAGCTTTTTTTGATTTTTCCTTTGGGACAGAACTTATGGCACGACTATGTACAATGATTGTTTTGAGGTCACTGATTTTGAATATTATCAAAATTTAGAAATCCAAGATGGCGGATCCAAAATGGCGATCATATTTCTCGATTTCAACGGATTTTAATGAAAATTAGAATGTACTATGATTATCTTGAGCTCACTGATTTTGAATGTTATCCAAATTTACAAATCCAAGATGGCGGACTCAATATGGCGACCAATATTTCTAGATTTCAACGGATTTTAATGAAAATTAGTACAGTGATTATCATGACGTCACAGTTTTTGAATGTTATCAAAATTTACAAATCCAAGATGGCGACTAATATTTCTCGATTTCAACGGATTTTAATGAAAATTAGTATAATGATTATCTTGAGGTCACTGATTTTGAATGTTATCAAAATTTTCAAATCCAAGATGGCGGGTCCAATATGAGACCGAATTTCTCGATTTCAACGGATCTTACTGAAAATTAGCACAATGATTATTCTGAGGCCACTAATTTCGAATATTAGCACAATTTTCAAATTCAAGATGGCGGATCCAATATGGCGGCCAAAATTTCTCAATTTCAACGGATTTAACCCTTAACTGGTATGGTGGGGGCCGCGCGGCCCCCACGCATGACGTTTTCTATGTTTCCAAAAATTTACTACTATTTGATATCTCTTGTAATATTTAAGTAAGAAGATTTATATAAATAAAAACTAATTGATTACATAAAACGAGCCTATTATTTATGATTTATGAGCATTTATTCAAGTACATATTTAAAATTTGCTTGCTAGAAGCAAACGTAGTATGGGAGCCGCGCGGCCCCCACGATACCAGTTACGTATGTCAAATTTACGATACCAGTTAAGGGTTAAATGAAAATTGGTATAATCATTATTTTAAGGAACGAGCCTAAGATAGAAACGGATGGAGAGACTTTGTAGACGCCCTATGCTCTCTCTCTCTCTCGAGAGAGGAGAATCCCCCAACTGTCAAAAGTTCCCGGGCGTGACTTTTTACAGCGATAGTGATTTTTGTTTATTTTAAAGAGTTTTCTTGTTTTTATAATTGCTGGCTTGAGTTTCGGTCAGTAGTGCTTACTTTTTAGTATCCGTGTGACATTTTCCCCGCAGGAAGTGACCCGGAGAGGATTTTCTACTGACTTGCCGACTGGAGTCCCAGAGTGAGGTTACCTTTCCGCCAAGTTTTTCGGTGGAGATCTTTCGATGGCCCCTCACAAATCCGGTTTGATATCTTACCCTTTTTCTTTTAATCTATTCCCCCCGGCTAATACTTCTTCCTTTCGGATAGGAAGTTTTTGTGCTCTCGCGGAGCCGCAGGTACCGGGCAAGTGTCTGCACTTTTTCGGCTGCTGGAGCAGGTGCGCTGTACCCCAGGTTGGCCCACCCAACGCACGAGGTGCTGCCGGGACGGACCACGGGGTCCGGGTTTTTCCCAAGGAGGGAATTGGGATGGAGTCCAACACTCCTCCGCATATGGATGTAACATCTGAGGATGAGCTGCTTGCCTCCAGCCAGAAGACAATTACGAACCTGAGTTGCACAGCGAGTACCAGCCATAGTACGCCTGTGCAGCTCCTGGGCGAATCGTCCTCCTGTCCGGAGGTTAAGGGCGCCAGCCATAGCGCCCAGACGCAGCGTAAAAGAAAGCGCAAATCCGGCGGCACCCTTGTCAAAAATCAGTACCAGAAGGCCGTCTTCAACAAGATTGCTAGGAATGAGGAGGCGGGTAAACTCAATATCGATACTAAATCTATATACTATGTCATTTTACCCACACGTACTTGGGTAAAATGATACTTTGAGGCCTTCTTAGAAGTCATATTTACACAGGAAAGAAAGACTTATTTTATGTTTACTTTTATATCGTGTATGTATTTTATGTTTATGTTTGTTTTTGTCGAAAAATATTTAACGTTTTGTTGAAAAATAAAAAAAATATACACACTTTAGCTTAAGGCGTTTCATTTTAGGCCAGTCTCCCCTATTCTTATTTTATGTGTGACATAAAATTGGAAAAATTCAACTGATTCAATACGGTACACCGAAATGCTAATTTCATCAAATATAAAAAATAAAATGGTAAATATACGCATATATATGTATACATATATATAATTAACTTCAGTTTTTAGCATTTTGGCTTACAAGTTTTAATAAGAAAATGAAATCTTGAGGAGTAATAAAAATTATATCGAATTGTACTCCAGTATAATTAATTAATACGGACGTTTTTATTCCACTACGACTTTCTTCAAGTAAGTCACAAAACTTTGATGAAGTGATTCTTCCGGTCAGTGGATGCTGGATGAATTGGTGAGATAACAATGCATAGATTTTAAACTTTATTTTATTGTGTAATGAATGAGTCGGCAACCTTCAACAACATTTTGAATTTTGTGTCCTTTTCCTTTATATTTTCAGTTTCGTTTGAGAAACTTCCTCTATATAGATGAATAAATTATTTATTTTTAATTTCGAATGCGAATTTTGAAAAAAAATAGCTCAGTGGAAAACCAAGGGGCAAGAGTTGGTTCATTATAATAATTATTAATTAAAGACGTAATACAGCTATGTACCGCATATTTATCTTATTAAAAACATTTTTTTAGGGACATAATATTTTTGAAAAAACAAAAAATCATAAATTTTTGATAAAAGATCTTTTAATCTTTTTTTTCCAAAAATAATTAAATAGAGTGCAAACGAATTCATTGAATTCAAGTGAATGCATGTGAATTCACAAAGGCTTCAATGGATATTTTGAATTCCGAAGGAATGCATTTGAAATAATGCATTTTCCTTGCAAAATGAATATAGAATGCATTCCTCAAAATTTTTTGAGGAATGGGAATTCATTTAATTCCATTCCCAATCTTCAAACGAAGAAATTTAACTGCAGCTTTGAGTGAATTCATTTCAAGAAAAACATTTATAGGAATAGCTCGGAAAAAAATGCATTCTTTAACAATTCTGGCAATTTGTTCGCACAAATTGATATAATATTACTCTTGAATCGAAGTCCGTCTTTCCACTTGTTTCAAATGAGGTTTTTGTATTAAAAACAATATTTCAAAAAAAATTTCAAAATCACCAAACTTTTGCTTCTGCCGCCGACAGCGTCATCTGTTGTAAAAAAAAAAATCACTTCGCCCGAGCGAAGTGTATCATTTAATTTTGAAAGTTGCCGGCCCTGTCGGTGTTGAGTTGAGTTGAGTGAGTGTAATGCAATTGTTGTACAAAGATGGTGGATAGGTTGGGTGAGTTATTAATTTCTGTTTTCTTCGACTAGTGCGGTGGGAAATCTGAACTTTTATTACCTGAATGCATATCGTTCGTTATTTTTGTTGGAGGCTTAAGGAAATTCCGTCCCGGAGCCGCCCTTTTAATCGTTTTTGTGCGTATAACAGGGCAATAAAGTACAACTGTCAGAGTGACAGCCCCTTATTTTCGTAAAAAGTGAACTGAAGGGATTATTTATTTTTAAGGCAGTATCATCCTGCATTAAAATTTTAAAAACGTTAGTGGGGATTGTAAAGTTTTCGGTAGTGTTATAAGGAAAATGTTTGGAAGGATTTTTGCAAAGTGCAGAAGAGATTAAAAATATTTTGAGAATCTTTTAATCAAGCAATTCTCGCAAACGCAACGCTATCGCGGGAAGAATTCGCAGGTTTTTGTTCTTTTGCTAGAACAATAAGACTTGCATTATCAAAAAGGGCGGGCGGCGTATGTCTGTCTAATCGCACATTGGCTGACGATGATTCACACCGGTGCATTACAAAGATCGTAATTTTACTTGGAAGGAAACTGCCTTTTCCTACATCTCTAGCAAGCAAAACTTCTATGATAATAAAGCAATTACTTATCATCTTATTCTGAGTGCTATGCCAAAGGAGCTTATTTCAGAGGCACTAAGGAAGGCAAGTCAACTCGCTTCGTAACGCCCCTTTTACCTGTACGAACTCTAAAATTACCAGGTTAAAAGCCTCTAATTGTTGTCCTTTTAAAATAAATTTGGAACAAATTTGGTTTTGTGCCACTTAATTTTTAGGTATTCAAATCGAGAACATTACCTCTTTACCAAACAAATATTCATTGAAACACTCATCTAAATGTTGCAATCGAAATCTAACTTTTCCAGAGTCTAATAAGAAAATGTAGCTATTTTTGTACTTTATTGCTTAAGCCCTTTGCTCTATTAGAACTGTTTTATCTTTAAAGATCCACTTCAAACTCATTTTCTTCTGTCTTAAGCGGAAATGTAAGAGTTCGAAGCAATAAAAAAAATTTAAACATTTTCTTTGTCGAATATGGTAAAAATGTAAATAAATAATTGTAGCCAAGCTGCTATGCTAAACACTCAGTGATCGGAGAAAAGATAAAAATTAAAACATATTTTTGTTCGGTGAAATTGTATTTAAACGTATTTATTTTTGAAATTTTAATTTCCTAAGTAAATGGTGGCGTTATATCGAAAAAGCTTCAAATTTGATATTTAAAAAGGAACGAAAATAGTCGTAAATATTCGAAATAATTAAAATATTAAAACTCGGCTACATGGGAAAAATTTCATTCTGATCGAATAAATTGTAGTTAAGATTTCACCGACATTTTGAGATTTGTGTTTTTTGTTTTTTTTTTTCAAATTTTACAGTGGCCTTTGGTCTTACCTTTTTGCGATCGCATTAAGTTTATAAGAGGTGTCATGCTGGTCGGAATTAATTTTAATTAATCAAACAATAAATTATACATATAAATGTCTAATTGTCAACACCAAATTGTTTTCCGAACAAGTGGCAGATAATTTATATACTATATTTCCGTAATTCGTAAATTGAATAGTAGAGTGAAAAAGGTCGAAAGTCCTTATTTTGATCATATTTAAAAAATCATTAAAATATAACGGATTATTATAGAAGCTTGTAACGGCTAAAATCAAAGCGGGAACCTTAAGCTATTACTACTTATATCAAATTACGAAAGGTTTTTGAAATACGCCTTGAAATTCCAGGTTTTGAGCAAACTATTTATTTAATCCAATAGATGGTGAATGAATATCATAATATAATAGACCTACGCTCATGAAAAACTTGGTGAAAGATGTTTAGAGAATCCTCTAGACTAGAGATTAGTGGTATTTTATATTTTTAGAATAAGATGAAGACTTTGATTTGAGCCATGTTACAAGTTCCAATGAACTGTTATTTTTTAATGATATTTCAGAAAGGTCCGAAATACAGTTCCTCACTTATATCTTCACTTATAAAAGGTCTAGTGTATTAATATCAAATAATAGGAAAATTTAATCAGTTGTGAAGTCACTAACGCTTTAAAAGTGACTGAACATCTGAGATGCAATAACATTTATGATTAATTTCCAAGTTCCGCATAAACATTGGCTCATTCTATAAAAAGTGATCAGATATCCTAAATGTTTATTTTTTCCCATTGTTTCTGAAGATTTCTTCTTCGCTTTTTATCCTTTTTATCGAGGCGAGCTGAAAATGTTCCGATTAGGAATAACAGCTGATGCGAGTTGAATTTATAAATACTTTCGAATATTTTCGAATATTGTTCGGGTGGTTTTCAGAATATTCTATTGCAAGTTTTTAGGGTTCTGCAGCCGACTAAAAAGTCTTATAGTTTCGGAATGTCTGTATGCCTCAGTTTTCATAGTTTTAGATTTATTTGTATACAATTTTGCAATTAGATGCATAAGATGACAATCATACATCTGTTCGTATACTTTTCTAGTACAATTTTTAGAAAATATACGCTCTCAAACTTATCAGAGTAGGAGTAGGAAGATGAAACGTATCAATTATCAAATTTCAAGTAGCTGAATATTATGAAATAAAAGATTTTTGTTTTAAAATCGATTTTCTTGGAAAATTCTCAATTCAATTTTCATTCTCATATTATTATTATTATTCATTA
Source organism: Dysmachus trigonus (assembly GCA_949715965.1). Classification (NCBI taxonomy): domain Eukaryota; kingdom Metazoa; phylum Arthropoda; class Insecta; order Diptera; family Asilidae; genus Dysmachus; species Dysmachus trigonus. The sequence goes on along the minus strand of OX454319.1, from coordinate 44,677,039 downwards.
AAAATGAAACAATTTATCCTAAAAGGCAGAAAACTAATTGACAGGATTTCAGCTGCTCACTTTGAAAATATTCAAGTTGTTACCACATTTTTCCATTTGTAAAATCTGAAGAATACACATACAAGGATTTTTAATTTCGTTTATTACAATCACCAAAATATAAAAAAATGTGCAGAGAAATTTAAAATAAAGTCAATTTTTCATTAAAAAACGTTGTAAAAAATTCAAATATTATTTTTTTATTCAAATCTTTCGTTCAAGTACAAGTCAATACTATGTAGAAGAAGTGTGGAAAATTTCAGTAAAATTGGATTATTAGTTTTTGAGAAATCGAACCGATTTGAATAAACCTTGGTGAGTTTTGTTTGTTTAGGTTGCCTCTATTGTAATTTACCCCAATTTAGCCCAAAAATTAAAAAAGAAAAATTTTGGGCAAGAAAAGAAGATGAAAAAAAGTTAATTTTATCACATTTTTTCTCAAACTTTTAATTTTTTTTTTTTCTGCATTTTTCGACTAAATATGGTAAATTACAAGGTAACGGACCTTCCTTTTTAAAATCCCGTTTGAATTTTTTGTTGTAGACATCTAAATCTTGAGAATATCTATGGGCAATGGGGCCAGCATATTTTCGAGCTGCCGGCTTCAGCGCCCTCTATACAAATTTCTAAATACAAAAATTAAATAAAATATTTTTCAATTTACAAGGATCAAAGTTATTGTTAAAAAAATTTGTTTGTAATATCGAATAAATGGGCTGAGAAAAAAAATTATGAAAAAGTGTAATTTTTTTGCTCGAGGGTAGTAGTGCCTTAACCAAAATTTAAAATTATGGATAAGGCGACTTTAATGACAAGTAGAATGCAACAAGATTTTTTGAAGTATTTTAAAAATTGAATTTTATATCGTGGCGCGCCCATGAGAAAAAAACTCGTTTCGAGAAAAACGGGTTTAACTTTGTATTATATAATGAATAAATTAATCGTTTCAGTCTACTTTACCGATTTATAGTATTTAAACTATGTCGTATTTAGACTTGAAATTTTTACACAACATTTTTGAAACCATAAACAATGAAAATATGGAAAAAATTAATTTAGATGGGATAGTATCCTCTTTATACTTTTGTCGTTTCTTGCAGTGTTCAAAGCTTTGACAGCGGTGAAAATCCAATGTACGCTTCATCTATATGTTGAGTGGTTGCACATCTTTGGAATTAATAACAAATATTTATATTTGAGCTCTGCAGATCGTGTGTTTAAAATCATCTTCGATTCAATAAACTAGATTCTGGTGGGTTAAAACACAAACTTTGTATGATTTGGTCTGGAAGAAATCAATGTCAAAGCGTGTGAAGCATTCAAAAGTTGAAATTTGGCCAACTTCGCATTTTGAACGCTGTTTCCGCTTTTCGATTGGGTTGCGCTCATACAAAAGCAATGCATTCAAATTTAGCTTTAAAAAGCGTATAAAGCTCTCAACACTCCCCAAACGCATGATACGCTCACTGGGTTTCTACCTTTAATTCAATGGCAGAACATACGCAGCAAGAAAATAGGAAGCATTCTATGTACAACTATATTTCGTAAAATCTATGCCAATATCGTAGAAATTACGCGGTTTTGTCAGATTTTTCGTAAAAATCAGAACTGGTGGTACCAAGTAAACGAATTTTTTTAATTTGATGAAACATTTCTAACATTTGATGACATCGCATAATTTACAGTACATTCTTTTCATTTTATTGATTTCATTGATTCAATGCATCTATATTGCCAAGGTTTTTACGTTGCTTTTGTAAAAATGCATCACAAAATTTACGAAAATATTCCTAAATTTTCTTCAATGATATGAAGAATTCTCAAATATGTTTTATACGATGCTGTTCATAAAATAATTACGAAATATTTGTCTGATTTGTCTGACTTTTTTTCTTATCATACCGAATCGTTTAGTTACAAATAGAAAAAAAGTAATCTCCGAAGTACGAATAGCACTGGCTCAACAAAGCTTAAGCTCATTTAAAAAAATACATTCTAAGAATGGAATCTCAAATATCCGTCTATCAAGAATAATTCTTATTTTTTATTTATTTTTTTGAGGACAAAACGAGTAATCATATTCACTAGCTTTTCATAAACTGACTTCCGACCGAACCTGCCACTAGTTTCCCACCAACTAAAAGTAAATATATTTGTACTTCAAATAATCTGGAAGAAAGCCTTTTAAAACCTTAATAATAATAAACATAGTTAGTTGGGGTTTCAACTTTAATTGATTGTTTTGCATTATACTCTTTCTATATTATCTAACTACTAAAAAACATGGTATGCAACTATGGTTTTTACATACGTTCGAGAAACAATCCTTTCCTTATTGCTCTGAATACGGAGAATGGGTGCGAATGAATAGAACCAACCCGTCTATAGTATGCTGTGCGATTTTATATATCATAAATATATATCAAATTTTTAGAGGTTGGGAGCTAATGATTAAACACCAACCGAAATTGTTACCCCAGTAAGATAAAGTCTTTATTTAAGAAAAGTTAAAAGGCACAAAGTTTCGGTTATAAGGATGAAGAATTAGTGTTGACGTTGATGCTACCCTGATATCAGGAATTTAATTTAACAAAATAACAAAGTCAAACTGACCTTAGAATTATCGTTAAATTGGATCTCTAAGTAAGTACAAACTGCCGCCAAGTGTCCTCCTCTAAACCCTATATATTTCGCGGAAAAAACTTTGCAATATTGCTAGCCTTCTGAGCTAACTGCGATAGAGTCAAAGAGCACGTCCACCCGTTTCATCATGGGTGTAAAATATTTGACCTGATAATTTCCGGGTGCATTACAGGTCGCCAGTTTTGAAATAACAAATTTAAGCTTTAAATTCCCAGCTAAAATACATGTACTTATTTCATTTCAGTAAATAGTGAGGCAAATGCCCGAAGGATATCAATGGTTGAAAGCTGTTTTGGCAGCTCAGGCCAGGTAAGTTCAAATTAGAAATTCGAATCATACTCCAATAAGACAAGCGACTTTGCAGAAGTTTAGTTGCTTTGTAGTTTTATAAATTATAGAAATTATAAATTCATTAAACATTTTTATCTTTTACGCAGCCATTAGCTATTCCTGGACGTGTTCTTGTTGGAGAGGGTGTTCTTACAAAAATGTGTCGTAAACGACCGAAAAGTAGACAATTTTTCCTCTTTAACGATATCTTAGTATATGGAAATATTGTCATTGGGAAGAAAAAATACAATAAGCAACATATAATACCACTTGAAGAAGTTCAGTTGGAGGGTCTCGAAGACAATGGTCGTAAGTTGTTTTGATGAGTAATTTATAAGATTTTAAATATTTGGGTTATTTTTAGAATACAGAAACGGGTGGCTTATTCGAACAACAACAAAATCATTTGTTGTTTACGCTGCTACAAGTACCGAAAAACAAGAATGGATGGCTCATATTAATAAGTGTATAGAGGACCTTTTAAGGAAAAGTATGTAATTTCTTCAAGATTTCACGTGTTTCCAAAATATCGGCAATTTAAAATTACTTATAAATTAGATTAAAATATTCACCCAAAATTATGAGTAATAAATTGTACGAAATTGTTTCTTACATGATGTTTTCTATAAATAGGTGGCAAAAAGCCCGTAGAGAATCACGCAGCAGTTTGGGTGCCAGATAATGAAGCTACAGTGTGCATGCATTGCAAAAAGACGCAATTCACAATGATTGTTAGAAGGGTAAGATAATACTTTTGTTTAATTTAATTCTACTCTGATTCATAATTTTATCAGCATCACTGCAGAAACTGTGGAGCAGTTGTTTGTGGACCTTGTTCATCAAAGAAATTCTTGTTATCACAACAGTGTACTAAACCAGTACGGGTTTGCTTAGGTTGCTATGATCAACTAAGTAAATCAAAGGTAGAACAGGTGATTGGAGATTACTATTATAATTTAAAATTCATAGTATTTATGTGGTAATTGTTTATTTTTTATTTTGTAAATATAGACCAAGTCGGCAATGACAAATTCTAAATCTAACAATAACACTGCCGATAGTTCAGGCGATGATGATTCCGACGATGAAGAGGACAACAAACAAACTCATGATGAGGTAATTAATTTTTATATGTGTAAAATATATTTAAAAGATTTTTTTTCTTGCCTTTGTAATCAAATGCAGAGCTTTAAAAGCTACAAAGGGAAGTTTTGCTTGCCCTAGTACAAATCTCGTTTTTCTAGATAATTTCAAATGTAAGTGTGTTATGTTATAGGTTTCGAATTTTCACTGAACATTTTTTAACAAATGAGTTGTGCTCGATTTTTTTCTTTGTAACTAAGTTAAAAGTTTTTATTTCTGAATTTAATTCGTTCCAATTCCTTATGATATTGCTTTGGAGTTTTATATGTAACCCTTAAATGATGAGCGACGAATATTTAAGTAAGACTTGAAACGGTCTTTTAAATAAAAATGTAATAATTCCCCTCGTCCGTCCAGGTTTAAATTTTACATTATAAACATTTAAACATATTTTATGCAAATGATCAGACTCAGCTTTTCAGCTTAAAAACTATCTATATTGAAACTAAAATGAATTGTGAAAATTGACCTCAATTGTTCTGAACATTTTCTAGCCAACTTTTTTGCATGTATTAAGAGACAACATTTAAATTTATAACATTTTGCAAAACCGAAGCAAACAATTTAAAAAAAAATTTGAGTCCGGCAGGATTACCTCCTAGAAGTAGAAGTCCAAACAAATACGCGAATTGCTTGAAAACTTCTTAAAGACGGAAAAATTAATTTTTTTCTAGCATTTTTTATTTTAGTTATTTTAAGGGGTCTAAAATCGTAAATTAAAATTTTTTGAAATTCGTATAATCGTTGCAATTTCAGTTTAATTAAAAAATGTCAATTGGCAAATTGGCTTCTGAGATATTTGCTTCACCAGTTTCAGAATCGTGTTTAAAAGTCCTCAATGAGAATTTTATCTATTAAAATGCTAGAATTTGTAGTTTCAGTTTAAGAGGAATTGCAAATGCAATTTTATTTTTTCAAAGTAGTATATTAATAGTCTTTTAATAATTTATGAAATTTAAAAACCGAATCTGTTGACACATGTTTTAAAAAACATCTCTAAAATCAGCTTTTAATTGATTTGATCAACATTTCAAAAATGGCCACGGATATAAATTAATGCTTTAATTTAAAAACATTGTTGGCATCTAACGAGAATTTCAAACTTCCGGCAGAAGTCGAGCATAACATTATAAAGTGATCCATGACCTAATATTTATGTCATAAACAAATTGTCAAATTAAAAAAAAAAAATATACAGTCAATAATTCAACATAAAGCTAATTTTGTCAGTAGTTAAAAATTACATTATGAAAATAGTGATGATATAATGCCGGTAACGTGTCAAGTTTTTCAATTTAAGAATATTTTGTAACGATAAATTGTATTATAAAAAACGGCTTTTAATTTTCATATCGCGCGCACTGCTCGCTACGTTAAGGAAATTTAATTGAAAATTACTCAATGCCTACCATCATACAAAATTAATATAAAGTTAGGAAATATGACTGCTTTTAGTAGCCTTATCGTATATTAATGGCTAAAAGTAGTATTATATGGAAAACGCGTTGTCCACTTTTAACAATAATTGCAATTTTTGTTGCAGGACCGTGCCCTTATCATATTTGGGTTATTTAAGGGCTTGTATCATTCTTGTGATTTCTTGCTTGATTTCGCTTAACAAGAATTTAAATGATAACATAAACATACTCCGTTGAGCTTTGAAATTTACGTTTTCATAATTCTAGGGTGTTTTCTTTAATAAAAATTTAACAAAATGTTTTTATTTTTTCAGCCAAAATTCTATGGAGACGGTGAGAAAGCGGAGGATAAATGATAGCGCCGGACTACAGAAACATGCCTTAGATCAAAACTGCAATCAATAGCACATATCATGAAGTATAAATAACCAAAATGACTTTCCTGATTCTATCGGAGTGCTCAACGTAGTAAAATTTTTTTAATTGTGCTATCGATTGCATTTTGTTAATAAGTTTCTCTCGTTAGCAATGTTTCTATCAAACATGCGCTACACACACACACACATATGCAGAAGGCAGTTTTGACCGTTCTTGCACAGTTTTATATTTACATTATCAGAATGCAGAATATCGAAATATAATATTTATACATATTCATGCATATTTTGAGGGTTTTTGAGCAGGAGTACTTTAATTTTAAAGAAATTATTTTACCCAGTTTAGGACAACGCTAACGGAATGCAATATACTTATTAAGGTTTTTGCTGCTAGATTTCCCCGTATAGAGTTCGCGAAGTTGTATCGTATTTTGAATGTTATACAATTTTTACTACGACACATTGTTATGTAAATAATTGGCAGTTTTTAAAGAAATTGAGGCGAACGAGTCGAAAAGCGTTATGCTCCTCTTTTGATATTATATATTACTAAACAAATAAAATATTTTTATATCTTATTTTTGTTATCTTTTAAACCATTTCCTTGCAGACTACTTCGTCGAGAAAAAATCTTAAGGGAAAGATTGATTTTGTTTTTCACCATCTAGTTCTACTTCTCTCCCCTCTTTGAACTTTGAACTGAATGAAAATAAAATCCATCTTCATTAAGTTTTTACAGAGAAGAATATTTGTTGGGCTTAAAGGTGAGTATTTTTGTTTTTTTGTATTTGGACCCTCTTATTTTTGCTTGAGGTGGTCAAGTAAGTTTAAGTTTATTATTCTTTATTTTTTGTTTCAATTTAAATTGCTGTTGACAACTTAAAAGTATTACTATTATCAAATAAAATTTACTGCGTTTTAGGGTACCAATATTATGAGTTTTTAGTTGCTATGCCCTAAAAATCCTTTGTTAAGATTTGTTAAAAGAAGAAATAGATTTTAAAAATTTGAAGCGATCAAATTCTTTAGAGGTTTTTCTTATCTTGGCGTGTAGAAGGCGTCAACAAATTTGAACATAATCGGAGATCAATAATAATAATCTTTATAAAAAGAAAACGAAATCGATAGGTAATTGAAAAATGAATTTTAAAAGCAAAAATGACAATAGGAAAATAAAACAGAAGCGAATAAATTCGAGGAATAGTCAAGAGTGGGTATGAATAAGGAATGCTAGAAAAAAAGTGAATCAAAGCGATATTAATGAGTGTTGTATGAATGAATGGAATGTAAACAGTGACCAAGAGTATTTACAAATGCACGAAATGCCTGAGAAGGCATGTTGAAGGCAAGTTAGAAGATGAAAAATGAGTAACTATAATGCGTAAACGTAAAAAGTGCAAATCGTCAATTTTCAATGGAAAAAGAAAAAATCAAGGAGGTGTAAGCGCGTCTTAAAAAATAATAACCCCAAAATGACATATGTCGAGGTCACCACATTCAAAATGGCGGACCCAAGATGGCGATTGAAAATTTTAAATTTTAAAAGTTTTCCAGAAAAATTGGTACTTAGAGGTTTTGGGGAATACTTAATTCAAATCTGCTCTCCAAATTTAGAAATTAAAAATGGGACAAATAATACAATATTATTTTTGGGGCCACTAATTTTAAATCTACTATCGAAATTCGTAAGTTTTATTCAAATTCAATGGATTCTTATGAAAATTAGCAAGGAAATTTCGATGCCACTAATTTCGAATCTATTGCGACCAAAACTTCTCAATTTCAACAGGCTTTAAGGGAAATTAGTACGATGTTTTTTTTTTAAACCACTTATTTCGAAATTATAAAGAAACTTTTGAGGTTGCTTGTTTTTTATCTACTAGCGAAGTTTGTAAATCCTAAATGGCGGATACAATAAGGCGATCATAATTCATTCGACGAAGGTGAGTGCAAAAGACATTTATTGGTCACGGATTTCAAATCGCTAACTCATATACATATATACATAAAATCGAAAGTTTGTTTGTTTATTGCTCAATCATGCCCAAACGCTTGCATCGATATTTTTATTTTATCTGAAGGTTGTACCATATTCCAACTTAATATATAGGCTAATTTTTATCCGGATAAAATATTGAGTTTCAAAGTGCGAATTGATTTTTTGGTGTCAGCACTCCAATAGCTTGATATATTATTTGAGCTGTTGTTTTTGAAAGTGGTATAAGTCCATTTTTGGAAAAAAATGAGTTATTGGTAGTTTTAGTCAGATATTGATATCCTTTTTTATATTTATAGTCACAAAGCCAGTGGAGTAAAATATCCTCACAAAATAATCAAAAGAAGTTGAACTGTATAGTAAAATTTTACAAGTCTATAGTTTTAAACACGTTATCCAAATTGTATTACTTTTGTCCTTATTTTTAAGTTGATTCAAATGCAAACTCTTAAATATCTCAATGTAGAAATAAATGGACTTATACCACTTTGAAAAACAACAGCTCAAAATTTTGCATAATTCGTTCTTATTGAAAGTGGTATAAGCCCATTGGTAGCTAGAAAAATCGTTTGTTTTCTTGAACAATTTTATTAATTATTAATTATTTTTACATAATAAAATTAAACATGTTTATAGTCTTAAAAACATTACCCGAACTGAATAACTTTTACCATAATTACTTGGTTGATTCAAATGCAAACCCTTAAATATCTCACTTCATGAAAAAATGGACTTATACCACTCTCAAAAACAACAGCTCATTTGTTACTATCAATTTCATTATTAAAATAATCTTAAATAGTTGAATTATTTATTCATTTTGTCATTGTCATTTTGGTGGGATTGTGGTGGGTAGATCGATTCAATTTCCTAAAATTAACATTCTTGATTTAATTAAGCCCAAAAAACATAATATAACTAATATAAAGTTACCAAGGGTACCTAAAATATTTGATATTTTTATTAAAAGATTCAATTTTGAATTCGCGGGCTTTTTTTTATCACTTTAACTATTTGCACACAGGGTGATCTAAAAGTATGGAAACGGGAAAATTTTCAAACCTTAAATTGTTATAATTTTATTATAAACAATCATGGTGACATCTAACTCATCTGGCTGATTTTAAATCGACAAGTATTTTTTTCAAAATGAGCATCTGTAGACTTTCTTAGCTTCTCTAGAAGTCGAGATGTGATCGTTTAAGGAAGAGTTGAACGCATATTTACAATATATTTGGATTAAACTTGCAATACCTCCAGTCCAAATAAACGGATTTTAATTTTTCAAAAGTTTCAGTTTGCTCATAACTAAGAAAAATCTGTAAACCTGATGCGTTAACCTTTATAATAAATGGTACTTAATTCTGCTCAAAAATTGACTAGATGTTTTTAAAAAAACGCTAATTTTCAATAAGGTGTTAAGTAGAAATTCTTACGCGCGCAACCCATTACACTTTTCTTAATTAATTATTAACTGCGGCAAATTCTCATTTAATATTCCCTCGAAATTTCTAAGCATCACGAAAATAAGTCATTAAATTGTTACGTCTTTTAAATTACATTTTTCTTCCACAAAAATGTAAAGGAAATGAAAGACCTATACAAGAATGAGTGAAATGCCTTATCATATTCAATGGGGAATTTAATTATGCTTGCAATAATTTTGCAGGAAATTAAATCTTCAATAGGTATTTTAAAGTATTTTTCTATTTGTGATTTAATTAAAAATCAGCAAATATAAATTGAAGGGGGACATAGCAAGAGATATAGTTTATTATTTGTATCATCCTTGAAGCTTCATTTTTGTAATTATCAAGCACCATCATTCTTTCTGAATCAATAATTCGATTTTACGTGTTCCCGAGAAATACCTCAGAAATTTTAAATCTTTTAAGTTTATTTGATTAATTGCTTAATTAGGTGTCTTGTCACGCCATAAAATTTACTTATCTGAAAATTTAAGCTCTTTATGAGATTGTACAAGATTGTATTTTTTTTTTTTTTTTTTTTTTTTTAATTTTTAAGGTACAACAAAACATTTAGGTCATTTCCACGTAGGACTAGCACAATTGAGTGTTATTTCATTTATCATCTCACCATTGCGTCCGGTAGGGAGGTGTGCTGGATGGTATTATGCTGGGAAAATCCGGGATCTTTTGTTTGTACCCCTAATCTGTAGAGTGTTGAAAAACACGTTTTTTTCCATCAGGATTCCCTCTTGAATGGGCTTTATAAGATTTTGCACGCTCACGTCCGTTGACAACTTTTGTACATGAACAAATTTTTTATTTTTTAAAGCCATTTTGATGATATTTAAGAAGTTTGTTAGTACAATTTTGTTTTGTTTGTTTTTTTGTTTATTAAAACTAGTATTATAGATATAATATAATTGTATTGTATAATTGTAAATGAGACAAAAATCCCTAGGAGTGATGCGAGATGGAATTTTAAGATGATTTTTAGATATGCTTCTAAAGATTACGGGGATTTTAATGTTCGCTGTCAGTCAAAGCATAAAGGGTTTAGATAAGACTGCAGTCAGTTACAGGACCAGCTTTTATAATAAAGTGAGATATTTTAAGAAATGCTCCTTTAGTGTTTGAAAAGAAAAGAAAGGTTTTTATGATTTATGGGATGATTATGATATTTTGGGGAAAAATTAATGTTTACAGAGAAATCAGTTTCATCATGGATTTTTAAGAGTGAAGGCCGTAGCAGGAAAAGAGTGGGTGGGCATTCCCCGCTTGTATGTTGCTCATTTTAATGTGATAAGTTGCTACTGTGATAGGATTAATTTATGCCAAATATCAATTTCATAACATGTTTTTTACACTCGTTAATTGAAAAATTAATTTTCTCGAAATTGGCTTAACCAAGCTTGGTGGCTAATATATATATATTATACAGGGTACCAAAGCAGTCTTAAAAAAATCGCAATTTAATGTTGATAATTAGAAGAGGGTAAACAAAATTATTTAAATTTTCTAAACATTTTTTTTGACTTCCTTTTTATAACACCACCAATTTTGTCTACACTATACTTACAAGGAAACGTTCTCAGGTGTGTCTCACCAATTTTAATGAAATTGAAATATGTTATGGAATATCGAAAAATAACAGATACGTATAGATTTTATCTGCGGATACCCACATTTAGGGGGTGAAAACCACCCCCAAAGTTTACCCCCAAAAACAGTTTTTCCTAAATATTCCAAGTTCTAATAAATTTTTCGAATGAAACAAAAAGGAAATGATGTCTCATAAATATACTAACCTTTTGTAAGTAATCCGGTTCCCGGGGGTGGCAACCCTTATTTTTTATTGCAGAAAAACGATTTTTTTAAATTTTTTGCGTCACAAAAATATCAGTTTTAGTTAAAAATCATCGACAAATATTTTTTTTACATACGATTTTGAAAAATAAAGTTGACCTGTTTTTGCGTTTTCGTAAAAAAAGCTCTTCAAGGGCGTAAAGGGCTAGCACTAATACGTAAATGATGTATATTCTTTCGGACATTGGTTTTTTCGTGAAAACCAGTATTAAGGGGTTTTTAGAGTCGCTGATTACGAATCTGATGTTAAATTTAAAAAATTCAAAATGGCGGATCCAACATGGCGGACAAACTTTTGAAAATTACACCAATTTATTTAACGAATTTTGCAAATATGTAGATGGCTTGGAAAAACTACAAGTAATAGCAGCATTTACGTAATTTTCGAACAAATTAAGTAGCTCGTGGTTCATTTTGGCTACTTCATTATAAACCAATTTTTCTTCATAATGAAATCCTACTTCATAATGAAATATAGTGTGTTGCTGGTGTTATTTGAATTTGAATAAAGACTTTACAATTTTAATTAAACTAATTGTGAAGAGCTTCATAGGTAAAAAAGTAGAAAACAATTTTTTTTTGAAACAAATCAAGTTTTTATTGAAGATTTTTGCGATACCTTCATTGAATTATGAATAAACACAAATACAGACACATTGATTAAGCTAATTATTATTACCAATTACAATTATATTGATTAAGCTAATTGTGGGAAATAACTTAAAAAATAATTTCTTTCAAAATTGCTGAAATACCATAACTATTTTGTGCTTATTCAAAATATGAAAATCATCTGCTCGAATTTAAGTTGACAATTAGTCGCTGCTGTTGTACTAATACCCTCGTACCCTTCTAATTAACGAAATTAATTTTCGACTTTTTCTCAAGACTGCTACAGCGTACAAGTATAACATATATTTTAGCCATCAAGATCGGTTTACCCAATTTTGAAAAAAAATCATTTATTTAATTTTCCAAAAATTTGTTATAAGTAGTGTAAAAAACATTTTTTAAAATTGATATTTGGCAAAAATTAATCCTATCACAGTAGCAACTAACCACTTTAAAATGGGCAACATACAAGCGGGGGCAGTCCACCCACTCTTATCCTGCTACGCCCTTTCTACCTAAATATCCGCATAGTTACACTGCGGGACACCTGATTACCCCCATTTGAAATTTTCATGTAAGTCATAATGTTGTGGAACCATTTCTTGGAAGCAATTATAAAAGCATTTCTTACCTCTTGTTACATACTACCTGATGACGGAAATAACATATTAAAAAGAGGATAGGTGAACATTTCCATTTTCAATTTGCGAGACATTTAAAAAGGGACACTTGATTACCATAATTTTCTAAGAAAATTAATAACACTGTAATTTTTTAAATACAGGTATACATCCTATAACACGGCTTTCTACAGCAAGGTTTCGGTCTTACACGATAAGAAAATTGCGGGAACCCTCGTATAGCACTGCAACCTACAACACGGTTTCATTCTAACACGGTAATGAAATTACGGAAATTTTCGCATAATACTAAATAACACGATTTTTATACAATGAAATTTACCACGACCTTGCAAGGACTAGCACACAGACTAAAAGATTTTTTAAAGAGGGCAGAAGGTGCAGAAAGTGATGATATCGTTTGACCGAAAAAACGCTCCCGTCTCGTACTGAGCACTGATGCAACTGAAGAAATACATTAAAATGTGTTTGAATTAAATGGGAACATAAATGTTTGTTTACTTACGTGTATTGTTTTATATATGTTTATATTTTTAATGAAAATTGATAAACTTAAAACAAAAATTTGTTTCTAGAAGGTTCTCGGAACGCATACCTCTATTTTGAACTAGCTCCTAATCCCACATAACACGGTTTCACACAACACGGCATTTTCTAGGAACCTATCTACCGTGTTATAGGAGGGATACTTGTACTTTATTTGATGTCAATACTTTGGCCCCGTTTATATTGTTGCATTTCTACAAAAGTTATCGAGTGAGTGAAAGAAAATTATAATTTTAAAGGTACAATACATTGTACAATCAGAATCTGCCATTAGTTCGGACATAATATTTTTACCTTAATACAATATGTATGTATGGACGTTAAAGGTAGTGACCAATTGCGTACTTATTTCGAATTTCGAGGCCATATGTATATAGTATGATATGAAAAACTAAACGATTAATGGTATATAACAGGTCATAACTACAATATCATTTTCACATAATCCATTACCACTTTCAACTTCTCGTAACAATATTACTCAAAAAGCCGTATATTACAAATAACAAATGAAATAATCAAGAACCATTAAAAAATATATACAACAAAATGTTTCATAGCATCACGAGCGTTGAGTTGTGTTCAAAGTAAAAAGGGCCACGTTCATATAATATTAAGTATGCTCACAGTTCTTTCACCAGCAAGGAAATTATTCTTTCTTTTTTGGACATTAATCTTGTCTTAAATTTTCTTTGGCAATTTGTAAAATCAATGTGAAAAAATTGCCAATGTCCGCATGTGGGAAGTATTTTTGGGTTTCTGTGTTATACAGCCAAGTGAAAGAGATTTGTTTTACGGGTTCGGAAACCCAATGAAATCTCAAATTTAATGAAATTTTTAGGGGGAAAATTATTTTCCAGAGAAGGGTTAGAAAATTAAAAACGAAGTAGAGAAATCGATATTTCAACTCAAAGAAAATAATCAGGCTTGGGCCGTTATTTTTCAAACTAATTGATAACTTTACACATGGTCTTAAAAGTTTATTAACCCTTTAAGTGAAAATGACGAGTCTCGCCCGCAAAGATTTTCTGTACCAAATTCGATTTTGAAGGGTTACACCCTCCGCATATTTAATGATTTAAAAACCATATTTTGTGAAATATAAATTCACCAGAGAAAATTTCATTTCATCTCGAGTAAAATGTTTCCGATTGGCACAGGCCCTAGGGATGCAAATTAGCATATAGAATAGTGTCCATAATAGGTGAAAATAAGATTAAAATAAAGTGGTATTAGTTTATTTCTAACGGAAAAATATGCTACATACAGGGTGTTCAGAATTGGGAGGTGGGATCTCGCACCGTTTGGCAGTTACAGGGTGATTCGTAAATCAGGATTTTGCCTTATATGGGAACCTCTCTTGTAATTTTATCTTTTCTACGCATCGCAGCGGCACCAAACCGATCTCAAAAAATTACTATTTCGAAGCCCTTTCCAAAACGGTCAACACCACCCCCTATCCCCAACCCCTTGGCCACAATCCCCCCTGGAAGTTGAAAAAATTAACTTTTATTTCACGATTTTACACCTTTCGCTCCACTTTTCTCCGAAATTCATGTTATTAACATACCTACTTTTTATTTTTTTTAAGTTGCCTATCTAATTACCTTTCCAAAAAGGTGCAACACTATTCATAAAACAGTAATAGTATCGGCATATTTAGGTGAAATTGTTTGCTTTCATATGAAAGGGCATGTCTCTGAGTTGAACGAAGTCCAGCGAAAGAAAAGAGGCGTTCCACTGGTACAGATGATGTAGTGTGACGTAAAGCTTTAAAAACAAAGGTTTAGGTACAGGATACTCATTGAGCATCGACATTGAAATATGTCTATGCCACGATCAGCCAAATATGAAAACTACTCACCTTTCACCCCTGTAGTACACATTTTAGTCACCAAAACTTTCTGCCACATCTATATAAATAGAAGGACAATTGAATAAAGATGCGTTAGGAGATTTCAACCTGTATGGGCTGATTGAAAAAAAAAAAGCAAACTAAAAAATTATAGATTAATTAATTAGAGAAATAGAATTAGTTATACGTGTACGCCTTGAATTACAGTGTTCTGCATTTTTGAAATTGTTTTTCTCTCTGGATATGGAAACGATAATTTTCCATCACGCATAGTTTTTGAAAGAGAACACTCGTTTTCCGGACATTTCTGAATATAAGTAAAAAATATACTTATGTAAACTTTTGCTGCAATGTTGTCTAACCATTTTCGGGCTGCCAATATTATTATTATATATTCCTGAAAATGTTGTGAGGCTATGATTTTCAGGAATATTTCGCAGTGTGCAGCTCTTATTGCTGGTTTTAAAGCGTTTTTAATTAATATTTCTGAAACATTTTTTTCAAGCTATTGGGATTTCGCCTAACGCAATATTAAAAATGCTTAAATTTATTTAAAAACTCTTACTTTTCTTCTTAATTTAAGGTTATTTTTAAATAATAAAAGTGAAATAACTGCAATTTGTCCAAATAAAATTAAAATTCCAAAGAATGTAGGAGTTTCTAAGAAATAAGTTAAACACGCACATAAAAATGATGACAGTATTTTTTATTATGAGTAATACTGAGTACTGCTGTATAAGCCTGAGTAATGCAACGTAACTCCGGCAGCGTAATGTTACGTAACTTCGAGTACTACTAGTAATGTCAAGTAATGCTAATAAATGCTCATGTGATTACAGTAATGGTAAAGTACCAGTACCAGTAACTGAAATGATAATTCGATTTTTTGCATTATCATTACTAGTAATGGTACTGGTAATTCTCTTTATATTACATTATTTATAATGGTAATGCCTACGTTAATGCACTTTGGAAGTAATGCAATATTTTACAGCTTTGCATATGTTCCATATCCAGCTCAGTATTTTTCTTTCGCGAAACCATTCTTCTCCCATCCGAGTGGAACAAGTTAAATATTGATTAAAATTTTATATGATCTGGTAATAACAATAAAATAACCCTTCACCATAAGCTCCCATCTTCATTTAAATACAGTTTTTTGAACTGGAAACGTTTTGTACGATTTATGGGAGTTATATGAGACTTGCTGGCCTTTCTGTTATTATATATTTTTTCTTGAGTACTCTCCTAACAGTTTGTGTTTTTAATAATTCTTTAAGTACATTTGTAAATTTGGGAGCACCCCAAATAGGGTTTTCTGGTATTTGACGGATTACAAATCGTTCATCTTTTTCCGTAAACACTTTTTTGTTACTAGTTTTTTGTTTATTTATATTCTTAATATACTATTGTCTATATTTATAAATTAATGGTTTGTATTAAATAGGTTTAATTTTTATATAATAAAATGGACATGAAATGAAAACGACGACTTTCTTTTATTAAAAAGTATTTATATCTTCCCAATCTCTCCATTTGTTAAAAAAAAGTGACTAATTAGTTTTCACACATTACTACTGGACATCCTGTATATGTATGTTTCCTTTACATTCCACAGGAACACTATGGACTTTGTAATTTTTTTCTGATGTGATTTTTCCACCTACATTTCATTGTTTGTTGTTCGAATCGGATGTGAATTCGGATAATTACTCAGTATTGATAAGTAATGTGATTCAATGAGTTGATGTTATATTTTATGAAATACATTTATCCTTATTCCACCGTATATAACATCGCGAACGATATCGCTTTCCTCGTAGAAAATGGGAGGAAAGATAATATTGAATTTATCTCAACAACAAATTACTTTAAACTAAGGTAAAACAATTCTGTGTTCCACCAAATGTCGAACACGATGGCAATCCGAGGCAAGATTAATGATCTGCATAACCAAATAGATATATTGGGGAGCAACGTCCGAATCTTGGATAGTGTCCTTTTCTCGGTCTTAATGGGACTAACGACGACGGTGGCGGTCTGTACAATGCGACAAGTAAGTGTAATAATAAATTGACCATCCTTAAGGGCTAAATAGATTTTTTTCTACACCAATATGGAATCAGTGGAGGGTGTTATAAATTTCCGATAATCTGGTGCAATAAATTCCGTCGGGACAACCGTTTAGTCGGAATCGGAAGATGGTGTGCCATTGCTCTACTGAAATACTCTTCTTTGGCGCTCTGTCATCTGCAACCGCACATTCATATTACGTACAATAGAGTTGCCTTTGAAGGGAAGCAATTCGACTGGTAGTGTTTTCGAGGGCCCGACAAACCCATATTGTTTGTTGTTGGTGATTTTATGGCTTTCTGTACCGATGACTGAAATGCTTGTGCCCTGATTTTTAGCAAAGCAAATAAGTTTTACATTACTCCGACGCAACAGTTACGCGATTTCAAAGCAGAATGGAAAATCGATATAGTGTAAAGAAAGTTTTGTAAATATTTACGACAGAGTTTCTGTAGTTGTGATTCGAAGGGCTTTCGCTTAAATGCATTAAAGCTGCAGAATATGTAATTCTCTCATTGGGTATTCTGCAGCTGAAGAGAGAGCAACCCCATTATCTTGTTGAATTTGAAATGGAAATCTTCGACAAAATTTGCTGTTTGCTTTATATTTACATTGCAAAAGGAGCTTTTTAAACTACTGCCAGAATTACAATAACACCTAGATTGTGGGAGATAGGAAGAGAGTGCTCTGTTTATTTATTTTAGTCTTCTGTTTTACAGAGTTAAAAAATTTGGTATACATATTAGCCAAATGCGTTTAACACTTATGTAAGTGTTCGCCACCTCAACTTCACATTTGTTTGGTTATACATATATTTCTCTCACAAAACTACATTAAAAGAATTACGAATATGAATATCTTACCCTTTCCTCATCAGAAATTTTAAATAAAAAATTGATACGTAACATTTAGTTTAAGATTTTCGTATACAGGGTGCCCAAAACTACCCGGCTACCTCTTCTAAATACAAATAGGCCAAACACTTTTTTCGCCAAGTCGATTGCTCCATCTTAAGTAAAGTGGGTACGCTCTATCGACTGGTCTCGACGGAAGTACGTTATTTAGACCGGAAGTATCTTTTTTCTTTTTAAATGGAACGTGTATATTTTGATTTCGAATTCAAACTCCATCATGGAAAATACACAACTTTCATTAGAAATATTTTTCAATAAAAGAGAGATTTTGAGCTTAAATATCATCTTTGAACTTATTCTACCCCTATCTCATTCGATATTGAAGCTCAAAATCTTTCTTTTATTGAAATTGGAAATCCGCTGCTAAAAGCTATACTTCCGGCTTACTAAACTTCAAAGGTCATTTAGAGGGCGAAAATTGAATTTTTTGGGAAAATATTTCAAATAAAAGTTGTGTATTTTTCATCATGGAGTCCGAATTCGAGGTTAAAATATGCATGTTCCATTTAAAAAAAACAGGCAATTCCGGTCAAGACCGGAAGCTTAAAATAGCGTCAATCGAAACTCAACTTCGCCGACGTTTGCAGAAACGAAATTTGCGAACAGATTTGCGTAAAAATATGCAAAAATTATTAGAACTAGAAGAGGTGCCACTAGCTAGTACCAGCATCGTAAGAAAAGAAACGAGAGCCAAATGCGGGATGTGTGAAAGGGAGCCAGCAACTCGCACACGAATGAAATGCGCCTCCTCTGCCTTTGCCGCATGCACAGCACAGGGCCGGCTTATGCATTAATTGCGTCAATACCACCGGTAATGTTTTTCTTTTTAAAATTTAACTAAATAATGTAAAATTTAATGATTAATATAATTATAATTATAATATATAAAGAAGAATTTCTAAAATAAACCATTTTTTGTACGTAACGTCATTTTTAACTTTTTAAAAATATCCTTTTTTCAAGCAACTGTTAAAAATATTTAACATATATATTATTAAACAAGCAATTTCTTTTATTTTAATATAGGTATTTATCTTTGTTTTTCCGAAGTTTCATTGCCTATAAATATGGCAATGAAACGTCGGAAAAAAAAAATGTTTTTTTGCGTAAAAAACGAATTTTTGAAAATGTTTTTTCTTAAAATCGTCGTTTTTTATGTGAAAATCCACTTTAAAGGTTTTGCTAATAAAATATTTGAATTCCCATGAAAATTTAACCCCAAAATCATATCTTTATTGATAAAAAAAATATTAAACCACATAGAATGTGTAATAAAATAAAATAGTGAAATCATATTTGCACCCATATGGCCTTCACGTTATTGGAAAGAGGAATGGCCACAGAGTTAATGGTGGTAAATTACCCTGTTCGAAACTTTTTGAACTTTTTGTTTCAGACTTACCAATCCTGAGATTAACCGGCTGCAATGGGACAAGGATTTTTGGAGCACTCAAATTTAACGCCTTCTGTAAATTAGGATAACAAATCAAAATTGGTAAAACATTTATTTTTTGTATTCTCAAGCAATTAAATAATGTTTTGAAAAAAGTTTTGTAAGTATAATATATAAAAAAATTCTTGCAAATTTGCTTGTTTTTGGCCTTCTAGATAGTAATAGTACCTCAAACAACAAATTAACACCTTTCTGAAAACACCACGGCACCTCACTGTTTGGGATTGAATTCGAGTACTTTTACTTAGATCCGAAAAATCCCGAGTACAAGTAATTGATACTTAAACTCATATTCGTACTCGTGCTAGTTCTCAGCCCCACATTTTGACAGGTCTAATCGAAAGTACGGTTGACATATTTAGCAGTTGATATCATGGTACAAATTGGTGCCGTCGGATAGAAAAAGAAAATTATAATTCTCAGTATAATATATCACAAAAATTTTAAAATTGCATGTTTGGTATGCCTTCATATATGTATATGCATGTTAAAGATACATGTATTTATAAAAGCGCTAAAATCATTTTTTTTCCATGTAGAGAATATTCTCATTTTTTGGTATTATATCCTTAGGCAAAGATCTCTCGAAAGTTTAATGTCACGACACGTTTCATTACTTTTGACACATCAGGACAATTTTTCCCCAGATAATAAATTCTCAGCAAGAAATTTTACTTTTTCCCGATATGTACCATTCTGCAATTTTCTTTTCTGATGGTGGCTTTTTGCGTGTTTCTATCTATCTCTTCTTTTCACCATTTTAACAGTTGTGGCTGACAGATTTCATGAAATTCAGCAAATGATAAGAGGGAGAATAGAGTAGCGCTTTCAAAATTTTCTGTAGGGAAAAGTGTCTTGGAAACATGCAAATTCTTTCAGTCCGCATCATTTGCATGACAAAATGTATACCAAAGCACTTAATGCCTACTTAGTTGGTTCCATCAAATCTAATCTAATTCTGCTGAAAACTAACTGATGGGATTTAATTTGCTGATTGGTACCAATGTGGACTTAACATCTGTATTCCTTACAGGGAGGACTGAAAGCAAATTTAAGGTTCGTATAGCATACATGAACTTTTCGACTTGAATTTGTTTTTGTACAACTCAACTCTCATCGTAAAGTGGTGGTGGATAGGAACAAGAAATTCCTAGGGGTGTCATTTAATGGTATGAGATACTGTCGAAGAAAGTGCGAAATGAATTGCTTGCGCTAAGCCAGGGAATGCGGCTTATTTCACTTAAACTAAATTTAGGAAGAATATAATATCATCCGGTTAAGGGGAATGACAGAAAACTCTCGTCTCTGCAGTAGCTGCAAAAGGTTCAAAAAGGTACGTGTGCACAGATGGTCGGTAACGCTGAGGCATTTCTCTTGTATTTCTAGAACAATTGCGCGTATGATGTCGTTCTTTCCCACCATGACTTATAGTAATTGCTCTTGAAATGGGCCATTAAATTTAACTTATGTATTCGATTCATGTATTGCTAGCAGTTTAAGGCTTTGCGCAGTTTTTCAAGAAAGAATGTTTAATAGTTGTACCGTGGTCTTAATCTTCATATATGGGGCATTCCATGTCAAGACGACCCTTCTTTTTGCCGACTGCGGCGCATGTAGATAAAAGGAAGGTTTATGAAGTATAGTAAGTCATACTGCTTATTCATGA
Organism: Dysmachus trigonus; assembly: GCA_949715965.1. NCBI lineage: Eukaryota > Metazoa > Arthropoda > Insecta > Diptera > Asilidae > Dysmachus > Dysmachus trigonus. The sequence continues at coordinate 44,656,001 of OX454319.1, read as the reverse complement.
AATAAAAAAAAAAAAATTTTCCAATCGTTATGGCCGGTAGTAAACTAAGAGCTTGAAAAGAGTGTTTCAAAAATATACAACACAATTGTGCTAAACAACAACATGATTGTGTAAAGAAAATTGATAAAACGGGTCAACTTCCATCATAACCAGTTTATACGTAACTGGACAGTTTTTGTCAACTGATAAGAATCTTTACATCCTTGGTAACATAGGCTAAAAATATTTTTGAGAAGTTAAGACTGACGTCCTAAAAGAGCCTTACTCTTGGTGAAAAAAAGTGGAATTCTTTGAAATCACGTCTTTTTTTTTCAAAGTACCTTTATCGTATGTCAAGTATGTAAGAAAACCAACCGACCCAGTACTGACCTTGAAGGTTGTGGTCAAGGTCAAACCTAAGGTAGCCAGGGAATAATCCTACAACATTTGTTCGAAACATTTTTGCCGAAAACCCAATTCTGGCGAGTTGTTTGGCTGCTCCGATACTTCGACCTTCCTTTGATATGACCTGCAGAGGTCAAATTTTTAAAATGGTTAAGGTCATGCCTGATCGTAAAATGTCCCACTCTTTTAATTTCCGGGGTCAAAAGTAGGGGTTGCAGCTTTAAAAAATCGACTTGACCTCGAAATGACACTGAGGGTCAAGAGCAAGGTCAAATTCAAGATCACCATTGGATTACCCACGCGTAATCCCACAGCTTTTGTAGAAATCATTTTCTTCTCTGTACCGACCGGAGGTGGAAGGAGGGTCCGATACTTTTTGAACACCCTGTACAAGCGTAAATTCCTCTATTCTCTGAAGTCATTAATTATTTACAGATGCCCGTTTAAAACAAAAACATGTGACCTTGAAGTGCTCTTCGAAATGAATTCCTGTTCTATCGCACGAAAATCTGATTCTTCTCACATCTCCTTCTTAATGTGCGAAGCAAAATGGTGAGAGCAATAATTATTGTAATACGTACTTCCCCTAACCATAAAATTAACAGATAAATTTCTAAAGGACTATTCGCCGTTTAGGTGTCCATAGTTTGAGCTCGGCTTACCTTTTTATTCTGTCCTCGATTTGGTAGGAAGTCGAAGAACTTTTTTCCCACATAATTTAGCGTTATCTTTGTATAAGTATTTTCCGTTTCCCCAGTCTAGAGAAGGATAAGCCAACGGGGAAGAGTTCCGATACAGGGCAAAAACCACTCAAATGGGGTACAACTGTGCGGGCATACAAAGTAGCATCCTTTTCCGGGGGAAGAATCCGGAGAAATTTACTGCTCTACTGATAACAAGGCGATAAATATTTTAAAATTCCTCACCCACAGAAGATCAGGCTTTGTAACAAGCTACTGCGCGGCGTTAATTTAAAATTCTAGAGGAAAGTTCTCGTTTTTACTGCCCGCCGCTAACTTCCCTTCAGGAGTTTTTTTTTTTCCCAGACGGTGCCCTACCTTGGCAGCCCTTCCAGAAGCATTCTCGCTCCATGTGGTGACCACGAATAATTTCATATTCCACTGAAGCCAAAGTGAGGGCATTCTTAATTTATTCTAATTATAATTAATTGCGTTTAATTACAGGAGCTGAGGAATGCGCTCGACAGGGAACACGGGCGGCGCTTCGATAGTCAAGGAGCGAGTGGTACTAGTTGTTCTGCGCTGGTAGTCGTCCCTCCGATTGAGTACTTAAAGCTGCCTCAGCACATATTTTGGCCATAAATTTAACTGATTTACGCGACATTACACGGCAACTGGAACTGGGCCGGAGCCCCAAAAACGTTCGAGCTCCAGCTTCAGGAGCGTCGTTAGTCCACTTCCTGGGTGAACTTTTCAGTGGAGCAAACTTACCTGTTGCCCTTTTGTTTAACGTGCAATTCGCTGATAGAAATCTTAATGGCAGGGCGTTATTTTGCTGGGTTTAATGTCTCACTTAATAAAATACCCCTGTTAATTTGAAATTTTCAGTAATTAAGTTGTGAAAATGATAAAGATTGCAACTGGGGAATAGTGAAATTCACCCCTTATGTAATATTCATTGCCTTTGGAAAATTAATTTTTATGAATGCACAACTTCCATTAATCTAAATCATGATATTTAACTTTAGGTAAACAGTACACACCAGTCTGATAATTAATCGATCGGGGGCATTTTCAAATATAAGAAACTTTTTTTTAAAAACTAAAATGTGGAAAGAAGGAAATCTCACGTTACGATGATAGTCACGTTTCTCTGCACGCCTGTTGTTTAATGATTTTTTAATACAACCCCTGTGGACATCAGTAGGAAAAACTATTTAAGGGTTCTGTGGTAAAACAGGAGTATCTCCTAACCCATGCTGGGAAATATAACTTTATTTATAAATAAAGCATATAAGTTGAACAACATGCAGTTAGAATAATACAATATATATAAAATTTCAATAGAACTAGAGCTGTTTGATAAGACTGATAACTTTTAAATGAAAAATTTTCTTCTAAACAAAAATCGATCTCTTTTTCAGCTCCAATGTCTCACTTTTTATTGGTTACTTTTACAGCGAAAATTGGCGCCGATTTCAAAACTTATCGGTTCACAAAGAAATGATAATAATTGGTGAGAATAGAAAGAAATGAAATGCGAAATATCTGAGTAGTCTAATTATTACAATCTTACATTTTCCAGTAGATTTTTGTGTGGTATGTTTTTGGAGTTGGTTTTTGTTTTGGTTAAAAAGTTTTTATATGGTATTTCGCTTTTTAGTATTATTCGTTTAGATATCGATTCTTTGATCGTATAATAGTCCGTGTATAGTATTTGTGTAAGAAAGATTTTGAACTGAATTACGGACTGAGTATAAGCCGTCATCAATTTCTAGCTGATTTAATTTTACCCGATCCGACTGTGGTGACTGTTTAAGGGAACGCTTAAGTAAAGAAGGAGTTAAGCGCTATTAACCTTTTAAGGACGGGAGTGGTCGATATATGGACCAGCCAGAGAACACATAATATTTGATGTTTATCAGGGCAAATTTAATGCGCTAAATATGAGAACAATAGTATAGAAATTCCTGGAAGCATCCTTGACCTTGAAAATAGCGGTTTTCAATGTCAAATTTTTTCTGCTATTTAGCCTTGAAAGTTGGCATACCTTCATTTTTTGATGCGCTGAATATGGGAAAAATAGTGTTAAAAATTCCTGGAAGCATCTTTGATCTTGAAAATTGCTATTTCAAAGTCAAAGTTTTGTTTGCTATTTCGCCCTGAAAGTTGGCATACCTACCTTTTTTTATGTACTGATTATGAAAAATATAGTACCAGGAATCGCGAAACTCAGCTGCAAGGTGAATTCAAGGTCAAAATTTGATATTTTCACGATTTTTCCCGTCGCGCCAAATTTTTTACATGGGACTTTCCGTTGCGGACAGGCCTGGTCGATATATCGACCAGCAAGGAGGGGGACGACTCCACATAAGAAGTTCATTGAATTTATATATAATATTCATGTCTTGTAAAATGTCAGTTTTAACGTAATTTTCCCCGTCCTTAAAAGGTTAAGAATGTGACTGAAAACATTTCCATTTCAATTTCTTGAACAGAGTTTCTGAAGCTTGTTATTATAGCTTGAATATTGTTTAAAATGTTGAATAATGTTTGTAAAGTTGAGATTGAAGCAAAGGTCTTGGTGGAAATAAAGTTATATAGAAATTTTAAAAAATTCTGAAAAGTAGTTTAGCCAACTTTAACTTTAAGAACCAGGCACTTTAAGAACCAATTTGTGTGGTGAGGTGTAAACGGACAAGATAAGTAAAAGTATCTAACAATAGTTCCGTTGTGGGGCGGGGTTGGAAATGTAAATGAAGAAAATCGGTTATGATTTGGCCGATTCCTTAGCGTGAGAATTTTTAAAGTAAGAACATTGAGTCGCCATTCATTCAAACTTCCCAGACGATTGCTGTCCAAGTTCTCCGAAATAAGAAAAACAAAATCCAGCCAACGAACTGAGTGCGGAAGATTGAAAATAAAAGAAAATTAAATGAAAAAATAAAATTCTAAAAAAAACATTTTATAGGGTGAAAAAAGGTCCTACATTGGCACACGAGAAGGTATATGGGGGACAACCTTTTAGCGATAGTGAAGAAATAGGTCTGAGGAAAGTGAGCAAACGCCTTAAGATGGAAAAAACGGAAATTAATTGGAAGGAAATTAATAAGTTAGAAATAATGAAAAGTGAGAATGTGGAGGAAGTTGAAAAAAGTAAATGGTATCAGCGGTTATGCCGGGGTCAAAGGAAAATAATGAAAATTATCATGATAGAGCAAAAAATTATTGAAATTGTGATAATAGTGGTAAAGTTTGATTTTGCTCGTATGAAATATTGAGATTATGGTTGATTTACTAAAAACTACTAATCCGATTTTGGTGGCATTTAAATGGGACCAACTGATGAGCATCCTCTTTCAATTAGAAAAAGAATCACGAATATCGACGGCGCAGTAATCGGTGTACATAAGTTTAAAAAGGAAATACATACTACTGTGATCAAAAAGTAAAGCCAATTTGTTTATAACTTTGAACATTTTTATTTATTCTTCAAAATCTATATCATCCCCTTCAAAGTAGTCCCCACCCGATACAATACACCTATGTCAGCGATTTTTCGAATCCCCGAAACACTTCTGAAACTCGATGATTGGAATGGCCTTCAGTTCCTTTTTCGATGTTTCTTTTATCTCATCAGTCGATTCAAAACGGTGTCCCCGAAGCGGTCTTTTCAGCTTATAGAATAGCTAGAAGTCACATGGAGCTAAATCGGGCGAATACGGTGGTTGTGGAACGACATGCATCGAATTTTTGATGAAAAAGTCTCGAAGAACCAATGCAGTGTGAGATCGCGAAATTGAGTGTTTTTGGAACCAATCTTCTCAAGCACAAATGTTCTTTCAAAATAGTTTGGACCGATCCAAATGAAATGTTTACAGTATAGGAAGGTCTCTAATTGTTAACCGACGATTGACATGTTGTTCATTGATTGATGTTGATGATCGTCCGAGACTCTTTATCTTGAACGCTTTATCTACCTTCTTTGAACTGTTTATACCACTTGTAAAAATTTCTTTCAGACAAAACCTGATCGCCGAAGGCCTTCTGCAACATTCTAAACGTTTCTGCAGCAGAAATTTCATTCCAAAAACAAAATTTAATGCAACTTCTTTGCTCAATAAAATCACACATTGTAAAAATCGAAAAATTCACTTTTAGTTGCTCAGAAAACACAACGAAACTAACCAAACATATGACGTATTGGCGCGAAATTTTACACAGATATGAGTGACAGTACTTTCAACCTAAAAACCAAGAAGATTTGCTCGAATCGATGTACCCGCGCAATATAAATTCAAAATTGCTTTACTTTTTCATCACAGTAGTACACTCAGAATTGAGAACCGGCCTTTTTTTGGAAATTGGTTAGAAGACAATAATCATAACTGATACTAATAGGGTTAAGCAGATTCCTCATTTGAAATTATCAAAAATTAATTGAACCCCTGTTTCACTTTATATTTATAGTTGTTTATGCTCATCAACTGCTGTTGGTGGCACATCTATTTGTAAAACATTATCTGCTAAAATAACAATTATAATTGGGCTGTTTTCTCCGTACTTCAAAAATGCTCATAGCAAAAAATGTATGAATTTATTTTTAACTTCAACATCTTGCTTCTTTTTGCTTTTTGTCGGTAACTAAGAATTAACCCGGTTGTTCCCAATATTTGTTTAGCACAGATAATATCATTAATGTAAAATCACATATGAAAGTATATAATAGATATTAGCTTATAATATAAAATACTACGGATAACAAAGCAATGTCAATTTTAAAACATTCTGGTCACATGTAGCTTCGTAAGAAATGAAATTATATTTTTCTTGTAACGAATAATAAAAAATCAAATTAATGATTAAAAATTTAGCAGTTCAATTCCTAAACCCCCCTTTTTAGTATCCTATAAACACTCAAAATAATCAACAAAATTGATAATTTTTATGATTCCCGAAATTTCGACATCCGATAAATTATTTTTAATTTCAAATAATCAAAACATTAAATATTGTTTAGTTATTTTTAAAACTTTGGCTCCCTGATGTGACTTTTGTTCAAATGTTGTTATATTTGAATGCTGTTGATTATTTTCAAATGCACCTAATAATATCGATGTCAATATCCACTGTACTTTTAAGTATTCGTAGAGCTCGCAGAATAATTGTTAGCACTATCTTTGTAAAACTCGGAGATTTAGAATGAATGTATTTCCATTCTAGAAAAATAAATATGTGTCTCGGGGAAAACCCATTTATATAATTTCAAGATGTGGGGTGGTTTTAAGCTATTTTCTGTCAACAATTCTGAACAAAATGATTTTTAGGAATTCATTTAAATTAACAAAACATTACCAACATCAGACGCTGACAACTCCAGAAGCCTGCATCCATTTGCGAAGACATTCTTTCTGGCTAGCAGCCTAAGTCCATTGACTGTGATGTCAATTTGTGTGGCCTTTTGTCACGGAATGTTGTTTTTACGTTTTTGTTCATCTGGGATGCATGTGAAATTCACCAGAATGAGTGAAGCAATTTATTCTCGGATGAAAATCTCTTTCAGGAGCAACGTAATTAAAGGAAAATATTATTATTAGATGGATTTATTTCCTTGGGTTTATAAGACTACAAATATATCTGCGTCTAATATCTTTTAGCACGTTTTGCCAAGCTTTTAATGATTTACTGATAATTAAATGAAAGTTTGAAACTAATTGTTGAACTTAGAATACCGTTTTGCAGAAAGAATATTTTCACTCGCCTATTGGACACTTCTAGTGCCCAATTATTTATACACTGGATCCTACAAGATAACAAACTATTAATATGTATGATATACGAGGGGCGTTCAATGTATTCTCGGTATAGGCATGAAAAAATAAGCAAAAAATTCTTAATAAAATTTATTTTTCAATGTAGTCCGCCATCACCTCAATACACTTATTTGAGCGAGAAAGTAACTTTTCAATACCCCCTAAAAAATATTTTTCTTTCTTGTCTGAAAAATGTTCATCAATTGCCGCGTTCAACTCTTCATCGTCGGAAAAATACTTACCTGGAAGATCTTTCTTAAGATTTGGGAACAGAAAGTAATCACTAGGGGCCAGATCCGGGCGGTATGGTGGATGATTGATTTTTTTCAAATTCCCACTCCCGCACAGCAGCCTTGGCAACGAGCCCTGTGTGAACCGGCGCGTTGTCGTGAAGAAGTAATACACCTGCGGTCAATTTTCCACGTCTTTTTGCTTTTTAATTGCCTCCTTTAAATTATGTAGGGTGTTTGCGTAAGATGCGGCAGTAATACTTTGCCCCTTTTTTGTGTACTCAATCAGTAAGATTCCCTTAGAATCCCGAAATACTGTGGCCATGAGTTTTCCGGCGGATGGGGTGACTTTAAACTTCTTCAGTGGGTTTGTTCCTTTTTATGCCACTGCATGGACTCTTGCTTACTCTCAGGATCATAGTGATGAACCCACGTTTCATCACCGGTGACTATTCGGTCGAAAATATTATGCAGATTTTCACCACAGAGCTCCAAAAACTCCTTTTTATCACAGCGCGATGCTCGATTTTTTTCAACATTGTCGCATCAGTCATCGTAGTTGCCTTTTCGTAATGATATCTTGAATACTAATGGTGACAATTAAATAAAATTTTATATTTATACCCTCAAAGAGTGTCTTTAACTAATGAGATAATTTAATTAAATTCATCATTAGTATATCACCCCGATACCGAGAATACATTGAACGCCCCTCGTATCTTAATTATTTTATATTGTTTTCCTTAACAAATTAATTTGACGAACATACTCTATACCTCAGAGAGCTTTCAAATTAACTCTGTTAATTATCTAGTGAAATTAATTGTTTAAAAGGTATTTTAAGTAATACGAGTAGTACTACTTTTTTGGAATAAATAGATCTTAAGATCAAGATAGCACTATCAAAGAACAAAACTCTTGTTTCTTTAATGTAGATTGTAGAGGAATCAAAATGTTGCTAAAAATGTATAATTGCTTCAAAAGCTCATACAACCGCCGGTAATTTATGAAAAGAATTATCAACTAATTGAGCTTCCAGGGACCATGTACAAAAGACATAGATGGTTGCAACATTTCAAACGACATGATTCTCGCGCTGTTTTGTTAATAATAATAGCTCGCAGTTGATTCAAATAAACTAAAATGTTAGAATAAACATAAAACAAGGTCAAAAGCTAGATGTTTTCCTAGGGTCGCCCCGTATTAAAAGGAAAACACTCCCAGAATGGAGCTGAAAGTGATTTCCACAGTTCCGGAAAATCGTAAACTTCCCTTTAGGGAAATTACTAAGAGCCTGGTGAGTGACGGAATTAACATATCTTTGCAAACTTTGAGGAGATAAATGCTTAAGGCGAACGTTAAATGCTACCGTCCAACAAAGAAGTCCGATTAACGCTAAAAATTGAGCATCTCTTGGCATTTTGCTATGCTATATAAAAATAAGGATAGACCATTTTGGGAAGACATAAAAATGTTTTCCTCTCTTTAAATAAAAATAATCTAATTTTGACAGTGTTAATCACTTGGCCACTCAGAATCCCATATTTGCAGGGGCGGACGAATCTGGAGAGTATCTGGAGATTTTCGCTCATTTCTATAAAAGGACAGTGTAAATCATTGAGCTAATAACTCTTTTCGGCAGCCACTAATCAAACATGTGTCAATCGATATATATGTATATGGAAAATATCGCATATGTATTATAGTACAATTACAATGTTTTATTTCGAAACATATATTTTCCATTATTTTGAATACTATAAAACTAGAGTCCTCAAATTTATCATGGATTTCAGAGCAAAAATCGGAAAACTAGTTCACTGTGCGTTTTTCAAATTATTTATTAAAAATCCATAATTCCACAACCACCTACCATAATGCTCATTAAATTTATTATTGCTGCTTTAAATATAACAGTTTATTTTTACACACACGTACACTAAAAAAATACGGAAATTAATTGATTTGACCATTCTTTGGGCATTGAATCAACCACAAAATGCGACTGATTCAAGCACAATTCGGGCATTTGAAACAACCACAATATTAGGTTGATTCAACGTCTAAATTCAGTTGAATCTACTCGCCCCCGTAAAAATATCCTTGAAACTTCGATCAATAAGAATTTCCCTTACATTTTTACTTAGAACATCACGATTCAGCAGAGCGAGAGAGAGAAAGCAAAGCAAGAATTTCATAAAATCATTTAAAAAAAGAAAAAAAAAAAATTTGTACTAATCTACGAACGAATTTTCTTTTATATAAAATCGTTAGAAAATCGCAAAAAATTTCTTTTTTATTATTTCCTGATTTTTCGACATTTTTTTCCATATACTTGATAAAATTCTGCCCCCAATAGATAACTTCTAACTCCGCCCATGGTACCAATTTTCATTAAAATCCGTTGAAATCGGGGAATATTGGTCGCTATATTGGATCCGCCATCTTGGATTTACAAATTTACGAGCATTCTCTATTTTCTATTCTCGTGACGGTCGGTTTTTCTATGCTATCTTCTCATCCCAAAGCATGCAATAAGAAGCTTTTGTTTCAAAAATTTATATAATAAATATATAATTTATATAATTATCTGCTTGAAAAGACACCAATGAAAATCAGTAATAAAAACTGATACTACTGACAATATTGAGCACTTCAATCAATAAGAAATGTATCCGTCTCAAACGTCGCCGCATTAAACTCTTCCATTCTAAGCTCGTAGCTTGATTCTTGTTATGGATTCTCTTGTTTTCTGTAATATTAACAATTAATTTTTAAAATATCGCGCTAAAAATGACAACAACCTTTTTATATTTTTATTGTAAAAATTACTACAATTTACGAAGAAATGATGAATTAACACAGAATTTTACAATTGACGGTAGGCTTCTAGATTTAATTTTTATTAGTAATAATTTAATGAATGATTTGTCTGAGGTAGATTTTCCGTTAGTTAGTCCTGATAATTATCATAAAGCAATTGAACTCAGATTATCGTTTTATGAATATGCTGCTATACCTGCAGATGATTGTAATTCTATGTATGACTTTAGTTAAGCTGATTATATCAATTTGAATAACTTCTTGGATTCTATTGATTGGTCAATTTTAAAAATCCTTAATTTAGAGGAATCGTACAGCAAGTTTCTTGAAATTATTAATGAAGGCACCACTTAAGAAAAAGATATCTAATAATCATCCCACGTGTTTTAACAGGAGTATTTTGCGACTAAAAAATATCAAAAACAAGGCACATAAAATATATAAGGCTAAAAAAAGTGCAGAAACCTTTAACATATTTAAAAAACTAAGAATGGAATTTCAATGTTTACACAGGTTTTTATACAAGCAGTATATGTTTTTAATGAAATTGAATATACGATCTAATAGTAAAGCTTTTTGGGCCTATATTAAGAATAAACGAAATTGTTGTGGTCTCCCTAAAGTGCTTGAATATAATGATAATAAATCTTATGATTTGCTAACAAGCTCTAATTTATTTGCAGAATATTTCAGTTCTGTATATGAATGTGACATTAAGGACATAGATTTCTTCAACAATAATCCCAATAATGCAACTATATTGGACATAGGTAATTTAAATTTCTGTGATAATGAAATATTGCTAGCATTAAAAGACATCAAGAATAGTACAAAACCTGATTTCGAATTTGCCCATTTTTGCAGAAAATTTTTCCTGAGTTGCTGGTTTGTCTTCTTCGTGATATTTTCAATAAATCTTTACAAGCGGGTTTATTTTTGGATACGTGGAAAATATCTTATATTGTTCCGATTTTTAAATCTGGCTCTAAATCTAATGTTATTAATTACCGCAGTATATCTCTTATGAAGAATATTCCCAAGCTGCTGGACTCATTAGTTCATTTTAAACTCAGTTTTTTGGTTAAAGAAAATTATTTGTCCTCACCAACACGGCTTCATATCTGGACGATCTTGTTCGACCAATCTAGCGCTATTCTCAAATTATGTTATTAGCGCAATGGAGGATGGTGGCCAAGTGGATGTTGTTTATACCGACTTTGCTAAAGCATTTGATAAAGTTAATATATCATGTTTAAAACATAAATTATATTAGGTAATCTTGGTTTTCATTCAATAATCATTAACTGGTTTAATTCTTATCTTAGAGATCGTGTTCAGTATGTTAAATTAGAAGTAATCCTTTAAAAAAAAATAATTGTAAATTCCTGGGACCGTTGTTATCTTTGTTGTTTATTAATGATGTTGTCGATTGCTTTCGTTCCGCTAAATGTTTATTATTTGCCGATGATCTAAAATTATTCCACAAAATTAGGTCTCCAGATGGCTGTGTTCTCATGTCCGACGATTTGGACAGACTTTATCAGTGGTGCAGTATTATATCTTAACATATCAAAATATAAAGTCATGACATTTTCTTGTAAAATAAATTGTATCCCTTTTCCATACAAATTAGATGATAATTCTCTCGCTAAAGTAGACCAAATTAAGGATTTAGGGGTTATTTTCAATACAAATATGTCTTTTAGTGATCATATAGAAGCTTCCGTCGCAAAGGCATTTGAAGCTTTAGGGTTTTTAAAACGGAACACTAAAGATTTTAAATCTCCACAAACTCTTATGTCCATTTATTTCACATTAGTGCGTTCTATCATTGAATATGCTTCTGTAATATGGTGCCCTTATCATCAGATTCATATAAAAAGAATTGAATCAATTCAAAAGAATTTCACTCGATTTGTCTTTTTTAATTGTAGGTTGCTTGATAACTTCATGCCATCTTATCTTGCTAGATGCTTATTTCTAGGTATGTCAAGTTTAGAATTCAGACGGGAAGTAAGTTGTGTTGTCAGGAACCAGTTTCTAATTGTATAGTTTATTTTAATTCTTTAGCTACCTCCCTTAATTTTACTATGCCAAGAAATGAATTTATATTAGCTCTTTATGAAAATCAACCTGTAAAGAACTAAGTACCTATGTATTTTTGTATAATTTTGTATGCTAGTCTGTAAGATTTAACATCTGTAGACATTTAATAAATAAATAAATAAATAAATTAATAAATAAATAATGTTAAGTTTATAGTTTCGTATAATTTACAAACGCTGGTTGTCGAATATACAGCAAACTTTTCTCTGGGCAAGTAAAAGTTTGTACATTTGTCCATTAGTACTTACTATAACACGTCCTGTATTTGGAGAGAGAAATACTAAAATAATATATACCACCTTATCACTGTTCAGATTTTTAAAATCAAGTATAAAATTTGATTTTCAAGAGCTGTTGTCCCTAGGTAACACAGATTTAAAAAAAAAAAAAAAATTATAATATATACTATACAGTGGTACCTCGATATACGAGTGCCCTAATATACGAGTGTTTTGAGATACGAGCCGCCGAGCGAGCGATATTTTGCTTTGAGATGAGAGCAAGATTTGAGATACGAGGAATCGCACACTACACCGCTGCACACGACCCCAACTTGCGGGGCGCATGTTGGGGTCGTGTGCAGCGTCTAACAGTTTCTCCCACCTCAGACTATCCTGAAAGGGAGGAAGAAACAAACCTCCTTGGACAGATTTTTTAAACGATCTGCAGGTGAAAATGAGCAAAGCGTGACGAAAAAGGTGAAGACCAGTGACGAAAATTAAGCGCTTCCGTAGGCACTTCACTTTTTCTTTTATTATGTTTTTATAGAATATGTATTTGTTATTTATAAATAAATTTTTCTTCATGTAAATTAATATTTCTTATTCAAAAACACTTCACAAAAACAACTGAGGTGGTGTTTTGGGAGCTGGAACGGATTAATGGCATTTCAATTAATTTCAATGGGGAAAATTGCTTTGAGATACGAGCAATTTGACATACGAGCAAGGTTACGGAACGAATTAAACTCGTATACCGAGGTACCACTGTATATGTATTTTATGCCAATTATATATTCTTAAAGTATTATTCCTATTCTTTGAGAATTCGTGGTGATTTTAATCACCATATTTGGCCCGCTGTTTTGAAGTCTGAAATTTCAATAATGTTTTTGGAAATTACTCGAAAAAAGTGACCGGACAGTCAGGAATAGAACTTTTGAATTGGTGTTTCGATGCCCGCGAGTAATCTTAACTTGACTTCTGACAAGAAGTGGGAGTTCTTCTAAACGATCGTATGTCCTTTGATTATTATATCGACGCTATTGTCCCTAAGGCTAACGCTACATTGGGGTTCGTTAATACATAGGTGAAAGAGTTTCACGATCCGCATATAACGAAACAACTTTACTCTACTTTCGTCCGTCCCATCTTAGAGTTTCACATTAGTCGTATCGACTTTATCCAGCGGAGATTCGTACATTTCACCTTTCGTGGAATTGGAATAATCCAGGCTTTCTTCCGCCATACACAGACTGGTTTAATCTTTTTTCTCTGCTCCGTCTTGAGGAGAGACGAAACAACTCCAAAATTGTTTTTGCATTTGATTGTATTCAAGGGACAATCAATTCCCCGGAGTTGCTAAACTCACTCAATATATCCACCTCTGCTCGCTTCTTAAGGGACTATGGTTTCTTCCATAACCCTCACTACGAAATTAATTATGGTATGTTGGAGCCGACTTCGTCAATGTCGCATTGCGCCTTTTTAAAGGAAAATTTCAACGTCTTGAGATGCCAGCTAATAAATCGGCTTAGTTAAGATTACTTTGCTTTGACTTAATCTTTGCTTTTTACAGTAATTAGTTGTTTGATAAAATTTAAATAAATAAGTGAATAAATACGACATATTATCCCACATGTAATTGAAAACAACTACCCCGAAAGACTATTTATGCTAACTTTCATGATAGTCCCGCAAAGTTAAGGAAACGTTGGTTTCTGTCAGATGCTTCGAATAGGTCATATGATACAAATTTTAAGTTTTCCAGAATTTTGCTGAAAATTGATGTAATACATTTTTCGTATCGCTGATTTTAAACGTTTTATTGAAATTTTTTAACTCAAAATGACGGATTCAATATAGCGATTAAATGTTACAATTTGATGAAACCTGAACCTTATTGTGCCGCGATTTTGTTTCAACAAAAAGCTCTTACTTTGAGCATCGATATCAAACCTCAGGATTTATATAACTTTAATAACCGAAAATTGGTAGTTTTATCTTGTAGTTTGTAACGTAATATGTGTTTGTATGTAAAATGTAATTGTAATCATGTTATATTTCAAATATAACACATAATGGGAAAATAATTTGTCGTTAATTTTATTGCATGTTTGTTTTGGAGAATTACTGAAATATCCAATGAACACATCAAAACTGTTACCTTTCCGAATGCAGTAGTGGTCGTTACCACTTCACTTGACTTTAAAAATTAAATTCCATCAATTTGAAGTGGTAGAATGCCACAAAGTTGTTCCTGTATTAAATAAATAGCTCTTCTTAGTCGAACGAACAGGTCCTGATTGATAAAGTTATTCCGTCCAGTAGCTCAGTTTCACGATATTTTCACCATTAAACGCTACGAAAAAAGAAAATGTAAAAAAAGAGGAAGACATGAAAAATTTGCGCTTGGAGTGGAACTAATTGGGCAAAAAGTGGACTTCCACTAGCAAATATTTACGACATCCATCAGGGAAATTAATCGCGCGTCGATGCTCCAAAGTTGCCGAATAAAGTTTAGGGATAGAGGATTTCGTTTGGGTATAGCCTTCTGGTCATATCAATGCTTTTCTGCCCTGACATCGAAATGATTTCGAGTGGGCGCTCCATAGAGCGGAGAGGTGGCATTAATTACCTCAGCTAGGGTCAGAAGCAGTAGACCTTGCCGACGTTTCTGTCTTATATTTTGCAAAGGTCGGCATTTTGGGGTTATTTTGACCACAATATTCTAAAAAACATCAGAACCGGACCATTACGGGCGAAATACAGCTGTTAAGTATCGGAAGGTTATCAAAACCTTTACGGCATTGCTTCAGGGGGAAGTTGCCGTTTATGCTGAGACTTTTCATATAATTAAAACCTAATGATGCTTAGTTCTGAATGTCCTCGCGGCCTAAGCATAACCGTTTCATGTTGCCCAATGAATTTCATTTGGCAGATGGGAAGAGTAAATGTGCAAAGTCCTACACTTGATCTTGGCGGCATTTCACCTAATCAATTAAGATTTAATAAGTTATTTTGGTACGTATAAGCTGGGATTATCCTTTTGCTTTTTTTTGGATTTTTATCAATTCTTTTCCATTTCAGATGGATGCTAAACAATATCTTAAAGGGGGAAATTATAAGTAATTTTGGGTTTTTTATACAGGGAGGAATTCAACTGAATGTTTTTAAATTTCGAGGATGCTTTGATAATATTTCATTTACATGTCATTAATTCTCGAAATAATTTCAACCAGCAATCGCTGGTTTATTACCAGTTCTCCACAGCACTCTTCATCTGACTCTCTAGCTTGCGTGTATCCTCGGGGTCGTAATGTTTATTTGAAATCAAAAACAAACTTTATGTACATTATTAACATGTTTTCAAAGAATGCGAACTAATTTGCGGTCAAAAAAGTGGAAAACTGAATGTTTTTTGACTGTTTAAAGAAAAAGGTATCAATTTTCACTCTTTTTTTTGCAGAGTTATGTAAAAAAAAAACTTTAAGCAATGATGTCAGACCAATATATATATATATATTCTTGGCAATTCAATTAATTTTTGAGTAATCATGCACGCAAATTGAAAAAATGTCGTTTTGAGAAAAATGCGTTTAAAGTTTCGAATTCGCGAATAGCGAGTTGCTTCGGAAAAGCTACGAATTTCTCTCTAAAACTTTGAGAACATATTATTCAGATGTTTTGCTGACCATTAAGGGGTTATTCTACTGTTAAACGGGTAAAAAGCAGTATCTTTTTAAAAGTGTTGTAAAAAAAAAACTATTAGAGATATCAATTTGAAATCTTGCATGCATCTTTATTAATGAAAAAAATATATAATGGCATAGTTGATTAAAAAAAAAAAACAAAATGGCGGCTTCAGTTTATGATTGATGTAGCGCGCGCTGACGGCCAGAGTCGTTTGCGCGGTACATTGCCCAGGTCGTCCAGGTGATCTGCAATCAATTTAACGATGAAATTTTATTAGTTTAGCTAAAAACACACAGACTGAACCTAAATTGAGCCATAAATATTAAATTTTCGCGATTTGACAAGCGTTGGAAAATAGCATGCTCGATTTTGGACGTTTTTTCGATGAAAAAAGTGCTCCCAAATAACCAAATTTCAATTGTTATGGTTCAATTTAGGTTCAGTCTGTGTAAAATTGATATATAACTATGCAAAAAAAATTTTAGCTAAATCGCTTCATTAGTTTTTTCTCTACGATGTACCGCGCACCAAAACAACACGTTTTGAGTAAATCGCGTTTAAAGTTTTTTTAACCGATTTTTTTTTTAATCAACTATGCCATTATATATTTTTTTCATTAATAAAGATGCATGCAAAATTTCAAATTGATATCTCTAATAGTTTTTTTTTTACAACACTTTTAAAAAGATACTGCTTCTTACCCGTTTAACAGTAGAATAACCCCTTAATGAAATAAACTAAAAAGCAATTTTTTGAACTGTCCAATGTGTTTTCCCCCTTTTTGGTTAATAATAAAATAAAGGACGAGGATAGATAAGATCTAATTTCTGCATCTCCTAGATTTTCAATTTTGTTAAGTAATACGAGAACAATGATCATTTAGCTGGACATTCTCATTTAACTTATATTTTGAAATTAATATTATTAGTAGGGGAGATGGAGGTAAGACGGGGTACCCAGCGAAATTCACAGTTTAAACTGACCAATCACGCTCGTTCATGCATCGTTCGATGCGCCGTCATGACACCTGTCAGTTGTCCGGCCATTATTTGTTCGCAAGTGTACGCGTGGCGAAATAATTTAAAAAAACTGTTTTACTGCAAAGTGCTTATCACATTTTCTTCCAGTTTGACACGTGACTGTGGTTTACTAAATAATACTAGCTGGTGAGGTGTGACTGCTATTGACGCTTAAACTAACCTACAATAAGGTAAACATTGTGTTTCCTTGAGATTGCCGACAGTTTCTTTTTTGTTTTAATTATTATTAGAAAATGGCACTGTAGGCAAGATGGGGTAATGACTACACACCATGTATGTATTGTATAGAAGTATGTATATTCCGCTTCCATTGAAGGGTGAATATCATGCTCAAATTGTGGAAAATGGGCACATAATAGCTGTGCAGGAATCGACGATGATGACGACGAAGCCTTCCACGTCTGCGAGTTGTGCCAGTCGAAATAATCATCATTCTGTCTGATAATTCTCATTACCCCATCTTACCTCAGGGGGGTACCCCATCTTACCAGCACCATGGGGCAAGACGGGGCAAAACACCTTTATTTTTATTTTGATTTTTTTTTCTAAAATGTATAATTAAAAGTTCCTAATTTCACCAAATATTAGAAGAGTAATAAATAGTTGTTAAATAAAACATAAATATGAATGTCTCACTACGTAAAGTTTTCTTTTATTGATCTTCAAACCTTAAGTACCCCATCTTGCCACCCTCTCCCCTATGGTGTTAGTTTTAAACTCGGCATCAATCAACTTTATTACACATTTTGATACTTTACATGACACGTGACGTGGAACATAGCATATCACATGACTTTCCACGAAATATAACACGACATGACACGTATCATAACACTAGACATATCATGACGCATATTGGGTCACGTGTCGTGTCACGTGAAATGTTATATTACAAGTTGTGTAGCATTATATCAAAATATATACTTAAACCTGGTCAGAGAACATAAACTTAAAAAAAAACATGTAAATCGGATCAGTGGTTCTCGAGTTATAAGCGCATTAACGGACAGGCAAACAGACAGAGAGACGTTGCTTTTTATCTTATATATATATAAATCTCGTGTCACGATGTTTGTCCGGGATAAAATCCGAAACTACTCAACCGATCTTGATAAAATTTGGTTCGTTGTGTGTAGTTTGGTCCAACTTAAAAGATAGCATAGTTTTTATCTCGATTATTGACCTCAATATTTTTTTATTGCACATTAAATGTAATATTTGTAAGTTCCATAAGTTTCTGATAGATAGCGGTGTAAGTTAATTTATCGACACAACACTTCATTATCTTTCAATAGTAAGGGTGGGTAAGCATCCAGTAAATGGCGTCGTGTGTCGATTTCTTGACATATTTGTTTATGTTTACGACATAAGCGTCCTTTTTCAATATTTCGTGTATCACTTTTATAATTTTGCTGTGTATTATGTTATAATTGTGCTGTGTGTTTTTTGTATATTATTATTTTCAACGATCGAATAATACTGCAAAATCTTTGTATATAATTTTTTTTCGTTGATTTTCATAACATTCAAGAAAACGTTGGGATAAATTCTCAAACGTGTAAGTATTTTTTGCTTGCTTTCCA
The DNA here is from genome assembly GCA_949715965.1 of Dysmachus trigonus. Lineage (NCBI taxonomy): Eukaryota > Metazoa > Arthropoda > Insecta > Diptera > Asilidae > Dysmachus > Dysmachus trigonus. The sequence continues at coordinate 44,637,428 of OX454319.1, read as the reverse complement.
TTTTTTATTTGTATTTTATTCCAATTATTTAATTTGTTAATTGTTAATCAATTAATTAATTAATTGTTAGTTATTTTATTATGTCTTATTTAATTTACTTATTATTTGTTATTTAATTTATTTATTAATTGTTTTTATTTTAATTTTAGTAAAAATGCCGCGAAAAAAGTATGAATTAAAAAAAAATTTAAATTATTATTAAAAATAATTATAAATTAGCGTTATCTACACTTTTAAATTTGGCGTAGCGTTCCATTCTCAATCCCATAGGTTTCTTAGATCAACTAAAATGTTTTTATCTTTATCAGTGAATATTGATTTGACTGTATTAAAAAGATTAGGATAAAATTAATTCAACGTATTATAGCTACTTAGCCACAGCAACACAGCCCAAGCTAGAAGCACTTTAATTTTTAAATATGCTGTGCATTAACATAAGATGTTTATTTTTAAAAAAATAATTACATGCTTGCTCTATACGAAATTACATGCTTGCTCTATACGAAACACGATGAAATACATATTTGTAAAAAATTTTGAAAAAAATCGTATGGACGAAATTTCACGAACCATAAAAAATTCTCATTGTGTCATATTTATTCCTTTGTTATTAGGCAGAGTCTATTTGTCGAATATGTATTAAATACATCCACATTTTTACAGCATAAATATTCTTTATTTTAGGGCGGTAAAAAGGCCTTATCGATCCTCGTCCTTAGCTTTGCAACTAAGGAAAAATTTTACGAATTCATTTGTTGAAAGAACGTTTTACCTGTACACAAAATTATTCATTTCGTAGGCATTCGAAGAACACTTGCAGGGTGTTCCAAGCGCCCCCGTCTTCGAGTAGGCCTTGTAATTGTGAGGCTGGAGCGAGGTTTTGAAATAAAAATCAATGTAAATTACTCTCGTATATACCCTATATGTATCCTGTTTCGGCAGGTGGTTTTAAACACCCTAGCTTTGTAATTGTCGACCAAATCATTGGATGCTGCTTTTTTTTTTTTTTTTAGCAAAGTGACTAAATTATTGTAATTAGAACCATTCTATTTTCTTTGTAACACCAATGAAAACTTTTAACTTGCTTAAAATTTGAATAGAAATTATTCTAAGTAAAAGCTCGTTTAGAGCTGTTTTGAACAAGCTATAGTCACGGATTTCTGCTAATTAATTTCTAGCGGAAGTGGTTAGAAAATGTATTACAACAAAAGAATTTAAATTTAAAACGACAATTGGTATGAATATAGCCATAATACCAATGGCCTGTAGAATATGCCAAAATGGGTATGACCTTAGATAAAAAAAAATAGGATAGTATATACCGATAGTGTATACGTGAGTGCAGCTTTTTCCCCTCAAAATAAGCTGTAGTGGGGAACATAATGTCAAATCGCACCAGAGCTTAAAAGAGCACTGGACTACAAAAGAGAAAGCTACCACTATTTGCATCACGAAATTGCTTCAACTAAACCGACTTATGTCCAATCCTATTCTGTATGATCCAAGGGTATGTTATAAAGACCTGATGGATTTCGAAAAAATGTACCTATTGCAAGCTGTCGAATTTTTAAAAAATTTAATGACATTTTCTTCGATTATGGCCAGACCGAAAAAATATCAGTACTTTAAAAGTTTATATATCGATATTATATATAGGATATAACGAGATTTGTATAAAAACTGTAGCTCAAATTTCTTAACCGATTGAAATATGGTATGAATGGTTTCCACACATTCCTATTGGACACCCTGCATGTGTAACACAACCACTTGCAGTTATAGTAACTATTTTAACGAACCAATTAGCTTTGACAACTAATTAGTTCGCGTGAGTAGTTCTAAATACTATAGGCGAGCCTCTTTTCACAACCAAAACGAACAATGACATTTGTTTCGCTTAACAAGGTGTGAGATCTATCCACAAATAATTTCTCGGAACTGTTCAGTTGTGAAAAAATTGGTTCACGTTACGTGTTGTTAGAACTGTCTGGGCACATATCTCCACAAGTATTTGCGATTAGAAAACTTACAACTTTACCACAACCTTTATTTGCTTCTGAACAAAATCAACATAATATATAACTCTGTCATCTCCATCTCTATCGTATACATTTTCTCTCCACCCACTGTGGCAGGTCGGTTGTCAAATTGGCGGACGTCTGAAACTGTTCAACTTTACGTACATGTCAAAACTTACAAGATGTTAAAGACGAATGAATGGCTATGATTTACAACGCTATAGCTGTGAACTACAACTTCATAGTTATGAACCCCTAACTAAAGAGTTGTAGATGACAACTATGGTTGAAACACCATTTTACATTTAGAATTTAAATGAATTACTAATTTAGTCCTCTAATAAAGAGTTAATTTATGAATTTTAAAGTTTTTCGTATCTATTAAAAAATTTATATTCACGGGTATCAGTAATTTAAATTTTGTAATTTGGGTTAATAAACATTTATACTTCATACCATAATACTTAGTATTCGTGAGACACGTTGCCTAAAAAAAATATCATATATCTTTCTCTTTCATTCGTTCAATTTATTATAATTATGTTTGTAAAGGTTTCACTCGAGGATGGCGAGAAGGATAAGTGTACATGCATAGGTAATAATTGTGTCACTCACAACCAAATTGATTGTCACAACTACATATGTGCGAACCAGAATATTTCCGCCAATTTGCTTGTAAAATTGTTGTAAACACGGTTGTCGTACCCATTTGTGAATGGTTCGCAACAAATACAGACTTATAATAAATATTACTGCGAACCAATCTAAAATCATTCATTGCTACTTGGAAAACGATGATATTTTTAGTAAGGTCAAGTTCAGTTATTCTGAGAGGTCAATAGCTGGCCCGTAAGGTTATCGTCGATTTCTGGGATACCCTTTATAAAAAATTAAAGCTATTAAATAATATACAAATATAGTTGTCTTGGGAAAATAACGGAATCCTCACTAGGTGTGTGAGTAAAGGCCTAACGAGCAATCATATCCTCATTTGACATCTGGTACGAACCCTTTATAAAATAAAAATAGCTAAGATATCTTTTGTTATGCAATCTTTTGACGATAAAAAAGGACCCACATAAAACGGTTCGTATCATAGGTATAGGGTTCATACGAGTTAGTTTGTAAAATTCCGCTTTAAAATAGAATGGCTGCTCCGAAGCTTCCAAATGGAACAGAGTGCAGTGACTATAACGAAAGAGAAACGGAATTACGGAATTACAATTACGACGAGGAGGCGGTTGCCATACATCCTGAGAGGACAAATTGCTTTCCCAGCCGCTGATGCTGTAATCTGACACACGAAATCAAATTGGTCGTTCCGTGAAAGGAAGGTATTCCGAGATTGCACATGTCAACGGACCAGTTTTCCGACATACCAATTCACAGCACATTCAGAGGGTCCTTAAGGTTTTCGTTTTGAAGAGTCTCACGCCACGTCACTGCGACCCTTTGCGCCGTAAAAGCCTGCATAAATAGCCACAGCAGCTAGACCTCTTTATCCGCAGCGAAATGACGTCGAAAATATGCAGTACCTACAAATCATATTTATGTTAAGCGCAATTGAGCCACATTTAACTTTTATCACCAGTAAAAGTCTAATTACCATTTACGGCCTATACTCATCCGCTCAGATGAACAGCAGGAGGATGCTGCACTTCATGTGCTCCCAAGAAATTTAAGTGCCTCCACTCGCATGCCCAGATAAGCAGCACATGCCCAAGGTTTTCTTTCTGTTGTGTAACCGAGATTTTCCACTAATTACGGCCAGAGCATGTCACGTGTGCACCAGGTGTTGTAGTGAATTGCCCCGATTTGTTTACGTTTGCTTATATGAAATTTTAGGATGATTTCTCTTCCTGGTTTAATTTTGGAACTAAAATTACAAGAGTAATCCAATGTAATTTTTCAATTCATTTTGAATTTGCAAATTTGTTCCATTTGGACATTTTCCGGTTTTCCACTGACCAGAAGAGGACGCACAGCTTGATAAGAATGGATTTGAATAATTTTTAAATATTTTGTAGGGGATAGTACTCTATGTATTATGATAAAACGATTTCATACAACTCTTCTTCGTTTGCGAGAACCCAACATTTACCGCACAACTGAAATACTAGTTCAGTTTGTTGAAAAAAAAAGTTTACAAAAGCGAAACATGTATTTTGTAAAGAGCATAAAACAGCAGCAGAAGCCTGGAAACATCAATTAATTATAATTAATGTATATAATCATGCCCTATATCAGCTAAACAGTTATGCGATTTGCCCTATGTTGCCCAATTTCAAACAAATTTTAAGTTTGGAGGCATCACATGGGAATTCCCTTATAAAAAAAGACAAACTCTTTTTTTTAAGTTAAATGATTATTTAAATCAGCTGTACTATAAAATAATTATGACAAAAACCTTGGCCTTCTTGAGATTCTGACGTCTAGTAGGAAATCGTGCAGCACAGTGTCGGATGCTAGTGGCATTTTGTATTGCTACGTCAGCGGGATAAGTAATAATCTGGGACTTTTAACTTATGTATAAAATTTCAGCTTGAAAAGAATTTTTTTTCTATTATATATGGCGGCCATTTTCAAATCCTCCATTTTGGTTTTTTATTTCATAATATTGTTATTGTGACAGTATGTTTTATGTATGTAGCAAATTTGAGCTTGATCAGATTTACCGGGTCAAGCTAAATAAAACCATTTAATTAAAAAGCGGCCAAGTGCGAGTCGGACTCGCCCATGAAGGGTTCCATAGCAGCAAGTAACATAATATAAAAGTTCTTGTTATTATTAGAAAATAATGGTTCACGGTTATGTTTATGAAATTAAATGTTTTATTTTTATTTTTATATTTGAGTTCATTGAATGAAAGGTAAATTGCGGTTTAGGATTTATGACGTATTAAAAAAAAACTACGCACTAGATCTCGTTCAAACCAATTTTCGGTGGAAGTTTGCATGGTAATGTAAATCATATATTTTTTTTAGTTTTATCATTCTCTTATTTTAGAAGTTACAGGGGGGAGGGGGGACAAATTTTACAACTTTGGAAGTGTCTCTCGCGCAAACTATTCAGTTTAGAAAAAAATGATATTAGAAACCTCAACCTATCCATAGATACCCCACACGTATGGGTTTGATGAAAAAAAAATTTTTGAGTTTCAGTTCTAAGTATGGGGAACCCCCAAAATTTATTGCTTTTTTTCTATTTTTATGTGAAAATCTTAATGCGGTTCACAGAATACATCTACTTACCAAGTTTCAACAGTAGGTATAGTTCTTATAGTTTCGGAAAAAAGTGGCTGTGACATACGGACGGACAGACAGACAGACAGACATGACGAATATATAAGGGTTCCGTTTTTTGCCATTTGGCTACGGAACCCTAAAAACGCGTTTAACTTCTGTTGTTCTAGTACAATCAATACAATGATTGTTTTGAGGCCACTCATTTTGAATATTAATAAAATTTGTAAATCCAAGATGGCGGACCAACATTTTTTAAATTCAATTCAATTCAAGGTTTCAAGGGCGTTAAATAATAGTGATCTTGAACTTGCCTTGACATTGGTCTTCAAGGTTATTTTAAGGTAATATTAGAAATTTAAATGGGAACCATCACCTTGGGAGCTTGTTTTTAGTGGGTCCTCACGCCTCTCACCATTGGGGTGCTTGTTATACTACTACTAGTTAATGCAGATAGTAGATTAGGTATGCTTAAAATTAATACTGTCTACCTTACATTCGTCTTCATTCGTAGTTTAACAGGGATAAAGAAAAATAAAAATTAAATGTGTATTATCGACGCATATCTTGAAAACGAAATAGAAAAATTCCCATGTAATTATTATTATTATAAAATAATCATCTTATAAAGTTTTACGAGTAATTTCTGAATAATTTTGCAAATCAACTATATAGTTATATTTATGTATCCTCAAAAATTTAACAAAAATATCAAAAAAATTTAGGATATGATCTTTTTGACATAACAAAATTAATTATTTAATTGTTTTAGGAAAAATAAGATTTTTTCGCTAATTATAAAGTTCTTTTAAAAATAGTTCAGGGAACTAGTTATACTAGGTGTATGGTGATAATGTTCTTTCCACAATATTTTTAATGCTTGCTTTTTAATGCGGTCAAAAACAAGCTAGTAAAATAACAAGGATAATGATGATCATATTGTGATAAATTAATGCTGCTTAGTGTTATTACTAAGATGGGTATAATAAAAATTAAAACGCTTTAATTTAGGTTACCCGCAATTTTGCGGCATTATGCTATTCTCCTTTTTCTCAAACATCGACCGAGAAAACCGGCCCAGTCCCGCAATTAATAATGTAACTACATCATGGAGGTAATTACCATGATCCCACCTAATTTCTCCAGCCTAATAAACGCTCTGGTAAACGTACTGTCAACTCATGTAGTATGTATTAACTGAATCAATAGCAGCTCGGATACTCTTGGTCAGGTAAATTTTGGGAAATTAGCGGAAGGAAATCAGACGCAAATTAGCAAGATTTTACGTACGTAGGGACTATGCAGTAGGCTATGAAACTCATGTGCCCCAGGGACGAGAGATGGAGAGGGTCTTAGAAGCTGACAGGGTTCTTGCCTGGGATCTATTAATAAGTAATTTTATAATTATTTTTATACCGGGTGAGTCATTTAACTTGAGACAACCTAATAACTTTTTAGGATCACATAATATTGAAAAAAGTTTAATATGAAAGTTGTAGGGTATCAAAAATGGCGTTTGGTGATGATCTTAAAAATGACCTTGACCTTGACATTCAAAGTCATATGAGGGTCAACTTTAAAATTTCAAATGGGATGACCCCCTATTGACCCCGGAATTGAAAAGAGCGAAAAATTTTACGTTCAGATGTGACCTTGACCCAACGGTCAAGGTCAAATTTCAAGGTCATTTCACGGTAATTTATCTTCATGTACAATAGCGAGAAGCGATGGCGTTTTTTGAAATACATTTTAAACAAAAGTTTTTGATGTGAAGAGAGGTATCTAACCACGACCTTGTAAATTACCTTGACCTTCAAAGTTATTTGAAGGTTAAACTCAAAAATTCTATTGGTAACCCCTATTTTTGACGCCAGAACGAAAAAAGCTTTCGACCGAACATGCGATAAAGTATTTAACTACATTTTGCATTACCAAGGAACAACGACGTGGACGTAGTAGTTTTCGGTTCCCTTTGGGGTGCTTGATTTAGGTGAGTCGAGTCCCCTCGCCTCTCACCGTCGCACAGTGGGGCCATATTGCTAAATTGGTTCAAAACCACCCACAAGTCGTAATTTTTAACGGAATTTGAAAATTCTTGTTTAAGGATACTCGTGATGAGGAAACAAAGAGACTCACGAAGCCAAAAATTGCTTCGGTGATTTTAAAAATTCAAAAACTTCACTTTGATCTCGAAAATTCAGCATATTGAAAGTACAATCTTATGATCCAAGAACTTAAAGCAAAAATGAAAATCTGGAAAAAAACTACAAGTAGGATTTCGAGGTTGCTGAATCTAAATTAGTCATTTACTTGATCATACAAGGTCTCCTAAAGGTCATTTGAAGGTCAAGTGAGAATTTTTAAAATCACCGAAGCAATTTTTGGGAAAAAGGGCTTCGTGAGTCTCTTTATTTCCTCATCACGAGTATTCTCAAACTAAGAATTTTCAAATTTTGTTAAAAATTACGACTTGTGGGTGGTTTTGAACCCACTGGGCCCACTGTGCGTCGGGGTGCTTGATATAGGTGAGTCCCCTCGCCTCTCACTGTCGCGTCGGGGTGATAGATTTATGTGAGTACTCGCAATTCTCACCAATTTAGTTTAATAAATGCTCGAAGTGATGTCCATCAACTTCAATACACTTATTAATGCGCACCTCAAGCGATCTTACACAACTTTGAAGCATATCAGGACTTATTTTGTTGCAAGCATCAATAATTCTTTCAATCATATTTTCACGAGTAGTTGGTACTTCGTTGTAAACTTCACCTTATCAAGCATCCCGACGGTGAGAGGCGAGGGGACTCACCTAAATCAAGCACCCCAAAGGGAACCGAAAACTACTACGTCCACGTCGTTGTTCCTTGGTAATGCAAAATGTAGTTAAATACTTTATCGCATGTTCGGTCGAAAGCTTTTTTCGTTCTGGCGTCAAAAATAGGGGTTACCAATAGAATTTTTGAGTTTAACCTTCAAATAACTTTGAAGGTCAAGGTAATTTACAAGGTCGTGGTTAGATACCTCTCTTCACATCAAAAACTTTTGTTTAAAATGTATTTCAAAAAACGCCATCGCTTCTCGCTATTGTACATGAAGATAAATTACCGTGAAATGACCTTGAAATTTGACCTTGACCGTTGGGTCAAGGTCACATCTGAACGTAAAATTTTCCGCTCTTTTCAATTCCGGGGTCAATAGGGGGTCATCCCATTTGAAATTTTAAAGTTGACCCCCATATGACCTTGAATGTCAAGGTCAAGGTCATTTTTAAGATCATCACCAAACGCCATTTTTGATACCCTACAACTTTCATATTAAACTTTTTTCAATATTATGTGATCCTAAAAAGTTATTAGGTTGTCTCAAGTTAAATGACTCACCCGGTATATGTATTTGTTACTTTCAAACGTATCACGTTAAGATCTTTTACTACATGTCGAAGACCGGCCAGAAATTAAAACTATCTGTCTATGATTAGCTTACAATACGTACTAATTACACAGGTCAACAACAATTTCGCATCCGAAAAGAGATGACAACTTTCTAAAGGATTTTATCTGTGACTAGTTGATCTTGCAGACCTCGTGCGGTCCTGTTGTCTTTCTTAAGAGTTTTAGATATTTTGAATGGCGCAATACTTAGAAGTAATGGCAAAATTTATAGATAACATACATATATAAAAATAAACCAGTTTAATAATTAATTTAGGATTCTGCTTTTTATGGTACATATTTTCGATTGTTAATTATAGAGATGTACTTAATTAAAAGCTGGTCGTTTTGAAAAATTCACTAAAATTGCTGAGTTACAGCTAAAGTGGTTCCTGTGTGGAATGAATGAACGACAAAGGCCATTTTCATGTTAATATTTCAGAGCGTTTGCCAGAAGCACAAACAAGGGCCCTATCAAATTCATCTGTCGTACACATAATTGCAGGACCATAAAACAAGCAAAGCGCTTTTTGCTGTAGCCGCCGCCAGTGGAAAAAAACGCATTAGCACGAGTAATCTATCAATTCTGTGTCGAAGTTGGCGCAACTGATTAAAAGCCATCAATCTTCGGCAGAATCTGGGAAGGCGGCAAGGCGCCATGGGAAAAAACATTGGCGGTAGGCGGATTAAAAATGCCACAATTGCCACCACCATTAAATTAAAAAGTGATAAGTCCCGGATAAATGACGTCGCTGGACATGGTTCCAATGGGACAATCACATACCATGATACCACTCGAATGGGCACCACAATCCCACTTTCAGCGACAATATGACAACGCTAAAAAAATTGGACAAATTGGATGATCACGACGCGACGACAACTTGCATTAAGCCTCGCATTGTTATCTTAGTCGAGAATTCTATTTTTGCATATAATGCGAAGAATTGCTGAAAAATTAGGCCATCACTAGCTCGTCCGTGAATGCCTGGTACAGGCCTAACAGATACATTATATATATTAAGTAGGGTCCAATTTTCAAGAGAATTGTCCAGTTTAATCAATATCGTCATAATTCTCACAGCCTAACAATCGCAGGCAATCATAATATCAACCAAGCTCTTCTAAATATAATCTGCGATAGACGTGACTTGAGGTTCTTATGGGCGCACTCAAGAGTTCTTGCCGTACTTCAAGCAAATTAATCAATCAATTTTTAATTACTGCTAGATGTTGTTGACGTTAATTACCTACCTACATATATTTCACTACCAGACGGCGGTGACGACCCTATTTAAAAAGCTTAATTGCAAAATTGTTATTATTTTGCATAATATTTAAACTTTCGAATAATTGTGTCTTAGCGACCGATTTAAAAAAAATATTTCATAAGGAAAACGCCTCTCTCTTACGAAATCTTATAAACAACACATTTAAATTCATTTGATCATTCATATAATAAATAAAATAATTCAACATACTCTGTAGCGAGAAGATTCAGAAATCAGATTATATTCAACATATTTTAAGTTCTAGAATCATTTAAAGGAAGAATTTTCATATTACGCATAGAATCACGGTCTTAAAAATTGAAGTGCATTTTTAACTTCAAATGGTTTGACTTAGAAAGCTGAAAATATAAATACCTGCGTTTTTTCATCTATCAAGAACAATAAAATCTTTTGTATTGAATTGAAGGAAAAGTACATCAAATTGCTATAACAATTGTATAGACAATTTTAAACCTTTGTTGTGTGTTACTCATAATAAATTATTATGTAAAAAATAACCTAGAAATAGAAATACACATATTCACATTTTGCCTACTTTTTAAGTGGTTCACTATCTATCTTCGTATTTTGAAGGTTATGTCTTGTAATCTGATAAGCTTAAACTTTAATTTAATGCGAGTTACAATCCCTTATTGTGTCATTTAGTTACTTATATACAAATATTTAAAATAAATTGTTCAAAAGTGAGATTTCCGTAGAATAGACTACCAAAGGATGTATTCATCATTAATCATAAGTTCCAAAAAGTAAAATATTCCCTTTAAATAGAATTTGTTATAACTAAATTTAAACCAATTGCATTTCACCGATTTACATTCATGTAGTCTGTAATTAATACTTTGTTAATGTTTATATTTTATTATTCTGATTCCAGAACTAGATGCTTGTTTACCCTATTTTTCCCAAAAAACCTATGTGATGAAAATTTTCTGTTTTCATACTTTGCAGACTTGCATAATTAACGAATTTAAACTTATAAGTCTATCATTTTTCTAAATTTTAATTGATAAAAAATTAAATAGAACAGATTAACCCCATCTTGGACACCACTAAATCTAAAATGTAAAAATATAAAAACAAACAACTAATTTCATGTTTCATTTAAATATTTTTGCTTTTAATTTTCACCTAAAGAGATTGCAGTAAGCATAACTCCCTAGTTATATAGTTATAGTCTATTAAAAATTATAAAATCATCTTTTTATTTTAACTGCATAGCCGGTTGATTTCCCGGAATTAGGCCACGAAGGCCAGTCGGTCAGAGTTTTGGTATTAAATACATTTAATACTAGATACTAGATTCAATAATATTCAATCCTCAAAAGAAAGAAATCGAAAATATCTCAGCTTGGGCAAATATACCAATACTATTAGGTTGGTAAAAAAGTTTTGTCGGGAAATTTATAAAAAATTTTGTATTATATATTTAAAAAATATTCTAGAATGTTATCTACTCTTCTGCGGGTATAAAAGGGCGGGCATGCGTTCCAGTGGACAGAAATGATTTCAATTGCGCAGGAGCAACTTCGGGCGATCATGTTCTACGAGTGGCAGCGTGGTACGAACGCAAGCACAACTGCAAAAATATACAGGATGCATTCAGCGAGAACGTCGTTTCTCATCGAACAGGCCAGAGTTGGTTCAATCGTTTTAAATCTGGAGACGCAAGTTTTGAAGATAAGGAACGTTCTAGACGACCCTCCTCGACCATCGATTAAACCACTTACACAAATTCAGGAAAGTGCTAGCTCGATGGATACCACACCGTCTCACCGACGACAATAAGAATTGCCGCGTGACCATCTGTCAGTCTTTCCTACTTTGTCATTATCGCAAGGAGTTTTTAGAGGATCTTGTAACGGGGTATGAAAGCTGGATCTTTTATGATAACAGCAGGCGTCTAGCATATTAGCTTGCTATCAGAGAAAAGCCGGCACAGCAACCGAAATCTGATCCCCACTCACGAAATATTTTGTTGTGCTGTTTCTGGGAAGCAAAGGGAATGCTCTTTCACAATTCTCTCCCTACAGGCAAGACGATCTCCTCTACACGATACATCGAGAATCTCCAGAAATTGGCAAAAGCTATAAGAGAAAAACGGTCAAGACGCGCGACTGTCCACCTTCTCCCCGATAACGCGAGTCCGCATGTCACACAGGAAACCCACAAAACAATCACTGAGCTTCACTGGAATACCGTTCCTCAGCCACTGTACTCTTCCGACATCGCGTCGTCTGACAATCATTTGTTCAGACATTTGAAGTCATATTTGAGGAACAAAATTTTCAAAAACGTTGATGATCTCACGAAGGATGTGCCTAATTTCTTCGAGTCACAGCCGCCGCAGTTTTGTATAAAAGGAATTAACGACTTGCCTGCTAGATGGTCGAGTGTTATAGAATTAGATGGCAAGTATATTGTTGAATAAAAATGTTTTGTATAAGATATATGAATTAATAAATTCGACTGAAATTATTGCGACAAAACTTTTTTTATGAACCTAATAATTTAAGATCATTACGTACAAATAAATTTAATAAAAAATATTTTTTTTTAATTAAAAATCCAGTCCTAAATGCAGTCTGAAGCTAATTGTAGAGGTAATTTACCGTTCTATAATTTTAATCAAACACTGTAGACATTTTTTAAATATGTTCACTGAAGCTAGTATTTACCAAAAGTAGCAAATTACATATGGTAGCATATATCCCCGCTTGAACTAAGCTACTTGATTCTAAATTAATCTGGTATTGCTACTGTCGGCTTAATCAGCCATATTGCTTGTATGTTGAACTGTTTGAACTTGCTACTTTTTGGATAATACTAGTGAAAGTAAAATTTAAAAAATTATTATATAGTAATGGCCTTGCAACGTTAAATTAATATAAACTGATTGTAGATTCCATAGGGTTACGTGAAATATGATGATGTAAATTTTGCAGCAAAAGTTGTGAACAGGATGTAGATTCTATAGCGCTGTGCTGCCAACATTATAATTTTCTTTATAAAGACTACAAATTGGCTTTGTGAAAAAAATCAAAATATAAAACTGTAAATGTCATAATTAACCTATCAAATTGATATCGAATATAATCAAGCTTACAAAGTTGTTAAAAACAACCAATAAACTTTCATATTGACAACAGTGGAAGCAGAGTCGATTTTACGAAGAATATAGATTAAATTTCAGTAAAATTGACACTTTTACATGCTTTTTTCTCTGGGTACTGGACTAGTACTTTGGGACCTTTTTAGGAAAGCACGTTTAAGTTTTTGTTAAGACTTTTAGTTATTTAGCAAAATTAAAAAATAACATCCGACATTACAAATAGCAGGTTGAAAGAATAATAAAAAAACACAATTATCAAACTAAGCTTTGAGTTAAAAATTTTTGTTCCGCCAATTCGTTGAAATCGATAAATTTTTGTCGCTATTTTGAATCTGCCATCTTTAATCTCTAAATTTGGACAGCAAATATGGAGTCAGCATTTCCCGGAAGTACCTGTTTTTATGTTACAAGTAACCATTATTATAACGAACAAACCAATTAGAAATATTTAAAAAAGCTGCTTTTATTTTATATGAATATTTAGTAAAAATATTCGAATTCTCAATTTAATTTCTTTTTTCCTTTTTAATGCATTAAAATATTCCTAGTATAACTTATTTTTCTTTATTTTAAATTTTACTTTCTTTTTTCTTTTTCAGTGCGTATATTATATTGATATTTACTTTTCTTTTTCTCTTTTGAGTACGATTGAAATCAGATATTAAGCGCATATTATACCCATTATTCAACTACTTTTATAAAGTTAAATGAACATTTTTTGTTTTTTAAATTTTTTTTATTTACATTTATTTCTATATATATACAAATTAAATACTATATAGAGGGATTTCGTAAAAAACTAAGCTCTACTATTGGAGTCAAGACAGGGTTATTCAGTTAAAAATGAATATGCCTTTATTTGAAAAAAAAAACTATGGCAGATAAGAGAAAAACGTTCTAAAGAGAAGAAGTGGAAAATTTGTGAATAACCTCGAAAAATATGTTTAAGTAATAGGTACTCATAAAAAGTATTAGTCAATTAATTTTTTCAAATCCATGTATTACCGTGCCCTAAGGCCTAATCCCTTAAAATAGAACAGGCCAAAATTTCGAATTACTACGAGCCGGTCTTACATAATTAGATACTTTAATATACAACATTGAGAATAATATGTTCCAAATGTCTAAAAAATAATTAAGTATGCCCCTAAAGAAATATTTGTATAGACATGTCTCAACAAAATAATTGGCATATTGTCATGACGTGATATACCATCGTAGAAAGTGGAGACAGAGCCCTCTTAGAAATATACATACAATTTAGAGAACACCCAAGGCACGAGATAAATTAATAAGACTTAAAGAGCTAAAAGAAATATAGTATTTGAGAATTTTAAAATATCCATAAAAACATTTAATGATTGTCTTTTGATGTAAAATAGAAGACCCATTCATTAAAAAAAAAAATTACCTACAAAATTTAATTCGTAAGCTAATATTTCCAAAATGAATAAAGGTACTAGATGATTAATGGAAGATTTATTTGAAAGCGTAGAGTATAGGCATTGGCGTAGCTAGGAATTTTTCCTAAGGGGGGCAGCCGTCCAGCTGAACTAACCACAGTCATTTAATGAGAGATCATAAATGACGTCTAGTGATAAATATTAATGCAGTTCATTCACTCTCTTTATTACCACATGGCGTCTTTCTTAACTCCTTAGTAAAGTTGAAAGTCTAATGGTACAGCTAAATCCATACTTCCATACTAATATTATAAAAGCGAAAGTTACTCTGTCTGTCTGTCTGTTATCTTTTCACGCCTAGACGGCTGAATGGATTTCGATAAAATTTGGCAAGAAGATATAATAGTAACTTGGGGAAGGATATATGCTACTTTTTACCACGTAAAAATACCTCATTCCCAAGCAAAAATCTAATATGTCGTTTTTTAAATAGGAAAATTTATATTTATAAAAACTTCTGCACCGTCTACCTCAGTTTTTGGGCGATTTTCTTCAGATGTATTTGTTGACGCTTTAGGTTGTATAGAAGGACTAGATCTACTTGTATTTCGTGTATTTCATTATCATGTATCACAGACGAATCGGGTTTTTTAAAGAATGTTCTGATATCTTTAAATTTGTTCATGTTTTATAGCTTGAAAATAAAAAAACAGAGTATGTATCAAAACCTCTAACCAAATTAATGAAACAAAATATACCCAAATGAAATAATCAAAAATATACTTTGTCATTAAATTTACAGTTAGAATTTTAAGCAGAAAGAATTTCCCGCATTTCCTTTATGCTACTTAAAGTTTTAATTTAATTATTACAGTTTTTGTAATAACAATTTAAAAAAAAGTCAATCTCATTTTCTATTTAAAATAAAACTAAAAAATGGTCAATAATTGCCTACGTTAAAAACGCTAAAAACAACCGACTTCAATCGCAACAATCACAAATTTTACATTCTTTTTGTTGTTTTTGTTAATTTTCTAAAAAATTACTTCACCGATTTTCATACAATTTGTGTGGGATCAACCATAAAACATAGCATATCGAACAAAACAAAAATCATTGAAACAATCGGCAAAGATATCCTTCAAATTGAGAACCTCCTCTTTTTTTGAAGTCGGTTAATTAATGTACTCTACTACGTGTAGGTACTAGATAATCTCACGGTAAAAATGTCTGTTTTTACCGTGTGGGTACTACGTTGGTAGGTAGGTACCTATTTTTTATAAATAAATAAATAACACTCCAAATGAGGCGAGGCGATTTATTCAATTTGATGCCAACATCCTAATTTACTAAATACTTAGTAAAAACAAAAACATAACATACCCTACGTCTTTTAGACTAACTTGCAATTAGACCGTATAGTAATTCTTCAACACTGTCGATTTTTCGAGGGTGGGCAAAGAGGTTCCTAGGGTACGCCCATGAGTATTAAATAAAGCTTCAATTGTGATTACAAAATGTCTATCACCTGCGTTAAAAGATACTGTATAAAATGGTATTTGCAAACTTTTAAATCCTCCTGTAAAAAACCTATTGTTTTCCAAGTACAAATATTAGAGTTAATCTTAGGCTAATATAACTACCAACTAGCAACAATTCTATTTACGTTGGTGAGTTGTTCCATATACCATAAATTAGCAACCATTGCTCTGTATCTGAAGAGTTCTAAGTTTAGGTATATTTGGTGGTCCGCACCGCGAACACTCTTATTTAACCAAAATATCAGTTTATTTGCACTTAATAACCACACACATTTTGATGTTCTTGTTTATTGAATAAAGATTTCACCAAATAATAATCCTTTTTTATTTGTCTACAGAGATATAACACTCTGCTTCATATCGGATCCTGCAATCTGCAAGGACCGAGAAAAATACTTTGGTCTGATGGTATCAAGTCGATTTCCCATTCTTGAAATGTGCGCTGAAACGAGCTTAGAATGAAAACTTAAGAGAAAACTTATAAAGTAACATCCTTTTGTACCTCGAAATTTGTATTTTGCCAATCTCTTCATAACATCCTTTTTCTAGTGCCATTTGATGGCGTTTACTAGACTCACAGCTATTGCAGCAGAAGATAACCCACACAACCGGCGCATCCATTCCAAAGGAAGTATCTCAATAATTGAAAACTTCGAAGAAAGTTTGCACACAGCAGAACGAGAGAAGGGAATCAAAGGAACACATTCGAAACACCTTCAATAAGGCGAGCTAATCGATAAAAAGAGCATATTTCTGCAATAAGGAGGAGTAATAAAAAATTTATTCAATTCTAGCCATACTGCCGTAGGATTCGTACTTTCATCATCATCTTATCTCTGGTACAAAGAAAAGCACCACCATAAATAATGGAAGAAATTGCTTGAACTCATCTCAAAATACATTTCTTATGAACACTTTTGGAAGTGTTAAGCTGGAGTTTTATCGTCTTTGCAGACATTTACAGGTACTTTTTTATACCCTCACCTGCTATATAGCTGCTGTATTTCCATTTGATCTGTAGATGCAAAGTAGAAAAAAGCAAAGTCTGCAATTTTTAGATTGAGTTGTAATTTTCAAGCGTATAATATATTTGCCGGTGTATCTTAAAAATTAATGAGAACTTAAGGAAACCTGAAAGTGACAAATCGTGTTGACGTGTATTATCAATACTAAATAAAACCAAGATACTTCTTCTCTGCAGCACCTAACAAATTCAAGAAAATCTTATATCTAACCGAAATGAATTTAAGATGTTTGGAATCTGTAAATAACATCTTTAATTTATCCTATTATTTAAGCTGCTTAGTTAAATATGATTTTTTTTAATATTCTACTTCAGTACGTAGTTTCAGTCAAATCATTTGACATCAAAATATTTAAAAGTAAAGTAAAAGAACCCTGTGAATCCAAATCCGCCGTCAGAGTTGAGGTGGCACGTCATGTTTTTTTCCTAGTCTCAAAAAACCCCCACATGCTAAATTTGGCGCAGGTCGGTTGGTTTCGAAAATTTCGCCCGCCATATTGGATCCTCCACCTTTAATTCTGCAAATTAAACTTCAGATTCATGATCAGCGATCCCAAAAACCCCCACATACCAAATTTGGCGTAAATCGGGTGATTTTCGAAAATCTCGTCCGCCATATTGGGTCCGCCATCTTGAATTTTGCAACTCTGACTTCAGATTCGTGATCAGCGACCTCTGAAACCCCCACACACCGAATTTAGCTTAAATCGGTTGACTTTTGGAAACATCACGCGCCACCTCAACTCTGACGGTGGATTTGGATTCACAGGGTTCTTTTACATAAAAATATACATCTGGATATGAAGAAAAGAAATTCATGTAGTTTTTCTTGTACATTTATCCGGATTTTTGCTATTTTTTATCTGTTTTTTGAGGTTAGGAATTAACTGTGATGTGATGGCTCAATTCTGACTCCAGATTCGTGCTCAGCGCGCGAAAATACATTGAAAACCATATATCGCATGTAAAGTACAGACCACTTTTCTTTTTTTGTGTGGCTGTGTTATTTATCATTTGTTCCGATGTTACTATGTAGATATGCGACCACAACCACCAAGCAGAATTTTCTTCAGTGCATGTTTACTGATACTAAAATCAAACAAATCAGCATTCTTATTCACAATTAACCGCTTATTGTTTATAGGTTGGAAAAAGTTGTAGTTATTTTTATAATTAACTAATTTGCAGAAGCGACACTACCCTAAGAATGCGCTCATTAAACTCGTTAAACTCGTTAAACGTAAACTCTGAAAGTGAATTCAGTTTTAAGGGAAGCTGAATCTATATTACCAATTAATTGAATTGTGAACAAATCCAATGTCAGCGATCTCCCGATATTTGTGCAAAGAGTCCATATCAAGGACCCTCAGACGATCATTGTAAGGAGGGAGGAGAACTAGATTGCCCCATGGTAAATTCTTAAGAGCAAATCTGACAAAGTTTTTTTGCACAGATTTGCCGCAGTCAATATGAACTTGATAATAGGGCAACCAAACTTGACTCGCGTATTTGAAAATTGGTCTAACAAAAGAAAAATAAAGCTGTTTGAGGACAGTGCTACTGGAAAATTCTCGGGACCATACTCCATGAAGTCTTATTCGCAATCATCGAAGGATAACCCTCAAATCGCGGACAGAATAAACACATCGAAGAGTATGATTTAATAAGATATAATCAAAACATAGGGGAAACGCACAGAAAGTCATTATTTCGCATTTACCAACATTTAGTTCTAAATTGTCGTGTGTACACCACACCGCAAGTGGAATATATTTAGGTCATTTTGAACCGCATGGCAGTCACTAATATTTCTCGTACGAAAGAATATTTCCATGTCGTCTCCGCAGATTAAGATTCTACAGATTTTATTTTAAGAAGTCGTGAGATGTCATCAATAGATAAAATAAAAAGAAGTGGACCTAAGGGACTACCCTCCGGGACTCCTGACGTAGCTAATGTCCTGTTCGAGTTGGAGTGACGGCAAGAAACCTGATATGTCCTGTCGTGTAAGTAAGAATCCAGTTGATAAGTAAAGGCGGAACGCCTTAACTTACTAATTTAAAGAAATGAGTAAGCTTATCGAAAGCCTTGCTGAAGTCAGTATAGATTCAAACTACAACTATGTTTGGAAACCTTTTTGGAAGCCTTCGGTAAGGAAAGTAACAAGTTCGAGGAGATTCCTAGAAGTAGAGCGCCCCGGAAGAAAACCGTGCTGGTTTGTTGAGACGAGGCGTTTGCAGACAGTAGAAAGTTGTGAGTGTACAATTGACTCAAAAAGTTTTGGGAAACACGAGATTTTCGTAATAGATTTATAGTTGCATACCTCATTTTTGTTACCCTTTTTATGAATAGGAATGATGAAGGAATTCTTCCAAAGCACAGGAAATTGACCGGTCTTGCGTGACTTTTGAAATATTAATATAAATAAAATATAATATATAAAAAGGCATGACTAGTTCATTAGAACAAGCCTTATAGCTGGCGGAATACCATCGAGTTCTGATGTGAAATCAAGAAGGAGCTCGTTGATATGCTTGAGGACATCATTAGGTGTAATACAGATGGATAAATTAATAGGAGTAAGATTTTTGATTAGGGCGGCTTGCAGCAAAATTATACAAATCTCGATTTTATTAAACTTAGACTTAGCCCTAAACTCAACTTAACTTAAATCTCATCCAAGGTGTATTGCACGTCTTAAAATTTCCTTCGATTTAACTAAATCGAGATTCAGCCCATCATTCACTCACCATTCGCTCTATGCGTTCAGTTTTCACTAAAAATGTATGTAAAAACAATATTGTGTATAAAGCAACCTCGTTTGTCTTGTCAAGTTGTAATGTCAATGTCAGTTACTGTCTTGGTGCGTTGATTTTTAAGTTCTTTCGTTCGTGTTATTTTTCTAGTTTTGTTATTTATTTGTCGTATTGTATTATTACAAAATGATGAAGAAAACCAGGACACCCAATTTTACGACGACTGATTTGGAAAATTATGAATAATTTTATCAAGTAGAAACATTGCGGAACCTTTTCAAGAATTCGTCATCTCGCAATGTGTTAAGTAAATCACCTGATACGAAGACTGTTCGAGAGAAAAACAGAGTTTCTAAATATTGCAGTATTTCCTCGTCATCGTCTGATATCGTGATCAGTTTGCGAAAATAAATCCATTTTCACAAATATGAACAGAGAAATAATTCAACAATAACGTAACAGTCACCACCGTCTCTCAACAAAATCGAGATTTTGCAACTTAAACCGACATAAGTGCCAGTTTAACTTTGACGTTTATTTAAATCGAGATTTAAGCTAAATCGATGATGTGCAAGACGTTAAATCGGATTTAAGCTAAATTGGAGTTTAACTTCCACTAAATCTAATTTTAAATCATAGCTACAAGTCGCCCTAAGTGGTTAGAATTGTTATGATCGGGTTTAAAATCAGGAGTGAATGAAAAGGACGCAAACATATCGCATATCGCAGAGGGAGTGTTACTAGAGACTCCTTCGTATTGCATATTAGCACGGTAGTCGTCTACTTTTCTTTTAGAGTTAATAAATTTATAAAATGACAGACTTAAATGTTTTTCCTCTGCTTTATTCTGATAATTTTACTCGACAAGAGTAGTCTTAAGACTAAAAATCTATTTTGCTAACTTTAGTTGTCTAAGCCCTACCAACCTAAAGTTCGCTAGTGAGAAAACTGCTTATTTACCTAATCACTGTTACCACGATAAAACATTGAGCTCTGCAGTACATCCCATTTTCCTAGTAAGATATATTAGATCTTGTTTAATAAACCAGGAATGTGCGGACTGGCTGGACGGATCAAGTTCGTATAGTTATTTTGTCTATGAAATCATTGCTCTGGCTCATATCAATTCCAATGCCTTTATCTACATTGTTGCTGAGGCAAGGTAGAATTCAAACGTCATTCATTTTACATAATCGTTATATAACTATGTGGAATATTTCTGAAATTTATTATAACATTAGACGACTTCATCGAGAGTTATTCCTTTCCAAAAAAATATGCCTTCCACAATTTATTCCTCTTGTTTCTAAGCCTCCGAATATCGCTTTTGAACCAGGAAGGTAAAGAAGTAAGGGAACGCTGGTGTTCAGAAGGGACGCAAGATTAAAAAATGTCAAAGAGAACTTCTTGAAAGTTCGTCCATATCCGCCTTCCTGAAATTGTAAGTGTAGTCGCTTTTAGTGTTTTCAGGATTATAAAAAATTTCGATTTGGACAGGCAGACGAAATTTGTCAAGAGTAGAAACAAGAATTGGACTGTGATCAACAATTGTATTGTTGTAGTCAGAGGTAAATACAAGATCAAGCTGCCGACCCATATCATTCTGTAAGGAGCTTATCTGACTGAGCCCGAAAGAGAAAAACGACTCCAGAAATGAAGACTCTTTAAAATTTAATTAATAAATGGATATCAGCCATCGTCATCAGAATTGGCTAAAATATTATAATTTTGCTTATACAGGGTGTTCAGAGGTGGGAGGTCAATACTGCAGGGGGTGAAAGGTCAGACCGAGACAAGCAAAAAATCGTATGGGTGGGGGGGGGGGGGGGGGGCATCTCGCACCGTTTGGCAGTTACAGGGTGATTCGTAAATCAGGATTTTGCCTTATATGGGAACCGCTCTTGTATTTTTATCTTTTTTTCTACGCATCGCAGCGGCCCCAAACTGATTTCAAAAAATCACTATTTGGAAGCCCTTCTCAAAAAAGTTTACACCACCCCCCTATCCCCAACCCCTTGGCCACAATCCCCCCTGCAAGTTGAAAAAATTAACTTTTATTTCACGATTTTTCACCTCTCGCCCCACTTTTCTCCGAAATTCAAGTTATTAACATACCTACTTTTTATTTTTTTTAAGTTGCCTATCTAATTACCTTTCCAAACAGGTGCAACATGCCCAGGTAGAAAAGGGTTGCAAAAGTCCTGAAATTAAAACATCCTCACAGGTACCTAATTACTTTATTGCACCATAATGGAAAAAGTCGTTAAGTAAACAATTTTTATGACAGCAAGTTCGGAAATGTTTGTTTAGGAAACAGAGGTAATACATTTTTAGTTTTTCAGCAAAACAGTAATAAAATAATAAATGTAATCTCGTTAAATAGCGTTATTAGATTATTATATCCAGTATTGACTCCTAAGTATCCTGACGCTCCGTTTCTAATACCTCCTATGAATTATGGTATAAAAATGGGTGAGTTTGAAAGGACATTGACCACAGTTGAAGAAGGAAGTGAAAAGAACGGGTGTTTAATAGAAAAAATTAAGATAAAATGGCAGAATTCAGTGTTGACGAGTATGCCGATATAATTTACGTGCACGGTTTAGTAGAAGGAAATGATAGTGAGGCCGTACGAGAATACCAAAGGAGATTCCCGAATCGGCGGGTACTCAACAGAAGGGTATTTTCAAGGACTTTCAGAAGGTTAAAAGAAACCGGAAGTGTAACCGCCCCCAGAGCAGAAACGCGAGCAGGAAAATCGGCCGATTCAGCGGACCCCGACCAACAAATCCTCAACATCGTCAGGAACAGCCCTGTAATAAGCATCAGGCAGGTCGCACGAAGGTCAGGATTGTCTTCAGGGAGAGTTTGGACCGTTGTGAACCGAGAGGGACTACATCCATACCACCATATCCCGGTCCAAGCAATAGGGAAGGAGATTCCGAAGGACGATTGCAATTCTGCACTTGGCTGTTCGAGTCTGACATCGAAAACAGAAGGTTTCTAGACCGAATTCTGTGGACGGATGAATCGCAATTCACCCGGGATGGCATCACAAATGTACACAACCTCCACACCTGGTCAGATGTGAACCCACATAGGACCAGGTGTCGGTCCTTCTAGCAAAGATTTAGTGTCAATGTCTGGGCTGGCATCATCGGCAACCAGTTGATAGAACCCTTCATCTTGCCCCAAGTGCCGAATAGTCAGCTATACTCGGACTTTTTGGAGAATATCCTTCCGGATCTGTTGGAGGACATCCCCCTGGCCACCAGAAGCGCAATTTATTTACAGCTCGACGGAGCACCTGCGCATACTGGGAACATTGTTAGGGCAAGGTTAAATGAAAATTACCCAGAGCGCTGGATTGGACGAGGTGGACCGATTCCTTGGCCTGCTAGGTCACCGGAGCTTACTCCACTGGACTTTTTCTTATAGGGAATGATGAAAGATGAAGTTTACTCAAGACCAATCAACACCAGAGAAGCATTAGTTACCAGGATTGTGACTGCAGCCACGAAAATACGGGAGAGACTGGCTACCATAGACCTCAAACGTGAAATAAAACGAAGGCTACTTGCATGCATCGAAACTAGCGGAGAACATTTTGAACAGCTTTTAAAGGACAAACGTTTTAATTGTAATTAGTTTTTAAGCGAACAAAATGTATTTTTTAGTAGACTTAAGTATAATTTCCTAAAAATTCGAATTATCATGATATTCTGTAAAAGGATTTTTGTAAATAAATTTTCGTATCCTTTTCCTACCTGGGCATGTTGCACCTTTTTGGAAAGGTAATTAGATAGGCAACGTAAAAAAAATAAAAAGTAGGTATGTTAATAACATGAATTTCGGAGAAAAGTGGGGCGAAAGGTGAAAAATCGTGAAATAAAAGTTAATTTTTTCAACTTCCAGGGGGGATTGCGGCCAAGGGGTTGGGGATAGGGGGGTGGTGTAAACTTTTTTGGAAAGGGCTTCCAAATAGTGATTTTTTGAAATCAGTTTGGGGCCGCTGCGATGCGTAGAAAAAAAGATAAAAATACAAGAGCGGTTCCCATATAAGGCAAAATCCTGATTTACGAATCACCCTGTAACTGCCAAACGGTGCGAGATGCCCCCCCCCCCACCCATACGATTTTTTGCTTGTCTCAGTCTGACCTTTCACCCCCTGCAGTATTGACCTCTTACCTCTGAACACCCTGTATACATAATTCGCTTTTACCGACTTCCTAAACATAAACATACATAAAGTGCGTTTCATATTTATAACGCCACAAAAAAAATTATGATTTCTGGAAAACTATTCACTCCAGCAGAATACAATAAATAACGAAAATGATGAATTTGATAAAAAGGAAACAATCACTCATAATTTATAAACCTAACACTTCAATGGCGGGAATATGGGAGGAAAAAGTGATTTTAGCTTGTTTCATAATTATAACGCCACGTACATTTTCGACAAAAATAACGATTTTATTTCTGCAAAAATAATATTAAAACATTGTAACGTAAAATTCATTAAATTAGTTACATTCTAGAATACAGTAACGTAAAGTTCATTAATCAAGAGTTGCTCCTTGCTTGAAAATGGTATTAAAAATTCTGATTTTCATGCTATCGATGAGACTTTGAATTAAATCTAAATCAATAGCATTCCATTCTTCCACGATTGCGCGTTTTAAGTCCTCAACGGACTTGTATTGGCGATATTCCCTATATACCCGGCGAACTAAAACTCCCCAGAGATTCTCAATTGGATTGAGGTCAGGAGAGCATGGTGGCCACTCCAAAACCTCAATCGAATTAGAAGATCCTCAATCGAATTAGAAAATCCACTGTGTTGCAGGATTTTGCCGAATAAGAGGTACCAAACTCATCTGGAGCACATCCGTGTAATCCTTGCTTTTCATTCTTGATGAAGTGAATTGCAATTCTAAACAGCCGGACACAGAAATTAGAATTTAGGTGATATTCTCCGATGAAAAAAAAATGGAATTTGGATGGACCGGATGGTTTTCGAGGATATTGGCGTGACTTGAGAAAAGAACCGCTATATTTTTCCAAAAGAAATTTTGGCGGCGGAAGCGTGATGGTTTGGGGTGCAATTTCTGTGTCCAGCTGTTTAGAATTGCAATTCACTTCATCAAGAATGAAAAGCAAGGATTACACGGATGTGCTCCAGATGAGTTTGGTACCTCTTATTCGGCAAAATCCTGCAACACAGTGGATTTTTCAGCAGGATAATGCTCGTATCCACGTTAGCCGCGAAACCAGGTCCTGGTTCTCTTCTAATTCGATTGAGGTTTTGGAGTGGCCACCATGCTCTCCTGACCTCAATCCAATTGAGAATCTCTGGGGAGTTTTAGTTCGCCGGGTATATAGGGAAAATCGCCAATACAAGTCCGTTGAGGACTTAAAACGCGCAATCGTGGAAGAATGGAATGCTATTGATTTAGATTTAATTCAAAGTCTCATCGATAGCATGAAAACCAGAATTTTTAATACCATTTTCAAGCAAGGAGCAACTCTTGATTAATGAACTTTACGTTACTGTGTTCTAGAATTTAATTAATTTAATGAATTTTACGTTACAATGTTTTAATATTATTTTTGCAGAAATAAAATCGTTAGTTTTGTCGAAAATGTACGTGGCGTTATAATTATGAAACAAGCTAAAATCACTTTTTCCTCCCATATTTCCGCCATTGAAGTGTTAGGTTTATAAATTATGAGTGATTGTTTCCTTTTTATCAAATTCATCATTTTCGTTATTTATTGTATTCTGCTGGAGTGAATAGTTTTCCAGAAATCATAATTTTTTTTGTGGCGTTATAAATATGAAACGCACTTTATATGCACGCTAAATTTTGTAAAAAAAAATTTATAATAATTAACAGACATATTTTAGTGATGTCTTGATAAAGGAAACGTCAGTGAGTGTTTTATTGATACTAAATTCAGAGATATCACAGCTATAAATAAACTCATTGCGAATTTTGGATCTTGTTAGTCACTCCCTTGAAATTTGTGTGTTCGAATTGCAGCAAAAATATGTTGAAAAGAAAATCAGTGCAATTCTTTGAATTCCTGAAGTAAAGTCATTTTCTTGCCGCTCCCCACTTCCGTGGCAAAGAGCATTCAAATAGATCTGAAATACGCTGCTTTGTGGAGCACTCAGCAGCATCTAACTCTGATGCTTTTGCATTAAGTTTAATTGAATTTAAATGAACCTTTTAGATTTGCTCTCCTCAACTAACTCGGTTTGCTTGAAGTCACATCCGCTGAATTAATTATCTCAGTGCATTGTGTTCCTTTTGTTTTAATTTGATTCAGTTGTTTATGTGTGCGTGTTCACCAATAACTTAGAAACATAGATTTATGTGCGATTGTTAAACTAGTAATATCCAAGGATTTAATGCATTAAGTAAATTGTATTTTCCATTAGTAGAGAACTTCTCGCAATGAGGAAATATGAAACTTTAATTTCTTCCTTCACCTCATCAGTATTCATTTAATTCCTGGTAGCATCTATACTATATACATATAAGTATATCATATATATATATATTAATATATTTTTTTCATGTTATTTTATGTTGTATAAATAAATAAAGAGCATTATAGAATTAAAAGAGTTGATATTTCACTGTTTGGAAACTATATTTGTTTCTTTGCTTATGTGAATTTTAGTCCAAATAAAACATGTTTTTAAAATTCATTTTATTTCAAAATACCACGTAATCCATATATATTATATATATATAATTAAGTACATATATTAAATAATAAGACGATATAAGTCCATTTTTTCATGAACGGAGATATTTAAGGGTTTGCATAATAAAAAATATTGGCAAACGTTAATCAATTCGGGTAATGTTTTTAAAACAATAATCTTTAAAAAGTTATTATAAAATAATAATAATAAAAATTTTTATATAAAATGTATTTTTCAATGCAAAAAAGAAATAATTATAATAAAAAAAGGCAAAAGTAAACGAATAATCGAATTTATTAAAAAATAATTCCAGTTATAATGTGTGTATAAATATAAATAAACATGAAAAATTTAGTTAATTAAGATAACTATCTAATAAAAACAAACTTATTCATATTTCAATGTAATTTCTGCTTTACACTTAGCTTACTGAAGTATTTATGGTGAGTAGGAGGGATGTAAGATAGTAAACTCATCACATCTCTGTGTTTCCCCCTTGTTATAGGTCTTGAAGTTTAAATGCAGTGGTAATATAGTAATTTTGCTAAAATTTTTAGGCCTTCCTCGTTTTCAAAATAAATCAAGAACTTTAAATTACGCATTTTCTTCTATAGAGAATTCTTTAGGAAATTTAGTGTGGTTCATCCCTTTCATCCCTTTTAAACCTCATCCAGGGTATCTTTAGCCAATTTAGCCAATGTATAATTTGTTCGTCCGTATTTATTTTCCCTTTTTGATATTACTTCCTCTAGGGATGTGGTTGAGACAACATCTTCCCGCTTCATTTCATATAAAAGGCAGCAATTTTTTCCCGGTAAACCTTAATTGCATTATAAGAGTCTAGGGCAGTATAAAAATAGTTCTTAAGGCGGCTATAGACAACCTAATCTGCAGGGCCTGATATATAGGTAGGGTCAGATACAATCGAGCGCTTGTGAGTGAAACATCGCTCCTTCAAATTGTTAAAAAAAGGGTTTTGCATTAGTAACGGTGGCTGCGGTGATATCAGTACAACACATTTTCGTCCCTGCACCTGCTATGCCCTATAACTGACATGAAATCAGCCCAACCGTGCCACACACGACCCAATTTTTAGGAGATTAGAGTGGGGAGTCGGACGTTTGGCTAGTTACCTCACCCAATCGCTCTATCTAGAGACCAACAAAATATCAGACCAACCGTGCTATACACGACCCAATCTGTAGGGTCCCTACAAATCGGGCCCTGCAGACAACTCTTAAATCTCTGTGGTCTGGAAGAAATGAATGACCCGGCAGAAATGTATGGTCAATAACGTTTATGTTGTTGTCAGCTGATTGTACAATTCTTAACCACTTCAATGCAAGCTTTATACTGCGGTTTTCTCGGTACACAACTCACTGTGGCTATAATGTGATTTTGAATTATAATATTTTGAATGTGTTTCAGGCAACAAGATGCTACCTCTTCCAAACCTTTGGACGCTAGAGTTTGCTCTCATAGCTCTCTGTTCTCATGCATACATATACATTTTTTTTGTCATGCAACTTATGAAAACCTTCGTTAATAACAATAATATTTCGCTTATAGTATATGCAACAGAAACCGATGACTTGGGATATGGAATTGCTTTTTGTGGATCAAACGAAATTTCTTAAATGGATGCTGTGTTCTTCCACTCGGCTGGTTTAATTTTCATATTAAGCTCATCACATTTTTGGGCAGGTACCTTTATGTGGGTGATGAAAGCTTAAATCAACATTTTGTTGTATATTTGCTCGCTGAGAAATGTTGTATTTTTTTCATTTGCAATTCAGAACTGAAATATTTCATGAAAATGGAAAGAAAAAGTTTCAAAACCTTTAACCCGACTAAGGATACAAAAATAAAATAAACTAAAAAATAAGAAACATGTTCCTTCTGGTAGTTTCACATTAATAACGTTATTCATTACGTAATTCAACTCAAATGCCGTGGTCGGCTAGCTCAATTCGATACATCTAATGGTAAATATAATTGAATATAATATAAAAAAATTGATAAGCAGGCAATCCTATTGTGAATACTGTAACGATGTTAACAACCAGTTTCATTTGCTTATTGATTGTAAAATTGTTGACAAAGAAAGAACTGTATTTATGATCGAAGTAGCACTAAGCAAAAACAATAAGTTCCAAATGTTTTGTAATTATATAAATAGCTTAAATGAGTGTAAAATGAGAAAACCTTATTTGTATAATTGTTAATAGAAATAAGTAAAAAGTATATTAACATTACATAAATGAAAAAAGAAACAAAATAAGTAAAATAAGTGTTATGGAAATAAAAAATATTTCAAGCGCACAACTCCTCATGTATAATTTATGTATAAATTGAGGATGAATAACATATCTATCTTTAATAGGAAAAACTAAAAAATTATTACGAAATAATTTATAAATATTATTACTTAACAATCGATCAAAGCAAATTGAGAGTTTATCGTCAGAAGTCATTGTAATACTTAAGATTTAGATTAGATTAGAAAATTCTTTCAATTATCATTATTATGAATGGAATTCCACTTCCACTTTCAACACAAACATTCCTGCGAAGACACTTTATATGTAGTTCTTTTGATTAATCTATGAGGATATTGTACACCATTGAATGTGTGAATATAAATATAAAAGAGGATATCTACTACATATCTGACTAAAACTACCATTAACTCATTTTTTCCAAAAATGAACTTATACCACTTTTGAAGACAACGGTTCATGTTTAATATAAAACCTTAAACCCCATCGATTCAGCATTTCTGGTTCAGCCTTTAAACGTACAATAAACTTAAATATATTCGCATACATTTGTTCTCGGATAATTTGTTTTTTTCCACAGGATTTGTGGTATTTGTGAAAATCTAGTTATTGTATATTAAAGATACGAAATTTTTATTATGGACGTCCTGAAAAGGAAACATTTTTTTTTTTTGGTTATCAATAAATATTTTCACTCTTGTTTTAGCATAAAACAGTTAATATAAAACTCATTACTACGAGTAGTATTCTTGTTTAAATTTATTGACTATCAATTGATACTTAAAGTATCACAGTCAAATATTTTTCAATTATTTTGTTTTGATGTTGAAACGAACTTCCAGCTATTAGGGGTACAAATAAGTTTTGAGGGATATACAAAAGATAGCGTTACTGGCATTAAATCGTATCAGACTTGTAACTATAATATATTCATGTTAAAGCGTCATCATTTCCCTCTAGAAATCAGTATGTGTCATTTCGCTGAAGTGTGAGCAACCCACTTTCTTTGTGTTCTAACCTCTGTTCCAACAAAATTAATTTTAAGAAAAGTGCAGCTGATGGGCATCGATTACTGTGTGAAGCATATGAGAAACATGCTCCATTAATAAAAACAAGTGAGTACTGGTTCCGGCGTTTTTAAAGTGGCGATTTTGACACCAGCGATAAAGAACGCAAAGGGAAGCCAGTAAAGTTTGAAGACGCTGAGAGGCGTTATTGGACCAAGATTCATGCCAAACTAAAGAGGAACTCGCTGAAATCTTGACTTCACAAGCGATTTCAAACTGTCTCAAAGCCATGGGCTATGGTGCGAAAACAAGGAAATTGGGTTCCGTATGAACTCCAGCCAAGAGATGTCGAACTCCGTTTTTGCACGTGCGAACAACTAATCCAAAGGCAAAATCGGAAGAGTTTTTCGCATCGAATCGGCCATGCATCAACTTCAACGACTAAACCGAGTGAGTATTCATGGCAAGAAGCTAATGCTGTTCATCTAGTGGGATCAGCTCGGAGTGATCTACTATGAGCTACTCCAGCCTAACGAAATCATCATTGGGAAACATTATCAACAACAATTGATGCAATTGAGCCGAGTATTAAAGCTCAAACGCCCCCAATATGGCAAAAGCATGACAAAGTGATTTTCCAGCACGATAACGCACGGCCCCATATTTCAAAAGACGCCAAGGAAACTTTGGAGGCGCTTCAATGGGATGTCCTACCAGATATTGCTTCTTGCGACTACCACTTGTTCCGGTCGATGACTCATGGCCTGGCCGAGCAGCACTTCCCATGAAGAGGACAAAAATTGGCTCGTTTCTTGGATCGCCTCAAAAGACGAGGAATTTTTTCAGCGCGAAGTTGCTATGCTGCCTGAAAAACAGGGAAAATTCGTAGCTAACGATAAACAGTACTTTGAATACTAATACTTAAAATAACTTGTACCAATTTCTCTGAATACAGCTTCAAAGTTACAAAAAAAAAACCTCAAAACTTATTTTCACCCCCAATAAGTAACATTTCATTTCATCCATCGAAGATGGTTTTCTGTCTTTCCTTCTCTTTTTCAAGTAGACAATTTGGGACGATTACATTAACATTATACACAACACTGCGGCTGATTCGCCTCACTGTCCCTGCACTCCTTTATTATACTACACAAAAATTTAAGAGCTCAAATTCCGGAAATCGAAAAATCTAACTCTATCATTTTTGATTTATATCAACTAAAAATATAGTATTTTTGTAGATCGTAATGTAAGTAATAAAATTTTGATAACTTCATATTCCGTATAAGTAATTGTTTCAAACATATGTATGATGTAACATTTTATCAAAAAATCAGAATCAATATATTTTCCTCAAATTGAGCCTACGTAATAAATTTAAGTGAATTTAAATTAGAGGGATAATATAAGAAACGAAACCTGATGGATTTTTGTTGAAAAAGCGCTTTTCTAACACTATCTAAAAAGTTGTATGCAGCAAAGAAGAAAAATGCAAGTTTGCGGAGATTTTGCCCTCTTAAAAGTTGGGAAAAATCCGGAAATAACTGCGATAAACGACGGCTAAACTTGACTTGTCAAAAGTTACGTGCAAAAGGCATTTAAAAATCGATCCATACGCTCCACATGCTCCAACTAACAGCTTAAGACGTGTTCAACCAAAAAATGTTTTTTCTCCTCACTGGGCTTTTACTCTCATATCACTTGGCAGGGCCAGCCAAATGGAAAAAATCTTGCTGACGAATATTCAGGCTGGGAAATATTTTCCCATTCATGGAATGCTCTTTATCCGTCCGTAATCCAATTTAGGAGTCGGGATTTCGAACGAAACAGGACGCTCAACGAAGAATCCAAATGAGTTTCCTTCATCACTCTTTAGAAGGGATTGCGAAACGGCAACTAATCGCAGTTGAGTGATGGGAAATGCAGCAAGGGTTCAAGTAAAAGTATTTATGAGCGAGAGCGTAAATATGTTAAAAGATATTGGTTTCTTAAAGGATAACCAGCTGTTGGGTAATCTAGTTAACCTAATCCATAACAATAATCTTTGACCCGTCAAAAACCATACTATAGATCATTTTTCTTACAATCTGTTGTACAAGTATCCACATCTTCTTTATATCGCTAGATGTAAGA
Organism: Dysmachus trigonus; assembly: GCA_949715965.1. Taxonomy (NCBI): domain Eukaryota; kingdom Metazoa; phylum Arthropoda; class Insecta; order Diptera; family Asilidae; genus Dysmachus; species Dysmachus trigonus. The sequence goes on along the minus strand of OX454319.1, from coordinate 44,605,472 downwards.
TTTCAATTTTATTCACCACACAGTCCACTAGCAGACAGCAGATAACAGAAAAAAGTTCCAAAAGTTCTTTAAGGCGGAAAATTTGGATTTATTATAAGGATCCCTAAAAATGAAACTTATCCGAAAATTTGGGATTATCCGACCTTTTATATATGTAAATATTGTAAATACTTTGCCACTTGACTATTTGAAAAGTCTTTGAATGCGCCTAATTAAGTCGTTTTTCAACCTAGATTGCATATTTGTTATTATGCAATAAATACTTTCACTATTTTCTAGGTCTTTTTTTAATTGTATCTCTTATTCAGAATTTCTACAAGGAGTTTAAAAATGTTTCAAGGTGGCACAAAGAATAATCGTATCTTACATGCGAAATTACAATAGATCCGACATATACACACAAGATGCAATTACGCATAGCATAACACTATGACGAATTTGAATAAAATAATTAGCATAGGACACGACACATAAAGACGTAAGGTATGACTTAACATATGATTTATATCAAACAAAGTGGAAAAATTTCTTGAACACACATACATTTAGAGAAAACTTGCATTGTAATTCACACCAAATCAATAATTAAATGTTAATTTATAAGATTCACATTTGAAATTATTATTACGATATTTTAAATTGAAAACTACATGTTAATCTTACAAGTTTTGTTGCACATTACCATGGATATAGTATTTCGCCACCGAGAAACTACAATTTTCTATGTCTTTTTAAAATACCAAGTGTAGAATTTGCATTGAGCAAGAATGAAGGTGTAATCGTTCTTTTCCAAAGTGGTTGATCTCCATTGTTGTAAATATTTTAAATTTAATTAGGAATAATAGGATTACAAGTGCATTTTTTGTTACGAAATTTATAAAACTGATTTATTTCAACCATTAGGATAAAAAAGTACATCACTTCAACAAGTTGTACAAAATTGTTTTCTTCTTAGTTTTAAAAGTGATTTTACTTTAAACGCGTTTTTCTCAAAACTACATTTTTGAATCCGGTAGGCATGATTTTTCAAAAACTAATTATCCAATCTTACTGAAATTTTCCACACTTTTTCTACATAGTATTAACTTGTCCTTGAAAGAAGGATTTTTAAGTTCGTTCACTACAAGTCGTTTTACTAGTAGAAAATCACTAAAATATAAAAAAATGTCCACAGAAATTGTAAAAAAAATCAATTTTTTGTTAAAAACGTTGTCAAAAATTCAAATATCATTTTTTTCAAATCCTTCGACCAAGTACAAGCCATACGCATCTACTAATAGTATAATAAATATTTTGTTTTTTGATTTCAAATAAGCCTATGTCGAGATATTGTGCCTACGGTAAAAATCAAAGATTTTCGTAAACCAACTGTCAATGGCTCAATTTTAATTTTTTTTTTCATGAACATTTTTTTACAACTTGTCAAGTGATGTACTTTTATGTCCTAATAGTTGAAATAAATCATTTTGATAAATTTTGATAAATTTCGTCCAAAAAAGTTGATCCTTTTCGTGTAAAAAAATCGCGAAGATTTTAATTACATTGCTGTACAAAATGGCCAAATGACAAAAACCAAAGCGAAAAAAAAACTTTCAAAATCATGTTTTGCGAAAGTTTAGACATTCGGACCGCGATTACTGGTGGTTATATGATCATTCAATAGCAGGAACGACAAGATAATCAACTTTGAGAAGAAAAATGACCAAAAAAAATGAGTACCTACTTTTTTGAAATAACCCAAAAAAAAATATGGTTTTTGAAGATTTTATGAAAAACAAATGCCAGATTCTGAAAGAGCATCCCCAAAAACCCCTTATACACGAATTTGGAAGAAAATCGCCCCAATTTGCTATTCGAATCGTACAATTGAACTTGCGTGCACAAAATCATCGTTTTGCGCATTAATGGGTTAAGGGGTTAATATTTGATGCGTATGATTTTGTAATATAATACTAGGATTTCTCACTAAACATGTTAGAGCAAACAGCGCGTTTTCTGATTTACAAATATAATTCACAGAGATTTATAAAGTGGAAATTACATTGTTTCTTTTTATTTTGCATGAATTTCCGTTTAATAATACAACTTTTTCAATATTATTACAGTCACTGTTGAATAACAAAAATACTCGTTTTTGGCTCGCATTCTTAACGCAAAATAGTTAATTCGTATATATAGTATATCATGCCAAGTTTACAATGCCAATGTACCAGAGATACAGATATAAATCATCATCCATTTTCACGTTTATTTTTCTGAAACAGACAGACACTACAATACAATATAAGGCTGTTAAGAGGATTATAGATGCATATTCCTAATTTTGCCATGACATGCTATGAAAATAGCTCATAAATTGTCACTGCATTTTAGAATTTCCGTGTCAAATTAGATTGGCATAATGATATGCACATCCTAGTCATAAACTTCTAGGCACTAATTCGAAGTTCACTAAATAAACATCATAAATGCTTCAAGTACAGTCGAATTAATGTGCCATTTTCAACTCATTTAGCCGACAAAGTTCCAGCCAGTGATAATTCAATTATTTCAAGTCCTGGGGCGGGCAAGTTTCCTTCCAGCAGTCGAATAGAAAACTCTTTAAGCAATTACACAAACCAAATTACCCGCTTGAATTCTTCAATTTATCTTTAAGAAATAAAAAGTAAAATTTTACTAAAACTTTGTCATTTGCAAATGCAAACAAAAGTAGAACTGCTAGATGGGTCACAAGATGACAGGGGTACAAGAAGCAATTCAAGCAAAGAGAATAAAGCGATTAAACACCATCAGGCAGGTAAAGCAGATTTGAATAATATAAGAGGGTAGGAACTTTCCAAAGACGAACTACTTATAGGAAAGACAGCTATTACATTAGGATAAATATAAAGATAAATTGGATGTTTGTTTGTTTTAGCATAATCAATAAAACAGCCTCGTGAACCTGTCTTAAGGTGATGCATTAACATTTTTTTTTATTAAAAGAGAGGTGATTTACCAGGTTTCATCCGGTGTAGCGTAAATACTTATTAATTAAACATTTCTCTAATGCTCTTGGGTTTGGTATATCCTAGAAATTGTTTCAACTAATTCCAAGTTAAGGCGTGGTTTGGGATCCTGAAAACCAATTTATCCTAATTTTCATGGAAATCCTTATTGCAAAAAAAATTCGTCAGCATATTTGATCTACCACCTTTTCAAATTCTAATAAAAGACTTGAAAGCAGTGGCCCCGAAAACTCCTATTAACTGATATTCGAGAAATTAACAAAAAAGGCGCTGCCATTTCTTTGTATTAATTTTCCTTGAAATCTTTTGAAATTAGGAAATTTTGGTCGCACGTGGAATGTGTTATATTGTATTTCGAAAATTCTAAAAGGAGATTTAAAATAAGCGACCATAATTCAAATGAATAGCAATTTTATGTCGCCATATTGGATCCGTCATCTTGAATTTCCAAATTTCGATAACAGAGTCGAAACCAGTAGCTCCAAGATGTTTTTTGTATCACAACACTTAGAATGCGAAAAATGTTGATCGCCATATTGGATCGACCGTTTCGAAATTTCATAGGTATATTAGAAATCAACATCCTAAAAGACCCTAAGGTACCAATTTTTATCACAATTACTTGAAGTTTAAAGGTTACCCCGCCATTTTGAAACTCTATATTTCATCCGAATAAAAAGTGGCCTATATGTTAAGTTGGAATATGTACTACCTTTGGACAAAAAATGAATAATATCAATGCAAGCGTTTAGGCTTGATTGAGCTACAAACAAACAAACAAACATGACTTTTGTACTTATTTTCATATAAATTGATTGAAATTTTAGAATTATATTCGCCATATTGTGCTCACCATATTGAATTTATAAATTTTACTAGTAGATTCGAAATAAGTAGCCTTAAAATTCCCTTTATACCGATTTTCATAAGAATGTTTTGAATTTCAAAAATGTCAGTTACCATATTGGGTCCGCCATCTTGGACTTACAAATTTTGATTAATAGATTCGAAATAAACGGTCGCAAAAAAACCATTGTACCAATTTTCATTAAAATTAATTTGGATCCGCCATTAATTTTAATCAATACCTAGCTTAATTAAACGTCCTTTCGACGAGAATTTCTTGGACAGAACAATCTTATTTAATTAATATTAATCTTATTTTTCATATCATTTTATTTCACACATAAATTGTTGGCAATGATATTCTATGAGCATACAATTTTGTTGTGGATTCTTGGTCCATCAAATGATATTAATTTTCGATTAACTTTTATTTATTCTAAACTAGTTCTGAAGCTTAGTGTCATGTTTTATGCATCAGTAGTTTGAGGGAGTAAATGAGCTTTCTCCTTTTCCTCTTTTAAGGATGTCTATCCCGAACAACAGGAAGTATATCAGATCCATTGCAATGTCAATGTTCCACTCAGTAGATAAAGTGGATTTGTCTATTCTACCAAAAATTGCCATTTCGGGTACGTGGTCACTCTGACCGGAAACATCAGTACCCAACAAGGATGGGGGATTATTCAAATGCCTTAAAACGGATTACTGAGAATGCTTTTCGGATGCACTGTGGACCGGTTCAGTAGGTAACTGAATTGCAGGAACATAAAAGACATTCGAGAAAGCAAGAGCCAACGGGTTCAGTAGATCAATATTAACCCTCAAGCCACATTTTTCCCTAGTTTGTTCGGAAATCTTCCTTGTGATAATGTCATTAGAATCGAGTTTCGCATAGCTTACATTCAGTTTTTATGCAAATTGTAAGCTTTGAATTTTAATGCTATTTTTACTGGTTGAGTAAGACCTAAAGCACTACAGTTTATTTCTTTAATTCCTGATAAAAGTAAATTTAGTTAGGACCATGGATCACACTAACTTTACTTTTGGTACTAACATTTTCTATAAATAATTTCATCATTTTTAACTAATGTAAAAAAATTAACAGTAAAAAACATAATTTTATTGTGACCATTTCTGTTTACTTACTCTTAAAAGAATGGTATTGTTGTTTTATCTAAGCATACTTAAAGCTTGTTTAAAGAAAACTAATCGATTATGTTGAGATATAGTGCCAAACCATTATTTAAATATCCCATACAATTGTTTTTTTTTTTTTTCATTATCTCAAAGCCAAAGAGATGCATCATAATAATGCGTTAATAGCTTTATGACTTTTCAATCGTTATGGAATTTTCAATCATGAAGTGTTATTGTTTCCTAACTTGCCAAGAATTTTACTAGAATAAATGCTATTTCGATAGCAAAGTAATAGAAAAAATCGCATCGTTTTTTGAATTTCGACAAAATTAAGTCAAATGGATATATTGGCTTGGAAAAAATAATATATTTAGCATTCGTTGTTATCAGAAAAGAAAACGGCGCATTTTGTATTTAGAAACATATGTCTTAATTTTGTAATATGTAATCGAATATACAGGGTGACAAATTTAAAGTTATTTAAACTAATCATTTATAATTTTAAAATGAGTGCAAGGTAAATAGAAATAAAAATACATATAAATTCAGTAAATATGTCATTTTTATTTTAAACTACGACTCCCCGAAATCAATCGGTTTTATGGGAGAATTTATAAATAAAGTATGTCATTCACCATTAAATTAAAAAAAAATTCATGAGTCAAAACATGAACATGAATAAGAATTTTTTCCATACTTTTTTAGAGTGTTTTCTAAATGAATTTCACTCAAATGTTGCTCAAGTGGTCGATTTTATCATTAAATATGTCGATTTTAAAAATGGAAAATAAATGTATTAAAATATTATTGATCATAACAAATTTTGCATTAAAAAAAAACCTCCATATGTCTACGTCCGAAAATATTTTGCGAACATTTAAAAACATGATAGCCTCTTCTTTATATAGAGACTACGTAGTATAAATTTCAAGGAGATCGATTCAACGGTTTCGGAATCTATAAAAGACGAACAAACATTCATTTTTATAACGACACAGTTCAATTCCAACGTAATGTCATACCAAATAATTAAATCAAAATGGAAATAAAACGAAATCTGAGAAAAATTCAATTTAACATTGCAATCGGAAACATTGAAAATTTTAAGTGACAGCAGCTGTCAAGAAGCACGTTGTCCGAAATGATCAATGTTTACTATTGCGTGTGCTGCTGTAACGTACAACAGATAGCGCTCCCATTGCCGTAAAATATTTATTTTTATTATTATAAATAAATAATTTATTATTTTTATTTATAGCGTATATGGCTTTTACGTCCAACCGATGGCGCTGTTTAAAACACGTGCTTATTCAAATACAATGTTGTGTCAAAATTACAAAGCAATCGGTGAAGAACTTTCGGAGCTAAGATTTTGAACAAACGAACATTTGTATTTTTATTTATATAGATTAGTTCCAGTTGAAACGGACAATTTTGACAAATATTTTGGCCATAACTATTAATGGTAAATATTTTCGAACTCTTTTCGTAATAATCAAGCCGTGAATAAAACTATGAAAAACTTGCTTAATTTTAGATGGAGAAACACTAGAAATTCCTTTACTATATGCTTCAGAATAAAAGCACACCATGAGATACACTTACTTCTACAATAAAAGCGCTCAATGAGGTACACTTTTTCTTCGTTTGTAAGGTTACTTATTGCAAAGTACACCCTCTTTATGACATCGGAAACGATCTACTGATATATTTCAAGCTGGTCTAAAATTCCGTCAAACATTTTTCAACTTACAAATTAAAATTAGGCATGCCGAATAGACTAAGATAAATATCTTAGTATGTTCTGCATGCCTAATTTTAATTTGTAACTTGAAAAATGTTTGACGGAATTTTATATCAGCTTAAACGCCTTCATTTCGGAATAATTTTAAAATTAGGTGCCCAATTTTAAAATTTATAAAGTAAATGCTAAAAATTCACTGAAATCACAAAAAATCCTCTAGGACATTTTTGGAATCGTTGAGTTTAAAATTGCTACCTAGTTTTAAAAATTCTATCAACATGCCTGACATAGAAATTCGAGGAAATCATCGACACTGAATTTGGGTTTTTCGTTGACTTCAAACGTCTGGTATGTAATTTTCTAAGTAACTATACAGTATTTAGATGTTACTTATTGAGTGAATTTAATTGACACGAAATTGTATACCTGTGTCTATATAGTATGTATCAATATCAGCAGCTTCAAGGATGGAATATGTTACTTTTTACCACCACGGATTAATGTTAGTTATTAAAAATTCTCGACTTAACTAGAAATTCAGGGTTTGGCATACACTGAGAAAATTTTTTCTGCAGGGATCACAAGAACACTTTGTAATTTGTAGTAATTTGAAGAACAATTTTTATAGCAACTTGAACAACAGTTAAGTATTTTTTACGATTTTCATTATGACAATAAAGTCATAAATATTCCTTATAAATATAATCTAGTAATTTTCTTATGCTTAAAAATTTAGGTAGTTTTAATGAAATTTGTTAAGAAAATGATTACCGTAAAGTGGGGCTACTTGGACACGTTTTTCGCACATTTGTTGAAATTCAAAGTAAAAAAATAAAGTTATGGCGATTAAAACATGCTAATCGTACCGACCCTACAGTTATGATTACACAGCTAATACCAACGATAAAAAAAATATAAAAAAGTGGTGTTCAAATAGCCCCGTAGTTGGATGCTTAACTTACCCGTAAATTGTGTGTGAAGGATAAACGAATGTATCTTATTGCAAAAAAATATATATTTTAAGTAATTATACTTAGAAAAAAAGAAGAAAATTTAATCATAATGTCACCTCGGTTGACTGACGACCTAGACCGCTTGATGTTTGATGCAATCCTGATGGATAGGTTGTTTCTGGTGATAAAAGAATCGATAAAATCTGGACCTGGGGTGTTGTTCTTGAAGACTTTGCCCTGCTTGCCTTGTTTATCCAGGTATTTGTTCACCATATCTCGAATGTCCGCCTTTGTAAAGGGGACTCCCCAATTCGCAACAATAGCCAGGGTTTCAGAAATCAGCTGCTCCTCGGACTTACTTAAAACGGTCGGGTGTCCAACGGGTTTCATATTTCTTCCAAGCATCTTCCGTACTAATGTTGCCCGAGGTACTTTGAAAGTTTCTGCGGCCTTTTTCTTTGACATGCCTCCTCGAACAGCATCCATAGCTTTTTCCAGTTCTTTCACTTTGTAATTCATATAGGGTTTTGACCCTGGAGTTTTCTTATACGTGTGCACCATTTTTAAACACTAACTGCATGTACCAACAAGAATCAAACTAAATATGAACAATATTTTATCCGAACTATACTTACGTGGAACAAGAACGAACGTGTTCGCGTTGTGTTCATGTAGCCCCGGGGTGTCCAAGTAACTCCACTTTACGGTACTTCATTCTTAAACGGACCTGCACCAAATACATGGGAAAATGAGATTTAGTGAAAAGTTCTGTAACTCTGGGAAATGGTAGTCCTTGTTGTCCTGATGAAATTGTCAAATGCAACCTGGGTCTGAAAATCCACAGTTTTGGAGTTATGTGCAAAATGTGGAGAGGACATTTCTCGGTTTCTAACAAATGACTAGATTGGCTGGTATTTGTAAGTGTAAAAACAATGATATACATAATGAGAACAACAACAAACAACAATGAAAACAAAAACAAGAACAACAAAAACAAGAACAACAAAAACAATAACAATAGCAATAATAATAATAAAAAGAACAACAAAAACAGAAAATATAGCAATAGTTTCATTTATAATCATAGCCCCAATATCAAAATCAATAAGACTATCAGGAAATCTTCAGTGCATTTGCAGATTTATTTAAAATAAATATCACTGAATAAAAGTGTGTTTATTAACTCTAAAAGACGCACATACCTATATTAATTTCTAACAATGTCAAAACCTTTATTGCTGTATAAGTACTATATTACGAGAATATTCATTTATTAAAATTATGTGTATTTTGTGCTTCTTTGTGTATTGTTAAGAAGATTGTTTGAAAACAATTTTTTTGCGAAGTTTGAAGACAATTCTTTCATGTAAATTACCATTAACCCTTAAGAGGTATCATGCGTGAAATTTCAGCCTAGGCAAATTGATGTTCTCAAATTTTTAGAAAAAACTAATAACTTTCAACTGCATGCATTTACGAAATCACAATAAAAATAACGCTATGAATATCTTTAAGTTTAAGCATATTCTATGGTGAAATTTCACCCATGACACATGACACCATACCTTTTCAGGGCCTAGACTTAAAATGTCCTTCGCAATATCATTTCATAATAGTGTCTCTGGTTACGCTCAAATATCATTATAGTTGACTATAAATACTTACTATAAACATTATATGTTTACTTTTAGTTTGAGTTGTCGAAATTTCTTTTGCTTTATAGATTTCTTGATTACATTTCGTGAATATTGTAGCAGTTATTTGCCAAGGTCTCTAAAAACACTTGAGCTTAATAAGATAAAAATGATGACTATCACAGAACTTTTTTGAGGAGAAAGCGGTTCTTTTTATATATGGAAATAGTTTCTTCAAATTAGAAAAAAATGTTCTTAATGTCTAAGAAACTATGATGCTTAAATTAATGAAAATTCACATGTGATTTAAAACATACCCTTTTTGTTAGGAAGATTAGTTTTTTTTTATTTTAATAATTATCTTTCTTCAATCTGAAAAAATAATGCTTTAGATTAACCCATTAACGCCCAAAGAACCTAATTTTTTTGTGCAGTTTGAAGCCTCATTCTTACAATTAAAGGACATTTATTTTCCAATAAAAACCATGAATCTTACTAATTTTGAGTGTGCTCTTTCAGAATCTGTCGTCAAAATTGAGTTTTTTCCAATAGGAAATTAAATATGGCGACCTTTTGGGATAAAAGTATCAAAAAATTTGAAATTTTTTTTTTTGTAATTTTTTTTCAAGTCAATACAGTTTTGTAATGCAATTCTTACTATGATCAACGGTGATCGGAATGTTTGAACTTACAGAAAAAAGTTTTTTTGCTGATCGCAATCACTCATAACCTTTTCAAAATGGCGGATTTTCTATAGTGCAGATTCTGAAAATCTGAAAATCTGAAACTCTGAAAATCGTACAGATTTTCGTGAAATTCTGTACCAAGAGGTTTTTATCGTCACTGATTATGAGATTAAAATCAATATGGCGGACAACAAATTTTAAAAATCTCACAGACTTTGATGAAATTCAGTATACAGTAGTTTTTGTAGTCGCTAATCACAAATTTAACATCAAATTTTGAAAATTGAAAATTGCGGATTCAGTATGGCAGACATCAAGTTTTGAAAATCTTGTAGGTTTCCATGAAATTCTGGGTTTTTGTAGTTGCTGATCACGAATTGAAATTTGTACTCTTTCGTAATCCAGAGACAACGGCGTGGACGTGGTAGAATTTTGTCTCCTTTGGGGTGCTTTATTATAGTGAGTCCCCTTGCCTCTCACTTCTCGGGGTGCTTATTATTGTGAGTCCCCTCCGCCATATTGAATCCGCAATTTTCAATTTTCAAAATTTGATGTTAAATTTGCGATTAGCGACTACCAAAACTCCTGTATACTGAATTTCATGAAAATCTGTGAGATTTTTAAAATTTGTTGTCCGCCATATTGATTTTAATCTCGTAATCAGTGACGATAAAAACCCCTTGGTACAGAATTTCACGAAAATTTGTACGATTTTCAGAGTTTCAGATTTTCAGATTTTCAGAATCTGCACTATAGAAAATCCGCCATTTTGAAAAGGTTATGAGTGATTGCGATCAGCAAAAAAACTTTTTTCTGCAAGTTCAAACATTCCGATCACCGTTGATCATAGTAAGAATTGCATTGCAAAACTGTATTAACTTGAAAAAAAAATTACAAAAAAAACATTTCAAATTTTTTGATACTTTTTTTCTCCAAAAAGTCGCCATATTTAATTTCCTATTGGAAAAAACTCAATTTTGACGACAGATTCTGAAAGATCACACTCAAAACTAGTAAGATTCATAGTTTTTATTGGAAAATAAATGTCCTTTAATTGTAAGAATGAGGTTTCAAACTGCACAAAAAAATTAGGTTCTTTGGGCGTTAATGGGTTAAGTAAACATTTTATACCTGACATAAACATATTTTCTTTAAATCAATGAATATTTCCATCAAATTTAAACAATACACATTTTTGTTAGTAAAGTTTCTTTTTTTAAAGATTTCTTACTTTCTACGGTATTTTGTTTTGTTATAATGCAAAAATTCTTCTTCAAAACTAAGAGTTTTGAGATTTTAAATTTAGAAATATTACTATTATTAGCATCGTACTTAAAGATGTTTTTCTTGAATTTGATTGTAGTTTTTCTTTGGTATAGGAAGACTTTCACTATACAAATGAAAATACTTCTTTATATAAAAAGCTTTGTAATTCCTGCAATATGATATGTAGTAAGGATAATTTAAAAAAAAAAACTTTTTCTTAGTCCTACAATACTTCTTTAGTAATGCGAATTTTAATTAATTAAATTTGTTAATTTTTATTAATTTATAATATTTTTTTTACTAATTACTAAAATTACTAACCGAATATTAATTTCAACAAAACACTTTGTAATTCGTAGTACATAATATATTTTCTACTACTTTGTATTTAGGCTGGTTATTCTGAAGTGATCCTCAGCTATTTTTTTGCTGAGCTCTAACACAAATGTCTTATTTATTTATTGCAACCTTTTGTACTTGTAGCTAATAAATAAATAACTTTACTGAATATCAGGTATTTAACTTTTACTTTTGCTGTAATACCTAGCCCTAGACACAGGAGGTCATATGGACCGCAACCACTTTTTGAGATCTGAAATAATTCAGAAAAAGTAGGAATATTCGAGGCGTCTGGTGCGTCGTTAAGAATGAGTGTTTTCGAACTAACTACGATTCTACGGAAAAGTACATCCTCTTAGCTAAAAAAAAAAAAACTTTATAACACAAATTCTAAAACAAAGCAGACTTCGCGAAATACAGCAGTTTGATAATGTTCTGGGGTCATTACGAACCCGTTTGTGTTCTGTACGGAGGTGTGTAGTCACAGGGCTCTAAGTCATATAGTTTGTTCATTTTTCTTTTTGCAATTGCAGTAAGTAAGTTCTGTTTTAGATCATTGGTAACCTCAATAATTCCAAATTTAATATACTCAAATTCAGAGAACCGAAGAAACCGAATTCCAATGTTATGAAAAGAATTTTTGAGCTGTATGCAGAAAAAATTGTAATCAAAAAGAGATAATTTGCTTTTATTATAAAAAGACGGCTAGAAAGAACTACATGAGTACTATTTATTAATTAATAAAAGTATAGTAACCCATATATGCCCAAAAGGTCGTTAATGACCCACTTAATTACATTTGGGCATACATACATATATGGGTTAAATTAACTCAATAAATAAAATAGTGCATTCAAGTACAGAAAGTTGTTAAAATCATAAAACGTTTAGTAAAATTTAAACAAAAAATACTATGAATTGCATAGGATACTTGGTATTACAAAACATTGCATTTGATATTATTAAAGATCGAAGTTGAAATTACAAAAAAATTATTTTTGTTATTAATAACACCACGTTTGAAATTACAAAATATCTTGTCTTTGGTATTAACTAAGCTGCACTTTTGGCATTACAAAGTGAACTTATTAAATCCTTTTGTAACTTTTACAATACATAATTTTTTTGCCGTGGAAATTTTAGTATTGTTTTATCTTGACTGATTAAATTTCTTCCAGGATCGTACAAAAATATTATTTTTGATCCAAAATATCTCCTGAAACACTTCTCAAAGATAACCTTATATGCTACTTCAAAAAGTCGAAATTTCTCATGGTCCAATTTTTATTTTAAAAATAATTCGATCCAACTTGGATTTGTTTTTTTTTTTCCGTAAAATCGTGTACCCCAAAGATTTAATGAATTTAGAAGTGCAAATGAGTTTTGCGTTAACAAAGGTAATAAGAGTTTACTAATTTCTGGAATTTTGATTAGCCACAAGATTAGTGGGTTTTTTTACTCACCTGGCGCGACCTATAAAGCATCAAGCGAACGTTCCTCGAAACAATTCTCGGACCAGCAAAAATAAAAGGACCAGGACGTTGTCTACGCTAAAGTAACATTGTCAGAATATTTGGTCTTAATTAATTTTCAGCGAATTTCAACACAACTTCACTTATTTTAGCTCGAGTGCATAAAACAATTCAATCTTTGCTAACCAGACCTATGAAGGGAGACAGACATTCTTTGGCACTTTTGTTTGAACACGCTGCGCTTTGCGAGTGAGGCCATTTAATTAATTAAATCTGTTGTTTTGAGACAAATTCCAATCATCTCACTAAATTTACGCTGTCAAATGATTTCGGTGTGCAACTTTCTGCGCAATTCGACGGACCACCTGTTTGGCTGTTCAGAAGTGGCATGTTCATTTGGGTTGGTGTCGTCTGCCTTTTTCGTGTGACATGATTTCAAGCCTAAATGAGCCTGAACAGAAAATTCTAGCCGTTTTCAAGCGGGACCGATTGCCTCACACACCTAAATTATAAAATAGGGACAATATATTATCGCACAGCAGGCGCCGTGTTGAAACTGTGAGACATGAAAATTTGTGGATAAAATAGCTCCGCATGTTCTGCTTGAATGAGGACATCTGCATATGACACACAACATGTTGCCTATGGGCTTCAAAACTTCCTCTTCAAGATGCAGTTCCCGTGCAGATAAATTTGCACAGCCTTTTTCTACAAAGTTGAAAAAGTGAAAAGTTTGTTTACAAAAAGTGTCATTACCGCACATAGTGCACTGATACCAAGTTCATCTCGCCATAACACCGAGACTTCCGTCGGAATAAAATCATTTTACTAAAGACCCCAAGGCCTTAGCCAGAGTTTGAGATTGAGAAAAGGGCTGTTTTATAAAAATTTATATTTTTTTGGGGTTGTGACTCCATCTATGTATGTGCACAAAAGCAAACGCAGCGGTTACTCTGTTTGTAGTCGTCTTCCATGTCCCGGGCAGTTCCGGCACATTCACTGGGGTCATATACTCTTGAGATCAAATTAATTTTTGCCACTTGACCACCAAGGCTTAGTGGGTAGTGTGGTCATCAAGAAAAAAATCCCTACATAACATATGGGGTTGAAACACTTCCTTTACATTTCTCTGTTCTGTTGTTTCAGTGGTGCACACTCCAAACCATAAGTCTAACAGTTCGGGTGCCACAAACTGATGATACAAGCAGAACTTGTGGATAAGAAACAAACCGCATATGTGATCAAAGCAAACTGATTTGGGCTTCGAATGTGAAAGAGATTTATGGCATCCCAAGTGCTGACCAGTGGCCGAAATTCACTGCACATGACAGGACTAGAAGGAAGCAAAATTACCCAAGAGTTTCCAAATTTCCGATAGTCTAGCGAATATTCATCCATTAGCCCCAAATGGAATGCAATTTCCTAGTAAATTAATCCTATTTCGGTATAAATGTGGACTACAATTATTCCATCGATTAACCAATTCCGTTGCACACACCTGCGTCATTTCATTTCACTGCCTATCCACTTATGTTACAGATTATGGGTATGGGTCTATATTTAATTATTTCCAAATTTCAATTAACAAGAGAAATAGTGAATTGTAAAAAAAAAACCGTCAAAACCCGATCTGGCTCTGGATTTGGAATTTTGCTTTGAATTGAATTTTTTAAACTGTGTCCTATAGCAAATATTCCAAAATTTATAATAAATCCATCAAATTGTCATGATTTTTAACCATCCAAACTTCAAATCTTTAAACTGAAGAATTCTCTGGATTCAGTTTTTGACGCAAAACGGGCATAAGTCAATGCAATTTGATGTCCTTTTAGAAAAATTTTAAAAGTATTGCCATGAATAACTATTGAAAAATTCCACTTCAATTCAAAATTCTAGGTTGGATCATTTTAATAAACGCAGCTTACGTGTCTCTTTTCGAACTCAATAAAACAAACAACAATTTTTCGGAGTGAATAAGAAAATATCAAAATATATTCTAATGAATGATACACTTACATATATGGATCGGCTCCTTGATAAACTATTTCAGCTTGGGAAATGGTAACAAAAATGTTCATGTATTTTATATACTATCATATATATATTTTATTTCGTATCTATGTATTGTTTCGTACTACAATACGAAGGAAATGTTTTAACATTTTTTTTACATAGTTGATGTTTGTATAAAATTTGCAACATATCAAAAGATAAGTAGATCCACTGAAAGAAATAATAGTTTCCAGGCTCTCATTTTGTGTAAGGGAGATCTCATAATTATAAGCGAAAAGATGTTGGTAATGTTTTTGAAATGCCTATTTAGGGGATCTTTCTAGGAAAACATTTTCGAAAAGATTTAAAAAAAAAATGTGAAATTTTTCCTCGCTGAAATGGTTATCGTCCGAACTACAATTGTTTTGATTGGTAACAAATTTTCCAATTATCACCCAATTTTCCAACCTCAAGAATCGATTTTTTCTTCAAACTGCCACCATTTTGTTTTTTTTTTTTTTGTCAAAATGATGGTTCGGATGATAGCTACTTCAACAGGGAATAATTTGCCATTTATTTATTTTTTTTTTTCAGATGATCCAGTCGCCAGATATCATGCCCTCTCCCAGTTTTTGATTTTTTTAAAATCTGTAATGGCACAAAAAACGTACGAAGAAATCACAAAAAAATATTTTTGTACCCTTTTAAGTTAAATACACATACCCGAACATTTTCAAAACAATATCTCTTATCTTGCTATGAAAAAAATATTTAAAAAAAAAGAAAAATTTCCGAAAAATTTTTCCCATAAAGACCCCTTAAGCATGGTACTTACAGCAATGCAAATATATAGGTGATCACGCAATAAAAGTGGAATGTTGAATTTTTGTTATAATATAATCAGGAATTGCAATTTCCTTAGTCGCTACTCAATTAATTATGACTGTAGCGCTTACAGAAAATAGTCCCAAATATGGAAATATATAACTTTAATCACAATGAGAAGTAAGCAAATTCTCTTTAACTCGTTCCGTGCGTTTGCATCCCCACATGTTAAAAAAGTTTGGGGGTAAATTTGATCTCAAACAGTATACACATTAATCCTTACAAATTTTTTGTAAACAAATAGAAACGTAATTTAAAAAATTATACGAATAATAGAGTCGAATTTACACTTATTTAGAATAAAATTGCCTTTGTTCGAGAAGATTTGTAAGACTGATATCTTTGGTTTTCATATAAAAAGCAAACTCAAAGATTTTAAGCTAAATTCAAAATTTTCTCGCATAGATTACTTTGATAAATCTCCACCTTATTATTTCTGTATAAAGTTCAGAATACACAGAAATTATAAAACAAAACTTATAAAAAAATTAATCAATTACACAAAACTTTATTCCCATGCAATGACCAAGTAAAAGTCATTCTCAACAGGCCAATGAATAACCTGTGATGCATTAGAAGCTTTAAATTCAAATGTAAGTGAAAAAGGATGTGAAGTAAAAAAACTTCTTAAATAAATTTGTTTTTCAAAATAAAGAAAATATTTTAAAAAAAATCCAGTTCTTATGACTTATAAACAAAAAACATCACAACATTTAATAAAATTGCTGAAAATATTTAATGCACATATAAGATTTAGACTTGTTTAGAAGAGAATTTGGTCGTTAAAAAGAATATAAACATTTACTATGGAGAAATGCAAATGAGATTTTATGATACCATCGTAATGTCTTCCAGGAGACAAGTGGCTTGATTCAGGCATGAATTCATGCCGTGGTGACAATACAAGTATAATGGACAAATCCAAACAAAACCGAACATTCGGAAATGGAGAAAGATTGTGATTATTTTTTAAAAGACAATATTTCATATCTTTTTATAAAAGCAGTATTGAATGCTTAATGTTAGCCACGTCACTACATCCCAAAATAATTATTAGCACCTAACCATATAACAAATGTGTTTCTTTTGAAGTTAGATATTGCTATAATGAAAAATCATAAAAAATTTAATTATATGGCAACACTAATTCCATATGACAACGATAATTTTTTGTATTTTATAAAATATAGTAAGTATATGCAGAAAATAGAACATATTTATAAGTTTTAAGACTTAATGACAGAACTTAAATACCTACAGTTTGACTTTTTTATTTAAACCAATCTCTTTTATATTGTAAGCTATGTATGTTTTATATAATATTTATAACGCGACCAAAAAAATAATAACTCTTAGAAAACTTGATTTAAGAGGAATACAATGTTTGACGAGAATAATAATACTTGTGAATAGGAAACAGGCACACTTAATTATTGACAATGAATAAATTTCTTCTCGGAGAAAATATTGAAGAATTTTATTTGTTAAAAGCACGCCAAGGGATAAACCTTTTCGGAAAAAACATATATGAAGATTAATAAATATTAAAGATTATAAAAAATGGTTCTAAAATGGTACAAGGAGTTTTTTTGCTGCCGATAATTTAAAATTTGATGTTGCTCTTATAAATTTTGTATTTAATATTCAACACAGCTTCAGATCTTAGGATATTTGAATTAACAAAGTACACGAATTCAAGAATATGAAAACTAAAGATAAATAAGTAAAGACAAACTAGAGATGCATAAATAAAATACATACCCTTATTAAAAAGACCCCATCTGGCGTAATTACGTTTTTGTGGGAATGTTCATTACTCCCATTCTTGAAATGAGGGAGTGTAATTATTATAAAATTAAATGAAAAATGAAAACCATCATAATTTTTTCGGATTTGGTATTTCAAAACGCAATTCATTTAAAATTCTTAAAGAAGGGTATGATAGTGTTAGCAAATTACACAGAATGTTATAGCCTTGATCCATTGCAATCCCTTTATCTGTAGATTGTGAGGGAAAAGTTTTTGTTCGTAACTATTTCCATCAAACAAGTTTCATGCTCTATTGCCAGGACTACATAATTTGCTAGTTTATTAATCTTTGGAAAGAAAAGTCACTTCTAATTGGAAACTTTCTTAAGTCCATTTATCCAAAAGGAAATTTCATGTATTTTTGTAGAATTTAACAGGTAACCAGGGAACTTTTGATACCACAACCAGGCTCATAGGTTGAACGCAGGCTACACATAAAGCTATATGTATTATAAAAATGACTTGGGAACTCAGCAAAAGGTGAAATTCAATTTAGGTAAAAATTTATAATGAACAGCTGTGTCAGCAGCAGCAAATCGCTCAACCAGAAAGTTTCCATCTCCGCTATAAAGAGTAAAATGAAGAAAATTACGATAATTTTTTAAAGGGAGAAGTTAAATTTTGTCCTGCCCCGGATATTCTAGAGATGCAGGGTGCTCTGCATATTTAGGCAAGAGATGCAAAAATTATGAACCGAAAAGAAGCTTTACGGGAATTAATCTCCTCCTGCGGGACGCTTAATAGTTTCATAAGTACGATGCCATTCCAGTTTTATTCACGGCGGATGATTCAGGCCGCTCTTGGCCGTACATTTTTTTACGTAACCAAAATTAATTTAATCTGATAGTTTAGGGAAATAAGTTCCATCCTGTTTCGTAGCATTGCAAGAAAAATTCATTTCATCCAGAATTGTTATTTTCGATTTCATTTTCCGCAATTTAATAGAAAATCCGTTGTGTACATTTTTATATTATACATCGAGCATATTTTTAAGAGGAAATTGAAAATGATTCGCTTCATGAGATAATGAATAAAAATTCAGTCTTTTAGATTTATCAGTGATTTAGTGGATTCGTTTTTTTATTTTTCAGTGATATTCAATCAATTTCAAATTATCCGGTTTTCCCTTTTGGGTGCTACAAAAGTATTCTGGAGTCTTTTATCTTCTCCATTTTAGAAAATTTACGTTACTTTATTTTATAAGTTTATATGTATAAGTATATACATTACATAAGTTCCGGCCAATTTTATCAGGATGAGAGTGACAAAGTGTGTAATATAGCAGTAAACATATGAAATTTAATAAAAAAGAATTTTTTTCGAGGTTTAGAAAAAATTTTTAAAATTTTCTACAAATATTTGTAATACGATTTAACATCTCAAGCTGCCGTAATATTATATTTTGTATAAGTTTTTTAAATTATATAACTATAACATTGCAATTGATAAAAAAAATTCAAGATAAGGAAAAAAAACATACTAGGTACCTCTCCTTCTTTAAATAATAAATATCTCAAAATACAAAATAAAGCCTTTTAATTTCTCTTAAATGCCACAAATTAAAAAATGATCTTAGAGGACTCCTTAGAATTACTTAATTATAAAATATCATTTACTTAGTTTTAAGATCATATTGCAGCCGTCTCCGATGATATTCTCTGAGTTTGATTTGCATTTCGAGGTAAGACTTTCAATAAAAACTAATAAATTTATTAAAACCATTTGGTAAAATATCACGATTTTAGCGACTCGAAAAAAAAACTTCTTTAACGTCTAAAAACTGATTACAGTACCTAAGCAATTCATTCTACCTTGACTGATTTACGAGCACTTATAAAAATGTTTTATTTTGTTTAGCGAATCAAGTGACGTATAAACGTGTGCGTAGCCAGTCCGGGGAGCCAAAATTGTAGGAGCGCTGTAGCTTGGTGCCATCTCTCACTGTCAGTATCACTTCCTAGAGCAAATGTTCGAAATATAATTCTTTAATAAATTAACGGATACCGATTTATGAATAATAAAAGAAACGTTTCACAAGTGGCATTCTACTGCTCATCTATTCGGAAACCAATGGTGGCTCGTGGTGTCCTCGACAGAGGAGGCAGAAAATTCAAAAATTTAGTTTGCGACTTCAAGTTCGCTACAAACAATAACAAACACATATGCTGCCGTTGACTGTTTCTTAACCAAGATTTTTTCTATACTTAAAAGGACCACATCTGATACAACAAATGATCTGAGCCCATTCCTTTTCTAAAACCTTTTATTATTTTGAAAGCGCAAACGCTTTTTTCGACGCAACTTGATGCAACAAAAATTATTCAAAAATATTATAATTCTAATAATTTTACTGTTGCAGATATTGCTTTTGATTTTGAAAACCTATTTGATAATAGGACTTATGTAACTTAAAAATATTATCTATGTATATTAATGTATTTAATAAATAAATAACATTGGATGAAACACCTCTATTATTGTTAGGTGTGAAATTTATAAAAATTAAAAACTGCTCACATGACAACTTGCCGTCCGTCGTGGAGCAATATTATAAGCCATAATATCTCATCAACGGAGGCCTGTCTCCGCTCTTAGTTACATTTCTTGCCCCTTGTAGCCCTTGCCGTAGAAATTCTGATTAGAAGTTTGCTAATAAATCGATTGGAGCCTAGCCTCCTCTGTCACACATACAGAACAGAACTCCCATGTCAGAAATATTTTATAGCGCTCCCGCTAATTATTCACTTTTTTTAGAGCGGTTTTGTTTTGCTCTCTCATACCCTACGTACATCCCTACTCCTTTTCTGCGTTTTGTCATGGTAAGTCACATAAGCTTTGCCACTATAACAGGGAATCTAGCCTTCTCTGTCACGCACACACAGAATTCTTCGGCGGCAATTTTCTAGGGTCTTTTTAAGAAATTACGTCACGGCCCTCTATGTGTGTTGCTTTGTTGTATTTGTACTCATAAAATCGTCGGAGGCTAGCCTCTCTTTTTCGGCTGCAGTTTCTTTTGAACAAATTACGTCACGGCTCTTCGTATGAGATTAGTGCAAGAGTATTTCACAAAATTTATATTTGTTTATGTGCATTCTACTCCAAAAATATTCTTCCTTTAGTTTTTTTTGTTAGAGGAGGCACTGCCTCACTGCCACTGTCGGAAACATGGTATATTTTGTATAATGTTAAACAATTTTCCAAAACATATGAACTTATGGTGTTCTGTGCTCATTCCCAACGGAAATTTGGTGTTGATTTGGTTACAGTTCTGATATAGATGCTTTAGTGAGCTCATACATTTAAAAAAGTTTCTTCAAATTAACGATTTTACTCCCATTTGTTGTTTTAAACTTTCCTAAGCATATTCAGGAACTATTACTAAATTATATTAAATAAACCATAAAACACAAGGTACTTACAATAAATCGAATCTTCTTTGTATATATGTGCATACATTTTTCAAATTACTTTAATACTTTTTTCAACACTTTTCAACTATAGTACTACTAAGAGCGACATTTTCCATAATGTATGGATTACATTTCGCGTTTTGGTTACTATTCCTGTGATGTTAGCTAATAAAGTGCGCAGTTTTTCGAAACTTTCAAAACTTATCTACACCCAACAATTTCACAAAAAAAAGTAAAGTTATACAAAAATTAAAAACCGACTTCATAGTTTTGCATATACATACGTACAAACTTAAGCTTAAGGGGGTAGTCCAGTGAAAACGACTGTTTTTTCAACGATTTTTTTTTCATATTAGAAGTCAATTTTTATTAAAAAACTTTTTGACATATGATAGTACAACTATTAAAATACACAAAAAAAAATTTTTTTTTTGTTTTCGATGAGTCATCCCGACAAAATGGCCGCTCCAAAAAAAAATTTTTTTTGTTGGCGGACGTCGAATCTCTGCAACGGTTTATTTGAAACAAAAAATTCAAATGAGGTTTTAATCTGTAGAACATTGGCTATCGTCGGAACTAGAATTATTAATTTTCAATAAAAAATAACAAAATGGCGGCATTTTGAATTTTTCGGGTGTTTTTCGGGTGCTTAATTTGTTTATAACTTTGTAAATAAACAATGGATTTTAATAATTCTAGTTCCGACGATAGAGACACAATCAAGAAATATACAGCTAAATTTTTAGATCAATCGGAGCAAAAGACTCTGAGATCTGACGTCCGCCGAGTCAAAACATGCTGTTTTCAGAAAAACGCGTTTAAAGTTTTTTATGCGGGTAAAAGCTAAAAAAATTAATTTTACCTTAGTCAGCGATGCCTGCTCGATACATAACGCGATGCCTCCTCCATAGATAACTAATCTTAAATACAAAGCAGAAGGACCTAGACCGTTATAAACCGAAAAAAAATGGGCGAAGCAAACAGAAATACAAGAGTCTTCCTTGCTCCGAAACACGCCAGGGGACCTTCGAGCGCTCGGATTACACGTCTCTCGAAAACTCTCTGTATCTTTAAAACTATTCAATATTTTGCTTCGATATTTTAAGGGAGTATTTTCTAGGCGTAGTAGAGTAGATTTAAGCAAAAAAACAAAAAACGAAAAAAAATTTTTTTTTCACTGGACTACCCCCTTAAAGCTATTTTTGCAGTCGGTGCCAGCCAAGACAATTTTATAAACCTACAGTAATGTATGATGGGATATTCTCTTCAAATTTAAGTGGAACCTCCCTCGGGATATAGCCTATGCAATAAAAAAAAGAATCATTAAAATCGGTTCACAATCAGCGAAGATATCGCGTAACATACCCACACAAAAAATACAGTCGAATTGAGAACCTCTTCCTTTTTTTGAAGTCGTTTGTTCAGATATTTATATTTGTATTTATTTCAGGTATTGAACGTTAAAACGAAATGGAGTGTGTTAAAATCGTGACGTTTGCAATTCGATCCCACCATATTATTTAAACTTTCTCAAGAATTCCAGGGCACCACGAAAATTTTGCCCAGTGTGCCAGTAGAGCTAAAGCCGGCACTTCGTGTAGGTATGTAAGAAGCTATATAAGAAATGAGCTATACTGAAAGCCTTTATGCAGCCATTTGAATGCTGAATTCTTTAAATTTGAGGAATTTTATTCGTCATATTTGGAATTATATACATAATAACAAAATTTAAAATAGCGGCCCTAAAATCTTATATATATTAATTTTCACAAAAAGCCGGCGTTTTTATATCTAAAGCTACAGCTTCCTTAAGTAAAGTAGGACTTATAACTGACAGCAAATTGCATTAGTTTTTATTAATAGAAAACAATACAGAGGCATGATATCTGATTTCTTTGTCAGAAATTGAGAAATTGGGCTTGAGAGAGTTCTGGTTCCAGCAGGATGGCGCTACGCGGTGGCAGCTGTTTTGACACCGTTGGAGTTTTTTGTAAGGTGCGGTTAAAGATCAATCCAGAAACGACTCAGGTACTTGAGCACGTGAAATAGGAAACCATCGAAAATGTGCTTCAAAATTGGGTTAACAGAATGAGCTACTACCTAGCCAATTGAGGCACCTATTTAGATTAAATCATATTCCATAGATAATCGGAAGGTTTACTCTTTTCAATAAATCAACAAACCTTGAAAAATATTGATCAATGATTATTTTATATCATTTTTAAAAAGAAACCAGCCGATGGCCCACCATTCCTAACTAAATGTATCCAAACCATTCAGTTGGGTTGGTCAATACTTGTACTGAAATCGAGTAACTTTATTCCCTCAGAAAATAATACACAAAATATCCGCCTCGTCATGAAAATACCATAAATGCAAAGGGACACGACATAGACGAATACGAGTATCATCAAAATGGGGTTGTAATCAGGATGGTGAAAGAAACACTGAACACCTTGTCAATGAAAATTGGGAATACGACGAATGTGCCTCATCAATAGGTGTCAGTTTATTGCATTTATACACAAACATTCGTCACGTTCACCGGCAATTTAACGCCTTTCTTCGACGGCAGAGGGAAGAAATCAAATCTCCTCAACAGATTAGGGCCAGCCTCCTTAGTCCATGCAATAAAACTCCATGGGAGCGGAGCGTGTAAAGGTCACAACACAGCGCTCTGCCAATAAAATGTGGAATCCAAAAAAGCAACAGGAAGTAGGAAGGAACATCGAACCAAAAAGAAAGGACATTGTCATGAAGGCGGGAAAATGAAAAGTTGATTAGCCATGAATAAGAATTTCGGTCACATCCGCAGTCGCAGACTACACTGCGGTCCCCTCTTCGATGTGGGGGGGCCAACGCTACTGGGCTCCACTCCGCAGCTGATGATTTGAAAATTGTGGAAAACTTTTTCGTTCGTCCATGACGAGACCGGGATTTTGTCCGTGGCATTCGTACATTTTGAAAGGAAGAAGCTCCTTTTACAGTCCTGTGGGTTCGGGACACTTAGGCCAATGCACAAGCTCTAAATAGTCCTGCAAGGCATGCAGATGTGGAGGACTAAAGTGCTGGCTGCTTTGCGGCGAATAGTCGAATTCGAATATGCATTGTGTGAGTCCACTCCAGGAAGTGGTGGAAAAGGAAACTCTATGCATATGTATGCCAGAATTGCAAATTCAAAGAATTTCAGGAATTGCTAATAAGCTTCCCCCAAACCTTCTCCATTGTAAAAATCTCTTTCCTTGCTAATTTAAAAGCCGCAAATATCTTTGCGCCCCACAAAAACAACGAAAATTTTCTTCTCTCGGTTCGGAAGGGATATAAAAATTAAATTAAATTGAATTTTGTATAACCAAACGAGAAAAATAATTCCATAAGCTGCGTGTAACACTTAAATTAAATCCCAAAAGAGGGCATCAAGAGCACAATGTGGTTTTGAGTTTTTTGTTTACAAATAAGATTAGAGCAGTATATTTAAGGTAGATAGGAATCTTTGAAGTTGTTCGTTTGTTGCTGGAAACATTCACCTAATTCTGAGCTGCTTAGGAATTTGAATTTAGGCTCTGTGGAACCATTTTCTGTATTTCTTATAAGATAAATAACCAATTTTGAGAATAAAAGCTAATTCAATTTTGACTCCGCAGATAAATCGTATCATACTTACAAGGAAACGTTCTCAGGTGTGTCCCACCGATTTTGATGAAATATGTTATAGAGTATCGAAAAATAAGAGACACGTATTTTTTTTTATCTGCGGATACGCACATTTAGGGAGTACTTTTATTTATTGTTTTTTAAAATAAAAATTGGTGTATTTCTCAAAAGTTTGTCCGCCATGTTGGATCCGCCATTATGAAATTTTTAAATTTAACATCAGCTTCGTAATCAGCGACTCCAAAAACCCCTTAATACTGGTTTTCACGAAAAAACTGATATCTGAAAGAATTAACATTAGTGCTACGGGTTGTTACACCCTTGAAGAGCTTTTTTTAAGAAAACGCAAAAACAGGTCAACTTTATTTTTCAAAATCGTATGTACAAAAATATTTTTCAATGATTTTTAACTAAAACTGCTATTGTTGTGACGCAAAAATATGAAAAAAAACGTTTTTCTGCAATAAAAAATAAGGGTTGCCACCCCCGGGAACCGGATTACTTACAAAAGGTTAGTATATTTAGGAGACATAATTTTCATTTTGTTTCATTCAAAAAAATTCATTAGAACTTGAAATATTTAGGAAAAACTGTTTTTGGGGATAAACTTTAGGGGTGGTTTTCACCTCCTAAATGTGCTTATCCGCAGATAAAAAAAATAGGTGTTTCTTCTTTTTCGATACTCTATAACATATTTCAATTTCATCCAATTATTATTTAATTAGCACTATCGCGAAGTGATTGAATACATTGCTCGCACTTTAAACGAAAAAGTTAATAACAACAAAAAGCAGTATTGATAAAAATAATAAAATTCAATACGGTTGTTTGTTTTCAACTTTTTATATCGCAATTTAGTGCAAACAAAACAATTATAAGGTCACCTTGAAACCCAAAAGAAAGGGTCAAGGGACAGGCCTAACAAAAAGGGTACGTAATAACTACGACAATTTAAGAAAAAGGCAAAAGATACACATTGACTCCACTGAATCCTTACGCCATTGAATTGTGCTTTTAAGGCAGCTTTTCTTTTTATTATAAGGAAAATTGCACGTCAGAATAAGCCGAGCCTGCAGAAAAGGATCAAAGAGATCTATTTCCAATAACGGGTAGAAGTAAAAAGCTTATTCACCCTCTGGCGGGTACAAATTATCTGCAGGTAATCAATCGTTGTAATTACCAACCAGTCGAAACTGGATTCCTGACGCTCGAAGAGGAGACAAGCAGACAAGGCAGATAACCTGAGTCCTAGGAGTGTTTTACTGCCCTTAATAACCTCAAATTGAAATCGATTGTGGCTAATTGAGTTTCCTGTTCAAGAATCGATTCGACAGGAGTAAACAGTTTGCTACCTCTTAAACAGCACACTAAACCGCAAGCTATTATTATAAGAACATTCCAAAATTCCTCGCCGATTACATTAATTATTTTCGTTATAACAAGTTATGGAGGTACATTTACAATGAATCACCTGCCATTGATGGATTTTGAGAATTTTTCCAATAGAAAATATTTATTAATGATATCTTTCGTACATATATACTCTACAAGTCCGGTGAAATATATAAGAGGAATATCTTTAACCCTTCTAGACTTAGAACACTCACTCAGAAAAATAATATATTCACTGCAATTGCTAAGTATGGTATACAACACATAAACGTATGTTTTTTTAATACACATAAGTGTGAAATCAACTATTTGTGAATTGTCAATTTACTGTCGGAAATGAAAGGAACATGGACCGAATTGAGTCGGTAAATTTGGATTTCAATAATTTTATTTTTCAAAATAGGGATTTAGAAATAAAAAAGCAACATTATATAAAAGAGATGTTTGATTCTTTAGTTTCTAGAAAATTACAGATTTTGTGCTTTTCTTCTGCTTCTTCTGTATAATGACAACAGTACAAAGCATTGCTTATGAATTCTTAATTCAAGACCGTCATAATCCAATTTAAAAAACGTTTTAATAAAGTTATAACAGGGTCTGTTATAGTCATAAATCAATTGTTGATTTTGGGTTCAAAATTCGAACTGAGTCCGTTTTCATAGCCTGGTTAAAGCTTTTTCAGTATTAAGACTATGTTCTATTATCTGCATAATCTAGTTCACGGGGAACAGACATATGTTACAATACGTCGGAATCCCTATCCCTATATACATATATATAAAAATGAAAGTTCGTTTGTTTGTTTGTTTGTTGCTCAATCACGCCTAAACGCTTGCATCGATATTCTTCATTTTTTGTCCGTAGTACATATTCCGAATTAACATATAGGCTAATTTTTTTCGGATAATACGTAGGGTTTCAAAATGGCGGATCCAAGATGGCGGCTGAAAATTTTAAACTTGAAGCGATTTTCATGAAAATTGGTACATAGGGGTTTTGCGGGATGGGGATTTCAAATCCGTTCTCCAAATTTAGAAATTCAAGATGGCGGATCCAATATGCCGACCAAGATTTCTCGATTTCAACGGATTTTAATGAAAATTAGTACAATGATTGTTTTGAGGTCACTGATTTTGAATATTATCAAAATTTAGAAATCCAAGATGTCGGATCCAAAATGGTGACCATATTTCTCGATTTCAACGGATTTTAATGAAAATTAGTACGATGATTATATTGAGGTCTCTGATTTTGAATGTTATCAAAATTTACAAATCCAAGATGACGGACCCATTATGGTGACCAAAATTTCTCGATTTCAACGGATTTGAATGAAAATTGGTACAATAATTATTTTAAGGCCACTAATTTTTAATATTATGTATTAAGATTTGGAAATACAAGATAGCGGATCCATAAAGGGGTTTTCGGGTTGAAACAATTTCTGGGATATAACAAACTAGAACATTTGAAAAGTGTTTAATTAGTAAGTATTTACCCAACGCCGGGTGAAACCGGGTAACCCAGCTAGTATATTATATATTTAAATATTATATTGTGTTCCAAAATTCGTCTATTTATAATTCAAGTACATACTTGAATTTTAAAAAGATATCTTGCAGAGGAAAGTTAAGAAGATGGACAGCCAAACATAATTTTACTAATAGGATTTCCGCAAATTGACTCAGTTACGAAAGAAAAATTTGGTAAAATCAGTGGTGAATTTTCCGGAACTTGCTCCAGAGAATAACCCAGCCCAAGAGGGTAAATAGCAGCCAAATAAAATAAAACGAAGAAAGAAAATACAGCGAGGTACTTTTCCAGCTTATTTGAAATCTTGTCCTTGGGCGGTGGATTGCTCGGGCACCGCAGGGCGCAGATGGTCAGAAATCTTCCCAACTGTCGGTGGTCGGTGCCACGAAAAAGGTCAATATAAAGCCCAAACATTTATTGCCCTGGATACTCTTGAAGGTGTCCCGAAAGAACCTCTGTTAATCAAGGATCCGCTGCCGATGCCCTGCCGTGCCTCTGGCTTTTTAACACATTGTTGCGAAGTCAACCGAGAACTTATTGCTCTTTTGTAATCGAAGGGCTTTATTCCGGCGGCCGCGGATCCTGTGATTGTGGAATTATTTAGTCGTTACGGGACTCATTCGGCTGCAATGTCGTGTTTTATTAAAAGCATGAGACCGTTCTTGCTAAAGAGAATCCCACCACAGTCCTTGCATATCCTTTCGCTGGAGGGGGAGGGACGTCGTTTTAATTTTCTTTTAGTGCTAAATTAAAAGCGAACTGAAAAGGGGAAATCCTTCATGAAAATTTCAACGTCTGCAATGAAAGCCATGCTCATTTTACTCGAGAAAAGGCGTCAGATGGCATTGCTTTCAGAAAAAACCCCAAATGATCTTTGCGTTTTGACAATCACTTGCGAAGAGCCTTCTTCTGCTCGAGTAATTGCCGTCCTCTGGCTGGTCTCGTGACTTCAAAAGTGTGTCTGTCCATCTTTTCCCATGCCCACGCATTTTTATTGATTAATTAATTCACCCTAACAAGGCAAAACCATCAATTATACAGGACAAAAGAGGAATTATTTACGGGAGGGTAAAGTAAGTAGAGGAAAAGCCAAGAGATCGATTTTTGCATCATTGAGTTTTGACGATGTTTTATAACTTCGGTTGTGTGTGGTTGTGTTCTATGAATATTTATTTAGTCTGAACTTGAAATATTTTTGGAAAATTACAGGATATAAAAGAAGCGATATAAAAAACGTCTTTTTTTTATTTATGAAGAAATTATTTATTGTAATGTGCCGCTAATAATTAATGGTCAACGTAGACCTCAGAGCATATCTTTGAGAATTTTATTCAAATTTTCATTATTACTGCTTCAAGATACATATACTACTAGCTGGCCCGGCAGACGTTGTACTGCCCTTTCCGGTACATTTTCATTATGCCATGTGCGTCGACCAATATTTGATCGTGTTCTTTCTTTTCGCATATTTCTACAAATAATACCATTAATATAAGAAAACAGTGTTTCCGTTTCATATCCATAATTAATTAATTGAACAAACTTACACGTTGTTTAATATTAAGTAAACCGTTTTACACTGCACAAATATTGGAAAATTACCCGGTTTCATCCGACGTTGGGTAAATACTTACTAATTAAAGACTTCTCAAATGTTCTAGTTTGTTATATCCTAGAAATTGATTCAACCCGAACACCCCTTTATGGATCCGCCGTCTTGAATATCCAAATCTTGATAATATTTAAAATTAGTGGCATTAACACAAATTTCATTAAAACCCGTTGAACTCGAGAAATTTTTTTATATATATTGGGTCCGCCATTTTGGTTCTAGAAACTTTGATAATTCGATAATGATCAAAATTAGTGGTATCAAAAAAATAGTACTAATTTTCATGAAAATCCGTTGAAGTCGAGAAATTTGCATCACCATATTGGATCCGCCATCTTGGATTTGGAAATTTTAATAATATTTAAAATTAGCGGTATCAGAATAATCATTGTATTAATTTTTATTAAAATTTGTTGAAATCGAGACATTATGGTCTCCCTATTGGACCCGCCATCTTGAATTTACAAATTTTAACAATATTCGAAATTAGTGGCTTCAGAATAATCATTATACCAATTTTCATTAAAATCCGTCCAAATCAAGACATTTTGGTCGCCATGTTGGATCCGCCATCTTGAATTTGGAAATTATGAAAACATTCAAATTAGTTTCCTCAGAATAATCATTGTACTAATTTTCATTAAAATCCGTTGCAATCAAGACATTTTAGTCACCATGTTGCTATCGATCGGAGTTAAAAAATAAAAAATGCTATTAAAAAGTAGGGTTTGGTGGTAGAAGGGTAAAAATTTAGGACTAAATGTATTTTTTAATGCCACACCATAAAAAAATTACCAAAAAAAAATTTGTCCAAAAAATAAAAAAAAACTTTTTTAGGGTGACCCACCAGGGGTATACAAATTAGTTATAAACCTATTCTCATACCTACTGAATATACGTATTAAATTTCATCAAAATCGGTCAAGCCGTTTCGGAGGAGTATAACCACTAAAACTGTGACAGAAGAATTTTATATATTAGATATAAAATTTTGACATAGATTTTTCGTGCATTATTGACAATTTTTGTTCTCATTATGAGACTGATGCTCCATTTAATTCCCCCGAGTAACAATGAACGGTGGTTGCACCTCGACGGCACCACGGTCACACGGTTTCTAGACGGTTACATGCGGTCCGTAGAGTTTTTGGAAAATATGAAGCAACCACACGAAGTAGAAATAATTTGCGGCACATTCGGCCGTATGAGTGTCGAACTTGTATACAAAAGACAACGACAGCAGCCGAATTAATTTATACAGATATTTATACCTAAATTGGTTCAGCCGAGTTTGGGGACATGGTAGCCTTTAAGTGGCAGAGCTACGGCCTTACATGTATTAGTCCTATTTTTGGTATATTTTACAGTGCGGCCGAATTTTTCCGATAAACGGACCTCGTGTAGCCGAATAAAACATTCAAAGTGCGGACATGCGGTTGTGTTGCGGTCTTCTTAAAAAAATTTAGATATTTTTACTCGGGGCCCTCTTAAATTGAAAATTAATATTTGACAACTCTTCGTCTATGGTTTCATTCAGAGCAAATATTATTTACGTATGCATTTCGAAGGACTCTTCATAAAGTCGCTATTTGAACTAGGCTTCAAAGGAGCATTCTTGTTATTTTTTCCAATTCATATTAATTTAGATTATCCTCTTTCATAATTATAATGCTTTCTTTTATTTTAATTATATGGAATAGGATAAATACAATAAAAATTAAGTTACCCTTTCCATTATAAATAATTTTGGAGTAACTGCCACATATATTGTACAAAACAGAATTTTCATGCCTCAACAGTACAAAACAATTTCGATCACTTCTGTTCACCGCCCCATATAAATCTTTTGTAGCGCTCATGACTCATGAGCGTGAGCAACTTTATTTAGAACACTTTTCTTTTGCTCTCTTGTACCCTACTGCACTCAGTTTTTAATTATTTTTGAAGCGAAAGCTTCTTAACGTATTCTTCGGTATGGGGAGTTAGCATATAGAAATCGACCGTCGCAATCGACGAGACGCAAGTGACGTCATACCAGCGCGAGAGCATCGATGCGTCTCAGTATTGTATCGAGGACTAGTAAGCCACATTGACAAACATTTATTGCTTTTGACTACTAAAATTTCAACAACTCAAGTTATTCTTCTGTTAGTTGGCAAACATTCACAATGGATGCTACATAAAAAGAAAAGTTAACTTTACCAAACTTCGTGATATAGAAGATTTACCACAACCACCTCGTGATATAGAAGACGTATATGCTAGGATAACACCATAAATGATAAGGAGTGAAATTAACAATTTTTATTTTCTGCTAGTACACTGTCAACAATGGGGAATATTTTATTTTATTATTATTATTTTATTATTTTATTTTATATCTGGACATTTTCCGGTAAGACTTAATTTTAATTTCCGTTCTAGTTTTTGATCTTGATATGACCTTCAGAGGTTCAAGTTGCTCAAGGTCATATCTGAACATAAAATTTCCCGCTCTTTCCATTTCCAGAGTCAAAAGTATGTCTTCCCATTTAAGAAAATCAACGTGATCTCAAAATGACCTCGAATATTATGGTCAAGATCAAATCCAATGTCAACCCCAATCTACCTCAATCCTACACTTTTGTTTGAAATTTTTTTTCCAAAAATCTACACCTGGTGAGTTATTCTGCTGTAACTGATACTGCTGTGGAAATGTTATATAGAAAAGTTTAAGAAGCTTCGCTTCTATAGTGCGTCCACTCACCGACACACCCGTTTTTTACGAGTCAAGGTAAGTTTTTTCTATTATTTGAAATAAATTAAATTAGTCTACAAATTTTAACTTTTTTCTTGCCCTTCGGACGAAATGTATTATTTCATTCCTTTAATGGAAACTAATCATTAAAATTAAATTGGTTTTATTTCATCACTTTAAATTTTCGAGAAAAACAGTCTTAAAATAATGGTATTTTAGCCACTTTGGAAAAAAAAAAAAAAAATTAAAAACGGAATTTTCGTAGCCACTCGATATATAAGTCAAATCAAAATTTGAATTCTGAACTATATCATTATAATAGGTCTGTCTGGTAACTTTTGGGTAAAAATTTCTTGAGTAAAAATCTGGTAAAACGTTTCATATGGTAGTGGGGATAATCATCAAAAGTTACCAGACGACTTCAAGTAAAAATTGGGTAAATCTTACTTATGTATGCAAATTGTCAAACGTGATCAAGATGTTAGAGGGAAAACTTATGGATTTATTTAATATTTTTGAAGATTTTGAAATATGTTTTTTATTTATTTAACCAATTTTTCAATAACTTCTTCTTCTATTTGAATCGCAACGCAAAATTGAAACACACAAATGACAGATTACACAGTGACAAGCAATCGGTGATTTTACTCAAAGGGGGTAGCGGGTTAAGAGGGGTCTGGCGGCCCCCACAGGGTTTGATAAAATCGACCCCAAAACCTTGAAGAGGGCAAAATAAAAAATTTTTAAGATTTTTTTCGACCCCCCCCCTCCCCCCCCCCCCCCCTAAAACCCCATAAACGAAAAAAATTTGTTTTTTTGATATTTGATTTTTTTCGAGCATGTAAATCAATTTATAAGCGGTTTCAACGCTACTTAAAATTTGTTTGGGGTGTGTAGATATCCCCTGAATTTTTTCAGATTTTACTCTTATGTTTAATCGAGTGAAACATAGCTTTGAAACCAAAAAAAACGTTAAAAATCGCGTTTTTTTAAAAACAAGCCCATGGGATTTGAGTGTAGACTTCATCAAAAATAACGGCCGAAATAGGGTTGAAAGATACACTCTTCCCCTACAAAATGGCGCCAAGCGAAGCCAATTTGGTTGCGTGTAGCCGCCGACATTTGAACTTGAGTAAAACGCGAATTTTGAAAGTATGAAATTTTGAACTCTAAAATTAGTCGAAGTTTATCTAAACAAAAAAATCACAAAAAAAAATGTATATTAGGGGTTTTAGAGGTCGCTGAACAAGAATTTGATGTCAAAATTTTGTTTTGACAATTGACAGTTGTCAAAAATGCTGTCAACAAGAAACAAAAGTTTGATTTCTTCAATTTTTTTGATGAATGATAATGAAATGCTTAATCTACGGGATTTTCTGACTCGTTTATTATGAAAAACGTTTATATTAAAAACATGTTTTGGCAGTTGACAGCTGTCAAAAATGTTGTCAAAAAAAAAAAGAATCATTTTTTAATTTTTTCCAATACGAGTATTTCCTTTAAAATGAGCATTTGTAGATTTTCAGCATGCTGATGAAAAGTCCCAATGGGCGCAACCCCCTAAAGTCAACCCCAGCCCCCCACGCCCCCTCGAAGTCCCAAAGTACATTATTACGGGAATCAATGCATAAGAGTTATATTCATCTGAAACTTCGCACAGAGGTAGCTTTCAGCATGCTGATCAAAAGTCCCAATGGGCGCAACCCCCCAAAGTCAACCCCAGCCCCCCACGCCCCCCTCGAAGTCCCAAAGTACATTATTACGGGAATCAATGCATAAGAGTTATATTCATCTGAAACTTCGCACAAAGGTAGCTTTCAGCATGCTGATCAAAAGTCCCAATGGGCGCAACCCCCCAAAGTCAACCCCAGCCCCCCACGCCCCCCTCGAAGTCCCAAAGTACATTATTACGGGAATCAATGCATAAGAGTTATATTCATCTGAAACTTCGCACGGAAGTAGCTTTCAGCTTGCTGATCAAAAGTCCCAATGGGCGCAACCCCCCGAAGTCAAACCCCCCAAAGTCAAACCCCCCATCCCAAACCAGTTAAGGCAAGGTGGTGTGTGATACCCGGGAAGTTAAGGCAAGGTGGTATGCGATACCCAACCCGTTAAGGTAAGGTGGTGTGTTATCACACTCTTAGTTATTACTGAAGATGCAGCAAACCGAGCTTAGTGTAATAAACTTATACAGGGTGATCAAAAAGTTTTGAAACGGCGGTGCACAGACTACCCTGCCTTAACTGGTTGGGTATCACACCACCTTGCCTTAACTGGCCGGGTATCACACACCACCTTGCCTTAACTGGTTGGGGATGGGGGGTTTGACTTTGGGGGGTTTGACTTTGGGGGGTTTGACTTCGGGGGGTTGCGCCCATTGGGACTTTTGATCAGCAAGCTGAAAGCTACTTCCGTGCGAAGTTTCAGATGAATATAACTCTTATGCATTGATTCCCGTAATAATGTACTTTGGGACTTCGAGGGGGGCGTGGGGGGCTGGGGTTGACTTCGGGAGGTTGCGCCCATTGGGACTTTTGATCAGCAAGCTGAAAGCTACTTCCGTGCGAAGTTTCAGATGAATATAACTCTTATGCATTGATTCCCGTAATAATGTACTTTGGGACTTCGAGGGGGCGTGGGGGGGCTGGTTGACTGGTTGACTTTAGGGGGTTGCGCCCATTGGGACTTTTGATCAGCATGCTGAAAGCTACCTCTGTGCAAAATTTCAGCGAATTTAGCCGAGGGCACAACTCCATAGGATTTGTGCGGGGTCCTTTGCAATATCTCCTGTTCAAATAAACGAATTTTAAATATTCCAAGTGCATTTGCTTTTTCATAAGAAAAAGAAAGTATTTGGGAAAAATGCCGTATAGTTTATTAATTATAGCCATTTAAACAATCAAATTGTTTATAACAAGTAAACCTACAGACTTTCGGCCTGATAACCTCGAAAAATCGATCCTACGCCCCAAAAAAAAAAACATTAAAAAAAACAAAAAAGTTACCGAAGGGACCTCGAAGGCCCACGGGGCCCCTCTCCCCTAGCGCCCTTGTTTGAATAAATATTACTGGTAATCTCATTTTGAATAAAAGCTTTATTATCTATCAAAAGAGGTGATATTTTTGAAATATTTACGGGAGTAGTCTTTCTTATGAACACGAATCGCAGCGGACGAGTTGAGCAATTTTTCACTATGCCAGGATACTAACGTGAAGTTAGTGAAGAATTAGTGGCAAACAGTTGAGAGTAGGAGTAGTAAAAATAATAAATTTGATTTTTTAAATAAGTAAATAAGTCTTAAAGTAGTTCCGAGCCTATTTAATATTTTATTCAAATGTATCGCTGACTTCATTTCTATGATGAAAAAGTACGGTAGGATTTTATGGATGCTTGTCATAATGACTTTAATTTTCTCAAAATAATATCGCTAATTACACTGGTTGACAAAATTTAATATTTAATCTTTCCAACAACAAGTCATATATAATTTTTATAGGATTTTTTCCGTAGATTACGAATATGTAAACAAAAATATTCTATCACGTCAACTTTTTGAAAAAAATAGGGTTGAAAAATACAAAATATCGTATTTCGGCCATTATTAAAAATGCATTACAAAATAACGGAACGTGGAAAAAGCTCGTAACATGACTCAAAAGAGAGCGTGAATCCTTATCGATATATATAAAATAGCATTCATCTATAGAACTTATAAAGCGTCTTCGGGAATAAGATTTTCATGAGCGTGCGCAAGCAGTGATCTTCATTCATTTATCTATTGTATGAAGTAAGCGTCTTATGGAGAAAAGTGAATTCCCCGGAATATTTCGAAATGTATTATAGCCTCTCGTTTTTTAATATAAGAAGTAAAGGTTCATGCTTTTATTTGAGCTACTTTACAACCTCCTACAAGAATTCGTTATTTTTTAATTAATTTGCAAAAATGGCCAAAATACGGTCTTTTGTACTTTTCAAACCTATTTTTTTCAAAAACGTGACGTGATAGGACATTTTCGTTTGCGAATTCGTAATCTACGAAAAATTCCTAAAAAAATGATATAACACTTATTCTACGGCAAAATTGGTGTCGACCAGTGTTATTTCTCATGACTTAAGCCAATGTAATTTTTCTGGAATATTTCTAAAGCTATTTATTAAGCTATACAAAAATAAGTCTTACGTTCCGCGTAAACTAAGTCTCGATCGTGGTTAATTTTTGAAACAAGGTAAAAATCGTGATTATTCTTGATATTGTTGTTCAAAACAAAACAGAATCCTGTTTAATAAACTGAGTAATTTCGTTATTGCGAAAAAATTTAAAAATTTCTAAATGTTCATAAAAAATAATTGAATTAAATGCATCTACTGGAAGAAAATTGTATTTGGTCATTTCTCATTTTCCGTGTTTCGAGTACTAAAGGCTACCCATTAACTTTAAATCGAATTAAAATAAGGGTCTGATTTTCCGGTGGTATAGGGGCTGAGAGTTCCCGCGGACGATTGAAAATACCCGATACATTTATCCAATTAGTACATTAGGCTGCGTGAAAAGCGACGCACCTTCAAATTGTTCGGGGAATTAAAAGCTCCCAACTTTGCAACGATGCGCACTCAGGGTCCAGATCCAGGAGCATCCGAACGATGCAACTCCACCAGCCAGAGAGTGGATGCACATCATTCAAATTTGTACGTGAGTGTAGTTGGACGGTTTTAAAAGTTGAGTTAGAGAATAATAAATCTTTTTCATTCGCTCAATCATTAAAAATTATACGTGGTTGGACGAAATCTATGAGAAATATTTTGTTAGTTGTGATTCACGTGGAACACATTTTAAGTGATAAAATCTACATGGGTAAATTGGCATTTTTATGATATTTCGAGTTTGTAAGTAAATCTATGGAAGACGCCCTCTGCAGTGAACAAGACATACTAAAAATGTAAAAAACAATTTTTTTTTTTATAATTCTCCATATGTTGTACTACATATAATATTTAAAAAAAATATCATTAATGCGCAAAACGAGAATTTTGTGCACGCAAGTTCAGGGACGCAAAGTGAATACTCTTTCACAATTTTCCCCCTACAGACAAGACGATCTCTACACGATACATCGAGAATCTCCAGGAATTGGCAAAAGCTGTAAGAGAAAAACGGCCAAGACGCGCAACACGATAGCGCGAGACCGCATGTCGCAAAGGAAACCCACAAAACAATCACTGAGCTTCACTGGAATACCGTTCCTCAGCCACTGTACTCTCCCGACATCGCGCCGTCTGACTATCATTTGTTCAAACATTTGAAGTCATATTTGAGAAACAGCCGCGGCAGTTTTGGATAAAAGGAATTAACGACTTGCCTGCAAGCTGGTCGAGTGTTATAGAATTAGATGGCGAATATATTGTTGATTAGAAATGTTATGCATAAGATATATGAATCAATAAATTCTACTGAAATTATTGCAACAAAACTTTTTTATCAACCTAATAGTTACATATTTATTTCTTTTTATGGGTTTTTTTAGAAACATTTTGTGCAAGGCGTCGCCAGATAACGCAAAATATGATTTGTACTGCCGCCTAATGAAGTGAAGTATAAAAAAATGCGGCCGGTTGAACGTGGTAAAAAGCAAAGCTTCTGATCTCGGTACATATTATCTATGAATTCGTGTTACTTGTTTTATAATATACTGGTTTAATTCATATTCTATTCTATTCTTGAAAACACAAATCGTTATAAAATTCTTCGTCCCAACAGCAAGCTCTTGATAGTGAAAAGCGCCATGGAGTCTCGGGAGCGTTTTTTCCCACGAGTCCGAATCCGAAGCTCGCGACGAAGCTACACTGTAAAAGAATAACCCCAGCCGGGGGCCTCAAGGCGGTCGGAGAGAGCCCGAGGGCGAAGCAGCACTCACCAAAAGCAGCAAGAAGTGAAGCGGTCCGTGGAACTCGCAATCAGAAGCAGCAGCGAACGGCGAATGCAGCGGCGAGGCACCGGAGCAAACGGTTCCGTCCGATGCGACGCGACGTGGCCCCCTCATGTTGTGTGGCGCTGCGATGGGCGCATGTGTCCCGTTTTCCTCCTCACCGGGCTCCGACCGTCCCGTCGGCCGTCAACGAGTGCCTCGGCGCGGACGAAAATCCCACCCATCCCAAAGTGTTTTCTAATTTACCGGCAACAACTTTCCCTGGCCGCGACTATGGTTGGCTCGCTCGCTCGCCCGCGCTGCTCGGAGAATCAAGAAGCGGCAAGTCTCCGTGCAACTCCTCCGTGCCATCATCCATCGCCGCGGGCTGCACCATGCCCGCGCGGAGGAGAGGCGAGAGCTTTTTATGATTTTACAGTGGAATCGGGACCGAAATATGTGGGAAACGAAACGAAACACAACAAACCACCAATACGAGGAAAAGCGGGCCGTTTTGTTTGGCAATGAAAGCTCTTGCGGGCGCGCGCGGCTGCGCTGTGGAGCAAGGGTTTTTCAATTAGACGTGAAGTACCTCATCGCAACGGTTGTGTGTTTGTTTACCGCGCGCACACACCTGCCCCAATGTACCGGAGCACCACAAGAGTCGGCACAGCAGCAGCAGCAAGTGCTCCCGTTTTTCGCGTAGATTATTGTCGTCGTTGTATGCGTTTTGTTGTGGAAGTAGAGTTTTCTCACCGCTCCTATGGATGGCAGCTTTTTTTCATGGTTTTTCGTCGGAGTCGGGCGATGCTTGAATGTGTGAAAATGCGTTCGCGTTCGGCTGTGCACTTCGCATCAGAATCAGTACGATTTGTACTTTGAAGCGATTCGGAGGTGGAAGTGGTGCCCAAATAGTTCTGTGCTCAGTGTTTTCCCTACACAGTCAAGAGGTTTTTTTTTTGTAAAACAAGAGGAATTATTATTCCTGCAGAAATTTATAGGAAAAAAAAAGAAAGTATAAATAAAACCCAAGAAAACAGACATTTAGCTTCCAGCTACAGATATACCACGAGAAGATTGTTGTTTTTTTTTTGTTTTTTGCTAACAGAAAGATACAGAACCAGCACACGCAGCTACTACCCACCCTGCAACATTCAACCATCTGTTTGAATTTGGTTCGAGATTGCTTGATTTTTCGCAAAATTGCAAATTGCGGCAAAACATTAAAAAAGAATCCTCCACACGCCTCAGACACACTGACATACAGGTAAAAAAAAAAATAAATAAAAAAAAACATAAGAAAATCCAGAGGAAACAAAAACGAGGAAAACTTGACAGGCAGAGAAGTTCCCCGTGAATTGTTTTTCTTTCGGTCCACCGCTGTTTTACCGTTTTCGTGTAAAGTTTTTCCGCGATTGTCGATTTGATTTGTTTCGGAATCGTGTCTCGGATTCGATATCGTCGAATGCCCTTGTGATAAAGTCAATTTCCGAATAAAAGGTGCAAAAGTAAAAAAGAAGAAAAATTAAGGGCGCATAACGGGGAGCTCTGTAGGGAAAAAGAAAGAAGGAAAAAAGAAAAAAATTCCTAAATTCAGTCGCAGAAAAGGAGTACCGCTGCAGAAGTATTGGTGTGCCTTCGCCAATTTGTGTGTGCATGTGTTGGTTGGTGTCTATGCTTCTACGTCCTTCTCCCCAATTTGTTTGAGCAGCTGTTATTTTTTTTTTTTTTTTTATAGGGATTACTTGTGATATTTTATGATAAAGATATAAGTAAAATAATAAAGAAAGTCGTGTGCCGTGATATCGTGCGAGGCGAGGCATTCAAAAATCCTCCGCATCCGCGCGATCCGCCAAAATTCTCTTAAGAAGAGGGGTGTTTCGAAGGTTGCATTGTCGTCGGTCGTCCTCCGAGAATTCATCGGAAACACAAATTTTTTCCCAATTTTCTTGAAGCTCTCGTGCTGTGCGGGGAGCCAGGTGAAGAAAATTGAGGCTTGAGAGTTTCGACGAGTTTTTGTTTTTGAAACAAGAGTGCCTGGATTTTATCGTAAAAACGGCAACAGTGTCGGATCCCGGGACTCCCAACATCATCATATCATCCACCTGTTCTTCAATTCCGGGCGGCACAACGAATAACATCACAACGGCGACCACGATGGCATTCAACGGTGGGGGCGGCGGAGGTGGCGGTGGTGGTGACGGTCCCCAAAACAAGAAAATTCGGACAGGTCAACAGCCTGGCGAACAAAATGACACACAGCACCAAAACAACAACCGGGTAAGTCGGCCACAGTTATCCACTTTTGCTCCTTTTTACCTTCGGCTCGGTGATCCTGTCCCTGTTCCTGTGTCACCCACCCACCTTTCGGATTGAATGCGATTTCCCAGAACGACCCTATAAGAGAATTTTTTTTTGCTCAGAACCAGCGTTACCATAACGGAATAGAAGAGCCCCTTATAGAGGGGTTGTGTTACGCAAAGTTTGCCCTTACTGAAATTGGCACAAATATTCCCGGCGGGGGGCTGCAGTGCGTTCCACCTAATTTCACCGTCTGCAAAATTTCAAGAGGAAAAGGTCGATTTTGGCTGGATTCTAAGAATCAGCAGTTTTCAAATGCGTGATCAATACTTGTTGCTAAATTTGTTGAAGTGTTTCCAGTCATTCATCAAATTAACCCTTTCCGTATTCGCTGGGATATGAAGGGGCAGCCGAATTCTTTTTTGCTTGAGTGCTTTCTAGAAAAGTGGGGCCTAAGTTCAAATGTTGTTTGCGTCGACCCATTTAGACCTCATACTATATTCTATTTCTATTACACCTATCCCCAGATTTCAGATTTCCATGGTAATTTTTTTTTTTTTTTTTTCGTGATTTCGCTTTTACACGGGGTGACATGCCTTCGCGTGGCGAAAAGTATGTATGTATATTTAAAACAAAAATATTTTAAAAGATATTAGGTGGGAAATATAAAAGAATGTCGATTATACATATTTTTATTGAATTTTAGTTCTTTGCGGTCCACAGATTTTATTAGAGTGTTGGTAGCAAGGTCCAAGTTAATTTTAAGAACGAAATGCTTAAGTCAATTCGAAAAAATGGAAAAAAAACAGCTTATGAAAAAAAAAATTATAATTTAAAATTATTTAACGTATGGTATCTTTTAAAACAGTTTCATTCGTGAATTGAAACGAAATGCGATGTCCAGTATTATTTGACAGTGGACCGCAGGGGGTTAAAAAATATTTGAAAAAATACATACAGGTTGTCCGATTCAACGTAGGAAACGCTACACCGATCGATTCCTTGGAGTGTCCTTATTAATGTTTGTTCTGAGACCTCTTACTAGTAATTCTTTCCATAGTAAGTTTTTATGAATAATCGATTTTGAGCTTGAGACCCTCTGCCTTTTTCACGTTTGGACATATTTTAACAAGTGTGGTACCTCCTCCTCTTTTGAATGAGACCTTGCTCGATGTCCTGCGGTGTCCTTAAAGGACCTGTAAGGACTTAAGGGGACAGTACACTTCTTTTTCACTTCTTAAAATCTTTTTACATAAGAAAATATATATCTTAAAATTATATGAAAAAAGATTTTTCCGAAATTTTATGTTAAGTTTGGCCGTTATATGGTTGCCTGAAGATAGCCCATTTTCAAAATTGTTGGCAAGAAATCTCAGCTCTGGAACGTCTGAAACAAAACATTAAAAGTGCTTATTAAAATATAAGTTAAGCGCTATCATGTGAACCACGATAAAGTATTTACCAAAAAGAAACAAAATGGCGGAATTTTCAATTTTTTATCACTTTCGTTTTAGTAAAATATTTATTAAGTATTTAAAACAAAGGGTTGAATTTCAACCAATATGCATGATCACCAATTATAGAATAATTCCTCGAAATTTGAGCCCAATCTAAGAGTTTTTTTTCTTCAAAAAACTGCCAACCAAGTCATATAACGTGGTTTCGAGAAAAACGCGTTTAAAGTACGCGCTTGGATACCATCTATTGTATCAAGTTATATATGTATATTTCGGTCTTTTCGACCTATGTAACATATTGTACACTATGTTTGGAGGTTTATAGTATACGAATTTTATTTTTTTGGAAAATCGATTTGTTCAAAAAAAAAAGTTAATTAAGCGAAGCTCTAAAAAAGCGTCAACAAGCGTTTTATGGGATCAAATGCACCAATGATGAAAATCTTGTGGGCATGATTACTTCACCAAACATTATCTAATCTGAAAACAAAAAAAAAATTATGTAGTTATAGTCTGAGGAAAGGATTATTTTTAAATTGTTGTTCAAAAATTGCATATTAAAGTTTGAAATATCGTAATTTTTTTATTTTTGAAAAAAAATCTTCCCTCAGACTATAACTAGATAATGAATTTTTTTACAGAATTATGTTTTATTTTTTTAAAATTGGATAATTTTTGGTAAAGTTATCATGCCGACACAGCATCATGTCATCATAGTCCATTTGACCCTATAAAAAATGATGTTAATATTGAAAAAAAAAAACAATATTTTCTTATAATTTTAACCTCAATAAAAATGAGTAATCGACATTCTTTTATATTTTCCACTTAACCCCTTGAACTGCAATTTATTTTCAGGCAGCACTGGTCAGGGAGACAATTTAATTTCCCTACTTTTAAGAGAAGAAACTGTATTGTTAAAATAGTTTGTTCTTAGTAAAAATAATATTTGTTTCATATATTTACGTGAATTTTTGTTGTCATCTATACATATTAGAACATAATCCGCTAAAAAAAAATTATGACGAGATGAACTCGTCATTTCAGTTTAAGGGGTTAATATCCTTTAAAATATTTTTTTACATATACCTACATTCTTTTTCCAACGCGCACAGTGAATTGTAACTCCTTAAAATAAGGGATTTAAAAAAGGAAATATGGAGAAAATATAAAAGTGAACATTTTAACAATTTTAACAAACAGCAATTACTCGAAGGTATCGGTTATCAGTGATCTAGCAACGTAGCTCAGTTGGTTAGAGTATCGCAACGCTGTCGAAGGTTCGAGCCCTACCCGTGTCCGGCCCGATCTTTTCGAAGAATTCCTACATACATATTTCTACTGCGATTTTTTAATTCTGTTCATGATATCATATATCAATTAGGTAATATTTTTTACTAAAATAACCTGAATGTTTTTTTCAATTACATCAATATATTAACAAATGCTTAACTTAAAAACAGGAAGTCTATAAAGATTCAAAAACAACCAAACACAATTGTTAATTACGGCTTTTATTACCAAATCTTGCCTATCCGAGATTTTCTCTTTCTACCATCGAACCAGAATCGTATTAAGTACTATCGAGTGATGAAAGTGGCTAAATACCAATCAGGAAGAAAAGATTAATATGTAGTCTATGAAAGTGATGAGAGTAATTCTATTTTTGGATAAATTCTTAATATCTTCTTTCTATATGTCAAGTTACATTGTCATTTTATAAATAGACTGAAATTTTAATGTTTTTTAAGAATTTATGGGAAGTTTTTCACTAATAAATGTATTTTATATTTATCTTTATATGCTCAGTAAGTAGTGTTATTCAAAAATTTTTTCGTTTTTGTTTTTCTTTTAAACAGAATAGTTGTAGGCACATAAAAGAAAAGGTCCAAGGAGAGCTCATAATATTAATATTTACTGGTCGCTCATTGAATTTTTTAGTTTTTCATAAGAATAATATGGTAAAGAAAACTTTACTAGATAGTTTCGTCTATATCTCGTGAAAATAAATCTTACACGAACGGTACCAATTCCATTCAAAAGAGCATAACATTGAAATCACCCTAAAACTCAGCTATTTATGTAGTTAGATCACTTTGAAATTTTCAAAAAAATATATATTTTTTCAATTTTCTTTTATCATTTAGCTTAAAGTTTTAAGAATACATTCTTTGAGATGTCATTTAAAAATTGCCGATTTCTGGCAGTTTGAACTCAGCCAAATTTTGTGTTTATAATACGTCGAAATTTACTTGGTTTTTGACTTTGGCGTTGTTCTTGAAGCTATTTTTTCACAATGGCTGAAAATATATCCACAATAATTTGGGAGATTTAGGTAAAATTTTAAGCAAATCTTATGAATTACATTGGGTCGTATGAATACAAATATGAGTAAATACTATATAATGCTTATACTATATAGTACTTAACATGTTTCACCCATATTCGAAAGATTAGCGAGTATCAGTTAGTATGACTTAGTAATAGCGAGCAACAGTTAGTATTATCTAGCATAAGAGAGTATTATTCAGTATTAGTGAGCTTCAGTTAGGATCAATTACCCGACCTTAACTCGGGTTAGTTTTACTGACACTGACGCGTCTTTTTTACTAGCTAGACAGCACTGACGAGATCGGGGGTCATATTTTGACAGGTAATCTTTGAGAGTCATGGCAATTTGATGTGTTTTTCGTTTTATTCCAAATTGTTGCTTTTTTTAAGTTACTGAAAAAAGGCAGTTCAGTTCATAATGTATCATCTACACTAGTAAATCATTCCAGAGCGTTACCTGAACATGTATAGACAAGAATCGTTTTCGATTTATATATTCGTTTCCATGTTCCTGTGTTTTATAATCCAAACATGAGTACAATCGATAGTACCTAAGGAAGCTCTGTCTTGGAAACCACTGGATAACAGCTGCTTCCATTTCATCGTCAGTTGATGGAAACTTTATAAAGTGATCCAATTTCTTAGCCACTTTGCTTGATACTCCTTTCAAGAATTTCATTCTCTCTTTATTGGGTAAGGTTGTACCCCTTTTTTCGATAGTCACATAGAAAATGTATAGTAATCTTCTCCACATTACTCTTATCAAAACAACAAATTGATGGTATGATTTTCTTAGCATTTACTCA
Organism: Dysmachus trigonus; assembly: GCA_949715965.1. NCBI lineage: Eukaryota > Metazoa > Arthropoda > Insecta > Diptera > Asilidae > Dysmachus > Dysmachus trigonus. The sequence continues at coordinate 44,560,564 of OX454319.1, read as the reverse complement.
GCTTTTTATACGTACGACCCATTATCTTCAATGTCGCATATGATCCTTTTGATAAAATGTGATATTTGTTTGTTATAAATTGTTTAAGTTCAAGTTTTTTAAAGGGACACTTTCCAAAATATTTCGTGTAATTAAATTTGTTGAATGTATACCGATTATTTCTTACAAGAGACAACAACATACAGAAATGATATATGATTTGTTCGGTTGCAGAAAACATTATAAAATTTGTTGCCAAATGTAATTATGACAATTGTTTATCGCCTTTTAAAGCTGCTTTCAAGTTACTGAGTTCATACCAAAATAATGTTCTAAAAATGGCACACGTCTAGTTTATTTTGAAGATCTTCTACAATATTTAAGTCTGATAAAAAGGATTTCCCTATGGAAATATGTTTCATATTTGCGAAATCATGTGAATCTTGCTACAAGATTTCAAAAAACTTTGATGGAGAAATAGGGTTCTAGAGGTCTCAAGGTCCCTTCAATTTAAACACGGTTGTGTTAACACTATATAGGACCCTGATGCAGTGAATTTTTATGCACGTTTATCATGAAAATAATGTAATTGGTTTACTCTGTCGTAAAATCGCTATAATTTTTGAAGTAATTAATCTACATTCATGATTAGGTACTCATTATCAGAATCTATATAGAATTTTTGATATCAGCTTTCCTCATATTATATGAGAATGAGTGCGTCGACGACCATTAACGAAAGTTTCACAAATGATGCATAAGTGCGTCAACGGCCTGTAAAAATCTGCAAACCAAAGTTTCGTAAATTGTAATTAAATTTTCCAGATGTAGAGTTTTGCATTCTCGTGATTAATATGTACATGTACACACCACTATTATTTGCTGATGTTATAAAATCTACACAACTCTCAACACATATCAACAACCTAACTTTTAAAAAGGCCTATACTTATTATCGGATTTAATAAAACAAGAATAAATTATTTACTGTGGTAAACAAATGACGAATTTTCGTTAATTTCAGGAAATTATTCACAGATATGTAATTTCTTTAAATTTAACCCATTTACATCATTAGCGCATATAAGTATGCGCTCAAATTTTGTGGTCACTATCACCGGAGCGCATATATGCGCTCGATTTTGTTGTTTGTTGTGTTTGAAATATCTACAGAACACTGAAATATGAAGTTCTTTTTACTTGTTGCACTTTTTCTACTTAAATATGATTATTAGACACTTGGTGATAAGGGCCTTCTTCTCATTCTTCCTCATGATACAAATGGGTTAATGCTAGGATTGTGATACAGTAGAGTCCCATATCACGCGGTTACTACGCTACGCATTAATATGAGAGTCCACTGTATAAAATTTGACGTATGTACACGGTAAAAAATTTTGGATTAAAAACCAATATTTTCTGGATTGGATATAAGTCCACACCAAAAAAGTATTAGATTTTAATATTTTGAAAGGATTAAAATGAAACTGTAATATTGGCAGGTATTAAAATCAAATCTCTTCTATATTAAATGACTTTTAATACTAGAACATTAAAAATCAATACTTGTTGTATTAAAATGTAATATTACCTAGACTTTACTTCTAATCCACTATGGTTTTAAAAAGTTAATACTAATGTATTGTTTTAATACAAAAATATTGAATAGTAATCTTTTATTGAGGTTAAAAATTAATATTAACGATACTTCACCTCGAACCTTCCATGGTTTTAATAAACTAATACAAATTGTATTGCATTAATCCATTGATACAGTGACAGGGATTTTTTTTTGGATTTCAGGGAATAGTTAGGTTTTATGATGTTCATTATTTTTCCAAAAAATTTATTAATTTTTTTTTTCATAGATAAAATAAGGAAATATTCAAACATTTGAACTAATTTAATTCATTTTATTCAAATTATATACACAGTACACAGAATAATGGTAAACGTAATTACATTCATACGTGTGTCAAGTATTTTGTTAAACTGAAGTATAAACATTTACAACTGAAATATATTAGTGAAATTTGGCCAAATGTAAATCAGTGAACTCTGCCCGCATAAATTTCACTTTCCACTCGCACTGCATCTTTTTCTAAAACTGTGAATGAAATGGTTCACTCAAGCCATTACCAATGCAGCATGACCAACGTGATACATTGTGGCACAAAAAACTTAAAATTCAATCTACTTGGATTGAAGTAATAACTTTTAATTCAATTAATATTTAACATTAGTCCAAAAAGATTACAGAGAATTTTAACATATATTTTGGATTACTTTTTAATACAAAAATTATTGCATTTTTGAGTAATATTCGATGAATATTAACTTTTAATTTGAAGTGGATTGAAAAATGGCTGTAATACAAGCAAAAGATTAAATTTTACTCCAAAATTTTTAACCGTGTAGGTATATTAATTTTTAATTTATTAAAAGTGCTCATCTACTTTTCAGGCACACATTTATTCCTTGGAACAATTGTGTGTACCCTATCTGACCCTCTGTGAGTTGCAGAGAAACAGAATTTTTGAGAAATGTACGGTAAAAGGATTAAGCGTAGGCGTGTTACCTGTAGGTAGTGGATTAAATTAGATTATCCAAAGCCCAAACGAGTTCTAGGGAATTTTAGTATTTTAGAAATATTTTATCTACCAGGCGTACGTAATCTCATACTTAGGACTACAATAGAGAATTTTCAGGAACCATGTAAGGATTCTGTGATCTCGTTGTGTTTCTTTGAATTAGCAAACTACAGTCGAGTGAAATTAACGAATGTTATATGTCTTAGTTTTGCAAGAAGGTTTATGATTCCTCTTAGGGATGCCTCGATACGCCTTTTTGCCGATACGATACCGATACCGATACTCTTATAAAAATATCGGCGATACTGATACCGATACCGATACGTTTATTGAATTCAAAAAGGAAGCTAGAATAAATAAAACACAATTAATTAATAGTTTTAGAAATCAAAATTAACATTTATAAGATTTTTATTTAAAAAACAAAGTATTCTTAAGTTTTGCGGGCAAAGGCGAAACAAAACACTGAATAAAGCGCGGGGTTTCCCCGAGCATAGTTAGTTCGTGCCTCGTTTGCAACGAAATAGATGGGACAACACGCGCGTTTACATTACATTTTTAAAACGCGAAATTTGAAAAGTATCGTTGAATCTGCCATAAAAATATCGCCGATACCGATATATCGGCAAACCCGAAGTATCGCCGATATATCGGTATCGGTATCGGTATCGGATGCATCCCTATTTCTTCTTTTTTAATATATTGAATAATTATATTATCAACATTTTACGTTTACTAATACTTATTTTTATTGCAATTGCTGTCAAAGAATTGATGTAGAGGAAAGAAAATTAGTGTAAGGTACATATCTAAACACGTATATATGTATGTTTAAATTTGGATCATATTTTTTTTAAATTCTTTAATTTAGTCAAAAGTTTCTCGACCTGGAAACATTGCCTCTGAAATATGGGACCTTTTAGAACCTTCAAAACCAAAAACGAAGGTAGGGCTTACACGATTTAATCAGTATTGTTTCTTCTTCTGAAGTATGAGGTATGGTTAGTAATGGATTATGGGCTTGAAATAAATTAAGTTTGATGTAATGGTCAATTATGGCTCTATCAGTGATAAGGTAGATGGCGTTGCTACGCTAGCTAGTTTGGGTTTCAATAGTTCCCTCTATTCCATTTCGCAATTACAATCTGATTGTTCCGTGCACCTCATTTGTGTCCATTTATATTTCAGAATAATCTGATTTATGTCAGTAAATTCAATCCAGATCATTTCGAGCGTACTCTGTGTGATCTGTAGGTAAAGACCGATTAAACAGATCTAACCTTTCATTCCTCATTCCTCTCATTCTCTGTTAAATTAGCTGTCAAGTTCAGAGTGCACATAATAATCGACTTTAGCATTAAAAATGTATGCAGAAGAGGATAAGGTTTTAAACTAAGTGGCAGTATAAACAATTATATAAAAGTTTTCTTTTCGCTCGTACAATTAAAGTTGTGTACCACAATTGTAATCTATTCCGCGAACACTTAGAGGGTAATCTGCTAAATCTGCTCGCTCGAACGATTGCATTTTTTAACTTGGTCACTCTAACTCATCTAAGTTTCCGCATTGGTTAATGATATATTTTTGGATAGCTCAGGATCTAATATTTTTAATTTTTCTTTTTGGTAATTTTGACGCGTATATTGCGACAAGCCAAAATTATCGTAAAAATTGCTAATAACTGCCACAATTCTGGCCCCATTATATCGAAATTCTATATTTTAGATACTTATCTCACAACAATATGAAAAATTTAAAATTTATTTCAAGAAAATCGAACTCTTGTCCGCAACCGTATCCAGTACAGAATTGTGCGTAGTGCACTACCCATTTTACAAAATCGTTTAGAGGGAGTGGACTGCAAATTCGCTGTCAATAATAGTGCATTATAATTTTATTATCATTAAATTGACAATAAAAATAGAATTTTGCTATAAGCAACAATTTAAAAAGGTTCTTTGTATCAATAAAAATACTTCTTCAACATTCTAAAATGCTTTTACTCTGTACTCCGTTCACAGAAAAAAGTGAAAACATTCTACAACATAATAAAGGTTTTTGATACAGCAAACCTTTTTATCCCTTTGCTAATAGCGAAAATTTATTATACTCCACATTCATTTATATTATTAACCGATTTAGTGATAGTAAATTTGCAATAATCTACTACTAAACTATTTAGTGATAGTGACATGCTACTGCAATACGATTTAACCAACTATCATTTGAGAATTTATTGAGAGTGACATTTCAGTACAATTAAATTAAAAATTTAGTTCTAGTGAACTTTAAATTTACACTATCACTTAATAGTTTAATGATAGTAAAGTGGTAGTGGATTGAGGAATTAGTCATAAACAATTATGATACAGTAAGTAGAGAGTGATTTTAAAGACGTCCTCACGTCCCATTTGAAATCATAATTTAAATCTAAGAAATGTTTCTGATTTGTTAAGTTACATTATATGATATCTTGATGTCCCAAGAGATTGTAGGAATAAAAAAAAAAAAAAAATGAGTCAGCCTAACGCAACTTGCTTTGTTTGTTGTTTCACTACGAAATTTTCAAGTAAGTCATAAGTTATCACATTGTTAGTTTACATTGTCCACGCTTTCACATCTGTGTGCATCTGTTTGCTACGTCTCTACGCGAACGTATCGTTTATCGACGTGTTGATGCTTATCAGTGGTTCAGACTGAAAGATAACAATATTCAAAGATCTTTTTGTCAACTCAACTCACGTTGACTTTTGGCGTAAATAAAAGTTTCGTTTTTTCTTAACTTTCAGCTACAAAAAACGATTTTACCATTTGCAATGGGTTTGTTCGCGAATATTTTTAATTTTTTTTCTCTATTGCGTCAGCTGCGAAACAATGAAATATGAGTTAGTTGCTTTCTTTAGAACACCAGACATGGATCCTGTTAGACTGTGATTGTGTATCGCTTCAAGAGAAATAACTCATTTAAATTTCTCTTCGGAGTTACAACGATTAGAGTTTTTGGTGTTCTTCTTAATTCCTCTGAATGTTGAACTAGAGTACTTTTCGAGTGATTAAGTCAGGACAGGGTTCATTGTGCAAAACTTAAGACAAGAACACATAGCATTATCTGTCAAAAGTTTAAAATTGAGTGTTTAATGTAAACTTATTTAACACTGTATAACTACTTAAAGTCATTTCCCCTCTACTTCAGGGTCAAAAGTCTGAAGACTTGAAATCCAAAATGCCGAAAGATTAACTCAAAGCACAAATGCATAATTCCAGCAGAACAAGCACGCATTTGTGCTTTGAAATTTTGGATTTTGATCGGGAAGGGTCTAAATTTCATATATGATGTAAAAGTTTGAATAATTTTAGTGCGGTATCGTATTTAAAATTGACTTGCCTAAGTGCACTTTACAGGTACTGAGTTTTCGTTCTGTCCGACAGACAAAGAGAAAGTGTTATGTTTAAATTTATTATATTTTTCTATGCTTAATCAAACTTACAACATGTTTTGTTAGATTAACTATTAGATATTCTGTCGATAAGCCGAAAAAAAATACTTGGAAAATATACTTTTCACGCAATTAACATTACATTTGATAAATGTTATTTAATGATAAATATTTTAGAACATTTTGGATTAAGTAATTGTGCTTATTACCTCATTGAAACTGTTACAAAAACGTATTTACGTACGAATTTAATTAATTCACTGCATTAATGCAATGCTGAATATAGTAACCGTATTAATCAATGTTTCATTAAACATTCGACTCAAACTCAATTTGAAGAATTTAAAGCTTTAGAACACTCCATTCGAGCTTGTGATTAAATAGAGTAAATTGCGTCGTCTGTTTTCTTTTTTTAAATTAAAAAAAATAGGTTTAAACAGATGTATTGCTGTCTAAGTCTCAATGCCAAAGAAGTCAATGACTGTTTACGAAGTTGCTTATATACTTCAAAATAGAGGAAATTTCCTATTATACAATACTTGTTTATAGGGATAAAATCTAAATACATCTCTGAAAGGCCAAATAAGTGGTGTTGCAAATCTATTTTCTAAATTATGCCAGCGTTAAGTTTTTCATAAATTGTATAGCGACATCAGTCTCATTAACATTAACTGGCTTCCTAATTATATTGCTCACAGTCACGCTAATGATTTATTGTGAAGATAAAAATACTATTCACGGAATACATAAATTAAATATAATACATTTCTGTTTTTATAAAATATTACTGTAAGGAAAAAATATAAAATTCTTGTCTAATTTTAATTTTCGTTTTTTTTTTTAAATAAATCAGTGGTAAATTTTAATAATTTTTTCTGTACTTTTTCTTGTAAAATTCATTGATATCCTTCATTGACAAGTACGAGCGCGTAAAATCGAATCCAATGAAGTACAGCTTAAGTCTGAATGGAAAGAAAGCAAAAAACATCAACAAAAGTTTATTATCTGGGACAAGAAAACAGCGGATTATGGAAATGCTAATTTAAAAGTTGTTCGTTGGTGTAGAATTTGTTATGAGTTCCTCACGGAAATGCATTGGGGCTCGTCTTTCTTCCCGAGGTATCGAATGTGTGATACTATGGTTTTAACTCTTAATTCAGTTTGCTGTTTCAGAGCTACGCAACTCACTTCGTGGGTTGAATACGAAATTTAAGCACTCTTGCATTATATTTACTGAATACCCTCAATCTACAAAACTATACTGATTATTCAAATAACAAACTTTTCATGTGAATAAAAATATAACATTTATAATTATTTCATGTTCAAAACTCAATTGCTAAGAAGTTTTTTCAATTGTCATGAAAGTTTCCATCACGTCTGCAGCTTGTGTCTAACTTTTAACTTTATTAAAATTTTCTATTGCCATTTTGATATCATTCTCTACCACATTGTGTCTGTATTCTGCACAATTGTATTTCTGTTTCAAATACGAGCATTTCTGTTCACCCCACATAACTCAGGATGCCTTCTTAACTAGTAAATACAGAAACGAATCATCTTAGTAGATTTAAAGATGGTCAGTTTGTTTGACGTCATCGAAAAGGAAGTTTTCTCATCAAATACTACGGTTAGTTTTATGTGTACGGATTCTTTCTCCATTAACATCCTGCAATTTTCTTAACACGCACCTTATGAACCTCTTTAAGGTATCAGTTGATAGAGAGTTCTTTCTCCGTTCCAATGAGTCTTCAATCACCTCTCTATCCCGCTACCAATCACGAGTTTAAAATTGTCACAGTTGACAAATTAATAGCATTGTCATTAAAATAGTGACAATTTTACAGGTTTTTGAACTTTGACAATTTGAAACTGGGAGTGGGGTAGAGAAATGAGTTTCTAACCACTGTGAAACTCATTGCAAGGTACAAAGGGTTCTTTATCGATTAAGCCACCATTGGCATATATGTTGCAACACATCGTTACGAAGCACTCTGTATATGACGGGTTGGGAGATCGAGTTGATATTGGATTGAGTTTTTGATCCGTTTATTTGACTACTTGGGATTGAAGGATCCAATCGAAAGTGAATGCAATGCGGATTGAAGTGACAGTGGAAGTTTTATGTATTTATTGCAAAGACAATTAATAGTTCGGACGCATTATGAATAAATAGAATAATGAAGTTTAAGTATAGATTCAGGAAATATCTCTCAAGAAAAATAAAACTAAATTGTGCGAATCACAACATGCTCAGCGGCAATTATCAAATCGATTTGCTGTTCGATTCGATCCAGTCAGCTAAGCCGATCTAGTTTCAATCCAATCTGCGTTTATATGAGATTGAATCCAGACTTAATCTAGATTTGATTCTTCATGTAAACGTAGTAATTGGATTCAGCAAGGACAAAAGTTTATTATAAAGTACAGGCTCAGGACATTGTTGAAAGTTTAAATTAGACGGGAAATAATTTCGAGAGGCCATAACTCAAAGATCCGTGGTCTGATCACGCTGATTGGGGTGTACATTGACGCAAAATATCTCAAATAATATGAAATGAACGGTGTGAAAGATGAATCTGTTACGTTTGTGCGAATTATGTGGAGAAATTTAAAAAATAGTCCCACGTTTGTGCTCAATCCCAGCGCAAAATTACTCGCTTTACAACATTGAGCTACCATTCCAAATTAATTTTCTTCGCTTCTCAAAGAGTTATTTGCACAGAAAAACTAGGAGCCGTGGCTCGATACATTCATCCATCATTTTTATATTACTTTTTTAGACTGCGAATTTGTTAGTTATATTTTGCTTTTCTATTATAAGTTGAAAATGTAGAATTTTAAGGAATACTATAATTTTATTGTCCGTTTATAGGCCCAATCAAAAGTAGGATTATATAATTTAATTTTAAGGGCTGAAGCATGACAAGAGCGGGTGATTTATGTAGTCCATATTAATGCTATAAGTTGCAACTGTATGGGATTAATTTATGCCAAATATCAAATTCAAAAAAGCAGTTTTGAAAAACTCGAAAGGGACAAAAAAAATATTTATTTTTTGTAAATAATATTGTTGAATGACCACCAATTTGTTCTGTAGTATACTTACCACTGATGGTTGCAACATAAAGTTTTTTTTGGAAATTACCAAAATTGCGCTGTTTATATATTAAAATAAGAAATCTGTTATTTTTTTAATACTCAATTCAAAATGTTAACTAAGATTTGATAAAATAAGGTTACCCGACTAGAATTTTGGTGGGGTGCAGCTAGGGTCCCTATGAGGCTAGCCACACTGCCTCATGTGGGTCCCATGAGGCTGCCCTATAAGGCGCACGAAGGGCAAATAACGCCTTGCCTCATTCGCGCATCATTATGACTGCCTCATGTGGGCCTCGTGAGGCAAAACCCGACTAGAATTTTGGTGGGGTACAGCTAGGGTCCCTATGAGGCTAGCCTTACTGCTTCGTGTGGGTCCCATGAGGCTGCCGTAGGCTCTCTTTGTAATAATTAATAATGTAATCCTAACTTCTTATACTTATATACATGTGGAAATACTTCTTTATTAGTATAAATTATTATAATAAACTTAAACTCAGTCCGAGGCGAGTGCGCCCTGATGTTGTGCGTCCTGCGGGTAGAATCCAAAAAAGAACGAGTGCCGCAATATGGCGATGAGCTGTCAGCTCGTAGGGGGATTCGTCGAGGGATTCTCAAGAAGATGATACTTCATGCAATAGATTATAAAATACGAAGTTTTTGTAAGGAAAACCCGATAAGACAGCTATTGATAATACTGGGATTTGTGCTTTAATCGAGCCCAGCTGATAATTTGCAAATATAACCCACTAGCAGATAACGTCAAGTATGCCTAGGTGTATATGTGATGTTTGCCTAATCGAACCCCTGTAAAGCAAAAGGTGGCATTGCCTATTTCATTGTAAGGTTTGCCTCATAAGACCCTTGTGAGGTACTCATAAGGTAAACCTCACTTCAGTATCGCTGATTTTATTTTGTGAGGTCCTCATGAGGAATTTACGGGGAAATCCCTCTATCGGCATGCCCCTCACTTGCCACATGAGGACCTCATGAGGAATCTACGAGGAAATCCCTCTATCGGCATACCCCTCACCTGCCACATGAGGCCCACACGCTTCATGAGGCATGCCCCCTATAAATTCTAGTCGGGTAAAGAAACCCAATGCACTTAGAACAATATTGCATTATAATATCAAATTGGTTGCCGATCGTTGTTCATTTAATATCTCATTTGAAATAACTATGGAACTCATTAAATAAGATATTCAACAAAGTTAAATTTTAATGCTACAACAAATAACAGTAGGCATTAACGAAAATAAAGCATTTTGTTTTGAACAATGTTGTTTCAAATTTTGTTTCTTGTCAAAATAATGATGAAAATTTTTAATGTGACGCGGTTCTCTAGCGCCCGAAAATTTGAGCTGTTTTTAAAATTTGTTTAAAGGCTAAATTAATGAAGAACGATATTGAAACTTTTTAGGTATATTATAGTAGTCATGCTGCATACAAAAACATTTTTTTTTAATTAAAATTTTTTTTAGTTATGTTAAAAATAGCGGTAAATAAGAACCCACAGAAAAATGTTCCTGGGTGGTGTGTGGTAGATTTTGACTCTTCTGTTTATTTCAAAACTAAAAACTAAGAAAATTATTAATCAGTATGAGTGCAGATACTGGAACAAACAAACAAAATTGAAAATTAACAGAATGACGAGCTTTTTAAATTGAAACTCTGAAAAAGAAGCCTTTTTCTTATTAATTTTTAAATTTTTAAAAGTTGTTGAGATAAAATTTTGATTCTAGTTCCGACCATAGCCACTGATGTTCTGGATAACAGATCAAAATTTCAGAATTCGGCTGAAAAAGTAGTTTCGAAATAAATGAGTTTAAACTTTTAAGTATGGGAGTCGGCCCGTTCGCTACCTGCTAATAAGGCTATAGAACCTGAAATACTGTCAAAAATCCTTACAAAAATTCTAGACCACCGGGTTTACTTAAGTCGAAAGATTTCCTGTGCATCTTTATTTGAATAATTATTTGATTAACAGTTTATATTAAACTAATTGCGCAAAGCAGCTAACACAATAATTTCTTTTTGAAATCCTTGAATAATCGCCAAACTGATTTTGGGTATATGCAAAATGCACCACTTGGAGTCCATTACTTCGATTATCATCTTATATAACCGATAATCTTTAATTACAACATGTGCTATATATAAATATTATATGCAATTTTTGTACTATAAAAACATTTACACTGTATATTTTGTGCACAGTCTTCATTAGTGTTTTCATCTATTATATTATAGTATTTATATTTTCCTGCCCAAATAGTTTTCAAAGAATTTCAGCACCCTTAGTATTCCTCAGATTAGTTGAATGCGAAAGTAAAGTTGAAGTGGTCTGGATACTCCCTTTGAAACAAACAATTTTTTTAAAGAGATGCTGGGTTAATTCCAGTTCAGTAAGCCGGTAAAAACAGAAGACTAGTTTTTAAATATTAACCCTTTGAGTGCGAAAGTCGTACGCTCTCACAGATCCATTAATATTTACGAAAAGCATATAGGTATATATGCTCTCACAGATCTCACAGAATTACGATAGTAATGTTTGTAATGTAAAAGTTTGGTTGGTGCTATCATGCCGCATTATTCTGATTATTTATCGCTAGAGTGCGCAGCAGTCAAAGGGTTAAAACGTATCTCTGGTCGGGTAAATAAAAGCATATACATCATATACATATCATGAACTTGGTCTGAAATAAATGTCTTCAATTTCACTTCTTTTGTCTTCAAATACAAGTCGTTCCCTAAAAAATATTCTCGTTATTTCCCTACGAACGTTAATTTCACGGAACTTATTTGAGAGTTACTTTATTAGAAACTCGTTGGGTCTGGTCTGACACATCCAAGTCTGCATAACTAGGATGTTGTATTTGGAGTCTGTTTGTAGGAAATATTAAAATTATACTTACAACAGGAATGAACACACTCTCGATAAAACTCCGACCTCTGTTTAAAAAAATAAAGCGATCAATAATTTCCTAACGAGCAGGTAACAGCGCATATATGCACTCTAACTGATTGATCCCTCATTATCTCAAGGACGGCTTGAGATAAGATAGCAAAACACGTACTTAGCTAGTGAGAGTATATTAATCCTGATAATTCTCTCGTTAACAATCGTTCACGAAATACATCAACCTAAAATCCAGCGAATATATAGTGCCCAATTCGTAGGGAATATGAATCTTTAGCAATTTGAATCGCATCGTGTTCGGTAATATTCTCTAAGGGTTTTGAACCTGTGGTACCATGTAGGTACGGAATCAGTTTTTAAAATTTCCCCTCAACATTTATATATCTTTTGTAAAATCGAGTAAATAACTTTCATTCACATTCTCTATCATTTGTAATTGGTACATTGACATTTGTAGTAATCAAAGTGTTTTGTTAACATCATCTTTTTACCGCTCTTCAATTTTTTGCGATTTTTAATATGGATATAAAAAGATCTCGCTTTGTGTAAGCAGTAATGATGTTTGATGAATGTTTGGTCGGCATCAACCTCGGAAATCATGTCTTGAATGAACTCAGACGAGAAGTTCATCTTCTCTGCTGACTCTTTAATGGTCAATTTGCGGTTTTCGACCAATAATTGTTGAATTTCAGCAATGTTGTTATCAGTTATTGACCTCGATGGCCTCACAACAACTTCTGAAGCGTTCATGTCATTTGAAAATCTCTGCAACATTTTCAACGTTTTCGAACTATTAATTTCATTTTTAACACAAAACTTAATGCAAATTCCTTGGTAAATTTTCATATTCATTTTAAAAATCGAAAAAAAATCGAGGAGAAAAAAAAAATAGATTTGGCTATCAGAATACTCGAATAATATTACAATATATTCATTATTAATTTTGGAATAAATTTTTGAATGCCAGATGTATATTGCTTTGCAATTGTTTTGGCCATTTCAGACTTGTGACAATCAACACTTTTTCCGCAAAAAAGAAACGTTTATTCGTCTTCGACGCTGAAAAAAAATTACTTTACTTACAAATTTTGATTTTTGTGTGTCAACCTAAATGAAATGACATTTGATTCTGCAGCTTTTCCAACATACTCATTAAAAATTCTTGTTGCAAATAAAATGTTTATTTTTTATTTTTTATCTTAATAATTGTATATCGAATTACAATTTAACTCGATCCGTTTCACCTTACTTATTAGCGCAAGCGGGAGGCAACCACCAAGAAAGTAAAACAAGTTAGGTTTGAGGTTTATTCTTCTATTAGTTAAGTAGTATATTAGTTAAGTAGAATAATATTAGTTAGAGATTTATAACCTTTAACCACATCATTAAAAATTCTTGTTTTAAATTATGTAGAAAAGTATAAGTTATAATAGATTCCCTCCTATCGAAAAGTATGAAACATTTTGACGTTCTTTTTTTTTAATAATATATGTACATCGTGGAAAATCCAAATTGGCATTAATTCTACAGCTTGTTCAAGTATTTCAAACAGGTATATATTTAAAACGAAAAATCTGAATTTAGAGACAAAATTAAAAAAAGTTGTTTGTTTTGAACGAAAAATACAATTAATTGGAATTTTTAGTTTCTTTTATTTTTTGTATCTTTGCAAAAAATTATCGGATTTGGATGAATAAAAGTTCATTTTGAAGTACAAGCTTCTACTTTGAAACCTATCTATCGAACAGTTTTGTTCATTCTCTACCATTCAGAGTCAAAAAATAGGAGAAAAAAATGATTCTTGAATTATTTGTGAAGTTTAATGGCTTCAACTGGCTTGCAAAAAAAGTTGCGAGTGAATCCAAGTGAAGCACTTTAAAGCAAACGAGACCAAAACTTTTGACGGACGACACCAATACCAAAATTAAAACTAAGTCTATTGATGCAATACAAAACCAAGACCAGCATTATCATAGGCTTGGTCTTACTTTGCTCATCACTGTTTATCAATTAGCAACACATTGGAAATAATTTTTCCATATTTTCGAACGTTGTTCAACCGTAAATCTATTAATTTCGTACCGCGGTGATATGATACTATGTTTCTTTAAATATTTTGAGCGCGAAAGAAGTGTCTGTGTCAAAAAAAGAAAAAAACATGTGATTTAAAAAAGAAACGAACCGTCCATCCCATCCTTTATATAAATTATAGAATTATAATATTTATTATTGGATCCGATATATCTCAGTATTACACATTGCATGTCTGAACATACATATGTTATTTGCTTTGAAGCCCTTTATTCCAAAAATCGAGTAATTGTCCCAATAAAAAAAAATTACATCAGCTTGTATAGGATATTGGCTATATTCCTTTTCGGCTTGGCGCTTTGAAGAAACGTTTTCAACATAAAATACTACAGATTTAGGGAAGAAAAAATTGATTTTAAAAGAGTTCCCCCCCATTAATAATACCTATTTCAGTAATACCTTCAGACAACAAGTGTTTTGAAAAGCCAAATTTTGGTGTTTTGTTTTTATTATTCTGTGATATGCCCAGAGAATCTTGTTTTTATTGTTCTCTTTGCTTTTTTTTTATGTATTCTGCCACAATGTTATCAAATTTAATTTAGTTAAATTCACATTTCTGTTATTGTAGATTTTTCTTTTATTGTATTGTTTAATATAAAAACTTTCAATTTATTTTTATTGAAAATCTTAATATTGCATAAAAATTTCGACTGCGTCCTCAGATCGCCTAGTTACCACCAAGTAAGAGGTGAATTGTAAAAACATCAAAATATTATATCGTTATATCGATACCGGCTGGCAATTGACTTACCCCTAATAAAATCCTATGCTTAATTTGACATGCACCAGTAGTTGTTGTTGTTGTTGTTATAAACTTTATATCAGAGAACGCCTTTTATAAGATTTTGTGTATTTTCTAGTGAGCAATTTTGAATCCTCATTCTATTTAAAATTTAAGATGAAGCACTTTGGCTCAGCCATGCTTACGGCACCTTATCTTACGGCAAGAAGGTCTCCCTTTCTCCTTTAATTTGAAATATTTCTCCTTTTCCGCCCTCAATGTTACCACGGGAAAAAGGAGTTGTTGCCAGCCGCATGTTATTTTTTGCGTACCCAAAATATTTGTTTCTATATCTCTCCGTCCTTTCTGAAGTTATTTGGGTTTCCTTCGAAACTTTTCGTATAGCATAAATCAATCCGGCACTACTATCCGTTAAGGTTTGTAGAAAATTCATTTACCCTTTTGAGATATTGTATTATGTATATATATAGTTATATATTTTTTAAGACGACTAACCTAAGAAAACGAATCGATTTTCATCGAGTTAACAAATTGGTATGGTGTGGAAGCCGCCGTTTAACAGTGAAACAACATGGTAACACTTGCTGCCAGCCGAGAAAAACATATTTCCTAGTTTGATTTTAGCAGTGTACCAAAGAGAATCGATTTTCCCAGAGCACGCGAAAGCAACTTTATATTTCATGCATGGCAGTGGGGAAAGCAAGAGCAACTTTTGGGTGAAAAGAAAAACAACAAAAGTGACGCGTTGCTGGTGATAATTCCAAATGGCGGGAGTGTCAACATAACGGGATTGAAGGAGGGCGGGTATAAAGGGTGGGGATGGTTATGTCGCACCGAATGGGTGGTGCAGGGTGCGAAAAATGCAAATGCCCAATTGTCCACCATTCGAAATTGCACGCAGCGCATAAAATTTAAAATATAAATATAAAAACCCCACCCAGTCTCGCTGGCTGCCGGCATCCCGGGCTGATCCCGAATTATCCCTGTATATATCCGACCCGGTCCCGGAGCAGAATGGGCCCCCGACTCCGCCGAGTGCCACTGGAGCGAGGTGGCTGCAAATCCGTTTTATTTATATAAGTGGTGGAAGATGCAAGCGATGAGGATTTGTTGCATCTCATCCCGGGAAAGCCATCCAAAGCGGGAAAGCGTGCCCCCATTTGGTTCTCTCCCACGGCCTTCTTTAGGCACTTGGAGAGGCTTAAAATGTTCCTCAGATGAAAATTTCCGTACTTGTTCTGGTGGTTGCCTGCCCCTGAGTTGAACCCCCATCCGCCGTCCTATGTTCCCTTTTTGGGGGCGGTACATTTTGTCAGGGTTTATTTATTTTTATACACCGAAAGGGGGCTTTTGGGCCCTAAGAGGGTTTCTACGGAATGGTGCCACTGGTGAAACGTTTATCGGTAAACGCGCATTGAATTATCCCATCTTATTAAGAGTGTGGTAGTAGTTTCGGTTCGATTTTAATTGATTTTCCATGGCCCGAAAGCTTATGCTCCCCGGTCTTCTTTGGCTGTGTGTTCAACAAATGCTCGATGGAATTCGCTTGAAGTGCGCACTACACCCTTGCATGGCAGCGTTGCCAGACATTTCGGATTTATGTTTTCCGGGATGTGCAGTCAACGTTGTTCTAATTTACCATTCCGCGTGTCATCGCTTTATTTTAATGCAGCACACAAAACATAAAATTCATTTTTAGTGCAGCTTATTTAGAAGTTCGTTCTCCATTCACTGTAATTTTGCTGTCACTTAATTCAACACCAGAAATAAACTACCAAGACGATAAGTTAAATACTTTTAGCTTATTATCTCGTAGTATTATTCATGGTTATCGTGCATTTCAAGCGATGACTATCAAGAAAAGCAGAGAATAATGTAAGAACTTAACACTGTGTCGTACATTTTTAACAGTACCATATAATAAATAATAAAACGTAAGAATTTGCATTTTCAAGAAACTCAATAAAATGAGTACGTAATTTTTTATGTTATTAGATGTTTACTAGTTAGTCTATGCTGACAATAATTATTGGTTATTGGACGCCATATAATAAATAATAAATTAATTTTGAAAAGCAACCTGAAAACGTCGTCGCCTGATGAATAAGCGTTCGTATAATGAAGTTTTTAGAAATTAGAAAATAGATAAATTTTTTCACGAATTTGACCCTGGCCCTTTCATTAAACTCGTCTCAACGTAGACACGCACTTTTCTGAATTTCTATATTTATTAGTAAAATACTTCGACATTATAATATTATTGTCTTTAGGCAGTGCAGATCTGCAGGCTATCATTGAATATTTGTTTCCTCCCGATTGAACTTACAATTCATAAATCATGGTGACTAAGCGCGCCAAATTATATTTCGCTTACATAACTCTTTCACACGTGGCGCGAAAGGAAAGCGACGGCACCCAATGATATCAAACGAAATCTTACACCTGCCCTTCTAAACCACTCACATAATTTATTTCCACCTATGTCGCATAATTCGTGGAATATGAGCATTTAAATTCTTACCAAAATATAAAGGGTGTTTAGTAAGGTATTGCCAAACCCTTCTACAATTTCAAGTTGTAAAATGGTCCGTCGCACATACCCAGTGACAGGGCAAAGTGGTCTGATCCGTCAAATAAAATACATTGGGTCTTATGGCAGGTGACGTAAACATGACAAAAAAAATTCGCCGCAGCATAAAAACTAAATAAAGCTCCTATTTAAAAATGATTTTCACTGATGTTAAGCCTAAGAAGTTCGTTATTCAATCCACTAGACATTTGAGCAAAGTTTTAAACAAAGTGTGTAAAATGATTGAGTTTAAATTTAATTTTGTAAAAAAATGCGAGTCCCAAACCACCTGCAAGGAACGGCTGTTTGACAGGTAGAAGAAGACTTGGCTGCGTAGAATCAAAAAATCAATGTAATTTCGTTAATCCATATTTTTAGTCTTATTGAAGTAAAAGTTCGTGAGGTTGGAATTTTCGAGGGAGTTTCACCGGCAGATCGCGGTAAGCGTCAATGGAAATTTCTCGAATTGCCAGACCACTTGTGCGCAAAGGTCAGTTTACGGCTTTTAATTGTCGAAGGTTTTAGTATTGCAAAAATGCCTACTATTAGAATCAAATCTCTATAATTAAGTCATCAAATTCAATGAAATTTAAGTAATTATAAAGACAACGTGATTTTTCGTGGCTTTTCATCCCAACTAGAACACTTATGTATATTTATCATAGTGGCTATGGTTAGATAAGTAGACTTACACTACAACAAATGTTTTTAACCCCTAATACCCTGGACAGACTATTAACGAAATGTAGAAGTTCGAGCGTACTCAGTTTTAAAAATATTATTGAATTTCTTATGAAAATCCAGACGAATATTTTGTCTAAAATGTAAATGTAATGAAGGCAATATGATAAATTAAAAACTGAGTGCGCTAAAAATTCTTTTCATTCATAATGTACCAGAAGTACCTATAAGATATATAAAACTAATTATGTTTATTAAAATTATTTTTAACTAGATAGAGAACCTTTAAAAAAAAAATATTGGTGGTCTCCGATATCTTTCATTTGGAAATATCTTAAGGGGTCATATACAGTCAGGAGGCCCAAAAAAGTTGATTTTTCAAGAATTTTTCTTGAGATGATCTTTTAAGTTATTAATGTATAATTCTGTACACATATAACGGTAACTCTTGAGTGTATTTTAATGTTTTTTATTTGTAAAAATAATTATTTTAAAAGCTGCTACAGCTGATCTTCGGGAGCAACTCTAAGAAAAAGCGTTTTGCGGTGTGCACGATATCTCTAGACTGGATCATCCAAAATGGAAAAACCAAAAATATTTCGTTAGTATATTGTTTTATCTCGTAATTAATCGAAGGAATAAGCAAAATAAGAATTTTTGACAAAATGGCGGCTTCTTAAAAAAAAAAATCGATTTTTAACAACAATTTTCGCTCTAAATTGTTTATAAAATGGAAAATATTTATCGGTGAGCAAAAAGCTTCGATTAATTACTAAAAAATATACTTAAGAAACTTATGTTAAAATTTGAAACTGATCCGTTCAGCCGTTTCCGAGAAATCTTGCTCACCGACTATAAGAACACAGTTTTGAGAAAAACGCGTTTAAAGTTTCAAAAGCATTTTACATTTAGTACAAAAACTCGAACACGTCATTACAAATATGCGTGTAACTTCGAGAATATTCACCCGATTGACATGAAATTTTCTGTGGCTGTACTTTAATATATGTACATTACAAAAATAAAATAATAAAAAAATCGATTTTCTAAAAATCCTGACTGTATATAACCCCTTAAAGAAAATTATGACATTTGTTTTCATTTCGCTGGCGGATTTTTCTTGAAAGTGTATGAAATTCAGAGAGTGCGCATACACTCAAACCAAACTTCTTTTGAAAAAAAGCGAAATAATCGAAAGTAATATAAAATCTTTTTGCGCACTGCACGAATTAACACTTATCGAAAACCGGATGAAGTATTCCACTTAACCTGAATATTTTTAAATCTTAATTGAAAATTCTAAATACAGTCATACTAATAACGAAATTAATTTTAATTCATTTTTAATTTAGTAGCTATGAATTTAAAGCACTAAACAAAAAATCTATACGACAAAAATAATGCTGTGTTCTAATTCTCCAAGCTTGATAACTGAAACCTATAATTCCGAGGTGGTAGAAGATTTTATGAATTTCAATTTTTTAGTAAAACAGAGGCCTTGTTATAAGAAACGAATCGAATTATTTTGTTTCGTCTGTTTTAACTGATTTGCATGCAAAACTTAACAAAAGTTTATCTACATCTAATCGAGCAATATTAGGCGAAACAACGTAATTCGTTTCGTTTCTCATAATAAGGCTCTACAATGCAAATACCAGTTTACAAATGAGAAACACATTAGGTGGGAAATCAGTTTGTTACAAAAAAAAAAAAATTAAAATTAGAATAGAAAAGAAAATATGATCGGTCAGGAGGGTAAACAAGCGGATGAGAATAGTTTTATAAAAAGAGAGATAAGAGTTTTCCTCATACAATCACAAAATACCCCAAGTTTAGCGATTGTTCTCTTTCTAAGCTAAAAAAAAAAAAAAAAATTCAAAATTACAACCGACAATACAGGCTCGATCGATCTTTTCTGTCCCTTTTTTATATCAGATATAATTTTTAAATTGTCGCGAATTGAATAAAATATTTGGTATTAGTTTTCTTAGACAAAAACCGTTCCTTATTTTTATACATATTTTCTTAATATCACGTCGAAAGTCCGCTTTCAAAATAGTTTAACCAAAAATTTTTAAAAACAACACTTTCAGAACACAATTTTATACACGAAAGATTGATTTTAGAAGGCTCTAGTGAGACCTTTTCTTTGTAAAGAGTGATGACACACTTTTAGTTTCTTTTTAAATTATGTGTTATCAACACTAATATCACTATCAAACTAATCAGCATTGGAGATTTGCCATGACCACCGCGGAGCTACGGTTTGACGCCACGGACTTCTTTTTTGTGAGGAACTATTAAGGATCATTATTACTCTTATAATCTACAAATAACTCACAAACCATCGAAAATGTACTGAAAAATTTGGTTGACAAAAAAACCAAACATTTTTTTTTTTTACACTTCTAATAAACAATCATTAAATCATTTTGCCACAAACCTCACACATGTAGTGGCGGGAATCTAAAAAAGTCATAAAGTGCTTTATTCCAAAGTAAACAAAGGGTTGCCTCAGGCTTTTACTTCAGAAGTTATACACCTGCTCCTAGATAATGCGGGAGTTTTATTTGCAAAGTTTACATCAAACAACTAATTTATTTTTAAAGCACGTTCTGCTGAACACTTTAAAATAATCTCGGACTTACAATACGAACACTTTAAAATGAAACTTTCAATACAAGCACTTTATAATTATTCATCAACTAGAGAGGCTGCTCTCCTGTTGTATAATTTTTTATTTGCTTATGTTTTATCTGAAATGGCTTAGTGTTTGTTTAGGATCTGATCTTAGCGTGTCCTTATTGACTAACATGCCTATTTAGGGAAAAAGGGATCGGGTGCCTTATCTACAGCTCACAAGTTGTAGTAATGGGGATATTTCTTTGATTATATCACGCGTGTCCTAATGGAAGAGGCTCCTTTCATATCCTCTTTTCCTTCAACTGTCCATTCAATCGGCTGTTTGTATGGAACGACAGACCTATCTAATGTAGTTTTGCTTTCTTCTGGGTAACATCAAAATTTATTAGAAAATGAGGTTTTTTGTTCAATACACAATGATAATTGTGGGGTTGCATTGTTGTGGTATTCAGCTGCCTTCAACATTTTGATAAGCAAATGGGACATTTGACAATTTTTGAACCTTTGGGAAAAAACAACGATTTATTCGGTGGAAAATTGTTTTGAGCCCTACAAAACCCATAAAAAAAAATTAGAATTAAAGATAAAGTTTCTTTAAAAGCAAAGAAATATTAAATTTTCGTAAAGTATTGCAATTGCAGGGATTTAATTTACATCTATTTCTTTTTAGCGAAGAATTTGAACAAAAATTTGTAAACATATAAAATTGCTTAGCCTGCACTTCCTTAAATCTTTATTGTTATGTAGTTATTAATTATTCATGTATCGTAAACTAGATACTTTTACATGATTTGCTAAACGTGAGTATTATACCCGGACCACACTAAAACCAAATTTCGAGCGTACGCAATTTCAAAATTGTCATATTGCCATGAAATAAAGGTGCAATTTATGTAAAAATCTTTGACCGAATACTTGTCCGGATTGTCATAAGAAATTCAAAGATAAATATTTTTAAGGAGATACAAATCATTCACACACGCCTTGGAATGTTTCCTTGTAAGATACAAAATTTGAACGGAGGTGGGCTGATAAGGCCTATTTTTGGCCCACCTTAGAATCGAAAAAAAAATGGTGTGTAGGTTTGTTTTTAGCTTGCTTTTAAATAATTGAGGATATGAATTTTTTCACCCATATTTTCTTGGAAATGACAATTAGCTTCAAAAATTATGTTTATAATATATGTATATCAAAAGTGGTTTTTGCAAATTTTTACTGTCTTTTCGGAAATGCATCTACACATAGAAAAAAAATACATCTACACATAAAATAAAAAACCCAGTTTCTTTTTTAATAGTCTGTTAAGGGTATAAGGATTCTGATAATTAAAGTATACCTCATACTACTGTCTTATTTACTTTGAAAATTGGCATGTTTTTAAGAAATTATATCCTAAACTCTATATGTGGACGTTATTAGCGAGTCATTAGTTATTTAAAGACAGGTTTTTGGTGCGGTAAACCACAAATTACTCGATCCAAAGATATTTTTTTCTATGTTAAGAAGTACTCACACAAATAATTCTAATCATATTTTTGTATAGAATTTTAGCATTTGTTTTTTTTTTAATATAAAATTAATATCTACATAAATTTGTATAGATCCTTTTAAATGTTTTTAATTCGTTAAGAATTGCACAGTACTTAAATTACCCCGTTAGAAGGTACCAAAAATCCATTGCGTAGTCAATGTTAATTATTGCTAATTTATTATGCTACGTTTTTTTTAGATAGAATGCTACCTGTAAAAAATTCAATTTTGTTTAATAGAATCCCTTTCACAGACCTAAATACTTAAGAAATAAATGCTCCATGAAATTACATATTCCTTTTAAAAAAGAGTTAAAAAGAGTTAAAAAAATGTTCATATTCAGCTTCTTAATCCGCTGCTCTAGCATAAGCCCCAAAGCAGTTTTCAATCTAAATTACCGAACCAGTTTACTTTTTTAGGTTCGTAATTTAGATGCATTCCAGTCAGCCGGTAGAAGTAGTAGCGAACTCGGTAAGTTAATGCACTAGGACGTATCTGTGTTATGTTGCAATGCAATCCAAAATCCAAGCGAGACTTTCACCAATCTCCTTTAGTTGGAATATAAAATTAGCGAGTAAGCGTCATAGTCCTTTTATTCAATAATTTTGTAATCGCGATTCAAATAAGGAAAGTCGAAAAAATCTCAACATCTTGCCACTTTCCATTTCAAATGTAAACGTCTTTGAAGCTCGGCCGATTACCTCAATTGAGAAATGAAATGGCAGCGTATAGCGGAGCGCGTATGTGCTTTCCCGCCATATTCCGACGCCTGTTGCTTCCATAAACCACTTTTTAACTAAATTGCGTGCCCAATGGCTGTTACAACACTGGAATCAGATTATAGCGAAACTAAGCAACTTTGCGTTGAGGTGCGATGGAAAAGAAACCAGCCCAGCCGGTAACTGCGTGCACTGACCGGCCGGAGCGTGTTCGCAAATGCCGTCTAAGCTAAAATGCGAGCAAGTGCACATTCAGACGTGTTACCATATTTTGCCTTCGTGGATTTCGTCTCGAGCAAGTCAAAGCTCGTTGACTGCGCTCCATTGGGAGTTGAAGTTGACTGAGGTGAGGTGCTCCGCACATGGACGAACCGGATTACTTCGCACCTGAAGTTTCGCCCCTAATGGCCCAACTCGCATGTTATTATGCCAACTTATGCGAAGCTTTCAAAATCTGACGAATACACACATTCTTATCTGAGGGCAATCAAACGGTCGTTGTCCGCTGGGTGGTCGTTTAATAAAAAAATAAATTGAACGAATTGAATTTATATGCCACAAAAAAAAAGAAAAAAAAACATTAATTTTTACTATACTGATACAAAATTAATATTGGAAAAATTTGGATGTAATTTAATTATACTTTGATTTTTTTTAAATAATATAAAAGACTTAAAGTTTTCAATGTTCAACATGTAGGCGGATACTAATATATCAACAACAAAACAACAATATTAAATTGATTCATTCAGTCAACATTATATCAAGATTTTATGCTCGTCGTAAAATTTTGGGTTTTTAAGCTACTAAAGGGACGTTCAATAAAGGCGTGAAAGTACAAATAAAAATGTTATTTTATATTTAGTATACCATCAAATACAATTACGCATAACAGATTACATCGCTTAATCTTTCGAGTGACAGGCATGGGTCTCACCTACAGAGAATCATGTAAAATGTTCAATTCTTCATTAATTCTAGAAGTTCATTCCTTCTGTAAAAAAAAAAAACTTGAATTTATAGGGCTCTACGCAATGGTAAGACGCATATGAAGGGCATTTACATAATATTTCGATTCCAAACAGTTAATATGTGAACTTGAGATAAGGTCTGAGAGATCGCGGTCTGCAATCCTATGTGATTTTTATGAAAGTGAAGAGAATGAAGTATAGAAAAGAAATTGTTTCTAAACTATTCAAAATGTGTTGTATACGCTTTGGAATTGCTTAAATATTGGCTAGAAAAATGGCGAATCTAAATCGAGAATTGCTTCACGCTAGGTAGTTTGTTGGCAATACTGATTTTGAGAAAGGCGTTCTAGATGAAGTTTCTTTTTAGGGTTTAGGGCCTCCTAAGGGGGAAAAAAACGGAACCCTTATAAGATCACTAGCATGTTTTTCCGTCTGTCACAGCCGATTATATCATAAAAGTAGAAACACGAAATTCGGCATAGTAATACATTTTATTAACCCACATATTTTGCACTAGTTAACTATACCCGAAATTTTTTCTTTTAATTTTATATATCATGTGGGGTATCATTTAAAAGGGCTGGTTATGTGGAATATAAAAAAGCAGCAAATGTAACACCTTAAAGTTTACAGAAAAATTGTATCGAAAGTTCTAGATCTTATAGATTTCTAGACATTTTAGAAAATACAAGTAGAGAATCTTTGAGTCGAACTCTCACTGTTTTTATTTTATTTTAAAACGTTCGTTGTTAAATGTGCACTGCATCGAATAACACCACGCATACGTACAGGATCAAATCTAGATCGAATCCAGATTAATCATATATGCAGATGCGATTGAAAACAGATCGAGTTTGTCCGATCTCGTTTAGCTGGCTGGATCGATTTGGAGCGATATTGTGCATATGCGATTTGTCTTTTTTGCGAATAATATTATTATACTTTTTTATGCTTGAATTCCGAATGGTTATCATTTAGTTGAAGTTAGTGCCTTCCGTTAAAAGTCGTATATGTAATAGTCTTTTATAGCCATTAGCTGGAATCGAACTCTGGGAACGCATAAACCCAAGAGTGAAAATTGAATGCGCTTTCCATTTTTACTACAGTGAAGAAGTCATGTCTGTATATTTTTTTATATGTTTATCCTGTCTACATATTTTCAAAGATAATACACATTTAAAACGAAACAAATAATGTTACAAACGAAAGATTTTATAAAGAGTTTTTAATTTTAGCTTGATTGTTAATTTATATCTTTTCTGAGTGTAGTGTTTCGAAATTTCATTTTATACAGAGTGTTCGGAAAATAAGTAGGAAGTATTATGTCAATTGAAGTGTCTTGGTCAAAATTGTCTTCTGTGCCCCTATTCTAAACTAAATCCTCTCTCAAAGTAGAGTTTAAAATGTGTACTTATTTAAATGCTTCTAAGTCCTTAAAACGGCCTCGTAAGATCAAGGCTGAGAATTTGTGCAAAAGACTTTAACAACTGTATTATCACTTTGTGTTTTTATTCATTTTTTATCATTTACTTTTTAGTGATAAATACACAGACTGAATAAAGAAGAAAGAATCTCGAATTTCAGAAAAAACGTAAATAATATATAGAGATAAGATGCTAAATTTAGCTTTTACAAACCACCGATGTATCAGTACACAAAAAAAAAAAAAAAAATTGGAGTATTTCCTCAAGCTGTTACGAAATGCTCAGCGTAAAATTAATGCCCAAAGTAAAGCGAATGCCTATACTCAGATTTCAACAACTTAAAATTGATTGATAAATCGAAATTTCGATTTTCAGGAGCTCAAGAAATTATTTACCTACCTGCTAGATACTCTCACAATGTCAATTCACAAGTCTTTCAAGTATTCTGAAAGGAAAGCAAATTATTCCGACGGAAATGACTAGGACAATCGGTCGAGGATTTCTTATGGAAAATAATACCATTGGCAATTTTCCAAGAGGAGCACGTGCAATCTCATCGAGTGTTATGAAATATGGGGTAGTCATCGAAATTGACCGAGCTGACCGAAAACGTGAACCTGGACATCACGAAAACTTCAAATATGAAAATGTCAAGTGTTCACGTACATGCTCCACTTGGGAATATAAAAAATTTTAGAAACGACATAAATCTTAACGAATACATTATCTTTTTCTGGCTTGTCATGATAGAGCGTCCTTGCCCGTTTGCATAATCTGTCTAAAGGAACCTTATTGCACATTCTGGTTTGTCCTGAAGGGCGCGTGCATAATAGAGAAAGTCTACCACTGTTTTCACAGTATATATCGAGTTATGCAGGTGTAAAAATTTGCATGCACACTAACAATGTGAGCACCCAGTCGCGTTAGCTATTGCATTTTTATTTAGACGTGAAATAAGATTGTATAGAGGTTATATATGTATAGGTAAGCTTGTTCTTTACCTACATTAAATATGATTTGGGAAACAATTACTATTTTAGTACACTTAAAATAACTTAATCTTTTGTAGGTATAGCAAATGGTTCTCATGTAGTCAAAACCATAAAGTTTTTATACGTATACTATTAACCAGGTCAACTTTGAAACTGCGTGAGCAATTGGAGCAATTTAATTTCAAGCGTCAATTTTACTAGAAGGTGGCAATTTTTGTTTTGCGTCAGTTTTCAAAAAATTACGATTGTGTTAAGTACAAACTTTTATCTCTAGTGACAAGAGTTACAATTGGATCTGGAAAAAAATATTACTACAGAGAGTGGAGCAGTCCTTGACTATCAACTCTGTGTATATCAAATATACATATACATTTAAAGTTAGTTACTTAATTTCATTTCGTATGCCATGAATCAGACTTTCGAGGAATAACTTTGAAAGAGTTCAGAAGTTGGCTCATGCGATATCAGATCTATTGTAGTTAAAAATATGAGTACATATATAAATATGAACGAATGAGCCAACTCTACGACAGACGAAACTCTCCTCTCATATGTTAGAAATGTTTCAAATACTTTTTTTTATTTTAGAATAAATTATGAAATATTATAAATTATCAAAAAAATATATTGTAAGACAGTAAAAAAGTAAACTTTATAGAAAAAATAAACAAAATTTAAATTTGACATTCATTTTATTACAACGTGTCAAAAAATAACACATATTCAATTAATTTTATGTATTTAATTCATTTTAATCAAATCCACATCTTTTCACATCTCGTTGAAACAGTGAGTTAATTATTGGGTGGACAATATCACTTTAAAATTACTTCAGCACAACTTTCGATACAATTATAGTTGGTGAAGTTTGCGATTCTTCTAATGGTTAAGCTGTAAGAAACTCAGTTATAAGACTCTCAATTTCAGTAATTTTCAGCCTCCTCTTAACCCATTAAGTCCCAAATGTCAGCTTTTTCGCCGCTGCGTTCGGCCACTATATTTTTAGTGAAAATAATGTCTGAAAAATATGTGACACACTAATTCCGACGCAAAATTTAATGATCTTTCAGAATCTGACCTCAAAATTTGCAACAAATGTGTGGTTCAAAAGTTGTAAACTAATTTATGCAAAAAAACGTGATTTTGAAAAAAAAAAATTTCTGGTTTTTCCAATTTTCCACAAGGAAATCATTTGAAATTTCATTGTTTTCGTGCAAATATCGTGGTCTCGACTCCCAAAGTATAAGCTCCCGTTGTTTAAATGAAGGATTTTAATGTTTAAGCACACAAAATGGCGGTCGGGACACGAAAAGATGAGAAAAAGCTTTCGGAATTTTTTACTCGAAAACAAAGGGTTTTAGAGACAAATTTTATTGAACAAAAAGTGCTTAGAATTGATTGAGAAACCCGTGTGAATTTTTTCAGAATTTTTCAAGCAATTTTTGGATTTTTGGATTTGATCATTTTTTGAAAAATCCAAAAATCTCATCAAAAATTCTGAAAAAATTCACACGTGTTCCACAATCAATTCTAAGCACTTTTTGTTCTATAATATTTTTCTCTAAAACCCTTCGTTCTCAAGCGAAAAAATATCTTGAATTATAAAATAAGTTAGAAAATTTGACTTTCGGAATTTTTCACTCGAAAACGAAGGGTTTTAGAGAAAAATATTATAGAACAAAAAGTGCTTAGAATCACACGGGTTTCTCAATCAATTCTAAGCACTTTTTGTTCAATAAAATTTTTCTCTAAAACCCTTTGTTTTCGAGTAAAAAATTCCGAAAGCTTTTTCTCATCTTTTCGTGTCCCGACCGCCATTTTGTGTGCTTAAACATTAAAATCCTTCATTTAAACAACGGGAGCTTATACTTTGGGAGTCGAGACCACGATATTTGCACGAAAACAATGAAATTTCAAATGATTTCCTGGTGGAAAATTGGAAAAACCAGAAATTTTTTTTTCATAATCACGTTTTTTTGCATAAATTAGTTTACAACTTTTGAACCACACATTTGTTGCAAATTTTGAGGTCAGATTCTGAAAGATCATTAAATTTTGCGTCGGAATTAGTGTGTCACATATTTTTCAGACACTATTTTCACTAAAAATATAGCGGCCGAACGCAGCGGCGAAAAAGCTGACATTTGGGACTTAATGGGTTAAAAGAGTTAGATCTCTCCACTGTTCATATAAAGAAAGCTTTTAACCTGGAAGAAATCGTTGAAATTTAATTAATTTTCCATTTTCTTCGATTTTGTTCAGGTTTTTACTTATTTATATTAAGAAATTCGGAAGATTGTTTGTTATAAAACTAGATCTTGGTGTTCACAAAAGTCGTATAATGAGTAATTTTTTAATAAAAGTAGCAACATATATATTCTCCAACACTTTTTAACTCAATACAGTGGAGTGTTTCACTTAACTCACATACACTTCAGCACATTAATCAAAAGATATACATGTATTACATTGTCTGTTCATATATAAATGTAAATTTTTCAACTCTCAATTTAAAAAAATTGAAAGTAAGTTAATGTAGAATGTAGTTGCTGGATTTGTAGTCTATAGCTCCACTGTTTAATGACCTTAAAAATTGTCTGTTCACTTTTTTTGGTATGCATGCTATATCTGCACAGCTGTTTTCATTTATTCCTGGCTCGCTGATGATTCGTTTTCCTTTGTTTTTGTAATGAATTTACAAAGATTGTAGATTCCACTACTGTGTATGTGCATGTTTAAGTGACAATTGAAGGAAAATTGTCTGAAGCTGCTCTAGATACTGAAGCAGTTTCTACAATTTTCTTTATACACTTTGGATACTCATGATTCACTCTTTACATAGTGGAGAGACATAAGGCAATTTAATTTCTTTCGAAATTTTAAGCAATAGTTTACAAACTGTCAGAAAAGAATTTAAATCTATCTCGAATCTCGTAAAAATAAATTAACAATAACAATTTATGAATAGAACTTAGCAATGCGTTTTGAGCCTTAAAATTCTTTTTACGAGTTTTCGAGAAGAGGAAATTTTTCAGTTTTCATATGCATACATACAATAGTTATGCATAGAAAACATACCACTGAGCAAGAAAGTGATGCAAATATATGTTAAAATTAGTAAATGTTGCTGTGTTTAAAATAATACATAGTCGTGCGTTTTGGCAAACATTGTGCAATAAATTTTGTTATGTTCCAACATGCAAAATGTTAACCGATTGAAATATTTTTAAAGAAACAAAAATATATTGACATAAATATAGAAGGTCTTTACACTATATGGGTATTTCTTACCAAATTTCGAAATTTATGTCCCTAGCTGTTAGTGTTGAATCACATGCATTTATTTTCGATGTAATATTTTTATTCAAAGCAAGATAACTTAATATTACTATAATTTGAAAAAACGAAACGCATTCAATAAAAAAAAAAAGTTATGGTTAATTTAATGTCATGAAAATCATTACCTCACATTTATTTATTTATTTATTTATTTATTTGCGATTTCATCAAAGAGGCTGATTACTTTACAATATTAGCAAATGCAAAGAATATAAAAGTAAACCAAAAACAAATTAAAAAATCATGTTAATAGATTTGACTTGACTGAAGCTTTAGATAAATTAAAATCTAAACAATTAAACCTGCTATTGAAGCAACGAGACATAGATGAGATCGGCTCATTATAACCGTAGTTGGTGCGGTGTTGAGGAATGTAGAAAAAATCCTGATTCCTCAAGGAGCGAGCAGGAACCGATACAGCAAACAAAGACAGAAGAACAGGAGAATCAATGTTACCCTGCAGGCAGTCCATAACAAAAACGACCTTGGAGAAATTGCGTCGCTGTTCCAGGGTGTCAAGCTTTATGAGCTTAATCCTGTCTTGATAAGGCGGTAGAATTAGAGGGTTACTCCATGGAAGACCTCGGAGAGCGAAACGGACAAATCGGCGCTGAATGGCCTCTAGCCGATTAATGTGAATCGTGTAGAAAGGTGACCAAACACAGGAGGCATACTCCAAAATAGGCCTTACAAAAGTGCAGTATAAGAGCCGCGTTATGAAGGGATCGTCAAACTCTCTACTCCATCTCTTAATAAAGCCTAGAGTAGAGCTAGCTTTATTGGCTGTCACATTAATGTGGTCGTCGAAAGTAAAACAACAGTTCAGCCACACGCCCAGATCTTTGGTTTTGTCAAGTCGGGTCAAAACACAATCATTGATTGTGTAGTCAAAATTGATTGATGACCTTTTACGAGAGAAGGACATCATCGTACATTTCTCGACGTTTAGGGGAAGACAATTTATAGAGCACCATTTTTGGAAGGCCTCTAAGTCAGCGTTTAAAATTTCACAGTCACATATAGTGGAAACAACACGAAAGATTTTGGCGTCGTCGGCGTAACATAGTATTTCAGAGTGCTTAAGGCATGTCGATAAATCGTTAATGTAAATAATGAATAATAACGGACCAAGATGGCTACCCTGCGGTACCCCGGAGGTGTTATGTATTTCATTGGATAGCGACCCACGAAACAACACACGCTGAGTGCGGCCGGACACATACGAGTTAATCCACTTAACAAACAATGGGGGAAATCCAAGTGCGACCAGCTTCCGAATCAAGATGGCATGATTTATTCTGTCGAATGCTTTACTGAAATCAGTAAAAATGCAATCGACTTGTTTTCCACCTTCTAATGCAGAAACACAGAAATGTGAGAACTCTAGAAGGTTGGTAGTAGTAGATCTGCCTTTAATAAAACCGTGTTGGAACGAACCCAAAAACGGCTTGCAATGGAAGCACAGAACTTTATAGATTAAAGCTTCGAAGATTTTCGCTATCGCGCAAAGTTTAGCAACAGGTCTATAATTCGTTACATCATTTCTGTTGCCTTTCTTATGTAGTGGTGTAACGAAGGATAATTTCCAAGATACTGGAAAATTACCTGAAGATATAGATAAATTAAATAAATAACAGAAAACACGGACTAGAGAACTAGAGCATTCCTTTAAAAGGGTGACAGGAATGCCATCAGGACCACATGAAAAATTGTCAGCCAAATCTTTTATGTGTTCCAAAATTGTGTCGTCGTTAATTAAAAGGTCTTTCATTTCCAGCGACGTAGCTGGAAACGTCGTCAGAGAGGTAAAATCGTTAGAATCAACATCACAGGTATCGTCGAGAAACGCGGTCTTGAAAAAGTCACCAAAGAGATTTGCAATCTTGGGAGGATCACCACTCTCAAACTCCCCGAACTTTAAAAGGGATGGGTAACCGTCTGTTCCGCGTTTGGAATTAACAAATTTCCAGAATCGTTTAGGCTCGCTGGATAAAACCGTCCTCATATTGTCGATGTATTCCCTGTAAGCTACATCTAACCCCGAGATAAATTCATCTCGTATGCCAGAATAAAGGCAAAAGTCAGCCTCGCTCCTTGAAGAACAGAACCTCTTCCATGCCTTAGATTTAAGATTTCTTAAGTGCTTCAAAGAGCTATTAATCCAAGGAGGGCCCGAAAAATCATTTGACCTAGAAACAGGGGCACAAAAAGTAAGGCACGCAAACAAATTATCGTAAAAAGCGTTAACCGCGACATCGATGTCCCGTTCCAGAAAAACATTACTCCAATTACAATTAGCTAATAGATTATTTAGTTTGGAGTAATCAGCCTTTCTAAAATTAAAACAATAGTTGTCAAGAGCTGGAGATGCTGCCATCACGGGGTCGATAAAAAATACAGCATGAAGAGCTGGATGGTGAGACGTCTCAGGGAGCAGGGGAACCAAGCAACGCCTAACCAGAGTTGAACTAGGGTCAGTTCCAAATACTAAGTCCAGAAATCTTCCAGATGCGTTAGGTACATGTGAACATTGCGTCAGTCCTGATGAGGCGAGGTCTTCTATAAAAGTAGAGTAGAAAGGCGGGGCAGATACATATGAAGGTAAGAGCCCGTTGTCATCCGAAGTCCGCCAGTCGATTGATGGTAAATTGAAATCTCCAAAGAGCAATATTTCGTCAGACGCACTCAAGGAGGCGGAAAGCTCGTCAATAACAGAAGCGAGGATCAAATATGTGTCACTGCTCACACCAGGAGGAACGTATGCAGTCAATAAAAATATGTTTTTATGTGGCATCCTTAGGACAATTGCTAAAAGCTCCAGATCATCCTGGTTGGCAAACTCTACAAGAGAGCAAGGTATATCGCGGCGAACGGCGCACAAAACACCCCCTCCCACTGGTGCATTAGGTGTAGCCCCATGACGATCACGTCGAAAGACCAGATATTCAGGTCCGAAAAGCTCCGAATCCGTAATAGAATCATACAGCCATGTTTCGGATAGACAAATGACATCGAAGCAAGAGTTTGTGGAATTAACGTAAAGTCGTGCCGTTTTAGAGCGAAGCCCGGTTACGCAGCCCGAGTTAATTGATAAAAAAGCTACCTTTCTCAAATAAAGCAATGTTCTTATTAATTAAATACCTACTGCAAAAATATTCGAAAGATAGTGTTTATTGTATTTCAGATTTTTTTTTACGTTACGACAAATACATTAATTATAAAAAATTTTTAAAATAAAATCATTCCCTCACCGGGTTACGAATATTCAATTTACGATTGTACCGAACGACATTTGTGAACGCAACCTTCAGTTTTTAATACCTAGCAACACTGTTAATATGTCAATATGGCGATTACTTGTTCAACTTCGCCGCGCGTTTGTGCAAGAATGAATTGAATTTGGTTAAAATTATTTAAATATTACAGTAAATGTAATTTCTCTAACTCCGGTTTCTTACTTAGATTTTAGGTTATATGCAGATTAGTATGGAAAAAGGGATTATAGGAAAATTTTAATTGAAGTTGATCATACAATAAATTAAGGTTGATACAGAATTTTATATTTACTTCAAGATTATTTATTGATAATCATCCAAATCATTACCATCAAAATTATAATATTTTTCCTCGTCTGGTTCTTCGGTTTCTTCCTCGTTTTGTTGATTAGGTACTGATAATTTCTTCAACTGGCAGCTGGGCCAATGTACCACAATGTTTCAAGTTTACTGGATTCATTCAATTGCCATCCACATTCCGTTGGTTCGTATTAATGTCTTTTGGATCCGTCAAATGCTCGAACATATTTTGATATTCTTCATTTTGTAATAGGAGGTTGTAGGCTTTAATTTTTCCTTTACCAACAAAAGCTGCTGTATAATCACAAACTGTAAAGGCATGGAAGCCCGGTAGAGCTCGACAGACTGATGAACCTAACTTTTCTGCGTGCTGTATGTCATACTGTTGAGGCCGGTAGCTTTTAACACGAGATTTACCGGCGCGAAAACCTGTAATTTTTATAATTTTCGGTACCTTTAAAGTGTTATGTTTTTACATTTAAATTAGTAACTATAAATGGGAAAAAAGTCTTTGATATGTCGTAATTTTGAACCATAATAAGCTTTGGCATGACTCTTAGGAGATAAATTTATAAAATTTAATCAATTCAGAGAATAAATTGAGTACCAGTCAATTTGACTGGTCTTGGTAAATCTAGTGTTAAATTCATTCATTCATAAAAATTTCTTCAACGAAGTACAGTGTCTAATAGTAGAAATCTCAACCATGTAATAAGTAATAAGAACTGGTATGCGCGATACTTCCCGCATTTTCTAAGCCCGCATACCAAGATATTTTCGAATCTGGCATTAAAATGCGTAAAACGAAAACAAAAACAAAATGTTTCCGTGATAACAGAGACATTTTATCTCTTATCACACCATTCAAATAGGTATGCCGGACCTTTCCGGTTAAAAAGTATCGGTTGGCCGGGTTTTTTCTAAATCTGTATAAAAATTCGCACAAATTAACTTAAGATTAATCAAAATCCGCGATGACGGTAAAACATTGTAGCCATTGAATAATACAAAATTTAATTAAACATGTTTTCGGCTAATTAAATCAACGCCGACCAAGCCCATCTTATTCGTCTGAGTGAAAACTTTTCATTTCCACCAAAAATTTTCAAATCCGCGATCACGGAACTTTCAGGATTGGTGGCTCCTCGCCTATTAGATATTAGTTAATACTAGGTTTAAGGAACGCGTCAATTTGACGCATAACCTGGCGAAATTTACAGGAGTCGTATTTATCAATTTTTATTAAAGTATGTTTCATCTAATTGTTATAATAATACGACGATATGTTCTTGTAAGTTACCTCTCGAGTTGGTTATTTGTAATGGAAATATATTTTAAACTTATTTTTTGGAAATCTCTACAAATTATACAATAAATGTCCGTAAACCTAGTGTTAATGGTAGTTTACTTTGTTCTACAAGAGTATTGCTCTCTTTACACCTGGTATGTATAGGTCAAGCTGGTCGAAAATAAAAATTAATCGCTTGATTGGATACCTTTCTACCTACGCGCAATTAAAGGTCTGTAGGAAAGAAGTAGAAATCTGGTTATAGTTTAGTTTGCGAATGAGTTTTCCTATTTATTTGCGTGGTAATCATCGGCCAGCGACGAAAGCCTCAATCCACTCTGAATCGAAGCGATTCGATGGGACGTCGGTCGTCGTGAAGTGAATCCGGCAAGCATCGATCTCGTCGCTTCACTACGCACGCGACTGAAGGTGTGAATGTGCCTCGATGTTGAGCTCAAGTTTGCACAAGCGAGGAAAAATCGTTTTCGTATGATTGATGGACGCGCTGAGTGAGAACAGCCAAATACATGCGTGAAATAAAAGCAATTATAAGTTGATATGGTTTATCATGCGGCTCAGGTACACCCTTATCAGAGAAGGAGGCAATTGCCGAGGGGTTTTATCGCTTCCATTTTAATGTGGCAATTAATATCAACACAACTTTGTGGACGTTTTACGAAATCATCAAACAATTCAGACGTGTAAACAAAAGGAGACTAGAAGTGCCCGTTTGCTTTGAATATGCTTTTAGTTTGTTCCACAATAAACCCATTTTTATGATCGCCGGCGGCACTGTACAGTTGTAATTATCTTGACACATTAAAGCGAACAACCAAACGGACGGAAATGTGAATCTTTCCCTCCCATAGAATAAATTTTTGTTAAAAGTGGATGAAGAAACAATGTCTTTCGTTGGTGCGGACAAGGTCGCTCTTATTTCAGTGTATTCCACTGTAAGCTTAAATTTCCGCCCTTGGGAGTTGTAAGAAGTTACGGCAGGGTGACAGGTT
The DNA here is from genome assembly GCA_949715965.1 of Dysmachus trigonus. Taxonomy (NCBI): domain Eukaryota; kingdom Metazoa; phylum Arthropoda; class Insecta; order Diptera; family Asilidae; genus Dysmachus; species Dysmachus trigonus. The sequence continues at coordinate 44,524,961 of OX454319.1, read as the reverse complement.
GAAAATGGACCACTTTTTGAGATTTTTGGTTGAGAAAGGTTTATTTGTTGAATTAAGATTAAAATGATTGCTTGCCTTAACTTCTGTATATAATTATTTGAAAAAATTCCGTAGTACGCTATACCAGTTGAATGGTTTCGTTTAAAATAATTATAATCTTAAATTTTGTTTAACAACTATTTAAGAAAACCATTGTCATTTTATCAATTTTAATAAGAATCTTAACACCTTATCGTTATGGCACGCTTATTAGTGTTCTAACCTCAGCACAGAATAACACGTCCGTAAAATGTTAACTATTTAGAAAAAAAAATATGTTTTTTCATTATTCGGAACTAATTTAATTACTTAAGGGGGTAGTCCAGTGAAAACGACTGTTTTTTCAACGATTTTTTTTTTCATATTAGAAATTAATTTTTATTAAAAAACTTTTTGACATATGATAGTAGAACTATTAAAATACACAAAAAAAAATTTTTTTTTTGTTTTCGATGAATCATCCCGACAAAATGGCCGCTCAAAAAAAAACTTTTTTTTGTTGGCGGACGTCGAATCTCTGCAACGGTTCATTTGAAACAAAAAATTCAAACGAAGTTTTAATCCGTAGAACATTGGCTATCGTCGGAACTAGAATTATTAATTTTCAATAAAAAATAACAAAATGGCGGCATTTCGAAATTTTCAGGTGTTTTTTGGGTGCTTAATTTGTTTATAACTTTGTAAATAAACAATGGATTTTAATAATTCTAGTTCCGACGATAGATACACAATCAAGAAATATACAGCTAAATTTTTAGATCAATCGGAGCAAAAGACTCTGAGATCTGACGTCCGCCGAGGCAAAAAAGGCTGTTTTGAGAAAAACGCGTTTAAAGTTATTTTTGCGGAAAAAAGCGAAAAAAAATTAATTTTACCTTAGTCAGTGATGCCTGCTCCATACATAACGCGATGCCTGCTCCATACATAACTAACCTTAAATACAAAGCAGAAGGACCTAGACCGTTATAAACCGAAAAAAAATGGGCGAAGCAAACAGAAATACAAGAGTCCTCCTTGCTCCGAAACACGCCAGGGGACCTTCGAGCGCTCGGATTACACGTCTCTCGAAAACTCTCTGTATCTTTAAAACTATTCAATATTTTGCTTAGATATTTAAAGGGGGTATTTTCGAGGTGTAGTAGAGTAGATTCAAGCAAAAAAAAAAAAAAATCTAAAAAAAAATTTTTTTCACTGGACTACCCCCTTAAATTCATTAAAAATATTGTTTTTTTAATACTGCCTGTTACAATTTTAAGTCTTCATATTATATTTTCCACACTACAAATTCAACATCAATGCCCATCATCGCCAATAAAAATGGCGTTAAATATGACATGGTTCACTTTGAAATATTTCAAGGAACTCAATCACTTTTTCATTTGACCAATTCATAGCCATAGAATACTCAACCGTAGTTATTGTCGATCAACTGTCACGGCTGTCACTCACTCCGGTAAAAAAACAAATACGGCGCACAATGAACAAACGTCAGTGTGGCCACAAGCAGTAATTTTCGCGTTAAATCTCTTTGATGTGCCAGAAAAGATCGCCACCCGAGTTATCACCTAATGTCAAATGGCATTAAGAATGGCGTTGAAAAATGATCGCGTTGAGTCGTGGCTACACTTACGTTTAACATCAATTAACGCGATAATCAACGGCTTTTGCTGTTAGTGTGGCCCCAGCATAAAAGTTATAAGTTCAAGGTGGCTCAATTGTATGGCATTCTAATGAACATTGGAAGACATTTCATAAATATCATTCATTATACACTGAATCAAACAAGGTAAATTCTACAAAAAACATTTTGTAAGTAATTTTCTAACAAATCTAACAATTTCGTGTAATACAGGCAGTCCTTGAGTTACGTCATTTCGCCTTGCATCGCTTCGAGTTACGTCAAACAATATTTTGGTACCATTTCTCGACTTTCCTTCATTTGTTTCGAGTTATGTCACAGGTTCCGTCTCGGGTCGCACAGTCGTCAGGATTATGCGGCGAGCAGGGGTGATTAACCGCGTAGCATACATTATTTGTTTATTTCTCTCGGTGTTTTATCCGTCTTATTACTATTATATGGATAAATTCAAGACAAAATTAACAAAATTTTATGAATAACAATGCCATATAAGTGAACCAGTGATAGTGGATTAAAAAAAAAGGTGAGAAAAACTATTACTTTAGAAGTAAAATCTTAGATATTAAAGCTCAAAAATCACGTACATTTCTTGAATCAATAATAAGAGAAAAATTAATTGCTATCTATCAGTGATATTGAAACATGTATAAAAAGCAAGAACAAGGAAGCTAAAGAAACTCGAAAGTATGTTTTTTAAACCAACAGTTTAATTTTTATAATGTTTCCTTTTACTTCATTAATAGTACATATAATTGCCAAATATTGTAGTATCTACAAATTATTACTACAAGGCTTATTATTTAATATTTAAATGTAGTTATTTGTATTTAAAACATCTTTCATATGTAGAACCTAACGTCTTTATTTTACATGAAAATATGTGGAAATATTTGATCCGAATTACGTCATTTCGATTAACGGAGCATATGTTCGGAACCTAATAAGCCGTAATTACCTACATTTACTTCTTTAAAAAAAGTTAATATAAATTTTATATACTATACCTATAAGTGCGTTAATTATGAGAAATTTAATTTAGGTGCCCTGCACGTAACTATTCAGTTAAAAGATGAACTCGCTTTAAAGTATCCAAGTTTTATTTGCAATTAATTTATCGTAGATTTAGTTTTCATTCTTCAGGAAAATATGCGGAAAAACCTTGAACAATGTATGCAATTGTATGTAAATGCATCAAAAAGCTTTTAAACCTGATCCGTTTAGCGAATTCTGAATTTTCATTATCAAAAATTGGCTAGTTCTAGCGTATAAAATCACCAATATAACAACCCATAGCAGCCCATTCATTCGGTCAATTTAACAAACATTTCCGATCAGAAAATTATTTATAGCTATGGGCATCGCTGGCAGGTGGTTATATTCATCTCTGTATAAATGTAGGAGAAATTTCGCCATGCACATCAATCAACATGCCTTTCAATTGCAATAGAAAATTCCAGAAATTTCAATTAATTGCTGCATTTAAAGCGCTTGCAGCAGCATAAAGTCCGTACAAAATAAAAACATAATTTAATGACTGACTATTATTGTAGATATAATTGGAACAAATTCGAATTTAATGGTACTTTCTATGTTGAGTTTTTAAAAGTTTGAATGTTTCATTGAACTGTTAGAAAAAAGATTATAAAATTAATGCATAGTTATTTCGTGAAAGAATTTAAAATAAATTAACATCTTATAGAATAATTTTAAGAATGTATTAAATAAGTTGTTAATAATAACTATATTATTATTTTGGAACAAATCGAAGGGTTTATTATTCGAAAATGTTCAATCAGTCAATGGAAAGGGATTTAATAATTAACTGAATATTCAAAATTGTTCTTATACAATTATAATATAACACAGAAAGGAAAGTGGCGACGACGCTGTTCTGATACAGTGGATCTAATACATCAAATTTAGCTGAGATGTAGATCCAGTATTATGTACACAATTTCACTATGATCGGTTACGTCTTCGACACTGAGAATTTTTATGATTTGATGATCTAAATTTACATTTGAAAAACTTTAATGATATGCATTTTTGAAGCTAATTTTATTAGATCCGCAGCTTGAAATTCTATTACCAGTTGATACCAGATTTGAAATCGACGACTTATAAAAGCCTTTTGTATTAATTTTGAAAGGAATCTTTTGTATATGAGATTTATAACTGATCTTATTTTTAGCAGTGAAGGTTGCGAAATTTTGGAGTTTTAACATTCACTACTCCTATTTTTTTAATGTGCGAATACTCGTATTTCTATATGCAATTTAAAATTGTAAAATGACACTCGAACATGCTGCCCGTTGGATGTTATGAAAGCTAATTGATTTTAGTAGCTAAACGTGGATAACCTTTCAGCAATAGATATATTATTCTCTCTCTTCAAGAAAAAAATTCTATAATATTAAAACGTATTTCCCTGAGGAACTCATTCTTCATAATTCTTAAAATCAAGATAACTTTTTCATTTTAAAAGTTTTATTTTTTCTGCACTGATATTGTTGAATATTGAAATAACCAAAATCGTTGTTTATGTAAATTGTTGATATATTGAAATAACCAAAATCGTAAGTTAAAAGTGCGCCAAACAATAAAATTGGTAGTTTTGAAAAACGAAAAATAGTTAAACTCCTGATATGTCTTTGAACAAGAAAAATTGTTTACTGATGAGTATGCTATGGTCAAGCTTGAAACACATTTCTCATTGAAAGACTATTTAAATGTAGATAGACTTTTTCATCAAATAAAGGGTTAGAGGTACTCAGAAAGAACGCTTTTTCTGATTTTTTTTAAATGCAGCATGTTGTTTTGTTGCAGTGTGTTGTTTTACTCATTGTTTCTATGAATAATTGAGTAACATTTCATGAAAATTTAGTAAAATTTCCATTCAGAAATACTAATACTTTTTTTTTCAAAAACTGTTCAAGCTATCAACACGGTATTATGTCAATATCTTTTAAATATGAAAAACTAGTGAATAATGAAAGGATTTAGAAAAAATAAAGCTCCTTTCACAAAGTTTCGTTCTGAAATGCCGATTGAATTGTTGTTTAACTATTTAATTATTTTATATTTTAATTTAATTTCGTTTTCAAATATACAAAGAAAGGTGTATTTCAAAAATGTTTAAAAGTGCAACAAACCATGCTGCATACATTTGAATGAGTTATCACATTACTCGCTTTAATTAACCTTCTAATTATGTTTTATTTTTTTTATGATGAGAAATTTCTTCTTTTGAAGCATAATGAATTCACCACGACTAAAATCACCAAAGATAGCAATATGTTAAAGAAAGCGTAAAGATTGAACAATGTTTTATTCCAAGAGTAGAAAGGAAAGCGAAAACTAAGTGCATTTTTATGAGTAAAATGTAATATCTTTACATGACAATAAGAAAAGAAACGGAAAGAACTGAATACTGATTAACTTCCATACTTCACGAATATTTCACTCTTTGTAATATTGCTATACACCGATAAATATTATAAGTACAACTAGAAATTTCGAAAAGTTTATCACGCAATGAAAGAGTTACTGTTACAATTATGATAAAAAAAAAAAATACACAATAATTCAAATCAATTCATTTATATAGCGTGAACACATTCACGTTGGTATCGCTATCTTAGTCTTATATTTAAAGAGTGAATGAAATATAATATTAACTTTTTAGTTTTTATATCAGAGTTAGAATGGAAATTTAAAACAAAATAGAGGAAAGGAAATAAAAGAAAGAATAAGGCTTAGGCTAGAGTTGACAAATAGTATTATCAGAGAAAATATTTATGATGTGAGGCACTTTAATCATTTTATAATCTATTCATGTATATGATGCAGATTTCATTTAGCTCTGTGTTTGTATGATCTACTTAAAATCATTTTATAAAGTAGTATCTTAATAACAATAATAATAATAATAAATTTTAAGTTAGACGAAAGTTGTTTGATGATTGAGGCGTGTGCAATTTTAGCGATAAATAACATTTTCGATATGAGCTAAAATTGAAATTAATTTCACTGTTCTGACTGCACGAACAACAGTGAAAGTGCATACTATATGAGCGAATAAGCCCGGCATTTATGTGGTTTGGCACGTAAATAAAAATAATAATATAAAATCGAAAAGTGAAGCGCATTCAGTGGCCGAAGACAGTAGAAAGAAATAAAATTGTATTTGTAACATGCTCGCTGATTTCCCTGTACAAGTTCGCGATAATTATATAGACCCATGTCAGAGTGAGCACTATGCAGTGCATAGAGTTACGCTTGCTTATATCTTAAATTGCAGAGAGCTATCTTTGCTAGAGTTTACCCCGAAATGAATTTCTAGTTGGTGTCTAGAGTCTCTTGTAAGAAATCAGATGTGTTCCACTTGAGCGACCTCAAGGAGGAGGACAGATAGTAGCATCATCATATGAGATCTCATGTGGTCCCCGTGTACCCGCAGCATCGGTACGAAAATATACGTTTTCTGTTATACTGACAGTGATAACAAGCGCTGCCGGGGAATAGTTGGCGCAGCTCGAAAACAATACTGAATTGTCTTTTGGCAATTTGTCGGAATTCTTCCCCCATGAATAACTGCCAAGATAGTGAGTGTCAAGTAATGTCTTTAAGAAGTCCGCTGCTTCTTTTTACATGAGGGCACTTAACTTAGTCACGTAGCCGTACGAACAACTCGCATCAAATAGGTACATTGAGAGACAAGCAAATTTTAATTAGTTTACGTTTATTTATAATGTTGTGCGCCATCGAACTTTCCTCCACGTTAATCATGTGCACGTATCCGCAACAAACGCGCCAAGAATGGAACGCCAAACGAAATTCTAATCTTTGAAGTATTCTCGGGTTTTCTTAAGAGACGATGAAAAAAGAAAATTTAAAAGAGAATAATGCCGACACTGCTGTGCGACCCTTTTGTTTCGCTTAGTGAAATTGATCCAAAAAAAGCACCCGACCGCGCATATACAATATATAGTATTCATGTCTTCCGCTTCGCATATGTGCACATGTTTTAAACTGACTCGGGTATTTTTTTTTTATTTTCATCTTAAAAACCAAAAGTGTCTATAAAAACGCGCACATAAAATCCTCAGAAACATACAGAGAACGCTTAAACCCAACTTATATGCGGGTAATAATATTTGCAAACAGCAATGCTCCCGCATTCTCTAAACAAAGGTGGAATTAAACAATCTTCCTTTCCGAACGGAATGATTTTCATCAGGCACATATGTTTGGCCCACAACTATTTTCGGAACATTTCTTTTTTTAAATTAAAAAAGCTGGCCTGCCACAATAGATTTTGTTTTTTTGTTTTCTTTGCTTTTTTGTTTTAGTAAGCCTGATCAGGTCAACGATCGATTAAGCTTCATAGGCAGATAGAGATAAAAGACTCAAGTGCACATGGTTAATATCTAAATTTCAATTAAATCTAGGTAAACATTTAAAACGTCACTAGCATTTTAATAGCATACATAAATTTCAATTGGTATACATATCTACCCAATATAATTTCATTAGACGATAAATTAATTAATTCAAACACTTAGATAATTTTAAAGTGTAGGTACCTACAGTAAGCTATTAAGTAATAAATCTAAAATTCAGCGGCGTGGTTATCAGACGAAAAGTCCTTAATGCTTTTTTGATAATTGATTAAGTCGACTGAATAAATGGTAAATCCAGCACCTTTATTGGATTCACTGCGTTTATGATATTATCTGATAATAAAATTTTAATGTGGTTGTTGTATCGGGCAGATTTGGTATTCCTTTCGCGAATGACTGTCACGATAGATAATGAATCTGTCATATAAAGCTTTCAAAATTTATGAATAACAATAATCATAAAATATAAAAAATTGGAGGTGATATATGAAAGGTGATTGTACTTCTAAAATAAATTAACAGGTTTTTCTAGTAATCAATCGTAAATCAGAATATATTTTAATGTGACTAAGATTTTTTGATTAATATTTCGACTTATTTTGGGACCGATCATCAGTTCCATATTTTGGCGCCGTTGTCAGATATCTCACAAAAATCTTTATATATCTTGTGATACATATCAAATCAGATTGATAGGTACTGTGTAGATACATTTGTTGTGCAGAAAAGCCGTCAATTATTATTTGGTGGGATTTTTAAAATACAGTCAAAATGAATTTAAATTTGGAAGATGAGTTTTACTTTTGACAATAAAATCCATCTTAGAGGAAATGCAAGAACGATGACAGATTTAAATATTCAAGTACGTTCAAGTTATTAAAAAAAATTAAAAAGCATCCAAAGACGCCAGTAAACAAAAATTATCCCAACAACTGTTCTGAAAAAGGTCAATATGGCTTTTGTTGTTAAGAATAAAATAAAAAATGTGTAAAAAATCATTAATAGTGATTATTGAGATTTTTGACCGGTTACGACTTAATGTCATTTTCCCACAATACTTAACAAATTAACAACTTATAAAATCGTTTCGTTACTTTTCGATAATCAAATGAAACGCGATATATTAATTTCGAGTGTTTTCGTTAATCTCGATTTAAAAAATTTTAAAATAGTTTCTCAGCTGGAAGTGAGAAGACACTATCCATCGAATCCATTATCAAAAAAATGATAAAAGTCAGAGTTGACAATTTAAAATGAAAAGTAGATGGAAATTTATTATTTTAAAGGTTGTCGTAAAAGGCTCATAGGGCTATTTTTGTATTTTTTCTAAGTCGAGGTTTAGAATGCGTGGGTATAGCATTCCTGTTCAAACAATTCTCGCCTAATTTTTCTTCAGAATCCGCTACATCATCAAAATAAATTATCTCAAGAAAATTTGGCAGTAGTTCGTTTACTCTTCGATTGGAACGTGGCTGTCAAGAGGTCAGTTTTTTGACAAATACATGGGAATGTTTTCAGAACTATTTATTTAATTCAACAAAAAAATATATTAACTGAGTGTTTCACGAATATTTGGTCTTTTGGTATCAAAACTTATTATTAGTATTATAAAAAAAAAAATTCGAACTCACTTGGCTTTCAAGGTATGCACTGAGGTGAAATTGTCGATCAAAGTAAACAGTAGTTTTATTATTAAGGTATTATATTTATTGTTAACGATAAAATAATACCATAAAATGGTCTACTCTTTTTTCACTCTTTCTTAAATAACTTCTTGCTATTTCTTTGCAGTTAATAATTTGAATTTTAGTAACAAGACTTATAAATTAACCCTTTAAGAGCCTTCGTATAGAACTTACGTAAAGGCAAAGTGACATGAAAGTGATAAATTCTCTGTGACTCGTGTATAAAATAATCATATGGTTGGTTATATGATCGGTGATAATAATAATAATAAATGGTTGGTTATTCCAATTTTGATTCTTAAAATTCAAAAAGCGGATCTAAAATTAAAGGCCCCAGTATGTGTAAAATTGAATTCAAATCTTATGAAGTTGCGTGAAGTATTTGGGGTCGTTGATTTTAAATTTAGCACTCATTTTTCAAAATAGCGATTTTGGGAAAATAAATGCTCCTTCATGTTTTCGCGAGGACTTCAAGAGATGAATGAAATTGGTACTTTTACTTAAACATGCTTTTCTAGCGACTGCAAAAAGTCGATTAGACAAGATCTGAAGTTTTTATTATTAGAAGAATGATTATCTAGTAAGTACCATCCCTTAAAGTTAGTGTCTCGGGTCGATACGACCTAACTTCATTGACATTGGATAAAAATAAATTCAGTGCTTTGAATAATATACTCAACTGTTTTTTTTTTTAAATTAAAATACTGTTTAAAACTCTATCGGAAATTTCGTTCCATGCTATTCTTATTCTTTACTTCAGCTCTATAACATTTTCAATGGATGGATTCTCCTTTTCCTCGCTAAAGTGCTTCATAAATTTCCTAAGGAGTTCAGGTCGGAACTTAACGCTGGCCATGATAATTGAATTCTGTAATCCTTAAACCACTTTTTGGTGAAGGCAGCCATGTGGATGGGTACATTATCCTGGTGGAAAATAATATTTCATTTTCCGCCGGGGTCACAAAAGCGATTGCATTCATTCTGTCATTGACGAAGGTTATTTTCCTCTCTATTCTCTTTGCGACACGATTTTTCTTTCCTTCCGTAAATCTTACCTGTAACAACAAATCTTGCTTTTTGCACAAGTTCATGACCTGACAAAAATGTTGACCACTTATACGTTACATTTTATTAATTCCAATCAAAGTTACAGATGTTAAAAAACTATTTTGCCGCCACCCTTTCTTATTGCACTCTGCGATCTTTTAATTTCACTCGTGATTTCTCTCTGAGTTTTTCCACAGTTTCTTAAATCAATAAAATTCTATGTTTTTCAACATCACTCAATGTTTTACGGTGCGACATTTAAAAAATAATGGCTCATATTTTAATATATTATGAATATACATTTTCTTTTAATTTTAATTAACCTAAAATCTAAATACCAACAAATTCACAATTTTCGTTTCTAATTATGTGTCTGTAAAATTTATGTACCGATTTATAAGTAAATATTACCTCGTTTTTCTTGTACCATGAAACTACGTATTCATCTCATAAAATTCACAGATTTTAGTTTTCTCAAAATGCTGTAATGCCGCGATTATGAGCGGAAAGCTCGCGGTGCAGATCGTTGAAAGTCCGCTTCCCAATGTTCATCATTCTAGTCTGTCGCAATTAATTACTTGTTCATCAGGTGAAATAGGTGCCAAACAATAGCTCTATTACTCAAGTGAATGTCGCTTCAAAGGTAATCAGTCTTAAGTGACACATTTTTGAATTTTACTCTGAAATTCACCGGGTGTTTCGTTTGAGTTTCAATCTTTTCGAAAAGTTTTCGCTTTTTCAATTACTTAGCCGCACCTATACGAATGCGGCGCGGAGAGACGCGGTGAAATAATGGCACAGTCCATTGAGAACTCCTCGAAGAGTGCATTTTTTATAGCGAAAATGTCTTTGTCAAATCTTGTGTCGACATTGATAGATGGGCGCGGACATCTGAGGCTTTGACCAATCACATATAATTCATTTTTAATTACCAGAAACCATAACAAATTTTACCATCTTAGTGCGGCTCCTCAAGGCAGCTAGCAGAAATCCAACGATGCCGGATTTAACAAAATATCACAATAAAGACGAGCGTATCGAAATACCTTGAATTATTGTGGAATTTACTAGCCGTCTTATAAAGGAAGTGATGGCGGAGGGATGGTTTTCAACATTAATCCTTAATGCATCCATTGCCAAGGCAATTCCTTTTTGCAAATGTTTTCACAGTTAATGGACTAATTTGATGAGCAGTCATTATTTCAATGTCATGCAAAAATTCTCCCTGTACTTATGACTGAGAAAATTATTTTCAGAAATGCTAACGATCGGAATAAAATTCCTTTGATGTACGGCATTTAAGAATTGTACTTGTTAGTATTATACGTATATAAGAATTAATTCTTACCTTGTATAAGCTTTTCAATTAACAAATATTTCACTTTAAATTTACCATAAATCATACCTAATGTGAATTGTTTCGCTTTTTAAAACTACAAATTTATTCAGGGTGATAATTCGCATACCTTTAAAAGATTATTCATGGGCTTATTTTTAACTATAAATATTATATGACCTATTCTTTATAGTTGTATTTGTAATTCGAACGTGCATTTTTTTTCGTATTAATGCTCGTAGGTATTTAGAATGTTTTATTTTATTTTATTAACACTTTGACGGCTGGAGTTCCGTATACGTGATTTCAGTTTGCTGGCGATTTTAAGGTGGTTTTTCCTAAATATACTTGCAGAAAGGGTAGCAAGCAGTATATCAAATAAAATTATAGACATTGGCCAATGGTATAGTATAAAGGTAAAACCGATTTATAAGATGACGCTCACAGGGTATCCAATTATCGTTAAAAAAATTGAAGTTGATCCTTGTTAGTCAATTTTGGACAGAATTACAAAAAAGTCCAGTCAAACGCCATGGGCCTCATGTAAACCATAAAATAGCCCAATATGTGTATACCCCTTCAGGGGTTATGTGGGTTTCAAATTTTAAAAAAAATCGATTTTTTTTACATTTTTTGATGGCAAAAAAGTACTATTACATTCAAAGTTGTAAGTATCAAAATAGTAGCATTTGAACTTGAAAACTTGAAAATCGATTTTTTTCAAAATTGGAAACCCACGTAACCTCTTTTATCAGAATGTGATCTTCAATTGTTATTTTCGATAATCTGGAATAGACTACCCTCTCTATCTTCACCTCTTCAACCCTTAAGTAAAAAATAACCCCAAAAAATGGATGCGGCATCCTCAAAAACTTCAGAAATGTTTTTTTATATAACTATATTCGCAAATTGAGAGCGGCAATTATTTAATCCCGCGTTTTCCTGATTTCAGACCACTGTGCGGCGACAATTGCAAAGCTTTTTGTACTAAAGTACAGCCGTTAAAGTGTTAAGTGTATTGTCTCTTCAAAATGCTTCAATAAAACATTATTTGTTTGATTTTTATCAAAACTATATGACATAACGAAAAACACTTTTTGAGCTTTATTTATACGTCTTTCTAGTATACAATTCCAAAATTATTGTTATTAACCCTATGAGTGCTGAGTTTGTGTGACATTAAGCGTGTGCTTTGGGCTACGTATTTTTTATAACAAAGCGCACTATTTACTATGCTTATTTTATGGTTTTGTATATCTTATGTATACGAAGCATTATAATTGAAATTCTTCAATTTTTCACACGAATTTAAAGTTAAAATTTAAAAAAATTGTATTTTCGCCCCTATCATTGTTTATAAAAAACAAAAAAACAAAAAACAAAAATTAAACCAACATTTATAATTATGGATAACGCAATAGCGACTTTAATGGCAAGTAGAATGCAGCTAGATTTTTTTAAATATGTATCGTAAAAGTTAAGTTTTTTATTGTGATGTCCATGAGAAAAAAAAACTCGTTTCGAGGAAAACGTGTTTAAATTTGCATTATGTAATTAATACATCATTTTTTCAGCCTACTTTACCAACGTGTAGTAAACTAAACTAGTGGGGATTTCGATGATTTTGCATTTAATTTATACACAACAGTTTTGAAACAACATACAATAAAAATATGAAAAAAAAATCAATTTTCTCCAAAAGTGTCGATGAGACAGTACCCTTAACACTTTGCACATTTTTTTTGTCTTTCAAGTTATCGCCCCGTTTTATGGTTTTATCACGCTCTGTCTTATCTTTTTTATGCTAAAAGTTTCTATATTTCGAGTTGCCAGAATAAATGCTCATTCCAGCAGTGCTGACATTCCGAGTGCAAGATGTTAGCCGTGTAATCATTATTACTATTTTTTTTTTTTGTTGCAAGGAATTAATGTTCAAAGTCTACTCTGACTCGCCATTAGATGTTATTACAATACTAAGCCTTAAACTTGCAGAGTTGCAGCAAAATTGGACCGAAAAAGATTAAATATATATTATACCCACCATTTAATTTAACCTTATATATATTTTTAAATAAATATTTTTTGCGGCCCAATATTTTTGTTTTAGACTCGGTATTGCAATAACATGTAATTATAGGTACATATCTGGTCCAAATTTTACTTCTCTACGACTAATAGTATTGAAGAACGTGTTGAACCATCTGGAGAATGTAGAATCGGCAAAATGTTATATATGTACATATCAAATATTTTAATATAATGTACAAAATGACTTTGAATGAATATTGGCATTAATTGCTCTAGAAGTGGACATTATGAAGTAGCTGGTTGTGTCCTGGTAAAAAAAAAGAAAAATTCCCTTACTATATTAATAGTTTATTTTTATAGAAAATATACCTGCGGCAATTAAAATTAAGCTCTCTTCATCTGTATTCTAAGGTGAAATCCCTCAGAAATATTGGGAAAGAGTTTAAAAAAGTCGGAAAAATGTATGTCGAACTCGTATTAAATTAAAATTCCTTTTCTTTTCACAGAAATTCACGGTCCAATCCTACCTCAGGATTTTAATTTCTTTTTTAGATTTTTTCGTTATTTTATTCAAAACAAATTTTCATGCGATTTTTACAATTTTGTTGTTGACAAGCTATGAATTAAAAACATAGGCGATTCAATTTTAAATTCGCAATTTTTAAACTTGTTAGTTTCATTTAACTGTACCAATTTTCGTTGGAAATAAATAAATGAAGAAATTTCAAGATTCTGACATATGGACAGACATGACGAAATTAAAAGGCTTGAGAGCTTTATAAATCAGTTCAAACTCAATTTTAAAAAAATTGCGGAAAATGTTCCGAATTCTTTCGAATACAAATATATAGTATTAAAACTTAAACGCCCGGCTTTTTATTTTGCAGCTTGTAGGTAAACATCCGGCAATAATTTGCGCATTGCTGGGTTGGGCCGTCATGGTAATAAATAACGTTGCGTCTTATGGTGGTATACCCCAGTCATTCCACTCCAGAGAGCGAATCTGCTAAACTATCGCTTTTACGAAAAAGTGTAATTGTAATTGGAGCGGAATGTTGTTCTTATGGTACCAAAATCATTACAGGGACAAGAACAAAATATAAAAGATTTTGGCGTTCAAAAGTCACTCTTACAGCCCCTTGAACAAATTACCACTGAAAGTCGTCGTTCCGACTCGACGAGCTGCTGCTGTTTTGTTCGAAGAAATGGCTTTTAGGTGCAGAAATCTCTAATATTTTGTTCTTGACACTATAATGTTTTTCGGATCATAAGAAGGGTGTTCCTCCAAAGTTATAATTATTAGAACATAATTTTCGAGTAGAAGTTATAGTTTAGCAGTTCAGGCGCGTGCAGTGGTATACTTAGGGTCAACCGCCATAAGAAGCAATACTATATTTCGCGACGATTTTCGGACTATATCACTACATGTGCACTTTCTACTTCACGTCTTGTGTTTATATGCATTGCCGGAGATTTTTCTGAAAAATCGCAGTGCAGGGGGTAACTGCGTCTTAAAAATAGAGTGAACAATCTTCTTCATTGTTTATGACACATTCCTTTGATAAAGACGAGGTAAGAGTATTATATTACAGATTGATAAAATGAAATACCAAAAGTAAATTCTTATGAAATCCCTTCTTAGTTGAAACTGATTTCGACATAGACGTAAGAAATTTTAGAAAAGTTCAATTGGTAAAATTACACTTGCAATGTGTCATCCTCATTCGACGTCAACTTTCTTTTCGGTAAAACTTTGGTATATGAATTTTTTAGCGTGTAGGTACTTATTGAAGTGCATTATTGTTACATCTTGCAGAAAATAGATGTAGGGTTTTGAGTGGATGACAAAATATAAAACTTTAACCTATTAAGTAAATTAGAGTAAATGTAATTGTTTTTGCCATTAGCCTAAGCTCGATACTTACATTTAGGAAACAAATTTTTTCATATTACATTGATATCAGTAAATATTTTTTACTATTTAATCAGCATTTGGTGCCATATACTCCACTAACTTAAGCAGTTCTATAATATGTGAACAGTTCGCCAGAGTTCTTTATTATTATTAGACTAAGTCTGAAGAGAGTTGAGATCAATTGATTCACAACAAAATTGTTCAAAACTTAGCAGTAAACTATATTTTAATATGGATTTGCAATCTGTGGGCCGATTTATCGCTTTAATTTTTCAAAATTTTCCCAACTTTCTAACACAGAAACATTCATATTCAAATGCGGCAACCTGATTCCAAGCGATTTATTTTTGTTGCCGCTTTTGATGGCAGTTAATGGTAGTAATTTATAGTAATTTATTGCAAAAAATTAAAATAAGCATAGTTAACAGAACTACTTCGAAATTAATACTTTTAAAGTAATTTACAAGTTTCCCATAGCACAGCTTTGCATTAATTCCATCATACACTGAAAAAATATAGTATTTCTAGTTGATTTAACGGTAACACCTTGTTATTTCATCTGGTACGAATTTTCTGTTCTAAACAACTAGTTCATCTAACTATTCTAATGTCAATTTGACTATAAAATAGTTGAAATAAAGGTACTGCATGTTAACCCTTTGAGCACAATAGGCGCATATATGCGCTAAGAAAACTAAACTCATTTTGACCTAAAGATTGGCTTAAAAGTGCCTTAAACGCTCATCATGGCTTATCGGCGCGTACAGATAACGAGATGTTATATGATTTTTAAAAAGATTTCCCTGGTTATTAGGGTGGTCCTTATTCATAAGAAAAAAATTATTTTGCTTTAATTTCGCGGGGCACCACGTAATTTGATTATATACCATAAGAACGTATTTCAGTACTTTTTTTGAATTTTTTAAATGACATTTAGAGGTCGCTACCAAGGTTTGAATTTTAAATAAAAATTCAAAATCTGTATTTGTTAGATTCTTTTATTTTTATAGCCAGGACATAATTTCCATTATGTGGTGACGACAAGCAAGCCAAAGCATATCTTTATCCATTTTTTGCTCCAAAAGAACGCATACTCCACTTCTTAAGCCGGTATTTAAAGCAGTAGTGTCAAAACACAAACATTTTACCTTATCGCTCTCGTTAATGACTTATTAGAACTGAAGTGCGGGGCGGGCTAAATCTCGACGCGTCGGTACAGAAGAGGGGTCGAGGGGTTGGTTGGAGGGCTGGTAGCGACCTCTAAATCTTAACAAAAAAAAAAAAAACCTATTTCATATTTAGAGGTATATAATCAAATGAGAAAGTACCCCGGGAATAATTCAAAAGTCGAAAAATAAGGACCACCCTACTGGTTATGTTTAATAGCAATTTTTATAGGTGAAAAACAAAAATAAAAATAGTTAAATGAACTATGAAATTTGTAATTTTATCTGGTGTAAGTTTTTATTGTTTTGAATTAAAAATAACTAAGGGAGGCTATTTTGGTAAATAATGGAAGGTATTATCATATAGCGGAAGTCATGGCTTCCAGTATATTTTACTCATTTTAATTATTATTCAAAGAATTATTCAAATTTGCTTTGAGAAACCGTCTTCACTTCGCGAGACTTTTAGACGACTTCGTGATTTTTATCGTGCACATAATCGTCGCTAATTTTTTTGGTTAATGGATTTTGTTTGTTGTTTGTAAAATTAACGCTTTTGGAGTGAGATTAATCCAAAAAAGAGTGTAGAGAACCCATTACATCCAGAAAAATACACGATTTGGATCATTTGTCCTTATTTCTTTAAAACTGAGGCAGTGGCTCGCGTTACGTTCAATGGATATCGTTACCGGCCCATGATCAATGAATTGACAATGATTCTGATGAAATGTGGTTTCAACAGGATGACACTACGCGACATCAATTTATTGAAATCATGATTTGGCCTCCAAATTAGTGCGACTGATATCTTTCGCCAGTTTGCTATGGGATTAAATGAAGTCACTGGTTTATCCTGATAAATCAGCAACAACAACTTGAAAGTCAAAATGGTTCGTGTTGTTTCTGACATACGGCTGATATTGCTCGAAAAAGTAACCCAAAAATTTGGATTGACAGATTGTGCTTCTTTGAGAACAGTCGCGGTGACGAAATATTAACGTCATGAATTTGTCTTCAAAAGTTCGCTCTTTGTGTTATTTTTTTAAATTTAAAATTCTGTCGGGCTTAAAGAAGCACCCTTTATAAGTGTAAACAGTTCTGTTCGTCATTCTATGTTTATTGTGTGATTCAGCTGTTTATCACCCTCTTCTAACCTTTCGTTTAAAACTTCAAATATCCTGCATCAAAGTATAGCAGGCAGTTTCTTATAAATTGCTATAATAAGAGCAATATGACTATAGAATTGTATATTCAGGTTTGATATTGTCTGGTTTCCTTGGGAATTTTAAAGGAGTATTCAGTCCTGGTTAGCGCAACGGCATTAGCGTTTAAGTTTAGCATATAATTCCCAAAAGAGGTCGCTTTTTCCATCTTGGCTCCTACTCCGTCTATTTGACTAGAACTACATAAAATATTTGAATCATTTGACTCACCTTCTCAATTTCTTCTTCCAGGCTCAGCAGCAGCAGCAAACGATCCTGAACAAGTCCAACGATGACTTGCGGAGGAAAAGGCCCGAAGCCACAAGGCCGAATCACATACTGCTTTTCACCATTATAAATCCGTTTTATCCAATTACAGTGGTAAGTGCACGGGACTGGAGTACATTTCTGGTTACTTTGTGAACAGCAGGAATAAGAATGGGGCGCGCAAAGAGAAAACTTCGTTTCTATTCATGACGTTTTGAAAGGTGCCCGCCTTTGGGGCTCCCGGGGCCTTCGGGAACGGGGCGCACACGTGCAAAAAGTCTCCGAGTTTAGATCGAGGTACGATGGCAGCACGTCTATAAAACTGTCAAGTGTTTCCTTCGAGATATTGAAGTCGTTTCCCGAGGTGCTTGCAGTGCACATCGATGCCGGCAATCTTCAATTTTTCTAATATCAGTGCTTCGATAAAATTGAATAAAAGTTGGTGGGTTAACGGAGAGAAAATGCACTTAGCCGGAAAAAGGCGGAGGAGGGGGAATTTGTTGGTTGGTTGATCGCAGATTTTGAAAGAAATACTTGGAATTTGAGCGCTTTACAAAGATATTTTCGGCCCAAGAATGTGTGAGGGAGCTCATCAACAGTAGTCATATAATTTGCAGCTATACCAACTATCCTCTTAGGATTACATTTTAATAATCAGAAACTTCACATCGCCTTGTAAGATAGAATTGAAGTCTCTTATCAAGCATCCTCCTGGTGTGCAAACTTCTTAGCTTATTTGTTGAGCCCACCTGCCTCCTCCGGATTCATATGGGAGGTATGGGAATTTAGGCCAACAAGAGATTACAGAGCATCTATCTATCTAGCTCCTCCCCCTCCGACTTTCAGACTTAATATCTCCTGCCAATTTTGGGCCGGGTGTTTACAGAAGAAGCTGCCGTCGTGTCCTTGGGTGTGCTGTTTCTTGTAAACTTAAATTTAATCTTCTTACGTAGCATGTTGTCTTAAAAAAGAAGACTCCTTCGGTCAGTAAGGACCATTGCATCCCTGCTGCCACAGTGCCACACTGTTTGGCGATACCGATAACAAAACAGCCCCCCGCCCTCATCTCCTATTTCTCAAGATGATAAGAGCAATTTTCAGCAGCAGTGAACTTTTCTAGACAGAGTCCCCAAACTTGAACACCTTTAAGGTGGTACTCGCTGACTTATGACAATTCGGCCTAATCTGGAATCATTAGGGAAGTTAATTGGCGCAAAATCAGTTTGAACGAAAATTGTTCGTGGGATGCTTTGAGGCGATTAAAATCGGGTTTATAGTTTCCTCCTGCCGCTCTTAAGCCCCGCCCACCTCGGCACAGAACCGAAGATGTCGCGACGCCCGATGTGGGGCTTTTATGGGGCCATCAAAGTAGAAAATTTGTTCTGCTCTGCTGTAAATGTTAATCTGCAGTTAAATTTAAAAGGGGCAGTGAGATCTGTACCCTCGTAGAGAAAGAAGGATTGCTACCGATGTGCGATCTGTGCAGAAGCACTTATAAATGTAAAAAATTCTTAATTTTAACTTTATTTCCGGTAATTCGCGAATATGGTTAGACTAGCGATTAAAACAATTTTCTATAATTAAATTCTTACAGTCTTTAAATATAATTACGTATTAGCAAACCGTCTCATTTCCTTAAATACATACAAAGGCTATTGATGTTTGAACAGATTATTTGTAATTAATTTTTCCGGACTCGGCTTTACACGGGATACCAAAATAACACATATTTCTCCGACTTAATTCACAAATACAACCAAAGCTAACTAATCTTACAACGAACATTGATGTTTTATATATACTGAGAGGAAAATCGCTGTCATATTGAAGAAATAATTTTTGAAAAAACCCAATATGTATCTAGTTTTAAACGGAAAATATATTATTGCAAAAATAAAAAAAAAGTTTTTTTTATCAAATGAAAAAATATATATTATTTTCAAATTTTTAATTACTTTTGCCACTAATGAAACCATTAGGAAGATTTTTATATATTTGAAAATATGTATTTATTGATACAGTCAACTTTTTTCGTTTTTACAAATTTTCTCTGCAAAATGTTTGATTTTTTCTTGTTATCTTATTGAAAATTATACATTTTTGAGTGAAGAAAATATTTGTATATTGAGCAATTATTCTGTCTATTTCAAAATCTTCGCGTTATAAAATTTTGTCAGATTGAAAATTAATTTTCAGTTCGCTCAAATTGTTATTATACCATATTAAGAATATTTTGTTGTCTCCATGGGAGTTCTGCATTAGAGAACTTTTGCGCTCTTTGTCAAAGTGATTCTTCGCCTTCTAAATTGAATTGGAAATAAATACAAGTGCTAGAATTGGGCAGTTTTTATTGGATTATTAGATTGATCAAAATATAATAGAGGAATTTAAACTCGCCGAAAAGTTGAATGAAAAAAACCAACTTTATTTTTAAGGTATCTATACAAAACATATTCTAACGAACTTTACAAATGAAAAAGTAATTTTCAAGACAAGGAATTGGTATTTGTGGAATCTAAATGTGTTTGTTAAAAAGTGGAATTTGTAAAATCTAAAAAAATTTTACATTATTATATTCGATATGTTATAATCGATATTATTTTCATATTGATAATTTTAAATTTTGAAAACTACTATCGTGATGAAAAATATTTTTCAAAGGGAAAATATTTTACGTATTTGCGAGGTTTTGTGAAATTGATAAAATTATTGTGATACTAAAATTCACTTCTTTTTGCCCGTGTATTGACAATTTTTCAATCCAACGTGCATTTGTTTCATTATGATCGTTAAATATCTTAGTCGGAGAGCCGGCCGCCACTTCGACTAAGGTACAGCTACAAAGCTGAAACTTTTTATACTTACTATTTAATGTAATTGAAGTAAGAAAATCCACTTCTGGCAGGATTATCGCGGTTGCAAAATAACCTACTATTTTTTAAAAGTTGCCAATAATTAAATTAAAAAAATGTACTACTACAAGTCTGGCACCTGAGTATATCTTAAATTACACTATTTAGAATACAAAAACAATATTGCCAGACGTTTTTCTCGGTTATAAATACCTTTAAGATGGGTCTAAAGGTGCTAAGATGGGTAACACTGTATTCAAAGCTGATGGGTAACACTGTATTCAGAGCTGACATCTACTGAAAATATTCTAGGAAATGTAATTTCTCGTTCTTTGATTACAGTGTTACCCATCAGCTTTGAATACAGTGTTACCCATCTTAGCACCTTCAGACCCATCTTAAAGGTATTTATAACCGAGAAAAATGTCTGCCAATATTTTTTTTTGTATTCTAAATAGTGTAAAATAAGATATACTCAGGTGCCAGACTTGTAGTAGTACATTTTTTTAAATTATTTATTGGCAACTTTTAAAAATTAGTAGGTTATTTTGCAACCGCGATAATCCTGCCAGAAGTGGATTTTCTTACTTCAATTACATTAAATAGTAAGTATAAAAAGTTTCAGCTTTATAGCTGTATCTTTGTCAAATAGGCGACCAGCTCTTAGACAATCTCTCTCTATCAAACACAAAAATTTTCCAACTAGAATCTAGCAAAATTTCAACTCAACAAAAGTTTCATTTTTGGTTTAAAAAAAAAAAATTGTTCTGTAGTTTAATAAAATATTTATTGGGTTTCAGATTAATCACATCTGAAATTTCTATTTCACCGTAAAAACTGGATTTTTAGGAAGGACTTTCACTTTGGACGTTGATAAACTTGTGAATAATTGATAATTTTTGTTTCTTTTCATCATACGTGCGGGGTAACTAGTAGGTTACATAAGGGTGCATAATTTAAAGACTACTTTTATAAATTTCTTATTATTATCCATTTTAAATTATGTAGGTAGTTTTTTGAAATTAAACGAAACCCAATTCTTTGTAGCAAAACTGTGTTAGAGTTTTATACCCGTATCATAGAACCAAGAGGAATTCAATTCTATTCGGAATGTACAAAATTTAGAAACAGTGTAAAAAAGGGACGATGCCCCAGCTATCCTTTCTAAAAGGGGCAACTAATTTAAAATTTCTTACGATCCGAACAGAATTTAATTCCACCGGGCTCTGTGATACGGGTGTCTATTTGTAATTACATAAAGCAAAAGCAAATTACGCTCATTAATTTACGAGGGCTGTTTGGAATTAAAGATTTTTGTTTTTATCAAAATTCCATTTATTTTTAGACAAAGTCTGTTTTTAGTCCATACATAAAATTCCACATTGATATAGTTTAATTGCCATAAACTGAATTTAGTTTGCTGTTTTCCACTCCATATGTCTGTAAGTGCTCCCAAATTCTTTTAGATGTAATCTTAGATAATCTCTGTAAGATGATAAACAACAGAGTTATAAAATTTTGAGAATTTAATAAAATTAATAAGAAGGTTCAAACTAAAAACAAATCATTTCTGACGACAGTTACTACAATAACCAATAAGCCAAAAATAATAATCATCAGTTCTTAATTACGTCAATTTCGTATTTACTGGAAATAAAACATGGGCGTATTTTATTGAAAACGTAGCGAATATACAGGTAGACCGCTTTGAAATTTAGAAAAATCTATTTTTGCTGAACAACTTACCTGAGACCTAACTGCGATTTTCAATGTAATTTCGAATAAAAGTCGGGACTAAATCTAACTAACCCCCCAATTCTACATAAAAGTTAAGAACTCTTAACCTCTTAATTGTTTTGAAAAATCCCTTTAATTCAAGAGATGGACCTCTTTTTGTAGAAGAATTCACAAATTATAAGAAATTAGTGTATTTCTAATATTTCTTCAATAATGTGATCGCATATTAATTCCTTTAAAAGGATTTTTGATAGTAGTTAAGAGGTTAAGAGCTCTTAATTTTTATCCAGAATCGGAGGGTAAAATTTGAATTGTGAGAGATATTGACTAAATTATTGGAAAATCTGGTCAGTTCAGCGCAACGTTTTCAGTATTGTTATTCCAACCAGACTAAATATTAATCATTCGATCAACCTTTAATGAAACTCATTTTCTTTCAGGTTCACTAAAAAGTACTTTTTATTGCAACATTTAAAAATAATACAATTGCTTCCTAGTCGGCAGTGTTTTTCAGTTATTCACGATCACAATGTATTTAATTTTTAAATTAAAATAATTTAAATTTTATTTACTTCTTTAGTTATAAAGTGAAGTGAAAAGAAAAATTCGAATTATGAGCTGAAAATGTTGGTTGAAAAACGATATATATATAGATCGAGTTTACAAGTTTCAAATGTCTAACCCTGATAATGCCTTCATGTCTATTTTCATGGAGATTCCTTCGAAGTTGAGAAATTTTCTTCACCATATTGTATAACTACAATATCTTCTTCTATAATATAAAAATGAATCGCTGAATGTGTTGCTAAGCGCAAATCTCGAGAACAGCTGATCCGATTTCGCTAATTCTTTTTTTAGAATATTCCTTGAAGTACGAGGATGGTTTTTACGGAGAGAAAAATTTAAAAAATTGCCTGAAAAAGTCTAAAAACAACACTTTTCTATACTCCCATACAAACGATTCGTAATAATACTTAAAAGTCAATTTGAACTTTAATACCATACCATAAAGTTCAAGTGTTAGTGGAGAGGTTCCGGGAAGGCAAAACAATTCAGTGAGTTTTAAATATTATCAAGATTTGGATATTCAAGATGGCGGATCCATAAAGGAGTTTTCGGGTTGAATCAATTTCTAGGATTCTATAATATAAAAATGAATCGCTGAATGTGTTGCTAAGCGCAAATCTCGAGAACAGCTGATCCGATTTCGCTAATTCTCAATTTCTAGGATATAACAAACTAGAACATTTGAGAAGTCTTTAATTAGTAAGTATTTACCCAACGCCGGGTGAAAGCGGGTAATTTTCCAATATTTGTGAAGTGTAAAACGGTTTACTTAATATTAAACGACATGAAAGTTGTTCAATAAATTAATTAGGGATATGAAACGGAACCACTGTTTTCTTATATTAATGGTATTATTTGTAGAAACATGCGAAAAGAAAGAACACGATCAAAATCAACGACCCTAAAAACCTCCTGAGAATTTAAATTATTTAGTCCGCATTTGTACCTATTATCAGAATAACAAAAATCTGTCGTTTAAATCAAGCTTCAAATTATAAGTTGGTGAAAATTCCGTTGAGTACTTAGCTTTCGAGTTCGTGTAATGTTTAAAAAAAAAACAGATAATTAGATAAAATTTTTAGTTTTTAGTTCAGGGTCATTAAAACAAGTGATGTAATACAATATACAGACTCTGACCTTTGCTCGATTTTATTATGTATTACTAAATAATAGATTTACTCTCATTAAAATGAATATCTGTAGACGTACCGACTGTAAAAAGAACCAGCAAGGCAAGATGAGTCAGATAAAAATTGAATTCGAATGCGAATAGTTTGGAATCTGAAGCACAATAAGATTTGGTTCGATAACCTCTCACTGATGCCTGTAAATGAAATTGTTAGAGTTATGGACAAAGCAAATTCTCTTTAAGAAGACATCGAGATTAAAATTGCTTCAATGAGATATGAACCTTTAACGAGTTGATTTATGAACTACAATCGAATTACAAAATGAAAACTAGCAAGTCATCTGCAATCAGATCATATCAGTTGTAGAATCAAATAGTAAGTCTTATCAAGCTCATTTCTGATAAAGCAAAATCTAATATTGCGCAATTTAATCGAGGGGAAATGTAAGATCTTGCGCGTAGCATAAGTACATTTAGTAGCTGAAGAATTTGTACTGAAGTTGGTGAAGAGGTTTGGCTAGTAATTCGAAACCACTACGCAAAGCCGCGAGTGCATCGAGTGTCAGCCGCAAAGCATTGTCATGGTTAAATGTTTAATTAAACATTCTCTGCGATTGCGCGCTCGCTCGAAAACATAGGCCTAGACCTTGGAGCGGCGGACGTGGGCAATTTGCTTAAGTTTAGTTCAAAACATTATATGCAATATGGGGCAACTGATCGATGCTTGCAGATATAATTTTAATCGTAGTTAGACTGATGGTTTTGCATTAATTGGAACCGATGGAGAAAGGCCAGCCCCGTCTTCATCGAACTCGATTGGTTCCACACCCATTTAAATTTGCATTGGTGTGCTCGATACTTCG
Organism: Dysmachus trigonus; assembly: GCA_949715965.1. NCBI lineage: Eukaryota > Metazoa > Arthropoda > Insecta > Diptera > Asilidae > Dysmachus > Dysmachus trigonus. The sequence goes on along the minus strand of OX454319.1, from coordinate 44,500,087 downwards.
CCAGTCAGCGCACAGTCTTAATTTTCTTAAGTTCTTAATTGTCCATACCTTTTGGTCTTGTGCTGTCCGGAGAAATCTCTTTCCTCTGGCTTTCTTCTTGAGTTTTATTTTATATTGGTGCGCCAGATTCGCGGTGTTGCTGACTAAATAACACTGTTAGTGGTTTATTGTAATCTTATTAAGGGTAATACGTTCGACCTGTATGAAAAGACTGCCAGCTGTTGTCGGTGGCCCGTTGCAAAATTTAGAGTTCGGGTCTATGAACGCTCCTCCGTTCTTCAACTTCAACTCCACAAAGCTCCGGGACAATAACGCGGGCAAAAAGTAATTGCTACGCAAGTGAGCAATTTTACTTTGCCTTTCTTCATCAAATTCGCTGCTCGATTCGAATGAAATTCCGCGGAGCCCAGAGAATGATTCCAACTTAACCATTAAAACTGGTTTATCACCGCGGATACCTGTTAAGCCATGCGGAGCTGCTGGTCGAGAGGTTTTTGCTCTAAGAGGTCCATTTTTATAAGTGGTCATGCAGCACCAGTACCGGGCATTCGCTCGAGCTGAACTCAGTTCCAGGCACGCTAACTAAATCACTTTCGACCGGTGACTAAAAATGTGGTAAAAGAAGTAACAGGTTCCCAGGTAGGTAAGTCTAAAGGTAGGACAATTACTGCTCTTAGCTTCAAATTCAAACGGTTCTTGTAGTACTCACGCGAAAGTTGAGTCTTAACCACTTCCCCGCTTTTGATGGGTCTCGAGCCCGGACAGAAGGGGGGAGGATAAGGCTCTGGCCGGAGTTGAGCTGTTTTTGTTATGATGTCCGTCGTCCAGCTTCTGGTGATCGACTTGGGCCCTAATTTCCACCTAACAAAATGAAGTCAATGCGAGAGCGTGGATTTTATTTTGCGATGCAAGCCGCAAATGTGCATTGCAAGTGCGCTTTTCCGCATTGCCGGAGTACCCAAATCAACCTAAAGAAAATGTTTTTGTTTATGCACTGGTACGAAAAAAGGTGAAAAAGTTCATGGTTTTTAAAGCTTTGCTTCTTCCTTTTTGTCTTCTTCTTATTCTTTGTGCGTCTCAAGTGTCAGGGGGAATTATAAAAACAATTGGATCGTCGGGCGTTTTGACGTTAACCCGATTATTATTGTTTGGGAAGGCTGATAAATATTGAAGAAAGCTGTTTTTGGGGCAAAGGCAAGTTAATCTAATAACTGAAACTTTAAGTTAGGAACATGTAGCCTTCAAAGAAGCTGAATTTCATTATGAAGTTTCTCTTTTCGCTTGAACTTCATGTTTGTGCTGATATTTTTTTATTTGGGAATTTAATATTTCATCTTATTAATGCTTGGTGATAAAATAAAAACAGTAAAATAGTAATGAGCAAAATAAGAGCAAAACCAAAATTATGGTGGTGTTGGTCTTTCATCAATAAACTTACAATTAGTTTTATATTTAGTATTGGTCTAATTTGCAAGACTCTTGCAGTCTTGTACTTCCACTTTTGATTATTTACTCGTATTTACTAGATTTTATAAGTAAAGCGAGTAAATAACTTTCAGCTATTAACACCGTTTAAGTAGTAAACAATAAAAAAAATTAATTAAAAATAGAGGAAAATGATGAAGTTTGAAAGTGATTAGGTATGTGTGTTAGTGATTATTTGAAAATATCCTGACATGAAAACTACTTTCAAGATAGCAATTTGTTCGGAATTTTCTATTATATATTTGTTAAAAAGAAAAAAGGTCGACATTTGAGGGTTGAACAAGAAAAAAAGAGTGAATTTTTCGGAGAAATGCGCGTGAAATTTGTTGATCGAACGCGTGAAATTTGTTGATTGAACCCGTGGTTGGGAGGAAGTTAAATAACTCAGAAAATATCAACATTTTTAAAAATTTCGATCTGCACAGAGTTAGTAATTGTTCCTGAAAATAGGTGTATAGGAAAAAAATTACTGAAATTAAAATGAAAAATTGCGAGATAAAAAATAAATGTAAAAATTCATGATTGAAAATGTGGGTGCTGGAAAAACCAAAAATTTCTTTTTAAAAGCTAGTTTAGAGAGCTGGGTAGGGTGTAGAAAATTTAAAAAAAAAAATGGCAAGTAAGCCAAGAGCCGAGAAAGTATAGAAAAGTTATTAACAGTTTCGAAAAAGAAAGAAGTAAGAGGACAACCTTAGAGGGAAATAAGCAAACTCCACTTAAAAATTTTAAAAAATTGTAATTTAAAAAAGTAGTGGCATTTAAAAGTAAAACAAATCCAATAGCTGCCGATTTGTAATGCCGCCCAAAAACCCTGAGCATCATAATTCAGTTGGATTTTTATTTTTACTACTTTTACATGAACATATCACCGATCACAAATTTTTTTGCCCAAGTATTTATTTACATCTTATCGCTGAATAACGGTTGTAAATTATACATGTGCTTAGGAAAATTTTGGTATCCTTATGTAAAATTTGGCCAAATTATGATCCGAGTACTTTTTCCAAAATTCTATATCAAGTAAATGGGTAAATACAATAACAAAGGCATTTCACCTAAAACTTATGCGAAAAGTTTCCAAAATTCTGGCGCAAATCAATATTATTTGAGACGATGCACCAAATTTTAGTTAGCTTGATACAAAATAACAAAATACTAGCGACATTTTTACCTAATTATAAATATCTGTACAAAATATTTTACCCTAGAATATTGCTTAGAAGATTTTGCAATAACTAGTTTTTTCTCTCGGTGTAATCCCCTGGTTCCAAACATTTTTAAACAATTTCTGGGTAATCAGCGGTTCTCCTACCTCTTGATATTAGAAAGGAAAATTAAAACAAATGTTGTGTATTGTGAGCCAAATCCGGCCCAAAAAGGACATTTGAGTAAAGCACAGAATTTTTGTTTTACTTTTAATTTGGTTATTTTAAATTTATAAAGATTTTTAAAATTTTGTTAAATTATTAGAAATAATTTCCCAGTTAACAATGACTGAACGTTATGTTGACTTGCCAATTTTGAGAATCGCTTCGCCAATATTTAACATATTGTTACAGAATTTGCCTTCGCTTATACTTCACACTTGAAGTTGCGATCGGGCAGATATAGGGATTAGCTTTCGATCCCTCCTTTGTGAGTGTCTATGGCAGAGAAGCCAAGCGCCATACTGAAGAGATCAGCTTGGCTTCTCGGATCGAAACACTCATCGATTTTTTTTGGGCTCGTCTACTTCGGTGGACGAGTATTATTCTAAAAAAAAAATGTCCCTAGTCCGTCCGTCTGTCCTTTAGTCACAAAATCGTAGCGAAGGCAAATGGTGTAGTTTTTCCGGCCAGCCGCTCGGCGGGCAAAATTACAACAATATGTTTGGTTTCTTCATCTATGACAAGCATTTCTCCTAGCTATTTAAAAAAAAGTATTTTATGGCATTTCACTATTCAAACAAAAACAAAACATAAATTATCGCGGGAATGAAGAACTGTCAACGCAACTTCAAGTTTCAACTCAACCTGCGTTTATATGGAGTTGAGCTCTGGTTCAATCCAGGTTCAAGTCTGCATGTAAACATGGTGTATGTCTCCTTATGGAAGCATTTGTCAATACGTTTGCTGAAGCATATATTTAATTGAGTGCCATCATGTTGCAAGATCATGGCTCACAGCTCCCATATTTATTTAAGTCATTAAACCTTTCAAAATTAATTAATGAGGAATACGCGCATTTATTGTGCCCAGCATATGGTCAGCCAATTAGTAACATAGTACGGCCTGGTGGATTGCAAATGTTGAATTTCTGGCAATTACAGTTTCCAGATTTCTTACCACCACCCCCCAGGCTATTATCGGGCGAAATGTAGGGCTTAGTGCCGCAATTATCCATTTTCAATAACGTTCAATTAGGGCTCGTGTATGAGCGACTTGGTAATGCCACCGTCACTACCACAAGAGCTTCGGGCTTGAAATAATTAGAAAGTTATTCTCCGAACGTAGCCACAGTGCAGCCGTAGCTCGTAGGTGAGTGGCGTACACGCGGAACAGCTGTCTGAGTGCAATGGCAGAAATATTTGTACTCAAGTAGTGGTAATCGATTTGATTTCACAGCCAATGGATTCCTGGGAGGAAATAAAATTCCTTTGTGTCTGATGGATTCTATTCCAGAAAAGTATCGATCCAACATCCTGCGATAAATTGCAAAAGCATACTTGCAATCGCGGAGAAATTTCGTTGTAATTAGACGTGGTATTTGTACGTAGTTCTTTTGATACCTAAGCTATAGTTATCCGACACATAGCTCAGTCGTTAATGGTTTTTTCATTTTTGTTGGTATAATATGACTTTTCAAATATACTTTAAATAAAACTTATATAGAGGTAAATTTGAATGCAATTAACTTTACGTTGTCTACAAAGTGTTTATATATATTCATGCATTTTATGTTATGTTTGTTCCCAAAATGCTCAGGAATTATTGAACCGAATTTTGCAAAACTTATATTATATGGCTTTGTATCATTAACCTTTAGACAGAAAATTGTGTAGTAATTTTTTATTTACAAAAAAAAAAAAACCTTTTTACATCAAATGCAAACTCTCGATTTTCTCAAACCTTTAGAAGAATTTGCACGAAAATTACAGCTCAAAAACCATCTACGGGATCGACATTTTGAATATTGAAATATCATGTGATATCAAAGGTGTTTTTAGGCAGCTAATTACGAATCTGATTTCAGATTTTGTAGGCGCCAGCAGGCGAATCATATGCAGTTTTCATTCCATAATGTAAATATTTAAAATTAAATTAACGAACAAATTGTATATTTGTTTAATACTTAAAAATAAAAATATATAACCAAGGTGAACAGGTAAAAAAGCTCTATTATGAGTCAGTGGGTACCATTGTACACAATGATTTTTATTTTTTAATCAGGAATTCTATGAGAGGAACGTCACCCAAGGGATAAGATTTTCATTCACATATTTTTGAAAGTAGCTTCGATCGCGATCAGCTTTAGGCGAAAACGCCCCCATTCTATTATTTAACTCACAGATCTCACAAGGAAACGTTCTCAGGTGTGTCTCACCGATTTTGATGAAATTAAAATATGTTATAGAGTATCGAAAAATAAGAGACACGTACTTTTTTTTAACTGCGGATACGCACATTTAGGGGGTGAAAACCACCCCTAAAGATTACCCCCAAAAACAGTTTTCCCTAAATATTTCAAGTTCTAATGAATTTTTTCGAATGAGGCAAAATGAAAATGATGTCTCGTAAATATACTAACCATTTGTGAGTAATCCGGTTCCCGGGGGTGGCAACCCTTATTTTTTATTGCAGAAAAACGTTTTTTTTGTTTATATTTTTGCGTCACCAAAATAACAGGTTTAGTTAAAAATCATTGAAAAATATTTTTTTACATACGGTTGTGAGAAATAAAGTTTACCTGTTTTTGGGTCTTCGTAAAAAAAGCTCCTCAACGGGATAAACAACTCCTAGCACTTAATACGTAAATGATGTATATTCTTTCAGACATCAGTTTTTTCGTGAAAACCACGTTTTTGGAGTAACTGATTACAAATCTGATGTTAAATTTAAAAAATTCAAAATGGCGGATCCAACATGGCGGACAAACTTTTGAAAAATACACCAATTTTTATAAAAAAAACAATAAATAAAAGTACCCCCTAAATGTGGTGTATCCGCAGATAACAAAAAAAACCGTTCGCTTATTTTTCGGTACTTTATAACATATTTCAATTTCATCAAAATCGGTGAGACACACCTGATAACGTTTCCTTGTAAGTAACATTACAATCCACGTCTAAATGTTAAATAGGATGAAACAATTTCTAGATTATAAATTCAGAAAGGCAAAATTAAAACATTTTAGTGTTGTAAACTCCTAAACTTACCATATGTCTGTGCAACTTTCTAATAACAACGTTTTATTTTCAGGATGTCCTACACAAAATTTGTCATCCACACGGCCAGGTTCAACGAATTGTTATTTTCAAGAAAAATGGAGTGCAAGCTATGGTTGAATATCCTTTTCAAATATAATGCGGACTTTTTTTTATTTATAATATTATTATTATTTTTTTTATTTATAATATTATTACAAATATTCCTTAACCAGCAATATTATTTCATCACATTTGACAGTTTAGAATCAGCAACCAGAGCGAGAGACAACTTAAACGGTGCCGACATTTATTCAGGCTGTTGCACACTAAAAATTGATTATGCAAAGGTTAGTATTATTTCACCTGTTTTTAACTTTATTTCCGTGTGTTAAAATTGCAAGTTGTAAAGGACTTGTTTGTACTGCACTACCACTAAATTGTAGGCCACTCCAAATTCACTATTACTTAAGTATCAGTTGTTATTCACTATCACTAAATGGTTAAATAATACACATAAAATACAAATTCACTTTCACTAAATCAGTTAATTATAATAGTGAATCCAGAATGAAGTATATTTTCTCTATTGGAGACAGCGACAATTTCGTATATTTCTACTATTAGTTTTTTCTGAATTAGCACTAGATTTATAGACAGTTCTTATATATCTCTCGACCTACCGACTCGGGTCAATTTGATCCATGATTAAAATTGCACTTAAACAACTTAAAAATTACATATTTATACACAATGATAATATTTAAATAATGATGTAGATGTAGATTGTTGTGGCTGTCCGAAGACACACTTAGGCCATTACAGGCCCATTGTGATACCACTTTTTTGTGACCAGGGTTTCTCGTGGGAATCGAACCCACAACCACTAGCGTCCTGCTGGCTCGCAGTAAACACGTCGCGTTACCAACCGGGCTATTGAGGCCCCCATATATATATATATATATTTAAATGATACTATATACTTCTTTACATAAAATTTATAATACATTATATAACATTACATTTTTTCCACGCATTTTTTACAACGCCTATCCGTTTTCTGCATCAGGGTTTTCCAACGCAAATTTCTTACCGTGAATAAATTTAATAAAATCGAACACCTTTTAAAACGCTAATGTTAAGACATTTATTAAAAGGGACTTTGCAGTGCACTATTATTTGATCATTTAGTGATAGTGAGAAATTACTGACACCAATTTGCTCGAACTCGACGTTTTTAGTATTATATTATGAACATAAAGATTGTCCCAGAAAAATACCGACCACTTCTTATATGGCACGTTGGAACAACATGCTTTGACATTTTCCGTTCAGGAAACAAAACTCAGAAACTGGAAAATATGTTGTGATTCTAATTATCCTTCATTTACAATTTCAATCGAAATGGGTAAAGTAGAAGAGAAAGTGCGAAAATTAATTTTTTCCCCTGTAGTAGAAAATGCTAAATTGCGGTAACGAAAGTTGGCAAAAAAACTAAGTGCTACGAAAACAATCGTGTGCAATTTCGATAATCTTAAAAAACGAGACTGTATTCAACGAAAGTCAGATTCAGAAAGAAAAAAGATTCGGTTTACAAGTACATTGCAAGAGAATTTGAAGAATTTGTTCAAGCGGAATCCAAACATATCAGTGAGAGATGTGGCGAATTAAATAGGAACTTCAAAGTCTACTGTGTAGCGGATGAGGCAAAAATTGAATTTAAGGTCTTTCAAGGTCCAAAAAGTTCTAAATAGATCTGTAAAAAAGGAAGTAGAATGCAAAACCCAAAATTTCGTTGTTATTTAATGGATGATGAGACGTACTGCAACGGCGATTTTGGTCAGCTTCTAGGTCAGTAATATTACGTTTCGGTAGCTAGCGGAGATTTTTCAGCTAAATTTAAACTTCGTAGTACATCGAAATTCTCTGCAAAGTACTTCGTATTTTGAGCCATATGCATCTGTGGAAAGAAGTCTGCTCCTTTCGTCAACAAAATCACTATAAATGATGAAGTTTACATGAAAGAATGCCCCAAAAAGCGATTGCTGTCTTATATAAAATAGCACAACATACCCGTGCTCTTCTGGCCTGACCTAGCAACATTCACTACAGCAAAGAGGCCTTAAAGGTCTATGTCAGCAATTGTGTTAACATAAGCTGCGTTTTTTTAATGATCTATATAGATCTCCCTATACAAAGTGACGATCCCGCTTTTTATCTGGATCTCTAGCCAGATTGAGGGAAATTTTAGAAATTTTCTAGGTAATGATGAGTACTGTAAAGCAATGCTATGTAATGCTGAGTAATTCTAAGTAATGCCAGGTAATGCTAAGTAATACTTCTGAAGTACGGCAATGGCGAAGTACCAATAACATTACTTGGTAATGATAAATGTTTTGAAGTATCAGTGCTAGTAATAGTACTGGTAATTTGTCTTGCTTGCATTACTTGTAGTTGTACTGAGTATGGTGATGCATTCCAAGAATAATGCAGTATTTTGTAGCTCTGATCGCCATAGAAAAATAAAGACAAAAAACTTTCATATAGAACAGAAATGAAACGCATTTTTGAAAGCTCTTTTCCATGTGATGCCTCCAAATTTAAAAATGTTTTTGAAATTGCATACCACAGGGCAGTTTAAGTTGAACATTATAAAAGAGAAATATCCTTTTTATAAAGAGCACAAAGCAGCGGCAGAAGCCTGGGAGTATTAATTAAATATAATCAGTGTACATAATCATGCCTTTATCAGCTAAGCTGTTGCTCAATTTGCCCTAAACTGCCCTACGGTATGCGAGTTCAAAACATTTTTAACCTTGGAGGCATCGCATGAAAAATAAATTTCCAAAATTAGTTTCACTTCTGTTCTAGATGAAACTTTTTGTATTTTTTTTTTTATTTTTATTTATATTATATAAATATATATTCCTACAGCAAAATTATTTTTCTTGCCATGGAGAAAGAATAAAATGTGCACCATTCTTATCTAAGCACTTTCTATAGGGCGAACCAAGTGGTCCATTATATTATACGTCAGTAGCTATATTTAAAGATAGTGAAAAAGGTTCGGTGCCTTGATATATATTTTCCTCGTCGTTTTTTTAATGATCTGTGATCCGGGTCTATATAGATCATAAAAAAAACGCAGCTATAGTGCCACAAGAAGCAAAACCAGCAAATTGTGCGGAGCTATGTACGTTCTGTTGAGAGGTATTGAGCTCATATACATATGTAAAAAAAAAGAAACTTGCAGTCAATATTCAAATCTTAAAAAAGAATAATACATAATTACGGTTAAATCCATCGATCAATGGCGGGGTCCAATTACTAATGAAAGGACTAAAATCAAAAGTAAAAATTATAAACAAAAATCAAAAATAAATCCAAACTGTTTTAGAATGATTTATATTTTATTAGATTTATTTGAAAAATTTATATCAAAATTAGTACATTTTTCGAACACGTTTTTTAATGGTCGGATTTTCTCGGGACACTCTTTATATGTACTTCCTTATTTTCAAGAAAAGGTAAATAAAAACTTAATTGGTCGTGAAATTTAATGACACGGCTTTAGGCCGATAATTTCATATCGTGTTAAACATTTAACACGAAACATTAGCCCCGAAGGTTATGTTTCGACAGGCATTAAGTGACAACAAGGTTATTGATTCAAGAGTATTTCTTCAAATTTCAACTGTCTGTAAATTGACGGATTTTTCGCGAAAACAATTCCCAAACTCTTCGAAATGTTAAACAAACGAACACTCGCAACCTCAAAAAGAAATTGACATGAAAACCCTCGATTGATTGACGTATGAATTCAAACAAAGCAGCTGCACACTTTGCAATTGATGCCAACAATTGAACATTTGGGGTTGATTGAAAATTCACGAAAATCGCAATTGGTATACGCAAAAATATTTTAAGTTATTTAGTAACCGAAATCTGAAATTTAAATGAATTTAAAGTTTTCCCATTATTACATTTTTAAATTATCGCTCGTGTTCTACATTTCGATCGAAATGTAATTTAAATCGATATTCAATAAGGCGTCAAAGGCATTGTCACCTATGAAATAATCAGTTTGTTTTATTTTAGTTTGATTTTAAATGGGAGAGAACACCGATTTCCATTTTGAAAAGTTTTAATTCACTTTACATATTTCGATCGAAACTTGGAACACCTAATTTCATTTGCATCTTTCAAACTCACAAAAAGTGAAACACAGAATGTGGATCTATATCAACTTTCCCACTTTCAATAACATTAGATAATTATTTTTTATTTACAAAAATTACATTACGTGCTTCAGGTATAATATCTAGTATTAATATAGTGAGCTTTGAATATAAATTTTGTCTACATATAAATTAAATTCAAATCGTTTAAAATCTTGCTATTAATTTCCTCATCTTTCTTTTATTTTTATTTTTCAGCCGGAAAAACTGAATGTTTACAAAAATGACACGGACTCAAGTTGGGACTACACACTCACAACAGGTAGGAAATAATTTTACTGATACTTTCGATCAATTTTAAGACGTTTAGTTTAATTTTCATTCAAATACGACAAAACTACTTTCCTCCATGAACTTTTAAGTTTCCTTTCTTTTAGTAAATATACTTGCTACAGGAAAATATCAAAATTTATTTCTCACTCGCCACTCACGTTTTTCTTTCCAAATTTCACATCATTCCATTCCAAAGGATATTTAAGTAAAACGAAAAGTATTATGTAAAAAAAAAAAAAAATGTTATTTGCCACAACTTAAAGAAAGAACTTGCAATGTTTACATCCCTCAAATTTAGGATTCAGATAATATTCTCCTCTGTCACACATTTTGCCCTAGAGTTTAACTACTCTTCGCGTACTTACGGGAATGCACTAATTTGAGGACGTACATTCATTTCATTGTGCTTCATGACATCACATCTTTAAGTTCTTCCTGTAAAATGTTTTTGTGTTATGTTTCTTTTTAAGGAATATTATATATTGGAATATTTAAGCAAATACAATATACGATTTTATAACGAACAGGACTTATTACTTCACTAAGGCTTATATATATATATATAAATACCTACATAATACAAAAACAATTGTTATAAATATATTTTACATGTATTTGAACATTTGAATGAGATAATTATAGTTTGTCAAATGTCTGAATCCTTTCGTGTTCCTATGTAATTTTTGCATCTCATGTTTTTTATACATTTTAATTATACAATTTTTCATTTTATGCGTAATTCCATATTTGTTTTGTATCCGATTTGTATGAATACTTTTAATTGTTTTCATCTATGTTCAAGGATAATATTTTGTTTAAAAAACGAATACGCACATAATTGTTGTATTTATTTGTATATATTAGATTTCCTTCATTTTTGTGTCGCAGAACAAACGATAGGCTAGCTTTATATAATTTATCTTCCGTAAATTGTGATTTCAAAAGGAAAATGGTATATCACATCATGTTAAAAAAAAAAAACAGCTTTGTGACCGAGAAGTTCCAGAAGTAATTATTTTTTTTTTAACTTTTATAAAAAAAATTTCTGAAATAAAGTATTATTTTTGTAATCCTATTTTTCTATAAGAGGTTATGTGATGAAACATTTTAGTTTTTGGATTTACAATCTTGTCTATTTTGAAAATCCTATGGTACTTTATAGTATACAGAACTGTAATTTATTTGAAAAGAGTTATTCAAAAGATAGAGTTTCATCAATATCCTCTCTAGGTATACACATATATTTAAGAGAAAAGAGAAACCGAAAAGTCTGCACAAGTTTTACTGAAAGCTGATGGGAAATAATGAATGCATTTTGTCAGAGTTCCAATGCTGTCCGTGAACAATAGGAAAATTAAGGTATATTTGGCATAAAAGACTTTAATTGCCTAAACTCAATTTGTTAGCTCTGAGCAAAATCCACGCTATGAAATGAGCAAAATTCACATTTGGATTTTGTCGATTATAGATGTAAATGATTCTCATTCAGCGAAGTACTTTAATGGATATAATAGACATTTTAACCGCACTGGAATACTTCTACTTTGATGAACACACGAGTTTTGCTAAATGTACTATATAAAATGGATTATCGCGCACGAGTAAAATCGCTCGTACCTTGTGTGCAGGGAATTTCATATTCAGCTTACTTCGAGTATTATATAGGAAGATATGTATATTAACTTAGAATCCCAGAACAAATTGAATCGGCTCTTTGTATTCTTTTTTGGAAAGCAAAGTACAAAAAGTAAAAAATTAAAATATGATTTTACTGTATACAGGAACACAAATTAACCTTCTTTATTTAAAATACCAATCTTTTTAATTACTATTATTTGTTAATTTCTTTTAACCCTCTTTATAACAATTTTGCCGATCACAATCGACAGAATAGCTTTCTATATTGTTAGTATACATACGTTAGTAGCTCGAGGAGGCTGGAAACATTTTATGGCAATATTCCTTTAATAACTTAAATAAAAGTCTTAAAATTTCTCTTTCTATGCCGACGTTTAACAATCTTTTGAGCGTTAATGGATTCCTTTGCTCATGAAAAAATATTTTACCTTTAGGGGCGATCCCACTTACCCATTCTTACACTTCAATCGGCTTTTGGAAATCGTGAGGCATTGCTAGAGCACAGATGGTTGATGAAATTTTTACTGAGAAATATTTAAGATGTGAAATCCATTGGACCTTTCTGTCATAGACCTGACCCCACAAAAACAAGTTGCACTGCGTCAAATAGTACGTTATTCCTAGCTATTGAGTGCAATAAATCATTTTTTCTCGTACAGTGTGTCACATCTCGCCATCCTGTTGAAGATTTATATCCATTAGATTAGGTACAAGAACGTGGTTATCAAAAAACGCAAGAATTTAACAAATTGTTTTCATGTAATTTTCTTCATAGTTGCGAAGTCTTTTCTCAATAATTGTTTTTTGCGTGTAGTGCTCCATGACATTGCGACAATAGCAGATGACCAATGTTATAGTTTCGGAGCCGCTAGTTTTGCAGAAAATATGACGCATTGTAACATTAAAATCGATATCAAGTCGATATTTCGATTAGAGGCCCAGCCTTCAAAAATACGTTTGTTTTGTACAAATGTAATTAAAGTCAGCAACTTGTTCAATGATTTTTTTTATTTTTTCGTAATGTTATGCTAGCAATATATACTATACTAGTTCTGAATTACTGCGCTATATATACTATATAGTTTTAAATTACTGCGCAAGCCTTTTTAATTGTTACAGCCGAAGTAGAACACAAGTGGTTTTAAGTAAAATGCAAGTTTGAATTGAAATTTGTAAAAAACATCGTATCTTCAAAGCTAGAGACTAATCACAAGCTTATTAATACAGTCTTGTAAAAAAGCATGATACTTTCTTGGTGTTGATAGTAATAATTATGCCGTAAATAAGCAGATATTTGCATAACATTTGCCTTAAATGTATATGTTGCCTTGCATGTTGTGTGTATTTATTATGTGATGACTAATGTTTTCTAAATGAAACATTCTCTGATTCTTCTGTATTCCAGATTGGGGCTATATTAGTTTAAATAGAAATATTTTGGGAGTCATTGCAATTTTAATTAAAATACGGTTTTAAGGATTTAAAGACTGTGTTTGAAATAATTCCTTTAGGTATTAAACCACGAATTACGTTTCGTATTGGAAAACATCCTAAATCATCCATAAATTAAGTAGTTTGTAAGATAATAAAATCGTTTGTTATTCAGTAGTAAGTATTATTAAAAGAGAATATTTGAAAGTAAAGCTCTGCTTTATCAAGAGGGTGATATTATTATTATTTAGAGTTATACATAAAAATATTTAAACAATTTTTTTTAAGTCGATTTAAGTCCCTTTGTTTCTGAATTATTATATAAATAGTCATGTGGCTTCTGTAGAAAGATCTAATGCACTTATCATTATATTCTCACCATGTTGTGAATTTGAAAGATGAGAATAAAATAAGGTGTTCAAAACTTTGATCGAAGTATGGAATATGAATTCAAAGGTTTGAAAATGGAAATTTGTGTTATCTTAAAATTGGGAAATAATAGCACCCTTTTTAAATAAAAAAAAAAAAAAAAAGTAATTTGATTATTTCACAACAATAATTGCCTTTTGACGCTTCTGCAATATATTTGAAATCTTTCAAAACGATCGAATTGCAGAACATGCAGTTTCAATTCGAGCGAAATTGAATATAAATTTCATTAAATATGAAATATAGAACATGGGCGTCTATATCTGATATTTCGCTTCAAATCTCTAGCCTGATTTAGTAGACTTTACCCTTTAATAAATCCCGAAAAAAGAGATATGGGTGAATAAATTCCCGTTATCTGGAGGGGGTCAATTGATATCACCGTTTCTGAAGTGACAAAGCTTGAAAGTTCTCTGTGCGATAGAACTATGTTTTTTTCTGCTGTCTGACTGATGGCACTGTCTTGTTGAAACCAGAGATTCTCATATATTCAAATCTTCGGATTGGTCCCAAAAAATGTTTGTTATCTTGTCAACTTAAAAAAACCTAGGCTAATTACGCCTTTCAAATTACACAAAATTAGAGATGAAAATAAATGTCAGTATATATGCAATTTTTTGAAAAATACATTCCTTTGTCATAGAAATCGTAAGGCCCATCAAGTGATATAATCTTTCAATTATTATTGTATCAAATTGAACTAAAATGTTCAATAAAAATAAGTATTTTTATTTTAAATGTTTGCGTTCATATTTGAAGCTTTTTTGTGGAAGCTTAATTTTAATCAACTTTCTAAATTTTTCGAAGAATGAAAAATTTCAGAACCTGGGCATATTTTTCATTCCAATACAATAGGCTTCATGTTATGGCATTATTAAGGAACAAATTAGACGACAATACTCTTTAGGTAAAACCCAAAAAATGCGTTATTAATTCTTAACTATAACCAGTAGTTTTATTTTCGAATTTTGATATAAATAGTTATTAAATGCTTCATTTTGCGAGATTTTTTTATTTTATTTTATATTTATGACTGTCCAAATAATGTAAAAAACAAGACATGTGACAAACTATCATACCTCGTTGCATTTGCTTGAACATTTTGTTAATGTTAATTTTTCTGTTGTCACTTCCGTGCGAATAAGTGAATGAATGTTGTAAATAGAAACACGGAGACTACTGATATTTGTGAACTGCTGAAAACACTTTTTTTTCTTTTTTTTAATTAAAGTTAAAATGAATCAGCTTTAAAAAATATAATTCAAAATACCAGTGGTCTTTTTTAAAAACTTAATCACTCAATTCAATGCTTTACTCCTATCACCTATTAGAAACATTCATTGAAAATACCCCATCGTCATTCTTAACATAATTTATCTGTGTCGATTGCTCAAACGGTGGATATGCTAAGCATTTACGAATTTATTGAATTTAATATTATATAAGACAACATCGCAAACCGATACCTACCGTAATACGTCATCTACTTTATACCTGAAGCACACAGACAAACAACAGCAGATTATTTTTATATATCTATATTATGTCCATGCATGCGTTTTTTAGAGTAAATGTAATGTCCAGTAAATACTAAATTAATGAATAAATTTATTTGACGTTGTCCACTATTTGGATTTCAAAGACACATTGAAGTACTCGGCAATGGCCGATTGGAAAGTAAAACCTGCACAATTTTTTTATTTGAATTCTTGCATTTACATATTTTCACTTAACTTAACTCACATCCAAATTTCGCACAAGCTGAAGGCATACAGAACTGTACAACAAACATATGGGACTCAGGGATACAGGGTGTACTAGAAAAGAAAAAGATATATGCTAATAAAATAATACATCTTCAAGATGTTTGTGGATTACATGAGGAGCACAAAAGCTGAGATTTGAGCAGAGCCAGACAAAACACTGCCGTTTCCTCAATCAATAAATTCTTCATCATAATTCGAGGAGTGCGACCGAACAATTTCAAATCAACCAAAATACACATCCGGTCGTGACGTTCTATTCGGCGACATCAGTTTGTATTGAAGTTCAATAATTAACAGCGTGTGCATTTGCGGGCGTGGCAATACCATTGGAATGTGCAATTAATTACGAATGTTTATAACAGTACTCGCTCTAGGTCTTCATTAGCTAATTTTTTTGTATTTGCTATATATAAATTAATGACTCAAGTGAAAGATTGATCTAAAGGCAATTTGGATTTGTGCCAGGGATTTGGTGAGGATTTCGTTTCCAGCGTAATAAACTCGGCTGTTAACTCGTCTTTCCTTTGTTTTGAAATATATGTTGATTTTGCTTCTAAGCAATTTATTTTGTAATATGTTTAGATGATCGGAAAGTTGACGTTTTCTTGTTGCAATATATTCAGTGCATTAAAGACTGAACGACTAATTGTTCGGGGATTAGGTTTATGTGTATAATGGATAATATTAAAATAACATATAGCGCCAAGTCTTTTCAACTGACCTCACCATAAATAAGATAAGCTCTACGAAACAACTCGGTGAAGGTTATTGTAATGTTGGGATTTTAATATTAATAAAAACATTTAAGTAATTAATTACCCCACTTCAAAGATGGATTTTGTCTATATATTTTTACGATATATGGTTTCTTCTACACAAATCTATAAAATAAACGCTGTTCAATATTTTTAAGTGTTTGTTGAGTTATTCAAAGGAATAAATCTTCCGATGATTTCAGTTAAATTTACTGTCTTGGCAGTAACCCATCTTGTCAATTCAATTTTGCAGCCTATTTTCGATGACCTATTACACACAAAAAATTCAAACGGTATCAAATCTGAGCTACACGGTATCCACGGAACTTCTCCAAATCGGCAAATTACACGATTATCGAACTTAGTACACAGAAGATCGATTATTTCACGGCTTGTGTGGCACATAGCGCCATCATGGTGGAACCATAACTCGGCCAAGTCCTAAGTGCGAAAAAAAAATCGAAGAAGTTCTCCGTTCACCGTAAACTTCGAAAATAAATGAGCCAGTAGTTCCGCCACTGCAAAAAACACACTAAACAGTCACATGCTGAGGATGCATTGGCTTCTCTACGACTACGTGTGGGTTTTCCAAGCCTCAAATACGGTAATTTTGTTTTTTTACATAACCCCGAGATGAAAATATGAATATGATCCGACAAGATCTTCTTTTTCATGAAAATACGTCAATTTCGATCTGCTGGTGAACACTTCGCTTCAATTTTTAACTCCCTTGTAAGAAAATAATCCGAGATCTTTATGCAGAATTCTCCTCAGGCTAATGTGCCTAATGTTCAGTTGCTGACATCTGTGGCTTGTATTTGGGCGCACATTTTCGGCAACATCAGTACCTAATATTCTCGGTTGAGCGCACAGGACGTACACGAGGATAATTTGTGTTAACAATTAGCATACCAATATCACAAAATTGCGTACAGCAGGCGCGGGGTGATGAATTATTTCGATCGAAATTTCCATTCAAAATTCGCACTATTTCAGCAACATAGCGCTCATTTGGGAAATAAATTTTCAATATTTCCCAACGTTCTTCAACGGAACTAAATAAATCTATTCATTGCTTACCGTGGAGATATGATACTGGATTTCTGTCAATTTGACCGCCAGAAAGCTGTCTATGTCCAAATAACATGTAATTTAAAAAGAAACCAACAGATGGCCCACCCTTTATACACTTTTGCTTCGTGATACAAAGCTTAGAGCCACAATTTACGTACGTCCGAAGGACTTTAGTCTTACATGACACAAAATTTATTAGGAACTACTCACCTAATCACTTAGGACCTACTTCAAATGTTACGCGCAGGGTTTATTAAACTCTCCTTAATACTAGCAATTAGCAAATAGTCATGCAGCGTTGAGAAATTATAAAATTCTTTCTCATATTTCTCATCATAGCGAACTAGCGTAAATCGTAGTAATTAGCTGCAGTGTAGGTTAGAAATTAGAAATAGTTTCACTGCAATTGCCAACTAGATCTGGTTAGTTTTGGCTAACACAATTTGCGCTAGTGCGTTGTAACATTTCAAAATAAAAAAATTTCAATAATAAGTCTAAGTAATATTTCATCGGTAGGTATTACTGATAAAAGTAACATTCAATCTTGATTTATTGTAGAATAAAGAATATAAGTTAAGAAATCAGCTGTCAGATTAAAATTTCAAAAAAAAATAAAAAATTTTGACATTTTGTACGGGACAACGTTCTATAAAAATTCCGCGGAATTCAGTCAAAAAGTAATTAATTACTAATTGAATAACCGATGCTGCCAATGAAAATCGGATGACGGAAAGATTTTGTACTACGAAAATTCTAATTCTTATTCTAATTTTTTTGACAGCTGATATAATTTTGTAAGACTCTTGCAATTTTTGGGGTATTGCAAATTTGTACTAAACTGTGTTCATCAAATGGATTGAATTAAGTTGTATTTTAACAACAATGGATTTCTAAAAACTGGTACTGCATTCAATTCAGAGAACAATGCACGTAGCCGCTGTACAATTTTTCCTATTAATTTTGTAGGAAATACATACATTCTCTTATGAGGCCAAAAATCGAATGGTTAGTTTGGTATTTTTATCGTATTTTTAGAAACGATTTGGTCGACACGATAACTCCGACACTATAATAACACTGGTCGACAAAATTTAATATTTAATTTGCCACAAAATAAGCGTTATGTCATTTCTATAGGATTTTTTTAAGCAGATTACGAATTTGCAAACAAAAATATCCTATCACGTCACACTTTTGAAAAAAGGAGGTTTGAAAAGTTCAAAATACTGTATTATGGCCACTTTTAAAAATTCATTTAAAAATAACGAAGCATGGAAAAAGCTTGTAAGACGACTCAAAAGAGAGCCTAAATCTTTATCTATTTATATAAAATACCACTAATCTATAGCACTTACTAAGCGTCTTTGGTAATAAGATTTCCATGAGCGTGCGCAAGTAGTGATCTTCATTCAGTATCTATTGTATGAAGAAATCGATTTATGGCAAAAAGTAAATTCCAGAGAATATTTCGAAAACTATTAAAGATCTCGTATTTAATATAATATATATAAGGTTCATAATTTTATTTGAGCTACTTTACAAGCTCCTATTAAAATTCGTTATTTTTTAATTAATTTGCAAAGATGGCCAAATTACGGTCTTTTGTACTTTTTAAACCTATTTTTTTCAAAAACGTGACGTGATATTACATTTTCGTTTGCAAATTTGAAATCTGCGGAAAAAATCCTATAGAAATGACATAACGCTTGTTTTGTGGCAAAATTGGTGTCGATCAGTGTAATTGTCCAATCGCAGTGGCTATCGTCAAATGTCGCATTTTTTTTATTTTGCAAATTTTGATTTTTCAAGCACCTCAAATTCAAAATTGCTAAGTGTAAAACCGTAGGTACTTTCATTTTCAAGTAGCCACCATGTCGAAAGAATCGGTTTCGCCTAACGATAGCAACAGTTCTGTAGTTTTAGAAAATACTCCATTGTTTTGTTTGTGGTGAACCAAGTCCGAGAGTTCGATTTGAGGAACAGTCAATTGACTTTTAAAAGGTTTCCAAATATTGATTTTTTTTTAAACAAAAATTTAATGAACACCAATTCAAAGCTCAATTTACGATCCGATTCTCCTTTTTTATACCACCAAAGTTTTAGTACCTTCCATAAAAATAAAGTACTAGAAGCTCATCGATTTTCCCCCATATAAAGATTCTAATTTATTGCAGCTTTATTCTCCGCATTATATGGAATTAAGTTAAATACATGGATAAGAGACAATGAGAAATAAAATTGGCAATAACTTTAGCTACGTCGAAAGTTTATACTATTTTATTAAACAAAACAAAATTTCTTTATCCTCATGACGAGGGAAAAAATGTTTCTTTATGCTCAGTACGAGGACTGAGATTAAAAGATATAGATCAGTCAACTATCCTTGAAAAGTTTGCACTTAGTTCCAGTTTGAATTGTTAGTTTTAGATTAATTTCTAACAAGGAAACATGCACGAAATCCTTCCAAAAACTCTATCGGAAAAACCTCTTTTACCATAACAATAGGAGAAAATTTATGCTCTGTAAAGAAGGAGTAAACGACTAACCAACCGCTCTTGAATATATGTTCCGGGTTTTCATGTCCGACTACATGTCTGAAAGTGTTTTACTTATAGGAATGACTGCCGCAAACCCTTAGGGGAAGTTTAACCCTCAAAACTAATAAACTATAACTTTCCCTTTATCTTTCGTTGGTTCATTTAAGATAAGGATAAAGGAAGTCCTAACCTTCATCTCACTGCTTGTGGAAAAATATGAAAGTCTATTATCGCGCTCAAGACCTTCTTCATCACTCCACTTTGAATATTGTAGCACTTACGAAAAATAAATTTTATACGAACGACCGACCTTAGCAATCACTATCAGTTTCAGATGAAAAATGCAGAACTATTCAAAATGGATTGGTATAAATTTCAACAAACTTGAACTGCTTTATTTGCTTTCAGTTAGACGATTTTCGAGTCTTTCTTAAGTATTCACTGAAGGTAAAACTTTTGATTTTTTTTCCTGAAGAGCTATTAGGTCACGTGAGTTTTTTCTTGCTTTAAACTCAGCAGCAAGTAAAATAGGAAAAACTGAGAAAATGAATGCGAACAAAAAACAAAGGTTTTCCTCTTCCTTTAGAAGCGGGTGTAATCAAAGTTTATTTCGACAAATAGAACACAAGCAGTGGAGTATAACACATTATGCATGGGCGAAACAAATTGGTGAAAGGTTTCACTTTGGTAGCTTCTGTTCTTGCGTCGATGCACCTCATTAGCGAAATTCCTCACGAAATTTTGCGAAGATAATAACAATAGGGTTTCCATTCCACCCTTTTCGGGGTTTGCTATGTAGTGTAGTTCCCTCTGCATTTAGACTATTTGAAAAGTTGTATGGCGCCAGAAGAGATATTTGTTTTATTCACCAGACATTTGTTGGTTGCTTAAGGCAAGTGAATTGAGAAATCTTTCCAACTATTCTTGCGATGAGCACCTGTCGGTTCAGGTGAGAGCGTTAGTTAGAATGGAACAACCGCCCCAGGTCACTTGTCTTAATGAAGTTAGTAAAACTTGGAGCAGCATTTCTGACGAAATTAATAAAAATAAGTAAGAAGTCGATGGAACTTCTTGATTTACTTAGAACCTTTTGGCCTACTTTAATGAGAAAATTTCTAGTTTTATTAATAGAATGGGCTTGAGATGGGACGTTTTTTGCATATTGCGCCCATCAGTTGAAACTTTTAATTACATTTGAAAATTCAAAGTTTGGATCAATCGACAGCAGCTCTAATTGGAGCTCTGTAGGGATGGCTGTAGAATACTTGTTTTTTCCTGGGAATAACTTAACCTTTAAAGTTGATTTTATTATACGCCAGTACATGTGAAGGTGTGCAGTTGCAACAACAGCACCCGCTCACATTTCATTAAGAATTTCCCTCTCCAACCTTATCGCAATGAGAGCACCCAAGCCCATGAGCTTCTCCTGTTGCATGGATTTCATTCACGTGGAGCACAAAAGATTAAGGCTTGTTGTCCCAACATAAGACAGGTACGGCTGCATACAAAATACAAAGCGCGAAAACAAAGTGCGACCCATTTCATTTCTATCACCTGCTCTTTCTTTTTTTTCTTATTTTTTAAATGGCTTTTAGGGTATTGATTTCATAGTCATGCCCCACCACCTCGACGATTCTTAAAGTATATATCGTTGTATCTTAGTATATGCATAGGTTGCCCGATTGCTGCACAGGGGCTTAATGCCTCTTGGGTCGTGACTGTGCTCTCAGAAGTTGTAAACAGCATTAATGGAATGGAGTGGGGGCGGGAAAGAATGAGGTTAAACATACCGGTGTTGTGTCCCTTCTGCTCCGGAGCACTATTACATCATCATTTGTTGTTAAGTCCTTAAATCCTATCTTGACTTAAATAAGCGCTACCCAGATGCAGTTGTTTGGGGCTCTTTTTTCCTCAAGATAGAGCTGTCTTTCATCTGATCTCAGACGAGTGAGATGTTGCATTTCTAGGATTGCTGCATTTCTGAGGAGTACAGCGCAAGGATTAGTGGCACAGCGATTGCTGCTTTAATACGTATACTTGTGATTTAATTGGATTGCAGTTTTATAGTTAAATCTGTTTTCGTAACTTTAAAATTTGATCTGCTAATGCTTGAAAATCCTTTTAGGTTCTGGTGATGCGCAGTAAAAAGTCAAACTAAATTCATTTTAAGCTAGTGATGAGCAAAACAAGATTAAAACTATGATGTCTTTGGTGTAAGTCTTGGTTTTGGTCTCGTTTGCAAGACTCTTAAGTCATGTTGGATAACTTATTTACTCATAGAACTGTTTATCAATTGAATCTGAAAAATTCAGAGAGTTGACGAGATCCTGGCACTTTCAGATCCGAGTTCTGTACGCTAACCACTACGCTATTTTGATAAAATTATTTATAAAAGAAACAACTCCATAAAATAATCATATAATTAGATAGAAATAAAAAGGTTTTGTGGAGTTTAATTTACTCCAGTGTACCTTTATAAAAGTCTAACTTTTCTGTC
This sequence comes from Dysmachus trigonus, assembly GCA_949715965.1. Classification (NCBI taxonomy): domain Eukaryota; kingdom Metazoa; phylum Arthropoda; class Insecta; order Diptera; family Asilidae; genus Dysmachus; species Dysmachus trigonus. Next base: position 44,477,562 of record OX454319.1, on the reverse strand, counting down.
TTTATGGTTATAAATGCTATTTATTAGAAGGGAATTAATTAACCATTTAACATTGAAGAACAATAAATTTTTATTAGAATTTTGTTAACTAAGAGTTTACACATAACAGCCATCGAGCCGACTCATTATTTAATTTAACAGTGATGCCTTAGAAAACGGCAGGAATTAAAGTTGCTTCAATAGATAAAAATTCAGGAGTTATCTTGGCTTAGATAGGAAATTGCAGTTGTGTTGCTTCCATCAATAATTTTAAAAAGTCTTCAGAAAAGTTACAACACATTCCCTTTGAATAAGTACCAAGTAGATTGGTAATTTTTATAATATCTGGTAGGAATTTTTACTACTACAAAGTCCTATATAATTTTCTGAGTTTTTAAATTATATTTAAAACTTAAAATTTCACAAAGTTCTAATCATTTTCAGTAAACCCCGTGTTAAAGTTGGGAGAATTTTGTTAAATCTAGCGACCCTCCTTAAAGATACTGAAAATAGGAAATGTTTTTTTTTTAAGTTAGAAAATCTCGCAGTTCGGTCTTTTTCTTGGTCAAGTCTTGGTCTTGGTCTCGATCTTGGACTTTCTGCAAGACCGAGACCGATTGTGCCCATCATTATTTTGAATAACGATAATGAAATAAAATAACACAGGTTTACGATGTTTTACGTCTTACAAAACAAACTAGTAATTTCAACAGGATTTTCTCCGTAGATCACGAATTCGCAAACAAAAGAGCCACGTCTTGTTTCTGAAAAAAATACCGTATTTTGGCCATTAATAATAATAAATAAATTAAAAAATAACGAATTGTCGCAGGAGTTTGTAAAGGAGCCCAAATAAAAGTTTAAGTTTAATTATATTAAAATACTTTCTGAAATATTCCGTGGAATTCAATTTTTCCCATAAGCCAAGTACTTCGTACAATAAATAGTGAGTGAAGATCATTGTTCATAAAAATGTTATTCCCGAAGATGCTTCGTAAGTGCAATAGATTGGTGGTATTTCAAATATATAGATAAGGATTCAGACTCTTTTGAGTCATGTTGCGAGCTTTCATTTTTGAATAAATGTATTTTTAAAAATGTCCAACATAATATTTTCTGTACTTTTCAACCCTATTTTGCCAAAAAACATGACGTGAAAGTCCAGTAGAAATGATATATGACTTGTTCTATGGGAAATTAAATATTAAATTTTGTCGACTAGTGTAATTTAAAATATAAGCTAAAGTGAAATCACACTAAGAGGTTAAGCTTAAGCTTAGCTGTTTAATTTCATCATCTCGAATCAAACGTCCTGATAAAAGAATGGGTCGGGAATCAATGGTACAGGTACTGGGAAAATTTAGCTGAAATTCCTAAAGCTAATAAACTTGTCAAACCCTATGCCTACACTGAAATCAAAACTTTGAGAAAAGCAGATTTCAGATTGTTCATAGGCTACATATCTGGCCACCATGGGCTGAAATACCACCTACAAAATAAAGGTCTGCCAAATGAAACGGAATGTCGTCTTTGTCTTGAAGACGATGAAACTTGTGTGTTTGTCCTGCACGGTTGAGAAGAAAGATCCTCAGTCAAGAGTTTTTGGACTCGGCTGACGTTCGTCTTTTACTTTAAAGGGGCTTCGGCATAAAAGACCTTTCAGTCGCAATGCCCACCATAAATGTCACCCCTAACAATTAACCCCTTGTCTTATGAATCGAGTGACTATTATGTGTGCCACTTTCGATGAAAGCTTTTCTCATGGGTCGTGACCAGAAGCAGTAATCACGTGTCTGATACAAGGTTTTCATTTTAGGGACAGAAGTAGGATCACATCTCCCACACGTTTTAAGGCAAAAGATTAAAAATAATAATAACTCTTTAATTTACATAGTCAGTATTCGATTTCAAAAAAATACCATTTTGCAAATGCCTCAAAAATTCAGACTGTAAATAGACCGAGCTTTTTCGGCAAATTCGTCTTTCTTTTGGTTGCAACATATTTCTACAACTTCTGACTTAGCTGAATTTAAGTTATGATGTTATTTTCACAATCACAATCACATTTGCTACCCAACGGGAAAAGCTGCGCTTTAAAAGACTTCTCCAAGTGCTCCTACTGAAGCACAAAGTGCTTCGTTCGCGTCTCAGTTTAACATATTATGTGCGCAGAAGTAAGCACTTTCTTTGAGCTCCTTGAGAAGCACTTTTTCGAAGCATACCATGAAGTGTGGAAGAAGCGCTTCGAATCTGCTTTTTTCGAAGCACTTCGAATTGGGTATTTTTATAGCTTAAAGGTTTCAGGATGAAAATGTTCAAGAAAGAAGTTGTTAATTTTGAAGGTACTAAAAGTAAGTGTACAAGCCGAGGAATTTTCTGTTACAATCCATAAAGACAATTAAGACTGAAAACTTGATTTTAAAATTAAAAAGACCTACTGCCAGGCCAAAATCTAGAAAAAAATACTCTTAAAAATGTTAACAAAAGGCTTTCCATTTCTTTGAACATTTCAAAAAATATAATACTTTCGAGCTCTGCAATCGCAGATGTGTGAATTGGTACACATGAAGTGTCTTTTTTTCTTATCGTAGCAAATCAACACAAACTTATTCGGTATTTAACTTGAAATTTGTGTATTGCGCTAAAGCGAGACTATGTCGAAAAATAAATCGAAGTTGGTTTTAAAAAAGTAATTTGAAATTTCCTGATTCATCATATGGTCCAATTACGTGATTTTATAAGGTATAAGATTTGTGTGTATACAAATTGTGTAAGCTTGAATTATTCTTTCATACGCAGCGAAATTTATTATATATTTATTCTGAAGCTCCTTTTTCTGAAATAAACAATCCATCAGAAATGCCTCTGAATACATTTGGTACACAAGCTCCGCACCATTATGGTAAAGACTTTTCTTGGGTTCTATCTTATTCGAAAATTCTTTTTTACGCTTACAATCTGAAGATATTGGATGTTGTTTTTCCTATAAGTGATGGTCGTCTTTTATATTGTTTCGGCTACTTTCCACGCAGCAGGACCTTAAACGCATTGAAGCAATTCGTCGTAGATTTCTAAGATTTACTCTTTGCAGCATTCTGTTGCCTCAGATGTTATGTTTTACTTTGATCAACTAAGATAGACATCTCCAGAAATTTTACAATTTTCTGATGTTTTGAAATGCTCATTAATTATTTTGAATGATTTGATGTAATAATTATTACATTTTTGATTCACTACTTGAAGATTTAATTTTACTTTATCTTCGTCATCACAGAACTTATTATTGTATCTGTAATGGTTTCAAGTTACAGCTTTTGGTATCAAAATTCTATTTTGATAACTTTTATAAGAAATATTTATATTAATATATTAGGTGAAGTTAAAAATGCACACCCCGAAAAAACAATTGTGTGGTCTCAAGTAGTTAATTTCTGTGAATATGGTATGTATTTTGTAGTAGGCAATGAGTGTTTGATTATTATTGAATAAATAAGAAATCAAATCAAAACCACTCTTTTCTCAAGGGATCATATATCTTTATATGTATATAGGGGTCCATTTACTTCTGAGAGGCCCTTTTATTTTTTTTTTTTGCTAGATTTTTCAATATTACACTTAATTATTTCAAATACTGAAGGTCAAGTGATATTCCATTTTTTTTTTTCCTAAAGGACCAAGGTAATAGTCACCTTAAAGAGCATCGAGAAAAGTTCTCCGTAAATAAAATAGGGCACTTGAAACAAACTTGTCGCTCTATGCTCATTATATTTACAAATGAGATCCGAGTTCATAACAAGGGTACGTTAGAAAGATTGTATAAAAACCATACAAATTCGGTTTAGATATTTTAATGAATTGAATTCTCCAAATGGGCTTTTACGCACCAGACGTTGAGGATTCTTGTCATGCTTGTAGGTAAAAGCGAGAATCGGAGTTGGCCTCATTTATTTTTTTTTTTTTTTTTGATTATTTCCTACTTCAGATTTAGCTACAAAATCTTGGATGAATAAATTTTCTTGAAAAGTGAAACAGTAATAGCTAAAGCGTAACGACTTTTACGAGCGATTGAGTAAGTGCTAATTCACGGATATGCGCCCAACATCCCATTAGCGGGATATATATTCATGTTCATTAGGTAGGTACAACATGAAATTTCATTTCACGTCATATTTTGACTCATATATATATGGGTAAGAATAGTACAACGAAGAAGAAGTTCATCTAACCGGAAATGACAAATGAGGGTAAGCAAATGGAGCTTTCGATGCTTTCAAGAGGGAGATGAAATATACAGCTGATATATAAAACGCCTGCAAAGAGCATCACATTGCCATGCCACAATACTTGTCGAAAAACATGTTTGACGGGAAACAACGAAATTCAGACAAACGAAAGCAATTAATTGTACATACAACGGAAGTAGTATATATAAAATAGGGACAAAAGCAAGGATACCCGAAAGGAACACATATGAAACGATCTGTAGATCCGACCAGCATCTGGAGCAGGGGAAGAGTCGGGGAGATATGTACATGGACAGATTTAATTTAATTTAAGAAAACATGAAATCAAAAATACTCAAAAAAATATATATTATATTTAAATGGACACACCCAAGGAACATATAAGAGGGATGTAAAGATGAAAAAAGTAATTTCTTTCAAAAACCATATCCTGTGAAAAATAAAACTTTTAAGGTACAAACAACTGTTCGGCAAGCGCAGCTAGGAAGCACAAACACTCTGTCTAATAAACAAAAGCACATTGAAACGGCACACGAAATGTGAATGAACATGAAACATGCAAAACTGAACAACAAAAAACTTCCTTTACAGAGACGAAATTTAATATTTGTTTAGTTTGTTTAGTTTATATTTGAAGCAGTGGTTAAGAAATTAAGTTAAGGAACTCTACTAGTACAAAAGAATCCAACTGGCTTGTTTGTCTGTGTGCAGGGTTATCGGTGGTTTTAAACGGAACGCGCGATGGGCAACTACCTACCACAGAAAAGAGCCTGATCAAATATCACGGACGGATGCAATATGGATAAAATAATAATAATAATAATAAACGAATTATGTTAAATATCCTTGGGCGATAAAGGATCACGAAAGCGTTGGTAAAGTAAGATGTCAATCTATAAAAAAAAATATTAATTTAAAAGTGAAAACAAGAGGACCCAAGACATCCAGGACGGAACTCTTCTACCTGTGCTAAATCCTGCAGATCCTCAGATACCTTGCACAAGTAAGTTTAAGTCTGTTTATCGGTGATAGCTGCAACTATAAAATGTTTGGCTAGAATGCGTTATAGAAATTCAATTTGAAAATTCAAAGAGAGGTAAGTTAGTTTTCAGTTTTTTTTTTTTACCAACAATTTTTTTTTCTGTTCACTTTATGCGCCTTTATTGATTTAACATCCATATTCCACGTACTTTAGTTTGAAATTATGTCACAATCATCTCATTTGCATTCATCATATTTTATTGAAACGATACTAGGGCAATGAAGTTTTACATTTAAAACTGCAGATGAAACTTTAGATTTTGTCCTCATCATTAGAAAAAATTTTAAAATTTAAATAGAGATGTCAGTGAAAATCATGTTTTTGAAATTTTCAAATTGCAATAATATTCAATTATTGTCTACTGTTGAATATCGTGTGGCGAAGATTCTTTTAGATTATTTCAGTACTATGAAATGCATAAATGTGTAAAAATTAAGAGTTTTTAATTTCCAGCAAATTCCTTGCAATTCAAATATTCGAAAGTTCTCACTATGTTCATTAACTGTAAATAATTTTAGGTAATACACCATTAAATATACTTCTAATTTAGTTAATATTTTGTTTTTAAATGTTAGATTTTTTTATATTTTATAATCACATACGTTTTCTTTATCAATGTAAAGAAGCCATATTTCATCTTGCACGAAAGCAATAACATGAAGTTAAATGATTAATTTAATAAATGCAAATAAAATTAAATATAAATATAATATTTAGCATATATGAAAAATACATACGATTTTATTAAAAAAGCTTTCAATTGCCTCGGATTTAGTGAATAGTATATTTCGTAAGCACGTATAACGTAATAAAAGCCATGCCGAATAGGCATGAAAACGTAATCACATTCCATGTTTTTTATGCCATCATATTCCAAATATGAGTTTATGAATTTTTCAGTACACTTGTATATCAGTGCACTTGGGTATTCCATTACACACATTGAAAAACAAGTATAAAAAATAAAACTTAATTTGTTTTTCACTTTATTCAAATATGAGTCTCAGTGAAATGATGGCACAAAACTCGATTAGATATTTTAGATTCATTTACACAAGTACAATAGCATAACGGAATCGGCAAAGCTCAAAGGGTTCAGAGGAAAGGCTACAAATAATTTAACGAAAATTATGATTTTGTTAATTGATATGGAGCTATTGCGTATGATATTTTTTTGGATAAAAAAAACTTCTTGAATTATGTTATAACATAATATAATAATTATTAACTAAATTAATTATTATAGTCCGGGAGCCCACCCACATACGACCGGAATTATTAATATACTCTTCTTACTTCTTGGGTGGGTTAATTATGGGGAGTCTACCACAATTTTTATCTGCGAAAATTCTCGTAAACGGCTTCTTCGCTTTCCCGAGGTTCCGAAACACGTCGATTTCCCGTTGCATTTGTATTTAGGCGTTACACAATTGAAAGAAACGCGCGAAAAAAAAATTGTCGGCCAAAAATTTTGGTTTGTAAGGGGTTGTCCACCACCGTGAACATGTCGATTGACGAATTTTAAAAATTTATTGATAACCAGCTGATCTTTTCAGAATAGTTTGATAATAATATTTAAAAGGCCCTGATGACATTGTCGGACAAAATAGATTTTCCAGTCGGACACATTGAAGTGACAAATAAATCTTTATTGATATTTGTCGGCCAAAGAAAATATAAGCCTAACAGCTTATTACCTGACCTGTCATCAACTTGTCGGACAAAAATATCGGTTTATACGCATAGTTAGACAAAAAATATATATATTTTGGGTTTGCGCGATAGCGAAGGGCTAAAGTGCCCCCGCCCCGATTTATATTTTTTTTATAGTCAGGACTAACACAAGTAACAATTTGGCCAAGTTTCATTCCTTAAGGGGACATTCTCATTGAAATTGATAAAAAACGCCTTTTTTCGGAATTTTTTTTTTAAACCCTATTGCATTTATTCAAAAAACTTTTTTCATATATTGAATATATAGGCATTGAAGTATACAAAAAAATTTGTTTTTTGTTTTTTTTATTATGTTTTGCGGCAATAGAGGGTGTTGTACGAAAAGTCCCTTTTTAGCTGGTACCAGCTCCTGCGGTCTTCCTGGAAAAGATAACGACAAAATTCAAAATGGGTTTTGTTCTTTAGAGTTTTTTCTAGAACATATACCTATAAAAAAAGTACTTTTAATTTTTTAAATTATTTATAGGACTGTTTTTCTAAAAATTTCAAAAATTTGCCATTTTTGGGGGGAAAGTACGCGTATAAAAAAGAGGGGGAGGGGGGGGGGGTACTTTTTTGCATTTTTACAGGTCTATGTTCTAGTATTTATATTAATGAGTCGAATGCTTTTCGATTTTTTTAAATCTGTCGAGCAGAATTTGAGCAATCAGTGGTACCAGGTGAAAAAAAGTAGTTTCGAGAAAAACGCGTTTAAAGTTTTTGTGCGACGCTCCAAATCTATAGAAACCGGTATATATCGCTACGTATATATAGCTATAACTTTCGTTTTGTTTTGAATTTCTCATAACGGTTTGAGGACAGCATTACTATGATGTTAAGGAATACTTTTATGTAAAAAAAAAAAAATCGATTTTTTTTCCACGTCCAATAAGAATGTCCCCTTAATAATTAACCCCCAAAGGGGTGAGAATTAATTTTAAAAATTTCGAAAAAAATTAATATTTTTTGCACGCGTTGAAATATTTGGATGGGATTTTGACATGTTATAGATGGCACCATCCAAAAAGTAAGAAGAGTATATTAATAATTCCGGTCGTATGTGGGCGGGCTCCCGGACTATTCTGGAACATACAATTTTGTTTCGATTTTTTGAAAAATTCAAGTAACGGACTCAATATAAATGATAAGATTTTAAATTTTAATTAAATTTACTTTGCTGAAAAATATGAATAATAATTATGTGGAATTTCATGATATATCCACATTAAAAATACAATTTATTTCGAACAGTAAAAAATTACAGTAGAATCCGAATATAACGACTTCGTTTATAACGGCTAACCGTTTTTAGCGACGAAAATGCAAACTCAAGTTAGGTTTCATATAGACTTACTATGGAAACGTATCGCCGGTCCTTTGAGGGTCGTTATATCCGGATTCTACTGTAGTTCAAACCGATTTCTTATCTATTATTATTATTTTTTTTAATTAAAAAATTTTATTTATTATTATTTTTTTTTTAATTAAAAAATTGGATAAAGTCCCTAGCTCAAATATTTTCCCATCTGTTTTCTTACATTTAGTCAAAGTTTATTCAAAACAAAAAGCACAAACCAAAGATTAAAATCTTGAAAAACAATAACTCCTGTCTAATCTACTATTATGTATACTATTTTCTACGTGAGGAAATATTATATGTAGTTTTCTTTTCTTCTGTTCAAAAAAGTTTTGTTAAGATTTACAAAAATTGGAAAATAAAATATATTAATTGCTCTTATTAGAATAACAAATGCCTATTAACACCGTAATTACTAGCATTAAACTTTCAAAGATGTGGCATGTAAATATGTAAAAAATCATTCAATTAAAAAAAATTGATTTATATTATAAAAGTTATTAATTTTGTCTGCGGAACCTGTAATACATATTAAAAACAGTGGGTTTTCAAGTTCATTCAAAATCAATATAAACTGTTCCCCTATCTCCTTCGATGCTCATAGCTCCAATATGTAGTTTTATTACCTCTGAGAAAAGAGAAAAAGCCGAAGGAAAAGGGGTTCATCTTTAAGAAATTCAATGTTTTCAATTTTTATAGTCTTCTTAATTTGTCCAGCGACTCTTTTTCAATAATAATTGAAACCTTATTAAATTACTTCCTCAATTTTCTATATACTATTATTACATGATATCAGCTCAAATACAGAGTAAAATTAATTTTTTAAAGTCTCTACATCTGAAATAGATAAGAGCGCTTTATTTATGTATTTATAGTTTTTGGCCGGAAATACTTAAACTTTGAGATGATTAATCATAGGGCACCTATATAAACAAATTGCATAGCATATCCTGCAGTATTACGATAAAAAAAAAAAAAATTTTTTTAATGAATTTCTCTTAAAATGGTAAAGTAGATTGACCTAGTTTTATCCTACTCTTCAGAATTTATTCAAAATTTTTTTATTCCTATCTATTTAGTTGCAGATAATATACTTATGTACTTCTGTGAATTTATCCCGACAGAGTCAATATCAAAAGAAAGTCGACCATCTTCCAGATACTCAGCGTTTTAAATCATCATTAAGCCTTAAATATTTGAAATATCTGCAAGCAAAAAAATGAAATGTATTGATGTATTCCCCTTTTTTTTTAAATTGAAATTTTTCTTTTCAGTATTTTATGAATATTAAATTAAAAGCAGCACCACAGGAAATGCTGATTTTACAATTTCTTCATAAATTTTATATCGATATAAAGTGCTATTTTTCCATTTCAAATATTCATAAAAGTACGTGCATTCTTAATGATGTTGAACATTTTTCCATTTTCTCCTTCGATTAATTGATGCAACTTTAAATTCAAGCAGCAGACAATTTGAGTTCAATGCTATATAAATAAGCATTCTTCTTTTTTATTATCCTTATATTGATTATAAATTGTGAACGTTTTTCACCTGTCGAGGATTGAAAAATGATTTTGAGTTAGGTCCCTCCAGTTATTAAGTGTTTCCATAAAATCGACTTATTGGTAATCTTTAACTATGTAAAATCACATCATTTTCGAAGGGTTAAAATATTTACTGGCTTAAGGGGAGGTTCTCATCTAGAATCTTGAAATTTTCGATTTTTTTTTTATTTCATATTATTAAAGTTTAATATGTCTAGAATGTTGCTTTAAAATATTTAGTCGATCCGAGCACTAGAACGGATTCTACAGCCCATTGATTCTGGCGGTGTCATGATCGTAGTGGGGCGCTCAGCCTGTGCCGTGCCGTTCAATCACGATTATCTCGGAACTTTGTTTTTCAAGATTTTTCAAATTTGCGTACAAGATAACTCAAAAACGGTTCAACCGATCAACTTCTAGTTTCGTGCATATTAAAGTAAACAATTTTCTTCATAGAAAGAGTGGAGCACATTTTGAAAATTGTAACATTATCTCCTTTTTGTAAGTGATAAACTATGAAAAAAAACGGCCGAAAACGGCCTTAAAATTTCAAAATCGCGCCATTCCGTCAATTTTAAATTTTTTTTGAAAGTCGTCCACTCTTTCTGAGACAAATTTAGTCTAGTTTATAATAATGTCATCATTATTTGATTTCAGACCAATCTGCGACCCCTAAATTGTACGCAGCTGGGCCATTTTCGAAAAACATGCCTCCGGAGAAGTTGAATAACGGGCGCCATTTTGTTTTTTTTTTAATAAAAAAATTTTTTCGTACAGATAAATATACAATAAAAGATAATGCCAAATATCATTTCCCTATGTCTTGTCATTTGCCTTCAAAAAAATCACGAACTTTACCTACTTTTTGACGTTCTAGATGAGAACCTCCCCTTAAAACGCAAGTTAACCTTCTTTTTTTTTTTTTTTTTTTTTTTTTGTGGTTCTAGAAAGCAAAGATGTCATACTCCAAACGTAGACCTCTAGTACCTTCTTACTTACCATTTCGTTTGAGAATTGAAGTAAAGAAAATTATATCGCCCAAGTATACATGTATTCAATTTAAATAAATATAAAAGATATTTGAAACTAATACCTATTGCCATTAGAATATTTTCACTAATCTACTCTGAACTTGCTCATTTTTTTTACAGCCAAGGAAATGGGTAATGGTCGCTCACCTCTACTTCAGGAACCACTCTACGGAACACGTCCTCAACCATACAGTGAGTACTTAGAATTTACGCAAGACATTGTAGACAAGTAGAAATTTCACACGCATTTTTCGTATTATTTTTTTCACATCTCTACACAAAATACATACCGCATTATGGGTGTTTAAAGTCTCGTATGTACTATCATGTATACCAAAATATATATTTTATATTTCCGCAATTGTTTGCGTGTCCACCGTTTACTATGCAATTTACAATAAAGCGTGAACACTTTTCTTAAGTTGTAAACCTGTGGGGGTGTGCTACTTTTATCTGACGGCTTAAAAAATATGTTATTGTCATATCATGAAAGGGAAAACTCTCCTGCAATTTCCAAAAAATACTTTTTCTTTTTTTATTAAGCAAATGATAACTGTGTCCGTGTGTTTAAGCAACCGATAAGTGAAAAGGGGAAATAAGCTTCTCTAACCTGAGTACTGAAAAAGAACTTTAACTTTTCTGAACTTCCTTTTTTATAAAATTCTTGAAAAGGACAAAAGCCAAACCTTTCCTTAAGAGAATTTTTTCCTCGCTATTGTTATGCCTGGCCAAGGTACTTTATCCGTTCAAGATCTTTTCTTGTTGGTTTTCTATTATAATTTTTATTAATATTTATCTTAGGTTAGGTTAGGTTACCGTGGCTGCCGACAGGCAGCTTACTTCCATTACAATCTTTGTTCTTCTTTGCAGGGCCTATACATTTTTATAACTCTACTCAATAAGTTTTATAAATAATTAATAAAAATATCTCGGAATTTTCTTTCTTCCTATTTTAATCCCTGTCTGCCACAGATGCAAATATACTTCGATTAATTCTCCATAAAGAAAATGCAATATATTTTTATGGCAATCTCAGAGAAGTACAAAAAGTCATTTTCTGCAAAATTGCAATCATCAACAAGACATTTACCTAAGGAAGACCCTTTCGGGACCATCGCATTCTGCAGATTTCTATGGTTTTGATACAAAGAAAGGACACTTTTATAAGCCAGTTCACTGCCTAAGAAGGTATGGCGAAATGCAGGCCGTAACATAATTCTCTTGCTTATGTTATGGCAAACCTTTTTACCCTGCCGGGTTAGTGTTTCTGTATTATTTATTTATTATAATAGTTTAGTCGGCACAAGTACTTCTGTCACACTCAGAAAAGTTCTGAAATAAATCCTAATATTGTTGAAAGGAAATGTAAATGGCTTAACTATTTTCTATTACAATTTAAATCATGAAGTGGTTATAAATCCAGTTTCAGTTCTGATCTTGGAATTTTTAATTAATCCATGTGTTTTAATTATTCTTTACAAAAAAAAAAAAAAAAAAAAAAAAAAAATTTCAGTCTCCTAATTTAACAACAATTTCAATTTTTTACACCTGGTAAAATTTTATTCTTTACATTATTATACAAGAAAAGTGTATTGTTTTGAACCTAAACGACTGAAAAGATTTTAATAAGCAAGGTAACAAATGATTTGTTATATTACCGCGAGTGTTGTAAACTATATGATTTGTCAAATATTTTGATTTGCTGGTTATTAAACATAATATTGTATTTTTATAACATTGTTCCTCAAATCATATCATATTTTTCTACAAGATATATTTTGTATATCGAACGCTAAAAGTTCAGTTTAACAGACCAACGAATGAATACTTAGCATAGCAGACTAAATTGGAATTATTTTCAAAGGCTTACACTGGTCTATACTTTTTACATTTTTAAGATTAATAGTTGTTTTTGATAGGATTTTTTCCGTAGTTTGCGAATGGGAAATAAAAGTGTTGTATCACGTCACATTTTGGTATTTTGGTCACTTTGGAGAATTTTTTAAACAATAACAGGATGTTGTAGAAGCTTGAAATATAATTCAAAAGAAAGCTTAGATTATTTGTAACCCTTGTCAGGAATTGTTCAGGAGACAAGGATTTTATAAGAATCCTCTGGTTTCATTTTCCAGGCGATAGGGAAATGCTCATGAAACTCTTGTTCCCCAAATACCAATAACTGATATAATAATAAATAATAAACCAGTGGTGGTTGTTATGTGCTGTGAATTAATAAGAATTCGAATATAAATAACTAGAAAACCATGATTCTAGTCAGATTGTATACATTACCATAAAAGGAAAAAACTTTTAGTTATCAAAATGACCAATTTTTATTTTAAAAGAATATTCCATTCAAAATAGAAGCATAATTATTTAGCAGAAATTTCGTAGTGTACTCCATATTTAAACAAGAGAACATCACAAAAATTATCAATTGATACATAATAAATCAAGAGGTTATTCCATATTAAATCAATAGGGCATCTAATTCACTTCTATTGGCTATTACCAAAAAAATTTGAATTTATTCGAATTCGATGTTCCATAACTTTATTGGTATAGTGAAACAAGTTCGTACTAGCAAGGAAGTATTCAGTTTGTCTTGCATCCTATCATTAAGAAATGAATGTACGTTATATGGTGTTAATGGAATACTCTTTATTTTTATGAATAAATGAATTTGTGCTAAATCTTAAAAATGCAGGGGTGATTTTGCGAAATCACCAATTCAAATTAGTTTGAGATGTCTGTAGTTTCATTATGGTAACTTCTAAAAGTGTGACAATATCACATTTGTATGGTATGTTGGAAAATATATAGAGGAATAGTGTCTAAAACACTAACTCTATTAAGGGGGGATATCCGTGTAAACGACTGATTTTGAGAGTCATATTTTAAAAATATTTAGAAGGTGATAAAATAATTTTATTGCTTTAAATTTTTAACAAAACTTTATTTAAATTTTCTAAAGTATAAACAAAAAAAAATTTGTTTTTCCTTCCATAATGGCGGCTCAGGATAATTAAAATTTTATAAATATTTTTAAAAACTGCTCGTGTCGTAACTCAAAATGTTATTGACCAATTTGCCAATCCAAAAATGTCTCGAAAAATTCTGAAAAAATTCACACGTGTTCTTTGGCTAATTATAAGCACTTTTTGTCATATTTATTCGTATAATTTATCCTCAAAATTTATTCGTATAATTTATCCTTTTTGAGTAAAAATAAAAATAGTTTTTTTATGATGAAATTTGGTGATATTTTTACTCAAAAAGGACGAGTTATACGAATAAATTTTATATGACAAAAAGTGCTTATAATTAGCCAAAGAACACGTGTGAATTTTTTCAGAATTTTTAGAGACATTTTTGGATTTTTGAAAAATTGGCCAGATCCAAAAAACCAAAAATAGTCCAAAAAATTTTGAAAAAATTTGTATGTTTTTCTTGGCTAATTATAAGCACTTTTTGTCATATACAATTTTTTTGTAAAGTTGATCCTTTCCGTGTAAAAATATCGTGAAGTTTTTTAATACACTGCTGTACAAAATGGCCATTTTGCAAAAACCAAAGCAAAAAAAAAAAATTCAAAACCATGGTTTTAGAAAGTGCAGACATCCGGACCGCGATTTCTGGTGGTTATATGATCATTCAATAGCAGTAACGACAAGATAATCGACTTTGAGACGAAAAATGACCAAAAAAAATCGGCACTTTTTTGAAAAAACCAAAAAAATAATAGGGTTCTTGAAGTTTTTATGCAAAACAAATGCCAGATACTGAAAGAGCACCCTCAAAAACCCCTTATATACGAATTTGGATGAAATTCGCCAATTTGCTATTCGAATCGTACAATTGAACTTGTGTGCACAAAATCCTCGTTTTGCGCATTAATGGGTTAATGAACGAAAATAAATACATTAAAGAAGCCAATGATTTTCTTTCGAATTTTGAAAGTTCGTCTCTTGATGAATTTAATGCATAAGAAATATTTGATTGAGTAACAAAAAAAACCAAACGTACACGTATATGGCCAAGGGTGTGTAGAGGTTAAAGTGTTTATGGGGATAGTATTTGCCACTGAACAATATGTGACCTCAGGTGTATGTCAAGGATCGGTTTTAGGTCCAATTCTACACAACTTGATTTTCCACGTATAACCAATTGTCACTCATTTATTTTAGCTTATGATACAGCTATATATACTCCGGTGAAAATGCAAAATTCATCTGTAGAAATTTACAAATTTATCCTCGAAAAATATTTCAGTAATTAGAAAATAATAATTAATTCCAACAAAACGCAAGCCATGTTCCTTACTCCAGTCCATCATACCTACCGAATAGTAATTTGAGGATTAATGGCGGTGACATTATCTGGAATGAGCACGTAAAATATCTAGGATTCACCCTTGATAAAAAAAACCTCATTCTTGCAAAGCATATAACAATAGTTCTAAAAAAAAGTACAATTTTTTAAAGAAATGAAAACTTTTAAGCTAGTGTTATTAATATGCAGATCAATTATTACTTTTACGAAAAAGAGTACTTAGACTTGTACTAGTTTCGATAATTACTATTGAAACTTAGAAATTTACTAATACGGATGTCACAGGTATTTAATTATAATTTATTAAACTTTAATTTGCTTCGATAAATCTCAAAACGTTAATAATTTCCTATATCATCCAATAACCCAATTATAAATCCTACTAAGAACTTTTATTTTTCTCGATTGCACGAAAATCTCTATCTACATTTATATTTCGAGCTATATTCAATCGTGGGAAAGC
This sequence comes from Dysmachus trigonus, assembly GCA_949715965.1. NCBI lineage: Eukaryota > Metazoa > Arthropoda > Insecta > Diptera > Asilidae > Dysmachus > Dysmachus trigonus. Next base: position 44,461,854 of record OX454319.1, on the reverse strand, counting down.
AAGTACACGATTTATCACAAACTTTAACATTATGCATTTAATATTAACTAAAATTGAATCAAGCACATCCATTTTAGAGCATTATTGAATTAATCAAGGCAGGCCAGGCCGTATATGGTCAGTAATGTGGCAAGTAATCTTCGAAAGATTAAATGAATGGCCCAGAAGATTTATGCTTGGAAAAGAAAATCCCCCAGAAGTTTAGGTCTGAAGACGTATCTTTATGCTAGTATAGATAGATATAAAGTAACTTATTTGAAATTTATATTATCGTTACTTTCGCTTCTGCTCTTCTCCTCCACGAGTGGTAACGATTTAGGGAATTTTCGTAAATCCATTTCATCATGAAATATGTTGATTTTGAATTTAAGTAACATCTGATTCTTCCGGCTGGCTTAAGAATGCTTTTGTAAACAAAACTGAGCATAAAATCCGTAGATACTCTTGCCACCGCTTAAAGTTCTTCGCGTGCGCCTTTAAGATCTTCAAAATTCATTAAGTGCCAGAGGCGAAAAAGTCTCCTGCAGTTTATGTTGCAATTGCCGTCGGTAAAATGATAAAAGTGAGGCATGAGCCCATAGCTCAGAAGAAGCTGAAATATTTTTCAATCCTAACACGGCCGAGCAGCATAGTTATGCAACGCATAAAACGGCGGCGGTAGCATAATGAAAACTGTAGCAGCAGGTGCTGAAAATGTGTTGATTACGTCGGCCGTTGTTCCAATGCATACCTCGTCGTCGCCTTGCTGAATGTAGGTAAATTGCCTTGTATAGAATCGCGTGTTGGAATCCATTATTGGGTCATACGTACCATGAAAACGTGAGCAGAACACCGGGGCTCTGTCTACTTTTCAGCACAAATTTCACCGAGTGCACACTCCCGAAATGGAGCTGGGGTAGCAATCACGTTTTTCAAGACCAAATTTGTTCTGCTGATCTCATTAGGTTTGTCCGAAACATCTGCGTCAACCTAAATCGTATTTTCGAACGTTGATTGATTTATTATAGGAATCCTAACCAGCTTTATAGCATAGTCAGTCATTCCCACTGTACAACGTTTCGGCGTCATCTCTCTGATGCCAATTCAATTGAGAGTTTTCTTTCCATATTCATTGGAATGTTGCTAAATATAATTTACAAACGAGATGCACAACGTCCAATGCATTAATGTAAACCGAAGAAACATTTCGGACAGCCTAATGAATTTCCGGCATTTAAATCGCTATTAACAGGGCCACAGTCATAATTAGAGAATTATTTGGGTAACTAGTTTATTTAATTTTAATTTTATTTTGTACATTTTTATTTCTTTTTTAATTTGTTCAATTTGAAGTGTATAAATATATTTGTATTATAACATTCCTACTATTGTTAATATTTTCTTAACTCATTTCTTTATTGGTTTGGTGTTGATAAATATTTATTTTATTTTATTATATATAAAAATAATTAACCGTAGTATTAATCAAATATTGGTAAAAATCATACGACAAGAGAGACGTGTGAAATTTATTTATTTATTTCAGTCTATCAATTACATACTAATTTTACAGACTAGAATAAACACAACAGTTCTAATTCTTTACATTTTCTAAATATGCTAGTTTATTTTTGTATTCTAATCTAGACATCGTGAAATCCAAGTGAATATTAAACAAATTGAACTTATTTATACATCTAGTCATTACTTCATAAAAACCATAATTTGTACGATGTGACGGAGCAATTAACAAGTTTCTTGAACGAAGAGGTCTTTCCAAAGCATAAAAATTTATTAAATTCAATAATAAATTGTTTTTATTATACTATATATCATAGAATATTTTGTTCAAACCATACATGACCCATATTATAGCATATTTACAAATTTCAGTCGCCATTTTGGATCCGTCATATTGCAAGCCTCCAAAACTTATTTTCACTCCTAATTTTGTATGTTATAATTATAAAGTATGTACTCGATAAAACACTTTTATACAAGTAGACATGAAATGGTGGGGTTAGGAAGTCTTCAAATATTAATTTATTTAGTTCAACTGCAACAAGTATTTAAACTTAAAAGCTAGAACTTATAGACTAACAGGGAAAATAATTAAAACTAGGAGGGCGGACTTTCCTAAGGGATGACTTACTCAGATGTAAGTCAAACGAGGGTGTGGAGTTGACTTTACGTATCGTCCTGAAAATTAATTTGGAGAAATTATAATTTGTGCCGGTGTTGTGAAGGGCGGAAGAGGGAAACCGATCCAAGATGACGGGGATGGGTATGGATCGTGATCAGTTGTAATAGAGAGGAGCAGTCGATGACACCAAGAAGCAGCTGATGAATAAAGACAATGTCGATAAAGTCGCGTCGCTTATTTAAAGGTTCCAAATCAATCAGTTTCAGACGATCCCATTAAGTGATGTGGTGGTTTGACCAAGGAATATCACTTAAGGCAAAATGAAGGAACCCTCGCTGGAAAAATTCGGGACAAATATGGGATTTTAAATTCTTTAACCATCAGCTTAGTCCAAGCAGCAGAGCTGCATGAGTATGAGACTATTATCATCACTTGGTTCTGTTAGTAAAACCAGAACCATCATACAACATGCAGAACGAGAATTCATGCGTATCACACGACAAAAATGATGTTAAGAATGATGACAAAACAAGTATTTTTTCAGCGCATGCTTAGTAAGACATGTGTTAAATGAGTCAGCATGCTTGTTAACACTTATGCACATGCGATTAATAGGTTCATAGATACCATAGTTACTTCTACAACTGTTAGTTTGTAGAAGACTCAGATTCCTTAGGTTACGAGGGCTATCCCTAAAGACGAATTTGGCTTTAAGAGATGGCGAGTCAATATAACCAGCTATAAGTTGGTGAGCGAACATTATGTCAGCAACTTCACGACGTTTATTTAAAGAATGCATGTCGAGTAACTGCAGTCGGTCTTCGTAAGGGGGAAGACAAATCGGATCGACCCAAGGTAAATCCTTCAGGGCAAATCTAATGAACTTACGTTGGACAGACTCAACGTTGTTAATGTGGGTTTGGTAGTGAGGAGACCAAACTTGACTTGCGTATTCAAGAATAGGTCTCACAAAAGAAAAGTACAGTTGTTTATATACTAAAATATTCGAGAACTCACGTGACCATCTTTTTATGAAACCCAATACAGAACAAGCCCTCATAACCATGGAATTGATATGCTCAACAAAATCAAGTTTTCTGTCAAGAATAACACCTAAGTCACGAACAGACTTCATTCGACGAAGAGTATGACCTAACAGAGCGTAGTCAAATTGAAAAAAACTTCGACCACGATAAAAAGATACTATTTCGCATTTATCAATATTAAGTTCAAGGTTATTGTGAGCACACCAAGAATGGAAGATATTAAGGTCCCTTTGAATCACATTGCAATCGTTAATATTCCTTATATGAAAAAATAACTTCATGTCATCAGCATAGATTAAGACTTTGCACGTATTCAACAGATGTGTGATATCGTCAATTGACAAAATAAAAAGAAGAGGACCCAGGTGACTACCCTGAGGGACACCCGAAGTGGCCAAAATATTTCTCGAATTGGTGCCACGGAAAGCAACCTGGTAGGATCTATTTGACAAATAAGAACGTATCCAGTTGACAAATGAAGGTGAAAAACCTTTCCTTTCAAGTTTTAACGTTATGATGGAATGGGAGAGCTTATCGAAAGCTTTACTAAAATCTGTATAAATACAGTCTGTTTGCAATCCCATTTGGAAGCCCTCAACAACATACGGAACGAATTCAAGGAGATTCGTGGTTGTAGAGCGACCTTGGAGAAATCCATGCTGGTTATTGGAAATAAGACGTTTACAGATAATTGAGATTTGCGAATAAATAATAGATTCGAAAAGTTTAGGGATGCAAGAGAGTTTCACAATTGGCCGGTAATTACACACGTCGTTTTTACTACCCTTTTTGTGAATCGGAATCACAAACGAGTTTTTCCAAAGTGTAGGGAACTTCCCACTGTTGAGTGATTCTTGAAAGAGCATCGTTAGTGGTGTAAGCAATGAACTGGAACATAGTTTTAAAATAGCAGGAGGAATACCATCTGGTCCAGAGGTGTAATCATCCGGCAACTCGGCGATATGTTTGAGAATAATGTCAGGAGTAATACAGATGGGCAGATCAAAGACTGTAGGGTTGGTATTTAGGTATTGAAAATTGTTTAGATTAGGTTGGAAGTTGGGAGAAGAGAAGGATTTTTCAAAAAAGGATGCAAACATATCACATATTGCGGATGGCGTTGAACTTGTAAGGCCCTCAAAATGCATAGACATTGGGTAGCCATCAGCCCTCTTCTTAGCGTCTATAAATTTATAAAAAGCACGCGGGTTAACGTACATTTCCTCTCCAACTTTCAAGAGATACTCATTGTATAGCCGTTTGAAAAGGTCGTGGAAGTTGTTATAACTTTCAACAAACAGATTATAAGATTTTTCATCCCTTTCTAGTAAATATAATTTCCATAACGCATTTTTGTTGTTCCTGAGCTTCCTTAGTTCATTATTGAACCAAGGGGGCGCTGAGTTAGTGCAACGCTGTCGCTGAAGAGGAACACAAGTATCAAAAGCGTAAGAAAGCGAGGCATAAAATGCCGAAAGATCAACACCTGCGTTTCACAAAGCCGAGAGCTGAGTTAGCTGTGCGTAATGTGTTCTCGATGTGAGAGCGAAAGTTCACTATCGCAGGAGACGCCAAGATCGCGAAGAGAGTTAAACGAAGGAATATTCTTGTCAGATAATAGATAGACTGTACAGGAAGGAAGAAGTTTAAGGGAATAGGTAATGGATTGACATTTTGAGATGTTTAATTCCAAGAAGTTTTTACCGAGCTAAAAAAGGGTTAGAGATTACTGAGAAGAAGAGAATACTATATTGGTTTAACCCTAGATAACTAAATATTCGTCTAATAGACTACCAGCCCCTGTCAATTTTGTGATTTTGAGAAATCTCACTCACAGTACCTTCATTACTAGTAAAATAAACCACTCGAAGGTATTTAGCATGAACGTACACTTGTTACATAATAAAAGTGTGATGCAAAAATTTGTATTTTCAGTATATTTAAGAAACATAAAATGACAAATTACTACAACGAGGGTATTTGTGGAGAAAACACTTTTAACACCTGCCAAAATTGCAAAAGTTAATTATTAAGACGTTTCTATTTTTTTTTTAATTTAAATATATTTCTCATAAGTCACGTTAATTTGTTCAGAATAAATGTAGGAAATATAAAAATCCCACGTTATTAATTCGTAGTCTTTGAGGCGAATGATTATACAAGTCAACAAATTTAACCTTTTTTTTTTGATTCTGAGTTATAAATGCTATTTTCTTATTGCTTGTGTCCAAAACGAAGGAAAAATTGTCGGTATTTTGTTTAAACTTTGCTTTTGTGGAGGAAAAATGGTCATTAGTTTGGATAGTTTGACCCTCAATTACAACTAAATGCGTGCTGTGGTATTTCTGATTTTTTGCCAAAACTTATGTCATTCTCTTTTCTTTTTTTTTAGTTCCATAATGGTGAATTAAATATTGCGTCCGAACACTTGCAATTTCATGAGATTTTTATTAAAATGAATCAAAGAGCTTTTAGTTTCACTGATGTTAAGTCTTTTATCAAAATATATAAATTAAAGATGGAAGATCCGCCCCCAAAAGATTTACAAGGAAATGAAAACATAAAGATTTTGGGGGTTGGTAATTTTAAATTTCCTATCTTGGGCACAAAAACAAATTTTTTTAAAAATCATGTCGTTTTCTTCGGTTTTAAAACAAACTCAATGAGAAATGACCACACATCAGAATCAAAAATCGTGTCGACTTGAGTTAGTTACAGAGTAACACTGATTTAAAATTAATTATCTAGGGTTAAGAAAACCGGTTGGAAAACAAGGTAACTGAGTTTCAAAAGGGTAATTTGGTCTGGAATTTGTCAAAGCCCTTGCTAAAATAGGTGGCAACATCGACTTTGTTACCCAAGCAAGTACACACAATGTTCTAGAGATGAAGTCGGTGTTTAAAAACCTTTTAATTTTTATAATTAAAGGCACCATACACGATCAGTTTGGTGCGTCAGTTCGATGTGAACAGCCCACCATATTCTAATAACAACATGTTAATAAGGTAATATGATTAACCTAAATTGTCAGTCAAAGTGTTCAGACAAAAATTAAAACCAATCCTATTCATAAACCAAAATGTAGTTTTTAAAAATGTTTGGAACTGTTTTTAATGACCTTGTATCATAAATCGTCTTAGGCCATTACGATTTTAACATGAAATTACATTTTATAAAGCACCATTCATATATTTTGATTTTGTCTCCTCTTGGCATTGCCATTTAAAGAAAATATTTAAAACAATATATTTTTCAACAGATGACGCTGTATAGAATATTTAACGCAGTTGATTCGCATTTGACTTGCTTTTCTGCCTAATTTGTATTATCAGTTGAAAACCAAAATATATCAGATTGCTGGAGTATCTATCGGAACTATAGACGTTTTATTTTATTTTCACCACATATTAATCATCTCAACAAAATGGGCAACAGCTGAAAGATCTATTCTCGTTCAGAACAAAACACTGAAGGTGTTTTAAAATCAAAATCTCGAAATTTCTGAGGGGCCCAATAATCAAAAAATAGAATAACTTGGTAAACAATTCATAACCTGGAAATCGGCCGTCAAGTTTATGGACACTATATCTTCTCATGCGTACATGTGCTGGTTTTTGAGCTTCTTGAAACTTATGTAAAGACGTCAAAAACTCACTTATTTGATTTTTGGCAAACAACGCATCATTTCTAATGGAAATTCCTCAAACATACAAAAGGAAAATATTTTTAAAGGAAAAGCTCTTCCGCTCAACTGGCCGGCATGTGGAGATTACGAAACATTGTGCTGCATGCGGTGAATTAAGCAATACTAAGAAAAATTGTATTGGATACAATACCAAAAGATTGGCCGTTCTATAGATATTTACACTAAAGTTGCTTTTATTTAAACCATTTTTACCTCTTATAATCGCAAAATTAATGAATTTCAACAAAACTAGGTCTTGATACATAGATGTGCGGGAAACGAATGTTCCAACAAACAAGTGTTCCCGCGAACAGAAATTAATCAAGGAGGAGAAAGTCTGCCTTTGATGTTAAGCTTCGCTCGCAGCGTTATTTCAAGCTCGCCGCAGAAACAATAAATGGTTTTTCTCCCGCCAAAAATAATTAGTGACGATCTAGCTCAGGTGTTTTGTAAGCGATATTTAATGTTCATTTAGACAAATGTCGGTGTCACTCCCTTCTCAGCTGGTCGAAAACATTCTCCAAAACCATTATAATGACTTTAAATATTTTTACACATATACAGATATTTATGTATGGACAGTGACAATTTCCCAACGCAAAGCCAAGCCAATCGTGAAGCTTATCTCTGTCTAAATTTATTTACAAACGAAAAGTGTTTGCGCATAATCAAGGTCCCGCCCACGCCGCGCCCGCTGTATGCGGATGGGTAATTACCGTCATTGTCCGTATCTAATTTTACTTTCTTAACACAGGGTAGTATTAATGAATTCCTTCGAGAAATTTCTGGCATTTAAGCGCTTAATTACTGCTTTAGAGAAAGTGAAAAGTGTTCACGGTTTAAGAATGAAATTTAAGCAACGCACGTTCAAGTACAAAATATCGCGTTTAGCGCTACATGTTATCATAAAAGAATGTTCTAATTATCCACATAACTCGAATAACTGCTAAGCTCTTGTCTCTTCTTTCTTTTTAAGTAATTTTGAGCACGTAACGGTGCCCTCAAAGCTAATCGTTACATATATCTACAGCACTTTCTTACAGAGAATGAGGAGCAACAATGATACGGTAACTATATGAGAAACATATTTTGTGGCGTACTTTATAAGACGCATTCAAGCGAGGAAATCACAATAAAAGTCCAGAATTTATTAAAAAACTTTTGACCTTTTTGAAGTACGCCATTAAGTTTTCAAAAGAGATGACTCTTCTTGGAAAAGAAAAGGAGACCTTTGTGTATAATAATACTGTGTGGGTACATGCAATCAGTTCTGTAAAAAGGTCCCCTTATTTTAGAGAATTATTTTTTAATTTTGGCCGGATTAGAACGAAAATAATAATTCCTTGTCGTTAATTTTGTTTACTTACTCTTTTTTGACTTCCTTTACTAATATAAACTTCTCTGTAGTCGTACTAAGTCGCTTTCAATAGATTTGTTTCCGTATTCGTAATTGGGCGCCTGTGGACGAGCGAAGCTGCCCAAATCAGCCCAAAAATCGTTTCTGGGCAAGAAATGGCCACAACGTCATCACTTTCTCTCCTGTCAACTTTTTGCCAAATTAGCCCAACAAAATTTTGTTGGGCACTTTTTGGCTGGGTCGAAAGTGATAGACACAAAAGTAATAGCTGCCTGCGACAACTTTCAAACGCAAGTGTCAAACACAGATGTTTTCCGAATGCTGCCCACGAAGCGTTTCTTTACTTCTCCGGGTTGGGCAGATTTTATTCCCACTTCTACTGACAGTTTTCGCCCAGAAAAAATCGCCCTAAAAGGACAGAAACGAACTTAATAAGTATTAATTATAAAGTATATTTATTGCATAAACACTTCAACCTTTTGACATATGATTTAAATAAATCAATACAATTTTAATTGAGCGTTTCTTTTCCCATATTTATTTCGTTTTATACCGAACAAGTAGAGACGCAATGCACAATTTAAAAATTAAAAAAAAAACTAACAAATTTTAGTTTAAAAATATTTCTTCTAAAAATAGAAGGTGTGAAGTAGACATAATTATAAATCTGGCATTTACCCCCAAGTATGATTGCATTCTAAAATGTGCATTTAAATATAGAGCGTTAGTAATTGAAGTGTTTAGCAAACGACTTTTCTCGCATTTTGATTCACGACAAAAAGAAAGGGTATATTGCGTTTGACCTGTACAGTTTTTATTGTTACGTTCTTCTATAATTAACGGATGAATCAGTCAATTTTAATGCAGATGTGTCTATATAACATACATATACACTTCACGATTTTTGCGGTCAGTTTTTTTTTTCGTTTCTTATTGCCATTTTCATTTTTTCCCTTTTGGAACGTTCTGTTATTTTCGATTTTGTTTCACACTTTTCCTTTATTCGATAAATTTGGTGACAAACTTCAGTTTGTATTCGAGCTTTTCTGTCAACAGTATTTTATGTGTTATTTACAAAATTTATTATTTTTAATTTTATATATCATGTGGGATATCATTTAAAAGGGCTGATTATGTCAAATACGAAAATATTTTTTTTCATAATTCTAAATAGCATATTTAAAAAGATATTCCGAAAAATATCCGAAATTAGAACATTCTCTCCCCTCCCGAAACTACTGTACCTACACGAATCGAACTCACATTTGACCGGATTTTTAATCACTAAAGCTTTTGCCGGGAAAAAAATCAAAAAATGTTGATTCTTTTACGAGATATTCTACTTCAAAATCGTTGGATCTGACAGACTTAAGTCTATATAAATTGATGGTTCTTTAAGGGGTTATATACAGTCAGGAGGCCCAAAAAAGTCGATTTTTCAAGAATTTCTCTTGAGATGATCTTTTAAGTTATTAATGTAAAATTCTGTACACATATAACGGTAACTCTTGAGTGTATTTTAATGTTTTTTATTTGTAAAAATAATTATTTTAAAAGCTGCTACAGCTGATCTCCGGGAGCAATTGTAAAAAAAAGCGTTTTGCGGTGTGCACGATATCTCTAGACTGGATCATCCAAAATGGAAAAACCAAATTTATTTCGTTAGTATATTGTTTTATCTCGTAATTAATCGAAGGAATAAGCAAAATACGAATTTTTGACAAAATGGCGGCTTCTTAAAAAAAAAAATCGATTTTTAACAACAATTTTCGCTCTAAATTGTTTATAAAATGGAAAATATTTATCGGTGAGCGAAAAGCTTCGATTAATTACTAAAAAATATACTTAGGAAGCTTATGTTACAATTTGAAACTGATCCGTTCAGCCGTTTCCGAGAAATCTTGCTCACCGACTATAAGAACACAGTTTTGAGAAAAACGCGTTTAAAGTTTCATAAGCATTTTACATTTAGTACAAAAACTCGAACACGTCATTACAAATATGCGTGTAACTTCGAGAATATTCACCGGATTGACATGAAATTTTCTGTGGGTGTACTTAAATATATGTACATTACAAAAATAAAATAATAAAAAAATCGATTTTCTAAAAATCCTGACTGTATATAACCCCTTAAGTCTATTCATACGATTTAGTTTCCTTTTAGGGTAGTTTATTCATTTTTTAGTTACAGTCAGGAAGTGAATGATCTCACTGTATTAAAAAATTAGTATATGACTTTTCTAGTTGTAAAATTAAGATATTCATTATTTTAGCATATTTGACATGGTTCATAAATTCAATTATAAATCATCATAACACATTTTCATGTTTGGGGTGTGCTTATGTTTGGAAAGTTACGGCACTCATCAAATTATAATTACTCAGAAAATTTACTACCGTGAGAGTTTTCGCGCGAAAACCGTCCTGGCAACCCCGAGGCGCAACTAAACTCTAAAGTAATCCGACATGGATGAATTATTTTTAACCGCATACGAGACAGAACATTTGTCGAGTAATCACAGCGCGCACGTTGCATTTCAGCACTGATAGGGGGCCGGAGGGTGCGTCGAATCGAAACTGCGAAAACATTGTTTTTAAGAAAGAAATCAAAAATCCGCTCAAGCAAAACGAAATACAGGCCCTTGAAGTTGTAGATTTATCTGTTTTAGGCCCGCTACGTTCCAAAATAAACACGCGGCCTGATGCAGCCTCTTATGCCAGTGCATTTGAATTTTCGCGGGTCGCGGAGTGTGGTCCATGATGTTTTCTTAGCGGATCCCCTGCCGCATGTTTGTTTATGCTGACTATGCATAATGTCGTTCCATACGTTCTCTATACTCGATGGAACGTCGCGACGCGGCTGCAAGGCTGTGGCCGCGCACCAGGTGGACGGGAGGCGCCGAATCCATAACACTGCGCTTAATTAACCAGAGAATCGTAAATTCGGGAATTATTAGGTGAAATTCACCCGCCCAGGCAGTCGCTGCGACGTAAAAAACGAACGCAAAAGACGCGCACATTCAGTCGGTATCTCGCGTGCTCGTAATCCGCATTCGAGTCGGATTAGTGGCGGCACCTGTGCGCGGTGGGCGGGATTTTCTCTGGCTGAATTTTTGCCAATGAAAAAATGTGTCACTCGGGGAGACTATGAGAAATGCTGCAGATACGTCATTCATCACATGTCAGCTGTGCTGTCAGAAGGAACGAGGCGGCGGCGGCAGCTTGATGCTGATGAGTTGCACATGCGAAAATATCCTCCCCGTCAAGACGAAGGGGTGTTTCTCTACAGGGCGCTATTTTTAGAGCTCTTTATTTAGGACAATGTCGAGGTATTGAGAATTTGACAAGATAATCCGTGTGAGCAGAGAGCAGTGGGCTTAGCTCGCTTATGTAAATAATCCCCTTCAGATAAGTTTTTTTTTTTCCCACCAAAAGGAAAGCTATTAAGAAATCCTCCTTGGATCTGATGGTGATTAACATTTTCAAAACCTATTGAAGTCGAATGAACTCACGATACGAACACTTGTCTTTTGGTAATAATTCAGCAAAGTTGTAAAATGTGGCGGTTGAAAATATGCTCCTAAAACTCACAAACAAGATTCTTAAGAACTTTTGAGAGGCCTTTAATCCCCAGACTTTTCTTTCCGCTCATTATTTCTGGCAAGTTTCGGGTAAACAATAGCCTGAATACCAAACTTATTCGGGGATGGAATTTCAACCCTATGTTAAGTAGGATTACCAAATCTTTCTCCACTTTTAAATAATAGCGATCTCATTTTATAGTGAACCCACTCAAGAAAATATGCTTTGCTTTTGCTTTTGAAGCTATAACAAAAATATTAACTTTTATCATCGTCAAACAAGTAACAAGTGGAAATATTCGTTTATTAGCTTTAAAATTCCTTACGTGAAAAAATTTCTGGGCATAGAATAAAATTATCTCCATTTTACAATTATCTACATATTTTATTTTTATTTCCATTCTGGTGGAAATAACTAAAGAATTGTCTAGGTATAAACTTATTACCATAAAATAGGGTAATATAGATTTGTTTAAATGGAAATTAATTAACAGTCAATTACAAATAGAAATTTAAAAAGAGTTTCTTATATGAAAAAAGTTATATCGCAATATCAAAAAACATTTACACCAATAGAACGATTTTCTACAAGTTGAAGTATGGAACAAAAGATTTTCTGAAATTCATATAAAATTGATTTTTTATTTGTTGTATGCGCAATTTAAAAAAAATACACTCTTGGAAAATGTTTCGTAATATCAAAGTAAAATATCATTATTCCTAAGTAGAATAAGGTATAATTTGGAGCTGAAGAAATATTGCAATACGGTTTAAGACAAATGTTTCATAAAAATGATGCTAAAAATATATATATAAATATCTGACTGTTTCCTCTTCTTGAATATACGTATATAAAAAGTTTGAATATATACCGTGTGAGTCATTTAACTTGAGACAACCTAATAACTTTTTAGGATCACATAATATTGAAAAAAGTTTAATATGAAAGTTGTAGGGTATCAAAAATGGCGTTTGGTGATGATCTTAAAAATGACCTTGACCTTGACATTCAAGGTCATATGAGGGTCAACTTTAAAATTTCAAATGGGATGACCCCCTATTGACCCCGGAATTGAAAAGAGCGGAAAATTTTACGTTCAGATATGACCTTGACCCAATGGTCAAGGTCAAATTTCAAGGTCATTTCACGATAATTTATCTTCATGTACAATAGCGAGAGGCGATGACGTTTTTTGAAATGTGAAGAAAGATATCTGACCACGACCTTGAAAATTACCTTGACCCTGACCTTCAAAGTTATTTGAAGGTTAAACTCAAAAATTCTATTGGTAACCCCTATTTTTGACGCCAGAACGAAAAAAACTTTCGACCGAACATGCGATAAAGTATTTAACTACATTTTGCATTACCCAGGAACAACGACGTGGACGTAGTAGTTTTCTGTTCCCTTTGGGGTGCTTGATTTAGGTGAGTCCCCTCGCCTCTCACCGTCGGGATGCTTGATAAGGTGAAGTTTACAACGAAGTACCAACTACTCGTGAAAATATGATTGAAAGAATTATTGATGCTTGCAACAAAATAAGTCCTGCTATGCTTCAAAGTTGTGTAAGATCGTTTGAGGTGCGCATTAATAAGTGTATTGAAGTTGATGGACATCACTTCGAGCATTTATTAAACTAAATTGGTGAGAATTGCGAGTACTCACATAAATCGATCACCCCGACGCAAAATGTAGTTAAATACTTTATCGCATGTTCGGTCGAAAGCTTTTTTCGTTCTGGCGTCAAAAATAGGGGTTACCAATAGAATTTTTGAGTTTAACCTTCAAATAACTTTGAAGGTCAGGGTCAAGGTAATTTTCAAGGTCGTGGTCAGATATCTCTCTTCACATTTCAAAAAACGTCATCGCCTCTCGCTATTGTACATGAAGATAAATTATCGTGAAATGACCTTGAAATTTGACCTTGACCATTGGGTCAAGGTCATATCTGAACGTAAAATTTTCCGCTCTTTTCAATTCCGGGGTCAATAGGGGGTCATCCCATTTGAAATTTTAAAGTTGACCCTCATATGACCTTGAATGTCAAGGTCAAGGTCATTTTTAAGATCATCACCAAACGCCATTTTTGATACCCTACAACTTTCATATTAAACTTTTTTCAATATTATGTGATCCTAAAAAGTTATTAGGTTGTCTCAAGTTAAATGACTCACCCGGTATATAAAGTATAGAACACGGTCCCAGAAAAGAGTGTAATTGAGAAATTGAATTCTTTTTGTTCTAAGAATTATTCGTTTTTGTTTTTCAAGAAAACACTTTCTTGGCTGCTTTTCGTTTTAAAATGTTCATGTTTTAAACAAAATACATACCATGTAACATAAAACATTAGTTTGACCTCACTCCGAATTTCATATTATCAGATCAAGCAAATGCTTCTTAAGCGAATGTTTGTATATTGTAACAAAATTCTATTTGTTTCTTTGTAAATTGAAATTAGTTTATTACTCAACTTTTCTTACCCGTCAGTCTACAGCTTATTTAAAGTTTTTTCATATTTTCTTTTTGTATCACATCCTAAAAAGATTTACACATACAGTGCTGTGCAAAACATTTGCAACTAAAATCATAGTTTATTACATATCATTATAAAATTTCCTAAACCACTGATACCAAAAAAAGTTTTACAGTGCATTATTCTTTATTATATCTAGTTTCCAGATATAACAATAGCAGAATATAATATCCCATAATAAGGGAGCAATATCCAGTTTTTTATTCAACGTAACAATTTTGCCTGTGCAAAACATTTGCAACTTTATATATCAACAAATACTTTTCTCGGAATAAATGAGAATTGGCAGTACTTTGTTAGTTAACTGTTATTTTCTATTTCATATATAGTTAATAAAAAATAATAATAATAATTTTCTATTCCGATCCAACTACTGCAGGGCATATAATCTGGTCTGTCGGTCAGGTCCATGCGCGGAAGTGTATTATTAAAATATTTGTTTCCTTTAAACGCAATTAAACTAAAAGTTCGTAAAATCGGAGTAATTAATTTTACAACGAAATAAAAAACCGAATAAAATAGCTAAATCCACCATATCCAGAATTATAAGCAGTTTTAAAAAGACTGGGAGTATTGAAAATATTCATAAAGGGTGGTAGACCAAGGAAAACGACAAAGGCTGAGGATCGCAGATTTTAAATTTTAAGTAAATCTCGGCCTTTCCTCAGTTCAAGGTACTTAGGTAAAAAACGAATAAAACCTAGATGTGAATCCTTCGACAGTAAGAAGACGAGCCATAGAAATCGATCTTAAGACTTACAGGCCAGCGAAAAAGCCAATACTTTCCGAAAAAAATGGCTGAGCTCGACTTGTCTTTGCTCAAAGTCATTTAGAATGGCCCCTAGAAAAATGGAGAACTGTCCTTTTTTCGGATGAGTGTTTAACTTTAAGTTTAACTTAGTGGGGCTAGATGGAGGGCAAAAAGTAGGACGACCGACGAACAAACGACTAAATCCGCGATAAACTGTGGTAACTATGAAGCATGGAAGTGGTAATACAATGGTCTGGGGGTGTTTATCAGCTCAGGGAGTGGGACCTCTTTATGAAATACCACGGATAATGAAAGCGGAGGACTACAAAAACATTATGGAAAATGTTATGCTCCCTTACGCAGAGGAAGAAATGCCCCTGCGCTGGCCCTTCGAACAGGACAATGATCCCAAGCACACCTCTAGAGTTCTTCAGGCTTAGTTTTCGCAGCAAAACATTGAAGTTTTGAAATGGCTCGCACAGTCCTCAGATCTCAACCCGATAGAAAAGCTATGGCAACTGGTTAAGAAGAATATGAGGGGTCAATTTTACAACAACCGTGACGAACTCTTTAATTGTATAAAAAAGGCTTGGAATGATATAACTTCTTTACATATTGAGTCGTTATTTAATCCTATGCCAAGAAGATGTGCAGCAGTTATTGTAAATAAAGGCTATTCAACCAAATATTAATGATAATATATATTTAAATTCGCTAACATTGTTAATGTCAAGGAGTTGCAAATGTTTTGCACAGTCAGTTTTGTATCTTAGTATGAAAAAACGAATATTTCTCCTTTTTTATTGAATAGTTACCTTTAGTTTTTTAATATTCTTAAATTAGATATAATAAAGAATAAAATACTGTATTAGCTTTTTTGTTTTTAAGAATTTAAGGTTTGTTGTAGTAAGACATAGAAAATTGGGGTTTTAGTTGCAAATGTTTTGCACAGCACTGTAATTGGGAAAGTAGTTTTTAATTTAGTTATTACATTTCTCCAAATTTAAAAAAATATGTATCATATTTATAAAAAAATTTCAATACAGTATCATATTTTGTAAGCAATATCATGTTTAGTTTATTTGAAAGGTAATTTTTAATAAAATGTATCAACAAATTTAACAGAAAATTTCGTGCTTTCCAGTTTGCACAGTCTACTCGATTTTTCTGTATTTTTTAAATGATTCGTTAAAGCCCTATGTTATGCTCGTAGTTCTTTAAATCCTTCCTAAGTCAGTAAAAAACTTACAACGATCGGGGTGGAAATTTAACATTAATTATGACAAAATTCCATGCTAAATTTAAACTTAAATTACAAGAAAAAGAAAAACGTTTTAGAATACCACTCAATTAAGTGATAGATGTAAAATTACAACTTTGTGAGAAATTCGTTTAGCCCTTCAATTGTTACATCGGTCTGTAAAAGAATTCCCCTGAAAGTGTAAAATTAAATTTTCAATGTAATTTTACACCTCCCTTACAAAAGCCATTTGCTATTCGTGAATTGTGAATGAAATGCAATTTTCCATCTGAAAGAGTAATTTTTAAATTTTTAACTTACAAATTCCAAACAGTCATTCACAACGATTGAACTCACAAATAACTTTGAGAGACGTAAGTACAGCTGGATTATACGTAAAGAACGAAATCTGATTCATAAATAAATTCTTTAAAGTATCCGATGTTTTTGCCTTTTAGGTTTCCACTTGCCGTTTATAAGTGCCAACACTCGTGCATTTCAAACTCTTTTAAAATATTATGTTTTTAGTAGTTTAAACCTAAACAATATAGAGAAACCTTTTAAAGCTTATAAAGGATAAATTTACAAAGTATTCATATTAGTTTTAACAATAATTTAACTTCACACAAAAAAAGTGGGTTGTTTTATTTTTAATTTCCCGGTATTTAACTTTGATTACTATTATGAAATTGAAATGATTCATCTAAAGAGTGTTTTGTTTTAAGCCCGAAAGTGCTTTAAATTAGACACATGACACAAAGAGTTAACGTTTGATGAACATTTTTTTTATTCGAACGACCAATTCATGACATGAATATGTAACACTAGATGTACGGATTTACGCCACGGTTTTCAGATATCGTGGCGAAACTTCAGAAATATGACAATATGTTCTTGTAAATTCTTTACCTCTCGAGCCCTTTATTTCGAACGGGTATATATTCTAAACTAAATTTTTTTTTTAAATCTCTACAAATCATATAATAAATATGTGTAAATATAGTGTTTAAAAATGACTTCGGGCATATGGCTACCGCGACTGTTCTTGACGAAACGCATTCTGTCAGTCCACTTTTCGCTTCCAAGTTGTCAATTGTTGGTTTATCAGCATAAACCAGTGACTTCACGTAACCCCATAGGAAATCGCTGGTTTGTGTCGCTGTATGGGACGTAGCGCCATCCTGTTGAAGCCACATCTTGTCAGAATCGATGTCATCCATATTTTCGAAGAAATATTTATTGATAATGGTCCGGTAACGATTTGCATTGACCGTAACGCGAGAGCCAACCTCATTTTTAAAGAAATAAGGACCAATGCATTTTTCTGGATATAATGGTGTTTCTAGAGTCTCTTTTGGTTTGGTCTCAAGAAACGAGAATTTTCCTTATTAAAAAACCCATTCAGTCAAAGATGAGCGACAATTATATGCACAATAAAAATCATGAAGTCGTCAATAAATCTCGGAAACCAACGATGGTTTTTCAACGTAAAGGTGGATAATTCTTAACTTTCCTCAGGCGTTAGTCTATTCAGCTGCCATTTATCCCAATAAGAAGTTATATATAAAAAAAAAAAAATCTTATTATCAAAGGTAGATAATATTACTCGAAAAACGCACTGTCAATCGTTTGTATATTTAGATAAATGTACATTTTTAAGACTAAACAATTTAAAATTTGACTGTATTTTAACGTCGCAATGTCCTGACAAACGTTTACTGTGAATGTGCATATTTATCGAACTGAACAAAAAAATGTGCTTTTGCCCCTATTGCTCCACTCTATCCGAAGATATTTTAACAGACGGCAAAAATAAAATGACTAAACAAGAGCCCACATTATCTTGTGAAAATGTTATCTCTGAGTGCCTCGTAAGCGAAAAATACATAAAATTTAAATAGATTTAGAATTTGTTTTATTGTTATTTTTAAATCTTTAAAATGCAGCTGGGCAATGGGCGGGCCGGGCCGTCTCGTGCCCTGCTATATTTCATTGCAACGACAACTCTTACAAAATCAGCGAGCTGCTTAATAGTCATATTGGATCTTAAGCCAGCAAGAAGGAAGTCGCGCATTGCATCTTGCATTTTGTAAGCATTAAGGAGCATAGAATTGCATCTGATGTAACTGCGCCAATTTTTCTATTTGTTTCTTTTTTGGCACAATTAGAAGCCACATAAGCATTGAGAAATGTCGTTACGCGCATTTCTACAGGCCTAATCTTGTCATCTAAAAACCGACAGACATAAATAGCTCAGTTCAGGTCGCTTCTTAGCACCCTGTTCACGTCTCAAGACGCCCGAGCTGAAGGTATGATGAAGAAGAAGAAGAGGAGGAAATTCTTAAGTCTGCTAAAGTGAGGCTAGGCTGTCTATTTCAAATCCAACACAATCGCAGGACATTTGCTATTTGCATCGCAATTAGTGTTCGTAATTAGTAAACAAAAATGTTCGTATGTCGCGTCGCGCGCCGTGAAAAAATCGCTTTATTTTCACACGCTGTGCGGAACAAAGTGGCGCACCAGTTGGCACTGAGCGGCCCGGTCCGGTCCGGTCCGAGCAGATCTCGATCGCGATCGCGATCGCCAGTATCTAAAATCTTAGCCGGCGGATGTATATGAATCATCTTTGTGCGGCCGCAAGTCTCGCCACTGGTCACCGGCGCGGACGGTGCGGCGCGGTGGCGGCGGCGGCGTTCGGCAGAAGAATATTAAGCGCATGAATCAACGTGAGTCATTTAAAGATCGTAAAACGTCTACTGAATGAGCGTGCTGAAGAAGATCCTCGCGACGAAGATGCTGCTGCGGTACAGCGGGGGCTGTTTTTCACTCATTTAAGGAAGCCATCTGCCTGCCAGCAGCGGGGGAGTTGTTTGCGCAAGCAGCAGGCCGCGAGACAGGTTGCAACCGGCCCGACCGCGGTCGCTGCGGCAAGCTGTGAGCGGCCAGGCGGGCAGCGCGCGATTTGTTTTCTTAGCGAATGTTTACGCGAAAAACCCGCTACTAAGTTCGGCATCTCAAAAATTCCTCATTCATCGTAACCTTGATCTGAATATATTTCTTTGGAAGTTCTACGCGAAGATGCATGCCCCCGTCGCATATAAGATTTTCACGGTTGACGGCCTTAAGCGAGAAGCAAGTGCACGCCAACGAAAAGTGGCAACCACACGATACTCTCGCGGACTAGAGGAAATTCATCATTATGAAATGTGGGCCTTTTGCGGCCCCTAAAGTGCTTGCACATGCTCGAAAATGTTAATTAAATTTTTTTTTCCTGCATGTGGGAATATTTTCTACTTCGGCAGTCTACTTGAGGGCTTAAGAAACAACCCTCAAAGTAATTTATTTAACTTTGGTAACAGCAGAAAATTATCAAAGCCCAAGAAAATGAGTCTGACAAAAGTTGGCATATTTTTCTTTGCAAGTTATTAAAAATATATTCTTAAAATGCTTATTGATTGCAGTTGGTGATTGAAAAAATTATTTAATGAATATTATTCGAAATAACATAAATCTTAGACACTCTTAACGAAGGCGAAAATGATAAAAAGGCTTTTATAGAGATTGACAAAACGAATTCCCTGATTTCTTTCTTAATTGGTTGTATTAGGTGCAGTGCGTAGTTTTAAAGGATTTTTTATTAAACATAATTCTTGTTTTTAAGTAAAAAATTAATTTTATTTCAATATTGTAAAAGTGTCATCCATCGCTGTCTGTAAAAATTTTTTTTTTTTTTTGTCTTTTGGCATGTTTAGGATTAATTGTTGTTTATAACGATCGGCTGGATTAGCATCAGTCTGAACCAGATTTTAAGAGCTTACAAAAGAATAAGCTCTTTTACGTTTAGGATTATAAAAATAGATCCAAAATGCAAAAATGACATCAACGTTGGTCTTTCGAGTAGGATTACACAAGTTCTCAAACGCATTTTCAATTCTTTCTGTCAATACATTTTCCTTCGTTCTGACTCGCTCCCACGGCTCATAGACATACATATAGCTCAACTGACATTTAATGCACAACTTGTTCTTGTGTTTGACTTGGATTTTCATCAAATAATCCTTGCAGTTCTGTATCTTCAAATTTTTTCAGTTGACCTTAACACTTTTTATGTTTCAAATTGAAATCCCTACTGAATCTAGTACATAAGTATTGACATTGATCAAAGTATAAAAGCCACGCTTCCCGAAAATGTTGTTTTGTTGGAATTTGAATTGGACATTTTTAATGTAATAAAAAACTTGTTTATTTTTACTTCATTTCAACGTGACTAATTACGCTTTATAGATTATAATAACCACTTTAACTTCACATAGATTATATTCACATTACTAAGCATTAGTGAAGTCGTCTATTGGAAATTCTTTAAAATATAATAATAGTCAAACGAACTTTATAATATAATTTTACTTTTAGACATCAACTAAAACTGAAAGTTAAAATTATTTTTTTTTAGAGTGTAGAGTATTCTTCGTTGAAACTAATAATTTTAAAGTGCAAACTGTCAATTTCAAAGATATAAAAATGTTAAGTAATTTTCTTTGAAAGATTATATATGTATAAGCTGTCGTACATATTTTGGTTTCTTAAATATAGCTTTTTAATCATTGAAAGAACTTTCCAATTTTGTTACAGCCGATATTTATTTTTGTCATGTCGCAAAGATAATTCGAACAAATGCTATCTGTTTGTTTGTTTATTGCATTCATTTACTTCAGCGGTATTCCCTCTGTTTATCGTTCATAGTCTCCTTAAGTTAGTGAAAATTTTGCTGCTTTTCCTCATAAACTAAGAGTTTGTTTGGGTGGTCGTTTTTAAACGACACAATTAGCTAAGAAAAATTGTTAAATTGTCGTTATGTCGTCAATGTGTGTCAAAAGGATTATCATAATAATAAAATCCTATTACATTGCCGTTCAAATCATCGAAACTATTCTTTTTTTTTTAAATAATGGTACGTACTGTTGCTCTAGCTGTGTACGAAGTAGCGCCGTTTTGTTGAAACCACATGTTAACTAAACCTTGTTTGTCAAAAACTTCTTAAATAGCCAATCTTACGATAATTCCCGACATTAATTTTTGTAAATACATGAAGTTTGTTTATTGATATCCACTGATCATATTATATGAAATGGAATGAATCTTATAATTTATCAATAACTTTTTTTATAAAAAAGATCTTTCTCATTGGCAAGACTCAGAATGGCATTAAAATTATTTAATCTTTCTGGCGATTTATGGGCAATATTTCACATTCTGTCTGCACATTGTAAGGAGGAAGCAGGTGTAAATCTTTAAGCAAAAATCAATGAATACTGATGTGAAATATATAATCTTGACTTTGAAATTTTTGATAAATTAGCTTTAATCACTTTAAATCAGTCGGATAACGAAGACCATATTTTGGACGATAGTTTCTGTGAGTCTGCACAATAATCTAATTATTTTGATGATAAAACACATAGTTAAATTTAAATCCAATAGCTTATAAATCTGAAACAAACTAAATAAAATGTCAAGAAAAATGACACGCCTTTCTAATAGAGAACTTTCTTTGCCAAAATCTATATGTCATTTTCGATTGCAAAGAAAGATTGACCTTTCTTCTTGAAATTATCTATGATTTTAATTCAGACATCGCATATATGGCGTTCATATAACACGACTTTAAACATTAACTTCAATTACTAGAGTTTTTAAATTAAAAAGCTCTGAAATCTATAAAGAATTTACTCTCTCGTTCTTATATTTACTATTTCTTTTAATCTGTGAATTCATGCACTTATTTATCCATTTATCAAGATAACATTTACGCTGATAGATAACATTTAAAGATAAATTAACTATTCCGACGTGTATGCATGCAGTCAAGAAAATTTTGCAACAAATGATATATCAAAATTTGATGTAAGCCGACAACTTCATCCTATAGCAATTAAAATTTGACATGGTTTTCATAAATCTCGCCAATTTCTAAGAAATATCTCAGGGAACATCCCGGCTCTCACAAGTTGACCACACAGTGCAATAACTTGGCCCGAACTCATAATAACTCATCTGAGAAAAATTGGAATGAGCCATACGGAATATTACGCATTCTAAAGCGATCTTTAATTCAATTTGATTTTGATTTCATGGGGATTTTCTCACAGTCAGTGCATTTTGTAGGAATTTACGGTCAACACACATACCGTTTAAATTCACTGGCTTTGGTTGTTTGAAGTTTTACTATTTGTTTATTATAAATAAAGCATCGTATGGATGTCAACAGAGCTTTTCGAACTTTGCATATATCTTTGGCAGCTAGTCTTTTCAATTCAGTGAAATCTTCAAATTTGTTGCATGAATGAAACATTGTGAAACTCTCTTAAGTGATAGATTTATTAGTATTTATTTTGTTAAAAAAAAAATAAGACTTGCGGTTATATTAGAAGAATTTCTTAAATAATCTTGCTCATAAATATTATTCGCAAAAAGTGTAGGGTATGATTTATTTTGCTGTTATTTTTATGTTAAAATTTTGTTCATTATTTATTGTATGATGCATCACTGAACAGCATCTATGTTCATATCAAATTTTATTATTAAGGGTAAGGGTTTCAGCGTGAAAAAAACACTTTTCTTTCCGATTTTTTTTTTAGAAATATGGATTGAGCAAAGTTATTGAAACCTTTTGTACATTATTAAGTATGATGTCGATAATACTCAGTAATTTTTTTATGCGAAAATATCGACAAACAAGCCGGTAACGGAGCTTTTCCAAGAACGTCTTTGGAAATAGACGATTTGCGGTGTACACTGTATCTCAGCTGGAAATTATCCGAAATTTAAAACCTTTAAAATTTAGTCAGAGTATCATTCAATCCTCCCCCCTACGTTCTCTGATTATTATTTTTTTCATTTATAAATTTTTGGTGGTCATTTAAAGTAAAAACTGCTATTTTTTACGAAAAATTTCGTCATTTTGTAAGTGGAAACCCCCTTTAATGTAAAAAAAAAATTTAAAACTCAACGTTGGGGGGAGGTATTTTATATATAGAAAGTGTGTACCAAGTTTGAAATGAATCAGTAATGTAGTTTTTAAATAGCAGTGTACACGGACTTTTAAGAAGTGGTTTTGAACAAGTTCAGTCACCGGCTTGTCTGTCGATATTTTCGCATAAAAAAATTACCGAGTATTGCTGAAATCATACTTAATAATATACAAAAGATTTCAATAAATTTGCTCAAACCATATTTCTGTTTCTTTTTCATGCTGAAAACCTTACCCCCCCCCTTAAAACACATGTATTAACCTTTTGCACTCGGCGCCTTTCCAAGCGCTAACTACGAGGAATTCGGCGGCACTTTCTCCCGAGAATATGGAGCTGGTATCGCGTTGTATTATATATACAGGGTGAAAGATAAAAATACAAGAGTAGTTCCCATATAAGGCAAAATCCTGATTTACGAATCACCCTGTAACTGTCAAACGGTGCGAGATGCCACAAAATACATTACCCAAAAAGGGGAATAAGTTCATCCTCTGTAATCACTAATTAAACTCTGAAGTCCCTTCAGAGGGGACATCCGAGTGGTATGCTAGATTTACGAGTACAAAGGGTAGGGACATATATATAGTTCGTTGTATAACTTAGAAAGCTATTACACATGAGAGTAGGTTTAGTTTTAATCACAGATTATTTACAGAAGCCTGACGATGCCCTAACATGACGAAACGCATCGCGCTATTAAGGAAGAAACCTTGTTTATTTTGATGAAAAAATAATGAAGATTGGAAAATTTTTTTGAGCAAAATTTTAAGAGTAACTTACATTTTATTTAATCCCTTCGCTTACAATGACTAGTTCAGACTCGTGGGTCAAACATGAATATCACGAGTCAGACTCTTGCAATTAGGAATCGTCCACACAAACTTAGCGGTTTTTAGCTCCCTCCTTGCCCCCATGTGACACTTTGGCACAATGTTGAATGCATTCGGTCTTTTTGTTGACAACCCTTAAACGTCAAATGCCAGTTCGGTGTTTCTGACAAACCTGTGGCACCTTTACGCCAGCTAAAAGCCGGGGTAAACTCAGGGCTAATGTAGAATATCAGTTTAATTGTTAACAGAAGCGGTATTTAAAGTGGGATTAACTCTTGCTGCGGACACAAGAAATTAATTTTAGCATTTCGATATGGAAATTATCAAAAAATAGTTGTTTTATTTTAGAATTTTTATGCAAAAGGTCAGACGACAGTTCTCCTTTTTAATAAGCTGTTCGTTTAACTGACAAGCACTGGGGCGCCCTACGTTTTTTGACAATTCTCAGGGCGCACCAAGGCGTCCTGGGGTGCTATAGGTTTTCGGGTCAACGAACAAACCTATTATATTTGTGAATTTTTATAGGCGCCATATATGTTTTTGTGCGAAAAAATGTCAAAATTTGAGCCAAGTAAGCGTCATTTGCAGGAAGTTTCGCTTTTTGCCTTCAGTTCGAACAAATCTGCGTCTGAGGTGCGTCGAATGATTGTAGAAACTTATAGTGGGGCTTCTATTAGTGAAGGAATGTATCGCAAATAGCAAAGTGATGATTTCTGCGTCCTGAATGGATGAAAAAGTTTAAAGACGCAGAATTAGAGGCTTTACTGGATGCAGATCCATGTCAAACGCAACAACAACTTGCAGATTTGTTGGGTGTGACTCAACAAGCCATTTCATATCGTTTGAAAATCCCGAGTACTAAATTGGCTCGTAGAAAATCGCATTTAAAATTTCGGGCTTTTGGAATGAAGGTCTTGCTCTCTATAAATATGTAGATTCGACAATACTTTAATTTTCGCTACTATCGATTAGCCAACGAAATTTACTTACTCGGTAAACCAGGTTCTCCCTTTAGTCAAAATAAAATTGTCATTGTAGAGCCAAAAATAAGTGTTTTGCTTAAAAATACACTTCTCTGATATTTTAGCCCACACTTTTTCCTTCTGATGATATTTAAGGGTACCCTTCCATCAACCGATCAAAAATAGGTACTTTTTTAAAATTATATCAAAAAGAAACTACAGGGTCCGCCATCTAACGTTTTTTTTTTCAACTAGTGCTTATTTCGTGGATGGCAACACTTAGCTCATGTCTGATTTGACAGATAATTAGTTTTATCCTTCCGCTGAACGAATATGGTTGTGTATACGCTTGAACAACGCTGGGAAATATTGCGACTAAGTGGGCCTGCGATCGACTTGCAGAAGATGCGGATTTTGCCAAAAAAATCATCTTTTCAGATGAAGCTCATTTCGATCTTGGCGGGTATGTAAACAAGCAGAATTGTCGCATTTGGGGCACAGAAAACCCGCACGCATTCATTCAAAAGCCGATGCACCCAAACCGAGTCACTGTTTGGTGCGGATTTTGGTCCAGAGGCATAATTGGGCCATTTTTCTTCGAAAATGAGCAAGGAGTGGCCGTTACAGTCAATGGCGATCGTTATCGGGCCATGTTGAACGAATTTTTGTTCACAGAAATTGAAGAGCAGGATATTGGCAACATTTGGTTTCAACAGGACGGCGCTACGTGCCACACAGCCGACGCTACACTTGATGTTTTGCGCCCTGTTTTTGAAAATCGCATTATCAGCCGCAGAGCTGATGTCGTTTGGCCACCTCGGAGCTGCGATTTGACACCGTTAGACTATTATTTGTGGGGTGCCGTCAAAGATAAGTGTTACGCCGACAAGCCAGAGACAATTGACGCTTTAAAAGACAATATTCGTGAAGCCATTGTAGAAATACAGCTGCACACAATCGATAATGTACTTAAAAATTGGACCGATCGTGTAGGCTACTGCATGGCCAGCCGAGGCAGCCATTTGAATGAAATTATTTTCCATCATTAACCGGAAGGATTGTAATTTGAAATAAAAAAAGAAATTTGAAAAAATATTCAGTAGTTTTTTTTTTTATAGCATTTTTAAAAAAAAAAGTTATTTGGCGGACCCTGTATAACAATTGAACTTCGAATAAATTTTAAGGACCGTATTATTAATATAAATATAACATTAAAAAAAATACTATATAATAACTTACTTTATTATTAAATAAACAATGATTAGTGTTCTTAAATCTAAATAGAAGTCCTTCAGAACTGCTTATAAATACATAGTATGTATCCATATTTGTGGCCTGCTCTGTTTTAAAGTCGAGAAGAAATTTCATGTTCAAGGAATTTATTTCTAAAAAGAATTTTTTCTCATACATTTGTTTACACAAAAAGTAGTTAAGCCTTCCAAAGTAATTGATTCTGGATAGCGCGATAGTGAAAACAATTACAAATAGAATATTATAAAAACAAATTAAAATCTATTGTAAATTCAATTTTGTAGAGCGTCCTGGATAAAAAAAAAAAAAAAAAAATTAAAAAACCTGTGTAAGGCAATCGTTCCATGACTTTATACTCACCTTACATCTCTTTTTTTTCGAACATCACAGGTTTCTTTAGACGTACGCGCTATAGACCGTCATCTTTCAACAACTGACGTGAAAAGGTCGAGTTTAGACGATATACCTGCTTCTAAAATCTATACTAATAGTAATTTCGATTCTAAAATTTAACACGATGTATTACATACACATAGCAATTCCCACCAGAACCCCTGATCACAAAAAGTGATATTACAATGGGCTGGTACAAGTGTGTCTGCCGTCAGCCACATCAAACTAACATATCCAAATATAAGAATTTATATATGGAAATAATTGTGGTTTCAATAGAACGGCGCTACGTCCTATACAACGACCGAATTTATTGAAAGGAAATTTTCGTGAAAATCTTTTTTGAAGAAATAGCTACCAAGATCGTGTGATTTAACACCGCTCGACTATTTTTTTGTGGGGTTATGAGAAATCTGTGATAAACCAACACTTTGACGCATTGGAAATCAGTATAAACGTAGCATTTCAGATACGGACCCAAATGCTCGAAAAGGTGGAATCAGAAATTGGGAATTAGTTCATATCACCGAAATTGAATTTAAAAATTAAATATAATTATGTTTCGAATAAAATAAAATTTGTAGCCACTTACTCAATTTTTATGTTTCATTTATATTCAAAATCCGAACGCACTTAAAAAACACTCGTACGATATAAATACTTAACTGCTATTTTGTATTATTATTATTATTTTATGACTTGTTTTATTCAAAATCTCTTATTTAATTTAGGTTTTGTATCTTTACAAATTATTTCAAGGGTGAAGTGGGACGGATGATTGTAAATTATTAGTTCAGACATAAAAATTTATCTGATTTATATTTCAACAGTAGGTTGCTACCTTTCCTGCCAATCATACCAAATCCAAAATCTTACTTCATCTGTTAAGTTTTGCGATCGTCTTTTATGGTCACGAAATAAGTTTAGAGGCAATGGGGAGAAAAGTGTTCATAAAAGTTGTTGCTTTCTGTGTAAGGGAGTGGCAATTGCAACTTACTTTCAAATCATTTGACTCTGATTGGTTTCAGGAAGTATTTAACTTTAAGTAAAACGCGTTCGGCATCGTGATCCAAAAAGAAAATCGTTGAATGCGTCCAAACGTCGCCACATTTACGCAACGTGCCGCGTCGTATTTCTAAGTGTTGTCCGTGTCCAGGTGGCGGAAATCATTTCGTGTCGTGCTGAACTGAGTTGATTCCGAGTGATCGATGGTCGTGTCAAATGTTGGAGGAAAGTCTGCTCGGTATTTAGGCGGCGCGGTGGGGCTGGCCGGGCCCCGCCACCGCTCCGCAAGGAGATCAAGGGAGCTGGGCGACAAGCATGTGGAAGCTTAAGTGTTTTGTGTAAGTTTTGATTGATGGCTGGGCTCTTGTGAGGAGCTCGATGAGGAAGGCACGTTTTGCTCTCTGATAAAATTTGCCTTATTTGTTAAAATTTTTCAAAATTAGGACATTTTAACGAGTATGTCGACTATAAAAAAAATCTACTTCAGTCTTACTTAAAAACGTTTACAGTAGAAAGAATAACATTGGTCAACACCAATTTTTTTCAACAGGTTGCAAATAATTTATACACAATTTTTTTCCGTAGATTATGAATTCATAAGTGAAGATTTTCAATCAGCCTCCGTTTTCAAGGACCATATTTGGAAAATCATTAAAATATAACGGATTCTTATAGAAACTTGTAATGTGGCTAAATACGAAAGGTCTTAAAAATGTTCGAAATACGCCTTGAAATTCAAGATTTTAACAAAACCGATTATTTCATGCAACACATGCTGAGTGAAGATCATAATAGATACACGTTCATTGTTTGCGATGATAATTGTAAAGACTGATTTTCTTGTTTTAAGTATGAAAATACTTCATTTTTATGTTGGGGCTTATTCTCGAATCCGCCGGCTGGAATGCAAATGTAGTTTTGTATTCTCGAAAATGTTCCAAGTGAACGTGTATGATTCACATCTTTACCGAATTCGTACGAATGTGAATCCCTCGTAGAAATTTGACAGCTAGTAAAAGATGTGTTTTTTTAAGTAAATATAATAAAGCAGTGAAAACTTATATATTTAAAGGATCTTAAGCTAGCTGCTAGTTTTGACTCTAAGATTAGGCATGACTATCGTATTATTATTAGGGTAGGGCGGGGCTAGCTGAGCATAGCGGTATGTTGGGCAATTGTAATATTTCTGAAACTATACACCGCATGCTTGTTTATTTAGCAACCAAAAAGTAAAAAAATTGTGAATGGAAATATTTCTTCTATACGAGTCAAATCTTATCCGTTTTCAATCAGGTAAGTGTTAAATTTCAATAAATTTAGTATATTTTTGGTATGTATAAAGGTTTTGGAAATAATTCTAACAGTTTTTTTTATAACTTTACTTTTGTTTCAAATTTTTGGGTTGGGGTTAGTTGAGCAATAGTTACTTTTGTTTGTATTAATTGCAACAGCGATAACGATGATTAAGTTTCCAAGATCTCGTTAATATTTACTTTTTTTGTATAAGCTTTATTGATAATTATATAAATGTTCAAGTCTAATTTGAAGTAGAAAAACTGAGTTCTAATCCAAAAGTTAAGCTTAAGATATGATGAGTTTTTTTTTATTCTATTTTTTTTTTTAATAGAAGAAGAAAATTACTTTCCCTGTTATGCCACTAAAATACTATAAATAAAAAGTTGATTGTAAAATAGAAATTTTATTTCATGTCTAGTAAACATTGAACCCATTATTTGGCTAGAATTTCTAACTGCTCAATTTACCCTATACCCTTGCTCAACTTACCTCACCTGTGGGGTACGTTGAGCATCTCTAACTTTCTTCACTTAAACAGCTGTAGCTCTTAAATGCGATTTGTTAGAAAAAAATTAGTATAGAAACTTTTGGAAAGGGATAAATTACTTACTCATCAGTATTCATAACAAGCCATTAAGACTTATCGTTGAGGAGCTATGACCACTCAAGTGAAAAGTTGCTCAACTAGCCCCGCCCTACCCTAAAGCTGAAAAACGCTCTTATTAAATTTTAGTTATGAACACAAGAGGTCCAAAAATTAATTTTATTACCTAATTTATATAAATCGGCCGCGAATTTGTTGACATTCTATGCATTAAATTCAGCCTATTTCTTCAATTTAAAGATAGTGAAGGAACTGTTTCTAATATGTAGTTCTTGTTTGAACGGTAATCATCATCACAAATCATCACTTTCACTAATTTCTAGATTAAAATAGAGGCTCTATTAATTTTTAATTTGTTAATTCAAACTCTAGAACCCTGGACAAACTATGAACGAAATATAGAATTTCGAATGATCTCAATTTCAAAATTATCATATTGTGTTGAAAGTATAGTGTAATTTATGTCAAAGTCTTTGTTTGACGATATATTCGTCTGAATTTTCATAAGAAATTTAAAGATGATATTTTTAAAATTTTTTGTGAATGAAATTCTAAATTTCGTTTTCATTTTTATTTTCAAGTTAAGACATCGCCGTGACAAAAATCCAATGTTTTCGCCGTAAAATTGATATTTCTCACGTATAAACAAGACAATAAAAATTTAATTTTTTAATATACCGTAATAGCTGGGACTTATATTAATTTAACACTAAAAAAAAAGTTAATTTAACATCTTAGATGGGAAGGGAATTTTGATATTGTTTTAATATCATCGTAAATATTAAACACTATTAATTTCATCTTTAAAATGTAACCGATAATTTAATAATCCTCATATTCTTCGTATTAATTTATCACCTGATGGGTAATTTTGTACATCATAAAATTTACATTTCTCTTCGAAGGTGATTAATATTAAATTGTATAAACATAGTAAATGTTAGTTATATAAAAAATATTTAAAAATCTTAAAATATCATTGAAATTATTAAATAGGTTTGTAAAATGTAGAAATATTTCTTAATATTTTGAATTGATATTATCACTCTAAAAAATATCGCAATTTCAATGTTAGTTTTGCAATTTTTTGATGTGAAAAACATTTCAAACATTGAATTTTTTTCTCAATTTATTATATATTATTTTAAACAGTTTTTCTAAAACATTGCCACTACGCCGTGTAAAACGCTCTAATTTCTGGTTGAATCATTAGGTATGTCTTTCAAATCATCTGACATCAGCAATTGTGAACGTTGTTATATATATCTACATGTAATTTTCTAGTGATTTGCGAACAAAAAACCAATATTGTTTTTCTCGAAAAAACGCTGGACTTCAAAATGCACTATTAGCAAAAACTTCAATATATCAAGAATCTTTTCTAAACATACACTTAAAATGTTGACTATAGTATATAATAATATTTTTTATCCTGTCGTCATGTTTTGAAAATATTTTATGAAATGTACCTGCTCTCCGATCTCCGAACTTTGGTATTTAACCGAATTTTTAGACAATACAATATTCTGAAAAAATAATTGATATTATTTCTAGAGAAAGACAAATGCGCCATATTGAATTTGAAAATGTGTCAAAAGCGACATTTCTACTTTTTGTCCCAACTTTTTGAAAAACCGTTTGTAGACGAACATTTCGGATTCGTGATCTTCATAGGCAAAATTCTTGTATACCATTGTTATTACACATGATTTCGAATCAATATGCGTCTGTAGGTAAAGGTTTAAAAATATTTTGGCTTTCTTAACAGCCTAAAATTATTTCTAAAATGTTTGCCTTATGATAACACATAAATGTGCCAAATTTAATATATGAAACTGTTAAACATATTGCCAGAAATAACAGCTACTCAGATATAAGCTATATACATTTTTATATATAGCGATAATGTATGAGTTTTGTAAGTTTCCGGCAGGCAAACTGACAATATGCATTATGCGGGGCCGATACATACTACGAATAATCTGAAAACTAGAGAGTGGCAAGACAATTGTATCGTGTGTAGTCTGCGGAATACTTGGAAAATTTAAGTATCAGTTGGCAGAAATATGAATTTTTTTATATTTTAGAAGACGGGGATCAGTAGTCTGATTGATCAGTTGTAATTGTGTTTCGTTCGTTTGGTCGCAGCGTGTTTGAGCTCCATGTTGATTTTACGAATCTTTTGATGTTTTCCCAGCTTGAAAAATTTAATTGAAAGTAAGATTAGAACTTTAGGCGAGATTACGCTTAAGGGATTATTCTCATAAAAAATTTTGTAAATTATTATTTTTTTTAACTCAAAAGGTATGATCCTTCAGGAATATTTTGTTAAAATTTGATATCAAAATTTCTGATAGATGGTGAATTAAAGCCTTTTGTTCAATCAAACTGAAGTTTTTACACGATAGTGCGTATACATTGGCTATATATTTCAAACCTAAAAATAATGAATCAGTTGGCCATCATTTCGTAATGTTTTTGCAAGATAATTGTTTAATGGTACTACAGTTGATCAATTATCTGTATTTTTTAATTTTCGACATGGCTAGGCAGAGTTATCATTCACGCCACCAAGATGCGACTTCCTCTAGGCTTCAACTTGAACCAAATTTTGAAAAAAAAAAAAAAAATGTTAACAACTGTTTTACATTATTTATAAGGGTAATATGTAATATAGGAAAAAAATTAGTTAATATTGCCTAATTTTTCGCCCGGTAAACCAGATTGACCCTTAAAAAGAACCTTAAATCTCCAGAAAGCCACAAATGAGAAAAAAGAATTTCATTGCTGTCCTGAGCTACAGCCACATTAATTTGGTCAAATTGCTCAGAGTCTTTTAAGTCACATTCACTTAGCATACGATTAAATTCAGTGTGAAATTGGCTTTGGCTTGTGGTATTTCATTGACTTGCGGCCAGATTTCCAGGGCGAAGGCGCCCATACTTTATAGACCATCTCAGTGTAACGTGTTTCAAAGCAATCATCAAGCGTTTTTCATTTGCAAACAGCTCTCAGTGCAACAAACCATTCAAGCGCGAAGTTCCTTAGACGCCTGCCGGAAACAAGACGTAAGAAGAGTACTATTAGAAAACGCACACATGACTTGATTCGCCGTCTTAATTCTCCCATTCGCTTAGAAATAGATAAATCTATCAATTAGCAGCAACAGAGCCAGATTACTTCTCTAGATCTATTTTCGGCCTAATAAATTTATCATGCTACTATGGCTCAAGACTTTTAATGGAACTTGTTCAGTTTAGGCTGTTCATTACTTGAATCCTATAAGTGTGGAATTTAGGTCATCGGTGCTCTTGTGCTTCGCCTTAAATCGATCCATCCTCAATCTGCAACGTGGGTTTAGCTCAACTTTGATTTTTCAGGCCCTCCATGAAAGGGGTCGTTTAGTTCAACATGAAAATCATAGGATATCTCCAAATCGATAAGTCCATTAAGAACAGAACAGCCCATTCAGATAAAAGGTTCCTGTTGCCTGTACTTAATTTTCTACGTCAAAAGCTCTTAAGATTGTCCAGAGTTACGTAAATATCAATTTTCTCTCGTAAATAAGAAATTTTCCTCAAAAAGATAAACACGTACTCTATAACTCCTTTGCATATTAACTCAAAAATTCCGAAATCGAACTGAATTTTCTTCAGTCGCGTCGCTTGGTAAGGAGCACCAAAATTGGATTGATGTATTTGGTGGAAAATCATCCAGTTTTGCAACCTGATGAGCTTTCAAAAGGTGCGAACACTAGGATGGGATATCTCATCTTTTCACTTACGTTAAGATAAAAGGGAAAATTCCGCACGAAAAGCTTCTTAGGAAGGCAATAGAGAATATTTTAAATTGACGAAGCTAAAAGGTAAAAGATGCTGGATCCCTTGGTAATTTCCCTACAGCACGTGTGCTCTGTTACAAGGATCAACTTATCTTTTACATAAAGGACCTTTTGCCCTAATGTAGAAACGTGATAAGAGCATAAATCATTTTGCCTACTGCGGTGGGGGTAATAAATAATTCCTTTTGATAATTATCATTGCCTTCACTCTTATTAAAGTGTTTTGAATTTAAAGAAGTTCTTATCAAAGTGGTGGGTATTCGAGTCGTTGATAATAAATATCACAAACACACCTCAAAAACTAAATACTAAAACTTAGACCTGATCTCAATGACATTTTTGTTGACGCATAAGTGGTATACTATATTTATACGATGTTTTCCGTAGGATAAGAATTCGAAAACGAAAATCTTTCATTATATCACATTTTCGAGGATAGTAGATTTAAAAAGTGAAAAAACCTATGTTATGATTATTTTTAAAAAATTCGCAGAATGTCAATGTAATTTTTCATGAAAATTTTTCAGTTTTTGTTTTAATCGAACACCTTTTCATAAGATAATACGTTTATTAAAAAAAATTGAATTCCGTCGAATATTTTGTAGAAGTTTTTAAGTTTTTGTATTATCGCTTAAGGAGGAAAGTTTCGGTTGTAAATGTAGATTGATGTGGCTGTTCGAAGACACACTTAGGCCATTATAGGCCCATTGTGATATCACTTTTTGTGACTAAAACTGGTGGGAATTGAACCCACAACCTCTACCCTGCTGGCTCACAGCCAACGCGTCGCGTTGCCAACCGAACTATTGAAAAGGTTTAAAAATAAGCAAAATATTTTTTCCTTGGTTGTTTTTTTAAGTGCATAATTTCCCAACATTTTTAAAATCAATATTTTTTTTATGATTGATTTTGATAGGAAATACCTTCAAGAATAAGAATTTCATTATATTAACCCTTTATAGCCCCATGTGACATTTCTGTAACAAACCTCAAAAAACCCGCTAGAATACGCACCGAATGTATTTAGTTCATTCAAATCGGCGCCACTTTGCTGTCACATATTATTGAACAATGTAGTATCCACGGAAATCATCATAGACAGCCTAAACTGTTAACAGTTAATCGATTAGAATTTTGCCCGTAATTGAAAGTGACAAGTTGAAATTCGAGCAAATTTTAAATTTTACAAAAAAAATACAAAAAGTATGTAAAATTGTGTTATTTTCTTGGAAACCTATAGATAAGTGAATGAATATGTTCCTTCCATACCAAATTAGTTTTTTTTGTTTACGTTTAACTCAATTTTACAGTAATGTTACACTCCCTTAAATGTGAAATAAATAATTAATAATACATATTTTTTTAATTTCTGAGAAATATGTATTTTTTATTTCCCTAAACCTGTCAATTTTTAACATAATTTTAATGTTTTATGATCTTGGGCTATAAAGGGTTAAAGTCGAATTCGGTTTCGGTGCAGGCATTTCAGATCAACCCCCCGATTCTGGATAAAAATTAAGAGCTTTTAACCTCTTAACTACAATCAAAAATCCTTTTAAAGGAATTAATATGCTACCACATTATTGAACAAATATTAGAAATACACTAATTTCTTATAATTTGTGAATTCTTCTACAAAAAGAGGTCCATCTCTTGAATTAAAGGGATTGTTCCAAACAATTAAGAGAGATTTTCATCAGAGTTTCCGGGCGATAAATGTGTTTTTTTTGGAAAAAATCCTGCCATTTTCTTATTTTTCGATGAAAATTTTTCCTTTTGGTCTAATCCCTGGGTGTGTCAAGTCTCCTTAAATATAAGATCCTCATTTTTCTGAGTGTACATATGTGGAGTAATAATTAAATTCGAAATGCCGCTATAATAATGCAACATTAATTTTTGCACTTTTCCATTATTCTACCGTTTTAAAAAGAACACAAAAACTACAGCAGAATAAAATTGAAAAGTTTTGATGAGGTGGTGGCATAAGAAATCTTTCTGTCTTTCTTTATTGAGTTTTCATGCAGGGGAGTAGGTTTGAGGAAAACAAACAGGTCATCGTTTGTAATGGAATTCTTGAAATTGTTGTTTCGCCAATCCGCTCGAAACATGGAGTAAAAATAATTTAACAACAATTTTGCAATTATGTACCTGAAAAGAAAAAGAGAATAATAAAACGCGAACATAAAAATGACTTCAGACTCCAAGTGGTGTGTTCTTTTGTCGGAAATTCTCATTTTTTGGGGGAAAATCTCTCGCTTCCGTTCTTTTATTACCCTCAGATTCAGGCGATATTTTGTGTCTGCTGGTTTGTGTCGCTTACGGATAAAAGAATCTTCATCTCGTACACTCCCTCTGCTGTGAAGTTTCCTTTTGTAGCCTTAATGCGTGCAAAACATGATTCAAAAGAAAGCTCTGCTCCAATTTTTATGAGACTTTTATGTGCGAGCACGATTTGTTGAGTTTTAAAATTTTTTTTTTCTTCAGACCATAGGGATAGGATTGTCAATTATAATAAACGCCATGATCCATTTAGAGCTGCTTCTAAAGCTCTCATGTATCCCAAAACTTTTGAGGATTTAATTTGTTCGAATGGAATTGGGTGTAGTTAGTCGAGAAGTAAATTGCTGCTCTCGTCCAACCAAAATGCGAGGTCATTTTAAATTGTTGTATTTTTGTGCCTTTCCTTTGGATTGGTTTTAATAGGTTTCAAAATGGTAACGTAAAAATGTATTTATGTAAAATAGCTCATTTTCTTCATATTACCTTTTTATTAACTATATGTAGTAAGTGATTTTAAAATTCGAAGGTTTAATTAAGGTTTTTCGCTCTACCAAAAACCCTGTTACGGCATTTCATGGGCCATAAAAAACACTAAAAACCTTCGTTAGTAAGCCATAATTGGACATTTTTATTATACTCCTACATTTACCCTAAAATAAGGAGATACGTGTAATTATACAGCGTGTCCGCTGTAAACCGCCAATTTCAGATAGTAGACCAAAATTTATTGACAAAGAGCCTTATCAGTCTGAATATCAGCCCTTTTTTCACTTCTCTTACAAATAAATAAATCTTCAGTGTTCAAGAATTCCAAATTTCCCATAATAACAAATAGAATATATCCTTAATGAAAAGCAGTTTAGAGTAATATATGTAAATGACTTCCATGTTCTATAATGAAATGTGAATCGCATTCAGTCTCCCGTGTTTAATTCATAAATTTTGAATTTATAAAACTCCCATTTACTTATTTTTATGAAAATAATACGAAGCTGGAAATTCACTTCGCAAGCTGCAGGCAACTTTCAGAGGTCCTCACGGATAGTGACGAACATCACGGATTGGAACTTCGCAGACACCGTGATAAACAAACATTTATTAAAATGGGCAATGTTCTCCTGTCAGCTATTTAAAAGGCAGATGCGGTCTATCACCAGTCGTACAAGAAGCCTACCTGCTTAGTTAGTTTTCATTTATTACGTCGTTCGGATCTAACCCACCCGGTATTGAAAATCCATTGTGCAATATTTAATTGCTATTGTGTAATCTTATTTTGTCACTAAGTAGAGCACTCAGTTGTTTTACATTCTTCAATGCGATCACTACGCTATGGCTGTAAATACCAAATTTAAAAGGTCGTAACTCTTTCGATGTATGTATTTTCGCAGCGTCTTGAATACTTGACGATGTATCTTGAAGGACACTCAGCGGCCGAAGCCTACCGAAGACTAGTCAACGTGATGACTTCCAATGTAGTCTCCCAAACTAGTGATGAGCAAAACAAGACTAAGGGTGGCCCATAAGAGCCCATGCAATGTGTCAAAAACTGTAGAACTAAACACTTTCAAATTTGGAGTCTCAGTTCAGTTAATAAAAGTTCACTAAACCGCGTGTTACAGTTAGATAATTTTCTTAAAACTAGCGACTAAAGTAGAAGGAATTATTTTTCAATCAGCAAGTCTTGGTGAAGTCTCGCAAACATGGTCTTGGTCTTGCAAATCAAGTTTTGGTAATGCTTCTGCAGGTATATGTAGTACTGGTCTTGGTCTTAGAATTTCTGCAAGACCAAGACCGATTTTGCTCATCACTAAATTCAAGACCAAAACCAAGTGTGCAGGACCAAGATTTGGTATTAAATTCGTATCGATTATCATAGTCTTGTTATGCTCATCGCTATCCCAAACGACGGTTATATGAATAATGGAGACTTCGATGTCGGGGAGCATCGTGGGGGCGATCACAAATTTGGACCCGAATCTGACAAGTGCCTAGAGATGGTTCAAGAAGCGTTTCGCGAATCAAGATCTTGGTCGTTAACCTAGCTGTCGGTTAAGACTGGTATACCTAATTAATTTTAAAAAAAATTGAACATGACTAAAATAAATGCCAAGCAGGTTACATGTGAACTAACTGAAGATCAAAAAATATGCGAGTGGACTATGCAAGAGTAAATTTAAAACAAAAATTTAAATTGTGTGGGCGGGTTTGTTTTTAACAACCTAGTAAATTGATTCTGGCCTTCGCCTATGTTCCTCAAAGCTGGCAAGTGGCTCAGTTGCTCTTCATTCAAATCTGCTTCTAATGAAAGCAACGAAGAATTCATCTGTTGTATGAGGCACAGCATTCATACCAGTTAGTTAGGCCATTATAGGCCCGTTGTGATACCACTTTATGTGACCAGGATTTCTGGTGGGAATTGAACCCATAACCTCTAGCGCCCTGCCGCTTCGCAATCAACCCGTTATGCTACCAACCAACCTGTTGAGCCACCATTCTCACCCTTACTAAGGTGCATGATTTTTAATGACCTCGTTAGTACACACTAAACTATAGGAGGTATTCTCAATAGTACGTAAAAAAAGTGCAAAACGCAATAGTGTCTTTTTGGCAGTGCAGAAGAAGAACGTTTGGCGTTATTTGGGGAATAATCAGACCTTGTTTATGCTACGGTACTGTTGTCTGATAGTTGTCAAGCACATTCGAAAACGTCCTCCTGTTAATTAAACTCGCTGTCTGTATGATTGGGCGTACTTTTCCATGCTCTGACTTTTGCCTAACGTGAAGTTCGACTGGTATGACACCTAATACCTGGTCCATGATTTTTTCGTTACTGAAGCGAACCGCGTCTGTATTTTTCTGTGCTGGTGTTCTCAAGAGATTTTCGCCAATGTCTACCTCCAACTTCTCTCCTATTCCTGATATACCCCTTGTTCCATCTACATTCCTCTATCCAATGGTCCAGTGTGGGGTAATTCTTTATTCTGCTTCTTCACCTCCTCTTGGGTTTTTTGATATATTATATCGTGGTATATACGGATGCCGAAAGAACTGGCGCCAAGCAGCTCTGGTCCTAAGTCAACTCCAATTATTCTCATAGCCCTTATTGTTAGGCCCTCTGCCACTGCTCTAGTTTCGACGTCTTTCTCGTCCATGCTGGCGCTCTGCTAACATAATCGTTTTTAGGCTTTGTTAGTTGAAATAACTGTCTTTAGCCCCTATTTTATTTAACCTCGTTGATCTCATCTTGACCTCAATTTCAATTTTATCCTCATTGGCCGTACTTTCGTTGACACTTCAATTCCTATGGTGTCTAAGTCTAATAAAATTTTTAAATTAAATGCATTTTTGTAGGTTACTAATAATTGTTATAAATTCTTTGTATTGTTTTATCTGTATTCAGTGTGAAGCAATTTCACCAAATCCCTTGCACTGTCGACGATCGGCGCAATCGCTCCATCTTTAAGATATCCTTCCACAAGAAGATCCACAGTATGGACCGCACACTTATTGGAGGGAATCCTATCAAAATTATAACTACATACAATAAAAATAAATAAAATACTGGAAACACATTAATTTTATTAATTTACCATCCAGAAGACTACCAACAGCATCATTCAAATCATTGCTACAGTTATAAGCATCGTGCTGATCACGATTTCCACAGTCCGTGATTATGCTGTAGATTTGGTTTTTGTTAATCCCAAACTCCTCCAACAGCTTTTCAATCCCTGCCTTCAATTTCTCTAGATTATCCTCTTTCTCAATGTTTGTCAATCCCAGAGTAGACACGGAAATATCGGCTTTATGGAGGCTTCTCTCAACAAACAGGGGAAACAACACTCACTCACGTTCAACTGCTTTAGAAAAAAAGGCTGCATACCGAACCGAGGTATGCCCTTCCATCCTCCAAAAGGATCTTGTGTCGAAAAGATCAACTTGATCTTGAGGCCTTACTGAACCCAAGAGCAATTAATTAATCATTTTTCAAAATAATGAGTTCAGTTTTTCGACGGATATTTAACTTTACACGCCCGACTTTGGACATGTACCCTCATTAACTTTTGATCATCGATCTTTGCGATGTCCGCTTTGATGCAAACGACTTAATTTTTAAATCGTTTTTACATTTTATGGGATACATCCAATTCCTTTCTTTCCACCTGATCCATAAAGTTTTCTGTCCTTATCGCTGGAATTTCAAGTCCATTGAAGAAACTAAATTCATAACAACCAACAACGAGAGTGTTGTTATTAATACTAAAATCCTTTTACAATTTTGCAATTCCTTCTAATTTGAACGATGTTTCTCGTTTGGGAAATTTTTTCATTCACAATTAAGGGCTGTCCCAAAAAAAATTTACCCTTTTATTATCACTTATTAACTAAAGTTCAAAGGCTGGCTTGATTATCCATTAAAGGGGTAATGAGAACCACGCTGATAACTGCCATCTCTCTCTAAAGACCTGCATAAATATTAGTCTGATATTAAGGGTTCTAGGATGTAGAAACTCTCGCAGTCAATCCCCATAATTTGTTCAAATAATAACAACCGTCGCAACAAGCTCGTATAGTCGATCTTCTAAAAAATTAAAACCAAGATTAAACTAAGAGATATGAAACTACAAACATAGTTAAAAGAAATTCCTCTAGTTCCGTATCATATAATCTTCATGAGTTTTACTTGAAAATTTAAAGAGAAACAAGTTGAAACTTTGAAATTTATTCCTTGAAACTTGTCTCTATGCAGATTAAATTAGGAGAACCCGTTAAGTTTATTTCCATCACTACCTAGTGGCTTTTCTCGCATTTTGGGTCAAGTTCTTTGAAAAATTTCCTTATCTGTAATTTTCTCGGTCTTCCTGTCCCCTGTAATTGTAAAAGTTGCACATATTTAAGGAGACAGGAAAAGGAAAAATATTTATTGTAAAGAATTGCGAGTTTTCTCCCAACAAAGTTTCGTAAGAATCTTCTATCATTTTAACCAGCGGGGGTGAAGGAAAACGAGGCTCATAAGCTCGTAACTGTTAATGTGCCTTCTTGCTATTGCTCGTGCACTGAAAGCCCAAAATTAATATCAACAATTTATGACTTCC
The DNA here is from genome assembly GCA_949715965.1 of Dysmachus trigonus. Lineage (NCBI taxonomy): Eukaryota > Metazoa > Arthropoda > Insecta > Diptera > Asilidae > Dysmachus > Dysmachus trigonus. Next base: position 44,420,946 of record OX454319.1, on the reverse strand, counting down.
CAGCTATGGTTGGATCGTTAATGTGAACTTTGCGTTACAATGAAAAAGTGTTGGTAAGGGATGTTCTTGATTCAGTTTGTTCATGAAATATGTATGACGATATAGGCTATTTAACGTGTTTTTTTTAACGTAAACAAAATAATGCAGTATAATGTCATACTTAAATTTGTAATATATGTTAGTTATTTTAAGTACATACACACCCAAAATAATATCTGGTTTCAACAACTAATTTGCTTAAATCTGTTTAAAAACTATAAAATTATCTTGTTATTTAAACCACATATCTGACACTAGTACGATTAACCCGTCAAATTGATAGGTCTCAGCCTTATTAAATAGTTTAACCTTAACTTATATAAAACCTGATTGTTTCTGACATTATGGCATTATATCGATTCTAATTCTACATATATAATGGGAAAACATAAAATAAATAAAATTAAGATATTTTACAAAAATTAATCTAACTTTCGAGCAGACGTTTAACCTTTAGAGGACCGGAAAACCGATATATCGGCTTTGGAGGAAAATCAATAATTTTTTGTCATAAACAAGATCCAGGGCGTTTTTGGGGTTGCTGATCACGAATCTGGGGTCAGATTTGATAAATGCATTCACCCTACCCCCTACTATCCCCTTCCCTACTCTTCAAATGCCTCATTTTTTAGTACTCCCGAAACTCAGTGAAAACTTGACCATCGGGCTTGTCGGGGTTGCTGATGACAAATCTGGGGTCAGATTTGATAAGTTCACACAACCCTACTCCTCTCACACCCCCTTACCGCCTCTTCAACCAGCTCATTTTTTGTTACTCCCGGAACTTGGTAAAAAAGTGACCTTAGAGGGAGCTAGAGTAGGGGTAGGGATATGTAAATTGATCAAATCTGACCCCGGATTCGAAATCAGCGACCCTGAAAACCCCTAGAGTCACATTTTCACCGAATTTTAGCAATTTCATAAAATTTAATACTACAAAATTTGTCCTATCCCTTACCGGACCGAATAGCCGATATATCGGCTCGCCCTGTGATATGAACTTTGTATATAATTGATACGTTATACCAGATACAAATTGGGGCACTTTTCAAGGGCGATATTAGCTCTCAAATCCCGGCCGTTTAAAGGTTAACAGTAAAGACTATACAATACATGCTTATTGAAACAAACATCGACTATGTTAAATTATGAAGAATACCTGATCAGTAACATGGACTAAAAGTTAGATTGATATGATTTACCAGATGAAGCCTTCATTTTGGAATTAACTAGAAATATTTTTGTCCAGTGCACTTAGTATTTTTCTTATTTAATTTTATTATAAAGTTAAGTAAACGAATGACTCAAAAAATCACTGATTCTTGGTACCAAGTTTTTAGAATTGATTTGTCTAATATGTCAAATGATAAGGAGGCAAAATAATGACAGAATTTTAAATTGAGATGGGTATTCGTTCTGAAGTTGAGAGGTAGAAGACCCTCCTCAATTACAATCGAATTATAAAGAATCAAATTTTACTACTTTGAAATGCATTTTGATATTTGTAAATATTTATATTTGTTTGATGCAAATTTATCTTCTAACATAAAAACCTTTAAAAACTAATTGTTTTGAATATAACTATAAAATAAATAAAATATAACTATACTCGAAACAAATAGTTTTTAAAGATATGACGTATTTGCATTGGAAATCTTGAATTAAATTATATTATTTAAATCTCTAACATTGTTCGCATTAAAACATTGTAATCAAAGGACTACACTTGAATGCAATAATGGACAAAACCACGATTTACTATATGTTCACAAATTTTGGTGAACTCTGTAAAAATCAGTCGCATATGCAATGCATTTTTTATAACGTTAAGTGGAAGTATTTTTATGAGTCTTTAATATTTTAATAGCCACAATGCAGTGCACCGTTCATTTTTATTTCATCAATAATACTCCAGGCGGAAAGTGCTTCACTTGAAAGCTAAAATTACTTTTAGTGAGGTCATAACGTTATACGGGAAAATCTTGAGATATATCATATAATGCATTTGAAGAAAATACATTGATGTAGATATTCTGAGGTTTTCTATGGATATTTAAATTTCAATATATTTCCTCGAAAATTTTACTCCATATTGTTCCTTCTTGAATAGAGCTTTTAAAAATAAAATAAATTAAAAAATCTGACTCAAGGGAGCTGCACCGAAGAAGGAGAATATGGAGCGCAAACTATTGTCGAGTTTTTCATTAAAAATCGTTGGTAATTGTGTTTAACTAAATTTAAACCTTGAAACTTCACGGACACACTATAGAAAAATGGTGCTGTTACTTGCCAGATCCTGCAACTTAAAGTGGATTTATTATTAGCCAAGTTATACTGAGCGAAATTACCAGCCACAAAATCTCATAACTTTTACCCCTAACTTTCCATGTGTGGCTGTGTTAAATATGCTCGGTAAAGCACTCCCGCCAGGACGTTATTCGCAGATACTTATGATGAGGCAGTAAATTTCCCAGGGCTTATACATTTTATAAACTTTACCCTCACTTTCATTATAGTGAGTGTAATTCGCTCAATGAAAGCTTTTAACGTTATTCACCAAAGGATAAAAATCTACTAGACTTTCTTCGGATGGACGGTCTACATATAGAAATGGTTAGGAAAATATAAAGAATTAATTACAAAAATCCCTTACACCATTCGGTCGACATCTGATTTTGCTTAATTTGTTGAAAAACAGCTCAAAAGAGATTTTAGAAATGGGAGTGCGTTATATCCTTATCTAGTCGGTCTGGACGTTCAGCACTAATTTGACTTAATTAGACGTGAAGCTTACTTTCATTAATTCCCGAGCTCTAAACAGTCCCATGAGTTAACGAGTGGGGAAAATAAAATCTCCGGATTCCAAACTACACGTCGACTGGCAATTTAATTTTCACGTCGAAAAGATGGAGTAGAGAACGCGGGGAACTCACGTCCACGTAGGTCTCTTTGCGTGAATACGAAATTCGGGGAATGCTCCAATTGCTACTTTTCACAGGAGCCTGGGCCTTTCCTCACACTCCATCAGACTTCCGGCGAGCCAAAAGCACGCGGGAGTGTTAATTAGCTCCTAGTTAGGTATTCATATTTGAATTAAAGTAAATGTCCCGATTTGCATAAATATTCATTGGAGCACTAAGCCACCTCGCTCTGATTATTCCTTTGTCCCCTATTTAAACTTCACAACCAACAATATATTGCTCAAATAATCTAAAGTAGTGCCATTCATTTTAAAATGTCGCCAGATTCTATAAAGCAGGTTAACATGACTACGTAGGAACCGTACAAATTTTATATTGCAACTTATTATTTATTCACAAAGTGGACATTTACAATACAAAAAAAAATAATAAAAATTCAAGTTTGCATTCAGGATCGAATAAAGGATGATTCAAAGTTAATTATACTGTGTATAGTTTCTACGCTAAGTAAGAACTGAATGATGGAGACATCTTAAAATCAATCAAATCGCTGTGATTGGCTCATGCAAACCATAATTAGTCCGATGCCGAAGGACGCGCAGTAAAGAGTTAAACCTGACAGAATGCATAGATATATAAAGGTTAGACAAGGGCAACAGTTCAGGACAGTCACATTCACCTGTAAAAATCTTAAAACCAAGGACAACCATGAAAATAGTACGCTGTCTACTAGTAGGTCCAATGAGATCTATTGCAAGAGATCATTGTATGAAGGTAAAGATGAAGATGATCATTCAAAGTAAGATCAGGAAGAGCCAAGAGTAAAAATCGGTTTTAATTCTGCTCTCTCACATTTGACTTTATAGAATGATGACCACACAGGGCTAGTATACTCCAAGATAGGATGAATAAAGATAATAAATAGAATTTTAGTAATGTGAGAATCGTTAAATTCATAAAATATAACAGCAAGATCCCTAACCGAGTGAAATCTATATAATTAATTTTCATCCATTACATAATGAAATCTGATCAACAATCTACTCCTACAATACGTCATGAGCGCGCATTAGGTCACATTTGAAGCAATAAAGTTTGAGGAACACCACGCCATGAAAGTATTTACGTTGTCATTGTGCAACATATTGTTAATAATGCGGACTATTTTCACATCGTGAGCAAATATTATATTAAAATTCTAGAATTAGATAAAGTCGAAACCGCATCATTTATAAATAAAATTAAAAAGAGCGGGCCAAGATAGCTTCCTTGCGGGACACCAGAGGTTTTACTGATCCATGAAAGAGTGTCTTGAAAAAGGACAACTTGACGTGGATTAATTAAGTAAGACGATAGCCATTTAATAAAAAGTGGTGGAAACCCTAAACGATTTGGGTCCAAAGAATTAAAGCTTGATGATTGATTCTGTCAACAGCTTTACTAAAATTAGTATATACTTTTGGTGCACTAGGTTTCGATTTTGAGAGTGACCTTCATAACTTTTACTTTAGGTAAATTAAAAACAAAAAAACAAAAAGGGTTTCTTTTTAATAACCATTGCGTTCTTCTCTTTAACATAAAATAATCAATTAGATAATTTGTTGTTTATATAGTTTTGCAAACCATTCATTTGAGAAGCAATTTAGTTTCTTCTGATAAATAAATGAAGGATCCTTCTGTTAAGACTCAAACAGCTATCCTCGCTTATAATCCTGAGTCATTGCGCTTCGCAAAGCTCATTCAAATAATTAACCTAACTAAAAGCCAAAAAGAGAAGGCGTCCCTAAGTGTGGCAACTGTAAGCCTTAAGGTAGCATTACGAATACAACAGGAAAACACTGGATATTTAACATACACCATTTCAACTTTGTTTCTAACTCCATTGAACCCTCATCTCACACTCAGTCTTATAGCTATGAACTTTCGGGGGACATCTATTCAGGGGATGAGAATAGCCCCGGCGGAATCAGTAAAGGTCAGAATTGGGTCAAACTAGGCAGAACCTTATTACAAACAACCATATGCTTTAGACATCCCTATATACATATAGTTAAGGAGTTCATCATCGTATCTGTTTGAAATTCTTTCGCTTTCTTCTTAAGAGGTGAGGGTAGTTTGTCGAATTCGTGAAGAATGAATATCCCTAAGCTGGGAAAAGAAACTAAAGTGCCAAGGCATTGAGGTGGAAATTATTGTATAAGTTCACAATGAAAAAGTTCTCTAAGGGAACTCATAGGGAATAGAATTTTATAGCTCAATTTATAGAAAAGTGCAGTTCTGTGTTTCCTATGAATGAATCAAATAGGAGTTGCCTGGCAAATAGAGGGAATGGTGTATGTAGTTTGAAAATGAATTGAATTTTTGTGAATTTGTCACTTTCAGTTCATGGATTTCGTTAAATCGAAAGGTCTGGTCACAATTTCTAGAGAATTTTTCTTGCAAAGTACGCTGCTAATAGCGGCAGGTTTGGAATTTATTTGTAGGAGTAATGTTAAAAAATTGTCTAAGGCAAACTATAGAACAGTTAAAAGATTAGCTATAAAAATTAAGCACATGATGAATTTCATACAATAGGCTACAATTCAGATTGCACACTTCTGAGTTAAAATGCCTTCTGTACGTAACTATTTATGCACTTCCGTAATATGATTTTAAATCGATCCAAAAATTATTCAACCATATAAAATACAATCATGGCCTTAATAAAAATCTATCATTTAAATGGGTTGCCTGCAAAATACAAACAGCAAAGCTGGCTTTATTGCCGTAACTCAAACGAATAGAGTAAATTCTTGCCGAAGCTTCGCGCAGAGCAGAAAGGAGGGTATCCAATTATTGGATTCTAACTCAAAAAGTTTTGTGTTCTATGGGAAAAGTAAAAATAACGAACTTTTATACTAACCCTTCAACCCTTTTTATTAAAAACATTGTTCTAAACTTGATTTAAAAATATGGGGAATTTACTTTACGTTAAATTTGTTTAACTAATAATTTTAAATGAACAAATAAAGTAATTTAAGCATAATTCTAGTTTGGACTATAACAATACATGTATGTGCTGCATGCAAAATTTTAACTTGATTGATGGAGTGAAATTTGACTTATCATATACAAACATTGTAGAAAAACACAGTTGGGAGAAAAACACCTTTGAAGATTTGAAATTTAGATTTGTTTTTTCGGACTATCCCGTTACAAATGCGTGCTTGTCAGGAAATTTGCACGAAGACCGTTTGCTTTGCTTATATAGGGTGAGCCATCGACTGGTTTCCTTTTTAAAATGCTATATCTATATATTTTTCAGATTATTAATTTACTGAAAAGAGTAAACCTTCCGATTAGTTGTGGAATATGATTTCATTTAAATGGCTACACCGGTTTGCTTGGCAGTAACCCATCTTTCAACCAAATTTTGCAGCAAACTTTCGATGGTTTAGGGCTCTATTTCATGGGATCAGTATTGTTCTTAAGGACCTTAATCTTTTCTGGATGGTCAGTATGACATCAATCTTTAACGGCAGCCCACAAAAAAAGAAAAAGTCCAATGGCGTCAATTAGCAGCTGCGTACAAGTTTGCATACAGCAATCGCGGTTGATGCATTATTTCAACTGAAATTTCTTTTCAAAATTCGTACTGTTTCGGCAACGACACTCATTAACAAGTTTTTAATATTTCCTAACCTAAGTTTTAAGCGTAAATCTATTCATTGCATACCGTAGAGATAGAATACTGTGTTTCTGTCAACTTTTTGTGCATGAAAATCTGTTTGTGTCAAAATAAAATTTAATTTAAAAAGAATCTAACAGATGACACACCTTATACAACTAGGCGGTGTCCCTCGTGCGTTTATATTCTTGTTATGTCGCTGTTAATGCTAGTTCATTATTGCCAATGATATAGCTGTGTAACTTTACAAGTCTCTCGCACGTGATTTATATATTTTTCATATTAGACGACTGATCTTTGCATCTGTAAAAAATCAATACTTTCTAACTTTAAACATTATTACAAAAATTTTTTTTTGCAATCATTTCGCGAAAAAAAAAAAAAACAAAACATAAAAACACAACAAGTCCAAATTGTTCCCATTTAGTATTTAAATTAAATTAAATTCTCAATTTACGTAAAAACGATTTGCCAAAATTTAATGAAAAAATGAGCGGGTGGGAAAAGCTTTACAAAGTTTTGTCCTTGTTGTTATAGTCTTATAATAGCAAAAAAAATTGAGAAAAAATTCTATTCTTTTAATTTTTTTAATGGGTCAATATATTCCCCGTCAGGTTAGTCTATTGGACCCTGTGTCACAGCTGGTGCGCTCATCTATCTCTCTAGAAGAGTAGCAAAATATGGACATTAAAAGTTTCCCCCAGGTGTATATATGGTGTATTTTTTTCCATATTTTTCACTAGGGAGCAGAAGTGTGAACCCACTGAAAATGTATCACTTCTCCATTAAGCTCACATATACAACATCCATAACTTCCTATCGTTCAACTGATAGAAGCAAGTCCTTTTTGCGGTGCTTATTATGGGCATGTTCGAAATAAATACACTGAGGGACTTGTTTGCTATCATTCGTGTTTGATACTGCAAAACGAATTTATTATCAAGATTATTGATCCAGTAATCAGAGTTTTCCCTTTACGTAAAAAGTTCACCTTAGCAATGGCGCGTAACTCTTACCCAGTGCTCAAGTGACGAAGAAGTAACGAGAGGTCACAGAATATTTTCTTATGTGATGGTGCGGGTGAAAAACAGGATGCTGAGATAAGTTTCGTAACCGTCACCGTGATAACCACACTCGAGCTAATAATGCGTGGTAATTTCAAAAAGATTTGCAGACGTAACTGGAAGAAAAGGGGAGAAGATACATGAAAATGTATTATCGCTTTTCTCGCGCCCTTTCTACGGTTGTATATTAACACGAAGTGGTATCATATTTATTACATAGTCGTAAAATATTCGCCCGTGTCATATGAAAAAGTGCTGTTCGAGAATCTGCCGGTAAGATGTAGATAAGAGTTACTTTCCGTTTCGTAGGTTTGATTTCATATTTGACACGAGCATTATTAATGCGGTCGTTGTGTTGAAAAATGTTAGCTTTCTGCAAGGTTTAATACTATTTATCCTGATTTAGGTGAGCATAAGAGATGTCGCAATCGAATAATAAAAACGCAAAGGTTTGCTACATTTAATATGTGTAATAAATCTTTATATTTAATGTTCTTATATTAAGAAACTTTCGCTAATAATTCATCATACAATAGTAGTTAATCGTTTATTAATTTTTCGAAAAGAGATGAGTTTTTCGTTAATGTCGAGTTAAAAAGAACAAATTCTTCAAATGAATCTTTTAACGTAGTAGTTTGAAACTTCATGCTTTATCCTTTAGTTCTTTAACTAAAGTTTATGAGTAACCTAATTTAACTTTAAACTATAAAACATGAAAATCTATCGTTAATTAAATTAAACAATGTTGGAAAACCGCAAGAATTATAATAATAATTTTGCGAATCATAACCAAATTTCTTTTTTCTCAAGTTCTATACAACCTCTCATGGTTGTGCCGCAGGTATAGTGTTATTTAGTGTTTTTTTTTTTAATAATTTCTAATATTTAAGATTATGCCAAACAGAGCGTGGTAAAGACAAAAAATACAAAGAGTACACATTTTCTATAAAAATAATAAAATAAGAAATATTTTTAAAGGTCGTAAACTGACATGTGTCAGAATTCCTTATTCCTACTTTGCTAGAGGCAACAAACAGCTTAATTCTAATGAAATAAATTTAAGTAGTTGCAGATTAATTTATTTAAATGGAAAATTTTTTGATTTAATTGTGTTCTGGTTTTGCTTAATTGGGAAAATGTATTTGAATCAGAAATGTTGTATAAACACTCTAGTGAAATTTTTATTGACTTACGATAAGCCTAATTTCATTAAGAAAAAGCACAATTGCGAATCACTTTAAGAAAAAAGTTGTACTCGCCAATTTTGTTGCTTTCTTTTTAACTTTAATCAGGTGCAGAAAAAATCTCATCAATCATCGGGAAGAGTCGACATTTTAGTTGTTGAGCAAAATATTGGATTGTCAGAAAAGTCATGATGTGTTATTTTTAAGAATAAATATAATATATTGCCTGTTGTATTCAACAAGCTTTTGCCATATTTAAGTAACCTTCATAATTCCACGAAAAACTGAACAAGGTGCTTATTTACAGCATCATCTGAATTAAATGTTATACCACGCAAGGAGTTTGGAAGAAAGCGAAAAAAAAAGAAGTGGAAATCTGACGGCGCAAGGTCAAGCAGCGAGTATGGTGGCTGTGGCAACACACCCCATCCAAGCGCCAATAATTTTTGACGGATGATTAAATTTGTGTGTGGTCTCACGTTGTCGTCATAGAACACAAATCCTTAAGGATTAACAAGCTTCAGACGTTTCTGGATGATGGATTCGTTCAATCTGTCCAATTGCTGACAGTAAATACTATATTGGAATTTATTGTTTGGTTCCCTGGTAGTAGCTTGAAAAATACGACACCATACTGAGAGCATAACCTTCCTCTGATGAATGTCTGTTTTCGATATCGTTTGAGTCATTACGTCGGGACCAAGACCGTTGGCGCACTGCATTGCTCCACTTATCAGCGGTTATCAGTCACTTTTAAGAAGGTTGGTTTCCCTCACGTTTAATTTACGTATCACAGATGTTTATACGCGCCGTCAAATAAATTTCTTTGGGTGCATGAAGGAACCCAAATATTGAGTCTGATTATGTGACCCAGTTTCTTCAGGTGGTCATGAATGCTTGAATGATGGATGATCAGTGTTTCTGCCTGTCGTGTAATGTGGGTTTGACTTGACCACTGTCTTTATTTTGTTAAAATTACCAGCACGGAAATTCGTGAATAACTTTTGGCACTGATGTTCTTTCAGGGTATTGCCGTAAACTTTACGCAACTTTTCACATGCTTATCGCGCGTTCTTCCCTTTACGGAAGTAGGGTATTGCGGAAATGTACATTTTAGTTTTTCATTTATTATAAAATTTCTAAAATTAAATCGAATCACAACCCAATGTAAGGTTACTTGCACTTCGGAAATTTCGTTTTTTCCCCTATCCACGGGAACTACAATGTGCAAATATTTATATTCATTCCCTTAAAAATATTATGAAACTACCATCCATGTTCTACATTTCGATCGAAATCAAATTGTAAATCCGTATTTTGATCGAAACTTAGAACACCTAATTTTATTTTAATCTTTGTAATTCACAAAATGTGAAATGCACAACATACTTGTACACTTTCAAAAACTAAAATGTAGCTATTGTAGATTTAATATGATAATGACTTTCGCGACATATACATTTTGGGAATACATTTGAAAGTTCTTGAACAACTTGATAGTCGTAGTATTGAATTCAGTATCTTTATTTTCAAAATATTAGTAGAAGATGTGAAATCAGCGGCTCTGAAAACCCTTACAAAAGTACTTATTTCCACGAATATCTCGGAATGTTTAGAATTTGACAAATTGTCATCTTAAATTTGTTAAAACTTACAAAGTGTTTTACACTATTATTCTGTTAGTCGTTTTCTTACCCAAGTCACTACTTTGCATAGCAATTTAACTTTGAAAATGCGTTTCAGCTCTTGCGTCGCAAGAGAAAACGAATGAGAGATAATAAGAGTTATTATCAGCATTATTATTATTTGTTTCTGATTGCGAACCCTATTCGCGTAGTCGTATCACTTGTGGGAAATAACGACAAACAGAATTCGGTTTTCTATTAGCCGGCTTTAACGACTATGGGCGAAATGTGGCAAAAAGTGGTATTCTGGTAATCATTTATTTACAAGAGTCATTTAACACTAGAACTATCGGCGCGCAAACTTGCAATTTTGGAAAGCTTCTGCACCTTTAGAGTTTTTCGAGATTGGTCATGAAACAATCTATTTTATTATCCTCCACGATAAAATAGTCAAGAAGATAATCCCCGAAACATTTTAAAATATACATAAATATTTCTGCACACACGGACGACATTTTGTACTAAAATTCAAAAATGAAAAGTCCCACAAAACCTCCCAATTTAAAAATGGGGTATTATGTCGTGAAAAATTTGGACTCGATGTAAATGGGGGATATTCTCGAAAGGTATTTTCTCACTGGGGTGTATTGAAATGGGGGATTTCGAGTAATTGCTATTTTTTCACATTTAAATTAGAACTTATAAATGGAAAAAATTATTAAATATGTTGTGATTTTCATTCTTAAGAAGTTTTGGCATAACTCCTTTAAAAAATATAATAATTTTAAGGAAGCAACACTGCAAGTCCATCCTATCTCCATCTCAACACGGGTTTATCAAAGGTACATCTGCTACGACCAACTTATCTACCTTTGTGTCTCGCACCCTTCTTTCTGTCGAGAACGGGAACGAAGTTGACGTCGTAGCTACTGGTTTTAGCAAAGCCTTCGACAAAATCTCTCACAAAATCATCATTCTAAAATTAAACTATATTGGCCTCCCTCCCCGACTCATTTCTTGGATCAGTTCCTACCTCGATAATCGCCACTATAGCGTCCGTTTCGCCTCTTCGATTTCCAAACCCTTCTTATCCCGTTCCGGTGTCCCCCAGTGCAGTCATCTCGGCCCTTTACTTTTCATATTGTCCATCAACGTTGTCGTGAACGTAATCAATCACTCTGACATCCTAATCTATGCTGACGATATGAAAATCTTCAAACAAATTTCCGACGCATCCGATTCATCGCTACTCCAAAACGACCTAGACAATTTTGTACCTGGTGCTCAAAAAACTTTTTCGATCTAAACATATCCAAATGCCAAGCGATCACCTTCTCCCGTAAGCGCACTTCTACTCCTCCCAGATCCTACACCCTCTCTGGAGGACCCATCCCATCTGTTACCTCCCTCTGTGATCTTGGTGTCATATGCGATAGTGAACTCAACTTCCGTTCCTACATATATCACGCTATTAGCAGGGCCAATTCTACTCTTGGCTTTGTCAAACGATGGTCTAAGTCTAAGGAGTTCTCCGACCCTTACGTTACCAAGTCGCTCTTCATTTTCTTCGTCAGACCACTCCTTGAGTATGCCTGTCAGGTTTGGTCTCCCTCGCAATCTTCAACCATTAACAGAATTGAATCAGTCCAGCGTAGATTCATTCGTTTTGCCCTGCGCAACCTCCCGTGGACAGATCACCTCAACCTCCCTCCGTATGAAGACCGCCTAAAACTAATCGACCTTCAACCTTTTTTCTTCCGTCGGGATATCGTCTTCGTCCACCAAGTCCTAGCTGGTCTCATCGACTGCCCTGACCTCCTACATAGCATATCCCTCAACACTAACCCCCGCAATGTTAGATCTTTCCCCACCTTTCGTCTTGCAACCCACCGTACTAATTATGGCCACTTCGAACCCTTCACTAGAATGCTACGGAAGGTCAACAACTCTACTGCCTTCGATTTCCACCTCGACAAATCCTCCCTGCCTGATCCACGCCCCCTTTGACTAATTAATTTAGGTTAATCTTATTCTAGTCGTAGTTTAAGTAAATTTCTGTAGCTTGTATTAAGCGAAACAGTAAATTAAAGTGACATTTTTTGGCGCGACCATTTCCTTCTTCTATGTCTTTCCAAAGGATTTGATTTATCATACATACACCGGTTTTTACCTTTTTCTGGGTCTTTTAGACGGTTTTATAAGGGTTCCTAAGATGAAAAAAGGTGGATGGGCCGGGCGATGCTAAATTTTTTTAACATCCATACAAAACGTGATGACGCCAAATAATAAAATAAAATCCAATTTTGAATCAGTGCGTTTAAAATTTAGCCCATTGGATTTTTGCACTTACACTAAAAGTCCTTCCTGGAGGTATTGCACTCGTGTGCTAAGTTGGCTCAGCGATTATGAACACAAAAATTCGAGTTTCAAGCTTGGCTTGAAGATATTTTTTTAATCAAAATTTTAACAATATTATATCTCATTACATACTCATCTAAATTAATTGCTTTTTGCGTCATCTTTTATAATAGGAAAAGTCTTAGAAATAGGCCAAAATTCCATTTGTATTGCGTAGAGTGTCTATAGTCGACATATATATATATCTCCCTATTACAGCTGATATCCCTCCACATCAATCGCCGTAGCCTAAGATCGATACCTCTCTTCCGCCCCAATTATGGCTTTTCCAAATGATATGTAAAGCCAACTTCTCACCCTCGTTCGCCTTTTGCCTATCCAAGTTATCCCTTAGAAAAGTTCTGAAACGTCCTCCCTAGTTCTTAATTTGTTTATATGTTCTAGCGTTTAAGTTGTATGGTTGTTTTTTGTATGTATGTATGTATAGCTGGTACTAAGCTGAATAAATACGTAAATATAGCAAATTATGTTTTCGATATGAAAAAACAGAACCCTTATAAGATCACGTTATTCGTCTGTCTGTCTGTCCGTCAAGACCCTTTTTCTCTGGAACGGCTAGAGTGAATTAACACATTCAAACCGACACTTTTTTTTTTCGAACTCTACATGACTTCACGAGATTATAAGTTTCTCATTCTTCTTGTGGCACTTGTTTGATTCACTGCTTGTTTACGTTATCAGTGGTTTGCTTTTAGTTAATCACAAGAAATGAATGCCCAAATTATAACTGTCTGATTAGTTTCGAGAAATTAGCAGGCGCACATACAACTCTATTTATAGAGAAAACTATTGTGTATATGTGCGGACTGCCGGTGGTCCACGTCGCCAGATAGAAGCCAATGTCTGTGGACCACAAATGGTCGACATCAGGCTGAACGTATTAATATCAAATACTAAAATCTACAGCTTCAAAGTCCTGTAAAAAATTTAACTCAATCCAATAAAAAGACATGGCCTTTCAAATTAATTGTTCATACTGACAGACTAACTCACTGACTGATAATCGAAACCCACGATATAGAGAACACAAGGTATTCCCATCAACTTTTTGACACTTGTCTTGACGTAATGATGGACACGTAATTGGCCAAATCGAAGAAAATGATTTAATTATTTGGACATAGTTTTGATAAGTTATAATAGGTATAATCATAGAAAAGTAAAATTGCCATATTTTCATATTGTTTTTGTAATCGGGGAATTAAGGGTATTGAAATAAGAAAATATTTCTTCCATGAGCAAAATATAAACAGATTAAAGTACTTTAAGTAATAACAAGTGTTGTTATCCAAATGGAATTGAATTAAATATAACGTTTAACACGTTGACGCCAGCGCAGTTTTTTTAGATTTCACTTCATCTGGCGGCAGTAAAAATCGTTTAAATTTTGCTTTATCTAGGGGCGCCTTGCACAAAATGTTTTTAAAAAAACCCACAAAAACAAATAAATATGTAAATACATTTAGTCTATTATAGCCTACCTGTAAAAAGAAGCTCTTCAGTTTTTCAGTAAAGAAATTATTTTTAACGACAAAGTTTTTTTCATCTAACAAAACTGTGTTACAAAACTATAGCTGATGTGAGCCACCGGTGGTACACGCTGCTAGTTAAGCATTTCGCGTGTGTTTCACCGGTGGTACACGCCGGCGTTAACGTGTTACACAATTAATACGGATTGTTGTGTAAAGTTTTCGTCTTCCCCAATAATGTAAACGATTTTTTGAATTTGTTGTGAATGTGTTTAAAGATGAGAACAATAAGAATTAAAAACTCAAAAATATATATCTTTTATTATACACGACCTAACTCAAAGAGTTTTAAATTGTTTATAAATGCCTTTTTGCTCCCTTCTGCCACTTCTGCCCTGCCAATACTTAAGTATGTACCACTATGTCGTAGATTTTTATGAAACATACATATATCAAATGAATGCCTATACCAATACTAAACATAGCTCCAAAGAATTTTGCAGAATTTCAATTTTTATTGTTTTTACGGATGTTTAAATATACTTCTAATAAAAAAAATAATTTCTCAGACATTTTTCAACGAAATGTTATGAAATTTTATGAGAGATTCTTAGAAGTTTATATTTTCAAATGAAATAAACAATTTCCGTAAATTTATTTATTTATCTTTTTATTTATAAAAATTAAATAAACAATTGAATTTTTAATTATGTTCTCATGTTTCGATTCTTTCGAATCTAGACGCAAAATGTTCCTCGGATCTTGAACTATAAGCGCGAAAAAATTTGACTTTTGAAATGAGAATCTATAAAGGTATTTCAAAGTATGTCGTACATCCAATAATCATTCTCTTAATGCTCTGTTCAGCAGTTTTAATTTTAATTTAACAATTCCTTTACAAGCTTTTACTTGGTAATTTCTGATCGTAATTTTTAATTTTCTACAGAAGGGACATTTCCTGAAAAGCTTTTACATTTCTTAAAAGAAAACTTTATCAATTTTATTGCAAGAAGCGATAAGTTTAATTTATAATTTTTCATAAAACTCCTTACAAAAAATATCGCTTTAAGAAGCATTGCTCAAAGTGACGTATTTTGGCATATCCGAATCGCATAATGACGAATCAAGATTCTCACTTAGTCATACCTTGTATTCTCTATTTCGTGACTAAGACCTATAGCGCACTTCCCATTGACCTAGAATTTTGAAATTTGGCACGAAGGAAGGTCTCATAGCACAAGTCAAGGAAAAACTCCGAAAATCAAACATGGAAAAAGATGGTCATAGGGGTGTGAAAATGTGTAGGTAGTCTCTGCGATTTTTATTTTGGTGGAAAGGGTTTCGGGGCATAATACACCCCGGGAGGAAAGGGGACGTTAAGAAGGAGTTGCATAATAAATGAAAAAAAGTGAACTAGCAAGTTGTATCATAAGACATAATAATAATGTATGGTACGTAATACAATTTTTCGCCACCCGCGGGTCAACAAATTAAACTTTCGGATTATTCACTGAATATTTATTAAATTAAAATAACTACCGACTTTCCTATTACTATAGTATTGTTTCTTTCATTCATTCAAGCTTTACGGTAATATAAGGTGTTCAAAAATTAACTCTGAGGATTTTGTGAGGTTATTCGATATCGAATACAGAACAATATTTGGAAATTCCGGTGCAATTTGTATGAGGAGATACCACTTTTTTTTTTCTACAAAAGTTGTTTAATTTCCAATACCAAGTAACACCACAACAACTAATTTTTTAAAACCATATACTTATAACATTATGGAACCCTCAGGGCGAAAATTCTATTTGCACTTGTCCGTCTTTTTTACTATGCGAAAACATCGTCTCGTTTCCATTCAATTTTTTACATGTCATTTGACTACGAGGATATCGATTTCTTGATAACACGATCAAGTAACACGTCTCGACAGACAACATGACTATCAAAATAGGAATGAATAAGGTCAGTCTGCTAATATAAATATCGCTCGGTTCTCAACTTATTTAAGATAATTGATGCACATCAATCTATGCCAATTTTGTTGACTGAATTAATGAAAAGGTATCTAATTTGAGTATCATAAAAATTTATCACTATCAGTCGACCGTTGCACCACCATTGAAAATGTAAATTATCAAAAACAAGAGGGAACTCAAATTGTGAAAGTCATAGAAAAAAAATTAAGGGACTGAACTTTTGGAAAAACTCTACAGAAACTCGTCCAACAAACTTAAATAACTTTGGAAAAAGATAAACAAAATTGTGTAACCGTAAAATACATCAATTTTCCCTTAAAACCCCAGTGAATTTCAGAAGAGTCTAGTTTGTTTCGTCACATATTTCATTGAGTTACCTTAATCTTCGAATGAGAGTGAAACAATCGCCAACATCGCAACAGACAATAGGAGGCTTTTGTGCCGGGAGAACAATGATCGCTAGATATCTTGATGTTGTCAGGCATCGGAGCTTATTATTGCCCAACCCCTTTCAAATCCTATAATTTGAAGAAATGTGCCAAGCGAATCTTCACGGCACGAAAACGACACCAGTGTCAGCCGGAGGACTTCCACCTGCCCGAGAAGCGTTGGACTTACAAGAAACGACCGAATAAATTTGCAAACATAGTTAATATTTTCAAACCAAAGGGCTTCTGTGGCGCTTTTAGTGGCTAAGAATTAAGCGGCGCTTGCTTCCCCCCAGAAGGAAGCCCGGCAGGTCCGGAAATTATTAACAGGATAATGCCATCATCATGTACTGTATTGAAGCTGGAATTCAAATCCATTTAAAATCCCCAAGTAATAGCCAGGTGAACACAACCAGGCTGTGATAGCGTCCCTTTTGTAAAGAGTACTTGTGCTCTAAGATTTAAGCCTGGGGAGGGAGTCCCATGTCCCTCAAGGAACACGGCAGTCAACGCGACGGGCGAACGGTCTAATGATCACCCCTGGGACAGGTGATTTCGCTGTATCATCCCAAGCGTTCCGTTCACCGCACACGTTGTCCCAAAATCCAGAATGGCATTTGAGTTGAGGAGT
This sequence comes from Dysmachus trigonus, assembly GCA_949715965.1. NCBI lineage: Eukaryota > Metazoa > Arthropoda > Insecta > Diptera > Asilidae > Dysmachus > Dysmachus trigonus. The sequence goes on along the minus strand of OX454319.1, from coordinate 44,403,515 downwards.
GCTATGGGGCGATTGACTCGCGCCGAGCACGATAAAATGAACCTTTCGCGAAAACAATGATGGCACGGGATAATAGGGTACGAAAAAGTTTTATTGAAGGCAAATGAGAAAAGTAATTTTAGGTGCCTTCTCCTTGCTTAATCCTCATTACGAAACGCTGCCCTCGCAATTTTGGCTTTTTCCGGTAAGATCCCACTCCCTCATCCCACGTAGGTCTCTACGTTTATTGGCTTTATGAAAATCGCACATCTGGGCACTGACAGGTTCCTTTTTCCTTCAAGACAAGAAAGTAATCTCTCGGTGATAAATTATCTCCAGCTGGAATTCCCCAATTTAATACGAACAAATTTCGTATGGTGGAAAACTTCAGTGCTAAACGCAATTAAATTTGTTTTTTCCCCAAGTGAACATTTTGCAATTTTGAACGGAATATTCGAATGAAACGCTTTAAATCTTGTTATTGGACTTTAATTTTTTAATTAAAAGATACCAAAGCAGGGTAGATGAAATTAAGCCTTTAACAGCACTCGGGTAAAAACCATTCCACAGATTTTTGAATTCGAGATATATTTTAAATGTTAGTCATCGTTGAACTTTTAATTAACGCTGTTCATAAAGTAAAAATTAAATTAAAAATAAGTCAGTAAAATTTTTATCTAAAGTAGCTATTTTGAAATGGCCCTGTAAAAATAAGCATTTAAAAAATAATAATAAAACATTTTCCCTTAAGGACATGTAAATTTCCTTGTATGATAATGTGAACGAATTTGTCTGCAAAGTGGCAAATTATGGCACAGCTTGAGTTTGATGTTTCATGACTTTTTATGAAACTTTGTAAAAAGGTTGTTTTGTGGTCAAGTGATAAATATGTAAAAAGAATTTGTAGCCCGCTTGTACTTCACGAGAAATTTAACTTTAAAGTTTTGCGAAACGATATTTTTCCATTGTAAATTTCCTCCTAAAGTTTTGTTGCAAATTCTGTAAATTAAAATACTTTAAATTAAAGATGTTTCTACCTTTTCATTGTAAACAAATCTGGAAAAATCCTTGAAATTAACGAATTAGGGGAAAATGTCTTTTTCGACTTATCGACTGTAACAATCACGCATTTGCCTTGTGATATGGCAGATCAAAGAAATGATAAATTTTCTTATTTTCAAAACTTCTGTGCAAATATTTATGGAAGAAGTTCGAAACATCTGTAACTTAAGGATTTTCTACAATTATGGTAAAAACTTCCTGAGAATATGTAGAAAATCGCGAAAAAATTACGTTTCAAAAATTTAAAGTTAAATATCTCGGGACTTGCAAACAACCGGCATATTTACATATTTATCATTTTTGACACACATAAATGTTCTTACAGTGTTTCATCAAAATCCATGACCTGAAACTTAATTGAAACCCTATACGAGTGTATTTTTTAAATGTCAAATTTACATCAACAATTTAAGACTGGTTTTCTTACCACATTTAAGAAACTGTTTAACCTAGAATACATATCCATCTGTCTGCGATATATTATAGTGTAATAAATTGTGCCTTCTGAAAATTTTAAGAACCGAAAAAAATATTCCGAATGAAATGAATATTCTTTTCTTATTAACTTACATTTTAACAATTCTCTCCCAGTTTAATACGAAAAACATGAAAATAATATAGGAGAAGGTGATAATATGGCCCCCTACTTTGTTTTTACGTAATAAAAAAATATTAGATCATAACTTTAACAATAACTTTATGCCAAAATATCATGAACACATTTAGTCAAAGTAATTAAGGTTGGAAATGTAAATAAAACCACAGATTTAAAAAACAAATTTATTTTTCAAAATAATGCAAAAATGCAGCGATAAAAGATTGTGTGGGTAATATGGCCCCCCATAATAAATGTATAAAAGGACAAAAAATACACCGAGCATACAAAATTCCCATTGGTTTTCTGAGAGCCAATCGATTTTTGAGCCTGTTTAAAAAATAATCTAACCATAACCATGATCAAGCAGCAACACCATTTCTGAATATGTTTGGGATGTTATTTTTCGTTTTTAAATGATAAGCCATTCTTGTTACGTCCATACGTTTCAGACCATAGTATTTACTACCCATTAGCAAAAGGTAATCAACCAAATTCTCTTCTAAATGAGGTTGTAGTATACATTTTCTACCTAGTGGTTTCTGCACTAATAAATCCAGTGATTCCTCGCATCTTTGACCAGCCTCGTCAATGTCGCTCTTGGTACTGACAAATGTCTGAAAGCCTTCTCATACCACATAGTTTTACTTCGTACTGCTTCGACTGCGCTTTTCATTAGATCTGAATCCCATGTCTTCCTCTTTTTTTGTATGTTCGGAGAAATATTCATTTGAGGCATCTAGTAGTATCAATAAATATACTAGTTCATAACTGTTTTCGTGCATACACTCAATATGGCCCCCGGGGCCATAATACATACAACAACAGGGGGCCACATTAGAGCTATGAGCTTAGTTTCAATAAAAAATCAGGAATAAGTTATTAGTTAAAATATGATCTTTTTACCTTGAAAATATTGAAAGAGGAGTTGATGCACTTTCCAATAATTGCCACAGTTTATTTGTCTCACGCTTTTACAATATTTTACAACATGACCTTTCGGCAGGAAAAAAATTTCTTATTGCAGCACATTGACAATAATGAAATAAATGACAATCCTTGGCGACAGTAGCAGTCTGGCTACTTTTGAAATCCTTTTTGGTAACTGTTTGATTTAATACGATGTCTAACTCGCAGGTAAAACCTCCGCAATTATAAATTGGGCTGGGGGGCCACTTTACCTACAGGGGCCATATTATCAGCTTCTCCTCTATGTATTGGAATCAATCCCATAATTTTAAAGAAACTTATTCGTATGATTTCAATAAAACTCCTTATCAATAAAATATAAATTTAATAAGAGTCGTATGATTTTGATATACCACCTTATCAACCAGTGCCGGCCTTAGGCTTTTGCGTTTAGTCGGGCAAACTTTTCCTCGGCGCCCCTTGTAAAGAAAAATATAAAAATTATGGCTTAAAAAACAAAAAAACACGCTTTTATAAGTAGCGCAATAAAAAGTTGAACAATTATCGCAGGTTCAAAATTTCTTTTAACTTGTAGTGTCATCAAAAATTTAGCAGTGTGAACAATTTCAAGGTTTGGGCTTTCTCCGAACATAGTTAAACTTCGATTTCTAATTTTGAATTACACAAAAAATGCACAGGCGGACGGACAACACGGTGAAGTGGAAAAAAGTACGATTTTTTTGCTACGATGAACTGACCATACAGAACAATCCGAAAAATTTTTAGATAATTCTTCTATATTTTCACAAATTCCGTCATCTACCGCATTTTGATTGTTGGGCTCGTCCTCATCTATGTTCAACTTATTTCCATCCGAAATTGGTTTAGGCGATTCAGATCTAACTTCATTTTGAATAGATGGTTCTGACGCTTTTCTTTTTCTGTATTCATAACCAGACGGTTTATGGTCTCGTTTTCCATCGTTAAAATAAAATATTATCAGCCTGTATAGAAAAAAAGATAACAAATGTTGATAAGAAAAAATTAATTTTTCTACAGTCCAGACCGCAAAGTGTCAACTTTGTAACCACCACTCAAAACAAATTTCCACTTTGCGTAGGCTTCGAACGGAAAAATCGTAAACGTTACTCGGGTGTTAAAAAAGAAGGCCTTAGATCAAATAGTTGGGCATTCTTTATTTATAACCGACTTCAAGAAAAGGAGGAGGTTCTCAACTCGACTTTATTTTTTTCTTTTTTTTATATATATCAATTCGCCGATTGTGAACCGATTTTAATAATTCTTTTTTTATTAAATAGAATATTTCTCAAGGGTGGTCCCATTTAAATTTGAATATTCCTCCTCTAAAGGTGGAAACTTAGGGGATGAATCCCTTTTATTGAATTTCAACCACTTCCCGTCAGCTAAAAATTGAAAAATAAAAAAAAATTTACAAAAAAATAAAAAACGACGTCAAAACTTTGCATGTATGTACAAATTTAAACTAAAAAGTTAAAAATAATATTTTTTATTACTTTAAAGAGAAGAGCATTCAAGCACAATATACAAAACTATTAATACTCGTACTTAAATATTTACAATATCTAATCAGTTACTTTTTGGAGTCGGTGCCAGCCAAGGCAAGTTTAAAAACCCAAATTCTCTAGGTTTAAAACTTGCCTTGCCAACACCAATTAAAAACTGACTGATTAGTGATTCTAAATATTTAAATATCAATAATTTTGTATATTATCCTTGAATGCTCTTTTCTTTAAAGTAATAAAAAATATTATTTTTAAATTTTAAGTTTAAATTTGTACATACAGGCAAAGTTTCGAAGTCGGTTTTTATTTTTTTTGTAATTTTTTTTTATACTCCCAACGTTGCGTAATCTAATATATTATTGAATTTCATATATAAACTGAAAACTACATTTGATACTGGATTTGACACTGGACAGAATAGGATAAAGAAAATTAAATTTGAAGGGTGAATATACTTTCCGTAAAATTTTCTTTGAAATGCTAGTTAAATGTGCAATAATAAAAGCAAAAAGTCAAAAATTAGGAAGAATAAAGAGTGTAAGTAGAAAATGTTGATTCATGTATTATAGAATCTTCAATGCTTCATCTGAGAATAAAATTTACTATATCCGAGTAATGTATCTCTGAGAATCAGCAGCTTAAGGCTTCATGATTTTCGAAAAGTATTTTGGATTTCCTGAAATAATCTTTATATGCATTTAAATATTGTATAGCATTCCAATTGTTTTTCATTGAATTACGAATCTTTGCCACGAAAACTTGGAATAATAATCAATTAAACTAGTAAATACTTCAAACGCAGTTTGATATTATCATTAAATCTGCAGTTTCAAAATAAACCATTGGAAAAATTGGAAAATCAATTTCGTATTTACGTTTCATAAATTTTGCATTTCAATAACATTTACAGGTAAATTAGAATAACTTTATATCGTCAGAATCCAATACTAACATAAATGTATAATAATCAGTTTTTATATCTTGCTTTTCTCTCAAAAACTGAATGCATAAAAGGTACAACGTCCAAAAATGAAATCGTTCATTTACCTTATGCATCACTCGTTCCTTTAATATTTTTGAAGACCAAATGAGTTTTTAAAAATAATGATTTGCAAATATTATTTAAAAATTTTATGGAAGTCTTAGGAAAGCCCAGAACACTCGCGACGTCCTCAGCTTACGAGTGATAGCTGCAGTCTGCAAATATATACAATATGTCTAAAGCGCCCATCGCGAATTTCTAAGAAAAAATTTATTCGAAAATACACAAAAAAATGGAAAACGGCTCTTACCAAAACTCCCTCTAATACATATAAACACAAGCCGCGAAGTTGAAAATGCACATGTAGTGATGTAGTCCGAGAATCGGCGCGAAGTTACATTGCTTCTTATGGCAGAAATTTGAACGCAAATATCTTTAACATTTTGTTCTCGCCCCTATAATGGTTTTGGTACTGTAAGAACGGCATTCTTCCTCAGTTACAATTAGTAGAACATCACTTTTTCGTAAAAGCGATAGTTCAGCAGATTCGCCCTGTGGAGTAGAATAAATGGGCTATACCGCCATAAGAAGCAATCCTCGGAATTAGGCGGCTTGTATTTATGATATTGTTCGTGGGGATTTTGCTTTTACGATACTTATACATAAAATTGTCACTTTCCTTGGGGGGAATACAAAAACACCTCGGAAAGTAAAAAAAATGCTTCAAAACGCATGTTTGTCGCCCTTGCCTTCGTCTTACATATATTTTTACTCAATTTTGCAGTTCTAGAAACTTATTCTTCTGAGAAATTTTAATATGTTCCTGATTCATTTGGCGCCCCAAATCGACCGGCGCCCTCGGGCGCCGCCCGAGCTTGCCTCCCCCTAAGGCCGGTACTGTTATCAACAGTCGTTTACTAATAATACGCTGGAAATTTCATATCTTCCGGTGAGATGACGAGCTTACAAAATATTCAAAGTATTTTCATGTAAATTACCTTTAAAGTTTTTAATAAATCTGAAGTATCTAAAGCCACAAACAAAAGTTCTCAGGTTTAAAGGACTTATATTAAGAGCTTAGATATCAGAAGAATGTCATAATGTAAAATAGAATAAAAGTCCATAAATAAATACCATAAATCTCCCAAAAGTAATTTATCGGCAAATAAATTCTTTTTTTAGGGTTTTTCAAACTTCAAATTTGCACACTTTTATTGTGGATACAGTACTGAACAGTATCCTCTATCTAACTTTGGGTTAGTAAAACTCGTTCACACTTGACCAATTTATCAGCACTATTATTTAAAGTGTCTAGGATCATAGTAGACACTAAACTTAATTATTTAAAGCCAGAACTGTACAATAATACATTATTCTTGGACTGCGTTACCATACTCATTAATAAGTAAGGCAATCAAGTCAACCATTACTGATGAAATACCAATATAATTCATCATATCACACTTCAGAAGCATTACTTCAAAGTAATGCTTCTGAAGTACGGTAGCTATGGAGTACCCATACCATTACTTGGTAATCCACCAATAATGGAGATGGTACTAGTAATTTGTTTTACTTGCATTACTTGTACTGGTAATTGTAATGGTAATGGTAATATTTTTTTTTCGGCTCTGTTTACAGCGTTTGTAGTACTTTTAAAATGACGGACTGTCAAATTCTAAACATGCGATTTTCATAAAAATTAGTAAACGGTAGTAACATCTGTTGAAATTAGTGAGTTCAAGTTAGCGGAATCTCAGATTCCAAACTTTATACGATTTTTGTGAAAATGGGTACCTACATATATACATACGAGGCTTTCTCATGGAACATGTTCTTCATATTTCATATCAGATTTTTATTTTTATTTTTGGCCACTACAATAATTTGCTAGTCAGGCAATTTTTATTATTAATAGACAATTATTTATTTCACTGTTCAAATTTAAAAATATTTGTATTTCTTATGTAAAATTACACTTCATTTTCGTCTAATTCTCGGTTAGAACCATAAACAATTTTATTATTTTCCTTCTATTCTGTCGTACAGCACATTTAAGACCTTCTTAATTTTATTGCTTAGTATCTTCGGAAGTAATAATAATTTCTGAGAAATTGTCAATTCTCGTCTCTCTGCTGGTTGTATTATCAGTCTAACCCTTCAAAATAAAAATCAGCTCAAATCGGCTTTTCGAATAAAAATACAAATACATAAAGTATTGCATGACTTCAGCTTCGGCAAGCCTAATAAAATTTTTTACAATCAAAACGAAAAGAGCCTATAATCCTTAATCTCAATCAAAAAACATCATTCATCTTTGCGAATGGGAATAAAAGTTGCGCTGTTTGACGTCATAACTCAAAGAATCGTTTAATTCATAATTCATAGACCGCATCTATCGGCATATATGCGCCGATATGAATCTTGTATAAATCTTTCGTATTTCTCCTGCCCTGTGCAAACCTTCGGAATGAGATAAAATTTTATCTGGTCGTAGTCTGAATATTCTTTTATTAATTTCGATGTTTTCCTTTCTTTTTATATTTTCATTTCGTGGTGTTGTTACAAATGAAACACTAAACATTTATACTCACAACACCAAAACATCAACCAACACTTCTGTGAAATTTTTTTTACAAAAATATCAAAATACAAAAGTTGGTCTCATGAGAAATTATTATCGATTTGAAGAACCACCTTTACTGGGACCAGGAGCTGGATTTCCACCCTATGGCCCACCAGATTTTCATCAGACCACCGAAAGCTGGAAAGGAGCGCCGATGCATCCTACTGGCCTAATGAAAGAACCGCCAATAGCACCTGGTCGCAATGGACCTGTCACATTTCCAGCACAAGGGCAACAACAGGTGAGTTGAATCGGATTGAATCATTTTGAAAAAAGAGCGTACAAACTAATTGACTTGTCCTTTTTTATCCCGAACGGCTGCGTCTTTTGGTATCGATGTCTTTTGCGGCTCTTGTAATTCATTGGAATCGAATTTTATTCAGCAGGGCGCTGTTATGATGGTGTACGGCCTCGATCACGAAACATCAAACACAGACAAACTATTCAACTTAGTTTGCCTTTACGGAAACGTGGCAAGGGTGAGTACAGACCTCTTTTACTATATATGTAATAGATACACTTTTCCAATTCGAAAAATAATAATAACAATAAAAGTAAAACATTTTATCGTGGATTCTCGAATATATAGTATTCGTCGCATCCTTCTTTTCTACAACGAAACTATCAAGAACATTTGTAATGTTACTATGAAAAAAACAATTATAGAAAAATCCAGCAATCTATATTTCTTTAGAATGTTCTAAATCATCAACCGTAGGAACTCGTAAATATCCATTTACATGGAATGCCCTTGATATACATATTTTTCATCGCCTTGACAGATTCGAAATTAGCCACCCCAAAAATTTCTGATTGCTATGTTTGAGAAAAATAGAGTTCCAAGATTCACACTTTTACAGAGGTAACAAGTTAAATAAAATCGTTAAAAAAAAATTCAAATCAAGGGCTTTTTGCGCAAATGTTTCTTATATCATGTCTGGTCATGTTCGAATAGAACACGCCTGTCGTACGAGAAAAATTAGCAAAATATTCATTCTTAAAGACATATTCGCAAAATAAATTATATATATACCCAATAAAATAAATAGAGCATTTTTTAATACAAAAAAAATTACTCACAGTTGACCAGTTTTGTTAACTGTGACTTCTACTTAATTCTATATCAGTATGAATATTTCCTAATTTTACAGATAAAGGGGAGAAATTCCTTTATTTTTCCTGCAATATTTACAAGATTCTCTACTATCACAAATAATTTCAAATTTGTTAACCCAGAAAATACATACATAGGTACCAATAAAAATAGCACATACTTGCTCACAAGTTTTGAAATTGAAATAAAAATAGTTTAGAAATGTGCAAAAAATGACTTTTCATAATAATACCCCAGTTGATCTATTGAAAAAAAAGTTGTTTCTAACCCTCTAGTAAAAGTAACAAAATATTTTTTTTACCCTAACTTTAGCACTAGGTGTAGACACAAAAGCTTAGGTACCAAGTTTCAATTTGATGGCATATACTCCTAAGAAAAACAGTTGTTACAAACAAAGAGACAGACACCAAAGTTTCACCATTCGGTTTTCTTTTATATATTTTTAATACATAACCTTAAAAATAATTCAAACTTTGATCAATTATTGAAGTTTAACTCATCATGGGAAAAATGCTTGAGATCTCATTGCAACGGGTAAAGGGTTTTTTATCTGTGGAAAGAACAGTTTTTAATTACACGAACAACTAATAAAAACATTTTCTTGGACTGCACCAAAAAGCTTGTTAGTTGGACCGGATAGTTAATTATCGTGTACAAGTTCCTGAATGTTTTAGAAATGTATTCAAAAAAAATTGCAATACCAAACATTTATACCTTGCTAAAGCGACTATGGCTTTAAAAATACACACATACAATAAAAAAAGTTACCGATCAGTGGAGTACATTTTCATTGAAAATTATCGATTTACAGAATGTGATCACACTTTTTTTTTAGAATTGCAATTAAAACTTCGGTCAGTCTTTTAATTATTCGCATAAAAATTTTAATTGTAAAACCAATTTCAACTTCCTTTCGTAATTGAATTCTTACAATTCTCCACCATTCGTATATAATACAAAAATGGTAATGAATTGATTTTTAATTGTGAGAAAATTTTGTTCTGGATATGCTTTTCCGCTTCAGTATCTTACGAAATTAGATGGTAGCCAAAATATAGCGAACGGTGCTTTTAGCAATGACCTCATTTTTAAGATTTATTTAATTAGATGTACATGTACGAGTTAATCATCAAATCTACTGGAAAATAAAAAAATAGTGCATAAAGCAATTGGATAGAATTAACATTGCAATGCGCTGTGCAATTTTAACTAATGATTTTATATGCAAATATGTATATTAAGACAATTTTTGTAGTCAAAATAGAAGTCGCTAAGATTCTACATTTTTAATTGACTTTAACTACAAAGAACGTTAGACAATTGTACATTTCCAGTAAAAAGGGGTGTTGCAGGCTTAAAATAATACTAGTAATATATACAGGGTGTTCAGAGGTGGGTGGTCAATACTGAAGGGGGTGAAAGGTCAGACCGAGACAAGCAAAAAATCGTATGGGTGGGGGGGGGGGGGGGGGGGGGGGCATCTCGCACCGTTTGGCAGTTACAGGGTGATTCGTAAATCAGGATTTTGCCTTATATGGGAACCGCCCTTGTATTTTTATCTTTTTTGCTACGCATCGCAGCGGCCCCGAACTGATTTCAAAAAATCACTATTTGGAAGCCCTTTCCAAAAAAGTTTACACCACCCCCCTATGCCCAACCCCTTGGCCACAATCCCCCCTGGAAGTTGAAAAAATTAACTTTTATTTCACGATTTTTCACCTTTCGCCCCACTTTTCTCCGAAATTCATGTTATTAACATACCTACTTTTTATTTTTTTTAAGTTGCCTATCTAATTACCTTTCCAAGGAGGTGCAACATGCCCAGGTAGGAAAAGGATACGAAAATTTATTTACAAAAATCCTTTTACAGAATATCATGACAATTCGAATTTTTAAGAAATTATACTTAAGTTAACTAAAAAATACATTTTGTTCGCTTAAAAACTAATTACAATTAAAACGTATGTCCTATAAAAGCTGTTCAAAATGTTCTCCGCCAGTTTCGATGCATGCAAGTAGCCTTCGTCTTATTCCGCGTTTGAGGTCTATGGTAACCAGTCTCTCCCGTATTTTCGTCGCTGCAGTCCCAATCCTGGTAACTAATTCTTCTCTGGTGTTGATTGGTCTTGAGTAAACTTCATCTTTCATCATTCCCCATAAGAAAAAGTCCAGTGGAGTAAGGTCCGGTGACCTAGCAGGCCAAGGAATCGGTCCACCTCGTCCAATCCAGCGCTCTGGGTAATGTTCATCCAACCTTGCCCTAACAATGTTCCCAGTATGTGCAGGTGCTCCGTCGTGCTGTAAATAAATTGCGCTTCTGGTGGCCAGGGGGATGTCCTCCAACAGATCCGGAAGGGTATTCTCCAAAAAGTCCGAGTATAGCTGACTATTCAGCACTTGGGGCAAGATGAAGGGTCCTATCAACTGGTTGCCGATGATGCCAGCCCAGACATTGACACTAAATCTTTGCTGGAAGGACCGACACCTGGTCCTATGTGGGTTCACATCTGACCAGGTGTGGAGGTTGTGGAAGTTTGTGATGCCATCCCGGGTGAATTGCGATTCATCCGTCCACAGAATTCGGTCTAGAAACCTTCTGTTTTCGATGTCAGACTCGAGCAGCCAAGTGCAGAATTGCAATCGTCTTTCGGAATCTCCTTCCTGTAGTGCTTGGACCGGGATATGGTGGTATGGATGTAGTCCCTCTCGGCTCACAACGGTCCAAACTCTCCCTGAAGACAATCCTAACCGTCGTGCGACCTGCCTGATGCTTATTACAGGGCTGTTCCTGACGATGTTGAGGATTTGTTGGTCGGGGTCCGCTGAATCGGCCGATTTTCCTGCGCGCGTTTCTGCTCTGGGGGCGGTTACACTTCCGGTTTCTTTTGACCTTCTGAAAGTCCTTGAAAATACCCTTCTGTCGGGTACACGTCGATTCGGGAATCTCCTTTGGTATTGTCGTAAGGCCTCACTATCATTTCCTTCTACTAAACCGTGCACGTAAATTATATCGGCATACTCGTCAACACTGAATTCTGCCATTTTATCTTAATTTTTTCTATTAAACACCCGGTTTTATCGATTGCTTCTTCAACTGTGGTCAATGTCCTTTCAAACTTACCCATTTTTATACCATAATTCATAGGAGGTATTAGAAACGGAGCGTCAGGATACTTAAGAGTCAATACTGGATATAATAAACTAATAACGCTATTTAACGAGATTACATTTATTATTTTATTACTGTTTTGCTGAAATAATAAAAATGTACTACCTCTGTTTCCTAAACAAACATTTCCGAACTTGCTGTCATAAAAATTGTTTACTTAACGACTTTTTCCATTATGGTGCAATAAAGTAATTAGGTACCTGTGAGGATGTTTTAATTTCAGGACTTTTGCAACCCTTTTCTAACTGGGCATGTTGCACCTTTTTGGAAAGGTAATTAGATAGGCAACTTAAAAAAAATAAAAAGTGGGTATGTTAATAACATGAATTTCGGAGAAAAGTGGGGCGAAAGGTGAAAAATCGTGAAATAAAAGTTAATTTTTTCAACTTCCAGGGGGGATTGTGGCCAAGGGGTTGGGGATAGGGGGGTGGTGTAAACTTTTTTGGAAAGGGCTTCCAAATAGTGATTTTTTGAGATCTGCTTGGGGCCGCTGCGATGCGTAGAAAAAAAGATAAAAATACAAGGGCGGTTCCCATATAAGGCAAAATCCTGATTTACGAATCACCCTGTAACTGCCAAACGGTGCGAGATGCCCCCCCCCCCCCCCCCCCCCCCCACCCATACGATTTTTTGCTTGTCTCGGTCTGACCTTTCACCCCCTTCAGTATTGACCACCCACCTCTGAACACCCTGTATATATACCTGCTGTTGCTACCATACATGCGTGCTTCATATGATTTAAGAATAGAAAAATCAGTTTATAATATACATAATTGAATTTCAAAGTAAAATTTTTCTATACGCCGAATTTTACCGAAAATATTTATTTAACTTCAATTCTCAATATTTTATATGCGCTATATTTGCAAGGAACCTCTTTTTTCCACTTAAAAATTTAATTCTTGCGTTTTATAATTTGGCCTTAGTTGTTTTATAATTTGTTCCAACACTGCATAATACTGCAAGTCAATTAGTTGGTCGACATGTGAAATATGATCTGGAATATTAATAAGTTCTCTATCTACAGCCTACATGTCGAATATTCACCAATTTCACCATAAGTCCACACAACAGTTGTTCTTAATCAGAAACCTTTTTTGTGAGAAACAGAACTAAATACTTATTATAAATTTTGCATGCAATTCAACTTTCACAGGCAAAACGAAGCGGTTCGTTTCGTTTCTGGCACTCTTTCTGTCGATATAAAATTAATTGTGTTTCTCTTTAAGAAAGCCTTAACATCACTCAATTTTTAGCATTCTTGTATAATTAGGAACAATTAGTCAGTATACAAAAATACTACTTCGTTTAATACTTTTTAACCTTTTTTAGATGTTTGTGTCCATTCAATTGTATATCACAACCTTTTTATAGAGTTATTCATAGCCGAAATACATTCGTAAAAATAAAACATTTAAATTCGATACCTTTAAGAGGTTACTTTACGTTAAACGGACTTAAAATAAGTTTTTTTTTTTTAATTAGTGGGATATCGAGTTAAAGCTAATGCTGAGTAGTAAATATATAAATTAAAAATGCTTGTCTCATTCCCCTATCTCTGAAAGAAGGGTTATTATTCTGATTAAAAAAGATCTGAACATGAGTAGCATAACATCAGTATTGAAGGAGAATTTATCAGCACTCAGCAGCTCTAGAATTAATCCATGGTAAAAAAAAAATTAAAAAAAAAACAATAGAAGTATTCAGGTCTTGTTGTATCTTCTGTTGTATTGTTTTCTACAGCAGCTGATTTTTTTAGTTTCATTTGGGAATAAAACGAAGTGTGAATACCCATAAAACATGAAAAAAATATCGACCAAAATTTTGTATGTAGGTGCAAGAAGTGGTAATGAATCCTTCCGACTATTCCCCAGGAATTTAATGTATATGCTATTGACAGAATATACCTCATTATGACGAAGAACGTCATTATGAGCTCCATCGTAATGATGTGGTGACACATTATTCGTACGTTATTTCCGATTGTCAACTTAAAATCTAGCTTTGTAAAATTATATTGAATTTTTTGGAGGATATGTTGTTGAGCGTTTTAGTGAGCAAATTAATTTCTATTTCTGCATTTTTGGAAATATGTATAACAAAATACATAAATAAAAAGAATTTATAAAAACGTAAAGTGCAATAGAAATGCCAGCAAAATCCTAAAAATGCTATGAGACATTTACAAAAGAGAAATTCCTTAATTACTGCTCTTCAGACTCTTATCGAACAATTTGGCGATGCGCAATACCACTGGAAAAACGAATTGGTATTGCTTTGTACGCTCTGGGATCTTTTGCGGAGTACAGAAGTATATTTTATATATTTGGAGTTGGTAGGGCTACAGGGGATGAAATTATCCTTGATAAGTGCAACAGCTCCAATGACAGAATACGAAATTTGACAGCAAATGTGATTGAAATGTAGTAGATTTTCAGTGAAATCGTAATACAATATGATTCTGCTTTTTGATACCTGATGGCATTCTTACGTAATTTTGTTCCAAATGATGTTCCTTTTACATCATTTTGATTCGTCATTATGAGCTGTTTTTTCTTCATAATGACGTCGTACCTCATAATGAGGTATACTCTATAAACAGCATAAAGCTGAATTTTGACCACTATAACTAATATAATTTTACCAAAAAACTCCGTCCAAAATGTATAAAAAAGAGCAAAATATTTAAAACAATATATAACCGTCTCCAAAAAAGTATTAAATAATTTTACTGTAAACACTTTCGCTATTAGTTACATTTAGTAATAATGGCAATCAGTTTGTTTTATTTAATTTCTTATTATTGGATTAATATCAAGGAAAAATAGAGATCAAAATATTGAAAATTGTAAAAAATTAATAGCAGGCTAAATTTTGCATACACTTTAGTATTAGGTTTCTAAATAATATAGGGTAACCTGCCCAGTGATGGCCACTTTAAGCGCGGTGCTTCATAGTTTGCACGACCATGCGTCTCCAGTACAACTCAGCGGTATGAAAAAAATCACGGGTATACTAGAGGGTTTCAGAAAGGTGCTACGCTTTTCAAAAACAGAAAAATAAAATTTATTTGATGTCAAAATAATTATAAACAAAAAAGTACAATCTGCCCAGTGATGGCCAGGCCTAGCCCAGTCATGGCCACCCCCTTGCCCAGTGATGGCCACTCCCCTTCTCATACTTAAATCTACTTGTTCCGCCGTGTGTTTCTCCGAGCTGGAGGTTCTGCTGCGGTCTTCTGTCGCTTTGCTGCTGCGGCAGCTGCTTTAGCAGCCTTTTCTGCCTCCTGTGCCTTTATTTGGCGATTTTGGGGAGCTCTGGGGGAATGCTGTGCGTTGAGCGAGCGACACACTATGGGCTAAACGGCACTTTTTGTGTTTAAAACCTAATATCTCGGAAAAAACCGAAGATATTAACGTAATTTTTTTTTTAAATTGAAGCTGAGACTATGTAGATTACTCGAAAATTAACCAGAATGGCTGAAATGGAAATAAACACTATGTAACATAACCTCAAAGTTGCATTTTTTTCTGAAAAATTGAATAGGCTCACACCAACAAAAAACTTGGTCTTTATTTTAAATGTCATATATGCTATCCGATGAACTTTAACCTGCTGATCACGAATCCGAGGTCAGAATTGCCCCCCACCCTACAGTTTTCAGAAAAATGAAGAATTTCCGTGCCTAGTATAAGCCTTTTTAACTCTTTGAGTTACAAAAGACGAGCTTAAATTAATTTTTACTATAACATACTAACTGAAGGTTTTTGGGGTCGCTGATCACGAATCTGAAGTCAGATTTTGAAAATTCAAAATGGCGGATCCAATATGGCGGACCAAAATTTTTACATTTGATCAAATTTGGACTAAAAATTGTATACATGGGTTTTTGGAGTTGCTAATTACGAATCTGAAATCAGATTTTGAAAATTCAAAATGGCGGATGCAATATGGCGGACCGAAAATTTAATATTTGACCGAATTTCGACTCAAAACCGTATACATGGGTTTTTGGGGTCGCTGATCACGAATCTGAAGTCAGATTTTGAAAATTTAAAATGGCGGATGCAATATGGCAGACCGAAAATTTAATATTTGACCGAATTTCGACTCAAAACCGTATACATGAGTTTTTGGGGTCGCTGATCACGAATCTGAAGTCAGATTTTGAAAATTCAAAATGGCGGATCCAATATGGCGGACCGAAAATTTAATATTTGATCGAATTTGGACTAAAAATTGTATACATGGGTTTTTGGAGTTGCTAATTACGAATCTGAAATCAGATTTTGAAAATTCAAAATGGCGGATGCAATATGGCGGACCGAAAATTTAATATTTGACCGAATTTCGACTCAAAACTGTATACATGGGTCTTTGGGGTCGCTGATCACGAATCTGAAGTCAGATTTTGAAAATTCAAAATGACGGATCCAATATGGCGGTCAAATATTAAATTTTCGGTCCGCCATATTGGATCCGCCATTTTCAATTTTCAAAATCTGACTTCAGATTCGTGATCAACGGCCCCGAAAACCCATGTATACGGTTTTGAGTCGAAATTCGGTCAAATATTAAATTTTGGATCGCCATATTGGATCCGCCATTTTGAATTTTCAAAATCTGACTTCAGATTCGTAATTAGCGACTCCAAAAACCCATGTATTCAATTTTTATTCCAAATTCGATCAAATATAAAAATTTTGGTCCGCCATATTGGATCCGCCATATTGGATCCGCCATTTTGAATTTTCAAAATCTGACTTCAGATTCGTGATCAGCGACCCCAAAAACCTTCAGTTAGTATGTTATAGTAAAAATTAATTTAAGCTCGTCTTTTGTAACTCAAAGAGTTAAAAAGGCTTATACTAGGCACGGAAATTCTTCATTTTTCTGAAAACTGTAGGGTGGGGGGCAATTCTGACCTCGGATTCGTGATCAGCAGGTTAAAGTTCATCGGATAGCATATATGACATTTAAAATAAAGACCAAGTTTTTTGTTGGTGTGAGCCTATTCAATTTTTCAGAAAAAAATGCAACTTTGAGGTTATATTACATAGTGTTTATTTTCATTTCAGCCTTTTTTTTTTAGTCTCAGCTTCAATTTAAAAAAAAATTTACGTTAATATCTTCGGTTTTTCCGAGATATTAGGTTTTAAACACAAAAAGTGCCGTTTAGCCCATAGTGCGGCGCCAGTACTGCAGCGAGTTCAAGTGTGGCCATCACTAGGCAGACTATGTTTTTCTGGCCCAGTGATGGCCACCCCCCTTTCCCCCTTTAAATTTTGAAAAAATTTGAAAAGCAGCATAAAATACAATAACTTACCTATCCTTTTCCAATTAAGAAGCTGCCCGAGGTTCGTGCGATTGCTGTGAGTCGAATGACAGCGTGTCTCCTGAACGGCTGCTCTTAACACTCTGACTAAGAAAACGACCGCTCAGGCTGCCGACTGTGCAGCGTCCGACGCGATGCGCTCGTGCGCTCAGCCGGGCAATGGTCGAACCAAAACCCGATTGGAATCTTACTGCCAACATGTGAAAGAATATGGATCGCAAAGGCGCGCATCTTGAATTTCGCTTGGTTGGCTGGAAATCCACCCCAAAGACAAAAGTGGCCATCACTGGTACAGTGGCCATCACTGGGCAGCTTACCCTATAAGAGTTTCTCATTGATTTGATTGTCGATTATTTAAATTTTGTTGCTGGGATAAAGCTTAACAATATTTTAATTTACTTATAATATTTAAGGCTTATGCGAATTGTTACTAGAATTTAGACGCTGGCTAATTTTCCAGACCTGCAATTTAACTTTACCATCCGAGAATATGGATTAACTACGGATGACTAAAATTTAGTTGAGCCGGAAAAACATTAAATTCATCAAACTGCGTAATCAATTTGAGTTAGTTCCTCAAATTGAAAGTACACTGCATACTGAGATTCTCCAACAATTTAGTCAAAGTTGATCAAAATCTAAGTTTTAATAACAATGCCGTAGGCCTTTAATTCTACAGCATGTCTCTCCCTTTAAGGGGGTACATGGGTCTTAAATGACTAAACTTTGGACACATTTTTTAATGGTGCAATAAATACAATTATATTGAAATTATTGTTTATTGAAAAAAGCAACATTTGAACAATATTTTGTGAAATTTTTGTTTGAAAATTTTGAAAATTGACCCTCTAGTGGCTATTTTTCGAAAACTTGGTGAAAATGCGGTAGGCATGATATCTTGTTTTAGATTTATCTGAAACAAAAAAAAAATTTTTTTTTTTTCTTGTAGTATACGTGTATAGCTCGGGGGTGAACGAAGGATTTGTTAAAAAATCGAAATTTGAATTTTTGGCGGCGTTGCGCGCTAAAAATCATTTTTCGGTATAAAAAATCAATATATTTTGCCACATAAGTAAAGTTATAATGCACCAAAAAGAAAGTCCTTCGTTCACCCCCTAGAGAATACTATGTAGAAGAAGTATGCAAAATATTAGGATGATCGGTAGAATAGTTTTTAAGTAATCGTGACTACCGACTTAAAAAATGTGTTTTCGAGAAAAACTGGACTGGAAATGAAGAAGAAACCAGCGTTGTGAATATACGGTTCGAGCAGGTGGTAGAGCTTAGTGGGGGAAATCGCTCGCTCTCTTAGAGTTTTGCTCCGATCGATTTGAAACTTTGAGAAAATACTCTTGTTATGATATACTTTAAAATGAAAAAAAAAATCGATTTTTTCAAATTTTGAAATCCATGTACCCCCTTAACTGCTAAAAAATTAAATTCTTCAATAGTTATACATATTTTAAATAAAAATATTTTAAAAATCGATCAAACCAACGCAACAAGAAAAAGTGAACAGGACAAGTATATTTGCCGCAACGTTCACATAGGCTCAACAACGCGATGCGAACTCGAGTCGAGTGAGCTCTTCAGTCGACTTGAGTGAATTTAGCTAATGTCTCAGTACCTTTTTTCATGTAAAATTAAAATGCAGCTATTTATTTACTA
Organism: Dysmachus trigonus; assembly: GCA_949715965.1. Lineage (NCBI taxonomy): Eukaryota > Metazoa > Arthropoda > Insecta > Diptera > Asilidae > Dysmachus > Dysmachus trigonus. The sequence continues at coordinate 44,384,532 of OX454319.1, read as the reverse complement.
ATGTGATCAAAAAATAAGGTCAATTTGTTTATAAAGTGAAAAATCTTTATGTATTCTTCCAAATCAATTTCATTCCCTTCAAAGCAACCCCCTCCGGATTCAATAAACTTATGCCATGTTTTTTCCTAGTCTTCGAAACAGCTGTTGTAGTCGATTTATGAAATGGCCTTCAAAACCTTCTTCGTTTCGGCTTGTGTTGGCAAACAAAATTTAATGCAAATTCTTTGCTCAGCAAAATCAGACATAATAAAAATCGAAAAACCCACTTTTGTATGTTTACAAAAACACATGTAACTTTGCAGCAATTGAATATATTGACATGAAAATTTGCATAGATGTCAAAGACAGTACCACCAATCCACAAACAAAATTTCATGATTTCATAGTACCCATGAAGTTTAAATGAAAAATTCACCTTATTTTTTGATAACAGTGTTAAGTTAACTGGGATATTTCTGACAAACATTGCACTGTCCAGAGCGAGTGCTTTTGATTGGTATAAAGTTGTTCAAAGAAGGCAGAGAACATATTGAAGACGATGAACCTCCTGGTCGTCCTTCGGCATGAACATCACGTCAAGGAAGTCAAGGATTTGGTGCTCAAAAATTGTCGATTGACAGAAACCTTGTTGACATTACACAAATATCTTTTGGATTGATATAATCGATTTTGAAAGACCATTTAGTTCCAAAAGCACTCCATTTTTTGAAAAAAAGCGTCGTTTTGACATCTGTAAAACAATGATTTCGGAGTACTATAATGTCATTAACCACCCTATTCGTCTGATTTAGCTCCGTCCGACTTCTGGCTATTCTCGAAACTCAAAAAATCGCTCCGAGGACATCCAGGAAATAATATATTTTTTTCGGCGTTACTAATCTTTTTGTCTTTTTTAAAATTGAATTTTAAAAATTTCGAACGTGTATAAAAATTTGAATTTCGCGCCAAAAAATTTCGAATAAAATAGCATGTTATAGGTAACAAAAAACCCTACAATTTAAAAAAAGTTTCTACATCCACAAGAAGCCGATATATCGCCAAAACACAAAATCACGTTTTAATTTTTGGAGGTTTTCAGCAAATATGTACTATGTAAGGATATTTTTTTTTTTTTTTTCAAAAGAGCTGGGGGGACTTTTCACCTTCTTAACCGGCTAGATCCTTTCTTCCCGCGTTTGAAATAAATGTTCACTGTGTTTGTTTCAAACGCAGGGATTTCTCAACAAAAAAAAGTAAATATTAAAGAAAATTGTTCGACCATAATACGCTATATTACTGTTCGATTAGTACAAAGTCAAACTTGACGGTTTCCTAAATGTAAGCTGGAGTTCTGAAAACCGCCTGATTGCTTTAAAAAATTAGCAGGAACTAACCTTGCTCAAAAACAAAGTTCCAAAAGGATTTTTCCAAACTCAAATCGGAAGCGGGTGCAAAGAAATTATTTTTCCCATTTGCCTTTTAGAGTAAAATCCGGCATTTTAAAAATGAAGAAGACACGAAAATGTAAAACTACTTATCAGTATAATCGGAGGGTTTCGGTTTTCGTAACTCCAGATAATATGTAAAAGGCACCATAAATATAAGCCTATTCTAATATGATTAAGTGTTTTGTATCTTGCCGAAAGGAGCACCATTGTATACTACAATCTTTTGTATAATAATGGAAAAATGAGTTTCTTTAAGGCACTCGCAATATCAGCAGATTTTCATTTTTCGGATAATAAATGTTTCACAGGCCAACTTCGTTCAGTGCGGTTAGCTGTGGGATAACAAAGGATAAATTTTACTAGGCAAATGGAACTGAAGCCAAAATAGCCTTTTGATAGCAATCTTGCCAGTTTCAGGCTAACCTGTCCTTAATAATGAATATGAAAAATCCAAACCACCTGGCTTTAGCGACAAAACTGCAACCTTTGTACGTCGCGAGCCTTTCTACTTAAAAAACTGCGACTTCCATCAGTCTATCGTTGTTCTTTCATTCTTTATTTATGTTAATAGGGAAAATGCCCAGGGAGAAACAGGCAAGTGCGGAAGTTTTACTTTTACAAAAGAGTCTTTTCTCATAGAACAGAAAATGCGAAGTGCGCAAATGTTGACTAAAAAGGATCGTTGGCACTTTTCCTCCTTTAACTGCACTTATGCTTGTCCTTTCCCTTTGGACTCAAGACCACTTCCCTCATTTTTTAAACGAAATTCGTCCACATTTACTCCCTGCAAATAAACTTTCATCCTTCGCTCCTCTGCCCGCCATAAACGTGTTAAGATTATTCAAAAAAAAGGCCAAGACCTCGTCGAGTAATTAACACCATAAATGTACTTGAAAAAAAAAAATCCCTTGCAAAAGAGCTGTTGATGAGGGAAAGCAATTATATGCCCAAGAATTTTTGATTGCTACAGAAAATTAAAAAACATTTTAAAGGCCGCAATTCATTTAAAATAAGGAAAGAATTTTGACTTAGTTACCACGATTAGCGACTCGCAACCCTTCCGCAGAGCACTTAAGTCGTTACAGTACAGGGTGTCTAACAAGGGCTCCAATGCAACCGTAGATGATGCGATGCCAGCACAGATGTAATCGTCTCCGGATCATTATCCCTCATCTTTGCAATATGCAATGTGTGTACTTAACTACTATGAAACTGGATGCTTGCTTTTCACCTTTCTGAAAACAAAGACCTCCCGTCTGACCCATTTTTAATTCACAGCTGTCTGAGCACACAGAAAAAGAAATTTAAATTCGAGCTAAAGAGACAACTGCGGGTGTATTTCAAGCAGAACAATTAAATTTTGAGTCCAAAGGGTTCGGGCGATATTAATTATTATTCCTTTCTATATTTTACGTAAATAAAACGAAACTTTGCTGTGCAATTAGTACAATGAAATGTTCTACATGATAAACTTCGAGTCATCGGTGCAAGCCTGAGGCTACCAGTTCAGTTGGTAAGGTTTACATTCCTGTGACATTATCAAAAAATCGATTTTATTCTGTTTAGCTTTAGGATACAAAGAATTAGATACTGAAATTCGGAATATTGATGAGTTTTCTTGTCGACTTTCAACTTTACGTTTAAACAGATTATTCACTGTCCGCTTTAAAATAGAGAGGAACTTTGCGTCGTTTTTATGGGTTCCGTACCTTCAAAGGAAGAAAAGGAACCTAGAATAAGGAAAAAATAGTTGCAACAGCAAATTGAAAAGTTAAAATGCTGAATTTTGCAAAAAAATAGTTATAAAAAGTCCCCAAAATTGCAGAAATTTTGGCGGTAATAGTAAAACAAATTTAAGTTTTACAAAAAATTGTCGAAATTAAAAACCATTTCAGTAGTGTAATTACCATAGAACGGAGCTCTAAATTTATGTTTTTGTAAAATTAGACTCGAATCAGTCAGTCCCAATATAACAATTTCTTAACAATTGGACTGTTTTATTAACAATTTTAAGTTACAAAATTACACTTAAATTTATGTTTTAATTATAATATCTATAATTTCAGTAAGATAATTTTTATTTTAAACTAGATTAACATACTATGATTTGCAGAGATTCCAACAAAATTGACGAGTTCCGTAAATTTAGTGTTAACCATTGTCTTTTCTTACATTTGTCCGTACTTAATACAATAGAGTACTTTGTGTAAATTAGTTTATTATTTTATTAAAATAATATCAAATGTACAACGAGATTCATAAAATAGATACGGTGATTAGAATCGGAAGTTCTTTACTATCTGGGATTTAATTGGACGTTGAGTGAGAAGACAATAGAGTACTTTTAAAGTTAAAGAAAACCAAAATAAATCCTTTCTAATAAAACAATAAAGGCCCAAGCACATAAACAGCTTGCTACGTAACTCTGCAAAATTAGCATTGATTTTTTATGCGTTCAAAGCATTTCTGTCAAACTGTGTGACTGCACTGACAGCTTGTTTCCATTTCATTCATTGCATTTAAATTCTCATCTAAAGTAGCAGCAGAACTAAAGTAGCCGGCTCTGCTATTTCAACCATAATTTATATGTACAAATTTAGCAAAGCCTATTACTTAAGGTCTGCCAAATTTGTGCACATAAATAGGACCAAAGTAATACTTTAAAGAAAAATTAAAATAACAAAACAATCGACCCAAGGTACTGTTATTATTGTGCAAAACTAATAAAATCGTTTGAAAAAAAAAACAAAAAAAACGAAAAACGAAAGTGGTGCCAAAACCTTCTACAACTACAAGCCTTGAACTGGTCTTTTGCATATGTGCGTTAGTGGTCTGGCAGTTCGAGAAATTTGCATTTATTATTATTATTATTGTTAGGAAAAGCAGTCTTCTGAAAAATTCACCTTCAGGAATTTTTAGTATTTCAAATAAGCTAAAAACATGGATTAATTCCTAACGAAATTGCAGTCATTTTTTGGTTCTCCGGAGGCCAGTTTTCCTCCACCTGTCAAACACCCGTTCCTTGCAAGTTGTCTGAGGCTTGTGTTTTTCGTAAAGCTAGATTAAAAATCAACCATTTTACATATTTTGTTTAAAAAGGTGAAACGCGAACTTCTTAGGGTAATCATTAGAGAAAATCATTTTTAAATATGAGCCTTAGATGCTGTCACAAATTGTTTGCCATGTATTTTATTTGACAGTTCAAACCACTTTGCCCTATCGCGTGCCCCGGACATTTTCAGTTTGCAATTGTAGAAGGTTTTGGACTGACAAACCATATATCACATTCACGTGTTCTCAACACTTACGCCACTAGCAATTAATTTAAAATGGCTGATTCTCAAACAGTGTTTGCCACTAACTTCAAGTTATTAGTTTATAATGAGTAGATTATTAAGTTTTAAGCACTGTATAAAACTGCCCATATTTAAATTTCACTAGAAAAATATTATTAAAAATAATTTTAATATTTAGATTAGTCGATTCTTCACCTTTAGAGTATCCTTAAAAATATTGAAAGTAAAAGTGACTGTATAAACCGAGTAGTTTTAAAAATATAAACTTCTTATTTTGATTTCTTTAAGGCACTACTACCGGTTAGATTGCAAAAAAACAGCATAATTTTCAATAATTTTTTTCTCAGCTTCTTTATTATATATCAGTTTCAAATTTTGCATGGTGATAATAATTATTTCAAATATTACAAAAAAAATTTTTTTTATTTTTATCATTTTTTTCCTTGTTTATAGAGGGCGCCGAAGTTGATAGCTCAAAAAATCACTCGTCCCATGGCGGACAACTCATCTCAGAAACGAAGAGTCTGAAACAAATAAACCAAACGGCATTTTATTAAGGAATGTCCCTTACGTAGGAAAAAACCAGAATATGTCAAAATATGATTAAAAAAACAAAATGGCGGACGTTTGAAAATTTTTTCCAAAAAATCGCTTATTTTTTCACTTGTTTTCACTTGCTACATTTTTTTGGATTGAATTTTGACTAATATTGTGGTTTTTTCCTGTGCAGAATACTCAAATAAAGAAGCACTCCAAATTTTAGCCCAATCGGTTGGGCCAATTCGGAGTTAGTGTGTCCGCCATTTGATAAAAGGTCATTTTGAGAAAATCACGTTTAAAGTTTTTTTTTTTACTTATTATTATATATAGGCGGGCACGCTTAAACTGCTGTAACTTTTATATTTTTGGGAATATCCAAATAAAATTTTTTAGACGCGATTTCTGAAGGCATATTGAGTTGAAAAATGTAAAAAAAAAAAAAATTGAATTTTTCAAAATTATAACCGGTAGTAGTCCCTTAATGGTGATACGACAAAGGACGGTTGTTAAAATGATCTTAATTTAATTTATAATAATTGTTGTTAGGACTATAAAGTACTTGTATTTTTCTGTTAACTAATAGTTGTAATTATTTCGTTTGGTAATTGTCTAAATTATACATACCATATGTGTACATGGAAAGGTATAAATATCCTCAAATATCTTTTGGAATGAATATAATATATGATGTTCAAAAATTGATGCGAAAGCCTGAAAGGTGCTATATAAGGAACAAATTGAACACTACGAGAAACCTATACATGTACTATATAATATACACATACTATATTCTCTTCACCTCCGTTCGATTTATAAGGTGTTAAGGTCGTGAGAAACTATAAATTTTTAAGAATTTTATAACAACAGATAAACTAACAGATGACCCATCCGGACATAAAACTTGAGCCAAATAATGTGCCCCAAGAGGTACTTATTGACAACAGCATACGGACCACTACGATAAAATGTATAACATTATCGTGCTATAACCTTTCGGTGGCAGTGTGGTACCATATGAGTCACCCCAGTTCAAATAACTAAATATCTAAAAATATGAATTTCATTGAAAGAGATTGGTTTGTTGAAAATTCTCTTGAGGATTGCGCTCTATTATCCAGCAGCACATAGATAAGCTTTATCAGTGGTGTAATGTTAATAAATTATATCTTAATATACAGGGTGTTCAGAGGTGGGAGGTCAATACTGCAGGGGGTGAAAGGTCAGACCGAGACAAGCAAAAAATCGTATGGGTGGGGGGGGGGGGGGGGGGCATCTCGCACCGTTTGGCAGTTACAGGGTGATTCGTAAATCAGGATTTTTCCTTATATGGGAACCGCTCTTGTATTTTTATCTTTTTTTCTACGCATCGCAGCGGCCCCAAACTGATTTCAAAAAATCACTATTTGGAAGCCCTTTCCAAAAAAGTTTACACCACCCCCCTATCCCCAACCCCTTGGCCACAATCCCCCCTGGAAGTTGAAAAAATTAATTTTTATTTCACGATTTTTCACCTTTCGCCCCACTTTTCTCCGAAATTCATGTTATTAACATAGCTACTTTTTATTTTTTTTAAGTTGCCTATCTAATTACCTTTCCAAAAAGGTGCACCATGCCCAGGTAGAAAAGGGTTGCAAAAGTCCTGAAATTAAAACATCCTCACAGGTACCTAATTATTTTATTGCACCATAATGGAAAAAGTCGTTAAGTAAACAATTTTTATGACAGCAAGTTCGGAAATGTTTGTTTAGGAAACAGAGGTAATACATTTTTATTTTTTCAGCAAAACAGTAATAAAATAATAAATGTAATCTCGTTAAATAGCGTTATTAGATTATTATATCCAGTATTGACTCCTAAGTATCCTGACGCTCCGTTTCTAATACCTCCTATGAATTATGGTATAAAAATGGGTGAGTTTGAAAGGACATTGACCACAGTTGAAGAAGCAAGCGAAAAGAACGGGTGTTTAATAGAAAAAATTAAGATAAAATGGCAGAATTCAGTGTTGACGAGTATGCCGATATAATTTACGTGCACGGTTTAGTAGAAGGAAATGATAGTGAGGCCGTACGAGAATACCAAAGGAGATTCCCGAATCGGCGGGTACTCAACAGAAGGGTATTTTCAAGGACTTTTAGAAGGTTAAAAGAAACCGGAAGTGTAACCGCCCCCAGAGCAGAAACGCGAGCAGGAAAATCGGCCGATTTAGCGGACCCCGACCAACAAATCCTCAACATCGTCAGGAACAGCCCTGTAATAAGCATCAGGCAGGTCGCACGAAGGTCAGGATTGTCTTCAGGGAGAGTTTGGACCGTTGTGAACCGAGAGGGACTACATCCATACCACCATATCCCGGTCCAAGCACTAGGGAAGGAGATTCCGAAGGACGATTGCAATTCTGCACTTGGCTGTTCGAGTCTGACATCGAAAACAGAAGGTTTCTAGACCGAATTCTGTGGACGGATGAATCGCAATTCACCCGGGATGGCATCACAAACTTACACAACCTCCACACCTGGTCAGATGTGAACCCACATAGGACCAGGTGTCGGTCCTTCCAGCAAAGATTTAGTGTCAATGTCTGGGCTGGCATCATCGGCAACCAGTTGATAGAACCCTTCATCTTGCCCCAAGTGCTGAATAGTCAGCTATACTCGGACTTTTTGGAGAATACCCTTCCGGATCTGTTGGAGGACATCCCCCTGGCCACCAGAACCGCAATTTATTTACAGCTCGACGGAGCACCTGCGCATACTGGGAACATTGTTAGGGCAAGGTTGAATGAGCATTACCCAGAGCGCTGGATTGGACGAGGTGGACCGATTCCTTGGCCTGTTAGGTCACCGGACCTTACTCCACTGGACTTTTTCTTATAGGGAATGATGAAAGATGAAGTTTACTCAAGACCAATCAACACCAGAGAAGAATTAGTTACCAGGATTGTGACTGCAGCCACGAAAATACGGGAGAGACTGGCTACCATAGACCTCAAACGTGAAATAAAACGAAGGCTACTTGCATGCATCGAAACTAGCGGAGAACATTTTGAACAGCTTTTAAAGCACAAACGTTTTAATTGTAATTAGTTTTTAAGCGAACAAAATGTATTTTTTAGTAAACTTAAGTATAATTTCCTAAAAATTCGAATTATCATGATATTCTGTAAAAGGATTTTTGTAAATAAATTTTCGTATCCTTTTCCTACCTGGGCATGTTGCACCTTTTTGGAAAGGTAATTAGATAGGCAACTTAAAAAAAATAAAAAGTAGGTATGTTAATAACATGAATTTCGGAGAAAAGTGGGGCGAAAGGTGAAAAATCGTGAAATAAAAGTTAATTTTTTCAACTTCCAGGGGGGATTGTGGCCAAGGGGTTGGGGATAGGGGGGTGGTGTAAACTTTTTTGGAAAGGGCTTCCAAATAGTGATTTTTTGAAATCAGTTTGGGGCCGCTGCGATGCGTAGAAAAAAAGATAAAAATACAAGAGCGGTTCCCATATAAGGAAAAATCCTGATTTACGAATCACCCTGTAACTGCCAAACGGTGCGAGATGCCCCCCCCCCCCCACCCATACGATTTTTTGCTTGTCTCGGTCTGACCTTTCACCCCCTGCAGTATTGACCTCCCACCTCTGAACACCCTGTATATATATCAAAATGTAAATGTAAATTTTACCGTAAAGTAAAATCCCAGTGGGAAAATTCGAAGTTCTTCGAAAAAAGCAGAAGAGCTGCATTCACATTTCATGATATGCTACGAAAAAGTGCTTTTCAAGAAGTTATTTGAAGCAGATTCGAAGCGCTTCATCCACATTTCATGATATATTTCGAAAAAGTGCTTCTCAAGGAGCTCAAAGAAAGTGCTTACTTCTGCGAACATCATATGTTAAAATTTGTATGAAACTGAAACGTAAACGAAGCTTTGTGCTTCAGTAGGAGCGCTTGGAAAAGTCTTTTAAAGCACTTCTTTTCCCGTTGGGATGTATCTCTTTTTGATATAAGATAAATGGCAATCAAGGATAGGTGTAATTTTTAAAACAAATATGTCATATACGGATGGAGTTTATCGTAACAAGGGTATTTCAGGTTTTAGATTCTCGCAAACTCTTATGACCATTTATTTCGCGCTGGTGCGTTCTATTCGTGTCCTTATTATGAATTTCATACAAAATGAATTGATTCTATATATATATATGTATGTATATATATTTTTTTTTTTTGTTTTTTTTTTTTTGTATAATTGTAAACTGTTTGCTGACTTAATGCCATCTTACCATACTAGATATATACTTCTCGGTCTGTCAAGTTTAGAATTTAGACGCGAAGTAACTTGTGCGGTCTTCATAAAAGATATTATACGGGATTAATTCCCCCGAGCTGTTATCACTTATAGATCTGTATGCGCCAGAATAATAAATTCGATCGAGATTCTTACTGTATGTTTCTTTGCTCAAGACTAATTATGGCGCCCATGAACCTGTTTCTAACTATTTAGTTAATTTTAATAATTTTGCTGAATCCGTAGTTGTTACTGTATCTTTAAAGTGTTTCTTTTTGAAAATCAGCACGTGAGGAACTAATTTAAAATTATAAGCTGGCAGTCTGTAAGATTTACTATCTGTAGACATTATATTAAATAAATAAATAAATAACTTATTTATTCTTCTTTTGGACAATAATAGCATTTTTTTTTTTACAAAATATTTCAAAATGACGGAATTATAACGTTGTCTCCTTGAAGGATGTGAAAAAAAATCAATTAAAATTGGAAATCTTGCGAACAATTTTCACGATGTTTTACAACAAAAAATTACTGTTTCAATAATTTGTTAAAACTTTTAGATTTGGACAATACGAATATTGTTATTAAATATAAAAATTTTAACCCTGATATTTCTAAAGTCTTAAGAATAATTTTATTCATCATCTAGTCACAAATTGGCTAAGTTCTAACAACTTAAAACCAGTTAAGAGCTCCTACGTATATAAGCAGTGATTCGTGGTTTTTTCTTTCATCAATAGAGTGAAATAGAACAAAAGACGTTATTTTGACCATATTTTAAAAATCATTTACATATAATCAATTATATTATAGAGGCTTATAAAGTAGCTAAAATAAAAGTAAGAAACTTGAGCTTTTGTGTCAAAATACATAAGGTCTTAAACATTTTCGAAATATGAAATATTTATATATAATATAAATTTATATGAAATATAAATTAAGTTCAAGTTTTTGAGTAAATGGATAATTGCATGCAATGAATCAAGATCATAATAGATGTCATGTCAAAACTTGTTCGCGAAGATGTATAGAAAAAACTATAAAGTTTAGTGGTATTTGGTATTTCTAGGATATGATTCAGGATTTGATTTGAGTCATGTTACAAGCTCTTATAACTCTGTTATTTTAGAATGTTTTTTTTTTTTTTTCAAAAAAGTAAAAAATGCAGTTTTCTGTACTTTTTCACTCTAATTTCCTCAACAAGACCAGCTGATTATGCATTTTCATTAACGAATTCGCAATCTACGGAAAAGATCCTATACACAAAAGATAGATAGAAAGATATGGCTTAACTAGAAAATCACCAATTTTTGATTTCCGATAAATAGTGACGGCATAATCGATTCCACCATTTGCACAAGTCACGGAGAACATGATTTGCGGAATTGCAAATACGTTTCTGCTATTTTCCAATACTTCAAAAACATTTTCAATGAAATATGTATATTCATAATATATATTCATAAACTAGTTATATCAAAAAAATGAAGAGAATTTATTTGGAAAAATTGAAAATTCGTAAATATGTTCAGATTTAAATATTTAAATAAAAGACATGAGCTACGGTGAAAAATATTGTGTTCCATATGTAAATAACAACTTAAATTTACTTATTTCATTAAAAACGACTGGGACACTTTTTGAGATATCTTGCTAAAGCTTTCGAAAAACACGGTTTCTGGAATATGCTTAAAGTTTCGAATTTTATGAATTTCCGAATGTTTTTGTTAAATAAACCAATTGCTTTGTTTCGGGTCTTTTAACTGAATTATATGCAAAATTTCTTATGTGGTATATGCAATTCAGCAACAATAGACGAAACGAAATGATTCGATTCATTTCGTTATCGTGAAATTCATGAGCGTTCTACTACGAGTCTTTTAAGAACAATTTTTTGTTTTGATTTGAAAAATTATAGTTTAGGAAAAAAAACTTAATTTCATTGCATTTATGTGTTTTAATTTATCCTAAATTTAACATTACAGATAAAATTCTTAAAAACCAAAGAGGGTACAGCGATGGTACAAATGGGTGATTCGGTGGCAGTTGAGCGCTGTGTGCAACATTTGAACAACATTCCTGTCGGAAACAATGGAAAAATCCAAATAGCTTTTTCAAAACAAAATTTCCTGTCAGAAGTCATCAATCCATTTAGTCTTCCAGATCACACACCAAGCTTTAAAGAATACACAGGCTCAAAAAACAATAGGTTCTTATCACCAGCACAAGCTAGCAAAAATCGAATCCAACCACCGAGCAAGGTAAGTTTCATCCGCAGCCGTCGTAATAATTTGTGATGAATTTATTACGAGATTTTCCCTCCAGATTTTACATTTTTTCAACACACCACCTGGACTTACTGAGGAGCAACTGATAGGAATTTTTAATATTAAGGAAGTCCCCCCAACGTCGGTCAGAATGTTCCCCCTTAAAACGGAACGCTCTTCATCGGGCCTAATCGAGTTTGCCAACATTGCTCAAGCGGTTCTGGCTATAATGAAATGCAACCACCTTCCCATAGAAGGAAAAGGTAAATACAAAACTATTTATAATTCGTCGAAAAGGGAGCGCTTAATATCCATGAATTCAAAAGCAAATCATTCGTGCGGTTGCCACTTGGGGTAGAACACCTCTTCCTATACCTGTGTCCACAGAGTTTAAATGGTGATCAGAAATCGATATATTTTCCCAAAATATCAATCATCCCCGTTGAAAGGTAATTCTAAAAATCAATCGGCCATTTGAAGGAAATGTCAGGGAACGTTGCGTTTACAGCACCTCAAATGAATTAGAGGGCCCTTTAATGGCTTTTCAATATGTTCCGGCCGTCCGAAAGGCCAAAGACTCGACCAAATTCGTGACTCCCTTCTGCTTGTGTACGATTCTGTTCTATCACTTACACGTAGCACACGCAATCCCGAATAATGCGCACTAAGTATTTAAATATTTATTGAATACTATGGTTACAACCAAAAATAACAGAAGAGTATAAAATATTCAATATTCTGAAATAAATACGCGAAAGAGTTACTTCTAAACTTGAATATGTAGATTAATTTAATATAAGACACGTTATACAATTCAAATCTGCATCAACCTACCAAATCTATGTACTGGAGCGGACATGACAGTGTAAGAACGCGGGGCGATTCATACCTGTGTTATCTGAAAATCAATTTAAATCTTTATTTTATGCTTTTTACTTTTCACACATGACATGACGCATTACATGATACATGATATTATATATGATATGACACAACATAACACGACATGTAGCATGATATGACACAAGACGTTACACTTGATACATGACTTGACATGGAACTTGACACAAGACATGGAAAAAGATGAGAATTGTTACACGTGATCAGTAATATTAAATGTAAGATAGGGAAATTGGACTTGAATTTTGGGCCTTAATTTGAAGCAGTTTTTAGGACAAGACTTGCGAGTTCTCTGTTACGTTTAAGTCAAGTTTTATTTTAAGTTAAGGGGGTAGTCCAGTGAAAACGACTGTTTTTTCAACGATTTGTTTTTCATATTAGAAGTCAATTTTTATTAAAAAACTTTTTGACATATGATAGCACAACTATTAAAATACACAAAAAAAAAAATTTTTTTTTTTGTTTTCGACGAGTCATCCCGACAAAATGGCCGCTCCAAAAAAAAATTTTTTTTGTTGGCGGACGTCGAATCTCTGCAACGGTTCATTTGAAACAAAAAACTCAAACGAGGTTTTAATCTGTAGAACATTGGCTATCGTCGGAACTAGAATTATTAATTTTCAATAAAAAATAACAAAATGGCGGCATTTCGAATTTTTCGGGTGTTTTTCGGGTGCTTAATTTGTTTATAACTTTGTAAATAAACAATGGATTTTAATAATTCTAGTTCCGACGATAGATACACAATCAAGAAATATACAGCTAAATTTTTAGATCAATCGGATCAAAAGACTCTGAGATCTGACGTCCGCCGAGTCAAAACATGCTGTTTTCAGAAAAACGCGTTTAAAGTTTTTTATGCGGTAAAAAGCTAAAAAAATTAATTTTACCTTAGTCAGCGATGCCTGCTCCATACATAACGCGATGCCTCCTCCATACATAACTAACCTTAAATACAAAGCAGAAGGACCTAGACCGTTATAAACCGAAAAAAAAATGGGCGGAGCAAACAGAAATACAAGAGTCCTCCTTGCTCCGAAACACGCCAGGGGACCTTCGAGCGCTCGGATTACACGTCTCTCGAAAACTCTCTGTATCTTTAAAACTATTCAATATTTTGCTTAGATATTTTAAGGGAGTATTTTCCAGGTGTAGTAGAGTAGATTTAAGCAAAAAAACAAAAAACGAAAAAAATTTTTTTTTTCACTGGACTACCCCCTTAAGTTTCGGTTTCTTTAAAATAATGACTACGCCCGCGCAATGCCAGTTAACTTAGCTAGTATTATATATAAAAGGGTGAGTTTGTTTATATGTAAGATGCGCAATCCCAGGCACTACTGAACCGATTTGACCAATTCTCTCACCGTTGGTAAGCTTATGTCTTCCCGGTGGATGCAGGCTATAAACATAACATAACAAGAATGAGCACATTTACACTAAATTACACTTTTTTACACGTGACAAAATAGATCACATGACATAGTACATGGCATGGCACGATGACATAGAACATGAAACAAGGCATGGAAGAAGATGAGAAAAGTGATACAAAGATCTAATAGAATACTGTATTATTAAAATAAAAGGTATCATTCTGTTAATAAAATTACATTTGTTACACCTGATCAGCAATATTCAATGAGTCGTTATTTTTGGAAATGCTATAATGTACAGTTTTTAAAAAATCAGATGAGGTCTATCTTAACACTAAGATTTAACTTGAGAAATTGTTAAAAAAATTTAGACTTATACTAGTTTAAAAAATAACGGCTTAAGTGTAATGAAATTGAACCTGGGTTTTGGACCTTGGTTTGAAGGACAAGATTTTTCTTTTCATTTAAGTTTTCGTCCACTGTTTTATCCTCCCGATTAATTGTTACTTTTTGAAGCCGTACTTCAATTAAATTTTGCTTTCTTTAGATGCATGACTGCACCTGGAAAACGCCTTGTAACTCAGCTAGTTTATAAAAAAACAGATATAGATAATATATAATCAGTTTTAAATTTTTTTTAAATATTGCAAATTTCTCTAGCACGATTGATTATTGATTTTCTTCAATTTGACTGGTTGAAGTGGCCGAAGAGGCGAAAGCTCGTCAGAATATCACAAAGAATCGTTAACAGTAGCAATTATATTATTAGATTAGCTGGGTTAAATACTACAATTATATACATGAACTAATTTTGTAATATTTCTTTTATTAACCTGAAACTAATCAGGTGTCATATGTCATGTCAAAGTAAGCAAAAGAATTGACCAAATCATGCTGAATTAATTCATTACTGCTCCTTTTCTTCCTACTTTTCCCAATTATGATACATAGCCTGTGTCATTCAGGACACACACCACGCCCATAAAATTCCATCTTAGTCGTATAAATAATTTTTGCGTGAAAGCGCGACAAACAAGCACACACTACTTCTTTATATAATAGTGTAGATTAGAAAATTCTTAAAATTGTAATATATAAATTTTTGGGAATTGCAAAGGTTAAAAAAATCATCCGATTATAACAATTGTAACCAATGTAAGACATTTTATTAAAAATAACGATTATTTTGCACAATTTTTTTAACACGTTCAAGAAAGATATCCTTAGGAAATTACTTGTAAAAATGCATTTGACGAAAGAGAATTTTCTTTTCTGATCCATTTTAAGTCTAATGATCCTAATAAAAAATGTAATTCAAACACATGTTTTTTTTTTTTTTTTTTTTCACAAAACCAATTTAGTAAAAGAGGTGGTTTAAAAAAATTTTAATTCCATAAATAAATAATTGAAATACTTTTCATTCAGACAAAAATATGATGAGCAAAATAAATAAATAAAGTAGATTTTGAAATTCATTGGCTCATAAATCTCACAAATCCAGTAAAAATGGTAGATCTTGATAGGAAAAAAATTAAAGGGTAATTTTCAGTACACGCAATCCTCGTTTTGAAACTAGTGTCGCCTGAACGAAATTTCTTAAACCATCTAGTTACAGTGCTGTAGTCCACGGAACCATTCCGTTTCGCGACACAAATATTTCGAGTCGCTTCAGCAACATTGTGTCCGAGTTGGAATTCATAAAACAGAATTCCTCTAATTAAGCGGGTTTTCGTATCGATTTTCAATATGTAAGTGCCGGCGAAACGTAGAAATGAAACACTGACCGCGCGTGTGAATTAAGTTCAGAAAATTAATTCAATATTCAAAACAATTGAACCAAAACAAGAATTTCACCGCCTGTAAAAGTTTCAAATCGACACAGATGAAGACTCCAAGTAGCTAAGACGCTGGTTTCAGTGTCAAACGATAGATTTTGATCAGAATAATACAATACAATCACAATCTAAAACACTTAACAATTTTAACATAGGTACTAATTTTGGAAAAGTAAAAATAAAAATGTTTTTTTCACAGTATTGACCAAAACTCACGCGAAAGGCAAAATGAAACGTAGTAGTTGTGTTGCATCGGAAAGAGCATCTCAGCAGCTATCAAATGTTATATATAATTAGTACCTGAAAATTAATCTCGAAGTCATGTCGTTTATAAGTTATACTTCTCATGCGACCGATCACTTCTGAATAACATTATACTCGACATGTGAACCATCCATGAAATGAAGCAGAAAATAGATTCACCAAATTTATTTATTCAATTTTGAAAATATCGTACAATCTTTAGATTAAGTTTACAGCAAGGTGTCCATTAGGAATGTGTGAAAACTTATTAGTCACTATTTTTTAACAAATGGAGAGATCGGTAAAATGTAAATAAAGGAAAGTCTTCATTTTCATTTGAAGTCAACTTAATTATAGAAAAATTAAACCTATTTAATACAAACTATTAATTTGAAAATATAGTGAAGAACGTGAATTATTAAAGATATATATTTTTGAAATGTGAGCCATCTACATAAAAGCATTTCTTTGAATCTTTCGTCGCCAGAGAGACGTACAAAGGGATATCAGAGCCCAAATACTTTCGTCATGCGAAAAAGAGAGGTCTCGTTAAATCGTTTTATTTCATTCAGAACGGAACAGCACCTCATCGCACGCAAAAAGTATTTGAAGCTATCAATAAATTTTATTGTGATCGAATTATTGGTCTAGGATACACACGCTTTGCTAGGGAGAAAGCAATTGAATAGATGGTTAAAATATCGAAAATATATATCATTAGTAACTAACATTTTTCATTATATTTTTAAATTAATGGTTTGTATTAAAATAGACATGAAATGAAAATGACGACTTTCCTTTATTAAAAGGTATTTACATTTTACCAATCTCACCATTTGTTAAAAAATATTGGCTCATTAGTTTTCACACATTCCTTTTGGATACCCTTTATATGTAAACGAGATGGATTGGGAACGTATTCACGTCAATCCCTCGACTGTGCATCCCGACGAAGTCACATCCACTTATTCTAATAAAAATATAATTCTGACAGGAAAAAATATATATTTTTATTCGTTTTTTTTTTGTACAGATTTGTGGCAAAAATACTTATATAAAAAAATTATTATTAGAAATTCTATACAAAAATTTTTAGATATTTTTCTCCACTAATTCGTATTTTTTTTGTAAGTATAAGTTTTTTATTTGATATGATAAATTACGTACTAAAATGTAGAAAAACCCTACAATCTAAACTTCTATAGAATTTGAATTCAGCCATCTTGGAAATTATAAATATATATCTTTTGATTTATTTGGTTTAAAATGTTCGCCGCCATATGGCATCGATGGCAGACTCGAAAGAATATCTGAGTGCCAACCGCTCTTCCATCGAGAATTGAGGATTCAAAATCTACCATAATCTGTCAACGTGTTATTTTGCCAGCAAAACTGTATGCAGAATTTAAGAAGAAAAAAATCGTTTTGTTGGAAGTGCGAAAAAATCGATTGCAACTTCCCAACTTTAAAGAGTTGTGAAATAAAAAGATTTACAAAGTTTAGAAGTCGGTAAAAATCTGAGTTTTTACCCTCGTTAGCACTAATATTTGGGTTTTCCCAAATTATGGGCTTCCCTTCAACTTTAGGGAAAATTACTTCAAAGGTGAAAAGATTTATTTAATTACGGAGTCCTGTTCAAACAGGTGATGGCTAGAGGCGAAACATCGGCGTGTAAGGTGCCCGTTTAGATCGAACCTGAATCCCTTTCAAGCCCTCAAAAAAAATTATATTTTTTAAAGAAAATACAGACAGTGAATGACTATCAGTGGCGTGGGGTCCATATAACACGATTCCTACCGGCTTCCCTTTTGGGAACTCATCCTATTCCCGTAAATTTAAAACTTGTTCTATGCCTGTAAAATTCCTGGAAAGCGCTCCCAAAATTCATCTCGTAAAGAAAACATGGCAAAACAAGTGTTACAACCAAAAACAACCATAATCTGTTGTTGCACTACGATGGAACCTTCCCTCGCACCGTAGCAGGTTCTATCAACGGGTTGCATCGGGTATGAAGTGCTCGCTCGCTGCTTCTGTAAGCCGGTCATTTTACGGCTTACTCAAGCCTACACTTTTCTCCACGAGTAACAAAGAAATCGTGTGTGATATCCTTTGCTCACTAAAGGCAAATCCTATAAGAAAATAACACGATAGAAACCGGCTTCTCGGCTGTTTTTGTTTTGCAGAAGTTGAAATTCGGGTCACTTCGGCGGGTGGTTGTTTATTTGTTAGAATGTCAGCTGATTCGTGTCTTCTCTATGAACGGGTGTGAGTGTAGTGGTGCTCTATAACACGGTAGAAAGCGGCTTCTCGGGTGAGTGGGGTTGGTTGGGGTGGGTTTGGTTATTAAATCTCTTTGATACTGAAGGGGCTGTGAATTGTAGGAGTGAATGCTCCCTTATTTCACAAGAACACGGCAGAAGTCGTCTTCTCGGAAGGGAGGGGTGTTGTGGTTTTGTTTATTATATTTTAATAAAAAAATTGTTAACTTGTGTCTCTTTTTGCCTTGGTGCTCAACGGATTGTGACTTATGAGTGTGGTGTGGTGCTATTTTATTACCTCTCGATAACACGATAGAATCCGGCTTCTCGTCATTTCTCAGATTAAAACTCGGTATAGTTCCTTTAGTCAACTAAAATTTTTAGATTTACTTAATAAATCAAAATATGATTATTTTGCTCAATCAAGTCCTAACGAAAAGATATCATTTTTAATTACAGTTTTCCCGGGATTTTCCAGTTTTCTGCTTTAAAAAATGAATTGAACGTTTTATATACCACTTCTTCATTACGGCAATTTGATATTCTCGCGCTTTACTCGCATATTAAATGTGGCATTTTAAAAGATACTTTTCCTCAAATTTTAAACTTGTGTTGTATATTTTTAACTCTTCCCATTACAGTTGCTTCCGCGGAAAGATCTTTTTCAGCCCTTAAGAGAATACATACTTATTTAAGAAATTCTCAAACCGAAGAAAGGCTCTCAAATTTAGCACTCTTATCGATAGAAAAACACCTTCTTTTACAAATTAGAAATCAGTCTAATTTTTACAATGATGTTTTGGCCGAATTTATAAAAAAAAATCGTAGATTAGTTTTTGAGTATAAGTAAGATTAATTATATTTCATATCAACTTTTCACAGTTTTTGTTAACCGCTTTAGTTTGATTGCACGATACACGCGACTATAACGGGTTTTTTCAAAGCCACTTATAGTATTCTTGAAGTTCATTGAATATATGTCCATATTTATTCATAATATTCATATAGCACTTAACTTCCAATGACTTTAAGTATGATAGAAGTGGCCGACTA
Organism: Dysmachus trigonus; assembly: GCA_949715965.1. Lineage (NCBI taxonomy): Eukaryota > Metazoa > Arthropoda > Insecta > Diptera > Asilidae > Dysmachus > Dysmachus trigonus. The sequence goes on along the minus strand of OX454319.1, from coordinate 44,365,060 downwards.
AATTCGACAAGAATACACGCAGTCACTGTTGAACACATTTTGTAATATCTGACTTCATTTGGTGAGTTTTTTTTCGCTATTAAGTTTCTGATTTTTGCACCGGCTTACCTTCTCAAAAATTTCACCCCACGCCACTGATGACTATTAAAAATAACGAAATAACAAGGATATCTGAATAATATGCAGCTGTAACACTCAGCCTAATCAGAAATATTGCGTTAATTGAATTATGAGAGTTCTTTAATCTCTACAACTATCAACATAATGACATCATTAGAAGGTTATAGAATTCATTTGCGTGTCAATCTAAAATTCCTTCCGAGAGGAGAACACAGTAAAAGTCATCAGCACGAAATTCTTTGAAGGTATTATCTGACTTGGTCTCGCCTTTCCCTAATTTACGTAATGCAGGGCAATAATATAATGTGGCCCAAATTTGCTATCTGAGAAAGTAAATTTATGGTCTGTATAAATGTCTATTATATGTTCCATCACTGACATTTATGACTTGCGTAAAATATCCAATTTCAATCTTTGCTAGAAATCAAGCTGCGTGCGAGATTTAAGGGATAAAATGGTACATCTAATGACAGGAAAATTGAAACACAGATTCGGCTTTCTACCTTGAAAATGAAAAAAAAAATGTTTTAAACAATTTTTTTTTACGGAAATTATCAAGACATCCTTCTGAATTTTTGCAGGTATATTTAGGGTACAAAAAAAAATTTTTTTATTGGATTCTTTACGTTTGTTTTTTTTTGTTCACACGAATTTTTTCAAAAAAACATCGAAACATTACATCAAAATATAACAAAATGGCGGCCATTTTTAAAAAAAAAAACATTTTTGAGGTCGGAAAATCGACTGTAAAACGATTTTCGTTAGTTATCTTTCTATAAATTTTGTGGCGGCATCGTCGCACTGCTATCGATTTCGTCACTTTGATTTTACTTGCTACAGCGAAATATTGCTTTGTTCGAAATACTTTGGGAATGGAAAATCGGAAATTAACGAAGGCGGATGTAGTAAAAAAATAGTTTTTTTCATTTCTAAAAAAGGAAAGATGTTTTATGTATTATAACGTACTAAATTTATTAAAAAAGAATTACTACAATACTAATAGGAATTTCTTATCCTCCTTCAACATATTAAGAAATCAGAGCAATTAGTTAAGTAGTTTTATTTAAATCATGTCAACCAAAAAAACATAATTTCAAGAAAATCGAGTTTAAAGTTTTTAGGAGGATGTGTTTTGTTAGAATTTCTAGATTTTTTATCCCTATTTCAAAGGTATTTGCTTTATAAATGTCGTAACGAGACTAACACGACATATAAACACGAGGCAGATTTGGGGGCATGGGAATGTGGCGAAGTGTCGAAAATGCTGTCTCGAGGCCTCGCTTTATACTTACACTAATCAATTTTAAACTTAAATAAGATTATTTAAAACATATTTTGGATAGTATTTACTTTTAAAATAAGTTTTTTTTTTTTTTCAAGGTAGAAAGACTTCTTAAAGGTGGTTATTTTTGGAATTTCAATTTTATCAAACAAATTAACTGTATCGATTAACTTTTGGAACTTTTAATTTCTGATATCTGTAAGAAGCCAAGACCTTCCTCTTTATGCTGGTAAAATTAAAACCGATCGGAGGACTAGCTTGTTGTTAAATTTGTATAATAGATTAGTAAAACTTTTAAGTGCAAACTTACTGTTTCGAATTATTTTGGAGTTAAAATATTTTGATAAAACAATTGATTAAAATCGATGAATATTGCACACTACTTCAAATTATCAGTTATTCAACTTTAGGCAGGTGGCAGCACATAATTACCTCAATATTTTAACGAACTTGCTATGAGTGCCTAATTTAAACATGTGTATTTATATTGTGCCGCAAGAATGAAGCAACATTTCAATGGTAATAATTTTTTACGGATATTCTTCGTATACTAATTATACAATTAAAAAAATATGTGTATACTCGCATACTCATCATATGACAAAACATGCCGACCCTATATTGCGAGTATACTCGTCATGCGATTAACGAATATTTTGATAAATTTATTGGAATACCAGCTGAGTTACCCGGTTTCATTACACACTTCTGAAATACTCTAGTTTGCAAAAAAATTTGTCTTAGAAATTGTTTCAATCTATTCCAATTTAAGGTGTCGCTTGGGATGTTACTAAACTAAATGGATAGATTGACGTATCCAAAATCCAAAACATACCCCACTAAAATTGAAAGCTATTCTTAAAAATATGTGATTCAAAAATTCATCCTTTTTTTCCCGGTATCTCCTCACCTGAGTTAGGATCCTTTTATAGAATTCTAAGAAAAGTACAACTAATTTTGTTACCACGGTATCCACTGACATATCATAAGAGGTTGTTTTACCTATACCTTATACGTTTTCTTGCACAAAACCTTCTGCAATTACTTTTGTCCTACATCAATAGACTTAGTCTGGATCTTAGTCTGTCAAGACGTTTGCAAGACTCTTGCAGTCTTGTATTTATTTTGAATTTTGAATAACTTATTTACTCGTATTTATATAAGTAACTAGCTGTCGAAACCCCTTTATGGATCCGCTATCTTGAAATTCCAAATCTTAATAATATTCAAAATTAGTGGCCTTAAAATAATCATTGTACCAATTTTCATTCAAATCCGTTGAAATCGAGAAATGTTGGTCGCCGTATTGGATCCGTCATCTTGAGTTTGGAAATTTGGCTAATATTTGAAATTAGTGGCCTCAGAATAATCATTGTACTAATTTTCAGTAAAATCCGTTGAAATCAAGAAATTTGGTCTCATATTGGACCCGCCATCTTGGATTTGTAAATTTTGATAATAGTCAAAATCAGTGACCTCAAGATAATCATTGTACTAATTTTCATTAAAATCGAGAAATATGGCCACCATTTTGGATCAGCCATCTTGGATTTCTAAATTTTGATAATATTCAAAATCAGTGACCTCAAAACATTCATTGTACTAATTTTCATTAAAATCCGTTGAAATCAGGAAATCTTGGTCGCCATATTGGATCCGCCATCTTGAATTTCTAAATTTGGATAGCGGATTTGAAATCCCCATTCCGCAAAACCCCTATATACCAATTTTTTCATGAAAATCGCTTCAAATTTAAAATTTTCAGCCGCCATCTTGGATCCGCCATTTTGAAACCCTACAAAGTATCCTATACCCGTTTCCTGGTTCTAAGCTACCTCCCCACCAATTTTCAGCCAAATCGGTTCAGCCGTTCTTGAGTTATAAATAGTGTAACTAACACGACTTTCTTTTATATACATATATAGATCTTATAAGTAAAACGACTAAATCACTTTCATCTACTTACACCATTTAATTAGTCAACAACAACAAAATTAAAAATTAAGAAAAATTATAAAATTTCCCACGATGAAAGTTTTTGGGTAAATGTGTGATTATCTCAAAATTCTGATATAACAATTATCTTCAATAGAGCCATTTTTTCGTAAATTGAGTCTTCTATAACATACATATTTAAAAAGGAAAGTTTGAGCGAAGATAAAAAAGATTTTCGTGAAATTGAATCTTTTGGATGTTGGCGTTGAAAGTTCGGATATGAGACCTTTTTTAAATTATCAGTACAAATACATCGTTTCAAAGAGGTTTGGTATTGGCAAAGTTTTTTGTTTTTCGTTTTTAAGTACAGAAAATGATCTCAGCTAAGGGATGCAAATAGGCAATTAAAATAAGGAAATAAGACGAAAACACAAACATTGTGTTCGAAAGTGAGGATTCAATTACAACACAATAAGATTTTCGATTAATAACGCTGTATCAGATATGCTTATGATTAGTCAAGAATTTTTATCTTCAAGAAGCAACCACTTTTATGCATGACTACACAAAATAATTATACATATACAATGCAACCCTTCATCATTACTTAAAAATATCTACATATATTTTTCTAAAGTTTGTGTAGCTGTGGCTTCCTTTATTATTTTCCTACTCCATCCGGGAGAGTCGCGAAAGATAATAAAGTTCAACTCAATTAGTTCAAGAATGACTTGAGTGTGGCTGTCAGTGAAAGACCTTATGAAGAGAGCGCTTTGCACTGCTTTGAGCTTGTTGCGCCTACTTCTGAGGGAAATTTATGCCAACATTTTGTAATTGGGTCGTTATGCTCATTCAGAAAGCTTTAACAACTTTCTGCTTTTTATGCTTAAAAATAACAAAGCTCATTTAAGATACTAACTAGTTCTGTGAAAAAAAAAGAGATTAGGGGATGCACTAGCAATTAATAAGTTTTACAAAAAGACATTAATTTCGTTTTTGTCCCAATCTTATATCCTGAATACTTTTGGTAGGTTTCCGTATGTTAACTACAAGAAGTAGAATGGACGAATTTTTAGAATTTCTGGTAGGTTAACTACACTTCATAAAATTCGTCCAATCCATCCGTCCTAGTTCTTGTTTTATTATAAACTACGAAGTTAGTTCTGAGCTTTTATGAGTTTTTAATTAAATTTTGAGCTTACGCAATTACGCCAAAAAAGTTTCATAATTTTTTTAAGTATAATGACTCGTAGTTTCCTTGTAGAAAATAAAAATTGTAAGACTTGTTTGATTTTTATCGTTATGGAACTCGACCTATTTTCTGTTCGGAAGACGCATTTTGAGTTTTCAACTTTTTCCTGCTTAAAGTTTGTTCAGTTTCTAGTGTTCCACAAGGATGTACTATCGATTAACTTTTATTTAGTAATGATTTAACTGTGGACATTAAATCTGAAAGGAAGACAATTTTTAAACTCATTTATTTCTTTTCATCGAATTGTGAATTTAATTAGCTTCCAGAATAAGAACCACTTTAAAGTTAAAATTATATGGTTATAGTTGGTACCGGGATATGAGCTTGTAATTGTGATAATCTTCGACACCTTCAAAGTGATATGCTTTTACATTTAAATTAGTAATTGAGCTGTTGTTTTTGAGAGTGGTATAAGTCCATTTTTCATGAAGTGAAATATTTAAGGGTTTGCACTTGAATCAACTAAAAAATAATGGTAAAAATTAATCAGTTCGGGTAATGTTTTTAAGACTTTAAACGTGTTAAATTTTATTGTGCAAAAATAATTAATAAAATTGTTTAAGAAAACAAACGATTTTTCTACCTACTAATGGACTTATACCACTTTCAATAACAACGAATTATGCAAAATTTTGAGTCGTTGTTCTTCAAAGTGGTATAAGTCCATTTATTTCTATATTGAGATATTTAAGAGTTTGCATTTGAATCAACTTAAAAATAACGGCAAAAGTTGTACCATTTGGATAACGTGTTTAAAACTATAGATTTGTAAAATTTTACTATTCAGTTCAACTTCTTTTAATTACTTTGCGAAGATATTTTACACCACTGACTTTGTGACTATAAATATAATAAAAGCTTTTAAAAAGAGGATAACTACATTTGACTAAAACTATCATTAACTCATTTTTTCCAAAAATGGACTTATACCACTTTCAAAAACAACAGCTCAATTATTAATGGGAAAAGGTCTGTGATATCTCCTAATTTTGAATCTTAAAAGCTTGGTAAAAATCTTAAAAGATGACTTAAAGAAATGAAATTAATTACAAGGAAGAAGTTAAGTTCCAATCAATTTTGCTTTTGTTGGTAGTTCTAGTGCTAAAACCGAACTTGTTACAAACAGACTATTTTTATTTAATTGTTTTTGGTTTAAAATTTTATTTAGCAACAAAAAACGAGTTATGTTTTTAGTTACATACTTAAAATGTAGATCAGAATGTTTGTTAGGCTTGCTTATATTTCTTTTTTGTATTGAATGATTGAGCAGGCTCGAAGTGCCACATAAAAGTGGACTACATTTAAAATATGTGTTTAAATATTAATAGAACTACAATCAGTAGGTGGCTAATAATTCTAATCACTAAGCCGGAAAGAGTTAAGATATACTAATTGAATAGATAAGTAAAAATCAATTATTGTAAGTTTTAATTTATGTTTTTTCAAGAATGTGTTTATAAACGATGTTTTTCTCGAATTATTGAAATATGTAGGAGATATGAAGGTTTATAGGGAAGTTTGGAACCTAATCAGTTCTTGTTCGCGTTTAGTTAGTTAAAGTTTAAGTTTTCGAAAATTGTTGACTTTTATATCTCAAGAACTGAATTAATCCATCCTCATTCGATTTTGAACTACAATAAAAATGATTCATTCATTTTAAACATTTTTTAATTGGTATAATAAAGGTTGGAGAAAGTTAAAAATCAAATAATCGTAAATATAGGGAAAGCGATAGCTACAACCATTCTGATTATAAGAAAAAAGAAACGATACTTAAAATGGTCATCGTCGTATAAAAATGAACTATTCTGTCAAAGGACGCTTATTTTGGATAGTTTTAACTAAATTCTATTCCGAAATCATTAAATTCTAAATAAAGCATAAAAAATTAAAAATTGTATCCTAGGTTATTATGTGTTTTATTTTAGTTGTTTTTAGAGTAAAACAACGAATCCCTTATAAGATCACTCATGTGTCTGTCCGTCTATCACATCCGATTATTTCAAAAGCTAGGCAACATAGAAACTTTATATTTAGCATAGTAAAACATCTTATTAACCCACATATTTTGCACTAATTAACACTTTAAAATATTCATATGACCTTATACATTGCTATATATATACTTGCATTTTAATGGTCTTAAATAAATAATAAGGGAAGTCCTTATTAGACGAAAGTGGTATGAATTAAAGAAGAATACATAAATTAAAAAATGTTGAATGGACAGATAAACAGCAGATTTAATTTATATTACTTGAAACACAATAGCAGCATTCAACATTTTCTTCATTTTTCTTATGGTACCATTTTCCGCCTCAGATAAATTCAAATACCGCAAACTTAAATGGGAACTTATTTACTTAGACAAAATTACAAAAAGCCAAAATGAAAGAGTTTAAATATCAAAACAACCAAAAGCAACCTGAATAGTGCTTGCAATTTTATGGTACTTGGAAAGTTTCATCGCGAATACATCATAAATATTTACCTGACAAAGGTCTGCATTTTTTATATTCCGTCTGTCATTTACCCAAAGATAGCTTGGTGATGGATATGCCTCAGGGCATTTAAATGACAGAAAAGGGTTTTAGGCAGAAGGGCGGATATAGCAGGCACTAATAAAACATTAAAACTATTGTGCAGGGGAAAGAAGCACGGGAAGTGCTCTTGCGTTTAATTTTTTATCAGTTCCACCGAAATAATTTGTTACACTTCTGGGAGCAGCAGCGCACTCAAGCAAACCCCCGCGCAAGATTTAATGTTGTTTGCCCTATAAATAGGGAATTTGGAGATTTTGTTTAATGCGGCTTCTTTTTCCTTTCCCTCATAACTAAAATATTTTTATAGTCCTCTGGGTAAAGAACGTTTTATCCAAGAATTATGAGTTTTGCTGTCTGCAATTTGCCCACCACCAACCCCCATGTAATTTTCTATGGTCGTAATAAAAAGGCATAACAAATAAAACGTCCCTTTGTTTAATGTTGAAACAAAATCACCATATAGGACATAATTTTATTATCTGCAGTGTAAAAGTTATTTTTAGGAAAAATCCATATGTACATTAAGAAGCTGTAAAAACATGTCCATGATTTTAGAGAATAATGTACACGTTGTCTCTTGCTGGAGTTGTATAATTTGGCAGATGATTTGACGTACAGAGTCTAGGGAAATATTTTCCCAACAACTGAACATGCTTTCACGTAATGGATGGTAGCTTTTCTTTAATTCAAAAGCATGCACTTTGATTTATTTTATACTCTCAGCAAATTTCCTACGAAGTTGTGTCTAATAAGAAATTTACAATTATCTTTCTACTTATGATTCTGCAGAAATAATTTAGACGTTGTGAAATGTTGGGATATGAATACCTTTGGATTAAAATTAAATTTGAAGTCATGAAGTAAAATCGCACGATTATTTTTATTTAACAGAAATATTATTTCACGAAATTGCCATATTTTGTCAGGAAGTCAGGCAAATGTAATTTTTAACATAATTATTTAGAAATAAAAGAGAAATTTCCCTGCATAACGATCCTTTCCAATGAATACTGCTGCCTATATTAGGGCAATTAGGAATGGAAGAAGTGGAAATGATTTATAAAATATACAATATTTGATTACCTAGTTCGTGGATAAACAATTTTCCAAATAGTAATTTGGGAAAAAATAACAGACGTGATATAGCAATAAGTTTAAGTTCCTATTTCATATGAAAGATCACATTTTAATTTATAATAATAATAAATAGGAAAATAATCACTCAAGAATTACTCATATATCTTATACTATTTTATATGTGCAAGCAATTTTTGTTCATATACGAATATATAAGAAATCAATCTGTCAGGTTCTTTTTATTAGGAAATTAGTTAGACAGGAGCGTTATTAAAAAAGTTCAACTAGTTGGCAACAATAATTCTGAGTAAAGCTCTGTCGACCAGGTATTTTCTTTATTATCGCAAACTATTGCTGTCATATTCGAAATATTTTAATTACCGATTTAAAAAAATATTAGTTGAGATAAGTACACTTATATTTATAAGTATGCTCGAGTGGAATGCACTTCAAATACCTACATACATGGCCATTAATTTTAATTAGATTATATTTCAACCTACAGAATATGTGAAAACCTAAGGATTGAAATTATTAAGCACTTATTCACTATGCTCCTTAAATGAATTTTAACTCGGGCTTGATCTTTAAATAATTATTTGCTTTGCGTAATTAGATGTGAGCAGATAATATCCACTGCAATATTTCGTTTTCGCCATCACCTATAAAAAATGCTTCACAAAATCCTCGCAAAATTTACATTTGATTTAATGTTGTTTTTTAATCATAGTTTACAAGAAATTTGAGATCTCAGGAAGACCTTTATACATATTAACAACGCATTTTACGGAAACCTGAAGTATTTTAAATTCAAATTAGCACAAGGTTCCTTCTATCGTTTTCAACAACAAAATTCCTCTTAATTGTCGGTCATTTTCTTTAAAATAAAAGTAATACTAGAAGTAAGTAATTTCTTTAGATAATTGAATTTTCGTACTTTAGCTAAAGAAAATATTGACCCCCTTTTAGCGTAATCCCAAATTAAAAAAAAAAAATGTAGAAGCATCAAATGAACAGTGCGTATCTTCACAGATTATATCTTAAATGCTCTATTTAATCGGTGAACAAAAAACGTCTCAAGAAATGCCGAAAATAGAGCCAGCAAATTCACTCTACCTTGACCAAATTCGAAAGTTGAAAGAATCGACGACTAAGTTATGAAGGTGAGCATGAAAATGTTTCATCTGCGGGTGACACCTCTATACCGAGCTTTTGAGAATGATTAGCTAAAATGACAAAATTCGGTGATTTAATATCTGAGAAGAACGATTTTTATCATCTTCCGGAAGGCGTAAAGCACATTTTGGAAAATTTATTAAGAATTTATTACTAGTTAGCATAGTTTAGACGGTGCTAGCGTTGCCAGAAATATCAAAAAACTGCCGCCGTTCTGCTTTGCTGGCAGAGTTTTTGCAAGAAAACAGGTGAATTAAATAGCCCTATTGTTGTCTGTTCAGCTTATTTTCGGTTTCGGAGAATTTAAAGTAGCGAAAGTGTTATGCAAAATTAACTTCGTCAAAATTGCTTTATAAACCATTACCATAGTTAATGAAAACAAAAGAACTTGTTAACTTTACAATACAACTCAGTTAGCTGAAAGTTAAAAAAAAATACATATTTCGATCTCTAAAGCCATCGAAACATGGCAAGTTTCGAATTGAAATGTTTTTGCTACACACAATATAAAATTTAATTTAACAAATCGACTGCATACCCAGATATGGAAAAAATAACATTAAGCCGCATATTAATACGAATTTCCACTTGAGTACACCCAGTCGTTTTTCATTTATGGTATATTTTGCTTTTATCATTTTGGCTTTTGAGGTAATTTTTGTAAGAGATTTTACACATATTGCAACTGAATCGATTGTATAACACATTATAAAAACAAAACGAATTGCAATATTGTGTCGATACAATTCGTACAACGGTTTGGTTTCTAGATATTAAACTGAAAACAATACCATTATTTGAGAATGAAGAAAATAACAACGAAATAAAACGAAAAATATTAAAAGATTAAATTAAATTTAATTAATTTAATTTATTTTGAAGTGTGGTCTTAATATAAAAAGCGCAATTCTGCAATTCGAAGTAGCATAAATAAACTAGTTTCCATCAATAAATATCATAGTTTTTGTTATCGAATACGATTAATATTCCCTACAGAGAATGAACAATTAATTAAAAAAACGTAGGTAATTAACAGGGTATTTAATAAGTGAATGACTTTAGAATTTATTCCAAAGAAATAAGTTTTTTTTTTTTAAGAAAATTCGATTTTCGATTCGATATTTAGTTCGATACGCAAATTTTAAATATAAATAAATAAATTAAATAAATAGAAAACTTTTGGCGTTCGAAAGCAGATAAAAACAAAAGTGAAATTTGTTTACTGATTGTCCCATGTCTGCAATTTTCAAATTGTTCTAGATTTACTTACTCCAAATTTTGTGCATCGAGATAAAAGGAACAATAAATCGAATTTGTTTAAATAACAATTCTTTTCAAAATCATAAGCTTAATAAATAACATCTTATGCTTCATAAAAATATGAAATTAACGATTTCTGGAAAACTATTGATTATAGAAATACTCAGTGTACGACGAGAAAAAACAAAAGTTATGATTATGGGACAATTACTCTCAATTAATAAACTTAATCATTTCAATTATTGTCCTATGGAAAGAAACAGCGATTTTTATTTGTTCTATAATTAAAACGCCACTAAAAACGCGCATAGGTATGATCTCATACCCAAAAACTCATCAGTAGCGAGTGCAAAATTGTAATTAATTAATTAAGAAAAATTACAAATTATTGGTGTTAAGGTAGGTAAACTCATGAAATTGCAAGAACCAGGTTAGAGTTTTTCCCAAAAAAATTTAAAAAGCGATGAGGTTAGTGTCAATTAGTGCAGTCCAAAGGGAAAATGAAAATTAATTAATTTTTAGCATCAATTTGGCCTCCATACCAACTTTAGTTTTGTTTATATTAATAATCAAATATTTGTGTAAATGGATTTATTACGATTTGTCTTTGGTTTTTTTTTTTTTTTTTTTTTTTTTTTTTTTTTTTTTTTTTTTTTTTTTTTTGCCTCAATCATACAGTGAAAGATAATTCTGGCTTCAGCAAATCCCATGTACATACACGCTCTTTCCACTCCTAGGTCCTCCACGATATTTTGGTTAATCTTCGAATTAAGATGAATCAAAAATAACTATATGTTATATATTGTCAAAAGTGGTAAAGTGGCAGTTAAACCTTTCGGAATCCGCGCAACATTTTCTGGGTGGAACCTCTGCCTAAAGTCGGCATTCGCCGAAAGCTCTGTGGATAAGATCGCCGACTCTAGTCGTCATTGAGGATGGCAGTGAAAGCTTTCAATGAATGCCACCGATCAGGGGCTCGAGCATAAGCGGTGCAACATATTTTCCACTCTCTTAGAACACTTTCTCGAACAGGTAAATTATCACCGCTTCCAACTGTGCCGTTAAATTTGAAAATTTCATTATTGAAATTTTTCATTTCTATCTGTTGTCTAGTAATTTTTATACAAACCTTCCAATTTCCACAATATCCCCTTTAAGAAATAAACTTTATTACTAAAAAATGTTTAACGACTTTCGCTGGTCGATATTATTTCTATTAATTTAAAGCTTGAAATTGATTTTTCATTTTTTGTGCTCTACTTAAAATCCTTTTCAAATTTTTTATAACTGAAACTACATATTCCTTGTTACGATCGTTTTTGGTTTTTGCAAATTTTTACTTTCGAAGCATTGAAAACAATAAATCAATAATTTTGAAATAATAAAATTGTATTTTTGTATAACTTTGTATGGCATATACTTTTAGCAATTTATATTTACCTTCTGTATTGCGATCGGACCTTGGAACACCTAATTTCATTTTCATATTTCAATTTCACAAGTGCAGAAGATTGATGCTTGTTTTAAATCGTATGTCAGCAACATTATAAATATATAAAGTATGAAAGATACGCGTGAAAATACCTCAATTCTTTATGGCTAAACTTCTCATCATCCCATAAAGTGGAAGTGGCTCCTTTTGTCTTTATCCATTTTGCCAAGGTTGGGCGCAAGAATTACGTGATCGTCTCTTCGCCTTCGAAATCGATTGAACTGAATTTATGGGAAAAGTTTGAATTCATGGAATTGGAGCGCTTCTTTTGCCACGAAGATATAAACAAAGAGCAGCACGCTTGTGTCATTAAGCTAATCGAAGGTTTCATATTTTTTTCCAGGTACAAAATTCCCGTTTATCATGAAGCTGTGCTTCTCATCATCGAAAAGTATGAACGGAGCGTGGAACAATGCAACGAGTGAGGGCATAATCGAGAAGGAGAATGACGTCATAAAAACCAACGACGGCAGCTATTGAGATTTAATTAAAATTGTGTAAATTACCTTAATCGTAATTAACTGAATGATTAGTTTTATTTCAAACTAGATAAACGAATTTAGTTTGTAGAGAGCCAGCAAATTTATGTGTTTCATATTTCGTTATGTTTTTATTCCACTTGTATTTTTATCTGTAGACGAAGCAGTCGCAAACTCGGCCGTCACGTCCTTATTTATTTTAGTTTGTTCGACAATGACGATGTTTTTTTTTTTTTTTGTTGTTATAAAATGTTAATTCATGTACTTATACCAAAAATTAAGAAATTGTGTTAGCCTTATGTTTTCCTCCTTTACTTTGGTTCTCAAATGAAATGGGCTTTAGACATAAATTGGGGGCGACCAATTAGTAAACGCAAACAAACAAAATGAGACATATTTATTTTGACAATATTTCTGAAACGAGAAAACGACTAGGCGAGGAAAAAAAAATCCTGCGGGAATTTCAAATGCAAAGAATGTACTGTAAAGTTAATTGATAGTTTAACGTAATTGTTATTTATAAATTTAATTTAAAGAGTAAATGCAATACGTGCGATAAGCTAAGTATTTCTTATTTATAAAACTAAACGAGCTAAGGTCCCTGTACTAAACAACCAAACTACAAAAGACATGTTTTCTATTTCTAACTAATTTTTATTGTAACATATTAACAGTGTTTGCCACAGACAAGGCAACGCAAGGCGTCGATGATTATTTCAAGGAAATTGAAAACAGCAATATCAAATAATTACCATATCAAATATTGTATGACTAGTGTAACGTCGCTGTAATTATAATATTAAAACAAAGAGAAGTTTACTTTTAGTTCAGATTTTAAATTTTAAAAAAAAAATAAATAAAAAATAAAAAAATGCGGAAATGCGTGCTCACTGCGAAGAATACTGAAAGTGCGCCGACTGCCCGCTGATTGGCAAAGTGAATTGTGCAATGAGGTGCTTGTAAAGCTATTTGTTAGTATTATTAAATTTACGAAATCTAGATGTAAACGAGCGCAATACCTTTTATTTGATTCGGTACCTTAGTTTTTAAAGTACCCTCTGTACGTGTTTAATTGTTTTTAATTTTATTGAAAGGTTAATTTATCAGTTGTTTCCTTTAAGAATATATGCTAGATTTGTTTTATTTGTTTTTTGTTCCCAAGCTCAAATATATGACAACTCTGATCTGATTTTAAATTATGTTGTTTTCAATTTATTTATTTATTTTATTTTTCCTTTATAAAAATATACTCCCCATATTTTCTATACCTATTATAAAATACTAGGGATAGTCATGTAATTCGTTCCAATTTAAGTCGAAACTACTGTAAGCAGCTGAATGTCATGGACATATATGAATCTTATAAAAATTGTATATGCAATCGGGCATAAGTCGAAATGAATTACAAGACTACCCTATCAATTCACTCTCACGTTTACATTTATTTAATTCTTTTCTCATTTTAATTTCATATTACATTTCTTGCAGGAAAAATATTAATAATCTTTTTATAGAACTTATATACATAGAGTTGACTTCGATAGCGAGAGAAATTGAGAATATATTGAAATGTGAAATAATTTCCCTTCAAGTGGCAATTTTCGAAGAAAAAAAGAATGAATTTGCCTTTGTAATTAAGTAAGAAAAATGATTTTATTTTCTCTTCCATTTCTTTATATCCGCGCTATATAATTTCCTTTTCTTAAATGAACTTGAATTTTCCGTTCGAAGTTTCATTCGGGAAATTATGTGAGAATGTACCATGAGAAAGAATTTTAATCAAAAGCATGGCATCTTATCAAAGGTGTCTGAAGATTCTGACATTATATTGGGAATTTTAGAATCAGGGATGCAATTGTGTAACTTATTTCTATTAAATATTTAAATTCTGTTCTCTTCTTAAACTTTTTTATTTACTAGTTAACCTTGCGTTTGAAACTTGCAGAACAAATAAAGAACAGAATAAGTCAACATAATTTTTGCAAGAAACTATATATACAAATTCACCGGCAACTATTTAATTAATAATTTGTACGTAGCGGGTACAAATATTATAAAATTTCATATCTTTCAAAGTGCTCCTGAATTTTCACGTCTTATGATAAATTATTCAAAATATCGATAAGTAATATGGGCAACATTGAATAGTAAGAGTACATGATAGTATTCTGGCACTAAAGTGTAAACAAACAGCAGCAGACATCATCAAGATTTCAACTTTGCTTTGTTTAAGGGGGTAGTACACTGTTGAAATGCACTACTTTTTTAAAAATCGACTAATAGTCCGGTCAAAGTAGATATTTCAATTTACAATAATTCGCATAGAGCTGTAAATTGGTACAGACTGGGAACATTATTACAAATAAAATACTGAAAGTCCCCATCGATCCCACATCTGCAAAAAAAAGTTATTAAAGGTCAAAAGTAAAAAAAATGGTTTTTCCAATTTTTCTGGTAAACGGTAAGTTTTATCATAAAAATAGATCGGACAAAAGTTGTAGATCATGAAATTATCTAGAAAAATTGTTCTTATACTTTTTTTTTTAAGAATCACCATTCCCGAGATATGGCAATTCTAAAAGTTGAAGAAGTGGTATTTTACGTAATATGCACACATTTCTGCACCACCTGTGAGGTAGTGTACTCGGCGTATTTTCTAACTATTGTGACTAAGTTTTTTAAAAAATATTATTTACTGAAAAATAGTACTATTGAAAATGATTTAAATCGCACGAATTATTGTTGGTTTCGGGAAGATGTTATTCGGACTGATAATCTTCAAATACCACTTCAATAGTTATATCTTCTTCGCTTTCTTCTTCTTCTTGTTCTTCTAGCTGGATATGTGAAAAAGATACATCAGTTGTCTCTTCATTGATATCATAAAAATCTTCATTTGTTGAAATTGGTTCAACATTGGAGTAAGACTGGCCTTGGTAATTAGTACATACTGGTGAACAAAATAGCTCGAGGTTTTTACAGCTGCATTTTGCACTACAACCCTTTTGTACTTGCAAAAGATGGTGTTGAGAAGTCTTTCCGGAGCAGGCGAGAGTAAAGTTTAAATTGGCTTATCTAGTCATTTCCAACCCGTCTTCTGGATCCAGTTGATTGCCATACTTGAACTTGATAGTATTCTCGACATAAGTGTTGACTAGCAGAAGCAGATGTTGGAATTAGACCAGATTGTACTGTTTTATTGTTCAGTGTATTTTTTACAAAACTTAAATATCTATATTTGTCTAAACAATCAATTTTTTTTTAGCTCCATACAGAGCAAGAAGAAAGCGAATTCCGTTTGCGATGATATCTTGTTGAGAAGAGTCGATCTTATGAAATACTTCTGCGAAATTAATTAAATCAACTTTTTCAAATAATTTAAATACTAGGCCTGACAACAGACATAATACAGTGGCCGATACTTGTACATACTAATTTTAAATGTTCTAATTTAGATTGTTTTTTTTTTTAAGAATTACTTGCTCAAAAAAATAAGTAAATGACTCCGGAATATCGCTGTTAATATCTTCAAACATTCGACTAGGCAGGGGATAATTGGTATTATCAAATACTGATGATACCGAGTATAAGTTCAACACTAAAAGTATTTCATTTATGCCTTATGGTATACGACCGTCGCCACTCGGACAATGGAGTCGTAGACAGATGTTGCTCAAGGTTATGCGGGCCAATGAAATTAGGGACTGAGTTTCTTTTATGTCTATATTCTCACAATCGTATAATTTATATATATAATTTGCACAAACCAATATTATATTTTTACTCATATTAATCAACCGATGGTGTGCATAGGTGGTTCAGCGTACATTTCATTGTTTTCGGTGATTTGGAATCGCAATATCTCAGGAATGGTGATTCTTAAAAAAAAAGTATAAGAACAATTTTTGTAGATAATTTTATGATCTACAACTTGTGTCTGTTCTATTTTTATGATAAAACTTACCGTTTACCGGAAAAATTGAAAAAAAAACCATTTTTTTTACCTTTGACCTTGAATAACTTTTTTTGCAGATGTGGGATCGATGGGGACTTTTAGTATCTTATTTGTAACTAGCTGGGTTACCCGGGGTTGGGTAAATACTTACTAATTAAACACTTCGCAAATGTTCTAGTTTGTTATATCCTAGAAATTGTTTCAACCCGAAAACCCCTTTAAAGATCCGCCATCTTGAATTTCCAAATCTTAATAATATTCAAAATTATTAGCCTTAAAATAATCATTCTAGCAATTTTCATTAAAATCCGTTGAAATTGAGAAGTATTGATCGCCATATTAGGTCCGCCATTTTGGATTTGTATATTTTGATAACATTCAAAATCAGTGACCTCAAGATAATCACTGTACTCATTTTTAATCATATCCGTTCAAATCGAGAAATATTGGTCGCCATATTGGGTCCGCCATCTTGGATTTGTAAATGTTGATATCATTTCAAATCAGTGACCTCAAGATAATCATTGTACTAATTTTCATTAAAATCCGCTGAAATCGAGAAATCTTGGTCGCCATATTAGGTCCGCCATTTTGGATTTGTAAATTTTGATAACATTCAAAATCAGTGACCTCAAGATAATCATTGTACTAATTTTCATTAAAATCCGTTGAAACCGAGAAATATTGGATCCACCATCTTGGATTTCTAAATTTTGATAATATTCAAAATCAGTGACCTCAAAACAATTATTGTACTAATTTTCATTAAAATCCATTAAAATCGAGAAATCTTGGTCGCCATATTGGATCCGCCATCTTGAATTTCTAAATTTGGACAGCGGATTTGAAATCAGCATGCCGCAAGACCCTTATGTACCAATTTTCATGAAAATCGCTTCAAACTTAACATTTTCAGCCGCCATCTTGGATCCGCCATTTTGAAACTCTGTGTATTATCCGATATAGCCTATGTTACTCAGGGTGAATGTAGCTTTCTAATGGTGAAAGAATTTTTGAAATCGCACAGTAGTTTTTGAGTTTATTCATTACAAACATACACACAAAAATACAAATCTTTCCTCTTTATAATATTAGTTTGTAATTTGTAATAATGTCCCCAAGGTCTGTACCATTTTTCAGCACTATGCGAATTATTGTAAACCTACCACTATTTTTTCGACTATTTTGACCGGACTAATACCACACATTGGTAATTTTATCATTCCAAATAATGAACCATGGAATTAGTAAAAATGATTTATCCAGAAAAGTAATAATATTACAAAATTCAATTCCAAGGACGAATTAGACGAAAATTAATTCAAAAAGATGATAACAGCACATCAAACAAATAGAAAATTTTAAATTTAATTTGATTTTACAAGGAAACCCTAACATAAACTGCTAAATATGTTCTAAATGATTAACTCTATCTTCCTGATTTTTCAAATATTTTTTCAACACTTTTTTATTTATTTTTAACTATAGTAGTCATTTAAATTTATAGCAACTTATACTAAGACAGCGGAAAGACAAGATAATTTTTTCGATAAAATATAACTCACATCACAGTTTTTCCTTGTAGACAACAAAAATTAAAATTTGTCCATAGTTTTTAAAAGCTAAAGTTTATAACATTATTCAGTTTGTCCGACATAAAATTCAGATAATTTTTTACGGTAGAAAATGTTTTTTTAGAGAAAGAGAAATTGAATTGTAAATATTCAGAAAATAATACAATACTTTTGTTTAAGAGGCAAGTGATCTCTCTTGTCCTGTATTCTAGGGGTTTTAATAAATGGCGACGAAAATATACACCCCTTATTGCGTACCTTATTTAAAAAATTTTTAATTTTGGAGAAGTAAAATGCTGTGCGAAAGATGAAATGCATTTTTAATGTTTGCAACGAGTTAATTAAATTAATTGAAAAAACTTAACATTAGATTTTCATTTTTTTAAAGAGACTTACTTTTTTTATTACTAATTGTTTTATTTTTTTCGAAAATTACATTTCTTAAAAATAACAACTTATAAGGTATTGTTTGACTCATAAACCATATCAGAGTAGAAAAGAAGAACTCGGCAGGATTGACATACGTATTAAAAATTTACAAAATTGCGCATAATGTTTTTTCGCAGTAAGCATTGCTTCCGCAGCAGCCACGGACATTTAGGAAAAAAGCTAATAAAAGATAATAAAATCCTCAAAAACCAACATATCGAAAACAATTTTGAAGATATTTATAAACTAGAATGAGAGAAAATATCGCGTACATAGATTTTTATAAGACTGTTTTATTTACCACGTTTGGTTGGAGTTTAAAACTAAAACTGGACAGTTGCAAGCACATCAAAGAGTAAAAAACTATTCAAATATGTTGTGTGGTCCAATTTAGAAAAAATCAAAGAGATTTTTACGATTTATATATTTTGGGTATATTCTCCTGTTAGATTATTGTGATTATATATTTTAATTTTTAATAAAATTGAAAAAGCAAAGAAAAGCGTAGTAATCCCAGTTAAAACAGGTACATACAGTCGGTTACTTTGCTATATAGTATGCCAAAAATAGTATCGTAAGTCATTGATGAGATTTAAGAAAAAGGAAATGTAATGTAACTGGTTGTGTAATGAAATTTAGTACATGCTTTCTACAAATCTACTTGCATTATGTTGTCATCGTCCAGCAAATATTGTACATCATTTAGTAAAGATTATTTCTCAAAACCATTGTTTTACGCATGTAAATATGATATGATTAATGCAACGATGAAATATGGTACTCGTACCTTTACGTACTTGTCCGATAAAGACTATTTACAATAATAATGAATCTTATGCTTGACCGACTTAGTAATTGTGATTTGTTTTTCTGGTTTTGATGTTGTTTAACTAACAAAATATAGAAGAAAAAAAAATGTTAAGAGCGCAAGTAATGGCCACGTCTAATTGCTTAGGAAACGAAAGAAAAATACAATGTGACTTTTTCAATGTGCTGGAGTTTTGAGTTCATCTAAAAATGCAAACGATTGAATAAACATTGCTTTAAGCAATTTTTAAAAATTAATTTCGATTAAAAATAATAATCCATATTTTAATAAAACAATCCATTCTTATCTTGCAGCAGTTCCTTTAAAATCTACAAATAAATTTAATAGAATTTTTACTTTATTAATAAGTGTAAAAATTAAAACAACAACCAGTTTTTCTTATTATTACGTCAGAAAATATACATTTACATCCGCATTAATTAACTAACGTTTTCTTTGAATGAAAACCTAAATCCGAATGTAAAAGCCTGGTTTCAATTTTAGTTATTAATTACCTATTTAAAATCACTGGATTTAATTCTTTACCACAGGCAATCAACAAATTAATTAATTATGCATAAATATTAAATGCCTAATTTGCGTCGTGACAGAGAAATATATGACATATTTTTCGGGCATAGAGATTAGTTGAAACTTCAAATTCGATTTCTTCCCAATAATAAAGTATTCATTTGTACTGATGCTTTAAATGCAAACAGTAACGACTAAGCCAATTAATATTTGCATAGTTGTCAGTATAGAAATAATTATGATCTTCATTCAAATGAGAAAACCCTTCAAGCATGGTAATTCTATGCGCTTAGAATCAAAACTTTTACAACATTGTCTTTTTTGTGGCTTTAAAGTACAAAATATATAATTTTTTTGATTCAAAAGACCTATATGAACCAAATTTAGAAAATATAAACTCAAATTTTAGGCTCTTTGGATTCCTCTAATGAAAAAAATTGGTACAAGGAATCAAAGCAACTTTAAAACATTATTGATGTTCAGAATTTTTCGATATATAAAATTTAACAGAAAGCGTCTGTAGCAGATTTTTAGAATTATTCTCATGCCTGTGTGTGTAAACTCATTTTCAATATTCATTACCTTATAAAACTAAAAGGCCTGCAAATTTTATTATCGCCATATCACAAAATCAATGACTCGGTACGATGAAAGCGAAAATTCATTAAAGAATAAATTCATACAAAGGGGAAATGCAAATGTTTATTATTGTAACATTGGAGAATTCATCATGACAGACCTTTTCAATCCTTCATTACTTCTGTGCGTCCTTAATTTCACATTTTAGAAAAACAAATTTTAAAAGCATCAACTTTCACTTAATAAAACTATAAACTATATTTCACTTAATAAAACAACTATAAACGCTAGAGCAAACTTAGATGAAATCACAACTTCGTATATTGTGTGCCAGCACAAATTGGATATGTTAAGAAATGTTTTATCGGCCTGGGTGTCTTATCACGAAAGTATTTTATATATACATAAAACGAATATAATTCTCGATTTACAACTACAACGAAAAAGAAACACTTTTAAAAGAAGCATTATGTATTTTTTAATTTTTAAATTTTTTGGAGAAACCCTAAGTATTAACATTACTCAATGTCACCACACTGAAAGTATTAATTAAAAAAAAAAAAAAAAACAGAAGATATCGTTTATCCTCATACATATGTGTGTTGTCGCTAGATGTTTTTGAAAATAACGAGATAAATTTATATCGATACTTCTCTAGCTTCTGCCCGAAAGCTGTGCAGAACATATGATAAGAACACAAACTATCTCTGTGTAGCAATTAGATACTAATAAGACTAGAGCCGCTTACATGACAGTTTGTTTCTGATTAGGCTTAAATTGTGTCAATTTAAAAAAAAAAAAACAAATCAATGTAGTTTATTATACTAGGGCAGTTTCCGCTAGTACAGAAGCTAAGTATAACTAACCCAAGTAAAATATAAACTCGAGACTCTTAAAAAAATGCAAAAGCACAACAACCGGATATAGTTATTGATCAGAATCAAAACTTATGAGTTGTACAAAAAAAAGTCCAATTGGTGATAATTTTAACAAAAAAAGTAGTTGCAAGCTCTTGTCATTTACAAAATAAGGGACTTTTTAGAAGTAGCTTTGACGTAATAATTCCCAAATTAAGAGCTCGAATTAAACGAAATATACATATGCAATCTAAATTTTTAGTAAATTTGCCATTAAAACTACTCTTAAAAGTAAAGCATGAAACATAAACATACAAAGAAAATATCATTCAGAATTAAGTATACATGTGAAACAAGAACACAATAAACGACATAGAGAAACTGGTTTTTTTATTCACCAACAACACTCCACGTCCTTAACTTTTTTCTTTAAAACTCCTTCATACAAGGTTTTTATCATTAATGTTCATATCACGAAAGATGCCGCAGGAAGACAGAAAACGATTAATCTTACACTTCTCAACAACATCAACTAACAACACAATTAACTTCAATTAAATCCTTCCCGCCGATTACAGCAAATAAGACTTAAAAGCTAAACTGCAACTACTGAAAGGCCTAAAAATCAACTATCTGAATTATTTTTCTCTTAATGTATGTTTGCAAATCTCAGGTAAGCAACAAGTTTAGCAATATATATATATATTACATAACGCAGATGTCTTTGTATCCGATTGTGGATTAAACAAAAGTTCTTGCGTTTATGCGCAATTATGAAATTTCATATAGAAACTCAGACGGAACGAGTATAAAAAGTGGTATATAAATGGTATTATAGGTTTATTATGGAATGGATAACATTATTGGCCTCTGAATGTAGACATCATTACTTTTTAAGTTATAGCAACATTAGTGGATGCAGAAGGGATATTGAACTATATTTTTACTTTTTTAATATGTACCTTCATGATTCCTTAAAACATCCATCATAATATGTATTTTCTGAAATTATCTCAGCAATCTTTTTGATTTATCAGTGTAAATTAAAACACTCGATTTATTACAGTGCAAAATGTTAATTTATTAGATTTACATTTGAAATGACCATTAAAACATATTAAGTTGAAAGCTACATATTACTTTTATAAGTTTCGTTGTACATTTAAGGGGGCAGTACACTTCTATTTTTTGAAACAATCGATGTTTTCAAAAACATCAAATTTGTATACTATATACCTCCAAAAAGTAGTTTACAATATGTTAAATCGATTGAAAAGGCATTGCCGAATAAGCGTAAGATACTTTTTTTCAGAATTATCTGCGAAATGAATAAAAAAAAACTTTAAACGCGTTTTTCTCGAAACTACGTTTTTTGACCTGGTTGGCAGTTTTTTGAAAAAACTACTGGTCCGTTTGGGCTTAAATTTTGCGGACTTATTCCATATATGTTTGCTTATGTTGTGAACCATTATTATTAATATAGGTTAATATTGAACCCTTTTTTTTATAAATATTTTAATAAAAAAAAAATAAAAATTAATGTTAAAAAATTAAAAATTCTGCCATTTTATTGTTTTCTTGCCAAAATACTTCATCGTGGTTCACACGAATTTTTTGTTTCAGACGTTCCAGAGCTGAGATTTCTTACCAACCAGTTTGAAAAGGGTTTTTTGTAGGCAGCCACATTACTGCCGTACAAACGCCAGAAATTTCGAACAAATTATTTTTGTTTTCTCTGATACATATATTTTAATGTGTAAAATTTCCAAATGATTCAAGAAATTTGTCTATAAAAAAAAAACACTTTTAAAAAATGCAAAAAAGAAGTGTACTGCCCCCTTAATATGAATATATAGTATTGTAGTATTTCTGCATGAAAATCTATGAAAATAAAAATTTTTCTGTATTTCCAAAGTATAAAATGTAAAATCAAGAGCAACATTTACATTGTACAAATTTATATTAGATTTTATTAAGAGGGTAAATACAATTACACGGGCAATAATTACGCATTAGAAAACATTTTTTTCACAAAGAAGGTTTAATGCAATCATTATAAAACTTTGTACACTTGCTAATGTATAAATGAGGAATGTAAAAAAATTATTTTTCTAATTTTTGAAAACAAAATGACTGGCCTACAAAAAAAACTGCGACCACTCTGGACGTCGTGTTATTGATCTGTAACAGCCCATAAAAAAAATTTGGCTTAAATATACATGTAATTTGTCAGTAAACCTCAAAAATTAAAAAAAAAAAAAAAAAATTCTGCGTAGAAGTTTTTGTAAAAAATCTATAATGTTCACTACTTTCCCAGCCATTTTTGCATTAATAATTCAATTTTGCAACAAAAAATTCCAAAACAATTAGTCTTACAGACAAGACTAAGGTATAAAGAAGAAACCCTAAAAATGTCAGCTAAATTGGACAAGTAGTTTTCGAGTAATCGCGGTTGCAAATTTTAAAAATGTTGTTTTGAGAAAAACGCTATTAAATTTTTGAAAACCTGCTATGCGCTGAACAAAGCGTTCTCGAAAAATGAAGAAAAAATATATAAGGAGTTCGATTTTCGACCTGAAACTTTTTGGAGCGTATTCTACGGGAAATTTCCTAACTTTTTAGAGGAACAAAAAAAAATCGATTTTTTTTACCTTCTAATTGTATTTACCCCCTTAATTAGATGTGATCGTTCTTTCGGTGTTCAATGTTGTAAATATTATGATAAAATAAATATGATTATAAGTGAATGATTGTACATTGTAATATTAGTAAATCACAAACAGGAAAGTATTTTTAAACATGTAAAGTGACGAATTCTAAAAATATAGAGACACCCCGTTTATAGTTCGCATTACAAAACAGTAGCATTAACTTTTTTTGCGTCATAAATTTAAAAGGTACAGGTAAAAATCTATAATTGTAAATTTATCACTTAACATT
Organism: Dysmachus trigonus; assembly: GCA_949715965.1. Lineage (NCBI taxonomy): Eukaryota > Metazoa > Arthropoda > Insecta > Diptera > Asilidae > Dysmachus > Dysmachus trigonus. The sequence continues at coordinate 44,340,771 of OX454319.1, read as the reverse complement.
TTAAAGAGTACATGCCCGTTTGTGATTTAGAAATATTATATCATTCACTCATAATCATAAGTACATACATTTATTTAAGTTTATAGCATTTTGATAGTAGATTTGTAACGTGATTACTTGTATAACTAACATGGATTTTGTTATTCTATACATATTTCAATATTACTTAGGTCACTATTGAATCACGAAATATCTCTATAGGTCGATTTTGTAGTGCAAAATAGTAAATTCATATGTATTTTGTAAATTTTACAATGATTATTCTTGGCTGAGTGTAGACTTTCATTTATTTATTTGGTTTTGAAGTCCTGAATTACCCCTAATAAAAATGAACCTATATAAATATTAGACGGTTTGATCTTGTCATACTAACAAGGAAAGGTTCTCAGATGTGTCTCACCAATTTTGATAAAATTGAAATGTGTTATAGAGTATCGAAAAATAAGAGATACCTATTTTTTTATATCTGCGGATACGCACATTTAGGGGGTGAAAACCAAACCTAAAGTTTACCCCCAAAAACAGTTTTTCCTAAATATTTCAAGTTCTAATGAATTTTTTTGAATAAAATAAAATGGAAATGATGTCTCATAAATATACTAACCTTTTGTAAGTAATCCGGTTCCCGGGGGTGGCAATCCTTATTTTTTATAGCAGAAAAACGATTTGTTTTTTATGTTTTTGCGTAAAAATTACAGTTTTAGCTAAAAATTATTGAAAAATATTTTTTTTACATACGATTTTGAAAAATAAAGTTGACGTGTTTTTGCGTTTTCGTAAAAAAAGATCCTCAAAGGGGTAAACAACCCCTAACACTAATACGTAAATGACGTATATTTTTTCAGACATAAGTTTTTTTCGTGAAAACCAGTTATAAGGGGTTTTTGGGAGTTGCTGATTACGAGTATGATGTTAAATTTGAAAAATTCAAAATGGCGGATTCAACATGGCGGACAAACTTTTGAAAAGTACACCAATTTTTATAATAAAAAAAAAACATTAAATAAAAGTACTCCCTAAATATGCGTATCCGCAGATAAAAAAAAATATGTGTCTCTTATTTTTCGATACATATAACATATGTACTTCAATTTCATCAAAATCGGTGAGACACACCCAGAGCCGTCGCGTTGTGTACGGGGGCCTGGGGCCATTTTGGAATTCGGGGCCTATGTAAGGGCAGCGATTGTTGCAAAATGTGGAATAGATAAATCAATAAATTATTATTATTATTATTATTAAGATTTTATTATTATAAAAGACGCTTTCTAAGCCCAAATCAAAAATTTTATTTAAAATTTCTAAAGCAGAAGAAGTCGTTCCTGGTTCGTTTGGAGAAATTAAATTTTTATTTTTCGAAAGTAAAAGTATTTCTTGTGTTAGTTGATCTTCTTTGATGTCCACTGGATATCGAGTTTGCAGTATTTTAGTTATCTGTAAGGCATGTAGCGATTTGCGGGCCTATGGGACCCTGGGGCCTGGGGCTGAAAAACCCAGCAGCCCCCCCCTCGCGACAGCTCTGGACACACCTGAGAACGTTTCCTTGTTAGACCATGTTTTTTTTTTATGTTATTAATACTCTTAAATACATGTCCCAAAATTAAGAGGTACATATTTTAGTTTGCGTAAATTACTATTTATTTATACTAAGGGCTCTATTACGTATGCCATTTGTCAATCATCTGGAAAACAAAGAGTGCTTAACATTGGAGCCTTTAAAATATGACCTAATTATTAAGTCGACTAAAAATCAACACCATTAAGGCGCCGCACCGCAACTCTATGTTTTTTTAGTTGTTGTTGTTCAATTCTTTAAAATCTAATCATGAATATTATCATCAGCAGAGCTATGTAGTAAGCATAAACAACACCCATAAAGGGCGAGGCTACATGATAGAAGGAACGGTAATTACATAGATTTTTAAGGTGTTTCTAATTAAGCTCTTAAATATAGTATCCTGGAAAAGAAAACAAAAATGCCAGGGAAAGGTTTTCCTAAAACGATATCAAGCTAAACATCTCTCGGCGATCCATTTTAATTGAAATATTTTTTCTGTATACATAAGTTACCTTACATTATATAGTATGCAACCGCTGGCCACCAGAACCAAAAATCAATTAATGACGCGTATCGAATTTCCACCAAATTTCCGTTTTACCATCAGTCGTTCATCAGCATTGATACAAGGCAGATCTATATCTCCTAAATAAACACGAAACATTTTAATCGATTTCATTTGTCTCCCCCAGCAACTACTGACGGTTGTCGCGTTGATTGCTGGACTCTTACCTATAAAACATTGTGGTTGCATGTAAGTAAAGCACTCAATTTAGTAATTGGAAACCCACTCAAGAATACTGCTTCAACGATTAATATTCATCTCTATGACTCTATGGAAACCCGTCAAGGTTCTCGGTTGAACAGTCTAAACTAATATAATTAAAATTAGATATTAAATGCTGCTGATTGCTAATCTAATTCTAAAAGTGTATCTGTCCTATTTCTAATCGATGAATATTCGACTCATGAGCCTGAGGGATATAAACCACAAATTGAAATTTCATTAAATTTCCGATTTGATTTTATCAGGCTCAAGCTTCTATTATTGCCATCGTTTATAATTAAATTAAATATTTTTGGATTTAATAATGCATTTTTAAATGTTTTATGCATCGTCCAAATAAAAACTGTTTTATTTTGAAGTTCGATTATTTTTACATCAGTTATGCTGAAAAATTCGGGTCGTTTCAGAAAGCATGCTCTCTCTGATCACTCACATTGGATTTTAATATCCAATTGAAGTAATATACAGAAAAAAGTATATTATTAGAATTCCTTACCTAAAATTCACAACTTCGAGCACTACTGCTTAATAAAACTAATTATCTCATCTATTTGAATTGACCAACAAATAGTACGATGACCTACATATAGTTTTAATGAAGAATATTTTTAAGCAAAGATTTTAAATTTTACTTTTATTTTGAGGATTTTTAAAATTTTATATTCTCTGGCCAAGATTATAAGAGCATTAGCTGAATTACTCAGTTTCACCCGGCGCGGCGTAACGTAAATACTTATTAATAAAACATTTCTTACATGCTCTAGTTTGGTATATCAAAGAAATTGTTTCAACCAATTTCAAGTTAAGGCGTGGTTTGGAGTCCTTTATGCTAATTTTCATGAAATCCTTTGAATTATTTCTACCTTTAATTCCCAAATTCTGATAGACAATTTTAAAGCAATAGAAAATTTATATATTTGTTTCAAAACGAATAGCCCCTATATATCTTTTTTACTAATTTGAATAATGATACAATATCTTAATTGTAAGAAATTTTGGTTATATATTAAATATTGATAAAAGAATTAAAACCAGTGGCCCCAAAAATTTCAAAAATTTTCATTATATCCAAAATTCCAAATTCAAATTAGATCACATAAAAAACGCAGCTAAAGATAATCTACGCACAGAAATCATATTTTATAGAAGTAAAGATTAAGCCATTACAATGCACGTTGATACAGCCTTATTTCTTGTTATCCCTAATCTAATATGTAAGATTTTGTAATATATATTTATACCTATTTGCTGCCGGTCTTTCCAAGGCACATTACCTTATCCTTTTATATCCCAAAGTTTAAACACAAGCTTATTTCAGAATATGATATAAAAATGCACGACGACTTTCAGGAAATCATAAAATTCAAACATTCGAACAGCAAAAAACTCAGAAATTCAGAAAAAATTTCAAATATTTTTTGTTCCCACCAAAAACATCACATAATGACTTAAATATGTTTTTGTCTTCATGAGGGACTTATCACTGTTTTGTTGCAAAATAAATTAATCAAAAAATTGAATCATAATTCGGTTTTTGAAAAAATATAAAAATATTAATTTTGTGTGGATTGTTGGAAGGTGTCATGGTTAATCGAATGTAATATGAAAACAATGTATCTTGAGATTTAAATTACTCGTTATTTATTAAGTACTCGTAATATTACTTTGAATTTCGTCAAAATAACAGAATAATTTGGGTATCGACTTCAAATCAGACCATCCCTGCTCTAATATTTCAGTAAAGTTTTGTCTCATACCTAACCAAAAATATATTTTCGATTTCACAATTTGTACACGCTTTGATTCACATTCGATCTTATAAAAAATTATTTTTCGATTACATTTAATTTTAATTTTAATTTTTATTCTGTCATCCTGGATCTTTAAAATTGTTTTACAACTACAACGCCCGCGTTATTGATTAATACCTTATTTATAAAAATGGAACAAGCCCCTTTTTTTTTTAATTTTGAATGGGGAAGAATGATGTGATTCTACTAATAATCAATAAATAAATAAAAAGGGCACCACTAGTATGACATTTAAAAAAAAAATTTTTTTTTTGCATATTTCGATAGACCTTTAAAAATAGCATTCTAAAATTTCAAGTGCATACCTCAAATAGTTTTTGAGTTACAGCCATCTGAAGAGCAGTCGCTCATCGTATCGAGGTACTGAAAAATGTATGAATTAAACATTAAACGGGTTTTTCCTTAAACTAATTTTTTCATATTTGCTGCAGTTGTAACTCGAAGACAAATCATCCGATCGATTTGATTCTTATTGCAACTTCTTTTATACCTACATGTTTTTCCGTGGCATAAACCTCAAGTTTCAAGGATCGAACGAAAAATGTAATTTTGGCGGTCCAAAAATCATCAAATTTTCGTGTGAAATTTGAATTTTATTTTTAAAACTCCGCCATTTTTCTGAATTTCAATTTCCTTTTTTTTCGATCCAGGTTCATAGCACGGGAAACACCTTCTAGTTTAATAAACTTTTTGGTTTTTTTGATTTCAAGTACTATGAAGGTAGCTATAACTGCAGCAGTGGGGGCAATTTTTTTTTGAGCCTTGGGAAATTGCGAATAGCTCGCTAAATCTTCAATTTTTTTGTCCAAAAAAATCATTTTATCATGTATTTACTATATATCCACAAATATATCCTTAAAATATTAAAACATTCCATGCAGGACTTGTATTTAAAAAAATTCCCAAAAATCATCTTTTATTCAGGCGGTCACACTAGTGGTGCCCCTTAATTCAACATCAACGGAGCAAAATTAAAACGTATATCTTTTCTCCTTTGCAAACAATCCACAAATTCAATCTATAGAACTATGGATACTATTAACTAGTAAGTGATTATATGTAGATTGAAATTGAGTCTTAATCACCGCTCATGAAATACTCTGTTCACTTTACGAATATATTCATCATCTCCATAACTCAATTTCACTGAGCTATCGATTAATGGGAAAGCCATTACAAAATGTTGGAGTGAGAGTTGGCAGTAAATTAATAAAAATTTCATTTTCATTTACGAAATTTTCCAACCTGATATTTTAAGAAAATTTAATTTTCAGTGTATTCGTTTTTGGTGAAGAAAACTCGTGTGAACTGATGATACTGATTGACACATTTTTACGCATTATTTATGGGTCCCGCGAGTAGTGTGTCTCATGAGACTAAATCCCGATTTTGTTTGTGTTTAGAGGCGCGGCCGTAACTTTCCAATATATACCAAAATTACCAAAGCGAAGCACTGTTTGGACTATGTGCACGTGATTAATTTATTTGGCATGTTTTGTGGTGAGTAACGTTAATGGGAATCGGAAAACACGTGCAGATCACCTCCTGCCTCCGCGTTGCCGCTCTTTGACTAATTAGCGTTGAAATTAAGTGAAAGCTTTTCATTTATACCTGTTAGTCGATTTTCATTTCTCTATGCACACTGCCAGCGCCAGCATCCCATTATAGTAATTGCATTAGTGCTTTATTACCAACAATTTGTTTTCAAACTTCGAATGAGAAAATGAGTTTAGCCATTCAAAAACTACATTTGGATCAGAGATTGCTTGTCACATATTCAAAACCACATTATCATTTTTTCTCTGCTATAATGCAAAAGACAAATAACATATTTTAATGCATTTTTGCCAGAATCTTTTTTTAATGGGTAAGAAATAGGATAAACCGGTCAAGAGCGAGTCGGGCTTCCGCAATCAGGGTTTTGTAAAACACCTTTTTTTCAGGAACTATGAGACTAATGAAAAAAGCTAGTAGCTAGTTTTTCTGCTACCTATGACTCAGTACTTACTAACCCTCATAATATCCAATGAGAGCTTTCGAAACCTAGAAGATCAGGGGAGGGAAAGATGTTTTTTCGCACTTTATGATCAATCTTTATAGCTAATTCAACAACAATTTGGAAATTGTTTGGACTCCTTAAGAATTGCCTTTTGAAACGATACTCCACACGATAAAACTTTTTTTGAGGAGACCAAACTCATCCCTGTTAAAAATTAAAAAATATATTTCATAATCTTTGACTGTCAAAATGTGTGCGCGTCGAAAATTTTGCAAAATTTCAAATTAGTACGTCACGTCATTCTCAAGGTCTTTTACGGAAAGTTAAAAATGGACGAATTACGGGTAAATACAACTATGAATTTTTATTTTATCTGAAACCCAAGTTTTTAAAAAGTTCCATTAATTTTTTAATTGAATAACGAAATGATAATTGATAAATTGTAAGACAGTATGAAAAGCGCTAAAAATTCATATGCGTGTTTAAAACTGATTTGTGATATGGGTAGTTCTACAAACTAAGGAAGAATTCGAGTCTGATTTCGGCCCGACATTTTTTATACATTCTGGTGGCAGAATTCAGTCTAAAACTAGAGTACAGTGTCTTTTAGCTTATCCTAAAGGGAACAGTCAAAAAATTTAATATTTTTTGATTTATGTCCATTTAAACTTAAACTTAGACCACCACCAAAACTAAATAACTGTATATAAACAAATTATGAGAGTAAGTTCAATTTATTTATTAAATTATTTATTTGTAGTTTAATGTTTATGTGTAAAAAAATACTATTATTACACAGAAACAATATTTTTAATATGATCTTCTCAGGATCCTGGATGGTTCTCAGTACCAATTGGACAGGATCCTGAGGCCAGGTTCCTGAGAATTTCTGTCTAAAAATAAAATAAACAAACCAATTTATAACTTTCAACAAAAATTAACCTAAACTAGGCCTATGCGCTAGCATCTTACATATCAATACGCTAAAATTAGTCATATTCATTATTTATTTCGTAAATAAAAATCTTACCAGGATCCTGAGAACTTCACTGATTACGACACCACTTCACTCGCCGAACGCACTAGGCTCACTAAACAACGTGTTAAGTGAGAATAGATAGATGACATTCTTTATCTCTTTCGTAGGTACTATCGACTCAGCGGAATGGTAAAGACGCAAGGCAAATAGTCTAGTAAATATTTGCTAATTCAACAGCGAACAGGATACTGAGATAAAATGGTGGGGACAAAATGTAAACAAGATTTATTCAATATTTTTCAAGGAAATACTATAGTAATTGTTCTACCTAGCCAGGAAAAATAGTAAACTTATTAATTTGGGATTCTTTTAAGACCCTAATGTAGAAGTAAACGTATCACGACGCACTTTGAACTAAAATTTGTACGAGGGACACTGCAGGATCCTGAGAATTCGACACTTTGCACAGTAATTTTGTTCAGAAAAGAATTTTGAATCTTAATTATTTTTAGTGACCATCTAGAAACAATTGTAATTAATAGTATTCCATCCAAAAAAAATTGTTATTAACAATTTTTCTATCATATTTTGGCTGAGCCGCCAAAAATTCCTTAGTTTGTAGAACTACCCATATAACTAAATAATTCGATTCTTTAAGTAGAGATCATACAATTTAACAGATAATGGACCTTCGAACTTATTGAAAATTTCATATTTGGGTGTAGTTGTGCAAAAAATAAAAACAGTTCATATTATTGTAAATATGTATGTATCTCAACTTTAGGTTTACTGAGGGATCATATTAATTAATTTCAGTTTATTCACAATTTATTATCTCCAAGAAAATTCTAGCCATAATTTCTGAAAATATTTTGATTAATCATTATACACATTTATATGACATACTATGCATACTCGTACTTAGGCAAATATTTATCAAGATGTTTTCAGAAAATAGGCTATACATTTTCATGAATTATAATGCTGAGCAATATTTTATTCATAAACTCTATTAAACTTATGAAAATTATTTTGTTTTATTATTTCCTATAAACTAGTATATTTTTATATGCAATGGAGGGATAAATTCAATCAATGTTAAGGTGTTACGAAGAAATCGTATATTCAATTCTCCAGTGTTATAGGTTATAAACATTTACATTTATTCTTTGTCAAAGAATATTGCATGTATAAATATTCTTTTTCTAATTCAATGTTGTAATATATTTCATATTGGAAAACATTAAATGAATATAATAGAAATTTCTTAGATATCAAGGTGAAAATTCTGAATGGATAAAAAAAAGGGTAGTTTTATGTAATGAAGTATTTTCTTCACTTAACATCTTGTAATTTTCAAAAAATAAATACATTAAATGTTCAAAAATCATTTGATAAATCACCTTTTCCAATTTTTCCATTTTATCAGACGTTTGATTCTATCTTTAAAATGAAAACTTTTTGAAAGCTTTTGTATTTTTTAATAGTTTCAAACTAATGTTGGATAATAATCGAGAATTTATGGAAATGAGTGAAGAGTTCTTTCTAGGGTGTATACTATATTAAAGAAATTTCGAAGAAATCAAATTTGAGATTCGACAGTTTGTTAATGACTTTTTTGCCCGCAATTTATGAACAATTTAATTTAAAATTCTAATAAACTGTTTTATTTTTAACTATCTGAGCGGTATGTTGCTGGTTTTGTTTTTTCAGTAGGTAGGCTTTTTCATTCAAAGAAAAAAATTATGGAGTATGAAAACACTCATTATTAGGACTTATTTAATTTATAATTTTCGTTAATTATATTGCTCAATCTTTAATGTACACCAAGTATACCAGTCAGATAAAAATACTCATAAAATCCGACGTGAAAATGTTAATACAATTGACAACTAAAAAAACGAATAAACTTGTACAAAAATATCCAATTGTTACTTTTGAATAAGCCTACAGTAATAAATCTATTTAAAGCAAATTATTATTATTTTTAAATTATTTTTTTTTCAACTCTGCAAGACAAAAATCGGATTGAGTAGAGGTGGAGTTTCAAAAATCATCAAAAGTACTGTACAAACCGAATTTCGTTTTCTCAGTAATCTATTGTTTATGCTGAAATATCACAATAAATGAAATGATATCTTTCTAAAAAATGTCTAAACCATGTTTTCGATATTTAAATGAATTGCTATCGCATTTTTCCTACAAAGTTACTTATCCGTGCCAAGTTCATAAAAAAGTATTATTAATGCGAAAGTATTTTCATTTCGCTTTATTTTGCCTGTGCTGTCTAATTATAAAAAAAATGTTATAGTCAATTGAACTACCTTTTATTATAAATATTGTAAATAATAAATTTTATTTTATTTCTTATTAGAAAAATATATTAAGCGAAGGAATCTAACATCATCAAAAATAGATAAATGCAAATTCTTAATAGTACTAGAAAATTAAAACTGCAAATTCAAAACTCGACAGCAGGTAATGGTAATGATCTTAAATTGCAATTTAGCGTATATGTAAAGTACAATAGTGCCATTCAAATGTAAATCCGCTAGTGAAGTATTCGCAAATAAATTCGCGATCAACGAATTCTAAATTTTAAATGTTAATATAATGCAATTAATTTTATATGATGCAGGAGTCTTCAAAATTGGTTCGATAAATCTTCTGCAAAGGGAAATAGTGCTTTTATGTAACCAAATTAGGCTTAAATATATGGAGATTAACGTAAAAACAATGTTAAATCTCTTAATTTTTTATATTTTGCCCCCTTTGGATAGGTAATAATTTCATTAGCTTTCCAATCGAAATTTAATCAGCTTTTTTATTGTGACAATAGGTTTCATTCGACACATTTGCCGCTTTCTTATAATGAATACAATTGCTGTGCGTGAAACGTTTAAACTAGAAGTAGGATTACCAATTTTTTAAACCATTACACAGAATCTTTTAAATTTTCGACAAGAACTGCAACACGCCAAACATTTTAGGAATCTTTATTCATAGAAATTTTATTTGATTATTTCATGGGAAAGCTGACCAAAAGGATGAGAAGGTTTTTAGTCAAACAGTTGGATGATTAACGTTGTTTCGTTTGGAAGTGTGTGTTGTTATAGTGCTGTTGAAGTATTTGATAAAATAAGTAAAGACACAAATAGGAGAATAGTTTGATAGTTTTCAATATTGTTCATATTTGTAAAATAAAGTGATTCAGTGGTTTTTATTGAATAATAGTTTGACAATAACTAGTTCAGGAAGTTGTGAATATTTTTTGTTTGTTTTCTCGTTCATGTGATGTAGTTTAAAATAGTTTTTAAATTAGTTGAGAGCCAATTTTGTCAGGCACTTATTCAAAAAAGATCACAGAAAGTCGCAGGAATATCCTAATGTCAATTTAAAACACAATTACCGATAACTGAAAAAGAAATCGTTAAGATCTTGTCACTATAAGTATACATAGAGTAGCTGTAATTGCGAAATTAAAATAAGAAGAAGAAGAAAAAACAAATACTAGAGATTCAAGGATTTTTGAAACCTTTAGTGCATAGAAACACTTTAGTTAATTTAAACGCCACTTGAAATCAGAACCTACTCGCGCAAAATATAATTGAAACAATAAATGAGGAATGGAAATTCATTTGCCAAAATAAAATTATTAGTACATATTATAGATATGAAGCAAACCTACAAGTATACACCGAATACAAAAAAAAGTAGCTTAGACGGTAAGCAAGGTACTCTAGCCGCAAGGTACCCGTCATTCAGAGCCGTACGACAGAATTAACAACAAAATATATTTAGGTGCGAACTTACCTTTAGAGCAAATATACAAATAAAAATATATTTTACTAAGCAACAACAGACAGTTAATTGAACCCAGAGGAATAATTCTACTGTCATAATAAGTCAATATAAATTATATTTACTAATCATGAAAAGAAATAAAGTCCAATTAATGACGTAGCAGTCAATAAAATCAATCGATGTCCGCGCATATCTTTGTTATCAAATTACGTTAAAAAAATATCTCATTGTAAAGACGCATGGCAAATTCCAAAAGGTGATTAATAAAATAAATGAAAACGAAATAATTATAAAAACTATAAGACCCACGAAATGTGAATTATTGAATCATCTATTTTATGAAGACAACATTTTATTGATAGTTGAAATGAATAAGATCATTTTGAAATATATAGTATACATAAATACTAGCTGTTTAGGGAATTTTTGTCTTTTTTTAGTAAAATCTATTACAATTTAATATTGTTTACGCTTTCGAATGGGGAATATTTTAAGAGCAAATTGTGCAATTGCAAATTGTTTAAAAGCAAAAATGTGAAACAACTGAAAATTATACCAGCGATCGTATATTATACACATATAAAAGGATCAATTGTAAGTGAAGTCAAATAAAGTATTATTATTATAGAAAAGAGCATTTTGTATTTTATTTTAATGTTCAAATTTTATTTCCCTATTTCACAATTGGGTTTGGGTTTTAGAAATAATTATGAGCAGCATCTTGGTCTCCACGAGTAATAACGTTTTTGTGGTATTTGCTGCAATGATCACTAAATCATGCAAAATCAATGCCTAAGTAAAAATATTATTTCCTGAAAAATAATAAATATTCAACTTCAATATGGTATATTAAAATATATGTTCTTTTTATCCGTCGAAATAAATATAGGCTTGTTAATTAATTTTTTAATTTTACCAATGTCAAGGAGGTTTGTTTCCTGAGCATTCCTTAATGTCAGCTTGTACTTATTGTTTAAAAAACAGAGTGTGTTGGTGAAGTTCTTCAAATGGAATACCATTCCGCTTAAAATCAAATTTTAACTGTTAATATTTATATTTTTTTGAAATCTGGTTTTAAAGAAAAATTTTGCCATTCGATTTCCTAGGCCATTTTTGTATTTCCAAACATATTAAATTAGTTCTATTCAAAATTCGAAAAATATATGTACAAACATTCTGAATCGAATCCATCAATAAAAGCAACATTTTTACGACTGTTTTTGTGTCGCCGCACAGTGACTTAAAATCCCTAAAAAAGTGGGATTAAATGAATTTTCGAAAGCAGTTGTTTGCATCCAAAAGATCATTTTCTTATTCCTAAATGGCCTTACCAATAAGTTCTGCTCGAAATTTTACCATTCGTTGATATGCAATTCATGGCAAACCCTCAAAATGACCCGGTTTGCAGCAGTAACACATACTCGTATCATTATGATGTAGTTAATTTGGTTCTGCATTTAAAAGGAGGTTTTTTCTAAGTATTCTTGCAGAAAGTGTAGCAACCAACATATCAAATGTAAGTATATGCATTGTTCTCGTTATGTATTATATGTCCTCCATTGTATATGCTGATCCTTAATTCAGCTAGAAAAAATACTATCAAATTCCATTTGTCTTATGCATACTATGTAATAGCCCTACTATTAGGGCAACGTTTTTTTTTTCTTGCTCATACGTGCTTCCAAGCACTTTTCTGGCGAAAATATTTACGGGAATTGAAAAGCTCATTAACGCGGACAAAATTAATAGAAGTTTCGTTTCCTACAAACTTTAATAGAATTTTCGTTTTCTACATTTTAATGTTTTTGAAGGTATTGAATCCGTTTCTGGGGTGTTAGTTTTCACATCGGGTTTGTAGGGGCTGAAATTGAGGGAGTAGATTTTCCTTAATGATCACAAACGACGAGACGAATATAATAACAAATTATATGTCGTTTTACATATTTTAAAAAGCGGTAAATTAAGTTTTGAAGTTATTTTTTGACCTAGGGCAGGGGTCGGCAACCTGCGGCTCAGTAGAATCATACTAGTGTCTCTTGAGTAGTATAACAGTACTAAAAATTACCTGCAGTAGTGCCATTGCCAAATGTTAAAAATCCCGAGCACACAACAAAATACGCGGCAGATCGCATGCAGGTAAACCTAGCTTTAACTAACTTTGCACCCCACTCCCACCGAAGCGACACTTGGAACCACTCGTGTCTTGAACATATCAAGATATTCCTACTTCAAAAAGGATATAAGGAATATCCTGAGTTAAGTAATGATGAGTGGCTGCAAAATTTTTATTTTTCCGTTGATATGACATCACATTTAAACAACTTGAATAAAAATCTACAAGGAAGAGGTAATATTGCACACACTCTTTTTGAAGTGATATTATGATTAGAAGTATTTTTTGCGTTTTTTTTTTAATTTTCTCATCTCAAGTTGTAAGTCCCCGCCCCTCTAATCCGACTTCTATTTATGTGCCTTCTAAATTCAGTGTTTAGACCGTAAACGCGTTTTTCTCCCACTTAGCATGTTCAAAGTCGGTGGACACTGTAACTCAAAATCTACTCGAGCGATCCTCTTCAAATTTAACACACTTTTTAAGTCCATAGTTAGTGACGTCGAGATAATTTTTTTTTTGTGCATTATAATTAGTTTTACTATGAAAAATAGGCTAATTCTTACCGGCTATTTTCTTTAAATTCTTTAAATTCGTTTTTTTACTTCAAAATTATGCCAAAAATTGAAAAACCGTAAAAAAACAAAATCTCGACACCATTACGTCCAAAAACTCATAAACTAACCAAATATTTTCGATTTTTTGATTTAAGATAATGCAGTTCTGAGTTCCACCGCAAACTGCCGTCTTTTTTCAAGAGTATCCGAAGATTTGCTCTCAATAGCTTATTTCTCAATATTTTAGGCTAAAAATTTAATTGAATATTCTCAAAATGATGCTTTATTATGTCTACAATTTTTAAATAAATTCTAGTTACCATATGCTCAGAAAAAATTATCAAAAATATGCTTAAAATGAAGCGAATTAACCCCCCTTAATACCTTGAATTATATGTTCTGTAACTATGTAAAATAAGATGTTTTTCTTTCACAATAAATACATGTTTCACAGCAGATAACCATTATATTATGTTTTCTAATATTACCGATGTATATACTTATATTTGGCTCTTTAAAAAAAATAATTTACCACATCGGTGAAAAAATGGCTCTTAACTCCAGAAAGGTTGCCGACCCCTGACCTAAGGGTTGAAGAGGCGAATAAAGAAGAGTTAGTTCTTTTCTAAACTCTAGGAAGTAACAAGATGCATATCGTTTCTTATATTTTCGAGAACCTAGAGCTCATTTTTAAGGTTACTTTTTACTCAGGGGTTGAAAGGATGGAAATATATGGCGTACATTTTTCGTAAATTATAGCTAGTAGCAAGATATACTATATATCGTTTCTTACATTTTTGACAGCACAAGTCTCATTTCTGGATTTACTTTTTACCTAGTGGTTGAAGCGATGCAGATATGGGGAGATATGACATAACGATTCATACGTCGTCAAGAACGCAGAGCTTGCTATTAGCTATAATTTAGGAAAAACTTCCCCCTCTATCTTTACCCATTCAACCCCTATTTAGAAAATAACCTCAGAGGTCTGCATTCCCGAAAACGTGTGAAATTAATTGCTGTTTTTAGTAACACATTACTTAATAGAAATGTTTCCTAATTTGTAGAATACTTGTAAATATAAATTATTATACTCATACATATGTTGAATTCAAGGCATGCTCATAATTTTACCCTTTCTACGAAAACATAAGCCCCATGATTTCGAATAATTCAAACGTAAATAAAGAAAGAAATGTCCTTGAATTAGTTTACGACAGCTTTTACGCAAATGAAATACAAATTTTCGGAAAACAATAATGCGATAATTGAACAACAATTTTTGCCCTTAATCTAAAGACCGATGGTAATTGCTTTCAGTTGTTATTCTTAATCCGCCGAAATGGGTCAAACAAAGCAACTACTTTCAATTCTTTTGCTGGTAGCTTCGGTTGCAGCGATTAATGTTTCTCAACTTTCTGTGCTTACATCTAGTATCCACAAACAATATAATTTTGACAATTTTGTAGTTTTATCAAGTGAAAATTTTACCAACAAACTTGAGCTATTCGAATTTATAAAATACGTTCAGACAAAACTTCAAATATTAACCATAACACTGAGTGAAAAGACGAATTTAAAATTACGTGGAATTCTGTCTCAAAGTGTTCTTGCTATGATCTTTATGCAGACTATAGAAGAAAGATTTCTTTTAAATCTCGCCGACACGTCCCTCCGTAGAAGGCACAACGCCAAAGTTGTAATAATTTTGGAGAGAGGATTTTCACGAAAAGATGATCTACCATCGATTTTTCAACTCTGTCGAATAAATAATTTTTTAAATGTGATTCTTCTTGCAGAAACAATACACGATAGAGTGGAGTTGTTCTCATATAATCCCTTTCCCAACATGTATATTGAGGATCTAACCGCAACTTCCGTCGACAACCTTTTCGCAGATAAACTTAAAGATGTCAACGGGTATATCTTTCGTACGCCAGTTGGTAACGATGCACCTAGAGTGATGAGGCTAGGTAAATCCAACTCAAAAGATATTCAGAAAAAGAAAGTTTCTGGATCAGCAGCGAAAATTATGTTACACTATATAGAAAAAATCAATGGGAACTTTGAGCCTCTAGATATACCCTATGGTGCCGCAGATGTTTTGAAATTCAAACAAATGGTGATGGACAAACAAATACAGTTCTCAATACATCCACATGTCGTCATCAACATGTCGCATATCACCTTATCTTACCCTTTTAAACTGGTAAATTGGTGTCTGATGGTGCCTGTTAGTAACGAAATTGATGCCTATATTTATCTTATTTTGCCCTTTGATCAAACTGTGTGGTTCACCATTATCTTGGGCATCGTATACATTTCGGCGATGGAGTATATTACCATGCGTACCATAAACCGGAGAAAGGACTTCAGTTACCTTTGGCCTAAAATAATGTGCCAGATTTTGTATATGTCTGGATACAAAGTCTCCCATTTTTGGAGAGAAGTAGTTATTAATGCCCAAGTTCTTTTACTTGGATTTATAATATCTAATCTCTTTATGGCGTTCCTTACTAGTTTTTTGGTTAGTACTGTATATGGTCCACAAATAAATACCCCGCAAGATCTTATTGATAGAAAAATGCACATTGCAACACTTAAATATGAATATGACTATTTTCATGAAATCTATGCAGACCATTTTCCATCAAGATTTTTCAATTTGTTCCTTTTAAAAGACGTTCAAACTTTCTCCCGTTTACGCGCTAATCTAAACAGCAGTTTTGCATATACTGCCACCACGGACAGGTGGGAATATATACTTTCGCAACAGAAATACTTAAAAAGACATACTTTTCGTAAAAGTGATATATGTTTTGGGCAATATTCGATGAGCTTCGGATTTCAGATTGATTCACCTTTCATAGATCACTTCAATTATTACTTGATGTGTGTCCTACAAAGTGGATTGTTCAACAAGTGGGAGGATGATACTTACCAAGAAGCCTTAAGACTTGGATTTTTGAAACGTATATTTACTCGTGATAATACCTTTCATGTACTGAATTTAACCCATCTAACTATGGCTTGGTACATAGTCATCTGTGGATTGAGCTTTTCAATTATTTGTTTCTCTTGTGAAGTTTTTATTTATCACCTTAAAAGTAAATTTCTTCAAGTGAAAGCTGGAACAAAAGTCTCGTTACGCAAACCCTTACCATTTATTCACTAAACATGTTAACATAGGTACGAAAAATTAGATATACAAAAACGAGAAAAGAATAAAATCTGTAAAAACCGTTGTAATGTACCAAATAAAAGACGCATAGAATTAAGAATATACAAAACATTGTGTATTTTGTATACATCAATTGATAATTTATGAACTAGTGGACATACACTTTGCACAAAATTAATAACAAAAAGTGATTTTATTCCCCGTAATATTGATTTTAGAAAATATATTCAAGAGTTAAATGTGTATGCAATTTTGTTTCCGTAGTTGTTAAGAATTTATATTTTTGACACGATAAAAAAATGGAAATTGTTATTTAAAAAGGTGTAGCACCACAAAAGATCTGAGACAGTCGCTACTTCCACTAAATAAATTATAGAGAATGTGTGTTTGTTCAAAGTTATAACTGCACATCTTG
Source organism: Dysmachus trigonus (assembly GCA_949715965.1). NCBI lineage: Eukaryota > Metazoa > Arthropoda > Insecta > Diptera > Asilidae > Dysmachus > Dysmachus trigonus. The sequence goes on along the minus strand of OX454319.1, from coordinate 44,323,570 downwards.
TATTGCTTAATAATTAAGTAATATATAAAAACATTTCCACAAATTAGTTTAACAATCATTTATCCCCCAATATAGTATACTGTAGTAGCAAAAACCAACCAAATGTTAATAACTTTATCTTTGGAAAATTTAAATATATATGTGTAAACATTATAGAGCATACCTATCAACCTAAAGTGATTTATCTAATTGTGATTTAAGTATTCAAATACAACAGGATATAAGAATATACAATAGGATATAATTTTGAAATCTAATAAAACTCAAGGTTATGCTATCAAATAAAAATTGTTTAATATTTTTCAAAGTTTATTAATTTATTGAAAATACTACACCTTCCGATTAGTTGTGGACTATAATTTCATTTAAATTGCTGCCTGGGCTGGTTTGGTACTACCCCATCCTGCCAACCCGATTTTACAGCAAATTTGCAATGGTTTAGTTTGGTTTCAATATTGTGCTTATATGCCGAAATCGTTTCTGGATTATCAGCCTAACATCGACCTTTAACGGAATCCTACAACAAAAATCCAACGGCGTTTAATCGGTAGTCATGACACATCTCCAAAACGGCTGATTACACGATCTTCCCAAAATACTCGCTGTTTCGGAAATAACTTTTAAATATTTCCAATTCCAGGTCCTGCCATTATTATGAAAGTCAAGTGGAGAGCTAAATATTTTTCTAACCGCGACTTAAGGGATTAGTCTACTTTACCAACTTTAATAATTCTATGTTGTCCAATTCTTGTAAACTACTGAACCGATTCTTTGAAATTTTAACCACGTACTCTAGCATATATGGGTTCGTTCGAACTACAATCATATCAAAATTTTAATTTTTACTATATTTTTTTATTTCAAAAATCACTGGAAAAAAACATTTTTTTTCCTTTTTCGAAAAGTCCGCCATTTTGATAATTATGCATAAAAATTAATAATTGTAGTTCAGAACAAACTCACAGTTATTCTTTATCTAATAACATTTTATATTAATGTTTCAAATGATTTGTTGCAGAGAAATCGACAACATAAGTCATCTGCCTACTTTTGTTTACGATTTTTGCATATAAATATTGAGTAAAATGAATAAAAAAAATTGTTTTCATACATTTCAAGAGTGTATTATTGAGCCCAACAACTTTTATATTAATATCTGTCATAGCAACATCCAAAATTCGTAAAAATAGCCTTTTTTCGAGGGTCTAAATTCGACTAATCCCTTAAAATGCCTTTGGGAAGTGTGTCACGGCTAGAAACATTTTTAGTTTTCGATTCTATGATAGGGCTCCTAAGAGCCCTCAAATTCAAAAAATGCAAAAATTAAGAAATTAACCCCTTAAGTGAAAATAACGAATCTCGCCCGCAAAGATTTTTTGTGCCCAATTCGATTTTGACGGGCTACACCCGCCGCATATTTAAAGATTTAAAAACCATATTTATTATTATCATTGCATTATAACTCTACGCATAGATTTACGCTAAATTTAAAATTATGAGAACGCGAACAATTCTTCGACATTAAATCGTAAGGCAAAGGTTTAAGATCTCATCACTTACAAAATTCAAGCTGTTGTTTTTTATTGGTAAAAGGAATTGTTTAAATTAGGGTATTATAAATCGGATCGGCTGCAATAAGATGAATTTTGTTAGGACTGGCTTGAAGTTCAAGAAGACTTACCGCATAAGAAGACGACGAACCTTCTAAGGCCTCATATGTCTTAAACAAAAATAATAATTTGCGCAATGGACAGACTTTCCCGATCTCCGCAGTTTAGACAAGTCAATGCGCATCATAGCCCAATTATTTTCTTCAATTTTAAACCCATTGTTTTGTATGAGCCCAGAAGAAATAAAGGAATGCTCTGGATTGTTATTTCAAACCGGAAGACGAAATTTCGAAGGGGAAGCGAGGTATTTTTTTTAAACTTTGCCAGAACATCCAGATAGTTGAACTTTGAAGGAAAACATAATTAGTTTTGCCTGAAATCTGCATATGCTTGCTTATGTTCATCAGCATACCAATTTCGACAGCAACAACTAGAGAGCACAAATTTAGTGAACTGAAATTATTATGATGATATATTATCTATACTTACTAATATAATATTATAAAGCTGAAGAGTTTGTTTGTTTGTTTGAACGCGCTAATCTCAGGAACTACTGGTTCGAATTGAAAAATTCTTTTTGTGTTGGATAGTCCATTTGTCGAGGAAGGCTTTAAGCTATATAACATTACGCTGCGACCAATAGGAGCGAAGCATCAGTGAAAAATTTTGCTAAAACGGGGAAAATTATTCATATTTGAAGGCTTCCGTTGCGTGCGCTGCCATAAACGGTTCAAGTTACCCAAAAAATATGTATGAAAGAATTATTCCTCTTTAAATGATCTAAAAAAATGTCCGCGACAGTATATGTCTATCTTTTAATATTGACTCACTATAACCTTTGTTATAATAATCAAATTTGGTCGAAATTAATGCATTATTGCTAATAATAACATAATAATAATATTAATCCTTATCCAAATAAATGTGTTGTTGATTAAGAGTATTTAATTGTGAACAAAATTGTGCTTGACATCACTTAATTTCAATTAACGTCTTAGAAGATAATACAATTTTAAAATAACTCCGCAACAAAATTCACACGCGCGCATGATACGCTAGACAAGACGCTGCTCTGGCCGGCGGGCGAGGGGGAGGCGGTACTTGCTGGCCGCCCGCCGCCGCACCACCCGCGAGTGTAGCTCTACGAGGTACCATGCCGCGCGGTTCAGACGCGTGGTCGGCTCCCTACGGAATGGTTGAATTCAGCGTACTGATTTTTTAATTTGTTTTTGCGATATATCATCGTGTAATATACTTTCGTAATACACTTTCATTTTGTAGTAGTTTTCTATTGCTGTTTCGGCTATATCCAAAACCCCCGGGAATAATAATGCTGTTTATATGTATTCCCGGCGGTTTTGCTATATCTCATCGTGTAATACCTAATACATTCTCGCATAAAACCGATTGTTTTCGGAGAGGCGTAGCAACGCGCGCAGGGTACGGCTAGTAATAAATAATTAAGGCCTTCACAAGCATGAAGGCGCGAAAAGAATTAATAAAATAATATAGAAGGGAATAATGAAGTAATAAAATAATACTTTTTTGTACATCATTACACATCATCATTACATTGGATAGAAACTTGTATCCATCTGAAACGCACTCTTATTTCTTTCAGAATCTAATAAAACAATAAAATATAAAACTTTACTTTTACGTCAAGTTCTGTTCAACAGATACACAAAAAAATAAACGAATATAATTTAAACATTATAATCAAATGCAAGAGGTTGATATTCACTTATTAAACGATCATTTGAAAAATCAAAATAAAAAAAATGGCGAAATACGGTTAGATACAAGAAAGAGTCAACGCAGTGACGCTATTCTCCGTATTTGACTAACTGATTCTACAAATTGAAAAATATTGCACTCAGAATCAGTCACCAAATAAAAACCTGAACAAATTAATTTTATGAGCGAATGTTCAGACCCCAATCGAACTTTTACACATCAACAAGTTGAATTGATATAAAAGGAAGTAAGTCGATTTAACTAAAGTTAGTCCGGTTTTACTTTCTATTGAACGAAGGTAAGAATTTTGAGAGTGTGGAAGATTTAATCTTGCCTAAGAATCAATACTGTTTTTCAAAAGATTGAAATTATTTATAATTGTGTGTATTTGTGTAGGATTTAATATTTCAAAAACAGGGACAAACTGAAGAACATCTCGAAATTAAATCAATTCCTCATTAAAATCGCGTCAGTAATATCACTCAATTCGTCATATTTTAATAAAAATTGTTAATTAGTATGACGTAATGAATGAGTGTTACTTTAACGATAATTTATTATCCTGTCGGATGGATTTCATTATAAATTTTTGGAAGTAATTGAATGCTGGCAAATTCCATAAAATTAATTGTTTGAGCTTGCACAATCTTGTTCCAATTTTTCTGTAAAAGAAGAAGTAACACAAACTAGATTCTTATTAATTTTTAGAAAATGAGATCCCTTTTGTTATTGGCTCTTTGCATCGGAGCCATATCTGGCTTTAACGTGGAGAAAGAATGGACTAAGTTTAAAGCCAAGTATAACAAGACATACAAAGACAATAGTCAGGAAGGCCGTGTTAGAAAGCAGAATTTCATCGCAAATTTAAAACTTATTGAGGCGCATAACAAAAAATATGAAGCTGAAATTAAGAAGAAGAATCCCTCCATTACATACAAACTTGAAATTGGTCCTTTCGAAGATATGTCTGACAACGAATTTCGTCAGAAGTTTACATCAAGTAAATGTAAAACTGCATGCAAACGGTAAGAAAATTAAACATAATACTTACTTTTTTCAAAAATATAATACATATATTACATTAGTAAACCTAAGAAGCTTGCTTTTCGTGCTGGTCCAATAATTGGTCAGCACAGACCTCTGTCCGGAAATCCCCCAAAAGAAGTTGACTGGAGCAAAAAAATCCAAATGAGCCCTGTACAAAATCAAGGTAATTTAGATTATAATGTAGAGAAAAATTCAAACAAATCATAAAGAAATATTTCGTAGGTAATTGTGGCTGCTGTTGGGCTTTTGCATCACTTGGAGCTGTGGAAGCGCATCTAACAATAAAGACTAAAAAATTTGAAAAACTTTCCGAACAGGAATTGGTTGAATGTTTACAAACAGATAACACCAATGGCTGCTGCGGAGGACTACACTATGAAGCATTCGACTATATAATTGAGGACGGTATCACCCCGGCGATCCATTATCCAAAGACAGCAAATGTAGGACAATGTGACACTAAAAAAATGAAGAACAAGAAAAAAATAGTAGGTTACAGGTACCTTAACTTCAAAAGACCTGACGAAGAAGAATTAAAAAAGATCATTGCGTTTATTGGACCAGTTGCAACAAGTATGGCCACTCCGAGGTCCATTAAGAGCTACGGGAAAAATAGCGGCGTCTACAATAACCCTGAGTGCAACAGTTATGAAGCGGACCACTATGTCCAAATTGTGGGATACGGCGAGGATCCTAAGGGAGGACCCTATTGGCTTATTAAGAACAGTTGGAGTGCGAAGTGGGGTATTAATGGCTACATGAAGTTAGCCAGAAATCAGAATAACTTGTGCCACATTGCTTCTGAAGCCTTTTATCCATTGGCTTAAAACTGTACTTTCAATAAAATTTGGCATTGAAATTAATCAATATAATATATTGTTTTTATATAATCTCGGGAAGTTATACACATTTTTATAACTAAATTGTCGTAAAAATATGATTGTGAACTATAACGCCACGATACATTTCTTCAACAGTCATTGGATGTATGGCTTTATGTCTGAACATTGGTTTTTAGAACTCACGGTATTATACATAGTTCAAAAGTACGACAGTACGATCTAAACAAATGGCCGAAACTTTCACAATTAAAACAACAACTTTAGCACTTTTATAAATTTGTATATTAAGCTTTTCAGAAATATATATATACAGCCTTGTTCAAAAGTATTAGGCACTCTCGATATTCGTTGATATATAGATTCTGAATGTATTCCAGAAAAATTTAACATGGTAGGTGTTCAAACCCAACTGTCGCTACTCGCTAGTTTAATGATGGGGTTTTCGGTCGTAAAATCCCAGTAACTATGAAAACGAGGATGTTTTTCAAATTTTCGCTCATTTATGGTTTGGTGTTAGATGCGATAAAGTGCAATTTAGAAACGGTTTCAAGTGATTTTAAAAATTGGTTTTAAGTTTTTAATAAGGAAGTGTTAAAGGTGATAAAATGATAAAAATTAAAGAACTAAGCCAGGCTTTAAGATCAGAAATAATTATTTTGGACACAAAACGTGTTAGTCAAACAGCTATTGCAAAAATACTAAAGTGCTCACGTTGTTCTGTACAAACAACACTCAAAAGGTACATATAAGGAGACCAAATCCTTCGAAAATAAGCCCAGAAGCGGATGAAAGCGTGCCACCACATCAAGGCAGGATCGTCTTTTAATATTAATGTCTCTTCGGAACCGCAGAAAAAAACGGGGGAAATACAAAAGATTAATAAAATTAATAAATAATAATGTTTTTTTAGAAAATATGTGCATTTTTTATTACGCTTGTTTTGAAGAAAACTAGGGGTGCCTAATACTTTTGAACAAGGCTGTATATAGTCATTAGTTTAAAGGTTAAAAGAAAAAAACATTGCTCCTTTCTGTTAGCATCAAAACGATTTGATTTGATCAACGACATGGCAGAAGGTAAAATTTCATTTTAACCCAGCGTCAGCATGGTAGAAAATAGGTACATTTGTTGTTTGACCGCATCTATCTTCCTGTGCAGGCGCACACCGTCTAAGTTGACATAAGAAACGAGGGAGGCGGGCACTAACTGCAGCTACTGAGAAAGAAGCGTGGTAACGTTACACTATTATTTTCTTAAATACCCGCATTTAAAAACATCACGGGTCATTATGACCCAACCTAGCAGACGCCGGGTTAAATTAGATACCTGTAGGACAAAAATTTTAAAAATGTAATTTATTGTAAAATGAATAAATACGATATTTATTTTTAAATAACTGCATAAGGCCTGATCATGTACATTGCAAAAATGAAAATTTCATACTAAGCCCTTAAAATGAAATTATTAACTTTTTGATTTAAACTAAAAATGTACAGTATGTTAAATATAACAATGCAATTAAAACAAAAGAAGTTATAAAATTAATACAAGGAGCAAAAATTAATTAAAGGGTTACTTAAATCTTTGACTCAAATCAATTGCGGGGTAAGTCAATTGGAAAACAAATACAAAACCTTTTCTCAACACATACATCCCAATACACCCGCTTAAATTAGCTCTCATATTTAGACCTTTTTACATCTCATAAGTAAGCTTAACAATTTAACTCTGCTAAGGAAAAAAGATATTTTTAATTGAGTGAATGTTAAACACACTGTTGTACTGTTGTACTGTTGTATTGCAAGTTCTAAGCGAAGATTCAAAATTTTATTTTGTCACATAAAAAAGTTTGTCGAGATCTGATTTTATACACATAAATGCATTTATGATAACTCAAAATATCGTTTAATGTCATGTCAACAAGTGAAACAATGTCAAATACATCGGCGCGAATGAAATACAAAACGGATGCATGCATAATAAGCTTTATTAAGGGGACTTTACACACCCAAATCGCGAATTTTTTTTTTTTTTAATTAACTTAATTCTATTCTGCATATACATATACAGGGTGGCCCAAAAAGTGACGTCCAAAGAAAAAAATTAGATGCCTGATATCAAGGGGTATCCGAATCACCCCCATGTATCTTCCGCGATTTTTTGTTGTTTTCGAGTTACGAATTTTTTTTATGATTTTCAGAAAAAAGTCGGCCGGATCGGTTAAATATTTTTTTTTAATAATTGTGTTAGGTTTTTTTAATATATATATATTTTTTTTTTTTGATTACTACTCATGAATTGTACTTTCAGGAATAAAAAAATCAGCTTCGTTACACGAACAAAAGTTACAAAAAAATTGTCAAGAATGAAAAATTTACATTCGAGCCAGTCAGTCTTGAATTTTCAACTTTAAATTAAAAATCTAAAGAGGGGGTCCTATAGTTTCTAGGTAATTTTAAAAACTCTGCGAGACTCTAAGCTTTGATAAAAATCCAAAAAAATGGTACTTAATAGGGTATTATTCGCTACAATCAGCCCTCAAAGTTATTGAGGTGGAAAGGACCCCGCACATTTTGTATGGAAAAGTGCGTACAGTCAAATCGACTGAAAATTTAGTATGTTGTACTTCAGGACATCCTGATCAAAAGTTCCCATGGGCGCAACTTCAAAAAATGGCCAGTTTTAGAGATACAGGGTGTTTCATTTTAATAGACGTACTCACATATCTCGAAAACTACGCATCCTAGGAAAAAATGTTTCGGACAAAAGTTATAGAGTACCACAAGGGTTAACTAGCGGTGACCTTGCCTTTGACCTTGAAGTCAAGGATCAAGGTCAAATCAATTTTTACATAGTGATCCCTACTTCTGACCCCGGAAATGGAAAAAGCGCAACATTTTGCATGAACATGAACAATGAGTATATGTATGTCGCTAATATGTTTAGTTTCTTTAATTATTTCGATTACCATACTACCGATTACCGACTTTTCCATACAAAATGTGCGGGGTCCTTTCCTAAGGTAGTAAACTTGATTAAAAAAAATAAAATTGTCTTTTTCGTCATTCCTACACAGAGAAAAGTTTAAAGTAAATTTTACCAGGAAAATCTTGTAGTTTTTACTATAACCCATTGTAATGCTGGAACAGGTGAAGCTTAAAATAAAATTTACAATGGTACAATGTAAATTATACTTTGTGCGGTCATAAGTGAAAAGCCCTGAAGAATATATGCATCAAGAAATTTTTACAATGGTGCCATAGTAATTTAAGTAAAGGGCATGATAAAAATTCTTAAAAATATAAAAAATTTTAATATAATTTAAAGTAAATTCTTACTTAAAGAAGTGTAAATATTACCTTAACTATTATTTACAAGGTTTCATTGAAAAATTACAATGGACCTGTAGTAAAAATAATAATGTCTATTGTACCAATTATAATAAAATATAATAATATTTAAATGGTGTCCTGACTGATCCGCAGTTACAATAGCTCCATAGTAATTTTTATAATAAACTTTTCTCCGTGTAAGACTAATTCAAGTAGGAAATGTATTAAATGAACTAAAACAATATTATCTTGTAGGAAAACTGTACTCAATTTCATTAAATTTTTATCATTTTGTTTTTTTTTTTAGGGGAATGTCCTTGAAAATTTCTAATCCTTCTCGAGTTGCGCGCATCCCTTTTTATCATGACTACAGTGACTCGGGTAACAGGTAAAAGAGAGAGATAAGGACTGCTAACTCTCTCACACACACGCATTGATAAATGGAACCGGTTTAAGTCGGCCGCCGACGACGTCCACGCGAACAATACAACAACTCAGTCGCTCTCACCTTGTGTTTGCTGCTGCTTGTTCTCGTTCGCCATTGTCACAACCACTACGCACGCTTTGCCCACGGACCCCGCTGCCGCTTTTCTGACTGGACTACTGCGCTTGAACTCGGACTCTGTTTTGCATCTCGATTTGGACTCTGTTCACTTAGAAGTCGTAGTGATGAGCTACACATTGAGTGAATATGCAAAAATGAATTATTTTTATGGAGTTGCACAAGGCAATGGGCATGAAGCAGCCAGACTCTATCGGGAGTAACTTCAACGCCGAGGAGGACTGCAACCTGAACACTATCCTGATTATCGAGTGTTTATTAACACTCACAACACCCTAATGGCTGGCCGCATTCCTGGTCGAAGTGGCAGCCATGAAGGGGTCCCTAGAGTCGATCCGGACCGAAGAGAGATAGTGCTAGAGGAAGTGAATCGAAATCCATCGACGAGTACGAAATCGATCAAGAGTGTATTATTAAGCCCAACAACTGTTATATTAATATCTGTCATAGCAACATCCAAAATTCGTAAAAATAGCCTTTTTTCGAGCGTCTAAATTCGACTAATCACGTGTAAGATAATTTGAGGGTATTATAAATCGGATCGACTGCAATAAGATGAATTTTGTTAGGACTGGCTTGAAGTTCAAGAAGACTTACCGCATAAGAAGACGACGAACCTTCTAAGGCCTCATATGTCTTAAACAAAAATAATAATTTGCGCAATGGACAGACTTTCCCGATCTCCGCAGTTTAGACAAGTCAATGCGCATCATAGCCCAATTATTTTCTTCAATTTTAAACCCATTGTTTTGTATGAGCCCAGGAGAAATAAAGGAATGCTCTGGATTGTTATTTCAAATCTAGCCGGAAGACGACATTTCGAAGGGGAAGCGAGGTATATTTTTTTTAAACTTTGCCAGAACATCCAGATAGTTGAACTTTGAAGGAAAACATAGTTAGTTTTGCCTGAAATCTGCATATGCTTACTTATGTTCATCAGCATACCAATTTCGACAGCAACAACTGGAGAGCACAAATTTAGTGAACTGAAATTATTATGATGATATATTATAATAAATAATTAAGGCCTTCGCAAGCATGAAGGCGCGAAAAGAATTAATAAAATAATATAGAAGGGAATAATGAATTAATAAAATAATATTTTTTTGTACATCTAAAAATTTAACAGGGGCCCCATGTAGACTGTCCGGACCCCCGCGACTGTCTCGACGGCCCTGACGAAGTCTACCTTATTTTTGTTAATTAGAATTATTATATTCAGACATAATGGGCTTTAAAATAAATAATAATAAATTATTGTGGTCTTATCCATCTGAAACGCGCTCTTATTTCTTTCAGAATCTAATAAAACAATAAAATATAAAACTTGCTTTTACGTCAAGTTGTGTTCAACAGATACACAAAAAAATAAACGAATATAATTCAAACATTATAATCAAATGCAAGATGTTGATATTCACATAAAAGGCCATTGGAAAAAACTAAATAAATTAAATGGCGGACTACGGTTAGATACAAGCAAAAGTCAACGCTGTGACGCTATTCTCCGTATTTGACTAACTGATTCTACAAATTGAAAAATTTTGCACTCAGAATCAGTCACCAAATAAACACCTGAACAAATTAATTTAATGAGCTAATGTTCAGACCGCAATCGAACTTTTACACATCAACAAGTTGAATTGATATAAAAGGAAATAAGTCGATTTAACTAAAGTTAGTCCGGTTTTACTTTCTATTGAACGAAGGTAAGAATTTTGAGAGTGTGGAAAATTTAATCTTTAATGCCTAAGAATCAATACTGTTTTTCAAAAGATTGAAATTATTTATAATTATGTGTATTTGTGTAGCATTTAATATTTCAAAAACAGGGACAAATTGAAGAAAATCTCGAAATTAAATCAATTCCTCATTAAAATCGCGTCAGTAATATCACTCAATTCGTCATATTTTAATAAAAATTGTTAATTAGTATGACGTAATGAATGAGTGTTACTTTAACGATAATTTATTATCTTGGCGGATGGTTTTCATTATAAATTTTCGGAAGTAATTGAATACTGGCAAATTTCATAAAATTAATTGTTTGAGCTTGCACAATCTTGTTCCAATTTTTATGTAAAAGAAGAAGTAACACAAACTAGATTCTTATTAATTTTTAGAAAATGAGATCCCTTTTGTTATTGGCTCTTTGCATCGTAGCCATATCTGGCTTTAACGTGGAGAAAGAATGGACTAAGTTTAAAGCCAAGTATAACAAGACATACAAAGACAATAGTCAGGAAGGCCGTGTTAGAAAGCAGAATTTCTTCGCAAATTTAAAACTTATTGAGGCGCATAACAAAAAATATGAAGCTGAAATTAAGAAGAAGAATCCCTCCATTACATACAAACTTGAAATTGGTCCTTTCGAAGATATGTCTGACAACGAATTTCGTCAGAAGTCTACATCAAATAAACGTATGAAAGATGATCAAACTGTATGCAAACTGTAAGAAAATTAAAAATAAACTTTTTTCAAAAATATAATATATTACATTAGTAAACCTAAGAAGCCTGCTTTTCGTGCTGGTCCAATAATTGGTGAGCATAGGCCTCTGTCCGGAAATCCCCCAGAAGAAGTTGACTGGAGCAAAAAAATCAAATTGAGCCCTATACAAAATCAAGGTAATTTAGTTTATAATATAGAGAAAAATTCAAAAAAAATAAAGAAATATTTCGTAGGTGATTGTGGCTGCTGTTGGGCTTTTGCATCAATTGGAGTTGTGGAAGCGCATCTAACAATAAAGACTAAAAAATTGGAAAAACTTTCCGAACAGGAATTGGTCGAATGTTTAAAAACAGATAACACCGATGGCTGCGACGGAGGACTACACTATGAAGCATTCGACTATATAATTGAGGACGGTATCACCCCGGCGATCCATTATCCAAAGACAGCAAATGAAGGAAAATGTGACGCTAAAAAAATGAAGAACAAGAAAAAACTAATAGGCTACAGGTACCTTAACTACAAAAGACCTGACGAAGAAGAATTGAAAAAGATCATTGCGTTTATTGGACCAGTTGCAACAAGTATGGCCACTCCGAAGTCCATTAAGAGCTACGGAAAAAATAGCGGCGTCTACAATAACCCTGAGTGCAACAGTTATGAAGCGGACCACTATGTCCAAATTGTGGGATACGGCGAGGATCCTAAGGGAGGACCCTATTGGCTTATTAAGAACAGTTGGAGTGCGGAGTGGGGTATTAATGGCTACATGAAGTTAGCCAGAAATCAGAACTTGTGCCACATTGCTTCTGAAGCTTTTTATCCATTGGTTTAAAACTGTACTTTCAATCAAATTTGGCGTCGAAATTTATAAATATAATATATTGTTTTTATATAATCTCGAGTAGCACATTTTAATTGTCGTAAAAATATGATTGTGAACTATAACGCCACGATACATTTCTTCAACAATCATTGGATGTATGGCTTTATGTCTGAACATTGGTTTTTAGAACTGACGGTATAGTTCAAAAGTACGACAGTACGATCTAAACAAATGGCCGAAACTTTCACAATTAAAACAACAACTTTAGCACTTTTACAAATTTGTATATTAAGCTTTTCAGAAATATATATATACAGGGTGTTTAGCAGAAGGACCGACAAAATTTGTTGGTGGGTTCATTTCTAATTTTTTACCGATAAATAAAATAGTTAAAATAAATAAATAGTTGCTTACGACCACCTCTTTTTTTTTTTTTGTACGTAAACTGGTTTCGTAATCAGCAATTGATAAAAAAATTGTTAGGACCTTGCAGTGAATCCTTAATTTTTACCGCTTTAATGAATGATTTTATTTTACATGTGGCATATTGTTGGAACGGGCGTAAACCGCAAAACGCAATTACCTGTTTTTTGGATTTTGGAAGCTCACATGTCCTTTTTTTTGTTAATAAACTACATCAAATTTTGTTGTTTAGATGGAAAACATAAATCAAATCCCTATATATACATAGTCGTGCCATAAGTTCTGTCCCAAAGGAAAATTTAAAAAAAGCTCATATAAGAAACAAATAATTAAATTTTATTTATTATGTTTAGTAATATACATATTCTAATTTACAGTAATGCAGACAATTATTCGAAATGCCCACCCTTTGCAGCTACATATTTATTTAAACGTTTCGGCCATTCATCAACCGCAGTACGCAAGACATCTAGTGATATTTCCTTCGTTGCTTTCATCAAACTTGCTTTTAATGACTCAATGTTTCGATGTTGAATAGAGCAGGCCTTCTCCTCTAAAATATTCCATAAGCGGTAGTCCAAAGTATTTAGGTCTGGGCTACCAGAAGGCCAATCTTCAGCAGAAATGAAGTCAGGAACATTGGATTTTAAACAGATTTGCGTTGTCTTGGATTTATGAGCTGGTGCTGAGTCTTGCTGAAACACCCAATGCTGACCATGGTACATCGTTGTGTTGAGCGGCTTCACCATCTTCTCCAGGATGTCACTTTGATAGTTCTTTGCCTTCGTTTTCACGCCTTGCTCAAAAAAATGCAGCTCCGTAGCACCGTAATATCCAACTCCCCACTAAACCATGACTGAGGCGGGATGTTGACCACGCTCTACCTTGGGTATCTCCTCAGCCGCTTCCTTAGAGCTACGCGCGTACACTCAGTCATTCTGTCGGTTAAACTTCTCTTCAATAGTAAAAAGTTTTTCGTCTGAAAAAAGTATTTGTTGGTATTTTTTTCCCGCGTACTTCTTCAAGAGACTTTTAGATCGCATCTCTCGTATCGCACGAAGCTTGTCCGTAAGCCGATGCCCTGTTGACCGTCGATAAGCACCAAGCCTAAGGTCTTCCTTGATAATACGAGACATCGTCCTTTTAGGTATTTTCATCTCCCGTGCCATCACCTTTTGTTTCCGGAGCGGATTTCTCAATATGCGGTGACGCACCGCTTCTACTGCTGCTGGTGTACGAGACGTACGAGGCCTCTCGCTCCTGGACCTGTCATCGACACAGGAAGTCTCACGGTATCGTTTGATAGTACGATGCACAAATTTCATTGTAATTTGTAGTAGCTGGAGAAGCTCAAATATCTCCTTTGCTGACTTGTTGCACTTAAATAGTGCAATAACGGCGATCCTGTTCTCTTTAATGCCCCACTCCATGTTGCTCCTTCGAAGTCCAATGGCATAATGATATTTTTTTAACAAAGCGGGAAGTATTTAAGCTTATTCGCGACAGTAAACCGGGATGCGTCGTGAGCCTTTTAGTGGAGGCGAGGGAGACAGAACTTATGGCACGACTATGTATATAAAAATGAAAGTTCATTTGTTTGTTTGTTTGTTTGTTGCTCAATCACGCCTAAACGCTTACATCGATATTTTTAATTTTTTGTCCGAAGGTAGTACATATTCCGACTTAACATATAGGCTAATTTTTTTTCGGATAATACGTAGGGTTTCAAAATGGCGGATCCAAGATGGCGGCCGAAAATTTTAAATTTGAAGCGATTTTCATGAAAATTGGTATATAGGGGTTTTGCGGGATGGGGATTTCAAATCCGCTATCCAAATTTAGAAATTCAAGATGGCGGATCCAATATGGCGACCAAGATTTCCAGATTTCAACGGATTTTAATGAAAATTAGTACATTGATTCTTTTGAGGCCACTGATTTTGAATATTATTAAAATTTAGAAATCCAAGATGGCGGATCCAAAATGGCGACCATATTTCTCGATTTCAACGGATTTTAATGAAAATTAGTACAATGATTATATTGAGGTCACTGATTTTGAATCTTATCAAAATTTATAAATCAAAGATGGCGGACCCAATATGGCGACCAATATTTCTCGATTTCAAGGGATTTTAATGAAAATTAGTACGATGATTATATTTAGGTAACTGATTTTGAATGTTATCAAAATTTACAAATCCAAGATGGCGGACCCAATATGGTGACCAAGATTTCTCGATTTCAACGGATTTTAATGAAAATTAGTACAATGATTATTCTGAGACCACTAATTTTGAATTTTAGCAAAATTTGCAAATCCAACATGGCGGATCCAACATGGCGACCAGAATGTCTCGATTTCAACGGATTTTAATGAAAATTGGTAGAATGATTATTCTGAGGATACAAGTTCCGAATATTATCAAAAGTTGTAAATCCAAGATGGCGGATCCAATATGGCGACAACAATTTCTCGATTTCAACGGGTTGTAATGGAAATTAGGACAGTGATTATTCTAAGACCACTAATTTTGCATATTATCAAAATTTCTAAATGCAAGATGGCGAACCCAACATGGCGTCCAGAATGTCTCGATTTCGAAGGATTTTAATGAAAATTGGTACAATGATTATTCTGAGGATTATTCTGAGGATACAAGTTCCGAATATTATCAAAAGTTGTAAATCCAAGATGGGGGATCCAATATGGCAACCGAATGTCTCGATTTCAACGGATTTTAATTAAAATTAGTACAATGATTATTCCGGAGCCACTAATTTCGAATATTAGAAAAATTTCCAAACTCAATATGGCGGATCCAATATGGCGACCAAAATTTCTCGGTTTCAACGGATTTGAATGAAAATTGGTACAATAATTATTTTAAGGCCACTAATTTTTAATATTATTAAGATTTGGACATTCAAGATAGCGGATCCAAAAAGGGGTTTTCGGGTTGAAACAATTTGTAGGATATAACAAACTAGAACATTTGAGAAGTGTTTAATTAGTAAGTATTTACCCAACGCCGGGTGAAACCGGGTAACCCAGCTAGTATGTAATAAAAAATAATTTCATGCTATTGTGACCACAAACAAAACAGTTATGAGGGTTTGAAGGGGCAATTTAGGGCATTTTTTTAAATAAACTGGAACAAGTCGTATGTCAGTAACCGGAAAAACACAGTTAGAAAAATGATTGTAATTTTACTTATTTTTTTAAAAATTGGGTTCTTTTGTGATTGCTTTCTGTACAGATACGTTTTGCAAAATGGACACCAAATGATTGATACATATTCGAATATCTAAACAAGCATAATTAATGAATTTCCATAGTATGAACGTTTCTAAAATCTGCAGAGTTACGCTTAAGGAATTACAAACATCGGTGAGCTTTGGAAATCATCAAAACTACGTGCAGTATAAAAGACATTTTTTTGTTGTCAAATATGACCCCTAAGTCCGTAACTTGGTTGACTCTGTTAATAGGAACATTATCAATCGAGGACTCAAAGGAGATCGGATTAGAATGTTTAATTGAATATTATTTTTTAAACACCAAATCAAGAATTTATCATGATCACCCTATAATGTGAGGCAATCAACTAATTAGAACTACTTTTGAGATATAGTTTAAGGTCATCAACGAAAATTAAAGTTTTAACTCGCGTAACGATTGTGACAATTCATTAAAGAATAGTGGAAAAAGTAAAGATCCTAGGTGACTACCTTGCGGAAACTCTGAAGACACTTGAATTTATCTAGATAAGAAGCTAACTATTCTTGCATATTGCTTACAGTTCCTTAAATACGAAGAAAACCAGTTCAGAAGCGTCGAGTAAGAACCTAGATTTTTCAATTTTTATATAAGCAAAGATATATCGGCTCTGTCGAAAATTTTGAAAAATCGGTATAAATCATATCAATGCAGTCAACAGTATAATTTGAAAATATCGTCAGATTTGACACACATAACCCGAGATGAATACATGTTGTTCTGACACTATGAGCTCTTTCACCAAGAAGCTAATTTTAACTATTTTACTAAATAATCTAACAATTTAGGAACTGTCTTCATAATGGAGATACCACGATAGTTGGTAGCAGCATCGTTTATATTTTTCTTGTTGTATTATTGTAAAATAAGTTTTTTTATGGGGCAGAAAATACATGATATTATGATGATTATAAAATCTAGTTAGATAATACATAAAAAAGTTAAATTTATCAAATGGGACAATTAAATCTATAATTGAATACTGTCTATCCAAATAAATAAACTAAGGGTGGAAGTAAGTTAACGCCTTACAGCCGTACTAGCTAGTCATAAAGCAAAAAAAACGCCATTAGCTATGTTATATAGTATACTCCAGTAACATAAACATTTTTCTAAAGAACTCAAAGATAAATATAAAGCTACTGCCCACAGGCATTTCAGATATCCACTGGAGCCTGGGGCAAATATTAAACACCAACATCCAAACAATTCCATGTCCACCTTGGATATATCTAATCGATGGGTGGAAACGTTTGCTCCATTTGACCATTTCCCATACGAATAATGGGCTTTTCAGACGCTGCTGAATGCTTATCCAAGAAATATTATCCCATCGCCCGTGCATGAGGCCATCAATCTTTATAGATCTTTCGCGGTCGTCACTTCCGTCACTCATCCCAACTCATACTAATGGCCACGTCAAGCATGAAAATGTAAGTGCCAAAAGCATCCCGATCCAGAAGGTTAAATGTGTCGATTTCCAGTAGATGATGACCAAAGCACAGGAGGTCCCACGGCTGAAAAACGATTTCCCAGTTTATCTCTCGCTCTTTAATCTTGTTTTGAAGTGAAATGCCGCTTAGTTTATTAGGCCTTATCAAATTACTTTTAGAGAAATAGGGTCATAAAGCCTTAGGATATTGGAGGTTTGATTCCGAGATATCTTGTAATTTGTATAATTAAGATTAACTCATCTTTTATGTATTCTGTTAATCGTAATCAAGCGACTGTTTTTCTTATCATTATCAAATAAAACAGCTGAGCAAGTTTTATCACAGCTTTTACGAAAAATATAAGTAGTCAGGTAAATTGTAGATAGGTGAGAGGAACAATTATTTGTCACTTATAGTAAGTTGAATTGAGAAAAGTTTTCAAAAATTAATCAGAAAAATCACTTTAAAGGTATGCAAAATTAGTTTTCGAAAAACCTTTACGCTATTCTTTAAATTCAATTTAATTAAGTAAATAAATATAAAATAAAGTATTTTTAATATTAATCTTAACGTCCTCCTGGCCGAGACAATTTTTTCTTTCAGGAGCAGAAGCTAAAATTTTCGGTATTTAAATGCTAGTGATAATAGTGAAGAACTATTTTTTTATAATTTGATTTCTAAATATTTTGCGCAATTGTTTTCTTCTTTTAGTTTTTATCAATGTTTATTTATTTATAAGTTATTATATTTCAAAGTCATATAAGCTGTTGCTTTTGGTGTCTATATATGCATAGTTAAAATTATATATAAATAAATCTTTAGAATTCTTAGATAAACTAATAGGCCATTAGATTTTAGTGTAGTAATGATAATGGTAACTAAAATAGCGAATGTGGGATAAAAAATTAAATTAAACATTTTGTATATAGTCTCCTAACAAATCAATACACTTTGTTCATTTTTTTTATCATTTATGAACTCAGAACAAGTTTATTCTTTTCATTCTGTGTATTAGAAATAATCATTTAAATTTTACTTTTAGAGAACCCCTCGTATATGAAAACTAATGCCATCTTAATTTATCCGAATAAAATATTGTAGAAGGAATGAATCGTAGAGCACACCTGAGAATTAGGTCCAAAATTCTGCTGGTAATTAGAAAATCAAAACACATATGTTACACAAAATTTCTGGTCGTTAAGGGAATTTAGTTTGGCAATGTGCATATGTTCAGTGCATTGTTTATTAAATTGTGTCAGCCCAAAAAACAAACTCTCGCTTGTTCTAAATATGAAAACAGTACAAATTTATGTCTCTGACCGAAGTGGAACCCTCCAATCGAAGTAAGACGGTACTGTATGTAGATTAGGTACTTGTTGCCTGCATTGTGTCGCCTGACTGATTTGCACAGAATGACTCAGGTTCTATTTCAAAGTTCTACCTTTTGCCTAATGAATGTACCGCCTCTTCGCTTGTATTCAGTATCGTAGCACAGTGAAAATTTTATCAAATATTTATGAAAATCGATAGTGCTCGGGCGCTATGGCTCCTCAATTAAGCTAATGAAGATAAATTCTTGCTCGGCTTCGTCGACGTTTAATTAAGTTCGCTTATTACCACATTAAGCAGATAATACGTAGTTGCTCGCCTCTAGTATGATTAGCAAGTAATATAACGCAGATATAACAATGATTAGTGAATAGCCAAAATATGCTGATACCTTTCAAAATGCAATGTTTCGAAAATATCTAAAATGAGCTATGTCCTTCAAAAATTTGGTTTATAATATCCATACCCAAAGAAAGGGGTTGTAATTCGGATCCCCGTTTTATTTTTATGTAACAACTTTTCTCTAAGTGCATATTTCAATTTGTAGAAAGAAACTATGTTATGTCTGTAACAGAATCATGTAGAAGAAAATTAAAAATCACGTAAAAATAAAATACATATTATAAAAAAAACGTATTTTTCGTAGTATTTAAAATTGTTGGTGTCATTGTCAATTGTTGGTTAAATAGATCCCTTCGAATTTTATTAAGTAAATGGACAAATTATAATGAAATTGAGGAGAAAATAAATGGACTCAATTACGCGAGTCCTTTTTGGCTTCAAGAAATTACAAGATCACAAATATCCTAACATTTTGGCCTTTAGAGTACATTGTTAGCCACTAAGGCGTAAAACTTACTCAGCTTATAAGAATTACTCGTATATCCACAATTTGACTTTGAATGATCATCAGATATAAGAGACAAAACTATTAGCATGAATTTTCTTCCAATAAAAATGTTAAAAACACAAAACAGATAAGTACTAACATTTATTACCAAATAATGCACGTTTTATATTCAAAGGCTCTGCCTGTGAAGAATGTCTTTTACGTGAGCACTCTCAATCCGATTTTAATCTAAAAAATAAAATAAAAACGACAAAATTTGATATATTATCCTATTACCTATTTAGTGAACGTAAGAGTTTCAAGAAGTAACGATTTACGACAAAATATTTAACATTTAAAGTGAAAATTTAGATTTTGCATGAAAATTCATACAATATTGGTGAATCAAACAACTATATAACAACATATATAAAAAAACACCTTCCTACAATTACTACTTTTCACACGACTACAGCAAGCCAAAAGAAAGGGTTGTTAATCTCACAGGTTATGTACTGTAATTATGTATGTAATATAGTTTGTTATCTCGTATAGCCTAAATTACTGAACCGATTTAAAAAAATGAGATTTCGTTGGATGCGATCGTTCATGATGTGGAATCGTGAGCCCAAAAACATAACTAATGAGGTGTTGTTGGTTTTGCCACACAAGGAAACGTTTTCATGTGTGTCCCACGGGATTTTGATGAAATTCAAATATCTTAGAGAGTATCGAAAAATAAGAGACACGTATTTTTTTTATCTGCGGATACGCACATTTAGGGGGTACTTTTAATTATGAAAATTGGTGTATTTTTCTAAAGTTTATCCGCCATGTTGGATCCGCCATTTTGAATTCTTTTAATTTAACATCAGATTCCTAATCAGCGACTCCAAAAACCCCTTAATACTGGTTTTCACGAAAAAACTGATGTCTGAAAGAATATACATCTTTTACATATTAGTGATAGGGGTTGTTTAACCCCTTGAGGAAGTTTTATTACGAAAACGCAAAAACAGGTCAACTTTATTTTTCAAAATCGTATGTAAAAAATATTTTTCAATGATTTTTAACTAAAACTGTTATTTTGTGACGCAAAAATATTTAAAAAAATTCGTTTGCCACCCCCGGGAACTGGATTACTTACAAAAGGTTAGTTATGAGACATCATTTCCATTTTGTTTCATTCAAAAAACTTGAAATATTTAGGAAAAACTGTTTTTAGGGGTAAACTTTAGGGGTCGTTTTCACGCCTTAAATATGCGTATCCGCAGACAAAAAAAAATACGTGTCTCGAATTTTTCGATACTCTATAACATATTTCAATTTCATCAAAATCGGTGAGACACACCTGAGAAAGTTTCCTTGTCAGTTTTTCGCGTGTCATAGGCTATATGACGACATATTGAATCCAACATGGCGGATACGACCCCCAAAATACGCAAAGCAAAAAAAATTAAAATTAGACAAATGTATCGAGTTTAGTATCAAATGAAAGGTTTTAATAAGCAAATTCCAAAAATATATCATTTATATATTATAATATAATGTACCATTCCTTTGTGGCAGCTAAACTGATTTTGAATAAATCGTCGTCATTCATTAGTCTTGAGATGCGACATGTGACTACGGCCTTATAATTATCTATATTTATTTCATTAATGAATATAGTAGGTAACTGTAAATGATGTTGAAGAATTTTCATATAAAGACAGTGAAGATTTGTTCAAAACTTTTTTAAAAAGTATTTAGAGCCATAGGTTTAACTTTTTTTTTTTCTCTTACATATGTAGAAAATGCACACAAACGTTCCACATAATAAAATCGAGTTAGTAGCTTCCAAGATATTTTGATTACCGATTTTAAGAAAATATTGTAAAAGGACTGTCCTAACTCCGCCATTTTTTGTTGGCTTAAATAAAGGGTCCATGTATAATATTACTAGCAAGGTCCAAATATTTATGTAAATGTATTATTCTATTATGCAATACCCTTCCCAAGCAAATAATCAAATATTTGTGAAAATATAATACCCATTGAGTAACCGGCATTTATTATAAAAGTTACTAAAAAGTGCATATGCATGAGTCCACTCTAATGGTACCAAGGATCTTAGGACAGAAAGGTCAAGTGTTCTGAAACTTATGTACACTCTTGGATATGTGATTGAATCAGAAACTTTTGCAGTTCCCAAAAGCTTAGCAGTGGGCACTTTTGCAACTATAAGCGCCTTCGACGGAGCCCCTCTAAAAGTTGAACATCAAGACTTTGAAACTCGTCTGCAGAAGAAGTGCATGCAAAGACTCCGTTATAAAGTTTGTTTGCAAAATTTATAGTTTTTGGGATAAAACGTTTTATCCCTCTATATGGACTTCGTCTTGAATTTGAGGCTGCCGCGATTAACGAGATATTCACAACTTTAACACCACTGAATTTGAATACAGTCTCGAAGCACATCCGATGAATTGACCGCTGTGCGCTAGAAAGACTGAATGTTAAGTTTTGAGAAAATGTTTTGTGTCATCGTAATTTTCAGTAATACATATTTGGGGAAAAATACTGCAAAAGTTATACTGAATGCCATTCTAAAGAGTTCTTTCAATTCTTTAAAAGAGAGAATAAAATCGATAATTGTGCTATTACATTTTGTCTTGACAAAACCCGAATAACACGGATTTCAGGCAACCTTTGGAGGGAGCTGAGATATTTTTGCAAAAATGGGAATCAAAAATTTTACCAAAAGAAGATAATGGCATTTCAGAGCTTTTTATAAATGTATAATAATTTCCTTCTTGCGTAATCACTGTGTGCATTTTGGAGTGTTGGAATAGAATAAATGAGATTTTTATTGACGACTATATCGAGTGTAATATAAATTCATATAGGAAAATAAGGACACTGAAAAAATGACTTTCTTTAACCCTATAATATATATCACTTCTTTTTTCCTAAAACTAAACTGCGGGGGGTGTTTCACAACCAAAGATTTAATTTTTCGTTTCATGATTTTTATCAACAATAAATAAGTTTAATTATAAGTCAAAATATTTTTTTTTTGTATGGGGAGAAATGATGAATTCTTTATCGATTGCGAAAATATTAAAAGCTTTGTGAAAACGAAGACAAAAATCTTAAAAAATCGGTCAAATGCTCGTTCAAACACTTCAAAGTAAGGCTCCATAGAGTTATTATGAAAGTAAGTAAGTGAAATTGACTTGAGTCGCCTACATCTCTAAAACTCGTAATTGTAAAATGCTGAAATAATTTGAGTTGAAGATATACTACTACTACCTACCTACTTTCAGAATTTATTGACAATATTTTAATACACCGATACAGAAATGAGAGTAGCTTACACAATGAGGAGGACTTTGAAATTAAACAAAATCTCAATTTAATTTTTAAAGACCTTTCGTAAGACACCCAACTCTAAAATATTTTGTTACCTTCAAAATATAACAAATTATATTCTACTAGCTGGGTTACCCGGTTTCACCCGGCGTTGGGTAAATATTTACTAATTAAACACTTCTCAAATGTTCTAATTTGTTATATACTAGAAATTGTTTCAACCCGAAAACCCCTTTATGGATCCGCCATCTTAGATTTCCAAATCTAAATAATATTCGAAATTAGTGACCTTAAAATAATCATTGTACTAATTTTCATTAAAATTTGTTGAAATCGAGAAATTTTAGTCTCCATATTGGATCCGCCATCTTGGATTTGCAAATTTTGATAATATTCGAAATAAGTGGCCTCAGAACAATCATTGTATCAATTTTCATTAAAATCCGTCGAAATCTCAACATTCTGGTGGCCATGTTGGATCCGCCATCATCAGTGATCTCAAGATAATCATTGTACTAATTTTCATGAACATCCGTTGAAATCGAGAAATATTTGTCGACGTATTGGATTCGCCATCTTGGATTTGTAAATGTTGATAACATTCAAAATCAGTGACCTCAAGATAATCATTGTACTAATTTTCATTAAAATCCATTGAAAGCGAGAGATATTGGTCGCCATATTGAGTCCGCCATCTTGGATTTGTAAACTTTGTTAATATTCAAAATCAGTGACTTCAAAACAATCATTGTACTAATTTTCATTAAGATCCGTTGAAATCGAGAAATATAGGTCGCCATATTGGATCCGCCATCTTGTATTTCTAAATTGGATCCCTAATCTTTTCTAGCAATAAATATAGCCTATGTTACTCAGGGTGAATGTAGCTTTCTAATGGTGAAGGAATTTTTGAAATCGGCACAGTAGTTTTTGAGTTTATTCATTACAAACATACACACAAAAATACAAATCTTTCTTCTTTATAACATTAGTGTAGATGTAGATAAACGAAATAGCACAACATAAAAAATTATACCGATTTTCAATTTTCACACAACTTTATTTGAATTATCTGAAACAAAATTATTAAAACATTTGATAAGTTGATATTATAATGAAGTTTTACATACAATTTTTGCTTTTATTTAGTTATGAAAAAAGAACAATAAGTGTAGAAACTTCTGTAGTATTCATTAAGAGAATATGCATATATATATGGGACATTCCACGTCAACCGGGCGACCTAAATGACCAAAAATCATGGAGACCTAGAAAATTGTTTTTGGGCTTAAATTTTTGGTCTATCTTTACTCTTCAGAAATTGACCTGGCGTTTTGAAAAATTCAAAATGGCGGATCCAATATGGCGACCAACTTTTCAGAAATGAACGAAATTTGAATAAAATAAAATACTATGATATTCTGCATAAAATTCTAAGTAAGAAATGTCGTTTGCAAATTTTTGAATAAAATTGCCGTTTTTGAGAAAAAAATTCATGAATTTTTAAAAATTTTCTATTTTGATGAAATCCTAAATTTCGGTCTTGTATAGGAAAAAATTGACAATTGGCATATTAGAAATATTTAAAAAATACTCAGTTGTTAGGAGGTTGCTAGTGATGAATGCAATGTCAGATCTCAAAAAAATTCAAAATGTCGGATCCAATATGGCCAATATGGATTTCATCAAGATAGGAAATTTTTAAAATTCATGAATTTTTTTCTCAAAAACGGCAATTTTATTCAAAAATTTGCAAAAGACATTTCTTACTTAGAATTTTATGCAGAATATCATAGTATTTTTTTTTATTCAAATTGCGTTCATTTTTGAAAAGATGGCCGCCATATTGGATCCGCCATTTTGAATTTTTCAAAACGCCAGGTCAATTTCTGAAGAGTAATGATAGACCAAAAATTTAAGCCCAAAAACAATTTTCTAGGTCTGCACGATTTTTGGTCATTTAGGTGGCCCGGTTGACGTGGAATGTCCCATATATAAAAAAAAATTTGCTGTTTAGCATGTCATTTCTTTTCGTTTTAATTGACAATATCCAATTCGACAAGAAAAATTGTAAAAAATATAAATATCAATTCTAGTCATTTTCTCTGACAAGAATGGATAACTGATATATAAGTATAAGGTACTAGTACAATATATAAAACAATGTGTGTACGATTTTAAGTTATATAAAATATCATCTATACAAGGCAAATGCAACTACTTTTTGTATTGAAAAATTAAAGACTGTCAAACTTAAGAAGTTTTCACTATTTGTTACTATTAACGTCCACGGTGTATAATAAATACAGTATAAAATAACACATATGTTATTACACGCATTGGTCAATACTGATTTTATTACTTAAAATTTTAATTTAAAAATCTTATAATATTTCAAAATCCTACATTTGAAAATCTTCAGTGCAGAAAAATTTAAATTTAGGTTTTGTTTTCTTCGCTATCTAATACTGTATTTCCAGGCAGGGCTCAACTCGAGTTAGTGATCATGGAAACTCGAGTTGAGTTGAGTTTCGTTAAACCCAAGTTAACTCCACGAAACTAGTCGGGTTGAGGTGGGAGTAGCTTCAAATGTCATTCCTGTTTATTTTGACAACTCAACTCAAAAGTTTCTAATGTAAAGAGTTCAGGTTTAGAGGCCTTTTTCTTAAATCGAAGAAAACTCGATTCCAACTCAACCCTGTGCATGGAAACATAGTATAATAGTATAAATAAGTATAACATTTATCATACTTTTACATGCAGAATGCGATTATATTTATATTTTGTTTAAATGTAAAACTCTGTTTTAAATCAAGCAATATTAAACAGCCATTACATACAAGGTCCTAGTTTTCATATTCTTTCTTTTTATAATATATAATTTAGTCCTCTTAATGAAACAGTTTTACATTTATTCATCAGATAAAACAGATATTTAATTTGCGTCACATTTGAAGAAGTGCACCTTAAAACATCGCTTGCAAAAATTCCTTGAGTACCAAAATCTGCCATGCTCTAATAAAAATCCGAAAAAGGCGCAAAGTATTCCAAACAAATATATATACCACAACAATGTTAAATTCCTTAAATTTAGAGGTGCTGGATAAACACGAGAAGTATCGTCTTTGAACCTCTGGAGCAGGTCTGTCGAGACTGCTTGTTGAAAATTCAGGACCTCCCACCGTTGATAAAATCCGGATGCCTGGATGTCCAAAATGAATGAACTCAATAGTTCCGCAAAGGGCGAATCGAATTGCATCGGGAAAGAGACCAAGAACTGTCCAAAGCAAATATTTGTTACACGCAGTCTTTTGTGCTGCATGTGGTCCTGCTGTAACAGATACAAACCCCACTGTTCCGAAGTCATGGCGTATCCGAAGCTCCTGCTGAGTGTCCTGAAATGGTCCACGACCTCGTCAGCATCCCTTGTCACGAGAAGCTCGTAATATTTGCTGGGAAAGTTGTCGCTGCCCACAATCGTGACTATCTCGTACTGCAACGTGAGAATTTTCAAGTTCGAATCATAAATGTCATCAAGAGTATCGAGTTGTCGACCATAAAAAGGCTTAGTTAAGAAGCTATAAAGTTTGGTGAGGTACATGTTGGACAGTATGAATCCCAGAATAATAACCTGACAGTAGATTAGAAGCGAGATCTTGCTCCTCGGAAACTTATTAATTGGCATCGAAATATTCAATATTCCGCAGAGACAGTTGCACAAAGCATGTCCAAAGTCCTTTTTGCTATTAGTTATGACCCCGGCGACAAATAAGCATGTGGATATGTAAAAAATACTGCAAACTATAGATGCCCAGGTGGATACTTTGAATGGTTTAATCAAATACATGTATTCAGGTACAACGTTTCTTACAGGCACTACCAAACAAAATTTTGTTAAAAGATATGGATAACTAGCACCGTACAAACTCCGATTGAAGCTACCATACGGATGCATTGAGATATCAATTTTCCTTTCTCGAACAAATCTGAGGACAGTTCCTATATCCACATTATCTGTCGAATTTGGTACATCCAACTCTTCGAATGTGCCGTTGAACTTTGATATGAAAGATATGTAAATTCTCCCGGCAATTCCGTTGTATATCTTGCGTCCTTTATTATCAAGATGGGTGAAAACCCTCGGCATATCTTGCTTAACTGGCGATCGAAATACGTACCCCTTAAAATTCCTCATTTTGTCAGGAAATAAATCTTTGGCCTCGAGTGAAGTCACGTTGACTATAGACACTTCAGGAAAGGGGTCATATGTGTTAAGAACATAACCTCCTGAATTTTGGGGAATAATAACATTAGCATTCACAAAACCACCCTTCCAGCACCATCGGAATATCTGTTCCATATCAGCTTCAGTAAAATTTGATGAGACGAATGTAATTTTTGAGGAGTGGATTCCATGAAGGCTGCAATCGACAACTTTTAGAATATCATCATGAAGAGTTTCGATGAAAACCAGTGAAATTATAGTTTTTTTTTCTATAAAATTCCTTAGCTTCTTTTGTGGGCATTCCGTCAACCAAATAAATGGTATTTGCAGCCTATCTTGGATTTCCTTCCTCAATTGACCCGGCCAATTGACACTATCACTTTTATAAAACACCCCAATCGTCGTGAAATTGTGCAGTTTATGCAACTCTTCAACATAATTGACCACTGCCGAATGTGAATAATTCGTATTTTCAAATTTTCCAAAGTGATTTGAGTTTACAGCACTCGCTGCGAGTAGACAAAATACCCAAACCGTTAACATCCTCCAACTTCTTCGAATGGCACCCTTACACTAAAGTTACACCTAATTTCCTCCTATGTCAACTTCCCTTTGAGTACTTAAAATTAATCGCTACTGCTAAAAATTTCACTTATCTGTTTGCCCTCCCCTCCTGTGATAATTGAATATGACACCAATTCAAATTACGACTTTTTTTCCTTTTCAGAGAAAAGTTACTTACGTCGGTCGACTCTCTAATGTTTGATTTGTAATTATATATGAAAATTTTATGGACCGTACCACAAATATGCGAAAATTGCAGGTACCCCTATCGATTTAGATTTCGAAATTCACATAGCAAACAAGTGTGTTGACTGGGTGCTTTGAATAGTGCTTATTTGAAGTATTTGGTAATGTTTGCAGAAATATGCTTAGATTACTATTAACATGTCATATATTTCTAGTAAAAAGGTAAGAATACCATTGAACGACAGAACTAGCACCAGAAGATTAACTTAATGAGTTGATTTATTAAGACTTGGAGACGGTTCGATCATAGCACAATCCTCAGTCCACTTTCATATATTTGTTATGTTGCCTATGTCCTTCCTAACAACCCCCTCTTTGTGTCTGCAAAGTCTTATGGCAATCGTTTCAGCCGTTCCAGAGATTAGCGCGAAGAGACAGTCAAAGAGATAATTAACTTTTAAAATGTCTATTGACTTCGCTTTATCTCTCAAACGAACGAGTGAAATTCCCAATAAAAGAATAATAATATTTCCATCAGTCATAAAAAAAGTTAATGTTATTGTTTATTTTGTCCATTACTTTCGAGAAAAAGTAATAATTGGGGTGAATTTTTTATGTTGCACGTATAAAAAGTATTATTTAATAGTAGAAACCTTTATTACAAAAGTTATGATGAATGGAAAATATTTACATTACTCATTACAAAAGTAATGGCTAATTGAAAATATTTACATTAATCATTACAAAAGTAATAGTTAATGTAAAATTTTCACATTACTCATTGCGAAAGTAATGGTTAATGTAATTCTTTCCCATTACTCATAACGAAAGTAATGGTAATGTAAAAAATTTACATTAATATGTTCACAAGTCTGGTGTAGTAGACAATTTTGATAACATTGAAGGGTGCCATTTATGTAATTACCATCATTCAGCATTGCGAAAATTCAAAACCAATATGTATCATCATAACCTTGTAAAAACTTAACTGAATTTCAGCTTAATAACTTTCACTTACGTTTTTAAAGCAATATTGTTAAATAATTTTTTGTGATATATTTTTTGTTATATATTTTTTCTAAAATCAGAAACCTGACTTAAATAACCGAAGAAATTCTATTAACTTACTATTTTAAGTAGGCTTTCTAAGTAGCCTATAATTTATTAGAAAATATCGAAGAATTCTTTATAAATATCTTTCATTAAAAATAATATCATCTCCTGTTGCCTTTACCTTTTCCATGTACTTTTAATATTGTATTGTATATTGTATATTTTATTATTCAAAGAGATCGCACTTTTGTTTGTACATATACGAGTATAAAATTTCATCAATTCCCTTTGCTGTTGCCGATAATTTTTAATTTTAAATCATCCGATTATGCTGTATCGCTCTATTAGTGGTGCATAATAGTACAAAATACATATATAAAAACCTTTGAAATTAGAACTCTTATAGAAAAAGAATTGAAATAAACAAGATAATGAAACAAAACTGCTCGCCTCGTGAATTTCTTAAAATTTAAACTTCTATTTATATTCCGGATTGTTGTTGCGGAGTTTAGTTTCCATTTTACAACGTTTTTAAATAAGAAACTATAGCATAACTGTAACTGTTTATCATTTTGTCGATTTATTTCAAAAACACATAACGTTTTCCACATTTCCAATATTTTAAAGTTTATTAAATCATTGATTAAACATTTTAATTTCCACTACTTCAAATTAGAATTCCAAAAAGTGGTAGTTTTAATACCACATGAATTATTTTATGTAGATTTTAAAATATCTTATATCTCAGTAGTTAGTCTTTCGTGCACGTGATTTAAAGAAAAAATACGTAATGCCAAAATAAGTAATAATAGTTAAACGTATACAATTTTTTAGTTGCTTTTTCCTTTTGTCTAATAACTCAACGGCTAAAAGGATCATTCATGACTCCATCAGATAGAGGTCCTTTCTACCAGGCAGCGGTTATTAGCCTTTGGTAAAATCAACCATATTAATGTCATTTGTGAGAATATTTTCATTTTTTCAAATATTCCGAAAGGCCTTTAACCCCTATATAGCATTCATTATACTTGTCCAATTATGGACACTAAAAACGCACCATTTGTCAAAATAGTGCTATCAATTACGGTGGTAACTTAAACATTCATATAACTTGATGATGATTAAAAGATAACAGCACTGAATTTTTGATGCTTTCGGTCATAAAATGAATTTTATTGTCGAGTTCTTTGCAAGTGGACATGATGGATTTAAGAGAGGCAGCAGTAGCTCTTTCGCGTCAAGCATTGCAGATTTATTGCTTGCCCTTATCAACGAAATCAATAAAAATGTTTCACTTCTTTAGGTAATAAATTGTATCCACAGGATGTTCCCATTTCCTCAACAGCCGGCATCAAATAATTCCATGAAATGCTTCTTTTAATAACGTGGCGTAGGCGGTGTAATAGAGTATGGAAAACATCTTTTATTATGACGTCTGCTTCTACAGCTTTTGTAATTCGCGGGTAGGGTGCAGGCTTTTCATGAGTTTCACCATAAAATGATTCGAATCAAAAAAAGGGAAATGCATAAAAAAGAACATTTTATGAAACTGCTTGATGCTTCAATGAGTTTTATGCGATTTACATTATATCGGTATGCAAAACCATTTGTTTTTAGTCTTTTCATAAATGAAAGGAAAAGTGTATCTTATAACCTCAACATATATCCATCAAAAGTGATAAAAATAATAAATATAATTTTCCATTTGTCCATGCAAATCTACTACAATAGGCATACTATATTAGAATATCATAGAGAACATACAAAAGCTGTGGACTTCATTTTGAAATATAATACAGTAAAAAAAGGACTAAATTTTAACATGTTTAAGATTCTATACAAGTATATAAATCTAAAAAAGGATTAATTCTTAAACAAAATTTAAATAAAAACTTACTTTTTAAGCGAAACAAAGGTTCAAAACAAGTATTATGAAGTTTACATTTCAAAGGTGAACATTTGAGCTCAAATTATTCTTATTGATTTTATATAAAAGATTATTTTGACTTTATATTTTATGTTTATGTTTAAATCATACTTAAAGTTTATGATACACGGCTATTCAGTTACACAAGGTCAGATGACAATGGAGATTTCAAGGCAAACAAAAGCCTGTTCCAGAATCCAGAGGTAGTTAAACTGAAACAAGCATTAGTCTGTCCTGAAATCCCCATATAATAAATAGTTAAGAGGAACAGGTATAGTTTTATGTTTTCTGGAACCTACTGGGCTGTACGCGCTATTGCTATGTCGTACAATTAAGAACCCTTGGTTTGCCTATAATTTTAATTAGAAATTTTGTTTAAAGATTATATTATATTCGTAAAATTCAACATGGTACGTAGCATACCTGTGACGAAAAATTTAAAATTTCCTGTTCCCACGAACGATTAACTTTGTACTAAACATGGTCATGCAGCTGAGCCTCATGAATTCATAGAGACAAATATTAGTTAACTAGTGTTAGATATTCGCCCAAACTTATTCTAAGAAAGAATAAAAAAATGTATTCTCTTCAAATATGTATTCTCTTCCCGTTTCTTTGGATGTATAGCGCGCGCACAGTGGATTAGGGCGAATGTGAATAAACAAAATTTTCAGTATAGGTAAAACTTAACCTGGCTTTCACACCTTTCCCTATGCACGTACCTGAATAGAACATATATTCTCCACATCTATGAAAAAATACCTTTCGCTTGATATATGTTTCATTAAGATATGTGCACGGGAAGTAGGTTAAAAAAGGATTACATTTTTTGGCTTTGCGTATTACTACATATATAAGAAGATTTTGCTTTCTCTCCTAGCTTATACATCCAACTTTATAACGTCTTCTCTTTCTTTTTTTAATATTTTTCCGGCACTCGAACAGCGAGACCAATACATATGAAAATCCGTATTACTATGCTAAGTTGCTAAAGGTTATTTTGGGTTACTTTTTAATTTGTTATATTTGAAATCGAACCTGAAGTAAATTAAATATTGTAAATGATTTACTTATATTTCATATATAGCCTCGTGATAAGAATATTATACAATATATGATATTTCAATTTACATAAGCACCTAAAGCTAAACTTAGTTTGCATGCAACTTATTTATTTGATATAAAAGAAGTTGCAAATTATGGTTTATTAATTTATTTTTCAATATAAATATATAGTGGAATATGCAGTACTGTGTTTCAACACTGAGTCTTATTAATATTTAATACTTTAAGTTTTAACGTTTAAATAATTTCACAATACTTCAATACAAATTAAAACTTTACTACGTGTTGAATTTATTTTAAACTTAAAACTTTTGGGTTTAGCCTTTTAAAGTTAAACATATTTGCTGTAACTTTTTCATGGGTTAAAAATTATCCTCACTCTCTGACTACCAATATTGAACACGGCAATTGTCACTCGCATTTTTGTATTCTTGCGTCCCCACAAAACTGGTTTTTATTGAAAAATTACTTGGTTTTAATTTTTTATATTACGCTTAAGACCGATTCGGATATTTGGCGATTCGGTTAATCGGCGTTCAGATAATCGGCGTTCTACTGTAAATATCGATTTCCAAAAGTCAACCGATTTACGTTATTTTCGGTGTGTGGGGGTTTTAGGGTTCCCTGATCACGAATCTGAAGTGAAACTTGCGGAACTACAGATCCAACATGGCGGACGAGATTTTCAACAGTCGACTGATCTACGCCAATTTTGATATGTGGGGGTTTTAGAAGTCGCAGATGACGAATATGATATTGATTTATGGTCACAAAGTCTACTTTAAGGTCGTTCATTTGAGGAAATATGTCTTTCTACCCTTTTTCTTCTAGTAGGCGTTGCCACCATAAATAACTTCATCAGATTCATGATCAGCGACTCCAAAGACCTCCACATTCCAAATTTGGCGTAGATCGGTTGGTTTCGAAAATTTCGTCAGCGATATTGGATCCGCCATCTTTAATTCTGCAAACTAAACTTCAGATTCATGATCAGCGATCCCAAAAACACCCACATACCAAATTTGGTGTAGATCGGTTGATTTTTGAAAATCTTGTCCGCCATATTGGGTCCGCCATCTTGAATTTTTCAACTCTAACTTCAGATTCGTGATCAGCGACCCCTAAAACCCCAACACACCGAAATTAGCGTAAATCGGTTGACTTTTGGAAATCGATATTTCTGACCTGGTTTTTTGAGGTTAGGAAAAAAACACGACGTGCTACCTCAACTCATTTATTTATCACAGCTTCATCAAAATACTGATTACTAAAAAAGAAAAACATTATGATACATACAAATGATAATAATAATAATAAAAATAACAACAATAAATTATGTAAAATAATCTAACGGAGCCGACTTTTCAGTTGCAACCTGTTTAAGTTGAAATCTGTAACAGAATAGTGGTCGTTATAGGAGCGAGACAAAGACGATATGGGTTCATTCAAGCCATAATTGGTCCGATGACTTTTTATATAAAGAAAGTCCCTATGCCTCAACGAACGTTTAGGAACAGAAATATTAAAAAAGGCCAGTAATTCAGGAGAGTTAACAGCTCCTTGCAAGCAATCAAAAACGAATACAGTTTTGGAGGTTTGACGTCTATATTCCAATGACTCTAGGGAAATGAGTTTTAACCTATCACTGTATGGAGGCAGGTGGATATTATTAGTCCAAGGAAGCCCACGAAGGGCGAAGCGTAGAAAGCGCCGTTGAACAGCCTCAATCCGCTGAATGTGGTTTTGATAAAATGGTGACCACACTGGACTGGCGTATTCGAGGATAGGTCGAACAAAAGTGCAATACAGAAGTCTAGAAATATAAGGGTCATCAAACTCCTTGGACCACCTTTTGATGAAACCTAGGGTTGCGTTTGCTTTATTAATACTCTGAAGGCGGATTTGGATTCACGGGATTCTTTTACATAAAAATACACATCTGGATATGAAAAAAGATTCCTGTATTTTTCCTTGTACATTTATCCGGATTTTTGCAATTTTTTACCTGTTTTTTGAGGTTAGGAATTAACTGTGATGTGATGGCTCAATTCTGACTCCAGATTCGTGCTCAGTGCTCGAAAATACATCGAAAACCATATATCGCATGTAAAGTACAGACCACTTTTCTTTTTTTGTGTGGCTGTGTAATCTTTCATATCTACATTTCATAAAAGCAGGTCAATACTGATGATAAACAAAAATGATTTTTTAACATTGTAAAATAATTTAAAGACTTTAAAACGATAAATTGTAGTCTTATTGTAGTGACCATTCTTTGTATTATCTTAAAAGAGTTAATTGTATCTTTTGTGTCGTTATCTTAACCCATTAACGCCCAAAGAACCTAAATTTTTTATGCAATTTTAAACCTCATTCTTACAATTAAAGGACATTTATTTTCCAATAAAAACCATGAATCTTGCTAGTTTTAAATGTGCTCTTTCAGAATCTGTTGTCAAAATTGAGTTTTTTCCAATAGGAAATTAAATATGGCGACTTTTTGGAAAAAGAGTATCAACAAATTTAAAAATTTTTTTTTTGTAATTTTTTTTCAAGTCAATAGAGTTTTGCAGTGCATTTCTTACTATGATCAACGGTGATCGGAATGTTTGAAGTTACAGAAAAAAGTTTTTTTACTGATCGCAATCACTCATAAGCTTTTCAAAATGGCGGATTTTCTATAGTGCAGATTCTGAAAATCTGACACTCTGAAAATCGTACAGATTTTCGTGAAATTCTGTACCAAGGGGTTTTTATCGTCACTGATTATGAGATTAAAATCAGATTTTTAAAATTCAAAATGGCAAACTCAATATGGTGGACAACAAATTTTAAAAATCTCACAGATTTTCATGAAATTCAGTATACAGGAGTTTCGGTAGTCGCTAATCACAAATTTAACATCAAATTTTGAAAATTGAAAATTGGAAAATAAATGTCCTTTAATTGTAATGAGGTTTCAAACTACACAAAAAAATTAGGTTCTTTGGGCGTTAATAATTTCATATTTTAATCTTTGTAAAACGAGTACCATATTTCTATTCTATCAAAAGGATCCCTCCAATTCTGAATAACTGATACCAAAAATCGCTCTAAAGAATTTAATATTGTAATTCAGCATTTAGGAAATGCTAGCAATACAATAATCTGTCATCATTTGTTTATACTTCTGTAAATAAACCTTGTTCCGAGTAAATGAGATTTTTTTAAAATAATTACATATTAGACTAAGAGGTCTTGACTTTAATCCTGAACTGAGGGTGTGTTCAAAAAGCAAATATCAGAAGCAATAAATAAGGCGCTCTTTTCAAAAAGGTACAAAATTTCTAACTACTCCCACCAGCGAGGTAGTACGGGTCACTAACCCTATTTTTTCATGAAATTCTCATTTTTTTTGCCCCTATCTTGTAAATAACAAGAGGTACAGAAAAAGTGAATGTGACAAACTTGTAGGAAATTCAGTTTCCTCCAAAAAGTTCTAGAACACCAAATCGCTAACATCAATATTTCTTGAGATATTGGGTTTTGAAGTTAAGGTGGTGTTTCTACAATTTAGCTCAATAATCCATGAAACTTCCACACTACCTCAACTTCAAAGCCCAATATCTCAAGAAATATCGATGCTAGCGGTTTGGTATTCAAGAACTTTTTTGAGGAAATTGAATTTGCTACAAGTTTGTAATATTCACTTTTTCTGTACCTCTTGTTGTTTACGAGATAGGGGCAAAAAGCGAGAATTTAATGGAAAAATTGGGGTTAGTGACCCGTACTACTTCGCTGGTGGGAGTTAGAGTTACACCGCAATAGGCACTTATGTAGAGCATTCAATTCTGAAGAAATCCTACCATTGACCAAGACTATACCATAAAATGCCTCTGAGCTGTAGAGTTTTGAAGGAAAATAATCAAAGTTTACGTGTATTTTATATGGGAAATCTTTATACGCCTTGGTCTAGTACTTAATATTAATATTAAGGGCACCAATTTTCAGGAAATTTTTGTTTAGGTATTTGCCACAAAATTTCGAGGTGGGACTGAAAAAAAAAATAGTCGCGAAAAAAAAAGCACCCTAATGTACATATTTTTTCGTATAATACCTTTTGAGAAATATTATAAAAATCACCATTTTAAAGAAATTAAGCTCAAATTAACCCCAAAATGATTTTTATTAAATTGAAAACTTTTTACAATTAATGGTAATATGATGCAAAAGCTGCTGGAAATGTCCTCCGCCACTTTCGATGTGTG
This sequence comes from Dysmachus trigonus, assembly GCA_949715965.1. Lineage (NCBI taxonomy): Eukaryota > Metazoa > Arthropoda > Insecta > Diptera > Asilidae > Dysmachus > Dysmachus trigonus. The sequence continues at coordinate 44,287,250 of OX454319.1, read as the reverse complement.
CAAATAATGTCCTTCTAATTTCTTGTTTAAAGTAAATTTTAGCCAGTTTCTCCCTCTCGTCACTGCAATCTCAATTCTGTTAATTAATTCCTCTCTAGTGTTGACAGGCCTTGAATAAACTTCATCCTTAATTGGTCCCCGTAAGACAAAGTCCGGTGGGATAAGCTATTCGACTTCCGCGCTCAGGAAATTTTTCATTTAATATTGCCTTCACAATTTCAACAGTATGCGCTGGTGCTCCATCGTTGGTAAAACATCGCCCTTTGATTATACAGAGAGAAGTCCTCTAGTAGATCTGACAGAGTTTCTTCCAAGAAATCCGCATATATTTGGCTAATAAGCACTTGCGACAAAATGAATGGCCCTAATAAATAATTGCCGATGATACCAGCCCAAACATTTACAATGAATTTATGCTGGTATTATGAGGTATCTTTTGTCCTATGTGGGTTAGCATTCAACTAGGTATGGAGGTTTTGTAAGTTTGTGATATAATCCTTGGTGAATTGCGATTCATATGTCCACAGAATTCTGTTCAGAAACGCCTTGTTCTGCATTCTAGAAGCTAAGTGCAAAACTCCAAACTTAAGATGAAGACACTCTTAATTATCTTAGGACTCGCCTCTTGCTCATTTCAGGGTTTTGCCTGACGAGGGTGATTATTTGCTGTTCGAAGCCGGCAAAATCTCCCGATGTTTAAGAACGCAATTTCCTCCTGTTTAAAGTTACAGTTCTGGTTTTTTATAACCTGCGGAAAGTCCATAAAAATACCCCTTTTTGAAGCACACGTCGATTAGGGAATCTCCTTTGGTATTCCTCCAGCCACTCCGTGTATTACACTATAAGTTCCTAGTACATCGGTCTCAAGTTGATTGCTAAAGTTTCTTACCTTATGGAATCGCTTATTTATGACGAGTCCACCGATGAATTAGGTATATGAAATTTTGGCGCCGGGGCAATTTTTTTTTTTTTTTACATGCAACATGTTGAGGGCGGTGGAGACCCCAAACGCGCCATGATTTACGGTGGCCAAGTTTACCATTATTATTTAAATAATTTAATTAAACAATCCTGTGAAAATTTAAACTTTAGCTATAACTTTTCAACATGTCCGTAGAGCGACTGAATTTTAGGAAATTGCAAACATTTTTTCCATTTTTGCAACATGGACATTTTTAAGCCTGTTGTCGCTGCGTTGAGTAGATCAAGAGATGAAAATGACAAAAGGTTGAGATTGCTCCCTCCCCACTGCTATACAATTATTGTTTTTTTGGGTGAGATCTTTCACGCCACTTATTTTAGCATACGCTATATGAAACACCCTGTGTACATATTCAGAATTTGAATAGCTTTAAACGAGAGCACTGCTAGAATATTCAGAAATAAGGTTGTTTTATTAATAATGATAGAAGACAGTATATAGTTGGTGAGTCAAAGGACAAAATTGCCATAAAATAAATAATACTTCCTGCGAATAATGCATTCAGAATTGTTGGAATTTGTTTTGACCCAGTCAAAAGCTTTTCCTTTTATAAAGGACGAGGATCGATAAGGCCTTTTTACCGCCCCAAAATCAAGAAAATTTATACTATAAAAATATGGGTGTAGGGGAGAGTGGGACAGATTCATACAAGGGGCACCTACATACACTGAGTATATCTGAAGTTAGGCGCGGAGCAAAAGAATGAAGTTAGTGTGTGTGCGTAGTTCTTAAGTGTGTGTACTGACTAGTGAAGTTTGACAGCAATCGCTGCGGAAAGCGCGTGTGTGCAACACGGAACGTGTTTTTGCCTCGCATAAGTAATTTCATAACCTTACTTTCGGCGTATTTTGTGACTAGTTAGTGTTGTTTAGATTGGTCACTGCTATCTAATATTAATCATAATATCATTGAGTTTATGATTTGATTTGTAAATTATCCTACATGAAGACAGTTTTTTTTTTACATATTTCTTTATTAATTAACATGCGATGGGGTACATTCATACACAAGTACAAGGGGCACATTCATACTATATAAATGTGCCCTTGCACTTGTGTTTTTTCGCAATTTAATGATACCTATCATTTTTTGTTACACAGAACTATAATGGTTAGAAATTATAAGAATTTATATATATTTATATATTTTTTGCTAGCTAACACGATGTCAAAAAGGTCAGGAACAGATATAGATAGATAAAGTTTTTCATTTTGATTTTTATTATTTGTTTGTTATTTAAAAGAATTATTTTTGTTTTTTACTGGACTAGTATGTTAAGAAACAATATTTATGACGAATAAATGGTGATTTTTAATCCTTCTTTTATTTTTTTTTCAAGTATGTATTAACCTACCTCTTCATGTATGAATGTGCCCCACTAATGGGGTACATTCATAAATTTTCCTTTTTTTTTCAAAGCATTATGGAAATTCGCGCACGTGATTTTTCAGTAATATTATGCTTCTACTACAGTATAAAATAGTTAAACTATGAATTTGTCATAAATTGAAAGACCTATATGTAATACAGAGCATTCTACAAAGCGAAATATAAAAACTTTATGAAGCTGCCCCACTCTCCCCTACACCCAATTCTGTTTTCACACAAATTTTTTTACATGAATTTGATTTAACACAAAGTATAAAACAAAGGCTATAGCGGGATAAGGTGGGGAAAATTGCCCCCAGCGGAATCGCTACGACGGGTGGTGCTTTCGATAGGTTGTGTCAAAAAATGCCTCCATGCCAGTTTTTAGCCCTCTAAGTCTACAGTCATCGGTAAGATCGGTTTCGACCCATTTCTTCGAAAATAAATTCTTACGGCCGCAGTTTTTATCCAAAAATTCTGAAAATTTCCACAAACCTTTATTTTTATGTTACCAATAATCGTGGATTTTTAAAGATTTTTACCTTTAAAATTGGGGTCAAGAGAGCCATTTTAATTTTTCAAATTATTTCTAGGTTAGGAACCCTATTTTTCGCCAAGTTTTAAACCATTGTTTTTTAAGTCTTTTTTTCTGTTCTTTCGAATGGCGGAATCAAAATATCGAATTTCAGGGTGCGTCATTCCGAAAAATCGAAAAAACCGTTTTTTTTTTTTTGCATTTTGTCCACTTATTTAAGGCATAACCTCAAAATTCAAGGGCGCAATACTTACCCATACAACCAAAAATAGCCCAGGAATCATTTTCAGTTGAAAACATGATTGCAGGATCGATTTTTATGTTTTAAAAATCGAAAAACTATTTTTTTTCGGTATTTTAACCATTTACTTGATATATAACCTTGAAATTAAATAGCGCAATGCTCACCCATATGACCACACACACTCTAGGACTTATTTTTAGGTGAAATCATTCTTTTAGTATCGATTAGTACGTCTCAAAACTCAAAAAAACTAAGTTTTTTGTCATTTTTACCATATATTTAAAGCATAACCACAAAAAGGCCTAATACTTTCCGATACGACAACGTTCAAGGACTCATTCTTAAGTAGGAAAATTGTTGCAATATCGACTAGAATCTTAACAAACATGAAACAGAGGGAAACTTCATATATAGAATTATTAATTTATTTTAATGAAATAAGGATATATTTTCAATCTAGGCTGGAATAACGTTTATATATAACTAGCCGTACCCTGCGCGCGTTGCTACGCCGCTCCGAAAACAATCGGGTTTATGCGAGAATTTATAAATAAAATATTTCATTACCATTAATCCAAACGTAAATAGATTTTCAATTATTGAGGTCATAGAATCATTTCCGTAACTAAACGGCATCTATCTATTTATCTTCTATCTTTCTGTCTATCTTCGATCTATCTTCTATCTACCTATATCTATCTTGTATCTATCTATCTATCTACCTATTCATCTATCTATCTATCTATCTACCTCCTATCTATCTTCTGTCTGTTTATCTATCTATCTTCTATCTATATATCTATCTGTCTATCTACCTTCTGTCTGTCTTCTATTTATCTATCTATCTTCTATCTTTCTGTCTTTCTATCTATCTTTTATATATATATCTATCTTCTATCTATCTATATCTATCTTCTATCTTCTATCTATCTATCTATCTACCTATCCATCTATCTATCTACATCTATCTATCTATCTATCTACGTCCTATCTATCTTCTGTCTGTTTATCTATCTATCTTCTATCTATATATCTATCTGTCTATCTGTTTTCTGTCTGTCTTCTATTTATCTGTCTATCTATGTATCTATCTATCTTACTATCTATCTATCTACCTACATATCTATTTAGCTTCTATCTAACTTCTATCTATCTATTTATCGGCCTTGCTACGCTTCCTTGAAAACAATCGGTTTTATGCGAATTCCTATGTTACTCCCCTTTGAATAGAGACTACTTAGTATAAATTTCAAGGAGATCGGTTCAGCGTTTTCGGAGTCTATAAAAGGCGAATAAACAAACAAACATTTACTTATATATATAGATTGAAAAAGTTTAAAAAGGAAAACACGATCTAAAAAACAACGGTACAACAACGGAAGCCCTCAAAGATGAATAATTTTCCCCGTTTTTTCCACTGATTCTTCGCTCCTATTGGTCGCAGCGTGATTTTATATAGCCTAAAGCCTTCCTCGATAAATGGACTATCCAACACAAAAAGAATTTTTCAATTCGAACCAGTAGTTCCTGAGATTAGCGCGTTCAAACAAACAAACAAACTCTTCAGCTTTATAATATGATGATATGATGATGATGATACAAAAAAACGAGTCCAATTTCTATCAAAATATAAAAAAATTTATATATTATTAAATATATAAGTAATAAAAACATAGTTATAACAGTATGTATTTAATAAAAAATAATAATGTTTTATTCTGCAGTAAAAAACGTCTCCACATTCTCAATCTTCGTCATTATCTTCTATGACTGACTTAATATCTGAAGTTGAAAATATTTCAGAGAGAATCTTAGATGGTCTAATAATCTTTGATTTATATCTAGCATTAGCTAGATAATAAATGACAGCAGCAATATAGGAGGAAGAGCCGACAGTACTTAACCCATTAGCACAATCACAGGTATAGCGCAAAATACCACTGTAGCCAACAGAATTGGGTTTTTACTCAATATCATTTGTAGGTCCATTCAATAATTTGTTGAGATCTTCGCATTCCTCCCTTTTAGGGAGGGGTTCTTCCGAACATTAAATATTATCCGCCGGCATATTGAATATAATGAACTATTTTTAGTTTTAATAGTTTACAAGTGAATAAGAAAATATTAATTGCGCAAATTGATTTATCTGATTATTAATAATAATTAATAGTTAAATAACCGAATAGGAATATCAAGGTGCTACCCATTGCGTGCCCTCGGCCCAATAGTTATGCTAAGCCGTATGGCTAAATACGAAACACCATAGGCTAACATTCTCTTGGTTCGAATAATCTGTTGCATGAGTCTAATGCTTTAAATGCAAAATCTAATACGACACCAAGAGAGAATATGACATCACACGACATGAAAAAAAATGTTTGAAAGTCCTTAAACGTTGTCGTATCGGCAAGTATGAGGCCTTTTTGTGGTTATGCTTTAAATATATGGTAAAAATGACAAAAAACTTAGTTTTTTTGAGTTTTGAGACGTACTAATCGATACTAAAAGAATGATTTCACCTAAAAATAAGTCCTAGAGTGTGTGTGGTCATATGGGTGAGCATTGCGCTATTTAATTTCAAGGTTATATATCAAGTAAATGGTTAAAATACCGAAAAAAAATAGTTTTTTCGATTTTTAAAACATAAAAATCGACCCTGCAATCATGTTTTCAACTGAAAATGATTCCTGGGCTATTTTTGGTTGTATGGGTAAGTATTGCGCCCTTGAATTTTGAGGTTATGCCTTAAATAAGTGGACAAAATGCAAAAAAAAAACAGTTTTTTTCGATTTTTCGGAATGACGCACCCTGAAATTCGATATTTTGATTCCGCCATTCGAAAGAACAGAAAAAAAGACTTAAAAAACAATGGTTTAAAACTTGGCGAAAAATAGGGTTCCTAACCTAGAAATAATTTGAAAAATTAAAATGGCTCTCTTGACCCCAATTTTAAAGGTAAAAATCTATAAAAATCCACGATTATTGGTAACATAAAAATAAAGGTTTGTGGAATTTTCAGAATTTTTGGATAAAAACTGCGGCCGTAAGAATTTATTTTCGAAGAAATGGGTCGAAACCGATTTTACCGGTGACTGTAGACTTAGAGGGCTAAAAACTGGCATGGAGGCATCTTTTGACACAACCTATCGAAAGCGCCACCCGTCGTAGCGATTCCGCTGGGGGCAATTTTCACCACCTTATCCCGCTATAGCCTTTCATTATATTTTTACAATAGTTGTTTTGATTTAACACGATAAATTTTCATTCTAAGAATTTGTTTATATAACAACTCTAACAACTTCACAATTACCTTATTACCAATTACCCACTTCGTAGGTGTCCATGAATTAATGACATTTATTCTTTTAAAATGAAATTTTGCTTCATATAATACAATTTTATTTTATACTCAATATCAAATCAAATATGCAGCCTGCGAAAATTATAAGGTTCTAAAAAAAGTTTCCAAATGGTTTATTATATTTGTATATTTTATATTGATTATTTAAGATCCGGGACCAATCTTCCATTTTTCCATAAATACAATGTATTTTTTTAACCAATTTTGTTTACACCTATTCTTAGGGAACATACCTATCGTGTAAAAGCAAAATTAGATGCATTTGATATATATACTGTAAATAGGTTACCTGTCTGATAAGAAAATAACATTGCAAGGAACAAATAGTGAGAATTTTTTATAGTAGGCCAAATATAACCCAAACACGATTTTCTTCAGAATTATGAATTTTACAAATATTTTATCGTGTTTCATATAGGGGTAATTCTTTTACAAACCGAACACCTTTTTGATCGACACATCTCCGATTTGGCTGAAACTTTTTTTACGGATTCAATATCGAAAAATAAGAGACTTTTGTCCGAGTATTTTTATACTATAATACTAGTGATCGAAAATGTGAGAATAACGACCTTTTTGGCCTGGAGACTCATTTTCAAAAATTTATAACTCTGGTGTTATTTGAGCAACAAACTTTTTTTTTTCATTTTAAATCTAAAGGACTGAGTTTTGAGAAAAAAATTATTTTAATAAAAATTATTAACACATTCATATTGTTATTAACAATTTAATTTTGTAAATCAATTTTTAACAATGGCCCCACCTCGTAGCAAGTATTTAGTATTTTTATTTTATTCTCCGTAAAATTTTACATAAAAACATGTTTTCAAAATCAAAATTCGTACGGTTTGTAAAAGAATTACCCATAGAGCACATGCAAGAAGCATCTTATTCCCTTTTTTTTTTAAAAAAGTTCTTATGTCAATGCACAACATATATATATAAAAGTTAAGTTGTTTCTAGCTTGTGCTCATCTCTATATATGTGTATATAAAACGCAATGTCACGTGTTATGTTACATGTAGTGTCACGGCGGGTTTCTGGTGTTTTTTTGTTTTGTTTTTTCGGAAAAATGATAAATAATTTTATTTTTATTTTTCGTTAGAAAATATCTCTAGGAATACAAAAAAAATTTTCAAGGACGAGAACAAGTTTAAAATAAAATGAGGCAGGTGGTAATCGGAACAAGCGTTTTTCTGGAAACTGTAATTTACGATCTCGCGCAGCTAATTCAAAAAAATTTATTGCACAGATTAACTTCAAATTTTAACTGCTTACTATTCAGATATTTTGCTATTGCAAAATGTTATTTATGAAAGTTATAAACAATTAAAGTTTAAAAAGAACGGTCGAAAAATTCAAAAGTCCGCCATTTGTTTATTTTGTAATAAAAATTATTGATTCCAGTACGGGCGATAGCCAGAACAATGATTAAAAAGAATAAATTTTGTTATTTGCTTTCAGATACTCTTGAGTAACGAAATTACCTGCACCAGCAAAAATAAAAATAAATTCTTACTTTTGGAAAAAAAATACTCATGTAGACATATATCAAAAAATCTGATAATAAAATATCATTTCTACTATGAAATAAAAAAGATTTAAAAAACAGTCAAAACCACCAGAAACCCTCCTTAAATGAGAAAAGGTAAAAGGTCATTGTTATCGTGTTACTTGTTTTCATATAAAGCCAGTGCACTAACAAAATTGAAAATCTAGGAGAGCTTCATCGATCCTCTTCCTTCCTCTGCTTCACTACTTTAATGAATAACTAGATAATAATCTTGTCAAAGCTAGCTTTCAATAAATAGATTTTATATTTATAATATTGTACATAGAATAATTTCTAAAAACGTGAAATGCATTTTTCCAGAAAAATGTTCAGTGATTCTTAAAAAATGAATCAAATAAAACAACGTATCTAACGATACAAACCAAAGTCCTAAACAGGGGCACGGCATACCCAACCGAATGAACCACCAGTCAAAAGGAAACTTCAGTCGTATTTAAACCACATCAAGGTTGCAAATTTAGTATTTGTTTCAATTCCTTACAGTTTTAATCCCCTTAGAGCTTTCAAAGTCGTGAAACTGGAGGATTAGTCACCCTCATTTTTCGCTTTTGAAGAATATTTTTAGCTCCCCTGAAATACCACAATCATAAAGTGATTTCCTTTATTGAGGTATTTTAGAAAATACTCTTTGACCTGATTATGACTTTTCCTTAAATTTATTTTTTCCTGAGAAAGTTAAATGTTCCTTAGAGATGTTTAAGCATACGATTTTATATCTTATATAAAACCGAAAAAAATAAGTTTGAAACATCCTTGAATGTGGGGTGGTATGGTACTTTAATTAAGCCGGAACAAAATTCAATTTCTCTACTTCTCTAATAATTGAACACTCAACACGAGAAATACAGTGTGGAAAACATCAATGGTACCTGGCTAAAGAGATTGCAGACTTAAGGAGGAATTATTAATGTGATTTCTGCTGGTTTCTCTTCTAAACTGGCCTGCGTACTCCAGAATAATTGCAACTGAAATTGAAAATCTCACATTCTTATAAAATATTTAGTTATCACCTTGTGGTTTCTACTGTGTTCAAACCTTTTTTGTACCAGGCAAAAAAATAATGAAACACACTTTTCGAATTGCTTTTGAATATTGCATTGGGCCGTGACAGGAAAATGACTTTGGTATTGCTCAATTTTCGGTTATTTCTTTCTTTATTTGCTAGAGATTATTTGGGAAACTGAAAAGAAAATTGGAAGTCTTACAATTTTATGTGAATAAGGTATAAATAATATGAGCATAGAATAGAAAACTGAAATGTTATGGAAAATAAAATTGTTATAAAAGTGAAATGAATGATTTTTAACATTTGGAGATCTTACCTTTTTAAATTTTTCTTGCTACCAACTTTGATTGAATTATAACTGAAAGATAATACAGGTGTCCCTCAAGTTACACGATTAATTGGTTCCGTGTAACTCGAAACCGTGTAAGTGGAAACTCAGATTTAGTACTACTGTTAGTGACCTGTATATTCCACTTTTCAAGAGCAGGAAGCGAAAGGATTCCGCAGATAGCTAACATTGACGAATATATGATAAAACCTTATTATTTTGCCCTTTTTATGAAAATTGGTATAAAACCGTGTAAAAAACCGTGTATCAAATAGGGTGTAACTTGAGGGAACGTCGCAATTTTTTTCCGTGTAACTCGAAAATCGTGCAACTCAAGTACCGTGTATCTCGAGGGATACCTGTATATGTATATGTATGTCGGATCGGTCGCACTTCACATCAGAACATCGCAATTACTCAAAGTCATCGGCAACCGGAAAAATAAATTAGATTTTAATAATGTTGAACAAATTATTCTTGAAAATAAAAATTATAAGTAATTTAAAAAAGAATAAATCAGGAAGTGAGAAGTAAAATATAAATTAAATAATATAGTTCTGTTTAGGATTTAAGTACTAACTAAAAATATAGGACAATAGTATTTAACGCATTAAGCTATAAGTCATTAATATTGTATAAGAAAATAAACGCTGTCAAACAACATCGACAACCGGCCACCATAGGTCAGTTGGTTAGGGTTAGAGCATCGGAGCGCAAATCCGAAGGTCACAGGTTCTAGCTCTGCTCGTGTTGGGTCCAATCTTTTCGAGTAATTACCACATGTGAATGAATTAGTACATGTCCATAAAACTGGTAAATTGAAGATAATAATAAAATAGTATAAATGTACGCATGGAGAGTAACTACTTATTATTATTAAAGAATTACTAATAAAATAGTATAAATGTACGCTGTATGAATTTAATGATTCCTTCACAATAAAATGTCCACAATAAATCTTAATTTTATATCACAATTTTCTGACGTACTTTTATTGCTACAGGTTTCCAAAGCAATTTTGTAAACAGGATATGTTGTGAATTTCTTGCCATTTATTCAGAAAGCTATTGTCACGTTCAAAAACTTTATGGGCAAGGAGTGGCTAGGACAAGTCTCTGGTGACCTCACATTTCGCCATAAATCCTAGTCAGAGAACCTATTTTCTTGTAAATGCTAGGAAAAAAAATTCACATTCATATAAATGTCTACATAAACCCATGCAATGTGTCCTGTAAAGAATAAAATTGTTATGAAAAAGTGCTGCATTAAACTGAAAAAGTTTGAGCCTCTCGAACGAGTGTCGTTAAAAGCATTAAGAAACAAATTTTCGACCCATGCAAATGTAGGATACGTACTTTTCTAAAGATATGGACTTTTCTTGAGCTTGTGGTTACATATTTCACAATCAAGTTTAAGCAAAATAAAGATAGGAGTTTCTACGTAGCCCCTCGAGTACTCTCTTTAGCGCTATTAGAGCCATTAATGGCGTCGGTTTCAAAAGAAGCCTTCACATACGTGATACTGCTAATGTGCGGTTCATTTGCCTTAATTATTATCTGGAGCATATTTTCACCACGTACAAACTCGCTATGATTATTGCTACGTCCTAAGAGCTTTTTAGCTAACCCAGTATTAAGGGAAGAAATCAAAGTAATAAGATCTAGTTAATGACTATCCTTTCAGTAGAATTCGCATTCCAAATAATTCCATTAATGGACAATAGCATTCTAAATTTAGATAATCCAAAAGAGAGTCAAAGGATTTAATTAGAAATTTGCCTTCTAGATTTCAAATTGCTGCGCTTACTTTTCTGAATGGGTTATCTTACTGTGCAGTGATAGCTCTAAAAAGGCAGAAAATTTCAGAAATGAATTATGAGGAAATTATAACTACAATTTAATTTATTTTTAAATGATTATTGATATACTGTTAAATTATCATACGAATATATTCATAGGTATCCTCGCTCGCAATGCTAGTTTTCAATATGGTGTACACGATACGATATCTCTGGATGTAATTTATGAGTTAAATTAAAATTTAAAACACGTATTCTGGGAGAGAATAATTATAACTTGACGTACAATTTTATGATTACACTTTTTGTTTGTAAAATTATTGATTTTATAAAATAATTAAAAAATTGCAAAAAATTTAGTTATAACTAATAAAGCAATACATTTTTGTGTCAAGCGAAAGTACCTAGGATTCAGAACTTATAAAAAGTAAATATTGGCAAATCACGAATGAAAACTGCATACTTATTAAAATTTGTATTAACCCATTAATGCCTGAATAACAAAAAATGTTACGGTAACTTCGAAGCCCTAACTTTTATCGAAAGGGTGGTCAATTATCATCGAGACTAACTTTTCTAGACGTATTTTGAGTCGCCCGACACGATCTAACCAAAAAAAAAAAGTGAAAAAAAATTACTACATATTATTGTTTTTTTGCAATATTATGTAAATAAATACCTTTTTTACGTCATTTTTTTTCGAAAAACGACTGATTTAGTAGGGAAAAAGAAACTTTTTACTGCCATAAAGTGCATAGAACGTGTTATTAGGACTTAAACTTCAGAAATATGCAGGCATTTTTTTCGTTAATAATATTAGGCTGCATAAAAATTGCAACATTGTAAATGATCTTCTACGCATATTTGTGTTACTTTAGATCACTTTTTTTATCTCACTATGTTCGACTATTCCCAAAAATGTATATACACTAGTTTTGAGGGCCACTGATTACTAATTTGCTATCAGATTTTCGTAATTCAAAATGGCGGATCCAAGATGGCGGACAATTTTTTGCAAAATGTTCAATTTCTTCGAAAAAAAAGTGGGTATTCAGAGTTTTTGGGGTCACTGATTACTGATTAAATGCTTGCATATTTTTGGAGTTTAAGTCCTAATAACACTTTTTATGCATTTTATTCCAGTAAAAGGTTGCTTTTCCCCACTTAACCCATTAATGCCTGAATAACAAAAAATTTTACGGCAACTTCGAGGCCCTAACTTTTATCGAAGGGATGGTCAATGCTCATCGAGACCAACTTTTCTAGACGTATTTTGAGTCGCCTGACACGATCCAACCAGAAAAAAGAGTGAAAAAAATTTATTATTATTGTTTTTTTGCAATATTACGTAAATAAATACCTTTTTCACGTAATTTTTTCGAAAAAACGACAGATTTAGTGGGAAAAAGCAACTTTTTACTGCAATAAAGTGCATAAAACGTGTTATTAGTACTTAAACTTCAAACGTATACAATAATAGTAATTTTGTTCACTTTTTTTTTTTGTTGGATCGTGTCGGGCGACTCAAAATACGTCTAGAAAAGTTGGTCTCGATGAGAATTGGCCACCCCTTCGATAAAAATTAGGGCCTCAAAGTTACCGTAAAATTTTTTGTTATTCAGGCATTAATGGGTTAATAATGACTTTTCGTATTTGATAAGTTGTTTTCTTGTAATTAATTTTTAAAACTCCATTTCTACTTACGGTACACGCCACATCTACAGGGTGATTCGTAACTAGGTCTTCCAACATTTACCTATCGATGGATACCATAGACAAACTTAACCTAAGTTTTGTTTGTTAAGTTTATCTATGCCAATACTATGAAGTCAACATTTATGAGATCAAACAACACCCTCTCAAATCAACCCTTCACTCTCAAAATCGCGATTGAAAATTGTATGTTCTTGAATGGAGGACCGCTCACATAAATCATTATAACTTTTTTCAAGTATATTGCAGGATAATAAAAAAGGGTGTGTTAGAAAGTAGACAGTTGATAGTGGTGTTTACATTTTATATCAATGGAAATTGTTAGTAAGAATTTTACATTTAACCCATTAAGCTGAAAAAGTTCTCCTCCAATGATTGAATTTTTGCTAATTTGGGGAATTCAGACCTCAAGTCCTTAAGGCGAAGAGTGAGAGCCTGCATTTGTCAAAATTGAGATCGCTTTGAACATCAAGACAGAAATTTTTCCCACTTTGGTGTTCTTGTGATAATACAAAATTATTAATATCTTTTGATGACTTGAGGCATCTCCATGATTTTTTTTTTTTTTTGAAGGGCTTTATAGATCTCATCTTTTCCGGCATAAATATAAGTAGGTACATGATATATAAAATCTATATAAAAAATTTTCGAGTACATAACTTGTCCCCTTTTGAATTCTTATATGAATATGTTAAAATGTTAACTGACGCAAAATATGTGGGTTAATAATATGTATTACTATGCCAAATTTTAAGTTTCTACGTCGCATGGTTTATGAGAAAATCGGCTGTGACAGACACACGAGCGATCTTATAAGGGTTCCGTTTTTCTTTCCTTTGAGAGTAAGAAACCCTAAAAACGACCTGTACTAAGCAATGGGTTAACGATTTTGGGTTTAAAAAGCTGAAAATTCTATTTTTCTAAATCGAATACGAAAACGTTCGTCAAAAAAAATTTAAAAATGGTCTTACAAGTTTTGTTTCTTATTAAATTCCGTCATTAGAATAAAGATTTAATTTATTTTGTAAGTTGAAATTACCTTTTGTTAACCATTTCTAATATGGTAACACAACAACAACACCTTAACCACAATATTTAGCGGAATTACTTATTAATTCTTATTAGGTTAGTAAAATTTCAGCACCTCAAAACCAAAATCGCTAATGCGATGATTAACCTGGATCGTTTTTAGGATTCTATAGCGTAGCTGGGAACCCTTTGAACGGGTCAGTTTTACTGAGAGTCAGCACTGACTGAGATTGTAAAAATTGCTTTCACTAACTTGTTTGCGTTGGATCAATTGACAAGTCAGTTTAAGGTACTATTACCGTCTAGAATTTTCAAAAAATGAATTTTTTTTTTTTACATTTTTAGATTCTTTATACCTTCAATAATAACTATCTAAAATATTAAATCGAAATTCAAAGCCAGTGCCGAGATATAACGACTCAATTGAAGCGCGCTCTCGGCTGTTCTATGTTCTAAATAAACTTTCAACGTGTTTTTCACGGGTTTAGGTTTTTTTAACTGGCGGACAGTTAATCTCCGGATCTACTGAGCCGATTTTAATAAACTTTGAAGCACTTTGTTCGTTTTTATATCCTGTGTGATAGTTTACCACAATTTGACCACAAAAAAAATATATAATTTTTGAGTCTGAAAAAAAGTTCGAAAAAAAGGCGATTTTTGAAAAAAAATTTCAATTGTCCGCCATTTTTTTATTTTTAATGATTTTTCAATTTTTCTGGTAAACTATCACGTAAGAGCACTTTCTTTTTGTAACTAATTTTGAATTTTATGTTTCAGGCTTACCGTTCCAGAGATTAACTGTCCGCCATGCAGCAGTGTTTTTTTGAGAAGAAAATTTGAGCGCCCTCTATTAAATGTACAATTAATCTATACTTTTTATTTAATATTATAAAGCTGAAGAGTTTGTTTGTTTGTTTGAACGCGCTAATCTCAGGAACTACTGGTTCGAATTGAAAAATTCTTTTTGTGTTGGATAGTCCATTTATCGATGAAGGCTTTAGGCTATATAGCATCACGCTGCGACCAATAGGAGCGAAGAATCAGTGGAAAATCTATATATATAAAAGAAAATCGTGTTAGTTACACTATTTATAACTCAAGAACGGCTGAACCGATTTGGCTGAAAATTGGTGGAGAGGTAGCTTAAAACCAGGAAACGGACATAGGATACTTTGTAGGGTTTCAAAATGGCGGATCCAAGATGGCGGCTGAAAATTTTAAATTTGAAGCGATTTTCATGAAAATTGGTATATAGGGGTTTTGCGGGATGGGGATTTCAAATCCGCTGTCCAAATTTAGAAATTCAAGATGGCGGATCCAATATGGCGACCAATATTTCCTGATTTGAACGGATTTTAATGAAACTTAGTACAATGAATGTTTTGAGTTCACTGATTTTGAATATTATCAAAATTTAGAAATCCAAGATGGCGGACCCAATATGGCGACCAAGATTTCTAGATTTCAATGAATTTTAATGAAAATAAGTACAGTGATAATTTTGTGGGCACCAATTCTGAATATTAAAATGTCTTGATTACAATGGATTTTAATGAAAATTGGTACAATGATTATTCTTATTGAACTAACCCCCTAATTCTACAGAAAAGTTAAGAACTCCTAACCTCTTAATTGTTTTGAAAAATCCCTTTAACTCAAGAGATGGACCTCTTTTTGTAGAAGAATTCACAAATTATAAGAAATCAGTGTATTTCTAATGTTTGTTCAATAATATGGTAGCATATTAATTCCTTTAAAAGGATTTTTGATAATAGTTAAGACCCTAAGAGCTCTTAATTTTGATCCAGAATCGGGGGGTAATTTAGAATATTACCATAATTTCCAAATCCAAGATGGCGGATCCAACATGGCGATTGAAATGTCTCAATTACAACGGATTTTAATGAAAATTAGTACAATGGTTATTCTGAGGCAACTAATTTAGAATATTATCGAGATTTCCAAATCCTAAATGGTGACCAACAATTTCTCAATTTCAACGGATTTTAATGGAAATTAGTACTATAATTATTCTGAGGCCACTAATTTGAATGTTATCAGAATTTCCAGATAGCGGATCCAACACGGCGACCAAAATGTCTCGATTTGGACGGATTTTAATGAAAATTGGTATAATGATTATTCTGAGGCCACTAATTTCGAATATTATTAAAATATTGTAAATCCAAGATGGCGGGTCCAATAGGCAGACCATAATGCCCCGATTTCAACAGATTTTAATGAAAATTAATACAATGATTATTCTGATTCAACTAATTTTAAATATTATCAAAATTTCCAAATCCAAGATGGCGGATCCAATATGGTGATGCAAATTTCTCGACTTCAACGGATTATCATGAAAATTAGTACGATTTTTTGTGGTGCCACTAATTTTGATCATTATCGAATTATCCAAGTTTCTAGATCCAAGATGGCGGACCCAATATATAAAAAAAATTTCTAGATTTCAACGGGATTTAATTAAATTTGCTACAATAATTGTGTTAATGCCACTAATTTCAAATATTAGCAAGATTTGGATATTCAAGATGGCGGATCCATAAAGGGGTTTTCGGGTTGAATCAATTTCTAGGATATAACAAACGAAGATTTGAGAAGTCTTTAATTAGTAAGTATTTACCCAACGCCGGGTGAAACCGGGTAATTTTCCAATATTTGTGAAGTGTAAAACGGTTTACTTAATATTAAACAACGCATAAGTTTGTTCAATAAATTAATTAGGGATATGAAACGGAAATACTGTTTTCTTATATTAATGGTATTATTTGTAGAAACATGCGAAAAGAAAGAACACGATCAAATATTGGTCGACGCACATGGCATAATGAAAATGTAGCAGAAAGGGCAGTACAACGTCTGCCGGGCCAGCTAGTAGAAAATAAAAATAAAAAATTTTTTCGTAATCTTCAAGAACTGTTTAATACTGTAAAAAAAGTTTAATAAAGAAAGTGAAAAAAAAATTGTTGAATATATGTCATTTTTTAGCATTCTAGATGGTAATAGTACCTTAATTATTAATTATCGTCGACCAGTTTAAATGTTTCCGTGGCCACGTTATAACTTATACAAACTATTTACGATATGTAAAGATAAAAGAAAAGCAAGTTCACAAAAAGGAAATATCAGGTCAATGCTCTTTTGTCAAAAAGAGCTAAATTTGATATAGAATTAAATTGTTAAAAGATGTGCTTTATACCAACTTTTTGAGACTCACTTACTTTATTTAAAACTTGAATATCTAAACATTTAATTTTTTTTTTTTTAATTTTTAGTTTTATCCATTATCAGGTTATATTCCATAAACAAACATTTTCCTCGTTCTTTTCTATCATTTTTTCCTAAAATAAATATTGGATATTTTTTAAATATTCTTATTAAAGACTTTGCATGCGTGGACCGCCATTTCAAATAACCAAGTCAGTGTTGACTAAAATGAGTTCTACTGACCTCAAGAGAACATCCCAACAAAAAAACCTTGCTTACTTTTACTTCCCACTAAAACTTACTAATGACCCACCGTGACTAGTCAGCAAAAAAGACGCACACAAGTCAGAGTTACCCGGCATTTACACGGGTTAATTTTGCTGACACTGACGCTGACTCTAACTGCTGTACAGACTACTGTACATATTTGTGCATACCCGACACACTCTTGGCCGGTTTTTTCATTTGACACTGATCCAGACAGAGACCTGGATGAAAAAAACCAAAGGTTATATTCACAAACAATAAACTAATAAACTTCAAATCTATCATTACTACCAACACAAAATTTTATAAACGAAAAACTACACCAACGCGTGTTAGATTATTATCACATTCTTTTTGATCTAAACTCGGATAAATATCTGAGTTAAGATGCTGTTTTTGTATTTTCATGTTAAGGCGTTAATCCAGACTCAAACCACTAGACCCGAATGAAAAAACCGAACTAATATGCCAAAAAATTTCAAAGATTATGCAGAATAATAAACTAGAAATAGAGCAAAGTGCCTAAAAATAGTTTAAATAACCCTTAAGGTAGGCAACGGTAACAAAAAGGTTTACTATGTCTCTAGCTTGCGGGTGGCGCTCAAGTCACCCAGCTATATTTCATTTATTCGCTTTTCTAGTCTTCTTATCACATATTTGTAAAATTTATCTTGGTTATAGATTAAAATCAATGATGTCTATATTTTTACAAAACTTACGTAACTATTATACCACATTTCATTAATAAATGCACCAAAACATGTCTCAGATCTACAGTGTGCGCAATTTCTATAAGCGCAGCCAGTTTTATTCATGTTTAAAGAAAACTACTTTTTATTTTTCAAAACCAATTATATTGCATAAATTGCCCATTGGTAAATATTAATTAAATAATATAAAACATTCATTAAAGTAAGTAATTACTTTATAATAAAAATAAATATAATTAAAAGTCTCTTTTGTCTGCGCAATTTCTATAAACTCACTTTATATTATAGTCTTTATTTTAAAAGCTTAACGAAAAGAAAATTTTTTTATATTTTCTAAGTATTGTGTTTTACCTCCTTTGTTAGTTATAACTGGAAAAAACTGTTAGACATCGAATTTATTAACTTTTTAAACAAATGTTCATCAATATCATTCCAGCATTTCAAAATATCGGCTTTCAGTTGAGATAACGAAGAAAATTGTCCACCATTTGCGTAAACTCTTCGTGCCATGATTCCCCAAATGTTTTCCATTGGATTTAAATCCGGACTACGTGATGGCCACTCCATTACAGGAATATTTCTTTCACTAAACCATCGTCTTGTTTTGGCAGAAGAATGCACAGCGGCGTTATTCTGTTGAAAAATCGAATCTTTTTCCATATTGTCTTTTAAATATGGAATAAGAGATTCCTCCAGCAGGTCTGTATATATGGCAGAGTTCATTCGGGTGGGAACAAAGCGTAAGGATAACTTTCCTTGATAAGAAAAGGCACCCCATAACATTAAACTACCAACACAAAAATTACTACTTAGACGAGGCGAATCGGGCTTCCTTAAATCATGCGAATAAGTACTCAATCCATCTGGGCTATCTAAATTCAATTGTTTTCCGTAAGAAAAAATAACGTTTTGCCACTTTTCGTCCCAGTTCATGTGGCTTGTAGCAAAATCTAGGCGCGCATATTTATGATGCTGTTGCAGTTGGAGAGATTTGGCCGGTTTCTTATATTTAATATAAGTAGTGACCTTCAAAATTTGTTGAACTCTTCTTCCTTTAATTGGGACTTGTAATTCCGCTATAATTTGAGCTGAACTTAACTTTTTTTTCATAACTTCTTCTCTTATGTTCGCAATATTTTGTTTTTAAACCTTGGTGTTCCCTCTTGAATGATCCCATAATCCATTACGATTGCCCTTTTTAATAAGATTTCGCACCACACATTCTGAACGTCCAATTCTCCTTGCAATTTCTTTTATACCAAGGCCAGTTTCCCTAAACGCACGGATTCTGACGCGATCGTCGTTGTCAAGGACCTTTCCTCGGGGCATTACAATAAATCTTAAGAAATAACAGCAATTATACAGAATTAAGCTAGAGGTGGAAAATAAAAATGAAACTCACATGAATTGTTTGCTAAAAAGTTCCAAAATTACTTTGCGTTTAACTAGTAATACTACAAAAAGAAACTGCGTTTATAGAAACTGCGCACTCTAAGATCAATTGTGAAAGATTGATCTATTGCATTCACGCATTGCCTGATATTTGGAATTGTTTAATTGCTTTTATGAATAGTTATAAACTTTAACAATTGTCCTGTAAAGAAATTTTGTTACTATATCGCTTTATTTCAATGAATTGTGCATTTAACTTGAAAATCAACGTGCGCTTATAAAAATTGCGCGCACTGTAATGTTATATAGAAAATGTTATGTCTCAAATCAGGAACGCCCAAGAATTCTATCCGCGTGCGAAACTGTTGCATATAGGCACATTTTAGTAGCCAGCAGCGCCTAGGTTCGCAAGGAATTCTCCCCTAAAAGTCGCGCTTATATTTCATATCCGTAAGCTTTTCATTGCCAGTACTTGTTCAGGAGAAGCCTATTGATTGGATTATTGCAAATAATATCCAAAAATGTGCTGTACTTTGTAAATAAAACAGATTAACACTAAATTTCTAAAACTATGTACCTCCACAGATGGCAGCACTTGTACCTTATTATTTCGCCTAAAAACGGCTATACAAAAGAGCTTTCATAAATGCAGCAAAAGCTTAATGATTGATTTCCAAAAGATGAATGTAAAATATAAAATATATATGAAATGATGAATTACGAAGCAAACACATCCCCACAGTTGAATTATTGTAACCTGTACTTTTGAAAACTTTTATTTGTTGACAGTTTTTTTCTGGAAATAGCGTTTGTTTTCAAGAAAACTCAGAATCCTCAAAATGTCACTTTTCAACCCGAAGTGCTTACCATTTTTAGTTTTCCGGGTGTTTCGATAGCTTGAAACCACTTTTAAAAAATTTCTACAACAACGCTAAACCAAATTGCCGGAAATATCTCAATTCTTACATCATTATGAGAACCAAAATGGTTTTGAGGACCTACTTTAACAAATATGTACTCATCTTCCCTTCTTGGGGGCTCAAATTACTGTAGGTTTATAAACTTGCCTTGGCTGCACCGATTCCAAAAATAACTGATTAGATATTGTAAATATTTAAGTATCAATAATTTTTTATATTGTCCTTGAATGCCCTTTTCTTTAAAGTAATAAAATATGCTTAACTTTTTAGTTTAAGTTTGTACATACAGGTAAAGTTTTGAAGTCGGTTATTAATTTTTTGTAAAAAATTTTTTATTAGTTATGAGTTTTAGTTTAGAATAAAAGTTCCGAGATGACTTTGATTTTACATTTATTTTTTCCCGAATAAATCTACTGTCCTATTTTCGAGGACGTAATATCATGTTGCGTTAGTTTTTCATTTTTTTGGGTATTGCTTTTTTTCCTTTAGTAAAATTTGTTAAATTTTATCGAAAATAGTGCTGATTTAATAAAACTACAACCCTTTGCCCAGAAATCGATAACAACAGAGCAAAAGCAACCCGCCCTCAAAAAGTAAAAATTAAATGAGACTCTTTTCAAATTGAATAAAACAATTTTCAAATATGAATGAATAGATGAATAAAAATTGAATTCTTTTTCTCTGAATTGAATACAAATTAAATGCATTTTCTCAGCAATTTCAGAGTTTTAAGACAATCATTTTCTCTGCATAAAAGTCGACATTTACTGAAACTGGTTTTAGTAGTGGCACCTGATGGTCATATTCTTTAGGTTATATTCTTCAATATCCAAGGTCCCTACTTTGCAGACACGCAGAAAATTACGTTTTAGAAATACAACCATTCACCAGCAATGGATTGCTTATCTTATAAGAGATGATAATGATGTTGAGATGGAAAGTCCAATAGCTGGATATTACTGCACTTGTAAATCTGGAGCCAAAACATTAGGCACCTATGCTCATATTGCCGATATCCGCCCATATCACTACTTTATATAATATATATTCTAATATTTGACGAGGCTAAAAGGCCGCTTCCGGATTGACTTTGTCATGAGACATGGACAAAATATCGTAGAATGATAACATTGATACCGTGTTCCCTGTACGCGAGAGACAAGGGGACTCGCTATAATAAAGCACCCCAAAGTCATGCTAAGAACAGTAATAAAAATAGAAATGATCATAATAGATATCGTGAATCAATTATGACCATGTGCTACTGACGGACAATTCACTGATTTGCTGGAAGAAGATGCGATGTTGCATGAAAAACAAGACAAGTCGATTATTGTGAGAGTTGGAGGATCTCTTTATCACTCGAACTCCAACGTTGCACCTTCTTCCAGTAAACCAGCGGGTTCATGGATGGATGGAATCAATCAATTAATTGGTTATTATTTTTTTAATTAATATTGTTACTTATGTAACTAAAATTCTTTGATTATTTTCAAGTCATTGTAAAGTCGTACAAAAAACTACCCGTATAGAAGAGGTGCAAAAGGGGTAAAAAATTCAAAAAATATTTCTATGAATTTAAAAAACACATTTTGTGTAAGTATATAATACAAACACGTAAAGGGGTATCACCTTTGGATTTAATGAAAATCCACCCCTGCAAAGAGGGTTTAACTATCCCCAAGCTCCAAGAAGGTAGTAAATCATAAAGTATCTCAAGAAAAATCGAACTGAAGAGATTTAGGTATGGCTGATTACTAATTGAAGAGGACGGACGGAGAACTGTGAAGATACAACAGAACAAGCGTCGGTGGCGAGATTTGGACTCTCATCGCAAAGAAGATAGTGGACACGTGGTGCGTGCACTGAGAGTCGAAGACATATAAATTAGCCTCCGTTCCCTGTGCAAATTTAATTCAGTGTAATAATTCAAAGAGTGTAGTCCTGTTTTCAGCAAAGTAGAGGAAACCTAGAATGTAGGTATAGTTTTTGTTTTGATAACACGTCCCGTGTTATGCAATAACAAATTCTCTGGAGGCTTAAAGTCACCAATCAGTTTTCTTTTTTCCCGTACAACTTCAGGATTTGAAGATTTTGACTTAGTTTAAATTAAACACTCCCAAGACTGAAATTGCATCACCCAAAGAACTCATCAACTGTAAAGGTACTGACTTGATTCTTAGTTGTTTGTGTTCGTTCGTGTTATTCGATAGCAAGTTGCCTGTAAAGGTGAATCAACATCAAGTCTTCCTCGATAAACACCAGTCATCAATAATTATTTTATTTTTTTTATATACTCTGCCGACTGGCAAATTGTGGACAAAGCAATATTCTATGTCACATGAGTTAACTAGATTTTGATTTCAGTAGCTTTCAGGGTGTTATATTTTCTGCAATAAAATTATACTCATTAATAGGTTTCGTTTGTTCTTTTACGGCATTTAAACGAACAGCTGGTACTTGAATTTGAAGGAAGTTCGCGCCACCGTAAGCACTTCCATAATTATTAATATTCGGTAATAAACACACTATCGCAAGTATTTCTTGTAGAAGTAAAATATTTTGTTAGCTCGGAATATGCAAATTATTTGAACTTAATCATAGGCTGCGTTCTTTAACGTCATCTGCATGCATACTGCTTTTATCATGCGTTCTCATTTGCAAACTGGTCCTAAGTTCATTAACGTCATCTGCTGCAATTTTTGTCCGTAACTTGAGCAGTCTTCGCAGTACTTTGAAATGTCATGCAGACGGTTGCAGTTGCAATTTTTAAGTTCAACACGTCAATTGACGATCAATTTGACGTTCCCGAACGCAGCCATATTCTGCTTTTTTCTTAATTAGCGTGAAATTATGGTCTTATACTGTACACTACTTTTTTTTCTCAAAAGTTATTTTTACATCATAGAAATCTTTTAAGGGAATATTCGTCTTTTTTGCAGAGTACGGAAACTCGTGTGCGCACACAAATTACTCAAAACTCATTTATTGACTCATGTCCGCGTTCGTTCAGTTCTTCAAAACTAAATAAATCAACTAAAATAAAGCCTTCCAAACGATTCATATTTGTTGCGTTGTAATTTATTTAATTTTTGAGGAAAATGCTTGATCGACTTTTAACTATCGAAAAAAGGAAATTCACTATTTTTTTAAGCCTTGTTCGGGGGCCAATGTGATTGTTTTCAATAATATCGGAAAGTGTATAAAATTAATTAGTGAAAAATTTCACCTATCTGATATATTTGCCTCAGATTAAAGCTGTTAAATTTTTTAAGCTTTGTGTGTTTATTAGGGTTCTCTGCAGTAATTGTAATCTTCTTATACTTGAAATATAAGCTTCCTTTTAGAAGAATAATTCTTTTAAGAGTCTCTCACAAAATAATTTTATATAAGATATTTCTGAGAAATTAAAAAAGAAAATAACAGGCTACCAAAATCTGTATCTTTTCAGAAATGATCATGAAGTTCTTAATACTCGCACTAGGAATAATAGCTACAGCAAATGCAGTATCCTTTATAGAATTGGTCAAAGAGGAATGGCATGCTTTCAAGGTAAGATAAATATTCATGCCATGGATATTCACATCGGTGAATCAGAATACAACAAAAGAAAGTATTCAAGAGGAATGCAGACAGACAGGTGTATAAAGTCCCCCATTCGATCCCGCTAGGTCTGTTGTTTGCAAAATAAATTCAGTGCAGATGACGAACAGGTGTCGTTGAATTCAAATGTTATTTATTTAATTAAACTATTTGCTTTGCTTGCCTAATGTACTCATTAAGAACCTATAACCTTTGACTTGTGCCATAAATTTTAAAATTATTTATTACTAAGAGTAGGATTCAGAAAAACCATTATTTTCGAAATTTCCATTTGTGTTATAATATAGTAAAAAAAGAGATCAAGCAAAAGAATGGAGTCACATATACATTAAATCATACGAGTAATAAAATTATAAATAATACGTTCTTAATTACCATTGTAGTTTTCTTTATATTTTGCTATAATATGTGTCTGGTATATGTCCAGTCTTTATCTGTACGCATTAAACAAACGCTGTTTGCTTTTACCAATTCTTTCCATTTCTCAACTTTGCCCATTTTTTCAATTTGTCGTAAAAGCACCGAACAGATTTTCTTTATTTTTTTAACATGCATCTTTTTCTTAAATATTATTTGTTTGCCAGCCATAACTACCAGTATTATTTTGCTTTACCACAAACGCTGTACGTCACACGCCCGATGTAAACAAAAACAAGTGAATATCTAAATTGTCCCCTAGCGTAGTAATGACAAGTACAAGGGTAGGATATTTCAGTGATTGTGTTCATTTGAGTTTTCGCGCCCACTTCAAACATTTGGTAAAATCGTAGGATTAAATATTGAAAGTAGTAACAGTGGGTGTTTTAGGTAGAATTATCTAATCCTTTCTTTTTTCTTTTTGATGCAATTCTACTTTATTCATTTTTTTAATTCATATTATTAAAATTTTACTTCCACTTTGAACCTTTAGTGAAATATCAAATTTAATGGGAAGACAGAATAAATAAGAGTAAATTTTTTTTTCAGCTGGAACACCACAAGAACTATAAAAGCGAAACAGAAGAGAATTTTAGAATGAAAATTTTCTTGGAAAATAAAGTAAAAATCGCCAAACATAACCAAAGATAAGAACAAGGTTTGGTGCCTTTCAAATTAGGTTTAAATAAATTCGCTGACATGCTTCATCATGAATTCGTTCATACCATGAACGGATACAACAAAACAAAACCTGGGTGAGATGATTTTAAATATAAATTATATTATCAGTCATTTTTACATTCAATATTTTTTAGATTAACTCAAGCATCTGGAATTAAAAAGGAAGAGGGAGCATATTTCATTAGTCCCGCTAATGTTCAATTACCAAAAGATGTTGATTGGAGAGAAAAGGGTGCAGTTACTCCAGTAAAAGATCAAGGTAAGAAATATTAATTTTAATAGAATGATACGTGTTAACTTCCTCTCTCAGAGCACTGTGGGGCCTGTTGGGCCTTTTCTGCCGCGGGAGCTTTGGAAGGGCAACATTCACTCCGCAGCGGAGTTCTAGTCTCTCTATCCGAGCAAAATCTCATAGATTGTTCAACTAGGTATGGAAACAATGGTTGTCATGGTGGCTTAGCGGTCTACGCCTTCAAATATATTGAGGACAATGGAATTGACACAGAAGAATCATATCCTTATGAGGGAACGCATAATTCTTGCCACTTCCACCGTGCCAATATTGGAGCAACCATTAAGGGTTTTGTTAATATTCCACACAGAGATGAAAAGAAACTAATGGAAGCTGTAGCCACAGTTGGACCAATTTCAGTATCAGTTGATTCAACTCCAGAATCTTTCCAATTTTATACCGACGGGATTTACTATGACGAGTATTGCAGCTCCGAAGTAATAAATCATGGAGTCCTGGTTGTTGGATATGGAACTGATCCGAGTGGCCAAGACTTCTGGTTGGTCAAAAACTCATGGAGCACAAAATGGGGTGATCAGGGCTACATTAAGATAGCTAGGAACAAGGATAACCACTGCGGAATTGCAACTCGTGCGAGCTACCCTCTTGTTTAAGTTCGCGATTAATCAATCATAGGCTGAATGTGACTATGTTAGAACAAAAATGATTAATAGTTTTAAATGAAGGTTTTTAGTTTTATCAATTTTTTAAAATTTAATGTACAGTAAAAATTTGCTTTTGAACTTTGTGTGGATCTCGTGAGAATTGTTATGAAGATCAAATAAAGTATTTTTAAACTAAGTTGTTAATTTACTAAATATTGTAATATCGGGAGAGGGTAGGATCTGACATTGAGGTAAAAGATGGAATTGAATTTGATCGTAGATAAAGCTGTGTTTAGAAATCAAGTAATCAACTTGCAGAATTCAAAATGTAGGGATCTGGACAAAATTTGGCTGGGGTTGAGTAATATATATCATTTCTATAGGATTTTCTCCGTAGGTTACGAATTCGCAAACAAAAATGTCACATCACGTTTTTGAAAAAAAAAATAGGATTGGAAAGTACCAAATTCCGTATTTTGTCCAGTTTTAAAAATTCATTAAAAAATAACGGAACGTGGGAAACTCGTAACACGACTCAAAAAAGAGCCGGAATCCTTATCGATATATAAGAAATTCCACTAATCTATAGCACATATAGTTATCTCCATTCATTATCTATTTTATGAAGTAATCAGCTTATCGGAAAAAGTGAATTCCACGGAAGATTTCGGAAAGTATTATAGCCTACTATGTTAATATAATAATACTTTTATTTTAGCTATATTACTTTACAAGAAGCACCTATAACAATTCGTTATTTTTTAATGAATTTTTAAAAACTGCCCAAATATGGTATACTGTACTTTTTAAATCTACTTTTTTGAAAAATGTGATATGATAGGACATTTTTGTCTGCGAATTCGTAATCTACGGAGAAAATCCGATTGAAATGACCTATTACTTAATCTGTTACGAAATCGATGTTACACAGTGTAATCTCTCATTTTATTAATTCGTTTTTATCAAGTATTATAACTAATGCTAACTAAACTAAGATATTAAAACCATCAAACAAAGTCTTCATTTATTTTTATTCGAATTTTGTTTGATTTACACAAAATAACATCCATTATAATCCAGCCTTACTTCAAATATTCTATTAGCGTTAATAATTCTTAGCATTCTTTCGGTATGGTTTACACTTATTACCACGTTCCTCATATTTCCGATTGTTCTAATCGTTTTGTCAGCTCGAATAATTTTTTTTGATGGATAAGAGAGACCATCATATAAATCTCTGAGCCGAGGCAACTCATTGCAGTCATCATTACGCTCATCTTCAGTTACTTGGAAGGTAATCTTACAATCTTTACACCTTAATGAAATTTGCATTTGTTTACTGAGATAACCAGATATGAGTGCTTGAACTTCATCGCCCGTACTAGGGATACAGTAATCATGCTCCATAATATCATCTTCAATACAAAATCTGTCTTTAACACGTTCTACCCGGCGCATTTTTTCGATGTCTCTATGATCGGCGTGCACGAGATATAATTTGTTCATTCATCTGGCGGCACTTGTTTCCGTCAGTATTTTGCCGTTACCAGTTATCATTCACTTCATTGTTTTTGCCGTTATCAGCAGCAAAGTCTCAGTGATTGTGTGAATTGGCTAGAAAGTGCTTGTAAAGGATTATTCCCTAATTTTGAAATATTTTAAAGAATGGTTTTTGAAATAAAATTATAAACATTTGTGGACCACCGGTGGTCCACGCCGCCAGATGAAAAACAATGCCCGTGGACCACCGGTGGTCCGCGCCGGGTAGAACGTGTTAATTCTAATATTACACTGAGAGAAAATTCTAATAATTTTTACGATTTTTTCAAAGAAAAATTACGGTGCTCTCCCGTAAACTGGACTTAAGTGACAGCCATAGGTAAAAGTACTATGTGTACAAGATAAAATTACGCTGTGGCACCGTAAAATTTCCGTCTACGAAAAAAAAAGCACCGTTGGGTAAATTTTGATGTAGATATTTTAATGCATTAGAAAGTAGGATAAGATATTAACTACAAATATTTATATTGTAAAGAAATTCCAATCGAAAATATAATAAAGTATATAAACCCTCTCTGTGAAAGACTTTTGCGGTGAAAAAAAAATGCATATGATCTAACTCTTTCGAAGACTTTCGGATAACTGACCTGTCCGACTGCACTCCGATTTGAAGATTCCATGAAACACATGTTTAGCAGTAATAATAAAAATGTCATACTTACAGACTTTCCGTAAGCGACAACGCAGCGAGCAAATTTACTATGAACAACACCCGTAAGCCGTACCAATTTCCGAAAAAATCCGATCGTACACCCGATGTACTTCGGCTTCTAAATTCAGTAGAAAATTACGTTGTGGCACCGTAAAAATGTCTTTATGAACTAGTACAATTTACTGTGCTGTACAGTAAAAGTTCCTATGACGTTTCGGAAAAATTCTTGGATGAATAGTAAATAATACTATGTCAACCGTATTTTATCTGTTATTCCCCCGTAAATTTTCTAGTAACTTGTCACTTAAGTCCGGATTACAGGGGATAGCACCGTAATTTTTATTAGAATTTTCTCTCAGTGTACCTCCTAATGTATAAGTTCATTGTATTTAACCACTCTTCTCTAGGGCTTTGTGTTGCATATAATGAATGTTCAGCTTGCATCAATGTTGACGGAAACTGTGGGACATACACATTACAGCCTTTTGGTGGGTGAACTAAAAAGAAGCTCGATACGAGTCTGAATACCAAGAAAGACCAAATAATTTTGAATCTGGGTGATCATTGGATCCACATAATAGAAAAAAAACCTCTGTAATGAATCAATAAAGATATATTATTATATGCTGAATTCTGAATTTTATTTTTATAATAATAATCTTTTAGTTGTAAAACTACGAGCATCATACAAATAATAATGTTATACATATCTATATCTACCTCTAAGGCATCTTCACTGACAAGGAGAAGGCACCTAGTCGTCATCACCGATTTCGCTCAAATTTATAGCACAAGTACATAGGGCTCGGCAACAAATGAAAGTACCCGTACCTCATTAGAAAGAGCATAGGTTCAATAGGTTAATCAATAATATTCATAGTTTCATTGAAGAAGTCACAAAATCGTTTTTTTCCTCAATCTTGAATTTATGCCTCGAGTTTGAATGCTAATAAAGTAATATTGTTTTAACTTTACGAAAAAAATACAAGAAAATTATATACTCTTTCTAATGAAATTGGTTCCATTCATGTATGATCATTTTTTCACGAGATACAGACAAAAACGTCTAGTGATGCATTCTTTCCCATGTTATTCTTATGGAAAACAAAAAAGTTCGATGAGCCACCAGTAAATATTGGTATTATGAGCTGGGGTTTGGCCAGGACTTTTCTCTCCTGTCCTAGCAACGATTGAACCTGTTTGAAAAAGAAAAAAAAAGAAAATAAATAAATTTGAATCACCCTAGTATACACCCTAGAAAGAACTCTTCACTCATTTCCATAAATTCTCGATTATTATCTAACATTAGTTTGAAACTATTAAAAAATACAAAAGCTTTCAAAAAGTTTTCATTTTGAAGATAGAATCAAACGTCTGATAAAATGGAAAAATTGGAAAAGGTGATTTATCAAATGATTTTTGAACATTTAATGGATTTATTTTTTGAAAATTACAAGATGTTAAGTGAAGAAAATACTTCATTACATAAAACTACCCTTTTTTTTATCCATCCAGAATTTTCACCTTGATATCTAAGAAATTTCTATTATATTCATTAATGCTTTCCATATGAACTATATTCCAACACTGAATTAGAAAAAGAATATTTATACATGCAATATTCTTTGACAAAGAATAAATGTAAATGTTTATAACCTATAACACTGGAGAATTGCATATACGATTTCTTTGTAACACCTTAACATTGATTGAATTTATCCCTCCATTGCATATAAAAATATACTAGTTTATAGGAAATAATAAAACAAAATAATTTTCATGCTATTATTAATCGGTACCATGAACTTATACATATGGCTGGTGCTGAAGTGGAATTGGCTGTGACATTAAGAGAAAGAGCTCAACAAGTGAAAGTCGTCCAGGCACGAGACTTGGATAAGACTTGACCACCATCGAATTGTGGATTTCCCAGTAGAAGATTACTCTTGGAGATTTGCAAAATTTAACAGTGGGAGTATATCAATTATTGTAGAATTAGCACCTTCATATATTCAAGCCACACTGCGCAGAGAGGATGTCTTTCAGGTAGATAGGCGTACTAAAGATCCAGGTTTCGTTAGATTTAGATTGCATTCTCGTTTTAGAAATGCAAACATTCACCAGCAACGGATTGCTTACCTTATAAGAGATGATAATGATATTGAGATCTAAAGTTTAATAGCTGGATATTACTGTACTTGTAAATCGGGAGCCGGAACATTAGGCACCAATGCTCATATTGCCAGTATTTTATGGTAACTTGGTTTCGCAAGGCATCAATTATCCGCCCATATCAGTACTTTATCAAATACTTGACGAGGCTGATAGGCCGCTTCTGGATTGACTTTGTCAGCAGACGTGCACAAAATATCGTCGAATTATAACAACATCGATCGAGTACGCAAGAGACAAGGGGACTCGCGATAATAAAGCACCCCAAAATAATTCTAAGAACAGTAATAAAATAAAAATGATTATAATAGATATTGTGAATTAATTATGTACATATGCTGCTGACGGACAGTTCATTGATTTGCTGGAAGAAAATGCGATGTTGAAAGAAAAGCAGGACAAGCCGATTATCATCAACAATGTATTGATGGAATCAATCACTATCTTCTACGTGTCTTTGCGATACAGTTTCTGGAGTGATATATTTAATTTGTCGTTTTTAAGTCCCCCTTGAAGCTCTGTAATTTTAAATTATCGCAAATCCATAGATATCCAAATATCCGGAAATACCCATTCCGAAGCTTGTAACTCGGAAGCTATTGATATTTGGGACTTGCGTCTATGAGATCTTTTGATCAGGATGACTACTATAATATACTGAAAATTCAGCCAATTCGACCAGGAGCTAATTTCCTTAGGAATTCTGAGGGCTCCTTTTAAATGCTTTGTAAATAAAAGAGTGACCGCAAAGTTAGCTTGTTTTTCAAACACCTATAACTTCGATTGGAATTTATTTAATGTAACGTATAAGTTTTCTAAATTTTTGTCTTTTGTCAGTGATGGCAAACCTATGATCCGCGGGTCAGAAACTGACAACCACAGGCTTTTTTAATGAGCCACGTGTTGATTTTTATAAACTTATCAGAAAGGAGAGAACAGACAATCAAAAATATTAAAAAATACAGTGGTTTGTATTAAATAGAATTAACTTTTTTATAATAAAATGGACATGGAATGAAAATGACGACTTTCCTTTATCAAAAGTATTTACATTTTACCGATCTCTCCATTTGTTAAAAAATAGTAACTAATTAGTTTTCACACCCTGTATATCTAATGTCGAATTATAAAAAAGTATTCCCAAATAGATATTGGCTAGCTGATTTTCTATCGTTTCACTGTACCTGTGTATGACATACACTGACGAACAAAAGTGGTCAAATGTTTCTAACTTTTCTGAATTTAATTATGTCGCAACTAATTGTCGGGTATTACATAATTTCAATAAAAATATTTTAATTTAAACACATTTATTTTTATTAAATAAATTTGTTTCAAAAAATTCACAAAATATTATATTATCAACAACGAATAGGCAACCTCATTTGTACATTTTCTTTACTCCTTGTTCATTCAAATAATCATTGCAGGGTCGACTACCGACTGGGTATGGTGTCACCTGGTGCGGTAATTTATGGTATCACCCCATTTGTATCAATTTTTTTGACGTCGACCTTTATTTTTTGCTCTCAACTTGCCAATTAAAGGTTGTAAGGAAAACATAAACTTTTTAGAGGATTTATAAGTGAGAACCAAAAAACGTAGTTTTTAACCATCGTCTTCCCTCCCCCTTTCCAAGTGACGCCACTGACTTAGTGACCCAAGAGCTAGTACTAAAAAAAATAATGAACAAAATTTGACCCACTTCTCAAAAAGTTTCGCCACCACTGTTCTAGAAGCTAAACATACCCTTAACTACCGCCCTTATTTTTGCATAACACACGTGCTAGAAAAAGATTAATTGTTTATTATGTTATTTATTAATATTGTTACTTATGTCAATAACATTCATTGATTATTTTCAAGTGATTGTAAAGTCGTAGACAAAACTATCCCTATACAAGGGGTGCAAACAACACCTTTAAAGGGGTTAAAAAATAAAAAATTCAAAAAATATTTCTATCAATTTAAATAACACATTTTTGTGTAATATGAAATATAAAAAAACACGTAAAGGGGTATCACCCTTGAATTTAATGGAAATCCACCCCTGCAAAGAGGGTTAAACTACCCCAAGCTCCAAAAAAATAGTAAATCATAAAGTATCTCAAGAAAATTCGAGCTGAAGAGTTTTAGGTATGGCTTTTACTAATTGAAGAGGACGGACGGAGACACAACAAAACAAGCGTCGGTGGTGAGATTCGGACTCTCATCACAAAGAAGATAGTGGACACGGGGTGCGTGCACTGAGAGTCGAAGACATATAAATAAGCCTCCGTTGCCTGTACAAATTGAATTCAGTGTTCTAATTTAAAGAGTGTAGTCCTGTTTTCAGCAAAGTAGGGGAAACCTAGAATGTAAGTATAGTTTTTGTTTTGAATTAATAGGTTTCGTTTGTTCTTTTATGGTACTTAAACGAACATCTGATACTTGAATTTGAAGGCATTTATAACGAATAATTTTTGACATTTTGAGTGATCGCATCTCTGTGATGAATTCATGAGTAATGGGTGCTGAGAGATAGATTTTCATGTGCGAGAGATAGATTTTCATAGGCAGCAAAGAATATTTTGCGTGCGCACATGAGTGAGTAGTTTAAAATTTAGAATTTCTCACACGGGTGCTCACACGAAATTTCTTTTTCCTGATTTAAAAAGTGCGTGAGTTGAGTGGAAAAGGAAATCGCATTTCACTAACGTGTATGTGCGCTTTGATCGCACACGAGTATGCGTTTCAATGCTTTGATTTTTTGTGAAGATTTTAAAAGTAGATACCAAAAATACAGATATGTTGTGGACATCTCTACGTGTTCAGATTGAAAAACATCGATTGAAGACTACTGTGACATTATAAACAAATATAAGGAACAAATAAAAGATATGTCGTGTTTTGGTTGTTATAAATTTGAATGAGATTCCAGTAAAATTTCACTTTAGAATTTCTTATGGACTTATCAGATATCTAATAACTTTGGAATTTTTCGAACATGGGTACATTAACACATTTTCCACGACAAAGCCCATTTATTGATAATTAAAGAATTTCAAAAAACTTCATAGAAAAAGAATATTATTTTCGGAAATATTAAGTAGTAATAGGATCACCCGCACTTTGATTTCCAAGTACGATTTGTACACTAATCAAAGTAGATATTTCCAACTTACTGTTAATCAGCAATTAGAGCCATATAATAATCCTTCCTCGTGCTCAAACACTTCTTGTTGATCAGCATTATTCAATTTCTCGAACTCTCTCTCTCTTTCTCTTTCTAGACCGCAATGAGTGACAGTTGCGAATCCCAGGTCATTTTTCGACCGATGTGTACGTCAATAAACCCTCATAATTTTCAAGATTTTTGAAAAGCTCTTGCGGGAAATTATTCAGAAAGTATCATACAAAGAAATAACTTAAATATTTCGTAATGAGAATACCTCTGAAGAAGTTTTTTGGCTAGTTATTAAAAAATTTTATTTGTAGTGAAAACAAAGTACTTTCTATTTAAATTTATTTGTCAAAGGGTTGCTTATCAACCAGTAGTATATTTTTATCGAAACTTCAACTCAGATGGCTTTCGATTGCACTATTTTTTTACTTTTAAACTTTTTTGGTTCTATTTCACCTTTTTATTTTGTCAGACTTGAATTCTTAAGAAACCAGTGATAATATTATTTAAAATTGTTACCAATCCTTTGAAGAATCCCTCACAACATCAAAACGGGGAAGAAATATAATAAAGACACACTTTACGAAAACAACAACTTCAGATTTGAGAAATTGCTTATAATTAATTCTTCGACTTAGGCCGTTTTCGAATTCACATGCACTTGCACTTAAATCTATTTTTCTCACTAAAAGTTCTCCTAAAAACTCCGAATAGTGCGTAGGGCGATCGAAAGTACACGTAGTTTGCTTTGCAATTGCACTATTTTATTTGTCGACAAATTTGTTTTTTTGACAGTTCTCAGGGCGCACCAGGGCGCCCTGGGGTGCCACAGGTTTTCAAGCAAACGAACAAACCTAATGAAACGAACGATAAACCTTTAGAGAATATTACCACCATATTTATATATATGCAATAAAAATGTAGAATAGATGAACTTAGCAGTTTGTTAGTTTGCGGAAAATAAATCCCTTTAGAGGCGGAAATTCCAAATCATTTCTTGTAATGTTTGTAACAGACAAAACAACATCGTCCCCTTATTTGGAGCTGTGCCAACAACAACTTGATTCAGCCTTGATCAAGCCTAGTGCAACGATAAGTTGATATGACTACACCGCGAGTATTCCTCAGTATTCTGCGATAATTAGAAAAAGAAAATAATAATAATAAACATTATAGTAATGGAATTTTAAATACATGAGTTAAAATAAAGCCTTCCAAATGATACATATTTCTTGGGTTGCAATTTATTTAATTTTTTAGGAAAATGCTTGATCTACTTTTAACTATCGAAAAAAGGAAGTTCACTATTTTTTTAAGCCTTGTTCGGGGGTCAATGTGATCAGAAAGTGTATAAAAATAATTACTGAAAAATTCCGCCTATCTGATATATTTTTCTCAGATTAAAGCTGTTGAATTTTTTAAAAAAAACTTATACACGTATTAAGCTATGTGTGTTTATTAGGGTTCTCTGCAGTAATTGTAATCTACTTATACTTGAAATATAAACTTGGTTTTAGAAGAATAATAGTTTTAAGAGTACCTCACAAAACAATTTTATATAAAATATTTCTGAGAAATTAAAAACAAAAGCAAATAATAACAGGCTACCAAAATTTGTATCTTTTCAGAAATCATCATGAAGTTCTTAATACTCGCACTAGGAATAATAGCTACAGCAAATGCAGTATCCTTTATAGAATTGGTCAAAGAGGAATGGCATGCTTTCAAGGTAGGTTAAATATTCATGCCATGGGTATTCACACCGGTGAATCAGAATACAATAAAAGACAAAGTATTCAAGAGAAATTCAGACAGACAGGTGTATAAAGTCCCCCATTCGATCCCGCTAGGTCTGGTGTTGTTTGCAAAATAAATTCAGTGGAGATGATGAACAGGTGTCGTTGAATTCAAATGTTATATTTGCTTTGTTTGCCTAATGCACTCATTAAGAACCAATAGCTTTCCACTTGTGCCATAAATATTAAAATTATTTATTACTAAGAGTAGGATTCAGAAAAACCATTATTTTCGAAATTTCCTTTTGTGTTATAATATATGTAGTAAAAAAAGTAATCAAGCAAAAGAATGGACTCACATGTAATGTAATCTGTAAATTTAGCAATTGCTACTAGGAAATTATTTTGCTTCAAACAACGTAATTGAAGAATATCGATGCTCGCAATATTTAATTTTTATTATAGGTAGAGTCCTTTAGAAAGAGGTTCCGTTGTCGCCAAAAAATGTCGTTACCGTCTTGACCCAGCTTATTATTTACAGTGTGCAAATTGAAGTCTATTATGTTTAGTTTTAAGTTCAATATATATTATTTTTATTAATGTTATACAAGATATCGCCGATTGTCGCTCAAAGGCACACTAGCAAATTTGAGATCTCCTCTTCGGTGAAGAACGGGTAGACATCATGTCTCACAGCTTATCTTCTACGGTTGATATCATTCAAGTAGGCCTATAGGTTGTGATTGTGACTTGACCTTGACTAACAACATCCGAATTTGATTGAATTATAAATGCATATCAATAGATTACTTAATAGGCTTAACTGATTTTATACAGATTGTGAAATCAAAACAACCTGATTGTCTTAATTACTGAATATAGGATTGATATCATTTGAGTTTTCGCGCCCACTTCAAACATTTGGTATAATTGTAGGATTCAATATTGAAAATTTTAACAGAGAGTTTTTTTAGGTAGAATTATCTAATACTTTTTTTTTCTTTTTGAGGTGATTCTACTTTAAACTTTTTTTTAATTCCCATTTTAAGATTTTATTCCACTTTGAACTTTTAGTGAAATCTAAAATTTAATGGGAAGGCGGAATAAATAATAGTAAATTTTATTTTAGCTGGAACACCACAAAAACTATAAAAGCGAAGCAGAAGAGAATTTTAGAATGAAAATTTTCTTGGAAAATAAAGTAAAAATCGCCAAACATAACCAAAGATATGAACAAGGTTTGGTGCCTTTCAAATTAGGTTTAAATAAATACGCTGACATGCTTCATCATGAATTCGTTCATACCATGAACGGATACAACAAAACAAAACCTGGGTGAGATTATTTTAAATATTAATTATTTTATCAGCCGTTTTTACATTCAATATTTTTTAGACTAACTCAAGCATCTGGAATTAAAAAGGAAGAGGGAGCATATTTCATTAGTCCCGCTAATGTTCAATTACCAAAAGATGTTGATTGGAGAGAAAAGGGTGCAGTTACTCCAGTAAAAGATCAAGGTAAGAAAAATTAATTTTAATAGAATGATACGTGTTAACTTCCTCTCTCAGGGGAATGTGGGGCCTGTTGGGCCTTTTCTGCCACGGGAGCTTTGGAAGGGCAACATTCACTCCACAGCGGAGTTCTAGTCTCCCTATCCGAGCAAAATCTCATAGATTGTGCAACTGACTATGGAAACATTGGTTGTAATGGTGGCTTAGCGATCTACGCCTTCCAATATATTAAAGACAATGGAGGAATTGACACAGAAAAAACATATCCTTTTGAGGGAACGGATAATTCTTGCCACTTCCAACCTGCCAATATTGGAGCAACCGTTAAGGGCTTTGTTGAAATTCCAAAAGGAGATGAAAAGAAACTAATGGAAGCTGTAGCCACAATTGGACCAATTTCAGTAGGAATTGATGCAACTCCAGAATCTTTCCAATTTTACACCGAAGGGGTTTACTACGACAAGCATTGCAGCTCCGAGGCAATAAATCATGGAGTCCTGGTTGTTGGATATGGAACCGATCCGAGTGGCAAAGACTTCTGGTTGGTCAAAAACTCATGGAGCACAAAATGGGGAGATCAAGGCTACATTAAGATAGCTAGGAACAAGGATAACCACTGTGGAACTGCAACGTTTGCAAGCTACCCTGTTGTTTAAGTTCGCAATTAATCAATCATAGGCTGAATGTGGCTATCTTAGAACAAAAAGGATTAATAGTTTTAAATGAAGGTTTATAGTTTTGTCAATTTTTTTAAATTCAATGTACAGTAAAAGTTTGCTATAGAACATATACTTCTCACTTTGTATGGATCTCGTGAGAATTGTTATGAAGATCAAATAAAGTATTGTTAAACTAATAATAAGTTTTTAATTTACTTAATATTGTAATATCGGGAGAAGGGAGGATCTGACATTGAGGTAAAAGAAGGAATTGAATTTGATCGTAGATGAAGCTGTGTTTAGAAATCAAGAAATCAACTTGCAAAATTCACCGAATGTTGGGAACAAAATTTGGTTGGCGTTAAGTAATTTTCGTTGTAATATTTTGGTGAATCTATGAACTTTGTTTAGCTACCGTACCAACACCACATATACCTATTCTTACCATAACCGGTCATTTGAACAGTTGGAAAGTATAAACATAGAAGAAATTGTCACTTTATTGTAGATAATAATACACGATAACTTTTAAATAACATTAAAATAATCATATATTTTAATTTTTATACGTAATATAAACAGGAAATGATAAAGACAGCATTTATTTCATTTAAAGATAAATTATGTTTTTGTTAATTGTATTTTTTACAGATGATAGGTTTCTCCTTCATAGTTTTTCCACAGACATATTTTTTACAAATCACGAAATACTTCGTTGTTTTTTCACGAAGTCAAGATATCATCTGGACCACTTGATGTTACTTGTACATTTTTCTTTTCTTCTTAAAGAATTTCGTAATAGTCCTCAGTAAGCTGTTAAAAGGAAAACTCATTTCATCAGCGACTGTATTCACCATTATTACAATTTACTACACGCTGAATTACTTGAACTTGTCAGCTCAGAAAACAAAATGTATATTCTCTCTTTAAAACTGTACTTATTGTTAGAGACAAATTGTAAATTAGATACTGCAACTGATATAACTAACGTATTTCACTTCATTTCTTGTCTGCCAGCCGACTAGGCAAAATCTGCGACTAGCAATTAAAGAAAAACTTTGTAATAGAGAGAAACCGGGGTTTTCTTTTTAGAAGCAATAATTTTCCTAAATATATATACTTACTAGGGTGCTTTTTTTCGCGACTATTTTTTATTTCAGTGCCACCTCGAAATTTTGTGGCAAATACCTAAACTGAAATTCCCTGAAAATTGCAGCCCTTAATATTAATATTAAGTACTAGACCAAGATTTTGATTATTTTTCTTCAAAACTCTACAGCTAAGAGGCATTTTATGGTATAATCTTGGCCAATGGTAGAATTTCTTCAGAATTGAATGCTCTACAAAAGTGTCCAGCGCGGTGTAACCCTAACTCCCACCAGCGAGGTAGTACGGGTCACTAACCACAAATTTTCCATGAAATTCTCGCTTTTTACCCCTATCTCATAAACAACAAGAGGTACAGAAAAAGTGAATACGACAAACTTGTAGGAAATTCAATTTCCTACAAAAAAGTTGTGAACACCAAATCGCTAACATCAATATTTCTTGAGATATTGGGCTTTGAAGTAGTATGGAATTTTCATGGATTATTTTGTGGTAGTATGGAATTTTCATGGATTATTGAGCTAAATCGTAGAAACACGCGGCATTTTTCGGCAAAGAGGCGTGTCGCGGCGCGGCGCGCATCACGCTTTACGTAATTAATTAATTTGCTTGTTTGGCGCCGACTCAAAATTACTTAGGTATACTTACATTAGTTTAAGAACTTAGTTATTAAGGTTAATTAAAAAAGGTTTATTATTTTTTGCTTTTCAGTTTTTTCGACGGTTTAATTTTTTTGTTAAAAAGTTTTTAGTTTATAATTTTTTGTGGCTATAATCTACTAATTACTACATCCTTAATTTTTGTTTACTTTTAAAATAGCTGTCTACTTTACTTTAGCTATTAACTTTTATATAATCCTAATTTGACTATTATTTTTTGTATAATATAAATACTTAAAAAAAACAGGCTTTATATGTATACTAACATGGGTAAGTAGCCTTTGGTGTAATACACAACTCAGCATTAAAATCTGTGAGTAAACAATCAATCATCCCCTGTTTTCCTAACCTTAGGGTTGAACCAACTTCGGGGTATATCCTTTCCAATACAGAATTATCAAAATCGGACTACTCCGTAAAAAGTTATGCGTCATACATAAAAAAAAAAAAAATATATATACGCGTCGAATTGAGAACCTCCTCCGTATTTTCGTCGGTTAAAAATGAAACCTCTGACGAATAAAAATTGAATGCTTTTTCTCTGAAAGTGAAATGCATTGAAATACTAGGATAGAGAGATCCCGGAATTACAATGAAAAAATATCTATCTAAAAACGGTCTACGTGAACTAAAACTTACCCTTAAATTAGCTTCGGTTGAGGTGGATCGAAAGAATGATTCCAAAACACTGGAGTTGCGACAACAGTATGTTAGGGAATTCACACGGTGGGCTCCACAGTAACGCGAAAAATTAGTTTTTGTTGACAGTGTAGCTTCTACTTATGATACATTTTCATGATATTTTCGAAGATCGCCAACCCATGCTATGTAGATCAGCTAAAAAAGCACACGTTGTTGTACCCACTGTGAGGGGACAAAACGTAACGTTGACCGCGGAAATAAACAATATTTTTATCAAAAAGTAATGCCGATCGGTTCAGAATATTCTTACGGAGGCTTTTCGAAGAAATTAATAACAATCCATAGTTGCGCAGTTCGGTTTTGTTATGGCACATGCTCCTATTCACAAAACGCGAAAAATTAATGAGACAGTAAGGAGTAATTGTTGTAAATCTGGAGCCAGAATATTAGGCATCAATGCTCATGTTGCCAGTATTTTATGGTAACTTGGTTTCATAAGGCATCAAGAGAATGTCTGATATCCGCCCATATCACTACTTTATCAAATACTTGATGAGGCTGATAGGCCGCTTCCGGATTGACTTTGTCAGGAGACGTGGACAAAATATCGTCGAATGATAACAACATCAATACCGTGTACCGTGTACGCGAAAGACAAGGGGATCGCGATAATAAAGCACCCCAAAGTCATGCTAAGAACAGTAATAAAATAAAAATGATTATAATAGATATTGTGAATTAATTATGTCCATGTGCTGCTGACGGACAGTTCATTGATTTGCTGGAAGAAAGTGCGATGTTGAATGAAAAGCAGGACAAGCCGATTATCATCAACAATGTATTGATGGAATCAATCACTATCTTCTACGTGTCTTTGCGATACAGTTTCTTGAGTGATATATTTGATTTCAAGTCCCCCTTGAACCTCTGTAATTTTAAAATATCGCGTAATCCATAGATATCCAAAAATCCGGAAATACTCATTCCAGAGCCTGTAACTCGGAAGCTACTGATATCTGGGACTTTTGATCAGGACTATAATATACTGAAAATTCAGCCAATTCGACCAGGAGCCAATTTCCTTAGGAATTCTGCGGGGTCCTTTTGAATACTTTGTAAATAAAACAGTGAACGCAAAGTTAGCTTGTTTTTCAAACACCTATAACTTCGATTGGAATTTATTAAATGTAACGTATAAGTTTTCAAGATTTTTGTCTGGTCACGAACTTCTGCAAAAAACCAAATTTATTGTTCTAGAACAGTGATGGCGAACCTAGTGTATACGGGGTGTTCAGTACTTTTAAACAAATGGAGAGATCAGTAAAATGTAAATACTTTTTAATAAAGAAAAATCGACATTTTATTATAAAAAAATTAAACCTATTTAATACAAACCATTAATTCAAAAATATAGTGGAGAACGTATTAATGATATATATTTTTGAAATCTGTACCATCTAAATAAAAGTTATCTACCTGCATTTCTTTGAATCTTCCGTCGCCGGAGAAACGTACGAAGGAATGTCAGAGACCAAATTCTTTCGTTATGCGAAAAAGACAATAAATCTTTTTATTTTATTCAAGACGGAGCAGCACCTCATCGCACACAAGAAGTATTTGAAGCCATTAGTTAATTTTATGGCGATCGAGTTATTAGCTTTGGCGCTTTGCTAGGGGAAAAGAAATGGAATAACTACCTTACTATTTTTATGGGTCTCCATTAAAGATCACTGCTATCAAAATAACCCAAAAACAATAGAGGATTTTATTAAAGACATCAGGAATATCGTCAATGGTCAAAATGAAACGCTAGAACATGTTTTTAATAGTTTTAGAAAGCATTTTGATATTTGTGTCAATTTAGATGTTTAAAATATCGAAAATATATACCATTAGTAACTATATTTTTAAATTAATGGTTTGTATTAAATAAATTTAACTTTTTTATAATAAAATGGACATGGAATTAAAATGACGACTTTCCTTTATTAAAAAGTATTTACATTTTACCGATTTCTCCATTTGTTTAAACATTGTGAATCATTCGTTTTCACATATTCCTATTGGACCCTGTATATCTAATATCGAATTTATAAAAAAGAATTCCCAAATAGATATTGGCTAGCTGATTTTCTATCGTATCACTTTACCTGTGTATGACATACACTGACGAGCAAAAGTGGTCAAATGTTTCTAACTTTTCTGAATTCAATAAACATATTTTAATTTAAACACATGTATTTTTATTCATTTGTACATTTTCTTTACTCCTTGTTCATTCAAATACTCATTGCAGGGTCGACTGCCGGCTGGGCATGGTGTCACCTGGTGCGGTAATTTATGGTATCACCCCATTTATAGTATATCAATTTTTTGACGTCGACCTTTATTTTTTGCTCTCTACTAGCAAAAGTAAAAGTTGTAAAATAGAAAGGAAACATAAACTTATTGGAGGATTTTAAAAGTGAGAACCAAAAAAAAGTCGTTTTTAACCATCGTTTTCCCTCCCCCTTTCTAAGTGACGCCACTGACTTAGTGACCCAAGAGCTAGTACTAAAAAAAATAATGAACAAAATTTGACCCACTTCTCACAAAGGTTCGCCATCACTGTTCTAGAAGGTAAATATCCCCTTAACTACCCACCTTATTTTTGCATAACACACGTACGAGAAAAAGATTAATTGATTATTGTTTTATTAATTAATATTGTTACTTATGTAAATAACATTCATTGATTATTTTCGAGTGATTGTAAAGTCGTAGACAAAACTATCCCTATACAAGGGGTGCAAACAACCCCTTTAAAGGGGTTAAAAAATAAAATATTCAAAAAATATTTCTATCAATAAAAAAAACACATTTTTGTGTAATATGAAATATAAAAAACATGTAAAGGAGTATCACCCTTGGATTTAATCAAAATCCACCCCTGCAAAAAGGGTTAAACTATCCCAAGCTCCAAAAAAGTAGTAAATCATAAAGTATCTCAAGAAAATTCGAGCTGAAGAGTTTTAGGTATGGCTTTTACTAATTGAAGAGGACGGACGGAGACACAACAAAACAAGCGTCGGTGGTGAGATTCGGACTCTCATCACAAAGAAGATAGTGGACACGGGGTGCGTGCACTGAGAGTCGAAGACATATAAATAAGCCTCCGTTGCCTGTGAAAATTTAATTCAGTGTGATAATTTAAAGAGTGTAGTCCTGTTTTCAGCAAAGTAGAGGAAACCTAGAATGTAAGTATAGTTTTTGTTTTGATAACAAGTCCCGTGTTGTACAATAAGAAATTCTCTGAAGGCTTAAAGGTCACCAATCAGTTTGACCATCCAAATTTGACTGAAATTGTCAACTGTAAAGGTATTGACTTGATTCTTCGTGAATTAATAGGTTTCGTTTGTTCTTTTACGGTACTTAAACGAACATCTGATACTTGAATTTGAAGGCATTTATAACAAAAAAAAACACACTTTACGAAAACAGTAATTTCAGTTTTGAGAAATTGCTTCTTCAACTTAATAAAAAAAAATGCCTAATATTAGAAAAAAAATTTATTTCTTTTCTATGAGTACTTATTTCTGAAAAGAATTATAAAAGTAGAATTCCGACTCTTAAAAACTTTACCTTCGGCCGAAGCAAAACAAGATGAACTGTTAAAAATATCATTCTTATATTAACAAAATACCAATCAAATTGACTGGTTATGCCAAAACGTTTGTTAAGCTTCAAAAGTTTTCTTTGCAAGTTCGTAAAGCATGAAAAAAAACCTATGATTAGTGTCATCAAAACTACACGCTTGCGCACCGGTATGTTAAGTCATATTAAAAAAATATAAGAAGGGTTAGCAAATTTCTAAGTTAACTATATAGTTAACTGTAATAGAAGTCTTCTTCGTGCCCTCTAAAAATTAAAAAAATCGTTTTCCCATCTTCATCCACTCTTTTCCCGAATTTTCGAAATGAA
Organism: Dysmachus trigonus; assembly: GCA_949715965.1. Taxonomy (NCBI): domain Eukaryota; kingdom Metazoa; phylum Arthropoda; class Insecta; order Diptera; family Asilidae; genus Dysmachus; species Dysmachus trigonus. Next base: position 44,243,374 of record OX454319.1, on the reverse strand, counting down.
GTCAATAGAACGGACGATAAACTTTTAGAGAATATTACCACCAGCCGTTAATGTATATCCAATAAATACGTAGAAAAGATGAACTTAGCAGTTTGTTAGGTTGCGGAAAATATATCACTTTAGAGCCGGAATCCCAAATCATTTCTTGTTATGTTTGTAACAGACAAAACAACATCGTCCCCTTATTTGGATCTCTGCCAATAACAACTTGATTGGATCACGCAGGGCGGCCTAAAAATCAGGCCTACCGCAACGATGAGTTGATATGACTACACCGCGAGTATTCCTCAGCATTCTGCGATAAATAGAAAAAAAATAATAATAATAAACATTATAGTAATGGAGTTTTAAATAAGTCAGTTAAAATAAAGCCTTCCAAATGATACATATTTCTTGGGTTGTAATTTATTTAATTTTTTAGGAAAATGGTTGATCGACTTTTAACTATCGAAAAAAGGAAATTCACTTTTGTTTGTACCCTTATTCGGCAGCTAATGTAATTGTTTTCAATATTATCGGTATAAAAGTAATTACTGAAAAATTCCGTCTATCTGATATATTTTTCTCAGATTAACAGCTTTATTACATATATAAAAAAAAAAAAGTTATTCCACGTTTTAAGTTGTGTGTGTCTATTAGGGTTCTCTTCAATAAGTGTAATCTGCTTATACTTGAAATATAAGCTTCCTTTTAGGAGAATAATAGTTTTAAAATAATTTTATATAAGATATTTCTGAAGAATTAAAAACAAGCAAATAATAACAGGCTACCAAAATTTGTATCCTTTCAGAAATCATCATGAAGTTCTTAATACTCGCGCTAGGAATAATAGCTACAGCAAATGCAGTATCCTTTATAGAATTGGTCAAAGAGGAATGGCATGCTTTCAAGGTAGGTTAAATATTCATGCCATGGATATTCACACCGGTGAATCAGAATAGAATAAAAGAAAGTATTCAAGAAGAATTTAGACAGACAGGTTTATAAAGTCCCCCATTCGATCCCACTAGGTCTGGCGTTGTTTGCAAAATAAATTCAGTGGAGATGACGAACAGGTGTCGTTGAATTCAAATGTTATTTATTTAATTTTTAAACTATATGCATTAGCAAATTTGATCTCCTCTTCGGTGAAGGGTAGACATCATGTCTCACAGCTTATCTTCTACGGTTGATATCATTCAAGTAGGCCTGTAGGTTGTGATTGTGACTTGACCTTGACTAACAACATCCGAATTTCATTGAACTGTAAATGCGTATCAATAGATTACTTAATAGCCTTAACTGATTTTATACAGATTGTGAAATCAAAACAACCTAATTGTCTTAATTACTGAATATTAGATTCGGACATTTTTTTAAATTGTAGAATTCAGTATTGAAAATAGTAACAGAGGGTTTTTTTTAGGTAGAATTATATAATCTTTTATTTTTTCTTTTTGAGGCAATTCTACTTTAAACGTTTTTTTTAATTCACATTTTAAGATTTTACTTCGAACCTTGAACTTTTAGTGAAATCTCAAATTTAATGAGAAGACGAAATAAATAAGAGTAAATTTTTTTTCAGCTGGAACATCGCAAAAACTATAAAAGCGAAGCAGAAGAGAATTTTAGAATGAAAATTTTCTTGGCAAATAAAGTAAAAATCGCCAAACATAACCAAAGATATGAACAAGGTTTGGTACCTTTCAAATTAGGTTTAAATAAATTCGCTGACATGCTTCATCATGAATTCGTTCATACCATGAACGGATACAACAAAACAAAACCTGGGTGAGATTATTTTAAATATTAATTATTTTATCAGCCGTTTTTACATTCAATATTTTTTAGACTAACTCAAGCATCTGGAATTAAAAAGGAAGAGGGAGCATATTTCATTAGTCCCGCTAATGTTCAATTACCAAAAGATGTTGATTGGAGAGAAAAGGGTGCAGTTACTCCAGTAAAAGATCAAGGTAAGAAATATTAATTTTAATAAAATGATGCGAGTTAACTTCCTCTCTCAGGGCACTGTGGGGCCTGTTGGGCCTTTTCTGCCACGGGAGCTGTGGAAGGGCAACATTCACTCCGCAGCGGAGTTCTAGTCTCTCTATCCGAGCAAAATCTCATAGATTGCTCATTGAACGTTGGAAACGCTGGTTGCGAGGGTGGGACAATGGACAGGGCCTTCATCAGTATAAAGGACAATGGAGGAATCGATACAGAAGAATCATATTCGTATCAGGCAAATATTAATGATTATTGCCTCTTCCACCCTGCCAATGTTGGAGCAACCGTTAAGGGCTTTGTTGACATTCCAGAAGGAGATGAAGAGAAACTAAAGGAAGCTGTAGCCACAATTGGACCAATTTCAGTAGGAATTGATGCATCTCAAGATTCTTTCCAATTTTACACCGAAGGGGTTTACTACGACAAGCATTGCAGCTCCGAACAACTAGATCATGCAGTCCTGGTTGTTGGATATGGAACTGATCCGAGTGGCCAAGACTTCTGGTTGATCAAAAACTCATGGAGCACAAAATGGGGAGATCAGGGCTACATTAAGATAGCTAGGAACAAGGATAACCACTGCGGAATTGCAACTCGTGCGAGCTATCCTGTTGTTTAAGTTCGCAATTAATCAATCATAGGTTGAATGTGACTTTCTTAGAACAGAGAAGATTATTAGTTTAAAATGAAGATTTATAGTTTTGCCAATTTTTTTAAATTTAATGTACGGTAAAAGTTTGCTTTTACTTTTCAATTTGTGTAGAACTCGTGAGAACTGGTATGAAGATCAAATAAAGTATTTCTAAACTAATAATAAGCTGTTAATTTACTGAATATTGTAATATCGGGAGAAGGGAGGATCTGACATTGAGGTAAAAGATGGAATTGAATTTGATCGTAGATGAAGCTGTGTTTAGAAGTCAAGTAATCGACTTCCAAAATTCACCAAATGTTGAATATCTGAACAAAATTTGGATGGGGTTGAGTAATTTTCGTTGTAAAATGTTGGTGAATCTATAAACTTTATTTAGCGCCCGTACCGACAATACATATACATATTCTTACTGTAACCGGTCATTTGACCAGTTGCAAAGTATAAACATAGAAGAAATTGTCAATTTATTGGAACTTTCATGGATTATTGAGTTAAATTGTAGAAACACTACCTCAACTTCAAAGCCCAATATCTCAAGAAATATTGATGTTAGCGATTTGGTGTTCTAGAGCTTTTTAGAGGAAATTGAATTTCCTACAAGTTTGTCATTCACATTTTTTCTTTAGCTCTTGTTATTTACAAGATAGGGGCAAAAAAACGAGAATTTCATGAAAAAATAGGGTTAGTGACCCGTACTACCTCGCTGGTGGGACTTAGGGTTATGCCGTAATGGACACTTTTTTAGAGCATTGAATTCTGAAGAAACCCTACCATTGACCAAGATTGTACCATAAAATGCCTCTGAGCTGTAGAGTTTTGAAGAAAAATAATCAAAGTTTACGTGTATTTTATATGGGAAATCTTTATATGCCTTGGTCTGGTACTTAATATTAATATTAAGGGCTCCAATTTTCAGTGAATTTTTGTTTAGGTATTTGCCACAAAATTTCGAGGTGGGACTGAAAAAAAAATAGTCGCAAAAAAAAAGCACCCTAATGTATATATATATTAGGGTGCTTTTTTTTCGCGACTTTTTTTTTTTTTTTTCAGTCCCACCTCGAAATTTTGTGGCTAATACCTAAACAAACATTCCCTGAAAATTGGAGCCCTTAAAAATAATATTTAGTACTAGACCAAGACGCATAAAGATTTCCCATATAAAATACACGTGAACTTTGATTATTTTTCTTCAAATCTCTACACCTCAGAGGCATTTTATGGCACAATCTTGGGCAATGGTAGGGTTTCTTCAGAATTGAATGCTCTACAAAAGTGTCCATTGCGGTGTAACCCTAACTCCCACCAGCGAGGTAGTACGGGTCAGTAACCCCAATTTGTCCATGAAATTCTCGCTTTTTACCCCTATCTCGTAAACAACAAGAGGTACAGAAAAAGTGAATATGACAAACTTGTAGCAAATTCAATTTCCTCCAAAAAGTTCTTGAACACCAAATCGCTAACATCAATATTTCTTGAGATATTGGGTTTTGAAGTTGAGGTAGTGTTTCTACAATTTAGCTCAATAATCCATGACAATTCCACAGGAGGAGGAGTTAGGGTTACACCGCAATGGACACTTTTGTAGAGCATTCAATTCTGAAGAAACCCTACCATTGCCCAAGATTGTGCCATAAAATGCCTCTGAGTTGTAGAGATTTGAAGAAAAATAATCAAAGTTCACGTGTATTTTATATGGGAAATCTTTATGCGTCTTGGTCTAGTACTAAATATTATTTTTAAGGGCTCCAATTTTCAGGGAATGTTTGTTTAGGTATTAGCCACAAAATTTCGAGGTGGGACTAAAAAAAACAAAATAGTCGCGAAAAAAAAACACCCTAATATGTATATATATATGTATTTTAAGATGATGTTTTTGTATTTCCAAGTTAAAGTGTTGATCCAGACTCAGACGACTAGACCCGAATGAAAAAAACGAGTTAATATGCCAATAAATTTCAAAGATTATGCAGAATAATAAACTACATATAGAGCAAAGTGCCTAAAAATAGTTTAAATAACCCTTGAGGTAGGCAACGGTAACAAAAAGGTTTACTATGTCTCAAGCTTGCGGGTGGCGCTAAAATCACCCTGCTATATTTCATTTATTCGCTTTCCTAGTCTTATTACATATTTGTAATATTTACCTTGATTATAGATTATATTATAGATGATAGATAATCAAAGGCTATTATGATGTCTATAATTTGTACAAAACTTACGTAACTATTAAGGCGCGTTTCCAATACAGCGTGGAAATTCAGAGTATTTGCTATCTCTACACTTCACACGATAGAGTTGTATCTTTTGTCTCTTTAAAAATCTCACTCTGAATCCGAGAGTCGGCGTGAAAGTGGGACCTACTTCTACTTCCGCGCTGGAGATGTCGAAAGCTTTCGAACTTGATTTAATACGAGATAGCGCTGCTGCAAAGTTTCTTTCTTGGAATGCAAAATTGGCAAAATTATTGCTTCTTATATACGAAATGAATTTATTACTTGACTAATTTGTTTACAGAATATAATATTCTGTAGAATTGCTCGTTATTTTGGCAAAAATTAGTTATTCAAATTTGTGTTTTCGGATGAGTTGCACTAAGTCATCTACAGATGGCTCGTATATTTTCGAACTACTTTAATGATCAACAATTCTGAAATATTTTTATGTAATGAGCTACTGCAAGGGTAGCTGCAACTTTATTACCTACAATTTTAATTAATTTACAAGAATACAATCTTCACTCTTCACACGACATTTGCCAAAAAATTACACATGATTTCGAAAGCTCTAAATATTTCGAACATACTCTGCGCTGCCATTTGGAATGGGCCTACTTTGGCGCTGAACTCCACGCTGTATTGGAAACGCGCCTTTATACTACATTTCATTCATAAATGCACCAAAACATATCTCAGGTTTAATGTTATATAGAACAGAGCCGAGCAAAGTTCACCTCCAAAGGAGCCGTACATATACCTGCCTAAATTTCTGGTCGCTTCATAAGCCCCATGATTACGAATGAGTAAGAAAATATCAACCCATATTCTTGTCTATGGAATAGAGGAGACTTTGGGATCGGAAAGTCGAAAAAGAGGGTAGAAAGATGAGTTTCTCACTCGCACCTGCAGGAGCAATGAGGAGATCCTAGTATCGACAAAGAGCCGAGTTTGCCTACAAATTGCAAAGTGATCACAGCGACATGGTTTGATACAGCTGAATTATCTGTACACACGTATATCTTCCTTGGCTCGTAATTTTTGTCCCTATACCTGCTATGATCCACGATTCGAATTCGAGGTAAACCGACGAGAAATCGACTCAACCGTGCTACACACGACCCAATTTGTAGGGTTTCTTAAATCGGACCCTGCAGATTGGGTCGTCTATGGCCGCCTTAAGACCTCCATTTTGTGCTCGCTTGCTTGGTCAATATCTACACCAGGGTTACCAACTTGGGGGTTTTACCCGTAAAGGAGAATGGGCAAAATGTATGGGCAGTGCACTACGAATAGCCATAAATGGTGCATGTTTATTTTTGAAATTTATTGGGTGTAGATTAATTTTACAGAGTTTCGTTAAAATGGGCACCGGTAAAAAAAATTATTTAAGGTTATATCATAAATAAGATTAACGCTGAAACAACTCTTTTGGGACACTCGAAGAAAAAATATCTCTTCGACTAGTTAGAGTAAAAGTAACGCTACCCTATAAGTAAAATCAGCTATTCTTTCAAATTCCTGTATTATTTTTTAGCTAACACCCCTCCTAAGGGGTGAAAATGGGGTGTAAAGTGAAGAAATAACGTTTAATTAAAACATCGTTGGACAAACGTACAAAACAATCTTGCACACAGCTCAATAACGGTATGTTCTTACTTTTTTTGATATAAAATAAACAATGTTCACTTATAATGCAATATGATTGAACTTCCAACCACTAGTAAGTTGTGAAATAGGGGTATTTTTCTGGAAAATGCACAACACTTTTCTGAATATATTTTTATCGTTTATTACATTATTTAATTTTATTTTGAAACAACGTTATACAAAAAGCATAGCTTCAACCATTTTTTCACCCATAAACAAAGGATGAAATACAAGTGAGGTTTTTTGAGAAAAAAATATTTTATATTTCAAATATTTTTTTTAATCTCATTTCTTTTGATGCAACCTTGCTGATTTATGCTCGAAACAACATTTATCAAAGCGACGGCCAATCAATCTCCGGAGTGGTTGAACCGATTTGAATAAACCTTATAGCGTTTTATTTGTTAAAGTCTATTGTAAAGCAATTCACCAGAAAATTCCGAAAAAGTTGATAAAAAAAATATTTTAAACCGAACAAAGCGAAAAATATGCGACTCTCCAATTTCTTTTTTCAAACATCTGCCGATTTTTTACTAATTGTGGTGAATTGCCTCATGAAATATCATCCTTTTTAACATGCTTTTTGGTTTTTTTGTTTTGGACTTGCCGTTTCTGAGATTCAGTGTCCGCCATGGAACCGTTTTTTTTTTGGATTGCTCATTTTTGAGAGCCCTCTATATACATATATAAGGTGTAACATTATTAGATACGGATATTTTGAGAGGGGTATGTATACGTCCTAATAAACGCTTTGAGTGAAAAATCAACATTATCAGAGGACATTTTATTTTTCATACAAAAAATAAAATAATAATTGTCACAAAACGTAATCATCCTGTACACCACTAACGTTCCGAGAAACATTCCTACTACCTACACTACTACAAACAGGGCCACAGCTGCAGGCAGGCTCCAATTCGCGTAGCGATAACATATCACCATGTTGAGGTATTCGGCGTTCGTGTACCGGTACGGCATTTTGAATGTTTTTGCGAACAGACACGCGACACGTACAAAGGATTTAATGCAATTGCGCAATCGTGCGGGCGTTCCGTCCGCGCCAGCTGGTGACCCGCGCGGTGGGGGCGCTCGGGGGTTGCGCTAGTGTCACATGGCGCTGGAAAATACCGACCGCCGCTGCCACCATCGGCCGCGTTTGTTTGCAGTAGTGTAGGTAGTAGGAATGTTTCTCGGAACGTTAGTGGTGTACAGGGTGATTACGTTTTGTGACAATAATTATTATTTTATTTTTTGTATGAAAAATAAAATGTCCTCTGATAATGTTGATTTTTCACTCAAAGCGTTTATTAGGACGTATACATACCCCTCTCAAAATATCCGTATCTAATAATGTTACACCCTGTATAATAAAGTACTAAAAATAAAATAAAAATTTGTTTTTGTCCTCTTCAAGATTGAAATACTCAAATAAAAAAATATCTCGTTAGAATTATAATAAAAGAACTGAAAAAAAAAAAATTTAAATGTCTATTTTTTACTGTTCTACAGGGAACTAGTCCCTTAATGCATATGATACAATACATAGAGTACGACATTGAGCCAAAATATGCTATAAATTTGAATCGTTCGTTGTAACTTTATAACTCCAGGTTGAAAAAATAAAAAGCAGAGTGGGAAAACAAGTTACTTCTTGTTATTTTTTGCTCCCAAATATAGAAAGACCAAAAAAGTAGTAAATCAAAAGTATCGCAAGAAAAATCGAGTTGAATTATTACGAATTGAATTTTTGAATTTTTTATTTTTTAACCTCTTTTAAGGGGTTGATTACACCCCTTCTACAGGGGTAGTTTTGTCTATGACTTTACAATCACTTGAAAATAATCAATGAATGTTATTTACATAAGTCATAATTAACTACTAAAATAATAAACAATTAATCTTTTTCTCGCACTTGTGTTAATGCAAAAATAAGGAGGGTAGTTAACTCTTTGTTTAAGGGGATGTTTAGCTTCTAAATCTTGCTTTTTGCACAAGTTCATGACCAAACTACAATTTTGAGCACTTATACGTTACATTTTATTAATTCCACTCAAAGTTACAGATGTTTCAAAAACAGGCTAAAAAACCTCTTTTCGTGGTCACTATTTGTGACTAAAGCACGTTTTTTTAATTATTAGTTTAGTATTACATATATAGAATATTTCTAAATATAGAGACTTTTAGGAGGATTTAAAATTGAATCTAGGGTTTTTTGGGGGTATGTATTTAGTTTTGTTTTTAATATTGATTTTTCTACGAGTTGGCAACCCTGCACTGTTGAAATAATTTATCTCCTTTTGGAATTCGAATATTACCTGCATTATCCAGGAGAGATTTACATTTCACAGGCACGATTCACATGTTGAGAGCTGCTGGCCGTGAATCACGTGTTCGTTAGCATTTGCAGTGGCTTTGACCAGAGATAGCGAAGAAATATGAAGGAAAGGAAGAGGACGGACGGAGAACTGTGAAAACACAACAGAACAAGCGTCGGTGGCGAGATTGGGACTTGTCATTACAAAGAAGATAGCGGACACGGGGTGCGTGCATTGAGATTTGAGATCGGGAAGAACATTTTAATTTCAGGCGAAACAGATAAATTCGCCGCCGTTGCCTGCGCATATTTAATTCAGTGTGATAATTCAAAGAGTGTAGTCCTGTTTTCAGCAAAGTAGAGAGGAAATCTAGAATGTAAGTACAGTTTTTGTTTTGATAACAAGTCGCGTGTTGTGCAATAACAAAGGAAACTGCGCTGCAAATTCTCTGGAGGCTTAAAGGTCACCAATCAGTTTTCTTTTGACCCGTAAAACTTCAGGATTTGAAGATTTTGATTTAGTTTAAATTAAACACTCCCAATTTGACTGGAATTGCATCACCCAAAGAACTCAAACTATAAAGGTACTAACTTGATTCTTCGTTGTTGTGTTCGTGTTATTCGATAGAAAGTTGCCTATGAAGGTGAATCATCATCAAGTCTTCCTCGATAAACATCAGTCATCAATAATTATTTTATTTTTTTATATACACTGCCGACTGGCAAATTGTGGACAAAGCAATATTTTCTGTCACATAAGTTATCTAGATTTTGATTTCAGTAGCTTTCAGGGCGTTATTATATTCTCTGCATAAAATTATACTCATTAATAGGTTTCGTTTGTTTTTTTACGACATTTAAACGTACAGCTAGTACTTGAATTTGAAGGAAATTCGCGCCACCATAAGCACTTCCGTAATAATTAATATTCGGTAATAAACACACTATCGCAAGTTTTTCTTGTAAAAGTAAAGTATTTTGTTAGCTCGGAATATGCAAATTATTTACACTCAATCATGTTTCGCTTTTTTTCATAATCAACTTAGTCTTAGGTATATTTGTACACTACTTTTTTCTCTGAAGTTATTTTTACATCATACAAAATCTCTTAAAGGGGATATTCTCACTACATGAGCCGAAAAATCGGCTTTTAGTTGAAAAAAAAGAATTTTATATTATTGTTTTTAGAAATAGTAAGTCTTATAGCGGAAAACGTCCGTTTGATTTTAATAGAGCTATTTCCAAATTTGATACATTTTATATAATTTCTCTTTGATTTAAAGAGTACTGCGATTAATAAATATATTATCTCGAAAAATTGGCTTTAAGAAAAAAGTTATTTTAATTGTAGATACTACATTTTATAATTACGAACGACTTGTAGGTAACAGATGTTGCAAACTGTTTTATTCAAAAAATTATAACCACGGTGGTGCGCCTCGGCAAATTTCCACAAAATTTATAATGATTGCCTCCGTAAGAACGACAGTAATCAATGAACCAAGATTTTGGCGCCTTCAGGTATAGATGAAAATGGACCAGTAATTAGGGATTTCCAAATCTAGAAATAATAACGGCATTTATTCATACTATCTCTGTAAAGAATTCATGAATAATGGGTGCTGGAAAATAGAATGGGCAGCAAAGTTTGGATCACACGATAAGACCCATTTATTGAAATTTAAAGATTTTCACAAAACTTCATAGAAAAAAAATTATTTTCCGAGATATTAATCAAAGTAAATATTTCTAACTTACTGTTAATCAGCATATCCAGAGCCATGTAATAACCCTTCCTGGTGCTCAAACACCTTTTGTTGATTAACATTATTCATTCTCTTGGACTCTCTAGATGACAATGAGTGACAGTTGCGAATCCCAGGTAATTTTTCGACCGATGCGCGAACGTCAATAAGCCCTCATCATTTTTGGAATTTTCAAGATTTTTCATAGAAAAAAATAACTAACAAATTTTTAAGAAACTAGTGATAATATTATTTAAAGTTGATAGTTGAAAAAAAAATAAAAAAACACAGTTTTCGAAAACAATAATTTCAGTTTTGAGAAATTGCTTATACATATTTAATTATTCGACTTAGTCAAAAAAGCCTAATATTAGAAAAAAAAAATTATTTCTTTCCTATTAGCATTTATTATTGAAAAGAATTATAAAAGTAGACGTCCGACTCTTAAAAACTTTACCTTCGGCCAGAGAAAAACAAGATGAACTAGTTCCTGTTAAAAATATTCTTATATTAACACTAGAACTAACTACCAAACAAATTGACTGGTACTCAATTTCTTCCTTGAATTAAATATATACAGTAGAACGCCGATTAACCGAATTGCCAATTATCCGAATCGGTCCTAAGCGTAATATAAAAAATTAAAACCAAGTAATTTTTCAATAAAAACAAGTTTTGTGGGGACGCAAGAATACAAAAATGCGAGTGACAATTGCCGTGTTCAATATTGGTAGTCAGAGAGTGCCAGTTTTGAGGTGAGCTCGAAGGTCCAGTCAAACAAACATATATAGATATACTTCTCACCATATACCTACCAAGCTATATATTCAACAAGCTCAAAACTGGTAGTCTCTGGTTGCCAACTTTGAAACTACCAGTCTATGTCCGATTATCCGAATCGACCCCGGTCCCAAGTGATTCGGATAATCGGCGTTCTACTGTATATTTAAAGTTATCTTTTAAGAGTTATGCCAAAACTTAAGCTTCAAAATTTTTCTTTGCAAGTTCGTAAAGCACGAAAAAAACCTATAAAAATTACAATCATTTGTTTAGAAGCAGAAAAAAACTATTTGCTGATTAGTGTCATCAAAACTACACGCTTGCGCACCGGTATGTTAAGACATATTAAGAAAATAAAAGGTTCAGCAAATTTATAAGTTAACTAGATAGGTAAACAGAAGTCTTCCTCGTCCCCTCTAAAAATTAAAAAAAATTTTTTCCCCTTTTCATCCGATCCGCTCTTTTTCGGGATTTTTGAAAGGAAGATAAATGGAGCGGACGGTAAACCTTTAGAGAATATTACCACCATCAATGTATATGCAATAAATACGTAGTATAAATGAACTTAGCAGTTTGTTAGATTGCGGAAAATATATCACTTTAGAGGCGGAAATCCCAAATCATTTCTTGTTATGTTTGTAACAGACAAAACAACATCGTCCCCTTATTTGGAGCTCTGCCCAACAACAACTTGATTGAATCACGCAGGGCGGCCTAAAAATCAGGCCTACCGCAACGATAAGTTGATATGACTACACCACGGGTATTCCCCAATGTTCTGCGATAATTAGAAGAAAAAAAATAATAATAATAATGAAAATTATAGTAATGGAGTTTTAACTAAATTAACTAAAATGATACCTTCTAAATCATACGTATTGTTTTGTTGGTTGTAATTTATTTACTTTTTAGAATGTTTGCAATCGACTTTTAACTATCGAGAAAAGGAAATTCACTATTTTTTTAAGCTTTGTTCTGGGATCAATGCGATTGTTTTCAATATTCTCAGAAAGTGTATAAAACTAATAAGTGAAAATTTCTCAGACTATAACAAATAATAACAGGCAACCAAAATTTGTATCTTTTCAGAAATCATCATGAAGTTCTTAATACTCGCGCTAGGAATAATAGCTACATCAAATGCAGTATCCTTTATAGAATTGGTCAAAGAGGAATGGCATGCTTTCAAGGTAAGATAAATATCCATGCAATGGATATTCACACCGGTGAATCAGAATACAATAAAAGAAAAAGTATTCAAGAAGAATGCAGACCGACAGGTGTGTAAAGTCACCCATTCGATCCCACTAGGTCTGGTGTTGTTTGCAAAATAAATTCAGTGCAGATGACGAACAGGTGTCGTTGAATTCAAGCGTTATTTATACTTGTGCCATCAATTTTAAAACTACTAAGATTAGGATTCAGAAAAACCACCGATTTCGAAATTTCCATTTGTGCTTGTATAATATAATACAAAAAAGTAATCAAGCAAAAGAATGGAGTCACATGTAGTGTAATCTGTAAGTTTATCAATTTCTACTAAAAATTATTTTGCTTCAATACTTTGCGTATATAAACCAAGAAACATTACAGCCTTGACAAGAAAGCGTGTGCTTTTCGTCGCGCACTTGTTTAAATTATCTTCCGACAGTGACGGTAAAAAACAGATAAAACATGATACCTTTGACCATCGCTCTCAGTTTACATTCTGCATCAAAAATAGTGATAGATTCGCTTCAGTAATCGGCAGTCATTTTATTTTCTCCGTCGAGAATTGCGTCTGCTTATCGGTCAGTAATGACACAGCTTGCTGACACCAATAACAAAGAAAAATGTGTTTGTTCCTTTGAGCCATTGACATACACAGAATGTCTAGTCCAGATTCGGATGAAAATACGTACACAATTAACTGGTAGAAATGAATTTTTTAGGCCATCAAACAACGTAATTGAAGAATATCGATGCTCGCAATATTTTATTTATTATAGGGGAAGGGTCGTTCGGAAAGAGATTCCGTTGTCGCCGAAAAAGGTCGTTAGAGTCTTGACCCAGCTTGTTATTTACAGTGTGCAAATTGAAGTCCATTGTGTTTAGTTTTAAGTTCAATATATATTATTTTTATTATGTTAAACAAGATATCACCGATTGTGGCTCAACGACGCACTAGCAAATTTGATTTTTCCTCTTCGGTGAAGAACGGGTAGACATCATGTCTCATAGCTTATCTTCTACGGTTGATAACGTAGAAGGCATTGACCTTCAAGTAGGCCTGAAATTATTTCTATTCCCGATCTACTAAATAATAAAAATTTAATAGTTTTGGTTTTTTGTTGCAGAAATTTAGAATTTGCTTTCCAAAGTCTAAACCTATTAACATTTTGATAATCCACGAAGAAATTCCGATCCAACCAAACTCTCTTTCCATCTCTGATAACCTTAGTCACCGTTTCATTGAAATTCACAACTATAATGTATACGTATTCGTACTCCGTGACACATGACTGTAGGCAGTCTCAAACACACAGGTATTTTAATAAGCAATGATGAATTCTAAGAAAATGCATAACCCTTTTCACATAGAACTAGAATATTATGCTAATTACTATAAAAACCTGTAATACTTTAAGCTTAATATCTTTGCAGAATAAATTTAAGGTTTTCAAAAAACAAAAAAGGAATTCGAACGAGTTAAAATAAACGTAAATGACTAAACCAACATTATAATTTATTAATTTCCTTAAAATAATGCGTGTTTTTGGAATTGTTTTCCGGACCCATAGATTTTGTATGGTCTGTCTATGGTCTATGTCTGGAGATAGTGATGACAAATCTAACACTGCAACATTTACGACCGCAAACCACCATTTACCAACTCTGGCTATATTTCTTAAAATACCTGTGTGTTTTAGACTGTCTATACAATTATGTGTCGCGGAGTGTAGAGTTTTGAAACCCTTTCCAATCAGAGCTAAAAAAAAGAAGTATTACTTCTAAGTAATGCCAGGTGAAGCTAAGCTTACATGTAGTACTGAGTAAGGTAATGCATTAAAAAAAAAAGCAGTATTTTACAGATCTGCAACTCACTTCTTGAATTATGCTCTGTCTCAGCTTAAACAAGCGCATCATAATTTTGACTGATGGTGAATTTAGAATCATATACATCATTTTTTCTTTTCCATAATTATATAGTAATTTATAAATCAACACATTCGTTTTTCTAAATGTTCTTTTTCTTATTAAACAGAACTTTAAGCATTTAAGAATAGAACAATATGTGAAAAATTAAAAGACTAGGCGGTAAAGAGCTATGTAAAACACAGTTAGCGTTATCAAAATTAATTCATAGAGGCAGAATTTCATTTGTTCAGTTCGTTTTGCGCTTTCTGAATATAATTTATATTTACGCTTTGTTGTATTACATATTTTACACGGTATGATTTTCTGAAAAACAATTTAGAATTCATTAAAATTCACAAAAAGCATTATAAAATATATAATTAAAAAAATAATATTAAAGTGGAAGACAATAATGATTAACATTCGCAAAAAATTGAAATTGTGGTGGATGAGATCCCATAAAAACCGGTTTACAAAATTATTTATTCCATCAGAAGTATCAAGAATATATTCACGCGAAAAGTTTGTTCGCCGGTGATTTAATAGTTATAAGCCTCTAAGTGATAAAAATAAAGAAAAATCTATACAGAATGTGACTTGACCTTGACTAACAATATCCAAATGTGAACTGTAAATACACATCAATAGATTACTCAATAACCTTAACTGATTTTATACAAATTGTGTGAAATCAAAACAGCCTGATTGTCTTAATTACTGAGTATTCGCGCCAACTTCTCAAACATTTGGTAAAATCGTAGGATTCAATATTGAAAGTACTAACAGAGGGTTCTATTTAAGTAGAATTATCTAATACTTTTTTTTTTTTCTTTTTGAGGCGATTCTACTTTAAACATTTTTTTAATTCACATTTTAAGCTTTTATTCCACTTTGAACTTTTAGTGAAATCTCAAATTTAATGGGAAGACGGAATAAATAATAGTAAATTTTATTTTAGCTGGAACACCGCAAAAACTATAAAAGCGAAACAGAAGAGAATTTTAGAATGAAAATTTTCTTGGAAAATAAAGTAAAAGTCGCCAAACATAACCAAAGATATGAGCAAGGTTTAGTGCCTTTCAAATTAGGTTTAAATAAATACGCTGACATGCTTCATCATGAATTCGTTCATACCATGAACGGATACAACAAAACAAAACCTGGGTGAGATAATTTTAAATATAAATTATTTTATCAACCGTTTTTACATTCAATATTTTTTAGATTAACTCAAGCATCTGGAATTAAAAAGGAAGAGGGAGCATATTTCATTAGTCCCGCTAATGTTCAATTACCAAAACATGTTGATTGGAGAGAAAAGGGTGCAGTTACTCCAGTAAAAGATCAAGGTAAGAAATATTAATTTTAATAGAATGATACGTGTTAACTTTCTCTCTCAGGGCACTGTGGATCCTGTTGGGCCTTTTCTACCACGGGATCTTTGGAAGGGCAACATTCACGTCGCAGCGGAGTTCTAGTCTCTCTTTCCGAGCAAAATCTCGTAGATTGTTCAACTGCCTATGGAAACAATGGTTGTAATGGTGGCTTAATGGACAACGCCTTCCGATATATTAAGGACAATGGAGGAATTGACACAGAAAAAACATATCCTTATGAGGGAACGGATGATTCTTGCCACTTCCAACCTGCCAATGTTGGAGCAACCGATAAGGGCTTTGTTGACATTCCACAAGCAGATGAAAAGAAACTAATGGAAGCTATAGCCACAATTGGACCAGTTTCAGTAGCAATTGATGCATCTCAAGAATCTTTCCAATTTTACACCAACGGGGTTTACTACGACGAGAATTGCAGCTCCGAACAACTAGATCATGGAGTCCTGGTTGTTGGATATGGAACCGATCCGAGTGGCCAAGACTTCTGGTTGGTCAAAAACTCATGGGGCACAACATGGGGTGATCAGGGCTACATTAAGATGGCTAGGAACAAGGATAACCACTGCGGAATTGCAACATCTGCGAGCTACCCTCTTGTTTAAGTTTGCAATTAATCAATCATAAGCTGAATGTGACTAAGTTAGAACAAAAAGATAAATAGTTTTAAATGAAGGTTTATAGTTTTAAAATATAGTTTTGTCAATTTTTTATATGTAATGTACAGTTGAAGTTTGCTTTTGAACATATACTTTTCACTTTGTGTGGATCTCGTGAGAATTGTTATGAAGGTCGAATAAAGTATTTTTAAACAAAAAATGAGTTGTTAATTTTCTAAATAATATTGGAAGGGGGGGGATCTTACATTGAGGTAAAAGATGGAATTGAATTTGATCGTAGATGAAGCTGTGTGTTGGAAATGAAGTAATCAACTTGCAAAATTCACGGAATGATAGGATCGGTACAAAATTTGGCTGGGATTGAGTAATTTTCGTTGTAAAATGTTGGTGAATCTATGAACTTTATTTAGCGCTCGTTCCGACACCACATATACCTATTCCTACCGTAACCGGTCATTTGACCAGTTGCAAAGTCTAAGCATAGAAGAAATTGTCAATTAATTGTAGATAATAATGCATGACAATTTTTAAATAACAATAAAATAATATATTTTTATTTTTGTGCGTAATATAAACAGAAAATGATAAAGGCAGCATTTATGTCATTTAAAGATAAATGATGTTTTTGTTCATTGCTTTTTGCAGATAATAGGTTTCTTCTTACTTTTTCCGCATATATATTTTTTACAAATGACCCAAGACTTCATTGTTTTATTTTTGCATAATCTTATCTGGCATGTTTTTCGCGAATTCAAAGTATTACCTGGGTCAATTACTGTTGCTTGTACATTTTTATTTTCTTCTTTAGTGATAGTCCTCAGCACGCTCTTCTGCTTTTTTTTGTCTTGATATCTCTTTTCCAGTTACTGTCTAATAGGGGATCCATTGGACGCATTGATGCCGGTCAAATCAAGGATATTTTGAACAAAACTAATATGCCATTTGATCAGTCGCATCGATGCCAAATTTGGGTTTGTTATACATATCACGTAACTGTTTCAGGTTATTTGCTTTCTATTGTTTTTTATTTTTAGATTTTTATGTTTCGAACTTAGTATTTTAACTGTTTTGCTTGGTTTGGTCCTATAAATTGTTAGAATACAATCATGTGATTAGTAAATTACTGTCGAGAATCATTTCTTTCCTTCCTTTATTGCTTTTGCAAATTTGGGCAATTCTCTTCTGTTACTTCGAATTGTTCCAACTAATGTTGTGTTTTGTTAACAATCATTGCACTAATTTTCATTAAAATCCGTTGAAATCGAGAAATCTTGGACGACATATTGGGTCCGCCATATTGGATTTGTAAATGTTGATAACATTCAAAATCAGTGATCTCAAGATAATCATTTCATGGATATCCGTAGAAATCGAGAAATATTCGTCACCATGTTGGATTTGTAAATGTTGATAATATTCAAAATCAGTAACCTCAAAACAATCGTACTAATTTTCATTAAAATCCGTTCGAATCGAGAAATATAGGTCGCCATATTGGGTCCGCCATCTAAATTTGGACAGCGGTTTTGAAATCAGCATTGCGCAAAACCCCTATGTACCAATTTTCATGAAAATCGCTTCAAGTTTAAAATTTTCAGCCGCCATCTGTGATCCGCCATTTTGAAAGCCTATGTATTATCCAAAAAAAAAAATTAGTCTATATATTAAGTTGGAATATGTACTACCTTCGGACAAAAAATTAAAAATATCGATGCAAGCGTTTAGGCGTGATTGAGCAACAAACAAACAAACAAACGAACTTTCAATTTTATATATATATAGGGACTTATTTACAATTAATCAGTGACTGATTACTAAATATAAATATAAAAGCAAAAGAGAAAACACATATATGAATATTGAGCATAATAACAGAGTAAATCAAAATAATTTATTTTTTGTACACTTTTTGGACATATCAAAGTCAAGGCGATTATAAACATTATTAAGCCATCGAGGCATTGATGAAATGGGCTCATAATGGCCGTAATTGGTTCGGTGAGCAGGAATTTTAAGTAAATCCGTATGGCTCAGAGAGCCAGTCGGCACCAACACACTAAAAGAAGACAACAGAACGGGGGAATCAGTATTACCCTGCAGGATATCAAAAGCAAGAGCATTAAATGAGCATTTTTAAAAAGATACCTGATTGAATTGAATACTCATTCTCACAATTTATTCCAGCTTTCGATCGCATCCGCTACTTTATTTGGCTGTCATTATATGAAAGCCAAAAATTCTGTGCTTAATCTTCGAACACGCCTATACAAGTGGTGTGGACATATGGTAAAAAGTCAAAATGACATTTGTGAATGACTTTTAACATGTGTGCCGTCCTAGGCAGATTGCAATTAATAAAGCCGGTACTTGGAGGAGCTAGATTGTGGGAAAATGCCCAACGAACGTACAAAACTCGCCCATTTATTCAAACTACGATTGAAATAGGAGACAACGCATACCACACGGATGAGTGGACGAATGTGACACCGAAAATACTTTCGTTTTTGGGTAAAAACAAGCACCTCCAGAAGGATCATCCACTCTCCATAATTCGCCAACGAATTGTTAACTATTTTTATAAATCCTACAAAAACAACAGAGGAAACCCTTTGTTTAGTGTCTACGACAAAATACATCCAGTTGTCAGTGTAGGGCAGAACTTTGACAACCTTTTAATACCAAGTGACCACCCCAGCAGAGCAAAATCGGACTGCTTTTACATCAACAAGCACTACCTCCTCCGGGCGCATACCACAGCTCATCAGGTATTATTACCCGCACCTCGATAAGTAGCTTTGGCTTAAGTTTACAATTCAGATTTCGATGAAACTGTAGAAAATATTCATTCACCGTCTCCAAAATGTTGAATGTTTAAACAAATTTGAGCGTCAGAGAACATAGTGAGCTAAGGGAAATATTTTCGTTGGAACTTGGGCTCTAACCTTTATTACAATATTGTTTGCACGATTTCGAATTAGACTGAATTAAGGTTAATAATCTAATGGGGATATTTGAGTTTTCACAAGGATAGAGTATTTTTAAAGAGAGCCTCGTTCGAAATATGGGTATGAAATGAATCAACACATTAATTTCAGAAATGTATACGCATTTTACTCAAAAAAATATTTATTAAAAGCCAAGCACCTTATCCGCTCTAAGGACGAAAATTTGTAGGTACAAAATTATATCGAGATTGTTAAGCCATCATTGACTTGGATTTCGACAATATCATTATTAGCCTGGTTGGTAAGCTAGCAAGAAACTGATAACGTATTTAATGTCCTCTAAACGGAGCAAAATATTGTATAAATATAAATTATGTGTACTCGTATTTAAGACAAAATGTTTATTGTAATAATTATGATTCAGGCTGAGTACTATTGCTGTGCTGAGCTGTAAGAAATGCTAAGTAATACTCATGGCATTACAGTAATGGTGAAGTGCCAGCAACTTGATAGTAATTTTATTTTCTGAATTAATTAACTAATGGTACTGGTAATCCGCTTTAAATTGCATTACTTTTAATGGTAATGACTTCTTTACAGCTCTGCTCATACCGGATCTAGTTCAAACCAGCCTGACCCTGCTTTAAGCTTAGCTTAACCGTCCGGTCAATGACCGGGTACCCGGGTATGCATTTCAGTTTCGCAGGTAGAATTTATTAACTTGTTCTCAAAAAATTTTTAAGACCGTCCGGATCCCCACAATTTAAGTAGTTTGATACCCAATTTTCGTCAAATTTTTTTATAATTAATTATTTAATAACAGTTATTAACTATCAAACTTGATACCCCCTTCGTTCAATAACCAGGTACCCGGGTACCCACTTCAGTTATTATGTATGAATAGCGGGTTTATGCACACTAAAGATACTGTTTATTAAAGTATTGCGGGAATTTGACTTTTAAATTAATAATAAACAATGTCGTTTGTAATTTATTTTATTTAAACAATTCTTATTACAAACAATAGCAAAGATAGTAGGTAAGAAACACGTAATTCCGTTTATATTTATTTTAGTAAGAATTTTTTTTTTTTCCGATTAGTTGTTTATTTATATTGTTTAATTTTTATAATAATGCAATGCCACACAAGAATAAAAGTACATTTAATTATTTCGTACAGTCTTTACATGTCGTGGTTGTAATACAATGTTCATCACAGATAGGATTCTTACACACCGAACATATTTTTCTAGTTTTGCGACGTTTTTTAAATTCACTTTGAAGACAAGTATAGCATACACCAGTAATCCTTTTCCTTCCGGTTGAATCGAGCTTTGTCTGGGGTGTTGATGATCCAGATGTTGTTGGCTGCGCATATGGATTGATAGCTCGACCAAGAAAAGATTCAATCGCCACTTTTGTTGTGAAATACCTCATGATTTGTGCATTATGCGAACGACTTTCAATAAATGTAGTACACAGTTCTCTGCCCAATTGCCGATAAAATAATTGCCGTTCATACGACTTTTTAGCAAGCATTTTATTATTCTCATACTACAGAATATATGCTGCAAGGCAGGCTACATCGAGGATATTATAGAAAAATGCTAGATGCCATCTTTGCGTAGATCTTTTTGTAGTATATCTAGCAAGCATTTTATCCATTGTGACCACTCCAGCTTTTGACCAGTTATAAAACTCAATAATTTCGGGTTTTTTCTTTGCACTATCACTAACTTTTGCTTCATGATGCATTGATGATAGCATAATTACTGCCTTTTTTTTTGGCACATAACTGCACATGGTTACTTTCTCATAATATAAAATCATTTACTCGAAAATAAAACAAGTAAATCTCTCCTTAGCGTTGAAAACTCGATGAATCATCCATCGTATTTATTTTCAATACTATTATTTATTAATAATATTAATTTTACAATTTCACTGTAAATTTATTTTATTTTTCCTTGCACTTATTTCAATTTGAACCTTCACTCTCTCCTGCCTAACTCAAGAGTGAGATATTTCTGTCCTGACACAGTACCTGCGCGACTACCTACTATTATTGCAGTGCAACCCTTCCGTGCCTCAAAGGAACCCGAGAGATAGGATATTGGCGCACATGCTTTACTACCCTTTGACTCATCCCAAAGGGCAATACCCTAAGCTAAAAATAGGCTCCTTGTTTGATCATTTCGCCTGTTCTCGGACTCGCTAAATTCTTAAAATAATGAAATATTATTACTTTACCTCATCGTGTAACACTTGAGTTCTATTCTTCTGTTGTTCGGGGTGAAGGGGCAGGGCATCCCAAATACCAGAATGTTAGAGGAACAATAGGGTCTCCCTATTACCATAGTTATTTCACATGCACACAGTCTACTAATAAGTTTTCTACCTGACACACTATACGTGGGTACCCGGGTACCCGGTTATTGAACGAATGGTGAAAATTTGGTCATTGACCGGACGGTTAAGCCGAATAATATTCAGCCTGTACTTTGACCAACAGTTCCCTATGTATGTTTACAAAATTTCATTGAAATCGGTTGAAAGATTTAAAAATCGTAGGGAATAGACAGACAGGAAGTTACAGCTTCGTTAATAGCAAGGATGTTTAAGAATTACTTACATTATTGTTTGCATGTTTTCCGTCAATCCAGTTTTTTTAATTATGAGTGAAAAGCACCCTTAGCTACATTCGAAACTGGATGATTTTTAAAGTTGCTATAGACCAAAGATTTTCCTTGTACAAAATATTGATTTACACATCAAACCTAAATGAGTGTTCCTACAAAGTTTCATCGAAATCCATGAGATAATCGGATTGTAGATTTAATCTTCTTTGAATAAACTTTCTCCTAAGGTGGATCTCATATCTTCCGGCTTAGACAATTTTCTAGTTGTTGGCGAAGTGTACAGGAGGGATGAAATAGATTCCACACACTATCCAGTGTTTCATCAGTTAGATGCTGTACGTCTTATCACACACGAAAAACTCTTCGAGAAGAACCTTGAGCTGCAGATCTTTGAGACGTCATTTAAGACTAACCCCGATTCTTTTAACGCCGCAAATGCAAAGTCCAAATGTATTGACCAATCGAAGCAGCCATGCCATACTCTTGAGGCTGTGAAATTGGCAGAGTTCGAGCTGAAATCCACTTTACTTGGGCTGGCTCAAAACCTCTTCGGGGAAAATGTGGAGTACCGATGGGTTGATACCTACTTCCCATTTACACAACCTTCGTGGGAGCTAGAAATTCTCCATAATGGAAAATGGTTAGAAGTTCTTGGATCGGGAATTATGCGAAATGAAATCCTGCAAAGTGCAGGTGTTAATAATTCGATTGGATATGCATTCGGTTTAGGTTTGGAACGCCTTGCAATGGTGCTCTTCAGTATCCCCGACATTCGGCTATTCTGGAGTGAAGACAGTGGCTTCTTGAAACAATTTAACGAAAGCAACTTATCCGTTCTTCCGAAATATAAGCCAGTTTCATCATATCCTCAATGCAAAAACGATCTCTCCTTCTGGCTACCCAATGGAATGGAGATTGAAGATTTTTGCGTAAACGATTTCTATGATCTTGCGAGGACTGTAGGAGGGGATATAATCGAACAAGTAAGTACTAAGCTAGTTGAATTAAGTTTTAACCTAGTTTGGTTGCGTTTTGCAGATTTCCCTGATTGACAAATTTAAACATAAAAAAAGTGGAAAGAGCAGTCTTTGCTTTAGAATTATATATCGCCATATGGAGAGGACTTTAACGCAGGACGAGGTTAATGAGATTCACGGAAAAATTGCAGACGCTTGCGTTAATCAATTTAGTGTGGAAATTAGATAGATATTTTCTTTAAATATTGTTACTGATGGCTACATTTTAAAGTTGTAACTATTCGAGAGAGCAATATATTGTTTAAACTTATAATGGAAATTTTCTATTTATCGAGTAATGCATCAAAATTACATCTGTTTGAAACTTCTAAAAAATAGAATTTTGTTTTGCACGAATTATAAACAATGCTTTTAAGCCTTTCTTCGATCATTGCGATATATCGATAAATTAAATATCTTCGGTTTGACTTAAAATTTTGAACATAGATTCTTAACACTTTAATGGCCGCTCACACAACATGTGTGTGATAGCCGGAACAGCTGTTAGTGGCCGATCACACAACATGTGTGTGATGCTATCGCCGACTGTTATTGGCCGGTAACACAACATGTGTGTGATTATTTCTGTACGATTACAGACTGATAACATAATACAAATAATTGGCTTTTTTATATTTCATAATTAATTCTTTAAAAATATTGCCGGCCCCTGGCGAAGTTTAACTGTGCAGACGTGCGGCCATTAAAGTGTTAATAAGTACGTAGTCCGGCCCATGAGTTCTTAGCAAAACATATAAGGTCATAAATATAAAAAAATGTTTTTATTTCTCAATATATTCGCCCCTTGTTTCCACACACTTTTCAGAACGTCTGATTAAAGCTTTTAAGCCACTGTAAATCCTTGGAGTCAAAGTGGTCGTACATTGCCTATTTAATCTCATCGTCGCTGTTAAATTGTCTACCCCTCAAATCTGCCTTAAGTTTTGAGTACAAAAAGTGGTCAAACGGGGCTAAGTCAAGACTAAATGGGGGATATTCAATCTCTGCAAAGCTACAATCGCTAACAGTAGCCTTGGAAAATGAAGCAGTGTGAATTGGAGCATTATCACGAAGCAAGTGTACACCTCGGTAATTTGTTGACACACCTGCAGCCTTAATAAGTCAGAGTAATATGTCGCTTTAACCACTGTATTCGATTCTTTGAAATCAATCAAAAGAATTCCCTCAGTCCCAAAAAATTATACTCATCAATTTCTTTGTGCTTTGAGTGATCTTTGCTTTTTTGGCATAGGTTGTCATTGCCGACGCCACTCCATTGAATCTCTTTTGGATGTTAGGTCATAGTAGAGGACCATTGTTTCATTCCTCGTCCCAATTGATTGATTTACTTCTTTTCCTCACGGTAAAGCTCCAAAAATTGCTTACAACATTCTACTCGCCGCTGCTTTTACTGCGCTAAGAATTCGAGTTTTGTCATACTTAAATATTCATGTAGGATCCTTAGAACAAGTTTTGGAAATGCCGGTCTGTACTGCAATTTCTTTTGTTTTTGAGCCTTTGTCACTTAAAATTTCTTCCATACCCTAGTTTTGGCAGTGAAATGATTTTATGATATTATGCATGTCCTATATATGGGAATCTTTTTTTTGGTTTTAAATTTACTAAAATGGAAACTAAGTAGATTTTAATTCTACATAGAGTAAATCATACCATGTCAAATATCTAAGTCCACAGCATCAGCCCCAAGGATCTCATTAAACATTAACTAATTTCAATAAACTTTCTTAGTATTATATCGATGGAGGTACAGCAATTCGTTAAATTTATCTATGTATAAACATATGTACATAAAGTACAAATAAAAAGATAAATTTAAGTACATATTTTTACAAACCTCCTTTAAAAATCCACTTGCGCTAAATTGAATTACTGCGGCAGTAAAGGAATTTTGTCATCAATTAAGATATAAAGGAGCTTCCGAAAAATTGTTGCAATTCTTTGTGTTTGTGATAATTTTTAAGTAAAACAAATTAAATATTAAGACAAAATATCTTGGACGTTCTCCCATATTCAAATTCAAGCAAATGTAACACCGCGCAGGAGGCGCGTTTGGCGCCGATGGCATGAGGATGGCGGATTTTGATTCTCGATCTCAGTTCATCAGAACAACAGGGAAGTTCAGATAGAACGGGGGTTTTGAGCCGCAATGGACTAATGAAAGTCTAACTGAGGTGTTTTGTCTCTCCCCCCATGCAGAAGTACTATAACTTTGCTTTGAAAAGGAAAAGCAAGGCAAGGAATTTCAAAATATCGGGAGACCTTTCTTTCTACGGTACTGGAGAAACCCGACTGTCTGGAGACTATTTTGTCCCAGTACGCTTTAGCTCTTGCTGATATAATTTTCTTGCGTTTTATTAGTTATACTATCATAACGGTTTTACGTTCAATAATAAAATTTATTTTGGTTTTTTTTCCTTTTTTATTTAAAAGTAGTTAAGACCTGTTTGCATCCAGCTTAATCATCGCTGGATTCAACATTTTCTGTTTGCAGGCCCTTGTAAGTGGGAACTGGAACGTATGTAACCAATGTGTACAGCTTGTTGGGAGAATCTTCGTCGTCGTTTCTCCTCCGTGCAAGGCGGACGCGAACACGGAATGGTGTACTCCTGTAAAATAAAAAATGAAAGAACGTTTTTTATTTTGAAATTAAGTCAAACAATATTTTTAAATTCATTCCTTCAATACATGTGTGTTAAATTAATTGAAGAACGGACAATTCAATGAAGTGTAAGAGCAAGAAACACTAAATATGAATGTGATTGATTGATTGACTCCCTCAACATCAGTTTTCCCAACCACATGAGCTATGAAGTTCGGGGACTATATTTTTTTCATATTTCAGACTTTTTATTTCTAATTTTCATCTAAATTTATACTGAAATCACAGATTTCAAAAAAAAAAAAAAAAACGTGAACTTTAATTTGGAAAAAGTTGGTTTTTTATCCATCCAAACTTCAAAACTTGAATCAAAAAATTTCTGAATTTTGAATATTGACATAAAATCAGCATAAGTTCACAAAATTTGATGTTCTTTTTGAAAAAATTTCAAAGTTTTGCTATGGATAACTACTCAAAAATGTCTATTCAATACATAATTTGCTGTGAAATCTAATCGGGATCAAATTTAAAAAACGCAGCTCAAGATTTGTATTCGCTTCAAACGTCCCTACGGTGAACATTTCAAAAATTATCAGCGTGTAACAAAACAGAAATAAAGAATTTTCACTATAAGTGTTCCGGTTCTCCAAAATCAGGAAAAAAACCGATTATAAGAGAAATAACATTGACGATTTAATTAATCATTGCAATTGATGACTGTAAAAATATTCTTTTAACTTTTGGTTTCAATGTGAAATCCCCTAATGAGATTCCCGAACAACTCCTGGAGGATTTGTTTGCATTGTTGTTTTAATAAATAAAATATTGCTTTTATTGTGTGTTGGCAACCAGCCAAAATTACCTGGGCAGTATTATTTTCAATGATTATAGTCAGTGCTATAACAATTAAACTTTGTTTTCTATGATTTATGATTACTGAACTATTTAACAAAGTACGGTCTAAAGTGCCTCTCTTTTTGATCATGGGAATTTGCCCTAAGATATTCGAATTAGAAAATCATACACATTTTATTGTCACAAATCCGATGCAATATGAGCTTCTCGCATATTCATTAAATGTAAAATATGTAACTTGTTACATCTCATGAATGATATATCCGTACGTGCAAACACGTTATAATTATTTCTTTGTGCTTGTACTTCAGACCGATAAATTATCGATAGCTTGAGTAATCACAATTTTTAAGAGGACAAATTATCCGTACTTGATTGTTCATAAATATTTCCCTTATTATTTGAGCAATGGAAAATTCAAGAACGATGATTAATTTGTTAACAGTTGATAATCGCAATACTGTTATTAGAAATTGTTTATAAATTGAGAAATCGAAAACGAAGTGTTATTTTACTGCCAATCTCTACTACCCAACAAGTCAAAGCTTTTAAGGCTCCCCTTAACGTCTTTAAAAAAACATATACTCTTTCATTGGATTATAAGGTACCCAATTTACCTAGCGATAAGCTTCGGTGAAGGCACTTTATGGCTTTCTCGGAAAGTGTTGAATGAATTAATATTCCCACTTCCTTAATTAGCAATACGAGTTTTAGATGACTTTACAGAAGAAGGCCCCTAAGTAAGTTGGAATCCACAGACAACCCCCATAACCTACAAAATCATAAAGCCGACTTGTTTACTGACCTGATACCCTTGCTCCAAATGTGCTTATTCAGGCGAGTATCAATCCTCACGTCGTTGGTTCCCATCTCCTTCTCGGCGAATTTCCTAATTTCCTTAATAGCTCTGGGGGCGCGTTTCTTGAAGCCGATGTTGTGCACCCTCTTGGAGAGGTGAATCGTGCACTCGCGGGTGACGACCTCATTGATAGCCGATTTATTTCTTTTTTCGCCCTTTGTTTTAGCCATTTTTGCGTGCTAGATCCAGACCTAAAACAACAAAGCCGTTGTAAGAAACTTGTAAATAATTATCCACCAAATTGGAGTGACACTTTTGATACGTAAGTCTCGACCGAATTTAGCAAATACTTCAACGAAAAATAACTGAAATTTCATGAATTTATGAAAGTTTAAAATCTCTAGAATTTAATTTAAATACTTATATTATAATATATCTATTTATTTTTGCGATGATCGTAGATTTTTAGTAAAATCACAAAACCCACCTCTTCACTTCACAAGTCTGACATAAAAGAGACGTTGACAGCGACCACTAGCACCATCTCGACTTCAAAAGTTTAAGAAATTAAGGAGTCTTTCCATTTTCATCGTAACGTCACATTCGAGTTTTATTAGAATTTCTTAGGTGGGTCGCACACACTGACATATAAGGACTGTCTGGTGACTATTGGATAACATTTTCTTGAGTAAAAATCTGGTAAAAAGTTTCATATGGTAGTGGGGATAAATATGTAAAAAATAAATAAATTTCAAAAGTTACCAGACGACTTCAAGTAAAAAATGGGTATACCTTCAAAATCTAACTTGTGTATTTGAATTGTCAAACATGATCAAGATGTCAGAGGAGCAACTTATAGATTTAGTAAAATTGGGTAAAGGCCCAATTACAATGACCGGAGCCCGAGCGCAAGAGAATCGGATTGAAATGTCAAATTGGTTTTCTCACCATACCTTTTCTACCTCAGCGATTACATTGAACGGCAAGCGCATTCGATCGGAACTATGCGCAGTAAATTTCGTTTTGTTTTAGAAATCGACGGATTGAAGTGTCAAACAGAAGAACTGCCGCCGCCGGCTTTTTCTTCTACTTTTCAATTTTTCAAGTTTTACACAACATTAGAAATATTGAAAATGCTTTTCTTTTCCGATTTATATGCATTTCTACTTTTCACACTTTTGAGATTTAAAGAAACTACTTTGACGTTTTAATCCGAACAGATAAGTCATTGTAATCGATGTTTTTTCCCATCCGTTTCATTGCGTACTTTGACATTTCTATCCGTTCAGATCCGGTCATTGTAATTGGGCCTTAAGAGCTCAATTTTCCGCCTCCATGAGGTTAACAGACACTTTAAAGTAAAAAGTTTTACCCATGAGTAAAAACTTTAGAGTTAACAGACAGACCTATTATATAATGGACTTGCTCGCCTGTATGATTTCCTACAGAAGCCGACGGTGCGTTTTTTGTTCACTCTCTTCCGCGCTGAGCCAGTGACAGCTCGTGAGATTAACGTTCGGTAATATAACGTCAGAGCTTTGTCAGCTTTTTGGATTGTTAAAAGTTTTCTCTGAAGCTATTGGCGCAACATATCTCCGGAGGGTGACTTTTGCTGATGTCCTGGTTATATCTATTTCATCGAAATGGAATTTGCATACCTTGGGACGGCAAAGATTATCAACCTCTTCAATGCTCAGTCCCAAAATACTACACCAATTTTGCCGCTGGGTCCATTTGTTGGGAAATCTGTTAATATATAAATAATATAAACAATAAATCTTTAACCCTTTGCCGTACGATTTAATTTAAAAGAATCGTGCGCGTGCACACAATAAAATTTAGCGCAAATTTATGCGTGAAATTATAAAACAATGACAATAATAAATATGTATGATAATAATAGTTTATTAGAAGAAATTTATATGGTTTTAAAATCTTTCCGTTCACTATTAAATTATCCCCCGATTCTACAAAAAAGTTAAGAGCGCTTAATCTCCTGATTGTTTAACAAATTAATTGACATTATAATAACCTCGATTTTAAAGTTTGCTGTAAAGAGCTCTACTTACAAATTCTTAAATTAAAACACCAGGAACGTTTATTTTTATAATTTGATATTTATTATTATAATAATATGTCATACAACGTTATCATAACTTACATTTTATTAATAACAAATTCTTATAAATATTGATAATCTAGTAGGGATAAAGTTTGAAAACATATGTTAGGCATTTTTATCAATAATTATTGGATTTAAACCAAATATTTCTCACATTTTTGTTAACTAAATTTTTAAATTTAAATAATCTTCAGTTATTCCGCATTAACAAAACCTGCAGAATCGCCCCATCTAAGCAATGCGAACAAAAAAGACAGCACTACATACATCTTCTTTCGTCCCGTTGAGGGTTGTTAAATTGGCGGACGCCTGAGACAGGAGATTGAGCGGTCCATGTTTATATATGTCAGTGGTCGCAAATAATAGAAATGTACAATACGCCATATGCAAGAAGCATTATGGAATTTTTATTGCGTATTGTATCTCTTGTAATCTTTCCACTGATGTTGCAAAATCAAACGAACGCAATTGCCAAATGAAATACACAATATGAATTGCATGCAATGCAGTCTGCTTTCCGCATATTGCGTATTGTTCAGTTGATTTCGATTGGCACAAACATTTCGGGCCGCCACAGGTTTCTCAGAAAACACTGAACTGGCATTTAAGGTCCAAAAACCAGAGTGAGTTGTCGCACTGTGGCGCCACAGGGTTGTCAACGAACAAATCTTATGTTAAGAGAACATCAAACATTACGTTAAAATGTGAATCCAATAAGTTCTAGTTCAAAATGTTGTGTTTAGATTGGTAAAAATCTTGGTAATTTGGTGTTTATTGCAAATTTTAAAATCGTTGCTATAGGTCACGGTTCAAGAAATTCAAATCAATGCAAAGTTCCGCATCCAGATCAGATCATTGAAACTCAGCTTTAATATCTTTTTTGACACACACGAAAAATTGCTTAATTTGAGCCCGGCTAATTGGTCTACTGGCATGGCAATGCCCCGGTTGTCAAAACACAAACTTGCAATTCAGAGTGCAGTCCGCAACGAGAATCCCTAGAGTTTTACAATGATAGGATCTGAGGTAAGTTGTGCTAATTTTAAACTACAACTTAAAAAACAGAAGTATATTTCGTTAAGAAAGCATTATCAGTAATCGTACAAATGTTGTTCTTGTTTCAACCAGCGTTTAATTTGGTGAAGTTGACTTCTGTCCCACTTTGAATATTTTAAAAATGTCAGCTGTATATTTCAGGAATTCCCCGCTTTAAAAAATGATAATTTGCTTAGAGCTGCGCGGGGTGAAGATGTCGACAGAATTCCTGTTTGGGTTATGCGACAAGCCGGGAGATATTTGCCCGAATTTCAGGTGGATTCAATTTGCATGTCCGTCGAAATTGTAACCCAATTTTAAATCAACAGGAAGTGAGAAAGGAGCATGATTTCTTTACGATTTGTAGGACACCTGAACTCGCATGCGAAGTAACCATGCAGCCACTGAGGCGGTTCGATTTGGACGCTTCGATAATTTTTTCAGATATCTTGGTGATTCCACAAGCACTGGGGATGACCGTGGAGATGCGTTCTGGCGTTGTAAAGTAGTTTAAATGTTTCTGGTTACGCCCACTAGAATTTGTTTAATTTTAAGGGACCAGTGTTTCCAGACCCACTTGATACTCCAGAGGATTTGGGGCGACTAACAGTTGAAGGTGCTGTGACCCGCTTGTCGTATGTGGGCGATGCTATAACCATGATGAGGCACAAACTCGAAGGAAAAGTCCCCTTGATTGGATTCACTGGAGCGCCAGTAAGTTTTAAACTTATGCTAATTATTTCTTTTACCCACATTTTGTTTTAAAACTTCCATGCACGGGACCTCAGGAAGTTCGTTTCTGACCTCGCTGGACAATTTAGAGGCCGTTGGCTTAATTCACACTTTGACCTTCGTTTTGAAATTGTTTATAATTGCCATTCATGTATTTAAATTATTTTCGACTTTCAATTCATTTTCTTCTATTTAGATATTTAATCGATACAGAATTCGTTTTTAATTCCTAAAATCGTCAAGTTGTAGATTTATTACCGATGCAATCCAAAATTTTTAATACATTTACCGTTGAAGTTTCTAAAACTGGAACCCCTAGGCTGCCTTGAAAATTTGCAGGAACATTCAATTTTGTTTGTTTTTTTATTTGCCTTTTAAAATAAAATCTACCATCTTTAAAATTAATTAATTAATTTATCCAGAAAAATAAAACACTATGTATTGAACGGAAGGTTGCTAACAGCTACCCAGAATAGAGATATTTTTGGAAATGTGCCTCAAATTGCCACGATTTTAATCTATGCAAAACATCAGATCATCATTTTTCAGAGTAATTTTTGACTCAAAGGTGTAAGTCATGGCAATTTAATATTATTTAAACTTTTTTTTTTTTAATCTTGGCTGTGTTAGTGCATCGCCACAACGATGCATCCCACCTATAGCTGCACATCGCACCGCCCTAGACTTGCTGTTTAATAGTAAAATTTATTCACTATCTTAAATAATAAATGGCCACAAGACACAGCACCTTATAGCGTCCTTCGCACCAACCATTGCACACAGCCTATGTGGAAATGAGTTATTTTGTATTTCCAAGTTGGTGCTACAAACCGAACTATTAAGTCAATTTCTTTAGTTAAGTAGAATTAAAGGATATTTTAGTGAAAATGGAAGCTTTAATAATGTCCAAACAAAGCCAGCGATTAGGATTAAATCAAAACAAGTATCATCATAACAACTTTGTTTTAAGTAAATTATGGGAAGCGGTTTTCGAGATACTATTTTATTTCTGTTAAAAGAAGGGTCCAATGAATGTGGTTTGCCTTTTTCTTGAGCAAGTTTAATATATCATTAGGTTCAAGCAAAATGTACTCTTCAGAGGAAACAATTCATTTTTAAAATGATGGATTTGACTTCAAAAAGGCATTTAAAAAGCACTTTGTATTGTATAATATCTCGAAAGTAATATGAGATGCATTATTTTCATTATTTTGTACCTTATTTCCTGCTACAAAATGTTTTAGAAACCGTTCTCAAATCGATGAACCTCGAATTTTTCAACCCCTTACGGTTTGAGTCGCCAAAAATCCTTTTTGGTAGTTTGTTTTTAAGCAGAATGGAATGTTCCTGCAAATTTTCAATGCAATCGGAGGATCCCGATTTTTAGAACTAAAGCCTGTTTCAAAATGAGAAAGGAATGAAAATATAGAATTTATGTCTTTCTATTGATAGAATGATAGATATGCTATAATAATAAATCATGATTAGAAACTGCTTATAAGCCAAAATCAGAGCTGGAACATTTTGAAATACAAGCATAAATTCGGTCTAGCACCGATTCAATTGGGATTAGGCCAAATTTTAGACTTCCACGTATGCACAGCAAGGAAAATTCGGTCTAGGTCTGTGCTAGGCTTAAGCCTCGCCTTTGCCGTTATTGAAGATGTAAAAATAAAATAAATAAGTGAATACTCACCAGTAACTTTGCATATCGATAAAATATTTTGATATTCACAATGCAAATTGATGTAATATAAATACTTTTAATATATTTTAGTGGACACTCATGGGATATATGATCGAGGGCGGTGGCAGTAAAACTATGTCTAAAACGAAGGCGTGGTTAATCAAATACCCGGAAGATTCCAAAAGACTACTTACAATTCTTACTGCTGCAATAATTGATTATCTAGAAATGCAAGTTAAAGCAGGCGCACAAATGCTGCAAGTGTTCGAGTCGAGTGCAGAGCATTTACCGAAGGAGGATTTCCTAAAAATTGCTGTGCCTTATTTAAAAGAAATTCGGGAGAAACTTCAGGAGAGGCTGCAAAATCAATCTATTCCCCTAGTTCCAATGGTATAACAGTGCACTTTATGAACTTTTAGTGATAATCATTTTTTTACCAGGTAATTTTTGCCAAAGGTGCTGGCCATTCTTTAGCTGAGCAAGCCGCTCTTGGCTATGATATTATTGGCCTTGATTGGACTGTTGATCCTGTAGAAGCTCGGACCCAAGTAGGACCAAATGTAACTCTTCAGGGCAATTTAGATCCACAAGATTTGTACAAATCACCTGTACGTTAAATTAGTTTTTTATATACAGAACAAAATGTATATTTTTAATTAATTTTTTTTTTTAGGATGAAATAAGAAACATGACAACTGAAATGGTTAAGAAATTTGGAAAACATCGTTATATCGCAAATTTAGGGCATGGAATCACTCCTCAAACACCGATTATTAGCATGGAAGTTTTTGTAGATGCCGTACATAAAGCTTTTTAATAGTTTTGTGATTAATATTTTTATTGTAATTCGGAAAGTTATTCACGCTATTATATAAAATATTTCATATAATTTGGTTTTAAATGCTGTTATCCTTGTCTAGGTGGTAAGCGTGTTGATGACTACAATTTATCTAAAAGGCATAAAACACTTCCGCATATCACAAGAATTGTTCCAATGTAAACATCTGGAAAAAAACAGGAATTATATTAATCAGATATAAAACAAATCAAAATTCTTATTTTTGGAGAGACAAGGTTTTGAATTTTTTTAAACTAGATATCCTGTAACTAATCAGATTAATCCTATAAATGTGGTTTATAGTTCAGTATAATAACGTTAAATACAGGGTGAATTCTCCAACTAGAGACTGGAGAATAAACTCAATACTTAAGTACGGAAAATTTGTTTGTTATAATGAGAAAGTAAATCAACAGCCAATTTATTAAATTTAAATTTATTTATTTAAAACTTAGAAGGATTCAAGACAAAAATCAACCTTTGTTGCTGTTTTTGTTGGTAAACAACTTATGGATTTTCCTTCGTATTCTTGCGACGGGTACACATTTTGTTTTTTATTATTTAGGAATTCTAGACCATTCTAAATAGGGAATCAAAATTAATCCTGAAAAAATCACACTTTTATGCTTTAGGAATGCATAAGCAAGAGGACACAGAGGAAAGCAACAATATTAAATTTAATTTCCTTAATAAAAGCAACCGGCCATCTACATTAATCAAATATCTCGGCATTATCTTCTACCGTCGATTTAAATTTAACTATCATATTCAAGAGATTCTATACAAAGTAAAGAAAGTCAAACGAGTGTTATATCCTCTCCTGAGGCTAAATAATGAACTCAGTATCAAAGAAAAACTCTTAATATACAAATAACTAATTCGTCCTATCTTATATTATGCTTTCTCACTTTGATTCCAAACGTCTCCCAATATAGTAAATAAATTCCTGACTTTTGAAAGGAAAATTCTTGGAACTTGTGTTAATAAAAGGTTCAAAACTCAAAAACTTACAACAAATACATAAACTCTTAAGAATCTGAATCATTACTACTTATCTCCTATTTAATACATTTCATCCTGATTATAGCCCACTTTTCACAAGTCAATCCTTTGGTGGAATTCGTGATTTCTATTCTAAATCAGACAGGAGGTGAGCTGTGAAAGATGATGCTAAGCCCGTATCGCTCAGAGCCTAGGGTAATATCATGGTGAATCTGTCTGTGGATATGAAGAATACGCAGGTCCTCCGTAAGCCCGTACACTCCAACACCGGTGAGACCGTTTGCCAGAGAGGAGCCGCCTGTATACCACACTGTTCTCCAATTTTTATGATTATTATTTTATTGAATAGGCTATATCTCGATGGTGGTCCCATTTAATTTGAAGATAATATCCCACCTCTAAGGGTGGAAAATTAGGGGATGAATCCCGTTTATTGAATTTCACCCAATTACCGTTAACTAAAAATTGAAAAATAAAAGCCGACTTCTTAACTTTGCATATATGTACAAATTTAAACTAAAAAATTAAAAATATTTTTTATCACTATGAAGAAAGAGCATTAAAAACAATATATAAAATTATTGATACTCAAATTACTATGGGCAGAGCTATAAAAAATGGCATTACCAGTAACATGCATTACCATTACAGGTAATGCAATTTAAAGATGATTACCAGTACCATTACTAGTAATGGTAATGCAAAAAATCGAATTACCATTACAGTTACTGGTACTTCACCATTACTCTAATCACATGAGCATTACTTAGCATTACTCGCCATTACTAGCATTACTTACTTACATGAACATTATTTAGCATTACTAACCATTACCAGCATTAGCTGCTCAGTATAGCAGTAGTACTCAGCTTTACTCAAAGTTATTACAATAAACATGTTTGAATGAATATTAAAATATATATTTATTCATATAAAATCGAAGATTTTATTACCAAAATGTAAAAAAAAACTTTCAAATTGGCATTTCTTATTATGAGTAATGCTGAGTACTGCTGTAGACGTCTCAGTAATGCAAAGTACTGCCATGTAATGCTACGTAATTCCGAGTAATGTTAGTAATGCCAAGTAATGCTCATGTGATTACAGTAATGGTGAAGTACCAGTAACTGTAATGGTAATTCGATTTTTACTAGTAATGGTACTGGTAATCATCTTTAAAATGCATTACTTGTAATGGTAATGTCTACAATGTCTAATGTCTCTGAATATGGGTTTATAAACTTGCCTTGGCTGGCACCGACTACAAAAATAGCTGATTAAATATTGTAAATAGTTGAGTATCAATAATTTTGTATATTGTCTTTTAACGCTCTTTCTTTAAAGTAATTAAAAACATTATTTTTAGCTTTTTAGTTTAAGTTTGTACATATAGGCAAAGTTTTGAAGTCTGTTTTTATTTTTGTATAAGAATTTACTTTATGTCCCAGATTTTTAAGTGTCCTGCCTGATGTGTTTCGTTAAGCAGAGGTGGTTCACATAAGTGCGGAGGGCGGCTTTCATCAGCAAGCGGAGTGACAAATGGAGCTATTTCAATATCAGCCGTTGGCATAGTTCTCATCACTCCCCTGATAGTTTACACTGTCGGAATAATTATCCTCCTTTTCGAAGATTCAAACAGATATAAACCATCAACCTTTTATCTGTTAGTGAAGATTAGAGCATTTATTTAGTTTTTCCCGAAAATTTCACGATTTAGTAAAAAATCGTTTAAAACACTTCACTTCACTCCAAATAGTCCGACAGCTGATACATTTTCGATATATTTAACGAATTATGTATATGCTCGCTTAAAATATTTATTTTTCGATTCATTACGAATCGTCTGGTTTGCCGGGTTTAAGCACTGACCTATAAGAATTGGATTGCTAGCTCACGTCTGACCATTTTTAGCATAGTAGGCTCAGTCCTTATGGACCAAATTATAACATTAATTAATTAAAATCTTTTATCTTAACGTTAAAAGACTGATAAATCTGTCTCATTAACGCAGTTTTGTGTGTGTAGCGTTAGCATTGTGAGCGAATATGGTCAATTAATCGCTTCATTCAGCTACATATTTCTTTTTGCGGATTTTACGAAAGTATTTTATTAGATAAAGAAATTTACTTACTTGCAGTCCCCACGGTTTCCCCAAGCATATGTCCGACAAGAGCAGTGAAGACAAAACTTAGGGCATTGGAAACAGGAACTGCGAGGGATAAGCTAATATTTTGCAGTGTGAATAAGTAGAGTATGCTGCCACTTTGGTTTAAAATGAAAGGCACAACGTATTTCCATCTTGAAGCTAAAAACCACAATTCGTATAAGAACTTCCTGAATTTACAATCGCAGTGGATTTCTTCGATCCCTTTAGATCCCAAACGAATGAAGGGATTTGTGGCACCCCACAGGAAGCCGACAGCAATCAAAGACCCTGAAAAACGTTTCTGCCGATTGTTCACGGTTTGTAAATTATATTCACATTGCTTACATATATCCGTAATCATTTTTTATTCAGTTCAACTTAATAATTACTTAAGTTTTATACAAGAAAATTCAGTTTTGAATCATTTTATCATGAGTTACGAAAAATTGACAACTACCAACTTCAACGCTCATCCCTGGTGATAAACAAATAAACATGGGTCAGCTGATTGAGATGGGACCACTTAGTGAAGATCTGAACCAGTAACAAGAAGAAAATTAAAAACAAACATTAAAGCTAGGGATCCACTGTCATGCTCAGAAATGCTTATAAAATTAGAAATTTTGCATGTATTACACAAGTCAGCAAAATTAAGAGTTTTTTTTTTTAGTCCGAGTTGTCAATTGCTATTTTCTTGTTGCTTGCGTCAAAAAGGAAGGAAAAGGGAGTCATGTTGTCGCAGTTAAGATTCTGTTATGCTTTTTGTTGTAACGGTAACAATAACGGTATGATACGAAGTGCTTAATATATATATATATATATATCTAATATTTCCCTTTTCTAAAAACCCCATTGGCTGAATATTTTCCTTTTACAAAGTGTCCGATTCTGAGTAAACTGTCTGCTTATGTTTAAACTGTCATTGCGAAAACATCTTTTTAAACGGAAAAAATACCGTTATTTTTTGAAACTTTGCTTTTGTGAAAGAAAAATGGACATTCGTTTGGATAGTTTGACCCTCAAGTACAACTAAATGCATGGTGCGATATTTCTGATTTTTAGCTAAAACATATGTCATTCTAAATACAGTATAGAATTTTTTTTTGGTTGAGTTTGAGTGATGAATCAAATATAGCGTCCGAACAATTACAATTTCATGGGATTTCTTATTAAAATGAATCATAGAACTTTTAGGGTCGCTGATATTAAGCCGCTTATCAAAATATATAAATAAAAGATGGCGGATCTAATATAGCTGCCAAAAATTTAGAAAATGTCCGTCCGCAAAAGATTTAACAAGGAAATGAAACGTAACGATTTTGGTGGTTGGTAATTTTAAATTTCATGATGTCCTGGGCGCAAAAGCAAATTTTTTTAAAAATCATATCGAATTTCTTCACTTGTAAGCAGTGGCGGATTTACACATTTGCCGCCAGTAGGCTATTTTGCCGCCCTTCCGTACTCTACATTTCGAGACCCTAGTTCACAATCATATTAATTAACGATTTAGATAAGATTGCGCAAGAAATAGGTTTTGGGTATATTTCTGAGCTAATACAAGCTCAATTATGTACTACTAATAAGGCGGGGTAAGGTATGTCTTAATACTACTTACAAAACAATGTACAATCGGTAAAAGTAATTAAATAATTTGTATTGCGTTTACCTACAGTTTAAAAACAATATATTCCATTATCTGGTAAAAATCCGGCTGATGATGAAGATGAAATTCAATTAATTAAAATATGAAAGTTTTACAATACCTTTTTGCGTGATTTTCTATTCTGTATATTTGCTTTGCTGCAAATTACATGACTTTCTTTGGGAATTGTGAGATGTGTTACAATTTTAATTTCAAATATTTTTCTTTTTATTCTTTATACACTTCTTTATTCCTTTTGGTTTTCATTTTTTGTTGTTATTTAAAACAAAGTGTGCAGTCTACTCGTAATAGCCTTTCGATTTATTATCTCTTATATTTATATATAATTTATATCTACTGGTAGGATGAGGGCGCTTGATTCTGAGAGCCTCGCCTACGGCGACAGCCGGCGAAACCAAGGACTATTATTTTCGGTATATAAATATGAATCTTTTTAATTTCTGTAAAATATAAAAAAAATGTTGGTCCCAAATTTGCCGCCCCTAAAATCTGCCGCCCTAGGCTCCAGCCTACTCAGCCTGCTGGTAAATCCACCACTGCTTGTAAGACGAAAGCAATGAGAAATTAACACACATTAATCAGAACCAAAAATCGTGTCGACTTGTGTTATTAGCTGAATTTTTAGTAATTATTTACTTCAAGATCCAACTTCTCGATTACCTTAACCTTGGAGTATGTTGAAACGGTCATCGACTTCAGACAAATTTGGGGGTGCACTTGTGATTGTAAGAAAACCCCCTAAAGTGAAAACCTTATTCGTCAACCAAAAATAAATTATTGACCCTATAGTATGCAATTTTAATACATTTTTAGGAGGCATCGCTAAGAAGTTGAGCTTTCAAAAATGCGTTTCACTTCTATTGTTTATCTACTATGTATTTGCCCCAAACTGCCCTATGGTATGCAATTTCATAACATTTTTAAATTTTGAATGCATCGCTAGGAGAATGAAATATTTAATTTTCAACTTAAAAGACAAATATGAAGGAGGTAAATGCTCGCCCGAAAAAATTATAGAAACAAGAACGAATTTTAATTATAATAAGCAAATATTTGGAAATTCGATTTGTCAATACTGCACGAAGGTTGTTGCTATTAAAAACTCATAGTACATTCTAAAGATTTCACTTCATTTTTTATTAACTGAAAAAAATAGCGTATTACACAAAAATGTGGGAACGAAATTACTATGGAAACAAAATGTTAATTTCGTCAAAGAATTGAATGTATCACATATAAAATTACATATATAATAATTATATCAGAAACATTTAATAATTGGTGTTGCCACCTGAGTTCAAAATTGCTTGTTGGAGTCTCCTGAACATGGAATTAATTAAATTTTGCAGATACCATTGGTCAATCTTGTTCCATTCGCTGATTACGGCATCCCTAAGATGTTTCAAAGATTCAAATTGACGTCCATTCTTGTAAATATTATTGGCCAGTAGTCCCCAAACATTTTCAATCGGATTGAGATCCAGACTATAGGCTGGCCAGTCCAATAACGGAATGTTGTGATCAGCCAAGAAATTCTTCGTCAGTCTTGCAGAATGAATTTCCGCCAATAGTTTTGGCAGCCCATCTGATATAAAGCAGCAATTGAAATTAGAAGTTTCCGTGCGTCGAATGCAGCAAATTCTACATGACTACAAAAACTTGTCGAAACCTTAACCTTTGTCTCGTCATAAAACAGCTCGACTAAGGTTTGCTGAGAAATATTAGTTTTGTTATGAAGAGTAGAACAAAGTCGTATTTAGCGACGAAAAAAAATTTAATTTAGACGGGCCTAATGGTTTGCAAAAATATTGGCATGATGTTCAACAACAAAAAAAAAAAAAAAAAAAAACAAGGTAGTGTTTCGTTAACTTTTGGAGGATTGGATATACAGGAAAGACTCCAATATGTACTGTTTATTACGTTAACCTATTATGTGAATTAGTGAATGCGGGCGATGATTATTTCGTCCCAGATTACATATTCCAACAAGACAATGCGGCAATTCATTCTGTTAGACTGATGAAAGATTTCTTGGCTGATCATAACAGTCCGTTATTGGATTCGCGAGCTTGAGCCGTTTGTTGAAAATGTTTGGGGACTACTGGCCAATAATA
The DNA here is from genome assembly GCA_949715965.1 of Dysmachus trigonus. Taxonomy (NCBI): domain Eukaryota; kingdom Metazoa; phylum Arthropoda; class Insecta; order Diptera; family Asilidae; genus Dysmachus; species Dysmachus trigonus. The sequence goes on along the minus strand of OX454319.1, from coordinate 44,202,684 downwards.
TTTACAAGAATGGACGTCAATTTGAATCTTTGAAACATCTTAGGGATGCCGTAATCAGCAAATGGAACAAGATTGACCAATGGTATCTGCAAAATTTAATTAATTCTATGTTCAGGAGACTCCAAAAAGTAATTTCGAACTCAGGTGGCAACACGAATTATTAAATGTTTCTGATATAATTATTATATAATTTTATATGTGATACATTCAATTCTTTGACGAAATTAACATTTTGTTTCCATAGTAATTTCGTTCCTACATTTTTGTGTAATACGCTATTTTTTTCAGTTAATAAAAAATGAAGTGAAATCTTTAGAATGTACTATGAGTTTTTAATAGCAACAACCTTCGTGCAGTATTGACAAATCGAATTTCCAAATATTTACTTATTATAATTAGAATAAGCCCAAATATTGCATTTTTCGTTCTTCTTTCTATAATTTTTTCGTAGGGTGTATATACACATATACTTGTTCAGAATGACTCAAAGTATGAAATATTTCAAGCACAAGGTCATCGAAGAGTTGGAACTTAAAGTAAATAATTACCCAGAGATTTGAAATTTTCTAAAAATAGCGTCAAACTGTGATTTTTCAACTAATCCGAAAAATTTTCAATCTAAAATTTGAAGTTCTGCGTGGCTACAAATCATGACGATTTGATGCACTTCTCCAAAAAATTTCAAATCTTTATTCTGGGCAACATCCGTTCAATATAAGATGTTTTTTTAATTGTTTTGAACAGACGAACAAAACGCAGTAATTAACTTTAATATCTTAACTGATTTTTCTCTGAGCTCTAAATAATTTTGATGCTAAATTTAATTTGATAAACACGAATTTGTTTACCATTTTTTACAATTTTTCAGTTCTGCAGCTCCAGTTTAACTATAGGTAAAAAATTACTTTTCTTAAATTAAGCTTATAGAGTGGACGTTTTTGCGTTAAGTAACGTGTGTTATTATTATTATTATTATTAGGGGTGACCCTCATGGTGGGCACTGCGACCAGACGTTCTTTTGTGCCAAAGCTCCTTTACAGTAAAAGACGATCCGCTACCCTAAGGAACGCCAGAAGGTCCTTTACAGAAGATGAACGAGCCTCAGCCGAGTCCAGGAACTCTTGGCCGAAGATCTTTCTTCTTAACCGTGCTAAAGCCGGACAAGCACACAAAATGTGTGATGTAGTTTCGTCGTCTTCAAGACACAGACGACAATCCGTCTCATTTGACAGACCTATTTTATATAGGTGGTATCTTAGCCCATGGTGGCCAGTTAGGTAACCTACCAACAGTCTGAAATCCGCTTTACTCAAAGCATTGATTTCAGTGTAGGTGTAGGGTCTGACTAGCTCTTTAGCTTGCCGGATCCCAGGGAAGTTATCCCAGTGTATGTACTGTAGATTCCTGACCCATTCTTCTATCACTGCCTTGGACGAAGACCAGCCAATGCTGCAGAAGGGCTCAGGACCCTTGAATCGAGAAGATGAACCTTCCCTGGCAAGTTCATCAGCAACCTCATTAACGTATTAAAGTAACGTGTGTTAGGCTAATATAAAAAACAAATGCAAAAAATCCGGGAGAAATTCTATTTTTTTCCATTTTTAACAAAATCGGAGATAAACACATTGCAGCTCTAGCACTAGAGGCAAACAATTGATTTGCCTAAATAAGACCTATAGATATGATTTTGTTAATTTAAGTGATATTTTTAAGGGAAATTAAATAGTCAAATGCAAAAAATGAAATAAAAAGCGGGGTAAAAGCGTTTTTTTATACCATTTTTAAAATTTTTCAACTTTGCAGCTTGGTTTGCTATAGATAAAAATTTGATTTTCTTTAATTTGGGCTATAGATCTGATTTTTGTGTGCATAGTTTAGGGTAACTATTGTTAGGAAGCGGCTGGTGGAGTAATAAATAATCTTTAGTTTGTTAATATAACAATTTATTAATGATACAAGTAATATACTTCGGTGCTTATTACTGAGCGGAAGGGAGCATACTGACTTGCTCCAAAAGGTAACATCCTATAGACGTGCGCAGACGTCTAATACAAGTATGTGTGCACATACAGAAGAGGATAATGTGGTAGCCTTGCATCAGTACACTCAAGGCATCACATGTACATTTCAAATAGAAAATCAACTACAACACCCTCCTCTTATTTGAACATTTGAAACATAAACTTATGCACTGTTTAACAAAATAATACCTTCTTTGCTTATAGCTCACAAAATTTGTTTTTTTTTTTTTTAGAAATAATATCATAATATATAATTAAATTTAATGTTCATTTTTTTTTTTTTTTCTTTGTAAAAATATAAAAGTAAATCACTTTAAATGTTCTTTAAGCCTGCGTAGAATACAAATTCACACAGCTGGTTTGCTGGAACTGCTTTGGTCAATCCATCCGCTAACATGTTTTTGGAGTCAATGAACTGAAGGTTCATTTCTTTTCGCTCAATTTTTTCTTTGATGAAATGCCTCTTGACGTCAACATGCTTTGTTCTGGAACTGAAATGCGCGTTTTTGGCTAAGTCGATGGCTCTTTTGTTGTCACAAAACATGGTAGTGGGTTTCTCATCCTGAATGAAGAGTTCTATAGTTAAACCTCTGAGCCATATCAGCTCCTGCGTGGCAGCCTGGAGTGCCTGGTACTCAGCCTCGGTGCTTGAAGTTGCAATAGTTGCTTGCCTCTTAGTATTCCAGCTTACTGCTGCCCCTTGCATTGTGAATATGTATCCCGTTACAGATCTAGAGTCGTATGGATCTGAAGCCCAACTTGCATCACAGAAGCCTGACAGTTTTGGGTTTGAATCTCCCGAATAAATTAGTTTTAGATTTCTTGTACCTTTTAGGTATCGGATAACCCTCTTCACTGCTTTCCAATGACTCTCATCATAATTGTTATTAAATTTACTTATTGTACTCACAGAATAGCCTAAGTCTGGTCTTGATCCTTGGTAAACGTACAGGAGAGCTCCTACTGCATTCTGATAAGGTATCCGCTTCAATTTTTCCATCTCATCATGCTTGACCGGCGACATACTTGAATTTAGTGCTAATCCTGTCTGCATTGGTGTAGATACTGGCTTACAGTCCACCATGTTGAAATTTTTTAGAATTGTTCCAATGTAGTCGCTTTGGTCCAACGAAATGAATCCTTTTTCTCTATTTTGATGCACGTTGAGGCCCAAACACTTTCTTGCCTCTCCCAAATCCTTGAAGGGGAAATGAAGTTTTAACTCTTCCTTAAATGCATAATACAATTTGTGGTGATTTGTAAAAATTATTAAATCATCCACAAAGACTGCTATATATATAGCTCCCTCATTTACAAAGGTGTAATAGATGCATGGGTCGTTTACACATCTGTTGAACTTCAAGTTGCTTAACAGTGAGTGCAGTTTTTGATTCCATGCACGACTTCCCTGCTTGAGTCCGTAAAGTGCCTTTTTTAAGTGGCAGACGTATCCCTTATCCTCATTTTCTGCAAACCCTTCTGGCTGTTGAAGGTATATGGTTTCTTCCAATTCTCCATGAAGAAATGCAGTGTCTATGTCTAGATGATAGACAATCAACCGTTGTTTTGCAGCGAGCGCAAACAGTACACGTAAGCTTGTGTATCTCACAACAGGCGAAAAGGTTTCATCATAGTTTATGCCTTTTACTTGGCTGTATCCCTTGGCCACTAACCTTGCTTTGTAGCATGTCACTCCTGACTTATCAATTTTCTTTTTGTAGACCCATTTGCATCCTATAATTGGTAGGCCGGGTGGTGGTTTCTCCAAAATCCATGTTTTATTTTTTATTATGGACTGGTACTCTTTTTGCATGGCTGCTATCCACTGGTTTCTTTCAGAGCCTTGCATGGCTTCTTCGTAAGATGCTGGTTCATCAGCTGTAAGCATCGATGAGTACAAAACATAGTCATCGAGTGCTTTTGTTCTGGTTGTTAATCTTGTTGACCTACGAATAGCAGGAAAATCTTCTTCATCACTGCTTATCTCTTCTTCCTGTTGAGTGGTCTCCATTGGCTCATCTGGATCATCTGGACAGTGGTGGATTTACCAGCAGGCTGAGTAGGCTGGAGCCTAGGGCGGCAGATTTTAGGGGCGGCAAATTTGGGACCAAAATTTTTTTTATATTTTACAGAAATTAAAAAGATTCATATTTATATACCGAAAATAGTAGTACTTATTTTCGCCGGCTATCGCCGTAGGCGAGACTCTCAGAATTAAGCGCCCTCATCCTACCAGTAGATATAAATTATATATAAATATAAGAGATAATAAATCGAAAGGCTATTACGAGTAGACTGCACACTTTGTTTTAAATAACAACAAAAAATGAAAACCAAAAGGAATAAAGAAGTGTATAAAGAATAAATAGTAAAATATTTGAAATTAAAATTGTAATACATCTCACAATTCCCAAAGAAAGTCATGTAATTTGCAGCAAAGCAAATATACATAATAGAAAATCACGCAAAAAGGTATTGTAAAACTTTCATATTTTAATTAATTGAATTTCATCTTCATCATCAGCCGGATTTTTACCAGATAATGGAATATATTGTTTTTAAACTGTAGGTAAACGCAATACAAATTATTTAATTACTTTTACCGATTGTACATTGTTTTGTAAGTAGTATTAAGACATACCTTACCCCGCCTTATTAGTAGTACATAATTGAGCTTGTATTAGCTCAGAAATATACCCAAAACCTATTTCTTGCGCAATCTTATCTAAATCGGTAATTAATATGATTGTGAACTAGGGTCTCGAAATGTAGAGTACGGAAGGGCGGCAAAATAGCCTACTGGCGGCAAATGTGTAAATCCGCCACTGCATCTGGATGATCTTCACTTCCTGTGACATCCTTTGGTGTGGTTGATAATTCTTGTGTATGCTTTTGAGGAATTTGTGCATCTGATTCCTCACAAGTTTTACTGATTGGCAAGGTGACAATATTTTTTCTCAGTGGACAGTGGTCCTCAAAAAATTCCACATCTCTGCTTGAACATACCTTTTTGTTTTTTATATCCCATAAACGATAGCCCTTCTGGTCCGTACAATAGCCAAGCATTACACATTCTTTGGCGATTGGTTGCATTTTATTCCTGAACTGTGCTGGTATATAGGCTAGTGCTCTACTACCAAACACTCTTAAATGAGCTATGTTAGGCCTGATTCTTGACCACAACTCTTCTGGAGTTTTATCTTGAAGAACCCTTTTAGGAGAGCGATTAGCCACATAAGCAGCTGCAGCGATGGCTTCTGCCCAAAATTTTTCCTCCAAGCCGGACTCTATTAACATGCACCTTGCCTTATCGAGGAGTATGCGGTTGACTCTTTCAGCTCTTGAGTTTTGCTGAGGATTATATGGGATGGTTTTTTGATGCTTAATGCCTAATTCTTGTGTTATTATCTCAACACTTGCATTAACATATTCCAATCCATTGTCAGTTCTGAGAATTTTTATTTTTTCACTTGTTTGTCTCTCAACTCTTGTGATGAAATTTTTTAGTACTAACGGAGCTTCATCTTTCTTTTTTAGAAAGTACACAAAAATCTTCCTGGAATAATCGTCCAGGAAAGTCATAAAATATTTTGCACCACCTAATGAAGTACAGCTCATCTGGCACAAATCACTGTGAACTAACTCCAAAATTTTTTCTGCTCTTTTCATATTTTCATGAAAAGGTTTTTTTGTTAGTTTTCCAAGTACACATTCGGAGCACTTATTTAAGGAGGATTGCACTGGGAAATTAATCCCTACAGCTGCGTAGTCTCTTAATTTGATTAAGTACTGTTCATTTAGATGACCAAGCCTTCTGTGCCATAAATGAATATCCATAGCTTTGGATTTTTTCTGTAATGTGTTAACTTGCTTCCCTTTTGCGGGATTAATCGCTTCCATAGTATTTGCCTCATCCGCTTCTACGTTTAATTTGTATATGTTGTTGGTTGTGATAATTCCTTCGGCAGCAACCTTATCATTTTTGTTGACAATTTTACATTTTCCAGCACCATATACTATATTGTAGCCTTTCTTATCTATCATACCGACGGAAATTAAATTTGATGCAGCATCAGGCACGTAAAAAACATTCTCTAACCTTATTTGTTTAAAATCGCAGTTTTCGCCTTTGGTAGTGAGTAACACTTCACCTACACATTGCGGTGTCATGTAACCTTTGTTGGCTACCTTAATATTTTTTACTCTTGTGGCTTTTAAATTTCGCATCACTTCTTTATTTTTACATATATGCGCTGAAGCACAAGAATCTAAATACCACGCAAATTGTTTTATTTCATTTGTAGGTGCAGCAGCCGATGAAAAAGCACATATGAAGCTCTCTACCTCTCTCTCAGAATCGTCTGCTTCTGTTTCCTCTATATTTGCGGACCAATTTGTATGCGTGAAACGATTGCCTTGTTGGTGTTTGTGCACTTTTCTCACTTCGCAGTTTTTTGCTATGTGTCCATAGCCATTGCAGTTGAAGCAACGTGGTTTGTTGTCACGTGACACCTGTGCTCTGCCACTGGCTCTGCTTTGCCTTGCGCCTGCGCCGCGATTTTTTTTGAAATTTGTATACTGCCTTCGCTCCGTTTTGAAGTGTGTATAGAAGCCTTGAACATTGGATTCGATGTCACTGTTTGCTTGACCTCCATCTTGGCGCGCGATCAATTTTGTTTTTACAAAATCTGCCGTAATGCTCACGTTTGAGCCCTCCAAAGCCATAATCAGTGGCTGATATTCGGGCGGAAGTCCAGCCAATAAAATGGCTCCAACCAGCTCGTCCGGAATCTTAAAGTCAATACTTTCCAAACGCTGGGCTACACTTATTATTTTGTTAATGTATTCCTCCATTGACGCACAATTATGCAATTTAACAGTCGTGAGAGACATCAGCAGGGAAACTTTTCTACAGAGCCCTTTATCCTCATATACGGTTTCCAACTTTTCCCACACTTCTTGGGCCGTTTTTAAATTGCGCACGTGTGAATACACTACCGGATCCAAAGCCAATATTATTTTTCCTCGCGCTTTGGATATTTTATTTTGATCTGTAGTTAAGGCTCCGTTTGTGGGCGCCTTTATTGTGTCCCACAAACCTTCAGATTGCAGGTATCCCTCCATTGCAACACTCCAGTTGCAATAATTTTGCCTGCCTACGAGCCGCTCCACAGCCTGTCCGCTTAAATTAAAGCTTGCCGATGCCATGTTATATTTTACGTGTTAAGTATACGGTAACACTTTTTCACTGCTCGTGTACACGTGGTCAGTTCGGTACTCCACAAGAATTTTGATAAATTTTGATTAACACAATTTTTTTTTGTTAACAAATTTATTATCACTGAGCTGGGCCCATAACCTATTGTTAGGAAGCGGCTGGTGGAGTAATAAATAATCTTTAGTTTGTTAATATAACAATTTATTAATGATACAAGTAATATACTTCGGTGCTTATTACTGAGCGGAAGGGAGCATACTGACTTGCTCCAAAAGGTAACATCCTATAGACGTGCGCAGACGTCTAATACAAGTATGTGTGCACATACAGAAGAGGATAATGTGGTAGCCTTGCATCAGTACACTCAAGGCATCACATGTACATTTCAAATAGAAAATCAACTACAACAGTAACTAAATAGACAAAATTAAAATAATTCAGTACAAATACGCTTTATATACCACTTTTAAATATTTTTCTGTTCTTTAGCTCTGGCTTACCATAGGTAAAAAATCAATTTTCTTAGATATAATTTTGGGAGCTGATTGTGTTGTGAATAATAACGGGTAATTAAAGAGCTAAATGCAAAAAATCTGGGGTAAATGTTATTTTTTTACCATTTTTAAAATTTTTTGATTTGCTCAGCTCTAGTTTTACTCCAGGTAAAATTTGTTTTCTTAAATTTGGCCTACAGAGCAGAGAACTATTAGACCACATCTTAAATTTTCTCAGATTAGATGCTTTACACTTAATTCCGATTGTAAACAAACAAATAATAATAATTTCAATTAAGGGAAATTGCGATTTAAATCACGTTTATTACTTAAAGATAATCTGACTTGATAATTGAAAATCAGCAATTTCTTGTAGAACAGAATTCCTAAATGAATCTTAAGAGACAGTTTCGCAGAAGTATAAATTAAATTTAAACACATTGTGTCTTTATTCCTCTCTAGCACCTGAAATATTGTAATATGAATGTAACCATTGTTACTTAAACCTCGCCAGAAAGAAAGGAGACCAAGTTTTTTACTCTAAAGCTCGAGGCGATTTATTTTCTGCGTATAATATCGTTTTTTAATCTTAGAATTGATTACATCCTACTCCCCTCAGTCCTTCCTTACAGCTTGGAGGCATCAATGCCCAGCTCCTTGAGTCGTTTCTCAATCTCGGCCACATCGAGACCTCTTTCCTTGTTGTATTTGTAGTTGAATGTGAGCTGGACCTCTTCAAGACCCTCGACTTTTTCGACCAGGGTACCCTCGAGTTTCCTGTCGATGTCATTCTCCTCCCGCAGGACGCAGAAGTAAAGGAGAAATATCGCAACACTTCCCGATATCACGTAAGGCTGGTACCAGAGCATCTCGTCCGCGCCTCCGGACCGAGTGTCTTTGGCGCGCCAGGTTGCTGCGTTGCTTCCAAAGTAATTTATTGGCTTATTTTCATCCTGCTCATCGGCTTGGTTTTTGTGCAATCGCTGGCAAAGGGTCGTCGTTGAAAAGAGCGCCGAAGGCCCCCGGCTGGCAAGAGCAACTGAACCAGGCCTGCTCGAATTGAGTGGAATAAAATTAAGTAGAGTTTTTTAATTAGTTATTTCTCAAAAATTACCTTATTGTGCGGCAAATCAAGCTCACTGCTGCAATATTCATGGTTGCTGGGATCTTCGTTGGTTCTTTAACATCTCTAAAACCACTCTAACCTTAATGACAGCTGTCATTCTGTGAAATATTTAAAGACAGAAAGAAAAGCCTTGTAAGTTAATTTAAGCTGAACAGAAACTTTAATACTTACCTTTTAAATAAATATAAAACAATGTTCATTAAGAAAACAATTAAAAAAGATCAAACGCTTACTCCGGTAAAGAAACTGAACGTTCCCCTTCCAGATGATTTTGACATTTTGGTTGACAATCCGTTGCGCGGGAAGATGACAAGACGAAGAGGCCGGATAAATTTTGAAAACGAACGGCGAGTTACACTTGCAGAGCTTTTTCTAAATATATTCGCAAAATGACCAGCGAAGGTATCCTCTCAGGGTTTTCAGAGAATACCGATGATACATTTGCGAACGGAGAACTTGGTCAACGGTCCCCGCAGCCTGAGGACTTGGGTCCCGAAGAAGAGGTCCAGGACGAAAGTCTAACTGAAGGAACAGAGGAGCACCAAGAGCCAAACACCTCCGCAGGACCCAGCACCAGCAATCAAACAAAAGGTACAGTAATAAACCTGCATTTTTGAATCCTGATGAATTTGATGAATTGATTGAAATGTATTTCGCATACAAAGTGAGAACACACCGTTGAACGTATTCAGTTTGATAGTATTCCCAGTAGGAAATGTAACAAGGGATTGCCCTAAGAAAGCCTGATATGACTACTTCCAAGCACTTCCAATATTCCCTCTAGCATGGGTCTGCAGGTATCTACCTTATATTCCTACTTCCTGATAATCGAGTGGGTAAGGAGTAAGTGAGTTTTACCTAAAAACTTGTTGTGTTTTAAGAAGATTTCGTCATCGTGCGATGCGCTTGCATCTACGCGTTTTCTTTTCACTCTCGAAGAGTGAAGGTTGTTTTAATTTTTATTAATTCAATGAGTGCCTCATATTTTAATAAGCTGAGCAACAGCTCAGTCTCGATTTTTATTTAGATTCAGATCAAGTTTGGTTTTTCTATATAAAAGTTGAGACAATCCTTTTGCTCAGTTTATTAGAATAAGCCCTATTATTCCATTTATTTTTAATAACTTCTAGGCGGGGAGCCGGTGACAGTAAAACTGCACTTATACGGATTCTAAAATTTAGCATATGAATGAAAAGTATTTAATCATAGCTACAACATAGGCCCGGTGTGCCAGGGTTTATCCTGGGAGAAATATTTTTTAAAAATTTTTATTTTTTTAATAATTATGAATAATTTGCACTTATACGGAAATTAATGTTTCTAATACCATTTTATTGCAAATTTTATCTAAGTTCAAAAAAATTTGGTGTGCCAGGGTTTATCCTGGCCTAAAAGTCTGTCACACCACTTTATACAGCGTGATCCAAAAGTATGGAAACGGCTAAATAACTTTCGAGGAATGCATTTTGGAGAAAAAAGTTGTAGACAAAAGTTTTAGGAATTTTCCCCAGCTATTCAATGGTGACCTTAGATTTGACCTTGACCATGGCCTTGAAGGTCATTTCAAGGTCAAGTTGACTTTTTTAAATTGGAACCCTTATTTTTGACCACGGAAATGGAAAGAGCGGAAAATTTTACGTCCAACTATGACCTTTACCATGACCTCGAAGGTCATATCAAGGTCAAAATGGCTCTTTAAAGAGGAACCTGCATTGTTACTGCGGATTTGCAAAGAGTGGAAGTTTTGCGTCCAAATGTGATCTTGACCACAACCTTGACCTTTAACATGACCTCGGCAATGACCTTGAAGGTTATATCAAGGTCAAGGTAGTTTTTGAAGGGGATACCATGTTTTTTTCCAACGAAAAGGGATAGAGCGGAAAAGTTAACGACCGACCATGGTGAAGTCGATTAAGGCAAGGTCAAGTGTGTCATGGTCAAGGTCACATCCGGGCGCAAAACTTCTGCTCTTTCCAAATTCGCAGTAGCAATGCAGGTTCCCCTTTAAAGAACCATCGTGACCTTGATATGACCTTCAAGGTCATCGTCAAGGTCATAGTCGGACGTAAAATTGTCTGCTCTTTCCATTTCCGTGGTCAAAAACATGGTTTCCCCTTCAATAACCCACTTTGACCTTGATATCACCTTCGAAGTCATAGTCAAGGTCATGGTCAGGGTCAAGGTTGTGGTCAACGTCACATTCGCATGCAAAACTTCTGCTCATTCCACGTCCGCAGCAACAATGCAGGTTCCCATTTAAATAACCATCTTGACTTGATATGACCTTGGAGGTCATGGTCAAGGTCACAGTCGGACGTCAAATCTTCCACTCTTTCCATTTCCGTGGTCAAAAATATGGTTTCCCATTTGAAAAAATCAACTTGACCTTGAAATGACCTTCAAGGCCATGGTCAAGGTCAAATCTAAGGTCACCATTGAATAGCTGGGGAAAATTCCTAAAACTTTTGTCTACAACTTTTTTCTCCAAAATGCATTCCTCGAAAGTTATTTAGCCGTTTCCATACTTTTGGATCACGCTGTATAAAGTGGTGTGACAGACTTTTAGGCCAGGATAAACCCTGGCACACCAAATTTTTTTGAACTTAGATAAAATTTGCAATAAAATGGTATTAGAAACATTAATTTCCGTATAAGTGCAAATTATTCATAATTATTAAAAAAATAAAAATTTTTAAAAAATATTTCTCCCAGGATAAACCCTGGCACACCGGGCCTATGTTGTAGCTATGATTAAATACTTTTCATTCATATGCTAAATTTCAGAATCCGTATAAGTGCAGTTTTACTGTCACCGGCTCCCGGACTATTCTTCTATTTCATTTATTTTGAATAACTTCTTCTATCGGGGAAGCGAAACTTATAATAGTCATCCAGCATAAGCGATTATTCCATTGATTCAGAGTAACTAGTTCTATCCCTGGTTATTAGGGAAACGAAAGTCGGAGACCTTGCCTCCAATCCCGTCGTCGGTAAAAAAGAAGAAGGAAAAGAATCGAGTCGGGAAGGAGTGCTACTTGCCCGAGAAGCAGTTATATCATTTCTTTTTAGCCCCTTCTTTTTCCTCTTTTTCCTCTTTTATTCAAATACACCCATCCCCCAATTTACACGGTAGATACGTTCCAAGAATAATCGTGTTAATCGAAACCACGTAAAATGAGACGCCGCATACATATAAAAAAGAAGAATGGGTTCAAATAAGCTTTAAATCGTGTTAATCGAATCAAAGAATATGATGAAAAGTCGCAGATACCAGACGGTTTTCCTCCTGCTATTTTAAAATTATGTTCTAGCTCATTGCTAATACCATTAAAAATTCTCTTTCACTGAACAGTGGAAAATTCCCTACCCTTTGGAAAAATTCGTTTATAATTCCCATTGACAAGAAGCGCAGCAAAAACCACCAACTACCGACCAATCAAGAAACTCTTGTATTACTAAACTTTTTGAAGCTATTATTTATTTGGAAATGTCAATTATATGTAAACGTCTTATTTTCAATAATCAGCATGGATTTCTCCAATGTCGCTCTACAACTTCGAATGTTATTGAATTTGTTCCGTATATTGTTGTAGGTTTCCAGATAGATTTACAGATAGACTACATCTATACAGATTTTAGTAAAACCTTCGACAAGCTCTTTCTACGTTTTTATTTGTCAAATAGATCCTACCAGATTGCTTTCGCTGTTGCCAATTCTAGGAATATCTCAGCCACTTCAGATGTCCCTCAGGGTAGCCATTTGGGTCCTCTTCTTTTCACTTTATTAATTGACGATTTCACACATCTGTTGAATAGATGAAAAGTTTTAATCTATGTGTATGATATGAAGTTATTCTTCGACACAAGGAATATTAACGATTGCCATTTGATTCGAAAGGACCTTAATATCTTCCACTCTTGATGTCCTCAGAATAACCTTGAATTAAATATTAATAAATGTGAAATTGTGTCATTTTATTGGGGACAACATTTTTTTCTTTTGGAATACGCTGCCTGGGATCATACTTTTCGTTGAACTAAGTCTATTAGGGATTTAGTTGTTATTCTTAACAACAGACTTGAATTTGTTGAACATATCAAATCCATGGTTATGAGGGCTTGTATTGGGATTCATAAAAAGATGGTCACGTGAGTTTTCTAATATTAGAGTATATAAACTACCATACTTTTCTTTTGTGAGACTAATTCTTGAATACGCTAGTCAAGTTTGATCTCCCCACTACCAAACTTACCTTAATAACGTGGAGTCTGTCTACCATAAGCCCATTACATATGTCTTGAAGGATTTACCTTGGGTCAATCCAATTTGTCTTCCTTCTTACGAAGACTACTGCAGTTACTCGACATGTATTCTTTATATAAATGTCGTGAAGTTGCTGACAAACTGACCAACTTATACTGATAATATTCACTCGCTCACTAGAACTACCAAGACTAGTCAAATTTACTTTGAATTAAGTATATTTTTTAAAGTTATCTCTTATCTCTTATCTCCAAATATTTTGAATAACACTATATACTATTTATTGGTCATTCTTCGGTATTTTCTTTTTACCAAGCATTTTTAATTTGCAATTACATCCTAAAAACTGGAACCAGCGACAAAAATTCAGATTTATCATAAAAAAAAATTTTTTTGCACATCTTTCCAAAATAATCTCGAGTCTGCCTGCTGTGCTCGATTGCTCGATTACAGGGTGAATAAGGTCTAAAAAAACAAGAAACTTACCAATTACCGATTACTTTAGCCCAAAAAAACATTTTTAAACTTTCACTTCCTTAACAAAATCTCCTAAAATTCACTCTGAATTTAATATTGTTACAATTATTTTGAAAATAGAAATCAATCATTTTTTTTTTGTCACAAACGTTTTGGATGATTAAAATAGGACACATTTTCCTTCACAAGAATAAATCGAAAATTATACGAAATTCCTAATAATATAACTAATTTAACTAATAAATAAATAATAAGAAAATAGAAAATAGATAGTTTAACCTAATATTTATAATTTTATTGTAGTTATTATTTATTCCTTGCAGAAAAACCCGCTGAGAAATCGCATGAGCCGAAGCTGACACAACTACCCCTGAGCAGGATAAGGAATCTGATGAAACTCGATCCTGATCTGCAGATTGCGTCGGCGGAAGCAGCTTTTCTCATTGCCAAGGCCACGGAGTTGTTTATTGATTCACTGGCGAAGGAATCTTTCTTGTACACGGTCCAGGCAAAGAAGAAAATGATTCAGAAACGAGATGTGGACATGGCCGTGTCTAATGTTGATAGCTTGATGTTTTTGGATGGCGCTATGGATTTTTAATAAATTTTCAGTTCATTGGTAATCCTATAATCTTTATCACAAGCCTTTTCATTAAACCTAGTGCACTGATTTTGATGGGATTCTCATTTGCTGATTGCTTGAGTTCTCGCTAGGTTTTAAGCTATATTTTCTTACGTTAGATAATAATGGCGCACCAATATGTTACAACTAAGGATTTTAAATTTTAAGCAAATTATATTTTTGATAATTTAGAGACTTTCCAATCAATTTTAATACCTTCAACCCCTAGGTATAAAATAATCCCAAAAATAAAATCTGTGTGAGGGCATTTTAAACTCTAACTTTTCAAAATCGGTAAGGATTTTTTGATCGGATGCGACCCTGCAGTTCGTGACCTTAAAGTTCAAGATCATGTTTTCAGTCTCAAAATTTGTAAAGTTTGATAATGCATCTACATAATTTTGGATCTAGATAATTTTTTTCCCAATAATTCTGATCAGTGCATGTGAAAATACGATATTTTCTCTTTAATTTAAAAAAAAAGTTAAGATTTTTCTTTCTAGATTTTACAGACGTACGTTATATGCCGATACTCGTCCACAACTGTAAACAGGTTTGAGCGGCTATTTGTCGACACTCGTCCGCAAAGGGTTAAATGTACAGGTGTGGACAAATAATTAGAAACAGTTTGATCAGCAGTGCTTTGTACACTGTCCTTCTTTATCCTTAGTGTCAAATCGAACGGTATTTTACCAGCGAAAACCTAGCGATCACGTGCTACTTAAGGGGGTAGTCCAGTGAAAACGACTGTTTTTTCAACGATTTTTTTTTCATATTAGAAGTCAATTTTTATTAAAAAACTTTTTGACATATGATAGTACAACTATTAAAATACAGAAAAAAAAAATTTTTTTTTTGTTTTCGATGAGTCATCCCGACAAAATGGCCGCTCCAAAAAAAAAATTTTTTTGTTGGCGGACGTCGAATCTCTGCAACGGTTCATTTGAAACAAAAAATTCAAATGAGGTTTTAATCTGTAGAACATTGGCTATCGTCGGAACTAGAATTATTAATTTTCAATAAGAAATAACAAAATGGCGGTATTTTCAATTTTTCGGGTGTTTTTCGGGTGCTTAATTTGTTTATAACTTTGTAAATAAACAATGGATTTTAATAATTCTAGTTCCGACGATAGAGACACAATCAAGAAATATACAGCTAAATTTTTAGATCAATCGGAGCAAAAGACTCTGAGATCTGACGTCCGCCGAGTCAAAACATGCTGTTTTCAGAAAAACGCGTTTAAAGTTTATTATGCGGAAAAAAGCTGAAAAAATTAATTTTACCTTAGTCAGCGATGCCTGCTTCATACATAACGCGATGCCTCCTCCATACATAACTAACCTTAAATACAAAGCAGAAGGACCTAGACCGTTATAAACCGAAAAAAAATGGGCGAAGCAAACAGAAATACAAGAGTCCTCCTTGCTCCAAAACACGCCAGGGGACCTTCGAGCGCTCGGATTACACATCTCTCGAAAACTCTCTGTATCTTTAAAACTATTCAATATTTTGCTTAGATATTTTAAGGGAGTATTTTCTAGGTGTAGTAGAGTAGATTTAAGCAAAAAAACAACAAACGAAAAAAAAATTTTTTTTCACTGGACTACCCCCTTAAAAACTACACTTTTAGTAGTAGTTCGTGCCGACACAAACATCCTGTGGTGGTATCATTTCGCGTAAATGCTTTAGAAACAGTATTCATTTTTCCAACTTATTAAACAAAAGTTGATTTTTCTGAATAATTGCAATGGTAAATATTTAAGTAACATTAAATATTCATGTTTTGTCAGTACTTTGTTTATAAATATAGGCAAGAAAAAAAATTTGTAGGCTTTCATGCACATGGAAGTAGTGCGTCTTTGGCAAGCAAAAATATCTTATTGCCAAATTGCAAACCAATTGAGATGCTCTTTAAAACTTGTTTATGGAGCAGTAAAACATTTCCAAGTACGCGGAACAGTAGAAAATGTTCTAAGATAAAATAAAATCCCGGAAAACGTCTCAGCTTACAGATCGACAAATCATCAGAGCTTCGAAAAAGGATCCTAGAAAAAGTTCTGCTGACATCCACTGCAAAATTTTCGTTGATAACGTACCGAGAACCGTTATAAAGTGTTTTGCTGAGGCTGGGTTGCATGGCAAAGTTTGACGAAAGAAACCATTACTGTCTGTAAACAACCGAAATAAAAAGGATCGAATTTTGACAAGCTTCATTTGGCCTGGATAGCAAACCAATGGAAATATATGTTAGGGAGCGACGAAACAAAAATTAATAGAATGGGTTCAGACGGTAGGATGATTGTTCGTCAATCTAAAGTCGCTGTATTTGATTCGAGATATACTACTCTTTTTGTAAAGTATATTGTAAACTATTGTAAATATTATAATATTATATTCTATGTTGTATAGCTAAAATCTTCGAGTCTCTGATCTGTGATACTTTTTATTTTCATTATAAGCCTTTCTTGCCATCTTTTCAGCACGGCTTTCTACAGGGTAAATCTACTACAACCAATTTGTTGGAGTTTTCCAATTACCACATTTCTAATATTGAATAGGGTAAACAGGTAGACTGTATTTTAACAGATTTCAGCAAGGCTTTTGACAGAATTAATCACCGAATTCTGCTCTATAAACTAAGAGTTTTCGGATTTCCCTCTCTTTTTATTAAATGGCTTTGCTCTTACTTGTCCCAGCGGTCGCAACGCGTCACATTTCGAGGGGTGCTGTCCAGGGAAATATTTAATATGTCGGGCGTACCTCAGGGTAGTCACCTGGGTCCTCTCTTATTCATCATATTTATTAATCATGTGTCATTGTTCTTGCCAAATTCTAGAATTCTCTGTTATGCTGACGACGCCAAGATTTTTCGGGATATATGTATCTACCAAGCAGGATTGTATTCTTTTAAATTCTGAAATTGATTCTTTTCATAATTGGTGTGTGCTTAACCGCGTACCATTAAAAATTGACAAATGTACGTATATGTGTTTTTTACGTAGAAAAAGTATCATAACTTTTAATTATACCATTGATGATTGCTCGCTACAGAGACTCGAAAAAAAAAGATCTTGGGATCTGGTTAAATGGCCGTTTTTCGTTTGAGGATCATATTGATGCCATTATTTGCAAAGCAGGTGCTAACCTGGGCTTTGTCAAACGCAGGTCTAAGGAGTTCAACAATCCTTATATTATTCGTACTCCCTTCTTGTTCCCTACCAGACCAATACTTGAGTATGCGAGTCCAGTTTGGTCTCCATCAATTACGACACACATTAACCGTGTTGAGGCAATACAACGAAGATTTCTTAGATTTGCTCTTCGAAACCTTCCTTGATAAGATCCACTAATTTTGCTTCTTATGAGGATAGACTTAATTTGATCTCTTTGCAATCCCCTGAGCAACGCCGCAATATCGCTAAAATATGTAGTGTTTGCCTTTGACTGTGTTTCAGAAAACGTTAACTCACCTGAACTTCTCTCTCTTTGCCATCTCTGTTCCGGCTCGCCCTACAAGACAATAGGACAATTGGGTAAAAATTTCTTGAGTAAAAATCTGGTAAAAAGTTTCATATGGTAGTGGGGATAAACATCAAAAGCTACAAGACGACTTCAAGTAAAAATTGGGTAAATCTTACTTGTGTATGTAAATTGTCAAACGTGATCAAGATGTTAGAGGGAAAACTTATGGATTTATTTAATATTTTTGAAGATTTTGAGATATGTTTTTTATTTATTTGAACAATTTTTCAATAACTTCTTCTTCTATCTGAATCGCAACGCAAAATTGAAACACACAAATGACAGATTACACAGTGACAAGCAATCGGTGATTTTACCCAAATTAATTCGGTCTCCGCAGCGTGGGTAAAATCTGGTAAAATTGTGTAAGAGGGGAAGTGCTGTCAAGAGCTCAGTTTTTCCCCTCCGTGAGTTTAACAGACACTTTCAGGTAAAAATTTTACCCGCGAGTAAAAACTTTATAGTTACCAGACAGACCTATTATAATATCTTCCACACGCCTCTTCATCACACAAATTACGGGTTGAACGAAGCTATTACGTGAATGTCGCGCTCCTTCAATGCCTACTTTCAACACATTAATTTTTACCTTTCTAGAATTACAATTAAAAGTCAGCTTCGTTAAAATTGATATTTTTCTTCCCGTATGCTATGAAGTAATCAGTTTGTTGATGAAATCGAAAAAAAAAAGAATATTGAAAGAGAAAACAATTTTTATCCCATCTAAAACAAATGTTTCTAATTAGCAAAATTTATGTATTGGAAATATTATGGCATTATATTCAAAATGTTTAAAAAAAACAATTCAAATTTAAACATAAGTTTTAATGCATTATAATTTAGAGAATGTTAATTTAGCTCTTTTCCGTACCTATGAAACAAGAACATTGAGAATTTTCAACTCAATTAAACGTCATATTAGTTGTCCACAGCTGTATATATTAGTCAATAGAATGCCCGCAAAAATAATGAAAATAAATAAGAAAAAAAAAAAACGAAAGCTTCTAATAAAACGGCTGACTCCTGTAAGATTTTTTCTTACTTCCGGTGGCAGGAACTTTCTGTCGATCCTGTACCCAATTTCGCCCAGCGAAATTTCTTAAAAAAGAGGGAGCCAATGCACGAACCACTCGCCGCAGTTTCTCCGCCGAGAACGCGTCGCATCGCACTCTCTCAAGCCCGCGCCGCTGCGTTGTTGACCACAAACAAAACTTCGCCGCACAA
Source organism: Dysmachus trigonus (assembly GCA_949715965.1). Classification (NCBI taxonomy): domain Eukaryota; kingdom Metazoa; phylum Arthropoda; class Insecta; order Diptera; family Asilidae; genus Dysmachus; species Dysmachus trigonus. The sequence goes on along the minus strand of OX454319.1, from coordinate 44,183,713 downwards.
AAATACGGCCGCAGCGAAAAGAACGCGACGCCATATTGAAAAGTAGAGAAGTGTCGTGAAAAGTAGTGAGGGAATTTCATTGCTGAAATAAATTCGTGCGTTTAATTATGCGAATGTGCGCCCCTTTTCGAGCCTTTTAACGCAGAGGGTAAGTGAGCGGGAATTGCCAGCGGTGGGGCCGGGAAAAGCCCGCCACACCGTCTAAATTGTTTATGTTTTGGATATTTTCACTTGAAAATTGGGTGACAGGCTTCGGATTGGCCAGGAGTCGGCAGGATCCTCATCTGGGGACGCAGCGCGCCCCATTTGCGGCCCACTCGCCGCTGCCCGCGGCTGGATATTGCACTTTTTTAATTAAGGCGGGAAACGAGATTTGTTTGCAAATACAACTGTGCATCTTCCGCACACTGTTTTCTTCGGGCTCTTCGCCTGCTTACTTTAGCTTTTTACCGAGGCGCCGTGACGTCACTAATCTGCTTTTTTGTGTCAATTTTAAGTTGGAAAATACACCGGGCGGCCCTAGTTTCTCTGATCGCGCGAAATTTGCAACTTCTGACCGGCTGCTCGTAGATTTCTGCAGAGGGAAATCTCTAATCAATATCTGCGAGGGATGGGAGAGTTCCATCAGCGGGGTCGGGAAGTGCTCGGCTGTATTCTGCGGCTTTCACCCGCCAACGAATTATTAATTTAAGAAAATCGGATCCTATTTTCGACTGATTCTCAGAATGGTTGACGACGGCAGAGGATTCCGCACGACCCCCCGTATCCTGAGCTTCTTGAACCATGTCATTTTTGACCCACATTGCGTAATCCACCCTGCAGAGCCATAAAGTCTGCCTTGCTTCAGTCTCCTGAAATAAAAGTGCATCCTCACATAAGAAAACTATGGAAAGCCAGATAAATCGTCTGATTTCGTTGCTTATAGCTGAATTAATCGTAATGTATTTTTATACTAAAATATCCTTAAGATTGTCAATTTTCCAAATAAGATCAGATGGAATTGTTTTTATTGCTTCATAAATGAAATTCAACAAATTACATAAAAACAGGCTGAGTAGAAAGAACTATAACCTTAATTTTATTGAAAATGAATTCCTAAAGGAGCTAGAAATAAGGAACAACAAACTTCCCGCCAAAATCGCAACATTAATTTTTAGACCAAAAACGTGCTACAGTGGACTAGTTAGAAAGGAATAATTTATTTTTTTAACTCTGCCGAAATAATTTCATATGATTATAAATATTCTTCCTTAAATTCCACATAAAAAAATCAGTGATGCGCTTAAAGGGAGAAATCGTTATTTACATCTTCATGTCGTAAAGAGGGAATTAGTAGGAACCAAAGAATAGACACTCGTGACGTTTGTACTTCGACCTTGGTACCGTTAACGGAACGAAGTAAATTTTGCTAGAAATGTGTAGTAATGAAGAAGTCACTAGTGAAACCCAAATATTTTAGTGAAAAATTGAAACAACTTCTGCACTACTTCTTGCAACACACATTTGCACAACATTTTTCTATAAACGAATTCCAAATTGCTTTTCTCAGAGCCACACACACCAAACAATTTATATGATTTATTTAAAACAAACTAAATTTTATTTAATTGTATTTAAAAATACATTTTTATTTTATTATTTATGATTAAAACAGGACCACCCTGTGTTTTCTTAATCGAGCGACACATCCAACAATGAAAAAATGTAAACAATCTTATCCGTATTTATGCTCGGTGTGTTACCTGCCTTTTCCCCCCTTCTTTGATTCTCCATTTCCCTATAACTCAACATTGCAAGGAGAGGTAGGATTTAGAGACCAATACCAATGCAATCGTTACAGGTCGCCTTTAAAAATGCATTGTAAAAAAATGCTTCACTTTATAATTTAAGCTGTAAATGATGTCTGTGAGAATTTTTTGTTCACTATATTTCTTATAAGAATTTAGAGAGGTAGTAGTTCTGCCCTGCTTTATCTAAAGCGGATTTTGGTAGGTCTATTTTTGAGAGTTTGCATATGAGTTGGAATTTGAAGAGCGTGTTCGAGAGTGTCCCTTATTATTTGATATTCTTTGATATAGAACCCCGGGGTTTTGGGTGAAGCAAATTTTAATGGATATTCTCCTTGAGATGGTTCTTATTTTGTCCAAAAGGCTCTATGAGACAGAAGTAGAGTTATGTATAGTGTTTCGACGATACGAAATGAATTTAAAAGTAGAATTGCATATGTGATTCCTATACGAAAATTAAATATGACATTTGGCTACTGATTGATGTGTATATGTATATGGACTTTTTCGAACAATTTTCTTATGCCGTTATTATATTATTATAATATTATTATTATTATACTAGAATAACCAAACCGTTAAATTGATGGTTCTCACACTTATTAAATAATTTACTCTTATTTATAAAGGGTGACTTTTTAAACAGATAGGACTTCCTAGGGATAACTGTCGATCCAAGCTGTCATTCTGACATCTCTATGTGATATTTATGTTTAGTATAGTCTGGCATGTAATCTTGAATACACTCACACTTAATCCGGTTAAGAATTATCCAAATTTACTTTGGAAATCGGCCGTCGGCTCTTGACACTTATGCCTATTCTCAAAACTCCCAGGAATACATATAAACACAAGCCGTGAAGTAGAAAATACATAAGTAGTGATGTAGTCCGAGAATCACCGCGAAAAATAACATTGCTTCTTATGGCGGAAGATCCAAAGTATGCCGCTCCACTCGCCTGAACTGCTAAACAATAACTTTTATGCGAAAATGATATTCTAGTAACTATGACTATAAAGGAATACCTTTCTAGTGATCTGAAAAGCGTTATAATGACAGGAACAAAATGTTAGATTTCTTTGCACTTAAACACAACTCTAACCATTTCCCCGAACAAAACAGCAGCGGCAGGTCGACTTGACAGCACGACTTTCCGTGATAATTTGTTCAGTGGGTTGTAAGAGTAACATTTGAACGCAAATATCTTTAATATTTTATTCTTGCCCCTATAATGATTTTGGTACCATAAGAACGGTATTCCTCCCCAGTTACAGTCAGTGGAACATCACTTTTTCGTAAAAGCGATAGCTTAGCAGATTTGCCGTGTGGAGCGGAATGAATGGGTTCTACCGCCATAAGAAACAATATTATTTCGGTGCAATCATCGGACTACATCACCCTATACATGCTATGCTGATTGTGCTCCAGAGCAGTTGCATTGGCATTGCAGATGACATTGATCCTGGCGAGATGTGGTTTTAACAGGATGGCGTTACGTGCCACATAGTGACACAAACCATCTCCTTATTGAAATCACGATTTGGCAAAAAAGTGATTTCGAGAAAAGGCCCTGTAAATTGGCCTCCAAGATCGTGCGATCTGACACCTCTCGACTACTTCCTATGGGGTTACGTGAATTCATTTATGTTGATAAACTAGCAACAATTGAAAACTTGGAACCCAACATTGCTCGTGTTATTCATGACATACGGCCGACATTGCCCGAAAAAGCGACCCAAAATTGGATTGACAGAATGCGCTTCATTAAAAATAGTCGCGGTGACCATATGCTTGAAGTAATTTTAAAATTTAAAATTATTGAATTGGTTTATCGATTAAAGAAACAATTTTCATCAAAGCTAACTCCTTGTGTATTTTTTTAAAATTAAAAGTTCTATCTGGTTAAAATATCACCTTTTAAAAAAATTTCCTGATTGTGAAATATTGGCCTTCATTATCTTTATACTTAATAGAAAATAAATAAAATTAACCTGTTTTATAAAAAGGTTTCAACATTTAAGGCCGCGGTTATTCTAGTATTAAACCTTATTACGCAAAGTTGTTTTTTGGCAAGTTCAAACAAAAACCCAGATCGTTTACGTTCAGTGCGGTTTTCATGAACTAAACAACAACAACAATATGAAAAAATTTGTAGAGTAATTTTAAACCTTTTACAAAAATTCTACACAAAAACATGAAAATTATTCGTTTAAATATTCATTAATAGCAATTGTAACTTGAAAATGCATACTTTGAATTTAAAAAAAAAATATAATAATTAAAATCAATAAATAAAAAAAAGTCAAACGGGTATCGAGAATTAAATGATGAATAAAAAGATGCTAAATAAATAAATAAATAAAAAAATTCGTTTCAAGTTGAGTCGACTTTTAATAGCTGAATGTGATGTTTAGGTTTCCTATTTGAAAAATACTTAGGACGAAGCATGTCACTCGATTCCTTGTCCTGTTTTCAGATTAAGATTGTCTTTTAAAGTTAGTCAAATTTTATTAATTATGACACACACACAGACTCAAACTCTAAATTATTTTTGTTCTCATTTCTGGCATACTGATTTCTTTCAGTTCAAGAATGATGTTGACTTGAGAAACAATCACAAATTAATATGATTTTCTGCGGTTTATTTTGATGACGAAATATGTGGAAAAAAATATATTTTGTAATTTCATTCAAAATGGCGAAGGCTTTTGGAATTGCGTCAACGTCGGACATTTGGATTTATTATTAACATGAATAAAGTCTATAGCTTTACGCCAGTACTGGAGGCACTACAGGATTGTTGATGTAACATTTTCAACGGGATGCAAAACCATCTCAATGCCTTAAATTGGTATTGTTACAGAATTTGCCTTCGCTTATACTTCACACTTGAAGTTGCGATCGGGCAGATATAGGGATTAGCTTTCGATCCCTCCTTTGTGAGTGTCTATGGCAGAGAAGCCAAGCGCCATACTGAAGAGATCAGCTTGGCTTCTCGGATCGAAACACTCATCGATTTTTTTGGCTCGTCTACTTCGGTGGACGAGTAATATTCTTAATAAAAATGTCCCTATGTCCGTCCGTCAGTCCGTTCGTCGGCAAATTCGCCAAAGTATAGCGAAGGCAGATGGTGTAATTTTGCCGGCCAGCCGCTCGGCGGGCAAAATTGGAACACTGGTGCCAGGTGTGGGGTTCTCGGAGCCCTCCTAACCGGGGGCAACCCCACAATCCCTCTAGCGTCCAGGGCGTCAATGACGGCGATCGTGCAGCCATCTTCGGCAGCCGATCGTTGATGCAGCCGCGGTTCTCCTCTGCCACAACGGCCGCGTTTTTTACTGCCGCAGTGACATTGTGGCAGTTGTATTGCGTACCTGCGCCTCCCGCGCTCTTGTCCTCTGCCACAATGGCCGCGTTTTTCACTGCCGCAGTGACGTTGTGGCAGTTGTATTTCGCGCGCGTATCGCGGCTGCAGCCATGCCGTCGCTGCATTCATCGTAGCATTGGCCATGTCGTCCTGAATGCCGCATGAAGTTGCTCGGATGGAACTTCGAGCTTCTGACGGGGGAGTACTGTTACAGAATTTGCCTTCGCTTATACTTCACACTTGAAGTTGCGATCGGGCAGATATAGGGATTAGCTTTCGATCCCTCCTTTGTGAGTGTCTATGGCAGAGAAGCCAAGCACCATACTGAAGAGATCAGCTTGGCTTCTCGGATCGAAACACTCATCGATTTTTTTGGCTCGTCTACTTCGGTGGACGAGTAATATTCTTAATAAAAATGTCCCTATGTCCGTCCGTCAGTCCGTTCGTCGGCAAATTCGCCAAAGTATAGCGAAGGCAGATGGTGTAATTTTGCCGGCCAGCCGCTCGGCGGGAAAAATTGGAACAGTATCATTCTAACCGGAATATAGTTCTATTTTTGATAAAGTGGAAGTCAACGTTGCGCATGCGCAGTATGCGATGGAAGACGGGCTCGAAGCAAATCGAGAATTTCGGGGGCTGTAAAAGTTTCAATTCGATACAGATGAAAACTCCGAGTAGTTACCACACTAGTTTTAGTGTCAAATAATAGATTTTGATCAGAACAATGCAACACAATGACAATCTAAAACATGTATATAATAAGTTAAAGTTTGTAAACACTTTGAAGAAGTTAAACATTTTTTTTTACATAATATTTACCGAAATTCGCGCAAAAAGCTAAATGAAACGTAGTAGTTGTATAACATCGCAAAGAGCATCTCAGCAGCTATCCAAAAGTATACATAAGTAGTACCTGAGAGACACAGTACATGTGAAAATTGATGTCGAAGTCTTTCGTCAATAAGTTACTTCTCATACGATCGACCACCTCTTAATAAAATTATACTTACATGTCAATAAAACGAAGTAGCAAATAGATTCACCAAATTTATATGCATAATTTTGAATATGTTGACAATACTAGGTGTATACTGATTTAGATTAAGTTTACGCCAACGCTTTATGTTCATTTTGCAAATATGTAAACAATAATATTTCTGTGTAACAATAAATGTATTAATCTATGAGGCTGACATTTATTTAACATCGCTGCTGCAAACCGAGTGTTCATCCCAGTCACATCCACTTTTTGCATTTCTAAACATCAATAAAAGACAATCATCTGGATTATCTGACCTTTTGCAAGGAAAAGCTATCCTACTACCGGACTAAAAGCAATCTACCAGTTAAATTTTTACCATGTTTAAAATAAGTAAAATAGAGAACTACTATGCATTTTATTTCTAGAGTATATAAGTTCATCTTACTGCTTACTTCTGTAACAACAAAAATTTTAGTGAATTTTCATACTTTATTTTATGATTTGTCCCATATAGATTGGCGATGTGGCTGCGCAGCGAAAGAAGAGATAGACGTTTACGTCGCTCAAATAATCGCCCTTCAATTGCGCCCAATTTAGGAAATCTCAGTAAGAAATCGAAACCTTCTAGGAACGTTAAGGTACACAATAACAATAACAACAATGCCTGCGCGAAGAAACCGGGAATTTCAAAGCTGTCGAAGTGCAATATAACAAGAAAAAGCCCAGTGGTAAAGCGTTTAAATCCTGTTCGGACTTCAAGCCGGCGGTGCAAAAGAAAAACCATAGAAAAGGAGAACATCTGGAAGGATGGTAACGACATCACACTCTACGAAAGTAGCTCCAGAACGCGACGAAGAAGAGGTCATGTTACGTTACCTGTGAAGGAGAGTAGTAGCAGTTTGGGTGCTCCAAACGATGACCTGAGTACGTTCGGCCCCATTGCTCTTTCCCACTGTTCACAGAAGCACCAGGTGCCTGCTTCATCGGAAAGCACTGTGTCAACGTCAACGACGTTGATAGGTTTCAATGAGGCTGTGACAACGACCGAGAGGACACAGGAAGAGGATTCCGTTGACCGGAACAGATCTCTAGTTCAGGAATCTACTGCGGGTTTTATAAAGTGTGTCAGCGAATGTGACAGTACAACTGACTATGAAAATTCCGTGATCCTTTCTGGATCTCAGCACATTTCTTATTACAGTGCAGGTGCTTTTCATCGGGAGCAAACGAATAGCTCCGATGCTGCTGACTCAGAGGTTGACTCTACCACCGATCTCTTCGCGGGCCAGGGTAATTCGTCAGATGCGCAAAGCGTATTATCCGCCTCTGCAGCGGTGGACGATATCTCACCAACTTTGGCCTATAACTCAGTGTGCAATTTTCCAAGCTCATGCTCGGACCTCAAGGGTCTCTCGTGTAGCATTTCCCAGACGGCGGGAAATTATCAAGCCACTCCGGATCTCATTTCGATATTTGATGAGGATATAAGCAAGTCAACGACGACCACTGCAATCACCCACACGACCGCTGCAAGTAGCGAACTGTGCCACTATTCAGACTTCCTTCCGTATAATACAATTTTAACGCAGGCTCTTCTCAATTGCACCGAGACAAGTCAAATGTGCGATACCCATGATTTGGTAAATGTTACATCAGCAAGTACCTCTTCGTATTTGCATCAAACTGCAATTGATAACTTGAAAGCGCTAACCAATTTGCCCACGCATCCAACGAACTTGTTCTCTACGCTGAATCTGCCTAAAGGACCGGGCGAAGTCGACAGTTTGATTCACAGCGTGCCAGCGTTTGGGCAAGACCCGGACGGAAGTTCGGTTTATTCTAAGCCTCCGACTGATGGAGACATGCATATTGATCCGGACGAATGCCCGGAAATAGAAGAAATGCCGGATACCAGACAAGAGGAAATGCACTGGGACACCTTCGACCCATATGTGTTCATCAAGCACCTTCCACCGCTCACACTCGAAATGAGAGCTAAGTGCCCTGCGCTACCACTGAAAACTCGATCAAGTCCCGAATTTAGTCTGGTGCTAGACCTTGATGAAACGTTGGTACACTGCAGTCTTCAGGAGCTATCCGATGCAAGTTTCAAGTTTCCTGTGCTTTTTCAGGTTTGTATTTCGGTAGTTTTAAATAATTTAATTTCTCCAGCCATCTTCCCAATTCAGTAATTGCTCTTGTAAAGCTGAATTGACTGCACAATTTATAAATTGCTCTTGTAAAGCTGAATTGACTGCACAATTTATAAATTGCTCTTGTTAAGCGAATTGAGCACGCGACTACAGAAATCGGATTCTTATCAAGAATATATTTCCTACAGTCGACTGTGCAATTCACCAATCTCTTGTTAAGCTGAATTGAGTAGGCGGTTGCAAAATTTTGCTTTAACCACTTCTTTTCTCCAGGATTGCAAGTACACGGTATTTGTTCGAACCAGGCCATATTTCCGTGAATTTCTGGAGAAAGTCTCGAAACTATTTGAAGTTATTTTATTCACCGCCTCCAAGAGGGTGTATGCGGATAAACTTTTGAATCTTCTCGATCCAGAACGTAAATGGATTAAGTAAGTTGTAATTTTTTTCTCTGGGTAACATTAATATAGCGTTTATTTTTTGTTAGATATCGTCTCTTTAGGGAGCACTGTATACTTGTTAACGGGAACTACATTAAGGACTTGACCATACTTGGGCGGGATTTATCGAAAACAATTATTATCGACAACTCTCCTCAAGCATTCGGGTAAGATGCATATTGTATATTACTAAAAGAGTCTAAGGGTCTTATTATAAAATAAATGTAATATAATTGGACGACATACAAGTGGAAAATTGATGAACTGGCAGCCACTTGAAATTCAAAGTTGAGATATTATTCAAAATTTGCGACTTTTTGAGGTTCGTCCTCAAATGCTGCAAACAGTCAAAATGTGGCTAGTGTGTATAATGCATAATAACGACATATTTTCATGGAAATCCCTTTCTAATTTCCAAATTTATACATGATATTCGAACTCAGCGACGATTCCTAAATACTAATTTTCCCAGAAATTCTTTGTTTTTATTTCACCACACATGTGAAACCCATAAAATGAAGTCACTCTACCGCCGCCTAAGAAGTTTCATCTAAGAAAAATCAACCAACTTCATTAGGAGTTCTTTATGTAAATAGTTTAATCAAGTTGAAATAGTCTAATCTCAAAAATTCACCGAGACCATACTCCCGCAAAAGAAATTACAAGAGTAGTTTGATTTTGGACAAACAAACTAAATTTTGTCGTGCTATGATTTCCAGATATCAACTGGAGAATGGAATACCAATAGAAAGCTGGTTTATGGACCAAAGTGATTCAGAGCTTATGAAGATTTTACCATTTCTAGAACAATTGGCTGGAATGGTAAGTGGAAGTAGTTTTTTTTGGGTACTATAGAAGAATATAGTACCTCATTTGAATATCATTAAATGTATAACAACTTGCAAGCCTTTGTGAAGTCCGGACGATATACTGAAGACTCTAAATGCTTTTTCAATTTTTCGTTTCAGAGGGAGGACGTTCGCCCGCACATTAGGGAAAAATACAGGTTATTCTCATATTTACCGCCAGATTAAAGTGACTTGACATACTTATATTGAAAAGGAATTTTTTAAATTTAGATAAATTTAAATATAAAAAAAAGTAAAACCGAAAACATTTCTAAGAGAAGAGTAAAAGAACTAAAATTAAGTAATAAAGGTATAGAACAATTTTAGCAAAAATTTTAGTAATTTGATTGATATTATGTAAAAAAACAAAAAAACAACGTACGAAATTTTTCCAGAAAACTACGTAGAATGCGTAAAATTAAGTCGTAAAAAATTGTTAATAGCGAACAATCACTAAACTAATTTCAATGTACTTTGCACAATATGCTCAGAGAGATACCGGAAATACCCTTTTACTAATCCTAGCAGTGAAAAGCTGAAGTAAAATGTTATAGTTAAGGACTAACAAAAAGAATGGCATGATAAAACACACACACACACACACACGTATTCTGATCTCATCGTAAGATTAAAACGGAAAAATATTAAATTACCCAAAGGTGTTTTGTTAGAATTTTTAATATTTTGTAATTTTTTGCCAAGAATTTTAGATGTTATTGAATTTACACATACAAATTCCGGTTGAAGACGCAAGAAGGCGCCGTTTTAGGATCCGTTTCGGACATGTCTTTAGTTGAAGTAAACAAGACTAAGATATTGCTGTGAAGATTATAGAGATTATTCCCTCCATTCTGGATAAGAGTGTTTTTTATATCTTAACTGCTATACAAAATTATTTTAAAAGAATTCTACCGTATCAATTAAGAAATGTTACAAATACGCTGATTACTTATAATTTGTGAATTCTTCTGTAAACAGTGCCGCTTCTTCTGAATTAAAATGAGTTTTTAAAACAAGAGGTTAAGAGCTCTTATCTTTTATGTAGAATCAGGGGTATGATGATTTTTTTATATTCACTTTGTAATACTAAAATGTCATCGCATACCAATCGCTATCCCCAGATCACAGATTACGGTGTACTTATTACATTTTGCGAAAGCGTTCTCGAAAAATGGCGTGAGGCTTGCCAATTTATCGAAAAGCCACGTTAATAGGACTTTTGCATCATATATCTGCTTCATCTTATGGTTTGCATGAATGTAAAGGTGTTTTCTATATAACTATTAATTTAGGTCGAGTTTATTAAAAGCAAAATTAAGGGCTTACTTCTGTTTTACTGTCACTTGGTTTATTATATAAAATTTGGCAAATTTGCAACCGATGGTGTTGATATGTTCAAAAAGAAACTGTTATTTCATCAAATTCTCATAATTTGTTTTATAAACGAGCATTCCTCAATAGTTTAATTAAAAGAAATGAATATGTGCATTTGGAAATGTTCAATGATAAACAATTTAAAATGCATGCACTATTTGTGAAAGGTAAGAATTTAAAATATCAGAGTCATATTTGTCACAAATTACATGATGCGAATGAGCAAGAAATATCAACCCATATTCTTGTCTATGGAATGGAGGGAACTTAGGGATTGGGAAGGAGAAGAAAACGATAGAAAGATGAGTTTCTCACTCGCACCTGCAGGGGCAATGAGGAGCTCCTAGAATCGACCTTGGGAGCTCTCGGGAGTCAAAAGAGCCAAGTTTGCCCGGCTCTGCCTTAAAGGTTTGCACGTGTTCGTGAGTGATTTTCGGGAATACTTTTTAAGGGAGATCAACATGCATCTTAAATTAAGTTAAATTTGCATTCTACTCTACATTTTTATTAATTCTTAAAGTGTATAACATATATTTTTACATAATTATACCGGTCAACACCAAGTTTGCAACCGAAAAATAAATACATAACTTCTAAAGAATGTTTTCCGTAGATTCCGAATTTATAAACGAAAATTGCCAATCACATCACGATATTGAGAAAAATAGGGTTAAAATTTCCAAAAGACCGTATTTAACTCCATGTTTTGTGACGCCACGATTTATGGCTGGATTGCGTGCTTTGATTCTTATAAGAAATTTTCTTCATAATTCAGGCTTTCTTTTGAGTCGTGTTACGAGTTACGTGATACTCTTACCACTGTCCGTTATTTTTTTAGAAATTTTTAAAAGTGGGCAAAATACGATCTTTCATACTTTTCAAGACGATTTTGCTCAAAAGCGTGACCTGACCTTACATCATAGCAAGGATAGGTCATAACGTGTAAAATCCGTGTACGTGAGTGAAGCGTTTTAATTTTTCCAGTGATATCAAATCGCACTGGAGCTTAAAACAGGGTATCGTGTGAAAATGTTTCACCTTTGGGAGCTACAGTAGGTTTATTTGCTTTGCATTTAGTTTCCCTTTTCGATCTAGATGAAAATATTGGTTTGCACTGGACTCATAACTATAAAAGAGAAGGTTGCCACTACATTACGAAATTACTTCAATTAAACCGACTTATGTCCAAGTCCAATTATCTGGAATCTAAGGATCTGATGGGACATTATCGTTTACGAATTCGTAATCTACGAAACAAAATTCTTCAGAAATTAGATATCACTTGTTCCGTTGGAGAAAAGAAGAAATAAAATAAAATGTGTTGCCTAGTGCATTAATTGTTTTAAGTTGCCCATTTTTTTGAACATTTGTGAACCCCTTTTCACCTTACGGTCGGCATAATTTCAGCTAATGATATACAATTTTTTGAAAAGTATTGTCGCTGTGTTTAGAGTAAATTAAAAGATAAATTCGAAAAAAAACGTGATTTCGAGAAAAACATGTTTACAATTTACACTGCCATCGCGTTCGCGTTACATTATTAATTATTATCTTGTTTAATTTTTAAAATTTGTATATATATTTTTTGGAATATTATGTAGAGTATGAAAACTGATAATCAATAAAATCGATTTTTTTCTTAAATACTTGGTATGTTTTACCTCAAAATATTTTCGTGGATAAAATCTGCAAAATAAAACTCGCTGAGAGAGAATAAATAGAAGTACAGCCACTTGAAAAATTCTAGTAGTGACTTGCATTTACGATGAAAGAGGTGTCATACAATGATTCGACATTTTTAGCCAAGTCCCATAAGTTAGCATTCGCCCTATAATTTTATGCAGCTGGGTTAGGTCAATGCGATATCACGCTACTTGGAAAAGTATCTTAGCCCAAAGAGCTTGATGAAACGTTCTTTTTATAAAATAATTTTTTTTAGAAAATTGCGTTGAATGGATAAAGAAATGGGCAACTTTGTAACAACTAGTGAATTTAATCGATTCCCACATTTACGTCTAGGCTAATCGTAGGTGACCTAGCTCTGGAGAAGGTTTCGAAACTGATACAAAATGAATTAAAGTGGTATTCCGACAATGATGGATGCATGGGAAATAAGACACTTAGGATTTTCTTCAATAAATAACAACTTTATAATCGATATTTTGTGTACCAATATGTTAAACGTTGTATTCATAAAATTTAATTGGGTTAGTGACTTCTCCACACTGGATCATTTGATAAAAAAAAAAAAAAATTAAACATAGTCCTAATCAGTGAGAATCGCAATTGTTTTATTTTACTTATAAGCACAATTTCCCATCAAACCGTGGTAGCAGCAATTTCAATAATTTACGCAAGAAAACACTGTTTTTATATGAAAAGAGAAGTTTCAAGCCACCTGTTTGCACCACCGCACCTATATCTTAGCCTTGTTTATATAACTTAAAGAAAAAATGCCTTAATAGTTGTACATTGTGTACGCAATCTCATAAATGGATATCTTTACGACGTCGCATTGCCTTTTCTTATTAAATGGCTGCGAGTGCCATGTTTAAGCAGTATTCCTTAATTTTCCCACTTTGATATATATATTTTTTTTGTTTTAAACTTTTTATAAAAATTGTAAATAACTAAAGTGTGTAAGATAAGGCCTCGAAATGCGCGCGCAGCCGGAATTTCTAGCTTAAGCGTTTAAAGCAATAATAGCAAGTTAAAACATTTGAAAATTCATAATTTACCACCGAATTATACCCGTCTTGGCGAATTGATTTTTAGATTTTAAAAAAAGTCGAGCGAATAATTGAGATTATATTTGCATCTTCCTGTGAAGTGCGGAGATTTAATTCGAACGGAAATAACGATCTACATTTAGCCACAAAAGTCTAAATACGCATAGTAAAAGTAGTGAAAAGTAAATTAAATCTATGTTGAATCAATGAAATTCTTAATTATATTTTTGTAGTTTCTAAATCATTTCCCGTATTCCTCAAAATTATAAAAAAGAAAATATAAGTTTCAATTTCTATGTAATTTATTATTATTAATATATTTTCCTTAATTCTCGGGTTTTTGAAATGGTATGTAGACTTAAGTGGCTAAGTGTTTGTTCACGTTCATAATGAGCTACCTGTATATACGTAAGAGATGCTGTGCTTTCTCTGGCGTGCTTCGCGGTATGCGGCCGACGCACGTTAAACAATTTCACTGGTGCTTTTTCTCATTTAAATCATTTGGTCAAATTTTTTGAAAATTTGTCTACTTAAAAAGTAGAAGGAGAATAGAGAGATATTTTGAAAAATTGCAATTATTAACTTTATCCTCTTCGCTATACTACTTGTCGGTTTATTTGTTTCCAAAATGAAAAAAGCGACAATTTGTGATTTTTATTTTATACATTTTTTTGCAAGCGAAAGAGATAGTATGTCAGTTCGAGAGGCGGCGAAGGAAAATAAAATATATTTATTGTAGTTTTACACGTGACTTCCTTTTATTTTGTGTAAATACTCTGTTATTTGTGGCCATAAAAGTATATAGAAATAAATTTATTCTTGTATGTTTTTAGAATTGTTTTTTGTACTGAGAGGTGTCACACAGATGACGAGAGTATCATCCCGCACTTTTTTTTTTGTTGTGATTTTTTCACATTCAGTATTGGATAAATTATGTTTTCATGTTTTTTCAAAGAGATTTTATGATTAAATCAATATTATAATGAAATTGTGTTATTTTTGTATCTGCCACTATCCCAATTTTATTCCTTTGTGATCCCATTGAAATTTAAGTTTGTTGCTTAACCAGCTAACATAAAAAAAATACTATTACAATAAGCAACACAATAGGTTAATATCGAATTTATTATCATTGCATGCAACTCTTCAAGATTTCAAATGTTTGCAAAAATATCGTCAACTGCACTAAAGAGCTTATCAAATTTCGTATATCAAACGCCAAGATTTTTGTTCTTCCTCACTGCAGTGAAATCACCTTTATGCATAAATTATTTGCGACAGCACAGGGAAAAAGCAAATTGGCTGTTTGAATCTATTTTCTGAAACTTTTTTCCGAGACTTGCTACTGTTGAGCTGAATTGCAACTTCTGCGCTTTTAAAGCAAATTACACAACAGGTTGCAGAAATGGAATTAGTCATGTAACAATGAAGTGGAGGTGTGTTTAATAGCTGAATTGCATATAAAGTTATTACACGACTACTATACATGACATTCAGCTATTTAAAGCACTTTCAATTTAAATAGAAACAAAAAACGACGACTACTTCCTGGGGTCTAACTGTGTGAAACTAAAGAATCAATAAACTGAATTGCATGTTGTGATTATTATAAGAACTTTTGCATGCAATTCAGTTACAACATTCGTTTTTCAGAAGTTTTCAGGGTCTTATGAAAAACGAAATAAATCGGTCTGTTTCGTCTGCCAAGTATTTCACATGTAATTCAATTATAATAGATGAAACAATTAGTTTCGTTTCTCATAATAAGGCACCAGAAATCTTGGAAGCAGTCATTAATCCAAATTTAACATTTCAGTTATAAGTCGAGGAATCTGTTCGAGAACTGACACAGTTCCCGTCAATAATTAACTGAATGTAAGTCACTTCTTTATATGTAGTATATAACTTATATTAAGCATTTAACATGCAATCTAGGGGTGGCAGCATGTAACTTCTCATGAAACGACTTTAGATAGCTGACTGTAATTTATATGATTCCTGGAGGATTTTTTCACGCAAATCAATCATCAACACGATGACTGCCAGTTACGTGATAACACGTTGATGGGTATAGCTGAATTAAAGGATGAGTATGATTGTGGCAGTCAATGTGTTAAACTCGTTTCGATCTAATTCAAAACAAGCAACATGCTGCCACCCCAGTAATGGAACTCGTTTCAATGTGAATCCAAACTAATTACATGGTTCTTTCTTTGGCACCCTATTTCTTTTTACAATATGATTATTTCAAATTCGAATTCTGCGACTGAATCAAGATAAAAATTACGGTAGGATTACCTTGGCAATTAAAACCTATTAATTATTATTAACCTCAAACACAACCTTTTCTAAGGAATAGGATGTATAATTTTAAAAATGCACTTGCACAATCCAACGTGAGTCTTTGAAGGAATTATGTAATGTGATAATTACCTTAAATATCACCACATTTAAGGTCACAGCAATGAAGTGATTTAAGATTGGATAGCTTCAAAAAACCGCAAATATTGCTTAAAATATGTTTAACAATTGCATATGATTTTTGTTAGTGAGGAGGTTTCAGTCGAACCGAAGAGAATTTACAGACACTACCACTGAATGTTTCACGATATCTAAATCTAAACTATTCTTGAATTTGGAAGATGGAAGGGATTCGATTTATTTCTTGAAATATGACTATTGTCTCTTAAATTCCTAATTTATTTTTCGCTAGCTGAATATATCTTCAGGAGCGGTATAGATAGAAACATCTTTACATCACTTAAAATCACAAAGTAAGTATTAGTTCAAATCACTAACTCTTCGTTTTATGTCTGATTCACTTTGCCACATATAAATTAATATTATATGAAGCTACGTCGTGAATTTGCAGTATTTAAAGTGATCACTTTACAATACACCAAAATCCAAGGTGATCATATTTAATCATCTATGGGTCTACTCTGGGGTCTAATTTAGTGAAACATAGTTCATTTCTCATGTGGAGTTCTCAGTAAAACCTATTCTAACATTCGCAATAAATTTTATCTTGTCATCCCATACACAAAGTGCTTTTTCTTTTAAAATCTGAAGACTGATCTTTTATAAACTGTCTATTGACTCGATTTCCTTATACAAACTGTCTATTGATTGAAGATTGTTCTTATACAAACTGCCTTTTGACTAAGTTAGATTTTTTCATTATTTTTCCCTTGTTCCCTGCTACAAAATGCTTCAGAAATCGTTCTCAAATTGAAGGACCACAGAAATGATAGACACACCAAAAGACTTTATTCAGAAGTATTCAAATACTTCAATTAAAATAACACAAATTGGAAATGGAACTAGACCAAGTCGAGCAACTTGAATAAAAGCTTTATTATTTGAATTTTAAAAGTAGCAATAAATAATAATGTATGTATATATGAAATAATGCTTATTATTATGTTTTAAACAAAATTTCATTCCAATAATAGAACATATTCAAACAATAGAATTTATGATTTCATCTCTAATTCTTCTTCCTAGGTCAAGGATGTTAACCTCGTTTTCTTCAAATTGTTGGTTTACCTGTTTTTCTTACGGCTGATTGTTTTCCAAATTCTTATTGAATTTAATGCGCAAATTGTGTAAAGCACACACTGCGTTAATTATTAGTTTTTTACCAATTTTATGTTTGTAGTGAGGTGATCTCACTAGAAATCTAATTGAATACATAAGGACACCAATAGTCCTTTCAACAGTAATCCGCCACGCCGCACAGTGGGGCTATATTGCTAAATTGGTTCAAAACCACCCACAAGTCGTAATTTCTAACGGATTTTAAAAATTCTTGTTTGAGGATACTCATGATGAGGAAACGAAGAGACTTACGAAGCCCTTTTTGCTAAAAATTGCTTCGGTGGTTTTAAAAATTCAAAAAACTTCGCTTTGATCTCGAAAATTCAGCATATTGAAAGTACAATCTTATGATCCAAGAACTTAAAGCAAAAATTAAAATCTGGATAAAAGCTACAAGTAGAATTTCGAGGTTACTGAATTAAAATTAGTCATTTACTTGATCGTAAAAGATCTCCTAAAGGTCATGTGAAGGTCGAAGTGAGAATTTTTAAAATCACGGAAGCAATTTTTGGGAAAAAGGGCTTCGTAAGTCTCTTCGTTTCCTCATCACGAGTATCCTCAAACAAGAATTTTCAAAATCCGTTAGAAATTACGACTTGTGGGTGGTTTTGAACCTACTGGGCCCACTGTGCGCCGTGCTGTGTACCTCATTGAATCGAGATTTCCTTCTATCGTCTGATGCCTTGTAAGGTAAGGCCTAAAGGGATAACCTGCATCACCTTTAAAAGTCTATTTTTTAAGTAATTTAAAACAGAAATAGTGAATATTAATTTTTGGTTGTTCCAAGTGAAGCACTTTCTTTCGATTCACATGAATCTCGGAATAGGTGTATTCAGATGAAGTGGAAATTAAGTGAAAGTATTTTTCCATGCGAATCAGATTTTACAAGGAAACATCCTGAGGTGTGTCTCACCGTTTTTGATGAAATTGGAATATGTCATATATCAGTATCAAAAAATAAGAGACACGTATTTTTTTTTATCTGCGGATACCGATACAAATACAAACTTTTTAAAAATACATCAGTTTTTATAAGAATAACAATAAAAAAACTTTTTGAGCAACATTACTATCTTCTTCGATAGCCAAGCTCGTCGAGACTCGTTAAAAAGTGCTTCGATACCCGTCAAAATCTAGCGACCTCCAACAGGGTTAATCTCTCTCGGGACACTCCGGTGTTAAATAAAATGAGGTTGTTGATAAGCTAGCTAGGCAAGGTTCATCTTGGTTCAAAGGTCCTGAACCTTTTTACAGCATTGGCTGGTCTTCGACCAAGTCTGTGAAGAATGGGTCAGGAGTCAGTCTATACACTGGAAAAATCTTCCTGGGATCTTGCGAGCTAAAGAGCTTGCCTACACTGAAATCAACCCTTTGAGAGCAGCAGATTACAGATTATTGGTAGGCTACCTATCTGGACACCATATACATAAGATAGGTCTGTCAAATGAGATGGAATGTCGTCTGTGTCTTGAAGTCGATGAAACTGCAACACACATCTTCTGTGCTTGTCCTGCTTTAGCACTGTCAAGGGTTTTTGGGCTTGGACGACGTTCGTTCATCTTCTATTAAAGATTTTCTGAGGTTCTTTAGGGTAACAGATCTTTTACCTTAAAGGAGTTTTGGCACAAAAGAACTTTCGGTCGCAGTGCCTACCATAAGGGGTACCCCTAAAAATTAATAATAATAAAAAATACTCTCATCACCTATCTCCTTACATGATTCCGCCCGTGCAAACGTTTTTGAAGATGCTCGATCCGTGGCTGTGACGATCAAAGACAAGACATAGTCCAGCCCTGAAACAATGAAAAGCGGCGGGGTACAAAAAATTAATAAAACATCTTTATTCAACAAAAAGTATCTCTTAACAGCTAGAAAAGTGTTCCTCCCGATGATGTCATAATAAAAAATCTTTCATCTTAAAATAATTCAAAAATTTTTTACATTTCATTCTTGACGGGATAGTAAACAATGTTAACGTCGGCAGCCTGCTGCATGGGCTGGTGCATGTATTCCTGCATGGGCGGCAGGATGGGTTTATTTGCCTCTTCGCTTGCTTGCTGGCCATAGACCGCTCCGGAGTGATCGAAGCTGCCTGAGGCCTGGTGGTACTGGTAGTTTTGGTTCTTCGAATCCTGCTCCCGGAGGATCGTGTTCGACAGATCTGTAATGGTGTGATTCTGGCTATTGTAATCGTAATTAATTACGTTATGATTTATGTTTCCAGCACTGGGATCGATCTCTTGATGGATGTAAGGATTGTGTTGCATCTGTTGCTGGTTTATTGCATGTTGTTCACTTCCGATCATTTCGAAATTGTTAAAGTCCATCGAGGTGTTGTTGCCGATAAGCTCCAAATTGGTGAGAATACTTCCGATGTTGTTGTAGTTGTGGTGCTCGACGTTTCCATTGTTGAAATTGAGTTGCTGATTTGCTGGTGGCCACATGTTCTGTAAGAGAAAATAAATTATTGGGTTTAGTAGATGGCTTGAGAATTCCTCAATAGCGCCAATTACCTGAAAGTTAAGCAGCTCTGCGTTTATAACCGAATCCTGCTTAACGTCCATTGGAAGACCCATAAAATCGTTGGAGTTGACCTCAATGACTTGGAAAAATTTGTTCTCCTTGGGGTCCAATGCTTGGCTTATAGCCGTGGTGGGAGCGTTGAAGTTCAAATTATGCCAGTCATTGGGCAACGAGGCACAAGGGTATTGTTGGTGCTGCGGCTGTTGCTGCTGCTGTTGTGAGGGCGGTGGTTGTTGCGGTGAATGGTGGTGAGATTGCTGGTGTGGTGGTTGAGCTTGTTGGTGAGATTGCTGTGTTTGTGGATGATGTTGCTGTGCTTGAATGTGGGCTTGCGGTGGCTGGAGGTGCGTCTGCTGTGGCTGAATGTGAGCTTGCTGTGTGGGATGGTGCGGTATGTGCTGTGTCTGATGATGATGCTGTGGCGTTGGCTGATGGTGTTGCTGCTGTTGGGGTTGTTGCTGCTGATGATGGTGTTGTGCTTGCTGCTGTTGGTGGTGATGTTGGGGTGACCCTTGCTGGTAAGTGTTTATTATCTGTTGATCGGGTTGTAGCGGCATTCTTTGCACACTGTTATAACTCGCATTTGGATCGAAGTGAAATGTTTCAGCACCGCGATTAAAACTGTTTATATTCATTAATAAATTATTTTCAGGCCCAGCGCTGTGAGACGTTGGAGGCCGCTGTTGTTGTTGTTGCTGCTGTTGATGTTGCTGATGCTGCTGCTGCTGCTGCTGTTGTTGCTGCGGTGGCTGTTGTTGTGGATTGCACTGTCTAAGTAAATTGTCTGTTGCAAAGGCGAAGCTGTTCGGCGACTCTAACTGAATTTTGTTTTGCTTCTGCTTCTTCATTGTACTTGTGGGTGATGAGATTGTTTTTGCACCAGTTTGCTTTGGTTTGCTGTTCGATTTTCGCGATATTTTGGCCGATGGCGGAATATCAACAGGTACCAACTCTATAAATCCCAATGCTGTTATTTACATTTCAATTTAATGAGTTAAAAGGAAACTTACCCTCTTCGCACTTTGCAAACCGCTTCAGTTTCTTAGGATTGGGTTGATTACCATGTACGACTTGTTTATGTCTGACCAAATGAGTTTTCCATTTAAACGTCTGCAAGAATATTTTTTTAAAGAACAAAATTGTACTTATGACCCTTACGCGTTGTTGAAGTGAAACTTATTTTCTGCTACAGAAATATGGATGAAAAAAAGTAAGTGAGTTCAATAAGTAATCTCATAATATGGGCAAACATTCTAAGGATCAGTGATCCCAAAAATCATTACGTATCTACTCATTTCCAAAGAAAACTCTTGGAGTTGAAAGTTTTTGCTCTCCATTTTTTTTTTTGCTGAAACGGTTACAGTTTTAATTTTTTACAATTGTATGTACATGTCGAGAGACAGAACTGCTAGGAGAAGCAACTGTGTCTCTGAACATGGTCCGATTTTAGATTTTGTTCATAACATAGTAGATTCAAAATCAACGTCCCGGAAAATACCTACGTTTTCATTATCAAAGAAATCCATTGAAGTTGAGACTTCTCGATTGCCATATTAGACTCGAATTTCCAAAATGTGTAGAATATTCGAAATCAGCGACCATAACAGCACTTTTCAATTTATTTTTATGAAAATATCTTTGATTATAATTTTTGGTGGCTATATTGGATCATGAACTGAAATATTTTGAATTCAAAATTCCATATTGGATCCGCCATCCTGAATTTTAAAAATTTGTTGCAGATTCGAAATCAACGGCTTCGAAAACGGAAACAATATCCAAAAATATTTTCGATTTATACATTGGGTTGTAACCTGGGTTACATATCTGAGTTATAACGTGAAAGTGCAGAATATGGCTAAAGAAGTTTCGTATCAAAAAAATTGTGGGTCTTAGATTTTTTTTAGTTTACCTGCATACAGAAACAACAACTATGCGGTCTCTCCTCTGAGTGTGAGGGCAAATGCCTTTGTAGGGACTTGACCGAACTAAAAGTTTTCCCACACAAGGTACATTTGCTCTCAGATACATCTGTGTGAGCATTGCTGAAGTGCTCCCTCAGCCCAGGATATGTAAAATACGAGGATCCGCATTGGTCGCAAACGTACGTCCTCTTGATTTCCGTATGCAGTTGCACGTGGCGTTCCAAATTAGCTTTCAGCGAAAAGCGATTTTGACAAATATGACATTCAAAAGAGTTGTCCTTTTTATGTACACGTATTACGTGCTGGCTCAGGGCATTCTTTGACGTGAAACCAGCTCCGCATACTTCACATATTGCACCATCCGGCTTGTGGCCAGTATCGTCTAAATGTTGACGATGAAGTTTTTTCCGTTGGAATTCCATTCCACATTCACCACATGAATAACCTAGGAATAAAAGAGAAAATTTAAACTAATAAAATGTCTTTTGAGGAAAATATTACTTTTCATGTCTTTCTTTTGATGAGCCTCAACATGCGCATGAAACTGCTGTCGTCTCGTGTAGGACTCCCCACAAATATCGCATATAAATGGGAACTCCTTGTAATGAACTGTTTTGTTGTGTTCAATCACCTCCTGAAGAAAAAAATTAAAAAGAAACCGTCAATGATAAAATACCGAGATTTCAAAGGGCTCCTGATATTTAAAAACCTCAAAACGTTGATTGTCCAATTTTATTGGGTCACTTACTAAGCTATTGCGAATATAATGCCCATGATTGCAAAAATTAAAAGCAGAGATGGGCACAATGCATTATTTTGGTAATAACACCTTAAACTTAAAAAAATTCAATGTGCATGAAATTATATTTTCATTACCATCGATTTCATTAACATTGAATTGGAAAAGTCAATGATAATGAAAGTAACTTTCCACTGTCATTGACTATTTTTAATGATAATGAAAATATATTTTCATTCGCATTAAATTCTTAAATGAAATGAATTTCATCTTTGATTAGCACTGCATTTTTTAATGATAACGCAATCAGTTGTTTTATATATTAAAAAATAAAAAAAAACTTGGCTTCCTTGGGAAATACAATTTTTCTTAAGGAATTTTGTGAGAATGAAGAATTCAATGATAGTGAAAAGTGTGCTACATCATTATTTAAAAACACAATGGTAATAAAATGCTTGCATTACCATTGGAATTCATTCAAGTCATTGATTTTTTCAGTGATAATGGAAACAAAATGATAATGCTTTAACGCCCATATATGACTTAAAGTATATCACATTATTTAATCTTCCTTTGCAATTTATGCAATAATAGAGATTAAATTAATTCAAATTATCATTTATTTAACTTGAATTAAATCAATCTCTTCTTATTTAAAAAAAAAAATTGCTTTCTTCTACTTCTGTGACTTCTTTCTTAATTTGTTAACGAATTATTGATACATTTTCTTTTTCTTATGTATGTACTATGTATTTTATGATTCACAAATTTATCACAGGCTAAACGAATTTTAAGACACATTGCTTTCCGAAAATTCTCTCTGTACCACCATCTTATAATTCATTACAGCAAAATTAATTGCTGACAAGCACGCATTAATCGTACACTTAAAGATGTATGTACTTTTAACTAAAACATAAATGCAGAGAACCTTGTCTAGAATAAACGAGTTTACCGTAAAATCAGGTTGGACTGGTAACATGCATTACTAAAAACCCGTAAAGTTGGAGTTAGACTCCCAGGGTTCCGTGCCAACTTGTAAGACAAAATCTTAGTATTTTACTATTAACCTTGGATGACCTTGAAAGCCAACAGTTGACATTTTGAAGTAAATAACATTTTAGGAAAAATATATTTTGCCACCCTGTGGAAATATACAAGTTTTATTAAAATTAAAATCTTTATACAAAATTTCTAAAAAAAACGAGTCATTTCTTTAGAATAAGTTAGTCGATATCTTGAAACCGCCAGGTTTAACCTTAGAAAGATAATCATATTGTGTAGTACGAAAATGAAACTCATGCGTAAAATTGACGCATGTGTTTGAATTAGCTGTAGGTCTAGGTTTATTACTTTATTTCAATTAATTGTAGGTTATTATATAAACACATATATTAGAATCATTAATACTGCAGATAATTTATTTATACTCATTTATTTATATTAAAAAAAAAACTTTAAACTTCGCTAATTAGAAAGAGAGAGCAATTATTCGAAAACGCATGCGTAAATTTTACGCAGACTATCTTTCTAGGGTTAAAAAATGTTGACGTAGTATAAAAATTGTTTATTCGTAAAGTATCCATAGCGATAAGCCATCTAATTTTAAAAAAAACCTCTTTTTTTACTTAGTTTGTGAGAAATATCAACCGAACGCTATTGGAGACTCATTCAGTATATATAATACATAAAAATAATAGTATCTTTTGTATTATTTTTAATTACTATCATAGTTATCTGAATAATGAAATGAAAAATTAAAAAAGAGAGAACGATGACACAAAACATAAAATAAAAAAAATATATTTAAACCACATTTGGAAGGTTTTTTCAAACTATGATATGAGAGGCTTAAAAATTCTGAGCCTAAGGTATTAAAAATCATCTTAAAAATCCAAAAAAAATTATATTCTTCAACTTCGATACACTT
Source organism: Dysmachus trigonus (assembly GCA_949715965.1). Lineage (NCBI taxonomy): Eukaryota > Metazoa > Arthropoda > Insecta > Diptera > Asilidae > Dysmachus > Dysmachus trigonus. Next base: position 44,159,318 of record OX454319.1, on the reverse strand, counting down.
TTGACATCTCTTGTAAAGAGCTTGTAAGTCATTAAAAAAATAGTTCGTTCGTCCATTGTAGTTTTTTTTTTGGTAGGTAATCAACTAGCAATACTCTTCAGAATTCCAGAAGATGATGGCCATGAGTGCGGAAGCCGGCTTTTCCCTTTTAAAGTTATTGGGCGGTTTTTCTGTTTTTTCTATCCACATTTCATGGACTCCTGTTTTGATTCTGGCTCATATTGTCGAATCCAAGTCTCATCTACTCGTCTAAATTGTCTTTACACAGGTGATTTTCTCTTTATCACGAGGAACTTGATGACGGTGCGGCACTCCATTTTCGTTAGATGCAGATATGACGAAGACATGGTGATGTTTGCGGTTCAATTAATCAAAGTGTAATGAAGCTAATGTGTCACTTAATTAATAACATTTTGAACGAGTACTAGTTGTCCCTCCAAGCCCTGAGCTAAAAGTTTTAAATTCAGACTCACCACAAGAAAAAAATTGTTTCAAATAAATTTCGGTCTGGTTGTAGGTTATCATTTTACATAATCTGTCTACATTATATGCAAATCGAACTTATAATAAATAGCATGACAGTGGGGATAGATAGACCATTGAGCGAGAACATGATAAAAAGCTAGAATGGAAATAATTTTATTCAGCTTCAGTTGCTTGAATATGCAACGGAGAGACCATTTGGCCTATTCATGTAATTTTGTATTCTCGAAAGTGAATGATTCTCGTTTTTATCGAATTCGCACGAATGTGAATCCTTCATAGAAATTTGACAGCAGACTAGAGAAAAAAAGTGCAACATTTCGAAAGAAAAAAGGCAAACCAGCAGTGCACTGAATTCTTAAAGAGGAATAACTTCGCCTCGTCTCCCATAATAAGGCCGAAGTTCAGTGATTATCTCGTTCAAAGTCTAGCTATAAATAGAATTTGATACTTTATGACACATAATTAGTTAAATTGAATTACAACTGACGGTTTCTGAATATAATCCATTACTCTGATTTACAAATTATATTAACACTTTTTAAGTGTCTTATACAGAACATACGAAGGATAATTTTGCAAGAAATTTTTTCCGTAGATTACAAATCAGGAAACTAAGATTTTCCATTAAGTCACATTTTTGAAAAAAATAAATAAAAATGAAATTTAATAGAGTGCCTTACACTTTTCGTATAAAATACGAATCTTGAAATTTAATGGAACTTGCTGGAGAATTAGCTATTATTATTATATTAGCTAGAGAAAAATGAAATAACTGCTCCAAGTGGGGTTGAACGATATACATACATCAATGCATCGGAAATATTGATATTTAAGAAACGATGTTTCGAACTAAACCGGAATTTTTTAACACCATTGATTTATTCGATATATCGATGTTTTTTATCCAATACATCGAAAATATAATGGGCAATGTACTGTGATTTAGTTTAACCCTTTGCACTCGAAGATTTTACGTAAGCACTAGCTGAATGACCAAAATCTCCAGTCGAATGCAAAGGGTTAAAGATTGCACTTGATCGGGCTGGAATAAAATAAGAAAAAGTAAGCTAATATGGCAGACAATTGACTGACCACGGATATATAAACCAGTGTACACTGCTGTAATGTTTTACTACTATGAACTACGAAACGAATACAGGAATTCAAAACACACCAGAACTTGTGAAGAAAGAGATGTCATTAGTATTTATAGAAATTTTCTAAGTAGCAACTTTAGTCCAGCCTCATTGGTAAGGTTAAGACAATATTCTTTGTATTTTGAATCGGTCATCCAGTCGGTTCTGCTGTTCATTTATTAATGAAACAATGTATCGAAAAAAATCGATTATTCGATTCATCCACCTGGGTAGCTAAATTGTTGTAAAGCCCATTCTTATAAATGAAAAAACATATATATGTATATGGGGTGATCCGTGTCAACCGTGCCACCCGCTAGTACAAAAATTGCGTGGGTAAAAAAAATCGTGTGATGGCTTAAAAAATTCGTTGAGATGAGCTCTTTCGAAAGGCGTGTGGCGCTTTTTAATTTTCAATATGGCGGTTGCAATATGGCGGCTATTGATTTTTTGTTTCAGTTCAAGTATGGGGAACCCCCAAAATTTATGGTTTTTTTTCTATTTTTGTGTGAAAATCTTAATGCGGTTCACAGAATACATCTACTTACCAAGTTTCAACAGTATAGTTCTTATAGTTTCGGAAAAAAGTGGCTGTGACATAAGGACGGACAGACAGACAGACAGACAGACAGACAGACATGACGAATCCATAAGGGTTCCGTTTTTTGCCATTTGGCTACGGAACCCTAAAAACGTTGGTACGGAAGTACTCTACCAAATACTATGTGCTCCCTACACAAATTTTAAAATGATGGCTATATCAGCGAAATAGCTCGTAGTTTTTTATATTTCACTTCATCGGGCGGTAATAAAAATCTTATTTTGCTTTATCTGGCGGCGCCTTGCACAAAATGTTGTTTAGCAAAACTTCAAAACTACAGTTTCCTTTAAGACATAATAGTTTTATTTATTATGTGTTACGAAAAGCTGATGTGAGCCACCGGTGATACGCGCCTACCATGATATCAAACAATATATCAACAGCCTTTACAATTTTATTTTGTGCCACTATTTTTTTTACTATATAGAAGCTCTTTGCATCTTTCAGGTTGAGACTGTCTCTGCTACCAGGCTGCAAAACCTGCATTACTTCTTCTTCTTTTTTTTTTTATTTTCTTTTATTTTTTTGGGTTTTCTATTTGTTTTTTTTTTTTTTTTTTTTGTATTTTTATTCCAGTACTCCTAGTTATTGGCTTTTGTTTGTTTTTTATCATAATGCATATGAGTCACATAATCTTTTGCTTCTGAATATCTTTTTACTTTTAATTCCTTGTTTGGGTTTACAAGAAATGCATGGCAGCTCTGAATGGTTGTAACTGGTGGTGCATTTTTGAATCTTTTGGCAAGATATCTCTCCGCTCTTTCATGCTGGTGTTTACTATAAAATAATATTGTCATATTTGTAAATTTTTTTTTCCCCACGTATAAAGAGCTTCAGATGTTAATATGGCTTCGTTTGGTTTCGCTTGGAGACTAGCTCGTGTAGCTTCTCTTTTGAATAAGGCACCTAATCCATCACAAACACACTTACCATGCGCATTCGCATGACAATGCCATTCAGCTAAAATTCCAAAATCATCATAATGATGGACTAAATTGCATATTTGGAAGCGATTTTTGAAGTGTTGCTTAGCACCATCAGTAAAATCATCATTTTAAAATTTGTGTAGGGAGCACCACTTTTTTCCGAAACTATAAGAACTATACTGTTGAAACTTGGTAAGTAGATGTATTCTGTGAACCGCATTAAGATTTTCACACAAAAATAGAAAAAAAACCATAAATTTTGGGGGTTCCCCATACTTGAACTGAAACTCAAAATTTTTTTTTCATCAAACCCATACGTGTGGGGTATCTATGGATAGGTCTTCAAAAATGATATTGAGGTTTCTAATATCATTTTTTTCTAAACTGAATAGTTTGCGCGAGAGACACTTCCAAAGTGGTAAAATGTGTGTCCCCCCTCTGTAACTTCTAAAATAAGAGAATGATAAAACTAAAAAAAATATGCTGCTATGGAACCCTTCATGGGCGAGTCCGACTTGCACTTGGCCGCTTTTAGTTGAACAGCACGAGCTTACATACCATCAAATGAGGTTTAAGCCAAAAATGTTGGTATTTTGCCGATATCGGCGCCATTTTGAAGTCGCCATTTTGAAAATTCAGAAGAATCCTATGGAATTTGATAACTCTCTACCAGACAAACATTTTTTGTCACATACCTGAATTTTCGTCATCATCGCTCTTTTTTCAGCAACACTTCTTTCAGAAGGTCGTGAAAATTCGTGGATAATAGCCGCCATATTGCAACCGCCATCTTGAAAATTAAAAAGCGCCACACGCCTTTCGAAAGAGCTCATCTCAACGAATTTTTTAAGCTATCACACGATTTTTTTTACCCACGCAATTTTTGTACTAGCGGGTGGCACGGTTGACACGGATCACCCCATATATGTATATGATAATAATAAAATCATAGCAATTATCTTTATATGAAAATAATAATCTTGAAAAACACCTATTTTATTATCCCCAAAGTAGAATACCTCCTTCAGATTTATTTTGTATGTATATATTTAAAATAGTAGATTTTTATATTAAAAGTGGGGACCCACTTTATCGAGTCGATTTTTAATTTGCGCGGTATAAAAAGATGTGATTTAAGGCAGAAACAGAATACCAGCGTTTATGCTAGCTTCAACTTTAAACCAATGAAACTCAATACGGCATCACGAAATTGCATCTTGAGATTTAGGCTTAAAGCTGAATGGCAGTCTTGTTCAAAGTTGAAATTTTAAGCTGGCTTGTGTCATTTCTTACAGCTGATCTGCCAGACTTGACAAATTCTGCTTAGTTTTGCGCAGACAGATAATTTATATATATATTTATATATATTAGGGTGATTCAATTTTTTTTTTCGTTTTCTTCCAACAGGTTCAATCGTTGTCCTAATATTGGTGGCTGATCGAACTTTTTTGTTTTCCATAAGAATAACACGGGAAAGAACGCATCTCTAGACGTTTTTGTCTGTATCCCGTGAAAAAATAATCATACATGAATCGGACTAGTTTTATTAGAAAGAGCATAGGTTCAATAGGTATTAAGAATACTTTTTTGTAGAAAATGTATGCTCTTTCTAATGAAATTGGTCCCATTCATGTATGATCATTTTTTCACAAGATATAGACAAAAACGTCTAGTGATGCATATTTTTAATAATAAAAGGAGGCACGACCACTTTTGACTATCATCCTTTAAAAATTTAACGCCATAAATGACAAAATTTCAAGCTGCTGCACAAGATGTTATTTTTTTTACGAAACTTTTTCGCCAGCGATAAAGCTACAAGCTGGCTGAAAAAGCTGGAATTGTGTTTCCGCCTTTAAGCTTAGATAGAACTTATAATATGTATAACGGTCTATCCGAGAAGTCATTCTGCAAGCTCTATGTGATATTTATGTTCTGTATAGTCTGGATTCTGGAAACTAATCATAAATAGACTCACGCTTGAGGAACGGTTAAGAATTATCTAAATTTACTCTGAAAATCGGTTGCCGGTTCGCAAGACTTCTAGGCGACTTCCTGATTTTCATTGTGCACATAATCGTCCATCGGAGCAAGCCATCCGTCGAACTGTGGATTGATTTTGTACTACATACTTTTTGCAGGATGCAATAACCAATTTGCTATTTGCGTATTGAAATATTGCCGCAATTAATGAAAGTGTGCAAGAGGATCCAAATTTATTGATCTGCCGTCGCTCGCAGCAACTGGGACTCTGTCTCAAAGGATATGAATAATAACAAGAAAGGAGACGCTAACACGTTCTCAAAATTCCAAACCATATGCAAGCTCTCAAAAATACACCTAGATAAATTTTCTATTAGATACTACTACCTTTATAAATTTTTATAACAAATATAGAGAGAGAAATTAGTCATCGAATTTTCACAGACATTTACAGCGTAAGCAATAATATGACAAACTTTTTTATAATGCAATGGGACGATTGCATTGGTATTGGTTTCTCAATCCTACCGCCCCTTCCAATGTTTAGTTATAGGGAAATGGCGAACCGAAGAAGAGAGAAGAGGAAGGTAGCAATCATCGAGCATAAATACGGATAAGATTGTTTAAATTTTTTCATTGTGCATTATTAAAGGCGATCTGGGACGATATTCGTGTGTGCTGCTCGCTTACGAAAAGTACAGGGTGACCTTGAATTAATCGGAAACACGAACGATTTTAAAATGTTAATGAAGAAAGTGCGTTTTTAAATACAATTAATTAAATAAAATTTAATTTGTTTTAGATAAATAATGGTTAAGCATCCTATTACGTGTTTGGTGTGTGGCATTGTGACCCGTTATTTTAGCACAAAATTGTCTTCAATGACGATGCTCATTTTTGGCATAATATGTTTATTAAATAAGCAAAATTATCGCTTCTTGAGTGAGACAAGTCCAAAAGAGACTCTAGAGAACCCACTACACCCACAAAATTGCTCCGTCTAGTGTGGTTTACATGCTGTTGGTATCATTCGTCTTTATTTCTTTAAAAATGAGGAAGGAGCTCGCGTTGAGATCAATGGAGATCGTTACCGGTCCATGATCAATAAATTTTTTTTTCGAAAATATGGATGACATTGTTCCTGGAGATATGTAGTTTTAACAGGTGGCGCTATGTGCCACACAGCGACACAAACCATCAATTTATTGAAATCACGATGTGGCGATAGTGATTACAAGAAATGGCCTTGTAAATCGGCCTCCAAGGTCGCATGATCTGACACCTCGCGACTATTTCCTATCGGGAAATTCATTTTTAAATATTGTCAGGAATTGGTTTTTCGAATAAGAAGCAATTTTTCATTAAAAGTTATCTTTGTGTTATTTTTTTTAAATTTAAAGTTCTATTGGGCTTAAAAATACATCCTTTACAATTGATTTTGGTGAAATGTAACGAATGGTAGCAATATAGTTTTGTCTCATATGGGTGAATTAAATACACAAATCTGTATACGTAATTCAGCTATAAGACAAGAATAGTTTCCTTTCGTTTCATTAGAGCAAAGCCCTTGAGTTGGATATCAAAAAATCATTTACTTTGCCTATCGATTTTTTAAAATAATAGTGCTTGGGCGCTTTGTAGCTAAAATGAGAGGAAGGTAATAAATAAAAGCCTTACTTACCTCCAGAGTGAGTCCATTGGGCTTCCCGCAATCGTGACAGTAGCCCGGATGCATTTTGTAGTGGTCAATGAGCGACTTCCTCTTGCGGTATGTCTTCGAGCAGAGTAGGCAGTTATAGGATTGTTTTTCTTTCGTCGGTCGAGCACTCTTCGGCTCGCCCTTGTCCTTTGGTGTTTCAGCAACAATACTGTTAGGCGGTCCTGTAGTCATGTTGACGTCCTCAGAGCTGGTCGTGCTCTGGTTCGTTTCGTCGTTTGCGCACAGGGGCGCTACTAAATTCGAGCTTATCTTGCTGATTCCGTTTTTATAGGTAATTTCCTCAGCTTCAGAGATTCTCATTTTGATTTGCTGCGGCCTAACACCCTGTATGGCCCCAGACAGCACAAAATTATTAAAAAATCTTCTTATAAAAGGCTTTCGGTGATTTACGGCGTGCTCCAGCATGTCCAAGAACTGCCGCTTGAAGGCTTTACGATTAAAGTTCTCGTCGGGACGCGAGAACGATATACAAAATTTATCGGAATTAAAGGTAAACCTCTTAGCATCACACTTGAGATGAATGGGGCCGCTAATTATGAGCCTCTCACTCAGCACACCCTCGGACCTCCTGAACGGCGGAGGCGGCACTCCCGATCGGGACGATGAGGAGCCCGTCTCGAGCGCCATCCAGGCGTCACCGTATCTGGATATCACGAGCGATGGATCGCAGCCCTCCTCGTCCTTGGGACACTTATAGATACTCAGCGGCTGGTACTTTTCGTCATCGACGCACATGAAATCCTCCCTGCACATGATCTTCTCGAAATTCTGATTGAGATCGGCCACCGTAGTGGTTGACCTCTGCTGGTTCCACAGGCTCTCATAGAGTTCATTTTGATTTTCTGTGACGGCCAGCACCCTGCTGCTGCAGTGGTCGCGCCTCACCTGGACGCACGACTCCGGAAACTTCTGCTTAATCCGCGATAGGGCATAGTTAACAGCATCGGCCCTTTCGGCCGACGATAGACTATCTAAAATATCAACAGCTCGGTCAACCTAGAAAAAGTGAGCAGCAATGGAAGGCGAAATTTTTTTAATGTCTTGTTTGCTCTCGTTCTCGGGATTTTGTGTCAAATACCAGTAGCTTGAAGTCCAGCAGAACGGCCCTGTTGTCCATTGCAATTGCATTTGGATACCGTTGGTTGAATTATTAACGAGCAACAACAATAAAATAAGTTGAATAACTTAGGGAAAAATATAAACAGAAAACTTTTTGACAATTCGCGTTTGGTAGCTGATAGCTGTCAAATAAAAAAAATTTCTGTGGTATTATTGACAGCCCGTAAAAATGGCAGCACCGCGATACGTTCCACACGCGCTCGCCCGAACAATTGGAGATTTGGAGACCCGCTAATGTGGGGCAGCTGCAGGTTCGGGTCCCCGGAAAACTTTCGGTTTTTTAACGGAAATAAGCTTCGGTGACCTCATTTCAGTCGGAATTTACCGGCGTCGCGTCGGGTCGAGTGGGTGGCTGCTTGGTGGTCGGCCGGTTCCGTTATAAGGCCGTTATACCACGAATTTTCTTTTAACCCCTTAAACTGAAATGACGAGTTCAGCTCGTCATAAACTTTTTTGAGCGAATTATGTTCTAATATGTTTAGATAACAACAAAAGTGCACGTAAATATATGAAACAAATATTATTTTTACTAAGAACAAAATATTTGAGCAATACAAGCGTAAGTTTCTATATCAGTTCCTTCTCTTAAAAGTGGGAAAATTAAATTATCTCCCTGACCAGTGCTGCCTGAAAATAAATTGCAGTTCAAGGGGTTAATAATTATCTCCCTGCAACGTATCAAAAGTAAGGGCATCGATTTTTGTAAACTTGAAGGTTGTGAATATACTTCCTCGATGCAAAAGAATTCACCTACTTGTTTTTTGAATGAGTAATTCTAAGCAGCAGGGGTGCAAGGCGTGGTGTGTACTCAGGCGCAGCAGTGTTCTAAATTGTCAAAAAGCTGGCCAAACTGAAAAAAAAAAACGGACGTCAAAGGAGAGAACGTATATATACAGATTTAGTAAGGATAGTCTGACACAATTAAATTTTTGCATTTATAATATATTTTATTACTTACTCTTACCTCACAGGCCTAGAGACACGTGGGCTCAGTTTATGGAGGGAGATGGGCCAGTTTAACTACCTGCAGACTTTCCAAGTACTTTATAAGCAGTCTGAACATTGAACAAGAATACTGCGAAATTCTTACTTAGCTTAGGCTCTAGTGGGGACAATTACAGGACACAAAATATTTGAAAAAAAAAAAACACTTGGACACCCTGGGAATTATCAACAACCCTGCGTGCACCCCGTGTGGGGAGGAGAAGGACAGTACAGAGCACTTCTTCTGTGACTGTCGCACGCGTTTGGTGCTGATTGTGATGAGAATGGAGGATTTTGGTTCTCGATCTCTGCTTGAGATTCTTCAGTTTATCAGAACAACGAGGAAATTCAGATAGAGCGGGTGTTTTGAGCGTAATGGACTAATAGAAGTCTGAGCGTTCAAAACATCAATCAATCAATCAACCATTTTTTTTTTTGTTATGTTAAAACCAAAAACCCTCTTTCGTGATTTGCTTGAAATGTAAATTTTTGTAAAAACAGTTTTTAACTATAAGGCTGTAAATGAACCCATAACAGATCCAGAAATAAATCTTAAGGTAAATCTTTACTATTATTTACTCGAAATCGCTGTAACAAAAATTAATTAACTTTTAAATTTGAAAAAAATTGTTTCTGAGGAAAAAGAATTTCCTTGTTTTTTACAAAATATATTGAACAGTGGCTTAAACTCTGACATTGATGAAAAAGATTTCTTCAATAAAATCGAACTTTTACCAATATTCGTCGATTATTACACAACGTCAATGGATATTTTGAATTATTATGTATTTTCAAGCAATTTAATCTCAATTTTTACGAAGTTTACACTTAGCATATTTTTAACATTACCAGTCACAGAAGTTGAAGGTGAAAGGTATTTTTCCCAATTAAAATTAATAAAAAATTACCTCAGGTCAACGTTATCACAAAGCAGACTAACCAATTTATGGTAAGGGATTACTTGCACTCCGGTTCCAAATAAGCTAGGGCCGCTTCTGTCTAGCAAACCGCAGCAACTGAAAAATTGATAAAAATGATAATAAATCGTATTTATCTCGGATTTTTTGTATTTGACTTTTTAATTCTAAACCAAATAACTATCCGCAAAAAAATCAACTTTATAGGCCTTATTTAAGAATACTAATATTTTTCCTATAGTAAATCAGAGCTACAGAACTGAGAAATATTTAAATTAATTTTATATAAAGGGCATTTATCCCAAATTTTCTTCAATTGTCTATGTTTTAAAAACACGTTACTTAATATAAGTCATCTCCATAGACCTTATTGAAGAAAATTAATTTTTCACCTCTAAGCCAGAGCTGCAGATCTAGTAAATGTTAAAGTTTATAGAAATATAGCTTTTATCCTGGATTTTTTTGCATTTAATTACTCCAAAACACGATACTTCTTGCAGAAAAAAGATGGACAAGTGTGAGTAGGACTCGCGCCACCCGTAGGCTTCCGTTACATAGGGTGTTAGAAAATTAGCTTTAAGATTTTTGTGTGGTTACTCGGTATCAGAAATTGAACAATTTTCGTAGAAGAAACTTTTGGAATTTCGCGAAAAACATTTTAAACTTCCCATACAAATTGCAGTGTTCGGCGGATAATTTTGTCTGGAAAGTTGGGTTTTTTTGCGAATTTCTACAAGTTGTTCTACGAAGGTTGTTCAGTATCCGATACTGAGTAACTCCACAAAATTCTTAGTGCTACTTTGTGAACACCCTATATTACCGTAAAGTTTGTTTATATAAATTAAAAGAAGAAACAATACTATAGTATGAGAAGTGTCGGTAATTATTTTAGTTCAATATGATAAATATTCAATGAACCCTGACGTAACCCCCCCACGATGTATCCACTTAGTTCTTCCTTCCCACCAAAATAAAAATCTTAAAAAATTCCTATATGCTGCATGAAAGAAATCTCCAAATTAAGTTTGTCAAATAATAATTTCACACACAATAAGAAATTAATGATTTTCGGATTTCGTCTTTTAGTTTTGCTATGATACCTTCCTTCGCGTCAAATTTTAAGAATCTAGGTAAACAGGAAGTACATCTACAAGTTTTGTCATGTCAGTTAGTCAGTGAGTTAGTGTGTAAATATTAAAATATACTTTGAAAGGCCATATTTACTGCATTGAGTTAGAAACTATGAGGCTGTAGACTTGAGTATTTGGTATTAATTTCATCTCGATACCTCTAGCTGTTCCTGAGAAAAACGTTTTTGACGGACAGCCAGACAGACGGACAATAAAGTGATCCTATAAGGGTTTCGTGTTTTCATTTCGAGGTACGAAACCCTAAGTAGATTAAGATTATTATTATTTTTATGAGATATTGTAGATAAAATTTCGATGTTTTTATTTTCACAAGCATATAAATTAAATAATAATATTTAAGTGGTGCAATTCTTGATTCTGCTTATATTATTGTTTGAGGGAACTTGGCATTGCGGTTCAGCGATTTTTAAGATTTATAGCCAATGCAGAAACAAAAACGGACAAATGATTTTGTATGCACATATTAGAATATGATTAAATATATACGTAACAACAGGTTGTATTCAGGAAGGATATTGTTTATGTAAACAAATAAAATGCGCATGAACAGATCCTAATTTCGAGGAGTCACGAGGTAAACTTAACACCTGTTGGATACTTTGGTAAATAAAAAATTGTTTGCTTGGAATAACCGAATTTTTATTGATTGGGTTCCAACGCCGGCGTATTTCGTCCCTAATGGAGAACCAGGATGAAGTCCTCTGAAAATGAGTTTTCTTCATCAGTTGCAGTGCAGTGTCTGTTCGCGTAGTATCGGGAGCAACTGTTAGCCGAACCCTAGTTAGTTTGTAGTTATTTTATCAGCTTTCTTCCTGCTTTCAAGGCTGAACAAAATGTAAAGGGAGTTCTAAAAGCGTTTGACGATAATCTAATATGTTTTTCAAGTGTTTTTCTCCATTTTTGACTGAATTTTCAGACCCCCAATCCCCGCCTTATAGGAAATGTTGATGTCCCTGTTCTTCCTCGACCTGTAGTTTTGAATGTAAGTGCCCGTTCCTTTCCCAAGGTTTTTTGTACGAATATGAATTCGGTGATCCTTAAAATTGTGTTTTGAATGATTTGAATAATTGAGTGCTTGCCCACCACCAGATCCTTTACATTGGAGCTGCAGCAACCAACATTGATTATTTCAACAGGTAAGTCCTGGATGTTGCGCTTCTGTTCCTTATCGATTTTTCAGGCTTTGTTTGGGTTTCTACCGATCAGTTAAACTTCGCTCGTGCTCAGTTTGTAAATTGAACGGAAATTTCGCGAGATTTACATCTCGGTTTCATTAAGATAAAATCTTGATTAGTTAGGTGAAGGTCAAACGTGTCGAAGACGGAATGATGCTGTCAGTTAATTAACTTGTCTGAAGCGCACCTGCCCAGGTAACCAATTTGACCCAAATACCCATCTGTTCGTTGTATTGAGCTTTTAAGGATTTATTGCTTTCCCCGACCGATTTAATTCAACTTGTGTCACCGATTTCGTTGTATGCGTCCATCCTGCTCGTTTATCGATCGTTTTTAAATGCTCTATAGGGTTCGACGAGAGTTTTATGAATTTTTTAATATTTCAGACGACCAAATGCCAGAGGCGCTGACTTTATCCGGGATGGCTGATGCCGAGCCCGATCTGTCGACGTTTGAGAACAAGACCGGATTGGCGGACGATATGAAGTTCCTGGCGTCTATGCCGGAGCTATGTGACGTCACATTCCTCGTCGGAGACACCCGAGAGCCGGTCTGTGCGGTCAAGGTAAAGATTCAAAGACACAAGACACTGTTACTTCTCAAGAAAGGCTAAAAAGTATCCATTTTAAAAATAACACTTAAACACATATATATAAAGATTGAAAAATTAAAATTAATAAAATAAATGAATATAACATAAGAAATTTACAAAACGTACTATCCTGAAAAAGTAGAAAAACATAAGTATAATAACAAAAATAATAAACATGAAATCAACAAGACTTTCAGTGTTAAAAAGAATCTCGAATTTCTTTAACCAGGGCTCTTTATGTTCCTGCCATTGATTAATTATTAATTTGATAAAAAACGCACAGAACCTAGATGACCCTGGTTGGAGTTTTGAAGATACTCCTTCACAACTAAAGGGTGTGTTTTTAAGCGAGTCCGGATTTTGGATTGAAATATATAAAAATTGAGCACGTAACCATAAATTTGGTTTTATTCGAAAGATAATTTTTTAACATTAAATATGTAAACTCAATTTTGGGAATATCAGTACCGCGGCTGCGCATCCTTTCAGCCCAATTTTTTTACCATTTTTTCGAGAATTTGGGGCCGTATACAGTAATACCCCGAACTTACGCGATGGGTGGGACTTAGCGATAACCGCGTAAGTCGAATTCGCGTAAATCGGGGTATAATTTCGCATATAAATACATACAAATTATTTTTAATAGGGGCCGGAGAAAAATTATAATTTAGAAAAAAAGTGTTTAATAAAATCTTAGATAATACGAATACAAAATCACAAGCCGAAGTTAATGTGATGTAGAAAACTTTCCTCGTAGCATGCTAATAATTTTCTTATTCCTTGCTTTGTAGAAGAAATGCGCTCTTCATTGGAGTCTATATAGTCTACAATTTGTAATCCCTTTTCAATTGAACTGAGGCCTTCTGTCAAGTTTCCAATCGTCATTCGATCTTCTGATTGAGCTGGATCTAAAGAATTTTCAATGTCTTGCTCTTGCTCATGCATTTCATGCGTCGATTCTGCGCGACACCTCCGAACATGTACATTAGCTGAACAATAGTGTGAAGGGAGTGAGTAATCAGGAGTGTGTGGCGCTCAAACAAAAGACGAATCGACGAGATTTGAAAATCGCGTAACTACGGGTTCGCGTTAGTCGGGGTAGCGTAAGTCGAGGTATTACTGTATCTGCAATGACATGTCTTAAATTGATCTTCAATACGTCAATCGCAGCTGGTTTATCAGAGACTTCACATATTCCCAGATTTTCGCCAAATGGTCTTTTCAAAATAAATCAGTTGTCATGAGGCAGAAATTCTCAGTAACACAACGAACAGTCCGTTTTGATGGGCGATTATTCGGTCCATAAAATTCACAAAGTGCTCTATAAGTTTTACCATTTTTAATCGGTTCTGCGGTGCATATCTGGCGCCTCTTAAAAAAACACCACTTGGTTACAAAACTTTATGAAGAAAAGGCAATTTTTTGTATTTTTTTTTTTTTTTATTTATAACAATTACACATTACAATTATCCGCCTCCGATTATAAATTTATGCAGTTTATGTGTTTCTAAGAAATTGTCAGACAACCTATACTTTAAAAGTTGGTCCTATTCGAACACGGAATTTAGTACCAAATACGTATTCCAATGTATTTGTAAAAGTAGGAAACGAATAAATGGAGAGAACGATCCAATAAGGTGGTAATTTAAATTAAAAAAATATAAGATTTTTTAAATATTGACGTAACTAAATGTTTTCTTAAGAACGGAACACAAACCATATAATTCTGTATAGAATATGTATGTAAAAAGCAATGATATAACTACTTCTTAGGGAGGCAGAAGTGCTTCCCAACTCGATTATTTTTCTTCTTTTTTTACTCAAGATGAGACTGGAGGGAAGCGAAGCATTTTTCATTATTTATACATATATGATGATAGAGATAGTTATTCCCCACAATTGCAGAAATACTTACGCGGTGTTTGTACAATAACCACTTGCCGTGAATGGGTTTTACAAGAAATGAAATAGAATTGAATACTATTGTATATATGAATACATCCTCAAAAGTTATTTTGAATTTCATTTCTGGATTATTTAAAAGACTTAAATATTCATTTTAATTGCAAAATATCATTTATTTTAACATTTCATATCATAAATATATTTCAGTTCACTAAAGTTTCTACGAAAATCGCAATGAAGCAATCCTCATCCTTTGAAATTATTACCAAAACTGATCACAAATTAGAGCAGGAAGGACTTGGTTGAAGATATTTTGCCGCCCCAAAAACTTCAAATTTGGACCAAATATAACACCTAACAATTAAAACTTTTTAGAAAATATTAATTTTTACATCATAGGTCGAAAATAAAGCTATGGTTTGGGCCAACAATCGATTTTCAAAAAACGCGTGGTATATTCTTTCATCATGAGTAATATGCTTATACTCAAAAGCTAGGGACTTGAATTTTAGACCGCAAAAGGTTAAAAAAATGCCAGGAAATGAGTTTTTATCTCTTAATGGAAATATACATAAGTGCACGTTCTTTCCGGGTTAAAAGGTCAGTGGATTAAGAAAGATATAATTAAATTGTCTTGTCTAAGGTTTATGGAGCCGTGTGTCACTTCCTTTTATCTACGTTATTTAGCACGTTCGCTACGGGAACCCGAGAAAAATTTCTTGTACCACACACCAGGAGAATTTTTCTTACAATGTAACTTCAATTGGCATTGGGGTTTTAAATATTATATTTATAATATTGAAAATAAACAAAATAAGCAATTTTCAATACTGAAGCATATTTGTTGTTTTATAGCCCGTTACAAAAAAAAAAAGAGAAAAATTAGTGCAATACATTGTCATAAACTGATAAAGTAAACACGTCGCACATTTGCGTAGCCGGGCTCACATACAAAACATGATACGTCTCATATATGCGACGCTGGTAGTGAACGTGTTAAGAGGGACCACTAGTGTGACCGCCTCAAAAAAAGGTGATTTTTGGAATTTTTTTTAAAGACAACTACTGCATGGAATGTTTTAATATTTTAAGGATATATTTGTGGATATATAGTAAATACATGATAAAAATTTTGGACCAACTATTTGAAAATTCAGCGAGTTATTCGCAATTTCCCAAGGCTCCAAAAAAAAAAAGTCTCCCCACTGCTGCAGTTATAGAGGCGTCCACATTGCGTGAAATCAAAAAAAAAAAAAAAGTTTATTAAACTAGAAGATATTTCCCGTGCCACAAACCTCGAAAAAGAAAAGAAAATTTAAATTTATAAAAATGGCAGAGGTTTAAAAAAAAAATTCAAATTTCGCGCGAAAATTTCGTGATTTTTGGCCTGCCAAAATTGCATTTTTTATTCGATCCGGAAAATTGGAGGTTTATGGCACGGAGAATCATGTATAAAAGAAGTTGCAATAAGAATCAAATCGATCGGATAATTTGTCTTCGAGCTACAACTGCAGCAAATTTGAAAAAAGTAGTTTCGAGAAAAACGTGTTTAAAGTTTAATTCATACATTTCTCAGTACCTCGATACGATGAGCGGCTGCTCTTCTGATGGCTGTAACTCAAAAATTATTTGAGATATGCACTTGAAATTTTAGTATGTTATTTTTAAAGGTACAGACTACCGAAATATGCAAAACAAAAAAAAATTTTTTTTAAAAATGTCACACTAGTGGTCCCCCTTAATTAAAACTTTCCTGATAAAGTTTAAGCAGTATAGTACTCACTTTTCTCCCGAGTATTGGGTTTGTCAATTTTTTCTCCTTGATTTTAGATACACCCGCAAAATATTTCATTATTTAATAACTAGTTGTTGCGGACACAAGAACTTAATTTTTGCATTTCGATGTGAACATTATGAAAAAGTAGTGTTTTTTTTAATAATTTTTGTGCAAAAGGCCAGATGACAGTTCTCCTTTTTAATAAGCTGTTCGTTTAACTGACAAGCACTGGGGCGCCCCATGTTTTTTGACAGTTCTCAGGGCGCACCAGGACGCCCTGGGGTGCCACAGGTTTTCGAGTCAACGAACAAACCTTATAGCTGATAGGCTTGCCCCGTCTTGAGAAAAGGCGCGAATTTTATAATATCGAATTTTAACCTAACAAAAAAGCAGTTGAAAAGGCGGCTCTATTAGTATAAGTGTACGCTTTAAACGAATTTCTTTTTGTAGTCATTGACAATTTTTTATAGTTATCAGATATTTGATGAATTTGTGAAATAAATGTGTAGAGTTCAACGAAACGATGCATGAAAATAAACCGATGTTTTTTAACACCCTTCATCTATTCTATATACTGGTGTTTTACATCCGATGCATCGAAAATATAATGGTCAATGTACCGGACTTAAAAATTGCATTTGAACTGGCTGGAATAAAATAAGAAAAGTATACTAATATGCTAACTGTGACAGATAATTTACTGACAATGGATATACATATAAATAAAAAATAATAAATATGCACCCCTGTAATGTGTTACTACTATAAACTACGAAACGAATATAGTGAATTCAAAACACATTAGAACTTTTGAAGTTGGAGCCTTATAGAACCTTACCAATAGCAATATGGTATTTTATTTCTTTTTAGGTTTTCGTACCTTAAAAGGAAAAAACGGAATTATTTAAAACAATTTTTGTTTTAATTTTTAATGGGTGTGAATTGGGTGTCCTCAAAAAACGATTTTTTTTTTGTATCTTGTGGGATATAGCTTTCTAAAGCTAACGTTTTGATTTTATCAGGGTTAGTAGGTATTGAGACACAGACAACAGGAAAAATGGCATTTTTTTGGCCAGTATCATAGTTGTTGAAAAAACAAATATTTTTACCGAACCCTGATTGCACGAGTCCGACTCACTCCACACCGAAGAAGGCGTTTATTAAAATTGAATAAGACTAACTAAAGTTATTCATTCATTAATTTATTGAAAAAAATCGATCATTCCTTTCGAAGCATCATAAAATATCAATGCCATAGTGCAATGCATTATATCGAAAAAGACATCGACGCTTTTTTTCCAATGTCCACTGCAAAATTAGAGAAAATGAAGCTACATATATAATGACATCATTGTTTTTCAGCATACACGCATTAGCAAATAAGAAATGAAATTTTTTGAATTTCTTACTCCATTCTCAGGATCTCAGGATTAGATTATATAAATCATCATGTGGAGTGATTCGGCCTTGAATATTTAAAACCTAAAGAAGTAGTTATATCAGCCCATCTTAACGCAAGAGCTTGCCATATTTTTTACTGGAAAATGCTAGCCAAATCGGATGCGGATAATTTCGATACTCCCCTAGTTATAGTGATTGTGGTTTGCGGTTTTGAATATTTTTAATAATAATTTTAGGCTGTGCTCGCGGCTCGATCCCGTGTCTTCGCGAAGATGTTGTACCAGCAACCGTCACCTCAGCGAAAGCGTGAAACTTCCACCAAAGAAAACAAACTTCGTCTCTTCCTGAAAAGGTCCTCTGAACCATTACTTAATTTGCAGAATGCGGCCCAACAGGTAAGCGCCCTTTTAAGCCCTTCCCCTTCAAACGCATTGTAAATATACCGCGCTAGAAATGAATGAATTTGAGTGGTGTTTGCGCCCCTCTCCCAGTGGAATTTTCGTGTGCACACTTACCTTTGGTGTAAATGGAAAAGTGAACGTCGCCGAAGATACTGTGGAATGTAAGTGAAATGATGTCTTGTGTCGGCCTAATGGGAAAAGTTTCACATCATAATTCATCTCGAGAGCCGCCGTCCTGCGTAGTAAATGTGACGTGACTTGAAAAACAAATTATCTTATCTCAAGGGCATGGAGCTGCTGCTTTCTCGAGAAGTTGGGGGCGCCATGTAAAATTGTTTTCAGTGATGACGTCCTAAAATGATTATTTGGTTAAATGAGCCCCAGGAAATAACTTCGTTTAAGCATATTTATTTAGAAGGAATGTTGTTGAATATTAAACCCTGCAATATTTTAGGGTAAGGTTGGTGAATTTTCATTTTTGACGTCTGCGGAAATATTTCTTGGGATTTTCCCCTTTCGTTGTAACAAGGAAATTGAAATTTCATGGTGGATAGATAACATAAAAATACATTAATGTCTGTACAAATATTTGAATGGTATGGTGATGAATCAATAAGTTTAGGAAATTACTATGTATTTGCACCACGATAGCACTCGAGGAAGTTTTCAAATTTTAGCATAAATATCAAAACTTATACCCAAGATACACTATATCCATAATGAAACAACATTTTCTCCATTTTAAATGAAAGAAATATATCTTCATAGCAAAAGGTCTGGATATAAAGCAAAAGCGTTATTAAATAATAAACTTTATTTGTATTATACACATCGACCGAATTTCTTTGAAAATAAACTCATCAGGACAGGAGTATTTACGTTTTGTTGCATTTGCTATTATAACGCAGTAAAAGTCATAGTAATAATCATTATTGGCGATATTTTCACTTTTGATATAATCAGTGAAATTGTTAAATATGACCAATAAAAACACCACACGTGGGGTCTTATTCCAGAAATCGATTTGAATGCGAACTCGATTCGAAATGATTTGTCGATTCAATTTTAGTTTCCTATTCTATAATCCGACCGAAAAGTATTGCCCTCAGGGAACGTAGAGAATTTCCTTTTGAAATGAAGTGCAATGGGCTGAAATTAAATTATCAGTTAAATATTTTTTTGTATTTTTGGAAAATAGATAGTGTTGCGCTATTTTTAAGCGAAAGCGATAGTAATTCTGGCTGTAACGCAAAAAGAGTTTCGGAAGATAGTAAGAGACGGAATTCTTTTGGATTACCGAATGAATAGTTAATGTATCATTTTAGTATTAATAATTGTACCCCAAATTATAAAATTCAACAGTTTTAAAAAATTATTCCGGATTTCAAAGGAGATGTAAAACTGGTGGCTGTTTATCGGAAGGTAGCTATCAGAAAACAAGAAAAGATTTTTTTGTTGGAAAACAAGAAACGAAACATGTCTTCTATGAAAAAACATTATTTGCTCGAGTAATTTTTTTGTATTATATAATTAAATATTTTGTTCTTTTAAGAATTAAATACATACTTATATTTTGCCCGTAAAATATTCACACCACAACCGCATAAAGAACACACTCGCTTGACATTTAGTTGTCGATCGAATGTCAGCAAATGATCTCAATATCGAGTTCTGAAATATCAATTTATGGTTGTCGACGAACAATACGGTCGAGATGAGTTCTAGAATCGGTTGCCTGCATTTGAGACTCTAAAGCTATTACATAACTATCTCTACTTTGTGGAATTATCTCAATAAAGGTGGGCCACACAGACAATATATACACAATATACATACATATATATACAGCTGCTCGAAAAATTGTTGTACTTCTTTTTTGAACGGAAAGTGCTTATTGGCGTAGCAACTTGCAAAAAAAAAATTCAAATGTGGTGGTTAAATTCATTTACGAAAGCCTAGTGTGCTGCTTACAACTCTACACTCGCTTCCCCGCATGCACAGACCTGATAAAGGGCACTCAGGCAAACGCTCCAGTCTAAATAGTTTCTTAAAAGTTATTTAAAAAAAAAGTCAACTCGTTTCTGGTTTATTTGTAAGTATAAATCCGTCATCAGATAATGCAGCAAGATTTGTAACATCACTTTTTACGTTGACTGCACTGAAGTTGCTATAGTTCAATGGAAAAATGTCCTTCGACGAGAAGAGATAGGAATAAAAAATAGGCTCCACTTTTTCCTTCGCAGTTTCATAGACGTAAGCGGTCTATTATTATATATGTCTGCAGTGGATCATTTGTTGGTTTCTTTTTAAATTACATACTATTTTGACATAGACAGCTCTTTCAAGCTCAAAAAATTGACAAAAAAAATTATTTTTCACATAAATAACATTTTTCATACCTGCAAAAATTAAAAAAATTCAAAATATCAAAAAATCATAACTTGACAAAGTGCAAACCAAAGCACATGATTCTTTCACCAACTTATGAAAGACCATACATACTAACACCTTGAAAAGGGATTCCGTGAAGTTTTGTGAATTTTCCGAGAAAATTTAAATTTAGTGTTTTCCTCCATATACCGAAAACTTGTTTCATGTTTTTTTCTAAGTAAACAATAAAATATTGACTCCGTCTGCTTATGACTTACTCATGTTAATCTATGAATTCCATAAAAAAAGTTAGTAATATCGAAATTTTTTTAATTACCACTTTTTCCCATTTCGAACCACTGTGCGATCTTCTCGCTGAAAAGTAAGCGATAGCAGCTATCAATGAAAGATTTAATGTTTGCAGTGATGTTGTCGCTGTTGGCAAATATGAAAATGTAAAATATTACACTCAATAAAACGATACAATAAAAAAGAACTACAATAATGCGTTAATACCCTTGTTATGAAGATTACTTATTATATAGCTGTTTAGGGTTTAGGAATAATTTAGCTATTTTTAGTATTAAAATTCGCAAAAATGTATATATATCATAGATCTTATGTAATTGACGTGTCATATAACCAATACATTTACGGGAGGATTAGAATAGTGCTATATAGATTTAATGTTTTATGAACAATATTGTCTAGATTATTAATTATTCAAATGAAACTTTAGGAATGTCTGGCATTAATTTGAAACTGGCGAATGCCAAAATTTAATTACGAGTTTTTATGAAGTTCGCAATTTGCGAATTTCATGTCACAAGGTAATCATTAATATGTTGACAGGTCCTATATACAGTGATTACGGAAGATAGAAATGCTTTTAGCTTTTATCAAGTATTCCTCTAAGGTTGGTCACTCTGTTGTGGATTATTATTTATCTGTGATCTTAATAATTACGTTATTATAAACGATATAATTCTAACATAAGTAGTATCAAAGTCAAATTGAAGTGAGATATTATCATATTATATGAAGCCATTCGCTAAAGTAGGGTATTAAACCGGCTACCACTTTATTTATAATTATTGTTAGTCACAAAAATTTAAACTAAGCTATGCAATGTTATTAGTATTAGTTAACATAATAGAATAATAAATTCATTAAAATGGGCATGATATAAATCTCATACTAGAAAATGATATAGAATCTGTTTAGGTTTCGCACCGACTCAAAATATCCATAACAAAACTTAACGAAATAAATTGTTAGTAGCAACAACACTTCCAAAGTTGAAATTATTTCATGTTTTTAGGGCTTCTGGATTTTTGAAGATAGATTTCTAAAATTCCGTTTCATATGTTCAATTGAGTTAGTTATCTCGCAACTTTTTATTTTTTTCTGTAAACAATTCTGCAAGAATCCTTAAAAAACAGATCAAAATAAATTTCTTCTTTTCTTATATCTGTTATTTCTTTCAACAATTGCGTGCTTGTCCTCATCGATTATGTCAAACATTCTTGATCATTTTTTTCAAACCAATTTGATTTGAGCAGTATCTTTATATACATTTAAAGAAGTTTTGTTTTCACTAAAAGGAATTGAACTTTTATACAAATATGTTAAATATCATGAATCACACAAGACATCATTTAATAGAGCTCCTAATAAATGTAAATTAAAGTGAAAACACTAAAATAGCCCCATATTTGTATATAATTTAAAAGAAACTTATTAATTCAATGTTTTATGTACTTAGAGGAGTGGTTTCAGCCAACAGTTGGCTCCGATTCCAGAGGTAATTTTATAATATGATTTCCGTGTTAATATCCTTGTATGCTGTTTTATCTTCTTATGTTGAGTACTTTTGTAAATAGTGGGTTTTCTCCTGTCAGGCTTTCCAGTTGGGGCGTTAATGACAGTCTCCTTTATTATTCGCTATTTGTGTAATTAATATTTTTAGACTTCCATCCTAAGGGATGTAGAGCAAAACTTTTGAAATGTGTTATTTTATTTGAGGTTAACTTATTTTAACAAGATATATTTCTACTAGAGTCTCTAATAATAACAATAAAAACTGCTGAATACGAATAGGTGAAAACGACTATTAACAACATTGCCTTCAAGTTCTGTAGAAATTAAATGGGTGTTGAAAACCATTTGGCATGCATTTCCGGTGGAGTTATTTGTTAGTACTGCATGTCATCGTTATGCTCATGCACGGGAAATCTTCTAATATTTATTTGCTGCACAGCATTTCCTAAGCACTGCATTGTTTATGATGACTGCGCGTGGTTCTTTTGGAATTAAATAAGCCTCTAAAAATCCTTTTCAGCCACCTGGACCGCAACATCAAACTCTAATCATTGAAGAGTTTGAACCCGATGTATTCAGGCAGCTGATTGAGTATATCCATACAGGGTGTGTTACATTACAGCCAAGAACACTTCTCGGTTCGTTAAAGTCTTTTGGAAAAATTAACATAAATTTATAGAAGTATTTTATTTAGGGGTCATGAACGCTGCAGACTACTATGGTTTAGAGGAACTGAGAAGAGCCTGTGCAGGTTTCGTACAGTGCTGTATTAATGTTGACACAGTTTGCGCTCTACTGGCATCAGCTGAAAGATATATTCAGTATAAGTGTACGAAGAGTTTGGTTCAAAAAGTGTTGGAATTTGTTGACGAACACGGAAACGAGGTGTTAAATTTGGGAAGTTTTACACTATTACCGCAACATGTTGTACGGCTTATACTTGCTCGTGAGGAGCTAAGAGCGGATGAGTTTACAAAATTCCAAGCTGCACTGATGTGGAGCAAGAAGTACTACGACAACAATCCGGTAAGCTACGGCGATTTGGGAAAAAATATATTTCTTCCAAAATATGAGTTTTGTAGAATGTTGACTTAAAGGAGATCCTGGGAAATTTTCTGGAGTACATTCAATTCCACAAGATTCCGGCAAACGTCCTAATGCGTGAAATTCATCCTCTTGGACTGGTACCGTATTCGATTATAATGAATGCACTTGCCTATCAGGTAAGTTATTGCGACGAGGAAATCGTTTGAATATGCGCAAAAACCTGGCTTTAATGAGAATCTTCCCCTGTTTTCCCCTTTTCTGATTCTAACCTTTATAGGCAGACCCAGCAAGTATCGACCCCGGAAAGCTATCTCCAAACTCAAGCCGAGTGAGGCGTGCCCGGCAGTCTCAGGGCAGATCGATGTCTGTTCAAAGTTCCTTGGACCCATATGGTTCAAATACAACTTTAAGTTCTAGCGGCAGCAGCGATCCGACCAGTGGTCCTCATAATAGTAACTAACAAAGGCTGAACGGCCCCTCCTCCTCTTCCCATTCTAAAAATTCATTACCCAAAATTCGTAAAGCCAAATCTCAAAGTTTCCGCACCCGACGTAGCCCTTCCGAACGCCGAAGTCCCAATTCAATTCAATCAGGTCAGGGGCCGTTGACACTAAATGCTGAAAAGAAACGTAGTCCTTTAACACCTAGAAGTCCTATTCTTCCCCAAGCTGATACCAAAAGTCCTGGAAGTGTATCTCAAAAGGTTCCCACAACTTTATCACGTCAAGGCACATTGAGAGCATCACATCGACGAAAGAGTAGCATGACAGGTTCGCTCATATTGTATCAGGGTCGTCGCAGTCCCCTGGGGTTTACAGATCAAAGAAGCCCTCAGGGTAGAAAGAGTCCAGTATTCCTTACTCACGATCGCCTCAGAAGTCCCAACGAATTACCAACCAATTTCTTTGATGCAAAGAGTCCAACAGGTGAAAAGAAGAGTCCAACTGATCGTAGAAGCCCTACGTTTAGTATTCATACGCAAGATCGCCGCAGTCCTGTAGGAATGTTAGATACCCACCGTAGAAGTCCCACTTCAACTGTTCATGTACAAGACGGTCGTTCATACGATCACGATCGCAGTCCTGATGAAACCGCCCGCACTCCAACTGGTTTAAGCTTGTCCTATAAAAGAACTTCTATTGGATTCTTCACGCCCATACAATTTGGAGAAAAACGCAGTCCTGTCTCGACTATCCCAATTCCACCAATCACCGTATCGAACCCAAGTGAGACTTGTAAGATCGTTGAGAAAATGGCAGAGTCAAATACTGCCGAAACTACTCATGATGCAGATCAGGAAAAGGATAAAGAACCGAGCGAGAAAAAGGAGAAAACGAGTGTGATGAAAGAAATTCTTGCATTTGTTCGAAAACCATCGAAAAAGGTAACAACCCGTACAGGACGTTTTGCAGCTGCATTTTCCAGAGCGGAATCAGGATCTGGTGGTGGTCCACTAATTCGTCAGAGCACCTTTTCAACTCCACCCGCGGCTTCTAGCACAGCAGCTAGAAGTGCAATCACCAAACAAATATCTGAAGTTGGATTTGAGCCAAAAATGTCGCTGAAATTTAGCCTCAATACAAAAATGTCACTTAAACTACGTCGATCAGCCGAAGAGAAGAAAAGGGAAAAAAAATCGAGTGGAGATGAAGCTTCCGGACCGGAAACTGATTCAAAACCTGAGCAGGTAGGTAGAACCATCGCCGAAGTTCCATTTGAGCTTGCCAATGTACACTTTGAAAAGGTAGGTGAGTCGTATATTAAGCACGAGCAGATTAAAGAAGAACCTTCTGAAGAAGGCAATAGTCCAATTCAAATAGTCGCTTTGTCAAATGAAAACGCACAAAAAGTGGAATGTAAAAGCGAAAAGGTAGAAAAGGACACTCATGAAGAGCAAAGCGTTGAAAGGCTTGAACGGCCGATAGAAGTCATTGCGCAACTCAGAAATGAGCTGGAGGAACATATAACAGTTAAGCCAGAACCGATATATGCGAACTTAATTGAACTTCAACAAGAGGAAGAAATTAAAGTTAGTACAACTCCATTACAATGCCCCACATTTGAGATAGAGCCGCCTTCAAGGCGTTCGTCATTCGATCCTCCAAGGTCTCCATATCTGGAAAACCTTAAGAGTCCTGGAGGTGAGACTGATCCCGAACTGATTAACTTAAATAGGCTTGACTCGGGAGGGGATAGCTTTGAGATCGTCGATGGCGATCGTAATAGGGAGTCAAGTTTCGAAGATCGATATTCCTCTAGAGATACAAGTTTCGACATTTCACGGTATCAGTCGACAAGCTACGAGGATCAGACTTCGAGTTTTGAAATTGTTGAAATCGACTTCCGCACTGAAGAAAAAAAGTCGAATATCGATCTTCGCAAGTCATCTATTGAACTGGTAGATGCTGATACTTTTCAACGGTCTGGATCTAGCGGCAGAAAGTCGTCACTAGAAACTCACTTTGATTATAATCCTTTAGATACAACTCCTACAAAGGCGGCATTTCCTATAACTAAAAAGCAAAAATCCGAACATTTTCGAAGCCGCGATCTACACATATCACCATTTAGTGGCGTTTCAAGAGCTCGCAGTCCTCTGTCGAATCAAACTTCGTCAAACTATAGTTCAAGAGATAGTTACGATTCAAGTTCTTCTTACGCCCATTCACACCATGAACCTAAGAGTCCTTACGCCGACCCTTCCAAGCAGCACTTCCCTCTTTCTATAAAAACAGATCGGGAGGAATCAAAGAGCTTCTTGTGTACTGAGAAAAAATGCAGAACCTTTGAGCCACGATCGTCTTCATTTCTTGGTCAGGGTACATCCAGTGGCAGCGAATTTGAACCACCTTCACCCAGGCGTGCAGCAAGTGCCTCACCTAAACATACTTTTACTTTTAGGATAGTTTTAAAGAAAGTAGATAGCTCTCCGGATGCAATTTGCCCATCTGCGGAACGCCGTCGCAGTCGAGAAAGGTTCGACAAGAACAAGCGCCGGAGCAGTGGCAAGAAGCGTCTAGCCGATGCAGGGAAAAGTTTCTAAAGTTATATCGTCACGAGAACACTTATTACAATGTACTATATATGTGGCACCTTCGTTTAACTTTTGTAGCTTGTATGTAATTTAGCGTACATGCATATTTACAATTTACTAAATTAACCCCCTGTTTTATGGGATATTTCAATACACACAACTTTTGACAATCTTCACAACAAATTTTACTCTAGGTCACATGTTGCTAGCGTTTAAGGGTTCGGTGTTAACTGCTCATATGTTACTATACTTCTTAAGGACCGTTATATTATAGTTAATTTTTAAAAGTAAAAAATCTCAGCATAAGCGTCCAGTCCAATATGAATACAGGTCCATGTCTTCAAGATTCCATAAATATATAATTAGCCATCTAATATTTAAACGAATCAAACTCTTTAGTAGATGTTAATCTTTTTTATTGTACTTTTTTTTGATGCGTACTTTATACAGTATTGTACTTTATCACTCTCTATCTGTGCATATCAGCCATTGTTAGTATCTGTTGGTAGTAAGTACTTTCTCTGTCGTCTTAGCATACTGTATATTAAGTACATATGGTATAACTTCTGGTTTAATCGTAAATTAAATTACGTTAAGTGAGCAAACTTCGTTTTTAAGAAGTTATTTACAGTGGCAATATATTTGAGCATTACATAAAAAATAATAGATTGACTAACACCAAAAATCCGTATATTCTTCATTTATACTGTGTTTGTTGTTTTATAACTTTGGTTTTTGTTTATGCTGAATCTTTGAAATATTCAATGCATTTTCTATGAGTGAGTTTCTAATTTTTACTTTACATATTTATAAAAACTAAGTGTAGTAGGCACGGCAGGCAAAATAATGTGATGTCGCCCTGGAAAAATTGAATAAAACAGGTGCTTTTCACTATCTGGGTCTAATGATTAGACTGTAATGGCGTCTGAAGAATATAATGTATATAAAAAGAAAATAACTTTAATTCAATTCATATCTGGATATGAAATGATTAAAACTTTTCAATTCTCTCGTCAATATTATAGAATTCTTGTATTGTCGTATTGAATTTGGCATCATATATACAGATTTTCCCATTTTAATGAAAGTCCTATAAAGTTTTATACTCATACACTACACTTTATTGAATTTGCTATATTGGTTTTTAAAAATCTGTCATATCTACTTTTAATTGTACATGAAAATTGGATACGATTTTCGAAATAAGCAAATTTAAAACTCATGCATTTTAAAATTAAATTTTGATTTATTTTGCTAAGTCTTATACGTATCTTTTGAGGGTTATTT
Source organism: Dysmachus trigonus (assembly GCA_949715965.1). Lineage (NCBI taxonomy): Eukaryota > Metazoa > Arthropoda > Insecta > Diptera > Asilidae > Dysmachus > Dysmachus trigonus. The sequence continues at coordinate 44,131,485 of OX454319.1, read as the reverse complement.
TGAATACAAAGTCGTGAAATCCATTTTTATTTCGTTTTCATTACTTTGTTTTCTTTATTTTGTCTATTTTCTTTCTTTTATAATACTTTAAAGAATGTCTGTTTTAATTTCCAGAATACAATATCATTATATTGCTTATATGTTTATAGGTTAATGGATAAAATGCTCATATACATATATTACTAACAGGTATATTACTTTAAGACTTTTTTGAATTGCTCAAAATAAATACGAAAAAGCAGTGCTTAGCCTTAGAATAAATAACCAAGAACTTTTAAGCTTTAAAAACTAAATCTCTTTTGACAAATCATAAATTAATCTAAGTATTATATAAATTGCTCATATCTACATATTATTTAAATCTCTGAAATAGAAAAGTTTACATAGTTTCCAATGAAATGTGCGTATTCATGGACATTTTGACTATTTTAATTGAAACTAATTGAAGCAAAGTCGCACTTAGTTGGGAGAAAGTTTATTCGAGGAGGAGAATATTCTCGGGAGCCAATTGTTTTTATTTGTGAAAACCGAGAGGACCAATTAAATATAAATGTATATTTAGTGCTTTAAATTGTGTTAAATTGACTGCTGAATTGCTGTTAAATCGTGTGAAGAAGACTACAATTAAAACCAATAGGTTCTTTTTGTCAGTTTTTCTAAGCTGAGACGTTATTTGGCAGTTATTTTTGCGATAATTCCCAATTAATTTTTAGTATATCGTTAATTTTTAATAAATCAAAAACGAAAGTATTTTAAACATCAAGCTGGATTAGGGGCCGTAAACTGAAAATATAATTAAAAGGAAATCTAAATAGGATCTATTCGTAAATTTGTTGTATAAGTGATAAAGTTGTGTTAATTAAGTGTGACTGTCTTTAGGCCAATTATAAGTGAATAAACTTAGCTGTATATTCCCGCTTTTTTGTGTTTAAGGCATAAATCTGTATAATTGGCAAGTTTTTTGTTATTTTTCCAGTAAATTTAGACATGGAAACAAACCAATTAAAGTCGCCGGTGTTGCAAAACCTTGCCTTTAAAAAAGAACATTGAACTATAAATACTGTCTTACTTTTACTAAAGTTGTGAGCTGGCTTCCACTGCTTAAGTAAATGTAAGAAACAGAAGACAGCAATCTTCTTAAAAAACATTGCCAAAATAACAGAAATCTTGTTAAAGTATACGCAGTGGTATGTATTTCTTTCATGTTTCACTTTTCAAAAAAACACCTTTTTTCAGCAGAACAATGTCTCTTAAGCTTCCGCGCTTTATGACACGCCACACTTCTCTCACTAGAACACCACTATTTATAAAAACAAAAGCATGCTATAAAAGCGTATTATAGCTCAAGTACAGCTTCATAGCAAAGTAGAAAAAATGTTTGTTTGCTGTTTTATGTAGCGAACCACACAAGAACTTTTTTGAAAAATTTGTGGTTAATGGTAGCAAAGTTGTATTCTCTTAGTCTCTAGTAACCTGCGGTCTTTCTTTTCCAGACATGTTCTTTTTTAAAGAGCCGGTTTACCCTGACGAGGTCTTTTATCATTTGTGTCGTAGGTTCCCGTGTCATGTAATTACATGAATAGCGTTTAATCAAGCGAATCAAAGTTCAAGAAGAGGAGACATTTTATTCATGTAGCTAAACCACCTATACGATTGTAGATGCCAGTGTAGCAGCTGCAAAATTAGTGTTGGTTAAATAAATAACTGTTAAACAAATAGTCAAAAGTATATAAAAAGCAAACCTATTAACGATGTTATTGTAAGGCAGAGTTTAATCGTTGTTTGTCTACTTGTGTAATGTCCATGATTAAATCACATTATTAAGATTGAAGGTATAAACATCCTTATTACATTGTATTAAAATTATATTGAAAAGAGAAATATTTTGAAATTAAAGTTCAATAAGATGTTAAATGTTTGTGTTTTACTAACCTTAGTTGCAAGCTCATATTTCATGGTTAAAATGTAAGTATGATCAGAATGCAGCATAAAAATTATATAGCAGTATAGCAGTAATCAAGTGTTTTCTGGTGAACTTTAACCGACATTTTTCCTTGGGTGTGGTCGTTAGGAGACCTCGACGCTTCTCTTCTAGTGCTTTCGGAAGTAGTTTGATAATACAGCCACACAAAAAAAGAAAAGTGGTCTGTACTTTAAATGCGATATATGGTTTTCGATGTATTTTCGCGCGCTGAGCACGAATCTGGAGTCAGAATTGAGCCATCACATTACAGTTAATTCCTGACCTCAAAAAACAGGTAAAAAAAAATCCGGATAAATGTCCAAGGAAAAATTTCTTTTTTTCATATCCAGATGTATATTTTTATGTAAAAGAACCCCATGAATCCAAATCCACCGTCAGAGTTGAGGTGGCACCTCATGTTTTTTCCTAACCTCAAAAAACCGGGTCAGAAATATCGATTTCCAAAAGTCAACCGATTTACGCTAATTTCGGTGTGTGGGGGTTTTAGGGTTCGGTGATCACGAATCTGAAGTCAGAGTTCTGAAGTCAAGATGGCGGACCAAATATGGCGGACGAGACTTTCGAAAATCAACCGATCTACGCCAAATTTGGTATGTGGGGGTTTTTGGGATCGCTGATCACGAATATGAGTTTAATTTCCAGAATTAAAAATGGCGGATCCAATATGGCGGACGAAATTTTTAAAACCAACCGACCTGCGCCAAATTTAGCATGTGGGGGTTTTTGGGTTCGCTGATCACGTCAAAGTTCTTCAACATTTTTAAAGTGAGCATTTAATATTAACTCAAGTCAGGTAATCATTCCAAACTGAAAACTTCACGTGTTTATTAATTGAAAACGAATGTGAATTGTAGGGCGAAAGTTCGAATGGTTTCCTTCAAACGCGACATTAAATTTTCAGATGCTGCTTTTAATGCGAAATTTGAATTAAATTTCATCCTTTAGCAATTAGTTTACCAATTAATGCATCCATTATTCCAAAAATCCTTCTCTATTGTTTGCCCCCTTTTTTTTGGACAATTTGGACAAATTCTTTCAGTCTTAGCCTCCACAGTTCTGGGCGGATGGCATTGAATCACTGCTACATAAATGGATGCAAGTATTAAATAATAATGGTGACTATATTGTTCAATAAACATTTAAATTTTAATAAATAATTCAGTAATTCAAGAGCATCTCAAGGTGTTTCATTATTTTCTTGTCAACCTGATATAATGTGAACGTCAGATCCATGGAGATTGATTGAAGAATAAAATGGACATAAATATGATAGTAAAAATAACACATGCACAATCAAATTTTAAAATATTATAATTTTTCGTCAGCAAAGAAACAATATCACATCTTATAGTTTTGATCCGACATGAATAGCAAGAACACCATCGAACTCTTGTGGGTCAATAGTAATTTGCGCAAACGAAGTTGAGTCAACCCTAATTTTCTTCCCAGTACATTTTCCTCCAATCTTAGCTCCGCTTATGATATCACAGTATTCGCCAGATTGTAAGCATGTTGGCAATCGATTATTCAAAGGTACAGTGTCTCCGTTAAAGGCAATAAATCCTTTGTTGCCTCTACAGAAAGAGATTTGGTTCTTGCCATTGTCCCACCATCCGACGACCTGAGTTCCTTTTACGGTGTTCTTAAAACCAACCATGTTATAAATTTGCCGCCACCGATGCTCGCAAATAAATCCATTTCCGCAGGTATCATCTGGATTGATACTTGGCGAAATTAAATTGCCCCTTGTGTCTGCAGGTGGTCCTTGGTCTGTGGTTGAAAAGCCAAAGGAGCTCATTACTCGGGGAATTCCGTAATCAAAAGCTAAACCAAATGCAGTTGCCATTTTGTACTGTTTTGCATTCTTATAAGTAAGAATATTTGGATCATTTCCCCGCTGGTTGTCGTGGTTATCGATGAAAACTAAAGCGGCTTGTGAAGGAAGCATTCCCCAAGCGGGTCCAAATGTTTGAAGCCATCTTAGGTCGTTTCTTCCGGCAAATGCCCTTCCTAGCTCGGCTCCAAATTTGAATTCAGTAACTGTCCCAAGAGAAATATATTCAAATTTTGAAATAGCTTCACCGCCTAGGTCAATAACTTCCTGAGTAATGAATGGCCTTGAATTTGCAGGGAATCCGTGCTGTGTGTTCAAATTTTTTAGTCTGCCGTAAATTACCTATTAAAAAAAATGTGTATATTGAGTAATATGAAAATTAAATATCAAATATAAAACTATAAAATCAAAAATTGAAATGAAAATGAATGAAAAATAATGAGAAAAAACAAAAAAATAAAAAATATGGCTTAAGGGGAGGTTCTCATCTAGAATCTTGAAATTTTCGATTTTTTTTTTATTTCATATTATTAAAGTTTAATAAGTCTAGAATGTTGCTTTAAAATATTTAGTTCATCCGAGCACTGGAACGGATTCTACAGCCCATTGATTGTGGCGGTGTCATGATCGTAGTGGGGCGCTCAGCCTGTGCCGTGCCGTTCAATCACGATTATCTCGGAACTTTGTTTTTCAAGATTTTTCAAATTTGCGTACAAGATAACTCAAAAACGGTTCAACCGATCAACTTCTAGTTCCGTACATATTAAAGTAAACAATTTTCTTCATAGAAAGAGCGGAGCACATTTTGAAAATTGTAACATTATCTCCTTTTTGTAAGTGATAAACTATGAAAAAAAACGGCCGAAAACGGCCTTAAAATTTCAAAATCGCGCCATTCCGTCAATTTTAAATTTTTTTTGAAAGTCGTCCGCTCTTTCTGAGACAAATTTATTCTAGTTTATAATAATGTCATCATTATTTGATTTCAGACCAATCTGCGACCCCTAAATTGTACGCAGCTGGGCCATTTTCGAAAAACATGCCTCCGGAGAAGTTGAATAACGGGCGCCATTTTGTTTTTTTTTTGAATAAAAAAATTTTTTCGTACAGATAAATATACAATAAAAGATAATGCCAAATATCATTGCCCTATGTCTTGTCATTTGCCTTCAAAAAAATCACGAACTTTACCTACTTTTTGACGTTCTAGATGAGAACCTCCCCTTAAATACTCGTTAAAGTCTTCAGGTGTAAAAACAATTTTTATACCTAACTATTTGTTAACGAAAATGAAACTGTGTTCATAAAATGATTTAGATTCCTCAATCGTAATATAGTGTATATGTGTATTACACCTTATTAGCTGCGTTTTTTAGTCTATCCAGAGCATAAGCAAGTTTTTCCTTGGATTGAAATGAGTAATACCTTTGAAACACATGTGGTATCGATATTAATATATAATATTGCAAATATTACGTTTATATCAAGTGTCTGTCAATTACATAATACTAGCAAAAGACTAGGTAAACAATCTTATATATGGGTAATTCTTTTACAAACCTAAAATGAAGAAAAAAGAAGTTTGTAGCTCAAATAAAACCAGAGTTACAAATTTTTGAAAATGAGTCTCCAAGCCAAAAAATTCATTATTCTCACATTTTCGATCACTATTATTATCGAAAATATGCGAAACAAAACAAAATCCTCGGACACGTATCTCTTATTTTTCGATATGGAATCCGTAAAAAAAGTTTCAGCCAAATCGGAGATGTGTCGGTCAAAAAGGTGTTCGGTTTGTAAAAGAATTACCCATATATGTATGCGTAGTATTGAGATTTGCAAAATTTCGGTGGTATCTATGTAATATAAATCATTTTTACTGTGTACAGCGTCTCTACCATTTGCTCTACATACAGGTGTAATTGCAATCACGCCGTTGGCGTACTACTCAACCTCTGTGCAACATTTTAACTGCTCAGACGAATCTATTGTTCAAGTTGCCACTGCATCACATTCAAAATATCAAAATAATGAAAGATTTAATAATATTGATATTCTCGTAGACTCGTAGATCTTCTGGTTTGGCTTCACAATTTTCACAAGTTTTTCTATTTTTTTGTTATAGTATTTCTTATATCTTATATTATTTATATTTCTATTTCTTATTTATTTTTGGCTCTCCTATTATTTTTGATTTAATTTGCGTTGTACAAATTTTTCACTTTTTGTTTCATCTTTTCCGCTTTTCTTAATCTTTTTAGCTTTTAGGTTTTGTTACTATGTATTCATTATTCGTCTTTTTTACTTATTTGCATTGCATGGTTGTAGATAGTATTTTTAGTTATTTAGAATTTTTTTTTAAAATGAATTACTTGCATTTTCTTGCTCTGAATTTAGAATTTAGTTTTATATTTATATTACTTAAGATTATACTCAACGGAAATAAATAAACTCTTGTTAAGTTTTAGCATTTTACCAAATAAAATAGAGTCCAAAGACACAAAGAATTGAGCTTTAAAAAGAAAATGCGTAACTCCTGTCAAATAATACATTTCATATTTCAATTTTCATTTTTTCATTTCCATTATTTACAACTCCAAATGTGAAATGATAAATTACTTCACATACTAAGTTTATATGTGTCCCGGTTGTGAAGAAATTACAATACTGAAACATGTGTGTCATAAGTATAACACAGCCAAGATTTAATTTTTTTTTTAAATAACATCAAATTTCCATGACTTACAACTTTTGTGGCAAAAATTACTCTGAAAATTTTTTAGTTCAAGATTTGACATTTTGCATTGATAAAAATCATGAAAATTTGATGCACATTTCCAAAAATATCAAATCTTTATTCTGGGTAGCAGTTAGTAAACTTCCGTTCAATACAAAATGTTTTATTGTTCTGGACAGACGAAAAAACTGGAGTTATTGTTCGTTTAAATATATTAATATAAAGGTGTTTTTTTCTCCATATTGTTATTATTAATTGGATTGCATTTATCTAGCCATTGCATTGCTTGTCAAGTATAAGTTTAATAATAGTTCAATGAAATCGCCGGATCAAAAAACAAAAAAAAAAGGTCACCATAATAACTAAACATAATAACTAAAACAGATAGTATCCATTTGTTATTTCTCAAAATAATCTGATTAATCAAAAGGAAAAATATCATATGACTATTCGATTAGTTAAACCAAATTAATCGATGATTAATCGTTGCCATCTCTAGTTGCGGGCTTAATGCCCACCAGAACCCCTGGTCAGAGTGGTTCATAATGAGTCTATAATGGCCTAAGCGTGTCTTAAGGCAGCCACATCAGTCTAACATCTAATCTAAGATAGCTGACATAATATAAAGTAGGGGAGAGGGTGGCAAGATGGGGTACTTAAGGTTTGAAGATCAATAAAAGAAAACTTTACGTAGTGAGACATTCATATTTATGTTTTAATTAACAACTATTTATTACTCTTCTAATATTTGGTGAAATTAGGAACTTTTAATTATACATTTTAGAAAAAAAAATCAAAATAAAAATAAAGGTGTTTTGCCCCGTCTTGCCCCATGGTGCTGGTAAGATGGGGTACCCCCCTGAGGTAAGATGGGGTAATGAGAATTATTAGACAGAATGATGATTATTTCGACTGGCACAACTCGCATACGTGGAAGGCTTCGTCATCATCATCGTCGATTCCTGCACATCTATTATGTGCCCATTTTCCACAATTTGAGCATGATATCCACCCTCCATGGAAGCGGAATATACTTCTATACAATACATACATGGTGTGTAGTCATTACCCCATCTTGCCTACCGTGCCATTTTCTAATAATAATTAAAACAAAAAAGAAACAGCCGGTAATCTCAAGGAAACACAATGTTTACCTTATTGTAGGTTAGTTTAAGCGTCAATAGCAGTCACACCTCACCAGCTAGTATTATTTAATAAACCACAGTCACGTGTCAAAATGGAAGAAAATGTGATAAGCACTTTGCAGTAAAACAGTTTTTTTAGATTATTTCGCCACACGTACACTTGCGAATAAATAATGGCCAGACAACTGACAGGTGTCATGGCGGCGCATCGAACGATGCATGAATGAGCGTGATTGGTCAGTTTAAACTGTGAATTTCGCTGGGTACCCCGTCTTACCCGCTACCCCGTCTTACCTCCATCTCCCCTACTGCGCCGATATTTAATTAATTTGAAAATTTTTGAAAAATGGATTACTGAAAACTTAATTTTAAAGCTTGAACATAACTTCATATGAGCGGAAACTCATTAAAATATAGAAATTAAATAGTTGAAAGGTGAAACCTCATTTGGCTTTTACATAGACGAAATAGTAAAATTAATTTTAGCTACCTTAAGATCTTCCGGCCACATATGTTTAGCAGCATCGACTCTGAATCCAGCAACTCCGAGGTCTATCAAGTGATTCAAAAAGTCAACAATTCTGTCTCGCACCCAAGGTACGGTTTGGTTCAAATCTTTTAGCCCAACAAGCTCACAGTTTCGGACCTCGTAGGGGTTGTTGTAGTCATTAATCTGGCAGGTGGGATGAAAATCAGTCATTTTGTATGGGACAGCCGGAAAGTCTTTCTCCCTTGTATTAGCCGTTGATCCTGCAGTACCCACGGGATTTTCATGATCTGCGGCCATATGGTTAAAAACTACGTCTACGTATATGCGCACTCCGACATTATTGCACCGACGGACCATATCGGCAAAATCACTTTCAACACCTGAACGGGTAGTTAGCAGGTAAGACATCGGCTGGTATCGTTCCCACCAGGGTCTTCCGTTCACTATTACATTCTCGTTTGGGGGCGAAATCTGCACACCTGCGTACCCCTTGGGGGCAAGGAATCTTTCGCACTCAGCTGCAATATCAGCCCATTTCCATTCGAATAGGTGCACTATCGTACTCCGATTATCCCACTGATGCGGATCATGTTGCCCAAATGCAACGCCGACGCCGCACAAAACAATTAATAATTTGAATAGCATTCTAACCGGTCTAAACTAGGTGATCAACTGATGCGGTATTTATACACCAAGCGTCAATTAATTAAAAGGCTCAATTGTCCACTTCGCTCTTGATAAGATTACACTGCGGGCTTATCTCCTCTCCGTTTTCATGGTTTCCGCCCAAAATGCAATCAGATAATTTAATCAGCACACCCTGAGGGGTTACTTATTGTTTCTTACTTGAGAAGCGATCAAATATACGAAAAGTTTTGAGAAAAATTTATCGAAATTTGTAAGTACAAGAGATACTCAACACAAAATAAATTGTACGATCTATCAGGCTCCAAGAGTGCTAATGACTAGGGGCATTCGTGGAGTGTTTCGCCGATTATAAATACTCGCGGAAACTCTTGCTTTCGAAAGAAAGGGAAAGATGCTCAACAATGATCTCAATTCTCAATCTTTTATATTTTTTAAGAGTGGGTGTGAACAGATAAAGGTGACGATGAGCACAATGTACACAAGTGATTTTACGAATTCTTTTATGCAGAGTCTTTCAGGTGTAGCACAGGCAACGATAACGATCTGCATTATCAGAATTTATTTTTGAAGCTCTCAACCTTTGAGTTCGTCACGAATGCAACTCTTTTTGTGAATGGCAGATAGTAAAATGGGGAATTTTTAATTAAAATGCTCTCGAATTGTACTTTCTGGAGTTATTTTAAATTTCACAATTATTTTTAGTTTATGGTTATTGATTTGTTCAATCAGTGAGGAAAAATCGTATGTATTATAAAATTGTGCAATGCTCTATTGCTACTGCAAGTTTAGTTCTTCTAAGTTTTAACGCAAGACACCAAAACACAAAATTAGACAAAGCTAAGGGAAAGTAACTTCGAAGAACTAATCAAAAACTTTGGTTAGTTACCTAAAAACACTAGGATATTATTATACACAAAGCTAAGAAAAATTAACTAAAACTTCGTTAAACTATCTATAATTATCAGGGTAATCGCATACAGGTACTTTAGATGAATTAAGTAAACATTTCGGAAAATTACCTGAAAAATCAGGACAACCTTATATAGGAAGCTTAGGTGAATTAATTAACAATTTCCACAAATTACATAAAAATACTAGAGCAATCTTATACTAAATGCTGAGGTACTATAAATTAACCATAAACTTTAGTAAACTATCTAAAATCATTAGGTCAAAAATAGGAAGCTTAGGTTTAGCTAACGATTCTTATAAGCTTCTTGTATGTTTTACCCAAATAATTTGAATAAATTATTAAAATAATTTTTAATATTCATATGTATCTTTGTTGTTTTCAAATATATAGATTTGAAATACTCACTTTGCTGTTTACTGTACTTTGCCTATTTGAAAATATTAAGAAACTTATGAATAAAACAATTAATATTCTTAAGAATTACTTACATTCCAATTAATATACAGGGTGGGACATTTAAAATTTGGAATTTGAATCAGCTATAAAAAAAAAACAAATGAATATTTTTTCAAAATTATGAGTTTATTAGAAAGATTGAACCTTTCCATTTAGGAATGGAAGACAACATTATTCAAATGACTGCCACGGCTAGCCTTACAATACCCCATTCGATCAGTCCAATTTTTTAGTACATTTTCGTTTGTTTGGGCCTCTATTTCGTCAATGGCAACATCGATTTCACGTTTAAAGTCGTCAATCGTCTCTGGATGGTTAGCGTAACACTTTTCCTTAACGGCTCCCCATAAAAAACAGTCTAACGGAGTCAAATCGCAGCTTCGAGGTGGCCAATTGACATCAGCATTTCGGCTGATTATGCGATTTCCGAAAACAGTGCGCAAAAGATCGATTGTTACGTTGGCTGTGTGGCACGTTGCACCGTCCTGTTGAAACCAAATGTCGTCTATGTCATACTCTTCAATTTTGGGAAACAAAAAATCGCTTAGCATTGTGCGGTAGCGATCGCCATTCACTGTAACGGCGTTTCCTTTCTCATTTTCGAAGAAAAATGGCCCAATAATGCCGCCAGACCAAAATCCGCACCAGACAGTCACTAGTTGTGGATGCATTGGTTTCTCCACGATAACGTGTGGATTTTCTGAGCCCCAGATACGACAATTTTGTTTATTGACGTATCCTCCGAGGTGGAAATGAGCTTCATCTGAAAAGATGATTTTTCGGTAAAAATGCCCATCTTCGATCAAGCGATCTTCGGCCCATTCAGCAAACCGAAAACGCATCGGATGGTCATGCGGCTTCAGCTCTTGCACTAATTGAACTTTGTACGCATTCATACCGAGATCTTTATGCAAAATTCTTCTCAAAGAAGTGCGTGAAATGTTCAATTCTTGAGAACGATGACGAGTTGATGTTGATGGTTGTTCACGCACACTCTGAGCAACAGCAGCGATGTTTTCGGTTGAGCGCACTGGACGAGTACGTACACGGGATGTTTTATCCAACAACGATCCAGTTTCACGAACTCGCTTCATTGATCCACAAACTGCGTTTTTGGCACATCCTTTTTGTCAAATTTGTTCCGTAAATTTCTTACAGTTTGAGTAGAAGACTCACCACTTTGCAAATAAGTTTTTAATATTTCCCAACGTTGTTCAAGCGAAAAGCGCATCCAAACATAAAACTAACTTTCTGTCACATCGGAAATGTCATCAAACCTTCCAACCTCAAAATAACCTATAGTTCCAATTCCAAACGTTAGATGGCCCACCCTGTAATAACTTAAAACAATATGAACTGAATTAAATTTAACAACATCATGATGATAAATATACTTCGAAAGGTAATAACTTTTTGAGTACACAGTATGAAAATTTAAAGCAGTCCCATTTTCAGTCATTTCTGAAAGGTAAAAATATACAGGGTGTCCAATAGGAAATTGCGAGAACTAATGGGTCACAATTTTTTAACAAATGGAGAGATCGGTAAAATGTAAATACTTTTTTATAAAGGACAGTCGTCATTTTTATTTCATATCCATTTTATTATTAAAAAAATTAAATCTATTTAATACAAAACAATTAATTTAAAAATATAGTGAAATACGTGAATTATCTCTCCATTTGTTAAAAAATTGTGACCCATTAGTTTTCGCAATTTCCTATTGGACACCCTGTAGATAGATAACTAAAAAAATAAGTAGGAAGGTAAATTTGATTTCATACAAATTTTAATTTTTCATAAAAAGAAAATACAAATCTCTAAATAATAACAAAAAATTAAGACAAAAAGATTAATTAATAGGTTCGCTTAAAAATTTGGCAAATCAAATTATTTTCACGTTATATTATTCGGAACTTATTATTGGAGCTAATTCTTCTTCTTCTAGTCAGCACAGAAAAAACGACCGTCACGAGACGGAAGTAACGTCATACGAGCGCAGACGCATCGATGTGGCCACAAACTACCAACATTTGGAAATTCAAGATGGTGGATTCAAAATAGCGACCGAAATTTTTCGATTTCAACGGATTTTAATGAAAATTGGTACAATGACTATTTTAAAGCTAGTGATTTCGAATATAACCAAAATTTGTAAATTCAAGATGGCGGATCCAATATGGCGACCAAAATTATCCGATTTCAGCGGATTTTAATGAAAATTAGTACAATAATTATTTTGAGATCACTAACTAATATATTATCAACATTTGGAAACTCAGTACAGCGCAACCAAAATGACGACCGAAATTTCTCGATTTCAACGGGTTTCAATGAAAATTGGTATAATGATTATTTTGAGGATAATAATTCTGATTATTGTTGAAATTTATAACTTCAAGATGGCGTATCCGATATAGCGACAACATTTTCTCAAAATTTGAAGGATTTTAATGAAAATGTGTTAAAAATTGATAACGGGGCTATCAATTTCGAATCTGCTATATTTGGAAATATCAAGATGGAGAATTTCTATAATTCAAGAAAATTAGTACAAAAGAGATTTCGATTTTGAGATTAAAAATGATGGATCCAATATGGTGACATAAAATTTGTGTTCATGGGATTTCTGGTCGCTTAGTTCAGCTTTGCTATTCGAATTTCGAAATACAATATAACGCATTTAATTTGGTGTTTACGCTCGGAGCAACTAGAAATATTATGAATTTTATAAGCAAATTAAAGAAAATCAACGAAAACACAAGCTCGAATACAAACAACTCTCTGCCAACGAAACGCAAAAAGACTACGCAATGCAGCACCAATACAATATCAAATATATCCGTGAAGTATCAATCCCATTTCCTTAAAAGGCAATGTTATTTGGTTTAATTTTCTGACTATCCCTTCTCTTTTGCTGTGTTAGCGAATCCGGATTTTTATTTTTACAAAATTTTACATTAATGAACATAGATGCAAATTCCCTAATCATTTGAATGCTTTGCCCAAGTATTTATTTGCAACTTATTGATCACTAACGATTGAAAATTATTTACGTGCTTAGAAAAATTCCCTGAGTTTTGAGTAAAATTTTACTAAAAAATTTTGGACAGTTTATCCAAGTACTTTTTCCAAAATTTGATATGAAGTAGTTGGGTAAGTTATAAAATGACGGAAGCATTTTACATAAACCTTGCAAAAACTTTCCAGAATTCTGAGGCGAATCAACAAAATTATCTTAGGTGATACACCACCATAAATGAGGTGCCAGGACATTGTGTATTATATTAGGAAAGCAATTCACATTACAAAGTATCCTTATAAAATAATAAGGGTGGGTGGGCCATCGGTTAGTTTGTTTTTACAAAAGCTATAAAGTGAACGTTATTTAATATTTTTCAAAGTTTGTGAATTTATTGAAAAAATTAAAGAGTAAGTAATTGCAATATTCATATTAATGGCACACATATTTTTCTTAAGTGCCTGAATCGTTTCTGGATTGTCGGCATCATATCAATCTTTAATAGTACTATAAAAAAAAAAGCTCAACGGCGTCACGATTACGCGATTATTGAAAAGATAGATTGTTGCATTGTTGAAGGGATATGGGGTATCGCCTGATAAAAGGACTTGTTATGTGGAATATAAAAATAAATATTTCATAGTTTTAAATAGCATATTTAAAAAGATATTATGAAAAATATGCGGAAATAGAGTATCTCCCTGCCCCTTATTTACGATTTTAAATTTTTAAAAAAGATCAGATTAAATAAGGCCATAACAGGCAAATTATAACGAATATTATTATAATATTAGAAAATATTGTAAGCAATAGAATCCTTCCTAAAGAATTCCTTGAAATTGAGAAATTTTGATCACCACATTGAATAACAGATTCAAAATAAAACCCAACGACTCTATAGTGTCAATTCTCAGCACATTCCCCTAAAATTTTAAATTATATCGGTCACCATATTGAATCCGTCATTTTATATTACTAGAATAAAAAGTTACTAGGGATCTAAACTCTTCACTTAACAATAGTACTTACGTGTAAAATAATCCCCTTTTTGGCAAAAAAGTCATGCTCAATCAAAAGGTTTTAAATGCGTAATTATTGTACCGTGAAATTGATCAACGATTAAAAAAAAATAAAATAAAGAAATTAAGTGAGCGATTACCACAAACATATCTGTAATTGCTTTTTTTACGGTAGAAAGAGTGATTATAAAGGTTTATAACTTTATTTAAAACTTCGAAAGTATTCTTTTTCGGTAGTGTTTGGTTCCTTCAATTCAAAAATGGATGCACAAAACATATTTTCGCTATAAATTTTAAGTAGTAATGTAGTGATATTTCTCTGCTAAAGTTAACTCCGAATTAATATTAGTCTTTCAGGTCTCCTTACTCCTTACTGATTACGATCGTGAACTCTTCAGCGGAAATAGAAATGGATGAAATTAAATACTTTTTCACCCGTGAAAATTATCATCGTTAATAGGTGTGTAAATTAAACGGGGTATAAGCGCAACCATATCGAAAGATCTGAAATTATATTTTTCCGGTAGGAGAAATGATCAAATAATTGCTTATAGCTTTATTTAAATTTTAAAACTTCACTGTCAGTGTTGAGTTTTCTCGAATCAAATATGGTCGTAAAAATCAAATTCTCGCTTTGTTTTCTTCTTCTAGTCATTTATCCATTATTTTCTGCTGCTGAGCGAAAGGTGAGACATAGCACTTTAATTTTGAATTATTAAAATTATTATTAAATTATGACAGAAACGCTATAACCACTTAAGCGTCGAGTGTCTTAGAATGAACTGTCATAGACTCGTAATTTAAACAATTTTAGATTGAAATAAAAGTAGTATACCTCATGTTAATATAGCCTGCATTTCTCTAATATAGTTAACGTAATTCCAAGCCATATCAAAAGTCCAATTTATTGCTTTTGATGTTAGTTTTATCAATCTTTTTACCAAAAATATTTCCACAAACTATAAAAAAAAATGCAGAATTAGAAAATATTTCACGACACTTGAAACTTACGATATTCAACGAATCTTAAGAAGTTACTAAAATAGTTAAATAAATATTTGAAAAACCATTATTTTTTCTTTCTCTAAGTTAATTTTAAAGAGGGTTATAAATAATTAACTAATGTTAATTTCTTTCCTTAATTTCTTCCAATAGTCTCATCCAAAGTAAATTTGAAATATCTCTCAGTAGATTATAAACATTAACGTTAACATGTGTTGTATTGACAAACTCACTTTGGTATGCGAAGAATTTACAAAATATATAATAATATATAATAAATTAAATATATCTGTTAAAAGTAATTATTATATTAAATAAATAACAACAGTTTTGTTTTTCAGGGCGCCTTCCAAATTATAATAGAAGATTTGAAATATGAGGCCTATCAATCCGATTATTTCATTTACAACTTAACATTATTAAATAAGTTTTCCTTCGATGTACACTTTAAATTATTAAAAACATTTGAGCCCGTATTCTTGGTCAAATTAGATGCATTGCGAAAGGGTAAACCATCAAATGTTATCAATGAAAATTTCGAGTACTGCAATATGTATCCGCCATCACCTATTAATACTATTCTCAAGATGATTATTGACAAGCATTCTGTTACTGATTTGAGCTGTCCACTAAAGATAGGACAACATGCCTTCAAAAAAGTTGTTCTTCCTCTCAGCAGATTCGTTTGGTCACTTCCACAACTGCCATTCATACTATTCGTCGATATTGCGGATAAGAAAACAAGAAAAGTGTTGTGCAAAAATATTATAAAAGCCAGAATTCAAAATATTTAATGTTAAACAAACAGTTAAATGTGTATTGATAATGTTAACCCAAGTACATAATAATACAATTTTGTATATCTAAATCTTGTATTCAGCATAAAATAAAAAGTTTGTTTTATAACAAATTATTGTTTTAATTTGACCATATGCTGAAAGTAATTTAATATGTTTTTATCATATGTGTTCTATCCCGTTTAAATTCTTCTCATCATATTGACAATCATAAATATCTACATATATACACGGTAAAGCAAAATTTAAAATGTGCTTATCACAAACCATATTTTATGGTAAGTGTAATTTATTTCCTTCAATGAGTTATTTTCACTAATCTTTATGCCAAAATAACTAAAGTAGTTACAAGTTTTAAACAATTTCTACAATGGTTCCAATTAGTTTAGATTTATAAAAGTAATTTTTTTTTTTATTTATACTTGCTTAACTTTTGAATTTTGCCATATTTTCTCTAAGCTATATTGGTTGCGTTACTCTATCTTTATGAATTCTAATAAATACGAAGACAACAATCTTGAGGATTGAAACATATAAATTTTAGTGAAAATCCATCGAAACTAAAAATTCTGACCACCATTTTAAATGTACCATTCCAAATTAAGAATGCGAATATAAAATCAGTGACTATTTTAACCTCCATATATCCATTTCAATAAAAATCCGTAGAAATTGAATCCCTTGTTTTGAATTTCCAAATTTTGATAATAAACTCGAAATTAACCACTTCCAAAATTCATATGAACTCATTTTTAGAGTTCCGTACTTCCAAAGGAAAAAAGTGGTTGTGACTGTGCAGAATATATGAGCATATATATATATATTAATTAATTGATTAACACACAGGGTGTCCCATAAAAATTTATGAAAACTAATGAAACACTTCTTTTTAATAAATGGAGGCATCGGGAAAATGTAAATAGCTTTTAATAAAGGAAAGTCGTCATTTTCATTTCATATTCATTTGATTATAAAAAAATTAAATATCTATTTAATACAAACCATTAATTTAAGAATATAGTAAAAAACGTGATATTAATGATATAAACTATATTTCCGAAATATGAGCCATCTATATAAAAGGTATTCTACTTGTCTTACGTTGAGTCTTCCGTTACCGGAGAGACGTATAAAGGAATGATAGAGACCAATTCTTTCCTCATGCGAAGAAAAAGAAGAATCTCGTTAAATCATTTTATTTTATGCAAGACGGAGCAGCACCTTATCGCACACAGGAAGTACTTCAAGCTATCAATAAAGTTTATGACGATCGAGTTATTAGTCTAGGGTACCAGCGCTTTGCTAGGGGAGCAGGAGCAGAGTGGCCACCTTACTCGGCAGATCTCACTCTTCCATTCTGCTCTCGATTTGCACTTCCTGGAGTTATTTAAAATTTCACAATTATTTTTATTTTAAAGTGGTTATTGATTCGTTCAATCAGTGAGAAAAAAACGTATGTATTATAAAATTGTGAAATGCTCTATTGCTACTGCAGTTTTAGTTCTTCTAAGTTTTAACGCAAGACACCAAAAAATAAAATTAGACAAAGCTAAGAGAAAGTAACTTCGAAGAACTAAACAAAAATTTTGGTTAGTTACCTGAAAACACTAGGATATTATACACAAAGCTAAGGAAACTTAACTAAAACTTCGATAAACTACCTATAATCATCAGGGTAATCGTATATAGGTACTTTAGAAGAATTAAGTAAACATTTCGGAAAATTACCTGAAAAATCAGGGCAATCTTAGCTTAGGTGAATTAATTAACGATTTCGACAAATCACATAAAAATTCTAGAGCAATCTTATACTAATAGCTTAGGGAAACTAACTATAAACTTAAGCTTAGGTGAACTAATGATTCTTATAAGCTTCTTGTATGTTTTTTTTAATTTTTTTTTATTTTTATACCAGAAGCTTAGTCAAAGCCTTGTAAAATATCAGAATTAATCTGTAGCATATGACTGATTATTTATCATTTGGTCCGATGTTAGTAGACATGATACCACAACCACCAAGCAGACTTTTCTTCAATGCATGCTTACTAACACGAACATCAAACAAATCAGCATTTCTATTCACATTTAACCTCATGCGATTCAGAGGCTGGACATTGTTATTTTGTAGAAGCGACACAACCCTAAGATTAATAATTGGTGAACAAATACAATGTCTGCAATCTCCTGACGCTTGTGCAGAGAGAGTGGATATCGAGGAGCCTCAAACGATCATTATAAGGAGCGAGAAGAACTGGATTGCTCCAAGGTAAAACTTTAAGAGCGAATCTGACAAATTTCCTTTGCACAGATTCACTACAATCAATATGAACTTGATAATAGGGCGACCAAACTTGACTCGCATAATCCCAAATAAGGCCAAAAATTAATCTTGGTTAATTTATCAAATAATGTGAATAAATTATCAAAATTATCTTTAATATACATACATACACTTACTAGAAAAAGTCTGCGTTTACCCGCTGTCGATCGGATAGTAACATCAAAAAATCAAAAACGAACAAATATTTTCCAGATTTTAATTCATCTATTTATTACATATTTCTCAAATATTAGACACATACAAAATCATTTATTTCGCTTTCACGACACTTTTCACAAAAAATACACAAAAATGGGACGTCTGCGTTCGCTTGTAACAAAAGTGATAAAATATAAGATAGGGTACACTTGAAGCGGTATAATTCGGGGAATCCCAAAATTCAACAAGTGAACGTAGGCTTTTTCTGTCCCATTTTTGTGTGTTTTCTGTGAAAAGTGCCGTTATCTAAAAAACTGTGAAAGCGAAATAAATGATTTTGTATGTGTCTAATGTTTAAGAAATATGTAATAAATAGATGAATTAAAATCTGGAAAATATTTGTTCGTTTTTGATTTTTTGACGTTACTATTCAATCGACAGCGGGTGAACGCAGACTTTTTCTAGTGAGTGTATGTATCTTTGTTGTTTTCAAATATACAGATTTGAAGTATTTAATTTGCTGTTTACTGTATTTTGCTTATTGCTGCGAAAATATCAAGAAACTTATGAATAAAACAATTAATATTTTTAAGAATTACCTACATTCCAATTAATATAATAACTTAAAACAATAAAAATTGAATTTAATCATGATGAAAATAAATATACTTCGGAAGGTAATAACTATTTGAGTACACAGTATGAACATTTAAAGCAGTCCCATTTTCAGTCATTTCTGAAAAAATAAATAAGGAGATAAATTTGATTTTACACAAATTTTAATTTTTCATAAAAAAATATAAATCTCTAAATAATACCAAATGAGTAATCCATAAAAATTAACTCATAGATAATATCCTTATGTTAGCTGTAAAATTTAACAAATCAATTCATTTTCACATGTTATATTATTTGGAACTTATTATTGTAGCGAAATTATCGCAGGCTTTTTGATGGGTAGTCAGCAGAGAAAAACCGACCGTCACGAGACGAAAGTGACGTCATACCAGCGCAGGCGCATCGATGTGGCCACAAATTATCAACATGTGGAAATTGAAGATGGCGCATCCAAATTTTTCGATTTCAATGGGTCTTAATGAAAATTGGTACAATGATTATTTTAAGGATAGTGATTTCGAATATAATCAAAATTTGCAAATTTAAGATGGCGAATCCAATATGGCAACCAACATTACCCGATTTTAGCGGATTTGAATGAAAATTAGTACAATAATTATTTTAAGGTCACTAACTTTAAATGTTATACATATTTGGAAATTCAAGATGGCGGTTCCAAAATGGCAACCAACATTTCTTGATTTCACCGGATTTTAATGGAAATTAGTACAATAATATAAACATTTGGGAATTCAAGTGGGTAGATACAATACGGCGGCAAACAATTCTCTAAATTTGAAGCATTTTAACGAAATTTTTTTAATCAATGATAATGGGCCTGTTCCTTATAAATTCAGTGTTTAGACTTTAAACGCGTTTTTCTCCTACTTAGCATGTTCAAAGTCGGTGGACTCTGTAACTCAAAATCGACTTGACCGATCCTCTTCAAATTTGACACACTTTTTAAGTACATACATAAAATATAAGATAGTGACGTCGAGATAATTTTTTTTGTGTATTATAATTAGTGCTACTATGAAAAATAGGCAGATTTTTACCGGTTTTTTGTCTTAAAATCGTTTTTGTGACTTCAAAATAATGCCAAAAAATAAAAAAGCGTCAAAGAAAAAATCTCGACGTCATTACCTCGAGAAACTGATTTAAGATAATCCAGTAATGAGTTCTGATATCCACCGCAAACTGCCTTTTTTTGTAAGAGTATCCGAAGATTTGCCCTCAATGGCTTATTTCTTAATATTTAAAAATTTTGATCACCACATTGAATAACAGATTCAAAATAAATATCGACGATTCTACAGTGCCAATTGCCAGCACATTCCCCTAAAATTTTAAATTATATCGGTTACCAATAATAAAAAGTTACTAGGGATCTAAATTCTTCATTTAACAATTAGCACTTACGTATAAAATAATCCCCCTTTTGCCAAAAAAGTCGTGTTCAATCAAAAGATTTTAAATACGTAATTTCTGTACCGTGAAAGTAATCAACGATTAAAAAATAATTACGGGAGCTATTACTACAAACATATCTATAATTTCTTTTGTACGGCAGAAAGAGTGACCCAATGGCTTATAACTTTATTTAAAACTTCGAAAGTATTCTGTCACGGTATCGTCTGGTTTCTTCAACTCAAAAATGGTTGTGCAAAACATATTTTAGCTATAAATTTTAAATGGTAATGTAGTGATATTTCTCTGCTAAAGTTAACTCCGAATTAATATTAGTCTTTCAGGACTCCTTACTCCTTACTGATTACGATCGTGAACTCTTCAGCGAAAATAGAAATGGATGAAATTAAATATTTTTTCACCCGAGAAAACTATCATCGTTAATAGGTGTGTAAATTAAATGTGGTATAAGCGCAATCATATCGAAAGATCTGAAATTGTTTTTCCGGTAGGAGAAATGATCAAATAATTGCTTATAGCTTTATTTAAATTTTAAAACTTCACTGTCAGTGTTGAGTTTTCTCGAGTCAAATATGGTAGTAAAAATCAAATTCTCGCTTTGTTTTCTTCTTCTAGTCATTTATATACTATTTTCTGCTGCTGAGCGAAAGGTGAGATATAGCACTTTTTTTACATTTATAAAATAAAAATTTTAAATTATGCCAGAAAAGCTATAACCATTTTAGTGTCCAGTGTCTTAGAATGAATTGCCACAAACTTGTAATTTAAATAATTTCAGACTGAAATAAAAGTAGTTTATTCGTATTAACGCTTTGCCTTACGATTTAATTTCGAAGAATCGTGCGCGTGCACACAATTATATTTGGGCCGTGTGCCAACTTTACTTTTCGAATTTTTTACTTTTCCTCAGGCACTTCGAACATTTAAACTGTGCCAATTACCGAAATTTCTTTTCACTAACAGTTCTTTTTGACAGATTGAAAACATGAATGATTTGGATTTCTTGTATCTTATTTTATTGTTTATTAAGTTAGAAAGACTGCATTTAAAGTATCGAGATGGATTAATAGAAATAGGACGAAGAAAATATCGCCATTTCTGACGACACAAATGTACTCCCTGCAGGAGAAGACGACGATTTGGAACAGGATTCCGTTGATGCGTTGTCAAATGAAAAGGAGATACCTGCCAACCGAAAAGCAAGGAAAAAAATTTGCTTTTCCAAAGACGCAAACCTTCGAAAACGAACTGACTAGTCGAAATGGTTTTTTCATACAAATCTGCTTTTGAAATGATAAGTTGGCACACACCCTTAGTGCAAATCTATGCGTGGAGTTATAAATTCATAGTAATAGTAAATATCATAATAATGTTTTATTACAAGTTCGAAAAAATTTATCTGGTTTTTTAATCTTTAAATATGCGGCGGGTGTGCCCCGACAAAGTCAGATTTGGCACAGAAAATCTCTGCGGGCGAGACTCGTCATTTTCACTTGGGGACGTGACACACCCAATTTTTTATTTTTTACTTTTGGAAAAATTGGAAAATTTAAGGGAAAAACAGTAGATACATTAATCAAACTTTGCATATATGTTAAACAGCGTTAAAATAATACAAACAAATTTTTTTTTAATTTTTTGAATTCGCTTTTTTCTTTGTAAATTTTTTTTTGGAAATAACCACAAAAACTGACTGCGGGCATGATTGGGAGCGAATGGAACGTCTGAAAAAAAAAATATATGGGGTTAATTGTTATCAAAATCCCTAGGGATTGAACCTAAATGGAATATTTTTCACGAAAAAATTACAAAATGGCAGCATTTTTTTCAAAAATTCACTCTTTTTTGTCCTGGAAAAATGCCGCCATTTTGTAATTTTTTCGTGAAAAATGTTCCATTTAGGTTCAATCCCTGGGGATTTTGATAACAATTAACCCCATATTTTTGTTTTTTTTCAGACGTTCCATTCGCTCCCAATCGTGCCCGCAGTCAGTTTTTGTGGTTATTTCCAAAAAAAAAAAATTACAAAGAAAAAAGCGAATTCAAAAAATTAAAAAAAAATTTGTTTGTATTATTTTAACGCTGTTTAACATATATACAAAGTTTGATTAATGTATCTACTCTTTTTCCCTTAAATTTTCCAATTTTTCCAAAAATAAAAAAATAAAAAGTTGGGTGTGTCACGTCCCCTTAAGGGGTTAATATAGTCTACATTTCTTTAATATATTTAACGTAATTGCAAACCATATCAAAGAAAGTCCAATTTATTGCCGTTGATGCTAGTTGCATTAATCTTTTTATCAAAAATATGTCCACAAATTATAAAAAAAAAAACTAATGCAGAAAATATTTCATGACACTTGAAACTTACAGTATTCAACGAATCTTAAGAAGTTACTAAAATAGTTAAATAAATATTTGAAAAACCATTGTTTTTTCACTAATTAACTAATGTTAATTTCTTCCAATAGTCTGATCCAAAGTAAATTTGATATTTCTCTCAGTCGATTATAAACATTAATCTTAACATGTGTTGTATTGATAAACTCGATTTTGGTCTGCGAAGGATTTGCAAAATATATAATAATACATAATATATTAAATACAACTATTAAAAGTAATATAATAACTAAATAACAACAAATTTTGTTTTTAGGTCGGCTTCCAAATTATAATAGACGATTTGAAGTATGAGGCCTATCAGTCCGACTATTTAATTTTCAACTTAACATTATTAGATAAGTTTTCCTTCGATGTACACCTTGAAGTATTCAAAACATTTGAGCCTGTATTCTTCGTCACATTAGATGTAGTGCGAAAGGGCAAACCATCAAATGCGGTCAATGAAAATTTCGCGTACTGCAATATGTATCCAACAACACCTATAAGTATTATCCTCAAGATGATTATAGAGAAGCATGCTATTACTGATTTGAGCTGCCCACTAAAGATAGGACATCATGACTTAAAAAAAATTGTGCTTCCCCTCGGCAGATTCGCTTGGTCACTTCCACAACTGCCATTCATAGTAACCGTCGATATTGCCGATAAGAAAACAAGAAAAGTGTTGTGCAAAATCATTATAAAAGGCAGAATCCAAAATATTTAATTTTAAACAAACAATAAAATGTGTATTGATAATGGTAACCCAGAGTAATAAATGTTTGCATATATAATTCTTTTGCTCTTCTTGCAATAAGCTGATCAATGTAGAAATGATTTTTTGAAATCCATATTCGATTTATCATTTGTAGTCTATCACGTTTAAAATGGTCTAATTTTTCATTGTGGTTAATCAGCTGTTAATTTCTCTATTGTGCGACAATCTCCTCGGCACAAAAAGATTTTACTTTTTAACATTTTAATACATACACTACATATACATATACCACCTTGACCAAAAAGTTTCAGGACTTTATTCAGATAATTAAAAATACAAGTTCATTCATTGCCCCCTTTAAAGTCCTCCCCATCAACTGCCTTGGCTGGAACCGACTCCAAAAATAACTGAGAAGTTATTGTAAATATTTAAGTATCAATAATTTTGTATATTGTCCTTGAATGCTATTTTCTTTAAAGTAATAAAACATATTTTTATCTTTTTAGTTTAAGTTTGTACATATAGCCAAAATTTTGAAAACGGTTGTTATTTTTTGTAAAAACCTTTTTAATTTTAATTTTTGGTAATAACGGGAAGTGGCTGAAATTCAATAAACGGGATTCATCCCCTAATTCTCCACCTTTAGAGGTGGGATAATTCCTTCAAATTTGAATGGGCCTAGCTAGCCTATTCAATAAAAAAGGAATCATTAAAATCGTTTCACAATCGGCGAAGATATCGCATAACATTCACATTAAAAAAAAAAAAAAAAAAAAACAGTCGTATTGAAAACCTCCTCCTTTTTTTGAAGTGGGTTAAAAATACACTTTTCTTGTATAAAAGTATTACACACATATGTGGAAAATTACACATAAAAGATGTGAAGTTTGCATAATAAATTTGTATTTTTCACTTTTTTAAATAGGTAAATTTATACATAGCAGATGTAAATTGTTGGATTTAAATACTCCTTTGAATATAGTATTTGTACAATACAGTTAAGGGGACAAGCACGTTATCTCTAATGGGCTAAAATGAAGGAAATAGCAGAAATGAGGTTATTTTAATAACAAATTCGCAATAGCTTATTGTTTGCTAAGTATTTAATAAACTCATAAAAATAAGACATATGAACTAGTTTTTCTCGTCGTTGTATTAAAGTATTAAGATTAGTATAAATAAATACATATCATAATTCATTTTTTTAAATCCCTTAATCTAGTTGTCTTACCTAATATTTTCGACAGCACGTCTTAACTTTAAGGAACACTTTCATACAGTGATTGCGCATTCGTTTTGTTTCAATGAGAGAATTTAGGTCGTAGATTTACGTCGGTTTGATGTAATTTTATATATGTATTAATGTGCACGTTTACACTAATTTCGTATAAAATCACACAACATTTACAAAGCTTTAAAATTGTGTAATTTCACACTTTTTTTTCTTAATTACACCAAAAATGTGTACTTTTCCGTTCGTGATAAATTTTTACACAAACAAAAAAAAATGTAAAACTGCATTTAAGATCAGTGGGATTTCACATTCAGTTTTTAGAGTGTACGAAGAAAATTAAAATGATCAAGAAAAAATAAGTTATCTTCAAAACTACTAGTCCTGCGAGAAATTCTCTGATAAAATCACCGTAAAATCAGCTGTTTTTCGTTAAAAATTTTAGCCATAGATAATTATTTTATAAATATATACGTTATTTTGATAACATGAATACTATCAATCCTTCCTTTGCTATGATTTTGATAATAAATTATCTAAAATTAAAATAAGAACTTATCAATATAACTTTGAAATCAATGTGTTAAACTTTAGCTGTGAACTTACAATCATATCATTTTGATACCTCTTATGGTTAATTTGAAACTTTGAAAATGTCAAATTAAGACACTATATTATATTGATAACAAGATTATTGACATTATAAACATTTGTGTTAGTTGTGATTTTCATGTACTATGTTTACAAATAATCTTTTGAAGCAAAATCTGTAATTACTAAGCAATTTCTGAAAATTAGTCGTGGAACATTAAATGTTGAGACGATTATTATATAACCAATGAAAAATACTTTTAAAAGACAACGATTTTAATGTTTCGAAGTGAGTAAACATCATCAGATCTACTCAATGGGACTTGTCGTCCAAACACATACACTTCTGAAATTTGATGTCGATCGGATAACTGAAAGTTGGGAAAAAAATCACTCATTTACATATTTGTTTATTTATTTATTTATATTTTCCAACTATAAAATATATTACAGTTTTACTCATTACAGAATAAACGAAAATAAAAGTAAGTATATTGATAAATGATGTTCTTGAAGATGAAAAAGAGAATGAATAATATAATTCTTCCAAATTCCACTCCTTCAAAACAGTTTTCAATTTGTCACTGTAGCAGGACTGGCTAAAGCAACACTTTCTGGTTTTTCATTAAATTCAACTTCATACGTATCCTGTTCTTCGGGTGGCATAAATCCAAAATTACCGGCATGGCGATATAGTTTGAAACACATAAAACACAGATTCGCAATTGCAAGCCTTGCAAACAATTTGTAAAAATGCACTTTCATTTTAATATTCTTGATTGATAGTATTTTTTGATATGAAAATGTAACTATCAGTTTGATAAGATAATATTAAACCAATAAAATCATTTTCATTAAGATAATATCAGTTCAAAAGTAGTTTGTTCAATTTGATAATACTTTATTCAAATTAACATTTTCAGAGATCAACATTATGAAAATGTCATTTTAATAAAGGTATTTTGTCTCAGTGTGTATGTAAGCGATTCAATAGTATTATTATATTCAGTGACTATTTTCCGGTTTTCCAGAAACCAAATGTGGTTATGGTTAATATTTTGTATTAACACATATGTGCATATACTGTACATCTAATCATACGCCTTCATCGTGTAATTAGGCAATTTTAATCACATCAATTGCGGAAGTGTTGCAATCATTGATGATAACTTTTTTCATTGTAGCAAAAAAACATAAGATTGCCTGCCTTTGAACGCTGTAAAAATTCTCTTTTGCAAAATTCACATACTCCACACGTACATTTTTCGAAAAGAAAACTATGTTGGAAAATTAATCAGATGCTGATAAATTTTAATTTCAACGAAACTGGCTTTTCAAATATTCTTCGTAATCGTATGCATTTCTTGAATCAGTTTATCATTAAGAGATTGGTTAATTGTTTATCTTCTGATGCTTTAGACCCACAAGGTGTAGTTCCAAAAATGTTCACCACTACATAAAACAGGTAATTGAGAAGATATAGTGAATCATATAAACTTACTAGACTGCTTCACTCATGACACACTTGCTATTTATGTTTGCTCTAACATATGAACGATTTTTATCGATAACAAGGGTTCAAAGATTTAATAGAAAAAATTTGAATTAATTGATTTTATTACAGCTGATGGATTTTTGCTAAAGCGTTTGCTGAAAAACAAAATAGAAAAGCTTAATCTTAAAAAATAGTTATCTTTATTGAATAAATACCAATTCTTAATCCTATAAATTAACGAAATTATGAGGAGGTAATAAATACCTCTAAATGATATTTTGAGCTTTATTAAGTAATTCCTGTAGAATGTTTTTTATTTGAGATATCTGATTTCTTGTATATAGTGAAAAAATAATATGCAAGAAAAGGAAGAAGAATATTGGAATACTATTGTATTATGAATTAAACTTTCCTTCATTTGAAATTGTCATTCGCAGTTCGATCAATGGAAATTCAAATAATACATCAGAGAGGATAAACCTGATAATTTTTTTTCAAACCCGAAGGGTAAGTCTTAGTAGTTAGTAATATACCAGGTCAAAGTTCTATTAAAATTTACCTTTTCCGAAGTTTTAGCTCAAGAATTTGGTACGAAAAGCCTATTTCAGATTTCTACATTTTAATAGGCCAAAATTGTATTGTAGTTGGTTTAAAATTTAAATTAGAATAAGTTTCTTATATTATAATCAGAATAAGCTTATATTATTATTGTTCAATTTAAAATTTTTGACTTTTCACCAGATTTTTAGCCAACTGGTTTAGATTTTACCTAGTTTTCTTCAACTGGTTTGAACTTGTTTATGAAGTGTGGACTTTGCCTCTTTTCATGATGAATCGAGATAGTAACTACCATTGTAAAGTGGATGTGTGATTGTAAAGCTGCGCAAATATAATTTTTTAGTATACCTTCACATCCATTGTGAAAGCTGAAACAATATATACAACAACAATAAGCTACATTTGTTGAATTGAATTCTTTATTGTTTCAAAAACATAAGTTTGGTGTACATTTAATTCTAAGAAAAATATTGTATATAATTTGTCATTTTCAATTACAAACAAGTAAACAAACCAATAAAACAGAATATTTTATTAAGAATTAATAAATGTACGGAAGGTCGGGTAGCTAAGGAGAATTTAATATATTTTCTTTTATATAATCAAAAACTTAGGTAACTAAAATGAAGAAGAACTTCTTTATACAATTCATTTATCATTCATCTTATATCCCTCCTTGTTAATGTAAGCTTTTCACTTTATTTACCCTTGTAAAAGAACGTCATCCTTAAAAAGATTTTTTTCTAAGATATATTGTAGGGATAAATTAACAAGTATATACTTTTTTATCTACTTTACAGGTAAATTTGTTTTTTTTCTGATGCTAGTTCTTTCCAACAATTACTTACTTATAATCTTTTCGTATCTTATATTTTTCCTGCAAATATTGATATATGTTTATGCGTTAGCGATAAAATAAAGCTGAAAAGTAATAAAAATGACGAAAAGTGGTAATCAAAGACCTTAGATGTTGTTGTAAATATAATGTTGTTCTATTTAATTCGAACATATCAAATGTAGTATGAAATGAATCGGCAAAGTTTTCTTCTTTGTTTCCAAATTGTATAGCTGCAAAAATTATAAACTCCGAAAAGTATGCAAACATTTTGAATACTCTAAAGGTTATTACCTGAACGTGAAGCAGTGGACACAATGGTTCCTATTTTTTTTGTAGAAAAACGGAGTTTTATCTCATTTATTCTCAAAAAATGTTTTTACATAGAAAAATTTATTTGTACCTTTAAATCATTTTATATATGAAATAGTAGTTTCTTGGCTAAAGGCTCACCTCAAAACGAAAATTTTTTTATCTGGCCGAAATGATTTTGAAAAGAACTACTTGACCGATTTTGCTCAAATTTTAATGAGTTTGTTATACACATGTGTAGTTCTCGCATGAACAAGGATTATAAATATCCATAAACATTTAACCCTTTTTTTAAACAATTAACCATAAACAAAAATCATAAAAATATAGATCGAAAAATCCAAAAGTCCGCCATTTTTATTTTTTTCACTCTTAATACTTGATTCTAATTCATACGACAGCGGCTTATTTATATTATTTTAATATTCTTTTTGAATTTGTGGTTTCAGACGTTCCAGAGTGGAGAAATCATGTCTGCCAGATAAAAATGTTGTCCATTTGAGGTGGCCCTATAAAAATTGAGACTGAACGTTTGCGCTGTTTTTAGCATATGAGCCATGATGCATTCATAAGTTAATCTATTTCATTATATTAAAAAGGTAAAATATGCAAGATTATAGATTTTATCTTTTAATGAATTAATTAAGAAATTAGCGGAGAATTATATGTTTCAAAATTTTTTTTCTCAAATTATGCCAGTTCTAAATTACCATGAAGTTTTTCAAAGTGAAAATGAGAATTTTTAATATGTAGCCGATATGAAGACTTTTCTAGGAAATTTTAATTAAGGACTTGAACCAATTTAGGACTAAGGCCGCTTTCGAATTCAACCACACTATAACACTAAAATCTATAGAGCGTTCGAATTTAAACGTAATAAAAACTGCATAAGCACTTGTGCACGGTATAGGGAAACAAGGTACCTAATCTTTGTAAATATTCATAAGGAATGTCTGATTAAGTGATTCTTCATAAAGAATCTACATTCTTACTTAAGACTTTAAATAACAATTCGATGACAATTGCCACTAGTTAAAATCTATATTTCGAAATATCACTAACCTGGTCACAGAATTGAGTCACAGAAAACCATCAAATACAAACCAAGCATACCTTGTTTCTCTATTACTATATGTTTATATACGGAGTGGAACCAGGGTTGAACTCAAGTTAGTGCTATGGAAACACAGGTTTCTGTTGGCTAAAACTCCACGAAACTAATCAAGTTGAGTTGGGTTTTACCTGTTTCTCCACCTTTGTTCTGCAATAAAATTCATTGGTAACAATTTTTCTTATTTTGTTGTAATGGGTACAGAATATTAGATTTTTGATTTCTATCCAATTTTCAACAAAGAAAGATGAACTTTTATTTCATATTTAGTTCTGTCAGATCAACCCGACAAATGCTTAAGATTACGTTGGGTTCTGCCATTATTGACTTAAATAAAACTTAACCTCAACTTAATTTAACGACTGGAAATATGGTATCGTGCACTTGTGTATCTGTCAAAATTTAAGTGTTGTATAGACTACACCAAAATGAATTTTTAGAATGCGGTCTGGTTAGTTGTAAAAACAGTTTAGAATTGTTAAATAATGATCACGATGTAATAGCTGTCATTGTAGTAAGAAATGTGTGGTTTATGACACAAAATCAATAAGTTAGGTACACATTTTCCTTAAATATAATAGTTGTAAGGCTACGTTCACACAGAGTGAAGTAAAACGTTTTAAAATTTTGAAAACATTTTTACTGGGTGTTTGTAGCAAATAAAGCGATATAACAAAAGCAAAATGTTTTTAAAGTATTGTTCTATCAATTCAAATCATCAAGTCGATCATGTCACACGTTTTCTATGTGTATTATGGCAACAAAACTACTCTATAATCGTGTAAATACAACATATTAAAAAACCGGCCAAGTGCGAGTTCGACTAACGCGAAGAGGGTTTCGTACCATATCATTTAGAATTTTCAGAAATCTATATGATGTAGGATTTTGTTATAATTTTCCTGTATATTTCAAGTAAGGCGCTATATTCCGTATAGTCCAGAATTTTTTGGAAATAAGGGGAGAGGTGTGCACTATTTTCACATATTTTTCAGAATATCTTTTTAAATATGCTATTTATAAAAAAATAATAATTTTGCATTCCACATAACAAAAGAAATCTTTCATAGTTCGTCCGGCAGAAATATTAACGAATATATTCTCTACACGGAAAAAAATAATAGCTTCATCTGTCATTTTTTATATATCCGTACGGCTATTCACATCACTCAAATCAGGATTGTGGCCATATGTAGCTACACTAGCTATTGCTTTATAGCACATTTAAATCTTATAGTTATCAGCGTATATGCCATCTAATATATTTCTTAATGCTATCCATAATATACACCGGAAGGTAATCGTTTGTAGCTTGTTCAGTTATTTATATGTGACAACCTATGCAATATAATAAAGCATTTTTTAAAATATTTTATATTTCGATACGTCATTACATATATTATTTCTCGCTAATGAAAAAGCTCAAGCCGCCTGATGAGAAATGCATAAAATGCAATAAATTTAACGCTAAATGTAACATAAAAACATAGAAAGTCTTCAACGGATATAATACAAACAGCTACAAACACTGCGTACATAGCTATATTGTTTAGCATTTAGTGATATATATGTAGTAGCAAAACAAGAATATTTGTGGCATTTACTGATATAATTTAATATACGTTTTCATATATATTTTATCTAGAAAACGTATATTAAATTGGGCATTACGATATGTTTTCATTCCATCAAGAGTTATATAAAACAACTCCGCAATAAGAACCAAGCGCGAAAATGATATAATTGATCCACCTAAAACAGCTGCATCCAGAGAAATCTCAAACTTTGATGATCCGAAATCAGCAACACTGAAAACTTCAATTGTAATCCACCAAAATTTAAAATTAAAATAAAAAACAAACAAGCAAATATGTAAACAAAACGATTTCCTTTATTATGGGATAAAGAGTACATATAAGTTTATTCTAATACTTTTTAGAGAATTGTTAAAACGGAATGGATTTCAATTAAGTTGTAAATATTAACATGATCAAGATAATATTTAACAACTCTAAAATTATTTGTTTTGGAAACCACATGACAATATCGGTGTACATCAAAATATAGAGAATTAATTTCGTTCATACAAAAATAAATTTTAGTTTTTTCTAAAACAATAATTCCTTCTAATAAAGCAAATAATGGTAAATTGTCTTTACTTCCAACTTGTAGAACAACTCCTACTTTAATTTTTTGATTATTAACAGATATCCAGTTAAAAAATTTAGGGTTATTTATTGACGTAATATAATGTTTATAATTCGACCAATCGAATTGAGAAGTTTACTGGTTTCGAATGGCGAACCTACCACGCTGAGCATTCACAACTGAATGGTAAAACGCACGCAACTTACACAAATCCTTAATACGCGTGCTCTTATAAACAATACTCAAGCGAATATATGCATAACTGTAGGCAATACACACAAAAGCTCGCTACGTTATATGCAATTGCGCACGCTGTTATAATGTATGTGAAAAGATATAATATACTTTGCGCCGGGCTTTACGGGAATGGATATAAATATACAAGCCGTATATATAAAAGAGAAATTGTTAATGCAGTGATGTATAAGAATTAGAGAGAAATAACATTGAGAATTAGAGAGAAATAACATTGAGAATTAGAGAGAAATAACATTGCTTCTTATGGGGCTACAAGGCCGCACGCAGAAGTTGCAAACATTTCTTTTTTCAGGAGAGGTAGACATTGATCAAGTAGAATACTTTATAGTACTGATGCTATTTTATTTATAAGTAAAGTCTTACATTTTATAGCATGGTTTCAATTATAGGTATATAATACTGTATAGCAAATATCTACTAAGTTTTAATGCTTAAACTGTGTTGGGTTATTTCACAAGGAGCTATATGTGCATCATTTAATTGGTAATCAAAGTATAACATCTCTTGCATACAATTGTGGCGGATTTTGCACATTTAATATCAAATTATGCTGTGTATTTGACTAACATTGCAATATACTTATTTGGCTATATGAATAGCTGTTGCCGTTATTGTTTTCCTAGGACTGTTAAAATGTTTTAGCCGTTTTGTGATAACATAACTTGGCTTGCTATAATTTATAGCTTTCTGTGACATAAACGCTTTGCTACAGTTTTTATCAAATGAAGATATGTGGATTTTTTTCCGTGTAAAAGAGATGTTCACGTTTTAATCGACGAAGGCAGCAATAATGACAAATAGATATTCTGTTTGTTTGTTTGCGTAATTGTTGTACATTGTAAATGATTAACAAAGCTATTTAACATACCTAGACTTTTTTTAATACAGCTTAATTTATGAGACCTACATAGTATATACTTACATAGAGTCATGTGGGGCAAGTGTACGCACTTAAGGTTTGAAGCGTCATAAAATGAAAAATGGCATGTTTAATGAAACAAAACAAGGTTAATTACTTCGAGTATTTATTAATCAACAACTGAAACATAGAAACAATATTCATCAATTGCAAATTTTTTTGAAAAACTAGCAAAATAAACATAGTCAATATGCGCACACTTACCCTACTATAGGGGTAAGTGTACGCAGCATCGAAAATCAAAGATTCTGAGCTCTTCCATAGTCTGTGACCTTTCTTTGATAATTTCGGGGCATTTTCAATAAATAATTATCCCTCTGAAACAACAAAATGCAGCTTAAATAGAAAGCCAAAACGATGCGGGTAAGTGTGCGCATGTGCACACTTACTCGACAAGCGTATGCGCACACTTGCCCCAAACCATCAAAACGAGATTCAATCAAAATTGCTCACGATTGCATTATCATAACAATTCAATGATCACCACTAATCACACTAGATATTATGCAGTACTCATTGATATATAGCAATTTTCATAGAGTATACACGTCAATAAAATATTACACGTTAACTTGTATGGAAAAATCGCAATAATTTAAGCTAAAAACAAATCTTACCTGTGAAAACAAAATGGCGTGCCGGCGGTTAGTGACACACGTACGCTTTGCATGACGTTGCGTGGGGCACTGAACGGGGGGAATGATGGTTCTTAATTATAAACCGTTTTTGAGATACTTACAATGCGTACACTTACCCGCTGCGCACACTTGCCCCACATGACTCTACATTTCATTTTTGTTTACATGTTGTACCGTTTCGAATTTGATGAAACTTTGCATACTACTAAAGGATATGTAGAACAATATTTAGTATTTTTTCAGAAGTGGTCAATCAAAAGCAAGTTATAGAAAAAAAAACAAATTAAAATTTTTATTGAAAATTTATATACTATTATACCAACGGATAACATTTTTAAAAAAATATTGAAATAAATGCTAGAATGTTTCCTTACACTTCCATTTGGTTTTACTTTCTCATGTTCAGTAGTTTATTAAATATGTGCATTATGTGTATGCGCTAACAAGAGCATTGCATTTTTTCCGGCACTGTGCCACACTGAGGCAGATGCCTAATTCTACTTCAGAATTTGTTTTTTTGAAGCTCTGGTGTGTCTTAGCTAAAACATAAGCTTTTTTTTGATAAATTACGCTCTCGTCTGAGCTCAAAATAACAAAAAACCCTCATAATAGCTTTAACGCACCTAAACATTCATAAAACATTTTTAACTTTACTTTTGTTAAGATTGTAAAACTACACAATCTTAGGTACATTAATTAAATCCATTTAAAAACAAGAATGAGAGCCATTCAGAAATTTAAATTCACTCTAGATAATACTTGTACCGCGATTGTAAGCAAAGTCATATGAAGCTCAATAACCTGACGTTTATTTACGAGAGTTCAGTGTTAACTATCCGTGTAATAATAACACTCAAAAAAGTTAAGTTCATGGTTAAAAAATATATTGATTAACGTCATTCAAAATGCCTGACCGAACTCTGTTGTGAGGTCAACTTTGTGTCTGGTGCTCGTTGGTTTAATTACAAAAACGATCTTCGGATCAGGTAACTGACATTGGTTATATTATGCAATTAATATATCTGATTGATTTTACTATAGGTAGAGCGATCTTCAAACCAATGAAATTTTGTTCTTACCTTTTCTTTATCGAGTTATTTATTATAGCCCATACATATGCAATGTTCATTATTAACTTGCTTGTCTTTCAAATATGTCAAGATCTTGATAGATTGTTGGAGACAGATTTTTTTTGCATTAAAAAGTATTAGAAAATATTGTTGTGAACTTGTAATTGATTTTTGTGTTACTTATTTTAGTACATATACATAGTCGTGCCATAAGTTCTGTCTCCCTCCCCTCCACTAAAAGGGTCACGACGCATCTCGATTACCTGTCGCGAATTAGCTTAAATACTTCCCGCTTTGTTAAAAAAATATCATTTTGTCATTGGATTTCGAACGAGCAACATGGAGTGGGGCATTAAAGAGAACAGGATCGCCGTTATTGCACTATTTAAGTGCAACAAGTCAGCAAAGGAGATATTTGAGCTTCTTCAGCCACTACAAATTACAATAAAATTTGTGCATCGTACTATCAAACGATACCGTGAGACTTCCTCTGTCGATGACAGGTCCAGGAGCGGGAGGCCTCGTACGTCTCGTACACCAGCAGCAGTAGAAGCGGTGCGTCACCGCATACTGAGAAATCCGCTCCGAAAACAAAAGGTGATAGCACGGGAGATGAAAATACCCAAAAGGACGATGTCTCGTATTATCAAGGAAGACCTTAAGCTTAGTGCTTATCGACGGTCAACAGGGCAGCGGCTTACGGACAAGCTTCGTGCGATACGAGAGATGCGATCTAAAAGTCTCTTGAAGAAGTACGCGGGAAAAAATACCAACAAATACTTTTTTCAGACGAAAAACTTTTTACTATTGAAGAGAAGTTTAACCGACAGAATGACAGAGTGTACGCGCATAGCTCTAAGGAAGCGGCTGAGAAGATACCCAAGGTAGAGCGTGGCCATCATCCCGCCCCAGTCATGGTTTGGTGGGGAGTTGGCTATTACGGTGCTACGGAGCTGCATTTTTGTGAGCAAGGCGTGAAAACGAAGGCAAAGAACTATCAAAGTGACATCCTGGAGAAGATGGTGAAGCCGCTCAACACAACGATATACCATGGTCAGCATTGGGTGTTTCAGTAAGACTCAGCACCAGCTCATAAAGCCAAGACAACGCAAATCTGGTTAAAATTGAATGTTCCTGACTTCATTTCTGCTGAAGATTGGCCTTCTGGTAGTCCAGACCTAAATCCTTTGGACTACCGCTTATGGAATATTTTAGAGGAGAAGGCCTGCTCTATTCAACATCGAAACATTGAGTCATTAAAAGCAAGTTTGATGAAAGCAGCGAAGGAAATATCACTAGATGTCTTGCGTACTGCGATTGATGAATGGCCGAAACGTTTAAAAAAATGTGTAGCTGCAAAGGGTGGGCATTTCGAATAATCGTCTGCATTACTGTAAATTAGAATAAGTATATTACTAAACATAATAAATAAAATTTAATTATTTTTTTCTTATATGAGCTTTTTTTGATTTTTCCTTTGGGACAGAACTTATGGCACGACTATGTATATAGCCGTTTTACTAAAAATTTTTAGCGATTGTCTTTGGATTAGCCTAGAATTTGCTCTTGCTGTACTCGATTAAGGGGTTAGTCAGCGGCGTGAAAAAATGAGTATTTTAAATAGTTTTTTTTTTTTTTACAGTAGTTTAACTTATTTTATAAAACAAATAATACAAAGTTATTATGTTGTGTTTAGGGCGTCATAGAAGCTTTTTTTTTTTTAATAAAAAAAATGGCGGCCTCTGATAATTTATTCACGGGTTTTCAAGCAAAAAAGCACTAGTTTATTGTTTATACAAAATATAAGTTTTAATTAAAAAAAAAAAAAAAAAATCCTTCGATCAGGCCCTACTTTTTTATGTTTCCTATAAGCTGTATAAACATTTAAATCCGTTAAGTGGTTTTTGAATTGCAGAAGTCACCAACTTTGAAAACATTGTTTCGAGGAAAACTCATTTAAAGTTTTACACTCGATTTGCAGCTGCCATCAGCTACCTGCCATCAAGGAGAGGAGATCCCTTCAGTAATTGTAGGTTATCTCGAAAATTATTCATTGGATTTACTTGAAATTTTCAGATAATATTTTGAAAACATCATGCTTCATAAAATCGATTTTTTTGGGCGAAAATCATATCTACTTTTTTAAAAGATCATCCAATAATAATGTTTTTAATTGTTCTGAGTATCTTTTATCGTTGTTTTTTAGGTAAAAATAAAATAAACCTTTTTAGTCTTAATAACTAATAACTAATTTTTAGTCAGCGCCAAACAAA
Organism: Dysmachus trigonus; assembly: GCA_949715965.1. NCBI lineage: Eukaryota > Metazoa > Arthropoda > Insecta > Diptera > Asilidae > Dysmachus > Dysmachus trigonus. The sequence continues at coordinate 44,094,371 of OX454319.1, read as the reverse complement.
CAATCAACGAAGATCATTAAATTACTTTAACCTTTTAAGGACGGGGAAAATTACGTTGAAATTTACATTTTATTAGACATGAATATTATAAATAAATTCAATGAACTTCTTATGTGGTGCCCCCCCCCCCCCCCCCCCCCCCCCCCCCCCTTGCTGGTCGATATATCGACCAAGCCTGTCCGCAACGGAAAGTCCCATGTAAATAATTTGGCGCGACGGTTTGAAAGTATTTTTCTAGGTAATTTGATGCGCTGAATACGGGAAAAAATCGTGAAAATATTAACTTTTGACCTTGAATTCACCTTGCAGATGAGTTTCGCGATTCGTGGTATTATATTTTTCGTAATCAGTACATAAAAAAAGGTAGGTATGCCAACTTTCAGGGCGAAATAGCAAACAAAAATTTGACTTTTAAATAGCAAGTTTCAAGGTCAAGGATGCTTCCAGGGATTTCTATACTTTTTTTTTCCCATTTTTAGCGCATTACATTTTCCCTGAAAAACATCAAATATTATGTGTCCTCTGGCTAGTCCATATATCCCGTCCTTGAAAGGTTAAAGAAATAATCAAAACAAAATAACACAAAAATGCAAAGTGAAATCTCCCGCGATAAACAATAACATTTCGCGATTTGTTTGGCGCCGACTCAAAATTAGTTACTTACATTAGTTTAGAAGCTTTGTTATTAAGACTAAAAAGATTTACTTTATTTATCACTTTTCAGTTTCCTTTTTTGTCGGTTTAATTTTTTGTTGAAAATTTTTTTTATTTTTTTATTTCTCGATTGGAGTCATTAACAAGATAAAACAAATGCGAAGACAATTAAAAGAACGAAAACAAGTAAACATTTTGTAATGTTAATATTCTTCAAGGTATCACGATTTTCATAAGGCTATTTCTGTGAATTTTAGGCTAGAGCGAGATAGCTAGAATTCGGTCATTATTAGATCTTATTCTAGAAGTACGTTTTTGTATGGGATCAGCACTCAGCAGTCCAATTCTTATATGTATGTCAGTGTTGTAAACGAACGTGAAGATGCAGAAATCACAAAAGTTGTTCGCTTTCAATAGCCGTCAAATAAACTGGCTGAAAATTTGATAGTAGGTAACACACTTTAGTATAGGTTAGGTATAAATGAGCACTGGAAAACATAAAACACATCTTTATCAGAACGCTTTTTACATTCATAGTGGTATTCTATTCTATTTTATTAATTGTTTATCATTTTGAAGAGCAGAATACACTTGAAGTGAAAATATTTGTTCTATTAGTCGAAGAAAAATTGACGAAGAAAAATATCCATTACTAAAAAGAGTTCAGCTTAGAAGTTTGCACCAAAGCTAGTCTAAACAGAATATTTAAAGAGCTGTAAGCTAACAACAGAATAAGAAGACTAAAATAAAAAAAAAAAAAACGAAAAAATACCGAAAATATTTTATCGCAACTTTTTGGTCCCGGTAAACAGATTTTAGCCAGGCATGTTATTAAGGCAAATACCTTAAAATTCATAAAAGCCCCGTATTTGTTTTGTATCTAAATTTTATATCTCAAAAAACATACTGCTGGTAATCTTGTGAGCTTCAGCCACGAACTATACGAAATTTTCAAGAGTTTATGGTTTTACCAAATAATTATATCCGGTTTTTAAAAAAGAATGCAAAGACACTGATAAGTTAAGCTAATTTTTTAATATATTGTAAATGCACATCAAACAGCATACTCAAAAGGATAAAAGAAGTGAGTTCAACTGTCGGCGGAGAAAGTTCCATCTAATCTTCAAAAATTCCTAAAAATTTTCCTAATATCATCCCTGATATTTAAGTAAAAGGCAAATATTAAATAACCGTGAGTCATAACGAAAAAATTTTAAAAATAAAACTGAAAGGCAACAAATTTGGGTGCATAAAAACTGAATATGTTATGAGAGCAATAAAGATGAAACAATGTTTAAAATAAAAGCATTTTCATCGTCTACATCAGAAGAACTATGATAAAAAGAAAGAAAACATACGACATACGCTAAATTAGTTAAACAAATTTTTTTGTTTTTGCACGGACTTTCAGATATTTCTTATAGAACTTTTTCAGGGTATGTAGGTATATGTTCTTGAGAGTTACATTTTGAGGACAAAGCAAAATATTGCCTGCGCAATCGAGTTAAATGGGAACCCAGGAGATATAAGATATTATAATATTTTATTCAAAGAATTGCTTAAATTTATACAATTTACTCAATTTGAACCAAGTTCTGTCTTAACCAAACAAAAATAATATAGTTGAAGAAAAAAACTTCGCACAATTTTTTCATTTAATTATTAAACTGATCCAACAATTGTTATTAGAATATTTCTTAAGGCTTTGAATTTTTTGTTGTAGAATTGTTGATATCGGAGATAACACCTCACCAATATAGCAAACTATTTTGGAAGGCCTCTGCTTCGATGATAAATATTTTCCTAAAAATAAAAAAAATATATATATTATACATCGAGTATAAAATGATGATATTTATTCCTGTTTATGAAAACAGTAAAGTAGTAAAAAAGCCTAAGCAGTTTTGGAAATTTGTAAATTCTAAACGTGGAACAGACGGCAACCCTTCACTTTTGAGGTTCGGTGATTCTGAGAGTGGCGATCTTTTGGCTATTGCTAATCACTTTGGCGATTTCTTCAAGACTGCTTTTATTGATGAAAACTGTGATATTAACTTTAACGATTTTAATACTACATCGCTACATCGCTGAAAATGAAAGATCTTTTAATAAACAAGGACACACTGGAGCTTGACCGATAATTTTTGTTGTGGTCCCGACGGTATTACAGTCAAGTCTCCTATAACGCGATGTTTTTATAGCGCGATTCCCATATAACGCGGTGTGAAAAATGCGTCATTCCCTATAAAGCGGGCTCTTTATAACGCATGTTTGATACAAGAACATTCCAACATCTCAAATGGCTTGAAAAGTTTATCTATGGCAACACTTATTCGATGTGTTAAATTTTTGTATGTACATAGTTGACATTTGTGGTCCAACCAACCAAAATTTAAATATGTAGAAATCTACATAATCATTGTCATTTCTATTATAAAATTTTATTTATTAACCGCATCAGTCACAACTTGTTATTTTGAGAATGCAATTTTTATATAGGTCTGATTTATATAGCATTTATTTATTTCTGAGATTCCATATAACGCGGTATGAATCATTTAATTTGTATTAATTCTGAGTTTCTTATAACGCGGTTTCCATATAACGTTCTCAAAACGCGATATCCATAGAACGCATATCCTGATTTGCATAGTACGGTTTCCATATAACGCGGTATGAATTAATCGCGTTATAGGAGACTTGACTGTACCGCGTTGCTTTTAAAGAAGTGTTCCAGTTCTCTTGTTGGTGTGTTATGTTATTTATTTATTTTGCCCATCTCCATTGGTGTTTTCTCAGAATTATCGACATGTTCTTTTATCATTTTCCTTGCATAAAAAAGGTAATAGAAACGACATTTCCAATTACAGATCAGTTGCTAAATTTTGCTCTGTTGCACAAATGTTTGGGACTGTTATTTGCAATGTTCTGTTACCATTGTAAACCATTCCTAGGTTCTTTTCACCAAGGCTTTGTGAAGGGCAGATCAACAACGGTTAACCTTCTGAAATTTTCGCATTTCTGTGTTTCTGCTCTAGAAGCTGGTAAACAGGTTGATGGCACTTTTACAGATTTTACTAAAGCATTTGACAGAATCAGCCACGAAATTTTAATTTATAAACTTACAGCCCTCGGGTTTCCAAATTTTTTTGTTAATTGGCTTTGTTCTTATTTGTATGGACGCACTCAACGGTTATCGTTCCTGGATTACCAAACAAATATTTAATACCTCTGGAGTACCTCAAGGAAGTCACCTAGAACCGCTATTGCTCAACACTTTCGTAAATGACTTATTTGTATGCTTAAAATGCGTTTTAATGCTCTAAAATGCTGTTCTATGTTGACGATGCCAAGATTTTTCTTGTTGTATCTTCTGTAAATGACTGCGAAAATTCTGACCTAGGCGCCTTTTATACATGGTGCTCTATAAATTATCTTCCTCTTAACGTAAACAAGTGTCTCGCGAAAAAGAGTATCCATTAACTTTGACTATAACATAAATAACTGCTGACCCGACTGGACAAGACCAAGCACTTGGGTGTGTGGTTAAATAGTCTCTTTACATTTGACGACCATGTTTATGTAATATCTAATAAAACTAATGGCGCCTTAGGCTTTATCAAGAGGTGGTCCAAACAGTTCGACGATCCCTACATAGCACGACTTTTGAATTGCATCTTTGTGAGACCCATTTTAGAATACGCCTGTTGTGTTTGGTCACCTTACTATGTAACTTATATCAATCGTATAGAGACCGTACAGCGAATATTTATTCGGTTTGCACTTCGTGGACTACCTTGAGAGGACTTTATTCTTTTACCTCCTTTTATACATCGTCTCAGGCTCATTGATCTCTACTCTTTAGAGTCTCAGCACAACATCTCCAAAACTGTTCATAACAAAGGACTGCCTACAAGGCAACATCGACTCCTCGGTGTTGCTCTTTTCTTTTAACCTATTGGTTCCCTTTCGTTTTTTGAGAACCAGACATTTTCTAAACATCCCCTAACACCGCACTAATTACGGATACAATGAACCTATCACATCGAGGCCTCGTTGCTTCAGTAAACTTACTATTGAACGCTTTTATTATAATTGTCAAGAGAAGACTTTTGTAATTCCATTTTAGACGACGTTTTCTTTTTCCTTCCATTTATTTTCTTGTAAAGCAATCAGTCCTTGATGAAATTGTGAATGAATAAATAAAGCTTTTTATTCGCGGTTTCATTATTCTTACATACTACTTAAAGATAATGGTTACAAAGCTAATGGCTATACAACATTAATTAGAATTTTCTATATACTTGTAATTCCTCAATTAACGGATTTATTTTTCGGCTCAGAATTTCATTATTTGCGGCTCTGACACTATCACACATTGTAAATTTATAATATCAAAGTAAGTGTAGAATTATTGCCAAACTATTACTTTGTAATAACTTAATCCTATTAATCTAATCTAATACTAATATTAGATATATAATTACAGTCGAATAATATCCATATGGGTTGCTTGAATCGTTGAATGACGATTTAATGGAAAATAATTGGGAAGAAATGCTCAAGACGATTTGTTTGACGAAATGTCCACAACCAGGATTGAGATTTGACGGTAGTCTCTTTAAAATTTGTATAAACAGGCTAAGTAAAGTAGTATGAACAAGGAAAATTCGTAACATTTTTAAGCCATTATCCAAAACTAATTAATCATTATTTGTTAAGTTAAAGTAGGTATTTAAAATATTTTGTGCTAAGATTAGATTTTATTTCCGTAATAGAGAGAAGTAGTGCGCCAAAATTAAGGGGATGGTAGCTTGGATCATGACCTACCAGAATATCAAAATATGACCTGTGAAAACCTCACCGTTTTCGAGATATTTGGGTTTTTATGAAAAATTAAATTTCAAATTACTGACTAGTTGGCGCACATAAAAAGACATGTTCTAATTTTTTTTTTGCTAAAATATTCTAGATAAGTTGTCCTACCTGGTAAGCATGTCATTTTTTATTACTAACACAAGACCGTCGAGAAAAAAATAATTAAATTTTTTTTTTGCTGCTCAAAATGATTTGACTCTACTTTGACCTTCACTGATGAAAAAAAAAATGTACTAGGCAGTGGTGGGAAAGCAATTCAAAAAATTGCTTAATTAATGCAGATTTCAGAAAGGTATAACATCGTCCATTTTATTCGTGAATAACGAGATATTGCTAATATTTAATGAAATTTTGAGCAGCAAAAAAAAAATTAATTATTTTTTTCGCAACGGTCTTGTGTTAGTAATAAAAAATGACATGCTTACCAGGTAGGGCAACTTATCTAAAATATTTGAGAAAAAAAAAAAATTATAACATGTCTTTTTATGTGCACCTACTAGTCAATAATCTGACAAAAGTTAGTGAGAATTTAGTTTTTCATAAAAATCCAACTATCTCGAAAACGGTGAGGTTTTCACTAAGGTCATGTTTGGATATTCTGGTAGGTCATAACCCAAGCTACCATCTCCTTAATTTTGGCGCACTACTTCCTGGACACCCTGTATATGCTTCCACTTTTTCATTTTATATTCGTGATTTTCGTATTCTGGGATAATTGGCGAAACGCGACCTTATGTTTAATCGAATTTAGTTGTCTTTGTGAATATGCAGGTGTCGCTAAATTATCAGTCTTAATGATCACTTAATGCCTGTGGCTGAAATCGGTTCCCATCCCGACTAAAAGTGCTTATACATTTACAAATTTGCCCTCGCTACTACGATAACCACTTTCATATAATTTTGTGGTTATTAAAATTGTTTTTTCATAGTAATTTTTATAGTAAATAGGTGATAAATTGACAATTAAACAAATTTTAAAACTCTTCTACAATTCGTAGCTGCATAAGTTTAATAGACGAATTTGAATCTAATTGAACCCAAAACTTTTATAAATATTTTCAGACATCCAAGTAAAATTAGGTGGTACAAATTTTGATAAAGATTATGAATAATGAAGAATAACCTAATCAGCAAATTTTGAGTCAATTGGAGGAAAATAATGAAATAAATAATGTTGTCAAGTTCATTCATGAGCGGGAAAACTATATATATAATATATAGTATGTGGAATCATTATCTTCCACTTCCTCGAATAAAGCAATACCATATCTCAAAATCAAAGCTCATGATTTCAGAAGAGAATGCTATAAATGATATACGCAAAATGCTCGTGTTGTATATTTAATGTTTCAAGCACTTAAGGAAAAATAACTTAGATCACAATAAACAAATTGAAATAATTGTCTCCCTATGATATAATCCAGCAATAAAAAATTAATGAGATAACAAAAGCATGTTTAAATAAACCCATAAAAATTTTCATGCATCCAATTGGCAGGTAAAGTTTTATCACCATGTTGACCTATATTCTATAAAACAATATTCTTGAAGCCTCAGTTCGGGAAAGTTTATTACTTAATTCTAGACGAGTTAGATTGGTTCGGAAAAAATGAAGGACTAATCTCTGCATTTATCGGGCAATCTTTATCTAATCTTCATGTCTCATAGCTGGCACGTTTGAAGACGCATCGTCATCGTGCAATCACGCTTTTCATCAGCGTTAGAATTTCTCTTTTCACGTGCTGTAGCATTCCATTCTGTTTTCAATGTCACAAAAACGTTCCCGAACAATGATTAAACTTCTAATTGAGAATATTTGTCTGAAGATTAACATCTAATCTGTTATAAAAAGACCTTGTGGAGACTACAATAGCTTGTTTATTATGGGACTTCTTTAGATTTAAAAACATTATTTAATGAGCACGTACATACAAAGTACGACGTGACGTTTACACATGTATCGTAATTAAAAATTTTGTTTTTTGTCAACTCGAGTCGGTCCTGACTTGATCGAATAGTCCTTTTCGAATTAAACCAATGAACCCGTATACGTAAAAGGCTACGTATTAGCAAATGACATTAGCCGGGATTGTTTGCTATCACTGCATTTCACAAAGTAAATTGATATCGCACTGATATGCATTTTCGCAACTTTTAAAAATCTATAAATTCTAACTAGTTAGTATTTTCTTCAAGTCAATAAAAATTATAATTGTTATCACAATTTTAAAAGTATTGATAACCATTGTTTCGCGCCTTAAACTATTTCGAAAAACCATAAAGCAAGATTTATGGCAGTTCATAAAATAGATTATAAGTAGCGATTTGGGTAAGTGTTTCTTAGTAACCAATTGTTACCACACATTAATTTCACATATAACTTTCCTAGTAATTGATGGATTTACAAACCCTAAGGCCGATATAATAAAAAAGTTTTGTCAAAATTGATAATTCTTATAGATCGGAAAAATGTCTCTTTTCAAAATTTTAAATACCTCGATAATTATAAGCGGTCGACAAAAATTGCTGCAATATACATATTCATCATGATTGATATAAACTGAATAGTTTCTGCAACATTTCATCAAAATTTATGAGGAATTTTCAATTTTAATCTTGACCGAAATTATTACTATAATCCATAATGTAACTTTGCGATTCAAATATGATTTGAATGAGATGATTTGGTAAAATTACCACGGGATAATACAATTTCACATTAGCTCATATTTTAAAAAATTGAGCAAAAGCTCCGTTTAAAGTTTCATTTGATTCAAATTGAGATTGAGCTCGGTTTTTAACTGACTTAAAAAAAAGAGGTCCGATTTCGATGATTCTTTTTTTTATTAAATAGTGTAAGATGGTCGAAGGGTATATATAATATGTGTAAAAAGCCTGGAGGGATAGAAGATCCACAGTAAAGGAGTAAAGTGAAATGAACATGATAAATATTCACTGTTATCAAATTCGGTACCGAATTTTGGAAATGTATCGAAAATGGCAGACCTCTATAATTAATTTCATGAAATCTCATAAAAATAAGTAGGTATATATAGTATATAATTTCACACTGGCAATTCAAAACTAAAATATCAATAATATTATTAATAAATATTATGAAGCTATACCTAGTCAAATAGTTCCATATACGAATGTTTGAAGTTGGCACCAGTCAGGCTTTCGTACCGATTTGAAACATCTGCTTGAAAGTCTTAGGATTGAATATTGAAAGTAAAAAATTTGTAAGTAAAATTATTTAATATTTTCTTGCGTTTGGGATTTTTTAGAGGGGGTTCTATTACATTTTTCAATGTAAAAACTGAGATTAAGCTTTTGTTCAGTTTTTTTTAACATATCGAGTAAGGCATTGTTGTTGAGTGAGGCACCATTAGATGGGATTTAAAAAAAGTTATAATACTTTTTATTATTACTGTTAATATTATTATTATTCAGGAGTGATCCTTATGGTAGTCATTGCAACCGAAAGGTCTTTTGTGCCGAAACCCCTTTAAAGTAAAAGACGGTTTGCTACCGTAAGGAATGCCAGAATAAAAAAGTCTTTAACAGGAGGAGAATGAATGTCAGACGAGTTCCAAATTTCTTTACTGTAAATCTTTTTTCTAAATCTTGCTAAAGCACACAAATGTAAATTCATCGTCTTTAAGACACAGCCGACATTCCATCTCATTAGACTAACCTCTCTTGTGTGGTTGGAATCTGTTTTTTGATTTTGCTATGAGTATACAAAATCATTTGCTGGGTATCCCACTTCTAACTTTCCAATTGTGTGTTCAGTAAATCTAATAAATTTTATGAATGTTTCGTTTGCACTAGATTCACCGAGGGGTTATTTTGACCCTTTTCAATTTATTTTAAATGTATTTTCTATATGCATTATTTTCTGAAAATATCTTGATTAAGTTTTATTTATTATATATGCTTTATAAAGTTTAATCAGAATACTTTCTGCACTTGCTGAGAGAAAATAAATTTGAAATAAATAGGGACCAATATGCAATATGACCCCTTGGTAAATCTACTCTTAAATATGCAGAATTAAAATTGCTCCTAACTTCATTTCAACGATATGAGTACGTTTATTTAAAATCTTTTAGAAAGCAAATAATTTAATTGAAATTTATAACCTTCATTATCTTGGGATCCTGTAACTAGTACTAAAACAATACATATTAAAGAGTTTCCTGGCCAGCCTGGCTAAAAATGGCTTTATTCGGAGTATGTATAATAAACATACTGATTAATATACGAGTAAAGATTGAAACTTCCCTTTATCTAATAAATATGAGTGCTAAGTTACATATTTTATGCGAACATCCCATACTACGCAGTGGTCTGGTGTAAACTCAGTAGTAGATTTCACTGTAATACGAGTACATATACGCACTCATCAAGGTGAGGTATAATACAACGCTAACATTTGTAAGAAGTTAATTCTATGTAATTTTATCATTGTTCGTAATTAAATAATAAAACTTATGAGCTTTTCGGCGTTCTTGCAATCTGCAGACATACATATAATAAAAGCCTTTTGAAGTAAAGTCTACCAAGACTATTTTTAGCAGAATTAAAATAAGCTTGACTTTATTGTACCAATGTCACAGTAATGAAGTTTTAACTCAAAACTTTTGTAAAATAAAACCAATTTTAAAATTTGTACGCTAAGCTATCTCAATTTTGATGATTAGTTTTAGTTTTTAATAAGATGTTCTTAGGAATATTTACAGGCATACAGAGAAAATCAATATTAGAAATCTGTGCATCAGTTACTAATAGACAATTATATGCATACTTAATAGCAGAAAAATACTTTTCTTTGTTTAAAAATAATTTGTGTCACATTTTAAGTAAGACGCTGCATCCTTGATTTTTTAATTATACGTAGAATGTAATTCAAAATAAGGTAAATGAAAGCTAAATAAATACTGTAAATTACGCTTTACCTGATTATAGGGCTTTAGGAATGTACATTGCGCGAAAGCAGGCTTTTTACTTGACTAGATTAAAACCTTTTTAAAAGCTCCCCAATTTATATACGACCTGTCATGACTGATTGAGACCTCGTCCATGAGTGTAAGTTCGTAAGTTTGATGATCTAAAATTGTATTATCATCCTTGTTCATTGGAGATATTACAATATAATATGGGTCTACACTTCAGATAGTCTTCCACACGTCTATCCGCTAGTATAACTAGATTTACGTATTTTGCAGGTTTAATACTTAGAAAAAATTCAGGTTGAAATGTTTTATTCTTTTGTAATTGTACAACCGTATAAGTCCTCAATTACCTTCTATCTTCTAAATATGAATTAATAAAGAAAGATTCATCAACGCTGAGCCAAAACCATTGCAATAATCATGAAATTTGGCCAACAGTTTATTTTATAGTGTAGAGAATCGCTAAAATTTTCCAAAATTTAAACTCTAAGCGGGTGAAAAGAAAGTTTGTATGGAGAAAAATAATTGGCTATAAATATATAACACTTAATAGATTAATCTAAATTGACTTAATATTTACTAGAAGTACTCTAAAACATAAATAATGAAACATATATTTTACAGTTTTTTGGAAATGTATCCCTAAGGAGTGAAATAGAATATAAAAGTTTATATTGAGGAAAAACTTATAAGGTGGCTACCGAGAATTTGAAATTTTAAGAAATTTTTATGAAAATTGGTACCTGGGGGTTTTAGAGAATGCTGATTTTGAAACTACTAACTGAATTTCGAAATGGCTGATCTAATATAGAGACCTACATTCCTCACATTCAACGGATTTTAACTAAAAGAGTATTGCTGGTATATTGGAGCTACTGCACAGAGATAATAATGATTTTTCTTTCAAAATTCTTAAAAGTTTGATGGCACGTTGACAGAAAATGTTGTTTGAATCAAAAGTTCTTCATTCAAGTCAACCTTAAACATTCAAAACAATTGTTTTTGAAAAAATTCGCACTTTTTAAATTTCCTTTTGAAGCAAATGTTCAAATGTTTGATTGTGATATAGTTATTAAATGTTTGATTGTGATATAGTTATTTAACATTCAAAACAAACATTAAGCCGTTTGTACCAAGCGATTTAAAGTTTAGCTATTTGACAAAGGACAATCATATTCAGTACAAACCGTAGTATACTTTTGAGCCTAATGTCAAAGTATATATATTTGAAACGAAAATGAATTTTAAATTAAAAGCAAGCGCGTTTAATAAAAGTGTTTGATTGTTTGACTCTTTTCAATTCAAACAAAAATCGCATTCAAACTTAAGACTGTCTGTTTGGTTTCCACGTTCTACTTTTTAATTTTTTCATTTCTTCTTTTACTGGCTGACGATGCATAAAATTAAGACAAAAAAGTAAACAAAGTCGAATTATACCACAATGTCTCAATTTGTCCCCGTTTGTGTGCCATTTGAATCAGATTCAACTTGATTGATGGTTTCAATTACTGTGTTTTTAGTAGTAGTAAAAGTATAATTAATTATTTCATCTGGTATGTGTGTATGTGAGAATATACTATATATCTATAACGGATGCAATATAATATATCTACAATAATATACGTGCAATTTAAAGTTAAAGCAATTCAAAAGTGCTGTTTTTTATTTCAAAACGACTAAAATCTAAAACAATAGTATCGAAACTTACTTCGCATTTGGAATAATGAGCATGTTTGTGTTAAATTACGATACTAATGTTTTGAATTTTAGTGCTTTTGAAAAGAGCACTTTTGAAAGTTTTATACGTTTGAAATCAAAAAAATATTTTTGCGTAGAAAGTAGTGAAATGTTGCTTGAAAATGGTATATGATTTTTGGCTTCATTTTGTTACAAGTTGTATGTATTTAATATAAAAATTAAGTGGTTAAATTTTACAGCGTTTGACCGAAATGAGCTATGTTTAATTAGAATATTTTGGCATTTAGGTTGAAAATCGAAGAGTTTGTTTTTTAAGTTTTTTAGTTGAAAAATGACGGATGCATTTTTTATCAAATGGAAACTTAATAACAGCTTTTCAGAATAAAGGTTTCATATTTTTTTGAAATGTGCGTCCAATTGCCATGGTTTTCATGCAAGACTACAAATCTTGAACTGACAATTTTTCAGAATAATTTCTGACTCAAATGTGGTTGTATTTAATGGTAATTAGATGTTATTTAAAAAAAATATTTTTAAATCTGGTTTGTGTTACTCATGAGAAATGTTAATTTTAAATTTCTGCGTTTCAATTTGGAATATTTCTGGTCGCTTATTTCGAATCTGCTATAGAAAATCCGAAATATATGATTACACATTCAGTGTGGTGACTAATATTTCTTAATTTCTATAAAAGTTAACACAAATGTACTCCCAACGAGGATCCTGTGTCGATCAACATTTCTAATTCAAAAGGCTTCCATGAAATTGAACATATGTACAATTTTTTTCAATTAAAAATTTGTATTTAAAAATTTAAAGTGAATTTAAAGTCTTATTATTAGAAAGTATATTCAAATTTTTAGTTTTACTTATTTAATATACAACACTAAAAATTGTGCTTAAAAATTTAACAATAAATGTTAAATAAAACATGTGTATAGTTTTGGACGAAAACGTCCTCATTCTATGGTTGCATATCACATCCACAAAGATTTGTAACAAGAATTAACACTTAATTGGTTGAAAAAATGTCTAGGTTATATCAAATTAGCGCATTTGAGAATTTTTTAATTTATTAGTATCTACGATGCGCCGGGTGAAATCGGGTAACTCAGCTAATTACACAGATCAACAAGGTTTTTGCTTATGATTACCTGTCAGGTAATTTTCATAGAAATTCTTTCGTACATTATGAATGAGGAAACAAAAAACTCCTATTAGTTCGTACTTTCGAGAAAAATAGGGTTTGAACGTATAAAATGACTTATTTTGGCCTTTTCTGAAAACTTATTAAAACATAACGAATTCTTGTTACTTCGCTAAAATAAAAGTTTGAACCTTAAGGGGACGTGACACACCCAATTTTTTTTATTTTTTATATTTGGAAAAATTGGAAAATTGAAGGGAAAAACAGTAGATACATTAATCAAACTTTGCACATTTATTAAAAAGTGTTAAAGTAATACAAAAAAAATTTTTTTTAATTTTTTGAATTCGTTTTTTTCTTTGTACAATTTTTTTTGTAAAGAACCACAAAAACTAACTGCGGACACGATTGGGAGCGAATGGAACGTCTGAAAAAAAAAAAAATATGGGGTTAATTGTTATCAAAATCCCCAGGGATTGAACCTAAATGGAACATTTTTCACGAAAAAATTACAAAATGGCGGCATTTTTCCGGGACAAAAAAAAGTGAATTTTTGAAAAAATGCCGCCATTTTGTAGTTTTTTCGTGAAAAATGTTCCATTTAGGTTCAATCCCTGGGGATTTTGATAACAATTAACCTCATATTTTTTTTTTTATTTTTAGACGTTCCATTCGCTCCCAATCGTGTCCGCAGTCAATTTTTGTGGTTTTTTACAAAAAAATGTACAAAGAAAAAAACGAATTCAAAAAATTAAAAAAAAATTTTTTTGCATTACTTTAACCCTTTTTAATAAACATGCAAAGTTTGATTAATGTATCTACTGTTCTTCCCTTCAATTTTCCATTTTTTCCAAACATCAAAAATAAAAAATTGGGTGTGTCACGTCCCCTTAAGCTTAAAATACAACAGGCTTTAAAACTTTTCGAAATATTCTACGAAATTCACTTTTTTCATATTCTGATTATTTCATACAATCCTACCTACCTACAAGAAAACAAAGTAAGACAACTGTCAAATATGTAGTGAGAAATATATGCTGATAATAAGATAAATAATAGCTCTATTTAAGCATCACATAACCATATAATATAAGCTAAATAAAAGTAATTTCTCGCAATCAAGTGATTATCAAAGAAAATAATAGTTTTTGTTGAGATTTGTATGACCTTTCGCATACCAATTATACTCTCGACGATTGCTGCTAAAATACCTTCGATTTCTATTTTCGGAAGGGAAATGTTAAAGAAACATCAGAAAGCTGCTGTAAATTTGAATGGAATTTTTTTAAATATATTTCATTGAATTTCGGCGCGGCGTGATTTAACCCGACCTGTTCAACATACCTTTGTTGTGTTTCGCCTCAATTGCAAACAGAGCAGGCTTAATGATGCCTTCCAGCTGAAGATATAATGAAATATTAGATGCTTAGAGTTATAATGATTTATAATCCAAGCAAAAGTGAATGTACGCAAAAATATAAAATACTACTGCAGGGCGATTTTCAGGTTTCGGGGACTTATGTGAAAATTCGATTGCTGCAATACCGTCGTTTTAAGAATTAGGCAGCTGATTTTAACTTGTAATAATAATAATAATAATAATAATAATCCATAGAAATTATTTTGGTTATTTTTCTCATAGGCATAGGCAATTTATAGTTAGCTTTTTAGGTAAATAATTCATATAAAAATGAATGAATAAATATCGCATTATCGAAGATAGCTACGTCGATCGTTATGGAGGAAAACAATTTTTATAAAACGTTAAGGCACAGTATTTGAGCAAAGTTTTGACTCTTATATTATCTAAGTTAAATATTTTCTCATCATGGTCCGGCTGGTCTGAGCAGGTATAGCAGAGATCTCTACAAGAAACCAACGTACTTCGACACCAGAAATCTTGGTAGTGGGTCCTTAATGGTCTAAGGGTTATTTAATAGCCGTATGTGAAAAATAAAAATAATTCTAAGTAAGGCTATAATAATCCAATCGTTTTACTCATTTTGTTGTATCCATCCGGAAGTTATTTTTACATGATCAGAGACTACTGCACTAAGGAATACTTCTGATAATTTCCCTCTAAATTCAGGTTGATTTGATTTGATTTGATTTGTTGGGGGGGGGAGGCAAAGCACCTCGAACGCTCAGACTTTTTAGTCCATTGCGCTCAAAACCCTCGCTCTATTTGAACTTCCCCGTTGTCTTAATTCCATTCAGGTTACTTGAACCGCACTTTTGCAGCGTGTGGCTATACAGTGGAGGAAATAGCTATAAAATCACTCAGCATTATTTTATAAATTTAATGGTATGGTCGTTTCCTACAATTATTTTTCTAAGGAGTATCCTTATATAGTTCAATTGTTTTATTGCCGTCCGGTCAGGTACTGTACTATAAATACCCGTTAAGTGTTGAAAAAATATTCACTTTCAATTTGGTGCTCGAATTGCAAGATTAAAAAACGGAAATAATTATAAAATCACTATATGTATTTTCAATTTCTACTAGTTTTTTTGCCAAAATTATTAAAATTTATAATCGGCTAAGTTCAGATAATTATACTAAAGAGTTTTAACGCGAACTTTTAATTAAAATTACATAATTTGTTTAATTTTTTAAGGATGTCAAGAGGGGTAGTTTTATCTGAAGAAAAAAAGGAAAGGATCTCTGCGTTTCGGGAAATGGGAAAATACATTAGGGAAATTTCTCGCCTGATTTCCAGGTCTTTTACTGTGGTGCGAAATTTCATTGTTTTAGGTGATGAATACAATAAAAATCGCGTCCAGGAGCTCGTCCTAAGTTAACACCGCGCGATAAATGCCAAATTATTTCAAAGGCAATGGCAGGAAAGTCGGTATCATCACAAATTCAGCGTGACTTTGGTTTGCCCGTAACGGTACGACGCGTGCGACAAATTCTGGCGGAGTCGAATCAGGTAGAATTGAGGAAAAAGATGCGAAAACTAGCACTGACACAAAGCCATAAAGATCAGAGGCTGCATTTCGCGGAAAACCACATGTCTTGGACTGAAGAATGGAAAAAGGCCATCTTTAGTGATGGCCAAAAATTCAGTTTAGATGGTCCAGACGGGTGCCAGTTTTATTGGCACGATTTAAGAAAAGAAAAGGAGACAATGACGAGTCGTAATTTTCAAGGCGGATCAATGATAATTTGGGCTGCGTTTTGCTTCCATGGATTCACTTCTGTATGTTTCATTACACATAAGATGAATTCCGAAAAGTATACTAAACTTCTGGAGGAGGTCCTCATCGATTTTGGTGACAATCAAAATGGTGAAAATTGGATATTCCAGCAAGATAATGCGGCAATCCATGTGTCAACACATTCTAGGAATTAGTTTAGGACCAAAAATATTGACCTTTTGCCGTGGCCGGCTCGTAGACGGGACTTAAATCCCATCGAAAACTTATGGGGTATCCTTACCAGGAGAGTTTATGAAAATGGACGGCAGTTTAATAATGTTTTAGAACTCAAATTGAAAATTATTGAGGAGTGGAGTAAAATAGAGAAAAAAATATTTGAAAATTTAATTTTGTCATTGACAAGAATAATATTTGAGCTTATTAAGAAGCGCGGTAGCTCTATAGATTTTTAATTTATTTAAATTTAAATAAAATATGTTAAAAATTTAAAGTGATTTTATATCTTTTTCCCTTCCGAAGACGTCTAATTTTTATATATTCGATAGCTTTTCAATACTGTTCACAAAAACTAAAAAATTTAACGTTTATTAACGCTA
Organism: Dysmachus trigonus; assembly: GCA_949715965.1. NCBI lineage: Eukaryota > Metazoa > Arthropoda > Insecta > Diptera > Asilidae > Dysmachus > Dysmachus trigonus. Next base: position 44,077,278 of record OX454319.1, on the reverse strand, counting down.
AATATGCTAACAAATTATATTTTAAAAGTTGGTTCTAAAACATCCGAACAGTTTGTATATATTTAATTACCAAAATGTAAGTGATTTTATAGCTATTTCCTCCACTGTAGCTTTAAAACACAGTGTATTTTGATAATCCTAAACGTAAAAAACTTATTGTTTTATAAGTTGTTAAAACTTTATTATTATAGCTGATTGTTATAAACAACAAATAATCGTATTAAACCGAGCATTGAAGCACTGAAGACTGAATAAACAAAAAAATATAACAAATTGATTTTTTTGCACGCCGACGCTCGGCCACATGTTGAGAAATCGGTTAAAGATACATTGGAAGCTCTTGGCTGTGATGTTCTACCTCAATCACCATATTCACCAGACATTACTCTTTCTATCACTTGATTCGGTCAATAGCTCTTTTCTACACAGCATTCTAATAAAGAAGTTTTTGCACCGCGAGATCCATCTGTTCCCAGAAAGTTGGCAAGAAGTTATAGACAGCGATACGACGACACGCTGATTAAAATTAAAAAAACAATAGTTATTTTCAATAAAAAATCCTTTAAAATTAAGTACCGAACCCAGACCCAGAGAAATAAAAAGAAGAGCAAAATTTTTGTGGTTCTAACATTTACAATGAGACTAGAAGATCTAAACAAACCAGTAGGTTTAATAGGGTGCTTTTTTTCGCGACTATATATTTTTTTTTCAGTCCTACTTCGAAGTTTTGTGGGAAGTACCTAAACAAAAATTCCCTGAAAACTGGAGCCCTTAATATTAATATTAAGTGCTCGATCAAGGCATATAAAGATTTCTCGTATAAAATACACGTAAACTTTGATTTTTTTTCTTCAAAACTCTACAGCTCAGAGGCATTTTATGGTATAATCTTGGTCAATGATAGGACTTCTTCAGAATTGAATGCTCTACAAAAGTGTCCATTGCGCCGTAATCCTAACTCCTACCGGCGAGGTAGTACGGGTCACTAAACCCAATTTTTCCATGAAATTCTCGCTTTTTGCCACTATCTCCTAAATAACAAGAGCTACAGAAAAAGTGAATATGACAAACATGTAGGAAATTCAATTTTCCAGAAAAAAGTTCTGAACACCAAATCGTTAACATCCATATTTCTTGAGATATTGGGCTTTGAAGTTGAGGTATTGTTTCTACAATTTAGATCAATAATCCATGAAAATTCGACACTACAATTATATACAATATAATAATATAATAAAAGACCTGTAACATACAGATATAGAACAAAAAATGGGAGTCTTTTCTTTTTGATACGTTTTTGTCACTGAACCCTGAATACTACACTTTTAAGATAATTTGGAAATCTTGGAGAGTGATGATATTGTTTACACAATCTATATAACATTGAAAAGAATAAAGTTTATAAGGTGCATCGATTTCACAGTGAAAAAAGAAAAAATTAACTTTTAATAATGTGTTCTTGATGAAAACCTCAAAACCTTGGTTTTAAATTACTGAAACAGAAAGAAGGTTTCGCGTTTAGAAATTATTATACCACATTTTGAGGCATAAATAACTCAGTTAAATTCTTCGAAGAAATCACGTTTAAGATTAAATATTGCTGTTGTATTTTTGTTTCTATTTTTCTCTCGCTTAGATCCAAATACGATCGATCCTAACATATTTGTTCAATCTCCCAGGTTTTTATCAACGATACGAGTAGTAATCTTTACCATTCACGTTTTAATTTGAAATTTGAATCCAGCTTATAGATAAAGTTGCGATAAACGTCATTAAAAAGAAAATAATATTGTAAACTGTTGCAACTGATGAAGAGATTAATTAAAAATATAAGTATGTGAAAAACGCAATTGCAATTTGTTCAGTTTTGCAAACGCTTGTTGTTTTGAAGAAAATTCTCCGATAGTTCAAGGCTACTCCCCAAAATCAAAATGTGCGCATACTTGAAGGTTTCTTGCGGTCATGACGAGAATATTAATTTGCACTGAGTTTTGAAGAACGCCGGGCAATCATTCCAGGTAAGCAATAAGATCTCGACGGAAATTTCGATCATGACAAGTATACGAATATGTATCTATAATATACCTGTATTTTCGGCAGGTTGAGACCGTGCTGATAAATCAGCTCTTGCGTCTCACTGCGAGGGCATCAATCCTTAGTACTTGTGCCCTCGGCACCTGATCCATAGGCAGAATTGACGAATTGTTTTAGCGTTCTTATCGCACAAAGTTTGAGGTGAGTTAACGACTGGCGAAATAACCACTCGAAGCCGAGAAGAGCACGTAGACGTCCGAGCGGTGAAGCTTTAAGTAAACGTAGAAGCCGCTTGCCTCTATATAACCATTACCTTGCCGCTGAAGTACATCAGCCGTCAGTAAGCGTCGTCTGAAGCCGCGTTCAATTATTCAGAGTAGTTCCACGGCAGCACTCAAATCGGAAGGAAACAGCTCTCGGACTCGCGTGTTAACGTTTCACCTGTGAAAAAACTCATTGTCCAAAGTATAACAAAAAAAAAAAAAAAACCTTTAAATTTTCAAAATCGAACGTGTCCCGAATTGCGAACAAATTTTGATACACTACACATAAAAATGATTTTGATACGAAGTGCATTTTGGCGGATCACAGAGATCTTTCATAGTCTCTAGTATACTCCACCCTCCGTAAGTGCATTGTGAATCTTACTTATAGATTTAATTGAGTTACTGTCGAACACCGTTGAGGATTGATGGAGGTGTTTGCTTTAATTACTGCGAGCAATTAGGTCATCTTTAGCGAACTAACCACCTTGTGGCTTTGGTTCGCTCTACTGATGGACCAATTGTATAGTTTTTTCGCGTTTTCTTGCGAGTGCAATATATTCAAAAATGCAGCATTGTTTCCAGCTCGAAGCGTACATCACAGTTCATGTTTTGAATGTTCATATTATCGTGTACACCTGAAGCCGGGAAACTTTTTAATTCCCCCGCGATTTGTATACTTCACGGTTGACCAAAGACCGACAATACTATGATGATTTTCAGAATTGTGCTCGTTAGAGCAGATGAAGTGTATCTGTATCAGATTTTTCGTTTTGATTTTCTTTTGAAAGGCGGAAATTAAAATATCCGCGTAAATAATACAATTGTTCTTTTTCGAATCGGTCACTGCATTATTTCGCCATAGGTGCTATTGGATTTTATTTTCTTAAGTAACACAAGTGATTTCCCAATATTTGCAGATTTTTCACTTACGAAATAACGCAACTTAAGAATTATTAAATTGTTTACACCTGCGCCAGTGGTGCAAGACTTTTTCTGATAAAAATATGTTTTAAAATACATAAGAGCTAAGAAACACCTTAAATGGGGTTTCACCGTAGTTCATAGAATTGCTTATATCAGTTATCAATTTTGGGATCAAAATCGAACTTTGGAAGTTTAAAATAAATTATAATATGGTTCATAATACAAATCTTCGTGCATAAACGCCCTTGAACGTGATAGCGCTTTTTTAGCAACTAAAATTGTTTCTTAAACTTCGACTGTGTGCGAAATTAAGGTTACAAATTCGTAGGCAGAAAAGTTGTTTCACGACAAGTGCGATATTAAATATCCATATTATTTCTTCCAAAATACATCCATCCCTTAATTTATATAGTAGATACGTACCAAGAAAAATCGTGCTAAAAGAAATCGTGAAAAACGAGACATATATGTAATCTACTTATATAAAAGCTGGATAGGTTAAAATAAGCTTTAGACCGTGTAAATCGAATATATAAAGAATATAAAGACAAATCGTAAATACGTTCATAAATAAAGTGTTATAACGATTTTATGACAAAGTGATGATTGAATCTATTGAATATTAAGTCTAGAAATTTAAAAATCAAATTTAAATTTACTTCATCAGCAATAAATCTAGTTTGTGGAAGAAATACGTTCAATATACTATATGTATTAGGGTGCATTTTTTTTGCGACAATTTTTTTTTTTTCACTCCCACTTCGAAATTTTGTGGGAAATACCTAAAAGAAAATTCTCTGAAAATTTGAGCCCTTAATATTAATATTAAGAGCTCGAACAAGGCGTGCAAAGATTTCCCGTTTAAAATACATGTAAACTTTGATTTTTTTTCTTCAAAATGGGAAATCTTTGCACGCCTTGGTCGAGCTCTTAATATTAATATTAAGGGCTTAAATTTTCAGGGAATTTTCTTTTAGGTATTTCGCACAACATTTCGAGGTGGGAGTGAAAAAAATAAAAATTGTCGCGGAAAAGAAGCACCCTAATATGTATGTATGTAAAATATTCGAATTAACCCCCCAATTCTACATAAAAGCTAAGAACTCTTAACCTCTTAATTGTTTTGAAAAATCCCTTTAATTCAAGAGATGGACCTCTTTTTGTAGAAGAATTCACAAATTATAAGAAATCAGTGTATTTCTAATATTTGTTCAATAATGTGGTAGCATATTAATTCCTTTAAAAGGATTTTTGATAGCAGTTAAGAGGTTAAGAGCTCTTAATTTTTATCCAGAATCGAGAGGTAATTCAGAGCCATTTTTTTTTTTTTTTTTTTTTTTTTTTAATTAAAAACAGTGTAAAAGCGAAATTGTATAAATTAAGTACCATACAATTCAAGGGATAAGTGTGTATACAATAACTATGTAAATTTTAAGAATTTTTCCATCATCCGGTGTTTAAACTTTTCTTTTAAGTGTAGTTTATGAAAATGTGTGTAGAAGGCAAAAAATTATTTTATAAAATACCAAACAGTGACTTAAAACTACGATTTTATCAGTTTGCGTGTATCTAATTATTTTTCTTGTGCCTTCATTTTATTCAGACTATCATTGAAATAGATTTTTTATAGGCTTAGTTGCTTAACTATAAACGTAGTCAGAAGCTAACACAGTTAGAGAACAGCTTCTCTTAGCTTAAGCGGAGCCAGCTCAAACTTCGAAGCTCACAAACTTACGCTTAGCTTAATTTGTAATAATGTAATACCTACTAAATAAATTAAGCAGAAAGCCGGTGCCTTTTCATTTATATGAATATCAAAAGATTCCATATTATTTCCATCTAAATTAGCTGAAATACACAAAGCAAAAATTCCTAATTAATTAATTATCTTTGAAAACAACTCATGGTATCACTAAATATAGTATATCTTATCTGATTTATTGGGAATTTTTCATGAAGCTGAGGGCTTTTGTTTTTTTTTCTATAATTCTCACTAGTTTACGCAATAATTGCAAGTATAATCGGAAATAAGTGCTATTAAAATATAAATATTTCACAAGTCTTTCCTGAAGTACATAAATGTCTTAATCTTTTTTATAATTATCAAATGATTTTTTGTATGTTGAAATGGATATTTAGCTCGTTAATTTTGCATATTTATGGATAAATACTTGAAAAATTGGTGGCGTTGTATAAATAATATAATTTAATTCTATATGTGGAATAAAGAAAATTTATGGTTATCAAACTTGAAAAATTCCCAGTTACCTTATCTTACCTTAAAAGTGAATTCTCAAAGTATAAAAAAACACTTAACTTAGGAAAATTCTTAAACAATTATTGAAATGATTAGCTATTTGAGGATTGATGGAGGACGTTGTAATATATTAATATTTTAGCCAAACCTATTTTTTCATAGTGAAATATGGTTGCGGATTTTATTTCAAGTGTCTTCCACAGTACACAATTCTTGGAGAAAACACTTTTTGATGATAGGTCTTAATTCTTAAAATTCGATATTCCAACCACATTTTATAATTCACTAACAGTCTTATATTCAAAATAAAATATTTTATGACAACAGATGATCTATTTATTTATTTTTCGCATATTGGTACTTCTTCAGTCTGATTTAAATTTGTAATTTCACTAAATGCATTACGTAGTTTTGCGAACCTCTCATTAGCAAACTTTTGGATAATAGCAACAAAAAAACATAGGAAATGAAAGAACTTGAATGGAACTTACAATTATGCAAACTTATTATAGATTGTCGAAAAATAATGATGAGTTATATAAACGTGCTTTTTGCTCTCACTAAATGGGGAATCCCAGACGTACGAAATGGGTATCACAGCGCGACTTTCAGACGTGTTCGCAATAATTTTGCGTTCCTCGCAAACATTCATCCGACGGCATAAATAGAATATTTGCACCTTGTGTTTTGTTTTGCTTTTCGTAAAGTTTAACGTCACATCTTTAATTAATATTTTGATAACGATTTCTTATTGATGAGAATTACACCGAGTTTCACAAAGAAAAAAAAAATGATTACTAATCGACGCATATGCAGCCTTAGTATACTATCTCCGAAAGTAGAGCCTTCTGATGATGACTTCAACACTAAGTATCAACATTTTCGAAAACGGAGTCAAATTCTTATTTATTTTAAATAGCTTTTAATTTATAAGTCCTTTTTTCTTTAAAAGCAGAAGAATAGATATATTATCAGTTGGTAAACTTGGAGTATATCCTTCGAAATCATAGCTGTCATTATAAAAAATATATTTCTGAGGAAATCTTCTTTTACCAACTATTTATATATTCATAAAATTTCTCGATCCAATAACAAGGGATTAAGGTCCATAGCGAATTAGACCCATGAAAAACAGACTATTTTTCAATAATTTTTTTAGTAGGTTCAATTGTAAATATTAATATGGAAGGGGTTTTACTTCAATAAATATAGTGTCGAAATACATGAAAACAATTTTTTTTGTTTATTTTACTGATTTTTTGTTGATGAAACAGGCGGTTGAAAAAAAGTGAAAAAAAAGAGGGCTTCGCCCTGTTGATGGTATCTCCGATACGGATGGTCTGAAACTAAAAACTAAAAAAGTTTTAGATTCAGTATGATAAGGGCTATGGCATGAATAGACAGATTTTTGATTTTTTGAAAATTGACAAAATGGCGGACATTTTTCGAAAAAATTCCAAAAATCATAATTTTTTTCCCCGTTTTTGCCCTTAAAAAAATACTTAAAATCAAAATTTCAAAAAACTGTCTATTCATGCCATAGCTATAGTTATAGAGAACATGTGGTAAAAATTTGGTGAAGATCGGTTCAGTAGTCACCGAGATTTTATCAACAAGGTGCCGAAAAACGTTGTTTCGAGAAAAACACGATCAAAGTTTTTTTTAATGAAAAATCGTAAAAAAATCTCATCTGCGCTTAATTAGCGATGCCTGCACCATACAGTATGCCTTCTGTATGTTCATAATTAACGTTTTCATCCAAAACAGCGTTTCTGCGGATGATTTTGGCTTTCTTAGAGGCAATAGTGCTGATGCGCGTCAGCATCTCGTATGCGCTGTCGGTCACGGTCATCAGCAAATTGTATGGCGGCCGGGCCGATTTTGACGCCCATTAATATAGTTAGAGTGCCAAAAATATAGTTAGAGTGCTCCGATCTTTATAAAATTTTAATATGATATTTCTATATATATATAGTTTCCAAAAATGTAATAAAAAAAAAATCGATTTTTTGAAAATTACAATTCGCTATGAACCCTTAAGTAAAGAGCCTTTTCCATACCATGACCATGAAATATCTACAAAAAATAGTAAAGCACTCTTTTGTACATTATGTACGATTCAAATTTATTGTTATTAATATAAAATTTAAGTTTCAATTAACTGTTGTCTTTTAGACCTGTCCAAATTCCTATCAGCAAAACATCAAAACAATTCCAAATTTATTTTAATTAATCCAGGAAGTAAAAAAAAAAACTTTTATATTTATATAGATATTAAAGTAGCCATAATCTTATCCGATTGAAATTAACCCTTAAGTAAAGAGCCTTTTCCATACCATGACCATGAAATATCTACAAAAAATAGTAAAGCACTCTTTTGTACATTATGTACGATTCAAATTTCTTGTTATTAATATAAAATTTAAGTTCCAATTAACTGTTGTCTTTTAGACCTGTCCAAATTCCTATCAGCAAAACATCAAAACAATTCCAAATTTATTTTAATTAATCCGGGAAGTAAAAAAAAAAACTTTTATATTTATATAGATATTAAAGTAGCCATAATCTTATCCGATTGAAATTAATTTTGAAGATTTAAATTCAGCTACCAAATTCCCCGCAGCAAAAATCACTCAGCTGCAGCAATGGTATAAATAACAATGATTGATGTACTGATAAAATTAAATCTCAACGTATAGTGCTCCTATATATGAACAAAAGTACTATTATACCGATTAAATCTCAATAGGGTCAAAATCTGAATGCTTAAAATGATTAAAAAAATGTATTATTGTAAACGGATTAAGTGTTTCGTTATTTTGTTTTTATTAATCTACACTTGTTTGAATTTGTATACGGAAAAGTGATTACTGAACGTAGGCGTAATCTTAATCTTATATTTCGATTGTTTTGCTAATAATAAAGAGGGAATCTTTGCAGAAATGTAGATATAACAAACTAATTATACTTTGTTAAAATTTATGTCTAGGGAATATTTAAAGAAATTTATGTTTTATGCGATAGTTAATGAATGATTGAAACAAAATGTTTGATTCATAAACTATAATGGACTGAGTACTATTTGTATGTGTATAAGGATAATGATTTAAGTCAGTTAAGTACAAACTACGAAAAACTATCTACTGAATTAAAATAAAAATAAAACTGGATAAGCATGAATGCATCGAAGGTTTCTTACTATTTTTATTCTTATTAATATATCTAATAAAGATCCAAATCCACACTTTACACTGCCCTCATTAGGAGAAGTGAGGCATCTACAAAACGAGAATTTTTGATGTTTTTATATTCAGTGTGTTATTTACAATTAAAAATTTATCAACCTTTAATCATGGAAATACTTTCTGTTTCTCAAGAAAAAGCAAAAGAGCGGCTTCTGCTGACAGAAGCCTCAATTTTCGATATTAATGCCATGTAAAAAGGTCCCGCTTTTACATATGCTTTGAAAGCTTCAATAAACAGCTCACAGATTGCGAAGTTCCTTAATTCTATCGGTTAATTAAATATTGCCTTTCTTAATACAGTGAAACCTGGATAAGTGAGACTTGAAGGGACCGGGATTTTTGTCTCACTTATAGAGGTTTCTCACTTATAGAGGAAAACTCGGATAGACAAGGTGAACATTTTGGCTGAGACTGATGATTCATTAGTAACGAATAATACTGAACCTGAAAATTTGAAATACTTGAATAGATAGAAAAGATAAGACAATTTACAAATACATAAACACATAAAGTATACTAAATACACATTAATGAACGCATACGAGAGGAATGTTGCCTATACAATGAAATAAATAGCTTTAAATATGAGAGAAAAGAACTAGTAAGGCTCCAAAAAATGTCTCATTTAGAGAGGTTCATCGATATCATTTAAGGAGGTTTTTCAGTGTGGAGGTACCGGGACTTGAGAAAAAGTCTCAGTTATAGAGGTTTCTCACTTATCCAGGTCCCATTTATCCAGGTTTCACTGTAATAGCGAACGGATTATAACAATTACTTAACCATTAATATATTCTGATACTTGATGTAAAAACACACAAACTTTTCATGATTACTTTCTACGCTAAATTCAATTTGAAATGATACTCACGCATATTACTGATTTGTTCAGTACTTAATAATTAGCAAAAATTCGGTGTCAAGTTTTCCCTCCATAATTTCTTAATTTTATTAATAATCATTGGTTTTACGGCATTAAGTTTATTCTTCTTTTCGACATGAACAAATAACCTTTTGTTAGTCATAGATATTGCATTTTCTTATTTTCTGAAAAACTCTAATCTACGTTACGTAGATTATTAACCCTTTCAGCGCATATTCGTAGTGAGCCAGCCTTTGAGAAAATCACGGTGGACATTTAATTCAAACGCGAGCAGAAATTTGTTTTAATCAAACGATTTTCACATAATTTAAACGTAATTCCGTTTTGCTTAAATATTTTCTATTTGGATTAAATATTTTTTTTAAACGCGCTTAAAGCACGCGTGTTTGATAAAAGCATTGGACCTATGTCGATTGATTTAAAAGTATGCGTATTTGTTTTAAATATGAAATTCGTGTAGTTCGAACATTTCATATTTCTGGAAATAATATTGGTGTTTGATTTAAATATCTTTATTTTAGTTTTAAGCGTGGAAAGTATTTCAAGTAATCCAAACGGATTCGCATTTGAATAAAATATTAAATAGTTTGTATGACAAATATTTGTGTTTAATTTAAATATCCCCATTTGTATTTTACACGAGTAAAGTATTTGAAGTAATTTAAATAGATGCGCGCTTGAATTAAATATTAAATTGTTTAGAGTAGCAATTACATAACAATTGTTTCAAAAATATCCACGATTGATTTAAATATCTGAATTTTTCTTTTGAACTTGTAAAGTATTGAAATAATTAAAACTGATGAGTGTTTAAGTTTAATACATATTAAATTGTGTGAAATAAAGGAGGTTTTGCACTACACTTCTCAAAAATGTTGTATGTTTATACACACTTATATCTCTCATATTATTTGTCATTTGAGTAATTATGTTTTTGACAATTATAATTGTTTCTAATTAATTATTAAGAAGCCATAGGAGTTTGAAAGCGTATGTGCATTTATCATTCGAACTCAAAGAGATTGTCAAATATATCTAAACAAGAGAAACATGAATGCCATGATGAGCGCAATTTTTGAAAACTCACATAAAAAATCATATGTATATACTCGATCCGTGTTTGCACCGCTGTGTTGAGCCAACATAAATGTGCATATACCTTAATTTCTTCCCAGTGGGAAAATTCGAAGTGCTTCGAAAATAGCAGATTCGAAGCGCTTCGTTACCTCGAAAAAGTACTTCTCAAGGAGCTCAAAGAAAGTACTTAATTCTACGGACATCATATGTTAAAATTTGTATGAGACTGAAGCGCAAAAGAAGCAGTAGGAGCACTTTGAAAATTCATTAAAGCGCTTCTTTTTCCGCTGGTTTTGCTTGGTTCCGTCCTATTCACTTTCACAACTAGTTGGGTTGGTCGGTTTTTAAAATATATTTATTTAAAATATATATAACTATTAGGGTGCTTTTTTTCGCGACTATTTTTTTTTTTTCAGTTCCACCTCGAAATTTTGTGGGAAATACCTAAACAAAAATTCCCTGCAAAATTGGAGCCCTTAATATTAATATTACCAAGGCGTATAAGGATTTCCCGTATAAAATACACGTAAACTTTGATTTTTTTTTCTTCAAAACTCTACAGCTCTGAGGTATTTTATGGTATAATCTTGGTCAATGATAGGGTTTCTTCAGAATTGAATGCTCTACAAAAGTGTCCATTGCGGCCTAACCCTAACTGCCACCAGCGAGGTAGTACGGGTCACTAAACCCAATTTTTCCATGAAATTATCTTTTTTTGCCCATATCTCCTAAATAACAAGAGCTACAGAAAATGTGAATATGACAAATTTATAGGAAATTAAATTTTCTACAAAAAAGTTTTGAACACCAAATTGCTAACATCGATTTTTCTTGAGATATTGGGCTTTGAAGTTGAAGTAGTGTTTCTACAATTTAGATCAATAATCCATGAAAATTCCACACTACCTCAACTTCAACGCCAAAGAAATAACATACTGACACTGTAATCTAAGATGCAGTGTTTTGTATATTAGTAACATCTTCAAAGTAATTCTATGAACTATTTTTGTCAAAAAAATAATTAAAGAACATTGAAATTCAAGACTTTAACTGAGATGTAGTAATATAGATTTTTATGTTTTAGAGAAAAAATAATTTTTTTTTATACACTGTATTTGGTGTATTCTCACGAAATGGCAGATAATGGAAATGGTGTGGTCCGTTTATGCAATTGAAATAGCATATAGTAAACCATTGAAACCTCTGCTCTTTGGTATAATTAATTTATCAAATAAAATTAAGAGAGTTATGGAAGCCTTTTCTTTTTCGATCTTATATACCTGAGAAAGTTTTAAATCTCCTTACGGATTTCTGAATAATTGTCGCATTTTCCTTAATAATAATAAACAACTTGACATCACGCATATTTTATCATGCATAACACCATTCAATTGTTCTTAAGATAATGAAGTGGTTTGACTTTCATTATAATATAACAATTAACTAACAAAAACAATGTGATATGACATTAAAAATTACAATACATATGATGTCATTTGTATTGCTCTTATCCGAAAACAGCTTATACTTACTTATTGTTAGTAAAAATAGAATAATTGATCTTCTAACCAAAAGTAAATAAACAATTTAATGGTAGTTATATTTTTTGTTGAGAGTTGAACGCTTTTAATTACAGGGTAATTAAACCAAAGTGGTTTTTCCTTATCAAAAAGCAAACCGGTGGGCGCAAGCCCATTCATAATGTTTTCAAATATATATGCCCTTAAGTGCAGGAAATCTTCAATCAATATAAATCCTAATATCGCGTCATCACTTAGGTAAGAGAGGACTTGAGTATTTCCAACTTATAACAATGTGAAGTACATGAAACTAAACAATTAATTCGCATATAATTAGATTTCTTATCAGCGATGTCTTTGTAATTTTGAATTAACTGCGTTTAATGGGATCGATATTTGATCAACAATTCCAATACTGTTTTGATAATCGTGTTTAAGTATAATGTTATCGGACTCACAGGAATTAATTATTGTATTAAAGGTATTAATATGAACGTTGGGATATTTTAAAATAAAAAAAAAAATGCCGGAAGCATGTTATCACTTGCGAATCATAAAAACTTGAAAATATTTTATTATAACTTCAGTGATATTACAAAACCACCAAAATGCGTTGTGAAATTCCATTTTAAAAATAAAATAGAGTGTCACACCTTTGTAGTATAAGAAATAATCAAATGAGTAACGTTCAAATTTTTAAATTTCCTTCTTTAAAGCGTTCGGAAATAAGTACATTTTGCAAGGTATTATAAAAGTTAAAAAGTGTGTGAGGGGAATGATGTGATTAGATTTAACGTCTGCATTTACGTTGATTTACTCGTTTTTGGCTTAATATAATAAAAATGTCGACACTTGTGGCGGTCATTTTATGCTTTATATTATATTATATTTTATGCATATTTGATATAAGTATTATGTGTCAATGGTAACATTTTGAATTATATTTTTATATTCGTATTACACATAATGATGCTACAAAGACATATGTGAGTCATCGGCTGGTTATGTTTTAAAAGCGCTATAAACGCACTGTTGAATATTTTTCGAAGTTTGTTGATTTATTGAAAAGAGTGAACCTACCAATTAGTTACGTAATATGATTTTATTTATATTTGACTGTAGCCAATCCTGTCAGCTGCGTACAAACTTGCCTATAGCAGGCGCGGTTCCGAATCGACCGAAATTTCTTTTGAAAATTCGTAGTATTTCGGCTCACTTTGGAAATAAGTTTTTTATATTTATTCAAGCATAAATATATATGTATTTAGTATCGTGAAGATATGATACTGTATTTCTGCAAATTTTTTGATTGCGAAAGAGCTGTCTGTGTCAAAATTATATGTAATTTAAAAAGAAACTAACTGATGGTCCACTCTTTAGATAAAAGTTAGAATTATGTTACTAAATCGAAAAATTATAGAAATGATTGCATGAATGTCAATTTTCCGGGCATATAGAGTTCGACTTTTATCTTTTCGCTCAAGAAGCAATATTGTTGGTGCAAAGAAAAAAATTAGATCATTTTGCAAATAGTAAAAATAGCTACGCAAATAGACTCGCTCACGTTTATTTCTTTACGGTGCAGATAACAGGTGTCTTCGCATATAGTATGCCAACGGCGAGTAGGCTTTCCCTTTCAGTAGACTAATAAATCAAAAGTTTCCGCTAAAAGATAAGTTAACAAAAAAAAAAAAAAAAAAAAAAATACTGAGATTATGTTAAGTCATCTACACGACGCACTCTCGTGACTTTTCTCCAAAGAAACGGCTTTATGGGGATTGGTGCACGTGAACCACCATACATTAGAAGAAGTACGTAATTACAGGATAATAAAATTAAAGCTTTGAAACAATTTAAAAACGTGCCTTGGAAAAACAGTTGGGAGCAATAAAATTATTCGCCACGTATCTTATCTTAATCTTTAAGATATATCCAAGACAATTCGTCTTCGCCTGGAAAACACATTAGTATTGAATGTTATGCATTCTTTAAAGTTATTTATTACATGTGCTTATACCCTGATTAAATATTACTATGGACACGACTTTCCGTTTCTTCTAATTTATGAGCAATAAAATCACATTGTTTTAATTTCTAATGAACAGAGAAGGTCGTCAAGCCGGCAAATTAGCACGTGGTAAAAGGAAATCTATTTTAGCGTTGCTAATACCATTCGCGAATAAAGAAAACTGCAAATCATTTCTTCTACGAAAAAAAGAAAAAAACAATAAATATTTACTTAAAACTCATAAATATAGGATTGTCAAGGTCTCAATGAAATGGAACGAAGTATCAGAAAATAGCACAAAACATAAGAAAATTATTTTTTGAATGAGGTGTTAGCTTTATTTTGCGCAGAGTCACAGTTTTTAGAGGTGTCAATTATTTTAAAAGGTGTGTAATTGAGCAGAACTCTACTTCGCGGAAAAAAAACTTTACTTCGGTAGTAATTTTAGTATATTTAATGTGTGACGTATCTAACAAACAAGGTAATAAGTCGGTTAAAACGTGAGCTTCAACCAAATTTGTTGTGTGATAATTACGTGATAAAAGTTTTCCGCAAGTAAAATCTGGCAAGACAAGTATCTGGTTTTAGTTGTAATTAATTCAAATTAGAGGCAATATGAGGTTAAATTAGCGATTTCAGCAGGTTAAACATGCTGTGTTAGTAAATTTTAAATTGGAAATATTGTTCATTATAATTGTGCACGGAAAAATAAAATGAAAATCTATGCAAATTCTTGATGCAGGTAGAATTTTAAGATGTCAAAAAAAAACGTTATTTTATAAGACAAATTGTCGCTGCCGTCAAGGTTAAAACTTTTTAGTGTGACCTTTTTTATGTCATTGTACTCTTATTTGAATTTAAAACAAGCAATGTCTCTTGCTCTTACCCTTCTTTGAAAACAAAAAAATATTATTAATTATGCTCTGCTTTCTATTCAAAGAGTATTATGAAAGTACGGGAATTGAAAATACCTTTTTCGCATTTATTGTTATTTTATAATTTAATGTTATTATTTTGTGAAATACAAAAGCTACATATAAGAAGTAAAACAAAAAATATATTGTTATCAAACAGTACGATTTCAAGTATTAAGCTCTTTAATGTCAAAACTTCCGCAAGAGTCTTGGAAATAAATAAATAAAGGAAATCATACTATATTTATTCGATTTATAAAACGTAAACAAGTACGCATTTGTCATGAATAGGGATTAATCGAAGTATGGGCAATTTTTTTTAATTTTTTATTTTTAAGACTCCTCAAAAAACTATTTACCAAAAATTATTGAAAATACCTTTGATTTAATTATTTCTGGTATTTCCCCCAAAAGTTGGTGGGAATATGCAGAAATTCGCGACGGAAGATTCCTCTTCAACATTTGAAGGCTAAAAATGCAGGAAATGTGAAGGGGTAATGTTAACTTCAAACGTTCTTCATAAGTAACCTTTTAGGCGAAGGGATGGCCTTAAATATCCAAAAATTCATATAAACTTTGAATCACTATGAAATGATAAGGCCATTAATAGCAATAGCCTGTCTAGGGCTTAGTACAGGCTGGGGAATGCCACTCTTAGTTTTTACAACAGGCTTTAACTCACTTTATCTGTCCGGGAGAAATCTTGTTATTAAAATTTCTATGCTACCTATTTCTTCAAAACACCCTTTGAGTTTTAAGAATAAAACACGATATGCTATGTGACGACATTCTAAGCCCTATATGGCGGGCGTCCCAAAAATATTATTTCAGACTAAACACTTCCTTAATCTATTTTATCGTGTTAGAACTTAATAATTGTTTTCAATACAAAACGCGCTTCAACATATCTTCATAAATTGAGAAAAAAGTCTGTTACACATATAATATGTGATGATTGGCTCTGATAATAAACCTTTATGTCAATCAAATGTTGCGGCTGGTAGCGAACGAACTTTGTAGTAAAATAATCAAAAATGTATCAAAAAAAATTAAATAATCAAAATGACCTTCTCATATAATCTTCCATCCCCAGTTTCACACGTTTAGGTATTGAATTTCGAAAAATTCTTTCTTGGCGGACATCTAGAAGCCAAGAGAAACATACCTGCCAAATTTTAAGTTTGTAAGCCTTATACCTAGTTCTTAGGATTTCGTGATCAATGGTATTTGGCTTTTATCTCTGTTTTCGTTTTTACTCAGGCTAAGGACTTTTGGTGTTTCAATATTTTATCACAAAAACTAAAAAGAGCTTAATTAAATATATAAAAACAGACCTCTGAAAACAGCGCTTTTATAAATGTATTTAAATTTATGTAGATTATTAAAATTAAAATCGGTGAGGGCGAACATTTTAAGGAATAAATCAATATATATTAAATACCCAATACATAGTACAAGGACTATTGAAACAACTTTAATAGCATCTTTGCGCACTCACTGCGTTTAGTTTTAACAATCTAATATATATTAATTTAAAAACAGTTTTTAAGAACAGAAGAAAAATTATTATTTTCTTCTGAATGCCTACATTTATAAGAATTGTTTTTAAAAGTTTTTTTTTTTTTTAAATGTATAACATATTTATTCTTAAATAACTCTTTTGATTTAAGGAAAAAGTACTATTACATTCCAAGTTTTAAGTACAAAAAAGAGTAGCATTTGAACTATATTCTGTGAAATTTTTGTAGAAAAATATCGAAAAATGGACCGCTGAGAGTTGGCTTTCGCAAACCTTTTAAAAGTGCAGTGGACATCATAATTTGTGCTAGATTTATTTGAAACCAAAAAATTAAATTTTTTATGCTAGTATACGGGTTCAGTTCGGGAGTAAACGAAGAATATGTAAAGAAATTGAAATCTGAATCTGAAAAACCCGTTTAAAGTTTAAAGCAAGAATAAAAAGGTGAAACATTGTTCACAGAACATAGTTTAAATGCTACTCTTTTTAATGCAATAGTACAAACAAAAATCGATTTTTTCAAAAATTCCCGACCCATTAAATTACATTAAAAATTCCATTACATTAATTAATTGAAGCCAACATACAAATAAATAGTATTTGCTCATTTGTTTCATTACAATTACATTAGTAAGTAAAAGAATCTTTTGCAATGCCTTCAAGGTTGAAATGATTCAATGTAAACACCAATTGATGTCAGTGCCAAAATATCAAAGAAAGTCACCGCGCACATAAAAGTTACCTCAATGAGAGACACCTTTTTTATTTAATATCTAATAACGCTCTAAGTTGCCTTCATGTTAAATAATTCATCTATCGTAGTTAGTTTCAACCACTCTCTCTCTGTACCGTAAACTCTTCATTTTCGATTAAATTAATTGCACTGATTTAGCCCAGTTCCGATAAGCATGGGCAGATAGAGGCAGGCATACATTTTACCTTTTACTTGCCCAATGAGGACCTAGAAATTTGTTAATATTTCGTTTTTCTCTTTACTTTCAGGTTTTCTTTACGAAACAATAAATCAATAGCTATCCGGCAATTGACTTTGGCGCTTCTTTATATCTACTGGAAAATTTCTTCACATCTCTACCATCTATACCACGGTGCGAAAATTAAGCAACAAAAACGCTTAGCTTTAGGCCAAAGAACAACAAAATCGACACGAGGAGAAAAAAGCGCAAAACCCATACTACCCGTTGTCCACGACTCTCTCTAACTATCTTTATTAGACAGCCGGCACAGAATACCGGCCAGTCTGAAAACGAAGATCTGTGATACCGCGTAAACCGCGAAACATACCAATCCATCATACCGTCAAAACCGCGCTTTTGTAAGTTCGACACTTTAGGTGTTGGGAGTATTGTTAACAAATTGCTGCCGTTCAGTGTTCATTGTGGTATTGATAATTTAATTTTAAAATAACAAAAAAGGAAAGTCCCTAGAGAGCTAAGATGACAGTTTCGAAGGAGTTCATGGGCACCATCAGCGAGGAGAAAGAGTGCAAGCCAGATAGTAAGTTAAATTTCAATATTTTCTTTACACTGAAAGTCGAATCATGTGATAATCACCTGTGCAAAATAATTCCGAAAAGTAGAGCGACGTATATTGTTTACTTTTTAGCGCCATTTATTGACATTTTTAAGCAATTGTTTGCTTGCGTCTACATTCTGAGGCCAGTGTTTTTTAAAAATGCTCGGGGAGAAACATTTGAAGTTCAAATTCAGTATGTTACAATTGCGTGAAATTATTCACATCGATGTATTATATGTATTTATTCAGAATATAAAATTCGGTTGTTTTTCAAGTTATTCTAGTTATAATTTGAAAAGTTTTATTTATTTTAATGATTTTAAATTAAAGAATTAAGTAATTAACTTTTCAGTACTTTTATAATTCGTAAATCTGACAATCCTATAGAAAGAAAGAAAGTTTCAATTGTAAAATATAAACCTTCATAGTGTAGACAAAAACTTAAGGTGTTTCGTGATGTGATGTAACATTATAATTAATTCAATTCTACTACGGAGATCTGGAGCTGATATTTATCACCGAATTTTTTGTCAATGATTCTTGAATTATGTTGATATGTTTTTTTGTTACGTGTGCGTTTAGCTTCCGCAAAATTAGACTTCAAGTTTTTGCAGCTAAAAACTTAATTGAATGTGTCCATTAAATACAGTGGACCATACAGAACTTTCAAGAGGTGATTAAGTATGCATTGAAGCACGAACCAATAAGATTCCTTAGAATTTATATTTTAATTTTATTCCATTGTAAGGAAAAAATTTAGACTAAAAAATACCCAGTTTTTAATTTGCGCTGTTTTTAGGATGGTATCATAGTGTTTGATATAAAAGATATATATTTTTTTTTTAAAGCAGGCATAACAACCAAGGAACATTTAATTTTTTTTCGATTTTATAAGTGAATATGCAGACATTTTAAAATAAATACTCGTAATACTAGCGTAACTACTGAACTGACCGGGTTTTTTCTTTTTTTAAATGACTAATTGTTGCATATGAGTAATTGATTTTGCCAAAAGTATTAATATCACTTCTTTCAGAAAATCTAAATCTACTTATTTATAACCGTGTTATATAATATTCAGAAGACGTTGGTCACATTATCATGATCCGATTTTGTATTGTTGCTTTTATTATTTATTTTTATAGAACCGGAATTGTTCTCATGCTCAATTTTGTTATTTTTATTATTTATAGTTTTTTAAAAGAGTTTAATAAAATTCATTTCTTCAATTTTAAGAAGTGTGCGGATTTGAGTTGTGAGTCTTCCAGCGTATTTAATTTTATTTTATATTGCTGGGTCTGCATGACTAACTAATTACAACTTCCTCAATTAGTGAAGAAAATATTAATTGAGAAATGAGCTTTTCTCTGTATTCGAAACTAAGTATTAGCTGGATCTTTACGAAGTATTAAAACGATATTCTCCTATGATAGTTGTGAAAAACAATCAAAACTGAATCTCGATAATATTAAACAAAAAAACATGGACATATTTTATTACTATTCTTTTTCAAAGGTGTTAGTAAAGATTAAAGTCATGTGCTTCTAGATAAACACTGATATCTTCCTTTCAAAATAAAAATCTCGATGAGACGAAATATCTAAATAGCTCGTCTAACAGAGCGTTTCAGAATATTCAATAATATTTCGTACTTCTATAAAAACTGGATATAACATCCTCAAATTCGCTGATTTTAAAAATCTTTAAAAATATATTTTAAAATTTGTTATCTATCTCTCCGTGTGTTGGCTTTTCTTCGCTGCCTTTTTCAAATATAACAACATAAAATATAGTTTATCGTGCAGGTGAACCTTTAGAATTAACCAATAGAAAAGTTTAAAAGGAAAAACTCAAGGAAAAAAATCTGCTCTCTAAGGCTTGTATTGTGCACTGAATAAATATTTTTTAACGTGAAAAAAACTGCATACAATTCGCCGGAAACTACGTTAAATGAAGACTGTAACCCGGAAACAGACCCACTTTCATTATAGTAATGCACTATTAAAACAGAGGAATAGAGGAGTTATAGGTACCTCAAATTCCTGAAAACAAAAGCTAAAAGCCCATGGTAAAAATAACGCTACATAATATTTTAAGTCAACTATAGAATTTTGACTTGAGCTTTTTCAGGTTGGAACGAGTTTAGTTAAAATAATCGTCAAGTAATGAATAGCAAAATAAATTAAATTATCAAAACGTGTTATGGAAGTGTTATGCTGAAAATAGTCCAGATTGTTTTGTGTATGTTTATTAGTTTACATATACTCATCTAACTTCTTTATTTATTATTTACATCTTCGAGGATAAGTTCCCCTTCTTAACTTTTTATAACAATTAATTAATTCAGTGTCAAAAATTTAGTCAGGTGACAATAATGTAGTCCATTTATTCCGGATTTAGTGAGCCGATAATTTTTGGACTTTGATTTCATAATTATGTTTGATGGTAAAAATAATAAACTTTCCCATTTTTTCTTGATATTTTACACGAAGGCGGAATATACATACATATATATATTTAGGTACGTCAGAAGCAGAAATAATTTTTTAATTTAAATATGACTATTAAACGATCAGCGGGTAGAATGCTGATAGTATTTGGAACTGGTACAAAAGAAAGAAAACTGAAATTTTCGATGCTAGAAATTGTTTTATTAAAGAAGAACATGAAACACCGATTCAAAAAACATAACCATTCCGACAATTAATGGGCCCATAAATTAATTTTAATTTTATTTCATATGCTTCAATGGAATAAAAAAAAACGCTGTTAAGTTTGCATAATTTAATTAGCTGTCTTAAAGTCAAAAATACCTGTTTATAATATACTGATGGTAATTCCTTAGAAAATTTTTAAGGTACACTTTTAAGCAATGTTTGTATTTCGCATTTTAACATTGATGACGAGAAATTTGAAGAGAAAAATTCTATAGCTCTTATAAAATTTAATAAAGCACAAACGATATGCGCTATGCGGTTTTTTTATTAGTGAGTCAAGCGATTCATTCATATTTTTTTTAAATAACCTCAGACATTAACAATTATGAATTAACAAACAAACGTTTCTATTTGAAATGCTTAATTTATTTTTGTTATAAATGTTAACTTTTGAGCTCGAATAACTAATTTTCTATACCCAGAAATTCGAATAAATGAATGAATTTTTCAAAATATTCGTTTCAGTAGCACATTTCAGACTTTGACTGGCATATTTTTTCTATATTTTTTGTTGAATAACATCTTATAATTGAAAATAATATGTATAAATTTATAGCGAAATAATTCAGGAAAGTAAATAAGTATTTTTGATGGCTGAAAATTAGAAAAAAGACAAATTCTATTTTTTATATTATATCTTCATATTTTATTACTGAGCTTACCCAGTCCCAAAAGAGTTTTTTAAAGATAAAATAATATACTGGGATTTTTTTATAACAAATCCTGTTTTGCATTTATACTGAATTTTTGATTCATAGAATAAACAAGCAACTAGGGATGGTATTTTCCTGACTTCTAGATGCACATTGACTGGCTGTTTCCTAACGTTTTTCGTGCCGTAATAACTTTTCTTCATAGATTAATACAAGTCTGATGCTGTGGTAAAATTATGTCAAGTGCACAATTACCTACAAGTGAATGAAATCGAAAGAATTCTTAATTCACGTTTACCAATTGTTGTGATTATTTCCTCGTATATCAATAAGCTATGCACGTAACAATTGAAAATAAAATACACTACATAACACGGCCATTGGTCAGTCAGGTTACTGGACAACGACACTGTTTACTTTGCCGGGTACTCGGAATCGGAAATTCTCAGGCGCATACATGACTAACAGATAGATTGATACAAGTGCCACGAATGGCAATCCCGGGGTCGGTTTTAGTTAACGTTTCTTATTATCACGCAACGAAACGTGTATTGTAACGTAATGTGTTATTTCCGCTTTGAAGATGGTCACAAGGAATGATTAAGAGTTGTCCCTAAGCTCGTGCACTTTGTGGTGTCGCAATATGCGAAATTCAAATTAAGCGTGTTAGTGGGAATTATTCTGCTCCACTTTTAACGCGTACTTCAGTAATTCAATGAAAAGTGACGAGATTTTGCTTTCTAAAGGCGTTTCACGTACTTCCCTTCATTTGTTGCTGCAAATTGTGATACACTTATCGTTATGTCCAAATTTTTCGGTGAGCATTTAAACCTTATCAATAGGATTACTTGGAGACGTGGTCTTATGATATCCTTTTTTGTAATTTAATTTTGAGCAAAGTAATAAAAAACTTTATATGAATTTATTGTTTTAATTTAATTCACATTCACACTTTAAACATGTAATTTTAGCCTTAAATTTCCCATACTTGCAACTAAGATTTGCAAATAGAATTCTCATGGAAAATCTCCTAATTTACACGCTACATTGAAAAAAATCTTTAAAGTACCGAAAGAAATAGTCATGCTAATGTAAAGAAAATCATTGATTTTCAGCCTACTAATATGCTTAGTTGATTTATTTAAATCAATTTTAACAATTATTCTTCTGAAGAATTGTTTGACGTATCTTGTATTGAAAGGCATTTCAACAAAGGTGTTTATATATTTTTTCACTATATATGTAGCCTGCCAAAAATTAAGTTAAGTCGGTATTTAGTTACTATTCGCACACAGGCAGAGTAAAAGAAAAAAAAAAGTTTAAAAAAGTGTAACCCGACTAGAGAAAAAATAAATATAATTAAGGGAAAATAAAGTTCCTAAACCCTTAATTCCTTCTGGCAGTTTCACATTAATAACGTTAATTCAAATGTCGTGCGTATCTTTTATCCTTGATTGACGGCATCTCCATTGGTTTTATTTGTCTATAAAATTACAATGTTTGCCTTTTCTAGTCGACAACGCACGACCACGCCATTCGAGTTGAATTATAAGGTTATTAATGTGAAGCTGCCAGAAGGAAATTCTTTCTTATTTTTTAGCTTATTTTATTTACGTATCCCTAGTCGGGTTAAAAGTTTTGGAACTTTTTTTTCCCTTAATTATATTTATTTTTTACTGTAGTCGGGTAATAATGTTTTAATTTTTTTCTTTTATTTTAAACTTTTCCGTTTTTTAATATTTTACTATATTTATATTTTTGAACACAGAATTCTCTCCTCTTTTATTTGACATCCTACACAAACGCAAAAAAAAAAAAATTCAGAGAGCTCCAATTTTTGGATGTGACATCCGTCATATTGACTTATTTCGTATAAAATATAGGCTATCACCCGGACGATAACGAATCGATTGCCACCTATTTTATCAAAATCGGCTGAGTAGTTTAGGAGCTGCGGGGAAACTTACGTAAATCCAAATATCCATACATACATACATGCATACATACATACATACATAGACTGCTAATATTATAACCCTTCCTTTTGGCTTTGCCGTCGTCGGGTAAAAAAGATATTCGCATAGAGGTCGATCTAAAATTAATTAAATGTTTATAACACTTGACTAATGTGAGTAAATCGAATTAAATAATATTTCTAAAATATTCATATTTTGACTGTTAGCATTAGTTGCATTAGCAATGATCTTTTACAAAAAAAGGATTTATGATCATTTAATTTAAATTATTGTAAATGAGACATTTAATCACAGTTTGGAAAGTTATTTAATGTATGCGAAATAAAAACCATTTCTAAACTAATTTTCTAAACATTTATGATCTATTTCAGTTTAGATAAAATCTCAATTTAATATTTTTCT
Organism: Dysmachus trigonus; assembly: GCA_949715965.1. Lineage (NCBI taxonomy): Eukaryota > Metazoa > Arthropoda > Insecta > Diptera > Asilidae > Dysmachus > Dysmachus trigonus. The sequence goes on along the minus strand of OX454319.1, from coordinate 44,053,353 downwards.
GTGATCTGGAACAACTTTATGGAATATATAAAGGGTGTTTTTTAAGAGCATCTGAATTTTGAATTTTAATAAAACACATGACCATAAATTTGGTTTTATTCGAAAGATAATTTTTTAACATTTTGTATTTAAATTTAATTTCGGGCATATTTTTTCGAGAATTTGGGGCCTTATATTAGCAATGACTCATCTTATGTTGCAGTTTTCTGGATTCATAGACAGTTCTTGCATTACTTACTCATCACACCAAATACGACAATTCTGCTTATGTATCTACCTATTTAGCCAGATATTAGCTTAATCGCTGAACAAAATGTTGCCATAAATTAAGCGTCAACTTGCAATTGATTTTGGGTTCATTCATCAAATATCTTACCCAAACGATGGTCAAGTGGCTTCAATTCTTGCACCGATTGGATCTTGTAAGCCTTAAGGTTAAGATCCTTATGCACAATTTTAGAAATTATGGACGGATAAAGCCCAAATTCTCTTTCTTGTTTATGGCGTATTGTCACGCAGCATTAAGTAGGAGCGGAAATTTTCAATAACATGACGAATAGCACGTTCTGATAGGCGATTATTCGGTCCATGAAATTCACGAAGTGCTCTATAAGTTTTTATAATTGAGCCATGATTAAAAAAACAAACTTATATTTTAGTATATTACGGATTAGTATAGTATATTACGTTAATAGCTGAGTCTATTTGTAATGCTCATGGAAAAAAATAAATCGTATAGCTTGCAGTTTTTTCAGAGATCTGGGATACGTCAAACAAAAAATAAAATTTGTCTTTGACTGTACCCAATAATAATATAATAATACCATAATAAACCCACTTTCCGATGCAGTCCAAAAAAATCCTGTTCTAGTTTTTTTTAAATCTCTTTCATAGGTTTATAATGGGTAATATTAAAAATTCTAAAACTATACTTTGTATTCTGTCCACACTAAAGCAAATTAGCTTATTTATTAACAGGCTAGCGCTTGTCCATAAACGATTATAACTCTCAAACCATTTCAACTATGAATTACGGCTATATGTAATTATTTAAATTTCATATAAATGTATCGGGGCAATTATTTGGCTTTTAATTATAGAGAATTTGATATAATTATAATTACTTGTTTGGATAATTTCCGCATAACTCAAGTGGAACCAATTTTTACTAATTATTTCTCACTGTAGACGTCATCTTTTATAAATAAATAATAGCTATGCTCACAGATCTAAACAAGAAAAATTCCAATTAATTAACGTCAGAAGGTCAACACATAGATCTAAGTAGAATAAAACTTCGAATCTTTATACAATTAAAGTGTCACCGGTCAATTAAGTGCAATTATCATTCCAGTGTAAACAGGAAGGCTATGAGAGTAGTGCGGAAATTTTCTCTTACACGTTTTAGGAAACATCAGTCGTTAAGTGATAGTTTGCTTTACAAATTCTCTGAATTTTTTCTCCAATGATTAGTGTATGTAATACATCCAGGATGATATCCTTTTATGGCTACTACTGTATTTCATAGGACATTTTTAATATGTATTGAAAAGCAAAAGGAATTTAAATATTACGTGGCAGGTGATCCTATTTTTGTCTTACTTTTTCCACAAATTAATTTATTTTCAAAGCCCGAGATCAAATGAAAACTAAGTTACTTAAAATCAATTTTCAGCCCCACAGACTGCTTTAAATGAAAAATAATTCGAGATGCGAGCAATTGTCGGCAATTTTCTTTGTTTGATAGAATAATAAAAAGTTTATAAGCATTTAAACAAAACTATGGGAAACCACCAGTTAACAGACAAGCTTTTATGGTACCAACGACCTTTTGTCATTGCAGAAAGTAAAAACAAATTTTCACAGGGAAAAAACTTGAAATTACTTGAAATAATTCAAAGCAAAAAAAACAAGATTGAATGTCACTCCCCTCCTTGTAAAATGTGTAAAGAAAAGGTATTCAATTAAAAATTATTTAGAGAAACAACATTTTCTAATTAGGGAAAAGTGCCGCTAACTAGATTTTTATAAGGAAAAGTTTACTGTCACTATTACGGTGTAGTAATTTAAACTGCTTTGTTTTCGTTAGATTCGGTATGTGATATAATTCATTCAAAGTAAGTTACTTGGGCAAATAAAGCAAAGTGATAATTAAAAAACTTTCACACTAATACAATTTGTTAAATAATAATTAAAATTAATATAAGTACAAGATATTTAGAAGCTTTGGCGATCTTTTTGCAAAAATTAGTATAATTTGAACAGAAATTAATTATGAACTAATGTCATATTATATTTAATCACATATCTTAATCTAAACTGAATTGCAATAACGTCAAGAAAGGAAAAAATGTTAAGGAATTAATCAGTGGCGTAGCATGGGTTTCTGGCTTAGCCCAAATTTACTACGATTACAATTTCTGGTTACAATTATTAAATTGTTTTAATTTTACTTTTATTAAAATAAAATATGAATACATAATGGAAAGGAAAATAAGCAGTCAAAAGTTAAGCCGAGCTCCAAGAAGCGTGAACTTACCCATGAGCATTGGTTGGAGCAGCCCAGCGGGAAAAGAAGCGCTTTAAAAGACTTTCCCAAGTGCTCCTACTGAAGCTCGAAGTGCTTCGTTTGCCCTTCAGTTACATACAAATTTAACATTTGTTGTCCGTAGAAGTAAGCATTCTCTTTAAGTTCCTTGGGAAGCATTTTTCCGAAGCATATCATGAAATGTGGATGAAGCGCTTTAAATCTATTTTTTCGAAGCACAAGCAATTCGCAGGAGGCAAAATATTCTAGAATTACAAGCCGTGAACTGGCCTTTTGTATATTTACGTAAGTGGTCTGGCAGTAGGATAAATGTTCATTGAAGCTTATGGCGGGCCGGTAAAACTCCAACAGAAATTCCCATTTAGCCTGATCATATCACTGCCAGTGCCAGATGTTTTCCTAAAAATGTACCGAACCTGACTATTTTCATACAAGTACTTGGAAGCTAGCGACCGAAAGAGCAAAATGTTAAAGGCATGAAGCAAAAATAGTTCAGGAAAAATAATTTCCAGCAGCAATCAAAATTAGTTTGAAAATGTAAAACCTTTTCTTTAAAACAATAAAACGTTCGTCCCCTGAGGTAAGAGGCTTAAATTTTCAAACTATGCTGGTCTGGTGCAAGGTAATCAGCCTTTTTTGGTAAACAGGTACATTTTCTTTCCCGAAAGCGCCCGTACATTTGAAAAATACAATGACAAGGAATTTCCCTTTAGTAGAAAGATATACCTAGACTGTAGAATGAGCCAGATGATCCCAGATTAAAACAATGTGCCCATGTGACAATCAATTGTTATCAAGTCCTTGTTTAATAAAATTATTCGAAAATTGCTGCTCCTCCGCCATCTTGAATATCCAAATCTTGATAATATTTAAAATTAGTGGCATTAACACAATTATTGTACCGAATTTCATTAAAACCCGTTGAAATCGAGAATTTTTTTTATATATATTGAGTCCGCCATCTTGGATCTAGAAACTTTGATAATTCGATAATGATCAAAATTAGTTGCACCAAAAAAATTGTACTAATTTTCATGAAAATCCGTTGAAGTCGAGAAATTTTCATCACCATATTGGATCCGCCATCTTGAATTTGGAAATTTTGATAATATTTAAAATTAGTGGTGTCAGAATAATCTTTGTATTAATTTTCATTAAAATCTGTTGTAATCGAGACATTATGGTCTCCCTATTGGACCCGCCATCTTGGATTTACAAATTTTAATAATATTCGAGACATTTTGGTCGCCGTGTTGGATCCGCCATCTTGAATTTTGAAATGTTGATAACATTCAAATCAGTGGCCTCAGAATAATTATATTACTAATTTCCATTAAAATCCGTTGAAATTGAGAAATTGTTGGTCACCATCTTGGATTTGGAAATCTCGATAATATTCTAAATTAATTGCCTCAGAATAACCATTGTTCTAATTTTCATTAAAATCCGTTGTAATTGAGACATTTTAATCGCCATGTTGGATCCGCCCTTTTGGATTTGTAAATTTTGATAATATTCAGAATTCCTCAAAATTATCACTGTACTTATTTTCATTAAAATCCATTGAAATATAGAAATCTTGGTCGACATATTGGGTCCGACATATTGGATTTGTAAATTTTGATAATATTCAAAAACAGTGACCTCAAAACAATAATTGTACTAATTTTCGTTAAAATCCGTTGAAATCGAGAACGCGCGAACTGTGAAACTCGCGAAGTCAAAATATTCGTTAAGTTTTCTGAAATTATCCAATTTTCTGCGCAATTTTCTTAACTTTTCTTTCCTTAAGAACCTTCTACAAAGTATGAGAAAACTTAAAAAAAAAAATTAATAAAATCGGTAAAGTCGTTCTCAAGTTATGGAGTGACCAACGGAAACAGGGGTTCATTTTTATATATAGTATATACATAGATTTCTCTTATAAGATTAGTAGAAGCCTAAAACAACATGAGTTAAGCAATAATAATTCTTTCCTAATTAACAGATAGGTGGAGAAGAAAATTTACATCATCACGATCAGATTGAAAAAACAAACTCGTTTACCTATTTATATCTAATCTAATTCGCATTTGAATAAAAACAAAAAAAAGTTTTAGGCGGGTAAAAAGAAGAATCGTTCATTCAAAAGTTGTTGTTTATAGTTTGTAAGGACTCTTTAATAAAGAATTTGTGTGTGCCCCTATTATGATCTTAATTTTTCTCACAGATACCATTTTTTGTGTTTAAAGCATAGCTAAGTTGCACATTCCTCTATTAAATTTACAAAGATATTTTGTTTTATTAAAACAATTAGGGGTGAACGTAGTCAGACTATAATCAAACAACTTACAACCGCAAAGTTACGTTAAAACTGAAAGCTACGAGTAGCAGCGACAGTTCGAACTTGTTAGCAAGAGACTAGAAATCTTTAATGTCATCAAAAAGTTGTTAAAGCTTCAGTGTCTCTTTTGTGGCATACTTCTCGGAGAATTATAATTGTAGATAGTTGTTTCTCAAAGTTCTCATGGTGATGGTTTTGTAATTTTATTCTTTACTTTGATAAAAGACTAATGTTTTTCGTTTTGTCATAAGCCATATATGTATTTTTCTTTCATTTTTTTGCGAGTTATCTTGATTAGATAAAGAGTTTGCAGCTAACTTACTTTGTATTATATTCCTGAAAAATATTTATAGTATCTGATTACGCAAAGCTCTTCGACTTTTGGTGTTAAACAGCAGCGCCGGATTTTAGTTTGTGGTGGCCGATGGGCACAAAATTGGTGGGAGCCTACTTAAGGGATTCAAAATTTACATTTTCAACTTTTTATGATTTTGTTTAAAATTTATTATTCATAAATTTTACAAAACATGTATATATAAGGGTGGAACTTGCTTTCCCCGAGCAGATAGGGTTTAGCGCCTCCTTTTCTAGTTTAACACGCAACTCGCTTTTTCCCCCGAATTCATTGGGTGATGGTTTGATAAAATTTTTTGTGATCTAAACTTTGTGGGGGCCTCGAAATGGTGGAAGCCCCCGGGCCAGTGCCTAAAGTGCCTAAATATGCCCCTGCTAAACAGCTTAAAAGAGTAAAACAAAGTAAATGAGATTATCCTACTTGCGTACAGATTTGAGTTTTGACGATTTAGGGGTTAATGGCCTCGTTGTCCATGACACGAAGTTATATCATATTCGTTCATTGCATGGATTCATAACATGATATTTTATGTTTGTTTGATTTAAATATTTTTTAAAGTACAGAAGAAATACATGTATTTTTTTTTTATTCTTTTAAAGTATAGTATATGGTATATACTTTCAAGAATATGTCCTTCAATATTTATATTAAAATTCGAAGAAATAAAGTTTCAGCGAACCACATTTTCAATATCATTGTGGCCTTCTTTTCTCTCGAACCCCAAAGTATTATTCTTGTAGGGAAAAGCTCGAATCAAAAAGGTGAAAAAGATTTCCATAAAGTGTTGTCCGTACGCTAACAACTACATAAATATATGATATTAATTTGCAGCAAATATCTCTTTTAGTTCTCATCATTTTATTAGAAACGGGTAATTGACTACAGGGTATTATAATATATTCTTTAGTACGGCAGCAACCGCCCTTAACAAATCACAAAACCATGGTCGAATTTCGCCTAGGAATTATTTTAGTTACATTATTTATGCTCTTAACAAGGTAACAACACACGTGTAAATGGTGAAAGTTTTGCTCACTTAAAACAAAAATGTTTACCACAAGTCTCATTAGCACGAAGTTGTCCTAACCACTTAGATGAAAATAGATAGAACTTGGGCAAACATATTTCACATATCAGAAACGCGGTAAATCGATTTGACGTGCTTAGACTAAATACATCTCCCCTTCATGCATTATAGAAAATCCATTGTTTTCTGTGGGCGACTCTTTAATTTGCATTTCATGCATGTGTATCGCGACTAATATGAATAAATTGGAAATATTAGGCGAGATATTATCATCGAAAATATGGTCTAATTCTGTTTATTGGAGACAATTAACAAAATATGATTAAACTTTGTAAATAACGGAAAAACTTCAAAAGTAAATTGTTCTGCTTTTCATTGACCTCAAAAGTAAGCTAATTAATGCCAGACGATTCGCATTATCTTACAATATTATCTCTGGCTCACGTGATTCTGTCGCATAGCAAAAACAGATAATGAATTCGTCAGATTTGATAAAAATAAATGAAACTTTGATTTAATCGGAGCAGTTCTTAATTTGAAATTTATTAATAAATAAAAGTGGTTATACTGTAAATTAGGAACTATTTCGAGTAATAATACTTAATTAAACGTGAATTTCAGCATAACATATTATGTACACTGACCTCTTGTGGAATAATAGCCAGATTTTATTGCGTGAATATAAAGAATATTGTTAGTGGATGATGTGCGACGACTGAAAATAAACAGAAATGATGAAAATCTTGTGAATATAAAAAGACTCCTTAAGCAATATCAGAGTGTATACAAACGTCTCAGAGCTAACGCCAACAGCGATGAAACAAGAATAGGTTCAATCAAATAACGAGAAAATTAAAGCTTTTGTCACCGAGGTATATTTAACGTGTCAACCTGATTCAGAGCTCGTCTACAAACGAAGAAAGTCTTTGAGACTTTGCCCTCCGGCATCAGCTCCGACAGCAATCTGCGGTATTCTAGTTAACTTCTCAGAAGAGTTGGCATTTGGAGTCATTGCAATCTTGCACAATCTCATTCACCGCCAATTTGAACGTATTAACTTTATTTAATAAGGATGTGCTAATATCTGGGATAATTTGCTGGAATGGCTTTAGGAAGCTTTAATTAAATGATATTTCGCGAAAATTAATAAAACGCCTGTGGTGTATGCAATTTTCCATTTAAAACTTAGCTCCACAATGAATGCGGTGTGGGCTGAAGTGTTATCTTGAAAATTTCTGGTTGTCAAGCATTGCAGTCTTGACTTGTGGAATCAACGTCATCGGAACTGAATGATAATGAGAAAAAAAGAGAAATCATTATCACCGACTCATTTACACACGACCTTCACATTCTTTCATGGACGACTTGCTTTAAGAATGTCTTAGAAGTGTCTGCTCTGCTCGGTAGTTATTTGCCGCATGATAACTGCCTGACACGAGATCAAGATCTTTTTAGCTGCGCGAAGATCCATAGAGCATGATACGCTGACGCATTATCACCAGTGTTGTCACCTCTTCGAAATAAAACTAAGTGGGTCGTATAAATAAGCTCCAAGTTCATTAACCTGAAAATTGCTCATCGAGAAAGTATCAGAAGATTTCCAGCTTGGATCTGTATCAGATTACATATTTCTGTCGAAACGTCTTAGATGCGCAAACAGCGCAATTTGATTCTATCCTGAATTGCTAGCTAGTGCTTACATACTCGTACTATGAACACATGCCAGAATTATTCATTTAATTTGAATATTTAATTAATCACTAACTTAAGCTTCAATACAATTTAAGCGTAGGTAAAAATGCGAACATACTGCGTAAAAATTGTTGCTATGTTACTTCAACAAGAAAACATATATGCGTTTACCAAGGAATTCCAAAATAATACAAATATTGTTATTTTTTTATTTTATAATGACAATTTTGAATAATTTTTTCACAAATATATATGTAGATACATAGCTTCTACAATAGTTATGCCAGTTGCTAAGAATTATCTGAAAACGCTTAATTCCCAGAAGCATTATTTGTTGTGTTTACTATTATTTCAAAGAATCGACGATTCCAAGAATAATTTAATCAAACCAAATATGTATCTTTTTATCTCTTTGCTGATATTAAATGCATACGTTTTATATACATATATGTAGAACTTACGCAATATATTCCAAAACAGAAGTAACACATTAATTAGTGAAGATTTTAAGAAATTCGCTAGCGTCAGTAGAGACCATACAAGTTTTCGCGACTTCAGCATTGAAAAAAAAGGCCAAACGCAAGTACCAAAGAAAGCGTAATCTATGGTGGGTCTATAAGTTTTACCGCATTCACTATTTAAATTGTATACCTTGTTTAAACGGATCGATCCAATTTAATACTTTACCTGCACATGGGTTCAAATTGACGTCAGCGAATATTTTGTTGACGCGCTTTTTAATTGATTCATGTTTTCTCAAACTTGAAACATGATTTCTTCAAATTAAGTTAATCCTCAAATTTCTTCGGAAAAAATAGATATATGTATATTGGAGTTTTTGGAATATATTAAGCTAATTGCATCAATTTATTACTAAATTCTCCGTAGATCAGCTATTTGTCGAATTTATTTTTCGGAGAATTATTATCATTATAAAACCCAAGAAAATCATATTGTCCCTTTTATTCAATAATTTTTTAATCTCAAATTATTTATCTATTTATTAAATAAGTCTTTTTGGTAAACAAAACAGAGCCAACAGCAAAATTATTCACAACCAAAAAGACAAATGAAGAGTTGTGTGGGTAGGTAGATATGCCAAAGAATTGTTGGCACATCCATTGAGTTAGGAAAAATATATATTTTATAAAACAAAATTACTCTATATCTTTCAATTTACTTGTCTTATGTTGGGCAGAAAAATAGTAATATTTTGTGTCTCAAAATGTGTCCAAAGGAATTTTATATATTATCAACGAAATTTATACAATTAATTTTTGTACTGCATTCCTCCGTAGCGTTTTTAAGTCGCTGTGTTGTAACTATTTAATTAAAAACTTTATAGAAAAAGTTGTTTTTTAAATATGTATAACTTTTAAAAAAAAGTTTATTTTTTATTTTTTAATTAATTAAAGTCATATAAACTCTTTAAAAATGATAGAGGGGGGGATAAAACATCCGATATGTAGTTTACGGCAAATAAACATGTCCAAAAGTTTTTTGCATGCATATAATATCAAAATTAATGCAAATCGGACTACAGGTAATTGAACAATTTTAACCCAAATGCATAGGATTAAAAAATAACTAAAATACATTATTTATATTTACTTCTTGGGAATTAATATTTAAATATTTTAAAATACTTTTGACTTACGATAATTATTTCGAATAAAAGAATTAGAAATTTATATATGTAGTTATGAAGAACAATTACATTGTTGTATATACATATTTACCTAGTGGGATAATATTGAATTTTTATTTTCATCGTCATTATCAAAATATGTGTTTAGTGAATGGTCTCATATTTTGCTTTTAGTCGAGTTAAGTTGTAACATTTCTCTTTGTCACAAATAATATAATGCATAATTTTCAACATTTATTGATGTAGTTATTATAAAAACTACAAACGTCTGCTTAAATCAGTTAAAAAAAATAAATAAATATAATAACTTCTTCGCTTTATTTCTTTGAATTCGTCTTTTTTGTGTAGAATGATAAATCTAATTCGCCACTCGATTTCAAACACTAGACCTATAAGGACTTAAGTGGCAAACCTCTAAGGAACCATCAACGGCGATTTTGAGGGTGGTGGGGGGGGGGAGATATTTTTAGGAGGGGCGGTCTCAGAACAAAAGTTTGTAAGGACACTCCAAGGAATCAATTGATATAGCGTTTCCTACATTGAATCGAGACACCATGTATACGTAAAGTGCAACTCCTTTAATCTTTCATCAAATCTTCGACCAGTGAACCAAGGGCAAAAGTTCATATTTTTTCCGCATTTATACAAGATTTACTAGATTTTCGAAGTTGCTAGATTTTTGAAATATGTGTGTCATAATGTTTATCGCGTTCTGACATATAGTAGAAAAATAGAAATATACCTTAGAAAGTTAAGATGGCCTGATCTGAAATTTAGAATATATAACAATATATCTGTTTAGCCTTTTATAATTTTCATTTTATGATAGTAGTTAAACGTGATTTAGCATTATTTAAATACAACTTATGAACAACTATTCAACATTATTCAAATGAAAATAGATATCATGATTGAAATTTTCTTAATTTTATTGAAAGAACTAGAAACTTTCGTAATAAATCGAGATTCAAGGATTTTAAGTGATAGATATTCAACTTCTACATATTTAGGGGCCGAGTAAAATTCCACTTATTGCACTTTTCTGTGTGAAAGGAAAACAATTTAGATTATTGGAAACACAGATTAAGGTTTGTTCTTGTAAACCAGATTTTTCTTTATGGTTTGTGTATTTTAACATTTTGAAGTTATGAGCATTTTCAATATTTAGTTAATAATCAGTTGCAAAAAATGTACAATAACGACGATTCATATCATATAAACTTATAATAAAAATAAATGTTTAGCTTAGATAAATTCTCCAAATATTAGGTATTTGATATTAAGAAGTACCTTTTAGATGTGTTCGTCCAAAATGTTAAATTATAGAAATCTAGATTACTGTAACCAATTTTTTTATAAATTATAAAAATTAATCAGAAGACATATACTTTTTATTAATAGTACTTAATAGATAGTTTAAACAAGGTTAGTAAGTAAGGAAGTACTGGGTAGTAAAGATAGCAGCAAAAATCTGTTTAATGTAATCAATTATACCTACGATTCATTTGCATAGTGGGTAGAAACTGTTTAAGTATCATATCTTTATCACTTGCCTTTTGGACCTCAAAAAGGGAATTTATACTATTCACTCTATGTTCACAAATATATATAAAAAATGGAAAGCTTTAGAAAAGTAGAAGTTTTAAGGAGCGTCGCATATACAGTGAGCGAAATTAATTTAAAGCCAATGCCTAATCTTCATTCCGAATTAAAATATTTTGAAAACTGAAATGAGAAAACGTATGGATACCCTGTGATAGCTGGGCTACTTTGTTTTACTTTTGTTTGTAAGTATTTCCATGATTCATTTACTTCTTGGTACTGAGATAGGTTGCATTAGTTGTAATCAGCCACTCACGGCCTACTTTTTACCGCGAAATTAGTTTAAAGCCAGTAAGTTGTTTTGACACTTTGAAGAAGAATTTCCGGAAAATAATTTAAACTTTTATCATAAAATAATCACGTGAGTGTTTTTCTTTCTAAAAGTGTGCATTTTCTTTAATGGGTATAATGTTTTTAGTAATGGGTCGAAAAAAATGATTAAGTGAAGCTTAGAGAGCTGCTGTTTCAGCTTATAAGGACTCGGGGATTTCTAACAGGCAAATTGCTCTAAGAATGGATAGATCCCGTACTGTTATAAACAACTACGTCAACTTGGCCAAGTAATACGGAACTAAAAAGGCAAAAGGCGCTCCGAAAAAAATAACTAACAGACAAAAATCACAAATTTTAAACGAGGCCAGAAAACAAAAACTGTGTGCATCGAAAATAATAGCAAAATTAGAGTTGCTAGTAAGCATACGAAGAGTTCAGCAAATACTAAAGTCAAGCTCCACTTTAGTATACACCAAAAGGCTGAAGAAACCTCCCTTGACCACCCAGCATAAGGCGACCAGGCTGAGTTTTGCAAAAAACTGCATGTCCTGGACTGAAAAATGGCAGACAATTCTTTTCAGTGATGAAAAAAAATTTAATTTAGACGGCCCGGATGGCTGCCAATACTATTGGCATGATATCCGGGATGCCAATGAAATTAAAATGAGCCGCAATTTTGGAGGTGGAACTGTCATGGTTTGGGGAGCCACGGGACAGTTCCTTTGATGTGGGTTCCTTCTAAAATGAATGCGGAAATTTACGTAGATTTACTCCAAATGGTTTTCGATGAACATATTGAGCAAGTTATGGATCCAAATTTTACATTTCAGCATGATAATGCAGCTGTTCACACAGCTAAAGTTGTGAAACAATATTTACAAGATGTAAATATTGAAGTTTTACCATGGCCCGCACGTAGTCCGGACTTGAATCCTATCGAGAACCTTTGGGGTATATTAGTTCGAAAAGTGTACGAAAATGGCAAGCAATATGGAACCGTTGCAGAGCTAAAATCAGCTATACAAAAGGCATGGAGTGGAATTCCACTTGAAACTTTAAGAAAATTGATAAATTCCATGCCTAATCGCATATTCCAAGTTATCCAAAATCAAGGAGGTTCAACAAAATACTAGAACTAAGAAAAAATGAAGATTTGATGGAAGGAATTAAGTTTTGTGTGATTTTCATCTCGCGGCTTTATCTTTATTTCGCTGTTTAAATTTCAAAAAAGGGTTATTAAAAGAATAATGTATATACGTAATATAACAACTATTAAAACTATGTGTGCATTTGTTGAGTTAAGTGGAGTAAATAACTTTGTATATATGAAAACGTTTTTCTATGTCTCCTTTATGACCTAACCAGCACTTACACTAGGTGGCTTTAAATTAATTTCGCTCACTGTATGCGAAATCTCAGTTCTTATAGGTAAGCCCGGCGCAGCAAATGTGCGCGCCGTGTTTATTTTATCAGTTTATGACAATGTATTGCATAAAACAACAAATATGGGTCAGTTTGGAAAATAGTAGCTTATTTTGTTATTTTCAATGTTATAAATATAATGATAAAAAAACCAACGCAAATTGAAATCATACTATAAGAAAAATGTGCTTGGGCTTTGGTAAAAGTTCTTTTCTCAGGCTCCGGCAATGACCGTGTTTCAAGCACAAAATGATTGATAAAATAACTAATACTAAAACTTAACAAATAACGAGCAAAAGGATATGTGTCGCGGGACACCGAACTGAAGTGAAATTTCTTATGAATGAAAAATAATATTTTACAATATTTATTTAATTAATTGCATTTAAAAAAACACTTTTTTATTTAAAATCACTCAAATTTACGAGTTGATGTGGAGGATGATGTCACGAGATTGACAAGGGAGAGAGGGGATAAATTCCAAGACTGTGCGGTGTTCGTTCTATCGGTGCAACATTTTATACCTCAAATGGTCGAAGTATTGGGGCCGGTTAGGAAGTTAAAAAACATAATAAGTGAAATACTAAGCAAATACATATATAAAAATATATAAATTAAAATTATTTATGAGAACAGTAGAGTTTCAAATCAAAACAGCGTCAACTATGATTGCAAGATGAACTATTTGAGAGCTGATGTTTCTGAATGTTATATTTTGCTGTATTAAATTCTTTTCCCTTAATCCATGTCATGTAAATCTATTTTTCGCTAGCTCCTGAGTGTCGCGCTTTTTTAATATATCTCGGCTCCTAATGGACCTAGCGAACTGATTTTTTTTTTTAATAAAAGCTGGCAAGATTAAAACGAGCCTAATTACAATTCTTTCAGAGTGGTTTAAGAGGTCGAAAGTGTGAATCATTTGATTTTTCGTATGGGTCAAAAATGCCCTCATTACCTGTCAGGGGTTACAAATTGGACTGTACATAGAGTAAATATAAAACTATTCCCGGAATTATACTATCCCATTCTCCTTTGGCTTTAAAAGATATCCGAAATTTCACACAAATTGTTTTACAATTGACACTAGACATTTTGGTTTTGAATGAACGTCAATGGTAAAAAAACTCAAGCCATAGGAAACTTAAATTCAGTATTTTAAACAAACTGTTGCACAGATGTTGTAGTTGAACAAATAATTGACAGTTGAATACTCAAATAAGTTCGACTAGTTTCAAAGTCAAGCAATAAAATGAGCTAATTATTTACTCATTAGCACCAAACAAAACAACTCTGATTTCATCATCAATCTGTCTCCACGGGCCTCCCGCTGTGGACGTAACGAAAAAAATATACTCTTAATATAGATTGTCAACCATGAACATGCAACGGACAAACATTTCCGCACAAGCTCATTGCTGTCAAAATTCAAATGTTTGCTGATTATAGAAACTACAGAATAAAATTATTTAAACTCGCTGAAATTCAAAGCAGTCAGTCACGAGACTTTTCCAAGTATTCAAAGCTGATGGCTGTATTGGCCTCTCCGCTAGGTAGAAACCAGTGTATAATCATACCAAGAGCACGTGGTTCTATTTCTAGACCGTCAAAGACATTTTAAACGTTTTTTGTTCATCAAAGCGAAGCGTCCGCCTCCCGGTAGCTACTGTGTGTGTGTGTGTGTGTGTGCTAATGGTGCTCGCCCAACAAACCTAGCATTTTTGGAGACACTCTCCGAGATTACATAAAAATCTCAAAAGATTTCAAAAATAGCCCAACACTCTTCATTGACACTTTTGAAAGTGCAACAAAAATTCCCAAAAGTGATCATGCGCATATTCAGTCATGTCATTAACTACGTAGGTCAGATCTGATCTGTTTGCTTTTTTTCTTCTTTTTTATTTATTGCTTTTGGGAAATTGCTTGCGCCAAGGTGAATTGAGTCACATGTTCAGGCAGCAACACGTTTCTCCAACCATTTAAGCTATTTCTTTTGGTAGTCGCTATCTGCATGCGTTGAATAGTCAGAAGAAAACATTGACGGTGTGTCGGGCGGGTAGTATCTTCTCAGGCAGGTTGAACGCCTTATTGTGCTCCTTCTTCTGATAAGATCAGAAATATACCGGCACCGGCGCCTTTGCTCTTTCTTAAGGCTGTTTCGATTCCAATTGGTTTCGTCTTTCCTGCTGATAACATGCGGTGCCTGCAATTCATACTGATAAAGACGATCGTTTAGCGCTTGACCACCATACGGACTCACACATCTTGAAACGTGGAGTAGCTTTGAATTGGCTCTCTCGGGTCGAGTTCGAGTAGTCGCCTATTGGGTGCTACTATACGAATTCTCGGTATTATGCCTACAATTGCGAGTTGAAACTAGATCGCACTAGTAGTAGTCGTAAACAGACACTTGCGACTCTCGAGAGATGTCGCCGAAGTGAGCGAGCAAAATTCCTATCTTATCTGTGTGAAACCACTGGCGGGTGTAGGGTACGCTCGATTCTGAGTAAAATAGGCGATCAGGAAAATAAAAATGCGGGAAAATACGTTTATCAGTATGAAAAACAGGCGGCAGCTCAGCACACGAGAAGCATCCAAGTGAAGTAGAGGTTCACAATCGATTTAAGATCAGAAGTGCTTCGTGAGATCGCCTGCAGAGATCGCGTGTGCTCCTGAGACGGTGACCAGATTAAACGGTGCGACTCCAATTGAACCGTTCGATAAAATTGCGAGCAATAATACATCCAGCTGACTAAATTATATATAAAAAATATAAACGTGTTTGGGTGCACCACCCAATTGTCATTCGTTAATTGTTATAATAAAAGTTAAATTCGCGGTTGTCGATTTCCCAGTTGTTAGTTTCAGTAAAAATGTGTTTTCTAGTGAGGTTATGATAGACATGAAATGGTTCAAAAGCGTTAGAAAAAAGTTGTATATTAACGCAATAATCGTTGAAAATTTCACAGCTTTAGAGTAGATTAGCTGGTGTATATATATATATATTAAATTATTTCGTTGCAAGTGATATTAAAAGAAAATATAAAAAATGCGCATAAATGAAGGTAACCGTCAACGCAACGGGCATGTGCTCATTTGGGAACAACCTGGTCTTCAGGACGATATTTCTAAACCCACAAGTACGTATCGCCGTAATGGCCTTTCAGTTTATATTTACTTAAAACTTTGCGTTAAATCTCTGTCGCCGCCGCCTTTCAAAGGCTTTCGATTTATTTTTACGCTCAAAGCATAATCGCTGCGATAAACTTTGTGTGATCTTTTTTTTTTCCTCCCGATAGAACTCTGAGAGCAAATGTTGCTTCCCGCTCGAATAAAAATTCTATATCTTTTCTTTGCTAAAGGTGAGACACTTATATACGTCAACGCGTCGTTCAAGGCACAACAGTCTGAAGCTTTTGTTTTTATTTAGGCCTTCTTATTGGATTGCAAGTTGCAAGAGTGCACACGCACTACAAGTCTACAAATTTAATATAAGACATCGGCGCCGGCTACATAACCTCCCTCTAGGTACACTGCACGTGTATTTAAAGTGATTAAAGTTCTCTTGACTTATCATTATCTTAAATTGATTCAGACGTGCAAAACAATAACGCCAATATCCGTCTATTTAAATTATGCGAAGAACACTAAAGACATGATCTGATCAAGATCATCGTCGGAAGAATGAACTTGTCTTTTGATCAATTTGATAAAAAGAATTAAAATTTGTGAGTGATCACTTCCGCAAATAACTGAATGTATCTTTGTTATTTGGCACATTATCTTAAGAAGTTAATTAAAGCAAAGCAAGTGCCGGTAATGAGAAATAAATGTATGTATGAATCATACTATGTATATACACGAATCATTCATTTGTTCTTTTTAATTTTTATTTGTCTGACAAAAAATGCGGTCATAAAAGTAATCTTGATTTTGATTTTTTAAGTGCCTCTGGCAAAGGTCATTTCTTTTGGGATTAAAACAGAAATCGTTTTTTTCATATTGAATCTGATGGGTAGTATAGTAAATACGTTTAAACCTGTTTCATTAAATTGCTAGAAACGTAACAAATTCTGAATGAACAATTCTAATTCAGTAGAATAAAATTAACATGTAACTACATTCATTCATTTGCCAAAATTAAACATAATTCCTGAAGCAGCAGGTGACAATGGCTGAATATAGAGCAACTAACCATCTATCAATGTCAATTGTATGACAGAAATTGTTCATAATACTAATTGCGTAGAAGATAATAATAAAATTCAATTAGCATTGTTTCTGTGAGAATTAATGCAGATTGTACCCGCATTCGTGAACAAAAGAAACAAAAAGTTCTTAGCGGAAATTATTTGCGGATGGTCAAATTTTTCATTTATTATTTATCTACCTTTTTTGTCGCAGTTAGGAGTGTATGAGACACATAACACTTAAGTTGCATGTTTAAAATAAATGGCCCCCGTTTTGTTAAGCTTCAAATTAGGCAAATTTACAAGTATCAAAGCAATTTTACATTTTTCTCCAAACATTTTTAAGGGTTTCACCCTCTTCGATATGCATGAAAAGTTTATATGCGACCTTTTTAATTGACATGGAAAGGCTCTTAAAATGAGACATAAGGAATAGCTTCACAAAGTGATTGTGCATTCATTTCGTTTGAGTGAGAGAATTTAGGTCGTTGATTTACGTCAGTTTGACGTAATTTTACATATTCATGTGCACGTTTACACCAATTTGGTGTAAAATCACAAAACATTTACAAAGTTGAGTGAATATTACACCTCAAGCCTTAAAATTTTGTAATTTCAAATTTTTTTGCTTAACAACACCAACAATTTATAGTTTTACGATCGTGATAAATTTTTACACACAAAAAGTGTAGACCAGTCTGAATTTACATTCAGTTTTTAGAATTCATCCTCCCGTTCGAAATATAAAGTATGTTTACTTCGACTTTACCTTCTTTTCAGCCTGGTTCGGAAAAACGTTACAACATTTTATTTATTGTAGATTATTCATAACTACTCGGAGTATTACAGTCTTATTTTTATGCTTTCCTAAGGTTCCCTTAATTTGGCTGATATCTTACCAAACCAACCGTAAGCAAAGAGTATTATTTACATAACTTTTTGTGGGACCAAGGTCAGTCATCTCGGACAACTTTTGTTTATATTTAGTGTTCCGTACCTCCAAAGGGGAAAAACGGAACCCTTATACGATCACTTATGTGTCTGTCCGTCTGTCACAGATACAATGAGAATGAGCCATAGAAACTAGAAATTTGGTATTAAAATACATCCCACATAATTTCCACTAGTTAACGCTTTTTTAATCATTTATTAGGACTTGTTATGTGGAATTCAAAAATATTTTTTTTCCATAATTATAATAAATAAATATATAGCATAATTAAGAAATATTCTGAAAATAGAGCAATCCCGCTTCTTACTTCCGAAACTACTTGATCTAAAATTTTAAAAAAATCAGGCAATGCAACACCTTGCTCATAGATTTTTAGTAATTCTGGAAATATGGTACGGAACCCTCTGTGGAACTTGCACTTTACCGGTTTTTTTGTTTACGATCTACCGAAAATTTTAAATGTCGATGATTATATTATTTACGTTGTCGATGTGAAATTTCTTTTTAGTTATAAATAACCCTATTGACGCAAGCTTGCAGACTGATCGATTGAACCTATATTATTTGTACGAAAGAACTATTGACATCTTTAATATTGAAAATGCATAGGTTGGTGTTGTCTCATGTTCCCCATATCACTTAATTGTCATTCAAATGGTTCATAAGATTTTACAAAAAGTTTATGAAATTAACTCTCTATCGTCCCACTGCACACTTAAGCGTACGTTGAAGTTTCTATAGTAAATTTAACCAAAGTGAAAGGAGTGGGGAGTTGAGCAAGAAATTCAAACACTAACCCAGTGGTAAAATAGCGGCAGTTTTTGATAATTGTGTATGTGAGGGTTGTGTAGGCATGATAAAATAATTTAACGTATTTTATTGGTCCACAAATCTAGTCATTTTATAAATTTTCACTTCTTTCTTATCTATATATTTCTACTTACTAACTAATTATTAACTGATTTATGTGTTAAATTATCAAAGACTTATATAATATTTTTTAATATTGTTGACAAAATTATTCATAAAGCGCATGCTCAGTATAAAACTTGTATTTCAAGATCAGTAATTAATTAGAAATAAACGCATGACTACTTTTTAAGTCAAAACCCGGAGTTTAAAACCAAAATATCATTAGCTTACTTTACAGAAAATAAATTTCTTAAAATTATATTCCCTGAGCCATAAAAGTCGTAATAATATTAAAAACATTTTCCACGAAAAATATGCTGAAAGCGTAAAAATAAAATTTCCACTGGAGTTCATTTTTATTTTGGTACTGTTTAATATCTCAAATCGTCACTCGCAGACGCTTACTATGTGGAAAATTATTTTTTTTCTAAAACTGATTTCATTCATTTGATTATACTACACTGAGACGTTTGAAGTCCAGCTGTAGTAATTCCTAGAATTGACTGGTGGCTCCTAAGTTACTCAAGCACATGAGTGAATTAATTAATTAATCGCATTAGCCAGCAAATCGAATTATTGCAAACAACATAAAAGCGTTTTACTCATCACATACCAGCTCAATTCTCTTCCATTTTGTTGGCGTAATTTTCCCGAGGTTCTCCTAAAGCAGAGTTCAGATGGCCATTGGCGATAATTAATTGCCCTGTTGCATAGACATTTTTAAAATCAGCTAACAATTCTTGCTACTATGTATTAGCAGAGGTACTATAATCGTTGAATTTATTACTTTCAATTATCACTTAGCTGATCACTAAACAGCGACATCCAAGTGTTTGTCACTGTGAGAAACTCAACCCTCTCCAAACTCAGAACACAACACTCTTCAGAAAAGAGAATGTTATGTTTGTAAGTAAGGTTATAGTGCGTTTCAAATCTCGGAAAATTATTATGAACTCGTAGAAGGCTAATGTACATGTTTATTTCTGCCTCAGTGAATCAAACTTATCATTGGAGAGTTTCTTTTTGAGAAAACAAAATGGATTTATATTCTATTCATTCTGAGAATTTTTTAATGATTTAAGATTTTTTTAATATTTTGGTTAATATGAAAATTTTATCGAAATTGATTTCTTGCATTAATTTAACTTGACATAATTCCAAAAGGAGAGAAATTTATATTTATTTAATGGAGACTGACGTAATTTTTGAAAGAAAATGCATAATAAAGATATAATGTTATTAATTTTCGAGTAGGTATACGATTCGTATTTTGTTTTTTGTTTTTTATAGATATGATGCTTGTTTTCACAATCTATATGAAATAATTTTAATAAAATAGGATGATTGGATTACTAAAAATTATGATATTGCATTTCAAAGTTGATTTTTTTAAACCCGTGACGTACTAACAGTAGTAAATAAAATACTCATCGGAGAGTAAACATAAGACACTTCAGGTATCGTAATGTGTAATTCAATGGCTAAGCGATAAATCAAAGCTTATTGATCTAGTTATTTCTGATTCGAACGCTTAATCCGATGATGATTAATTGTCTCGCCATATATTTGCTCAAAGTGTCTGTCGCAGTTGGCAATCTCTGGCTGAGATACATCACACATAGTCATAATATAGTCTGCAGGGCATCTATAAGAAGCGCGGACTCTTGAGGTAATATAGCTTCACTTGGATTAAATCGCTACTCGGACGTTCAATTGTTTTCCCCTTTAGGTGAACTTAAGTAGCCCCGACAGTAACCTTGTGTTAGTTTGTGTCCGAGACGAGGAGGTCATTGCGATTTCTCTTTGATATCTTGCGCGAATTGTCGGTTATCTGACAAGATTCTTATTGCTCTTGGGAATTGAATTGGTTTTGCAATATCTCTGACAGGGTGATAGAAATTTTTTATTGCGGAGAATTTAATAACCTCATAGAATGTCGTATTTTCTTGTGTTGTAGGTTTCCGAAATAAATTATTTTTTAAGTTGCAAATGTATCCGTGTCTAAGAATATAAGTTAGTTGCGACTGTCGTGAATTTCATTCCTAACAAAATTTTTTCTACCTCTTTGAAGCGAAGCATTATACCTACTGTTGAGTTTCCTTTCTATCTCTTTTTATGAGTGTGATTAATTTTAAAATTATATATGTACACTGCTGGTCAAAATAATAGGGATTACATATAATTTTTAAACTTAAGTGATTTTTATTATGAAAATTACTTCATAAATTATTCTATCTTTTGCCATTTGGTTAAGTTTATAATCAGAAAAGCAAGAATAAGAATTATACTATAATTATTTCATTTATTTTAAAAATAACAACAAAAATTCCTTTCTGATGTTGGACAAAATAATAGATGTGAGTTGAATATATCAAAAATAAACTCTCATTCACAATAAATTAGAGTCTATTTGCATAAAAATAATACAATAATACAGACTGAAGCACAACTGCTCCTTTTTGTTACGTTTTATATTTCCAAGGACTGCTGCAACTCATCCCACAAGATCACAATGGGATTGAGGTTCTGGGATTGGTCAAGGAAGAACTTTAACATTATGATCCACAATCTATTCACTCGCCAATTTAGATGAGTGTTTGGAATTGATTATTCTGTTGAAATCGCCACTTAAGTTGCATATTGTCTTTAGCATAAGGGAGCATCAAATTTTGCAAAATGTCCCTATAAAATACCTTAGTTATTATCTCCTTAATCCATATAATAACATAACATGATGCTTCCCCCATCATGTTTGACTGTCTTTTTTGTGAATCTAGGATCATATTCTTTGCCGCTCGGACGTCGGACATTTCGTCTGCTGTCAGATCCGTGTAAGTTGATGTTTGTTTCATCGCTCCATAGAATGTCTTTTCGCTTTATAAAATTTTCTTCACCGGCCCAATCTCTACGGCTAATGGCAAAATCTTTTCTTGCCTTTAAATTTTCTCTACGAAGCAAAGGAATTCTGCCTGGTAGATTTGCCTCTTGTTATCTTCTACGGATAGTTCTTGCGCCAACTTCGTTTCCCATAGCTTCGCAAATCGTCCTTGAAGACACAAATGGATCCCTCTTAGCCACAATGATGATCTGATGATCAGTGGTTGGAGTCGGTTTGTTTTGTCTAACTACTTGATCTCTACCTTTAAATTCTTTACAAAACTTAACTGATATCATCGCTTTTATATATCGCCTTAAAGAAAATTGTCTTTGCTAAAATTGCTTATGGAATGTAAATATTCCACACCTAAAGTCTCTTTACATTAACGTTTCCGTGTTTATTAAATTTTAGTTAAAAAATTGTCAAAGGATATATTCCAAAAACATAATCTACGTTTAAATTTGAAATATTTACCTTAAAATTATTAAATTAAAACGAAGTATGCTGAAAATTTGAAGTGTAGACGTGTGTGAATATTTGTTAAGAAACTAGCTGATAATACAACATAATTTTAATTATTGAATTTCAGTAGCACTACTTTCTTGATTAAAACTAACAATCCCAATGATATGTGTTCAAGAATTAAATTATATCCACTTAACTTTGATTTATTTCATTTCAAATGATTTTAATGGAATTTAAATGAATGCGATGAAACTTAAATAAAATAAATTGGAGTATATAGAAAAATATTGTTCGTTAGCTCAATATAAAAACAATGCATGTGTAAAATTATTTAAATGGGTAGGTTTTCTTTATACGTACATGACACTTGACTTGGAACGAGATACGTGGATCGTTTGCGATGAAATACGTTTATCCTCCACGGAAATCTTTAATCATTCATATCTGCCTCGTGTGGGAGAAATTCGCGTATGCCGATGGCTTATCGCGAATTTTATAGTCATACAACTTGACTCATCAAGGAATCTTCTTTTTTTTTTTAATTGATGCATTTATTTGATTAAAATAAACGAGAATATTCATGAAACTCATCTCTTATATAATAATATAGCAATCTGTGTAAAACTCTTGGGAAATAATAAAAATAAAGTACTTTATTATTCAAACTACAATATTATTCTGTATAGAAATGACTCCTAAGATGAAAAAGCTGCCGGTTTTTTATAATCTATGCTCATGATAAAACCGTACGACTCAAGTGGCAAATTTGAATTAAGAAAAAAAGTTGGTTGTAAGGTAGAGTCGCCAAATATCGTCCCTTTTTTGTAAAACAAATCTAAAAAAATAAAAAAATAAACCACAGTAATAAATGAAACGTCAAACATTAGGTTCAATATTCCTTTATTCTTAAAAATAATCAAAAACGCGTTAACATTGTTAGAAAAAGTTATAAAGTAGCTTTAACAAAAATACTCAAATTATGAAAATATATTTTTGGGCTCCTAATTACGTCCCGGGGACGATATTGAGATCACAATAATCAGTACGTGAACTGGAGTTGTATAGTACTTACTCCTTTTCTATTATATAAAATTGAACCTAACTATCATATTAATATCTAATCAGCCCTTTCTTAATTATTTTAATCATTGGTAAGGTATTAAGGTATTAAGTGACATGACCGTTGTGTTCACCATACGAGATCCTAATACCGTTCCGGGGACGGTATAAGGTTCACGTAAGGGGACGATATTGGGAAATTTATATTTATTTTGTCGCATCCATTTAAGCAAAAAACGTGTCATATCCTGAATATTTTATCGATTAACATCTGAGATATTAATAGTTAGTTTGACAAAAAAATTGTATCAATAAGTCAGGTATCTCAATATTTTATGGAATCCGTAAATATTTCAATGAAAAACTCACCTTGAACACTTTTTTTGATTTTCGAATTTCTGTCGGTACGAACGTCGTGACGCACTCACTTCCACACAATGGCCGACTGATGCAACTAGCTGTCAGTTCGGGTCACTGATAATAGATGGCGGTTTTTAAAAGATTAGATATTGAAGGGGACGAAATTAGGTTTGGGGACGAAATTTGGCGACTGTACCTTATAAAGAGACCTTTTGAAACTAAAATAGAATTTTTTGTATGAAATTTCTTGAAATCCTTTTGCAAATATCACGTTCTGATCAGAGGCATATATAAAAACTGACCGCTCAATCTCCTGTTACAGGCATCCGCCAATTTGACAAACTGACCTGCTCCAGTGGGAGGAGAGACGTTATATTTGATCAGCGCCAAATCTATCAATATTTCGCATTGCTAGGACAGGATTTATCAGGGTAGAATCTGTAAATGAAACTGGCCACCGGGATTACTTTTTGTTTACTATTAGATTATTCTGCTTCAATAAAAAGCAGATAACATTTAACCCTAGGAGTACACACCTTCATACAGAACTTGGGAGCGCACACGGGATCAAGCTAATCCCAGAATATTATCAAACTGGGTGAAATTCTATAAATGTGGCTCAATTCCAATTTTGATGTTAAAACTTTTTTACCAATTACAGTAGGTTCTAAGTGACTTTAAAAGATAATTCCAGTCAGGGAAAGCCTTCAAAATCAATTAGAAATACATTTTTAATTCAGCATTTTATTTTTATTATTTAATTATTTAAAGTAGTAACAGAGTTACCCATAAATCATAATTTAGAATAGAAAATATTTAATTTAGTAAACAGAATAACATATATTAGAATCATGTAGAATAAGACAGAATAGTATAGCTTAAGATAAAAATAATTACATTATAAGTCTATAATTGCCATACATGTCTCCAAATATTATATTTTCACTCCCCACTCTCCACCCACTTTTCATCACTCACTCCTTTTTAATATATAAAAAAATGTTTGTTTTGTTTAGAAAGTATTGTTTTAAATAAATAATTATTATAAAAGCTTTCGTCCACCCAGTGGAACCCCACTTCTAGGTTATTATACTGCAAAATGCTATATATCGTGAACTATGTTTTTCTTTTAGAATTTGTGTTATAAGGTTTTTTTTAGGCAGAGGATGTTTCGGTAGAATCGTCATCAATTCACAAAAAATTAATTTTAACGACGCATCGGGCGCATCGAATATTCTTACTCATTCTGAGATATTTCAGATCAAATGTTCAGGGTATGATTTGAAAAAAATGCTGTGATTTGTAAGTGTACTTATATATAAATAAAGTCGTTTTAAGGGCCGAAAGTGCAAAAATTAGAAAAATTCATTACAATTTCGGAACGCATGTCGTGGCTGTCACTGTCAGAGTGCGAAAGAGCGGGAACAAAAATCGCACCAACCGTTTCTGTAGGAATAAATAACTACTACAAAAATTAGGGGCAAATTAGGATTAAGGATCATATATAGATTTACAAAGCTCGCAGCAGACTTTATAAATCTCAAATACAGAAAATGTGAATTGTTGCAATTATGTGATTCACAACATATTTAGCAAATTACGCAACCGGATCCGTTTAATCCTTACTACCGAGATCTTTATGACTTTATAGTCATTGCACCTGAACTTCAGAAAACTTTCCGTATTTACTACTTATCATATGCACCTGTAAAGTCCAATGCAATTTAACCATCAAATATTTACGCATCTCTTAGCTACTGACGTGCCACAAAATCACTGGATACCTCCATAATTTATGATTAAATTGAAATATTGTTTGCCAAAACGCGCAACCATACCACCGTTGCATAAGTATGAATTTGTAACAATGATATTTGCGTTGATGAAGCGCAAAACTGACAATTATCTTGAATTAAAATCATTTCTCTAAAAAAATTGAAAATTGCGTCACAATTACTAAACTCATTCTCAACACCTCTGAGGTTGATTCATGGTGTGCATTACTATATTTGCCTTTGATAAAACAATCTTCTTGGGCAAATATGTGTTGGATAGATTAATTGGTGTATTTAACAACACAAGACAATTGCAGGAAACATCTACTAATTGCTTTACTTCTTTTTCTTTCTAGGATGGTGGGGCACACGACATTTTGTAACTTTCATGCTGTTTCTGGGTATGGCAAATGCCTACGTCATGCGGACGAATATGTCGGTAGCTATTGTAGCTATGGTCAACCACACATTTGTTTCGGCTGGCCAACAAGAAATTGTAGATGATGAATGCCCTGACAGTGGGTATGCAGAACAGGTAAGCAGCAATTTACATACATATTTTAGGCTAATCAAACATTCCAAATAATATTTCTTTATTCAGACAAATAAAGAATTTTCGTTATCTCAAAACTAAATGAATAAACTCTTATTAAATATCTTTAACACGTTGCCACGTGTACCGTTTTCGGTACACGATAAAGTGCATTTGTACGCCAAGCTGAATTTTTTAATTTTGGTATTTTTTCATCGAAAAGTAATTGCTGGTAACACACTTATGTCTTATGTGAAGTAATGATGCTTACAACAATTTTTGCTTCGTGTACCGATAACGGTACATGCGGTGTGGTAATTAGCTATCAGCATAAATTTCAGTCTTTATCTTTTCGCTTTGCAGTTTGCATTTAAACTTGTTACCATGTACCGAAAACGGTACACACGACCTAGAAATGACATATCCTTATAAAAAGCATAGCAGGGAATGTGTTAATATTGATATAAAAACT
This sequence comes from Dysmachus trigonus, assembly GCA_949715965.1. Classification (NCBI taxonomy): domain Eukaryota; kingdom Metazoa; phylum Arthropoda; class Insecta; order Diptera; family Asilidae; genus Dysmachus; species Dysmachus trigonus. The sequence continues at coordinate 44,026,871 of OX454319.1, read as the reverse complement.
GAAATAATTTAATTAATTGTTGAGACGAAATTTTTGGAATGTTAACACATAATTTATTAAGTAGAACATCATTTTTGGCAAGAAATATTTTCATTAGATTTACTTATATTTAAAAATTATTAATATATTATTTTATGAAATTAAAACCTTTAATTGAATATTTTCAATAAACTGAATGCATTTGAGGCATAAATTACGTGCGTAAATACATTTAATTTAATTTAATTTAATAAAGTTATATTTATTTGTAGTAAGTGAATTAACACTTAATGTAAACATTTTTAGTGATATTTTTACTCTTTGTGTGTTAACACACAAAATGTATATCAAAAATGTCTACACTACGACGCATCATGTTCAACAAGTTTTCATTCATTCGTCCGGAATCAATTAGCATTTATGTTAATACTTTGCATCACTTTTTGACGCGGTAAAACCTGAACATAAGGTAACCAGTTTATGAAAAGTGCATCATCTTACACCGTTCTGCATAATGTAGAGGCTTTAGATATATCATGAATAACTTAAACAGGTTCATAGATGATATTGATTAAGGGAAACCCCACATTTGTATGTCAGTGAGGAAGAAGAAATTTAAATAGCATTAGTGAACTGAATTAATGTGAATGACCCTGCTGACGCTCATACGTAAATTTCAGCAGTGAGTCACCATTTTAAAGGTAATACACATTTCAAAAACCAGTGACGTCACATCAGTTATTTGTACGTCAGTGTTTCATATTTGAAAGGTGTTTTAGCGGGAAATGTTCCAGCAGACTGCAATATTTTTGAGGTTAAAAAACAAATATTTCTTTTGGTAGTTATTTCAAAATTTGTAAATATTAAATATACAGCTTAAAATTTACAAATTTTATGATAAATACCAAAGCAAATATAAATTAATTAATTTATAGCAATTTTAATCAGCCTAGATTGCCTTAGAAACGTTTTTAAATAATAAAATGCACAACTTCTGATTCATGAATAAAAACCAATGATTGCAAGAAAGGTTATCTTATGTGAATTTTTGTTTTATTTTCGATTACTTACGATTTTAATAAATAATGAAAATTCAATCTGATAAAAGTAAATAGCAAAAAATAAAATAAAATTTGTTGTTTCAATAATCTGGATACTGCACTTTTTAATAACCAAACGGTAGCAATAAACTTACTTTATGCGACTTTAAAAAGTGTAATTTTGTGAATATTTTAAATTTTGGCATTTGAATTCAGAAGGAGTGAAGTTTGGATGGGTTTTAGATCCTACGAAACTTCTTATATTGTCAGTTTTATCAAAAAATAGTTTAAAAGTACTACTCTGCTTTATGCAGAAAATAAACATATAAAATTCAAATTATTGTTTTGTATTATCACGGAAAAATAATATTTACAAAAAATTGGAAGCTATGTGTATTATGAATATTACTTTTAAGGGAATGACGTAAAATAATGGTGATCGGCTATATATTTAAATACCTTCTGAAACACGTGCATTTATCAAAAAAAAAAGTTTCAAAATAAAAAATAACATATATGAAAGTCCATTTATATTTAGCTGCCCACAAATGACATCAATTTTCATGTTGACAGAGTTCCCATTTGAACCATTCGAAGATCACGAGCCGTGCAAAGCATTGTTTTCATTCATGATCACATGTGATCTTAGTTATCTCGCCCGATGCGAGTCACTTTTATTTATTTTTTTCTTTCTCCATCCTAAGCTTCTTAAATGTCAATGTAAACTTAAGTATATTTCATAATTATGACACGTTTTTGCAGCTAGTAGCTCTATACAAAATTAAAGGCACTTTAATAAATACCACCTGCAAAAATACGTTGTTAATTACAGCTATTAAATGATTGATTATGCTAACTTGTCTTGAATATTTACATTTTTGTTTTTCTATTTGAACTATAAACAAAATTGCTCATTAACGGAATTTTTCTTAAAATATAGGTCGTTTCGACAATAAGAAATATGTCGTTTCATAACACTTTCAGCCATAAACTACGTTAATACATATTTAGAAACTCTTTAGAATGAGAATGCTAAATGTGAATATTCAGTCATATTATTTCGAATTTTTGAATGGCGTGTTTCCGAGCAAAATTTTTCGGTATATTTAAATCAAAGATACGTTTCAGTATGTATGCATTTTTATATAAATAATATAGAAAAGCACTTCTTTGTTCAACATGTGTTAAAAGTGTTGCAAGTTATGAAAAATGGAGAAATTATAATTTTGTTATTTCTAAGTTTTTATTCGTTTATATGATAAAAGAAGATACTACCAAATTTAGGTGTTATAAGATAAGCATTGTGGTAGGTTATTAAAACTTTTGAATGTTTCGAAATCTGGGATATAATACAGTCAAGAGCAAAATATCTACGCAACTTTTGAATGCATTTAGTGGTATTGAAGCTACTTTATTTCGATGTCTGCGAGGTCGAGATAAACGATAAATAAATGCTTTTGGGATAAGTTTGCAGAGATAAAAAAGAGAATACCTTCACATTCGTTATAATGAAACAAATTTACTTCTTTCTACTTTCAAAGTAGTTACTATATATTACTGTTTGATAGTAAAGATAATGATTTCATTAGCACGAAAGGTGAATTTTGTAGTTGAATAACTAATCCACAAATTATACAATTATTAATTTATGATATTTCTGTTTTTTATGCTTTAAATGCCAGCCGCACAATTTCGAAATTAATTTGCACAATTCATCTCACATCTTATATATGTTTTTTTTGCTTAGATAGATGGATAGATAGGGTAACAGTCAAACTTAGTTATCGTTCTGACAGCTCTATGTGATATTTATGTTCAGTATAGTCTGGCAAGTAATCATGAATAGATTCAAGCTTAAGAATTATCCAAATTAAACCCACCAATCTTAAAGAAACTCTAAAGACCTCATTACATCTAGAAAAATACACCGTTTGGTGCAGTTTAAACGCAGGTGGCATCATTGGTCCTTATTTCTTTAAAAATGAGGCAGGAGGTTTGCGTTGTGGTCAATGGAAATCGTTACCGGATGATGATTAATGAATATTTTTTCGAAAATATGGATGAAATTGATCCTGGCAAGATGTGGTTTCAACAGGATGGCGTTACGTGCCATACTCTCTTTCAGTTTTAAAATTAAATGGCATTATATTTGTTTACGAAAGAATAATGTGGTTTCTATATTCCTACCATTTTTCTAAAATTAAATTCTGAAGTTAATCTAAAAGACATAAGATAAGAAACATAATGAGCTCAGCCCTGGGGAATTGTAATTTTGTTATCTTTTTTTTTTTTTTTAGTAAATAAGCATAAAATTAAATATAGGAAACTTTCATTCACAACTCCGAAAATCATGTAATTTTTTCTTTGCTCTTAAGCTGTTGGTACAACATTGACAACTAAATGTATTGAGGGTTATATATTTAACAATTTAACACCTTTTATTTATACAAATAAGCCAAAATGAATCAAACAAATTTTCGAAATGTAAACTCATTGCAAAAGCTTATCTAAAAATACTCTTGAGCAAACAATTTCTAAGAATAAAATTCAGAACTGTCATATTGTGTGCACTTCATTTTAAATTAACATAAGTAACTATAGAAATAAATTGCAGGTGAATTTTTTGCAGAAGGAATCGTCGCAATGCCAGCGCTTATTTCATTTGCATTTGTTCATTTATCAACTGATACTAAAAATTAATTGACAGAAAACAACTTGCAAAAATACTTTGAAGTCTGAATCAAGTCAGACGCCTTCCGTTCGGTTATTGAACCAATTGCAATGAATAAGATAGCAGCTGCATCATTCGGGGTCAGTACGTTTTAAAGACTTAGTGATGACTGAATTTTACCTGCACTACATTTAAGTAGATGCGTACTATTATTATGTAAGTTAGTTTAAATTTATTACTGCTTACTCTGAATTTTATATATATATATATATTAAGATGTTTTTTTTTCGGGACTATGTTTTTTTTTTTAGTCCCACCTCGAAATTTTGTGGGAAATACCTAAAAATAAATTCTCTGGAAATTGGAGCCCTTAATATTTATATTAAGTGCTCGACCAAGGCGTATAAAGATTTCCCATATAAAATACACGTAAACTTTAATTTTTTTCTTCAAAACTCTACACCTCAGAGGCATTTTATGGTATAATCTTGGTCAATGATAGGGTTTCTTCAGAATTGAATGCTCTACAAGATTGTCCATTGAAGCGTAACCCTAACTCCTACCAGCGAGGTAGTACGGGTCACTAACCCAATTTTTTCATGAAATTCTCATTTGTTTGCCCCAATCTTCTATATGAATCGAAGAGCTTAGATGATAAATGTTGGGCACATAATATTTACAAACAGTAAATGAGTGTAAAGAAGTGATACTATTATAAGTTTTGAATAAAAGACCACATTTCGTTAGCAACCTTAAAAAGGAACGGAGCTTAACTTTAAATTTAATTTTACAATGAATATGTTAAATATGGTCCACGGCTATATTATATAAATATCATTACATCAAAAAAAAAAAAAAACTCAGTAACATAACAATGCAAAAAATTAAGAAGATTACAAATATTTGCTACAAAATCACCTTTGTTTTTATTCTGTTTTAGGATCAGGCCCCTGATGATGGCGAATTTAAATGGAGTCCAAGTTTACAGGGCTACATTTTATCTTCTTTTTTCTACGGTTACGTGTTAACACAGGTGATAAAAACTTTAACCAACTATTAAAGCAATATATACTAATACTTTTCAATTTATTTTAGATTCCATTTGGACTACTTGCGAAACGCTATGGTGCTCTTAAGTTCCTCGGTTGGGGGATGTTTATAAATTCGATTTTTGCATTCCTTGTACCAATAGCAGCCCGCGAATTTGGATACGTCGGACTTTGCGTAGTACGATTCATTCAAGGCTTAGGCGAAGGTCCAATTGTTCCATGTACGCATGCCATGCTAGCGAAATGGATCCCGCCAAATGAACGTTCCCGCATGGGTGCTGCCGTTTATGCAGGTGCTCAATTTGGAACTATTATTTCAATGCCACTGTCTGGCCTCCTTGCTGAATATGGTTTCGATGGCGGATGGCCCTCGATATTCTATGTATTTGGGGTAATTGGAACTATTTGGTCAATTGCCTTTATAATTTTCGTGTACGAGGATCCTTCATCGCATCCAACTATTGATGAGAAGGAAAGGAAATACATCAACAGTTCACTATGGGGAACTGCTAATATGACCGTAAGTTTGTTTTTTTCCCTCAAAGCAGCATATCAGTAATTTTAATAAATTGCTTGTATTTTAGTCGCCGCCAATTCCAGTTAAGGCAATCTTAACATCACTTCCTTTCTATGCTATATTGCTGGCTCACATCGGCCATAATTATGGTTATGAGACCTTGATGACTGAACTTCCCACCTACATGAAACAAGTTCTACGGTTCTCAATTAAGGAGAACGGTGTCCTATCGTCTCTACCGTATTTAGCAATGTGGCTGTTTTCAATGTTCATCTCAATCATCGCCGACTGGATGATCACCTCAAAACGCTTTACGCATACGTCCACTCGAAAAATCATTAACAGTATTGGTAAGTTCCTACAAATTACTATTCCATACAGTATAGCAAAAAATCTAATCTAGCTGGATTACATTTAAAAAAATACATTTATATAAGTGTATGATTATAATGTATACATACATATATTAGGTCTTATTTTTGAAAGTGGTATAAGTCCATTTTGTTAACATATAATTTTAACAATTTTCCCATAGTATCGTCTATAGGCTTTAATATATTGTGACTCCTCCCATTTTTGAAAATATTAAGGTAATAACTTCAATGGTTCTCGAATACATCGAAAACGCTGAAGTTTATATTTTCCAGTATTATTGAGAACATAAAATATTCATAAAAGTTCGCAAATCTGTATAAAAATGGACAAAGAGAGAGACGAATGAGAAAATGTCGAAAAACATTTTTAAATTAAGATCAGTGTTTTTATGCTTCTATAAAAAATCCAAATACTATATGTACCTCAGTTTAGATACAATTTACGATATTTCCCTTAAAGCTATTTTAAAGTTATTGAGTTCTATCGAACATAGGTTAGGTACACTTAGGATAAAAACGAAGACCATTGTGATACCCCATGGCGACCCACGACTAACCCCTTAGAGTCCTTGATGAACTGTCCCAGGAATCTGATCTTGAAATAATCTAGGTCCGTAAGGTCATCAAAGAAACTGAAACCCAGGTGGTCCCGAAGGGCCAGAGCCGGGCAGTAACATAGAAAATGAGGTTATGTCAAGTCTTCTAGAGCGCTTGCCGATAAGACATTGACCACTAATGACTGCTTCAACATTGCTAATATGTATTAGCCCGCTTGAACGATATTACGTTTTTTAACCTATTATGGTCGAAGATTGGCCAGATTTGTCTCGTAATGACGCAAGTGTGTTCAAGCTGTCACCGGCTGAAAGGAACCCTTCTCTCAGTCTTACCTGGTCGGGAGGTTGCTATGTGTCTGCCAAGCAATTCTACCGGTATGAAATGAAGGGTGAAGTTGAGGACCTTGCCTGGAGTTGTTCTGAGTTCACCTGTAAAGCATGCTATCCTCTTAAGTTTCCCTAAGGCCGTCTGATGGCATGTTTTTTTTAGGGCATGCAACCAGACCAATACCCCATAATTCAGTATGGGCCTGATCTTGGCAATATAAAGTCAGCAGACAATCAGTGATTCGAATCCCTATCTCTTTTTCCAATAAATGTTTTACAGGACTATAGGGCAGCAGTCCTGCCTTGCCTTGCGTACTCTTTCCAGAATATTAGCCACCTAACTTAGTTTTCTGTCAATGATAAGTTTAAGGTATATAACCTGGATTGAAAGTCGAGACGGAGTGGTAAAAAGGAGAAATAAGTACTTATTTGTAAATAGCATCAATTCGTTTTGTCCAGGTAAACTTCTAATACCCTAGAGAAACAGTGTACTAAATTAATAATTAGTTAATTACTCTTGTCGCACTAATTATTAATTAATGAGGTGGTGACAGCCATTTCTTAATCATCATTTATCAGTTGTCAGTTAATCAATAGTCCTTGTGCTTTTCTTCTTCTTGTTTTTTGTGATAGATAGTGCTAAGTAATGTCACAACTGGTATAGAAAATATAAAATCAGCTGAATTCTATTACACTTTTCATCATTTAGGTATAAATGATCACACAATAATTATGGTCATTTAGCAAGTCATTCATTTTCGGCACAAAAGACCGTCTGGTCGCAGTGCCCACCATGAGGGTCATCCCTAACAATAATAATAGCAAGTCACAAATAATCAAGTTTTTCTTCATTTAGCGGCCACAAGGATGATAAGTCCATGACAGACAGCACCTAAATTAGTAATTATTACTAATTAGTAATTTATGTGTGCTGTCTGTCTAGGGCATAAGTCACAGTCGGTAGTTTAGAAGAAGTGTATACAACAATTCTATTGGTTATATATGTAGTACATACTCATAAGTATCTAACGAAAAGAGCAGCTTCAGCACTAATTTAGCAGTTTTAAGTGCTCATTGTTGGATAAAGTTCTTGAATAATATTAACAATTTATCTTGCTATCATTGAAAAAAAAAGGTTAAAAAAAATTATGATAGCGATAGTGACAAACAATTGAATTGAATTTGTATTAAGACTCCTTTAGTAATTCAAAAATGGATTTAAGTAAAATTTAATTGATCCTTAGAGTATTGCATAATTTAACGACAATTTATCATTTATTTTGGTACCTTTCTTAAAAATTAATAAAATAGATTTAGAAAATAAAAAGCAAAGAAGTAATTAAAAATAATTTGTCCTGCTGTAATCGAAAAGTTTAATCTTTATAAATTGATATAAATAATACTAATGTAGAATTAATCTTCTAGGTCAATATGGTCCTGCCGTATGTCTTATAGCAGCCTCCTATACTGGTTGCGATCGGATTCTTACTCTGTCGCTTCTCACCATTGGTGTAGGGCTGAACGGTGGTATATACTCAGGGTTCAAAATCAATCACCTCGACATCACGCCGAGATTTGCTGGAATTCTCATGTCGATCACGAATTGTACTGCCAATTTGGCCGGATTGCTGGCACCTATTGCGGCTGGAAATCTCATCGAAGGAAAGGTAACTAACTACAAGTTCTACTAAAATATGACCATCCACTAACAAAATTTTTGATTTCAGCCAACAATGGGTCAGTGGCAGATCGTTTTCTTCATAGCTGCTGCTGTGTATCTTTTCTGTGGTACCTTCTACAACTTCTTCGCGTCAGGCGAACGGCAGTTCTGGGACAATCCAGCGAACGACGAGCCGATCCCGTCCGCCATTCCGAACGGCGTGCACCAAAATGGAAACACGGTCATCGAAACACGGCATTAGCCGCAGGCTGTAGTTTAAGCACATTTTAAACTATTTTTTCGGATCTAATTTTAATTAATTTAATTTTTAAGTGGAATGATTAGAACAGGCCCGCTTGCGGGGAGTAGGTGTGTGTGTGTGCATGCTAAGGATCCGAGAACGGATGCGTTTTATAGGTAGGGGCATTTTAGCTCCCATCACTGTAGTCGTAAGAGTCTGTAAGAAGTTGTTTAGTGTCTAGCAAGGAGAAACTAATAAGATATAGATTTTTGTCTAGATGCAAATAAACTAGTGGAACATTTGTACGGTCATTTGCGACTCCAAGAGCCTCTGTATTAGACCAAATGTGTGAGAGCAGGGACGCAGTGTCCTCGTTTCGCTGTATTTAATAATTCTATTAAAAATACACTTATTGTGATACATACTTTCGTAATGATTTCGATCGGTTTTTAAATGATTTTTTTTAATTCGTTGTTTTGTTTTTTTTAAACTGAGCGAGTAGCCAGGTAGCAATTCAGTGAGTTCAACCAAGATGTTGCACACATATCTAAGTCTTTTGTCATTTTTATTTCATCTGTTATTTTTCATTTTTGTTGATTTGTTACACCATTCGCAGATTAAAAACTTTGCAAAAACCCTAAAACAGTTTATTTTTCTTTGCGGTATGATTTATAGAGCTGCCTTTTCTCCTATCTAAAAATTTTACTGCATTCATCCAACCTTAACATATGTTCAATGTGGAGTACTAAAAATCGGTGCTAAATTTTGGCCCACTCCAGCAACATTAAAGTGGCGATTTATTTTCCCGCATCATATCAGCTTCATAAATGCTGTTGCTGTGGCTATATTGAATTTCACATCAACTGTATCTTAAAATTACTGCACCTCGAAGCGTTTTCCAGGTGAGTAGATTTACCTTTTGTGTGCATTAAATATTAAGAAAAACGTAAAAGAAACCCAGGTGAAAGATCACAAATCTCGATTAAACGCTTTTAAATGTGGAACATTAAATCCCTTAACATTGAATTAAACTTAAAATTGCATTTATGGATTTCATACTCATTATGGCAACATTTTATAAACCCTATTCTATCTGCTGCAGATGAAATCGTTCATAAAGAGGTAAAAAAATACATTTGTACATAACATAAATAAAAAAAGGAAAAAGAAAAAAAGGATTTTAGCCACCGAAATAAATTATTTCATAATTTTAATAATTAACCCGTTCGCTACCAACCGTCACACATATGTGACACAGCAGTTTCTTACCACAGCCCGACGTCACAAATATGTGACAGACGTTTTTGGTCAACATACTAAGGCATGTTTAAACATGTCGTGTATTGGGCAATACTGTTAAGTTTTTATCTATAGCCCAGCGTCACATATTTGTGTTAGTTTGAGAGAATGTTTATTTTGTGTTTTTAGATTGTTCTAAATACACATACGTTAAATTTATCCCAACTGGTTTCATATAAACAGGAAGTCTTGGGCTGTGGTGGCGCTTTTCTGCGGGAGACCCTGGTAGCGAACGGGTCAATTATGATGTTGTTTTAATTTATCCGCGAGATAAAAAAAAACTATTTATAACTATCATATCGTATAGTAAACAAAAAGCTTTGATTTAATGCACTTTAAAAGACTTTCATGAAAATAATCTTGAATAACAGTCGAATTTCCAATTTAGAGATTTGTGATTTTATTTCTTTCCAGGTAATACGTTCAGAGCATAGGCGTACCCAGCATTTGCTTAGGGGTGGGGCAAAAGTAAGGAAACTCGATAAGTAGTAGGAATTTAAAAATTCTTTTTTCCTAGCCATTGACCCACGTCATTATGATAGTAGATTTGATCATGTGTACCAGAACCAGCTAGTAGCAAAAGTTCACTTGATACAGATGCAGCAGAAACAGGAATCGATGTAGGTGGTATAGTTGTATTTATACTGGCGCCAGCGGCTTCTATGTTCTTCTACTTTGACTCTTCTCCGCCGCTATCACTTTCACCACTACTTTTATCCGGTTTTTTCCTCTTTTGATTCTGCCTCGCTAAAAAAATGAGTAGGTATAGTTAATTAAAATCTAGGCCAGGCTGAATAATGCTTCTAACCTTTTGATATTTTTGAATCACCAAATAAATAGGTTTAAGAATACGTAGTTAATGTACCTAGTTTCTACTTAAAACTATATATCTGTCATCAAAATAGAGTCATCAACCAATACCAAAAGGATTTTCATGAGGCGGACAAGTGCGTGTTGGACCACGCATAGTATTTCACTGTTAAAATCCCATATCTCAAAAAGTACAAAAGCATAAGTAGTAGGTAAGTAAGCGTAAGTTGTTCAAATCAATTTTCTTGAAAGTGTATGTTATGTTCTACTTCCTCAATTTTTTTCAAAATTGTCAACCCTTTAGATTAAAAGTTAGAGGGGATAAACTTTTTACGACTTTACAACGCATATATCAAATATGTCTGCCTGAAAAAGTCATTCAGAAATCTCTATTTCACTTTTGAAGAGCTATGCAATGATACTCCACATATCTATGTCGATTGAATTTTGTTATCCCTGAGTCAGTAACATATATGGAGTGCCACCCTTATTTTTTCGTAATTTGTCTGCACTATTGAATAGCGGTTTATAGGCCATAGGCTACACCTAACTTCTAATTTCCATTTCTATAGCTTCAATAGTCTCCGAGTAAAAGAGCTGTGATATACAAACAGACAGACGGACAGGACGAAATTATAAGGGTTCCGTTTTTGCCATTTGGCCACGGAACCATAATAACTATAAAATTGTTAGGTTTAATGAATGATCAAATAATGTGATTAGTAGGTAATATAAGTTAGGCTTGCGTTAAAAACTAAGTGATCAAAGTATTCGAAAACAATTACTTAAAAATATAATCGGTTATCTAACAGTGCTGAAGTAAAATGTATTAGAGAATAACATTTGATCACAAATAGGTATGACAACGCGAATGACAAAAAATATTGTTGCTTTTTCTAATTATACCCGCCACCCTAAACACAGTAAAACGATATCTACTTAATTCAGAGTAGGCAGTTCACTTTGCCCAGGAGTTAAATGTTACTTTTTAATGTCGCTTGCAAAATTTCGAATGTGAAAGATGTATTTTCGCATTCGAAATCTCAAAAATTTGCATCTTTCATACCGTAGATTTGCGAGAATACATCTTTCACATTCGAAATTTGGTAAGCGACATTCAAAAATTAATCTCCAGATCTCCTTACAAATCATCATAAGTAGGTGCACTACCCGTAAATTTCTAGAATCGAGTCAGGATGCACTTGCCCCAACCTGCCCCACTGTGGGTACGCCCATGATCCAGAGAAGCGGTTGACTGCTTAGTGAAAAGCTTGGCAAGTCTTCAATTGAATGTAAGTACATCTGGTTATTTATGAGGTCATTAAAAAAAAACTTTGAAGTCTCGTTATCCCTGGATCCCCACAACATAAAATGTTGATTTTTATACCATAGGCATTAAAATAATTGGAATAGCACTTTGTATTCTTTCCAGTTCTTAACACGCAGACAGCTGAACTATAGACATTTGAAAAGTCCGTTTTGCTTTTCATGCCACAAATTTGTTTTTGATTAAAAAATGGCATTTATTTATTTAATAAGTAGTCAAGTATAGAAATAATATAATTTCCCATTACACCAAGCAACGGAGGATGAATACAATTACAAAGAAACCACAAACCAGAAAGTGTTGGTATTAGATTAAGAGTTTAATTTAATAACGACAGTATGTTTGAAGCTAGGCTAAAGAGCAGTTTAGAAGACCAAACTTAAAGGCCGTTGCAGGATAAGATTGGGTGGGATGCCCCCGGTTGTATGTGGCTAAATCGCTTCTCTGATAGCATTAATTTATACCAAATATCAATGTCAAAAAATGTTTTTTACACTAGTTATAACGAAATTTTGGAAAATTGAAAAAAGAACAATTTTTCTATAAAGTACCTGAACCTATCTTGATGGCTAAAATGTATGTTATACAGGGTATGCAAGCAAGTTTGTGAAAGGCGTTGAAAATCCATTTCATTATTTAGAAGGTGGTAAAAGATTAAATTAAATATTATAACATTTTGTTTTGTTATGACTTGCTTTTTGTACTACCGCAAAATTTTATAGTATACTGAGACCCAAGGCTATAACAAATATTTTTTTGGAAATTATCGAAAGAGTACTAGATCGTTTTTTTTTTATTACCAAATTAAAATTTTTAGCTGTTGTTTGGTTAAAAAAAGTATACTTTAAAGAAACCCAATTGAATTTGAATAAAGACCTTTTCGGTTAAAAAAGAAGAAAACAGTTATTTTTACACATTTGAAGTTTTGAAATTATAATAATGATATCTTAAACAAATTCGATACATTCATTGAATTGTGAATAAACACTATTACAATTACATTGATTAAACTAATTACAATATTCTTTTAAGATATTGTATCCTAATATGTATCCCTGGTTTGCGGGTGCAATTATCGTAATAAAATTTAGTTTCTCGTCTTCTCCCTGGAATCTTTCGATACGAATATGCTATGCAGTAAATCCTAGTCTTACTGCGAACGATGTGGAACTTTTCGTGTAGTCTAAACTCAACCGCGAAATAATTCCGGAACGCGTACGTTTTCTTGCAAAATCAAAAGAAGACTGAGTTTGCATACGAAGGGCACAAATGTGCACATATAAAGACAAAAATGGCAAAAGATAGATTACAACTGGGGACAAATTCAGAGAAAGGACCTGGCATAATAGTTAACGCATTAAAATTGTAAATATACAAATAGCACTGACATAAATAACACAATGACTTTTGCCGTCATATATGCAGCATTGAACCTAATAAGTAAAAGTGTCATGCCGTTTATATGGCGGTATTAATCCGTTAAGTGTTAAATGGTTAAAATAACATATTTTGTGCTTATTCAAAATTATGAAAGCCATCTATTAGAATTTAGATTGACATACCTACTTAGTCGCTGTCGCTGCTTTCATCAACTAATTTCGTGGTTAATTTAACTATATTTGCTTAAGATTTTCACCTAACAAGGTTACTGGTAAGCATTACCATAGATATCTATTTAAAAATTCTTAAATTATCTTGTTATTTAAATTACACATCTAGTTGAAACGATATGACGAAATTAGTTCAAACAATCAGGTCCATTGTTAGAATAACTTATGAGCTTATTAAATCGTCATGAAGATACTAATTGAGACAAGGAGGCTTATTGTTCAAACAGTCTACGAGCTTCCTGCAACAACATGAATCTATTAGCTTAATCAACGAGACCATTTTTAAATCAAATTAGGAGCTTGTTGAATTAACATGGAACTAGTAGTTCACACAAAGAGGTCCACTGTTGAAATATCTTATAAGATTGTTGAATGGACGTGTAGCTACTGATTTCGACAACGAGACCCATTGTTAAAACAATTGGAGAGCTTGGTGAATCGACACGGAGCTATGTAGTAGTTCGCTTCTACGTCATACAACGAGACCCATTAGTGCAGTAACTAACAAACGTGAGAACTTTCCTTTTTTCAAAACTGAATATTAATAATCTCAAAAGATATTCCAATTTTTATTTCTTCATTAATTTAGTTACGTTTTTACAAATTATTTTCATACTTAAAAAATTGTTCGAAATTATGTTGTTTTATATTTATGTCATCGATTGGTTCCTTATATGTAGTTATCCAAAAATCAGACATTCAAAGGTAAAATAAAATTTTCATGTTTAGAAAGTTTTGTGCTTTTCACTGCACTGAAACCATCAATCAAATCGTTTAACCCGAGATGTAAATTTTGTGCGACGTGCTGTATTTCAACTAGCTATTATGGAATACAACTCGAACAGAAAGAAAATTAACTAGCGCACCACTAGTTCAGTGGACCAGTCATCTGCTTGACCAACGAGTATTCACGTTAAAATAATTATACATGTAGCACATCTAACAAAGCTAGCCGATAACATAATTTGGTTTGAATATCTTTAAAGCAACCAGACATCTAGTAGCAATGACTATATATGCTTGTTTAAAAAAACATTGATCGTGTTAAGTTATGAATTAATAATTAAGTTGGCGGGATTTCTGTTTAAAAATTTAAAAAAATGTTTTCTAGTAAAATTGAAATGCATTCCATTTATTTTAACTATCCTCTAGTAAAATTGATATTAAAGTAGTTGGATGTACTAGGACTTGCTTGATTGAAACAGGATATGCGGAGCAAATGAATTAACAAGGCCTCGCTGTTGAATTTACTAGACATTTTTTTCCAGTGTATTTTCAGGATTTATATTGCTCTCCTTGAATAACTTGCTTAGAATCTCAGCTGGTCTAACTCTTCTTGACAAGTATCTTGCATGGGTCAAGTAATAGATACCTGCTGCTCAAGTGAACTTGAACCTTTAAAGTATATGTGTGATCTTTTATAAATTCTTTACAAATTTATGAACTCATTGTCGTTTATCGTTTCAGCGAAGTACGAAATGGATTGTGAGAGTTGATACAAATCGGTAAATAAGATTTTAAGATCTCTTTTTCTTATCTCTGGAAAATCAAGAAGATTTTGAAACATACGTTTTTTTTTGCGATACCATCCGTTCTCCTCAGCTTCGTTAGGTAAGGTGTTTTCAGCATCTAATTGGTGCTACATTCTCATTAGAAGAATTTCTTCTGAAAATGCGAAAACTGATTCTAGGGACTTCCCGAACTGGTTGTGTAAAGTATAATCCACCCAGTGAAAGCAATTTATTGTCAATGACTTTGTTTAATAAACAATATTTTTGTTTGATTATACCATGTACAGCTTCCACTGCCCAGCGAACTTTTGTTACAAAAACGAGACTTGGCAACTGATTTCGTTTACCCTTTAAGGGGCACTAAAAAAAGGTAAATTTTGGGAATTTTGTTAAAGACTGGTTTTAATATTTTAAGGATATATTTGTGAATATATAGTAAATACACTGTAAAATGTTTGGACCAAGAAATTGAAAATTCAGCTAGTTATTTGCAATTTCCCAAGGCTTCAAAAAAAAAAAAAAAAAAGAAGTCCCCTCACTGCTGTAGTGATAGCGACCTTCACAGAGCATGAAATAAAAAAAACCAAAAAGTTTATTAACTACTTGCCTTATGAAACGAGCGACGATTGTGTGTGCCACTTTTGATGAAAGCATTTTTGATGCATGGTGACCACAAGCAGTCATCACGTGTATGATATGAGATTCCCATTTTTGGCACAGAAGTAGGATCACGTCTCCCACACGTTGTTTTAAGGCAAAAGGTTAAACTAGATGGTATTGTCCGTACTCCTAGAAAAAAGTTCTGAACACCAAACCGCTAAAATCGATATTTCTTGAGTTATTGGGCTTTGAAGTTGAGGTAGTGTTTCTACAATTTAACTCAATAATCCATGAAAATTCCACACTACCTCAACTTCAAAGCCCAATATCTCTAGAAATATCGATTTTAGCGATGTGGTGTTCAGAACTGCTTTGTATGAAATTGAATTTCCTACAAGTTTGTCATATTCACTTTTCTATAGCCCTTGTTCTTTAGGAGATTGGGGAAAAAAACGAGACTTTCATGGAAAAATTGGGTTTAGTGACCCGTACTACCTTGCTGGTGGGAGCTAGGGTTACGCTGCTATGAACACTTTTGTACAGCATTCAATTCAGAAGAAACCCTATCATTGACCAAGATTATACCATAAAATGCCTCTGAGCTGTAGAGTTTTGAAGAAAAAAAAAATCAAAGTTTACGTGTATTTTATACGGGAAATCTTTATACGCCTTGGTCAAGCACGGGGAGGTTTCTTTGATCGGCGATGAAAAACTCGATTTTTTTTTTTTACATATTATCAATCTATAATATGTTAAAAACATGATCCTAAAACCGTTTTGCGTTTTATGCAGTTTTTAGAAAGTTGCAGCGCTTCAAAGAGAAGCGTGCAACTGTCAACGCGGCACAACTAGCCGCGCGCTCGGCGGTTGTCCGTTTGGTCCCTTGCCCATCGGGATACCTCTATTCTATACCTCTGTTACAATGACAATTAAATTCTTTCTAGGACAGGTGTTTTTCTACGGTATAAAGTGTAAGTTCAAAATTGTCGTCACAAACGCATTTTCACAAGGCGAAATTGGTTCTAAAACTTCAAACGCGTTTTCCCGAAAGTTGATATTTTCAGTGCGCGGGACAGTGTATCTCGAGAACCACTGATCGGATCCACTTGAAATTTTAAAGTCATGTGTAAAATTCAATCTGGGAGCCTTTGATCTATTATTAACAATATATTTTAATAATAAACAATGTTTACGCCTGTCTTAAACAACTAAAACACACCCCAAAACACGACCTTAATTTTCAGGTGGATAACTTTCTCTGTTTTTTTATCAAAATTTCGAAATTTTTAGTTGAGGGGCCGCTACATATGTTTATTTAACTAACTTAAAAAATGTTCATGTTTCAGTGACCCCTACGACCCTCGGGAACGTCCAGCGCAGACGCATGTATGGCGCGCAAGGCCTCGGGGAGATATGGCTGGAGCCGCCATTTTGAATTGAAAGAGGGGGGAAAAAATGAATTTAGGGACTCTTTTTATCAATAAACATTGTACAAAAAACCGTTTGTTCATATCACATTTCTTTATACCTCAAAAAAATTCATAAAAGTGACGAACTTTTCAGAGTCGATCAGAGGAACCTCCCCTTAATATTAATATTAAGGGCTCCAATTTTCAGGGAAGTTTTGCTTAGTTATTTCCCACAAAATTTCGAGGTGGGACTGAAAAAAACAAATAGTCGCGAAAAAAGCACCCTAATGGATAGTCAGAACAAGGAAAATATATCGCTTATCGAATTTTCTTAAAAGACTGCGGGAGAATCTATCTTTTCAATCACTCTAAGTATCTTGTGATCATTAGCATATAAGAGAGAACTAGATATAATATTCATAGTTAAGCAATTAAATAATAGAAAAAAAGTAGACCAAGAATAGAACCTTTGAAAATACCGGAAACCGGGGCAAACTCAAATGACAAAAAGTCGGCAAACAACGTGTTTACAGTCAAGGAAATAAGACAAGAACCAATTTAAAATGGATCCTATTAAGCAATATTTTACGATCTCATACGGAAGAGTTGGGTGGCATATGTGATCAAAGGCCTTACCAAAGTCGGTATAAACGTAGTGTGGTTCATGAGTTCTTAGCCTAACATAGAAAAAAGGTCATAAATAGAAAAAAATGTTTTTATTGTTCAATATATTCTCCCCTTATTTCCACACACTTTTCAAAACGTCTGATTAAAGCTTCTAAGC
This sequence comes from Dysmachus trigonus, assembly GCA_949715965.1. NCBI lineage: Eukaryota > Metazoa > Arthropoda > Insecta > Diptera > Asilidae > Dysmachus > Dysmachus trigonus. The sequence goes on along the minus strand of OX454319.1, from coordinate 44,009,106 downwards.
CACTGTAAAATTATAATGCATCCTTGGATCCCAAATGGTCATTACTGCTTGTTTAATTTCATCGTCGCTATAAAATTTTGGACTTCTTAAATCTACCTTGACTTTTGAAAAAAAAAAAAAATGGTGAAACGGGGCCAAATGAGGACTAAATGGGAAATATTCAATCTTTGTAAAGCCACAATACTTTTCGCCTTGGAAAGTGAAGCAATAGGGATTGGAGCATTATCACCAAGCAAACGCACACATTAGCACAATTTCCACTCTTTCTCTATAATTTTTTGCCACGCCTGCCAAGTCAGAGTAATACGCTGCCTTAACGATTGTATTTGATTTCTTGAAGTCAATCAAAAGAATACTGTTGCAGTCCCATAAAATTGTAGTCATCACTTTTTTGTGCTTCGAGTGACCTTGCTTCTTTGAGGTTCTCCTTTCCGATGCCACTCCATTGAATCTCTTTTGGATGTTGGATCATACATAGTAGGGGACCATAATTTCATTCCCCGTCATAATTGATAGAATTACTCCTCAAAACTCCAAAAACTGCTTGCAACATTTTACTTGTAGCTGCTTTTGCACTGCGCTAAGAATTCGGGCATCCATCTTTCAGACATTTTTGTCATACTTAAATACTCATGTAGGATCCTTAGAACACTTGTTTTGGAAATGCCGGTCTGTGCTGAATTTCTTTGGTTTTTAATTGCCGGTCACTTAGAACAATTTCTTCTACTAATTTAATGTTTTCTGAAGCAGTCACCGTCACAGAACCTCCCGCACTTCTTCTAATGATTCTCGTCCCCAGCGAAACAACTTAGACCAGTTTTTTATTGTTGAAAATGATGGAAACGAGTAACAGTACACAGCTTCCATTCTTTCTTTGATTTGTGTTGGAGTTAATTCTCTAGTCAAAAACCTTATAACTTGAGACATGTTTTAAAATCACTTGTCTGAGTTGTAGTTCCAGCTCTGTTACAAGTAAACGGATTACAGCAGCGTCTTGAAACTTGTGACTGTCTCGAACATGAAGATTTTTTGGAACGCACTCTATTTGCTATATGAGGCTAAGAACTGATGGACCGTATTACGTATTAAAAGCAATTTTTTATAGCATGTTAAAGACCGTCAAGATTCCACAAAATTTGTAAGCTCGGCACTCGAAATATACAGAGTTTTGCTTATCCAATTATCATGGGTGGCATTTCGCGACGAAATAAGTGATAGTCATTGTGGTGATAATATCTGGTTATCACCATTTTTCAAGTCTTTCTGTAGGGTTTGAACTTTTGTTATCGTTATTTTTGCTAAATTATTAATAGGGGTACCGGTTAATTCGTGCGGTTTTTTTTCGAAAATTGAAGCTTTATTGTGAAAAAATGGTTACAAATTTAATATTCAAAGTATTGTCCATCGCTAGCTATAACCTTTTCCCATTTTTCTGGCAATTCACGAATACCCTTTCTGAAAAATTCGGCCGGCTTCTCCGCTATCCACATTTGAGCGTTTCAAGGTAGGTTTTGACGACCTGTGCAACATGTGGCCGAGCCATGTCCTGTTGCAAAATTACCTTGCTGTGCCTTTGTTCATATTCCGGCCGTTTTTTGCGCAGTGCTCGGCTCAAACGCATCAATTGTCGTCGGTAGACTTCCCCTGTGATCGTTTCATTCGGTTGCAACAGCTCATAATAGATCACACCCAGCTGGTCCCACCAAATACACAGCATAACCTTCAGGCCATGAATATTCTGAACGGCCGTCGATGATGATGCATGGCCGGGGTATCCATACGTTGCCCGACGTTTTGGATTATCGTAATGGACCCACTTTTCATCGCCAGTGACAATTCGATGCAAAAAACTTTTTCTTTTGTGCCGTTGAAGCAGTTGTTCACACGCGAAAAATCGGCGTTCGACGTCTCTTGGCTTCAATTCACACGGCACCCATTGGCCTACCTTCCGGATCATTCCCATTGCTTTTAGACGATCGGAAATGGTTTGTTGAGCGACGCCAAGTGATTTCGCAAGTTCTTCTTGCGTTTGGGATGGATCTTGGTCGAGCAGTGTCTCCAATTCGTGGTCTTCAAACTTTTTTGGCTGTCCGGGCCGTTCATCGTCCTCCAAGTCAAAATTGCCACTTTTAAACCGTGCAAACCACTTCTGGCACGTACGCTCAGCTAGAGCATGCACACCATACACTTCCACCAAAATACGATGACTTTCGGCAGCCTTTTTCTTCATATTGAAGTAATAAAGAAGTACTCCCCGCAAAAACACTTTATTCGGCACAAAATTCGACATTTTCAGAGTAAAAAAAAGTATTGTTGTTTACGCTTCAACTAAATGACACATACTGATTCTGAAACTATATGACAGTAGCACGAATTAACCGGTACCCCTATTACTTTGTTATAACTATTTATTTGTGCGAATATTATTTAGGTTCTTAATCTGCTTGCCATGTGATGTGAGACTACAGATTCGATATTGAAAATGACACACACAGTAGTCTTTAGGCGCAAACTCTTTTCGTTTATATTCCAAAACTCCATAAATAACCCTTCTGGATTCTATTGATTATTTTAAAGACTTGGGTGTAATCTTTGACACTAAATTAACATTATCACAACATTTAGATTATATAATCAATAAAACTTTTCTTTGACACTAAATTAACATTTTCAAAACATTTCAAATTATATAATCAATAAAACTCTATCTATGCTTGGTTTTGTTAGACGTTGGACAAAGTAATTAAGTGATTTTTATATATTGAAGCGCCATATATGTATGAGTCACTTGTAAGATCTGTGATAGATTATGGTTCTCGAATTTGGAATCCCTACTACAGCGTTCTTATTGATAGGTTAGAATCGATTTTGAAATATTTAGTGAAGTTTTTTCTTTTGAAAAATTTTCAAATTTGGCTCGTTCTCCGTCGAAGATAATGGGTTCGCCGAATTTTTTATCTTCTATTTCCCTTTATGCAGGTATCAGATTCGAGAACTTCCCTTTACATTAAAAGTTATCGAACAAATTATGGATTTTTTGCAACAATAACTGATATGTGAAGATGCTATAATAAATATTTCCAGTTTATAGATTTTAATCTCGATATATATAACATTTAAAAAAGCCTCTCTTCAGTAGTTAACTTTCTTAGGTTAAATAACTCGTTACGATATATGTTGGCTTGTAAATAAATAAATAAGTTAATCCTTTTAGCACGACCGCGGAAGCACGGCCCAACGTTCCTTTCGCTAAACGAAGTTGAGTTTTTGAGGTCGGTCTTTCAGGTACTTTTTTATAATTTATATAATTTACGTATGTTGTATGATGGTCAGTTTTTTGACAATAGATTATCTAAACACTGTAATGATCTGAATATTGGTTAGACATTTATTAAGGGCCTCCACATTCTCTAATACGGCCATGGCCGCTGTGGTACGATCCTTTCACTTTACAGGACTATATTATAACCTTTGTCATTTTTTAAATTTTTTATTAGCAATCGTGCGTACTTACTCGGTCAGACTTCCAAAAATTCGTGCGGTTTTGGTGCGGCCGTGATGTAGTTGTTTTATATTTTTACTCGGTTAGTTTATACGTTACTTTTAGAGTTTATGAAGGTGGTTCTATTTTTTTTATAAAAATATTTATAGGAAAACGGCATTGTTATTGCGTTGTTTTCCATGTTCTACATTAGAATCACTCTAAAGTCAAGGTTGAGCTAAGATTGACACCGAACAAGCTCTGAAGCTTGAAAAGCTACGCCCGGTGAACAGTCGGTTGCGAGGGCTTTTCTGCGGGTAGCTTTAACATCTTTCGAACGAGAAGGGAACGGCAGCGGCGCTGAATATGTCGTCAACATGTTTTGAAAGTAATTTGCTGCTTTATTGAGCCTCCGTAGCCTTTCTCCTACAATTGTCCAAACTTCCATGAACCGTCGTAATATCGGACGAACGCTCGCGGTTCCACTGGTCTGCCGAACTGGAGTACCGCACCACTGGAAGCTGCTCCGGCCGCGCCGTCTTGCTCAGTTGTGAAGCGGGTCGATCTGCGGATTAATCTGGGGCACATGTGTGACGGCGGATATGGCGCTCCAACGCTGTTGAAAGCTACGCAGACGGTTCCCCACGGTGAGCTCCAAGTTCCGCCGAACTAGTTGTAGCGAAAGCCTGAAGAAGGTGAAACAAGACCGGGCCGCCTGCTTAAAAACTGCCTTGTGCGCGGATTTGCCGCCTTGTTTACTGCCTCAAGTCGACGTCACGGACTCGCTCAGTCGGTAGAATATTTGCGCGTTGGGGCGAGTCTTTTTCGCGGGTTGCATATCCTCAAATTGGGGCGCGTTCAGAAGCTTTTCGCCGGTGGCGGGTTTTTACTTTACAGTCCGTGCGGGTTGTATAGTATTTGCCTTCCCCTAAGTAGCTGGGCTGCGCACTGCGAGGCCCCTTCCTTCGTAGACTTTGCCCCTCTCAAAACACCATACAACAAGTGTACGAACTTTTTGGACGTCTTGGACTAGGACCCGATTTCACTTCGACTTGAACGCTTGCTTGTGGCAGACGGTCTAATTCTTCCGGATCCAGAGGGCGCTTCCGCTTCGTTGTGAGTTGAGTTAACTTCAGCATCAGTTTGCTTTGAAGCAATCGACGGGTGTGGGCGCGAGGCCGCGATAGGTTTCTTTCACGCGAATCATTCCAAATTGATTCCTTCAGGAGTTTATAAAGAAAATCCATTAGGGCCATCTACTACCCCGCCCCTTCGTCGGCGAACTCTAGGTGGCCGAGGTGTCTGCTGTTTGTGCTAACGTGCTTAAGTTTTGTGTTTGAGTGTTCCTTGTGCGCCAGGTGTTGTAGCAGCAACTTTTGATTGATATCGCGCAGTCATAGCGCTCAGAGTTCGGAGGTACCGCCGCGTGCATAAAAGTTGGTAAAAAGGAATCGCCGCCAAAATGGCTGATGAAGAAAATAAAGTTGAGGACAGGGAGGAGAAGGGAGAGAATAAAATGAAGAACAGAGGCCGAAAGGGTGCTCTGAAGAAAAAGAACGTCTACAACGTCAAGGATCATCATTTCATCCCGCGGTTCTTCAAGCAGCCGACGTTCTGCTCCCACTGCAAGGACTTTATATGGTAAGTCTAGCGGATAAGAATCAGCTTTGCTCCCCCACAGCATTAGTTCGACGGCTCGATATCAAATTACATAGTCGAATCTTAAAAATCTGAAAGGCTGCGTGGGGTCCATTGGCGCGTGGAGCATACAAGACCTAGACACGAGTCGGGTCACCAGCGTCTTCCAGCCTCCTCAAAAGAGCATCTGGGTCTCGGGACTCCGTTCAGATTCGCTGCGGCGGACGTTCTTTTCATGTGCGACGACATTGTGAAAAGCCGCCGTAAGAAGTACGATACCGAGGCGGGGGTGAGGTCGGAGCGTAACAGGTTGCTCTGAGGAAGAGGCTCGTCGCTGGCTCCGCTCCCTGCCTCTGTGTATGTGGGCTTTCAACAATTCCGTATGTCAAGGACCCTTCACGTATCTGCGGGGATTAGGCGAAATCGTTTTTCCTTGCTCCTTGCAAGAGGAGTCGTAATTAGAAGACACTTAATGCGTTCCTCTGGACGGTCGCCGTGAACCGAAAAGCCTTCTTATGCCATTCCGAGTTTTTGTTCTATTTACATCGCCCCCGTAATTAATAACAAAGGGGATTTACCGGGAATACATAAAGAAATTGCGCAGAAAGAGGGACTTCAGTGGTGCAGCTATTGAATTCTTATCCTATGGAATCAATTGGGGAGACAAAGTAGCCTGTTTGTGGATTTTAATTAATTTTTAATCAGTATCTAATTATCTTATTGGGGATAAAATCAGCCCGAAATTTGAATTTGCAATTCGTTCTGCACCGTTATGAAAGCTCACCGTTTAATTTATTCCATATTATGTTTTTAGTTTATGGATATAAAGCAAATGGTGGACACTTGAACAAATAAGTATTTGCGTCATGCATCTATCGACGAAATCATTTTTGGAACGTTTTTCTGTACTTTCAGTCATTTAGGTGTTTCCACACCAAAAACATAAAATACGAAAGCAGTTGTTTTTCTCGAGAAATTTCCGAATTTTCCGTAGTTCGTAACAAAAAATTCATAATCAAAAATTTTCTATCTTTCACTAGATCAAGTGGGGTGTCATTTGGTGATCGTTGTTTTGATATTCTTAAAGTATTTTTATTTTATATCTTTTAGTTTTTGATATATTAAAAAATATATACATATATTAATTTTTAACGACCCTTCTTCTTTATATCTCCGAAGTTCGTGGGCCAAGAAATTTGGAATTACTTCCGCTAATTTAATAGATTACTCTTGCGAACAGTACATGAAAAATAAAGCGAGGTGTAAAGGCTTACATCTATATGTAATTTCAAAGAAAAAAATTTCTCCCTCTTTATCTTTTTTAATTATAACCATGGACGATGGACGACGATGGCGGAATTTCGTTTTTCTTAAAACTGAATTCTTCAATGCAAAAAAACATAAAAAGTACAATTTTTTTCTTTTTACCACTTGGAAGCAATATAAAGAAAAAATAATTTCATAATTGCACTCCAAAACTGAAAATACTGAAACTGACAGTTTCTTTCAAACTAAAAATATCTTATTTCTCACATTTTTTCTTATTGTTATTTTGAAACGATTGAACGCCAAAGTTCACCGTAATTAAATTTCAATTATGTTTTTATCAGTTCCAATTGTTACAACATGTATTTTTTACACTATAATTATATGATGAATCCGAAATTTGTTCCAAATCATTATGTTTTATATGTTCTCTCAAGTTTATTTTAAAGCGAGTAAAATTTCCTTGTATTTTGGTGAAAAATCAATAGTTTTATTTTTGGGTATCTGGCATTTTTCATAAAATTAAATTATTGGAAATTCTAGTCTAGAAATTAAAAAAAATCGATTTTTTTTGCTGTTTTCAAAGTTTAACTATTCAAGAATATGTCTACAAGAGGACTTTTCAAAATTTAAATTATTTTCGGAGTTATAGGTATTTTGCTGACCCGGTATTTCATGACTTAGACTGCAAAAAACTTTACGCGAAACTTTAAACGCGTTTTTCTCGAAACTGTCTTTTTCAAAACGATACCCACTATTTCTCAGGTTCTACTGGACCGATTTACTTGAAATTTGTAGAGAGCCTTCTTTATAGACTTGTCTATCCCCAAATTTCAATTTTTACTATTTTAAAAAAATTCGAAACAATCCGAAAAAGTGGTCCAAAAAATTTTTTTTTTTTCAGGCAGTCGCCATTTTGTGAAAAAATTTTTTTCCAACTTCTCCGCAGTTCCAGCCATTGCGACATCATTCTAGATTAATAATTTTTTTTTGCTTGGTTTCAGATTGCTAGGAGGGTTGAAATCGTGGGTATGGTCACGTGCCAATTTTTTGAGACACTTCATCAGCTGCTAATTTGTGGAATTTTTTAATTTTTTTATTTTTTAATTTTTTTCTCTATTCTTATAATGTTAATAAATAACTTATAAAAAAATGGATGGTAAAAATATTAATTGCCTTTTTTTTACGACACTTCAAAAATTACCTGAAATTCATGCCTCTAGACTAGAATACCCCCTTAAAGCAATGCTCACATCTCTTATTGTTTAAATTATTTTAAAAGGATTAAATTTAAAAGAAAGCGAGCGAAAGTTTCATACTACCGTCGTCGCGCCTAAAACAAAAAAAAGTTGAGGAAATGCTTGTAAAGTTTATTTCATACCTAAACACACTTTTTAAGAAGGTTTCCTCAGAAGCGTTCCAATTTGGACCCAGAATTCATAAATGGCCACCATTCAAATGGAGCAACGACAGAATGTATACGCACTTAATGCTGAGAAGGGTTTTCCCAATTATTTCTTTGAACTTCTCGGTAAATACAAATAAAACAAATTGTTTAGTTAGGATGAACAATATCCGCAGGGAAATATCGTAAATGTGACATTAAATTGTTATCCCATTCAGCGTACCCCTTTCCAAGTTTTGATATTTTTGTTTTTCTTATTCAAATATTGTTTCGTTTTCGAGAAATATTTGTGGTCTTATACTAGCAGAAGGGTGACTTATGTTATTCCATAAAATAATTCCGAACGAATTTGGGTATGAGACGTTGACATCTTACAGTTCGAATTGAAAGCAATCTTTTGTGGATGCAATAGACTAAAATTTGGATACATAATAAACTGGGGAATTTTCTGAAGTGGTCAGTTTAGTGGAGTTATGGAATCTACATGATTCCGTCTCTGAGATGTAGTGATTAATCAGACCCATGATTTTTTTTAATATATAGAATTACGAGCTAAATCAATATGCAATTTTGCTATAACTGCTTTTGTTGCAATTGATATTCATTGAAAAAAAAAGTGCTTTTTGTTAAACTTTTTACTCGAATATCTTGAAAAATGAGCTTAGCAAATTGTTAAATTGTTTTGCAAAATCATTAGACGAATAGAATAAACGTTTAACCAGCTTTTCATGAAATACTGATTTTTTTAAGTTTAACCACAGACTTTCTAACTTTCGGACTATTCATATGCCTGATATCGTAATAATTTTCAAGTCCCAAAGGCATAAACATTGAATTCTGCATTCCAATGGGCCGATTGACACTGCTTCACGGCCAACGCAGAAAATCAAAAAAAAGTATCCATTAAACCACTAGAATATGGTTTTTAAGTTAAATGTTTTAATTTGTATTGTTGTTTTTGTTAATAACAAATTATTATTTTGAAATATATTTTGTTTATGCGATTACTTTTGTTTAATTTTCGGAAAAGGCTCCAAGAAATTTTTATACAAGGCCCATTCAAAGCTACTTATGCCACTTTTTCGAAAACAAATCAACGCTTAACATTTAAAAAAAGTAAAACCAAAAAAATAATTTTTTACAAATATGTTTTTTTAAGTGTTCCATACCCCAAACGGTTTAAACTAGACAATTTCGTACAACTCTCTTCCTGAACTTTCTAACTCATAAACGGATAATACGCTTATAAATGCAAGGTCGCAAGGTGTGAGTCGATATTTTTGCTCTTAAGTGTAATATAAGCTATATAACATACATGTTTAAAACTTATTTATTGATTTTACTCAAAATAGATAATCGTATTTAGAATTTATTTTCTAGCTAGGCATATGGGGTGTCGTTTAGAGCTCGTCGAGTCGATTTTAACATAATTCACTTTAAAATATCGACAGCATTTTGTCACCACGTCTATTTAAAAAAAAACTATGTAACCTTTTCTAAAATAAGTATCTATTTTTACGAAATATCCTTTAGTTAAAAATATTAATAATAATAGTAATAATGATATCTAAATTTGTTGTGAGTATATTTTAATTATTAAAATAATACGTATTTTTTGGAAATGATTATGCGTTTTCAAATTGGCAGATTTCAAATTGCTATTGAAATCCTGAAATATGAGATAACAGATCGAATCTGACACTTAAAAATTTTCAATTTCTTTTTCTGAATATTATAATATATAAGAAAACATTTTATTTAACAAAACTCAATTAGCTTGGTCCTCGGAATAAATTCTCACAAGTGTAGTTTTGCGATGAAAGAAAATAATCTGCAAAAATGTCGTCATGGACAGTGTAGGAAATTCTCAGTCCACAAGTCAAGATATAATTTAATATACATAATTGTGTAGGATGCAAAGATTATGGAAATCATTAAAAATTACATATACTATAGTATATGTAGTATGAGATCTGAATAAATAATAAACCGATAGTTTCATAACAAATTAACAAATAAAATAGGAAAAAAGTTCACTATTTCCACAAAAGGATTTCAAGTTCTTAGTGCATAACATTGTTGCAAATGTTCTTTTATGAATTCTATATATATAATATAACGAAGATAATTGTTAACTAATGATTTTTGGTTGAAATGTAGATGGTTGTGCAAGTTTGTGTCTCACACACTGGAATTGAAATTTTCACAAAAAGACGCCTGAAATTATTATTTTAATTAAATTAGCTTTGATGGATAAGACTTTTATTTGCATTTAAAAAAGAAATCACAGTATTTAAAAAAAGAAATGTTTCTCTTCCCAACTTATATTCTTGCCTTAAGCAGATAGGAAATGTTCATATGATTGCGAATGTAATTCCTAATTAAATTGTTAAATTAATTAGTATTATGATGTTTCGGGTTTCTCAGTTTGTATTGTATTCTAGCCCATGGAAATTTGAATAATTACGAAAATGTTTCCCGCAGCAATCGGTGCCTTACCGGCCCTTGATAAATTAGAACAACTCTGTTTCCCTGCACACCAGGTGGGCCTGTTTAGTATTCAGCACGTAGATTTAATATTTTAGTACAAATGGAAATTACAGCACATCTTCGCCACCAACATTTTGCATTTAATTTTTCTGGTTCAAGTCATTTCTAGAAAATGTAATTTTATCTTACAACATCTGGTGAATTTTGCTATTCATTTCCCCAAAAGACTTTGCATTTAGCGCAATTTTACTTCTTTGCTATATGAAGAAACGTTGCCGTACAATTTTCGATGTTTGAAATCTCCTACCACTCAAGATAAAACATGTAAATAGCATCTTCCAAATTCTTGTTTACTTGCGTGTCTGTTCTTTGGTCGTACTTAGTGTATCCAGTGTATGTGCCTATATTTAAATATCATTAAAATTATATTTATAGCGAATGATATGGGCAGACGATTTTAAGCTTTAATATTTATATTGTTTTTACTAATAGTAAAGTTGTAAATGTCTGTCTGTCTGTCCGTTTTTAAAATTTTTTATACTAATTTTAATGAGATTGTGCACATATAGTACATAGGGGACTACGGGTTAAAGGATAAGCTGTATATTATCCGGCTTAAGCTCAACTTGAGCCCGGGTAAGACTAGTTTGAGCTACGATTAGTCCAGTTCGAGCCAGGTTTAGATCAAGCTTCAGTCAGATTTGGGCCAGGCGTAGGCCAGGTTTGAACAAGATTTCAGTCATGTTTGAACCAAGCTAGAACCAAACTTGAACCAAGCTTAATCCAAGTTTGGACTAAACTTATTCCAGTCTTATCCCAGCATGAACCGAGGTATAAAGCAAGTTATGGCTTCACCAGCTGAAGCTTGTTTGAGTTTTTATACACAAACTAGCTGGGTTACCCGGTTTCACCCGGCGGGCGTTGGGTAAATACTTACTAATTAAACACTTCTCAAATGTTCTAGTCTGTTATATCCTAGAAATTGTTTCAACCCGAAAACCCCTTTATGGATCCGCTATCTTAAAATTCCAAATCTTAATAATGTTCAAAATTAGTGGCCTTAAAATAATCATTGTACCAATTTTCATTCAAATCCGTTGAAATCGAGAAATGTTGGTCGCCATATTGGATCCGCCATCTTGAGTTTGGAAATTTGGGTCATATTCGAAATTAGTGGCCTCCGAATAATCATTGTACTAATTTTCAGTAAAATCCGTTGAAATCAAGAAATTTGGTCTCATATTGGACCCGCCATCTTGGATTTACAAATTTTGATAATATTCGAAATTTGTAGCTTCAGAATAATCATTGTACCAATTATCATTAAAATCCGTCGAAATCGAGACATTCTGGACGCCATGTTGGGTCCGCCATCTTACATTTAGAAATTTTAAAAATATACAAAATTAGTGGTCTCAGAATAATCACTGTACTAATTTCTATTACAATCCGTTGAAATCGAGAAATTTTGGTCGCCATGTTGGATATGGAAATTTTGATAATATTCGAAATTAGTAGCTCCAGCATAATCATTGTTCTAATTTTAATTAAAATCGAAATTTAAAGATATTCGGTTGCCATATTGGATCCGCCATCTTGGATTTACAACTTTCGATAATATTCGGAACTTGTATCCTCAGAATAATCATTGTACCAATTTTAATTAAAATCCGTTAAATCGAGAAATATTGGTCGCCATATTGGTTCCGCTATCTTGGATTTGTAAATTTTGATAACATTCAAAATCAGTGACCTCAAGATATTAATTGTACTAATTTTCATTAAAATCCGTTGAAATCGAGAAATATTGGTCGCCATATTGGGTCCGCCATCTTGGATTTGTAAATTTTGATAATATTCAAAATCAGTGACCTCAAGATAATCATTGTACTAATTTTCATTAAAATCCCTTGAAATCGAGAAGTATGGTATTTTGGATCCGCCATCTTGGATTTCTAAATTTTGATAATATTCAAAATCAGTGACCTCAAAACATTCATTGTACTAATTTTCATTAAAATCCGTTGAAATCAGAAAATCTTGGTCGCCATATTGGATCCGCCATCTTGTATTTCTAAATTTGGACAGCGGATTTGAAATCCCCATCCCGCAAAACCCCTATATACCAATTTTCATGAAAATCACTTCAAATTTAAAATTTTCAGCCGCCATCTTGGATCCGCCATTTTGAAACCCTACAAAGTATCCTATAGCCGTTTCCTCGTTCTAAGCTACCTCCCCACCAATTTTCAGCCAAATCGGTTCAGCCGTTCTTGAGTTATAAATAGTGTAACTAACACGACTTTCTTTTATATACATATATAGAAATAGGAGACTTCTAGTGAAAGGATATGGTTTATACTATTCTGCTTTGGTAGTGAAGTGGTAGGCAAATATTTAACAAGAGAAGGAAAGCCGCGGCGGCAAAAATGCTAATATTTTGATAATTGAAGCCTCTGGTGGAAGAAGGTGTTAACTCACTTTTTACCAACTGCATAGTTTAATGAGTTAAAACCTTCTTGCAATAAACTAATTCAAGAACCCATCATTTTGCTTGGAGTAAAACGTTGCTTTACCCATATAAAAATCACATAATGATATTTTTATATTACAAAATGAAATTTAGCGCCACGGAAAATAGTTTGAAAGGGAAAGAAATTTTTTTCTGAAAAAGTGAGTTAACACCTTCTTCCACCAGAGGCTTCAATTGTAAAATAAAATGTCTCTCTTCTTTGCGCAAGCAATTTATAATAGAATTATGACCTATTTGGAAAATTAAAAATATTGTAGCCAGAGGAAAGTGTGTATACTATATATTATATTATTAATTGATTATGCTGCAATATGTTCACAAATAGTACACCTTACATCATCCGTTAATAATATGTTAAAAGCTTATAATTATCTAACCTAGTGAAAGTAATATTAGAATTGATTTAGTATTTTAAGGATTTTACGTTAACAAACAAAGATTATGTAGACAGACTGATGGATGAGTAAAAAACGCTGTATGTTTCCTTAGTTTCATAAATGCAAACAGTCATTGAATTTTTTCCAATAAAAACTTATAATCTAGAGGCTAGTTATAGCATGGTTATTTTTGCAGTGAAAATACCGTCGAATTATTTTACAAGACTTTAATTAGGCAGTAAAACTCTCTGCAGGCTACTGATATTACGTACATTTGAAAATGTACAATATCATAAGCCGATAATCTTTTAAGCAACTAAAGTTCAAAAAGAAGGTATAAGAGGAAATTGGAAAATTTCATTTCAGCACAGATTACACAGAGTTTAGGGTTTATTAAAATCTGCGAACTAAATTTTTAATAATTATCAAGGGACTTGTTTCCACTTGAGCTTTATTTGGTCTGATTAAAAATCTTGTAAAACTGCAGAGTGGGATACGTAGTAATTTTAATTCGTGATGCACACTTCCGTTAATGAAAAGTTTTCATTTTTCCTTTTACCGTAGCGCCATAGAAAATTCTTTTAGGAAGACCTTGCCTTTTATTCTTACTTTGACAGTATACAACGAAAAATTAAATTAATTTTTTTTCTATCTGTAAAGCAGTATATGCTACATTAAATAAAAATTGTCAATTTATAGATAAGAAACTGTCGCCTTTATGGAAAAAATGTTCACAGAGTTGATAACAGAATCATGTACATAGTTTTTTATTTAAATACATATGAAATGTATATAAATTTTTTGAAAATTAATTCAAACAAAATATGATTGTTATATCAAATTATTGTTATACAAAATATTTCGTAATTGATCTTTGGGTTTGTCTTGCTTGATAGAGATCCTTTTCTAATTTTTTTTTTAACTTTTTCAACAGAATCCGATGTTTCGTCGTTACACTCATTGAAGAAATAATATCTTTTCACTATTTCAATTGCTGCGATGGCTTGAGATACATCAGGAGATTGTACTGGAAAATCTAAAGAGATAATTTTCTTTTTCGTTATAACCGATATACATATGTGACTGAAAATTACCAGAAAATCCGTCGTTATATACTGGTCGTTATAACCAATGGCGTTATAACCGGTGGAAATACGTAATTATAAAAAATTACTTTGGCCAACCAAAAAGTAAAGATTATATCCGGTATGTCGTTATAGCCAAAGTCGTAATAACCGATATGTTGTCAACTTAATTTTAATACTTATGAATACTTTTTACATAAACTTTAAATAAATTATAAATATTAAGGAAGTAATCTCAATTTTATGATTCAAGTTCTCCTAAAAAAATTGCTCTTGGAAAACAAAAATTGAAAAAGTAGTCGTTTAAAAAATCTTTTACTGTCAGTCTGTCTGTTCACATATACAGATTATTTCAAAAATAAATGCTCAAACGAAAATGGTAAAAAGAAGACTAAATTTCATTAATAAAGGCTTAGTTCTGAAAATACATTGTGATGACTTCTCTTATATTTCTTTTTTGATCAACCTTTTACTTACCAGATAAATACTCTATAACACCCTTTAAGCTAGTTTGAAAAATCAAAATTTGTTAACTTCTTTTGTGTCCGCAAATAACGTTTGTCTCTCAAAAAGAAGTATTAAAAATACTTTTATGATGGACATTTTGGAATTTCTGAGGAATTATATTAATTCGAAATCCAAGATGTATTAACTTATCTACTGGAATATTATTCACAAGTTAGATTATATATATTGGATTTTTAGTAAGATCAAATTCGAGTAAAATTTACACGTAGACAGGCACGGGACCCTTATAAAATATCCATTTTTCTCTATTTATTCCTCTGGCGTTCTGCCACACAAATTTTATGGACGCATAACCCGATAACGTCTACAGAAAAAATCGATAGGAATTATGCATTATTTGCGGTGGAAAGATAACACTTTTGTTTCGTAAATTTAATATTTAAATTAGCTATTTAGAAAAAAAATTATTATTAAAAAATTAAGTAACTTTAGTTATCCTGCACATACCAACTTTTTTTAATTCACAATTAATTTTGCCCTTCTCGCAGTTAACAATTATTTGGTAATTTTAGTACCCATAATTCAATTAGCCTATTTAATTGTAGTAATTTGAGTTTATAAACTTGCCTTGGCTGGCACCAACTCCAAAAATAAAAGATTAGATATTGTAAATATTTATTATAAGTATCAATAATTTTGCATATTGTTCTTTAATGCCCTTTTCTTTAAGGGGTTACATACGTACAGCATTTTTAGAAAATCGACTTTTTTTTGTTTACAGATTAATATTCTCTATAGTTTTAGGCGTATTTCTATGAAAGTCGATTGTAAAAATTCCATATAGATCGAAAGTTATTATAGAAAACGTGACTGCCCGACGAGAGTCTGATGCGCGAAGGTAGCTGTCCCTTGTTTGAGGCAGCTGGCCGTTACTTTCGGAGCCTTTCAGCTTGTTCGAAAAAATAAACAGCAACAATTGTTTACTGACAAGGAAGGCATACAATATGAAGCTAGAATGGGAGATTAGACGTAAGTTAACAATATAAATTAAAAAATTCATAAAGTTCTTTCTTTAGCTGCGCGCAACCTCGAGCGAAACGCACTTAAAAATTTAAATGCGTTTTTCTCAAAACTACTTTTTCCGGCACGGTTTACATGATAAATCATAGAGATTTTAATATTTTTTTATGCTTTTTTTTTTAAATATTCGAAATTGTTTTCTCTATCGTCTGTCGAGCCGGATTTTTGATATTGTGATTACAAAATTTTATAAACATAATTAAAGTGTGAAATTTATGACAAAAAATGCACTTTTTTTTTTAAACTGCCGTAAATTGCCAAATTTTTCGAATTTCAAAAATCCGGCTCGACAGACTATAACTACAATTTTATTTTACAAGAATTATTTTACGTTTTGCAGATCCATCAACATTTCAGGCAGAAATGATGTAAACCATGGACCTACTTTTTTTTTATAGAGCTTCGGGAAAAAATATTTTTTATGTTATAATTTTTGAAAAAAAAAAAGAAATACATTTTTTTATAAAGTTTACATACTAGTAAACAATGTGTAAAAGTTATTTTTCGTTATTTCTCTTGCTATCCCTTCTAAAAACAGTTTTACTTTTAGCTCATTTTTGGCGCTGCTGTACGTATGTAACCCCTTAAAGTAATACAAAATATGTTTAACTTATTAGTTTAAGTTTGTACATATAGACAAAGTTTTGAAGTCGGTTTTATTTTTTTTGTAAAAATTTACTTAATTTTTCAATTTTTAGTTAACGGGAAGTGGATGAAATTCAATAAACGGGATTCATCCCCTAATTTTAAACCCTTAGAGGTGGGATATTTCCTTTAAATGGAACCACCCTTGATATATAGGCTATTCAATAAAAAAGAATCATCGGCTAAATATTTTTAAGTTCTTCTACATTTCGTTTTTTAAGTTATAATTTGATGAAATAATTAAATTACTAATAATAAATGTGCATATATTAGTAATTTTGTCACTGTATATACGATTCATACACGCATTTACCTGGTCTGGTATATATTTTTAATATGCAGTACAAATTATAACCGAATTATGCCGTGCAATACTAATTGCTCGCGAAAGGAGTAATTTCGCTAATTATTACACAACGTTTGAGTCAGTGTAGAGCTTCATGAATTTCCACATCTTTTTTCAATCTGAAAATTAATTCGCATAGGTTAGCTAATCTACACTTGAACTGTATTTAAGCTTAAAATGAACTTAATTAAATATGAAAAATGTGTAATCATCTCTTACTTACTTTTATATATTAAATTCGTCTATAGCGCTTATTTTCTTGCAGATAGTTTTCTTCAGGAACGGAATAATATTCTTGTATTCCTTCTCGTTAAAATCACCTTATCAACTCAGTCACAGTCACGCGCCCTATTATCAAAATCCCGCGTGCTAGCTAACACCAGCCGCAATTTTTCACGCTCAGCTCCTAGCGTGGGTTAAATTTAATCAATAAAAGGCCCCATAAGATGCAAACTCACGTCTTAGGTTTATTGTCTAAAGTTCGCTATAACTGGGTTTAAAGTTCTTAGATAATAATTATGGATAGTAATGAGGTTTTTAAGGATTTTCGAAATTTACATGCGAATGACAGCGTTTTCTATGGTACTTCACAAACACTTCAGCAGTGCTGCACTAATTTCTCTGAGTGACTCTATTGGCAATTTCTGACATATGCAATCATACCACTTATGCTTTTCATGCCGCTAGATATCTTAAATGTCTTTTTGCCCTTAGTTAATTTAAAGTTTATAATTAAAAGCCCTTATCAACATAAAAATACTAAGTATATAACTACTTAAATAATTATAATTCAGAGTTTATTTTGAAATATAATATGAATGTTGGAGTTCAAATATCTTTCAACAAATTTTTTGAATCCACGGGAAATCTCTAAATTACAAAAAATTTGTTGCTGTCAGGTAAGAATTCTTTGGATAGAAAATACTTATTTCCAATTTTTGTATGTAGTTTTTGTACGTTATATTGTTAAATAATATATTAGAAGGCGCACGTGTCAAGCTCAATTTTCTTTCGCAGTCGTTAGTTCTCGTGCTACTGTATCTTATACACTAGGAAGGTTTTTGAGGTCGAGGTAGGAGGTCTTGGTAATTCATGATAGCAGGTCTTTGCGTGTCGTCTTCAATACAAAATTTCCACAACGAATGCAATAATCCTGACATTTTCTGAAAATAGTCGTTAATTACAGAACATTTATGAAATCTTAAAGTATTTTAAAATATGTATGTTATTGTTAATAAAATTACCAACTGTCTTGAAATTAAAATTTTTTTAGGTAATTTAAAATTAATGACGATGGAGATCAGTGGCTTTAATGAAAATCAAATGAAATTTATAATTTTGCGTCCATCGTATTTGGTTTGGAAATTTACCCCCCAATTTTACATAAACTCTTAACCTCTTAATTGTTTTAAAAAATCACTTAAATTCAGAAGAAGGGGCTCTGTTTACAGATAAAATCCATAAATTGTGAGAAATCAGCATATTTCTAACATTTCTTAAATTAATTTTTAATGAATTTCATTGAATTGATGTTCCTTCAATTTTCCTTGTCAGAATAATGTAAGAAGTAAAGTTGATCAGAAGGTGATACATTTTTGTTTTGCTAAAAATCAACAGATTTATTTTGTTTGTTATTACATATTATATTTTGATCTCGTGATATACAATTTAATGTAAATTTTTTAATTAAATATTATAAAAATAAAACTAATTGCTTTTACTACGAACCTCTTCAGAGACTGTTATGTTTATATTAAACATAAGTATTATAAAAAATAGCGAAATGAAAATTAATATTTACTTTTTGGTAGGTTGGTGAAATGTTTATTAATTTTTAATTTTAACTCAGAAATAATTAATCAAATTATTTGTTAATCAAAAGTTCCAAGATGACTTAGTAATCCAAGATTTAATTTCTTAGATTAGACAAAGTTTTTCTGAAGGTTCAGAAAAATTAAGGCTAAGTATTGACTTTGAAAACTTCAAATAAATATATCTGAGTATGTATATTTTACATAGAATTTAGGTTAACATTCGCCTCAATTTTTTTATTTTTCCCTCCTGGATGAGGGAAATTATAACGAAAGTTCTTATTCTTACTGATTTCTAGAAATTTTAGAAAATATAGTACAGAACCTTCTGCCCGCGAGTCGAATTAGCTCTTGACTTAGTTCTAAACATGAAGATGAATTTGTCACTTTCCTGAATTTTATCTTTGTAGTGACGAATACAATTCAAAACTGTGGCTTTAGCCCTTTACAGAGCAAATACCAACTGAATTATAATACAATTAATAGATTATTACGTTAAATAGATAGTCTAATTAATGGAAATAATAATATAAAAAATATTTGTATGAATTCAATACATTTATTTAAAAAAACACTTTTATAAATAAAACTGATAAACAATGAATTGGTTGTTGGTCTTTAACCACTTAACTCTTTTTACAAACACAAATTAAACACATCTTATGAATTAATGAATTGATTGTTTACATTGGATTAATTAAGGAAAACGACACTTCAACAAAGTAACACAACCTAAAGCATGTAAGTGTGACATTTATAGATTAACTAAATTTTGCGACACCGTAGAGCTTTTAGTCACCAGTTTTAAAATGAATTTTATAGGAAAATTTGTTGAAGCTACGCTACATGACGTCAACGGCACTTTTTAAATATTATTAGTAAATGATAGGGAGGAATTTGGTTTGCTGCATTATTGTAACACGACTGCGCAAATGGTAAAGTGTGTTATCGGTGCAAAAAATTAACTAAGAGTAAACAGTGATATTGAACATTATTAACGCTGAAATTATTAAAAAGGTGCAACTCTCGTTGATCATCTTGCGACTTGTTGTGCCTTCAAAAACCTATTAATCCCTCTTACGCTGACACTTCCCAAATATGAAATGTAGAATGAATGCATATGTGCGTAAGTTCAATTTCAGGTCATTAGATCTGTTGTTTTCTTTGCTTATCTACATCTACATTCTACATAGTAAATATTTTCACAATAGAGCTTTCAAGTCTTTAATCAAAAAACTGCTTCTATATTTCAAGCTACAGAAAAATATTTCCACTCATCTAAGCGACGCAATCAATTCATAAAACAATTGCCAAATTGTTTGTTTGTTTTTTCTCCAAAAACACGATGATGACAATAGTTCTATGAAAATAAAACAGTATGGCACCTAAGCTTTTTATGAGTCTCGGGATT
Source organism: Dysmachus trigonus (assembly GCA_949715965.1). Taxonomy (NCBI): domain Eukaryota; kingdom Metazoa; phylum Arthropoda; class Insecta; order Diptera; family Asilidae; genus Dysmachus; species Dysmachus trigonus. Next base: position 43,989,070 of record OX454319.1, on the reverse strand, counting down.
AAATTGCGAGAATAACATTTCGGCAGTTACTCTGAAAATAGTATTCTTAGAGATAGAAGTTTTATTTTTACTGCCTATCACGTTACTGGAATTTGATGAAAGTCGTATACCTTTCTTATTTCAGTCAATTCAGTTGTTCGTTCTAAATAGAAATTTCGTTCTACTTGAATAGAAAATCAAACATGAAAGTTAACCTTGTTTTGAAGTTGCATATGAATAAACAAAAAGCTTTCTAAAACGTTTTGTTGTTCGGGAAATGTTACAAATTTTTTATGGCTCCTTTTATATGCACCAATGCTCAGCTAGGGATGTAAATCAATTTGAACTTTTCTGAAATTTGCATAAAAAGTCAAATAAACTTTGTCCCAGAGTTAATTTTGTAATTTTCCGACAGGCAGGGAGCTAAGCGTGCGATATGAAATGCTTTCGCCACTTCCTTCCTTGGCTTTTTGTCCTTTTATGCCAAGAGTAGATATGCCCAGTTGTGTATTTAGTTGGACGGTTATGGATGGACATATCCTCAGTGAAGGTAACGCCTTCCCTGAGATATTGTTTCGAGGTTTTTAGGACCATAATGAAATTATGGTAATCCAGCGCAGTGAAAATGGAAATCACATAAAACAGATACAGTGTGACGCACTTTATGTTAATCGGTGGAGTATAATACCTGACTCATAAAAATGCAAATTTATCCGAGGCAGGAATGGATACTTCAAATTCACCAAACCACTGTAGAAAATAATTGGCCTCATATACTGGAAGATTAATGAAAATAATAAGATGTTCGTATAATTTGCTGGAGAGTAATTTGACTCAGAGCAATGACGGTAGCATCTAAATATAATAGAATAGATATTCTCTTAAAAACCATTCCAGTAGAAAATCCAAGATTGTGGACATTCAAATTGCTCAAAATAGTTTTCAGTGTCCAGTTGAATCTCTGACTAACCATTGTTGCTTTGCAAAGTAATAAATTGCTAACATATAATGATTTCCATCAGGAATTGATGTAAAAACTTTTACTTTGTGAACATTGTTTTGCTGGTTTTTATTTTTTTGCTTGTTATCGAAACCTGGAATTTCCAAACTATAGGAACAATTTCTAAAAACTAAAAGATATGTGATTTTCTAGGTATATTAAATTTTTCAATCCCTATATATATATATAAATGAAAATTCGTTTGTTTGTTTGTTTGTTTGTTGCTCAATCACGCCTAAACGCTTGCATCAATATTTTTCATTTTTTGTCCGAAGGTAGCACATATTCCAACTTAACATATAGGCTAATTTTTTTTCGGATAATACATAGGGTTTCAAAATGGCGGATCCGAGATGGCGGCTGAAAATTTTAAATTTGAAGCAATTTTCATGAAAATTGGAACATAGGGGTTTTACGGTACGCTGATATCAAATCCGCTCTCCAAATTTAGAAATTCAAGATGGCGGATCCAATATGGTGACCAATATTTCTCGATTTCAACGGATTTTAATGAAAATTAGCACAATGATCATCTTAAGATCACTGATTTTGAATGTTATCAAACTTTACAAATCCAAGATGGTGGACCCAATATGGCGACCAAGATTTCTCGATTTCAACGGATTTTAATGAAAATTGGTACAATGATTATTTTAAGGCCACTATTTTTGAATATTATTAAGATTTGGAAATTCATGATGGCGAATCCATAAAAGGGTTTTTGGGGTTGAAACAATCTCTAGGATGTAAAAAACTAGAAAATTTGAGAAGTGTTTAATTAGCAAGTATTTACCCAACGCCGGGTGAAACCGGGTAACCCAGCTAGTATTCTATAAAATATATTAAATATTTCTACTAGTTATAATGAGCCCGTTAATAACAAACTTTCGGTTATTACATAATGTTTTTCAAAATGTTTCCATAAGCTCAGTGTATGTTTTATTCGTTATAGCGTTTACTTTCGGATAATGTAATTCAAATTTCCTTTAGAATGAGGCACAGTTTTCCTATTATAGAGAACTTTTCGAGTTTCCCCGAGATTAACTCCGTATTTGGTATTTCCCTGAAGATTTTTTTATGACTTAGTCCTTTTTCACACAACCGTGATCTCTATGTAGGGTGAAAGTTTCCATATTTATTATGAACTTGTTCATGGCCCCGCCCTGATTTTCGGTACGCTCTTGGGCCCAGTCATCATGTTGTATGAAAGCTTACATTTGATCTCATATATCAAAACTATTGCTACGTCGGCTACGAGGTGTATCGTGTTTGTGTGAAAAGGACTAGACTGAAGCTATACTGAATCAGTCAGTCAAGCACAAACCATCCGAATTACATTGAAGATGTGCAACAATGTGTGTCCTATTGATTCTGTTCTTGCACAGTATCAAAACTTCCAGGAGGTTTTTATGGAATACTAAATAACAATTGCAGCAAAATAACATTGTTTCTAATGGCGGTATACCCTATCCTCCCGCTCTATTATTTTGATATGAAAACTTATTATAGTGTACTATTTTTATAAGAAAACGTGTTGAAAGTAAACAACCTTTGATAAGAAGGTATATCTGAATCATACGACACCAAAACATTAAAAATACAGTTTTAATTTTCTTACTTCCTTTTTAATATATACGCAAATTATTAAGTTTACGCTTAAAGCCTAGTATGCTGTTCCCAAGAAAACAGCTCAAGGAAAATGTGCACTTATTCCCAAACGGAATTTTGACAGTAGGTCAAGGAATTTTGACAACTCAAAAAAGTCAGCTGTGCAAAAGTGAGTTTCTGTGTGGGAAATCTGTGAGAAGTGACGAGACTATGGAAAATTATCAAAGGTAAATGGTATATTTATTATTGTGAAAATATAATCATAAGTTTAATAAATTAGGGACTTATACATGAGGAATATGAACCTCATTATTGCTGCGGCAAGTTTGGTGTTGATCGTCGAGCTGAAAAAGAAGAAACAAAAGAAGAGACCTATATGCAGAGTAAATCCCTATCTTCAGGAAAGAAATACGAAAGGAAGATTTGCGACTGATGTAAGCATATGTGGAGGAGGAGGCGGTGAATTTTATTTAAAACAAAAAAAATATAAAGTAGGCGATGAACATAAAATAATCTCTAGTCCGGTTAAATTCATTGACAAGAAGAATTCAACAGAATAAATTAAAAAGTTTTAAAGGAATAATAGTAAAGAATTGTAAATTTATTAATTAAAAATAAAAAAATATAACACTGAATAAAAATAAAATAAAGAATTATAAGTTCTTTTTTTCTTCGCCGGTCCGGCTGCACCCACTTTTTTCAGTTCAGGAGGAGTATTAATTTCTTCCTGTGATTCCACGAACTCCTCAATTTCAATAAAATCCATTCTAAATATGGATTTATCACAATAATCTCAATGTGCAGAAATCCAAATAAGCAAAACCGTCACTTTTACTTCAAGGAATATGTGCTCGGATACATATTTCTTGAAGGAAATTAGAATTCAGTGATAATAGCGCCATCTGCTCCTGAAATCCGAACTTTGTTTTTTCTTGCCGAACAGCATACCGCTTTGGTAGCCGAAACAGAAAAGAAATTCCTTGAGTGTTCCTTGAGTGTTTTTTTACATGTGTTTTGTATAGGCCAAGAAATTTCTTGGGAACAGCATACTAGGCTTAAACAAATGAATTGATTTCGTATCAAATTAATAATTTTCATGCATTTCCTGCAGCTGCAGTAATATTTGTTTGCATCAATGGTTTCACCTGTTTCTAGGAAAGAAAAGTGAATAATTCCGGCTGCAGACCATCAAACAGTTACCATTATCTTCTTTAGATGAAGGCTGGGCTTGTGCATATGTTTTGGTGGTTCATTTGCATATGACCATTGAGCAGATCATCGGCGACTATAATATTGGGTCCACTTTTCATCACACGTTATGATCCGATAGCTTGAAGCTTATGGGAAACTGCAAAATAATGCAATCCTAATTGCTCTGCTATCTCACGAACAGTTATGCGAGTATTTCTCTCAGCTAAACTTCTTAATTTATTATCATTAAAATCATCCCTTGGCCGATCCATGTCTCCAGTTTCAAATTTCTCGAACCAAAGCCACACAATTTTTTTAGTAGCCAAATGCTGTGCTAATATGGCGAGTTGCTACCGCTGCATTATGTCCAAGTTTAAATTTATATACAAAGGAAATTTACGCGAGTTTGGCTTTTTTCCATTACTCACGTGTCTTAATCACTTTTCGTTGTTGTACCCTTAACCGCCGAAACTACAATGGATCTAAATACTCTTGCCTTCAAGCTGTAATTTGGTATGCAACATGCGCCACCTGGCGGAAACCTTAACTAAGAAAATTGCAGCTAAGTTCATGATAAAGCGAAATGTGTAGTGTTAAACAAAAATTACTCACGATTTTTACATAATAAGAATGTAATGTAATTTTGCGAAATTTCCACAAAACAATGGTCAATTTATTTGTTGTTTAGATAAGGTTCCATTAACATGTGCCACTTATTGAGTTTTACATTCTCTTGTGGGCTTTTCAGTTTGATGTAGTAGTTATATTATTTTCCGATTCAGGAAAAAAAATATTAAAAAATTTTGTATAAATTTTTTCCCTCAACTTTTAATTATTATAAAAATTACTTAAATATAGTTACATGAGAATTAAATATAATTGGTGACCCCGACAAGGCTCAAAAAGGGGATTCGTTAATAGTGAATATTTTTTTCCTCTACCCAATTCCGGCGACTGACCTAAATTCATCTGTTAATCTCATAATAATTTCCGAATCCTATTTTGACGAATTCAAGCATTACGATTTTTTTCTAAGACGAGCCTCTTATTCTCATCAACGAGGAAACGTAGCTTGTTGTTCTTTCAGAAAAATTTAAAATAAAATAAAAAAAACGTTTCTCAAAGAAAAACAAACTCAAAATGAACGTTTTTTTATATAAGTCAGGCAATCCCTTACGAAATCTGTGAACTATTCCATATTTTGTGTACACTAACAACACTATAATGCCAGAAGGTAAAAGTTTATACGGCAAGGTGGCCCCATAATCCACACCTATAATCTTACAAAGAAGCAAAGGAAAAATGTTATATTTTTTAGTGAAATCATGTCTTTTGTGCGACATGTCTTTCTGCATTAAAATATATGTTTACATTATATATAGTGTATACTACAAGTTTTTTATTTTACTTCTTTTGTACAAAGATATACAACCTCTTATTAACAAATGTAATACGTATTGTGAATTTCTATGTAAATTCTGTTTCCCTAAAAAATTATCATGGCTATAGGTAATGTATTAAAAACTAAACGTACACATATGTGCGGGGGGAAGAGATTAAAGTGGCTTGAAGTTGGATGCAAGCTTTGTTCAAAGTTAAAATGTTAAGCTGGCATGTGTCATTTCTTACATCTTGAAAAATTATATTCTTAGTTACAGACAAATATATATATATATATAGTTTTCATATTTCTGACAATAGAAGGAAACACAATCATTTTTGACTATCTTCAAACAATTTAATGCCATAATGACAAATATACAAGCTACTGTTGTTATTTTGTTTTAAGGGGACGTGACACACCCAATTTTTTATTTTTTATATTTGGAAAAATTGGAAAATTGAAGGGAAAAACAGTAGATACATTAATCAAACTTTGCATATTTATTAAACAGCGTTAAAAGAATACAAAAACCATTTTTCTTCATTTTTTGAATTCGTTTTTTTTCTTTGTACATTTGTTTGTAAGAAACCACAAAAATTGACTGCGGGCACGATTGGGAGCGAATGGAACGTCTGAAAAAAAAAAATTATGGGGTTAATTTTTATCAAAATCCCCAGGGATTGAACCTAAATGGAACATTTTTCATGAAAAAATTACAAAATGGCGTCATTTTTTCAAAAATTCACTTTTTTTTGTCCGGGAAAAATGCCGCCATATTGTAATTTTTTCGTGAAAAATGTTCCATTTAGGTTCAATCCCTGGGGATTTTGATAACAATTAACCCCATATATTTTTTCTTTTTTCAGACGTTCCATTCGCTCCCAATCGTGCCCGCAGTCAGTTTTTGTGGTTTTTTACAAAAAAAATTGTACAAAGAAAAAAACGAATTAAAAAAATTAAAAAAAAAAATTGTTTTGTATTATTTTAACGCTGTTTAATAAATATGCAAAGTTTGATTAATGTATCTACTGTTTTTCCCTTCAATTTTCCAATTTTTCCAAATATAAAAAATAAAAAATTGGGGGTGTCACGTCCCCTTAAGGGGTCATATACAGTCAGGATTTTCAGAAAATCGAATTTTTTTTTATTTTATTTTCGTAATATACATATATTTAAGTACACCCACAAAAAATTTCATGTCAATCCGGTGAATATTCTCGAAGTTACACGCATATTTGTAATGACGTGTTCGAGTTTTTGTACTATATGTAAAGTGCTTTTGAAACTTTAAACGCGTTTTTCTCAAAACTGTGTTCTTAAAGTCGGTGAGCAAGATTTCTCGGAAACGGCTGAACCGATCAGTTTCAAATTTTAACACAGGCTTCCTAAGCATATTTTTTAGTAATTAATCGAAGCTTTTTGCTCACCGATAAATATTTTCCATTTTATATACAATTTAGAACGAAAATTGTTGTTAAAAACCGATTTTTTTTTTTAAGAAGCCGCCATTTTCTCAAAAATTCCTATTTTGCTTATTCCTTCGATTAATTACAAGATAAAACAATATACTAACGAAATATATTTAGTTTTTTCATTTTGGATGATCCAGTCGAGAGATATCGTGCACACCGCAAAACGCTTTTTTTTACAGTTGCTCCCGGAGATCAGCTGTAGCAGCTTTTAAAATAATTATTTTTACAAATGAAAAACATTAAAATACACTCAAGAGTTACCATTATATGTGTACAGAATTTTACATTAATAACTTGAAAGATCTTCTCAAGAAAAATTCTTGAAAAATCGACTTTTTTAGGCCTCCTGACTGTATATGACCCCTTAAAGAACTTTTCTGTCGGTTAAAGTTTCTTCTTTTATTTTTCAGCTAGAGTTTATAATTAAAATAATTGAGTCAGTTTACAAAGGCTGCAAAACACCTTGAAGAAATCACATCGACAACATCTGTCCACAGATCACGCACAATTTACAACTGATGTAATAGACGCTTACATGGAGTATGCCTGATGCAAATGCTAACAATACAAATTACAGTGAAATATGTTACACTTACCTATACATGTGAATGGATACCATCATTGAATTATTACTTACTTTTCACTGAAGTACAATTTTTATTATTTCGATATATGTTGTTTATTTAACTTTCGAAAAAATGTCTTTTTTGTTTTTAATAAGCATTATTTATATAATTTGTAATAAAACGTTGGAATATCCTAATCACAAATTCCTTGTCCGTTCAGTTCTCAACAAGTTTCTTTTGCAGTTTTTTAATTACGTTTTAAAATAAATTTTTTATGACACTTTCCCTAAAATCAATAAATTACATAAATTTGGTTCAGCACTTTATGCACAACTTCAATTTTTTGTTTGGCACTAAAAAGGGGTATAATCTGATTCTGCTGTATAGAAAAGGAGACTTATTTCAGGGTACGGAGAAAAAAAAAATTTGATTCGTTCGTTTGCGAATGGATCCCAAGCGAATTAAATTTTTTGATTCGCTCTCGAATTTTATTATTCGATTCTTTTTCTAATAAAATTCGACTCGCGAATTGAATCGAAAATTTCAAGAACTGAAAATTTAATTCGTTCGCGAATTTATCGCAAATGAATGATTTGGGAATCAAATTAAATACAACCGAATGCAGATACCCAACAACATAATACGCATATACTTTTATTCATAAATTTTAAATTTATTATTAAATTTAAAAAAATCACGTATTCTACCGCAGTAAATTAAACTCTTTCACTCTGGTCAAAATAATTGCAAAAAATAAAATTTCAATTATCATAACAATATATTTCGAACTTAGCTGATCGGTTCCAAATCGTCGACGAGTATTCTGCATGCAGTAAAATGCGACTAAACAGCTAATGACACATGATGTGACATGCAACATGACATGTGACATGAATTTTTTTTTTTGCACCATGTTGTAGAGCGGGTCCGATAACCCCCCTTAGAAACCCCGAAGGGGTCGAAAAAGCCCTAGGAGGCCAAAAAATAGGCCAAAACATCATTTTTGTTTTGTTTACGAATGCCAAATTAACGACGAGGCTATTGCAAGCCGTAAAATGTAGATTAACGGCTTATGACACATGATGTGACATGTGACATGAATTTTTTTTTTGCACCATGTTGTAGAGCGGGTCCGATAACCCCCCTTAGAAACCCCGAAGGAGTCGAAAAAGCCCTAGGAGGTCAAAAGATAGGCCAAAACATCATTTTTGTTTTGTTTACGAATGCCAAATTAACGACGAGTCTATTGCAAGCCGTAAAATGTGGATTAACGGCTTATGACACATGATGTGACATGTAACATGACATGTGACATGAAATTTTTTTTTTGCACCATGTTGTAGAGCGGGTCCGATAACCCCCCTTAGAAACCCCGAAGGGGTCGGAAAAGCCCTAGGAGGCCAAAAAATAGGCCAAAACATCATTTTTGTTTTGCTGGAATTTTTCAGAAAATTAGAATTTGAAAGTTTTTGAAATTGAAGATAGTAGTCAAATCATAAAACTTCAAATATTTTATTAAAAATTGCTGCGAGAGGGTTTTCAGGGTTGCTCATTCCGATTTTGCTTTTGAGAGTTTGGAACTCTAGATGGCGATTGAAATACAAAATTCTATGGATTTGAAAATTAGTATCTAGGGTTTTCTGTAGAAGACGAGGAGGGACATTTTTGAATCAAAGTCGGATGATCAAAAGTGGTGAGAAAAATAAGTAGGTCAAAAGATTTAAATGAAAGTTAATTCTAAAATAATAACAATAGAATTTGTTGTTGTTTCATATTGCCAGTTAATTGTCCTTTTAATTTTTTTTTCCGCATTCTAAATACGTCGACGTCTTGCTATCCTTATCATAGCAGACGTATTTAGAAAATACAAAAACTTTAAGTCGACCCATTCTTAAAATTACAATTGGTTGCACCCTGAAGATGTATACAGGGTGATCCAAAAGTATGGAAACGGCTAAATAACTTTCGAGGAATGCATTTTGGAGCAAAAAGTTGTAGACAAAAGTTTTAGGAATTTTCCCCAGCTATTCAGTGGTGACCTTAGACTTGACCTTGACCATGGCCTTGAAGGTCATTTCAAGGTCAAGTTGACTTTTTTAAATTGGAACCCTTATTTTCGACCACGGAAATGGAAAGGGCGGAAAATTTTACGTCCAACTATGACCTTCACCATGACCTCGAAGGTCATATCAAGGTCAAAATGGCTCTTTAAAGAGGAACCTGCATTGTTACTGCGGATTTGCAGAGTGGAAGTTTTGCTTCCAAATGTGACCTTGACCACAACCTTGACCTTGAACATGACCTTGGCAATGACCTTGAAGGTTATATCAAGGTCAAATGGTTTTTTGAAGGGGAAACCATGTTTTTGGCCACGGAAATGGAAAGAGTGGAAAAGTTAACGTTTGACTATGACCTTGACCATGACCTTGAAGGTCATATCAAGGTCAATATGGTTCTTTAAAGGGGAACCTGCATTGTTACTGCGGATTTGGAAAGAGCAGAAGTTTTGCGCCCGGATGTGACCTTGACCATGACACACTTGACCTTGCCTTAATCGACTTCACCATGGTCGGTCGTTAACTTTTCCGTTCTTTTCATTTCCGTGGTCGTTAACTTTCCCGCTCTTTCCATTTCCGTGGTCAAAAACATGGTTTCCCCTTCAAAAAACCACCTTGACCTTGATATAACCTTCAAGGTCATTGCCAAGGTCATGTTCAAGGTCAAGGTTGTGGTCAAGGTCACATTTGGACGCAAAACTTCCACTCTTTGCAAATCCGCAGTAACAATGCAGATTCCTCTTTAAAGAGCCATTTTGACCTTGATATGACCTTCGAGGTCATGGTAAAGGTCATAGTTGGACGTAGAATTTTCCGCTCTTTCCATTTCCGTGTTCGAAAATAAGGGTTCCAATTTAAAAAAGTCAACTTGACCTCGAAATGACCTTCAAGACCATGGTCAAAGTCAAATCTAAGGTCACCATTAAATAGCTGGGGAAAATTCCTAAAACTTTTGTCTACAACTTTTTTCTCCAAAAAGCATTCCTCGAAAGCTATTTAGCCGTTTCCATACTTTTGGATCACGCTGTATATCAGTGGCTAAACAGCTCACAAGAGTGACTGGTCTACCTACTACACAGTCACAGCTGACGCATCGCCAACAAAGAACAGCAAAAAGCACGAGAAGAGAGCGAACCGAAAAGAATGATTCTTTTCCATTCATATTCGCTCGTGAACGAAATCTGAAAAAGTTCATTTGAATCATTCTCAGGGATGAATTGAAAGCTTTAAGTTCTTCTCAAAAAATTCGCTCACGAATTTTATAAATTTGATTCGATTCGCGAACGAATGGAAAGAGAGGAATTAAATTTTTTCGATTCGCGAACGGAATTTTTCCGTACCCTGCTTATTATTTCATTTGCAAGCAATTTTTTTGTCAAAATGTTCAACATACATTTAAGAAATTCTCTTTTAAGACTTTAGATGTCAGTTGAACGAAATTATATAAATAATTAGTAAATTTATCTTATGTATGTACGTATGCTCATTTTTGATTAATTTAGGAGATTCTTAATTGACGTAACTTTTTGTAAGCAAAACTATATTAGTTACATATGTTATTTTTGAATAAATTTAGCTGTTATTGACGTTCTACTAAAACCACTTAAAAGCAACACTTTTGTTATGTCTATAATTCCCATATATGAAGAACTTGCTTTATTCAGTTCTTAAAACATGGTAAACAAGAATTATGTAATTCTACTCCCACCTATCTCGATGAGAAGCAATAAAAAAGCATGATAAATACGGATTTAAAGAGCATAAAAGAGTCGTGCAGCAAACGCGATAGAAAAGTTATCCAGGTGGCAACGAGCAAAGCAGAACATGCAAATTGAGGAGTTCATCCTCTGAAGGCAGCGCTAATTGATTGTTGTCATCAATTAGAACGAGCTGCCCATTGATCGCAGTTTCCGTTCATTTACGCCATTGCGATGCAATCAAAACAACTTTCGATGTGGTGAGTGGACAATTGACGAAGTTGAAAACGAGCCGAGCACAAATGTCGGGATTGCGCGACATTGCCGGCGGCACGGCCGGGGCGTGTCGGCGACGACCGTGACGCTTGAGTGCGAATGCAAATTAAGAAAACAAGATTTTGCTCGCCTTGAGGAGGTGAGGTGCGCACACATGAACTCCTACAGTAAAGGCACAAGCTGACTTTTGCGAGCTCACGTAGTTGACATATGAGCCTATATGAAATTCCGTCTGTCAATCGCTCACGTGGTTCTCCCACTGAATTGAGCTCTGCTTTCAAATCGTTTTGGTGGTTGTCATTCGATTATCGTCTTAATTGGACTAAATTAGGTTAACAAACCTTCTCGCGATTGATTAAGTGCAGACTTTGCGCTTGATGAAGAGTAGTACATGTATATTAGATTTATTGCACTTGGGCAGTGGCGTCTCTAATACAAAATTATTTTTAAAAATCCATTCTGCACGTAATTTGAAATTCTCAGTCATCACTAACATTTTTCCTGCGCTTTCGCCCGGGCCCAATAAAGCTCTTATGAAACAAAATTATTGAAGATTGCAAAAACGTCTTCTTTCACAAGTCAAAATTTTAGGGGTTAAGCTATAACCATTTTAGTGATTCCTCGTCTCAAACATAAAGAATCTTTAACTTTAGAAAAATATAGTTTAATTCCTCTTTTACCCAACTACGGCGAATCCATACGGCGATGTATGTATGTACCGTATGTTTGTATTTACATACGCTCCACTGTAGCGCCTTAAATACTGAGCTGATTTTGATGAATGAAGTCTCAATCAATTTGTTATTATGGGTCGGGTGACATCGGCTACATTTTATACGAACTAAGTCAATAGGACGGATGTTACAGCCAAAAATCGGGGGTCTTTGAATTTGTTTTTTGCTATCGTATCGAGTTTGATGTCAAATGAAAGAGGGGAAAATTCCGAGCTCAAAAATATAAATATAGTCCAATATTAAAAACGAAAAAGTTTATAATAAAATAAAAAGTTTAAAAACTGTAATCTGACTACGGAGAAAAATAAATATAATTATGGGAAAAAAAGTTCCAAAACCTTCAACCCGACTAGGGATACATAAATAAGATAAACTAAAAAATAAGAAACAAGTTCCTTCTGGCAGTTTCACATTAATAACGTTATAATTCAACTCAAATGCCGTGGTTGTGCGTATTTTTTTATCCTTGATTGACGGCATCTCATTTGTCTATCAAATTAGAATGTTTGCTTTTTGTAGTTGTCAACGCACGACCACGGCATTTGAGTTGAATTATAACTTTATTAATGTGAAACTGCCAGAAGGAACTTGTTTCTTATTTTTTAGTTTATTTTATTTAGGTATCACTAGTCGGGTTAAAGGTTTTGGAACTTTTTTTTTTTCCTTAATGAAATTTAGTTTTTTCCGTAAGGGGCCATCCATAAATTACGTCACACGAATTTTATGATTTTTGGAGTCCCCCCCCGTCCTTGTCACAGGTGGTCACATTTGTGTGACCCCCCCTACCCTAGTGTGATGTCACATATTTTGCAAATTTTAAATTTTATAATTATTAAACTAAAACAGCTCTCCCAAAATTATTTGTATCTTTCGAGATTACCCCGAACGGACAGACATACATGGGTGAGGTCAAAAAAATTGGTACTCAATGAAACTTTGAGGGGTTGTTGGGTATGATGCTAATAAAGAAATAAGCCAACCTTGTGCGCAGAAAACCCTGTGCGTCTATTTTTTATAAACAAAATACGATACGACGAAATAAAGGGCTGTAAAATCAAAACTATTCATCGAATCAAGTCGCAACAAAACTTGAACAAGTTTTGAAAGGAAAGAACTATAGAAACTGTGTACCAAAATTAATTCCTTAATATTCAAAACTTCCAAAGTTAAAACTTTAAATTTATAAATAATTGGCCATAACTACAACAATTATTAATATTTTGATATGAAATCTTACATATAATTTTGTAGGTAAAAGAAAGACGTTTCTAATGAGGTGTTGGTAGCTCAATTTGCAAAAAAATTATTGCGAAAGAACTGAATTTTTCGCACGAATTCTAAGAAAAGACGAAATTTCAATGTCATATTTTTGATATATTTTTTTTTCACAATTAACTATTTATTTTTAATTTTGTATGCGCGATTGACATATAGGGTTTTTTGCGGATAAGGTGGGCTTATTTTTGTATTGACATCATACCCAACAACCCCTCAAAGTTTCATTGAGTACCAATTTTTTTGGATCTCAGTAAGAGTGAGTAACAACTGAACTTAACCAACTGGGTTGTTCCGCTTTTCAATTTGCCACGGAAGATTACATATATTTTTAGCGGAGGAGAACGAATTATTAAAATAATATAAAACTCGAACTTACTTGTACGCCCAAGGGCTCTAGTTGTTTTGGTGGTTTTGAGGACGAAGGAATTTTTGAAACAAAATCTATAAGTGTCGCTTTCTTTTTCGTCAATTTTATTTGCAATTTTTTGATTTTCGATTTCACTTCACCTTCAACATTGTCACTAGTTTTCAAACTTCGCCATAAGGTGTTAACTTCGTCCCGTATATTTTGTTTATTTTTATCATACATATATTATAATAATATTGATGGAGCTGATAATATTTTAAAGTTTTTCGTTAGGAAATTTAGAGTTTTAATACTTTAGATTTATACATGTGACATCACAAAGCTTATGACCCCGTCCCCCCCTTGTCACACGATGTCACACTTCCTTGACCCCCTCCCTGCCCCTTAACGTGTGACGTAATTTATGGATGGCCCCTAATCGGGTTACAGTTTTTTAAACTTTTCCTTTTTTAACAATATAAGATGAGTTTTACTTCCAAATGGATATAATATTTCGTATATAAATTATTTTTTATTGCTATTTTCTTAACAAAATTAATATCAATAAAAATAAAATTTCGCTTTCATTTTACAAATAACGACTAACACCCTTTGGTCGATCAGTTGAGAAATCTCTTCTTGGAAAAGGGATAATGTTTTTTTTTAATATAAAATATTTTATGTGGTTTCACTCCAATTTATTTCCCGTATGGAGCACATGCATCAGCATTAACTTTCACATCCTTCTCTTCTTTAAATAATAAATGACGAGACTGAATCTTTTATATGCTAGATTTTTCTATGACGTAACATATACAGGATGTTCTATTTCAACAACCATCGACAAAACCAACGTACGAGTATGTGGTGTAACTTTTCTAGTTTTAGAAATATAAAAAGATGAATTTATTTTATTATTATAATTATTTTTTCTTGCATTTATACTACTACTACTATACTGTACTCTATAGACTTCAGTTAAGTATTCGTATACACATCCACCTATCTCTCCTCTCCTTGATCATATTATGTATAAAGCTTAATTTTAAAAAATATAATTTTTTTATCTTCCTTTTTTCTTAAAATAAAAGTTCGAAAGAAAGAATATCTAAACTAGACTAAGATGTATTGTTTGATCTACTTCCTTTAATAGTTAAACGCAGAGAATATAAATAAAATTAGATATTTTATAAAAATTAATCTAAGGTTCAACATTTTATGCCACGGCTGTTCTAACTAACTTGATTTAAAGTATATATATGGAATTCTTGTTGAAACAAACATTGACCATTTTAAGCTATGAAAAATAACTGACCAACTAATCGTGGACTTAGATTGAAATGATTTCTGTTTAAACATTAATAAATGTATTCTAGTGAACTTGACATGCATTCCCCTTATTTCAATTATTCTCTAGTAAAATTCACATTAAAATAGATGAAGTAGGATTGATTGAAATAGAAAAGGAAAGGAAACACTAGACTCGGAAAAAAAAACAATGGAAAAAAATTGTTGATTTGAAGAACTTTTATTGATCAGATCGTACCCAGCAACTTTGTTTTTAACTATGTAAAAGTTGTTAAATAAAAGCTTCCGTGGATAACAGCGAATCTTGTCAATAAGTTCTTATTTAAAAAATAAAATAATAAAAATTTTAAATATTTAAAAAAAAAAAATTGGTGTTACATAATTTGGTGTGCAAGTTTTTGGGGCAATAATTGAATTTTTTTGAGATTGAGATTGATGTGGCGTTTGAGACATTAAGTTTTTATGGTTGGTCAAGTATACGATGTGTTTTATGAGACATTTTTTGTTTAAAGTTTAAAAAAATGCTGCTTTCGCTTTGCTTACTTACATTGTTAGTTTATAAATAATATTGTAATTCCTTAAAGAAAAATTTGAAAATGTAAAAATTTAAATTGTTTGAAGAAATGAATTTAAAGTATCATTATCCAAATAGAATTGAATAATATATAAGATATAAAGAACTAATACGGTTGGTTGTGTAAAGTTCTAATCTTCTTCAAGGAAAGTTTTTTCAAATTTGTTGTGAATATGTTCAAAGATGAGGACAATAAGAAGTAAAAAATCAAAAATATGAGAAGGTACCATCCAAAAGAATACAAGTCACATCTAAACGAATTTTAGGAATTTGCGAAATACTTTTCGTTAAAATTGTGACAACTGCAATGATTTCCTCTGATATTAATATTAATTGTAGAACCAAACGCAACATACATGTAGTTCAAATCATTCTAATTTTCTTAAAGAGTTATTTTGATTTAAAATATGGACACTTAACCTTTTGTTCGAACAGATCAGGATGTGTCTTTTTGCTTGAACACACCAGAACATGTACCGCTTTAGATCTGTTACAAAGAATAGTTTAATTAAAAAATTGCTCAACTAAATATGACAAACCAATGTTTCTTAAACTGAACATACAAATTTTACTCTACATAAATGAGTTTTTAATTGAACTTATTATATATGGACATGTATTTTTCTGCTCCAAATCACGATTTTTGTTCCACTAAAATTATAGAAAAGATATTTTTTTACGTCGTACCATGTTTATTATTCGATGCAGATGAGAACAAAGAATGATATTTATCTGAAATCTCGATTATTGATTTTTGTTGACTTGTATTCTATTGCATGGTACCTCCTTATATATCTTTTATTGCATAAAACCTAATTCATAATTCTTCTTCCCTGCTAATTCTGTGGTTACAAAATATTTCTTGCAGTCATTGCGCTACCTTTTAAGAAACTTTTATTCATTGACGTATTTTAAAGAATGTCTTGCATCCAACAAGCACTCTCTTAAAAATGATTTGAACTAATTTGAACAGTTTTAATTTTAATTTAATAATTCCTTCACAATTCCAGATCGTAATTTTTTATTTTCTTCAGCATGGATTCTTTTCCTGAAAACCTTTTACAATTCCTTAAAGAAAACTTTATCATTTTTATTGCAATTTATTATTATTGGTAAAACACTTGCAAAAAAATATCGTTTTAAAAAACGTATTTTGGCATATCAGAAGCGCAAAGTGGCGAATAAAAGTTTTTTCTTAATCATACATTGTATTCTCTATATCGACCAATGCTTCAGCGTTATACACTGGTAAAAAACCCTTTGCTGTGGTCGCTAGATTTTTTCTGCGTTCTGGTAGGTCATCTACTGTCCTTGATGTCTTATATCGTTCCACACATTTCTGCACAAAATACTTCGACTTATTAAGTAATTTGGTCCTCGCGGGTGCGTTTGTATTTTATGACTTGCAAAGTATTCAAAAAATCTAGCTGTAGGGACAATTTCAATTTTATTTTTAAAAATCAACACACGGTTGTTAAATTTATATTACAGATTATTAAAATTTAAATTTCTAAATTTTTAGAAAAGAACTGCAAGAAACGCCTGCTTAACGCATTAATGCCTGAATAACAAAAAATTGTACGGCAACTTCGAGGCCCTAACTTTTATCGAAGGGGTGGTCAATTCTTATCGAGACCAACTTTTCTAGACGTATTTTGAGTCGCCCGACACGATCCAACAAAAAAAAAAAGTGAAAAAAAAAATTATTATTATTGTTTTTTTGCAATATTACGTAAATAAATACCTTTTTCACGTAATTTTTTTCGAAAAAACGACAGATTTAGTCGGGAAAAAGCAACTTTTTACTGCAATAAAGTGCATAAAACGTGTTATTAGGACTTAAACTTCAAAAATATGAAGGCATTTAATCAGTAATCAGTGACCCCAAAAACTCCGAATACCCAGTTTTTTTTTCGAAGAAATTGAGAATTTTGCCAAAAATTGTTCGCCATCTTGGATCCGCCACTTTGAATTACGAAAATCTGTTAGCAAATTTGTAATCAGTGACTCTTAAAAGTAGTTTATATACATTTTTGAGAATAGTCGAACATATTGAGATAAAAAAAGTGATCGAAAGTAATGCAAATATGCGTTACATTTATGCAGCCTAATATTTTTAACGAAAAAAATGCCTGCATATTTTTGAAGTTTAAGTCCTAATAACACGTTTTATGCATTTTATTGCAGTAAAAAGTTGCTTTTTCCCCACTTAATCTGTCGGTTTTTCGAAAAAAATGACGTGAAAAAGTATTTATTTACGTAACATTGCAAAAAAACAATAATAATAATTTTTTTTCACTTTTTTTTTGGGTTGGATCGTGTCAGGCGACTCAAAATACGTCTAGAAAAGTTATTCTCGATGAGAATTGATCACCCCTTCGATAAAAGTTAGGGCCTCGAAGTTGCTGTAAAATTTTTTGTTATTCAGGCATTAATGGGTTAAAATGTTCCCCTTTATTCTCCATAATAAATTATCCTTAAAATTTTACATAATATTTTGTTGAATTTCAAAATATACATATCCTTCTTTCAGCACCATAAACCAGATTTTCCTCTTGAGATTTACTGAAATTAAAGTTCAATATGAATACATATTAATCAGTTTTTGTTAGAGATAAATTATTCATGGCAAAAGAGATTCATATTCGTCCTTTACCTTTTATTTTTAAGTCTTCCCATTGTGTTTGTGAGCTGTTCACAAGATCACATATTCAAATTTAAATGTTACAGGCACTTGCGCATCACCAAAAAGTCTTTAAAAGCCCGCTTAAAAAAGAGTTTTTTTTTTTATACACGGGTAGTCGTTTTATTCGGACAATGCCTCAAGCGTTATTCGCAAATTACCATTTTCAATTTAACGAATGATGCTTCCTGGTAATTAAGTAAGATTATTGTCACTGAATGGGTTTTGCAGTGCTCGCGGGGTGGGACTAAAAAAAAGAGGACGTTTCAATAGCATCCTTTGAATTTTATTCTTTGACGGGAAATAAATATTTTAAGGGACCTGTATCATTAATTGCGAGAAATAAGGCTGCTAGTATCCTTTAGGTTTCCTTTTCGACAAAATCTCTCCCATATCAAAATAAACATTGAATTTTTGTTTATCGACCGGCAGTTTGGGGTTTGTTCTGCAGGTTGGGGCTGGGCTGATCGACCTGTTTCCCATAAGGCCATTCAACTGAATGCTCCACTCAGCACTCGACTGTTGCATTTGGTTTCCGGCGACTATCGATTTGCAGGGTTTTCTTGGAGGTGGCCAGGTGATTATGTATCCTTTGTAGAATGGCTTCAGGGCGGTACATGAATAGTTTGTAAAGTTTACTCCCGAGGGATACCTCCCGGTGATTTAATTTATTCCGACCCCTTCTGCATCACTTATGTTTTATGGTGTCTTCGGGCATCTTCCCTTCGAGGAAACCGCAAAAAATTATGCAGCGCATATATAAATATTGTATAAAGAAGGAACACCCGCGCGAGTTCCACATAATGCCGCAACGGTCAACAGCACTAAGTAGTTTATCTGCGTTGCGACCGTCATAGTATGGTGGTATGTAGGTTCAAACCCATCAGTCAGCAGGACTGTAGAAAGAGAAACATTTCAACACGGGAACACCTGAGAACGGATGTGGCGAGCAGGTGGTTGAAATATTGATTTTCCTGGCTGCGATGCTTTTTGTAGGGGCTGAATGGTGATAACGAATTCCTAGTCCGGCTAACGGCACGGCCAATGTGTGAGAGAAAGCTTTCATGTTTGCAGCATAAAGTCCTATCGACATATGTGACCGCATCACAGCATAAATCGATAACGAATACCTTAAATTACTTGCCTGGTCGATTTTTTCCCCTTGCGCATAGCGAAAATCCGTTTTTAAATGGGGCTAATCTAGTTAACATATACGCGTTCTCTATGGGCATAGACAGATAAACAAAACATGGTCACATGCGTTCACAGAGTGATTAACGTCAAAAGCAATTTTCAATTGGCGCAAAAAAAAAAAAAAAAAAAAAAATGTTGAGCCTGTAATATTTCATAGAAGAGAGAACTCAATTAAATTTTAACTGCAAAGGACTGGATACCCTCATACATTTTTTACCAAACCCATAATTTTCACAACAAAAGTTAACGTAAACTTTTCCAAGGATGCTGAAAATTGTGAAACATATTTTCCAAACTTAATTTTAAAACTACACCATGAGTGAGCTATTCCACCATAAAATACTGTCAGTATTGGCTATTAAGAACGAAGGAAAATTCGTTTCTGCCAAAAGGTATATACTTTTCATCTTTATAGTGTAAAGGTAAAAACTGAGCTAAATAACTAACCACGGGTTTAAAGTTCACCGAAAAAGTTTATATTAAATATATCTAGGGAACATTATGATGAACTCTGTCCAAATTCATAAAGTTCATTTATTTTACAGATTTCGATTATTCGAGGATACTTTTTCCATAATTTAAATAAAGAATAAAAACAGATTGTTTGCATTACAATTTCGTTGTATATAGCATAGCAGAATCGAGGGAAAGTTGAATATTTCTTTTAATTCAATTTTACTAACTGGTTGTATTGTCTTTTGGAAGTTACAATGCTTTATTGAAAAACAATTAAATCTAATAATAAAATTAGAATTGTTTTCCAGTGAAGCGTTGTAAATTCCAAAAGATAATACAATCAATTAGTGAAATTGAATTAAAAGATATATTCAATTTTCCCTTTATTCTACTATGCTTAAGTTTGATACCTTGTTCTTTCTTCGCTCCCTTTTTGTGTTTTGTTCTTTCAAAACCCATATATTTTGGGTTGATATTAAGGGCGTCGAGGTCCGGACTTGGAGGAGGGGTTTTCCCAGCTGTATGATTGGGATCATCTTGTTCGAATGTGAATATTGAACCAAAGCCCGTTTTTTCAGCCGACTCTTCAAGATACTAATTCAAAATATGAATTGAAAAGTCTGATTTTATTTTTCCTGGTACTGGCACTAAATTTCCCATTCCTTTATAGGAAAAAACATTTCCAAGAGCCGCCACCATCTTTTATGATAGGGCAAAAAACTTTATCTTTTTCTGCTACCAAACTCAGCTCAAACTTGCTCATATCATATTAAATAGACATCAGCTTTTTTGTTTTAATCTTAATCGACTTTTTGTTGTTTATCTTGCTCAATAGGGGTTTCTTTCGTTGTGCTTGATCACGCAAGTTCTTTTCTAATAACCTACGGCTAATTGTCCACTTGGAAATCTTTAATTGTAGTTCTTCTACAAGTTTCTGTTGAGTAATAGTCGGTTGCCTTGTGGCTTTTCGAACTATCATTTTGTTCTCCCTTTTGGTCGTACACTTATTTCATCCATGCCGAGATAAATTCTCCAAAGTTTCAGAATTTTTATATTTGTTCCAAATTTTGTCAATTGCTGTTTTCAAAACATTGTATTTTGTTTCCCCGTTACTTTGACACTTTATTCTTTCCTTACAGACACTTTTACCAGTTAAAGAGTTTCAAAAATATTAAAAATAATAGCAACGTCCTCACCTCAGGGCTATTTAAATTCCAATAAACTTCTAGTGCGCAATGTATCTTTGCAACAACAACTTATAGATATCTTCTAAATGCAAAAAAAAAAAAAAAAAAAAAAAACAGGATGTTAGCAAACAGCAATACAATAATCTTTATCTTATTCGTAATGCTGTTGTCCTCTCAGTTTTATCTCTTTTAAAACTTTTGAAATGAAGGAAGCCTCAATAGCTTGCTTGGTAGCGCGACGTGTTGGTTGCTGGTCAACAAAAGTGGTATCACAATGGACTTACAATGGCCTGAGTGTGCCTTCGGACACCAACATCAATATACAACTATGCCTTTGTAATATAATTATATTGTTTAAACATGTGAGCTTTGGTCTTTGATACTATATAAACATTTTTTTTATTAGATTATTATTATTAAAAATAAAAATAATTTTGATAACTCTGATCCGCATTTTTGCGTTTATATCTCAATTTTGTCCCCGCGCTTTTCGCAATATCTGAAGCTCCGCCACCACGCACTGAAATCTAGTTTCGCCATCACAAGTTCTCGTGAGAAAGTGTCCAAGTACTTTATATTTCAATTTTTAAAAAGTAAATACACTAAACTTTTGTTTACATGATTTTTAAATAACCCAGTCCGATTTTGAAAAAACCTTTTATCTTTTCTTCAAATTTGTTTGTAGTTGGCAGTTCATGAAAAATTTATGGAAGTCCTCATTCTCCTCCTTTCTAAGCAAGACAGTGATTTTGAGCAATCTCATTAAAAAGATATACACTTATTATTCTGCAATAGTATTTTGAATCGAAAGTTTGTTATTATATCTTTTACATTATTTTATTAATTTTATTTTAGTTGATTTTACGGCGTATATTTTTATCTCATAGAGAATTTGTATAGTTAAATTTTTATCAGATATTTATACACGGTTTTTCCAATTAAATACATATGATCTTTTATTTCATTAACACAATTTCACATTCTGCTACAGAACTTGTATCTCTTGTTTGCACAGTTCTTTTTTGCACGGTTTTTGGGGTTTTTGGAGAAATAAGATAAACTGATTAATCAAATTAATAAGGGTCTCTGCTTGTTGATATTATATATACTGCTCATGAAGAAACTTGTTCTCTATGAGGTCTTAATAGTGTTTTAGGGTTAAAAGGACTTTATGGGTGTAATTTAAGGTGTCTTTAATTTGAGCCAATTTTGGAAATCCCAAACTTTCTATTGTTTTTAACCCTTTCACTAAGGCAAATCTTATCGGTCAGCCGGTCGATTTTCACCCGGACAATTTGTTTTTGCAATGTTCTGTTCGAGTGAAAAATGAAAAGAAAACTGGACTATGGAATGTCCAGTTTCGTAAAACCGTAATCAAATTAACGAAATTATTAGTTATTTATTATATACATATTAATTTGTAAGTGCTACCATATTGATTTATAAAATATGTTAAGGGGTAATACTACCTTATGTGCACGAAATTAAGGCTCATTTTTGGAGTTTGTTTTCATGAAAATTGTTTAATGTATTATTACCCCTTAAGTTTACGTTTTCTTTCCGAAGAAGCGAAGTAATTTAGAGGACTGACTTTGATGCTATAGTGATTTCTTTTAACTAATAAAATCCTCAACATCATATTGTTTTGTTGTCAGGTTTTTTATAGACAAATTTGGCAAGGCTGAATGGATCTTCATACCATATATGAACGATAAGCGTATTATTGTGTATGAATGAAATATGTTTACACTCATTGTAGCGAAAGGAATAACAAGTTTTTAAATCCGAAAAATCTTAAAAGTACTTTATCTTTTCGACAAAGCATTGTTTTATAGTTCCTAGTGAGTTTTTTAAAGTGTTTAGTTCTTCACTTTTCTACTTCTAATATTTCTCAAATTAAAGAGAACCAGTGATGAAAATATAAAAGAACTTTTATATTAAAATTTTGCTATCCACCAGACATCTCCTGTCTCCTGGTACGTACAACTAAAATTACATTGAAACTTCACTAACTCGTGGATGTTTTAGAAAGTGTCGGACAACAACGAAAGACGAAATCATCTCTCCTCAAAAAAGATATTGCAGTTTCGCTAGAGTGTGCAAAAACCATAGAATTTCGCTGCTATAGTGTACTCGGTTTTACCCAATCTTCTTTATATTTTATTAATTTGGGGTTTAAATATTGAAATATTCCTTAACGAAAAATGTCTCAAATGTTTAATATTGATATTTCGTCAAAGGGAAAAAATTGTTATTATAAGAGAAACTTGGGAAGAAAGAACTGTGTTGTTGTTAATTCAATAGCAATATGAATTTTAGAATTTATGAATACTTGTTAATTTATTGTATTGGTATTAATATAAAACATTGTGGGCAAATACCTTTAATTTTAATTTGTGAAAATAATCCGTCTCTATATAATAAGACACAATAAAAATTGTTTGAAAAAGTGCAATTCCAAAAGAAGTCGAATTTTACTATAAACCCAAGTAAAATAAGGAATGTTGTCACAAATTGTTGTATACTGAAACACACACATTATTTCTAAAGTTCATATTGGTGTATAAGAATACTCGTAATACCCAGCAAACCAAACGATTCGTAAATGAATTGAAAAAGAATCGAAAATAAATCAGCTGTCGAACTATTTGGACTTTTGTTAGTGAATCGTTTGTATACTTATTAATTTCTTTTTCTTGTAGAATTGCTTTCGATTTAAATATTTCACTTTCGATACTTAAACTTGAAATATATTCCACAGATAAGAAGTAGCCCCTCTGAAACTACTACGAAAGGAGTTCGATTGCACACTCTTGAAAAAAAATGGTTTTTGGGGGTTAACTTTAAGGGTGGTTTTTACCCCTTCATTGGAGGAGTTAGCACGTAAAAAAAAAAACGTTTCCATTTTTTTCGATGCTCTACAAGATACCAGGAAATCAGGAAATTTGACAAAATCTAGCTCTGGTGCAAGTCGCGGGTGACTTACCCCCGCTCACCCTCTTAAGATTGATTATTTTCAAATCTCCTAAAACAGGTCAACTATATTTTTCAATTATCTACTTTACCCAATTATTTTGGCTCAAATTCTAATAATTTAGGAATTTTTACAGATAAAAAAAACGCTGAAAATTTGTATTTACCCTCAAAATTAAAAAAAAAATACGTGTTCAATATTTTTCGATGCTCTACCACATATCACAAAATCAGGAAAATTGACAAAATCTAGCTCTGGTGCAAGTCGGGGGTGACTTACCCCCGCTCACCCTCTTAAGATTGATTATTTTCAAATCTCCTAAAACAGGTCAACTATATTTTTCAATTCTCTACTTTATCCAAATATTTTGGCTCAAATTCTAATAATTTAGGAATTTTTACAGATAAAAAAATAGAATTTACCCTCAAAATTACTTAGGGTTGCAACCCTTTGGGTCCAAAATACAGTTCACAATATTGTTATAATACAACCTACAACGCACACTTGGTATTGTTGCAAAAAAATGGTTTTTCGGGGTTAACTTTAAGGGTGGTTTTCACCCCTTAAATGGAAGAGTTAGCACGTAAAAAAAAATACGTGTCCAATATTTTTCGATGCTCTACCACATATCAAAAAATCAAGAAAATCGGTGAGGTACACCTCGGGTACCTTCCTTGTAAGTGGCGGGCTAGAAAAATTACTATTCTTAAACTAGTTAACCTATTTTCTATACTTTAAAATTACATAGTACATTTTAAATTTACTATGTAGAGTAAGCTACACTTCTCTTTAATTTTACTGTCCCTTCTAAATGCTTAAATAAAAAAATATTTGTTTGAATTTCTCTTATAATAACTATACGACATATTGAAAAACCATTTCGAAGCTTTATTTATACCTATCTATATTTATTTATCTTTCTAGTATACAAAGAGTGTTATACAATTCGAAAATTATTATTATTAAATGGAAGAATTCAGCGATCTTCATCAGTTCCCTTTGAAAATGGTGTTAGACGGTCGCTTTTAGGACTCATGATAGGATTATCTAAAATAAAATTAAATAAATAATAAATTCTTATACTACTGTGATAAAAAAATAGTAACACTTTATTATACATTATGAAACTACATATTTAGTCAAAAATTGACTCATATCGTTCCGCAACTGCCCTATTCGCCTGATTTAGCTCCGTCTAACTTCTGACTATTCCTGAAACTCAAAAAACCGCTCCGAGGACATCGTTTTGACTCGATTGAAGAGGTATAATCCGAATTGAAGAAGCTTTTGAACGCCATTCCGGAAATCGACTACAACAACTGTTTCGAAGACTGAAAAAAACGTTGTCATCCGGAGAGGATTACTTTGAAGGGGATAAAATTAATTTGGAAGAAAAATAAGCCGTTTGTGTTGTATTTAAAAAGTGTTACTATTTTATGATCAAAGTAGTATAATAATATATGTATATAACTCTCGCCTGATCCACTATGAAAGCAAAAAACATTTTTTTTAAATTGTTCGCACGAATTTAAGGTTAAAATTTAAAAAAAAAATAATGTTTTCGTACTTAAGATTATTTATTTACAAAAATGTATAATTATTGATGAGGCAGTAGCGAATTTAATGACAGATAGAATGCAGCAACATTTTCTGGAATATCTTAAAAATTGAAACCCCATCTAAACTATTATTATGACTTTTACATAACATTCTGTAAAGAATATATAATAAAAATATGAAAAATCAATTTTTTAAAAAATTTTGATAGGTGAGTCCGTAATTGGATTATACGTTAGATGTCAAGAAAATAATTTTTTGATGCAGTGGCGTGTCTTGAGAATTTTTCGAAATTAAATTTTCCAGTCATTCGCATGGGTAGCTCTGCAATGGTTTATGTACAAAGCCGTTCAAACAATTGATTCCTTAGGTTTGTAAGACTTCAATGATTATAGAAAATCGCCGCCAGCAGGAAAACTCTGCATAAGCCAAGGCAAGCCTCAAAGGTAACGTGCGTTAAATGCAATATGCATGTGGTTCAAGAACATCAAGTCTTGTGCAATGGAACCTTGAGGAAGCCGCAAGAGGCTCAGAAAATTAAAAGCTGGCCAGACTCAAAATTCGTGCCGGGCCAGGCTTCGAAAGGGTTTTACCTACATTGCGGCGCCGACTTATTACTTTTACCCATTGGGGCTTTGTGGGCTTTGAGAGGCTTCCGAGGACTGGTCACGCGGACCCGTCGTACTCACTGGCTTCGTTATATGGGCTGATTGCATATTTAATGCAATTTTCATGCCAATGAATATTTAATAAGAAAATCGTCTTGTTCTTGGTCAGGAAATATTTTCCGGTACTTTGTGGCAAGCCGCCACCTCCTGTTGTTGTCCGGGATTTCTCTTTCCTGTGGATATTTGCGACATTAATGGAGATCATCCAGTTGGAGAAGTTTTTCGTTTATCCTCGTTTTTTTTTGCAAAAAAACGAGTTGTTAAAATGCTCCAGGTGTTTGCATGGAAGACACTTTGCGATTTTCTTGTCAATTGTACGTGACACAGATAGGGTAGATTGATTGAGTGTCCACCCTTAGGAAAAGGGTCGGAGATTGCCCTTCGATAGCACTATTGCCTTTCGATGGCGCTCTAGTAAGATGTCGGTTTCGGTGACCCTGATTTCAACAACAAAATAAGGGACAGGCATAAGAACTTTTTTTTAGGATGTTCCACACGTATGAACAATAAAGTAAATTTAACGAAGTATTAGTGAGGGTGTCATAGTAATTTCTTTCTCTTGCTTTTTGGAAGACCCTTTTCTTCCCTTTTTTTGTAAGTTTGGGAGGAGTTCATCCGTTCTTAATGAATTAATGACACCCTTTGTGCCCAAAGAATCGTTTAATATAGATGAAGCAGTTAGTTGAATCTTTAGGGAAAGCAATAAAAGAAAATTTATGTTTGGTGCAAAATATTAATTCGTCTGCACATGTACAGCATTTTAAGTCTTTTAAACTCCAAGCATCAAGCGAACGATGATTTTTAGAATCAAATGATAAATTTAAGTATTTGTCTGACACAAACTCAAAAAATTTACGTTAAGGTAGCTAAACGCAATTAGACGTAACCATTTTTAAAGTAACGGTTTTCGACAAATGGCAGCTTCTTAAACTAAAATATGAGAAATGTTCAGCTTCGTCTGTGAATTAAACAAATATGCATAAATAAAAAATCGGTGACGTCAAAAACTAGAGGATAATAGCTTTTAAAGAATTTAATGCTAATTTTTATCCAATTCGTTTGGGAAGTATCAATTTTAAAAATCCACTTTTTGAAAAAGTTCATTTAAACTTTTGATGGTCCATATAACCGCACTCAACTTATATAGATTACCATAACTTCATGTTAAGTGTCCAATTTCACAATCGCACAATATTTACAATATGACAGTCCACTATTGTAAATTCATGTTGACAACAGATTTAAAATTAACAACTCTGAAATCTCCCATTTTGCATTTATTTTTAAGAAATTCGACAGATGTCAAATTCAGATTTATTCTACTTCCACATATAATTGTGTCGATTGCAATAGCTTTGTATAAGTAGATGTAGCTATAGGCTAAGAGTTGGTTACCGGAACAGTTTGGTGTTGAAGGAAATGAGCTTGCTGATGAACTAGCTAAGGAAGGTTCATAATCTCAGTACCAGAGTCATGAACCCTTTTGCAGCATTGGTTAGTCTTCGACCAAGGCTGTGGTTGAATAATGGACTAGAAGCCAACAGTCTAAATTTAAGTTAAAGAGCTTTTCAGAAAAATCAATCAACGTTTTGAGAAAAGCGATGTCAGATTGTTAGTAGGCTACTTATCTGGCCTATTTAGCTTGATCACATAAGACGATATGTGATCTGTATCTTGAAGCCGATGAAACTACAGCACACATCATGTGTGCTTGTCCTGCTTTAGCACGGTTGAGAAAAAAATTCTTCAGTCAAGAGTATTTGCACTCGGCTTATGTTTGTTCCTCTTCTGTTAAAGACCTTCTGGGGTTCTTTAGGGCAGCAGACATTCTTTCACTTTAAAGGGGTTTCGGCACGAAGGACCTTTAGGTCGTAACGCCTATCATAAGGAATACCAATAAGAATTAATAATAATAATATAATAATAATGGGGTAAAATGTATGTAAAATGAAGGTTCCTGCGTTGTATTTGACATTTCATACAAACGAACTATTATGTATATTTCCGGTTCCAATGACTATTCTTGAGCATATGATCATATACACCTACAATCGGTATGTTTGCATATTGGCCTGATTGATCTAAAATATTTACGAGGGATACTTCGGTAGGTAGATATGTAGATAGGTAGCTTACCAATAATCTGAGATCCGCTTTTCTTAAAGCATTGATTTAAGTATACACTCTAAAAACTGAATGTAAAATCACACTGAACTTAACCCTTTGCAGACGACAAATACTGTAATACCTCACGTTTGTCGATATATGATCGACATACGAGTGCGAAAAAACAAATTTATCATGATCGTAAAAGTACACATTTTTGGCGTAATTAAGCAAAAAAGTGTGAAATTACACAATTTTATAGCTTTGATTGTGATATTCATCAACTCATCAACTCTGTAAACGTTGTTTGATTTTACATTAAATTTGTGCAAATGTGCACACGAATATGTAAAATTAGTCAAACTGACGTAAATCTACGACCTAAATTCTCTTATTCAAACAAAATGAATTCACAATCACTTTGTGAAGGCATTTCTTATAAATAAGACGTGCTGTCGAAAATATTTTATTTGAAAAGTGTAATTTCCATTAAAGGCAAAATAACTAGATTAAGGAACTTTAAAAATATGCAGTATGATATGTATTCATTTATACTAATCTTAATATTTTAATACAGCGGCGAGAAAAATTATTTTATTTTATTTTTATGTACTATAAGTTCATATGTCTTATTTTTATGAGTTCATTAATTACGTAACAAACAATAACCTATTTCGAATTTGTAATTAAAATAACCTTATTTCTACTATTTCCTGCATTTTATCCCATTCATTAGAGATAACGTCCTTGTCCCCTTAACTGTATTGTAAAAATACTATATTCAAAGAAGTATTTAATACCAAACATTTACATCTGCTATGTGTAAATTTACCTACTTTAAAGACGTAAACAATACACATTTATTATGCAAACTTTATATCTTTTATGGTTTAAATTTCCGAATATGTGTGTAATACTTTTACATAAAAAAGGTGTATTTTTACACAGCCATTTGCGTAATTTTTTTAAGTGTAGTAAAGTTTACTACCCTTATGAAAGGTATTCAATTTCCATCCAAAAAAGGAGTAAAATTACACCAACATT
Organism: Dysmachus trigonus; assembly: GCA_949715965.1. Taxonomy (NCBI): domain Eukaryota; kingdom Metazoa; phylum Arthropoda; class Insecta; order Diptera; family Asilidae; genus Dysmachus; species Dysmachus trigonus. The sequence goes on along the minus strand of OX454319.1, from coordinate 43,959,731 downwards.
TTTTAGAGTGTAGTTTCGACAAGAGTGCCTTGAAAGCCGATTGGGTATTGGAGAAAATAGTAATATTAGCATCTTTCAGTCGTTTGTTGAGGCTTAGAAGGGCGCAGCCTTCAATGGCATGTATTTCGGCTTGGAAGACGCTATGCTATTTTGTTATTGCAACCGAGACTTTTGTATTGGATCCATAAACACCAGCATCAAAACCACGTTCTGCTTTTGAGCTATCTGTGAACCAGTTAAAGCTTCTCGGATCCAGTCTGCAGCCGTCGCCAGTCTGCACGTTCAGGGACGAGAATTCGGATACTTTTACCAAAGTATAGTTCCCTGGTCATGTAGTCTGCCGTGAAACAGACTCTTATATCAGGGATGCGCTGCAGGATGTTCATGTGACCATTGTCAATAACTTGCACTCTCAAACTGAACATATGCAAGAGATTGAGTTCCACTATCCCCTTCACGGCGAGTGTTGGACAAGTATACGTACTTATGGCTTATACTATGAGGAGGCAAACTAGCCATTGTAGCTTGTTGCATTTAGCAATTGCTTTAGGCCACCAAACAAGGGCAGCGTAAGCAACAATTGGTTTGACTATTGTGTCGCATAACCTCAGAATCATCTTTGCGTTAAGACCACACCTCCTTCCTCAGAGTCTCCTACAGGCCCACAGGGCTTGTGTGACCTTGTTTAGCCTGTTGACCTGGTGTAATTAAGCAAAAAAGTGTGAATTTATACAATTTTAAAGCTTTTGGTGTGATATTCATTCAACTTTGTAAATATTGTGTGATTTTACACCAAATTAATGTAAACGTCCACATGAATATGTAAAAATACGACAAACTGACGTAAATCTACGACCTAAATTCCATTATTCAAATAAAATGAATGCGAATTCACTTCGTGAAGATATTCATTAAAGTTAAGACGTACTGTCGAAAGTACTTTGTTGTAATTTCCATTTAAAGTAAAATAACTAGATTAAGAGACATTAAAAAATTAGATATGATATGTTTATCCTAATTTTAATACAACAGCGAGAAAATCGTTTTTATTATATTATTTTTATGTACCGTAAGTTCATATGTCTTATTTTTATGAGTTTATTAAACACTTAACACACAAAGCTATTGCGAATTTATTATTAAAATAACTTTATTTCTACTATTTCCTTCATTTTATCCCATTCATTAGAGATAACGTCCTTGTAACCTTAACTGTATTGTAAAAATATTCAAAAAAATATTTAATTCCAAAAATTTACATCTGCTATGTGTAAGCTTACCTACTTTAAAGAAGTAAATAATACAACGTTTTTATGCAAACTTTACATCTTTTTTGTGTAATTTTCCGCATATGTGTGTAATAGTTTTAGCGAAGAAAAGTGTATTTTTACCAGACACTTGTGTAATGTTTTTTGTGTAATTTTACTACCATTACGGAAAGGAGTAAAATTACACACATTTTATAGAGTACACCCAAATACATATTTAACTTAATCGAAATACATAATGGTCGTACCTTGGATGGATACAGTATCCAGGTCCAGATGATACCTCTTCGTAAAGGACCGCCTTAGATGGGTTGATAGTGAGGTCCTCATTGACACACTAATTCGTGACTGCACGAAGAGTGGACCTTATTGTATTATACTTGTGACTGTTGAGTCAAACTTTCCCGCGACGATTATTTATTATTTTATTATTATTATTATTTTATATTTACTACCAGAGATCAAAGCAAGGGCGAAAGCATCATCTGACAGCCTTGATGCACATACAGATGTTGCCCAGCAAGGACAAATATAAATAAATGAAATTTTGAATCTCTTGGTGCGGTATACTGCAGATTCCAAAGTTACCCTTGGATGTTAAACATTTACAAGTCTACAGAATTGTATTATTGTCTAGTTTCCTATTAAGAGCTCAACCATATTCAACTGTTATTAGTTTAATCAAGTATAATTAAGAATATTACATATAGTGTGTCATTAAATATTGTTTAGTTAGTCAGTTATTTTATATATATATACATATATATTATCAGTTATTTAGGCAGCTTTATGCTATCACTAACGTCCTGCACCAGTTCGTCGTTTACATTATTGATGAGTATAAAAGGTGAAGGACAATAATCATCAAGGCTCGAATCAATATTTTCTTGCATTGCTTGATTGATTAGGTAGCTCCAGTGAACTTTTTGAAAAATTTTGAAATGAGGTTAGGATAGGTTATATGATGACGGTTTTGCTTATAAATAATTATTTGAGTATTTTTTGGTTATAGTTTGGTAATGCTCAGTAATAAACATTCTTAAAATTTTGCACTCGAATATTTTAACTTGTAATGTTGTGGGGGTTATGGAGCACCACTTTGCGAAACCATAGGCAATATTAGATCTTATGAATTGTATATGTATAAGTTCAAGTAGTTTAGGATGTTTCAACAGACATCTGATAGTGTTGAAAGCTTTAAAGGTCTTTTTACAATAAGTATTAGTCTTAAAATTGCTGCCCATGTGGATTCTAAGATATTTCATTCCCTCTTTCAGGTTTGTCACTATCTCCCCCATTTGAAACTTCAGGCTCTTGCTCTTCCTTTATACTTCTGAAATGTATCAGTTCTGACTTACCATCATTTATCTTTTTTCCTCAAGGTGTATACAAATCTGTTCTATCACTGACAGTCTGTTATCTTGAAAATTGCTCATCCGATTGGCACCACAATCAATAGATATGGAGTCCTCATGGAGATGAGCTTTAAAGACAAAGTAAAATTAAAATCGATGTATACTTATAAAAGTTATCGTGAACTTTAAGAAAATGTTACAGACAGATGCATGCACAATCACCATGCATTTTCATTTTCACATGTTAAAAGAAAAAATTTAAAAAACTGTAAACGGACTACAGGAAAAATAAATATATTTAATGGAAAAAAAGTTTCAAAACCCTTAACCCGACTAGGCATACATAAATAAAATATTCTAAAAAATAAGAAACAATTTCCTTCTGGCAGTTTCACATTAATCTATATCTATAAAAATTAACCCCTATTTCTGTTGGTCACGCAATAACTTGAGAACGACTTTACCGATTTCATTCATTTTTTTTTTAATACTTCTAATACTTTGTAGATGGTTCTTACGGAAAGAAAAGTTAAGAAAATTTCGCAGAAAATTGGATAATTCCAAAAAACTTAATGATTATTTTAACTTCGCGAGTTTGACCGTTCGCGCGTTCTCGATTTCAACGGATTTAAATGAACATTAGTACAATGATTGTTTTGAGGTCACTGATTTTGAATATTACCAAAATTTACCAATCCAAGATGGCGGACCCAATATGGCGACCAAGATTTCTCAATTCTAACGGGTTTTAATGAAAATTAGTACAATGATTGTTTTTGGGACACTGATTTTGAATATTATCAAAATTTCCAAATCCAAGATGGCGGATTCAACATGGTGGCTAAAATGTCTTGATTACAACGGATTTTAATGAAAATTATAACAATGATTATTCTTATTGAACTAATTTAGAAGTTTACCAAAACTCCCAAATTCAAGATGGCGGATCCAACATGGCGATTAAAATGTCTCAATTACAACGGATTTTAATGAAAATTAGTACAATGGTTATTCTGAGGCAACTAATTTAGAATATTAACGAGATTTCCAAATCCAAGATAGTGACCAACAATTTTTCGATTTTAATGGAAATTAGTACTATAATTATTCTGAGGCCACTAATTTGAATGTTATCAAAATGTCCAAATTCAAGATGGCAGATCCAACACGGCGACCAAAATGTCTCGATTTATTTAATGCCACTAATTTTAAATATTATCAAGATTTGGATATTCAAGATGGCGGATCCATAAAGGGGTTTTCGGGTTGAATCAATTTCTAGGATATAACAAACTAGAACATTTGAGAAGTCTTTGATTAGTAAGTATTTACCCAACGTCGGATGAAACCAATTTTCCAATATTTGTGAAGTGTAAAACGGTTTACTAATATTAACAACGTGTAAGTTTGTTCAATAAATTAATTAGGGATATGAAACGAAAACACTGTTTTCTTATATTAATGGTATTATTTGTAGAAACATGCGAAAAGAAAGAAAACGATCAAATATTGGTCGACGCAAAGGGCATAATGAAAATGTACCGGAAAGGGCAGTACAACGTCTGCTGGGTCAGCTAGTAACCTTATAATTTAACTCGAATGCCGTGGTCGTGCGTTGCCAACTAGAAAAAGCAAACATTCTAATTTGATAGACAAATAAAACCAATGGAGATGCCGTCAATTAAGGATAAAAAATACTCACGACGACGGCATTTGAGTTGAATTATAACGTTATTAATGTGAACCTGCCTGTTTCTTATTGTTTAGTTTATTTTATTTATGTATCCCTAGTCGGGTTAAAGGTTTTGGAACTTTTTTTCACTTAATTATATTTATTTTTTAAACTTTTTGTAATATTCGTCATATTGGTTTTGTTTGTATAAAATATAGCCTATGTCACCCGGACCATAATAACGAATCGATTGACACCTCATTCATCAAAATCGGCTCAATAGTTAAGGCTTGCGGCATACGTAAATACAAACATACATACATAAATAGATTGCTAAAATCATAACCCTTCCTTTTGGCTTTGCCGTAGTCGGGTAAAAAGTAATGCGATCAGAATCTGACAAACCCTTATAACTTCTACTCTCCTCTCTTTTGAAACATGAGAGTAAAAATCGATTTCTTTAAAAATTAAGAAGATGAAGTCTGAAATTTCTTCAATTTTTCGGGTAGGTTTTTTCTTTACTTACTTTTGTAAAAATCATAAATTTTAAATTTATATTGTCCTCGAATCTACAAGAACTTCTACGAAATTTCGTTAGTTACGAGAGGTTGTATGCCTTAGGCTTAGGGGCTAAAGAGAATAATACGAAAATTAAATTAATTGCCGCATATTTTATGACATCTGCGTTCACTGAAATGAGGAATAATATATAACAGTCGCACAATTTTACAGAGCAAATACGCAGATATAAAGCTTGAACGAATTTGAGTTGTTAAGCTGCAAAAACTTTAGAAAATTGTTTGAAAACTGTGCAAGCTCTAGACTTTAATGAGTGTCTGAATAAAGCCAATTTACCATGAAACGCTCATATCACATGCTACAAAACGACGCACCTGGATCGAGATCGCTGGCGTACTGCGCCCCATTTATATCAAGCATGCAAAATCCCCAGCTCGAGCGAGCTCCGGATGCCGTTCCCAACAAAAAGCTTATTGTAGAAATGTGTCTCACATAAAACTGAAAGAGTTCCCATCCCTTAAGATATGCACATCGCCCCCTATTATTTCTGCAGCAGTGCCGCCGGCGAACATGTTTCTGTCCCGCTTTGTGTGCCCCATTATTTTCCCTCACGCTCCCGAGACGTGTTCCAGCGTTCCAGGACGATGGTGTTCAACTTCTGCCTGCTTGGGCGACATTATTCAGTAAGCTCACGGTTGTCGTGTTATTTTCTTAATAGGGCTGCGACGCGGGCTGGATTAAGTTGACTTCTGAGGACTCTGTTTGCAATGCTAATTCAGCGTGTTCAAAAACAGAGATGACGTCGCAGGGAGAAAAGGGTTGAATGTCGGACTTCAACTACGCTCCAGTGCTGAAAATATACGATATCAAGCTGCGGAAATGACCAGGAAATTTCTATTTTGCCATCGCAACGCCAAACTGTCGTGCGCCCTTGCTACTTTACTTGTTTTTCCGTTGAGCGTCCCATTATGAATAAAACGAATTGTTTCAACGTTGGCCACAGTTAGGTAAAACCCGAAAAGCAAACGCTTGGAAACTTGTCGGAAATTCGTAGCAAATAACGCACACTCTGACTTGTGAGCGTCTGTAAAAATCATTGCAAATCAATTTCCCGTAGAGTTGATATGAACTCCGGACAATTTTTCGCCATGATAACGTACAGCACAGATGAAAAAAATAAAGCATTTTGGAAGATCAAAAAAAAAAAACATGCCTGGATTACACAAACAAATGGGTAATCTGAGAGTAGGGCTGGCACAGTGAAGGTTTCGAACGTTAATCGAGTGGGACATTGGTAAGAAATTACTACACCGGTATCCACATTGGTTCAAGATGACATATGACGTAGCCCTAATTTTTGGTGAGATTTTTTACTTAGGAAAATTGTTCATTTGTATGGAATGAGATACTATACGTATTAAAGTAAGTGTTTATTAAATAAATGGAACTACAATATTTTACTAACTTATACTTTATATAACTCTAAAAAATAAGCAAAAATATATGATTAAAATTAAATTTCGGGTAATATTTAAGAATGAGATTATTTAAATTCACAAGAATAATATATGAAAAAATTTAGTGCTAGTTTAAAAACTATGCACAGTTCCAAGTTGAACTGATCTTTATGTTCCAACGTATATCGCGCTGGATTAAAGTATACATTTAAAAATAAACTCCTAAGCCTCATATGGGTAGTTCTACAAACTAAGGAAGAATTCGAGTCTGATTTCGGCCCGACATTTTTTATACATTCTGGTGGCAGAATTCAGTCTAATAACTAGAGTACAGTGTCTTTTAGCTTATCCTAAAGGGAACAGTCAAAAAATTTAATATTTTTTGATTTATGTCCATTTAAACTTAAACTTAGACCACCACCAAAACTAAATAACTGTATATAAACAAATTATGAGAGTAAGTTCAATTTATTTATTAAATTATTTATTTGTAGTTTAATGTTTATGTGTAAAAAAATACTATTATTACACAGAAACAATATTTTTAATATGATCTTCTCAGGATCCTGGATGGTTCTCAGTACCAATTGGACAGGATCCTGAGGCCAGGTTCCTGAGAATTTCTGTCTAAAAATAAAATAAACAAACCAATTTATAACTTTCAACAAAAATTAACCTAAACTAGGCCTATGCGCTAGCATCTTACATATCAATACGCTAAAATTAGTCATATTCATTATTTATTTCGTAAATAAAAATCTTACCAGGATCCTGAGAACTTCACTGATTACGACACCACTTCACTCGCCGAACGCACTAGGCTCACTAAACAACGTGTTAAGTGAGAATAGATAGATGACATTCTTTATCTCTTTCGTAGGTACTATCGACTCAGCGGAATGGTAAAGACGCAAGGCAAATAGTCTAGTAAATATTTGCTAATTCAACAGCGAACAGGATACTGAGATAAAATGGTGGGGACAAAATGTAAACAAGATTTATTTAATATTTTTGAAGTAAATACTATAGTAATTGTACTACCTAGCCAGGAAAAATAGTAAACTTATTAATTTGGGATTCTTTTAAGACCCTAATGTATAAGTAAACGTATCACGACGCACTTTGAACTAAAATTTGTACGAGGGACACTGCAGGATCCTGAGAATTCGGCACTTTGCACAGTAATTTTGTTCAGAAAAGAATTTTGAATCTTAATTATTTTTAGTGACCATCTAGAAACAATTGTAATTAATAGTATTCCATCCAAAAAAAATTGTTATTAACAATTTTTCTATCATATTTTGGCTGAGCCGCCAAAAATTCCTTAGTTTGTAGAACTACCCATATACATTTTTAAGTTTACTATAAACTCTAAAAAATGTTGGTGTAATTTTGCTTCCTTTTTGGAAGGATCTAGAATATCTTCCGTAATGGTAGTATAATTACGCAAATGGCTGTGTAAAAATACATTCTTCTTGTGTAAAAGTATTACGCACATATGCGGAAAATTATACATAAAAGATGTGAAGTTTGCACAATAAATGTGTATTTATTTACTTTTTTAAAGTAGATAAATTTACACATAGCAGATCCTTATACCTTATTGTTTGTTAAGTATTTAATAAACTCATAAAAATAAGACATGAACTTATAGTACATACAAATAAAATAACAAAAATATTTTACTCGTCGTTGTATTAAAGTATTATGATTAGTTTGAATGAATACATATCATATTTAATTTTTTAAAGTCCCTTAATCTAGTTATTTCACCTTTAATGGAAATAACACCCTTAAAACTAAATATTTTCGACAGCACGTCTTAACTATAAGGAATATCTTCACAAAGTGATTGCGAATTCATTTTGTTTGAATGAGAGAATTTAGGTTGTAGATTTACGTTCGTTTGTCGTAATTTTACATATTCATGTGTACGTTTACACCAATTTGGTGTAAAATACACAGCTTTTACAAAAGTGTAATAAAGTGTAAATATTACATCCAAAGCTTTATAATGTAAAATTGCTCTTAAGATCAGTGTGAATTAATTATACATTCAGTTTTTAGAGTGTAGTATGAAACCTTTTCATATGTACATTTTAAATAAGGGTTTCCTAATACCTCCTTAGTTTATTACTATTTCTGATAAAATGCAGAATTTGTCAGTCCACATAAGTAAATCTTAGCAACATAAAGTGTACCCCAAAATAAAACTTGAATATAGTTGATTTTTTACAAAGCATTGTTCCAGAAAAAATGTCTCTTTGTTTCCGCGGATTACTTGTCCCTTTTTATCGCAATTCGTTTTCTTCGTAGATGAATGTTTTCTGTAAATGTAACGTTTAAAATGGACATGTATCATTAGTGCTTTGTAGCTGACGTCAAAACTAAATCAAGTTGGCTGTAAAATTATTTCCAAATGCCTAATAAATCCCACATTAAAACTGTTGAAGTTTCCCAAGGATGTAGGAACAACTCAGTAAACAGTAAAAAGGACAATTTCCAAGTACATGTAAGAAGGGTTTACCTGCCGGAAGGCAGAAAGGGTCAAGCTGAAAAAAAGGTCCAGCTAATAAAGAAGTAGCCCCGAAGGTCATGAGACAATACGACAGGAATCCAAACACCTCAGTGCAAGATATACATATTTTGAAAACATTGATGAAAATGTTATTTTTTACCATTCCTGGTTTACAAACCTTGTCTGGCACCATTTATGGTTTTATAAGCTTAAGGACTGTGCTAAATATAAGTAGTACATCTATAATATCTACAGGATATTTGATTTGCACGAACTTTTTATATCGTCCATTATTTTAACCCATTAATGCGCAAAACGAGGATTTTGTGCACGCAAGTTCAATTGTACGATTCGAATAGCAAATTGGGGCGATTTTCTTCCAAATTCTTATATAAGGAGTTTTTAGGGATGCTCTTTCAGAATCTGGCATTTGTTTTGCAAAAAACCTTCAAAAACCCTCTTATTTTTTGGTTTTTTTAAAAAAAGTGCTGATTTTTTTGGTAATTTTTCGTCTCAAAGTTCATTATCTTGTCGTTGCTGTTATTGAATGATCATATAACCACCAGAAATCGCGGTCTGAATGTCTAAACTTTCTCAAACCATGGTTTTGAAAGTTTGCTTTTGCTTTGGTTTTTGCAAATTTGCCATTTTGTACAGCAATGTAATAAAAAACTTCGCGATTTTTTTACACGAAAACATAAAAAATTTATAGAACAGAAAATGCTTCAAATTAGTCAAAGAATACATGTAAATTTTTTCAGAATTTTTTGGACTACTTTTGGTTTTTTGGATTTGGCCAATTTTTGAAAAATCAATGTCCCGAAAAACTCTGAAAAAATTCACACGCGTTCTTTGGCTAATTATATATTGTTATATACAATTTTTTCGTATAATTGATCCTTTTTGAGTAAAAATATCACAAAATTTCATCGTAAAAAATGGTAGTAAAGTGTGTGTTAAGATTAGGATTTTGTTTTGCATTTTAATGATATAAACGATTTGTTGTAAAATTTTATATTTTCATAGTTGTTTTAGAACGATATAATAAGAAATACAATAAATCCCGAAGTTTTTCACTAGGTTTAAAGTATCAGCTATTCAATTAAAAATGTTAAATCTATTCTTACTATAGAATAACATGGCTCCTTGTGGCGCATTGTTTGCAAATCAAGGCTTTAAGTGATAAAATTCAAGTATTAGCCATTTAAAAAATTCCTGCCCATATAAAATCTCCGATAACGTGGTGTCAAATGCAAAATAAATTGAGATATATAGATATGTATCTTTCTCGTTAATTAAAAGCAATATATCTCGACAGAATAAACAAATGGACAGGAAAATCTGCATCTAACATAACATAAACCCTTGACGGCACTAATTCAGCAATTAGTTCAGCGCTGATTATTTCCATAAATAATAATCCTATATAAGTGCTCGTGAAGCGCCCTTAATCGATTATAAGCGAACGATAAACGTACATATCTATATACAAATCTCTTTATCATCCAAAAATATCTTCGTACATAGCTCAGGTGATATTCGTTCATCTACTTTGTACTCGAAACATATGTATGTAATCAGGCAAGAGGATACTTTCAATGTGCTTAAAGGATTACAGAAAAATTAGCTTTGAAGCATCCGTAGAATTACGTTTTGCTTCTGCATGAAATTGAAACGAGAGAGGGTCCTGCGTTTACGAAAAATTAAGATGAAATTCTTAGGGAATATCTTCTTGACAATATTTATCCCTCCGGCAGGAGATGGATTGCCAAGAAAGCTCAATAGTCGAGCCTAACCCGATACCCCTCCGGCACGGATTAAAGGGAATTACGATACTCGAGAATTTATTTGAAGTGATTTGTCTACGAATATTGCCGTGGGTGTCATTTAGCTCTTTTTCCAACTTGATGTTTATACCTCCAGAAAGCAGCTATGCATGAAAAAGAACATTTGAGGGATAGTATATGCTGTGGTCAGAAATTGAACATTTCATTTCCCAGACACTGTCATGGGTCGCTAGCATTTCTTTTAGTCAAAGTTAATGCTTATCCAGGGCCTAATAAAGATTTAGACCGCATATAGTATTCACACCGCGCATAAATCATGTACGCAACTCGACTCTTGGGAGTTACCCGGAAAAGATTACCTTAGAAGATGAATGGTTGAAGTTGTAACTTTAACTTATTTTGGGTACTTAGAGTGGTTTTTTGTGGAGAAAACTTTGAAACTCTAATTTTTATCATTTCTTTGATATAAAAAAATGGCCCAAATGCGATTAGAGTGTCCCAAATAAATAAAAACCTTCCTTTCCTAATGAGCTTACTGCCGGTTTCATTCCGGATTCGCATGGGCAAAGAAAAATATTAATTACGCGAACAAGTATGGTACATTTTGTACGTATACAAGACGACTTTTTTCGTGAATTTGATTGCCGACGGTCATTTTGCTTTGTTAACTTTGACCGTCACCCCTGTGAGCATTTCAACATAACAAGAGTCATTTGGGGATTTTTATGGGAATTTCTTCTCAATTTGTTTTTTACTAGATTTTCCATAATCAAGCAATTAGAAATGCAGTAATATAGTAGGTACATACATGTGTTTATAATAATTATACGTATAAATTGATCGGAACGTTATACGAAAAAGGTTTGTTGAAGTTTAAGTCATTTGTACAAAGAGCGATGCATCTTTCAAAACACAAATGATATTTACAAATGTATATTTCTCAAACAATCTAACATGAACGACACATGAATGTAAAATTACAGAAACTTCAATTGTGCGGAATCGTATCTATAACAAAACAAAAGTATTATTAAATGTATGTTTCTCAAATGATTGGCGTTAAAGAAATTACAAATATACTTTTGTCAAATGACTGGCGCTTATCAAAACAAACAATCTAATCAGCTCATACGAATAAAATTAAAATTACATGAATGAATTCATTATTGAAACTCCAATTGTATGCAATTGTATATAAATCGTAATTAGAAGTCGGGATTTTTTAAATATATTACTTTTATCAATTTATTACTTTCGGAGAAAAGAAATGGTGACTTTTTAATAGTGTTAAATTTTTCGGGTTCTGAAATAAAATTGAAATAACGAAATTCTTACAGTCAGCCTTCGTTTTACCTTTGTCTGTCGGCTTGTCAGTCCTTCTGTCACACACGCAGATTTTATCATCCATTTGCCTTAGGAGCGTGAATTTTTATAGGAAAATAGAAGTCGAATAATGGGGCTTATTCTCGAATCTGCTGGCGGGAATGCGAATGCGAATTCCTTTACTTTGTATTCTCGAAAACGTTGGAAGTGAAAGTGAATGATTCACGTTTTCATGATTCCTTCATACTTAGATATTAGAGTAAATAATGGGACATTAGACGATTTAGTTGATGCAATTTCGTAATGTGTTACTAACCTTTACGTTTGTGGTTGTGTACCCAGTGCAACCGTTCATTATTTGGAGAATGAAAAAAAGGGGCACATGTTTGAAGACCCCATAGTAAATTTTATATATGCCGCCACTATGATAGCTCTGGCGAGTTTTGACAGTTCTCTAAGGAATTTCAGAGCGCGTTAAATTATTCGCCGAAATATTAATTTTTTCCTGTTTTGACATTTTAGTTTGTTACAATTTTCGTTGTTGTTAATAACGACAGTGCCGGCCTTAGGTTTTTGCGTTTAGTCGGGCAAACTTTTGCTCGGCGCCCCTTTTAAAGACAAATATAAAAATTATGGCTTAAAAAACAAAAAAACACGCTTTTATAAGTAGCGCAATAAAAAGTTAAACAATTATCGCAGGTTCAAAATTTCTTTTAACTTGTAGTGTCATCAAAAATTTAGCAGTGTGAACAATTTCAAGGTTTGGACTTTCTCCGAACATAGTTAAACTTCGATTTCTAATTTTGAATTACACAAAAAATGCACAGGCGGACGGACAACATGGTCAAGTTAAATAATAGCTTTAAAAAAGTTTCCCCAAGTGGAAAAAAAAAAGTACGATTTTTTTGGTACGATGAATTGGCCATAAAGCATAATCCGAAAAACTTTTAGATAATTCTTATATATTTTCACAAGTTCCGTCATCTACCGCATCTTGATTGTTGGGCTCGTCCTCATCTATGTTAAACTTATTTCCATCCGAAATTGGTTTAGGCGATTCAAATCTAACTTCATTTTGAATAGTTGGTTTTGCTTTTCTTTTTCTGTATTCATAACCAGAAGGTTTATGTTTCTTCGTAGAGCTCTCGTTTTCCATCGTTAAAATAAAATATTATCAGCCAGCATAGAAAACAAAGATAACAAATGTTGATAAGAAAAAATTAATTTTTCTGCAATTCCAAATCTGCAAAGTGTCAACTTTGTAACCACCACTCAAAACAAATTTCCACTTTGCGTAGGCTTCGAACGGAAAAATCGTAAATGTTACTCGGGTGTTAAAAAAGAAAGCCTTAGATCAAATAGTTGGGCATTCTTTATTTTTAACCGACTGCAAAAAAAGGAGGAGGTTCTTCACTCGACTTTATTTTGTTCTTTTTTTCCTTTTTTTGTGTATGTTACGCGATATCTTCGCCGATTGTGATCCGATTTAAATAATTCTTTTTTTATCGAGGGTGGTCCCGTTTAAATTTGATGAAAATATCCCTCTTCTAAAGGTGGAAACTTAGGGGATGAATCCCTTTTATTGAATTTCAACCACTTCCCGTCAGCTAAAAATTGAAAAATAAAACAAAATTTACAAAAAAATAAAAAACGACTTCAAAGTTTGCCTGTATGTACAAATTTAAACTAAAAAGTTAAAAATAATATTTTTTATTACTTTAAAGAGAAGAGCATTTAAGCATAATCAGTTACTTTTTGGAGTCGGTGCCAGCCAAGGCAAGTTTAAAAACCCAAATTCTCTAGGTTTAAAACTTGCCTTGCCTACACCAATTAAAAAACTGACTGATTAGTTATTGTAAATATTTAAATATCAATAATTTTGTATATTATACTTGAATGCTCTCTTCTTTAAAGTAATAAAAAATATTATTTTTAACTTTTTAGTTTAAATTTGTACATACAGGCAAAGTTTCGAAGTCGGTTTTTATTTTTTTTGTAAATTTTTTTTTATACTCCCAACGTTGCGTAATCTATTATTGAATTTCATATATAAACTGAAAACTATATTTAATATTGGATGTGACATTGAACAGAACAGGATAAAGAAAATTAAATTTGATGGTTGAATATACCTTCCGTAAAATTTTCTTTGAAATACTAGTTAAATGTGCAATAATAAAAGCAAAAAGTCAAAAATTAGGAAGAATAAAGAGTGTAAGTAGAAAATGTTGATTCATGTATTATAGAATCTTCAATGCTTTATCTGAGAATAAAATTTACTATATCCGAGTTATGTATCTCTGAGAATCTTAAGGCTTCATGATTTTCGAAACGTATTTTGGATTTCCTGAAATAATCTTTATATGCATTTAAATATTGTATAGCATTCCAATTGCTTTTTCATTGAATTACGTTTCAAAAATTATGCATTTCAATAACATTTACAGGTAAATTAGAATAACTTTAATACTAACATAAATGTATAATAATCAGGTTTATATCTTGCTTTTCTCTCAAAAACTGAATGCATAAAAGGTACAACGTCCAAAAATGAAATCGTTCATTTACCTTATGTATCACTCTTTCCTTTAATATTTTTGAAGAGCAAATGAGTTTTTAAAAATAATGATTTGCAAATATTATTTAAAAATTTTATGAAATTTTTAGGAAAGCCCCGAACACTCGCGACGTCCTCAGCTTAGGAGTGATAGCTGCAGTCTGCAAATATATACAATCTAAAGAGCCCATCGCGAATTTCTAAGAAAAAATTTATTCGAAGATACACAAAAAAATGGAAAACGGCTCTTACCAAAACTCCCTCTAATACATATAAACACAAGCCGCGAAGTTGAAAATGCACATGTAGTGATGTAGTCCGTGAATCGGTGCGAAATTACATTGCTTCTTATGGCGAACATAGTCCGTGAATCGGTGCGAAATTACATTGCTTCTTATGGCGAACATTTTAACGTAAATATCTTTAACATTTTGTTCTCGCCCCTATAATGATTTTGGTACCATAAGAACGGTATTCTTCCCCAATTACAATTAGTAGAACATCACTTTTTCGTAAAAACGATAGTTTAGCAGATTCGCCCTGTGGAGCAGAATAAATGGGCTATACCGCCGTAAGAAGCAATCATCGGACCTAGACGGCTTGAATTTATAATATTGTTCGTAGGGGTTTTGTTTTTTCGATACTTATACATAAAATTGCCACTTTCCTTGGGGGGAGCACAAAAACACCTCGGGAAGTAAAAAAAAAATTCTTCAAAACGCATGTTTGTCTCCCTTGCCTTCGTCTTACATATATTTTTACTCAATTTTGCAGTTCTACAAACTTATTCTTCTGAGAAATTTTAATATGTTCCTGATTCATTTGGCGCTCCAAATCGACCGGCGCCCTCGGGCGCCGCCCGAGCTTGCCCACCCTAAGGCCGGTACTGAATAACGATTGAGTAAAGCTGTGAAATATCTGGGAATTTGGAATTCTCACGTAGATAATAAGAATGACAAATAA
Organism: Dysmachus trigonus; assembly: GCA_949715965.1. Classification (NCBI taxonomy): domain Eukaryota; kingdom Metazoa; phylum Arthropoda; class Insecta; order Diptera; family Asilidae; genus Dysmachus; species Dysmachus trigonus. Next base: position 43,944,312 of record OX454319.1, on the reverse strand, counting down.
GCTCCTATTTTCGTCCATTCTCTTTGCCTCTTATGCGTAAGCCATCTGCCCTTTCCATGGGAAATGCATCAATCATGTACATGGATTTTATACGGCGCGTTCTATCCTGTATTCTACAGTGCGTCTCACAATATAGCCTCACCACAGAAAATAGCGGTTTTTTCTTATATATAATGTTAACGAAAGAACTAAAATAAGGTTTGCTTTCACAATAACAATTAAAATCTTTAATGCAATTTATTAACTGCATACCCCGCGGTTTTGCCTCCCTACATTGGGGAATTTGTATGGTCGTCAAAAATCCTGCATCACATAATATAGCCTTATTGTCATTTGAAGGTAGTTTCTGGTGGTGTAACGCCTGTTCTTCAATATTGTGAGGTCGTAAGTTTTGTTGGTGAATTTAATAGAAAATAAATATCTAAAAGCGGTTTGTTCAAGAAAATAATAAAAATGGCGAGAGAAAAAATTCTAGACGAGACAGAAAGGAAAATAATTGAAAAATTGAAGAACGAAGGAAAATCTAACCGGGAAATACCTCATACATTAGGGAGAAGTCCAAAGGCTGTAAATAATTATATAAAAAACAAAGAAACTTCAACAGGAACTCATCTAGGCCGTCCTTTCAAGGCCACAGCAAGAGAGAAAAGGTTAATTTTACAAGCCGCTTCCAATTACAGTCTCTCCCTTTCTCAAATTCGGGCATCAACTGGTGTAAACCTTAGTGGAGCAACTGTACATCGCGAATTACAGCGCAGCGGAATACTCAAACATCGAAAAATTATTCGCAAACCTCCGTTAACAAAATTACACAAATTGAACCAGCTACAGTTTGCACGTGATCATATGGCTTGGACAACTGATTGGCAAAATGTTGTTTTTAGCGATGAAAAAAAGGTCAATCTGGATGGTCCAGATGGGTACAGTTGTTATTATCACTATTTGAGCAAAGATCCAGTTTATTTAAGTCGTAGACAAATGGGAGGTGGATCCGTAATGGTTTGGGGTGCGATATGCGTTAATAGAGTGATCGACTTGGTCATTTCGAAAGGACGACAGGACTCCCAGAAATACATCGAATTTTTGTCTCAACAAAAAATCAAATTTATTGAGGCTTTAGAAAGAAATGTTTGGATTTTTCAGCAAGATAATGCCTCAATTCACACAGCAAAGTGCGTGAAAGACTGGTTTGAGGCTAATAATGTTGATGTTTAACCTTGGCCGCCGAAGTCACCTGACTTGAACATTATTGAAAATTTGTGGGGCTACTTTCCCCGCAAAGTTTATAGCAATGGCAAGCAGTACAATACGATGACTGAGTTATAAAATGCAATTCTGTCTTCTTGGCGTCAGATACCTTTGGAGTACGTGAAAAGGCTTTACGAAAGCATTTCTGCCAGGATTTTTGAAGTTATTAAGAATAGCGGAGGGTCTACGAATTATTAAGAAATTAATAACAGTTAGTATTAGAATGAAATATCTAATTTTTTGTACCTGAGGCTATATTATGAGACGAAAAAATGATTAATTTTTGTTATTATTGGAAATTGTTTTTATGTTTGTTATTTTTTCTTTCCCTTTTTTATTGTCAAAAGTATAATATTTGTTACTCTTAATTGTATTCAAATCAAATCTGAATAAAAGTGCATTTGAAGAAAAATTGAGCAATATTTGTACTGAGGCTATATTATGAGACGCACTGTAGTATTATCCAAGCCTTCATAGAAATTTGACAGCTGATAATCCGGCACAAAATAGATGCGAATCTGGCAAGAAACGTAAAGATGAAAGTGTTTTATGAAGTTAATTTAATAAAGCAGTTAATACTAATAAATTTTCCATATATATTTAAACGTATTAAATAAGTTCTTTAACTTTTACATTCAAATTTAGTAAGAAAACCACTTCGGGAGACATTTATAAAATCCTGACATTGATATAGGAAAAACCGGCTTTATTTAGGGGAAAATTCATCTTAAAGGTAATAAAGCGCTGTTATTAAATTCTAATTATAAACACAAAAATTAACTTTACAGGCAATTTATATAGGCCACCAATTTGTGGACATTCTATGTTTTAAATACTGATGGGTTTGTTTCTAAAAGATTGAGTTTCGATACTTTAAATCCCCTTTTCGGGAATACAGTCTTCTGCCGGATTCAGTGAAGTAGTGAAGAAGTGAAAGTGAATCTTAGAAGCGGAATCCGCCGAATTCGGGAATATGCCCCAATATATAGGAATTAGAAATACAAAGCTTGTAAGACACTGCTAATAAATAAAATTTGCGTGCTTTTCCGTCATCTTTTATCGGAATAATTGAGCTTAAAAATCTGAAATTAATGTTGGTTCTGATTCACTCGCATCAAATAATGGTGCGGAACTTCTAGGGTGAATTGAGTTACACTTGGTTGAGTTTAAAAATATACAAATTATTTTCGAGTGCAAAGGTTAATTATCTTAAAAAATACTTAAGAAATGGAAAGAAATACTCAAAATTTATCATTTGTGATATTGGTCAGTTAGAATACATTAGATGATGTAGACATTATTGGAATAGTAGTGCACCACGGTAAAAAATGTTGGACTAAAAACCAATATTTTCTGAATTGTATATAAGTCCACACCAAAGAAGTATTAGATTTTAATATTTTGAAAGGATTAAAATGAAACTGTCATATTGGCAGGTATTTAAATAAAAACTCTTCAGTATTAAATGAATTTTAATACTAGAACATTAAAAATCAATACTTGTTGTATTAAAAGGTAATATTACCTATACTTTACTTCTAATCCACTATGGTTTGAAGAAGATAATACTAATCTTTGTTTTAATACAAAAATATTGAGATATAAATAAATCCCATTTTCCATTAAAACTAGTATTTATTGTATTAAAAGTTATTATTAACGATACTTTACCTCCAATCTACCATGGTTTTAATAAGTTAACACTAATTGTAAAGTAAAATGCATTAATCCATTGATACAGTGACAGGGTTTTTTTTTTTGGATTTCAGGGAATATTTAGGTTATATGATGTTATTTCTTTTCCGAAAAAAATTTATTAACTTTCTTTTCATAGAAAAAATAAAGAAATATTCAAACACTAACTACTTTTTTGGATTTGAGAGAATATTTAGGTTTTATGATGTTAAGTTGTTTTCGAAAAATAAATGTATTAATTAATTTAAGATTACGTATTAAATATATGTATCTTCACTTGATATAACTAATAGGGGTGAATATGCGTTTGTCACCAAACTTTGTCCGCACAAATCTCACTTTCCACTCGCACTGCATGTTGACTAAGAATGAAATGCGTTACCAACGCGGCAATGTGACACACTGTGGCATAAAAAACTTAAAATTCAATCTGTTTGAATTAAAATATTACCTTTTAATCTAATTTTAATCCAATTAATATTGAAAATTAATTCAAAAAGATTACAAAATATTTTAACATATATTTTGGATTACTTTCCAATACAAAAAATTATTGCATTTTTGAGTAATTATTCGATGAATATTTACTTTTAATTCGAAGTGGATTGAAAAATGACTGTATACAAGCAAAAGATTAACTTTTACTCCAAAATTTTTAACCGTGTGAAGGTAGCAGAATATTCATTTCCGAAATTAAACATAAGCCAAGTTATTAAAGCTAATAATAAAGATTTTATTATATCAAATAAGACTATAGAAATTGGTTCTACTTATGAAAGTTTAATTGTATGTTATTTTCGCCACTTTTATTTAATTAACTTTGTACATTTCTTATGAATGAAAGCTTTTCAAATGAAATTGGACAAGGACTTATTAAATCGCCTACTTTCTCGAAAAAGAATTATTTATTGCCAACTAAAACTGTCGCCAATAAAGTCCAGCAAAGAGGCGTTCGGGAATTTTTATATATTTTAGCAAACGATGGTGGGCGAATGTATGTATCAGCCAAGTCTCAACATCAACAACAACATCAAAAACAAAGTCCATGTTTTAAACGTATAGCTAACAGAGTATTTTTACAAATTCTGTACTATTTACTTTCCGACTTCTTGTTGGTTGGAGACATTACTTAAAATCTTTAAGAAAATTGCTAGTTAGTTATTGACAAAAAATATTTTACGAAAAGCCCTCATGTTAATACCATAAAACCAAAAATGGACATTTTTCCAACAAGAGATTTCTTCAAAAAAGTGGCAATAGTTTAAATTTTAAGTTAAATATTATTTATAATTTTTATTGGGTTTTCGTGCTTTTGTCTTGGAAGAGCAGTGATGTTGCTAGAGCTAGAGCTGCTGCATTGCTTTAGGAATATCTAAAGAATGGTTCAAAGAAGATTTTCTCTAGTTTGCGGAAAAAATAATGGCATGGGCAAACAGATGGTATCTATTTGGTAAAATTCAATTTAAGCTTCCATAATCTTATTTTGACTACATATCTCACTTCGGCATTCTAACATAATTTTCGTGAAATCAGTATTTGGGCACCGTCTTAGACATCTTATTTCAGGTAGTTTTTTTTAGTAAGTAATTAATAGTGATTTTGGATAATGTTATAACCTAATTGTTATCTGAGGTGCTCTATACATAAAAAATGCATTACTTTGGAAATAGGATCCGAAATTATTCCAAATTAACTCGTTATTTAATGTTTAAATAGACCTATTTTATCTAAAATTTTCGGGAGTAAAGACAATCGTTTTCATTGTAAATACGGATGGAGCTTGAAGCAAAAGGATCACGTAACGAGCCGTCTAGAATACTTGTACAACCCTTTCACATTTGTGAGGTTTACTTTCAGATTTTATGTGTACTTAAGATTATATTACGTTAAATTTATTGCTTCTGTAATAAAAATTATAACCTTCAGGCCTTGGAAGCGAGATGGATGCAACCACTTGTATGTAACCAAAATCTCTGCGATTTTTTCCTTTGACCATGTTATTTCAGACCCGTGTAAAAACAAATTCGAGTCCACTTCATTTTTGAGATCCTAGAATGTATTTTAAAAGAAGCAAAAAAAAAAAAAGTATATTTTCTGAACATTTTCAAATTTTGCATAGGTTACCCCCAAAAATAAGCAGAAGGTTTTTATGTTGTGCCAGAATTTAACTCAGATACTCTGGAAAAAGGAAATGGAAAACTATAATTGTTAAATGTAATTTGTTTTCCTTTTTTGCTCCCATCAAATGGCGGTGCTTTTGTACCATTATAAAAAATATTAAATTGAAGGGAATACAATAAAATTTGTATTTATAAAGCAACTCCAATCCTCTAAATGCGATTAAAGTACAATAAAAGATTTTTCTTTTAAAGGCATTAAATTATCCAAACATTGTTTTAATAACCCTAAAGCATTTTTTACGTTTCGCTTCGCTCTAGAAACAAATATATTTTAAAAACGAATCCCACAAGTGCTTAATGTCAATCACGGTCTTTTAAACCAACGAAAAACTTCGAAACCTTCATCAAATTAAACTTGAAAAATTGTTTTTAAACAAGAATAGAATTTCGAGATTGTATGGGTGGATCGTTTTCTGCATATAAAACTTAGTAAAGTCCATCGTAAGAAGGACACAACTTCTTTTAAATTGACAGTTTTCTTTGCATTTCTCTAAAAGTTGTCTACCTCGTACATTTGTTTAGTCTGCACCGTCTGACGTGTCACGTAGCTACGATTTACCAATCAAGAATAAAATCAATCACTAAAGCTACCTTTAGGTTGTCTAGAAAGTTAATTTATTTTACTTACCACTGTGAGTGTATGAGATACATTTCTAACTACTTCACTATTAGATTGTAATGTTTTCCCGGGGATTCCATTGTAAACCCAGTTTTTCTGTCTTCTATTTTATTCTTCTTATTCTTTTTTTTTTTTAAATAAAACTTTGCTCCTAACCTACTACAAAATTACTTGTGGCCACTCTACTTCGAATTCCCTACTTACTAAAAATTAGCATTTATAAATTTATGAACTATAACTTATCTGTTTGTTTAATGGTGTCCTTGACGATGGAAGTGTTGTCGGTGATGTTTTATGTGGGATGAGATGTGTAATATGATGTGTGATGTGGAATATCTGGTATATGATGTAAATGATGTATGATGCGATATGAATGATGTGTGATGTAGAATGTCTGGTGTATGATGTAAATGATGTATGATGTGATATGAATGATGTGTGATGTATGACGTTGTACGTTTGGTGAAATGTGTATGATGTTCGATTAGCGGTGTGTGATGATGGATGTTTGGATTTGATGCATGCTATCGGGCTCTGATGCTGGTATGACCGATGTATGTTTGTTTTAAAGATGTGTTGATGTTTCAAGTAACAGGTGTGTATGTTGCATTATGTATTTTCTTAACGTGGTGTTCTTATGTTGTGTTGTTTGTAGTCTAGCGTGAATGATCACTGCATGCTGATTTCATGCTTGGATGTGTGTTGCTGGATGTTAGGTTAATGCACGTGGTGTAGGGAAAGAACCTTTACCCACAATCTGAGGGATCGTTCCGCGTGAACGATAATCCCGTCCCTTTATTTCAATTTATAGAGTTTTCAATATTAATTTTTTTATTTTTAATATTCTTTAATTTCAAAATATATTCATACCTTCCCTCCTCTTATTCTTTGTTCCTTCTCGATCTTATTTTCTTGTCTTGACTTTATTTTCATTCACTTTAATTAACGATTTCCTATCACCACTTATTTTTTTACCACCATTGTCACGCACGTCTACTGCAAGAAAGAGTGATTTTTGGCGCCCGGATATAGTCCGTCAAGTGCCTCGTATGGCATGCCAATCTTGATCGACACCAAGTAATGTTAAGGCTGTTTCTCAATCCGCTCGGCATCTTAGGCGTAGCTATTTTTTATTTATAGAAAATTCTTATACTTTTGCCATCGGGACTTACTGGCGATGAATAAGGATTATAATCATCTTTCGGGAAATTGATTTAGTTGAAGAAGTTGTGAAAGGTATATTAAATGTGGTAGCTTTCCAGGCTCACGGGAAGTGCTGTCATGCTGGTGGTTGTACTGACTCGATTACGTGGATCAGTTGATGAGACGAGAAGCTTCAGTACTAATCACTACTTAAGACTGGTCTAAACTTAATTGGAAAGCCCTAATATTCAGAATTTCTCCTATTTGTAGTGGAACTTATAAATCTAAGCTTTGCTTTCGTTAAGCTAATATAAAACTTCTTATCGTCGTCCAATACTCTGTCTGATGTACATTACAAGATTATTATAATACCATGTTTACTTCTTTTTCAGATACATTACATGCAAGAGCATACTGCTGAAATATTTGAAGCATTTGTTAATATTCATCGAACCGAAAAGGTCGTCATTTCAGAACTGTCCGTGGTATTTTATTTTTTATCTTCTTGCGGAAAAAACCTTTTACAAAAAAGGACTTGTGGAATTATAAAATTGCTACCTATTCAAACATTTTATTTATATACAGTATATATCTCCGGACAAATATTTTGAACTCATTTCGCGTACCGCAGTCAATGGACTGAGATGGGATTGCAAAAGTATATATTTTTGGAAAGATTAAAAGTAATTGAAATCCGGAGAGCAGAAAATAATGGACGTACGCACAATGGGTTTACATTTATTTTTAGCAAAATAATAAATTGACCAAAAACCCATTGAAAAGTATGTATTTTCTGAGCTCTTTCCAATTCTGGAGATTAATTGTAGTAGTATTATTAGTATGTAGTATTTTCAGGATGTAATAAAATTTCGAAGGAACAATTGAGAAAATTTAAATTATTCCAACATAAAAAAGTTATCATTCCGTATAAGAACTGACCTCATTATGGAACGAGGTTGAAAATGAAATATTTTTCAACTGAAAGATTCCTTTTGCATTAAATATTATTAATTTTTGACAATGTCTCCTTTTAGCTGGATATACTTTTTTAAATTTTTTAATACCTTTCAAAAAATACGATTTCTCGAAATTTGTAAAGTAGGCGTTTATTTCAGCTACTCCTCCTCTTTCGAATCTTTTTCTATCGAGCCATGTCTCGCTGAATTGGTTCACTTTTTTGTAAGTGCACCTTGAAATTGATCCACTAAAGAACCATAATGCTGTCCTGTGATCCTTTATTCGTTTTCAAATGACTTTTTCGAGTGATGGAACCGTCTTTACATTCTCCGGGGCATGTTTGCTCCACTGTTTTTATTATCACTCGCCGCTCGCTAAACACAATTTGATAATTATATTCAGTGATCCATTTTTGAGACATTCAAAGTCACGAAAAATAGGAGTAATAATGATTTGGCTTAAATTTAGTGTTTTATTAGCACACGAGATGGACTTTTTTTGTAAAAATAAAACATATCCGAATCCAATTGTTTTGAAAAATTTTTCATTTAAGAAAATCTGAAAAACTTGACATTTAGAGTCTGTGCTTTATCTCAACCTTTGCCATGTTGCAGGTAAAATTACACTAGTAATTTGATTGTTATCACTTATCGAAACTACTGACTTATAAGAATCGCCTCGTGTATATATGTTATTTATAAAATATAACCAAAAAATACATATTTTAATATACAGAACTAAGACTTTGACTGAAAATGTAAAATTCGCACACACTGGGGAAAATGTCGCATTCGAAGATCAAATATATATGTTTTTGATTATAATATTTCCAAAATTTATTGCGGATCGTTAACATTAATAATATTTTTTTTGAAACAACTACTGAACGCACTAAATAAGGCATTTAACAAAATTAAATTTTAATGCTACAACAAATATAGGCAATAACGAAAATAAAGCACTTTGTTTTGAATACGTTTACAAATTGTTTTTTGTCAAAATTAAGTATGGAAATTGTTAATTCCAAACTTTTATCGGGAACGTAGTTAAATGAATAATTTTCGGCAATGGTGCCAGATCAATGTTGTCTTTTTCAGTGCATCAGATAAATTCCAGTACACAAACTTTGCTTTATTCCAAAACTATTTATTGACATGGACATGGGGAATGTCCAAACTTTTAAAGCATATCGCCACCGTTTAAAGTATCCTATCGAATTTTTCAAATGTTGGACAAGGCATGGCTATTCAGCATTTTTATAACAAGGTAGAAATCAATCTTTGCGGAAGAGAATTTAGGTGAACGCAAGACGTGCTGGATATGTGCTGCACTTATGTATGCTATTCATTCTGTCTTCCTTGTTGCTCACATAAATGAATTCCACACATCACTTCACTGTGAAAACAATTTCTCTTAAGGATTCATGTTACAAATAACATTATTTTGCTGTGTATAGTATGTACACAAGGAAATGTCAGAAAATGAAATATGGGTTTCTACATTCCAAGAGAAACTTTTTCAGTTGCAATATTTCAGCTGGTACCTACAATAAATACCTGAATTTAAGTTTTCTAACATGAGAGAAGCGAGGTGGTATTTTACTTGCTTCTTTAATATTGCTGCATTTAAAACTGAAAATGGCGCGCAAGCCACATGGGAAAATAACATTTCATTCCATACACAGTACAGCACGTTTAAATAAACTTAATTTGTAGAGTGCTCCCATGTGTAAAATAGTCGGCGGAAATTTGATAGAGAAAGTGGAGTAGCTCATCATTGTTGAGGGGGGGGGGGGGGGGGGGGGGGGGGGGGGGGGGGGGGGGGGTAATAACATATATAATATATTTCAAAAAATATTTTGTCTAATAAATTCAAAAACTGGTATATATATTTGACTATTGCTTACTTTAAAAAATATCGGTCACTACAACAAAGCAAAATAATGCTGAGAAAAATTAAAGGTTTCTCATAAAATATGAAGCAGTCGAGCGCATGGCACAAAGTTCTTTTAGAACTAAATCCTGCACAGCGATGGTATGAAGTCGGTCAGCTGTACAAGTCCTTTCTACCAGATATAGATTGACCGAAGTCTATTTCCTTAAAATAGATCCAGATTTTAGCATGACCGAACGCCCTATAAAAGTGAAATTGACCATAGCTTGCATTTTGTGTTGCTGTCGGCTTTTTGGCGACTTATTTCTATTTCCCAAGTTATCTCACTTTTATGACAGTACATGCTCGATTTGACGTCCATTTGATTTCCTTATATCTACACCGAAAAAATATTTCTAGCTGATTCAACAATGAGATTTTATTAATTCATCTGATATGTGTTTTCTGGTCAATCAACAAGGTCCTAGTTCATTCTAACTATTTTAATGTCAATTTTACTAAAATAGAATAGTT